>CAJGYO010000015.1:26293394-31395982 GCA_904845875.1 Miscanthus lutarioriparius
ATTGTTCTTGATGTGAATCCTCCGGTATGGCCATCGTGGCATGAGTTATATTGAGGCATGCAGGTCTTCTGTTGTTAGAGTTTTGGCTTGGTACGAAATACCTTTTAGACCTTGATAGTACTATTGTTACAACAGTCGTTTTTCCATTAGCAGCGGCCAGCAGCGACCGCTTTTCAGGCAACGCCGCATCGGCGATTCTCCATGATATCGGTATCGCGGTATACATCTCCATCGCGCCCGGCGTGGCAGCTTGCCTTCCTCCATCTCCGGCTAGCCTCCGGCTGCGCTTACGACCTTTCCGGCGTCACAGACGATCTCTCCTCCTGGGTAGGTGGCGGCTTTCAGCGGCCTTCTCCACGGACCTATCGGCGGCCTTCTCCACGGAGGCGAGAGCTCTACATTGGTGAACTCCACATCTTGAAACCGAGCCTCCATTCCCATCTTGACAGAGAGATGTGCTCAAAACTCATGTTGCAAGCATATGTTTCAAGTATTTAAGATATTTCAGTAGGTATGTTGTAAGTTTTTCATATCGGTGTTGCAAAAGTAGTCGGGATGTTGCACATGTTGCAATGGCTATGCAAGTATGTTTCAAGTGTATGTTTCAAATGTTTCATCATGTCAGACGTATACGTTGCAAGTTTTTTTGTCTCGATGTTGGAAAAGTATATCAGATGTTGCATATACATGCATGTTACAAGCGTATGTTTCAAACATTTCGGGTGTTTCATACCACTTGTTGCAAGTATTTCATCTGGATGTTGCATATGTTTGCAATGGTTTTCAAGTGCTTTTCGGGTGTTTTGCAAGTGTTTAGGACACATGTTTCAAGTGTTTCATCTGGTCTTCTTTTTGTATGTTGCAACGTTTGTATTTGGATGTTTGAAAATAGATCAAGTGTTGTACATGGGATCTTTGTAGGAAGCGGCTGGTGGTGCAGGCGACATCCGGGGCGGCGAGGGGCCCGCTGTTAGGGTGCTTCGCCGCTAAGCCTGGTGCTCGTGCTCAAGCTCATTGAGAGGGTATACGTGATACCTACCGTACGTCCATCTGGATCATTATCAGTCCTCACCACATGCATCCATCCATCCAAAAGCCCATCCCGAATGCTAGCTGCTCTGTTCCATTTCCATGATTCCATCCACTGGATGATCGTCACCACGTCGTGGGACACAGGGATGCGAGTCCGTACACTAGCTACTGCACCTTTGCTGTGCTCCATGCACCGTCACCTTCCTGCTTGCCGTGGGCCGTGGCCGTGGTCTTGTTCCGCCGGACACAGCAGGGGGGTGCACCGTCCATGGTTGCACCCTGTGGACAACGCAAAAGGCTAGCTTAGTACGTGATCTACATGCCATCCATCGATCTGGATGTCGCATACTTTGTATATTGCCTGCTGGTGCCATGTATGGATGCTATGGGTGGCTGATGAGTTTATTGTGCCGAGTTGTCTGTCGTCCATGTGGTCTACATCTGCGTGCATGCACTTTTTGAGCTTATTATTGGGCGACAAGCTTTAAAATATACGTTGTTAAATGATGAATTATACCGCTGAACATTAGATGGATTACTTTTTCAAGTGTTTGGATTTCTAATCGGTCTAGATTAACTATGGGTGAAGTACATGAAGGAATATGTGGGACACATTAATTCGGCTCATAAAATGCGATAGTTATTAAAAAGACAAAATAGCTTATCAAAGGACCTCTACGATAGTTCGAGGATAGTGGGAAAAGCTCCCAAAGAGCCTCCCCTTGAGAGTTTTCCTGCCATGCTAAATGATGTATGCATAGATGTAGCAAATTTGACGTTAACTGGTGCAAACATGTGTATATACACGATTAGACCAGGCAACACACAAAATTTTGGGTCCTTTAGACTCTAGAGGGGGGGCACTCCTGGCATGTCTTGGTGCCTGAATCGCTTTGGTGCAGTGGTTTGCACAGCCTTGTTGCTCTCTGCTATAAATTTCCCTAAAATTTATGACACCTGATGTTGTTAATAAATATTCAAAGACCAAATTAAAGGCTTGAATTGTCAGAGCCATGATAGCAGATGGCACATGGAACATAACTCTGAAGTTTGGCCTACATACTCTTTATTCCTAGCACATAAACTTGTTGCTTGTAGACATCTTTTAAAATAGCAAGACATATCAACTAGGCTATTGTGAAGTGAGATATGGCTATTATAAGAAGCAATCTTACCTCTTTGATTCAAGTGCTTAAGATTTGTTTTGATCAAAACACTACAGAAACCCGGGTTCTTGTCATCGGCGCAATTTTCTTTTGCCAACCGCTTTTTTCCGTTAATTTCTAAGAAAGAGGTCCCTTTTGCTTAGCTGGAATTTCGCAGTTGCAGCAGCTGTGATTTGCCGATCGCCGGCTTTAGTCCAATCGCTGAGCGCTTATAAGCCATGGCTTTGCCGTAACGCCAGCAGCTTGGCAAAAGAATTACCGTCTGCAAGAAGGCGTACCATGGACGACCATCCACCGCCGTCACTTTTTGCCGACCGCCACTCCGCCGCCATCGGCAAGTAGCGAGCTTTACTTAGCGCCAATCCTCCACACCGTTCGGCAAAAGAATTTTTTTTTTTGATTTTCGATCCTAGTTTTTGTGTTGCCTTGATCGCCATTAAGTTATGATATTATTCAAGTTTGGGATCATTTTGATTTATTTCTTATATTTTGGGTACACGAAAATTTCTTTGATTTTTCGCTTTACCGAACGCCAGCTGGCGACGGTCCGCGAAAGAATGGACATCTCCACATGGCGATGTGGAGATGTCATGATGTTTTAGCCATGTTGCCGCCACTTGCCTCTAAATTTCTCTCGTATTTTTACCACAGCCACCGCGGCAATGACAAGACGTCGAAAAGCTTCGCTTATTTTATAAAATCTGCTTTATTTTATAAAATTTAAAAACACTTTTCGACCGCTGCGTCCATGAGGTGGTTCCGTGACACCAACACTGGACGAAATTTCACGCGAGGCCCCGTGACATCGGCCTCAACATGCTCCAAACATCATGAATATCATTTTCTGGAATCGCCGGATTCCATTATTTCATGTACTGCAGCTCAAATCTGAGTCACGAAAAATCAAAGAAATGTAAAAAATCAATGGAATATAGCAAAATAAATCAAAATGACCCTCAAAGTTGGAATATATCATGTACTTACTGTAGCAAGGCAACACAAAAAAACCGGGATCGAAAATCGAAAAAATTAATTTTTTTTGTCGACCGCCATCAATGGCGATTAGAAGAGCTTTTGCCGATCGCCTGGGAGGATGGCGTCAAGAAAAATTTCGAAGAAAAAATGGTTGAATCCTTTGCCGACGCGCGGGGGAGATTAGCAATCGGCAAAGTATTTTTTTAAAAAATTAAAAAATAATTTTTGAAAAAAAAAATATTAGACCTTGTCGATCGTCACATGTCGGGCGCCAAGAAAGGGAAAAAAGAAAAAGAAAACGCCATATCGCCTTTATCCGCCGCCCAAAATCCCTCCTCCCACCGCTTCGCCGCCGTCGCTTGTCGCCCACCCTGGCGCATCCCTCGCGCCCTCCCCTCCCCTGCCCCTCCCTCTCTCTCCTGCTGAATCCCTCCTCCCTCCTCCCGTTCCTCACCCTCCCACTTGGCGCCCTCCCCTGACGCCAGCCCTCCCGCTGGCCCATGGCTGTCTCCCCGCTGTTGGTCCCTCCCGTGGCCTTGTCCACCGCTGCTGGCGCTGGGTTTCCCACGGCTGCCCCCTCCCCGGCGCTGGCCCCCCGCGTCCCCCAGCTGGGCCCCTTCGGCCGCCGCCGCCCCGCCTTGCCTCATCAAGGCCGCACCGCCCGATCCGCTGCCAGCGCTGCCAGGCTGCTGGCAGGGCCCGGCGGCCGTTGCATCCCTGCTGCCATGATTTACTTCGTTGCGCCTGCGCTGGCCCCTCGCTCCGCCCGATCCGGCCAAGGCTCCGTCCGCCCGTGCAGCGTCATGCTCGCCTCACGTCCCGCCGTCCCTCGCCGCCGTCCGCTGCGCCGCCTCGCCTCGCCGCCGTCCTGCCCGCCAGTGCCCTCGCCTTGTTGCCATTCTCCCGCCACTGCGTCCTCAAGGCGCCTCGGCTTCCATCGCGGTGGTGACGCCCGTCTGGTGACGACGTAGGTAGTAGTACTACTAGTAGTAGTAGTTTACTTTGTTAATACTCTTTTATATTCTTTCGCATGGATTGGAAATACATTTGTGGTTGTCGGCCATCGTATGCGTGACATGTATATGTGTTTGTCGGCCATCGTGGCCGTCTTTTTTTTCTTGTGTTTGGTAACATTCTGCATCTGTGGAGGAGGTGCTGCCAAAATTTTCGTTCTCACTAATTGTTTTTCTTTTTCGTGGAGGGGCTCCCATTGAGGCTAGCCGAGGAGCACGACTTCACTGCACCGCCCCGCTAGCCTTTTTCACCCAAGCACCTGCGGTATGACCCCTCTTTCCGCCACATGTAGTCATAGGTCGCGTTACGCTAGGCGTTTCTCGTCCAAACGGATACGGTTGGAAGTATGCGTTCTTCAGATATGTATAACCGTATCCGTTTCGGATTGTCCATGTTATTTGGACAGCCGAGGATAAGCAGATGAGGTTAGCTCCCATGTTCGTTCCCGTCCGAGTCGGAGTTTGGCGGCAGACCTCCTCGTTATTCTCGGATACACACTCCCCGGGACGTATCGGGAGAACAGCGGGAGGTGCCGCCGAAATCTGCTCTGGACGGGAGCTTTGAGCATGGAAGCTAACCTCGTCACAAGATGCTCGGTGGGATTAGGACCTATCCTTCACCTATTAGATGGTAGGAGCACGTTGTAGATGCACTTGCTGGTTTTATCACATGTTAATATTGCCGCATGACGAGAGAGCATGGGTGACCGTGAGTGGATGTATTCGGCTTCGCAAGTAAGAGCCACGAATGGATCGGGGACGACTGAGTTCCTGGAGCATGCATTTGGCCCACCGCTAAAGGGTCGATTCGGATGTCGTGGTCCCCGCGCAGAAAGTGCGGGAACAAGAAGAAGAAAGTAAAGGCTCAGGTGTTGAGAGATCTGCTCAAGCACGGGTTCGTCTCAAACTATACCCGCTGGCGCCACCATGGTGAATACCATCCTATTAGGGACGCAGGTGGTGCGACCCGTCCCGAGAGGAGTATGATGGCGATGCCGGATGGCGTATATGATGGCGCACTTCCATGAAGCACGGTTTGGCGAAGGAATGGATGTGGAGGAAGATCCGAGCAAAACCCGCGAAGGCCTTCTCACGACATGATGGAGTCAGGCATGAAGCCCTTCACGAGAAGACAAAGCTTACGTGAATCGGATGCCGCCTCTCACGCTTTGATAGGGTTGAAGTCGCAATGGGCATTAGTCGAGACGGCCGATCTCGTGTTGAGCATTGTTGGGGATCGCTCCGCAGATCATGTCTGCCGATTTAACACCCACGCCACACGTAAGCTCCTTCGTGCACTTAAGATGCCGTGATGAGGGGATCCATGCTTGTCCGAAGGGGTGCGTCTGCTCGTGGGAGACCTCGAGGAAGCAAAACCCGTCCGGCAAGCGATGCCTCTAGGTTTGTGTTGGTAGAAGGCTCGGCGGCAGCATGAAACAATCTAAGGTCCCCGAGAAGGTCAGACGGCACCTTCCTTTCCTACCGAGGCTGCAGAACGGCAGATATGACGGGAGGAGTCCGCGAAATGTATGACGATGGCACAAGAATGGCAAAAGATACCATCGACAAGATGGTACACCCGCGGACGGTGATGCATGGAAGCACTTTGATAACATGAATCTGCTCAAGGCTATGGAGGCTCGGAATGTACGCCAGAAGGCCGGCAATGTATGGGTTCAACCTGTTTTGAATGATGGCGGCCCGCACACTTGCTCGCCCCGTGTTTGTGATCCCCTCAATCTCCCCCCGCCATGTTTGAACCTAAGAGCGGTTTTGACGCCGATAATACCTGGACACCCGGGCGACAATATGGGTGTGTTCATGCGTGCACCGTGTGGGATGAATTGGAACTTGCTTGGGAAGAGGGGGTACTCATGTACGACCGCCACTCTAAGAGGAACTTCGAATGCATGTGTGGTACCAAGATTCAATGCATGACTTCTGGCGATGGCTTATTCAATGGGTGGTGTGTTCACGGGAAGTTCCCTTGCCCGACATGCAAGGCGATGTGATGTTCACCGGCTGGCCAAGAAGTAAAGTTTTCTTCTTTCGATAAGCATCGCCAATTCCTCGCCGAGAACCATGAATTCAGGCTAGATATAAAGCACTTCACTAAAGGTGTTCAAGTCATCGGCCCCATTCCCGAAAGTTAAGAGCCCCGCCATTGCCCTGCCTTAGCATACATGTGCTCTCGAACCCGAGGAAACAGGTGGGTTTAAGGGATATGCTCGGGACCACATGTGGACTCATATATCGGGCTTGACTAGGCTCCCCTACTTCAAGGACCTTCTTCTTCCACACAACATCGATGTAATGCACACGTAAAAGAATGTGGCCGAGGCACTCTGGGCAACACTCATGGACGCTGGCAAAAAGTCGAAGGACAACGCCAAGGCTAGATCGGACCGAGATGATCTCGTGATAGACCAAACCGGTGATGAAGACCCCGCGCCGGCAGAAATGGAAAAAGGAATGGCTGATTACATCCCCGAAAAGCAAGCGGATAGGAAGGAAGTTCTGCAGAAGGATCAAGACGTTAAAGTTTCCTGATGGGTATGCGGCGAATCTGGAAAGCAGGGTGTGAACTTGCGCACTATGAAAGTCTTAGGGATGAAGAGCCATGACTTCCACATATGGATTGAGCGGATCCTTCTGCGATGACCCGGGATACCTCCTGCAGCATGTGTGGGCGCGTCTGGCAGAGTTGAGCTTCTTCTTCCGCCAGACTTTGTGCCAAGGAGTTGTCTCGGGATGTTTGTGTTGAATCGGAGAAGGCTGCACCTCTGCTCGCAAGTTGGAGATGATATTTCCACCCAAGCCTTCTTTTCCATCCATGCATCGATCTTGCACCTACTGCCGAGGCACGGTTGGGGGTCCTGCAGCCCGTTGGTGCTATCCAATCGAGAGGTGTCTAAAGCTTCTTCGGAAAATTGTAGAAATAAAGCCAAGATTGAGGCTTCCGTGGGAGAGGCCTCCATTCTAGAGGAGGTGTCGACCTTCACACAGCAGTGCATTTATATCGAGAAGCTTCAAAGATGCACAATCCAACCCCTCGTTAACGCCGACGAGAACTCATCGATACTCGGCCTTTTCCAAGGGATCTCGGGAGTGGAAGCGCAGTACCAACAAGCAGCTTGAACCATCGGGAGTGGCAGACTATCATGTTCACATTGTTGATCAACCTTGATGAAGTGATTCCTTATCAGAAGTAAGTTCTCAATGAGCTTGTTACCTACGCCGTCACTATCCTCCATCTATCATGGTCTCCAATTCTCTAGTTTCTTCCTTCTTTCGTGGAATTTATTAGTCAATATCGAGAGGCAATAGGGCTCCTACCGAGCAAGAAGAAGACAATCTTCTTTAGACACGGTGTGCTGATTTCATCTCCTGATTCTGCATAAAGGTACCAACCAACTAACCTCTTTCCGACTTTGTGATTCCACTTTGCTCCCGGAGAGCGAGTTATGTAACGATCTCCTACCCTTGTAGGTCTGAACGGATGCGAAATGAGCGATGAATTGAAACAGTGGGGCCGTGGCTTCTCCCCGTAGGGGTGAAGTCATTCACCGCTTATGATGTGAATGGCTATCGCTTTACGCACGAGAAGCTGCGAGGAGAGTCGACCCAACCTAAAACCATGTGTTATGGAGTTCAGTATGTCTAAGACGGATGGGAAGGACTACTACGGCATAGTCAAGAGATATACTGAGCTCAACTTTAAGGGTGCCGGGACTTTAAGCGCGGTGGTATTCAAATGCCATTGGTTCGATCCCGATATCACGAGGAAAGACTCTTACGATAGGTCAAGTCGAGATTCGACAGACTCAAACTATAAAGGAGACGATGTCACATTGTGGCCAACCGAGACGCCACGCAAGTTTATTACCTCCCATGGGCGTGCCAAAAGACGAGAAGCTTGCGGGGTGGAGCCTTGTGCATTTGGTGTCGCCATGGCAAGCAAAGCGCCTCTCCCAAACAACAACGATTACAACTTTGACCCAAGCACCGGCGAGTTCTATCAACCCGAGGGGCTAGAAGGTACCTGGAGATCGACATTGGTTCGCTCATGGGCATGGAAGTAGACAACAAATCGATGAGGACGAGGGTGAGGAGGTGCAGGATGCCGTGGACTTAAGAATGCTTGAGCGATGGCGGATGCGGCCCGATGGAGTTGTCCAGAGGAGGTACATGATGATGACTATGGAGACGATGAGGATGATGATGATGATGATGACTTAAGGGAGCTCGACAATATTGATAGCGATGGCTCCACGATAGTGATAGAGATGGCGACTCCACCTCCGAGATATTGCCGTTCGCGGAGATAATTACGAGGCCATGTAATACTATATTGTTATTATTATGTTCCTTTACAAGTACTTGTCATTTATTTATGCTAACAGCTTTTGTTCTTTGTCATTGCGTGCACTCGACAAAATGCTGAAGTGACGGCGGCAATGGCGGCGTCGATCGAAGCAAGACGCTCGGCGCACAGAGTCCCCCTCAGGAGACCGCCGACGCACGACGAGGAGGAGGAGGTGTTTGGCTGCGCGGGTCGATCAAAGAGGGGGGTCCCTAGCCCTCAGCCGGACGCCGCCAGCGCGATTGGGAGGTTGCTGTTTCGCCCTCGCAGGGGGGGGGACGACAGGACGATTGACGCAGCGGCGCATGCGGCGACGACGACGACGACGATGACGACGACGACGGCGCCATGGCGACGCTACTTACACCAAAGCGAGACGCCCGACTTCATCAGCGTGGCTAAGGTGTACTGCGGGCCCACGCAGCTTCCTAGGGTGCGGCGCAATTCCACCAATACCGTGATCACAACCAGGGCGGGCGTAAGTAACCATTATTGATTTCACTACTTGTTCATATGACATGTCAAAAATCGAATCAAGACTAACAATTGTTCTTAATGACTCGTGCGCCTCGGAAGATTGTGAGTGGAGCAGTCAGCACGCCATATCAATGGCATCCGTGGCCTCCCGATTAAGGAGTACTACCGGCCTTGTCAACGCTAACGGGCGAGATGAAGGTGCCCACCAAGTGGTCCACTTCTACCTCGTCGAGGAGGGTGGCGCAGACCATCGCCGCAAAGATAAAGAGGGAGTTTTGGGTGAGTCTTTCATCGCACCGCATTGCTAAATAGTACGCATTCGTCGGACTTCTTGCAAAAAAGGAAATGCTACATGATGTGTCTGCAGTGCGGACTTCTTTCACGCGGCGAGGAGGGTAAAGCGGCCCAGTAGGCGCGAGTGCAGGAGGCGGTCTGCAAAGATCGCCTCAAGGACCTGTACCATGAGGCGCGCCTGACATGGCCATCCGCGACTTCCACGCCAACGTGCTTGGAGAGAACATCAAGAAGCCCCAAATCCGCCAGAAGAATGAACTCGAGGGAGGCCGACCTCACCCAAGCGCAATACGAAAGGTGTAATTAATATGACAACATTCGCTCGATTCCTTCATTGAAACATTACACTAATCTTCTCGCATGTCAAATACTTGATGTCATGCAGTGTGTCCGTCGTGGTGCGGCGACAACCACGTGGAATCTTTGGACGGAGATTGTGCGCATGTGGCGCACGGATGAGAAGCGTGAGGCGCCGCCGACCGTCAGGCCGCCACAAGCAGATGCGCGAGGGGTGTCACACCACCAAGGGAATCAGCCCCTCCCCGCTTCGCGACAAGATGGGTATGCGTCCGTTCATGTCTTAATCCTTGCGCCAATTGTCAATACTTGTAACCATGTTTGTGTTTTCAATGCGAGACGCAGAGCGCGCGGTTAGGGGTGAAATCAACGAGTACACCACCGCACCTCCTCCTCTCTCACAAGGGCAAGGCGACGGATCCGAACAACGTCTACAACCCGAGGACGGGCCCGGCGCGTACACCAACCCCACCGCCACGAGAAGGCCACCGAGTACACCGTCGCGGCTCGCTTGGCGCCACGGGAGACGTTCGACCCCACCGCCGAGCCCTCGGACCTGAGACCTCCTGCAGAGGTTGGGACTGAAGAAGCAAAGACGGCTCACTACTACATGGCCCTGGCGCCTCGACCCATCCTGTGTTCCCACGCCGACCCAGGTTCGATCCGCCCACGAGCCCAAGCGACATCCCCATAGCGCCCGGCGGCGATGGCGTCACACCGGTAAGTGCCGCTTCATCTCGTCGCTCACTCGTTTCTTTTGTACATACAATCAACACCGTGGATGTAATATTGCAGCCCAGATGGAGGCCAAGATGGAGGAGAGGATCGCCACGTTGCACGCCAAGCAGATGATGGCGCAACAGATGGCTTACCAGCCAAAGCCTCGCAGCAGCGACTACAACACTCTGGATGCGAACATGGCCGGCTTCTTCCGGTCCATGCAGACGCCTTGGCGCGTCTACACCGCCTCCTCTTCCAATGTTCGCTCCACCGCCTCCTCCTCCGTAGTTTTTTTCCTGCACTGCCTCCGCTGCGCTCGGAGGGACCCGGTGAGTATATTGACTCTTGCTTTAACTTGTGCGTCCATGTCTGCGAGATACTAATGACATCACTTGGCGTTTAACTTGCGAGTATACAGATGGTGGTTCAAACCCGTCTCTCGAGGTCCCGCCATCGATGATGTCGTATCCACCACCGCACCTATCCACCGTGATCCACCTCCGCTGTGGCCCTCCTCCGACGTGACTTTCGTGGCCGCCGGTGCGCGAGGGTGGCAAGACGCTGTATGGCGCTTCGATTTGGTCCAAAGGGGTTTCCTTGGGCAAACCACAGGGGCTCTGGGGCGGAGCGGACGACGAGACCGGGACGGCGCGACGAGCCTAGGTATTTGTCGATTATGTTATCATGTATCCACCGTATCGTCAAGTTGTTGTCATGTATTTCTTTTCTTCGTTATGGACCTAGACTTGTTATGTTGAACCGTGTGATGGACGTCGACTTGTGGTGTTCGGACGTGTTGGACTTCATGTGATGGTTGTAATGCACTTGTGTGGTTGTTATTGTGACATATATGTGATGTTGTGCGTTATTGTGATATATGTGGTGATGTTGGCGACAAATGTGATGAAATTGTGATATAAATGGTGCTACCAGCTTCGGTGAAATTGGATTATAATTTGTGATTTTGCGGTGGTTTTGATGCGAGAAAGCAGAAAACAAAAGCAAAAAAAATTTCCGACTTTGCGATCGGCAAAAGCCGGGCAAAAACCCCAGAGACAGAGTCTTTGCCGACGGTGCAATGGGAGGCGATCGTAAGAAAGGTCAAACCTTTGCCGACTGCAACTCCGAAAAGCGATCGGCAAAGAACATTTCAAAAAAATATTTTCTTTCTTTGCCGACCGCCGAAATTGTGGCGGCGATCCGGCAAACAATTTTTGAAAAAAATTTTGTTGATCGCCGAGGAACCAAATCAAGCGGCAAAGCCCGCCGTGGTCGACGCACGCCACGTAACTATGCCGATCCGGCGTGGCGCTTGGCAAAGGCTTTGTCGATTGTGTGCCACGTGGCGATCGGCAAATCCGCCTTTGCCGACCCAGGCTTTGCCGATCGCTCTTTGCCGATCGCCACGTGGCTGCTGATTGCAAAGCCTTCTGCCGACAGGTTTATGCCTTTGCCGACCGGGGCAAGCGATTCGGCAAAGAGACGTTTTCTCAGTGAAATGTTCTAAAACCAATGGCTTCACAACTCCTCTATGGTAAGCATGTCCTACCAAGGCCAAATATACCATACATGATGAAATCTCTATCTTTTTTGCAACTTGGTTTTGTTTTAAGTTTTGTCAAAGGTTGTGAATTTAGTGAGAAATTTACCATGCTCTTATAATCAAGATCATGTACACACCACCCCAAAATATATTATACTTTATACAACGTAAACAAAGTAAGCAGGAACATGCCATTCCATCTCCACCAAATAAAATACTACATGTTTTATATATGATCCCTCTAGTGGCGGATCTAGGATTCAACGGAAGAGGGGGCTGAAGTCATCTTCAACCTCTAAAGCCCCTCCTTTCTCTCTTTCATGTCTACAAAAATTAGGAGGGCTCCATTGTCATGGAGGTGGTAGGAGGGCTTCAGCGCCACCCCGACCCCACCGCTTGATCCGCCTGGATCCTCTCTAAAAATACTCCATGTATTAAAAATGAAAAGAAATATTATGATGGTGAGAAAAGAAATAAAATGAGAAAAATAAGAAAGATGGGAAAATGTGAGCCATGCCCTCAAAATAATGTTCATCCTTTCATTCCACACACCTTGCACGTCACATGTAAATACTAGATACTAAGCTCTATTTAAATGTAGTAACAAAATATATCAACAAGCAATGGGGAAAATGAAGACCACTGCAGAGTTGAAGCCTAAACGGGAAATGAGTACAATATACCGACTGCCAGGTGCAAGTCTAACCCTGACAGTGACACTCGTCGTATCACTACTGGGTATGGTATTTTGATCCGACAGTGACACACATGATCTCACACCTGAGTTGAGGCATGGCCCGACAGTGACACTGGTCATCATATTACTACGTACTGGTTGATGATTTTACCCGCTAATTATATCATATGTCAATGTTGGGTCCGTAAACAACAATGTTATAAGTAAGCCCCATCACCATCAATTGCCCTCTATTGGACACAATTTCGACAATGATGCCAGGTTTAGACCCGCTAGTGATTGCTTGTTCTATACTAGTGCACAATCTCATGCAATAGGTTCATTGATACCTTTTGTGATATTCTGCCGGTATTGATTTTTTCCCTTAATGTATACATAGTGCAGTAGTATATATAGTTTAAGTTTGTTGAGCTAGGAAAAAATAGTGATGTTTTTTTACGAAGAGACAAATTTAATTGGTGCTGACTAATTTTAAATTTGTCCTGGTCCTGGTCCACGTGGACGTACGTACGTGTCATCCGTTGTCTGCATGCATGCGCAAGTACGCAGGCAGGCAGGGAGCCGCGAGTCTCGAAATAACCACCGGGGCAACCGCCAGCCCCGGGCAACCGCGCGTCCGCGCGCAACCGCCGGCGCCACGCATCGCGGCGCTACATAATTCTGCACCGCCACCACCACCGCCCTCGCGCCCCGTCGGAACGCACTCTCGATCGGCCATCGTCTCCAACGCACGGTCGTCGAACCGCCCAATCGAGCCAGCAAGAAGTGAGACCGGCGGACACCATGCAGGCGGTGCGTCCGGCCACGGAGGGGGAGGAGGAACAGGCACAGGAGCAGGAGCAGGAGCAGGCGGTGAGGGAGGAGGCGGCCGAGGTGAAGAGGGAGGTGGCGAAGGCGCACGAGGAGGAGGCGGCGCCTGAGGAGAAAGACGTGGCGGTTGTCGGTGAGGAGGCCGAGGCCGAGGTGGAGGCGGAGACTGAAGGCGACGGGGAGGCGGAGGCCGGTGCGTCTGCGAAGAAGAACCGCATCCAGGTGTCCACCAACAAGAAGCCGCTCTATTTCTACGTCAATCTCGCCAAGGTTTGCCTCTACTGTTCACAGACACGTAGACATGCGTGGTCATATCATGCAACTCATAGTATAGTGTCGTCAAGCAAGGATGATTAACATTTCTGATTTGTATCAAGATAAATTTCTCACCCGGGGTACCTACATATATATACCGAGATAAATAAACAACAATATATACTTATAAATAGCAATGCTTGGATAAGAATTTTCCACATGTTTTACAGTTTTTGTTTCTCCAAAGCCGAATCTACTGTCGAATTGCTTTGTGTGAAATAACTCATGTGCTAAAAAATGCGGATAGTTCACATGGCGCACACACTGGGATCCCTCAATAGGATTTCAATTGTAGTATATAAAGCTTGAGGTCTCTAAATTAAAGCATGTGAATGTTGAGTGCAGAGGTACATGCAGAACTACGACGAGGTTGAACTCTCTGCTCTGGGGATGGGTAAATCTATTCAATTCCTATGCTACTCAATCACCTCCCCAATATTCTTTCATTCCCAGATGACGCATTACATTGTTTCTCTGAGGCATCAAATCCGGCCTTTTTGGTTGCAGCCATTGGTACCGTCGTGACTGTCGCCGAGATCCTCAAGAACAATGGCCTCGCCACTGAAAAGAGTAAGGCGTCGTCATACTCATACCTATATGATTACCCTCTGAATCTTGAAGCTTTAGTTTTCGTCCCACATGTATGTTTCACATTCTTTTCTATCGATCGATCCTTTCTAGAGATCCTGACATCAACCATCGGCACCAAAGACGAGTCCAAGGGCAGGCTTGTCCGTAAAGCCAAGGTGGCATATGACATCTCGCTTCCAAACACCCCCCCTCCCTCTTTCCTTCTGAACTCACTCAAGATCCCAGCTAGATCCAAATGTGTAAAATAAACGACACCATTTTGATCACATGTGTATTTTCCTTTTCGGTTTCAGATTGAGATTCTGCTGTGCAAATCAGAGAATTTCAACAGCATCATGTCTAGCAAGAAATCTGACCGCCTGAAATCCGCCGAGGAAGAGATCAAGGTGTGATCGATCTGATCAATTTCTCCAGCCGTTCTCAGCAGGGGCCTCCTCCTGTTCCATTTCCAGAGGTTGGCAGCTCACCACAGCTTGGATTGATTGGGCACCGGCAGTCTGATTAAGTACTAGTAATCAGGGTACCTTAATTACCTTATTAGTCCTTGTTGAGATGGATCAGATCTTGTGAGTTAAGTAAAAGCATGCAAGATATATATATGTGTTCAAGTCAACGGCATCGCCACTACATTGAGATGATGATGACGATGAAACGGTTGTAGAATTTTACCAGAGGCTGGGAATATTATTTATGCATGTCTCTCTAGTTTGTTGTTGTATGTGAACAAACGCTAAAGGTTTCTGTAATTTTAATTTGCTGCTGTCGCTGGCAATTTAATTTCAGAACAACAGTTAATTAAGTTCCGCGTGCCACATTAATCTATGTAAGAAAGAAATATTGTTATATGTAAAATGGCTATCGTTAGAACTAGTTAAACATATCTAATTGTGACAAAGTTTTAGCAAAATATACTAGCATCTGCAAATTCAAATAAATGCATAGTCATAACCTTTTGCAGAGAAAAAACTAACTTTATAAATATGGACATAGTTAGAGAAATTTGACTTCGTAGCAATAACAACAAATATAATTTCACACACAAAGTACGGTGTTGTTTGATTTTTCTTGCAGTTTTTTGCCATCGTAATAAAGATCATCGGCTTATCCTCGGTAGCAGAAACCATCAGCCGAACAGTTCGTTTGTTGTGCAAACAGGCCGATTTATATGTACGGTTTTACAAATATGCAAGCATATATGTGTGCATTGCAATTGGCTAAATAATACATGCTCCCTACGTTCCAATAAAAGTGTCCTTTTAGCATTCAAAAGTTGTCGTAGAAAAAGTTTCATTTTAGGTGCGAGTCCTACGGCTACCACCCTCCACCGTAGAGTGCAAACTTATACTTTCACCTCTTCCCACCTCCCGCTCACTCGCTTGCTCAAAATAAAAGGCGCACCATCGGCATAGAGGCGGAGAGGGCAACGCGGCCGAGCACGAATTAGGTGGAGACGGAGAGATCCGGCGTTGAGGAGGAGCTAGCGGCGCGGCCAGGCGCAAAGGCGGAGACGGCCGGTGCTGAGGCGGAGCGAACGGACCCAGCACGGATCTTGCCCTTCCTCATCTTCTCCTCAACAGACACCCCCACCCCCTCTTCTATGCCGAGGTCTATCGCCCTCTTCCTCTTCTCCTCATCGACGCCCCTCCCCCCTCCTTCATCCTCAAACCTGCCAACGGAGTTCATGTGAGGGCGGGCATGGCCTGCGTGCCATCAAGGAGGCTTCCTCGCCTGGGCCTCCATGTGCAGACGCGCAGGGTCAACAGGCAGGCGTGGAGGTACGTGGTGAGAATCACAGTCGTCGGGATCTGGATCAAGAAAATGGGGAGGAGCGCGAGAGTGTCGTGCGAGGACCGAGTAATGATTAGAATATAGCGGTAAAGGTCTTTTCCCTTCATCCTTAGCGTGTGTCCAACCCTCAAACGATTGTATTTCTACTAGGATATGGGGATTGAGGGCTAACAAAGAGTAGAAAAATAAAATAAGAAATCTATTTAACAAATATCAAGGTTGGCAAAACCATCCTATATTTTAATCGAGACCCTAATTACGACAACTCTTGGCAGCTTTGGCCCTAGCTAGAGATGGAAGGAGAACAATAACCAAGAGAGGTGTTTTATCTTGAATAAAGGATAGTTCTATTTCTAATACGGCATAGCTAGCGCCCGGATGTCCTGGGACACTAGCCCTCGCTCGGACACGCGCGCCTGCTCCCGCTTCCCACGGCACCGCTATCTCGCTACGCATGCCCACATACCGTCAGCTACGCATGTTGCTCACCTGCTGCTGCTATATGCATGCTACACATGTTGCTACACCTACGCTGTTCCGCTCGCATGCTCTCTGCATACCACGCTTATTCGCTGCGCTTTCGCTTCCGTGCTCGCTAATGAAAACACTTGCAACATAAAGCACTTGCTGCAACATACGTATGAAACAGGTGAAATATTTGGAACACACGCTTGCAACATATGTGTATATCCACTGCAACATATGCAACATCCGTGTAAAACACTTGAAACATGTCTCAAAACAGTTGAAACATTTAATACATACCCTTGCAACATACGTGTATAGCCATTGCAACATATGCAACACCAGATATACTTTTATAACATGCAGATGAAATACTTACAACATACCTCTGAAACATCTAAAACACGACACATACGTTTGCAACATACGCTTTCAATACAACATGGTGGATGGCGTGGCGAATCGGTCTTTGTGGAGGCCTTGCGAGACGGCCACGACATGTGGGGCGTTCAAGCGGCTGTATGCGAATCCACGCTGGTGGGAGCGAGCAATGGCAGCAGAAAGCAGGCAGGACATGCAGAGTAGTCTGTCTTGACGAACGTAATGCCCGCTTCAGTAGCATTATCGTTCTAAATAAGGTGTAGGGATGTTTTCTACTCTCTCTTTTTAGGGCCCCTTTGGAATGGAGTTGAAATAAAGGAAAAACATAGGATTGAGATTCCATAGGATTAAAATATTGTAGCAGCCTTTGGTTTGTAGGAATTGCTCATAGGAATTCTAAAGGAAACTTTCCTTTCCCTTCAATTCCATAGAAAAACAATCCACTTTAGACCTCATGGAAAAATCCCTATGCACAAGGAACAAGGCAAACAATGGATTTATTGGACCAGCTTGTGTCTAATCAAGAGAGTGGAATAGAAATAATTAGGTTGATTTAGAAAGCAATCACTATTTGCTCCTTAAAAATCAATTAAGATTCATGTATTTCTCGTTTGCCTATCAAACACCTAGCTATGAAAATTTCATATGTTTTCGATTCCTTTGTTTTGCACTTGCATTCCTATTCTATTCCTATGTTTTCCCTTTTCATGTGTTTTATCATTCCTGCAATCCAAAGGAGGCCTTAAGTTGTAATTGTAAGTCGTTCTAGTTTTTCAAGGTACATAGCTTTTATTACGTATCTAGATATACATGAAGTATATTTCTAAATAGTCAATCAATCTCTTGACCTAGCCATGTTGGTTTCAATCGGTCTTACTGAGTCTCTCTTTAGTTCGTTGAGTTTGGATGGCTCGAGAATGTGTTGGCTCTTCTGGTAGAATGGGCTGGTTTGGGGTTGCATTTGTTTCAAAAGTTCTGTTTGACAGGGTCTCAGTATTCACTATTCAGTTTGCAATATGCGCAAGCAGAATATTAGACCAAAGGATGATGTTTCTTACAAGAAGATGGGAACAGGTACTATCTGCATATGGATGCCAAAGTTGCAACAAACAGCCTAGGCTGGAACTCAAAACTGTACTATCCGCGCAGTTATCCTTACATTTCTCAACAGCACGGAAAATTGGAACCAATACCAAACCCATTATACAATCTCTGCCCTTGTTGTTCCCACAGCTACAAGAGGTGCAAATTGAGCAATGAGTATCGGCTATAATTCTGTATACATGCCCCTACCAAAATCTTTTTCTTATGTACTAGCTTTGTTTCTACAAATTAAGCAAACACCTATCCTAGCAGGGGCCATCATACTAGACACGATGAAAAAACCAAACACATGCTTAGTTGCTTGGAAGCAAGACGGAAAAGCCTCGAAAATACCCTCGGTGCCAATAGACAGCAGCAGTAACACTGAAGGTTGACGCAGCATTGATGGGCTTGTAGGCCTCAGCACAGGCAGCAACTATACTCTACCAGCTTTCTTTCTGTCCGAAGCCTATTATCATCTAGGGCATACTGTTGTCGAGGCCTTTGTCAATGGATTGAAGCTTGATGAAGGTTTCTCAATTATAAATTTTCACGGGCTTCTCATAGGTGTGCCGATTCTGCAAACAGTATAAAAAACAAAAAGAAGACTTGCTTCTAAGGTACACAAACATGGCAGTTAATTTGAGGAACAAATGATATACCCCATCAAACCCACAAACATTCTACATGCACTCTTGCATGTAATGCATGATCATGATTACTCAGCTGCTCCCAACTTTTTTGCACCACAAATTGCTAAAGCAAATTAGCAAAGCCATTCATGTTAATATTCTAAACACCCAACAACAGATATATAGGTGGGCAAAAGATATAAGGAATCACACAAGCGCTGGCCTTCCGAGAGTAAAGCTACAATGACACATATAAACATAACCAGGAATAGAGTTCATGGACACATCAAACATATATTTCACTCATTTCGCAACAGAATAGCATTGCCTACCTGATTGGCTGTGTAAGACCTTTTCGATGTTGTATCAGTGTGCTCCAAGCCAAGGTATTGTTCCCAAGCACCATATACATCTCTCCTCTGTATTATAAAAAGCAAAGCATCATGTATGAACATAGTGAACAAAATAAGGTATGCATTTAAGCATACAGATGAAATCACTTGCCTGAAAACGTGCTGATACAACATCAGTGTCCTGGAGGTACTCTGGCCGGTTCATGGATATGAATGCAAGCTTCCACTGATCAAATAAACATTATCAGTGTTAGAGATGCATAGCAGTATGGATTGCTGGGATGAGAATGTTATAGTTTGCTAGAAATCTGGTATAAAGTAGTTAGGCATGAAGTTGCCAGAATTATGGCTCATCAATCCCACGTATAAACCTTCACATAAAGACAAGAATGGCTGGATTGAGGCTTAAAAGGTCAGCCCACCTACCAAGGTGCTCGCTTTTCAAAAGGCGCTCAATATCTTCTCTTGAAAGACAAATTCCAGCACCCATTCCTATCAACTAATAATGTTGTATTTTTCCACTCCAAATTATAAACGTTTTGGCTTTCCAAGATACATTACTTTTACTATGTATCTAGACATAGTGTATATATCTAAATACATAGCAAAAGCTATGAATCTAGAAATGCCAAAACATCTTATAATTTGGAATGGGAGTAATAACTAGAGAAACTAAGCCCTTGACATGATTTTTGCACAGTGCACACGCAAGGTGGCAGAGAGGTTTGCAACAATAATTTAGTTTCATTTCAGTGCCTCAGCTGGTCAAGCATGTGCATGACAGGAAGGGGCCAAAGCATATGGCCCTGACAGGAAGGGGGCAGAATGGCAAAAGGCAAAAGCTAAGACGGCAATTCCCGAGGGGCAGCAAGACCACTAGGTAGACAGAACTAATGGATAACTGTTGGATAGCAGTAAAACTTGGCAACCAAAATAAATTAACCCCATATTTGGTTGGAGCAATAAACAGATTACATTCAGCCCACGCTGTACCATTCTATAATAAATAGTAATAATATAAGGATATATTACCTTGGAGAACTCATCAGGAACTCTAAGTTTTCTCTGGATGCGCTCCATTACCTCTGCAGCAGTCTCACCTTCACGGATAACCATCAAAAAAGGATCTCCAAAATTCTGAATTTGCTGATTCTGATTAGGGTCTTTCATGAAATGGTAAACATGAATCAATCGATCATGTGGGCCGAGATTCTTCTCTTCCTCTGGGATCTGTTTCAAAATTGACAGAAGCAGTGTCATGCAAGACAACTTTACATAAGTATCACAGACAATTTTCTCATCTACGTAAATATAATTGTATTTTTCAATAGAATAGATCAAAGGGTCAACATCAAGAAAATGAAATAATACGAACCTCCTCAGCTCGTAATGTCCAGTACTGATCATTTATGTTCTCTATCTTCTCATGAGGCGGAAAGATCTGCAGAAAATAATTATATCATCCTAACAATGCCAAATTTAAGGAAAAAACGTAACACTAATTTTAGAAAGAAGTTAAGAAATTCTAGAACATTGCATTAGAAAGAGCCAGGACTCTTCATATGGGAAATACTTCACATAAACCATGCACGAACCTTATAAATCTTATGGTAAAATACTTCAAGCAAGCGGAGCTCAGCATCAGGATTAGATAGTTCAACCTGTTGAACATTAAAATGAGAATTATAGACATGCTTCAAACTAAGAAAAAAGGATACTATAGTAAATAGGTATAGTTATTATGCAGCAAACCAACAGAAACATCATATTCAAATTCAATTCAATTAAAATTCAGGAGAAACTCTGGGTAAACTGAAAGACAGATTTGTGATCACCTTGGTTTTCAAATCAGTAATCACGTCACTGATAGTGCTATTTCTTGGAAGTCTTATGCTATGAATGACAACCTGACAAATCATGTGCCTCAGTGACATAACTTAGGAATAAAATATGAGCATAGGAACTAGTGACAAACATGACACGAACCTCGTCTTTTGTTGCATGGTGGAATGCAACTTTAAGTGTTTTCAAACACTGCAATTCTGGCAGTGGAATGTCCAGAACCTCATAATACAAGATATCAGAAGTCTGGAATGAAGCAAAAGTAGCATAAATCACTGTCATGTTTTCAAATGCAGTAATGCACTTAATGAATAAACAAAGAAAGAGAATTCAACCTGATTATAATGAACAAGCATATCCAGTAGATGTTCTACTCCCCTATATCTAATAGGCTGTGGTTTAGGTTGCTGAGAATAACAATTGTGAGATGTAAGACGGATCTTTGAGGGATCATCCAACCCAAGTTGATGTGCAATTCTCTCAACAACATCATCATAAGTATGAAGCTTTGACCTACGTGAAAACAAGAAACACATATATGTAAGTTGATTCAAAACTATAGTTCAAATGTAAAACCAGTTTATCAGTTTGATTTGCAATCCCTTACAATTCTAAAGAAAAATCATCCTCCTTTGGTTTGTCCAGAGACCGAAAGTGCACAACCTAAAGTACAAACAACACAAAAGTTACAAGTGAACTCAGTAACAGTAAATTAGTTTACACTTCACAGAAACAGCAAGCATAACTATGCTTTCATAGTAAAACAAATCAGAAATAAAAAAATTTATCATTACAAAGCAACGATTTACGAGAAACTATTTTACATAGAAAACATAGTTATGGTTTTGACAAAGTTATTTTACATTTACATAGTTATTTTACATGTCAAGGTAATTTGGTTTTTGGTCCTCCGAATATATTAATTTCATAAAAGGTGTTAGGACTTGGGAAGCTCATGCTCACCACTTAATACGTAAATGAAGGTGGAGAGAACAGTATGTCAAAAACACAGTGAAATAAGAGGAATAGTACAGCAGAGTTTGGTAAACAATGAGATAAGTTGAAAACGTTAGTACTGATTTGTATCCAAGTATACCTGCCTATTGTGAACATACTCCAAGAATGAAGGAACATCTGGATAGCGCACTTGTGTATCACCATCTGGAACAGGAGCCTTTTGGAAACAGATGATGTCTCCATCTTCAAGCTAAAGCATAAGAAAACAAATTCAAAAACAAAATAATCAACGAATGCCTTTGTTGACCATAGATCTAAAAAATGTCAGTAGTTAGCCTAGTGTCCATGTTTTCCAGTTACCTACTATAGCTATTTACTATTCACTGTCATGTAATTTTTCAGGTTCCTTGGCAACCAAGTTGATCATGGTGCCTTGGCAACCAAGTAGGAATCATAGCATCTGCTTTATGCAGTTAGAATATGCTAAGGAGTAGGTACACCACTTGCTTATATATGCAGTGGTTAGCATCTTTTGTATCCAAGTTGTTATTGCAATTCAATACAATCCAAGCGGCCTGCTAGCCAAGCTGCCCTCTGGCAGCCCCAATTCGCCAACAAAAAAAATATTTGCATCTAAAAAGAGAAAATTCACAAACCTGACTAGAACGGAAAGTAAGTTTCTTGTCAATATGTTCACACATCACATTTGGCTCAAACTTAATTTCCTGCAGAATAAGAATGTCAAAAGCAACAGAATATTCAACTTTGGAAGATCATCAGGACAGCATTATTAAGTGCACAACATTGTACTAAATTAAAATTAACCATTGCGCAAGATACACTCGAACAATCAAGGACTTGAACAGATTGTATGAGCACAAGAAGCACATAGGCCGAACATGCATACTGTAAGTTAGAATGTGAACTCTAGAGAAATAAATACAGAATTGTGAAGCACCTCATATAGCTCAATTTCTTCATTTGGAGAAAATCCTGCCATTTCATTCAGTTTTGTCAATATTTCAGATGGCTTTCCCAGAGCCTTCACAAAAAGCCTACCGACAAAACTGTAATAGCAGCGCGATGTCACCATGTGAGTCATCTGTAATAAAAGTTCAACAGAATGATTGACAAATATATTAACAAGAAACATACCGAAGCTCTTCCTTCTCAGCATTATAAAGCTTGAAGAAAAGAAGTATGTCTTCTTTGCTCTTCTCAGATGGACGAATTGGACATAACTCCTACGTAAGTAATAATTAGAAACAACCAAGCATCTCAAAATCTAGAAGGCATAAAAAAGAGGGAAAATAGGAGAATAAATAAACAATATTTACTGGTCCAAGTTCAACTTCCAGAAACAACTTCAGCTCAGCATTGTGTGCCTTATTTGAGACTTCCCTAAGCTGCCCAACCTGTGCAATAAAAGAAAATAAATTGAAATGACAAATGGATTGACACAAATTAAAGAAGTAAAAGGCTAGGATATGATGCATATTATTTTTCACTATTTTTGAAATATTGCCACATAAATACATCCTTATTGTCTACTGCAATAATACTAGTATTCTACATTCAAGAAATTCAACCAAACTGATAGATCAAGAGTTCAAATAAACTAATGCTACATGTTACATGTAAGCAAATCTCAAACGCTAAGAAATGCACACAAATTCACTTGTCCTCAAATTGCAAGTGACATGTGAGGTAGAACTTGCAAGTGATATTGGACAATAAAAGACACCTTTTCCACGTAAAAAGAATGTCAAAAGGGAGCACAAAGTTAAAAAGAAAGGATAAATAAAGCAAATGAAAATAAAACTTAACACTAGTTGAACTTCAAACGTGATGAACCAAGTGGTATTCCACATATTTAAGTACTTGATTGAAGTATTATAAGTGTGAACTTCTAAAACAACAAATGACTTACTGATTGTGCTTCCTCATGGGGGTCAATGGACGATTCGGCCGGTATGTATGGTTCTGCCTCTTAGCCCACAACCAGAAGCGCTGAAACTGTACAGGGATGCCAAATTCCTTTGCAACTTCCTCCTGAACAATTCATTTGAAAATCAAATGAGACTACCAAAATCAAATGGTGTGTAATGAAAACAAACTGCTATAGCTTTGATGCAGAGTATAGAGCACAACTAGAAAATTAAAGAAATCTGGAATGCGGTAAATGGAATGTTCCAAAATGGTAATGAAAACAATTAATCAGCCAGACCATAAAGCAAGTTTGCTGACTATTTCTGGTAGGTGCCCGTTTTAATTTTTAAAGATAGAATTGCAACAGAAAATAACACTGCCTGGAGGGGCTTGAACTTGAGTTCAAAACCACCATAAATGTAGCAGCTTAATCCCTTGCAAATAGGCCAGTAGTATCCAAATATCATAACCATGAAGCCATGGTATGAAAAAACATGTAGGGTTTTTTAGGCCATTACCTTGAATGAAGTAAAAGGCAACTGCTTCTGAATGCGGAAGCTGCGAACTTTTTCATGGTCCACCAGGTCAAAATATATATTCTTACCAATTTGCTCCTTCAAATCCTCATCTCGAGCAATCTATTTTCATTTTTTACAAACAAAGTTCTATCAAGAGGAGTCACCAAGAGAGAAGTTAGCTGCTGGTATGACTGAAACAAGAGCAGACCTTTATGACAGTGTAGAGATGAGCTTCAGCCTTCTCCTTCTTCTTGTGCTCTTTCTCTTCTTGTTCTTTTTTCAACCTTATCTGTAAAAGAACAGTTCAATCAATCACAATCTTCAACGAAAATACTAAGATGATACAAACAAAAGGGGTAAAGTATACAAGAACTACTTACCCGCAAATGCTCAGCGATATCCTTCTCATCGACATTACACATTATTTTCTCCTTGTCACTCTCACGTATATAGACAAGCATATAGGCGTTCGAATACTTTGTGAATTTGAATGGTGTGTTATTGAAACCAGGGTTTATTTGAGGCAACTGTTCCATACAAAGAAGAAAGTTAATCCAAGTCCACAAGTAATGCATTGTACTGAATGAACATTTGTCATATAGAATGTTACCTCTTCCTCACCGCCATACTGCTCTTCAAGTGCCTTTTTAATGTCTTCTTTTGTAACCCGCTCATCATCGAATTTGTACCTGAAAACCAACCAGAAAAATTCATAGATATGGCATTTGTAAAACATTTGCAAAGATATGGTAACTGGATGGCAATGTGCTGTGCATAAGCAAAGAAAGTGATTCCATGTGCCATCTGGTTAAATAAGAGATTACTGTGAAAGAAGGCTCTTTATCACTGTGAACTGTCAGTGCAGCTGATAGAAGATGATAAAGCTAACCAACAGATTCAGAGGATTGCATTGCATGTTGACACAAGACACAAGATGGTGATAAAGCCAGCAATGAGTATGCTGAAGTTGTGAGCAGGGCTGAGTGTAAATATACACAATACCCAGTTCAATATCATGCAGCTGTATATATATATATATATATATATATATATATATATATATATATATATATATATATATATATATATATATATATATATATATATATATATATATATATATATATATATATATAGGCCCATATGTTGTATATATGAGAGACATTAAGTCTAATTGAGAGGTTATCTTCCCACAAATTATTCCAAGGTAACAGCAGCATGGAGCATTTTAAGAATCACAAATGTCTTATGCTTAAAATGCTGGGCCACAATCAAAATAATGGTGCACACTAGAAAATTATTAAGGCAAACTACCAGAAGACACATCTACCAACATGAACTGAAACTCATGAGATGGAAACGCACCACTGATCCGAGAGCGTTGGCCGAATAAAAGCATAGTAGTGACCACCATGTACTCCCCCACTATGAACAAGAACACTGAATGAAAAAGGACAGGCAACATCAGCATAGAAAAAATGGATCATTTTTGTACGCATGCTGTCAAGATTACATGAATAATGTGAAATAAACTGTCAGAACAAAGAAGACAGCAAATTTTTTTCAAATTTGCACATTTTCTAACACAGCTTCACTATGTAGGGCAAAAGGACAATGTTGCATACATTCAATTTATTGGCCAATTTCTACACTCAGGTTCTTCTGTATTACATTAACCAGAGATCAGCGTCTAGAAAAAAGTAACTGAAACTGGGGCATCCTTTAAAGGAGAAGTGCTACACTGGTTGGAATTTCACATTTCTATATACATGGATTAGATTTTTCCATTATAGCTGTTGCATCTATATACCATTCAAAGAATTGGAACAGTTTATGACAAATAAATTACCTGTGAAGCGTATAGAGGTTTCTAATACTTCGATTTGCATCTGGAGAAAGATATTTTCCATTGTCTCTATCAAGATCAAGTTGAAGAGGGAACTCATAGCGGTCATTAATCTGCAGAAGTAGGTAGTTCATCATGAATCCTAGATAATCTTATCAACAATTTCTTAAACAAAAGACATCTAATGTTAATTGTTGAGGAAGCCACACATAGACAACAGAAAACTGAATTAGGCAAACAAGAACATGAAACAGATAATCCTAACAAAAGAAAGAACCAGAGCTACAAAAAATTGATCATGATTTTTGTCTGAATGAGGCATGTTTTATTCAGGGTAACATGTGCATATCCAAATGACGAATTTTTTATATAAAATACAAGGTGCTGGAGGTGTCAATTATCACAACTTAAAAACTACTTGCATCCTAAAGAAGCATCAAGTCACAGTCTCTATTCAAGCAGTATGGTACTGGGCTATGTGCATCAACTGAAATAACCGTCATAATGATCTATTTACTGATAACTTCGTAATTGTAAAGAAAAAACACAAAGTGTAAACAGATGTTTGCCGCTTACCACATTTTTAACATGTTCCCCAACACTCATATGAGTGACTGCACCCAAACAGAAAAAACTGGCAGTGACTAACTGGAACTAATTAGTTCTATTTTAATCCACTTCACAGCAAAGAATTAATATTGTTGGCACCAAAAAAGATTCAATAACCCCCAAAAATAGCAAAATATGTGTTATTGTGTACCAATGCGTACAAAGACTAATTGCATTGTTCCACAGTTCAAGGAGTTAGTAGCAACTGTGATTGTTGAGCGCTTAACAACAAGGAGTCAAAGA
This sequence comes from Miscanthus lutarioriparius, assembly GCA_904845875.1. NCBI lineage: Eukaryota > Viridiplantae > Streptophyta > Magnoliopsida > Poales > Poaceae > Miscanthus > Miscanthus lutarioriparius. The sequence goes on from CAJGYO010000015.1 coordinate 26,320,334, forward strand.
TACAATCACATCAACTCTATGCAAATTCTTGCAGACCTTTTAGAGAAAGAATTGCTACATGTAACTTGAAAGAAATTACATAAATATTGCTAGAAATATTGCTAATATCAATCTAAAGCTTTACGATTTGGTCAGTGCCAAACCCTTGGCATGCCATGACAACCAGCATTTCAATTAAAAAAAAAACTATCTGCTTGAAACAATGATAAAGATGTATAGAAGTGGTTTATCATTTTGACGGTGGTAGTCAGCACGGTTCTAACCTTAACCATTGTATCTCGCATGTAATCATATTCAAAACGCTTCAGTTGAAGCTGCAAAACAGGAGGGAAATCGAGGAAGAGCACACCTTTCCTTGCATCCTGAAAACAAAATAAGATTGAAATTAAGGTACAACTATAATAACAAAAAAGGTCAGAAAAGATAATCATAACCGAACTGATAATAATCCACACAGTTTTTTTGTCCAGATGTAGCAGAGTGCTCTGAGTGTGTGTTCTGGTTCGTGTTGCACATTTTTTGTTGGCATTCAATATCATGTGTCTGGTGCTTGCTAGAGTGAATGGGAGAACTGGGGGTATCTTTCTTTGGCGAGGAGAGTTTGGAATTGCAGTAGGCACTGTGGCGCTAGATGGCTGTGTTTTTTGTTCGTAAACTGGTAACCCCAGTAAAACAGATGGTGCTGGCTAAGCTTTCTATAAAGGCCAGGCTGACGTTTAGCCTTGTTCAAAAAGAACATAAGATAATTATGACAGAATTCTGTCATTTCATTGAAATACCAGGAACTTTCCTAAAACTCTGAAAATCAGGTAATCAGCATCTACTACACCTAAATATCCAGCTACAAGGCCACTCATAGAGCAGAATTTGTGGGAACCTGTAAGCCATATCGCTCCGCATGGTATTTGTTATCACCCTCTAGACGCTCGACTTCCACATACTTATCAAATGATGCATAAACATCACGACAACCTTTCACATCAAGTTGTAGATCTGCAAGCCATGACATAGGCAACTATTATTTATATATCATAGATAAATATATGATTTTCATGCAAGTACAATTAAATGACAGAGCCTACCGTAAAATGATTCTTTTCTGCTAGATTTATAGTCCACGTTAATGCACTCGATGTAATTAATGTGGTGGCCTTCAAATAATTGTTCAATTGTTCCTTCCACAACAGTTCCCTGTGGAGAAAGAAAAGTTAATAAAAAGTAAATTGATGTATTGATAATTCAATATTGTCATATTCACCTTCATCTTATCTTCCAGTTTCTCACAAAGAACTCTGTTGAGTTCTTGCACATCATGTTGCATGAAAGAATCATAAGTATCCCATCCAAAGGATTTGGTCAACTCTTTCGTCGCTACACTGTTGTCACTATACTGGAGCTTGTAAAAAAGGCTCTGCAGGGCTAAAGGGATACTCCCAGATGGCATGTCATTCTCAGTTGTTGGCATATGATATACAGCCTATAAAAACATTTCAATAAATTGGTTCAAAATTCAGGCATTTAGAGAAACGCGTAGAACAGAACAATGATTGATCTCACCTTTCTAAAATATGGTGTATGGTATAACGTTTGAAGGAGAGAGTTCATATAACAGGTAGCACCTTGATTCTTAAGACCTACAAAACCTGTTTCTTTTTTCGAGTCATAAGTCCAATAATCCACCATTCTGCGGACAGCAACCTCAGCTTCTACAACAACGGTGTCATTCACAAGATAGCCCCTGCTTGGGTCATATAGGTCACCCAAAGGCATAAATGATGTGAAACCCCAGTCGCTCTCGCGTGCATTAAATTGGTGCTGGGTATCTGCCAAACATGGGACCAACATATAGATTCAACCAAAAGAAATATTCCAGAAATAGTGAGAAACTCAATGTAACTAAAGGAAAAAAATGTAAAGGTGTTATAATAACATATAAAAATGCCAGATTGAAGGAATTAATGAAAAAAAAGGTTGGCAATCAAACCCTTGTCAGATAATAATTCTAGTATTTATACATCACTTGATAGACTATTAGCAACTGAACCGAAGGTTAGCTTCAAGCAACTGTGAGTTGGTAACTGAGCAGAAAAGTTCAAAGTAAGAAACAAACTGTTAGGAGTTTTTGGGAAATCTAAATAAGCACAACTGCAATCAACACAGTTTTGAGAAATGACTGTTTATGAGGCAGCAATGTGGGTCCGGTACTCCTGTCCAGACATGTTTGCAAGTTTCAAATGGCATGCATTGGACTCTATCATCCATATCCGACATATATCATTATTGAACATATTATACCATGCACAATAACAGTGATCAACTCCGTATGTGATTGATGATCTACATACATCCTAACAAAAGGCACATTCAACAATATTAAAGCAGCTATTTGCAAAGAAATAGAAGTCAAAAGAATCTTTCACAATCGACATAATAATTATATTTTCAAGACAACAAATGTGGTAAAGCTGACAAGCACACATGAGAGTTGAGCCGCTAGCTTGAGTTGTCACTTTGCCAAAAATGAAGAGAAAAAAGAGACGCAGCTGGGAAACATCCTACAGAAATCAAGTATGAAAACCAAAAAAAAAACTTACCTAGAAGTGAATTAACACCCTTAAAATTAAAGCAACTTAAAAATAAAGATTCTATTAAACTTAAGAACTTTATGTGTCATGCATGTGCTACATATGCTTCCTACATATATCTTGATTCAGAATAACAGAGGGACAGAGCTTCACCCTTGTCTATGATTTTGCATATTAGTTGTAATTAGTTATAGGCAAATCGAATGTGCGCCTCATTTCCAGTTAACCTCATGCTAACATGATAAAAGTTTGACAATTGTCAATGATCAAATATAACTGCCAATGACCTCATCATGTTCCAGCTCAGTTGAAGACTTGTAAGTTATAGCCCCAACTTCCATGATGGAATGGCATTCACAAGACAAGCAGAAGAACATTAAATGAAGAAAGAGATACCTTTCCGAATCGTATACTTGGGGTGGATCTGATTCACAACAGCCAAGCTGAACTGAGCATACCGGCTCCACCCGTATGGGAGGTTCCCAGAATCCGCAACATCCAAATACATCGATAAGTGATCCACATTGTTCCCCTTGGGGAAAATTAGCACACGCCTGCAAGCAAAAAGTAGCACATCCATTAAAACCCACCAAGCGTTTACCCATGTTTCCGGCAGCGGTTACAGTGGCAGGAGATCCAAACGCTCACCATTTGTATCCTCCAACGACAAACACATCAGAGTAGTGCTTCTTAGTGTTAAGACGGCTGAAGCTCTCGATCGTCCAGGTGAAGCGCGACGTCTGCGGGTCCTCAGGCGGCTGGCTCTCCGCTGTGTTGGCGGGCTCTGTCTGCGCAACAACTAGCAGCAGGAACCACGACAGCAGCCACCACGTGTGAGATGAGATCAACGAGAACTAGAAACACGTAAACCCACGAGCACAAGCACAGAAGGCGCAGGAAGGCTTAGGTCCTCACCTTCCATCGGCTGTGGGGCAGCTTCCGGGCCAGCAACAGGGAGCTCCTGGTGCGGCACCAGCATCTCGTCGTCCTCCTGCTGCTGCTGCGAGGAGGGAAGAGCGCGGGCTGAGGGGTCAGATCCGGCCCGGCGCGTAAACCCTGGCGCGAACCCAAGCACCCTCGATCGGCGCGGCGGCGAGGGTGGACTGGCCGCGGAGATCGGGGCGAGCGAGCGAGCGAGTGAAGGAGAGCACGTACCTCGAGAGGGGGCGGCGTCATCATAGTCATGGGGTCGTCGTCGCCCGCGACTGCGGTGCGTGTGCGAGAGGCGGCCGCCAAGCGGCGGCGGCGACGGCGTAAGGCGGCGGGAAGAGGAGGAAGAAGAGTCGGGGGGCGAGGGCGAGGGCGAGGGCGAGGGCGGATTCGAGGCGAGGCAGGCGAGGGGAAGCTGCTGATGCGGTGAAGGGAGAACAGGTCGGTCGCGTGCTGTCGGGGGCGATTTCGTGATTTCCTGGGTCGAGTCGAGCCGGGCACGGCACAGTTCAGACAGGAGCCGAGCTCAAGAGTTTTTGGGACTCCCGACTACCGAGCTTTATCTCTTCTTCTCGACAGAGTCCACAAAACAATAGCCTTCATTTCTAGTAGCATAAAAACTCCCGACTACCGAGCTTTATCTCTTCTTCTCGACACAGTCCACAAAACAATAGCCTTCATTTCTAGTAGCATGTATAGAGACGATTTTCTTCACAATTTAGACATTGCTTAAATTCATGGTGTAAAGTTTTGGATGTCATATTGGGTATCATATAGGGTATCGCATTGAGTTTTTGGATACTAATAAAAAACAAGTTACAGAATCCGTAAGTAATCCGCGAGAATAATTTATTAATCCTAATTAATCCGCCATTAGCAGTATTTACTGTAGCACCACATCGTCAAATCAGGAGGTAATTAGGGGGTTTACTCCCTATCCATCGAATGTTTGATACATACATGGAGTATTAAATATAGACTAAAAATAACTAATTACACAGTTTACGACTAATTTGCGAGATGAATCTTTTAAGCCTAATTAATTCATGATTTGACAATGTGGTGCTACAATAAACATGTGCTAATGACGGATTAATTAGGCTTAATAAATTCTTCTCGCAGAGTACTGAGGACTTCTGTAATTTGTTTTATTATTACTATCTGAACACTCTCATGTGATATCCCGATGTGACACCCGATATGACGCCTCTAAATTTTAGCCTCTAGATTTAAACACCATCTAAGAAAGTTTTTCTTTCTTCCACCAAAATCCACAAAACAATAGGCTTCCTTTCTAGTAGTTGTAGTATACTTAATCGTTTTCCAAGAAATTTTTTTTCACAATTTAAGTTACCTTAGTGTCTCTAAGGCAGTTTTTTACTGGCGATATTTTTTTCAAATATTTAATTAAGGTAATTTGATACAAAGTCTATTAGATATCATGCTACGTGTTATCACTCTCACGACACATTGTTATTTATGCCCATGGAATGTGTGACTCATACGAGTAATGCATGCATGCAACATCTCATTACTTTACCTCTATGCGAACCACTTTTTATCGGTTACTTATGCATAATTCTTGTGCTTTCTAGAGTGTCGTATGCAATAAATGTATTCCGTTTTACCATCAGCTCTTGTGGTTAGGGGGGCAATATGACAAGTTTGATGGTAGCATTGTGTGAATCATATTCGTTAGCTACATATGAATGTTCCCCGTATGCAACAAAGGTGGTTCTACTTTTCTTGGTGTTCGTATGTCTTCCGTTTTCACAACTCATTCAGTCATTAGACACATAATGTAATGCTAATTTGTTCAATCTATTCGTTACCTAGAAGTGGTGTCATAAAGTTGATTAAATTGAATTATTTGTTGGTGTTTAAGGAAACAATTAGATTGTTGATGCATGAATCCAATGGAAATGGAATTATCTACAAGTGTTCTTAGTTCAAAAGCAAAGACATAGGCAAAAAGTCAAAATATATTTAGTATTTTACTATTTTTTTGTATATAAGGTCTTTTATCCTGACAATATTGTAAGGAAAAAGTCCATTTTTGGCCCTTCAACTATGGCAATAGTTTGGTTTTAGCCTTCCAACTTGAAAACCAGACACCCGCAGTCTCTTAACTCTCAAAACCGTTTAAAATTAGCCCCCGCGCCCATTCGACCGCGGTGTCCGCACAGTAAACCCGCCACAACCCCGCCTATCAGGCCTTTCCCTCTCATCGTCAGGTTGGGACCACCTGTCATCCCCTCCCTCTCTTCGCAGGCCCCGCATGTCAGGACTTTCCCCAACCTCCCCGCCACACGTCGTTGCCACCACGACAGCCAGCACAGGCAGCGCTAGCCATGGCTGCTACTCCTATTGCTCGTGCCATGGCTCGCTGCTCACCCGCGCGGGGCCCACGTCCTGCTGGCCGCTCCACTGCTGCCCGCCACGGTGCCACGCTTTCGTTGCTGCTCGCCGCTTGTGTGGCGCCGACGACACCTCGCCACACTCGCTTGCTTTGGCCGTGGTGCCATGCTTTACATGCTCGCCGCGCCCGCAGAGCAGAGAGGAGAGGGAGGAAGAAGAGGGAGAGAGAGGAGGCCTCATTGCCGCCCACAGGCCCCGTCCCCGCCGGGCCACTCGCCACGCCACCATGGTGCCACCTTGCCTCTTTCGCTTGCGGCGCCGACACACCCCGCCGCCACTCACCTCTACGCCGCTGGTGCCACCTTTCATTGCCGCTTCGTCGCAGAGAGCGAGAGGAGAGGGAGGAAGAAGAGGGAGCAGAGGAGGCCTCACTGCTGCCGCTGCTGCTTGGCCCGCGTCTGGCTGGCCGCTGGCTGTCTTGCCTTGCGGTGCCCGCTCGCTACTCGCCGCACTGCTGGGCGCCGACACCGCCACCACCGCTGCGGCGTCGCGTGTCGGTGTTTCGCTCACGCTCCTCCGCAGAGAGCAGAGGAGAGGAGGAGGAAGAAGAGGGAGCAGAGGAGGCCTCGCTGCTCACCCTCGCGTGCCCCGCGTCCTGCTCGTCGCTTCGGCTGCTTGCCGCCGTGGTGCCTCTGCTCGGCTGCTTTCGCCGCATGTGGCGCCGACACCTCGCTTTCATTGGATGGCCCCGCCATCGAGCTCCATTAGGCCTTCTTTGGCGACCTCCGAGCTCCGGTCTGCTTTGGGCCCCGTCGCCACGGTGCCCCTCACGCCACTCCCGGGCAAGACGCACTCAAGACTTGTAGCAGCTGTGATCGTCAGACAGGAGTTGCAGAGGCGACGGCCACACGCGTAGTCCATGGCAACGGAGGCGGTGTTCCTCCAGCGGCGTGGGCTTCTTAGTGGCGTGAGGTGCCGGCGCTCCGGCGACACCAGTCAAGGATGGCCCCCGGCGGCTGCGGCGAGTCAAGGCTAGGCGGACGGCACCTTCTGTCCGTGTGTAGTAGCAAGGGGAACAGAGGGAGTAGGGCAGAGCAGGGACGGAGGGGAAAACAGAGTAGCACGACGGCGGTGCTTGGCTGCTGCGTCAGCACCTCAGCGGTGCTCCTGGTGGCGCTCAGCGGATCTAGTCGCTGCGACGTGGGTTGGGCGAGGGCAGCTTCGGCAAGTGTGGCTCCCGCGTCCTGCGGCGCTTGCCTTCGGCGGGTCCGTGCCGTGCGTGTGCGAGCTTGAGCTCGAGCTCGAGCTTGGAGTTTCGCAGGCGAGGTCAGGTCTACGCACAGCGAGGGCAAGGGCTGCGCTGGAGCAAGCAGCCGAAGAGAAGCAAAGCTCTTTCTCAAGCTTCCTATGTCCGTCGACGGAGGTGTCAAGAGCCACGGTGGCCTCGTCGGCCTTTTATAGCTGCAAGTAAGGCGGTGGTAGTGTAGATATTTTGGGCAGCCGGAGATTTTGCCGACATGAACTGTAGCGTCCACGAGGAGCACTGGAGAGCTCGCGTGCCTGTGCTAGCCGCTGTGGTGGCAACGACGTGTGGCGGGGAGGTTGGGGAAAGGCCTGACAGGAGGGGCCTGCGAAGAGAGAGGAGAGGGATGATGGTGGTCCCAACCTAGCGATGAGAAGGAAAGGCCCGACAAAGGGGTCGTGGCGGGTTTATCTTGTGTGGATCTGCATGGTCGAATGGGCGCGAGGGCCAATTTTAAGCGGTTTTGAGAGTTAAGGACTGCAGGGTGTCTGGTTTTCAAGTTGGAGGCTAAAACCAGCTCCTACGCCATAGTTGGAGGGTCAAAACGGACTTTTTCCATATTGTAATAATCAACTTCTTTTTATGAACTAAGTATAGGTGGTAATTAGGAGGCATAGAGGTTGTCCAAATATTAGAATAAGGATTATTCCTTTGTCTAGATATATATAGGATGTCGAAAGCTTACGTTAAGCAAGGGCCCAGAACTAAGCAATAATTCTCTTTATGTCCACTTTCCTTTGCATCATTTTACATGTGGAATGAGAATGTGAGCACTTTCATTTGTCATGAATAGTTGCTAAAAATTTCATTTTGAAACCTACTATTGGAGGGTAGCCATCGCCACATTATTCATTTTAAAGAACATGTTGATTGGTGATTATTAACTACCATTTTTGGGTCCTAAAAGTATTAGCTAATTATTTGATGCAATTAAGTATAGCTATAACTAGGTAAACCAAAAGTATGAGATGGAAAAGATGGCTAAGAGTAGCACATTTTTTAATACAAATTTTATGTCTTACTGAACAACTTTCTCCCATAAATTCCTCTTTAGAACTTATGTAGTTCCCATATCATCTTGTCATCCTATGATAAAGCCACCTTAATGAGTAAGGCAAGGTAGGGCATACTATGTCAAAAATGCAACAAAAGTCTAAAAGCGTAAAGGGTCTAAAAATGCAACAAGGTAGGCGCAACAAACCAATCATAGACATAACATTGTACAACTTTCTATCTAGGTAAACCAACCAATAGCAAATTGCATTGCCTTGTCCAGGTTAAGGATATACTGCATAACCTATAATGTAATGCAATACTAATGCGAGTAACCAATCAAGCCTATAGTGATGAAGCTAACAAGTACCGTGTAGTTCGAGTTTATCGATTAAGGTGTATTCCGGTACCAATACATGAACATTAAAAGAGTTTAGATGAAAAAGTTTCTTGTTGTTATCACATAGGTAGCCAACTTTTTCTGAGTTACTAGTAGATTGTTGAAGTCTAGGGTCGATGAAAACCCGATCATCTGTCCATGTTTGAAGGCCAGCAAAAACTCCTTAAGAAAAATTTAGGGTGGCGGCTCTCCCCTGTTCGACCTTTTCTATTAGTATATATATACTTCCTAGTCACATTTTATAAACCCCCGAGAGCTCAGGGTGGGCATTAGGTTTTAACTGAAAATTCAGTTTAGTTTCTTCGGTTTTTAGAAACTTCGGTTTTTAGGAATGAGCAACCGATCGGTTAGCTATAAAATGGGGATCCAACAATTTTGGTTTCGATTTTTTTGCTTCGGTTTGGTTTAAACCAAAAAAAACGAAATTGCTCAAGGCACTTGGGGATGGCACGCCCTCGCTGTCATTGTGGCCTGCTCGCATCGCCGCTGCCCAGCTATGCTGATGGAGTCGCCATGCGCGCCGCCTGCTAGAGCTGCCGCCATGCTTGCCTGCTAGAGCTTCCGCCGTGCCACCTACTAGGCTGGAGCAGCCGTCATCACGGATCTTGCGCGGGCCGTCGTGCCGCCACCCACGCCTGCTCGCGCGGTCGCTCCACCCCTCGCGCATGCTCATGCCGCCGCTCCTGTTTGCGCTCGCGCGGTTAGGGTTGAGTGTGGGGAATAATGGAGAGGATCGAGCTGAGAGGGCGTGGGGTGGGCTGGTGGGGGCTTTGGGGGAGTGGGAGTGGAGGTGGACCGAGCCACCAAGGCTGAGGTGGGCTCTGCTTCTGGTGGCATGCTTGCACAGAGTTCGGTTGCTTCGGGTTTTCGGTTCGATTTGGCTATGAAATCGAACACCGAGCCGACTGAACTTCCAGGGACCAAAAACCGAAATCGAAAAATGAAAAAACCGGCATTTTGGTTTGGTTCAGTTCGATTTATGGGTTTTGGTGGTTTTTTGCCCAACACGTCCAAGAGCACACTGCTCTAACCAGTATAACCCTTGAGAAAGTTGGTAACCATGCGCGTTATGTATCAAATGCCAAAATAAAAGTTGTGAATTAAGTATGTCTAAGTTTTCACTATGCAATTTTGCTCTTACCCCAATTCATTGTAATGTTAATATTTGTACCCATGGTGCATAGGTAAGGTCCAGGACTCCAGGTGTGTAACATACGTTTTTGGACACGGTAGAATCAAATGAAAATACTCCCTCCGTTCCATATTATAAGTCGCTTTGACTTTTTTGGTATATCCATTTTACTATACATCTAGATATAATATATGTCTAAATACATAGAAAATTCTATATAAAAAAAAATTAAAGCGACTTATAATTTGAAATATATGGGGTACAATATATTGAAGTCACTAGCGTGTGAGCATTCGGTTCAATGGGGGTGAAATTGTGACATTTTTTCAGTAAGCTATATTTATGCCCATTGGAATACTTGCAAATGAAAAGATAGAATCACAGTGGGTTGAACAATTTTCCAAGCCCAATTTTAATTTTATTCGCAAATACTACTATATGTAACCACTCGCGTGTTACTTAGAGGATCCATTCCCCTCAGTTTGTGTAGTTTTACTTGGTCTCTTTGGCTGCAACCGTTTTGCCTGTGTTTCCACAACTTGCTTACCAAGAAAAGGCAGTATGACTTGTGTGTGCACGTATAGGGTGAGGTTAAAAACTCAAAAAAAAAAAAAAGGCTGCCAAGCAAGCAGCCTATAGAAGATTAGGGAAGGATGCTTTAGAGTTTAGATAAAAGGTTAATATCATGTTTATGGTTGTAACTTCATTCAGAGAGCTAGCTATTAGTATATGTTCATCATTCTCACAGTGCACACTTTATATCCAAATTTAGAAACACAAAATGATAGTTCGGAACTTATGAGAGTCTCTACAGTACAAGTTGCCTCAAAAGATAATTTCAAGTTTCACTTGATAGATACGTTGTCCGTAATTACCATCTCTGACAACAGCAAAGAAGCTAAAATGAGCATCTGAATATATACTATAACTCGTCTCAAAAAAAAAATCTACTATAACTGAGACCTGGAATTCGTAAAAGATTACAATTGGCGAGTCACGCTCAGAACCTGAATGTTGTACCCTTTTCTTTTTTAGATGTGTACCAATTGATATTCTGATTTATGGTAACTCACACTACACATGCATTTTTTTTTAAAAAAAAACTACACATGCAGAAGTCAAATTTGCCTTTTTCCCCCGCGAAAACCCTACAATTTTCTCCTTATGGTATTCATTCAAATCTCACCAGGGTATACAGCATCAGATTGGAATGAAAATATGAACGAGTCGTCGCGCCTGAAAGGAAACACAAGCCATTTTATTGGCTACTTATACTACATAACCAATTGGAGTGTTTGACACACATCATCTAAATATACATGGAGGGCAGGTAACTGACGTCAAGCAGCTTCGAGAACTAGAAGTGCAGCGATTCAAGTCACAGGTCAAAACATTCAAGGACCAGACCTAACGATCTGTACAGGAATTCCTGAGCCAAGTCAATCGTCAACCCAGTCCTACTCCTGTCCAAAGCTCCGGTCAGATGATGGAACTTCCTGCACTCTGATGAATCCAAACCTGGAGGACTTCCCGCACTCTGAAAATGTACACGGCGGATTGGGCACCAGTTGCCGAGCACCCCGTACTGCAAAAAACACGCATATGAGGATCTTTTTTAAAAAGGTAACCTCAAGGGATGAAGGAACTGAAGGTAGTTTGCAGCAACCAGCAAGCAAGAACTAGAGCAGGATCATTACAACATATAGTACGCAACTGAAAGAAAAATATGAAATGTTCCGAAACAAAACCAAGGTGATGAGTGCGCAACAGTTAGGCTCCTGTGATGGCTGGACGTTGGACACGATGAGCTGGAGTCGAGACAAAAACGCTGTTGAAAGGCAGGACGCCATCAGATACATACGATACGAGAGTAAGCAGAGCTCCCCCCTTTGCCAAGTTCAGGCAGATGGCTCCGAACAGTTTTGCAAAGCAAAATTTGAACGAACAAAAACGTTTCTGGCTTAGGCGTCTACTCTACAACTTGCTTGGAAATGCATGGAAAAAATATATAAAAGCGAAAAGTGGCTGGTATTTCTATGAAACAAAAAGGAAAGCGGCATAAGCTTAAAAGAAACTCAAAAAGGGTAATATATGTAGATCAATGAGAAACATTGCATAAGACAAATGCAAACCACCCTCACATAACTGGAAAGAGAAATTTTCTCTAGCGTAAGCTTTTCATTTCTCTGGTTCCACTGAGAGCATAGGTGTAAGGAATGAAGCCTGGTCCGAGATCCCCGGTAGAGCAAACACGAAACCCCTAGCATTTCGCACCCGAGGATCTTGGATCAGCCTCCATTCAGACACCCTGCTCCCCCTTCGGCCCTTCCATTCTTCTCGCCCTCACCAAAACATTCTCTCTCGAAACCTAGCTAGTTCGTTCCCCTCATGATTTCATAATCAACGCACTCACAGGCGCCTTAAAAGAGGCTCCGAAGACGTACGCTGGCCAGGCAATGCTTGCAAGCCCCATGTCCTGCACTGCAGCAGGCCACCTTTTTCATTTAGGGGTTAAACAAGGGGTTAGGTGAGTGGTGTAAGCCTTTGCTGCTGCGCTAGGCCTTGTCTCGTTGCTGCGACTGGCAATAGATTAGTGATGCGTGTAAGCTTTGTGCTGGGCCGCGGTGCGGGACAAGGGAATGAGGCGAGTCCTGCGGGGAGCCTGAGGTAGTGGGGGTGCTGATGCACGGTCCTTTCCGGCAGTTTTCGTGGGCTTTTAGCTGCTGTTGTCGAGCGAACTGGAGCTGGACTGCTGCTGGATCGGAGGAGGGTTTCAGGGGGGCAGCCGGGCAGGTCACACTGCAGGTGCATGTGGTTGTTACGTTTGGGCGGCAGGGCTGGCTGGGGTCACGTGCTGTGGCGTGCCTAGATTTTTTTTGTAGCCTTGTTCAAATCATATTTAGAAATATAAACGCATCCATTTTTTGTTTTTATTTTTAACCCTTTTGACCACGCCAAGCGTTATGGCGGTGAATATTGTTGGCAAGATAGAAATGCCACATAGCAAGGACTGGCGTGGAGGCAAGAAAAAGCTTTAGAAAAATCTATTACGACGGCAGACGAAGATGATTTTTATTTATATGAAAAATAGTAATTTTCAACAGGTTTGAGATTTTCATTTGAAATCATTAAGATGCTTGAAAAATACAAAAATTCAGCAACATATTAAGTATGCACCGGAGCTTGTTACATTAGAAATATCATTTCTTTCTCATATATATGAGGCGAATGAAGATATGCAGTATTATAGTTTTTTGTTTTGTTTTTTTTTTTCATTTGAAGTTGTTATATTAAAATGATCTTGCTTGTCCTCAAATTCACGTCATGGAGGGAGAGAGATAGAGAGATTATGAATTGGACAACTCTTTTGAAAGTTTGACACCAATTAGCCAGTATTGTATGTTTCCAAGCTCAAAACAAATGGTAACACCATCATTGACACGTACCGCAGTACCTCTAGTTTCACAACTCTAGCGTTAAGATTGAATTGTACGAGATTACAACACCTCTTTCGTTTTTCCTCGAACAACGCACTATCATCAGTTCCAGCCGTGAAAGGTTGTCTGGAGAAGGGGCAAAGTATCGCTACTTGTGAATGTTGACCTCAACTTTTACTAAACCAATCAAAATCAACTGCAGGGTACTTGGGGTAACCTGCATAAAGATTTCTGAGGGAATACCTGCATAAAGATTTTAAGATATATTTTGTCAGGGAAGGTAATACAAACGTAACAATTCCCAGGTACTCAGAAATTTGTCAACAAGCCAGCATCATGTCCACGCAAAATTGTACAGATGAAGCTAGAAAGTAGAGGTTCCGAACATATCAAACATAGCGCATGGGGTTCTTTTCTTCAGCTATAACATTGTCTTGGGTAGGTAGGGGGCTTTCTTAAATCAACTCAAAGCAACCATTCCTTAGGCGGATGTGGCAGCCGAAGCCTTGGCAGCGGCGGAGAGCTTCGACCTCCTCTTGGCGAGGCTCTCGCTCCGGCGTTCCCTTTGCTCCTTGAGCCTCTGTGCCAGCAGCTTCTGGTACTCTGCAGCCTCAGCCTGCTTCTTTGCAATCCTCTTCTTCTTCTCTGCAATCCTGGCACGCTTCCTCTGGAGGACCTGTGGGGTCACCAGGCGCTGGATCTTGGGGGCCTTGCTCACCTTCTTGCCTGCAGCAAGTAACCACAAGGGGACATGGAAGATTTATCAAGAACATGACCATCTCAACATAACAAATACTACATTCAGGACACAATTATACAGGATACCGTAAAGATAAGAAAGGAAAATGTCCAACCATGAACAGCAGAGCAAACAAAAAAAAGGTTACAAAACTAGTAAACGAAGAAACTCTCACCACTCTTGGTTGTGAATGTCCTGCGGTATGTGTTGACATACTTGCGTACATCATCATCCTTGGAAAGGTTGAAGAGCTTCCTAATCTTGGACGCTCTCTTGGGGCCCCTCATCCTGGGCTTCTCAGTGTCAGTCAGACCTGGAAGGTCATTCTCACCCTTCTTGACGATGACCAAGTTAATGACAGACAGGTCTTGACTCACAATGCAACCTCGGACTGACTTCCTCCTGCGTTCCCCATTGCGCCTGCCATACCCACGGAAGCATGGAGTGCCTACCCAAACCAAATGCCCAAGTAAGAAACTCCTCCCGTAAAGGGAAATTAAACTTCACAGTAAAGTATTAGTACTGAGATAAAAGCCTAAGTGTCATACCCCTGTGAAGCAGAAGGCGGACACGTCCAGGAGTCAGCACTCCTTGTTTCATTGGGAAACCTTGCTTGTCACACCCACCCATGATCTTAAAGACATAGCCCTTGAATTCCTGCAAAGCAAAGAAATGTTACATATGCATACATTTGAGCACTAAACCAAAGATCAAGAAATAAGTAGCAAAGATATTACCTCACCAAGTGCATCACCACTGACCTCCTGGGAGATCCTTTTGTCAAAAAAGACACGCCTGCAGTTGATACCCAAGGCATTAGCTAGCTATATGAATAAACAGCTTATGTGACAAACTATATACACAATCAGAGAAAGAACATATAGTGTATAAGCAAAGCAGAATTAAAAAATAACTAGTCTGTTCAAATCCCAAGGTCAAGAATGAGGGTGTATTTTTTATTAAAAAAGTTTCAAAAATGCCAGGATGGTCAACTGTCATTATAACTTTAAAAGTGTCATTTAAATTATACTTGGAACAGATAACTAAAATTGTTGAGTATCCTTGCCTCAACAAACACCCCAACAAATCTCAAATAGATAGGTCACAGGGCAATTTTCATTCCACTCATAACGACTTTCCGTACATGACTGAATATCTCCACAACTAGTAATGAGCAGCAATACACAGGGGCCGAACACGTTCAACAGAAAGTTATTAGGAAAAACTTCAATGGCATTTCATCTTTTCATCCACCATTACTGCACGAATCACAATACATTCAGAACCAACAATCCAGAATAAACATACTAGGAAATGATAGCCGGCACCAAAATTTAACGAATTAGAATGCTGTGAGCAAACAGTTCCAACTCCTGGAAAGTTAGATATGAGCTTGAGGATGATCTATTCTATTTCCTACCGTGTTCAAGCACCAGCAACACTTAAGCACAACGCACTTCTAAAACTCCAATATAGTGGGAAACAATCACAATCTAAGCAAATAGCAAAAGTACTACGCTTAGCCAGCGGGCACAACATCACGCAAAAATTCAACAAGCTAAAAGTCTCTTCTTAGACAAATGATGAATATGCGAAATGGAATTCACATGAAGCTAAACGAGTATACAGGGAAACCTATGGTTCTACCACCGATTTGTCTGCACACCCCCACCCCCCATACACAATAGCAACGAGTGGCGGACCAAACACCATTTCGCCGTCAGCACGGATCTAAATGAAGCAAACGACCACGGCGGCTGGGCGAGTAAGAGGGAGGAGGAATGGGAGTACTCACAGCTTCTGATCGTCATCGATCTCGAGCTTCTTCTGGCACCCGGTGGTCGGGTTCGCGATGTTGAACTGCACACAAAAACAGGAGAAAAGCCATACGAATCAGAAACCAGACAGCCGCAAATCCAAGCACAGCTCGCGCATATTCCCACGCGGGAACCGATGGAAGGGCGGGCGAGGAGCAGGCGTCAGGTCACCTTCATAGTCGCGAGCGGCAAGCACCTCTAGCCCCGAGCGGCGAGCACCAGCCTGGTGGTGTGGCGGCGGCGCGAGGGGCTAGGGCTTTGGGCGAGAGGACAGCGCGAAGGGATGGGTGAGATTTTATATACGGTGCGCAGCGAGAGGGCACGGCGCTCGATCTGGGCCGTCCGTGGTTCTTCCCTCCACGGTCGGCTAGGCTTCGTTTTGGGTTGGGCTGCATCAGCCGGCCGGGCCGCAAGGATGAGTTGCCATCGGGCTGCATTCGTCCTCTCATATTCTGCCTCGTGAACTATCGAAGCCGAAGTCTGATTTTCATCCTCGAAGTTCAAAATCAAAGATCTTAACCCTAAACTCTCAAAATTATTCAAATTACTTCTAAACCTTAGTTTGGAGTGGTTTTGTCCTTTTTTATTTAAAAATCGGTAAATACATGATTTAGGTTTTAAAACACAAAAAATGCTTCTAAGCTTTTTTTTCAAGAACCGAGAGATACTCAGCAAATCTAAATAAAAATATTTAGACCCCGTGAAAATATTCTAGATGCTTAAAAATAGATTTAGCTCTAAAAAATATAAAATATCCAAAAAAATACTTCCTGTATTCTAAATTATGAGTTTTCTATATACATTGTTTTTGCTATTTATCTAGACATATGTATATATAGAAAAGCTAAAACATCTTATAATTTGGAATTGAGCGAGTAGAAAATTCCCAAAACACTCTATTTGATATGTAAACATGTTTCGTAAATTTTTTTGCAACAATAAACATAATACATAACCAGCATGAATCGCTCAACATTCATGTATATTGCATTCATACTGGTTGTATCTCATACTTTTGTCGTGCAAAGTTTTAAAACATGTTTATACGACAATTAGAATATTTTTGGGAACTTTCTACATGTTTTTGGATATTTCCCATTTTCTTAGAGCTAAACCTAATTTTTTTGAAGTTTCTAAAGTTATTTTTACAAACTTTATATATTATATTTGAACTTATACTATCCCAATCTATCTATAGATTTTTTTTTAGAATTTTCAAAAGTTCGTAAACATTTTTTGTGTTTTAAAAACCCTATCAAGTATTTATTGACTAATTTTACAATAAAAAGGATAAAACCGCCTTTGAAATCACTACAAACCATGGTAAGGAGGTAATTTAAACAAGTATGAGAGTTTAGTGGTAAGATGTCTCGTGTTGAAGTTTGAGGAGGAAAATCATACTAGGACGATGGTTTAGAGAGGTAGAATGGGCGTTTACAAAAGAGAGGTAACATAGATGTTCAAAATGGATTCAGAACCTCTAACGTCGGCATGCTCGACATCACACTATAGTCAACAGACCAATGTCATTCCACTGTAATCCGATGGTGAACGCAACCATGAGGCTCCCACGGTTCCATCTCTCCATGCGCTGGTGTCAACAGAATATCGTCGTCAGTTCTCCGAGGGGTATCCCACGAAGGTAGATTGATAGGTGGAGATGCGTGTAATCAAGAACAAGAGGGCAACAGAGACACAAGAGCTATACAGGTTTGGACCGTCAGCACGACGTAATACCCTACTCCTGTGGTCTGTTTGTTTATATTGGCTATCGTATGATATTGCGTGTATTTTGAGGGGGTCCCCTATCCGTCTTATATAGCCGGAGGGTAGGATTACAAGTCGGTTAGATCTAGGAGATAATCGATAAGTGATAACAGGTTACAGGAATCACAGGATCGAGCATATCCTAACAGATCTTGTAGCATCTTCAGGATATCACCCTTGATGTCTTGCGGTACATGCCGAGCAGCACCGTGCACCGTAAGTCTTCATCTTGTGGGCTGGACCGCCCCTAGCAGCACAACCCATGTAGTCTGCCGTGGGTATCCGGGGTCGTACCCCCCACAGCTGGTCTCAGCACAACAAGAAGAGTGCATCCTCTTAAGTAACACCATATCTATTCTCTGACATGATAGCTCTCTATTTTCTACATGATTGTTCCTTGTTTTGGCGTGTGGATTGTGGTGGTCATCAGCTGGTGTGATTGCTCCCTTTCTTGGCGTGAGGGACGATCGACTTTGCTCAATCACCATTTACCAAGGAACATGTGAGCTACTCTACACTTCCATATCTTCCTATATACTCATATTGCAATGGTTTTGTTTTAATTGGGTTGTCTTCACCCTCACTCAGTACATATTCAAAATTGATTGAAGGAAATCACGTCTAGATGAAAAGTAATTTTGCATATTTGAGATGGAAGAAAATAGATGTGTAATGTCATGATTGTTTCTTTTTCTTCATGAGATGAGTTACAATTACTTCTTTACTACTGAATCATTTTTTTCCTAACAGAGAGGGTTTGTTACCAAGTTTGTTAGCTCACATTGGCATGCACTTCAGTACCATAGTAGGATATGTCTACACTAGGAACACGAAGGACATAATTGAGAGAGAGCCTGAATAACGACCTAAAGAGACATTTTAAACATGATATTACTATCATTCGATTTCTTTAGCATTTCAAAAGGATGGTGGAATATAAAGAGCTAAAATCTAGATTTGAATGAAGGAACAAATACACATAATCAAAATGAGGACACCTATGCTGATGCAAGTTGTACAAATCAATCATATTCGGAGCTTTTCAAGGTGAATATGAAAGGCCCATTGCAGCATGCACCATGGCATAGAAGGCAACGAAGAATATCTTGTAGCAATATCTAGTCTTGATGATAATTTTATCTTTGAGAAGGAATACAAAGTTATTGGTGACCCTTTAGCACAAACTGGTAACATGAAGTTGTGGGCAGTTTAGTGGAATTGGAATATTGTGTGGCCATGCTCTAAAATCCTTGATTTGATGAATACCAAATGATAAGACCATCCCAAGGACATCATCATTAACTCTAAATTATGAGCATCATTTCAAGGTGAAAGCTAAACTTAATTCCAATTCTATTTGGTTTCCACATGCAAGACTACTACTTGGTTTGTATGATTATAGATTGAAACATCATGCTGTGATGGAAGAAGAAGAAGATAGTGATGTTATCACCACACTACGCATTGCAAGCCTAGCACCATTCTTTGGCTTAGAAGAATGAGAGTCGAGGATGACTCCTTTTCAAGAAGGAGAGGATGATGAGGACATCTCAACCATACATGCTTCCTCAAGTGTCAACCGTTCACAATACAACATAAAAGATATAAATGAAGGGCCACTTACAAGAAGCCACGCTAAGAAACTACAACAACAGGTGAATTCATTCCTAACTGATTATAATTTCAACACTTCTAAGAACGTTATACTACCTAAATGTTCTATCTTGATGCTACTTAGGTATACACATGAAGATATGGAAGACATGTGGCCTAAGGACATGGTGCTACAAAATGGCTTTGTCGGAAAAGTAGCACGGATAAACGACCGTACCCAGAAAAAAGTGACGCGGGCGGATGACCGGACCCTAGAGGAAAAAGTAACACAGACGAACGACCGGACCTCTGAAAGAAACAGCCATAACTTTTGATTCCCAAAAGTTATGAAGGTCCATGAGACATTTTTTGAAAGCTTATCAAGTCTAGTTTCCAATGGTGCTAGTTTCAAGTATTTTGGATTTCCAAGTATTGAGATACGTCTAGATTAGTAAAGACTGCTTAGATGGTCAATAGTCTTCCTGGGATAGAATGTTGGTGCAATTTCCCGTGCAAAACTGTACCATTCTACAATGTTTCATGATGCATGCTACACATGGCTGGAAAGTTTATTGAGTCTACTTTCACACCCAACAAATGGCTTGTCATTTCAACTTTCTCCTAGGGAGTTACAACTGTTTTAGTGGAGACTACTCTGGAAACTACCAGCCGCACGAAGATCCTTTGGAATTCCATTTGGTGGAAGCCTTTTCACATACTCAGTCTTTTCATTTCCATTTCATGTTCATACCTATCTAGGAGGGTTGTTGCTATAGTATAAATATCCCTATGCTCCTAAGCAAACAAAAGACTTTTGATAATTGTAAAACCAGGACCCCTTTGTTTAGCTGTGTGCTAACAAACTCAGAGAGTGATATCTACCCCTTTGCTCTTGTGATTTCCTTTGCAGGATTATAGAAGTGGCGGCTTCATCCACTCCCAATTGGTGCTCCTACTCCCTTCAAGGTTTTCCTCAATTGATTATAGGTTGTGTTGGTTGGTTCTTTGAGAGTGTGGTTGGGCGAATCCTCGATTCAGGTTGCTGGTTAAAGACGGTGGTTGGCTTCGAGTTTTATTTGTCAGGTTGCACTAGTTATCGCTGCTTGCAGCAAGTTATCCGGCTGTTCTTCAGCTAGCTATCAAGATTAAGATCCTACATCATGAAGATCGGGACAAGGACCTCATCACCAAATCACTACTCACAAAGTATATTGAAGCATGGGCATGTGAAGCACGTAGTGGAAAAATACAAGACAAACATGGCCAAGAATAATAGAAAATCCAAGATTAGATTATATGTTTCACTACAAACATATGACTCACAAATTCTCAATTTAGCACATAGAGCTGCCAGCCATCTAAGGAGCACCTTGTTAGTTAATAACACACTTGGACTGAAATGTCTATGCAATTGAAATCCTGTAGAAAACTAGATTATATGAAAGATATGAATTAAGCATTTGGATGGTAAACAAGAAGAATGTAGGAATCCTAAGACACATAAAAATCAAAACATAAAGTTGGGTGTCAAGCTTATTTTTCTCAAAAAACTATCGGATAGCTCATTCCATTGGAATTTCCAAGGAATTCATAAGATTTAATCTTTTGTTCTAAACACTTCTATAGGAAAATTTTATATAGAAATTTAATCCTCTAAAGTTTCATATTTTTTCCTCCAATCCAAATGGGCCTAAATCTCACGTTGCTAACAGTGCAATCAACATCAACTGTCATCAACAACACCGGGAGGTCACAAAAGGAGACAATCTTTGTTCATACTATTAGGCCTAAGCATTCAATTTCCAATTTGGTTTTGGTTTGGTTTCTTATTCTTGAAGAAATCCAATTCCTAGAAGTGGGAACCGATCGATTCTAAGAAAATCTAGGACTGAACATTTTGGTTTTCAGTTATTTCAGTTCAGTTTCTCGTTTGAATCAAACTTTTTAGCAAAGGTTAAGCCAACAAAAAATATGGTGGTTCTAAAGCAAATTTGAACAACACTTCCATACTCGTACCACTCACCCTATCATACTTCTAGCTCGAATGACGAATAGTAGACAACAAGTGATGACTCATTCTAAGTGCAAGCTTGACTCGTTGTAATCAAGTTGTGTATGGTGTGATTTACTACTAAGACTAAGTTCTGCGTATTTACAAAAACAAACTCTCGTGCTTCGAATGCTTGTCCCTAGTAATGCATAGGAGCATATGCAATGCACGCACTCATGAATGCAATCTTTGAATGTGTTATGTAAATTGTGAGATTTGGGTGGCAATGTTAGTCTAGTGTTTACTATGGACTATGTGAATCCTTGTACATGATGCATTATATGTGGAATATGTTAATCCATTATCCGTGAAGTTTCTTATGGGAAGGATTGTATTGGTTTTCACGATTTGAATCCCATCTTTCCAAAGTGGGGGGAATTCACTAGTGGAGCCTTGAGATTTTGTGACTCAAGGGAAGCAAAATCGAGTTGGGAGTTGGGAGTTGTGAAAGTTGTAAGATGAAATGACTCTAGAGCCATTGCAGGTGTCTTGGCAAAGGGAGACCTAAAAGATAAATTGGCTTTACCAGCCCCATGCCCCAGCAAATTCTTTGAGAAACAAGTAGAGAAATGACTATTCCACTACTGTAGATGCTCTTAAATACATAGAGCAACAAGATCAAATGACCTTGCTACTCTACCAAAATATAATGAGGGATGTAGATTAGAAAATGCAAATGTATTATCTCTAATGTCATTCGTTTACTATTTCCAAAATAGATCAAGATATATAAGTACATGTTGATTATACATCTTTTGATGGTTGGATTTTATTTTTCATACTCCTTTTAAGAAGATGGAAATAGGGACGGATCTTAAAATCAGTAACATTCTCAATTGGCTTTTGAATATAAATGATACTTATGTGAAAAGCTAGTATGTTAATAGAACTATGTCATATTGATACTTTGAACATCCTATTCACTTTGGCACTAGTGGGGGATTGCTGAAATTTGGCCCATGGAGAGGCACATTTACTGATTCCCAAATCAAGGAAATAACATAGAATTGTCCCATGCTACTAGCTAGAGTTGGTGTGGACTAAACTTTATAAGAGCTAGCCTTCTTTTGCTAAATAATCAGTAAATGGAGAGAGTATGGTACCAGATATACTCACACACATGCATGGGTCTGTTCACATTTCTTTTTGTGTAAATGAACAAGTGAATTGTGGTAAGTGAAATCAACTACCTTTTGGTTACCATATCAACAATTGGCCAGTCACTATGACCAATAAGTTGGGTATCACTCTTGAGATCCCCACAAATTTCATTCTTACTCTTGTCCATTTCCAAGTGAAATGTATAATGATATCGAGCTACCAAATGACTATTGGCTCTTCTCCTTAATTAGCGTGCATCAAGTAGAAAGGCGACCAGTATCTTCAAGCCATTGCAATTGTAAAACCTACATGAGGTTCAACAATGAAGTTTTTGTGTTGGCAGTGCAACTACGCAATCACTTAGTCTGCTTATTTGTGTTCTACACTACCTCATCATCTCTAATCTTCATTGTATTGATGAGTCTACTCGACAACAAAGACCTAATATGTAAGTCCCATAGTTTAAATATAGCTTAGCTAGTGTTGACATAATATGTATATGTATATTGTTTGTTATCTTTCTCTTGAAAATAAGGAAATATGTTTTTGTCCTATGTCAAACTATTCTAAATTTAAGATACCAAATGAGCATCATTAGATAAATTATGAGATATATTTTCATAATTTTACCTCTTTTATGCAGAAGGTGTTAGAGTACTCTTCTATATAAACTTGGTCAAACTTAGAATAGTTTAACTTAGGACAAACTCAAAATCCTTACTTGTATTTCAAGAAGACGGTAATACATACTTGCTAGCTATATATATGGGTTTCATGATGTTTTTATGGTTTACATATGTGCATGCAACATGTGCTAGTTTACATAGCATTTTAGGTTTCTAATGAAATATGCTTATGAATAAAAATTAAAATATGGGTTAGGAATAAGGGAAACATTCATGTATGCCCCCCCCCCCCAAAAAAAACATAATTTCTTGTATGGCATTGATGTGTTTATGACACCTTGTCCCCACGATCTTGACAAACAATGTATCAGAGATTTTAGGATTTATGTAATGGCATGTGAGGAGCTTTTCCTTAGAACGACATATATGCTTCAAAGTTTGAACGTAGCATATATCCCAAATTTTAGTGTTTAAATAGCTTTGTACACTTTTTCTATGCCCCTAGATGGATTTAAGCAGATGCTGAAACTTTTTGTTGGTCATCTTGATGACTAGCTCTAGAATCAACCATGTCGATGGACTTGCATTGGACAATAACCGTAGAAGAGAACTTCAATAGAAGCAGCATAAATTTGTAGAGTTTCTTGTGGATTTCTGTTTTTCTACTAAAAGTACACATAGCTACACCATGGCAGGCATAGAATCTCGTTGATAGGGTTATACCTATCATTTGGAGGCCCCTAAATGAAATACTAGATGGGGCTCTAAAAATCGAAAAACCAACATAACCCTCGACTGGAGTAGGGAGTCGTACCTGTGATTTGGTTGGGGATAGATTATTAGCCTCTCTTAGGTTCTCAACGTCTTGGTGCCTAGGCGTTGGTAGACAGTGCCGGCGTGCTAAGGCCCTCCACAACGTGGGCGTTGAGTACTGCCAGAATGGGAGAGAGATGATTGAAGAGTCATTTCGCACGCTGCAGCTAGTGGCGCCAGCTCTAGAAAAATAAGGAGTGACCCAACTACTTGCCTCATTGCCAACTAAATAGAATAGTATTTTTTTGCTTCCTCGCTTCTCTTTGCAACACCAGCTTACATCCAAAGACACATTACTTTATGGTGGGTCCCATAGTAGGGATTCCTCACACTGCAACGTTTTGGGCATCAAGTACGCTTTCTACTACGGACTACGGTGGCCTTTGCTCTCTTTTTTACCGGCACCACTCCACACCATGGAGGGCCTCCACAATGTTGTGCTTAGGTGATGCCAAAAGAGGAGAGATTATATTTGGGCATCACATGTACCACCATGGCAAGCAATGCTAGTTTGAGGTGATGCTCAAAAATTGTAGAGCAAATCATATTCAGGAACTGGTGCTTCTTCATTAAAGTGTATTCTCTCTTGAGGCTGACGCAAACTTCTGACACAAAAGGCAACGTACATACGGGTTTTCCTCTCTTTTTAGTTGTACTTAAGTGGAGCCCACAAGTGATGCTACAACTATGACGTTTAAGGGCATATACAACCCACAAACAGCTTGTTGTATGTATAATGATGTCACACCATGTATAGAAGGCTAAATAGACAGCACATATAATAGGTTGTCTGTTAATTCTTTAATGCTTGTATGTAGCCACGATCAAACGTAAATATGATTCATGTATCCACTGTATTGCTTGTTGAATGTTGATAAATAAAGATCAAACATAAATACGATGATTATGGTTACAATATTTTTCAGAACCATGAATATAAATGACAAATTAATAATATTTATATGTAATAGATTAGATTTTATAATTTTTTCATTAATCAAATAAAACATAACGACTACACCAGGAAGCTTCACTGGCATTCACATCCACAAGGAAGCAAAAGGATTCACAAATGTCCATACTAGAACTACAAGGTGACATGTTCACACTGTTCTCAAAAGTCAAAACTAATTCACTGCAAGTCTGAACACTGCAAGTGTTGACTTTCCTACCCATCATCAACATCACCAACATTCAGCTCATAGCTTCTCTAGTATATGATCATAGCAGCTTGTTACATAAACTGAAAAAAAATCTAGAGATAAAAATGTATTTATATATATATATATATATATATAAAAAATAGATCTTCAATGATTACTAATATCCAGAGTTGCTAAAATAAATATCTGACATAACAACAATGGATGATTCAAGAGCCATTCAACAGCGCTTTGGCCGTCGCCTAGACATGCGTGATGTGTACATTTAGGGGGTGGTTAGAACTGCTCCGCTCTATGTTTTTCAGCTGCACTCTATATTTTTCAGCTCTACTCCACGTTTTTAGCCAAATGGTTTTAGCTCCACGCATTCTGTTCGAGGAAAAATGGTGGGGTTGTGAGAGCACCTAAAAAGGTGCTCCACAAGCTCTAGTTTTTTGTGGAGCTACTCCATGGTGAAGTTTATGGAGGAGTCCCAAACACCCCTTAATAATCTCTAATAAGCCCCCTTGAGAAAAAGCCCACTTTGGTGGAGCTTTGGCTTGATCCGGTTTGGCTTAACACTAGTGGAAAACGCACGCCCTCGCGCGCGAGGACTAAGGGCCATGGTGAGGTTTATTAGTCTGTGATGCAGATGTCATAGTCGTGGTCATCTGCATAGATAAGGTGCCTTCACTGGTACATAGTTACAATCTGATTAGAGTATAGAAGTGCAGCATATGCTAGGGGCATCGGTGGTCCACACAGGTACGATGGCAGGATGCATATATATACTTCATAATTGTGCATATATGTTACAGATCGGTAATGAGGATGCAAATATGGCTCGACCTGAATCACTTGTGGCGTTGTTCTGAAGGATTTCTGTGGCCACTGACTTTTGGTTCCTGTCTAGAATCATCGAATTTTGATCTGTATGTAATATACGAAATCGTCATCACGAAAGAGATCTAGGTCTATTAACTATGTTGTGGAGTTATGTATGGAAACTTACTTTTTGGCAGTGGATTTTGATAATGGGGCAGTCTTGGTCTTTCGGATGCTCTGGCCAGTTTTGTCTATGTGGGTTTCTTCACTGGTTGTTTCTTACTGCATATTCAAAAGTAAATGTTTATCTAAACACTGAGAAGGTAACTGATCTAAAGATAGAGGAAAAACTGTCATCTAGCATAGTGAGCACCTGGCAGAAAAGGGCATGAAATGTTGCTGACTTTTTTACTTGCGCGGAGGCCTACATCACATGAACAGATCATTAGATGCTTTTGTAATTACATGGATTGCTTCATATTTCTTCCAGGTTGGACATACCTTTTTGAAATTACAGAACTAAGCAAAAGCAGGAGTGAAATATGGCGGTATGCTTTAGCAATTTCATGTGATATTTGAAGATAATGTGCAGGTCCTCCTCGCCAGTGCTCCTTTGTTGCGTTGATGGTGCAGGTAATCAAACATGAATCAGATGGTAGCCAAGTGTTGACACGTGGCAAACAAAAGCATCAATTAGTGCAGAGAATATATTTTTTCATGATTACATATAACACATTGAGAGCACATAGAAAGAAAGGTTGAAGCTTAAATAGTTTATAACAACATCCAATCTCAGAAAATGTATGAAGTCATCAAGTGTTGGATCTAAACAGTTTCATATGTAAAAAAAGCAAGCAATCTAAAATTCGTTTACGATAAATATTTTAAAAATATCAGCGTCACATAAGGGTAGGACCAGTCAGTCACTTACCAATAGACTGCTGCAGCTCCTGTTCCAGGTATCACTCCTTTTACTCTTCCTTTTTATCAGTCCATCCATTTTTTACCTGAGGGGATTCAAACAATGTCGGACTACATACTGATATGTGTTGTTTCCATCTACAATCAAACACTCTAGATCATTACATTCCAATAATTTTTAGAACTTCCAAATGTTCATTTCGTCATATTTTACTTTGCTAAATATATACCCAGAAAAGACATGTTGCATTGGTATCCAAATAAATATGTAGGGAACAGGAAAGTGCAGCAATAACGGCAAGTGCAATAAACTGGAGCATTACCATAACAAATATTTTGAATTACTTTTTTGGTCTATTTCCAAGGTTAACGAAAAAATAGAAGTGCAATATATAAACATTTTGAATTACTTTTTTTGATCTATTTTGAATTATGTAACTGGACTTCCATCCCTATTTTTTTTTACCTCAATCAGGAATCAGCTTTAGATTATACTACCTATGTCACTGCATTACATCATATGATGGTGGACTCTGTAATTTGCTTTTTAAGCTTAATGTGGAGATGATGAAGGCAAGCAGCAATCAAGCTGAATGCCTAATATAAATATTTATTGGAAGACATAAACTAAAGCAATCCAAGTTTTTTTTGTCACTGCACGCCATTTTCATACCCCTAAAGTTTTATTACTTTCAGACATTACAACAAAAAGTCGGGAAAAGGAGAAGTCATCTTGTAGGCCCAATCAGGGTATCTTGTTCCATCAAAGTGAGGTGGCTTGCCATGGTTGACGGTGGGGAAATGCATGGGTGGACCTTTGATGAGTTGCCCGTAGTCAAAACTGGTGTTGGAGTAGATTCCTTTACCATGACTATTTTCTTTATCACCACCAATGTCACTTGCATTGTCTTTGGTTGCATCATTCTTGCCACTTATAGCATCTTCAACCTTCTTGCTCAACTCTTCCTTCATCTTGCTCATCTCATCTTGCATCTTCTTCATTTCATCTTGGAAAAGCTTTACTTGCTCAGCCATCAATTCTTTTGCAATTTGCTTGTCCATCTCGATGGTATCGGCTTGCAACTTTTCGGTGTCCGACATTGTTTCTTCTCACGCGGTGAAGCGCTAAAAGAAGATCTTGCTCCGATACCAATTGAAAGGATCTAACGATACCTAGAGGGGGGGGGTGAATAGACATATCTAAAAATTTACTGCAAATGGTAAGTTCAAATTTGTCAGCCACTGTCGTAAGTCCCGACAGTTTGGGTCGGAACTCCCGACGTCGTCAGAAGTTCCAGCACAAACTGTCAGAACTCCTGACACCTACATGAACTATGAAAGCAGTGCCAAATTTAACTTTGGGGATAAATAATCTTACAACCCCACTTCCTAGTGGTTAGATGAAGATGTTGGGTCACTCCCTTGACATCGAAATGCCTCCAATTCGTAGATCGAGTCCAAACCCTAAGAGAAAGCTTGGGAGAGAGAGAGACAAACAAATACAAGTAATTTCGAGCAAATAGCAACAACAACAAGCACGCGAGACACAAGTATTTATCCCAAGGTTTGGTAACCCCACAAAAGAGCTCCTACGTCCTCGTTGTTAAGGTGACCACAAAGGTCGGAGTCTCTTCCACCTCCTTGCCTCTCTTAAAGAAACCACAAAGGTCACTTGAGTTTTCCATTAAGAAATCAAGGGTAATACAAACTTTCCAAGGCTCTTCCACAGGATGGAATCTCTTGGACGACGCCCAGTCGACTAGGAGCAAAGCTCCAAGAGTAATAGACGCAAATCCAACCGGCTTGACGAAGAAATCAAGTGCTCAAGCTTGCCAAAGTGATTCTCTCACTCAATCCACTCTCCTATCACTCAAATACTTGGGAGAATCAAAGTTAGGAGCAAAGGGGAGAGGAGAGGGGAGTCTTGAATGCTTGGGATATATTTTGGCCGTGAGTAGGTTGCAATGAATGAGTGAAAAATGGTTAGAAGAGAGGAGAGAGCTATTTATACTCATAGGAAAAAAATCCAACTGTTCAGATCTACGTCGGAAGTTCCGACACAGATCTTGAGACTTCCGACCTCAATAGCAAACACTATAGAAAGCAAGGTCTAGGTCACTGCGAAAATGTAAACATCGGAAGTTCCGATGGTTGGGACTATGGGTAGGACAAGAGGTCAAGCGTTGGGACTGCCGGCCAGAGCCGAGACTTCTGATCATCGAGAGTTCTGACTCATGTCGGGACTTCCGACGTCAGGGTCACCGAGCAGGCTAAGTCACTAGGCACCGGGACTTCTGGCTTGAGCCGAGACTTTCGACAGTCGGGAGTTCCGACTCATGTCGGGACTTCCGATGCCACAAGTCACCTAAAAACATTCTACATGCTCGTGAAGTGCTAGAGTGTCTCTCTTTTGATTTTATTTTTATACTTGAGCACTCTATCTTCCTCAGACCACCTAAACTTGTATCCCTCTTTATAGTGTGGTGAATCCTAATCTCAAAACAAAAGATTAGAACTTTGGAGAGAGCTTTGAGTTCATCTGCCTTTTTAACTTTAAGGATTAAGGGATACCATTTCATCTTAGATCAACTCTTTAAAACTTTCAAGGGACTAAAGCTGCAATATATCTCATTAAGATCTCATTAGTCCCTAATTTGGATGCCATCAATACACCAAAACCCACATAGGGGGCAAATGCACTTTTAATCTCTCCCTTTTTGGTAATTGATGACAACCAACTTAGGCTTTTATATGAATAAAAGAATTTAAAGCTTTTGATCCCCAAAATTTATGAAGAGCTCCCCCTTAATATATGCAATGAATTTGAATTTCAATAATGATCATTTACACATCACTTGCATATTTCAAGACAAAAGCTCCTCCTAAATTTTGTAATTCATGGGGTGCAACAAGTGTGTGTGAACAAATATATATCTGTGAAAGAGAAATGCAATATGACATGTTATATTCACACATGAGTAAAGAGAAGGTGATGACCAAGATCTCAAAGTAGAAACTTGAACACATGTCCATCAAAAAATATAACATTCATCAACCATATGTAGAGACAAACACAATAGCTAATAAGATAGATAGACAAGCATTACTTGTCCTACAATCATCCATCACACAAATATATAGTTGTCCATCACATAGTGCCACCATACGACATAGTTCATACAAGAAAAATGTTTTAAAGTCACGAACCAAGCCAACTAACTTATTACATAGATAGATCAAAGTCTAACACTCCCCCTTTGTCAACAAGTGCCAAAAGGGGTAGGCCGCGTGAAAGAAATGACTACTCATCCTCGTAGTCCTCATCATCATTACGGTCACCGCCATCATCATCATCATCATTGTCATTATCATCATCATCATCCTCACGGTACTCCTCATCATTGACATCAACCTGCTACTTGCCACAGCAACGGGGCTGATCGGATGACTCAACATAGTACTCCTTGCAAGCCTCATCATAAAATCTCGAAGGGATCACGAAGTAGCTCCAAATCCCGAGGAGGTGCGGAATGAATGTCAAGCTTCTGCTCAATGCGGTGCATCCGAACAAGCATCTCTTGGTCACGCTCCACGCTAGCACAACAAGCCCCAAACATATACTTCATGAAGAACTTGAACTTGCTAGGGGGTTTACCACCAGAGGAGGAGGAGACAAGCTCCTCACTATGAGCATGATGAGAGCGCGAAGCACGTGGTGGAGAAGCACGAGAAGTAGAGCCCGAAACACCTTTGCCTTTGCCTTTGGCAGCTTTCTTCAGTTCCCTTGCAGTCGTAATAGATATCTTGTTGGCAATCTTGAGAACTGTATGAGTGGAATCTATGGGGAACCGGATGCCTGACACTTTCTCAATCACATGCATAAGATACGGGGCATATGGATAGTGCTTCATAGGATCCTCACTAGCTGTATGAATATTGTTCCAAATGTAGTGACTGATAGAGAACTTGTCAAAATCTATACCAAAGCGATCAAGCACCTTATGAGAATCATCGCGATGATAAGTGGAGTCACCGCCCTTGGGATATAGGACCTGACGAAGGATGTTATTTAGAATATAAAAATATGGCTTCACATACACTGTCTGTCCATCATAGGGATAACCATCAAGATACATGTGCTGGTACTCCTCCATAGCCACATCCTCATACTCAGTAAGCTCAGGTGCAGTGTGGTCATATTCACCCAAACCAAGAAGGCAAGAGAAAGTGATGAAATCCACCTTGTAGTGCTTGCCCTCAGTGGTCCAATGGATGATGTCAACGGCACTGGAAGAGGTGGTCACGTGGTGATAGGAGGCATAAAACTGACAAATGATCTCATTGTTCTAGTGCTTACGAAACTCAAGCAATTGGGATAGCCCATTGAGCACAAATCACAAACCATCTACTCTAGTGCCGGCTCCTTGAACAGACCAAGGGAATAAGCATCAATGACCTTCATCTGAATGACTAGTGGCTCACCCTTCCGTAGGAACTTGCGATAGATTAGGGACACATAGAAATCAAAATAGAAGGGATGCCAAAAGCGATACTTAAGCCGAAAATCCTTCTCATCCTCAGCATAAAGATTCCGGCCTTGCATTGTCCTGATGTCCCAAACCTTGTGATGGTAATCAATCGATAGAGGAGGTGTGAAGCCGCCATAGGGATTAGGAGCTAGCTGGCACTCCCGGAGGATTGGCAGAGGGCCCATAAAAGGATTGAGATCACTGACAAAAGTAGGACCGCTACATGGTGTATGCGAAACCTCAGTAGCAATGGTGCGGCCGGCTCGCTCGAGGGCTTCTTCTTCTTCTTCTTCAACAATCGGATTATCACCAACAAATGCACGTGCTGGAGGAGGCTAAGGAGCAGCAGCTGATCCTTGACCACCACGGCCATGTGCACTTTTGGCCCGAGCACGTGAACCACCAGCACCATCACGGGGACAAGCCACCTTGGTGTGGCCAGATGGCTTAGGGGCAGCGGCGCGGTCTTGGTTGCGCTTGGACCGCTTCTCTTGGCACCTTGGGGGACTGTCATGACTGCGAAAAACACGAAGCAGAACTAAGAATCAAGGCAAAGAGAAGCAAACGAATATCGAGAAATGGAGAAACATGAATAGATTAGGAACCATGGGGTCGGGAGTTCTGGTAGTCGGGAGTTTCGAGGGTAGCCAGGACTTTCGGTTGTCAGGACCTCCGACGATCGCCGGGATCTCCGACGCACATGGTGACTAGCCCATTCATGGGGCTCCAGATCAAGGCATCCACACACACAAGGAAGGTAGAGGAGAAGGGAAGGAAGAAGAATAGAGGCAATATTCAAGGTACATTGACGAATAGGGTTAGGGTATCACAATGTGGTACTTTGAGAAAGGGAAGAAGAGGAGAAGAATGACGCAATCTGAATCTGTAGCACGAGCAGCCTCCACAAACAAATCCACAGCCACAGCACCACCATGAGACTGTCAAACCACCGGCGATGAACTCAAGTCAAAAAGGAAGGAGGGGGCGGTGCTAGGACTGTGGGGACCGGGAAAACTGACAGCAGCACTTTCAACATCGAGGAGGAGGGCCAGAGGTCTCGGGACGGGCTGGCGCCCTCGGCAGGGGCGCGATGGGCGATGGTGGTGGCTGCAACGGTGCGGGGGTGACGCGAGGGCAAGCGGGAGGGGCGTGAAGGCGAGTGGGGAATGGGAGGGAGGGAGGTAGTGGTGAATAGGGGAATTACTGGGCTAGGCCAAGTGAAAGGATTGACCCTAGGTCAAAAGCGTGGTCAAAACACGGCTGACCTAGATCTGCGTCGGGAGTTTCGGTGCTGAGCCGGGACTATTGGTAGTCAGGAGTTCCAGCTGGAGCCAGGAGTTTCGGCTGTCGGGACTTTTGGCCTGAGCCGGGACTTCCGACGTAGGAAGACTGAAAAATTCCTAGCTCAAACTCACCACAGTATGTGGGGCAAAAATATGATGGACACTAACATTTTCATAGGTGACTAGATTTCAAACAAGCATTACAAGACAATAGTCACATATGAAAATAATAAAACATATTTTGAAAATGTCACACAACATTTTCACAAGTGTTTTTCTCCTAGCTAGATCAAACAAAGTATGTGCAAGACATCAAGCCACGTTACGAGAATCGATGATATTTAACTCACTCCTTAAAGAAAGAATCTTGACTCATCTAGGGGCTTTGTGAAGATATCGGCTAATTGCTTTTCAGTGCTCACATGATGAATTGTGATATCTCCTTTGGCTTCATGGTCTCTCAAAAAGTGATGCCGGATGTCTATGTGCTTTGTTCGAGAGTGGTTTACGAGGTTGTTTGCCAACTTAATGGCACTCTCGTTGTCACACAAAAGGGGAATCTTGGTTAGCTCACAACAAAAGTCTTTGAGAGTTTGCTTCATCCAAAGTAGTTGGGCACAACATGCACCGGTCATCACATACTTGGCTTCAGCAGTGGACAAAGCAATGGAGTTTTGCTTCTTAGAGCTCCAAGACACCAAAGATCTACCAATGAATTGGCAAGTCCTGGTAGTACTATTTTGATTTACTTTGCAACTGACATAGTCTGAATCGGAATAGCCAAGTGACTCGAAAGTGGATCCCTTAGGATACCACAAGCCAAGATTAGGAGTGTGCACTAAATACCAAAAAATTTTATTAACAGCCACTAAGTGACATTCTTTCGGATTAGATTGAAATCTTGCACACATGCACACATTAAGCATAATATCGAGCCTAGATGCACTAAGTGACGTCCTTTCCACCTTCGTCAAGATCAAGATGTCCATTGGTTGGCATGGGTGTCTTGATGGGCTTGGCTTTGTCCATGTCAAACTTCTTCAACATGTCATTGGTGTACTTGGTTTGACTTATGAACGTGCCATCCTTGAGTTGCTTAATTTGAAATCCAAGAAAGAACTTCAACTCTCTCATCATGGACATCTCGAACCTATTCATCATAATCCTACAAAATTTCTCACAAAAAGCCACATTAGTACTACCAAATATTATGCCATCGACATATATTTGGCAAATAAAGATATCATTATTGACTTTGCGAGTAAATAAAGTTGCATCGGCCTTTCCTATCTCAAACCCTTGTTTGAGTAGGAAATCCTGTTAACGGCAGTTAACAACCATTACAAACGAAGGTCTAGGGGTTTAAACTAACAAATTCCATGAGTTTTGGTTAATCTATATTTTCAGCAGGGTTTATCCAGAAATCCATCAAGGTGGACCTACATGTCAGATTTAATCGCGCTTATCCACAGCGAAACGGACCCCAGAAGGTTCCAGAAAACTCGAGAGGACTCCAGGCCCCACATGTAGGCCGGCCGGCTAGCCCCTAGGGCCCACATGTTAGCCCCCCATTGTTATGTCGGTTCTCCACCGCCTCCTAGATTGCATCTACGCCGTTTATTCAAGTCGGTTTGATCCAAGTGCTTAGGATTGACTCTCCGACCTATATATACCAGCCCCTACCCCCCTCTCTTAGGCATTGTATAAGTCATTTGAGAAGATAGAAACCCTAATTATCCTCAGAGCTCCACCATATTCTAGGGCATAGCTAGTTAGGCTAGGTCTAGAAGGAGGCAAGCTGGCTTCGCTTGGATTCCTGATCTTGTCAAGAGCGTGGTTTGGTATTATCTTTGTGACCCCTCTCTTTTGTATCTCCATTACTTTTATATGTTTGCTACAATTGTTATGACAATATTGGTATTCACAATACTCATGTTCTTAGTTATGATGTTCATTGTCTACTTTGATTATATACTTAGTATAGCTAGTTTATCATTATGTTTATGCATAAGTTCGTATAGCGCTCGCTCTAGTGTACATGGGGTGAGTGGTCGACATTGTGTAAGCGTGGTGTTTATACGTTGTTTACCTACGGATACACCCTATATTATGGGTCATGTGGTAGATCGCGGATGTGACACTCCCGTTGAGTCCTTTGTAGTCCACTCCCCAGATATAGGTGCAAGTAGGGTCCAGTTACGAAGGAAGAACAAACTCTGTTCTTAATCTTCCTTAGTAATATCCCTCATGTGTAGATATAAAGATGACCTTAGCCATGACTACTAGGTGTAATTGCACTAATTAATGTATGCTTTGATTTATAATTAAGAATGACTTAGAAATTATTCATCTAATATTCTACTTAACCATGGTAATCTATACTTATAATATACATAATTTATCCTATGACTTACCCCTATTGTGAGTAGAATATTGGTTATGGTTTATGTTGGTATAAATTAATGCACACAGAATAATCCACAAGCGCATAGATATTATACCGATATAGCACTTTACCAGGAGTACCTAGTTTTATATCGAACTCGAGGAAACGTGTGTGAGAATAACCAAATCTAACTTATCCCAACTTCACAATCAAGGTTAGATAATAGGAGCATAGAGGAGACTGTTAGGGTCTTCTAGTTCTAACTTTGGTAAGCTTTGTCTTCTATTGTTCAATTCTGGGGATATTACTAGAGAAAACACAGGTAGAGTACGTTTCCTATAGTAACATTGTCCTGCTAGACCTACTAACGGGAGGTGGACTATAAATGATTCAACGAGGCTATAAGAGTCACCCTCGTGAGCTACCACCGATCCAAAAAATAGGGTACATTCATGAGTTACCGAGTCTAAGCACCACACTTACACTACGAATACTACTTTGACCAAGGAGCTACAAGGATTAAAGTACTCAAAAGAGAGTCACAAACCTGAAGAACAATATGAACAAGATGCTTACTTGAATTAGAAGTCAATTACCGGAGAAATCTCATAAGCAAGCTCAAGAAGAACTTGATTCCGCCAGGGTACAAGCCGTAGAGAGAGCTCCGATAGACCGGGACTCCTCCTAACTCTTCCCTCTCACTCTATCTCTCTATCTCTAATACAAGACTAGATCCTATTAAGGAGTAATCTTCTCTTGATAGCTAGCCCTGATCCTGGTGGACATATGAATTAGGGTTTCTGGCTCCTCAGCTCTCAGAATCAAATGAAACTAAGGCGGTGGAGAACGTGAGCCCTTGGATCAAACCGACTTAAAGAACAATGGAGATGCAATCCTTAAGGCGGTGGAGAACTGACATAACAACAAAGCTAACAGGTGGGCCCTAGGGGGGCTGGGTGGTCCCATGTGTCAGAGACACGTGTCCCGCTTTGGTGATTCACCTTCTAGAGTCTTCTAGAGTCTTCCCACGTTGATTACACGGTGGAATTCCGTGATTTGTTTTGACGAATAGGTCCTCCTTTACGATTTTCTGATTAAATCCTGCTGAAAGCACAAATTCACCAAAACTCGTGGAGTTTATCAGTTTAAACCCCTAAGTCTACATTGGTGATCCATTTTAGACATTTATACAAGTTATATTGATGGGTTATAATGGTTGTTATCTACCGTCAACAAACTCCCCCACACTTAGGCTTTTACTCATCCTCGATAAAAGGATGGATTACTTAAGACAACCTTGGGACAAGTCATCAACATAAAGCCATTCCTAGTCATGCATGCACTGCAGGATTCAAAGTGTCTACCATGAAACTTTGGGCGGTTGAAGAATGGAACAGCTTGAAACAGATCACCATCTTCCTTCAGTCAAGTCAATTGGAGAAATATTTTAAGATTTTTGAAAACAAAACATAGCTTACCTTCTCCTTTTGTACTACTCTTAAATCACTCTGTATATATGGTATTTTTGGATCCTCACCAAGGCATTGATGACTTTGCCTTCTTTTTACCTACTTCTAAAAGCTTATGTGGAGCTTAGATATGGATGAATATGAAAACATACTTGCATTGCATATATTGTAAAGTCAAAACAAGTATCCAAGGAGAAAAATGTCATACTCTTAGATCAAGATGTGCATGTATGTGGATATGTGTATGGTGGTTATCCTAATTCTACTATGCTGCTTGAAACATATCTCTCTTGTTTGAAACTTGGAAAACTTTTTGTAAGAAAACATGGGCTATCTTATTCATCTATCTTTTTTCTCTTTTTTAAGGCGGGCATCTGAGTACCCATTGTTTTAGATATCTTGGACACTTGTCTATTTTTTCAATACTTTTTTTCTTTCTTTTATGAATAACTTTTGCATCGCCCGTGCCTCTCTTTCCGCAATTGAAACTTGTCAAGAGAGACATTTACAAGAACTTGAAGCATTTATCCTATCAAGCATATCTTGTGTCTATTCCTAATATAGGAGTAGAACATTTTTAGGTGGATAGAAAACATGTTGTTGCGTACTCCCAGTGTTGGAGCAGCAGATATATGTGGAGTGTACGTAATCTTGATCTTGAGAGCATGATAAGTTTCTCAACAAGGGTCACAAGGTTTGACCAAACTCAATACAATGACAAGTAGTATATGTAGAAGGTTTCTCTAGTTTATATTGGGCTTTGGTAGGACATTGCTTACCACAAAGGAGAGGTGTAGCTATTCTTTTTACCTTTTTTTTAAAATAAAAATTATCCAATAACGAGACATCAAGAATCAAGTTCTCATTATCCTACTATATCTCATTCCACAACAACTTAAGTAACATGGGGTCTCTAACAATAAGTTCCCAATAGTAGCATGACTTCTAGGAAAAGTATTATGTGAGTCTATCCTTAAGTCCTAACTGAAATAATCTTTCCTCAGGTTTTAAAGTTGTTTATCAATGGATTCTCAATTCGGTTCGAAACGGAAAGCGAAACATATAAAAATAGAGTATATTAGGCTCAAACCTGACCGTGTACAAAGCACGAGGCGAGGTGGCACTGTGGTGGGCCGGCCAACCCATAGAGGAGGTTGAGCGGCCCACTCTCGGGCCCGTTTTGGTCCAACTTTGGTGAGCGTGGTTTTTGTTCTGTTGCTTTCTGAATTTCGTGATTTTTGCGATCGAATCTCATCTTGTTGTTGCGATGTGTTTCCCCCACTCTTGTTTTCCTGTATACCTTTATGCACAACATGTGAAGACAAACACATATCCAAAAAGAAATAGGGAATATATAATAATTAGAAGACTTCATTAATATATAAGGCACTTTATTACACAAGCATAAACTAAACACAAACTTAAGATGACCTAGCACAAACTTCAATATTCTAACGATCTGAGCTAAGCGGGTAACCTAAATATACTATTTTTAAACACATGACCTAACCACTCATGCCTCATTGTTGACTACCTAATTCTTACTTCTTTATCTTAACAACAAAGTGATTTCAAGCGTTAAGATCGCGCTGTAGGCTCTTGCAATAAACGTGTTCCTCATCGATCCTTTGCTCTAGGGTATAGATAACATCGGAGAGGTCTTCAATCTTCTTCTCTAGGAGAGACATAGTCATCCTTGGATGCTTCTCAGCCTCTAGGATAGGTGGTGATGGCGCCTTCCTCTTCTTCTCCTTCGGCGGAACAACCTTGATCTGATCTGGCATAGCGCGAACTCCATCAATGGTGGTACGAGGGATGACCAACTTGTATTTTGCACATGTAATGTCTCTAAATTTGTTGGTCTTCACTCCAGTCAGCACCTCGTGTCCCTTCGGAGGAAGGAGGTTGATCTCCTTTGTCACCTTGATCAGCTTCTGGAGGTCTAGACAATGCTCCTGTTGACGTGGCTTGTCTTCATGAAGTGGACGCGGCGGTGGTGGAACAAGGACCAGGCGATGAATGACTTGGGTGAAGTAAGATTGGCTTGAGTGAATGGGGGTAACTTCAGGAGGAACGACGGTCAGCGCAAGCGCATCGGGCTTCTTGCTAGGATCAAAACCATAGGAGACGATCTCTTTGTTGGCCATGGAAACTAGAAAGGTGGAGAGCTTTATTGCTATTGGAGAGAGAAGGCTTTGATGAGATGGCTATGGAGGAGGTAGAGGTTCGCTTATATAGGGGAAAAACTTGCAACAGGGGTCAAGATCTATCCATATGGGGTCTCGTAATGAGGAAAAACCAAATGCGTCGAAAAACTACGGATTTTAACAAGGAAGAATCTAGAAGACATGAGAGAGTTGACTAGGCGCGAGGCGGATGACAAGTGGGTCGGGCGGCCTCTAGGTGGGGTCGGACGGCCCCACACGTCATCATCTCGTGCGGGTTTTTCTCACGGTGGTTTCTTATCCCTATCTAATCCTAAACAGTATATTTTTGTGTTACGAAATGTGCGGATGATGGTAGAGGTGTAAATCTATGGTAAAATCAAGAAATCTACCTCATCCAAATCCTCAGGTGGTTTTTTAGGTTCTAGAAAGATATTAAGACGATGGCTATTTACCTTAAATAACGTACCTTTGTCATTTTGAAGTGTTACCGCTCCATGCGACGAAGTGCTTATCACCTTGAATGGTCCTTTCCATTTGCTTTGAAGTTTTCCATGCCCGAATAATTTAACCCTAGAATTAAAAAGTAATACCTTATCTCTGGGGGCGAACTCCTTCTTCTTGATCCTCTTGTCATGCCATCTTTTTGTTCTCTCCTTGTAAATCTTGGAGTTGTGATATGCTTTTTCATGCCATTCATCAAGCTTATAGAGTTGCATCTTCCTCTTAGTTCCCGCGGCTTCAAAGTCCATGTTCCATAGCTTGATGGCCTAGTGAGCCTTGAATTCTAGCTCAACAGGTAGATGACAGGTCTTTCCATAGACCAGTTGATATGGTGACATTCCAAGTGGTGTTTTATAGTCTGTTCTGTAAGCCCATAGTGCATCGGGTAGTCTATCTTTCCATGCAGTCCCCATCTCATTAACCGTCTTTTGCAAAATGTTCTTGATTTGTTTGTTTGATGTTTCTACTTGGCCACTTGTCTGAGGGTGGTATGGAGTAGCAACGTTGTGACGGATTCCATGCTTTGACAAAGTAGTTGTGAAAGTTCTTGTCAGTGAAGTGAGTGCCTCCATCACTAATCACCATCCTTAGAACTCTGAATCTTGAAAATATTATCTCTTCAAACATCTTCTTGGAGTTCTTTACATCAACAACTTTGCATGGCATGGCTTTAACCCACTTGAAGACATAGTCAACTGCCACCAAGATGTATTCACAGTTCTTGGATTTTAGAAACAGTCCCATGTAATCAATTCCCCAGACATCGAAGAGCTCGATTTGGAGGTTGTTGGTGAGTGGCATGTCATCTCTTGAATTGATATTCCCATGCCTCTGACACACTCCACACCTCCTGATGAAGTCTTTCATATCTTCATATATGGTTGGCCAAAAGAATCCACTTTGCCAGATCTTCGAATGAGTGCGTAACGCACCATAATGTCCTCCATATGGTGATGAGTGGCATCGTTCGATGATCTTGATGCCTTCTTCCATTGGTACACATCTTCTGCGTAGACCGTCAGAGCAGACTCTGAAGAGGTATGGTTCATCCCATATGTGGAGATGACTTTCGTAGATAAGCTTCCTTTTGTTCTCCCCTGGTGGCACATAACCTGCAACCATAAAATTAACAATATTTGCGTACCAGGGGTCTAATTTTGTGACCTTGAAGAGCATGTCATCCTGTAGCGAATCATTGATGGGCAGTTCGTATGAAATCTCAAACTGCATTCTGGACAAGTGATCGGCAACAGAATTTTCTACTCCCTTTTTATCCTTTATTTCTAAGTTAATTTCTTGGAGTAACAAAATCCATCTTATTAATCTAGGTTTAACATCTTTCTTAGTGAGCAAGTATTTTAAAGCAGCATGATCAGTATAAACAATCACCTTAACTCCTACTAAGTAAGATCTGAACCTATCAATAGCAAAAACAATAGCCAGGAGTTCTTTTTCAGTTGTTGCATAATTAAGTTTAGGTCCTATTAGAGTTTTGCTAGCATAAGTAATTGCATGATGCTTTTTATCTTTCGTTTGTCCCAAAACTACCCCCACGGCATAATCACTAGCATCACACATAATTTCAAAAGGTAGCGACCAACCAGGGGGTTGAATGATTGGTACAGAGATGAGTACTTTCTTAAGAATGTTAAAAGATTTCAAGCATTCATCATCAAATTCAAAGGGAACATCATTAGCCAAAAGATTTGTAAAGTGCTCTAGCAATATGTGAAAAATCTTTTATAAAGCAGCGATAAAAACCAGCATGACCAAGAAAACTGTGGATCCATCTGATATTTATGGGAGGACATAACAGTTCAATTACTTCAATTTTAGCTCTATCTACCTCAATCCCTCTTTCAGACACCAAGTGTCCAAGCACTATTCATTCTCTAACCATGAAATGACATTTTTACCAATTAAGGACTAAGTGCTATTCTTCACATCTTTGCAAATCCTTGTCTAAATTTTCAAGGCAATCATCAAAAGTTTTTTAATAAATAGAAAAGTTGTCCATGAAAACTTCTATGATTTATTCAATCATATCAGAAAATATAGACATCATGTATCTTTGAAAAGAAGCGGGAGCATTACATAGTCCAAAAGACATTCTACGGTAAGCATATGTTCTATATGGACATGTAAAGGTGGTTTTGCTTTGGTCATCTGGATGGATCGATATCTAATGATAACCTAAATACCCATCAAGAAAACAGAAGAAAGAGTGGTTCGTCAGTCGCTCCAACATTTCATCAATGAAGGGCAACAGAAACTGATCTTTCTTTGTTGCCTTGTTAAGTTTTCGGTAATCTATACACATCCGCCATCTAGTGATGGTTCTTTGAGGGATTAATTCATTCATTTTATTTTTAACAACAGTCATGCCTCCCTTTTTAGGCACAACTTGAACAGGGCTAACCCACTCACTATGCGGCACATGATAGATAATCCCGGCGTGCAAGAGTTTCAAAACCTCTATCTTAACAAAATCTCTCATCGCATTATTAAGCCTACGCTGGGGCTCCCTAGAAGGTATAGAGTTAGGATCTATAGGGATGTGATGGGTGCAAAGAGCAGGGCTAGTACCCTTAAGGTCTTGGAGTGAATAGCCATAGGCAGAATGATGTTTTTCTAAGACAGTTAGCAAGCGTAGGGATTCTTCCTAAGATAGTTTCACTTATGATCACAGAAGAATCCTGATCATTATTAAGAAAAGCATATCTAAGACCAGAAGGCAGGGGTTTAAGCTCAATGGTGGGCTTAGGTGATTCCAGTAATTCATCTAGAGGTTCAGACTCTATGGGATTTTCATCTCCTCCTCGATGAAGAACTGGGCATCATCTTCAAGGTTGGGTTCAATCAAATAGTCAAGAGATGCAACCTTAACCTCTTCCATTGGGTCTTCCTCGGGAATTGGCTCACTCTCAGCATTTAGAGAATGAGTAATGGGTATAGAAAGTTTAAAGTTTTTCCCAAGTCTTAAATTTAACTTCCCCGTTTCTCCTTCTTGGATAAGTCTTTCAATTGGTTGTCCTATCAACAAGTCGAACTCCAAAATATCAAAGATATAGAAGCTCAAATGAACTTTGGTTCCTTTTACCTGGATAGGGAGGACATATTAAATTCCCAAACTTGGGAGAATGTGTCCTAAAAGACTTTTCAATAACTTTATTGTTGGGGTCAATGGCATGTGTTTTAATAAATCAAGAGCAAAAGATACATACATGATATTAATACCCATAATAGGATTGTAAAGAGCATCGAAAGAAGCTTTGTTAATTTGGCAACGAATGGATATAGAAGGTGAATCTAAACGAATCACATCGGAGGAAAGTTCTGATTCTTCTAAACATTCATTGCTTATAATAGACACTAGCTATTTCGTAGTCTTTTTAAGAAAAGCTTCCTTAGAAGGATCTAGAGGTTCTTCATGCAATGATTTTGTAGACTTCTGGGGTCTCCTCATGGTATGGTAATTCAAGGTATTTCTATATTCATCGAAAAGTTCATCCTCGAATTCAAGCATAAAGTTTGAAATTGGAGTTTCCACCTTTTCCGGTGGTTTAGGATTTGGGATGGCTGAAGTTGGTGATGTGTCTGGTAAGGATTCGGGTTCAGCTATCTAGGATTCTTCCTCTAATGGCTTCTCTTCTACTTCCTCAAGAATATTTTCTAAGATTTTCGTAAGAATGCTTCTCCCCATATTGCCAGAGACATGCAAGAACGAGCCTCCTGAAGCCATATTAAGAAGCTTCGAGGTTTTCCTATCAAGACCCATGTAGAAGTGTTCAAGAAAAATAGGGTCTTGAATGGCAAGGTCAGGGACAGTATTAATAAGAGTATTAAAGCATTCCCATATCATGCCTAGAGATTCTTTTTTCTTTTATTGAAAAGATAGAACCTCTGAACGAAGTCTAACTACCCTAGAGATGGGAAAGAATTGCAAGCAAAAGCTAGAACACAGGGCTTCCCAATCTCCTTGTCTACTCCCTATGGTGAGATTATACCAACATTTAGCTTTTCCCATCAAAGAGAAACGGAAAAGCTTCCATCATAAGGTTTCATCTGACATGCCCGCAATGCGCAAGCATGCACAGGTCTGCTCAAACTCATTTAGGTGGGAATAGAGGTTTTCATCATCTTCACCCCAAAAAGGGTTGATCCTGAACCATGTTAATCAAACACGGGTGCAGCTTATAGCCAGGTGTTAGGATAGGCTTTGAAGACTCTCGTGGCTGTAGGCATGCGCTCGTGGGTGTACCATATTGGTAGATAGGGGTGGATTCTAGATCCATGGTAAAGAAAAGAATAAAAGATAAAAAATAATGATACAAGGATAAGCTAGGTTCGAAGTTAACTCAACAACCGTTTTCCCCAGCAACGGCGCCAGAAATGCTTGTTGGTATAAATTAATACACACAGAATAATCCGCAAGCGCATGAATATTATACCGATATAGCACTTCACTGGGAGTACCCAGTTTTATATCGAACTCGAGGACACGTGTTTGAGAATAACCAAATCTAACTTATCTCAACTTCACAATCAAGGTTAGATAATAGAAGCATAGAGGAGATTGCTAGGGTCTTCTAGTTCTAGCTTTGGTAAGCTTTGTCTTCTATTGTTCAATTCTAGGGATATTACTAGAGAAAACATAGGTAGAGTATGTTTCCTATAGTAACAATGTCCTGCTAGGCCTACTAACGGGAGTTGGACTACAAAGAATTCAATGAGGCTATAAGAGTCACCCTTGCGAGCTATCACCGATATGGAAAATAGGATACATCCACGAGTAACCGAGTCTAAGCACCATACTTACACTACGAATACTACTTTAACCTAGGAGGTACAAGGATTAAAGTACTCAAAAGAGAGTCACAAACTTGAAGAACAATATGAACAAGATGCTTACTTGAATTAGAAGTCGATTACCAGAGAAATCTCAGAAGCAAGCTCAAGAAGAACTTGATTCCGCTAGGGTACAAGCCATAGAGAGAGCTCCGATAGGCCGGGACTTCTCCTAACTCTTCCCTCTCACTCTATTTCACTATCTCTAATACAAGACTAGATACTATTGAAGAGTAATCTTCTCTTGGTTGCTAGCCCTGATCCTGATGGACATATGAATTAGGGTTTCTGGCTTCTCAGCTCTCAAGATCAAATGAGGCATGCCCTGAGGGGGGTGCAGGCTGGTATATATAGCCCAGAGCGTCCAACATGAGCCCTTGGACCAAACCAACTTAAAGAACAACGAAGATGCAATCCTGAAGGCGATGGAGAACCGACATAACAACGAGGCTGACAGGTGGGGCCTAGAAGGGTCGAGTGGCCTCCAGGTGGGTCGGGCGGCCCCATGTGTCAGAGACACGTGTCCCGCTTCGGTGATTCACCTTCTAGAGTCTTCCCACGTCGATTACACAGCGAAATTCTATGATTTCTTTTGACAAATAGGTCCTGCTTGACGATTTTCTGATTAAATCCTGCTGAAAACATAGATTCAATAGAACTCATGGAATTTGTCAGTTTAAACCCCTAAGCCTACATTGGTGATCCATTTTAGCCATTTATACAAGTTATATTGGTGGGTTATAATGGTTGTTATCTACCGTCAATAGTTGGCTTCTCCATCAATAGTATAAGTTATCAATACATGTCCTTGCCAGACCTTCCCTGTGGTAAAAATATAAATAATGATACCAGGATTACTCTCGAGTAAAATGCCACAATGGTATATTATCTGTGCACTTGCAAGTTTCTTTCATTTATAGATATTCTATCTAGTCACATGAAATATTAAAATACTTCTTAGTGTCATTCTCGAAGTGGCACTAGGTAGTATCAATAAGCATTTCTGGCACCAACACTAGGGATGATAACTTAGTAAAAGATGCTAAAGAATGTAAACAACATAGGGTGACTACTTAAAACAAG
This sequence comes from Miscanthus lutarioriparius, assembly GCA_904845875.1. NCBI lineage: Eukaryota > Viridiplantae > Streptophyta > Magnoliopsida > Poales > Poaceae > Miscanthus > Miscanthus lutarioriparius. Next base: position 26,365,133 of record CAJGYO010000015.1, read on the forward strand.
TGACACATTAATAAATACCAACAAACATTTTTGGCGCCGTTGTTGAGAAAGGTAACTAGGCAAAGGAAGTATTGATAAACGTATACTTATTGATGTGATCGACATAACCATTGACTTCTGCTCAAATAGCCTTACCCTTTTTTGTCTACTTTTTTTTATCTTATGCAGGGTAATGTATGACCGGTTTTGATCTTCCGACAAACTACGTTGACGATCTAGAAGCATTACTTAAGAGAACAAAGGCTAAACTCAAGAAAGTTTCAGCTTTAGAGTAGGAAGACAACCAGATAAGGCAAAGCTTAACACCTAAATTTGAAGCTATGGCTAATAGGACTCTCCGTGAATTCTCTGCTCCAACTACACCCAGATAAGGCGAAGCTGAACACCTGAATTTGAAGCTATGGCTAACATGACTCCATGAATTCTCTGCTGCAAATACAGCCAACATCTGAACCAGACCAATAGTCAATGTTGGAGACAATGGATTCGAGCTCAAGCCAACCCTCATCAACATGGTGCAAGCAAGCCAGTTTTGTGGAAATGCACATGAAGATGCGAGTGCACATCTCCAACACTTCCTGGAGATATGTAGCACTTTCACCATCAAAGAAGTGACCCAAGATACCATACTACTTCGCCTGTTCCCATTCTCACCCTTGGGGAAGGCGAAGCAATGGTTCTACGCCAACAAGGATAGAAACACTACATGGGATAACTGCTCCACTGCCTTTTGAGCCAAATTCTTTCCCACAGGCAAGACCAATGCTCTACGTGGGAGAATTTCAAGCTTTCAACAGCAACATGATGAATCTATCCCTAAGGCATGGGAACGCTTCCAAGATTACATTGCAGAATGTCCTCATCATGGGATGGAGAATTAGCTACTCATGCAAACTTTCTACCACAAGTTGACCAACAGTACCCGTGAGACTATGGATGCTGCTGCTGGAGGTGCATTCCTAACACTCACCATACCACCGCAACAGCTCCCATGGAGAAGATGGCGTCCAAGCAAGGTTGGAATGAAGAACATCTTCAGACCCACAAGAGAGGTGGAGGTATGCATCAACTTAAGGAGGTAGACATGTTATCTGCAAAGATGGACCTGCTGATAAAGAAGCTTGAAGACCGAGCCAATGAGAAGCAAGAAGTCATGTATATTCATGATTCCCGCATGACATGTGAAGAGTGTGGAAACACTAGGCATTCAGGGAACAATTGTCCTAAAATTCATGAGGATGTGAACTATCAACTACTTTCATCCTCAACAGAATCAAGGATGGAATCAGCAACAAAGGCCGAACTACCAGGTAATTACCAAGGTAACTATCAAAGTAATAATTTTAATAATTTCAGTCAACCACCCTTAAGAGAATTAATTGCTGGCCAATCCAAACTTATGGAGGGATTATCTAGAAAGGTAGCTACTAATGATAAAATTCTAGAGAACATAAATAATAGAATGGATAGCTTTCCTTCTGCCATTAAGAACCAGCATAGCTTTAATAAAATGATAGAATCACAAATAGCTCAGCTGGTAGCTGCTGTTCCGCTGTCCGACAAAGGTAAGATTTTGGAGCAGCCAGAAGATCTAGAAACTACAAATCTTGTCGATACTCACAATGCAACATATTACTATATACAACCATCGACGGGAAGGTGGATAGACTATACCTTGCCTAAAAAGAAGAGCAATCTAGGAAGACCTATCATCCCCATCGCCATTGGACCTCATATTTTCCAAGAAGCTGTCTGTGACTTTGGAGCAAGTGTCAACATTATGTCTAAGGTAATCTATGATAAAATTAATAGAGATACTTTGTTGTACACAAACATGCGTTTACAGCTTGCAGATCAGTCACTTTGCTACCCTAAGTGAGTTCTTAAAGATGCCATTGTTCGAGTGGGACAATCATATGTTCCCGTAGAGTTTGTGTTTTTGGAAATAGGTGGAGATGTAAGGGCACCCATTATCTTGGGCTGACCTTTTCTGAGCACCGCAAAAAACCACGTCCTCGCCACACCATTCCTTGCTAAGAAGGATGATCCAGGCGTACTCACGATCGAGTGTACCATTGGACAAAGAATATTCCACAAGATCTTTTGTGACATTGGGTCGGGTGTCAATATAATGACCAAGGTAACATATGAATATTTATTTGGTGACAAACCTTTGTTTCCTACATATATGCAATTGCAGATGGTAGACCAATCAATCCGATTTTTGGAAGGAATAGCAAAAGATGTTAGGGTAAGAATACATGACCAGTTTGCCCCTACCGACTTCATGATTCTAGACATGGGTAAAGAAGATGATGATACACCCATCATCCTTGGAAGACCATTCCTCAACACCACCAATGCGATCATCTACGTCAGATCTAGACAAGTCCACTTCCAATTCCTTAGAGAGAAGGTACGCTATTATTTTATTAGTTACACCACTTATGAGCAGCCCAAGAAGACCCGCTCTAGGAGGGGACATCGATCATCCCAACGCTAGAAGAATCAATCTCCAAAGAATAAATGGGAAGAAGATGAAAAACTTGAAGAAGTTGTGAAAGATGAACCTACTCCACCTAAGACTAGTTCACAAACCAAGTAGATGTGGAAGGAAAAAGGTGGCAACATCTGAGTCACTATCACAAGAGATGCAACTATCAAGGTCTCCATCCCCAGGACCGACAGATGCACTTGAAGAATAAAGGGTTTTTTCTCCAGTAAAGTCCTGTCCGGAGGACTTAAAAATCAAAACCCTCACCGAGAGGTAACATCGGTAGTTATCCATATTTACTTTCTAGCATTACATGGATTATTTTTTTACTTTAGCATGTTTACTTTCCTGCATTGGCATTACATTTAGAAAAGAAAATAAAAGATGCTAAGGAATGTAAACAACATAGGTAGTATCAATAAGCATTTCTGGCACCAACACTAGGGATGACAACTTAGTAAAAGACGCTAAGGAATGTAAACAACATGGGGTGACTACTTAAAACAAGTGACACATTAATAAATACCAACAAATCCTTCAAACAATCATACCAAGCTCTTGGAGCTTGTTTTAGCCCATAGAGTGCCTTCTCAAGCTTGTAGACATAGTTGGGATACTTGGGGTCTTCAAAGCCTGGTGGTTGCTGTGGCAGAACCGTCTGAAATAACACACTTACGGAGGTGCTCGTCTTCCACCAGACACTAAGCACCCCATAAGCAAGCTACATCAGGCGAAATCCGTCGGGCACACCCTAAGGGAGAACCCAAAAGATCCACATTTTCCACGAGGATCCAATAATGAGAACGAGTTACAATACTTAATGCATTTCATACATCCATGGTTTATAGAAATTCATTATTACATTGCCAAATGTCAGAGTGCGGAATATTAAACAGCGGAATTAATTAAAAATAAACATCTAGCGATAAGGAACGAGGATCCGTCTGTGCCCACCAGAAGAATCCTCCACATAATGGCACTTCTTAAGCATTACCTACAACAGGGGTAAACAAACCCTGAGTACACAATATACTCGCAAGACTTATCCGACTGGTGGGAATAATTTCCTGACTCCAAGGAGTATGATAAGCTTTATGGTTTGCTCGTTTCCTTTTAAGCAGAAAGCAATACTATTAGTGAGTCCTTACTTATGATATTATTAATAGCCATATTAATTTATTATCTATCCATTCTATGTAAGCACCTGTCCTACTTTCAAGCAAGGGTTGAGCAATCAGTTCCATTTCATCACCTTCCATCTTTCAGTTCTTACTACGATGCTAGAGTTAAGACAAGTCGTACCGACTCGGCGGCGATTCGTGAATCAATGTCCCCAGCTGGGTACCCCGAAAACACACGCCCCGCTTGTACCCCAGGCACAAGTAGGACTAACCCATCACCCTCCTATCCTGGGTGTCCAGGCCCCCATCCAAACTTAGACTCCAAGCCCCCACTCCTGAGTCCTAGACTCAGTGCGGTGCAAGGACCTCCACCATCCCCGCCTCCAATCAGTCGGTCCGGAAAGAGCCAGATCCACGACAAGAGAGCAACGAGTCTTCCCTGTGCCCATACCCAACTATGTGCTCGGGATAATAGATATGTGACTTGCCTAGTGTCCATTGCAACGACCGGTCCTTAATCAACACAGACAGGGAAAAAATGTAACCGAGCCATGCCCTGTTGGCCGTAGGACACAACCCCTTACACCCACTAGTACCCAAACCACATTCCTGCCCGGTCACCACTTTTTCTTTCCACCATTTTATCACGAGTGATCATAATTATCATCTATTATGAGTAACGGTAGATTACTCATGCTACCGAAATCCTGAGCATAGCAGCTACTCGACCTGTACTAGTAGGACTCATAGGTAGATATATTTATGCATGTAGTTTTCATAAAATACCTAAACATAAATGCACATCATATATATATTCAGTGATCAGTAAAAATAAGGGTTATGCACCGGGGCTTGCCTTGGGCAGGCGATGGGTCAGCAAAGTCAGCACAAAAAGGCTCCAGGGCTCCCTTCTGCACAAGGATCTCCTCCTTGTACTCCTCAATGACTTCCTCGTAATCCTGTTCATCCACGGGCATGAACTATATCAACTCATGATCTACATGCATGAAATGATGATGCAATACTTAGTAATACGACAACAACAACTCTAAAAATAAAAATATATCTATCTAACTACTAAGCTAGTGCTACCGACCAAGGTACTAAGTTACCTACTGTTATCACCAACAAACATGACATACCTCACCATAGCAACTAAAGGTATTCTTACTCCTAATACCGATTTAATCTATATATGATAAAACAACGATAATAGCTACTCTATTTATCCACCTACTCTAGGGCTACAAAATTTACAGCAAGTATATAATAATCTAATGAACCTACTGTAAAAATCTCATAGCTATATCTATCACCAATTTGCCACAAAAATTCCTACAAATATTAATCTACATAATACTAAGCTCTCTAGTTTGAATTTATGAACCTATCATTAACACAACTAACTGTAAACTAACTATACTAATAGATAGATGGCATTTTTGTGAACCTAGCAAACTTGGTTTCACTATTTTTGGACATCTACAAGATTTACTATAATTTATCAAAGTTCAACTCAAAACTAAATTGAATAAGCATTTATTAATGCATTGGAAAATATAAAACCAAACTTCAAACCGTGGCCCAATAACCGCGGCATGTCCCACAACTGCGCGACGCGCGCACCACCGACGCGGCCCACGTAGAGCGATGTCGGCCCGCGACCGGAAGGCCCGCGCGCGATGGCCTTTTTGCGAGAACGCCCCTGACCTACCGACGAACCACGCTGAGGTCCTTGGTACTATTTCTACAGACAGTTATCATACGAATCTAACCCTCCCCTTTTCCTTCTTTACCACGGCCAAGTCCCCCGGCACCCACGCGCGCATCGGCACGGCGGCGCTGGCACCGGGCGGCTACGCCGGTGAGCCCAGTCCTTCCCTGCCCTAACTACAGGACCAACACTTACCTAGGAGTGAACGCGAAGCGCTGGGCGAAGGAAGCGTGAGCCAAGACGCTGCAGCGAGGTTGGACCATGGTGGCGGAGATCCTGCAACCTCGGCAGTGGACTTTTGGTGAGTGATAGCAAAACCGAAGCAAATGGGGTAGCTAGTGAGCTCAAGGAACTAACCATGGAACCAATCGAGGCGCTGGTTCAACCGAAGATGGCCCGAGCCGAGCTGGCCGTGTGCGCACGGACAGTGCGGTGGCACATGATGGTGGCACGGCTGCATTAGTGGAGGCTAGGCAGCGGTAGCGCTTCGGCAGAGGTGCGCAGGGTGATTAGCAGATGGAGGCAAGGCTATCGGTGCAAGGAATTGCCACCAGCTGCTCTGGATAAGTGATTTGCCGTCGACGCATGCCCACACGGTCTTATTGACCCAGCAGAGCGGTAGCTCTAAATTGGGGCATGGTGCGGTGAGACTTGCTGCATGGTGGGGTCGGGTGGGTGACGGCTACTCAACGGAGCCAAGGACGTGGTTAATTTGATTGCGGTACCTCCACCACGACGAATTGAAGGGAGCGGGTATGTCGGGCATGGCGACAACGGAGATAGGGTAGGACGGGTGAGGCTGGTCTCGTTGCTACTGTGGCATGACATGACCATCCACACTATGCTTAATCACGCACGGGCTACAGGGAGGTGGGAAACAGCAAAGCGTGCCCCAGACAGCTGGCCGCACTGCCTAACAAGCAAGCCAACGGCTGCTCGGTCCTTTGCGCCGTAGTGGACGGCGCCGGCCAGGGAGAGGCTTCCGCGTAGCATTGCGTCAAGCTCAGATGTGATGGCAGAGGCAGGCAGGCAAGCTCACGCGTGCAGCTGTGAAGGTCAACCACAGCAGTAGTCGCACGACAGCGGCTGCCGGAGCGCAGCGTGACCGGACCGCAACGCGACACGACGGTGTCGGAGGGGCTAGGCCAGCCAGTCGCGACGTGCGCGTGCGGCATGAGGCGCTTGGCAGAGCATGGCCATAGCGGTGCGGGTGACGGTGGCCAGAGGCAGGCCCGGGCAGCGATGCGTGCGGCGCGTGCGTGTGTGTGCATGGCGTGCCAAGCGCGGCAACGACGGCATGGCCTGCAGCACGGGGCCAGTGGTAGGGCCGGCTAGCGCGGTGGCCCACGCTTGGCGCACGCGATGGGCAGCAGACGCGGCTATGATGAGTGCCGGCGCGGTGATGGTGCCCAGACGCTGCAATCGGTCGGGAAAGTGACTTGCACACTTTTAAAGCTGCCCAAAAACCCAACTCGACGATCCAGTTGCTAACCCAACTATTTTATGCTCGAGATGGTATATCAAGCGACTAGAACAAACCCTTAAACTGTGCCATTACCTAACCCGATCGTTCTACAAAAATTGCCGAACTTAGCTTCGTCAACGCGTTGTCCGACTTAGGAAATTTCGGCTAAGTCCTAAACGGTTTCGCGTCGAATGCGATTTCCAAGCTACTCGATACCCTAGCTAGCGAATCCCATTCTTGACTGTACGTATTTCACCGTCACCTACGAAGTTCATGCGACAAACTTTACTAAAGCTTTGCATATGCGTGCTATAGCATTGTCGTTCCATAAAAATTCATTTAGAACCCTAAGTAATACAACGTGACATGAAATGTAACATGCATTTCGTGTTTCAATTGAACGTTTCAAGTTCCATATATTGCCTTATACCCTATATTACACACATTTATACACAAGTATGATGCTCATGCAGTGTTTTAGCAAAAAGTTGTACGGTGTAACACCGAGGGTGTTACTCTACATACACCAACTCGGATAGGGGGCCATTGAGAAATGCACTCTTCACATCCATTTGATATAGCTTAGAAATCATGATGAGCGACGTAGGCAAGTAGAATGCGAATTGATTCTAGCCTTGCCACCGGTGCATAGGTCTCCCCAAAATCCAAGCCTTCAATTTGAGTGAATCCTTGAGCCACCGACCTTGTCTTGTTCCTTGTCACCACGCCCAATCACATTTTGCTTGGTCTTTTCCACCAAGGACCAAACTTCATTCCTAGTCAAGTTGTTCAACTCCTCTTGCATGGCTATCATCCAATTTGGATCATCAAGTGCATCATCCACCCTACGAGGTTCCAAAGGAGAAACAAACGAGTAATATTCATAAAAACTTGCTAAACGAAAATGTGTCGTTACCCCTCGTCAAACGCTCCCCAATATGTTATCAACGGGATGATCCCATTGAATGGAATGATGAACTCTTGGATGTGGCACTTGAGTTGATCTTTGGATGGGACTATCATCTTCATCATCATGGTCTTGATTGATTGGAAGATCAAAACCATGATCTTGTGGAGGGTTGTCTTCACTTCTTTCTTGATTGTTGAGTTGAGGTCGAGCTTGCTCATCACCATTGATAGCACCATCTTGATGTGAATGACCTTGTGCATCATTTGATCTTCCATCATGATTGTTTCTTGTTGCGGAAGCTTCACCATGTTCATTGGATGAAACATGATGAATGGTAGGATCATGATCAACATTGTTGGCATTTCTTAGCGCAATAACCAAGTATGAAGGTTTCAAGTCCCCCGATAACGGTGCTAGAAATATCTGTTGGTATTTCTCAGCACCATCACTAAGATCGAGTTAACCTTAGTGACGCCGCCAAGAAACACCAACTACGATAGTTCTTAACGATTACAGAAAATATCCACATGTGCACGGATCTATCGTTGTAGAATTTCACCCAGAAGTATTCAGGGTATCGTTATTTATATTTTCCCAAAGGAGGGCAAGGTATAAGAGCCTAACATGATCATGAACAAGATTACTTACATGCATTAGTAAACCAATAGTTCATGTTAGTGGTAAAAATGGTATTTCAAGGATAGTGGACACATACTTGGGCCAACCTCAAGGATAAAAGAAAAACAAAGAATAAAATAATGTTCCTAAGTGAAGCTAGTATGTTCTAATATAGTCGTGCAAAGAATAGTTAATGATCATACAAGTTATATGATTAGAGTTAGAACTAAGTGTAAGATGGACGGGGAGATCTCTAAGCACTAGTTTGACAGCAAGCGCAAAGGACTTTAAAACTCCTACACAATACCCGAACGTGGAGGATTACAAGGGACAGATAGGGCTATCACCACCTATCGCCTACCCCTCAACCGAGGGGCACAATCATATCCGAAGGTTCCCATGCACCCGGGCACCACGCCTGTGTACAAAGAAACTACCCATATCCACCCGAGACTCTGACCCTACGAATCAACAAGCATAGGACATGGGCAAACCCGATGAAACGATGAACCACCATCTCAACCTAGCTCTACTTCTACTCATACAAGTCATATGAATAGTTAAGCATAAAGTTGAACATATTAAGATCATAACACACAAACTATATGCTAGTTCATATATCATGATTATAACAAGACAACTATACTCTAGTTCATATGCACTACTATATTGAAGATATGAGGGCATGACTATGGAATAACTCTTTATAGTATTCATACCAAGATTCCTCTCTTCTTCTAAGGAGCCAAGCCCTCCTTAATAGCTTTGCTAGCTCACAAAAGACGACTAAAGTAAAAAATACAAGTGGTAGTGAGCTGTATAGCTCCAAATGAGGTGTGTGTGAGAGGTGAGCACTAGCCCTCTATTTATACTAATCCATGGTCAGTTTGGTGCAGGTATTTTTGGAAACCACCATGGCCCGATGTAGCATGGCGGCATGCAACCGCCAGAGGAAGATAGGCCCAAGAGGCAGCAGGGGTGTGGCCGCCCCATGACCGCCTTTGCATGGTCGGTTCCTAGGTGGGCCTGGCCCCTTCCATGTTGGTGCTCGGCCCAAGTTTGGCGTGTAGGTGGGCTTTCTTCTCCTTCTTTGATATTTGGTTGCGCGAAGCTGCTTTACGCTTTGCCTGATTGCGCCTTTTGTTTGGTTTTCCACTTGTATTCGAATGTGTGTCCTGCAAAACATGTTTTCTCTAATACAAGTGGAACTAGGTCAATAGTATATGCATATGTGTCATACGTTTGTTTATTTCTTCTGTTTTGGACTTTAATTGGCGGTCAGATTTGATCAATAGTGACCGCCAACAAACATGCACAATGGTGTCTTCATCTTCATCTTGTACTTTGACGGGCTTTACCTCACCAATGGCAAGCTTCTTGATACATTTATGAGGAGCTTCTTCATTACCTACAATCTCAATATTGACTTGCTCTTTTTGAGAGCCGTCGGTTTCATCAAAATTCACGTCTACCGTGATTTCAATTAAACTGGTGGTTTTATTAAAAACACGATATCCATGTTCGTTAGTTCCATAACCAATCATGAAACATTCATCAACCTTTGGTGCAAACTTCAAGCTTTTGAATTTCTTGTTAAGTATGAAATACTTGGATCCAAAAACTATAAAGTAATGCACCTAATGCTTTTTACCGGTTAGAAGTTCATAGGCGGTCTTTTCTGTTTTCTTGTGGAGGTATAAGCGGTTGATAGCATGACATGCTATGTTGACCGCTTCCGCCCAATAGTTGGTTGGAGTCAAACTCATCCAGCATTGCTCTTGCGGCTTCTATGAGCGTTCGGTTCTTTCTCTCCACAACACCATTTTGTTGTGGAGTATATGGAACCAAAAACTTATGCTTGATTCCTTCTTCATCAAGGAACTCTTAAATATTGCTGTTCTTGAACTCCGTCCCATTATCACTTCTAATTGTCTTGATCTTGATGTCAAACTCATTTTGGGCTCTTCTTGCAAACTTCTTGAGATGCCTTGCACTTCACTCTTATCACGCAAAAAGAACACCCAAGTGAAACGAGAATAATCATCAACAATTACGAACCCATATTTGTTACCACCAATGCTTATATAAGCAACGGGTCCAAATATGTCCATATGTAGCAATTCTAATGGCCTTTCGGTTGTCACAACATTCTTGACGAGATGTTTAGCTCCAACTTGCTTTTCAGCTTGGCATGCACTACAAATTCTATCTTTCTCAAAAGAAACATTTGCTAGTCCAATGATATGTTCGCCTTTTTCAAGTTTGGCCAAGTTCCTCATCCCAACATGGGCAGGACGGCGATGCCATAACCAACCCATGCTAGATTTTGCCATTAAACAAGTCTCAGGATTTACTCTATTTGATGTGAAATTAATTAGATAGAGTTTCCCTTTTAAATGACCCGTAAATGCAATAGAGGAATCCTCCCTTCTATAGACTTCCATACCCTTATCTGTAAAGAGAAAATTATAACCCATCTCACAAAGTTGTGAAACAGACAACAAATTGTATCTCAACGAATTCACAAATAAAACATTAGAAATAGAATTATCATTTGAGATAGTAATTTTACCCAAACCAAGGACTTCTCATTTTCCGTTGTCACCAAACACAATGTTTCCACTTTGGTCATGACCAGGTTAGAATGATGTGAACATGTCCTTCTCTCCGGTCATATGATTGGTGCATCCACTACCCAACACGCAACTTGTTTTCCACCGGAGGAATATTCCTACAAAGACAAATCAAGCTTTTGTTTTATGTACCCAAAAAGATTTGGGTCCTAGGGGGGTTAGTCACAAAAAACTTGGGCACCCAAACACTCCTCATAATCTCCTTCCTCTTGTGGACACCAACATACTTCACCATGATCTTGCCATCCTTGCCCCAACAACACATGTAATCACTAGCATAGCATCATGGGAGTGGAATCTTGGCAATGTAGACCTTGTTGGTCTTGTTGGTCTTGTCATTTGTAGGTGGAATCTTGGCAATGTAGACCTTGTTGTTTGCCTTGCATATGAGCTCATCAAAAGCAACACCTTTGTTGAACTTCACACAAGGCACACCATTGACCATGTTCCTTCTATTGGTTTTTCCATCATACCTATTGTAGCCAATGCCTTCTTTAATTGATGGGTGCCTTGATGACTTGTATATGGTCTTGCTGGATTGCTCTTGACACCTGCACCCATTCTTCAAGATCACCTTCAACCTATGTATCTCCTTGTTTTTCTTCTCTAGCTCAACAAGGTTAGTTGCATACGCATTTACATCAATTTTATAGCATTTTTTACAACCATTACTAGTGAAGACATTAGAGTCTTCGGTTGCCTTAGAAGAAGTTGAAATGCTACCCCAAAGAGTGCTATAGTTTAACTCAAGATTACAGTATTTTTCTTCTAAGTTTGTATGGCTTTCTTGAACGATACTTTTCTCATTCTTGTGGCTAGCTATTGTGTCATTAACCGAAGAATGTTCCTTAGTCAATTTTCCAATTGAGTCATTGGCTAAAGACAATTCTATGGTTAACTTCTCAACCTTCATTCTTTCCTCGGCGATAGATGCTTCAAGTGCATGGTTTTTATCTCTCTCTTGAGTGATTATTTCACCTTGCAACTCCAAGCACCTATCTCTCTTCTCTAATTTCTTCATTAGGGTTTTTATCTTCGTGAAGGCCTTTTTATCAAATTCTTTATCATGGCTGCTTCAATTTCTTCTATATTCTCATCACAACTATCATACTCATAACTAGAAGGATCGGGTGAGTCATGTACCTTCTCCCCCTTAGCCATGAGACAAGTTGGAGTGTAGTATTTGTTATCGATGAGGTTGGAGAAGAGCCTCGGTGATGAAGATAGGTTGGGGAAGAGTTTTGGTGAAGTCGAGTCGTGGAAGATCATGGTCGGTGACGAAGAGTGGTGGATGGCGATGTTTGTGGCTCCTTTCTTCTTCTTCTTCTCATCATCACTTGAGTCACTATCATTTGACTCCCACTCTTTACCAAGATGAGCTTCACCTCTCTTCTTGCCTTTCTTCTTACCTTTATTCTTCTTGCCTTTATTCTTCTTGTCTTCATCCTTGTTGTACTTGTTCTTGTTCTTCTTCTCATTAGGACAATTGGCTATGAAGTGACCGGTTTGACCACACCCATAGCAAAACCTCTTCTTGTACCTCTTATTTCCATCACCATAGGTCTTGCGGTTGCTCTTCTTTATAAACTTTCTAAGATTTCTAATCACAAATGCAACCTCTTCATCGGAATCTTCTTCTCCACTTGAGGAATCATCCATCACTTTCTTCTTCTCTTGACTTGAACTTTTGTCTTCATGAGCTTGAGTTGCCTTTAGGGCTACACTCTTGTTGTATCCCATTGCACTAGGATTTCGATTATGAGCATTGACTACATCTTCATCTAGACACTCATGATGCTTGAGCTTTGAAAGAAGGGTGTCATCTCATCATAACCGGGCCTTTCTATGATTATGAATGCAAGCATGTTGTTCTTGGCTATATAAGTTCGCAATATCTTTCTAGCCACCTTGTTGTCATCCCATTCATTACTACCAAGAGCTCTTATGTGGTTGACCAATGGCCCCATTCGCTTCGCTGAAAAACAAGCCGAAACACTGTTACGGCTGATTTGTTGTGAGAGAAGAATACTGTTCCGGCTGAAAAAACAAGCTAAAAAGTACTGATTATAAGACAAGCGAACAGGGCCAATGTCATGAGCCTATCAAACATTGCTTGTGTTGTCTCACCTTGCAAGAACACAAACCTTTCTAATTCACCATGGAGTAACTCAATGTTGCCTTTTCTCACACTTGTCTCCTTCAAAAGATACTCTCAATATCTCCCAAACACGCTTGGCACTTTCCACTCCATTTACTTTGTTGAACTCATCCGGACTCAAACTTGAGACAAGCAAAGATACGGCTTGTGCATTTTGATGGAGGTTGAAAGCTTCTTCCAGAGTTATCTCTCTATCTTCATCGGTGGGAATGATCACACCAACTTCCACAACTTTCTAAAGTCTTGCGACAATGAGATGCATCTTCATCTTGTAGGCCCAATCGGGGTATCTTGTTCCATCAAAGTGAGATGGCTTGCCATAGTTGATGGTGGGGAAATGCATGGGTGGACCTTTGATGAGTTGCCCATAGTCAAAACCGGTGTTGGAGTAGATTCCTTTACCATGACTATTTTCTTTATCACCACCAATGTCACTTGCGTTGTCTTTGGTTGCATCATTCTTGCCACTTATAACATCTTCAACCTTCTTGCTCAACTCTTCATTCATCTTGCTCATCTCATCTTGCATCTTCTTCATTTCATCTTGGAAAAGCATTACTTGCTCAACCATCAATTCTTTTGCAATTTGCTTGGCCATCTCGGTGGCATCGGCTTGCATCTTTTCGGTGTCCGACATTGTTTCTTCTCACGCGGTGAAGCAGTAAAAGAAAATCCTGCTCTGATACCAATTGAAAGAATCTAACAACACCTAGAGGAGGGGTGAATAGGTATATCTAAAAATTTACTGCAAATGCTAAGTTTAAATTTGTCAGCCACTATCGGAAGTCCCGACAGTTTGGGTCGAAACTCCTAACGTCGTCAGAAGTTCCGACGCAAACTGTCAGAAGTCCCGACACCTACGTGAACTACGAAAGCAGTGTCAAATTTAACTTTGCGAATAAATAATCTTACAACCCCACTTCCTAGTGGTTAGATGAAGATGTTGGGTCACTCCCTTGACGCCGAAATGCCTTCAATTCGTAGATCGAGTCTAAACCCTAAGAGGAAGCTTGGGAGATAGAGATAAACAAATACAAGTAATTTCGAGCAAATCGCAACAACAACAAGCACGCGGGACACAATGATTTATCTTGAGGTTCGGCAACCCCATAAAGGAGCTTCTACGTCCTTGTTGTTGTGGTGACCACAAAGGTCGAAGTCTCTTCCACCTCCTTGCCTCTCTCAAGGAAACTATAAAGGTCACTTCAGTTTTTCACTAAGAAATCAAGGGTAATACAAACTTCTCAATGCTCGTCCATGGAATCTCTTGGGCGACGCCTAGCCGGCTAGGAGCAAAGCTCCTAGAGTAATAGACGCAAATCCAACCGGCTTGACGAAGAAATCAAGTGCTCAAACTTGCAAAAGTAATTCTCTCACTCAATCCACTCTCTTATCACTCAAATCCTTGGGGGAATTAAAGTTAGGAGCAAAGGGGAGAGGCGAAGGGAGCCTTGAGTGCTTGGGAGCTGTTTTGGCCATGACTGGGTTGCAATGAATGAGTTAGTAACGGTTAGAAGAAAGGAGAAAGCTATTTATACTCATAGAAAAAATCCAACCGTTTAGATCTACGTCGGAAGTTCTGACATAGATCTAGGGACTTCTGATCTCAATATAAAACACTGTAGAAAGCATGGTCTAGGTCACTACGAAAACGTCAACATCGGGAGTTCCAATATTTGTCGGGACTTTCGACGGTTGGGACTTCCGACGCACGTCGAGAATTCCGACGGCTGATACTACGGGTAAGCCAAGAGGTCAAGCATCGGGACTGCCGGCTAGAGCCGAGACTTCCGACCGTTAGGAGTTCCGACTCACGTCAGAACTTCCGACGTCAGGATCACCGTGGCTAAGTCACTGGGCACCGGGACTTCTGGTTTTAACAGGGACTTTCGACAGTCGGGAGTTTCGACTCACATCGAGACTTCTGACGCCAAAGGTCACCGAAAAACATTCTACATGCTCGTGAAATGCTAGAGTGTCTCTCTTTTAATTTTGTTATCTTTCTCATACCACCTAAACATGCATCCCTCTTTATAGTACGACGAATCCAAAAAGATAAAAACTTTAGAGAGCGCTTTGAGTTCGTCCGCCTTTTTAACTTCAAGGATTGAGGGATACCATTTTATCTTAGATCAACTCTTTAAAACTTTCAAGGGACTAAAGTTACAATATATCTCATTAAGATATCATTAGTCCCTAATTTAGATGTCATCAATACACCAAAACCCACATGAGACAAATGCACTTTCAGAAGGCAAACCTGAAAAGTTGACACCAAATTATTTGAAGGCACGCTGCGGCCTGGTTTGTAGCGAGGCTTGTCCATGGTGTAAGACCTGTAGTTCAATACATCAGGAGAGAGTGCTCTGTAGAATATGTAGGCAAGAACACAAAAGGATGAATATGTCTGCCAGGGCACTGGATGAATTGTTGTAGCTGAGCAGGGTTCTTGTCAGCCGTCCATAGTGGGGATTAGAAAAGATGAGTTGTTCGTTACCATGCACAGTGGACGTACTATCGAAAACATGATCAGGTATGTGTTTTTTTTACTGTACCATGTGGCTGAGGAAAGGTGCATCTTAGATGGGAAATGCAAATCAATATAAACTATAAAATGTCAGAGTTGATTTACCTCAGCCACATTTCAGTTGATAGTGAACAAATCAAACACAAAGTTTTCTGTACTCTAGAAAACAGGTTGGAAAATATTTGCAGCTATAACAGTCTATATACAGCAGAAATAACAGTAAAAAACGTTGTTAACTGTATATATGTACTTATGGCAGATAGATACTCACACCAGACACCATTGGAGAGCTGTACATGGATTTGTAAGCAGACCAACAGATGGTCTTTATCAGAACTCACAGATAGTTCCATCTTTCCGGTTAGGATGTCGTAGCACCACCAAAATATGGCAGTACTCTTTATCACAAACTGCTCAAGTAATCCAGATAGGATATCATAGCACCACCAAGATATGGTAACACTCTTTATCAGAAACTGCTCGAGTAACCTACATGTCAAAGGAGAATCTAGAATTGGAGAATCAAACAACATTGTTTATTAGGTGATGAGTATTAAGGAAATACCTGTGAGTTCGAAAATCTGTTCGAACATTATATCCTTTCCCAGTTTCATATGCTTAGTCTGAATGTCTATACAAAATATAAAGAATCATCATGTTTTTATTCACATTGGAATTAGTCTTGTACCTGGACTACAGAAACTAGTGAAAAGAAATTGCAATCTGTAGATCATAGAAGTTGAGTTTACATTCTGACAAAAAATGATACATATCAATAGTTTCTCAGCATGAGGTTTCACCCTTCAAAGTGCCAACATTTATGAAAGGTGAGATGGCTAGCTGTATGGACGTGAACTCATCTATAGAAATGAGAGCACTAAAAGAAACCGTCGAAAATACATTAGCAAGTATGCATCGGTATGAAAGTGGCAAGTTCCCATTTATCATCAACATTTCTTTAGATAGTTTAACTCACATGATGGATCAAAGAAGAGGCAACAATCAATGTCTTCAAATTAAACAGGGTCAAATCAATAGCTAAGCTCTGTAGTTGAAACTATGCCATCAAGATCAGAACTACCAAAATTAATTTGGGACAGGGGCTGTAGGAGGTGATGTGCCTCCATTATGAGGACTTGATGAACATACTTGTTAGATAATCTACTTCTTTCTTGTGTGAACACACAGCAAGCAAAGACGACGCCGAACTGGCCCCCTACTGTGGTACTGTAGCCGCTGTAGAGGCAGACGCCGAACGGCTCACCTACCGCACTGTAGCAACATGCAGGGACATGCACGAAAGTCAGTCCTACTGTGTTATCTAGTAACTGTAGCAGCATGTCAGCTGTACTAAGACTAGATAGGATAGAGTTGTATAAATAGTTTGCCACTGCAACTCAGTAAAGAGAGTTCAGATTTGCCATCTTCTATACAGGGCTCCGGCCAACACTGGTGTCTCTGCCGTGAGTGTATGCTCTGTTCTCCCTCTTCTTCTACCTCTAGCCATAGTGTGTGTGGTCGGACAGCCTTGGTCGTAGTCGGCAAGACTGGTGAGTGGTCGACTCACCTGAGCCGGTGATCCTGTGGGCTAACAAGTGGTATCAGAGCCGTACAAGCACTGTCGGCGAACTAACCGCTGGCGATGACGAACGGTTCGGAAATGGGCGACAGCAGTGGCACTGCTGTGGCTGCCCAGCCACGGCCGAAGGTTGTTGTTCGCACGGTGTGGGAGGTCAGCGGCACCAATTGGCCGACGCTGACTCGCACCAACTATGGAAAGTGGTCGGTGACCATGAAAGTCAAGCTTAGAGCCCGACGGCTCTGGAATGCTGTTGACAAGGGCACCGACAATGAGGAAGATGATATGTCAGCGTTGGAGGCTATCCTCGCTGCTGTACCGGTGAAGTACAGGGAGCCGTTGGGGTGAAGAGCTCTGCTAAGGAGGCGTGGGAGGCTATTACGGCGATGCGTGTCGGTTCCGACCGCGCAAAGAAGGCGACGGCCCAGCTTCTGAAGCAGGAGTACGCCAACCTCAAGTTTAAGGATGGTGAAACAGTGGAGGATTTCTCCCTCTGCCTGCAGACGCTCATCAGCAAGCTGAAGAGCCACGGCGTCACCATCGATGAAGAAGAGGCGGTCTCCAATACCTCCACTTCGTGCCGACAAAGTACATCCATATCACTCTCTCCATAGAGATGATGCTGGACTTGTCCACCCTCACCATTGAGGATGTGACAGGCCGTCTGTGGGCGGTGGACGAGCGCCTGGAGCAGGCGACAGCAACGAAGGACAGCGACAAACTACTGCTGATAGAAGAGGAGTGGGCTGCTTGGAGGAACTCCGGGAAGGCAGCCTCCTCTCGCCGCAGTGGCGATGGCGATGGCAAGCGCCGCGACAAGGCTTCTTCGGAGAAGAAGAAGCAGGTCGACCCTAATGCCTGCCGATGCTACGGGAAGATGGGCCATTGGGCAAGGGAGTGCCCAAATCGCAAGTAGGAGAAGAAGGCTGAGGCTCATCTAACGTAAGCTGATGATGATGATGAGGCCACTATCCTGATGGCGACTATCTGTGCACTGCACGACGTCGAGGCCAAGGAGAAGGAAGAGGCGACGACGGTAGAAGGACCCAGGAAGGCCCTAAAGGCTGTCAACCTCGACGAACCGCGCGCCCAAGTCCACCTCGGACGTGTGGGCGCCGACTAGGAGCAGCGGTGGTATCTAGACTCTGGTGCCAATAACCACATGACGGGCTCCAAGGCATCCTTCTCCGAGCTCGACGACGGTGTTACCGGTATGGTGAAGTTTGGTGACGGCTCAAGGGTGGCTATCCAAGGGCGCGACACCATCATCTTTAGGTGCCAGAACGGGGAGCACCACGTGCTAATGGATGTATATTACATCCCGTAGCTACATTCCAGCATCATCAGCATTGGTCAGCTGGATGAGCGCAGTAGCGAGGTACTGATCAAGGACAGAGTCCTTAGGATCAAGGACCAGGAGCAGCGACTTCTTGCCAAGGTGAAGAGGTCCCTAAACCGGTTGTACCTGCTCGACCTGAAGGTAGAGCAGCTGGTGTGCCTGGCAGCAAGGCACACCGAGGAACCGTGGCTGTGACATGCCCGGTTCAGATATCTCAGCTTCGACGCGCTTGGTCGGCTGGAGAAGATGGTCCGAGGGCTACCCCATATCAAGCATGGAGGCAAGCTGTGTGATAGCTGTCTGGCTAGAAAGCAGAGGCGGCTACCATTCCCAAAGGTGGCCAAGTATCGTGCGAAGGACGCTCTTGAGCTCGTCCACGGTGACCTCTGCGGGCCGATCACACCAGCTACAAATGGTGGTCGGCGGTACTTCCTCCTGCTCATGGATGATTGCAGTCGCTACATGTGGCTGCAACTCCTGACGAGCAAGGATGAAGCGGCAGCAGCGATCAAGAAGTTCAAGATGCGCGCGGAGGCTGAGAGCGACAAGAAGCTCCGTGTGCTGAGGACTGATCGCAGCGGCGAATTCACTTCGGTGGAGTTCGCTGCGTACTGCGCGAATCAGGGTGTGGTATGACACCACACCGCGCCGTACTCGCCACAATAGAATGGCATGGTAGAGCGACAGAACCAGACGGTGGTCGGCATGGCTCGATCTGTGATGAAGGCCAAAGGCATGCCGGCAAGGTTCTGGGGTGAGGCGGTGACCACGACGGTGTTCATCCTCAGCCGTGCTCTGACCAAAGGCCCTGATGGGCAAGACGCCGTTCGAAGCTTGGTATGGGTGCAAGCCAAACATGTCCTTCCTCTAGACAGTCGGCTACATCGGCCATGTCAGGAAGACGAAGCCGATCCTCACCAAGCTGGAGGACAGGAGCACACTGATGGTGTTCCTGGGCTACGCGGAGGGTACCAAGGTGTACCAACTCTATGACCCACGCGGAGACAAGGTACTTATCTCGCGCGACGTCGTGTTCGATGAGAAGGCGGCTTAGGACTGGAGCAGTCCGAGCATGGGGGAAGCTGGCGGTTTCACCAACACCTTCATCGTCGAGCACCTGGTCATCCACGGTGGTGGAGACACTAGGGAAGAGGTGCCGAGCACTTTGGGAGGGATACCGAGCACTCCTAAAGGGATGCTGAGCATGCCAGGAGTGGTGCTGGGAGGTTCTGCAGTGGTGGCGACCATTCCAGGACGGGTGCCGAGCACTCCCATAGCGGAGCCAAGAGGTCTTGCAGTGGTGTCGACCACTCCAAGACTGAGGCTGAGCACTCCTATAGTGGTGTCGAGCACTGCAGGAGTTGTGATGAGCTATTCAGGAGTAGTGCTGAGCACTACATCCGGGGTGCCAAGCACTCCTGGTGCTGTGCCGAGCACTCCGGTGGAACAGGGAACTCCATCGATGCCGATCGAGTTTGCCTCACCTCCAAGTGACATCACTGAGTTCGTGGATGCCTTCCACAAAGGTGAGGAGGTGTGGTTCCGTAGGCTGGACGACATCGTTGGCGGCATAGGGCCCTCAGGCCTGGCGGGTAGGCTGCTCAATGACCCATAGCTGCTACTCGTCAGTGCAGAGGAACCACCTACGTTCGCGCTAGCCGAGCGCGACAGAAACTGGCGATGCTAGAGGAGATGAAGGCGATCAAGGAAAACGAGACCTGGCAGCTCATCGATCCACCTCTAGAATGCCGTCCGATCAGCCTAAAGTGGGTGTACAATGTCAAACGGGACGAGCTCGGCACCATTGTCAAGCACAAGGCGCGCCTCATCGCCCAAGGCTTTGTTCAGTGTGAGGGCATCGACTTTGAGGAAGTCTGTGCCGGTAGCACGCATGGAGTCTGTCCGTTTGCTACTAGCCTTGGCAGCAGCAAAGGACTGGCACGTCCATCACTTGGAGGTTAAATCGGCCATCCTCAACGGCGAGCTGGCGGAGACGGTCTTCGTCAGGCAACCTCCAGGTTTCGCCGTCAAGGGAGAGGAGCATAGGGTGCTTCGACTACACAAAGCGCTCTACTGACTGCAGCAGGCCCCATGAGCGTGGAACGCCAAGCTTGACGCCACGCTGGGCGAGCTTGGGTTCACGAGGTGCGCAACCGAACACGTGCTCTACACGCGGCGATGGGGGAAGGAGGAGCTCATCATCGGCGTGTATGTGGACGACTTGATCATCACCGGCGCGCGTGCGGATGACATCAACAGCTTCAAGCGTGAGATGGCGGCTCGTTTTTGAATGAGCGATCTCGGCGCACTCTCCTACTACCTCAGCATCGAGGTGAGATAGGGAAAGGAGGAACTCACGCTCGGTCAGAGCGTGTATGCCTCCAATCTGTTGGAGCGGAGCGGCATGGCTGAGTGCAAGCCATGCGTGACTCCGATGGAGGAGCGGCTGAAGCTGACGAAGGCCAGCACCGCGGCGAAGGTGGAAGCAATACTCTATCGGAGCATCGTCGGTGGTCTACGCTACCTAGTCTACACGAGGCCAGATATTGCGTTCACCGTGGGCTACGTCAGTCGCTTCATGGAGGATCCCAGAGAGGATCACTGGGCTGCGGTGAAGTGGCTACTATGCTACGTCAAGGGGACGGTGGATTAGGGGATCATTTTTCCCAAGACCGACGGGAGTAGGCTGCAGCTCACTGTGTTCAGTGATGCAGACATGGCGGGGGACATCGACGGACGGTGGAGCACCTTTGGAGTGCTCATCTTCCTTGGGTCAGCTCTAATTTCATGGTTGTCGTTGAAACAGAAGGTGGTGGCGCTATCTACGTACAAGGCAGAGTACGTAGCGGCAGCCACAGTGGCATGCCAAGTTGTGTGGCTACACTGGCTACTGGGCAAGTTGACCGGTGCGGAAGCTCACCCACCAGCACTGATGGTGGACAACCAGCCCGCCATCGCCATCGCAAAGAATCCGGTTCTGCACAACCGGGGCAAACACATCGACATGAAGTTCCACTTCCTCAGAGACTGTGTCGATGGAGGGCAGATCGTCATCGAGTTCGTCGAAACTGGTCGGCAACTCGCGGACGTCCTCACCAAGCCGCTCGGACGTCTTCGACTCACGGAGCTGAAGGAGATGATCGACATGGAGGGGGTACAAGGGATAGCAGTAGGATTATGGAAAGAATTATTAGATAATCTACTGGTTCCTTGTGTGAACACACAACAAGGGAAGGCAGCGCCGAACTGGTCCCCTGCTGTGGTACTGTAGCAGCTGTAGAGGCAGGAGCCGAATGGCTCACCTGTCGCACTGTAGCCACATGTAGGGACAAGCACGGAAGTTAGTCTTGATGTGTTATCTGGTAACTGTAGCAGCATGGTAGTTGTACTAGGACTAAATAGGATAGAGTTGTATAAATAGTTTGTCACTGTAACTCAGTAAAGAGAGTTCAGATTTACCATCTTCTATACAGGGCTCCGGCCAACGCTGGTGTCTCTGTCGTGAGTGTATACTCTGTTCTCCCTCTTCTTCTACCTCTATTCATAGTGTGTGGGGTCGGACAGCCCCGGCCGTGCTCGGCCATGGTCGGCAAGACTGGTGAGTGGTCGACTCACCTGAGCCGGTGATCCTGTAGGCTAACAATACTGTGCATGCACGAATCTAGGCATAGATCTATAGTAGTTTCTTAAAACCATGAACAACAGAGAAGGTGAGTAACTTAGCATACGCTAATTAATCTTTAATGATTACAATGCCATGGTAACTTAAGTAAGCAAAAGGTAATTACTTCTATCTAAGGGACCAAACTATTACAGGGAGAATTGGAATGAACAGCATGTCCATTTTCTTTCCAGCTGCAGGGTAAGTTAATCAAGTGACAAATGTCTTTGGGTGCATGTTCAACGGAGTTCTGAAACAAAGGTCCATGTTCAATATAGTATGTAACAATTATTAACCAGCTAACAACCACTTCAAGAGTGGTACTTGCAGACTGGACGTAAGCATCATCGATCCAGAAAACTTTAAGTATAGCACTGAGATATAAAGCAGCAGCATGGACAAAAGTAAATCACAGGCTGCTAATCAAGAAAGGAACGCTTGAATCACCTTGCTCTTGGTGCCGGCAGGGAAGAGGAGGGCGCTGGTCTCCTGCATCTAGTGGAGCTTCTTGATTTCGGCGGTGGTATTTTCAGAGACGCCATGAGCCAGGACCTATCCCTTCATCCGACCATAGCGCCTGCTACGAGATAGGTAGAGAGAGTGAGGGCAAGAGAGAGAGAGAGGAGATGGGAGTTTACCTCGTGGTCCATATGCAGTCACAGGAGGAACAGCGACTTGGTTGCCGCCGCTTCGCTCGCCAGTGAGAGCCTAGAAGGAAGCATCGAGGACGCCGCCACCGTGCGGGTCGAGCACTGCGAGGGTCGGAAGCCTTCGCGAGGAGAGAGATCCGGGAGGGAGAGGGTGCGGAGGAGGCGATGTAGCGGTGGGGCGCTCTGTCCACCGGGGGTGCCGTCGCTCCATGTGCCGCCGCCTCGGGATGAGTGGGCAGACATGTCCAACGGCCCGGCCCAGTCTGGCATGGCACGGGCCTGTGCTAGGCATGGCCCGATAGGGCCCATCGGGCCACTGGGCCGTGCCGCACCCATCTGTTATGCTTGACCGACGGCCTAGGCACGACCTGTCGGGCCAATTTCCGTGTCGGGCCGGCCCGATGAGCCCGACCTTTTTAGCAGGTCGGGCCAGCCCGAGGCCCACCAAATGCTACAAAGATGAGGGGGAGGCGAGGAGTGGAGGTGGTCATCGACGAGCTCCCCCCTGGGTCGCTTGATGCCAGATCCGGCGAAATAGCTGGCGGAGGAGGCGAGTCTGGCCGGGTCGAGGGCGTAGAAGCCCGGATCAAGGCCGCTCCGCTCGAAACCGATGCAGGGGGACGCGGAGGAGGTGGCCAGATGCGCGGGGGGTCGTGGAGGAGGCGGCCGTTGCCGTGCTCAACGCCGGCGCTGCTGTCGCGCTGGATTTCAGCGTGGTCGAGGGACGGGGAGGAGCCGAGGAGGAGCGGGGTCGGCGCCGCGGAGGGGATGGAGGCCACTTCGCTCAAAGCCGTGCGGGGGGGCGCAGAGGAGGCGGCCACAGCCAGACGCGCAGGGGAACCCCCTCTAGTCCCGGTTCCCCACCCGGGAGCAAGCATCCGGGACTAAAGGGGGGTCCTTTAGTCCCGGGTCAGGAACCGAGACTAAAGGGGGACCTTTAGTCCCGGTGGGTAACACCAACTGGGACTAAAGGTCCTCCCAGCTTAAAAAAAATGCCTCCCACCGCTGCGTCCCGTGAGATTCGAACCCAAGACCTCATGTATTGCCTCACACGTAGCTTACCACCCCACCTACACAACACATCTAACAATGGATGTAATGCTTTTCTTTTGAACTAACCCATCGGGGGACCTTTAGTCCCGGTTGGTGTTACCAACAGGGACTAAAGGGTACTTTAGTCCGGGTTGGTGTTACCAACCGGAATTAAAGGTGGACCTTTACTCCCGGTTGGAGCCACCAACCGGGACAAAAGGTTGGAGGACTTTTAGTCCCGGTTGGTGGGTCCAACCGAGAGTAAAAGTCCACCTTTAGTCCCGGTTGGTGTCTCCAACCGAGACTAAAGGTCCCCTGACACTGTGCCGAGCGCAGTAGCCGTTGGGCAGGGACCTTTAGTCCCGGTTGGAGCCACCAACCGGGACTAAAGGTATCTCTAGTCCCGGGCGTAAAAAATTCTAGGACTAAAGCCCATTTTAGCCGAGGATCAAAGGTCTGTTCTCTACTAGTGTAAGCAAAAGGTAATTACTTCTATCTAAGGGACCAAACTATTACAGGGAGACTTGGAATGAACAGCATGTCCATTTTCTTTCCAGCTGCAGGGTAAGTTAATCAAGTGACAAATGTCTTTGGGTGCATGTTCAACGGAGTTCTGAAACAAAGGTCCATGTTCAATATAGTATGTAACAATTATTAACCAGCTAACAACCACTTCAAGAGTGGTACTTGCAGACTGGACGTAAGCATCATCGATCCAGAAAACTTTAAGTATAGCACTGAGATATAAAGCAGCAGCATGGACAAAAGTAAATCACAGGCTGCTAATCAAGAAAGGCACGCTTGAATCACCTTGCTCTTGGTGCCGGCAGGGAAGAGGAGGGCGCTGGTCTCCTGCATCTAGTGGAGCTTCTTGATTTCGGCGGTGGTATTTTCAGAGACGCCACGAGCCAGGCCCTATCCCTTCATCCGACCATAGCGCCTGCTACAAGATAGGTAGAGAGTGAGGGCAAGAGAGAGAGAGAGAGGAGATGGGAGTTTACCTCGTTGTCCATATGCAGTCACAGGAGGAACAGCAACTTGGTTGCCGCCGCTTCGCTCGCCGGTGAGAGCCTAGAAGGAAGCATCGAGGACGCCGCCACCGTGTGGGTCGAGCACTGCGAGGGCCGGAAGCCTCTGCGAGGAGAGAGATCCGGGAGGGAGAGGGTGCGGAGGAGGCCATGCAGCGGTGGGGCGCTCTGTCCGCCGGGGGTGCCGTCGCTCCGTGTGCGCCTCGGGATGAGTGGGCAGACATGGCCAACGGCCCGGCCCAGTCTGGCATGGCACGGGCCTGTGCTAGGCACAGCCCGATAGGGCCCATCGGGCCACCGGGCCGTGCCGCACCAGTCCATCGTGCTTGGCCGATGGCCCAGGCACGGCCTGTCGGGCCAATTTCCGTGTCAGGCCGGCCCGATGAGCCCGACCTTTTTAGCAGGTCGGGCCAGCCCGAGGCCCACCAAATGCGACAGAGAGGAGGGGGAGGCGAGGAGTGGAGGTGGCCGTCGGCGAGCTCCCCCCTGGGTTGCTTGATGCCGGATCCGGCGAAATAGCTGGCGGAGGAGGCGAGTCTGGCCGGGTCGAGGGCGTAGAAGCCCGGATCGAGGCCGCTCCGCTCGAAACCGCTGCAGGGGGACGCGGAGGAGGTGGCCAGATGTGCGGGGGGTCGTGGAGGAGGCGGCCGTTGCCGTGCTCAACGCCGGCGCTGCTGTCGCGTTGGACTTCAGCGTGGTCGAGGGACGGGGAGGAGCCGAGGAGGAGCGGGGTCGGCGCCGCGGAGGGGATGGAGGCCACTCCGCTCAAAGCCGTGCGGGGGGCGCGGAGGATGCGGCCACAGCCAGACGCGTAGGGGGCCGTGGAGGCGGCGGCTGCCGTCGCGTGGTGGAGGTGGAGCTCTAGAGGCGGCGGCATGGGGATGGGGAGGCAGAGTGGAGTGGAGGTGGAGGCAGCGGCGTGGCCGGGGATGGGAGAGGCCAGATGGAGGGATTATGGAGGCGGAGTGGAGTTATAGTTGGCCAACGCGGGGAGGCGGGGACGGTGGGCCGCGCTGGGCCTTGGGGAGGGGAGGAGGAGTGAGGAGGGGGAGGGGGGAGGTCGGGCCGCTGCCGGCCGATCGTCGCTGGCCGGGCCGTGCCGTGCTAGCCCACGGGCCTGAGTAGCGGCCCAGGCATGGCCTGCTCCCTCGGGTCGGGCCCGCTGACCATCGGGTCGTGCCGTGCTTGGTCCGGACTAAAATTGCGTGCTTCGTGTCGGCCGCGTGCCTCCGGCTGCATGGACATTTATAGGAGTGGGAGCGAAGGAAGATATTTTTTTTGCGGGGAGCCTTACGCATGGCGACACGTGGGCCAGTAGCGTCCGGTGGAGGTAACCACAGACGTCAGATGCCGACGGTGGAAATCTTTTTTTTTTTTGCTAACGTGGGTGCCCTGGCTGCTCGGGTACGTGTTCCAAATTGAAGGGTTCTAATAAATTAGGAGGCAATTTTTTCTTTTGTTGCTATATCGACTCCAGCTCCTCCATGTATACTAGCAAAAAGAGCCGGAGCTGGATGAACCGTAGCAAGCTCTAAACGTCCTCTACATGACTACATCTGCACTACGTCTCCACCTAATCTCAGCACTCGCCACCGTCTCAGCCGCTCCCTCTCGCATCGCCTAACAAATACTAACAAATCCAAATCCAGAAGAATCAATTACAAGCCGACCTGAACCAACCAGGAGATACACATACAGATACATAATACCATACCCTAACGGGAGTGGCAAGCGCTACAGTGCGCAAAAGTGGAACGCAAGATGATGAGCCAAATGCGGCATGCACGTACTTGGCGTCCGCAGCAGGCGCGGCTTCATCAACAGCAGGACATGTGAAAAGCAGCGAATAAAAATGCGCTCCAATGCGGCAGCAGAGAGGAAAAGGGTTGAAGCTTCCTGGGTCCTTCCCGCACTTTTCCATGGCGCTGCAACCTGCAACTGCAATGGCGCTCACTGCTCCTGTAGCCCTTTGCCTTCTCGGTTCCATGAAACTCCAAGGTACGGTATCCGCGTATGCACTAGGTAATCAAGTTTGTTATACCCTAGTTTGTATAGTTTATTAGGAGTGGGTCGTTGTTAGTTGTCTTGAATGAGTACTATATCATATTATACCTTCAGCACTAAGAGACGGCCAAAGGACCCTTCCCCACGAAACCAAATAAAATATCCAGAGGAACATAAAAAAAGGCAGGATAGAATCTATCATTTGGACTTTCTAAGTACTCCTGAAACAAATATGAAAAGACCAGACCTCTCGGCTGGTATTAAAGCCGGCTGAAGTTGTTTTATTGTGAAAGAAAAATAATGTAGATTCTAGCTGATAAGCCGGCTGATAAGTTCAAGCAAACAGGCCCTTGAGAAGGTGCTGCTAATGCTGTTTCTAGTGAGAGATTTCATATTCATTTATATTAACTTGTGTTTAGTTGAGCTTTTTAAAAGTGTTTCTACCGTCAAAAACAGTGAGCCAATCAAATAGGGAAACCAGACGCTGTTTTTTCATAAGCAGTTGCTTTTCGTGTAGTACAATTTTAGAAGCATTTTAGACCATGTTTTTGGCTTTTGGCTTTTTGTTTTTTCAAAATGGGGTGGAAATAAAGAGATGTTTCACGATTATTTAAAGGGAGATACAGAGAGGTAGGTTTTACACGTGTTCCACCCAAACATCGCATGGTTTTTTTTCACAACACGTGGCTCACAGTAGTTTTTTTATGCCTCAACAACTTTTCTACAGACCCTAAAAGTGTCATATTCTCCCGCTGTCTCAAAATCAATCCATTTTTATTTTGAAAGAAAAAATGAGTTCGATCAAAGTATTTTTGAAACGAGCCACATAGCTTGCACAAAAGCTGACATGATAGTCTTGAAATTTTTATAACAACATCACGAAACTCATCACTGACCTCAGGAGGAGAAAGCAAAGATAAATTATTCAAGGAGTGTTTGGTTGCAGAGACTAAAGTTTAGTCCCTATCACATCGGACGTTCGGATGCTAATTAGGAAGACTAAACATGAGTTAATTATAAAACTAATTACACAAATGGAGACTATTTTACGAGATGAATCTATTAAGCGTAATTAATCTATCATTAGCACATATTTACTGTAGCACCACATTGTCAAATCATGAACTAATTAGACTTAATAGATTCGTCTTGCAAATTAGTCTCAATCTGTGCGGTTAATTTTATAATTAGTCTATATTTAATACTCTAAATTAGTGTCAAACATTCGATATGACATGGACTAAAATTTAGTCTGTGGAACCAAACACCCCCTTAATATCATGAAAGTTGAAAAAGTTGTAAGATGAAATGACTTACCTATTGTGAGTGTCTTGGAAAGAGAGAAAGCTACAAGATGTGACTCTTAGTGGGTCCATCATGTTGGCTTTAAAAACAAGTAGAGAAAGTGACTATAATACTTTCACCATAGATGCTATTAAAGTAGAGAAGTGACTATAATATCATCGCAATAGATGCTATTAAATAGAGGCACAAAGAGTGTAATACAATTAACTCGAAAGCAATAGATATCAGGAAGGAAAAAAAACAAAGTGATTATGGCCTCGTTCGCTGGTCTGAAATTTGGCTGAAACTGGCTGGTTTTGTGAGAGAGAAACACTATAGCGACTGGTTGATGAACAGTGGCTTGTGAGGGGATCAGCCGGCTGGTCTGGTTTTACCAGACCAGCGAACGCGCCCTATAACATTATCTTTGGTATAATTTCTTTTACTCGGTCTGTTCGCTGGTTGGTTTCTGGTCTTATAAGCCCGGCTAGTATTGGTTTATTGTGAGAGAAAAACACTGTGGCTGGCTGAAACCAATAAACGAACAGGCTGACTATTTCAAAAAGAGGCATGGAGTAGAAATAACACTATTCAATTTGTACTGATTATCTCATTTGAACGAGGTTCAAAAACCTCCGGTTCGGCCTGCATGCAGTCCGTGCATGCTTGCATGGCAGCAGGCTAGTTGCCTCATGTCACTCTCTCTCCACCCTCTACGAGCGTTTCTGACTCACATCTTGCCCCCAGACGACCTCCCAGCTGCAGAGAGTGGGAGGGGCAGAACCGTCCATCAAAGAGCAACAGAAACAGAGGAAGGAAACGAAAGCCCCCAGAAACAAATGCCCCGTCTTCCTCTGTCTCTTCCCCCCACCCCTCTCCTCTCTCCTTTCATCTCCTTCTAGCGCAAGCCTTGCCCTCAAAATCCCTCAGAAACTCATCACCTCCACCACGGCCTCCTCTCCCCAATTCTCTTGTCCCCGGCGGTGCACCCTCCGAGCCCTCCCCGAGGCCGCTGGATCGCGCGGCGGCGGCGGCGCTCCTGCTAATGCGCGTGCTCCCCTGAGGCTTTTCCTGGTAATCATCTACTACTACTACCTCCCCCCTGTGGCGTCTCTTGTCTGAGTCGATCGGGGCTCCGTATATCTCTCGATCGGTTTGATGGAGCCATTCTTGTCAAGATCGGGGGTTTCGCGGCGGGAACCCTCGGTCCTCGGTTCTTGGCGAGGCGTATTCGTGATCGGGGGTTTTTCTCGGGGTTTTCACGATCTTGGCGTGTGTGGGTGGGTTTCGTGGCATCGGATTGCTGCCAGTTTCACCGCCCATTTTTTTTTGTCATCTTTGCGCAGGCGCAATACAATCAAGGATTCAGTAGCGAAATCTCATGCTCTGTTCACCAAGATTGTTCACGGTTTTGATGTGTTTATGGATTCTTTGGAATTCTTAGAGTTGGTGTTACCATAGTCATGGGTACCTTTTGTCCTTCTTGCCATCTGGATACGAAAATTCTATTGACATGTGGCGATTCCCCTGTTTTCCCCGGACACCCTGTTGTCTGTTGTCTCCTGCTCTTGTCTTGATGCCAAATCGTTCGTACCAACTTGCTTGCCTTTATTTGGTAACGATTTTGTCCTTGTTCCTGTGATCATGTAGGTGACTTCGTGGTATTCGTGCGTCACATCAAACTCTGGGTGCCGTAGTGTTGGTGAATCTACCTACATTGTGTGATCCAGTTTGGCTTCGTGGACTGGCCTGGTACTGGGATGGACGAAGTGCCGGGTAATCAGGACAATCAGCCATTTCTTGGCAACATCACTGGAGCCATGTTTGCAGATCACGGGGAACAATCTGCAGGGTGTTCTTCCCTCGAGGCAGGGTGGGTTCCTATGAGTGAAAGAAGCCCTGCTCGGAATGGTCTGGGCACCATTGACAATGCCAATTTGTTTGATGATCAGTCATTGGCATCTGCATTTGGGAACATGAGCTTGAGCTTCACTGGTAGTGCTGCTGACTCTTCTGCTAACTCTGGCAGTGTTGGATCCAGGGATGCACTCCGTTTTGCAGACTATTTGTTTACATCAGCTGACAACCCAACAAATCTGCCACTTCAGCCAGCATTTGGTCAGGATGAGTTTGTGCCTTCATATTTGATGGTCAACAATGCTGGACACATGAAACCAAAGTTTGGTGCACAAAATCCTCCAATGTACACAGGGATGCATGGCAAAGATAATGCTTTTGTGGCTAGAACCAATTTACCACAAGCTTTGCCTTTCCAGCAACATCTCATTATCGATAGGCAGCCACAAGCATATGCACCTTATTATCAGCAGCAGATGGACTCTAAATTCAAGCGGCATGATATTGATGTCGAGACGAATTTTATCATGCAGCCACAGTATTCTTATCAGCAAATTCCACAGGCTCCTGATGTTCATTGGATCAATAGCAATCAATATGGTGTTATCAACTCATCAACCAAGTATGTAGCTGCACCTCACCTTAGAGTGCCCACTGTTCGTCATCTGGGACATGGCAGTCCTGATATCTACTGGAATGGTGCTATAATTCCTAATGGAAGTAACCGACGGAGTTTGACACATGTGAATAATTGTCCTTGTACAAGTTATCCTGATTGCTTATGTGAAACCTGTGAATACTGTCAAATTCAGCTATCTGAAAAGCTCAAACATTCATTTGGGCTCAGGCATTCACCCAAAGGTTTATTAGAAGATTGCATCTCTGATAAAGTGAAAAGTTCACCGTCATCCTTGGATTCTGAAGTGGCCATGAAATCTGCCCAACTGAACTGTAATTCAGTTGATGAAGTTGTTGGAGAATTGTACCACTTGGCGAAGGATCAGAATGGCTGCCGTTTCCTCCAAAGGATATTTACAGAAGGTTCTCAAGAGGATGCCCAAAAGGTTTTTGATGGTGTAATTGAGCATATCGATGAACTTATGGTTGATCCATTTGGAAATTACTTGATACAAAAACTACTTGAGCAGTGCAATGATAATCAAAAGATGCATATACTTTATGAAATAACCAAAATACCTGGCCAGCTAGTCAAAGTTGCATGCAACATGCATGGGTATGGTCGCTTCATGCTTTGATATTAATAATTGCTTTCTTTTTATTTTCATTTTATCATAACTTTATACTGTTTTTGAACTTAAAAATCCAGGACACGTGTGGTGCAAAAGGTGATAGAAACTGTTAGTACCTCAGATGAAGTGTCCATGGTAGTATCTGCTCTGAGCCATGGTGCCATTACTCTGATGATGGATGCCAATGGCAGCCACGTTGCACACCGTTGCTTGCAGAAGCTATCACCTGAGTGCAAAGCAGTAAGACATTTTTACTTTAAACCAATGTAGCCTTGCTCATGCTTTCAATGTTGTCTGACTGACTTCCTTTTATCAGCTTCATATTGTTATAATTCTTTACTCTGCTACATAGAACTAAATATCCAGTATGGTTAGAGCATGCCCTAGTGATCATCGTCGAGTACCTCTTTTACTTAAGAAACCTTTAAATCCTGCTTTTGTTATCCATTGGGTAACCATCTGCCATCTAGTCCTTGGTGCTTATACACTAGTTTGCATAGTTTTATGTTTAGGTTCATACAATGATTTTTGTTTTGATACCAAGGATAATCTTGTTTCATACCTTGGGACATCTAAATTGGAATTAACTGTATGCAATCTTTTTTAAAATACACTGTCAGTGCCTAGTTGTATTTGCCAATAGTAGCACTATCTTTTAAATGCAGCCTTGCTATTAAAGAAAGAAATAATTCTCTAGTACCCTTCCCAGACCCCGCACAGAGCGGGAGCTCTCTGCACTGGGTACGCCCTCTAGTATCATTCATAACAGAGACCATGGTGGCCTGTCAGGCTGCAAATTTTATTTGCCGTGTTGCTGTCTATGGCTTTTGTACTCTGGCTATGCCATCTAATCAATATTATAGGCAGGTCTCTTACCTGTTTGTTCCTGAAAAAGAAAGCATATACCGCTACAGTTATTTATTGTTGTAAGAGAACTAAGAACGTTCAAAGGCCTGATTGTAAATTCATGAAGTTTCTCTCTCTCTTTTCTGTTCCTAAGTTTTTAATCTGTATTGCTGGAATTTAATCTGATTCCCTAGTAAGGGCAGGTCCAGGCCCAGGGCAAATAGGGTTTCGTTCCAGTCCTAATATACAAAATAATAGGCCATGGGAAGTAATACCGAGAAAGCATAAACATTCAAACTGATGCGAACTAAAGCACGTAAAGATGTTTCCTGACCCAGGGCTTGAGCTGTTCCTAGATCGACCATCCCCTATGACAATTGTGATATATTTTGATCAGTTTTTTTTTTTTTTTTGAGGAAAACAGGAGGGGTATCCCCCTACTGGGATTTATTAAACAAACAAACAAAGGGGTTGATCAGCTTTCTGGACAGTGTTTCATCATTTAATAGCAACCCCAGTGTTTATGACTTTATTTTTGCTGCACATTTAAAACTTGCAGTGCTGCTAATTGTCTTACCAAGTTACTTTAATCATCATGGTCTATGATATCACTTTCCTGAACATTTATTGGCTATCTGTATTTGAACTATCACTTGACTTCAAAATTTTCTTTGTCTCCAATGATTTCAAGTACTGTCATCTAAATTAATTTATAATGTGCTCTACAATGAATTCTTGTTTGGTGGAACATAGTACTAAGGATGTTTGAATTAACAATTAAAGCAAATGTTGGAAAGTATATCCACGAGTTCGTGCTAGTTGTATTGAAGAACAAGAAAAGGATAATGTAAATGTACTTAGCCACTGCTACGTAATTTCTTTGCTATCATTATTACCAATTTGTAAACTGGATTTTGGACTGCCATTACCATTGCAGTTCCTTCTCAATGCTGCCACAAAATATTGCGTTGAGCTAGCAAAGGATCGCCAAGGCTGTTGTATCATCCAGAAATGTATAATTCATGCAAATAAGGAGCAGAAGAACAAGTTATTGTACAGTATCACAACTAGGGCTCTCGACCTCGCGGAACATCAGTATGGGTATGTACGTTGCCTTTTGCCTTCAGAGTTAATGTAACTTTGATTCCTTTGCGGCCTCGGCTTTTGAATGCTGAGCATATGAACAAATCGCTGCAGGAACTATGTAATACAGTTCATACTCGACCTCAGGGTTACTTGGGCAACGAATGAAATTCTGGACAAGCTTCAGGGCAACTATGGATATCTGTCGATGCAAAAGTGCAGCAGCAACGTGGTTGAGAAATGCCTGAAAGAAGCACGGGGCCAAAACGTGCAAAGATCATCCTTGAGCTTGTCAATGACCCCAAGCTGCAGAATATCTTGCTTGATCAGTATGGAAACTATGTTATCCAAACAGCATTCCGGGAGTGCGAGGTAAAATACAATGCACACGTCGGCTAGTTTCTTTCTTAAACTGAAAACTCACATCTCGACTAGTTTCTTTTTTAAACTGAAATTAATTTATTACGTGCAGGATGCTGAGGTTGAGGCTGAATTGGTCCGAGCCATCAAGCCACACGTCGGCGCTCTTCGAAACAACATGTTTGGGAAGAGAATCCTGTCGAAAACCTGCCTGAAGAGCAGGAAGCTCTAATCCCACGCCTCGTCAAGGCGTCCTATGGAGTTCGCCGCACAGCTCGGGCAAGGTCTCATAAGGCGCATCACTGATGTTCAAATCCTGTAGTAAAGTAGTATATGTCACGGGATAGGTCGTCGTAAAACTGAGTAGCAATGGGAGGAGAGTAGTCTGGTTGGAGTTGGAGGAATCCACATTTTGGGCCACTGTAGAACAATCCCGTGCGTGTTGTAGTTGTAGAGTTGTTGGGAGAGTTCGTGCAAATAAGTATGTTATTACTACGTTGGTAATCCGTCAGATGATCGTCTGTATCTTCTTTACTAAAGTAGTAAGTTTTTCATTTCCTTATATCTATATCTTAGGGATTGTACCTTTTTGTCCCCTCTCCCCCCATGCTGTTGCGGGTGCTGATTTTTTTTTCAATTTAACCTTTTTTTATCAAAAATTCACATTTATATCCTTTGAACGTTAAAAACTTATCTTTGGACCTTGAGCTCAGTGTCGTGGCCTATGTTGCTGAGGTAACATGTCTCGGCGCTGAGGTTGGAGGTTAGGGTTGTCGTGGCTGGCAACATGACGTTGACGTCACCAGAGGTTGGCACTGAGATGTGTTGCTTTGGCGCCATAGGTCTGACATGGTCAAAGTTTGGTGTCGAGACGTGTTGCCTCGACGCCATAGGTCACGGCACCGAGATCAGGGTCCAAAGGATTTTGATACCCATGGGTATAAATGTGATTTTTAACGGAAAAACGGTTAAATTGAAAAAATTTCGGTTGCGAGTGACACGTCTGAAATGCGCTTCTGAATTGTGATGTTTGATCCTGAGGAAATGAACCTGGTGGGCTCTTGAACGGCGTGTACTGTTGGGCTCTTTCATGGTTTGTGGGCTTAGGTGAATCCGGCCCACTATTAATGGCCAAAATAACCCAGCTTGTCGTGAAGCTCCGAGCCTACGCCAAAGGGGTGGGAACCCTTGACAGGTCCAGCACGAGGGGCCGGCGCCGGCGCCACCGACCGACGGGTCCTCCGCCGCCGCGAGCTCCTGCTCTCCGTCGGTGCAGCTGGCGGGGTTGGAGCCGCCTTCCGGTTCCGGACGTGGGTTGCGCTCCGCTCATCGATTCCACCGGACCCTCTGCTGGCGAGTAACCCATCCCGTGGTACTGGTGCACGAAATTAGCTTTCTCGCCCTTTGCGTGATGCCTTGCTAATCCGTCCCGTTTTGGTTAGGTTCATCTCCTTCGGCGAGCACGGTCAGTCCGCAGCAGAAATGAAGATGTGAGTGCTCATGTCTCCGGTCTCTCAGTACCTGTGTCATTATGTTGTTCACCGTTACTGGTATGCTGACCTAAGCTGTCTGTCAATCTTCGACATGCACATCCTATCCATTACGCAAATTCTTCAAAAATTAGATCAGCTAGTGCCTCAGATGGTCCCTGTTGGTTAATGGGTCCAGTTATAAGCTTAACAGCAATGTCTTGATCGATGATATTTTCCCGTTTCACCTATTAATCTATCCAAAACTTCACAGTAATTGGGAGTATAAGTGTGGTGCCAACTGTTCTGTTAGATTGTTTATTGTTCAATCCGTAATTTCCTATGAGGATTCATGGGAAAGTCTGTTGTTAGATTGTTTTTGTTCGATATGCCATTTCTTATGACGATTCATGGGAAAGTCTGTTGTGAGCTCCAATCGTTTCGCTCAATTGATGCGAACGACCCTGAGTGTAGAGGACTGAACCATGGGTCCTGAATGTCTTGTGCTGCTTGTTAGCCACTGCGTGATTTAAAGCTAGACTAGGAATAACCGTTGCCCATTGATGTTCTGCAGACAGAAAGCAAATGCAGGGATCCTTACCAACTTTGAAGTTCTTGACTTCTTGCGAACAAGAGGTGCCAAAGTTGACCCTATGGGATGCTTGGGGCTGTTGCTGCATCAGAGTGTAAGGTGATTACTTTGCTCCTCTTTACCTAGGCCTTTATCATTTCGACTTGTTTATTTGTGCTGTTTTGTACCTAAACTGGTCTGATAGTAAATCATCGTCTCATTAGGTGTATGAGTACCTCTTAAAAACCCCTGCTTGCAACCAGACAAGGGAATCAATTTATGAATTTGTGAAGAGAAGTGAGGGTTTCATGCTTGCAGAGGCTGATAAGCTAAATGTCATCAACTGGAGACCATCCTCAGCTGCCGATGCTTATGCGGTACTGTAATGTTCATCTTGCTGATAATGAGCATGTTTTTATTTTCAGATTTACAATATTACATGTTTATGCAAATTAAGCTATTTCATATAGAAATTTTGCTGCATGGACCACCGTGAAAGTGGCCTTCCTCGCTATGATATTACCATTTCTCTATTGTTGTTGGAAAAAAAATGTTTGAAGTTTAGCGCTGCTTGGCTGACGCCTATGTTTTTTTTTTTTTCTCGAATAATGAGAGAGCTACGATATCTTTATATTAAGAAGAAAAGGGCCAAGAATCTATTCTTATTTCTTACTCCCTCTGTTCCAAATTATTATGAGTCGTTTTGACTTTTCTAGATACATAGCTTTTGTTATTTTTTGAAACAATGGAATGAGCTTTGCCGCTCAATTAAGACGAATGAAGTTTATGTACAAGAAAGGGTAGCCAAACGTGGTGCCAAACACCCCGAAAGGCTAGCCCACCCACGCAACAAGGCACAGTACAACACTACCATGAGTCATCGTTGCGGAGCATGGCAAAGCAGCCAGCAGCTCAAACTTCCCATGGCAGACCACAGATATCCCACCCTACGATGCCAGACAGACGGGCCCGAAGCAAGAGGCCGCAACAGGTCATCGTTGCCGAGCTCCAGCTCGTCGTGAAGAGTAGCACCGACTTCGATCCTGTCTCGGTCTCCTGCCTCGACCGCGGTGTTTGCCGGGCCTCCCAAGCAAAGTCCTAGTCGTCGAAGAAGGGGGTTTGCCCCGTGTCATCGTTGTCAAGCTACATCCCCCAATGTAGCAGCTCTGACTTCACGGATGCAGTTCCGGCCGTCTCACGTCGATCGAGCGCCGAGAAGCGAAGAGCGTCCATGGAAGGAGACATCGCGGCCAAGACGAAATTCCAACAGCGACGCCTTCAAGAAGGGTACGACGCCGATAGCGCCGCCATTGCTTGTCCAGGAATGGACCGGGTTTTCACCTGTGGAAGACACTGCTGGAGGGGAACACGACGCCCCCAACAGGGCAACGCACTAGGCTATACCTACCTTGCCGCATACGTCATAGTGCCGCACGCTGAAGTCGTTGCCAGCTGCCGTCGTCCGAACAAGCACACGCCGTCGCCGCTGCCGACCTCCACTAGCCACCGCGAGTGCCGCCCCCTGCACTGGGGGCGCCGGATGTGGCCACCAGGGCGCTAGGACCCGGTGCCCCCCGCCGGCGCCGTCGCCTCCACCATGGTTGCCACCGCTGCCATGGCTCAGGAGGAAAGCAGGAAGCGGAGGCGGAAGAAGAGCTCCCCCGTCCCTCGGCGCGTGCACGGCTGGCCGGCACCACCACAGCCACAGCGGGCGGCTCCACCAAGCTCCACGCGGCTCGCACGAGGGTGCACCCCGCCACGCCACCACCACCGCCAAGTGCGAGGAAGACCCCCGCCCTCGGCGCCCCTGGCCGACGCAGCCGCCTCCGCGCGCATCCTAGGGCGTGGGGCACCCCTCTGCGGACGCCCCCCCTGCGAATCTGGTGCCGTTCCCGGCACCCTGGCCTGGAGCCGCCGCCGCCGCCGTGGGCATCGGCCAACGCCTGCCCAGGTGCAGGCTGCCGCAGCACCCGCAGATTTGGACGTCAGACCCCGCTGCGCGCGAGCACGACCTCGTCCGTCCCTGCCACCACCGCGAACTAGCGCCCCACCACCGCCCTCCCTGCAACCCGCGTGGCCATGCCGACGGCCTGCTCCGGCGGCGGCGCGGCGGGAGGGAGGGAGAGAAGGGGGCAACGCCTACTAGGGTTTGTGTCGCTGCCAGTGTCGCCCGCGTGGGAGCGGCGCGAGGGCAAGTCTTGTTATGTATCTAGACATAATATATATCTAGATGCATAGCAAAGGGTACGTACCTAGAAAAGCCTAAACGACTTATAATTTGGAATGGAGTAGTAGTATAGAAGCAAATGGGCTAAATAGCTTTTAATGATGCATAAATTTGCTTTTCTGAATTCACGAGACATGAGGTTGAAAGAGGTTTAAATCTGTTTTTCCTTTTTAAGGGCTAGAAATGGCTGAACTTCTTTTGCTTTTTGAATTTTGGCAAGATATGGAAAGATGTACTAGACTATACTTGTTTGTTGCTTCATATCTGAGAACTTTATTTACTTGTCCATAAGCTGGATTTCTGTCTTATAATTATCCATGAGCGCATCTCATGGATAACTTGTATTTTCTGTGCAATGATAGGCAGAGAAAAGTAGTTCAAGTGTGTCAAATATGAAGTAACGATTGCTATTGCTATTGTTATTTATTACACTTCCAAGAACCACTCATAACTTACTCCTTCCATTGTTATTTTACACTTCCAAGAACCACTCATAACTTACTCCCTCCATTCCAAATTGTAGGTCACTTTAGCCTTGTTCTAAGTCAAACTTCTCTAACTTTGACAAAGTTTTTAGAAAAAATATATTACTATCTATAAGTTCAATTAAATGCATTAGCAAGACATGTCATAGAGAATTTAAATAAACTAATTTGATGTTGATGCAATTTTCTATAAACATGGTCAAACTTAGAGAACTTTGACTTAGAACAAAACTAAAGTGACCTGGATGTACAATGATTACAGTTTATAACTTGATGTTTAGCTGTTTATTCTTCATTTTGATCCTCTACTAAGCTGTTTAGTCTTCATTTTGATCCTCTACTGCAGATGATAGAAGAATGTGGGAAACGATTTTCCAGGGACTACCGAGGAGAAGCCTGTGACGAAGACAAGCGGGTCCAGGAGTTTTTGGATATGGTGAAGGAGGTTTTGCCACCACCCCCACCTAAGGCAGAGGCAGAGGCGATGCAGGAGTGAATGTGGTGTTAATTGTGACATACTTAAGGGTTAGATTGCCTGAGAATGTGTAGTTCTAAATACTTCATGTAGCTCTATTTTAATATTATATAGGCAGCTCTTTTGCCTGTTCGTTCTTAGAAAGTTTGTACCGACTGCATTTTCTGTTGCAACTTGTAGAACAATCACGACCTGACTTTTAAGTTATGTGGGAGTTTTGTTCCTTAAAGATTTTTTTTCTTGACAACATTTATCACAGTCTACACTCAACAACTTTTATAACTTTATTTATCTTGGGCAGTGTTCGTCAAAACGGCCATTTAAACGGTTGCTAAACGGTAAACAGTGGCAAACTGTTTTGTTTAGGGGTATTCGGAAATTAAACGATTGACCGTTTCAACGGTCACAAAATGGGGGTTAACGGTCTAAACGCCCTAAATGGAACGGAGGTAAACGGTTTTAAACGGGCTAAATAACTATTTAAAAAATGACTATTTAGGCGATCACAAATCTGATTAAGTTATACATGCATAAATTTGTATATTTAAGTTTATTATATTTATAAATATGTATAATTGATTTCTTACATGTATGAATATGTATATTTGATTCTTTTTACATGCATAAATATATATACATACTAAAATAATTGATTTTTAATAGCATAAGCATGTATAAATGGTAGAATAATTGATTTTACATCAATAAATATGCACATTTTGGTAATATGGTGTAAAACTAGTTAGACCGTTTAACTCTGTTTAAACACCATATAAACGGCCTAAACGCTAAACGAAGGGCGAACGATAGTTTATCGTTTAACATTTAAGATAACACTGATCCTAGGATGCTAGTGCCCAGATGTCTGGGTGGACGCCCGTGCGTGCTAGTCTGTTTCCGTCCACTATGTTTCCCGCACTGGCTCGTTATGCATGCCCACGCGGGCCTCGCGTCGCCTAGATGTCTCCCGTGCCGCCTGACCGTAGTTGAGGACCGTCTGCCCGCTCGGTTGCGTCCCCTAACTCTCCGAAGAGCATGAAACACGTGCAACATGAAACACTTAAATGCAACATACGTCTAAAACAGACGAAACATCTACAACATACACTTGCAACATATGTGTGATTGTGTGAAAACATATGCAATATCCAGATAGAACACTTGCAACTTACAACATGAAAACACTTGTTGCAACAGAAGAATGAAACAGATGAAACATTTCGGAGCATACTATTGCAACATATGTTTGAAAATATATGCAACATCCAGATCAAAACGATTGCAACATACGTCTGAAAATAGATGAAACATTTTGAACAAACGCTTGCAACATGGCTCTAAAACACTTGCAACATATGCAACATGTGCAACATCACCCGATCTACTTTTGCAACATCCGTATGAAACAAGCAACATACATATGAAACGTCTAAAATACTTGAAACATACACATGCAACATAGGGGAGGGGAAGGCTGGGCCGGTCGATTCCGGTCGTCGGGGTCGGAGACGGCGGCAAGCGGCTGCGCGCGAGCACCATCGCCACCAGGGGTGAGGAGCAACATGGCCGACGGGGTAGGGGGAGCTCGGTCGCCAGGGTGAGAAAGGGCGCCGCCGGGGGTGGGGAGGGCGCCGTGCCGGGGTGGGGGAGAGCCACCCACTCCCCTGCAACGCTGTCGCGCCACCTCCATGGATTTCGCTGAGGTGGGGGAGAGGGCCACCGAATCTACGGCATTGGGGGCTCCCGGTGGGTGAGGACGTCGGGGTGTGGGGAGGGGCGCTGCCGAGATGGGGGGAGGAGCCGCCGTGGTGGGGGAGGAGGACGTCGGGGTGGGGGACGACACGCGCTAGGGTGGGCAAGCGAGAGAGAGCGGAGTAGCATGGAAGCACGAGAGAGAGGAGCTCGTTGGGCAGGCTGTGCGTGCGGAACAAAGTGGAGTGAGGCAAGGCGGCTAGGAGTTGATTTTATTTTTTTATTTATTTAGGCGAGTGGCACATGCGGTAGTGACGTAAAGTTGTGGTGCACGTCACGCCACGTGTCTAGAAGGGAGTCAGGCATCGGACGTTTTGTTCATAGCGTTTCTAAAATCAAAACTTGCACAATGTCACCAAAACTACTATTACCGAGTTACATCACCATGGCCCATGGTCTGGGATCCGTTCCATAACTATAAGCTCCTGTACTCAGACTTGACTTTGAGTTCGTATACCTGAAAATCTGATCCACCTGTAGACTTATACATAACCCAATCGACTTAATGAAACTTTGTCCTAATATACTATAATGGTACTCCTTTAGTCTTGAAGCAAATCAATGTCTAGAATCGGCGATACATTTCATGATGTATCAAGATACTGATAAATGGATATCAACGCCATTCTGATCATAGGCCCATCATTGTGAACACGGAGGACCTGTATGGGGGAGAAAATACTCGCCCGAGGGTTACTTTTCGTTTTGAGGCCGGTTGGGTTGAAGAAGAACAATGTGGGGTGATTATCGAAAATGCTTGGAAACTTGCTACTCAAGTGAGAGGAGAGAAAGTGGAAAATGCAGTGAAAGGGGTTGCTAGTGATTTGTGGGATTGGAGTAAGAATATTTTGGGTGATCTTGAGAGGAGAATCAAATTTGCTCGTAAGAAGTTAGAGTTGTGCAGGAGAATGCCGATTAGTGCACATACAGTGGGGATAGAGCATATTTTAAAGTATAAATTGGAGAGGCTTGAGGAGCAAAGAAATTTTGTATTGGAAGCAAAGAGCACATGGTCATTGGCTAGATAATGGTGATCGAAATACAAAATTCTTTCACCAATTTGCTTCTGAAAGAAAGAGGAGGAGCCGCATTTGTAAATTTGTGATGGAGGATGGATCAGTAGTGGAGCAGGAGGGGGAGAAGCAAAACGTTACTACTAATTATTATAAAAGTTTGTTTCATGCCAATGCAAGGGGGAGCACTGATGAATTATTGCAATATGTGCAGCCTAAAGTGACCCAAGAGATGAACATGTCTTTGATCAAAGAATTCACAGCTGATGAAATTAAAAGGGCTTTGGACAGCATCGGCGATCTCAAAGCTTCGGTGGTGATGGTATGCCTGCTCTATTTTACAAGAAATATTGGAATATTTGTGGTGATGATGTGATCAAAGAAGTCAAGCACTTTTTAGATGGAGGTGAAATGCCTAGCCAGTGGAATGAAACGGTGGTGGTTTTGATTCCAAAAGTGCCGAGACCTGAGAGACTCAAAGATCTTCGCCCTATTAGTCTTTGTAATGTGATCTACAAGATAGCCTCGTAGGTTTTGGCAAATCGCCTGAAATTGATCCTCCCTGATATTATTGCTCCAAACCAAAGCGCATTTGTCCCTGGAAGATTGATTACGGACAATGTATTAATAGCCTATGAAATGTCACACTATATGCAGCATAAAAGAAGAGGGGCTGTGGGCTATGCAACTATGAAGCTTGATATGAGCAAGGCCTACGACCGTGTTGAATGGAGTTTTTTTACAAAAGATGATGGACAAGCTGGGATTCCATGAAAGATGGTCTAAACTGATTATGCAGTGCATATCAACTGTGTCATATCGGATCAAAGTGAATGGGGAACTTACAGATGAAATAATCCCTTCACGGGGGTTACGTCAAAGAGACCCACTTTCTCCCTATCTCTTTTTGTTATGTGCTGAAGGCTTTTCTACCTTGCTAAATGCTGCAAAAAGTAATGGTGTTTTGGAGGGAGTGTCTATTTGTAACAATGCACCGAGCATCACTCATCTTTTGTTCGCTGATGATTCATTGCTTCTCTTAAAAGTTAATGATGAGAGTGCAAATCATTTGCGGCATGTGCTACAACTTTATGAGGAGTGTTCAGGGCAAACCATCAACAAGGATAAATCATTGATTATGTTTAGCATAAACACTGAAACTGCAGCAAAAGAAAGTTTCATGGAAATTCTTGACATATCCACCGTAGCTAGCTGTGAGCGCTATCTTGGCTTGCCAGTTTATGTTGGTGGCTCCAAGAGGAAAACTTTTGAGTATCTCAAGGATTGGGTGTGGAAAAGGATCCAAGGTGGAAGGAGAAGCTCCTCTCCAAAGCGGCAAGGAAATATTGATCAAAGTCATTGCACAAGCAAATTCAACTTATGCTATGTCATGCTTTGATCTTACCAAGATGTTGTATGATGACATTGGCAAAATGATTAATAGGTTTTGGTGTGCTCATCAAGATAAAGAGAATAAAATTCATTGGCTCTCCTGGGACACACTATGCAGCCGAAGGGATAAGGGGGGTCTGGGTTATTGTGATCTCCATCTCTTCAACTTGGCAATGCTGGCTAGGCAAGCTTGGAGGATAGTAATGAACCCAGATTCACTATGTGCAAGGTTGTTGATGGCCAAATATTGCCTAGATGGTGACCTTATGAAGGTAAGAGAGGGACCAGGCATTTCTTATTCATGGTGAAGCATTGTACGTGGGATTCAAGCGCTGAAAGAAGGCATCATATGGTGTGTGGGCAATGTAGAATCGATAAAAATATGGGAAGACCCATGGATTTCGAGGGGGACAACACACCGACCAATTACTCCTAAAGGTGCAGTAATTCTCTCAAAAGTTTCGGAGCTCATTGATCCAAGTACGGGCTCGTGGGATGTCTAGCTGTTGAGGGATATTTTTTGGGAGGATGACGTGAAGGATATCATGGCGATATCTGTGAGATCTGGACATGAAGATTTTGTTGCATGGCATTATGATGCAAAAGGAGTGTTTTTGGTAAAGTCAGCCTACCATGTCCTTGATGATAAGAAGGAATTCTCAACAGTTCGCCATCGTGGGGAATCATCCGGATCAAGAGAAGTGACCTCGGGACAATTCAAGTGGAAAAAATCTGGAAGCTACCAATTCAACCAAAAGTTAGGCAATTTGTTTGGAGACTAGTGCATAATAGTCTGCCGGTGAAGAAGAATATTCAGGGAAGGTTGGGTCTGATTGACACTCTATGCCCAGTTTGCAAACATTTTGATGAAGACGGGGAACATTGTTTTCTCAAATTCAAACCTTTGCAAGATGC
The DNA here is from genome assembly GCA_904845875.1 of Miscanthus lutarioriparius. Classification (NCBI taxonomy): domain Eukaryota; kingdom Viridiplantae; phylum Streptophyta; class Magnoliopsida; order Poales; family Poaceae; genus Miscanthus; species Miscanthus lutarioriparius. Next base: position 26,409,045 of record CAJGYO010000015.1, read on the forward strand.
TGGCTAGAGTTGGGCCTTAGTTATCCCAGTGAGGAATTAATTGAGTTACGATCGTCACGTGAAGTGATAATCAAGATCCTTTCCCTGGAGGAAGAGACATGCATAATGGTGCTAAAACTGCTCACGGAAGTGGAGTGCACGCAACGCAGATCAATGCGGGAGAAAAGCTGGCCGGCAAATTCGAAATCATATATACTGATTCGGCAACTAACAGAGAGTGGAAGCAAAAGAACGAGCCGAGTTTAGTGACTCAAGGAGACATCTTTGGACACCGCCACCACAAGATTTCTGAAAATAAACGTGGATGGAGCTTTTAATCATGCAACGAAGTTGGGGGCTTGGGGCTTTGCGGTGTGTGATGTCACCGGAGAGGCGATCTTGGCGGAGTCTTGGTAAGGTACGCAAACATATATGATGCTCGATGGTTGAAACTATCGCTTCTTCGGAATGACAATCAACATTCTGCGACTTCATTGGCATTTCAAAGCGCAAATAGAGACTGATTCCCTGCTACTTCAAAAAGGTGTGCTCACTGATGAGATGGACCAAGCGCGAGCTGGTGTTATTTTTCAAGACATCCGTAGAGTGATTAGAGATCACTTTTTATGTTTTGAATGTTTACATGTTCCTCGTCTTTGTAACTCGTCTGCGCACGAGATAGCCGCTTTAGGCATGTGTTGGGATGTAGGGATGTTGGAGGTCTGGGAGTATCCAGTCCCAAACTTTGTACAAAACTTGGTGGCTCACGATCTTGTTGAGCTTTCCGTTAATTAAAGGCCTAATGAAGCGAGGTTTCCAAAAAAAAGATACTAATTTGTATTTATGTTATTTTTTTATCAATTTTGTTAAACTTAATATGGTTTGACTAGGACACCTCAGGAGTATATAGCTAATGATGAATCTATCCTAGTTATAAGTCATACACACGCAAACATTTGTATACATGCACGCACACTCATCTATATAAACATACGCATGCACACCATCTCTAAAGACTGTAGGTGTCTCACAATCGACGAGCATGTTGTTTAACCCTAAGATCTCTTCAAGACCGGTACTTGATCTACAAACGTAGGAATTCCAAACAGCCTACCCGCCGTTCCAAATGTTCATCAATCTGCAAATCCGAGCTACGAGAAACCAAGCCTCAGAGCAAGACATGATCTAAGTGATGGATGCGATTAAGATGAATTGTAAAGTGCACCGGCGAGCTACGTTAAGGCTTAAATCGGATTGTTGCCCCCCTTGCCTCGGAGTAATCTGCATGCATACGTGCAAGCAAACCAGTTCTCGCAATTGTGCACATCTTTGGACGTAGGTAGTTGGAGGCTTGGAGCTCATATTGTCATGCGGACATGGAACTTCCTTTCATACATGCTAGCTGTCGCTAGTCTGCTTTTTACTGGCGCATAAATCACAAATATACAAATACATATCTTTGGTCACTACTGGAATTAGCCCCCTTAATTTCTTCCCACGCCCGCCATCGATTGTCGGAACAATCAACAAGGACCGTCGTCTCTTCGTAAATGGGAAAACCTTTTGGGACGGCTCCAATGTACCAAGGGTCGCTTATTAAAGAACCTTACCAAGGATCATGGATGTGCCCTAAAGGTCCCGTCAAGCCAACCTAGTCATTAAGCCTAGCACTCAATGCTCTATAGTACTGTTAAATTTGGTGCAAAACCAGTGAATTCACTGTTCATAGCTGGAAGTTATTGTTCATGCTCTCACAAATTCCTCCAGATTCATCTAGATTCCTCTAAATTCCTCCAAATGAACAGGGCTTAAGTTCTTCGGTGGATTGTCTGTAGGATCCTAATGGAAGTAAGCCCTCCGGTCAAAAAGGTGACCAGTTTGTTCGTCGGAGTTCATGGGCGATTTGAAACTATTGCAACATCGTCTAGAAATATATGAAACATTTTGAACAAACTCTCACAACATGTCTCTGAAACACTTGCAACATATGCAACATCCCCCGATCTACTTTTACAACATCCATATGAAACAACTGAAACATATACCTCTAAAACATCTGAAACAAACATATATTTGCAACATAGGGGAGGGGAAGCGCCTGTGCTGGTCAATTCTGGCTGTCAGGGTACGAGCCGGTGGCGAGTGGCAGCGTGCGAGCACCACTAGCATCCAAAGACACCGATGGCGGCATGAGCACCACCGCCACTGACACCGAGCTTGGTCGCCGGGCGGGCAACACGTGCGACCGTGAGCGAGCACCAGCAATAAGTGATGTAGCGAGCGAGTGGCGGCGGATGGGGGCGACGACGGCAGATGAGGGAAGTGCACGTCCACGTCTAGGGATGAAGGGCAGCATAAGGCGCGCGACGAGGGATGAGGAAGCGAAAGGAATAAGGATGGGTGATTTTTTTTTAATAAACTCACGAGCAGAGCGAGCGGCGGGGTAAAAGCACAAGCAACAAGACGGTGGGCCTGCAGGAGCGTCCGGCGATTTGCTCATATCGGACATAAGATGCGTAGCATTATCGATTTTTTCCGTTCCAGCCTTCTCTTATCACAACCTTCCACTACGACGGCGACATGTGGTGCAATATACTCACCTAGCAGTCTAGCACCATGCTCCATGATGCTCTGTGAGGCCACGACCATCCATCACAAGCGCACCGTACCTTACACGGTTACACCCCTTCAATGCAGGACACACCCTACAAAAGCTCCTAGAAGGCTAATCCTCTTGAGCCAGGCAACCCTCCTTGAGCCAAGCACGAACGCCGATGAACCGACCATCATCCAAATCCTAGAATCTTGGGCTATAAAAAAGGATATCTCTATACTAACACTCGCGTATTTTAGATTCTTCCAACACCCTGTTTTTTCTCTTCGTACCTTCTTCCTCCTCATGACGCACCACTGATGCCCACCGCCCCGTTGCAACGGGAGCTCCGACGAGACCATACTGCCCACGGCGGCCTCCATCTTCTCCTTCCCCCCTCCCGCCGCTGCCGTGGCCATGAGCAACCCCACCCCGTCCTGGCCCGGGCGCCTCCTACGCCGCCGAAACCCCACCATCCTCACCGCATGGCCAGCCTAACTCCCCCCTCGGCCACTCCCTTCTAAGCCTGACAGAGTTGAGAAGAAGAGAGGGAGACGAAGAGAAGAGAAAAATCGATTGTTCTAACACTCGAGTGTTGGATTTTATTTCTCATAAAAAAAAACCTTAGGCCAAGCCCCGTGATGCTATAGCTCCCCTTCCCAGCTGGCACCACAACACCTAAGCCAGACAACCACCTCCATTCCCCTCTCCTACCTAGAGCCGCAGCTCTCGCTCGTCAAAGCTAGAGCGCGGTCGGCAAAGCTGAGGCGACGTCTGACTCCTTCCGTGGCAAACCCTTGCCGAGAGGCTAGCCCTCCGTCCTCGTTTTCCCCCAAGAACTCGCGGGCCCTTGCCTAGCGCTCCAGCCTCATTTCCCCAAAGCCAAACTACACGTGGCCGCACCTTCCCCTGTCACACCAAATTTGTTTTTTATTTTTTCACACCCATTTTTTTATTTTGAGATGTGAGTTCTAGTGCAGTTAAATCAACGATGTTCTCAATTTTCTAATTCTTTTTGGCCAATTTTTATAATAGATAGATTTGGAATTTTAGCTTAGGTAAACATTGTTTCGTAAATCAAATAAATCAACCATAGGGAATTAAAAAAAATGCTTGTAGCATTTCATGCTGATGCATTGTTTTAATTGAGCGCTAGTGTATGGGCAGAATTCAAATATGGTTTGAATTTACTCTAGGTTTGATCCCTTTTATAAATAGAACACCCCTTTCCTCTTTTTTTCGATTGCTTTTGGCCTGCTCAACAGGCCAACGCATGCAACGAGGCCCAAGCAGTGAGGTGGTGGACACACTCCTACCATACGTCCATACATATCATCATCTAAGGTGAAAACACATCAACTCAGCATTAGTTCAAGGCTCCTCCAGCCTCTCAACAAACCTCTGCATAGCCATGCAACCTGGTACAGCCGTACAGGGCAAGTCACTCGAAGCCCTCGCAACCAAACCAGAACAAAATACTACGCATGCAGGGCAGCAGCACACAGCCGGAAACAGACAACTTCCTGCTAGTCATCAGGGAAGACTGAACTACGGGAGGAGCACCATCCATTTTACTCCTAAACAGCCAATCGCTTGAGACTTGAGAGAGAGCATGGAGAGAAGGGGTTGACAAAAATTTCCACCTGGGCGATTGCCAGAACCACCATAATTCAGATGTCTGCATCACAACAGACCATGTGTTATTAGTGTCAAAAGATGCAAATCGGAGAGACAGGGTATTGAAATGAGTAGCAGTGCAGTCAGTGGTGAGTAATTGACATCTCAACTCGGTTGTTTCCTAAAATGATTTCATCCATGGAACATAGTTTGGAACGTGAATAATATATGTACTAGATGATAGGGGTTTGAAATAGCTGCTAATTTTTGACAATGCATATGCATATCTTCATTGACAATGCAAACGATATGTAGTAATAAAATAAAAACAAAAAATAAGCAAGTCACCATCACCTCCTAGCAAGCTCAATCAGCAAGTCGGTAGATATGCAGAACTCATTCACTAAATGTTATGTCCTGACAAGGCTGAACAGAGACACCTGATGTCAACAGAGTTCCTCGAAACCCTTCCTCAACCTGTAGCATATCAGCCTTCTGTTCTGAAATTTCATCTGAAACATATAAGCGGCAAACGCTTAAAACCATTAGCATCCTCTCTTTTTTTTTAGGAAAAAAAGGTTTGCCACATCATTTTTTGTTATTATTTACCTGCTATGTCACGATTCTCATAGATTTCAGAGTCTCTGACCCAAAGAATATCCCCAGGAAAAACACCCTTATCAGCAAGAGTAGCAAGGTCATCTTCAATCTCAACAGAGCCTTTGTGAAGTTTCTGGTTCTCCTTAACAATCTAAATGTAACAAGAGCACAGGTAGGCTATTTGAATAATTTGGAGCAGTTGAAAAAAACATGCATGAATAAAAATAGAAAACAAGAAAGCACACCCCATTGCTAGATGAAAAGGCAAAAATGTATGCATGTCCCTTTTGAGATATGGAGAAGGAAACAAATATAGTACAGATCATGGTTTCAGAGGCAACTAGGCATCCAGGCGAGAGCTGGGTGTGACAAGGCGCCACTGTTCCCCAAGGTGACCTGGCCGGTTGGGTACGCCTGGACGCCTAGGTGACACCTTTGAAACAGGGGTACAGATTAGGAACTGTGATCACAGAATTTGAGATTCAGTGTGCATACCCCTAAAGATTCCCATATCATGAGTTTCAACTGATAGATGGATGTAGAACCAGAGACTTTCAAACTGATTGAGTTTCCAGAGCTTGCTCTCCGGGAACGCTTTGAAGTCCGACGATCTGCTACAACAACAGCTTTACTACATGCTTCTTTAATAGACTTTGGTGCTTCTTTCCCACGGACAAAATAAACATGGATGTCTTCATTCTGATAATTAAGTTTCTCCACCAATGCACAGCTCTCTCTTTCTCCAATACATTCTTCACAAACCTAGCATACAAAATTCATCAATAGAGCTGAAACGGGGAGAAACATGGAAAGTAATATACTCATTACATGTAAATCGTTTCAGTGCCTGCAAGCATTAGATCATTGAGAAGTCTGTCTGAACTTGGAAGAAACTACTACAGGACCTTTTTGAAGAAGCACAGTTAAAGATCCCAGTTTCATCAATAGTACATCATTTGAAGAAGCACATAGCCAAAGAACCCACACACCCAAAGGATCACAAAATTACATACACGCCCTTTTGTTACAGATACCCACAACCTGGAATGACCTAGACCCTAGGAACGAGGTCTGACAAGAAAGAGATACCACGTGCTCCACGCATTGCCCAAAGTTGGGCCTCCTCCTCGGCAAGAAGCAAGGCTGTAGCCATATTGGCAGCAAAGCTATCGAAGACACATTTGGTTCCTATGTTTCCAGTGTCCAAGCCCCTAGGATAATGAATGAGTTGATGCCTCGTTACAATTGTCCATCGACGATCTCATCAGCTCTGTTCCACCAGTCCTCAAAAGAACCAGAATTGCCTTGCCTTGCACCGGCAATGAGGACGTCGACGCTGCCAGTGGCCCTCCTCTCCATCCATGGCCTGGGTAGCAGCCGGAGACACGGCAGGTGAGGCAGATATGCAACACCAGACCAACACCCTACCAACAGCTGAAGCTGCACAAGGCACCATCAACGTGTTGGCCAGGGATTGGGAGATAAGCGCCAAACTGACGTCTTCGACCTGGCCTGCGGAGTGCGTGCTTCTAATTGGGTGGAGCAACTAGATGCACCATGGCCCAGACGCCAGCAGCCGAAGCAGCATGCACAACGCCAACACTCTAATGCTGGGTGTGAAGTAGAGAAGCAGTTGAAACATTTGTTTCTTAAATTGGCAGGCGACATCAAGAACCATGCGCAGAACAACGAACATCAGCCACACAGGTCTGACGACGACCTACCGTGTACCAGCCAGAGCAGACGAAACCGAGGACCACTGATCTGCGGCGGCGCTGCGGATGTTGAGGCACCACGGCAGGCAGAACTACCGCATCCAGCGAGGGTGTCCTGCTCCCAGGAGACCCTGCGCCCGTAGCAGGAGAAGCGGAGGAAAGCAGCACATCAAGGTAGGAGGGTGGCAACACAGGACTAGCCTCCTCGAAGTCAACGGGAGAGGAGGGGCCGTCATCGCTCCAGCACTCCAGCCTAGATCAACAAGCAGGTTTGAACGGGCGAGCAAGAGGTGATAGGGATGAAGGGGATGACACCTGCGAGGAGGGAAGGGTGGTCGGCCCTGCAGAGAGCATGGCCTTGGTGGTGGCTGCCGGGTCCATGGTGGACACCGGCGGCTGGCTGTGGGGAGGTGAGGCGCCAGGAGGGAGGGGAGGAGAGACATTAGCCATTCCCGGATATTCCAACCAATTACCCAACTACCTATTAGCATGTTGATCCAAACAGCCCCTTTGCTAATAATTATGTAGCAATAATTAGCACCTATTCTCTATCATCTGCCAAACTCTTAGCACTAATGGATCCGAACATGCCTAACTTACATGATACAAGATACATTGATACTATTCTAACAAAGAAGATATCTATTGTTCTGGATTGTATGGGCATGATAGTACTGACAATTAAATTCTTACTTTAGCTAGCAACATATACAAGTTCATGAATCATACATATGATACAACTCCTACAAGGCCTTCCTAACAACATTTTCTCAGGCCTCAACCATGGGAACCACTAATACTAGAATTCAGTGATACATCTAGAAGAGCTAGTTTACCTCAGGGTCAGTTCTGATATAGGGTTCTCTGGCTCCCAAATCATCATTTGTGTCATCAAGGGACTTGCCTCGATCTCCATCCACAATTGGCGTTGCTTCAGATGGTCCATGCAATTTTTCTTGAGAGCTCTTGCTGAAAGCAATTTCAGCAGATATACCTTTTTCAGGTCTGGCACTCCACTCCTCAGAGAATAATTTCCAATCATACTCTGGGATTACTGTTAACCCAACAGTCTGAAAACAAAAGAAGATGATTAACTTGAGATATTCTAATTATTTGTTTTTGTCCTCCATGGCAACTGTAGTAGCAAACAAAAAACCCAAATTGACTAGGCAGTTAGGGCGTGTTTGGTAGCTTTGTCCAGCACTTTTGCCTCACCAGGCAAAGCTTATGTGTTTGATAGCACACTAAAAGCTTGCTTCACCCAGCAAACTCGTACGGGTGAGCAAGGATATCCATGCCCATGCCGGAGAGCTAAATCAACTATCCCACATGGGCAAAAGATATGCTTGCGCACGATGGAGCTCCTCTTCCAAACATAGCATCCGCCGAATTGAGTCCTTGCCACCCAAATAGATGCTCCTCCGCAACGAATCAAGCTTCTCAAAGCCCAAATCAACGCCCTCTGGTAAGAATTGGGCTCCTTGTCACTAAAGAAGTGAGCTCGCTGCTAGCGGCCGGCCTTGAAAAAGGAAACCGTTATAGCTTGGGCTCAACCACGGATGGAGAGGGAAGCGATGAGAATCAGCGGAGAAGCATATGGAGACTGGAGAGGCCAGCCTTGACGAAGGCAAGCAAGATGCTCAGGCTCAGCATCTGGCAAGGAAAGCATGCAAGAGCGCATCAAGGAAAGGACTAAAGGGTAACAGAGGGGCATTTTGAGCTTCGCCTCTCCTTGCCGGGTGAGGTGAGGCGCGGCAAGAAGTGCAAGGCAAGGTGAGGTTGGCAAAGCTACCAAACACCCCCTTAGACAATGCAAAAACAAAAGGAAAAAGTGACAAGGAGGCTGCTCGACGATGCAAGAACAGTAGAAAGAAGTAAAAGCATAATTCAAGACAGCAAGTGTTAGACAGAGGGTGCGGCAGCCCCATGTTGGGCCTGCATGTCCCTATTTGGGCCTAGTGCCGCCTGTTCGCTTGAACTTATCAGCTGGCTTATCAGCTAGAATCTACAGTATTTTTCTTTCACAACAAAACAACTTCAGCCGGCTTTAATACCAGCTGAACAGGCCTATGTCTAGGATAGATAGATTGAATCTCTATTAGGCAAGGATCTCCGTTGATTGGTTCTGTTGCTATAAACCCTCAGCCATCCTTGCCTATATATGGGTAACACCATATCTCCTATAACAAATCTACTATTCCTCATTCCTAATCTTACAGTAAGAACCTCACATTTCATAACGAAGGGCCTGTTTGGATGTAAAGGTTTTTGAAAACTACAGGTTTTAAAATACCATGCATAAAATTCCACAGTTGAGAGTACCACAGTATTTTGCAGTATTGTGAAAGCAACGATGTATTTGGTAGTCACAGTATGTAAGTTCATGATGCCATATCAAAAAAATTCTGCTAGGTCCATTACTATTCAGTGTTTGTCTAACTATTTCACTTTAGCCATGTTTTTTCCAAATAAAATTGAATGATAGTTATCATGGTTTTTGAGGCGTTGTGGCGTCCCATGGCGCTGGGGGTACGCCTGGACGCTTAGGCGCCTACTAGGAGACGCGTAGGCGATATGGCGTAACTAAACCGCTGTGGCGTCCTGTGGCGCCTGGGGTACGCCTAGGCGACGACTGAAAAACCATGATAGTTATGTGTGGAAGGCCTGGCTTGATAACCAATGATAAAATATTTGAAACAAAATAATGATAAAATATCAAGATACTTTTGTTTGATATATATGTATGGACATACTATCAGGACATCATAAAAATATCAAGATCCCATCCAAAGCTAATTAGTAAATTATCACAAGAATGGGCATTCGTCCGTATCACTATCATTCCAGGCTTCTAGCTGAACGAATATTGGAGATCAGATGGAAGCACAAGAGAGACGTGGTTTCATTGTTTTAGAAAAAAAAAGAGGGTGGGAGTGGATTTTCTGCAACATGTACTCTAATGAAACCAAGTAATCCCTGATACTATAAAAATACCTTGCATCCAAACAGGAACTAATATGCCTTTTGTGTGCATTCAGTGAGCAAATTGAAAGGGAGTGCACCTGCCTTATGGGTGCATAGACTTGTGTCATAAAGGGTGCATATATGATAGAATTGTAGTCAAAATCACTGTTTTTTCCATTTTTTTGGTGGGTGGAGGGCAGGGGTTGCATTTGCACCCCCTAATTACACTACACTTTTGTCACTGTGTGCATTGGCAGTGTTTCAGAGGTGGCAGTATACATACTTGGTTTCCACCGCTTAAAGATGGAGCAAGCATGATTTAAAACATCACTTTATTTAACCACACCCCACTCCCCTCCCCCTGCCCCGCTCCTCTCTATATTTTTTGAAGCTGCAGCCAAGCATTAGTAAGGAAAAATTGTAAAGACCACGGACTTACAGTTGACATTTTCTGAGTGATGCTCCCACGCTTACAGACAAGATCCAAAGGCCTTTGCAGCAATCTTGAATGCTGAAAATTATCAATCCTCATGTTCAACAAGAAAGTACTTTATACACCCAACTAGAATTAATAAACAAAATACTACAGCCGATCACAATCAACAGAAACACAAATGTCTAATCAAGACAAAAATACACAATAACCAATGTAAAATTTGTATGCATTATACTCACAATACAGATGACACAGGAGTCTTTGTTTGGGTTTGACTAAACGAATTGATGAAGTATAAGACACTACTAAGAATAAAAATACAATACATGTTGTTATATGCAAAACTATACTTTGCCAGAATTCAGGTTTTATTACAACCCTGCTCTCTAGCAAGTTATTATCTATTCAGAAGTAGATTACAAACATTACTAAAGATAACCTCATGACTTGGGTATAGAAGTTCTGACAATGACTTGGGTATAGAAGTTCTCACAAGGGCATCTTTGAAATTCTATGGGGTTACCATTTGTTCTCGACAGAAAGGCTCACTCGCCTAAACTCTCAAATTCAAATATTTGAGTTCCACTGTTTTATGACCATATAGGTTTACAAAACCGGACACATATCAGCATGTGACACACTAGTTTACCTTTTCACATATAAGTGAACTGACAACAACTTCCAAAGTATGAGGTTCTGGTAACGAAGAAATATTTTTCCCGGTGGCTGTAATATAAGCTCTCCATTCTGACAACCATGATGAAGGAACCAAAAAATATTTTTGACCAGGATGAAGTGTAAAGCTTTTCCCAGATGCCAACTTTTCATGTTTCTGTCGTTGCTTTACTTTCACTGCTCTGGAAGTCATACACCATGTATAAGAAAATGCATATTAGGCATATAAATACTTCAGCGAATAATCCAATATCTAAGACTGATTTTCTGACTTTATATTACCTAAGATTACCCTCCACAGAAGCAACATCAGACAATTCCTGACTGCAAATTTCACATGGTTGACAATCTGATGGAAAAGTCACAATATCATCAGCCTTCTTCTCGTTCATTGTTTCATAGAGAAATAACCAGAGGTTCTCTGGTATGGATACTCGCTTTGCTCCTGGAGCATGCTCCGGCAGAAGATCCCCATGGCAACATCTTAAAGCACTTGTTGGTCCATTATCCGCATCCGAAGGGATATCAGAATTTTTCCTCCGCAGCCAATGAGTCAACCTAGGAGTAAACAGCAAAAAGATCAGCTACTGCAGCATGAATGCACACAAGAGGGGTGATTCAGAGTGAAATTTGTTTTGCACAAAGTTGAAGAAATAACAACCGTAAAGGAAACATAAAGACTACAACTGGCTAAGGTGTAAAAATTGAATCAAGAAAAACATAACATAATGTAGCAATATAGATAAAAAAAAGGGCGTACCCAGTGCAGAGAGCTCCCGCTCTGTGCGGGGTCTGGGAAAGGGTGTTAGTGGCAAGCCTTACCCTCGCCTGTGCAATGCGAGGAGACTGCGACTCGAACCCGGGACCTTCCGGTCACAGGCGGTAAGACTCTACCGCTTGCACCAGGCCCGCCCTTCGGATAATAACAATAATTACATTTGCATAAAACCATGATCAGCATTGAGAAATAGCCTCTAAGATATAAAATATAAACATGGAGCCAGAGAGTAAGATCATGAATATGAATCTAGTATTGACAATGACAGTTGACACAAAACATGTCAATCCCATTCTGGTACCGGCCTGAATGGCCGGTATGTCTCTCATACCAGTACCCAAACCGGCATAGAAGAGCCTTCATCCCATCATGGCCTCAATACCAGTCAATACTGATCATTTGGCATTCTATGAATTTCGGTACCAGTCCAAACTGAAGCCTCGTTCCTAATTCAGCCAGCCCAACACTGTGATAAGATCAACCTACAAGCTGAACTATGTGCTATTTTGGACCTAAATTCATGTATCTGAAGCATGATTATGACTTCAAACTATGTATGCACCAGCATAGGCCGGTACCGAGATGTTCCATTCCAAAAGTCAAATCAGAATGGAATTTACAACTATGGTTGAGACACTAGTCTATAGTACGTTGCCACAAAAGAGAATCAGCAGGCTATAAGATGCACAGTTCACATAAAGGCAGGCAGTATATGAGGGCAGTCCTAAGTGCACCAAAAATATTATCTTACACATAGAACAAAGATCAGAAATCAAGAGAAGGATGCATTTTGCGTACCATGTCTTTGAGATAAAGTAAGAAGGACCATCTGGACAATTACCAGAAAGTGCCGCTTCTGCAAGGTTTTTTAATGATGCTTTTCGTTCACGGTAGACATCAGCAGATACTGCATTTTTCGCCCCATCTTTAAGACACTCCATACAAAAATCATCACTGCTCAATGTCGGTCCCCCTCCATACTTTAATTTTGCCATAAAAACCAAAGGCAAATATTCATCAATATTATGGCACAGGCATTAGAAAATGAGAAAAAAACATTATATGTTAAAACTACACTACTACAGCATGCTTCAGAATTAAAGAAAATCATTGAACTTAAGCAATGTAAGACAAAATTCAATGAAGTGCAAACCAAGAGGTTGGGTTTCTTACCTTCGAATATAGTTTTTCCCAAGCTACAGATGATAGTCGCTTCATTGATGTGACTTTAGATGCTGGAACCTTTCCATGTTCGCATTGAATTGGACCATTATCAATGGAACTGCAGGGGAAAAACAACTGTAAAAATATGACATTTCAATTCAGCAAGGAATATCAAAAGGCCAACGAGTTGCCGCATAAAAGTAATTAATATTGCAGTGTCATGCAAAATATATTAAAAAAAACTATTTCTATGCCAACTATTGTGACAGCCAAGAGCTGTCGTGTTGCTTGCTGCATTTACAAAAGCGAGGATTAGCATTATTGGCCCCATGAGAAAGCACTGACCCATAGCATTCAATATCACAAACATTGCCATGCAAACTAAGGATGCTCATGCCAAAATGGATTATAGAGACAAAATAATATTAGATTATCATTTCATTCTTGACTTGATCATTGATTACTTTATGACTACTAGTGCTCTTAGCTTGTTTGATTTGCTCCAACATTTGCCCAACCAAATTTTGGCAAGCCAAAACCTTGATCATGGTTTTGCTTGCAAAGTTTTGGCAAGCTGGCAAGAAAATGCGTTGAATGGTGAAAAGGGAGCTTGCAAAAATTTTGGCAACCATTGGAACAGACTACACACCAAATTTGTCAGGCCTGGCCAAATTTTGGCAAGGCAAATTTGGTCACACCAAACAAACCCTTAGTTTTATAGACATGTTAAGTTGACAATTAACGTTTTGTAAAAGAAAATATGAACTTGGTCATTAGAAATAGTTTGTTTAAGATTACTTGTTCCTATTAGTTCAATAGGCATGTTAAGCCATTAACTGCTCTTACGGGAAATGCCCCCAAGATTAGATAAATGCCCAAACATACTAAGATGCAACTAAAGGCCCTTCAGTACTGACAAAAAGATTCATAATCCTATCACAACACAGAAAAAGGTGGTCAAGATGTATCTCATATTAAAACAACCTTATCCAAATTAACTAATTAAGAGAAAAGAAATGTAGCCGGAACAAAGTTGACAACTAGCCCATTCGATATAGCCATGGAAAATATGAAAAAATAAGATGTGCTCAATAATATTAGACACAATCAGAGAACTTTTTTTCTCGATACACCGGCTTAAGAACAAAAAAGTTGTTATAGGCTTACAGCGACCAGGACACAACCTTAACAACCACAACAAACCATGAGCCTGCACAGCCCTAACAACATGTGACCAACCACAACCCTAGCTACAACACATGACTAAGCATGACCGAACACGACCTTTCCAAGCATGAACAAACATATCCAAAGAAACAGGCTACCTTATGATGCATTACATGACCAAGAGATTGAATACAGACTTAAGAGATGGGTGGTGTAGTCGCAAGACCTCCATCAATTAACCATGATGGAAGCCGAAGTCAGATAAAAGTTCAGGTACTTTTGTTTGTAATACAATTATACAAATAACAATATCGCCTGTTAAATACTAATTTTATTTTCATTTAGTAGATGAGCTGGCCCTATGATAAATGCTTCTAAAGTACTGAGACAAACACCATTTTAATATATACTGCATCATTATGAGAATATTAACCTTCAAAAAGACGGACTAGTTCTCTGCAGGAATAAACTTACGAGGGGGGAGTAATGTTATCTGCCCACTGACGAAGCCAGTCTGTTGAGATCCAAAAATATGAATCATCCTCTGGATCAGCAGGTGCTTCTGTCAGAACAGATTTTACTTCTTGACGCCTCTCGTTTACATATGTCAAATGACTGTCCTTCTTGCTTTGGTATTCCTCACACGATTTCAGATATGATGCATTTAGTTCATTAATTTCATCAAGAAGATGCTGTGGAAGTGAATCATTATTTATTTCCACAATTTTATTGTTTTCTGTGGCATTGTCATCCTTAGTGGTACATTTGTACATCAGCATATAAGCATCTGTAGATGAAAACATCTCCACCTTGGTAGAAGTGGGCGCTGCCTCCTGGTGACCATTGTTATTATTATCTGTGAGAGAACCTGCTGTGGAGATACCTTGGACCTTATGATCAACTTTATTTGACGCCTTTCCAGGTTTTTCGCCAAACGGGTGCAGACCAAGTTTGGATACAGTCTCATCATCAAACTCCCACCACTGCCCATTGCTTTCATCTTTTATGTGTGCCACATAGTGTCCACTATTAGCACCAGTACCCTTGTGAATTAAAATAGCAGCCAGGTCATAAGTACAACTAGATGAAGGGTTTGACAACCGTTTTCCCAAATCGAGCAGTCTTGGGAAACTAAACGTTGAAGAAATCTTTTTCTTTGTTGTTGTCTGGCAATGAGAAAAGTTAGAAAAAATTCTTTACAAAGGAAAAGGAGAAGAATGCACGAGTAAATAAATGTGGAAGGAACATATTACAACAAAACTCTGGATGAGCTTTGCATCAAGGTATATTACCTTCGGGAGGAATACATAACGCTTCAGCTGAAAGTTGACAACCGGAGGAAGTGATCGAAGTTTTATGCAGCGAGTGGCATCTACCCTTTTCTGACATGACTCACAAAAGTATTGGTTCTCCCCATCCAGTGCTTCTTTACTAAAGTAGTCATTCAGACTTTCTTCTAAATTATTTAAACCTTTAATATTCAACTCCAGCTCGTAAAAGTCTTCCATTTTTGAAGATGCTGCAGAATCCTTTCCACATGATGAGCACCTGAAGGATTGATGGTTAAACATCAGTTCCCCAAAAAAATGACACCGTAACTTATCAAATTCAGCAGTATGGAAGCAACGAGCTAAAGCGTAGTCAACATTGAGCACACAGATATAATGCAGCACATAGCATAAATGAGACTGCTGATCATTTTGCTTGACCCATTTCGACAACTCAACAGTACAGTAAGAATAGTATATAAGTATTGAATTCTTTCAACATCAGCACCATGAAATGAACATCATCACGTTGATGTGGATAGGCTATCA
This sequence comes from Miscanthus lutarioriparius, assembly GCA_904845875.1. Classification (NCBI taxonomy): domain Eukaryota; kingdom Viridiplantae; phylum Streptophyta; class Magnoliopsida; order Poales; family Poaceae; genus Miscanthus; species Miscanthus lutarioriparius. The sequence goes on from CAJGYO010000015.1 coordinate 26,424,550, forward strand.
ATGAGAATACACACGAACTAACCAGTGATAATGCAGGTACATGGCATCTACCTAATCCCTTTTAACCAAGTATATGACTTATCAGTGTAACCACAGAGTCTTCAAAGTCTACCTCAGCATGCTTCTCAAAGCACCAGATACAGCAAAGTAGGAGTCTAGTTCAGAAGAATTAACGTCAGGCTCAATTGTTATCAGACAAGTTAACCATATGGCATGCTAAGGCGTGAAGGTGAATTTGGATTCATGGAAAAAGCATCTTGAGCATTGTATTGGCAGAACTTTACAGAAAGATTGAGGACTGGACAGTTGACCAAATGTTAGCATTACAAACCTAATTATAAGAAATCTCGCTAATAAAGATCTTATAACATCTTAAAGCTTAATTTTCTATCATTCAAAAATCACAAACCTAGAACTGCTACAGAGAAACACAGAGTTACTTCAAGTGCATATCCCGTACCTTGTCACGTGTGATACACGGCCACAAAACAGATGTTGCACAATTGTTCTAGCTCCAGGAACCTTAGAGTGACTTAACGATTGCTCGAGCAGAGACAGGAACAAGGTGAGAAATTCATGGCTGTCCTGCTGGACACCATTGTCTAATTCCAGCGCTTTAATAAAAGGTGCCGAATCAATGAAAGCCATTTTGCTAGAGTGTAGCTGTGCAAACAACCGTGACAACTGATCCAGGACAGGATGCTTCTTCAAAACTTCCAGCTCTAAAGAGAAAATTCCTGTGCGGAAGGATATATTCATGTAAAGGCACTGAAGTATGCTATTTGCATAACAGGTTGCACCCAGGTTAGTCAATCCAGCAGGCGTATCAGTGGAATCACGGAGGTCCCTGGATGGATTAGAGCCAAGAGCGCGAATAATTTCCTGCATTTTCTGCCAGAGGCCGGTTTTGCGAACCCCATTGGCAGCAGGAATCAACCCACAGAAACAATTTGGAGAGTCCTTGGTATTCCCATGGCAGCCATGGCAAGGCAGTTTCCACACCATGTAAAGCTGGTGGATATCGTTCTTTGAGATATCGCCATCGGAGGAGTGTATCTTCCTGCGAAATTGGTAGCCCCAAAAAAGCGAGTAACATAAACAATGTGACCCACTTTCCAAACCGCCCGTATCTGACAAAGAAATTAACGCCATGCATACTTGAAAACAGCCGCGGACGGGCTATTGGATTCATCGGACCGCGGCCTCTTGTTCTTGTGGCGAGTGTTGGGCCTGTTCATCAGGGGCGGACACCTGTAATTACATTCAGATCCGATTACGAATAGTATGTTAGGGTTTGGGCGCACGGTTTTACCTATGCATTACGTTGAGGTTTGGGCGCACGGCTTCGCAAAGCAGGAAAGGAGGACCAAGGGGAGGGAATACCTAGTGTCCTGGTGGTGCTCGTCGCCGGCCAAAGTGGCGAGTGGCGAAGTAGGACAGCAGCGACGGTCGCAGGGACACCGGGGCTGCAGAGGGCGGACGCCGTGCCGAAGATGGTCGCGAAGACGCTGGGCCCCAGGTGGTGCTCGACCGAGCGCAGTCTCCTCTCCGGGTTGCGGCGCGGCGAGCGGACGGAGGAGATCGGTCGCGGGCGCCGGGCGAGACGAGTCCAGGCGGCGGGCCAAGGGTCGAGCAAGGTTAGAAAAAATGCTAGGCAGTATCTATAGGTGACTTGCAACAATTTCTAATTGCCTTTTCGCTTTTTCTTCTTCAGATTAACCCCTGTTTGCAGCTTACCTTGTAGCAACATCAACATCCACATTTTCATTGGGATTTTACTTTGCCAGAGTTTCACCATTCAATTATTGGTAATTCCCCTAAATACCCAAATCTGTACATACATCTGGTGGAGCAAGCTCCTAATTTATCTAGCAATCCTCTCTCCCTTTTTCGGTGTGAGCATCTCCAAGAGTTTGCTATCTCAACTTGGCATCCATATAATTTTAGCAAAATAAGAAAAAATAGTCTCCAATAGTTTGGCAAAACAACTTGGCATCAATAGTAACTTGACAAATCTTCTCTCCACGTGCAAATATACGCGCGCGTATACGGCTTGGCATCCGGGGCTCTTCGTTTCTTAGCGGGGCTCTTCGCTCGCTTAGCGGGCCTCTTCGTTTTATTAACGGGTTTTTTTATTTTACCAAGTCAAAAATGCCAAACTCTTAGAGATGGACTGTTTTTTTACATAGCATATAATTTTGGGAGTTGGCAAATCACAAGATTTATCAAGTAAAATTTGACAAACTCTTGGAGATGCTCTACTACAGGATTCCAACAGCTCCATGAGTCTTTCTCATTCCCTCGTATCCTCCTGCCCGAGAGGCCTTCTAAAATCTAGTTTGCAACTAGACCCGAGCAAATTGAGCCCGGCCCGGTATGAGGTCGATAAGTTTTGACACGCCCATGAACTCTAGTGGATAGGGCTTAGACACAGATCCCGTTGCTCAGAATTTTTTTTCTTGACCCAAGCCTAGCCCAAAATGTTGTTTTTAGCTATGCACGGGTGACCTGCCTAAGCCTGAGTCCGGCCCAAAAAATGAGGCCTGCCTTGCCTATTGGAACAGATATGGATGGGATTTTTTAGCCCAAAATAACTGGGCTTTTTTGACCCGTCTCGCAAAATGTTCAGGTCTATTTCCAACCATCACCGGCCCAATATTCAGACACTAAGCATTTTTGTCTTCACAAAGATTATTGTATAATCCTGGGAACTTACAAAGGTTGAAAAAACATTAGGAGTTATAATCTTATATATTTCTCTTAAAATGAAATCCAATAAAAGTTTGATTGGGAGAGCTTTGCAATTCGATTTACCTCTAAATATACAAATCAATAGTGAATTAGATCAACAAGGACAAATTTTGCGCATATGCTTATCCGGGTACATAGCTCTAAGACAATATTAATCAAGGTAACATAACGTTTGTTTATAATCTTAGGTCAGAATATATACTTGTAGTGTAATTTGTACTACCAATAAATAAACCATGCTCGAACAAAATTATCATCATGGACTAAACATTAACACTCAAGGATGGAGATTGGTCTAATTGATTATTATTCTGGTGCCCCATGAGGTTTCGGTGATTTTGATGCCAACATGATCACTAGGAGTGCAACATGATCATTGGGAGTGCAACATGGTAAATTTTATTAGACAAAATTTACTAGCGGACACTAAAAGTGATGGTCGTTTGCTGGAGACAATATAGCTATTCGCTGAAAGACACTTTCGTTGCAAGCAATTTTGCTAAAGGACACCGCGCCCCTTATTTTATTCATTTCCAATAGTTGAAAGGAAAGTGTCTTGTAGCAAAATTACCAATAAGGAAAGTGTCTTGCAGCAAATAGCTCCACTTTCGGTGTTCATCGGCACAAACTAGACTTCAAGGAAGAAAAGGAAAAAAAAACAAATTCACTTTCTGTAGTGGCATAGCTGGAGACGAAGTACTTGCTAGCATTAAGGCTTGGGGTGTTAGGGTTTTGGGTTTTTTAGGACTTCCATGGCTAATGGCCTTAGGAGGAGTTGTCCGGAGGCCGCTAGGCTGAAGGTGGCGACGGTCAAGACGGTGAAGTAGAGGTCCGTTGGGTTGTGCAACTGGCGGCGACAGAGTTGGAATTAGCGAGGGAGGTGGTAGAGACAGTGTTGCGATGCTAGAGCCGATGGGAGACAGTGGAGTTGAGGTGCTCAAGCTAGAATCGGAGAAGATGGTGGAATTAGCGACAATTGCGGCCATGGACGACAACAAAGGTAGGGATGCTGTTGGCGGTCATTACCGATCAAATCCGACCGCCAATTAAGACAAAAAGAGGAGAAATAAGCAACCTTGATCACATATGCATTTACTACTAATCAAGTTCCACATGTATCTGGAGAACGTTATTTCATAGGTTACAAACACAAACACATGAAATAATTCACCGAAAGGCGCTTTTCCAACACTGATTTGCGCAAAGGAACAAGGGAGACACCCATCAACTTAGTGTAAACCGAGCAAAACACCACAGAGCAGGGATCCATGTCCAGCCCATGGCCTGCCAGGCGAAGGCGGTGGTGAGTGGCCATGGTCAAGGGGCAGCCGACCCCTAGGGGAGGGCGACCCCCTGCCAGTGCTGCTCAGCCTCGCCTCGCTCTGGCGGTGGCATGCCCCCATGCTGAGGCAGTGCATTCCATGCTTTCGCGCCAAAGATAGATAGAAGCACCATCTTGCTCTTGTTTAAATAGAGGGGTACCTCTCCCTCTCTCAACACACTTCACTTGAGCATCACCTCACACACCTCACTCTCTAGTAGTAGTAGCTTTACTTTTTAGTAGCTTTAGAGCAAGACAAAGCTATCTTGGAGAGCTTGGCTCCTTGGAATAAGAGACCTTTGTGTATGAATAGAGATATGAGTTCTTCCAAAGTTATGTTCTCATATGATATTTATAGTCATACTTATGAACTAGAGTATAATTATTGTGTTATAATCTTGATGCTGTTAGGTGTCAAAATTATAATCTTCTCATATGATATTCTATAGTTTATGTGTCATGAAAGTAGCACACTTAACTTTATGCTTAAACACTCATATAACTTATATAATCGAAATTAGAGCAAAGTTGAGGTGGTGGTTCATCGTGCTGTTAGGTGTGCCCAAATTCTTTACCTGTCGATCTGTAGGGTCGGGGACTGGGGGGATTTGGGTAGTTTCTATATAAGCAAGCGTGGTGCTTGGGTATGGAGAGACAGGTGAATGCATTGTCCCTTTCCACGGTTGAGGGGTAGGTGGCAGGTGGTGACAGCCCTGTCTGTCCCTTGTAATCCCCCATGTTCGACTGGGGTGTACGAGTCTAAATTATCACATGAGATTACTGACAGACCAGTACTCGGTGGCCTCCCGACCTGCTTTACACTTAGCCCTAAGACTAATTATGTAACTTGTATGATCATTAACTAATCTTTGTATGACTATACTAGACCAATACATGCTGGATTAGGATTATTCTTTTATTCTTTCTTCTCTATTTTATCCTTTGAGGAATGCCAAGTGTGTATCCACTATCTTGAAATCACCGTTCTTACCCCTGTTATAAATATTGGTGTACTTGCAAGCATTATTATTGATGTTCATATCCATACTAGACTCTTAATCAAATGCCTTTCTTTGGAAAAAATATAAATAACGATACCCTGAATACTTTCGGGTGAAATGCTACAACGATAGCTCCATGCGCTTGTAGATAAATATCTAAAATTATTAAGGAACTATCAAGGCTATTACTTAGTGGCATTGCTAATCATTAGTGATGACGCTAAGAAATACCAACAAATATTTCTAACGCCGTTGCCGGGGATGGATTCTATCTCCATACTTGGTGATTGCGTTTAGAAATGCCAACAAACGTCCACTACTACATAAATGATTTCACAAGACAGGCTCCTAGGATTTTCGTAGATGGGCACAAAGCCTATGTGTCTCCTAAAATATGTAGCAATTTGTAGAGGTAGACAAACAATTTCGAGAGGTTCCAAAAAATGACCATCTTTGTAAATTCATTAACAAAGGCGAGTCTCTTAAGGTCCGCCTCTAAAAATGATATCCATTTTAAGAGGCGAACCTCTTAAGAAACCCTCTTCTGTCATTGGGCCGAGCCTATTACTAATTTGCACTACTACAGATTGACTTATCACTATCATCACTTTCATTGCTGTAGCGATAGAAGCAACGGTATGATACTTGCACCGACGGTTGGAACGATAGTGATGCCTCTTAGACTAAAATCGGCAGTTCAGACTTCTACCACCGAACCGATGGGTTAACGATAGATGCGATAGTGGTATTAAGATTGCATTTTCTCCATCACATGAAAAGCCGGGTGACTAGGATACACATTTTGCCTGACGGCTCTAAAGTAGCGTTTGGTCAACTAGCGGTAAATTCAGCATGAGTGTTGAATTGCCTCAACTTCCAAGGACACCAAATCACCATTATTTCCGCCGCCTGAAGCCTAAGAGCCGCATACCCACTGCTCTACATATACTTCAGGCCCGGTGCCCTCTAAAATGACCTCTCTTGTTCATCCATCATCCCCTTCACTTCCAATCTACAAAGAAAATGTCGGACAACCCCATCAAGTTTCCAAGCAGCCCGTCGTCCAACGAGGACGAATTTGCTTCCCACCACTCCTCCGAGGAGAACGTCTCCTCCGACAACGGGATGTCTGATTATAGTCCTCCGTGGAGCTCCGAGAAGGATGACCTAGAGGAGGAGGAGGAGGATGACGCCGACGCCAAAGACGACGACTCCGACTCCGACTCTAACTCCGACTTTGCCTCGCCTCTTCCCAAGCAAGCGAGGATTAAGTAGTTTATAGTTAGTATAAGTAGTTTTAATAGTTTAGGTTGGTTACTATGCTTCCGAACAAGTACAATCATATACTCATCCAAATTGTATCTATATGTTAGATATATATAATCAATCAATGAAAAAAATTCTATTCGCGCAGATTTGATCTCTTCAATGCCACCTTTTTTATATGCAATGCAAAGCAAGTTCTTTCCAATACTACTTCCAAATGCTAGTGTATGGATTTGATCTCTTGATGAATGTTTTTTAGTTTTTCTGTATATTTGTGAATGAAAAAAAAATTATCATGTACGGTTGTGGTTGTTTCTAGAAGCATCTAAAAGCAGTTTAATCGATGACAATCACCATATTATAGTGTTGGATTAGCGTGGCAATGGTCGGCTTAATACAAACATTGTTTAACTTATCCCGTGCCGTCCGTTCTCGCTGTCGATCAATCTAGACCGTCCGTTTGGCAACAAACCTAAAAACGCCCGGCCCATTCCCAACTCCCCTTGGGTCTTGTCGGCGCCTTGGCGGCGGTTCGACCAACTAAAAACCCTAATACGAATTAGTTGTCCCCACCTATTGTTGCTTCATCTTCATTCTCCCCACCCGTTGCTTCATCTTCATTTTGACCTATCGTCTGTACTTGCCCTACCTCGAGCACCATGCATTGTCGTCGTGGACAATGCCCCGTAAAGGTTAAATGGATTCGGTCATCCCCGTTTGCATTTGGTTTCAATTTGTTTTGGGTTCGGTATCAGTTTTATTCATATTAGGAATTTCTTCATTGCAACAGATGTCTTACTTCGGAAGAAGCCATTTCAATGCGAGCAACCTTGCATTTTGGCGGCTAGGGGTGGCACTAGAACCCCAGATGATGTTGTTTGCTACTTAAGGATGGAGCATTCACCCGGATCGACTATTGATTGTTGAAGCCACTGTTCATCACCTATTTGTGGAGACATTTTTGTGCTTTGCATGACCGGACAGGAAGTAGACATACTTTATAGATACAATGTGTCCATGGACGGAGATGCTGTCATCTTCGCTATGGTTTACTACCTCTAGCTTTTAGGACCGCATCAACCAATTTGAGTACCTTAGCAACTGCTTACCTATTCGACATTAAGTCTTAGAATTTTGTGAAACTTTTATGTTAATGAAGTTTATATGTGCTGATGAAACCTCTAAATTAGTATGTATGAGTACTGCATAATCGTTGAACTATTACTTCGATTGAACTGTTAATTGAATCAGTTGGTCTTGCTTGTGGTCCACGTGTACACCTCTATGTAAGCACAGAGGATACAAAATAGACCTTCTTCTACAACATTTCATCTTGGCGGAAGTGTGAGGGTTTTGAAGGATGTTTTGGTGCCTTGGCGGGAGGCAAAAGCATAGACAAAAGACCTAGGCCGACCTCTTCACTCAGAGTGTGCAACACTTTGAACCCTGACTGCTCCATGGCTGCGTCTAGCTCCAACTCCTCCTAGTGGTTGGCACCTATTGCATTTCTTAGCGCAATCACCAAGTGTGGAGGTTTTAAGTCTATCACTGGCAACGGCGCCAGAAATGTCTGTTGGTATTTCTTAGCACCATCACTAAGATTGAGTTAACCTTAGTGATGTCGCCAAGAAACATCAACTATGATAGTTCTTAACGATTACAGAAATATCCACAAACGCACGGATTTATCGTTGTAGCATTTCACCCGGAAGTATTCAGGGTATCATTATTTATATTTTCCCAAAGAAGGGCAAGGTATGAGAGTCCAGCATGAGCATGAACAAGATTACGTACTTGCATTAGTAAAGCAGTAGTTCATAACAGGGGTAAAAACGGTATTTCAGGGATAGTGGACACACATATGAGCCAACCTCAAGGATAAAAGGAAAACAAAGAATAAATGAATGTTCCTAAGTGGAGCCGGCATGGTCAAATATAGCCATGCATAGAAATGTTAATAATCATACAAGTTATATGTTTAGAGTTAGAACTAAGTGTAAGATGGACGGAGAGATCTCCGAGCAATGGTCTGCCAGCAAGCGTGAGAGACTTTAAAACTCCTACACAATACTCAAACATGGGGGATTACAAGGGACGAACATTGCTATCACCACCTACCGCCTACCCCTCAATCGGGGGCACCGTCATATTCAAAGGTTCCCGTGCACCCGAACACCACGCCCGTATACAAAAAAAACTACCCATATCCCCCCGGGTCCCCGACCTTACGGATTGACAGGTAAAGGATATGGGCAAACCCAAAGGAATGATGAACCGTCACCTCAACTTAACCCTACTACTACTCATACAAACCATATGAATGATTAAGCATGAAGTTGAACATGTTATGATCATAACACACAAACTATATGCTAGTTCATATATCATGATTATAACAAGACAACTATACTTTAGTTCATATCCACTACTATATAAATGATATGAGAGCATGACTATGGAAGAACTCTTCATAGTATTATTCATACCAAGATGTCACTCTTCTTCCAAGGAGCCAAGCCCTCCTTGATAGCTTTGCTAGCTCCAAATACTACTACTAAAACTAAGAAAGTACAAGTAGAGAGAGGTGTGGTGTGTAGCTCCAAATTGTGTGTTTGAATGGTGAGCTCCTCCTCTTCTTATATAGTGAAGCATGGTCGGTTTGGCGCTGATAAATTAGGAAACTGGCCAAAACTGCCTATGCATGGAGGCATGCAACCGCTAGAGGAGCGTGGGCCCAAGAGGTGGTGGTGGGGGTGTGGGCGCACCTAGGGTGCGGCCGCACCCTAGCTGGCCCCACTCACAATCGCCTTGCTCCTGTAGGCTCTTGGCTGGACCTAGACCTCTTCTACGTTGGTGCCCGGCACAAATTTGGCGGTTGGATGGGCCTTTGCTTGATTCCTTGATGTATGATCTACATTACGCTTTCTCTGATAGCGTATTTTGACTATAATTCCATTGTATTTCAATATAAGTCCTACAAAACATATTTCTTCTAATACAAGTGGAACTCTATCAAAGTAAAAGCATATGTGTATAAGTTTGCTTAATTTCTCCTGTTTTGGATAGTAATTGGTGGTCAAATTCGATCGTTAGTGACTGCCAACAAATCCCCCAAGCTTAACCTTTGCTCATCCCGAGCAAATAGCTAAGTATTTGGTTGTTGATCAGGAGTTGCTAGTATGCAGATACAATTCACAAGTGACATGCCTATAACACAGTATTCTTCCGCAATTCAAATAAGTTGGAATTTTTGTCCACCCTTTACCTTGATCCCTATGGGGCATATAGCTTTTCCAAGTTCTTGGGTGGTTGCAAGATAGAACGGTTATAACAGAATCACCAATCATTCATTCCTTGATTAACCATCTATCCGGAGGTTTTATAAGTTTTTGCAAAACAAAAGTAAGTTCCTCAAATGATTCTCTAGATGGCTCAATGTGTATGAAACCTCACCAAGGCATTTGGTATTTTGCCTTCTTTTTCATATCCTACCACTAAGGCTTTTGAGTGGAGTTTTAGGTAGGTATGAAAAGTGGGGCTTACTTGCATCACATATTTTGCTAAGTCAAAGACTAGACCTCAAGGAGATGCAAATCATACACTTTAATCAAGATGTGCAAGTGCATGGAATTTTTGATAAAGTCATATTTCTAAATATTTTTTATACTCCTTTGAATCATGAATCTCTCTCTTTTGTATGAATGCCTTTTATTTGAAAGTATGGGCTATCTTTATTTCTTTCTTTTTTTTTCTTCATGCTCTTTGGCATGCATTTTTTCTCTCATGCCTTTTGGCATGGACATTTTTCTTTTCTTCTTTTTTTAGCATAGCCCATACTTTTTTTTTGCATATGAAAAATTTTGAGAGAGAGACACATGATAAATGAATGGAGTAATTATTTAGTGGATGGAAAACATGTTTTGTGTAACTCTCAGTGTAAGAGTCAGCAGTTTTATTTGTGGGTGTACGTGTGTCTTGATCATGGGTGCATGACGAGAATCTCAACACGGGTCACAATAATTTGACAAAGCTCAATGCTCAAACAAGTAGCATATGACTAAGGTTTGAATTTGAATATTGTCATATGGCCTTGGTAGGTATTTATAATCATTGAGGAACTTTGGATTTTAGTATTTTTGAAAGTAAAATCTTCGGATGTCAAGTTTCTCTTAGAACAAAGTCATAGTAAATTCTATTTGTACCATATCATAACTCGCAACAACTTAGAAAAGGAGCATGCATTTGCAAACCACTAGTTTTCAAGTTTTAGGATGAGACTTTTTTTAGCCAACAAACTTAAATTTTGGGGAATACTAAGTTATAACCTAGGCACAGATTAATTAGACAGATCAACTTTTCATTATTTCAACTTAGGAGAAACTAAACATCCTTAAAACACATATGAGAGTGAAATTCATATTTTTGTTGTTTTTATGAACGAAGATAAATGTAAGAAATATAAATGATAAATAAAAGATACATGTTACCTTTGCGAGGCTCTCCCCCCAAGCTAGCTTATGGCCGGTTGCTTGGTGATGACTCTGAGGTAGCTTTATTGTATTTATTGCATGTGGTTTTTATTTATACTTTTCGTTTACCCTATGTCTATACTAAGTGGTTTTGGTTCAATGATCAAACTAGATGTCAAGTTTAATTTGATCCAGGTAGGCTAATCAACCTAAGTAACATGCTTAATTTGAAAAGCCTATGGAAGCATGACCCCACTACAAAGATCATACTCAAAGCAAAACATACTTGCATAGAACATGGTAGGATAACAAAGATTTATTTAATGGTAAATAATTTTTGCCTTAGTTTCATCTTTCACAGTCTATACTTAACAGTTTTGGTACAATGATCATTTAATCAAGGTAGGCTATTTAAAAAGCCTATGAAGATATGATTGCACACTAACCATACTTCAAACCAAAACATGCTTTTTGTGTAAAACTTTGAAGACTAACCAAGATTTTAACAATGGTACTTATTTGTATTTAGCTCATTGTTTAAAGTCCAAAGAGCATGACTCTTCTCCTTCATTTCCGGTTTGATGAAGGTATTTTCATGCCTGGAGAAGTAGGCTGTACCTTTTTTACCTACCATACCTGTTTGATTCCTTTACGTGGTTGTTTCTTGGGCTGTTTATTTTTAAGGTGTTTATGTATGTTTTAAATCCATTAAATGGGCATCTTATTGTTTGCCCTTGAATATGAAAGCAAACATGTCCGGATCCCACGTGTAGTATTGCATTTGTAGTGTTAAGGAATGGTCTCCCTAGGAGGAGGGGAACTTCCTCATTGTGACCCATGTCTAGAACGACGAAGTTCATGGGGATGTATGTGTCTTGAATTCTTACCAAGATATCCTTGGCTAATCCCTCCGGGTGTTGTGAAGTTTGATCTGCCATCTGTAGTATGGAACTTGCAGTGGACAAAGGTCCACCCAAATCTTATCATATATTACCTTGGACATAACGTTGATGCTTGCTCCAAGGTCGCAGAAGGCATTGTGGAAGACATGTGGGCCTATTGAGCATGTGATTGTTGGGCGGCCAGGATCTTCCTTTTTGCTAACGAATGGTGGATCCATGAAGTAATTGTGGGTCTCCCGACAATGAGGCTTACCGAACCTCGTTGAGATCATTTTAACATATTCGTGAGAAGTTTCTGGTTGCCCCGGATTCTTCCCCAAATCAGAGACAGGTAAAGCGGCAGCAATCTGAGCTATTTGAGTTTTAATCATTTTATTAAAACTCAATTGATTTTTGATAGATGAAGATAAATTTTCTAATTCTGAATTAATGTTTTCTATCATTTTATTATTATACATTAACTTTTTAGTGAGATTTTCGTTAATTTTAGCTTGACCTGACACTAGGTCTTTTAATGTTGGTTGATTCGAATTGTAATTGGAATTGAAGTTTGAATTACCTCCTTGCGGACGGGATTGATTGTTCCACCCGTTATTGTTACCTTGTCAGAACCCGTTGTTGATGTATGCGGCATCTTCATGGGTTTCAGGGCAGTTGTTCCCCAAATGTCTGACTTCACCATAGACTTCGCAAGTCATTTGCGAGTCCATGGCCTAAACGGTGGCCATCATTGCTTCCTTTTGGTGGGCCCTTTCGTTCAGTCTTGAGAGTAATAGATCTATTTTTGCGGCAAGCATATCCACCTCCTTCACGGTATGCATGTCTTTTTGTTGTTTACGCACCTCTCTCCAACTATGATTGGCCACCATCTTCTTGATGAGAGCCATGGCATCAACGATGGTCAGGGAGATAAACGCTCCTCCAACAGCGGCTTCTACGTGCCCCTTTGACATGGGTGTGAGCCCTTCATAGAAATTCTAGAGCACGAGCCAGTTTTCAATCCCGTGGTGCGGACAGGCTTGGATATAATCCTACAGCCTCTCCCATGCCTCGGGGATGGATTCCATTAAAATCTGCTAGAAATTTGAAATTTTCCTCCTCAGGGCATTGGTTTTGCCCATGGGGAAAAATTTTGCGAGGAACGCCGCAGAACATTTGTCCCACGTATTGATAGCTTCCTCTTCTTTGTAGAACCACTATTTTGCCTTCCCCACGAGGGAGAAGGGAAATAGAAGGAGCCTGATGCTAGCTGGTGCGATGCCTTTGATGACGATTGTGTCACACAGCTCCAGGAAATGTTGTAGGTGTGCATTCATGTCCTCGCTAGGCAAACCACTGAATTGGTTTGCCTGTACCATTATGATCAGGCCAGTGTGCAACTCAAAGTTTCCCATACCTATGTTGACAGCGAGCCCAACGGGCACATTGGCAACAGCAGGGGTGGAGTAGTTGCGGAGTGACTTGGCCATTTTAGTAGTAGCGGATGGTACGTGGGTGACTAGTTCAACTGCCGGCGGAGTTACAGAAGAAGAAGCGGTACGAGACTGGCTCTTCCTTTGGAGTGCCTCTAGATTATTGGTGTAGTTGTTCGGTAGATCAAAACCACTCATACACTATCCTATTTTCATCCACAACATGAAGAAAACAAGCAGAATTAGCCTACATAAACTATGGCTACCATTACATTCATGTGCTCATGATCATGCCCTACTAGATTCTTTAAACCTATGCTCTCCTCAGCAACGGCGCTAGAAATGCTTGTTGGCATTTCTTAGCGCAATCACCAAGTGTGGAGGTTTTAAGTCCATCACCAGCAGCGACGCCAGAAATGCTTGTTGGTATTTCTTAGCACCATCACTAAGATTGAGTTAACCTTAGTGACGCTGAAAGCATCTAGGCCCCTAGTAGGGTTTTGGTGATTAATGACAATACGTGATTACTATGACTAACGTGTGTTTTGTATAGGCAATTAAGTTATGTCATGGTAATGGAGATCGATTAGGAAATCATGGTGGTCATGCCCCTACGATGGAAATCGTTTCGGTTTTCAAAGGATGGACGACAAGGTTAAGGATGGACTAGTTCTAAGTGTCGATTGGAGTTGAAGAGACACTTAGAGTAGTTTAGGACTTTATTTTTTCTTTGGCCGTACTATTAAGGGGGTATGGACGGGTAGCTTGACCTAGGTGAGTCTAGTGAGTTAGGTGTGGTGCACACTTGCTAAATCTAGCACTAGGTAGCTCCAAAATAGCCCTTAGATCCATTGGAGTAAACTTCATTCACATATGTTTGAGAGTTGGAAGTGAATGGAGGGTCAAATACTAATCGGACGCTGGTTCTAGTGCGACCGGACGCTGGCGCAGAGTCCGGTCAGTTCATTTGACCAGGGTGTTTTCGTCTGGTGCGACCGGACGCTGAGGGCCAGCGTCCGGTCGACTCCAGTAAGGTTCCAGAGAGGGAAAATCATGACCGGACACGTCCGGTCAGTGTTGATCGGACGCTGTCCAACGTCCGGTCACACTTTAAACACTGGAGTTCAGGGTGAACTGACCGGAACGTCCGGTCACCCCATAGAGGCACATAACGGTTCATTTTTCAGATAGTGTTATAAATACTTCCTCCATTCGTGTGTGGGGGTACTTTTGCTCATTCCAATAGCTGAGAAACACCTTTAAGAGTGCCAAGAAGACCAAGGTCCTAGTGAGGTGATTGAGATTTGAGAATCCCAAAGAGAGCCCTCATTAGTGAGATCAAGAGTAGCAAAGTGTACATCCACCCTTCTCATTAGGCTTGTCATGGTCAAGTGAGAGTTCGTGCTTGTTACTCTTGGTGATCGCCATCACCTAAACGGCTTGGTGGTGATTGGGAACTTGGTGATCATCCGGCGGTGCTTGTGGATGACCCAACTCAAGTTGTGAGCGGTTATGGGTGATTCACCGTGATGGAGTGTCGAAGAATCAACCCATAGAGAGCACTTGATCCTTGCGTGGATCAAGAGGAAGCTACACACTTGCGTGGATGCTCCAATGAGGACTAGTGGGGAGTGGCGACTCTACGATACCTTGGCAAAACATTGCCGCATTCCTCCTTCTCTCTTTACTTTGAGCATTTACTTTGAACAATTTAATTTTTGTCATTTACATTCTTAGAATTGCCATGCTAGAGTATGATTGGAATATAGGTTGCTAAAATTTTGTGCGTTAGATCAATAGAAACACTTTCTAGGCATAAGGGGCTAATTGGGCTAACCGTAGGGTTTAATTATTGCAAAGAAATTTAGAATTAGCCTAATTCACCCCCCTCTTGGGCATCTTGATCCTTTCAATTGGCATCGGAGCCTCATGCTCACGTATTTAGGCTTAACCACCTAGAAAAAGATGTCTCATGGGGATAGACCTCCTCCTATCTTTGAGGGGGATGATTTTCCTTATTGGAAAATCCACATGGAGACGTACTTAGAAGCTCTAGATATTGGAATATTTAGAGCCGCCTCATGAGGCTTCCCAAAACCTAAGGATGCTACACACCTACAAGGCAATGAGGTGAATTATGAAAAATGGAATGCAAAGGCTCGAAACACCATCTTTAGAGGCCTTTGCAAAGATGTATTCAACCGGGTGAGGAACCACAAAGACGCCCATGCACTATGGTCGGACGTTTGTGCGCTCCATGAGGGAACAAAGAGTGAGCGTGAGGAACGCTATCATCTTGTCATGAAAAAGTTTAATTCTTTTGAAATGCTTTCTAAAGAATGTGCTAATGAGATGTACTCATATTTGAATGTTCTTGTAGAGGAAGTCAATGGGCTTGGACTCACTCAAATGCAACCATCCGATGTTGTAAGAAAGATTTTGAGTGGCCTCCTCATTGACAAATATGGGCATATTATGACCGTGCTTCATCAAGGTGATCTTTCCACCACTACACCGACACAAATATTGGGGAAGATCAATGCTCATAAGATATACATGCACATCACACCACAAGATGGCTCATCCTCTACTAAGAAGAAAGACAAGGACTTAGCATTCAAAGCTAGTCAAGAGAAGGGCAAAGCAAGGCTTGAGTATGAGAGATCAAGTGATGATGAAATTGATGATGCAAGTCTTGCTCTCATGGTGAAAAGAACCGCCAAGATGCTAAAGAAGCTCAACAAGAGTGGCATCAAGTTCGATGGCAAGAAGAAGAAGAAGTTCTTCACAAGTTCTAGAAGGAAGCCAATCTCCAAGATGGATTGCTACAATTATGGAGAACTTGGTCATCTAGCACATCAATGCACAAAGCCCAAGAAAGACAAGTACAAGAACAAGTACAAGGGCAAGAAAGATGACTCAAGTAATGAAGAAGAAGATGAGAAGAAGAAAAACAAGCCATACAAGAAGAAAAATGGCAAGAAGAAGGACTTCCACAAGAAGAAGAGGAGTGGAAAGGCATACATCATTGGTGATTGGCTCATGGACATTGATTCGTCAAGTTTCTCATCTGATGATGATAGTGAAAATGAGAAGGTGGTCGCCATTGTGATTGACTCCTCATCATCTTCATCAACACCACCGCTATCATCCTCTACACACCTATGCCTTATGGCCAAGGGTGAACGAAAGGTATCAAATGATGATGATAGTAGTAGTGATGATCAAGCTAACAATGATGATTGTGATTGTGATAGTGATAGTGATAGTGATGATGATGAATTTGAATCACCTTCATATGATGAACTTGTCAAATTGCTAAACAAATATACTAGGATCATTAGAAAGACTAGAGCTAAGAATGACAAGCTAGAAGCTAAGAATGATTCTCTTTTAGCTAAATGTGATGTAGTAGAAAAGGCTAATATTGAGCTTAGAGAAGGAAATGATACTATATCATCCAAACTCAAGGAGCTCAAATCTTCTAAGAAAGAGCTTAAAGAAAAACATGATAAACTATGAGGGGATGCATAAAGAGCTCATCACTAGCCACAACAAGCTAAAAGAAGAATATACCACTCTTAAAATTAATCATGATAATCTTGTCATTGCTCAAGAATTTTTATCCAATGAGCCACATGATGCTACTAACAATGTTGTTAAGATTGATATAGCTACATCATATGATGATTTAATCATTGAGCAAAGTTCTAGTAGCAAGGGCAAGCAAGTGGTTGAGACCGATGATTATGATGAGTTTGTTAAGCTCAAGAATGACAATGAAAAGCTCAAGAAAGATCTTGAAGAGATCAAAAGCCACAACACTATTATGCTAGAAACTCTTGATCATGATGGTGATTTGATGCTTGAGAATGAGAAGCTAAAAGAAGAGAACCAGAAGCTCAAGGAAGAGAAAAACAATGATGCTCTCAAGGAAGAGAACAAGAAGCTAAAGTTGGAGAAAGAGCACCTCAAGATTGGATTGAGCAAGTTCACTAGAGGCAAGCATCTTCAAAGTGAGCTACTTATGAACACCGTCATGAAGATGGATAGAAGTGGCATTGGGTACTTGGCAAACCAAGAGAAGAAGGCTCAAGCTCAAGAACAACACAAGTCAAAGCCAAAGCCAAAGAGGTGTTTTGAGTGTGGACGAGAAGGCCACTTTGCCCATGAGTGCCAAACTCCACCACCACAACCCTTGCCCAAGCATGCTAGGCCTTTTGCCTTAAATGCTCACTACATGCTTAGAAAGGACTCTAGTGGAAAAATAAAAGTCATGTTCTTAGGACCTCCCAACAAGAATAGGCCTAAGAAAATTTGGGTTGTAAAGTCACTTGTTGAGAAGGTGAAGGGCCCTCAACAAGTTTGGGTTCCTAAAGCTTGATCTCTTGTGTGTAGGTGAACTACAAGACCGGTGGAAATCATTGGGTTATTGATAGTGGTTGCACACAACATATGACCGGTGATCCTCATATGTTCACCTCACTAGATGAAAAAGTAGATGGACAAGAAAGAATCACATTTGAAGATAACTCAAAGGGCAATGTTAAAGGATTGGACAAAGTGGCAATATCAAATGATCATTCAATCTCAAATGTGTTATATGTTGCTTCATTGAGCTTCAACTTGTTATCTGTTGGACAATTGTGTGATCCTAGTTTCCAATGCTTATTTACCGAGAAGGAAGTTGTTATATCTAAGAAGGATGATGAACAAGTGATATTCAAGAGATTTAGATACAACAACCTATATCTAGTGGACTTTACCTCTGAAGATGCTAATTTGAAGACTTGCCTATTCACCAAAACAACACTTGGGTGGCTATGGCATAGAAGACTTACTCATGTTGGAATGAGCTCACTCAAGAAGCTAATGAAGAATGATTTGATGAGAGGGTTGAAGGATGTGAAGTTTGAGAAGGACAAGCTTTGTAGTGCATGTCAAACCGGCAATCATGTTGCAAATACTCATCCAACCAAAGCTTTCATGTCAACCACAAGAGTGCTAGAACTTCTTCACATGGACTTATTTGGACCAACAACATACAAGAGTTTGGGAGGAAATTTTTATTGTCTTGTGATTGTTGATGACTATTCAAGGTATACATGGGTATTCTTCCTTCATGACAAATCCGAAGTTGCATCTTGCTTCAAGAAGTTTGCCAAGAGAGCACAAAATGAATTTGAAGTGAAGCTCAAGAAGATTAGAAGTGACAATGGGAAGAAATTTGGCAACACAAACATTAAAGCCTATTGTGATGAAGTTGGAATCAAACATGAGGTCTCCGCAACATATACTCCTCAACAAAATGGTGTAGTTGAGAGAAAGAACCGGACATTGATCACTCTTGCAAGAACAATACTAAATGAGTACAACACCCCAAAGCTCTATATGGCGGAAGCTATCAATACCGCATGCTATGCATCCAACCGCCTATTCCTTCAAAAGTTTCTTGGCAAGACACCTTATGAGTTGCTCAATGGGAAGAAGCCGGACGTCTCCTTCTTTAGGGTGTTTGGTTGTAAATGCTACATCTATAAGAAGCGGCAACACCTAGGGAAGTTTCAAAGACATTATGATATTGGTTTTCTTGTCGGTTACTCATTAAAGTCCAAAGCATATAGAGTATTTAATCATGCCACCGGCTTGGTTGAAGAAACATATGATGTGGAATTTGATTAATCTAACGGCTCCCAAGAAGCACATGAGAATCTTGATGATGTAGATGATGAACCATTGAGGGAGGCTATGAAGAACATTCCGGTTGGAGACATTAAGCCTAAAGATGATGAAGATGATATACAAGTGATTGATCTACCTTCTTCATCAAATGTGCCACAAGATGGTGAAAAAGATGGAAGAGTAGAAAATGAAGATACTCATGTCTCCCATGAGCACATGGTGGTACAAGCACAAGATGTTGATGCTCCACAACCTCCACCTCAAGTGGTTAATAGAAGAAATACACCTCTACTACAAGATCATCCACAAGATCTCATCATAGGGAGTCCATCAAAGGGTGTAATGACTCGGTCACAAAAACTTGCTTCATTTATTGCACATCACTCTTTTGTCTCTTGTTTTGAGCCCACTAAGGTGGAAGAAGCTCTTCAAGATCCGGATTGGATAAATGCCATGCATGAAAAGTTGAACAAGTTCACCCCTGCAATAAAGTTTGGACTCTTGAAGAGCGACCAAAAGGTGCAAGAGTCATTGGAACAAAGTGGATGTTTAGAAACAAGCAAGATGATCAAGGCGTTGTTGTGAGGAACAAGGCAAGGCTAGTAGCAAAGGGGTTCTCTCAAGTTGAAGGTTTGGATTTTAGAGAGACCTTTGCACCGGTTGCAAGACTAGAAGCCATTCGTATCCTCCTTGCATATGCATCACATCATGAAATAAAATTATATCAAATGGATATGAAAAGTGCATTTTAAATAGCTTTATTAATGAACTAGTCTATGTTGATCAACCTGCCGGGTTTGAAGACCCTAGATATCATAATCATGTTTATATATTGTCCAAGGCATTATATGGGCTTAAGCAAGCCCCAAGAGCTTGGTATGAGCGCCTTCGGGACTTCCTCATTGAGAAGGGCTTCACCATTGGGAAGGTCGACACCACACTATTCACCAAGAAGCTTGATGGGCATATCTTCATTTGTCAAGTGTATGTTGATGATATCATCTTTGGATCATCAAATGAAGATTCTTGTAAAGAGTTTGGTGAATTAATGTCGAAGGAGTTTGAGATGTCAATGATCGATGAGCTTATATTCTTTCTTGGTTTTCAAGTCAAGCAAATGAGAGAAGAGATTTTCATCTCTCAACAGAAATATACAAATGATCTTCTCAAGAGATTTAAGATGGATGAATGTAAGCCAATCAAAACACCAATGCCAACTAATGGACATCTCAACCTAGATGAGGGAGGTGACATGGTTGATCAAACTCTCTATCGCTCTATGATTGGTAGCTTGTTATATTTAACGCATCTAGGCTCGACATCATGTTTAGTGTGTGTATGTGTGCTAGATTTCAAGCTAATCCTAAGGAAACTCATTTGATTGCCGTTAAAAGAATTCTTAGGTATCTTAAGCACACACCAAGCATTGGCCTTTGGTATCCCAAAGGAGCTAGATTTGAATTAATTGGCTATTCCGATTTAGATTATGCTTGTTGCAAAGTTGATAGAAAAAGCATATTCGGAGGGTGCCATTTGCTTGGTAGATCACTTGTGTCTTGGTCCTCCAAGAAACAAAATAGTGTGGCCTTGTCCACCGCCGAAGCGGAATATATTGGCGCGGGTGCTTGTTGTGCACAAATACTTTATATGAAACAAACTTTGCTAGACTATGGTGTAGTTTTAGAAAAATACCTCTTTTGTGCGATAATGAAAGTACGATAAAATTTGCAAATAATCCGGTTCAATTCTCTCACACCAAGCTCATAGATATCCGCCATCACTTTCTTAGAAATCATGTTGCTAAGAATGATATTTCACTAGAAGGTGTAAGGACCGAGGATCAATTGGCGGATATCTTCAGTAAACCGCTAGATGAGGCAACATTTTGTAGATCGTGGAATGAGCTTAATATGCTTGATTTTAGTAACTTCACTAAAAATGAGCTTGTGTTGTCCCTTGTATTGCATTGTAATATACAACATGTTTAATGTTTGGTAATGCATATGGGGCTTATCTAACATGGTTAAGATAACCGCCGTAAAGCGTGTGAAGAAGCTTAACCTTGGATCAAACTTGACAAGCAACTAGATTTACTTTTAAGTATTGCATTGCATATGCATGAATGTTGCTTTAGTCGTTTATCTTCAATTGCCCTCTTATTGCCTATTTTTTTAAAAAGAATTATAGCATAAAACAAAATATTTTTGAAAAACATGAGGGTTTGAGAGAGATCACTCACATCAGTCCCAATTGGTGTTTATTTGGATCTTATTGAAGTTGGGACTTGATTGGGAATAGGCAGCACAAAGGACTTTGAAGATTTGCTGGAAAAAGAGTGACCGGACGCTGCACCGGACTCTGAAGTCCAGCGTCCGGTCAGTTCATAGGAGGTGAACCATGCTGCGAAGGAGTGATCGGACGCTAAAACAGTGTTCTCCCAGCGTCCGGTCAGAAGGCGATCTAGCGTCCGGTCAAGCGAAGACGATGAAGACAGGATCGACCGGACTTTGGCTATGTCTGGTCAGTAGGGATTGGACGCGTCCAATCACGATTCCAGGGGTTTTGGACCTCTCTAGAATCGACCAAACTCTGGGTGGCAGCGTCCGGTCGTTGCCACCGGAGCGTCCAGTCAGTAGAAAACGTGCGGGATTCCAACTCTTCTCTATTTCCTTTTCGGTCACGTTGGGGGCCACCATAAATTGCACCGTACCTTGACCTAATCATCTCATCACGTCAACATCGCCGTTCCCGAGCCTCCACACCGCGCCAAAGCTCGACTGTGCCCTAACCCTAGCGCCAAAGCTCTACAGCAGCTCCAGTTGTTGATCCGACCCAGACTGCTTCAGCGTCACTTCTAGCTACAGAGGGTCATACAGCTTAGAGCTCAGGGTCAGATGATGATGGCACACAGTTTCAGCTCACTCCTCGTACCTCAGCGCTCGGCTCGTCCGCTGCAGCCCTGCCGACCGACCCTTAGGTTTTGCTGTTTGACGCCAAAGGGGGAGAGGGTTCGAGTATGTTGGCCTTAGGGGGAGAGACATATCTAGGGGGAGCTTAGTTTACTTAGTAGCTTATCTATTACATTTGGTTTTTATGTGTGATACACTATTATGCATTCGTGTGTTTACTTTCATTGAACTATATTTATGTGATAGTAATATCTACGTGATTGTGATATGTGACATGTGTGCTCTCTACATTGAATTATTTATATGTCATATCACTTGTGTTATGCTCATTTGTGTTGCTTCCGTGTTTTACTCCGATGCAAATGAGCTTTATTTATTGTACTCATGCTTATTTCATATCTTTTGAGTACATCATGTTGGCTTGAGTCATATAAGCTTGCCTAACTCTTTAGTTCTTATTGTCAAAAGCTTATATGAACCAAGCATGTTAAAAACCTCATCTCTTTCACATACTCGAGGTGGTATTGTCATCAATGACCAAAAAGGGGGAGATTGAAAGCATCTAGGCCCCTAGTAGGGTTTTGGTGATTAATGACAATACATGATTACTATGACTAACGTGTATTTTGTAGAGGCAATTAAGTTAGGTCATGATAATTGAGATCAATTGGGCAATCATGGTGGTTATGCCCCTACGATGGAAATCATTTTGGTTTTCAAAGGATGGATGACAAGGTTAAGGATGGACTAGTTCTAAATGTCGATTAGAGTTGAAGAGACACTTAGAGTAGTTTAGAACTTTGATTTTCCTTTGGCCATACTATTAAGGGGGGTATGGATGGGTAGCTTGACCTAGGTGAGTCTAGTGAGTTAGGTGTGGTGCACACTTGCTTAATCTAGCACTAGGTAGCTCCAAAATAGCCCTTAGATCCATTGGAGTAAACTTCATTCACATATGTTTGAGAGTTGGAAGTGAATGGAGGGTCAAATACTGACCAGACGCTGGTTCCGGTGTGACCGGACACTGGAGCAGAGTCCGGTCGGTTCATTTGACCAAGGTGTTTTCATCTAGTGCGACCAGACATTGAGAGGTGAAGTGACCGAACGCTGAGGGCCAGCGTCCGGTCAACTCTAGTATGGTTCTAGAGAGGGAAAATCGTGACCGGACGCGTCCGATCACACTTTAAACACTGGAGTTCGAGGTGAACTGACCGGAGCGTCCGGTCAACATGACCAGAGTGTTCGGTCACCCCAAAGAGGCACATAATGGTTTGTTTTTCACCGGTGTTATAAATACTTCCTCCATTCGTGTGTGGGGGTACTTTTGCTCATTCCAACAGCTGAGAAACACCTTTGAGAGTGCCAAGAAGACCAAGGTCCTAGTGAGGTGATTGAGATTTGAGAATCCCAAAGAGAGCCCTCATTAGTGAGATCAAGAGTAGCAAAGTGTGCATCCACCCTTCTCATTAGGCTTGTCGTGGTCAAGTGAGAGTTTGTGCTTGTTACTCTTGGTGATCGCCATCACCTAGACGGCTTGGTGGTGATTGGGAGCTTGGTGATCATTCGGCGGTGCTTGTGGATGACCCAACTCAAGTTGTGAGCGGTTGTGGGTGATTCACCATGACGGAGTGTCGAAGAATCAACCCATAGAGAGCACTTGATCCTTGCGTGGATGAAGGGGGAGCTACACCCTTGCGCGGGTGCTCCAACGAGGACTAGTGGGGAGTGGCAACTCTCCGATACCTCGGCAAAACATCGCCGCATTCCTCCTTCTCTCTTTACTTTGAGCATTTATTTTGAGCAATTCAATTCTTGTCATTTACATTCATAGAATTGCGATGCTAGAGTAGGATTGGAACATAGGTTGCTAAACTTTTGTGCATTAGATCAATAGAAACACTTTCTGGGCGCAAGGGGCTAATTGGGCTAACCGTAGGGTTTAATTATTTCAAAGAAATTTAGAATTAGCCCAATTGACCCCCCTCTTGGGCATCTTGATCCTTTCAGACGCCACCAAGAAACATCAACTACGATAGTTCTTAACCATTATAGAAATATCCACAAGCACATGGATCTATCGTTATAGCATTTTACCCAGAAGTATTCAGGGTATCATTATTTATATTTTCCCAAAGGAAGGCAAGGTGTGAGAGTCTAACATGAGCATGAACAAGATTACATACTTGCATTAGTAAACCAGTAGTTCATAACAGGGGTAAAAATGGTATTTCAATGATAGTGGACACACATATGAGCCAACCTCAAGGATAAAAGGAAAACAAAGAATAAATGAATGTTCCTAAGTGGAGCTAGCATGGTCAAATAGTCATGCAAAGAAATATTAATGATCATACAAGTTATATGATTAGAGTTAGAACTAGGCGTGAGAGACTTTAAAACTCCTACATGATCCCCGAATATGGGGGATTATAAGGGATGGACAGGGCTGTCACCACCTGCCGCCTACCCCTCAACCGGGGGGCACCGTCATATTTAAAGGTTCCCGTGCACCCGAGCACCATGCCCGTGTACAAAGAAACTACCCATATCCCCTCGTGTCCCCGACCCTACGGATCGATAGGTAAAGGATATGGGTAAACCCAAAGGAATGACGAACCACCACCTCAACTTAACCCTACTACTACTCATACAAACCATATGAATGATTAAGCATGAAGTTGAAATGTTAAGATCATAACACACAAACTATATGCTAGTTCATATATCGTGATTATAACAAGACAACTATACTCTAGTTCATATGCACTACTATATAAATGATATGAGAGCATGACTATGGAAGAACTCCTCATAGTATTATTCATACCAAGATGTCACTCTTCTTCCAAGGAGCTATGAAACGATCTCGATTTCCTCGAAGGGAAATCCACAGATTCGAAGTAACAGTCGATATCATAGTCATACATTGAATACCTATTTTAGAGAGTACAAATAGCATGGTTTACTCATTATTGCATCGCCACTTGGCTAAATCACTCAGAGCATGCAGCATCTAGAACAACATCAAGTAGAAAGGCAGCGGACATCGACTCCATCTTCTCAACCAAACTTGAGCGCATGAACAAGACCTCTAATCCTCCCAATCATCTCCCTAGTAGTCATACTTGGGCTCAGAACCTGTCAAACAATTATCAGTATGATTTGTCCTGGCCACTAGCTCCCACCCTATGCTTTGTGTTTGCTTTATGGTAGTGGAATGCAAGGGTAGAGCAAAACACCTATTTGTGGTTGTAGTTTCCTATGCGAGTATGTCAAGTTTTAATAATAATAATTCATCAAGTTTTAACCCGTGTCATCCACATGTTCTCCCATCCCATCACACACATCTCACCACTCTCACACTCTCTAGGCTATAAGGACGACTCCCGCTCGTACCTTGCCTCATCGGCCAAATCCAGAAACCAACACAAGAACCCAGGGGGAGAGAAGAAAGGACTCCACTCACTAATCAAGGGAAGCGTAGGTCATAGGAATGTCCATATCTGAGGACGTGGCTATACGTATAGATTGATCAACTTTGCAGAGTGTGTACACCTAGAACCACAAGATCACCATTATCACCGGTGCCCCACCTAGGCTGATACCGGGCTACCTTCCAACCGGTGTGATGCCACCCTACCACTTAGCCCTGGCCCACCCAGAGTCCACCGAAACTCGAGACTGTGAGATGTAGTACCGGGCCCCAAAGGTCGCTACACTATCTTTGGAGGGTGTGGGCCAAATGCCCGTACCTCCCTACACTATCCACTTCCAACCTAGTAGTAGTGGCACCGTCTTAGCTAGTCAACATCCATCCCCGCCCATTTAGGGATGAGTGGCATGCACGTAGGGTCCTATGATTCGGCTCTCTCGACATACTAGTCCTTAGGAGGACTGGACATGATATATTCTCAAAGGGGATAACCGACACCCTATGCCTCGATGGCACCTCCATCCTGAGGCTTTATCCCACAAAGACACTCCACCCCGGGATCTCCTCATCTCACATGCACCCGCCACAGGTATCACTCGTAGGGGATGCCCAGGTCGCACCCCCCTAGCAAGACTCATCCAACGACTCATCATAAGATCCTGCCTGATCGACTCTACCCTCACCACACACCCAAAACACATGCCAAGATCTCCCGGATGTTACCACATTAGTGGCACCCAATGCCTTAACTTCTCACATACAATCCCCCACCAAGCATCACATCATAGATATAATGCATAGTAGAAGTAGTAGCAAGTAAGTAAGCGAGCGTCTAACCTAACAGCGGGTGTGTAGGGGTATAGGTTGCAATAAGGTAATGGCTCACAAACAATTCTACCATGCAACCTATCATAGATCATTTGCATAAAAGTAAAGCACTAGCATCTACATTGTAGTATGTCTAATTGGATTCTACGAGGTTGGGTGGGACGTGGCACCTGGCAGGTCGTCTCCAAGCTCCTCAGTGTAGTCGGGGTCATGCTCCTCAGTTCGTGGCTCCTCCGGGTCTGTCAAACGAGACATATAGCCATGATAAAGCGCCTCCTAAAGATGATCACAAAGAATCAACAAAAATCCAAAAGATCCAAGTGCACTCAAACACAAGCCTATGATGTAGAACTCATTTTTAGAAAAATTTGGGCACTAGTTTCATATTTTTCTGAGGTTATATGAATTTTCTAAGTTTAAATCATTTTGTAAAAAAAGAAAAAGAAATGGAAAATCCTGGTGCTGACACATGACGGCTTTCGATTGGGTGAGGTGGATCCAGTCACTGACAAGTGGGGCTAGGTCAACGGTCAGCGTTGACCGGTCAATGATCAACGTTGACTTTGCCTTGACTAGGCTCAGTGGGCCGGGTCATGGGCCGAATATGGGCTGGGTTGGGCTGAGTCGGCCCGGACACATGTCAGACGCACAGGCAGCCATGTGGCGCAAGGGGGCCGCTACTAGGCTCGGTCCATGGTGGACGGCGCCGTGCGGGTCGGTGGACCGCGGGCACGGTCTACGGTGGACCACGTCCACCTTTTCCTCTTCTCCCTTCGACTCACGGTGTGCCGGGTGCACGTGGGTCTAGGCGATGGGGTGCGGCTACCTCCCCCTCTCCTTTGTTTCTTGCGGCGGCGCTCTCACCGCCGGTGAGATTGGCCGTTCTCACTCTAGGGTGGTTCGGTAGGGTTATTAGGAGGCTCTACGGCTTCATGAGCTCATGGTGAGGTCGCTGATGGCAAAAGGTGGTGCTTTGGTGGCTCTAGTGCCCGGTGTAGGCTCGACGGCGAACGGTGGCAGCATGATTTCGAAGGCGGGGCCCTACGGAGTGTCGGGATAGCTCCAACGAGCTTCGATGTCTTCCAGCGCTATGGCGAACACGTCAGCAGCTCCGAATGTGACGGCAAGGGCTTGACCGAGGCGGGCCACGGTGGTAGCGGCACGGCGACAATGGCGGACAATGGTAGGGGGCTATGGCTGCAATAGGGGCCAAAAGTGGCTCTGTTCCATCGATTGGGATCACTGGGTGGCCGGTCGACTCGATGACGGTGACCATATAGCATAGCAGAGTCCGCACCGCGACAAGGCGTGTGGCGGAACTCCAGCGAGCTCATGGATACGGTGAACTAGGGCAAGGCGGGAGCTTTCCATTGATCTAGCTACATGGCGATGTGCGTGGGGTGACGACGAACCTCATTGGCCCCTCGTTGCATCGCGAGGTGGCTGGGATCGGCGAGATCACGGCGGTGCCATGGGAGGCGCATGGCTCCGGTGAGGCCGAACACGACCAACGGCTCTCGAGGTTCTCCTTTCCCTTCTACCTAGCGCATGTCATGTCCCTTAGAGAGGTGAAGCTTCGCCAAGGTGCTCATCCTACTCTACCGGCCTGAGGCGTCCAGAACATGGCGGCGCCATGGGTGGCCTCGGCCATGGTGACCGTGCATTACACGATGAGGGTAGACCGGCATTCCTTAGCATCTAAGGCTCGGCAAGGCTGGGTCATTGGCCATGTACGTCTATGCATGTGTGCGGTGCACGATATCGGCAAAAGGGTGGCCTTTGGCCCTCCCAAGGGGGAGAACATGGTGGCATGGCTTGACACATCCATGGTGGCGAGCATGGGAGAGCGACATCAGGGGCTCACCATGGTGGTAGGGTTGGTAGGATGGTGGTGCGGTCGCGAGTTGAGGCCATGGCAAGGTGGTGCAGTGCTGTGCCGAGCAGCTATGGCAAGGAAGATGATCGGGCGCCGTCTTCTTCTCTATCGAGCTCGGACGACTACAACAGGCTTGGCTCAGTCTTCTTCCTTCTCCTTCACTCCTCTCGATCTCGGTGTGTGGCTGGCGAAACCACTAGTGGCGGTGGGGCATTGGAAGGGTGCTAGGGCACTAGGGCGTGCCCTTTTATAGGGAGCTTGCGGCCATGGTGGTGGCGGACGGTGGATGGATGGGAAGGGGCACGTGGAGGGTGATCAAGGGCTCCAGTTTAGGGTTTTAGGGAGCAAGGGTGAGTGTAGTTGCCTTGACACTCCCGTTTTCGTGTGGTGGCTAGTCAAGGGTGAGTACGGCGGTGGTAGGCGCGTTGTGAGGGGTGCGGGCCATGGTGCTCGCATCAATGGCAAGCGGGCGCCAGCTGGGGTAGGTGGTGGCATGGATGGTCGACGTGGTGGGCATCCATGCGCGTACGGGCAAGGGCAGGGGCACGAACGGCTAGGACGACAAGTGGCACAGCGTGGTGCTCTGCTTTGGCTTAAGTAGAGAGGGGAGCGGGGTAGGGGATGACTGGCGGGGTCAAGTTGTCAGCGGCAGAGAGAGAGAGGGTGACATAGGCTGTTGTTTAATTTGGCTCACCATGTGCCAAAGGAGTCTGCAACGCTAGCCATGGTAGGCGACATGGGTCGGTGAAATTTGGGGGTGAAGCTGCTTCTTCTTTGTTGGGCTTCTTTCCTTTTTCTATTTCTTTCCCCTTTTCTAATTCCTTTTCTATTTCTATTTCTATTTCCACACTACACCTTGGGCTGCTATGCATGTATACAGGTGTTGCCAACATGTATACACCCTAGTAGAGCCTGCTAGAGGTCATCTAGGGCTTTGGAGTCCAAGCCGAAGGTTTGGCTACACACACATAATTTATTTAAAAAGGTTGGATTGATTTTATTACATCACATAAAATCATGAAGAAGCAACTCACGAGTTGAATTAAATGCAAAATGCTTAACCATGGTAACTTAGTTCTACTTGTGCAACTACATGGGTGGTTTCCTAGTATGCACACTCACCATGCATGGGTTTTGTTAGAAAATTTTTTAAGTTTAGATTTTTGGTTTATTGGAAACCTAGGTTGTTACAAGCCAAGCCCTCCTTGATAGCTTTGCTAGCTCCAAATACTACTACTAAAACTAAGAAAGTACAAGTAGAGAGAGGTGAGGTGTGTAGCTCCAAATGGTGTGTGTTTGAATGGTGAGCTCCTCCTCTTCTTATATAGTGAAGCATGGTTAGTTTGGCGCTGATAAATTAGGAAACCAGCCAAAACCGCCCATGCATAGTGGCATGCAACCGCCGGAGGAGTGTGGGCCCGAGAGATAGCAGTGGGGGTGCGAGCACACCCATGGTGCGGCCACACCCTGGCTGGCCCCGCTGCCACCGCCTTGCACCTGTGGGCTCTTGGCTGGGCCTAGACATCTTCTACGTCGGTGCTCGGCCCAAATTTGGCTGTTGGATGGGCCTTTGCTTGATTCCTTGGTGTATGATCTACATTATGATTTCTGTGATAGCGTATTTCTACTATAATTCCATTGTATTTCAATATATGTCATGCAAAACATATTTCTTTCAATTAAAGTGGAACTATGTCAAAGTAAAAGCATATGTGTATAAGTTTGCCTAATTTCTCCTGTTTTGGATAGTAATTGGCGATCGAATTAGATCGTTAGTGACCGCCAACAACACCATCCTAGGGCACCGTCGTGAGAAGAACACCGGCTTCCAGCAGAGGAGGCTACAACGGAGGGGCCGCCCATCCCGTGCCGTGTCGAGAACCACCCCTACGCATACCAGCCACCACTTTTGTGTCGCTGCGGCTTGAAGACGCCTCGGTGGATTTCATGGAGTGATGGAAACCCAAGACGTCGGTACCACAGATGCTTCAGGGCAAATAATGTAACTCGATTTATTTCTTGTTTATTCTATTTTTGCAATGCAAATGCTAAAATCCACTATACTTATGGTAATTTTGTTTTTTCGTAGCCCAACTTAGATTGCAGGTTCTTTAAGTGGCATGATCCCCAATATAGAAATTTTCTGAGGACTTCGATTTTGGATTTATGTAACAAGATTTGGGAGCTGAAGGTGGGGGCCAATGTTACAACAAATGAAGAACATCTGCAGGAAGAGGAAGAGATTATGCCACAGATTGAAGAAATGGCTAGGGTTCTAACGAAGATGATGGAAGATTTCGTACCTTCGAGAAAGAAATGTGCTTCCTGTTCTTTTTTCACCCATTTTGTACTTACCTTAGTTCTTGGCATGTTTATTGGCAAGTTGCTTAGTTCATAGAAGTAGATTCAAGTATCAATTTATGATGTATCAGACTAAAATTTGTCACTTTTGTACAACTATTGTTAAACTAAATGCAAGGTGATTATCTAGGTGTTCAATTTATTGAAATGTAAATGCTAGTACATATAAGTATCAATTGATGTGTCAGACTGAAATCTATCACTATTGTACAACTATTGTTGAACTAAATGCAAGGTAATTAACTAGGTGTTCAATGTATTGAACTATAAATGATAGTAGATCCAAGTTCAATTGATGTGTTGGAGGCATCCTACTTCCCTAGACACTGGGCCCTAATACAGGGGCATCCAATTTATTGAACTGTATATACACTCCTATGGTCCTACCACACCTTCCTCCCATCCATTCCCCACTCTGCTCCCTTGCTCTGCTTAACCATGCTAGCGTCGGACGAAAGGCAGCCTCTCACGTGCTCACTGCTCCTTCACCTCCAACCTCACCTACGCACAAATCTTCAGTGTGTCGTCCCTACTTCTCCGCTCCATCCGGATCTAAGGTTACTTTGTATATTCCTTTGTATTGCTCCTTCATTGGATTCTATATTTCTTTGTATTGCTCTCTCGTGTTTCTCTGCTCATTCACCTCCAACCTAGCTACATTAAATTTTTTAGATCTGCAGATGAAAATGCATCTTCTCATTCTATAGTTTGTGGCCTTGTATATCCATGGAGTGTAGCTTGTGAGCCTTATTGTCCTTAGTATTGGTTCACCGAATCAGTATTTTATGAACAAAGTCGATGAGCTAAATGAAAGTGTACCAATAGATGTGGACAAGGTTGTACTAGTCAAGGCTCGGGATGACATGGAGATTGACAACAATCCCATGGAGGTCGACAATGATCTGCTGGATATTATGGAGATTCACAACAATCCCATGGAGGTCGACTAGGATCTACATGGAGAATGATTAATTATGCAACTAATGATGTACATATGAAGGCATTTTAACTTTTGTATAGTGTCAGCCTAATTAGTTTCTACATTTTAGCTTTTGGCATGCTTATCAGCTTGGCAGTGTCCACCTACTTATTCGGTATGAATGTATGGGACTCAAGTTGGATTCCTTTCAATCTGAGAGTACTGGCATTGTGTTTTCCTTATGTTTTCTAAGTGTGTGTTTTGGTCTTTGCCTCAATGTAAATCTGTGTGCCTTATTATTCACCATCAAACTCAAGTTGGCTTCCTTTCAATCTGAGTGCTGAAATTGTGCTTTTCTTAGTTTTCTAAGTGCGAGATTGTGTGCCTTAGTGTTCATCACCATATCATACGGAGGTCTCCGGGTGGTAATTGGACCTAGCCGCCGGTGATGGTACTGTGCATTCATCGCTGTTGAATTGGCATGAACAGCGAGCTAATTACAAGAAAGATCATCAGGCTATTCAAGATGCATTCAATGCTCAAAACACCTATGAAGAATATTTGGGGGTTGAATTTCCTGAATATCAGGAGGATGCAAATATCGTCATCAACAATTCTGCTCCACAACAATAGGGACAAGGATAGAATCAACAACAACGGTTAAATTACCAAAGTAAGTACCCAGATAATTACTATAATTCTTCTAATTCTAAATAGCGATCCTTGAGAGACTTAATCTTAGAACAAGCTAGGATTAATGAGAGTATTTCTAAGAAGCTTGCTTTTAATGATAAGGTCATAGAAAACATAAATACTAAAATGGATATTTTTCTTCCATCATAAAAGACCAACTTAGCTATAATAAAAAGATAGAATCACAATTAGCCCACTTGGCTGCTGCTTTGCCTTTTGCCACTAACCTTGAGAAGGTAAACGCCATAACCACAAGAGGTGGCAAGTCTACTCGTGATCCACCATATCCGACAAGGATAGGTAAGACACCAGTGGTAGTGCAGGAAGAGGAGAAGAGAACCGATGAAGTTGAAGAAGTTGTGTAGCAGAACCGACCAATTTATAAGAGCACAAGTACAATGGCAGCCCACAAGCGGTTGCACTATCATACTTGAGCCCATATAAACCCAGTAGTCCGTTGAGTACCACGAAGGGTCTCGATTCAACCAATCATACATGATTCAACATACATGTCACACGTTAGATAAAGTTCACAAATGCAGTTTATCCATCAGAGTACGAACTAAAGTTATTACAAACCACGTTCAGGTAAGATAGTAGCGGAAGCAAATTAAAAGTTTGAAACCAACATCTGCAACATTGTTTAAATATAGTGCCAGCTCATGATCACACTTCCACAAAAGCTCAAGAGAGGGATTAATAATAGACGCCTGCCTAGGGCTTACTCCTCGTTCACGGTGGGACAGAAGCAGTTCTTGCAATATCCATGATAAACTATACCATGTGCAACAATGGGAATAAAACCCTGAGTACGAGAAGATACTCAGCTAGACTTACCCATCATAAACCAAAAATAAGGTGTCTCCGAGGATTATGCAAGGCTTTATAAGTGGAGCTAGCTTGACAACATTTTGCATAGAAAGCCACTAATTCAACTATACCTTTTATAATTCGGTCATCAAGTTAATTATAACTATTTATCTCTAGATTAGCAACTAACCTATGCTAAACATGTGGTATATCATTTAGTAGCATATAGTAGTAACCATAGCCGGTATAATAATTCCATGTTCATTCGAACCATCAAATTCCATAACACAGTTACTATGATGTTGGGACTAGCGAAGTTTCTCACTGTCCGGGAGAGACGGCGATTTGAATCGATTTCAACTAGCTAGGAATTTATTCCTAACACAAACCCAGGCAGACCAGATCAACGGTCTCCTTAGGTAACCTTTGGTACAACTCAGGTCCACATTTCGTGGGTTCGCCCAGCGCCGCACAATCAGGGACAACCAGTTGCCAGGACGTTCAGGCCTGGCCTGCCCTTGGGCTCACATCTGGCTCCCCACACATCCTTACTACCATCCAGAGTGCGCACTCTAATAGAATGGGGCCTGGCCTGAGTTGAGCTACTCGACTTCATGGCCGGACGAGTTATTTGGCTAGCTAAGTGAGAGGCATGTGTTCAATCTCGATAGAAGCGCCAACAATGGTACGGTCCTTAATCGGCATAGACAGAATCACATGAGTCAACCTACACATAGACTCTACCCGGCCTCCATTTACAATACCCCATGGTTCTTTTCCCACGATAGCAAATATATCCAAGCGTGCTTCGGTATCCACCTATATCTCGTAGGTGATAGGAAATCACCCGACTTTTACTAGTCTAAGCATGGCTAAGCATATATTCGATCATGAACCTACACATGGTTAAAGGTATATGTATCTGGACAAGGTAGTTCTATGCATCAAGTGTTTCCAATCAACTCTTATAACCTAATTGTCGATAGAATATTATCGGCAGTCCACCGAGGGGTATCCCACGGTGGTAGATTTGTCGTAGAGGTGCGCGTGATCAGGAACTAGATGGTGACACAAGGCATAGAGACAATGATTTAGACAAGTTCAGGCCGTCTGGTAGACGTAATACCCTACGTCCTGTGTCTTTGGTGTATTGTTTGTATATGAGATGTATGTAGATGTCGACTGGGGGACCCCTACCTCTCTTTATATACTCTGGAGGGGTAGGATTACAAAGAAAATATCCTATTTGGTATTATACAATAAATCACATCTTCATGTAGTCTTGCGATGCATGCCTTCATCTTGTGGGCTGGGCCACCTATGATGGTGTGGCCCATGTCTTATCTTGTGGATACCGGGGCCATAGCCCACAGCTAGTCCCCGAGCATCTTGTATCCTTTGAGCAACACTGTCTTGAATAGGTCCGAGCAGTTTGACGTGAAGCCGATCAGTTTAACTGGTGATTCGAGCAGTGGAAGTCGAAACTGACCAGTTTAACTGGTGACCTGGGCGGTGAAAGTCAATGCCGACTAGTTTAACTGGTTAGGAGACCTCGGACTTAGCCACATAAGGTTGCTAGAAGGATGTAAGGGGCTCAAGATAAAATTTGAAAATTCTTCCACTTAGGAGAAGTGTAGCCAGTTAGGATGTAAGCTGACTGATGACCTGATGCAACTGGCCGAGCTCCGCATCTTGGCTCTACAAATGTTGTTGATCGTTAGCAACATTAAAGCTATTCAGCAATACATAACAAGTTCACCAATTCATAGTACCTTTTTTCTACTCAGAGACATTTCTCAGCTGCTCAGAGCTATGGTCTAGCTGCTTGGAGTTGCGCTTCAACTGCTCGGACATGGTCGCCAGCTATTTAGATAAAGCCCCCTTCTGGTACTCCAGGTCCCTCACGTTTGATTCAGCAAGATCTCATTCACGCTGGGCCCTCTGGATGTTTTTCTCCATCAGCTTCATAGCCTCTTTCAGCTTAGCGTTCTCCTCGGCAAGGGGCTCCATCCTCTTGATTAGATGTCGTTGTTGTTCGGCGGTTCACGCTATAACCTGCAACAACATCAAGATTATAAAGAACTTCAATCTCTAGCGCCAAAGACAGACATTGCCGATGCAATACTAACCTTGATTTGCTTCATGGTTGTGGAAAGGGTGGACTCCAGTCTCCTCACTTCCCGGGTGGTGTCCTCCTCTTCCACGACCACAACTTCATCCCCCTGCTTGCGGAGGATCCGGACGGCTTGAGGTTGTGATTCCTCATGCTCCATCTCCTCCACTTCGTCCTCTTCCTTCGTGCTGGTGGCGCCACCGAGGGGCTCGGTGGTCGCACAACGCATCCAACCACGCCCTCCGACGACTTAGGGAGTGCCGCCTGCTACTCTCGGCACCACCGGTCTCTCCGCCCCAGACTTCGGTGTGGCTCTGGTAGCTCCCATTTCTATCTCCGAAGGCTTGGCCACTCTCGTCGTTGCCTCCGATAGCGGTGGTTGTCTCCTCCGTAGGTCGCAGAGCGCTCGGGGGCTCTAGGATGGAGTCTGTCGGCATTATCTCCATGCCGAGAATAGCTCTCGGCCGCTCGCCAGTCTGGACGGAAGGATTCAGATCCTCTGCGTGTCCCGTCCTACATCAGATTAGCTCGTCAATCACCGCAACTATAAAGATCGGACAATAAATGATTCTAAGGCAAGAACACTTACATGACGGCTTCTCTATAGACGGTCCTAAACCGGCGCAGCCTCCCCGAGCACCTAGGCACCGCTCTAGGGTCAACCCATGCATCCTGGCCTAATGGCGTGGCCCCTACTGTCGATGTCTTCTCTGCTTGCTGCTCGGGACTCCTTCCCCTCCCTCCGGTTGCACCTCCGCATGCATGTCGCGCGGCGGTGCCTTAGTGCTCGGGGAGGAGCTACTAGAGCGCCATCATTGTCCGACCCTCGTACACCACCTCACTCTGTGTCTAAGTGGTCTGATCACCACCAAGCGAGATGCCGCCCGGCTTGCGGGCAGCTACTCCCGTTGTCTTTCTCTTCTTTCAGGCCGGCTCATCTGTCACTGCCCTTTTCCCCCGAACCTTCTCCGACACCTGGGGGAGACTCTCGTTCCGACCAACACCTTCGTCTTTGGACTCCGACGATGCGCTGATGGCACCTTCCTCCGGCTGAGTGGTTCGTTGGGCGTCCACTGCCTTCAGCCCGTCACTCCTCGGTATGCCCAAAAAGTATGCCGCCCGTTCCTACAAATGTATCTTTGAATAAGAGAATCAGCTCACTGCTCAGCGCCGATATGGGATAAAAAAACACCAGGGCCAACAGTCAAGATTTTTGCCCGAGGAGGTGGGTTCATGCAGTTGAAGGTTTCGGCTGCCCTAGCATGCTGTACGACGCGTTTGGAGCGAACAGCTCAGTGGCTCCGCGTGAAGCACCGCCTCCTTCGTCAACCTCTCCATCCTCTCCCAGGTACCATTGGTGTCCCCTTGAAGTCAAAGCCCACATGGGCCCTCTCCTTGTAGGGCTAGGTGCGGCGCACTATGAAGCTCACCGCCACCGCTACTTCGTTCATCTTTATGCCTCTCATCAGATCGAGGAGCTCCTTCACCTGATCCATATCACCGCTGGTCGGTTTCTCCGACCAGCTCCTTTGGTTCTTCGAAACCTGGTCGACGTCGCATCTGATGGTAGGTGACTCTGCTTCATGTAAAACCTCCTAGCGTTCCACCCCTTCAGCGATGTATTCAGCGGCACCATAATGTACTCACCCGCCATTCCATCGCGGAGCTACAGATACACTCTGCCAACCACTCTAGAACCGCCTCCGCCCTTCTTCTTCAGCGAGAACAGGTGTCAGAAGAGGTTAAAGTGGGGAAGAATGCTGAGATACGCCTCACAAAAATGGATAAAAATAGAGATGTGCAAGATGGTGTTGGGATGCAGATTGCATAGGCTCACTCCCCAATACTCCAATAGATCACGCAAGAAAGGATGAACAGGAATTCCTAATCCGTGCCAGAAATAATCTTCAAATACTATGACTTCGTCGGTGTGCGGCATTGGATAGGGCTCACCATCGGCCGGACGCCATCCGGCGGTGACTCACTTAGGGAGAATGCCCACCGCCACCATCTCGTTGAGCTCCATCTCCCCCATCAGGGACGGTACCCACTCTTTGTCACGGCTCGTCCCGGTGGCTGCCTTCTTTGGGTTACCACCTCCCCTCTTCGGTGCCATCTTTCAGATCTAGATTGGGATTGGCGGTGGAAGCGCGTGTGAATGCGGATGGGGAGCACAAAGGCTGAGGAGGAAGATGAAGTGGTGAAGTGGCAAAGGTGGGAGCGAGGAGCGTGGTGGCGTGGTTATAAAGAAACCGTACCCACTTTTTACATTCCAGGGTTTTTGGGAAACCGCACCACGAGTTGCGCCTTTCCAAATTCCCCGAAGTAGAGTGTTGGGCCATTATCTGAGCTTCCATGCAATTGCAGCCCATATCACCCATTTTTCCACCGTAACTTGTTGCTGCACACCGAATATTCGCGGACTTCTCCGCAAATATCATTAAGGCTCAGTAGATCCTACTATATAGCCATTACTCTAGTTTTTTCTCCATGATTTGATTTCTCCAAGATTTCCACTTATGGCTCGAGGATTGCGTCATCGCAATGACTTGGTTTCTCACCACACTAGGGACTTTCTCCTATTTACTGTTGTTTTTAACCCTGGCACCACGTGACCACACCACCTACTATTAGGCTCGGGGACTAAGTGGGCACACTTGACCTTGCGGTGAACGTGTTTCTTTTTTTTTGGGGCTCGCCCGGGGACTGGTTGCCTGCTCGGCTGATCTTTTGCTTTTTTCTACTTTGGACCCTAGCACCATGTGACTATGTCACCTACTATCAGGCTTGGGGACTAAGTGGGCACACTTCACCTTGTGGTGAGTGTGTTTGCTTTAATCTGTAAGACTCCGCGCCTCCTGAAGTTGAAGAAGACTATCTTCCTTTCTCGTGGTCGGACTCTAAGTGGGCACTCTTGGTCCACTGTGAGGAAATTTTCGATTTCGAACTTGAGCTCCTTACATCCTTATGGCAAGCCTTACTTAGGATACACTGCTCGGTGATGGTTCACAACTGCTCGGTGACTCAGTATGGTGGTCAGACCATAAGTCTGACTGCTCGACTTTGTTCACACCTACTCGGACATGCTCAAGACGACATTGCACAATGGATATCAAGGCGCTCGTGGACTAGCTATGGGGGGTACGACCCTAGATACCCATGGCAAACTACATGGTCTGCGCTCTCAGGGGTGGTCTAGCCCACAAGACGAAGCCTTATGGAGTACGGTGCTGCTCGACATGTCCCGCAAGACACCGGGAAGATATCCTGAAGATACTATGAGATTTGTTAGGATATGTTTGATCCCATAATTTCTATAATTTGTTATTACTTTCCGGTTATCTCCTAGATCTTACCGACTTGTAACCCTACCCCCTACACTATACAAGGCGGGTAGAGACCCCCTCCAAACACACGTAATATCATACGAAGCCAATACAATCCAATAGACCACAGGAGTAGGGTATTACGTCGCGCTGATGGCCTGAACCTGTCTAACTCTTGTGTTTCTATTGCCTTCTTATTCTTTATTACGCGCACCTTTGCCGATCAATCTACCTTCATGGGATACTCCTTGGAGGACTATCGATGATATTCTGTTGACACTAATGCATGGAACATAAAAGACTCAAGTAATATTTTATAAAACATGGAAGACTTAGAATGCTCTAGGGCTTGCTTTTGAGGAAAGAGGTCGGCCTGTGATCCGGACACTTAGGGAGGTCCTCAAGAGTTTTCTCTTCTCCTTCTAGAGCTACGGCCTGAGGTGTCTCCTGTTGTTCCTCCTCTTCTTCTTCGTTGAACTCTAAAAGAGTTATCCCCTCGGACGATCCTATACGCATGATCATGGAATAAGATATCATGGATGCATATATAACGACATGTATGATATGGCGGGGTATGATGAAATGCATTCTCAATGGTGTTTTCAACAGCATTGTATTAAGATGATAACAAGTTACATCTTATTTTACTGAGTAGGTGCATATCTCTTCTCTAGTAACTAAACAAATTCTCATGTAAATCATTTTCTGTACTACAAGACAGTAGCCACTTGTTTTGATCATAACTGGAGTTATACACATCAAAATAATATTGTTGTGGACATTCTGGAAAGCTTATGAAATGGCCTACAATTTTATTTTAATCATCTTAATGTGATTCAGTAGTTATCTAGGTCAAACAATTCAACCTTTCAGATAAGGCTATAGAGTAAGCATTTCTGTTAGCAGGTCTAACAACCATAATTCTTAAACCATAAGACTAGGTAGATAAGTGAATTATCTATAACTTTATTATTAACCATCTTTATAGAAAAGATCATTCTCATCATGAAATCATCACCACAACAAAAACTATACATGCAGCCATCTAGTTTAATTATAAGGCAATAATTAATTAGTTGCCTATAAACAAATACTTCTAAGCCTCACTAATAGTATCAACAGATTATATGCATCACACACACCACAGAAAACATCATGGTTAAGCCTAACTAATTTATTTATATTCATTTATTAATTTCCTTAGATAATAAGGTGATTTAAAGGATAAATATTCTTAGTACCTAATAAATTCTGAGAAAATTACAGTAGCCTACAAATGACCGTAATAGTCTACTGTACAAATTTCATGCTATTTGGACAAGCATAGCTACCTCTACAAAAATGATAAGTTACATATGCTTATTTTAGCAAAAATAGTTTAACATAGTGAAAAGTGTCAAGCAACAGATTTAATATTTTTCATACTTTCCTCCTAGCATGAGAATACTGTGTAAAAATTTGTATGATCATATGTTATGTATTTTTACCCCAATTAATTTCACTAGAATCTAGCAATTAATTAAGATTAAATAGGAAGACCATATTTCAAGTATGCTTACTATTGGTTTAATATTTATCCTAGCTAGAGCATGTCAACACAAGATCAGCAAAATTGGAATCACAATTTTATCACCTTCCTAGCTTAAGTTATGCAATTTACAAGATAGAAACTAATTTAAAAGCACTTATCTTGCTCACTTTAATTCTCCCATAAAAATACCCTAAAAAGTAGATTTTATTTTTTTCTCAAATACTACACTTCAAGAGGAATCTAAAAAAATTTGGTTCACTCAATTTGCATGTTCGTAGCTCTAGATATGAATTTTTGAAGTTTGTATCTAAATATGTGAAAAAATTAATAAAGAAAATCAAATTTCAAATCGGGCGCTACAGCTAGGTGCACCCGGTGTATACACCCCGCTATGACTGATGACTGTGCCCCACGGTCAACTTGGTCCCACACGTCAGCGATACAAAGCATAGCACCGGCTTTGACCGGTGAGAACTCGTCGACGGCGAGGTCATCGGCGGAAGCGTCACCACCAACGTGTTCCCCATACTATTCCGCACCTATAGGTATCCTTGGTTTGCTCGGAGGATCACCGGAGCTAGCTCGCCGGCGAGTAAGGCGGCTTGGCGATGGCGCGCTGCAGTGAGCCCATCGTCTTTGGCGATGTTGAGCCTAGGCGAGCACTACTATGACATCTATAAACCCTAGCGAAGCTCTACGGCATGGATTAGGTCAGTGTGGAGCGGCAGCGAAGCTTGGCCGCGTGCATGGCAGCACAGCGGCATGAGCGCAACGGCGACACGGCGGCGTTCTGCTCTAACAAGGCCGGCATTGGCCTGAGGCTCTTGCCTCAAGCTAGACCTAGCTCTAACCTAACCCTAACGTCTAGAAGCGCGTGAGGAAGAGAACCGAGCATGCACAACCATGGCGGTGTGCATGGCGGCGGCGCTCTCAAGGATGGCGCGATGATGGCAATGACCCATAGGCCTTTACCTTGGCTCGGGTTAAGGCAATGGGTGGTCGGCGAGGTGGAGGAGGTGATGGCCAAGTGGTGCACGAGATGCGATGGACGGTGGTGCGGTGGTGGTAGCGAATGAGCTCGGCGGAGGTGCAACGGCAATGGTGCGGCGCTGTGGTTCGCTCGGGCACATCGAGGGTGAAGCGAAGCGAGGCAATGGAGCGCAAATG
This sequence comes from Miscanthus lutarioriparius, assembly GCA_904845875.1. Lineage (NCBI taxonomy): Eukaryota > Viridiplantae > Streptophyta > Magnoliopsida > Poales > Poaceae > Miscanthus > Miscanthus lutarioriparius. The sequence goes on from CAJGYO010000015.1 coordinate 26,465,320, forward strand.
CTGGTGAGCGAGGGAGGGCAGCGGCGTCGCGTAGCTTTGTTGCCCGCGTCGGCCTGACACGCGAGCCCGATGTCGGCGGATGGCCTCCACGCGGCAGAAGCGGCCTGACGCCGGTCGGCCACGATGCGCGCGTGCAGCGTCGGTCCAGGCACCGCTGAACTCGACTGACAGCGCAACTTCGTGACTCTATAACTCCTAATCCGTGGTGATTTAGTAAAAATTTAATAAAAAATGTAGAGCTATGTGAGTACTACAAGATTGCTTAAAGGAGTTTTGTCTAATTTGCAATGGTTTTCTAACTACAAAGCTCCAAAGTAGAGTACTTTGAAACTGTAGTCAGCACATGACTTAACAAAATTTTCAAAGTTTCAAAATAACATTTTGTTGATTTTTGTGAGCCCTATTTGACTAAGTTATACACTGAATTAGCTCATGACCCTTAAATAAAGTTTGTTACTCATTAAAATAACTACAACATTTATGTAGGTCACACAACCATGCAAGCTCTCTAAACTACTGTTCAACTTTAGTCAAACTAGGACCATGAAAATGGCATTTCAAATGGAACCAACACTTAGAAACAAATTTGGTCTCTATCATGAATATAAACATTGTTCCAATTATCATTCTAGATGTGTCTAAGGTGTTTTCATGACCTCACAACCATTTCATACATTGGTCACATATGATTACAAGCATAAGCATATATATAAAATCAACATTTCATGTGATATGGTATAAGAATGAGATGAAATTTCTTATGCTCATGTTCATGAATGCTTGGATGATGCTTGTGCTCATGAAATGCAGGTGCCAAATGCAATGCTTAACACTAGGGTGTTACAACCCCTCCCCCTTATAGGAATCTCGTCCCGAGATTTGAAAGACCTATCATTCCTTATAAAAAGCAGGATAAACCTCACGTAAATAATCCTCTCGTTCTCACGTGGCATCTTGTTCACTGTGGTTATTCCACACCACCTTGTAGAACTTAATGACCTTGCTCCGTGTTACTCTTTCCATTTTTTCTAGCACTCAGATTGGTTTCCCTTCATATGTCAAATCTGATTGGATCTTAATGTTGGTGGGTGCAATGGCTTCCTTAGGTATACGAAGGCATCTTTTCAACTGAGAAACATGGAAGACATCGAATATCGCACTCATCTCTGGAGGACGTTGTAACTTATAGGCGACATTTCCTTTTCGTTCAATAATTTGGTACGGCCCTATATATCTAGACGCAAGCTTCCTTTTTACTCCAAATCTCAGCACTTCCTTCATGGGTGACACTTTAAGTACACATAGTCTTCCACTTCAAAAGTTAGTGGTCTTCTTATTTTATCAGCATAACTCTTTTGCCTAGACTAAGCTATCATCATATGATGTTGGATAATGCGTACCTGCTCTTCAGCTTCAGTGACAAAGTCAATGCCATAATATCTTGTTTCTCCGGGCTCAATCCAATTCAAAGGAGTTCTACATTTCCGACCGTACAAGGTCTCAAAAGGAGCCATTTTGATGCTCGCTTGATAACTATTGTTGTAGGAGAACTCGGCTAAAGGTAGCCACTTTTCCCATGAACCCTTGGAGGAGATAACACAGGCTCTTAACATATCTTCCAAGATTTGGTCCACTCGCTCAGTCTGTCCAGATGTTTGTGGATGGTAAGCTAAACTTCTGATTAGTTTGGTTCCCAAGGCCTGGTGCAAGTGTTCCCAAAAATAAGCTATAAACTATGGTCCTCGATCTAAGATTGTGGTCCATAGTACTCCATGTAGTCTCACGATCTAAGAAACATACAACTCAGCGTACTTCCGAGCTAGATACCTTGTGTTAACCGGTACAAAATGTGCTAACTTGGTGAGGAGATCTACAATGACCCATTTGGAATCGTGACCTTGTTGTGTCAGCGGAAGGCCTATAATAAAGTCCATATTTATTTCCTCCCATTTCTAGCATAGAATAGGCAACAACTGAAGTAATCCAGCAGATTTAAAATGAATGGCCTTGACTCTACTACAGTTATCGCACCTAGTGACATAGGTGGCAAACTCTTTCTTCATCTTGGTCCACCAAAAATGAGTTTTCAAATCTTGATACATTTTGCTACTACCCAGATGGATAGACAACTTGTATAAATGAGCTTCATCTAAAATTTGACTTCTAAGCTCACGATCCTTTGGTACTACCAGTCGGTCCTCAAACCATAGCACACCTCTTTCATCCAACCTAAAATGTTTGGTTTCCTATTCTTTCATCTTTTGCTTGATGTGGAACACACCCACATCTGTATTTTGTAGTTCTATGATTTTGCTCTCAAGTAACCAACTGACAGTGATATTGTATAGCACCACATGATGTAACAAATTAAATCCATCTTCCAACAAGGCTTCTAAAGTGTTGCAATGAGATTTCCGACTAAGTGCATCTACTACAACATTGGCTTTTCCTGGATGGTAGTGCACTTCCAAATCATAGTCCTTGATCAGCTCTAACCATCTTCGTTGCCTCTTGTTCAGCTCAGGTTGAGTGAAGATGTATTTGAGACTTTTGTGGTTAGTATATATATATGACATACGTTTCCCAACAAGTAATATCTCCATATCTTCAACGCTTGAACAACTGCTGCAAGCTCTAAATCATGTGTAGGATAGTTGACTTCATGCTTTCTCAATTGCCAAGAAGCATAGGTAATAACTTTTCCTTCTTGCATGAGCACACACCTCAAACCGGTACCCGATGCATCACAGAACACATCAAAAGGCTTTTCAATGTCGGGTATGCTAAAATAGGAGCTTAGTTAGCAATGTCCATAGGGTGTGAAAAGCGGCTTCACACTCTAGCGTCCAACTGAACTTTTTATTCTTCTAAAGTAGTCTGGTCATGGGCTTAACTATTTTGGAAAAATCAAGAATGAAACAATGATAGTAACCTGCTAGCCCTAGAAAACTCCAAACTTCATGAACCAAAGTCGGGGCCTTCCAATCCATGACCTCTTGTACTTTAGATGGCTCTACAGAAATTCCATCTTTAGATAAGATGTGACCCAAGAAGGGTACTTTGCTCAACTAGAATTCACACTTGCTGAATTTGGCATATAACTTATGTTCCCTCAATCTGGACAAAACAACTCTCAGATGCTCTACATGATCTACTTCATTCTCGGAGTAAATCAAGATATCATCGATAAACACAACCACGAACTTGTCGAGCTCAGGTATGAATACCGAATTCATCAAGCACATGAAGTAGGCCGGAGCATTTGTTAGCCCAAAGGACATGAACAAATACTCATACAAGACGTACCTAGTGGAGAAAGCTGTTTTAGGTATATCCTCTGGTCTGATCTTAATCTGATGATAGCCGGACCTCAAGTCAATCTTAGAGAATAACTTTGCTTTTGCTAGTTGATCAAACAAGATATCGATACGAGGCAAAGGATACTTGTTCTTAATGGTCACAGCATTAAGCAGCCTATAATTCACACACATTCTCAAGGACTTGTCCTTCTTCTTTACAATTAAAGCTAGACATCCCCTTGGAGATGAACTAGATCGAATGAGACCTTTGTCCAAAAGTTCTTGTAGCTGAATTTTAAGTTCAGCTAACTCATTTGGTGGCATCCGATAGGGTCTTCTTGAGATAGGTGTCGTACCTGGCACTAACTCGATCTTAAATTCCACATCCCTATCCGGTGTTAAACCCGACAATTCATCTAAAAATACATCAGGAAATTCGCAAACCACTAGAATATCACAGAGGGTAGTGGCTTGGATAGCACAAGACAAGTTTTGGAGATTAAAACTTCTGGGAAGTGGCACTAGAAAAGCACTACCTCCCTTTGGTCCTCTCAACATAATTGTCCGAGTGGATGTGTCAATGAGAACTCCATGGTCACTCATCTAACTCATGCCTAAGATCACATCTATGGCTAATCTGGGCAATACTATCAGATCCATCGTGTACTCTTTCTCTTGTATCAAGATGAGCACATCTTTGACTATTTGATTTATAGAGATAGTATCCCTAGCTAAACTTATACTATAACCATCCTTGTCTACCTCAATTGTCTTCTGATCATACTTAGATGCAAATGCTTGGCTCATAAATGAATGAGAAGCTCCAGAATCAAATAAAACAATGGCAGGATGTTTGTTAACAAGAAACAAACCGGCGGTGACAACTTCTCTTGTAGGGATTTCTTCAATAGCTGTGTAATGCACGTATCCAGGACGTGCTTTAGGATTGGCCTATTTCTGATTACCCTAGTTTTGATTGCCATTCTTCTTGGGATGGGGGCACTCCTTGGCCTAATGACCCAACTGGTTATAGTTGAAGCATGGCTGATTGCTCCTTGGTCCTGCTGAGCTTCCTTGCCCTCCGTTTCCCTTAGGTAGGGCAATGGTGAACGCCCAGTGGAATGTCTTCTAGGGGCGATTAGCTTGAGCTTTTGGTGGAGGAGGCCTATACTTAGGCGCTGGTGGACGAAACTGTGGCCTGGCTGCCACTAGAATTCTGGACTGGGAAGATCCTAAGGCGCATACCTCGGCTGCTCTTTTGTGGCCCTTCACTGCTGCATGCAAATTATTCTGGTTCTCCTAGGTTAAGGCATCACTAATGAACTCATTGTATGTGGTACACCTCGAGTTGGCCATAGTCTTCATTAGCTTAGTGCCAAGGCCTCTCTTGAAGCTTTCTATCTTCTTTTCCTCCATATCGACGAACCCTGGGGCATATCGGGACAAATTGTTGAAGGCATGCATGTACTCGGTAATGGTTTTGGTCCCTTGAGTAAGCCTCAAGAACTCAGCGACTTTCATGCGCATTAGCCCTAGGGGAATGTGATGTCCCCTAAAGGCTAACTTGAATTGTTCCAAGGTGACTTGTGCATTTGCCGGTAGAGAAGACAGGAAATGGGTCCACCATATCCCTGTCGGGCCCTATAGTTGATGGGATGCATATTCGGCCTTCTGATGCTCAGTAACCCTCAATAGACGAAACTTCTGCTCTATCGTGTTAAGCCATTCATCCGCCTAGAGTGGTTCTTCGGCCTCTTTGAAGATAGGAGGCTTGGTGTCTTGGAAATCCTTGAAAGAGCTGTATTAATTTGGCTTAGGCCCTTAATGTTGCTAACAGGCGTGAGTGGTGTTCTGCGCAATGAGGAACAGCGTATCCTCCATGGCTCTCTGATTACCTAGGAACTATACGAAGAATTCATTCGTAGACGGTGGTGGTAAGTCACCATCATTGCCACCTTGGCTAGTGCCTGCCCCAGCACAAGTGCGAGTCATCTACAGAGTTGCAATAATAAGTGATTATTGGTTGATCTCAAGAGATTGTAGATGAATTTTATAATTATGCCAAACTAAAATTACTAGAGAGAATCTTAAATTCATACAATAAAACAGAGGCATAATCATCCACTCTCGCAACATGACATCACCAATTAGATCACTTATCGTACTCACAATGCGTTAATATGCATGTCATAATCCACTAGTAAAACAAAACTAGAATTTCATCAAAGGTCAATCTATAGTGAGACAACATGCAAAGTGCCAATATTACATCGAAGTTAAATCATGAATACCGAACTTCAAGCTACAAGTCCATTACATGAATAATAGGGATACATCTAACACTTTAACTAGTCACTAGATGACTCTAATCTTCAGCATGCTCGCTGTCGAGGTCAAAGATAGCATCACCCTCATCCTCTAGCTCCACTTCTTCTTCCTCCCAACCGTCATCTTCGACCATCATTTTTGGATCTTCTTCTTCCTCATCAAGGATTGGTTTGGGCTTCAGCTCTATTTCATGCTACTTCTGCCAGGGTTGCATGGTTGTTTGCTTGGATCTGCTGGTGCGTAGCTGTGAGCACCTCGGCACAAGTAGTCTCCAATTGCTCCCGTAGTCCTATTAGCACTGCCTGATCAACAGCTCTTGCCGCTTGGGCGGTAGCTCTCTGCTGATCAATTTGCTCCATCTGAGTGTGGAGATTTCCCAATGCTACATATGCCTGATCAGTTTCCCATCGAGCCTCACTTGCTACCTTTTTGAGCTTGCTCACATGCTTCCTTAGCTTCTGCTATGTAGCTTATGCTCTCATGAGCCTATCCATGCAAGTGGTATAGTACTCCTGCCAGAAGTCCCTGGTGTCCTGACGAATATAGAACATCTTCATCACTACAAACATTGCACTCATAGCGGGACTAGAACTATCTGCTCGCTCATCCTAGTCTTGGATCAATGCATTGCGGTTGCGCTATGCCCACACTGCTGCGGATGGATCCACCCAAGGAAAAGTACCAGCAGCACTGCCGGTAAGCTCATCCCTATGTTGCTGACATATCTGGCTCAGCACCTCAAAAGCCACTACCTGGGCACCTTCCCAAGGAGTTCTTTCGTCAGATTCTACCCTCCATTCCTGCCAGAAGGGTGCTTGGTTACGAGTTAGTATGGTCAGCTGTACTTCATACCATGGTTGTCCCTCCAGGTATACTTCATTCCAATAATAGAGGGGCGGTTCGTAATACCCCGCATAATACAAGACTCTCCAAAGTAGGGCAGGGGTACCAAACATTAACAGGAAAGTCTCACTTCCAGCTGGTGCTGCCATCTGTACCACAACATGGTGCAACTCTCATGAGACAACGTCATAATGGATAAGAGTTACATAAATGAGAAAGAAATCCATAAGGGGAGGAACAATGTAGTGTAATAATAATGATTTATCATGATGCATGCATGTTCCGTATGTCCTCACAAACTTAGTAAAATTTAAAACTTTTAACGACATACACGGTGGCATACAAGTGTTCTCTCATATATAATGTAACTAGTCGGGCTACACATTTCGCTGTTAGTGTACCTGCACAAGAATTTTATTTCAGCCCAACCCCACAATTATATATGCAGAATGTAAATCTGGGCTCTAGATTACAAGCTAAATACTTACATATATATATACCCATATATATATATATATACTTTCGTATCAAAGCTACCCGATAGTAAATACGTCCTATATATATAAATATGCATATATAGCCGTATCAAAGCTAACCCACAATTAAATACTTCCGTATATATATGAGGCATATATACACTTCTAGTATCAAAGCTAACTCTCCCCATTAGACCGCACGCTCACAACTTGCGGTCATGCCACTGTGATGATGAGTGGCATCTTACCTTGGGCATAGAGGCAGTTGATTCATATATTACCACTCAAGTGAATGACATCCATACATTAGCACGCTGTATGGACGATAAAAGTAAAACCCCACAAGTTAATACTTAATTAGCCACCTGAAATCCTTAACTGGGCATAAAGGAAGTGATCACTAGTATAATCTAGATTCAAACTTTATTTTTAACACCTGTATATATAGCTATAAATTGCTAAAAACTAATTTTAGAAAACAAAAACATTTATTTTAAATACACATGTGGCAATTAATGTTGAATCTTGCTCTAAAACCAGCTGTTGCAGAACCGACCAATTTATAAGAGCACAAGTACAATAGCAGCCCGTAAGCGGTCGCACTGTCATACTTGAGCCAATAAAAACCCGGTAGTCCATCGAGTACCGCGAAGGGTCTTGATTCAACCAATCAAACAACCAAGATCGTACATGATTCAACATACATGTCACATGTTAGATAAAGTTCACAAATACAGTTCATTCATCAGAGTACGAACTAAAGTTATTACAAACCACGTTTAGGTAAGATAGTAGCGGAAGCAAATTAAAAGTTTGAAACCAACATCTGCAACATTGTTTAAATATAGTGCCAGCTCATGATCACACTTCCACAAAAGCATAAGAGAGGGATTAATAATAGATGCCTGCCCAGGGCTTACTCCTTGTCCACGGCGGGATAGAAGCAGTTCTTGCAATATCCATGATAAACTGTATCATCTGCAACAATGGGAATAAAACCCGGAGTACGAGAAGATACTCAACTAGACTTACCCGTCATAAACCAAAAATAAGGTGACTCCAAGGATTATGCAAGGCTTTATAAGTGGAGCTAGCTTGACAACATTTTGCATAGAAAGCCACTAATTCAACTATACCTTTTATAATTCAGTCATCAAGTTAATTATAACTATTTATCTCTAGATTAGCAACTAACCTATACCAAACATGTGGTATATCATTTAGTAGCATACAGTAGTAACCATAGCCGGTATATTAATTCCATGTTCATTCAAACCATCAAATTCCATAACACAGTTACTATGATGTTGGGACTAGCCAAGTTTCTCACTGTCCAGGAAAGACGACAGTGATTCAAATCAATTTCAACCAGCTGGGAATTTATTCCTAACACAAACCTAGGTAGATTAGATCAACGATCATCTTAGGTCACATTTGGTACAACTCAGGTCCACATTTCGTGGGTTCACCCAGCGCCGCACAATTAGGGACAACCAGTTGCCAGGACGTTCAGGCCCGACCTACCCTTAGGCTCACGTCTGGCTCCCCGCACATCCTTACTATCTTCCAGAGTGCGCACTCTAACAGAATGGGGCCCGGCCTAAGTTGAGCTACTCGGCTTCTCGGTCGGAACGAGTTATCCGACCAGCTAAGTGAGAGGCATGCGTTCAATCTCGACAGAAGCGCCAACAACGGTACGATCCTTAATCGGCATAGACGGAATCACATGAGTCAACCTACACATAGACTCCGCCCAGCCTCCATTTATATTACCCCATGGTTCTTTTCCCACGATAGCAAACATACCCAACCGTGCTTCGGTATCCACCTATATCCAATGTTTTCCTAAACGGTAAACGGTATTTATACTGTCGTCCTTTGTTTAGCGTTTAGGCTATTTACATAGTGTTTAAATGAAGTTAAACAGTCTAAACGGTTTTGTACTTTAAAAAAATACATATAATTATATATGTGCATGTAAAAAATCAAGTATTCTAGCATTTATACATATTTATCCGAGTAAAAATCAATTATTTTGGTATGTATATATATTTATGCATGTGAAAAGAACCAAATATAGATACTTATGCATGTAACATATCAAGTGTACACATTTATAAATATAATAAACTTAAGTATACAAATTTATCTATACAAAACTGAACTAGATTTACCTCGTGTTCGCCTAAACGACCGTTTAAATAGCTGTTTAGCCTGTTTAATGTTGTTTATCTCTGTCCCGTTTAGGCCATTTTTCTCGTTTTTTAACCATTTAAACGGTCAACCGTTTAATTTCCGTTTATCCCCTAAACAAAACAGTTTACCACCGTTTACCATTTACTAGCCGTTTAAACGGCCGTTTAATTCGTTTAGGCGAACACTGCCTATATCTCGCAGGTGACAGGAAATCACCCAACTTCTATCGGTCTAAGAATGGCTAAGCATATATTTAATCCTAGACCTACACATGGTTAAAGGTATATGTATCTAAACAAGGTAGTTCTATGCATTAAGTGTTTCCAATCAACTCTTATAACCTAATGCATCGAACATAAAAGACTCATGTAATATTTTGTAAAACATGGCAGACTTAGAATGCTCCGGGGCTTGCCTTTGAGGAAAGAGGTCAGCCTGTGATCTGGGCACTCAGGGAGGTCCTCAAGAGTTTTCTCTTCTGCTTCTAGAGCTATGGCCTGAGGTGTCTCCTACTGTTCCTCCTCCTTTTCTTCGTTGAACTCTAAAAGAGTTATCCCCTTGGACGATACTATATGTATGATCATGCAATAAGATATCGTGGATGCATATATAACGACATGTATGATATGGTGGGGTATAATGAAATGCATTCTCATAGGTGTTTTCAACAGCATTGTATTAAGGTGATAACAAGTTACATCTTATTTTACTGAGTAGGTGCATATCTCTTCTCTAGTAACTAAACAAATTCTCATGTAAATTATTTTCTGGACTACAAGATAGCAGACACTTATTTTGATCATAACTGGAGTTATACACATATAAATAATATGGTTGTGGACATTCTAGAAATCTTATGAAATGGCCTACAACTTTTTTTTAATCATCTTAATGTGATTCAGCAGATATATAGGTCAAACAATTCAATCTTTCAGATCTGTCCAGAGAGTAAGCATTTCTGACAGCAGACATCTAACATCCATAATTCTTAAAAAATAAGACCTATGGCTATGAAACTTTAATACTAGGTAGATAATTGAGTTATCTATAACTTTGTTATTAACCATCTTTACAGAAAAGATCATTATCATCATGAAATCATCACCACAACAGAAACTATACATGCAGCCATCTAGTTGAATTATAAGGCAATAATTAACTAGCTGCCTATAAACAAATACTTCTATGCCTCACTAATAGTATCAACAGATTATATGCATCACACACAGCACATAAAACATCATGGTTAAGCCTAACTAATTTATTTATATTCATTTATTAATTTACTTATATAATAAGGTGATTTAAAGGATGAATATTCTCAGTGCTCAATAAATTTTAAGAAAATTACAGTAGCCTACAAATAACCCTAATAGTCTACTATACAAAGTTCATGCTATTTGGATAAGCATAGCTACCTCTACAAAAATGACAAGTTACATATGCTTATTTTGGCAAAAAAGTTTATCATAGTGAAAAGTGTCAAGCAACAGATTTAATATTTTTCTTACTTTCCTCCTAGCATGAGAATACTATGTAAAATTTGTATGATCATATGTTATGTATTTTTACCCTCAATTAATTTCACTAAAATCTAGCAATTAATTAAGATTAAATAGGAAGACCATATTTCTAGTATGCTTACTATAGGTTTAATATTTTTCCAAGCTAGAGCATTTCAACACAAGATCAGCAAAATTAGAATCACAATTTTATCACCTTCCTAGCTTAAGTTATGCAATTTATAAGATAGAAATTAATTTAAAAGCACTATATCTTGCTCAATTTAATTATCCCATAAAAATATCCTAAATAGTAGATTTCATATTTTTCTCAAACACTACACTTCAAGAGGAATCCAAATAAATTTGGTTCACTCAATTTGCATATTCCTAGCTCTAGATATGAATTTTTGAAGTTTGTATCCAAATTGGTGAAAAAATTAATAAAGATAATCAAATTCAAATCGAGCGCTACAGCTAGGTGCACCTTATGTATACACTCCGCTGTGGCTGACGACTAGGCCATATGGTCAACCTGGTCCCACGCGTCAGTGAGACAGAGCATAGTACCGGCTTTGACCGGTGAGAACTCACCGACGGCGAGGTCACCGGCGGTAGTGTCACCACCGACATGTTCCCCATACTATTTCGCACCTACAGGTACCCTTGGTTTGCTTGAAGGATCACTGGAGCTAGCTAGCCGGTGAGCAGGGCGGCTCGGCGGTGGCATGTTGCGATGAGCCCGTCGTCTTCGATGATGGTGAGCCTAGGTGAGCACTGCTATGACATCTACAAACCCTAGAGAACCTCTACAGCGTGGATTAGGTCAGTGTGGAGCGGTGGCGAAGCTTGGCCACATGCATGGCAGCACGGCGGCGCAAGCGCAATGGCGGCATGACGGTGTTCCGCTCTGATAAGGCCGGCATTGGCCTTAGGCTCTTGCCTCGAGCTAGACCTAGCTCTAACCTAACCGTAATGTCTAGAAGCCCGAGAGGAAGAGAACTAGGCATGCACATCCATGGCGGCATGCATGGTGGTGGCGCTCTCAGCAATGGTGCGATGACGGCGATGACCCATAGGCCTTTACCTTGGCTCAGGTTAAGGCAATGGGTGGTTGGTCACGTGGAGGAGGTAATGGCGAGCGGTGCGCGAGAAGTGACGGACGGTGATACGGTGGTGGCAGCGAACGAGCTCGGCAAAGGTGCGGTGGCGATGGCGTGGCGCTGTGGTTCGTTCAGGCGCGGCGAGGGCGAAGCGAAGCGAGGCAGAGGAGCGTGAATGCGGGCGAGCGAGGGAGGGCAGTGGCATCGCACGGCTTTGTTGCCCGCGTCGGGCCGACATGCTGGCGACGACACCGGTGGGACGGCCTCACCGCGGCGGTTGTGGCTCTGATGCCGGTTAGCCCACGACGTGCGTCTTGTGTGTGTGTTCTGTTCGGACACATGCATGTATAATTAGCGGTAGCGACTTCATGACTATATAACTCCTAATCCATGGTGATTTAGCAAAAACTTCCTTAATAAAAATTGTAGAGCTACGTGAGTACTACAAGATTGCTTAAAGGAGTTTTGTCTAATTCATAATGGTTTTCAAACTACAAAGCTCCAAATTAGAGTACTTTGAAACTATAGTCAGCACATGACTTAGCAAAATTTTCTAAGTTTCAAAACTGCATTTTGTTGATTTTTGTGAGCCCTATTTGACTAAGTTAGACACTGAATTAGCTCATGACCCTTAAATAAAGTTTGTTACTCATGAAAATAACTACAACTTTTATGTAGGTCACATAGCCATGCAAGCTCTCTAAACTACTGTTCAACTTTAGTCAAACTAGTACCATGAAAATGGGATTTCAAATGGAACCAACACTTAGAAGCAAATTTGGTCTATGTCATGAATATAAACATTGTTCCAATTATCATTCTAGATGTGTCTAAGGTTTTTTCATGACCTCACAACCATTTCATACATTGGTCACATATGATTACAAGCATAAGCATATATATAAAATCAACATTTCATGTGATAAGGCATAAGAATGAGATGAAATTTCTTATGCTCATGTTCATGAATGCTTGGATGATTCTTGTGCTCATGAAATGTAGGTGCCAAATGCCATGCTTAACACTGGGGTGTTACAAGTGGGGCCACAAGAGCGAGAGTTACAACAAGATTTTCATGACACGACCCTCCTACTGTTTCCACGTAGAAATTGGAAAGCCAAAATGGATGAGTAGTTTGGTAAGTTCGTAGTGGTAATTCAAAAGTTATATATCAATATTCCATTGCTAGATGCCATACAGGTACCTACCTACGCGAAGTATCTTAGAGACATCCTCAACAACAAGACCACTGCTTTCCACTAAGGTAATCAAGTTAACGGAGGAGTGTAGTGCGACCATCCTAAACACTTCACCTGTTAAGAAGAAGGATTCAGGATGCCCCATTATTGTCTGTTCGATCGGAATACAGAACTTTGAGAACGCGTTATGCGATCTTGGAGCAAGTGTCAGTGTTGAAATGATCAAGATGCCTAAGTGGAGGGGGGTGAATTGGGCTAATTCTAAATTCTTTGCAATAATTAAGCCTTACACTTAGCCCACTTCACCCCATGTGCCTAGAATGTAATTCTATTATTCTACCGCACAAAAGTTTTGCACCCTAAGTTCTAATCTTACTCTAGCATGGCAATTCTATGAATGTAAATATATGAAATAAATTGCTCGAATGTAAATGCTTAAAGTAAAGAGAGGGAAAGGAACACGGCGATGTTTTGCCGAGGTATCGGAGAGTCGCCACTCCCCACTAGTCCTCGTTGGAGCACCCGTGCAAGGGTGTAGCTCCCCCTTGATCCGTGCAAGGATCAAGTGCTCTCTACATGTTGATTCTTCAACACTCTATCATGGTGAATCGCCCACAACCGCTCACAACTTGAGTTGGGTCATCCACAAGCTCCACCGGATAATCACCAATCTCCCAATCACCACCGAGCCGTCTAGGTGATGGCGATCACCAAGAGTAACGAGCACAAACTCTCACTTGACCATGACAAGCCTAATGAGAAGGGTGAATGCACACTTGCTACTCTCCTTGCACTAATGAGGACCTTAATCTTGGATTCTCAAATCTCAATCACCTCACTAGGCTCTTGCTCTTCCTTGCACTCTCAAGGTGTTTCTCAGCTGAACAAATGAGCAAGGGACCTCCCTTGGATGACTGGAATAAGTATTTATACCCCCTCATTCAAAACATAACATTTGGAGGCTGAGTCAGCATTCTGTGGGGTGACCGGACACTCCGGTCAGGATGACCGGACGTTCTGGTCAGTTATACCTGCAAAGAGCCGTTATGTTCTAACCAGACTCTGACCAGCGTCCGGTCAGCACTGACCGGACACGTCCGGTCAAGAAAAATGCTCTTTAGAACCTTACTGATATTAACCGGACGCTGGAACCCAGAGTCCGGTCACTTCGCTGTTCAGCGTCCGGTCAGTTACCAGATCCTGACCAACGTCCGGTCAACACCGATCGGATGCGTTCGGTCAAGAAAATCCCTCTCTGGAACCTCTCTAGAGTTGACTGGACGTTGTACCCCAACGTTCGGTCCATGTTCACTCAGCGTCTGGTTAGTATCAGATGACTTCAGTTGATCAAATGAACTGACCGGACTCACCCTCCAACATTCGGTCACAACCAGACCAGCGTCCGATCAATCATTTGACCCTCAATTCACTTCCAACTCAAAATTCTATGTGAATGAAGTTTGCTCCAATTGATCTTAGGGCTACTCCTGAGCCACCTAGTGCTAGGTTTGACAAGTGTGCATCACACCTAACCCACTAGACTCACCTAGGTCAAGCTACTAGTCCATACCCCCCTTAATAGTATGGCCAAAGGGAAAACAAAGTCCTAAACTACTCTAAGTGTCTCTTCAACACCAAATGACACTTAGAACTAGTCTGTCCTTAACCTTGTCCTCCATCCTTTGAAAACCGAAATGATTTCCATCGATGGAGGCATGACAACCATGATTGCCCAATCAATTATCATTACCATGACCTAACTCAAATTGCCTTTGCAAAACACATGTTAGTCATAGTAATCTTGTGTCGTCATTAATCACTGAAACCCAACTAGGGGCCTAGATGCTTTCAATCTCCCCCTTTTTGGTGATTGATGATAACACAACCTCGAGTATGTGGAAGAGATTAGTGAGGTTTTCAACATGCTTGGTTCATATAAGCTTTTGACAATAAGAGTAAAGGGGTTAGACATGCTTATATGACCCAAGCCAACATGGTGTACTCAATAGATATGAATTAAGCATGAGTACATAAAGTAAAGCTCATTTGAATTGGAGTAAAATGTGGAAGCCAAGCAAATGAGCATAACCAAGTGACATGACATATATAAAGATATCAATGTAGAGAGCACACATGTCACATAAGTCTCACCATCACAAGTATGTAATGCAATGCATTAAAGAAAAGATGAATGCACAAAGTATCACACATAAAGAAATGAATCACATGCTCTCCCTAGATCTAACATACTCGCTCCCTCTCCCCCTTTGGCATCAAGCACCAAAACCTAAGGGTCGGATGGTGGAATAGGGAGCACGAAGTCGGTATTTGAGGTGGTGTGAGAAATCTAAAAGCGAGCGAGCATCATCCTCGACCACGAACTCGAAAGCGATCGACCCTCTGTCACTAGAAGTGAAGGTGAAGCGGTCTAGGTATGCTCAGTAACTAGTGCGGCCTGTGACTCTAGAAGTATCACAGTAGGAAGTGGAGCCACATCTACCTCGGTAGTTGTCACTGTCTGAGGTGGATCGGATGATGCAACATATGACAGAATCGTCTCTATAGTCCTGGTCACTGGAGCAATTGTGGTAGGGATAGGGACTCATAACTCTAGAGGTGTAGGCTGCCCGATGAGCTCATTGAAAGTAGCACCGAGACTCCTGGAGACTGAGGTGTCCATCACTAACCCTGAAGTACTCTGAGTCAGAATGAAGCCCATAATAATGGGAGTAAAGTGAGGACCCTAAGCTGTCACTGGTGAAGCAAACCACTGAGACACTTGCTCTATAGGTGAAGCAAACTGAGTAGCTGGTGGTCTCGGACTCTAAAGCCCACTAGGCTATACAGCTAGAGTCATTGAAGTGGTGGTAGCAGGCTAGCCTATCTGAGGTGTAGACTGTTGAGGAGCAACACCAATAGCAGTGAATACATGCTACATGAAGCCAAGTAACTGCTGCTGAATCACAAGCTGCTACTACTGCTACATGGCCTACTGCTTCCTCTAGAACTCATCCTATTGAGCCTGAACCTAAGCAACTACAGCTATGGTCTCCTGTGCCTGACGTGCCTGGTCCTGTCTCATCCGCTCAAGTACAGCTAGAAGAGCTAGGTCAGGCCTTGGTGACACCTGAGTACATGTCCGACTAGAGCATCAAAGCTATTGCTATGCTGCCTTCTCTATCTCCTCAACCTACTCTGCCTACTGAGTACCCTCTGTCTGCTCTGCTGGCTGTGTCTGCTGCTCAGTCTCCCCCTAAGGCTGACTCTCCTCCAAAGAGACACATTGTCCTCTAAGCATGATAGTCCTAGGTGGACTACAAAGACTGGCCTCCATCCTCTCGATGGTGGCCCTCTAAGCGGGTGACAACTGGTTGCCTATGCAAACCCCACTGCCAGCTCCACCTCTCTCTGCATGCTCTATGGTGGCTACCACTACTGCTGCTCTCTCTGTCTCCACATCAACAAACTTGCGCTTCTTCTTCGTAATCGTCTTTTTCACCTTTCCTTTTTCCTGAGCAGTCAGGTGAGGTGAAGGCCTTGGATCCTCATCTACAGGACCACCTCCAACATTCTTGCAATGTGCCATTGCTGGAGCTAAAGAGAATTATTGCCACTGACAATGTCAGCTGACACTCACGAGGCTTGACCTCGATCCATACTCACGGGCTTGGCCCTGAGTTTACTGACAACTGCCAAAACAACCACAAGAGCACCGACTCGCTGATGAAATCCGACGATCCGATGACCAATCAGTAGAGGAAAGGACCATAGGTCACCACCGGAATCTACAAGGGCTAGGGTTACGGTTCTGGCGCGAAGTGGTGCGGTGGCCGAGGAGACGCGGTGGCAGTGCAATGCTGGCGTGGTGAGGCAGGCACGGAGCGGACGTGACTAGGGCAGATGGCGGCGCTGGCGTGGGATTAGGGTAGCATGGACGTGGGTGAGATAGGCACTGGCGGCGTGGGTGTAGGAAGAGGAACTATTTAAGGTGGCCCCCACGTGATGGATAAGAAAAGGAAAGAAATCTAGATCCACTCAATTTCCACTGATCGGACGCATCGGTGGCAACGACCGGACGCTGCAACCCGGAGTCTGGTCGACAATAGAGAGGTCCAAAACCCCTCAAGTCACGACCAGATGCGTCCGATTACCCTTGACCGGACGTAGCCAGAGTCCGATCAATACTGAGTTCGTCTTCTTCGTTTGACCGAACGCAGGGTCACCATCACACCGAATGTAGGATGAGCACTGTTTCAGCGTCTGGTCACTCATGCACTGCATCTGTTCACCGCCTGTGAACTGACCGGATGCTGGAAGCAGAGTCCAGTGCAGCGTTTGGTCGCCATAATTTAGCGAATCTTCAATGTTCCTTCGCGCTACCTTTTCCCAATCAAGTCCCAACTTCAATAAGACTCAAATAAACACCAATAGGGACTGATGTGAGAGACCTCTCTCAAACCCTCAATTTTTTAAAAATATTTTGCCTTAGGCTATAATTCTTTTTAAGAAAATATGCAATAAAAAGGGCGAGGAGCACCATATGACCACACAAGAGGGTTTTATGATCAATAGAAGCTTCAAATGCTCTCCCTAATTGTGGACAAACACAGAGGGTGCTCAAAAGATAACCAAAAAGAAATGACAAAGCAACACACATACATATGCAATGCAATACTTGAAAGTATTATAGTTGCTTGTCAAGTTTGATCCAAGGTTAAGCTTCTTCACACGCTTTTCAACAGTTATCTTAACCATGTTAGACAAGTCCTAAGCGCATTACCAAAAAATAAAGATGTTTTATATTACAGTGCAATGCAAGGGACAACACAAGCTCATTATTTAGTGAAGTTACTAAAATCAAGCACATTGAGCTCATTCCTCAACTGACAAAATATAGCCTCATCTAGCGGTTTAGTGAAGATATCCACCAATTGATCCTCGATGCTTACACCTTCTAGTAATATATCATTTTTAGCAACATGATCTCTAAGAAAGTGATGGTGGATATCTATGTGCTTGGTGTGAGAGTGTTGAACCGGATTATTAGCAAGCTTTACCACGCTCTCATTGTCACACAAAAGAGGTACTTTTTCTAGAACTACACCATAGTCTAGCAAAGTTTACTTCTTGTAAAGAATTTGTGCACAACAAGCACTCGCGGCAATGTATTTTGCTTCAGCGGTGGACAAAGCCACACTATTTTGCTTCTTGGAAGACCAAGACACTAGTGATATACCAAGCAAATGGCACCCTCCGAATGTTCTTTTTCTATCAATTTTGCAACCGACATAATCCGAATCGGAATAGCCAACTAGTTGAAATCTAGCTCCTTTGGGATACCAAAGACCAATGCTTGGTGTGTGCTTAAGGTACCTAAGGATTCTTTTAACGGCAACCATGTGAACCTCCTTAGGACTAGCTTGAAATCTAGCACACATACACACACTAAACATGATGTCGGGCCTAGATGCGGTCAAATATAATAAACTACCAATAATAGAATGGTAGAGAGTTTGATCAACCGATTTTCTTCCCTCATCTAGGTCGAGATGTCCATTAGATGGCATTGTGTCTTGATTGGCTTACATTCATCCATTTTGAACCTCTTGAGAAGGTCCTTGATATACTTTTCTTGAGAGATGAAAATCTCTTCTCTCATTTGCATGACTTGAAAACCAAGAAAGAATGTAAGCTCTCCAATCATAGACATCTTGAACTCTTTTGATATCAATTAACCAAACTCTTTACAATAGTCATCATTTGATGAGCCAAATATGATATCATCAACATATACTTGGCAAATGAAGATCTCTCCATCAAGCTTCTTGGTGAATAGTGTGGTATCGACCTTCCCAATGGTAAAGCCCTTCTCAATGAGGAAATCTCGAAGGCGCTCATACCAAGCTCTTGGGGCTTGCTTAAGCCCATATAGCGCCTTGGACAACCTATAAATATGATTAGGATATCTAGGGTCTTCAAACCCGAGAGGTTGATCAACATAGACTAGTTTATTTATGAAGCCATTTAAAAATGTACTTTTACATCTATTTGATATAATTTCATTTCATGATGCGATGCATATGCAAGGAGGACACAAATGGCTTCAAGTCTTGCAACTGGTGCAAAGGTCTCTCAAAATCCAACCCTTCAACTTGAGAGAACCTATTTGCAACTAGTCTTGCCTTGTTCCTCACAACAATGCCTTGATTATCTCGCTTATTGTGGAACACCCACTTTGTTCCAATAACTCTTGCACCTTGTGGTCGCTCTTCAAGAGTTCAAACTTCATTGCGGGTGAAGTTGTTCAACTCTTCATGCATGGCATTTATCCAATCTAAATCTTGAAGAGCTTCTTCTACATTCTTAGGTTCAACACAAGAGACAAAAGAGTGATGTTCAATAAATAAAGCAAGTTTTTGAGAGCGAGTCATTACACCCTTTGAAGGACTCCCTATGATGAGATCTTATGGATGTGCTTGTAGTAGGGGTGAATTTCTTCTATCAACGACTTGAGGGGGAGGTTGTGGAGCATCAACATCTTGAGTTTGTGCCACCATTTGATCATGAGTATCTTTATTTTTTACTCTCCCATCTTTATCACCATCTTGTGGCACATTTGATGAAGAAGGTTGATCAATCACTTGTACATCATCTTCATCATCTTTCGGCTTGATGTCTCCAATCGGAATGTTCTTCATGGCCTCCCTCAATGGTCCATCACCTACATCAACAAGATTCTCTTGTGCTCCTTGGGAGCCGTTAGATTCATTAAATTCCACATCATATGTTTCTTCAACCAAGCTGGTGGCATGATAAAATACTCGATATGCTTTGGACTTTGATGAGTTACCAACAAGAAAGCCAATATCTCAACGTCTTTGAAACTTTCCTAGGTGTTGCCGCTTCTTGTAGATGTAGCATTTGCAACCAAACACCCGGAAGAATGATACATCCGGCTTTTTCCCATTGAGCAACTTATAAGGGGTCTTGCCAAGAAACTTTTGAAGGAATAGGCGGTTGGATGCATAACATATGGTGTTGATAGCTTCTGCTCATAGATCTTTGGGTGTATTGTACTCATCAAACATTGTTCTTGCAAGTGATAAGTGTCCGGTTCTTTCTCTCTACTACACCATTTTGTTGAGGAGTATATGTTATGGAGACCTCATGCTTGATTCCAACTTCATCACAATATGCTTCAATGTTTGTGTTGTCAAATTCTTTTCCATTGTCACTTCTTATCTTCTTGAGCTTCACTTCAAATTTATTTTGTGCTCTCTTGGCAAACTTCTTGAAACATGAAGCCACTTCAGTCTTGTCATGAAGGAAGAACACCCAGATATATCTAGAGTAGTCATCAACTATCACAAGACAATAGAGGTTTCCTCCCACGCTCTTATAAGTTGTTGGTCCAAATAGATCCATGTGGAGAAGCTCTAGCACTCTTGTTGTTGACATGTAAGCTTTTGTGGGATGAGTGTTTGCAACTGGCTTGCCAGCTTGACATGCACTACAAAGCTTGTCCTTCTCAAATTTCACATCCTTAAAACCTCTCACCAATTCATTCTTTATTAGCTTCTTGAGTGAGCTCATCCCAACATGTGCAAGTCCTCTATGCCATAGCCACCCAAGTGATGTTTTGGTGACTAGGCATGTCTTCAAGTTTGCATCTTCGGATGTGAAATCCACTAGATATAGGTTGTTGTATCTAAATCCCTTGAATATGACTTGATCATCATCTTTCTTTGATACAACCACTTCCTTCTCGGTAAACAAGCATTGAAAGTCAAGATCACACAATTGACCAACGAATAGCAAGTTGAAGCTCAGTGAAGCAACATATAGTGCATTTGAGATTAAATGATCATTTGATATTGCCACTTTGCCCAATCCTTGAACTTTGCCCTTTGAATTATCACCAAATATAATTCTTTCTTGACCATCAACTTCTTCATCTAGTGAGGTGAACATACGAGGATCACCGGTCATATGTTGAGTGCAACCACTATCAATAACCCAATGACTTTCCACTGGTCTTGTAGTTCACCTACACACAAGAGATTAAGCTTGATGTTTAGGGACCCAAACTTGATGAGGGCCCTTGACTTTCTCAACTAGTGACTTTGCAACCTAAATTTTCTTAGGCCTATTCTTGTTGGGAGGTCCTAAGAACATGATTTTCATTTTTCCACTAGAGTCATTTCTAAGCATGTAATGAGCATTGAAAGCAAAGGGTCTAGCATGCTTCGGCAAGGGTTGTGATGGTGGAGTTTGACACTCATGGGCAAAGTGACCTTCTTGTCCACATTCAACACATCTCTTTGGCTTAGGCTTTGACTTGTGTTGTTGTTGATGTTGAGCTTGAGCTTTCTTCTCTTGATGTGCCAAATACCCAATACCACTTCTATCCATCTTCATTACGGTGTTCATGAGTAGCTCACTTTAGAGATATTGGCCTCTTGTGAACTTGCTCAAGCCGGTCTTGAGATGTTCTTTCTCTAACTTGAGCTTCTTGTTCTCTTCTTTAAGTTCATCATGATTTTTCTCCATCTTGAGTCTCTTATTCTCTTCTTTGAGCTTCTCATTCTCAAGAGCTATATCACAATCATGATCAAGGTTCCCTATCATAATTGTGTTGGTGGTTGATAGTTTTTCAAGATCTTTCTTGAGCTTTTTATTCTCATGCTTGAGTTTGACATACTCATCATAGTTGTCGGTCTCAACCACTTTCTTACCTTTGCTACTAGATCTTTGCTCAATGCTCTCAACAATTCAGTCATCACATGATGTAGCTATATCAATCTTAACAACATGGTTAGTAGCATCATGTGGCTCATTGGATAATAACTCATGAGAGACAACAAGATTATCATGATTAACCTTGAGATTTGTGTACTCTCCTTTTAGCATATTATAGCTAGTGGTGAGCTCATTATGTATCTCCTCAAGTTTATCATGTTTTTCTTTAAGCTCCTTTTTAGAGGATTTGAGCTCCTTGAGTTTGGATGACATAATTTTATTTTCTTCTCTAAGCTCAACACTAGCTTTTTCGGCTATGTCATATTTTGCTAAGAGTGAGTCCTTCTCAAGTTCTAGCTTTTTATTTTTAGCTCTTGTCTTTCTAATGATTTTAGTATATTGATTGAGCAACTTGACAAGATCATCATAAGAAGGTGATTCAAATTTATCATCACTATCACTATCTTCATTGCTAGCATGATCATCACCACTACTATCATCATTATTTTGTACCTTTCGTTCACCCTTGGCCATAAGGCATAGGTGTGTAGTGGATGACGGCGGTGGTGTCGGTGAAGATAGTGAAGAGTCAATTACAATAGCGGCCACCTTCTCGTTCTCACTTTCATCATCGGATGAGCAACTTGATGAAT
Source organism: Miscanthus lutarioriparius (assembly GCA_904845875.1). Lineage (NCBI taxonomy): Eukaryota > Viridiplantae > Streptophyta > Magnoliopsida > Poales > Poaceae > Miscanthus > Miscanthus lutarioriparius. The sequence goes on from CAJGYO010000015.1 coordinate 26,487,658, forward strand.
CAATATCCGTGAGTCAATCACCAACGATGTATGCCTTGCCATTCTTCTTCTTGTGGAAATCCTTCTTGCCATCCTTCTTCTTGTATGGCTTGTTTTTCTTCTTCTCATCATCATCTTTATCACTTGAGTCATCTTTCTTGCCCTTGTACTTCTTCTTGTACTTGTCTTTCTTGGGCTTGGGGCATTGATGAGCTAGATGACCAAGTTCTCCACAATTATAGCAATCCATCTCGGAGATTGGCTTCCTTCTATTGCTAGTGAAGAATTTCTTCTTCTTGCCATCAAACTTGACACCATTCTTGTTGAGCTTCTTAAGCATCTTGGCGGTTCTTGTCACCATGAGAGCAAGACTTGCATTATCAATTTTATCATCACTTGAGCTCTCATGTTCAACGCTTGCTTTGCCCTTCTTCTCTTGGCATGCCTTGAATGCCAAGTCTTTCTTCTTGGTGGAAGAAGAGCCATCTTGTGGTGTGATGTGCATATACATCTCATGTGCATTGATCTTTCCCAATATTTGAGTTGGTGTAGCAGTGGAAAGATCACCTTGATGAAGCATGGTCAGAATATGCCCATATTTGTCAATGGGGAGGACACTCAAGTTTTTTCTTACAACATTGGAGGGTTGCATTTGTGTAAGTCCTAGTCCATTGACTTCCTCTACAAGAACATTCAAGCGTGAGTACATCTCATTAGCACTTTCTCTAGAAAGCATCTCAAATGAATTAAGCTTTTTCATAACAAGGTGGTAGCGTTCCTCACTCTCACTCTTAGTTCCCTCATGGAGCGCACAAATGTCCGACCATAGTGCATGGGCGTCCTTGTGGTTCCGCATGCGGTTAAAAACTTCTTTGCAAAGGCCTCTAAAGATGGTGTTTCTAGCCTTTGCATACCATTTCTCATAATTAACTTCATCGCCTTCAAGGTGTGTGGGATCCTTAGGTTTTGGGAAGCCTTGTGAGTGGCTCTAAGAATTTCAACATCTAAAGCATCTAAATAAGCCTCCATGAAGATTTTCCAATAAGGAAAATCATCTCCCTCAAAGATAGGAGGAGGTCCATCCCCATGGGACATCTTGCTCTAGGTGGTTAAGCCTAATTTAGCGAGCACGAGGCTCGATACCAATTAAAAGGATCAAGATGCCCAAGTGGGGGGGTGAATTGGGCTAATTATAAATTCTTTACAATAATTAAGCCCTACACTTAGCCACTTCACCCCTTGTACCTAGAATGTGATTCTATTGTTCTACCGCATAAAAGTTTTGCACCCTAAGTTCCAATCCTACTCTAGCATGGCAATTCTAGGAATGTAAAGACATGAAATGAATTGCTCGAATGTAAATGCTAAAAGTAAAAAGAGAGAGAGAAAGGAACACGGCGATGTTTTGTCGAGGTATCGGAGAGTTGCCACTCCCCACTAGTCCTCATTGTAGCACCCGCGCAAGGGTGTAGCTCCCCCTTGATCCGCACAAGGATCAAGTGCTCTCTACGGGCTGATTCTTCAATACTCCGTCATGGTGAATCGCCCACAACCGCTCACAACTTGAGTTGGATCATCCACAAGCTCCACCAGATGATCACCAAACTCTCAATCACCACTGAGCCATCTAGGTGATGGCGATCACCAAGAGTAATGAGCACAAACTCTCACTTGACCATGACAAGCCTAATGAGAAGGGTGGATGCACACTTGCTACTCTTCTTGCACTAATGAGGACCTTAATCTTGGATTCTCAAATCTCAATCACCTCACTAGACTCTTGCTCTTCCTTGCACTCTCAAGGTGTTTCTTAGCTGAACAAATGGGCAAGAGACCACCCTTGGATGAGTGGAATAAGTATTTATACCCCCTTGTTCAAAACATAACGTTTGGAGCCTGAGTCAACATTCTGTGGGGTGACCGGATGCTTCAGTCAGGGTGACCGGATGCTCCGGTCAGTTATACCCACAAAGAGCCGTTATGTTCTGACCGGACTCTGACCAGTGTCCGGTCAGCACTGACCGGACACGTCCGGTCAAGAAAAATGCTCTCTGGACCTTACTGATGTTGACCGGACGCTGGAACCCAGAGTCCGGTCACTTCACCATTCAGCGTCCGATCAGTTATCGGATCCTGACCAACGTCCGGTTAGCACCGACCGGATGCGTTCGGTCAAGAAAATCCCTCTCTAGAACCTCTCTAGAGTTGACTGGACGTTGTACCCCAACGTCCGGTCCATGTTCACTCAGCGTCTGGTCAGTACCAGATGACTTCAGTTGATCAAATGAACTGACCGGACTCACCCTCCAACCTTCGGTCATAACCAGACCAGTGTCCGATCAATCATTTGACCCTCCATTCACTTCCAACTCAAAATTCTATGTGAATGAAGTTTGCTCCAATTGATCTTAGGGCTACTCCTAAGCTACCTAGTGCTAGGTTTGACAAGTGTTCACCACACCTAACCCACTAGACTCACCTAGGTCAAGCTACTAGTCCATACCCCCCTTAATAGTACGGCCAAAGGAAACACAAAGTCCTAAACTACTCTAAGTGTCTCTTCAACACCAAACGACACTTAGAACTAGTCCGTCCTTAACCTTGTCGTCCATCCTTTGAAAACCGAAATGATTTTCATCGATGGGGGCATGGCAACCATGATTGCCCAATCAATTGCCATTACTATGACCTAACTCAAATTGCCTCTGCAAAACACACGTTAGTCATAGTAATCTCGTGTCGTCATTAATCAACGAAACCCAACTAGGGGCCTAGATGCTTTCAAGTGTCATGCCCAAAAAGGTCTTTAACAAGCTCAACTATTCAACACTCACACCAACATCGATGTGTTTGCAATTGGCCGACCAATCGATCCGCTACCCTGCAAGAATCGCAGAGAATATTCTGGTAAAAATACAAAATTTCTTTGTTGCTTAGATTTTGTAGTACTTGACATGCAGGAGGACATGAAGACACCCCTCATACTTGAGAGACCCTTCTTGAGTACTACAAATGCTCACATTGATGTCGGAGCCGGAGAAATTAAATTCCATATTAATGGAAAGGAAGAGCGGTTCGCTTTCAAGCCAAGACCAGAACAATGCTCCAATCTAGAGTGCCATGAGAAGCGAGTATCAAGGTCTCCATCTCAGGAACCTACTGACGCACCTGAAGAATAAACCCGAATAGAGAAGTCCGGTTCGGTGGACTTAAAATAACGAACCCTTGCTGGAAGGTAACTCGGTAATTATCTATAATTATTTTTCGCATTATGTTTTACTTTGGCATATTTACTTTTCAACACGTGCATTAGAAAAATAAAATAAAAATTCGCATCATGGCATCATAAAAATGCAAGCCTCGTGTAAATAATTTTTACAAGAGCGTAAAAACCCCGTAAAGAAATATTTACCATGAAGGCATCAAAATTAAAAATACCATCATTCATCTTCTTATATTTCATATTATCATAAAATATTTTTGCATTGCATTTTTATACATATATACGGTAGAAATATGGGCACCAGGACCCATAGACGCTTGGGACCCACCACCATCACCTCCATCTCTATTCAACCTCCACTATCACCTCCATATCTTCACCATATCTCCACTTATCTCCATTCTGCACCGTCCAGAATAAATATCCACCAAAAGGAGCACTTCATTTACTTAACCACGAAGCAAAGAATCACCAAAAAAATGGAGAGGCCATTTGGCCATGGTGTGGGGCCAGCCAGCCCCACCACTAGGCCGGCCGACTAGCTACCTCCCCCTCTATAAATATCACTCCTTCCTGGTTGCTCTCGGCCTCAGGCACAACACAAAACAACCTTCCAAGTTCAAAATTCCAGTTCAAAATTTCATAGTTGAAATTTCTTTGGTAGAAGTAGTGTTGGAATAAGAAAGAGTGTGAGAAAGTTTGGGTATGAAAGTAGAGCTAAAATCTTGAGAAACAGGAAGAGAGGTGCTGCTGAAATTTGAGCAAGGAAAAATAGAATTTAAGAGTGCTAGTGTTGTCCAAATCAACAGAGAAAATTAAAAATTATTAGGGTGGAAGTCATGCCACAATCTTGATTAGAATATTCACTAAACAATCTCAGATGACTAACCTCTGGACGATTGACTTTTGGACAGCTAACCACTAACATTTTTATTTTTCCTAATCCCGTTGCACGAGTTGTGTTGTTTTTGTATATTTTGCAGGAAAATGAGCAAGATCATCGACAAGCTCAAGCGGCGATGTCATTCCGTTCAACAAGAAGTTCTTCATCTTGAGCAAGCACCGACATGGAGGTCGATCCTTCATCTCCCGCTGTTAGAGCACCGTCCTGATCAGCCCCCATGGAGAGGAATGTTCTTTTGCAAGAGAAGCAACCAAGCTCTAGGGAGATAAGGAGAAGAACATCTACAAGAAGCTAAAGACCAAGGATTTCGTCCTCACTCCTGCCTACGGTCCAGCCCTACTACAAGCCATAGGTATGACCACAGAATTCAAACTCATTTTTAAGGCTGTAGGATGGGAGGATGCTTGGGAAATCGATGAGCCAGGGTGTAAGCATTTGAATATTGAATTTTTGTGTACTTTGCAACCCACCGATTCGGAAGTCTCATTTAGACTTTTTGGGAAAGAATTTTCTATTCCCTGAAAAAATTTTAGTGAACTTCTTGGATTTCACTCTCAGTGCATAATTGATGTAGACTTCGCCATACAAGACTTTGATAGGAATAAATTTTTGAGGGACATTTAAAAAGAAATTGTTTGCTACCGCCCTCGCACCAATGAAATTTACCATCCTACTTTGCGATTCATGCACAAATAGATAGGATTTTCTCTTTTTCCTAGGAGTGATTTCCGCACAGTTAGAAATGATGAACTAAAACTACTTTATGCCATGATGAAAAGAAAGAAGGTCTCACCAATAAAATTCATGATGACACAATGGTTAGAAATTCCTAGTCTTAAGGGGATGTTGGGTGCACTTCTTTGGTCACCGCATAGCTAAAAATTTAGGTCTGCTAAAAAATGCTTCTATTATTTACATTGACGTTCCTCGTTGGCTTATTGATTATGACTATTTTAATCATGCACATATGTTAAAAAAGGGTAAGGACAGGAAACTTGTCATGATGTATGTGGATTATACGACCGAGCTCCCGTTACCAAACCGGAACCTCGGTTTGTATGCAGTGGATTCATTTTTCTTTGATTTGCAGAGAAAGGACAAAGCACCTCGCAGGAGTGCCTCTGCGAGGATCCCTCGCAACCTACATCCTCGATACCGTGGAGACGACCCCATTCTAGAGGGCCCTACCTTCACCAACTACATAGGATTTGATCAAGCAGGACCTTCTCAGGTGCACCATCCTATGCATGCGGGTTAGGACTAGTCGGGATCCTCCCGTATGCACCAACCTAAACATGTTGTGTGGGAGCAGCCTTCTTCGCATCATTCAGAGAGTTCCTGGCATCAGGGCTCAAGTGCACAATGGTAGGATGGCAATTTCGATTACTATCAGCAGCAGCCATATGAGGAGGTCTCTAGTGATTACTAGGGAGGACGTATGTCCTTCTCTGCTCGTGGATTCCATGACCACCCTAGGGCTATCATGATCAAGACATGGGCCACCATCCGCCGCCCATGGTTTACCATGAGCAGCAGATGAAACACACTCATTTTGACACCATGCTCACTACCATTGAGGAGAGCCAGCATGAGATCTAGAACACTCTGCACCAACATTCCAAGTGGCAAGAAGAAGCAAGACAACACCTTGCCGCCATCTAGCAGCACCAGGAGCAGAAGAACGACAATTGGTGATACTTATTCCATGGTCTCAACATCGACCCGCCCTTCTGAGAGACCGCAGTAATACCCAGCTTGGGGGAGGAGCCCCCATTACTTCAGGTAAGTTTTCTTTCTGGTATTTTATTATTATTTTTAGTTTATTTAATTTTTGAATTTGTATTATTATTATAAAAAAATGCAAAACTAAGAAAAGAAAAACAAAAAAATCTTTATCTTCTATATATATTAGTGTGTACAAAGTTTGCTTTAAGCTTAATTTGCTCAAGGTATGCCTTAGTTCTTGTCTTTAAGAGTCAAATAAATGAACAGAACTTGAAGATAATCTTACATGATAGAAATAATGAATAGTTGGTCTGTTGTAATTCCATTCAAGTTCCTAGTTTTCAGCTTGGAATTCTCCCGAGTTTTGGATGAAATTGATTTTATATGAAAATTTACTCTTAACTTGAAACTCGTGGGTAGCAAATGCTTGATCTAAATCTTGGTAATTGACTGATATGATATGATAAGGTCTGAGCTGCTATTTATCTTGTTTCAAGTGATACTAAATTCTAGAGATTTCTTTTGAAAACCTAAAAAGGCAACATGATGAGTTCATATATGATAAAGCTTGAATTCCCACTAGAGCCATACATGATATCTAGGCTAGGAAAAACTTCTATTTATATGCTACTTGTTTTATATTGAGTTTAGTCAAGCTTTGTTGATGCCTTATGAGAGGTTTGTCATGTTATTAAAATCAAGATCACATACACACCACCCACATATGCACTACTCCTACACTAGGGGTAGGCGCAAATCATGCTTTCCATCTAGATCCACCTAAAAATATTTTACTCCTAAACTAGAAGAAAACACCGAAAAATATGCTTTATAGGTTTCTACCACATAAATGCTCCAAGTTCTATTGTTATCTCTCAAATATTTTATTGCGGAAAAGAGGCATGGGCTATGCAAAAATTATTCATAGAAAAAAGAGAGAAAAGAAAAATATTGGAAAAATGGACAAGTGTCTGAAGTATTAAAACAATGGGTACTTTGGAGCCTGCCTAAAAAAATGAGATGAATAAGATAGCCCATGTTTTCTTACAAAGATGATTCCAAGTTTAAATGAGAGATATGTTTCCAAGGAGCATAGTAGAATTAGGCTAGCCACCATATTTATATCCACCATACTCCACACACATGCACATCTTGATTTGATTGTATGACTCAACTCTCTTTGGATCCAAAGTTTGACTTTATAATATATGTATTGCAAGTATGCTCTTTCATGCAATTTCCATTCCTATGAGCTTCACATAAGCCTTAGTTGTAGGAAAAGAAAGGCATATAATCATTTATTGCCACATATTTAAGAGACTTGAGAGTGTCATACAATGGAATCTCTGAGTTTTATTTTGAAAACTTGCAAAAACTCTAGAATAATGGTTGAACAAAGAACTTGAGACATGGTGCTTGACTTGATCATTCTGTCTTTCAATTGCTCAAGATCCAAGTGAAAGCTCAAAAGCCCCATGGTTAAAGGTAATATGGGTAAGTTTGAAAGACAGATCAATGAATTTTAATCTAGAGGAGAATTTTTTATTGAACGCATGTGTACTTTTGAGGAGTGAAAATATTGATGCAACTCCTAATCCATTGTTAAGAATTAGCTTTACTTAGGGACGAGTAAAGGTTTAGCTTGGGGAGTTTGTTGACGGTAGTTATCATCCATCATAAACCGTCAACTTAACTTGATTAAATGTATAAACAGGATCATCAACATAGATTTAGGAGTTTAAACTGACAATTTTCACAAGTTTTGGTGAATCTGTGTATTCAGCAGGGTTTATCTAGAAAACTATCAAGAGGGATCAAATTGTGAAATAAAAACATGCTTATTCGTAGCGAAAACTACCCTAGAAGGTTCAAGAAGACTTAGGAAGACACCAAAACAAAGCGTGTTTTGCTGCGGATAAGGGTGTTTTTATTTGACGATTTGATCACTCTTGATAGTTTTGTGGATAAACCCTGCTGAAAACATAGATTCACCAAAACTTATGGAAATTATCAGTTTAAACCCCAAAATCTATGTTGATGATCCTGTTTATACATTTAATCAAGTTAAGTTGATGGTTTATGATGGATGATAACTATCGTTAACAACCATCGCTTAGTTGCAAAATTTACAATCCCATGTTTGAACCCTCCCACGCGGAACTGATGAAAGTTCGATTCCCGCGTGCCGTAAAAGATACGTAGAGAGCAAGTAACCTACTCCAACAACCCTCGTAACCCCCCTGCACCCCCACCCCACCGCCGACCTTCCTCCTCCCCACACACATAGCTTTTCTTTTCTTCATTGTTGTTGTTCGTCATCGTCGCTCCTGCTCATCAGCACTGCTCAACCCTTGCTCCGCGCACGTGCACATTATCGGATTGGCCGCACAGATCCACCGGCGAACGAACTGCTGCTGTCACCAGCCTTGCCACTCATGCTCACCGCCGCCAGATCCAAAGGCAAGTGTAATAAGGCCTTACTTGCATCACCGTCCATTCTCCTCAAAACTCATCTCCTTACTAATGTTTATTGATGCAATTCCATGGTAGGGCGGCCTCATCTCTTTGGCTGGTGGTGTCCTTCTAGATGAAGGAAGGCCCCCAACATGAGGAACATAGTGGATAGTCTCTCATACAATGTGCTTGCCGACATCATCCGCTACCTCCCCGCCCGGTCCTTGTGTTGCTGCAAGTGTATCTGTCGCTCCTGGAGGCGCGTCATCACTGACTCCTATCAACGTAAGAAGCTTTCACAGATTGCCGTCAGCTTCTTTTATGGTAGCTGGTGAAAGTACAATCACCACTTCACTAGCATCACCGGTGAATGACCCTCCTTGTCCTCCTTGCCCTTCCCCTTTAAAAAGTCCTAGTCTCAGATTGTTGCAGCGGCCTCATCCTTCGCTGATGTGCTAGGCTTGATGGATTATGTCGCTATGTTGTCTACAATCTGGGAACCCACAAATGGCATGTACTACCGCGTAGCATCCGTTCTGTTGGTCAGGCTCGCTTAGGTTTTGACCCAACATCCTCGTAGTTCCATGTGATTGAATTTGTTGAGGTGGAGGGTGCATGCGTAGGTGTGGAGATCTACTCATCTAAAATCGCAGCATGGATCTTTAAGGAATCTGAATGGGGCGAGGGTAGTATTGTTCTATGTTCAAAATCGAGAAGTGTTTTTCTTAATGGTTTTATGCACATGCTTTAGTACTCTATGATAGTTACTGTGGATATGGAGGACAATTCGTAAACCAGGTGGTGCTAAAATGTCCATCCATCAAGCTCAGGGTCACCTGTGTGCGTGCTATGCTAATTTTCGCAATAGGTCTTGGCTTTTAGTGTGGATATTTGAAGACTATGGTACTGATAACTGGAGTTTGAAGTATGTTGTGGACACCGAGGAACTGTTTGGACGCATGAATATTAAAGTTGGTTCTAAGCTTTGTGATGAGGAGTACAAAGTGATTACAGTTCACCTAGAAAGGTTAGAACATTGATTGCATTTTTCTTGTTAGGAAGGATAGAACATTGATTGCATATGACATGGACCGCATAAAGGTTCATGTTATCCATGCCCGTGTCATCCGCTTTTGTAGATCAAGAGACGTTTCCATATGAACATGCCTTACTATCTTCCTTATGTTCTCTTGTTCATGGAGTCATTAGCATAGCAGTAAAGGTGCATTTCCTGCATTTCGTCGTCACGACAATCTTTGTTTAGGTTGGTAGTTGTTTTCATTCTATGTATGTATAGGTCAATTTTGGCCTGTTAACTAAAGGAATGTATGTTCAATATTATTGATTATGCTGCTTTGTTCAGGTTATGGATTAGAGATGAATAAGAGGGGTTCCATGGTGCATTGGCTACCAATCCGAAGGATACACTAATTATATTCATTTTGCCTTGCAAGCAGGAGTGCCACATAGAAGGAGCACAGCTATGTCGTTTCGTTATGTAAGTCTATATACATCAGTACCTTTAGTATGCTCTATGTACAGCTTGTGTTAGGACATCAGTTGAGAAAGATGTTATGATAGCCTCCATTGTTATTGTAAAAAATACTCTTGTTTGTGAACATAATTTATGGATGTAACGATTATATATCTGTATACTTTGTGTTCATAAAGCTATTAAGGGCCTAGCTGAATTAGTAACTATTGTGAAACTGCATGAAATTCTATCACCGTCGCTATATGTATGATGCGGCAGGGATCAAAAGTATATCACCGCCGAATCCTTTAGTAACCCGACACCGACTAAACGATCATCAAAGGTGGATCGTGGTGCAAGGCGACGGTGACCATGACCTTTGTACTGGTGGATCATACGCTGAACGATGGTGGTGTTAACCTCTACACAAGCGTCTCGGCTGTCGAACCGACAGTGAACCTGCACCACTGATAGTCGGGTCGAAGTACAAGGCGACAGTGCTGGTGACCACTACACAGGCGGTCAATGTGCCCACACGATGGTTTTGATAGCCTCGACACAGTCGAATCATTTCCCAATGCGACGGTGTTAGTGTACATCCACAGCTAGGTCATGCTACAATGCGACTGAAGTAAGGACCTAATCATAGATGGATCATAAGCCAATCGGCAGTGTTAGTGTACACCGCAGTCGGTCCTAGATGCCGACGGTGAAGTCTATGACCATCCCTGTCGACAGCTTATAGTCGATGCCAAAATTGGACTGCGATGTGGGTTATGACGCGACTGTGAAAGGTGCAAGTGTAGTAGTGTTGAATGGCTCATATCGGCCTGATACCACGCTGGGAGTATACATATATAGGCACCTAGGGTTTCTTGTCGTTCTTACTTCTCTCTTTCTCTAATCTCTATCCACTAGAGGCGCCAGTGTCACTTTCTCTCATGACATGGCGCTCGCAGGACCGGCGACGGCGCTCGTGCAGAGCACCTGGTGGAGCTCATCACGGCGGATCCAGCGGTGGAAGGGCGGATTCGGTGGTGGGAGAGTGGATCCGGCGGCAGAAGGTGGATCCGACAATGCAAGGGATGATCCCCGGGGCAGCACGTGAGCACGTCTTCTAGTGTCGCTTGTGCAAGCAGGATTGGGGATGGCGGCATACGAGCAGGCCTAGGAGTGGGCTCGCCAATGGTCTTGTGCCTTTTTCAATCTACTAGCAAATATGCCGGTGTGTTGCAACCGGAGAAAAAACTATCAAACCTTCATAGAGAACGACGATAGAAATTGTACATATTATTTATGTTTTTCCATTTGTTAAATTTAAAAGTTATAATTTATTTTGCGGTAACCATGACAACAAAATATAAGTTAATGTTGACAACAATATGATAGTGTATTATTAAACCTGACTTAAAATACAATCTTGATAGAATTTTTCCTTCTATTTCAAAGGCCATAAATATTTAGACATAAATATAATATAATTTTAATTTTTATTCTATCCATGTGTTGCTATATTTCAAGTAAACAAATAGCCGTTTACATAGGCTATAACTGTTTTGAGCGGTATGTCGCTATTTGTAGCATGTTTAGTTTAGCTGTTTTAGCCTGCTATAGCCCTTTATAGCCGACTCTTAACCTCAAGATAACCTTGTCACTAGATATCAATAGTCTGCTATTTATTACATTGCTATCGATTTCCATGACCTTTGAGGACCCATACAAACCTATAATTTTGATCTTTGATTAAAGTCAACAAGGAGTTAGTTGCCAACGTGTTAAAGATCGGTGTGTCCACCGGTGATTATGACCAGAAACCTCTCTTGATTTTTCACATGCTAACCCTCATTGGTGATTGAAGAGATACATTTATTTAGACTGAATTAGACAATAAACTACTCAAGTTTTGTGTTCACGTTTTGATTAGTTAAACCATCGACTAATTCAGATTTGAATAAAAATATGTTTCTTATCAAATTATGTTAACAACTTGGCATTCAAAATCTTTATTTCTATGATATAAGAGAAAAATCAATGGTTTAGAGGTTCATAATATTTATTCTATAACGAAAATTCAGTGGAAGAAAAATCACTGAGAGAATAACAAATGCAACAAAAAAATCTAAAATAAAGAAATCGGACGGAAGGCATAAAAAAATCGAACGTAAGCTAAAGCGCTAAAGCCCACACAAAGGAACGTAGGAAGAGAAAACTATTTTTTTATTAGACCGATACTAAATGGGATTCAGAGAAGAGGACCAGGGACATCAAACCGAACAAAACTTGAATTACAGAAGGGGATCAGAGTTGGACACACACAAAGGAACGTAGGAAGAGAAAAATATTGTTTTTATTAGACTCAAACTGAACGGGATTCGGAGAAGAGGACCAGGGACATCAAACCGAACAAAACTTGGAATACCCAAGGAGATCAGAGTTGGATGAAAAAATATATGGCATAAATTTTGCCTCTTTAGTATGAGGGGTATAGATTTTGCAGGCGAACATAGTGACCGCCTCAAAAAAAATTGATTATTAACACAGACGTAGAGCCCATATGGGCCTGCCTCCAGAAATCATATCTGACTGTGTCCGAAGAGCTTTTAGGCGGTAGTGGCCCGAGCCTAAGGGGAAGGTGAAGAGGCCTGTGGAGCCTAGTGGAGGAAGAGGAAAAGGTAGAGATAGAGGAGAGGTGAGCAGGTGAGGGTGCTAACAGGTCCACGGGCACGCACTAGTAAATTTTTCTTAAATGCTAATACATGTTCCAGAGTAATGGCTCTTAGTAGAGATTTAGCACAAGACTCTTTCCGGAGAGTTAAGATATTTATGAAAGAAGAATGGACAGCCAAAATATAACCCACGGTGGGAGTTAGAATTCATAAGTTCCACTACCCTGGCAAATTGCCTATTCAAGTTCACCATTTTTTTTCCAAAACCATAATGAAACCGTAAATCATGTATGCATCCCCTGTGACAGGTTAAATAAGGTGCTCAAATGGCACCCAAGAGTATTCTGCAGTGAATTGCCATGAGCGTCAATTCCACGAGGCATTCTGAGTCAACTTCTGGCGATTAAATAACTCCCTTGAACACAATTTACAACGCTCAAGTGGTATCCTACACTGTACAAGCAATCTGTTACATTCTCTCTCTCATATGGTGCAAACATTGTACGAGCAAGCAAGATGCAACGAAAATGTTGACACGAAATCTGAAAAAAATGGTTTCCATATGTGAAAGATACATCAACAGACCGACGCGAAAGCGAGAACAATACATATTCACTGATGAGTAAGGGGAACGGCTGGCTCGATCATTTGGTGGTTAGATTAGATCCTCTTGGGAGGCCTCTGGTGGCCGTGGCCTGATGCCCTGGGAGCCTTGTCGAGCAGCAGCAGGAGCCCCACATTGTTGCCGCACTGCCCAATCGGGTACCTGCCAACCATCATACCATCGGTGGAGAAGAACTTTAAAGTACGAAGCAGCAGACACGGAGAACAGCAGCGTGTGCAATGGAAGGAAGGGATTCAGGAACGGGATAAGGAAGAGGAACTCACTTGACGCGGGATGATTTCCTTCGCCACCACATGATTGATGTAACCCACTGGAAGGGATGGAGTCAAAAGCAAGCAAATTAGCTTCTGTTTTCAAGAATCTTTTTTAGGTTGGAAGTAGCCTTAAAACAGGGGTAAAACAGAGATTACCTTGACCACTGCAGCAAAGAGTGATGGCTGCCTCTTCACCACCTTCCTTTGCATAAGCACCGGCGGGTGCCGTGGTGGTCGCACAGTGACGGTCATGGCCGGCTGCGTGTTGCCCCCTTTGTAGAAGCTCTGCTGCGCCACTGCCGCCGCCATTGGAACCGGTGGTGGCGCCACCTCCTTGTAGAGCTTCTGCGCGATCTCCTTGAGCAGCATGACCTGCGCCTTCTCGGCCCCCATGGAGATGATGGCCTGCCTCATGGACTCACGGTCCGCCTCCAACGCCTGCATCCACGCGCTGAGGCGGCGCACCTCCTCGTCTTCCGTCCACGGGCGCCGCCCGTAGCGCGCAGATCGCTCCCCATAGGCGCTTGCCGCCGCCGTAGGAGCCGCCCTCGAGAACCGCCCGGGTGCCCGTGAATGGCGTCCACGGTGTATACCCGGTCGCTGGCGCCGCAATCGTCGTCTGGGAAGCAGTCGCCGTCGTACAAGTTGAGGCTGTCGTCCGAGTAGGCGCGCACTTGGCGCGGGAACACGGATCCCGGCGTGACGCGGATGATGGGCGTGGTGTTGGCGTTGGCAGCGGACACCGGGGTCGCGCCGCACTCGAGGACGTGGACGCGGTGGGCGGCGGTGAGTGAGCTGCTCACCTTGGTCTCAGCGCGTCGGCCTCGGACGCCGTGGCGGGTGGTCGATGCAGCACCGCAGAGGCGGGTAGTACCCTCGGCTCCGCCTCCGGACAACGCCGCGAGGGGACGGCGAGGAGGCGGTGGCGGCGGCGTGGCGGAGAAGCGTGGTGGAGCCCCGTCGTCGCGGCACGGCGCCGCAGGGGTGGTGGGGCGTCGCCTGGAGCACCCGCGTCCGGCGGCCTCGCGCTTGGAGAGCGCCTCGAGGGCCGCGAGCTCGGCGGCGTCATGGGCCATCTTCTCTCGGCGTAGCGCCGGAATCGGCGCGCCTCCATCATGGCCTCGGCCTTCTCGCTGCTGCAGCGGAGGATCATGGTCATGGCCTCGCTGGCGGGCGGCGCGCCGCCGCGCCCAGCGCTCGCGTCGAGCCGCTGGGCGTCGCCGAAGCGCGGCTTGCTGCCTCGCTAGCGCCTCGCGCAAGCGCAGCAGCTCTGTCCCGATCTCAACCCGCACGACCGCCGGTGGAGCCTCGGGTATGCTGGTGGGGTCCTCCGCTTCAGCGGGCGGACTCGCTGGGGACGTTAGCCAGCCGCCCGCCGCAGACATCGGCGGGGAAACGGAGAAAGAGGCGGGGTGACCGCATAAGGGGCAGAGCGAGGGAGGGGGCTCGCCGCCGTCGACCATGGCGGTGGCGGGGGACGGGACATGCGCATCCGAGGCCGTGGGGAGGTGGCGTGCGGGAGGAGTTAATTTTTGGGTTTCTCCCGACTTGCGGTTTTGGAAGGTTGTATGCTATTTTTAGGACACATGGTTTTGGTCTCTTCTTTGGCTGGCCGTAGAAGAAAGGACAGATAGAGAGGACCTAGACAATTAGGGTGGGAAAAATGTGTTCTGTGAGCGTGATCCTGGTTCTCAAAAAGATTTTTTACTCGAAACCAAGAACATTTTTCTTTACTCGAAACCAAGAATGCTAGTTAGAAGACATGCTAGCGTCCGGACGCACGCGCATGCTATCCATCTGTTTTTAATAATATACTATCATGACGTCTATGGATGCATCTTCGTGCTCCGCGTCTGCTGCCTGTCTATAGATATAGCTTCATGCTCCGCTTAGCCCCGTGTTCGACGCCCGTTGCCCGCCCATGGATGCAGCTTCATGTTTCGCGCCTGCTGCCACGCCCATAGATACACCTTTGTGCTCCACACCTTCTATCGCACCCGCTTAGTTTCCCGCGCGCACGTGGGGACTACGTTCACCTGCGCCCCCTTGCCGCGCTTGCTTATGAAACACTTGCAACATAAAGCATTTGTTGCAACATATGTCCGAAACAGATGAAACATTTACAACATATGTTTGTAACATATGTGTATGGGCACTGTAATGCAATATCCAGATAAAATACTTGCAACATACGTTTAAAACAGCTAAAACATTTGAAACATACACTTGCAACATACATGTATAGCGAGTGCAACATATGCAATATCCAGATAAAACACTTGCAACATACGCCTAAAATAGCTAAAACATTTTAAACATTCACTTGCAACATACCTATATAGTCATTGCAACATATTCAACACCAATCTACTTTTACAACATCTAGATAAAACATATGCAACATACATCTAAAATACATGAAATATACGGTTGCAACATGCGCTCATCTACTTGCTGCCCCTCAATGGACGCTCGTTGACATGGAGCTTAACGCCGGCACGGAGCTCGATGCCACACCACGAAGGTTGGACCTTGGCTATGTATAGTGCGAGTCCGGCGGGAGGTGCTAGGTGCAGTGGAGCCAGTGCAAGGCATAAGCGGCCCGCGGCGCGAACAACACGAGGTGAGAGCAGCGTGGCGCGAGACATGAGGCGCGGGTGGGGGCATGAGGCATGAGGCATGAGGCGTGGGTGGGGCATGCGAGGCACAAGGCCACGGGCATACGAGACACGGGGCACGATGGCAGGCGGGTCCGTTTTGTCCGACCGAACGGATGCTCTCGGTAGAGAGCATTACGGATGTAATGTTCTTATTGAAAGGATCTAAAGAATGCCTAGAGGGGGTGAGTAGGTGTATCTAAAAATTTCTGTGTAAAATCAAAGTCAAATATCAATGATAGTAGAAAGTTCCGACTATTTGGGCCGGAACTTCCGGCAGCCAGAAGTTCCAACGCAAATAGGTGGGAGTTCCGGCACCTACATGAAATTCACTACAAGTGCTAAAATGATCTTTGAGTGAAAGATATCTTACAACCCCACTTCCTAGTGGTAAGGTGAAGTGAGGTTGCTTCTTTGATGCTAGAAGGTCACCACTCCGTAAATTGAGTCCAAACCCTAAGAGGAGAGTTGCAGAGGAAGACAAACCAACAAGAACAAATATGATAGAACAAATCACAATAACAACAAGCACGTGGGACATAAGGATTTATCCTGAGGTTCGGCAACTCCACAAAGAAGCTCCTACGTCCTCGTTGTTGAGGTGACCACCAAGGTCATAGTCTCTTCCACCTGCTTGCCTCTCTCAGAGCAACCACAAAGGTTACTTGAGCTTTTCACTAAGAAATCAAGGGTAATACAAACTTCTCAAGGCTTTTCATAAGATGGAAGCTCTTGGGAGATGCCTAGCCGGCTAGGGTTCCAAGAACCCAAGAGTAATAGATGCAAATCCAACCGGCTTGACAAAGAAATTAAGTGCTCAAGCTTGCCAAAGTGATTCTCTCACTCAATCCACTCTCCTTTCACTCAAAACCCTTGGGGAATCAAAGATTAGGGGAGAGGAGAGGGGTGCCTTGAATACTTGGGAGCTGTTTTGAATGAAAGTTGGTGAGCAATGAATAATTGGTTCCCGGTTAGAAGAGAGGAGAGAACTATTTATACTCATAGTGAAATCCAACCGTTTAGATTAGGATCGAAAGTTCCAACACAGATCGTCGGAACTTTCGGCCCTTCTATAAAACACTGTTCAAGGCTCAGTCAAAGGTGGTCAACACAGATGGAGCCGAAACATCCGGTGGAACACCCAACCTAGAGCTGAGCCAGGGGGTTAAGTCCCAAAGCGTTGGGACTTCCGGCGGTAGCCATGACTTCTAGCGGGGGCTAGAACTTTCGAAACCCGGAACTCCTGAGTCTTGTTGGGACTTCCAACGGGCGAGTGAGCGCAGGCAGGCTGACGACTAAGTCCTCAAGTGCTAGAACTTCTGGCTCCAAATGCCGGAACTTTCGATGGCTAGAACTCCCGGCTCACGCCAGGACTTCTGATCACCAAAAGTCCAAGAACTATATCTAAGTGTTCGGGAGGTAATTTTGTGTCTCTCTTTTGATTTTATTTTTATGCTTGAGCATTCTATCTTTCTCAGACCACCTAAACTTGCATCCCTCTTTATAGTACAACATACCTAAACCCAAAACAAAATTTAAAATGCTTGAAGCGCGCTTTGGGTTCATTCGCCTTTTGCACTTGAAGAATTGAGGGATACCATTTTATCTTAAATGAACTCTTTGAAACTTTCAGGGGACTAAAGCTGTAATATATCTCATTAAGATCTCATTAGTCCCTAATTTAGATGTCATCAATACACCAAAACCCACATAGGGGGCAAATGCACTTTGAATCTCCCCCTTTTTGGTAATTGATGACAACCAACTTAGGCTTTTATAAAAATGTGAGAATTTAAAGCTTTTGAACCCCAAAATTTATAGAGAGCTCCCCCATAATATATGCATTGAATTTGAATTTCAATGATGATCATCAACACATCACTTGCATATATTAAGATAGAAACTCCCCCTAAATTTTGCAATCCATGGGGAGCAACAAGTGTATGTGAACAAGTGAATATACGTGAAAAAGGGAGATGCAATATGACATGTTATACAACAAGTAAAAGAAAATATGATGGCCAAGATCTCAAAGTAACAACTTGAAACAACACATGGCCATCCAAAATAACATCCACCATTCACATGTAGAGACAAATAGATATGTAGATAAACATTGCTTATCTTATAATCATCTATCACATAAATATAGTTGTCCATCACATAGTGCCACCACACGACATAGTTCATATAAGCTAAAAGTTTTAAAGTCTCACAAGCTCTAAGCGACCAACTCTAAGCAACCAACTAACTTATTACAATAAGATCAAAGCCTAACACTCCCCCTTTGTCAACAAGTGCCAAAAGGGGTAGGCCACGTGAAAGAAACGACTACTCCTCATCATTGTCTTGGTCACCACCACCACCATCATCATCATCGTCATCATCATCATCTTCCTCTCGGTACTCCTCTTCATCGACATCCATTTGCGACTTGCCATGGGGACGGGGCTGATCAGACAACTCTCCATAGTATTCCTTGCAAGCCTCATCATAAAGCTCGAAAGGATCATGAAGTGGCTCCAAGGCCCAAGGCGGAGCAGAGGGAATGTCAAGCTTCTACTCAATACGATGCATCCTCACAAGCATCTCTTGCTCACGCTCAACACTTGCACAATAAGCTTCAAACATATACTTCATGAAGAACTAGAACTTGCTGGGGGGCTTACCACTGGAGGAGGAGGACTAAGGCTCCTCACTATGAGCATGGAGAGAGTGTGAAGCATGTGGTAGAGAAGCTCATGAGGAGGAGCACGAGACACCTTTGCCTTTGCCCTTAGCGAGGTCCACTAATTCTCGCTTTGCCTGAAGTGACATCTTGTTGGACAGCTTGAGGACTTTGTGAGGACATCGGAAGGGAAGTGAATGCTAGACACATGCTCAATGATATGCATGATGAATGGAGCATAGGGGTAGTGATTTACCACATCCTCACTAAATATAGCGGCTGATGGAGAACTTGGTGAACTCATCTCCAAAGCAATCAAGGAAAACCTATGAATCCTCACGGAGATTGATAGAGTCACCTATCTTGGGATACAAGATCTAATGGAGGATGTTGTTTAGCACATAGTAGTAGGGCTTCAACCAAACGGTCTTCCCATTAGCATGATGACCATCCAAATACATATACTGATACTCATCCATGGCAAGAGCGGAAATGTTAGTAATGGTAGTGGAGGTGCGATCCCTACGGTCCAAGCTAAGAAGGCAAGAAAAGGTAATGAAATCAACCTTGTAGTGCTTGCCTTCAGTGGTCCAATGAATGAAATGAGTCTCCGCCCGGGTGTCCAAGTGATAGGAGGCGTAGAACTGACAGATAATCTCATTGTTCCCCGGCTTGCGGAACTCTATCAATGGCTGCAACACCATCCTTCTCAAGTCACAGAGTAGCTATTGCATATCCAGTCCAGGCAGCTTGCTAAGCTCAAAGGTGTCAATAGCCTTCATCTGAATCACCGGAGCCTCTTGCTTGTTGATGAAGCGAAGAAACATGAAGTGATGGTAGAAATCAAAATGAAATGGCTCCCAGAACCGGTACTCGATCCTTAGATCCTTAGGCTCATCATATAGGTACTGGGCATGATGGCGATGAATCACAGCCACATGTCGATGATAATCAACCTGCAGATGAGGGGTATAACCTCTAGCAGGATTGGGAGTGCGTTGCGGTTCCCAGATAGTAGGAGTGGGACCATCGAACCAAATCAAATTACTGATCCCAAAGTAACCTAGAGCTGAAGGTGTCATGGTGCACACATCATCAGCAATAGTCTAGCCTTCTTGATCAAGGGCTTCTTCAACAGGATCGATGGTGGGAACATCACCAAGACCGGGAACAAACTCCCGTGCAGTGGCACCAATGGGTGGAGCTTGGGCTTGAGCACGAGTAGCACAAGCACAAGCCCCATGACCACCAGCGGCATCATGAGAGAGTGATGCCTTGGTGCGTCCAGTCGGCCAAGAGGATGCGGTGGGATCTTAGGTCTGCTTGGAACGCTTCTCGCTATGAAGGCATCACCACTAGAGGCCATCGCTGTGGAGAAAAGTGAAAGGAGACTAAGAAATGAGGTAAAAGAATGGTGAACGAGAACCTATAGATGGAGAATCATGGATGGAGTAGCGACCAAAAGGTTGGGAGTTCCGTAGGGCGGGACTTCTGGGGGTCGGAAGTTCCGGCCCAGGGGTCAAAACTTCCATCGTCCAAGAGTTTCGACTATAGCCAAGACTTCTGGCATACGTTGGTAGCCAATCCATACATGTGGCTCCAAATCCACACAAACATTCACACAACGAAGGTAGAGGAGGAGAGAGGGAAGAAGAGAAGAAGCAAATCGTAGGGTACATTGGAGGTTAGGGTTAGCCAAAGAATAGGAGAAACACCAATTCCGCAGCACTAAGGAGGAAATCCATGACAAAAGCACCTCTTGCAATGAGTGGACAACCTCTCCACCACCCAGGCGATGACTAGCATAGGGAGGCGGAGAAGATGATGGCATCGAGTGGGTCTCGAGCGAAGCCCTCGACGATAAGGATGGAGCCGGAACTCCCGAGGCACATGCATGACAAGCGGTGGTAGGCAACATGGTGGAGCGGAGGCACGCGTGGGGCAATGATGTAGGGATGGGCGCATGGGCAGAGCGGAGGTGCGCATGGGGTGACGACGCAGGGGCGGGCGTGGGGCGATGGCACATGAGCGGAGCGCGTGTAAATAATGAACCCTAGGTCAAACGGGCGCGGTTAAAAAACATCTACGTAGATCTATGTCGAAAGTTCTGACCTGAGCCAAGACTTTCGGTAGTCAAAAGTTCTAGCCCTAGAGCCAGGACTTTCGGCTATCGGAACTTCTGACTTGAGCTAGGACTTCCAACGTAGGAAATTTCAGAAATGTCCTACCTCGAGCTCACCATGTCATATGGGGCAAAAATATGATGGACATATCATTTTCACGTGTGACTAGGTTTCAAACATTCCACAAAGCAATAGTCACATATGAAAACTATAAATTAGATTTTGAAAGTGTCACACAATATTTTCACAATTCTTTTCTCCTAGCTAGTTCAAACAAAACATGTGCAAGACATCAAGCCATGTTATGAGAATCAATGATATTTAGTTCACTCCTCGAAGCACAAAATCTTGACTCATCTAGGGGCTTTATGAAGATATCGGCTAGTTGCTTTTCAGTGCTCACATGATGAATTGCGATATCTCCTTTGGCTTCGTGGTCCCTCAAAAATTGATGCCGGATGTCTATGTGCTTTGTTCGAGAGTGGTTTACGGGGTTGTTTGCTAACTTAATGGCACTCTCGTTGTCACACAAAAGGGGAATCTTGGTTAGCTCACAACCAAAGTCTTTGAGGGTTAGCTTCATCCAAAGTAGTTGGGCATAGCATGCACTGGCCGCCACATACTTGGCTTCGGCGGTGGACAAAGCAACAGAATTTTGCTTTTTAGAGCTCCAAGACACCAAGGACCTACCAATGAATTGACAAGTTCTGGTGGTAGTTTTTCGGGTTACTTTGCAACTGGCATAATCCGAATCAGAATAGCCAAGTAACTCAAAAGTGGAACCTTTAGAATACCACAAGCCAAGATTAGGAGTGTGTACTAAATATCAAAAAATTCTCTTAACAACCATCAAATGACATTCTTTTAGATTAGCTTGAAATCTTGCACACATGCACACTCTAAACATGATATGGGGCCTAGATGCAAAAAAGTAAAGGAGGGATCCAATCATGGAGTGATATACCTTTTGATCAACGTCCTTCCTCCTTGATCAAGGTCAAGATATCCATTGGTTGGCATAGGTGTCTTGATGGGCTTGGCCTTGTCCATGTCAAACTTCTTCAACATGTTGTTGGTGTACTTGGTTTGACTTATGAACGTGCTATCCTTGAGTTGCTTGATTTGAAATCTAAGAAAGAACTTTAATTCTCCCATCATGAATATCTTGAAACTATTCGTCATAATCCTACTAAATTCCTCACAAAAAGTCACATTAGTACTACCAAATATTATGTCATCGACATATATTTGGCAAACAAAGATATCATTATTGACTTTGCGAGTAAATAAAGTAGCATTGGCCTTTCCTATCTCAAATCCTTGTTTGAGTAGAAAACCCTTCAAGCAATCATACCAAGCTCTAGGGGCTTGTTTGAGCCCATTGAGTGCCTTGTCGAGTTTGTAGACGTGGTTAGGATAATTGGGGTCTTCAAAGCCTGATGGTTGCTCTACATACACCAACTCGGATAGGGGGCCATTGAGAAATGCACTCTTCACATCCATTTGATATAACTTGAAATCATGATGAGCGGCGTAGGCAAGTAAAATATGAATTGATTCTAGCCTAGCCACCGGTGCATGGGTCTCCCCAAAATCCAAGCCTTCAATTTGAGTGAATCCTTGAGCCACCAACCTTGCCTTGTTCCTAGTCACCACACCATGTTTATCTTGCTTATTACGGAAGACCCACTTGGTTCCAATCACATTTTGTTTGGGCCTTTCCACTAAGGACTAGACTTTATTCTGAGTGAAGTTGTTCAACTCCTCTTGCATGGCTATCATCCAATCCGGATCATCAAGTGCCTCTTCCACCCTACGAGGTTCCAAAGAAGAAACAAACGAGTAATGTTCACAAAAACTTGCTAAACGAGAACATGTCGTTACCCCTCGTCGGATGCTCCTCAATATATTATCAACAGGATGATCTCCATTGAATGGATTGATGCACTCTAGTATGTGGCACTTGATTTGATCTTTGAATGGGGCCATCATCTTCATCATCATGGTCATGATCGATTGTAGGGTTGTCTTCACTTCTTTCTTCATTGTTGAGTTGAGGTTGAGCCTGCTTATTGTTGACACCATCTTCATGAGAATGATCTTGTGTTTCATTTGATCTCCCATCTTGATTATTTTTGTTGTGGAAGCTTCACCATGTTCATTGGATGAAACATGATGAGTGGTTGGATCAAGATCAACATGCACAATATTGTCATCATCTTCATCTTCGATGGGCTTTACTTCACCAATTGCAAGCTTTTTGATGGCTTTATGTGGAGCTTCTTCATTATCTACAATCTCAACATTGACTTGCTCCTTTTAAGAGTCGTCGGTTTCATCAAAAGTCGCGTCTATCGCGATTTCAATCAAACCGGTGGTTTTATTGAAAACACGATATCCATGTTCATTAGCACCATAACCAAGCATGAAACCTTCATCAACCTTTGGTGCAAACTTTAAGCTTTTGGATTTCTTGTTAAAATATGAAACACTTGGATCAAAAACTCTAAAGAAGTGCACCTTAGGCTTTTTACTGGTTAGAAGTTCATAGGCGGTCTTGTCCCTTTTCTTGTGAAGATATAAGCAGTTAATAGCATGACATGCCGTGCTAACCGCTTCTGCCCAATAGTTGGTTGGAGTCTTGTATTCATCCAACATTGCTCTTGAGCCTTCAATGAGCGTTCGGTTCTTCCTCTCCACAACACCATTTTGTTGTGGAGTGTATGGAACCAAAAACTCATGCTTGATTCCTTCTTCATCAAGGAACTCCTCAATGTTGGTGTTCTTGAACTCCGTCCCATTGTCACTTCTAACTCTTATGATCTTGACATCAAACTCATTTTGGGCTCTTTTTGCAAACCTCTTGAAGATGCCATGTACTTCACTCTTGTCACGTAAAAAGAATACCCAAGTAAAATGAGAATAATCATCAATAATTACAAAACCATATTTGTTACCACCAAGGCTTATATAAGCGACGGGTCCAAATATGTCCATGTGAACCAATTCCAATGGCCTTTCGATTGTCACAACATTCTTGATGGGATGTTTAGCTCAAACTTGCTTTCCGGCTTAGCATGCGCTTACAAATCATATCTTTCATAAAAGAAACATTTGTTAGTCCAAGGATGTGTTCACCTTTTTGAAGTGTGGCCAAGTTTCTCATCCCAACATGGGCAAGTCAGTGATGCCATAACCAACCCATGCTAGATTTTGCCATTAAACAAGTCTCAGAGGATTTACTCTATTTGATGTGAAATCAACTAGATAGAGTTTCCCTTTTAAATAACCCGTAAATGCAATAGAGGAATCCTCTCTTCTATAGACTTCCACACCCTTATCCGTAAAGAGACAATTATAGCCCATCTCACAAAGTTACGAAACGGACAATAAATTATATCTCAACGAATTCATAAGTAAAACATTGGAAATGTAATTATCATTTGAGATAACAATTTTACCCAAACCGAGAACTTCTCCTTTTCCATTGTCACCAAACATAATGTTCCCACTTTGGTCATGACTAGGTTGGAATGATGTGAACATGTCTTTCTCTCCGGTCATATGATTGGTGCAACCACTATCCACCACCCAATTTGTTCCACCGGAGGAATATTCCTACAAAGACAAATCAAGCTTTTATTTTAGGTACCAAAATGGATTTGGGTCCTAGGGAGTTAGTCACATAAAACTTGGGCACCCAAACACTCCTCATAATCTCCTTCCTCTTTTGGGCACCAACATCCTTGACTACAATCTTGCCATCCTTGCCCCCAACAACACATATAGTCACTAGCATAGCACTGTGAAAGTGGTACTTGTGGCTTGGGGGCCTCAGATTGCTTCGTCTTGATTGTCTTGTCACTTGTAGGTTGGATCTTGGGAATGTAGACCTTGTTGTTGGCCTTGCATATAAGCTCATCAAGAGCAACGCCCTTGTTGAACTTCACACAAGGCACACCATTGATCATGTTTCTTCCATTA
Organism: Miscanthus lutarioriparius; assembly: GCA_904845875.1. Classification (NCBI taxonomy): domain Eukaryota; kingdom Viridiplantae; phylum Streptophyta; class Magnoliopsida; order Poales; family Poaceae; genus Miscanthus; species Miscanthus lutarioriparius. The sequence goes on from CAJGYO010000015.1 coordinate 26,512,394, forward strand.
GCCTTCCCATCATACCTATTATAGCCAATGCCTTCCTTGATTGAAGGATGCCTTGATGACTTGTATATAGTCTTGTTGAATTGCTCTTGACACTTGCACCCATTCTTCAAGATCATCTTCAACCTATGAATCTCTTTGTCTTTCTTCTCTAGCTCAACAAGGTTAGTTGCATATGCATTTACATCAACTTTATAGCATCTTTTACAACCATTACTAGTAGAGACATTAGAGTCTTCGGTTGCCTTAGGAGAAGTTAAAGTGCTAGCCCAAAGAGTACTATAGTTTGGCTCAAGATTTTGGTATTTTTATTCCAAGCTTGTGAGGCTTTCTTGAGCTATACTCTTCTCACTCTTGAGGCTAGCCACTAGATCATTAACCATGGAATGTTTCTTAGTCAATTTCTCAATTGAGTCATTGGTTAAAGACAATTCAACGGTTAACTTTTCAACCTTCATCTTTTCCTCGGCGATAGATGCTTCAAGTGCAAGGTTCTTGTCTCTCTCTTAGTGATTATGTCTCCTTGCATCTCCAAGCATCTATCCCTCTTCTTTAATTTCTTCATTAGCATTTTTATTTTAGTGTAGGTCTTTTTACCAAATTTCTTTATCATGGTTGCTTCAAGGTCTTCTATGTTCTCATCACAACTATCATACTCATCACTAGAGGGATCGGATGAGACATGTACCTTCTCTCCCTTAGACATGAGGCAAGTTGGAGTGTAGTAGTCATTGTCGATGAGGTTGGAGAAGAGCCTTGGTGATGAAGATAAATTGGAGAAGAGTTTTGGTGGTGAAGTCGAGTCGGGGAAGATCATGGTCGGTGATGAAGAGTGGTGGATGGCGATGTTTGCAACTCCCTTCTTCGTCTTCTCATCATCACTTGAGTCACTATCATTTGACTCCCACTCTTCACCAAGATGAGCTTCACCTCTCTTCTTACCTTTGTTCTTCTTATCTTTATCCTTGTCTTGCTTGTGCTTCTTCTTCTCATTAGGACAATCGGCTATAAAGTGTCCGGTTTGGCCACAACTATAGCAAAACCTCTTCTTGTTCCTTCTCTTCCCATCACCGTAAGTCTTTCGATTGCTCTTCTTCTTTATAAACTTTCTAAAGTTTCTAATGATGAGTGCAACTTCTTCATCGGACTCTTCTTCTTCACTTGAGGAATCATCCTTCACTTTCTTCTTCTTCTCTTGACTAGAGGGTTTGCCTTCATGAGCTTGAGTTGCCTTTAGGGCTGCATTCTTGTTGTATCCCATTACATTAGGATTTTGATTGTGAGCATTGATTGCATCTTCATCTAGACACTCATGATGCTTGAGCTTTGAAAGAACTTCTTGAGGTGTCATCTCATTATAACCGGACCTTTCCATGATCACAGGCGCTAGCATATTGTTCTTGGCTCTATAGGTTCTCAACATCTTTCTAGCAACCTTGTTGTCATCCCATTCTGTGCTTCCAAGAGCTCTTATGCGGTTGACCAATGCCACAAGCCTATCAAACATGGATTGTGTAGTTTCATTTTGCAAGAACACAAATCTTTCCAACTTAGCATGAAGCAACTCAATGTTGCCTTTTCTCACACTCTTATCTCCTTCAAATGACACTTTTCAAAGTATCCCAAATTTGCTTTGCACTTTTCATTCCATTTACCTTTCTAAACTCATCCGGACTTAAGCTTGACATAAGCAAAACTACAACTTGTACATTTTGATGGAGATTGTGCACTTCTTTTGGAGTTATCTCTCTATCTTCACCGGTAGGAATCATCACATCAACATCCACAACTTCCCAAAGTCTTACGGTAATAAGATGCATCTTCATCTTATAGGACCAATTGGTGTATCTCGTTCCATCAAAGTGAGGTGGCTTGCCAATGTTGACGGAAGGGGTATTTAGAGGCGATCCTTTGATGAGTTGTCCATAGTCGAAGTTCATGATCGAATATATTCCCTTTCCATGAGCATGCTCACCGGCTCCAATATCACTAGTGGCATCTTTATTTGCTTTATTCTTGCCACTTGTTGCATCATTCTTGCCACTTATTACATCATCAACCTTCTTGCTCAATTCTTTCTTCATCTTGCTCATCTCATCTTGCATCTTTTTCATTTCATCTTGAAAGAACTTGACTTGAATAGCCATCAACTCTTCAGCTATCTTCTTGGCCATCTCGATGGCATTAGCTTGCATCTTATAGGTCTCCGACATTGTTTCTTCTCACGCGGTGAAGTGCTAAAAGAAGACCTTGCTCGATACTAATTGAAAGGATCTAAACAATGCCTAGAGGGGGGGTGAATAGGTGTATCTAAAAATTTCTACGTAAACTCAAAGTCAAATATCAGCGACAGTTGGAAGTTCCGAGTGTTTGGGCCAGAACTTCCAGCAGCCGGAAGTTCCGACGCAAATAGCCGGGAGTTCTAGCACCTACGTGAAATTCACTACAAGTGTTAAAATGAACTTTGAGTGAAAGATATCTTACAACCCCACTTCCTAGTAGTAAGGTGAAGTGTTGGGGTTGCTTCTTTGACGCCGAAAGGTCACCACTCCGTAGATTGAGTCCAAACCCTAGGAGGAGAGTTGGACAGGAAGATAAACCAACAAGAACAAATATGATAGAACAAATCACAACAACAACAAGCACGCGGGACAAAAGGATTTATCCTGAGGTTCGGCAACCCCACAAAGAAGCTCCTACATCCTAGTTGTTGAGGTGACCACCAAGGTCGGAGTCTCTTCCACCACCTTGCCTCTCTCAAAGCAACCACAAAGGTTACTTGAGCATTTCACTAAGAAATCAAGGGTAATACAACACTTCTCAAGGCTTTTCCACAAGATGGAAGCTCTTGGGCGACACCTAGCTGGCTAGGGTTCCAAGAACCCAAGAGTAATAGACACAAATTGAATCGGCTTGACGAAGAAATCAAGTGCTCAAGCTTGCCAAAGTGATTCTCTCACTTAATCCACTCTCCTTTCACTCAAAACCTAGGGGAATCAAAGATTAGGGAGAGAAGAGGGGTGCCTTGAATGCTTGGGAGCTATTTTGGATGAAGGTTGGTGAGCAATGAATAATTGGTTCCTGGTTAGAAGAGAGGAGAGAGCTATTTATACTCATAGTAAATCCAACCGTTCAGATCTGGGTCCGAAGTTCCGACACAGATTGCCGGAACTTCTGGCTGTCGGGACTTTTGACTCGCGTTGGAACTCCTGACCCAGAGCCGAGCCAGGGGGGCTAAGTCCCAAAGCGCTAGGAGTTCCGGTGGGAGCTGGAACTCCGGCACCCGGAACTCCCGACTCCCATCGGAACTTCCGACGGGCGAGCGAGCACAGGCAGGCGGACAGCTAACTCCTCAAGTGCCGAAACTTTCGATGGTTGGAACTCCCGGCTCACGCTGGGACTTCCGACTACCAAAAGTCCAAGAACTATATCTACGTGTTTGTGAGGTGATTTTGTCTCTCTTTTGATTTCATTTTTATACTTGAGCACTGTATCTTCCTCAAACCACCTAAACTTGCATCCCTCTTTATAGTATGGCATACCTAAACCCAAAACAAAATTAAAAATGCTTGAAGCGCGCTTTGAGTTCGTTCGCCTTTTGCACTTGAAGAATTGAGGGATACATTTTTATCTTAAATCAACTATTTGAAACTTTCAAGGGACTAAAGCTGCAATATATCTCATTAAGATCTCATTAGTCCCTAATTTGGATGTCATCAATACACCAAAACTCACATAGGGGGAAAATGCACTTTCACTTATACACATCGATTGAAAACCAGGGACGATATCGATGAAAGACCTGATAGTGGATTGTTTTAGAACCGAGGAATGTTGCACAAAATGATATATTAGTGTATATAATTGGTAACGGAGGTGAAGTCCATATTCCAATTAATAATATCCTACCGGTCTTGTAAATGCAAATAACCCATTTATCCTAATACGAGTACTTACTAGCACAAATATAAAAATGAATTTAGAAGACAAGGGTTTTTATTTTTATTGATGGTCATTGGACTGAACATCTCTTTTAATAAATTTAGAAGATGTTGCTCGTTTCTAAAAATTGATGTTTAAAGACGGACTTTTTAAGTGCGCCGTCTCTATTTACAGAGCCGGCCAACTTAAGAAGCTCACCTCTGAAATCAATTTTCAAAGAAGGGTCCCTTAACCAGTCAACTCTGGAAATAAGGCCCAGGGCCCATAAATATGTACAACTAATTAATCACATCCTTCTTAACCCTAGCTGTCATTCTCCTCTGATGATTACACCTTTGTGTTCTTTTTTGCATTCTTAAGATCTAGTGGAGTCTATCTAATATATTAGTCGTAAACTCTTAGATTAGTGTCTATGAAATTAAGGACCAGATGTTTTGATTATTGTAAGGATTTATATGATTTACTTTTAATCCCACATATTAGTCGTGACATCTGGCATGTGCCAATCAATCAAGACCGTGGAAAACTAACAAAAGAGCACGCAATCAATCAAGACCGTGGAAAACTAAGGTGCGGGTCATCGAAACTAAGAGCAGAGCAAATGCAATTTGCGTGACTAAATTGTGACATCGTACACACTCTAGTACTGCAATTTTGACTATTTGGAACACAACATTTTCCTTCCTGCATGTTTTTCGTAGACTCACAAAATAAGTAAAACAATGTGAATGTGAACGTACAAACAAATTAACAATGCCCTCGTTATGCACACACCACACTTAAAAATAGTGTATATTGTCAAATAATAGTTTCAGGACTGACACAAAATGAATGGTTGACATGTATTCCGTAGACATAAAATATGTCGTTTTGACTTTTCTAGCTAGTTACATAATTTTGCTTCGTACGTTTCATAGACATGAATGAAACAAATATTTATCGTTGCCCTTGCACGTTTTCCATAGACACGGAAGAAATCAGCAACGTGAAACAGTATCTTCTACGTCTAAAAAGGAACGAAACTAAGACCATAGAATGGTGCGATAATTTTTGGGTCGTCGCTGTGCCTCTCCCTTGCGATCCCGCAGTCGCATCGTAGGTCTGCCTCGCCCCTGCGATCCCCGCCTCCTGCTCGCGCGCAAGGAGGTAAAAACGGAAAGCCAATCACCTCACCCTATCCCGCCCGATCCTCCAGCCAGCGCGCGATCATCTCCCCCAATCCGTGGCTCCAGCAACCGCCCTCCGCTTCATCTCCGCGCTCACCCACGCCTGACACCTCCTCTCCCTCCCTGCCCTCGCCCCGCCGCGTGGGATACGTGGAGGTCGCCGCCGGAGACCACTCCGCGCCTGCACCGGCACCTCGCCAAGTCGGACTGCCCCCGCCCTCGATCGTCGAACCGCTGCCGCAGGAGCTGCAGCAAACGTCGACGAGCGTCGCCGCCCTTCTCACCGCCGCGACCGTCGCCACCCGGGGCAACAGGACGAACCCCCTACGCCCCGCTCTCTCGCTCCTTCTCCCTCGGCTGGATCAACGTTGGGGCGGTTAGATCGACACCGTGGGCGCCCTCCCGTTGACGCGCCGCCCCCTTCATCTCCCCTGGCTTGATCAGCGTTGGGGTGGACGGATCGGCGCCGCCCCCAGCCACATCGACACAGTCGTCCTCCAGTTGACGCGCCGCCCCCTTCGTCTCCCCAAGCTGGATCAGCGTTGTGGCGATCGGATCGATGCCATCGCCAGTCGGATCGACGCCTTGGACGCCCTACCGTGGACGTGCCGCCACATTCGCGTACGTGTTCATCTCCTGGCTCCCTCTCCCTTCTTATGCATTTCGAATTTCAGGATTGAGCATTTGTCTGCTTAATTTGATTTCAGGAACTAGCCGGATTGTGGAGTGCTGTGGTTTTCTCAGTTTGAGTTTGCTGTCTGATGGGTTTGTCGGTGCCAGTGTTGCAGAGATTGTGGCGGCGACGTCCATTGCGAGGCCACGGGCGGATGTCACCTATTGCATCCATGCGCTTGCCCGGCGACTCGCCAAAACCAGGAACTGGATTGTAAGCACTGCTGCACGCCGGTTCATATTATTTTGATTCATTATGTGTATTCGATGCTCTGATGGTTGCTTTAGCTGCTAAATTGGTGCCGATCTTGTAATGGTATTTGGTGATCAATGAGTCTCGAATGCAATTTCGTTTGTTAAAAAATGTGATCACACTGTGGAATTGAATGCAGACAAATGCTCAATCGTCAAATGCCCAAGTTTCATGCGCAATTAGTGAGGATGCAGTGCTATTGATTTGGGAACCTGAACCTTGGTCATTGCACACTTGAGAGCTCGAGCTTATATCTATAGTTATATAAATAGTATATCATGTTGAGTCTGGAATGGCAAAACAAGTTATACCTTTATAATCTGTGCTTTTGGTGGCTTGAGTGTATATGTACCAGTTAATTTGGACATGGGAACAAAAAACAGAAAGAGACGCAACTGGGGATTTTGTTATTTACTGCTGCAATCAAGATATTATACATCCAAGTTGAAATTTCTTTGCATTAGCATAATAAGCTTGTTTACAAAAGCACTGTGAAAATTCTACATTTAACACAATTCTTCACTTTTTATGGTCGCTTTTATTTGAACTGAGAATTGATGATTTAAATTGTGGGGTTCCTTCTTTTCTGTTGATTGTCTGAAGCCCGTTTGACACCCTTTAGTGTTATGTCCTTGGATTAAACTCTTTTTTCTAATGGTTAATTTTTTTTGTCTTGCCTGAATTGTATGATGGAGTTCAGTTGAGGTGGCACAACCCAACGCTTGAATATGTCTAATTTGAACAATTAATGAGTTCTTGTGTTATGTAGGTTGCTCTGAAAACACTTGTAGTGATCCATAGGCTTCTTCGGGAAGGTGATCCTGCATTCCGCGAAGAGTTTCTAACATTTATTTACTCAGAGAGTGCGGATTTTGCAGTTGTCAAACTTCAAAGATGATTCCAGACCAGTTGGTCTGTATTTCTTCAATTTAATTTAACCTGATGTTTTATTTGGATCCTTAATATTCTTTCATATTTCCTTCTTATCTATTGCCTTTATATTTCGGAATTATATCCAGCTTGAGATTATTCTTCATGGGTTCGCACATACGGTTTATTTTTGGAGGAAAAACATGAATGCTTCAGGGTCTTGAAGTGTGACATTGAAGCTAAGCGTTTATCAAAGCAAGGTCAAGGACCTGAAAAGGTCTGGACTCTGACATGCTCATCCACTATTTTTATTTCATTTTATTACCACTTTACCAAAGCTGTGCGGTGTTATCCATTATTTGTAGCTATATTACTTGCAGATGATACTTCAGCATGTAATTAAACTTTTTTGTTTTCAGGGAGACCATAGTAGAACTAGGGAATTGAATTCTCAGGACTTGCTGGAGTAATTGCCAGTACTGTAGCAATTATTATATCGACTTATTGGCTGTAGGGTGATTCTCTCTTATCCTTGCAACAAATTTAGGTTTTTTCCTGTATTTTTCTTTTTGAACTAAGCCAGCATGGCACTGCTTTTCCTTTTGTATTCAGGCAGAAGGAGCTGCAAATAACAATTATCTGGTGCAATATGCTCTAGCTCAGGTAAGCTCTGTTTTTTGTCATTTTTTTGCTTCAACTTCTACAAGGTGATCTTTATATTTAGTTTAACGAGCCAACCGGTCATCTGTGAATCTGTCTGGCTATGTCTTGCACTTTATGACCTATTCAATGTATAATAGAGCAGTTCAATTCCTTCTATGTAACAATTTATTCTTAGATCTGGGGCATCTTACGCAATTTGAGTGAATCCTGTTAGATTTAATATGGGCTTGGCCCATATTTTATTTAAATAAATCAAATAAATCCTAGGCTCATATTATATGCTACAGTGCATGAATTGCTTTTACCACTTAAGCCAATTATGGGCAGGAGTTTCTATTCCTAAGTGTGAGTGGGAGTGACGAGTTTTTATTCCTAAATGAGAGAGTTACAGGAGTTTCTGTTCCTAATGGCAAGAGTTACGGGAGTTTCTACTCCTAATGGCGAGAGTTACGGGAGTTTCCGCTCATGATGACGGAAGTTTCTTTTGTGAGCGTCTCTTCCAACTCTTGTGCTCCTGCTTGGCTTTCTGGCTACGTGATAAAAGCAAGACACGCTTCAACATTCAGATGAGTTCTAGTCTCTCTCGGACACGCACCTCACCAATCTTTGTTGAGTTGCCTTAGAGCTTCCCCGTCCCAATTCTCTGCGCACATGGAGAGTTGGGAGAGCAGGCCTCCGGAACCACCGTCCATCAAGCGACACCTGCTCGGGTGTGCGGGTGATCAAGTTTTTGGGGAGCGTCTCCGCGACTGCTAGCTTCTTCAAATCGTCTTTGTCTTCTTCCTGGTGGCTGCCGACATCGTCTTCTTCTTCTTCTTCTTCTTCTTCGTCTTCGAGATCGTTGTCTTCTTTTTGGTGGACGTTCGAGAGACGGCACTACGAACACCTTCCTGCATCAACTGTGGTCCGTGACCTCAAGCAACGTACTATGGTGACTAGTGCGAATGGAGCCACCGGTGCCTTGAGCATGGGTCCCTCCGTAGGGTATAATCCAATCCTTAATTTTATTAAATTCAATATCATCTTTTTCGCTATGATAAGTATGTTATTCGTGGTCACTAACACCAATTATAAACCGTCAACATAACCTGCATTTATATTTAATTCCATCACCAAACATAGGTATAGGGGTTTAAACTAATGAATTCCACGAGCTTTGGTGATTTCATGACTATAGGAGGATTTATGCAGAAAGCAGCTCCCGGACCACTGTCATATACTCCAAACAAGCAAACCGACGACAACAAGTGATTCAACCCGTGAAAACTACGAAAGACAACTCTAGAAGGTTCCAGAAGACACCACGCCGAAGCTTGGGCCAAACGACCACGAAAGTGGGCCGGCCGGCCTAGCCCATAGGCCGGCCTGCCTGCCACGGAGCCCGCTCGCCCTCCGCTGCCTCGTGCTCGTTCCTAAGATCTACACAGTTGATTTTAAGGCGGTTTTAGGTCGGTTTATCCAACGGTGATCGAGGGAGTTGACGCGGATCGATGACGTGGCGAGTCCTTGCCCCCTACTCCACCTCGATTCCTTGTCCCCTACTCCACCTCGATTCTTTGCCCCCTACTCCACCTCAGCCTATATATACCAGCCCCTACCCCTCTCCCTGGAGCCATCTTGAAACCCTAATTCATATTCTCTTCGTCAGGATCAGAGCCAGCTATCAAGAGAAGATTAGTCCTCCATAGGATCTAGTCTTGTAAATAATAGTGAGATAGAGTGTGAGGGAAGAGTTTGGAGGAAGTGTTGGCCTGTCGGTGCTCTCTCTACGGCTTGTACCCTGGCGGAATCAAGTTTTACTTGAGCTTGCTTCTGAGGATTCTCTGGTAATCGACTTCTAATTCAAGTAAGCATCGTGTGTATATTGTTCATCAGGTTTATAACTCTTTGAGTGCTTTAATCTATAGGACGCTCTAGATTAAAGTAGTACTTGTAGGTGTAAGCGTGGTGCTTAGACCGGGTTATTTGTGGATGTACCCTATATTCCGGATCGGTGGTAGCTCGCGAGGGTGACTCTTATAACCTTGTTGTGCAGTCCACCTCTCGTTTGTAGGTCTAGCAGGATTTAGTTACTATAGGAAACATACTCTGCTTGTGTTTCCCTTTGTAATATCCCTAGTTGAACAATAAAAGACATAACTTACCGAATTTAGAACTAGAAGACATTTGTGATCTCCTTTATACTACTATTATCTTAAGTCTTGTTGCTACTCCGGGTTAAGTTAGACGTAGTTACTTTCACATGTTTCCCTGTGGATACGATACTTGGAATACATCCGGGTGAAAGCTGCGAGTAGTATTTTTACACACGTGCACATACATGTTGTCATAAATTTGCTATGGTATTTCTTGATTAAATTTAACTTGAAAATGCCTAAATTCCTAACAAATCCTGCTTCTATACAGGTTCTTAAAGAAAGCTTCAAAATTTATTGTGCAATAAATGATGGAATTATCAACCTTGTTGACAATGTATATTAATCTTCAAAGAAGTAGGGATTTGTCTATGTTGCACTGAGCTATATCTACTTATGCTTCCTGTTTCCTGTTGGCTGTCAAACAACTGTGCAGTTCTTTGAGATGCCAAAGCATGAAGCACTAAAAGCCCTTCACATTTACAGGAGGGCTGGCCAGCAGGTAACTGTCCTACACGGTAGTAATGTGCAATGTATCTTAACTTGAAGACCAGGATGTAACAATTATGTGCTTAGACGCTTAGCTGCTATTTTTTACCCATCAACATCTTTGATGCTTCAGGCTGGAAACCTGTCTGGCTTCTATGAAAGTTGTCGGGGTTTAGACCTCGCAAGAAATTTCCAGTTTCCCACTTTGAGGGAGGTGAGGCCATTTGTTTCAGCGTTCGCCATGTAAATTTTTACTATGTAAGAGTATGACCAGATACTCAGATTTGATTTATCTTATTTTCAGCCACCCTCCATGTATGATGCCAGTTATAGAACCACTGGTTAGTTCCTGGTTTCTAATAAACCATTTGGATTTTTGCATGACACCTTTACATTTTATAACAAGTAACAAGTAGGAGCCTCGATGATGGTATTTGTGTGAACTGTGATACTTCCTGTGCCTTGCATGTTAAATAGCATATCACAACCAGTGCGAAGCTACAGCAAATTAGAGGGGGTGCTCTTGCCTTGAGGGTGCATATACATGTATGGTGAAAAGCTAGATAACATCATTGTTTTAACATTTTTAGGAGGTACATTTGCGCCCCTAATCTCAATGTAGCTTGCACTGATCACAACTTCATTCTTCTTTTATATCTAATGACAGCAAACTACCTGATGTAGGGAAACAGTTAACATCAATATTTGTGGCCCAGTGAACAATTTCTCTTTTACTTTGATATTTTTGTGATAATTGTTTCATCAGTGTGAATGCCACATGCTCTTTCTGGAGATAAATGATTACTGTCAAGTCAAGTTTATACCAGACGAATTACTTATTATGGAATACTGGAATGGATTCTTAAATACGGGCTATCCTTTTTATTTCACCAGGAGCTTCCTGAGCGGCTTATTCTGACATACAAACCAGCAGCAGCAGCAGCAGAAGAAGAAGAAGAAGAAGTTCGAGAGCATGTTCCTATTGTAGAGGAGAAACGGCAAGTTGTTGAAGAACCTGCTCCAGTGCCTTCTTCCCAAATAGCTTCGCCTCCCAAGCCTAATATTGCAGATACTGGCGATTTACTGGTAAGTATGAAAACGATCATAAAGTGAGTGACATTAATGCTTTTATATTATAATCTAAATGTCATATTTTATCATGGGGGTTAGGTGATTCAACCCCTACTGTGTCGGCAATAGAGGAGAGCAGCGCTTTGGCCTTGGCGATTCTTCCTACAGGTAATTAATCAAATAGTTGTTATAATTATATCATGCAGTTCTATTAAGTGTATGCATGCATGCTGTAGGTGTCGATAATTCAACAGCAACTACACAGCAAAATAGAGGATTTGATCCAACAGGATGGGAACTTGCTCTTGTTACTACGAGCAGCAACATGACTCCACTGTCTATGGAGAGTAATTTGGTTCGTTTCTTAATCTTTCATTGAGAATATCTACCTTTCAGTTGGTTGCCACAGTTCAGTTTTTCCAATCAAAGATTTTAGAGATGTTGTGCTGCTATTTACTCTGTTCCTTGCAACTTTGTTAAGCTCCTGTAGTTCTACTGTCAAGCAGTATCCACAAAATCACAGTGTCAGACTGGCTCTAAATAAATTTTACCTAATTGCTAAATTTACTGATCTGTTGTGGTCACCGACCGGGAATATGGCGTGGCCCTATAGGGTGAGGCTAAGATTCATGGATTTCCTTGGCCGGTTTGGCCAAGGTTTATTCTTACTGCAAAAGCCATGGGACTGTCGTTCCCCACCTTGCAAGTTTCTTAAGTATCGTACTTAAACAAAAGTTACTCTGTGGACTTAATAAACAAGTTTTTCGGTCTTCTGTATAACTTGGATGGCTTGTTGGTGCCAGGTATTTAGCTAAAATACTTAAGAGAGATCAAATTTGGCATTGGATCATATGCATGGGATGTCTGCTTCATATGCAAGAAGAAGCGTCGGCCACTGCAGGCCTGGCAAGTCCTAATACAATGGCCTAAAGAAGAGTCATGATACCTCGATTATCTTCTCCGGTCATTATTGTTATAGTCGCAGACACATCATTGGTGATCTGTTTACCCTGCTATTGCTTCTGTGTGCTGTCATATGCTCTGCTCAAAATGTTCTTGAAGGTATTTGTTAGATTCTATGCTTTGCACTTGTATGCTATGATTTAAGTCCCCTAATATATACTGGTTGCAGAATGAACAAAATATTTTTCTTGTAGTCTTATTAGAGGGTGGAGGTATGCATAGTGCACGGTAGTTTAGGGTACCTGAGGCGTTACACTATGTTGCCAGTTGTCTTTCAGATTGTTGATGTCACATTTCCATCCATCACAGCTTTGATTCTCTTTGGAGCGTCAGTGCGTGAGTGAAAATGTAATTAGCAAGTTATGCATAAATGTTGCAATTAGCAAGTTAGTTAAACCACCAGTGTATACCAAATAATCATTTCTTAATTGTTTTTGTTGGACTGCAGGTTTCAGGGTCAACCGGGCAAGTGATATATGGGCAGTGGCTCACTGGCAGTAGCTCAAATTATAATTACTTTTTTTTAACTAAAAGTATTGAGCTTTTGAGGAATAAGGCTTGAAGGGGTGTTGTAGGAGAAACCAACGAACATGTAATTGTATCATGAACTTGCTTCTGTTAATTTGAGCACACTTTACCAAGCGATTCATTTTTGCCGGACGAGACTCTTTACTTTTTGGTAGATTAATTTTTTATGGTATATCAATTAATTATTTTTCTAATAGTGCTATCAATTAATTATTGGACCACCGACAGACTTAGATCATTTTTCTTGATATTGTCAAGATTATTTTGGCGTTATCATTGGCATGGAGATTTCTTACTGTCGATATAAAACATTATCTTAGCCATATCACGGAAAAGGTCTAAATATTATCTTATCGTACGATCTGTGTGTTTTTAATACAATAATTTAGCTGTCCCGTAGCAACGTATGGGCCTGAACCTAGTAATACAAAAGACAATTGCTAGATAAGCTACAACAGTGCATTGAATTGTACTCCGTAGTTGTAGTAGCTTCAAACCAGTGTTAACAAACACAGGCTCGGGACTTTTTTTGATCGGGTACAACGCACGCTCGGAGCTTTATTAACTAGCAGTAGCTTCATTCTTGCTCTGCATAGCTACATTCCACTCGAATTCTTTTTATTCGTTTCAACTAACTATCTTTGGAAAAGCAGGGTATTGCTGCAATGTATCCCACCTCCATTTGCCGTTCCTCGCCGTTACTCTGCCTGCCATTCGAACAGCAAAGCTGGCAGTGGCAGAGGACCAAGGTGAGGTCTCTCTACCTCACTTTCGTGATGTCAACTACGCCATACTACAACAGTTTTTGCTTGAGCTGCGGGGTGACAAGGGGACTCACGGCCGCAGGTCAGCAGCCTCCACCGGTCCACCCTGTCCAGCCCCGGTTTCCGGTTGCCGGCGGCGCATCAACCTCAAGCATCGGCTCAATATATGCGCCTGGCCCAATAAAAATCCTAAATATTTATCAAATAAATCTCAAAGGTCCGTTTACGTGTGTATAAACTGTATATAGGGGAGTGAAGATAATTTAATCCTGCTTTGCTCGTGGAAGTGGAAGTTGCAGTACTTAAGGTTCTGTTTGTTTAGGATTCCTAGGAGGTTTTGGACCTCAGCTATCAAAAGCCAAACAATTCATATCCTAGGCTTTGTTTAGATTGGGGTTAGGAATTAGTATTTGGCACTGTAGCACTTTCGTTTGTATTTGACAATTATTGTTCAATCATGGCCTAACTAGGCTCAAAAGATTCGTCTCGTAATTTACAATCAAACTGTGTAATTAGTTATTTTTTTTATCTATATTTAATACTCCATGCATGTGTCCAAAGATTTGATGTGATAAAGAGAGAGTGAAAAAACTTGCAATCTAAATAAGGCCCTAGAAGCTAAAAGCTAGAAGCTTTGCTTTTTTTGAAAAGTCCAAAATCTAGTAATCCAAAAGCTCAAACAAATAAGCCTAAATATGAAGGCCATGACACTTACGTGAATGGTTTGTTGAAATCCGATCCGTGGCTTTGAGGGAGTGCAGCCTCCTTTTGTAGTTTTAGTTTTCCAAAATAGTTTAGGTTGTGATCGTGATATGAGAACGTGCTAGACTATCCTATATAAACAACCTAGCGACCAACGCCAGAACATATCTATTCAAGTTAGGGTTTTGTCTCTTTCCATTGCTGCATCGCCATCATAACTTCTCCACCTCTAGTGCCTACATGCATCGGCGACCAGGAGAGCAAGTCTCTAGAACCCTCATCCTTGTGATCCTGCACCAAGAGAGGACAAATAAGGTTTTTGAAAAATACTTTCACGCGACTCCTCCCAGCCTCTTCCTCAACAACTCGTCTAAGGGTGCATTGACACACCTTGATCTGATCTATTATTATTATTTAAGCATGCCTATTGGTTCAATCATGTTGCTGCTTGTGGTGATTCGATCTATTATTTCAGAGCACGTCTACTGGTTCAATCATGCTGTTGCTTGCGGTGATGATGTTTATGTTGTATGGTCAACTATTATGTTAGGGTTATACATGCTAGCATCTAAGATCGTCCTGATTTATATTCTGAAGATTAATCATGAAATTGCCTACTTACTCAAGAATTCAAAAACCTTATTGTAGGCCTTTTCCTAAACTATGATTGGTTTTGCTAATGCACCGAGACCAGAAAAATTTATCAGTGTGGACTTTAAGAGGTGGCAAGTCAAGGCCATGCTCTAGTTGCAGTCATGAAAGTATTCTGGTTTTGTGCTAGTTGGTCTGAAGGAAATATCTCCGATGAAGATCAGAGAAAATTCTAGGATACCAACACTATCTTTATGGAATACGTTCTTGGCGTTCTTGCTGTCCATCTTGTAGACGTGTACATGCACATAAAAGATGGGAAGAAGTTGTGGGATGAACTGCAAAATTCGGTGCATCAGATGAAGCCATGCAGGCAATGAGCTGTACATCATGGTGAGGTTTCATGACTATAAGATGGTGGGTAACCAATTTGTAGTCGAGCAAGCTGATGAGATACAATGCAACACAAAGGAACTTGAACTTCTTAAGTGTGTCGTACCTAACAACTTTGTGGTTGGGTGCATTATTGCAAAGTTGTCTGCTTCATGGAGGGGCTTCGCCCAACTCTCAAACACAAGAGGACAGAAATAAATATCAGTTGAAAACCTAATAACATCTCTTGATATTGAGGAGAAGGCTTGAGCTAATGATACTACTAATAAGGGGCCCAAGGGACATTCTAGCGCCAACATGGTGCAAACAAACCAACATGGCAAGAACAAATGAAAGAATAAGTCTTTTGGTGCCAAAACAACAACTACCTTCAAGAAGAAGAAGAATGAATGAATAGTTGCATTGATTCACTTGTGAAGAGCTGCGCCACTTTCCCAAGGAGTTCTCGGATTTAGCGAACCACAAAGCAACAGAGAATAAGACTATCAACATCGTGAACGCTAGCAATGTTGATGATGGGTACTACTGTACTTTTAGTGTTTTAATCTCCATGTTGGTGGATTGATACGAGTGCTAATGTTCATGTGTGCGCTAATATCTCTATGTTCTCTTGTTACCAGGGCACCCAAGGTTCTTCCATCCCAACGGGAAATGGGTCACATGCTTATGTTTGTGGTTTGGCACTAGATTTGAACTTTACTTCGGTAAAGATTGTGCAACATGTCCCTACTATGAACAAGAACCTCATTAGTGGCTCTCTTCTATGAAGAAGTGGGTTTAAGCTACTACCATTAGATTTATCTCATCTGCCTAAGCTTGTGCAAGTAAGTTATGTAATGTCCCTTTCTTCTTTATGCAATCAAAAAAATTTATGATAAAAGACATGAAAATTACCCTTTCTCTCGCTTCTTCAAGATATACTTCAGCAATCGTTCTATAATGAACATATTACTAGACATGTAGATAACCAAAGACTCAACAATCCTTTCTCACATGCAGAAAGAGTATTTCCTAGGCTTTGTTGCAAGAAAAACATGTGTTAGGATTCAACTAGGTTAAATTTTTAGCTTTAACATATGTTGGGAGGAAAATTGCTAAGTGTTTGCTAAAGTATATATTGAAGGTTCATATCAGTGGCCATTGCTGGAATTGGGATTGGAACATATGGGTCAAGGGGATGGTTCAGCATTGTCAACAACAAGACACCGATATCTATAAGTAAAGATGGTATTGCTACTGTTCTTTAGAAATCCATTGTGCTCTTGCACCCATACTACAAGATACAAGGCATCAGTGCTCCACTCTATTTCGATGAGTTCCATTTTGATGCCATGGCTGTTCTTGAACTTAGTTCCAAAAAAATTGAGCTTTTCCTGAAGTTTCTGGCAGGCTATATGGCCTTTTGGCCACCGCTACCTAGATCAATTCTATTGAAAATCTATTTAAATTGTGTAGTGACATACGCAAAGAAAATGGAGACTATGGTTATAAACCACTGCTCATCATAGATTGCCTAGGGTGGATAGCAATACATTCATCCAAGGTGATCATGAGGTGTTCTTCTACAATTTTATGGTTCCTAAGACATACCATGATAACTATTGGGATCTACTTAGATTTCTTAGAAACTCAACTATTGGGATCTACTCACATTTCTTAGAAACTTTAGTAACCATGCATTGAACTACACTAAGGTCTTTGTACTATATTTATTCTGCTTTCTCAGTTCAAACATGAATATATAGTTTCTACATAAAACACACTAATCCTATACTATTTTATATGAAGATTAATGAAGTTCAGGTAATTCAAGACATTGATGTACTTGATATGATGATGGCATATGATCTTAGCTCTATTATTACAAACTTACTCCAACACCTCCTATATGTATTTGAAAAGCCAAAATGATGTGTATTAATATGTCTGTCTAATCTATATATTATGTTGCACTTTTGTACACTGTTCTGACACAAATCTTTTTTCTTCATAGCATTTTAGCATTTGGTTGCATAAAACATCACAGTGAGTTTTGCATTTGAACTTTCTTTTTTTTGTGTTATTAAATGGAATTAACCTTTTGCCACTCGCATGTCACACTACTGAATCTCTTTAAGTGGATGTTGGTCGTGGATTGAACAGGTGAGAGAAGGATGGAGAGAATGAGTGAGTGAGCAAATAAGTGATGGACCAAAAGGTTCTCCCCACCTTCTCTGCCCCCTACCCTTTTATATGGGAGGTGAGAGGGAAGATGTTCATTCTTTCTCCTACTAGAGCTTATATTTACAAAAGAGTCCCTACAAGTCATAAATGGGCCCTAAACATTCCCAAACAAAGCCTCCATGCTTTGTATTGGGACCTAAACACTCTAATGGGGGTCTATAACATATGCCTTGCCCCAATAGAAGCCCTTTAGCTATTCAACTTTGGTTGTAAGTACAAGACCCAATATCTGAAGAAAACTAAATGTGGCATAATTACAACTTAGACTCGGCTGTGAGGATCACCATTTGCAACCCATATGGATGTGCCTCACTAAAAACTCCATCCCAAAAAACTTGGCGGCGGTTCAACCAACTAAAAAACCCAAATACGAATCCATTAGTTCTCCCCACCCATTGTTGCTTCATCTTCATTCTCCCCACCCGTTGCTTCATCTTTATTTTGACCCGTCGCCAATACTTGCTCTGCCTCGAGCACCTTGCATTATCGTCATGGACAACACCCCATGAAGGTTAGATGGATTCGATCACCCCCCCTGTTTGCATTTGGTTCCAATTGGTTTTGGGTTCGGTATTAATTTTGTTCATTTTAGAAATTTTTTCATTACAGCAGATGTCTTACTTCGGAAGAAGCCATTTCAATACGAGCAACCTTGCGTTTTGGCGGCTAGGGGTGGCACCAGGACCCCAGATGATGTTGTTTGCTACTTGGGGATGGAGAATTCACCCAGACCGATTGTTGATTGTTAAAGCCACTATTTGTCACCTTCTCGGACCACAAAATTTGATAAGAATCGTTGAAGACCTTATTTGTGGAGAGATTTTTGTGCTTTGCAGGACTGGATAGAAAGTAGACATACTTTATAGGTACAATGTGTCCATAGATGGAGATAAGGTCATCTACGCTATGGTTCACTACCTCTGGCTTTCGGGACCGCATCAACCAATTGAGTACCTTAGCAACTGCCTACCCATCCGACATTATGTCTTAAAATTTGTGAAACTTTTATGTTAATGAAGATTATGTGTACTAATGAAGGCTCTAGATTAGTATGTATGAGTACTGCATAATCATTGAACTATTACTTCGGCTGAAATGCTAATTGAATCAGTTGGTCTTGATTATGATCCACGTGTACACCTCTATGTAAGCATAGAGGATCCAAAACAGGCCTTCTTCTAAAGGCGGATAGTACCCTAAAACACTGATGACACAACATTTCATCTTGGCGGGAGTGCGAGAGTTTTCAAGGATGTTTTGGCGCCTTGGCGAGAGACAAAAGACCCGGGCCGATCTCTTCACTCAGAGTGTGCAACACTTTGAACCATGACTGCTCCATGGCTGCATCTAGCTCCAACTCCTCCTAGTGGTCAGCACCACCCCAGGGCGCCGTCGCGAGAAGAACATCGGCTTCCAGTGGAGGAGGCCACCCATCCCATGCCATGTCGAGAATCACCCCGACGCATACCAACCACCACTTTTGTGTCGCTGCGGCTTGAAGACGCCTCGGTGGATTTCGTGAAGTGATAGAAACCTAGAACGTCGGTACCACAGATGCTGTAGGGCAAATAATGTAACTCGATTTCTTTCTTGTTCATTTTGTTTTCACAATGCACATGCTGAAATCCTATTGTACTTATGCTAATTTGGTTTTTTCGTTGTTCGACTTAGATTGCGGGTTTTATGAGTGGTATGATCCCCCATATGGAAAAATATCTGAAGACTTTAATTTTGGATTTATGTAACAAGATTTGGGAGCTGAAGGCGGAGGCCAATGTTAGAACAAATGAAGAACAACTGTAGGAGGTGGAAGAGATTATGCCACAGCTTGAAGAAATGACCAATGTTCCAACGAAGATGATGGAAGATTTCGTACCTTTGAGAAAGAAATGTGCTTCCTGTTCTTCTTTCACCTATTTTATACTTACCTTAGTTCTTGGCATGTTCATTAGCAAGTTGCATAGTTCATCACCGCAGTAGCTTCAAGTATCAATTTATGTCTCGGACATAAATCTATCATTTTTTTACAACTATTGTTGAACTAAATGCAAGGTGATTAACCAGGAGTTCAATTTATTGAACTATAAATGCTAGTACATCCAAGTATCAATTGACGTGTTGGAGACATCCTACTTCCCTGGATATTGGGCCCTGGTACAGGGGCAACCAATTTATTGAACTGTATATACACTCTCCTACGGTCCTACCACACCTTCCTCCCATCCATTCCCCACTCTGCTCCCTTGCTCTGCTCCACCCTGCTAGCATCGAACGAAAGGCATCCTCTCTCATGCTCACTGCTCCTTCACCCCCAACCTCGCCAGCGCACAAATCTTTAGCATACCGTCCCTGCTTCTCTGCTCTATCTAGATCTAAGGTAACTACACTGAATCTGCTCCTTCACCAGATTCTATATTCTTTTGTATTGCTCTCTCGTGCTCTCCGCTCCTTCACCTCCAACCTAGCTACAATAATTTTCTTGGATCTACAGATGAAAATGCATCTTCTCGTTCTGGAGTCTATGGTCTTTTATCTCTGTGGAGTGCAGCTTGTGAGCCTTATTGTCTTCAGTATTAATTGGTTCACTGAATTAGTGCTTTGTGAACAAAGTCGATGAGATAAATGAAAGTGCGCCAATGGATGTGGACAGGGTTGTAGTGGTCAAGGCTCAGGATGACATGGAGATTGACAACGATCCCGTGGAGGTCAACAACGATCTGCAAGATCTTATGGAGATTCACAACGATCCCATGGAGGTCGACGAGGATCTGCATGGAGAATGATTAATTATGCAAGCAATGATGTACATATGAAGGCCTTTTAACTTTTTGCATAGTGTCGGCCTAATTAGTATCTGCATTTTAGCTTTCTGCATGCTTGTTAGCTTGGTAGTGTCGACCTACTTATTCAGTATGAATGTATGGAACTCAAGTTGGATTCCTTTCAATCCGAGAGTATTGGCATTGTGTTTTCCTTATGTTTTCTAAGTGCGTCAGTTTGGCTTTCTTTCAATGTAAATATGTGTACCTTATTATTCACCATCGAACTCAAGTTAGCTTCCTTTCAATCTGAGTACTGGAATTGTGCTTTTCTTAGTTTTCTAAGTGCGCAGTTTCACTTTGTTTCAATGCCAAACGTAAAAATTGTGTGCCTTACTGTTCATCACCGTATCATATGGAGGTCTCCGGGTGATACTAGGAACTAGCCGCCGGCGATGGTACAGTGCATTCACCGCTGCTTAGTTGTAAAGTTTCCAATCCTGCGTTTGAACCCTCCCGCGCAGAACTGATGAAAGTTCGATTCCCGCATGTCGTAAAAGTTACATACAGAGCAAGCAACCACTACCCCAACATCCCCCACCCCCGCCGCCCACCTCCCTCCCCCCACACACATAGCTTTTCTTGTCCTCATTGCTGTTGTTCGCATCGCTCCTCTTGCTCATCACCACTGCTCAGCTCTTGTTCCACGCCCGTGCACATTGTCGGCTTGCCCACACAGATCCACCGGCGAATGAGCTACTGCTGTCACCGGCGTTGCCACTCATGCACACCGTTGCCAGATCCAAAGGAAAGTGTAATAAGGCCTTACTTGCATCGCCATCTGTTCTCCTCAAAATCCATGTGCTTTCTAATGTTTTTTGACCAAAATCCTTACTAATGTTTATTGATGCAATTCTACGGCAAGGCGGCCTCATCTCTTCAACTGGTGGTGTCCTTCTAGATGAAGGAGGTCCCCAACATGAGGAATGCAGTGGACAGCCTCTCACACGATGTGCTTACCGACATCTTCTGCTACCTCCTCGTCCAGACCTTGTGTTGCTGCAAGTGTGTCTGTCGCTCTTGGAAGCGCATCATCTTCGACTTCTATCACCGTAATCAGCTTTCACAGACTGTCGTCGGCTTCTTCTATGGCAACTGGTGAAAGGGCAATCACCACTTCACCAGCATCATCAGTGAACGCCCCTCCTTGTCCTTCTTGCCCTTCCACTTCGAAAAGTCATAGTCTCAGATTGTTGCAGCAGCCTCATCCTTTGCTGGTGTGTTGGGCCTGATGGATTACGTCGCTATGTTGTCTGCAATCCGGTGACCCTCAAATGGCATGTACTACCGCGTAGCATCCATTCTGTTGGTCAGGCTCGATTAGGTTTTGACCCAACGTCCTTGTACTTCCATGTGATTGAATTTGTTGAGGTGGAGAGTGCGTGCGTAGGTGTGGAGATCTACTCATCTAAAACCGCAACACATATCTTTAAGGAATCTAAATGGGGCGATGGTATTGTACTACGTTTAAAATCGAGAAGTGTTTTTCTTAATGGTTTTATGCACATGCTTGAATACTCTATGATAGTTGCTGTGGATATGGATGAAAAGACATGGAGGACAATTCGTAAACCACATGGTGCTGAAATGTCCATCCGTTAAGCTCAGGGTCACCTGTGCGTTGTGGTGATTTTCATAATATGCCTTGACTTTTAGTGTGGATACTTGAATACTATGGTACTGATAACTAGAGATTGAAGCATGTTATGGACACGGAGGAGCTGTCTGGACACATGAATATTAAAGTTGGTTCTGAGCTTTGTGATATGGAGTACAGAGTGATTATAGCTCACCCAAAATGGAATTTTATTTTCCTTGTTGGGAAGAATAGAACACTGATTGCATATGACATGGACCGCAGATAGGTTCATGTCATCCATGTAACACCTCGAATGTTTTAAATACTAAAACCTGCCATGTCATCATATGCATTGCACATTATTTTGTGTTAGTGAAAATTTTGATATGCATACACTAAAACAAGTTTACATTTATGTTATATGTGTTGACTTGTATGGTTTGAATCAAGTTCAAAATCTTTGTATTGATTTGAATTTCCGAAAACCCTAATTTCTAGCATTTAATTTTACCCTGGAAAAACCCATTTCAAAATCTAAGCCCATTTTGAGGTTGAGCTTAAAAGCAAAGTGTAGAGCTTGTCAAGGTGTACAAAGTTGGTTTTTGGAGTTTTCAAAGTTATATAAAATTTAAAGTAATTTGAAAAGGCGATATGTTCTCAAAGTGTCCCCTTTTGATTTTAGACTTGCATTTCAAAATGTAGACTGAATTTGGGTATGGTTATTAAAGCAAAGTTGTAGAACTTTGAATTTGGAACAACTTTTATTTTCGGAGATTTTTGAGTTACCATACTAAATTGAGAGTAATTTGGGAAAATAGGCGAGTGGCAATTTTGTAAATATGGTGAACAGTACCCGCAGGCGACACCTCACCGACGGCGAGCTTCTATCGCGTTCCGGTCGCTGTCGTGGCCACTTTCGGCTCCACACTGGCGGGGAGAAGGCTCCTGCGAGGCTTCTACTTGATTCTTGGTTGCGCTATATAGCTTAAGCAATCGTCGTTCTTCTCCGTTTTCCCTGCTCTGTTTTTCCTGACGCCGCCGTGCTGCTCCGTCGAGCTCGCACCGTCGCTGTAGCTCCTTCCTTGTCTCGGCAAAGCATACCACAGCTCCTGCTACTCCTTCTGAACCCAACCGTATAGTCCTGGGCTCCTGATTTCGACGAGGTACGCTGTGCGTCGCTTTTCTTCCTCGTGGCCGGCAGCGTCACCGGTGATCCCGCTTCACCGTGGCCGGAGCTCTACGATTAGCCAAGTCCATCACTAGGTTGTTGAAGAACCAAGCCAAGTTTGTCTGGTCATCTGATTGTGAAGAAGCTTTCTAGACTTTGAAGAGATTGTTAACCACTGCACCAGTATTAGCACAGTCGGATATCGAGAAGTCGTTCGACGTTTATTGTGATGCTTCTGGTATTGGTATTGGATGTGTATTGATGCAAGAAGGCCGAGTCATTGCCTATGCTTCCAGACAACTTAAGCAACATGAAGAACATTATCCAACTCATGATCTGGAGTTAGCAGCAGTTGTCCATGCTTTGAAGATTTGGCGGCATTACCTGCTTGGTAATACATGCCATATTTATACAGATCACAAAAGTTTAAAGTATATCTTTACTCAATCAGAGTTGAACATGCGACAAAGAAGATGGTTAGAATTGATTAAAGATTATGACTTGAAGGTGCATTACCATCCGGGTAAGGCAAATGTGGTTGCAGATGTCCTCAGTCGTAAGAGTCATTGCAATTATCTGGCAGTAAAAACAATGGATCTGACTTTATGTCAAGAGATGGAGAAGTTGAATGTAGAGGTAATTCAACAAGGTAGTTTGACCAATATAACTGTTGAATCAACTTGTCGGTGTTTTGTACAAGCACCGGCAAGTGAATTTATAGTAATGCGCGTTAGGCTCGGATGGTGCGCTAAAGGACACAGGATTTATACTGGTTCGGGCAAAACATCCCTACGTCCAGTTTGTTGCTGCTTGTGTTATTAGCACCGTAACGATCTGTAGTAAGGGATACAAACTGCCGAGAGAGGGACTGGTCCCAAGTCTCTAATCGAAGGATTGAAAGGTGGTCAAGAGCTTCGTAGCTGCTTGAATATGTGTGAGTGCGTTCTATTGTTTTTTGTCCTCCTTTTTCTTTCGTCCCCCTTGATAGAAGAAGCGCATCCCCTTTTATAGACGAAGGGGCTGGCTTTACAAGGGTAAGGGCTCCAGGACGCGTACTCTACTTAGTCTTGTGGCTCACGTCTACCTGGTCAGGTCCTCCACCCTGATGAGTGCGAAGGAAGATAAGTGTTTACAATGTTGTCGATGTCTCTCGCAGGATGTCGGGTTAGTCACGAGAATGCTTTGCCTGCTGCAGGTATGGGCTGCAAAGATGTTGGTGGTTTTGACTTATGAGCCTCCCCCGACCTTGCTCCGCACGCCTTACGGTTCTCATGAGTCCTCGTTGGGAGAATCGGGTCGGGGTCGAGGGTCGTGTAACGCCGTGGTCAAGGCCTTTTTGGGAGGACTGAGAGGGGTCGGGAAGGGCGGCGCCGCTCCTCAGTCCAACGTGTGGTGACGGAATACCCATCGTTCGTGGAGATAGCAAATCCTTTCCTGGATCATAGCGGTTGTCGTATATCTTCGTCGGGTTCCGTGTCCCAGAGCTGAAGGCGGCGCCTACAACTCTACAGGGTGAGGTGCACGCACCTGTAATACCTTTTGGGCTCTGCGGCGCCCGGAAGGGTCTAAAGCTTTAGTCCTGTCGTTCCCTGGCAGTCCTTTTCCTGCCAGGGCGCAGGGTATGGTCGTTGGAGCCATGGTTGACCCGAACGTCTTGTCTCGTCCTGTACCCATCATTATGAGGGATAGATATCGATCAGGGCGAGGCTCATTCTGGGCCGTCGGGTGAGGCTGACCCCGCCCCTCCGGGGTCGGACGAGATGGAATTCGTCCCTCAGCCCTCGGGCGAGACCGAGCCCGCCCTCAAGGCGTCGGGCGAGGCGGAGTTTATCCCTCGGCCCTCAGGCGAGACCGAGCCCGCCCTATAGGCGTCGGGCGAGATGGAGATTAGCCTTGAGCTTTTGGGGCGAGGCAGGGTTATCCTTCCAAGGCGTCGGGTAAGGCTGACCCCGCCCCTCCGGCGTCGGGCGAGACGGAATTCATCCCTCAGCCCTCGGGCGAGACCGAGCCCGCCCTCAAGGCGTCGGGCGAGGAGGAACCGAACTCCTGTCACTCGAACAAGGGATGACATGGAGCCCTTATGCATCTAGAAGTTTTTTACGTTCGGTGGTCATCGGTTCCACCTTCTAGGGTACCCTGGTATTAGGTCCCCGATAGTAGCCCCCGAGACTCCAGGTGATTCGGGTAGAACCGCCTGGAGGGTGTTTTTCTGAGTGGGTCGTGGCGTCCCGTTTACTGGGACTGATTGGGGCCGTCCTCTCACGGTGCTACGCCCTTGGTGGCGGTTTGTTCAGATTCCTTCTTAGTTAGGCGGCGGCGAGAGTTTGGGCCCTAGGTGGGCCAAAGAGAAAAGAAACGGGCCTTTGTGGCTTGTGCTTCCTGTGGGTGGAGAGTCCGGATTCGCTTGGGCAAGGCGAACCGCCCACCGAGATTTTTGGGATGAGAGGATAGGGACCATGGCGCGTGTCCCATGACGTGACGTGGTGGCGGCGTGGCGGAACCGGAGATCGAGGCGGGCGGTTGCCCTTCTCGCGTCCGTCGCCCCTATAAAACCGCTGGGTTCGCCCCTGTGGTCCCGTGTTTCACTCCCCTTCCTTTGCGTTCGAAACATCCGCCGTAATCTTGACCTCTTGCGCCCGCGATCGCCACCGTCGACCGGCCTGCGTTTGTGTTTGCCGCCAGTTAAGCTCGCGCTGCCTCCCCCCCTCCGCTTCAATGGAGTTGTGGGGCAGATCAAGCATCACTTCCGGCGCCCTGGAGGGCCTCGTCCGCCCGTGGCCTTCTCCGCCCACTATCCGCGCCGTCCAGAGTGGTTGCTCCCGGCGACGAGGGTGAGCCGGTGCCGCTCAAGGGTATGTCGTCTCCTTTGCCATCTTCCATGAGCGGGATTTGGGGTACCCAGCGCATAGATTTCTTCGGGGTTATTAGATTTCTATGAGGTAGAGCTGCAGCATCTCACTCCCAATGGGATTGACATATGGCGGCGTGCGTTTGCCTGTCAGGCGAGGTTTTTCGGGATCGATCCCCATTTTGATCTGTGGCGGTATTTCTTTAGCGTTAGTCTGTCGAAGAGGAAGATTGGGGGGAAAGAAGTGGACGCGCCGATGGGGTGTGCCAGCATTCACCTGCGCCATACCCGATCGAAGGGTTACCCGTACATGCGTCTGGCTACATCCAACAAGGGATGGCATTCGCAGTGGTTTTATGTTAGGGATGATGTGAGTGCCACCCTACCGAAGTACACCGGACGTCTTATTGTGGATGCCCCGGCGTCGTGGGGCTGGGGCGTCCAGACTAAAGACAAGAAGCACATCTCCGACCTTCTCTCCGCCCTCCATGCCCTGAAGGGTCGGGGTGTAAAGGGGTCGGGGATTATCGGTGCCTACCACGCGAGGAGGGTGGCGCCACTGATGGCGCGTGTGCTTCCCCTGCATCGGATGACGCCAGGGATGTCGTTTGAGGGGACGGTGCTCGTTGACGAGGCGCTCCCTTATTCGGAAGTGGCGCAGCGTGTCAAGGAGGCGACGGAGCCGACGAAGGATTCCGCCGGCAGGGTCCTCGACATCGTGTATCCGGTGCCCGGGCATCCTCCAATGCGGCCGGAGCCTGGGTTCTTCGAATTCGTAAGCCCTCTTCTCCCGCATTCTTTTCTTTCTCCTGAATCTCCTCTTTAACACTTGCTTCTATAATGTTGGGGCTAGCCGAGGAGGCTAGTCTTCAAGGATAGATCCCGGCCGAAGGACAAGGTTGTGGCGGCGGCGAATCGACTTCGCGGCGAAAGCGGGACAAGAAGGCAATGGTGGAGATGAAGAAGGCGAAACGGCCATCAAGCAGAGGCACGGGATCGGGAGAGGACGTGAGTAGTGAGGATGACGACGGCGACGATGATGATGATGATGACGACGAGGTAGCCGTCGACGTGGATTGGGGCGTCCTGGAGGACGAGGACACGCTGACGAGTGGCCACCCATCCGTGCAGGGGCCCTTCCCTTTCCACGCGGAGGGAAGTGGATCGATGAGGTCGATGGAGGCGGCGAGTCCGCCTCACGGCGGCGTCTTTGGCCGAGGACCGGTGGATGGGGAAAGGCGAACTGCCGCCACCATCCCCGAGGCGACGATGAAGGGGAGCAGCCCGTGCCGCACCCGTGAGATGACGGAGGGGACGGCTCCGGTGCGCGCGCCCGACGAGACGATGGGGAGGAGCGACTCGGGCCGCGGCCGACGAGATGGGACCCCCGCCTGGCAGCGGGGGTAGGCATGAAACGGTCCCGCCCCAGATGAGCTGAGGCGGGGTGCGGGGATCCATCCCAAAACGCTTCACGGCCGAGGACGTCAACGTAAGCTGTTGATTCCTCCGTTTTCATCCTTTTTCCCTTTTATTTTGACTTAATGGTTATTACCTTTTTGCGCAGTTCTTGCGGACGGGTCACCCCGGGCCTGGCGCCCAAGAAGAGTCTCGCCCTTCAAGTGGGGACAGACGGCGTCGCGCTGGAGCCACCCTGCGCCGGGCAGGAGTGGTGCCGATGTCGGGGCGCGTTAGCACAACCGACGGCGGCGTCAAGGTGGCCCCACATCCGCGGAGGTTATTGAGCGAAGCGGTCTCTTCCATGTGGCGTGGAACAGCCCGGCCGAGGACCGCATACCGCCGGTGACGGTGGTCGTGACTGCGCCAAGCCAGGATCAGCCGGACGCGGTCGTGGTGGCACCCGAGGGCGTGGTGCAGTCCGCGTCGCCAGGCGCCCATGTGGATCCACCCGTGGCGCTCGAAGCGGCCCAGACGGAGGAGGGTCCAGCCGGAGGGTCCTCGCAAGTGCGGTGGTGGTGCCGCCTGACAGGTCGAGGGGAGCCGCCACCGGCCCCTTTGTCGGGAGGAAACGCTCCCTGCTGGGGAGAGCCGCCGCTCAAAGTGGATGGATGCTCGGGACCCGGCGTCGGCTCTTTTCTCGCTCGATGATCATTCCGAGAGCATGGAGCGGGAGGGTCTTGACATCGGGATCTCGACCATCTTTGAACGCCTGGACCAAAGCGGAGGAGCCCTCCGTGAGATCGTTATCCCTACCACTCGGTATTTTCGGACTTTCTTCTTTCTTTATGTGCTTTTGTGTTCTCGTATTCTCGATATCAGCCTTCTTCCTCCTCAGACTCTTGTTGCTCGTGAGCAGGATAAATCCCAATTCCTCCATGTAATGTAAAGCGGAGAGGGATCGCTTCCGAGGAGGCCATTGCCATGAGCAGACTTGGCCGCCCAAACACTACTGCTCGAGAGCGGGAGGCCCAAAGGCCAGGATGCGGA
This sequence comes from Miscanthus lutarioriparius, assembly GCA_904845875.1. Classification (NCBI taxonomy): domain Eukaryota; kingdom Viridiplantae; phylum Streptophyta; class Magnoliopsida; order Poales; family Poaceae; genus Miscanthus; species Miscanthus lutarioriparius. The sequence continues at coordinate 26,540,675 of CAJGYO010000015.1, forward strand.
GGAGGTGCATGGAATGTTCGAGAGGACTGTCGTGAGGTCTAAGCTGGATGGAGAGGAGATTGCCGGACTTAAAAAGAGCGAGACGAGCTCATCTGCAGAGGAATGCCGCATGCCAATGAGAAGGCAGTGAAGTCCTGAAGGAGCTGGAGATGGAGCGGGACCTCGGCGGAAGGCCGAGAGTAGGGCCCTGACCCTCCAAGAGAAAGTGGACGAGGACGCCGAGGTGGTCCGCTCTCTCCAAGCGGAGCTTGACGACGCTGTGAGAGGAAAGTTGAGTCTTTGAGAACGCCGCCACCAAGCTGGAGAAAGAGGTTGCCTATCTGCGCAGAGAGCCCTTGAGTTGAGAGTGATGAGCACGATCTTCTACAAGCTGCGGTGGGGTTGTCCTTAACATACTGAATGTGACGGAGCCGGTGGAGACCAGCCAGCTCATGGCTCGTGTCGGAGGTATCACGGCTTGGGTGGGCCAGCTTGAGGAGAGTGCCTTTCACGCCGGGATTACCCAGGGCCTTCACCGTCGCCCACGCCCACTATGAGAAGGAAATAAACCTAAAAGTGATGAGCGAAGGCTTTCCGTCCACCCACGAGGATGAAGAGCTGGAGGAAATGGAGAAGATGGTTGCTCCCCTTGCAAAAACACCGCGGATAATCTGAAGAGATGGTTCTCTCCTCCATGGAAGTAATTAGTCGAACAATTTTGAGAATAACTTATATGTAATATGTGAACAAGTGTCGGTACTTTTCGAGTCTGGGCGCCTTTCGTGCTTTTTTGCGTCTTAATTTCGTTTTGTTTGATTTTTGCGATTTCATTTTTACGGTCTTACCAATATGCTCCCTCGAATTATGCCGCTGATTATAATGCGAGGAGATTGTTCCGAAAGAAGGAGAGGAGGTAGCCGTACCTTAACAGCCCCGAGTAAGATCCGACCCCGCTTTCTTTGGGGTCGGGTGTTTCCGAGACCGGAATCGTGGTTACGGTGATAATGGATGCCATCGCAATAATCCCCGCCTATCTTCCAACGTAAATCCCAACCGGGAACTCTATGGGCTCGGCAAGGTGGGGCCTTTGTCCCCTGCATTGTTTGGCCCGAGCCCCCGAGCCTTGTCGAGGTCTCGATAGGGTCGGCCGTTATTTGCGTGTTACCCCGTCCTCGGTTTTCGTAATCGGAGAAATTTGAGTGAACGATACTTGCCTCGATGGCTTGAGTACCGCGCTCAACGAGCTCGCTAATGGGTACGTTCGTGCGGAATCCGGGTCCATCATTTGCTGATGGGGTCGGCAGAGCCCTCTGGTGGCACTCCACAACTTCTTAACCCGCCTCCCGGCAGATGCCTGAGTCGTTCGATAAGCTCGGGGGCCCGATGGCCTCTCCTCGATGGAGATTCGTGGGTTTGGCTCAAGGTTAGAATCGAACGAGAGAAGGTCGAGACGTCCCGGTTCGCTTCGGAAAGGTGGTCGGGGAGCGGCTGGGGCTCATCTCGGTTATCTCTCCTCGGCTCGTTTCGGGCGTGAGGCGGCCTCGAGCCCTTCGCGGGCCGACCTTCAAACCTCACTGTGGTTGCCTATATCGGATAAATATGACGATCGCTTGTGGTGCGACACGAATCATTGGGATGCAATTTTTGCATATGAAATGTTTTGAATGCGAGATTTAATTGAAAATAAAGGTGGTGACGTTACCTTGGTGGTATGAGTGGCGGAAAAGCTCCTACCAGATGGGTTCGGGTCCTGACGTTTGTGACGAGGTTGGAAAACCTGCATAAGAATTGCCATTCTTTGTTTTGTGTCTCGGTGAAGATCCGGAAGCTGTTCAATTAACCTGGGCAACCTGGTTGTGTAAGGCGGACCCTTCGATCCCTTCTTTGAGAAAGGCGGACGTCGAAACCAGAGACGCGAGAGGCGTTTGAGCATGATTTTTCTGGTGAATAGAAACATTGTAGCTATCGGGGCGTAGGGTTTGCTAGTTCGTCCAGTTTTACTCAAAGCTTTGTGCCTGTATGTCGCGCCCTTAGTTTCAAGCGTACGGAGGGGTCGGGTGAAGAGGATGTCTGGATTGGTAGTCATCCTCGACAGCCCCCGAGTGATGCTCGCGTCCCTGCTTTTCGGCGGGGTCGGAATCTTGCGAACAAATTCTAACGCATAAAAAGTGAAAGATGAGAGGCTTATCTTTCTTTGGTCGTTCGTTCGTCGTGTCTTCTGGGCCGAACGGTCGACCCAGGAGAACTGAAGGGTCCCGTCATCGGGTCGTCCGTGGTCCTGCATGGGAAGGCGAAAAACTTGTTCCGCTTATGCGGGTGCCTTAATCGCCAGCGTCCGAGCGGGTCGCTGGCGGCCATACCCAGCAAAGATGTTTGATTTGACCAAAGAGGGACGCTTCAGAGACCGGGTTCGCCCCGTCACTTCAAAAGGCCCCTCGAGATATCAATCAGCATTGATTGCGATTTAAAAGGGGAAGGAGAGGGTTTTTCGTCCGACCTTTTGCCTTTCCTTATTTATCGCGCGCCTCCTCTTTAAATAGGGAGGGGAGAGGAGTTCTCACCCACCTCCCTTTCGCCTCCGAGCCGCTATCTCTCCTTCTTCTTCCTTTCCGCCAAACGCGTCTGTGCATCGTGGTGGTTCCCGAGTGAGGCGAGTAATGCCGAGAGAGATAGAGAACTTACAAACTTGCTCGTGATTCTCGTGCGTGATGTCGAGCCGGAGGTTATCCAACGTGACGCGAGATGGTGCGCGTGCCCTTGCCGAGGAGTCGTCGCCTTTGGCGAAGGAAAGGAGGCGTCGGTGGGCGTCGTCGACGTCGCTGATCGCGCGTCGTTCATTGCGCCCCTCCCCTTGGCGGAGGCGTTTCTCGCCCATATGCCGTTATCGTGGTTATGGTGCGGGGATGATGGCGTAGTCTTCAGACGTCATGGTGGTGGCGTCGCTGCCGGGGTCGCGGCTGACGACGATGGCGTAGTCCCCGGACGTTCCGGCGGAGGCGTCGTTGCTGGGGTCGCGGCTGACGATGATGGCGTAGTCCCCAGACGTTCCGGCGGAGGCGTCGTTGCCGGGGTCGCGGCTGACGACGATGGCGTGGTCCCCGGACGTTCCGGCGGAGTCGTCGTAGATGGTGGCGTCTTCGAGGATCCAGCGAAGATGTCGCCGACGGAGAGCGTGGCACGGCGACCGTAGTAGACGAGCTGGCCCGTGTACACGCCCCGGACGTCGCCGATGGAGAGCGTGGCACGGTGACCGCAGTAGACGACCTGGCCCGTGTACACGCCCAGGACGTCGCCGATGGAGGGCGTGGCGCGGCGACCGCAGCAACACTTGTGGTAGAGCTGAGCCGAGACTGTAATGAAATAACGTTGTGGGGAGCCCCCCAAAAAATGATCCTCGGAGTATATTGTTACTTTTTTGTAATGACATCGCTTTGTAAGTGGTGAATTTGTGCAAAAAATGAACAAAATTGCATCCTTGGCTTATGGCAAGTCATTTTAACGCTTTCCAACCCTTCTTATGGTCTAAGTCATAGGAAACTAGGAACGTGGGTGAACTAATTCTGATTGAACTGGTGAGCAAAGAGGTTGCAGCCGCTGGGGCGTGGGTGCCTTGCAGTCCTACCAGTTGTATTCAGAATTGGTTCCCAAGATCTTAGCCCTCGAGACTCGCTTATTTAGGCTAAATGGAAAACTTAGAAAATGTTTGCAAGTATAATGGAGGGATTTTTACAAGCGTAATAAGTAATACTTGTATTACACATGACATATGTTACGATCATATGCCAGCCTTCGAAGCGAGGTCGACCCCTCGCGATTTGCGTGGGTCGGTAGTCACTAAGGATCGGGGTTCTGTTAAGACAAAAACCGATAAGGAAAAGTGTAAGCTTATTTTAAGGATAGAAACGACGAGTTGTGCTCAATGTTCCAGCGTTGGTGAAGACCTTGCCTTTGATGGTTTTCAACCGGTAGGCGCGCGGGCGAAAGTATTTTCATGACGATGTAGGGGCCCTTCCTGTATGGGAGAGTTTGTGGCGATCCTTGTTGCTCGCACAAGGCAGAGGACGACGAGTCTCCGACGTTGAAGGCTCGACCCCGCCCGTTTACGGGTCAGTGGTACCGCCGTAACGCTTTGGCTTTGGTACTTGGTCGAACGGAGGAGGGCGATGTCACGGGCCTCATCCACCTGGTCCATGGCGTCTTGGTGAGATGCCTCGGCTCCTTGTTCATCATATGCTCGATTCTTGGCGCTCCATAGTCGAGGTCCGTCGGGAGAACGGCCTCAAGCCGTAGATCATGAAAAAGGGTGTGTAGCCGGTGGCGGCTAGGGAGTCGCCCTTAGGCTCTAGAGAGCACGCCTGGAGCTCAGCCGAGCCAACGCGCCAAACTTGTTCAACGGTTGAAAATTGCGGGTTTGAGGCCTTGAAGGAGCATGCCGTTTATGCGCTCGACTGTCCTGTTCGTCCGAGGGTGCGCGATGGCTGCCCAATCGATTCGGATGTGTTGTTCATCACGTAAACGAACGAATTTCCTACCGTGAACCGCGTGCGTTGTTCCGTGATGATGGAGTTCGTACTCCAAAGCGATGGATGATGTCGAGAAAGAACAAAACAGCTTGCTCGGATTTGATTGTGGATATTGGCCGAGCTTCAATCCATTTTGTGAACTTGTCTATGGTGACAAGCAGGTGGGTAAAGCCTCCGGGCGCTTTTTTAAGTGGCCCAACCAGGTCAAGCCCCCAGACCGCGAAGGGCCACGTGATGGGGATCATCTGGAGAGCCTGGGCCGGGAGGTGCGTTTGCCGAGCGTAGTATTGGCACCCTTCGCAGTCGCGTACAATTTTTTCGGCATCGCCGCTGCGGTGGGCCAATAGAAACCTGCCGGAATGCCTTCCCAACCAAGGTTCTTGGTGCGGCATGGTGTCCGCATGCCCCTCCGTGGATGTCGCCAAGAGGAGTTTTCCCCTGCTCGCGAGGATACAAAGTTCTGAAATTCGATGTGACTTCGTTTGTAGAGTTCGCCTCTACAAGAACGAAGGATTTGGCGCCGCGAGCCGTCGGGCTTCTGTCTTGTTGGTTGGTAGTATGTCGTGGAGGAGATAGTCGATGTAAAGCGTTCTCCAGTCATTGGGAGGATCGGACTCCATTGCTGGGTCTTCTTCAAGCTCCATGACCTCGGGGTCGGGAGGAACAGTTGGCGGATCGGCCTTGGGGGTCGGACTAGAAGGGCCATCGTCGGCTTGTTCCGACCCCGCGTAGCGTACCGAGGGTTTGTGTTGGTCGCTGGCGAAGACGCCTGTTGGAACTGGCTCTCGGCTGGATGTCGCTTATGAGTGTATCGGCCGCTTGTTGAGGCGCTGGGGATATGATTGAGTTCGAGGTCGTCAATTTATCCTCCAGACGTCGGACCTCTTGACGAGATGCATCCATCTTGGTATCGTGGCAGCCCGACTCTTTCATGACTGGTTGACGACCGGTGAGAGTCGCCGACAGCGTCAAGGCGTCGGATGCCCACTTCGATGGCGATTCGTAGGCCGTTGATGAGCGCTCCGATTCGCAAAGATTGTTTGATGAGGGAAAATGAAGCCGAACCATGTACCTCATGTGGACCCCGAGGGGGGATACAAAGACTAGTCCTGCTCCGGCGCCCTTCTTCATCAGCGATCCGTCAAGTACATTATCCAAGACTCTTGATCGACGGCTGCTTTGGTGGCATCTGGACCTCGGTCCACTCCGCGATGAAGTCAGCTAGTGCCTGAGATTTGATCGCCGTTCGGGGGACATAAGAAATGCCCTGATCCATCAGCTCGAGTGCCCACTTTGCGGTTCTTCCCGTAGCGTCATGGCTACGAACGACCTCGCCGAGGGGGAACGACGTCACTACCGTCATGGGGTGTGACTCGAAGTAGTGGTGTAGCTTCCTTTTGGTGATGAGGACGGTGTAGAGGAGTTTCTGGATCTGGGAGTAGCGGGTTTTGGAGTCGGATAACACCTCGCTGATGAAATATACAGGGCGCTGCACCTTGAAGGCGTGCCCCTCTTCTTCTCGCTCTACTATTAAGGCGGAGCTAACCACTTGGGTGGTGGCCGATATATATAGTAGGAGAGATTCTCCATCGCATGGAGGAACTAGGACCGGTGGCTTAGTTAAAAATCGTTTAACCATGTCAAGTGCTTCCTGAGCCTCGGCTGTCCACTCGAAGCGGTCAGTTTTCTTCAGGAGTCGATAAAGGGGAAGTCCTCGTTCGCCGAGGCGTGAAATGAATCGACTGAGAGCGGCAAGGCACCCGGTGATCCGCTGAACCCCTTTATGTTTTGGATCGGGCCCATCCTCGTGATGGCTGATATCTTCTTCGGGTTGGCTTCGATCACGTTCGAGAGCGATAAAGCCGAGCAAAGATGCCTTCGGACCCCGAAAACACATTTTCGGGATTGAGCTTGATGCCGTCGCCCGGAGTTTCGCAAAGGTACGTTCAAGGTCGGTGACAAGGTGGTCAGCCCGCTTGGATTTGACTATGATGTCGTCGACATAGGCCTCAACGGTTCGCCCCGATGAGGTCTCCAAGCAACTAAGCATACAATACCGGTACGTTGCCCCGCCGTTCTTCAAACCAAACGGCATTGAAACGTAGCAAAATGATCCGAAGGGCGTGATAAAAGATGTCGCGAGCTGGTCGGACTCTTTCATCGCGATCGATGGTAGCCTCGAGTATGCATCCAGGAAACAGAGGGTTTCGCACCCCAAGGTGGAATCGACTATTTGGTCTATTCGTGGCAAAGGAAATGGATCCTTTGGACACGCTTTGTTGAGGCCAGATAATCAACACACATTCTCCATTTCCGCTTTCTTTCGAACAAGAACAGAGGATTCGCTAACCACTACGGGTGGTATACTTCCTTAATGAATCTCGCGGCGAGTTTGGCTATCTCTCACCGATGGCCCTGCGTTTCTCCTCGTCGAAGCGGGCGAAGCGTTGTTTCACCGGCTTGGAGCCGGGAAGGATTTGAGAGTATGCTCGGCGACCTCCCTCGGGATGCCCGGCATATCCGAGGGTTTCCACGCAAAGATGTCCTTGTTGGCGCGGAGGAAGTCGACGAGCGCGCTTTCCTATGCGGAGGAGAGCGCGGTCCCGATTCGGACTTTTTTGCCCTCGGAGCTACTGGGATCCAAGAGGACGTCCCTGGAACCCTCTGCCGATTCGAACGATCCGGACGACTTCTTTGCGTCGGGTGTCCCCTCACTGACCTCCTCCCTGAGGGTGACGAGCTCTTCGGATGCGATGACCGCGGATGCGTGTTCGCAGCATTCGACCTCGCACTCGTAAGCGCGCTGGAAGGAGGTGCCGATGGTGATGATCCCACGGGGGCCCGGCATCTTCAGCTTCAGATATGTGTAATTGGGTACGGCCATGAACTTCGCGTAACATGGTCGCCCCTGAATGGCGTGGAAAGTCCCTGGGAACCCCACTACATCGAAGGTGAGGGTCTCGGTCCGGAAATTGGATCGATCCCCAAAAGTGACGGGCAGGTCAATCTGCCCTAGTGGCATGGCTTGCCTTCCTGGTACGACGCCATGGAAAGGTGCTCGGACGGGGCGGAGGCGCGTTCGGTCGACGCCCATCTCGTCGAGCGTCTTGGCGTACATGATGTTGAGGCCGCTGCCCCCATCCATCAGTACCTTGGTGAGCCGCTTTGGACCGACGATCGGGTCGATGACAAGCGGATACCTTCCCGGGTGTGGGATGGCATCCGGATGGTCAGTCCGGTCGAAGGTTATGGCGGATTCCGACCACCGGAGATAGGTTGGCTTACCCGGTCCAGCGGTATAGACCTCTCGACGCGCGACCTTCTGGCGGCGCTTGGAGTCGTAGGCCGTTGATCCTCCGAAGATCATGAGGGCACCGGTCGGAGTTGGGAAGGTGTCGTCCTTCGCCTCCGTGTCGTTAGTGGTGGGAACAGCTCCTTCCCTGCTCCTCCTTGTTAAGGCCCCCACCAAGTATTTGCGCATAAGGCCGCATTCCTTGTATAGGTGCTTGGCGGGAAGGCGTGGTTTGGGCATGGCCCCTCGAGCATTTTCTCGAAGTGGTTCGGAGCCCTCCGCGGGCTTCCGCCACCTTTTTGATCGGCGGTGACGCATGAGTAAGTTGTCGCCGTTGCTTCTTATTTTTCCCTTTGGCGGGACGGTTGAGGCGCCTTATTGGCGCCCTCGTCCCGCCTTTGTTTTTTTCCGTCGGTACGATCAAAGATGGCCCTGACCGCCTCTTCTTCTCGAGAGGCATGACTAGTGGCGATGTCCGGGAGTTCCTTGGTAGTTTCGCGGGCCCTGCGTCCCAGCTTGTGGACCGTGGATTCGCAGGTCGTTCGAGACGAGAAAGGCTCCTATTACGTCGGCGTCGGCGACGTTCGGGCGCTCATTACCTTAATCGTGCGGGAAAAGCACCGGATGTACCCGCGGAGGGTTTCACGGGCTTTTTCGACGGCAGTTCTTGAGGTCCCATGGTTTTTCGAGGCGTTTATGCGTGCCTCGGAAATTACCCACGAAGATCTCAATCAGATCCGCCCAACTCGAATAGCATTGACGGTAGGTGCTCCAGCCACGCTTCGTCTTTGAGTCGGCCGAGAACAGCGGAGATTGCGAATAATGAAATTATCATCACTAGCGCCACCGCCCGACATGCAAGCCGATAGTCTTCGAGCCAAAGCCCGGGTTTGTTTCGCGAATATTTAGGAATGTTCATAGGCGGTCGATACCTTAGAGGGAACGCAGCGTTGAGGATGTGTCGCCAAAGGCCCGAGGGGCTGGCGGGGACGGGCTCGGCTTCGTCCTCGTTCTTTGTCGCCGAAGCGCCGCCACGTCGGGGATGATAGCGCGGCGCTTCTCCCTCGTCGCTGCAGGCACGCTCGTCTCCGGCGTCGATGATGCTACGTGACGTCGCGCCATGGCCGAGGCGTGATGATGCTGTGGACGACGGAGGGCTGCCCACCGGCCGGCGGTGTTTGGTGTACGGATGCGTCCTTGGTGGGATGCACCGAAGGTGCGCGCTGGCTGGTGTCGGGTTCGCGTCGTCGAGACAACGAACTTTCCGCCGCTGCGTGGGCTGCGCGCCGAGCAACGCGGCGAATCTCCCGATAAGCGCGTCGATCCTCGGACGTCGTGGCCTCCGGAGACCATGCAGCAAGGCGCGGTCGGCGCGGCGATGTTTACGGCTGGCTCGAGCAAAGTGAGGAAAGGCCCCATCGTCGGTGAGGATCCTTTGATGTACGGTGCGGGCTGTATGGCGCGCGCGCTTCGTCTTTTGCGGCGTTCAATCTCGCGATTGATGTCCGCGTATTCCCGCCATGAGCCCTTGCGCCTCATCGATCTCTTTGCCGACGAGCCCTTAGCCGCTCCATCCTCAAAGCGAGATGGGGTTGTCCTTCTTCCCCGGATCTGCTGTCGGGATTGTTCAGGGTGGCCTCTTCCCTAGAGGCGCTTTCGGACGTGACCTCGTGGGTCTGCGTCATGTAGCATTCTCGGGAAGGGTGGTGGCTCCCCTGCTGGAATCCGAGCTGGAGAGCGCATGAGCTCCTCGTTGAGGAGCTCGAGAGGGTCTCCGTATCCCGCTCAATCGCCTCACGAACTCGATGTCCGTGGGTGGTTGAACCACACGTAAGCGCCGTAAGACGGCCGGCGGTTGTCCATAACGTTATGGAGACCGAACGGAAAGCGCTGTCGGGCGCTCCATACGGACCCTTCCCGGACACATGGTGGCGTTGTGAGAGGCTTCTTTGGGTGACGGGACTCCCCGGAGTTGCCCGGTGGCCCCTCGAGCCCGAGATGGCCGAGGTTGATGGAAGGGGAGATGGGCGGCCGAGTGAGTCGGTGCCGCTCTCCTTCTAGTGTGATGATGAAATCCGTGTCGCCGAAATGCACGTGTGCGCCGGGGGCCTGTGTGATTGCGTGGGTGGTCATCCGAGACCTGGTTTGGAACGCATAAAGCCCCTACTGGCGCGCCTAACCGCCGGTGTTTCGTACAAGCACCGCAAGTGAATTTATAGTAATGCGCGTTAGGCTCTAAAGGACACAGGATTTATATTGGTTCGGGCAAAATGTCCCTACGTCCGCTTTGTTGTTGCTTGTGTTATTAGCACCGTAACGATCCGTAGTAAGGGATACAACCGCCGAGAGAGGGACTGGTCCCAAGTCTCTAATCGAAGGATTGAAAGGTGGTCAAGAGCTTCGAGTTGCTTGAATTTGTGTGAGTGCGTTCTATTGTTTTTGTCCTCCTTTTCTTTCGTCCCCTTGATAGAAGAAGCGCATCCCTTTTATAGACGAAAGGGCCGGCTTTACAAGGGTAAGGGCCCAGGATGCGTACTCTACTTAGTCTTGTGGCTCACGTCTACACTGGTCGGGTCCTCCACCCCCGATGAGTGCGAAGGAAGATAAGTGTTTACAATGTTGTCGATGTCTCGTAGGATGTCGGGTTAGTCACGTATCTTGCCGCCACAGGCAGGTATGGGCTGCAGATGATGGTTTTGACTTATGAGCCTCCCCAGCCTTGCTCCACACGCCTTCTGGTTCTCATGAGTCCTCGTTGGGAGAATGCGGGGTCGGGGTCCGGTGTAACGCCGTGGTCAAGGCCTTCGACTGGGAGGACCGAGGGGTCGAAGTCTGGCGCCGCTCCCTCAGGTCCAACGTGTGGTGACGGAATACCCATCGTTCGTGGAGATAGCAAATCCTTTCCGGATCATAGCGGTTGTCGTATATCTTCGTCGGGTTCCGTGTCCCAGAGTGAAGGCGGCGCCTACAACTCTACAGGGTGAGGTGCACGCACTGTAATACCTTTTGGGCTCTGCGGTGCCCGGAAGGGTCTAAAGCTTTAGTCTGTCGTTCCCTGGCAGTCCTTTTCCTGCCAGGCGCAGGTATGGTCGTTGGAGCCATGGTTGACCTGAACGTCTTGTCTCGCTCCTGTACCCATCATTATGAGGGATAGATATCGATCAGGCGAGGCTCGTTCGGGCCATCGGGTGAGGCTGACCCGCCCCTCCGGGGTCGGGCGAGACGGAATTCGTCCCTCAGCCCTCGGGTGAGACCGAGCCCGCCCTCAAGGCGTCGGGCGAGGCAGGAGTTTATCCTCGGCCCTCGGGCGAGACCGAGCCCGCCCTATAGGCGTCGGGCGAGACGGAGATTAGCCTTGAGCTTTTGGGGCGAGGCAGGGTTATCCTTCCAAGGCGTCGGGTAGGCTGACCCCGCCCCTCCGGCGTCGGGCGAGACGGAATTCATCCTCGCCCCTGGCGAGACCGAGCCCGCCCTCAAGGCGTCAGGAGGAGGCGAACGAACTCCTGTCACTCGAACAAGGGATGACATGGAGCCCTTATGCATCTAGAAGTTTTTTACGTTCGGTGGTCATCGGTTCCACCTTCTGGGGTACCCTGGTATTAGGTCCCCGACACAACTATTCGAGACCAGATTGTTGCCGCTCAAAAAGAAAACAAGGGTATAGCCCATATCAAAGAAAGAGTCAGGAATGGAAAAGCGACATGCTTTAGGATAGATGATGCAGATGTGTTATGGTTCAAGGATCGCCTTGTGGTACCAAAGGTTTCTGAGTTGCGACAGTCAATTCTTGAAGAGGCACATACCACCAGGTTATCTATTCATCTAGGAAGTAATAAAATGTACCATGACTTGAAACAGAGATTTTGGTGGACCAAAATGAAGATTCAGATTGCTCGATATATAGCAAAGTGTGATACTTGTCAAAAGGTAAAAGCTATACATTTGAGGTCCGCTGGAGGATTACAGCCATTGCCTATTCCAGCTTAGAAGTGGGAGGATATTAGTATGGACTTTATCGTTGGTCTACCCAAGACATCAAAAGGTTTTGACTCAATATGGGTTATTGTAGATCGACTAACTAAGTCAGCACATTTTCTTCCAGTCAAGAGTATATATCCTACTATCCAGTATGCCAAGATGTATTTAGCACGAATCGTGAGTTTACATGGGGTACCAAAGACCATAGTGTCAGATAGGGGTACATAGTTTGTCTCTAATTTTTGGAAACAATTGCATGCTTCGTTGGGTACCAAACTCCTGTATAGTACAGCTTATCATCCACAGACTGATGGTCAGACTGAAAGGGTAAATCAAGTACTTGAAGATATGTTAAGATGTTGTGTCCTTAACTATTCCAATAAGTGGGATGAATGTTTGCCTTTGGCTGAGTTCTCATACAACAATAGTTATTAAGAGAGCATTAAAATGGCTCCGTTTGAAGCACTTTATGGTCGTAGATGCAGAACATTGCTGAATTGGTCTGAACCCGGGGAAAGATGGTTCTTTGGAGTTGACCTTGTGAAAGAAACAGAAGAGAAGGTTAGGCAGATACAAAGTAATTTGAAGATAGCTCAGTCAAGACAAAAGAATTATGCAGATAAACGACGTCGACCATTGGTGTGTAACAAGGGAGATTTTGTATATCTGAAGGTATCACCAATGAAGGGAGTTACCCGTTTCGGTGTTAAAGGCAAGTTGGCACCTCGTTATATTGGACCATTTCAAATTTTAGAGAGGTATGGAAAGGTGGCATATCGCTTGAAGTTACCAGAACATCTCTCAGATGTGCATGATGTGTTCCATGTTTCTCAATTAAAGAAGTGTCTTCGAGTGCCTGAGCAGAATGTTGAGGTTGAAGGAGTTGAACTTGAGCCTGATTTAACCTATTCCGAATATCCTATCCGAGTTCTGGATCAGAAAGACCGTGTCACTCAAAGGAAGACAATCAAGTTCTACAAGATACAATGGAATCAATGTTCCGAAGAAGAAGCTACTTGGGAATCCGAAGATTACTTGCTAGAACAATTTCTAGATTTTCTTGCGTCGATATAGAATAATGTTAATTGTGCTCTGTTGTTACGAACCATGTTTTGTAAAAGACCTTAGCTGTTTTATGAATAGGTTTTGAATGTTTTTGGATTGACACATTTCCTTTTCCATTACCTACCCTTGGACTTTAAATCTCGGGACGAGATTTCTTTTAGGGGGAAGGATTGTAACACCTCGGGTGTTTTAAATACTAAAACCTGCCATGTCATCATATGCATTGCACATCATTTTGTGTTAGTGAAAATTTTGATATGCATACACTAAAACAAGTTTACCTTTGTGTTATATGTGTTGACTTGTATGGTTTGAATCAAGTTCAAAATCATTGTATTGATTTGAATTTCCGAAAACCCTAATTTCCAGCATTTAATTTTACCCTGGAAAAACCCATTTCAAAATCTAAGCCCATTTTGGGGTTGAGCTTAAAAGCAAAAGTGTAGAGCTTGTCAAGGTGTACAAAGTTGATTTTTGGAGTTTTCAAAGTTGTTATATAAAATTTGAAGTAATTTGAAAAGGCGATATGTTCTCAAAGTGTCCCCTTTTGATTTTAGACTTGCATTTCAAAATCTAGACTGAATTTGGGTATGGTTATTAAAGCAAAGTTGCAGAACTTTGAATTTGGAACAACTTTTATTTTTGGAGATTTTTGAGTTACCATACTAAATTGTGAGTAATTTGGGAAAATAGGAGAGTGGCAATTCTGTAAATATGGTGAAAAAGTACCCACGGGCGACACCTCACCGACGACGAGTTTCTATCGCGTTCCAGTCGCCGCGTGGCCACTTTCGGCTCTGTGCTGGCATGGAGAAGGATCCTGTGTGGCTTCTACTTGATTCTTGGCCGTGCTATATAGCCTAAGCAGTCGCCGTTCTTCTCCGTTTTCCCTGCTCTGTTTTTCCCGATGCCGCCATGCTGCTCCGTCGAGCTCGCACCGTCGCCGTAGCTCCTTCCTTGTCTCGGCAAAGCATACCATAGCTCCGCCTACTCCTTGCGAACCCAACCATATAGTCCTGGGCTCCTGATTTCGACGAGGTACGCTGTGCGTCGCTTTTCTTCCTCGCGGCCGGCAGCGTCACCGGTGATCCCGCTTCACCGTGGCCAGAGCTCTACGGTTAGCCTCTGTCCTTGCGAAGTGTTGTTCCAGCTTCACCTTGTTGTCGTGATGCTTTGTGCCTTGTTGCTTGATCATTTTGTCCACCATAGCCACCGGAACACCACTATCGATGACAGCTTGCTCCGCCGTATCTGCTCGGATCGCCGACCTGCTGTTCTGTTGCTGCTCCGGTTCGGCCATCGACTCCAGCGTGTTTGGGGTGAGCTGCTATTTCTTCCCAAGCATTTTGTTTAGTCGCTACCAGCCCCGTTTCGCCGGTGTAGCATAGCCGCACCACCGTGTCCGCCATGGCCGGCGTCAAGCTCGGACTGTGCAGCGATTGGTGCAATTAGTGCTACCCATAGGTGTGCCTTGTCGTGGTGATCACGTTGGTACCCTCGCCGTCGCCGTTGATCTCACCGGCGGCGAGAAATCGCCGGTCAAAGCACGATCGTCATTGCTGCGCACGGGAGCACTGTGCTGACGAGTGGGGTCACTCTGTCAGTGACCGGTTGTTTGAAAACAAAATTTTTCTTTTTCAGAAATGAATGAATAGTATGAGTTTTTGTTATTTTTGTGTAGGAATAATTAGAGCTCTAAAAATTATGAAAATTTTTGTGTGACCTCTCTGAGATGTAACTATTTAGGAAAAATATTAAATGTTGATTTTCAGTACATTTTAATGTGACAAAAATTGCTCTAATTAATTAATAAATGAGTTTCCATGTTTTTTCTAGGCTTTATTATTTATCCAAAAATTATGAAAATTGTTTTGCCACTTAGTTATCATGTGATAAGCCTTCACAAAAAAATTTAGCTCATTTGGAGAAAATTGAATTATTTCATATCTTTTAATTAAATAATTAATTCATAAAAGCAAATAGTAAACCTTAATAACTTAGGTTTTGTTTGAATTTTTGATTGAGTGATGACCTTGGGTCATTAGTATAAAATAATTCTTCGTACTTAAAGTAAGTAATTAGGTTTATGAAAAAGGTTTAGTTAGTTTTGACTTGTAATTGTACCGCAAAGGAAAATTGTATTCAAGTTAATAATTTTTGCATCCATCATCAAGCGTCACGTTTTATATCTCGCATCATATTAAACATGGCATTGTTACTACGTGTAGTGAACGAAAGCGAGAACGTGTTAGTCAATCAAGTTGTGGAGGAAGTTAATCCGTCTGTTGAGGTCGGATTTGATATCTGTGGAACGTCTCCAGAACCAGACTTTTCCGTTAATCAAGGCAAGCCCCGGATGCATTTAAACCTACCTTGTGCTTTACAAATTTATATCGCTTTTGCTTTTCAATACTGCATTAAGTGATTAGAAGTTGAGTGAAAACCTAATTGGTGCATTACCAACCTTGTTTTTCCATATCAACCTTGTTACCAGTTTTACTTCGAGAATGCTTCTTTATGCTTAGCCATGCTTAGACCGATAAAAGTCGGGTGATTACCTGTCACCTGCGAGATATAAATGGATTTTTGATATGATTGGTTACTTATGTTATCATGAGATATGAGCATGTGGAGTAATAAATCTAGACCGGGCGGACTCGGTGTGTGAGAGCCACAAGACATGGAGATCTTGTGAGCGGGTTCTTTACGCCTGTGTCGATTAAGAACCGTCCGTTGTTGAATTGCATGAGGTGAGACTTTGTAGTACTAGCCACATACTCCGGTAAGCCTTAACTTGGCTATTCTATTATGAGAATGGCTACTCGCGCACTGGGAGTGGAGAGATGGCGAGAATAGCGTGTACCCACGTTGCAATGGGCTGGATTGGTGGAGTACTGTATTCTCGGGTGGCGCGGACCTTTCTTGTTTTAGAGGATCTGAGGGCAGGTTGGTATATGTAGGTCAGGGACCTGCATATGTCGTGTGGTTGGGAATCCCCAGCTAGGTTATATCGGTTCGAATCATCGTTGCTCCTCGGTTATGGAGACTCAACTCACTATTCATCATCGTAGTTAATAAATGGAACTTGAGTAAGGTTTGAGAAAGAGTTGGATATGAAGTTTCATGATCTCAATACGGATCATATCAGCTTTATATATGATCTTTTTGAAGATATAAATGTTGAAATAAAGAATCTTGTTAGACAGCTTTTACACAAAAGAACTTTGTTTATTGCTAAAGCCATTCCTTGAACCCCTGAGCCTGCATTCCTGAGTCTTATCAGTTTTTGTTTCGATTAAGTCTTGTTGAGTACTTTTGTACTCAAGGTTCGTTGACCCTTGTTGCAGGTGAGCCTCATGAGCATGTCTGCTTTGGATCGTGCTGCATGACTGTTGTTCAAATCGATGATGATAAGTGAATGTGTGACCCTTGGGCAGGGTACTTATATTGTGTGTTTTGTATTATGTTACTAATGCCACTCAACTACTATGGTTTGTAATAATATTCGAACTTAGTTTGTAAGGTTTGAAATAACTGGTTTGTAAACTAAGTTATTGTAAGACTTCCGCTATTTTACTCTGATATAGATATTTGAATAAATGTTGTAATACTGCAATGACTCTGTAATGGGATCCTGCTCGGAAATCGTGGATGATTCGGGGTTCCCCGAGAACACCCGACATTCTTCTTAAGTTACCAGGAACATATGCATAGTCGTCAGAGGTCATTGGACAGTGACAGGTGCATGTGGGCCCTATAATTTAG
The DNA here is from genome assembly GCA_904845875.1 of Miscanthus lutarioriparius. Taxonomy (NCBI): domain Eukaryota; kingdom Viridiplantae; phylum Streptophyta; class Magnoliopsida; order Poales; family Poaceae; genus Miscanthus; species Miscanthus lutarioriparius. Next base: position 26,557,277 of record CAJGYO010000015.1, read on the forward strand.
GAGGTTCTGCCACAGAATGGTATCAGAGCGATCGTTACAAAGTCTTTGTTGTATTGTTTTACAAAAACTTCAAAATGATTTGGGACAAATAAATTTAACCTGTTAATTTGGTCCAAATTGCTTCCGACTTATCTTATTTCATTCTCGCCATTCTTTATTTGATTAAAAAGGCTTTGTGTGGTGGAGTAGTAATCTTATTATGCCCTATATAATAACAACTATTGTTTATGTACCTTATGAGCTTTGATGTTTTTCTTCGTAAGAACGATGCATGCATCATGATTAATCCATTTGTTACTTACTTTCCCTCTGAGTCTGAGTTGGGTAGTGAGTCTGGGTCAAGTTGTGTAATCCATCCTTGCTGCTCCTGAGACTGTTACCTGATCATCTTACTGTTTTGAAATCTTGCTTCCTATAGTATGGCTCGTACCAAGGTAACACCCTATAAGTCCGTTGGACCCAAAGGAGTTCCTCCTCACCAGCTTGCCCCTAGGAGTGACGGTGCTAGCAGTAGCAACTCTAGGCCTGATCCCCAGGTAGAGATACAGAGGCTTTCAGCAGAGGTAGCACGGCCTACTAGAGATAGGGCCTTGGATGCCATCTAGGTGGGCAAATTACAGGATCAATTGAGGTGTCTCACCACTGCTCATAAGAACTATGAGCATATGTTAGTTTGTATGGTGGAAGGAAGAAATGAGGCTTGGCATAGAGAAGATGTAGCTAGAGCCCGAGCTCATGAGTTAGAGTTCTATGTAGAAGACTTAGAAGAATATTCTACCAATCTGCATGAGGAAGTCCATAGGCTGAACAATCTTGTGGATCCAAATCATGAACCTCAGGCAGATGCAATGGACCTAGGTGTCATCATTGCAGATGATGATGAACTTGAAGAGGAAGAAGAAGAAGATCCAGAAGAATTAGTGATGGTCAATGAAAGTGATAATGAAGGCGGAGATGTTTCCGGAATGGATATCGATCATGAGGTTGAGGTGATCGAGGAGAAGAGTAGAGTTGTAAAATAGTGAGTTCTAGTTAAGTTGGGTAGTCTTGCTTAAGTTCAAACTTGTGTTTAAATAAGTGAAACCAGTGTAATGTGTTTGTAGTCAGCTCTTTTAATAGTTCAATAAAGGCTTGTGAGTAAAGTTTGGTTTGTCATGAACAGATGTGTCGTACTCGTCGTACTCGGGGTTCGACTATTCCTGGTACTTCACAAGATGAGGATGGTATTCCTGATCTGCCACCAGTTTCGCCAAATTTGGCTGATGCTATTGCAGCACTGGTCAATGTGACCGTCGATAATGCTCGATTGCTTCGGGAGTTAGCTCAAAGTAATCAGAATATGATGCAAGGGAACCGTGGTTGCAATCATCACAGGCAAGAAACTACGTATGTTGACTTTACAGATACAAGACCACCAGTGTTTACCAAGGCCGACGAACCACTTAAAGCTGATGATTGGCTTCGTACCATGGAGCAGAAGTTTGACCTCATTCCATCCAATGAGTTTCAGAAGCCAATTTTTGCTGCCCAATAGCTTAGAGGTGCAGCAGGTGCTTGGTGGGCAAACCTTGTGGCTATGCAACCAGCAGGCATTCAGTTAACTTGGGCCGAGTTCCGCACTGCTTTCTGTGCCGATTATATTCTAGAGGGAGTTATGGCCATGAAGCTTGATGAGTTTCTTACTTTGAAGCAAGGTGATCAAACAGTCATGCAGTATGTCGGCAAGTTCAATCACCTTTCACAGTATGCACCTGAGCATGTTAACACTGATGCCAAGAAGTGGTTCATGTGGGGTCTAAATACCAAACTTCAGACAATGATGACTACCTGCACCAAAGTCACATATCACGAGGCAGTCAACATTGATATTGCTTCAGAGGAAAAATATCGGCAACATAAGGAGATTAAGAAGAAAAAGAGTGTGCCATCTGGATCTTTCGATGGTAACCAAAAGAGACAGAAGATAATCTATCATCCAGAGAATCACTATCGTCCTCCTTATCGTCCGCCGCAGTTCCAAGCCGGTCAACGACAAAATGTCAGTCCTGCTACAACTTACCAGAACCCTCAACAGACAAATGTACCTAGTGTTCGTGCTCCAACACCCCAAGGCCACAATTACCCATGTTTCAATTATGGGAAGTCAGGTCATTTCTCTAGGGAATGTCCGTATCCTAAGCAGTATAATCCAAATTTTTAGAAGGCTCCTAGAAATCAACAATAGGGTCAAGCCTAGTTTAAGAACAACAATCAAAATGTTCAAAAAGGAAAAGTTGAAAAGAAGACGCGGCAGGTTTTCTATATTCAAGCCAGGGAGATTCTAGAAGGGGAACCCGTGATGCTAGGTATGTTTCCTGTCGCCGATCATCCTGCAGTTATGCTTTTTGATTCTGGTGCATCTCATACATTCTTCAATAGAACATTTGTCATAAAGCATGAAATTCCAATTGGGGCAACAAAAGAAAATTTCTTTATATAGTCGCCCGGGGGACGTCTGTGTACTAAGGAAATGGTGTACCAGGTACCCATAAACCTGGGTGGGCATATTTTTCCCACTACCATGATTTTTCTCAAGGATCAGGATATAGATGTGATCTTGGGAATGAATTGGATGTATCAGCAAAAGGCTGTTATAGATGCTTTGAATAGGACAATAAGGTTAAGTTTGCCAGATAGTAATTCTCAGCATCTTATCCAACTTCCAACCTTAAAGAGATCAGTGGAAAAAGTTTGTGCAACTTCCATCAAGGAGATTAGAGATATCCCGGTAGTTTGTGAATTTCCTGATGTTTTTCCTGAAGATTTACCCGGTCTACCACCTGATAGGGGTGTTCAGTTTAACATAGATCTAAAACCTAGAACAGCTCTGATCTCTCGGAGATCTTATAGGATGTCTCCCAAGGAATTAGCTGAATTGAAGACTCGGTTGCAAGAGTTGATTGATAAAGGGTTTATCCAACCTAGTTCATCACCTTGGGGATGTCCTGCAATTTTTGTGAAGACGAAAGATGAGACCCTGAGATTGTGTGTTGACTATCGCCCGTTGAATGAAGTAACCATTAAGAATAAGTATCCCTTACCTCGGATAGATTTACTTTTTGATCAACTGACTGGAGCCAAAGTTTTCTCCAAGATTGATTTGAGGTCAGGTTACCACCAAATCAAAATTAAGCCTGAAGATATTCCCAAAACGACATTTACCACAAGATATGGATTATATGAATACCTGGTAATGTCTTTTGGTTTGACGAATGCCCCAGCTCATTTCATGTATCTGATGAATTCAGTATTCATGCCTGAGCTAGACAAGTTTGTAGTGGTTTTTATTGATGACATCTTAGTATATTCCAAGAACAAGAAAGAACATGCGGAACATCTCAGAATTGTTCTGACATGCTTACGAGAACATCAGTTATATGCCAAGTTCAATAAGTGTGACTTTTGGCTAAAGGAAGTACAGTTTTTAGGACATGTCTTGTCAGCTAAAGGAGTTGTGGTAGATCCAAGCAAAGTTAAGGATGTACTAGATTGGAAACCACCAACCACTGTTCATCAGGTTCGGAGTTTTCTGGGAATGGCGGGTTATTACCGTTGTTTTATTCCAGATTTCTCTAGAATATCCAAGTCCATCACTAGGTTGTTGAAGAACCAAGCCAAGTTTGTTTGGTCATCTGATTGTGAAGAAGCTTTCCAGACTTTGAAGAGATTGTTAACCACTGCACCAGAATTAGCACAGCCAGATATTGAGAAGTTGTTCGACGTTTATTGTGATGCTTCTGGTATTGGTATTGGATGTGTATTGATGCAAGAAGGCCGAGTCATTGCCTATGCTTCCAGACAACTTAAGCAACATGAAGAACACTATCCAACTCAAGATCTGAAGTTAGCAGCAGTTGTCCATGCTTTGAAGATTTGGCGGCATTACCTACTTGGTAATACATGCCATATTTATACAGATCACAAAAGTTTAAAGTATATCTTTACTCAATCAGAGTTGAACATGCGACAAAGAAGATGGTTAGAATTGATTAAAGATTATGACTTGAAGGTGCATTACCATTCGGGTTAGGAAAATGTGGTTGCAGATGCCCTCAGTCGTAAGAGTCATTGCAATTGTCTAGCAGTAAAAACAATGGATCTGACTTTATGTCAAGAGATGGAGAAGTTGAATGTAGAGGTAATTCAACAAGGTAGTTTGACCAATATAACTGTTGAATCAACTATTCGAGACCAGATTGTTGCCGCTCAAAAAGAAAACAAGGGTATAGCCCATATCAAAGAAAGAGTCAGGAATGGAAAAGCGACATGCTTTAGGATAGATGATGCAGATGTGTTATGGTTCAAGGATCGCCTTGTGGTACCAAAAGTTTCTGAGTTGCGACAATCAATTCTTGAAGAGGCACATACCACCAGGTTATCTATTCATCTAGGAAGTAATAAAATGTACCATGACTTGAAACAGAGATTTTGGTGGACCAAAATGAAGATTCAGATTGCTCGATATATAGCAAAGTGTGATACTTGTCAAAAGGTAAAAGCTATACATTTGAGGTCCGCTGGAGGATTACAGCCATTGCCTATTCCAGCTTAGAAGTGGGAGGATATTAGTATGGACTTTATCGTTGGTCTACCCAAGACATCAAAAGGTTTTGACTCAATATGGGTTATTGTAGATCGACTAACTAAGTCAGCACATTTTCTTCCAGTCAAGAGTATATATCCTACTATCCAGTATGCCAAGATGTATTTAGCACGAATCGTGAGTTTACATGGGGTACCAAAGACCATAGTGTCAGATAGGGGTACATAGTTTGTCTCTAATTTTTTGAAACAATTGCATGCTTCGTTGGGTACCAAACTCCTGTATAGTACAGCTTATCATCCACAGACTGATGGTCAGACTGAAAGGGTAAATCAAGTACTTGAAGATATGTTAAGATGTTGTGTCCTTAACTATTCCAATAAGTGGGATGAATGTTTGCCTTTGGCTGAGTTCTCATACAACAATAGTTATCAAGAGAGCATTAAAATGGCTCCGTTTGAAGCACTTTATGATCGTAGATGCAGAACATCGCTGAATTGGTCTGAACCCGGGGAAAGATGGTTCTTTGGAGTTGACCTTGTGAAAGAAACAGAAGAGAAGGTTAGGCAGATATAAAGTAATTTGAAGATAGCTCAGTCAAGACAAAAGAATTATGCAGATAAACGACGTCGACCATTGGTGTGTAACAAGGGAGATTTTGTATATCTGAAGGTATCACCAATGAAGGGAGTTACCCGTTTCGGTATTAAAGGCAAGTTGGCACCTCGTTATATTGGACCATTTCAAATTTTAGAGAGGTATGGAAAGGTGGCATATCGCTTGAAGTTACCAGAACATCTCTCAGCTGTGCATGATGTGTTCCATGTTTCTCAATTAAAGAAGTGTCTTCGAGTGCCTGAGCAGAATGTTGAGGTTAAAGGAGTTGAACTTGAGCCTGATTTAACCTATTCCGAATATCCTATCCGAGTTCTGGATCAGAAAGACCGTGTCACTCGAAGGAGGACAGTCAAGTTCTACAAGATACAATGGAATCAATATTCCGAAGAAGAAGCTACTTAGGAATCCGAAGATTACTTGCTAGAACAATTTCTAGAGTTTCTTGCGTCGATATAGAATAATGTTAATTGTGCTCTGTTGTTACGAACCATGTTTTGTAAAAGACCTTAGCTGTTTTATGAACACGTTTTGATTGTTTTTGGATTGACACATTTCCTTTTCCATTACCTACCCTTGGACTTTAAATCTCGGGACGAGATTTCTTTTAGGGGGAAGGATTGTAACACCTCGGATGTTTTAAATACTAAAACCTGCCATGTCATCATATGCATTGCACATCATTTTGTGTTAGTGAAAATTTTGATATGCATACACTAAAACAAGTTTACCTTTATGTTATATGTGTTGACTTGTATGGTTTGAATCAAGTTCATAATCTTTGTATTGATTTGAATTTCCGAAAACCCTAATTTCCAGCATTTAATTTTACCCTGGAAAAACCCATTTCAAAATCTAAGCCCATTTTGGGGTTGAGCTTAAAAGCAAAAGTGTAGAGCTTGTCAAGGTGTACAAAGTTGATTTTTGGAGTTTTCAAAGTTGTTATATAAAATTTGAAGTAATTTGAAAAGGCGATATGTTCTCAAAGTGTCCCCTTTTGATTTTAGACTTGCATTTCAAAATCTAGACTGAATTTGGGTATGGTTATTAAAGCAAAGTTGCAGAACTTTGAATTTGGAACAACTTTTATTTTTGGAGATTTTTGAGTTACCATACTAAATTGTGAGTAATTTGGGAAAATAGGCGAGTGGCAATTCTGTAAATATGGTGAACAGTACCCACGGGCGACACCTCACCGACGACGAGCTTCTATCGCGTTCCAGTCGCCGCGTGGCCACTTTCGGCTCTGTGCTGGCATGGAGAAGGCTCCTGTGTGGCTTCTACTTGATTCTTGGCCACGCTATATAGCCTAAGCAGTCGTCGTTCTTCTCCGTTTTCCCTGCTCTGTTTTTCCCGATGCCGCCATGCTGCTCCGTCGAGCTCGCACCGTCGCCGTAGCTCCTTCCTTGTCTCGGCAAAGCATACCATAGCTCCGCCTACTCCTTGCGAACCCAACCATATAGTCCTGGGCTCCTGATTTCGACGAGGTACGCTGTGCGCCGCTTTTCTTCCTCGCGGCCGGCAGCGTCACCGGTGATCCCGCTTCACCGTGGCCAGAGCTCTACGGTTAGCCTCTGTCCTTGCGAAGTGTTGTTCCAGCTTCACCTTGTTGTCATGATGCTTTGTGCCTTGTTGCTTGATCATTTTGTCCACCATAGCCACCGGAACACCACCATCGATGACAGCTTGCTCCGCCGTATCTGCTCAGATCGCCGACCTGCTGTTCTGTTGCTGCTCCGGTTTGGCCATCGACTCCAGCGTGTTTGGGGTGAGCTGCTGTTTCTTCCCAAGCATTTTGTTTAGTCGCTACCAGCCCCGTTTTGCCGACGTAGCACAGCCGCACCACCGTGTCTGCCATGGCCGACATCAAGCTCGTATTGTGCAGCGATTGGTGCAATTAGTGCTACCCATAGGTGTGCCTTGTCGTGGTGATCACGTTGGTACCCTCGCCGTCGCCGTTGATCTCACCGGCGGCGAGAAATCGCCGGTCAAAGCACGGTCGTCATTGCTGCGCACGGGAGCACTGTGCTGACGAGTGGGGTCACTCTGTCAGTGACCGGTTGTTTGAAAACGAAATTTTTCTTTTTCAAAAATGAATGAATAGTATGAGTTTTTGTTATTTTTGTGTAGGAATAATTAGAGCTCTAAAAATTATGAAAATTTTTGTGTGACCTCTCTGAGATGTAAACTATTTAGGAAAAATATTAAATGTTGATTTTCAGTACATTTTAATGTGACAAAAATTGCTCTAATTAATTAATAAATGAGTTTCCATGTTTTTTCTAGGCTTTATTATTTATCCAAAAATTATGAAAATTGTTTTGCCACTTAGTTATCATGTGATAAGCCTTCACAAAAAAATTTAGCTCATTTGGAGAAAATTGAATTATTTCATATCTTTTAATTAAATAATTAATTCATAAAAGTAAATAGTAAACCTTAATAACTTAGGTTTTGTTTGAATTTTTGATTGAGTGATGACCTTGGGTCATTAGTATAAAATAATTCTTCGTACTTAAAGTAAGTAATTAGGTTTATGAAAAAGGTTTAGTTAGTTTTGACTTGTAATTGTACCGCAAAGGAAAGTTGTATTCAAGTTAATTTTTGCATCCATCATCAAGCGTCACGTTTTATATCTCGCATCATATTAAACATGGCATTGTTACTACGTGTAGTGAACGAAAGCGAGAACGTGGTAGTCAATCAAGTTGTGGAGGAAGTTAATCCGTCTGTTGAGGTCGGATTTGATATCTGTGGAACGTCTCCAGAACCAGACTTTTCTGTTAATCAAGGCAAGCCCCGGATGCATTTAAACCTACCTTGTGCTTTACAAATTTATATCGCTTTTGCTTTTCAATACTGCATTAAGTGATTAGAAGTTGAGTGAAAACCTAATTGGTGCATTACCAACCTTGTTTTTCCATATCAACCTTGTTACCAGTTTTACTTCGAGAATGCTTCTTTATGCTTAGCCATGCTTAGACCGATAAAAGTCGGGTGATTACCTGTCACCTGCGAGATATAAATGGATTTTTGATATGATTGGTTACTTATGTTATCATGAGATATGAGCATGTGGAGTAATAAATCTAGACCGGGCGGACTCGGTGTGTGAGAGCCACAAGACATGGAGGTCTTGTAAGAGGGTTCTTTACGCCTGTGTCGATTAAGAACCGTTCGTTGTTGAATTACATGAGGTGAGACTTTGTAGTACTAGCCACATACTCCGGTAAGCCTTAACTTGGCTATTATATTACGAGAATGGCTACTCGCGCACTGGGAGTGGAGAGATGGCGAGAATAGCGTGTACCCACGTGGTAATGGGCTGGATTGGTGGAGTACTGTATTCTCAGGTGGCGCGGACCCATTCTTGTTTTAGAGGATCTGAGGGCAGGTTGGTATATGTAGGTCAGGGACCTGCATATGTCGTGTGGTTGGGAATCCCCAGCTAGGTTATATCGGTTTGAATCATCATTGCTCCTCGGTTATGGAGACTCAACTCACTATTCATCTTCGTAGTTAATAAATGGAACTTGAGTAAGGTTTGAGAAAGAGTTGGATATGAAGTTTCATGATCTCAATACGGATCATATTAGCTTTATATATGATCTTTTTGAAGATATAAATGTTGAAATAAAGAATCTTGTTAGACAGCTTTTACGTAAAAGAACTTTGTTTATTGCTAAAGCCATTCCTTGAACCCCTGAGCCTGCATTCCTGAGTTTTATCAGTTTTTGTTTTGATTAAGTCTTGTTGAGTACTTTTGTACTCAAGGTTCGTTGACCCTTGTTGCAGGTGAGCCTCATGAGCATGTCTGCTTTGGATCGTGCTGCATGACTGTTGTTCAAATCGATGATGATAAGTGAATGTGTGACCCTTGGGCAGGGTACTTATATTGTGTGTTTTGTATTATGTTACTAATGCCACTCAACTACTATGGTTTGTAATAATTATCGAACTTAGTTTGTAAGGTTTGAAACAACTGGTTTGTAAACTAAGTTATTGTAAGACTTCCGCTATTTTACTCTGATGTAGATATTTGAATAAATGTTGTAATACTGCAATGACTCTATAATGGGATCCTGCTCGGAAATCGTGGATGATTCGGGGTTCCCCGAGGACACCCGACAGTCTTCTTAAGTTACCAGGAACATATGCATAGTCGTCAAAGGTCATTGGACAGTGATAGGTGCATGTGGGCCCTATAATTTATGAGGTTCTGCCACAGTCCATGCCTGTGTCATCTGCTTTTGTAGATCAAGACGGCGTTTCCACATGAACAGGCCTTACTATCTTTCTTATATTCGTTGTTCATGGAGTCATTAGCAGAGCAGTAAAGGTGTATTTGCTGTATTTTGTCATCACGACAGTCTTTGTTCAAGGAGGAAGTTGTTTTTTATTCTATGTATGTATATGCCAATTTTGGTTTGTTAACTAAAGGAATGGTAAGTTCAATATTATTAATTCTGCTACTTTGTTCAGGCTGTGGATCAGAGATGAAGAAGAGGGGTTACATGGTGCAGTGTCTACCAATCCGAAGGATGCACTAATTATATTGATTTTGCCTTGCAAGCAGGAGTACCACATAGAAGGAGCATAGCTATGTCGTTTTGTCATGTAAGTCTATATAGATCAGTACCTTTAGTATGCTCTATGTACCGCTTATGTTACGATATTAGTTGAGAAAGACGTTATGCTAGCATCCATTTTTATTGTAAAAAATACTCTTGTTTGTGAACATGATTTCTGTATGCAATGATTATATATCTGTATGCTTTGTATTCATAAAGCTATTAAGGGCTCAGCTAAATTAGTAACTATTGTGAAACCAGATGAAATTCTATCATCGTCGGATGTAAGCGCCGTTCATTGTTTTCTTATCACCATCGCCGGTGGTGGTTCAAACGTCCAACACCGTCGCTATACGTATGATGCGACAGGGATCAAAAGTATATCACCGCTGAATCATTTGGTTTCCCGAACCGACTAAATGATCATCAAAGGCAGATCGTGGTGCAAGGCAACGGTGACAATGACCTTTGTACTGGCGGTTCATACGCTGAGCGACGGTGGTGTTAACCTCTCCACGGACGTCTCAGCCGTCGAAGGGACAACGATTCCACACCGCAGATAGTCAGGTCGAAGTACAAGGCGACGGTGCTGGTGACCACTACACAGGCGGTTGATGTACCCACACGACGGTTTTGATAGCCTCGACATAGGCGGTGTTAGTGTATAACCACAGCTGGGTCGTGCTCCAGTGCAACGGAAGTAAGGACCTTATCACGGAGGATGATAAGCCAATACGGTGGTGTAGTGTACACCACAATCGGTCTCAGGTGCCGACGGTGATGGCTATAACTATCACTGTCGACAGCTTACTGCCGAGGCCAAAATTGGACTGCGATAGGGATTAGGTCTAAGTGTAGTAGTGTGTTTTCGATTCTCGAAGGAGACAACGAGAGCATATCCAACCCTTCATTAACACGCTGAACAAGTATGAGAAGCTACTCATACATTGTGCCAATATTAAATTATTATTAGCTATGATCATTATGTTTCACTCTCTTATTTGTCACACTGGTCCTCCGATAAGCAAAAGAAAAGGAGCAAGAAATATTGACCTTTTAGAATTTTGGGTTCACCGTGCAGGACCTTCGAGAAGTACAAGAAAAGGAGCAAGAAATATTTACCTTTTTAGAATTTTGGGTTCACCATACACGTAGCGGATTCAATCAATATGGATTCTATGTCATGCATTACATGTGCACCCTCATCCAAGATGACTACTCCGGCACACAGGTTCCCCTTAGTCAATTGACCTAGCCACCTAATTTGAGTGTATAGCAATAGATGTCTTAACTATGTTTCCTATTTTTCTTGTGCTGCAAAAGCTAGGGTCAAGTACAATGGAGTTGACCGATTTGGAGATAACTTGCACCATGTTCGCTTGGCTTATAAGCCGTACTTTTTCAGTCAACGAACAGTATTTTTCTCTCACAACAAATCAGCCAGCAGTACTTTCAGCCATGGCTTATCAGCCTAGCGAACAGGGCACTGGTTGCAAGAAGAGCTTGCCAATTTCATTATGGACGAAGTCTTGAATCCGGATGAAGACCATTGCCTTATCTATGCTAACGTTCTTCACCTAGTAATGCAGATTTCATTATGGATGATCGTATGTTTGTTTGTGTTCTCAAACATGTCATTAATTGTGGTTAGATTTATCGTATGGATTCGTGTTTCGGCGGTGATGTATATTTTTGATACAATATATGTATGTTTCGAGTTTGATGTAATCAAATAATAATAATAATAATAATAATAATAATAATAATAATAATAGTAGTAGTAGTAGTAGTAGTAGTGGTGGTGGTGGTGGTGGTGGTAGTAGTAGTAGTAAATAGTAGTAGTAATAATAAAAAAAAATTGTATTGTAAAAAATGCAATATCACCGCCGGCCTATCCAAATCGTTGGTGATATGGCAAAAAGCGGCGGTGATGGTAATGGCAACACCACCGAAGAAATCACACCGGCGGTAATGAACAAGACATCACTGCCAGATCAAACTCAAGGGTGGTGGTGATGTCGCCATCACCGCCAGATCGAACGACAACTGGCTGCACTAGTACCTACATCATCGCGGTATGGTACGCCCGACCGATGTTGATGTCCCCACCATCACCGCCGGATGGTGCACCTGACTGATGTTGATGCCTCTATCATCATCGCTGGATGGTATGCCCGACCGACGTTGATGTCTCCATCATCACCATCGGATTGTTTGGTTGACTTGACGTGGTATTCAACCGATTCCCACCGGATTGAGCTCCGACATGGCGGCGATGGCAATGACATCATCGCCGGATTGAACGCCGATCTGACGGCGATGAAGTTTACCAACGCCGGTTTCGAACCGGCAGTGATAACCGAGACTACCACCAACGATTTTTACCAACGACGGTGATAAACGGCGGTGAAGGGGTTTAGAGCTGGTGGTGATGAACTTGTAGTAGTGTATTGGTGTTGCTAGTTAGATTCTTCTCGTGCAAATTCCAAGGAGGGCTGGCCCCTGTTAGGCGTGTTGACGACGAAACGGAAACCACAGCACTGCATGTTTCCTTGCCAAGTGAAATGCTCAAGAGTGCCAAAGTTCGTTATTAGTCTTTTGGTCTCGATGAAAACCAGTTGTTGTTCGCATTACTTGCCGATGAATGCCAGTGGCCAAGTTATTTGGCCTAAGTGTTTGGGGGCGTTAGCCAGCCCATCTAGTGCACTATCCAGTCTTCACGATTGCTCCAATTTGGTTCAACCCTTGCGCTGCCGCCGTAGTGTAGTCCTGTGTGAGCCAGGACACGAATTGGTGGAGCCACGAGCCAGGCGTGCAGTTTTGCCGTGAGGCAGAGGTCATCCAATCCGAATCGCTGCAACTCGGAACACTAATACACGTTAATCTTCGTTTGTTATATTTATTTAGAGTTTCTTTGGTAGGGCTCTGGCTTCTTGCGGTTACTTGCAAAAAACCTTTCTAAACGCTCATAAAAGAACTCCTTGCAAGGAGCCCAAAGGAGCTAGAGCCGTTTTTTATAGAGGAGCCAAAGCCGAAAAAATGGCTTCTCCCGACTCCTCACAATGCTTATACAAATTATTACAGAAGTGTTATTGAAATTGTTTTTACTAAACGTTTTTCGAAACACCTTTAGCTTCACCGAAGAAGCCAGTTCACCTGAAGAGCCAGAACCAAAACCCTTTTAGGAGGGGTCAGAACCCTACCAAATGGGGCTTAATTAATCAGTTAATTTAGGATAGTAAGCATGATTAAGTAAGATGGATTACAAGCAAGTGTCAGTAGTTCTACATGTATTTTTTTTTTAAACTATGAACAAAAACATGATTTGCAGTTAACAAAGCTCCTATGATTTAATCAGAACCCGAGTTCCCTTTACAATTACAACACGTATGCACAACACCATTTCACATAGTATGATGGGTACACAAATGTACAATGCAACACTACAACATTGTCAGCTATTTGCCTTCAAGGCATCCCTAAAACCAATGCTAAGGTTGTACTGATGACCTTTCTTGCCAAATCCGGTTGTTGACTTTTGCATCATCGCGACAAACTCATTGTAATCTATGCGCCCATCCTGCAGAAGGATCAAACAAAAGTGTATCAGGATTATGCTGACGAATACATACACCAGGGCTTAATGGAGATTTGAGGATCGGGTAATCATGAATCCATACATTGTCTTGATCCACTTCGCCAATCATGTCTTCGAGTCGGACATCTTCTATGCCAAACTCGTCACACGCTTGCTGCAGCTCATCAGCTGTGATGTATCCACTGCCATCTTTGTCGAAGTATTGGAAGGCAGCAAATAGATGGTCTTCCCTTTCCACTTTGTTGAGATGCAGTGTTGCAGCTATGAACTCTCCATAGTCTATGGTGCCACTGTTGTCGATATCAGCCTGCAAGCATGCCAATAAGGCATTGGAACAGGAATTGTTTCTTGAACAATTAAAATAATCAGCATTTTCTTCTGAATGTAGTTTGGTTTCAGCAGAAATACTTGAAAATTCCCCTGCTTCTTTGTCCATGCATGTCTGCCTAAGGGAAGAAATTAAGCAGAGAAGACTTACAGCCTGCATGAGCTGATATATCTCGGGCTCCTTCATGTTAGCGCCGACCCTCTGAAGTCCGGCCTTGAGCTCCTCGAAATTGATCTGCCCGCTGTTGTCGGTGTCCATCATCTTGAACATCTCCTTGAGCCCCGCGATCTCCTCCTCCGACAGGTTCTCCGCGATCACCTGTATGCACACAACAGATTGAAGATCAAATTCATATTCCATGAAAAAACGGCCATGTATATCGCAATCACAGCAGGAAAGAAGCAGCTTGTTTGTTCACCCTCAGCGCCATCTTCTTCAGCTTGTTCATCGCGGAGAACTGCTTCAGCCGGGACAGCACCGCAGAGTCCAGCGGCTTATCAGGCGCAGAGGCGATCGTCTGCAGCCACGGGTGGCCTGGAAAATCAAGAACGATTGAGTCCAGGTCTAGGGTCTCAGCCATGGCGGACACATCGGCGAAAATCACCACTTGCTCAATGTTGCAAGAAGAATGCGATGCAACTCACAGAGGACATGGTGCGCGGTGAGGCGCTTCTTGGGGTCCCTGACGAGCACCTTCCGCAGCAGGTCCTTGGCGTTCTCCGACACGCTCGGCCAGGGGTCGGACTCGAAGTCCAGCGAGCCATGCAGCACCTGCTCGAAGATGCCCTGCTCCGTCTCCGCCCAGAACGGCGGCACCCCGCAGAGCAGGATGTAGATGATCACGCCGGCGCTCCACACGTCGGCCTCCTGCCCGTAGCGCTTCTTCAGCACCTCCGGCGCCACGTAGTACGGGCTCCCGACAACGTCCGTGAACTCCTCGCCTGCATGCATGCATGAGCCCATGATAAGAATGATAAGGTGCAATTTGACTAACGAATGTGGACGGACGGACGGTACCTGGCCGGAAGAACATGGAGAGGCCGAAGTCGATGGTCTTGAGCGGCGATTCCTCGTCGTTGCCGACGAAGAGGAAGTTCTCCGGCTTGAGGTCCCGGTGCATGACCCCGAGCGAGTGGCACGACTCCACGACGGCGACGATGACGCGGGCCAGCTCCCCGGCCTGCCGCTCCGTGTAGTGGCCCCTCCGCACGATGCGGTCGAACAGCTCCCCGCCCGCGCAGAGCTCCATGACCACGTGCACGGCGACGGCGTCCTCGAACGCGCCGCGGATGGCGATGATGTTGGGGTGCCCCGCCAGGTGGTGCATGATCTGGATCTCGCGACGGACGTCCTCCACGTCCTCGTCGGTGACCAGCTTCCGCTTGGCGATGGACTTGCACGCGTACTCCAGCCCCGTCGCCTTGTCCACGCACAGGTACGTGGTGCCGAACTGCCCCTGCCCAAGCTTCCGCCCCAGGCTGTACTTGTCCTTGAGGTTGTCGGTCTTGCGCCGGAGCACCGACTCCACCTGCAGCCCCGCGCTGGAGATGCGCTTGATGTGCGCCGCTTTCTTCCGGGACTGCTGCCGCGGCGGCGCCTGCTGCTGCGGCGGTGGTTGCGCAGGCTGTTGTTGCGACGCCGGCGCCGGTGGTGACGGGTCGGGTTCGCTTGGCGTCGGCTGCGGCTGGGGAAGCGGTGCCGGCTCGGAGATGACAATGGGAGCCGGAGCCTCTGTGGTCTGCGCGGGCTGCGGCTTGGCGTCGGATTCGCTGGGCTGGACCTGGACGACGGGGACGGAGCGGGAAGTGGTGGTGGGGTTGGAGGGGGTGCCACCGGAGTTGCGGGAGCGGGAGGGCCACAGGGAGAAGTTGCCGAAGAAGCCGCCGTTCTTGGAGAATCGGGACCCGACGCAGACGTTGCCCATCGGGCAGGCCGCGGCGGCGATCACAGCCTCGTGCACTCGTGTTTCCTCCTCCTCCTCCTCCTCCTCCCTCCCTAGTCTGCAGGGGCATGGCAATGCGGCGGCGACGGCGGAACGCACCACGTTCCGCCGGGAGGCAATCGGAGGTGGAAGGATGGAAATTGGTGGTCGAGGTTTGGGTGGAGGGATCAGAGATGGTCGGGGAGCGAAACGAGGAGCTAAAAATGGCATGCACAGGAGAGAAAGAACACAGATGAAACAGAGTGGCAGGCTTGCAGCTGAAGAGCCCCTAATTTTGGAGGAATTTGAGGCAACAAACAGTCTGGGACGCGGAATCTGTGCGTCTAGCTATAACACCGTTTCGAACTACAGTAAACCAATCCATATATATACCTATAATTATATAATAATATCATTAATTAAATAGTAAAATTGCTCTCCACTAAATTTTAGTCTTCACTCTCTTTCATTGTTATAAGAGTTAGCACATGCCTAATGAGATATTAATGATGGTTTCTATTTTAAATAACTTTTCAGCTAAACAAAATGGTGACATGACAGCCTAATTAATAAAGAAAGAGAAGAAAACTAAGGAAATCGTTTCCTAACAAAGAAACCACGTTTTCCCTTGACCTAAGGCAGGAGGAAACGATGAAATCAACGTTGGGAAGAAACCACCAATTTCTAGGACGGCCGCGTCCGCTCGGGCCAGCCCTACCCTCGCTGGCCCACACCACCGTGGTCACGCCGCTGTGATTTTATTACGCGAAGAAACCTGCATTGACTGAGATAGTTTCTATAGTGATTTTTTTTGCTGACGTGGTCATCATGGAAACTATGTGTAGTTTCAGTCATTGGCATCTAAACACAAAACACCAAACCCTGAGTTTGGAGCAATATCAATGCATTTGTTGTTGTAATCTAGCGGTAAGAAATCTAGTGTAGTATAATTATCTTTAGGCTACTTCAAAATCATTGTCGTCTTAGCTCACTTTCTCTAAAACTACCAATTCATTATGAGAAATGTTAATGGTCAACTGGTTGATCCAGGGACATCTCTCAACTGTTTTTTTTTCCATTGGATGGCGTCCAATCTGGCTCGGCCGCCCTCCCTCAGCCGTCAATGGAGAACCAACCGGATGACTTTGGCCTCGCGGTCGCCCCCGGCGTTCCCCACGGCTTCTCTCGAGGGAGCCACGCAGGCTGCCTACTCGCCCAGGTTGCGTGTCCACCGCTGAGTAGTGCAGCGTGTACGTGAGCAAAGGGTGGGAGTGCTTGTGGGGAGCCGCGCCGGTTATCCAAGAGTGGAGCAGAGGTGCTACTCCCTCCATTTCCTTTCTGCGTTAGAGGCCGGCGCCGTTTCCTTTTGCCTAGGGGACGTGTGTGCGCGGGTGTCTCTCGGCGCGGGCACCGCCCCTTCCGGTGGCAGCAATTTTGTGTGAATTTTGTATTTTTTTGAAATTTATGAAGAATTTATGAACAATTTGACATATATTTCTCTGACGTCTGAAATCTATAGAAATAATTTATAATTTTTTTTGAAAAAATTGGCATATATTTGTGTTATTTCTAAATTATATCACTTTGTCCAATAAATTACATTGAAGAAATTATGATAAATATAGTAATAAGTTGGTGTAAATATAGCTATAAGACAGTGTAAGTGCATAGAAAAAATTCAGTTAACGGGAGAGGCTAAAATAAACAGTCGTTGATTAGACAGACCCAGCAGGGTAGGCTTGCATGAAGACTTTACCATTTTCCCAACTTTGAGTTGGTGATTTTTTCCCAACTTTCCCATGTTCCTATTTCTATTTTTATTTCTCCTACAACTAAAAAGAACAAAGTGTGAATATTTTTTGGTGCGAGATTTGTTTTGGTTCGTCCGTCTGCCCATGCCTGCGATCCCACGACATCTCCCGCATGCTGCGTCCTTTTGGTGCGATCCCGCACCCCTCGCTCTATCCCGTCCACCCTCACCGCACCACCGCCGCACGCGTCTGCCCGGCACCCACGCCCTACGGGATACACCGGTGACGAGGCCGGCTCCCTCCACGCGCGCCTCGCCCACACCGATCCAGGACCTCCACGTGCGCATCCAACCCGCGATGACCGCGATCGGATCCATCAACCATTCCTTCCCATGATGACCACGCTCTTCGGCAGCCGCTCCTCCTCTCTGGTGGCAGCTTCTCTCCGCAACGAGCACCCTCCCCTCTGGCGGCGGCTCCTCCCTTCGCAATGAACGCGACCTGCGGCAGCCACGACGACTTCACCACCTGTTGCCATCCCCAGCGCCTCTCCTCCCCCTCAACTCTCTTCCATGGTACCGATCAACTCTCCCCTCCCCACCGCTCCCCTCCCAATCCTTCCTCTCGTCTGATGTTTTGTATGATCTTATATGATTCCAGGGTTTTGTTTTGTTCTTTAATTGCTCCTTTCCTCTTGGTTCCCTACATGGGATTCGCCACCACTCGATCTCTGCCCGCAGAGTCGTCGTACGGCCGACGCCCCTCCGGATGGGGATGGCGTGCGTCCTCATGCCACATCGGCTAGCGACTTGGCGAATCTTTCGGCGACAGGTTGGATCCACAGATCCTCTCCCTAATCCCCTTTCTTCCGCCACTCCACGATTCAGCAGTTTCTCTTATGCATGTGTTTCCTTTTCAGCCACGCACCTGTGTTTCCAACAAATGACGCCAAGGCTGACTCAAGACTGAGGCAGGTATGCATTGGATTTCCACTCTGTTTGTTCATAGTTGGCTGCATTAATTGTAGTATGCCTTACTAATATCATATTCTTGGTTTATATATAGAGAGACGCAGCGAACTGCTTATGAAATTAGCACACGAACACCTACAATGTTGAACGATTTATGGACATGGCCCAACAAAGGACCAACAATGTCCTTTTTTCGG
Organism: Miscanthus lutarioriparius; assembly: GCA_904845875.1. NCBI lineage: Eukaryota > Viridiplantae > Streptophyta > Magnoliopsida > Poales > Poaceae > Miscanthus > Miscanthus lutarioriparius. Next base: position 26,575,811 of record CAJGYO010000015.1, read on the forward strand.
TTGACATGTTGTAGGTTTCAAGGTAAACAATAAGGGCCACTCCCTATACAAATGTGTAAATTTATTTTCCTGCTAAACCCTGTAGGTAATTCCGAGCCTTACCAATATATTTTATATCCAGGAATGTTGTTGCTGGAGTGGGCACCATTATGTACATGGCACTCAAATTTTTGAAATCATCATTCTGCAGAATACTTAGACGATGGGAAAATTAATTCGCTGTTGCAGGTTTAGTACTCCACAACTTCATTTTTACCATTCTTCTTTTCTTTTATAGGTCCAACTCAAAAATGGTACTGCTTAGTAATAACAGGTGTACAGTTGAAGAAAAGATGATTTTTTTTTGTAGATTATCATGTATGCAGTTACCATTGTGTGAATTGTTGTTCTGAACACTATTTATTCAATGATATCTATAGGGAAACCTGGTGTAGCTACGCATACATTCACTACAAAATTAAGAAAACCATATTTCAAATTGAACCACATTCTTTACTGTTTATTGCCAAAAAAAACAGTTAGTGACACCATTAGTTATAGAACCTGCAGTGCTGGGATTTCTTTTGTTCTTCTCTGTTAATTATTGCTTGTGGTTCAGAAGATCATATATACGTTTATTCGTGTGGACATAGGGGGGTGATTTGGTGGGTGTTCCAATTTACTTAGGGGCAGATCTATTCAAACCGGCACACTGAATTTTTGTGGCATCTTACATCTGCAGATTCGTTTCCCCAGCTCGATATTTTCCCTAGCAACAAGAACCTTGAGGTCTCAAGGAAAAAAATGAAGACAGAAGTTTCCAAGTCACTACAGTATAACATATACAAAGGCGTGTCCCATTTTTGGTAACTCCAGAACATTCTGCCCTTCAACATTATTTGTACTATAACGCTGGGCCAATGTGTTTGCCACATGGATAGGAGTAGGATTGTTGCATTCTTCCCTTCCAATCAGTATTTTTTATGGTTTTGATTACATAGCTGGATTATTTGCTTGGTAAAAGTTCATGAACATTAAATAATCGGAAGATTAAATGACTATGTCCATGCACTGGATGGCTTGCTAATGATGCATTGTTAAATACAATTAAAACTCTTCCTATTCCATATAGTCTCATTTACAACAAACAGTTTCTTGAATGCTTGCAGGGAAATAAAGTAATAAGAATACTTCTTTTGATGTTGAATACCAAAACTTATAGACCTGGCGCAATGATTAATTGGTAATCAAGATATTTCTTAGGTGTTCATCCAAAGTGGGAGTAACATGGTAGCAAGGATGCCAACTTCCTTATCCATGGATTTCTTTTGTCGCCTGTTTCGAAGGTGAACCTATAGTAACTTTTTTTTTCTTATTTGTCAAGCTAATCAAATGCACCTTGATTAGTGATCACATATAAGTATATAACCCAGCAGCCATATACTTTATCTGTTATTGTTTTATGATTTACCAGTCATTCCTGTGTGTTGACATCCTAATGCACTTCCAAAGTTGGAACTCGAGTCTTGGCCGTATGGGAGATGAGCCAAATAATCTGTGTATGATGTATTATTTGTATTTTCTTTGGTCGTTGGTCATTGTTTTTAGTTAACTCACACATTGGCCTTATTTTTCAAACAATTGCAATGCCACTTGTAATTATGCAGCCTGTTAAGCCTTCTTTGTATATTTCTTTATCCTAACAAGTGCCATTGTCTCTGCCTGGACATTTCATCGGACTTCTGGAATTTAATGGCATAGCAATTATGCTGTAGCATTGCACTCATGGCATTTCTTATATAAATATAAATATAGATCCTATATTTTTTTTTGATAAAGGAACATTTTGTTAATTTTTAGGTGATAAAAATCTTAATCGCCTATATGAGCTTACTTCGCCATCTTTTTTGCACTGAACTCATGCGATACATTGAGGTGACAAAAATCTTGAAAATATAGATCCTATATGAGCTTAATTCGCCTAGCAGACGTCATCTGACCTTTTAGGCTTGGCACCAAGGGCGGAAAGAATGTTGTGGCTCTGCTATTGCACGTCTACTCTTCGACTTTTTTTGTTGTGTTTTTGGATAGATAAAGGTTTTCCAGACTATAGAGTGAATTTTAGGTGATGGCATGATGAGGTCAAAAATAGAGCCAAGATTTCAAGATTGTTGCTTATTCCCAGATCCTACTGTATTTTCCCTCTCTTTGCCTGCATGCAAAATGACAAACTGGAAATGCATTTTTTGGGTGTAGCATTAAGTTCGTTTACATTTATTTGCATGTATGTTGTAATTAAGAAAGCAAATCGCACAGAAGTATGAGCTTTTGCTTTGCAGAGGAACAGCTACCTATCATGCTGGTAAAGTTAACATCACATCAGGTATACTAGCACTAATAAATACAAGATAAAATAGATCAAGCAGCGACCTCTTGTCGAACATAACATTGATATATATTATAAAGCAACTGATTACAAAATGTCTCAAAGTAGGATAGGAGGTGCATGCTGCTACATGCATATATAGAATTGATAATAAAACGCCAAAAGAAAATTATGCAGTAGTAGCACTTAGAATAGAACAGAGATATCAACGCCTTTGCCCCATCCAAACTGAAGTGGTCCATGAGAAACTTCTTGCACGCCTCCCTGAGACTAGGGCAGCCATGTTTGTCTGCAAGGTCCAGTGTAGTGATGGCCATACGTGCATCGCTTATGTAGCTGCAGAGCATGTTGGCACAGCTCAACTTCAGCCTCTCCATGGCCATACTCAAGGTGATGATTGGGTGCAGCAAACAACCTGTTGTGAAGAATAAATCAAAACATTGTTTTTTTGTCAAGGTACTATACACTGCAAACTTAGATTACCTTAGTCTTTTTATTCCCATGCATGTGCAACTTAATTTGGTTTTAGGCTGAAAGTTTGCCTTATTGAGTTTCACGTAGTTTTATATAGCTGTTTAGATATGTAGCCGGTGTGCCTCTTGTCCTGGTTCTGTACCCCACGCTCAAGATGTTGCAAATCCAAGATCTAAAATATGAAGAAGGGTGGCTTTGGTATACCAGTCTATATGAAGCAAACTGATAATTCAAGAAGATGGTTAGTTCTAAAAGGTTGAGGAATGAATTAATCTTGTTACGGTGATATAAACTTTTATGTGCATATACACAAATGTACAATAATATAAATGCATACCTTGATGATTACAAACCATCAATGATAATTTTAGCCATGCACAAAATTCAATTTGTAATATTGACATTCCGAACATCACGCTCGCATTATTGTTTTTTATGACGGTATAACATGTTCATGCACAAATTATCAGGGCATCATTTGTTCATGTTGCAACGCATGAAAATATCTATACAGTAGAGTTGGTGAGCCTGCGACGCCACGCTCTCTGCGACTGTTGATTTCATAAACTTTACTTTTTGAATTAAATATTATTTTAACATCGGTATTTAATTTCACAATATTATTATCTTATCGTGCAATCCGTGTATTTTTATTATAAAACTTTGTTGTCCCGTAGCAATACCTAGTCTCAGTATAAGTGTAAAGTCAAACCAGATCATGGGGCACCTGATCCGACCCATCCCAGTTGGCTCATCGGGTGGTACGGGCCACGATTTCTGGCCTGGTGTAAAACTCCAATCACAGGATGAGGACGACTTCCAACTGCCACCCGATGAGCGCACACCGTAGAATAGATGCCGTTGCTTTGTCCACGTGGCAGCAGATTGACACATGTATGCACCGATGCTGGATGCATATGGTAATGCATATAATTTTTTTCCCCATTTACATCGTGCGGACTACAAATCGTCACAGCCTACTGCCTGATTGCCGGCTGACCAGCCAGCTCACAAAATCATTGTTTATATTTTATTATAATAATATTTTTCTCACTACAACAATCAGTCAAAACAGTATAACAAGCCTAGGCCCACGCACTCCAGTACCACCTCCACGTCACGTCTCGTCTACGCAGTCCGCTCGTTGACACAGTCACGCATGGCCCCTTTCCCTTAGGATGTAATGGATTGAATACGGATACATATCACTTATATTACATTTATTTTTATATCTCTATTCGGATTTGGATTCAAATAAAATACGGATAGTTTTATCTATCTCAGATAGAATACGATTTGATATCAACATCATAAATATACGATTTGAGTATTCAGATATTAATACGATATCAAATGTTGAATATCCAAACTTAGAATATGAACAAACCTGAATTCAAATTCACAACATCTCTCTCCTCTGTCTTTATATTAACCAAACGTTCCTTTTCTTCTATATACACCATACTTTCCTCTCAAATTCACCGTAGGAAGTTACATTTAAACTTTTCTCTCAAATTTATGGCCGAAAATAATAACATGCAAAGATTCCTTTTAAATTAGTCACTCTTTCCCGATCAATGAGGGGTCATGCGGTATTTTGCTACACTCCTTATTTTCTGAGTCTGTCTACTGCACAACCATGTGTTTTATGTAGTTTTAACATATGAATTTTTCTGCACTATAGAATTAAGATCCAACAGTCTTCAGCCTTCTTCTACCTCCAGAAGATCACAAATCACAAGATCACATATCCACGTATCAAAAAACAATTTTTTTTCTATACAAGGATAAAAGAACAAATCGGACGCCCGATCCCGGCCCAGCACGCGTATACGCGTGGTCCTTCGGCTGGCTCTTCGTACAGATCACCTTTCCCCCCACGCTCATGCACACACATGCACGCATGTAGCAGCCAGCAGCAAGCAAACGTGCAGACAATGGCAGATGGTGCTAGAGGTCGAGAAGACAGTTGAAAAAAGGAAGGGAGAGAGGGAGAAAAAATCCATATGTTTTTTTTATCAAAACACACATGTGTTGTATAATATTTATGTATTTTTTTTATCTAAAAATCGTTTGGATTCGTTATATCTCGGAGGAACTATTTAAGATGTTATTTGGTTGGGAAATTTTGGTTTTGGATTTGGTGGTCTTTGGGTGAGAGGCAGCTGATTAGGTGATTAGCACAACTAGTAAATAAAATAAACAAGGTTAATAGTTCGTTGCGATGCATATATTCACGTTCACCGCTCCAGCACACGCCCATCCCCTTCCTTACCTGATTGCCTTGCACACCACTCCGCAACCAACGTGCGTCCAGTCGCCTCGTACAGTGATACAGTGGGAACGCTCCTCCTCCGACACGGAAACCTTGCCCGCAAGACACAATCCTGCCGAGTTGACCGCACGGTGAAAATGCGACCAGAGCCTCGCGCACGCTGCACGCAGCCCCGCTGCCTGCCCCTGTCCGTCTGTGACCCCGAGCCCACGTTGGCAAGCTCGCCGAGGCCCGAGCGCGTCGCCGCAGCGTTCGCACTGGATGGGTCAGTCCCACCCGCCGCGCCGCCATGCTCTGTTCTGCTGACCGCTCCCCTCCCCGGACGGACACGCCAGGACATGGCACGCGCTGGCTACAGTCTCCTCTCGTACACTCGCTGTCTCCTCACACTCCCCGTGCACCATTTATTTCACTTCTCACTCCCCCTCCCCATCTCTCTCTCTCCCCGGACACGGAAGTCACTGTCCTCCTACCCTGCGCCACCTTTTTCTTTTCACGCCAGCGGCCAGCTCAAGCTCCCATTCCAAAACCTCACTCGCGAACTCCAAGAACTCCAGGGACGGACGGCAATGGCGACGGCGGCGGAGGGCGCGGCGAGCGAGCCGGAGCTGGTGTCGATCCCGGCGACGCCGCACGGCCTGTCGACGCCGGAGGGCGCGGCGACGCCGACCGGAGCCAGTGCGGGCGGTGGCGGCGGGAGGAGCAAGGGCTCAGGGACCCCCGGGCGTCGCGTGGTGGAGGGCCTGCGCGGGTACCTGGAGGACGTGGGCCACCTCACGCGCCTCGACCCGCGCGACGCCTGGCTGCCCGTCACCGAGAGCCGCGGCGGCAACGCCCGCTACGCCGCCTTCCACTCCCTCAACGCCGGCCTCGGCTTCCAGGCGCTCCTCCTCCCGCTCGCCTTCCCGGGCCTCGGATGGTATGGTAACCCAGCAGTCACTCCTCCTGCCCCCGCCTCCATTGCTTATTTCAAGTTAGCATTGTTGCTGCTGCTATGCTTTCTCTGCTTTTGTTAATGGCGCCTTGGTTATTCCTTCTGAGGAGTGACAGGGTGAGTGTCATTGGCCTGATTGGCCAATCCAGGTTTAAAAGTCTGGTGGCCGGGTGAGAGGTTTCGATGATGTTATTGGTTGGTGTGTTACGAGCTTTATTTTTCAGTTCTTAACTTCTTATTATACACTTTGTCTTGACCCTGCCCTGTGCCCCTGTCAATGCCTCTCAACTTGGGCACAAACCATTTTGATTGCTGAATTTGGGTGTGATGGCCCAGTTCTCACTCAACATCTTTCCAAGATACCAAACACAGGGACTGATTAGTAAGACCGATCTGGGGAGATGAGTTTTCTTAACTCCCTATGGTTGAGTATGTTAATTCCAGGAAGGCAGCCAGCAAGTACAAGATCTTGAGGGGCAAATTTGCTAATGTCTTTTTTCTTCACTCTTCAAATTTGTTGTCTGGTAAACGTTTGCTACATTTAGTTATAATAATTCAGGTTGGTAAAATCAGAGTCTTCATACATCTTTTTTTTTTTTGCCAGAGATAAGATTCTAAAATTTTCAATCAAGAATCAAAACCACTGTTCTCATAAAAAATCACAGTATAAATCTCATATGTACATGGACTATTTTAGTTTTGTCTTTTTTTTTCCTTCTCTGATTTGAATTTTGTGTGAATTGTTGTAAGCATAGCATGTGTAACTTAGAACAAATAAAATGTGCAGTTGTTGTTGTTAGATTGATCTCCACCGTTGGCCTAACGGCTAATTGGGCCCTTGATCCGCGCTCTGATCGGGGGCGCCCAGCCGTTCTCCTGGCTGATGGGCCCTCGTCGCGCAGCACTATAAAGAGGAAGGTGGGGGCCGGGGCAAGGTACGAGGTTCACTGCTACCGCTAGTTTCCCACCGAGTCTAACCGTAGACCGATCGAGAGGGTGTGTTGTGAGCGACGGGAAGCGCCATCGCCTTCGCCGCCACCACTGGACCGCGCCTCCACGTCGCTGCTATCTCGTCGGCGGCGCCATATGGCGCGACTGCCTCTCGATGAGGTACTTAACAAGGTATTGTCTAAGTCAAGTTCTACCCGCTAGATCTATACCTAGAGGTTCTATCAATCCTATCAATGGTATCAAAGCCGGTTAGATTTAGATCTAGGTCGGGGCAGAATCAATCAGAAGGAGATGAACCAGTAGAGTCTAACCCTAACCCAAGAAGAAGAGAAAGGATTGGAAGGGGGTTTTCCTACCTGGGAACCACCCGCACAGTCACCACCGTCGGCCGTTGCCTCGACGCCACGCGGGAAGTCATCCCGAGCCGCTCGCCGCCGTGCGGTCTCCACCTCAGGCTCGGGCCAAGCGCACCACCCGAGGGCCCCTCGACGACGGTATGCTCGACCTCCGGCGAGCGCGCGAGCCGGCCGGGAGCCCCGCGGCAGCGCCGTTATCCCTCAGTTAACTGCATCATGAGAACCACTGGCGCTCCATTGCGCAGCGCACACGCGCTCAGGGCGCCGTTGCTAGATCGCTCGACAGCGGTGCACTCACCCTACGGTGAGCACGCGCACCGGCGAGGGGACGGATCGGCGGCGACGCCGCCATCTTTCTCCGGCCGCCATGTTTTCGGTTTGGAAGGGGAGAGAGAGAGCGAGCCAGTCACCGCGGGGCTCAAAGAGGAACGAGAGTTTCAGAATGAGGTTGGGGTTTGGTGAGGAGCGGCGCGGCTCGGTTTTTCGCCCAGGGAGAACGGCGGATGACCGTTCGATCGTGATCGACGGTGGGGACGCGCACGGGCCATATTTGGCCTAGGTAGGGCGGAGAATTCCGCCCAGCCCGAGTTGCGGCTTAGGCGCTGGGAGGCGGGCGAACTGTGCCGCGGCGAGCCATGGGCCGATTTCGATGGGCGCGTCATTGGGCCGGGCGAAGCGCCAAGATTGGCTAGATAGGTCATGGCCTTTTTTTTTCAGTGCGGCCCGAATGAACAGTAAACGGTTTTATTATTTTCAGAAGCAAACTTTGATAAATTTTGATTAGTTTTCATCTCTATTCAATTTTGAACCAACGGGATAAATTGTTCAGAGAGTAGATGAGGACGGTGAAATGCTTCTGAAAAGTAGATAAATTATATTTTTCATGTTTCCACTTCAAAGTTTAATGTTTATTATCTTCTAATTAAATTCAAACCAACGGAAAATTTAATTTGAAAAGCAGTTATATTTAGTAAATTATGATTATGTTTATTCTCTAATTAAATTGGAACAAACGGAAAATTTAAATTAGAGAAGTAGTCCGATTTATTTATGTTAAATTATGGTATTGTTATTTTTTGACCAACGTTGATGATAATAATATTATAATGAGTTTAAGTTTGAAGTTTAAATCTCTGATAAATTTTAAACCAACGTGGTCAATTTTTCAGAGAGTAGATAAGGACCAAGAAATGCAATGAACCAACCTAAACTAATAGAATGTATTTTATTATCGTGTTTCCGCAACAATTGATGTTGATTATCTTCTAATTAAATTTGAAACAATGGAAGAATTTAATTTTGAAGAGTAGTTATATGTCTTTCAAGTTAATTTATGAGTTTTATGCATTAATTCTATTTTCTATCCAACGGTGATGTAGAATTGATGCAGAAGCATCTTGTATGTTTTATTTTTTAACCGTCGAGATCACTTGGCTGCATGCTAACGGACTGCAATGCTGGGGTATGTGAATGAAAAGGTTTGAGTTAAGATAGTTCAGGACTGTTTTTTTTGTTAGTTTACTAATTTATTGATTAAATTGGTTTACGGGAAGATTTAAAAAGGCGTACTCCGATCTCGCGAGGAAGGTGTTGTTTGGCAAGCCTTACCTCGCTTTGTGCAATGCGAGGAGACCACGACTTTTATTCTGGTGGTAAGACTCTACCGCTTGCACCAAGCCCGCCCTTCCCCGGAACCAACGGGAAGATTTAATTGAAAAATAAAGTATAAGTGAGTGTTTTATGATAAGAGTTGCAATAAGTAACACGCATGTCTAATTTGATCAACGTTGGATTAAGCATGCGTGTTTGTATAAAGATTTATTCCGCATGGGGAGAAGTTTGACATAGTACTTATGCTAGTCAATCATGCATGGCGGGAAAAGTTTTGTGATGATTCACATGTTTTTTATCCCGCATTGCGAGAGAAGTTTGGGTAGCTCTTAGGCTATCCTAGTATTGACCATGACACAATAGAAATGCAACGTCATGGTCAATACTAATCAAAAGATAAGAAAAAGATGCAAGCGTGACTTGAAAAATACAGTTAATAAAAGACCTCGTTGAGTTCTTGAAGTGGAATGAGGAAAGAGTACTCCTATACGGATAAAGAAATAACCTTATTTGCATGACATAATCATGTGAATGAAATAAGTTATAAGTGTCTTCTCGTTCACAGTTTTTTGAATAGTTCTCGAAATTACGGCAGCATAGTTCATGCCATATTTCGAGGGGGAGAATTGTGAGATGAATTAAGAGAAGAATTAAGATCAATTAAGAAACTACTCTTCATTAAGTGTGAGATAAAGATGTTGATGAATGTGTACTCTTCATTAAGAGAGATACAGATTTTGTAAGAAACTGAGTGAGATAAAGATTTTGATGAATATGACCGTCGATCATAACAATGATACCCCTAAGCAGAGAAACAGTTAAATTCCTAGATTTTTTAAAGTTCCGAGAGAAAGATAGCGTAGTCACCATCAAAGATATTAAAGCGGTGCTTAAAGCGCCATATAAGGTTTTAACAGATTGAACCCAAAGAAGAAATTGGAAAATACACTATGTTTATAAAAGATAGAACGATCTGGGGAGCACGGTATGTAGAGACCTATGCTTTGAAGAGAAGCGGGACTGCGTGCCCACTTCAGTGATTCAAAACAACGAATTTCTCGATACCTGTTGAAGTTGTATAACTTATACAACACCTGTTGTTGGTTCTTCGAAGAAGATAAATAATGTAAACAAGGATCCTGTAATACAGGAGCCTGTAGAATCAGCCTGTAGAATCAATTGTCTCTTGGCAATGAAGAGCAAAATAGCCCCACATGAAAGTGCCAGTAGCTGAGGCTCCAGAAGGTCTCAAAGAATTAGTAAACCAATTTTTTTGATAACTATGAAGTCTATGTTAGTGAAGAAATTTAAATGGAGGGTGATCCCACCTCATTTGAAGAAGTCATGAGAAGCGTTTACTCGTTTGAATGGCAAGAAGCTATGGAAGTTGAAATGAATTCGTTGAATACCAACGATGTTTGGGACTTAGAAGAAATTCCTAATGGAGCAAAAACAGTAAGCTGTGAAAGGGTCTACAAGACAAAATGTGACTTCAAAGGGAATGTGGAAAGATATAAAGCATCACTTGTAGCAAAAGGCTTTACGTAAAGAGAATGAATAGATTACGATGAGAGTTTTCTCTCCAGTCTCATGCAAGAATTCTTTTAGAATCATAATGGTGTTATTGGCACATTATGATTTAGAGTTACATCAGATGGGTGTAAAGACGACATTCATCAGCGAGGATTTGTATGGAAACGTTTACATGGCACAACCCAAAGGTTTTGTCGTGAAAGAAAAAGAACGTATGGGATGCCGCCTGTAGAAATCTATTTATGAGTTAAAACAAGTCTCTAGACAGTAGTATTTGAAGTTGATGAAACGATAAGAAAGTTTGGGTTCAAAGAAAATGAAAAGGACAATAGTGTTTATGCAAAGTTCAAGAATGGAAAATTCTTTTTCCACATCCTGTGTATAGATGACATCCTACTCACTAGTAGTAATGTTAATCTGCTATTAGAGAAGAAGTCTTTGTCCTCAAGTTTCAATGTGAATGATCTTGGTGAAGCTTTACTGGTTCTAGAAATTGAAATTCACCGAGATAGATGAAAAAGGGTATTAGGACTATCGCAAAGGCATACTTAGAAAATATTCTAAAGAAATAAAGTATGCATGCGAGTAAACCTATGCCTGCTCCTATAGTCAAGGGTAATAGATTTGGAAACTTTCAGTGTTATAGGAACCGATAAGAGATCGATCGAATGAACATGGTTTCATATGCTTCAGCTATTGGAAGCTTAATGAATATACAAGTAAGAACTTACCTTGACGTAGCTTACGTATCCGGGATATTTTGATAGAAGTCTAGTCCAGATATAGATCATTGGAATGGAGTTAAGAATGTCTTGCAATTTTTGCAAAGTATCATATGCCTCATGCTGAGTAAGAAAGAACAAGTACTCTCAAATAGTTGTGGGTACAAATGTTAAATTTTGGCGAGATGTGTAGTGAAATCTACAGTAGTTGCTAACACTCGCAGTTGGAGTATTATTGTGCTAAAGCTTCAATGAAACAGTTGTGGTGTCATCAATGATGCATACCATAGTATAGCTTGTCATGAGGCCTCAGGAACAGGCAAAAGTGGTTAACGGAATATGTACCCGGATTTAACAATGGTAGTCAACTGCAATAACCATTTAAAATTGTTAACTCCTAAGACAACAGGTCAAGTGTGCTGCCAAACACATTGACATTAAGTTATATGTTGTAAAGGAGAAAATTCATAATCATTTTTTAAAGCATTGATCATATAAGTATCAAACAAGTAATTGCGGATCCGCTTACCAAAGGCTAACCACCCAGTGCGTTCAGAGAACACACAATCGACATGGGTTTACGGAAAACCTATGATTTTTGGATACTAAGGGCTTAGTTAAGAATCTATTTCAAAAACAGAGAGGTGCATTGTAGTTGTTTAATTTAATGGCAACTAACCGTGACGATGAGGCACGTTCTATGCACTGATCTGCAATGGAATGAGAAAAAGATAAAGTAAATTAAGTTTAAGTCATAAGGTGAGATCAAGAAGGAGAATGTTAGATTGATCTCTACTAGTTGGCCCAATGACTAATTGGGTCCTTGATCCGCGCCCTGATCGGGGGCGCCCAGCTGTTCTCTTGGCTGATGGGCCCCATCGTGCAACACTATAAAGAAAAAGGTGGGGGCCGGGGCGCAAGGTGCGAGGTTCACTGCTGCCGCCAGTTCTCCAACGAGTCTAACCTTAGACCGATCGAGAGGGTGTGCTGTGAGCGACGGGAAGCACCATCGCCTTCGCCGCCGCCACTAGACCGCGCCTCCACGTCGCTGCTACCTCGGCGGAGGCGCCATGGTCGTGACTGCCTCTCGATGAGGTACTTAACAAGGTATTGTCTAAGTCAAGTTCTACCCGCTAGATCTGCACCTAAAGGTTCTATTAGTCCTATCACTTGTAATTAATTGGTAAGATTATACTTTCTTTATCGCAACTAAAAAAAAAAAAAATCTTGTTCTCATTTTTAACCATTGGTTGTGGCGTCCAGTTGGACTGGGTTTCAACCTTCTCGGCCAATTTCTCTAAAGTATTCAGGGCTTTGTTTAAGTCAAGGTGTAAAGTTTTGGGGTGTCACGTCGGGTGTCACATGATGGCAGTCGCATAGGGTATTCGGATACTAATAAAAATACAAATTACAGAATCCGTGAGTAAACCGCGACACAAATTTATTAAGCCTAAGTAATCCATCATTAGCACATGTGTTATTATAGTACCACATTGTCAAATCATAGACTAATTAGGCTTAAAAGGTTTATTCTCGTAAATTAGTCACAAATTGTGAAATTAGTTATTTTTTAGTCTATATTTAATACTCTATTCATGTGTCCAAACATTCGATGGGATATGGTGTAAACTTTTAGGGAGGAACTAAACAAGGCCTCAATGTCCCTAAACTATTATAGCTGAAGTTTAGAACCATTTCTGACATATCACTGTTCATGACTGTTTGGACTGCAGGAGCTGGGGGATAATATCATTGACTATTGCTTATTTCTGGCAACTGTACACACTCTGGATCCTAGTGAAGCTTCATGAGGCTGTGCCAGGCAGGAGGTACAACAGATATGTGGAGCTTGCACAGGCTGCATTTGGTGAGACATTCTCTCAACTATTTTTGCCAGTTCATGACAATTACTTCTGATTCCTAGATTCATGAATGTCACTGACATGTCTGCAATATATAGCGCGTGTTTAGTTCCAGGAACTTGGAATTTGGGGCTACTGTAGCACGTTCGTTTTTATTTGGTAATTAGTGTCCAATCATGGACTAATTAGGCTTAAAAGATTCGTCTCGTGAATTTTGTCTAAACTGTGTAATTAGTTTTATTTTTTTATTTATATTTAATGCTTCATGCATGCGTCCAAAGATTCATTGTGACGGGGAATCTTGGAAAATTTTGCAAAATTTTGGAAACTAAACAGGCACTGAATGTCACTGACATGTCTGCAATATATAGATGGGTGTAAGCACTGTATGTCGCCACTGTCCAATTATTATCTGTCTATAGGCTGGAAAGAATCTATTGACAGTGTCTTACTGCTTCCAAATAAGAGGTGGAGCGTGACTGATGGGGTAGTGCCAGGCTAATCTAGGAATGCTCTTTTGTTTCCTTCGCATTTGGATCATGATCTGGAGCTGCTTCTTCTGTTAGATAACATATCGCTCTCATGCCATTCATCACGGTGCCGCAGAAATATGTTACCTTTTGCTACTACTGGAACCCTATGATCCTTCTTGTTAAACTATTGCATTATCTACTTGGAATAATTATTGCCTCTGGTTGCACCAAACTGAGAACATGCAATGTGGCTAGATTCTCTGTTGATCTATTTCATTGATAGCTACATAATTCAAGTCACAGGATAGAAAAGGATTTCCACCAATTATATACTGACTAATATACATTATTCATGCAGGAGAAAAACTGGGAATGTGGCTGGCTCTTTTCCCGACTATTTATCTCTCGGCAGGCACCGCCACTGCATTAATCCTTGTTGGAGGGGAGACCATGAAGCTGTTCTTCCAAATAGTGTGTGGCCCACTCTGTTCGCCGAATCCCATTACAACGGTCGAGTGGTACTTGGTGTTCACATCCATGGCAGTAATTCTTTCCCAACTTCCAAATCTCAATTCAATCGCCGGTCTTTCACTCATCGGTGGGGCGACCGCGATAATGTACTGTACCATGTCATGGGTTCTCTCCGTCAGCCAACCGCGACCACCGACAGTATCTTATGACCCAATGACATCCAATTCTTTTGGTATATCCCTATTCTCAACCTTGAACGCTCTTGGGATAATAGCGTTTGCCTTCAGAGGGCACAATCTTGCTCTGGAAATACAGGTCGGTATAATTTATCGTTTGATGAATTATTGGCTCGGAGCCTCTCTTTCTGTCATCAGTAACATCATTTGGTAACTTCATGTCTTCATGTGTGTGAATTATCATTGAAAATATGCAGGCAACGATGCCATCGACTTTCAAACATCCAGCACATGTGCCAATGTGGCGCGGGGCCAAAGTAGCGTATCTCCTGATTGCAATGTGCCTCTTCCCCGTTGCCGTTGGAGGCTACTGGGCCTACGGAAACATGGCAAGTACTTCATGATGCTTGCTTAGCTCATCAGACTAATCATGACTTCATTGTGCTGTAACTAACGATCCCTGGACTATTGTGCTCGTACTCTTGGCCCTGCAGATGCCACCAGGAGGGATGCTGGCGGCACTCTACGCCTTCCACAGCCATGACATCCCGCGGGGCCTCCTCGCGACGACGTGCCTCCTCGTCGTGCTCAACTGCCTCAGCAGCTTCCAGATCTACTCCATGCCGGTGTTCGACAGCTTCGAGGCCTACTACACCGGCCGCACCAACCGCCCGTGCTCGGTATGGGTGCGGTCAGGGTTCAGGGTCTTCTACGGGTTCCTCTCGCTGTTCATCAGCGTGGCCCTGCCGTTCCTCTCCAGCCTCGCCGGGCTGCTGGGCGGACTCACCCTGCCCGTGACCTTCGCCTACCCGTGCTTCATGTGGATCCGCGTCAAGAAGCCCGAGAGGTTCAGCTTCAGCTGGTACCTCAACTGGGGCCTTGGGCTGCTCGGCACAGCGTTCAGCCTGGCGTTCTCGCTGGGTGGCGTCTGGAGCATCGTCAACAATGGGATGAAGCTCAAGTTCTTCAAGCCTAACTAGGTATATAGATTGATTGCTTGCTTGCTCCAATCTGCAAGTTATTAGAAGAAATTAGTTGTGGAACTGAATGTTACATATTACTACTGCATAGTTATGCTGCATAACTACTACGTTGCCTTGTTAAGAAAGGCATGGCATGTATGTAAGTGATGTCTGAGAAATTCGAAATTGCGTATAGAGTATATTTTCGTGTCAGCTGCTAAAATCTTGATTCCTGTATGGTGGTGGTTGTCTGCTTCAGTGTATCTTGCACGTAGAAAGTCGTCAGTAGTTTGAGGAATTCATCAGCATCACGTTCGACACTTTGTACAAAACGAACAAGGCCTTGTATAGATTGCCTCAAAATTTCAAGTTTTTTCACTTCTCTCCATCACATTAATTTTTGGACGTATGCATGGAGCATTAAATGTAGGTAAAAAAATAACTAATTATACAGTTTGGTTGTAAATCACGAGACGAATCTTTTGAGCGTAGTTAGTCCATGATTGGACAAAGTTTATCAAATACAAACGAAACATGCTACAGTGTCCAGATTGTAAAAATTTATAATCTAAACGAGGCCCAAACAGAAGATGAGGCAATCATACCTATTATGAATTGGGTCCTAGGGCTCTGACCACGCAGGTCTTCTACGAATACCATTAGATCTGGGAGCTTGTTGATGACATTGTGCTGACCACACAGTTTCTTTTTTTTTTTTGATAAAGACACAGATTCTTGTGGAGGTGGTCCTAGGCAGTGTTCAGCTGGACTGGATTTTTACTGTTTATATGGGAAAACATTGTTTATACTAGAATGTTGTGAGAGAAAAATATTGTTCCGGCTGAAAAAAAAAAAACCAACCGGCCAACCGAACACTGCCCTAGAATGGTGAGTACTCTACCTCATCGACTTAGGGCTTGTTTAAATTCAGGGTGTAAAATTTTTGGGTGTCACATGGGTGTCACGTAGAGGTGTCGTATGGGGTGTTCGGATACTAATAAAAAACAAATTACAGAATTCATCAGTAATCCGCGAGACGAATTTATTAAACATAATTAATCTGTCATTAGCACATGTGTATACTGTAGCACAACATTATCAAATCATGGACTAATTAGGCTTAAAAGATTCGTCTCGCAAATTAGTCGTAAACTGTATAATTAATTATTTTTTAATCTATATTTAATACTCTATGTACGTATCAAACATTTGATGAGACAGAGAGTAAACTTTAAGAGGAGGACTAAACTAAGACCTTAAATTTTTTTTCCGGCACTGCATTCCTGAAAGGGGCTAAGAAACTATGGCGGACGGCTGCAACTCCCCGAATTAAATTCTTCTTTTGACTCACCCTACGTGGACGACTTTGGACAGCGGAAAGATGTCATAGACATGGCTTGCAAGCTGATTTCTCATGTGCCTCGTGTGAATTGTGATCAGCATGGAGGAACTGCAGAGTGCAGACCATTTGCTCACTAGGTGCGTCTTCACCGGAGAAGTGTGGTCTAGGCTTCTCCGGTCGCTCGGTCTTGCTCTCCTGGGGCCGTCAGCTGTGGACAGACTGGTGGCTTCGTGGCTGTTTAAGACCGTCGCCATACCTAAAATACAAGATTTATTTTAGATTTGATAGCGCTATAGATAAAGGGTTTAATATCTATTTTTATTTTCTCAATAACAAGACTCTAAAAGAGAAAATATTTCTACAAATGTATCTACAGGAGAGATGATATTCTTAAATTTGGGTTATACCTCTCTTGACACCAAAAATGGGTCTTCCATATAGGTATTGTTGAATAATTAGATAATTTTCTGATTAATTTCTAGATTAACAACAGAATACAAATCATGACAATCTCATAAACTAGCATGCGGATCTCTAACGTACTAATTAAATCAGGTAACATTAATGGTAATATAGCTAGCAATATAACTAAAATCATCATGATCAGTAGACGAACGATAATAATAGATTGGTCACGTGGTGTGTACCTTTTGTTTGAAGAAGAAAATGGTGTCGTTGATGAAGATGATGCAGAGGGAGACGCTGCTAGTGGTGGTACTAAGTCATCAATGAGTGGTGAAGGAAGAGTTCGGAGTAGCTAACGACGAATACATCGGGACGTAGCGCCGCCTGACTTGGATGGAAGACAACCCGTCATGAAAGTTAGGAGCAGTCGCGCGACAAGCACTTTCCAAAAACCTTATTCGTCCTCTCCCGGTGCAGATCATAAGGACGAGGGTTCCGGAGACTTGCTCTCCCGAACGTCGGTGCACCGCAGACGCCGGGATGGAGAGACTACGGCGGCAATGCAGCAGTGAGAAGAGAAAAATACTAATTTACTATATTTGAATTTTTCAAACTAGAACTCGCAATAGTAGTTTATGGTGTGTCTTTTTTCAGGAGGATTGGTATATATATATAGAGATGAGAACCCCTACCTCCACATCAATTAGTAATATGGTACTAATTGTTGTTGTACCTCCGACCTCTACTCATGGGCTTAAACATTAAAGCCCATTAGAAAACACAAGTATTGTGCCTTTGAGATTTATTAGAATTTCTTCACATGGATTTAGGGAAAATATCCATATAAATTCTAACAATCCCCCACCAGATCTCAACTGCCCAGTATAGATATTTTTCTTATCCCACTATTGTTTATATACTAGTATTTCAGCAGAGACTGTTAAGTTTAACATCTACCTAGAGCTTTAAGTTACACCCATCCATAACTTGAACAATGGACTATATTTTAAATTGCAAGTTTTGTGCGAATGAGTTTTACTCAAAGTCAAACTAGTACCTGGCTGCCAGTAGCCTTCCTCGTGGGTGGAGCATATACGTCATACTCCCTGGTCTCTTCATGAGCTTACTAGAGATCACCCAAGTCTCATAGACTATGACGTTATACAGTTGGGCTCATATAGGTATGTTCTTTCAAGAATGCTCTGCAGGACAGCATCTTCGCTTGTTAAAGCCAATAGAACACATTAAGACATTCGACAACCTACCATATAGTGCCTCATTGCTTTGAGAGTATTGCATCTTCACATAGAGAGGGTTATAGTTTACTCTACTCAGTTTATCAATAACTTGTTCTTCCTAGATCCTTAGTCATGGGATCTTCCGATCAAAAAGGTTGGGTTACTACTACTATAAACTCACATGGGTCTCATATCCATCTCCTTTGATGCAATTTCTATCACATTCCGTGATAGCCCTTTTGTAAAGGGACCTGCCAGGTTTTTGTCTGTTTGCACATAGGCCACAACTATTACTCCAGAGTTTCTCAACTTCCTGACAATCTTCAAACGTCTTTTAATGTGTCTTGTTGACTTTGCATTATTCTTAGCACTGTTCACTTTAGTAATCATAGTTTGATTATTACAGTTCATAAGGATAGCCGGTATTGGTTTTTCAACCATCGGCAAGTCCAACAAGAGCTCACACAGCCATTCTGCCTCTGCAGAAGCTATATCTAAAACAATAAGTTTTACTTCCATGGTTGATTTTGTCTCTTTACAAGACCTCCATGACACTGCGCCACCTCCAAGAGTAAACACATACCCACTAGTGGTGTAGATTTGGTCAATATCAGATATCCAGTTCGAATCACTATATCCCTCAAGCACAGCTGGGTGCCCAGAATAGTGAATCCCAAAACTCATTGTACCTTTAAGATAATGCAAGACCCTTTCAAGTGCACGCCAATGATCATCACCCGGGTTGGACGTGCACCTACTCAACTTGCTCATAGCAAAAGAGATATCTGGTCTTGTTACGCTAGCTAAATACATGAGTTAACCAATGATCTAAGAGTATCTCAAATGATCTCTACCTATCTTTTTGTTCTTTCTCAAAGTCACGCTAGGATCATAAGGTATTGAAGAAGGCTTGCTATCCATAAAGCCAAACCGGCTCAAGACCTTCTCAACATAGAGATTGCAACAAAGTAATCCCACTCTCATTCTTAATCATCTTAATGTTTAGAATCACATTAGCTTCTCCTAGATCTTTCATGTCAAAGCTCTTAGACAGAAAAGACTTAACCTCATTAATTGCATCAATGTTCATGCCAAAGATTAGAATATCATTGACATATGAGCATAATATAACAGAATTACCCCCACCATGTCGATAGTACACACACACCTATCAGCCTCATTTACGGCAAAGCCCACACTCGTTAAAGTTGTGTCAAACTTCTCATGCCATTGTTTAGGCGCTTGTTTCAAGCCATACAAAGATTTCAGTAACTTGCACACCTTGTGTTCTTCACCTTTTACTACAAACCCATTAGGTTGATCCATATAGATTTCCTCATCCAACTCTCCATTAAGGAAAGTTGTCTTCACATCCATTTGATAAACGAGAAGACCAATGAGGTAGCCATGGAAAGTAGCACTCGAATAGTGGTCATTCTAGCAACACGTGAATAAGTATCAAAGAAATCCTCACCTTCTTTCTACGTATAACCCTTAGCCACAAGCCGAGCCTTGTACTTGTCAATAGTACCATCAGATTTAAGCTTCTTCTTAAACACCTACTTACATCTTAGAGGTTTACAACCAAACGGCAGCTCAGATAATACCCAAGTTTCATTAGAATGAATCAAGTCCATCTCACTACGAACAACTTTTTTTCCAATCATCTGCATCTGGAGATGCATATGCCTCTACAATAGAGGTAGGAGTATCATCCACAAGGTACACAATGAAATCATCACCAAAAGATTTTGCAATCATTTGTCTCTTGTTCCTCGTAGGAACATCATTGCCATCCTTCTCAAGGACTTCTTCAAGTGGTTGCTCAAATAACTCAACAGGAGACTCAATAGGTGTAGTAAAATTAGGAGTTATCTCAGAAGAAAATATAGCATTGCTATGCATATCTTTCATAGGAAATATATTCTCAAAAAATGTAGCATCATGAGATTCCATAATTGTATCAACATGCATATCAAGAACTTCATATTTTACTGCTAAAAACCTATAGGCAATGCTTTGGTGAGCATATCCTAGAAAGACACAGTCTATAGTCTTTGGTCCAAGCTTGTGCTTCTTAGAAATTGGTATGTTGACCTTCGCCAAGCATCCCCACATGCGCAAGTATGAAAGTGATGGTTTCCTCCCAACCCAATTCTCATATGGGGTTGTCTCTTTATTTCTGTTTAAAATTCTATTCAGGACATGACTTGCAGTCAATAAAGCCTCCCCCCACCATGCCTTAGATAAACATGCAGCGTCTAACATGGCATTCACCAAGTCAGTTAGCGTGCGGTTCTTCCTCTCGGCAACCCTATTTGATTCGGGCGAATAGGGAGGCGTCCTCTCATGAATAATGCCATGTTCCTCACAAAATTCATCAAATAATCTAGGAAAATATTCACCACCATGATCTGACCTTAGACGCTTAATCTTTCTCTCTAGTTGATTCTCAACTTCAGCCTTATACAGTTTAAAGTAGTCTAGCATTTCATCTTTAGTTTTTAGCAAGTAAACATAGCAAAATCTAGTTGCATCATCAATTAAAGTCATGAAATATCTCTTTCCACCTTTTGTCAACACACTATTCATCTCACATAGATCAAAATATATGAGTTCTAGAGGTGCCAAGTTTCTCTCCTCCGCTGCCTTGTGAGGCTTTCGAGATTGCTTTGATTGCACACAACTATGGCACTTAGAATCTTTGGCAATTATGAAATCTAGAATTAAACTCATGCTAGACAAACGTGACATCAACCCAAAATTGACATGGCATAAACAAGAATGCCAAACACTAGAAATATCATTAATTATGCCACAAATGTGATTCACTGACTTATTACAAAAATCTGCTAAAGATAGGCGGAACAAGCCTCCGCAATCATAGCCTTTACCAATAAATTGTCCATGCTTAGACATTACTACTTTATTGGACTCTAACATGTAACACCCTCGGTGTTACACTAAAAATCTTTTGCTAAAACAAGTCATGAGCATCATGTTTAAGTGTTAATGCATGTAATATAGTGTGTAGATCAAATTTGATAACCCAAAACGATCGACAGGAATATGAAATGAAAGTTTATTTCATAGTCACGTAATATCACTTAGGGTTTAAAACCAATTTTTATTAAGCGAAAATGCTATAGAGCATATATGTGATACTTGAATAAAGTTTGAAGTGCAAACTTTGTAGATGACGATGAAATACCTACGGTCGAAAAATGAATTCACTAGCTAACATACCTAATAGCTTGGAAATCAAATTTGACGCGAATCCGATCAAGATAGTCAAATTTCTAAGGCTGGAAAATGGTTTGACAAAGCTGTGTTTAGCAATTTTTGTAGAGTAATTGGGTTAAGGAGTGGTGTGGTTTTATGGCTTGTTTTAGTAGCCTAATATGCCCTCTTAAGTATAGAAAAGGTGGTTTGGCGATGGGATTAATGGTTTAGTCGTGGTTGACGCTTTAAAAAGCGTGCATGGCACATTCTTGGTCGGGTTCATCGTGTAGGCATGGTCACCGCACTCCTGAGCCGTCGGTGGCGCATAGGCCGCACGCGCGCGTGCGTGTCTGGCCGAGCTCGGCTGACCACTGTGGCCTGCAGCCCTGGCTTGCTGCGGGGCCTCCTCACTACCACGATGCGCGCTGTCGCTGGTGCCGCTGTTGGTGCCTCTGGGTCCGCCTGCGTCACTCTGTTGCTCGGCTCTGCTCCGCCAGACGTCGTTGTCGTTTCCGCTCGGGTGCTGTGGCATCACTTGGCCGTAGCCTCGGTTGCCAACACGCGCATGTTTCCTCTGCGCCACGTCGTCATGTCGAGTGCCTTTGCGCGTGTAGGGCCACGACACACGTGCCTCTCTCGCTCATCCGTGCATCAGTGTCACCGAGGCTGCACAACACCCTACCACACCTTGCACCGCCACTACCACCCCTTGCTTCGCCCGTATTGCAATGATCCCCGATTGCGCCTTTGTCCTCTTCTATTAAGTGGCAAGCGTCATGCCGCGCTTCCCAACCACCGCCGCCTGGAATGGTGTTGCGTCGGTCTGATCGAGCCGCGCCAAAGCAAACCGCAGCGCCTGGTCACTTCTAGGGTAATTGCGCTCGCCTGTGGCTCAATTGGGAACCTAGCTACGAGCCAAGCCCGCCTGCTACCACCACCGTGCGATGTGAAGCTCCAATTTGGAGTTTTCCTCGTTGCACGGTCATCTTATGGCTGATTTCAAGCCACACCAGAGCACCCCCTTCACAGAGCCTTAGCATCCAATTCCTTGGCACCGTTGTCTTCGCCTTGATTCCCTCTACCCCCAGCGCACACCACTTACACCATCACTGCTTTCCTGGCGCCGTTGACATGGTCGCGACATCACAGTCCGCCGCTGGGCTTATCGTGTGCGCGTGGCCAGATGCACCCGGTCCATCCCCGGTCAAGCCACCACCATAGGAAGCTTCGGGGTGAGTTGTTGATGCCCATCCATTGGTTCTATCACCTCGGTTGTGCCTTGGCTCACTAGAACATGGCTGCCGCCACTACAGGGTGTCCGCCGCCGTGGAAGGAGCTTCTGACCGCAGCCCTGTTCATCTCTTCACCGTCCACCGCTTCGCGTCTGCATCTAGGTGAGCATCGGCCCCTTATAGGGGATGGGCAGGGGCCCGAATGGCCGGCGTGGTGGTCCAGTGCCATCGCCGTCGTGCCGGTGCGCGCGGGGGTGGCCGGAGGACCCGCCCATGGTAAAGAAGCAAATGGGGAGGGGCTTGTCTATATAAACGCAGACTATAGGAATAGTGTTGCGGACCTCGGGGGATCACCGGTAGCTTAAGGGTGTTTTCGCAAAAGATGCCGGCGCGCTCGGGCCTCCTCGTTGCGGGCCGTTTCTGCACGGATGGGCCACATCTTGGGGGGTCGCGCCCATGGGCCACGTGTGTGGGCCGCGCTACTCGTTAGTGGGCCGCGTGGGTTGAATTTGGTTTTCCTTTTTCTAGGGAATTAGTAAATGCTTTTCCAATTTAGTTTTGGGCTGATCTTTGCAAAATTATAATAAATTCTGTAGGTGTCCAAAAATAGTGAAGAAAAATTTGTTAGGTTCACAAAAATATGATCTATCTGTTGGTATAGTTAGTTTATAATTATCTGTGATAATGATAGATTCATTAATTCATTTAGGAAAGCTTAGCATTATTTAGCTTAATATTTGTAGGAATTTTTGTGGAAAATTGGTAATAGATTTAGCCATAAAATTTTTACAGTAGGTTCATTAGATTATTATGTGCTCACTGTAATTTTTGTAGCCTTAGAATAGGCTGATAAATAGGGTAGTTAGTACTCCTTGTTTTATCATATATATAGTAAATCGATATTAAGAATAAGGATGCTTTTAGTTGCTAACATAATACATGCAATGTTTCATACCTGTTTAGTGGTGATAATAGGTAACTTAGCGTCTTAGTCGGTAGAGCTAGCTTAGTAGCTTGATAGATGTATTCTTATTTTAGAGTGGCTGATGCCATATTACTAAGTGTTGCATTATCATTTCATGCATGTAGATAACAAGTTGGTAGAGTTCGTGACTGCGGGCGAGCAGGAGTATGAGGAGATCATTGAGGAGTACGAGGAGGAGATTCTCGTACAGGTGGGAGCCCCAGAGCCATCAGTTGCTGACTTTGTTGACACCCCGTCTGCCCAAGGCAAACCCCGGTGCATAACCCTTATTTTTGAATGATCACTGGATATATATATGTGATATGCATTTACATTACAGGCATTTTATGGAAACTACATGCACATATATACTTATCTATGAGTCCTACTAGCATAGGTCGAGTAGCTGCTATGCTTAGGATTTCAGTAGTGTGAGTAACCTGCCATTACTCACAATAGGTGATTATTATTATCACTCATGATAAAAATGGTGAAAAGAAAATAGAGATCGGGCAGGGATATGGTTTGGGTATTGGTGGGTGTAAGAGGTTGTCCTGCGGCCAACGGGGCATAGCTTGGTTACACTATTTTCCCTGTCTGTGTCGGTTAAGGACCGGCCGTTGCATTAGGTTCTAGGCAAGTCACAGACTTATTATCCTGAACACATACTTGTGTATGGGCGCGGGAAGGCTCATTGTTCTCTTGTCATGGGTTCTGGCTCTTTTCGGACCAACTGATTGGAGGCGGGGATGGTGGAGGTCTAAGCACCACACTAAGTCCGGGACTTAGGAGCGGGGGCTTGGAGTGCAAGTTTGGACAGGGACCTAGACCCCGTAATAGGAGGATAGTGGGTTGGTCCTACTTGTGCCTAGGGTACAAGCGGGGCATATGTTTTAGGGTACCTAGCTAGGCACATTGATTCGTGAATCGCTGGGTGATCCGGTATGGCTTGTCTACAGTCTAGCACCATAGTAAGAACTGGAAGATGCAAGGTGGTGAAATGGAACTGTTTGCTCAACTTTTGCTTGAAAGTAGAATAGGTCCTTACATAGAATGGTTAGGTAATGAACTAATCATGACTGCTAATATTAAACATTCCTAAAGATTCAATATTAGTATTGCTTTCCGCAAAAAGGAAACCCAGCAAACCATAAAGTTTATCATATTCCTTAGAGTCAGGAAATTATTCCCACTAGTCGGATAAGTCTTGCGAGTACATTGTGTACTCATCAGGGTTTATTTACCCCTGTTGCAGGTGCAGCTTGAGGAGTAGCCGTTGTGTGAAGGATTCTTCTGGTGGGCACAGACGGATCCTTGTATATTATCGATAGATGTTTATTTTTATTCCGCTGTTTAAATTCCGCACTCTGAACTTAGTATTGAAATAATGTCAATGATGGTTATGATAGTATCACATTTGGTGATAATGGCAAAGGCAAAGTCAAAGGGCTTGGTAAGATTGCAATATCCAATGACATGAGCATTTCCAATGTGTTGCTAGTAGAGAGCTTGAATTTCAATTTGCTATCCGTGGCTCAATTGTGTGATCTTGGATTCAAATGCATATTTGGGGTAGATGATGTAGAAATCATAAGTGTAGATGGCTCTAACTTGATCTTCAAGGGCTTTAGATATGAGAATCTATACTTGGTTGATTTAAATGCTAGTGAAGCTCAATTATCTACATATTTGTTCACTAAGTCAAGTATGAGTTGGTTATGGCATAGAAGGCCTGGTCATGTTGGAATGAAACAATTGAATAGGTTGGTTAAGCATGACTTGGTTAGAGGCTTGAAAGATGTTGTGTTTGAGAAGGATAAGCTTTGTAGCTCTTGTTAGGCCGGCAAAAAAGTTGGAAACACCCATTCTAAGAAAAGTATGATGGGCACTAGTAAAGCATTTGAGTTATTGCATATGGACTTGTTTAGGCCAACACAATACACTAGCATTGGTGGTAACAAGTATGGCTTTGTGATAGTGGATGATTATACTAGATACACTTGGGTATTCTTTCTAGTGGACAAAAGTGATATGTTTGCAACATTCAAATCATTTGTCAAGGGCATTCACAATGAGTTTGAAACAACCATCAAGAGAGTTAGAAGTGACAATGTTAGTGAGTTCAAGAACACTAGAATTGATAAGTTATGTGATGAATTTGGAATTAGACATCAATTTTCGGGTAAGTACATACCACAATCAAATGACCTTGTTGAGAGGAAGAATAGAACAATTATTGATATGGCAAGGTCTATGCCTAGTGAGTACAATGTGAGTCAATCCTTTTGGGCCGAAGCTATCAACACGGCTTGCTATTGTAGCAACCGTCTCTATTGTCACCCATTGAAAGAGAAGACACCATATGAGCTATTGAATGGTAGAAAGCCCAACATTGCATATTTTCGGGTCTTTGGTTGCAAATGCTATATCTTAAAGAAAGGCACTAGATTAGGGAAATTTGATAAGAAATGTGATGAAGGATTCCTACTTGGATACTCAACAACTAGCAAAGCATATAGAGTTTAGAATTTGGATAGTGGTACTCTTGAGGAAGTTCGTGATGTTGAATTTGATGAAACCAAGGGTTCACAAGAAGAGAATGAGAACTTAGAAGATGTTAGAGGCATTCAACTTTCAAATGCCATGAAGAACATGGATGTTGGTGAATTGAGGCCTAGGCAAGAGAATGATGATGAAGATAATCAAGTGCAAGTGCTCTCTAAATCAAATATGCAAGATGATACAAATCAAGCTAGTACAAGTGGATCTCATGACAATGAACAAAATCAAGTGGCTAGTGCATCATCTCAACCCAATGATCAAGCAAGTGCAAGCAATCAAGTTTTAATTCTCCAACCAACAAATATTGCAAGGGATCATCCATTGGACACTATCATTGGTGATATTTATAAAGGTGTACAAACAAGATCAAGATTGACTTCATTTTGTAAGCATTTCTCATTTGTGTCATCCATTGAACCAAAGAAGATAGATGAAGTATTGAAGGATGTTGATTGGGTGAATGCTATGCATGAAGAATTGAATAACTTCACAAGAAATCAAGTATGAGAATTAGTAGAGAGACCAAAGAGACACAATGTGATTGGAACCAAATGGGTCTTTAGAAACAAGCAAGATCAAGATGGGATAGTAGTAAGGAACAAAGCAAGATTGGTAGCACAAGGATATACACAAGTTGAAGGTCTTGACTTTGGAGAAACATATGCCCCGGTTGCTAGATTGGAAGCAATTAGAATCTTGCTAGCCTATGCTTGTGCCCACAACATCAAGCTCTATCAAATGGATGTCAAGAGTGCATTTCTCAATGGTTACATCAATGAAGAAGTATATGTTGAGCAACCTCCCGGTTTTGAAGATGACAAGAAGCCCGACCATGTGTACAAGTTGAAGAAGGCATTGTATGGCTTGAAGCAAACACCTAGAACATGGTATGAGAGATTGAGGGACTTCCTACTCTCTAAAGGGTTAATGATGGGTAAGGTTGACACCACTCTTTTCATCAAGAAGATTGGAAAAGATTTATTTGTGTTGCAAATCTATGTTGATGACATCATATTTGGATTAACCAATCAAGACTTTTGTGAAGAGTTTGGAAAGATGATGGCTGATGAGTTTGAAATGTCCATGATTGGAGAGTTAAGTTACTTCCTTGGTCTTCAAATCAAGCAATTGAAGAATGGTACTTTTGTGAGTCAAGGCAAGTATATCAAGGACATGATCAAGAAGTTTGGCATGAGTGATAGTAAAGCCATTAGCACACCAATGGGAACAAATGGCAACTTGGATAGTGATGCAAGTGGCAATATGGTGGATCAAAAATTGTATCGGTCTATGATTGGAAGCCCACTCTATGTGACCGCATCAAGGCCAGATGTCATGTTTAGTGTATGCATGTGTGCAAGATTTAAATCCTCACCAAGAGAAAGTCATTTGAAGGCTACAAAGAGAATATTGAGGTACTTGAAGCATACATAAAATGTTGGTTTGTGGTATCCCAAAGGAACAAAATTTGAGCTAGTTGGTTACTCCGACACAGATTATGCGGGATGCAAGGTTGAAAGGAAGAGCACCTCGGGCACATGTCAATTGTTGGGAAGATCACTTGTTTCATGGTCATCAAAGAAGCAAAATAGTGTTGCATTATCAACTGCCGAAGCCAAATACATATCCACCGGTAGTTGTTGTGCACAAATACTTTGGATGAAGGCCACTTTGAGTGACTTTGAAATCAAGTTCAAGAAAGTGCCATTTCTATGTGACAATGAGAGTGCAATTAAGTTAACCAACAATCCGGTTCAACATGCAAGAACAAAGCACATTGATGTCCGCCATCATTTCATAAGAGATCACCAATAAAAAAGGGACATTTGCATTGAGAGTGTAGGCACCGAAGATCAACTTGCCTATATATTCACCAAGCCATTGGATGAGAAAATGTTTTGCAAGCTAAGGAATGAGTTGAATATATTGGATTTCTCAAATATGTGTTGATGCACCCCCCACTTATATGACATGCCTCTCCTTCTAGCAATCCAAGGTAAAAGTTGATTGGAATGACATACATCCTTGCTAAGGACATGTTTAGTGCATCTAGACATCTTTTACATTTAATAGGCTCATTCATGAAAATCAAATGAATTTGATGATTGTATGGTACCACTATTGCTTCTATGCTTATTTTGATCTAGTTGTAGCATATGACATGTTTGTGGGCTTGTAAACCTAGTGTTTGATCTAGAAAATGAGCTCTAAGTGGTTAACTCAATATAATACAAGATAACCCTTATTTGGAGGTGTGAAGAAACTTGTCCTTAGATCAAACCAAAGTTAAATATCTTTGGCAAATGATCTAGATTGGACCAAATTTGGGGAAATGATCCTCACCCCATTGATTGATATTGATAATCTCAATCTATCTATATTTTGAACCTTTGTGGTCATTGATGACAAAGGGGAGAAAAACAAAGATATTAGTGCTATGGGGAGAAAAACAAAGATATTAGTGTACAAAGATAGTGAAAAGACAACAAATGGGGAGAATTTGACATAAGGGGAGAGATATGACAAAGGAGGTGATCAATTAAAATTTTGAGCACACAAGTAGGGGGAGCAAGCTCATGAACTTGTATGGTGCATTTGAATGTGCATTTCATATGTTTGCTTGCATGGCATAAGTTTTTAAATTTAAATATCCATGCTTGTGTGGTGTATGCTAGTTGTAGTTTTGGATGATGAAATGGAAAATCAGCATGCATATGTTTAAGTAACTAGACTCATGCTCACATTATGAAAACTAGACCCTTACATCTAATGTTGATCTCATGGGGTATTCTAGTTTTTGTGTATGTCTAGTTACTAATGGTACTAAGAATTGTATATTAGTGCGCTCCGATTGGTATCACGCTTCAAATGTCCATCTTTTATACCTTAGCATCATTTGGTAGACATTGTCCATGGTGATGATCAAGTGCTTGGACTTGGAAAAGAAGTAAAAGAAAAACAAAAGGCTCGAGGCAAAGGTATAAGTGGTAGGAGCTTTTTCATTTCGGTGATCAAGACACTTAGCGAGTGTGATCACATTTAGGTTCGATAGCCATACTATTAAGAGGGGTGAAACTCGTATCAAAATGTGGTTATCAAAGTGCCACTAGATGCTCTAACTCATTGCATATGCATTTAGGATCTAGTGGAGTGCTAATGCCCTTGAAAATGTTTGTGAAAATATGCTAACACATGTGCACAAGGTGATACACTTGGTGGTTGGCACATTTGAGCAAGGGTGAAGAAGATAGAGTAAAAAAGAAGTTCATCACGCTGTCACAGAGTGACCGGACGTGTCCGGTCGCCACACCGGACGCGTCTGGTGTGAATCAGCAAAGTCGATGTTCAATATAACAGTTGATCGGACGCTGGGAGCGTTCGGTCCGAAGTGACCGGACACGTTCGGTCGGCCCAGAGCGGCTCTGGGAGCTCTTTGGACTTGACCGGACGCTGCGTCTCCTGCGTCCGGTCCGGAGTGACCGGATGCGTCCGGTCGGCCTGGGAACTCTCTAGACTCGACTGGATGCTGCGGCTCAGTGTCCGGTCATTTCTAACTCAGCGTTTGGTCGATTATAACAGAGCATCTGGTCATAGATTGAATATGGCAGCAATGGCTACTTCATTTTGAAATTGGACATATGGCGGTCAGGTAGCGACCGGCACGTCCGGTCGCCATACCGCACGCGTCCGGTATACACGACCGGTGCGTCCGGTGCATACGACCTACGTGTCCGGTCGACGCGCAGTCAGCCCAATAATTGAGCCAACGGCTCTATTGTTTTTGGGGGTGTCTATAAATACCGTTTGGTTGGCTCTAGCTCACTCTCTTGGCCATTTGCATTGATATAGCAACCTTGTGAGCTTACCCAAAGCCCTCCCACTCATCTCCATCATTGATTCATCATCTTTGTGAGATTGGGAGAGAATCCAAGTGCATTGCTTGAGTGTTTGCATCTAGAGGCACTTTGCGTTCATGTTTCGCTGCGGGATTCGCTTGTTACTCTTGGTGGTTGCCACCACCTAGATGGCTTGGAGCAGCGAGGATCGTTGAGCGGAGGGTGGTGATTGTCTTTGGCTCCGATCGTGGTGATTGTGAGGGGTTCTTGACCTTTCCCCGGTGGAGAGCCAAAAGGTACTCTAGTAAATTGCTCATGGCTTGTGTGATCCTCATCTTGTGTTGATTGTGCGGCACCCTATTGAGGGTTTAGCAGGTGATGCCAATTAGCTCGTGAACCTCCAAGTGAGTGAATCGCCACGAGGACTAGCTTACCGGCAAGCAAGTGAACCTCGATAAAAAATCATTGTGTTCATCATTTGATTGTGAGGTGATTGGTATTCATTGGTATTCATTATTGTGATTGATTGGTTCATTCCTTGACTCGACGGTATAACCAACTTGCTCTCTCTCTTTACATTACCACAAACTAGTTGTCAAGCTCTTTAGTGTAGCTAGTCATGAGAGCTTGTTAGTTTGGTTAGTATGGTCTTTAGTTAACTTTTAAGAGCACACTAACTTAGTGTAGTGACATAGCCATTGTGTGGATAGAGACTATAGAAACTAAAATTGTGGTAGGTGGCTTGCATTTTTAGTAGGCTAGCACAACACTCGCTTTGTCTCATATTTGTCTAATCGGTTTGTTAAATGTTGTTGTATAAATTTTTATAGGCTATTCACCCTCTCTCTAGCTATTAGGACCTTTCAACTCATGAATATTAGCACCTGTATCAACCCACCAACTTGGAGATTGAAACACTGATAGTACAGTAGGAAGATTACCATACCCGTCATCAGCATTGCTAGTAGTCACGAGATTGACATTCTTCTTTTTCCCTTTGCGGTCCGCTCGCTCTGGACACTCTTTTGAAAAGTGGCCAAGCTCTCCACAAGTGAAGCAAGGCAACTCTGCTTTATCTTTCTTCTTCTTCTTGAAGGTAGTAGTAGACTTGGCATTGAAAGGCTTATTCTTTCCTTTGTTCCTACCATGTGGGTTTCTCTGGACAAAATTGGCACTAGGATGCCCCTCGTTCCCCTTCTCCATGTTGTCCTTAGCCCGAGCCTTCTCCTCAACATCAAGAGATGCTATCAGGTTTTCAACTGATATTTTCTGTCTCTTGTGTTTAAGGCTTGTGGCAAAGCCCCTGCATGGAGGCAACTTAGCAATAATGCACCCAGCCACAAATTCATCGGGTATGACACACTTAAGGAGTTCAAGTTCCTTAGCCAGATGCTGAACCTCATGAGCTTGCTCGACTACCGATCAATTAGCAACCATCTTGTAGTCATGAAAGCTCTCCATGATGTACAGCTCACTATCAACATCTGATGCACCATAAGTAGCATTCAGATGATCCTACAACGTCTTTGCATCTATTATGTGCAGAGTTGAATCAAACAGACGATCAGAAAATACATTCTGCATAGCTTCCACAAAGATCTCGTTGGCATCATGGAACCTTCTCAGATCTTCTTCAGAGATATTTCCCTCGGGCATGCCAGCGCTTACCCAGAACACTTTCATGGCTGTCAACCAATTGGTGACCTTTACTTGCTATCTCTTAAAGTGCGCACCAGAAAACTTTTCTGGCCTCAGCGTGTCAGCGAAACTAGCCATAGATAATTCAAGAAAAGGCCTACAATAAGGTTTTTGGATTGTTGAATAATTAGGCACTTTCCTGATTAATAGCAGAATACAAATTATGACAATCTCATAAACTAGCATGCAAATCTCTAACATACTAGTTAAATCAGGCAACATTAATAGCAATATAGCTAGCAACATAGCTAAGATCATCATGATCAACATAGTAGACGAACGACAATAATAGATTGGTCACGTGGTCTGTACCTTTTGTTTGTAGAAGAAAATGGTGTCGCTGGTGAAGATGATGCAGAGGGAGACGCTGCTGGTGGTGGTGATAGTAAGTTGTCGATGAGTGGTGAAGGAAGAGCTCGGAGCAGCTAACGACGAATACGTCGGGACATAGCGCTGCCTGACTTGGATTGAAGATGACCCGTCGTGAAAGTCGGGAGCAGTCGCGCGATGAGAGCTTCCCAAAAACCTTATTCGTCCTCTTCCGGTGCAGGATCACAAGGACAAGGGTTCTGGAGACCTGCTCTCCCGAACGTCGGTGCACGCAGACGCTGTGATGGAGAGACTACGGCGGCGGCGCAGCAACGAGAAGAGGAAAATACTAATTTACTACCTTTTGATTTTTCAAACTAGAACTCCCAATAGTAGTTTTTGGTGTGTCTTTTCCCAGGAGGATTGGTACATATATATAGGGATGAGAACCCCCTACCTCCACATCAACTATTAATATGGTACTAATTGATGTTGTACCTCCCACCTCTACTCATGGACTTAAACATTAGAGCCCATTAGGGAACACAAGTATTGGGCCTTTGAGATTTATTAGAATTTCTTCATATGGATTTAGGAGAATTATCCATATAAATTCTAATAGGTACTCTGTTGGAGGCTATAGGTATTATGTTGGAGATCCATTTTAGGTTTGGGTCTCCTGATGGATCTCTTGTTGTAGACAGCCTAAGAGAGAAGGGTTGTAGTCCGAAGTGTGGAAATGGTTCGACTCTACAGTGTTGCTAGTTACTTGGCCTTTTTTCAAAAAAGTTACTTGGCATGTTTAGCACGAGCAGAATCGGTGAGTGTTCTAGGGGATCGCAGGTTTGCCGGTGGCCTTAGTCACAATCGGCAACGGCACAAAGGCTCGCTTCGGGCACAGCATTTGCCTTAAGGCCAAGGCCCCTAGACATTTAGCGCCATATTTGTTCGAGCTGGTTAAAAGAAAAAGCAAATTGGTCTAATAGGAACTCCGAAACAACCGTTAGATTCGCTCCCTAAGAGGCCGCATCACCACTACCGTCCAAGTTAAGGAGTTTGTCTCCCTTTGGATTAGAATCCAAAGCATCTAGTTGACGCCGGGCGTATGCAACTCCATTGTTTGGAGATGGATGGTTGATGGTACTTACTCCACCCGCTCAGCATATAGGATCCAGTTCAAAGGCTCCTACGATGGATTCCGAAGTGACCTCATATAGAAAGCACATGCGGAAAACAAACGCAAAGTGTTCGTTTCGGTTCTTGTGCGGGACAAAGAGAGGTTGGCATCATCAAGAGCAATACGCCTTGTGCAATGGACCACTAGAAACAGCCCTACATCTATCCCTACTTTCCCTTTCGCCAAAGCGGTGTGGAGCCCGACTCTATCATGGGAGCACTTCGACGTGCATTTGATTCAGCCCACTCAGGAACCACTTCATCTAAAGTCACGGTGGGAAGAGGTCACAACCATGATAACAAAAAAGAAAAAAGACGTTTCAAAATAATGGTGATCTATACGCTATGGAACTTATAGAAAGAGAGAAATAGGAGAATTTTTAATAGCCCTCATAAATCTTGAATGCAAGTGGCTTCAAGGGTCAAAGAGGATATTGAGTAAAGGAAGAGGGTTTTATCTTGTGGGGGGTAATACCTTGGGAGGCAATATGTAATTCTTTACTACTAGTTGTTTTCTAACGGGGTCGTGCCCTCTTTGCTCGGTACATAAACCTCTTTTTCGTATCTTAATTAAAAGTCAGAGCTCCTGCCATTATGTTAAAAAACAGAAGAATCCTCTTGGTTGGAGGCAAGTTACAAGCACCTAGCAGTGCTTCTAACGCTACTAAGTGTTTGAGATGGCACATGCCATGTCGCAAAATACATGTTGCTTGTGTTCTGAGCGTTCTATGGAATGCCTCATGCAATCCATGCCTGCTCGCTTATGGGCCTTGTAACTTCTCTTCCCTCTTTTATGAAATATGTGTTTCTCATGGCTGCCAGAAAAGAGTCGATCAAAAGAGGATGTTGATCCATTAGAGTGCTGATGGACCTCTGGGATAGTAAGGAAGACACATGCTTGGCCTCCCCTATACCCTAGGCACTGGTCCCCTCTCTCCCTTGGGCATGCGCTTGGTGCTAGCGCCCGGCGTTCCTTCCCTGTATGTGTGGATATCGTGGAGACATTGTTGCTGTTGCTATGATGTTGATGAGCGACGAACATGAGACTGACAGACAAGGCGGATGGACGTGTCGCTACTACCGAGCGCGTGAGGATGTATGTTCCAGGGGTAACCTTAGGATGGCTTCCACCATGTCAACATGAATTTAGAAAAAAAATATATGACACTAATTTTATATTTTCCTGAGCTAAAACAAATTCTATGACTTTCTAAGATTGGCTCGGATTTTAGAAATTTTAATTGCATATTTTTAAATATTTCAATTATGTTTTGAAAAATTATTTATATGATTTTTTGATAAAATTTAATTAATTTTGCTAAACTATTAATACAATTAATATAGTCTAAATTACCTTCCTCGCTCATGTGCATCACGTAGGATGTGACATAGTACCCGTTAGTCAAAACTGTTTTCAAACTCATGGAGATAACTCGAATGGTTTAAAAAATTAGAAGGGTTTAAAATCCGATTTCGACAAATCTTGTTGAAATTGAGAGGAGAGAAATCGGATTTTGGTGATAGTTGGACTTCTGTGGATCAAGTCCCCTCCTGCATCGGAGCAAGACAATGAGAGCTTGTCGCAAGTAAGGATGAAAACAGTACGGAAAATCCCATACCGACCGGCACCGTATACCGTATAAACCGACCAAATACCGTAAATTCGGGAAAACGGAAATGGGAAATTATACGGGAAAAATTCGGAGAAACGGGATCGAATTCGGATGAAGTGTTTTTCGACCATATTCTTGGTTCCTGTTTTTTAGCGGGAAGGTTCCCGCGGTGTATTCCCGTATTTGAGTTCCCAGGCTAAGGCTCCTAGCGGCCAGCGCACAGGCGCTCAAGCCCACCCGGCCAGCGCACTGCCAAACCACCAGGTAAGGCCCTCTTTGGTATGGCTCAGGCAGCTCCGGCTCCTACCTGCAAAAGCCTGCAAAACACTATTCACATGAGAGGAAGAGAGGAGAGAGAGAGAGTTTTGGCTCCTATGAACAGTGCGTTTGCAGGCGTTTGCAGGTGGGAGCCAAAGCTGGTTGGAGCCATAACAAAAGGGCCCTAAATAGCAGCCTCCAAGCACCCTTGCTTCTGCTCCGAGAGTGAGAGCTTTGAACTTTTAGCACACGGCATTACTATGTTTTGTTTGTCATTGGTCATTGCATTATTGTGGTCCTAGAATGAGGTGGCGTTTGGATGGAGCCTGGGTTAGGGATAGGGAAATGGGTAGGTTATGGTGAAGGGGTATGGGATAGGGATATTATACACTTATCCATATCCCACGTTTGGCATTTGGGTTTGGGTTAGGTGGGTTATGTGGGACCCACACGCTGAAAAAATAAATAAGCCATCCTTATCTACCCGTTTTCCACCTACAGCAACAGCGGCCGCTAGTCTCTGCCTTCCGTTTCTTTGTCCTGCATCTAGCAAATTGCCCTACAACAAACGTGAGCCAATGAGCCTCCAATCCTCTGGCCGCGAGGGCGCGGCGCGAGATGCTAGCGATGCCTTCAAGCTTGAGCTGCGATCCTACGACTGCGACTGGCCCCGACCAAGCGCTTGACCGTGTGCGCCGCGGTGTGGCCGGATGCGGTTGTGCGGCGAGGACGTCTTGGGATCTGGCGGCGCGCGCGAATGCGACTCGGGCGGCGGCCGCAACTCCGGTGGTGTGGCGACACTGTCTGCAGCTCAGGCTGCGGTCGCGGCTCTAGCTCCGGCAGCAGGGCAACGGAGCTTGCGGCTGCCGCCGGTGGGCAACGAGAAGCGTCCACGTCTCGTATCCGATCGTAACCCACCTCCTCCGATGGGTTATGTTGGGTGGGATACGAGCCTCATATATCCCTTACCCAAACCCACTACATATCCCTTACCCATAATCTAAACATGGGTTTGAATATAACCCTGATCTCATATCCCTTTCCCAGCCTCTATTTCCCCATATCCAAACGCCACCTGAGAGCTTTGAACTTTTAGCAGGATTTGTAAGGAGTGGAGCGGAACTTGTTTTGTTTGCTAGTGCATGTGCGGCTGGACGCCTGGACCTGGAATGGAACGCCAGAACTTTTTATCTAATATTTGTTTGCTTGTTTGTATTATATTGATGTCATGATGTAATTATCGAATTTGTTGTGTCGAGCTACACATTTGAAGTGGTAACATTGGTACGGTGTTCCCGATTTAACTTACCAGTTCCGACCATGTATCCAACCGTTCCCGACGTCCCGAAAATCCCATTTCCGTTTTCCCGACCGAGTATTCCCGTTCTCGATTCCGTTACCGCATAAAAATATGAAAATGAAAATGGTCAGAGGGTTTTCCCGACCGTTCCCAACCGTTTTCATCCTTACCGGCGAGAGCTATGAGATGGGCTCGTTTGTGGGCGGCAAATAGATTTTAGATCTATGCTGAGGCCCATGCTCGTTGGGGCAGATTCGCGTACGGCTGGGCTGTTGGATGGCTAAGGGCAACTTCAACCAATCCCTCAAAATTTGACCCCCTACACCCAGAAATGAGAGTCCCTCATCCAGATTTCATCCCTCATTTATCTCTACACTCCAACTGAACCCTCGTTTCAGCCTCTCTATATTTCTATCACCTATATTTTATACATAACTTCTAACTACCAATTCCAGCATTTTATAGCTAAATCGTGTTATTTCAAATTGGTATTATTGGAATGGATATTTGTTGACAATATTTTTGTATGGCTAAATATTGGAGAAATTATCTTTTAGATAGTTTGCAACTATTATTTTTTGGTTTGTCAGTCTTCGAATGGCTATATATTTGAACCGTCACTCTTCCCACGGCTACAAATCAAACGGTCGCCCTTCCAACGGCTATATTTCAAGTGCTCTATCTCCAACGGTTATATGTTTTCGATCTATATATATGTATGACCATTCCATTTTCTAAACCAATTCCGACATTGTGTTGCTTCTTCTCCACTTAAAATGAGTCGTCTCTCTCGACTAGATTCATCTTCCTCGTCTGATGACGGTGATGATGATCTTGAGGACACCCTTACTGCATTACACCAAGCACACACTCAATATCAAGCTCTCCATGCTCCACGATGCGGTGGTTCTGTACCTGGGCGTCAGTACATTCATCGGGACAGAGAAAGTGGGCACTAGAGGTTGTACAATGACTATTTCTCTGAAAATCCAACCTACGGGCCACCTTTCTTCCGGCGCAGGTTTGCTAATAGCCTGTAAATTTTTGTCTACCTTCTTTATCCACATTCCTATGTCCATGTTTGCTTAGTTTGGATTTGTCCCTCAAGTTTACGATGTCTTGTACGCTATACCTTCGCATAGTGCAAGCTGTAGAGCAACATGATAATTACTTCGAGCAAAAAAGAGATAGAGTTGGACGACTCGGGTTATCATCTTTGCAAAAGATTACTGTAGCTTTTTTATGATTAGTTATGGAGTACCAGCTGATTTCATGGATCAATACATTCGTATTGGTGAAAGTACTGTCATACAAAGCCTTAGAAGGTTTGTCAAAGCTGTTGTTGAAGTGTTTGGAGAGGAGTATCTGAGATCCCCTAATGAGAATGACACCGCTAGATTGCTTGCAATCGGGCAGCGGAGGGTTTTTCCAGGAATGCTTGGGAGTTTGGATTGTATGCATCGGAGATGGAAGAATTATCCTAACCCATGGCGCGAACAATATACTGGGCATGAGCACGAGCCTACAATAATACTCGAAGCAGTTGCATTACATGATCTTAGGATTTGGCATGCCTTTTTTGGTTTACCAGGGTCACACAATAATATCAATGTTCTTCATCGTTCCCATCTATTTGCAAAGCTAGCCGAAGGAGATGCCCCAGAAGTTAATTTTAGCGTTAACGGTAATAATTATACAATGGGGTACTACCTTGTAGATGGTATCTACCCCTAATGGGCGACATTTGTGAAGACCATATCAAATCCCCAAGGGAATAAGAAGAAATACTTTGCCAAGGCACAAGAATCGGTCAGGAAGGATGTCGAAAGAGCTTTTGGGGGTTCTTCAAGCTCAATTTGCTATTGTTCACGTATGTGGGATAAAGCAACACTTAGACAAATAATGACAGCTTGTGTCATCATGCACAACATGATCGTTGAAGACGAGCGCAGTGAAGACAAAGACGAAGACGGCCATTACGAAGGTGTCGGCCAGCTTGTGAGACCTACTCCACGTGAAGCTCGTAATCGTACACAGGAGTTCTATGAATTCATACAAGCTCATCACAGTATCACAAACAGGCAAATCCACACCAAACTTCAGCACGATCTTATCGAGCACCTTTGGCAACAGCACCGGACATGTATCAGTAGTGTACCGTCATATCCATGTAGTCTTGTACCATCTATTTTATCAGTCATGTATCCTCTATTTTATGAGTCATGTATCAGTCATGTACCCTCTATTTTATCAGTCATGTATAAGTCTTGTACTCTCTATTTTCAATCATGTATCAGTCAATTTCATCAGTCAAATTCATCAGTCATTTGTGCACACAATTTAACAATCACTACGCATGGAGGTCCATAATCGAGCCACAAATTATGCTTACAAAGTTCCTCGGATAACAAACATACTGATATATAATTTAAATAAACATAGTCCATAGTGCACACACAAAACACAAATAAAACACGATGCTTCTAGTTGCTAGCACCACAACGTCGAGCAATGATCTCATCCTGCAATGTCTTATAGAATACCTTTCGTTGCTCACTCATACTAGTAAGGTCCATATTCATAACTTTCTCATCATCTTCTCTCGGTTTCAACTCTATTTCTTGTTGCATTAAATCCAGCCTCCTATTCTCTACTTGTTACTCAATTTCAAGCCTTCTAGTCTCTACCGCAAGCCTCTCATCATTACGCTATTTTTTCTTAATCTCCCTCATCTCTTCGGCCTTTTCTCTCTTTGCCTATAATTTTTCCATTGCCTCCATGTAAAGGCCTTCTCCTTGAGAGTTAGGATTTCCAAACATGCGTGCTTTCTCCTTCTTCTTACCATCTGGCCTTCCTTTCCTTGGTGACGTATGACTTGGTCCCTCTTCTTCATCAGCATGCTTACTTTCATGAGTTCTAGGTGTACATGACCCTGGACTTGCAGTTGAGGACGTCTTGTGTTTTTCCTGAGAGCTTTGAGAGGTTTCACAACCTAGATCAGCCCACTTTTGCTCATGCTTCAACTTATTCTAGCAGTGCATGACAGTAAATGATTTCCTCTCCGGATCTTTTGCTTGATACATTTCCTTTGCCCGTTCTATCTGCACAAGAAACATGTGTTGGCTACGATGCACAAAACATATACATTTTCAATCAATTAACACAATTAAATAACTTACCCTATCTTGCTTTGTCAGCCCGCTTTCTTTTCTATTCTGAACCTGAGTATACCATCAACAAAATCTATTAACACTTTTGTGGATGATACTGTAACACCTCTGGTGTTTTAACCTAATACTAAAATTTGACATGTCATCATATGCATTGCAAAGCATTCATAAAGAAGAAAATTTGGAATGCATTCACTAAATAAGATTTGTTTCATAAGTTGTTATTTCATGTGATGTGTTTCAAAAACTCTAAATACAGATCATGACCACAAGGGTTAAATTTCATGTGATCATGTGAGGTCA
Source organism: Miscanthus lutarioriparius (assembly GCA_904845875.1). Lineage (NCBI taxonomy): Eukaryota > Viridiplantae > Streptophyta > Magnoliopsida > Poales > Poaceae > Miscanthus > Miscanthus lutarioriparius. The sequence continues at coordinate 26,615,604 of CAJGYO010000015.1, forward strand.
TATGTCCTTTGACTCAAATAATCCTAGTGGGCCATGTTACTGGTCAAAAATCAAAATCTAAGTGAAAGGAAGACAAATCAAATTTGAATTCATATTCAAATTACATAAGTCATTTTTGCCCCTTTTTACTAATTCAAAATCCATTTGGAATTTGGAGTTTTTACAAAAAGCAAAGTTGGAGCTTATTTTATAAGGATCAACTTTGGTATTCAAAGTTTTTCAAGTTTACATATAAAATTTGGAGTAATTTTGAAATGATTCAAATGCTCTAATGCACCCCAAATTCAAATTTCAAAATGGAGGCAGAATTTGAAAATGTTTCTAGAAGCAAAGTTGTAGAGTTTGAAAAATTGAACAACTTTCATTTTGGAGATTTTCAACTTCTTTAGAAAATTTGTGAGTAATTCGAAAAATAGTCTCATGGCGCTGTAATTTATTCAAAATCAACCGGAACAGTCATCACCTCCCCTTTCGCCACCGAGCTGCCGCCCGCCGATCGGTTTTTCACGCTTGCTAGCGCGGTGACACGCCGATGTCACCGTGGTGAACCCGCCGTCATGTTGGCGACGCCGGACGCCTTCTCAGGGCTATAAATAGCTACAGTCGCCGCCGTCGTTCCCATTCTTCCCCTCTGCTCTGCTCCGCCACCGCGTAGCTCCGCCGCTCACCGTAGGCATCATCGAGCCGCGTCAGTCGTTCCCAGCTACGTCAACGTGATCGCCTCGGTCTTACGCTCCTCCTCGATTTGCTTTCATCGCTGGTGTTGGCCAAAATCGCCCGGCACAACCCGTCTTCCCCGAGACCGGTCGAACTCGCCACGATCGCCCTCCCTCCCGTGCTTGTTGCTCCGCACCATCTCCGTCTTCACCGAGTCCACCATCGTGATCATAGTGAGCTCCTGAACGTGTTTATCACTTCGCTTTATTCTCTACTGCATCATCGCCGTGGTTACGTCGTGCGCCGCCGTGCCCGAGCCGCCATGGCCGGCGTGGAGCTCGCTCCCGTGAGTCTTCTGTCGTTCTAAGGATTGGGTTAGATTCACGACGTGGTGTAGAGCATGGTGGTACAGTCCGTCTCACCGGAGAAGCACCGCCGACGCGTTTTGCTGGCCGGAGCTGGCAACAGCGCCGTCGTGCCCTGTCTCTGTGTCACTGACAGCGGGCCCAGGTTGTCAGTGCGAGTGAGGAAGAAGAACAGTGAAAATTTTTATTTTACGAATTTGTGAATAATCTTGAATCTTTGGAAATTTGTAGAAAAATATCATAGCTCAAAAATTCTGAAAATTTTGTGTAGCTTCTGTACATGTTCTAGTATGATTTAAAAATTTGAAATTTGAAATTTGGATAAACTTTTAATGTTCAAAAATTCAGTCAATTAATTAATAAATGCAATTTCCATGATTTTTTGTAGGCCACTGTATAACTCCAAAAATTATGAAATTTATTTTGGTACACTAATTTATCATGAGGATGCTTGTGTAAATTTTTGAGATCATTTGGAGCAAGTTCATTTTGAGCTTAATTCTAAATTAATTCAAAAATAAATAAAGGTAAACCCTAAGTGTAGGTTTAGGGTTTGATCTTGATTTGGGTCGTGTAGTGTGACTAGTAGGGTCCCAAGATCCATTTGGTCAAGTCACATGTATGGTTCTTAATGGTAGGATTGCAAGTTGGTTTTGTTGGCTTGCAATCGCATCAGTGAAATAAAATCATTTATGGTGTTTTTACATTTCATGTACCGTGAAAGCATCATGTTTACATTATCATCATGTTAAAGCATATGTTATCATTTCGTGTAGAACCCGAGAACGAAATGATTCTAGTTGAGCAAGTTCTGGAAGAATCTCCGGTTGTCGCGGGATTTGATAATTGTGGTACTAATCCGGAACCGGGAATCGTCATCGAAGGCAAGCCCCGGTTTATGCATTACACCATTACCTTGTTTACTTTGAAAAGTTTATCACTTATGTTACTTATCGCATTAAGTTGTTTATTCAAATGTTACCTACTTGATGCATTGCCTACCTTGTTAATTGTTTACCATCCTTGAAGATGATTTCATTTACAATGGCGTAGAATTGCTTAGTATGCTTTATGGTAGGATTTTCAAAGTAAAAGTTTCGATATAATCAAAGATGGCATACTGGCCAAAGAAAGAAAGAAGGAAGGTAGAATGAACTAGAGACTGGTTGGGTGGCTTATCTTGAATGTTGGGTAATGTTGCCGACTATGTCGCTTAAAGGCCACTCATTGTGGATCTTCTGAACGAGACACTTTGTAGTACTAGTCACATACTCCGGTAAGCCTACTTCGGCTAATCCGATACTAAGACGAATGCCCACGCACTGGGAGTGGTGAGATGGTGGGAGTAGCGTGTATCCTCGTGGCTTGAATGTGGCCGGATTTGAGGTGTGATGTGCTCTCGGGTGGCGTGGAGACGGCTTAGTACGGGAGGATCCAGTAGCGAGGTTGATATATGCAAGATTAAGTTCTACATATGTCGTGTGATAAGGAATCCCCAGCTGGGACTTGAATCAATTCGAATTGCCGGTGCTCCGCGGACATGGAGACTCGATTCATTACAGAAGCAATGTAGGACTGGTGAATTACTAAAACATGAGAAAAAGAATGGAATGAGCAGGATTGGAACATGGGATATGAACACTTAGTTGGAGATATTGGACTAAAATACTTGGAGGTAAAACTTGAAACTAGGATCAAGAATAGGAAGCTTTTAGCAAAGAATTTTTGAATCTTTCTACATCCTTACCTTGACCCAACACCTCCATCCCTAAGACCTTCGCCCTTTTTGGTCGGGTCAGTCTTGTTGAGTACTTTTGTACTCGGGGTTTGTTAACCCTTGTTGCGGTGTGAGGCGCATGCTTGAGAGCTTGTTTTGGTCCTGCTTTGCATGTATACGTGTTTGAAGTCAATGACGATGAGGAGTGATGAATGGTCTTTGGACCGGGCACTAGTTTGTATGATAAATAAAGTTAATGTAATATTATCCCGCTACTATGGTTGTATAACACTTATGGTATTGTAAGTTTGAAAACAACTGGTTTGTAATTATGTTATCTTAAGACTTCCGCTATCATTTACTCTCGGTATATATTTGAATAAACTATTTGTAATCTGCAATGACTGTGATTGGGATCCTGTTTGAAAAGAGAATCGTGGATGATTCGGGTTTTCCGAGGACACCCGATGCACTGTTGAGTTGTTGGGAACTCGTATACGCTATTCGAGGTCCTGTTAAGACGGCATTGATAGGTGCATGTGGGCCCGATTCCTTAGGAGGTTACGCCACGGTGGTATCGAGAAGGTCCTACCTAAGATCATTGTAGGTTACTTTGGAAAACCTTCAAATTGATTTGGATCAAAGAAAGTAAAACTTGATATTTTAAAGGTTCAAATTTCTTTCTTCTTTCCTCTAATCTAGCCTCAATCCTATCTTATTTGAAAGTTTGTGGCGGATAATATGATTAGGTTTGTCCTATGTATTAAAAATCTAGTACTTTTGATTGTATAAATCTTTTGTACTCGGATTCAGTAAGATCGATTCATGCATCATGCTTGAACACCTTGCATAATGATTCCCCTTAAAAGTGGTTGGGTAAGTAATGTCAATCCCATTCTTGCTAACCTCCATTATCCTCAAGCTATCCTTATAGTCCCATCCTAAATTCTACTGAGGCTATGGCAAAGACCAAGATAATCGCACGCAAGAAGTCTTTGGACCTCACGGAGTCCCTTGTCACCAGTTGGCACCAGCAGAATCGTGAGCTTGGTGAAGGAAGTTCCAGGATCCTAGGAGATGAAGGATCTTCAAGCAATTCCACCAACATGGAGAACATTACCAAGGAGCTCAACACTCTTCGTCGAGCTCATGCCAAAGATCAAGAGAAGCTGGCGGAAATGGAAAGGGACGTCACCAAGAATACCGAGTTGAGGAATGAAGCCTGGACACGAGAGGATGCGGCCAATGAACGCGTCCATGAGTTGGAGTTCTCGTAGAAGACACGGAGATGGACAATGCCATTCTTCATGAGAATGTCCACATATTTGACGCTCAACTTCATCCACCTCATGGGGATGGTGAAATTCTGAGATGAAGAAATGATTGTAGCTCCAGGAGAAGTTGAGAATGAAGAAGAGGAGGAGGATCCCGAGGAGTTAGTGTACTTCTCGGATGAAAGTGAGGTTTAAATCCGATATGGGCACGGATGCCGATGTTGAGAGCTCGGAGTAGTAATAGTTCCTTTATCGCTTTCTTAGTAAAACAGGGTTGTCTTGTGGGATACAAGACATGTAATTCAAATAAGTAACCCTTTGTTGCATGAAACCTTTTAAATGCTTTTAATAAAGAATAATGTAAGTAAACGTGTTCTCTAACAGATGCCTCGTCCTATCACCCGAATCGGTGCTAGTGGCTCACATGACGATGATGAGTGCCCAAATCCTACACTAATGCCCTCGACTATATGGCAGATGCCATAGTCATTTGCACTAAATCAACGCAACGGCGGCAGAGAATGCCAAAGTTGTTAGGGAGTTGGCGCGGAACCAAAGCAGCACCATACCCTAATCATGGTCGTCGTAATGGAAATGACGAGTCAACCTATGTGGATTTTCTTGACACATGTCCACCTGTGTTCTCTAAAGAGCACGAACCTTTAGAAGTCGACGATTGGCTTAGGACAATAGAGCAAAAGTTTGAGCTGATCCCTGCATCGAGGTTCAAAAACCAAGGTTTATGCACAGACAACTCCGAGGAGGAGCTTTGGTGCTCGTGGGTAAATTTGGTAGCGAGTACAGCCCATTTGGTCACCAAATCAAGCTGGAGGGAATTCAAGGATGCCTTCAGGCACATTATATTCGGACGGTGTGATGACCATGAAGTTTGAAGAGTTCTTGTCTCTTAAGCAAGGGGAGCACCGGTGATGATGCACTATGTCAGGCGTTTCAATCAATTGTCGCAGCAGTATGCTATAGAGTATGTGAATCTTGATAGGAAAAAGAAGAATCATTTCATGAGAGGTCTAAACACCAAACTTCAGACCATGATGGCAACTTGTGGCAACGCAACTTATCATGAGATCATCAACATTGCTATCGCTCAGAGGAGAATTACCGCCGACACAAGGAGGCGAAGAAAAGAGGTCCTTTGCTTCCGGATCATCAAGTGGAAAGCGTCAAAAGGTGATCTACCATCCTCGTAATCATGGGCGTGCACCGTTCCGCCCACAACAAAGCCAAAGCAGACAAACAAATCTTTATTCGCCACGCAACTAATACGCCTTATAGTCATCAAGCGCGCAGAGCAACAAAACAATACAAATAATGCAAACCGCAATGCTACTCCCGTAATCACAATTATCCATGCTATAATTGTGGTAAATCCGGACACTTTTCCGAGAATGTCCATATCCTAGGAAGAACAATCCTGATGCACCCAAAGCCCCTGTTACTCCAGCTTAGAATCAGTACAAGGGCAATGCTCAGAACAATCAAAAGGGACAGGCTGAGAAGAAAACTAGAAGGGTCTTCTATACTCAAGTGGAAGCTATTCCAGAAGGAGAACCAGTAATGATGGGTATGTTTCCCATTGCTAAGCATCCTGCAATTACCTTATTTGATTCGGTGCATCCCATACATTCATCAATCGTACATTTGTTGTGAAGCATGGGATAGCTATTGGGGAAACAAAAGAGCCCTATCATATACTGATGCCTGGGGACGAATCAGTACAAGGGAGGTAGTTCAACATGTACCTATTGATTTGGGAGGTTATGAGTTCCCTACCAATATCTTTGATATTAAAGGATCAAGATATAGATGTGATCCTTGGTATGAAACAAGTTAACCCAACACGGGGCTATCATAGATGTCTTGCATAGAACCATAAGGGTAAATGCACTGGCGCAAAACCCAACTTCTCATCCAACTTCCCTTTCCTAAAAATACAATGGAAAGCGATCGTGCAACTATTGTTGAAGGAGCGAGAAAAAATTTCAAAGTGGTATGTGAGTTTTACGGATGTCTTTCCCGATGATCTGCACTGGTTTGCCACCTGCATCGAGATGTAGAATTAATTGATCTCGAAACCAGAACAGCACCAATATCCAGAAGAGCATATAGGATGCCACCCAAAGAACTAGCAGAATTAAAAATGCAACTACAAGAGTTGTTAGACAAGGGTTTCATTCAACCCAGTTCATCACCTTGGGGATGCCCTGCTATTTTCGTGAAGAAGAAGGATCAAACCTTAAGGTTATGTGTTGACTATCGGCCATTAAATGAAGTCACCATCAAGAACAAATACCCCTTACCCCGAATTGATTTGCTTTTTGATCAACTTGCGGGAGCTAAGGTATTCTCGAAGATAGACTTGAGATCAGGCTACCACCAGATTAAGATCAGACGAGAAGATGTGCCAAAGACAGCGTTCACTACTCGATATGGTCTATATGAGTATCTAGTCATGTCTTTTGGGTTGACCAATGCCCCGGCTCACTTCATGTACCTGATGAACTCAGTTTTCATGTCTAAGTTGGATAAGTTTGTAGTGGTGTTCATTGACGACATTCTGATCTATTCTAAGAGCAAAGTGGAACATGCGGAACATCTCCGTATTGTTCTACAAACATTAAGAGATCACCAACTATATGCCAAATTCAGCAAATGTGCATTTTGGTTAGAGGAAGTACAATTTCTAGGTCATGTTCTATCTGCTGAAGGTATAGCTGTTGATCCGAGCAAGGTAGAAGAAGTCCTTAACTGGAGAGCACCTACAACTGTTCATCAAGTTCGTAGTTTCCTGGGGTTGGCAGGGTATTACCGTCGGTTTATCCCTGACTTCTCTAGAATTGCGAAGCCAATTACTGGATTGCTGAAAAATCAAACTAAGTTTGTATGGTCAATAGAATGTGAAGAGGCCTTTCAAACATTGAAGAAGTTGTTGACAACTGCACCAGTATTAGCACAACCTGATATCGAGAGGCCATTTGATATCTATTGTGATGCATCTGGAATTGGTATTGGCTGTGTTCTTATGCAAGAAGGCAGAGTCATAGCATACGCTTCTAGACAACTCAAGAAGCATGAAGAACATTATCCCACCCATGATCTTGAATTAGTCATTTGTTGTCCATTCACTCAAGATTTGGCGACATTATTTATTGGGCAATGTCATCATATCTATACGGATCACAAAAGTTTGAAATATATCTTCACTCGACAGGAGTTGAATATGAGGCAAAGAAGATGGTTAGAACTTATCAAAGATTATGATTTAGAAGTGCATTATCATCCGGGCAAGGCTAATGTGGTTGCCGATGCCCGAGTCATAAGCATCATTGTCATTGCTTGATTGTAGAACTTATCGTGAACATTGTGTCAAGAGATGGAGCATCTGAATTTACAAATCATAGAACAAGGTTCCTGTTCAATATTGCGATTGAGTCCACTATCAAAGATCGGATCATTGTTTGCTCAACGGAAAAGTAAGGGCATAGCCCATATCAAGGATAAAGTCGATACGGAAGGTCAACATGTTTCAAGATTGATGAAATCGGATGTCGTATGGTTCAAAGATAGATTGGTAGTACCCAAACATCCGGAGTCTGAAAGCAGATTCTTGATGAAGCTCATTCTACAAGATACTCCATTCATCCGGGTAGCAACAAAATGTATCATGATCTCGAGAAAGAGATATTGGTGGACCAAAATGAAAATAGAAATAGCTCAATATGTGGCCAAGTGTGATATTTGCCGGAGAGTCAAAGCAGTTCATATGAAGACCGCAGGTCCATTACATTCCTTGCCGTTCCATCTTGGAAATGGGAAGATATCTGTATGGACTTCATAGTAGGGTTGCCTAGGACATCTGCAGCTACAATTCAATATGGGTTATTGTTGATCGCCTAACCAAGATAGCTCATTTCTACCGATGAGAGATAAATATTGAGCGGAGCAAAGATGCAAAGCTTTATCTGAATAGAATCTTGATCTGCATGGGGCACCCAAGACCATTGTCTCTCGACAGAGGGTCATTGTTTATATCCAAGTTTTGGAAAAGTCTACATGAGTCTTTGGGAACTAAACTTATCCAGTAGTTTCGCTTATCATCCGCAAAACCGATGGATGTACGGAAAGGGTAAATCAAATTCTTGAAGATATGTTAAGAGCATGTGTTCTCTCTTATGGTGCTATATGGGATGAATGCCTTCCCTTAGCTGAATTCTCATATAACAATAGCTATCAAGAGAGCATTAAAATAGCACCATTTGAAGCATTGTATGGTCGTAGATGCCAGACACCTTTACATTGGTCAGATGTGGGAGAACGTTGGTTCTTTGGACCGGATGTGGTCAAGGAAGCAGAAGAGAAGGTTAAACTCATACAAGCTAATATGAAGGTAGCTCAATCCCGATAGAAAAGCTATGCTGATAAGAGGAGGCGACCTCTAGAATTCATAGTGGGAGATCATGTCTACCTCAAGGTATCGCCAATGAAAGGAGTTCATCGTTTTGGGATTCGGGGAAAGTTGGTGCCCCGTTATGTCGGTCCGTTTCAAATCCAACAAAGATGTGGACCAGTCGCCTATCGTGTTAAGCTACTAGATCACATGTCAGCGGTGCATGATATCTTCCATGTATCCTAGTTGAAGAAGTGTCTTCAAGTACCTGACCAAGTGATTGACTTTGGTGATGTAGAACTAGCACCTGATTTGACTTATGTCGAGTACCCCATTAGAGTCTTAGATCAGAAGGATCGAGTCACTCGAAGGCGTACAATCAAGTTCTACAAAGTACAATGGAACCAGCACACTGAAGAAGAAGCTACTTGGGAGTCTGAGAATTACTTAGAAGAAAACTTTCCTGACTTTATTGCTTCTCTCTAGTTGCAATACCTCGTCTATACTATGACTTGTTTATTTTGTCAAAAGAATGGAAAACCCCCTCACTAGTCTTTTGAATAAAGTTATGATGTGTTAGCTTGACACATTTCCTTTTTCATTACTTAGCCTTAAGTTTTAAATCTCGGGACGAGATTTCTTTAAGGGGGAAGGGTTGTAACACCTCTGGTGTTTTGACCTAATACTAAAATTTGACATGTCATCATATGCATTGCAAAGCATTCATAAAGAAGAAAATTTGGAATGCGTTCACTAAATAAGATTTGTTTCATAAGTTGTTATTTCATGTGATGTGTTTCAAAAACTCTAAATACAGATCATGACCACAAGGGTTAAATTTCATGTGATCATGTGAGGTCATATGTCCTTTGACTCAAATAATCCTAATGGGCCATGTTACTGGTCAAAAATCAAAATCTAAGTGAAAGGAAGACAAATCAAATTTGAATTCATATTCAAATTACATAAGTCATTTTTGCCCCTTTTTACTAATTCAAAATCCATTTGGAATTTGGAGTTTTTACAAAAAGCAAAGTTGGAGCTTATTTTATAAGGATCAACTTTGGTATTCAAAGTTTTTCAAGTTTACATATAAAATTTGGAGTAATTTTGAAATGATTCAAATGCTCTAATGCACCCCAAATTCAAATTTCAAAATGGAGGCAGAATTTGAAAATGTTTCTAGAAGCAAAGTTGTAGAGTTTGAAAAATTGAACAACTTTCATTTTTGGAGATTTTCAACTTCTTTAGAAAATTTGTGAGTAATTCGAAAAATAGTCTCAGTGGCAGTTCTGTAATTTATTCAAAAATCAACCGGAACAGGTCATCACCTCCCTGCTCGCCACCGAGCTGCCGCCGCCGATCGGTTTTTCACCGCTTGCTAGCGCGGTGACACGCCGATGTCACCGTGGCGAACCCGCCCGTGCGCTGGCGACGCCGGACGCCTTCTTCCGGGCTATAAATAGCTACAGTCGCCGCCGTCGTTCCCATTCTTCCCCTCTGCTCTGCTCCGCCACCGCGTAGCTCCGCCGCTCACCGTAGGCATCATCGAGCCGCGTCAGTCGTTCCCAGCTACGTCAACGTGATCGCCTCGGTCTTACGCTCCTCCTCGATTTGCTTTCATCGCTGGTGTTGGCCAAAATCGCCCGGCACAACCCGTCTTCCCCGAGACCGGTCGGAGCTCCGCCACGACTGCCCTCCCCGTGGCCAGGCTGCTCCAGACCATCTCCGTCTTCACCGAGTCCACCATCGTGATCATAGTGAGCTCCTGAACGTGTTTATCACTTCGCTTTATTCTCTACTGCATCGTCGCCGTGGTTACGTCGTGCGCCGCCGTGCCCGAGCCGCCATGGCCGGCGTGGAGCTCGCTCCCGTGAGTCTTCTGTCGTTCTGAGGATTGGGTTAGATTCGCGACGTGGTGTAGAGCATGGTGGTACAGTCCGTCTCACCGGAGAAGCACCGCCGACGCGTTTTGCTGGCCGGAGCTGGCAACAGCGCCGTCGTGCCCTGTCTCTGTGTCGCTGACAGCGGGCCCAGGTTGTCAGTGCGAGTGAGGAAGAAGAACAGTGAAAATTTTTATTTTCTGAATTTGTGAATAGTACTGAATCTTTGGAAATTTGTAGAAAAATAATCATAGCTCCAAAAATTCTGAAAATTTTTGTGTAGCTTCTGTACATGTTCTAGTATGATTTAAAAATTTGAAATTTGAAATTTGGATAAATTTTTAATGTTCAAAAATTCAGTCAATTAATTAATAAATGCAATTTCCATGATTTTTGTAGGCCACTGTATAACTCCAAAAATTATGAAATTTATTTTGGTACACTAATTTATCATGAGGATGCTTGTGTAAATTTTTGAGATCATTTGGAGCAAGTTCATTTTGAGCTTAATTCTAAATTAATTCAAAAATAAATAAAGGTAAACCCTAAGTGTAGGTTTAGGGTTTGATCTTGATTTGGGTCGTGTAGTGTGACTAGTAGGGTCCCAAGATCCATTTGGTCAAGTCACATGTATGGTTCTTAATGGTAGGATTGCAAGTTGGTTTTGTTGGCTTGCAACTGTACCGTGAAATAAAATCATTTGCGGGTGTTTTTACATTTCATGTACCGTGAAAGCATCATGTTTACATTATCATCATGTTAAAGCATATGTTATCATTTCGTGTAGAACCCGAGAACGAAATGATTCTAGTTGAGCAAGTTCTGGAAGAATCTCCGGTTGTCGCGGGATTTGATAATTGTGGTACTAATCCGGAACCGGGAATCGTCATCGAAGGCAAGCCCCGGTTTATGCATTACACCATTACCTTGTTTACTTTGAAAAGTTTATCACTTATGTTACTTATCGCATTAAGTTGTTTATTCAAATGTTACCTACTTGATGCATTGCCTACCTTGTTAATTGTTTACCATCCTTGAAGATGATTTCATTTACAATGGCGTAGAATTGCTTAGTATGCTTTATGGTAGGATTTTCAAAGTAAAAGTTTCGATATAATCAAAGATGGCATACTGGCCAAAGAAAGAAAGAAGGAAGGTAGAATGAACTAGAGACTGGTTGGGTGGCTTATCTTGAATGTTGGGTAATGTTGCCGACTATGTCGCTTAAAGGCCACTCATTGTGGATCTTCTGAACGAGACACTTTGTAGTACTAGTCACATACTCCAGTAAGCCTACTTGGCTAATCCGATACTAAGAGGCGAATGCCCACATGACCGGGAGTGGTGAGATGGTGGGAGTAGCGTGTATCCTCGTGGCTTGAATGTGGCCGGATTTGAGGTGTGCTGTGCTCTCGGGTGGCGTGGAGACGGCTTAGTACGGGAGGATCCGAGAGCGAGTTGATATATGCAAGATTAAGTTCTACATATGTCGTGTGATAAGGAATCCCATTGGGACTTGAATCAATTGAATTGCGGTGCTCATGGACATGGAGACTCGATTCATTATGAAGCAATGTAGGACCGGTGAATTACTAAAACATGAGAAAAAGAATGGAATGAGCAGGATTGGAACATGGGATATGAACACTTAGTTGGAGATATTGGACTAAAATACTTGGAGGTAAAACTTGAAACTAGGATCAAGAATAGGAAGCTTTTAGCAAAGAATTTTTGAATCTTTCTACATCCTTACCTTGACCCAACACCTCCATCCCTAAGACCTTCGCCCTTTTTGGTCGGGTCAGTCTTGTTGAGTACTTTTGTACTCAGGGTTTGTTAACCCTTGTTGCAGGTGAGACGCATGCGCAGGCTTGTTTTGGTCCCTGCTGCATGTCTGTGTTTGAAGTCAATGACGATGAGGAGTGATGAATGGTCTTTGGACCAGGCACTAGTTTGTATGATAAATAAAGTTAATGTAATATTATCCCGCTACTATGGTTGTATAACACTTATGGTATTGTAAGTTTGAAAACAACTGGTTTGTAATTATGTTATCTTAAGACTTCCGCTATCATTTACTCTGGTATATATTTGAATAAACTGTTGTAATCTGCAATGACTGTGATTGGGATCCTGTTTGAAAAGAGAATCGTGGATGATTCGGGTTTTCCGAGGACACCCGACAGACCTGTTAAGTTGTTGGGAACTCGTGTACGCTATTCGAGGTCTGTTAAGACGACGATAGGTGCATGTGGGCCCGATTCCTTAGGAGGTTCTGCCACAGATACCCCAACGGTGAGAGAGAGAACTGATATTACGCTCTGACTCAAAAGTCTTGTGCTCATGATAGTAATCATGAATTCGCTTCCAATAGGTACTACATGGTTGATCAGTACCCTGAACTGGATCCAAGCTAATTTCTAGCCATGCTGTCATCAACATATTGTCTTCCTGGGGGTGAAATTTCTAGTCCTCTTCTTACTTGGTTTCAAGGAAGGAGTTGATTGTTCAGCAACTTGTTCAACATGTGTTTCAACTTGAAAGTCATCAAAAAATAGATCATTGGTGTCCCCATTGGCTCGAGACCAAATCAACCCAACTCGGCATTTTTTTCCTGCATATAGGAATTGTCTTTAATAATTCTAAGAACATAAAAATCAACTTGAACTACTAAATAATAAGACCTTAATATGTCTACATCCAGCAGATAATATTCAATAGGTCTAAACAATCTCATGAAAGTTAGAAAAGTTCTACTGGTAATTTTGGCCATCTCAGAATCGCATAAGCTTCAGAACCTTCTTCACCTATTGAATAAATCAAAAAAAAAAATGAAATGGCCTAATTGACACCTCCAACACATCAATGGGCAAGCTGCAACCGATCGTTCTTCACCTATTAAACAAATTCAAAAAAATAAAATTGTCTTGTCGAGATTTGGGACGCGAGCAGGAGGCCGCTCCGACAGGTTGCGTAGGTCACGAGCTTCAGCAGATTTAACAGTAGCAAAGCAGGAGGCGACCTCCGACGGGGGCAGCAACTCATGCCCTGGGCGAGAAGAAAGCAAATTTGGCAAAGAAAGAGAGGGCGACCTCCTTGCGGGAGCAAGTAGGGGCGATCTCCGCGTGGGAGCGGCGGCGGCCATGGGCGACACCAAAACGAGAACAGAAGGATGGGGACATACCGCCATGGAGAACTTCGGGGCGGCGCGGGAAGATGGCCGTTGCTCCCCTCCGCCGGATGAGGCTTCGGATAGGACTCCCTCGGATGTGGGGGACAAAAGAGAGGAATGAGGCATCCTCATCTATCAGGGGCCAGATAAGAGATGAGTTGGATAGCGTTTTTTGCGTCTTGAACCGTCAAAATGAGACGAGGGCTAAGATAAGACCTTGGTTGGAGTTGCGGATCCTGGTTCCTCTTCCACCGCCCACACCGCCCAACAGGTAGAGCCGTCCCTTATTAAAAAATATAATAATTATAATAAAGAAAAAAAATCCCAGCCCTCCCGTCAAGGTCCAGCCGTCAGGCCCAGGCAAGGCCACGCGCGCGAGTCGTCGGCCACCTCCGTCCTCCGTCCACGCAGCTGCCGGGTGCGTCATCTCAGGCCGCCCCCTCGTACCGCGGCCTCTTCCATGCAGACGCCGCCAGGTACGACCCCCCTCCCCTGATTAGGGTTCAGATGCTGGTGGAGTTCGATTGATTTTTTTCGATCTGACACTGCGATTTTTCTGTAAGGTCAGTTGGGCAATGCAGTCGCTTCAGTTTTGATGCATTGGTACTTAGTAATCGCATCGAATCGACTATTAATATATATATATTTGCGATAGCGTGATCTTAGACATGGGGGCTGAATATGTTTCGGATACAAACCATCCTTTTCGGATTTTCTGAACATACAGCATTTAATTTATCTGAAATTTTGCTTTGCTTTCATCAACGTGTTCCCATGGGCTAGAAGTTCTCTGTTACTGCCGTGGATAGCGACCGCAGCTGCATACTTAGCCAAACCACTCCGAGGCAAAGTGCAAGGATCCCTTCCACAAGAATCCCTTTGCCGTGGACCAGCGATATCAAAATTCCATAATTCCATCTGTTGCTTGATTAAACCATGTTGTCTACAAATGACGATTTGTATGTATATGAATGAATTGTTTGATGATTATAGTTGGTCATCCTTGACTTAAAGGTCTTGTGCCTTCTTCCAATTTGATGAAATGCCTAACCCATTTGATGAAGTTTGCATCATGTTTGACTCTTGCTCTGCCACGTAGGTAGTTGGTAGAAATGTTGGGTGTGGGAGGTGGGGATGGCATGCTGGAAAGGAGGTGAGGATGAATTATTTTGCATAGTTGATCATGCTAGGATTCAGTAGTTAGTTATTTTTTATTGCTTTAGATTAGAGTTTAGATTTATTATTATTAATAAATAGTGGGATTCTTTCTTAATGAACAGTAGGATTCTCTTAAGCTATATCATTCCATTCTTAAATTTTGAATAGCATGTACTACCATATATCATCACCAAATGTGGGCATGGTTGTGTACTATTGGGCTGTCTATCATGTTATGGCAACCATACCATTCTATCAATTTCCACTTTTATAATCAATCTTGGAATTTAGCTTGCCTGTTTGAATGCACATGCCGCTCCTTACCTTTCTCTGAAGTTCCATTGTGAGGTTGTGCATTCCGTCCCTTTAATTTCTTGGTAACTGTCATAACACCAGGTATACCTTCTCTATTCAGAGAGTGATTGAGATTCCAAGGAGTAAATTCTTCATTACTTCGTGCTGAATATAATCGAACTTACATGGCTATGGTGCCTAGTGATTTTTCATACCATGGAGTTGTGGACAATGGCCCCAATGGATTTACCCAGGGTAGGCGTGAGGAAGCCAGTAAACTTGGTTCGTCATGGTATTTCAGTAGAAAGGAATTAGAGGAAAACTCTCCATCCAGAAGGGATGGCATTGATTGGAAGAAAGAGTCGAACCTTCGAAAGTCATATTGCAAGTTTCTACAAGATTTGGGGAAGAAGCTTAAATTGTAAGATTGAGACATTGATCTACTCTATATTGTCTGCTACCTTTGCATTTCACTTCTGAAACATGATTTAAAATGAAGTGCTACTTTAATATTTCCATGATGTTGAAGTTTCTCAAAATATATCTGCTATATCAAATTTATTCTTTTGTTCATTTTACTTAGTCATTTGTGTGGATTTACAATTGTTTCTGGGAGTAGTATATTTATCTTTTTCCCCATTAATTAACTTTAGTTTTGACCAAAATGTTCATACTGTCATAAGAAGAGAGAAATTTGTATTTCTATTGTTGTATAATTAAATTTCGGGTACTTGACAGTCTGGCATGTGAAAATGGATTGAGGTGTTGCTGGTGTTTATATTTTTGGACATGGTTGACCTTGGTAGTTGAATGCTAAAGTATGTCACTTTACTCAGTGTTTATAATGTTGATGCAAATTGCATTGCTCATGCTAATCCTTCTGTTGTTAACTTTTATCAAGTTTGCTGAAAAAAAAATCCTTTTAGCTCATCCTTTTAATCTCATAAAGCCCCCCTCACTTGTTTGCTGTTTGTAGGCCTCAACTGACGATTGCTACAGCTATGGTATTCTGTCATCGTTTTTACCTTCGCCAATCCCTTGCAAAAAATGATAGACGAGTAAGTGTCATTTGATGCTTGTCTCTAGCTTTGTTTTTCAATGGTTGGTAAAGTTTCCCTTCAGCTTGTAGGTTCGTAACTGTTACCTTATACATTGATATAATTGCATTTTGCTTTTAAATTTGGTTTAATTAAAAAAATTTCTTTTTCCATTTTTTGTGCCTGACTATTAATAGGATCTTCGCTATTGATAAGAGATTGACAAACTCAATCTTCTCATTTGCCTTTTGCATCTGTGTTTGAAACCGAATTCTTCATACTGTGTCGTTATGCATTTTGTTTCTATAGATAGAATATGTGCCAATATTTTAAATCTAATATTCATGCAGATAATCGCCACAGTTTGTATGTTGTTAGCTGGAAAAGTTGAAGAAACACCCATACCTTTGAAGGATGTCATCCTGATTTCTTACGAGTTTATTCATAAGAAGGACCCTACGGCTGGTCAGAGAATCAAGCAGCAGAAGGTAATGGATTACGTTATTTTTTATTTTGTTTCAGAAGTCCTGACACTACTTAGTGTGCCCTGCATGATTGTTATACTGTTGAACTAATATTGTTTCATACACTTTACTTGGGAACTTTTATCGAATACTTTACTTTGGAACTAGTATGTATTTAAGTATAAATTTGTTACTCATTGCGTCATACACTACTATGATGTAGTTATATTATTGTATAGCTATTTATGCAAGTAAATGTTAGATCTTTGTTCCATTTTAGTATGTAGGTTCAAATCTCACTCCTAAATCTCAATGAAAGCAGTTGAAATCTACTTTTGTCATGGGATGATTAACAGTTTATGATGCTTAATAAATATCTGCTTACAAAATGATGGTCATCAATAGCTGCCTTTGCATGCTTCCATTATCAGCTTATGGTTGCTTATACTATCTAAGCCGAATAATCTAATCCTGAAAACGATTTTTATGCTCCTTTGTGTCTAGCATGAACATTGTGATAGTGCTGTCATTTTGCTCTTCCTTCTTCTAAATCTGCATAGATTTTATTTTCCGCATGCACTAATTCATATTTGACTCAAAAAGCAATGTAAGGGTTATTTCAACTGAGATTAGTGCTTACTGTTGCCTCTTGCAGGAATTATTTGATAAACAAAAAGAATTTATTTTACTTGGGGAGCGAGTTGTACTTGTAACACTCGAGTTTGACCTGAATATTCATCATGCTTACAAGCCCTTGGTTGAAGCAATAAGGAGATTCAATGTTGGTGATATAAATAATTTTCCTCAGGTTGCCTGGAGTTTTGTAAATGATGGGTATGCTAGTGCTACCCTAACTGTCTTTTCAAATTGTAGTCCCCAGTTGTGTACTTCACTTAATGCTGTGCACTGTACAGGCTGAGTAGTACTTCGCTTTGCCTGCAATTCGAGCCTCATCATATTGCAGCAGGTGTTATCTTTTTGGCTGCTAAGTTTCTCAAAGTGAAGCTCCCTTTTGAAGGTGATAAGTTTTGGTGGCAGGAATTTGGTGTCACGCTACAACAGCTTGAAGGTTGGTCCTTGTTTTCAAAGTCAGTGATGAAAGAGTTTCAGTTGCTCCTATTTTGTTTGTTCATTCTGCATAGTGCATACGTTTTGACTGTTATTGATTGAATTATTACCATGTGTCTGGTGTGTCAAATTGATTTTGTTCCTGTGCAACTCCTGGTTTTGAAGTATTGAATACACATCATAGGTACTACTTCTGGTTTTGGTTTTATCATGTCATAATAAGGGCCTCTAGTTGAGTTGGTTAGATGGCTTGATTAGCACTCAGGTCCCGACTCCTCGTGGGAGCAAATTTTCAGGTTAGGGTTAAAAAAATCTCCTTGTCTGTCCCATGTCAAAGCACAGGTCTAAGGCGCACCCCCGGTCGTGGTCGTTCTCACATAGGCTACGGTGCCGCTGTGTATGGGTGGGGCAGGGGTTTGGGGGTTTTCTCAACATACGTGAGAAGGTCTTCTTTTTAATGCAATGCCCAGGGGCTGTCTTACCCCCTGCAGGTTGAGTTTTTTTATAATATCTTATGTTTGACCAAGTTTATAGAGAAAATTATCAACATTTATGATACCAAATAGATTTACTATAGAAATATATTTGATTATGAATTTAATAGTATTTATTTGGTATCATAAGTATTGTTTTTTTCGTATAAACTTAGTTAAACTTAAGATTGTTTGACTTAGGACAGAACCACTGGTTACTTCACTTGATAACTATGTGCCTTCTTTCTTTACTTCTAGCAGTTATTGACATACTGCAGCTCCACTGGACTTGTATTCAGGCTAAAGTAGGATGGCATTTTTCTCCATTGCAATAGCTTATTATATCCTAGTACAAGGTTTATTTTTTGTCATCATTGTTTTTTAAGATGGAAATACATTTTATGCCATAATTTACTGTCTTAACTTTTTCATACCTTAATCCATTGTACAATTTAATTTTCATAAATTGCATGTCGGCCATTTTATTTAAATGCCAGCATCCTTGAACCAATTCATTTTTCTGTTGCATAGGAAAGTAGGATATACTTAACAACTTAAAGCTATCTAATAAAAATAGGTACTCCCTCCATACTGGTAATTAAGGTCGTTTTGGACAGGATTTAGCATACCAAGGAGTGATTTATTAGGGTGTATTTTCCCCTGTTTGCCATGATTAAATATGGTTGTGGGTATCTTCCAAACGACAAACGCTTGCAGCTAGACTGGTTAGCACGGCGAGGCCCGAGGCATGAGGGTCAAGGTTCGATCCCTCCCTAGCGCGGTATTTTTGCTGCAGTGAGTTTTTCATGGCAGTGATTGGCGGCGGCTACCCAAGGGTCGCGGGCGGCTCGCGTTGCATGGCGCCGAGGGGAGGGGACCCCTACCGAAGGGGCCCCGACTAATGAGGAGGCGTGCAATTAATGGAGGGCATTAGCGTCCAAAGGATGGTTAAAACAACTAAAACGACTTCATTTGTGCAAAAGCTTCCACACCCTAAAACGACTTTATTTTCCAGTACGGAGGGAGTACAATATATTGTTATTTGGCCCAAAGAGGGTGGCCATTGGTCAAATTTGAGATTTGCATTAGGCAATGTTCTGAACATGCTCTGATAATGTTCTGCCGATGGAGCTTGATTTTCCCTCTTGCGAAATGATCTTGTTCCAGTTGGATATTTGTAGTTGCTATGTGTCTTTCTCTTGCAATATTAGTATATTGCTGCCTTTCTTAGGTATATTTAATCTGTCTATGAATAGGATTTTGACGGTGCACACATTTTTTTATTAATATTTACCTTGTAAGAGAGCTACACAATACCTTTGGAAGAGCACTATTTCACATGGAATTAGTAACTGGTTTATTTTTTTCTAAAAACAAGGAGCATCTTCTAATTCTTACTGGTGATTTGTCACATATAAAACATTGTGGTAAAGAGGACGACCACCTGACTGGAAGTCCCAGCTACCTTACAGCTGTTAGAATCAGAAATTTAGTAGCCTCTGTCCTCTTGGAAGCTGGTTCTACTCACTATGTATTGTTTAGTGTTGACTAGACAGTGCATGGAAATTCTTATTTGTTGTCATAATTATTATTTATTAGTTTATTATAACAATGTGGTCTAACATGTGCCAGTATCTTTTGGTTTCAAGTTGCATCTGATAATAAAACATATTTGTCATCCATTATTGCAGATTTTAGCAACCAAATGTTGGAGTTGTATCAGCAAAACCGTACTACGCAGGCACAACCATCACATGGAGGTGAAGCCAAAGGTAGCGCTGCTGGTGTGCGTAATCAACATTCATCTGTAAAATCTGAAGAAAACTCCAAGGAACCATCTGCTCATGGACGTCATCAAGTATCCAGGCTGTCAAATTTGCAGCATTCTTCCTCAACAGGTGCTCCAGGTCACCATGACGTTGGGCACTCAAATTCAGACAAACATTTTTCTGGCCACAAAATACTTCAAAATGACAATGGTGGCAGCAAAGTAAAGAACAGGAGTGGAACTAAATCGGATGCTTGTATGGACAGATTGCACCATGACAAAAGGTCCTCGCCTGGACATCATTATTCCAAGGCCAGCTATGAGTCTCATAATCTAGCGGAAGAACATAAACCACATCGATCACATGATAATTCCAATGAAACAAGAGATAGTGTTGGTGACAAAGATGCTCCTGGGTTGTCAACCTTGAGAATGGATGTAGTGCACAAAATCAACAAGGATAAGGTAAAAGCAGCTTTGGAGAAGCAAAGCAAATCGAAAGGTGGTGTTTCAACAAAGATGGACGATGACGATCTTCTTGATAGAGGGCTAGAACATGGTGTTGAATTGGCTGTTGAGGATGAGAAGGCTAAGCAGGATAAGAGACAGAACTTGTCCCAAGGTAGCATGCCTCCAGCTGATCTTCAAAACACTAACCAAGAAATGGAGAGCGGTCACCATGTCAAGCAGGGTGTACCAACAACTGCTGAAGACATGGGCTTTCCGGACAGTAAAGAACATCCTCCACCATTTTATAAGCAAAATGATGCTCCTGAGCACAAGGCACAGCAGCTTGATCACACGTTGAAGCACCAAAAGGGCCAGGATCATTCTCAAATTGTATGAAGACCTGAGCAGGATGAAAAAGACTACAAAAGGCTCAAGCTTGAATGATCACATGATTTTGGATGGGTTTGATGGAAACTGGTGAACTACATGCAATTTGGTATCGAATTCATTGTATGGGGACCGATACATGTTGATGACTGATAGCATGTATCTTCTTCACTGGTGCCTGAGGATGCTGGAGTGACACAAAATTGCTGTACTGTGCAACATCAAGAGGGAGTCGAAGTGATGTGTCCCACAAACGACACAACTGATTTGCACTTGAACAAACGACACAACTGATATGCACTTGACGCGGAATGTTGCGCTACCAATATTTGTTATGTTCCAACAAGCATTGGAATATATGAATGAAACATGCTCACGCTTCTGCCTTCTGGTAATAGTTACATTTCTGCATTTCATTTTCTACATGTGATGTTTGCCGACGCGAAGAGGGCGACGGGCCAGCGATTTAGGACATCGATCCTTGTTTTGCTTCTTTATTATTTTTTCTGGGCCGGTAATGTACCAGTTGTTGGGTAATAAAAGCCCAACGCTGTCTTCGTGTGGTCGCCGCTGAACAGCCTGCTGTGTGTGGTCGCCGCTTGAACGGCCTGCTGCGCATCCAATCTAAGCTGTGAGCACGAACTGAAAAAGATTAACTCATCGTTTCCTAGTTAGGGCTTATACGACTTTATTTAGTAGTCAATGAAAATAACAATGTTTACTAATCCCTCTGTTCCAAATAATTTGTAGTTCACTTCATCTCTAGCGAACTGATCTAGGTTCCTTGTGGTGGAATCTATCCACCCGGGTTCAATTTATAACAACCCAAAAATCTACACACTAAAAATACCAACTACAAAATTTTTTCTCAAAAACTTCCATGTGATGATGAGTGTCATGTATAGAAACCCAACCTAAGAGATGCATTAGGTTTGACCCAACCAAGACAACACATAAGCATGGCATGCCATTTGTTGATTATGTTATTTAATTTCTAACAAATAAAGTGTTACATACATTGTTAATTCAAGTTGTGATTTGGACTTCCATTTGTTTTATGTTATGCTTAACAATTTCATTAAAGTAATAAACCATAAAGTTATTATTAAACAAAATTCTCTAAACTCCAACGAATAAGTTACCTCAGTTTTGAATTCAAATTCTAAACCAAATTTGAAATCAAACAATGGAGAAGAAATGAAAAAAAAAAAAAGAAAAGAAGAAGAAGGCCTCATAAGCTCGGGCCCGCGCCTAACGAAAGCCCAACCGACCATTGACCCTTCACATCTCTCTCCACGCCCACGCACAAGACAAGAGTGGTGTCGCCCCAACTAACTGCCAAGAATGACTCATTTCATGCCCAATACGGTCGCCCGTCGGCGCCTCGTCGCTTTTCGCCCATGCCGCCGCCACTTGACCCCATGTGTCACCAAGACGTCGCCCACGCCTGCAGCGTCTCTCCCGCCTCCGCTTGCGCCACGCTCATTGGACCCCCGCATGTCAGCCCCATCGTTTCTTCTTCTCCACGCTGTGCTCAACCACCATGTGACCAAACGCCGACAAAGATGGCGGCGGGGGCGGGCCCGGGGGTCACGCCCGGGGCATGCCCCTGTCTCCTTTGCGCCGTGCCCACGCAACCACGCGCGCGCCGTTGGATGCAAGCGTGCGTCTCCGATCACCTCTCGGCCTCCATCCGCCGATCACCGAGCACCATGGCCGAGCTCGGCTATAAAAGCCCCAGCCCCGGAGCCCTATGAAGGGTCGAGATGGCGGACTAGAGGGGGGGTGAATAGTCTTTTCTAAAATTAATCGCGTCGGCTAACCGATATAAATGCGGAATTAAAACAATCGGTCTAGCCAAGACTACACCCCTCTATATATGTTCACTAGCACCTTGCAAAGATACTAATAAAGCAACTAAGGTGCCGGGCTAGCTAGAGCTCTCCTAAACAATTCTAGGAGCAAGGTCACACAAACCTATGCCACTAGTACTTTAAGTAACAAGGGAGCTCCTACACATGCTAGTAAGCAAAAGCATAAAGCTAACTAAACTCACTAGCAATGCTCAATAACAAGGCAACCAACGCCTAATTAGAGAGCGCAAAAACTTAGCTACACAAACTAAGCAATGTGACTAACAAGGTTACTAAAACCAAATTAGCCACGCAAGGGAGCTACTTCTATGCTACACAAGCAAGAAGGTAATTAGCTAGCTACACAAGCTATCTAATTACAAGAGCAACTACACAAGCTTAAGATATATATATATATAAGTAATTGTAAGCTTGTGTAATGGGGATGCAAACCAACGGGAAGAATAAGGTTGACACGATGATTTTTCTCCCGAGGTTCACGTGTTTGCCAACACGCTAGTCCCCGTTGTGTTGACCGCTCACTTGGTGGTTCGGGTGGCTAATAGCATCATCACCCGCTAAGCCCGCACGTCGGGCACCGCAAGAACCTACCCCTTGAGTGAGGGTAGCTCAATGACACGCTTTACTAGAGTTGCTCTTCATGGGCTCCGGCATGCAGCACAATGCCCCTCACAAGCACTTCTCCGGAGCGCCTCACAAGCTTCTTGCGTGCTTCGACGGAGACCACCACCAAGCCGTCTAGGAGGTGGCAACCTCCAAGAGTAACAAGCACCACCGGCTCGCAACTCGACCACCTAGTGCCACTCGATGCAACCTCACGATGCAATCGTACTAGAATCGCTCACTCACACAATCGGATGATCGCTATCAAGTATGTGTGTGATGGAGGGCTCCCAAGCACTCACAAGCATGGACACTAAGTCCCTTGAGGTGCTCAAGACAGCCATGGCCGAGGGCCACTTCTATTTATAGCCCCAAGGGCTAAACTAGCCGTTACCCCTTCATCTGGGCAATGGTCGGGCCGCCCGGACGCTCCGATCGTGTTGACCGGATGTTGGACCTCGGCGTCGGTCGCGCCGCAGACGCCACCCGCGTCCACGATTCAACGGTCACTTGACTGACCGACCAGCGCGCAAGCTTTCAACCGACCGGACGCTAAACCCCGGCGTCCGGTCGTTTCAAGAAAGTACCGACCTCGACCGGACGCGTCCCGGTCACACTCCAGCCTTTCTGCGTCATCGACGTTACCGGCGGACGCAGCGCGCCTGCCGGCGTCCGGTGCATTCAGATCGGCGTCCGGTCGGTTGACCGACGCCAAAGATCTTCGCGACTAACTCGTTTTCACTTCTAACTTCATCACCCTTGCTCCAATGTGCTAACCACAAGAACTTGCATCTCGGCGCAATAGAAAATAGGCATTCTATTTTCCCGAAAAGCGCGAATCCCGCCGAGCTTGCGAGAGAGGGACCCAAACCCATCTCACCCCCGCAAACACCACCTCCTTTGTAAATGTGCCAACACCACCAAGTGTACACCACCATGTGTATGTGTGTTAGCATTTTCACAATCATTTCCCAAAGGATGTTAGCCACTCAACTTGCCACGCCACTCGATCCTAGCGACAATGCAAAGTTAGATCACTCGAGTGGCACTAGATGACCGATATGCAAACAATTTTGCCCCTCTTGATAATACTGGCCATCTATCCTAAACCCGGTCATAAACTTCTCTACACACCTATGACCGGTGAAATGAAAAGCCCTAGGTTATACCTTTGCCTCATGCATTTCATTCCATCTCCTCCAATGTCGATGCAACACATGCACCAACACTATCAACAATGATATGATCCACTTCATATCATCACATGATCATATTGGTTCATCGATCTTGACTTCACTTGCCCTTCACCGTTGCCATCGTCCATCGGCGCCAAGTCTTGCTCAAGCTTCACCGCCACGCGGTCCATCACTCCAAAGCCTTCGACTTGCCCTTCACGCTTGCAACCGGTCCATCAAGCCAAGTCTTGTCTTGATCTTCTCCACCTTGATCACATGACTCAATGTCATGTCTCATGTGCAATAAGCTCCTTCATCATCACATGTGTGAGCTTTGCAACATCTCCAAGCCATTTTCACCTCCATGGCATATGTTGCTCATACACATGTACCTGTGGACTAATTACCTGTGTATCTCACATAAACACAATTAGTCCACCTAGATTGTCACTCAATTACCAAAACCAAACAAGAATCTTTCACCCTAGCGCTCGTCCCGTCGCCCGCCGCCACCTGGTGGCCGTCCACTGCGCACCCGAGCCAAGAGAGAGAGCCAAGAGAAGAAGAAGGAAGGGAGCGGGAGGAAGAAGAGGGAGCGCCCGACGTCGTCGGAGTTGCCGCAGCGGAGGACGACACCGCCGTCCTCGTCACGGTCGAGGGTCGGCACGGCACTGCTTCCGGAGCTACACGGCTGCAACTCGTCACCGCACCGCTATCCCCTCTTCCACAACACCCACGGTGAGCCCCCTTCCGGTCTTTCTCTGCCCGCCGCCGAACCTCACCTTGTCAGCCATGGCGCTCCACACCTGGAGCGCATAGGCTAGGGTCGTCTCCGGTCGCTGGGAACACATGCACCCACGCACACGTCTATGACCCCACCGTGACCACCCCGTTGGAGCCCCGTGGTTCACCCGTGCGCCTCGCTGTCGTCTTCATGACCGCCGTGGCCGCCGAGAAGCCCCTACCGGCCACATGAGAATCCGAGCCCCGCCTTTGAGCCTGAACGTCCTCGCCGTGGCCCCATGAACCCGTAGAAACTTACACGCCCCCACCGTGACACTTCTCCGGGGTCGTAGCCGCCTCATCGACGCCGCCGTCGTGCTCGGGAAGCCGCCGCCATGGCTAAAGCCACCGGAGGCCTGGAGGACCCTCGACCTGCCCAACATGCCCGTTGGGCGTTGTGTCGCCCACGCGCGCACACGAATCGGCCTATGCCGCAAAGCACCACGCCATTCCCGCACGCCGGTGGAGCTTGAGCCACTGTCGCCATGGCGGCGCTTTTGGGAAGCCTTTGGCGCCACTTTGACCCCCCACCGTAGCGATCGCACGGTGTGAGGGAACTATTCCCTCCCCAATCGGACACCAGCGCCACCGCTGGGCTCACAATGAGCTTCGCCCGCACGTGTAAGCACGGAAAGGAACAGGGAACACCCCCCGGCCACTGCGGCGTGCACCCGAGTACATGGACCACGCACGAGAGGCGAAGGTGGACTCGGTCCACCGTGAGACGATCTGCGGTCCATGGACCAACATCTCTTGGTCCACCGTGAGACCGCAAGCCGTGAGACCATGGCCCAATAAGAGCCCATGGATGTGGACGTGGGTTGTACCCACGGCGTGCCACGTGTCCGGTCGGCCCGCCTGATCGCCCAACCCGAAAGCCCCTGCCCAAGCCTAGTTTGAACCCGCCCGTATTGACCGTTGACCGGTCAACGTTGACCGCTGACCGGACCCACTGCCATGAGTTGATACTCTGGACCCACACGCCGGCGTCGACGCGTCATGATGACGCCACGCGGGACCCACATGTCGAAGCCGGCCACGGTAGAGATGGCGTCATGCGTCGACGATCCACGCCGACATCACCGCCGACGTCAAGCAGCCCAGGCCCCACATGTCAGTGACCCTAACTGTTGACCGTTGACCGTTGACTCGCCGTTGACCGACGTTGACTTTGACCGGACCCACCTGTCAGTGACCCAATAGCCTTTGGCCCCACCTGTCGGTGTGGATGACGTTGATGACGTCATGTTGACGTTAGCTGGACCCCACCTGTCAGCTCGGAACCATGATGCTGACGTCATGCTGACGCCAGCAAGCCACGTGGACCAACCACAGCGTGACACGTGTCAGCCCAGGATTAAATCAACCTTTTCTATTTTCAGAAATGATTTAAACTTCGGAAAATCATAACTAATTCATACGACCTCAGAAAAATATAAAACCAGGACCAAAATTCATCTAAAATCGAGCTCTACGCAATGAACCCATGTTTGAGTGCATTTGGCTCTTTTGAATTTTCATTGCTTCTTTGTGCTATTCTATAGACGTCGCTAACGCGACTATAATGCGATCGTTTGCAGACTCGGAGGAGAACCGGACGGATGAGGATCGTGAGTACCGTGAGGAGTACGGAGACGACTCCACTGAAGGTGCCACATCCTACCCAATCTCGTAGCACCTATTACGCATGGCTAAAATAGAAATGCTAGTGCTTTACTTTGTTGTTATGATCACACTATGGTAGGACTTGCATGGTAGTATGCTTTTTTGATGGCCTTTACCTTGACGCAACCTTACCCCTGCTCACCTTGTTGTTAGGCTAGTCACACGCTTGCTATTATATTTCAAGGCTTATTACTTCTACCACGCTTACACTACATTGATGCGTGTTGGAAACTGGTGATAATTGAACTATGGGGAGAGTGCTGCGTGTGTGACTTGGGTGCGTGGAGGGTGAGGGTTGTGTCGACCAAGTTGGAGTATACGACGAGCCTGGGGCAAGTCTTGCCGTGGGGTGCTACCTGGGCACCCCTAGAATGGATACCTGTGGTGGGTAAATGGTATATGAGGTGGCCCAGGTGTGATGATCCTGTGATGGGAGGAGCCTGTGGTGGAGGTCTTTGTGGTGGCACAGTAATGGAAACCCCGATGAAGACATTCTGCTTGGTCATCCCTAAGGACTTACTAGTACTCAGATTCACCGGGAAGCCTTACGCACCACTCGCCCTATATGGTGCGGGACGGCCGGACTACTTGGTAGGATATTGCCACCTACTCGCTTGGTTGATAGCGGATAGTGTGAGAAGGTGCACGGGTGTGAGGATTTCCCCACACCCTTCCGAGACTTCATGGAGACCTTGTGGACCCGGCTCATGATTCACAGATTTTAGCCACCCTGCACTGGACTTGGGGTGTACCAGGCTGAATGGTAGAGTGGCATTATCCTAGGCTAGCAAGCGGCCGAAATCAGCCCAGTTGACGACGATCAGCGAGGAAGGCGGATCTTGTGGTTATGTAAAACCTCTGCAGAGTGTATGGTTGATCGATCTATACATATGCTGACTCGTCGGTAGTGGACCTTTCCTGGGTTTCGCTTAAACTAGATAGTGAGATGAGTCCTTCTCTTCTCCCCCTGGGAGTGAGTGTTCGGACGTAGCCAGGGGCTACGGGCCTTGAGACAGTGCCGAGAGGGAGTTGGCCTGTCGATTGAGCGATGGTATGGCTGTGGTATGGTGATGGTGTGGAGATGGTGGTTTATCGATCCCAGGATCGAAACCTGGCTCTAGAATGGGAATGGGGTGGAATGTGTGAGAATGGTGTTAAAACTTGACCAACTGATATAATGTACTTGATATGCTAATACATAGAAAACCCCAGCCTTATAGGTTCCTTTTTTAGTATATCCAACGTGCATCCAATTTACACAAAGCAATGCTCATAGGGTTGGGAGTGGCCAGTACAAATCGTACTGATAAATTTTGGCACACAGGTTCTGCTGAGGAGTATAGCTCCGAGGAGTTTGACGGTTGAGGGGTTCGTTTCTACGCTCGAGTTTGACGATCTTATCTTCAAGCTGTTCTGAATGAATGCTACTTTTGATTCCGCCAATGCGGCGATGTAATAATCTATGTAATTCCGCACTATTTGTACTCTGATATTATCGTTGTATGGATGTGATATTCGACTGGAATTTGGGTAATATGATCTACAACGGTCTTATTACACTTCGACTCTGTGGATTTCCCTTCACGGAAATCGGGGTTGTTTCACAATTCCTCGACTTTGACATAGATGCTCATATTTTTTGGATTTATTTTAGGATTTAACGGCGGTGTGCTTTCAGTGGTAGGTGACGTTTCCGTCGATAGCGAGGCACCTATGTTGACTTTGTCAATCTCGAGATGTGCCGGCACAGTCTTTCGAAGGTGCTCATAGGGGTAGGGTTTGCGTACGTATATTCATAGGGGTGAGTGTGCGTGCGTGTTGAGCGTCTGCGTCTGTACTTTGTAATTCGTAAAAATATTATATTAATCTAAATCAAATTAAACTTTTCTAATTTTGGTTAAGTATTTTACAGAAATAGCATATTAGCATCTATTCTCTCCTTTGCAAATTATTAGACGTTTTGACTTTTTCTAGATACATAGCTTTTGCTATACATTTAGATATACACTATACCTATATATAAAGTAAAAACAATGTACCTTAAAAAGCCAAAACGTCTTATAATTTAGAACAAAGAGAGTAGTTAAAATAAATAAACTATCAAAACATATTTTTAAAAAATAGAACTAGGCCTAGGTTCATACCATAAATTTTGACGTTATAATTTTGATAAAAGTTCCTTTAGATACTAGGCCTAGAGCAAGTTCAATTTCGAAGTGAAATATAATTTGAAAAGTCTCTAACGAAGATGCTAGAATTGAAGCCAAATCTTCTAAAAAGGAGGTTTGACTTAGAATAAAGTTATGTGAATTATAATTATAAATAGAGGAAGTCATATATATAACGTTTTTTCCCCATAGGCAATGGATTTAGGCAAGCAAAGACCTCAAGTGATGACACATTATAAAGATTAAAAGAAGATAAAAAAATCCAGGACATAACAAACGTGCAAAGCTGAAACTTAATTAGTTTGATTGAAATTGGACAAATCCTCTCGACAAATGCATGCTCAAATGTAGGGTTCGCTTGGCGCTAGCTCCGTGCTATATATAGTAGCTAGAAAAAGTCGTTGGCAAAGCCAAAGAGAAAAAGGCTTCGCTAGGGGCAAAAGATAAATGGGCGTGCTAGAACTTTTGCTATAGTGTGATGTCAGGTAGAGTCGGAACAGGTCTGAGCCCTCCCAGATGAGGCAAAATCCTCATCGCTGATCTTCACTTGCACTCCCTATATATTCCTTTGCTCGATTAGTTCTTGTCCCATGGATCATAAATGTTAGGGCCAGCTCCATACTCTAGATGCCATGCTATACGGCCTTTTTGGAGAGCTTCACTAGCTCTAAATCCACAAAAAAAAAGAACAGATCAACTTCACCAACTCTAAGCCAAACACTTCAAGTTCACAAAATCTAGATCCAAAAAACACATATATGAGCCAGATCCATGAATTTCATGAAAATCCTCAAATGTGCTAAAAGCATTAAAAAAACACTTGTTTTTGAGCTCCCAAACAAGCCCTTTCATCCCTACTCATTTACAGTCCCCTATCCTTAAATAAGGGCCCGTTTGACATGGCTTCTAAGGACTCTGCCTTCTAGAACATTCTAGAGTACCGTTTAGTATTGTAAATAATTGTAGCACGAGGAAAACGTCTCCGCCCCCGCCCAAAATGATCTAAGAACAGAGTAGCCGAAGAAGCTACATATTTGGGGCTTCTCCCGACTCCGCTATAGCACTGTTAGAGTACCGCTATAGTATCGGAGCCGGATCTAGAAGGAACCCCTCCAAATAGGGTCTAAAATTTTGAACAAGCCCAGTAGATCGTCTATCCCTATATTCTTTAGGAGATCTCCTAAATTTACCATTATCTCTCTTTAAAAAAGGAGAGACCTCCCCCTCTCCTATATCGTTAGATCCCACCTTCTGCCAGTTTCTACCGATGCCCACTCGACCACTAGCACAACACCCAACCACCATGCCATTGCTCAAGACTCAAGGAGACCGAGAGAGAGTGAGAGAAAGAAGAACAAAGATAGTGACCCTGGCGTATGGACCCTACTCATGAAGGCAAAAAAAAGAGAAGAGGTCTCCCTAGGGTATAGACCCTGGCGCAAATGTCCCTAGTCTAAAAATTGTTTTTTTGGAAAGACAAAATTTTCATTTAAGAGATCTCATATAAAAGGGAATTGCTGGCCCTCGGACGTTCGATGGGACATGATTCCATTGGACGGTACCGAGCAGCCAATAGAAACGCGCCGCACTCCCACTATATCGCTGCAGTCCTTCCCCGTCTGCCTCGTCTTGCCACGCATGCGTACCCCGCCCCGTCCGTCTCGCCCCGCCCCGCGCCCGCCACTCGTTCCCCCTGACCCCCCTCCTCTCTCTCCACGTGGGCGGGGCCTTGGAGCCAACATGAGGACGAGCACGCCCCGTCCGTAGGACCCCAGGCGCGCCGCGTGGCCCATCCGCTGGCCCCCGACTCGCCGCGCCCCTTCCCTCGGCGCCCGGGCCGTGCCCCCATGACTCTCTAAACATACATCTGAAACATGAAACACTTACAACATGAAATACTTGAATGCAACATATGTCTGAAACAGATGAAACATTTGGAACATACACTTGCAACATGTGTATGAAACATACGCAACATCCAGATAAAACACTTGCAACTTGCAACATGAAAACACTTATATTGTAACATAAGACTGAAACAACTAAAACATTTCTATTATACTCTTGCAACATATATGTGAAACATATTCAACATCCAAATAAGCACACTTGCAACATACGCCTGAAAAAGCAGATGAGACATTTGGAACGGACAACATATGTGTATAACCATTGCAACATGTGCAATATCATGATCTATTTTTGCAACATCCATATGAAACACTTGCAATATACCTCTGAAACAAATGAAACATACTCTTGCAACATGTGCTTTCAACGCAACATCTCTTTGTTGCTCGACAGAATGGAGCCTCGTCGGTGTGTGGTGTTCAGTGCAGGCAGTGGCCCGGCGACGCTTGTAGGTGGCGGGGCGGCGGCAGTGGCTGCACGTCGCGGAAGAGAGGCATCGGCCGTATGAGCGACAGGGAGGCCACGACCGCGCGACTTGGAGAGGGCAGCAGCGCGCCGCGCCTGGCAGGGCGGCAACCGAGCGCCAAGACTCGGAGGCGGCCATGCGCCGTGCCTGGCAAGGCCAGCGGCTAAGCGGTGCGTCTCTTAGGCAACCCCGCACTACGCCTCACAGGCCCAGCGGCCGTGCGCTCGGAGGTGACAGGCTAGTGGATAAGAGCGATAGCAAGAGGAACGAGTGGATAGAAAGAAGTGGACGGGCAACTTTTTTAAGAAACGAAGGAGCATGGGTTGTTGGGCTGACGTCGTGACCTAGCAACAGAGCGTCCGGGCAGACTGACACCCGGTTCATAGCACTACCGCATATAGGGCTGCCTTTTTTTTTGAAAAATGAAAATTGTTTTTTAACATATCTCCTATAGCTGGTTACAAAAAAAAAGATCCGATGGAGATGCTCTTATTCGGTCATTAATCGCGTGATTAATCTAGCCCTAGGCACTGAAGGCATTTGGAAAATCGCCAACAGCTAATTAAATCTACACCTTTTCGAGCATCTTCCCGTTCAGTTGTACCGAGGAGAGGAGGGAGCTGAATTCGGAGACAGCCATACGAAATAAGGCAGCGGCTGTTCGTGCATGCATTGTTCATCCGAGCCTACTGTTCATGAGGGCAAAAAAAAAGAGAAGAGGTCTCCCTGGGGTGTAGACCCTGGCGCAAATGTCCCTATCTAAAAATTGTTTTTTTTGGAAATGCAAAATTTTCTTTTAAGAGATCTCATATAAAAGGGAATTGCTGGCACTCGGACGTTCGATGGGATAGGATTCCATTGGACGGTACCGAGCGGCCCAATAGAAATGCGCCGCACTCCCACCGTATCGCTGCAGTTCTTTGTAGGTCGAGATGGCGACTAGGGGGGGTGAATAGTCGTTTCTAAATTTAATCGCGTCGGCTAACCGAAACAAGTGTGGAATTAAAATAATCGGTCTAGCCAAAACTACACCCCACTACCGAAGTTCACAAACACCTTATAAAGATCCTAATAATGCAACAAAGGTGCCGGGTGATGAGGACATCACCTATCCGGATACAACTACATTAGTAACTTTTGATTCACAGGTGAAACAATCCTTTACCATGATTGTATTTGATACATTTGATGAATTGATGCTGTACCATGATGTGTGTTCATTGTCATTTTCAGAAATACATACATGGATCAAAAAGAGTGTTAAAGACACATGGATGGCATGGAGGACCAAAGAAGTTGATTGGGGGCCAAGTACAAGTATTCCCAACGTCCTTCACCTGGACACCACGTCACTTTTGGCCCAAGGAAAGAAAGATATCAAATCCAACACGTTTTGGGGCTGGATTCGGACTGCAACACTGTGCCAACTTGCGATGGCCGCCACGACCTGATCCGGACTCCGTTTTGGGCGTTTAAGTACTTTGTGGAATCCTTATGAAGTCTATTTTCACATGGATCTGGAGTCAAGTCCATATCTATTCTGAGGCGGCCGCAATGAACGAATTACTACTGAAATGTTTTCTGTCCAAAGGCGCTGCGTCACCTTAGTTTGGTCCAATGGGCCGTGTATCAAGTCAGGTCCATTAGAGACACATCCTAGGGTTGGAGCATGACCCCAACACCCTGGTGGTCGTCCTTCCACCTTCATATACCCCTGAGCCGCCACCAAGAACAGTTGCGTTTTGTTTGTTGAAAGTTTAGCCATTGCTACTTCCTTGTAGACGCATGTATTGACTAGACTATTCGTTCTACTTGATTCAGAACCCCAACTTTGTGAGTTCAGATTGGTTTTTCACCTCCATATTTGCAATTGAGTTGCTTGTTCTACTTGTTCTTGCTTGTTCCTCGATTGCTTGCAGGAATTATCCTAGTGGTTTGGTTGATTGTGGTCCACAAGGTCGCGACGGCCGTTGGAGGTGGTGTATCGGTTGCTAAGGCGCAACATCCTTGGATGGTTGTAGTCGGGACGTGAACATCATCTCCATCCCCAAATTGAGTTATCCACCTTCTCTCATCTAAAGATCGGGATTCACCCTAGCGGGATCATACCAGTTGGTAATCAGAGCAAGGTTTATCGGTGAGTGACTTTGAATCCTTCGCTATTTTTTAATTTTTCCTATAGTCCAGAAAAGCCAAAAAATAGTAGATTAGTTTACCCACAATCCTATAAACCCTTTGAGCTTAATACTATTATGCTTAGTTAGGGCTTATTGAATGAACGGTTGCATCGTCGTGTCAAGTTGCTGGTCTTAGCGTCTAGTCGTTTAGAGTTTTGAGTTCTAGTCACGTTTATGTCACCATCGCAGATTTGAGTTTATTTGTTTCTCTCCACGAATCAGAGTGGATTTCCAAATTCCTTTGTTTTGTTTACCACCATTACCCTAGCCACATCCTTGGAGGTTTCATCCACGTCCATACTTCCATCTCCAAAAAGGGAATCCAACAAGTTCAAAATAGAATTCAATCCGGAGTCCTATTTTATCCTGAAAAGAAAAGCACCATATTTCCTTTGTCAGGAGTCCGAATAAGGAGTTTAAATATAATCTGGAAACCTTAACTTGTGCTCTTTCCAACGGATCTGACCTTGGTCCCAAATTCATTTTGAGCGCTTCGTAATCGCCCTGGAGATTTGTGCATTTCCTGGTTTTGCAAAATAGCCACTTGAATCACCCTTCCCAATGAAACATTTAATTGCTGTAAGTAGCTTGTTATCTCTTGTTGCAAAATTTCAGCTTTGTGCTACTTGAAAGAAAAAGAAAGAAAAGAAAGACAGAAAGAAAGAAAAGAAAGAAAGACAGGAAGAAAGAAAGAAAGAAAGAAAGAAAGAAAGAAAAGAAAGAGAAAGAAGAAGAGAAGGATTTTTCTTTTGTCGTTATTCGCAGCTCAGTGACTTCGTTTGTGTCCAGGCTCGCGTCTCTAGCACGTACTAGCCTAGGACCAGCACAATAACGTCGTTGAGCATTTGTTCAATTTGCTTGCAACTAACGTGGTTCTAGTACTTCCTTGCTTTAGCCCACCAACAGCTCCACATATTTGACTACAACTTGATAGTTTGTTTTGTTGCTGCGGCACCGATACACTTCACTCCACGGTTGTAGACTTGTTGGTTGCCGTCACCTCCTGTTTGGCTTGGTATGAACTTGTAAGGGCTTGTTTTAACAAGTTGAGTTTGAGAGAATTACAACCGACACATCCTAGTAGTTGATAGGAGGATACATATTATTTTTTGTGTTTCTTGTTTTCTACTAATCATGGTAGGTGATATGGAGATTTTTGAGCTGTTGAAACTAGACCCTCGTATTTAGGATATCATTCAACACTTGCCGTTATATGATGGTAAGTTTGATCCTCAAGCTTACATTGATTGGGAGTTAAAAGTAGATAATGAATTTGATGAGCATGACCTGTCTGAGAAACAAAAGATTTGTATTGCCTCTAATGTTTTGATTGAATATGCTTTGCTAGAATGCAAACACATTTGTAGGCACAACAAAGTTCCAGAATCTTGAGAAGACTTCAAATTTCTTTTTAGAGATGCATTCGTTCCTGCATATTATGCTGAATATTTGCTTGCAAAATTAGACAACTTGAAGCAAGATAGTAGGACTGTAAAAGAATACTACCATGATTTTAAGATTTGCATCAAGTTTGGTGGATTAGATGAATGCATGGAATATGTTATGAGTAGGTTCATGAGAGTGCTCAATTATGAAATTCAAACCTTGTTAAATAGTAAATCATACATACATATTGGTCAATTGTTTTGTCTTGCTCTCAATGCTGAAAAGGAGAGTCTATTATCTGTGAATACTTGCAAGAATCATGTGACCCATAATGTCCAAAATTTGTCCGCTCTGCATGCTAATGAAGAGCAACAAATAGTGGAACCCACTGCTGATTTTCGTTTGTCACAAAATGAATTACTTGCTGTTCCTTGTGATAAAGAGGACTTATGTGCTGATGATTCCTATACTCCTATGCCACAAGTAGTGAATAAGTGTGATACTTTTGGCTTGGAACCATACAAATGTGCTGAAGAAAAGATTTTTCATCCTATTACTTGTGCACAAGATGAACTGAATTTGTTGTCCTCTTTAAATACTTTAGGTTATATTGAATTTGATATTCTATGTAATCTAAATTGTCCAAAAGAGAAACTTAAATTTGATTCTGGTTTGCCAAGTTTTAATCAATGTTCACTTCATGCAATTGGCAAATACAACAGTAAAGGAGAATATTTGGTGCATAGAGTTTATATTTGCTCTAATCTGAAATGTCTTTATGGGCTACAATACCATGAACGAATAGGGGGCAGCACTAACACTAATAATGTCTTGCAAAGTTTTCCTAGTTTTTCCCATATGCAACAGGGCAATTCTGAAGAAAGAGAGCATTGCTGGTTGTGGCCGTGCAGCATAGCCATCGCTCTGTGTTCAAACATCGAAGCAAGCACTTTTGAATGCCATTGGAGCAAGTCGAGGATGACTTGCAGCCAAGAAGGGGAGAATGCTGAGGACATCACCTGTCCGGATACAACTACATTAGTAACTTTTGATTCACAGGTGAAACAATCCTTTACCATGATTGTATTTGATACATTTGATGAATTGATGTTGCACCATGATGTGTGTTCATTGACATTTTCAGAAATACATACATGGATCAAAAAGAGTGTTAAAGACACATGGATGGCATGGAGGACCAAAGAAGTTGATTGGGGCCAAGTACAAGTATTCCCAACGTCCTCCACCTGGACACCACGTCACTTTTGGCCCAAGGAAAGAAAGAGATCAAATCCAACACGTTCTGGGGCTAGATTCGGACTGCAACACTGTGCCAACTTGCGATGGCCGCCACGACCTGATCCGGACTCCGTTTTGGGCATTCAAGTACTTCATGGAATCCTTGTGAAGTCTATTTTCACATGGATCTAGAGTCAAGTCCATATCTATTCTGAGGCGGCCACAATGAACGAATTACTACCGAAATGTTTTCTGTCCAAAGGCGCTGCGTCACCTTAGTTTGGTCCAATGGGCCGTGTATCAAGTCAGGTCCATTAGAGACACATCCTAGGGTTGGAGCATGACCCCAACAACCTGGTGGTCGCCCTTCCACCTTCATATACCCCTGAGCCGCCACCAAGAACAGTTGCGTTTTGTTTGTTGAAAGTTTAGCCATTGCTACTTCCTTGTAGACGCGTGTGTTGACTAGACCATCCGTTCTACTTGATTTAGAACCCCAACTTTGTGAGTTCAGATTGGTTTTTCACCTCTATATTTGCAATTGAGTTGCTTGTTCTACTTGTTCTTGCTTGTTCCTCGATTGCTTGCAGGAATTACCCTAGTGGTTTGGTTGATTGTGCTCCACAAGGTCGCGACGGCCGTTGGAGGTGGTGTATCTGTTGCTAAGGCGCAGCATCCTTGGATGGTTGTAGTCGGGCCATGAACGTCATCTCCATCCCCAAATCGAGTTATCCACCTTCTCTCATCAAAAGATCAGGATTCACCCTAGCGGGATCATACCAGTTGGTAATCAGAGCAAGGTTTATGGTGAGTGACTTTGAATCCTTCGCTATTTTTTAATTTTTCCTATAGTCCAGAAAAGCCAAAAAATAGTAGATTAGTTTACCCACAATCCTATAAACCCTTTGAGCTTAATACTATTATGCTTAGTTAGGGCTTATTGAATGAACGGTTGCATCGTCGTGTCAAGTTGCTGGTCTTAGCATCTAGTCGTTTAGAGTTTTGAGTTCTAGTCACGTTTATGTCACCATTGCAGATTTGAGTTTATTTGTTTCTCTCCACGAATCAGAGTGGATTTCCAAATTCCTTTGTTTTGTTTACCACCATTACCCTAGCCACATCCTTGGAGGTTTCATCCACGTCCATACTTCTATCTCCAAAAAGGGAATCCAACAAGTTCAAAATAAAATTCAATCCGAAGTCCTATTTTATCCTGAAAAGAAAAGCACCATATTTGCTTTGTCAGGAGTCTGAATAAGGAGTTTAAATATAATCTGGAAACCTTAACTTGTGCTCTTTCCAACGGATCTGACCTTGGTCCCAAATTCATTTTGAGCGCTTCGTAATCGCCCTGGAGATTTGCGCATCTCCTGGTTTTGCAAAATAGCCACTTGAATCACCCTTCCCAATGAAACATTTAATTGCTGTAAGTAGCTTGTTATCTCTTGTTGCAAAATTTCAGCTTTGTGCTACTTGAAAGAAAAAGAAAGAAAAGAAAGACAGAAAGAAAGAAAGAAAGAAAGAAAGAAAAGAAAGAGAAAGAAGAAGAGAAGGATTTTTCTTTTGTCGTTATTCGCAGCTCAATGACTTCGTTTGTGTCCAGGCTCGTGTCTCTAGCACGTACTAGCCTAGGACCAGCACAATAACGTCGTTGAACGTTTGTTCAATTTGCTTGCAACTAACATGGTTCTAGTACTTCCTTGCTTTAGCCCACCAACAGCTCCACATATTCGACTACAGCTTGATAGTTTGTTTTGTTGCTGCGGCACCGATACACTTCACTCTACGGTTGTAGACTTGTTGGTTGCCGTCACCTCCGGTTTGGCTTGGTAAGAACTTGTAAGGGCTTGTTTTAACAAGTTGAGTTTGAGAGAATTACAACCGACACATCCTAGTAGTTGATAGGAGGATACATATTATTTTTTGTGTTTCTTGTTTTCTACTAATCATGGTAGGTGATATGGAGATTTTTGAGCTGTTGAAACTAGACCCTCGTATTTAGGATATCATTCAACACTTGCCGTTATATGATGGTAAGTTTGATCCTCAAGCTTACATTGATTGGGAGTTAAAAATAGATAATGAATTTGATGAGCATGACCTGTCCGAGAAACAAAAGATTTGTATTGCCTCTAATGTTTTGATTGAATATGCTTTGCTAGAATGGAAACACATTTGTAGGCACAACAAAGTTCCAGAATCTTGAGAAGACTTCAAATTTTTTTTTAGAGATGCATTCATTCCTGCATATTATGCTGAATATTTGCTTGCAAAATTAGACAACTTGAAGCAAGATAGTAGGACTGTAAAAGAATACTACCATGATTTTAAGATTTGCATCAAGTTTGGTGGATTAGATGAATGCATGGAAGATGTTATGAGTAGGTTCATGAGAGGGCTCAATTCTGAAATTCAAACCTTGTTAAATAGTAAATCATACATACATATTGGTCAATTGTTTTGTCTTGCTCTCAATGCTGAAAAGGAGAGTCTATTATCTGTGAATACTTGCAAGAATGATGTGACCCATAATGTCCAAAATTTGTCCGCTCTGCATGCTAATGAAGAGCAACAAATAGTGGAACCCACTGTTGATTTTCGTTTATCACAAAATGAATTACTTGCTGTTCCTTGTGATAAAGAGGACTTATGTGCTGATGATTCCTATACTCCTATGCCACAAGTAGTGAATAAGTGTGATACTTTTGGCTTGGAACCATACAAATGTGCTGAAGAAAAGATTTTTCATCCTATTACTTGTGCATAAGATGAACTGAATTTGTTGTCCTCTTTAAATACTTTAGGTTATATTGAATTTGATATTCTATGTAATCTAAATTGTCCAAAAGAGAAACTTAAATTTGATTCTGGTTTGCCAAGTTTTAATCAATGTTCACTTCATGCAATTGGCAAATACAACAGTAAAGGAGAATATTTGGTGCATAGAGTTTATATTTGCTCTAATCTGAAATGTCTTTATGGGCTACAATACCATGAACGAATAGGCGGCAGCACTAACACTAATAATGTCTTGCAAAGTTTTCCTAGTTTTTCCCATATGCAACAGGGTAATTTTGAAGAAAGGGAGCATTGCTGGTTGTGGCCGTGCAGCATAGCCATCGCTCTGTGTTCCAACATCAAAGCAAGCACTTTTGAATGCCATTGGAGCAAGTCGAGGATGACTTGCAGCCAAGAAGGGGAGAATGCTGAGGACATCACCTATCCGGATACAACTACATTAGTAACTTTTGATTCACAGGTGAAACAATCCTTTACCATGATTGTATTTGATACATTTGATGAATTGATGCTGCACCATGATGTGTGTTCATTGTGATTTTTAGAAATACATACATGGATCAAAAAGAGTGTTAAAGACACATTGATGGCATGGAGGACCAAAGAAGTTGATTGGGGGCCAAGTACAAGTATTCCCAACGTCCTCCACCTGGACACCACGTCACTTTTGGCCCAAGGAAAGAAAGAGATCAAATCCAACACGTTTTGGGGCTGGATTCGGACTGCAACACTGTGCCAACTTGCGATGGCCGCCACGACCTGATCCGGACTCCGTTTTGGGCATTCAAGTACTTCGTGGAATCCTTGTGAAGTCTATTTTCACATGGATCTAGACTCAAGTCCATATCTATTCTGAGGCGGCCGCAATGAACGAATTACTAACGAAATGTTTTCTGTCCAAAGGCGCTGCGTCACCTTAGTTTGGTCCAATGGGCCATGTATCAAGTCAGGTCCATTAGAGACACATCCTAGGGTTGGAGCATGACCCCAACACCCTGGTGGTCGTGCTTCCACCTTCATATACCCCTTAGCCGCCACCAAGAACTGTTGCATTTTGTTTGTTGAAAGTTTAGCCATTGCTACTTCCTTGTAGACACGTGTGTTGACTAGACCATCCGTTCTACTTGATTCAGAACCCCAACTTTGTGAGTTCAGATTGGTTTTTCACCTCCATATTTGCAACTGAGTTGCTTGTTCTACTTGTTCTTGCTTGTTCCTCGATTGCTTGTAGGAATTACCCTAGTGGTTTGGTTGATTGTGCTCCACAAGGTCGCGACGGCCGTTGGAGGTGGTGTATCGGTTGCTAAGGCGCAACATCCTTGGATGGTTGTAGTCGGGCCGTGAACGTCATCTCCATCCCCAAATCGAGTTATCCACCTTCTCTCATCGAAAGATCAGGATTCACCCTAGCGGGATCATACCAGTTGGTAATCAGAGCAAGGTTTATGGTGAGTGACTTTGAATCCTTCGCTATTTTTTAATTTTTCCTATAGTCTAGAAAAGCCAAAAAATAGTAGATTAGTTTACCCACAATCCTATAAACCCTTGGAGCTTAATACTATTATGCTTAGTTAGGGCTTATTGAATGAACGGTTGCATCGTCGTGTCAAGTTGCTGGTCTTAGCGTCTAGTCGTTTAGAGTTTTGAGTTCTAGTCACGTTTATGTCACCATCTCAGATTTGAGTTTATTTGTTTCTCTCCACGAATCAGAGTGGATTTCCAAATTCCTTTGTTTTGTTTACCACCATTACCCTAGCCACATCCTTGGAGGTTTCATCCACGTCTATACTTCCATCTCCAAAAAGGGAATCCAACAAGTTCAAAATAGAATTCAATCCGGAGTCCTGTTTTATCCTGAAAAGAAAAGCACCATATTTCCTTTGTCAGGAGTCCGAATAAGGAGTTTAAATATAATCTGGAAACCTTAACTTGTGCTCTTTCCAACGGATCTGACCTTGGTCCCAAATTCATTTTGAGCGCTTCGTAATCGCCCTGGAGATTTGCGCATCTCCTGGTTTTGCAAAATAGCCACTTGAATCACCCTTCCCAATGAAACATTTAATTGCTGTAAGTAGCTTGTTATCTCTTGTTGCAAAATTTCAGCTTTGTGCTACTTGAAAGAAAAAGAAAGAAAAGAAAGACAGAAAGAAAGAAAAGAAAGAAAGACAGAAAGAAAGAAAGAAAGAATAGAAAAGAAAGAGAAAGAAGAAAAGAAGGATTTTTCTTTTGTCGTTATTCGCAGCTCAGTGACTTCGTTTGTGTCTAGGCTTGCGTCTCTAGCACGTACTAGCCTAGGACCAGCACAATAACGTCGTTAAGCGTTTGTTCAATTTGCTTGCAACTAACGTGGTTCTAGTACTTCCTTGCTTTAGCACACCAACAGCTCCACATATTCGACTACAGCTTGATAGTTTGTTTTGTTGCTGCGGCACCGATACACTTCACTCCATGGTTGTAGACTTATTGGTTGCCGTCACCTCCTGTTTGGCTTGGTAAGAACTTGTAAGGGCTTGTTTTAACAAGTTGAGTTTGAGAGAATTACAACCGACACATCCTAGTAGTTGATAGGAGGATACATATTATTTTTTGTGTTTCTTGTTTTCTACTAATCATGGTAGGTGATATGGAGATTTTTGAGCTGTTGAAACTAGACCCTCGTATTTAGGATATCATTCAACACTTGCCGTTATATGATGGTAAGTTTGATCCTCAAGCTTACATTGATTGGGAGTTAAAAGTAGATAATGAATTTGATGAGCATGACCTGTCCGAGAAACAAAAGATTTGTATTGCCTCTAATGTTTTGATTGAATATGCTTTGCTAGAATGCAAACACATTTGTAGGCACAACAAAGTTCCAGAATCTTGGGAAGACTTCAAATTTCTTTTTAGAGATGCATTTGTTCCTACATATTATGCTGAATATTTGCTTGCAAAATTAGACAACTTGAAGCAAGATAGTAGGACTGTAAAAGAATACTACCATGATTTTAAGATTTGCATCATGTTTGGTGGATTAGATGAATGCATGGAAGATGTTATGAGTAGGTTCATGAGAGGGCTCAATTCTGAAATTCAAACCTTGTTAAATAGTAAATCATACATACATATTGGTCAATTGTTTTGTCTTGCTCTCAATGCTGAAAAGGAGAGTCTATTATCTGTGAATACTTGCAAGAATGATGTGACCCATAATGTCCAAAATTTGTCCGCTATGCATTCTAATGAAGAGCAACAAATAGTGGAACCCACTGCTGATTTTCGTTTGTCACAAAATGAATTACTTGCTGTTCCTTGTGATAAAGAGGACTTATGTGCTGATGATTCCTATACTCCTATGCCACAAGTAGTGAATAAGTGTGATACTTTTGGCTTGGAACCATACAAATGTGCTGAAGAAAAGATTTTTCATCCGATTACTTGTGCACAAGATGAACTGAATTTGTTGTCCTCTTTAAATACTTTAGGTTATATTGAATTTGATATTCTATGTAATCTAAATTGTCCAAAAGAGAAACTTAAATTTGATTCTGGTTTGCCAAGTTTTAATCAATGTTCACTTCATGCAATTGGCAAATACAACAGTAAAGGAGAATATTTGGTGCATAGAGTTTATATTTGCTCTAATCTGAAATGTCTTTATGGGCTACAATACCATGAACGAATAGGGGGCATCACTAACACTAATAATGTCTTGCAAAGTTTTCCTAGTTTTTCCCATATGCAACAGGGTAATTCTGAAGAAAGGGAGCATTGCTGGTTGTGGCCGTGCAGCATAGCCATCGCTCTGTGTTCCAACATCAAAGCAAGCACTTTTGAATGCCATTGGAGCAAGTCGAGGATGACTTGCAGCCAAGAAGGGGAGAATGCTAAGGACATCACCTGTTCGGATACAACTACATTAGTAACTTTTGATTCACATGTGAAACAATCCTTTACCATGATTGTATTTGATACATTTGATGAATTGATGCTGCACCATGATGTGTGTTCATTGTGATTTTCATAAATACATACATGGATCAAAAAGAGTGTTAAAGACACATGGAAGGCATGGAAGACCAAAGAAGTTGATTGGGGGCCCAGTACAAGTATTCCCAACGTCCTCCACCTGGACACCACGTCACTTTTGGCCCAAGGAAAGAAAGAGATCAAATCCAACACGTTTTGGGGCTGGATTCGGACTGCAACACTATGCCAACTTGCGATGGCCGCCACGACCTGATCCAGACTCCGTTTTGGGCGTTCAAGTACTTTGTGGAATCCTTATGAAGTCTATTTTCACATGGATCTAGAGTCAAGTCCATATCTATTCTGAGGCGGCCGCAATGAATGAATTACTACCGAAAGGTTTTCTGTCCAAAGGCGCTGCGTCACCTTAGTTTGGTCCAATGGGCCGTGTATCAAGTCAGGTCCATTAGAGACACATCCTAGGGTTGGAGCATGATCCCCAACACCCTGGTGGTCGTGCTTCCACCTTCATATACCCCTTAGCCGCCACCAAGAACAGTTGGGTTTTGTTTGTTGAAAGTTTAGCCATTGCTACTTCCTTGTAGACGCGTGTGTTGACTAGACCATCCGTTCTACTTGATTCAGAACCCCAACTTTGTGAGTTCAGATTGGTTTTTCACCTCCATATTTGCAATTGAGTTGCTTGTTCTACTTGTTCTTGCTTGTTCCTCGATTGCTTGAAGGAATTACCCTAGTGGTTTGGTTGATTGTGCTCCACAAGATCACGACGGTCGTTGGAGGTGGTGTATCGGTTGCTAAGGCGCAGCATCCTTGGATGGTTGTAGTCGGGCCGTGAACATCATCTCCATCCCCAAATCAAGTTATCCACCTTCTCTCATTGAAAGATCAGGATTCACCCTAGTGGGTTCATACCGGTAGGGCTAGCTAGAGCTCACCTAATCAATTCTAAAAGCAAGGTCACACAAACCTATGCCACGAACTTTAAGCAATG
Source organism: Miscanthus lutarioriparius (assembly GCA_904845875.1). Lineage (NCBI taxonomy): Eukaryota > Viridiplantae > Streptophyta > Magnoliopsida > Poales > Poaceae > Miscanthus > Miscanthus lutarioriparius. Next base: position 26,659,385 of record CAJGYO010000015.1, read on the forward strand.
TGGGATCTCCTACACATGCTAGTAAGCAAAAGCACAAAGCCACCTAGGCTCACTAGCAATGCTCAATAACAAGACAACCAATGCCAAATTAGAGAGCACAAATACTTAGGTACACAAACTAAGCAATGTGACTAACAAGGTTACACAAACCAAATTAGTCACGCAACGGAGCTACTACTATGCTACACAAGCAAGAAGGTAACTAGTGAGCTATACAAGAAAACTAATTATAAGAGCAACTACACAAGCACAATGTATATGAAAGTAATTACAAGCTTGTATAATGAGAATGCAAACCAACGAGAAGAACAAAGTTGACACGGTGATTTTTCTCCCAAGGTTCACGTGCTTGCCAACACGCTAGTCCCCATTGTGTCGACCGCTCACTTGGTGGTTCAGCGGCTAATTGGCATCACCCACCAAGCCCGCACGTCGATCACCGCAAGAACCTACCCTAAAAGTGAGGGTAGCTCAATGACACGCTTTACTAGTGTTGTTCTTCGTGGATCCCGTGGAACAAGCACAATGCCCCTCACAAAGCACTTCTCCGGAGCACCGCACAAGCTTCTTGTGGGCTTCGATGGAGACCACCACCAAGCCATCTAGGAGGTGGCAACCTCTAAGAGTAACAAGCACCATCGGCTTGCAAGACGACCACCTAGTGCTACTCGATGCAACCTCATGATGCAATCGCACCAGAATTGCTCACTCACTCAATCGGATGAACACTATCAAGCTAGAGTGAGTTAGAGGGCTCCCAAGCACTACCAAGCATGGACACAAAGTCTCCCGAGGTGCTCAGCCCAAGCCATGGCTGAGACCACCTTCTATTTATAGCCTCATGGGCTAAACTAGCCGTTACCCCTTCACTGGGCAAATTTTGGGACAACCGGACGCGCAAGTCGTTTGCACCGGACGTGTCCGGTCGCAGCTGACCCGCCACGTGTCCCATTCAAATTAGCCATAGCCACCAATGGTTCTCTGACATATCCCATCGGACATGCTGTTCGAAACAACCGGACGCTGAGCCGCAACGTCCGGTCGAGTCCAAGAAGCTCCTTGGGCCGACCGGACGCGCTATTAGAAAATGATCAGACGCTGAGCCTCAGCGTCGGTCGAGTCCAGTAAGCTCCCAGGCCTGACCAGATGTGTTCGGTCACTCCGGACCGGATGCTCCCAGCGTCTGATCAATTGTTACACTGAACATCGACTTCGCTGATTTACACCGGACGCGTTTGGTCACTCTTTGCAATTCAGTGCCGAGCCACATATCGGACACGTCCGGTCGCCATACCGGACGCGTCCGGTGACTCTGTGACCAGCGTGACTAACTCCTCTTCAACTCTATCTTCTTCACCCTTGCTCAAATGTGCCAACCACCTAGTGTATCACCTTGTGCACAAGTGTTAGCATATTTTCACAAACATTTTCAAGGGTGTTAGCCACTCAACTTGCCACGCCACTCAATCCTAGCGACGATGCAAAGTTAGATCACTTGAGTGGCACTAGATGACCGATATGCAAACAAGTTTGCCCCTCTTGATAGTACGGCCATCTATCCTAAACCTAGTCATCAACTTCTCTACACACCTATGACCGGTGAAATGAAATGCCCTTGGTTATACCTTTGCCTTGCGCATTCCATTCTATCTCCTCCAATATCGATGCAATACATGCACCAACACGATCAACAATGATATGATCCACTTCATATCATCACGTGATCATATTGGTTCATCAATCTTGACTTCACTTGCTTTTCTCCATTGCCTTTGTCCATCGGTGCCAAGTCTTGCTCAAGCTTCACCGCCACGTGGTCCATCGCTCCAAAGCGATCCATCGCTTGCAACCGGTCCATCAAGCCAAGTCATGTCTTGATCTTCTCCACCTTGATCACATGACTCAATGTAATGTCTCATGTGCAATAAGCTCCTTCATCATCACATGTGTGAGCTTTGCAACATCTCCACGCTATTTTCACCTTCATGGCATATGTTGCTCACACACATGTACCTATGGACTAATCACCTGTGTATCTCACATAAACACAATTAGTCCACCTAGGTTGTCACTCAATTACCAAAACCACACAAGGACCTTTCAATCTCCCCCTTTTTTGTAATTGATGACAACTCTACAAAGATATGGAAATTAAGCTCTTTTGGATTCATGTTACTTGCCCAAGCAATTTTACCATGTAAAAATGATTTTCGACAAGTACCACAAACCCGAGATGGTAGTATTAGCTCCCCCTACATATGTGCTAGAGTGTTTGGTTTGAAGTTCGCACATATGCATAGATTGGAAATGTGGGAGAGTAATTACTACCAAATGATGCTAAGGTGTATAGAGTAAATCTTTGAAGTATGATACCAATCGGAGTTGCACCTTTAAGTTCATCCTTAGCACCATGGTTAGCTAGATAACACTTGAAAATAAAAAGCACTAGATACCTCGTGAGATCAACATTAAAAGCAACGTACTAGCATTACTTGAAAAGCATACCAAGTGTCTAGCTATCATCCTATGCATGCTAGTTTTTATTTCATCAATCAAATTCTACAACTAGCATACATCACACAAGCATGCATATTGAATTTAAGAACTTATGCAATGCAAGCAAGCACATGAATATGCACATATCAAATACAATCAATCAAAGTTCATGAGCTTGCTCCCCCTACTTGTGTGCTTCTCTTGTCCAAGAATTTTGATCCGTCTCTTTTCTTCAATGTTGCTCTCTCTTTGTCCACGTCTATGTCCAACCTCTACTTCTTTGTCTCAATCTCTCCCAAAGCTTTCATATCTTTGTACAATCTCTCCCCCTTTGTCATCAATTTCCATAAAAGGTGTGCTTCTCATTGATGCAAAGATATGCATTTGGGGTAGATGGTTGAGTCTTGAATCTTGCATTTTTTATGGACATCACTTGATTATTGGAATGACACCACTTGTAGATACCACTTGTCACTTGTACCACTTGTATCTTGTGTAGGGCTTCTTGAGATACCACACATAGGATCTTTGATCTTGATATCAATTTGTGTGACACTTCCTCCTATGTGATAGCATGGGTCATCCATTTTATACACTTGAGCTCTTATAGGTGAGGGATGCATTCTTCATTTGATGATTACTTAAAGTTGAGGATCACTTGTGGAACCATCGTCTTGCATGATTGATACCATGTGTAGATGTGATACCATTTGAAAGAATCTTCTAGTATGGAACCACTTGTTGAATTTATCAATAAAAATCATTTCTTGAACCTTTGTTATCTTCATGAGTACAACTTATAGGATATCACTTGTGAGTTGATCTAGACATCACTTGTGAATTCTTGATGAAATACTTGAGTCTAGATACCACTTGAAACAACCAAACTAGATATCCATTTTCATTGTTGTCTTGTGCTTGTACTCTTATCATTATCATGAGCTTCTAATGTTGACTTGAACTAAATTGATTTGCCTAAGCTTCCAAGTCCGGTTTGAACCAATGACAACCTTCTTCACACCTCTTGCAAGGGTTATCTTACCAATGTTGTACTTGTCACTTGTTAGCAATCCAAATTAAGTCAAGTAATTGGGTTCACTAGCTCATGAACAAATTCATATACTAACCACTAGATCAATTAATCATTCAAGCAATAGTGGTAGGGTATAAATTTAAACATTTCATTTGTTATGCATGATCTTATGAAGCATGTACTATATGCACTAATCGCATACTAGTAAAGGATGAAATGATCACGCACATTACAATGATACCTTTGCTATGTTGGAGTGGAGGATAGTCACATAGATTCTAATTCATAACTCCAATAGCAATGTGAAGTCCAATTATAAGCTTGGTGAAGACCAATAAATATCATTTTGAATTCTATTCTTCACCCATATCAAATAAATACCACTCATGATCAAGTGCACTTTCTTGTTGTGGTTGGCTTACTTCATCTTTTCATTTTTACTTGCATGAGAGCATCAATGTGAGAATACCACTTGAAATATCATGAATAGCTCTCTTTTGGGTGTTGCTTGCTTTTCTTGATCAACCCTTTTGATTGCTTCAACTAAGCATCTCAAATGTCCCTCGGATCACCACTTCCATGTTAGCCTTCCAAGTACCACACTTGATTTACCTACACATAGGCGGCAAGCCCCTATACTAGGGAGAAGTGACCTCTCTCCAAGAACCATTCTTGACACTCACTTGAAATGACTTGATTGATTGATCCAAGTGATGGACTTAACTTGATGAGTAACTTTGATTCCTTCTTTAAGTGCTTTTCTTTCTACTTGTTTAAGTCCTTTTCTTTCTACTAAATGATCTCCAATCATATCTAGAACTTAAACTTCATCTTCAACTTGAGTTTGATCTTAATCTTCATCTTGAGTACCAAAAGTGTGCAAAGTACACTCCACAATCAAATATACTTGTACTCTTTGCTTGTCATGCTTTTAGATCATCTCAAAACCAAATTTAGGTGCCTCAATTATTTATAAACATGTTTCCAACTTGAGGACCTTTCAATCAAAGTGACTCCAAATAAATCTAATAATTATCACTTTTCTGGCAGATTCTGTACTCTTCAAAGAAAAATACATATCTCCCAAAGTACAGATCCAAATACTATGAATTTTGGTGAAGATGTGATTCACTAAGATATCTATCAGATGTAAAAATTTGAGATTTATTTGACTTTTAGATTGCTACCAGATTTCAATTTTTCCACCACTACTATATGCTGAAAACTGCTGCACTATAGCTAACAAGATCCACTCCAAAACCGAATCATCTCTTATCCATCTTTTATGAAATTTGTACAGTATCTTATACCATAAGTCTAGAGCATGTACACCAATTTTTATGCCAATCCAATAAGTTTTGATCACTCAAACATGGCTAAGATCATAGCTCACTCAGATTTTCAATATAGGACAGATTTCAATCACTTGAGCTATATTTCATCAAATGTGAATCAAACTTGAAACCAACTTATTTGAATACTTTTCCAAGACATAAATCCATTCAATCCACTTATTAAATGTCATCTTATGAAATTATCCAACACAAATCAATCCAAAGTTGATTACTAAGCTATTATCCTTTTAATCATCTTATAGCAAGCAACATTGCATATTTATCCAACTCAATCAACTCATATGCACCCAAATGAAATGATCAACAAGAGATATACCTTGGTTAGCTCATGATCATCAAACTAGCAAGCTTCAACTCAAATATTTGCAAGCCATCTAATATATCCAATGAATCGCCAACAACTTGAATTTGACACTTGTATGTTGATAGCATTTAAACTTCACTCAAATATCATGGCATTGGGTTTGGATGTGCACTAGGCTTCATATCTTGATTCAACATATGATGATCAATATGAAATTAATTGAATCAAGTCTCCAATACCGATGGTACCTACAATCATTCATCCACTTTTTGATGGTACCCAAACTTGTTTGGGTCCTCTTAAGTTAGGAGCAACATACTTAGGCATAGCCTTAGTATGAATAGCAGGATGTTTTGCAATTGCAACCAATGAGGTACCATTGCCATCCTTTCTAAGCATAGAATCATCATCAATTGAAATAGGCTTAGGAGTGTTACCTAGGGGACATGAATGTGCCATGTGTCCCCTTTCCTAGCATGAGTAGCACTTTCTCTTTGATTGAGCCTTCTCTTCCTTGCTCATATAGTGCTTCCCATTGCCTTGCCTCTCTTTTTTGTTTGAATCTTCTTCTCAAGCTTGGTAGAACACTTTGAGGCAAAGTGTCCCGTATTTCCACACTTGAAGCACTTGGTGTGAGCATAGACTTTCTTCTCATCTTGTGTCTTGCTCATCATCTTGGCATCTTGAGTTTGCATTGGATGCCTTGCCTTTCCACCCTTTCTTGTTTTCTTTTTCTTCTTCATCAAGTCACCACCATCTTCATGGTTGATCTTGATTTGAACTTGGGGTGTCTTTTCTTGCTCAACTTGTGACTTTGGTTGAGGCTTCACTTGTTGCTTCACCAATTGCTTGGTTGAGCACATAGAGGTGAGATGACCCCATGTGCGGCACTTGAAGCACTTAACATGCTTTAACCTCTCTTCTTCTTTCTTCAACTTGAGCTTTTCTTCATTGGGGCAACCATTTGCAGGATGTTTCATTTTATGACACTTAAAGCACATGAAATGAGAGAGCTTCTCTTGTTCTTGCTTCTTCATCTCTCTTTCATATCTTCTCTTGCCCCATCTCTTCCCCTTGATCTTGCTCTTGTTGAAGCCAATGCCACTCATGTCATTGCGGCTTTCTTGATGATTGAGTTTGCTAGTCTTGAAGCCGACGCCACTCTTGTCACCAAAGTTTCTTTGAGTCTTCAACATATGCTCAAAGGTGACTTGAGAGTTGTCGCACCTCTCTAACTTGTTGCTCAATTTCTTCACTTGTTCATTGAGCTCATTGTTCTTCTTAAAAAGGTTAGTCTCACAAGACATAGATGTAGAATAAGCATCTATATGTGAAGAGCATGGCATATCTAATAAATCATCACAAGAGGTGGATACATGCTTCTTGCCTACATCACAAGGGTTAGCAACATTTTACAATTTATCATTTGATCCATGTGATGAGCTCTCATTATTTTTTAAGTTTCTTTGTAAACACTTTAATGAGAGAAGTATGTTGTTCTAATAATTCTTCATGAGATGCAAGTAGTGTCTCATGATTCAATTTTAGCTCACAATGTGAAGAGTTAAGAGCATCAAATAATTTCTTATGTTCTTCACAAGAGTTCTTTAGAAATGAGTTTTCATTTTCCAATTTCATTGTTTTAGCTTTCTCATTTTCTAAAGACATGGTCATGCTAACAAGTCTACTAACAAGCTCATCATATGAATCAATATGATCAACCACATTAGCATTTGATACCTTGGTGTCACCTTGTGACATGAAGCAATATGGTGTAGTGGATGGGCTTGTAGTAGCATCATAATCATGGCCCGAGCATGAACCATCATCAAGATCACCACCAAGTGTGCTTGAGGTAGAATCTTCATGTGCAACACTTGTGGCATCATCATCAACCTTATCAAGTGAACTTGTAGTGGATCGATCATCATCATCACTTGACCGTGAGATGGAGCAATCTTCCACAATCACTAAGTTGTGGTTATGCTCAACATCCTCATGCGCCACTTTCTTGGGCTCATCCTCCTTGAACTTGCCATCATCCCATGTGGAGGAATCACTGAAGGTGCGCTTGATGGACTCCCATATCTCACGAGCGGTTCCCGTGTAGTTTACTTGTTTCATCAAATCAAAACTCAATATATCCATTAGAAAACAACAAGCATGTTCATCAAGTTTATAGAGAACTCTTTGAGCTTTGGTGAGATTTCTATAGTCCAAGACATAAGTGAGATCACTAGTGACAATCCACCAAAACTTAGATCCCTTTGCACGAAAATGATCAAGCATGTGATTTTTTCCAAAGTGCAAAGTTTGTGCCATAAAAAATATGTGTCTCACAAACATCTAGCCCACTAGATGCCATCCTCTCGGGTCGGTGAAGACCACAAAAGAGAGACCTAGCTCCGATACCACTTGTAGGTCGAGATGGCGACTAGAGGGGGGTGAATAGTCATTTCTAAATTTAATCACGTCGGCTAACCGAAACAAGTGCGGAAATAAAATAATCGGTCTAGCCAAAACTACACCCCTCTATCAAAGTTCACAAACACCTTAAAAGATCCTAATCATCCAACAAAGGTGTCGGACTAGCTAGAGCTCACCTAATCAATTCTAGAAGCAAGGTCATACAAACCTATGCCACTAGTACTTTAAGCAACTTGGGAGCTCCTACACATGCTAGTAAGCAAAAGCACAAAGCCACCTAGGCTCACTAGCAATGCTCAATAACAAGGCAACCAATGCCAAATTAGAGAGCGCAAATACTTAGGTACACAAACTAAGTAATGTGACTAACAAGGTTACACAAACCAAATTAGTCATGCAAGAGAGCTACTTCTATGCTACACAAGCAAGAAGGTAACTAGTGAGCTATACAAGCAAACTAATTATAAGAGCAACTACACAAGCACAATGTATATGAAAGTAATTACAAGCTTGTATAACAAGAATTCAAACCAATGAGAAGAACAAAGTTAACACGGTGATTTTTCTCCCAAGGTTCACGTGCTTGCCAACACGCTAGTCCTCGTTATGTCGACTGCTCACTTGGTGATTCGGTGGCTAATTGGCATCACCCACCAAGCCCATAGTCGGGCACCGCAAGAAGCTACCCGAAAGTAAGGGTAGCTCAATGACACGCTTTACTAGTGTTGCTCTTTGTGGCTCCCGCGGGGCGAGCACAATGCCCCTCACAAAGCTCTTCTTCGGAGCACCGCACAAGCTTCTTGCGGGCTTCGACGGAGACCACCACCAAGCCATCTAGGAGGTGGCAACCTCCAAGAGTAACAAGCATCACCGGCTTGCAAGACGACCACCTAGTGCCACTCGATGCAACCACATGATGCAATCGCACTAGAATCACTCACTCACTCAATCGGATGAACACTATCTAGAGTGCTCCCAAACACTACCAAGCATGGGCACAAAGTTCCCCGAGGTGCTCAGCCCAAGCCATGGCCGAGCCCACCTGCTATTTATAGCCTCATGGGCTAAACTAGCCGTTACCCCTTCACTGGACAAATTTTGGGACTACCGGATGCACAAGTCGTTTGCACCGGATGCGTCCGGTGGTGACCGAACGTGTTCAGTCGTAGTTGATCCGCCACGTGTCCCATTCAAATTTGCCATTGCCGCCAATGGCTCTTTGGCATATCCCATCGGATGCACTGTTTGAAATGACCGGACGCTGAGCCGCAACGTCCGGTCGAGTCCAGTAAGCTCATGGGGCCGACTGGACGCGCTGTTAGAAAATGACCGGACGCTGAGCCTCAGCGTCCGGTCGAGTCCAGTACGCTCCCAGGCTCGGCCAGACGTGTTCGGTCACTCCGGACCGGATGCTCCTAGCGTCTGATCAACTGTTACACTGAACATCGACTTCGCTGATTTACACCGGACACGTCCGGTGTGGTGACCGGACACGTCCGGTCGCTCTCTGCAATTCAGTACCGAGCCACATACCGGACACGTCCGGTTGCCATACCAGACGCGTCCGGTGACTCTGTGACCAGCGACGACTAACTCCTCTTCAACTCTAGTCCACCTAGTTTGTCACTCAATTACCAAAATCACACAAGGACCTTTCATCCTTCCCCGTCTGCCTCGTCTTGCCACACATGCGTACCCCGCCCCATGCCCGCCGCTCGTTCCCCCTGACCCCCCTCCTCTCTCTCTCCGCGGGCGGGACCTTGGAGCCAGGATGAGGACGAGAATGCCCCATCCGTAGAACCTCGGCCGAGCGCGCGCCCCATCCGCTGCCCCCGACTCGCCGCGCCACTTCCCTCGGCGCCCGGGCCATGCCCCCATGACTCTCTAAACATACATCTGAAACATGAAACACTTACAACATGAAATACTTGAATGCAACATACATCTGAAACAGATGAAATATTGGAACATACACTTACAACATGTGTATGAAAGAATTGAAACATACTCTTGCAACATATGCTTTCAACGCAACATCTCTTTGTTGCTCGACAGAATGGAGCCTCGTCGGTGTGTGGTGTTTAGTGCAGGCAGCGGCCCGGCGATGCTTGTAGGTGGCGGGGCGGCGGCAGTGGCTGCACGTCGCTGAAGAGAGGCATCGGCCGTATGAGCGACGGAGAGGCCACGGCCGCGTGACTTGGAGAGGGCAGCAGCGCGCCGCGCCTGGCAGGGCCGGCAGCCGAGCGCCAAGACTCGGAGGCGGCCATGCGCCGTGCCTGGCAAGGCCAACGGCTAAGCAGTGCGCCTCAGAGGCAACCCCGCACAGCGCCTCACAAGCCCAGCGGCCGTGCGCTCAGAGGCGACAGGCTAGTGGATAAGAGCGATAGCAAGAGGAAAACGAGTGGATAGAAAGAAGTGGATGAGCAACTTTTTTAAGAAACGAAGGAGCGTGGGTTATTGGGCTAGCGTCGTGACCTAGCAACAGAGCGTCTGGGTGGACTGACACCCGGTTCATAGCACTACCGCATATAGGGCTGCTTTTTTATGAAAAATAAAAATTGTTTTTTAACATATCTCCTATAGCTGGTTAAAAAAATGATCCGATGGAGATGCTCTTATTCGGTCATTAATCGAGTGATTAATCTAGCCCTAGGCACTGAAGGCATCTGGAAAATCGCCAACAGCTTAAATCTGGACCTTTTCTAGCATCTTCCCGTTCAGTTGTACCGAGGAGAGGAGGGAGCTGAATTCGGAGACAGCCATACGAAATAAGGCAGCGGCTGTTCGTGCACGCATTGTTCATCCACGAGCCTACTGTTCATCCAGCGAGCCCCGGCCGCGAACGAACAAGAGGAAGCCAACAACGGCGACGAGACGGAAATCTGGCCGGAGCTGCGATTCCCCTGTCGTGTTTCGCCAGAAGTGCCGGTTCCATCGACAGGCATCGATGGCTTCCGCGGAGGCGACAATTCAGAGCGCTGCCGCTGAGCAGTGCCGGTTCCACGTCTTGGCACCCGTTCAAATGAGCAGCCAGTAAGTAGTATTGGTACAGACAGAAAGTTCAGTACAAGGCGTATCTATTCTATTCTACGAGACGCTAGTTCAAATCAGGCCTTGTTCCTATAAATTGCTACAGTAGCTATCACATCGAATCTTGCAATACGTGCATGCAGCATTAAATATAGACGAAAAAAAAATAATTGCACAGTTTGGTGGGAAATTACGAGACGAACGTTTTGAGCCTAATTAGTCCATGATTGAACATTAATTGCCAAATAAAAACGAAAGTGATACAATAGTCAAATTTTCAAAATTCACAAACTAAACACAGCCTCAGCAACCAATTGTATTGTTTGGGGATTTTTTTAGCCTCAGGAGCCCTCAAGCAGTGTGGTTTCCACAGTAATAAAATGGTTAGCAGTATGGCCCTCAAGCAGTGTTCCAACGAGCCTGTCAACGGCAATGCCAGCATTCCAGCTTTGCTTTAATGCAATCTTTCAACCACTGCAATCTGAATTCTGAGCTGAATGTAGTAGTACCACAGATGCTCTCTCAGTCTCTTTTTTTTTTTTGAATCTCTCTCAGTCTTTCTTGCCCAGACGTTTGAAGGAAACGTAGGGCCGGTTTAGATCCGAAAATTTTGGCAAAATGAACACCGTAGTGTTTTCATTGTTATTTGGTAATTAGTGTCCAATCATAGTTTAATTGGGCTTAAAAGATTCGTCTCGTGGATTTCGTCTAAACTGTGTAATTAGTTTTATTTTTTATTTATATTTAATGCTTTATGCATGCATCCAAAGATTTGATATGACGGAAAATCTTGAAAAGTTTGACGTTTTGGGAGGGAACTCAACAGGGCAGTAGCAAATGTGGTACGGACTGTACCTTATTAGCTGTCGGGCGGAGTACCAGTCCGGCCCTCTAGCCGGCCATCACCCGAGCTTTTCACCTGACGATTTGAACCGACACGACGACGCGGTGGACCTGTCGCGCGTCGGGGTGAGAACTGAGCAGACGAAGGCGGCCCCGCGCCTCCGGACAAGCGAGAGCACCCGATTTTTTTTGTTTTTAGCGCTCGGCTCCGTTCGGCTGGCTGAATTTTGGTTGAAGCTGGTTGGAAAATACTATTTTGGCTGAATTGTTGTAAGAGAAAAACACTGTTCCGGCTAAAAAAACAAGACAAACAAGTCGAATATGGGGTAAGCCTTGTTTTGAAAAAAATTCACAAATATGCTCCTGGAGGTATCGTTTTAAAATCTGGACCCTTAGCTTGGCGTCATCTTACACGTCTCGGCTCTATAGATTTTGACGCCTAGGTCTTGGGCTCTGCGCAGACGTGGCGGTGACTTGAGCGAGCACCTTGGCGCCGAGCTTGGCGCTGTGGTTATTGACATCGAGAACGACGCCAAGATCTATGGCGCCGAGGTGATGTTTTAACCCGGCGCCTAACCTTCCTGCCCGAGCTTTCTTTCTCTTTTTTCTCCTCCCTCTCGGATTTTTTCTCTCCCCACTTCGTCCTACCTCACGAATCGGCATATTGGACCTTGGAAACTTTGTTTTGATCCATAGATCTTCGAGAGCAAGGTATCATCACTCCCTCCTAGTTTTTTTTAATCGATTCGGTATATTTTAGTCGGAATTTTTCAACATAAGAATCGTCATTACTTAGGGTTTCATACAATTTTAAAATTTATATTATATAATCGTAGGATGCCAAGGCATGAAAAAGCTATCAAACCAAGGTAACCTCAGCGCACGTTGTTATGATATGGGTTCATTGTTGTGGATCAAATGGAAACCCTAGGTTTAGGGTTTAATGTTAATTGTTTTCGGTTTTTAGAACAAAAATGGCTAAATTGTAGTTATGGACGGATGACCGGAAATGCCTTTGACCCATTGTCTCTGCCTAGTGGTGTTTCAGTGCACATGTGCTTTTGCGGCGATCCTTGCAAGGTAGCCAAGTCCGATGAAGAGGACACGTATAGGCAGAGGTATTGGATGTGTTCTAATTTTGCATTTGAGCCTACACTTCGTCAGCGCCGCATTAACAAGATGGTGAGGAATTGATGTTTGTGTCATATGACATCTTGCATGATTTTTTGTTTTGTAACAATTACATTTTTTGCAGACCCCTCCACCGCTCTGTGATTTTGAGCAGTTGAAAGCTCTAGTTTGGTTTTGGTTAATTGATGAAACCCTAAGTGCTAACCTAGTTTATCAAGGTGATTATGAGATAGGTAGCATTACTCCAAGTGATGAAGCAATGACGAAGATCATGACAATGGTGATGGCATGGTGATGATCAAGTGCTTGAACTTGGAAAAGAAGAAAAAGAAAAACAAAAGGCTTAAGGCAAAGGTATAAATTGTAGGAGTCATTTTGTTTTAGTGATCAAGACACTTAGCGACTGTGATCACATTTAGGATCGATAGTCGTACTATTAAGAGGGGTGAAACTCGTATCGAAATGCGGTTATTAAAGTACCACTAGATGCTCTAACTCATTGCATATGTATTTAGGATCTAGTGGAATGCTAACATCCTTAAAAATGTTTGTGAAAATATGCTAACACATGTGCACAAGGTGATACACTTGGTGGTTGGCACATTTGATCAAGGGTGGTGAAGTTTGGGTGCAAGGGTAAGAAACTCCACCGACGGAGTATCCACCCGTAGAGTGCGGACAGTCCGACGGTGCCACCGGCGCCCTAGACAGAAAAGACGGAGGTCACTGGAAGTGACCGGACGCTAGCCTCGGTTGGACCGGCGTGTCCGGTCAGGTGAAACGACGAAGACGCTGGCGTCGCTCAAACGACCGGACGCTGGCAGGGTGCGTCCGGTCAATGCTGACGTACACTAACGTGAGGCGTACAGAGGAGATGTTGAGTGACCGGACGCTGGGTGAGTCCGGTCGGGCATGACCGGACGCGTCCGGTCGTGTAAATTCGTGTTTGGAACCTTACTGGAAACGACCGAACACTGAGCTCCAGTGTCCGGTCACTTTCTAACTGACACGTCCGGTCATCACTTGACCGTTGAATTCAGGCGATCGGCGTTTGAAGCCGATGACACGTGGCGCACATCACACGACCGGACGCTGAGGTCCAGCGTCCGGTCAATCTGACCGAAGCATCCGGTCGGCCCGTGTTCAGTGCAGTGAGGAGCCCAACGGCTCTATTTCATGGGGGCTTCTATTTAAGCCCCATGGCCGGCTCAAGCTCAGGTTCTTGGTCATTTTCATTAACATAGCAACCTTATGAGCTTAGACAAAGCCCTCTCACTCATCTCCATCATTGATTCATCATCTTTGTGAGATTGGGAGAGAATCCAAGTGCATTGCTTGAGTGATTGCATCTAGAGGCACTTGGTATTCGTGTTTTGCTGCGGATTTCGCTTGTTGCTCTTGGTGGTTACCACCACCTAGACGGCTTGGAGCAGCAAGGATCGTTGAGCGGAGGTTGGTGATTGTCTCGGCTCCGATCGTGGTGATTGTGAGGGATCTTGTGCCTTCCCCAACGGAGCGCCGAAAGGTAACTCTAGTGGATTGCTCGTGTCATTGAGTTACCTCACTTGTGGGTAGGTTCTTGCGATGTCCAAGTGTGTGGATGAGGTTCGTGCAACACCTCTTAGCCACCGAACCACCAAGTGTTGGTTGACACAACGGGGATTAGCGTGCCAGCAAGCACGTGAACCTCGGGAGAAAAATTGGTTGTCTCTTGCCCTTTGGTATTCTCCCGGTGATTGATTTGGTTTTCATATTGTGATTGGTTCACTCCTCTACACGACGGTATAATCACCCTACTCACTCATTTATATTCTTACAAACTAGTTGTGACAAGCTCTTTAGTGTAATTAGAATTGAGAGCTTACTTTGTTAGTTTAAGTTCATCTAGTGGAGCTCTTTAGAGTAGCATATTTGAGAGCTCTTAGTGAGTACTAACATTGTAAGTTGTGTGCCTAGTAATCATTGTAACTAGAATTGTTGGATAGGTGGCTTGCAACCCTTATAGAGCTAGAGCAAGTTTGCAATTCGCTATTTGTCATACTAATCAAATTGCTCTAGTTGATTTGTAGATTTTTAAATAGGCTATTCACCCCCCTCTAGCCATATTAGGACCTTCCAGCAGTGGATCGACACTGAGATCAAGCCTGAAGATAAGGAATGGATGCAGAAACTGTTGCGGTAGGAGGCAGAGGACATGGAGATGATGGAGAAGAGACGTGGCGAGGAGGCTGCAAAAAAGGAGCACAAGGAAGAGGAGGAAAGGAGGCGTGTTGCTGTGTACAGGGAGAAGAAGCTTGAGCGTGCACACCGAGCGAAAGCAGCAATGGAGGAGAATCCCGATGCCCTAAGAAAGAAAAAGTGGCCTCGTTGCACTCAGTAGTCTCCATTACTTGCTAGTTATATGGTTTATTCATGAACAATGTTGTCTACTGTTGGACTTTTTATTGTGTTGTCATGTAATGCACTTTAAGTATGGGCATGCTTAGGTCATGTACTGCATTATTTAGTTTGTCGGCACGTACTTCTAGTATTATTGTGTTGTTTAATGTGTCATAGTATTGGACTTTTCTTTATGTAGTTGTTTTCATTATTTGTAGTCATAATATTTAGTTTAATATTGCGGACGTAGTGAAATGTGATCACGTGCTGCAAACAAAACCTAACGAAGTAGGGCATTATATAATTCAACACACAAAACACATGAAATGGCATGTGAGAATATGTACCAAACTAGGGTACAGAGGTCATGATCTAAACCTAACATGCCTTAGGTGATTGAAGCGAACAATAAGCACAAGAAATGGTATATGAGAACATGTACCAAACAAGAGTACATTGTTCCTTCGACTAAACCTAACATGCCTTAGTTAATTAAACCAAACAACAAACATATGGATGTGCCATGTGAATAAGATATGATTGTCCTAGTAGTGTGGCCACATAGCAAATTATGTTGCACCTTCTCCATAGTAGCCTCCCATTGTAGGTGGTGGTGGTGGCGGGGGTGACGACAGAGGCCTCTTGTTCTTGTGATTAGGGCAGGTGCAATATGAATCATTGCAGAGTGCCTCCTGTGAACTTGCACCATTGTTGTTGTCGTCGTCTTCTTCCTTGTACCCGTTGCTAACTTCCCTTTGTAGATCGAAGATTTAGTCCTGCATGTAGTAGATGTACTGCTGATGCGGATAAGTTGGTCGAGGATCGATCCACCTAGTGAATCCATAGTTTTCTTTAGACTCGAAAGACTACAATAAGTATGTCCTGTGAGTTGTATGGGTATTCGAGAAACATATTTAACAAATGAAATGTAATAGCAATTACCCATGCTAGCGGGCATTTAAAGAAGCAACGACCTCCGTCGATCCCCTCGGTGAACATCTGCACTAGTCCTCACCATGCTTGGTAGCGCCTATACTCACGATTCATGTGTGGCTCGTTATTCTTGTCCACGTTGTCGTGCAACAGCTTCCACTGTTCAATGTAGATATGGCTATCGAGTGTCGTATTATATATATATATAACTACTGTTCTGCAGCTGGTCATAGAATAACTTATTATGTGGTCACTCTGAGTTACGATAATTACCATGCTAATTTACCAGACTACAATAACTCCTTACTAAGTGATTTACTATAACATTATGTTAAATATCACCGTGAGTTATAGTAATATTCATGTTATCGTAAATTGGTACAAATATTATCGTAAATCAAGGTGGTTATAGAATAAGTTATTCTATGGCCAGCTACAGAATAGCCTTACCCTATATATATATAGACACAAAGCCCACTATAATAGATATGGCTATCGGGTGTCGTATTATAGATCTATCAACATCCTTTTCAACTACAAAAATAGGATTTATTGGTGTCATTTGGTCATTGGGCCACACTATCAAATAATGATACATATACGATACAAAGCCCACTTAATAAATAGATATAGCTACCAACACTACTACAGATAGGCTTTGTAGAGGCGGTTTGGCCAGTCGCCCCTACCAAAGCGTGGCTACAAATCGATTTGTAGAGACGACTGGTGTTATAAGCCGTCCCTACAAATTAATTTATAGGGATGGTTGGTAACACCAGCCGCCACTATAAAATCGATTTATAGGGATGGCTGTTGTACCAGCCGTCCCTATAATACCTATTTGTAGGGACGGTTCAGTTTAGAAGTGCCCCTACAATACATTTTTCTGCAAAAAAAAAATTCAAATTTACAATTTAAATTCGACCAGAATATATATATATATGCATATATAATTCAAATCTAATCAGAATATATATAATTCAAATCTAACCACAAGCACAAGAGCACAAGGTGTTGGTACCGAGGATTTCTACCTAAGTGAATGTTACAAGTATGTATACAAACATATAAGCTAATAAGGATTGTCGATATGTATACCTCTTGACACATGCTACAACTCCTCTATGTACGGTGTACCAAGAAGTGTGCCACTACTCAATGTAGTGATTGCATCTAACACCCCTAGAGCATTAGACTTTTAGACTGTAATATATTATTTTTCTCAAAATCAAATAACCGTTTTGACTCATGCTGCAAACTCAGGTTATATTCTGAAATTAAACACATAGAGGACTCTGTAGCAGCTACTACAAATCAACTTATATCTTAGTTACTAATGCACATAAGCAATAAAAATTTTAGAGGTGGTGACATTGTTTGGAGGCCCAACACTAAAGACAGTAGTTGAGCATCAGAAATTTGAGATATTTAAGAAGTCGATTGAGCTTACCTTCAGTGTTATTGGCTTACTACTTCCCATTCAAATAGGGTCTTGGCTCCTAAATACAGTGGTTCACTAGAAGTTTGGAGCATCCCTTGGGGCCTTATGATGTATTGATGTCCCTCATCAATATTAAGAGCTCGTGATCTAAATAAAATATTATAAGAAAATCTTAGAACATGAGCTAATGAATGTTATAAGAGAGATTATTATTTAGATCATGACTTGCTAAATATATATATTAGTATAATTCAGATCAAGACTTGCTAAAAATTCAGATTGCAGCCTAATATATGAGATAGTATATATAAGTCAGATCCAAATATGCTGAAAATTCAGACTGCAACTGAAACAATAAGAAAGTACTTGTTGTAAATTTAGTATAAAATAGAAAATCATAGAGACAACATCAAATTGTTAACTAGCAGAACAAGCAGTGTCAACTAGCAAAACAATTACACTTATTAATCATGTTTTGGACCTCTATCAATCATGTTTCTTCCAAGACTTAAAAATATACTTATCGAACTGGTATATTGGTTCTTCCGGAATCCTAGTACACTAGAATTTGTCATGCCAAGGTACAAAGTCAAAAGAAATTTAGGTATATGAATATAAGGGTATTCCACAGTGAAAAGTTTTCAAAAAAAATAGTGAAAAGTTGATAATGACTATGAAACAAAATGGCATGTTTTACAAGCACAACCGCAGTTAGTCATTTACTATTATTAAATGCATTGTTTGTGAATAGCACATACACATACAGATAGTTTCTGAACAGCTAGATTCTGAACATTGCCAAATTCTAATGATCTTATTCAAGTTTCCAAAATTTTAATGATCTTATTAGTGGCTGATGCCTCTTTCCGTTGCCATAGATATTTGCATGCATCTGTAATCTTGTTCTTGCTAAAATTTTAAAGAAACAAAGCTACCACGCACACAGTGATGCAGTCCATTTATTAAAGATAGCAGCACCAACTATCACTTCATATGAGATTCTAGAGCAAATATAAAATTTGAGATGCAGATCCACAGCCAGCGGGAGACTTTTTCGCAGAGCCACTAATATTTCATAGTGAAGCTTCATATATGCTCTAAAATAAAAGTTAGGGGTTGTCATAAGCTAACAACCTAGAGCTGTTATGACGAAAGCTTATATTTTTCTCCAGACCATCTCATGAAAAAACAAGCTTAATTTTTTAACTAGCAAAAGAGAGAGGCATCCAGCGTTGGAACAACAGGCCATACTGCAGAGCTCGGGCTTACAAGCTCGGGCTTGCAGAGAAGAGGAAGAAATAAGATCCTTGCCTAACGAGCTCCGGCTTGCAGAAGAACAATGGTGGCCTCATCCTTCATCTGGTTCAGCTCATGCAGCAGAAATGAGAACTCAACTTTGAGCTTCAATCAACACACATAGTGGCAGACAATACAAAACTATCAAGTAAACCAATTACTAACACTTGATACACATGTTCAGTCAAGTTTTATGCGCTGGTTTTATTTCAAAAACCATCGGGTTACCAGCAGGAACTGAAAAGATAAGTTATCAGATATAGATTTTTTAGCTTCAGAATAGAGAATAATTAGAGAAGCATAAAATATACTATTAGCAAGATGCATGTAACCCAGCAGGATGCATGTAACCCTGTGGTGATGCTCCAGGTTGACTATTATACATGACAGGCTGGGCGCCATATGGTGGTGGGAACTGCAATTGAATTATGCAAATGCAGTGACTACTGACTATAATGTATTGTTCATTTAAAATCAAAGTTTGACTAATGAAGTACAACCTTATGAAAAGAATGACTCAAAACAGTTACACTTCATTGATGCTTAAACAATTAAATGGTACAAATATATCATGAGAGGCCCTTTCAGAAAAAAAAATAGATGCAAGTCTACTCGTTTCATGGAATACTGTGCTGCCACATCCCGCGCCGTTGCCGCATCTCGAACCAGCGCCGCTGCCAGATCCCTACAAATGCTCTGCCTACTACATTCAATCGACATCTAGTAGAAGACTATCTAAGTATTTTTGGTGCTTTTCAATTAGCCTGATAAGCTGAATCCCTAGTAAAATTTTATGAAACCCTACTCAAATTTTACACATTACAATTCCAGAACTGTGCTGATCCAAAGCATTCACCATCAAATCAACCGTTTATTCTACTATGTACGCATGTAGTTATTAGATTTTTAGCAAAATAAAAAGGAGAGGGAGGGGGTACCATATCTGCTCATGCTGAGCTATGCTCGTGCGGAGGCAAGGCGTCTGACGCACTTGTGCCCCAGCTTGGTCATTGGTCGTAGCCCCGGGCAATGCGTGTGCGTGGATATGATGACTACCTTCTACCTGATCTAAGTTCAGGCAGCAGATTACCTAACAAAAGTGACAGCATGGATATGATGCAATTTGCTAAACCTATAGAGCACAGTATGGATCAAGGCAGGACTAGCAGCAGGCATCTAAGCTCCCATAGGACCCTGAATCCGTTTTAGGGTAAGAACTCACAAGGGGAAATCGAATCAAATAGAACCCTAAGCCCCTGTTTATCCCAAATCCGAACCCTAGCAACAATAATTCCCCAAAATCCCAAGCAATCCCCAATCCAAAGCATAAGAATACGTACCCTTAAGTCGACGACGATCTCGCCTTGGCCCTAGTGGTCCTACCTGAGCTCGCCGCCGGAACAGAAAGGGAGCCGCGCTGCCGCTTCTTCTTAGCCCATGCGCGCGCGGACTCCGCCCTAACGGCACCGCCGTGAGACCATTCGACGGAGCCGCGTGACGGCCTCCTGGTCGCTGATTTGGTCGCCACAGTCCAGATCCGCGCCGTGGAAGTAGGCGTCGAAGGCCACCTCCATCGGCCCCCGAGCGGAGGGCGGGGGCAGGCGGCTAGAGAAAGGGAGGGTGTCGCTGGTGGCGAGGGCCTCCGGTCGTCGAGATCAGCGGGGCACGGGTCGGCATTCAGTGAGCCTTCGGTCGTCGAGATCGGAGGGAGAGAGAGGAGAGAGGATGAAATGGATGGGGAATGAACGGATGAGGAGGAGGGGAGGTGGGACCCATCACAGGCTGAGCGAGTGAGCGGTGCGCTTTCTCTCTTCCGATCCTGCATATTGGATTGGATAAACGTACGGCCGGCCAGGAAGAAGTCTTTACCTTCTTTCTACAATAAGACAATTACATAATTATTATAGTTTGAATTGGCATCAATCTTGAAGTAAGACAATTACATAATTATTATGGTTCAAACAATTACATACTTTTGTAGGGGCGGTTTCTGATTCAGCCGCCCCTACAAATATTTTCATAAATTTTAAATATTACTTCTACGTATTTTTTTTATAAATATGTAAATGTATATATAAATGTAATAAAAATAATTTCTATATTTTCCCGTACACATAAAAAATTACTTGCTTATATATATATAGATATAATGATACATTTTATTTTGTAAAAATATAAAATATTTAAAATTTTAAAATTTGAATTTGTGAACTTGAATTGAATTTTAAGACAAAAATGATATAAAATGAAAATGTTGTAAACATCAAAATTATAGAACGCATCAAGATGTACAACTTATATTTGGTCAACTTTTCATTTGACAAAATTTGAAACTTGAATTTTGAATTTCAATAAATGCAACTTCAAACAAGATTTTAAAAACGTAAATGATTTCAAATAAGAAAGTAATGAACATAAAAGTTGTTGAACACATCATTATCTACAACTTTTATTTTGGTCATCTTTTCATTTGACAAAACTTAAATAGTTAAAAATTTGAAATTCAATAAATGGTAACTTCAAACAAGATTTTGAAACATTAAATGATTTCAAATAATAAAAGTCATGAACATAAAAGTTATTGAACACATCACTATCTACAATTTTTATTTTGGTCATCTTTTCATTTGATAAAATTTGAACAGTTTAGATTTTGAATTTCAATAAATGGCAACTTCAAACAAGATTTTGAAACCTTAAATGATTTTAACTACAAAAGTCGTGAACATAAAAGTTGTTGAACTCATCACTATCTATAACTTTTATTTTGGTCACTTCTTCATTTGATAAAGTGTTAGTAAATATTCTTCAAAAATTCACATATCACTCATAGTTTCATGAACTATATGAGAGACATGTTTATTTGTGAATAATGTTTACTATCACTTTATCAGATGAAGAAATAACCAAAATAAAAGTTATAGATCTTGATGAGTTATACATCTTTGGTATTCATCATTTTTTCAGCTGAAATCATTTGGTGTTTCAAAATCTTGTTAGAACTTGTTATTTTTTTAATTTGAAAATTTGAATTGCCCAAACTTTGCCAAATGAAAAGAATGACCAAATCAACACAATAATTTGATAGGGCATGATTTTAGAAAAATTTAGGAAAAAAATCATCACATTTGGAGTTAGTACGAGGAAGAAAGACTAGTTACAAATTTTATCCAAAGATTAAAAAGAAAAATCACAACTGTTCATGATGATCAATGATTAACAAGTGTGATTTCTCTTTTTAATCTGTGGCTGACACTTGTAACTTGTTTTTCTTCCTCGTACTAACTTCAAATGTGATGATTTTTTTTAAAATTTTCTAAAATCATGCTCTATTATTTTAGTCTAGTCATCTCTCTTTATCACTAATTTTGGACCATTCAAATTTTGAATTTTAGGAAATAAAAACTTCAAACCTGATTTTCAACCACTAAATGATTTCAGCTGTAATGGTGATGAATATAAAAGTTGTTGAACACATCACTATCTATAACTTTTATTTTATTCATCTTTTCATTTGATAAAATTTGAACAGTTTAAATTTTGAATTTCAATAAATGGCAACTTCAAACAAGATTTCGAAACCTTAAATGATTTTAACTATAAAAGTCGTGAATATAAAAGTTGTTGAACTCATCACTATTTATAACTTTTATTTTGATCACTTCTTCATTTTAACAAAGTGTTAGTAAACATTCTTCATAAATTCACATATCACTCATAGTTTCATGAATATATGAGAGACATGTTGATTTGTGAAAAATATTTACTATCACTTTATCAGATGAAAAAATAACCAAAATAAAAGTTGTAGATCTTGATGAGTTATACATCTTTGGTATTCATCACTTTTTCAGCTGGATTCATTTGGTGTTTCAAAATCTTTTTAGAACTTGTCATTTTTGAAATTTGAAAATTTGAATTGCTCAAACTTTGTCAAACGAAAAGAATGACCAAATCAACACAGTAACTTGATAGGGCATGATTTTAGAAAATTTTAGGAAAAATTCATCACATTTGGAGTTAGTACGAGGGAGAAAGCCTAGTTATAAATTTTACCTATAGATTAAAAAGAAAAATCATAACTGTTTATGATGATCAATGATGTACAAGTGTGATTCATAGGGACGGCTGGTGATTGAGCCGTCCCTACCAATCGCAACAGAGGGCGGATGGTGAGTGAGCTGCCCCTACAAATCGACCCATTTGTACGGGCGGCTCGTATCATCAGCCGCCCCTACTGTGCCATTTATAGGGCCGGCTGGTCTCGTGGGTCTCGAGCATGCCCACTGTAGGGGCGGCGCCATTACCAGCCACCCCTACAAAATATTTAACCCATTGCTACAAACATTTTTTTGTAGTAGTGATAAGACTGAAACAGCTGAAACATTTCTAATATACTCTTGCAACATATATGTAAAACATATGCAACATCAAAATAAGCACACTTGCAACATACGCCTGAAAAAACATATGAGACATTTGGAACGGACAACATATGTGTATAATCATTGCAACATGTGCAATATCATGATCTGTTTTTGCAACATTCTTATGAAACACTTGCAACATACCTCTGAAACATATGACACAACTGAAACATACTCTTGCAACATGTGCTTTCAACGCAACATCTCTTTGTTGCTCGACAGAATGGAGCCTCGTCGGTGTGTGGTGTTCAGTGCAGGCAGCGGCCCGGCGACGCTTGTAGGTGGCGGGCCGGCAGCAGTGGCTGCACGTCGCGGACGAGAGGCATCGGCCGTACGAGCGACGGGGAGGCCACGACCGCGTGACTTGGAGAGGACAGCAGCGCGCCGCGACTGGCAGGGCCGACAGCCGAGCGCCAAGACTCGGAGGCGGCCATGCGCCGTGCCTGGCAAGGCTAGCGGCTGAGCGGTGCGCCTCGGAGGCAACCCCGCACAGCGCCTCACAGGCCCAGCGGCCGTGCGCTCGGAGGCGGCAGGCTAGCGGATAAAAGTGATGGCAAGAGGAACGAGTGGTTAGAAAGAAGTGGACGAGCAACTTTTTTAAGAAACGAAGGAGCGTGGGTTGTTGGGCTGACGTCGTGGCCTAGCGACAGAGCATCCAGGCGGACTGACACCCGGTTCATAGCACTACCGTATATAGAGCTGCCTGTTTTTATGAAAAATATAAATTGTTTTTTAACATATCTCCTATAGCTGGTTACAAAAGAAGATCCGATGGAGATGCTCTTATTCGGTCATTAATCGAGTGATTAATCTAGCCCTAGGCACTGAAAGCATCTGGAAAATCGCCAACAGTTAATTAAATCTGCACCTTTTCGAGCATCTTCCCGTTCAGTTGTACCGAGGAGAGGAGGGAGCTGAATTCGGAGACAGCCATACGAAATAAGGCAGCGGCTGTTCGTGCACGCATTGTTCATCCACAAGCCTACTGTTCATCCAGTGAGCCCCGGCCGCGAACGAACAAGAGGAAGCCAACAACGGCGACGAGACGGAAATCTGGCCGGAGCTGCGATTCCCCTGTCGTGTTTCGCCAGAAGTGCCGGTTCCATCGACAGGCATCGATGGCTTCCGCTGTGCCGGATCATTCTCAAATTGTATGAAGACCTGAGCAGGATGAAAAAGACTACAAAAGGCTCAAGCTTGAATGATCACATGATTTTGGATGGGTTTGATGGAAACTGGTGAACTACATGCAATTTGGTATCGAATTCATTGTATGGTGACCGATACATGTTGATGACTGATGAGCATGTATCTTCTTCACTGGTGCCTGAGGATGCTGGAGTGACACAAAATTGCTGTACTGTGCAACATCATGAGGGAATCGAAGTGATGTGTCCCACAAACGACACAACTGATATGCACTTGACGCGGAATGTTGCGCTACCAATATTTGTTATGTTCCAACAAGCATTGGAATATATGAATGAAACATGCTCACGCTTCTGCCTTCTGGTAATAGTTACATTTCTGCATTTCATTTTCTACATGTGATGTTTGCCGACGCGAAGAGGGCGACGGGCCAGCGATTTAGGACATCGATCCGTGTTTTGCTTCTTTATTATTTTTCTGGGCCGGTAATGTGCCAGTTGTTGGGTAATAAAAGCCCAACGTTGTCTTCCTGTGGTTGCCGCCTGAACAGCCTGCTGTGTGTGGTCGCCGCTTGAACGGCCTGCTGCGCATCCAATCTAAGCTGTGAGCACGAACTGAAAAAGATTAACTCATCGTTTCCTAGTTAGGGCTTATACGACTTTATTTAGTAGTCACTGAAAATAACAATGTTTACTAATCCCTCTGTTCCAAATAATTTGTAGTTCACTTCATCTCTAGCGAACTGATCTAGGTTTCTTGTGGTGGAACCTATCCATCTGGGTTCAAGTCCTCGACTTTGACATGCACTACACCACAGCCCTAGAATGGCGATGCACCATTGGTCGCTATAGGTGGATACAACGACGCACTATCGGTCGGTATAGATCTATGCCGACATTTAACTGCTGCCGCTGAAAGTGGCGTCGGGATAGGGTTATAGCGACCGACATACTTTTAGCGACCGATAGTCTGACGAAATGCTGAAGCAATACCGACCAACAGGCTAATGGCATATAGTAGTTTTACCATCCAACAGTTCAAGGCTAAAGGGATTTATACCAACCAACAATCCAACGCATAGATCACATGACGCAAAAATACATTATTAATCTCACATTAACCAAATTACAATATTCTTTTAGACATGAAACATATAAGGTCACATTCAACATGAGACACAAAATCGAGTCACAATGACATAGCTTAGATTTCATTCATGCCAATTGGTACATGTAATAGTCATGCTGGGTTGCACACCTCACAGTAACATGAGACACCAAATTACAGTATTCTTCACAACACACAAGTCTGGCTTGCACACCTTACAGCTAACATGCCCAAGGAGTTCTTTACAAAATGTTACATCATCCAAAGCAACTAGCATCCATCCCCAAGCAGTTCTTTACAAAATGCTATATCATCCAAAGCAACTAGCATCCATCGATGTTTCATCTCCATCTTACAAAATGTTTGATCTGCTTGCTGACACAAAATAATCACGTTACATCTAGCACCTTCCACCTGAAAAATCAAATCATATTTTTCAGTTCCAACTTGTATTGTAGTACTTTGTTCTGTCAGATGCAGCGTTCCAATTGTGCTTCTAGTAAACTGTTAATCTCACCAAGGCGTTTCTAACTAACAGAGACATTGATGGTAGTTAGTTGAAGCTGATAGTTAGTTCAGCCAAAGATAAATTTTGCATAATAAAACTATTTTTTGAGCTATTGCTTTGTCCATCATAAAAGGCAAGATAAAGTTACTAAGAGTAGCCATGAGCAGTTTTCTACCTGTCACTAAGATGGACTTGGCAAATCCACTGTTCATTATCTAACAGTTGTAACAAGTACAAGCCTGTGGTGATGTGGTCAAATTGCTATTTTTAATCAATCAAATACATGTCGAGGACACTTAAAAAGAAGCATAATGTTAGTGAAAAACATTGGTTTTTTTTCAATCTGTGGACAGGGAGAACTCATTGGACCAACGCCACCATGTCATGGTTTTGAAGAATATATGCAAGAACTATTTCTCATTTATGAAACAATTAATCTCAGATTAAAGAAAGAAACATAATATCATTCTCATGCTGATTAAAATAGGCTTGCACTAACTGCTATTTTTTGCAGTAAGCAAAACTACCATACAGCCTTGTAAGCCGGAGACACGTCTAAAACTTAACAAAAGCAGGCATCACAAATACATTTAGATGGCAATGAA
Source organism: Miscanthus lutarioriparius (assembly GCA_904845875.1). Classification (NCBI taxonomy): domain Eukaryota; kingdom Viridiplantae; phylum Streptophyta; class Magnoliopsida; order Poales; family Poaceae; genus Miscanthus; species Miscanthus lutarioriparius. The sequence goes on from CAJGYO010000015.1 coordinate 26,685,849, forward strand.
TAAGAACAAGCAGTACCAAATTCTTTTAATAGTGTGTTGTATGCATAGCAGGGTGTGTTCAGCATCACAAATTGCAGCTTGGTATAAGTAAAATTCAGGAAAAATACATACCTGCAGTAGACTTGGATGAATGTGATGCCTTGCTGACGTTCAACTATTACAGAAAACACGAAAGAAAATGATGTCTATTTAACTGAACTGAATAGAGCTGATGCAGTATATATAGCAATCTCTAGTCCTTGCTTTCCTTAACTGAACTGAAGGCAAAAGGCAAGATGAAGAACAACTAGTGGATAGACTTCCTAGGAACAGCTAGTGGAAAGTGAAGTGCTACAGAGACTGCGACTACGTAATGATGGCAAGTGAACTGCTATGCTGGAGTTAGAAAGAAGAGAAATATTGAAATTAGTATAGGAGAAGGCCTCAAGAATGCAGCAAGTAATCAAAGCAGTGATGGAGTACTATGGGTCTGATTTGTTGACCAGCTTGTGCGCTGGGAGAGGCAAACAGAGTCTGAATTAAATTGATGAAAGCAGATGTGTTGTGCTGCAATTAGAAAGGTGAGGTGATAGATTGCAGTAGATGTAGCAAGGCAAGTGGAGTGAAAGGTCGAGAGATGTTGATAGAATACAACAACAGATCAGTATTAGGATTAGTATGTAGTACCATGCAGACAAGATGTGAGGTCTCAATTTTCATGACAAGTAAGAGTAATGCAGTAGAAAGCACGAACGGTGAGATTCTGTAGAAGTAGTGATGAGCAGATATGTAAAGCAGTAGATGTGAAGAGCAACTCAACTCATCTATACACTAAGTCGGATTTATTGCCTACCTCACTGCATTGACATGGCTTCATCCATCCGGCCATCTCACTAACAAGCACAAGTGCACAACAAGGCAGGCAGGGAAGCAAGCAAATGTAACCTTTCTTCTAGACGCAGCGGTCATTGTGGCGGCAGCAGGCGTCGACGTCGTCGTAGGGCACCTCTCCCTCGCAGCCACTCCAGCCCACGGTGCAGTCCTTGTCGTCGCGGATCCCAACAGCTGTGGCAAAGAAGCGTTAGGGACCAAGAACAGGATCAGATTGCTTGCTTGACGGAATCGATGAGGATGAGGCGGGGGTCACTCACAGTCGCAATTGAGGGCTGCGTGCTGCACGGCGGGGGCTGGAGCACCAACTGCGCGGTGGCGGCGGCGGCAGTGTTGGGCGGCGTTGGAGGAGGAGTTAGGCGGCGGCGGAGTTGGATGGCAGAGGAGTTGGGTGGGCGTGGGTAGAGGAGGCGACGGGACTTGCGACGGAGCTGGAGTTGGGCGGATTTGGGCGGCAATGGAGCCGAGTTGGAGGGCGACGACAGAGCAGGAGTTGGGCTGGCGGGCGACGGCGGGTGCTGATAGGAGGCCGCGGGACCTGCGATGGACCGGCTGGGCAGACGGCCGCAGAGAGGAGGCAGCGGGACCTACGATGGAGCTGGACGGGCGGGCGCAGAGAGGAGGCGGCGGGACCTGCGATGGAGCCGGACGGGCGGGCGCAGAGAGGAGGCGACGGCGGTGACTGGACTAGCTCAGGCTGAAGAGTGAAGAATGAAAAGCTAGGGTTTGCATAGGAAGGTATTTGGGCCTAATTTTACCGCGAAGGCCTTTTTTCGCTTTCAACTTCCCGCCAAGGAAACTTTTCCTCTTTTCATTCCCGCGGACAGCCTTTTTTTCTTTTGGATGGCGCGCAGGAGGCACGGCCTATATACCGACTAATTGATTGCCCTCTTTACTGGTCAATCCCGATCCATTGATTGTTTGATGGTAGAGCCAGATATCTAAACTTTGGACCACAGTGGGTTTTCTTTATCGTTTTATGCCGACTGTTCGTTCGACACTATAGCTAAATACTTTTAGCGACTGATGGTTATTCTGCAAAAGTACATTTAACGACACTCAATCTGTTGAGCAGTTATAGTGATGGGTGCTCGTATTTTTTTGGATTTATTTTAGGATTTAACGGCGTTGTGCTTTCAGTGGTAGGCGACGTTCCCGTCGATAGCGAGGCACCTGTGGTGACTCTGTCAATCTCGAGATATGCCGGCACAGTCTTTCGGAGGTGCTCATAGGGGTAGGGTTTACGTACGTGTATTCATAGGGGTGAGTGTGCGTGCATATTGAGGGTCTGCGTCTGTACTTGTGTAATTCGTAAAAATATTATATTAATCTAAATCAAATTAAACTTTTCTAATTTTGGTTAAGTATTTTACAGAAATAGTATATTAGCAACTATTCCCTCCTTTGCAAATTATTAGACGTTTTGACTTTTTCTAGATACATAGCTTTTGCTATACATTTAGATATACACTATACTTATATATAAAGTAAAAACAATGTACCTTAAAAAGCCAAAACGTCTTATAATTTGGAACAAAGAGAGTAGTTAAAATAAATAAACTATCAAAACATATTTTATAAAAAAATAGAACTTGGCCTAAGTTCATACCATAAAGTTTGACTGTCATAATTTTGATCAAAGTTCCTTTAGATACTAGGCCTAGAGCAAGTTCAATTTCGAAGTGAAATATAATTTGAAAAGTCTCTAACGAAGATGCTAGAATTGAAGCCAAATCTTCTAAAAAGGAGGTTTGACTTAGAATAAAGTTATGTGAATTATAATTATAAATAGAGGAAGTCATATATATAACGTTTTTTTCCCCATAGGCGATGGATTTAGGCAAGCAAAGACCTCAAGTGATGACACATTATAAAGATTAAAAGAAGATAAAAAAATCCAGGACATAACAAACGTGCAATGCTGAAACTTAATTAGTTTGATTGAAATTGGACAAATCCTCTCGACAAATGCATGCTCAAATGTAGGGTTCGCTTGGCTCTAGCTCCGTGCTATATATAGTAGCTAGAAAAAGTCGTTGGCAAAGCCAAAGAGAAAAAGGCTTCGCTAGGGGCAAAAGATAAATGGGCGTGCTAGAACTTCTGCTATAGTGTGATGACAGGTAGAGTCGGAACAAGGTCTGAGCCCTCCCAGATGAGGCAAAATCCTCATCGCTGATCTTCACTTGCACTCCCTATATATTCCTTTGCTCGATTAGTTCTTGTCCCATGGATCATAAATGTTAGGGCCAGCTCCATACTCTAGATGCCATGCTATACGGCCTTTTTGGAGAGCTTCACTAACTCTAAATCCACAAAAAAAAAAAAACAGATCAACTTCACCAACTCTAAGCCAAACGCTTCAAGTTCACAAAATCTAGATCCAAAAAACACATAGATGAGCCAGATCCATGAATTTCATGAAAATCCTCAAATGTGCTAAAAGCATTAAAAACACTTGTTTTAGAGCTCCCAAACAAGCCCTTACATCCCTACTCCTTTACACTCCCCTATCCTTAAATAAGGCCCCGTTTGACATGGCTTCTAAGGACTCTGCCTTCTAGAACATTCTAGAGTACCGTTTAGTATTGTAAATAACTGTAGCACGGGGAAAACATCTCCGGCCCCGCCCAAAATGATCTAAGAACAGAGGAGCCGAAGAAGATACATATTTGGGGCTTCTCCCGACTCCGCTATAGCACTGTTAGAGTACCGCTATAGTATCGGAGCCGGATCTAGAAGGAACCCCTCCAAATAGGGTCTAAAAATTTGAACAAGCCTAGTAGATCGTCTATCCCTATATTATTGAGGAGATCTCCTAAATTTACCATTATCTCTCTTTAAAAAAGGAGAGACCTCCCCCTCTCCTATATCGTTAGATCCCACCTTCTGCCAGTTTCTATCGATGCCCACTCGACCACTAGCACAACACCCAACCACCATGCCATTGCTCATGACTCAAGGAGACCGAGAGAGAGTGAGAGAAAGAAGAACAAAGATAGTGACCCTGGCGTATGGACCCTACTCATGAGGGCAAAAAAAAAGAGAAGAGGTCTCCCTGGGGTATAGACCCTGGCGCAAATGTCCCTAGTCTAAAAATTGTTTTTTTGGAAAGACAATTTTCTTTTAAGAGATCTCATATAAAAGGGAATTGCTGGCACTCGGACGTTCGATGGGATAGGATTCCATTGGACGGTACCGAGCGGCCCAATAGAAACGCGCCGCACTCCCACCGTCCCTCGGCGCTCGGGCCGTGCCCCCATGACTCTCTAAACATACATCTGAAACATGAAACACTTGCAACATGAAATACTTGAATGCAACATACGTTTGAAACAGATGAAACATTTAGAACATACACTTGCAACATGTGTATGAAACATACGCAACATTCAAATAAAACACTTGCAACTTGCAACATGAAAACACTTATATTGTAACATAAGACTGAAACAGCTGAAACATTTCTATTATACTCTTGCAACATATGTGTGAAACATATGCAACATCCAAATAAGCACACTTGCAACATACGCCTGAAAAAGCAGATGAGACATTTGGAATGGACAACATATGTGTATAACCATTGCAACATGTGCAATATCATGATCTATTTTTGCAACATCCATATGAAACACTTGCAACATACCTGTGACACAACTGAAACATACTCTTGCAACATGTGCTTTCAACGCAACATCTCTTTGTTGCTCGACAGAATGGAGCCTCGTCGGTGTGTGGTGTTCAGTGCAGGCAGCGGCCCGACAATGCTTGTAGGTGGCGGGCCGGCGGCAGTGGCTGCACGTCGCGGAAGAGAGGCATCGGCCGTATGAGCGACGGGGAGGCCACGACCGCGCGACTTGGAGAGGGCAGCAGCGCGCCGCGCCTGGCAGGGCCGACAGCCGAGCGCCAAGACTCGGAGGCGGCCATGCGCCGTGCCTGGCAAGGCCAGCGGCTAAGCGGTGCGCCTCGGAGGCAACCCCGCACTGCGCCTCACAGGCCCAGCGGCCGTGCGCTTGGAGGCGGCAGGCTAGCGGATAAGAGCGATAGCAAAAGGAACGAGTGGATAGAAAGAAGTGGACGAGCAACTTTTTAAGAAATGAAGGAGTGTGGGTTGTTGGGCTGGCGTCGTGACCCAGCAACAGAGCGTCCGGGCGGACTGACACCGGGTTCATAGCACTACCGCATATAGGGCTGCCTTTTTTATGAAAAATAAAAATTGTTTTTTAACATATCTCCTATAGCTGGTTACAAAAGAAGATCCGATGGAGATGCTCTTATTCGGTCATTAATCGAGTGATTAATCTAGGATTCTAGCCCTAGGCACTGAAGGCATCTGGAAAATCGCCAACAGCTAATTAAATCTGCACCTTTTCGAGCATCTTCCCGTTCAGTTGTACCGAGGAGAGGAGGGAGCTGAATTCGGAGACAGCCATACGAAATAAGGCAGCGGCTGTTCGTGCACGCATTGTTCATCCACGAGCCTACTGTTCATCCAGCGAGCCCCGGCCGCGAACGAACAAGAGGAAGCCAACAACGGCGACGAGACGGAAATCTGGTCGGAGCTGCGATTCCCCTGTCGTGTTTCGCCAGAAGAGCCGGTTCCATCGACAGGCATCGATGGCTTCCGCTGAGGCGACAATTCAGAGCTCTGCCGCTGAGCAGTGCCGGTTCCACATGTCTTGGCGTTTGTTGGCACCCGTTCAAATGAGCAGCCAGTAAGTAGTATTGGTACAGACAGAAAGTTCAGTACAAGGCGTATCTATTCTATTCTACGAGATGCTAGTTCAAATCAGCAACCAATTGTATTGTGTGGGGACTTTTAGCCTCAGGAGCCCTCAAGCAGTGTGGTTTCCACAGTAATAAAATGGTTAGCAGTATGGCCCTCAAGCAGTGTTCCAACGAGCCTGTCAACGGCAATGCCAGCACTCCAGCTTTGCTTTAATGCAATCTTTCAACCACTGCAATCTGAATTCTGAGCTGAATGTAGTAGTACCACACATGCTCTCTCAGTCTTTTTTTTTGAATCTCTCTCAGTCTTTCTTGCCCAGACGTTTGAAGGAAACGTAGCAAATGTGGTACGGACAGTACCTTATTAGCTGCCGGGCGGAGTACCAGTCCGGCCCTCTAGCCGGCCATCCCCCGAGCTTTTCCACTGACGATTTGACCCGACACGACGACGCGGTGGACCTGTCGCGCGTCGGGGTGAGCACTGAGCAGACGAAGGCGGCCCCGCGCCTCCGGACAAGCGAGAGCACCGGCGTGCCGCGAGCCACGCTCAAAAAGGAACTTGGTTGGTTGCCCCTTTGCTGCCGGCAGCTGTGGAAGCGTAGCCGCAACGGATTTATGTAAGCCGCCGGAAGCCTTGTGGAAATCAAAGCCGACGGCCTCATCAGAAGCCAAATTATTTTGAGAAAATTATTTGTATGTCAATGTGAAACTCACTCAGTTCTTTTATGACCCTGAAAACTTCAAAATTCCTTACATGACTCTATGTTCGAATTTCGATGCCCTATACGACAGAAGCCAAATTATGGCAGTGCAGGTTGACGAAATAGAATTTGTACATTGATGGTATAAAATATGTCATCTATCCTGCAGGCCGTTAAGGGCTGTGTGATCAATGAAATGAAAAAAAAAATCAAGTGAGGATTCTCTGTTGTGACCTAAAAAAAAGAATAGGTAAAAGCATCGTGCCACATCGAAAATTTGTGTGCTGATGCTTATACTGATTTATTGTGAGAGAAAAATACTGTTCGTTCGCTTAAAAGAGCTGCTAAAGTAGTGCTGCAGACTAGGCCGAAAGACGATAGCTAGAAGGTACAATTGAAAGCTGTTGTGGTCTTGCATTTCACGCACAGACGTGTACGTTCGGTTAGTTTGGGCTTCAATTGAAAAGGAAAATTATATGTATTTGTGTGTTTAAAGCGGTTTAAAATTAGATTCTACATGAAAATAATCGAGAATTTCACTCAAACGTCTCGATTGTCTGAGAATCGGGCGGCCAACAAAATATAGAAGTTTCAACTAGCATTGATGTTTTATATAGCATGGCCTTCCACTCGCGTTTTCTCCTGAATGATTTTCTGTCCATTGCCCCTCTGATCTGCTCCCCAGATTGCCCCTCCGCCCCGCCGCAACTGACCCTTATCTCCGCTTTCCATTCCTCATTGTCAGCTCAATCGGAGGCAACCTCCTCCCTGTCTGCTCCCCCATCGGCCCAGGATTGGGCTCGGTCGGAGGTGACTCTCACTCTGGGTAGAGGCGAACCGCACTCCAATGCTCCGCTTAATTGAAGGCGCTCCTAGTTCGCTTCCTCGCTGACTTGCTTCCTCGCTCTGGACTCCGGGCTCGGTCATAGGCATCCCTTAGAGGGATGCATCAGAGACGCCCCTTGAGAGATTCATGGTTGAAGAACAAGGAAATGGATGGTTATCTAAAGAAGAAGAAGAGGACTATAAACTAGGAAAAATATTACTCCCTCTATCCTAAATTATAAGTCATTCCAAGAATCTTGGAGAGTCAAAGCATCTCAACTTTGACCAAATTTGTATGATAAGATAATAACATTTATAATGCCAACTAAATATCCTAGATTTTTCATTAATTATATTTTCATAGCATACCTATTTGATGTCACAAATTTTTGTAATTCTTTCTATAATTTTGATCAAACTTAAGATGATTTGACTCTCCAAGATTCTTGGAATGACTTAGAATTTGGAATGGAGGGAGTATGAACTAAGACTAAAACGTTAAGATAGCTTCAAGGAATTGGCGTATGGATTCCAACGGATTACTGCCTCCCACCAAGGAAATTTGATTAAGCTTGCATCTTGACTTCTCGAGTGCTTTCTAGGCTAGTCGTGAGTTTCTCAACACATTCGACTATACTCTTTTGGACCATACAGTTCACCTTTGATTTAGACACATAGAATCTGATTGGTTGCATGTATTAGTTTTAGCCTGCATTAGATTTATGCAGCACAACCTAAACTAACGTGAACATATGTAGTGCTTTCGTGTTTGGTTCCTGCACAGGCAAGCCATATCTAATAAAATTATATTTATTTGTATGTGTTTTATTACATATAATCACCTTGTATATTCTATTAAAGGTCTCATGTTAATTTGTAGTAAAGGTATAGAATGTGAAGGTATTTTATTTTTGTGTCTATCGGCTTATGCAAATCTGTTTGTCTAATACGTAAAATGTATTTCATGAACACCTTCACCTTTAAGTACTAAGTTAGTATTTTCAAAACATTTCAAAAGCATTTTCGCTTGCTTTCTCACCACATCACTAGGTCAAATACATATGCAAAGAATGTAATCACCTAGTTGCACTAGATAACTACAATCACTTTAGAACTCTCCTCTTAATAGTATGGCTGATGAGGACATCACCCCTTTTGATATAATTCATGGAGATGAAGAGGACTAGCGTGGACGTCGAAGTCATCCAAGTCATGGCGGAGGCCCAGTCTAATTCAAGTTGGAATCCATCTCGGATTTTAGGAGCAGTTCTAGGAAAATCGACGCCCAAGATGCATACATAATCCGTTTTCGACGATGATACACATATGTATAGAAACATAATTTCATAAGCTAACCAATAGTTTTGGTTTGACATCAAAATTCATTCAGAGTAAACATGAATCATATCGAAGCAAGTCAGTTTCCAGGATCTGCGCTTTTTGGTCCGTTGGGTCGTATATTGTCTTAAAGTCCATTAGAGGCTGCGTCCAGGGGGTTTGCACGTCCAATACATTATGCTAATGCTTATACTAAAATTTAGCTTATGTTGATGCTTATGCTGATTTATTGTGAGAGAAAAACATTGTTCGTTTGCTGAAAAGTACTACTGAAGTACTGCTGCAGCCCCTGTTGCACTCGTGGACCACATCACACCCAGTGCAACAGGCGCTGACCTAGGCAAGTAGATACATCCCCATTTTGGTTCCAAAATTCTATGCTTCCTACACAATATTTTCTTGGCTTCTTAACACAAGTGAATCTTAGTGATTTTTGCATTCATTGGTCTATATAGTTCTGTAGTATACAACGTTAGATAATGAACATGTTTGCCCGCCCCTCCTCAAGTTCAATTCCTGGCTCCACCACCGCTTACCCTTACTTTTGTCCCTGGTTCATCATTAGATCCTTGGTGGAGATATTGTAACTTTTATGTCTCAACTCTCAAGCTAGTTTTACTGTTGTGGGTATAACAGTAATGCACAAGCTCATACAATCGGTGATTTCCCTTTCTACCGGTAGAGTGGTGGGTGACGAATGACGAGAGCACGTGTGCAGGGTTCTGAATTTCGTCTAGTGTTTTCTCCGAAAATCGGCGATTTCCCAGTAAATACATGTATTGATAATTTCATATCCATTTCGCTTAGTTTTTGTTTCAAACTTTAGCCAAAAATTCATGAAGATTCAAAAATATTACCCAAAATTTCATCCGATTTTCATTGATTTTCGTGATTTTTGTTTCTATTGGTCCCTTCGGTATTTTGTTTCTAGGGTAAACTTTTAATCCCATTTTTTCCCCGAAAGTTGTTAATGAAAAAGTTGTAAAGCTTCTTTCCCCGCGCTTCTTCACCTGCACGTCGAATATATGCTCCAACAGGCTGTTCCACTTGCACACACACGTCACACGTCTCTTCCTCCTTCCACCTCGCCTTGTCCATCCGTTTCCTTCCCCGTGCTGCCCCATGTCCCACCCTTCACCGTCGCCGTCCGGCAGCAGCAGCCGCCGCCGCCTGTCGGAGGTCCTTGGTGAGCAGCAGGAGCCATTCTCCCTCGACCTCTATCTCCTCGAGAGAGGCTGCTCCCCGGCCTTCCTCGACGCCACCGCGTGCGGTGGCGGCGCCTGCTCAACGTGCTGGCCCAAGACCAGAAGCACGGGCCGGATCCTGAGGCGGCCGGCGAGGAACAAGAAGTGCTCCCGTCGGAGCGGCGTGCTAAGGATGCTGCTCTCCAAGATTCTCAGCGGCACGTCGACGGTGCCTGCGGCGACGAAGGACCGGCAGCAGCGGGCCGCCATCGGGTGCCGCCGCGTCGTCGCCGAAAAGCAGAGGACGCCGGACAGCCTCGAGCTCGCTCTTCGTCCCGCTTCCCCCGGAGCCGGAGCCGTCGAAGCGCACATGGAGGACTACGGGGAGCAGGAAGACGACGACGACGAGGACGAGTCCTCGAAGAAGCAGCTCAGCCCTGTGTCCGTGCTGGAGCAGCGCCTGTTCGAGCACTCGCCGCCACCGCCGCACGCGCCAAGTACGTAAGCAAGCACCCCAGCCACCATCTCTCTTTGTCACCCGCCATTATCGAATCGAGCTCGTACAAGCTGCCAAAGTCTGACGCGCCATTAATCGAAACCACCGTGCACAGCAGAAGCCCTGGCCATCTTCGGCGAGCTCGTTGAGTCCGCCTACACTCCCAACACACTGCTGGACGACGTCATCGCCATCGCCAGAGACCGAAGCAGCAGCACCCAGTCCAAAGACGGCCGGCGCCGCCTCAGCAGCACCGACAACTCAACGCCGCCAACGACGCCGCGGACCAGGAGGAGGAGGAAGAAGAAGCACGCGCGTCGGAAGGAGGACGTGGCGTTGGAGAAAGACCTCGCCAAGTCGACTAGCCTCGTAGCCTCGGAGATGGCCGGGGCAAGCGTCCGCGCAGAGGACCTGCGGCCGTCGGTGGAGGAAGTGGGCGCGCTCATCGCGGCGGCCGTGCTGGAGGCGCTGGCGGAGGAGACGGCGGCGGAGCTGATGGGGATGGACCGCGGCTGTGCGGTTGACACGACGACACGGTGGTGCGGACGACGCTGACCTCGCCGCTGTTGGGTTTTCTGGTGGGTGATGTACGCATCTGATCGACGTGTTCGTGCGTGTACACATATTATTATTTGGTTGATGATAGTGGTGGATTCTTGGTTGCGCACCTTGCGGTGCGTGGTTTGTTGTGCCTGGCTAGCTACCAGCTATTACCTCTGTTTGTTAGGTTAGCATGGGAGCGAGCATGCTGAAACAGAGCTTGTACATGGGTTCATTAACATGGTGTCGTCGAAAAATAACAGCAATTAATAATATATCAACCATGAACCATGCATATGGCTCACACATCAACATTACCATTGATCATGTGTTTTTTTTGTCAAGATTCTTAGAAAGAACGTTGAATTTATTTTTATAGTAAACTTATTTGAAGGTTTAAATGCTACTGATATTTTCTACAAATCTATGGTCCAGCTACGACTGTTTTAGGTCGACCTCCTTTGGACCTCGATATATAGATGCGCATTGTATGTATGTTTAAACTCTTCTTCTTAATACAATGATATACAAATCTTTTACGTATTTGAGAAAAAAATTCTACTTGACAATGTCATAGCGACACTTTGAAAATAAACATAGAGAGTACGTGGAGTTCCGATCCTTTAGTCTTAGATGTTTGATTTGTACTCAACAACTCATAAGATACAGTATAACTCCAATTGTTCATTTTTCCTCACTTCCACCTTATAAGCGTCCGTGCAACATTGAATAGGCATCCAGCACACGTGCGGCAACGGCAGGCTATGGCCCGCAGCCAACTATGCATGCAGCATGCACGTTGGCGCCAGCCACCAACCCCGGCCCTGCTCACCTTGCGCCGGACAGGAATGGCACAAGTGCGAGATGAATAACAATCTAGCAACCACTACTAGTAATCCTTTGGCCTAACGCAAAGCAAATTTCAGCGAGCACGTACAGCGGCAGGAGGAGGACGACCCAGCAACAGCGCGTACTCGCTAGTCGCCCCTTGATCGATCCGTGACTAGAGAGAGGATCGGCCACGCGACGAGCTCAGCTCAGCTGTGTGCGACGCCTAGCCTGTCCAGCCACCGGAGGTCCGGTCCAGAGCAGAGCATAGATACCGGCGACCGGGCGTCCAGGCCGTCCCCTGCTGTGCTGGTACTTGCAGTAGTCCTGTTCCGTTCCGTTGTGTGCGCCCTGACGGACGGACACAGCATCCCCATCGAGAGCGACGCCGGAGCTACCGGTATACTTAATTCGGAGGTACACTTTCTTTTTCTCTTTGCTCCTTTGTTTGCGAAAATGAAAGAAATAAAGCTAGAGCTAGAGCTAGAGCTAGAAGAGGATCGATGCCTTCACCAATTGACGTACGTACAGGTGTTGTTGCCCAGGCGTGTCCGGTTTTGGTTTACGTGGAAGCGGAGATGGACGAGCCAGCGCCAGCGCTTCGGATCCGTGCCCGTGCGGCAGGTAGACCATCGTTATCGTCGTCATATATCCCTCGCTGTAGCTGTATCCCCGTGCACGGCGCTGTCGTCTCTCGCCGTCGCTAGCCGACCTTCTCAAAATCATCATCGTTCCTCTTCTAGTCAGCCGTGTCACCTTGTTTTTTTGGAAACATTATTGTGGCCGCGTCTTCTCGTGGCAGTCTCGCTCTCGCATCCTACACACAGCATGGTGACTTGATGAGTCACTAACAAATCTAATTATGGGTCTGTCTAGAAAAACTATCTAGGACTAAAGTTTAATCCCTGTCACATCGAACGTTCGGATGCTAATTAAAAGCAATAAATATGAGCTAATTGTAGAACTAATTGCATATATAGAGACTAATTTACGAAACAAATCTATTAAGCCTAATTAATTCATCATTAGCGTATGTTTACTGTAGTACAACATTACCAAATCATAGCTTAATTAGGCTTAAAGATTCGTCTCGTAAATTAGTCTCCATCTATATAATTAGTTTTGTAATTAGTCCATGTTTAATACAGTAAATTAATGTCCAAACATCTGATGGACTAAACCTTAGAAGGTGGAACAAACAGGCCCTAAGGGCGGTCTGATAGAGCTCCAACTGATTTTGATTCTACGTGGAAGTTGATTTTCTAAGAGAAATGATTTTATAGTCGAAAGTGATTCTTTTTTGTTCTTTAACATAAACTCTCAATATTATAATGACGAGTCACTTCGTAGAATCAGGAGAAGCTGTTTTTTCTAGCTCTCAACATCTTAATTTATTCAGAGAATCATTTCACGGAATCAGTAGAGAATCACTTATCTTTGAAAAATTGTTTGGCAGGTACTCTATTCAGCATAGAATCAGTTTTTGAGTACAACCTAACATGTCAGGTCATTGGTGCACGCGCGGGCTGTAGAATTCGGATTAGGTGTGTGCCTGTGTTTCTTACGATGGCCCGATAGGGAAACGAGAATCAAATACAAAAAGGTCTGTGTGGCTCACAACCTCAGCCCATCAAGTACCCACCAGCTCCGTCGCTCATCCCCTCATTTATAAAACCGTTTTTTTTATCTTCCTTATAGTTTTTAAAACCATTTATATTTGCACCCTTAGCAGTCTTGGACGATTATTGTTTTTATCTGACATGACATCACCTCGGTCACAAGGAGGATAAACTAAACTTGTTTCATAGTTTATGGAGGTATAAATCGGACAACAAATATTTTTAACATTTTTTCCTAAACAATTAATGTAATTAAAATCCTAAAACCTGGTTTGATCTTAAAATGAATAATAATTTTCCCTGATTTTTAAGATTAAAGTAAAAATAGGATTTTTAATCATAAAAACTTTCAAGGAAAAATTGATTTTTTAAAAAAAATATATTTAGTCTGATTTACCTCCTAAGTCCTAGCCTATCAATGAAGTCTGATTTAACCTCTTGTAATTGACGTGGTGTTGCATCAGACAAAGTCACAAAACTACCGTCCCAAACCGTTCAAATGATTTTAAAAATAAAAAAAAACTAGTTTTATGAATGTGGGAGGAAATCAAACTAACGTGAAAGTTGAGAGGTCAAGAGGACTTTCACACTATGAACCACCGCTCACTACAGCTGTCTAGGTCCAATGGCCATTGGCCTCACAACCGCGTCCTCACTACCTTGTACACCTTTTTTAGGGTAAAATTTGTCAGAGGACACTTTTAAAACAAGACATTTGCTAGAGACCACTAAAAAAAGATGTAGCCAAAAGATATAAAAAATCAGGGCCAATAGACACTAAACTTATTATTATATTTGATTTTAGTCGTCCCGTCCCTTGATCTGTGACTAGAGGATCAAACTTATTTGCTGTGCGACGCCTAGCCTGCTATCCAGCCACCGGAGATCCGGTCCAGAGCCGAGCATACATACCTGAAAGCGCTAGTTTAGTTTTGATAACTGATGAAATCTAAGTACTAATCTATGTCATCAAGTGTGATCATAAGGTAGGTTGATACATACTAAGTGATAGAGCAAGTGAGAGGTCCCTAGAGATAGTGATGGAGATGGACATGTGATGATGGTGATCAAGCTCTAACTCGGAAAAGAAGAAATAGAAAAACAAAAATTAAGGAGATCAAGACAAATGTATCAAATAGGTTTTTGTTTTGGCACTCAAAACACCATAGAGGGTGTGAGTGTATTTATGATCGATAGCCGTACTATAAAGATGGAGAATCTTTTACTAAGCGGTTATCGAATGCCACTAGGTGACATGATTCTTGCATATGCATTTAGAGACCTAGTGTGCTAACAATTGACCCTTGAAAAATGCTTTGAAAAATGCTAACACACGAGCACATGAATTGTACACACTGTGGTTAGCAACTTAAAAGCAAAGGTGAAGATATTGAGGAGTTAGAAAAAGAAAAGGAGGCAAAGGGTGATGACCGGACGCGTTCGTTGCTATACCCTAGGGTCTTGGTCTGCCTCAGTGGCATGATTGGATGCAGGGACCTGACTCTGGCGCTGAGTCAGGTCACGTGCAGCAGAGATGACGCGGCTCAGTTTGTGATCGGACCCTAGAGACGGGAGCGACCGGACGCGCAGGCAGTGCATCTGGTCACGGCTGACAAATGCTGACGTAGCACCTGTTTATGAGCGTAGTGAGGACTAGACTCCGGGGCGCATCCAGTCACTTGTGACCTAACGCGTCTGATTGTGAAAAACATGCTCGGTGAGCTCTCTGTGTAAAAATCGCCCTGACCGAACTCTGCGTTGTTGAGCGTCCAGTCATTTGAGCTATGCATCCGGTCATTCTTTGATTGCGCGAGTGAAACGTTTTGGACCATTGAGATCTAACGCGCAAGATTCAAAGGGGCGCCACGTGGAATCCATCCGAGGACTGAACGCTGGCGACATGATGCTGGGGTGCATCTGGTCACGCGAGTCCAGTCAGCCCCCGAGTGAGCAACGACTCTATTTTCTAGGGGCGTCTATTTAAGGCTCTTAGCTGGCTTGGGGCTGACTCTCTTGGCACTTTGACATACTTGACATCCTTGTGAGCCTAAGCAAACACCTCCCACTGATCTCCATCATTGATTCATCATCATAGTGAGATTGGGAGTGATTCCTAGTGCATTTGATTGAGTAATTGTATTTAGTGGCACTTGGGGATCGTTGTGGCTGCGCATTTCTTGTTACTCTTGGTGCTTACCGCCACCTAGATGGCTTGGAGCAGCGGAGGAGGATTGGCATGAGTTGGTGATTGTTCGTGGCCATCTCCTGGAGATTTGTGAGGGGTCTTGTGCCTTCCCCGGCAAAGAGCCGAAAGGTAACTCTAGTGGATTGCTCGTGTCATTGAGTTACCTCACTTGTGGGTAGGTTCTTGCGGTGCCAAGTGTTGGCTAGGTGTGTGATACCTATTAGCCACTGAACCACTAAATGTTGGTCGACACAATGGGGACTAGCATGTCGGTAAGCACGTGAACCTCTGGAGAAAAATCTTGTGTCTATTGTGATTGGAATTCTCCTAGCGATTGATTGGATATTCATTGTGATTGGTTCATCTCACTTGCCACAGCGGTATAACCTTCCTATACTCTTGTATTTACTTGTTTACATTCTTGCCTAGTCAAGCTCTTTAGTGTAGTTAGTCTTTGAGAGCTTGTTAGTTTGGTTAGTGAGCCTATTTAGTTAGTCTTTGAGAGCTCACTAGCTTAGAGAGTAGTGACTTAGCTTTTGTGTGAAACTAGAGATCATAGCAACTAGAATTGTTGGTGTAGGCGGCTTGCAACCCTTGTAGAGCTAGAGGAAAATTGTATTTTGCCATTTAAATTTCTAACCACTCACTCTAGTGTATTTATAGAGATTTTTTATAGGCTATTCACCCCCTCTAGCCATTTAGGACCTTTCAATACCGACCACCCATGTCCCCTGCTTTGCTCCGTATAAAGTAGTACTTGTAGTAGTCCTATTCCGTTCCATTGTGTGATGGTGCACACTGACGGACGAACACAACATCTCCATCAAGAGCAACATGAGCTACTGGTATACGGAGTAATTCAGAGGTACACTTTTTTGTTTCCCTTTCCCCTTTGTTTGTGAAAATGAAAGAAATAAAGCTAGAAGAGGATCGATGCGTTTCACCTACATGTTAGTAGCTCTCTATACGATGGAACACACATTACTCCACACAACAATCAGCACCAGCGCTATGTAATCCAATATAGTAGGGAATAGTTCAGGGAAGGAAGCAGGAGGGGAAATTAGAGTAGATCAGAGGCTCAATCAGAGGTACATCATAGAGAGCTTCAGATAGAAGGAAGGTAGGTTGAAGAAGAAGACCGATGAGGAAGAGCTAGATCTCGGGAAGGAGAGGACCTTGTTGGGATTTCTAGATAATTCCTTCATGCCCCTGATCTGCTACTGCTGCCATGTTTTATTGCTCCTGTTCTTGCTTGGCTACTTGGGCCTTGTGTGATAGTATGTGCCAGCCCATTAAGACCAAGGCGTATAATGACATCCCCCCTTCTTTAGCTTTGGCTTGCCAGTAAACAAAACAAGAGAGTATTGGATTGGATTATATAATACATATACTATGAATTGAGCAACTATACATCTAGGGTTTTGATTTGTGTCTCTCAGAATTTCAGTCCAAAAAGATTGTCAAAAGAGCATGCTGCAAATCTTCCTAAAGTTGTCAATGGAGAAGAGAGCAAAATTGAGCAAGAGATCATTTAGAGAAGGTTACACTCCACATTAGAGAAGAGGGGGGTGGGGGGTAAGATCCCCCTATGTCCGTATAGTTTGCACCAAAAATCGAAGGTCCACCACTGGGCAGAACTAGTTGCAACAAAAGACTATTTAACCTAGTGCCCCGAAACCTATCCAGAAATGGATTAACCCTCCACTACCAAATTTGATCATAATCTTCAAGAAACAGTGTGCATTATGAGAAGCACTGTTGTACTACAAAATAGAGGTAGTTGTAGCTAAGCTTTAATGCTGGCATGATATCATCATCACCGAAATGAAACTCCCACTCTTTCCTTTGCAAAATTCTTTTCCAATAGTCTACTATAAGCCTGTATCTTCAAAGCTAGCCCACAGTTTTCATTGTAAGAGGGAAACCTTTCAATTTCTTCACAAGCTCCCATCTAGCATTATGCAAATAGCTATGATGGTTCCATAATTGTTGGTCACTAAACACTTAAGATTGGAAGAGATGCATATAGTCTTCATTGTCTAGCCGTTCTAGTGTTGTTAAATAGTCTTCTGTCTTGTTAAATAGTCTTTTGTTGCAACCAGTTGCCAGTGGTAGACCTTCAATTTTCTGTGCAAACTATACGGGCATAGGGGGATCTTGCCCGCCCCTCTAACCCTCACCCCCTCTTCACTGATGTGGACTGTAACATTCCCTGAATGATCTCTTGCTCAATTTTGTTCTCTTCTCCATTGTCGACTTTAGGGAGATTTGCAACAAGCTCTTTTGATAATCTTTTTGCACTAAAATTCTGAGAGACACAAATCAAAACCCAAAATGTAAAGTAGTTGCTCAAGTTATAGTATATGTATTATATAATCCAATCCAATACTCTCTTGCTTTGTTTACCGGTACCTACTACCCCAAAGTCTATCCAGAAATGGATTAACTCTCCACTACCAAATTCATAATCTTCAAGAAACAATGCACATTATTAGAAGCACTGTTGTAGTACAAAACAGAGGTAGTTGTGGCTAAGCTTTAATGCTGGCATGATATCATCATCACTGAAATGAAACTCCCATTCTATGCTTCCCAAACTTCTTTCCAAATAGTCTAGTATAAGCCTATTTTGTAGAAGCTAGCCTACAATTTTCACTCCAAAAGGGAAACCTTTCAATTTTGTCACATGCTTCCATCCAACATTTTTTGTGTGTGTAGGTTATTTGGCTGGGACTATAAGAATATTGTGTGGAATGAAGATTTGGACAAGGAATAAGATCAAAGTCTTCTGTTATCTGTTAGCTATCTAAATATGCAGTTCATCTATTAGCCGCTTGAAACATCAGCGTTATCTGATATCTGTCATGATGATGTATGGACTACCTAGAATTTTCAGTTAAGTGTGAAACATCAGTTAAGTGTGAATTTTCGGTTAAATGCCTGGTAATGTGAATTTTCGTTGTCATTGAACATCGGTTATTATAATCATGTTTCTCTTATTTATGCTTGATACATTTTCTATCAATTAGAAACACAATGGTATACAAATATTTATTTATCGATGATCTTGGCTACATGCAAAGCATTAAATAGCTTGTAGCTGACAATGAAATAGACTATGGGTTATATGACCTATCTGTTGATAGATTCGAGGCTCTTATAGACAACCCTCCGTATGTGGGTTGTACATGCCCTAAGGCCTATGCTACTCGCAGCATTGGATGGGTGAAAGCCATAGTTTGATTTTGGATAATTGATGAAACCTAAGTACTAACCTGTGTCATCAAGTATGATCATGAGCTAGGTTGGTACACCCCAAGTGATGGAGCAAGTTAGAAGTCCATGGAGGTGGAGATGGACATGAGATGATGGTGATCAAGCTCCAACTTGAAAAAGAAGAAAGAAAAATTAACCAAGGAGATTAAGGCAAAGGTATCAAATAGGTTTTTGTTTTGGCACTCAAGACACCATAGAGGGTGTGAGTGTGTTTAGGATCGATAGCCATACTATAAAGATGGAAAATCTTTGGCTAAGCGGTTATCAAGTGCCACTAGGTGACATGATTCTTGCATATACATTAGGGACCTAGTGAGCTAATAATTAACAATTGTAAAATGCTTTGAAAAATGCTAACACACGTGCACACAAGTTCTACACTTTGTGGTTAGCATCTTGGAAGCAAGGGTGAAGTCGTTGAAGAGTTAGAAAAAGAAAAGGAGGTGAAGGTACCTGATTGGACTCTGGCTCCGAGGGTGACCGGACTCACCCATGGAGCGTCCGGTCAGTTGGCGCTGCTCTTGGTCTATGTGGCAGAATCGCCTGAAATAATACGCTTTCAGAGGCACTCATCTTCCACTAGACACTAAGCACCCCGAAAATTAGCTACATCGGATAATTCCATCGAGCATACCCCAAGGGAGAACTCGAACAATCCACGTTTTTCACCCAGGATCCAATAATGAGTATGAGCTTACAATACTTAGTCCATTTCATACAACAAGAGTTCTTAGAAATATATTATTACGATACTAAGTCCAGAGTGTGGAATTTAAACAACGGAATTGAAATAAACATCTAACGATAAGATACAAGGATCCGTCTGTGCCCACCAGAAGAATCCTCTACACAACAGCCACTCCTCAAGCTGCACCTGCAACAGGGGTAAATAAACCTTGAGTACACAATGTACTCGCAAGACTTACCCGACTAGTGTGAATAATTTCCCGACTCCAAAGGATATGATTAGCTTTATGGTTTGCTGGGTTTTCTTTCTGCAAAAAGTATTACTAGTAGTGAATCCTTATATATGTATTTTATTAGCAGTCATGATTAGTTCATTAGCTAACCATTCTATGTAAGCACCTGTTCTACTTTCAAGCAAGAGTTGAGCAATTAGATCCATTCATCCCCTTTCATCTTTCAGTTCTTACTACGGTGCTAGATCATAGCCAAGTCATACCGTATCACATGGCAATTCATGAACCAATGTATCCCAGCTGGGTACCCCGAAACACACGCTCCGCTTGTACCCTAGGCATAAGCAAGACCAACCCACCACTCTCCTATCAACGGGTCTAGGTCCCCGTCCAAACTTGGACTCTAGGCCCCCACTCCTGAGTCCCGGACTCAGTGTGGTGCTTAGACCTCCATCATCCCTGCCTCCAATCAGTTGGTCCAAAAAGAGCCAAAACCCACGACAAGAGAGCAATGAGCCTTCCCGCTCCCATAAGCAAGTATATGCTCAGGATAATAAGTCTGTGACCTAACTAGAATCCAACGCAGTGGACGGTCCTTAACCAACACGGACAGGGAAAACAGTGTAACCAAGCTATGCCCCATTGGCCGCAGAACACAACCTATTACACCCACCAATACCCATACCATATTCCTGCTCGGTCTCCATTTCCTTTCACCATTATATCATGAGAGTAATAATAATAATCACCTATTGTGAGTAATGGCAGGTTACTCACGCTACCGATAGCCCAAGCATAGCAGCTACTCGACCTATGCTAGTTGGACTCATAGATAGGTTATCTATGCATGTAGTTTCAATATAAATCCCGTAACATAAATGCACATCGCATATATATCCAATGATCATTCAAAATAAGGGTTATGCACCGGGGCTTGCCTTGGGCAGGCGGATTGTCAGCTATGTCAGTCATCGGTGGCTATGGGGCTTCCTCCTATACGAGAATCTCCTCCTCGTACTCCTACTCTTCGGCGGTCACGAACTCCACCAACTCGTTCTCTACATGCATGCAATGATGATGCAACACTTAATATTTTGGCAACAGCAACTCCTAAAATAAGAATACACATGCTAAGCTACTAAGCTAGCTCTAATGACTAAGATACTAAGCTAATCATTATCTCTACCAAATAGATTTCAAGCTCACCCTACAAGTGCTTAACTTTTATAAACCAATATCATGCCATTATTCCTTTAGATTTAATGGTATTTAGCTACCATATTAAGTAGTCTATTCTAAGGCTACAAAAATTACAGTGAGCACCTAATAATACAATGAAGCTGCTATAAAAATTTTAGGGTTAAAGCTATCACGAATTTGCCACAACAATTCCTACAAATATTATCATAATAATTTTAAATGCTTTCAATTGATTTAATATATCTCAGCATCATCATAGATAGGCATAAACTAAACACACCAATAGATAGATCACATTTTTAGGAACCTAACAAAATTGGCTTCATGATTTTTGGACATTCGTACGAATTTATATTAAATATATAAATCTAACTCAGAATTGAAATAGAAAAGCTTTACTAATTTGGCTAGAAAAAGAAAAAGACCAAAACGGCCCAACGCGGCCCAACTCGGGCTTGGCCCGCACGCGAAGACGGCCTACGCGGGGAGCCCACAGGCGAGCTGACACTTTTGTAGAAAAGCCCTTGGCTTTTGGACAAACAACCCACGGTCCATGCTACTATTCCTAAAGACAACATTTATGCACAAAGGACCCTTGTACTCTCTCCTCTTTACAACGGCATGGTCCCTGGTCTCCCCCGCGTGCTTCAGCGCGGTGAGTGGTGGAACTGGTGAAAGCGTCGACCACCTAGGACCCATGCTAACCTAGCTAAGAGGTCGAATCTCACCAAGGGGTCGACGTGAGGTGATGGGTGGCAGTTGCACGAGCTGGGACGCCATAGAAGGACCTCTCCATGACGGCGAGCACCCTGCGATAATGGCAACGGTGTTTAGGTGAGCTGCAGCAACAACAAGGCAGTAGGGGTAGTGGGTGAGCAACGATGACTCACCAGTGACCTAACCAAGATGCTGGCTCAGCCGGAGATGACCCGAGCGAGGCTAGCCACGTGCGCGCTGCGAGGTGAACGATGGACCGCAAAGGCACGACCATGTCAGTGGCGAGGAGGTGGCACTAGAGCTACGACTAGCGTGCGCACAACGAAGAGGGGTTCTAGGCGGGGCTAGTGGTACGGTCAATTCGACGTGAGATGGCGTGGTTGGAGCAGGCCACGATGAGGCGGGCTGGGTCTTAATGGTACGGCGGCGGGAGCAAAGCTCCAAATTTGGAGCTCGGCCTTTCCATAATCAAGGCATGGTGGGGGCAGTCAGCAAGAGGACGTAAAGGCGGAGACGCGGGCATGAGGAATTGATGAGAGGTGCTCGCTTTCTGGCTCACCATGACCGCCGTGACTCGGCGATGGCGGAAAGCAGAGGGAGAAAGAGAGAAACGGGGCGCGACAGGTGGGCTCGGTTCGTCCTCGCCTTAGTGGGACGCGAGTGGTTGTGGCCGAGGGACCTATGTCCAAGCATGAGGGGATGAGCATGAGCGTCTGTGACCGACCATGACCCGCGCGCCGTAGCGCCATTAATAGCGTGACGACAGCGTGCACGGCCACGTGCGGACGGCACCCAACCGGGCCAGGGAGGGGGCAGCGCGATGCAGTGAGCAGACGCAAGTATAGGTGTGACATGACAGCAGTGGCAGCATGGTGGTGGCGGCTCCAATGGTGGCAGCGCGAAGCAGGGCGTAGGGCCAACGGTTCGCTGCGGCCGGCCTCGGCCAAGCCCAGGTGGCCCGACCGACCCAGCGTGGCGGCGCAGGGTGACCGCACGAGACGTGACCATTTGGATGGCGTGGGGAGGCCACGCGGTGACCACGCACACGGCGCCAACCAACCCAAGACAAGTACGTGCATGAATTTTAAAGCGCTGATCACGACCAAACCGTTGTTCCTAAACCTAAACCGGCTTCACTACGCTCAAGATGGCATATGGAACTACTAAATAGAATCATATCTCTACACCACTACTTAACCCAATCTCTCCAAATAAATTGCTAAACATAGCAGCATCTAGTTGTTGACAGACTTGGAAATTTTCTAAGTTTTGAACTGAACTTGATTTCAATTTGTGATTTCTAGGCAATTAAAAATATTACAAAGCAATATTATTTTTCAAAAGCAAGTATTTCATCGGCATCTATAGAGTTTGTACTTCAAACTTTATTTAAGTATCACACACATGTTCTATAGTATTTTTGCTTAATAAAAATTGGTTTTCAACCTTAAGTGATATAACATGACTATTGAATCCTTTTTATGTATCATTTATGTTAATCATTTTTCATGCCAAGAAATTTATTTTTACACCTTCTCACATGCATTATCACAAAAACATGATGCTCATGACATAGTTTAGCAAGTTGTTTAAGCGGTAACACCAAGGGTGTTACAGCTCTACCCCCTTAAACAAAAACTCGTCCCGAGATTTCATGTGCCTAGTGTGGGAAAAGAGATAAGAATCAAATTTTGATTTAAACAATTACCTCGGTGAACTGGAAAGAAGGTGAGGATAATGCTTCAAGATATAGCTTTTTTGCTTCCACATTGCTTCATCCTCCGATTGATTTTGTCACCGAACTTTATAAAACTTCACCACATCGTTTGTAGTCACTCTTTCTTTTTCATCCAAGATCTTGACAGGATGCTCAATATAAGACAAGTCGTGCTGGAGGGGAAGTCCTTCAATTTCCATAGCTTCATCGGGGACCCGCAAACACTTCTTTAACCGGGAACATGGAATACATTATGTACTGTTGACAAAATATCCAGGAGCTGGATACTATAGGCAACAGAACCACACCGGGCCAAAATCTTGTAAGGTCCAACATAGCGAGGGCTAACTTTCCCCGGACACCAAAGCGATGCACCCCTCTCATAGGTGACACTTTGAGATACACATTATCACCAACTTGAAATTGCAAGGGCCTTCTTCGCTTGTCCGCATAAGTCTTCTGACGACTTTGAGCAGTCTTCAAATGACTTTTGAATAACACTGACTTGCTCTCGAGCTTCTTTGATAAAATTAGGTCCGAAATAACCACAGTCTCCCACCTCAACCCAATTAAGAGGTGTCCTACATTTCTTGTCATACAGGGCCTCAAATAGTGCCATTCGAATGCTTTCTTGATAACAATTGTTATAAGAAAACTCAGCTAGAGTCAAGCATTCGTCCCACTTTTCTAGAAAAGAGATGACACAAGCCCTCAACATATCCTCAAGTACTTGATTGACTCTTTCTGTCTGACCGTCAGTTTGCGGATGATAAGCTGAACTTCTGAGGAGACTAGTACCAAGACATTTCTGGAGCTGCTCCCAGAAATGAGAGACAAAGACTGGCCCTCTATCAGAAACAATGGTAAGGGGAACTCCATGCAGGGTCACAATCCGATCAAAATACAACTTGGCATACTTCTTGGCTGAATATCTGGTATCCACCAGGAGGAAATGAGCAGACTTGGTAAGGCAATCCACAATGACCCAAATAGAGTCATACCCCTTTGCCGTGCGGGGCAAACCCACAACAAAGTCCATGGAAATATCCTCCCATTTCCAAACAGGGATAGGCAAAGACTGTAGAAATCCAGGCATATGCATATGGTCCGCCTTAACCCTTCCACAAATGTCACATTCTGAGATGTATTTGGTAATATCCTATTTCATATTTGGCCACCAATACAAGTGACGCAAATCATGATACATCTTGTTACTTCCTGGATGAATGGATAACTTGGAGTTGTGAGCTTTGTTCAAAATTTTTCTCCTAAGCTCATCACTTGAGGGAAGCACCAATCGGTTCTTGACCTTCACCACACCTTGGTCATCAACACTGAAATGAGGACCCCGCCCTTCGGCAATTAACTTCTTGATATGCAGAATTTTTGAAACATCTTGCCTTTGCTCTACAATAATTTGCTCAAGTAGATCCGAGACTAGAGCAATGTGGGCTAGCACCTTAGCATGGTTGAGAGACAAGGATTCTTCTTCAACTTGATGCGACTTTTGACTTAAGGCATCAGCCACCACATTAGCTTTTCTAGGGTGATAATGAACTTTTAAATTGTAATCCTTGATTAGCTCCAGCCATCTCCGTTGCCTCATATTCAACTCGGACTGAGTGAAAATATATTAGAGGCTCTTGTGATCCATGTAAATATGCACTTTATTTCCCAACAAATAATGCCTCCAAATTTTTAGAGCGTGCACCACAGTAGCCAGCTCTAAATCATGGGTGGGATAATTCATCTCGTGCTTTTTCAGCTGGCGTGAAGCATAAGCTAGCACACGTCCATCCTGCATAAGCACGTATCCCAATCCAATCCTTGAGGCATCACAATACACATCAAATGGCTTGTCAATATTTGGTTGGGCAAGAATAGGAGCAGAGGTAAGAAACTTCTTTAGGGCTTGGAAAGCTTCTTCACAAGCCAGACTCCATACAAACTTGATATCTTTTTGGAGCAACTTGGTCATTGGTTGGGCTATTTTGGAGAAGTTAGGAATGAAGCGCCGATAATAATCAGCAAGACCAAGGAACTAACGGATCTGATGCACTAACTTTGGAGACTTCTAATTTAACACATCTTGCACCTTGCTTGGGTCCACAGAGATACCCTCAGGTGTCAGAACATGTCCCAAAAACTACACTCGATCTAACCAAAACTTACACTTGCTAAATTTGGCATATACCTTGTGTTCCCTTAATCGAGTCAGTATTATGCAAAGATGTTGTGCATGCTCTTCATTATTCTTGGAGTATATCAAAATGTCATCAATGAACACCACTACAAACTTATCCAACTCCGGCATGAAGACTAAATTCATGAGATACATGAAGAATGCAGGAGCATTGGTGAGACCAAAGGACATGACTAGGTATTCATACAACCCATACCTAGTAGAGAAAGCTGTCTTTGGTATATCTTGTGGCCATATCTTAATTTGATGATACCCAGAACGAAGATTAATCTTAGAAAACACCTTTGCACCAGCCAACTGATCGAACAAGTATCAATATGAGGTAAAGGATACTTGTTCTTAATGGTTACCGCATTGAGAGGGTGATAATCCACGCACATCCGCAGAGTACCGTCCTTCTTCTTCACAAAAATAGCTAGGCAACCCCATGGTGAAGAGCTAGGATGAATGAAGCCCTTCTCCAATAATTCCTCTAACTGCTTCTTCATTTCTGCTAGTTCTTTAAGAGCCATGTGGTAGGGATGCCATAAAATAGGAGCAATGCTAGGTTCTAACTCAATAGTAAACTAAACATCCCTATCCGGTGGCAACTCAGATAGATCTTCCGGAAAGACATCTAGAAACTCACAGACCACAGGAATAGAAGCAAGATCAAGAGAAGCTTCAACATGAGCAACAACTGGTAAGGCTAGATCTGAGGGCATAAGGAGAGACATCCTATCCTCGGAAGAAGGAAGCTGTAACTCAACAATTCTTTGCTTAATGTTCAAGACTACCCCATAAACTTGCAACCAGTTCATGCCCAGAATTGCATCTATGCCTTGCCCCGGTAGCACCAAGAACTAGAGGTGGTAAGTGTGAGTGGCTAGCACTAATCTAACTGTGTCCGTTCAAGTATTAACGCACAATTGCGCACCTGGAGTACTGATTCTATAGGCAATAGGAATAGCCATAAGAGATATATTGTGCCTCTGTGCAAACCCATTGCTCATGAATGAATGTGATGCACCAGAATCAAACAATACATATGCTGGGTGGGAATCAATGGTAAACATACCAGCCATCATAGGTTCATTCTGCAAAATCTCCTCAGCCTCAGTGAAGTTGACTTGTCCAGAGCGGCTCACGGGCACCTTCTTCTTGATAATCATCCTCTTAACCAGACGGGAGTTGGCTAAAGGCTGGGAAGACTGTGTAGGCTGGTTCTGTGGACACTCCCAAGCATAGTGGACCTCCTTGCCACACTTGAAACAAAACACCCAGCTTGTTCCCCTATCCCTGATGAGGTGGAACTTGCTGTCTCTGAGGCTGCTATTGCACCTGGTGAGTAGGTGCACCATACTGGGTGGGTGGTGCCTGGTGAGTCTGTGGAGTCTAACGAAATGGCTGTCCACCTAGAGAGTGATAGGACATCCTCCTGATAACCTACACCTTCTGAGCCTATGGGTGATGAGAAGATCCAGTGATCACCCGCTTGTGCTTCCACTCTGCCTGAGAATCACATTGAAGTCCCTCCATAGCAATGGCTGCATTCATCAATGCACCAAAAGTCTGATATCCCCTAGTGTACAACTCCTTTTGCAAGATGCAAGAGAGGTCGTGGTAGAAATGGTCCCTCTTCTTCTCATCAGTGTCTACATGGATCCCAGCATACTATGCAAGATGGTTGAACTTGTTCACATAATCCATCATAGTCATACTCCCTTGCTTCTGATTTAGGAACTCAGTCAACTTCCTGTTTAGCAAACTAACGGGAATATAGTACTCACAGAAAGCAGTGGTAAACTCCTGCTAAGTCACACGGTGGTCCACCGGCTGCATGGCATTGAAAGTATCCCACCATGCACTAGCAGACCCTAGAAGCTGCTATGCAGCAAAGCGCACCTTCTGCTCTTGAGTCACAGTGATCAGCTAAAACTTCTGCTCTAGAATACGAAGCTAATGCTCCGCATCTAGAGGCTCAGCAGTTGGCGTGAACGTGGGTGGGTGTGTCTTCAGGAAGTCCTGGTAGAAACAGGACTCTGTGGGAGCGTGGGCACCACCCCTGTTCCTACCGTTGCCACCGGGGCCTCCACGGGCGAAGCCACCAATAGACTGGACAAGCATCTCCAAGGCATGGACTGACTCATGCCGAGCAGCCAGCATCTTCGCCATCATCTCTGCATGGGTCATCAAAGGTGGTTGTGGCGGAGGAGGATCCAGAAGTGGGGCCTCGTGGCTATCCCCATTAGTGTTGCCAATGTCCTTACCACGACCGTTATCACCCTGGTCTGCCCCAGCGCTGGTACTCCCCCGATAGCCATACTATAAAGATGGGAAATCTTTGGCTAAGCGGTTATCAAGTGCCACTAGGTGACATGATTCTTGGATATGCATTAGGGACCTAGTGAGCTAATAATTAACCCTTGTAAAATGCTTTGAAAAATGCTAACACAAGTGCACATAAGTTCTACACTTTGTGGTTAGCATCTTGGAAGCAAGGGTGAAGCCATTGAGGAGTTAGAAAAAGAAAAGGAGGTGAAGAAACCTGACCGAACTCTAGTTCCGAGGGTGGCCGAACTCACCCATGGAGCGTCTGGTCATTGGCGCTGCTCTTGGTCTGTGTGGCAGAACCGCCCAAAATAATACGCTTTCAGAGGCGCTCGTCTTCCACTAGACACTAAGCACCCCGAAAATTAACTACATCGGACAGTTCCATCGAGCACACCCAAGGAGAACTCAAACAATCCACGTTTTTCACCCAGGATGTAACACCCCGGCTCAGGGCTTAATAGGATTAATAGGATACTCGTACCAACAAGTTGCAACTTCTTTTCTGGAAGTCCATCTCTTAAAAACTCCAAGGTTAAGCGTGCTTGGCCTAGAGCGATGGATGACCGACCGGGAAGTTCTTCCTAGGGGCGTATGAGTGAGGATAAAGTGCGTAGAAAAGACTAGTGTTGGTCTATGAGGGCAGTCTATGTCCTAGGAAAGCTATCAGATATAAGCGGGCCTGGCCTCGAGGAGGCGGACGTTACACAGGATCCAATAATGAGTACGAGCATACAATACTTAGTCCATTTCAAACAAGAGTTCTCAGAAATACATTATTACAATACCAAGTTTAGAGTGCGGAATTTAAACAGCGGAATTGAAATAAACATCTAACGATAAGATACAAGGATCCGTCTATGCCCACCAGAAGAATCCTCCACACAACAGCCACTTCTCAAGCTACACTGCAACAAGGGTAAATAAACCCTGAGTACACAATGTACTCGCAAGACTTACCCGACTAGTGGGAATAATTTCCCGACTCCAAAGGATATGATAAGCTTTATGGTTTGTTGGGTTTCCTTTTTACGAAAAGCATTACAAATAGTGAATCCTTATGTATGTATTTTATTAGCAGCCATGATTAGTTCATTAGCTAACCATTCTATGTAAGCACATGTTCTACTTTCAAGCAAGAGTTGAGCAATCAGATCCATTCATCCCCTTTCATCTTTCAGTTCTTACTATGGTGCTAGATCATAGCCAAGTCGTACTGTATCACACAACGATTCATGAACCAATGTATCCTAGCTGGGTACCCCAAAACACACGCCCCACTTGTACCCCTGGCACAAGCAAGACCAACCCACCACTCTCCTGTCAAGGGGTCCAGGTCCTCGTCCAAACATGGACTCCAAGCCCGCACTCCTGAGTCTGGGACTCAGTGTGGTGCTTAGACCTCCACCATCCTAGCCTCCAATCAGTCGGTCCAGAAAGAGCCGGAATCCACGACAAGAGAGCAACGAGCCTTCCCGCTCCCATAAGCAAGTATATGCTAAGGATAATAAGTCTGTGACCTGACTAGAATCCAACTCAACGGACGGTCCTTAACCAACATGGATAGGGAAAACAGTGTAACCAAGCTATGACCCGTTGTCCACGGAACACAACCTATTACACCAACCAATACCCATACCATATCCTTGCCCAGTCACCATTTCCTTTCACCATTTTATCATGAGAGTAATAAAAATAATCACCTATTATGTGTAACGGTAGGTTACTCACGCTACCGATAGCCCAATCATAGCAGCTACTCAAAATAAGGGTTATGCACCGAGGCTTGCCTTGGGTGGGCGGATTGTGAGCTATGTCAGTCGTCGGTGGTTGTGGGGCTTCCTCCTGTACGAGAACATCCTCCTCGATCACCTCCTCATACTCCTGCTCTCCGGTGGTCACGAACTCCACCAACTCATTCTCTACATGCTCGCAATGATGATGCAACACTTAATATTTTGGCAACAACAACTCTTAAAATAAGAATACACATGCTAAGCTACTAAGCTAGCTCTAATGACTAAGATACTAAGCTAATCATTATCTCTACCAAATAGATTTCAAGCTCACCCTACAGGTGCTTAACTTTTATAAACCAATATCATGCCATTATTCCTTTATCCTTAATGGGTATTTAGCTACCATATTAAGTAGCCTATTCTAGGGCAACAAAAATTACAGTGAGCACCTAATAATACAACGAAGCTACTATAAAAATTTGAGGGTTAAAGCTATCACGAATTTGCCACAACAATTCCTACAAATATTATCATAATAATTTTAAATGCTTTCAATTGATTTAATATATCTCAGCATCATCACAGATAGGCATAAACTAATCACACCAACAGATAGATCACATTTTTAGAAACCTAACAAAATTGGCTTCACGATTTTTGGACATTCGTACGAATTTATATTAAATATACAAATCTAACTCAGAATTGAAATAGAAAAGCTTTACTAATTCGGCTAGAAAAAGAAAAAGACCAAAACGGCCCAACGCGGCCCAACTCGGGCTTGGCCCGCGCGCGATGACGGCCTACGCGGGGAGCCCACAGGCGCGCTGACGCTTTTGTAGAAAAGCCCTTGGCTTTTGGGCAAACAACCTGTGGTCCATGCTACTATTCCTAAAGACAACATTTATGCACAAAGGACCCTCGTACTCTCTCCTATTTACAACAGCATGGTCCCTGACCTCCCCCGCGCGCTCCGGCGTGGCGAGCGGTGGCACTGGCGACAACGTCGACCACCCGAGACCCATGCTAACCTAGCTAAGAGGCTAAATCTCACCAAGGGGTCGATGCGAGGCGATGGGCGGCGGTTGCACGAGCCGGGACATCGTAGAAGATCCTCTCCATGTCGGTGGGCATCCTGCGGCAATGGTGGCGGTGTTCAGGTGAGCCGCAGCAACAACAAGGCAGTAGGGGTAGTGGGTGAGCAACGACGACTCACCAGTGACCTAACCGAGGTGCCGGCTCAGCCGGACACGACCTGAGCGAGGCTGGCCATGTGTGCGCTGCGAGGTGAACGGCGGACCGCAAAGGCACAGCTGCGTCAGTGGCGCATAGGCGACACTAGAGCTGCGACTAGCGTGCGCACAACGAAGAGAGGTTCTAGGCGGGGCTAGTGGTGCGATCAATTCGACGCGAGATAGCGAGGTTGGAGCTGGCCATGATGAGGCGGGCTGGGCCTTAATGGCGCGGCGGCGGGAGCAAAGCTCCAAAATTGGAGCTTGGCCTGGCCATAATCAAGGCGGGGTGGGGGAAATCGGTAAGAGGACATAAAGGCAGAGACGTGGGCACGAGGAATTGATGAGAGGTGCTCGCTTTCTGGCTCACCGTGACCGTGACTTGATGGCGGCGGAAAGCAGGGGGAGAAAGAGAGAAACAGGGCGCGACAGGTGGGCTCGGTTCGTTCTCGCCTTGGTAGGACATGGGCGGTTGTGGTAGAGGGACCTACGTCCAAGCACGATGGGACAAACGTGAGCGTCCATGACTGACCATGGCCCGCACGCCGTAGCGCCATTAATAGCGTGAGAACGGCGTGCATGACCACATGTGGACGGCACCCAACCGGGCTAGGGAGGGGCAGCGCGATGCAGCGAGTTGACGCGAGTATGGGGTGACACATTGGCAGTGGCAGTGTGGTCACGATGGCACCAATGGTGGCAGCGTGAGGCAGGGTAGCAGGGCGCAGGGCCAATGGCTCGCTGCGGCCATCCTCGGCCAAGCCCAGGCGGCCTGACCGACCCAGCATGGCGGCGCAGGGTGACCGCACGAGACGCGACCATTTGCACGACGTGGGGAGGCCACGCGGTGACCGCGCACATAGCGCCAACCAACCCAAGACAAGTACGTGCATGAATTTTAAAGCGCTGATCACGACCAAACCGTTGTTCCTAAACCTAAACCATCTTCACTAAATAGAATCATATCCCTACACCACTACTTAACCCAATCTCTCCAAATAAATTGCTAATCATAGCAGCGTCTAGCTGTTGACAGACTTGAAAATTTTCTAAGTTTTGAACTGAACTTGATTTCAATTTGCGATTTCTAGGCTATTGAAAATATTACAAAGCAATATTATTTTTCAAAAGCAAGTATTTCATCATCATCTACAAAGTTTGTACTTCAAACTTTATTTAAGTATCACACACATGTTCTATAGTATTTTTGCTTAATAAAAATTGGTTTTCTACCTTAAGTGATATAACATGACTATTGAATCCTTTTTATGTATCATTTGTGTTAATCATTTTTCATGCCAGGAAATTTATTTTTACACCTTCTCACATGCATTATCACAAAAACATGATGCTCATGACATAGTTTAGCAAGTTGTTTAAGCGGTAACACCGAGGGTGTTACAGTCTATCTCGGTGGCATGATCGGACGGATCGGACGTAGGTTAGCATCCAGTCACTTGATCCAGAGAATGTGTCGCACGTGGTGGTGATCAGACGCTGGAGGCAAGGCGTGACCGGATGCGACGCTGGTGTGTCTGGTCGCGGCTGACGTACATTGACATAGGTTCTGTGCACGAGCACAATACAGACTAGACGCCGGGGCGCATTAGGTCATTGATGACTGGACACGTTCGGTCATGAAAAACACGCTCAGCGAGCTCTCTGTGTAAAAATCGCCCTGACCAGACTCTACAGTATCGTGCGTCTGGTCGTTTCTAACAGTGTGTTCGGTCACTCTTTAACTCAGGCGCGAACCGTTTTTTACCATTGAGATCGGGTGGCTACAGTTCAAAGGGGTGATGCGTGGCAGCTATCGGGCAATCGGACGCTAGGGTGCGTCCGGCCGGTGCTTTCGATCGGCCCTACGCAGAGCAACAGCTCTATTTGTCTGAGGGGGTCTATAAATAAACCTTGGCCGACTTAGAGCTCACACTCTTAGCACTTTGACATACTTAACATCCTTATGAGCCTAAGCAATCCCACTCATCTCCATCATTGATTCATTATCATAATGAGATTAGGAGTGATTTCCAGTGCATTTGCTTGAGTGATTGCGTCTAGTGGCACTTGGGGATCGTTGTGGCTGCGGATTTCTTATTACTCTTGGTGGTTGCTGCCACCTAGACAGTTTAGAACAGCGGAGGAGCATTGTGAGGGGTCTTGTATCTTCCCCGTCGGAGGGCCAAAAGATAATTCTAGTGGATTGCTCGTGTCATTGAGTTATCTCACTTATGGTAAGTTCTTGCGGCGCCTAGTGAAGGCTTGGTGGGGTGCCAATTAACCGCTGAACCACCAAGTGTTAGTCGACACAATGGGGACTAGCGTGCCGGCAAGCACATGAACCTTGGGAAAAAATTGATTATCTCTTGTGCATTGGACTTCTCCTGGTGATTGACTTGGTATTCATTCATTGGTTCATCTCATTTGCCACGGCGGTATAACCACCCTACTGTAACACCTCTGGTGTTTTGACCCTAGCATTAAAACTTGACATGTCATCATATGCATTGCAAAGCATTCATAAAGTAGAAAATTTTGAATACATTCACTAAAAAAGCTTTATTTCATAAGTTGTTATTTTATGTGATGTAATGTGATCCAAAACTCTAAATGAAAATTATGACCACAAGGGTCAAATTTCATGTGATCATGTGAGACCATGTGTCATTTGACTCAAATAACCCTAATGGGCCATGTAATTGGTCAAAAATCATAGTTAAGTAAAAAGGTGAACACATCAAATGTGAATTCAAATTTAAATCATAAAAGTCCTTTTTGCCCCTTTTGTCTATTTCAAAATCCATTTGGAATTTGGGGGTGTGACACAAAGCAAAGTTGAAGCTTATTTTATAAGGATCAACTTTGGTATTCAAAGTTTTTAAAGTTTACATATAAAATTTGGAGTAATTTTGAAATGATTCAAATGCTCAAATGCACCCCACATTCAAATTTCAAAATGGAGGCAGAATTTGAAAATATTCCTTGAAGCAAAGTTGTAGAGTTTGAAAAGCTGAGCAACTTTCATTTTTGGAGATTTTCAATTTCTTTAGAAAAATTGTGAGTAATTTGCAAAATAAACTCAGTGGCAATTCTGTAATTCTTCTAAACAGTAGCACGACCACCGCCCCACCGCCGGCGTCCTTTCTTCGTTCTTCCAGACGCGCCAGTGACCGCGCTCGGCTTCGCACTAGCATGGGATGCTCACTGCGTGTCATTCCCTCGCTCTCTTGGCCGCGCTATAAAGCTCCGACACCGTCGTCTGCTTTCCTTTCTCTCCTCTGTTTCCCGACGCCGCCGTCTCAACTCCGTCGAGCTCCCCTCGCCTCCTCAGCACAAGCCAGTCTCGACAAAGCAGTGTTCTAACTCTGTCTCCTCCTTGCGAACCCATCCCACCAACTGTGGTTGTCTAAGTCCACCGAGAACAGCCGCTAGCAACCCTTCTTCCTCGCGGCCGGCGACCTCACTCGAAGCTCCGTTTCACCACGGCCAGCGTCATCCGGTGAGCCGTTGTCCTTGCTTGTTGTCTCTACAGCTTCGTCTCGATGCTGTGGTGCTTAATCCGTTCTTGCTAGGTCGTTTTGCCCACTACAGTCGTCGGAACTCCGTCGCCGACGAAGTCTCCTCCGCCGTGACAGCTGTCACCGTCGACCCACGTTCCCGTAGCTTCTCCGGTCTCGTTATTTGCTTCAACACGTTCGGGGTGAGCTGCTGATCCTTTCTAAGCCTTTTGTTTGATCTCTACCAACCTTGTTTCACCGGCATAGCGCTGCCGTATCACCGCATCCGCCATGGCCGATGTAGTGCTCGATTCTGGTCGCGTAGGGTCTCGGTTGTGCCACCAATCATTGCGCCTTGTTGTAGTGATCACCGTGATGCCTGTGCCTTCGCCGTTAGACTCACCATCGGCGAGTTACTGCCAGTCAGCGCCGTCGTCGTCGTGGTCAAAGCCGAAGGTTAGGGATGACAAGTGGGTCCCGTATGTCAGCGAATGTGTAGTTCAAATGGAATTTTTCTATTTTCAGAAATAGATGAATAGTGTCTATTTTTGTTATTTTTGTGTAGATTTATGTAGAGCTACAAAAATAATGAAAATTTGTGTCTAGCTTATGTACATGTTCTATTATGGTTTAAAAATATGAAACTTGAAATTTGAATAAATTTTTAATGTTCAAAAATTCAGTCCATTAATTGATAAATGTAATTTCCATGATTTTTGTAGGCCACTGTATAACTTCAAAAATTATGAAATTTATTTTGGTACATTAATTTGTCATGAGGAATCTTACATAAAATTTTGAGGTCATTTGGAACAAGTTCATTTTTAGCTTAATTCCAAATTTAATTCAAAAAAATGGATAAAAGCAAACCCTAAGTGCTAGTTTAGGGTTTGATCTTGTTTTGGTCATGTTTTGTGACCAGTAGGGTTTCAAGGTCAATTTGGTCAAGTCACTTGTGTGGTCCTTGATGGTAGAATTTCAAGTTGATTTTGTTGGCTTGCAACTGTACCATGAAGGAAAGTTGTATTCAAGGTGTTATTATATTTCATGCACCATGAAAGCATCATGTTTACATTATCATCATGTTGAAGCATATGTTATTATTTCGTGTAGAATCCAAGAGTGAACTGATTCTAGTTGAGCAAGTTGTGGAAGAATCTTCGACTGTCTCGGGATTCAATATTTGTGATACTGATCCAGAACCCGAGATCGTCAACGAAGGTAAGCCCCGGTTATGCATTAAACCATTACCTTATTTACTTTGAAAAGTTTATCACCTATGTTACTTATTGCATTAAGTTGATTAAGTCAAATGTTACCTACTTGATGCATTGCCTACCTTGTTAATTGTTTACCATCCTTGAAGATGATTTTATTTACAAAGGCGTAGAATGCTTAGTATGCTTTATGGTAGGCTTTCAAACTAAAAGTTTTGATACAATCAAAGATGGCATACTGGCCAAAGAAAGAAAGAAGATAGAATGAACTAGAGACTAGTCGGGTGACTTATCTTGAATGTTGGGTAATGTTGCCGACTATGTCGCTTAAAGGCCACTTATTGTGGATCTTCTGAACGAGACACTTTGTAGTACTAGTCACATACTCCGGTAAGCCTACTTCGGCTAATCCGATACTAAGACGAATGCCCACGCACTGGGAGTGGAGAGATGGCGGAAGTAGCGTGTACCCTCGTGGCTGGAATGTGGCCGGATTGGAGGTGTGCTGTGCTCTCGGGTGGCGTGGAGATGGCTTAGTATGGGAGGATCCGGTAGCGAGGTTGATATATGCAAGATTAAGTTCTACATATGTCGTGTGATAAGGAATCCCCAGCTGGGACTTGAATCAATTCGAATTACCGGTGCTCCACGGATATAGAGACTCGATTCATTACAAAAGCAATGCAGGACTGGTGAATTACTAAAACATGAGAAAAAGAATGGAATGAGAAGGATTGGAACATGGGATATGAACACTTAGTTTGAGATAATGAACTAAGAAGATTTAGGGGTAAAACTTGAAAATAGGATCAAAAATAGTAAGCTTTTGGCAAAGAATTTTTGAATCTTGCTACATCCTTACCTTGCCCCAACACCTGCATCTCTAAAGTCCTTCACTCCCTTTTATGTCGGTTCAGTCTTGTTGAGTACTTTTGTACTCAGGGTTTGTTAACCCTTGTTGCAGATTAGTCACATGCGTAGGCTTGTTTTGGTCCCTGCTGCATGTCAGTGTTTGAAGTCGATGACGATGAGGAATGATGAATGGCCTTTGGACAAGGCACTAGTTTGTGTGAAATAAATAATGTTAATGTAATATTATCTCGCTACTATGGTTGTATGACACTTATGGTTTTGTAAATTTGAAACAACTGGTTTGTAATATTAAAACTTAAGTCTTCCGCTTTAAAATCTCTGGTATGTATATCGAAAACTGTTGTAATCTGCAATGTCTGTGATTGGGATCCTGTTTGGAAAAGATTCAAGGATGATTCGGGTTTCCCGAGGACACCCGACAGATCTGTTAAGTTGTTGGGAACTCGTGTACGCTATCAGAGGTCTGTTGAGACATTGATAGGTGCACGTGGGCCCGATTTCTTAGGAGGTTCTACCATAGCTGGTATCAGAGCAGGTCCTATCTAAGATGATTGTAGGTTACTTTTGAAAACCTTCAAACTGATTTGGATCAAAGAAATTAAACTTGATATTTTGAGTTCAAATTTGAAAGTTTATGGCGGATAATATGATTAGGTTTGTCCTATGTATTAAAAATCTAGTACTTTTGATTATATAAATCTTTTTTACTCAGATTCGTAAGATCGATTCATGCATCATGCTTGAACACCTTGCATAATAATTCCCCTTAAAAGTGGTTGGGTAAGTAATGTCAATCCCATTCTTGCTAACTTCCATTATCCTCAAGCTATCCTTATAGTCCTACCCTAACTTCTACAGGCTATGGCAAAGACCAAGATAACCGCACGCAAGTCCACTGGACATCACGGAGTCCCTCGCCACCAGTTGGCACCGCGTAACCGTGAGCTTGGTGAAGGAAGTTCCAAGACCCTAGGAGATAAAGGATCTTCAAACAATCCCGCCAACATCGAGCACCTTACCAAGGAGCTCAACACTCTTCGTCGAGCTCAGGCCAAAGATCAAGAGAAGCTGGCGAAAATGGAAAGGGCCATCACCATGACCATGGAGCTGTGGAATGAAGCCTGGACACGAGAGGATGCGGCCAACGAACGCATCCATGAGTTGGTGTTCAACGTAGAAGACCTGGAGATGGACAATGCCATTCTTCATGAGAATGTCCACATGATGTACGCTCAACTTCATCCTCCGCATGGGGATGGTGAAGTTACAGATGAAGAAATGATTGTAGATCCAGGAGAAGTTGAGAATAAAGAAGAGGAGGAGGACCCTGAGGAGTTAGTGTACTTCTCAGATGAAGATGAGGTTTCATCCAGTATGGACACGGACGCCGATGACTGAGAGCTTGGAGTAGTAATAGTTCCTTTACTGCTTTTCTAGTCAATCAGGGTTGTCTTGTGGGACACAAGACATGTAATATAAATAAGTAACCCTTTGTAGCATGAAATCTTTTAACTGCTTTCAATAAAATAATAATGTAAATAAACAAGTCTCTCTAACAGATGCCTTGTCCTAACACCCGAACTGGTGCAAGTACCTCGCATGACAATGATGATATCCCAAATCCTCCACCAATGCCTCTGACTATGGTAGATGCCATAACCGCACTCGTCTATGCAATGGCAGAGAATGCTAGGTTGTTAAGGGAAATGGCTCAGAATCAACAGGCACCACACCCTAATTATGGCCGCCGTAATAATGGAAATGATGAGTCAACCTATATTGATTTTACTGACACACGTCCGCCTGTGTTCTCTAAGGTAGAAGAGCCTTTAGGCTGACGATTGGCTCCGGACAATGGAGCAAAAGTTTGAGCTGATTCACTGTACCGAGATTCAGAAACCAAGGTTTGTGGCACAGCAACTCCGAGGAGCTGCTGGTGCCTGGTGGGCAAATTTGGTAGCTGTATAGCCCGCTGGTCACCAAATCACCTAGATGGAGTTTAAGGATGCCTTCAGGGCACACTATATTCTAGATGGTGTGATGACCATGAAGTTAGAAGAGTTCCTGGCTCTTAAGCAAGGGGAGCACCCGGTGATGCACTATGCTGGGCGTTTCAATCACCTGTCACAGTATGCTATAGAGTATGTGAATACTGACAGGAAGAAGAAGAATCATTTCATGAGAGGCCTGAACACCAAACTTTAGACCATGATGGCAACTTGTGGCAATGCAACTTATCATGAGACAGTCAACATTGCTATCGCTTCAGAGGAGAATTACCGCCGACACAAGGAGGCGAAGAAAAAGAGGGCATTTGCTTCCGGATCGTCGAGTGGAAAGCGTCAAAAGGTGGTCTACCATCCTCAGAATCATGGCCGTGCACCATTTTGCCCACAACAAAGCCAAAGCAGGCAGCAAATCTTTATTCGCCCTGCAACTAATACGCCTTATACTCATCAAGCGCCGCAGCAGCAAAACAATACAAATAATGCAAACCGCAATGCTACTCCCTAGAATCACAATTATCCATGTTATAATTGTGGTAAACCCAGACACTTTTCCCAAGAATGTCCGTATCCTAGGAAGAATAATCCTAATGCACCTAAAGCCCCTATTGCTCAAGCTCAAAATCAGTACAAGGGCAATGTTCAGAACAATCGGAAGGGTCAGGCTGAGAAGAAAACTGGAAGGGTCTTCTATACTCAGGTGGAATCTATTCTAGAAGGAGAACCAGTAATGATTGGTATGTTTCCCGTTGCTAAGCACCCTGCAATTACCTTATTTGATTCTGGTGCATCCCATACATTCATCAATCGTATATTTGTTGTGAAGCATGGGATAACTGTTGGGGAAACAAAAGAACCATATCATATACAGTCGTCCAGGGGACGAATCTGTACAAGGGAGATAGTTCAGCATGTACCTATTGATTTGGGAGGACATGAGTTCCCTACCAACATGCTGATATTAAAGGATCAAGATATAGATGTGATCCTTGGTATGAACTGGTTAACTCAACACGGGGCTATCATAGATGTCATGCGTAAAACCATAAGGGTAAATGTACCTAGCAGCAAAACCCAACTTCTCATCCAACTTCCCTTTTCTAAGAGTACAGTTGGAACAGTCTGTGCAACTACTATTGAAGAAGCCAAGAACATTCCTGTGGTATGTGAGTTTATGGATGTCTTTCTCGATGATCTGCATGGTCTGCCACCAGACCGAGATGTGGAGTTTAGAATTGACCTAAAACCAGGAACGACACTTGTGTCCAGAAGAGCATATAGGATGCCACCCAAAGAACTAGCAGAAAAAAAAATGCAACTACAAGAATTGTTAGACAAGGGTTTCATTCAACCTAGTTCATCACCTTGGGGATGCCTTGCTATCTTCGTGAAGAAGAAGGACCAAACCTTAAGGTTATGTGTTGACTATCGACCGTTAAATGAAGTTACCAAAAAGAACAAATACCCCTTACCCCGAATTGATTTGTTATTTGATCAACTTGCGGGAGCTAAGGTGTTCTCGAAGATAGACTTGAGATCAGGCTATCACCAGATTAAGATCAGACGTGAAGATGTGTCGAAGACAGCGTTTACTACCTGATATGATCTATATGAGTATTTAGTCATGTCTTTTGGGCTGACCAATGCCCCGGCTCATTTCATGTACCTGATGAACTCAGTTTTCATGCCCGAGTTGGATAAGTTTGTAGTGGTATTCATTGATGACATTCTTATCTATTCTAAGAGCAAAGAAGAGCATGAGGAACATCTCCTCATTGTTCTACAACGATTAAGAGACCACCAATTATATTCCAAATTTAGCAAATGTGCATTCTGGTTAGAGGAAGTACAATTTCTGGGTCATGTGTTATCTGCTGAAGGTATAACTGTTGATCCAAGCAAGGTAGAAGAAGTCCTTAACTAGAGAGCACCTACCACTATTCATCAAGTTCGTAGTTTTCTGGGGTTGGCAGGTTATTATCGTCGGTTCATCCCTGACTTCTCCAAAATTGCGAAGCCAATTACTAGACTGCTGAAAAATTAAACAAAGTTTGTATGGTCAACAGAATGTGAGAAGGCCTTTCAAACATTAAAGAAGTTGTTGATAACTGCACCAGTATTAGCACAACCTGATATCGAGAGGCCATTTGATATCTATTGTGATGCATTAGGAATTGGTATTGGCTGTGTTCTTATGCAAGAAGGCAGAGTCATAGCATATGCTTCCAGACAATTCAAGAAGCATGAAGAACATTATCCCACCCATGATCTTGAATTAGCCGCTGTTGTTCATGCACTCAAGGTTTGGCGACATTATTTATTGGGCAATATCTGTCATATCTATACGTATCACAAAAGTTTGAAATATATCTTCACTCAGTCAGAGCTAAATATGAGACAAAGAAGATGGTTAGAACTTATCAAAGATTATGACTTAGAAGTGCATTATCATCCGGGCAAGGCTAATGTGGTTGCCGATGCCCTGAGTCGCAAGAGTCATTTCCATTGTCTGACTGTGAAACTTATGCAACGAACATTGTGTCAAGAGATGGAGCATCTGAATTTACAAATCATAGAACAAGGTTCCCTATCCAATATTGCAGTTGAGTCCACTATCAATGATCAGATCATTGCTGCTCAACAAAAAAGTAAGGGTATAGCCCATATCAAAGATAAAGTCAGATATGGAAAGCTAACATGCTTCAATATTGATGAATCCAATGTCGTATGGTTCAAAGATAGATTGGTAGTACCCAAAAGTCCGAGAGCTGCGAAAGCAGATTCTTGATGAAGCTCATTCTATAAGGTACTCCATTCATCCGGGTAGCAACAAAATGTATCATGATCTGAGAACGAGATATTAGTGGACCAAAATGAAAATAGAAATAGCTCAATATGTGGCCAAATGTGATACTTGTCAGAGAGTCAAAGCGATTCACCTAAAGACTGTAGGTCCATTACATTCATTGCCAGTTCCATCTTGGAAGTGGGAAGATATCTGTATGGACTTCATGTGGGGTTACCTAGAACATCTGCAGGCTACAATTCAATATGGGTTATTGTTGATCACCTAACCAAGATAGCTCATTTCTTGCCAGTCAGAGATAAATATCGAGCGGAACAGTATGCAAAGCTTTATCTTGATAGAATTTTTAGTCTGCATGGGGCACCCAAGACCATCGTCTCTAACAAAGGGTCATTGTTTCGTATCCAAGTTTTGAAAGAGTTTACATGAGTCTTTGGGAACCAAACTTATCCGCAGTTCTACTTATCATCCGCAAACAAATGGATAGACTGAAAGGGTAAATCAAATTCTTGAAGATATGTTGAGAGCATGCGTTCTTTCCTATGGTGCTATATGGGATGAATGCCTTCCCTTAGCTGAATTCTCATATAACAATAGCTATCAAGAGAGCATTAAAATGGCACCATTCGAAGCATTGTATGGTCGTAGATGCCAGACACCTTTAAATTGGTCAGAAGCTGGAGAACGTTGGTTCTTTGGACCGGATGTGGTCAAGGAAGCTGAAGAGAAAGTTAAACTCATACAAGCTAATATGAAGGTAGCTCAATCCCGATAGAAAAGCTATGCTGATAAGAGGAGACGACCGCTAGAATTCATAGTGGGAGATCATGTCTACCTCAAGGTATTGCCGATGAAAGGAGTTCATCGTTTTGGGATTCGAGGAAAGTTGGTGCCCCGTTATGTCGGTCCTTTTCAAATCCAACAACGATGTGGACCGGTTGCCTATCGCATCAAGCTACCAGATCACATGTCAGTTGTGCATGATATCTTCCATGTATCCCAGTTAAAGAAGTGTCTTCAAGTACCTGACCAAGTGATCGACTTTGATGATGTAGAACTAGAACCTGATTTGACTTATGCCGAGTACCCCATTAGAGTCTTAGATCAGAAAGATCGAGTCACTCGAAGACGTACAATCAAGTTCTACAAAGTACAATGGAACCAACACACTGAAGAAGAAGCTACTTGGGAGTCTGAGGATTACTTAGAAGAAAACTTTCCTAACTTCTTTGCTTCTATCTAGTTGCAATACCTTGTCTATATTATAACTTGTTTCTTTTGTCAAAAGAATGTAAAACCCCCCTCACTAGCCTTTTGAATAAAGTTATGATGTGTTAGCTTGACACATTTCCTTTTCCATTACTTAATCCTAAGTTTTAAATCTCGGGACGAGATTTCTTTAAGGGGGAAGGGTTGTAACACCTCTGGTGTTTTGACCTAGTATTAAAACTTGACATGTCATCATATGCATTGCAAAGCATTCATAAAGTAGAAAATTTTGAATGCATTCACTAAATAAGCTTTATTTCATAAGATGTTATTTTATGTGATGTAATGTGATCCAAAACTCTCAATGAAAATCATGACCACAAGGGTCAAATTTCATGTGATCATGTGAGACCATGTGTCATTTGACTCAAATAACCCTAATGGGCCATGTAATTGGTCAAAAATCATAGTTAAGTAAAAAGGTGAACAAATCAAATGTGAATTCAAATTTAAATCATAAAAGTCCTTTTTGCCCCTTTTGTCTATTTCAAAATCCATTTGGAATTTGGGGGTGTGACACAAAGCAAAGTTGAAGCTTATTTTATAAGGATCAACTTTGGTATTCAAAGTTTTTAAAGTTTACATATAAAATTTGGAGTAATTTTGAAATGATTCAAATGCTCAAATGCACCCCAAATTCAAATTTCAAAATGGAGGCAGAATTTGAAAATATTCCTTGAAGCAAAGTTGTAGAGTTTGAAAAGTTGAGCAACTTCCATTTTTGGAGATTTTCAACTTCTTTAGAAAAATTGTGAGTAATTTGCAAAATAAACTCAGTGGCAATTCTGTAATTCTTCTGAACAGTAGCACGACCATCGCCCCACCGCCGACGTCCTTTCTCCGGTCTTCCAGACGCGCCCGTGACCGCCCTCGGCTTCCTGCTGGCACAGGATGCTCACTGCGTGTCGTTCCCTCGCTCTCTTGGCCGCGCTATAAAGCTCCGACGCCGTCGTCTGCTTTCCTTTCTCTCCTCTGTTTCCCGACGCCGCCGTCTCAACTCCGTCGAGCTCCCCTCGCCTCCTCAGCGCAAGCCAGTCTCGGCAAAGCAGTGATCTAGCTCTATCTCCTCCTTGCGAACCCATCCCACCAACTATGGTTGTCTGAGTCCACCAAGAACAACCGCTAGCGACCCTTCTTCCTCGCGGCCGGCGACCTCACCCGAAGCTCCGTTTCACCGCGGCCAGCGTCATCCGGTGAGCCATTGTCCTTGCTTGTTGTCTCTACAGCTTCGTCTCGATGCTGTGGTGCTTAATCCGTTCTTGCTTGGTCGTTTTGCCCGCTATAGTCGCCGGAACTCCGTCGCCGACGAAGTCTGCTCCGCCGTGACAGCTGTCACCGTCGACCCACGTTACCGTAGCTTCTTCGGTCTCGTTCTTTGCTTCAACACGTTCGGGGTGAGCTGCTGATCCTTTCTAAGCCTTTTGTTTGATCTCTACCGACCTTGTTTCGCCGACATAGCGCTGCCGTGTCACCGCGTCCGCCATGGCCGGTGTAGTGCTCGATTCTGGCCGCGTAGGGTCTCGATTGTGCCACCAATCATTGCGCCTTGTTGTAGTGATCACCGTGATGCCTGTGCCTTCGCCGTTAGACTCACCGTCGGCGAGTTACCGCCGGTCAGTGCCGTCGTCGTGGTGGTCAAAGCCGAAGGTTAGGGATGACAAGTGGGTCCCGTATGTCAGCGACTGTGTAGTTCAAATGGAATTTTTCTATTTTCAGAAATAGATGAATAGTGTCTGTTTTTGTTATTTTTGTGTAGATTTATTTAGAGCTCCAAAAATTATGAAAATTTGTGTGTAGCTTCTGTAAATGTTCTATTATGGTTTAAAAATATGAAACTTGAAATTTGAATAAATTTTTAATGTTCCAAAATTCAGTCCATTAATTGATAAATGTAATTTCCATGATTTTTGTAGGCCACTGTATAACTTCAAAAATTATGAAATTTATTTTGGTACACTA
This sequence comes from Miscanthus lutarioriparius, assembly GCA_904845875.1. Taxonomy (NCBI): domain Eukaryota; kingdom Viridiplantae; phylum Streptophyta; class Magnoliopsida; order Poales; family Poaceae; genus Miscanthus; species Miscanthus lutarioriparius. The sequence continues at coordinate 26,730,107 of CAJGYO010000015.1, forward strand.
ATTTGTCATGAGTAAGCTTACATAAAATTTTGAGGTCATTTGGAACAAGTTCATTTTTAGCTTCATTCCAAATTTAATTCAAAAAAATGGATAAAAGCAAAGCCTAAGTGCTAGTTTAGGGTTTGATCTTGTTTTGGTCATGTTTTGTGACCAGTAGGGTTTCAAGGTCCATTTGGTAAAGTCACTTGTGTAGTCCTTGATGGTAGAATTGCAAGTTGGTTTTGTTGGCTTGCAACTGTACCACGAAGGAAAGTTATATTCAAGGTGTTGTTATATTTCATGCACCATGAAAGTATCATGTTTACATTATCATCATGTTGAAGCATATGTTATTATTTCGTGTAGAATCCGAGAGTGAACCGATTCTAGTTGAGTAAGTTGTGGAAGAATCCTCGGTTGTCTCGGGATTCGATATTTGTGGTACTGATCCGGAACCCGAGATCGTCAACGAAGGCAAGCCCCGGTTTATGCATTAAACCATTACCTTGTTTACTTTGAAAAGTTTATCACCTATGTTACTTATTGCATTAAGTTGATTAATTCAAATGTTACCTACTTGATGCATTGCCTACCTTGTTAATTGTTTACCATCCTTGAAGATGATTTCATTTAAAAAGGCGTAGAATGCTTAGTATGCTTTATGGTAGGCTTTCAAAGTAAAAGTTTTGATACAATCAAAGATGGCATACTGGCTAAAGAAAGAAAGAAGATAGAATGAACTAGAGACTAGTCGGGTGACTTATCTTGAATGTTGGGTAATGTTGCCGACTATGTCGCTTAAAGGCCACTCATTGTGGATCTTCTAAACGAGACACTTTGTAGTACTGGTCACATACTCCGGTAAGCCTACTTTGGCTAATCCGATACTAAGACGAATGCCCACGCACTAGGAGTGGAGAGATGGCGGGAGTAGCGTGTACCCTCGTGGCTGGAATGTGGCCGGATTGGAGGTGTGTTGTGCTCTCGGGTGGTGTGGAGACGGCTTAGTATGGGAGGATCTAGTAGCGAGGTTGATATATGCAAGATTAAGTTCTACATATATCGTGTGATAAGGAATCCCCAGCTGGGACTTGAATCAATTCGAATTGCCGGTGCTCCACGGATATGGAGACCTGATTCATTATAGAAGCAATACAGGACTGGTGAATTACTAAAACATGAGAAAAAGAATGGAATGAGAAGGATTGGAACATGGGATATGAACACTTAGTTTGAGATAATGAACTAAGAAGATTTAGGCGTAAAACTTGAAAATAGGATCAAAAATAGTAAGCTTTTGGCAAAGAATTTTTGAATCTTGCTACATCCTTACCTTGCCCCAACACCTGCATCTCTAAAGTCCTTCACTCCCTTTTACGTCGGGTCAGTCTTGTTGAGTACTTTTGTACTCAGGGTTTGTTAACCCTTGTTGCAGGTGAGTCGCATGCGCAAGCTTGTTTTGGTCCTTGCTGCATGTCAGTGTTTGAAGTTGATGCCAATGAGGAATGATGAATGGCCTTTGGACAAGGCACTAGTTTGTGTGAAATAAATAATGTTAATGTAATATTATCCCGCTACTATGGTTGTATGACACTTATGGTTTTGTAAGTTTGAAACAACTGGTTTGTAATATTAAAACTTAAGTCTTCCGCTTTAAAATCTCTGGTATGTATATCGAAAACTGTTGTAATTTGTAATGTCTGTGATTGGGATCCTGTTTGGAAAAGATTCGTGGATGATTCGGGTTTCCGAGGACACCCAACAGACCTGTTAAGTTGTTGAGAACTTTTGTACGCTATTAGAGGTCTGTTGAGACATCGATAGGTGCACGTTGGCCTGATTTCTTAGGAGGTTCTACCACACCTACATACTCTCTTGTATTTACATTGTTTACATTGTTGCCTAGTCAAGCTCTTTAGTGTAGTTAGTCTTTGAGAGCTTGTTAGTTTGGTTAGTGAGGCTCTTTATTTAGTCTTTGAGAGCTAACTAACTTATAGAGTAGTGACTTAAGCTTGTGTGTGCTTAGAGATCATAACAACTAGAATTGTTGGTATAGGTGTCTTGCAACCCTTATAGAGCTAGAGCAAAATTGCATTACGCCATTTAGTGTACTAACCATTTGTTCTAGTGAGTTTGTAGAAATTTTTTATAGGCTATTCACCCCCTCTAGTTATTTTGGACCTTTCAATGGGGAGAATGACTCACTAGCGGTGGTTGAGGTGGGCTTTTTGGTTGTTGGGCCAAAGGGGTGTTAGCTGTTGGGATTATCCTAAAATTCACAAATACAGATGTTTCGGTCCAAATATGAGATCATGTAAATACGGGCGAGGTGTAGTATTTCCTATTTTGGATGTTAGACCCGGACACATCTGACTCGGTTCCTATCCCATTTTTAGATTTTTCTAATAATACAAAACAAACAGATAAATGTGGAAAACAGGATGGGTTGGGTTAGGATTTAACCCGTTCATTTTCAACATTAGTGGACACACTTTTGCTTGACAAAAACTCCTTCAGCAAACCCAAGAACAGTTAGGGACATAAGAATTGAAAGTATACCAAATAGGGAGGGTCCTAATAAGGCCTTGAAGCTGACTACATACATAAGAGGAGTAGGTCATAAGGAGGTCTTCAGGCCCGTCCTATGGGGGGGACAGCCTGTGCGATGCCCATGGGCCCATGAGGCTGGGGGCCCATGAGGGTACCCATGTGTATACTGTATAGTAGATGCTATCAGCCCATACGCCGACAAGGCAACAGTGTGTACCAATAGGCCTGCGTACCAATTGGTGGCGGCCACTCGTATTCTCGTTCTCAATCGTGAGTGCGTGTTTGCAGACTGCGTGACGGTGTCGGCGTGCTAGGGCCAGGCACGAGCGCGAGCACGGACGTCCCTCCAATGTGGCGGCGTGGCACTGGCACTGCGGTGCGGCGTCCCTCTTCACGGCAACAGCAAGTCGGCAAAGGTATCAGGCCTCTAAAATAAACAAATCAATTTGATTGCAGTTCAGTACTTTAGTGTACAGATCAATACCTTCTTATGGGGATAGGGCTAGGCTTTAGGGATTTGATTTGTAATTTAATATTTTTTTATCATGTTAGATGTTGCCAAAGAAACATAAGTCCGGTGCTCAAAAAAGGAAAGAAAGAAAACAAGAACTTCAATCTACAGAATCGCAAAAGGGTGTGTTGCATAGGTTTTTTCCAACATCAAGAAATGTCGAAGTCAGTCAAGATCAGGGGCAGGAACATGATCAACTAATAATCGCACAAGCTGATGGCAATGATGGTGGTATAGACGAGCAGATTTTAGATGCACATGCTGATGCCAATGAAGGTGCTACAGGGGAGGAAAATTTAGATGCGCAAGCTGATGCTAATGAAGGTGCTGCAGGGGAGGAAAATTTAGATGCGCAAGCTGATGCTAATGAGGACATTTTGGGATCAGGTGAAAATTTGCAGCCTTCGGATGATACAGAAAATTTATATATTGATGAACAATCAATGTTGACTATCTTTGATCCTAGGACATGGGAAAATCTTAACAATATGAGAAAGGGCCTGTAAGAGAGATGGATTTACAATTTCCTAGTGATCCTAATAATAGGCGTTTTTCATATGCCTACTACTCCAGAAAGTTAACTAATGGAGAGGTTGTTGATAGGAAGTGGCTGGTTTACTGTAAACATGTGGACAAGGTCTTTTGTTTTTGTTGCAAGCTATTAAAATCAAATCAGAACAATTCTTTGTTAGCAAATGATGGAGTGAGGGATTAGAAGCATTTGAGTGAGAAACTAAAACAACATGAGAACAGTGTGGAGCATCTGACAAACATGAATACATGGAATGATCTTCGGATTAGATTGAGCAAAAATAAAACAATTGAGGATGAAATGCAGCAAGAAATTGCAAAAGAGAAGGAGCGTTGGAGACAAGTTTTGGTAAGAATAGTTTCTGCTGTGAAGTTTCTTACTAAACAAAATCTTGCCTTCCGAGGAACAAATGCAAAACTTTATCAATCAAATAATGGTAATTTTCTGGCCACAGTGGAAATGATTGCTAAATTTGATCCTGTCATGCAAGAACATATTAGGCGCATTCAAAATAATGAAATCTATCATCATTATCTTGGCCCTAGGATACAGAATGAGTTAATTGCTATGCTTGCTGATGCTGTGAAAAAACATATCTTAAAGATCATAAAAGATGCCAAGTACTTCTCTAAAGATCATAAAAGATGCCAAGTACTTCTCTGTTATCTTGGATTGTACCCTAGATGTGAGTCATGAAGAACAAATGACACTAATTGTGCGGTGTGTTAATATGTCAAGTGCCATTCCAAGAGTAGAGGAATTTTTTTAGAGTTCTTAAAGGTTGATGACACATCAGGATTGGGGCTTTTTAATGTACTGTTGGATGCATTGCAGTCTCTTGATTTGAACATTGATGATGTGAGAGGTCAAGGGTATGATAATGGTTCCAATATGAAGGGAAAACATCAAGGTGTGCAGGCACGTGTGCTTGAAATTAATCCAAGAGCATTGTATATGCCATGTGCATATCATAGTCTGAACCTTGTTCTTTGTGATATGGAAAAATCCTATAGAAAAGCTATTACTTTTTTTAGTGTCATACAACGGATATATGCATTGTTTGCACGATCTACTAAAAAGTGGAAAATTTTGACCGATCATATTGAGAGGTTCACTGTCAAACCCTTGTCTGATACTCGTTGGGAGAGTCGAATAAAGAGTGTGCAACCTATCAGGTATCAAGCTTCTCAAATAAGATCAACTCTGGAGGAGGTGGAAAGAACTTGTACCGAGGACCCAAAATCGGTGAGTGAAGCTGGATCATTGGTAACCACTATTGAGAATTTTGAATTTTTAGTTGGTATGGTTATTTGGGAAGATATTTTATCTGTTATCAACATGGTGAGCAAAAAGTTGCAGTCTCCAATTGTGTGCTTGGATAGTACTTTGAAACAGATAGAAGGGGTCATATCATATTTTAAGAAGTACAGAGACACAGGCTTAAGTGCAAGTATTGAGACTGCAAAATCCATTGCATCTAGTTTGGATGTAGAGCCAATATTTCCTACAAAACATAAAGGTAAAAGGAAGAAGCAATTTGATGAACAAAATGATGAAACTGAAGAATTACAACGGTCAGCTATAGATGACTTTAATGATGACTACTTCCTAGTTATTGTTGATTATGCAATTGTTTCATTAACTAGTCGATTTGATCAGCTAAAGGAATTTGAGAAAATATTTGGTTTCTTATTCAATTCGGAAAATCTAAAGTCCTTGGATCATAGTGATCTACGAGACTGTTGCACAACTTTTGTGAATACTTTTTCTCATGACAACAAGTCTGATGTTGAGTTAGATGATTTGTTCTCTGAGTTGGAAGTGTTGCAAGTAACTTTGCCAGATCAGTTGATGTCAGCATATGAGATTCTTCACTTTGTTAAAGTTGCAGATTGCTATCCAAATGCCTCTATTGCATATCGGATTCTGTTAACTATTCCAGTGACAATAGCATCAGCTGAAAGAAGCTTCTCCAAATTGAAGCTACTGAAAAATTGTTTGAGGTCAACTATGCTACAAGAAATATTAAATGGCTTGGTTATGTGCAGCATTGAGAAGGATATTTTAGATACAATTGATCTTGAAAGTGTTCTTGAAGATTTTGCATCAAGAAATGCCCGAAGACATTTTTTAAAAAGCACTGAAGCACCGTAGTTTTATTTGAGATAACCATCATAGTTATTTTGCCGTTTTTATCTTCTTTGATGTACTGTTACCTTTTCAAGAAGAATTAAATATATGCTACAAGTTATATACTTTAATCGTCCTATTCAAATATTACATTGTCGGGTCCTTAGTGTCTTACTGGCCCAAGGGCCCATGAAATTTGTGGGACCGTTCCGGAGGTCTTAAGCACAAAAAGCCTATAGCCAAACCTTAAGCTCGAAGCAACTCCTCAGCGAGTAAAGAAAACACGAGAACAAAGAAGATATATTCGGGATGAGCAAGGGTGAAGCTTTGCTTGGATGGCGATGGCAACGATAGGGCAGCATCTAGTCGGGAGGCGGTGAGCTCTAGTGACGAGCTCAACGCGTGACGGCAAGACACGAGGCCAGGGGTAGTGGCAAGATAGGGGAGGTGCCGGCGTGCGACCAGCTTGCCGTGCAACAACTACGAATAGTAAAACAAATAGAATCAATTGATTTCTCTTAGAGCTTGTTTGGTAGGGTTTTTGTCTTAGCTAGATAAAGCTAATTTTCACTTTCTCTTACCAAACAAGTCTAAATGAAATAACTTCTCTCTAAAAGCTATTGGGCATGTTCACATTTGGTTGGTCTTTGGTCTTTGGTTTTTTTGTGGTGCTTTTTTTAGAGGAAAACACTATTGGCTCATTTGGTTTGGGTGAAATTTAAAACCAAAAGTTGAACAGTGAATTTTAAGCTCCTCTCATACCACAAGAACTAAGGTGAAGCTGAAAATATTAGTTTCTCCCTGCTTGCTCTCTACTATCTTTTTCAAAAATTGTTTTACCAAACGTATTTTGGGCCTGATTAGTTGGCTATCAAAATTTACCATACTAAAGATTTGACAAGCTAAAAGTTAGATAAAAAATTTACCAAAACTTTGGCAAACCAAATGTAAGAAGTTGATAAGTTTTGGCAGCCAACTAAATACTAGCCATGGTTTGCCATACCTTTGACATGGTAAATTTTAGTAGCCAATCGATTCAGACTCTTTAGAAACAACTTTAGCTTTAGCGGTGAAATTGAAAAGAAAAAAACGTTTCACGGGTGAGGATGAGCTGTACGGCTTTATTTCTTATTTAATTTGATGTTTGGTGGTTATTATTCTAATGATTTACTAGAAGTTCGAAACGTTTCACGCAACTCAACACATTCCTCCTCTAGCTTTCCCTAATCCACCTTCTCACTTCTGATCCTGACCTCAACCCCGGCGCCGCCGCCGTCTCTCTCTCTCTCTCTCTAACCCGCTTCTCCACCTCCCTCTCCTCGGCTGCTCTCCGCGCGTCCACCGGGTCCACGCCGCATCGGTGAGTACCTCCCGCGCGCTTACACGCTAGTCTCACCCTCACGACCTCCGCTCCTCCCGTTCCCGCGCTCCGATTTGGGGGCCTAGCGGTTGCTGCTCCTCCATGTTTCTCCAGTCATCGATGCGGTTTTCGGTTCTGGAAAAACTGTAATTGAATTGAATAAATTGGTGTTCCGATCCTGGAATTGCAGGATTGGTTAGTCGGGCCTGGTGAGGTCGCGCGGGGCAGCGTCGGTCGATGGCGGAGCTTGTGGGTCCGCGCGTCTACAGTTGCTGCACTTGCCGGAACCACGTCTGCCTCCACGACGACATCATCTCCAAGGCCTTTCAGGTCCGAACTCCTGGAATCACCATTCCTTCACTTCGCCCACTTCGCTTCCGGGCGAGTTGTTTGTTCTTTGGAGGTTCTGCACTTACCAGCCCGTCTATATATCCTAGGAATTTGGACCTCTGTTTGCTCCGAAATCGAGTCCTCCTGTAGGTGATACACTTAGTGGATCCACTTTGTCTGAATTCTTGATGGCCCGATTGATTGTGGTTCTCATGTGTGGCAGTTCTGTTTGCAGCAATGGTCTATAGGCAATACCACAATAGACACCGCAAGCTTGGATGATGTAACATTTATGTTTATTGTTGTTGTTATTTGAGAGGGAAAAGTGTGTTGCTAGTTGTGCTTGCATAATCTTGTCTTGTATGGGTGGCAGAGATTACGCCACTTCCACTTGGGTTAATATGAAATTGGTACACCTGGTCTGTGCTAGTGTATTTCTAAGTATGTTTGCACCTCATCAGAATCATGCCTTCAGGCTTCATGTCCATATATATATGTGTACTTCTCATTGCATTGTAGTACTTCTGATTTTACTTTAGATACTGAATGAAGTATAAAAGCAAAAGGGCACTCTTGTTTGCTGCAGTGCCTTAACACTATAGTACAGTCTTCATGTATCTAGTGCTCCAACCTCTTCCCATGGTCCTATGTTCCCATTTGAAAATAACACCAAACTGTTCCTGAAAAATTCCAACAAAAATATTAGTGGACAGATGATGCAAAGTTCTATGTTCACGTAAAATTTGAGATGCAACAAAAATCTGTGCAAGGAGATACAAAAAAGTGAAATAAGCACTTGAACAGATTTTCACAAGAATATTAATTATGGGTTGTACTACTGTCTATGTCTGATGCAACTATTCAAGTGCTGATTTCACCCTTTTAGTTTTTTGTATCTCCTTGCACAGATCTTTGTTGCATCTCAAGTTTACATGAACATAGAACTTTGCATCATCTATCCATTCATATTTTTGTTATAATTTTTGGGGCACATTTGGATGTCTTTTCTTTTTGAAAAGGGAGTATGGGAGTATGGGAAGAGGTGGGAGTACTGGATATGTTCTTGGTGACTTGGTGCTAGAAGCACAACCAAAGGATCCCTATTATTGTGTCTGAAACCGTTTGTAAGCTCTGTGTCATTAGGGATCAGAAAATTCTTTGTAAGCACCATATTAGTTGAGACTTCTGCTGGCGCCTGGAGGATAATGCCTTCTTCCTTTTTCTGTTTTAGGGGAGGAATGGCCGTGCATTTCTGTTCTCTCATGCCATGAACGTAGTTGTTGGGGCGAAGGAGGATAGACAGCTTATGACAGGACTACACACAGTCGCTGATATCTACTGTAATGATTGCCGTGAGGTGTTGGGCTGGAAGTATGAGAGAGCATATGAAGAGACACAGAAATACAAGGAAGGAAAATTCATATTCGAGAAGTCAAAGATTGTCAAAGAAAACTGGTAGTATCCAAGTTGTCACTCACCAAATGTTCTGGTGAAGACGAATTGGCCATTGTTACATGGTAGTGTGCTTTTGGATGTTTGCGTCCCTGTAAATAGCCTACCTCCATGGATTGCAGTGCTAAGGTGTCTCATGTTCTCGCCTTAGTGACAATTGTAAAGCACACTTATTCCTGTTCATTTGTGTGAATAAGATACTTCATGTGGTTATTTGGTATGGAATTATGGCCTCTAATGTGCATAACATGGTGGGCCCTCAAAATCTTTTATGACCATCATTCTTGGTGATAGTGTTAGAAGGGCGGGCCTGGTGCAAGTGGTAGAGTCTTCCCGCTTGTGACCGTAAGGTCCCGGGTTCGAGTCGTGGTCTCCTCGCATTGCATTGGCGAGGGTAAGGCTTGCCACTGACACCCTTCCCCAGACCCGCACAGACTGGGAGCTCTCTGCACTAAGTACGCCCTTTTTTATTCTTGGTGAGAGTGTAGTGCGGAATTTGTCGTTGGATGGGTCTTATCAGGTTGCTGAAAAATTAATGGCTGATTCCATGCTTGGTTCTGTAGTAAGAATATTGGAAGATAGTTGTGGTTCCTTGAAAAGGGAATAACTTAGTTGACATGGAACTGATTTAACATTGGAAAATGAAATATTATATAAGAAACCTCTGGTATCGATTCCTAAACATTCTGCATGTCTCTCTCTGCTAAAAGTCTGTTGATGTTACTCTTGGTAGTCAGACTGTTGTTTAATAAGGGAGCATGTATTTGATACGTTTGGTTAATGAATTGGTCCTGTATGTGATATATCTATTGAAAAATTTAGACTGACCAAGAATACTTATTTTACACTGTTAGTTATTCATTTGATAACTGCTTTGACCTGTACTATGCAGGCAAGTTAAAAATCTGGTGAGTTGGTGATGACCTTTTCTTGTAATGCATTGAAGAAGGATCAGGGTTCTGTGTTCAAAGTTCAAACTCTTGTGACTAGGCTGCAGTTGTATTCAGTTTGAAAACTCTTGCCTTTAGCTGTTTCCTCATTATTATTTTTAAATAGTGTTTGCATCACACTCTGATGTTTGTGGTCGCATTCCAACCTTAAGGTTTGATGCTCTTACCTTAGCGACATGTGTTCTCTGAATAAGATACTGCATATGGTTCTTTGTTCCAAAACCATGGTCTCCAATGTGCATAGCTTGGTGGTCTATAAGTAATATTTACAATATGGGTCTTGTGGGGGAATGTTACATAGAAATTGCATTTGATAGTATCTGGAATGATGAAATATTACAGGGAAGTTGCCACCATGCATAGCACAATATTGAAACTTAGTTGCCATAATACCGTCCAAAGTTGAGGCAATGAGGCCACATGTCAGTCACAACCGATGCTATTTTGGCATGTCCTCTCTTATAATGAAAAACGTGTCAAACAGACATGTTCTCAAAAAATAAAAATAAAAATTGGCATGTCCTAACTTTGGATGGTCTTTTGGCACTGACCAACAACATAATATGTATGAGGCAATTTTACCAAAATGCTAATGGCCAATTCTTTTTTCCAGTTCCGTCAGAACACAGCAAGATAGCTATGGTTTCCACTCATAACAATACGGCTCAAGTTGATACGGAACCAATTTCAGATTACTATGAGAAACATTTATAGAAAAGGAACGGTGACAAAAGAGAGATTGCAAATATTATGCATGTCTCTCTGAAAGTGCTATGTTGATGTTATCATGCCTCTCAGATCTATTGTTTAATAAGGGAACTTTACTATTTGGTCAGCAAATTGATTCTGCATGTTGTCATGTGTTTATTGGCTAAAGCAGACTAATCAAAAGGCGGTTACATATTTTGCATCATTAGTCGTCTTTTTACTAACCTCCTTCACTTAGGGCATGTTCGCTTGTCTGAATTTTGGAGGAATCTGGATGGTTTGGAAGAATGCTGGAGGAATTTATGAGAGAAAAACACTGTTTCGGATGAAAAAAAATAAGCGGATCAAGCCGGGTTTAAGGGCACGCGAACGGGGCCTTAATCTTTGTTGCCTATGTAGGCTAGTTGAAAATATGCGCAGCCATCTTTTCTGGTAGTGCTTAGCTAATGGATTTTTCCTGTCTTGATACTTAGCCTTTGATCAGGATCAAGTTTGACTTTTGGATTGATACGTTGCGTTTGGCTCTCTTTTCTAGGAATATGTCACGTTAAATTTTATAACTTGCACTTTTGTCCAGCTCTCCCGCGAAGAATTGTTATTATTTACTACTCATAACCATTGATCTGATATTTTGTATGCAAGTGAGTTCATGTGCTATTAATACTAGATAGTTATCTAATTTCAGCCAAAGTGATTTTGGTTGCAGCTGGGCGTGCAGCCTGACCACATCTTTTTGTTATATGGAATAGTGCTCTACAGTATATTCTATGGATGGAGGGTGACCCCTGACCCTGAGGCTCGACATGCTTGTAGTGTGAAATACTTGAAGTCAAAAGCAGCCGTTTGTATGCCAGAAACTCTGCCATCCAAATTTTTTTAAAAAACACTGCTATCCACGATGCCTACGGGTTTGTTCAGACGCCCAAAACTTCAGTTCATGAAGTTGACCAAAGATGAAATGGTCATTGTTACATGTTAGTGTGCTTTAACATGGTGGGTCCTCAAAATTTTGTACAATCTTCATTCTGGATAAGAATGTAGTGTGGAATTTGTCGTTGGGTGGATCTTATCAATGCTTGATTCCATGTTTGGTTTCTAGTAATAACATGAGAAGATAATTGTGGTTCCTTGAAAAGGAAATAGCTTAGTTGACATGGAACTGATTTAACATTGGTAAATGAAACATTTTAGAAGAAATCCTCTGTGGTATTATCGTTTCCTAAACATTCTGCATGTCTTTTTCTGCAAAATAGTCTGTTGATGTTACTCTTGTTAGTCAGATTGTTGTTTAAGAGTAAAATGCACCGGAGGTCCATTAACTTTCTTTTGGGTGTCATCTAGGTCCATCAACTTGAAAACTGTATTTTGATCTATAAACTTTTAAAATAGTTCACTGTAGGTCCATGCCATTTATTTAACCTTAAATTCAACATATATTTGCAGAAAACCCTCTACTTTCTTTATCTTCTACGAGCTCAGACCCTTCCTGCTCAACGCATGCATGCACGTCGGCCGGCCTCGCTCTCTCCCGACAGCGCAGCTGCACCGAGCTCCCGCTGGCCTTGGCCACGCGGATCTTGGGGCCGGCCACCATCACCGGCTTCACGGCCTTGTCGAGGAACGCAACTGTGGCCTCGACGGCGGCCTCGAGACCCATCAGGTTGCTCGGCCTACAGCAGCCCATGCATGCAATGCAAATTATGCAATGATTTCATTCATTCATTCATTCTCAACTAATTAACAAAGAACAATAATTAACGCAATGCAATTAACAACGACCGACCGACCTTGGCGCCAGGAGGTATGGCACTGGGTCTGTCGCGAACGTCGGGTGCGGCAGTCCCGGCAGGTTGCAGCTGACGCTGATGTACACGGGCTTGCTCTCCCTGAGCGCCGTGGAGATGGCCCTGTCGATCTGCTCGTGCGCGTCCTCCAGGTTGTTGACGACGGCCTGGTGGCAGGTGACGGCCTGGAAGCACCGGAGCTGGACGCGTACCAGTCGGAGTGCGGCGGCTGCTGGCTCTGTCGTCGTTCCCGGACATGCACAGCGACATGTGCATCTGCGCGGAGGACGCGATGGCGGCGCTGGTGCTGCTCCCGTTCCACAAGGCGCAGCGATCGGACGGCAGCATGGAGCCGGGCCACCACGGCTTCCGGGTGGTCAACCAGAAGGTGCTGCAGCTGGCGCCGTGCTCGGTGGGGGTGGTGGTGGACCGAGGCCTCGGTGGGAAGCATGCATCCGTCGTCAGCACCAGCTCCCAGTCCCAGCAATCCCAGACGGCGCCCGTGGTGGTTGTGTTCATCGGCGGCGCGGACGACCGCGAGGCCCTGACGCTGGCGTCCCTGATGTCGAAGCACCCGGGCGTGCGTCTGACGGCGCTGCGCGTGGTGCAGAACGCGACGGCCGTTCCTGGACAAGGCCGTGAAGCCGGTGATGGTGGCCGGCCCCAAGATCCGCGTGGCCAAGGCCGGCGACGCCTTCGTGGAGCTGGCAGAGGCCAGCGGGAGCTCGGTGCAGCTGCGCTGTCGGGAGAGAGCGAGGCCGGCCGACGTGCATGCATGCGTTGAGCAGGAAGGGTCTGAGCTCGTAGAAGATAAAGAAAGTAGGGGGTTTTCTGCAAATATATGTTGAATTTAAGGTTAAATAAATGACATGGACCTGCAGTGAACTATTTTAAAAGTTGATGGACCCAAAAATGCACTTTCTAAGTTGATGGACCTAGATGACACCCCAACGAAAGTTAATGGACCTCCGGTGTATTTTACTCGTTGTTTAATAAGGGAGCTTGTATTTGATACGTTTGGTTAAAGAATTGGTCCTGCATATGATCGGCCCCGTTTGGCTTGCTGAATTTTGGCTGAAAAACACTGTTCTTGCTGAAATGTTGTGAGAGAAAGACACTGTTCCGGCTAAAAAAAGAAGCCGAATAAGCCAGATATGGGGTAAGCCGAATGTGCCGATATATCTATTAATAATTAGACGGATCTACTTATTTTCCATTGTTAGCCATTCATTTGCTAACTGCTTTGACCTGTACTATGCAGGCAAGTTGAAACTCTGGTGAGTTGGTGATGACCTTTCCTTGTAATGCATTGTAGAAGGATCAGGGTTTTGTGTTCAAACCCTTGTGATTAGGCTGCAGTTAGATTCAGTTTGAAAACTCTTGCGTTTAGCTGTGTCTTTGTTATTATTTTTAAGTAGTATTTGCATCACTCTTATGTTTATAGTCAGGTTCCAACCTTAAGGTTTGATGCTCTTGCCTTAGTGACATGTTTCTGTGAATAATATACTGCATATCGTTCTATGTTCCAAAACCATGGTCTCCATTGTGCATAACTTGGTGGTCTATAAGTAATCTTTACAATATTGGTCTTGTGGGAGAATGTTACATAGAAATTGGCATTGGATATTATCAGGAATGATGAAATATTACAGGGAAGTTGCCACCATGCATAGCATTATGTTGAAACTTAGTTGCCATAATACCATCCAAAGTTGAGGCCATGAGGCCACATGTCAGACACAGCAGATGCTATTTTGGCAATTTCCTAACTTTGGATGGTTTTTTGGCACTCACCAGCAACATAATATGTACAGAGACAATTTTACCAAAATACTAATGGTGAATTTTTTTTATTCTTCAGTATCATCGGAATACAGCAAAATAGCTATGGTTTCCACTCAAAACAAGATGGACGAAGTTGATATGGAACCGATTTCATATTACTATGAGAAACATTTGTAGAACCGGGACTGTGACAAATGAGATATTGCAAATATGATAATTGCATGTCTTTCTCAGATAATTGCTTTGTTAATGTTATCATGCCTCTATAGTTTAATAAGGGAACTCTACTATTTGGTCAGCAAATTGACTCCGAAGGTTGTCATATGTTTATAGACTAATGTGGTTACATATTACGCATCATTAGTCATCTTTTTACTAACCTTCTTGACTTAATCTTTGTTGCTTATGTTACATATTACACATCATTAGTCCTGGTGCCTTCGCCGCAGCTTCCCGGCCTTCGCCTCACGCGATCGCCCGAGCGGAGGCCTCTGCTTCCTTTCCCTATACACTGTTCATAAAACTCGTTAGCCGTTAGTTCTTATTGCTGTTGCGAACTTTGTTCTCCGCGACTTATAACCGTGTCCCAACAGTTCCCCCCTTGAAGGCTTGGTCTGATGCTGGCGGGCATTGCCCTCAAAACATAGTCCTCAGTCTCTGAGGCGTGGAGGCTTCCCCCTTGGTGGGCCTTGCCCTCGAAACCTAGCCCTCAGGCTCTGAGGCACGGAGGCTCTTGCGCACGCGGAGGCTTTTCCCCCTTTCCCCCCGGGACGCTTGGATCAGACCGCTGCGTTGGTGACGTGTCGCTATTTGATTCGCCGTGGTGGCCATGGAACCGACATGTTTTTGAACGGATGTGACCGTTGGCCCCGAAAGTCGAAGCGACGTGGCGGGGGCTATATAAGGGTCGGTAGGTGAAGGCTCCCCCCGTCCCTATCTGAGCCATCGCTTTCGCTGCTGTTGCTTTCTACACTGTTCCTTTGTGCCTAGTTTTCACTTAGTTGGTGTTTGCCTTCGCTCCCTTTGGGTTGTTGCTGAGTCTTAGAAGTGGCTACGTCTGTTAGTCCTCCGCGCTAGGCTTCCTTCTTTGGGCCGTACTGTCGCCTTCTCGGTGTTAGGTCTAGTGGGTGGTCTGTGCTGTTTGAGGAGTGTATGATTGTCAGTGCAGAGGCGTTAGGGCTTGAGGAGTATCTTTCTAGAGTTGAGGCCTCCGTTGCTGATTTGATAACCGCTGAGGAGGTAGGAGACATGGCTGGCTCATCCAGGACGTGGGATTTTGGACCTTCGCTTATGATGAAGGACATGATCGAGGAGTTGTGGCAGTTGGGCTGCTTTGGTGATGCTAAGGTGAAGCCTCCGGAGGGGGAGATGATTCCTAAATCGAAGGCCGCTGATGCCGTGGTTTTCAAGGATTTTTTCCTTTGTGGCCTTGGCTTCCTGGCGGCGTGCTTCCTTCGCCAAGTCTTGGAAGCATTCGAGGTACAACTGCATCATCTTACCCCTAATGGTATTGTTATTCGAGTAAGTTCTGCTAGGCCTGCTTCTCTTATGGCACGGAGCCCAACGTTGGTACTTTCTGCGAGTACTATGAGCTCCAGCACTAGCCTAAACGAGTTGGCGAAGGCCAGATGGTGGCGCAGTATGGAAGCTGCACTTTTATGCCGCGGAGGAACTAGAAAGGCGAGAAGTTAGAGATCTCTTTGCTCAGAAGAACAAGTGGTCGAAGGATTGGATGCAATATTGGTTCTACATGAGGACCGGTGGCATGACATCTATTGGCTCAGACGGGAAGAAGAATACCCGCTATCCGTTGGCTTCAGTGATGACTCTAATGAGGCCTCTGACTCAAGGGATCCTGGGTCTGGGGACTGATGAGGGTCGCAAAGCCTGTGACAAGGCTTTTGCTCTAGCCTGCCGGTACTCTAGAGGCCGTGATTTGGTTGAGCAGATGGTAGTGGCTAACTGCTGGCCCCTTGGTAAGAACAGGCCTGCCATGACCATTGAGATATTCAATCTGCCTAGTTTTTGGCGAAGGTGTTGGTGTTCCGTTTCCCCGCTTTGGTTTTGAGAAAAAGGAGGGTCGGGCTGTTGAGAAATTGATAAAGTCCACCGAGGCGGGGGCGCGTGAGATACTCGATGAAATGTCTGATAGGGAGTATCTGGCGCACCGAGCCATCGCTAGTACAATGTCGTGGCTCAATAGAGTTTTGGAGGAGTTCAGGGTCCACCACGAGAAACATGACATTCGTGCGAAGGTGCACAAGTCCATAGAGGACAAGGCAAGGAAGGCCGCCGCCAAGAATGTGACTGCTGCGGCGGAGGCAAAGAAAAGAAAAGGGGTTGCTGCACCCAAGGTCGTTACCAAAAGGCGGAAGACTGTGGCTGCTTCTGCTGTCGCCTCTACCGATGCATCCAGGTCGCCTCCACCAATGATGATGAGGAGGTTGCTGAAAATATTGTCGGAGGCTCTGGCTCCATTGCTGCCGGAATGGGGGGTGAGTGCTCTGCTGCCTCTTTGGATCTTGGTGGTGATCACTTAGTGGACACCACCCTCCAAGGAATGGGCGGTGGCCTTACTACTAAACCCTCCGTCGTGGCGCCTATGCCCGGTGTTTTGGGTGATGAGTCTTCCGGTCCGAGGGTGAAGGTGCTAGTAGTGGTGATGCTTCTCCGCCAAGAAAAGGGGAGGCTCTAGTACTGACCTTTGCCGTCCTATGGCCGGTCTCATAGAGGTGTCCGAGGACGAGGCGGAGGCGAGTTCTCTAGTTGCTCCACTCCAAAGCGTGAGGTTTCAGGCCACAGGTCATCACGCCGAGGATGCTAGTGGCTCGAATACTTCCCCGAGCCCTTTGCATCTGGGTAAGTTGCCTCTTAGCTTTGTTTTTCCTTGCTGTTTGTGTTTTTCTATTTTATCGAGACTTATTTTGATTTTTTCAGAGGGTTTGACGAAAGCCCTCGGGAACACTGATGAGAACCTTGATGATCCTTTGGGTGTGGACCTCGCCCGAATTGGCTTGGGAGCACCTCCGAGGCCTCTGCTTGGGGCACGACTCCTTGCCCATCTGGTCCAGGTTTGGATGGTGGCGAAGGTTGCTTTTTGCTTCTTGTTTTCTGTTTCTGCACTATATTTTATTTTGGTCTTGCTTATTTTTGGTTGCTGTTCTAGGTGCCTCAGACTGCACAATAAGTGGGTGCGCGAATGTCCTTGAAGCTGTTTACAATGATATAGGAGGTTGTCTTTCCTATATCTTTTGTTTTCTTACTTTTTGTCTAACGTTTCTTACGCTTGATTTGTTGTTAGGCCGCCTTCGCCACCACTTGAAGAATGTTGACTACTTCAAGTTGTTGCGGATGAACTTGTAGCAGCAATGCATGGTATGCTTTTTTCATTTTCTTCTTTATTACTCTATTGCGCTTGTGGCTGACGTTCATCTTGATAGAGCCACTATCTTTTAGAGGCCATCGATGAACGTGGCATGCGGGAGGTGGTCGACTGCAACCTGGCCATCGAGGCCTTGAAGAAAGAAGTGGAAACCCTTGAGGCTGAGAAGACTCGGCTTGTAGGGGAGGTTGGTGGCCACCGCATCACCCATGCTGAGCTGGAGGAGCTGCAGAAGAAGGTTGATTTGCTGAACAAGGAGGTTGATGGCGCGAAGGCTGCCGAGCAATTGGCGGTTGAGCGCACCCTGAAGGCTATTGAGATAGTCGATAACCTTCACAAGGAGGTGGACGCCGAGAGGGAGTCTGGCGCTGCCTTGAAGGCACCAGTGGACATGCTGTCTAAGCGTCTTGAAGACACCAAATCTATTAGACTAGCGGCAGCTGAGCTTTATGTGGGTGCCCTTGAGAAATTCGGAGGCTCTACGTCGCCGCTGCCATCTGATCCTTCGGTGTTCAACATCTTCTCTTGGATGAAGGCAAACTTCTTGAAGCTCCCTGACTTTGTTGGCGGTGCTATCGACTTTGGAGCCTTGGCCTCCGCCACCAACCTTTCTGTAAGTGCATCTAGCCCTTTAGTGGGTTTTGGTAAATTGAATGACAACACAATTAAAGGTCTAATAAGTTTGCTAAGTGTTGAATAGGAAATTAAGTCTATTGCATATACTTGTGGGTTCTGTATTAACAAGTATATACAAGGTTCAACTAGTAGGCAAACTTGATGATATGCCATATTGTGTTAAAGTGAATGTCAAATTGTGTATTGTTGTATTGGAAGTTTTTGGAAGCAATATAGTTCAAGCAAAAGACAACAATACAAATGGAATCAATAAAATAGCTTCTATGTTGTGGGATATCATAGCATCATGTGAAAGCAAACATACTTGGTAAATGACAATGTATAGTGGATATAAGTCGGTCTCTACATTGGTTTGCTTACATGGATGAATATATGAAAGATCAATTGGAGTGTCAAGCCAAAATGAGAAGGGAATAAGGAATCATGAATTAGCTTGACCATATTGATGTTGATCCATGTATGTCTCTATGTCAGACAAACTGAAGCTTGATTGATCTCAACATTCATATCTAGAAAATATTCAAGCAAGGATCAAAATATTGAAGAAATGTTTTTCAATGGATGCTTAATATAATGTGACTTAAGTATGGCTTGATAGGGTGAAGATAGCAAGGAAAGAGCTTCGAGGTACTAAGCGAAGGTGAAGGGAAAGCGACGGCTTGGCGACCGAGGTACCATGGCTAAGGTGAAGAAGAGAGTACTTGCATTGAGTCGAGGTACTAATCAAGCTATGAGGAGTCATATTGTGTTGAGGATCAAATCATTAGTGGAAGTGACTTGAAGCCATGAAGGTGAACTCATATGTATGGAAATGGTTCAAGTCACATAACCAAGGTATAATGAGAATGAGGAAAACATATTCGATAATAGAAGTCCTCAATTGCCAAATGAAGTGGCAACCAGCTCAAAGGCATTTATATTCTTTTATGCTTTGAATTTGAGTTTAGGAAAAGCCGTACTATAAAGAGGGATTCTAGTACAGTTAGTCAACTGTGCAACCAGATGCTCAAAACTACTGATCTACATCCTCTTACCCAGCCAAAGTAGCCAGCCAAAAATCTCCAGATTCTACCTGTTTTGGCTAGGGCGGCAGTGCCGCCCATAAACGACCGTTGGAACCCAAGAGGTATAAATACCATTTGGGCCGGCCTACAACGGACATCCTTCTTCTTCAATGGTTCAGTTCAAAACTGAACAGACCAAAGCTCACCTCTCTCTCCTCCATTGTTGCTCCTTCATCCCTCAAGCAAATCCTTGATTCCAACCATCAATACTTGAGAGAAAATGCAGCAAAACTCGATTGGAGAGAAGATCCACTGATTCCCAAAGTCTAAGAGCATTTGGTTCACGTTTGGCCGGTGGTTCTTGGGTTTGTTACTCTTGGAGTCAGCTCCTAGCCGGCTAGGCGTCGCCCTTGTGCTTGCCAACTCATGTGGTAGCCTTGGGAGGTTTGTAACCTCATCCTGCAGCTAAGAAATTACCCCTCACTTCAAGAGTTCATTCTCTTGATTTGAGAACGAGGGCAAGGCAAGCCTTGGTGGTGAGCCAATCCTTTTATGGATGCCTCAACAATGTGGACTTAGGCAAGCCTTGGCGGCGAGCTGAACTACGGGATAAATTGTGTGTCTCGCGTGCTTCACTTTGTGTTCTTGCTGGTTCAGCTCTTTGCTAGCTGTTGTTAGGGTTTGGTAGCTCGATCCTCTCTTGTGTGAGATTTCTGTGATATCCAGTCTTCGAACTGGATTTTGTCTTTCTGTTGCAGGATTGAGCAGTTGAGAGGGTCAAGTTACTATCTGTGAAATCTCAACACTATCTGCTTTATTTTTAAAGAGCGGTAGTGCCACCCTATAAGGCCGGTAGTGCCGCCCTATGTTCTAACAGAGTTTTAAGTTGAATTTGCAGGATTGAGCAGTTGAGAGGGTCAGGTTACTATCTGTGAAATCTCAACACTATTTGCTTTATTTTTGTAGAGCGGCAATGCCATCCTATAAGGCTGGCAGTGCCGCCCTCTGTTCTAACAGAGTTTCGAGTTGAATTTTTATAGGCCTATTCACCCCCCCTCTAGGCCTCCTAGGTGACATCAAGGTCCTTTCACTTTCAAAGATGCTAGCGCAGGACGGCTGCCCGCATGCCAAAGACATGAAGGAAAAAGATCTCGAGGGCCCGGCCGATCTTGGAGCGACTTCGCGTGATATCAGAAGGTCGGGGCGACACTTTATAAGTCGTTCTAGGTGAAGTTTGGATGGGTGGAGGCTCGCTCGATGGCAGAGGCACGCCGAGCTGAGGTTAGTTTTTCCCTCATAGCTTATTGGTTTTCTCTTAAGTTTTTTGCCGCTTGTTTGTTGTTTTTATAACTGTATTATTTTTGTAGGAGTTGCAGAAGGAGGTTGTGCATGGTGCTGATGGGGCGTGATCTTTGTTGGCTACGGAGGCGCCAGCTCCAAAGGCTCCATCTCCTGCTGCCGAGGTCCCAAAATCCCAGGAGCCTACGCCTGTTCCTGTTGACCCGGAGGTGTAGTGTATAGGTTTTAGTTAGTTTTCTAGGCTTGGTCGAAGGCGATGGGCTGCAGACGCCCGTCCTTTTGTATATATATAGGTCTCAATTGTGAACTTGTCCTACATAGGTCTCCTTCACTGGGACTATGCAAGACGCCCCCTGTTACTATGCACCAAGAGGGAATTTATGTTAGTGGTGAACTATAGCAATATTGGAGGGAAGCTTTTCCCCGATGTTTTGTTCATGACATGTTTGCTTTTGTGAAGTATGATATTGACAATGAACGTGCGGAGTTTACTAGGTCACTAGCTTGGCGAGGGCCTCAACCTTAGTTTTATACTAATTTGTTTGATCGGCCTTCGCGCCTTTGTAGCTGTTACTTGGAAGGTCTTAACGCCTTTTTTTTTTCTTTGCCTGTTATTGCCTTCGGGCTTTTGTACTATTTTGCTTCTAATGCACTGTTGTTGTAATCATATCTGCTTTTGTAATGAACTTTTTCTTTATTGTCTATTTGTGCGGTTCTTTTTGCAAAGGATTCTTACTATGAGTTTTGGCTAGGCCGAAGGTTTATATTTTCTGTGCCTTACTCTCTCACTCTCTCTTGCCTCCGCTTCTCTCTTCTTTGGTCGACGTGGAGTACGAGTCTGTGTTCTTGCGTAGAGAAGCTGAGTTGTTGGTCTTTGACCTTACGCGCCATGCGGAGGCTTCGGTGCTTGTCTTGTTGCTCTGGCCTCCGTCTGTGCTTGCTTGAAGTTGACAGGGAAGCTCTAGCATGTCACAGTGGAGAAACTAAAGTGTTCGTATTCGATCTTGCTGATGTTGTGAAGGCTTTGGCACAATTTGAGCATTCATTAGAGGTGCTAGTTTTTATTCTTGATGCTTCTCTAGAGGCCACAGAGCAATTTGAGCAAGCAACGAAGGTCGAAGAAGCATTTCTTTGACATTGTGTCCGCTTGTGCCTGGATTATTTTGTTTTTGCCTTTGGCTATGCTGGAGCAGCTGCGCTCCCGTCGAACATGGTTGATGCTGGGTTACGCTAGATGGTGTCTTTAGTTGTGGGGGATGTTATGAGCCTTCGTTTGATACCCTCCCGCAACTTCTGACACTGACTGTTTGCTGTCGGACTGTGGTCATTCAATGCCCCATGGAGGTTGTACGACACCAAGTGGAGGATGCATACAACCTCAATGTGGCCTTCGCCGGGTTGCATGAGCTGCTGGATTTATGAGTCTTCGCACGATGCCTTCTGGTCTCTCGTTTCTAAGGAAACTCCGGCTTCCATTTTTCTTTGGGTTGGCTCTATAGTGCACTGGCTTTTGGTTGGTTTGGCTTCCCCCCAAGCGCTCTTCTGGAGGAAGGGGTATGAAAATGCACTGACTAGGGGCTATTGCTGTGGCGGGGCACCGGATTTTATAGCCTACTACTTGTACGTTTTAATAAATCTTGGTGGTTGGTCGGTGTTTATTGCTTAGATACGTTTTTAAGTCATGATGACCATCGGATTTTTTCTTTACCTGGCGTATCTTTTGGTCTTTATTCCTGTTGTACCATAACTATTAATTCGGATAGTTATCTAGAGCTTGATGATGACAAGCCTTTTTTTCGATGCCTACGGTGAAGGTAGGTCTTTGTCGGGTTTGTTTTGGCCTTTTTTGGCCGTTTTGATAAATCCTTGATGCCTGAATGTGGATAGGGCTTTCTCAAGGTTACAGGCTAATTTAGCTGTGGAGGTCATTCCATGCTTCAGAGCCTTCGTCTAAAGCACTGGAAGGTCCTCTTTGTCATAATGTTGTTATCGAATGTTGTGGCTCCGTTGCTAGCCACTTTCGACCTTCGCTTTTCTTGTTATTTTTGGGGGATTCCACTTTATATTTTTAGAGGTTTTACATGGAACCTGCCTTGTTAAAAACCTCACCTCCACTAGGAGCCCCTTTGTGAGGAAAAGAGGGCAGGCCCTTTTGCATGAAATGTAATGAAAATGCAAAAACTAGGAGAAGCTTGGTGACCTTCACTTATAGTTCTGCCGAGGCCACCCTTTTTACATTTAGATGTAGAACCTACGTAAACTGTCGATGTTCCAGGTGTGAGTTGTTATTTTGCCTTCATCGTCAGTCAGGTAGAATGACCCGGGTCTTCCGACGACCTTCGCCATGTATGGGCCTTCCCATTTGGGTTGAAGCTTTCCAACATTTTCAGCATTATGTTTCCTTCTGAGGACTAGGTCTCCATCTTGTATGAGTTTTCTAATCACTTGGCTGTCTCTCCACTTTTTGGTTTAGTCTTGGTATTTTATAATATTTTCTACTGCTTCTAATCTTATGCCTTCTATTGTTTCCTTGGAGTAGACTTCATCTTCTGCCGGTGCTTGTTTTATGACGTGGAGGCTCTGGTGCCTGGCTTCTTCGGGCAACATTGCTTCTTCGCCATACAAGAGTTTGAATGGTGTAAAGCCTGTTGTTCTAGAGGTTGTAGTGTTATGGGACCACACTACCCTCAGCAATTCCTATACCCACTTGCCATTGCGAAGGTTGAATAGAGTCTTTGCTATTGCTGAGAATATTACTCTATTAGCTCTTTCCACCGCTCCGTTTGATTCTGGGTGGTAGACCGAGGCAAAGGCTACCTTGGTACCTATACTCTTGTAGAATTCTTTGAAGTTGTCCGAGTCAAATTGCTTTCCATTGTCAACTGTTAAGGTTCTTGGTACTCCGAATCTGCAAATTATGTTCTGCTAGAAGAACTTTTTTACTGTCTCTAATGTGATTGTTGCAAGTGGTTTGGCCTCAATCCATCTTGTGAAATATTCTATGGCTACTACTGTGAACTTGTTCCCCACTTGTGATGGTGATAGCATCCCAACCAGGTCCATGCCCCATCTTTGTAGGGGACAAGTGGGTGGGATGAGTTGTACAGTGGCCGAAGGTTTTGATTAGTGTGGGGAGGTGCTCTAGCATGCATGGCATGTCTTGACAATCTCTTATGCGTCTTTGATGTGCGTAGGCCAATAGAATCCTTGCTTGAAGGCCTTCACAGACAGTGCCCTCTGACCAATGTGTGAGCTGCATAAACCAGAGTGGATTTTCTATAGAAGGTTTTTGCCTTCGCTCTGAGGTATGCACTTGAGCAGCGGTTGGACAACCCCTTTCTTGTACAGTATTCCATCTATTAGTCTATAGCTTCTTGCTCTTGCTGTCCTTCTTGCTGTGCTCGCTTCATCCTCTATGTGATGCACGTTGTTCAGGCAATCTATGATCAGCTACCTCCAGTCTTCAGACTCTATAACTAAGACTATTTTGAATGCCTTCATTGTGACCTGCATTGCCGGTGCTTGCAGCACTTGGTAAAAGGATCCATTTGGTATGGGCAAGTTGTTTGCTGCTGCCTTTGCCAGCTCATTCGCTTTTGCATTTTCTGCTCTTGGCATGTACTGTAGGGTGAATTCCTGGAACCTCCGCTCAAGAGCCCTTACTGTGGCCAGGTATTTGACCAGTTCTAGTTCCCGTGCCATATATTCATTTTTGACTTATCCTGCTATGACTTGGGAGTCTATTTTTGCCAGTAATGTTTTTGCTCTGAGTGCCTTTGCCTTGTTGAGGCCTAGTATAAGGCCTTCGTATTTTGCTATATTGTTTGTTGCCTTGAATTCGATCCTTGCTGCATACTTCATGCGGAGGCCAGTGGTGTTATCAAGATGGTGGAGGCCCCAGCGCCTAGATGTCCACAAGCCCCGTCTGTGTAGAGTGTCCTTATTTGGGGCTGAGGCTGCGGGGCTTGGTGTGCCAAAGGTGTCCAATCTGCCATAAAATCTGCTAGCGCTTGTGATTTGATTGCTGTTCTTGATACATAGTTGAGTTCAAACTAGAATAGCTCTGTTGCCCATTTCCCTATTCTTCCGGAGGCTTCTTTATTGCTAAGTATGTCCCTGAGTGGTTGCGAAGAGGGTACTGTGATTTTGTGTGCCTAAAAATAGTGCTTCAATTTCCATGAAGAGATCAACACTATGTATGCTATTTTTTCAATCTCTGTATAGTTCAACTTTGCTCCTTACAGGGCTTCTAAAATATAGTAGACCGGCTATTGAATGACCTTTGACTTTTCTTTTTTCTCTTGGACAAGCACCCCACTGACAGCATGGTCGGAGGCTGCAACATATAACAGCAATGGAGCCTCCAGATTTGGCACTGTCACTACGAGTCTGGTAGCCAAATAATTTTTGAGTTGTTGGAAGGCCTTCGACTGTTCTGACCCCTATTCCACCTTATCTCTGCCTCTCAAAGCCTTGAAGAATGGGAGGCTGCATTCTGCTGAATTTGAGATGAATCTGTTCAACACTGCTATTCTTCCAGTGAGTTTTTGGACTTCCTTTTTGGTTGATGGTTCCACCATTGAGATTATGGCCTTTGTTTTGTCTGGGTTGGCTCTTATGCCTTCGGGTCCTATGATGTACCTGAGCATTTTACCTCTACTCACGCCGAAGACACACTTTTCTGGATTGAGTTTTAGCCCGGCTTCTCTTAGATTGGCGAAGGTTTTCTTTAAATCTGCTATGTTATCTTCTTCATTCTTGCTCATCACCACAATATCATCAACATAAACTATAATGTTTTTCTACAGCTGTGGGTCGAGGACCGCCTTCGTCAATCTGGCGAAGGTTGATCCTGTGTTCTTTAATCCTTCGGGCATTCTTGTGTAACAATAAGTTCTGAAGGGGGTAGTGAAACTTGTCTTCTCTTCATCTTCTTTGTTGAGCCAGATCTGGTGGTATCCTGAAAAGCAATCTAGGAGAGAGAAGCATTTGCATCCTACCGCCTTGTCGATGGAGGCGTCTATTCTTGGTAGTGGAAACGGGTCTTTCTTGCATACTTTGTTTAGATCTGTGAAGTCTATGCACATTCTCATCTTTCCATTTTTCTTCGGCACTAGTACTATATTTGTCAGCCATTTTGAGTACTTGACTTCTCCGATGACGTTTGCGTTTAACAACCTCTGAACTTCGTCTTTTGCTGCTAAGATTCTCTCCTCTGACCTTCTCCTTTGTCGCTATTTCTTTGGCTTTATTCTAGGGTTGATGTCAAGGGAGTGTTGTATGATATCCCTGCTAACCCCTTTCAGGTCAGAGGCTGACCAAGCGAAGACGTCTTTGTTCTTGGCTAAGGTTTTTATGAGTTCTGCTTCTTCTTTCGATAGGTTGCCTCCGATTGTGACCTTTCTATCTAGACTGCATCTTTCAATGGGACTGTCTTTGTTTCTTCTTGATCATTGAGATCTGTTTTTCCCTTTGGCATGTCCGAAGGCTCCGGTGAGTTGGTTTTGGCTGCTTCGACGGAGTTGATATTGCGCTATGATTTATTGATGGCTCTTTCTATGTTTCTTGCCTCCTTCTGACTATCGTGGACTGTAATGGTTCCATGCAAGGCTGGCATTTTTATACATAGGTAGCCCATATGGATGGCTGCATTGAACTTGTTTCTGAACCCTCTTCCAAAGATGGCGTTGAAGGGGTAGTAAAGATCTACTACGTTGAAGGTCACATATTCTGTTCTTGCATTTTCCTGACCTCCGAAGGAGACTGGCAGGGATATTTTTCCTAATGCATCGATCCGCTTTCCTCCAAAACCAATTAATGGTGATTCCGAAGGCTGCAACTGACTCCTGCTTAGCTTTATCTGGTCGAAGGCATTGACAAAGATAATATATGCAGAGCTTCCGAAGTCTATGAGAACCCTACTTATTTCCCATCCTACAATGTTAGCCTTGATTACCATGTCATCGGTATGAGAGTAGCTTTTTAGCTGCAAATCTTGTTCTGAGAAGGTGATTGGCGTCTTCGACCAATCTGTGTAGCGCACTGGGCCTTGAACTGCTATGCTGTTGATCAACCTAAGGTGATATTTTTTCGTTTCTTTGTCTCGAACTCCATCGAAGAGCCTCCAGCTATAGGCAATATCATGCCGATGGTGGGTAGGGGTGTGTGAGGGTTGAGTTGGTTTTCCGGGTTGGGTTCATTTTTGGGTGTTGCCAGCTGTGTTGGTGGAGGCGGAGGCAATGCCTCTAACTGCCTATTGTGTACTTGGGATGGCTGGTTGGCCTCAATGAATGTTATGTGCGGAGACCTCGGGTTTATGTAGGTGAGGTTGGCTTGTGCCCATTGGTTGCTAGTCGCCCCCTGCTACTAAGTACTTGGTCTCCATGCGGATAGGAAGTTTGGGTAGTAGGTAGCAGCTAAAGTGGATGGGTGAATTTGGGTGGAGTTTAGGCTTGGATAAATTGGGCAGTATTATTGTTGAGATGCTGCGAAGGTATGGTTTACCTCTCTTGCGGGTTGTTATGGCGGAGGTGGCGGATTTGCTCTGATTTTGATCCTTTCTTGGGTCTCCTTGGCATCTGGGCAATCCTTGGTGATGTGCCCTTTTTCTCAATGGAAGAAATAATACTGCCTTCACTACCTTTGGTTTTGGTTTCTATTCCAGTTCCTACCTTGGCTATTTCCCTTGCCTTCGGATTGTTTCTAAGGCGCGCTGTTTAGGCCTGCCTTCACCGGTTGCAACCCCTACTAGTTGTTTCCTTGTTGTTCTATGTTGAAGACTTGCTAGCTTTGCCCTCGCTGTGGCTACGGCTGGCCTTGGCTTCTGTTGCCCTTTTGGGCATTTCTGTTGCTGCTCTAGAACTGCTTGCTCTGGTTTTGTTCTTCTAGCCTTTTGCGGAGGTCATTGTCATATCTGCAATACTTCTCAAATTCGTTGTAAAGGTCTTCGATGGACCTTGGCTTTTCCCTAGCTAGATGAGCTGCGAAGGGTCCTATGCAAATGCCTTTGATTGTTGCTTCGATAGCAACGTCCTCCGGGACATTGGGTGCTTTTGCTTTTATTTGCACGAATTTCTGGAAGTAGTCTTTTAAGGCTTCTCCTTGATTCTCCTTGCATTGAAATAGATCCATGTAAGTCAAGGATTCACTTGTGAACCACTAGAAATTTGCTAAGGTCTTGTCGCGAAGGTCTTACCATGAATAGGCAGAACTTGGCTTCAGCATCAAATACCAGGCTAGCGCGTCGCCTTCAGCTGCAATGACAAAACATTTGCTAGCACCGCTTCATTTCCACCAGCGGAAGCTACTGCTCCCTCAAAGCTCATGATGAATTGTCGTGGGTCCGATCTTCCATTGAATTTGGGCAAGGTGATGGGTTTATAGGAGGGAGGCCAGGGTGAGCTTTGGATGCCTTTGGATAGTGGTGATTTGGAATTGATAGTTCTGTGGGTTCGCTGTGAAGTGTAGGGTGTGCCGAAGGTTGGTTGGGCTATGGTATGTGGCGGGGGGTTGGATTGGCTTTGATTTGCTGAGTGTAGCTGGTTGGACGTGTTGAAGTTAGATTGCGAAGGCTGCATACTTTGTATCTCGGCCTATAGGAAGGCTAGCTGCTGCCTGATCTTCGCTGCCTAAGCTAATGTTTGGGTTGCCCGTTGATTTACGGCGAAGGCTGCTGCGACCCTATCTATTTCTTGCTGCATGCTCTACAACTGAGCCTGTAGTTGTTGAAGCTCTTGTTCTAGAGTGGGATTTGGGGCTTGCTGCTCCTTGGATGCCGGAGGCTGGTCTCCGACCGTGGGCTCTTCTTCAACTTGATCTTCCGGGGCGCTAGCGTAGATGATGTGGGCACTACGCTTGCGTCGTCCTCTCATCGAGGGCTCTGCGGGAATCCTAGCGGAGGCTGCTCTCTTTCTTGCCATGATGGGTCTTACTTGGCCAACACGCGGTGGGCGCCAATGTTGGAAAGTTTGGTTTCCAGCGATTGAGACAAAGAAGGACAACGAATGCCTTTGCCTAGCCTTGTGCCCTGGGCGAAGGTATGAGTAATAAAAGGTGGGCCCTAGCCAGATTAAGGTTTCATAAATGTATCTCTCCCTTTGTACAGAGTTTGAGTCCCCCTTTTATAGGGCACTGTTTGTTAGAGCTACGCTTTACATTTTCTACCCCTTGTCGATTACGGTACATTCTCGGAATATTTCTACGTTAATACAAGCTCCCTGGGGCGGTTTGGGCTTCTTCCTCTACCGCCTTTGCCTATTGGGCCATCGTCGACGACCCATCATCGGCCCATGGCCTAGTAATGCCGCCGAGTGGGGGCTTTCCCTGGTTCCGGGGCCACCGCCCGGGAAGCCTTCGCCGGAGCTTCCCAAACTTCGCTCGTACCGCGAGAGCCTCCGCTCCTGACCGCGTCCTAGTGCCTTCGCCGCAGCTTCCTGGCCATCGCTGACGTCCGAGCCATGGCCTTCGCTCGTACTGCGAGAGCCTCCGCCCCCGACCGCGTCCTGGTGCCTTCGCCGCAGCTTCCCGGCCTTCGCCTCACGCGATCGCCCAAGCAGAGGCCTCTACTTCCTTTCCTTGCATACTGTTGGTAAAACTCGTTAGCCGTTAGTTCTTATTGCTATTGCGAACTTTGTTCTCCGCAACTCATAACCGTGTCCCAGCACTTAGAAGTCAAAAGCAGCGGCTTGGTATGTCAGAACTCTGCTATCCACGATGCCTACAGGTTTGTTCGGACGCCCAAAACTTCAGTTCATGAAGTTGACCGAAGACTAGGGCCAATATTCCCAGAAAATTTGAGAAAGACATGGAGACACAACACATGGTTAGATACTACTCCTGCTAGCAAAACAGTGGTGCTGAAGCCATTGCACAGTGTAATATGCATAGACATCAAAATAATTAGTCTGTAGCAGACAATTTAATTTGGAATCACATCAAGTGATGAATTTGAGACTACTATGACAGCAATCCTTGTTATGCGACGACTATTGACCAACAGTTCGTTAGCAACTCAGGACGTCATAACCTCGTATGATTACCTCAGGTGACTAGAGTTAGTACAGTGAAGCTTGCAAACTTTCTGAAGGCATGTGTAACAACAGTGCAAGGCCCCATTGGGCACAGGTTCTTCCACAGCTCTTGGAGCACTTCATCACACTTTTTTACGAAAACGGACATAATCTCAGTAGCTCCTCGTGCGAAGCTCCAAAAAGTTGTTCTCCTAGAAGTTAGAAAGAAAAGCTTGTACCCATTCGATGGACATTTGTCCTCTCTCAGTGACTCAACCATTCATTAATCATGACAATATAGGAGAAGATGTCTAGCCAAATGTTTCTGTTCCATCAAATGAGACCTAAATCTGTTGTAAAAAATAATGAGACCTAAATCTATAATACAAACATAATTTATGTGTTCTATAACACTAAGACATATTGCATTTAGGCCATATTTGGAACACCGGATATTTTCTTGGTTTCTATAGAATTGAACTGTTTTACATGTACTCCTTTTTGCGGTAAAATTTCACGTACGTGTTCCAAACGGGTCCACAGAGGGTGTAATTTGGGAGAGGATCACTACCAGAGAATAGACTTTAGAACGATGTTCTAATTTGGCATTAGCCTCGACATTTTTTGCCGCCAGGACTAAAGGACCCTTTAGTCCCGGTTCGTAATACCAACCGGGACTAAAGGTCCCTGCCCAACGGTCGTCCGAGTGGCAGGGATCTTTAGTCCCGGCTGGTATTACTAACCGGGACTAAACCTTTAGTCCCGGTTGATAATACCAGCCGAGACTAAAGGTTTTAGTCCCGGTTTGGGTGATATCCCGGGAATAAATATTAATCTTTAGTCCCGGTTTGGCCACCTAACCGGGACTAATTATGATGGCCTATACTAGCGGCTCATTTCTTCCTCTCCGAGTCCGAGCTATTCCATTCAAACTCTTGCCTCTCTGTTCTTGACTTGCTGTTGTTCTTGCTCTCTCCCCCTCCATTGGTGTTGCTCTTCGATTTTGGAGGTAACAAACTTAATCATCTTATGTTTTATCAGTAGCTTATCTCATTTTGCGATGTAGATGCATGTGTAACTTTATATGTTGGACTTTATTATGATTTTATATGTCATTTTTAGCTCAAAATCACATGATGATTTGCATATATGTTTGGATAAACAAAAGTTAAATTAGTTCATCAAAATCACGCCTCGCTCGTCCTCGCTGGAGCACGCGCCATCCTCGTCCCCGGCGGCTTACGTGATCTTAGAATTAATTTTTCCATGAAATAAAAAACTTAGAAAATAGTTAGAAAATTGTAGAAAATCCGTCTAGCTGAACTTACGGGCCGTGATCATCTCGGTGAGCATTTTCTCTGCCGAGCGGTAACGGACGTCAAAGAGGAGCTTTGATTCTACGAGGGAGAGCGGCAACGGTCGTGGAAGACCGTGTTCCCTTCCTCGTCGAATCGGAGCTCTTCCTTGGCCAAGTACGGTGCCGTCCGGTAGAGAAATGCTCGCCGAGATGATCACGTAAGCAAGGTCAACTAGTACGGATGGTTATTTATTGAAACATGTTTTTGAGCTATGTGATTTCTATGTCATTTTTAGCTCAAAATCACATGATGATTTGCATATATGTTTGGATAAACAAAAGTTAAATTAGTTCATTAAAATCACGCCTCGCTCGTCCTCGCTGGAGCACGCGCCATCCTCGTCCCCAGCGGCTTACGTAATCTTAGAATTAATTTTTCCATGAAATGAAAAACTTAGAAAATAGTTAGAAAATTGTAGAAAATCCGTACTAGTTGAACTTGCGGACCGTGATCATCTCGGCGAGCATTTTCTCTGCCGAGCGGTAACGGACGTCAAGGAGCTTTGATTACGAGGAGGGAGCGGCAGCGGTCGTGGAAGACCGTGTTCCTTCCTCGTAGAATCGGAGCTCTTCCTTGGCCAAATACGGTGCCGTCCCGGTGGAGAAATGCTCGCCGAGATGATCACGTAAGCAAGGTCAACTAATACGGATGGTTATTTATTGAAACATGTTTTTGAGCTATGTGATTTCTATGTCATTTTAGCTCAAAATCACATGATGATTTACAATAGTAAAATCACTTGATAGTTTGGTATTTTACTATTATACATAGTACATATTTCATGGTTTAGTTAGATAAATAAATAATTTTAGTTTTGTTTAAATATATTATTTTAGAAAATGTGAAATTTCTGATGGTTTATAAAAATAAGTATAGAAAGTAGATGACAAGCTGGTGCGGATCCTCGGCCTCTCGTTAGGTTCTTGCGAACTTATTTGAGGCGAACTCCCTCTCATTATCTGCGGCAAGTGTAAGCAGAAGATTGTGATGGAGTACCGAGTCAAGAGACAGGGACCCAACAAGGGTCGTGTTTTCTACAAGTGTCCGGATCGCGATGTGAGTTTCTTACGCATTTGATTATTATGGCTAATTGACCTGCTTTTCTTGAATATTTTTGACTAAATATTTTTTGGCTTTAATTTCAGTGGGAGGGCAATGGATGCGATGGTTGGTCTTGGGAGGAAGATTATGCTACATACGTGCGAGAATTAAATTGCTGGCGATGAGGCGATGAGCAATGAGGAGAAGCTTATTGATATTCAACGGAAGAATGATTTATGCTGTTTTTAGTTGCGTCACGATCACGAAATAATTATATTCTTTGAAGTGCATTGTAGTTTTAGTTTGTTTAGTGATAGTTGGGATTGCTTACGTTGTAGCGAGGGCTTAGTTAATTAATCAACCGTGTGTGTGTCATCTATGTTGTGTAATAAAATACTTAATTATGTTCAAGGTTTTCATAATTTGTCGTGTGTATCTGATTATGTCATGCCATTGGATGTACAATGCCGATCGCCGCTCCCAAGACTTTATTGAGGGCTTGCACTATTTCTTAGGTGTGGCCGAGGCAAATAAGCGGGATGGTTTCATGTCTTTGTCCATGTGCCCTATGTAAGAATTTAAAGGAATATTCAAGCTCAATGAGTCTTCATTCACATTTGCTTAAGTCGGGGTTTCATGTCAAACTATATATGTTGGAGTAAGCATGGAGAAAGCGGGGTCATGATGGAAGAAGGTGAAGGAGAAGATTTAGACATTGATGACATTATTACTCAGTATGGTGCCTTTGATGATACTACAATGGGGGGAGATGAAGAAGAGGTAGCGGTAGAAGATGATCTCGGTGATGCTCTTGGCGATGCCATTCATGATGCACAACAAGAATGCGAAAGTGAAAAAGAGAAAGTTAAGTTCGAGCGCATGCTTGAGGATCATAGGAAGTTGCTATACCCGACGGCCAAAGAGAGGCAAAAAAAAGCGGGTACAAACTTTGGAATTGCTACTTCGGTGGAAGGCAAAAAATGGTGTATCCGACAAGGCATTTGGGAATTTATTGAACCTCATCTGAAGATGCTTCGAAGCCAAATGAATTGCCCACCCGATGCGTCTGAAGCAAAAAAGGTTATGCGCCCTTTGGGATTAAAAATCCAAAAGATACATGCATGTCCTAATGATTGCATCCTCTACCATGGCAATGAATACGAGAATTTGGATGAATGCCCGGTATGTAAAGCATCGCGGTATAAGATCAGGCGCGATGATCCTGGTGGCGTCGAGGGTGAACAACGTCCTAGAAAGAAAATCCTGCCAAGGTTATGTGGTATGCTCCTATAATACCACGCTTAAAAGCGTTGTTAGAAATAAAGACCATGCAAAGTTGTTTGCGGTGGTATAAAGAAGACCGTAAGATAGACAATATCTTTGAGACACCCGGTGATGGGTCCCGATGGAGAAGCGATAGCGGGAATTTCGAGTTTGCAAATGAGGCTAGAAACTTAAGGTTCGCCTAAAATCTGAGATGGTATGAATCCTTTTTGAGAAGCGAGCACTAGTCATAGCACTTGGCGATTACTCTATGTATCTACAACCTTCCTCCATGGTTATGCATGAAGCGGAAGTTCATTATGATGCCGATCCTCATCCAAGGTCCGAGGCAACTTTGGCAACGATATTGATGTCTATCTGAAGCCATTAGTTGAAGAACTTCTAGTTTTATGGAACAAATCAGGTATGCGATATGCAGGATGAGTACAAACAAGAACACTTTGACCTACGAACAATGTTGTTTGTAACAATCAATGATTGGCTGCTTTAAGTAATCTTTGGTCGGACAAACAAAGGATATAATGCATGCACACATTGTTTTGATGACCTTGATGAGTATATATTTGAAAAAGATGTCGAAAGGTCGTGTACCTTGGCCATCGTCGATTCCTTCCTTTGAATCACCAAGTAAGAAAGAAAGGGAAGCATTTTAAAGGTAAGCGGACCACCGGAAGAAGCCTCATAACCGAACCGGGAAGATGTACTCATAATGGTCAAGGATGTGAAAGTAGTATTTGGAAAGGGACAAAGCGGTGAATCATTTCCCAAAGATGCTAAGGACACGCACCCATGTGGAAGAAGAAGTCCATCTTTTGGGAGCTACCCTATTGGCAAGTCCTAGAGGTCCACAGCGCAATCGATGTGATGCACGACGACAAAGAATATTTTGTGTGAACTGTTAGGATTCATGGGTGTGTACGGGAAGCCAAAGGATTCACTTGAAGCACGCCGGAGACTTGCGGGGCATGAAAGAACGAGACAACCTTCATCCGAGAGAAAGGCGGATGATGGGCGTCATTACTTAAGTCATGCTAGCTACACGCTTAGCAAAGAAGAGAGAGGACAGACATGTTCGAATGTCTAAGCGACATCAAGGTCCCATTGGGATTCTCCTCCAATATAAAGGGTATAATAAATATGCGGATAAGAAATTCCTAAACTTAAAGTCACACAAGCGCCACGTGCTTATGGCATAATTGCTTCCAGTTGCTTTAAGAGGAATTCTACCTCCACATGTACGTCTAGCCACCGTGAAGCTATGTGCATTCCTCAATGCAATTTCTCGGAAGGCAATCAATCCAGTGGAACTAGCTACTCTGAGAATGATGTGGTTCAATGTCTTGTCGACTTTGAGTTGGTGTTCCTCCATCCTTCTTTAATATCATGACACACATCCTAGTTCATTTGGCGAAGGAGATTAGTATTCTTGGACTGTGTTCTTACATAACATGTTTCCCTTGAGAGGTTTATAGGAGTCTTGAAGAAATATGTGAAAGTCCGTTCTAAGCTGAAGGAAGCATCGCCCGGGGCTATGGAGCGAGAGGAGGTCATTGAGTTACGTGTTGACTTTATTCGACCTTGCCCGATTGGCGTTCACGAATCACGACACGAGGGAGACTCGATGGTAAAGGAACTTTAGGGAAGAAAACATATATCGGCATGGAAGGCGATTATTTCAATAAAGCACACTACGAGTTCTTGAGAACTCGTCATTGGTGCATCCGTACATCGAGATACATAAGGAGTTCTTACGATCCAAGTTTCGGGGAAGACTGAAGCTTGGATTAGGCGTCAACACATGGAAAGTTTCGAGTGGTTGGTTGCGAAAAGAATATCAAAGCGATGACAATATTGATGAGCAAGCTGTATTTGTTAGCTAAGCAGCCATCATGGCATATTCTCACGTACCAAAGGGTACAAGATAAATGGGAATACATTTTTTACGGTTGCCCAAGATAAAAGAAGCACCAATCAAAATAGTGGTGTTCGCATAGATGGCACAGATCCAAATGGGAATATACAAACATATTATGGCGCATAGAAGAGATATGGAAACTAGACTACGCACCTAATTTTAAAGTCCCTTTGTTCCGGTGCCAATGGGTGAAAGGCGACCAGGAGGAGGGGTAATGATCGACAAAGAGTATGGAATGACAACAGTGGACCTCAACAATATTGGGTACAAAGAGGAACCATTCGTCCTTCTTTTGCCGATGTGAGTCGGTGTTCTATGTGAAAGACATGTCTACAAAATCAAAGAGAGGAAAAACGAAGACATCAACTCAATGATCAATGAGCCAAAGCGCCACATAATTCTTTTTACGAGAAAATAAATATAGTGGGAATTGAAGACAAGTCGGACATGTCGGAAGATTACGAAAGAAATGTCCGAATTCCACCCTTCATAGTGAAGAAAGATCCAAGCATCATGTTAAATGATGAAGACACTCCATGGTTACGACAAGATCATAACCAAGGGTCATCGTCAAGAAGAAATTCAACATTGTGCCCGCATGATACAACGTTGCATGTTTAATATATTATGTTTTAGAGACGGATATTATGTAATATGTTATGACTTCACAATTGTAGATCTTGCTGAGATGATCAAACATGGTATTCAGAGTTTTTTCATCTGAGGTCATTTAGTGTCTCATTTGAGCAAGTTTGACCAAGTCAAATTTGGTCAAATGAAAAAACAACACTTTAACTCTAGTATTATGAACTCTAAATGACTTCAAATTGAAAAGTTTTGAATACCAAGTTTGTTAAACTCTAAAAGATCTACACTTGTTGTTTTGGTCAACTTTCCATATGAGAAAGTTTGGACGGTTCAAATTTGTGATTTTTAAATTTCGACGCCTACAAACTAGTTTTCGGAACCCTAGATTGTCTCAAATTGAAAAGTTTTGAATACCAAGTTTGTTTATCTCATCAATATCTACAATCATTATATAGGCCATTTTTTCATTTGAGAAATCTTGAACAAAATGTAGTTCAAATTTCACAAGTGTGTGACATAGTTTTAGAAAGTATATATGAGATTCAAGAAGTTGTGACTAGTGTTTGATAAAAATTTCTCAAATGGGAAAATGAGCTATGTAACAATTGTAGATATTGCTGAGATGATCAAACTTGGTATTCAGAGTTTTTTCATCTGAGGTCATTTAGTGTCTCATTTGAGCAAGTTTGACCAAGTTAAATTTGGTCAAATGAAAAAACAACACTTTGACTCTAGTATTATGAACTCTAAATGACTTCAAATTGAAAAGTTTTGAATACCAAGTTTGTTAAACTCAAAACGATCTACAATTGTTGTGTTGGTCAACTTTCACATGAGAAAGTTTGGACGGTTCAAATTTGTGATTTTTAAATTTCGACGCCTACAAACTAGTTTTCAAAACCCTAGATTGTCTCAAATTGAAAAGTTTTGAATACCAAGTTTGTTCAGCTCATCAATATCTACAATCCTTATATAGGCCATTTTTTCATTTGAGAAAGTTGTAGAACAAAAAATACTACATTTTCTTTATTTTTATAGGTTCAACAAAAATTTTCTGTCAATTTTGGTCAAAAACCGAGAAAAAAATTGAAACATTGACGTTACAATAATGTGATAATAAATTTCCTATCGAATAATATTAGTTTTATTAATTTTAAGTTACAAATATATTTTTGCATTAACAAAATACTTAGTATTAGTAACATTTATATTCTATATTCATAAAAGAAATTAAAAACTTTAGGTTACAAAACTTTCCTATTTACAATAAATAATTAGTTAATCAATAGTATTTTTTAAAATAAATATTGCAAAGTATTGAAGTAGCTATGGAATTAATTGATTAACCTAGTATTAAACAAAATCAAAATCCGAGGCCTTTCCAATTAGGCTGGCGGGTGGCCAAAATTTTCAGGCCTTCAGTCCCGGTCCAGGCCAAGAACCGGGACTAAAGGGTGGGCGGCAATTTCGGTGCCCGCCCAAAAATACCAACCGGGACTAAAAGCCTTTAGTCCCGGCTTGTAAGGCGAGCCGGGACTAAAGGGTTGGACCTTTAGTCTCGGTTAGTCTTACCAGTCGGGACTAAATGTCCTTTAGTCCCATTTGTATGTTACTGACCGGGACTAAAGGGTCCGACTATATATATATATCGACTTGTTCTGTTCATCTTCGATCTCATGGCGTCGTCTCTCCGATCCGTCTCCACCGCTTTTTGAGAGCTCGTCCTCGTCTCGTCGTCGAGCCCCCGCCAGTGGGCCGTCGAGCTTCGCCACTGACGCTTGGCCTCGTCTGCTCGTGTGTCGCCGAGGCCCGCCCGCCCCGCCTCCGTCGAGCTCTCGCCCGCCCACCCGGCCTCGTGATCTCAGCTGCCGTCGTCGAGCCCCGCGCCGCCCGCCTAAATGCTGGTCGTCGAGCCCCCTTGCTTGACCTCGTAAATCCCTTGCCCGTGTAAATCGATCATAATGTTGGATTTTTAATTGTTTTTTAGATAATAGTAATAAATAATATTTAGTAGTTTAGTTAGGTTTTTAGATAGTTTTTGATATATGCTAGTTAGATTTTTTAGTTAGTTAGATTTATTAGATAATTGATATATGTTACTTAGATTTTTTAGTTAGTTAGATTTATTAGATAATTGATATATGTTAGTTAGATTGTTAGTTGATATATGTTAGTTTTTTAGATAATTTTTTAGTTAGTTAGAATTTTTAAAATGTATTATCTATTACTAGTTTATCTAATTTCATGTTAGATTTATTTAATTGGATTTAGTAATTATATATTCTATCTCTCTATATATATATCTAGAGAGAGATTCTATATGTTTATACATATGTATTTAATTATTTCTATATGTATATATACATGTACTTATTTCCATAAGTTGAGAGAGAGAGAAAATTGTATCTAGAGAGACATTCTATGTGTTATCACATGCATATATATCTAGAGATATAGACATATGCACTTATTTCTATGTGTTGAGAGAGAGAAAATATATTGTATCATTCTATGTGTATATATGTACATGTACTTATTTCCATGTTTTTGGATCGAAAGTGTTTTTATTCAGATTCCAAAGCCTATACCTTATTATTGTTTATCCTTATGAAATATTATGTGTTATTATATTTAAGCTGGATTTAGTAATTCTATATGTGTTATCACATGTACTTATGTTATGTACCATAGTAATTCTATCTATATGTTATCTTGAAGATACAAATGGCTGCTCAGGATGATAACTTGAGTGATGACATAATGGCGGATATTATCAACGCTGCGGCACCAATGTGGATGTAGATGACACGAGTCGATTACTTTCTGTTGATTATGAGGATATCCTAAATATGCGGTGGTTGAAGATCAACAAATTGTCGGCAAGAAAATACTAGCGAGGTATATTCGATTATCTATCATCCCTTATAGATGCATGCGTCACGTATATTTGTTGTTAATCGTTGTGTTTCTACTCATGTAGCGGTCTCTCGGATCTACATCAACCACCGACAAAAGTAGGAAAGTCAGAGGAAAAAAAAAAGCCATTAGAGGGCGTTTCATAATATCGAAATCGACACCGACATCGGCAAACCATTGGGACCACATGCTCGGACATATGTCAATCAATGTGGGTTCATTATGAGGATAGGATCCCGATTAGTGCTCGTGAATGGAAGCGGAAGATATCCGCTCCTAATGTTAGTTTTGTATCGATCGTGACAAGAACCTAGCTTGAGAGATATCACTCGGCATTTCACATTACAAGCGGATGATGCTTTGAAGGAGCTAGTGAGGATTGGACAATGAAGAAGATGGCAACATTGTTCTAGAGTTGGAAGAAGACAATGTATAAAAAGTTTATCTTGAAGAATGCTACACCGGATTTCAATGCTAAGGCGTTTGTCAAGTTGGAGTCCCATTGGGATGCCTTCGTAGAATACAAGACATCTCAAGAGAGTGAGGAACGTGTGATGAGGAATCAGCAGAATGCCCGACAGAAGCAATACCATCATCGCATGGGATCAGGTGGTTATAGGAGTGTTATTCCCAAGTGGCGAGAACCTAGAAGCGAGATTACTGCCAAGGGAATCATACCGAAACAATAGAGAAGAACTGGCCTCAACGCGCGAAGAATTGGTTCTATGCTCATGGGGGAAGCCTAGACCCAGACACTGGCAAGCTAATTTTTGGCCAAAAAATTGAGAGAGCAACACAGAGACTAGCTCATGCTAGGGAAGGAGCTGATAGTGGTGTTTTCAAGCCCAACAGAGAGAAGGATGAATTGACATATGCCCTAGAGAATCCCGAACACGGTGGTCGAACAAGAGGCTATGGGGCGGTTCCGTGGCTACGCATTCCCGGAAGACAAGGATACCTACTGAAGAAGCCGAGAGAGAGAAAGAAGGATGAGGAGGCGAGCGAATCCGTGCATTGAAGCAATTTGTTGATGAGTCACGACAAGCATTGCTTGAATCACGTGAACGAGAAAAATCTCTTGAGGCAAGAATGCAGGAGGAGATCAAGAGGCAAGTGCAGCTAGCAATGAGTCAAATGCAATCGCAATCAACACCGGAGTCACCATTAGCTCCGTTGGTCGGATGAAAAGCGGTTGTGCTTTCTACGGAGCTACCGATTATTCAAGGCGATATTTGGGTTGCGCTTCCTGTTGATGACATTACCGAGCCTCTAACAACATGTGAGCTGCACATTCCGGATGGTAATAATGCATCAATCATGGTGGTACATCCGGGTTGTATCTCCAATAGACCGAGCGAAGACACCAAGAATCCATGGGTCGATTATTCAACTTTGGATATGCTA
The DNA here is from genome assembly GCA_904845875.1 of Miscanthus lutarioriparius. Classification (NCBI taxonomy): domain Eukaryota; kingdom Viridiplantae; phylum Streptophyta; class Magnoliopsida; order Poales; family Poaceae; genus Miscanthus; species Miscanthus lutarioriparius. The sequence goes on from CAJGYO010000015.1 coordinate 26,770,013, forward strand.
GCGTCTCGGTCGATAGAGTGCTCAAAGGTTACTGACAATGTTCCTCTTGACATTGAAGGCGGTGATGGGGAGAAGACACTAGGAGAAGCGGAGAAGACATTTATTCAATGGCGCAAGCGCTTCATCATCATTCTGGGCGCCACCGCTTCCCTACCTCACCCTAGGTGCGAATGAAAGTGAATGAAATATTATTTTCTATTAATTTTCTATTGGCTTCAAAAATAATTGACACACAACTTGTTTTTGTAGTAGGGTCTCCCCCCAGCCTAGCCTAATCATTCATTCCCCATCTCATCACAGCGTCGCGGGGGGCGAGACGACTTCATCCCCACGGCGATCGCCAACTCCTACACCGGCCCCATCGCCTCCACAACGATCTCCAACTCCTACACCAGCCCCACCGCCTCCTGGCGTTCTCCAACGCCTCCACGCCGGTCTCCACCAACACCGGCCTCATCGCCTCCACGCCGGTCTCCAACACCGCCCCACCCCTCCACAATGACGCACGCACTAAAGGCGTCTAAGGTCCCGGTGACAAAAAGACCCCAAGAAAAAGAGTTATTTCTCAAGAAATACTTCTGAAAAGACCCGATGAGCAAATAGCGGTGAAGAAGACAAAAAAGTGAAAGATTTTTTTATAGATATCAAAAACAAGAGTCAAGCGAAGCTTAAGGAGAAGCCGTACTTTTACATACCACGAGATGTGTTGAGGCAGAAGGTCGATGCTCATAAGAAAAAGATGATTGAACTTCGTAAGCCTTCACCACTATCAGACTATGACCGCTCCCTCGTGAAGTTACATGATGCAGATAAGAAAAGGAAAAGAGCATCAGAGAAGGATGTCCCACAGCTCGGACAACAGAAGCAACCAATGCAAAATCTTGTTGTTGCTAATGAATATGGTTCCAACATAGAAGTCTATCGACCAGACAACTCTGGAGAAGTGTCGGTTCAAGCCCTTAATGCTTTTTTTGAAGATACTGGTTTAACCTTGGATCAATTGACGGGCAAAGCTCCAATCCAGAACCTGAAAGTTGATACCTGGAAGACTTATAAATATGGCAAAAGTCTGTACAACCTTGCGGCTCTGAATGAATTGGGTACGCAAATGTACTTGCTCAACAAGTGGTACATGCAGGCGTGTGGCAGGGGTGAGCAGTGGATCTTTGTCAGATTTAGAGACCATCATTACTTTCGTGGTGATGACATCTTACATATTAGTTTCGAAGAATTGCATCAACTATACCACTTGGACGCTCTGGACAAATCAATCATTAGCTCCTTTTGTTTGTAAGTGATTCTTACTTTTATTTAATAAACTCACTTCCATAAATGCGTGTATATATTTATATCTGATTCCGGATGTCGAGCTCCAAAGAATACAAGACACCAGTGTTGGCTTCATTGATCCTTATATCGTATTCAAAACCGGTGTTATTATCAAGGAGGCGGTGGGTATAAAAAGCAGGAGAATATCATGATGTTCTTCGTGAAGCAGCACGACAAGACAACAATACTTTTCCCGTACAACTTTGAGTAAGTGTTAATAATAATGTAGTCTACACATTTTATGTAATATCAATACAACTTATATGCATGTATGTGTGTGTATAAACCAATGCAGTTTTCATTGGATACTCATTGTCATTGAGTTAAACTCAAGTCGGTTAGTAATCTTTGACTCGTTGAGAAAAGAGCGGGCACTATACCAAGATATGATAGACATTATCCATGGGTAATTTCGATCTCTCGCGCACAACTATTATTGAATAGACTTTGCCATAATTTATTAACGATTGTACATTATTGGTCGCACAGGGTTTGGAAAGAGTTTATTCGGCAACATCGCAAGGATTGTAAGGCATCACTTAATGTAGTTGAAATAGCAGTAAGTTGTACTATATACACTTCCCCACGTGTTTAATTACTATATCGTACTTCAATTTACGTGTGAGATGATGAGAATAATCTTCTTCTCGTATAGTGGTGTTTGCGGCAGCCACCAGGTAATAACTTGTGTGGATACTACGTTTGTGAATTTATACTGCGCACATAAGAAGAACTCCTAAAGATGTCCTCAGAGTACGTATATATCAATATTTTTTATTTATTTTTAAATGAATATATATATATATATATATATATTAATACTTTTCCTTTTATTTCAAATGCAAGACTGAATGGTTGAAACGAAGGGTCATGCAAAAAGACCATCTGAAAGCAGTTCAAGAGTTAATAGCAGGATTTCTTCTAGAAAAAGTGCTAAATCCCAACGGCGAGTTCTACTTTGATCCAAAGAAATAAATGATATAAATTAAATGTTTATTGATATCGTTATTTTCGAGAATAAGATTATGAAAGTGTTGTATATATACATATATATATATATATAATATAGGTTCATACTTTATTCGAATATAATAATGCTCGAGATGAGAATTAGATGTAATTATATGCGTGCGTGTATTTATATTAGCAGCGTAGAATACGTACATAAAAACATATTATATATTAAACAAATACATGTAACTGAACTGAAAACAAATTAAACAAAAAGAAAAGAAAAAGAAAAGGAACCTTTAGTCCCGGTTGGGGTTACCAACCGGGACTAAAGGGTGCGGCCACGTTTACTCGGCTGGAGAGCCTTTAGTCCTGGTTGGTAACACCAACCGGGACTAAAGGTCCCTCTTTAGCCCCGACTCAATGACCCGGGACTAAAGGTGGCACCTTTAGTCCCGGGATTGTTGTCCCGGTGCGATAACCGGGACTAAAGACCGTTACCGTCCAGGACAACAAGTCCATTCTACAGTAGTGGATGATTCTAACAGTCGTAGGGTATGGATATAACACAAGTTGTGTGGTACAGAATACAGTGTGACAATTACACATGCTGTTTTCTACCCCTCATTAGTCTCCAAACACTGCTCCAATCAAATGAAGCTAGTACAAGTCCTGGTTGACCACCTCTTTCTTGCTCTTGCTCTTTCCCTCCGTCTCCACCATCTCGACGCCTTTGCCGTCGGTGCTGCTCCCCTCAGACTCAGAGGCCGCCGCCGGTGCCACCTTGAACTTGGCGTAGATGTCCCCCCTGTAGAAGTTCCTCGTCCTCCAGACCAGCACCAGCGACACGAGCGCGCCGGCAAACGTGACGCCCGTGATGATGAGGAATGGGCGCTTGAAGCACACCACCCCCTTGCAGATCTTGTCCCCCACGGCGGCCACGCCGCCGTGCTGCCTGGTGGCCTCGGCGTCGTACATGCGGCCGGTGATGATCACGTTGAGCACGTAGGCGCCAGCGGGGCTGGCCGCGGACCCGAAGTTGAAGAGCGACGAGTAGTACTTGAGCCCGAACACCTCGGAGATGATGGCGAACAGCAGAGGCCACTGCGCGCCGAAGCAGAAGCCGATGATCACCGACGCGGCGTACAGCGATTGCGACACGCCGAAGGCGATGAAGAGGTGGCCGATGCAGGAGACGAGGAGCACGGCGGTCAGCACCAGTGGCCGCGGCATCCGGTACCGGGAGAGGAGGAACTCCGAGATGTAGCCGGCGCCCGCGCGGCCGGCGTAGTTCCAGATGCTGATGAGCGAGACGAAGGTGTTGATGCTCTTGGCCGGGTAGCCCAGCGACTGCCCGATCTGCGCCATGTTGTCGATGGCCGTCAGCGTGCCGCCGATGCCGAACACGGAGATGACGAACAGCACCAGCATCTCCACGCTGACCAGCGCCTGCATGATGGAGTAGTCCTCCCCGAGCGCCGGCGGCTTGAACATGTTGGTGAGACAGCCGCCCGTGCCGCCGCCTCCGCACAAGGGAGGCGACGACGATGACCCGTCGCCGTCCTTGCCACCATCAGCGCTCGCCTTTGGTTCTTCGACAGCGATGGCCGGTGGATTCTGCAGTGACTCCTCGAGCTGGGACACGGCCTTGTACTCCTCTCTGACGACCACGCCGACGGGGCTGAAGAGGATGATGAGCAGCGCCGTGGAGGTGACGACGTACGCGGCGTGGGAGAACTGCACCTGCTTCTCCACCACGATCATGACGAGGAGGTAGGAGGCGAGGGCGAGCGAGAGGTAGAGGAAGTGGTAGAAGGGCGTGTTGTAGGGCTTGCCGCCGTCGCGGCGGCGGGCGTACGGCAGCACGCGGATGGTGTAGACGGTGAAGATGTTGAAGGCGGCGGGGAGCCAGGCTACGAGGAGGACGAGCGACGCGGCGTCGTCGCCGTAGATGGCGAGGTAGAGCTGCGTGTAGATGGCGCCGCTGAGGCCGACGAAGGCCTTGAGCAGGCCGATGACGATGCCCCGGCTCTCCGGGAAGTTCTTGACGCAGGCGACGAGCGCGCCCGTGTTGGAGAAGGTGAGCGCGTTGGCGCCGAAGCAGATGTAGAAGCACATGAGCCAGACGGGCGGCGCCGCCGTGCGCCCCGTCAGCGCCAGGTAGATCATGAGGTAGCCGACCAGGTTCATGCCGGCGCCTATGAGCAGGACGACCCACGTCGGGGCCACCTGCTGCACCAGCCCGGAGATGATGCCCACGTTGGTGCCGAGGTCCTTGAAGAAGGAGAGCTTGTTGAGCGTCTCCTGGTTGTAGCCCAGCTTGGAGCGGAGCACCTTTGAGTAGAGCGCGAAGATGTAGGTCGATCCGGACGCCGCCATCACGATGATGGACGCGTACACCACGAACCACCGGCTCTGCACCACCCGTGACGCGAACGCCGGCGTGCACATGGACACCTCGCCGCGGGCCATGTCGTCTCCGGCCGGCTCTGGCTACCTCTTTCCACACTTTGGTTATAGAGGTGGAGATAGCTAGGAGAAGGGACACAGCACAGCTTGCCGTGCTGCGAGTGGTACTTATAGGGACGCGTGCACTAGCTAGCCACTTGCAGTGGTTGGTTGACTAGCAATGTATGTGTGCTCTGAGCAGACAGAGACAGCTATAACAGACACGTACGTAGATACTTGTTCCATGTGAACTTAAAACGGGTTTTGAATTTTTAGATACGTATCTTTTATTGAGTATATATATATATATGTGTGTTATGTTTAGATATATATAGTTTTAATTATGTATCTACAAAATTAGAACAATTTATAATTTAAAATGGAGAAAATAGAAGCTTGGGAAAATAGTAAAGTGGAAAGCGGAATACTACATGTACGAAATGGTGTGGTCGATTTACATCATCCTCTCTCTGTTCCAAATTATAGGTCGTTTTGATTTTTTTGGTTCATTCATTTTGCTATGTATCTAGACATATTATTATATCTAGATGCATAGCAAAATTGATGTACCAAAAAAGTCAAAGCGAATTATAATTTAGAACAGATGGAGTAGTAACAAGATGCCTGCTGCGCCAGATCAGTCGTGACAAAATAATTTAAATTATGTTATTTGAAACCATATATATATATATATATATATATATATATATATATATACAACAACAACAACAACAACAACAACAACAACAACAATAATAATAATAATAATAATAATAATAATAATAATAATAATAATAATAATAATAATAATAATAATAATAATAATAATTTATCATAGTCAATTCCATCTCTAAAACAATACACAATATAAGCATAAACTTTGTAGAAATTAAAAAAAGGTCAAAATCTATATTTTAGATACTGTAAATCTTATCTCCGAAAAGTCATTGCTGATTGTAGATCGTGGAGTAACCATAAATAGAAAGTACAATGATATTTTTGCAAAAAAGGAAAAGAAACCAATGATCAAATTGAACGGACGTGCTGGGTCGTCAGGGATTTTGTTGCCACTTTGTCGCCATTCTTCAGTCTTTTCGCTTGCTTGTATATGATCATGGATTATAAGTTGGAACAATATTTTTCTCTCACATCAAACCAGCCAACAGTAAATAATCTACGATCATTTACGACGAAAGAAACATGCTGCTTAATTCACATGTATGTTCCAGCAATCCAGCAGCAGTGGATACGCAATATATTAACCAGGTCCGAATATGACAGCTACTTTCTGCTGCGCAAGGGACGTTTCGTTAAGCAGCCGTTTGACTTCATCATCATCGGTATAATAGTGTGCCAAGTGCCCATGCATGATACGAGCACTGCATGCATATACGTTTGCAAAATATATATATGCAAGTGTTCCTGCAGCAGCAAGTTCATGCGTGTTAGCTGGACATGCAAAGACTTTAAGATCATGTGTGGAGGATGTGATTCGCTGTAGTGGATTCTTCTTAGACACTTAATCGAGCAAATATTTGTATAATCTCTCGTCTCCAAAGACGAGGGAAAAAACTATTGGTTTTGCTATTCTTAGTGTTTGTTTGGGATTGATTTCTTCCACTTTTTTTCTGTTCTACTCCATAATTTCAAAAGAGCATCTTATTTCATTGTAGAACAGGTGGATGTGTTTGGCATACATCTTAGCTCCGGGCCTCCAGCTCCAGCTCTAGAAATGAGATGTTTTCGTTGGAAGTTCTATTACACCCTTAGATAATGTTTGGTGTATGTTTTGATGTTTGCAGCATACATGAGTGATCGTTTTGTTTTTGCCAATTGAAATATGATGTCAAATAGTATAATTTCAAGGAATGGAGGTTTTGTGGTAGGCTAGGGAGTAGGGATGGTTGGTTGATTTTTAGTTGAATGTTGGGCCTTTCATACATATCGAGTCAAATACAATATTCCGTGAATTTTTATTCTTAATTTCATACCATTATGACTATTAGGGAAGTCATCATGCATGTATTTAGTTACTATTCACTCCGTTTCAAATTGTAAGTCATTTTGGCTTTTCTAAAAGGCACATAATTTATTATATAATTAGACATAACGTAGATCTAGATGCATAGCAAAAGCTATGTAATACAAAAACCGAAACGACTTACAATTTCAAATGAAGCGAGTACAAATTTTAGTATTCTTTTGGTCATCGTGTAAATAGGGTAAGTAAATAGAAGGGCAAGAATGCACAACTATGTACCCCATGCATGGTATGAATAGGCAAAGCAATTATTTACTTCATCTTGATGGAAATATAATGCTAGAATTATGTTTCGAGTTGGACTCTTTTTGTATTGGTTTAAGCATTGTAACAAGTGGAGGACTGATCCCCTTGGCTACAAGGAATGAAACCAGATATTTGCTTCTTTATATATATAAAAAAGTGAATAGGCAAAAAAATATCTCTAATCACCGAGGATATGCTTTTGGTCACCAAATTTTCCCACCAAATAAAGGATGAGCCACTATCCATTTAGGCTAGCCTCACCACTCTGTTTCACTACTATAAAAGTGAACTTCAGATACGGTAGAAAAATAATTTTAGAGGCAACAAATAGTGTTCCACCACTCATCAAAGGCCTATGAAAATCATGAAACTACACATCTATCACAACTTGTAAATGTAAGCTATTTTCAGGTGCGGTAGGTAACAACAACCATCCCTAGAAACTAACTTGTAGGGGCCGTTTGTGTTACCACCCTCATCTAGAGCAATTTAAACAAAGAAGAATAACCCCCCCCTGCACCCCCCCTCTTTATCTTCAAGACATAATTGTAGGCGCCAAAGAGAAAAAAGGGAGCTTCAAGAGCAAACCCTGAAATAGCATATCTAAAAGGGAATGTTTTGCTTTTGATTTTTTGGAGGAGTTGACTCTAGATGGTAAGAATATGCCAATAATCCAATGTTTTTATAGTTTAGTGCTAGATTTTTTTGGTTAATTATGTTTTTGTTTGCAAGATTCTCTTCACGCATAGTGGTGTGCCCATTAGACATGAAATGAGCTCAGATCTTTGGAGGCGCTTTGGTAAACTGAGTGGGCCCACAAGAATATCCCATTGTTTAGCCCAAGTCTACTATTTTCTGTAAGAATGGAGATTATGTTTTGGGTATAGGTCAAGATGTATGCTAGAGAGAGAGAGAGAGAGAGAGAGAGAGAGAGAGAGAGAGTAAAATATTGTTTTTGTGAGTTCAATAAATATGAATTGTTGCCATATTATTTTCTTGCAAATTGTTTGTATAACTTTAGATATGTTTATGTTTTGCTAACTACATTATTGGCTTAATTAGGATTTAATTTTTATCTAGCTAGAGAGAGGGCTAGGTGTCAGGTGGTTACCAAAACTTATTTCTAAAGGCCCAAGCGTAGAGGTGGCGGTTACCAAAACCGATTGTATATATAAATCTATTTTGACCATGGCTAAAAATATTTTGTGCAGTAGTATTAGATAAAAAAATAGTTTCTATGAGCATTCTTTTTTTTCGAATCATTCTATGAGCATTCTTAATCTAACTCTTTCCTTGAACCACAGATAAGTTAGAGAACGCACCAGAAGAACGATCACCAGTGTGGCAGCTGTGTTGGCATGCACGTACGTGACGAATATATTTTAGCAAAACATCATCACCAAGTTGGGAGAGAGAAATTCGCTGATCACGCTGGTGAGTGGTGACATGTGATTCGTTGTCGATGCCATCATAATTATAGAAGATGACAGTGTGTTATTGTTTTGATATGCAATGCAATGCAGCGCTGCTGATCGAGAAGGGATTAGTAGTAAATAAAGAGCCACGAGGTCTGACCTTAGAACAAGCGCGCGATTATTGTATTTTCTTATTAGCCATGGGATCGCTGGAGTTGCACGCGCCTCCATGAAAAGGGGAGTGATGGGGATCGGATTGAGTAGAGTATCCTAGTTAGGCTATGCTAGCTGTTACGAGCCGTTAGACCGGCTGATTGATTGATTTGATTATTGTTATATAAAAAGGATCTGTGCGTATCATGCGTGAACTGTGACAGCGTACGTGATGCTCATACATTTTGTAGGTGTGTATGTATATATATATACTTGCATACATGATTCTGGTTGACTCCACGTTACAACATGCTTGCAGCTTGCTGGGCTGCACAACGTTAGCCGCTAGCATGCATACTCTAGGAGAAGCTAAGGACCTGATGTTCTTATTTTGCATGATTGATTCTAACTGTGTGTGTATGTGTGTGTCTATATATATATATATATATATATATATATGCGCTAGTGGATAGTGGACATGTATGTGCGGCAGGCACATGTTCATCTTATTATAGTAGTAAAAAATATTTGATTTTCATTTTTATACGGCACCAAAATTATTCCATGACAATGAACAATAAGACAGTAAGAAGAAGTATATAGACAATCATTGAATTGAAAGGTATTTATATGATTATTTTTCATTTTGTATCTACTTTACTTGTGAGTTGCGGAATTTAAGACTCCATCTAGAGTTTAGAGATTTTCACTACTTAGTACTTGTAGTTTATAAGTTGTGACTTTAAGAATGTTTTGATTGATATGTTTTTAAATTGTTGTGTAATAGTTAACATAATTACAATTCAAAGTTTTAGTTACCGCTTTATTGGCCTATATATCTTGCTATATATAGTACTAATAAATGCACTGTAAATACCTACCACTAAAATTTCTCTATACACTATTGCATCCTTGATTTATTATGTTGCACAACACATTTTTCAGCATTCCATCAACTTGTGTTTAATACACGTAGCCCATGTATCCTTCGCCTCTTAAAGATACTTAGATGTTCTTTTTATTTTACAATGCCATCATTCCCTCCTAACCTCCTTCTCATACACTCTTCATTCCTCCATTTTTCTATATACCATAAATAGTCTTCATGTAACACTCTTATGTTTAGTAATAATAGCAAAATAATATGATTATAGTACCAACAACCTTTTTATTTGCAAAATGATTATATTCCTGCAAATAAAAATCATAAAGAAAATGAGAACATTACAACCCCGCTAGCTACCGTACCTATGCTGCCATGATCTTGCCATGTTCAATGATTTCCACCACACAAATTTCTCCATTAGTCTGATCATCATCTTGATGAGAGAAGTCAGAAGAAACTTGGATCAAACAAAAGGTCACCTGCACAACCATAAATTGAAAGTCATCAACATAATTTGTCATACAACCATTGCAAATAAAAATATAATTAGAGCATGTCTGATAGTACGTACCATCTATAAGCAACACATCACTTATAAATTGCAAACACATATAGTAGTTAAATACTTCAATTTACTCGGATCACGATTGCTTCGTGAAGTGTGATATTTTCCGTGGTACCATGGAAAAGGGATAAGAGCACACACCTTAAATTGGCCAGGGCCAACAATCTAGGGTCATCGATCAGCGTTCAAGTTCTATATATCACAATGGTGCAACTACGTGGTGCTGGCCGGGATGGGGTCAGGAGGCACTGGGCGGGATAGAAAGTCCAGGAAGTGCGCCAGCTGTGTCGCGCCACGTGACACCAGTGGCCTCGATCATGGCCTGCCGCTTCAGAGCAAGGAGACCGAATTTTTTATTTTTTAGCCTTTTTTTCAAAAAAAATCACAAATATATCCCGAAGGTAAGATTTTAAAATCTGGACCCGTAGCTCGGCGCCATCGTTGCTGGCGCCGAGCTTACACGTCTGCTGGCGCCGAGCTCTTGGGCTCAAAGCAGATGTGGCGGTGACATGGCAGGAAGCTCGGCGCCAGTCACTCTGGCGCCAAGCTCGGCGTCGTAGTTCCTGGCGCCGAGCTCGGGGCCGTAGATCTTGGCGCCGAGCTTGGCGCTATGATCTATGGCGCCGAGCTGGTGTTTTAACCCGGCCCAACCTTCCTGCCCGAGCCTTCTTTCTCTTCTTTCTCCTCCCTCTCGGGTTTTTTCTCTCCCCACTTCACCCTACCTCACGAATCGGCATATTGGACCTTGAAAACTTTGATTTGATCCGTAGATCTTTGAGAGCAAGGTATCCTCGCTCACCTCCTAGTTTTTTTTGCATCGATTCGGTATATATTAGTCGGATTTTTGAACCTAAGAATCGTCATTACTTAGGGTTTCATGCAATTTTTAATATTTGTATTATACCTAGGTAACCGCAGCGCATGTTGTTATGTTTTATGGGTTCATTGTTATGCATAACATTAGAAACCCTAGGTTTAGGGTTTAATGTTAATTGCTTTTGGTTCTTAGAACGAAATTGGTTGTATTGTAGTTATGGTTCTCATTGACATTAATTTATGATGTTTTGATTTTTGTTTGTTAAATTACATCCGTTTTGTTAGATGCAAGAAATGTATCGGGAGGAGTTTTGGCGAAAACGAGGCCGTCCTCAAGAATTATACCCCGATGCGTCTAGCAAAGATGCCCCCGTCCCTCCTGACCTCCCTGTCCCTAACTATGACTGTGGTTTCCCGGCCCACGTGTTTCAATCAAAACATCTAGACACGGCGGCGCGTTGCTTCTACATATGCAGTCGTTTTAATGTAAGAAATTGTTTCCACTATCTTTTTTCTTTATTTGTGTAAGTATGCTACTAATATTTTGTTGAAATCTTGTTGTGTAGGACCATGAGAGGTGCTTTTTCTTTTAGTGGATCGACGGTGTAGACAAGTTTGACCCTAGGTATCTCCTTTTCGACGATTGGTTTAGAGGGAGACATCCACGTGAGCACTTCAAGCGGTGAGTTCCACCCCCCTAACCCCCCGCCAATGACGGCTAAGGAGAAGCATCTAGCCACAGTTAGACGACTCGAGAAACCTCCTCTGTGCGAATACGGAGATCGAGCTGTGATAAACCCTAAGAATACTTTGGAGTTTGTTTGTCCGAACAAACATGAAGTAAGTGGAAAGTGTATCTGTTTAAATGTTTAGCTCTATGTGTGCGTGTACTAATGTCTCCTCTTTTAGGTGTATGGATTTGCGAAGTGTCGTTTCAAGGAGTGGCTCTATGGTCCTAAGAATCAATGGCCGGAGCCACCAAAGGCAAAGGAAAAGAAAAAAGAAAGATTAATTTACAAAGCACTTCCAGTCAAGTGTGAATGTGGTGTTAAATCCAACTACGGTCTAGTCCTTTCAGAGCTTGGAATATGCCATTATTGCGGCCATATGGTAGACTATGATGAGGTTGGTTATTTTTGTGGTAAACATGAAATCGTATTTTGTTTCTTTTGCTGAGACATATATGATATAATTTTTCGTTTGAACAGAGAACTAGGAAATATAGGTCGGAATGTTATGATGGTCAAGCTAAGTTCTTGGATAAACTGAAGGGGAGGCAAGTGATTGCATGGAAGAGGGGATATGGACCTGACTACGTCAACCTATTCGTCAAATATCACACAGACAAGATGCGTAAGTTTGCTAGACAACACGGTATTCGTAACCCAATTGTTCTTGGGCTTGACAAATGGGGATTGGAGAGACGGAGGGTGTTAGAGGAGGAGAGGGCAAGCAAGGAGGCAACGGAGGAGACAAGAGTACAGATGCAGGTCTTGAACGAGCATATTGTTGCATTATGTGCCAGTGAGTGCTTGAAAGCCTTCTTTTTTCGTTGCCTGATTTTAAATGTAATATAATCGCATTGCTAACTGATTGTATTTTATACATGAAGGGATTGGATGCAGCGAGGACCATGATGGAGAGGTGGCTCATGCAAGTTATGAGGAAAAGAAGTTAGATGAGCATAGGACGCGAGCTGGTCGCACCGTTTAATCACTGATTTTGTTGTCTAATGAGCGGGACGAGGATGAGGATGACACTTTTAGACTGAGTGAGCTCATCGCTCTAGCAGAGGTGGGCTTGTAGGCGGAGGAGGCTGAGGACGACACTGGCAGACTAAGCGAGCTCATCGCTCTAGCAGAGGCAGGCTTGCAAGCGGAGGAGGCTGAGGACGACATTGGCAGACTGAGCGAGCTCATCGCTCTAACAGAGGCGGGTTTACAGGCGGAGGAGGATGATGATGCGTTCTTCACTCAGGCCGCAGAGGCCGTAAATGAAGCGAAGGACGCTTACTACAGGCGACATGCAGGTCAGAGCAATGCAGGTGACCCTAGCCACAGCAACAAGGTTGTGGTAGAGGACTGATACTTAGATGATGAGTTGCTTACTCAGTATATTTTAGACTGAGGATTTGAAAGTGTATTTGCCCCCTATGTGGGTTTTGGTGTATTGATGACATCCAAATTAGGGACTAATGTGATCTTAATGAGATATGTCGCAGCTATTACTCAGTATGCGCTCTCTAAAGGTTTTATTTTTGTTTTTGAGTTTAGAATCCACCGCACTATAAAGAGGGATGCAAACTTAGTTGGTCTGAGGAAGATAGAGTGCTCAAGCATAAAAATAAAATCAAAAGAGAGACACTCTAGCACTCCACGAGCACGTAGAATATTTTTTCAGTGACTGTTGGTGTCGAAAGTCCCGATATATGATGGAACTCCCGATAGTCGAAGTCACGACTCATGCCGGAAGTCCTGATGCCCAGTTACTTAGCCTGCGCAGTGACTGTGGCCATCGAAAGTCCCGACCCAAGTCTTTACGATATGATTGGACTATGCATGTTCTAATGAATTTACATTTAATCTATGTACTAGATTTGTGCCTTTTCAACACATGAAATGGCATGTGAGATCATGTACCGAACTAGGGTACAAAGTTCCTTCGACTAAACCTAACATGCCTTAGGTAATTAAACCAAACAACAAACACATAGATGTGCTATGTGAATAAGATAAAGTCATTCTAATAGTGTGGCCACATAGCAAATTGTGTTGCACCTTCTCCACAGTAGCCTCCCATTGTTGGTGGTGGTGGTGGCGGGGGTGACGGTGGATGCCCCTTGTTCTTGTGGTTAGGGCAGGTGCAATATGGATCATTGCAGAGTGCGTCCTATGAATCGGCACCATTGTTGTTGTCGTCCTGTCCATCGTCCTTGTAACCGCTGCTAACTTACCTTTCTAGATCGAAGATACGGTCCTACAGGTAGTAGATGTACTCCGCATGCGGATAAATAGGTCGAGGATCGACCCACCTAGTAAACCCACAATTTTCTTCGGCCAAGGAAGACTGCAATAAATATGTCATGTAAGTTGTATAGAAGAGGAACATATTGAAGAAACAAATAGTAATAGCAATTACCCATGCTCGTGGGTATTTGAAGAAACGACGACCTTCATCTATTCCCTCGGTGAACATCTGCACTAGGCAGTCCTCACCATGCATGCATTTTGGCCACTCTTCTTTTCGTTCATCGTATCCTCTCAGTGGTGCCTCTTTGGTGAAATCACTTTTGCTCTCAACTGGGAACCTCTCATAAAGAGCTTCCTCAAAGAAATCGGGACCAAGAGAACCCTCCCACACAATGGTAGTTCCCTTCCCCTTTTCTCCCCCTCTGGATGACCCTCCGTACATTGGTACTACAATGAAATAAAATACTGAGTGCTCTTCTTTCTTGTTGTGTGTGTGAATGAGAGGGAGTGAGGGGTTATTTATAGGTTGAGAGGAGGAATGGAGGCCTCTCAATGTGCCATGTCAGCGATCCGTGTGCCTCTTCACCTCAGCCCTTGGATCAAACAGTAATAAGATGGATGGTGGAGATGGAGTGGAGTTGTGCTTCCTTGCATGGCAGTACTATATAAGTGAAGTGATAAATTGTTGTTGCCATTGTACTCCTCGTCCTTGTAACTAAAAAGTCTATTTTCATTGTTTGAAAAGCCTAGATTCGTTCACTGTTACTTAAAAAGCTTAGATTCATCTGCAAAGCGTCTGTACGATACGATTGGACTATATACATTCTAATGAATTTACATTTAATCTGTGTACTACATTTGTGCCTTTTTAGCAGTGTAGTATGATTAATGATTCACGAAAAAAAATTCGCAAGAGTTTCCCTTGTTTTAGGAGCATCCACAGTTATAAACAGAGACATCATTATATAATCCAAACATTTAATCCTCCAAAGAGCACAATGCAACCACAACGAACATCACAATTAACATAACATGTCCTGCATAGTCCAAATAGTCCATAATATCCATACAGTCCCAAATAGTTATAGGAAAGTAAATACAAAATGCATAATATACTAACATCTACCACAACCCTCACTGCCTCCTAGTCTTACCCTTACCCTTGTGACCGAGAGCGCTCGTACCTAGAGTGTAAGGGTCAGGTGGACGGCGTCGCCTAGTGCCTGGAGGCTGTGTAGGCTGAGTCGAGGGAGCATCATGGAGCTGAGAGGGGCCAAGCTCCTCGTGCCTCTGGTCCACGTTGTCATCGTCGTCCTCGTCCTCGTCCCCGTCCTCTGTACCTACTTGGCTAGAGGAATCTAAGACTCCTCTGCCTGTGGAAGGAACATACATGTCTTGCGTCATGTCTGTCCTGCAACCACAACGAGCAGCCACATGGCGTAGCCGACATGACAGCCTCTGTTGTACAAAATTATGTTAACTAAAAGAATCTAACATATTAATAATATGTTTGAAATAATATTTTGAATCTTACGTCTAGGAAGCTATGCATGTCGTCGTCCCTGACTCTCGGACGAAAGCGCTCAATGTCTTCAACGGAGCATTTGAGTGTATTGCACTACAACAAAGTTCTCAGTAATAATACTTCTGAACAGATAGCAATAGGTTTTATTTTCTTTTGTACAAGAATCTAACGTATTATAAGGATGCTACGGCTCGAAGGTGGCACTAACTAAAATAGATACCTCTAACGCCTAATGTATTGGTATGCAACTTAATGTAGAAAAATAAGGCAATTGACTTACCACTCTGTCCAAGATCGGCCCTGCCTCTACCTGCCTTCCTGCACGAGTAGATTGGTCATACGCCGTGTCTTTATCATCGGAGGACTCGATGTCGGCGTAGACATCTTCTGTCCACTGTACCCTCAGCCTACAATGTGTCGCACGTTGGTACCAAGCTTGGTACCACCTAAACTCATGGTCCGTGTGTGGCTCGTTCTCGTCCATGTTGTCGTGCATCTTCTCTCATTGCTTAATGTAGAACTGGTGGTGCTTCTCCTAGTAAAAAATCTTTCTGTTCTTCTGACGATCCAACCTGCACGTATGTCATTGTTACTTAAATCCATGTACATGCCACCATATTAATGGAAATGGACCATCACGAGATATTTGAAATAGCAAAACACTTACTTGTGTAAATCAACGCCAGTAGAGAACGGAGCTGTTGGCCAAAGCTGTCTCACTCCAAATTGGCGTGCAACTCTATCTGGCAGGTGGAACTCAATAGCATAGAAGCAGATTAGAGGGCACCTCATCCTATAGAAGTCGTTGTAACAAATGGCCATGAATGGAGGCATTGATTGAATATAATACCTGTCAACCAACGTAGTTATGGCCGCCGAGTTAAACTTGGGCAACCCACGATGAACCTAAAAAGAGATGACATCTAGGCTAGCTCTTTACAGGAAAGGAGTGTACCTGTCATCATACTGCATGTCCAAGAACCCACTGTGGGTTCTAGGATGAAGGAGCGGAAGGTCCTGCATGTAATAAAACATAGTCTCCTGTTACTTCACGAACACATGTACGCTCACCAAAAATTGAACAAAACATATAGGTTATTACCTGCCCCTGCACTATGAAACATCCTCGGTGGGTCACCTCATACGTCGGGTCGAGCAGGTGGAATTGTGCCATCCTACAAAAAATTCAATGAATTAGAAATTCAATATACAATGAAACATGAACTTAGAAATGTACAAGTAATTGACACAATTACATGCATAATTAATTAAATGAATACGGCAAATATGAAATAATGAAATCAACCAATAGTCGCACCTCACTAATCTGCCAATGGCAACTTCGTGAATTGTGGCCAAGTCTACCACACTTGCCGCACTCATACTGCTCGGGTCAGTAACAAATGGGGTTCCTCTCCCATGCCTCATTTTTCTGGGTATCTGATCCATAACCATCCTATGCCTCGTCCTCTTCCTTGATCCACGATTGTTCCAACGGTAAGCTAGATCCGCAATGTACTTCGGCCCATCATATGGAGGCCACTCTCTAGGGTCCCAGAAAGGCATGAAGCGGGCTCCATGTGTGCACAAGCGTGTCAACACTGAACTCGTGAGGTATCCTGCTCTCGATATTATAGTTGTGATTTCTAGCTGCTGCCACCAAATGGGAACATAGAAAGTGGTACTACCTTGGTTTACCACAAGTGCATTTGAAATCTTGGAGGATAACCACATGCATCCTCGACTCTCGGACCTCACCGTCGGATGTTGTACCACCCCTATGCTCCACCTGATAAGTCCCTGTGGCGTGGTCAAAGCATCTAACCTCATATGTGCTAGCCCTTTCATTTGCCTTCTCTAGGTGTGCCTTTAGTTTCAGAGCCCATATCTCTCCATCACTTCGCAACTTCAATGCATGGGCATGTCTATCGTTGAACCAGGCAACAAGCTTGTAGAAGGTGAATTGAACGATTGCATTCACGGGCATACCACGTATCCCTAATAGCAACTTATTAAATGACTCCACCATGTTTCTGCACTGAAACTCGTACCTCCATCCACTGGCGTCGTGAGCTCTCGTCCATTTCTCCAAATCCCTCATCAAACATGTGAGCCATTGTCTACCTTCTGCATTTGATGCAGTTCTGACCTGCTCCAACTTTTTCTAAAAGTACTTGTCCTCAAGCTATCGAGCAGCCTCCTGGAACAGATCAAAGTTACCCTTCACACCATCATTCTGGAGTAGATTCTCGACAAGGTGCCGAGTACACCAACGATGGTGCAAAGGTGCATACCCCTCTATCTACTCTCGCACGACATTAAGTATGCCCTGGTGCCTATCAGATATGACACCAACCTCCCTGTCAGGCCCAACCACATGTGTTCCGGACTAGCCTCAAGAACCATCCCCAACTGTCATTGTTCTCCTTCTCAACCAAAGCAAATGTCAAAGGAACCAACTTGTTGTTCGCGTCATAGGATATGGCTATAAGAAGTGTGCCCTAGTATTTGCCAATCAAGAACATACCATCAATGGAGAAGACAGAGACGACAGTGCCTAAAGGCCTCGACACACTGAGGGAAGCACCAGAAAGCACAAAAGAATATTTGCCTCCCATCCTTCCATGCATTTGGTTTTGGGATGTACTCATAATGCATGCCTGGATTCACCGCTTTGATTGCATTGAAGAGTACTGGCAGCTGCTCATACCCATCCTCCCAGTCCCCATATATCATCTTCCACGCTCGCTGCTTAAGCCCTCCAAGCTTTACCATAAGTTATCACATAACCTCCATACAACGCCTCAATGGTCCTTATAATTGTCCTAATCTTCATGTTGGGTTCTCCTTGCAATATTCTCATCAACTGCTTGACAATGAGGGTAGATGTCAACTATCGATGCCTCAGTGTCAGCACATGGTTAGCACAATTGTGTGGCCCGACAACTTTTGTGATCTTCCACTTTCCGGTGACCTTTTGCTTCCTTGCACAAACCCTCCATGGGCAGCGTTCCTTGTCATACACAATAGTGTAACGGCGCTCCGCATATAATGTAAGACCTTGTAAGGTCTCTTTCGTATCATTGCAAACGCCTGCGACCACCTCTTCAATGCAGGGTGGTCCTTGAACACCCTCCCATTCTCAATTACCATGTTAGGGCCGGCCTCAGGAGCTTCTAGGAGCTCATCATCACGTCCTTTTGCACACGCCTAATCAAAATGAGCAAGATCACTGAACTCGTGAACTCTTGGATCACGACGGCCGAGAAAGATACGCCTCAGCATCTCAACATCACTCTCTGTCAGCTCTCTAGCAGGGCGATCATCATCAGAATCAAGAGCCCTTGCCATCTCATATGGCTCTAAATCATGCATAATTTCAACACTATTGGAGTCATAGAATCCATCTTCACAATGCACTTACGCAGCAACAGGGGGCACATCCACATTCTCAGGAATGTCTCTTGCGACATAAGTAGAGAAATGAGGAAAGAATGAAAGAAATGGATGTAAGGAAAGGGGTAATCTCCCAATAACCATGCGGTTAAGACACTTACTCGGATGATTCTGTGTCAAAGGGATCTTACGAGGAGGATCTGCCACAACAACATGAGTCTGACAAGCATCTCCAATGACCGCATTGGGGGCAGATTGAGCATCGGGAACCGTAGGTGCAACCTCCACATCAATATCAGGTTCCAAGATGGGAGGGTCGATGTGTGCCTGCTAACCCATTGGTGGGGAAAACCCATGAGGGATGGGATCGACTAACACCCGA
Source organism: Miscanthus lutarioriparius (assembly GCA_904845875.1). Classification (NCBI taxonomy): domain Eukaryota; kingdom Viridiplantae; phylum Streptophyta; class Magnoliopsida; order Poales; family Poaceae; genus Miscanthus; species Miscanthus lutarioriparius. The sequence goes on from CAJGYO010000015.1 coordinate 26,789,135, forward strand.
CGCACAACCACATCCAAACATTGCTGTTGGCTCTTCATAGCCGATCTCACATAGTTCTCCCACTGATCCGCACAACCAATTGGGATCATTCGCCTGAGGATGTTGGGAGGAGAACCTAGGTGCAATACACCCTCAACTACAATGCCATCATCTCCAAGGCAATGCAGCTCCTCCCGAGCCCTTGCAACCATCTCACTAAATGAAGACCTATCATTGAATAGCATAGGCACGCTTTGCATGTCAACAAACTCAACATATCCATAGCGATCGTATTCAACGATGCCTCCATGATATATAGTCACTAGGTTGTCCATGTAGTTCAAACATATAATAAAACACATGCCATTTAGTCCAAATTAGACGATAGATAGTACCTAACAAGTACTTTCTAACTACAAACTAAGTAAATAAGATAATAACTACATACATAGATACAGTGTACTAACTAAATAGCTAGATCCTATTTAGTTAACTAAATATGTAACTATCTATCTAAGTAGCTATCTAACTATATCTATGTACCTATGTATCTATGTTTCTATCTATCTACATATCTATCTCACTAGATCACTAACTAAATTAACTACCTGAGTCATCACATTAACTAGTAAATAACAAATGCCAAAACTACTACACTACAATCAAAGCTAACTAAGTACGCACATTGCAAATTCACAATTTTTACCTATGCTACGGTCGGTGGGGTGCGGCCGAGGACGGCGGTGGCGCGCGGCGGGCGCGGTAAGCCCGGCGCTCCACGCGGCGAAGCCGGCTCGGTGGGCGCGAGTGGCACGGCGGGCACGCCCGAGGCCAGCGTTGGCGGGCGGCATGGTCACGGTCACGTCACCCGACGCGGCGGGGCGTAGCCAAGGCGGCCGCGGGCGCAGATGGCACGTCTGGCGAGGCGCGGGCGCGGGGACCGACGCGGCCGTGGGGCGTGGTGGTATGGTGGGGGTGTGGGGCGTGGCTGACCTAGGAGAAGTCTTGGCGAGGGCTTGGCAGGGCGAGGCGGCGGCGGCGTGAAGCAGGTAGATGAGGCGGGGAGAGAGGGACGGGGCGGCGGCAGCTGCGGCTGCTTTCGAGCGAGGGAGGTCACGAGAGATAGGGAGAGGAAGAGAGAAAGGATTGGGGCCCATACGTAAGACAGGCTCGACGCCAGTAACCCTGGCGCCGAGCTCAGCGCTAAGATCTATGACGCCGAGCTCGGCGCCAAGATCTATGGCACCAAGCTCGGCGCTAGGGTGATTGGCCTGACGCCGAGCTTCCTGCCATGTCACCGCCATGTTTGCTTCGAGCCTAAGGGCTCGGCGCCAGCAACACTAGCGCCGAGATGTGTAAGCTCGGCGCCAGCAACGATGGCACCGAGCTAAGTGTCTAGATTTTGAAATCTTACCTCTAGGGGCATATTTGTGAAAAAAATTCAAAAAGTGCTAAAAATAAAAAATTCGGGCAAGGAGACAGCAGAGATATATTGATGGCAGAGGCGAAGTGCGGACAAGTATCGATAATTATCCAACACGTGCGTCCGTTTGGAACTCTCGTCCGAACGCGGCTCCATAAGAGTGGGCCTCATCTCTGTCAGAAAAAAACAAATCACCACACCCTCATATGCTTATCCGCTCGGCCACGAAGTAGCGTGGCCTTTCATCCGTCCGCCCTCTTCCCCACCGCGCATTGTCGATGCTGGTGGTGCTCGCGGTGCCACCGCTCGACGCTAGATCCCACCCCGACGATCGGAGTTGACTGGTCCCGACCTTCCCATCACCTATGTTGTAAATGTATGTTTCAAGTGTTGCAGATATTTTAGAGGTATGTTGTATTTGTTATATATGGATATTGCAAAAGTAGATCGAGATGTTGCACATGTTGCATATTTTTGAAAGTATTTTCAGTGGTATATGTTGCAAACGTTTTGAAAAAATATTTCATCTATTTTAGATGTATTTTGCACCAAGTGTTTTATCTGGATGTTGCATATGTTTCACACAAATGTTGCATGTGTTTCACACACATGTTGCAAGTATTTTATCTAGACATTGCATATGTTTTCACACATATGTTGCAACAGTATGTTTCAAATGTTTCATTTGTGTCCGACGTATGTTGCATCATAGTGTTTCATGTTGCAAGTGTTTCACGGGGGCATGTTGAGTGATGGGCGCATGTCCCAGGCGCCAGGGGATGGGGCGTGGTAGATCAGGGGACTAGCGCATAGGGGTGTAGCGAGCTAGAGGTCGGCTCCGGGTCCTTTCCACGCGGAGAGAGAGAGAGGAGGGGTTAGGGGGAAGGAGCAAGGCGTAGCGGGGGACACACTACTACATAAAATCTTTTGCGAGGCATTTCCAAATTGGTCTCCGAGGCGGTTGGGCCGGTTGCCCACCTCGGTTATTCGTGGCGAGCAGCCGGCCCAGCAACCGCCTTAGTAAATCATTAACCGAGGCGGGCATCCTAACGCAACCACCTCGGTAAAACATTAACCAAGGCGGGTATTATAACTCAACCGCCTTGGTAAATCAGGCCCAGCCCGCTAGCACAAGAGGCCTAGTTCTGAACACACACACACATATATATATATATATATATCAGACTTTAGGGTTTTTAGCCTCAGCTCCTCACTCCCTCCTCGGCCGCACTCCTCTCTCCCTCTTGTGTCTCTCTCTCTCTCTCTCGTGCGAAGGGCCCGACACGGCTTGCTCCCTCCGTCTCCCTTCCGACCGAGAGCGAGACACCCCTCACGAGTGCCTCTCTCAGAATGGCGCCGCCCCCCTCCCCTCCCCTCACAGCGGCGCGAGCCCCACCCCTCCCCTCCTCTCCCGATGGCCCTTGCTCGAGCTCCCAGATCCGGCGGCGCCCCACCGCGGCCCTGCCTCTCCCTCGATGCGGCGTCGCCTCCCAGCGTGGCGCGGCCTCCCGGTGCGGCGGCGCAGTGCGGCGGCACGGCCTCGCCCCTCCTCCTCCTACCTATTGGCGCGGTGGCACCCTCCTCCCCTTAGCACAACGAGGGGCCAAGATCCGGCGGCGGCGGCAGATCCGGCGGTGGAGCGGCCGGATCCGGCACCGGCGCTCCTCCTGGTGGCTGATCCGGTGGTGCAGCGGCCTCTCTCGCTCGGATCAGACGGCGGCGGCTTTGGGGGCCCATATCCATAGAGGGGCCCTACCCAGCAGCGGATCTGCGCCCTCCCGACGGCGGGCCCTCTCCCCCGAGCTCTCCACCAGAGGTGGTGCGCCTTCCTCTGGTTGCGGATCGAGGAACCCCGGCAGTCCGGCATGCAGCTACGGTGGCGCCCCGTAGATGGGCTCGCTGGGCTTGTCCACGGGTTTTCATTTTTTTATTTGATTAATCGAGGCGGGAGGCCAGCCGCCTATGTTAAGGCACGAATAAACGTGACCTTTCGGCAGAGGCGGTTGGAAAAACCACCTCGGTTAATGCTTTTTGTCCGCCTCGGTTAAGATAGTTGTAGTAGTGATAGGATGCGTGTGCGAGGCGGGGCGGGCTGCACGGCTGTCCATCTAGACACGAGGAGCAGCGAGCATAGTGTCGAGGGCGGGATGCACGTACGAGTTGGAGCGAGGCAAACGGATGCCGGCTGCATAGGTGTCCGGATTGGTGTGTCTGTCTGGATGTATGGGCGCTAGCCACGCCCCACAAGTATAGGAGGGTGGGTAGAAAATTCTAGTTGAAAAAATAAGGATATTGGCCGCTATTATTAACGGAGTTGTAAATGGATGTATAACCGTATCAATCTGGGTCCATTCATCATGTATGGCCAGTTGATTCCAAGACGATTGATCTGTTTTTAAAGAATATCAAAGTGGTAAGACAAGAGATGTGTATGAATTAATTGGATGAGAGGTATTTAAAAATCTTTTTTTTTTTTTATAGTATAGATATTTGTAATAACACCTAAAAAATACGGACAGCTTTCGTCCAAATTCATCTCAAAAACACTCGAGGCCCACACGCCACCCACCTCGTCTGTCGCGCTCACGTTTCGGAAATCGCTGTCCCGCGAGCCTCCTTTCCCCGCATTGGCTGACAACCCCGCCCCACCTCCGGTCGTTAACGACCGTGCAACTTGTACGCCAGCAGACGAGGCCAGAGCGCGAGGCCTTTAGGTCGGCTCTACTTTGCGTGAGCTACAGGTCGTCTGGATGTTGCCTCATTTGGTTGCGAATCTAGACACATGCATGTACCAGGCAACAACGTCAGGCCCGGACGAGCAAAAACGAGCGCCTAGATGATGGTGAGGTTGCCTGAGCATTAATGATGCACTGTACCGCTTTTGTTCTATTATTAATTATTGTTGTCCTGTTCTTTTATTATTCACAAAAGATACACAGGTTTGCTAAAAAAACTACATCCATGTTATTATCACATAGGCATGGGAAGGATCTTCTACTGTTCATAACCATTATTTTTTTCAAAACCAGATTAAGATTTCTTATATTGATTACTTATTTTTTATTTATCCTCACATTATTTACTCAAAAGTATTAAAATCATATATTATACTAAAAGACATAATTTATCAATATATTTTCTATTTAATCTTATTAAACGTGATTATCTAGTATTAAACACGTGACAACAATTTACTAAATTATATATTTTGGTTAATCAGATTATAAAAATACATGTTAACTATACAAAGATAAATAAAAAACACATTAATTTAAGCATATTATAAATTTAAAAAAAACTCACTTATCTGTTTTTATTTTGTCACCGTATGTTTATTTGTGTATATTTGAGGTATTATTAATTAAGAAAATGAATTAATTACCTCTCTAGCAGAGAAGGAAACACATGATCTCTATTCATTAGCTTTCTTAGGCCACGCATCTAACCAAATGAATAACTCTCAACTTGCCTGGCCATGTAGATTCTCTCAGAATTTTATACAACTCTTAGGCAACACATCTAGGCTTCCAACCAAACATGCCTTCAGTGTGTCTCAAAAGAAGACCCATTGCGCGGAACTTAAATTTAAAATAAGTCTCCAACACAATATCTATAGTCTCTAACAAAGTACTTATATGGAAGACCTATTTTGAGTGTTATGAGAGACATAGTTCAAATCTGATTATCTTTCTTCATGGAGATCTATTTGTAGCAAGAGTTGTCTTTTAGCTCTTATTGTTGGAGAAAATAAAAATAAGTATTAAATCTGTTGCCTGTAGTACTATCTAAAGAATAAATATATCTTATATTTTGCATCCGGGTTGTTGGACACGGTCTGAGCTGACTCTAGGACGAGCCCTGTCTCGCTCGCCACACGCAGAGTGGCGTACACGCCCACTGTCAGGGCAGCAGCAATGCAAGCTCTAATAGTAGCTAGTAGTCTCACGAAAAAGAAAGATCCACATAGACCAACCACTGGTAGAGCATCAAATGCGCAGAGCCCCGCTGCCGTATGCACTGTAGCTTCTACTTCTTTTTCCGGACAGAAGCCCACAACGCGAGTTGGAATGATGGCTCTGTGCTTTTGTCAGACCAAGCAGTCGCGCCTTCTGCAAGCTCTTCTGACACCTGCGAGGCCAACGCTCGGGCTGATGCGGACGCTGGCTGTGGACATGGAGACGGGGCATACAGCCAGGGTGGAGCATCGGGCACGGCCATGCCTGCCCTGCTGCCTCGTCCTTCCTTCCCCACGCAACACGCATGCCCACCCTCATGCGGCATGACGGCATGACGCACTGCAGCAGCGCCGCCGCCGTCCCTGTCGCCACGCCAGGGCAGGGCAGGCCGGCCGCCGTGAACGCTGGGGGAGGGCATGCTGCCGGGATGGACGGATGGCTGACGCATAGTACAGATGCAAGCCAAGCACTCACCAGCAGCTCTGCCACAACACCAGCTCACAATCAGCCTCGCCATGCTGTACGTATGCCCTTCCATGGTCCACGCAGACCTGCGAAAATTAAAGGATCCAATCCAATCCCCAATCCAGTTGAAAGCGTACATGGAGTTTGGAGTAGATTTCTCTGATCCTATCACTGCAAAGGCGCACATAAGATGGCGGATCAGTTTAGGTAGGCCCATATCATTGCCACGGCACAAAAGAATTTGAAGAAGGACCAGCTTTCATCGTTCATTATATACTCATAAAAAGACTACAACGTCATCGTCATCGTCTACGTGGTGATACCAAATATTGATCCACGCTCAAGTGGCCGTGTCCCATACGAGTTATCCTCCACTCACCCACGTGATCGCGTCCGATATGAAAGTCCTCGAAATTCACGTGTCCATATCCAATTATTGATATTCAATCAAAAAATCATAACTGCGGTGCAACGCACGGACATATATCTAGTATAGGTACATATACTTACATCCATGATTCCAGTTAACTCCACATTAAGATGCGCTTGCTAGGCTGTACATCAGTTGCTTGCATGCATACTAATTATTTTTAGCTTTGTTGTCATATGTTAAGCAGTGGCGAATACAGGATGAGAACAAATAGTAGGCTAAATAATAAAGATTTAGGGCTAGTGCTAGATATTAATGGTGAATTGAGGCTAAGTAACCATGGTCTAATGAAGAAATCAAGCTCACTAAGGGGACTATAGCCCCGACAGCCCCCCTTTGGATCTGCCTCTGATGTAAGGGGCGGCTAGGAGAGGATCAACTCCAATGTTGCAATGATCTTGCCATGTTTTCTCACTAATGATTTCCGCCACGCAAATTCTGTTATTAGAGCATCTCCAAGAATCTTTTTAAATCTCGCTCTTTAAATCGTCATTTGAAAAGTCATTTGTATAAAATTTGTTTTCTATATCTTTTCACTCTCTGACAGTTTTTTCTATATCTCGTGCGCACTCTAAAGAGTCATTCTCGTTTTCTATTTTTGGCTAGCAAGAAATCCGGAATAGAAGATGACTATATTTGGATAACCATTTAAAGAAACTGTTGGAGGGTGGTTTTTCACCAAAAAATCTATTCCTAACAATCAGGTAGGATACAGAGAGTCTCTTGGAATTGCTCTTAGTCCGATCATCAATTTGATGAGAGAAGCCAGAAGAAAGTTCAATTAAACAAAAGGTTACCTGCACAACCATAAACTGAAAGTCATCATCATAATTGTCATACAACCATTGCAAATAAAAATATAATTAGAGCATGCCCGATGATACCATCTATAAGCAACACATCACTTATAAATTACAGACACATCTAGTCTAGTAACTGAATACTTCAATCTTGGCAGATCATGGTTACTCTCCGAAGTGTGATATTTTCCTTGGAACCATGGAAAAGGGATAAGAGCACGCACCTTAAATTGGTCAGGGCCAACAATCCACCAAGATCATCTCGATGAGACCTGGAGTTCTCCGATAGTGGTGTAACTACATGGTGCGTGATTGGGCGAGGCGGCACTAGGCGCCCTCGAAGCTCCTGGACTTGCACTAGCCATGCCATGCCGCGTGACACCTGTGGCCTCTGTCATGGCCTGCCGCTTTAGAGCGAGGAGATTGCCGAGGACATGAGGAGCTGCGAGATTGACGGGACGGCAATGGCGAGCGATGTGCACAGGTATACACTACCAGGTTTTGATTTGTATTGTAGGGGCGGCTTAGGAAGGTTTACAGGGGGCAGCGTGAGCCGCCCGTACAAAACCGTTGCTCGGCTTAGGAAGGTTTACAGGGCAGCGTGAGCCGCCCGTACGAAACCGTTGCTCCAAATGCTGGTTTTGTAGGGACGGTTCTTCGGCCGCGTCTATAAAACTGATTTGTAGGGGTGGACGGGTAGAAAATTTCAGGTGAAAAAATAAGAACACCGATTGCTATTATTTTTAGAGGCATGTGCTTACACACACAAAAAAGCCGCCTCTCTTATTACTATTTATGGAGGTGGCGTGTGTTAATACGCCTACCTCTATTAATGGCTTCTAGAAAACTAAAAACACCAAAAAAAAGTAAGTGGCTTTGAGGATTCAAACCATAACCTTCAACACAAATAACACCGCTCTATGACTGCATTACACACGTTTATGAGTATATATAGGCTCTTACCTTTTTTTATCAACATTTCATAATGTTGTATCAAATATTTCATCCCCTAAGGATGTGTTTGGTTGGTTGGATTTATATAGATGGGATGGCACCATCCATAGATTGATAGTGTTTGGTTCGCTGGATCGCTGGGACGAGGAAATCCCTGAATAGGGAATATACCATAAGGTGTTGGATTTCCTGTTCATAAAAATCTCGCGGATCAGCTTATCCATGTCTTCTAATCTGTGTCATCAGTAAATAAATTAAGGATTATTAGCATGTTATATTATTACTTAGTAATTACGATGGTAGGATTAGTTCTAATAAGTGCTAATACATTGATTAGTGCATGTTTTGTGTGCTAATTAGGATATTAGTGGTGCTAATTAACATATTTTATTTTAAATTAGTGATTATCATGACAAAATTAGTATTAGTGTATATTTATCAGTGTCTAATTAGTTGTTATTATTTTAAAATAATAGATATAATTAGTGAACTATTCTTATCCCATCCATTTTCATCCATCAAGCCAAACAGAAAAATGGTTCATCCCATCCATACAACCAAACATGCATCATGGATATCCTTATCCCAATATCGATGGATCATAATATCACATCCAACTTCGTCCTCCAACCATACTTCAACTATATAAAGTTTTAGATCTTGCCAATATCTAAAATTTTGATAAAGGGTGTGTCCATTCGAGATAGTTTGAAAAAATAAAAATTTGAATATAAAATGAGAATTTTGAAATAAATATTTAGGACTCAAAATATTTTTAAATAAAAAAGCTTGTCACCTACAAAGTTATAGATTGTATTGTTGAGAACAATTTTGGTGTAGATCATGTCAACATCCAATGTCATTTGAAAATTTTAAATTTTAAATTTCAAAAGAACAAAAATGAATATTTAGGAATATAAATAACTTTGAACCAAGTATTGTTAACTAAAAAGTTGTAGATCGTGTTAAGGACTACAACTTTTGTGTACGTAGATCATGTGAATATCTATGGTTGTTTGAAAAATTTTATTTTAAATTTCAGCATCTAAGAGCTTAAAATGATTTTTGAGGACCCTAGATATTTTCAAATAAAAAAGATTATCAACTACAATGCTGTAGATTGCGCTGAGCTCTATATTGTTTTTTGAATTCGGGTATGCTTAATTCGCATTTGCTGACAAATCGTCAGCCACGATTACAAGAATGTTCTCCGGGACGTCGCACGTAATGTGCTCCTTTCCCTCAACACAACACAAACCTAGAACGGCCAGCTCATGAGCGGCGCAATTACAATAACGCGATTTATTAAAAGCACACTGAAAACTTAACAAGTTTGAGTCTACTAATGACTGCACTTCTTCTACCAGCCCTGCACAAGCTGAATTCGAGTATTGTTCAGTCACAATCGCTTGTTGCACCATGGACGCATCTGTCTCCAGGATAATATGGCGAACACCAGCGTTTATGGCTGCTTGCAGACCTTGCAGACATGCGATCATTTCAGCTTGAAAAGCACTCAACAGATGGTTCACCCTGCCCGATCCAGTAAGAACAACGTCACCGTCACTGTCTCGGATGATGAAGAAAGAAGCATCACAATTTAATTTTAGAACTCCTTCTGGTGGCTTAGACCTGCTCCCTTCTCCTCTCATTTACCTTGGGTTCATGACACAGCAGCCGATGGGACTCATCTGTGTAGATTTTGATGGCCTTGACCAATGCCTCTGGGCTTCTCCTCCTGCCCTGCAATCAAATGGAAAAGCTGTATACCACGCCGAGCTCTACAGTTTCTTAGACAACTATTTTATTTTAGAGACAAACCCTTAGTATATCTGCCCCTTAATCGACTTCTAGAGATAGAAACTTATAATGCCTGTCTCTGAAAACAATTAATAGAGACGGGTATTTGGCTGAAGGTCATCTAACCATTTACAGTGGCGTTACACAAAATAGCCGCGTCTAATAACCAACGGAGTGTCTACTAAAATTCTTTCTGTAGTAATGTATGTCTTAACATTGTATTTATTTAAACTTGTCGATGCTAATAATTTTATAAATTAGAGAAGTTTAATCTAACAAGTGGTCTAATTAATTTAGAAGGGAGGTTTAGCTAGAATACAAATAGTGCCCACTGGATCGGACACTACTACAGAATGGACTTGTTGTCCCGGCGTGTACTTGCCTTTAGTCCGATTATCAGCGCCGGGACAACGATCCCGGGACTAAAGGTGCCACCTTTAATCCCGGGTCATCGAGCCAGGATTAAAGAAGGACCTTTAGTTCGGTTGGTGTTACCAACCGGGACTAAAGGCCCTCGATAAACAACGTGGCCAAGACCCTTTAGTCGGTTGGTAACCCCAATCGAGACTAAATGTTCTTTTCTTTTCTTTTCTTTTTTTTGTTTAATTTGTTTTTTCAGTTCAGTTACACGTATTTGTTTAATATATAATATGTTTTTATGTATACGTATTATCGCTGCTATATATAAATACACGCACGCATATAATTATATCTAATTCTCATCTCGAGCATTATTATATTTGAATAAAGTATGAACCTATATATATATATATATATATATATATATGTATATATACAACACTTTCATAATCTTGTTCTCGAAAAAATAACGATATCAATAAACATTTAATTTACACCATTTATTCCTTAGGATCAAAGTAGAACTCGCCGTTGGGATTTAGCACTTTTTCTAGAAGAAATCCTGCTATTGACTCTTGAACTATTTTTCAGATGGTCTTTTGCATGACCCTTCGTTTCAACCATTCAGGTCTTGCATTTGAAATAAAAGGAAAAGTATTAATACATATATATATATATATTCATTTAAAAAAATAAATAAAAATTGATATATACGTATTCGAGGACATCTTTAGGAGTTCTTCTTGTGTGTAATGATGATAAATTCACAAACGTAGTATCCACACAAGTTATTACGGTTCTTTGCCATAAACACCACTGCATCTGAGAAGAAGATTATTCTCATCATCATCTCACACGTAAATTGAAGTACGATATAGTAATTAAACACGTGGGGAAGTGTATATAGTACAACTTACTTGTATTTCAACTACATTAAGTGGTGCCTTGCAATCCTTGCGATGTTGCCGAATAAACTCTTTCCAAACCACGTATGCGACCAATAATGTATGATCGTTAATAAATTATGGCAAAGTCTATTCAATAATAGTTGTGTGAGAGATCGAAATTACCCATGAATAATGTCTATCATATCTTGGTATAGTGCCCGCTCTTTTCTCAACGAGTCAAAGATTACTAACCGACTTGAGTTTAACTTAATGACAATGAGTATCCAGTGAAAACTGCATTGGTTTATACACACACGTACATGCATATAAGTTGTATTGATATTACATAAAATATGTAGACTATATTATTATTAACACTTACTCAAAGTTATACGGGAAAAGTATTGTTGTCTTGTCGTGCTGCTTCACGAAGAACATCATGATATTCTCACATGCTTCGAGATACCCACCGCTCCTTGATAATAATACTGGTTTTGAATACGATATAAGGATCAATGAAGCCAATCACTGGTGTCTTGTATTCTTTGGAGCTCTGACATCTGGAATCTGTATATAAATATAAGTTACATGTGAGGATAATTATATACACGTACGCATGAAAGTGAGTTTATTAAATAAAAGTAAGAATCACTTACAAACAAAAGGAGCTAATGATTGATTTGTCCAAAGCGTCCAAGTGGTATAGTTGATACAATTCTTCGAAACTAATATATAAGATGTCATCACCACGGAAGTAATGATGGTCTCTAAATCGACAAAGATCCTTTGCTCACCCCCCGCCACACTTTGCATGTATCACTTGTTGAGCAAGTACATTTGCACCCAATTCATTCAGAGCCCGCGAGGTTATACGGACTTTTGCCATATTTATAAGTCTTCCGGTATCAACTTCCGTGTTCGGATTGGAGCTTTGCCCATCAATTGATCCAAGGTTAAACTAGTATCTCAAAAAAAAAAAGCATTAAGGGCTTGAACCGACACTTCTCGAGTTGTGCGGTCGATAGACTTCTATGTTGGAACCATATTCATTAGCAACAACAAGATTTTGCATTGGTTGTTTCTATTGTCCGAGTGTGGGACATCCTTCCACGATGCTCTTTTCCTTTTCTTATCTCGCATCATGTGACTTCACGAGGGAGCGGTCATAGTCGATAGTGGTGAAGGCTTACGAAGTTCAATCATCTTTTCTTGTGAGCATCGACCTTACGCCAAAGCACATCTCGTGGTATGTAAAAAGTACGGCTTCTCCTTAAGCTTCGCTTGACTCTTGTTTTGATATCTATAAAAAATCTTTTACTTTTTGTCTTCTTCACTGCTATTTGCTCATCGGTCTTTTCAGAAGTATTTCTTGAGAAATAACTCTTTTCGGGGTCTTTCTTTGCCACCGGGACCTTAGGCGTCTTTTGTAAAGCGTCATTGTGGAGGGGGTGGGGCGGTGTTGGAGACCGGCGTGGAAGCGATGAGGCGGTGTTGGTGGAGACCGGCGTGGAGGCATTGGAGATCGTTGTGGAGGCAATGGGGCGGTGTAGGAGTTGGAGATCATTGTGGAGGCGATGGGGGCGGTGTAGGAGTTGGCGATCGTCGTGGGGATGAAGTCGTCTACCCCCATGACTTATTTGTGATGAGATGGGGAATGAATGATTAGGCTAGGTGGGGAGATCCTGCTACAAAAACAAGTTGTGTGTCAATTATTTTTGAAGCCAATAGAAAATTAATAGAAAATAATATTTCATTCACTTTCATTCGTACCTAGGGTGAGGTAGGGGAAGCGGTGGCGCCCCAGGAATGATGATGAAGCGTTTGCACCATTGAATAAATGTGTTCTCCGCTTCTCCTAGTGTCTTCTCCCCATCACCGCCTTCAATGTCAAGAGGAACATTGCTGTAACCTTTGAGCACTCTATCGACTGAGACGCTAGCATATCCAAGTTGAATAACTGACCCATGGATTCTTGGTGTCTTTGTTCGGTCTATTGGAGTTACAACCCCGACAGCCACTATGATTGATGCATTATTACCATCTGGAATGTGCAGCTCACATGTTGTTAGAGGCTCAGTAATGTCATCAACAGGGAAGCGCAACCCAGCGTTGTCTTGAATAACTGGTAGCTCCGTAGAAGCACAACTGCTTTTCATCTGACCAACGAGGCTAATGGTGACTCCCGGCGTTGATTGCGATTGCATTTGACTCATTGTTAGCTGCACTTGCCTCTTGATCTCCTCCTGCATTCTTGCCTCAAGAGATTTTTCTCGTTCACGTGATTCAAGCAATGCTTGTCGTGACTCATCAACAAATTGCTCCAATGCACGGATTCGTTCTGTCTCCTCATCCTTCTTTCTCTGGCGGCTTCTGTAGGTATCCTTGTCTGCTGGGAATGCGTGTAGCCACGGAACTGCCCCATAGCCTCTTATTCGACCACCGTGTTCGGGATTCTCTAGGGCATATGTCAATTCATCCTTCTCTCTGTTGGGCTTGAAAACATCACTATCAACTTCTTCCCTAGCCCGAGCTAGTCTCTGTGTTGCTCTCTCAATTTTTTGGCCGAAAATTAGCTATCCGATTATGCGGGTCTAGGCTTCCCCATGAGCATAGAACCAATTCTTGATGCGTTGAGGCCAGTTCTTCTCTATTGTTTAGGTATGATTCCTTGGCGGTAATCTCTCGCTTCTAGGTTACGCCACTTGGGAATAGCACTCCTATAACCACCGATCCCATGCGATGATGGTATTGTATTTACATCGGGCATTTCGCCGATTCCTCATCACACGTTCCTCATTGTCTTGAGATGTCTTGTATTCTACGAAGACATCCCAATGGGACTCCAACTTGACAAACACCTTAGCATTGAAATCCGGCGTAGCATTCTTCAAGATAAACTTTTTATATAATGTCTTCTTCCAACTCTGGAACAATGTTGCCATCTTCTTCATTGTACAATCCCTCACTAGCTCCTTCAAAGCATCATCTGCTTGTAATGTGAAATGCTGAGTGATATCTCTTCAAGCTAGGTTCTTGTCACGATCAGATACAAAACTAACATTAGGATCGGATATCTTCTGCTTCCATTCACGAGCACTAACTGGGATCCTATCCCTTACAATGAACCCACATTTATTGACATATGTCTGAGCATGTGGTCCCAATGATTTGCCGATGTCGGTGTCGAATTCTGATATTATGAAACGACACTCTAATGGCTTTTTTGGCCCTCGGATTTTCCTACTTTTATCGGTGGTTGATGTAGATCCAGAGACCGGCTACATGAGTAGAAACACAACGATTAACAACAAATATACGTACGCATGCATCTATAAGATATGATAGATAATCGAATATACCTCGCCAGTATTTTCTTGCGCGACAATTTGTTGATCTTCAACCACCGGCATATTCAGGATATCCTCATAATCAGCAAAATCTTGACTCGTGTCATCTACATCCACATTGGTGCGGCGTTGATAATATCCGCCATTATGTCATCATCCAGGAGCGACCATTTGTATCTTCAAGATAACACATAGATAGAATTACTATGGAACATAACATAAGTACATGTGATAACACATATAGAATTACTAAATCCAATTAAATATAATAACACATAATATTTCATAAGGATAAACAATAATAAGGTATAGGCTTTGGAATCGAATCAAAAACACTTTCGATCCAAAAACATGGAAATAAGTACATGTATATATATACACATAGAATGATACAATATATTTTCTCTCTCTCTCAACATATAGAAATAAGTGCATATGTCTATATCTCTAGATATGCATGTGATAACACATAGAATGTCTCTCTAGATACAATTTTCTCTCTCTCTCAACACATGAAAATAAGTACATGTATATATACATATAGAAATAATTAAGTACATATGTATACATATAGAATAATCTCTCTCTAGATATATATAGAGAGATAGAATATATAATTACTAAATCCAATTAAATAAATCTAACATGAAATTAGATAAACTAGTAATAGATAATACATTTTAATCTAAAATATATCAAAAACTATAATAAAAAACTATCTAAAAAAACTATCTACATAAAGTACTAATTAAATTTTAAAACATTTAAATCTATCATATATCAAAAACTATCTAAAAAACTAACTAAAAAACTAACAATAAACTACTAATTAAATTTTAATACATTTTAATCTAACATACAGCCGAGACTTTGTAAAAAAAAATCTAAAAAACATGGCCGATCGAGAGCAGCAGATCACGAGAGTTTGACGGAGGGTATATGGTGGGTGCGCGGGAAGCGTCGGTGATGGAGGTGGGGGTGCAGTGCAGTGTGGCGGAGATGGGATCTGGCGTGCGATGCGTGGTCGGGAGAATGGCGCGGCGAGGGGGGGAGACGACAACACGCGGCGCTGGCAGAGACGACGAGACGACGGCGGAAGGGCGTGGGCGAAGGTGATGAGCGACGGAGGTGAGATCGAAGATTAACATAACAAACGTTCGATATATATAGGCTGGGACCCTTTAGTCCCGGCTGGTCACCAGCCGGCTGGTCACCAGCCGGTACTAAAGGACATTTAGTCCCGGCTGGTGTTACTAGCCGGGACTAAAGGTATTTTTGGGCGGGCACCGAAATTACTGCCCACCCTTTAGTCCCGGTTCTTGGCTTGGGCCGGGACTGAAGGCCTGAAAATTTTGGCAATCCGCCAACGTAATTGGAAAGGCCTGGGATTTTGATTTTGTTTAATACTAGGTTAATCAATTAATTCCATAGCACCTTCAATACTTTGCAATATTTATTTTAAAAAATACTATTGATTAACTAATTATTTATTGTAAATAGGAAACTTTTGTAACCTAAAGTTTTTAATTTCTTTTATGAATATAGAATATAAATGTTACTAATACTAAGTATTTTGTTAATGCAAAAATATATTTGTAACTTAAAATTAATAAAACTAATATTATTCGATAGGAAATTTATTATCACATTATTGTAACGTCAATGTTTCAATTTTTTCTCGGTTTTTGACCAAAATTGATAGGAAATTTTTGTTGAACCTATAAAAATAAAGAAAATGTAGTATTTTTTGTTCTACAACTTTTTCAAATGAAAAAATGTCCTATATAAGGATTGTAGATATTGATGAGCTGAACAAACTTGGTATTCAAAACTTTTCAATTTTAGACAATCTGGGGTTCCGAAAACTAGTTTGTAGGCGTTGAAATTTAAAAATCACAAATTTGAACCGTCCAAACTTTCTCAAATGGAAAGTTGACCAAAACAACAATTGTAGATCTTTTTGAGTTTAACAAACTTGGTATTCAAAACTTTTCAATTTGAAGTCATTTAGAGTTCATAATACTAGAGTCAAAGTGTTATTTTTTCATTTGACCAAATTTGACTTGGTCAAACTTGCTCAAATGAGATACTAAATGACCTCAGATGAAAAAACTCTGAATACCAAGTTTGATCATCTTAGCAAGATCTACAATTGTTACATAGCTCATTTTCCCATTTGAGAAATTTTTATCAAACACTAGTCACAACTTCTTGAATCTCATAGACTTTCTAAAACTATGTCACACACTTGTGAAATTTGAACTACAGTTTGTTCAAGCTTTCTCAAATGAAAAAATGGCCTATATAAGGATTGTAGATATTGATGAGTTGAACAAACTTGGTATTCAAAACTTTTCAATTTTAGACAATCTGGGGTTCCGAAAACTAGTTTGTAGGCGTCGAAATTTAAAAATCACAAATTTGAACCGTCCAAACTTTCTCAAATGGAAAGTTGACCAAAACAACAATTATAGATATTTTTGAGTTTAACAAACTTGGTATTCAAAACTTTTCAATTTGAATTCATTTAGAGTTCATAATACTAGAGTCAAAGTGTTGTTTTTTCATTTGACCAAATTTGACTTGGTCAAACTTGCTCAAATGAGACACTAAATGACCTCAGATGAAAAAACTCTGAGTACCAAGTTTGATCTTCTCAGCAAGATCTACAATTGTGAAGTCATAACATATTACATAATATCCGTCTTTAAAACATAATATATTAAACATGCATCGTTGTATCATGTGGGCACAACAGTGAATTTCTTCTTGACGTATGACCCTTGGTTATGATCTTGTCGTAACCATGGAGTGTCTTCATCATTTAACATGATGCTTGGATCTTTCTTCACTATGAAGGGTGGAATTCAGACATTTCTTTCGTAATCTTCTGACATGTCTGACTTGTCTTCAATTCCCACTATATTTATTTTCCCAGAAAGAATTATGTGGCGCTTTGGCTCATTGATCATTGAGTTGATGTCTTTGTTTTTTCCGCTCTTTGATTTTGTAGACATGTCTTTCACATAGAACACCTGACTCACATCGGCAGCAAGGCGAACACCACTATTTTGATTGGTGCTCCTTTTATCTTGGGCAACTGTGTAAAATGTATTCCCATTTATCTCGTACCCTTGGTACATGAGGATATGCCACGATGGCTGCCTAGCCAACAAATACAGTTGCTCATCAATATTGTCATCGCCTTGACATTCTTTTTGCAACCAACCACTGAAACTTTCCATGTGCTGATGCCTAATCCAAGCTTCAGTCTTTCCTGGAAACTTGGATCGTAAGAACTTCTTATATATCTCGATGTACGGATGCACCAATGACGAGTTCTGAAGAACTATGTAGTGTGCTTTATTGAAATAATCATCTTCCATGCCGATATATGTTTTCTTCCCTAAAGTTCCTTTACCTTTGAGTCTCCCCTCGTGTCATGATTCGGGAGCGCCAATCGGGGCAAGGTCAGAATAAAGTCAACACGAACTCAATGACCTCCTCTCATTCTCCATAGCCCAGGCGATGCTTCCTTCGAGCTTAGAACGGACTTTCACATATTTCTTCAAGACTCCCATAAACCTCTCGAGAGGGAAACATGTTATGTAAGAACACAGATCCAAGAATACTAATCTCCTTCACCAAATGAACTAGGAGGTGTGTCATGATATTAAAGGATGGAGGGAACACCAACTCAAAGCTGGCAAGACATTGAACCACATCATTCTGTAGAGTAGCTAGTTCCACTGGATTAATTGCCTTCTAAGAAATTGCATTGAGGAATGCACATAGCTTCACGGTGGCTAGGCGTACATGTGGAGGTAGAATTCCTCTTAAAGCAAGCTGGAAGCAATTGCGTCATAAGCACGTGGCGATCGTGGGACTTTAAGTTTAGGAATTTCTTATCGGCACATTTATTATACCCTTTATATTGGAGGAGAATCCCGATGGGACCTTGATCTTTGCTTAGACATTCAAACATGTTTGTCCATCTCTTCTTTGCTAAGCGTGTAGCTAGCGGGACTTAAGTAATGGCGTCCATCATCCATCTTCTCTGGATGAAGGTTGTCTCGTTCTTTCATGCCCTGCAAGTCCTAGCGTGCTTCAAGTGAATCCTTTGGCTTCCCATACACACCCATGAATCCTAACAGGTTCACACAAAGATTCTTTGTCAGGTGCATCACGTCGATTGCGTTGCGGACCTCTAGGACTTGCCAATAGGGTAGCTCCCAAAAGATAGTCTTCTTCTTCCACATGGGTGCGTGTCCCTTAGCATCTTTGGGAATAGATTCACTGCCTGTCCCTTTCCAAATACTACTTTCACATCCTCGACCATTGCGAGTACATCTTCCCTAGTTCGGTTATGAGGCTTCTTCCGACGGTCTGGCTTACCTTTAAAATGCTTCCCTTTCTTTCTTACTTGGTGATTCAAAGGAAGGAATCGACGATGGCCAAGGTACATGACCTTTCGACATCTTTTCAAATATACAACCTTTATCAAGGTCATCAAAAACAATGTGTGCATGCATTATATCCTTTGTTTGTCCGACCGAAAGATTACTTAAAGCAGGCCAATCATTGATTATTTACGAACAACATTGCTCGTAGGTCAAAGTGTTCTTGTTTGTACTCATCCGGAACACGTACACTGGTTTGTTCCATAAAACTAGAAGTTCTTCAACTAATGGCGAGATAGACATCAATATCGTTGCCGAGTTGTCTCGGACCTTGGATGAGGATCGGCATCATAATGAACTTCCGCTTCATGCATAACCATGGAGGAAGGTTGTAGATACATAGAGTAATGGCGGCCAAGTGCTATGACTAGTGCTCGCTCTCCAAACGGATTCATACCATCTGTACTTAAAGGCGAACCTTAAGTTTCTAGCCTCATTTGCAAACTCTAGAAATTCCACATGTATCGCTCTCCTTTGGGACCCATCATTTGGGTGTCTCAAAGCATATTGTCTACCTTACGGTCTTCTTTATACCACCGCAACAACTTTGCATGGTCTTTATTTCGAACAAACGTTTTAAGCGTGGTATTATAGGAGCATACCACATAACCTTGGCAGGATTTTCTTTCTAGGGGACGTTGTTCACCCCGACGTCACCAGGATCATCGCGCCTGATCTTATACCACGATGCTTTACATACCGGGCATTCATCCAAATTCTCGTATTCATTGCCATGGTAGAGGATGCAGTCATTAGGACATGCATGTATCTTCTGGATTTTTAATCCCAAAGGGCAGACAACCTTTTTTGCTTCGTACGTAGTGGTGGGCAATTTATTTGGCTTCGGAAGCATCTTCTTTATGAGGTTCAATAAATTCCCAAATGCCTTGTCGGATACACCATTCTTTGCCTTCCACTATAGCAATTCTAGTGTTGTACCCAGCTTTTTTTGCCCCTCTTCGGCCATCGGGTATAGCAACTTCCTATGATCCTCAAGCATGCGTTCGAACTTAACTTTCTCTTTTTCACTTTCCCATTCTTGTTGTGCATCACGAATGGCATCGCCAAGAGCATCACCGAGATCATCTTCTACCGCTACCTCTTCTTCATCTCCCCCCATTGTAGTATCATCAAAGGCACCATACTAAGCAATAATGTCATCAATGTCTAAATCTTCTCCTTCACCTTCTACCATCTTGACCCGCTTTCTCCATGCTTAGTCCAACATATATAGTTTGACATGAAACCTGACTTAAGCAAATGTGAATGAAGAATCATTGAGCTTGAATATTCCTTTAAATTCTTACATAGGGCACATGGACAGCACATGAAACCATCCCGCTTATTTGCTTCGGCCACACCTAAGAAATAGTGCAAGCCCTCAATAAAGTCTTGGGAGCGGCGATCGGCATTGTACATCCAATGGTGTGACATAATCTGTATTACATGACAAATTATGAAAACCTTGAACATAATTAAGTATTTTATTACACAACATAGATGACACACACATGGTTAATTAATTAACCAAGCCTGGCTACAACATAAGCAATCCCAACTATCACTAAACAAACTAAAACTACAATGCACTTCAAGTAACATAATTATTTCGTGATAAATGCTTAACTAAAAAAGCAGACAAATCATTCTTCTATTGAATATCAATAAGCTTCTCCAATTTGGCTCCTTTGCCTCATCGCCAGCAATGACCGAATTCTGCTGCGTATGTAGCATAATCTTCCTCCTAGTACCAACCATCGCATCCATTGCCCTCCCAATTGAAATTAAAGCCAAAAATATTTAGTCAAAAATATTTTCAAAAATATTCAAGAAAAGCAGGTCAATTAGCCATAATAATCAAATCGTAAGAAACTCACATCGCGATCGGGCACTTGTAGAAAACACGACCCTTGTTGGGTCCCCTGTCTCTTGACTCGGTACTCCATCACAATCTTACGCTTACACTGCCGCAGATAATGAGAGGGAGTTCTCGGCCTCGATCGTTCGCAACCGAGCGAGAGGCCGAGGATCCGTACCGATTGTCATCTACTTTATATACTTATTTTTGCAAACCATCGTAAATTTTACATTTTCTAAAATAATATATTTAAATAAAACTAAAATTATTTATTTATCTAACTAAACCATGAAATATGTATTATGTATAATAGTAAAATACCAAACTATCAAGTGATTTTACTATTGTAAATCATCATGTGATTTTGAGCTAAAAATGACATAGAAATCACATAGCTCAAAAACATGTTTCAATAAATAACCATCCGTACTAGTTGACATTGCTTATGTGATCATCTCGGCGAGCATTTCTCCACCGGACGGCACCGAACTTGGCCAAGGAAGAGCTCCGATTCTACGAGGAAGGGAACACAGTCTTCCACGACCGTTGTCGCTCTCCCTCGTAGAATCAAAGCTCCTCCTTGACGTCCGTTACCGCTCGGCAGAGAAAATGCTCGCCGAGATGATCACGGTCCGTAAGTTCAACTAGCACGGATTTTCTACAATTGTCTAACAATTTTCTAAGTTTTTCATTTCATGGAAAAATTAATTCTAAGATCACGTAAGTCGCCGGGGACGAGGAAGGTGCGTGCTCTAGCGAGGACGAGCGAGGCGTGATTTTGATGAACTAATTTAACTTTTGTTTATTCAAACATATATCCAAATCATCATGTGATTTTGAGCTAAAAATGACATAGAAATCACATAGCTCAAAAACATGTTTCAATAAATAACCATCTGTACTAGTTGACCTTGCTTACTTGATTATCTTGGCGAGCATTTCTCCACCGGACGGCACCGTACTTGGCCAAGGAAGAGCTCCGATTCTACGAGGAAGGGAACATGGTCTTCCACGACCGTTGCCGCTCTCCCTCGTAGAATCAAAGCTCCTCCTTGACGTCCGTTACCGCTCGGCAGAGAAAATGCTCGCCGAGATGATCACGGTCCGCAAGTTCAACTAGTACGGATTTTCTACAATTTTCTAACAATTTTCTAAGTTTTTCATTTCATAGAAAAATAATTCTAAGATCACGTAAGTCGCCAGGGGACGAGGATGGCGCGTGCTCCAATGAGGACGAAGCGAGGCGTGATTTTGATGAACTAATTTAACTTTTGTTTATCCAAACATATATGCAAATCATCATGTGATTTTGAGCTAAAAATGACATATAAAATCATAATAAAGTCCAACATATAAAGTTACACATGCATCTACATCGTAAAATGAGATAAGCTACTGATAAAACATAGAGGATTAAGTTTGTTACCTCCAAAATTGAAGAGCAACACCAATGGAGTGGGAGAGAGCAAGAACAACAACAAGCTGAAGAACATAGGCGGTGAGTTTGAATGGAATGGCTCGGGTTCGGGAAGGAAGAAATGAGCTGTTGTATAGGCCCGCATAATTAGTTCCGGTTAGGTGGCCAAACCGGAACTAAAGATTAATATTTATTCCTGGGATATCACCCAAACCGGGACTAAAGGTTTACCTTTAGTCCCGGTTGGTAATACCAGCCGGGACTAAAGATCCCTGCCACGTGGACGACCGTTGGGCAGGGACCTTTAGTCCCGGTTGGTATTACGAACCGGGACTAAAGGGTTCTTTAGTCCCGACGACAAAAATGCCGAGACTAATGTCAAAGTGGGACATTGTTCTAAAGTCTGTTATCTAGTAGTGGGAAAATATGATTTCATGAGTAATAAGTGACAAGTACCAATTCAATAGCTAGGCGTATATATGTCTTTCAACCATGTGGCACGCTGTAACATGAACATTTGGAATTTTTTAGTGGATAAGTAAGAACTATAAAGTTCAAACCTTGCTGGTTTTGTTATTTATATGAGCTATAGATTACTCGATGCGTGGCGGCTAGCCGGCTACTGAGTCTGAGAGTAGACAACAGTTCCTCATCTGACCAAGCACATACAGGAGCCTCATAGCTGCTACCACATGGAGGTAGATCCGGACCGGTTCGCTGGCTTTGCTACTTTGGAGTGAGAATCGTCAAAGGACATGTAGTCAGAGATGTCTACTGCACCCTATAGGCTGGATGTGGATGGACTCGCCGTGTGGAGTCGGGCGTTGACAATAATAATAGATTAAATAAAGAAAAAAAGTCTACGTCATCCCCTGATGTTTCGAGAGATGTCTACTTAACCCCAAAAGTATCAACCAGGTAGTGAACACATTAAAATTTGTAAAACCGGTCAATTTACCCCCTGGGTGGTTTTGCTAGGCGGTTTTGTTTGCGTGGCCGTGGTTTTGCTTGTGTGGCAATCCAGGCTGGATGTGTTGGACACGCTGGCGCTTGGGCCCTCTCATCAGATGCCTGTTCATTCCCAAATATGCATGCTCAGGGCGGATGGAGCAGGGGACGTAGCGTGAACGCGGCGGGTGGAGCGGGGGCACCACCGGACGGAGCAGGGGCGGAGGCCATGGCGGTCGGGGGAGCCATAGCCGCCATGTCTCGCTCACCCTCCCTCTCTCTGCCATGTCTCAAGCTCTCCATCTCTCGCCCACTCTCCCTGCATGCTCTCTCTGTTCGTCGCTTCCATGGAGAGTAGCAGCCACCGGCGGCCAAAATTCGCGAGCTCCACTGCACCATCCTCAAATTAGTCGCAACTGTAGCTTCACCTTGAGCCTCTCTACATCTTTGGCCTAGCCTCATTGAGTTTCTTCCAAGGTAAAGACTGCTGCTGGCATTTTCACATCACCGTTGCCATACACGAGCCAGAAACAGAGCTCCCTTCGCTTATCAAATTCGGCCAGCTCGAAGCCTCCTAGTTCAATTCCTTGCACCAGTGGGTAGCTATGGAAGTTGTCTACCTAACGAACCCACAACGAGAGCCAACTGCGCCCTGTTGTCAACAAATTTTGGAAATCCGCGACCACCAGGATGCCGTCATGGCCACGGTTAGAAGTTTTACTTTGAGTCATGTAAAGTTTTCTGTAATCCCATTGTAACTTTTTAGTTGTGTCGCAGTAAGTTTTGGAAGCGACGGCATAGGCAGCAATAGGGCAACGCAGCACTGCTCCGGTGGGCACGACCTCGCCGTGCGGGTGCTATTCCGGTGGACGTGGCCGGCGGGGCTCTGGGGGGCACGAGGTTGGCATGGGGAGGGTCATGAAGCAGTACTATAGACTGATTTATCACTGTCGCCACTTTCACTGCCGTAGCGATAGAAGCGACCGTGTGGTACTTCAACCGTCGGTTGGAACGATAGCGAGGCCTCCTGAGAATGAAACCGACAGTTCAGACTTCTACCATCAACGGATTAACGTTAGATGCGGCAGTGATGTTGGGGTTGCATTTGCTCCGTCGCATGAAAAGTCAGGCTGACTGGGATAAGCATTTTGTCCGCCGGCCCTAAACTAGCGTTTGGTCAAGCGGCAGTAAATTCAGCGTGAGTGTTGAATTGCCTCAACTTCCAAGGCCATCAAATCACCATTA
The DNA here is from genome assembly GCA_904845875.1 of Miscanthus lutarioriparius. Lineage (NCBI taxonomy): Eukaryota > Viridiplantae > Streptophyta > Magnoliopsida > Poales > Poaceae > Miscanthus > Miscanthus lutarioriparius. The sequence continues at coordinate 26,813,464 of CAJGYO010000015.1, forward strand.
CTTCCGCCGCCTGAAGCATAAGAGCCGTACCCATTGCTCCACTGCTCTACATATACTTCAAGCCCGGTGCCCTCTGAAACCACCCCTCTTCTTCATCCATTATCCCCTTCTCTTTCAATCTACAAAGAAAATATTGGACAACCCTATAAAGTTTCCAAGCAGCCCATCGTCCAGCGAGAACGACTTGCCAGCCCACCAGTCCTTCGAGGAGGACATCTCCTCCGATGACTGGAGGTGTTCTGATTATAATCCTACGTGGAGCTCCGAGAAGGGGGCCCCGGAGGAGGAGGACGAGGAGGATGAGGACGACGCCAACATTGAAGACAACGATGACGACTTCGACAACTCTGACTTTGACTCTGACTTCAGTTCGCCTCCTCCCAAGCGAGCGAGGCGATCATATGTTTACATTAAGTAGTTTATAGTTAGTATAAGTAGTTTTAATAGTTTAGGTTAGTTATTATGCTTTTGGACGAGTACAATCATATACTCATCCAAATTGTATCTATATGTTACATATACATAATGAATCAATAAAAATTCTATTAGCGTAGATTTGATCTCTTCAATGCCACCTTTTTTATATGAAATGCAAAGCAAGTTCTTTCCGATACTACTTCCAAAATGCTAGTGCATAGATTTGATCTCTCGACCAATGTTTTTTGTTTTTTTGTATATTTGTGAATGAAAAGGGAAAAAAACGGTTATGTACAATTGCGGTTGTTTCTAAGAGAATGTAAAAGCAGTTTAACCGCTGACAATTGCCGTATTATAGCGTTGGATTAATGTGGCAATGGTCAGCTTAATACAAACACTGTTTAACTTATCTCGTGCCGTCCGTTCTCGCTGTCGATCAATCTAGACCATCCATTTGGCAACAAATCTAGAAGCGCCTAGCCCGTTCCTAACTCCTCTCGGGTCCTGTCGGCGCCTTGGCGGTGATTCAACCAACTAAAAAATCCTAATAGAATCCACTAGTTCTCCCCACCCGTTGTTGCTTTATCCTCATTGTCTACACCTGTTGCTTCATCTTCATTTTGACCCACCGCCTTTACTTGCCCTGCCTCGAGCACCTTGCATTGTCATAGTGGACAACACCCCGTGAAGGTTAGATGGATTCGGTCACCCCCCTATTAGCATTTGGTTCCAATTGATTTTGGGTTCGATATCAATTTTGTTCATATTAGGAATTTTTTCATTGCAATAGATGTCTTACTTCGGAAGAAGTCATTTCAATGCGAGCAACCTTAAGTTTTGGTGGCTAGGGGTGGCACCAGGACCTCAGATGATGTTGTTTGCTACTTGGGGACAGAGCATTCACCCGGATCGACTGTTGATTGTTGAAGCCGCTATTCGTCACCTTCTCGGACCACAAAATTTGACAAGAATCGTTCAAGACCCTATTTGTGGAGAGATTTTTTTGCTTTGCAGGACTGGACTGTAAGTAGACATACTTTATAGATACAATGTGTCCGTGGATGGAGATGTTGTCTTCTTCGCTATGGTTCACTACCTCTGACTTTTGGGACCGCATCAACCAATTGAGTACCTTAGCAACTGCCTACCCATCCAACATTAAGTCTTAGAATTTTTGAAACTTTTATGTTAATGTATTTTATATGTACTGATGAAACCTCTAAATTAGTATGTATGAGTACTACATAATCGTTGAACTATTACTTTGGTTGAACTGTTAATTGAATCAGTTGGTCTTGCTTGTGGTCCACGTGTACACCTCTATATAAGCACAGAGGATCCAAAACATGCCTTCTTCTAGAGGCGAATAGTACCCTGAACCGGCGGTGACACAACATTTCATCTTGGCGGGAGTGCGAGGGTTTTGAAGGACGTTTTGGCGCCTTAGCAGGAGGCAAAAGCATAGACAAAAGACCTAGGCCGACCTCTTCACTCAAAGTGTGCAACGCTTTGAACCCTAACTGCTCCATGGCTGCATCTAGCTCCAACTCCTCCTAGTGGTCGGCAGCATCCCAGGGTGTCATCGCGAGAAGAACACCAGCTTCCAGCGGAGGAGGCTACAATGGGAGGGGGCCGCCCATCCCGTGCTATGTCGAGAACCACCCCTATGCTTACCAGCCACCACTTTTGTGTCGCTGCGGCTTGAAGACGCCTCGGTTGATTTTGTGGAGTGATGGAAACTCAGGACGTCGGGACCACAGATGCTGTAGGGCAAATAATGTAACTCAATTTCTTTCTTATTCATTCCATTTTGTAACATCTTAAAATTAGCTACTTTCTAAAAAGAGTAAAATAATTTCTGTTAATTGCTTTGTGCTCATAAAAACATAGGTAAAAGAAAATTTTCTTTAAATTAAAATCCAACATAAGGGTAGCAACATGTTTACGCATACATGCCGTTGCATTGGTACTTTTGTGATGAGTGGTTTGAAAAATAAATTCAAATCTCAATCTTCAAAATATTATTTTCAAGTAGTGGTTTAAAAAGAATTTGAAAACTTGCAAAAACAAAAGTTAGATAAGATGCTTTGTTTTCAAAATCCAAAGGCTTGGAAAAGGTTTTAAGACGCGTTAGAACGATGCTTCTCTTTTCGGGAATCTTTCCGACCTTTTTGGGATTAAATTTTTGTATTTCTTGGAGCTTTGTATTTTTTCTCGATCAATGGAAAAGTCTTTTTTGGAGCTAAAACCACTTTGGTTGTGTTTCTCATTCTTTCATCTATCCCTAGGAATTTTTCTAGTATTTTTCGGAGCTCAGCAATATTTTTTCAGAGCCTAAATAGTAATTTCGATTTTATGTAATTATTTTAATTCTGAAAATCAATTATTTCCTAAAATATCTCCGTTTTCCAAAATCTCCCAACCCTTCGTATATACATATGCTGGCGTAGCCCTCGACGCGCTGGTTCCAGAAGTACGATCAGTTTTTTGAGCCGCCACTCGTGGCCCCGCAGATCGGACGCCGAACTTTGGAAAAGTTAGGTTTCCGATGAACTTCCGGCGAGCTTTTCCAGTCAAACCGTCGTGTTCCGGCATCAACCACCACCACAAAGGTAGATCTCATTGTTCTCTACACCGTAGTGTTTCCGGCGAGGTTTCCCAGCGATCTCCATTGGCGACCACAGAGCTCCTTCGTTCCGGTCATCTAGGGTGCAGAGCTCGGCCTCGCACTTCGGCTCCATGCCGTACGGATCCAGCGCATGCGTCTCTCGCGCCCCAAGCTCCTGCGACCATCACCTGGCTGCAGCAGGCCGCCGTCGCTGCCCTGCACGTGCGTGCATCGTGGGGAGGCGGGTTGGCCCAGCCGGGCGCCGCTTCGTCTTCGCCGCGTGCGCACTGTGCGCAGCCGCCGCCTTGTCCCAGCCGGCTGGACAAGAGCCAGCCGAGGCCCCTCTCTCCCTCATCGTGCGCAGCAGCAAGCAAATTGGCATGGCTGTGTTCATACGGGAGTTCAAGGTAGAAGACGAGATATTTACAAGAATGCAACTAGTTCGTTAAATCTTCGCCGTTTCTTCGTTTTAATTCCGTTTCAGTTCGTTCCAGTTGCGTTAGTGTTGTGTTGCCGAGATCTACGCAGTAGAGTTATTAGTTTATATATCACATGTTTATGAACTTATATTTTATTACAATATTAATTGTGTCTATAATTAATTAATCGCTGATTAATTAAAAGTTGATTTAGGTTTTTTATTTCGATTCGATTGTGCGAGTTTTATCGCAATGTGTGATACGTATTAGCAGCGTCATCCAATATAACAAATGTTTCTGAATTTTAATATAAGATATTAATTTAATTTATACTTATTCAATAGCTTTTAATTAAAAGCAACTACATAGGGTTAACTTCGTTCTTGTCCTGTTAAATCGTGCCAATGTAAGATACGCTTTAGTAGCAATGTTTATCACGTCACATGTTCATACTATTATAATTTAAATATTAATTTAATTAATGATTACGTAAACTTGTTTCTAAATAACAGCAATCTAGGACAATATCTACCTTTTATAATTACTTGTTAATTAATGCCAACTTAAATATGTATTTATTAATTATAATTTGCTTAGTTTCAACATGATTTATATAAAGTCAGTTAAGATGCTTTCACATGCATTTTTCTCTTGCAAAGTTAAAGTTAATTTGATTAAATGATTCATGCATGTTTATGTATAAAATATGACTAGTTCAACTCGGCTTTTAAAATAAAATGTGATTGTATGTAATCTGAATTAATATGCTTCATATAGTTTTGCTCAATTAAAATAAATCAAGCATATAAACTTTTTCTCTCTTTTGTAATATAAAATCCCGATAGTCATTTCTTTTTAATGATAGTTTTGTTATAGGTGATTCTTGCGTTCCAGTGATTGTAGCGACGATCCCACTCTTTTAGTATATTGTTTAAAGCTTCTGGTTTTCCGTTTTATAAGCAAAATCTTCCGGTAGATGTATCTTTTCAACCGTAGCTCCGATTAGCGTGCCTCTCGCGACTGTGTGTTCGTAGCGATGCGTAGAATCGTATTTCAAACTCTTTTACTTATTTTTCTATGATTGGTGTATTGTTCTGATATAGATGCAATTGTATGCTATGCATGTATGTGTATGGATGTTGTGTGGTGTTCTATGATTACGTCCAGTCGGTGAGATATACGTGGTGATCCAGAAGAAGAAGAAGGACGTTGAAGATTAAAGCTTACCGAAGGATCGATATTTAAGGCAAGTGTACCAAAGGCCCCTTGTACCTATGAACAATTACTATTCATATTCATGCATGTGTCTAATTTGATATACCTTTAAGGACTTTACCTAGATGAATTCTTGTACCACATATCCTTGTTACCTAGGGTTTGGGTATGCATTTTGGATAGATGCTGCAGCGCTGAATATAGAATAATAGTTAAAACATGACTAAAGATATTATGCAATATGATAACGTGAAGCTTTTTAGCAACAGATAGGGGGCTAGAGTACAGGGTTGAGTACTCTAGTGCCTCTCCATAAGAACTTAATCCTGAAGCGACAACCCAGGAGGTTCCGTACAACCCCAAGTGTCATATGGCTCTGACTTTAACCTGTTAACTAGATTGTACTAGCTCATCTGTAGCTTCCAGTAAGGGTAAGAGGGTATCTTTTCTTTTTCTGCTAGGATGTGTGTACCATGCTGCGTTGCCCACATGTGCCACTCCTTAGTAGCTATGACTTGTTAGTGCGACTAGCTAAGGGTTACATAGTGAAACCCTACCACACTTCCTAGGTAGAGGTGTAGTGGGCTTTGCAAACCCCGGCATTGGGAATCACGGCTCGGTGGGTAAAGATGTACAATTTATGTAGAAATATTTGACCTGTTATAATAGCCGTACTCACAGATACGAGTGGTCTGGATCCTTCAAGATTAGTGGTTACTGTGGATGGTGGATGGATGGGAATTAAGATAAACTTGACTATACTTTAATATCACTTGGGAATTGGGATTGTTCACTAAAGTAGTGATACATGATGCTAAAACTTGATCAACTAAAATTGCAAACCACAGTCAAACAGTGTCAAGCCTTTTGAGCCTCATAGATCCCTTTGATATACTTGCTAAGCATGGTGAGCTTACACTTGGTTTACATCCAATGAAAATCCCGGATGGGTACCAGATTACTAGTCTAGAGGAGTTAGGCTTGTTGTCAACCAGTCAGTCATCCCTGTGGATTTGGAGTCTTCGCTTGAAGATCGGAGTCATCTTTTCGCTGTCTATACTCTGAGGTTATATTCTTTATACTAATACATTATGTATTTAAGCATTGTCTATTGATATTACCCTTATTTATGGCTATATGTGAGATTTGACTTTCTGGGCTCACATATAGTGTGTATCTGGTTTTGTCTTTGAAACTGGGTGCTACATGTTTTCGCAATGCAAATGCTGAAATCCCGCTGTACTTATATAAATTTGGTTTTTCATAGCCCGACTTAGATTGCGAGTTCTTTAAGTGGCATGATCCCCCATATGGAAACTTTCTTAGGACTAATTTTGGATTTACGTAACAAGATTTGGGAGCTGAAGGCGAAGGCCAATGTTATAACAAATGAAGAATATATGTAGAAGGAGGAAGAGATTATGCCACAGATTGAAGAAATGGACAGGGTTCCAACGAAGATGATGGAAGATTTCGTACCTTTGAGTTAAGAAATGTGCTTCCTATTCTTCTTTCACCTATTTTGTACTTACCTTAGTTCTTGGCATGTTCATTGGTAAGTTACTTAGTTCACCGCAGTAGATTCAAGTATCAATTTATGATGTATCGAACTAAAATCTATCACTTTTGTACAACTATTGTTGAACTAAATGCAAGGTGATTATCTAGGTGTTCAATTTATTGAACTATAAATGATAGTAGATCCAAGTATCAAATAATATGTTGGAGGCATCCTACTTCCCAGACACTGGATTCTGGTACAAGGGCAACCAATTTATTGAACTGTATATACACTCCTACGGTCCTACCACAGCTTCCTCCCATCCATTCCCCACTCAGCTCTCTTGCTTTGCTTCACCCTACTAGCATCTAACGAATGGCAGCCTCTCGCGTGCTCACTGCTCCTTCACCTCCAACCTCACCGACGCACAAAACTTCAGCCCACCGTCCCTGCTTCTCTGCTCCATCTGGATCTAAGGTAACTGTACTGGATCTGATCCTTCTTTATCGGATTCTATATTCCTTTGTATTGCTCTCTCGTGCTCCCTGCTACTTCACCTCCAACCTAGCTACTATAATTTTGTTGGATCTATAGATAAAAATGCATCTTATCGTTCTAGAGTTTGTGGCCTTGTATATCCGTAGAGTGCAGCTTGTGAGCCTTATTGTCCTTAGTATTGGTTCACCGAATCAATGCTTCATGAACAAAGTCAATGAGCTAAATGAAAGTGTACTAATGGATGTGGACAGGGTTGTGAAAGCATCAAGCCCCTAGTTGGGTTTCGGTGATTAATGACAATACGTGATTACTATGACTAACATGTGTTTTGCAGAGGCAATTAAGTTAGGTCATGGTAATGGCAATTGATTGAGCAATCATGGTTGTCATGCCCCTACGATGGAAATCATTTCGGTTTTCAATGGATGGACAACAAGGTTAAGGATGGACTAGTTCTAAGTGTCGTTTGGTGTTGAAGAGACACTTATAGTAGTTTAGGACTTTGTTTTTCCTTTGGCCGTACTATTAAGGGGGGTATGGACTAGTAGCTTGACCTAGGTAAGTCTAGTGGGTTAGGTGTGGTGCACACTTGTCAAATCTAGCACTAGATAGCTCCGAAGTAGCCCTAAGATCAATTGGAGCGAACTTCATTCACAAATGATTTCTAGTTGGAAGTGAATCGAGGGTCAAATGTTACCCGACGCTGGCAGTAGAGTTCGGTCAGTTCATTTGATCAAGCTGAAGTCGTCTGGATGCGATCGAACACTGAGTGTAAAGTGACCGAACGCTGGGTGCCAGAGTCCGATCAACTCCAGTAAGGTTCCAGAGAGGGAGAATCCTGATTGGACGCGTCCGGTCAGTGCTGACCGGACACTGGTTAGGTTCCGGTTACTGACCGGACGCTGAACAGCAAAGTAACTAAACTCTAGGCTCTAGTGTCCGGTCAACATTAGTAAGGTTCTAGAGAGTAGTTTTCGTGATCGGACGCATCCAGTCAGTGCTGATTGGACACTGGTCAGAGTTCGGTCACAACTTAATGGCTCTATGGCGGGGAGAACTGACCGGAGCGTCCGATCACCCCGCAGAGTGGTGTTTCAACCTCCTAATGGTTCGTTTTGAATGAGAGGGCATAAATACCTCCACTATTCATCCAAGGGAGGTCTCTCATTTCAACAGCTAAGAAACACCCTTGAGAGTGCTTAGGAGAGCAAGAGCCTAGTGAGGTGATTGAGATTTGAGTATCTAAGATTAAGGCATCATTAGTGCAAGGAGAGTAGCAAGTGTGCATCCACCCTTCTCATTAGGCTTGTTGTGGTCAAGTGAGAGTTCATGCTAGTTACTCTTGGTGATCGTCATCACCTAAATGGCTTGGTGGTGATTGGGAGTTCGGTGATTATCCGGCGAAGCTTATGGATGACCCAACTCAAGTTGTGAGCGATTGTGGTTGATTCACAGTGACGGAGTGTTGAAGAATCAACCCATAGAGAGCACTTGATCCTTGCGCGGATCAAGGGAGAGCTACACACTTGCACGGGTGCTCCAACGACGACTAGTGGGGAGTGGTGACTCTCCGATACCTTGGCAAAACATTGCCGCATTCCTTCTCCTCTCTTTACTTTGAGTATTTACTTTTGAGCAATTCAATTCTTGTCTTTACATTCTTAGAATTGCCATGCTAGAGTAGGATTAGAACTTAGGGTGCTAAACTTTTGTGCGATAGATCATTAGAATCACATTCTAGGCACAAGGGGTGAAGTGGGCTAAGTGTAGGGTTTAATTATTGCAAAGAATTTTAGAATTAGCCCAATTCACCCCCCTCTTGGGCATCTTGACCCTTTCAATTGGTATCGGACCCTCGTGCTCACGTATTTAGGCTTAACCGCCTATAGAAAGATGTCCCACGAGGATGGACCTCCTCCTATCTTTGCGGAAGATGATTTTCCTTATTGGAAAATTCGCATGGAGGTGTATTTAGAAGCTCTAGATGTTGGAATTCTTAGAGCCGTCTCTCAAGGTTTCCCAAAACCTAGGGATCCCACGCACCTTCAAGGCGATGAAGTGAATTACAAAAAATAGAATGCAAAGGCTAGAAACACCATCTTTAGAGGCCTTTGCAAAGATGTGTTTAACCGGGTGAGGAACCACAAGGACGCCCATGCACTATGGTAGGAAATTTGTGCGCTCCATGAGGGAACTAAGAGCGAGCATGAGGAACGCTATCATCTTGTTATGAAAATACTTAATTCATTTGAGATGCTTCTGAAAGAAAGTGCTAATGAAATGTACTCACGCTTAAATGTTCTTGTAGAGGAAGTCAATGGGCTTGGACTTACACAAATACAACCATCCGATGTTGTAAGAAAAATCTTGAGTGTCCTTCCCATTGACAAATATGGACATATTGTGACCGTGCTTCATCAAGGTGATCTTTCCACCGCTACAGCAACTCAAATCTTGGGAAAGATCAACGCTCATGAGATGTACATGCACATCACACCACAAGATGGCTCATCCTCTACCAAGAAGAAAGACAAAGACTTGGCATTCAAGGCTAGTCAAGAGAAGGGCAAAGCAAGAATTGAGTATGAGAGCTCAAGCGATGATGAAATTGATGATGCAAGTCTTGCTCTTATGGTGAGAAGAACCGCCAAGATGCTAAAGAAGCGCAACAAGAATGGCGTCAAGTTTGATGGCAAGAAAAAGAAGTTCTTCACTAGCACTAGAAGGAAGCCAATCTCCGAGATGGATTGCTATAATTGTGGAGAACTTGGTCATCTAGCACATCAATGCCCCAAGTCTAAGAAAGACAAATACCCAAGTGGAGAACTTGGTCATCTAGCACATCAATGCTCCAATGATGATAGTGACAACGAGAAGGTGGCCGCCATTGTGATTGACTCTTCATCATCTTCACCGACACCACCGCCGTCATCCTCTACACACGTATGCCTTATGGCCAAGGGTGAACGAAAGGTATCAAATGATGATGATAGTAGTGGTGATGAACATGCTAGCAATGATGATAGTGATAGTGATGATGATGAATTTGAATCACCTTCATATGATGATCTTGTTAAATTGCTAAATCAATACACTAAGATCATTAGAAAGACTAGAGCTAAGAATGAAAAGCTTGAACTTAAGAATGACTCTCTTTTAGCTAAATGTGACATAGCGGAAAAGGCTAGTGTTGAGCTTAGAGAAGCAAATGAAGCTATGTCATCCAAACTCAAGGAGCTCAAATCTTCTAAGAAAGAGCTTAAAGATAAACATGATAAACTTGAGGGGATACATAATGAGCTCATCACTAGCTACAAAATGCTAAAAGAAGAGTATACCAACCTCAAGGTTAATCAGGATAATCTTGTTATCTCTCATGAGTTTTTATCCAATGCGCCACATGATGCTACTAACGATGTTGTTAAGACTGATACAGCTACATCATGTGATGATTTGATTATTGAGAGCATTGAGCAAGGTTCTAGTAGCAAAGGCAAGCAAGTGGTTGAGTCCGATAATGAGAATGAGAAGCTTAAGAAAGATCTTGAAGAGCTATCAACAACCAACACTATTGTGATAGAGAACCTTGACCATGATAGTGATCTAGCTCTTGAGAATGAGAAGCTCAAAGAAGAGAACAAGAGACTCAAGAAAGAGAAAAATCATGATGAGCCCAAAGAAGAGAACAAGAAGCTCAAGCTAGAAAAAGAACATCTCAAGACCGGGTTGAGCAAATTCACAAGAGGTCAACATCTTCAAAGTGAGCTACTAACGAACACCGTCATGAAGATGGACAGAAGTGGAATTGGGTATTTGGCAAATCAAGAGAAGAAGGCTCAAGCTCAACAACAATAACACAAGTCAAAGCCAAAGCCAAAGAAGTGTTTTGAGTGTGGACAAGAAGGTCACTTTGCCCATGAGTGTCAAACTCCACCACCACAACCCTTGCCCAAGCATGCTAGACCTTTTGCTTTCAATGCTCATTACATGCTTAGAAAGGATTCTAGTGGTAAAATGAAAGTCATGTTCTTAGGATCTCCCAACAAGAATAGGCCTAAGAAAATTTGGGTTGTAAAGTCACTTGTAGAGAAAGTCAAGGGCCCTCAACAAGTTTGGGTCCCTAAACAAGCTTGATCTCTTGTGTGTAGCTGAACTACAAGACCGGTGGAAGTCATTGGGTAATTGATAGTGGTTGCACACAACATATGACCGGTGATCCTCGTATGTTCACCTCACTAGATGAAGAAGTAGATGGACGTATTGTCATCAATCACCAAAAAGGGGGAGATTGAAAGCATCTAGGCCCCTAGTTGGGTTTCGGTGATTAATGACAATACGTGATTACTATGACTAACGTGTGTTTTGCAGAGACAATTAAGTTAGGTCATGGTAATGGCAATTGATTGGGCAACCATGGTTGTCATGCCCCTACGATGGAAATCATTTCGGTTTTGAAAGGATGGACGACAAGGTTAAGGATGGACAAGTTCTAAGTGTCGTTTGGTGTTGAAGAGACACTTAGAGTAGTTTAGGACTTTGTTTTTCCTTTGGTCGTACTATTAAGGGGGGTATGGACTAGTAGCTTGACCTAGGTGAGTCTAGTGAGTTAGGTGTGGTGCACACTTGTCAAATCTAGCACTAGGTAGCTCCAAAGTAGCCCTAAGATCAATTGGAGCGAACTTCATTCACATATGATCTCGAGTTGGAAGTGAATGGAGGGTCAAATGTTGACCGGACACTGGTTTCAGTGTGACCAGACTGGCAGTAGTGTCCGGTCAGTTCATTTGATCAAGTGAAGTCATCTGGATGCGACCGGACACTGAGTGAAAAGTGACCGGACGCTGGGTGCCAGAGTCCGGTCAACTCTAGTAAGGTTCCAGAGAGGGAGAATCCTGATCGAACGCGTCCAAGTCGATCTTGGACGACGATCGACAATCAGTTTGATTCTTGGGACGCTAGGACCCTTGTACTTGAAGAGCAAAGAAGCGCGATCGGACTCTAGGCTCCAGCATCCGGTCAACATCAGTAAGGTTCCAGAGAGCATTTTCATGACGTCTGTTCTAGCGTCCCTTCGGTCAAGGCCGACCGGACGAGGTCGTGAGTCCATATCACCACTTAATGGCTTTGTGGTGGGGGAGAGAGCGGCCGGGCGTCCGCACCAGACATCTTGACTTCGGGCACATAAGGGTTTGTTTTGAATGAGGGTGTATAAATACTTCCTCCATTCATTCAAGGGAGTACTCTTGCCCATTTCAACAGCTAAGAAACACCCTTGAGAGAAGGAGAGCAAGAGCCAACTGAGGTGATTGAGATTTGAGAATCCAAGATTAAGGCCTCATTAGTGAAAAGAGAGTAGCAAGTGTGTATCCACCCTTCTCATTAGGCTTGTTGTGGTCAAGTGAGAGTTCTTGCTTGTTACTCTTGGTGATCACCATCAGCTAGACGACTTGGTGGTGATTGGGAGTTTGGTGATCATCCGGCGGAGCTTGTGGATGATCCAACTCAAGTTGTGAGCGGTTGTGGGTGATTCACCACAAAGGAGTGTCGAAGAATCAACCCGTAGAGAGCACTTGATCCTTGCGTGGATCAAGGGGGAGCTACACCCTTGTGCGGGTGCTCCAACGAGAACTAGTGGGGAGTGGCGACTCTCTGATACCTCGGCAAAACATCACCGTGTTCCTTCTCCTCTCTTTACTTTATGCGTTTACATTTGAGCAATTCAATTCTTGTCTTTACATTCTTAGAATTGCCATGCTAGAGTAGGATTGGAACTTAGGGTGCTAAACTTTTGTGCGGTAGATCAATAGAATCACTTTCTAGGCATAAGGGGTGAAGTGGGCTAACTGTAGGGTTTAATTATTGCAAAGAATTTTAGAATTATCCTAATTCACCCCCCCCTCTTGGGCATCTTGATCCTTTCAAAGAGCTTAAAGATAAACATGATAAACTTGTGGGGATACATAATGAGCTCATCACTAGCTACAAAATGCTAAAAGAAGAATATACAAATCTCAAGATCAATCATGATAATCTTGTTATCTCTCATGAGTTTTTATTCAATGAGCCACATGATGCTACTAACCATGTTGTTAAGATTGATATAGCTACATCATGTGATGATTTAATTATTGAGAGCATTGAGCAAGGTTCTAGTAGAGCATTGAGCAAGGTTCTAGTAGCAAAGGCAAGCAAGTGGTTGAGTCTGATAATGAGAATGAGAAGCTTAAGTAAGATCTTGAAAAGCTATCAACCACCAACACTATTGTGATAGAGAACCTTGACCATGATAGTGATCTAGCTCTTGAGAATGAGAAGCTGAAAGAAGAGAATAAGAGACTCAAGAAAGAGAAAAATCATGATGAGCTCAAAGAAGAGAACAAGAAGCTCAAGCTAGAAAAAGAACATCTCAAGACCGGGTTGAGCAAATTCACAAGAGGTCAACATCTTCAAAGTGAGCTACTAATGAACACCATCATGAAGATGGATAGAAGTGGAATTGGGTATTTAGCAAATCAAGAGAAGAAGGCTCAAGCTCAACAACAACAACACAAGTTAAAGCCAAAGCCAAAGAAGTGTTTTGAGTATGGACAAGAAGGTCACTTTGCCCATGAGTGTCAAACTCCACCACCACAACCTTTGCCCAAGCATGCTAGACCTTTTGATTTCAATGCTCATTACATGCTTAGAAAGGATTCTAGTGGTAAAATGAAAGTCATGTTCTTAGGACCTCCCAACAAGAATAGGCCTAAGAAAATTTGGGTTGCAAAGTCACTTATAGAGAAAGTCAAGGGCCCTCAACAAGCTTGATCTCTTGTGTGTAGGTGAACTACAAGACCGGTGGAAGTCATTGGGTAATTGATAGTGGTTGCACACAACATATGACCAGTGATCCTCATATGTTCACCTCACTAAATGAAGACGTAGATGGCCAAGAAAGAATTACATTTGGAGATAATTCAAAGGGCAAAGTGAAAGGATTGGGCAAAGTGGCAATATCAAATGATCACTCTATTTCAAACGTGCTATATGTTGCTTCTTTGAGCTTTAACTTGCTATTCGTTGGACAATTGTGTGATCTTGGTTTCCAATACTTGTTTACCGAGAAGAAAGTGGTTGTATCTAAGAAAGATGATGATCAAGTGATATTCAAGGGATTTAGATACAACAACCTATATCTAGTGGATTTTACCTCCAAAGATGCTAACTTAAAGACATGCCTATTCACCAAAACATCACTTGGGTGGCTATGGCATAGAAGACTTACTCATGTTGGGATGAGCTCACTCAAGAAGCTTATGAAGAATGAATTGGTGAGAGGGTTGAAGGATGTGAAATTGGAGAAGGACAAGCTTTGTAGTGCATGTCAAGCCGGCAAGCAAGTTGCAAACACTCATCCTACAAAAGCTTTCATATCAACAATAAGAGTGCTAGAGCTCCTTCACATGGACTTATTTGGACCAACAACTTATAAGACTTTGGGATGAAATCTTTATTGTCTTGTGATTGTTGATGACTACTCTAGATATACATGGGTGTTCTTCCTTCATGACAAGACCGAGGTTGCTTCATGCTTCAAGAAGTTTGCCAAGAAGCACAAAATGAGTTTGAAGTGAAGCTCAAGAAGATTAGAAGTGATAATGGTAAAGAGTTTGACAACACAAACATTAAAGTCTATTGTGATGAAGTTGGAATCAAGCATGAGGTCTCCGCAACATACACTCCTCAACAAAATGGTGTAGTAGAGAGAAAGAACCGGACACTCATTACACTTGTAAGGACAATGCTTGATGAGTACAACACACCTGAAGCTTTATGGGCGGAAGCTATCAACACCGCATGCTATGCATCCAGCCACCTATTCCTTCAAAAGTTTCTTAGTAAGACACCTTATGAGTTGCTCAATGAGAAGAAGCCGGACGTCTCATTCTTCCGGTTGTTTGGTTGCAAATGCTACATCTACAAGAAGCGACAACACCTAGGGAAGTTTTAAAGACATTGTGATATTGGCTTTCTTGTTGGTTACTCATCAAAGTCCAAAGCATATCGAGTATTTAATCATGCCACCGGCTTAGTTGAAGAAACATATGATGTGGAATTTGTTGAATCTAACGGCTCCCAAGGAGCACATGAGAATCTTGATGATGTAGGTGATGAACCATTGAGGGAGGCTGTGAAGAACATTCCGGTTGGAGACATCAAGTCTAAAGATGATGAAGATGATGTACAAGTGATTGATCCACCCTCTTCATCAAATGTGCCACAAGATGGTGATAAAGATGGGAGAGTAAAAAATGAAGACACTCATGTCTCTCATGATCAAATGGTGGCACAAGCACAAGATGTTGATGCTCCACAACCTCCCCCTCAAGTGGTTGAAAGAAGAAACTCACCTCTACTACAAGCTCATCCACAAGATCTCATCATAGGTAGTCCTTCAAAGGGTGTAATGACTCGATCTCAAAAATTTGCTTCATTTATTGAACATCTCTCTTTTGTCTCTTGTGTTGAACCTAAGAATGTAGAAGAAGCTCTTCAAGATTCCGATTGGATAAATGCCATGCATGAAGAGTTGAATATCTTTGCCCGCAATAAAGTTTGGACTCTTGAAGAGCGACCACAAGATGCAAGAGTCATTAGAACAAAGTGGGTGTTCCGCAACAAGCAAGATGATCAAGGCTTTGTTGTGAGGAACAAGGCAAGACTAGTTGCAAAGGGGTTCTCTCAAGTTGAAGGGTTGGATTTTGGAGAGACCTTTGCACCTGTTGCAAGACTTGAAGCCATTCGTATCATAACTTGCATATGCATCACATCATAAAATGAAACTATATTAAATGGATGTTAAAAGTGCATTTTTAAATGGCTTTATTAATGAACTAGTCTATGTTGATCAACCTCCCGGGTTTAAAGACCCTAGATATCCTAATCATGTTTATAGGTTGTCAAAGGTGCTATATGGGCTTAAGCAAGCCCCAAGAGCATGGTATGAACGCTTTCTGGATTTCCTCATTGAGAAGGACTTCACCATTGGGAAAGTCGACACCACACTATTCACCAACAAGCTTGATGGAGAGATCTTCATTTGTCAAGTATATGTTGATGATATCATATTTGGATCATCAAATGAAGATTCTTGCAAAGAGTTTGGTGAATTGATGTCGAAGGAGTTTGAGATGTCAATGATTAGAGAGCCTACATTCTTTCTTGGTTTTCAAGTCAAGCAAATGAGAGAAGGGATTTTCATCTCTCAAGAAAAGGATACCAAGGATCTTCTTAAAAGGATACCAATGCCATCTAATGGACATCTCGACCTAGATGAGGGCGGTAAAACGGTTCATCAAACTCTCTACCGCTCTATGATTGGTAGCTTGTTATATTTAACTGCATCTAGGCCCGACATAATGTTTAGTGTGTGTATGTGTGCTAGATTTCAAGCTAATCCTAAGGAAGCTCATTTGATTGCCGTTAAAAGAATCCTTAGGTACCTTAAGCACACACCAAGCATTGGCCTTTGGTATCCCAAAGGAGCTAGATTTGAATTAGTTGGCTATTTCGATTCGGATTGTGCCGGTTGCAAAGTTGATAGAAAAAGCACATCTGGAGGGTGCCATTTGCTAGGTAGATCACTTATGTCTTGGTCCTCCAAGAAGCAAAATAGTGTGGCTTCGTCCACCGCCGAAGCGGAATATATTGCCGTGGGTGCTTGTTGTGCACAAATACTTTGCATAAAGCAAACTTTGCTAGACTATGGTGTAGTTCTAGAAAAGGTACCACTTTTGTGTGACATTGAGAGTGCGGTAAAACTTGCTAATAATCCTGTTCAACACTCTCGCACTAAGCGCATAGATATCCGCCATCACTTTCTTAGAGATCATGTTGCTAAGAATGATATATCATTAGAAGGTGTAAGGACCAAGGATCAATTGGCGGATATCTTCACTAAACCGCTAGACGAGGCTACTTTTTATCGGTTGAGGAATGAGCGCAATGTGCTTGATTTTAGCAACTTCACTAGAAAATAAGCTTGTGTTGTCCCTTGCATTGCATTGTAATATACTACATATTTACTTCTTGGTAATGCATTTAGGGCTTGTCTAGCATGGTTAAGATAATCGTTGAAAAGCGTGTGAAGTAGCTTAATCTTGGATCAAACTTGATAAGCAACTAGAATTACTTTAAGTATTGCATTGCATATGCATGTATGTTATTTTGTCGTTTCTCTTCAATCACCCTTTTATTGCCTATTTTCTTAAAAAGAATTATAACCTAAGGCAAAATACTTTAAAAAATTTGAGGGTTTAAGAGAGGTCACTCACATCAGTCCCAATTGGCATTTATTTGGGTCTTATTGAAGTTGGGACTTGATTGGGAACAGGCAGCGCAAAGGAACATTGAAGATCTACAAAAAAAAGAGTGATCGAACGCTGCACCGGACTCTGATGTCCAGCGTCCGATCAGTTTACATGTGGTGAACAGTAGCTACACAAGAGTGACCGGATGCTGAAACAGTTCCTTACCTGCATCTGGTCAGATGGTGTCCCTACGTCCGGTTGATCGAAGAAGATGAATATAGGGTGGACCGGACTCTGGCTGCGTCCGGTCAGGGTTAACCGGACGCGTCTGGTCATGACTTAGGAGGTTTTGGACCTCTCTGTTGTCGACCAGACTCCGGGTGGCAGCATCCGGTCGTTGTCACCGGAGCGTCCGGTCAGTAGAAGTCGGTTGGATCTAGGACTCTATTCCGTTTCCTTTCTTAATCCATCATGGGGGCCACCATATAATCCCGCGCCGACTTCGTCTTCGTCTTCCATCCCCGCCATGAGCCCGTGACCTAGCCAGCCTTCGCCATCGCGCCCGTTCCTCATCGCGCATGCCCTAGCCGTGATTCCACCTCCGCTTAGTGCCATCACGCCGCCGCACCCCACGCCGTCCTGCCCACAGCCGTGCCACGCCGCTTGCCGCACCGCCGCGCCTACACCGTCCATGCCCACACCATAGCACCGCGCCACCCACAGCACTCCCATGCCACCGCCTACGCCTCCCCTACCGCACTGATCCACACGTCCGTGCCCTACCACCGCCAGCAATAGAGCCACTGTGCCCTAGCACCACCAGCAACAGAGTCGCCGTGCCCTAGCACCGCCTAAGCATTGCCGGTACCCTAGCTGCCATCACTAGCGTTGCATTGCCTCGCCAGAACCCTAACCCTAGGCGTTTTCCTGGTGGTTCCCTGTGATTCGTTCCTCTGCTCATCGATTCGTTTGTTCGTCAGCGAGTTGGTGTTGTTGAGGTCAATTTGGCAGTTGTCAGTCAACTCGAGGCCAAGCTTGAGAGTACGGATCGAGGCCAAGCCTCAGAAGTGACAATTGGCAGTTGATTCTTTTCAGTGGCAGTAGTTCTTTTCAGCTCCAGCAATGGCACATGTGAAGAATGCCGGAGGTGGTCCCGGTGATGAGGATCTGAGGCCACTGCCTCGTTTGCCTGCTGAGGAGAAAGGCAAGGTGAAGAATCTTACCACAAAGAAGTGCAAGTATACAGATGCTGATACTGAGAGAGCAGTAGCAGTTGCAGCCGCCGCAGAGCGTGTAGAGAGAGGAGGTGCTTGGAGTGGTGTTGTCATTGTAGATCAGCTTTCACCAGCACAGAGGGCAGCCATTAAGCAGGTTGAGCGTCATCATGGTAGTCCAGCTGGGACTATCATGCTTGAGGGACACCATGTTGCTTTAGAGGAGAGTCAGGCTTAGGGGGAGCCACAGCAGCAGACACCGCCACCAGTGCAGCCAGAGGATATTGAGCAGGCAGAGCAGACAGAGGAGACAGAGCAGGCACCTCAGCCCTAGTTATGCCACTCTAGTTGTACTCGTACCCATGTGACACTGAGGCCAGAGACACAGAGGAGGGGTTCTCGCCCGCCTCCTAGACCACAGGGTCCACCTCCAGTGACTCATCTAGACTTGAGGGCCGCCATGGCCAAGCAGGTGCAGCAGCTCAGGTTTGTATAGTTCGAGGACTGGTTCTCGCCGAGGAGGGATGAGCATGCTTCAGTGGGATTCTATACACCATTGTAGGAGGACTTCTACAATGCTTATCTGAACAGTGGTGTGGCTTTCAGATCTCAGAGGGTTTTCTCCATTGAGGCCATTGTAGCAGCTACCAGAGAGCAGATCCGCCCTCATCTCTATTACTTGCCAGGGTTGACAAACTTACTTGGGTGGATAGGCAAATATGTTCTATCTTGGGTCCGTGAGTTCTACGCTACACTTTGGATTGACTGAGCTCACAGGTTCATACACTTTGCATTCAGAGGCCATGACTACAGGTTGATGAGCTTGATGAGCTATAGGGTCAGAGAGATCCTCAAGATTCCAGAGGCACCCATTCGCTTGCATGAGGTTTGCTAGGGTCAGACAGAGCCTCCCAAACGCCCTCATGGTGGTCTTGTGCCTCCCACAGACTTGGTCCAACCCTGCTTCACAGAGCCTTTTGGCGAGGGGTTGAGCAAGACACCTAGAGATCTTACTCCTACAGCTAGACTGCTTGATGCTATCATGAGAAGGACCTGCTACCGAGGATGGGATATCACGAGGGATTGACTCACATTCAGTTGTGGCTACTGAACTCCCTAATCCAGCAGACAGTGTTTGATATATGTGATGTCATTCTTTCTGAGATAGAGGATACACTTGCAAAGGGATTCAGAGGACACATATAGCTGTCGTATGCTCACTGGATCACATTTCTAATTCATAGGGCTGTTATAGTGAGGCCTCCTGAGATGTTGGCAGAGTATTCTGGTGCTACTACCGAGTTCCCTTCATACAACATGACCTAGATGCTCCGTCACGGCAGGGTGAGAACACCTAGCTAGCCACGCCATCGCCTAGAGGTGCCAGAGACTATAGCCCAGTAGGATGAGATTATCAGGGGCGTTGCAGCGACAGAGGAGCAGCTAGATGCTCAGCAGGAGGGTATGGTCGAGAGCGACCCCAGCGACAGTTCAGATGATGACTACCAGGCTATCCCTTAGATGCCTCCTCGACGACATGATAGTGAGGTCGGTGGCTCCAGCTCAGCTCCACCATAACCACCACAGACAGACCCCACTCTACTTGCTATTCTTGAGCGGATGAGGTAGGATCAGGCTCGCTAGGCCTAGGAGATAGTAGTTGCTCTAGCACAGGTTTAGGCTAGACAGGACGAGTTCTAGCAAGAGCAGCAGGCTATATAGTAGCAGCAGCAAGGCATGCAACAGCAACAGCTCCTCATTCAGCAGCAGTTACTTGGTTTCATGCAGCATGTCGTTACTGCTATTGGAGCTCCACCACCACAGCTTACACCTCAGCTCGGCCAGACTGCCACCACTATAGTGACTCCAGCTTTTCAGCCCAGTGGGCTTCAGAGTTAGGGATAGCTAGCTACATAGTTTGTTTCA
This sequence comes from Miscanthus lutarioriparius, assembly GCA_904845875.1. NCBI lineage: Eukaryota > Viridiplantae > Streptophyta > Magnoliopsida > Poales > Poaceae > Miscanthus > Miscanthus lutarioriparius. Next base: position 26,833,551 of record CAJGYO010000015.1, read on the forward strand.
CCTACAGAGTAGGTGTCCTAGTGGTTTGCTTCGCCAGTGCCAGCCCAGGGTCCTTCCTTCACACCTCTTGTAACGGGCTTCACACTGGCACAGAGTTCCTCGATGCTTGTGATAAACACCCTAGTCTCTAGGAGCCTCGGTGCTACATTCAGTGAGTTGACAGGGCAGCCTACTCCGCCAGAGCTACTTGTCCCTAGACCTTCCACCGTTGCTCCAGTCACTGGGATTACAGAGACGCTCCCATCATCAGTTGCATCTTCAGAGCCACATGCTACAGTCATACCTGTAGAGTCATAGGCCGCACCAGACCCAGATCCGACCCAGACCGCTTTAGCTTTAGTTCCAGCGATAGAGGGTCAGACAGCTCAGAGCTCGGGATCAGAGGATGATGCTACCCATTTCTAGATCGCTCATCACACCTTAGCGCCCAACTCATCTGCTCCTACCCTGCCGACAGACCCTTAGGTTTTGGTGCTTGACGCCCAAGGGGAGAGGGATCGAGTATGATAGACATAGGGGGGCCGTTATATCTAGGGGGAGCTTATGTTTTAGCTTATGCTTTATTACTTTTGGTTCTTTATGTGTGAGACATTATGCATTCACGTTTACTTTCATGCATTGAACTACATAAGTGTGTTAGTGATATTTATGTGATATGTGACATGTGTGCTCTCTACTTTGATCTTTATATATGTCATGTCACTTGGTTATGCTCATTTGCTTTGCTTCCGTGTTTTACTCCGATGCAAATGAGTTTTATTTCTTGTAGTCATGCTTATTTCATATCTATTGAGTACATCATATTGGCTTGGGTTATATAAGCATGTCTAACTCATTTGTTCTTATTGTCAAAAGCTTATATGAACCAAGCATGTTGAAAACCTTATCTCTTTTATATACTCGAGGTTGTATTGTCATCAATCACCAAAAAGGGGGAGATTGAAAGCATCTAGGCCCCTAGTTGGGTTTTGATGATTAATGACAATACGTGATTACTATGACTAACGTGTGTTTTGCAGAGGCAATTAAGTTATGTTATAGTAATGGCAATTGATTGGGCAATCATGGTTGTCATGCCCCTACGATGGAAATCATTTTGGTTTTCAAAGGATGGATGACAAGGTTAAGGATGGACTAGTTCTAAGTGTCGTTTGGTGTTGAAGAGACACTTAGAGTAGTTTAGGACTTTGTTTTTCCTTTGGCCATACTATTAAGGGGGCTATAGACTAGTAGCTTGACCTAGGTAAGTCTAGTGGGTTAGGTGTGGTGCACACTTGTCAAATCTAGCACTAGGTAGCTCCAAAGTAGCCCTAAGATCAATTGGAGCGAACTTCATTCACGAATGATTTCGAGTTGGAAGTGAATAGAGGGTCAAATGTTGACCGGATGCTGGCAGTAGAGTCCGGTCAGTTCATTTGATCAAGCTGAAGTTGTCTGGATGCGACTGGACGTTGAGTGTAAAGTGACCGAACGCTGGGTGACAGAGTCCGGTCAACGCTAGTAAGGTTCCAGAGAGGGAGAATCCTGATCGGACGCGTCCGGTCAGTGCTGACCGGACGCCGGTCAGGTTCCGGTTACTGACCGGACGCTGAACAGCATAGTGATCGGACTCTGGGCTCCAGCGTCCGGTCAACATCAGTAAGGTTCCAAAGAGCAGTTTTTGTGACCAGACGCTGGTTAGAGTCCGGTCACAACTTAACGGGTCTATGGCGGGGAGAACTGACCGGATCGTCCGGTCACCTTGACCGGAGCATCTGGTCACCCCGCAGAGTGGTGTTTCAACCTCCTAACGGTTCATTTTGAATGAGGGGATATAAATTCTTCCTCTGTTCATCCAAGGGAGGTCTCTTGCCCATTTCAACAGCTGAGAAACACCCTTGAGAGTGCTTAGGAGAGCAAGGGCCTAGTGAGGTGATTGAGATTTGAGAATCCAAGATTAAGGCCTCATTAGTGCAAGGAGAGTAGCAAGTGTGCATCCACCCTTCTCATTAGGCTTGTTGTGGTCAAGTGAGAGTTCGTGCTTGGTGATCGCCATCACCTAGACGGCTTGGTGGTGATTGGGAGTTCGGTGATCATCCGGCGTAGCTTGTGGATGACCCAACTCAAGTTGTGAGCGGTTGTGGGTGATTCACCACGACGGAGTATGGAAGAATCAACCCGTAGAGAGCACTTGATCCTTGCGTGGATCAAGGGGGAGCTACACCCTTGCGCGGGTGCTCCAACCGAGGACTAGTGGGGAGTGGCGACTCTCCGATACCTTGGCAAAACATCGCCGCGTTCCTTCTCCTCTCTTTACTTTGAGCATATACTTTTGAGCAATTCAATTCTTGTCTTTACATTCTTAGAATTGCCTGCTAGAGTAGGATTGGAACTTAGGGTGCTAAACTTTTGTGCGATAGATCATTAGAGTCACATTCTAGGCACAAGGGGTGAAGTCGGCTAAGTGTAGGGTTTAATTATTGCAAAGAATTTTAGAATTATCCCAATTCACCCCCCCCCCCTCTTGGGCATCTTGATCCTTTCAGGTTGTAGTGGTCAAGGCTCGGGATGACATGGAGATTGACAATGATCCCGTGGAGACCGACAACGATTTGCAGGATATTATGGAGATTCACAATGATCCCATGGAGATCGACTAGGATGTTCATGGAGAATGATTAATTATGGAACTAGTGATGTATATATGAAGGCCTTTTAACTTTGGCATAGTGTCGGCCTAATTAGTATCTGCATTTTAGCTTTTGGCATGCTTGTTAGCTTGGTAGTGTCCACCTACTTATTCGGTATGAATGTATGAAACTTAAGTTGGATTCCTTTCAATCCGAGAGTACTGGCATTGTGCTTTCCTTATGTTTTCTAAGTGCATGTTTTGGCCTTTGCCTCAATGTAAATCTATGTGCCTTATTATTCACCATCAAATTCAAGTTGGCTTCCTTTTAATCTGAGTATTGGAATTGTGCTTTTCTTAGTTTTCTAAGTGCGGGATTGTGTGCCTTAGTGTTCATCACCATATCATATGGAGGTCTTGGGTGGTAATAGGACCTAGTCGCCGGTGATGGTACTGCGCATTCACCACCGTTTGAATCCTCCCACACGGAACTGATGAAAATTCGATTCCCACGTGTCATAAAAGTTACGCAGAGAGCAAGCAACCTACTCCAACATCCCCCCTAACCCCCACCCCACCGCCGCCCTCCCTCCCCCACACACATAGCTCTTCTTTTTCTCATTGCTGCTGTTCATCATCGCCACTCCTGCTCATCAGCACTGCTCAGCCCTTGCTCTGCGCCGGTGCACATCGCTAGATTGCCCGCACAGATCCACCGGCGAACAAGCTACTGCTGTCACCGGTGTTGACACTCGTGCTCATCGCCGCTAGATCCAAAGGCAAGTATAATAAGGCCTTACTTGCATCACCGTCTCTTCTCCTCGAAACTCATCTTCTTACTAATGTTTATTGATGCAATTCCATGATAGGGCGCCCTCATCTCTTCAGCTGGTGGTGTCCTTCTAGATGAAGGAGGCCTGCAACATGAGGAACATAGTTGATAGCCTCTCAGATGATGTGCTTGCCAACATCTTCAGCTACCTCCCCGCCCGATCCTTGTGCTGCTACAAGTGTGCCTGTCACTCCTAGAGGTGCGTCATCTCCGACTCCTATCAACGTAAGAAGCTTTCACAGACTGTCGTCGCCTTCTTCTATGGCAGCTGGTGGAAGAGCAATGCCACTTCACCAGCATCACCGGTAAACAACCCTCCTTATCCTTCTTGCCCTTCCCCCTTAAAAAGTTCTAGTCTTATATTGTTGCAGCGACCTTGTCCTTTGCTGGTGCGCTAGGCCTGATGGATTACGTCGCTATGTTGTTTGCAATCCGGTGACCCACAAATGGCATGTACTGCCGCATAGCATCCGTTCTGTTGGTCAGGCTCGCTTAGGTTTTGACCCGATGTCCTCGCACTTCCATGTAATTGAATTTGTTGAGGTAGACGGTGCGTGCGTAGGTGTGGAGATTTACTCATCTAAAACTACGACATGGATCTTTAAGGAATCTGAATGGGGCGAGGGTAGTATTGTTCTACGTTCAAAATCGAGAAGTGTTTTTCTTAATGGCTTTATGCACATGCTTGAGTACTCTGCGATAGTTGCTGTGGATATGGATGGAAAGACATGGAGAACAATTCGTAAACTAGGTGGTGCTGAAATGTCCATCCATCAAGCTCAGGGTCACCTGTGTGTGTGCTGTGCTGATTTTTGCAATAGGTCTTGGCTTTTAGTGTGGATACTTGAAGACTGTGGTACTGATAACTGGAGTTTGAAGCATGTTGTGGACACAGAGGAACTGTTTGGATGCAAGAATATTAAAGTTGGTTCTGAGCTTTGTGATGAGGAGTACAGAGTGATTACAGTTCACCCAGAATGAAATTTCATTTTCCTTGTTGGAAATGATAGAACACTGATTGCATATGACATGGACCACAAAAAGGTTCATGTCATCCATGCCTATGTCATCCGTTTTTGTTGATCAAGACGGCGTTTCTATATGAACAGGCTTTACTATCTTCCTTATGTTCCCTTGATCATGGAGTCATTAGCAGAGCAGTAAAGGTGCATTTCATGCACTTCGCCGTCACGACAGTCTTTGTTCAGGTAGGCAGTTGTTTTTATTCTATGTATGTATAGGCCAATTTTGGCTTGTTAACTAAAGAAATGATATGTTCAATATTATTAATTCTACTACTTTATTCAGGTTATGGATCAGAGATGAATAAGAGGGGTTCTATGGTGCATTAGCTACCAATCCAAAGGATGCACTAATTATATTCATTTTGCCTTGCAAGCAGGAGTGCCACATAGAAGGAGCACAGCTACGTCGTTTCGTTATGTAAATCTGTATACATCAGTACCTTTAGTATGCTCTATGTACCGCTTGTGTTAGGACATCAGTTGAGAAAGATGTTATCGTAGCGTCCATTGTTATTGTAAAAAGTACTCTTGTTTGTGAACATGATTTATGGATGTAATGATTATATATCTATATGCTTTGTGTTCATGAAGCTATTAAGGGCCCAGCTGAATTAGTAACTATTGTGAAACCGGATGAAATTCGGTCACCATCGCTATACGTATGATGCGGAAGGGATTAAAAGTATATCACCGCCGAATCATTTAGTAACCCGACACTGACTAAACGATCATCAAAGGCATATCATGGTGCAAGGCGACGGTGACCATGACCTTTGTACTAGCGGATCATACGCTGAAGCGACGGTGGTGTTAACCTCTACACAGGTGTCTCGGCCGTTAAGCTGACAGTGAAGCAGCACCATTGACAGTCGGGTCGAAGTACAAGGTGAACGGTGCTAGTGACCACTACACATGCGGTTGATATGCCCACACGATAGTTTTGGTAACCTCGACACAGTCCGATCATTTACCAATGCGGCGGTGTTAGTGGACATCAACAGCAGGGTCATCCTCCAATGCGACTGAAGCAAGGACCTAATCATGGACGGATCATAAGCCAATCGGCGGTGTTAGTGTACACTGCAGTCAGTCCCAGATGCCGACGGTGAAGGCTATGACCATCACTATCAACAGCTTACTACCAAGGCCAAAATTGGACTGCGATGTGGGTTACGACGCGGCTGTGAAAGGTGCGAGTGTAGTAGTGAAGGTGTTGGCGCTGCTGGAGGTGGTCAACTTCCTGCTCAACGTGTGTGGAGGCATCATGTGGGGCACGACGCGGCCGCTGTTGGGGCATGTACGCTGTCGATGGGTGGCTTTTACGTTGTGGCACTACCGGTCGGCATGGCACTCGGGTTCAAGGCCCGCCTGGGGCTCAAGAGCCTCCTTGCTGGCTTCTCGGTGGGCGTCACGCGTCACTGTCAGCCTCGCAGTGCTAGTGACGGTCATCAGGTGCATGGACTGGGTGGAGGAGGCAGACAAGGCGGGGAAGAGATGCGACGTTCAAAGTTAACTGTATTGATTTTCAAAGTTAACAGTATTGTTGCCCGACGCAACACCGGCCTGCTTCACGCCGTGCTCCGGGGCATCGTCAGGGTCCAGGTCCGGCGGATTAGGGGCGACGACCAGCCTGGACACATCCGCCTACAACACGCGACGCGGCCTGGCCACGCTACGATGATGAGGAGACGATGAGTATTGGGGACATGGCGGAGGAGGCCTATAGGAAGACCAAGGCTCGCCGCCCGCCAAGACATGGCATGTCCTTGTCTCACACCGCGAGCACGTGTCCATGCGCGACGAGGGAGGTGGCCGTGGCCACCGGACCAGCGTCAGCGTGCGGTGAAAGCTGGTAGTAGCGCGAGCTTGGAGGGTCGGCCATGGTGCACAGTGCGTCGTCCCACTTAACCACGAGTACGGGAGAGATCGGGATAGCGAGGTGCAGGCGTGGCGCACGCATCAGAGCGTCGACGCCGTGTTGCCATGCAGCAGGGGGGCGCCGATGCTGTTCCTGTCGCCATGCGCCACGATGCACTCAAACAGCCTCATCCAAACGCTGCCAGGAGCCCTAGAGGGCATGCCATCAAAGGCAGCCCGCATGGAGCGCCACATGTACAAAACCACCTAGCAAAAACACCCAGGGGGTTAATTGACCGGTTTGGCAAACTTTAATGTGTTCAATACCATATTTTATTTTTTGGGGTTAATTAGACACCTCTCCAAACCTCAGGAGGTGATACAGACTTTTTCCATTAAATAAGTGAAACTTGCATATATGTTGTACTAGTACCATTTATATCAGGATTACTCCTCGATCTAAAATAAGGGCCGTTATGGTACTCTTATCGGTCAAAGTGTCATAAATTTTACTAGATTTATAGAAAATATTAACATCATTTATATCTTCAAATAAGTTTATTATAAAATTAGATTAAACAATCTATCTAATGATACTAATTATGTACTATAAATATTAATATTTTTTATATAAGTTTGGTCAAAATTAAAAGCCACTTGACTCCTTGAAAAAGGAGAAAGACACTTGTTTTGTGGGACGAGGGAGTACGTCGCATTCATGCACTTTGGGTTGCATTCATGCACTTTGCTCACGTCTCATAGTAGACTGCGGATAACGCTGCAAGTCCTCCAAAGGACAACTTCGTTCCTAGTAGCATGGAACTTCAGATAAAGCGTGGGCATCTATTATTGAGAGATGGCACGTAGTCGTCGTCGCCGTAGGGCTGAGGGCAATAAAGGTATCCCATGAAAACATGAAGAAAAAGAAATAAACGGTTTTACACGTGTATTATTATTATATTCTACAAGCTGATTTTAAATTACAATGAAACTATTATTTATGGTTCCTCTCTCTCAGTTAAGCAACTTCAGGAGCTTTGTAAAATTTTAACTTGCTAAATTAATAACAACTTGTGAACTGAGCGGGTTAGGTTCCTTGTGGTGGAACTTGCTTGGTTTCAAGTCCTCGACTTAGTACGGGTGCTCGCATTTTCCTAGATTTATTTCAGATTTTAACGACGTTGTGTTTTCAGTGATAGACGACGTTCCCGTCGACAGTAAAGCGCCGGTGATGAATTCGTCAATCTCGAGATGTGCCAGCACAGTCTTTTGAAGGTATTTATAGGGGTGGAGTTTACGTGTGTGTATTCATAGGGGTGAGTATGCATGCATGTTGTGAGCGTTTGCGTGTGTACTCGTATAATTCGCAAAAAAAAACAACTTAAGAAAATAAAAAAAAGTAGGAGCCTCAATTTATCCCTCCCACCAAACCAAAAGTTTGCTACACTAACCTCCTAAAAATGCCACCGCCCCTAGGCCATTCGCTCCACCCTTGTGCCCATCGTCCGCCCTCAACCAGGCACTACTGCTCTGTTGTCAAAAAAAAAAAAAACAGACACTGCTGCTCCTCGGCTAGATGCGGCTGGCCACTAGCCTGTAGCAGCCGGCGTTTAGGCGGCCAAAAACATGCTGCAGCCGGCCGCTGCCAGCCTCCCACATCCGGCCCCAAACTATGATGCTGGCGCGCGCAGCCAAACCAACAGCAGCTAGGGCCTGGAAGAGGCTAGGAAAGTGTAGGGTCGGCAAGGGCTTTGTTTGCATTGTTCTTGGAAAAAAAAAAGAATAGGATGATTCATAATCAGACAACGATATGATGACTACTTTATTATTTTTGCTGTGTATACCCCTTCTAAACTTTAGTCTCTATCACATCGGATGTTTGACATTAATTTGGAGTATTAAACATAGTATAATTACAAAACTAATTACATAGATGGAGACTAATTTGCGAGATGAATTTACTAATAAGCCTAATTAATATATGATTTGATAATGTGGTGCTACAGTAAACATATGCTAATGATAAATTAATTAGGCTTAATAGATTCTTCTTGTAAATTAGTCTCCATCTGTGCAATTAGTTTTATAATTAGCTCATGATTAGTTCTTCTAATTAGCATCCGAATGTCCGATGTGACAGATAGTCACTGGATTCAAACACCCCGTAGTCCCGTTCTTTCCATTCACCAAGCCGGTCCAAAATTTTGGATTCTTACATATGACGAAAAGATAGTAAGCACAACACTAAAAATGTCATATGATATTTTTGTATAAACAATAAACTTTATTTTTCAACGATTGACCACTAAAAACTCTTAACAACACTAGCGCAGCTTGATTAGTACAACAAAGAGACACTAATAAATCTACTTTAATTAGAGGTTTGTGGTCGACCTAGGGTGTGACAAGTTTTAATAATTATACTCTAGCGGAGTGAAGAACTCAAGGTAATGCAAGTAAGCCCTTGTTTAGTTCGCGAAATTTGGATTTTGGGTCTACTGTAGTACCTTCGTTTTTATTTGGCAAATAGTGTTCAAACATGGACTAATTAGGCTCAAAACGTTCGTCTCGCAATTTCCCACCAAACTGTGCAATTAGTTTTTCTTTTCGTCTACATTTAATGCTCCATGCACGGGCCACAAACATTCGATGTGACAGATACTGTAGCAACTTTTTAAAAGTTGGGGTAAAACTAAACAAGACGTAAAGAGTAGAGGACAAGTGATACCACACAAGGACACAATAACTATGGTATCGATGACTTATCTGTCACCTCCTAATCCACGTTGAGGTGAACCTAAGGTTCACTACTCCTTTATCAAGCTTCCAATCGCACAAGCTTGTCTCCATCATGAGCATTTTATCTCAAGCCGACACAAACATGAGAATTTTAACTCTAGCAGAGATATGGACTGAAACAAGAACCACCATAGTTTAGATTAAGGTTTTGCAATTGAACGTATATTAAAGATACAAAAAGGTGCCATGCATGCAAATGAAAAAGAGTTATGGGTATGTATAAAAAAACATATAGATCAATAGTTGATAAGTTTATCACATCTAGTCTAGATATATAGAGACTACAAAGTATCTATTATATCTATTATGTTAGAAAACAAAAAAAGAGAAAAATACACAATTTAATATGGAACTTGCTATATTTCAGGTGCCGTGTGTATCTACCCAGCCATAGTAAAACAAGTAGTGAAACCAACTAACATGGAGATTTAGCTTGACAGAGGAAAAATCAAGGCATGAGTGGATACAGTGTCGCCTGAAGAGTCAGGCATCTAAGCACTAAAGAAAGTGATTTAATATAAGTAATTTTTTTAGGTCAGAGATATTAGATAATAGTTAATAATGCTTATGCTTTTTAAGATCTTATTAGGTTTGATGGATGCACGGGTCGATGGAGCAGTGGATATAGTAACAAATTAGAAGACATCAAAGCCGTGTATCTACGCCGGTCATAGAAAAAACAAGTAGTGAAACTACCCAACCAACATGGAGATAGTGATAAAAAAAATTCTAGAAAGGATACGAATATTAGTACGACAGTGCGGTATGAAGCCACGCACTGCGGCGCTGCCGCACCCGTCGTAAGCGTGGCGACTGGGTGATGACAGTTTCAGTCCTCGCTCTCGGATAAGCTACCCCGTATGTACTTGGATGTCGTCCAGGCTAGCTGTACGTACGTGTCGGCGCGTCGGAAGTCAAACAGACTGACGGCGCGTTTAGATGTAAAATTTTTTAGGTTTGGGCTACCGTAGCATTTTCGTTTGTATTTGATAATTAGTGTCTAATTATGGACTAATTAGGTTCGAAAGTTTCGTCTCGCGATTTCTCACCCAACTATGTAATTATTTTTTTTCGTCTACATTTAATACTTCATGCATGTACCGTAAGGTTCGATGAGATGAGTACTATGCAAAAAATTTTAGTTAAACATGCCCTGGAGTAAAGTCGGCATGATGGTGGAAGAGTCGCGCGGCGTGATCCAAAGCTGTCGACAGCGACGACGCGCGATCCCCTCGCACTCGCACCGCGCGTGCTGTGTTCCCACGCGCGCGCGCCTCGCAGGTCGCGCGGCCAGCTCTAGAGCAGAGCTTGCCACACGGGACACGGCCACGGGTAGTGGATAGGATTCGGACCACGGAGTCAGGAAGCAGGTTTCTTTAATTTGGCCCGCAAGTCCGCAACCACAGGTGCTAAACAATACGCCATCGCCTGCTGGAGACCTGGGGCCTGTTTTGATCCACCCAGGTTTTAAGGATCTGGCTCAAATAAGCTAGATTTTGGGACAGTTTCTAAAATCTACCTACCCAAATTCTTAAAAAAAAAACCCATAAGCTGATGAGACCCAACTATTACCAGTTTTTTTTCTTTTGCACAAGTACCCATTTGCCCTCATTAAAGGCCACGCCACGGCTGTTTAAGAGCAATAAATGAAGGGTACAATAGTCTATTAGCACTAATAGTAAATGAAAACCAGTTTCTAAAAACTAGGGGATCCAAATATCCCACCAGATTTTGCTCATAAACCAGATTTTAAAAACTAGAGGTAATAGCTGGTTTTTAAGAATCGAAAACTGATCAAACAGGCCCTTGGCGGCCGACCACGAGTATTCTACCAAGGAATTGAAGGATTGTCTACTCCGTGCTCGGGCAAAAAGATATCGTCTATATTCGAATTTTGTGAGGGTGTTCTCTATATGAAAAAGTACGTTTAGGTATTTTGGAGAAGTTTTACTACTTCATAGCATAAGATTAAAAAGTGTTACAAGAATTTTAGTTACGTCAACTCTACGTAAAAAACACATGAAAATATATAGTCTTCACAGTACATACTCGATCAATCCATAGTAACTAAAATTAGAGTGTGGAAGAGGTTTGTCTCATCCGCGTTTAGTTATACCTTTTTCACCAAAAAATTCAGATGTGGGGAGGAAGTTTCCTCCGGCCGGACGCAAGATAGCAAAATTGTTCTAGTATTGCACATAATTAACCTATGAGATGCAAGCGGTGATTACCTCCAAGGAACACTCTCAGTGACGCATGGAAGAACAGCAAGACTGCTAGTAGCTAAGCTAGTGCAATGCGTTATGTGTGGCAGCTAAATTAAGACGAGGATGGAATTGTCCTCCATTCGTTCTCCACGGCAACGAGATTTTGACTTGGACTCAGGAATAGAGTATGTGGAGCAAGGCACCAACTGGCCAAGCTTCATTAGTGTTCAAACTTTTCTCGCGTATCGTGCTTCCATTATTCATGGAGCTAGTCTCTTAATTATTCAAGCGTGATGGGGACGGCTATCTATATCTAGGGAGATACTAATACATTCCGTGCAGATCTGTTCTGTACAGTAGTCTTGCTTCGTACGACCTGCGTGTATGATTCTTGTAGACTACTGTAGATATACACCCTATTCGCTCGATCGTTTCTGTGGCTTATAAGTCGGCTGATGTTGTTTTATCGTGAGAAAAAAACACTATATCATAGCTGATACGATCAAGCGAACGGAGTAATATATATGGGAATGGGAGGATGCCAAGGCTGCACGTATATACGCTACCGGCCTGTTCGCTCCGTAGTACCATTATTATATTACGCGCATGCAGCAACAGCGAGGGACATACATATTTCGCTTGAACTTATCAGTCCACGTTTTGAGTTCAATTTCATACGTACACACGGGCTTAGCTATCATCCTGCACGAGTGCACGGGCTACTGAATTTAAACTGATATAAATATACAAGTCTATGAATCCATTAATTTCATGTTTAGGGCATATATACATCGCATTTAATTTAGCTATCATCCGGCCGCTTGCTATAATAAAAGAGTTGTACAAATATTGAAATTGACACGCCGATCGATCGACGCTGTCGGTCCACGTTCTCCATATGCCTGAATCATCCAAGTATACACGCAGATGCCTTCATCATCAAGAGGTCTGCTGTCGTCATTGTTCACCGAGTTCAGGTTCGGTCCTTATTCGTTTCGCTGAAAAAACAAGCAAAAACATTGTTTCAGCTGATTTGCTGTGAGAGAAAAACACTATTTCAAATAAAAAATAAACTGAAAAATACATATTATAAAACAAGCGAACCTAACAAGTCCTCAGAACGCGCCTAATCCACTCCTGCTCCGATTTTGTGGGGACGTGTTAGCCTAATCCACTCCTGCTCCGATTTTGTGGGGACGTGTTAGCTTTTTCATCTATCCATGAAATATTTTTCTCTCTGCTAAATCGTGTTCTTTTAGTCGCTTGAGCTGATGTTCACTTGGCTGATAAGTCATGACTAAAAATATTGTTGGCTAATTTATTATGAGAAAAAAATAATATTCGTTGACTGAAAAAGTAGAGCTTTCGTTGACTGAAAAAATAGAGCTTATAAGCCAAGCCGAACGTGGCACATGTCGTGTGTCCATCTTGTCCGGCCGCAAAAATAAATAGACGTACGTTTGCTACCTTGTGCGCATGCCGCAAACTAAACAAGCATGTTTCTGTTATGATGCTGGCAATCACGATAGGCTCGTCGTGTGCGCAACACAATGGCGGCTTGCGATTCAATTTATTATTGCTTTTTTCTAGCTAGTCCTGTTTTTGGCCTTATTATTAGTTATTACTGTTTGCTAGTAGTATATACTATAAAAGACCTGTACAAATATTGGAGTTGACAATTTAGCTGGCTTCTTTTTCTAAAAAGTCCTGTTTTTGGCCTTATTAGTTATTACTGGCTGCTAGTAGTATATACTATAGAGAAAGCGAAGAGAGAAATTGGCACGATGCAGCGGTGTCCACACGGGACATGAACATTGCGGCCGTGTCGCGACCCCTGTCGGTCCACGTTCTCCATATGCGGATATGCCTAGCTAGCTGCATCATCCAAGTATGCAGCAGCAAGGGCTGCCGTACGTCAGCATTGTTCACCGAGTTTAGGTCGTTCAGTCCGAACACCTGCTCCGATAATGGGGACACGTGTGTTCGCGTGATCGATGAGATCAGCCGGCGCCATGCTTTGTTACAACCGTCACGCCTGCTCATGTCCTGCCGCAAATAGAAGCGGTTTGCTACCTGCTGCGCACGCCGCACGTGCATGAATCTGTTATCTTGGGGCTGTTTGCCTGCCTACATTGCCGCCATCCATTCGCTCTTTATCCGCCACTTATAAATGTCTATGCAGCCCGAGGCACGACGACACGGCACGGCACGAAGTCCCGATGACATGACGGGCCCGGCTGGCACGGCCGAGGTAGCAAGCGGCTCGGGCTGGCCGCCAGCCCGAGGCCCGTGCGATTTGGGACGCACCGCCCGCCCGGCCCGCGTCAGCCCGCCCCGGCGATGGCCTAGCCACCTCCCTCCCCTCCTCCTCCACTCTCCTCCTCCCTCCCGGCCTCCTCGCGCCCGGCCCGCGTCCGTCCCCCCCCCCTCCTCCTCATATATAACACGCGCGCCACGGCGCACCGCAAGGTCCCCGCCACTATCTTCTGGCGTTTCCCATCGAATCACGCTATCCGCACCGCACCCTCCTATCTTCGGCATTTCGGGGTGTGGCCTGCGGGTGTGCTCGTCGGTCATCGCCGTTGCGATCGCCTCTCACCGAGACCCGCGCCCGTCCTCGTTGAGCCCCGTGACGATGGAGTCCACGCCCGGATCTCGGGCACGCGGTGGAGTCCACAACCAGATCTCGGACGCGCGGTGGAATCCGCGGCTAGATCTCGGGTGTGCGGTGGAATCAGCGGCCGGATCTCGGCCACTCCACCTCCGCTTATGCACCGGTGGAGGAGAAGATGGACGGTGCTGGCAAAGAAGTGGAGGGGCACCGACGGCCGCTGGAGGAGGTGATGGAGCGACAATGACGTGGTGGGGTGACCGGAAGAGATGACGAGAGGCACCAGCAAGGGGTGGGGGCCACGGGCAGAGGAGAAGACGAGGAGCCACGGCTGACCCCGCTCCTCGACCTCATCCTCTATCCTCTCTCCCTTCCCCTGCTGATGCGGGCCTCGGGCCGACCTGGCCTGTTAAAAAGGCCGTGCTTTCCGGGCCGGCCCGGCACGGAAAGTGGCCCGACGGGCCGTGCTTGGGCCGTCGGCTAGGCACGGTGGACTAGGGCGGCACGGCCCGTCGTGCTCTACCGTGCCGTGCCATGCCGGGCCGGGCGGCCCGAATGGTCATCTTTACTGCCACTCTTCTATCAGTCGGCACGGGCCCAACAGCCATCTCCTACCCCGTCTCCTTTTCTCTCCCCTACACTTTGGATCCAACTTGGCCCAACCCCTTTCCCCTTCTTTTCCTAGCCTTGGCCCATCATCCCAGCAGCGGGCCAGAGCTTCCCACCAGCAGCACGTCACGTGCTGATAAAAGCCCATGACCCATTTATACAGTTCGTTTTTTCTTTTTCATGAAATGAAACTACATGCAAACCTTTCAAAACTCATACATCACCCATCCGACTCCGATAGACATGATTTTAATTTATAAATTAATATAAAATCTGACATTAACTTTAAATAAAATTATATAATATTCTAAACAAATATATTTTTTAGGATTAGATTATATTTTTGCCTATTTATTGAAGGACTTCAAAATTTAAAATATGTGTATTGTTGAAATGATCCTTAAATTTCAGTAAAATACACATATGAGAGTGTAGTGTTGCATTTCAGTGCTACATGCATATGTAGAAGCAATGATTCAAATGTTTGTATACTTTACGCTTTTTTTTTTTTTGTCATTTCATAATTTCTATAATTTAATAGTACCCAAATGTTTTTTTTTGAAATAAATCCAAAACTTGATCAGTGATTAACATACAACATTATAGTAACATCTCTAAAAAAGTTTCATATGGAAACTATAATTTATGTAACAATTTGCTTTATTTGATGTTCATTTCAAAGTTCCGGAGGGCTTTCTCCTAGCAAGAGAGTTCCTCCCATAAAGAGCATATATTGAGAATACAAATGGTCAAGCAATCAACTAGTGTTACTGAATATGTGTGGGAATATAGGCAAGGGACCTAAGTTGTGCATGCAGGACAATCTGTGTGTGCCCAGAAACATTTTATCTTTACTATTACTAATTGGAGGCTCCAATAGAGCTTCCACTTTAATTTTAGACAAATCCTAGAAATTCTAACAATAATTAGAGACATCGAGCCTTTAATTTGCTAGAGTCTAATCGTCATAATAAATAATAGACATTCAATCTATTCCATTTCATAAAAAATTACCCACCTTTATTATTACTTCCTCTGTCCCGAATAAATAGATTCCTACCAATTGTCTTAAATCAAACTTTTTAAACTTTGACCAAATTTCTAGAAAAAACATCAAGATTTATGGTATAAAATTAGTATCATTAGATATACCATAGAATATATTTTCATAATGTGCTCGTTTTACATATAGACGTTATTACTCTTTTCTATAAAGTTAATCAAACTTAAGAAAGTTTGACTGACACAAATTCTAGGAATTGATTTATTCGGTGACGCAGGGAGTATAATACATAAAATAACCCCTTGCTTCTCAATTGCCCACCTCTACCATTATGAATTTATGCATGATAGATAATTCAAAATAGCCCTCTAAATTTATATATAAATTGTCCACCTCTACCATTATCAAAGATAATTCAAAAGAAGCCTCTAACTTTGTACATTACCCACCTCCATCATTTTAAAAGATAATTCACAATAGCCCCCCCTAAAATTGTATATAATTTCCGCACTTCTATCATTATCAAAGATAATCCAATTAATCACCTAATTTTACATCTAAAGTACTCACATCTGCTATTATGAAAGATGAACTAAAACCCCAAACTTTGTATCTACATTACCTATCACGACATGATCCTGACACCCTTGTGAGCATCCAGCATCATGAGCATCCTTGCATTCAAAATCAAATAATTAAAAATGAACTCTGCATTTGAACTACTCAATGTTGGATCGATGGATAGTCCGCCAGCACCATTGGACTATCCACCAATCCATTTGCATGCACTGACAAGTTCAGACTCTGTCAGTCAGCAACTGACACCACCAGAGAATCCGTCACCACGACGAACTGTCTGATAGGATTGTCCCATGTAGAAATATGAGGTGTCATTTTGAGTCACTTGGTCCCACACATCACCACAGCTGTCCAATTCGTGGAAGCACCAAAGCAGAGCAATCACCAGTTCACTCACTCACTCACTCTCACACTCTCACTCTCTCTCTAGTTCATCTATCTCTACTCTCTCCCACACTCAAGCAAGGAAGAGGAGAAGGAAAGGAAGAGAAAGGAGAAGGGATTAGAGCTTGGAGGCTGCAAGAGATGGCCGTGGAGATCACTTAGAGGCCATCGTCCATAAGAGGTAGGGGTTAGAAGGGAGAGGAGCCCTCTTACCCTTGCCATAAGGAGCTAGGAGGAGTCAAGAAGAAGAGGTTTTCGAGTCACCAAGGAGGAGATCCAGCTGCTCCATCAACTTGGAGAGCTTGGTATCTTGTTTTTGCAGCCCTTGGTAAGGATCTAACCAAGCCAAACATAGGATTGCGTCTTTAGGAGCCAAAACCTAGAAAATATTGATTTGTGGCCTAGAGTTAGTTTGCACCCAATGTAGCTAGAACCAACCAGCTAGATATGCTCCATAGAATCCTAGTAGCCTACCTTGAAGATGGTTTACACATGCAAGCACTATAGGTGAAGATTTGGATTTTGAGTTGCTATGAAGTATTCACTGTTAGTACTGACGAAGAGTTCGACATCACCGGTGGAGTGTCCGATAGTACTGAATGTCTCTCTGCTCACCTGCCCATAATACGTCTATAACCCACCGGAGCGTCCGTCACTGCACCGGAGTGTCCGATGAGTTATATATCAAAGACAGAGGAGTGTCTAGGGAACTTAGATCATAGTTTTAGTACAGTGGAGCGTCCGTCGATATTTCAGAGCGTCCACTGATATATAAACCAAAAACCGAGAGCAGTCATTTCGTACTGGATGATCCGTCACTCACAAGGAGTATCCAATGGAGCCTGATGTAACATCCTGGTGTTACGATCTTGTTTAGCACCATAATTTAGGCATAAGAAAAATTTCCGAAACGATTTTCTCGGATTTTAAAATTTAACTTATGTTTGAAAGTGTCATTTTGGCGAATTATATTGAACAACGGGTTAATTAGTTCCTAGATGTTTTGTTTCTCCGAGTTAGTATAACGTATGGACTAGTGTATGGAATGCGCAGTGGTTGAAATTAATTAGGTTTAGGCATATTAAAAATTACGGCAAAAGCGCTAAAGGTTGTTAGTTCTAGCCAAGTTATTATTATCTAAGTCGAAAACGATATAGTAGACAATGCCGATTTGACATTCGATTTCCAACAAAATTGGTTAAGCACTGCATCTATGTTCTCGCACGATCGGTTGCAGTTAGGGGTATACTAGACGTGGTGCAGGTCATGGTTATATTAGCGTTACGATGCTCACGCAAAAATTGGCCGAGCTTCGGTAGAACACATTGAACCGTGTCGTTGGCGCTCTGTTCATGAACCGACACCTATAGCGAGTGATCCCAGCCGCTCACCTCAACTACCTCGCCTGCTCTACTTGGTGCCACTGCCACACTGAACGAGTGTAGTGGGCTCCATGTGCGAATGCTCCCTCGTGTTTTTGTTCGGGAGTGTTTAATGGAGGATTTGCCGAGCTGGTTGTCTTAGTGTTCCTTCAAGTTCGAGTCGTCCTATCTATGCGCTGGTGCGACGACGGTGGTGCGTTCCCCTGCTATGAATCATTCATTTGATTTATGGCATCGCGTCGCGTTGCTCCTGCCGGCCATGTCGTGCCAGGCCACCTACCCCTGCCCCACGTTGCATTTATGAGGTTGGTGACGAAACCACGGCTCCTCGCTCTCTCTCTCTCGCGAGCCTACTTTGCAGTTGATTAATTACGTCTTTGCATTGCATCGCATTTCATATCATAATAGGGATGTTGATGGATCGCGGAGTCATCGGGAGTTGCTGGAGAAATGGTACTTTTGGAGGTCGTGTCGCCATGATGGAAAGCTAACTTCTGATTATATTTTACCCAGGCAAGCCTCAGTGCATAACACATATTATTCTACACTTTAAATTATATTTGTGCATTAAGTTTTAAGGAGTTGAATGAAACTCACTTGCATATATATATCTTTATCCTATGAGTCTTACTAGTATGACAGGATCATGTAGATTGCTATGCTATAGGACTCCGGTAGAAGTCGAGTGATTGACTGTCACCCACGAGAGATAGGAAATATATTACTGTATTATTATCACTTGGAAAATATAAATAGTGGAAAGAAAAAAGAGTGACCGGGTAAGGATATGGTTTAGGTATTGGTGGGTGTAAAAGGTTGTGTCCTGCGGCCAACGGGGCATAGCTTGGTTACACTGTTTTCCCTGTCCGTGTCGGTTAAGGATCGGCCATTGCAATGGACGCTAGGCAAGTCATAGACTTATTATCCCGAGCACATACTTTGGTATGTGCGCTTGGAAGACATGTTACTATCTTGTCATGGGTTCTGGCTCTTTCCGGACTGACTGTTATGGTGGTTTTTGGGTTAGGAGGTCCTTACACCGCACTGAGTCCGGTACTCAGGGGCGAGGGCTTAGAGTCCTAGTTTGGACGGGGACCTAGACCCCATGATAGGAGGGTAGTGGGTTGGTCTTGCTTGTGCTCGGGGTACAAGCGGGGCGTGTATTTTTGGGGTACCCAACTGGGGGCATCGATTCGCCAATCGCCGGTGTTCCGGTACGACTTGTCTTAACTCTAGCACCGTAGTAAGAACTAAAAGATGAAAGATGGAAAAGGAAATTTAATTGCTTACCACCTGCTTGAAAGTAGCATAGGTGCTTACATAGAATGGTTAGTTAATGAACTAATGCACTACTAATAAAAATCGAATATAAGGACGCACTTATAGTAATGCTCCTGCAGATGCAATAAACCCACAAACCAGATAGCCTTGCATATCCTTGGAGTCTTTTCTTTTCTTCTGTCGGGTAAGTCTTTCTGAGTATAATTGAGTACTCAGGGTTTTATTTCCCCCTATTGCAGGTGACAGGTGGATGCTAGTGCTGACCCTTGTGTGTGGATTTCTCCTGGTGGGCTCAGAGAGGATTTTCTTTACGCTGTGATCATAGTTTTTTTTATTTATAACTATCATTAAATATTTTTATAAATGAAAGTTTATAACCTGTTGTCATAGTTACATATCAATGCTTCATCATGCCATGAATAGATAATTATTTCCGCTGTAATTCTGATCACATGTTTATATTCCGCTGTTACATTAAATTGTTCATAACTCAATTAATATGATTACATTCTGCTATTATAATAATAAATATTATACTCTGATATTGTATTAAAAGTGATGTAAGAAATGATTAAGAATGATGTAAGCTTTATTCTCTCATTTGTGATTCTGATGGAAAAATGTGGACTTTCGGGTTCTCCCTTGGGGTGTGCCCGACGGAACTGTGTAATTTGGTGTTCTCTCTTGAGTGCTTAGTGTCTAATAGAAGACAAGCACTCCTGGGAGGCATTAGATTAGGCGGTTCTGCCACAGGTGGTATCAGAGCATAAATGAGAAAATAAAGCTTCGAAAACCTTCCCTAAAATAAAATTTGACAACAAATTCTTTTCAAAAGAATAGGATATTTTTATACGAAGTTATATAAGTAGCCCTATTACTATGATTATGTATCTAGGATAGATGGCACTCTGCTAACTTAGGTAGGCTTAATCAAGTTTTCTGCAGGTACACTGACCCCGAGCATAGTCCGATAGTATCGACTAGCTACAGGGAGAGAATGATGTGCCAAAATCTGAGAACGGTTGTCCTATATGTCGACAACAGTGGAAGGACGTATAGGACGTGCATTCATGCATATCCTATTTGTGCATTGTAGCGCTCGTATTGCTTGCGGATACGCTATCCATAGGTGTCACGCGTGTCGTATTGTGCACGACTGACTCGTTCCTATTCTGGAGATACCGTTGAACCGTGGCTTCGTGTTTCACGTTCGCCCGTGGTTCACGCCTGTCATGACCCATGTCTTCCCGTACCTGTTTTCTACGCTCTTGTTGGACCCTTGCCCTACAATCGAACTAGTCAGTAATGGTCTCGGACATCGCTCGCCTCGAACGCGCGGAAATTTGGTCGCTTTATTCATAGTGATCCCATGCAAAAACCCTGGTGGAGCACGCCAGGACCACTGGCCGCTCTGCCTTTATAAGCAGAGCCTGGCTTAGCCACTTGTACCACCACTCGGCACACTTTAGCTCATCTAGCTTTTCCTTTAAGCAAGCTTTTCGCTCAGTCCTTCCTCACAACCACCGCCAGGGATGGCAGGAGCCTGGGTTAGTAGTTACTGCCTGATTGTTGAGGGTTTTCCCAGAATCCTACATGCCACCCTGCAAAAGCTCAGAGTCAAAGATCGTCCCGAGTATGAGGGCCGTGAGTATGAGGAGCATGGCACCGAGCGGTGTGAGGTTACCATCTACATCGGGAATATTGAAGGGTTCCCCGACTTCACTGAAGCCTAGAATGTGACCGCAACCGGGTTTCGCTTCGTTGACACCTACCAGGTTGTGGCCCGCAAAGCCTTGCGGTATCTTTGCCAAATCTATGAAGAGCCCATTGCCCGTACCCCCATGAGATTCTTTCCACCTTTGGACAAGAATTGATAGGCATGGAGGGCTCACATGGAGGCTTTGCAAGGGCGGGATGCGCAGGAGGATAGTCCTACCGTGGTGCACTTGACCACGTACCTACTTGCTCTGGATGAGCAGTATGACCGGCAAGCCTCGAAGATGAGGAAGTGTCTCTGTCGAGCCGAGGAAGACAAGATCTTCACCCGGATGCTCCAGGTGCAACTTGCCGAAGCGCATGCCAGTACGGTAGCTGCTAAGAGCCGGGAGACTGCCATGTCGGAAGCTCTGAAGGAGGCTGAAGACCGGCATGTTCATCAGCTGGGTGAGGCCTATCTTGTCACCAGGGCCAAGCGGAGGATGCTGGCTGCTGAACGGCAGGATCCCTTGATCATGGAGGGGATTCCTGTCCACCCACCAGAAAGAAGGAGAACCGGTGTTGTAGTGCCACCAACACCTCCACCCTCGAAAGTGTTAGAAGTAGAGCCTTTGGTTCCTCTCACTCAGCTGTTGCTAAGAGAAGAGGCAGATCCATAGCCAGGACGATAGAAGAATTCGCCGAGCCAGGAACGAAGATGCGTGGTCCTAAGTAGATTAGTTGCCTTGGGATGTTGTACCCGTAGTAGTAGTACTTTTTATCGCTATCCTCCGGTATTGTACTCTTGTTGTTGTCGTCCGTAGTTGTTGAGATCGTCCGACCATAGGGAATGATGTGTCGTGAATGGGAGACTGGATGCCTGTATGATGTACTCGTATAAGACCGTTGGAATATGCATTTTATTATTTTACTATGTTTATTGCGTTCATCTACCTTAAGTTTTGTTAGACGCGCTTAAAGTTTCAAGGGCGATGTTAGGTGGGTTACAAGAGAAGTTGCCATTCAGATATCAGCAAACTAGTCATGATTAGAGGACATAGGACACTGTATCGACTAATTGTGGATGTCCCAGCAGAACACTTAAATCTCTTTAAATCAGATCCGCCATTGGATTTAAATTCCTTGTCCCTTGTTGTGAAGGGAACCCTTGTTGTTTGAATCTTCCCTTGCAATACTCCTCTTATTCTATGGTCTATGACCCCACTACCTTCATGGCGTGTAAGATGGTAATAGTTGCCTGGTTAATAGCTTATGGTGCCATGACAAAACCGAGGGCCCCTGTGGAACAGCTGCCACATGGTGACGCTGCTCGGCACGCGTTGGTATCGAGGTTGTTGACCAAGTACCTTTACCACGTTGGTATCGTCTGTGTCGGGCCCGTTAGCACCCCGTTCGCGCGTGCCCGTGGCATCGTGCTGCACTCGCCATCCTTGTGCACTATGCATTTCTCTTTTCCCCGACATCCGATCGGCTCTCGACCCCCATGCCTCGTTCCCCATACCGGACCGCCCCTTCCCCTCCCTTCTTTCTTCTTTTGGGGACATGGTCGCCCACACGGCTGCCTCGTCGAGCGGACCCCCTCTCCTCTCCTCTCCCTTATCCTCTGCCCGCTCACTCAGGGAGCGCACCATGGTCAACCTTATCCCCATAGCATGAACCATCTGTGTATTCCATTCATGCCGCCTCCCTTTCGGTGTGTTGTGCCCCACCACCGTTCGCCACTATAAGATACCCTTGGTCCTTGCTCTTCTTCTTCATCCCCATCCCTTCGAATCCAACACAAAGCTACGAGATTCAGTCGCCATTGTGAATCTAGGTTCATCAGTCTGAGGTGATGGTGTAATCTAAGAAGAAGAAGGGTCTGGTTTTGTCGAAGAAGTTCAAGTCTACTTTTTGGTTAGTCGATCTTAGGGTTCACGATGTTTCACTTCTCAGTCAACTGTTTTAGGATCTATTGGACCTACGCCATGTTTTGGATACTCATTATCTTGTTGTTTTCCATTGCCCTCATCTATCTCAACTTCTGGATTAAGTCTTGGTTGTATTAGGTTGCTCTCAACCGTGTATCTTTGAATCCCTATGTGGTTTAGTATTCGAAGTTGTGTAATCTTTTCGTGTAATCCCTGATCTACATAATGTAATCGCGTTCCCCTCTTCTGATTCTTGCTTCAAATCTCGGGACAAGATTCTTTTTAAGGGGGGTTGGTTGTAACACCCTGGTGTTACGATCTTGTTTAGCACCATGCGATTTAGGCCTAAGAAAAATTTCCAAAACGATTTTCTCGGATTTTAAAATTTAACTTATGTTTGAAAGTGACATTTTGGCGATTTATATTGAACAACGGGTTAATTAGTTCCTAGATGTTTTGTTTCTCCGAGTTAGTATGACGTTTGGACTAGTGTATGGAATGCGCAGTGGTTGGAATTAATTAGGTTTAGGCATATTAAAAATTGTGGCAAAAGCGTTAAAGGTTGTTAGTTCTATCCAAGTTATTATTATCTAAGTCGGAAACGATATAGTAGACAATGCCGATATGACATTCGATTTCCAACAAAAATGGTTAAGCACTGCATCTATGTTCTCGCATGATCGGTTGTAGTTAGGGGTATACTAGGACGTGGTGCAGGTCGTGGTTACGTTAGCGTTATGATGCTCACGCAAAAATTGGCCGAGCTTCACTAGAACGCATTGAACCGTGTCGTTGGCGCTCTGTTCGTGAACTGGCACCTGTAACGAGCGATCCCAGCCGCTCACCTCAACTACCTCACCTACTCTGCTTAGTGCCGCTGCCACACTGAACGAGCGCAGTAGGCGCCATGTGCGAATGCTCCCTCGTGTTCTTGTTTGGGAGCATTTTAATGAAGGATTTGCTGAGCTGGCTGTCTTCGTGTTCCACCAAGTTTGAGTCGTCCTGTCTATGCGCCGGTGTGATGACGGTGGTTGTAACAGAACCGACCAATTATACGAAATTAAGTAAGAAAATCACCCGCCAGAGCAGACGATTTAGCAAACTTAAGCCCGTATAACCCGGTAGTCCGTGAAATCACGAAGGATTTCAAACCAACTCACATACCAGCCAAGATCGTAATAAGTTTAGCGGTCACCATCACATATTACATAAAAGTTCGCATCACAGGTACATCAGAGTTTAAACATAGTTATTACAACACGAGTTCAAATAGAAGTAGCGGAAGCCATTTGTTCAAAACCACACACACTCACACGGAGTTCAAATATAGTGTCAGCTGATGATCATCTCCAACAAAAGCATTAGATGAGACGTAAGGAATGACCACGCCCATGGTCCTAAGCATCACCCATTGCAGGATAAAGGCAGTTGATATAGTAGCCGTAATACATCTGCCCATCTGCAACAAGTGGGAACAAAACCCTGAGTACGAGAAGGTACTCAGCTAGACTTACCCGACATAACTGAAAATAAAGTGACACCAAGGATTATGAAGGGCTTTATAGTAGGGTAGCTGACTCATTTGCAAAAAGGCATTTTTAGCATTTTAAGAACCTTTCCAAAAGCATTATTGTCAAGTTAATTATTAGTAACATGTCGACTATATTTGCACCTATACTAGAGCAAGCATGTGATTAAGCAAATAATGATAACCAATGATCATTAACAACTTCCATAATGTCATATCCATTATAACTGTCCAAGTGTTCCATCAACATTACTACGATGAAGTAACTCAAGTCAAGTGTTCACTATCCAGTGAACGATGGCGATTCAAATCGATTATTAACCAGCTGGTAATCTACTCCTTACACAAACCTCACTCACCCGCTAAAGTGAGGTATCGGTCACCGAGTCAACTATCCAGGAAAAATCTTGAGTTTGCCAGGAACCACATGTACCCGGGGGCCGATCGACTGCCTTTCGGTCTTATCATCGCGCCCCCGTGTCCTACCACACCTGCTCCGGTACAGTGCGCTGCGGGCAATCCACTCGGCCCGAATAATCTCCCAGCCTCGTGGTCAAAAGGTACGTTATTTGGCCAGCTAAATGTAAGGCATGCGTTCAACATGATCGAGGCCCAACAACGGTCGGTCCTTAATCGACACAGACGGAAAGCACTACAGTCCAAAACCCTATAAGTCTCCGTCCGGTCTCAACTTCAAATTAACACTTAGTTATACCATGACTACATAGTTATCCGAGCAGATCCAGGTAACCACCTATAGCTCGCAGGTGCCAGGAAATCACCCGACTTCTACCGGTCTAAGCCAGCTAAGCATTGACTCGACTGCAGATACCAGGGTAACAAGGATATAGTATAACAAAGGTAAACAAGGTATAATGCAGCAACGGTTGCAAACAACTCCTGAACGTAATGCATCAATTAAAGTAAAATGTTAATTAATAATCGCAAAATGGGAAGAAAAATGCTCCGGGGCTTGCCTCTCTCGAAGGAGCTCGGGCGGTGATCGGGGCACTCTAGAAGTTCCTCAACGTCCTCCTTGTCTGCTTCGGTCACTTCTTGCGGCTGCACCTCGAGCTGCTCCTCGGGCTCCTCGGGTATGACGACCGTGCTCTCGGTTTGCGATCCTGTATGATGCAGGTGCGTAAGTGCTTATGCAAAAGGTGCATCGGATGAAATGAACACAATGAATATGCTTGCATGCAAGGTAGATGAGCATGATTTGATTCAATGGGGAGAGTATAATACAAATCTCATACAAGGTAGTCAACATCATCCAAGAACATGTACTACAAGCACATGTCATCTACTGCATTCTCTTCTACTACTAATATCCTAAGTCAACACATCTCATTAAATGCTTTAAAGATACACCAAAGCTTCACTAATTTCTTAATCATGCATAAAGCAACATTTGATTAAACCCTAATTAATAATAGGTTTGAATAGCAACATCTATTTTTATAGCATAGAAAAATCTTAGAAAATTACCATAGCACAGTACTACCCTAAGTAGTCTACCATAAAATTTTTATGGCATTTGGATAAGTGGAATAGCCTACACAAAAATGACAAGCTTGGACCTAAATGTGAGCATGAAAATACTTTGTATTATGAAAAGTGTCAAACAACAGATTTAGTATTTTTTCTATGATCTTCATACCATACAATCACTGTACAAAAATTATCACATGCATGTTTTATACAAATTATCACATGCAACGAGGCGGACCCGATGCACCAAGAACGGGCACTGGAGGAGCTCGGAAGGGAGCTCGACGGCGTGCATGGCGGAGCGGTGGCGCGGCTCGTCGGCAGTACGCCGACTCCGGCCACGGCAGGGCATGGGGAGGCGCGCACGAGGTTCGCGGGGGCAAGGCGGTGCTAACGCGCGTGAAAACGAAAGGAAAAAGGGAGCGACAACGAGAGATCCACGGAGCCGTGCTGCTCCGGCGAGAACGGCCATGCTCCGGCGAGCAATAGTGGCCGGCTCGAGCCTTACCACGTCGAACGGAGACGAGCACAAGCTGCGCGAGGTGGAGGTGGAGCTGCTGGCGAGATGGAGCGGCCTACAGTGAGCAGTGGTGGCCGGGCGAGCCGATTCCGGCGAGGCAGCGTGGCGGTGGCGGTGGCGAGCGTGTGCTGCTGCCGTTGCTGCTGCTGACCGAGCGAGATAGAAAATGAGAAGGAGGAGGGGGAGGCAGACGCAGCGTGGCGGGTGTAGGCGCGACAGGAGGGGCATGGGGCAGGCCGGCGGTGCCACGCGGCGTGCTCGCCGGCGCATGGCCGCCACGCGGCGTGCGCGCTCTGGCGCGGTCGGGCGAGTGCATGGTGAACGGGCGCGGTGTGCGGGAGCAGGAGCGCGGCGCGGAGGTAAGCCGGGCCGGCCTGTGCGGCTGGGCCGAAAGCGAGGCGCGAGGCCCATTCAAGGAAAAATGATTTTTTTTGAAATTCTTCTCTCCCAAATTCATTCAAATGAATTTTTGAACTTTTTCAAAGCAGTTTCAAACTTTGGCCCAAAAATAAAAGTTGCTCAAAAATCTATTCTTTACAACTTTGCTTTTAGGGACCAACTAAAAATTTTGCATAGATTTTGAATTGGGAAGTAAAAGCTAAATTGGGAGGATTTTTGACCATTTTCAATAATAATTTCAAAAGCATATTTTGTCAAAAGTTTGAATACAGACTTTGCTCCAAAAATTGTGCTAAATAATTCTAGATGATTTACAATTATAGCCAAACATGTTTTATTAGCCTAGCAAGCGTAATTAGGGCAAAAATAACTCTAAACAAGTGTATGCAACATTCATGTTTCACGAGCATGTTTCATATGTTTCAAAGCATTGTTTCAATTATTATTTACATGATTAGGCATGTATAATTAGGATGCTTGATGATGCATAATATGCATGATTTGTAGTGCCTAAATGCTTGCATAACACTGGGGTGTTACAGCCCTCCCCCCTTATAAAAATCTCGTCCCAAGATTTGGGTTACGAACCATTTGTTGTAAAAATCTTCATAAGCTTTTTGTAGATATTCTCTCGTTTCCCACGTTGCATCCCCCTCATCATGATGATTCCACTGTATCTTGTATGTTTTCACCACACTATTCCGAGTAGCACGTTCTTTAGTGTCTAAAACACAGACCGGTTGCTCACGATACACCAAATCTGATTTGAGTTTGATGCCTCGAGGTTCTATTCTTTCCTCCGGAACACGCAAACACTTCTTGAGTTGTGATACATGGAAAACTGGGAAGGTGGTACTCATTGTCTCAGGTAACTCTAACTTATAAGCTACTAGACCTCTTCTTTCCAAGATCTTGTATGGTCCTACGAATCTAGCGACAAGCTTTCTTCGGACTCCAAACCGTTTCTTTTTCATTGGCGTGACCTTCATATAAACATAGTCACCAACTTCAAACACAAAGGGTCTCCTTCTTCTATCTGCATAACTTTTCTGACGTGATTGGGCCGCCTTCATATTTTGTTGAATAATATGAACTTTCTTCTCGGCCTCTTCTACAAAGTCAATACCATAATACCTTCTTTCTCCTGGCTCGACCCAATTCAGTAGTGTTCTATATTTTCTGCCATACAAAGCTTAGAATGGAGCCATCTTGATGCTTTCTTGATAACTGTTATTGTAAGCAAACTCAGCTAAAGGTAACCATGACTCCCATGAACCCCTAGAAGACAACACATAGGCTCTTAACATATCCTCTAGAACAGCATTAACTCGTTCAGTCTGACCATCTGTCTGAGGATGATAAGCGGTACTACGAATCAAACTAGTTCCCAAGCCTTTGTGCAAATGTTCCCAAAAGTGAGCCATGAACTGTGGCCCTCTATCAGATACTATAGTCTTTGGTATACCATGCAACCTCACAATTTCTGTAATATACTTCTCGGCATATTGAGGTGGTCGATAATCTGTCTTGACAGGTAAGAAATGAGCGGTCTTGGTAAGACAATCCATAATCACCCAAATCAAATCATGTCCCTTTTGAGTAGTGGGCAAACCCAAGATAAAATCCATACTTATATCATCCCACTTCCAACTAGGTACGGACAAAGGTTTCAACAAACTGGCAGGTTTCATATGAATAGCTTTCACTCTACAACATGTGTCACATCGGGCAACATAGGCTGTAACTTCTTTCTTCATCTTGGTCCACCAATATCGAGGTCTCAGTTCTTGATACATCTTACTACTTCCCGAATGGATAGATAGCTTAGAAAGGTGAGCTTCATCCATGAGTTTATTCTTAAGCTCTCGATCCTTGGGAACCATAAGACGGTCGTCGAACCACAACACGCCCTGTTCATCTACTCTAAAGTGCTTAGACGGCTCTTCTTTTATTTTCTCTTTGATGTGAAATATTCCCTTGTCTATTTTCTGGCCTTCTATTATCTTACTCTCCAAAAAGCAACTAATCTGAATACTATGTAACATAGCAGGATGCATCAGATCAAACCCATCTTCAAGTAATGGCTGCACATTCAAGCAATGTGACTTTCTACTCAAAGCATCTGCCACTACATTAGCCTGTCCAGGATGATACTACACATTCAAGTTGTAATCTTTGATCAATTCTAACCATCTTCGCTGTCTCATGTTCAGCTCTAGTTGGGTAAAGATGTACTTAAGACTCTTGTGATCTATGAAAATATTGCACACATTACCAAGTAGATAATGTCTCCAAATTTTTAGGGCATGCACAACTACAGCAAGTTCAAGATCATGTGTCAGATAGTTGACCTCATGCTTTCTCAACTGACGTGAGGCATAAGCAATGACTCTTCCTTCTTGCATAAGAACACAGCCGAATCCAGTTTTCGATGCGTCGCAAAACACATCAAATGGTTTCTCAATGTCCGGTTGTGCTAGAACAGGAGCAGTGGTCAACAGTTTCCGCAAGGTGTGGAAAGCTGCTTCAAACTCCTCTGTCCACACGAACTTGTGATCTTTCTGTAGCAGACTTGTCATTGGCTTGGCAATCTTTGAGAAATCTGGTATAAAACGGCGATAGTAACCAGCTAATCCTAAGAAACTTCTAACCTCAGGAACTATGGTCAGTGCCTTCCAATCCATAACCTCTTGCACCTTACTTAGATCGACTGAAACTCCATTTTCTGACAGAATGTGACCAAGGAAAGGAACTTTCTTCAACCAAAATTCGCACTTGCTAAACTTAGCATACAGCTTATGATCTCTAAGTCTGGTCAAGACAATTCTCATATGCTCGTCATGATCCTTCTCATTCTCGGAGTACACTAGAATGTCATCAATGAACACAACCACAAACTCATCCAATTCTGGCATGAAAACTATATTCATCAAAAACATAAAGTATGCAGGAGCATTTGTCAAGCCAAAGGACATGACAAGATACTCATACAACCCGTATCTGGTGGAAAATGTGGTTTTTGGTATATCTTGTGGCCTAATCTTGATCTGATGGTAACCGGATCTCAAATCTATCTTGGAGAACACCTTAGCCTTGGCTAACTGGTCAAACAGAACATCAATATGAGGCAAGGGATACTTATTCTTGATGGTTACAGCGTTAAGTGGCCTATAATCCACGCACATTCTCAATGTGCCCTCTTTCTTCTTCACAAACAAGGCGGGACATCCCCATTCAGACTTGCTTGGCCGGATAAACCCCTTTTTCGATAACTCTTCTAGTTGCTTTTTCAGCTCAATTAATTCATCCGGAGGCATCCGATATGGTCTCCTTGAAATCGGAGCTGTTCCGGGGATTAACTCAATTCCAAACTCAATATCCCTATCTAGCGGAAGACCAGGTAACTCATCTGGGAATACATCCGGAAACTCACACACTACTAGAATCTGATGAATAGGAATAACTTCAGAAGCACATGTCACACTTATAAGGTCCGTTCTCTGAGGCAATGGTACTTGGAAAGTACCCTCACCCTAGGGATCCTTAAGGGTAAGTACCTGACTTCCTGTATCTATAACTGCTCCCCAATCCTTCATCCAATTCATCCCTATAATGACATCCAGAACTAATCCAGGCATAAGTATCAAGTTCACGTGAAACTTTCCGCTACCTAATTCAAGGGTTGCCCCTCGAACCATCTGATTGGTCAAAACATCAGCCCCCGCTGAACTTATACGGTAACCATAACCCAATTCTGTGCATAGTTGTTCATGTTTCCGTGCAAATGCTTGACTCATAAAAGAATGCGATGATCCAGAATCAAATAGAACAACTGCAGGGTGTTGGTTGACAGGAAACTTACCAGCGGTTACGGGCTCTCCCTCAGGAATCTCATCCACAGTCGTACTATGCACCCAAGCAGTATAGGTCTGCTGCTTCTTCTTGGGTGGATAAGGACAGAACCTTGAGAAGTGGCCGGGTTGATCACAATTGTAGCAGGGTCCCCTTACTTTTCCAGCAGATCCCACAGCTCCCTTGGAACCGCCCTGTACCGCAGTTGCGGCTGCCTTGTTGGACTGCACTGCCATCTTGTAAGGCTTCTGTGGTCCCCTAAAATTCTGACCTCTCGGCTGTGGTGGTCTGAACCTAGCGCCAGGTGCAGATGGACGATAGGGAGGATGACCTCTAGCAGGTGCTCTTGCTTGGGATGGACCACCTTCTAGTGCTCTCTTGCGAGTCTTGGCTGTGGTACTGGCGTTGTTGTTCTTTTCCTGCTTCAGACAATCACTGATAAAGTCATTGAATCTGGAGCAGGTGTTGGTACCCACATGCTTCATCATCTTTGGATTGAGTCCTCTCTTGAAACTAGCGATTCTCTTAGCATCGGTGTCAACCATGTCGGGAGCATAACGGCACAAGTTGTTGAAAGCTTGCAAATATTGCGTCACGGTTTTGGTGCCCTGATTCAATGCCAAGAACTCTCCCAACTTCATCTCGGTCAGCCCGGGTGGAATATAAACTCCACGGAAGGCCTCAGTGAACTCTCTCCATGTAATCTGAGCATTTGGAGGGAAGGTGGTGCGATGGTGCTTCCATCATATTCCCGCTGGCCCTTGCAACTGATGTGTAGCATACTCAGTTTTCAATACCTCAGTCAGCCTCAACACACGGAATTTATCTTCCATAGTGTTGATCCATTCTTCAGCATCAAGTGGTTCTGTTGCTTCCTTGAATATTGGTGGCCTGGTGTCCATAAAATCCTTGAAGTTGCTGTACTGATTCACCCCATTGCCACCACCCTGATTGTTACCGCGTTGAACATTGTAGGCAATGGTACGCAGAAAATCCTCCATGTTCTTCTAGGATTGTTCTGTGTTGCGCTGACTCCCGAGCAACTGTGCGAAGAACACCTCTAGGGTGAGCGGGGGAGGAGGTGGCAAATGCGGTTCATGGGGGGGCTCATTGTTGTTGACGTTGTTTCCACCACTTCCACCTGTCCCAGCGCCATTACCACCTGTCTCAGCGGCCTCATAAGTGGTACGGCGAGTATTTGTCATCTGCATATTTCAGCAACAAGTAATGATTGAGTGAAGCTGTAATAATTATAAGTGAATGAAAAATTATGCCGTACTGAATTTACTGGAGAGAATAAATTCATACAATAAAACAGAGGCACAATAATCACATCCCAATTAAAACAACATCACTAATTAAATTAGTTCAAATGCAAACGTCGTGTCCATACAACCGAATTGCCAACATACCTACACTGAACTTTTATGCGTTCAGATATCGCATTACTAGCCAAGTTCCAATCACATGCCAAGTCTCATAAGTTCGAAACAAGTTACACTAGGTTACATGCCGACAAAAGAAAGGTCATCGCGACAGGACCTAAACACTAGCGCAAGGCAACTAGCCTACTCCTCGGGGCCGTCGTCGGGGTCAGAGACGTAACCATCACCCCCAGGTGAAACTATAGGCTCGTCCTCGTCGATGTCCAGGCCAGCGGCATCTGGAGGAGCATATGGGCCAACCCCATTGTAGAGCTCGTGAAACTCCTCATGCAGGTTGACGTTGTACTCCTCTAGCTCATCGACCCTCTGCAGCAGAAGGTCCCTCTCATTCCAGGCTTCATTCCTTTCCTGAACCAATTGTCCAATCATGCGGTCTGCATTGTTGTTGGCCTGAGTCAACGTATGCACCCGCTGCATAGCTCTATCACCTCTCTCTACCGCCTGGTCCCGCTGTAAGCTCATATCAGCCAACTGCTCCTGCAAACTAGCTATAGCACATGCCTACTTCTTCTTCTGCTTTCTTACTTTGAGCTTATCATCACCACGCAAGCCAGTCAAAGTCCAGTAGGTACACTCAAGACCCTGATACGCTCTGATAGCGGCAAACATAGCACTCATAGCATGGTTGTCACTAGCCTATCCCTCAGCTGGACCTCTGACCAAAGCACTTCCCTGAGGCTGAACCCAAATAGTATCACAAGGATCATCACTAGGAAAGGTGCCAGCTAGAGCTGCTACAAGCTCACTGGGAAATCTGCTCATGATGTCCCTGATGACGCGGAAAGCTGCTCCCTCTGCACCCTCAACAGGAGTGCGACCCTCAAACTCCAAGTGCCAACCATCCCACTCTGGAGCATCACCAAGAGCAGGAACTATGATCTCTACCACTACAAGTCCATCCTCTGCTAACTGGCTCTCATTCCAAGAGTACACCGGCTCTTGACCCTCTGGGTACCCCACATCATGGAGCACTCTCCAAAGCAAGGTCGGCATGCCAAACTCGCTCAAGAAGGTGTCCGTGGTGCGGTGCTCCCTCAGGGCCAACTGATGTCGAGGTGCTCTTCCTCCGGTGGACTTACGAGCAGTCTGCTTCGTGCGGGCCATGTGTAGCAAAATTTCTTTTATTACCCCGTGGGAACATATTTTAGGTGATACAACTTTTATCAAAGTGAGATAATCAATTTATAAGGGGAGGAATGCATGACATGAATGAAATGCACAAGTAATATGATGTATGTACGTGCCGTACATTCTCACAAACTTATGAAATAAATAATTTCTAGCGACAAATTCGGTGGCATACAAACGATCTCTCAAATACGTATCTAATATGTTCTACACGATAACGTTGTTATGTACCTGCAGAAGATTCATTTCAGCCCAATTCCCAATGAATGCATAAAAGCAGTAAATTTTATCTACACGAATCCCCAGATACGCGTACAACGGTAGTAACTACCCGAACCATCGTCCTATTGATGGCATCGCCTCAACGGACGGAATACCCACACATGAGATACCTTTGTAAAACATGCGTAGAACATGTAATTACTCCAGCATCATATAAGCATTCACCCTAGATTGGCGGTGTATCCGATCATGCTCTCACAACTCACACTTACCGGGGCGTAGAGGCAAATGATCCATACACTACCACTCAAACAAGTGGCACTCATACAATAGCACGCCATATGAGCAACGAAAGAGAAATATGATGCAAGAATCCCAAGTCAGTACTTAATTAAGCCACCTAGAGTCCTTAACTAGGCATAAAGGATATGACCACTGGCACATTTTTAGTTTGGAACTCACGTTTTTCAAACGCCTTTTTGTTTTAAATACACTTGTGAACAGTAACACGCTAAACCATGCTCTGATGCCAGCTGTAACAGAACCGACCAATTATACGAAATTAAGTAAGAAAATCACCCGCCAGAGCAGATGATTTAGCAAACTTAAGCCCGTATAACCCGGTAGTCCGTGAAATCACGAAGGATTTCAAACCAACTCACATACCAGCCAAGATCGTAATAAGTTTAGCGGTCACCATCACATATTACATAAAAGTTCGCATCACAGGTACATCGGAGTTTAAACATAGTTATTACAACACGAGTTCAAATAGAAGTAGCGGAAGCCATTTGTTCAAAACCACACACACTCACATGGAGTTCAAATATAGTGTCAGCTGATGATCATCTCCAACAAAAGCATTAGATGAGACGTAAGGAATGACCACGCCCATGGTCCTAAGCATCACCCATTGCAGGATAAAGGCAGTTGATATAGTAGCCGTAATACATCTGCCCATCTACAACAAGTGGGAACAAAACCCTGAGTACGAGAAGGTACTCAGCTAGACTTACCCGACATAACCAAAAATAAAGTGACACCAAGGATTATGAAGGGCTTTATAGTAGGGTAGCTGACTCATTTGCAAAAAGGCATTTTTAGCATTTCAAGAACCTTTCCAAAAGCATTATTGTCAAGTTAATTATTATTAACCTGTCGACTACATTTGCACCTATACTAGAGCAAGCATGTGATTAAGCAAATAATGATAACCAAAGATCATTAACAACTTCCATAATGTCATATCCATTATAACTGTCCAAGTGTTCCATCAACATTACTACGATGAAGTAACTCAAGTCAAGTGTTCACTATCCAGTGAACGATGGTGATTCGAATCGTTTATTAACCAGCTGGTAATCTACTCCTTACACAAACCTCACTCACCCGCTAAAGTGAGGTATCGGTCACCGAGTCAACTATCAAGGAAAAATCTCGAGTTTGCTAGGAACCACATGTACCCGGGGGCCGACCGACTGCCTTTCGGTCTTATCATCGCGCCCCTGTGTCCTACCACACCTGCTCCGGTACAGTGCGCTGCGGGCAATCCACTCGGCCCGAATAATCTCCCAGCTTCGCGGTCAAAAGGTACGTTATTCGGCCAGCTAAATGTAAGGCATGCGTTCAACATGATCGAGGCCAAACAACGGTCGGTCCTTAATCGACACAGACGGAAAGCACTACAGTCCAAAACCCTGTAAGTCTCCGTCCGGTCTCAACTTCAAATTAACACTTAGTTATACCATGACTACATAGTTATCCGAGCAGATCCAGGTAACCACCTTTAGCTCGCAGGTGACAGGAAATCACCCGACTTCTACCGGTCTAAGCCAGCTAAGCATTGACTCGACTGCGGATACCAAGGTAACAAGGATATAGTATAACAAAGGTAAACAAGGTATAATGCAGCAACGGTTGCAAACAACTCCTGAACGTAATGCATCAATTAAAGTAAAACGTTAATTAATAATCGCAAAATGGGGAGAAAAATGCTCCGGGGCTTGCCTCTCTCGAAGGAGCTTGGGCGGTGATCGGGGCACTCTAAAAGTTCCTCAACGTCCTCCTCGTCTGCTTTGGTCACTTCTTGTGGCTGCACCTAGAGCTGCTCCTCGGGCTCCTCGGGTATGACGACCGGGCTCTCGGTTTG
The DNA here is from genome assembly GCA_904845875.1 of Miscanthus lutarioriparius. Taxonomy (NCBI): domain Eukaryota; kingdom Viridiplantae; phylum Streptophyta; class Magnoliopsida; order Poales; family Poaceae; genus Miscanthus; species Miscanthus lutarioriparius. Next base: position 26,869,088 of record CAJGYO010000015.1, read on the forward strand.
CGATCCTGTATGATGCAGGTGCGTAAGTGCTTATGCAAAAGGTGCATCGGATGAAATGAACACAATGAATATGCTTGCATGCAAGGTAGATGAGCATGATTCGATTCAATGGGCATAGTATAATACAAATCTCATACAAGGTAGTCAACATCATCCAAGAACATGTACTACAAGCACATATCATCTATAGCATTCTCTTCTACTACTAATATGCTAAGTCAACACATCTCATTAAATGCTTTAAAGATACACCAAAGCTTCACTAATTTCTTAATCATGCATAAAGCAACATTTGATTAAACCCTAATTAATAATAGGTTTGAATAGCAACATCTATTTTTATAGCATAGAAAAATCTTAGAAAATTACCATAGCACAGTACTACCCTAAGTAGTCTACCATAAAATTTTTATGGCATTTGGATAAGTGGAATAGCCTACACAAAAATGACAAGCTTGGACCAAAATGTGAGCATGAAAATACTTTGTATTATGAAAAGTGTCAAACAACAGATTTAGTATTTTTCCTATGATCTTCATACCATACAATCACTGTACAAAAATTATCACATGCATGTTTTATACAAATTTTGCTCTCTAGCAAAAATAACAAAAATCAGCCATTAAAGGCACTTGAACTACACCTCATAATTTTTCTACAAGACATGCGTGGCATATATTTTTCACAGAAAGTACATCTCAAGAATAGATCAACCAAATTGGAATCATAATTTTCTGATACATATAGGATTTACTAAACCTTTCACAAGATATCAGCAATATCAAGAATTAAATAAAGCCCTACATTAAAGTATCTCAAAAATGACATGCAATATTTTTATCATGTAGATCTGGTGACAAGAAACACAACAAAATTTGTTTCATCAACTTTGGAGCAATATAACTCGAGATATACATTTTACAAGCTTTTTAAATCAATTTTTGAAATCATTTTCTTTAAAACTGAAATTCCACCGACCCAAAACTGCTAGGTGTACCCGGTGCAATGCACCCAGAGGTGCTGGCAGGTGGGACCCGTGGTCAATCCGGGCCCACGCATCAGCCGGAGCCGAGCAGGGGCCGTCACTGACCGGCCGGCTTTCGCCGCCGGTGAGCTCGCTGGCGGTGAGGTCACCACCAGGGGCTCCCCGCAACGAGGCGGACCCGATGCGCCAAGAACGGGCACTGGAGGAGCTCGGAAGGGAGCTCGACGGCATGCATGGCAGAGCGGTGGCATGGCTCGTCGGTGGTACGCCGACTCCGGCCACGGTAGGGCACGGGGAGGCGCGCACGAGGTTCGCGGGGGCAAGGCGCTGCTAACACGCGCGAAAACGGAAGGAAAAAGGGAGCGAGAAGGGGAGATCCACAGAGCCGTGCTGCTCCAAGGAGAACGGCCGTGCTCCGGCGAGCAATAACGGCCGGCTCGAGCCTTACCACGTCGAACGGAGACGAGCACAAGCTACGCGAGGTGGAGGCGGAGCTGCTGGTGAGATGGAGCGGCCTACGGCGAGCATTGGTGGCCAGGCGAGCCGATTCCGGCGAGGCAGCGCGACGGTGGCGGAGGCGAGCATGCGCTATTGCCGTTGTTGCTGCTGACCGAGTGAGAGAGAAAATGAGATGGAGGAGGGGGAGGCAGACGTGGCATGGCCGGTGTAGGCGCGACAGGAGGGGCGCGGGGCAGGCCGGCGGTGCCGCGCGGCATGCTCGCCGGCGCATGAAAGCCACGCGGCATGCGCGCTCTGGCGCGGTCGGGCGAGTGCGCGGTGAACGGGCGCGGCGCACGAGAGCAGGAGCGCGGCGTGGAGGTAGGCCGGGCCGGCCTGTGTGGCTGGGCCGAAAGCGAGGCGCGAGGCCCATTCAAGGAAAAATGATTTTTTTTTCAAATTCTTTTCTCTCCCAAATTCATTCAAATGAATTTTTGAACTTTTTCAAAGAAGTTTCAAACTTTAGCCCAAAAATAAAAGTTGTTCAAAAATTTATTCTCTACAACTTTGCTTTTAGGGACAAACTAAAAATTTTGCATAGATTTTGAATTGGGAAGTAAAAGCTAAATAGGGAGGATTTTTGACCATTTTCAATAATAATTTCAAAAGCAATTTTGTCAAAAGTTTGAATACAAACTTTGCTCCAAAAATTGTGCTAAATAATTCTAGATGATTTACAATTATAGCCAAACATGTTTTATTAGCCTGGCAAGCATAATTAGGGCAAGAATAACTCTGAACAAGTGTATGCAACATTCATGTTTCACGAGCATGTTTCATATGTTTCAAAGCATTGTTTCAGTTATTATTTACATGATTAGGCATGTATGATTAGGATGCTTGATGATGCATAATATGCATGATTTGCAGTGCCTAAATGCTTGCATAGCACTAGGGTGTTACAGTGGTGCATTCCCCCTGCTGTGAATCAGTCATTTGATTTATGGCGCCACGTCGCATTGCTCCTGCCGACCACGTCGTGCCAGGCCACGTGCCCCTGCCCCATGCCACATTATGAGGTTGGTGACGAACCGCACGGCTCCTCGCTCTCTCTCTCTCTCTCGCGTGCCTAATTTTCCTTGTCTGTCGCGGCTGTCTACCTCTGTGTCGAGTAGGCCGGGTCACCTTCGAGTTGCTACTGCTGCTGCTCCCACTCTACACCGCTGCCCCTCCTTTTTCTTTCCCGTAGCGCTAGCCGAGCCATCTAGCGGCAGCTGGCACCTTCTCCCTCACCTACCACTACCACGCTCGGCGCCTTGGCATCCGTGCCCCTTGCCCCTACATGCCCGTACCCTGCCGTGGCCACGCCTGCCTTACCGCGCCGCCCGCCCATCGCTTCTCCAGGTTTCCCTCGTGCGCGCACGAGCATCCACGGCACCGTCCTAGCATTGCCTCATGTTGGTCCACAATTTCCCTAGCGCCGCCCCTCCCTTCCCCGCATTGCGCGCCCGTGGCCGCAGTCGCTGCTGACCGCGCTGCCCTGCGCCACGTTCCTGCCGCGGCAGTGCCTGCGTTACCTTGGCCTGCTCCCCGTGCTCCATCCGCGCCGGTGCCGGCCCTCCCCCGCGCGAGCCCCCGGTCCGCTCTAGACTACTGCCATGCCTGTGTGCCTGCAGCGCCGCCCCCTTTTTACTCCCCTCTCGTGAGCGCGCCCGTGCTGCCGCGCTGCTCCTCCTCGCACCTCGCTGCCTCCAGTCGCGCCTGCTACGCCGTCGCCCATCAACTCACGTGCGCGTGCGAGTCCCAAGGTCCCGTGCGAGACTTGCCGCTCCACCTCCGTTGCCGCTGTCCCACAGCACCTGCCAAGGCTACGCCCGTCGTTGCCCGAGGTGCGTTGTCAAGGAGCCGCGCCTCGCCAGCCAGTTCGTCCACAGTGTCCCACCGTCAGCGCTGGGAACCACCGTGTACCACGCCGATGCCGTCGACGCCCCACACGCTGCCCCACCGTCTCCGTTGGCCAGTGCACCGCCTCTCTTGCTGATGTCGCGCGTGGCCGCCATGCTATGCCCCACCTTAGCCTGCACCGCGGTCAGGCCTGGGTCCTGTCATGGTCCGCGCACCTCCTCGCGCCGCCCCGCGATAGTACCACCACCGGCGAGCCACCCTTGGCCGGTGGATGGCTTCCCCACCGCGTACTCTGCTCTAGAGGAGAAGGTGAGGACATAAAAATGTAAATACGAGATTGTCCGAGGGGCTGGGTTTAAAAAGTGACTCATTTAAATAGTGCTCTGGATCTTGGATTGAATAGAGAAAAGCACATGGTCCTTTTTGCATATTTGCCAGGTCAGTTGGGCAGGCCGCGTTGGGTTGGTCCGCTGCCGTCGTGCCATGCTGGCTTGTTGGGCTACGCTCGCCGTCCGCTGGGCCGGCCTGTCGCTGCCCTGGTTGGGCCGTTGGCCGGGCGCCCCGCCTGGGCCTCTGGCCCTCTGGCCGCATGCGCGTCGTGCCCCGCATGGGCCGTTCACCCCATGCTGGGTTGGCCGGTTGTCTGTGCGCCTAGGCCGCCCGCGCGGTTATCGCCGCTGCTGGGCCGCCCGCGCGGTTATCGCCGCTGCTGGGCCGCCCGCGCGGTTTTCGCCGCTGCTAGGCCAGTTTAGTGGCTGCTGGCCCTTTTTCATTTTTGAGGTAGTTTCTAATTTAATGCTAAAGCAAAATTGTAAAATCAATATAAAATTGTGTGGGTGTCCAAAAATGGTGAAACCAATTTTGTTAGTCCCCTAAAATCATGATCTATCTGATAGTGTATTTTGTTCACATAGTTTGATAATATTCTTGGAAGCCATATAATTAATTTGAGATACTTAATATTGTAAAAATATAAACTTGTAGGAATTATTGTGACAAATTGATAATATTATTGGATCTAAAATTTTTACAGTAGGTTCCTAGCAATATTAGGTATTCACAGTAATTTTTGTAGCTCCAGAATAATTAGTTTGCTAGATAGATAATGATGCCCTATTTCGAATAAAGATTAAATTGATAGGATAGAAGAAAGAAACAACTTGGATTTGTATAACTAAACATTTGTTGGTAAATAATATCTTATTCGACAACATGGATATGTAGCCTAAGTACACTCATCATTAGAACTATCTCATTAACTTGAGAGACGTAAATCGTATATTACGAGTCACGATTGTAGTTGATTAATTACATCTTTGCATTGCATCACATTGCATATCATAATAGGGACGTCGATGGATCACGGATTCATCGGGAGTTGCTAGAGAAATGGTACTTTTGGAGGTCGTGTTGCCATGATGGAAAGCTAACTTCTGATTATATTTTACCTAGGCAAGCCCCGGTGCATAACCCGTATTATTCTACACTTTAAATTATAGTTGTGCATTAAGTTTTAAGGAGTTGAATGAAACCCACTTGCAAATATATATATCTTTATCCTATGAGTCTTACTAGTATGATAGGATCATGTAGATTGCTATGCTACAGGACTCCAGTAGAAGTCGAGTGATTGCAGTCACTAGCGAGAGATAGGAAATATATTACTGTATTATTATCACTTGAAAAATATAAATGGTGGAAAGGAAAAAGGGTGATCGGGCAGGGATATGGTTTGGGTATTGGTGGGTGTAAGAGGTTGTGTCCTGCGGCCAACGGGGCATTGCTTGATTACACTATTTTCCCTGTCTGTGTCGGTTAAGAACCGGCCGTTGCAATGGACACTAGGCAAGTCACAGACTTATTATCCTGAGCACATACTTGGGTATGGGTGCTTGGAAGACTTATTACTCTCTTGTCATGGGTTCCGGCTCTTTCCGGACCGACTGTCATGGTGGTTTTTGGGTTTGGAGGTCCTTGCACCGCACTGAGTCGGGGACTCAGCGGCGGGGGCTTAGAGTCCCAGTTTGGAGGAAGACCTAGAGCCCATGATAGGAGGGTAGTGGGTTGGTCCTGCTTGTGCCCAGGGTACAAGCGGGGCGTGTGTTTTTGAGGTACCCAGCTGGGGGCATTGAATCGTGAATCGCCGGAATTCCGGTACGACTTGTCTTAACTCTAGCACCATAGTAAGAACTGAAAGATGAAAGATAGAAAAGGAAATCTGATTGCTTACCACCTGCTTGAAAGTAGCACAGGTGCTTACATAGAATAGTTAGTTAATGAACTAATGCACTGCTAATAAAAATTGAATATAAGGACACACTTTTAGTAATGCTCCTGCAGATGCAATAAACCCACAAGCCAGATAGCCTTGCATATCCTTGGAGTCTTTTCTTTCCTCCTGTCGGGTAAGTCTTACTGAGTACAATTGAGTACTCAGGGTTTTATTTCCCCCTATTGCAGGTGACAGGTGAATGCTAGAGCTGACCCTTGTGTGTGGATTCCTCCTGGTGGGCTCAGAGAGGATTTCCTTTACGCTGCTATCATAGTTTTTTATTTATAACTCTCATTAAATGATTTTATAAATGAAAGTTTATAACCTGTTGTCATAGTTACATATCAATGCTTCACCATGACATGAATAGATAATTATTTTCGCTGTAATTCTGATCACATGTTTATATTCCGCTGTTACATTAAATTGTTTATAACTCTGATAATATGATTATATTCCGCTGTTATAATAATAAATATTATACTATGATATTGTATTAAAAGTGATGTAAGAAATTGTTAAGAATGATGTAAGCTTTATTCTCTCATTTGTGATCCTGATGGAAAAATGTGGACTTTCGGGTTCTCCCTTGAGGTGTGCCCGACGGAACTGTGTAATTTGGTATTCTCCCTTTAGTGCTTACTGTCTAATGGAAGACAAGCACTCCTGGGAGACATTAGATTAGGCGGTTCTACCACACCTGAACACTTAGCCACCCACAACAACCTACAGACCTGACTTGACAGATAGTTCGCCATAGTTGACAGAACCTTCCGATAGGATTATAATTTACACAGAGAGGTTCCCGAGAGCATAGACTTCGTACCGGAGGGTCCGACCCTGGTTTGGAGAATCTGATGGGCCCAGAGAGCCAATTTCCCACTAAGTCCTAGTAACCACCAGACCGTCTGACATCCACGCCGGACTATCCGATAGTCACCAGTCAGTAGACCACTGGTGTATAACTACACACTGACTCTTGTGTCACTAAAGCATAATCAACTAAGAATCATTGCATAGCATGAGCACGTACTTTATGCAGTTCACTCATGAAGCATCATGCATGTATAGGTGACCCGATTCCCGAAGAACCCTTTGAGGAGGAGCCTTAGAAGGAAGAAGTTGTCGAGCCTAGCAACGACCCCAAGGCAGGCCCCTATGCATCCCTATGCTTTACAAGTGCATAATGAACTATGGTTATCTATTGCATCGCTATGTTACTATATGACTAGTGAACCGGGAGGGAATCACCTATGTCAAGCCTTATCCATATACTGCCTCACCAATCAACCATACATGTCTTATTTAATAATCATGCTTAGTATGCTTAGATCTTAGAAGTCAAGCTAATGATGTGTTTCTCATTACTCACGTGATGATAGGTTAATAATTCACTAAGCAACATCTTGTGAAGGGATCAACACTTGTTCCACTTGGTTATGGTATGAGCTTTGATCGGTAAGGGGTATGGTCATGGAAAGATGGGGATTCTTGGATGACATAGCTTGCTTACTGGTTAAGGACCGTGCATCCGTGGTAGTGAGTATGAACATAAAACTGTACATACCACTTGTTGTCAATGGGGAGACAAGCCAAGTAACTGATTGTGACCGTCTTATCCGTGAAACTGGCAAGGTGGTGGCATTGGTCGGAAATGTCCGGGGCATTGACCGGGCATCCAGTCGAACCTTTCATCGGACATCTTGGCCGGGTTGGGGAAAGGTTGAAGCGTCGAGATATCCCTTCTATACCGATGGGTCTTATAGGCGATATCCCTTGTCTTCGAGTGGGGTTAACTTGTACCCCTCTGTAGAGTATAAAAGATTGAAAGCAATAAGTTCTACTTCTAGATACGGACTAGTGTTGGGATTGGAGATCAGGACTCGTGGAATATCGAGTTCCCTTTTGCTAATGCTTAACTTGATTACCTATGCTATGCTTAATTCTGCTATCGTCATAGATCACCTTTACTTTATTGTATAAATGCTTTTATGCAAAGTTACGCAATCCTTGCTACTACCCAAATGCATAATCCTTGTTTACTATACTGGGTAAGTCCTGCGGAGTACAATCGAGTACTCACCCTGTGTGATCTTAAGTTTTGCAGGTATCGTAGACCCTGTGCTTGGATTCTTCTATGCTCCCGAACCTTCGTTGGATAAGGAGTGGTGAAGGATCCCATGTCCCATAGACACATGGATGTGGCACACCCATGTATCCGTTATCATCTATGTTATATTGAAAGACTTCCGCTAGACTTCGATGTAGACTGTAATGTGTGACCACGTGATGAACTAAGTGTGTGAACTAAGACTTGTAAACTTTAATGCCCTAAACTTGCAATGTGATCTAAGCACTGTTGTGATATATTCTCTTTCTCGAACTGATCCTGAAGAGGAGTTGCCATGTGTGCTCATAGGGACCTTCGTGATGTTGATTTGCTTAAATTGAGGGGTCAAGTGGCCGACACTCGATTTAGGTGAATTAACGCGGCAGTCACCCACATTACCCATGCCATCACCATTTTGAAAGATACATTAAAATAACCCACTAATATATTTTTATAAATGATCTTCATATACCCTTATGGAAGGTAATGTAGACTAACCACTGCATTTGCATTCAAATTACCAATATATGCCATTGAAAAATATAAATTAACACATTTTTATAAACATGAGCGATAGTGGTAACTGGATTTGATTGTGGAGAAGCAACTAATAGATGGTTAGATGAATCCAATGGTCCATAAAACTGTCGGATCAATGAAAAATCTGATAGTGAAGGACCTTATGCTGCTCCCAGGTCAAGTCATGATCCAGTATTGGAAACCAACAGTGATATTCCCCATATCAATGTGACTAAAACATGTAGTAATATATTACTGCCGATTTGTGACTCAACTCGGTAGTGATAGCAGGCTTTGCTCCTAGGTCAGAATGAAGGATCACAATCATTATATGGATCCTATAGGGCTTATGACCTGTCAATGAAGCTGGATTATTATTGATTCTAGTACACACGGTGGTGATAGACCGACAGGGATTCCATGTTATGTATTAGGGGCTGTGTGGATCCCTTTATTTTGGAACAATTGTAATCTACTTAATGGATTACTATTTGGCTTGAAATTTGAGATTCCATAACTTTCTAAAGTTCATATATAAGCATATCTCAAATTCATAGGGTGGAGATGGAAATTAATTTTATAGATCACCATGCTACGTTTCTACTCTCCAACTTATATCATACTTTTCAACTAGCTTCTCTATAGCAGAAATGCAACATATAAGCATCACTTTTATATGGCTAACAATAATATACAAATATATTCCATATAAAACCATATTAACTTAATTAATATGTGCCTAAATTATCTTTTATTAGAATGAATTCAATTCCATTGATCTAAATAAATAGTGATTTTGAACCTCCTTGGGTCACGCCTACATCCACGAGCTCCGTCCAAGACGAATAAAAATCCTGAACAACTGGCATTTCTTAATGGCTAAGTCTTACGCATTATGCCACTAGTCGACTGTGTAGGATTTTACTAAGAGCATCTGTTGATTATCATTTCGAAAAAAGAAACGCGCATGCACTTGCTTGCTTTCGTTAAATAGGAACCTAGCACACATTCAGTCACAGCTCATGTCAGTGGACCTAAAACTTGTTCCCATACCCACAGTGCTTGCCAAAGAGATGGGGGCATCTCAACGGCCGGCCAGTAAAGAAGCGTACACAACACCAGATACAACATAGTTGTATCAGTTGGATGGTTCATCCCCCACATGACCATATGCGATTCTCGACTTGACTCTCCTAGTCTCCTCCATCCACGCAGTCAAGGGCGAAGCTATATTGTGACCGGGGGTGCATATGCATCCAAATTTTCAAAAATCAGTTATATAAAAACCAAATTTTCATCATATATGTACCCTTCGTAATAAAAATCTATGCACGGTAAGTTCAACCCTTTTAATTTTCTCTAACTTCGTCACTGCGCACAGTCATCGGTCTCCCACCAAAACAAAATAAAGGAAGCCGGAGAGCCTCCCACCAAAACAAAATAAAGGTAGCCGGAGAGTGAGCGCGTGTTCAGTTCCATCCTAAAATCCCAAAAATGCTACAGTACCTGTTACATCGAATGTTTGCGGTCTATGTATGGAGCATTAAATGTAGACGAAAAAAAAACTAATTGCACAGTTTGGTGGGATATTGCGAGACGAACGTTTTGAGCCTAATTAGTCCATGTTTGAACACTAATTATCAAATAAAAACGAACGTACTACAGTAGCCCCAAATTCCAATTTCCTGGAACTAAACACGTGCTGAGAGCACACACGACAAGGACCTGACCTGTACTGTAGCTTCCTGCGCCACCACGGAAAACCCCACTAGCTAGCTAGTGCATGCGGTGTCCATTTTTCATGGTGGTCACATCCTGCCTCTGCGGCCTCTGCTCCTGCTTCTTCGACGACAAGCGTAAGCCTAACCAAGAAAAGCCTCCGATAGCCGCCACTACAGCCAGCGCCGATGACCAGACAGCCATCATCACCCACCGCACCGTGGAGCTAAGCACCGGCGTGCGCCTGCACCTGGCGGAGGCCGGCCCACCATCATCATCAGGCGCGTCCACGGTGCTGCTGCTGCACGGCTTCCCGGAGCTGTGGTACACCTGGCGCCACCAGATGCGCGCGCTGGCCGCGGCCGGGTACCACGCCGTGGCGCCGGACCTGTGCGGGTACGGCGACTCCGACGCGCCCACGGTGGCGTACCCCGGGCAGTACACCGCGCTGCACGTGGTCGGGGACCTGGAGGCGCTCATCGACGACGTCCTCGCCGGCGGCGAGAAGAAGAAGCAGGTGTTCGTGGCCGCGCACGACTGGGGCGCGCTCATCGCGTGGAGCCTCTGCCTGTTCCGGCCCGACAGGGTGCGCGCTCGTCGCGCTCAGCATCGCCTACACACCCCGGAGCGCCGCGCGGAAGCCCGTCGATGGGCTCAGGGCGCTCTTCGGCTGTTCAGGTCTTGGATTGTTTCAGTATGTTTTAGCTTATTCTCTCTCACATAATACTATTGAATAATCCAGAACCATCCAAAATCCACTGTTACATGCACCAGCCGAACACCCTGGTACGTGATGCAAGGCCTTGCCATGTATGATATTATTATTACTCCCCCCGTTCTAAATTATAAGTCGCTTTAGCTTTTTTCATTATATACCTATAAATTTTATTATATCTAGATACATAGTAAAATGATATAAAAAAATCAAAACGACTTTGTCAGGTTCGTAAACCCGGGGTCCCTCATGGACCGGCTTCCCAGCAAAGGTTCAGCCCAGCAAACGACGTTGCGAACGACGCGCAACTCCTGGGCCAGCCCAAATACGTAAACAACAGGCCATAAAGGGAGATCCAATCTTCGACCGGAAGGCCTCGCTAAGAAGGAACGACGCTCGCTTCTAACTCCAGCCCGCCTCTCCGACCGAAAGGTCTAGCCAAGGAGGACAGCGCTCGCTTCCGACTCTGGCCCGCCTCTCCGACCGGGGATGCGCCAAACCCCTGCTTACAGCTCTTCTCCGACTGGCGCAGTCGGAGCCGAATGGGACCAACTGACCGGGAACGCCCGCTCGGTATGGATCAGGAAACGAACGGAGCAAGTAAGTCTGGGCACTCAAGTCTGCCGCAATACCGAGGACTATACCCTGTACACCTGCAGGACAGTAACCGTCAGGACATGTCAGGAGGGTGCCCTGCAACATCCCAGGCATGCCAGAACCCAAGTAATGTTGTGGGCACCGATATTTGCCCTACAGTGTTGTAGGCGCCATTAACTCCCACACCATGACAAGCACAGTAAGGCTCTCCCACATGCCTTTGGGCATCAACAGTGTTGTAGGCGTCATCATTTGCCCTATATAGAGAACACGGTAAAAACCTCCCAGATGCGTCTGACATCGACAATGTTATGGGTGCCTACAATCATCTTGTACCCGACGGCATGGGCAACAAGACTTAGTAGCATACATACTCTTTCTCTCGTTCGTAAGGCCGTCCCCTTCATCTATAAAAGGGGATACGCTCTCTCCCAACAAGGGGATCAATCAGTTCACTTACATCAATTCACCCTCTGTTAGCTTTAGACACTCTAAAGCTACACAGAGCGCACACTCGAATAACACAGATGATCCGAACAACCAAGGATCTCAACGAACAACAAACATTTGAATACTTAGCACATAGCGGAGCTCCCGTCACTCTCCGCCTTTCAGACCAGAGTCCGACCGGATCTCTTGTACCCCCCATCTTTCTCCCTTCCGTTTGTAACCCCACAGCAAACTTCGAGCACCTGGGCTCAGGAATAAAGTCACCGACCGGCTCAAACTGGACATAGGGCATGTTGCCTGAACCAGTATAAACCCTGTGTCATTGAGTGTTAGGCCACATCCGATCACAACGTACAGCAAAACTACAAGTATTTACGTGTTGGCCATTTTCTGCACCGACAATTGGCGCCATCCATGGGGAAGACAATGTACATTCACACTTTTTGGTCATCGGATGGCCCACTTTTCCGCCATCTTCGCCATGGCGGGCTCAAGCGATACGACTCACTTTGGCTCGCTGGAGTTTCTCACACTCCCACCTGTTGGGATGTGGGTTCCACCCGTCTTCGAGCCGTCCCAGGCCTTCCTCTTCGGAAGCCTAGACTTCGTCGCCGACCAGCTCGGCGTACTACAACTCCACGAGGAGGCACTTGTTCTGGTGCCCTTCGGAGGGGCGCCCCCCATCGGCTCTGGGACACACAACAACTTCAACGATGAGGCGCCTGCGCTTCATTCCGAGCAAATGCTCTGCTCAAACCCTCTGTGAGTAATATACATGCTATTATTTACTCACTATTTACTATCTTCCACCGATTATCCGGAGGGACCGTGTTGTCCGCACCGCAACCACCATACGATCGGTTCCCCTATGGCCTCACGTCCCCCGTGGACGCGTGCACTCGGGGACTCCGAAGGACGCTGGGGCCGCCCCCTCTCACATCCGAATTCATGGGAATGGCGAGCTATGCTCCCGCCACTTTCCATGAACTCCTGGATGATGAGGTTGAGAGCGATGGCTCCAATATCGGTGATGTGGCACCTAGCCACCGTCTGTCCTAGGAGTGCGCTATGGTGGATGCTCCGGGACAGCCACCGGTGGTGGCAAAGTCCTTATAGACTCACCCCTCCGGACCCTCATGTGGGGCCCTCGCGCTCACGCAAGAGCACGCCGAGGAGCTATGACAATGGTGGCAGAACCAGCCGCCACCTGCACCGGCGCGCTCGATGCAGCACGTTGCTCCCCATGCGCGTAACCCGGCGAGCGGCGCCTGGCGTCGCGCCCGCCAGGTCCAGCGCGACATTATGGACGAGGGCAATGATCCCCCATAGTTCGCTCGGGCTAGCCAGAACATCGCCGCTTGTGGCAATGCTTCTGCGCGGTGTTCCTGAGCCCGTCGACCCCTAGGAGCGGGTGGTCGACCGGAACCTCCGGGCACTAGTGGAAGCCGCCGCCGTTCAACAGACGGAAAGCTCTGTATCGCGACTCCGCATCACGGCCTCTCTCCCCACCATGGGGTGGGGACGCACCAAACGAATCGCTCCATCCGCTCACCGCTACAGCCACCAAGCGCGACACAAGAGGCCGCAGCTGTGCTGCGGTCCGACCCGGTGCATTCTCCACACCAACCGCCAGTGCGCGAATGGCTCAGTCCAAACCAAGACGCTCGCAGCGTCATCAGCAACCGGCATCAGGCCTGGCATGATGATGACATCCATCGGGTGGCGGTGAGGGCAGGCAACACGGGCCCCGGCCGGACCATCGAGGGGAGCGGTGAAACGCGCCCTAGGCATGGTCGCCGGCCAGACGACCGGAGTCCCAGCCCAGATGGCCCGGGACCATGGGCCTTTGGCCGACGCATCCAGAGAGCACCGTTCTCCACTGCGCTTTCAACCGCCCACCTACATCGCCAAGTACACCGAGGAGACGAACACCGGTATATGGCTCAAAGATTTCTGGCTCGCCTACCGAGCCGGAGGGGTGGATGATGACCATTTCATCATTCAATATCTCCCCATCTGCATGGGGAAATATGTTCAGGCATGGCTTGAATTCCTCCCACATGACAGCATCCACGACTGGGTGGACCTCAAGAGGATCTTTGTCAGAAATTTCTAGGGGACGTATGTCCGCCCCGGTAACTCCTGGAACCTCAAGAGCTGCCAGCAGGAGCCCAGCGAGTCCCTGTGGGATTACATCCGCAGGTTCTCCCAATGATGCAAATCCCTCCCTGATGTCGTCGACGCGGACATCATCAGCGCATTTCTCTCTAGGACAACCTGCGAGTCCCTGATCCACAAGCTTGGCTGCCTAAAGCCCCATACCACCCGTGACCTGCTCGATGTCGCCACGAACCACGCCCTGGTGAGGAGGCAGTCGGAGCGGTCTTCAACGGAGGCTAGGACAAAGGCAAGGCCAAGCGTGAAGACCAAGATGAGGGCCCCTCCACGTAGTGGGGCAAGAAGAACAAAAAAGATCGGCGCCGACCGACCAAAACCGCGTTGGTCGCCGCAGCTGATCGCGCAGGCAAACAGCCCCAGCAGGGCCTGCCTAACCACTTCAACAAGCTCATGGATAGCCCATGCACTAACCACGCCTACCCCGTTAAACACCTCTACAAGGACTACGAGCTCCTCAAATATTTCCTCAACAGGCCGGCGGGCCAAAAGAAGGAAATGACAAGGAGGTGGCAGCCAAGAAGGGAGGCGCGGCGGGCAAGGACGGGGATAGCTTCCCCAACCTCAAGGTATGCATCATGATCTTCAGTGGATCCGATGCCATATGCTCCAAATGCTAGCACAAGTTATGCTATAGAGAGGCATGCGCCGCCGAGACGGCCATCCCCTCCTTCCTTAGCTGGATCGGAATCTCCGATCACCTTGATCAGAGGGAACATCCCTCCCACGTCACCAGATTAGGACACTACCCGCTCGTCATTGACCCCATCATTCTCAAGAAGTGCCTCACCAAGGTGCTGATGGACAGAGGCAGCGGCCTCAACATCCTCTACGTCGACACCCTCGACGCCATGTGCATCCCCCGGTCGGAACTCTGCCCAGCGGGCTCTCCCTTCCATGGCGTGATCCTGGGAGCGCAGAGGCACCCGCTCGGGCAGATTGACCTGCCCGTCATGTTTGGCAAACGAGTCAACTTCCGCTCGGGGGTCCTCACCTTCGAAGTGGTGGACTTCCCAGGGTCCTACCACACCATCTTGGGGCGGCCATGCTTTGCCAAATTCATGGTGATCCCCAACTACACCTACCTCAAGCTAAAGATGCCAAGACCGAATCGGCGTCATCACTATGGGCAGCACCTTCTCGCACGCCTTCACGTGCGATCGCGAGCACTTCGAGCTCACCACCGCCGTCATCAACTCATCCAAGCTCCCATGGCTCAGGGAGTCATCGACCCCAGCAGTCCTCAGACTACAACAAACCGACCTCCTCGATGGCCTTCCGCCCACTCGAGGAAACCAAGGCGGTAGGAATCGACCCCACTGACCCTATCAAGATGGTGTGGATCGGGACCCAGCTCCCGGCCAAATAGGAATGCGAGCTCGTCGATTTCCTACGCGCCAATCGCGTGATATCTTCGCATGGAAGCCTTCTGACATGTCGGGCATACCATGAGAGGTTGTCGAGCACACGCTGCGCCTCATCCTAGGCTCAAAGCCGCCAAGCAGTGCCTGTGTCGCTTCGACGATGAGAGGCGTAGGGCCATAGGTGAAGAGATCGCCAAACTCCTGGCAGCCGAATTCATCAGAGAGGTATTCCACTCCGACTAGCTTGCCAATCATGTTCTTGTTAAAAAGAAGACCGGAAATAGAGAATGTGCGTTGATTATACTGGCCTCAACAAAGCGTGTCCAAAGGATCACTTTCCTTTGCCACGCATAGACCAAATAGTCGACTCCACCTCGGGATGCGAGATCCTCTCCTTTCTAGATGCCTACTCAGGCTATCACTAGATTGCGATAAAAGAGTCTGATCAACCCACAACCTCATTCATCACCCCGTATGGTTCATATTATTACATAACCATGCTTTTCGGTCTGAAGAACGCGGTGGCACCACCTACCAAAGGTGCATTCAGCAATGCTTTGCCGACCAAATTGACTCGTTCGATCAGCCTAATCAAGTCGAGCGGCCGAAACCAACAATTGTCGTCTATGTTGATGACATAGTGGTCAAAACGGCTCAAGCTTACGACATGATCGCAAACTTGGCCGCAACGTTCATGAACCTCCAAAGGTTCAACATCAAATTGAATACCAAGAAATGTGTTTTTGGGGTTCCGAAAGGGAAGCTGCTTGGATACTTTGTGTCCGAGCGCGGCATCGAGGCCAACCCCGAAAAGATCATGGCCATCTCCAACATGGGCCCTATACGTAACGTCAAGGGTGTACAAAGGCTCACCGGCTGTCTCACCGCCCTGAGCCGATTCATCTCCCGGCTTGATGAATGGGGATGCCACTCTACAAGCTCCTCAAAAAGACAAACCCCATCGTCTGGACTAAGGAAGCTCAGTAGGCTCTAGAGAGCCTCAAAGCATCACTGACGTTGGCCCCAATCCTGTCGCTCCCAAACGGGGAGAAACCCTCCTCCTCTATGTCGCAGCGAGCAACCATGTGGTGAGCGCCACCCTAGTCGTCAAAAGGGAGGAGCCAGGACACCACCTTAAGGTCCAGTGACCGTATACTTCATCGAGGAGGTACTCAATGACCCCAAGGTCTGGTACCCCCATGTGCAGAAACTCTTATACGTTGTGCTGATGGCAACCCAAAAGCTCCTGCACTACTTCACCGACCACGAAGTCATAGTCGTCACTTCATACCCACTCGGAGGCATCATCCACAACCACGATGCCGTGGGATGGATCTCCAAGTGGGCACTTGAACTCATGGGCCACGACATCAGGTATATCCCCTGTACTGCTATTAAATCTCAGGCTCTCGTGGATTTTTTTCGCCGAATGGATTGAGGTCCAGCTATCGACCCCGGACGTCACCCACGAGTACTGGACAATGTACTTCGACGGGTCCGTAATGGCACCTGGCTCGGGGCCGGAGTGGTTCTGATCTCCCAAGATGGGAGTAGGCTCCGCTACGCCATCCGCCTCCATTTCTCGGCCTCAAACAACACCGTGGAATACGAGGCCCTCATCAACGGGCTGTGCATCGCCATCGAGCTCGGCGCTACGCGACTCTACGTTCGCGATGACTCAAAGCTGGTCGTCGATCAGGTCATGAAGGAGTCCTACAAAAGCCCCCTCATGGCAGCATACTGCCAAGAGGTGCGCAAGCTCGAGGACAAATTCCAAGGGATCGAGCTACATCACGTCCCCTAAAAGGACAACGATGCCGCCGATTTTCTTGCAAAATTGGCCACCATGCGGGATCTGTCTCCAAGCGGGGTCTTCATCAATGATGTCCATGAACCGTTCGCCCGCATCCTAGAAGGTCCAATCCAGACACACCCCAACACCAACCTGGCGCTCGAGGGCTCCGACCCCGACGCCAAACCGGCGTCCGAGGGCTCCGACCCCAGTGCCTCCATGACGATGTCGCCCGCTGACATCGCCGTGCTGGCACTCGATCAAACTGACTGGCGAGCGCCGCTACTTGCCTACCTCCTCGAGGAAGTCCTCCCACCCAAAAGGACAGAAGCTCGACGGGTCGCTTGATGCGCCAAGACCTTCATCATGCTCGGTGACAAACTCTACAAATGGAGTCCATCGGGGGTGCTCATGAAGTGCATCCCTACCAACCAGGGGAAGCAACTCCTTCTCGAGGTCCATGCCAGGATCTACGGACATCACGCGGCCCTGAGGTCGCTGGTCAGAAAAGCCTTTCGCCAAGGTTTTTACTGGCCCACCGCACTACGAGATGTAGAGGAGGTCGTCCGTAGGTGTGAGGGATGCCAATTCTATGCTTGGCAAACTCATTTGCCGGCGCAGGAGCTTCAAACCATCCCCATCACTTGGCCATTTGCGGTCTAGGGCCTCGACATGGTAGGTCCCCTCAAAAAGGACCCAGGCGGCTTCACTCACCTGCTCATAGCGGTCGACAAGTTCACCAAGTGGATAGAGGCCAAGCCCATCACCAACATCCGCTTGGAAGGGAGGTCAAATTCTTCCTCGACATCATCTACCGGTTCGGCGTTCCTAATTGTATCATCACTGACCACGGAACTAACTTCATCAAGAAGAAGTTCCTGGACTTCAGTGATGGATACGGCATCAGGATCGACTAGACCTAGGTCGGACATCCACGTACTAACGGTCATGTTGAGCATGCCAATGGCATGGTCCTCCAAGGACTTAAGCCACGCATCTTCGACCAACTCAACAAATACGTCGGGCGATAGGGTGTAGAGATCCCAGCGATTCTCTAGAGCCCGAGAATGACCCCAAACCGATCCACAGGGTTCACACCCTTCTTCCTGGCCTACGGAGCTGAAGCAGTGCTGCCCTCCGACCTCAACCACGGCGCCCCAAGATGAAGGCTTTCGATCGCGACCATGCCATGGAGGCTCAACAAGATGCTGTTGACCTGCTTGAGGAAGCCCACGAGATGATCGTCATCCGCTCCGCTCGCTACCAACAAACTCTCCATAGGTACCACGAAAGGAAGATCAAGGGGAGGATTCTCGAAGTCGGTGATTTCGTACTCTGGAGGACCCAATCAACGAAGGAGAAGCACAAACTCTCTCCACCATGGGAAGGTCCCTATACGGTGATCGAGGTGATCCGATCGGGCGCCTACCGACTGAAGGACAACAATAGCAACGTTCTCACCAACACTTGGAATATTGAACAGCTACGTCGTTTTTCCCCTAAATTTGGTCTTACCACTTTTTATTCAACACTTGCTCCTGTAAAGCACCCCAGCCTGAACACTTTCAGCCCAGGTTGCTCGGGGGCTCCATGAGGGTACAATACTACCTCTCTTTTTTACTATCACATGGTAAAAACTTTTCGCCCAAACGAAAGGGCATTGCCCAAACGAAAGGGCATTCCATTCCTTTGATTACCCTACATGACTTTGTTTTTACTGCCGACCGAGCGCACCCCGCCACGACCTATGTTTACGAGCAGCCGAGCCTCGCGGGCCATGCCCGAGTTCTTAAAGTTGCAGCCTATGGAACGAACGGGCAGGTGCGAAAAAGAAAGGATAAAAACAAAGCTATGCAAGGATAAAAAACAAGGAATAGATAGAAATTCTATCACAAAGCAGAACTGATGTATTCATTAATATAAAAAACTATTCACACGGGGGCTCCTCCACGAGCTTAATGGTTACATTTGCTAACTACTTCTACCCCAAATGCTACTGTGACTGCTCGGTGGCATCGGCTGATGCCAAAGGAGAGGCCATGACACATACCACCGGACATAACCACCACCGCAAGGGCCCCGCCCGGTTCCGCTCCCTTGACTTCGGCGAGAGCAATGGTACCTCAAGGGCATCGCACCCATAGATACTCAGCAAAAGAGCATGGAGCTCCGGACCTTCTCATGCAGTCAAGGCAGCTCCTGGACAGGAACGCTGCCCACCGAAGTATGGCCGCCATGGCTAGAGAATGTCTCATCAAACACTATGAACTGGCTGACCTGAGCAGCTACAGGCGCAAAACCCTCCACCAGCGCAGTCCTGAGTGACTTCCCCTCTGACAAGGCTCGCCCGATGAAGATCCACCGGAAAGAGTCTGCGTATGGCTCCACCCCTAAGAAGGCCTCGCGGACGGTGATGAAACCAGCAACGTGCGGCACCCCAATCAGATTGAGGTGCTACAGCTCTAGGCCCCACTCATCATGGAGTCCGCGCAAGATCCAGTGCGCCATTTCCTTCGGTGGAAGCCACCCCTTCTCGGCGAAGGCGGCTAGCACCGCCTCAAATGGCCTCTAGCTCGACATTGCGCTCTGGATTCATGAACGGCTCTGTGAGTTCTCCCCCTCACCTACTCTCTCTCACTAAGGAACTACGGCGACACACAAACGCTCTTGGCAAGAAGGAAGAAGGAGGAGAGGCGGCAGATGGAGAATAGGCGAAGGAATGGGACGAAACCCTTTCCCTTCCCCTATTTAAGGAAGAGGCGCAACAGTTGAGGAAAGGCGAAAGGTTGGGGCGAGAAACCCTCTCCCTTCCCCCATTCAATATGGATGGGATACGAAGGGACGCGTCCTGACCGATGGGACGCACTGTGCCCGACGAGACAGTGCCTGGTCAGACAGAATGTGGCCTAGGTATGGCCCACCACTGCCGCACGCCGGGCGTGAGAAATAAAGTGCCACCACGCGCAGGCGGCCCTCCGCCTTCCTAGGCAGGACTTAGAAAGGCCCAACTATGGGATCTCCGCCTAGGAGAGACCATCGGGCTTCCTGAGTCGATCGGATGGCTCAGGCAAACACCGAGAGATAGGTAAAGAGCAAAGGGACGCCCCATGTGGGCCATGCCGACTATGTCATGAACAACGAGTGTGGATCCCGGCCGAACATTTCTGATTGGAGCTCCTCAAACCCCATCACTCGAGCCATCAAGGTAACATTACCAACCCACACTATTTCTTTATATAAACATTCATTCATCTGCTATCATTCACTCATCTATACACGCATTCATTCATTCCATACATCCGAGGCATCGTATATGCAGTTAAATGCATCACAATGCTCCGTGTTGCGTCATGAAGCGGCAGTTGCCTCATTCAACATGAGCAATGACCGACCAGGTTCAAGATCGCCCCAAGGGCTCGAGGCCGCCGCACCAAACAGCCCTATGCAAGCATGTAGATGGTCATCTCAACCTACCCCATTCGATAGGGTCATCTCAACCTTCTCGTTCGATCCTAACCTCGAGCCCAACCCACAGAATCTCCATTGAGGGGAGGCCAGCGGGCCACCCGGGTTGGTCTCTGGAATGACCCAGGCATCTACTGGGTTGCAGGTTAAGGAGCAATGGAATGCCACATGAGGGCTATGCCGACCCCATCATGAATGACGGACCCAAATTTCACTTGAACATGCCCATTAGCGAGCTAACCGAGCGCATCACTCGAGCCATCGAGGCAAGCGACGTTAGCTCAGCCCCTCCGGTTGTGAGAAACCGCGGACAGGGTAACGCAAGAAAACTCCAGCTCAACCTGACCCCAACCAAACCCAACGGAGCTCAGGGGATCAAGATGCCCGATCCCTAAAACTACCTCGGCTGCGCCCGACGCCAGGATCCGCGACTCCATCTTACCCGATCCCTAAAACTACCTCGGCCACGCCCGACGCCAGGATCCGCGACTCTATCTCGCCCGATCCCTAAAACTCCCTCGGCTGCGCCCGACACCAGGATCCGCGACTCTATCTCGCCCGATCCCTAAATCTGCCTCGGCTGCGCCCGACGCCATGATCCATGACTCCATCTCGCCCGATCCCTAAAACTGCCTTGGCTGCGTCCGACGCTAGGATCTGCGACTCTGTCTCGCTCGATCCCTAAAAACTGCCTCGGCTATATACCGATGTGGGATCCGCGACTTCGCCGCCGCCCGATCTTTAAAGCGCCTCATTGCGCCCGACGCTAAGATCCGTGACTCCGTCTCGCCGATCCCTAAAGCGCCTCATTGCAAGACGATGCTAGGATCCGTGACTCCATCTCGCTTTGATCCAAAAGCGCCTCGGTTGCGCCGACGCCAGGATCCGTGACTCCATCTCTCCCGAACCCTAAAACTGCCTCGGCTACGCCTGACGCTAGGATCCATGACTCCACCTCGCCGAACCCTAAAGCGCCTCATTGCGCCCGACGCCGTGAATCCATGACTCCATCTCGCCCGATCCCTAAATTGCCTCATTGCGCCCGATGCCGATCCACGACTCCACCCGCCCGATCCTAAACTACCTCGCCCGATCCCTAAAGCGCCTCATTGCGCGACGCCAAGATCCGCGACACCGTCTCGCTCGATCCCTAAAACTACCTCGGCTGCGCCCGATGCCAGGATCCATGACTCCGTCTCGCCGATCCCTAAAATTGCCTTGGTTGCGCCCGACGCTAAGATCCGTGACTCTGTCTCGCCCGATCCCTAAAACTACATCGGCTGCGCCCGACGCCAGGATCCACGACTCCGTCTCGCCCGATCCCTAAAACTACCTTTTGCGCTCGACGCCAGATATTCTGCGACTCCGTCTCACCCGATCCCTAAAATTTGTCTCGGCATTTGTGTTCGACGCCAGATCCGCGACTCCATCTCGCCGATCCTAAAATCGCCTCATTGCGCCGACGCCAGGATCCACGACTCGCGTCGCCCGATCCCTAAACTACCTCGGCTACGTGGCTAACGCTAAGATCCATGACTACGCCGCCCGATCCCTAAAGCGCCTCAACATTGCGCCGATGCGAGATCCGCGACTTTGCTTCACCCGATCCCTAAACTATTTTGGCTGCGCCCGACGCCCGGATCGCGACTCCGCCTCGCCCGATCCCTAAACTGTCTCGGCTGAGCCCGACGCCAGGATCCGTGACTCCATCTCACCCAATCCCTAAAACACACCCGCTAACAAAACCCCCCAGACGATTCTGCCCAAATCACCCAGGGGCTCGGGGGCTACACCCGTGGGTGCGCTCGCGCACACCCGCCGTCAAGACAAAAATCCCCCAGACGATTCTACCCAAATCGCCCGGGGGCTCGGGGGCTCTGTCGAGTTCGTAAACCCGGGGTCCCTCATGGACTGACTTCCCAGCAAAGGCTCGGCCCAGCAGATGACGTTGCGAACGACGCGTAACAACTAGGCCAGCCCAAATACCTAAACGACAGGCCAGAAGGGAGATCCGATCTCCGACCGGAAGGCCTCGCTAAGAAGGAACGACGCTCGCTTCCAACTCTAGCCCGCCTCTCCGACCGAAAAGGTCTGGCCAAGGAGGAAGAACGCTCACTTCCGACTCCGGCCCGTCTCTCCGACCGGGGATGCGCTGAACCCCTGCTTACAGCTCTTCTCCGACTGGCGCAGTCAGAGCCGACTGGGACCAACCGACCGGGGACGCTCGCTCGGTATGGACATGGAAACGGACGGAGCAAGTAAGGCAGGGCACTCAAGTCAACCGTAATACCGAGGACTGTACCCTGCACACCTGCAGGACAATAACCGACAGGACATGTCAGGAGGATGCCCTACAACCTTCCAGGCATGCCAGAACCCAAGCAGTGTTGTGGGCGCCGACATTTGCCCTACAGTGTTGTGGGCGCCATTAACTCACACACCATGACAAGCACGGTAAGGCTCCCCCACATGTCTTTGGGCACCAAAAGTGTTGTAGGCGCCATCATTTGCCCTACATAGAGAACACGGTAAAAACCTTCCACAAGCATCTAACATCGACAGTGTTATGGGCGCCTATAATCATCTTGTACCCGACGGCGTGGGCAACATGACTTAGTAGCATACGTACTCTCTCTCTCTCTCTCTCTCTCGTTTGTAAGGCCGTCCCTTTCATCTATAAAAGGGGTGCGCTCTCCCAATAAGGGGATCGATCAGTTCACTTACATCAATTCACCATCTACTAGCTTTAGACACTCTAAAGTTACACAGAGCGCACACTCGAACAACACACATGATCCGAACGACCAAGGATCTCAACGAACAACAAACATTCGAACACTTAGTACATAGTGGAGCTCCCGTCACTCTCGGCCCTTCAAACCAGAGTTCGACCGGACCTCTTGTACCCCCTATCTTTCTCCCTTCCGTTTGTAACCCCACAGCAAACTTCGAGCACCTAGGCTCAGGAATAAAGTCACCAACCGACTCAAACTGAACGTAGGGCACGTTGCCTAAACCAGTATAAACCCTGTGTCATTGAGTGTTAGGTCACATCCGATCACAACATACGGCAAAACTATAAGTATTTATATGTTGGTCATTTTCTACACCGACAGACTTATAATTTAGAACCGAGGGAGTACTAATTTACTATATCTATTTTGCTTCTTGTGTTGATTCACATTATATTTTTCATTTATTTTTAAGAAGAAGACAGGTTGATGTGATATAATTCCTAGCGCAGCGTTGCACTACTCATGTTTCTCGTGCTAAGATCCAGGAAAATATCTAGGAGGGGATAGACTGAATAGAGAGCTAGACTATGCAAGCTTCCATGGCTGAAACTCCTAGAGAGGCTAGGGGGGGGGCACGGGCTCCATGGACAGCAGCCGCCCCGCCCCCCTGCTGCCTTCGTTATGTCCTTTTCCATGTCTCATGCATGTAGGCCCTTCAGCAATGCAACAAGCGAATGCTAGGCTTGTCCCGTCTATTTACGTTACGATCTTTTTCACTAATATAAGGAATCCAAAACAAACTAAGCCTTATGATATTGTAGTTGCATTATTGTCTATTTTCATGTGTGCTGTCTCGATTAGTTTCATCCTAAGTTATGTAATCACCCGTCAACAGATTAAATTACTAACACAGTGCAACCCTTTTGCTTGGAACAAGAGTTACCATATATTCCCTCCTTACCAAATTATAAGACATTTTGGCTTTTCTAAATTCATAGTTTTTTCTATGCACTTATCAGATATACATTGTCTAGATGCATAGTAAAAATAATGTATTTAGAAAAGTCAAAACGTCTTATAATTTAGAACTGAAGAAGTCTAATTTTAAAAAGTGTTCCTTCTCTCGTTACTGTAGGTAGAACTTGATCAATATAAAGTGTCTTCAACTGTTTGTGCCTGACAAAAACAATTCCAACTTAGCAATATAACATCTGGCTACCAATATCCGGGTCTTATTAACAACTAAAATTATGGTATACATATATTGAACTGCTTTCCCCAGCAGTTCAGACGAACCCGATTATTAACCACCTCACTACTGAACATTTATCTGAGAGGACCAATGAGCAATGATACGATCTATCTGCAGATGCAGCATTAGAAATATCTCGAAGCGCAGCGCAATCTCCAATTTTTTACAGTCATCGTCATCTTCCACCAAATTGCTTGCATGCCAATCTGTTCATGTTGAAAGCAGTTTCAATTTCAATAGTTTTTAGATTTCAACATTCTCCAAAAGTTGCAGTAGTTGGCAGTTGCTACTACATAAAAGCAACATGCTTGTTGTTAATCACTATCATCTTTTGAACATGCATGAGTGCATGAAAAAGCATGTGACGCCAAGCATTACCCAAAACAATCAGCCTTGATTAACATGCATGCTGCACCTGTGCGATGATGCTTTCCTTTGTCTGTTCTCCGATTCCTTGCACGCTTAGCCTTTTACGTATTCAATCCGAAGTATTTGGTGTATGGCCGTGATGAATGCTATACTTTGCTTAACCACTCTGCCAACAGTAATCTCTTGATGTGTCTTTGGTCTCTGTCTTCGTTGATATCCTTTCTGTAGGCAATCTGAAAGAATCAACTTTATTTAATTTGTTTCTTTTTTATAAAGGAAGGATTTAATTAATTCAAGATCATTATATCGTGTTCCAATAATAAAAGTGAACCCATTTCTGGTCCGAATCAACTTTGATTGGGACATCTTTATACTTTAGCTACAACTACAAGGCACCTGAACTTTGTTTTGAGGACATCTTTATACACTTTAGCTACAAGGCACCTGCTAGAGATGTCCAACCATCTTTTTTAAGAAAAATACAGCTGTATCTATTGCTCAGAATTCAAATTACAGTCCCGCAAAGTGAAATGCCAAACTGCTAAATATCGAGCCCTTGTGCTCAAGAATACGATCAAACACCACATGTCGGGCACATTGTCTGAACAGTCTCTCTGAGTGTAAGGTAATTCTAAGCCCATATGCGATACTAAATTTACTAGTCGATATGCAGACCAAGAACCAAAGGGCAATCTTATAGCCTTGGATGGGCGCTTAAAAAACCGTCATGTAGAAGTACAATGAGGGAATCACCTATATGCTTTCAAGGTCCCCGATTTGAGACCATGCTGAAAATTTTTCTGACTCGTACTCTAGAACAAACTTGTTTTCACTAAATGGCTGTCTCCATCGACACATGTAATCCCAAAGCCTTGTTCATCTCTTCAAACATGACATTTCCATTGAAAGATTGCCTCTGAGAGTAAAATCTAGCTATGGCAAGCTATTCTTTCAAAGCTTCCACTGCAGTGGCCTTCACATAAAAGTACTCATCTTTGGCTTCCCTGATTCATACGTTGCATGCACCGCATTTTCCATTTGACCCAAAGTTCCATCAAAATTACCTATGGTATAGCATGTGTAGTAGTGATACCTACCGGCGTCACCCTGTTTCCCCTACCTCCTCCTACATCATCCTACCGGCCCTTGTCAACTCCAACACTCCTATCATGGGAACTAGGGTTTGCATCCATCACTGCATACATGCCTGAGTCACCTATGAATCGCTTTCCACTCTTCTTCATTGTGATCGTCCTAAGACCTAGATCACAGTATCACGCCCTTGGTTTTGGGTGGGCAACCTCATCACCAGTCCCTTGTCACCCCACCTTGGACTAGGAACAAATAATCAGAAAGAGGATGGAAACAAAGGCAAAATTGTTTTCCTTTGGATTAGAGCATATAAGTCCTATCCATGAAATCCTCCAAGGGTTGTTGGGAACTGCCATGACTGATTGGGGCCCACCAATCACTTCAACATGTCTCTTTTGCCTTATTTTTCAAGGTCCTCCAAGTTTACTTTGATATGCTTAATTCTCTTGCATGAATCAATTTCTCATGTCGTATCTTTTCTTCCACTGAAAAAAACATGGCAATTATTGGTATTTTTGAGGCACACAAAGTGTAACGATGTATAAGCCTTGCAGGCTAGCAACACTATCTTTTATTAACTAACTACGACAATGAGCTGGTGCTCAGGAAGTTCTTTAGTTATCGCTCCCCTGGAGCGTTGTTCTTCCCAAAGAGTGGTTGGGGCTCACCAGATGATGAAGTACCTTTGCCGAGCTGGGTAACGGAGGAGGACCTCAAATACTACACCAGCAAGTTTGAGAAGACCGGCTTCACTGGGGGACTCAAGTACTACCGTGCCCTTAATAAGTATGTTATTTGATATACTTCCTTCATTTCAAATTATAGTTTACTTTCGTTTTGTCCTAAGTCAAATTTCTCTAACTTTGACCATGTTTTTTTGAAAAAAATATTAACATCTATAAATTCAAATAAATACAATGCCAAAACATTTCAATGCAAAATTGAATGCAACTATTTTGATGTTGTAGATGTTAGTGCATTTTCCTACATACTTGGGCTAAGTTAAGAGAAGTTTGCCTTAGAATAAAAACTAAATTAAACTATAATTTAGAACGGAGAGAGTAACTAGAGGGTTCATGAGTTGTTAGCCTTGTCAAATGATGATATAAAGTTGGTTCATAGTTTTCTTTGCCTCTATAAAAAATAGTTTTCTCTACTGAATGTCATAAGTTTTACAGGAGGGGATATTTTAGAAGATTGATTAAATTAATGCAGTTAATTAATCTGCATTATAGAAACATTGGTACTTAATAGTTAAATAAGCAACATCTATTATTGTAAACTAGAAGTGAAGAAAGTATAGCAGCCTGCAAGGAACCAGAACCAACCCTTTTGTAAGAAACTAAAGTTCGTTAGTATAGTGAGACTGACTCCATTTTAACAAACAAATATATAATATAAATATATTTACTTTGATAAAGAATGTAAGTTCAGTAAGGTTCATCCAAAGTCAAACTCTTTTAAGTTGACCATTATATACATGTTGACATTACTAGAACCATTATAAGAAGTTATTTCACAATATATAACTTTTATTTAAGATAATGTGTCTAGATATTTAATTTCTTAGCGAAGTTGACTGAGGTTGACTTAAGACAATCCTAGATGGATTTATAGTTCTGATTAGAGGAAGTATATTAATACTATTTAGATATGATTTATATATAATTATATGCCACGTATAGTTAAGTCACATTTTAAATTACGTGCATTATCATTTTCATGGATTAAACATTCTAATATAATAAAAATCCTGATTTGTGTATATTTAGGACGTGGGAGCTCCCATCACCATGGACTTTAGCTGAGATAAATGTACCTGTCAAGTTTATCATTGGAGATTTGGATTTGACACCATAACCCTGGCATACAAGATTTCACACACAAGGGTGGCTTCAAGAAGTTCGTTCCACTTCTTGATGATGATATTGTCGTCATGAAAGATGTTGGGCACTTTATCAATGAAGAAAAACCAAACGAAGTTAGTGAGCACATAATCAACTTCATAAAAAAAATCAGTTGACTAGAGTTCCTTAAATACACCATGTGGTTCTATAAATCACATAAATGGCATGTAACAATTAAAAGTTTGGAATCGTTATTCAGTTTGTTCGGTTGAGGATCTAACTGTAATTCATGTTGAAAGCTTGTCCAATATTGTTTTTCTCTCCGCCATTGGATTTGTGTAATACATTAAATTTATTTAAGAACCATGAAATGAAGTTTACTGTTGTGATATGAGAAGTACTTTAACTTGCTTTATCTATCAAAGGATTAGTTTCATGCAAACCACTTGAAAATTGTAAATAGTGATGTCCACAAAAATGGTGTTCCCTACAGCCTCGTTGCTGCTGAAGCCTTAGTCGCAGATGTAACCAAAGTGCATCAACTTTATGTCCTTTGCGTAGCGACATAGCAAGATACCCTTGCGCGAGTGCTCCAACAAGGACTATTGGAGAGTGCCGACTCTCGGATACATCGGGAAAACACATTGTCATGTTCCTAACCCTTAGTTTACTTTGAGAATTTACATTTAAGCAATTTCATTCATGTCTTTACATTACTAGAATTGCCATGTTAGTGTAGGGTTGGAACCTACTCCCTCCGTCACTAAATATTAGTCGCCACGATTTGCTTGCCAATAACTTTGACTCTATTTATAGAAAATATGTGCAATATTTCTATCTTCAAATAAATTTATTAAAAAATTAGATTCAAATATCTATCCAATGATACTAATTATGTATCATAAATATTAATATTTTTTAATATATATTTAGTCAAAGTTGTTTCTCGGGAAGCGAAAACGATAGACATTTAGGGACGAAGGGAGTAGTGTGCAAAAAATTTGTGTGTAGCATAGAAACATAATCTAGGCACAAGGGGTGAAATGGGCTAAGTGATATGTTTCAATTGTTGCGAGAAAATTTATATTAGCCCAATTCACCCCTCTCTTGGGCATCTTGATCCTTTCGCTACGACGCTTTTGTTCTATGTTCTGGAAATCCTTAATGCGCAGCTGCATTCCAAGACCGTCATCATGGATGTTTTTCCTCAGCAAGGTTGTGCTTGAAGGGCACATTGTTCCTTGTGCTGCAGATGTGGACAGACGGGGTTTAATTAAGTAATTTATATTAGGTTGGGAATTTATGATGATTCAACTAGTCTAGTCTGCTGTCGTCCGATTCTTCTGAGTTGTGATATGCTAGTTGCTAGGACTTGATCTTCAGAGTTGACCTGGTCTATACGTATAGCTATGTCCACGGTCATAGAAAGTTTCTATGTTTCTCGCTTCACTTAACTAGAGGGTGGTGTATTCTCTTCTCCCCTTGTGTTGGAATATAAGGGTCGAGCCCGAGGTTGTTGAGACAAGGATGAGTGGGAGTTGTCCTCGTCGCCTAGAGACCATACTGGTGTGATGTGATTGGTGGAATGGATGGATGGGGTGATTCCTTGTGGATAACTATACCTTGATGTTGAGTTGCGCCTAGGATAAACCCATAGCCAAATAATAGGATCTTGTTCTTATGCTTGCAATCCACTTACCACATAGTAAAGCAATCATAGGGTGGGAGACAGTGGCAAGTACAACCCGTACCGAAATTCATTGATACAGGTTGTCGCGCTCGGCGGTGGGGGGTGGGGGGGTTGTCGCTCATTTCCACCGCGAGACCCCTAGGAGCGCACGTAGCAACTCCTCTTCAGGATCTTTGCGTTGAGTTACACACACATATCCGATACAAGACGTGCCGAACAACTCAATTACATACACACTCTAGTCTTCAACACATAGCTGAAACATCACTGACCATAAAATATAATCGAGATAAGTAGCTACTATTAACACTAACACTCTACTACTACCTTGATTCTAGTTTACATCTCATTTCACTCTTCTACCCATCGGATTACACGCAGTTCATCTTGGAAGGCGACCTTCCAAGGTCTACTAACCGTGGCGTTCATCGAAGCTAGTCTCGGAGGAGTACCTTAATGACCTACAAAACAACTTAACACGGCAGCGCCGTGAGTAGATTTTGTACTCACATGACTTAATTCCAACACATAGATATTTTGTGGATGCAAGGGCATTATTAGGTATTGGTACATTTGCTGAAAGACAATGGCGTTTATTAACATGTATGACATGTTATGTTCTAACACTAGAACGAGAGTAGTCGAATATCATATATATACCAAGGGTGCTCATATTCCATCAATTACGCTACCATGGGTATAGAAAGTAGGAACAATCGAATGGTTTTGTCCTGGGGGACTTCAGGCTTTCGAACTCTGCAGAGGTGTACAACTGTACCCACATAGAAGAACATGACTAACCACCATACCCTTGCATGGGGGTAAGGGTTGCCTCATGTCTTCCAACCTTTCCCTAATCTGTCCCGAATGTCCGACGAAAGGTTCGACTGGTGCCCAGTCAATGTCCCGCACATTCCTGGCCAATGCCACCTCCTTGCTAGTTTCACGAATAAACCAGTCACAATTAGTTACTTGGCTTGTCGACCCCATCCGCGACATGTGGTCTATACGAGTGGTTACTCGGACCCACGTATCCCAATAAACGGTCCTTAACTGCTCCACGAGCTATGTCGTTTGAGATCCACACTCACAATGACCTACTCCTAGCATTAGCAAAGTTATCAAAGTGGTGTTCAAGTTATAACCTTTAGTGAAGTGAATCCTATCCAAATTAGGAACGCATGTCAAGTTGTATCCCCATTGGTTTTAGTGGTTAATTATCCCAGTGTAGCATCCTACACGCGTGAGAATGAGTTCCCTTCTCATGCTCGACTTCTACCATTGCTAAGCAACTAAGCAATAAACAATTAAGCGTTTCCATTCCCATTGTTTAGATGAGAGGCTTCTAATAGATTAAAGAGTGACTCTAAGTGTAAGGTGAACAAGATTGATATTCAAGTCTACATGAAATACATAACTCATAATGGAACTTCATAAGTATCTAAAATTGGGTTCATAGAAGTGGGGTGCCTGCCTGATTTGTCGCTGTCCTAACTCTCGAAGCTAACGACGACGACGACTTGTACAATTACACGATCCTTACTCGAGACGTTCCTGAAAGGATAGGAGGGACGTGATTGAGGAGATACATTGACGATCGAGATAACGAGAATGGATATTGGTACATAGGTCAACACTAGGAACTTGGTAAGAGATATCTAACTGTGGCTCTACTGTTGCATTATTTGGTAAAGGATATAAACTAGTATGGGTGGCCTCTTAGGTAAACTTGCTAAACAATCTCACACTCTCTGTGTACTGTCGGACACTCCGTCCTGCCGACGAACACTCCGCTGTGCTGGGTGCTGAGGTGGGTTGTCTATGGGTTGGTCTTGTTCAGGTTGGCGGATACTCCGTGGAGGTCACGGATACTCCGGTAGGTTCAGGACTTAGTTATTTCTAGGGTTGTTGCTAATATTGGATGGTCTGATCGCCTAACGAATGTTCCGGTAGGAACTGGGTTCTCTCGAGTTGATGGGTTACTGTTCTCTATAATTCATCGGTTGCTCCGCCGTGAGTGATGGACGCTCCAGTATAGGTCGGGTGTTCTCGGCTTCGTTGGCTATAAGTCTTTATATTTCAACGGATACTCTGTGGGATACCGCGGACACTCTGGTGGTCTCGGCTGACTTATGGATAAGGCCTTCTGGTGGCCTCTTGTGAGTTTGACGGACACTCCGTCGGATTGATGGACACTCCGTCAATCGGTCGGCAGAACCTATGCTCTTGGGAGATCCTAGGTTCAAGCTTAGATTTGTGGAGTTGTGCATCTTGCATGTGCCAAACATTCCTAGGGTAGCTCAGGTGGCTTGCTAGGCTCAAGGTAGCTAGCTTTTTAGCTAGTTTCACTACGTGTGGCTAGGGCTTTAGGATTCAAACCAAAACTCACGAGAAAAGAGATAAACCTTGAGATTGAGATGAAGATCCTTAGCTCTGAGATTTGAGAGCTTCCATAGCCAAAAAGTTGAAGATCCCATTCTCCTTCCATCCAAGCTTCCTCTATTTCCAAGATGCCACTCCTTCCATCTATCATCTCTTCTATACATGATTGAATCACCACTAGCAAAACAACTCCAAGCATGAGTAGGTTGAGGATGTTGATGAGATCCATGGAAAGGTGTTGATGCTTCTCTTCTTCTTCTTCCTTTCCTCCTTCAATCCCTTCTCCCATACCTTCTCTCTCTAGTTCTAGGGTTCCTCCTTGCTCATGAAAGTTAGAGAGAGAGGGAGAGGGTTACAAGTGAATGGGTGAGGGAAAGGGTGAGTGAGAGGGTGTGCTTCAGCTGATAAAAGATCTCAACTCGTGCTAACATGTGGGTCCAAGGCCATAAATGGAAAAACCACTTATTTCCACTTAACTCTGTGCTCTCAGTTTCTATTGGAGGATCTGATACCTTGGCGGATCGTCTAGTAGTCTCTGTCTTGTGCTGAATTGATTAAGTCATTGAATCATGGATGCTAACGGCTAACGTATCCTTCCCACATGTGTTCTTAAGATGTAATTGGTGTTGACGATGTCAATAGGACAAACACCAGTCCAAGTAGAGGTTCTCTTTCTCTATGCTGGGTGTGTTAACGGATTCTCGGTATTCCACCTTGCGTAACACGACATGGGTGTCCGTAGGATTTTCAGTAGTTGACCTCTCTCGGCATCCAAAAATGACTGCCTAAGGTTGTAACGGATTTCGGGTTGTTACACAGGTGAGGAGCCCGAGTACAACTTCGACAACAATGGATGGAAGGACTAGGTGGTCTTGTCCTATGCTCAAGTTGCTTGTGGAGATGGAGTTTTCACCCTGCTGAGGCGCTACGTCCTACTCTGTGCATGTGATTCCGTCGGTGTGGCAATATAATAATGGGTAAAACTATGTGATGTAACCCTTTAATACAGGTATTCGTGATCTATGAACTGTGGTACCAACTGGATAAAGTTGATGTGATGGCATGATCTTTTTGAGACTATCATATTGTGTTATAATCTGTGGAGTTCTCTTCGAGAAAATCATGGATCGTTTCAACCTACATAGATTGTTGGGCTTTAAAAGATGACATACCATGTCCTATATGGTCCATAGTAATTGAATGAACAGTTGTTTGTAGCTCCGAACAGTTAGCACTAATGTCCCACAGGGACTGTTTCCTTTTTTTTCCTGTATTTTCTCAATAATACAATAGAAGCATTTTATTTCAATCCTGGACCCATATTAATTAGATGATGAGTTAGGATTCCAGAAAATAAAATATGCTACATATATAATATAAATCAATGTGAGAAAGGTAATATAATTAATTCGACCCAAAAGATAAGATAGCATTTCGGTATATCTACGTATATCATATACATAGGAGTATCCATGCCTGTCCTAGCATTAATTAATTAAGAGTACCTATGGCCCTGTTCGTTTCGGCTGAAAAAATAAACCGAAACACTGTTCTGGATGATTTGTTGTGAGAGAAAACACTGTTTCGAATGAAAAAAAAGAAGCTGAAAATTAATCGATTTCTAGGTTCCGAGTCATGTATATACGAGCATATAGCCTGGAGTTTCACATATAGAACATCATTCGCAAGCTACTATTTTAAGCACTTAACAAGATGCTGCCTCGCAAAGCAGGAGTTCTCCTCTTGCTGTTGTTTTCAATGGTAGGTGTCCAATATGTGAACGGTGACCCAAGAATATGTACCGAGACAGAAGGAGGCCATCCTTCACACCTGCAATGCATTCATCACGTCGCGGAGTTCTAATCGCAGCGCCACCTGATCGTGAAAGTCTGTGCTGCCACTCGGCGAGACTCGTCCGGAACATGGACATGGGATGCATCGTGAAGCTACTCACAGGTCAAGAGAAGAAGGATTACAGCGAGACAAAGATGATGAAACTTAGGTGGTGTTTAGATTAGTGACTAAAATTTAGGAGGTGTGTCGGGAGGATGTTGCATGTGGTGTTCGGATACTAGTAAAAAAACAAATTATATAATCCATCGGTACTCTACGAGACAAAATTTTTAAGCCTAATTAATCCATCATTAGCATATGTTTACTGTTGCACCACATTGTCAAATCATGAACTAATTAGGTTTAAAAGATTCGTCTCGTAAATTAGTCGCAAACAATGCAATTAGTTTTATAATTAGTTTATATTTAGTACTCTATACATGTGTCCAAATATTCAATGAAACAACGACTAAAATTTAGGAGGGCAACTAAACATCGCATTAGATATGACTGCTGCAGGTAACCTAGCTTCTCACCACCAAATAGAATTGACTGTGCTTGCAAGAGTATCAGTCGCCGAAGTACATAAGAGTGCTGTTTACAGCTAAGAATATATCAATCCTTCTAACACTTCTCCTTTATAATGTTTTGTGCCCGGGCCGTTTGTCGGACCACCATGCATCCCGCCAGTTAGCTCACCGTAACCTGGAGATCGAGAGAAGATACAGCTTCTAGTTTGTAATAAGATCCACAAAAATATTATATATGATATGTATCTTCTATTAAGTGTTTGATAAATGCTTCAGGTTGATTACTTGATTAAGATTCAATTTGGCATTACGCTAAAGTTGATACTACCCGTAACAAGTGTAGTAGTGTACTAGTCCATCTTATCTCTATATCTATATACAACTAAAATATACGGATTATCAGCGTCTACCCGGCAGGATCAATCCATATCGGACAGGTAAATAATCATCGCATAGAAACATTGGAAGGCAAGTAAATAAAATAGAATAAAACTCACGGAATCACCGGCAGGCAAATAATCACCGCATAGAGACACTGGAAGGTAAGTAAATAAAATAGAATAAAATAGAAAGAGAATTATGAGAAGAGAAAGGAATTTATTGGAATATCACCACGCAATGATAATGATCGTGATCCAAATCTCGTTCGTCGTCCTTCGCGTTGCGTGTTGACAACAAATATTTTTTCCTAAAAATGAATTGTTGCCATGCCTCATGCAGGCTAGGATATTGTAAGTCCGAGTATACATGTTTTGGGTAAGGCAGAGCATGGATAAATTTAATTCGATGCCTAGCAATAAATTTTCAACCTTTGAGGCAACTGATGTTTGTCGTAACTTTCAGACAACGAGCTACAAGCCTAGCTTTTATTTTAGATTCATTACGATAATGAATGTATTTCTAGACATTGTCATGGTATAATACACGTGAAAAATTGAATTGATATATTCTTGATTTTTACTTGGCTAACAAACATCTCATTCAATTTATGTCGTATCCGTTGCAACGCACGGACACTCATGTAGTATAGTCATAAATGAAAAAACAAAAGCATTTGAAAAGTAAGAACATGACATAGAAATTGCTCGTTATAAATATATTTTTTGGGGGTCAAGACGTAAAGTTTATTTTCTAGCAAATAACTTGCTTGGCGGTCCAATTTTCAATCTTGAAATATGTCATGGTCCTAAGAAAGGCACTGTCCAACGGACTCAGTGGGCCGCCCAGGGCCTAGGAGGGGCGGCAGCGCCAGCCGAGGGCGCCACCAGCACGCAGGCAGCAGGCACGTCCACAGGTTGGCACCCCACCTTCCCCTCGTTATCCTCGTGTTTTAAGTAATTTAGGAAAATAGACATAATTAGAAAAAATAGATAGAAAATTGTTTAGGAAAACAATGTTAAGATTTGTTAGAAAAGTTGAGAGTTTGTTTAGAAAAGGAGAAGCCAAATCTATAAGAACTTCTTGCTAGATTGCTTGGTGTGTAAGTCTGCTAGGGACTATAAGGATAGAGGCATTGTAACTATTCCAATCAAGAAGAAAATAGAGCTTTGCTCTTTAAACCAAATCTCTCTCGCTCTTTGCCTCCCAGCGCCGTCACCTCCTGCCCTGCGCCAACCGCCGCCGCCGTCCTCCAACCGACATCGCTGCCTCCCACGCCGCCACTGTCGGCCCTAGCCGAGCCGCCTCAACCCACCCCCGAGCAAGGACCTCTACAAAATAGGAGAATGAGACGGGTACGGGCCCTTCAATAGGTGATACAGGACAAAATTTTCCTCATGGACAACGAGCCAACATAACTTTTTGTTGAGCTTTCTTTAAAATTAATGTGTCCTCATGTGTTGTTACTTGTTAGAAAGCTTGAGACAAAGCTTAACAAGTCGAGTCAAAATTGAATTTCACTTCAAATAAGCTATTTTTTTATTTTGAAACAAAAGTCTACTGCAGTTGGAGCATTTTTTTCCTTTTTGAATAGGCTACGAGCCAACTCAATGAAACTATTGCCCAGCCCGAGGTTATTTAGCTAGTTTTAAAGGTGGTTTTCTATTTTCTAAAAAATAAGGCAAAAATAAAACGTGTACCAAATGTTTTGAAAGGTGGTTTTAGTAGCAATCCATAGCGTGAGAATCAACATCACCAACATATGAATTTTCCCATAAAAGTTCTCATGTGCTGCCCCTTGTGTTGAGTATTTTATTATCCACTATAAAGATAAATGCTTCTTGGCACCTCTACTGCCTTTCTCTAGTGCATAAAGACCACTCCCAACCCAATGATTACTGAGACTATTTGGTTTAGAAAATCAATCCATTTGTACTTTAAATGAACTGTCTTTTTTTTGTCTGGGTACAAAACATTACGAAGGAACTATTTGTACTTAAAGAAACTATTATCGCGTCTACTTAAGGGGTGTTTGGTTTGGACGTCCCTCCTAAATAGTTTAGTTTCATTTAGTCACTCCAGAATTGCTAGAGAGGACTAAAACTTATTTAGTCCCATTTAATCAGTGTTAGAGTAAAAAATAACTAAATAAGACTAGATTTAGAGCTCAACCAAACATCCCATTAAAAGAAGCATCCCGACACTAAGAAACTAGTTTTTGTTTTTTTGCTAGGAAAAAACTAGTATTTTGGTACCGAGGGAGTACGTTAGTTTGGTCTCTGGTGGTGTGCTTCCGTCGCGCGCAGTCGCCATCCACTCCACTCCAGTCCCCTCACCTGTCCCCTCCAATCCATCGCGCGCATCCACCAAACGAAGCCTGAGCCTGACGGGCCATGGAGCACCGCGAGCTGGGCGGTACGGGCCTCCGCGTCAGTGCCGTCGGCTTTGGCGCCTCCCCGCTCGGCAACGTTTTCGGGGACGTGCCCCGCGACGCCGCCCGCGCCGCCGTCCGCCACGCGCTCGACCTCGGCATCAACTTCTTCGACACCTCCCCGTACAAAACCCCTCGCCCACTTTCCTCTCCTCCCATCTCCTCCCCTCTCCTCGGCCGCCGACACTGATGCCGGTCCGACCGCCCACCCGCGCTCAGGTACTACGGCGGCAGGATCTCGGAGTCGGTCCTCGGCGATTGCCTCCGCCACGCGGCCGTTCCGCGGGATCGAGTCGTCGTCGCCACCAAGTGCGGCCGCTACAAAGACGAGGGTTTCGACTTCTCCGCCGACCGCGTGACACGCAGCATAGACGAGAGCCTCGCCCTACTGGGGCTGGACTACGTCGACATCCTCCACGCCCACGACATCGAGTTCACCCATCTCGACCAGGTCCGGTCCCGATTACGGCTCCCGCCCACCACCTGTTTGACGAATTGCCAGGCTCCCGTGCAGTGAGCTTAGCCCGGAATCTGGGCACACTGACTCTCATTCTCGCTGTAGATTGTGAATGAGACAATTCCCGCGCTCCAGAAGATTAAGGAGAGTGGGAAGGCACGGTTCATTGGCATCACCGGGCTGCCCCTCAGCATCTACCCTTATGTCCTTGACCGGGTAGCGCCGGGCTCAGTGGACGTGATTCTATCTTACTGCCACTACGGGATCAATGACACCTCCCTTGTCGATATGCTTCCCTACTTGAAGAGCAAAGGTGTTGGGGTTATCAGTGCTTCGCCCCTCTCCATGGGTCTTTTAACGGATAATGGGCCACCGGAGTGGCACCCTGCACCAGAAGAACTTAAGGTATATCCTTCAATTTGTTATGTGCCTGTTGAATGAACAGCAAGCTTTCTAGAGGACTTTTTTTTTGGCTGTTGCATAATGAATTGTGAAACACACCATTTTTACTGTCCTAATAGGCATGTTGACTGTGTAAAAACCCCATATTTGGAATGACTTTCTAGTATTTCAATCATACAGCCCCACCATTCTGTCTTGTGGCCTGTAATTTTCTTAGTTCTGCATTTCTTATCTATTTTCCATAAAGGCTTATTGGAACCCCACGGATGCCTGAGTTCGGCTTAGGAAATGAAAAGGTACAATTCATATTCATTTATTTTTCGATGATTGTATCAAATCACAGGGAAGGAAAATGTTCATGATAAGAGGTGCAACATTAATTTGCAAGGATTGCTAAGTAAACATATTTTTATTTTAGAGTTTGAGGATTTAGGTTATATAGCGCTTATGGTTACAAATGAGAAGAATAAATAAAACTTAAGGGCTTATGGTGAGGAGATTTTGAGTGGGGCACTTGTGCAAGGAGAAGGTGTAAGGGATAAAGGGAGGGAGGGTCTAGGTCCTTCTCTGGGACCGTAAAAGGGGAGGGAGGGGGAGTGTTTTTTTTTCTTTTGGAAACAAAGGCAGGAGCTCTGCCGCTCAATTAAGACGAAAGAATTTATGTACAAGAGGGTTAGCCAACGGGATTTCAAAAAGGGCACCCGATAGGCTAAACAACCCACACGACGCAGCTGAGCACTAACAAGATACACTACCATGGGTCATCGTTGCCGAGCATGGCTGAAGACGCCAACAGCTCCGACTTCTCATGGCAGTCCACACACAAGCCACCCACCAACGATCCCAAAGCAAGCGGCCGCAACGGGTCATCGTTGCCAAGCTCATGCACCCCGCAAAGAGTAGCTCCGACGTCCAATCACGACCACACGCCTCACCTCCAGCGCTTGCCGACCCCTAGGAGACCCCAACCTACGATGAAGGTGGGGCTCGCTGCGTGTCATCGTTGCCGAGCCACGTCCCTGACGCAGCAGCTTCGACTTCTCGCAGCAAGACCCGCCTCCACACGTCATCGAGGCGCAAAGAAGCGAAGAACAATCACCGAGGAGATATCGAGGCCACGACGAAATCCAAACGCGACACCTTCAGGAAGGTAGCGACGTCGATGGCGCCACTATCGCATGTCCAAAGTGGACCGGGCTTTCACCCTTGGATGATAGTGCTAGAGGGGATACACGACGCCCCCAACAGGGAAAGCGGCACCCACAGGTGTCGCCATCGCTAGGCTTTCTCCCAAGGAGTCCTCTAGCACAAACGTCAGGCCAAGAAGCAAGGCCCATTGCCATCCATCACTGCCTTCGCCGTTGTCCTGCCGCTCCACAGTAACCCCTTTAGAGGGGCCTCGGCCGCGGCTGCGCGTGACGCAGAAGCCAGACAATTGCGCCGCCACCCTCCGGCCGGGCAACGCGAGCGGACGACTCGGCCTTTCATTGAAACACCGCGCCAGACGACCAACGCCTCACCGTTCGCATTTGTCGCGGCTCTTGGCACGTCTTTGCCGACGCTTCGACCCGATGTCACCACCACCGACACACGTGCCCCACCCGTGGGTGCCGCCGCCCTTGATGGCGTCGGAACTGGCGAGAGAGCACCGGTGCCGACACCCTTTGTTGTCATTGCCGCCGCCTGCCGCCGCCCGCTTGGCCACCGCCCTCGCCAGCCCTCCGAGAGAGTGCCGGGTCCAGGCGCCGGAGCTCCAAATCTGGCTGCGTGGACACCGGATCCAGCCGCCCAGGACTCGATCCAACGATCCGGGCCAACGCCGCCGCCGCCGCCGCCAAGTCTGGAGGAAGGGACGGGCGAGGAGAAGGGATCCGCCGCCCCCCCACGCGCGCCGACGGACACCACTGACGCCGCCGCCAACACATGGGCGGGACGCTTCGCTGGCTCCACGCAGCCCGTGTGGGAGGAGAGCCGCCCGGCTTCTCACCACCGCGCCACCAAATCGCGAGAGAGGAGGAGAGCCCGCCACCGCCATCCCGGCGAGCAGCGTGCCATCTTGGGCGCCAGCTCCGGCGGCGGTGTGGCAGGGGGAGGGGAGGGAAGGGGCGGCTGCTAGGGGTTGGGAGGGAGCAGCCGCCCGTGTCGCCCGCATGGGGGAGCGGCGCGGTGGCGAGAGGGGGTTGCCCTCTGGACCAACCAGGGGGGAGTGTTGTCACTGGAAATGTGGGCTTGGTCTAGGGTGGGTTGTGTCCTAAGAGAGAAGGGATGATTTTTTATGGGATCTTCTTTTGAGGTTAATATTGCGCTGGGAACTGATTTTAGAAAAGCCTCATGGATTACAGAAGGCAAGGGACACTAGGAAGTTAGGAGCCATTTCAATCATTTTTAGTTTTTTCTTTAATTGTTTTTTTTTGTAGTGAAACTTTTTATTTTTGGTTTACATAAAATAGGATTTTAAAATTTAGGTATAGTTTGACAGATTTATCACCCTCTATTCACAGTCCTCTTCAGCTATCCTTTTCTCACAATGGTGTTATTATTGAGTTCCATAGCTTCTGTATCCACTTTTAATAAACCTGAACAGGCAACAATGCCACAATTTGTCCTTTTGTTGTAAGATGATTAATCAGTTAAGTTGAACTATCTTTCTTGCCTGCTAGCTGGGTAGTCGATCCTTATACAGCTTCTTCCCAGTGCCGACCTGTTTCCTTACTAGTTCAGAGATTTCCATACATGGGGCATTGGGACCAACCTTGTGACCATCTACAGCTTGTCATATCCCCAGTAGATATCAAAACTGGTAGCTGTGGGTGATGGCAGGCTGTTCTTTGACAATCTTCCTTGAACGAGGGTGATGGGACATGATTTTGGGGGATCGATTGCATGCTGCAGATGGGAAAACAGCGAACTGGATGAAAGAGCATATAATTTTCTTATTGCTTGATTTTGACAATGACAGCAAGTACATCGAGCTAACCAATCCTATCTTGTTCCATACTTGAATAATCATATGAATCCAGTCTAATTTATCTATCTTAGCTATTTTTGGAAGAGACGGCAGTGAGATAGAGGATGACCTAATCCTGGTATGCTGTGTTATGTGCCATGTTGGGACCTCCTGTGATACTGCCTCCGGTCGATATTAATTGATGTTTCAGACAGCCAAATTTGTCTGCAGTTAGTTCAATTTTTCTGTAAGAATCTTCAAGTAATAACAGCCAGAGGCAGTACTTATGTCCCATATGGTTTTCAAGATGTTGATCACGTCCTCAAGTCATTAGTTCAATATAGCATATATTGATGTGCACAGTGGATGCACACCACCGCATCACAGCAACATACATAAGTGTAATTAATCAATCCGAGTCCATAGGAACTAACAGAGATGGGCTAAACAATTGCCAGGACACCACAATAATTTATTTATTTATTCTGAATACACAGGGGAGCTGTGTATCATTGCATTAACTTCACACCGCACCCACATACTCAAGCACACCCACTCAATATTCTTGATGATATCTGTATCTTAACTGAAGTCACAAGGATAAACCGTCCATGTGAAAATTGAGAACTCTGTTTGGCATAGCAGATGTTCATGTCACCTATATCTTGCTGAAGATTCTTTTTGGTTTGTGTTTATTTCTTATACATACTGTTCCAATTTATGCTAGAAATTTATTTGACAAGTATAATATTGCCTGTTTGTCAGTCAGCATGCAGGGCTGCAGCTGATCACTGTAGAAAGAAAGGGAAAAGCATTACGAAGCTAGCTATGCAGTACAGCTTGCTGAATAATGAAATCTCGACAGTTCTTGTTGGAATGAACTCTTCAAAACAGGTACACTGTTTTTTTTGGACCTTTTCCTTCTATTCAGCATATTCATATTGCTTGATGAACAAAGTATCTTTTCAAACTCGTGAGCTGCTAGAACATATTCTGGTTGGTTTAGGAAATGATAAGAATTATCTAAGGCATTTTGAACATCATATTCCCGTGCTTCCACAATCTAAACCTGATGTGAGCTGTGAGCAGATTCCTGTTGACCCCTAGTATATTTGGCTCGATCTGTGTCACACGTGGCCTAAAAGATTTTCATATTTCTTTGTTAATCTTAATTAGGAATAGATTCATTGTTGTCATAGTTTTATCACTGTGTTGAGCAGTTCATCCTTCATAAGGTAATATAGAGGATAGCCATGTTAGTTGAGGCCTGTATTTTTCTTTTAAATCACATCTATAAACTAGTTCCTATTTAGTTAGTTATTACTTAGTACAGGTTTGTAAATTTGATCAACTAGAAGAGCTAAAGATTGCCAAGCCAGTTCTCATATCTTGTACAAACTTTAAAAAATTTGAAAAGAATTTTTGGTAGTCACCATACTCACCAAGTGTATTACTTGATGATAAACCATGTTGTATCTTGTTTATTTAACTATTGATTAGTAGCAATGAAGTATATTGGAGCACTCACCTTATGACTGCAGCCTGTTGGGCTAGACTTTTTCAATTCTGAGTAGCCACAGAACTTGCCACTTGCCAGCATGTGTGGTCGTTCTATGGTAGCATCCTTTTTGAAGCAGGTATATATATTGCCTTGAGGATGTGAAGTGAAAATGAGTTTATTCAAAGATGACATCCTCACCCTTTTCTTCTTTCCAAAACATGGCCAGCAGTGGGGTTTTGCAGTCCCATTTAAAGATTGCTGCGTCACCATGGAGAATCATTCAGTTTGCTTGTTGGGACAGAAGTTTAGATGGCAATGTAGTGATTTCTGGCATAACGTCTTGTGTTTCCATGATACAAGGTGGATGAGAATGTGGCTGCTGCACTGGAGTTGTCAACATCAGGCATTGATGAAGAACTTCTGCGTGAAGTTGAAGCAATTCTTGAGCCTGTGAAGAACCTGACTTGGCCTAGCGGCATCCAACAAGCCTGATGGCCAAAAGAAGCTTGCCTGATTGGAGAAGCTGACGTATCACAGCTGTTCGATTCGGTCAATTGTGCACCCTAGCATCATTGACTGCTGATTGCAAATTCGCAATCCCATATGGCTATTGATGAAAGGGGACGTCTGGGACTGTTGGGCTTTTATGGTTGGGTCCTGTGGTAATTTAGACATGTCGAATGGAGGCAACATGAGCAATAAAAGATCGATGCTGATCACTGAATAAGCCGTTCTCATACATCTGGGGTGGAGTAATAC
Organism: Miscanthus lutarioriparius; assembly: GCA_904845875.1. Taxonomy (NCBI): domain Eukaryota; kingdom Viridiplantae; phylum Streptophyta; class Magnoliopsida; order Poales; family Poaceae; genus Miscanthus; species Miscanthus lutarioriparius. Next base: position 26,912,199 of record CAJGYO010000015.1, read on the forward strand.
TAGTTAATTTGATTGCGCGCCACATTTACCGGGACACAAGATGTTGCTGAATTATGCACACCAAACATGGATTTCTTCTTTCATTTACCTGTTGTCGTGAGTATCAATGTAAACTTATGCTGTTTGCCTGTCGTTACAATGTTTTGTCAGTTCATACCAAAACTCGCTAAAGTATTTATACAGCAAAATATTGCTAGATATACTAAAATATATTTTCCTATGACAGATGAAAATTGGAACACGATGTCTAAACCTGCCATCTAAAACATTCAGAACCTCGAAGAGCAACCCAAGATTGTGATGATGAGAAGGAAGCGTCAGCTGTCAGGAGTTGGAAAAAGTGTGAGCTAGGAGAGTCCTTCACTGCTCAGCCATGGTCGCCGAGGCCAACGGCCCCCTCCACCGCTGATATGATCTTTGGTGCCGACATGCTGCCTGAGAGGACAATTTCTGCAACAAATTCCCCATTCAGATCAAGAAACTCGGTAGGCACGAGGAGAGGAAGGCTGGTGATGCATTCTGTTACCGATGGCCTCCCGGACGGAGTGGCCCGGGATGATGACGTCGCCGCGACTCATGAGGAAGATGTACCCAAGGTAGACGTTGTTGGTAAGTACGTAGACGCAGGCAAGGTCCTGGTTGCCGCGCAGCGCCACCGTCGCCATGATGAAGCCCAGCGCATCCTCGCAAATCCTGGGGTGCCGGATGATCACCACCTCCTTGAAGGCTCTTGAGCCCTGGTCTGAAATCATCGAGACGAACGAACGCATTTATGAAGTGGAAATTATCTGGTCAGGGCGTCCGATCGTCCGGACGTCGTGTTCGTGGGCCGCGGCACCAGTCCAACAACGTCTCTAGCATTATCCAGCTGCCTCCATTATCCGCCACCGCACGTGACCGAGGCTGAGGGGCCGCAGCCCGCCGCGATGCCGATATGCTATTCCCTGCCCCGATGGCGGGCGCGGCGCCTACCCCATTCCGACCGTGCCTGTGGTGGCCATTCCTCTCCCAACAGCAGTACTCCCTCTCCTTTCCCTCCGGCGGCGGCTTTCTCCCGGCTATGGATTCTGCCGTGATTCCCTTTCTTCCTCCTTAATGGTGGCGGTGGCAGCAAGCCGCCTCCCCTCTCCCACCGATGGTGGCGGCGGCGGGCACCCTCCCCCGCGTCAGATCTAGATCCAGTTCTCATGCCGCCTCAAGGGGCCTGTGGCTAGGCGCAGAGCGCGGCTGTGATGCGCTCGACGGCATCGTGTCCCCCCTAACTAGTCGCTCCGTGCCACCGGCGAGCTATACTCCGATGAACTTCAAATGCCAATGAGCCTCCATTTCTCCCAAGCAGCAAAGAAATGTTGCGCTGAAAGCGCATGCTGCAAGTGTATATTTTAAATATTTCAGATGTTTCACAGGTATGTTGCAATTATTTCATGTGGATGTTGCAAAAGCCAATTGAGATGTTGCATATGTTGCAATAGTTGTACATGTATGTTGCAAGCTTTTGTTCCTATGTTTCTGAAAGGGGACCGTGACGCCTAAGAGGGGTGTTGAATTAGGCAACTTAAAAATCTAATTCTAAACTATGGTCTCTTTTTCTATTCTTAGCAAAACCTATGCAAAAGATAAACTATCTAAATGTTCAACTACGGTTTTGCTAGTGTGTTACTATCTCTACCGCAAAAAGAGTTATGCAAACAATGTAAATGCGGAAGCTAAAGAGTAAGGTAGAGATATGCAAACTCCCGTCGACGACTCCGGCATTTTTACCGAGGTATCAAGAAGCACGCAAGCTTCCCCCTAGTCCTCGTTGGAGCCCCTCGCAAGGAATCCCTCGTAAGGGCCAAGCTCCCGGTCGGGTAACTCCGTGGATAGCCCCAAGTCTTCCCCACGTGCAAGTGGGTCTCCGGTGTGCCTTCCGGCAAGCCTCTCCCGGACCGCTCCCCGCCATCTTCACTATCAAGCTTCCGTCCGAATGGGCGCGGGCCTTGTTCCTTTCGGTACACGGTGGCGGCCACACCATAAACACGGTTGGTGTGATCTCGTAAGACTACAAGCCCCTCCGATGTACAACAATGGTGCGCGCAAGCACCGAATGATAAGAGGTATGCAAACCTCACTAAACACTAGGCCTAAACCTAGAGCAAGCGCATAAGCGGTGGTCTAATCAACCTAAGTACTTCGTAAAGCACCTACGCTAATCACCTAATGAATCACTAAGCACTATGCAAGTGGAGATCACTAAAATGGTGTATCAACACCCTTGATATGTTTCCTCAGCTCCACTCTTCTCAAATGGCCGGTTGGGGGTCTATTTATAAGCCCCACTGAGAAAGTAGTCGTTGGGGATGAAACTCACTTTTCATCTACTGATCGGACGCGTCCGGTCGTCCCGACGGTTGGAGCGCGCGCGTTGATCGGACTCGGCTCAAAGTCCGGTCATCATCGACCGGACACGTCCAGTCGCGCTGGCGCCGCTCTAGAACCTCTCTGGACTCGATCGGACGCTACACTTCGTGCGTCTAGTCGTCCAGACTGCTGCATCCGGTCACACTGAAAACATTGTCGTGATCATGAACAGTGTCACCGGTGCGTCCGATCACTACTTCACTCAACGTCCGGTCACTACTGCTCAGCGTCCGATCACAGCTGCCGACACCTGGTGTTGCCGAGCAACTAATCGGACGCGTCTCGGTCCTTATTAGGGCCGCGTCCGATCACCTCTGCCGAGTTCGTTTCTTCGCGATCTTGTGTCCGGCTTGGTTCCCATCTTCGTGCTTGGACTTTGCTTGATATCTTGGATCCTCTCTTGTGCTTCTAAGCTCTTGCTTAAGGTGTTGATCATCGGATCATCATGTCGCCTTCGTCCAAGTCACGTCTTGCACCCTATTGAACTACAGAACAATCACTTGCAAATTTATTAGTCCAATTTGGTTGTGTTGGTCATCAAACACCAAAATTCAAAGTAAATGGGCCTATGGTCCATTTTCCTTACAATCTCCCCCTTTTTGGTGATTGATGACAACACGACCAAAGCAAGCAAATAATAAGAATTTTGGAATTTAAAAACTATCTACTTGCTAGGATACAATGCAAAGGGCAAGGTTATATGATGCTAAGAGATACCACATGTAAACATCTTTGGAAACTTATCTTGCCCTTACAAATGTCCCCATGTGGCATTATGGATTTAAGCCTCCCCCTAACTCCATAATCCACTATCCTCCCTTTCTCGGACCATTAACACTTATAAATTATTATGATCGGGCTTGCTTTTAGTCCTACAAATTCTCCCCCTTTGTAATCAAACACCGAAAAGGAAGACATTAGTAGCACAAGGGAGGGTCAAACTTTGTGATCCTTTGTATGTGGAGTGGAATATGTCACAAAATTTGACTCTCACATTACATAGACTAAGCTCCCCCTAAATATATGCATACATATGATGGAGAATGTAGTTTATGCATAATTGGCAAATTAATGCTCAAGGGAGTTTAATCTATATAATTCATGGAGAAAGCATATAAATATCAAAGTGAAATCAACATGATGATATCGGTTTAGAAATACCACATGTGGAAACCAATTTGATTTATACCACTTGCAATAGGTGGTGGATATTTGAAGTATGATGCTTAACTCCGGGCACTCCATTTTCCTTGCAATGAGACTACTACACACATGATAAGCTTGAAAAGGTGTTAGTCTCAAAGCATCCAACTTGTAGAGTAACCTCCCCCTAAATTTGTGCACACAAGTATGGAATACTTGTAGGAGACATACACATTGATTTTAAAATAAAAAATACCACTTGAAAGATGACATCACATGAATATGAGAATCATTTTCGAAGGTGATATTCAGAAGAAATTATCTACAATTTGGACTTTGGCACATATTAGATGAACAATTGTAAAACAAGCTATGTGCCGTGCTCCTAAACAATTTAAACTATGTAGGTATGCTCAAGGGTTAGGAATGAAACCAAGCAAGCCTACCATAAGATATACCTAGTGTATACAAGACAAAAGATTAAACATGCAAATGCAAACCTAGGCATGAAAAAGGAACTAGATGCTCATTGAAATTTCAAGAAATTTAATTTAGTTACCTAACATGGGAAGGGGAATTTGGGTCTATAGTATTCACTAACCCACTTGGCAATTACCTTGTCCATAATGATGCACCCCATGAAATGCACCCATACTTTGCCAAGTCTCCAAATTCCCAAGTCCATCGGACTTCTCACTTTCCTTTGGGATCCAAACCTTCTTGGTGCTCTTCATGTTGGAAATGATCTCCTTTGGCACCCAAATGCGTTTGGCCCCATTGTTGGCTTGCTTGTTCACCTTGATGGCCACCACCTTGTCATTTTTCTTCTTCTTCAAGAGATAAGGTGTGGAGGTCTTTTTGTCCACCTTGTTGGTGTAGGTGTTGGAGAGCTTGCTTGTTTTCTTTTTATTTTTCTCTTTCTTCTTAGTTCCTCCCCCATTCTTCACCTTACACTCATAGGACTTGTGGCCTTCCTTGTGGCATATGTATCAAACCATGGTTTGTCCTTCATCAAGCTTCTTCACTCCTTGACGATGTTATCTTGATGAAGTTTGGCTTGCTTCGTCTTGCCTTTCACTTGAGTCAAGTCCTTGGTGAGGTGAGCCACTTCTTGCTTGAGTTGCTCATTCTCCTTTGCGGCCTCTTGTGTGCATGTTTCTACAACAATTTCCTCAACACAAACTTGGTTGCACAAGGGTGAGTCTAAACATAAATCATTATAAGATGTAGAGGCATCTTTTTAGGCATGTCAAAAATAGAACCTTCCTTTTTAGGTGCCTCGGTGGGGGTAGAACCAACGGCTTCAAGATTAGTAACTTTATTAGTTAGCTCATCACAATGTTTGCACATAGTTTCCATTTTAGCAAGCAAACTTTTATAATAATCTTGTGAGCTAGCTATCTTTTCCTTTAATTTTTCATTTTTCTTTACAAGTTGCTCATCATTGATTGCAATTATTTGTGTTTGCACTAGTCTCAAGTTGTTCAATTTTAGTAGATAGCTCCATATTAAGATTGGCAAAAGTTTCATATTGTTCAAGCAAAGTAGCATAAGCTTGTTGTGAGCTATCTAGTTTTTCTTTTAATTTTTCAAGCTTTTTTTGTTGACTAGTGCAAACTTTAGCAAAGTTAAGATTTTGTTGCACAATTTCATCATAAGAAGGAAGCTCATCATCACTATCATTATCATTTTCACTATCACTAGGGATAGGCTTTTTGTTACCTCATGCCATAAGGCACACACGTGAGGTGCTTGATGATGAGTGTTTGTGCCCTCGTCTCTTGTGATGGTCTTCTTCTTCACTTGAAGAATCATCCCATGACCTTATTGATGTGAGGGCTTTGTCCTTGCACGCCTTCTTCTTTGTCTTGGGTGTGGGCTTGTTTGGACAAACTTCCACAAAGTGCCCCAACTCGCTGCATCCATAGCATCCTTTTTTTCTTTGCTCATTTCTTTGATTGGTGAAGATGAAATCTTGAATTTGGATGGGCACACCCTTGACATTGAGCCTTTGGATCATCTTCTCCACCTTGTTGATAAGTTTGATTGATTCTTCATCAAGGTCGAAGGTGGAAGAGGAAGATTGATCATCATCACTTGAATCTTCATCATCATCATCATCATCATCATTCTCATCATCCTCATCTTCTTCTTCATCTTCACTTGAGGAGCTTGAGCTTGAGCTTGTCTCAACTTGCTTGCCCTTCATCTTCTTTTTATCACTACATGCGAGAGCTTTGCCTTTGCTTGATGACGATGCTTCTTCTTGACCCATCTTGCGTGACATTTCAAATGCCACTATTTTACCAATGATTATGGCCGGGGTCATGGTGCTCAAGTCCTCCATGTTGTGAAGGATGGTGATGATGCTTGCATATTTCTTTTGTGGTAGCATGGAGATGATCTTCCTCATGATGTCCGCATCATCTAGCTTTGTTAATCCTATTGAATGGAGCTCATTGATAATTAGATTCAAACATAAATATATATCACGAACAAGCTCATTATCATTCATTTTAAAGTAATCATAATTTTGTTTAGCTAGACAATGTTTTTGCTCATGGACATTAGTTGTGCCATCATGGAGCTCTTGGAGTTTTAACCAAATTTCATGTACCGTATTTAAAGTGAACACTTGGTTAAACACATCCATGCTAAAAGATTTAAACAAGCAATTTTTAGCTCTAGCATTGAAATGAATTTATTTTTCTTCACTCTTTGTGGGTTTATTGTAACACCTCTGGTGTTTTGACCTATCATTAAAATTTAACATGTCATCATATGCATTGCAAAGCATTCATAAAGTAGGAAATTTTGAATGCATTCACTAAATAAGCTTTATTTTATAAAGTTGTTATTTTATGTGATGTAATGTGGTTCAAAACTTTAAATAAAGATCATGACCACAAGGGTCAAATTTCATGTGATCATATGAGACCATGTGTTAATTGACTCAAATAACCCTAATGGGCCATGTTACTGGTCAAAAATCAAAGTTATGTCAAAAGGTAAACAAATCAAATTTGAATTCAAATTCCAATTATAAAAGTCCTTTTTTTGCCCCTTTTGTCTATTTCAAAATCCATTTGGAATTTGGGGTTGTGACAAAAAGCAAAGGTGAAGCTTATTTTATAAGGATCAACTTTGGTATTCAAAGTTTTTAAAGTTTACATATAAAATTTGGAGTAATTTTGAAATGATTCAAATACTCAAATGCACCCCAAATTCAAATTTCAAAATTAAGGCAGAATTTGAAAATGTTCCTTGAAGCAAAGTTGTAGAGTTTGAAAAGTTGAGCAACTTTCATTTTTGGAGATTTTCAACTTCTTTAGAAAAATTGGGAGTAATTTGTAAAATGAACTTAGTGGCAAATCTATAAATACTTCAAAAATCAAGTTGGCAACAGGGCGCCACCGCCCGCCCCACCACGCATCCTTTCTCCGGTCTTTCCAGCGCCGTGGCCGCCCTCGGCTTCACAGCTGGGGCTGGGAGCACGCCGCATGTCGATTCCAGCGCCCTGGCCAAGCGCTCTAAAGCCCAGACGTCATTGTTCATTTTTCTTCCTTCCTCTCTTTTTTTCCCGACGTCATTGCCTCGACTCGTGAGCTTCCCTCGTCTCCTCGCCGCAAGATAGCCCCGTAAAAGCCATGTCCTAGTTCCGCTTTGCTCCTTGCGAGATCCGACCGAAAGCTGTTGCTACCGCTTGATTTCGCAGAGAGCTCGTTGTCCACGTTCTTCTTCTTGCGGCCACGGCTGACCTCGATCAAACTCCGATTCACCGTACAAGATCGTCCCGGTGAGTGTTGTTGCCCTTTTTTGTTGACTCTACGGGTGATTCGTCACACCCAATTTTAAGGATAAAATTGAATGCACAAAACTCGTGTGTGCCCAGGAATCAATCACACACACAAGCTGACAAATCACAATAGTATCATCACGGTGTCCCATACATCAGAGTTATGATAAAACTTAGTCTTATACATCACAGCGGAATAATAAAAAGGTAATAAACTCTCGTGGCCATCATCACAGGGGAGGTCAACTGGTTGACCACAAGCCTAATAATCCTCCGGGAAATCCTCATACCCGCAGTCATCTGTTACCCATCCGGGATTTTTATCCAAGTAAAGAAAATAAACAAGTGTAAGTACATTCCGTACTTAGCAAGCTAACATGGGGTTATGAAGCTCAAAAAGGTTAGACTCTGGTTTACTGCAGTTAGCATTTTTATTAGGTCCAGCTTTTATTCTCAAGTATTATCAAGTTATGCTTAAGCTCCCATTTAATTCCCATAAGAACATATATCGGAGTCATATGTACCATATATCATCACTAAGCAACTTTATAAGATCATCATCAAGTATCCAGTTATTCTGTGAGTTTTCCGGGCCGCTCGTAACCGTGAGCACGGCTGTTATAACAGTTTGTTACCCTCTGCAGAGGTGGTGCACATTCACCGCGAGTCGTGATCCCCATATGCCCGGGTTAATTACTCCCATGTCACTTCCAAGGTGAGCGGGCAGGGTACACTATGAAGCCATTTCATAGGTTTCCCTAACAAGTTAGGGCCGCTAGGTTTCCTTGGCAGGCAGATGTAGGAACCCCCCTTTCCTATGGCACATATCCATCGCGGCTATACACATAGGAACAGAGGCAGCCCTATACCCAACGTGGCAAGCCCCATTTGCGCCAAAAAGGTAACCTCTAACTAGCTAGAAAAGGTCCTATTACTGAGCTAAAGTCAGAGCCATATGACTCTCCCGGTTGCACTGTCAGTCCCAGCTTTTGCCGACAGATAAGTCCTTATGGAGGGCCGGGAGCAACATGAACAAAGGTCATTTGCACTTTCGCCCTATGGAACAGTTGTTATAAATCAGGTTATACTTTTAGTTCCATAGATTCATTCATCATCATGTAGATCATGTTCAGTTAGAGCACTAGCAATCTACCCATATGCAATTACCCAATAGGAGTCAAGGGAACAAGTCATCAATTGTCTAGAATGTCCTTAGGGTTATCAAAATTAGACACATGCACATGAGTAATTGATTAAGTGAAATAGGACGTCAAGGTAGGCCCATGTTATACTTGCCTTGGTTCACAAACTCGTCTTTATTCTCTTTGGTCGTCGAAGAGTTCTTGGTCTCCGCCGTTTTCCTCACCGTCTCAACGCGACCAACATGGCAACATACAACATTCCAAAAGCATTCATGCAAAGCAAACATTCCTATCATTAGAACAGTACACCAACAGTATTGAAATCAAAATAAAATGTTTGTAAAACTAATCTACGTTTCTCACGATCACGTCAACGCGAAGTTCATTAAAAAAACGGAGCTAAAATGCGAAAGTTATGATTAAAGCGGGTTTTCCTGTGAGCCCCATATTTAATTAATTCTAATCATGAAATTAAAAAGTTCCAAACTTGACTATCAGTAGCGTCATCATGTAGCTTATGAAATTACGAAGCTAACGCGATTTGAATGGATTAATTCGGAGTTAAAACGACAATTATATAAGCGAAAGCAGTTCGAATGGCATTACGTAAATACCGAAAGCGTACTTTTGACTTAAACGGTGAAGTTTACGTTTTCTTAAACGGGATTGCGATTCGGGAAATACGCTAAGGACGGTGGGTTAGGACTTAGAAAATCCAGGGCTCTTTAGCAAATTTACCCCGAAGGTATCTTCTATTTCCGCCGCTGATCGCGCGCGATGGGACGGTTCGGATTAACTGGGGTTTTACCGCCCAATAAAGGACTCCGGCGAGGCAAGCCATGGTCGGCGGCGTGAAGCTCATCGGGGCCATGGTAAGGGTTTGACGCCCACGGTTCTAAGAACCGAAAGCACCAGTGAATGAGGGGAGCGAGCGAACACGTCCATGCCAAGAAATCGGCCGGAGGGAAGGCGGGCGGCGGACACCATGGCGGCATGGCATGGAGCTCATGGACGCTCGCGGGAAAGGGCGCTAAAAGCCACGAAACGCGAAACGAAACGCATGGGGAGAGAGAGGGGGCCACGGCGAGCTCACCACGGGCGAGAATCGGAGGTGGAGATGGCTCGGAGACGACGGCGACGAGGACGGCGAGGTCGGAGGTCGGCGGGGCTCCTCTGTGCGGCAGTTGCGGCCGGGACGAGGCGAAAACGGAGCGGGGGCAGCAGGGGGCGCGCGAGGGGGGGACTCGGCTGCCTTTTAACGAGGCCGAGGGCAACGGGAGGACGCGCCCACGACGCGCATCGTGGCGGGCGTTGTTGCAGTAGAGGAGCGGGCGGGTTGCCGAGCCCGCTGGGTAGGATGGAGGGGCTACACGATGTGGGATTGGCAAGGCGTCATAGGCTTGTCGATTAGCTGGTGCGGCGGTGCGCTGGGCTGCACGGACGGCATGGCACAAATGGGCAATGGCAAGGGCTACTGGCCTTAAGACGTTTATTTATGAAATGGGCCGAAAGGGAAAGGGGGGGAGGCGAGAATAGTCAGTCTTTGGCCATGGAAGAAAAAAAAGAGAGGGAGGGCCAATGGGCGAAATGTGAGGAAGGGAGGAATGAAAGGAATTTTCCTTTTTCTTTTTATGAATAAAATTTTCTAACTCATTTTCAAAAGGTTTTAGAATCTTTTAGCATTTGAATAAAACACAAATCCACAGTAATTAAATACATAATAGCATGAATGCATCACATGTTTCTATTCTTGTATTTTCTTTTAATTTCATAAAAGAAATATTATTTCCTATATTTGAAATGCACATATAATTGCATATTTAAATCAAATTTACTATTTTAAAAAGAATTCAAATTTTAGGGTGTTACAATTCTACCCCTTAAGATGAATCTCGTCCCTCGAGATTCGGGTGATTGCTTACTCAAACAGTTGGGGATAAGTCTTTCTCGAGATCCTCTTCTCTTTCCTGTAGCCTCATCCTCTCAGATAACGATTCCAATTGTACCTTGCACATCTTTCTTTGTTCGGCTTTCGTAACTCTTTTTCGGCAATTTCCAAGATCTTTATCGGATACTCTTCATAAGTAAGATCTTCCTTGACAACAAGTTCTTCCAAAGGGATTTGTTCTTCCGGTACCCTCGGACACTTTTTCAATCGGGAGACATGGAACACGTCAGTGCACACCGGACAAGCTCTCGTGCAATTCCAACCGATAAGCTACTTCTCCACGTCTCTCTAGGATCTTAAAAGGTCCTATATACCTTGGGGCTAACTTTCCTTCATATTGAATCTTCTCACACTTCTCATTGGTGATACTTTCAGTACACATATTCACCAATCTCGAAAGTCACTCTCTCTTAAATGAAAGTATCAACAGAACTCTTCCGTCGAGTGAGCTACTCTCAAATTGTCTCTAATGATTCTTACTTGCTCTTCCGCGTCTCTAAGGACGTCAGGACCAAACACTTGGGTTTCTCCGATCGATTCGCAAGCAGGCGTTCTACACTTACGCCCATACAACGCCTCGAAAGGTGCCATCTTGAGGCTCTTTTGATAATTGTTGTTGTATGAGAACTCTGCGTAAAGGCGGACTCTTATCCCAACTATCACCATAATCAAGTGCATGTGCTCTCAACATATCTTCCAAAATGTTGATCCTTTCGATCATCCATCAGTTTGCGGGTGGTAAGCAGAACTGAAATTCAACTTTGTTCCCAAAGATCTATGTACTTTATGCCAGAATTGCGATGTAAATTGGGTGCCTCTATCCGACACAATTTTCTTGGGAACACCATGTAAGCACACTATTCGTTCCATGTATAACTCTCGCTAATCTTGCACCATTATAAGTAGTCTTGACTGGTAAAAAGTGAGCGACCTTGGTGAGTCGATCCACTATTACCCATATTGAATCATAACCTCTTTGAGTGCGGGGTAATCCTACAATAAAATCCATTCCAACTTCTTCCCATTTCCATTCGTGGATCTTCATTGGTTGTAGTAAACCTGCAGGTCTTTGATGCTCAGCTTTCACTCTTTGACAAGTGTCACACAAAGCCACATATTCTGCCACATCTCTCTTCAAACCATACCACCAATACTTTTCTTTGAGATCCAAGTACATCTTGGTACTTCCGGGATGTATAGAATAAGCAGACTCATGGGCCTCTTGCAGAATTGCATCACGGATAGCTTTCACTTCCGGTACACATATCCGTTTTCCGAACCAAAGAGTTCCATTCTCATCCATTCTGAATCCGGGTGCCTTTCCAAGCACTACATTCTCTGCTATCTCTTTAAGTTTTTCATCCTCCAATTGTCCTTTGCGTATCTCCTGCTCAATTGTAGGCTCTATCACCAATTCCATTGCATTAGTGACCAAGCTCAAGTTGAGATACTCCATTTCAGCACACAACTCTGCTGGCATAGATGTTATCTGAATTCCATTGGCATAGCTCTTTCTACTAAGTGCATCTGCTACGACGTTTGCCTTTCCCGGGTGATAATGTACTTCCAAATCATAGTCTTTGATCAATTCCAACCAACGACGTTGTCTTAGATTTAGATCTGATTGGGTGAAGATATACTTCAAACTCTTATGATCAGTATAGATATCACTCTTATGTCCAATCAGATAATGTCTCCAGATCTTTAAGGCATGAACCACAGCTGCCAATTCCAAGTCATGAGTAGGATAATTCAACTCATGCTTCCTTAGTTGTCTAGATGCATATGCAACCACTCTTCCTTCTTGCATAAGCACACATCCAAGACCCAAACGGGATGCATCACAATATATAGAGAAGTTCTTGTTTAAATCGGGCAAAATTAATACTGGAGCTGTAGTCAATCTCTTCTTTAACTCTTCAAAGTTTGCCTGGCATTTATCCGACCATACATACTTAGCATTCTTTTCCAACAGAGCTGTCATAGGCTTGGCTAGCTTGGAAAAACCTTCAATAAACCTTCGGTAATATCCAGCTAATCCCAAAAAGCTTCGAATCTCACTTACAGTAGTTGGTGGTTTCCAATTCAGTACATCTTGCACTTTGCCTGGATCCACTGCTATTCCACCATTGGAGACAACATGACCCAGAAAAGAGACTTCCTTTAACCAAAACTCACACTTGCTCCGCTTAGCGTACAACTTATGTTCTCTAAGCTTTTGCAAGACCATCCTTATGTGTTCCGCATGTTCTTCTTTAGTCTTGGAGAATATTAGTATGTCATCTATGAATACTACCACAAATTTATCCAGAAACTCCATGAACACCTTATTCATCAGATACATGAAGTATGCAGGTGCATTGGTCAATCCAAAAGACATAACGGTGTACTCATATAGTCCATACCGTGTAGTGAATCTTTGTCTTGGGTATGTCCGAGTTCGAATCTTAAGTCGATGATAACCGGATCGGAGATCAATCTTGGAGAACACATGAGCTCCTCTCAACCGATCAAACAAATCATCAATCCTAGGCAAAGGGTATTTATTCTTGATGGTAACCTCATTAAGTGAGCGGTAATCCACACACATTCGTTGACTACCATCCTTCTTATCCACAAAGATCACAGGTGCCCCCCCATGGGAAGAAACTGGGCGTATGAAACCTTTTTTTCTTGCAACTCTTCTAGTTGTTTCTTAAGCTCTTCTAATTCATTAACTCCCATTCTATATGGACGTTTAGCTATTGGTGCGAGTTCGGGTAGTAATTCAATAATGAATTCAATGTCTCGGTCAGGTGGCATACCTGGTAAGTCATCAGGGAAGACATCCGGGAATTCCTCCACGACACGATCTTGTTCATTGATTTCACCATCTAGCTGATTCACTTTGTGGCGTAGAGGTTGAGCTTGCACTACTACTTCTACATGATTCTATCCCCATTGAGTGATGTCACAACCACATTTCTCCCGACTTTGAATCAACGCCCGATGTTGTTTCATCGAATCCATTCCCGTGATAAGGTCAATTCCGCTGTTCTCAACACAATAGGCTTCACCTTGAAGTCTACCCCCTTAAGGAAATGCTAGTTGAGGGCTCCAATAAGAAGCGGGCATACTACCTCCCGGGAATTCACTAGTATTGGGTTTTCATGGCACACAAAGGTATGCTATGCATTCTAACAAAAGCTTGGGAGATAAAAGAATGCGAAGCACCGTAATCAAAAAGTACGGTAGAGCAGTAAATAGAGTTGACATCGAACGCGTATTCCAACATGACCTCAAAGCGCCTCTCGAGCTGCATCGATGACACATAGTTCACCTTCGCTGTGAGAGGTGGTCGGGCGTTGAACTTCTGATTGTTGGCCTGGTTCTGAGGTGCTTGTTGGTTCTATTTCTTAGGACACTGATGAGCATAGTGTCCTACTTCTCCACATCGATAATGAGCATTGGGATTGTTGGGCGCACCACTCTTCACAGAGCATTGTTAGGCACTCCACTGGCGTGTTGTAGGATTGCTAGTCTGCTATGGGGACGCTGATTTCCAAACATTGTTGACATCGAGGGCGTTGCTGGAACTGGTTCCGCTGAGGATACTGACCACGGTTTCCCTGATGAGTTGGTCCTTGATTCCTCTGCTGGAAACCTTCTTTGGGGATAAGCACGCGGGCGAGTGTTGCTTCCGAAGCTTGCCCTTGAGAGCCTTCTCTTCTTAGCTTCCATCTCCTTGCGCTTATCATCAATCACGATTGCGCGATTCACCAAAGACCGGAAGTTAGGATAAGTATTAGACATCAGTGGAGCTGCAATCCATCATAGAGTCCCTTGAGGAAACGGCGTTGCTTATCCTTGTCATCATCCGCCACATCATTAGGAGCGAGCGAGATAGTTGTCTTGAACTTGTCCCGATATTCCGCCACGGTCATTGATCCTTGCTTGAGAGATCTGAATTCTTCACGCTTCAGTTCTACTAGTCCATCAGAATATGGTATGATCGGAAGCGTCCTTAAATTCCTGCCAAGTCATATCGGGGAGCATTGTTGGGACGTCCGAACTGGAATGATTCCCACCAATCTCGAAAGCAGCCCCTTGAGTTGCCCGGAGGCGTACAACACCTTCTCCGTGTCGTTGCATTGTGCTATGTTGAGTTGTTTCTCCACAAAGACGCAACCAATCATCGGCCTCCATAGGGTCTCACGTGGCATGTGTGAACACGGTGGACGACCTTTCATAAACTCTCCACGCTTATCTCTAACACGGACAGCGGTGGACCTCTTGCAGGTTCATTGTCCAAGCGCCGCATCATAGCTTGCATCAATTGCGCTTGCATTCCCAATATCTCATTCCATGGTCACGGTGGCGGTGGTGGTGGATTTATGAGAGCATCACGTCCACGACCACGGCCTCGCCTGCCTCTTCCTCCTCTTATGCGCCATCTGTTTTCCAACAAATGTGCAAAATTTAGGAATTTTTCCAATTATAGAGAGCTTACCAAAGATAAGAAACAATGCTGAAAATTCTCTGAGCAAGATACAATTTCAGCAGTTCAGTAAAACTGTTATAACTCGAGTTTCAGAGATCCAACAGAGGTGCACCAAGATTCGTTAGAAAGCTTAGGACATCAGTTACAACTTTCATTTAGACCACTTTTACAGATTCGAAATCGCACATAGCCAAAAATAGAGCTAAACCGAAACTGTTCTGAGTTCCAGACAGCGCAGGAACATCAACTTGTGACAGCTAGATCTCCCAAATATGAACAGCTATTGACGTGATTCCAAAGACACTTGAAAGATACAGAGGTCTAGTTATCTCCACAAAAATTTCAGAATTTTTAACATCCCAGATTTCGAGTTACCAGATAAAGAACACAGGCTGCTCCAGAAATCAGCACAGCAGAGATAAGATAAAATGATACTTCTGCATTAAGATTTATTCTAAATTTAAAGTTCCAATCTAAAGAAGTTGTGGACATGCCCACAAACTTCCAGCAACCAAGCAAAATACCAACTCAACCAAGTTCACAAATCAAACATCTAATCAACCAAGTTCACAAGACCAACAAGACCGAATAAGGACACGAACTAACGACGTGATAATCTAGATCAAGGCACCTAACACCTATGGAGCGGTGTCGATCATGGTGAAGGAACGGCGCTTCTTCTTGTAGATGGAAGGCTGTCCCAGCTGTGCTCGAAGTTCATCCACTTGTTTCTGAAGACGTCTCTGCGCCCTCTGAGATGCACGTAGTTCTCCTTTGATCTCATCATCCACTCCCTGCATAGCGTGGACATGCTGCACCGTTGCCTCCAGGGTTGGGTCATTCTCTGGTGGAGCCAAAACCTGCCAAACACCCTCATGATCATTTCGAGGAAGGAACCTGGCGATCCTCCCTCATGGCCTCGGGCGGCGACCATGGTAGTGGATGTAGGCATTACATGGTTGCATCCTCCATGCCATCCAAAGCATGGGCTCTCTGGCAGAGGCATGTGGGATGATCTCCACCTCATGTCCATTGATGATATCATTCCATGCGGTGACCACCAGCTCTACCTTCCGGAAGGTAGCCTCTAGTGGGTGCTTGTACTGGCAGAGTGATGGTAGCTGATGGAGGCGTGCAAGTCGGGGAAGTAGTCGCCCAAAGACGCGGGTGAGGAGAGTGTGGTAGTAGGCTCTCTGGAGCTGGCTTGAAGTAGTAGTACTTGCACTTCCACCAATCTCCTCGTCCACCAGGAACAGTGGGGATGGTTGGTGTGGGGAAGTAGCCGTCGACTCTCTCTCGGTGTAGCTACCACAGGGTAGACGGGCACGGCGGTTGGTGTAGGAGTAGGTGTAGGAGTCGGTGTAGCCATCTCCACGTCGTCGGAGATGATCACAATCTCCCTCTCTGCCGGTGGGGCACGCGGGGTGAACATGGCACGATAGCCGTGATCTTTGAGGAAAGCGATCTTCGGATTAAGAGACATCTATAGATTTAAAGTGAGATAGAAATTAGAATCAACAATTTTAAATAATAGATTAAGGTATGAAAAGCATAAATGTTTTAATAAAATAACAAGGATAAGTCAGTAAGCAAGAAACCAGAGGAACAAAGATGCTAAAAACGGCCATTTTCTAACTAGGCTTGCGTCCTCTGATCAACAGCTCTCGATACCAATTTGTCACACCCAATTTTAAGGATAAAATTGAATGCACAAAACTCGTGTGTGCCCAGGAATCAATCACACACACAAGCTGACAAATCACAATAGTATCATCACGGTGTCCCATACATCAGAGTTATGATAAAACTTAGTCTTATACATCACAGCGGAATAATAAAAAGGTAATAAACTCTCGTGGCCATCATCACAGGGAAGGTCAACTGGTTGACCACAAGCCTAATAATCCTCCGGGAAATCCTCATACCATGGATCATCTGTTACCCATCCGGGATTTTTATCCAAGTAAAGAAAATAAACAAGTGTAAGTACATTCCGTACTTAGCAAGCTAACATGGGGTTATGAAGCTCAAAAGGTTAGACTCGTTTCATCTGCAGTTAGCATTTTTATTAGGTCCACTTTTATTCTCAAGTATTATCAAGTTATGCTTAAGCTCCCATTTAATTCCCATAAGAACATATATCGAGTCATATATACCATATATCATCACTAAGCAACTTTATAAGATCATCATCAAGTATCCGGTTATTCGTGAGTTTTCCGGCCGCGCTCAGAATCAGTGAGCACTACCGTTATAATAGATTTGTTACCCCCGCAGAGGTGGTGCACATTCACCATGAGTCGTGATCCCCATATGCCGGGTTAATTACTCCCATGTCACTTCCAAGGTGAGCAAGGTACACTATGAAGCCATTTCATAGGTTTCCCTAACAAGTTAGGGCCGCTAGGTTTTTAATGGTGCAGATGTAGGAACCCCCTTTCCTATGGCACATATCCATCAGCGGCTATACACATAGGAACAGAGGCAGCCCTATACCCAACGTGGCAAGCCCCATTTGCGCCAAAAGGTAACCTCTAACTAGCTAGAAAAGGTCCTATTACTGAGCTAAAGTCGAGCCATATGACTCTCCCGGGCCTTACTGTCACCCCAGCTTTTTGCCGACAGATAAGTCCTTATGGAGGGCCGGGAGCAACATGAACAAAGGTCATTTGCACTTTCGCCCTATGGAACAGCTTGTTATAAATCAGGTTATACTTTTAGTTCCATAGATTCATTCATCATCATGTAGATCATGTTGGTTAGAGCACTAGCAATCTACCCATATGCAATTACCCAATAGGAGTCAAGGGAACAAGTCATCAATTGTCTAGAATGTCCTTAGGGTTATCAAAATTAGACACATGCACATGAGTAATTGATTAAGTGAAATAGGACATCAAGGTAGGCCCATGTTATACTTGCCTTGGTTCACAAACTCGTGTCTTTGTTCTCTGCTGGTCGTCGAAGAGTTCTTGGTCTCCAACGTTTTCCTCACCGTCTCTAACGCGACCAACATGGCAACATACAACATTCCAAAAGCATTCATGCAAAGCAAACATTCCTATCATTAGAACAGTACACCAACAGTATTGAAATCAAAATAAAATGTTTGTAAAACTAATCTACGTTTCTCTACGATCACGTCAACGCGAAGTTCACGAAAAACGGAGCTAAAATGCGAAAGTTATGATTAAAAGCGGGTTTTCAGAGCCCCATATTTAATTAATTCTAATCATGAAATTAAAAGTTCCAAACTTGACTATCAGTAGCGTCATCATGTAGCTTATGAAATTACGAAGCTAACGCGATTTGAATGGATTAATTCGGAGTTAAAACGACAATTATATAAGCTTAAAACAGTTCGAATGGCATTTCAGTAAATCCGAAAGCGTACTTTTGACTTAAGCAGTGAAGTTTACGTTTTCTAAACGGGATTGCGATTCGGGGAAATACGCTAAGGGACGGGCGGGTTAGGACTTAGAAAATCCAGGGCTCTTTAGCAAATTTACCCCGAAGGGGTATCTTCTATTTCCGCCGTTGATGTGATGGACGGTTCGGATTAACTGGGGGTTTGGTGGCCCGAAAGGTGACTCGGCGAGGCAAGCCATGGCCGGTGGCGTGAAGCTCATCAGGCCACATGATAAAGGGGCCTGACGGCCCACGGTTCTAAGAACCGAAAGCACCGGGTGAATGAGGGGAGCGAGCGAACATGTCCATGCCAAGAAATCGGCCGAGGGGAAGGGCGGGCGGCGGACACCATGGCCGGTGGCATGGAGCTCATGGACGTCTGCGGGAAAGGCGCTAAAAGCCACGAAAACGCGAAAGAAACGCATGGGGAGAGAGAGGGGGGCCACGGCGAGCTCACCACGGGCGAGAATCGGAGGTGGAGATGGCTCGAGACGACGGGCGACGAGGACGGCGAGGTCGGAGGTCTGCGCAGGCTCCTCTGTGCAGCTGGCGATTCTGGCGGAGGACGAGGCGTAAACGAGCGGGGGGCAGCGGGGCGCGCGAGGGGGACTCGGCTGCTTTTTAACGAGGCCGAGGCTAACGGAGGACGCGCCCACGACGCGCAGATCGTGGGCGGGCCAGTTGTTGCAGCGCCTTGAGCGGGCGGTTGCCGAGCCTTGTTGAGGTAGGGGACGGCGCCCGACAGTGGGACCCAAGGCCACATCATTCTTTGGTATATGTGATTCTGGTCTTGGTGAGGTGGGCAAGACCGCAGTCTTGTGTGCAAGGCTATTTTAATTTGGTTGGGCCGGGCATGTTGAAGTCTCTTGGCCTTGAAATGGGCCGAAAGGGAAAAGGGGGAGGCGCTGTCTTGGTCTGTCTTGGTCATGGGAAGAAGGAAAAAAAAAAGAGAGGGCCAATGGGCCGAATGTGAGGGAGGAATGAAAGGAATTTTCCTTTTTCTTTTTATAAATAAAATTTTCTAACTCATTTTCAAAAGGTTTTTAGAATCTTTTAGCATTTGAATAAAACACCAAATCACATGTAATTAAATCATAATAGCATGAATGCATCACATGTTTCTATTCTTGTATTTTCTTTTAATTTCATAAAAGAAATATTATTTCCTATATTTGAAATGCACATATAATTGCATATTTAAATCAAATTTACTATTTTAAAAAGAATTCAAATTTTAGGGTGTTACAGTATCGATACTGTAGTGCTTATTCCACTCTTGCCTGCTCATTTTTCCCACTGCAGTCGCTGGAATGCCGTCGTCGACGAGGTCCGCTCCGCCGTGATCACGGTCACCGTCGAAACGCGTCACCATAGCTTCTCCGGTCTTGCTCGTTGCTTCAACACATTCGGGGTGAGCCACTGATGCTTCCTGAACTCTCTGTTTCACCGTTACCGACCTTGTTTCGCCGACGTAACGCTGCCGTGCCACCGCGTCTGCCATGGCCGGCGTCAGCCTTGTTCCATGTCGTAATCAACCTCCAAAGTACCATAGATCGATGCGCCTAGTTCTTGTGAATGTGTTGGTACTCTGGCCGTCGTTGTTGGACTCACCGTCGGCGGGTTAGCGTCGGTCAGCGCCGTCGAGGCCACGGTCAAAGCCAGAGGATAGGGATGACATGTGGGGGCCGGCTATCAGTGAGAGAGAGAGAGAATAGAGAGTTTTGATATTTTCTGATTTTGAAAAGTGCTGAAATTTGGGAATTTGTAGGAAAATAATCATAGCTCCAAAAATTCTGAAAATTTGTGTGTAGGTTCTGTACATGCTCTAGTATGGTTTAAAAATATGAAACTTGAAATTTGAATAGATTTTGAATGTTCAAATATTCAGTCCATTAATTGATAAATGCAATTTCCATGATTTTTGTAGGCCACTGTAAAATTCCAAAATTTTTGAAATTTATTTTGGTACACTAATTTGTCATGTGGAAGCTTACATAAAATTTTAAGGTCATGTGGAACAAGTTCATTTTTGGGCTTATTTCCAAATTAATTCAAAAATAAATAAAAGCAAACCCTAAGTGTTTGATTAGTGTTTGATCTTGTTTTAGTCATGTTTTGTGACTAGTAGGGTTTCAAGATCAGTTTGGTCAAGTCACATGTGTGGTTCTTGCCGGTAGAATTGCAAGTTGGTTTTGTTGGCTTGCAACTGTACCGTGAAAAACAGTTGTATTCGAGGTGTTGTTTTAGTTCATGTACCATGACAGTATCATGTTTACATTATCAGCATGTTAAGGCATATGTTATCATTTCGTGTAGAACCCGAGAGTGAAACGATTCTAGTTGAGCAAGTTCTGGAAGAATCCCCGGTTGTCACGGGATTCGATAATTGTGGTACTGATCCGGAACCTGAGATCGTCAACGAAGGCAAGCCTCAGTTTATGTATTAAACCATTACCTTGTTTACTTTGAAAAGTTTATCACCTATGTTACTTATTGCATTAAGTTGATTAATTCAAATGTTACCTACTTGATGCATTGCCTACCTTGTTAATTGTTTACCATCCTTGAAGATGATTTTATTTACAAAGGCGTAGAATGTTTAGTATGCTTTATGGTAGGCTTTTAAAGTAAAAGTTTCGATACAATCAAAGATGGCATACTGGCCAAAGAAAGAAAGAAGATAGAATGAACTAGAGACTAGTCAGGTGACTTATCTTGAATGTTGGGTAATGTTGTCGACTATGTCGCTTAAAGGCCACTCATTGTGGATCTTCTGAACGAGACACTTTGTAGTACTGGTCACATACTCCGGTAAGCCTACTTCGGCTAATCCGATACTAAGACGAATGCCCACGCACTGGGAGTGGTGAGATGGCGGGAGTAGCGTGTACCCTCGTGGCTTGAATGTGGCCGGATTTGAGGCGTGCTATGCTCTCGGGTGGCGTGGAGACAGCTTAGTATAGGAGGATCCGGTAGCGAGGTTGATATATGCAAGATTAAGTTCTACATATGTCGTGTGATAGAGAATCCCTAGCTGGGACTTGAATCAATTCGAATTGCCGGTGCTCCGCGGATATGGAGACTCGATTCATTACAGAAGCAATGCAGGACTGGTGAATTACTAAAACATGAGAAAAAGAATGGAATGAGAAGGATTGGAATATGAGATATGAACACTTAGTTTGAGATAATGAACTAAAGTACTTAGGGGTAAAACTCAAAAATAGGATCAAGAATAGTAAGCTTTTGGCAAAGAACTTTTGAATCTTGCTACATCCTTACCTTGACCCAACACCTGCATCTCTAAAGTCCTTCACCCCTTTTTCGTTGGGTCAGTCTTGTTGAGTACTTTTGTACTCAGGGTTTGTTAACCCTTGTTGCAGGTGAGTCGCATGCGCAGGCTTGTTTTGGTCCCTGCTGCATGTCAGTGTTTGAAGTCGATGACGATGAGGAATGATGAATGGCCTTTGGACAAGGCACTAGTTTGTGTGAAATAAATAATGTTAATGTAATATTATCCCGCTACAATGGTTGTATGACACTTATGGTTTTGTAAGTTTGAAACAACTGGTTTGTAATATTAAAAACTTAAGTCTTCCGCTTTATAATCTCTGGTATGTATATTGAAAACTGTTGTAATCTACAATGTCTGTGTTTGGGATCCTGTTTGGAAAAGATTCGTAGATGATTCGGGTTTCCAGAGGACACCCGACAGACCTGTTAAGTTGTTGGGAACTCGTGTACGCTATCAGAGGTCTGTTGAGACATGGATAGGTGCACGTGGGCCTGATTTCTTAGGAGGTTCTGTCACAGCTGGTATTGGAGCTGGTCCTATCAAAGATCATTGTAGGTTACTTTTGAAAACCTTCAAACGGATTTGGATCAAAGAAATTAAATTGGATATTTTGAGTTCAAATTTCTTTCTTCTTCCCTCTGATCTAGCCTCAATTCTATCTTATTGAAAGTTTGTGGCGGATAATATGATTAGGTTTGTCCTATGTATTAAAAATATAGTACTTTTGATTGTATAAATCTTTTGTACTCGGATTCGTAAGATCGATTCATGCATCATACTTGAACACCTTGCATAATAATTCCCCTTAAAAGTGGTTGGATAAGTAATGTCAATCCCATTCTTGCTACCCTCTTTATCCTCAAGCTATCCTTATAGTCCTACCCTAACTTCTACAGGCTATGGCAAAGACCAAGATAACCGCACACAAGTCCACTGGACCTCATGGAGTCCCTCATCACCAGTTGGCACCGCGTAACCGTGAGCTTGGTGAAGGAAGTTCCAAGACCCTAGGAGATGAAGGATCTTCAAGCAATTCCACCAACATCGAGAACCTTACCAAGGGGCTCAACACTCTTCGTCGAGCTCATTCCAAAGATCAAGAGAAGCTGGCAGAAATGGAAAGGGACATCACCAAGAATATCGAGTTGCAGAATGAAGCCTAGACACGAGAGGATGCGGCCAATGAACGCATCCATGAGTTGGAGTTCTACGTAGAAGACCTGGAGATGGACAACGCCATTCTTCACGAGAATGTCCACATGATGTACGCTCAACTTCATCCTCCTCATGGGGATGGTGAAGTTACAGATGAAGAAATGATTGTAGATCCAGGAGAAGTCGAGAATGAAGAAGAGGAGGAGGATCCTGAGGAGTTAGTGTACTTTTCTGATGAAGATGAGGTTGAGTCCGATATGGACACGAACGCCGATGACTGAGAGTTTGGAGTAGTAATAGTTCCTTTACTGTTTTTCTAGTCAACCAGGTTGTCTTGTGGGATACAAGACATGTAATATAAATAAGTAACCCTTTGTAGCATGAAACCTTTTAACTGCTTTCAATAAAATAATAATGTAAATAAACGTGTCTCTCTGACAGATGCCTCGTATTAACACCCGAACTGGTGCAAGTACTTCGCAAGACAATGATGAAGTCCCAAATCCTCCACCAATGCCTCCGACTATGGCAGATTCCATAACTGCACTCGTCTATGCAACGGCAGAGAATGCTAGGTTGTTAAGGGAAATGGCTCAGAACCAACAAGCACCACACCCTAATCATGGCCGCCGTAATAATGGAAATGACGAGACAGCCTATATTGATTTTACTGACACATGTCCGCCTGTGTTCTCTAAGGCAGAAGAGCCTTTAGAAGCTGACGATTGGCTCCAGACAATGGAGCAAAAGTTTGAGCTGATTCGCTGTACCGAGATTCAGAAACCAAGGTTTGCGGCACAGCAACTCCGAGGAGCTGCTGGTGCCTGGTGGGCAAATTTGATAGCTATACAGCCCGCTGGTCACCAAATCACCTGGATGGAGTTTAAGGATGCCTTCAGGGCACACTATATTCCAGATGGTGTGATGACCATAAAGTTAGAAGAGTTCCTGGCTCTTAAGCAAGGGGAGCACCCGGTGATGCACTATGTTGGGCGTTTCAATCACCTATCGTAGTATGCTATAGAGTATGTGAATACTGACAGGAAGAAGAAGAATCATTTCATGAGAGGTCTGAACACCAAACTTCAGACCATGATGGCAACTTGTGGCAATGCAACTTATCATGAGACTGTCAACATTGCTATCGCTTCAGAGGAGAATTACCGCCGACACAAGGAGGCGAAGAAAAAGAGAGCATTTGCTTCCGGATCGTCGAGTGGAAAGTGTCAAAAGGTGGTCTACCATCCTCAGAATCATGGCCGTGCACCATTCCGCCCACAACAAAGCCAAAGCAGGCATCAAATCTTTATTTGCCCTACAACTAATATGACTTATCCTAATCAAGCACCGCAACAGCAAAATAATACAAATAATGCAAACCACACTACTACTTCCCAGAATCACAATTATCCATGTTATAATTGTGGTAAACCCGGACACTTTTCCCGAGAATGTCCGTATCCCAAAAAGAGTAATCCTAATGTACCTAAAGCCCCTGTTACTCAAGCTCAGAATCAGTACAAGGGCAATGCTCAGAACAGTTAGAAAGGTCAGGCTAAGAAGAAAGCTAGAAGGGTCTTCTATACTCAGGTGGAATCTATTCTAGAAGGAGAACCAGTAATGATTGGTATGTTTTCCGTTGCTAAGCACCCTGCAATTACCTTATTTGATTCCGGTGCATCCCATACATTCATCAACCGTACATTTGTTGTGAAGCATGGGATAACTATTGGGGAAACAAAAGAACCATATCATATACAGTCGCCCGGGGGACGACTCTGTACAAGGGAGATAGTTCAGCATGTATCTATTGATTTGGGAGGACATGAGTTCCCTACCAGCATGCTGATATTAAAGGATCAAGATATAGATGTGATCCTTTGTATGAACTGGTTAACTCAACATGGGGTTGTCATAGATGTCCTGCGTAGAACCATAAGAGTAAATGTATCTGGTAGCAAAACCCAACTTCTCATCCAACTTCCCTTTCCTAAGAGTACAGTTGGAACGATCTGTGCAACTACTATTGAAGAAGCTGAGAACATTCCTGTGGTATGTGAATTTACGGATCCCAATGATCTGCCTGGACTGCCACCAGACCGAGATGTGGAGTTTAGAATTGACCTAAAACCAGGAACGACACCTGTGTCCAGAAGAGCATATAGGATGCCACCCAAAGAACTAGCAGAATTAAAAATGCAACTACATGAGTTGTTAGACAAGGGTTTCATTCAACCCAGTTAATCACCTTGCGGATGCCCTGCTATCTTCGTGAAGAAGAAGGACCAAACCTTAAGGTTATGTGTTGACTATCGGCCATTAAATGAAGTCACCATAAAGAACAAATACCCCTTACCCCGAATTGATTTGCTTTTTGATCAACTTGCGGGTGCTAAGGTGTTCTCGAAGATAGACTTGAGATCAGGCTATCACCAGATTAAGATCAGACGAGAAGATGTGCCGAAGACAGCGTTTACTACCCGATATGGTATATATGAGTATTTAGTCATGTCTTTTGGGCTGACCAATGCCCCAGCTCATTTCATGTACCTGATGAACTCAGTTTTCATGCCTGAGTTGGATAAGTTTGTAGTGGTATTCATTGATGACATTCTTATCTATTCTAAGAGCAAAGAAGAACATGCGGAACATCTCTGCATTGTTCTACAACGATTAAGAGACCACCAATTATATGCCAAATTCAGTAAATGTGCATTCTGGTTAGAGGAAGTACAATTTCTTGGTCATGTTTTATCTGCTGAAGGTATAGCTGTTGATCTGAGCAAGGTAGAAGAAGTCCTTGACTAGAAAGCACCTACCACTTTTTCATCAAGTTTGTAGTTTTCTGGGGTTGGCAGGTTATTACCGTCGGTTCATCCCTGACTTCTCCAGAATTGCGAAGCCAATTACTGGATTGCTAAAAAATCAAACTAAGTTTATATGGTCAACAGAATATGAGAAGGCCTTTCAAACATTAAAGAAGCTACTGACAACAGCACCAGTATTAGCACAACCTGATATCGAGAGGTCGTTTGATATCTATTGTGATGCGTCTGGAATTGGTATTGGCTGTGTTCTTATGCAAGAAGGCAGAGTCATAGCATATGCTTCCAGACAACTCAAGAAGCATGAAGAACATTATCCCACCCATGATCTTGAATTAGCCGCTGTTGTTCATGCACTCAAGGTTTGGCGACATTATTTATTGGGCAATATCTGTCATATCTATATGGATCACAAAAGTTTGAAATACATCTTCACTCAGTCAAAACTGAATATGAGGCAAAGAAGATGGTTGGAACTTATCAAAGATTATGACTTAGAACTGCATTATCATCCGGGCAAGGCTAATGTGGTTGCCGATGCCCTGAGTCGCAAGAGTCATTGCCATTGTCTCACTGTGAAACCTATGCAATGGACATTGTGTCAAGAGATGGAGCATCTCAATTTACAAATCATTGAACAAGGTTCCCTATCTAATATTGCAGTTGAGTCTACTATCAAAGATCAGATCATTGCTGCTCAATGGAAAAGTAAGGGTATAACCCATATCAAAGATAAAGTCAGATCTGGAAAACCAACATGTTTCAATATTGATGAATCCGATGTCGTATGGTTCAAAGATAGATTGGTAGTACCCAAAAGTCCAGAGTTGCGAAAGCAGATTCTTGATGAAGCTCATTCTACAAGATACTCTATTCATCCGAGTAGCAACAAAATGTATCATGATCTAAGAACAAGATATTGGTGGACCAAAATGAAAATAGAAATAGCTCAATATGTGGCCAAATGTGATACTTGTCAGAGAGTCAAAGCGATTCACATGAAGACTGCGGGTCCATTACATTCATTGCCAGTTCCATCTTGGAAGTGGGAAGATATCTGTATGGACTTCATAGTGGGGTTGCCTAGGACTTCTGTAGGCTACAATTCAATATGGGTTATTGTTGATCGCCTAACTAAGATAGCTCATTTCTTACCAGTCAGAGATAAATATCGAGTGGAACAGTATGCAAAGCTTTATCTTGATAGAATTTTCAGTCTGCATGGGGCACCCAAGACCATCGTCTCTGACAGAGGGTCATTGTTCATATCCAAGTTTTGGAAAAGTATACATGAGTCTTTGGGAACTAAACTTATCCGTAGTTCTGCTTATCATCCGCAAACAGATAGACAGACGGAAAGGGTAAATCAAATTCTTGAAGATATGTTAAGAGCATGTGTTCTCTCCTATGGTGCTATGTGGGATGAATGCCTTCCCTTAGCTGAATTCTCATATAATAATAGCTATCAAGAGAGCATTAAAATGGCACCATTTGAAGCATTGTATGGCCGTAGATGCCAGACACCTTTACATTGGTCAAGGAAGCAAAAGAGAAAGTTCAACTCATACAAGCTAATATGAAGGTAGCTCAATCCCAACAGAAAAGCTATGCTGATAAGAGGAGGCGACCGCTAGAATTCATAGTGGGAGATCATGTCTACCTCAAGGTATCGCTAATGAAAGGAGTTTATCGTTTTGGGATTCGAGGAAAGTTGGCACCCCATTATGTTGGTCCTTTTCAAATCCAACAACGATGTGGACCAGTCGCCTATCACGTCAAGCTACCAGATCACATGTCAGTTGTGCATGATATTTTCCATGTATCCCAGTTGAAAAAGTGTCTTCAAGTACCTGACCAAGTGATCGACTTTGGTGATGTAGAACTAGCACCTGATTTGACTTATGCCGAGTACCCCATTAGAGTCTTAGATCAGAAAGATCGAGTCACTCGAAGGCGTACAATCATGTTCTACAAAGTACAATGGAACCAACATACTGAAGAAGAAGCTACTTGGGAGTCCGAGGATTACTTAGAAGAAAACTTTCCTGACTTCTTTGCTTCTCTCTAGTTATAATACCTTGTCTATGTTATAACTTGTCTCTCTTGTCAAAAGAATGGAAAACCACCTCACTAGTCTTTTGAATAAATTTATGATGTGTTAGCTTGACACATTTCCTTTTCCATTACTTAATCCTAAGTTATAAATCTCGGGACGAGATTTCTATAAGGGGGGAGGGTTGTAACACCTCTGGTGTTTTGACCTATCATTAAAATTTGACATGTCATCATATGCATTGCAAATCATTCATAAAGTAGGAAATTTTGAATGCATTCACTAAATAAGCTTTATTTCATAAAGTTGTTATTTTATGCGATGTAATGTGGTTCAAAACTTTAAATAAAGATCATGACCACAAGGGTCAAATTTCATGTGATCATGTGAGACCATGTGTTAATTGACTCAAATAACCCTAATGGACCATGTTACTGGTCAAAAATCAAAGTTATGTCAAAAGGTAAACAAATCAAATTTGAATTCAAATTCCAATTATAAAAGTCCTTTTTGCCCCTTTTGTCTATTTCAAAATCCATTTGGAATTTGGGGTTGTGACAAAAAGCAAAGGTGAAGCTTATTTTATAAGGATCAACTTTCGTATTCAAAGTTTTTAAAGTTTACATATAAAATTTGGAGTAATTTTGAAATGATTCAAATACCAAATTCAAATTTCAAAATGGATGCAGAATTTGAAAATGTTCCTTGAAGCAAAGTTGTAGAGTTTGAAAAGTTGAGCAACTTTCATTTTTGGAGATTTTCAACTTCTTTAGAAAAATTGGGAGTAATTTGTAAAACGAACTCAGTGGCAAATCTATAAATACTTCAAAAATCAAGTTGGCAACAGGGCGCCACCGCCCCACCGCCGGCATCCTTTCTCCGGTCTTCTAGGCGCGCCCGTGGCCACCCTCAGCTTCGCGCTGGCGCGGGGAGCACGCTGCGTGTCGATTCCGTGCGCTCCTGGCCGCGCTATAAAGCCCAGACGTCGCCGTTCATTTTTCTTCCTTCCCTTTGTTTTCCCGACGCCGCCGTCTCGACTCCGGCGAGCTTCCCTCGTCTCCTCAGCGCAAGATAGCCCCGAAAAAGCCATGTCCTAGTTCCGCCTGCTCCTTGTGCATCCGACCGAGCTGTTGCTACCGCTTGATTTCGCCGAGAGCTCGCTGTCCACATTCTTCTTCCTCGTGGCCGGCGACCTCGACCGAAACTCTGATTCACCGTGGCCAGCATCGTCCGGTGAGCTGTTGCCCTTTCTTGTTGACTCTACGGCTTCGTCTCTATGCTGTAGTGCTTATTCCACTCTTGCCTGCTCGTTTGGCCCACTGCAGTCACCAGAACGCCGTCGTCGACGAGGTCCGCTCCGTCGTGATCACGGTCACCGTCGAAACTCGTCACCATAGCTTCTCCGGTCTTGCTCGTTGCTTCAACACATTCAGGGTGAGCCACTGATGCTTCCTGAACTCTCTATTTCACCGTTACCAACCTTGTTTCACTGGCGTAACGCTGCCGTGCCACCGCGTCCGCCATGGCCGGCGTCAGCCTTGTTCCATGTCGTAATCAACCTCCAAAGTACCACAGATTGATACGCCTAGTTCTTGTGAATGTGTTGGTACTCTGGCCGTCGTTGTTGGACTCACCGTCGGCGGGTTAGCGCCGGTCAGCGCCGTCGAGGCCACGGTCAAAGCTAGAGGATAGGGCTGACATGTGGGGACCGGCTGTCAGTGAGAGAGAGAGAATAGAGAGTTTTGATATTTTCTGATTTTGAAAAGTGCTAAAAATTTGGGAATTTGTTGGAAAATAATCATAGCCCCAAAAATTCTAAAAATTTGTGTGTAGGTTCTGTACATGCTCTAGTATGGTTTAAAAATATGAAACTTGAAATTTGAATAGATTTTGAATGTTCAAATATTTAGTCCATTAATTGATAAATGCAATTTCCATAATTTTTGTAGGCCACTGTAAAATTCCAAAAATTTTGAAATTTATTTTGGTACACTAATTTGTCGTGAGGAAGCTTACATAAAATTTTGAGGTCATTTGGAACAAGTTCATTTTTGGGCTTATTTCCAAATTAATTCAAAAATAAATAAAAGCAAACCCTAAGTGTTTGATTAGTGTTTGATCTTGTTTTGGTCATGTTTTGTGACTAGTAGGGTTTCAAGATCAGTTTGGTCAAGTCACATGTGTGGTTCTTGCCGGTAGAATTGCAAGTTGGTTTTGTTGGCTTGCAACTGTACCGTGAAAAACAGTTGTATTTGTGGTGTTGTTTTATTTCATGTACCATGACAGTATCATGTTTACATTATCAGCATGTTAAGGCATATGTTATCATTTCGTGTAGAACCCGAGAGTGAAACGATTCTAGTTGAGCAAGTTCTGGAAGAATCCCCGGTTGTCATGGGATTCGATAATTGTGCTACTCATCCGGAACCTGAGATCGTCAACGAAGGCAAGCCCCGGTTTATGCATTAAACCATTACCTTGTTTACTTTGAAAAGTTTATCACCTATGTTACTTATTGCATTAAGTTGATTAATTCAAATGTTACCTACTTGATGCATTGCCTACCTTGTTAATTGTTTACCATCCTTGAAGATGATTTTATTTATAAAGGCGTAGAATGTTTAGTATGCTTTATGGTAGGCTTTCAAAGTAAAAGTTTTGATACAATCAAAGATGGCATACTGGCCAAAGAAAGAAAGAAGATAGAATGAACTAGAGACTAGTCGGGTGACTTATCTTGAATGTTGGGTAATGTTGTGGACTATGTCGCTTAAAGGCCACTCATTGTGGATCTTCTGAACGAGACACTTTGTAGTACTGGTCACATACTCCGGTAAGCCTACTTCGGCTAATCCGATACTAAGACGAATGCCCACGCACTGGGAGTGGTGAGATGGCGGGAGTAGCGTGTACCCTCGTGGCTTGAATGTGGCCGGATTTGAGGCGTGCTGTGCTCTCGGGTGGCGTGGAGACGGCTTAGTATAGGAGGATCTGGTAGCGAGGTTGATATATGCAAGATTAAGTTCTACATATGTCGTGTGATAGAGAATCCCCAGCTGGGACTTGAATCAATTCGAATTGTCGGTGCTCCGCGGATATGGAGACTCGATTCATTATAGAAGCAATGCAGGACTGGTGAATTACTAAAACATGAGAAAAAGAATGGAATGAGAAGGATTGGAATATGAGATATGAACACTTAGTTTGAGATAATGAACTAAAGTACTTACGGGTAAAACTCGAAAATAGGATCAAGAATAGTAAGCTTTTGGCAAAGAACTTTTGAATCTTGCTACATCCGTACCTTGACCCAACACCTGCATCTCTAAAGTCCTTCACCCCTTTTTTGTCGGGTCAGTCTTGTTGAGTACTTTTGTACTCAGGGTTTGTTAACCCTTGTTGCAGGTGAGTCGCATGCGTAGGCTTGTTTTGGTCCCTGCTGCATGTCAGTGTTTGAAGTCGATGACGATGAGGAATGATGAATGGCCTTTGGACAAGGCACTAGTTTGTGTGAAATAAATAATGTTAATGTAATATTATCCCGCTACAATGGTTGTATGACACTTATGGTTTTGTAAGTTTGAAACAACTGGTTTGTAATATTAAAAACTTAAGTCTTCCACTTTATAATCTCTGGTATGTATATTGAAAACTGTTGTAATCTGCAATGTCTGTGATTGGGATCCTATTTGGAAAAAGATTCGTGGATGATTTGGGTTTCCCAAGGACACCCGACAGACCTGTTAAGTTGTTGGGAACTCGTGTATGCTATAAGAGGTCTATTGAGACATCGATAGGTGCACGTGGGCCCGATTTCTTAGGAGGTTCTGCCACATCTGGTATCGGATTCTTAATGGGTTTCATTCCATCACGAGTGACTCTCCAAACACCCAAATCTACCACCTCAAGGTGACAAGCCATTCTAGCTTTATAGTAAGGGAAGTTAGTGCCGTCAAAGTGCGGAGGCCTAGAGATATCCGTACCAACCACTCTAAATAGCGTCGGCTCAACGGTGGTGAAGCCAAAGGTCCAAATTGAGCCAACCGGCTCCGATACCAATTGAAAGGGAATCGTGACCCCTAAGAGGGGGGGGGGTGAATTAGGAAACTAAAAAATCTAACTCTAAACTATGGCATCTTTTTCTATTCTTAGCAAAACCTTTGCAAAAGATAAACTATCTAAATGTGCAACTACGGTTTTGCTAGTGTGTTCTATCTCTACCACAAAAGGAGTTATGCAAACAATGTAAATGCGGAAGCTAAAGAGTAAGGTAGAGATATGCAAATTCCCGTCGATGACTCTGGTATTTTCACCGAGGTAAAGAGAAGCGCGCAAGCTTCCCCCTAGTCCTCGTTGGAGCCCCTCGCAAGGGCCAAGCTCCCAGTCGGGTAACTCCGTGGATAGCCCCGGGCCTTCCCCACGCGCAAGTGGGTCTCCGGTGTGCCTTCTAGTAAGCCTCTCCCGGACCGCTCCCCGCCATTTTCACTATCAAGCTTCCAGCCGAACCGCCGCGGGCCTTGTTCCCTTCGGTACACCGTGGCGGCCACACCACAAACGTGGTTGGTGTGATCTCGCAAGACAACAAGCTCCTCCGATGTACAACAATGGTGCGCGCAAGCACCGAGTGATAAGAGGTATGCAAACCTCACTAAACACTAGGCCTAAACCTATAGCAAGCGCATAAGCAGTTATCTAATCAACCTAAGCCCTTTGCAAAGCACCTACGCTAATCACCTAATGAATCACTGAGCACTATGTAAGTGGAGATCACTAAAATGGTGTATCAACTCCCTTGATATGTTTCCTCAGCTCTAGTCTTCTCAAATGGCCGGTTGGGGGTCTATTTATAAGTCCCACTGAGAAAGTAGCCATTGGGGATGAAACCCACTTTTCTGGTACTAACCGGACGCTCATCACGTCTTGACCAGACGCGTCCGATCGTCCCGACCGTTGGAGCGTGCGCGTTGATCGGACTCGGCTCAGATTCTGGTCATCATCGACCGGACGCGTCCGGTCACGCTGGTGCCACTCTAGAACCTCTCTGGACTCGATCGGACGCTACACTTTGTGCATCCGGTCGTCTAGTTTGCTGTGTCCAGTCACACTGAAAACATTGTTGTGATGATGAACAGTGTCACCGGTGCGTCCGGTCACTGCTTCGCTCAGTGTCTGGTCACTGCTGCTCAGCGTCCGGTCATAGCTGCCGACGCCTGGTGTTGCCGAGCAACTGATTGGACATGTTCGGTCCTTATTAGGGCCGCGTCCGGTCACCTCTGTCGAGCTCATTTCTTCGCGATCTTACGTCGGCTTGGTTCCCATCTTCATGCTTGGACTTTGCTTGATATCTTGGATCATGTCTTGTGCTTCTAGGGTCTTGCTTAAGGTGTTGATCATCGGATCATCATGTCATCTTCGTCCAAGTCACGTCTTGCACCCTATTGAACTACAAAACAATCACTTGCAAATTCATTAGTCCAATTTGGTTGTGTTGGTCATCAAACACCAAAATCCACATCTATTTTTTAGATGTATGTGGCAAGTGTGTTTATTTGGAAGTTGCATATATATCACACATGTGCTGCAAGTGTTTTATCTTGATGTTGTGTATATTTTGCAATGTTTTTAAGTGTTTTTAGGTGCTTTTTCAAGTGTTTTAGAAGCACATTCAAGTGTGTCATCTGTGTTCTGACGTATGTTGCAAATGTTGTATCTTGATGTTTTAAAAGTAGATTAGCTATTGCATATGGGGACGTGTGTGGGAAGCGGGAGAGGGCATGAGTGGTCCCCACAAGTAGTCTAGCAGCTCGAGCGAAGTCTAGAGGCATGCTGGTGGAGATGTGCTGGCGTGAGCAAATACGGCGCATGGGAGACGGAGTGTAGCTCGGGAGATGGACGCGAGCTCGGATGCTAGCACTTCTATTTATGAAGAAGGAAATGCAGATGAACTTGGTGTGTGCATATGTCATGATTTGTTTGGGATGTGTTTATTTATACCTACCTGGCGATATTGGGGCACTGATTTGCTTGGAGGCAGAGTAGATGTGGCACACGAGCGGCATCCTCTTGATGAAGAACTCACCGAGGCCGAGGAGGGAGACGCCTAGCCATGATGACATGAAAAGGTCGACGAGGAAGATGAAGGAGACAAACTCGAGACCTGCATAGCATAGAGATGGCCATCATCATTGCATCAGTAATACTGTGTAGCAGAGAACGCTGATCAAAGGCTAATTCATTTCTTATTCTTATCGCATGCAGCTTGAGTCTCGTGATCAGATTGGATCAACAACATGATTAATTACCAAAGAGATCTATCCCGAGATGGACGTAGATGGGCCAGATGAAGCCGCCGACTGATGTGTTTGGTTTGTGGAGTCACCCTATGCTTCATAAGGTGATGCATCATGATTCATCAAATGAATTTTGGTGGAATCAACTCAATCTTCATGTATATATTAGTTATTAGCTTGTGAGGAATGAGGTGGTGGTGGATCAACTCATTCAATTTCACAAACCAAATACAAAGTAAGGAGTGAGAAGAACATGTTAGATGTATATGTATTTTCCCTCTAGTTGGAGGCTTTCTTTGCATATGTACATTGTATATATGCCCCTTTGGGCCTAGCAATACAAATGGTTGACCTTATTCTAACATGGTATCAACCTAGGTTCCTTCTCACCTTCTATTGAGCAGCCGATGATCTGCCAACCCTGTCGCCCTCGCATGCCTCTATCCCTACCCGGCGTCTGTGCGTCCTGGGGTGCTACCACGGCCACCAGCGTCGGCCTACAGGCACCTACACCGCCAAACCTCCCCAAATGTTGGCACTCCATGGCCCCGCACGCCGCCAACCGTTGGATCTGTGTAGGCTATCCTGCTAGCACCTACGTCGCCGGCCGCCCGCACTCGCGCCACCCGCCCATGTTGCCTTTGCGCCTCTCGCCCGCGCGACTCGATGGCCTCATGCATGTGCGCCACCGTGCCTCACCCTCCCATGCTACCCTGTTGACTGCCCACACGAGGCACAGCCTCTTGCTCACGCCCGTGAGGAGCGACCTCCCGCCTACACTTGCGTGACCTCACGTGTGATCCTCTGTTCTGCATCCCTTCTCTTCTTCTTCTAAAAAATGAGTAAAAAGAAGAGGAAAAAAAGGAGATGCCACTGCCTGTTGTTGGCTGTCCTTAACTCACACTCTTAACCGCCAACACTAGCATAAAATCCTAGCATACATACACCAAACCTAGAAATAGGGCTTTAGAACTAACACTTTCCACAAGTTTTGGTGTTTGATCTTTGCAGAAGGACATGTCAGAATTACACAAGAACTATACCTAAAGTATACAAGAAATACAATAATACAAATACCCGACATGAGCCAAAGGGGAAGGAGGCCGACAACCAAGCAAATCAGGGCCCAGAACAAGTGGAGAACAAGACCAAAATCCAACCAAACCAACTCAACTTTGTGCAACACCGCCATGAGCCAAGTCTAGGAGATCACAAGAGGCAGCCCAACAAAATTGGACTCAAGGTGGGCCACCTAGGGTGTGGCCGCACCCATGGTGCAGGTGCACCCCTTGTGACCTGCCTTAGGCCCAACCTTGCCAAGTTGGTTCATACCATCTCTCCAAGGACGGTTCACAGGGTGATGGCCAAGTTCAATGTACCTAGAATGTCAATTTGCACTTTCCATGAGGGAGGAGGCACTTTTCAAAGACCCCCCTCCTCTCCACCTATAAAAGGAGGCCATCCCCTCCTCATTTCAATAGCACCTCAAGGCATAGAGCTACACCAAAAGAGCACCACTCAAGAGGGCTAAGGCCCTAGCTAGCTAGAGTTGAGTAATTGGGAGGGATGTGAGGGAGAGTTCAGGGAAGTGCTGGACTTGTCGGTATCTCCCTGCTTGTACCTCAACGAACACCTGCACCTCAATGGATTCAACTGCTAAGTGAGTGTTCGTGGTTCTTATGTTATTAAGTCTTTCCTTTAGGTAAGTTTTGCTCTTACTTGTTTGCGAGATCGTCGTCCGTCCTCATGGTGGATACTCTAGTAGAGGGCTCCTGATAAAGACATATCACCCTATACAACGCTAGAGTAATAGTCGATCAGCGTAGACATGGTGTCTAGGCTAGAGGCGACCTTCATTTGCCTCATACTCCACGGTTGAGGGGTAGGTGGCAGGTGGTGATAGCCCTATCCATCCCTCGTAATCCCCCATGTCTAGGTATGGTGTAGAGCTAAAGCCCGGTATCGCTTGGCAGACCAGGTGTAAGCTAGTGCCCGAAGTGAGCAAGTAGAAGTAAAGTTTATCTATCCATAGACCCTATAACCATAGGAATCCATCTCAACCTCTACCCACTCTACCCTTGTGTTGTCTTGGATGAACTAGCTAGAAGAGTACCTCCGCTCTCTGTGGAAAATACGATACCCTGAATACTTCTGGGTGAAATGCTACAACGACAATTCCGTGCGCTTGTAGATTATTTCTGTATGCATTAAGAAATACCAACAACCATTTCTGGTGCCGTTGCTGCCGGGGACGGTTGTTGTATTTCCTTTGAACCTAGTTCATCCTCGTATCTGTATCTTTTATCTTTTCTTTTATAAAAATAAAAATATTTCTTTTATCCTTTTTTTTATCATGAAGCCAACTTCAAATTCTAATCTGTCCGCTTCAAAAGGGGAGTTCCTTGAGCCATCACTAGTTTTAGAACCACACTGTTCATCTGGCTATGAACTCCACCCTAGTTTGAAAGTTATGGTTTGGGCACAACCCTTCTCATGGCATGACAATGAAAACCCCTGCCATCACCTGCTAGACTTTGAGGAAACATGTTCATGCCTGAGCATCTCTGGCATGACACAAGAAAATCTAAAGTGGACATTGTTTTCCTTTTCTCTCATGGGGAAGACAAGGCAATGGTACACTCTTGCCGTAGGAAGTATGAATGGGGACTAGAACGAACTTAAAGATAGATTTTGTCTTGCATTTTTCCTATGTCCCATATCAGCTCTCTACCAAGGGCAATCCTTGACCTTGAGCAGCACGAGAAGGAGTCTATAGGTGCAGCCTAGAACAGGTTCTCAGTGTTAATACATGTGGGCCCAGACTTGTCTTTACCCGACATCATATTGTTGTGACTCTTTTGTTTGGGTATTGACATAGATGCTGACTTATGCCTAGATATGACTGCCGGAGGTCGTTTCACACACAAACCTATAATGAAACAAGTAAAATTCCTTGAAAAGTTCATTGATAGACAAACTTCTTCCGTCATAAGAACCAAACTCCTCCAGGCCAAAGTCATGTCGAGTGTTGAGGAGTCTTCATTAGTCAAATCCAAACCCATACCATCCTTAGATTCGACTCATGAGCCCTCGCCCGAACCACAAACACTGAAGGAAAGAGTACTTCATCCTTCGAAGTTCCCTATCAAATGTGAGGATTATGTAATAACTCAAAGATATCACGGTACAAAAAGCACACAAAATAAGTTTCCCCTAGAGTGGAACCGTCAAAGGAATGGTTAATGGAAGTGAAACGTTCTTCTAAAGTAATTCAGATTCTTTCACCTTCCACGACCATACCTTGCTCGTTAAGGGGAACAAACATATAAGCCCTTCACAACCCCACAGTCAGGACTAGTATCATGTCAGAATTCCTAGCGAAAAACCTTTTGGGTAACATGCCGCTAGTCCTGACCAATAAACTCTTCAAAAGTCCGTTGGGACTATTTTTTGAGTGTTGTGGGATCGCCAGGGTCGTGCTAGTCATAATTGACAAAATTGAGGTTTTTATAGACTTCCATATCTATGCCATCCTTGAGTTTGATATTCTCATAGGCTACCCTTTGGAAAACCTTATCCAAGAATTTTTTTCCCATGGGGGCCTTGATGAAAAGTTGGGAACAACTGCTTCTGCCATTCCTATCTTTCACCTAGAAATCCCAATAGCAAAGCATAATCCCAACCAAGATCTGGTCGAGGAGGTGAAGTTCATTTCCCCATTCATTTCACATCCTTGTGAAGCTAAACGTCCATCATCACTCTCGCCCGAATTCGAGCCATGTCCCTCTAGCCAACACGATATAACCTTTAAGAAAGAGAACTTCTAGGCAATTAATGGACAAACTCGAAAAACCAACTCTAGAGCTCGAAATGAATGATTCCACAAATGAGCAAGAAAGTTTCTCTTTTGAGTTTCCTCGCGTTTCATGCTCACTTTTGGAGTCTATAGAGTTGATCACGCTTTGTCCCACACGCTTCTACGAGGATCCCAACCTTCTCTTAATTCTCATTTACAAACTTTTTAAGAGGATGGTTGTGGATGCTTTCGTTTATCACAAACATTACAAATCCTGTAGCAGCACTGTGGTACTAACCTTGCAGCTTAAACATTAATGCTAAATGTTTGGTGGTGAAGCTGAGAACTATACCACCATTGATAGTTGCAAGATGAAGTTCCCAAGATCGAGCTTGTGACCATAAACAAAGCACTACCGGGAGATACCCCAAACCATCACTATAAAAAAACATAATAATTATGAAAAAAGCAACTTTCCTTTTCAATAAAAGCAAGAACATGCTATCAAGATAAGTCTGCACCTTTGGGTATTCTTGTCACTAACCATTTTAGGTTGAGACTAAGAAGAACAAGGGGCATATGATGCTAGAAAACATGAGAGCTACATCAACTAAAAGACATGATGACCCTTTGATGATGGAACACACTCAAAGAGGAGACCCCGACACTACACACTTGACTTTTACAGAAAAGTCCAATTGTGGGGAGAGAGTCTCATTACAAGATTCCATACAAACCAAATGTCATTAAAAATGATGTTAGCTCTACCTTGCTATAAAAAAAAAGAGAGTAAAAAAAGAATATATATATAGAAAAAAGAAAAGAAGAGAGAGAAGAAGCATTCTCCTCTTCTAGACCTTTGCACTAAGGCCCATGGTCCATACACACTAATTGTGTGTGTGGCCTAGCCTTAGTGATAACCTGAGATGGACCATACATAAGCTACTGCTGTAGCAACTTCAAAGGTTATATAGACAAATGCTTCTGGTAAGAACACTCAGGTATGCAAAGGTAAAAAAAAGTTCACCAACTCTTGTACTTGTGTTTTGTCTCCATAAGAATATAACTTGTTCATACAAACTCATGCTTTCACTGTTTTATGTCATATGCTCTAGTTTAGGTGTATTCATATATGGTACATCCATAGGCTTTGTAAATTAAGCATGGTGGTTAGGTTAAAATAGCCTTCTTTAATCAAAATTTGATATGGTGTTGAATTCTGGTTAATGAACTTTGAGTAATTATTCTTATAAACATTGAAAGTAATTTATGATGGAGATAAACCAAGGC
Organism: Miscanthus lutarioriparius; assembly: GCA_904845875.1. Classification (NCBI taxonomy): domain Eukaryota; kingdom Viridiplantae; phylum Streptophyta; class Magnoliopsida; order Poales; family Poaceae; genus Miscanthus; species Miscanthus lutarioriparius. The sequence continues at coordinate 26,951,220 of CAJGYO010000015.1, forward strand.
TAGAAATACACTACAAAACTTTACCGTAGCCTTGCTTGAGCCATGCTTAATGATATAAAAGTTGGGTGAACAGATTTGAAAAAAAAAAATATATAATAATAATAATAATAATAATAATAATAATAATAATAATAATTTAGGCTCCCTAGTGCTTTAGCTGGTAGAGCCCCTGTTTGTTTCCACTCTTGTTTTTCTATTAATAAAAGTAGGTACAAGAATAAGTGTGAGAAGATCTCTCAAACATAACAAATACACATTCGAGATCTCCCACCAACATGTTGCACAACATCGGGCAATCCCAACATGCTGAAGGACAGGACACATAGCTCCAGAGAGAATTAACTGAACCTCTGGTTTGGCCAATTCGCCTTTGATCCCTAAACTCCTTCCTCTTCAAACCGATGGTTTGTGCAACACTACCCCCTCTCCTAAATTTTGAAGTTTAAAATTGAACAAATAAAAAATGCAAAACAAATGTCACTCCACCTCCATGCAAATTTTATAAACCACGCTTTGTTTAAAATTTAGAAAAGTATCATGTCCATAGCATTTTAAGATAGGAGCTTGCATAAAGTTTGTTCCATATACATACACTTATGCTTGTGGGAAAAATATTCTAATAGGACAATCATGTTGACTAAGTTGTTGTGAGGTGTGATATAGTTCTGACATCGAAATCCTACCATTTCTATTCAAGGTACTTGGAGAATTTTTTTGATAAAATTTTATAAAACCATAGTATCACATACTCCTCATGTGGTGAGCAATTCCTACCAAAGCCAAATTTAAACATCTTGCAAGTTTTAAGCCCTCTACATACACTGCTTGTTACTATATTGAGTTTGATGAAGTCTTGTTGACCCTTGTTGAGAGATTTATCATGCTCCCAAGATCAAGATCACGTACACCCACATACACTTGCTGCTCCTACATTGGGAGTACGCAAAAACATTCTTCCATCCACCAAAAATTCTGCTCCTATACTGGGAGTAGACAAAAAAATTGTTTGTTAGGTAAATAATCCATGTTCTAAAAGAAAGTGATCTCTCTCTAAATATGTGGTTTAGAAGAAGAAACATAGGCTATGCAAAAAGCTTAAAAGAAAAAATATGGACACATGAAGGTCCAAGTACAAAAAAAAAAATGATGAGCACATGAAGGCTCATGTATTGAAAGAAAGAATGATAGCCATGTTTCAAAACAATAAGTTATAGAGAGAGATCACATCTACAAAAGGAGTATAGTTTTAGTTTACCTTTTTCCACACACTTGCACATCTTGATCTAAGAGTATGGTACTTGTCTCCATGGATCCTTGATTTGACTTTACAACATGTGTAATACAAGTATGCTATTTTGCTTATCCCTACCTAAAGCTCCACATAAACCTTTTAGAAGTAGGAGAAAACAAAAAAGGTAAAACATTGCTATGCCTTGGTGAGAAAGTAAGTGATTTGAGAGTGCCATTTGAGGAGTATAAAGTGAACTATGCTTTTCTAAAGAAAAACTTTCAAAACTCCAAGTGCTAAGATGTGAATTTGGGAAGATGACTTTGCTTCGAGAACTGTTCCACTTTTCAACAACCCAAGGAAACATGTTAGCTAACGTCACATATCCCACTTGTGTAAAGAATGTGTTGGAATAACTTTCATGTATAGACATATATCTTAGGATGTTATGCTCGTGATTGCTTTTATCTCTAACTTTGCTCGAGGACGAGCAAAGGGCTAAGTGTGGGGAGTTTGTTGGCGGTCCTTAACTCACACTCTTAACCACCAACACTTGCATAAAATCCTAGCATAAAGACACCAAACCTAGAAATAGGGCTTTAAAATTAACACTTTCCACAAGTTTTGGTGTTTGCTCTTTTGCATCAGGACATGTCAAAATTACACAAGAAATATACCTAAAGTGTACAAGAAATACAACAATACACATACCAACATGAGCCAAAGGGGAAGGAGGCCCACAACCAAGCAAATCAAGGCCCAGAACAAGTGAAGAACAAGCCCAAAATCCAACCAAACCAACTCAACTCTAATCAACACCACCATGGGCCAAGTCCAGGAGATCACAGGAGGCAGCCCAACAAAATTGGACTCAAGGTGGCCCACCTAGGGTGTGGCCACACCCATGGTGTGGGCGCACCTCTGGTGGCCTTCATCAGGCCCAATCTTGCCAGGTTGGTTCATATCGCCTCTCCAAGGACGGTTCACAAGGTGATGGCCAGATTCAATGTACCTATCACGTCGGTTTGCACTTTCCATGAGGGGAGGAGGCACTTTTCAAAGACCCCCTCCTCTCCACCTATAAAAGGAGGCCATCCCCTCCTCATTTCAACAACACCTCAAGGCATAGAGCTACACCACAAGAGCACCACACAAGAGGGCTAAGGCCCTAGCTAGCTAGAGTTGAGTAGTTGGGAGAGATGTGAGGGAGAGTTTGAGGAAGTGCCAAACTTGTCGGTATCTCCATGCTTGTACCTCGATGAACACCTACACCTCAACGGATTCATCTGCTAATTGAGTGTTCGTGGTTCTTATGTTATTAAGTCTTTTGTTTAGCTAAGCTTTGCTCTTACTTGTTTGTGGGATCGTCGTCCATCCTCATGGCGGATACTCTAGTAGAGGGCTCCTGATAAAGACAGACCACCCTGTACAATGCTAGAGTAGTAGTCGATAGCATAGACATGGTGTCTTGACTGGAGGCTACCTTCGTTTGCCTCATACTCCATGGTTGAGGGGTAGGCGCGACAGGTGGTGATAGCCTTGTCCGTCTCTCATAATCCCCCATGTCTAGGTATGACGTAGAGCTAGAGGCCGGTATCGCTTGGTAGGCCAGGTGTAAGCCGATGCCCGAAGTGAGCAAGTAGAAGTGAAGTTTATTTATCCATAGACCCTATAACCATAGGAAGCCATCTCAACCTTTACCCACTCTACCCTTGTGTTGTCCTTGGATGAACTAGCTCGAAGAGTACCTCCGCTCCCTGGGGAAAATATGATACCCTGAATACTTCCAGGTAAAATGCTACAATGGTAATTCAGTGCGCTTATAGATTATTTCTGTATGCATTAAGAAATACCAATACCTGTTGTTGAGGAGCATCATTTTTGTCTTGGTGGTGTGAGTTGTGCTCCACCAGCGACCTCTGTCCTAACAACCACATCTCTCCCGTCGTCCTCACCCATTCTACCTATGTCATCCCCGGCCTCTACGGTGGTGAGTGGGGGATCCTTTGTTGGTCGTTGTGATGCATCCACTCTATGAGTTCCTTGCTCACTTTCTATTATGGAGCAGGAGATTCTTACCCTTTTTCGTTGTCTTACTACCTCTATGTCACCTTTGGCATCTCCTCCTCCAAACCTTGGCATCTCATCCAAGTGGTTCCTGGATTCTGGCGCCTCTTTCCATATGACTCCTTATCCAACTCATTTGTCATTATTGTCATTTCCACATTCTTCTTCTATTGTGCATACTACCGATGGCATGTCTCTTCCTGTAGTTGGTTGTGGCACTCTCACCACCTCCTCCTTCCATGTTCCCACTATTTCTCATGTTCCTCAGGTCTTTATGCAGTTGATGTCCGCGAGTTAGGTCACTGACCATGGTTGTCGTATCATTCTTGAGGTGGATTCTTGTTGTGTTCAACATATCTGTATGGAACTTCTGGTGGGGATGGGGACTAGGTATCATGATTCTTAGGGTCTTTGGTAGGTTGACTGGTTGCGTCTTCTTTCACCCCCTTCTACTACCTAGTCATCCAGCTCTCCTGCCTCTGTGTCGTTGCATCCTCTGCCCCTACCTTTGCTCAATGGTATCGATGTCTAGGTCATCTATCCTACTCTAGACTATCCACTTTAGTTGGTAGTGGTGTTCTAGGTCCTATTTTTGGTGAGAGTGCCCTCCGTTGCACTAGTTGTTAGCTTGGCAAATCGGTGCAACTCAGTGAATCTGTGTCTCAATGTTCTTTTGATCTTGTCCATTCTGAAGTATGGGGACATTCTCCATTCACTTCCAAAAGGGGTCACTCATACTATGTTATCTTTATTGATGATTATTCGCAATTCACTTGGATCTATTTGATGTCATCTAAATATCAATTTCTCTCCATTTACTAGTAGTTCACGACTATGTTTTGCACTGAGTATGGTTCTTCCATTCGAGCTTTTTGTGTTGACTCTGCTACCGAGTACATTTTTGATGTGCATTGGAGTTATCTTGATGACTAGGGTACTCTTCCATAATTCTTATGCCATGGTGCTCATGCTTAGAATGGTGTTGCTGAGTGTAAGCATCATCATATTGTTGAGATAGCTCATGCTCCTCATTTCTACTGATCTTGCTCCACACTTTTGGGCTGAGGCTATTTCCACAACTGTTTTTCTCATTAACCGACATCCCTCCTTTGCTCTTAAGGGTTCTACTCCCTACCAATGTCTTTTCGGTTCTCCTCCTTCCTATGACCATCTTCATTGCTTTGGTTATGTCTGCTACGTTGTTCTTCCACCTCATGAGCACACAAACTGACTGCTCAGTCGCTTGAGTGTGTTTTTCTAGGGTACAACACTGAACACAAAGCTATCGCTGATCTGATTCTATTGTGTGCCGCATGTAGATTTTTTTCGAGATGGCACCTTCGATGAATCCCGCTCCTACTATCCTTGTTCCTCTAGTAACCCGTCTAGCATTGCTAAGTTCCTCTATTTTCTTACTCTTCTAGATTTATCTCTTCCACTACCTTCTTTCCCTTTGCCTATTTCTCCACCTCTGCCTACACCTTTGCCTTCGGTTTCTCGTCCTCTATCGGTTGTTCCTCTCTCACCAGTTGCTTCCCCTCATGAGCACACCCACTACTCCACCCGTTGTCCACGTCTTGCTCCATTGCTAGACTCCTCTCCCTCCCTCATTGGATCCTAAGCCTCCTCCAATCGCCCCTTTGTCTCTGGTTCCCCCCACCACCCTCTTCCTCCACACCAGTATCTCCTCCCCCACCATCATTGTGTCCTTCTCATGAGATCACTCACTACTACACTTGTCAGTCATGACCTACACCACCACTTGATAGTTCCCTATCCATCCATGGTCTTGCTCCTAAGTCCCCTCCTCGCTATGCTCTTCATGACCGTAGCACACTTCATCCTCCTAATCATCTTGGCTTCACTACTGTTGTCTTTGGTTGAGCCTACAACCTATCGGGAGGCTGCTGCTCACTAGGAGTGGTACCACGCTATGGTGAGGAGATTGCTGCCCTAGAGCATACTAGCACTTGGGATGTTGTCCCTTTGCTACCTTATGTCACTCCCATCACCTACAAGTGGGTGTATAAGGTTAAGACTTTGCTCAGATGGCTCTCTTGAGCACTACAAGGCTTCCCTTGTGGCATGTGGTTTCCTGTAGGAGCATGGTCATGACTATGAGGAGACCTTTGCTCCTATTGCTCACATGACTACTGTTTGGCCCTTCTCACTCTAGTTCTCTCTAGCTTTAGGAGTACTCTGATGCGACCTGGGGGAGTGATCACTCTAATCACCACTCTCTCTTAGCTTATTGTGCTTTCCTTGGCTCCTCCTTGATTGCCTAGAAACCAAGAAGCAGACTGTAGTTTCCTGCTCGAGTGCTGAGGCTGAGTTGCGTGCTATGGCGATTGTGCCTCTTAAGGATTTTGTTGTGCCTGCCACTCCACCCACTCCTCTCTCTCTCTCTTGACAGCACTGGTGTGATTAGTATTGCTCATGATCCAGTTAAGCATGAGCTCACCAAACATATTGGTGTTGATGCTTACTACATGAGATCGTAGGTGCACGATTAGGTTGTGATGCTCCACAACATGCCTTCAGAGGTTTAGCTTGCTTTTTTCTGTGACTATCAGACGTGTACCAACCATGGATGGTAGAGGATGGAACTCTATTCCATTATCTAAAAAAGCTAGTGGATCTCTTCACAAAGGCATAGACATGGGCTCATCATAGATTCTTGCTCTCCAAACTTAGTGTTCTAGATCCACCATGAGTTTGAGGGGGGTGTTAGATGTATAGGATGTATATGTACTTTTCCTCTAGTTGGAGGTCCTCTTTGCACATGTACATTGTATATTTGCCCCTTTGGGCCTAGCAATACAGATGGTTGGCCTTATTCTAACAGATCCATCACCACCTCATTCCTCATAAGCTAATAATTAGTTTATGCATGAGGAATGGGACCAAAATTTATGTGATGAACTCAAAACTTATGATGCATCACCTCATGAAGCATGGAGTGACTCCACAAAGCAAACACACCATAAAGAATTGAAGCCAATGTTTTGTTTCATGTGAAACGACTAGCCTACTATGAGATTTAAGAGGAAAGTACTATATGATTCAAGAGGAAAGGAATAGGATGGGATGATTCCTCCGTTTTAAACCCTGACAGTGATTTCCTTTCCTCCTCAGATTCCTACATTTTTCATTCGAATTACCTTCAATGCAAACATGCCCTACTAGTAAAATTCATGTAAACTGAAACTATGCTGCATTTTGTCCGAACAAAGTATATAATGGATAAACTCAAATGTCTACAACCTTAGACTTAGATGTCGGCGATGGATACTTAGATGTCGGCATTGGAGGATACACAGATGGCAGGCCTCGACAAACGTTCGCTCACAGAAAGCTAATGGTACCTTCCTGGCAACAATGTCTTATGTCTGGATCTTGGCTCCATGATCCTATTGATCTTCCACAAGCAAATTGCGGTTAGATGAGATTATGTTACGACAGTTTGCACTTTTTATTTGCAAATTTGCAATTAAATGGGCATTTGTACCCAAAACTTACCAGAATTATACATTGGACCACTCATGCACACCTATACCGGTTCTAGTTAAAACCTACAGAAGTTCCTACATCAATCTACCAACACAAAAATTGCATTAGGCCTCCATCCCACCAAAAAGCCTACCAATTTGTACCAAAAGAGTTAACGAGTGCTAAATTAAACAAAAGAAGCACTACTCTCTATGTATCTCTCTTTCTCTATGTATCTCTCTATGTCTCTCTCTCCCTTTACATTTTGGCATATATTGCTGTTGGGGTGTATTATACATTAGTGTCAGGGTTATGATTCCCGGGTGTCTCAAGGCATCAATTAGTTAGCAGGCCGAGCGGCCCATGGTACACCAGCTAGCAAAAAGCCCAAACGATTGAGGCCCAGCTAAGCCAAGAGGACCAGGCCAGATGCCAAGGATGGGGTTGACCTTGACCTCTCCCTTCTACCTTAACCACATAACCGCACAAAGAATCATGACCTCTCCACCAACTTGACCCCTGGGAGGAACATGGAAAGGTCAAGCCCAGCCAAGTGTGCCTGCTCTAACAAGAGGAGGCACGCCGCACTGACCCTGCAAGGACCGAGGCGAGAACGGTCACCTCGGCCTAGCCAGACGCCATCCCTGCGCCATGAAGGAGGAACAAGACACCACCACCAAACGGTGATGACTAGTATGGTGCCCACCATCCAGATACAGCCCGATGAGACATATACGACTCCACCCAATATGAGATGGGATCCACGACAGAGGCCTTGACTTAGAGGCTATCCAAACCAGCAAGATCCACGACCCCGGGGCTCAGGACCATGGCAACCGACTCCATAAGCTAACAAGACAAGCGACAACCTAGGGTGGCTACCAACATCTGTACGACACCCCCAAGATATCAGGAGGCGATGACGAAGGCCACGACAAAGACCACATCGCACAGGATGGCTAGCGAACCAAGACCGTGCCAACAATGCCACCATGGTCGGCACATTAGCACCATGCCATGTTGTGGCCATAAGACCATGATGACAACCACGCCTGGACGTGCGCAGCAAGACGACATAGCTTGCAAGCCAAGTTAGCTAGGCCCCTCCCTTAGGCTCACAATCCCTTGGTCAGGAGAACCTCCTTCTTTGTTCATTTTCTGGCCCTAAACTCTATATAAGGGTAGCCAGATCACCCTTCCTAAGGGACTCTACTTTCACCATCTTTAGATTCTTCACAATCTCCGGACTCCTAAGGCTTCCCTTTAGGTAGTCCTTCTCCTAGCTCTTGCTCTCCTACCTCTTCCTCCATTCTTGCACCCTCCATTGTAAGAACTTTAGAGCATTCAAGTGAGGAACACACACTCGATCATCTCTAAGACTACACATAGGGCTCTAGCCTGAACCTGTATAAATCCTTGTGTCTTTTGGATGCTACCATCGTCTTCCTAGAGCAGCGTGATAATCGTATAAATTTACTAGTCTAGTTTATAAAACACCGGCAGTTGGCGTGCTAGGTAGGGGACAGTCGTGCACTCTCGTTGTTGAGAAGGAAGTGATGGATCCCTGCACCTACATCGAACTCGCTCTTGGTGTGGCCCCCGGTGGCCACATCCTCTTTAGAAGCCGTGAGTTCATCGACATCGACGGGCCAGCTCCGGTTGACTGTCTTCTCCCTGGCCAAGCTCTGCGCTTTGGGGACCTAGACTTCGTAGCCGACCACCTGGGTCAGCTATGCCACTGTGAAGGGAATGCGGCCTCGCCATACATCCGAACGCTCGATCACAGACTAGCCCATGTGGGTCCCACGATCATCGATTTTGATGTGCTAGCATACAGGATCGACGCCTATCTCGGGGCAAACCTTGAGCTAGAGCTAAGCCGACATGTTTTCTATGTGTTGGCGAATGCCTTCATCCAACTCTCTTGAAGCGGGCCCCTACCACTAGAGGCTGAATTCTAGAACCCCAGCACCGCACTGCCCTCCGAAATGAGGGACGCGATCGCACTCTACGAGCGAGAGCTAGCCGGGCACAATGGCCATACGGTGACGCTAGGTTCCTTCGGGTTTATGGGGATGATGGAGTGGGATTTGGAGTCCTTCTATGATCTCCTACCGATGACCCCTGAGAACACGGACTCTGAGTCCAATTCTGAAGGGAGCTACCATCCGCTAAGGGAATAGAACATGTTGCACCTCTCGGAGGATGGGGCGGCACCAATGGGAGGCACAGAGGACGACGCCTATCCCATTCCACGCACCCCTGGAGAATAGGAAGAGTATGACTAGGAGTGCCTAGAACGAGCTAGGGCCCGTGAAGCCAATTAGGCCAACAAACGCCACGACAACAGATGCCCTAGCCCGCAACACCTCGACACCGAGGGCGCACTGGCGCATGCACACCGAGTGTATTATCAAATCCAACAAGCCAAGTGGGAGACACCCATCTTCCCTCAAGCCAGCTAGAATGTCATAGCAACCACCATGATCATGTGAACGGCCCTCAAACCCTTAACCGATGAGGGGAAGCGCATTCACCAGGAGCTGTGAGACCTGTTGGAAATTGTGGTGGCACAGCTGGCTCAAAGCTCCATGAAGAGGTGGCATCCCGAGGCTAGCCTCATGCACATCTCCTTAGCATGTGGCTCCCCGAGGGGCACCACACGCCGAGTATGCTCTAGCCCAGCAACGGCGGCGCGGCGAGCAGACGGGAGCTTTCCCCAATGCGCAGCCGCTATGTCGAGAACCATAATGCCCGTCTGACTCAAGGTGCCAGACACCCTAGGCTAGACCTGGTGGGCCAAGATCAGCTACACTACGGCGATTGTGACCCGAACAACCATGGCCGACACCCTAGGATCCGGGATGCTCGGCGCAGCTCGAGCCCGGACGCTTGCAGACCATAGGCATTTGTGAAAGGGATCCGACAAATGCCATTCCCGACGTGTTTTCACGCACGCCGCCAAACATCATCAAGTACTCTAGAGACACCAACCCCACTATGTGGCTAGAAGATTTCCACCTGCCTGTCGAGTAGGTGGGGCGGATGATGATCTCTTCATCATCCAATACCCACCACTCTACCTAGCAGAAAGTGCCCAAGCATGGCTAGAGCATCTCCCCGTGGACAGCATCCACTCATGGGTAGACTTCAAGAACATCTTTGTAGGAAACTTTCAGGGCACGTGCCTCAAAGTTGCAAACAAAAAGAAGGAGAGACTCTACGTGAGTACATCCACCGCTTTTCCATGCAGTTCATTGAGCTGCCTGATATCGTGGATGCGGACATGATTGGAGTGTTCATCTCTGGCACGACCAACAAAGCACTCATTCATGAGCTTGGACGCAGCAAGTCACAAACTACGTGGGAGTTGCTCGACCTCACGAGAAGCCATGCCTCCGATGAGGAGGCCGTCCGTGCAATCTTTTGCAAGTACAAGGGTAAGGCTCAAGATAAATCCACGAGATAAGGCTAAGGACCACAATCGGCGAGGAAAAAGCTAGAAGGACAGCTGGAGGCACCACGACTGTGAGTTCATCATGGCGGTCAACACGGTCCATAGGTAGAAAACTGGCAAGCTGAACCACGTCAGTTTTGATAAGATATCAAAATGTCATGCCAAAACCATGGCTATCTAGTCAAGCACTCCGTCGAGGAGTGTGACCTCATCAAGCGCTACTTCAAAGGCGACCAGCATGGACGCACCATTCGGATCTGCCAGCAATGAGGAGAAAGGGGATGCATATCCCGACCCAAAAGGGTGCCTCATGATATTCGGTGGACTGGTGTCATACAAGTCCAAGCACCACGGCTAGGGAGGTCAACACGACCGCTCTGGGCGAAGTCGTCCTGGCTTTCCTAAAATGGTTAGAGACCATGATCACTTTGGATAGAAAGGATCACCCCGACCACATTCCGCAACCGGGGCGCTTCCCCCTTGTCGTCGACCCAATCATCGGCATGACCTGCCTATCTCGTGTCCTCATGGATGGCGGGAGCGGCCTCAACCTCCTCTACGCTGAGACTTACGATGCCATAGGGCTGTCACAGGCGGTGATACGACTATCCAGTGCTCTGTTCCATGGAGTCATACCCAGGCTTCAGGTCGTTCCCCTTGGTCAGGTCGACTTACCCATGATGTTCGGAGGTCGAGCCAACTTTTGCACGGAAATGCTCACCTTCGAAATAGCGGATTTCCTTGATGTCTACCATGCCATCCTAGGTCGACCATGCTATGACAAGTTCATGGCCGTTCCCATCTACACCTACCTCAAGCTCAACATGCCTGGTCCTCACGGGATCATCACCATAGGAGGCAACCTCCAACAGGCCCACCTCTATGAATGGGAGAACTATGATATCACGATAGTTGCATGCCATCCCCTGGAGCCTCGACTCGCTTGGGCAGCAACAATCAGCATTGCGCTAGAAGCAGGCCCTGAGGGCCAACCCCGAGGGGCTAGGCCGGAACGCAACTTCCCTACATGGTAGGGGAGCACATGGAGATCATGCTCGGAGACCGTGGCCATGGCATGCAATGAGATAGGCAATGACCCAACATGAGGATGACATGATCGATGAGCTCTAGAGGGCTCATGACATAGCACATTCCACGATTTGACGAGTCGCACGTTCCAGTCCTTGTTGCGCCAAGCACCATGGATGTCAAAGGCCAGGACCAGCGGTGTGGACACCCAGTGTTCACAACAAAGATACTTTAAGATGCTAGTCTCCCTAGCTGAGTCTTTGTACATAATCATCAATGAATCCTTCCCACGCCTAGAGATTGTAGTATGCCTTGATTAGCATACGTCAAAGCAACACTCTAACAACACATGTGACCCCAAAGTGACCCATGTCAATCGGCATGTGCCAGTCGACATGGCTCACTCGTGGGGGCTACATCACGGCAAATTGTGCATCGATGCACATCTGCAGGTCATATGAAACCAAACCCCAACAACCAGCTCTAGGAAAGGTCACACACCTGCGCATAAGGAAAAGGGAAGGAAAGTTGTCATGACCTAAATAAAAGAGGTGAACAAAAGGCGCGCTATTGCCAAATCTATCCTACGGCACTTTGGTCACGAAAACAAAGTTGCACTAAGCTAAACCCCATGGGTTGATCCCTAGGCAAGGTCACGTGACTACGTCCTTCGAACGACCAGATCGTCGGCGAGCACACAAAAGAATGGAAGTACAAGACACAACTAAGAAGTTTTATTTATTAAGGGACCCTAGGTACAACCTAAGGCCCTTGGCCACTACCACGGCGGATATCCTCCACATCTAAGGTGGTCATGATGGTGGCAGCGGCGGTGGCAAAGTCACCAACCAGCTCTGCCCGTTTCACCTGCCCAGCATGATCCGGGACAATAGGCTGCACCTGACGGAAGCCTTGGCCGGTGCGGAGCTACAAGGCAGCGAGGGCGACACAGGCTCCCTGCCGGACTCCGGCCACCACCGCGCGCTCTCGGTCCTCCATCAGGAGAACCACCTAGAGGTGGACCTCCTTCGTCCCATGGCGGGAGGCCACCAGCTGCTCCTCCAACACTTACAATAAGACGACGAGAAGGTCAGAGATGGCGGATGACAAGCAAGATGACAAGACAAAGAGCGTCCTTACCCATGATGTGGTCCTAGGTGTCGGCAGCTACCGCCTGTGTGGCGGTGGTCTCCTTCTCCGAGGCCTCAAGGGCCACCTTGACGGTGTCAAGGCAGCGCTCCAATCGGCTCAGCTCGCTGGTGGCACCGAGAGTAGTGCTAGTGGGCCTCATTCACCGCACGGACGAGCTCATGAAATTCACATCGATCATTCAAAGAAGATGATAGTGAGGACAACAAAATCAACCCCCCTATGGGTGGGGTCATGGCACGAGTAGTGCTGGTGGCCCCTTCGGATGTGGCGAGGGAGGCAACCCTAGTAACGCACACGGTCAATATAGGTCAAACTTCGAACCTAAACACCATCTGAACACATACCCTTGATCGTTGTTGACGGTAGTTAACATTCATCACAAACCATCAATATGCCTTGTATAAATGACTAAAATGGATCACCAATATAGACTTAGGGGTTTTAATTGACAAATTCCATGAGTTTTGGTGAATCTGTGTTTCAAGTAGGATTTAATCAGAAAACCACTAAGGAGGACCTATTTGTCAAAGGAAATCACAAAATTCCACCGCGTAATCGACGTGGAAAGACTTTAGAAGACTCCAGGAGGCTCTCCATCGAAGCATGACACATGTCACTAACATGTGGGGCTGGCTGGCCCCACATGCAGGCTGCCCAGCCCCTATGGGTCCCACCTATCAGCCCCGTTGCTATGTCGGTTCTCCACCGCCTCTTAGGATGCATCTACACCATTTATTCAAGTCGGTTTGATCCGAGGGTCTAGGATGATTTAATGGGGCTATATATACCTGCCTACACCCCCCTCAGGGCATTAAGCCAAGTCAGATCCTAAGAGCTGAGAAGCCAGAAACCGTAATTCATATTCCACTAGGATCTAGAGCTAGCAATCAAGAGAAGATTAGTCCTCGATAGGATCTAGTGTTGTATTAGAGATAGTGAGATAGAGTGAGAGGGAAGAGTTTGGAGAAATCTCTGCCTATCGGTGCTCTCTCTATGGCTTGTACCCTGGCAAAAACAAGTTCTCCTTAAGCTTGCTTCTGAGATTTCTCTGGTAATCGACTTCTAATTCAAGTAAGCATCTTGTTCATATTATTCTTTGTTGACGGTAGTTAACAACCATTATAAACCATCAATATAACATGTATAAGGGCATAAATATAATCACCAATGAAGGTTTAGGGGTTTAAACTAACAAATTCCACAAGTTTTGGTGAATCTGTATGTTCTGCAGGGTTTATTCAGAAAACCGTCAAGGTGGACCTACATGTTAGATTTAATTGCGCTTATCCACAGTGAAACGGACACTAGAAGACTCTAGAAGACTCGAGAGGACTCCACACTGAAGCGGAGAGCGAGATGCTACCAGGTGGGGCCAACCCGCCCAGCCCTTGAGGCCCACCTGTCCGCCCCTCGTTGCAATGTTGGTTCTCCACCGCCTCCTATGTTGCATCTATGTCATCCTTTAAGTCGGTTTGATCCAAGGGCTCACGTTGGACGCTCCGGCCTATATATATTAGCCCCTACCTCCCCTAAAGGGATAAGTCATTTGAGAAGATAGAAACCCTAATCATCCTTAGAGCTCCACCATATTCTAGGGCATAGCTAGTTAGGCTAGGTCTAGAGGGAGGCAAACAAGCTTTGCTTGGATTCCTGATCTTGTCAAGAGCGTGGTTCGGTATAATCTTTGTACCCCTCTCTTTTGTATCTCCATTACTTTTATATGCTAGTTACAATTGTTATGACAATATTAGTATTCATCTTATTCATGTTCTTTGTTATAATGTTCATCGTTTACTTTGGTTATATGCTTAGTATAGCTAGTTTATCATTATATCCATGCATAAGTTCGTATAGCACTCGCTCTACTGCGTGCATAGGGTGAGTGGTCGACATTGTGTAAACACGGTACTTATGCATTGTTTACCTATGAATACACCCTATATTCTAGGTCATGTGGTAGATCACGGATGTGACACTCTCGTTGAGTCCTTTGTAGTCCACTCCCTAAATATAGATACATGTAGGGTCCGGTTATGAAGGAAGGGCAAGCTCTGTTCTTAATCTTCCTTAGTAATATCCCTTATGTGTAGATATGTGGATGATCTTAGCAATGACTACTAGGTATAATTGTACTAATCAATGTATGCTTTGACATGTAATTAAGAATATCTTAGGAATTATTCCTCTAATATTCTACCTGACCATGCTAATGCCATAGAAAGGAGTACTCTAAGTGATTTATCATTATTTTTTATCAATACTTATCATATATATATATATATTATCCTATGACTTACCCCTGTTATGAGTAGAACATTGGTTATGGTTTACTTCTCCTTCAATAGTATAAGTTATCAATACATGTCCATGCTAGACCATCCCTGTGGTAAAAATATAAATAACGATATCTAGAATACTCTCGGGTAAAGTGCTACAATGGTATATTATCTGTGCGCTTGTAGATCCTTTTTAATCATATATTTATATATTCTTTCTAGTCACATAAAATGATAAAGAACTACTTAGTATTATTCTAGCAGTAATGATGTGTAGTACCAACAAGCATCTCTGGCATCATCACTAGGGATGACAACCTAGTAAAGTAATGTTAGGAGATATATGTTTATAATAGGTGGCTACTTAAAACAAGCAACACGTTAATAAATACAAACAAGCATTTTTGACATCGTTGCCAAGGAAGGTAGCTAGGCAAATGAAGTATTGATAAACTTATACTTATTGATGTGATTGAAGATAACCATTGACCTCTGCTCAAATAGGCTTACCCTTGTTTTGTCTACTTGTGTATCTTATGCAGGGTAATGTATGACTAGTTTTGACCTTCCGACAAACTACGTTGAAGATCTAGAAGTTTTAATCAGGAGGACTAGAGCTAAACTCAAGAAAGTTCTAGCTTTAAAGTCAGAAGACAACCATATAAGACGAAGCTTAGCACCTGAATTTGAAGCCATGGCTAACAGGACTCTCCGTGAATTGTCTGCTCCAACTATGGCCAACATTCATACTGGACCAACAGTCAATGTTGGAGATAATGGATTCGAGTTCAAGCCAGCTCTCATCAACATGGTGCAAGCAACCCAGTTTTGTTGGAAGGCACATGAAGATGCGAGTGCACATCTCCAACACTTTCTAGAGATCTATAGCACTTTCACCATCAAAGGAGTAACCCAAGATGCCATATTACTTTGCCTCTTCCCATTCTCACTCTTAGGGAAGGCCAAGCAATGGTTCTACACCAACAAGGATAGAAATACTACATGGAATCACTACTCCACTGCTTTTCTAGCAAAGTTCTTTTCCACAGGCAAGACCAATGCTCTGCGTGGGAGAATTTCAAGCTTTCAGCAACAACATGATGAATCTATCCCTGAGGCATGGGAACACTTTTAAGATTACATTGCAGAATATCCTCATCATGGGATGGAGAATTGGCTACTTATGTAGACTTTCTACCACGGGTTGACCAACAGTACCCATGAGACTATGGATGCTGCTATTGGAGGTGCATTCCTGTCACTCACCATGCCAGCTGCAACAACTCTTGTGGAGAAGATGGCCTCCAATCATGGTTGGAATGAAGAACGTGTTCAAACCCGCAAGAGGGGTGGTGGTATGCATCAACACAAGGAGGTAGACATGCTATCTGCCAAGATGGACCTACTGATGAAGAAACTTGAAGATCAAGCCAATGAGAAGCAAGAAGTCATGCATATTCATGATTCTCGCATGACATGTGAAGTATGTGGAAACACTAGGCATTCAGGGAGCAACTGCCCTAAGACCCATGAGGATGTGAACCTTGTCAATAACAACAACTACTTTTGTCCTCAGTAGAATCAAGGATGGAACCAGCAATAGAGACCAAACTACTAAGGTAACTATCAAGGTAATAATTTTAATAATTTCAATCAACCACCCTTGAGAGAATTAATTGCTGGCCAATCAAACTTATGGAGGTATTATCTAGAAAGGTAGCTACCAATGATAAAATTCTAGAGAACATAAATAATAGAATGGATAGCTTTGCTTCTGCCATTAAGAACCAACATAGCTTTAATAAAATGATAAAATCACAAATAGCTCAGCTGGCTGCTGCTGTTCCTCCATCTGACAAAGGTAAGATTCTAGGGCAACCGGAAGATCTAGAAACTATGAATCTTGTCGATATTCACAATGCAGCATACTACTATATACAACCATCGACGGGAAGGTGGATAGACTATACCTTGCTGGAAAAGAAGAGCGATCCAGGAAGACCTATCATCCCCATTGCCATTAGACAATGCATTTTTCAAGAAGCTATCTGTGATTTTGGAGCAAGTGTCAATATCATGCCTAAGGTAATTTATGATCAAATTAATGGAGATACTTTGTTGTACACAAATATGCGTTTGTAGCTTGTAGATCATTCACTCTACTACCCTAAGGGAGTTCTTGGAGATGCCATTGCTCGAGTGAGACAATCTTATGTTCCTGTAGACTTTGTGGTTCTAGAAATAGGTGGAGATATAAGGGCACCCATTATTTTGGGCTGACCTTTCCTAAGCACCGCTAAAGCCATCATGTATGCGGATAGTGCCAAGATCTGCTTCACAATCAAGGATAGAAAGGAGAAGTTTTCTTTTAAGAACAGCATCTTGCAATCTCGTGGACATCCACAAATGTTGTACCTACCCGAAGAGACAACAGTGACCAAGAAGAAGAATAACAGGAGGAGGAAGAACAAGGCCAGGCAGCCTCAAGAAGAATCGGTCAGCATGACCAACACACTTCGATCAGAGTACGACCACCTCCTTGCTTCACCATTCCTTGCTAAGAAGGATGACCCAGGCGTACCAACGATCGAGTGTACCATTGGACAAAAGAATCTTCCACAAGACCTTTTGCGACATTGGGTCAGGTGTCAATATAATGTCCAAGGTAACATATGAATAATTATTTGGTGATGAACCTTTGTTCCCTACATATATACAATTGCAGATGGTGGACCAATCAATCAGACTTCTAGAGGGAATAGCAAAAGATGTAATAGTAAGGATACATGATCACTATGCCCTTGCCGACTTTATGGTTCTAGACATGGGAGAAGAAGAAGACGATACACCCATCATTCTTGGAACCATTCCTCAACACTACCAACGTGATCAACTACGTCGGATCTGGACAGATCCACTTTCAATTCCCTAGAGAAAAGGTACGCTATTATTTCAATAGCTATACCACTTATGAGCAGCCGAAGAAGTCCCGGTCTAGGAGGAGACGTCAATCATCCCAAAACCAAAAGAATCAATTACCAAAGAAAAGTTGGGAGGAATGTCAGAAACCTAAAGAAGTTGTAAAAAAATGAACCCGCTCCGCCAAAGTCAAGTCCATAGACCAAGTAAGTATGGAATGAAAAGGTAACATCGCCACCAGAGTCACAAGATTGCAACCATCAAGGTCTCCATCCTTGGGACCAGCTGATGCACCCAAGGAATGAACAAGATAGGAAAAGAGTCATGTCTGAAGGACATAAAAATCCGAACCCTGGCCATGAGGTAACATCGGTAGTTATCCATATTTACTTTTTAGTATTGCATGAATTATTTTCCATTTTTAGCATGTTTACTCTTCTGCATTAGTATTGCATTAGTAGAAACAAAATCAGAATTACATAATTACATCATTAAAGCCTAAAGCCCCATGTGAATAAATCTATGGTGTGTAAAGGCCCGTAGGATTATTCGCCGTGGTGGCATAAAAATAAAAATACCATACATACATATTTTCTGCATTATATAAATAAGAAAATCCAAAAATATTAAATAGACATCCTGCTAGAAATTTGCCAATTAGGAAATCTATCTAAACCTCCAAGGACAACAAATCTCTGAATGGCTGACCACTAACCCCTTATCCTAATCTATGCCATGAGTTTTGGTGCTCTTGTTGGAGTATTTTATAGGATGATCAAGAGTAAAGCCATGTGGCAGAACCTCCTAAATTATAGGACCCACTTGCACCTGTCACTGTCCAACGACCTCTGACGACTACGCATATGTTCCCGATAACTTAAGAAGACTGTCGGGTGTCCTCGGAGAACCCCGAATCATCCATGATTTTCGAGCAGGATCCCATTACAGAGTTAGTGCAGTATTACAACATTTATTCAAATATCTACATCAGAGTAAAATAGCGGAAGTCTTACAATAACTTAGTTTACAAACCAGTTGTTTCAAACTTTACAAACTAAGTTTGATAAATATTACAAACCATAGTAGTGGAGTGGCATTAGTAACATAATACAAAACACACAATTAAAGTGCCCTGCCCAAGGGCCACACATTTACTTGTCATCATCTATTTGAACAACAGTCATGCAGCACGGTCCAAAGCAGACCTGCTCATGAGGCTCACCTGCAACAAGGGTCAACGAAGCCTGAGTATAAAAGTACTCAACAAGACTTAACCGAAGTAACAATAGATAAGACTCAGGCATGCAGGCTCAGGGATTCAAGGTAAGGCTTTAGCAATAATCAAAGTTCTTTTGCGTAAAAGCTCTCTAACAAGATTCTTTATTTCAACATTATCTTCAAAAAGATCATATATAAAGCTTACATGATCCATATTGAGATCATGAAACTTCATATCCAACTCGTTCTCAAACCTTACTCAAGTTTCATTTATTAACTACGATGATGAATAGTGAGTTGAGTCTCCATAACCGAGGAGCAACGACGATTCGAACCGATATAACCCAGCTGGGGATTCCCAACCACACGACATATGCAGGTCCCTGACCTACATATACCAACCTACCCTCAGATCCTCTAAAACAAGAACGGGTCTGCGCCACCCGAGAATACAGTACTCCACCAATCTAGCCCATTGCCACGTGGGTACATGCTATTCTCGCCATCTCTCCACTCCCAGTGCGCGAGTAGCCATTCTCGTAATAGAATAGCCAAGTTAAGGCTTACCGGAGTATGTGGCTAGTACTACAAAGTCTCACCTCATGCAATTCAACAATGGACGGTTCTTAATCGACACAAGCGGAAAGAACCCGCTCACAAGACATCCATGTCCTATGGCTCTCACACACCGAGTCCACCCGGTCTAGATTTATTACTCCACATGCTCATATCTCATGACAACATAAGTAACCAACCATATCCAAAAACCATTTTATGTCACATGGGTGACAGATAATCACCCGACCTTTATCTGTCTAAGCATGGCTAAGCATAACTAGGCATTCTCGAAGTAAAACTGGTAATAAGGTTGATATGGAAGAACAAGGTTGGTAATGCACCAATTAGGTTTCCACTCAACTCCTAATCACTTAATGCAGTATATAAAAGCAAAAGCGATATAAATTTGTAAAACACAAGGTAGGTTTAAATGCATCCGAGGCTTGCCTTGATTAACGAAAAAGTCAGGTTCCGGAGACGTTCCACAGATATCAAACCCGACCTCAATAGACGGATTAACTTCCTCCACTACTTGATTGACTACCACATTCTCGCTTTCATTCACTACACGTAGTAACAATGCCATGTTTAACATGATGCGAGATATAAAACATGATGCTTGACGATGGATGCAAAAATTATTAACTTGAATACAACTTTCCTTCGCGGTACAGTTACAAGTCAAAACTAACTAAACCTTTTCATAAACCCAACTACTTACTTTAAGTACCAAGAATCATCTTATGCTAATGACCCAAGGTCATCACTCAATCCAAAAATTCAAACAAAACCTAAAACATTAAGGTTTACTATTTGCTTTTATGAATTAATTATTTAATTAAAAATTATGAAATAAATCAACTTTCTCCAATTGAGGTCAAAATTTTTGTAAAGGTTCATTACATGATAACTAAGTGGCAAAACAATTTTCATAATTTTTTGATAATTATTTAAGCCTAGAAAAATCAGGGAAACTCATTTATTAATTAATTGAGTAATTTTTATCACATTCAAATGGTACTGAAAAGCAACATTTAATATTTTTCCTAAATAGTTTACATCTCAGAGAGGTCACACAAAAATTTTCATAATTTTTGGAGCTCTATTTAATTCTATACAAAAATAACAAAAACTTATACTATTCATGCATTTCTAAAAAGAAAATTCTATTTTCAAACAACACAGTCACTGACAGGGTGACCCCACTCGTCAGCACAGTGCTCCCACGCGCAGCAACGACGACCGTGCTTTGACCGGCAATTTCTCGCCGCTGGTGAGATCAACGGCGACGGCGAGGGTACCAACGTGATCACCACAAGGCACACCCATTGGTGATGGTAAATTGCACGGAGAATCCATCGCTCAAACCGAGCTCGACGAAAAGATCGGCCATGGCGGACACCACAGCTCTCTCGGCAACGATACACCACCAGGTTGATGGAAGGCTAATAGCAGTTAAACAAAAGGCCCAGAAGCATCAAGGAGCTCACCCCAAACACGCCGAGTAGAAAGATGGACTCACGAGAGGAGCAAACGGAGAAGCTCGTCTGTTTCGGTCCACAACAAACACGGCGGCAAAAGCAAACCCTAATGGAGGGGCGTTTGTTGATGAAGGTGGGACGTTAAAATGATTAAGAAACAAGGCACAAAGCATCACGGCAACATGGAGAAGATGGAGCAACACTTCACAATTCTGGAGGCTAACCAGAGATTTACGTTGGCCACGGTGAAGCGGGATCACCGTGATTGGCTTCCTTATCAAATTGCTTTCCATGCGTGGAAGAAAGGCACCGAGCGACCGTTTTTTCCCGGTGAAGTCAAGCTACAAGGGTGGGTGGACTAGGTGCGCAAGGAGCAAGCGGAGTTGTGGCAAGCTTTGTGGAGGCTAGGAATGACATCTCTTAGGGCTCCATCTTCTTGGGCGTGCTCCAACTTGAGCTGGGTCCCAGGATGTGAGGCGACGGAAAAGTAGAGCAGAGGAAAACGGAGAAGAACGGCGACGTCGGAGGCTTTTTAAAATGCGGCCAGATGGGAAGAATGAAGAAAACAAGCGCAGAGAGCTTCTCCATGCAGTCGGATGGCGAAGATGGCCTTTCCAGTGCGGCTGGAAACTAGAAGAAGGTCAACTTTGATGCGGTGAGGTGTTGTACCTACATTCAAATAGGTCATGTACATGTTGGAACCAAGTGAATTAAATTACAGAATTGCCACTCGCTTTGAATCCCAAATTACTCCCAAATCTATGTGGCAACTCAAAAATCTCCATAAATAAAAGTTGTTCTAAATTCAGAGTTCTACAACTTTGCTTTTATAACCATACCCAAATTCGGTCTACATTTTAAAATGCAAGTTTAAAATCAAAAGGGGACACTTTAAGTACATAACGCCTTTTCAAATTACTTCAAATTTTATTAAGAAAAGATTTTAATTATTTAGGAGATTTTCACACCAAAAATTCACAAAGTTTCTTAATCACTATTATTGACATTATTTCATGTAACATATAAAACACTTCATAAA
This sequence comes from Miscanthus lutarioriparius, assembly GCA_904845875.1. NCBI lineage: Eukaryota > Viridiplantae > Streptophyta > Magnoliopsida > Poales > Poaceae > Miscanthus > Miscanthus lutarioriparius. Next base: position 26,973,133 of record CAJGYO010000015.1, read on the forward strand.
CAACATTTACATGCTATAAATTAAACATGAAATGCATTAATGACTTGATGCTTGATAATTATGCATAATGATGATCATGATAAAAATTTAATTACTTTTTAACATATGGGATGTTACAAGCCATCCATCCAAGTATATTTTCCTGAACTATCGCTACACCCGCTACATGAGGAACACAACTTCTGGACGGATAAGAAAGACTTTTGTTGGTAGACTCACTCTAAGAAAGACCACGACAACATCCAGCTTGGGGAGGAGCATCCCCCCTTGGATCGAGATAAGTATTTGTTTCCCTTTGGTTTTACTGTTAAGTTTGCTTCATGTTAGCTAAAGAAATAAAAAGATGCATAACAAACTAAAGCAAAATAAAAATTTATATTTGTCTTATATATATATATATATTAAAGATGTGATCTTAAATTATGAAAAACAAAATAAAAAGTGTGTGTCTAGTTTTCTATTTTTAAGAGCTAAATAAATAAATAGGCTCTGAGGATAATCTCTTAAATAGAAATGATGAATAGTTGCTCTGTCGTAATTCCTTTTAAGTACCTAGTTTTTAGCCTTGAATTCTTCTGAGTTTTGGATGCGACTGTTTTGATATAAGAATTTACTCTAAACTTGAAACTCGTGTCTAGCATATGCTTGATCTAAGTCTAGGTAATTGATTGATGTGATATGAGAAGGTCTAAGCTGCTATTTATCCTATTCCAAGTGACACTAAAGTTCTAGAGATTTATCTTTTTGAAAACATATGAAAATCCTACATGATGAGCTCCTATATGACAAAGCTTGAATTCCTAGCAGAGCCATATATGATATTTAGATTATGAAAACTTCCACTCATATATATGCTACTTGCATTGCATTAAGTTTAGTCAAGCTTTCTTGACCCTTATGTGAGGTTTGTCATGCTCTTAAAATCAAGATCACGTACACTCCACCCAAATATGCACTACTCCTACACTGGGGGTAGGCGCAATAACATGCCATTCCCTCTAGATCCACCCAAAAATGTTTTACTCCTACACTAGGAGTAAACACCAAAAATATTCTTGATAGGAATTTCCACCAAATAAATGCTCCAAGTTCTTGTTAATATCTCTCCCAAAGTTTTGTTGCAGAAAAGAAGCATTGGGCTATGCAAAAGTTATTCATAAAAAATGAAAAAAATCTATAAGTGTCTGATATATTTAAAACAATGGGCACTTAGATGCCCGCCCGAAAAAAAATGAATAAGATAGCCCATGTTTTCTTGCAAAGTTGTTTCCGAGTTTTAAAAGAGAGATGTTTTCAAGGAGCATAGTAGAATTATGTTAGCCACCAAATATATCCACATACATGCACATCTTGATTTGATTGTATGACTCAACTCTCTTTAGATCTGAGGTTTGACTTTACAATATATATATTGCAAGTATGTTCTTTTGTGCTTTTTCCACTCCTATGAGCTCCACATAAGCCTTAGTTGTAGGAAGAGAAAGGTATACCACACTATTGCCTTGGTGAGGATCCACAAATACCACATAAATTGAGGGACTTGAGAGTGTCATACGATGGAAGCTCTAAGTTTTATTTTGAAAATCTATAAAAACTCTAGAATAATGGTAGTGCAAAGAACTTGAGACATAGTGCTTGACTTGATCGTTCTGTCTTTCAATTGCTCAAGACCCAAGTGAAGGCTGAGAAGCCCCATGGTTGAAGGTAATATGGGAAAGTTTAAAGTTAGATCGGTTTATTCTAATCTAGAGGATAATTCTTGTTTGAACGCATGTGTACTTTTGAGGAGTTGCTACGATGTTTTCAAAAATCTCAAAACTCCTGATCCATTTGCTAAGTTTAGTTTTGCTAAGGGACTAGCAAAGGATAAGCTTGGGGGAGTTTGTTGATGGTAGTTAACAACCATTATAAACCATCAATATAACATGTATAAGGGCATAAATATAATCACCAATGAAGGTTTAGGGATTTAAACTAACAAATTCCACGAGTTTTAGTGAATATGTATTTTCTATAGGGTTTATTCAGAAAACCATCAAGGTGGACCTACATGTCAGATTTAATTGCACTTATTCGCAGTGAAACGGACACCAAAAGACTCTAAAAGACTCGGGAGGACTCCACACCGAAGCAGAGGGCGAGATGCCACTAGGTGGGGCCAGTCAGCCCCACCTGTAAGTCACGCAGCCCTTGTGGCTGACCGGTCAGCCACTCATTGCAATGTCGGTCCTCCACCACCTCCTAGGTTGCATCTACGCCATCCTTTAAGTCGGTTTGATCCAAGGGCTCACGTTGGATGCTCCAACCTATATATATCAGCCCCTGCCCCCCTAAAGGCATAAGTCATTTGAGAAGACAGAAACCCTAGTCATCCTCAGAGCTCCACCATATTCTAGGGCATAGCTAGTTAGGCTAGGTCTAGAGGGAGGCAAGCAGGCTTCGCTTGGATTCCTTATCTTATCAAGAGCGTGGTTCAGTATAATCTTTGTACCCCCTCTCTTTTGTATCTCCATTACTTTTATATGTTAGTTACAATTGTTATGACAATATTAGTATTTATCTTATTCATGTTCTTTGTTATAATGTTCATCGTTTACTTTGGTTATATGCTTAGTATAGCTAGTTTATCATTATATCCATGCATAAATTCATATAGCACTCGCTCCGCTGCACACGGGGTGAGTGGTCGACATTGTGTAAGCGTGGTGCTTATACATTGTTTACCTGCGGATACACCCTATATTCTGGGTCATGTGGTAGATCGCGGATGTGACACTCCTGTTGAGTCCTTTGTAGTCTACTCCCCAAATATAGGTGCGCGTAGGGTCTGGTTATGAAGGAAGGGCAAGCTCTATTGTTAATCTTCCTTAGTAATATCCCTTATATGTAGATATTAGGATGATCTTAACAATGACTACTATGTATAATTGCACTAATAAATGTATGCTTTGACTTGTAATTAAGAATAACTTAGGAATTATTCCTCTAATATTCTACCTGACCATGCTAATGCCATAGAAAGGAGTACTCTGAGTGATTTATCATTATTATTGATCCATACTTATCATATATATATATATATCTTATCCTATGACTTACCCCTGTTATGAGTAGAACATTGGTTATGGTTTACTTCTCCTTCAATAATATAAGTTATCAATACATGCCCATGCTAGAGCTTCCCTATGGTAAAAATTTAAATAACAATACCTGGAATACTCTCGAGTAAAGTGCTACAATGGTATATTATCTGCGCGCTTGCAGATCCTTTTTAATCATATATTTATATATTCTTTCTAGTCACATAAAATGATAAAGAACTACTTAGTATTATTCTATCAGTAATGCTATGTAGTACCAACAAGCATCTCTGGCATCATCACTAGGGATGACAACCTAGTAAAGTAATGTTAGGAGATATAGGTTTATAATAGGTGGCTACTTAAAACAAGTGACACATTAATAAATACCAACATTCTTTAGGTTTGCGACTCTCTTTTGAGTACTTTAATCCTTGTAGCTCCTAGGTTAAAGTAGTATTCATAGTGTAAGCGTGGTACTTAGACTCGGTTACTCGTGGATATACCCTATTTTCTAGATCGGTGGTAGCTCGCGAGGGTGACTCTTATAGCCTCGTTGAATCCTTTGTAGTCCACCTCCCGTTAGTAGGCCTAGCAGGACCTTATTACTTTAGGAAACATACTTTACCTGTGTTTTCTCTACTAATATCCCCAGAATTAAACAATTGAAGACAAAGCTTACCAAACTTAGAACTAGAAGACCTTAGCAGTCTCCTCTACACTCCTATTATCTAGCCTTGATTGTGAAGTTGGGTTAAGTTAGATTTGGTAATTCTCACACACGTTTCCTTGAGTTCGATACAAAACTGGGTACTCCTAGTGAAGTGCTACATTGGTATAATATTTGTGCGCTTGTGGATTATTCTGTGTGCATTAATTTATACCAACAAGCATTTCTGGCGCCGTTGCCGGGGACATGGTTGCTGAGTTAACTTCGAACCTAGCTTAACCTTGTATCATTATTCTTTTATCTTTTCTTTATCATGGATCTAGAATCCACTCCTATCTACCAATATGGTACACCCATGAGCGCACACCTACAGCCACGAGAGTCTTCAAAGCCTATCCTAACACCTGGCTATGAGCTACGCCTGAATTTAATTAACATGGTTCAGGATCAACCCTTTTTGGGTGAAGATGATGAAAACCCCTATTCCCACCTAAATGAGTTTGAGCAGACCTGTGAAAGCTTGCGCATTGCGGGCATGTAAGATGAAATATTACGATAGAAGCTTTTTCCTTTCTCTTTGATGGGAAAAGCTAAATGTTGGTATAATCTCACCATAGGGAGTAGACAAGGAGATTGGGAAGCCCTGTGTTCTAGCTTTTGCATGCAATTCTTTGCCATCTCTAGGGTAGTCCGACTTCGTTCAGAGGTTCTATCTTTTAAACAAATGAAAAAAGAATCTCTAGGCGTGGCTTGGGAATGCTTTAATACTCTCATTATTACTAGCCCTGACCTTGCTACTCAAGACCCCATTCTTCTTCAGCACTTTTATATGGATCTTGATAGGAAAACCTCAAAGCGTCTTAATACGGCTTCGTGTGGTTCATTCTTGCATGTCTCCACCAATTCGGGGAGAAACATTCTTACGAAAATCTTAGAGAACATCCCTGAAGAAGTAGAAGAGAAGCCATTAGAAGAGGAATCCCAAATAGCTAAACCCGAATTCTTACTAGACCCATCACCAACTTCAGCTATCCCAAATCCTAAATATGGAAATACCTAGAATTACCATACCATGAGAAGACCCTAGAAGTCTAGGAAATCATCTTATGAAGAACCTTTAGAACCTTCTGAGGAAGCTTTTCTTAAAAAGACTATGAAAGAGCTAGTATCTATTATAAGCAATGAATGGTTGTAAGAATCAGAGTTTTCCTCAGATGTGATTCGTTTAGATTCACCTTCTTTATCCATTCATTGCCAAATTAATAAAGCTCCTTTTGATGCTCTTTACAATCCTGTTATGGGTGTTAATATCATGTATGCATCTTTTGCTCATGATTTATGAAAACACGTGCCATTAACCCCAACAACAAAGTTATTGTAAAGTTTTTCAGGACACATTCTCCCAAGTTTGGGAATTTTGTATGTCCTCCCTATCCCGGTAAAAGGAACCAAAGTTCATTTGACCTTCTATATCTTTAATATTATGGAGTTTGACCTATTGATAGGACAACCAATTGAAAGACTTATCCAAGAAGGACAAATAGAGAAGTTGAACATAAGATTTGGGAAAAACTTTAAACTTTCTATACCCAGTACTCATTCTCTAAATGCTAAGATTGAGCCAATTCTCGAGGAAGACCCAATGGAAGAGGTTAAGGTTGCATCTCTTGATGATTTGATCGAACCCAACCTTGAAGATGATGTCCAGTTCTTTATCGAGGATGAAGATGAAAATCTCATAGAGCCTAAACCTCTAGATGAATTGCTAGAACCACTTAAGCCCACCATTGAGCTTAAACCCCTACCTTCGGGTCTTAGATATGCTTTTCTCAATAATATCAGGATTCTCCTATGATCATAAGTGATAAACTTTCTCAGGAAGAATCCCTATGCCTGCTAACGGTCATAGAAAAGCATCGTTCTGCTTTTGGCTACTCGCTCCAAGACCTTAAGGGTATCAGCCCTGCTCTTTGCACCCATCGCATCCCTACAAATCCTAACTCTATACCTTCTAGGGAGCCACAATGTAGGCTTAACAATGCAATGAGAGAGGTTGTTAAGAAAGAAGCCTTAAAACTCTTGCATGCTAGGATCATCTATCCTGTGCCGCATAGTGAGTGGCTAAGCCCCATTCAAGTTGTGCCTAAAATGGGAGGCATGACTGTTGTTAGTAAAAATGAAAAGAATGACTTAATCCTCCAAAGAACCGTCACAGGATGGCGGATGTGCATTGACTACAGAAAACTTAAAAAGGCAACAAAGAAAGATCACTTTCTGTTGCCCTTCATTGATGAAATGTTGGAGCGACTGGCCAAATCACTCTTTCTTTTGTTTTCTTGATGGGTATTCAGGTGTTCACCAGATTCTGATTCATCCAGATGACCAAAGCAAAACTACCTTTACATGCCCATATGAAACCTATGCTTACCGTAGAATGTCTTTTGGATTATGTAATGCTCCAGCTTCTTTTCAAAGATGCATGATGTCTATATTTTCTGATATGGTTGAAGAAATCATGGAAGTTTTTAAGGATGACTTTTCTATTTATGGAAAAACTTTTGATGATTGCCTTGAAAATTTAGACAAGATTTTGCAAAGATGTGAAGAAAAGAACTTAGTCCTTAATTGGGAAAATGTCATTTCGTGGTTAGAGAAGGCATAGTGCTTGGACACTTGGTGTCCGAATGAGGGATAGAGGTAGATAGAGCTAAAATTGAAGTAATTGAACAATTACCTCATCCTATAAATATTAGAGAGATCCATAGTTTCCTTGGTCATGCTGGTTTTTACCGTCACTTCATAAAAGATTTTTCACATATTGCTAGATCCCTTACAAATCTTTTGGCCATGGATGTTCCCTTTGAATTTGATGATGCATGCTTAAAATCTTTTAACATTCTTAAGAAAGCACTCATCTCTGCACCAATCATTCAATCCCCTGATTGGTCACTACCTTTTGAAATTATGTGTGATGCTAGTGATTATGTTGTGGGGGCAGTTTTGGAACAAACAAAAGATAAAAAGCATCATGCAATTGCTTATGCTAGCAAAACATTGAAAGGACCTCAACTTAATTATGCAACAACTGAAAAAGAACTCCTAGCTATTGTTTTTGCTATTGATAAGTTTAGATCTTACTTAGTAGGAGCTAAGGTGATTGTTTATATTGATCATGCTGCTTTAAAATACCTAGTCCCTAAGAAAGATGCTAAACCTAGACTTATAAGATGGATTTTGTTACTCCAAGAATTTGACTTAGAAATAAAAGATAAAAAGGGAGAAGAAAATTTTGTTGCCGATCACTTGTCCAGAATGTAGTTTGAGATTTTGTAGGAAATGCCCATCAATGATTCGCTGTGGGACGACATGCTCTTCAAGGTCATGTATGCAAATATTGTTAATTTTATGGTTGTAGGTTATGTACCACCAGGGGAGAACAAAAGGAAGCTCATCTGCGAAAGTCGTCTCCATATATGAGATGAATCATACCTCTTTAGAGTCTGCTCTGACGGCCTGCTCAAAAGATGTGTACCGGTGGAAGAAGGCATCAAGACAATCGAACGATGCCATTCATCACCATATGGAGGACATTATGGTGCATTCCACACTCATTCGAAGATCTGGCAAAGTGGATTCTTCTGGCCAACCATATATGAAGATACGAAAGACTTCATCAGGAGGTGTGGAGCATATTAGAGGCATGGGAATATCAATTCAAGAGATGCCATGCCACTCACCAACAACCTCTAGATCGAGCTCTTCGATGTCTGGGGAATTGATTACATGGGACTGTTTCCAAAATCGAAGAACTGTGAATACATCTTGGTGGAAATTGACTACGTCTCCAAGTGGGTTAAAGCCATGCCATGCAAAGCTATTGATGCAAAGAACTCCAAGAAGATGTTTGAAGAGACAATATTTCCAAGATTTGGAGTTCCAAGGATGGTGATTAGTGATGGAGGCACTCACTTCACTGACAAGAATTTTCACAACTACTTGTCAAAGCATGGAATCTATCACAATGTTGCTACTCCATATCACCCTCAGACAAGTGGCCAAGCAGAAATATCAATTAAACAAATAAAAAACATTCTGCAAAAGATGGTCATCGAGATGGGGACTACATGGAAAGATTGACTACCGATGCACTATGGGCTTACAAAACATCCTATAAAACACCATTGGGCATGTCACTGTACCAACTTGTCTACGGAAAGACATGTCATCTACCTATTGAGTGAGAATTCAAGGCTCACTAGGCCATCAAAAGATGGAACATGGACTTTGAAGCCTCTAGAACCAAGAGGAAGATGCAACTCTCTGAGCTTGAAAAAGCATATCATAACGCCAAGATATATAAGGAGAGAACAAAGAGATGGCATGACAAGAGGATCAAGAAGAAGGAGTTCATCCTCGGAGATAAGGTATTACTTTTTAATTCTAGGGTCAAATTATTTAGGCACGAAAAACTTTGGAGCAAATGAGAAGGACCATTCTAGGTGATAAACACCTCATCGCATGGAGTGGTAACACTTCAAAACAACAAAGGTACATTTTCAAGGAAAATGGCCACTGTCTCAAGATCTTTCTAGAACCTAAAAAACCACCTGAGGATTTGGATGAGGTAGATTTCCTGATTTTACCATAGATTTACACCACTGCCATCCTCCTTACGATTCGTAGCGAATAAATATACTTTTTGGGATTAGATAGAGTTTAGAAACTGTTGTGAGAAAAAATTGCCATGAGAGGATGACATGTGGGGCTAGCTGGCCCCACCTAAAGGCCGCTCGGCCCACTATCTACCCCTCTCGCGCCCGTTCAACTCTCTCGTGTCTTCTAGATCCTTCCTTGTTAGAATCCCATAGTTTTTCGCCGCATCCGCATATTCTTTCATTACTAGACCCTTAGGGATAGATCTTGACCCCTGCTGCAAGTTGTCCCTTTATATAAATGAGCTCCTGCCTACCTCCATAGCCATCTCATCAAAGCATCCTCTCTCCAACAGCAAAAAAGCTATCCTCCTCTCTAGTTTCCATGGCCAACAAAGAGATCATCCCCTATGGTTTTGATCTTAGCAAGAAGCCCGACGCGCTTGCACTTACCATCGTTCCTCCAAAAGTTACCCTAATTCGCTCAAGCCAATCTTACTTCACCCAAGCCATCCATCGTCTGGTGATCGCTCCGCCACCACCACGTCCACTTCTTGAAGGCAAGCCATGCCAACAAGAGCTAATCAAGGTGATGAAGGAGATCAACATCCTTCCTCAGAAGGGACATGAGTGTTGACTAGAGTCAAGACCAATAAATTTGGAGATGTCACATGTGTGAAATATAAGTCGGTCACCCCTCATACCACCATTGACGGAGTCCGAGCTATACTGGATCAGATCAAGGTTGTTCCCTCGAAGGAGAGGAAAAGGAAGGCGCCATCACCACCTACCCCAAAGGTTGAGAAGCATCCACGGATGACCATTTCCCTCTTAAAGAAGATGATTGAAGACCTCTTCGATTTTATCTATACCTTAGAGCAGAGGATTGACGAAGAACACGTTTATCGCAAGAGCCTACAACATGATCTTAACGCTTTAAATCATTTTGTTGCTAAGATGAGGAAGTGAGAATTAGGTAGTTAATAATAAGGCATGAGTGGTTAGGTCAAGTGTTTAAACATAGTATGTTTAGGTTACTCGCTTAGCTAAGATTGTTAGAGTGGTTGAAGTTTGTGTTTAGGTTTGTTTGTGTAAAAAAGTGCCTTATGATATTAATGGAGTCTTATTATTATTATTATTATTATTATCTGCTCTCTATTTGTTTTGGATATATGTTTTGTCTCCACATGTTGTGCATAAAGGTATACAGGAAAACAAGTGTGGGGAAACACATCACGATGACAGAATGGAATTCGATCGCAAAAATCATGAAATTCGGGAAGCAATGGACCAAAAACCACGCTCGCCAAAGTTGAACCCGAACGGGACCAACCATAGCATCGCCTCACCTCACACTTCATCCACGGTCAGGTTTGTAGCCCATACACTCTATTTTCTCCTGTTATGCTTTCCGTTTTGAACTGAATTAAAAATCCTTTGATAAACAACTTTAAAACCTGAGAAAAGATTATTTCAGTCATGACTTAAGGAAAGACTCACATAATACTTTTCCTGGAAGTCATGCTACTGTTGGGAACTTATTATTAGGGACCCCATGCTACTTAAGTTATTGTGGAATGAGATATTGTAGAATAATGAGAACTTGATTCTTGATGTCTTGTTATTGGAGAATTTTATTTCAAAAAGTAAAGTGAATAGCTACACCTCTCCTTTGTGGTAAGCAATATCCCACCAGAGCCAAATATAGATTAAGAAAAACCTTCTACATATACTACTTATCATTGTATTGAGTTTGGTCAAACCTTATGACCCTTGTTGAGAAACTTATCATGCTCTAAAGATCAAGATCACTTACACTCCACATTTATTTGCTTCTCCTACATTGAGAGTACACAAAAACATGTTTTCCATCCACCCAAAAATGTTCTACTCCTGCATTGGGAATAGACACAAAAATATGCTTAATAGGATAAATGATCTAAGTTCTTGTAAATGTCTCTCTTGAAAAGTTTCAATTGGAGAAGAAGAGGCATGGGCCATGCAAAAGTTATTTATAAAAGAAAGAAAGAAAAGGTATTGCAAAAATGGACAAGTGTCCGAGATATTAAAAACAATGGGTACTCAGATGCTCACCTTGAAAAAAAAGAAGAGAGATGGATAAGAGAGCCCATGTTTTCTTGCAAAAGTTTTTAAGTTTCAAACAAGATAGACATGTTTCAAGGAGCATAGTAGAATTAGATTAGCCACCAAATACATATCCACACACATGAACATCTTGATCAAAGAGTATGACATTTTTCTCCTCGGATCCTCGTTTTAACTTTACAATATATGCAATGCAAGCATGTTCTCATATTCATCCCTACCAGAGCTCCACATAAGCTTTAAAAAGTAGGTAAAAAGAAGGCAAAATTATCATTGCCTTGGTGAGGATCAAGAAATACCGTATATATAGAGTTATTTGAGAGTACTACAAATGGAGAAGGTAAGCTATGTTTTGTTTTCAAAAATCTCAAAATGTTTCTCCAATTGACTTGACTGAACGAAAAAGGTGATCTATTTCAAGATGTTCCATTCTTCAACCGCCTAAAGTTTAATGGTTATTAGTATTTATTAACTCAAATAGAATATCAAGGATTCTGCAAGCACACAGAACTCCATTGTAGTATTTTACCAGGAGTATTCGAGGTATCGTTATTTATATTTTACCATAGGGAAACAATGGAGTAAAGACTTACTAAATAATAGAGGAATGTCTACCAATCAACATACCAGCATAGTTAGAGCAAAAGAGTAAATGTAATGATAGGAATTTATATATAATAACACTAAGGGGATCGATCACTAAGATAATGTAAACTAGTCAACTTGGAAGAGTAACGAGTGAGTGTGGTGGAACCGCCCGAAATAGCACACTTACGGAGGCGCTCGTCTTCCACCAGACACTAAGCACCCCGAAAGCAGCTACAGCGGGCGGTATCCATCGGGCACACCCCAAGGGAGAACCCAAAAGATCCATATTTTTCTCCAAGGATCCAATAATGAGAGCGAGTTACAATACTTAATCCATTTCATACATCCAGAGTTCATAAAAATTATATTATTATATTTTCAAAGTCAGAGTGTGGAATATTAAACAACAGAATTAAAAGTAAACATCTAGCGGTAAAGAACGAGGATCCGTCTATGCCCACCAGAAGAATCCTGCACACAATGGTACTCTTCAAGCATTACCTGCAACAGGGGTAAATAAACCCTGAGTACACAATATACTCGCAAGACTTATCCGACTAGTGGGAATAATTTCCCAACTCCAAGGGATATGCAAAGCTTTATGGTTTGCTGGTTTCCTTTTTGTAGAAAGCAATACTAATAGTGAGTCCTTATTTATGTTATTATTAATAGCCGTATTAATTTATTATCTAGCCATGCTATGTAAAGCACCTGTTCTATTTTCAAGCAAGAGTTGAGCAATCAGTTCCATTTCATCACCTTCCATCTTTCAGTTCTTACTACGATGCTAAACCATAGACAAGCCGTATAGGAACACCGGTGATTCGCGAATCAATGCCCCTAGCTGGGTACCCCAAAAACACATGCCCTACTTGTACCCTAGGCACAAGTAGGACCAACCCATCACCCTCCAGTCATGGGGCCTAGGTCCCCGTCCAAACTTGGACTCCAAGCCCTGCTCCTATTTCCTAGACTTAGTGCGGTGCAAGGACCTACACCATCCCCACCTCCAATCAGTTGGTCCGAAAAGAGCCAGAACCCATGACAAGAGAGCAACAAGTCTTCCCTGCACCCATACCCAAGTATGTGCTCGGGATAATAGATCTGTGACTTGCCTAGAGCCTTATGCAATGGTCGGTCCTTAACCGACATAGACAGGGACAAAGTGTAACCAAGCTATGCCCTGTTGGCCATAGGACACAACCTTTACACCCACCAGTACCCAAACCATGTCCCTGCCCGGTCACCACTTTTACTTTCCATCATTTTATCATGAGTAATCATAATTATCACCTATTGTGAGTAACAATAGGTTACTCACGCTACCGAAATCCTGAGCATAGCAGCTACTCGACCTATACTAGTAGGACTCATAGGTAGTTTCCATAAAATGCTTGTAATGTAAATGCACATCATATACATTCAATGATCATTTAAAATATGGGTTATGCACCGGGGCTTGCCTTGGGCAGGCGGTGGGTCAACAAAGTTAGCACCAAAAGGCTCCGGGGCTCCCTCCTGCATGAGAATATCCTCCTCGTACTCCTCAATGACCTCTTCGTAATCATGTTCGTCCATAAGCACGAACTCTATCAACTCATGATCTACATGCATGAAATGATGATGCAACACTTAGTAATATGGCAACATCAGCTCCTAAAATAAAATACATCTATCAAGTTACTAAGTTAGTCCTACCGACTAAGGTGCTAAGTTACAACTAAAGGCATTCTTACTCCTAATACCGATTTATTCTATATATGATAAAACAAGGGGTACTAACTACTCTATTTATCAACCTACTCTAGGGCTACAAATTATAGTGAGTACATAATAATCTAATGATCCTACTATAAAACTTTCATGTCTAAAGCTATTATCAATTTACCACAAAAATTCCAACAAATATTAATCTACAAAATACTAAGCTCTCTAATTTGAATTTATGATCCTATCATTATCACAGATAACTATAAACTAACTACACTAACAGATAGATGGCATTTTTGTGAACCTAACAAATTTTGTTTCACTATTTTTGGACATCTATAAAATTTACTATTATTTTTCAAAGTTCAGTTAAAACTAAATTGAATAACATTTGTTAATTCACTAGAAAATCAAAAACTAAACTTCACCACGCGGCCCACTTCGCAGCTCACGCGAGCCGCCGGTGTGGCCCACACGCGCGGCGCGTGAACATGGCCCACGCAACGCGACCCACGGCGGAGCCCGCACGAAAGCTGGTTCTTTTGCTAAAGAGTCCCCGTTATCTTTCCTATTCGCAAAGCTCACTCGACGCTATTTCACTGAGTCACGGTCTTCACATCTAGCACCCTGCTCTTACTCAAATTCACGTTTTCCAAGGTCCCTAGCCAGAACTACTAACGACCGCGGCACCTCGGCCCAACCACCGGTGAGCACGGACCTCCTTGACCTAAACCAACACCTCCCTAGCACTCTACGAGTGAAGCACAACCGATTGAGGTAACACACGCCACAAATGGTGCAACACGATGGCATGGCCATGCATTGCGGTGGGTCTGGCCATGGCAACACCGACGTCGGCGAAATTACCTAGCCCAATGCCTTTACCGCTACCCTGTATCCATCTATACACTACGAGCAACAACATAGAAGTCCTAATTGAATCACTACCACTCCCAATCACGTTAGCCACGGGAATGGCATCCACACCAGTTCGTCGGTAGTAGCAAACTCATCTCGGGCGACCTAGACCTCAATTGGCTCAATCACCTACCCTTGGAGCAAGAGGGCCTCACCAGAGACACGTAGGGAAGATGGGACGAAGTCGTGGGGCTCGGCAAGGTGGTTGGACATGAGGGCAGGGTGACTCTAGTTCACGACCAACGTGGCAACAACGTCCCTAGCGACCTGCTGCTCCACCGGTGAAGTTGCTACACGGGCGAGGCAAACCAGTCAAGGAGATGCAAAAGCCCTGCTCAATTGAGACAAAGGAGCAAGGGGTGCCATCCTGGCTGAGCACCCGCCTCAACGGCCATGGCGGACTGCCGTGAGGAGAATGCGCCGCATTACCTCACTGTAGAATGGAAGCCCGTCGGAACAACTCCAATCGCTGGCTAACTAACAGGCCTAGTTGGGTGCACGGTGAATTGGAAAGAGGTGGACTACACACGGCCAATTTGATGGACGACGGCGTTCGGGCTTAATGGGGTCGACGGCGGGGAAAACTCCAATTGAAACCCCGACACCGTACGGCCGCCACAGTGGCAAGCTTGGCGCAAAGCTGGACTTCAATGTGACCTCTAGACATGCACAATTATGAAGCTGGGGCCAGCTCTGCTGTTACTGCCTTGGCATGGCTCGGCCGGCGCGACGCCATTACAGGCAATGTGATGGCGGCTTGGCGTGGCGCAAATTTCTAATTAGGGAAAGGACGGCAGCACGATGGGGAAGACTCCACGGCACGCATGAGGCTGGCATGGCAACGTGCGACCGCAGTGCCATGACCCGCAAGATGACAATGCGGCACAGCGCGCCGTGGAGACTGACGCCGGTTCGGGGAGGCGACAGCGTGGCGTGGCATCGAGCGCGGACGTGCTGGCGAAGTCAGGCGGTAGGCCTACACGTGTGCAGCCACTAAAGGTCAATGGCAGCAGTGGCCATGCAGGCGGCGGTTAGAATGCAGTGCAGCCTTGGCATAGTCCAATGTGACGGCGTGCAGCGTGGCACAGGCAGACGCGACGACAGGCAGAGCAGCCAGGCTTGCTGGCGCGATGCGCGTGCGTGTGTGAGCGTGCGCCAGAGCGCGGCAACGGTGGCCGTGGCAAGCAGCGTGGGGCCACGTGCGCGGGCATGCATGCGCATGCGCGACGAGCGGTCCAATGCAGCATGCCGAGAGCCGGCTTGGTGACCACGCCCAGGCGCTGGCATCGTTCAAAACTTGACTTGCACGCCTTTTAAAGCGGCTAAAAAATCCCACTCAATGATCCAAATACTAAACCAACTATTTTACCTTCGAGGTGGTGTATCAAGCTACTAAAACCAACCCTAAGACCATGCCACTGCTTAACCTGATTTCCCTATAAAAATTGTTGAACTTAGCTTCGTCGAACCATTTTCCGACTTACGAAATCAACTAAGTTTTTGTTCGGATTCACGTCAACTTCGATTTCCAAGCCACCAACTATGCTATCTAGCGAACCCCATTCTCAACCGCAAGTATTTCACTGCCACCTATGAAGTTTGTACTACAAACTTTATTAAATTGTCAGGTATGCGTTCTATAGCATTTTTGTTCAATAAAAATTTGTCTAGAACCCCAAGTGACACAATGCGACATGAAATACAACATTCGTTTCGTGTTTTCGATGAATGTTTCAAGTTATGTATATTGCTTTACACACTAATTACACACATTTACACATAAGTATGATGTTCATGCAGTGTTTTAGCAAAAGACTGTACAGTGTAACACTGAGGGTGTTACAAATCTACCCCCCTAAAACAAAATCTCGACCCAAGATTTCATGTGCCTAGTGTGGGGAAGGAGATAAGAAATACATTTCAACGTAACAACTACTCATCAGAACCAGAGAGAAGGTGGGGTAATGCTTCAATATATAGCTCTCTTGCTCCCATGTGGCTTCATCCTCTGAATGGTTTTGCCAATGCACCTTGTAGAACTTTACCACACTGTTCCTTGTCACTTTTTCTTTCTCGTCTAGGATTTTGACAGGGTGCTCAATATAAGTCAAATCGGCTAGAGAGGAGCACTACAATTTCCATAGGTTCATCAAGAACCCGCAAACATCTCTTCAATTGTGATAGATGAAACACATTGTGTACCGCAGATAAAATATCGGGAAGCTAGAGACGATAAGCAACTGGGCCACACTGCTCCAACACCTTATAAGGACCCACATATGGAGGGGCTAGCTTGCCATGGACACCAAACTAATGCACCCCTCTCATAGGAGACACCTTGAGATACACATAATCCCCTTGCACAAACTATAAGGGCCTTCTTCGCTTGTCTGTATAAGCTTTCTATCGGCTCTAAGCTGCCTTCAAGTGACTTTGAATAATGATGACTTGCTCTCAAGCCTCTTTGATGAAATTAGGCCCAAAATATCCATGGTCTCCCACTTCAACCCAGTTAAGTGGTGTCCTACATTTCTTTCCATATAGAGCTTCAAATCGTGCCATACGAATGCTCCCCGATAACTGTTGTTGTAAGAAAACTTAGCAAACTTCAGGCATTCATCCCACTTTTCATGGAAAGAAATGGCACAAGCTCTCAACATGTCCTCGTGCACCTGGTTCACCTTTTCTATTTGGCCAACAGTTTGTGGATGATATGTGTGGCAGAACCACCTGAAATATCATACTTACGGAGGCGCTCGTCTTCCACCACACCCCGAAAGCAAGCTACAGCGAGCGGTGTCTGTCGGGCACACCCCGAGGGAGAACTCGAAAAGTCCACATTTTTCCCAAGGATCCAATAATGAGAATGAGTTACAACACAAGTCCATTTCATACATTAGAGTTTCTTAAAAAGTACATTATTACAATACCAAATACCAGAGTATGGAATGACAACAGCTGAATTTAAAAATAACATCTAGCGGTAGGGGCGAGGATTCCATCTGAGCCCACCAGAAGGATCCTCCACACAAAAGTACTCTTCAAGCATCACTTGCAACAGGGGTAAATAAACCCTGAGTACACAATGTACTCGCAAGACTTATCCGACTAGTGGGAATAATTTCTCGACTCCAAGGAATATGATAAACTTTATGGCTTGCTGGTTTTCTTTAGCAGAAAGCAATACTAATAGTGAGTCCTTATTTATGTATTATTATTATCAGCCGTATTAAGTTATCATCTAGCCAGTCTATATCAGCACATGTTCTACTTTCAAGCAAGAGTTGAGCAATCAGTTATATTTCTTCTCCTTTTCCACTTTCACTTCTAAATACGGTGCTAAACACGAGACAAGCCGTATCGGATCGCCCGGCGATTCGCGAATCAATGTGCCCAGCTGGGTGCCCCAAAAACACACGTCCCGCTTGTACCCCAGGCACAAGCAGGACTAACCCATCACCCTCCTGTCCTAGGTGTCTAGGTCCCCGTCCAAACTTGGACTCCAAGCCCCCACATCCTGAGTCCCCATATATCCGCAACCAGTTCATTCCAAGAATAGCATCAATGCCTTGCCCAGGCATTATCATGAACTATAGACGGTAAGTGTGGGTGGCTAATACCAAACTTACAGTATCCATGCGGGTATTGATAAACACTTGTGAACCCACAGTATGGATCTTATAGACATATGGTATAGCTGCCGCTCTACGAACCCCATGCTCATGAAGAAATGTGATGCACCAGAATCGAACAACACCAAAGCTGGATGGGAGTCGATGGTAAACATACTAGCCATAACTACCTCCTGCTGCACTACAAACCCCATGCTCATGAAGAAATATGATGCACCAAAATCGAACAACACCAAAGCTGGATGGGAGTCGATGATAAACATACCAGCCATAACTACCTCCTGCTGCCCAACCTGATGAGCATCCGTGAAGTGCACCTGACCAGACCTGCTGGGCACTTTCTTATTGATGATGGTCCTCTTGATAAGCTTGTAATTTGTGGATGGTTGAGCTGACTGAGCTGGCTGGTTCTGGGGGCAAGCCCAGGCATAGTGGCCATCTTTACCTTTCCATCATTTTATCATGAGTGTTCATATTTTATTACCTATTTGCGAGTAACGGCAGGTTACTCATGCTACCGATATCCTGAGCATAGCAGCTACTCGACCTGTACTAGTAGGACTCATGGGTAGATATATTTATGCATGCAGTTTCCATAAAATGCCTGTAACTTAAATGCACATCACATATATATATTCAGTGATCATAAAAATATGGGTTATGCACCGGGGCTTGCCTTGGGCAGGCGCTGGGTCAGCAGGTTCAGCACCAACAGGCTCCTGGGCTTCCTCCTATGCGAAGATCTCCTCCTCGTACTCCTCGATCACCTCGTCGTACTCTGGCTCGCCGACGGGCATGAAATCTACCAGTTCGTGATCTACATGAAATGATGATGCAATGCTTAGGAATATAACATCAGCAGCTTTTACAATAACAGTACATTGATTTAACTACTAAGCTATAGCTATCGACCACGGTGCTAAGTTATCTATTGCTATCGACGACAAGCATAAAGTACGGCATTCATCATTATTATAGCCACTACCGGTATTTTTACTCCTAGCGCTGATTTATGCTATATACAAATAAACAAGGGTAATATTTACTCTATTTAACAACCCATTCTAAGACCACAAAATTTACAGCAAGTACATAATAACCTAACGAGTCTACTGTAAAATTTTTGTGTCTATAGCTATCACCAATTACCCCCAAATATTCCTACAATTATTCACCTACCTAATATTCGTTCTCTAGTTTTGAATTTATCACTCAATACTCGCCACAACTAACTGTAACCCAACTGCACTATCCAGTAGATGGTATTTTTGTGAACCTAACAAAACTAGTCTCACTATTTTTGGACAACTACGCAGTTTACTATGATTTATCGAAGTTCAATTCATAACTAAAATAAATAAACATTTCTTATTTACTGGAAATTGAAGAAACCAAATTCCAACTCACGGCCCACACGGTCCGGCTCAGCCCAGCAAGCGGCGGCGCAGGCGCAGGTGCCAGTGCGGCCCAGCGGCCAGCGGCAGCGCGGCCCAGCAGCGGGCGGACGCGAGCGCATGGGCGTGGCCCACCGCGGTGCGGCAGGTCGGCCCACAGCGGGGCGCGGCGCGCACGGTGCGGGCACGCCGGCCCACAGCGGGATGCGGTGTGGGCAGGCCATGGGTGCAAGCAACGAGCCCAGGAAGTTGGCCCAGGCGGCTACTGCACGGACACAAGCTAAGCAGGTGTATTCCTAAGGTATTCGGGATTGTTTTCCTACACGAAAATGGACATAAAATGGGTGTGACGTAGGGGTGATGTCAAGGTGACATCAACAAGCTAATAACAGCAGTAACGCACCGCCGGTCGCTTGCTTGCTCTGCTCGGGCGAGGTTCCGCTGGCCACGGAGAAGACGCAAAACGGCGGTGGAGCTTTGAATCAGGTGGGTAGTGCGATGAGCAGCTGGAGGATAGGCTAGCAGAGCGGTGAATGGAAATGGCAAGCTATGGTTCAGTGGCTGGACGACGACACAGGTCACCTCGTTCTTATGGAGCAGGCGGAGCTATGATTCCAAAATTGAAACACAATGAGGCGCTACAATCGGCGAGGTGGTGTCAATCGAGCTGCTGGCTATCTAACGGAGCTGAGGATGCGATGAATGTGATTATAGCGCTATGGTCACGGTGAATTGAAAGCAAGAGGTCCCACCGGTCATGGCTATAGCGAGGACAGGGGTTCTGGCGTGGCATGGCTTGGCGCAGCCGTGGTCGTCAACGCAACCTACTCGCGCACATGACGACGGGAATAGCGAGGCGTGCTCAGGCGTCCGTCCGCACGGCAGAACCCGCAAGCCGACGAAGCTCGGACCTGCATCCGTAGATGGTGTCGGACAAGGAAAACCAAAACGCAACGCGACGCCAAAGTGATGGTCGAGCAGGTGGCCGTCTAATGCGCGCAGCTGAGGATGGTCAACGGGAGCAGTGCCGCGCGGTGGCAATGGACGACGCGCAACGCGACCAAAGTACCAAGTGACGCGATGATGAGGCAAAGCTGATAGGACCCATGCATAGTGCGCATGCGTGCGGTGGCAGGCAACCGAGGCAACAGTGGTGACCGCGGCCAGCCCAACATAGTTCAAAATAGGTGACGTTTATGGTTTTTAAAGCGGTCGCAAAACTCTCTCCGAAGGTCCAAATGCCAAACCAATTCTTTTAAACGCAAGATGGTACGTAAGACTACCGACCCATGCCACGACACCATGTTACTTCTTAAGCCGATTTCTCTACAAAAACTGCCAAACGTGGCTTCGTCGACCTGTTTTTAACTTACGCGAACGACGTCGATTCGAACGATTTCGCGTCGAATTCCAAATCCGACCTACGGGATGTACTAGCTAGTTATCCTTGTCCTCGACCGCACATGTTTTATCGCCGTTCACAAAATGTTCTATAGCCTTTTTGTTTTAACAAGAATTCGATTAGGATAATAAACAATGCTATGTGAAACGAAACGTAACATTCGCTTTCTTGTTTCATATAAATGTTTCAAGGACCGAACGTTGCTTTATAATGAAGGTAGTACACATATGCACACAATTATGATGCTCATGTGATGTTTTGGCAAAACAGTACAATGTAACACCGAGGGTGTTACAAATCTACCCCCCTAAAACAAAATCTCGACCCGAGATTTCGTGTGCCTAGTGTGAGAAAGAGACATGGAAATACATTTTTGGCACAGCAACTAACTATCTGAGCCGGCGAGAAGGTGGGGGTAATGCTCTAATATATAGCTCTCCTATTCCCACGTGGCCTCATCTTCTGAATGATTTTGCCATTGCACCTTGTAGAATTTTATCACTCTATTCCTGGTCACTCTCTCCTTCTCATCCAAGATTTTGATAGGGTGCTCCACATAAGTTAAATCTGGCTGGAGGGGAAGTCCTTCTATTTCCACCGCTTCATCAGGAACCCGCAAACACTTCTTCAGTTGTGATACATGAAACACATTGTGTACTGCAGATAGAATATCTGGAAGTTGTAGACGGTAAGCCACTGGACCACATTTCTCCAACACCTGATATGGACCCACATATCGAGGGGCTAGCTTGCCATGAATGCCAAACAGATGCACCCCTCTCATAGGAGACACCTTGAGATATACATAATCTCTAGCTACAAACTCCAAGGGCCTTCTCCTCTTATCAGCATAAGTTTTATGTCAGCTTTGAGCTGCCTTCAAGTGACTTCGAATGATGCTCACCTGATCCCGAGCCGTTTGGATGAACTCAGGCCCAAAGTATCCGCGGTCTCCCACTTCAACCCAATTGAGTGGCGTCCTACACTTTCTTCCGTATAGAGCTTCAAATGGCGTCACGCGGATGCTCTCCTGATAGCTATTATTGTAAGAGAATTCAGCTAATTTCAGGCAGTCATCCCACTTCTCAGGAAAAGAAATGGTACAAGCTCGCAACATGTCTTCGAGCACCTGGTTCACCCTTTCTGTTTGACCATCAGTCTGGGGGTGATAAGCTTAACTGCGGAGGAGACTTGTCCCAAGGCACTCCTGGAGTCGCTCCTAGAAACGAGACATAAAAACCAATCCCCTATCAGAGATGATAGTCAGAGGAACTCCATGTAGGGTCACAATCCGATCAAAGTATATCTCCGCATACTTCCTGGCAGTATATGACGTATTCAACAGAATAAAATGAGCCGACTTGGTGAGGCGGTCCACAATGACCCAGATAGAGTTATAACCTGTGGACGTGTGGGGTAAACCCACAATGAAATCCATGGAAATATCCTCCCATTTCCAAACCGGAATGGGCAAGGGCTGCAAATATCCTAGGGTACGCATATGATCTGCTTTAACCCTGCCACAAGTGTCGCACTCCACGATATGCCGGGTGATGTCCTGCTTCATGTTAGACCACCAGTACAAGTGGTGCAGATCATGATACATCTTGTTACTTCCAGGATGAATAGACAACTTTGAATGGTGAGCTTCATTCAAAAATTTTCTTTTTAGCTCTTCATTGGATGGAACCACCAGTCTATCCTTGTATCTCACGACCCCCTGCTCATCAATGCTAAAATGAGGGCCACGCCATTCAGCCATCAACTTCTTGATGTGAGGAATCTCTTCGGGGTCTTCCTTCTGTTCCCGAATAATCTGCTCTAGCAATTCTGAGGTCAATGCAATATGAGCTAACACCTCTATGTGGTGGAGAGACAAAGGTATTTCCTCAACCTGATGTGACTTATGACTCAAAGCATCATCTACCACATTGGCTTTTCCTGAATGATAATGGACTTCCAAATTATAATCCTTTATCAATTCTAACCATCTCCTCTGCCTCATGTTCAGCTCAGACTGAGTGAAAATATGCTTGAGGCTCTAGTGGTCTGTAAAGATATGCACTTTGTTGCCCAACAGATAATGCCTCCAAATCTTCAGAGCATGGACCACAGCAGCCAGCTCTAAGTCATGAGTGGGGTAGTTCACCTCATGCTTCTTCAGTTGGCGCGAAGCATAAGCTATCACACGCCCATCTTGCATAAGCACACACCCTAGCCCCATCTTCGAGGCATCATAGTATACATCAAAGGGCCTATCAATATCTGGTTGAGCCAACACAGGAGCATTGGTCAGAAAAGTCTTTAGAGATTGAAAAGCTTCTTCACAAGCTGGGCTCTAATCAAACTTAGCTTCTTTCTGGAGCAGCTTGGTCATGGGCTAGGCTATCTTGAAGAAATCAGGGATGAAGCGCCGATAGTATCCAGCTAGACCAAGGAACTGATGGATCTGGTGCACAAACTTAGGAGACTTCCAATCCAATACATCTTGCACCTTGCTGGGATCTACAGAAACGCCTTCAGGTGTCATCACATGCCCCAAAAACTGCACTCGATCTAACCAAAATTCGCACTTACTGAATTTAGCATATAGCTTGTGCTCCCTTAGTCGAGTTAGTACTATCCGGAGGTGTTGGACATGCTCTTCATCATTCTTGGAATAGATCAGGATGTCATCAATGAGAACCACCACAAACTTATCCAGCTCCAGCATGAAAACTAAATTCATCAGGTACATGAAGAAGGCAGGAGCATTGGTAAGACCAAAAGACAACACCAGGTACTCATACAGCCCATACCAAGTAGAGAAAGCTATCTTGGGTATATCATGTGGCCTGATCTTGATATGATGATAGCCTAATCTGAGATCAATCTTCAAGAACACCTTGGCACCAGCTAATTGGTCGAACAAAGTATCTATGCGGGGCAAAGGATACTTGTTCTTAACTATTACCACATTAAGGGGGCGGTAGTCCACACACATCCGTAAAGTACCATCCTTCTTCTTCACAAAAATAGCTGGGCAACCCCATGGTGAGGAACTCGGACGGATGAAACCTTTGTCCATCAATTCTTCCAGCTGCTTCTTCATTTCTGCTAGTTCTCTTGGAGCCATGTGTACGGACTTATGGAGATAGGAACAGTACTAGGCTCAAGCTCAATGGAGAATTCTACCTCATGGTCCGGTGGCAAACCAGGAAGATCTTCAGGGAAAACATCTAGGAACTCACACACTACCGGAATGGAGGTAAGATCAGGAGCAGCTTCAGCATGGGCAGCAATAGGTAAGACTGGTTCTAAGGGTATAATAAGAGACATCCTATCCTCAGAAGAAGGAAGCCGTAACTCCACACTTCTCCTCTTCATATCCAATACTACCCCATACACCCACAACCAGTCCATTCCAAGAATAGCATCAATGCCTTGCCCAAGCATTATCATGAATTGTAGACGGTAAGTGTGGGTGGCTAATACCAAACTTACAGTATCCATGTCGGTATTGATGAACACTTGTGAACCCACAGTATGGATCTTATAGGCATATGGTATAGCCATAAGTGATAAGTTGTGTCGCTCTACAAACCCTATGCTCATGAAGGAATGTGATGCACCAGAATCGAACAACACCAAAGCTGGATGGGAGTCGATGGTAAACATACCAGCCATAACTGCCTCCTGCTGCACAACCTGCTGAGATCCGTGAAGTGTACCTGACTAGACCTGCTGGGCACTTTCTTCTTGATGATGGTCCTCTTGATAAGCCTGTAATTTATGGATGGTTGAGCTGACTGAGCTGGCTGGTTCTAGGGGCAGGCTCGGGCATAGTGGCCATCTTTGCCACACTTTAAGCAAGCTCTTGGCCTATTCCCAAACCCCTGACAAGGTGGGACCTGCTGTCCCTGAGACTGCTGCGGCTGCACCTGCTATGGAGGTGCGCAGTACTGAGTAGAGGAAGCTTGCGAAGTCTACTAGGGTTGCCAGAACAGAGGCTCGCCGGATGGTTGATAGGACCCCCACCGGACAACCTTTATCTTCTATGTTTGAGGGTGGCTAGAAGACCCCGCGTCCACCCGCTTCCTCTTCCAATCCGCTTGGGACGCCCGTTGAAAACCCTCCATGGCAATGGCGGCGTTCATCAGCACCCCGAAGGTCTGATAGTTCCCCGTATACAGTTTCTCCTGAAGAAGAGGAGCGACACCACGAAAGAAACGTTCCCTCTTCTTGTCATCAGTATCCACCTGACTGCCAGCATACTGAGCCAAGTGATTGAACTTGTCCACATATTCCATCACTGTCCTGTTCCCCTAGCGCAGCTCCAGGAACGCGGTCACCTTCTGGTTGATGACACCAGCAGGGATAAAGAACTCTCGGAAAGCAGTGGAGAACTTCTGCCATGTTGCCGGATGATCCGGTAGCTCCATGGCCTAGAAAGTTTCCCACCATGCACTTGCGGACCCCAAAAGCTATTGCGCCGCAAAGTACACCTTCTGCTCGTCGGTGACTCCGAGCAGCCAAAACTTCTGCTCCAGCATGCGAAGCCAGTGCTCCGCCTCCAGAGGCTCATCTGACGGGGTGAAGGTGGGTGGGTGAGTCTTGAGGAAGTCCTGGTAAGAGGATTGTCCCCTAGGACGGCGGGCACCACCCTCATTCCCACCATGGCCCCCGTGGCCTCCATGGGAGAGGCCCGCGACAGCCTATGCCATAATCTCCATGGCACGAGCTGTTTCCTGGCAAGCAGCAGCTGACTCCCGACGAGCTGCCAATAGCTCCACCATTATCTCTGCGAGAGTCATCGGTGGAGGCGGTGGCGGCAGCGGAAAAGGATGAGGAACCAAAGGTGGAACCTCCTGACCTCCCCCATTGTCGTGCTCAGCGGCCCGGCCACTGTCACCCTGGCCCTCATGAGCCGCCCCAGAACTGGTGCTCCTGCGTCCAGACCTTAGGTTCATCTATAAGAGATAGGAACCATTTATTAGAACACCCTTCCGATCAGAATCAAGGGATTAGAGAGATGACAACACATTTATTAAAGCACTCATTTAGTTAGCCCTACCAATTTACTACTCACTTATACGTGAAGGGGGATTTTAGTTGAAGTAAGATACTATTGTCATGATGCATGCTTCGACCTATACATTCACTCAAGCCAGAATATAGTGGCATTCGTAAAAATTTTGGCACATCGCACACTCACTTTTCGCGATACTAAGCGATTTCTTATGCAACGTAAGTCAGTGTACCTGTAGAAAATTGATTAGATAAAACCAGTGCCGCTAGCCTAGATAGACCATATTGCTAGGGCTTATACTTATTTACCTAATATAATCGCATCCTACTTTTCGCAAAACTTTTGTTGGTCAAATTTTTAAGTTTTGAAAAAAGAGTGATGAAACTCGTAACCATTATTGGCTCTGGTACCAACTGTGGCAGAACCGCCCGAAATATCATACTTACGGAGGCGCTCATCTTCCACCAGACACTAAGCACTCCGAAAGCAAGCTACAGCGAGCGGTGTCCGTCGGGCACACCCCGAGGGAGAACCCGAAAAGTCCACATTTTTCCCAAGGATCCAATAATGAGAACGAGTTACAACACAAGTCCATTTCATACATTAGAGTTTCTTAAAAAGTACATTATTACAATACCAAATACCAGAGTGTGGAATGACAACAGCGGAATTTAAAAATAACATCTAGCGGTAGGGGCGAGGATTCCGTCTGAGCCCACTAGAAGGATCCTCCACACAAAAGTACTCTTCAAGCATCACCTGCAACAGGGGTAAATAAACCCTGAGTACACAATGTACTCTTAAGACTTATCTGACTAGTGGGAATAATTTCCCGACTCCAAGGAATATGATAAGCTTTATGGCTTGCTGGTTTTCTTTAGCAGAAAGCAATACTAATAGTGAGTCCTTATTTATGTATTATTATTATCAGCCGTATTAAGTTATCATCTAGCCAGTCTATATAAGCACATGTTCTACTTTGAAGCAAGAGTTGAGCAATCAGTTATATTTCTTCTCCTTTTCCACTTTCACTTCTTACTACGGTGATAAACACGAGACAAGCCGTACCAGATCGCCTAGCGATTCGCGAATCAATGTGCCCAGCTGGGTGCCCCAAAAACACACACCCCGCTTGTACCCCAAGCACAAGCAGGACTAACCCATCACCCTCCTGTCCCGGGTGTCCAGGTCCCCGTCTAAACTTGGACTCCAAGCCCCCACATCCTGAGTCCCGGACTCAGTGTGGTGCAAGGACCTCCACCACCTCCTCTTCCCATCAGTCGGTCCGAAAAGAGCCAGATCTGCGACAAGAGAGCAACAAGTCTTCCCTGTGCCCATACCCAAGTATGCGCTCGGGACAATAAATCTATGACTTGCCCACGATGCCTTATGCAATGATCGGTCTTTAATCGACACAGACAAGGAAAAAGTGTAACCGAGCTATGCCCTGTTGGCCGCAGGACACAACCCTTTACACCCACCAATACCCAAACCATATCCCTACCCGGTCATCATTTACCTTTCCATCATTTTATCATGAGTGTTCATATTTTATTACCTATTTGCGAGTAACGACAGGTTACTCATGCTACCGATATCCTGAGCATAGCAGCTACTCGACCTGTACTAGTAGGACTCATGGGTAGATATATTTATGCATGTAGTTTCCATAAAATGCCTGTAACTTAAATGCACATCACATATATATTCAGTGATCATAAAAATATGGGTTATGCACTGGGGCTTGCCTTGGGCAGGCGCTGGGTCAGCAGGTTCAGCACCAACAGGTTCCTGGGCTTCCTCCTGTGCGAAGATCTCCTCCCCGTACTCCTCGATCACCTCGTTGTACTCTGGCTCGCCGACGGGCATGAAATCTACCAGTTCGTGATCTACATGAAATGATGATGCAATGCTTAGGAATATAACATCAGCAGCTTTTACAATAACGGTACATTGATTTAACTACTAAGCTATAGCTGTCGACCACGGTGCTAAGTTATCTATTGCTATCGACAACAAGCATAAAGTATGGCATTCATCATTATTATAGCCACTACCGGTATTTTTACTCCTAGCGCTGATTTACGCTATATACAAATAAACAAGGGTAATATCTACTCTATTTAACAACCCATCTAAGACCACAAAATTTACAGCAAGTACGTAATAACCTAACGAGTCTAGTGTAAAATTTTTGTGTCTATAGCTATCACCAATTACCCCTAAATATTCCTACAATTATTCACCTACCTAATATTCGTTCTCTAGTTTTGAATTTATCACTCAATACTCGCCATAGCTAATCTGTAACTCCAACTGCACTCTCCAGTAGATGGTATTTTTGTGAACCTAACAAAACTAGTCTCACTATTTTTGGACAACTATGCAGTTTACTACGATTTATCAAGTTCAATTCATAACTAAAATAAATAAACATTTCTTATTTACTGGAAATTGAAGAAACCAAATTCCAACTCGCGCCCACACGGTCTGGCTCAGCCCAGCAAGCGGCGGCGTAGGGCGCAGAAGTGCCAATGGCGGCCCACGGCAAAGTGGCTGTCCCGGTGCGGCAAAGATGGCCCAAAGAATGGGTGGACGCTGAAGACGGGCGCCGCCCACCGCTGACTGGTAGGCCGCCCACGACGGATGGCGCGCTGGTGCGGGCAGGCCGGCCCCCAATGAAGGCGCGATGTGGCAGGCAGGCGCTGGTGCAGCGAGCGACGAGCCCGGAAGTTGGCCCAGCGGCTCTGCACGGACACAAGCTGAGCAGTTGTATTCCAAAGGTATTCGAGATTGTTTTCCTACATGAAAATGGACATAAAACGGGTGTGACGTAGGGGTGATGTCATGGTGACATCAACAAGCTAATAACAGCAGAACGATAACGCACCGCCGTCGCTTGCTTGCTGCTTTCGGGCGAGGTTTGCCGGCCGCGGAGAAGACGCAAAACGGCGGTGGAGCTTTGAATCAGGTGGGTAGTGCGATGAGCAGCTGGAGGATAGGCTAGCTAAGTGCGGTGAATTGAAATGGCAAGCTATGGTTCAGTGGCTGGACGACGACGCACAGTCACCTCGTTCTTATGGAGCGGCGGAGCTACGATTCCAAAATTGAAACACAGTGTGGCGCTACAATCGGCGAGGTGGTGTCAATCGAGTTGCTTTGGCTATCTAACGGAGCCGAGGATGCGATGAATTTGATTATAGCGCTACGGTCATAGCGAATTGAAAGCAAGAGGTCCCACCGGTCATGGCTATAGCGAGGACAGGGGTTCTGGCGTGGCATGGCTTGGTGCAGCCGCGGTCGTCAACGCAACATACTCGCGCACATGACGACGGGAACAGCGAGGCGTGCTCCAGGCGTCCGTCCGCACGGCAGAACCCGCAAGCCGATGAAGCTCGGACCTGCATCCGTAGATGGTGTCGGACAAGGAAAACCAAAACGCAACGCGTCGCTGAAGTGATGGTCGAGCAGGTGGCCATCTAATGCGCGTAGCTGAGGATGGTCAACGGGAGCAGTGCCGCGCGGTGGCGATGGACGACGCGCAACGCGACCAAAGTACCACGCGACGCGATGATGAGGCAGAGCTGATAGGACCCGTGCATAGTGCGCATGCGTGCGGTGGCAGGCAGCCGAGGCTACAGTGGTGACCGCGGCCAGCCCAGCATAGTTCAAAATAGGTGACGTTTACGGTTTTTAAAGCGGTCGCAAAACTCTCTCCGAAGGTCCAAATGCCAAACCAATTCTTTTAAATGCAAAATGGTACGTAAGACTACCGACCCATGCCACGACACCATGTTACTTCTTAAGCCGATTTCTCTACAAAAACTGCCAAACGTGGCTTCGTCGACCCATTTTTAACTTACGCGAACGACGTCAATTCGAACGATTTCGCGTCGAATTCCAAATCCGACCTACGGGATGTACTAGCTAGTTATCCTTGTCCTCGACCGCACATGTTTTATCGCCGTTCACAAAATGTTCTATAGCCCTTTTGTTTTAACAAGAATTCGATTAGGATAATAAACAATGCTATGTGACACGAAACGTAACATTCGCTTTCTTGTTTCATATAAATGTTTCAAGGACCGAACGTTGCTTTATAATGCAGGTAGTACACATATGCACACAATTATGATGCTCATGTGATGTTTTGGAAAAACAGTACAGTGTAACACCGAGGGTGTTACAAATCTACCCCTAAAACAAATCTTGACCCGAGATTTCGTGTGCCTAGTGTGAGAAAGAGACAGAGAAATACATTTTTGGCGCAAAAACTAACTATCTGAGCCAGCGAGAAGGTGGGGGTAATGCTCTAATATATAGCTCTCCTGTTCCCATGTGGCTTCATCTTCTGAATGATTTTGCCATTGCACCTTGTAGAATTTTATCACTCTGTTCCTGGTCACTCTCTCCTTCTCATCCAAGATTTTGATAGGGTGCTCCACATAAGTTAAATCTGGCTGGAGGGGAAGTCCTTCTATTTCCACCGCTTCATCAGGAACCCGCAAACACTTCTTCAGTTGTGATACATGAAACACATTGTGTACTGCAGATAGAATATCTGGAAGTTGTAGACGGTAAGCCACTGGACCACATTTCTCCAACACCTAATATGGACCCACATATCAAGGGGCTAGCTTGACATGAATGCCAAACCGATGCACCCCTCTCATAGGAGACACCTTGAGATATACATAATCTCTAGCTGCAAACTCCAAGGGCCTTCTCCTCTTATCAGCATAAGTTTTTTGTCGGCTTTGAGCTGCCTTCACGTGACTCCGAATGATGCTCACCTGATCCCAAGCCATTTGGATGAACTCAGGCCCAAAGTATCTGCGGTCTCCCACTTCAACCTAGTTGAGTGGCGTCCTACACTTTCTTCTGTATAGAGCTTCAAATGGTGTCATGCGGATGCTCTCCTAATAGCTATTATTGTAAGAGAATTCAGCTAATTTCAGGCAGTCATCCCACTTCTCAGGAAAAGAAATGGTACAAGCTCGCAACATGTCTTCGAGCACCTGATTCACCCTTTCTGTTTGACCATCAGTCTGGGGGTGATAAGCTAAACTGCGGAGGAGACTTGTCCCAAGGCACTCCTGGAGTCGCTCCCAGAAACGAGACATAAAAACCGATCCCCTATCAGAGATGATAGTCAGAGGAACTCCATATAGGGTCACAATCTGATCAAAGTATATCTCCGCATACTTCCTGGCAGTATATGAAGTATTCACCGGAATAAAATGAGCCGACTTGGTGAGGCGGTCTACAATGACCCAGATAGAGTTATAACCTGTGGACGTGCGGGGTAAACCCACAATGAAATCCATGGAAATATCCTCCCATTTCCAAACCGGAATGGGCAAGGGCTGCAAATATCCTAGGGTACGCATATGATCTGCTTTAACCCTACCACAAGTGTCGCACTCCGCGATGTGCCGGGTGATGTCCTGCTTGATGTTAGACCACCAGTACAAGTGGCTTAGATCATGATACATCTTGTTACTTCTAGGATGAATAGACAACTTCTAATGGTGAGCTTCATTCAAAATTTTTCTTTTCAGCTCTTCATTGGATGGAACCACCAGTCTATCCTTGTATCTCACGACCCCCTGCTCATCAATGCTAAAATGAGGGCCACGCCATTCAGCCATCAACTTCTTGATGTGAGGAATCTCTTCGGGGTCTTCCTTCTATTCCCGAATAATCTGCTCTAGCATCAATGCCTTGCCCAGGCATTATCATGAATTGTAGACGGTAAGTGTGGGTGGCTAATACCAAACTTATAGTATCCATGTCGGTATTGATGAACACTTGTGAACCTACAGTATGGATCTTATAGACATATGCTATAGCCATAAGTGATAAGTTGTGCTGCTCTACAAACCCCATGCTCATGAAGGAATGTGATGCACCAGAATCGAACAACACCAAAGCTGGATGGGAGTCGATGGTAAAAATACCAGCCATAACTGCCTCCTGCTGCACAACCTGCTGAGCATCCGTGAAGTGCACCTGACCAGACCTGCTGGGCACTTTCTTCTTGATGATGGTCCTCTTGATAAGCCTGTAATTTGTGGACGGTTGAGCTGACTGAGCTGGCTGGTTCTAGGGGCAGGCCCGGGCATAGTGGCCATCTTTACCTTTCCATCATTTTATCATGAGTGTTCATATTTTATTACCTATTTGCGAGTAACGGTAGGTTACTCATGCTACCGATATCCTGAGCATAGCAGCTACTCGACCTGTACTAGTAGGACTCATGGGTAGATATATTTATGCATGTAGTTTCCATAAAATGCCTGTAACTTAAATGCACATCACATATATATATTCAGTGATCATAAAAATATGGGTTATGCACCGGGGCTTGCCTTGGGCAGGCGCTGGGTCAGCAGGTTCAGCACCAACAGGCTCCTGGGCTTCCTCCTGTGCGAAGATCTCCTCCCCGTACTCCTCGATCACCTCGTTGTACTCTGGCTCGCCGACGGGCATGAAATCTACCAGTTCGTGATCTACATGAAATGATGATGCAATGCTTAGGAATATAACATCAGCAGCTTTTACAATAACGGTACATTGATTTAACTACTAAGCTATAGCTGTCGACCACGGTGCTAAGTTATCTATTGCTATCGACAACAAGCATAAAGTATGGCATTCATCATTATTATAGCCACTACCGGTATTTTTACTCCTAGCGCTGATTTACGCTATATACAAATAAACAAGGGTAATATCTACTCTATTTAACAACCCATCTAAGACCACAAAATTTACAGCAAGTACGTAATAACCTAACGAGTCTAGTGTAAAATTTTTGTGTCTATAGCTATCACCAATTACCCCTAAATATTCCTACAATTATTCACCTACCTAATATTCGTTCTCTAGTTTTGAATTTATCACTCAATACTCGCCATAGCTAACTGTAACCCAACTGCACTCTCCAGTAGATGGTATTTTTGTGAACCTAACAAAACTAGTCTCACTATTTTTGGACAACTATGCAGTTTACTACGATTTATCGAAGTTCAATTCATAACTAAAATAAATAAACATTTCTTATTTACTGGAAATTGAAGAAACCAAATTCCAACTCGCGGCCCACACGGTCTGGCTCAGCCCAGCAAGCGGCGGCGTAGGCGCAGGTGCCAGTGCGGCCCAGCGGCAGGCGGGCGCGGCCCGGTGCGGCAGCATGGCCCAGCAGCGGGTGGACGCGAGCGCACGGGCGCGGCCCACCGCTGTACGGTAGGCCGGCCCACGACGGGGCGCGGCGCGCGCGGTGCGGGCAGGCCGGCCCACAGCGGGGCGCGGTGCGGGCAGGCCGCGGGTGCAAGCGACGAGCCCGGGAAGTTGGCCCAGGCGGCTACTGCACGGACACAAGCTGAGCAGTTGTATTCCAAAGGTATTCGAGATTGTTTTCCTACATGAAAATGGACATAAAACGGGTGTGACGTAGGGGTGATGTCATGGTGACATCAACAAGCTAATAACAGCAGTAACGCACCGCCGGTCGCTTGCTTGCTCTGCTCGGGCGAGGTTCTGCCGGCCGCGGAGAAGACGCAAAACGGCGGTGGAGCTTTGAATCAGGTGGGTAGTGCGATGAGCAGCTGGAGGATAGGCTAGCAGTGCGGTGAATTGAAATGGCAAGCTATGGTTCAGCGGCTGGACGACGGCACAGGTCACCTCGTTCTTATGGAGCAGGCGGAGCTACGATTCCAAAATTGAAACACAGTGTGGCGCTACAATCGGCGAGGTGGTGTCAATCGAGCTGCTGGCTATCTAACGGAGCTGAGGATGCGATGAATTTGATTATAGCGCTACGGTCATAGCGAATTGAAAGCAAGAGGTCCCACCGGTCATGGCTATAGCGAGGACAGGGGTTCTGGCGTGGCATGGCTTGGTGCAGCCGCGGTCGTCAACGCAACATACTCGCGCACATGACGACGGGAACAGCGAGGCGTGCTCCAGGCGTCCGTCCGCACGGCAGAACCCGCAAGCCGATGAAGCTCGGACCTGCATCCGTAGATGGTGTCGGACAAGGAAAACCAAAACGCAACGCGTCGCTGAAGTGATGGTCGAGCAGGTGGCCATCTAATGCGCGTAGCTGAGGATGGTCAACGGGAGCAGTGCCGCGCGGTGGCGATGGACGACGCGCAACGCGACCAAAGTACCACGCGACGCGATGATGAGGCAGAGCTGATAGGACCCGTGCATAGTGCGCATGCGTGCGGTGGCAGGCAGCCGAGGCTACAGTGGTGACCGCGGCCAGCCCAGCATAGTTCAAAATAGGTGACGTTTACGGTTTTTAAAGCGGTCGCAAAACTCTCTCCGAAGGTCCAAATGCCAAACCAATTCTTTTAAATGCAAAATGGTACGTAAGACTACCGACCCATGCCACGACACCATGTTACTTCTTAAGCCGATTTCTCTACAAAAACTGCCAAACGTGGCTTCGTCGACCCATTTTTAACTTACGCGAACGACGTCAATTCGAACGATTTCGCGTCGGAATTCCAAATCCGACCTACGGGATGTACTAGCTAGTTATCCTTGTCCTCGACCGCACATGTTTTATCGCCGTTCACAAAATGTTCTATAGCCCTTTTGTTTTAACAAGAATTCGATTAGGATAATAAACAATGCTATGTGACACGAAACGTAACATTCGCTTTCTTGTTTCATATAAATGTTTCAAGGACCGAACGTTGCTTTATAATGCAGGTAGTACACATATGCACACAATTATGATGCTCATGTGATGTTTTGGAAAAACAGTACAGTGTAACACCGAGGGTGTTACAAATCTACCCCTAAAACAAATCTTGACCCGAGATTTCGTGTGCCTAGTGTGAGAAAGAGACAGAGAAATACATTTTTGGCGCAAAAACTAACTATCTGAGCCAGCGAGAAGGTGGGGGTAATGCTCTAATATATAGCTCTCCTGTTCCCATGTGGCTTCATCTTCTGAATGATTTTGCCATTGCACCTTGTAGAATTTTATCACTCTGTTCCTGGTCACTCTCTCCTTCTCATCCAAGATTTTGATAGGGTGCTCCACATAAGTTAAATCTGGCTGGAAGGGAAGTCCTTCTATTTCCACCGCTTCATCAGGAACCCGCAAACACTTCTTCAGTTGTGATACATGAAACACATTGTGTACTGCAGATAGAATATCTGGAAGTTGTAGACGGTAAGCCACTGGACCACATTTCTCCAACACCTAATATGGACCCACATATCAAGGGGCTAGCTTGACATGAATGCCAAACCGATGCACCCCTCTCATAGGAGACACCTTGAGATATACATAATCTCTAGCTGCAAACTCCAAGGGCCTTCTCCTCTTATCAGCATAAGTTTTTTGTCGGCTTTGAGCTGCCTTCACGTGACTCCGAATGATGCTCACCTGATCCCAAGCCATTTGGATGAACTCAGGCCCAAAGTATCTGCGGTCTCCCACTTCAACCTAGTTGAGTGGCGTCCTACACTTTCTTCTGTATAGAGCTTCAAATGGTGTCATGCGGATGCTCTCCTAATAGCTATTATTGTAAGAGAATTCAGCTAATTTCAGGCAGTCATCCCACTTCTCAGGAAAAGAAATGGTACAAGCTCGCAACATGTCTTCGAGCACCTGATTCACCCTTTCTGTTTGACCATCAGTCCGGGGGTGATAAGCTAAACTGCGGAGGAGACTTGTCCCAAGGCACTCCTGGAGTCGCTCCCAGAAACGAGACATAAAAACCGATCCCCTATCAGAGATGATAGTCAGAGGAACTCCATATAGGGTCACAATCTGATCAAAGTATATCTCCGCATACTTCCTGGCAGTATATGAAGTATTCACCGGAATAAAATGAGCCGACTTGGTGAGGCGGTCTACAATGACCCAGATAGAGTTATAACCTGTGGACGTGCGGGGTAAACCCACAATGAAATCCATGGAAATATCCTCCCATTTCCAAACCGGAATGGGCAAGGGCTGCAAATATCCTAGGGTACGCATATGATCTGCTTTAACCCTACCACAAGTGTCGCACTCCGCGATGTGCCGGGTGATGTCCTGCTTGATGTTAGACCACCAGTACAAGTGGCTTAGATCATGATACATCTTGTTACTTCTAGGATGAATAGACAACTTCTAATGGTGAGCTTCATTCAAAATTTTTCTTTTCAGCTCTTCATTGGATGGAACCACCAGTCTATCCTTGTATCTCACGACCCCCTGCTCATCAATGCTAAAATGAGGGCCACGCCATTCAGCCATCAACTTCTTGATGTGAGGAATCTCTTCGGGGTCTTCCTTCTATTCCCGAATAATCTGCTCTAGCATCAATGCCTTGCCCAGGCATTATCATGAATTGTAGACGGTAAGTGTGGGTGGCTAATACCAAACTTATAGTATCCATGTCGGTATTGATGAACACTTGTGAACCTACAGTATGGATCTTATAGACATATGCTATAGCCATAAGTGATAAGTTGTGCTGCTCTACAAACCCCATGCTCATGAAGGAATGTGATGCACCAGAATCGAACAACACCAAAGCTGGATGGGAGTCGATGGTAAAAATACCAGCCATAACTGCCTCCTGCTGCACAACCTGCTGAGCATCCGTGAAGTGCACCTGACCAGACCTGCTGGGCACTTTCTTCTTGATGATGGTCCTCTTGATAAGCCTGTAATTTGTGGACGGTTGAGCTGACTGAGCTGGCTGGTTCTAGGGGCAGGCCCGGGCATAGTGGCCATCTTTACCTTTCCATCATTTTATCATGAGTGTTCATATTTTATTACCTATTTGCGAGTAACGGTAGGTTACTCATGCTACCGATATCCTGAGCATAGCAGCTACTCGACCTGTACTAGTAGGACTAATGGGTAGATATATTTATGCATTAGTTTCCATAAAATGCCTGTAACTTAAATGCACATCACATATATATATTCAGTGATCATAAAAATATGGGTTATGCACCGGGGCTTGCCTTGGGCAGGCGCTGGGTCAGCAGGTTCAGCACCAACAGGCTCCTGGGCTTCCTCCTATGCGAAGATCTCCTCCTTGTACTCCTCGATCACCTCATCATACTCTGGCTCGCCGACGGGCATGAAATCTACCAGTTCGTGATCTACATGAAATGATGATGCAATGCTTAGGAATATAACATCAACAGCTTTTACAATAACAGTACATTGATTTAACTACTAAGCTATAGCTATCGACCACGGTGCTAAGTTATCTATTGCTATCGACAACAAGCATAAAGTACGGCATTCATCATTATTATAGCCACTACCGGTATTTTTACTCCTAGCGCTGATTTACGCTATATACAAATAAACAAGGGTAATATCTACTCTATTTAACAACCCATTCTAAGACCATAAAATTTACAGTAAGTACGTAATAACCTAACGAGTCTGCTGTAAAAATTTTGTGTCTATAGCTATCACCAATTACCCCCAAATATTCCTACAATTATTCACCTACCTAATATTCGTTCTCTACTTTTGAATTTATCACTCAATACTCGCCACAGCTAACTGTAACCCAACTGCACTATCCAGTAGATGGTATTTTTGTGAACCTAATAAAACTAGTCTCACTATTTTTGGACAACTACGCAGTTTACTACGATTTATCGAAGTTCAATTCATAACTAAAATAAATAAACATTTCTTATTTACTAGAAATTGAAGAAACCAAATTCCAACTCGCGGCCCACATGGTCTGGCTCAGCCCAGCAAGCGGCGGCGCAGGCGTAGGCGCCAGCGTGGCCCAGTGGCCAGCGGCATCGCGGGCGCGGCCCGGCACGGCAGCGCGGCCCAGCTGCGGGCGGACGCGAGCGCACAGCACGCGGGCGCGAGCGAGCGTGCGGGCGTAGCCCAGCGCGGTGCAGCAGGCCGGCCCACAGTGGGGCGCGGCGCGCGTGGTGCGGCTAGGCCACGGGTGCAAGCGGCGAGCGTGGGAAGCTGGCCCAGGCGGCTGCTGCGTGGACACAAGCTGAGCAGGCGTATTCCTATGGTATTCAGGAATGTTTTCCTACACGAAAATGGCCATAAAACGGGTGTGATGTAGGGGTGACGTCATGGTGACGTCAACAAGCTAATAACAGCAGTAACGCACAGCCGGTCGCTTGCTTGCTCTGCTCGGGCGAGGTTCCGCCGACCGTGGAGAAGACGCAAAACGGCGGTGGAGCTTTGAATGAGGTGGGTAGTGCGATGAGCAGCTGGAGGATAGGCTAGCAGTGCGGTGAATTGAAATGGCAAGCTATGGTTCAGTGGCTGGACTATGGCACAGGTCACCTCGTTCTTATGGAGTAGGCGGAGCTGCGATTCCAAAATTGAAACACAGTGAGGCGCTACAATCGGCTAGGTGGTGTCAATCGAGTTGCTGGCTATCTAACGGAGCCGAGGATGCGACGAATTTGATTATAGCGCTAGGTCACGGCGAATTGAAAGCAAGAGGTCCCGCCGGTCATGGCTATAGCGAGGACAGGGGTTCTGGCATGGCATGGCTTGGCACAACCGTGGTCGTCAACGCAACGTACTCGCGCACATGACGACGCGAACAACGAGGCGTGCTCCAGGCGGCTGTCCGCACGGCAGAACCCACAAGCTGACGAAGCTCGGACCTACGTCCGCAGATGGTGTCGGACAAGGAAAACCAAAACGCAACGCGACGCCGAAGTGATGGTGGAGTAGGCGGCCGTCTAGTGTGTGTAGCTGAGGATGGTCAACGGGAGCAGTGCCGCATGGTGGCGATGGACGACGCGCAACGCGACCAAAGTACCACGCGACGCGATGACGAGGCAGAGCTGACAGGACCCGTGCGCAGTGTGCATGCGTGCGGTGGCAGGCAGCCAAGGCAACAGTGGTGACCACGGCCAGCCCAGCATAGTTCGAAATAGGTGATGTGCACGGTTTTTAAAGCGGTCGCAAAACTCTCTCCAAAGGTCCACACGCCAAACCAATTCTTTTAAACGCAAGATGGTACATAAGACTACCGACCCATGCCACGACACCATGTTACTTCTTAAGCCGATTTCTCTACAAAAACTGCCAAACGTGGCTTCATCGACCCGTTTTTAACTTACGCAAACGACGTCGATTCGAACGATTTCACGTCGAATTCCAAATCCGACCTATGGGATATACTAGCTAGTTATCCTTGTCCTCGACTGCACATGTTTTATCGCCATTCACAAAATGTTCTATAGCCTTTTGTTTTAACAAGAATTCGATTAGGATAATAAACAATGCTATGTGACATGAAACATAACATTCACTTTCTTGTTTCATATAAATGTTTCAAGGACCGAACATTGCTTTATAATGCGGGTAGTACACATATGCACACAATTATGATGCTCATGCGATGTTTTAGCAAAATAGTACAATGTAACACCAAGGGTGTTACAATATGCTGAGCTCCTCAGGAGACGAGTGCCAAGACATTGCTGCAGCTGGTCCCAGACACGAGAGACAAAAACTGACCCTCTATCAGAGATGATAGTAAGGGGAACTCCGTACAGGGTCACAATCCGGTCAAAATATATCTGAGCATACTTCTTGGCTGCATATCTGGTGTCCACCGGGATAAAATGAGTAGACTTAGTTAGACGGTCCACAATGACCCAAATAGAATCATAGCCCTTGGATATGTGGGGCAAACCCACCATAAAGTCCATGGAGATATCTTCCCATTTCCAAACAGGAATGGGCAAGGGCTGCAAATATCACAGAGTACGCATATGATCTGCTTTAACTCTCCCACAAGTGTCGCACTCCACGACGTATTGGGTGATATCCTGCTTCATGTTGGACCACCAGTACAAGTGGCACAGATCATGATACATCTTGTTGCTGCCAGGATGGATAGACAGCTTTGAATGGTGAGCTTCATTCAAAATCTTCCTTTTTAGCTCATCATTTGATGGAACCACCAATCTATCCTTATACCTCACTACATCTTGCTCATAAATACTATAGTGAGGGCCACGCCCTTCGGCAATCAATTTCCTGATGTGAGAAATTTCTTTAGGGTCTTGCCTCTGCTCAAGAATAATCTACTCTAGGAATTCTAAGGTCAAGGCAATGTGAGCCAACACCTCTGCTTGGTTGAGAGACAAAGGTGTTTCTTCAACCGGATACGACTTTCGGCTCAAGGCATCAACTACCACATTGGCCTTTCCTGGGTGATAATGTACTTCCAAGTTATAATCCTTGATCAATTCTAACCACCTCCTTTGCCTCATATTCAACTCAGACTGAGTGAAAATATATTTGAGGCTCTTATGATCTGTAAAGATATGCACTTTGTTGCCCAACAGATAGTGCCTCCAAATCTTTAGAGCGTGGACCACAGCAGCCTAGCTCTAAATCGTGGGTGGGGTAATTTACTTCGTGCTTTTTTAGTTAGCGCGAAGCATAAGCTATCACATGCCCATCTTGCATAAGCACACATCCCAACTCCATCTTCGAGGCATCACAATATACATCAAAGGGTCTATCAATATCTGCTTGGGCCAACACAGGAGCAGTGGTCAGAAATGTCTTCAGAGCTTGGAAGGCTTCTTCATAGGCTGGGCTCCAGTCAAACTTGGCATCTTTTTGGAGCAGCTTGGTCATTGGCTGAGCTATCTTGGAAAAATCCAGAATGAAATGCCGATAGTACCCAGCTAGACCAAGGAACTAACGAATCTGGTGCATAGACTTGGGAGACTTCTAATTCAACACATCTTGCGCCTTGCTGGGATCTACAAAAATGTCGTTAGGTGTCAACACATGCCCCAAGAACTGCACTCGATCTAACCAAAACTCATACTTGATGAATTTAGCATACAGCTTGTGTTCCCTCAATCGAGCTAGTACTATCCGAAGGTGTTGGGCATGCTCTTCATCATTCTTGGAATATATCAGGATATCATCAATGAATACCACAACAAACTTGTCCAACTCTAGCATAAAGACTAAATTCATCAGGTACATGAAGAAGGCAGGAGCATTGGTGAGACCAAAAGACATTACTAGGTACTCATACAGCCCATACCTAGTAGAAAAGATTGTCTTTGGTATGTCTTGTGGTCTAATCTTGATTTGATGATAGCCTGAACGAAAGACAATCTTGGAGAACACCTTGGCACCAGCTAGTTGATTGAACAAAGTATCTAAGCGGGGCAAAGGATACTTGTTCTTAATTGTTATCGCATTAAGAGGCGGTAATCCACACACATCCACAGAGTGCCATCTTTCTTCTTCACAAAAATGGCTAGACAACCCCATGGTGAAGAGCTAGGACGGATGAAGCCTTTTTCCCACAATTCTTCCAACTGCTTCTTCATTTCAGCCAACTCCTTTGGAGCCATGCGGTATGGGTGTTGAGAGATAGGAGCAGTACCAGGCTCTAGCTCAATGGAGAATTCCACCTCTTTGTCCGATGGCAACCCAGGTAGATCTTCAGGAAAAACATCTAGGAACTCACATACTACCGGAATAGAGGCAAGATCAGGAGAAGCTTTAGCATGAGCAGCAACAGGTAAGACTAGATCTAAGGGTACTAGAAGAGACATTCTATCCTCAGAAGAAGGAAGCCGTAACTCAACAATTCTTTGCTTTAGATCCAAGACTACCACATACACACACAACCAGTTCATTCCAAGAATAGCATCAATGCCTTGCCCAGGTAGTACCATGAACTGGAGGTGGTAAGTATGAGTGGCTAATACCAAGCTTACGTGTTCGTCTGAGTATTGATGCACATCTACGCACCTGGAGTACGGAATTCTATAGGCATACGGTATAGCCATAAGTGGTATATTGTGCCGGTCTACAAATCCCATGCTCATAAATGAATGTGATGCACCAGAATCAAATAACACATAAGCTGGATGGGAATCAATGGTGAACATACCAGCCATCACCATTTCTTGCTGCAATATCTGCTCAGCATCCGTGAAATTCACCTGTCCGGATCGACTGGCTGGCACTTTCTTCTTGATCACGGTCCTCCTGACTAGCCTGGAGTTAGTCGATGGTTGAGCAGACTGGGCTAGCTGGTTCTGGGGACACTCTCGGGCATAGTGGCCATCATTGCCACATTTGAAACAAGTGTCAGGCTTGTTCCCCAATCCTTGGCGAGGTGGGACTTATTGTCCCTGAAGCTGCTGGGGTTACACCTACTGAGTGGGTCCACGGTACGGTGTGGAAGAAGTCTGAGAAGTATGCTGGGGTTGTCGAAATGAATGCCCGCCTGATGATTGATAGGGCACCCGTCGAACAACCTGTACTTTCTGAGTGTGGGGGTGGCTAGAGGACCCCGTGGCCACCCGCTTTCTCTTCCACTCTGCCTAGGAATCTTTATGCAAGCCCTCCATGGTGATGGCAGCATTCATCATTGCCCCGAAGGTCTGATAGTTCCTAGTATACAATTTCTCCTGAAGGCTGCAAGAGAGGCCGCGGTAGAAGCGGTCCCTCTTCTTCTCGTCTGTGTCCACATGAGTGCCAGCATACTGGGACAAGTGATTGAACTTATTGACGTAGTCCATCACTGTCATACTACCTTGTCGCTAGGTCTAGGAACTCAGTCAGCTTCCTATTGAAGGACACCAGCAGGAATATAAAATTCCATGAATGATGCGGTGAACTCCTGCTAGGTCACCCGATGATATGGCTATTGCATGGTGTTGAAGGTATCCCACCATGCACTTGCGGACCCCAACAACTGCTGCACTGCAAAGCGCACCTTCTGCTCATTAGCCACATTGAGCAACAGAAACTTCTGCTCTAGAATGCAAAGCCAGTGCTCCGCATCCAGGGGCTTAGCTGTCGGTGTGAAAGTGGGTGGGTGGGTCTTAAGGAAATCCTGGTAAGAGGAGGGTCCCTCAAGACCGCGGGCACCACCCCCTGTTCCCACCATTGCCCCCATGGCCTCTGCGGGCGAAGCTAGCGATAGCCTATGATAGTAGCTCCATGGCACGGGCTGACTCACGGCGAACTACCATCATTTCCACCATCATCTCCGCGTGAGTCATCAGCGGTGGCGGCAGTAGTGGCGGAGGCAGAGGAGCCAATAGTGGAGCCTCATGGCTCTCCCCGTTACCGTGCTCATTGGCTCGGCCGCTTTCGCCTTGGCCCTCGCCAAGCCCGTGACCCGCACCAGCACTGGTGCTCCCACGTCCGGACCTTAGATTCATCTGTAAGAGATAGGCACCATCCATTTAGAACAACCTTCCAGATCAGAAGCAAGGGATTAGAGAAATGATGAGACATTTATTAAAGCATTCTTTTAGTTGTCCTATCAATTTATTAATCCAAATTATATGTGTAGGGAGATTTAGTCTAAGCAAGATGCTACTATCATGATGCATGTATTGGCCTATCCGTTCACTCAAGCTGGAATATAGCGGCATTTCATAAAATTTCGGCACATCGCACACTCACTTTCCGTATGCTAAGCGATTTCTTACGCAACGTAAGTCAGTGTACCTACAGAAACTGATTAGACAAACCTAGTGCCGCTATCCTAGACAAACCCAGTGTTCGCAAAACTTTTGTTGGTCAAA
The DNA here is from genome assembly GCA_904845875.1 of Miscanthus lutarioriparius. NCBI lineage: Eukaryota > Viridiplantae > Streptophyta > Magnoliopsida > Poales > Poaceae > Miscanthus > Miscanthus lutarioriparius. Next base: position 27,015,855 of record CAJGYO010000015.1, read on the forward strand.
TTTTTAAGTTTTGGAAAAGAGTGATGAAACTCGTAACCCATTATTGGCTCTGACACCAGCTATGGCAGAACCGCCCGAAATAGCACACTTACGGAGGCGCTCGTCTTCCACCAGACACTAAGCACCCCGAAAGCAGCTACAGTGGGCGGTATCCGTCGGGCACACCCAAGGGAGAACCCGAAAGATCCACATTTTTCCCCAAGGATCCAATAATGAGAGCGAGTTACAATACTTAATCCATTTCATACATCCAGAGTTCATAAAAATTATATTATTACATTTCCAAAGTCAGAGTGCAGAATATTAAATAGCAGAATTAAAAGTAAACATCTAGCAGTAAAGAATGAGATCCGTCTGTGCCCACCAGAAGAATCCTCCACACAATGGTACTGTTCAAGCATGACCCACAACAGGGGTAAATAAACCCTGAGTACACAATGTACTCCCAAGACTTATCCAACTAGTGGGAATAATTTCCCGACTCCAAGGGATATGCAAAGCTTTATGGTTTGCTGGTTTTTTTTTGCAGAAAGCAATACTAATAGTGAGTCCTTATTTATGTTATTATTAATAGCCATATTAATTTATTATCTAGCCATGCAATGTAAGCACATGTTCTATTTTCATGCAAGAGTTGAGCAATCAGTTCCATTTCATCACCTTCCATCTTTCAGTTCTTACTATGATGTTAAATTGTAGACAAGCCGTATCGGAACGCCGGTGATTTGTGAATCAATGCCCCCAGCTGGGTACCCAAAAACACACGCCCTGCTTGTACCCCAGGCACAAGCAGGACCAACCCATCACCCTCCTATCATGAGGCCCAGGTCCCCATCCAAACTTGGACTCTAAGCCCTCGCTCCTAAGTCCTAGACTTAGTGCGGAGCAAGGACCTCCACCATCTGCGCCTCCAATCAGTCGGTCCGAAAAGAGTTGGAACCCACGACAAGAGAGCAACACGTCTTCTTTGCGCCCATACCCAAGTATGTGCTCGGGATAATAGATCTGTGACTTGCCTAGAGCCTTATGCAACGACCGGTCCTTAACTGACACAGACAAGGACAAAGTGTAACTAGGGTGGATAGACAACTTTGAATGGTGAGCTTCATTCAAAATCTTCCTTTTTAGCTCATCATTTGAATTTATGATCCTATCATTATCATAGATAACTATAAACTAACTACACTAACAGATAGATGGCATTTTTGTGAACGTAACAAATTTTGTTTCACTATTTTTGGACATCTATAAAATTTACTATTATTTTTCAAAGTTCAGTTCAAAACTAAATTGAATAACATTTGTTAATTCACTGGAAAATCAAAAACTAAACTTCACCGTGCAGCCCACTTCACGGCTTGGCCCACGCTCCAGCAACGTGCACAAACGTGAGCCGCCGGTACGGCCGACGAGCGCGGCGCGTGAACACGGCCCACGCAATGTGGCCCACGACGGAGCCCGCACGGAAGCTGGTTCTTTTGCTAAAGAGTCCCCGTTATCTTTCCTATTCGCAAAGCTCACTCGATGCTATTTCACTGAGTCACGGTCTTCACATCTAGCACCCTACTCTTACTCGAATTCATGTTTTCCAAGGTCCCTAGCCGGAACTACTAACGGCCGCGGCACCTCCGGCCCAAACGCTGGCGAACACGGACCTCCTCGACCTCAACAAACACCTCCCTGGCACTCTACGAGCGAAGCACAACCGATCGAGGTCTCACACGCCACAAATGGTGCAGCACGACAGCGTGGCCATGCGCCGCGACGGGGTCTTGCCACGGCAAAACCAGCACCGGCGAAATTACCTATCCCAACGCCTATACCGCTACCCTGTATCCATCTACAGACTACGAGCAACAACATAGAAGTCCTAATTGAATCACTACCACTCCCAATCGCGCTGGCCACGGGAACGGCTTCCACACCAATTCGTCGACGGCAGCGAACTCGTCCCGGGTGACCTAGACCTCAACTAGCTCAATCACCTACCCTAGGAGCAAGAGGGCCTCACTAGAGATGCGTAGGGCAGACGGGACAAAGTCGTGGGGCTCGGCATGGTGGTTGGCCATGAGCGCGGGGGTGACTCTGGTTCACGGCCAACGTGGCGACGACATCCCTGGTGACCTGCTGCTCCACCGGCGAAGTCGCTACACGAGCGAGGCAAACCAGTCAAGGAGACGCAAAAGCCCTGCTCAATTGAGACAAAGGAGCAAGGGGTGCCATCCTGGCTGAGCGCCCACCTCGACGGCCATGGCGAACCGCCGCGACGAGAATGCACCGTATTACCTCACTATAGAATGGAAGCTCACCGGAATGACTCCAATTGCTGGCTAACTAACAGGTCTAGTTGGGTGCATGGTGAATTGAAAAGAGGTGGACAACACACGGCCAATTTGATGGACGACAGCGTTCGGTCTTAATGGGGTCAGCGGCGGGGAAAACTCCAATTGAAACCCCGACACCGTACGGCTGCCACAGTGGCAAGCTTGGCACGAAGCTAGACTTCAACACGACCTCTAGACGTGCGCAATTATGAAGCTAGGGCTAGCTCTATAGTTACTGCCTTGGCGCGGCTCGGCCAGCGCGGCGCCATTGCAGGCGATGTGACGGCGGCTTGGCATGGCTCAAATTTCTAATTAGGGAAAGGACGGCAGAGCGACAGGGAAGATTCCACGACACGAATGAGGCCGGCACGGCGACATGCGACCATAGCGCCATGACCTGCAAGATGATGGTGCGGCACAGCACGCCGCGAAGATTGACACCAGTTCGGGGAGGCGACAGCAGGGCGTGGCATCGAGCGCGGACGTGCTGGCGAAGTCAGGAGGCAGGCCTACGTGCGTGTAGCCGCGAAAGGTCAACGGCAGCAGTGGCCGTGCAGGCGGCGGTCGAAACACAGCGCGGTCGGGGCACTATCCGACACGATGGTGTGCAGCGTGGCTCAGGCGGACGTGACGGCGGGCAGAGCAGCCACGCTTGCTGGCACGATGCGCGTGCGTGTGTGAGCATGTGCCAGAGCGCGGCAACTGTGGCCATGGCTAGCAGTGCGGGGCCACTCGCACAGGCGTGCGTGCGCATGCATGATGGGCGGTCCAGCGTAGCGCGCCGAGAGCCGGCAGGGTGACCGCGCCCAGGCACTGGCATCGTTCAAAACGTGACTTGCACGCCTTTTAAAGCGGCTCAAAAATCCCACTCAATGATCCAAATGCTAAACCAACTATTTTACATTCGAGGTGGTGTATCAAGCTACTAAAACCAACCCTAAGACCATGCCACTGCTTAACCCAATTTCCCTATAAAAATTGTCTAACTTAGCTTTGTCGAACCGTTTTCCGACTTACGAAATCGACTAAGTTTTTGTTCGGATTCGCGTCAACTTCGATTTCCAAGCCACCAACTATGCTATCTAGCGAACCCCATTCTCGACCGCAAGTATTTCATTGCCACCTACGAAGTTTGTACTACAAACTTTATTAAAATGCCGGGTATGCGTTCTATAGCATTTTCGTTCAATAAAAATTCGTCTAGAACCCCAAGTGACACAACGCGACATGAAATACAACATTCGTTTCGTGTTTTCGATGAACGTTTCAAGTTACGTATATTGCTTTACACACTATATTACACACATTTACACATAAGTATGATGTTCATGCAGTGTTTTAGCAAAAGACTGTGCAGTGTAACACCGAGGGTGTTACAGTGAGGTAGGTTCATGTGACATTCTTATTACACGGTCAAAGTATATATACACCTAACTATATCAAAACTAACTCTTCTCTTGTGCACTTTAGGATGTCGCTTAGATAGTAGAGCATCCGTAAAAGATAATTCTACTAACACGACTATGGTCCTACAATTTAAGAACATGCTCAATTCAGAGTGGACTACATAGGATAGACGAGGTTGTCACCTCTCGCTTCTACCACATAACCAGAGAACAGGGTGTACTCACAAGTAGAGCATTGTATAAGCACCATCCATACATGTGGCTCGGCTACTTAGCCCAACCATGGTAAACTATCAGGCTAATCACTCTATGAACCCGCACACAAAAGTAATGATAACCTCAACTAAGCAAGAGATATATATTTAAAGTAAGCATAGCCATGTAGATAGGAATATGATAAATTGATAATAAGTCTTACAAGATGTAGAAGTGAAGATGCAAGGCTTTGCCGAGCCTCCAAGACTAGATCCGGAACTTGGGCATGAGCCCAACTCGACCCTCACTCTCGAGCTACTAATCTACTACATTGGAGAGCTCTAGATCTAATCCTCCTGGTGTGTGTTGATCTGAATCAGAGATATGAATTAGGGTTTCAAGATGTCCTGAGGGATGGGGGTAGGGGCTGCTATGTATAGGCCGGAGCATCAATTCTGAGCCCTCGGATCAAACCGACTTGAAAGAATGGCGTAGATGCAATCTAGGAGGCGGTGGAGAACCGACATTCGAAGGGGAGGCGACACGTGTGTCCCATAGGTCGGTCGGCCCCCCATGTCAGCGTCTCAGCTCGATCTTCGGTGGAGAGTATTCTAGGGTCTTCTAGAGTCTTCTAGTGTTGTTTACACCATGGATAAGCACAATTAATTCTTACATATAGGTCCACCATTGACGGCTTTCTAATTAAATCCTCCTGCAAACACAGATTCACCAAAACTTGTGGAATTTATTATTTAAACCCCTAGACCTATGTTGGTGATCCTATTTATGTATTTATATAAGTTATATTGACGGTTTATGATGAATGTTAACTACCATCAACAAACTCCCCCACACTTAACCTTTGCTAGCCCCTGAGCATAGCCAAACTCAGTAATGGATCAGGAGTTGTTGCAATGTTTTCACTCCTCAAAAGTACACATGCATTTAAAAAAAAATATCCTCTGGATTAGAATAAACTGATCTAACTTTCAAACGTACCCATATTACCTTCAACCATGGGGCTTCTTAGCTTTCACTTGGGTCTTGAGTAATTGAAAGATAGAATGATCAAGTCAAGCACTATGTATCAAGTTCTTTGTTCCACCATTGTTCTGGGGTTTTTATAAGTTTTCAAAATAAAACTCAGAGATTCCATTGTATGACACTCTCAAGTCTCTTAATATATGTGGTATTTGTGGATCCTCACCAAAGGCAGTAAAGATATTATACCTTTTTTCTCTTCCTACCACTAAAGCTTATGTGGAGTTTATAGGTAGGGAGAAAGCTAGAGCATACTTGCAATACATATATTGTAAAGTCAAACCTTGGATCAAAAGAGAGTTAAGTCATACAATCAAATCAAGATGTGCATGTCTGTGGATATATGTGTTGTGGGTATATATGGTGGCTAACCTAATTCTACTTTGCTCCTTGAAAATATATCTCTATTTCAAAACTTGGAAAGATTTGTTAGAGAGCAGGGGCTATCTTATTCATCTCTTCTTTTTTCAGGCGGACATCTAAGTACCTATTGTTTTAGATATCTCAGACACTTTCGTGTCCATTTTTTCAATTCTTTTTTTATGAATAACTTTTGCATAGCCCCCTGTCTCTTTTCTACAACAAAACTTTTGAGAGATAGCAACAAGAACTTGGAGCTTTTATTTGAGGGATGGGAAAATCTATCAAGAATATTTTTGGTGTTCACTCCCAATGTAGGAGTAAAACATTTTTTGGTGGATCTAAATGGAATGGCATGTTTTTGCACCTACTCCCAGTGTAGTAGTGCATATGTGGTTGGTGTGTACATGATCTTGATTTTAAGAGCATGACAAACCTCTCATAAGGGTCAACAAAGCTTGACTAAACTCAATGCAAAAACAAGCAACATATATGTGAAAGTTTTTGTAGCCTAAATAACATGTATGGCTCTGGTGGGAATTCAAGCTTTGTCATACAGGAACTCATCATATAGCATTTTTATGTTTTTCAAAAGATAAACCTCTAGAACTTTAGTGTCACTCGGAACAAGATAAACAGCAGCTCAAACCATCTCATATCATATCCATCAATTACCTAGACTTAGATCAAGCATATGCTACCCACGAGTTTCAAGTTTAGAGTAAATCCTTATATCAAAACAATCTTATCCAAAACAATAGAGAATTTAAGACTGGAAACTAGGTACTTGAAAGGAATTACAACAGAGCAACTATTCATCATTTCCATTTTAAAAGATTATCTTCAAAGTCATTTCTATTCAGCTCTTAAAAACAAATTAAAGCAAATTGAGCACACTCTCTTTATTTGTTTTCATTTTTAGTTCACACATTATAACTATGTATATTTCTATAAAGATAAATTTTATTTTGTTTTTAGTTATTCATCTTTTTTTCTCTAAAGCAAACTAAGAACAATACAAGGAAAAGAAATACTTATCTAGATACATGGGAGATGCCTTCTCCCCCAAGCTGGTTGTGGTTGTGGTTGCTCAACAAGGTGGCCGGATGTAGAGGTGCTGCAATAGAGCATCCCAATTTTGATTTTGATGTTGTTGTTGTTGCTGGAGGCTAGCCACCTCATGTCCCGTAATAGCCTACCATTGTGTGTGATTATGTAACGTACGTTGGATGGCAGCTATCCTCTCATCAATGGTTGTGAGCTTGTTGTTGAATTTAGAACTTCCACTTGTAGAATTTGGGGGATCTACTCCCCCACACTTTACTTGAAGTGTGTTCTGCTCATAAAGACAAGGAAGAGATCAAGTGCATGGGCTCTGTTGGTGGAAAAAACACCAACAGAATAAAAACTTTATTTACTCTTCTCTAGCCTTAGTCACATTGAATCATGATAGAGTTAATGTTATGTGCGTTATTTATTCTTATAACATGGGTGATAAGATCAGAAGGATGAGTGGCATTTGAATACATTTGTCAAAAAAGAGTGGTGTTGCTTAACCTATGGAAGGACTATCTATCTTTACATAATGTATCAAACCTTACATGATTGTGACTATCTTCTTCCAAAGATAAGATACACAATATTTTAGCTTATTTGGTTAAAGATGAGATCAAGAAAGTGGTGCTATGAACAAACTTAAGGAACAAGACATGTTGAGTTAATCAAGTTGGATCAAGCAAAGTTGTAACTCAAACATGTTTGTTTCTTTATTTGTATAGATAGCAAGATTAAAGGAAAGATTTTTAAATAATGACCACTTACCTTAAGATGTTATCTTCATCAATGGAGTGTGATGACACCATGTGATGAAGGGTAGATGACTTGTGGTGATCTCTCTTCTCCTGCTTGAAGCTTTCCTAGCTTGAGCTATTCGTGAGCATCTTGTCTCCTATGTCACACTCCTTCTTTATCATTCTTTTGTCATGTCATCCTTTTGTCCTTTCTTTTGTGGATCTTGGCATTGTGTTTGGACCTTCTGCTCCTTTCATTGTTTCTTCTCTACAAAGGATTAGTGGACAACACATACCCAACAGAATATACAAATGATTCAAAGCAAGGATAGTGTTGTCATAGAGCCAAAAGGTCATCTTCTGTGCTATAGAAAAGTTGGTTTTAACATTTTAATTAGCATAGAATCTTTATCCCATGTTTTAAATAATGTACCTTGATTGTTCACCACTACTTCAAATTTTCAACAAGGTTATGGCAAAGATGTGTAAAATCATTTTAAAGAATACCTCAAACCTTGATCTGTTTCTACAAATGATCTACTAACAGTCCCAATAAAATTTGAATATTTTCCTGCAAGGATTAGTCCATATATACAACCAAATTCTATACAAGTATGTTTTGATTCAATAATCATGTCTGGATAATGTTCTGAAGCATACTTGTAATAGAACAAGGAAGCTCAAAAGACTAAAGAGATTCATTCAAGCAAAAACAAGAATATGTATGGTGAACCAAGGGAGCAAGATTATTTAGATTTTTACGTGTTAGAGATTTAGCAAGTTGAGCACATCATAAAGGTAGAGTGGACCAAGACAAATTAGCAACCATGGCATGAGATGTTTTTAGAGAACTCTATCCCTCACACTTGAATTTTCCAAAATGCATAATCAAGTTTGGTAGATAGAATTCTCCTATGAATGTGATTTTATGTTGCATAATACTTGGTTGAATCTACCATGTATTTTCCTTTGTTTTATTGAAATGATTAGTGACAAACATACTTGAAGGAAACTTATCCAATATACCTATCAGTGAGGGCTTCATGGCTTTAGATCCATTAAGCATGACCTCTTCTTACCTTTAGCTTTTCTTTGCACCATGCAATCCTAGAGATGAGGATACGAACAATTGCATGCTCTTCTTCCATCAACCTTTCTTGATTTTTGTTGATTTTGGTTGACGAGTTGGGGTTCATTAGAGATGCAAACTCAAGTTCTTCCTTGTTTGTTAGCGATACGCTAGCCGAATTAATGGTCAAGGAACGAACTTCTTTGGAATTTGCATGAAAGCTTCATCTCTAGTGACTTAGGGGGTGTCATGTGTGACCATGGCTATTTTTGGTCCTTATGAGACACCGTCAGTAGTCCACCATCGGTTGATGATGTTGGTTGATATGAGGATGCAAATCATGGCATCTCGTTGTCCTAGTCCTTGTTGACGACGTGCGAAATGATGTCTTCAAAGGTGATGAAAGCAGGCAATTCTAGCTAATATGAGGTGGGTTGCTTCCTACTTCTCATCAGCACCTTAGCTTGAGTCTTGGGAAGCCTCAATACTAGGTTGTCTTTGATGTTGCTCATAGCATGTTGATTTATTCGTCCACTTCCACAGCTGTAGTGGTGGTTTGGGTTGGGGTTTGTAGGTTCATACCAAACCTTTAACAGCCATAGCTTAGATTCATTCTTTCCTACAAAAGGTTAGTGGACACATACCTAAGGGAATATAATGAAATTGAAGCACGGGTTGTTGTCCATAATTTTTTTGTGATTTTTCCTCTATGCTAATGAAAGGATAGTTTTTAGAATTATCTTAGCATAGATTTTGTTTATTAACAAATTTTATGTGTTGGCTGCATTCTAGCATGGTTCAAGGCTAAGATAACTTGCAACAAAGGATAAGTGAATAAACCTTGATACTCACAGTTCTTCCTTCCGTGAAGAATGAGCTGGATCTTCTTTGCGCAAAGTTATTGGAATTCATATACCTTGCTTTATCTCCGGTGTGAATTTATCTCAGGACTTCTCCAATTTGAGTTTGAGAGTTTTCTGTAGGGGTTAGTCCAACAAAATAAACAGTATCTACTATAGCAAGTTTTAGTTCAATAACCAAACTAAACTCCATGTCTAATTTGATTAAGGAAGGCATTTTAACCTAAGCACCACGCTTAATTTAAAAAGCCTTTGTAAATAAGGTCACACACCTCTTGACTTAAACTAAGCACCATGCTTACTTTAAAAGATGTATAAAGATACTTCCAAACCTAAACATACCATAGCAAACAAAGGAACATGAAAGCATTATAGAGATTTATTCAAATAGGGATGAAAAGAGTATGACCATGGTGAATATTTATTATTATTATTTTAATCATAAGCCTTCATGTGCTCATATTTTTTTCTTTTCTATGCTTGGACCTTCATGTGTCCATATTTTTTTCTTTGTTTAATAAAGATGCAAGTGGGATGGATATATGAACGTAACTAAACATGATATGGATTTGATATGAGAGAATTTAAACTAAACAGAGTGGATGCATGAATCATTTAAAGTAAACATGCAATGGAATGCAAAATTTAAAAGATAACTACTCATCAAGTTTAAAGGCCACGAGCATGACTATCTCACCTTTCTTGATCATACTTACCATGACTCACAAGATTGAATTTGTGAGTAGTGCAACGTCTGTATTCGTCACTTGAGATGTGATTTGAACTCTTGTGACGTCGACCTTTTTCTCCAATCTACACATGGTCAGAGATATATATATGTCTATACAAACATGTGAGATGGTAGGGTTCCAGTGTTGATGGATCTTGAATGTTCAGGCACCCTAGGGTTCTTTAATGTTTCTTCTTTTCTTGTGGAAGCTCGCTTCGGACGGCCGAAACGGCGTCTGATGTCCTATCTTATTCCACAATTCAATAGAATAGGGGGTAATCCTACTAAAGCTAGTGGTATGTTAATGATCTAAATCTTTACACCAATTGTTTCCTTGACAATGACGCCAAAAATGCTTGTTGGTATTTATGAACATAAATAGAATATAAAGGATTCTGTAAGCGCACAAAATACCATTGTAGCATTTTACCAGGAGTATTCCATGTATTGTTATTTATATTTTACCATAGGGAAACAATGGAGTAAAGACTTACTAAGTAATAGAGGAATGTCTACCAATCAACATACCAGCATAGCTAGAGCAAGGGGTAAATGTAATGATAGAAATTTATATATAATGACACTAAGGGGATTGATCACTAAGATAATGTAAACTAGTCAACTCGAAAGAGTAACGGGTGAGGTAAGTTCCAGTGATATTCTTATTACATGGTCAAAGTATATATACACCCAACTATAGCTAAGACTAACTCTACTCTTGTGCACTCGGGACGCCGCTTAGACAGTAGGGCATCCATAAAAGATAACTCTATTATGGTCCTATAATTTAAGAACCTGCTTAATTCAGAGTGCATTACATAGGATAGACAGGGCTGTCATCTCTCGTTGCTACCACACAACCAGAGAACAGGGTGTACTCACAAGCAGAGCATCGTATAAGCACCATGCTTACATGCGGCTCGACTACTTAGCCCAACCATGGTAAACTAGCAGGCTAAGTGCTCTATGAACCCACACACAAAAGTAATGATAACCTCAACTAAGCAAGAGATATATATTCAAAGTAAGCATAGCCATGTAGATAGGAATATGATAAATTGATAATAAGTCTTACAAGATGTAGAAGTTAAGATGGAAGGCTTTGTCGAGCCTCCAAGACTAGATCCGGAACTTGAGCATGAGCCCAAGTCGACCCTCACTCCCGAGCTACTAATCTACAACATTGGAGAGCTCTAGATCTAATCCTCCTGGTGTGTGCTGATCTAAATGAGAGATATGAATTAGGGTTTCCAAGATGTCCTAAGGGAGGGGGTAGGGGCTGCTATATATAGGCCAGAGTATCAATTCTAAGCCCTCAGATCAAACTGACTTGAAAGAACAACGTAGATGCAATCTAGGAGGTGGTGGAGAACCGACATTCGAAGGGGAGGCTGACACGTGGGTCCCACTGGCCAGCCAAACTATAGGTGGGGCCGGCCAGCCCCCCATGTCAGCGTCTCGGCTCGATCTTCGGTGGAGAGTCTTCTGGGGTCTTCTAGAGTCTTCTAGTGTTGTTTATGCCGTGGATAAGCACAATTAATTATGACATATAGATCCACCTTGACGTTTTTCTGATTAAATCCTCCTGCAAACACAGATTCACCAAAGCTTATGGAATTTATTAGTTTAAACCTTTAGACCTATGTTGGTGATCCTTTTTATGCATTTATATAAGTTATATTGATGGTTTATGATGAACGTTAACTACCATCAACAATGGTAGACACTTTGAATCCTGCAGTATATGTATAACTAGGAATAGTTTTATGTTGATGACTTGTCCTAAGGTTATGTCTTGAGTAATCCATCCTTTTATCGAGGACGAATAAAAGCCTAAGTGTGGGGGAGTTTGTTGACGGTAGTTAACATTCATCACAAACCATCAATATACCTTGTATAAAAGACTAAAATGGATCACCAATATAGACTTAGGGGTTTTAACTAACAAATTCTATGAGTTTTGGTGAATCTATGTTTCTAGCAGGATTTAATCAGAAAACCACCAAGGAGGACCTGTTCATCAAAGGAAATCATGGAATTCCACCAGGTAATCGACGTGGGAAGACTCTAGAAGACTCTAGGAGGCTCTCCACTAAAGCGGGACACATGTAGGCTGCCCGGCCCCTGTGGGTTCCACCTGTCAGCCCCATTGCTATGCCGGTTGTCCACTGCCTCCTAGGATGCATCTACACCATTTATTCAAGTTAGTTTGATCCGAGGGTCTAGGATGATTCAATGGGGCTATATATACCTGCCTGCACCCCCCAGGGCATTCAACCAAGTCAGATCCTGAGAGCTGAGAAGCCAGAAACCCTAATTCATATGTCCACCAGGATCTAGAGCTAGCAATCAAGAGAAGATTAGTCCTCGATAGGATCTAGTCTTGTATTAGAGATAGTGAGATAAAGTGAGAGGGAAGAGTTTGGAGAAGTCCCGGCCTGTTGGTGCTCTGTCTACGGCTTGTACCCTGGCGGAAACAAGTTCTTCTTGAGCTTGCTTCTAAGATTTCTCTAGTAATCGACTTCTAATTCAAGTAACATCTTGTTCATATAGTTCTTTAGGTTTGTGACTCTCTTTTGAGTACTTTAATCCTTGTAGCTCATGGGTTAAAGTAGTATCCGTAGTGTAAGCGTGGTGCTTAGACTCAGTTACTCATGGATGTAGCCTATTTTTTGGATCAGTGGTAGCTCACGAGGGTGACTCTTATAGCCTCATTGAATCCTTTGTAGTCCACCTCCCGTTAGTAGGCCTAGCAGGACCTTGTTACTTTAGGAAACATACTCTATCTGTGTTTTCTCTAGTAATATCCCTAGAATTGAACAATAGAAGACAAAGCTTACCAAAGTTAGAACTAGAAGACCTTAGCGGTCTCCTCTATGCTCATATTATCTAGCCTTGATTATAAAGTTGGGTTAAGTTAGATTTGGTTATTCTCACACACGTTTCCTTGAGTTCGATATAAAACCGGGTACTCCCGGTGAAGTGCTACATCGGTATAATATACGTGCGCTTGCGGATTATTCTGTGTGCATTAATTTATATGAACAATCGCACAAGAAGGCACGAAGACACCGTGGTGGCCCATCGGCCTCCGGTGACTCCTCCCATGGCCTCTTGCCGTGATCCATTCTGGCTAGTGAAGAAGGGACTATGACCGCACAAAAGCAAGAACATGGAAGTGGCGGAGCAGGTGACTCAAAGTGAATGCCTGCCCTGCCATATCACTCTAGCATATTTATATCCATTGAGGACACTTAAGACACATGCGCATTGACTCACATTTACTAACCGCTTGGGAAACCCCACAAAGCAGGTGAAGCGATCAGAAGGGAGGCAGAGCGACGGTTGCCCACGCAGCGACGTGAACCTAGTAAGCCTTACGCATCCCCACTTTTTCCATATAATTCTGATTTGTGCGCCCACATTCTGTGGTGCATGACTACTTGCGAGTGGGCGCAATTATGCCACGTCGTGACTGGGGAGGCTAACCAACCACCAAGATCATGCGCAAAACGACCTGCCGCAACCATGACCCCACATCGTGCTTAGGAAACCCACTCTTGGGCCAGCCCTTGGAAGGGCTCAAGGCCACAAAGGGATAGGGGCAGGGTGAGATGGGCCCTAGCTGCTCTTATCGATGGTGCAGAGCAACATGGCCATCTCTCTGTGTGTTTGAGTCATCCGCTTCAAAGTCGCCTGGGTTGACCCCTCTTGGAGGAAGGCATCTTGCCCTTTGACCACTGCGGAGGCATTCGGGGACCGACGGGTTTGACGGCCGACGATTTGTGGGACGTCTCTCGATGAGGCACAGCCAAACTCCACGTTGATTCAGGAGGATATTAGGTCCCGCTCAAATGACCCATCGACCCCGATGAGCCATATCGCTCCGATCGCATGGATACGGTGGACATGCCTCTTCCCACATGGGACAAAACCAAACCCATCTGTAATAGGGCAACACAACATCTTGAGGTTGGCAAGGAGGCTAGAGAAAAATGGAGTTGGATCCCTGTGACCCTATAAGGAGTTTGGGCCAAGCCTCGACCAACTCCTCCCTACGTCCTAGGTCCAAGACATAAGGCTAGCTCTAGAGACTCATAAACCGTCAGAGGTCCACGACCTCTCCGGGAGAGATTGACAAAGTAGACGATCGGGGTGACAGCAGTGCCTTCCTTGTGAAGCAAAGCGGAGCCCAAAATGTGATCACAGCTCAGTCACATGGAAGAAATAAGAAGGTCCAAGACCTACGAGCCAGCGCGCGGTCACAGAAATCCCCACGATCGCGCAAGAAGGGGTCGGGGAAATGACTCCCCATGTTACTTGAGGGAACACCCTGTTAATGACCCTAGACTAAAGGCATGACCCCAGCCCATGGACCTAAGGGATAATCAAGCCAACGAAGGCAGAGCAGCCACCAGGGCCAGGCATCACCTCGATGGTGATGCCAATTGACAACCCAAGGTAGAATGACGCAAAGGAAGCAGGGGTGATGAGTGCCCCACCCGCTCCTTTGTAGATTTCACGACCTTGGGGACCATGCATAGGGGGGCTGTGGCCATTCCTTCGGCAACAAAGGGAGGCTAGCCATCACCAGCAATAGCAGTGCAGCCATGTCACCTTCCTGCCCCATCCAACATGGGCAGCATGACAAGGCAGTGTTACTCTGGCCTCCTCCTGCCCTATGAGTAGTCCCAAGCAGACACCGGAGGACCCCCCCGATAGGGCCCCGATGCAGCGTCGGACCACACGCGAGGGTTAGGAAGGAGCCGGCAACACCGCTGGCCATCGCACATTTCGAACACCCGAACCACCAAGGTTTGGGGCAAGAATAGGCGATGAGATAGCAGACTGATGTCGCGTATGACCTGACTTGGTAGTCATGCTATCTCGCACCCCTCCTGCTCGCAAATCTCATTCTAGCACTAGTTGTCGAAAGGGGCACCGTCGGCCTTTGACCACCACAAGCAACCCCAGCGAGTCGCATGCTTGGAACCTCACGGTTCTCTCCAAATCTCTCTCCCTTCACCTCTCTCAAACTCAGCTTCACAAAGAGGACAAAAGCAGATGCGTAGACATGGTTTCATGTGGCACAAACGGTAGGAAGGCCTCCATATATAGGTCCAAGGGTGGACTGAGCAGCCTGAAACTCCCATGCCACATGGTGAACCATGGGAGGTCACAGCCATTGTTAGATGCCCATGTGAGGTCAGAGAGATCGAGGCCTTCCCAAAGACAGGGCTGGTACAGCTTCGATGAGACCACTCGGCCTCGCCTAGGTCATGAACCCTAGGATATCAGGAGGTGATGATGAAGGCTATGGCAAAGACCACATTGCATAGGATGGCTGGTGAACCACCACCATGCCAATAGTGCCTCCACAGCCGACATAGTAGCCCCAAGCCACACCATGCCATGATGTGGCCACAAGATCATGATGACAACCATGCCTGGACATGAGCAGCAAGACAGCGTAGCTTGCAAGCCAAGTTAACTAGGCCCCTCCCTTAGGCCATGACCCCTCGGTTGGGAGAACCTACTTCTTTGTACATGCCCTGGCCTTGAACTCTATATAAGGGTAGCCAGGGCACCCTTCCTAAGGAACTCTACAGAAGGCATTACAGTATTACAACAATTTATACAAATACAAAACATCAGAATAAATAGCAAAACTCTTACTAACCATAAGTTTACAAATCATTCATTAAGTTATCACAATTCATAGGTTTTAGACCACTAGGCAGTAGGGTAGCACGACAGGTACCACTAGCAACACACAACAGAGATTCACCCTGCCCAAGGATGCACAACAAACTTCTCTACTACTGGCTCTCCTCCTGCAACAAGGGTTAACAGACCCTGAGTACTTGAGGGTACTCAACAAGACTTAACAAAGGAAATGGAAAGACTCCAAGAATATGTAGGCTTAAGGGGGATCAAGGTAAGTCTGCAGCAAGAATCAAAATTACTTTTGCAGAAAAGCTTACTAAAGATTGATCCTTACTTTCAATGTTGTAGCTCAAGTTAAATCATTATCAGTCTCCAGTTTGCACCTGATCTAAAGCAACTACTTCTTTAATCATCACATCACATGATCATAAGTACCATTGTTTCATTTGATTAACTACGATGAGTGGTTGGAGGATCAAGTCTTCTTCTCCGAGAAGCAACGGCGATTCAAATCGATTAGGCCCATCTAGGGTTTCCTTACTATTGGTATTTCTTAACATCACTACTAAGTATGGGGTTTGAATCCATCCTCAGCAATGGCGCTAGAAATACCTTGTTGGTACTTTTAAGCAACATAACTAATGTGTAGCCATGCTACTAAGAAATAGCCTTGATAGTTCCTTAACAATTTTAGATATTTATCCGCAAGCGCACAGAGCTATCATTATACCATTTCACCCGAAAGTATTCAAGGTGTCATTATTTATATTTTACCAAAGGAAGGCATTTGATTAAGAGCCTAGTGTGGTAGAACCGACCAATTTATACGAGCACAAGTACAATGGCAACCACCAAAGCGATCGCACTATCATACTTGAGCCCATATAAACCCGATAGTCCATTGAGTATCACAAAGGATCTTGAATAATCCAACACACAACCAAGATCATACATGATTTAACATATAAGCCACATGTTACATAAGTTCACAAATACATTGCCATCCATCAAAGTATGATTAAAGTTGTTACAACTCAAGTTCAAATAAAGTAGTAGCGGAAGCAAATATAGTTTGAAACTAACATTTCACACCATTGTTCAAATACTTGCCGGTTTATGATCAACCCACAAAAGCATCATAGAGGAGATAATGAGAAGCGCCTTGCCCAGGGCCTACTCCTCGTCCACGACAGGGTAGAAGCAGTTCTTACAATATCCATGATAGACTGTGTTATCTACAACAACTGGGAAATAAACCCTGAGTTCAAGAAGGTACTCAGCTAGACTTACCCATCATAAACCAAAAATAAAGTGACTCCATGGATCATGTAAGGCTTTATAAGTGGAGCTAGCTTGACAACATTTTTGCATAAAAGGCACTAGTTGAGCTATACATTTTATAATTCGGTCACCAAGTTAAATATAGCTATTCATCTATAGATTAGCAACTAACCTGTGCCAAATATGTGGGATATCATTTAGTAACATGCAACAGTAACCATAGCAGGTGTAACATTCCCATGCTCATCATAACCATCACATTCCATAGTCCAATTACTACGATGAAGAAGCTCCATCAAGGTTCTCAATATCCGATAGAGACAGCGATTCGAATCGATTACAACCAGCTCAGCAGTTATTCCTAACACAAACCTAAACATACCTGCGCCAAGGTAGTCTTAGGTCACCTTTGGTATAACTTAGCTACATATTTCGTGGGTCCGATCAGTGCCGCACCCTTAGGGACACTACCGGATGCCAGGTCGATCAGGACTTCAACCTGCCCTTGGCCTTACACCGGCTTCCCGCACATCCTTACTATCTCTCGAGTGCGCACTTTCACTTAATGGGTCCTGGCCTGAGTTGAGCTACTCGGCTTCACGGTCGGAATGAGTTATCCGACCAGCTAAGTGAGAGGCATGCGTTCAAAATGACAAGAGGGCATCCAACGATGCGGTCCTTAATCGTCACAGATGGAATCACATGAGTCAACCTACACATAGACTCTGCCCGATCTCCATCTACATTATCACATGGTTCTTTTCTACGATAGCAAATATAGCCAACCGTGCTCCGGTATCCACCTATATCTCCCGACTTCTACCGAGCTAAGCATGGCTAAGCATATATTCGATCTTGGACCTACACATGGTTAAAGGTATATTTCTAGACAAGGAAGTTATATACATCAAGTGTTTCCAATCAACTCCTATAACATAATGCATCAAACATAAAGGACGCAAGTGATATTTGTAAAAACATAGAAGGCTTAGAATGCTCTGGGGCTTGACTTTCAGGAAAGAGGTGGACCTATGGTCAGGGCACTCTGGTAGTTCTTCGGGAGCCTACTCCTCACTTTCAGCAGCTACCTATTGTGGTGCCTCTAGATTCTCCTCCTCTTCAGCCTCGAACTCCAAGAGAGTGATTCCTTCGAGCGATCCTATATGCATGAGCATGAAATAAGATATCATGGATGCATAGATAAAGACATGGATGATATGATATGATATGATGAAATGCATAATCATAAGTCTTCTTAACAGCAAGGCATTAGGGTGATGACAAGATTAACTTTCTTTTACTGAGTAGGTGTATATCTCCTCTCTAGTAATTAAACAAACTTTGACTAAAACATTATCTGGACTGCAAGACAGCAGTCACATGTTTTGACCATAACTAGAGTTTTACACACCCAAATAATGTGATTGTGTACTTTCTAGAAAGCTTATAAAATTGTCTACAACTTTCTTATAATCATCTCAAAGTTGTCACCACAACAGAAACTACTCATGTAGCCATCTAGTTGAATTATAAAGCAATAATTAAGTAGCTGCCTATAACCAATTAAATTTAGCCATAACTACTAATATCAACAGATCATATGCATCACACGCACCATAGAAAAACATCATGGTTAAGCCCAAATAATTTACTTATAGGCATTTATTAATTTCCTTATATAATAGGGTGATTTAAAGGATAAATATTTTCAGTGCTCAATCAATTCTAAGAAAATTATAGTAGTCCACATATGAAGCCAATAGTCTCCTATACAAATTTCATTCCATTTGGATAAGTATAGTCACTTCTACAAAAAAAGACAAGTTGCATAGGCTTATTTTAGAAAAAAAATAGTTTAGCCTCGTGAAAAGTGTCAAACAACATATTTTATATTTTTCTTACTTTCATCCTAGCATAAGAACACTGTAAAAAATTTCATGATCATAAGTTTTGTATGTTTACCCCAAATAATTTCACGAGAAACAAGCAAGTAATCAAGATTAAATAGTAAAACCATATTTCAAATATGCCTACTATAGGTTTAGTATTTTTCCTAGCTAGAGCATGTCAACACAAGACCAAGAAAATTAGAATCACATTTTTAGCACTTCCCTAGCTCAAGTTATGCATTTTACAACATAGAAACTAATTTAACAGCACTTTACTACCTTAATTTAATTCCCCCAAAAGATACCCCAAACCATAGGTTTTACATTTTTATAAAATAGTACACTTTGTGATGAATCCAACAAAATTTGGTTCACCCCATTTGGACACTCCTAGCTCTAGATATCAATTTTTGAAGTTTGAATCAATTTTTGAAAAAGAATAAGAAAAACATTTAAAATTTAAATCGCTACGTACACCCAGTTTACTGCACCCAAAGACGCTGACATGCGGGCCCCATGGGTCAACGGACCCCACTTGACAGGCACACAGAGCAGGGCATGGAGGTTGACCGGCCACAGCTCATCGACGGTGAGGTCACCAGCGATGAGGTCACCACCGTCGTGTTCCCCACCCACTCGCACACCTAATGGTACCCTCGGTTGGCTCGGTGGATCACCGGAGCTACATCGCCGGTGACCATGGCGGCTCAGCGGCAGCGCGCGGTGGTGGACTTGATGTCTCCGGCGATGACACGGCCAAGCGAGCGGGGCTACAGCGTCAGGGGGTTCTAGCGAAGCTCTAGGGTGCGGGTTAGGGTTAGTAGCGGCATTGGAGGGGCACGGACGCATGCATGGTGGCACGACGGCGTGAGCGTTGTGATGGTGAGCTCACCGTTCTGATGAGATGACGATCGGTGATGGGTCTCCGGCATGGGATAAGATACTAGAGTTCACGGCGGCACTAAAATGCGCGCTAGAGGGGGATGACGGGGTCTAATTGGTGCTGGCCGTGGCAAGCTTGAGCTCACGGCCATGGTGGACTCGCACGGCGTGGTCGCGTGTTCCCATGCTGATGCTACGGTAGCGGTTAAACGGCCCCCGGCTTGAGCTAGACCTAACCCTAGGCTTCCCAAAACGAGAGAAAGGAGGCGGCGGCGGTGGCGCGACGAGCGAGAGTGCGGCAGTGACGCAGTGCTCTACTGCTCCAGCGATCGCGCACGAGCAAGAGGGAAGGAGAGCGAGAGAGTGAGTGAGCGCGTTAGAGTGAGGAAGACCGAGTGCTCGCCTTTTTGGCGTGGCAGGGTGGGCCGGTGCCGGCGTACGGCCGCCACGCGGCACGCGTGTCCTGCGCTGATCGGCCACGACGCGCGTGGCAAGGCCCGTTTCAGATCGGATGAAACCGCCTGAAACTCGATTTTCTCTCCACCATAACTCCTATTTCGTGCAGCGTTTTGGTAATCCAATTTCACCATTTTGTAGAGCTACATGAGTACTACAAGTTTGTTTTAGGGTGTATGATCTAATTTGCCATGGTTTGCATGTTACAATGCTCCAAAGTGGTGTACCTTGAAACTGGAAATTAGTTTTGACTTAGCAAAATTTTCCAAGTCCAAAAACAGCATTTTATTGATTCTTGTGAGCTCTATTTGACCACGTTAGGCACTGAATTAGCTCATGACCCTTAAATAAAGTTTGTTACCCATGTCAAAAACTACAACTTTTATTAAGGGTGCACTATCATGAAAACAATCTATGCTATAGTTCAACTTTGGTCAAAGTAGGATCATGAAAAATGAAGTTTTGAGTAAACTAGGACTTAGAAGCAAATTTGGCCCACATCATGAATACAAACATTATTTCATTTTCCATCCTAGATGTGTCTAAGGTGTTTTTGTGACCTCACAACCATCTCTTGCATTGGTCACACATGATCACAAGCATATGCATGTATATGATCAACATCACATGTGATAAAGATAAGGTAAATGAAATGAAACTTCATATGCTCATGTTCATGAATGATTGGATAATGCTTGTGCTCATGAAATGCAAGTGCCAAATGCAATGCTTAACACTAGGGTGTTACATCTAGTATGGATATGAACTTGAATAATAATGCTTGCAAGTACACCAATGCTTATAACAGGGGTAAGAATAGTAATTCCAAGATAGTGGACATACACTTGGCATTCCTCAAAGAATAAAATAAAAAAGAAAGGATAAAAGAATAATCCTAAGTTGAGCAGGCATTGGTCTAGTGTAGTCATACAAAGATTAGTTGATAATCATACAAATTACATAATTAGTTTTAGGGCTAAGTGTGAAGCAGGTTGGGAGGCCACCGAGTACTGGTCTGCCAGCAACCTCATGTCACAATTTAGACTCCTACACCCTAAACAAACATGGGGGATTGTGAAGGATGGACAGGGCAGTCACCACCTGCCGCTTACCCCTCAAACGGAGAGAAGGACAATGCATTCACTGTCTCTCCATACCCAAGCACCACGCTTGCGTATACAGAAACTACCCAAATCCCCTCGAGTCCTCGACCCTACGGATCAACAAGTAAAGAACTTGGGCACACCTGACGGCACGATGAACCACCACCTCAACTTAGCTCTAATTCTGATTATATAAGTTATATGATTGTTTAAGCATAAAGTTAAGTGTGCTATTCTCATGACACATAAACTCTGCACTAGTTCATAAATCAAGATCATAACACAATAACTATACTCTAGTTCATAAGTATGACTATAATAAAGTGAAGACATGACTTTGGAAGAACCCAAATTGATATTCATACCAAGACACTTTTTCCAAGAAGCCAAGCCCTCCAAGGTGCTTTGTCTTGCTCTAATACAACTAAAAGGTAAAACTAAAGAGAGTAGAGAGTGAGGTGTTACTCAATGTGGTGTGTCTTTAGAGAGAGGGGAACCCCTCTACTTATACAGGAGCATAGGCGGTGCTACGAGCTATAATTGGTGCAAGGACCAGCTCCCACCGCCTTAGCATGGCTCCATGCCACCGCCACAGCAAGGAGGGGTTGAGCAGTGCTGGCAAGGGGCCGGGTGCCCCTAGGGATCGGACGCCCCTTGATCGTGGCCTCTCACCACCGCCTTCGCTGGGCAAGCCATGGGCTGGACCGGGATTGCTTCCCTATAGGGTTTTGCCCCATTTGAATTGATTTAATGGGAGTCTTCCTTGTTCCTTTGCACAAATCAGCGTTAGAAAGTGCCTTTCGGTGAATTCTTCTATGTATTTGTGTTTGTGACCTGCAAATAATATTCTCCAAATACATGTGGAACTTGATTAATAGTAAATACATATGTGATTAAGATTGTTAATTTCTTCGAGAAGCAGCGGACGATTTGAATTGATTAGGCCCAGCTAGGGTTTCCTTACCACACGACATATGCAGGTCTAGGTCCAAACCCGAACCTACATATATCAACCTTCACTCAGATCCTCCAAAATGTGAACGGGTTCACGCTACCCGAGAGCACAGCACTCCACCTCCCTACGTTGTTCCCTAATGGATTCACAGGATGTGTACATGCTACTCTCGCCATCTCTCTACTCCCAGTGCGTGGTTGGCCTTCCACATAATAGAATAGCCTAGGTATTAGGCTTACTGGAGTATGTGGCCAATACTACAAAGTCTCGAACATAACGGGCGTACAATGAACGGTCCTTAATCGACACAAGCGGGGCACTACATCAAGACTTAAACTAGACACAAGCAAAGAGTCCGCCCGGTCTTAAATTAAAATTCCTAATCATTATTAAACCATAGGGCATTCCCTAGATAAACATTTGAAACTAACTTGGTGTTCAACTCTTAAAGACTAAAGACTAAGCATCATTAACCTATTATTATAAACAAGGGGACAAGGACGGTATAGAAATATCAAGGTAGGTATGCAGTAGTTGGTATCCAATCAACTCCTATTTTACTTAAATGCACCAATCATAAGACTTAAGTGAATAACGTTTATAAAACATAAGGAAAGGGGTTATGCTCGGGGCTTGCCCTCGGTGTCGAGGTTGTCAGTTACTTCAGAAAACAACAGATAAGATAACCAGCACCCACTGATAGAAAATCCACTTTGGGACTTGCTCAACAACGGGATTCCACTCTCGATCACTAAACGTAAGTAAATATGCATGCTTTAGAATGATGCAATACTTAACATGGTTTATGGTGATAAAACAAGACAAACTATCTTGAGTACAACTTTCCTTCGTGATTAAGTTGGGTTAATGACTCACAAAGCAAAGTAGTTTATTTATTAACAAGTTTAATTATAAGCAAATCAATCATGATATGGAGTTGCCAAGGAATAGCAAAGGTGTGATGTCTCAAGGTCTACAATCAATCCCAAAGTACACTCAAATCATTTTGTGATTAACTCTACTCAATTAAGCCTTTATTAATTAATGAATTAAGGCATATAATTAAGTGGATAATTAAAAGTTATCGAAACAGTGTTAATTTTTTTTTTAAATCAGGTCTAAGCATGTAAAGCATACACAAAAATTTTCATGATCAAAAGATAATTATTTTGGCCTATAAAAATCATGGAAGTTGCATTAATTAATTAAAAGAGGTAATTTAAAACATGCAAAAACTATTGATTTTCACAATTTCATATTTTTTTCTAGATACAGAACTTCATGAAGAGGCTACAAAAAAAATTCATGATTTTATCACATCCCTATATTTTTCTATGAATTTTAACAAGAAACTACATATATTTATATTTTCTGGAAAAGAATAAAATCGAGATCAAACTTTTCTCACTAAACACCTGCCAGCCACAGAGACTGACAGGCGGGTCCCGGGTCCACGGCACAGTGCCCCGTGGTCAGCCGCGGCGGATACCGCCGTTGACCGGCAATAACTCGTCGCCGGCGAGAGCTCCGGCGGCGGCGAGGGCACCAACACACTCAGGGCACTACCACGCACCAACCTGAGGCACTAAGCGGACAGCTAGGGTTTTGCGGCAAGCTCAACGCCGGCCATGGCAGCCATGGTGGAGCAACGGTGACGCGCCGGCTACGACGAGGCGGTAGAGATAAAACGAAGGCATCAAGTAGCATCAGGGGCTCACCTCGGACCTGCTTGGTCACTTGGTCGAGGCGGAGGCACAACAGAGGAGGCTACCGACGTCGAGGACGAACGCAGCGGCGCTATCACGGTGGCGAGGTAGCGTTCCGGTGTGACCTACAGAAGAACAGAGCATCGGTCATCTCTACAAGCAACAACCGTTCACAAGGACGCTAAAACGTCGAACGGCGTGACGTAAGGGGCTCCAGAGTGGGTTGGCCACGGAGAGGGCACGCACGGCGGCGATTGCGAGCTGCTGCGGCGGGAAACGGCGGTGCGGGCAACTCCGGTGGTGCGAGGCGCTGCGAGCTGGCTCAATAAGTGTGCAAAGGCAAAGCGCTG
Organism: Miscanthus lutarioriparius; assembly: GCA_904845875.1. Classification (NCBI taxonomy): domain Eukaryota; kingdom Viridiplantae; phylum Streptophyta; class Magnoliopsida; order Poales; family Poaceae; genus Miscanthus; species Miscanthus lutarioriparius. The sequence continues at coordinate 27,039,919 of CAJGYO010000015.1, forward strand.
CGATCTGCGCGAGTAATTGGACGATGGCGTAGCGGCAGTGGTCAATTACGTCGGCGAGAGGGTGTTGTCGGTGGCGAGCAGAGAGGGAAAAAGGAGAGGGCGCCGACGGTTAAGACTTATAAGGGTGAGGGCAACACAGGAGACCGCGACAGCAGCTGCTTGCTATAGCCAGCGCGAAGTAGCTGCGTGCCCATGCGCTAGAAGCGGCGAGAAGAGCGGCGACGGCTTGCCGGCAAGCAGGAAGTCAGGCTGGTTCACTGGCCAAGTACTGTAGCAGTGTAGGAGCTATTCTTCTTCGGCCCTTTTCTCCAAATTTCATATTGCAACTTGAAAAACTCCAAAAATAAAAGTTGCTCAACTTGAGGAGATCTTCAACTTCACTTAAAGGCCCAAACTCTAATTCGAACTGGTTGAAGGACTTTTAAATATGGAGATAGAATTTGAAACTTAATTTAGGGATTTTGCAAAACAGTGAATTAGTAAATTGGGTGAATTAATTAGTGATTAACTAATTAACAAACACATCAACCATTGACACCATTGGTTAGTACAAACTTTGTACCAACCAATGATGCAAAAGTTGAAGAAAGTTTATTTAGGAAATTCATTTTAATAATTTCCCCAAAAATGAACTTAACATTGAAATCCAATACTTGGCCAAATCATGACCAAGTGTTGAACTTCAATTTCAATTTCAAATTTGGAGCTCAAATTTTAGTTGGTTGGACTTGAACTCATACCCTACACTTGACACTAGTGTAAAGTACACACCTTACACCTCAAAGTTTATTAGGGCACATTTTCAAGTATTTTTGTGAAAATCAAAAATACAAGGTCACAAAGTACCTTGGAAATATTTTTGGTACTAGCTCAAACACCACACATGCATTGCATAACTAGCTAATTTAACATTGATTTTAGTGAATGCAAGACTTGATTAGCTAAAGTGCATGCTTACTATGCATGAGGATGACATGATTTGGTTTTAGTGAGCAACAATCAAACAGGTCACTATTATATATTTATTAATTGTGCCTATATTATCATTGGACTACAAAATTTTCTATGCAAAAAGAACAATTTCAACCCCTGAAACTATAAGTGTTTTCTAAAGCTATCACTTCATTAAAAAATCATCCCAAAAAGGTTGGAGACAACCCGTGATTTTCTCGCATAGACCCATTATTAATTTCTGTCGCTATCATGTTTCTCACATCCTTACCCCTTTCTCCCTCACGTGTTGTTTATCTCCTCTCATTTTGAGCATCTTGTTAACATTCAAATTGGGTCTAAACTAGTTTTAGAATTGGCCCATGCCAGTTTTGGTCCAATCTAAGAAAAACTCTGTGAAACGACATGAAAATAGTACCATGTTAGTTGTTTTCTAATAGGATAAGACCACCCATACTACATATAAAACATGGCGCACATGGCCGAATGAGGTATAAACATCCAATCGACAAAAATCAATTTAATATCTCTCCTTTACCCTACTTTTCTATGCTCATGCTGTTGTTCATCTCTTATCCGATGATCAGTGATGGCGCCCTAGACTTGTCAGCCGACCTAGGACAACCCGCTCATATCCTCACTACCGGACACCCTCTCTTTGCCGTGGCATTCGGCAAAGCCCGAAATACACTCGGCAAAGGCTTTGCCGAGTGCAGCACTTGGCAAAGGGCACTCGGCAAAAAATTAATCGACAAAGAAGGCTTTGCCGAGTGCTTTTTGTCGGGCACTCAGCAAAGATTTACACTCGGCAAAATGAAAATGCGAAAAAAACCCAAAAATAATAGCAAAAAATTTGGGAGGGCCATACGGCGCCGCACCGCCCATCTCCATCGAAGTCGCTGTATTTTTTGCGCCAAAATTGTGGCTAACGCGCGGTCGGCGGGATTCGAACTCACGACCTCTCCTCTCAGCGTGTCTGCTCTGCTCTCTACCACTGACTACTTGTCATTTATGTCTAGATTCCGTTATCTATCCTCATATATTATACTAAACCAAGAGTAAATTGCTTGTTTGAGGCCCTAAACGAATTCAAATCAAAAATTGGTCAACTACAAAGTTTCATAACTTTTCGAGATCTACAATTTTCATTTAGGAAGTTTTTACATCCGAAGTCGTTTGAAAAATTCGAATTTTAAATTTGAGAGATTCAAACGTAGTTTTGCATGATAAGATGATTTCAAATAAAAAGTTGTCAACTACTTAGTTTCATAACTTTTGGAGATCTACAATTTTAATTTAGAAAGTTTTTCCATCCGAGGTCTTTTGAAAAATTCAAATTTTAAAATTTTCAAATTCAAACGTCGTTTTTGCATGACAAGATGATTTTCAAATCAAAATGTTGTCAACTACAAAATTTCATAACTTCTCAAGATCTACAAAATTTATTTTGGTCATTTGTTCATTCGACATAGTGACAGTAATATTGTTCACAAATCTTATATATCTCTCTTCTACTTTCATGAAACTAATATGAGAGATATGAGAGAGATGTAGATTTTATGAACAACGTTATTGTCGCTTTGTCAAATAAAGAAATGACCAAAATAAACTTTGTAGATCTTGAGAAGTTATACAACTTTGTAGTTGAAAAGTTTTTCATTTGAATTCATTTAGGTCCTCAAAAATTGCTTTGAAAAAATTATTTGCCGAGGGCCAAAAAAATGCACACGGCAAAATGCCTCTTTGCCGAGTGCCAAAACAAAGGCGCTAGGCAAAATACACCTTTGTCGAGTGCCAGAAAAAAGGCACTCGGCAAAGACGCATTTCGCCGAGTGTCGAAAAAAAACACTCGGCAAAGCCATTTTTGTCGAGTGTTTTTTTTGCCGAGTGTATTTTACTTGGCACTCGGCAATGCCCGATAAAATACACTCGGCAAAGCCTCCGGCACTGGGCAAAGTGCTGGTTTCTGGTAGTGCCTTGACCTGACGGGGTCCCTCCCATGCGAGTGAAAGCTCTAAGTTTGATTCTGGTAATTAAATGACAACTAATTGATTAATGCTTTTAAATACTAGGCTTCCAAGCAGGACCAAAGAGCCATTGTCACCATTTACAAGACCCTAAATACTCGTTTCCTTTGATGATCAAAAGGCAAGCGAAGGCCCAACAAAAGCGCAAAGCTACAGTCTCTGTCTCTTCTCGCTCTCGTGACTCTTCACTTGGTGATCGCGCAGCTTTCGTATCCAATATTCGCAGTCCACTGAATCTCGGGCCGGCAACCGCGCCAGCTAACGTACACCGGCTGAGTTTCTCTCGGGTTTTCTGACGAAGGCACTGAAAAGATGATACATCAGATTCAGTTAGTTGATTGATGGTCTCTAAAGACTAAAAGGAGGTTTCTCAAACTTTTCACCTTGATACAATCTCGCACATTGGATTACTTCATGTTATTGCACTTTGCATCTTCCGATTACTAATAATGCAGGCTTTTCAATAGACGTTTAATTGTATCCGTCAATGGCCGAATACTATAACGGTGGCATGCAACTGAGTTTAATTCCTTTCTCCCGTGAAGGACTCTGAGCCAAGATTTAGAAAATTTCGAGCAAGAAAATTTCGCACAGCCATTTCGAAACCAATTTCCACCAACTACCGTCGGGAACGAGATGTTTTCTTCTCATCAAAGCCATTGGTTTTCATCACCCGAAAAGGGAGAGCTGCACTGTTTCATCTCGCCACTTCAGTTTGAGCTCAACCTCTCCACTGTTAGAAATAATGGCAATTTAGTGACGCACCGAATTTGAGGAAAAGAGCAATAGCATGTATCCTAGGTGTGTGCAGTAACACTAGCACTATAATCCGAGATAAATTCAAAGTCCTGTAGTGCTAGTAACAGACGAAATACTAGAACGAACAACAGAGAAAGTATAGACATTCTTATAGTGGGGTTGTCGGCGCTAGAGATAGCGTAAATGTAGACGAAAAGCAGACCGTCGATGGAGATCCACAAAACACCGACGTAGAGGAAAGAAGACGTTTAGTGAGCAATCGCGACGGCGCTTCCCAAAAACTTGATACGCCCCCTACCCTATGCAGGGACACGAGGATACGTAGGCTTCGGAGACCTGCTTTCCCTACGCAGATAACACATCGACGATGGGATGGGAAGACGGTGGCACCACAGCACAGTGGTAAAAGGAGAAGATGAATTACGTATACTGAGGACAACGTCTCGTCCCAATATATATACGCGCGTCGCAGCCAAGGAAAGTAATAATTAGCCACACAGTCACAACATTAAGTTGATTGAGACAGCTCAACTAGATGGAGACAACTAAACTATTTAAGTTGGTCTCACTCCTCTCCCCAATAGCTTGAACTAGATGGAGACAACTAAAATATTTAAGTTGGCCTCACTCCAATAGTAACAATGTGGAGGACTAAAGTCCTTCACCATACCATGCATGTGTGAATAGGCATTTGAGATTTATTTAGAATTATTATTTGGGCTAGCCCATATCTTCTAACATCCACTTTACCATGATTTATCTAACAGCTCCAAATTCAGAATATTTCTCCTTTATTGATATTTGGATTTCAAGATAGGTCCCGCACGCATCATTTCTCTAAGAGAAATTCAAACGGGTAAAATAAAATAGGCTCCTCCTTTATTGATATTTGAGAGCATATTTTCTATGCTGTTTTGCCAAAGACGGCTACAACTCCACCCATAGATGTTCATGGAGCTGAAGCCTTAAAAAAGAGCTTCATGGGTGAAGTGGAGCCGTGCCAAACGGGACCTTACTATGCTACAAGCCGCAGTCTTCACTTGCAAATTTCTTTATGGTGAGGAGATTTTGAGTGGGGCACTTGTGCAAAGAGAAGCCGAGAAGGTGTAGAGGGTAGAGGGAGAGAGGATCCAGGGTCCTTTGCTGGGATCAGAAAAGGGGAGGGACGGTGTCAATAAAAAAGTGGGCTTGATCTAAGGTGGGTCGTGTCCTAAAAAGAAGAGATGATTTTTATAGGTATTCCTTTGAAGTTAATATTGAGTTTGGAACTGATTTTAGAAAATCCTCGTGGATTATAGAAGGCAAGGGACACTAGGAAGCTAGGAGCCATTTCAATCGCTTTTAGTTTTTTCTTCAAATTTTGGTTTTTTTTAGTAAAACTTTTTATTTTTGGTTTGAAGAAAATAGGATTTTAAAATTTAGGAAAAAAATCCAGAAAATAAGGTTGTGTCTGTTTTGGCAAAAGCATCGGATGCTGCATAATATGCCCATTGGCTTGGACTGTACTCCTCTTCTGGTATAGCTTGGCAGATTTATCACCCTCTATGGGCAGTCCTCTCCAGCTATCCTTTTCTTACGATGATGTTATTATTGAGTTCCATAGCTTCTCTATCCACTTTAAGTAAACCTGAACAGGCAACAATGCCACAATTTGTCCTTTTGTTGTAAGATGATTAATCAGTTAAGTTGAATTATCTTTCTTGCCTGCTAACAGGGTAGTCGATCCTTAGACAGCTTCTTCACAGTGCGGAATTGCTGACCCGTTTCCTTACTAGTTCAGCGATTTCTAAACATGGGGCATTGGGGCCTACCTTGTCACCATCTACAGCTTGTCATATTCCCAGGAGATATCAAAATTGGTAGCTGTGGTTGGTGGCAGGAAAACTGGTAGCTGTGGGTGATGGCAGGCTGTTCTTTGGCAAACTTCCTCGAACCAGGGTTATGGGACATGATGTTGGGGGATCGATTGCATGCTGCAGATGGAAAACAGCAAACAGGATGAAAGAGAAATAATTTTCTTATTGCTTGATTTTGACACTGACATCAAGGACATCGAGCTAACCAATCCTATCTTGTTCCATACTTGAATCTCTTATGACGACAGAGAGAGAGAGGATCAAACCTGATCCTGGTACGCAGGACCAGGGCAGGCTCCTTGACGCACCACCACCTATGCTGTGTTATGGGCCACGTTGGGACCTCCTGTGATACCGCCTCCGGTCGATATTAATTGATGTTTCAGATAGCCAAGCTGGTCAGCAATTAGTTCAAGTAATAACAGCCAGAGGGAGTACTTATGTCCCACATGGTTTTCAAGATGTTGATCACGTCCTCAAATCATCAGTTCAATATAGCATATATTGATGTGCACAGCGGATGCACACGACTGCACCACAGCAAGTTATTCTAAAACTGTCTAAACCAAATCATACATAAGTGTAATTTATTCAAGCTGAATCCATAGGAACTAAGAGAGATGGGCTAAAGAATTGGCAGGGCACCATAATTTATTTATTTTCTTGAATACACAGGGGAGCTGTGTATCATTGCATTAACATAACACCACACCCACACACTCAAGCACACCCACTCAATATTCTTGATGATATCTGTATCTTAACTGAACTCTCAAGGATAAACCGTCGACGTGGATTCCTTCTATGTCTAGCTGAAGATTTTTTTTGGTTTGTTTTTATTTCTTATACGTACTGTTCCAATCTATGCTAGAAATTTAATTGACAAGTATAATATTGCCTGTTTATCAGTCAGCATGCAGGGCTGCAGCAGATCACTGTAGAAAGAATGGGAAAAGTACCAAGAAGCTAGCAATGCAGTACAGCTTGATGAATAATGAAATCTCGTCAGTTCTTGTTGGAATGAACTCTTCAAAACATCACTGTAGAAAGAATGCTTGATGAAAGTATCTTAACAAACTCATTAGCAATGCAGGGCTGCAGCAGATCACTGTAGAAAGAATGGGAAAAGTACCAAGAAGCTAGCAATGCAGTACAGCTTGATGAATAATGAAATCTCGTCAGTTCTTGTTGGAATGAACTCTTCAAAACAGGTACACTGTTTTTTTTTTTTTGAACTTTTCCCTTCTATTCAGCATACTCATATTGCTTGATGAATAAGGTATCTTAACAAACTCATTAGCTGCTAGAGCATATTCTATTCTGGTTAGTTTTATGAAACATTGTTATCTAACTTTCTGTGTCACCAAGGCCACCAGTGGGGTTTCACAATCTTATTTAAAGATTGCTGAGTCACCATGGAGAATCATTTAGTTTGCTTGTTGGGACAGAAGTTTAGGATGGCAATGTAGTGATTTCTGGTATAACGTCTTGTGTTTCCGTGATACAAGATGGAGGAGAATGTGGCTGCTGCACTGGAGTTGTCAACATCAGGCATTGATGAAGAACTTCTGTGTGAAGTTGAAGCAATTCTTGAGCCTGTGAAGAACCTGACATGGCCTAGCGGCATCCAACAAGCCTGATGGCCAAAAGCTGCTTGCCTGATTTGAGAAGCTAGTGTGATGGACGTATCACTGCTGTTGATTCGGTCAATTGTGCACGTTAGCATCATTGACTGCTGATTGGGAATTTGCAATGCCGTATGGTTATTGATGAAAGGGAACGATTGGGAGGGTTGGGCTTTTATGGTTGGGTCCTGTGGTAATTTAGACACGTCGAATGAAGGCGACACGAGCAATAAAAGATCGATGCTGATCACAGAATAAGCCTTTCTCATTCTGGGGTGGAGTAACACTTGTTAATAATTTGGTTGCGCACACTCTTACAGCGAAACAAGATGCTGCTGAAATGCTGAATTATGCACCAAACATGGATTTCTTCTTTCATTTACCTGTTCTCATGAGTATCAGTGTAAACTTATGCGGTTTACCTGTCGACACAATGTTTTGTCAGTTCATACCAAAACTCCCCTAAAGTATTTATACAGCAAAATATTGCTAGGTATACTAAAATATATTTTTCCTATTGACTGATGAAAATTGGAACACGTCTAAACCTGCCATCTAAAACATTCAGAACCTCGAAGAGCAACCCAAGATTGTGATGATGAGAAGGAAGCGTCAACTATCAGGAGTTGGAAGAAGTGTGAGCTAGGAGTCCTTCACTGCTCGGCAATGGTCGCCGAGGCCAACGGCCCCCTCTACAGCCGATATGATCTTTGGTACCGACATGCCGCCTGAAAGAACAATTTCTGCAACAAAATTCCCCATTCAGATCAAGAAAACAATTTCTGCAACAAATTCCGCATTCACACCAAGAAACTCGTAGGCAACAAGGAGAGAAAGACCGGTGATGCATGCTGCCGCTAATTACCGATGGCCTCCCGGACGGAGAGGTCCGGGATGATGACGTCGGCGCGGCTCATGAGGAAGATGTCCCCAAGGTAGAGGTTGTTGGTGGGCACGTAGACGCAGGCAAAGTCCAGATGGTCGCCGCGCACGCCGGCGCCTCGCAGCGCCACCGTCGACGTGATGAAGCCCAGCGCGTACTCGCCAATCCTGGGGTGCCGGATGATCACCACCTCCTTGAAGGCTCTTGAGCTCTGGTCTGAAACCATCAAGACGATTAGACGAATTGGCGTGTCGTCAGCGTGTGCATATGTCATAATTTGATTTGATACCTAACCTGGCGATATTGCGGCGCTGATCTGCTTGGAAGCCGAGTAGATGTGGCGCACTAGCGGCATCCTCTTGATGAAGAACTCGCCGAGGCCGAGGAGCGAGGCGCCCAGCCACGACGACATGAACACGCCGACGAGGAAGATGAAGGTGATGGAGGTGACAAACCCGAGACCTGCACAGAGATGAAACGTATTCTTGCATCATCAATAATAGCAGAGAACGCTGACGCGCGCGACCGATCATAATCCATTTCTTATCGCAGCATCGATCTCTCAGATTGGATCGACGTGATTAATTACCGAAGAGATGTATCCCGAGATGGACGTAGATGGGCGAGAAGAAGCCGTCGACGAAGCGGATGAACCACCATGTCGTGTAGAAGGTGATGTCGATCGGGAGCAGGATGACACTGCATGCGACAGAGTGCGGAGCACAGGCTCAGGGATGACGTGCAAATGCGAACTACAGTATATTCATACGAGGTGCGCAGCATCCAGACATAAACTTCTTCCATGCCCAGCTCCGTATCACTCTCGAAAACGCCTGCACACAAATAAACGGCAACACTTGAACCAATTATCCTCTGTCTGAAACCGCGTGTGTATGAGAAAAATCTCTCCTATTTAAAACGGGCTGCCATTAACCAGGTTTCAACAAAATTCCTACGTTCCAGATTCACGAAGCTCATGCATGCATCTCGCCTTGCCGAATGCTCATACCACACGCATGCACCATGGAAAAACGAACAGGAGCTAGCAGGCGCTGCGAACGACAGAAGCGGATCTGTCACCTCGATGCCGGTGGGATGGTGGTGAAGGTGGAGCACGCGCGCTGACGTCGTGGGCGGCGGCGGCCCGGCGATGATGACGGGAGTGGTCGGCTCCGAGTCGTCCTCGTCGCCGGCAACATGCTCGCCGGCCACCACCGGGAGGAGCAGCTCCCGGTCCCTCTCCCTGCCGGCCATCGCGCTCCCCGATAGATCCTGCAGTACGTACGTGTCTCGCGCCCTGCCAGTGAGCGTGACGTGGCCCAACCGCACTATTTTTGCGCGCCCACCAAGTGCCGACGCAAACGTCGGATCGGGCACCGCTAGTGGAGCTGGTGAAATTGCTGCTGCCTCAGTGCCTCCCTCGAAAGAAATCGCCACGTGTGATCGCCAGGGCCTACCTTGCATGAAAGTGCTGACTCTGGTGTTTTTTTATAAAGAAAATATTTTATTAATTCACGGTCATTGCAGCCTAAAAACAAACAAGAGCATGATATTCTAATGATTATATTAATTCTAAGATAGAACGACATCTATGTGTCCAAGAGAAAACCACCATAACTGCCTACGCCAATGTTCCGATGCCAATACTCCATCCGTCTAAAAGAGTGTCGTTTTTTATTTTCAGATATCTTGTTTGACCATCCATCTTATTCAATTTTTTTATAAATATCATCTATTTTTTTATGACTTATTATATCATAAGAGATACTTTAATAATGATTTATTTATTTTATAATTTACATAAAATTTTTGAATAAGACGAACCGTCAAAGACGATGTCTAAAAGTTAAAAACGTCACTCTTTTTTGGGACGGAGCGAGTATGTCATTGCAACCAAAGTTTTTTTGTGACCGTACCATGGGGCACGAAAAGGTACAAGAACTCGCAAGTAATCCTATGATTACCGCATCGTTCACACACAATGAGCAGCAAGAAAAAAAAAGGTAAAAAAGACACAGCCTCAACACAACAGCACACTGAAACCTGTGACAAAAAGACATCAAGGCAATGGTAGCCTACAAAGCAGTGGAACCGTAGACCCAGAGAAGACGGGACGAGCTTCCAGCAGTAGTGGCGGCAACACATCTGCCAAACAAGACCAGAACAACCTCAGCAGCAAAGCATCCGCCAAGAAAGTTGGCGCGAAGATGGTGGCAAAGTATCTACCAGAGAATAGCGGTGGCCAAGTATCCGTCGAAGACGAAATGCACAATGGTAGCGACAAAGTATCTGCTACAAAGCTGAATCACAGGGCCAAACATCCGCCGAAGAAGTTGAAGTGGTAAAGTATCCGTAAGTGGAGGGGCCAATACGCACCCAGTAGCAAAGCATCTGCCAAAGAGGGGAGGCCAAAGCGACGTTGGCGGCAAAGCATCCGCTCGAGCAACAACGATGGCAAAGCATTCGCCAAAGAAGAGTGATAGAGGCAAAGTATCCACTACCAAAAAATCAAACGATTGCAGCAACATCAAGTTACAGACCACTGCAAAGAGGAGCGCGCTTGAAGCACACACAGGCACAACACAATAAGGGACAACTCAAGCGAGAGAAGCGGAAGATGGGGCAGAGGCACGACAATAGGAGTGCTCCAACAAAGCCTTCAAAAAGGGGAGTGACATTTGTAGACGCCACCAATGCTGGAAAGAAGCACTCAAGAAGGACTTTCGCCCCAAGACTTGCCCCATCGGCTTGCATGATGAACGGAATCTTCGACGACGCCTCCAAGAAGGTAGATGATGCAGGCTGCGTCGCCGTCGCCGGCCCAGAGCAAGAAGATGGACAAGGTTTTCACCCAAAGTCTATTCGTCCACAGACGCTGGTACACGACACAGCCACACGTGGCACTTGGAGCGCAGGCTCCAAGTAGCCAAGTGCGCTAGCACATCCACGCAGGGCCCAAGCCGTCAAGGAGAACAGCATGGACACGACCACACCGCATCGAGGCCTAGACGACCACGTCGCCGCGCCATGACCACCGCAGCCACCACGGAGCTAGAGCAGCCTCCCGCACACAGCTTAGAGACCACCACAGACCCCAGCCGCCAAGCACAGGGGAAAGCACGCCAGCTGAGGAGGGCATCGTGGGGTGAAAGCTGCTGGCCACCCAGATCCAGCACCGGGAGGACCGGATCCGAGCGAGGATGTCCCAGAATTGCCGTCTCCATGGCCATGACAACCAGTGCCAAGTGCAGATTGCCGAGCTATGCCACCCATAGCAGCTTCCGCAGCGTGGCAGAAGCAACAGAGGTGTCCTAGCTGGTGGCCGTCAACCTCGACATGCTGAGACACGGCAGCCACTGCATGCTAGAAGGTCGGGCTCCAGTGCGCCCACCGCCCCCGCATGTCCCGTAGCATGCGTGCACAAGATGCCTTCGTGCCGCCGCTCGGGAGCCCAGCAAGGCGCCACTAGGGCCTAAAGCCACCAAACTAGCAAATCCGGGCCGAGGGAAACATTCTCAGCCTGTTCGCTTGCTCGTAAACGATCGTAAATTTCTAGCCGGGAACAGTGTTTTTCACACCAGCCCGAGTAAATAATCCATGGATCCTATCCCTCCACCAGGCCGTCGGAGGAGAGAGAGCCGCTATCGAGGAGCTCACGACCAGAGAGCTGCTCCTCACCGAGCAGAGCTGGGGAAGGGGGGAAAAGGGAAGAAAGCCCCGCCGCCGCCCTCCTTGCGACTGCTGCCGCCCTTCGGCGACAGTGAGGGAGAGGGTGCAGGGAAAATGTCTTGTGGTAGGAGCCGGCGGAGTTCTACCCGAGCCGCCCGATAGGAGCGACATGAAAGCTGAAAGAACCAAAGCCTATGAAATAAGCTTATGAAGAACAACCTATGTGCGGAGCCAATGGATACCGTCTCTGTGTTTGGTTTGAGAAACATCATATCTTCAATTGGGTTATACATCGCCTAGTAAGTTTACACTGCACCACAACATCAATATAGCATGACATGTATGATGTCGCTATAAGTTCATTATTACCGATCAAGAGTCGACAATTGTAATTTTTCAGTTAGTTAAGTATTTACGTTATTTACTTACAGTCAGTTAATTTTGGGGCTGTGGTGTAGTGTTATACTGTATAATGAATTTTGGTGCTATTGTGTCTTCCATTCCACTTCTCCTTAGTTAAGATTTGATGTCATGGTACTTATCAAACATAAGATCTGTGCCATTTGTGTCTTCCACTTCCCCTTGGCTTAAGAATTGTATCTTCACAAGGCGATGATCCTTCAAGGCATAGGATTAGTGTTTGGCAGAAAAATATATATGTTGAAAACCATGGTGATCTTGCATTAACACTAGCTACTGGAGACCAATTAATGGAACATAAAAATGCAACAATGCCAGCCATGTCTCAAGGAACATATCCAGCAACATGATCACCCAACACAAGGTGTGCAAATTAATTCAACAAAACGTGTTCAGCGATCAACACATGCGCTGATGTTATTATCATCACACTCTGTTTCATACAAGATGCACAATCGGAGACCATAAATAAGAAGTAGCAAACATTCAAAAGAGTCATAGAAATAAGTCATATAGCCATTACATAGGCAATTCAGGTAACGAAACAACACTTTATCATGTATACGATAGACATACTCAGCGATGCGATCATATCCATAGTTTGTAGTAGCCGCTTATCCATGTACGGATCAACAAGATCAGGGATATGTGCCCCTATTCATATTAATAAGCTACATATGCAATCCTGGGGCACCACCCTTATCTTGAAGCTTGTCTATCATATGAGTGTTATGAACTCCCCACCGGTTGCCATGCGGGTGGCATGTGCCACTGCTCTATCCGATGGAGTGATGTACAACATCATGTTTGCCCAGAATACGGCGAGCACCCTCCACCGTTCCTTGATGATGTCAAGCCTATCGATGAGGTAGAAAGCGATCCTCGAGCCCTCATCCAAAAAATGGACCTCGTAGTTTTTAGAATCTGAACTCCCTAACTCGATCAATTTATCATACTTGTCCTTGTTGGATTTGCAGTCAGCAAGGTACTCACGGGCGTTCTACAGCGTGTCGCGGGCCAACGACAAGCTTGTGTAAGTGCTGTCCGGAACCAGATCCGGTTGGAAGGCCAGCAGATACGCGCAGTACCCAGATAGCTTAGTGGCGATTCCATGATTCTTCATGAGCTCTTCTCTACTAGGATCATCCATGCATGACAAATCCATGTTGTCGTAGTCGTAGTCGCATATGCTTGTGGCTATGTGCCATGTTAAGATGTAGCGGGCATATGTGTGACCAAGCATGCATTTACGATCGAGGTATAGGTCCAGTGTGACCCCCAGTGCTGGAAGATACGAGCCCCCAAACCCTAGCCCCCGACTCCTCTAGCCCCCTGCCCACCACCACCGCCGGGGCGTAGGCGCCTACCACCCTCTCGCCTCCCCTCTCTCCCCTCCCTACCTCCCGCTCCTTTTCCCCACCCCCACGGCGCGCAAGCATAGGTGTGCCACCACCGCCTCCATCCACATCGATCTCCCGGCCTGCGTCGTCTGATGCCTCTCCGTCGTCGTTGGCCGCCTCCCAAGCGCCACCCAAGCCGGATCCCGCCACCAAGGACGTTGTAGACGACCTACCTGACTATTGCCTCCTCACCAGCGCCGACACCGTCTCCCAGTCGTGTGCGGCTAGTGAACTCGAGCCGCTGCCGACGGATGGCCATCCTCAGGCTCACCCACCATCGGCAGCCAACCCCTGCCACCTAGGCCCGCCCGCGCCGCCATCAACGGCGGGGGCCATCAACGAACCCGCACCCACCGGATCTGGCGCTAGGATGCCCCCCGTGGGCTCCGTCAGGGGCCACGCCACCGCTGTCGTCGGGCGCAGCTGCCGTGGCCGACATCGAGGCCACCCCCGCTGAATCCAACATTGAGGCGGCTCCGCGGGCTCCATCAATGCCCTCGCCGCCGACAACGGAGCTTGCCTCCCCGCCACCACCGGATGCTGCCCTAGGCGCTCGTGGACGCCCATGGCACTCGCGGGCCAGCCCTCTAGCCGAAGCCGAGCGAGCCCCCGATGCTGCCGCCAGCCACCATGGCGGCTACTGCTTCATCCTCGTCGACGGCCGGTGCGAGTTGGCCGCCGTGACCGACCTGCACGTGGATCTAATGCTCGGCTGCTCAGCCATGCCTCTAGGTGGCCTCGACTTCGTCGGAAGCTCCTTCACCCTCTCACCGGAGGATAGGGAGCTGGTCCTCATCGAGGATGTCCTAGATGATGAGGACGCCTCGGCGCCCAGCTCGCCATGGCAGACTACTCCGGTGTCTGGACTCGACACCTTCCTCGTCCACCCCTCCGCGCCCAGCCCGTCATCCTCTCTGTCCCTCCTCGCCTCCCCCTTCCACACTAGGGATGGCTCGATGGGGCGTTCAAGGCTTATCGTTGGGCGGATGAGGACCTTGATGACTCCGACACGGAGAGGTCGCCGGTCAACTCCCCAACCTCCTACCTCGACGCAGTCCGCCAAGGGTCTCAGCTCCGGACGTAGCCTTTGCTAGAGTGTGCCAAGCCACGCCTCATCATCGGAGGCTCTCGTGGCAATGTTGCTGCTGAGCGGGGCAAGTGCCCCCTGGCTGAGGGAGCCCAGCCAGCCAACGTCGCCGGAGGCGCGCACGATAGTGCTACTGGTGCTAGCACTGTGCCCAGGCGGCACAATTGCAGGTCTCGTCGGCCACGGCCGCGCCCCCGGCTAGTGCACGGTCTGCCTGCTCGGCCCATGGATGGCCGTGTCCTCGCCCGACAGAGCCTCGGACGTCGCGAATAAGGCTCCATCTGCCAACGCATCTCCGCTCCAGATGCCGATGGCTGGCGTGAGGTCTTGTCATAGGGGTCATTAACTAGTGCCGGAGGGGCACGCCCTGCCCGCACTGCATCGGCAAACCAGTGGCCCCCTACCCGCTATCCGACGGATCTTCACGGGAAGTGCTTCAACTGTCTCTCCACCGCGCACAGGGTGGCAACCTGCAAGCTACCTCCATGTTGCCTCCGTTGCAAGGGGTTCCGACATCTCGCGCGAGACTGTAAGCAGCGGTGGAAGGTGCCTCCTTCTAGCCCCGGCACAGTTGGTGCCCCGGATGACCGGCAACGATGCCCTGTCCAGGGACGTATCTTGGGCAACCGGCCGCTTACCCATGGCGGCAAGTCGGGCGTGGCTGGAGCTGTGCTGGCTGCAGCTTGCACCTGTGCCAGGTGCGACCACACGCGGAGGCGGTGGGCGCCAACGGCAGAGACGTAGGAGACGTCGGCACCGACGAAAGGGGCGACGACACCGCTGCGACAACGAGTGTCGCCACCACTATCACGGGCAGTCAATAGGGGCCACCCAAGCAACACCCGACTTCACCTCGGTCGATGCTGGAGCTCAGGCATGGCACCGTGGGCTGACCAACGCGACAGGCATCATTAAGCCCGACCCGTTGATGCTCACAATGTACCCAGGCGCCACTCATGATCGCGACATCTCGGAGGACCCGATGGTTGAGGAGTTCGTTGCATCGCTCGTTGGCAGCCCCATCGTCGTGTGGCCTTCCCTTGAGCGCCTCCCGTCAACTTTGGAGACCCCCCCAGCCTCTGGATGAGGCCCCCTGCTGGAGGATGTGGACCCAGCGGTAGTCTCCTATGAGCTACAGACACCACCCCCGTGCCCCATTCAGTGGGCAGTTGACTCGTCGGAGACACACATGGTCGACCTCATGGTGGATGGCCCTCTCAGTTCACCACCGGGGCCTACCCACTAGGCTACGGACAACGACGACTCCACCAAATGACGTCTCGACAGCTTCATCAACAATGTCACGCGTAAGAGAGACTCTTCGTTGATTCGCGAACCTCCCAAGCAGCCACCTGCTAAGCCGGTGCTGCTGTGGCAAAGCATGCGGTTGGCAGCTCAGAGCATCTCCTGAGTGTCAGCTTCCAAGCGAGGTGAGGTGTTGATCATGCAGCGTATGGGCTACATCAAGGGTCCATCTACGACATCCGCTTCGGAGTTGGAGATCTTCGACAGGCTCTTCGACAGCAACCTAACTACGTCCGAAGCCAAGGCGCTGGACGAGCTCTTTCCGGCCGTTACAAAGGCATCGTCCAGGCAGCCGCGAAGACGCAAGGCAACCTCCTAGGTCACAAAGTTGCGTCGATATTGGTTGTTTCCTTTTATGTAATATCCAAACATGTGGTCTTTTGCTAGGATGGTCCAGCTTCGGCTGTGTTAGGTCGACCTCCTTTGGTGCTCGTTAGAAGCGTATTGTATGTTTGTTCAAACTATTCTTCTTAATACAATGATACGCAAATCTTTTGCGTATTCGAGAAAAAAAAACGATCGAGGTATAGGTCGATGGCACCCATCTCATAAAGCCACATTCTTCCATCCGTGATCTTGCCATTGATGTCCTTGAGTTGGCGGAGAACGGCTTCCCTCACTTCTGGTGGCAAGCTGATGGAGCAAGTCATTAGTGATGCATCTAGGGCTTCGAGTGAGATCCATGATAGGAAGGACTTGACCCGGTGAGGATGGGTGTTGTCGAGGATGAAGTACTGGCTGATGCTGCCCATCCAGTACTTTTGTGAATGTGAAATGGCAGAGGACCTTGGGTGGGATATCCACCAACGTCCTGTGCCATGACTCATGCTGCACGTACCGGCACATCATCTTCACCTTGTGCCAATCCGAGAAGACGGACGCAAGGAATTGGTACGGCTCAAGAAAGATGTACCACACGATGACCAAACAAGTGATGAGAATATCAAGATTGAAGCCATGGATATAGATGTTTGCACCGCCTCCGGTAGGCCGGGACTTGAGAAGATCAGAGCTGAATAGAGTAAATATGCTGGTCGTGAGGATCACAACATACACAATCAGATCTGGATCTAGGGTGTCTTTGATTGATAGGTACCGAGCATAGAAGAAATCAAAGAGGAACCCCAATTCCGCCTCGACTACCCGAAATGCTCTATCGAGATCGTTGTCATTGGAGAGGAGCCCATTGACAACAAAGTCTCGACACTTGTCACGCTGAAAGGGGAGGTTTACATTGCCGATGTGATCAGCTGCAAACCTTAGCCTGAGAAGCCTGAAGAGCGCAAAGGAGAGATAGAGGTCCCTCCACCTCGATGCTCTCTTTTCTTCTTGTCCCTCCCTACCGCTAGATTGCAGCAACTTCCCTTTGCATTTCCAGATCTTGGAGACGTCCACCGTTTCCGGCACACCATAAGCCACATGTATGACTTCTTCCCCACCCCTCACCTCCTTCACTTCCTTGCCGTCGACAAGATAGATGTACTCCTCCATTGTTTCTGGGTTGTAAGAACCACCTTGGAAGCCGGCACTGTTCAACGGCTCGTACTTTCATGTAATCGAACACGACCTGGTTCTCCTTGACCAGACCAAGCGACCGGCACGTTGACCGGTATGCCTTACCCCTCAGCCTAGCCTTACAACGCTAAAGCTCCAGAGCAGAAACAAACTGATGAGGAAGTTGCTGCGGAGCTGACCTTTGTAGTAGAGTGTGAGAAACAGCAGGTAGATGATGTGGAGGGCCTGGTTCATCATGGATCTCGTCTGCTGGCTGCTGTCTTTGAAGCTGAACGCCGTCATGGTGTCGGCGCTGCCGAGGAGGGGGAGGAGGAGGAAGCAGGCCTACACGACAAAGAGCTCGTTCTGGATTGACGACGACTGCATCAGGCCGATGGTGTAGGAGATCACCGGGTAGTTGAACATGAAGGCGCCCCAGACGACGAGCCTGGCCAAGCCATGGCTCTCATGGCGTCGCCTCGAGTTGGACAGGACCAGGATGCCCACGAGGAGGCAACCCACGGTCACTAGGCCCTCGATCCTTGCCAGCTGCCCGGCGGAGCTTGAAGCGAATTCCTTTGCTGCCCGGGTCGCATTTCTCACATTGGCAATTTGTTCCATGGAGAAGAAAGCAATAAGGAGACCGATCAGAACACCGATCTGGTCATGGAGATGAAGATGAAGCTAGTATAGTAGTTAATGGTTACGGACTTATGGGACAAGAGGCTTCAGAGTTTAGTGACCAAGGGGACACAACAGTACAACAGACCGGTAGTGGACTTTACTCTATATTTTATTTTAAAAATGATATGAAAAGACCTTGGACTACGCGGAACAACCGGGGAGTAAAGTAGGATTCAGCAATCGATGAAACTGACCATGTTGTCGTGATCCAATTTAAGCCTTCTCTGAACCTGTCTAAGTCAATATGGCTCACATGGGAGTAGTTACACAGAATGTGGCTCACATGCGAGTAGTTACGTTTATACACACATTTTTAGTACGTCAACCATGGATTTTTCACTGTCGGTGCAAGGCAAAAACGAGTACCTCTAGCATGGGTTCTGTGAAGTTGCCTTAGTTTACGACTAAATATGTTCTGATACTGCACGCTCTGAAGTTTTTTATGGTTTGCTTCTGGACATGATATGTTATCTTTAGTGTCGCAATAGTCTGTATGTGCTTAACTGTGCTTGATTCCATGAGCTCAGTGGAGTTCAAATGCTAGCATAATTGTAAAATCGTAAAATGTGAATGATTTTACCATCAGCACTTTTGTTGTGTTTTTTTTTTAAACGGAAGCTTTTATTGAACCTAAGAGCAGTACACATCGAGTTGATACACAGATTTTGGAACACTCTAAGCAGTAAATCATAAATTGTGAATGATTTTACCATCAGCACTTTTATTGTGCATGTCTACTGGAATTTTGTTTTTTACTTTGCCTGCCCTGTTTTTTTCTCCCTGGAATTGACCATGACCTGTCAGATTTTAGGATGCTTCTATGCTATTCATTTTATCGCTGTAAAATTGGGTGCTAATCATGTTACCATTGTCTTACTAGTCAAATTTGGTTTCTAAGCAAATCATTGTCTTACTAGTCAAATTTGGTTTTGCAGGACACTTTTATGGGGCGTTTTTTGCAGGATATTAATCAAAGTTGCTAACAACTTAATGAGTACATTTATAATCAATTTTTTTGCCAAAAAAAGGAAGTTGACGCAAAACATGCCCTTGAAAACTAGCACTTGCTTCTGTCAGATTTCATCTCAACAGGTTGAATGTTTCATTTGTCAAAGAACCAGTTGGTTCAATAGCATTCTACTCCAAACAGACTAGGTAGATAACAAATTCGACCATTCATTCGAACTAAGAAACAAGCAAATTTATGCAAAATCAATCGGCAAGCAGGTGAAACAACCACAAAGTTTTCATGATTCTGTTGCTCAATGGCAGGTTTGGTGTCTTTTTTCCCTCTCCGCTTCGTGTTTCTTCAGTAATCCGTATAACAGCTCAGAGGTCGCCAAATGGTTGCTCAGGTTTATCCTTTGTGTTTATGGTTGGGTCTCTTGGGAAACTATAATTAATCAGGGTAGGGTGGGGAAAGATTAATTGCATGATCGGTTTCATAATTAATCAGGGTAGAGTAACTGAAAACAGATTAATTATGTAGTGTATCTATGTGCAGTTATCTCCCAATTTTCATTCTCCTACTATGATCCAGTGAAGTGCCAGCTCAATATAGGAGATGTTCTAGTTGCTATACTAAAAGATTGTTGCTTTATCTTCACTAGTTCTTGTTGGTGATGCATGAATGGTTGATGTGCTTTGTTCCTATGGTTCAGGAGCTAATTAAGCAGTAAGCACTGTACACTGACAGTGGATGTTGTTAACCTAATAGTTAAGTGGATGTGGACAAGTGTGTTTTGTTTTTCAATTTCTTTGCTGTAATTAGCATTCGAAACAGATTGTGTCTGCCTGCCTAAGATCTTATCCTATTTTTATTCAATACTTTAAATCATTAGTTACGAAATAATGAGTAATTCAAGTCATCGGAGTTTGTGTCTGTCAGAAGGAGAGTGCAAATCAAGTCCAGGAACAGTCTTTAATTAGTTCAAGTTTGTGCTTCAGAAATTAACAATATCTTGTGCACGGGACTGAAGAATGCAAATCACATGATATTATCCATGCCATCTAATTCTTACTAGTTTACAAGTTGTGCACTTCAGCAAATTCTGTTATGCTTACCTGTGCATCTTCCTGCTGTCTAAACTGGATTGGTCGTTTATGAATTTTCTGGTTGGGTGTTACTGTACCTAGGCTATGACTGTCTGAATCCACGCTCCATTTATTTGTTTCTAGAGAAAAAAATGTAAGGATTCTCATGCTTCTACATACGAGTAGTAACAATTGTAATGTAAACAAGAAAATCAGTGCGAGAAAAGTGATTTTTTTCATGCATATACTTGGTCCATTGGTGAAAGGCTCTAATATGAATGTGGAAGCTGCTACAAGGACCGTGAAATCTGGAATCAGGATACAATCACATGCAGACAACACACAGGGAAATGATTTTCATGTATTTGTGCTCAATATAATTGATTTTCAAGTTGGAGATTATAACAAATTTGTGCCCATCAAATTAAAATGGAAAGTTGGTTTCCATGAATGTCTTGTAGCATATTTCCGCTGGTTATAAATTCCATAGATTCAGATACCAAATTCGGACCATTTCCTGCGACTATAGAAGGTTTTAGAGTTTTCCTAATCGTTGGTGAGTGAAGAATAATAAAAAAATCTTAACCCCGCAAGCAATCTAATCCGCATAGGATTACACACACCCACCCACACTGAAGACTATTGGAATATTGTCATTCGATTAAAATTTATGAACAGTGACATCAACAGGATATGATTTTTTTATGTGGTAGATCATATATAAAAGTTTTGACCAATGCCATATACAAAAGTTCCTCTTAATATAAATAATTGTACATTTGTACACATAAGATTATGGCGTTCATCTAGGTATACCGAGGGAGCACATATTTCTCTCCTTTTTGTTCGTGGTCATGTTTTCACTTTCAGTACTGAGCATATATGTACATAGATTTATAGCATTACCAGGGAAGTTGGTAGCTGGATGCCTGCATCAATGGATGAGCAAAGTATGAGCCCAAGGTTAATATTGTGATTGCCACATATGGTAACCGAAAGAACTCCTTGTGATAATCTTTGGGCAGTTTCTGCCGTCCATCAAGAATCGCAGCAAAGGGCACAACACTTGTTCTCTTCTGCAGGACTTCAAAGGCTTCACCATAGCGTGACACCAGCCTCCTGTCACCATTCCAAGCACCAAAGAGATGGTGGCTGATAAGTCCGACAGAGGCCACAACGGCAACTGAGTTGCCAATCCATAGTGTATGAGCAAGGCACCAAATTACCTGACCAACCATCTACAGGATAATTGTGGGTCAGAAGTCTGTAAGTGGTCATAAGAAACAGCAATGCAATCATAGAGAACGCCTCTACATATTTTATAGAACTAATGACCTGTGGATGTCTGGTGATACGCATTATTCCTGTTTCCCACATATGTAATTTAGGCTTGTCCACAGCTGCCACTTCCAAAAGATTGAAAGTAGATGGATACAGAAAGAAGAACGAAATGAACGATGAGATCCAAACAAGTTCATGAATGCCAGTGATTCCCTGAACTTGCCATAATTGAATACCATCATACCGATGATTTATGAAGTATACCTGAAAAGATATGGAAACTGTATAAGGTACGGTAAGATTTATTAACCATTGAGATATGGAAAAGAATGCTAAGCACTCACAATAGTAGTAACTGCTAAAGGCAGTGAAATTCCAGCAAACAGCACACGGTAAGCACGTTCCCCTACTATTTTCTCACCACTTTCCCGTAGGCTTGCCATACCACTATGAACTACAGCAAAGATTATGGTAAGGAGCAACATAACGACCTGCAAGAGAATCGCACATGGTTAAACTGTTTATCTATTATATATCATACAATCTGCCAATGTAACAAGTAGGACAAACAAATTAATATAACACCATATAATATGTAAATCAATTTTGTATACAATTGAGACAACAGTGAAGCAAAAGGTAATGATAAAACAAAAGATAGGTGAAAAACAAATGGAGAAATACAAAATAAAAAATAGCACTTCAAGTATATAAGTCCCCAAACATTTTGAATATAACTATATTTGTACCTCAACATTTTCCAGATCAAGACTTGATACTAATTTTTCTTGTTCAGATTAAATTTATCATTGCTGTTTCAGTGTTTGTTCATCATTTGGTACAAAACCACAGAAACAATTGTTGAAATCCCAATATTCATTGTAAAGTTAGTTAGGTTCTGTGTATACACGTTCCAGTACTCATGTGGTATTTTTTTAAAAGGAAAACTGCTCTTGTTAGTTCCTCTGCTTTCTTGAAAGAATTTAACATGCCTAGGACCATAAACCTCGTATTTATCCAAGTCATGTATATATCTTCCTACCCCAAACAATAACCAGCGACCTGATGACCCAATGGGTAAAGGCAATCTATGGTCAAATGGATATGACGAGGGCATACACTGAACCACCTGCCTAGCGCCTAGAGCTTTCTAAAACACATAGTAGTACGTAGGAGACTAAAACCATAAAACAAAATTTATATATCTAGAGCTTGTGGATTCCCAGCTCTCATAAGATATCCACGTACAACGTTATTCCATTAAGGACAGCCATCCAATCCGTGAAATACGCGATATGATGCTGTTCAATGAAGGTTGGTTTGGGTTTCTGCCCACTTCACCCACACCTGAGACTGGTCCTTGTTCCCTACACCTAGAGCGCTGAGCTAGCCAAGCAGCAAATGAATCGGCGCTGCCACAACCTCCTCCAGCTGCAACCTACACTACACCCTGCCCACATGCTGCCAGCTGCTGTTTTCCTCCATGTCCACATCCTTCCCCTAGTGCTTCCTCAGTCATGGTCCCATGGCGACAGAGTGTGAGCCTGAGACGGAATCAAAGGTCATGACAACAGTGGTGCTGCAGCAGTGCAGCTTGCTGCGATGAGCGGGAATGATAGCTTTCCATGGTGACACCATAACTGATGAAGGAGTAATAAAGTGGCTAGCCCAGCCCATGTACCCCTCCCCTGGTGTGATCTACATCTACAGTTCCCACGGTTACCTCGTTAGCCAGTTGAAGCGCCGCTGCCACCTGAAACTTCTCCCAGACACTTCTCTTCCCTTTCCTCACTGCTCTGCGCCCGCATATCAACTACTGCTGCCGTCCCCTTCCAGATTGACTGTGCCATGGCTGACCGGACCAAGTTCTGCGCGGGCCTCCGGCGCTGGAGCAGGGGAGATGGCAGCAGCTGCGGGTTCTTGGCCTTGCTGGCCCGCTCCCCTCCCATTCTTCCTCTGTTCACCCTCCCTCTCTTTTGCTGACTTCTGGTCATGGTGATGGGGACGCCAGGGCACCTTTTCACCTAGGTGACGCCTTGAAAACCATGCACTACAGTGACTACAACTTTATATTACTCCTCTACTCTTTCAAGTTAGTTATTTTTAATGGCTAAATGTGCATTTTTCTGTTGCTGACAGGCTGCTAAACAACACCATCGGTATTCAGAAGGACCTAAATTGTTCACTCAGCCATGAACAATCTAGATGGAGAATTGGACACATATACCAATACACCAATATTACTCAATGCCAGAATAGTAGGAGGCAAGGAATGCCTGGCACATTTTATCTTTCAAATTTGGAACTACAGCAATAACAGCAAAAGGCACTTGAGACAGGAGTGTGCAACAAAATTGCCATTCAGAATTGCACTACCTCAGGTACTGCCAGAAACCTATGTTGTGATAATGTTGTTCTGACCTTAAATGCTGGTCGAGCAACATCCCTCTGCTACAATATTTATCTGGACAAAGTTAACCCAGGACTACACATCATATTTCACACCATATACCGCTTCGTGCATTCAAAAATTACTTTCTAATCTCGTGGGACGGTGACGGGCCACTAGGCGCGCCCAATTTTCTAGTGAAATCCGAAAGCCCCGTAAATAAAGAGTGCGCACCTCGTGGCTGTCGGAGACGGAGGCGACAGCGTCGAGGAATTTGGTCCCGACTCCGGTACCGGGGTCGATCCACAGCACGTTGAGCCCGACGAGCACCGCGGTTAGTATCACGGCGAAGTAAGCCCACGACGCCACGCTCTGGTCCTTGAGCTCGAACGCAGCCGAATCCTCCCCCACGAGCAGGGGCTCCCCGACAGAGTCCTCCTCCCCCTCCGCGACAACACCCTCTTTCGGCTCGATGCCTCCCCCGACCGCCCGGACGGGACGGGCATGGGAGAGAACGCGTGGGACTGGGAGAGCGGGGAGCCGCGCTCGGATTGGGTTTAGGGTGGGGCAGAGCGGCGGCGGGAGGTGGCGGAGGTGCGGACGGCGGTGCGGAAGGAGGAGAGGTGGTGTGGCCGCAAGGTGGAGGCGGAGCTGGGAGGCCATGGCGTTGGCGTGGACCGCGGAGAGCGTGGGCGCGTACGGGTGGAACTGGAGTGGAGCGGCGGTGGCGAGGGCGAGGGCGGTAGTGGGAAGTGAAATGGGGGGGGCGACGAGGTCACAGCCCAGTCACAGCTGAGGGACGATGGTGGCATCTTTGGGGAGGGTGGGCGGAGGATGCGGTGCGCGTCGGGTTGGAGCGTGGTGCGCCGGGCACCGGGTCAGTGCCAAAGTCACGTGAGGGTACGTTTGTTTGAGCCTTAGTTTTTTTTATTTACCTTATTAAAAAAAAAGAAAAGCTTCTATCAGCGTGATTTAAGCGTACCCGCGTGTTTCTGCAGGGTCACGAATGAATTTTAATGGATGATATGGCTCGATGAAATGGATAGCTCGAATAAATAGATATATGTTATAATTATATGTGCTCGTGGATATTGATATGTATAGCTTGCATATTGAGATATAATTCCAGTGGGGTTTAGAAGATATAGATTAGAAGATATAGATTTTCTGAGTAGATAGTATTATAGACTTTCAAAAGCCAGCTTAATAGCTAGGCTATTTCTTTCAACTTTTGGTTTCTGACTAAGAATAATAGTCCTTTTAGATGTGAAGTGTTCTTATTTGTACTCGTCCATATCTTTTGATACCTTGATTCCACAATATCATTAGATGATCCATATCTTGATATCTTGATTCCACAATATCATTAGATCATCCACCAACTATTCCAGATACACATTGATATTATTGTTAGATTGCTTTGACCCTTGGATCAGTAATGACATCATAATGTATGTCACGTTAATACACAACTAAGGTGGGAGGTTGTATAAGTGAAAAGTCATGGACCAGGTATTGTGTGTTGCTGCAAACCTTGTTAAGAGGATTTATCCTATCCGTACTCATACTAAACCTTATATTCCTTATTTCACTAATTCACTTAACAATCGATTTCTTGACTGTCGATGTTTTACCACCGATAGCCTGCCACAGGGGTACCGTGGCAGTATCGTTCGGGCTTCGGCGTATGCTGAACTCGATGATAAACGTAAGAGACAGTCGATTTATCCTGGTTCAGGCCCTCGATCGTAGATCGAGTAACAACCCTACGTCCAGTCGGTGTTTGCCTTCTGCGTTGGATTGATTATGAAGTGTTATGTTGTACAATTGTCGTCCTCTCTTTCAGGAGCCCTACCCTCCTTTATATTATCAGGAGGCCAAAGTCCTAGTCGGTTTACAATGAGATTTCCTAGTAGGATTACTTAATAGTTCTTCTATTTAAGATTACATGGGAAGAATCCTAGTTGAACTAGATCTTTTATCTCACTTGCGGGGTATCCTGTAGGTCCCACATCGATAAGCCCCCGAGCACTTCATGGTTGAGCTCTGAAAGTCTCGCTTTGCTCCTTCAGGTCTTGTTAGGTAGGAACAAGATGTTATCCGAGTGCTTTCTGGAGTGAAACCTTGTAGCGCTTCTTGGGACCTTCGAGTGGTGAGTGTTTTGTGAAGAAAAAGTACATCCATCTGGTTGTAGCCCCCGAGCCTCTTGCTATTTGGAACAAGGAGCTGGAGGATCTTTTCTTGAAGTTGCTCTGATTGTTCGCTGAAGTTTTGTCAAAAAGAACTCGAATATGGCTCGTTCGGGTTCTTTTTGTCATAATGTCTTGAAGTAGTCTGCGTTGAGGAAGTCTTTTGGTGACGACGCGCTTTTTGGGAGAAAAGTGCACTCACGCTGAGTGTAGCCCCGAGCCTCTTGCTATTTGGAACAAAAAGTTGGAGGGTCTTGATCCTTTATGTTTGTTTGAAAATCGTGTGCTCAAGTAGTCCCCGAGACTTGAATTTTGTCATCATCCGAGTAGTTTTTGTGGTATCTTTCCAAGCGGTCCTTTAGTCTTGGATTAAACCATCATCCGAGTAGTTTTCGTGGTATCTTTTGAAAACGGTCCTTTAGTCTTGGATTAAACCATCATCCGAGTAGTTTTCGTGGTATCTTTCCGAAATGGTCCTTTAGTCTTGGATTAAACCATCATCCGAGTAGTTTCGTGGTATCTTTCCAAGCGGTCCTTTAGTCTTGGATTAAACCATCATCCGAGTTGTTTCACGGCGTGCGACCTACGAGCCTATGTTCGGGTTCGGTTTTTGGTGGGTGCAATTTTTCATAAAATTGCACTCACTCGATGTAGCCCCGAGCCTCTTGCTTTTGCTTGCAAAAGTTGGAGGGTCCAGATTCTGTCTTCAAAAATTTCGGGGCTATGTATCCCATGACCTCGTGCTTTCTTGAGTTCTTTTCTTTTGAAAAGAAGTCGGTTGAAGAGTCTTGATGCGTCGTCGTCGTTGTAGTCTTGAGTTTCTTGTACTTTTTGTCTTTTGTCTTTGGTTACGAGCCCCGGGAGTAGTTGAAATGAGGGCCGAATTCCCTAGCTTAGTGTTGATTAAGCTATGATCTTTGGCCGAGCCCCCAGCGTATATCCGTGTTGTTTTGTTAAAGGGAAGAACTCGGATGCGAGGTCTAAGCGTATTCTTTGATAGTCTGCTGTCATTGTCGATGTAGTTGTATGGTGGTGGTTGAGTGTAAATGCTTTTTGTTCACGGGTTGTCTTTGTGATGGTATATTCTTCCGAATATGCCCGTCTTTGAGTAATCTTTTTTTCCTCTACTTTGAGTCGTCCATTATTGAGTCCTGTCCTTTCTTTGTGTTCTTTGTCGCTTATTTCGCCGGTACTCCTGGTCCATGTGCGCGCTCCTTTGGTCTATAAATCTTGTCCCCGAGTGCTTGTTTTCATCTATTGGATATTCCGTTGAAACCTTCATGGACATGAGCATGGTAGTTTGTGAAGTAGAGCAGCCCCCGGTCATATTTTGTAGTTCCTGTGTGTCTTGTCGTAGCTGGAGGAAGTCTTGTGATAGGGATTAGAGGTAGGCTAATCCCGCGACAGCATTGTGCCAGGATGTATGTGGTGGTAGTTGGAGGAAGTCTTGTGATGTGGGCTTCGTTCCTTCATCTGGCCGTTCTGGGTTGATCCTCGTCGCCTATCTTGAGACTGTCCGGTGCAGATCAACACCATATGCAGTATCACATCGGTCTTGGGTAGACAGATGCCTGCCGGCCTTCTCTGCTCCATGTTGTCCTGCCGTGCTGTCGATTTCCGCCTTGAGTGCACTGCGTCCTTCCTTTGAAGAAAACAGTGTAGCTGATGGCGGTTTGTCCTTTCGAGTAGCAATTTGGGACACGTAGTCGTTCCAGAGCCTAGCCGTGTCCGCGTTCCTCTTTGCTACCTTGCTTTTCGTGGTGCCGAGTTCGTTGGGTCTTGTCAGATTTGTAATCTTCTATTTTTGAAGTCGCTTGTAATGTAACGAATCTTGTCTTTAAGATTTGTAATCTTCTGCTTGTAATGTAACGAATCTTGTCTTCTGAGTTTTCTTTTACTTTTCTGTTGCGATCCCTGTTGTACATGAGATTACCGGGTTCTTTCTCAAATAACCAGGTTCTTTTGTTCCTTGTGAGGTAGCCTTTTCTTTCTTCTTTCTTTCTTCTTGTTTTGACGAGTTGTTCTTGTAGCGATCTGATAACCCTGCCGTGGTGCTAGACGGATAAGTCTGAAATCTGCCCGTTGGTTTGTACTGTTGTGTGGATTTGTGCCCTCCATCGTTTTAGCTGCGTCGGTAAATGGACCGTTGTATTCCCACATTGTGTTTTATCGGGCCTTGTGGGCGTTTGTATCGCTGAGAAACCTATTTAAAGACCCTTTGCTGCCCAACTCTTGCCTTTAAACCCTAGCTTTCAGAAATCCATCGCCGCCACGTCGCCAGAAACCCGAGCACCATCATCCTACATCTTCTTTAGCGCTCTTTTGCTTCCGCCAGTTCATGGGAAAGAAGAAAACGCAAGCAAGTCTCAGCGACCTTCAGAGACGAGGAGTCATCCTTTCTTCGATCGAAAACCAGGAGTTCGTGGCTATGAGGGCTGCTCAGAAGGTTTGGCCGGCTCCAACAACAAACGAAGACCAGTGCATGCTGAGCTCGTTAGCGATGGCTTGATCCAAAGCAAAGTCATCGCTGAATGGAGGGTTCCGGTGAGCATCGGGTTCCAGCCGGGTCCCGTGAGATTGTCCTTTTGTTTCTTTTGTCCGCTACGGACTTTGCCTTCGCTCGCTTCCACTTTCCTTCATCAGTTTCTTGGTTATTTTGGGATTAGTCCGAACCACCTAACCCCCAATGCCATTCTCCATCTTTTCTGTTGCGTTCATCTTTGCGAAGCTTTCCGGGAATCCTCCTTCTCTGTCTCTCTTTTTTCGCTTTTTTTTCTTTCGTTTGAAACCTCAACCCCGCCGTGAAGAAACCAGCGTTCTTGGCGGTTTGAGGATTCGATTTCATTGTGGTCTCAAAATTAAGTTTTTGACTATGACTGGTCGATTCTGTAAAAGATTGGCATGCCGAGGGGTTTTACGCTGCCAATTTAATCCCTTCCCTTGCCATTCATCCTGGATCTGGTCCTATGGTGAATGACCGATGGGACAAGAAACTTGAATCGCCTGCTGAGATTCAAGTGATCCAGCCACTCCTTGATAGGATTAGCATGCTGAAGCAGCAGGGTTTGACCGGCTTTGGTATTGTTTCGAGCTTTCTTCGTCGCCGGGTTCAGCCCTTGAAAGAGCGGGAGCATCTTGGCTTTGAGTATTCTGGGGCCGAGGATCCTTCACGCATGGTCCCAGCTCTTGAGCTGACCGGTGAGGAGGTACTCGAGCATCTTCAGAAGATGCTGAAAGGGGTGAGCGTCATTCCCCCTGCTGTCACCGAGTTCTCAGCCAACAACCCGCCCCCAGCTGTGAGTTGTCTATCTTTTTGTTTGAGTACTTTATGCACTCTAGCTGCATTCGTTCTTGCTTAGCTTTTCTTTGTCTCGGTGTTTTATCCTTTTTCGCAGGAGTTCAAAGCGGAACTTTGTTTAACCCGGTCTCTCTCGACGCTTTCCTCCCGTGGTATGAGATCGGAGATAGACTTGCTTTGGAACTTCGCAATTAGTAAGTCCTGCACCTCTACCGCCCTTCCCGGGTTTCTTCGGATTTGTTGATGTATATGAAGAATATGTTCCTCGCCTAGTCCCTCGTGGTCCTCGCAGGTGTCCCAAGAGGGGCGAACGGATGGGTCTTCATCCGCCCGCCTGTCTCAAGAAGCCTCGCAAACCAAGTACTCTCTCGGGTACTCCAGCTTGTTGCTAGCATGCTCTTAGGTGAGCACATTTAATGCTCTTTGTTCTTTTATTTTCTTGTCTCTCTCATGATCCGATTACTTTTTATCCTTTTTTCTGCAGGTGCTCTGGTTTCCTTGGCTGAGGATGAAGAAGATGATGAAGTACCCCTCATCATGCGGTGGTGGGTTGCTTTTCACATTCCTGTTGCATTGAATTTCTTTTCTTTGTCTTGACCTTTAGTCTTGATCTTTTTTGAAGTAATCGGAGGCCGGGTGTGAGTTCTTCCGAGGCTCCCATGTCGACTTCTTCTGAAACTCCGGTGTCGAGTTCTTTGGAAGCCCCGGTACCGAGTTCTACCGCTCCTTCAGTACGGAGTTCTTCCGCGTCTCCAGCCCCAGCTCCTTCCGTGGCTCCGTTGTCGGCTATTCCGCTCTCGCCGCCGGGTGGCGGGGACGTTTTCACCGTCGTGGTTCCTCCTGCGAGGCCTTCTCTTGGCTTCGCGAAGAAGAGAGTGGTTGGGTGAGTAGATTCTAGCTTTATCTTTTTGGCTTCTATTTTCCTTCCTCTGGTTCTTATCGGTGCTTCCTTTTATCACTTTTCAGTGTTTCGTCTTCTCTCATTCCTTCATCGACTTCTTCTCTCGCCTCCGCCGTGCCAACGAAGTTCCAAGCCTCGGGACTCACAAAGATTCTCGTTGATGAAGTTCTTTGTGGGGGCTTTGAGCTACCTGGCGGAGTTGCGGTCTTGGCCGCACCGGAGGTGACTGTGGCCGTCGCGCCGGGTCCTTCTGAGGGTTTGACTCCGGCTTCCCTGGAGATTTCTTTGGTCGTTCCTTCTTTGCCTCATCCGGCCTCTCCTTCCCCTTCTCTTGCATTCGGCGGTCCTTCTTTTTCTTCGATGACGTGGTGCAACATTCGATGCCACCCATCGATTGTCTGAGCTGACCTGATGCTGGGGAGCTTGTCGACCCTCGCTACTTCTTTTGGTGAAAAGCTCCAGGTAGGTTTTACTGCCGTTCCTCTTTTGCATGCTCGTTTTTTCTTCTGTCCTTACGCCTTGTTTTTCTTTACCTCTTTTGGCTCAGTCTTTCTCTCGTGATCATTCTCGGCTTCTTTTTCTCATCCGAAAATGAGAGAAAGTTGTCTTCTGAGGTGGACGCTCTGAAAGCCGATCTCGACCTTCTCCGGGCTGAGTTGGAGACAGAGCGTCAAATGCACCAACAGGAGGAGAAGACCCTTCGTGCCCGGGTAGTGGAGACGGAGACCGTGGTGGAGTCTGCGAAGAATGAATGCAAAGGTGTCGCGGGTTCTGCCTACTTTTTCTTGTATTTTGACTTCTATTTTCGCTGACTTGTTCTTGGGTGTCTTGTCTAGTCCTCCGAAATGAGAAGCGAAGCTCTCGAGAGTATTGATGAAATGAAGGCTCTTGTCCGCTCTAGTCATAATAATTTGAGGAGGTAATTACTCATCTTTGAGGAAGAACTCGCCTTGCTAAGCTGATTAGGCGCGGAGTCGACAGAGATCTTGTGCAGGCCCAAAAACTATTGAAGGCTTGTCCGGAAACTAGCGATGACTCATCGAAAATTGGAATGTTTTGTGGAAATCTTTTTCGTTCAAGAGTCGATGTTCTCCGGACTCAGCCGGATGACGGGCAATCTTGGCGCAGATTCATTCCCGGATTCCACTCGTTTCAAGAGTTCGCGAAGAAGTGTGCCCAAGTATGTACCAAGAATGTGCTAGCCAGTCCGGGTCCTTGCTCAGAGGTGCCTCTGTCCAAGATAGCAGAGAGGAAGTGAAAGCCAAGAATACCTTGATGCCGTTGAGAGGATGGAGCCCGAGGTAGAAGATTTAGCCAGAGGGTTGTAGATAGTCTAAATATTGACATTTCCCTTCCTGATGACAATGCCTGATCTGATTGACCAGCTTCTTGTAATATTACACTCCTCTTTAAATGAAGATTCTTTGTTTTCGTTGATGTATTCTTTGCCCGGGTGTGGTCGAAGTTACTTGACTTCTTTGAGTATTTTGTCCCGTTTTCGTTTCTGCTCCACCAAACAACTCTGTGTGTTATCCTGACGAGACCCCTCGATTTGTCGAGTACTTTTCTTTTCTTCCTCTTTTGTAATCCGTCGAGTTCTTTGTCCACGCTGTGACTTGCTAGATGTAAATCTTTGTGTTGACACCGCGCTATGAAAAAAAATGACTCGGCATAGAATGCTTGCCTTTTGAGTGGCGCTTGTACTTTTCTGAGGAAAAAGTGTTCCTATCTAGATGTAGCCCCAGCCTCTTGCTTTTTTGGAACGAGGAGTTGGAGGGTCTTTGAAGTTCAATTTCAGTGACTTAGTTTTGGGTGTTAGCTTTTAGCTACCCTCATCGGCGGGCTCAAGCGTCTTTTTTGCTATTTTGCTCTCGGCCGGGATGCTCAGGCATGTTTTCAGCCATTTTGCTTTTTATTTCTGGTGTTAGCTTTTAGCTACCCTCATCGGCGGGCTCAAGCGTGTTTTCAGCTATTTTGCTCTCGGCCAGGATGCTCAGGCATGTTTTCAGCCATTTTGCTTTTCGTTTCGGGTGTTAGCTTTTAGCTACCCTCATCGGCGGGCTCAAGCATGTTTTTAGCTATTTTGCTCTCGTCCGGATGCTCGTGCATGTTTTCACCATTTTGCTTTTCGCTTTGGTGTTAGCTTTTTAGCTACCCTCATCGGCGGGCTCAAGCATGTTTTCAGCTATTTTCTCTCGGCCGGGATGCTCAGGCATGTTTTCAGCCATTTTGCTTTTCGTTTCGGGAAAACAACTCGTTGGAAGTTATGACAAGACATGCCGTGGATGTATATCATCTTTATTGATCATGAATATGAACTAATACATATGTTGTCAAAGAATATCGTCTTTCGTCGATTGTGAATGTTGGTCCCTTGTGGCTTGCATATCTGTTTTATCTTGAGTTGTTTTCACGCCGTAGAATCTTCTTTAGTGGGTGATGTGCCATGTATTGCTGACTTCTTTTCCATCTTGATTATTAACTTGTATGTGCCTGGTCCGGTGACTTTTGTGACAATGAACGGTCCTTCCCATGGACTGAGAAGCTTATGCCGTCCGTCAGTCTTTTGTATCCTTCTTAACACTAAGTCTCCAATTTGTAGTGATCGAGGATGGGTACTCTTGTTGTAGTGTCGTCTTAAACCTTGTAGATATCTGGCTAATTGGAGGGTAGCGTTTACTACGACTTCTTCCGAAATGTCGAGTTCTAATCTTCTTGTGTGTTCGCTTCTCCTTCATCGTATTGTTCTATCTTTGGTGATGTCCAGATCAAGTCGGCAGACACTCACGCTTCTCGACCCATAAACTAAGAAGAAGGGTGAATGGCCCATTGTTGCTCGCTTATTTGAGTTCGTAGCCCCATACTACTTTTGGTAATTCTTCAATCCATTTGGACCCATAGTCCACTAGTTCTTCGTATAACCTTGGTTTTAATCCGGCTAGTATGAGTCCATTGGCCCTTTCTACTTGTCCGTTGGCTTACGGATGTGCAATGACGATAGTCTATAATTGAAACCACAGTCTTGTGCCCACTTTCAATTTCAGAGCTGTGAAGGGGAGCCTAGATCTGTGATGATTTGATTGGGCATGCCAAAGCGGTGCGTAATTTCTTGGATGAATTCGATCGCTTTGGTTGCGCTGATTTCTTGCGAGTGGTTTGTATTCAATCCACTTGGTGAACTTGTCGATTGCTACAAAGATGTACTCGAAGCCGCCTTTGCTTTCTTCAGGGGTCCCACTTGATCTAGCCCCCAGCAGGAAAAAGGCCAAGCGGGTGGGATGCGAGATAAGATTGTGAGTTGGCACATGGGCTTGTCTTGCAAACATTTGGCAACCTTTGCATTTTCTGACAAGTTCTTCTGCGTCTTCAAAGCGGTTGGCCAGTAGAATCCGGTGCGAAATGCTTTTCCAACCAGTGTCCTTGAAGCGGCATGATTTCCGCAGCAACCTGAGTGTATCTCGTCTAGGATCTCTTTGCCTTCTTCAAATGAAACACATTTCGTGAGTACTCTCGATGATGTCGCTCTTCCAGAAAGTCTATCTCCTACTAAAATGTAGTTTTTGCTTCGTGAACAACTTGGGTGGCTTCTGCTTTATCTGCTGGTAATTTATTTTCTTTGATATAGTCGATGAAAACTTGGCTCCATGAGGTGTTGATTACCAAGATCTGAACGCCTTTAGCCTGAATTTGGTGGGATGTCTCACCGGGTTGTTTGATAGAGGAACCGATAGCTCTTCTATAAATACACGGGTGGAACCTTTGCTCTCTCTCGATCCGAAGCTATAAGGACATCTCACGCAATGTTGGAATCAAGAAGACGTGTAAAATTTCTAATCCTTGGAAATATTTTTCAAGTTTCCGTATTTCAAAGACCTGAGAAGCACCCATGTTTTCTTTTGTGCAATCCCAATCTTTGTTTACTTGGTTGATGACTCATCTTTGAATCGCCATATACGAGTAATCTCTTTATTCCGAGGGTAATTGCCACTCGAGTCCGTGGATGAGGGCTTCATATTCGCTTCGTTATTTGTAGCTTGCCATAATATCGAAGGACGTACTTGAGTTGTTTTCCTTCCGGAGAAATGAGGAGAATGCTCGCACGGCTTCGCCTAGTTTGAGCGACCCATCAAAGTACATCTTCCATTGGTCAAGGATTGTATCCGATAAAGGTCATTGAATCTCATGTCCACTCGGCCACAAAATCGGCAAGGGCTTGAGATTTGATTGCTTTTCGTGGGGTGAAGTCGATGTTAAGAGCTCCAAGTTCAATCGCCCACTTTGATATGCGCGCCCCGTCGATCTCTGTTGTGTAAAATGTCTCCGAAGGGAAGTCTGTCACCACGGTAATTTTGTGGCTTTCAAAATAGTGGCGAAGCTTTGCGTGAGGTGATAAATAGCGGCGAGAGTAGTTTTTGTACATGCGGTATCGGATTTTGATTCAGATAACACTTCGCTGATGTAGTACATGGGTCGTTGTACTTTATACACACGTCCTTCTTCTTCTCTTTCTACGACTATTGTCATGCCGACTACAGTAGTAGTCGCCGCAATGTATAGCATCATGTCTTCGTCTTTCCTTGGGAGTGTGAGAATTGGTGAGGATGTGAGATAGTTTCTTGAAAGCTTCACACCTCCTTTGTCCATTCAAACTTGTCATCTTCTTTAGTAGTTTAAAGAAGGGTAACCCCTTTTCATTTGAGTCTTGATATGAAACGTTGAGGGCCGCCATGCATCCTGTTAGTTTCGAACATCTTTGATACTTCTAGGTTGCCCCATTTTCGTTATAGCTCGAATTTGCTTGGTGTTGGCTTCAATCCTGCTACCGACCGACCAAGAATCCGAGTAGTTGCCTGAAGGAACTCGAATACATATTTATTTGGGTTCAATTTCCATCTCCATCTCTTCAAGTTTTGAATGTTTGCTTTAAATCTTCAATCATAGTGTCCGGGTTTTTGTTTTCACCACTACATCATCCACGTATGCCTCCACATTTTCACCGATTTGATCTCCAAGGCAAGTTTGGATAGCTCTTTGGTATGTGGCACCGGCGTTCTTTAGTCCAAACGACATGGTCTTGTAACAAAGTAAGCACCGAACGGAGTAATAAAAGAAGTCTTGCTCTGGTCTTGTTCTTTTAATGCGATCCGGTGATACCTCGAATAGCAATCGAGAAAGGATAATAGTGTGCACCCACTGTTGAGTCGACTATCCGGTCAATGCGTGGTAGCCCGAATGGATCTTTTGGGCAATGTTTGTTGAGATCCGTAGTCGTCGGCCTTTATACGCCACTCGTCGTGTTCTTCTTTCGCACAAGGACCGGGTTTGCTAGCCGGTCCGGATGAAGGATTTCTCCGATGAATCTGGCCGCCATCAGTTTTGTGATTTCTTTTTAATCGCGCCTTTTTGTCGTGAGAATCGTCAGAGCTGTTGCTTTATAGGCTTGGAGTTTTCATTAACATCAATTCACGTGTTTCAAACCAACTCTCTTGGGACACCGGCATGTCGGCCGGCTTCCAAGCGAAGATATCTTTGTTGTCCGAAGAAAGTTGGTGAGCGTGAGTTCCTATTTTGCCGAGAGGTGAGCACCGATGGTTCTTTGTCTTGGAGATATCGCCAAATGCCCAAATCGATTTGCTTGACATCGGCTTCTTTTGGTGGTGTGATGATCTTTGGGCTTTTTAGCCGATATTTCTAATTCTTCTTGGCTTATCTCCGCAAAGCAATTGTGGCTATTTCTTTTCTTCCATTGTCGGCTTGTGCTTTTGCCGCGTAATTTGGATTACTGAACGTCATAGATCAAAAGCACGCTTCAAATCGCTTCAAGAGAAAGGATACCGTTGGGTCCCGCATCTTAAGCAATAAGTACGGATAATGTGGTATTGCCATGAATTTTGCAGTCTTTGGCGTCCGAGGATCGCATGATGATATGATGAATCAAGTCTGCGACCTCAAATTTGATAAACTCGCTCGATAGTTCGCAGGAGTTCCAAAAGTGACGGGTAAAGTAACTTGTCCGAGTGGCATGGCTGCTTTTGTGCGGGTACTATTCCGTAAAAAGGAGTGCTTGTTGGTGTAATCATCCCAAATGAGTTGTAGTCCCATCTTCCTTAGTGTTTCGAAAAGATGATGTTGAGTCCAGCTCCCCGCCGATTAGTACTTTGGTGACAGTCCATACGGCAATAGTTGGGTCTAAGACTAGTGGGTAATGGCTGCGTTCCTCACGCTAGTCCATTGGTCTTCTCTTGAAAATTGGATTGGATATTGTGACCAATTGAGATATCTTGGTGTAGCCGGTTCTGCTTGGTCATGATAGTCCAGTAGTGCTAGTTTTTCTTGACGTTTGCTTGTGCAACTGGGGCCCCCGAGAAGATCACCGCCACGTTCCCCCGGGTTTTGAAATCCTTTGTCCTCGTGGTTGTCTTCATCTTTCTTGTGATTGTCCTCTTTGGTGTTCTCCTTACTATCTTTTCTTGTGTATCGATCATTGAAAGTGTAGCAGTTTCCGATGGTGTGTCTCCCGTTAGGGTGTAATGGGCAACGTATGTTTTCAATGTCATCATATCTTCTGGGTTTGGAAAACTTCTTTAATTTGTCGGCCATTGCCACGGTATTGTCTGGTCTACGCTTTCTTTCTTGATGTCTGCTATTTCGATGATTTTGCCTATCCGGGTTGTCTTGGTTGCTTCGATCCGGGAACCTTTCTCGTGTTTTTTCTTCTGCAGTAATCATTTTTTCTACTGTTCGTCTGAATTCTTCATTGTTTCTCGGATTTTCTTTGCAGAAGTCTTGAAATTGCCACCTAGCCATGATTCTATGAGAGAAAGCTTCAATTACTTCTTGTTCGGTAATGTCATGCACTTGAGCCCGTAGTTCACCGAATCACCGATAGAAATTTCTGAGACTTTCACCCCCCTTTTGCTTGAGTCCTTTTAGTTCAGCATGAGTGATCGGGTGTGTGATGATACCTGCGAAATTTTCACAGAAAGCTCTTTGCAAGTCTTCCCAAGTTCTGATCGATCCTGGGTTCAATTTATCGAACCATTGGAGGGGCATCGCTTCCAGTGCCATGGGAAAGAACAAGGTTTTGATATCATCGTCTCCTCCGGCTAGTTCAATTGATTGTGAATATATTCTGAGCCATTGTCTTGGTTCGATTTTGCCATCATACTTGGAGTGGTTAGACGGTTTGAATTTGTGAGGTAATCGTACTGATGCCAACCTGTTTGCAAAACAGGGGAATCTGTCATGCGTTCCGGCTTCCTTGAATTCGGATTTGGCTCCTTCTTCTGGCCAAGTGTTGTTTTGATGGGAATAATTCTGCGAGGCTGTCTGGGTAGGCACTCTACTCCTGGTCTTCCTTGGTTGTTCAAATTGGTGGCCCCGACTATGTTCCCTCCTACTTTCTCCGTTATGGCTTCCGCCTGGTCCAAGTCTTTCAAAAGCGGACTTCCTTTGATTTTGATCTTCTTGCCTGCGGGTTGTTGATCTGGCAGGTAGTCTTGATCGGGTTCTCTCTTCATGCGTTCTTGGGATCGTTGATCGGAGCAAGTCCTGGAGCTATTCATACTTCTCTCCGTGATGTGAAGTTGCCCTGAGTTCTTCTAATGCTTCTCAAATCTTATTGTAAGGCGTACTCACTGTGCGTCTCTCTTCGGCCTCTTGTTGTGATTTTCTTTTGTCGTATTCAGCCAATTCTGACTCGTATCTGGTCCATGCTTCTCTACGCTGTCGAGCGCGGTGTTGGCGCCCTTGTTTCAACTTGTTTTTCCTTTCTCTAGCCTGTCTCTGACTCTCGGTTTCTCCATCGTAGCCCTGGGCGAAGGGTGATATGTTGGATTCTGATTCATCTGATGACCTGACATCGGGTGCTTCTGGGGGGTTTAATGGTGACCGAGGACGTCGAACCATGAGTACTTCCCGTGCGTGAGCCGTTCCGTTATTGGTGTTAGTTTTCATACTGTCGGAGTTGCTGATGACTTCAGTAGGCGCCTCAACGTTGTAGATTGAGTCTCCTTCTTGGTAAGGTAGAATAGCTGTTGTTGTTGTGCCGACTAGTTAAGTTCTGCTATCCTCAGGAACGGATCCTGGCCAGTGGATGATACAGTCTTGCGATGTTATCGTTAGTACGAGACCCTCCTGAGCTCCTATCAGTGGTATCCCAAGTGTTGGTTTGAAAGACCTTTCAAATTGTCCCTGATAGGATTTTGTCGTGTTGTCGAGCCCAAATGGAAAAGAACTCGGCCTTTTGAAAGAATTCTGAGGATAATCCGAGTTGTTTTGGGTTGTGCTCTGGAATCTTGCCAAAAAGGAACTCGATTTCTTGAAAGCACTCGAATAAGACTTCATCTCGGATACGGAGCTTGAATTCGAGTCGGATGCGTGTAGCCGTGGAATCTTATTCGAATCGGGTATTATGGACTGCGCGAATCTTCTGGTGAGCTGATCCGTCGTAGTTGTCGAAATAGAGGATTCTTCATGATGATCCGGATCTTTGAGGAGATGGCTTTGAAGCTTGCCGTAGTTGTCCGCCTCGCAGATCCACGAGCCGAAGATGAAAATCGATCCCATCGGGAAGATCATGTTATTGAGGTCCATCGAGGTCTCGGATGCAAAGTCACCAAAATCCCCTACCTGGCGCGCCAGCTGTCGATGTTTTACCACCGATAGCCTGCCATAGGGGTACCGTGGCAGTATCGTTCGGGCTTCGGCGTATGCTGAACTCGATGGTAAAAGCAAGAGACAGTCGATTTATCCTGGTTCAGGCCCTCGATCGTAGATCGAGTAACAACCCTACGTCCAGTCGGTGTTTGCCTTCTGCGTTGGATTGATTATGAAGTGTTATGTTGTACAATTGTCGTCCTCTCTTTCAGGAGCCCTGCCCTCCTTTATATTATCAGGAGGCCAGAGTCCTAGTCGGTTTACAATGAGATTTCCTAGTAGGATTACTTAATAGTTCTTCTATTTAAGATTACATGGGAAGAATCCTAGTTGAACTAGATCTTTTATCTCACTTGCGGGGTATCCTGTAGGTCCCACATCGACATTGACTTTGAA
The DNA here is from genome assembly GCA_904845875.1 of Miscanthus lutarioriparius. Classification (NCBI taxonomy): domain Eukaryota; kingdom Viridiplantae; phylum Streptophyta; class Magnoliopsida; order Poales; family Poaceae; genus Miscanthus; species Miscanthus lutarioriparius. The sequence continues at coordinate 27,079,225 of CAJGYO010000015.1, forward strand.
ATTAATAACTCCCTGTTGTAAGCCATCAGCTAGGTTTCTGATCTTTCTATCATTCAAGCACTCTTCGACATGCCATCAAATTAGCTTGGCAGTCTCTTCGTTAGCAAATAACCATTTTAAACCAGGAATTATTGGGGAAAATACCACACGGATTCGAGGGGGGGGGTCTTTTATTTTTATCACCTTGCATTGCGATAACCGAGTCTGTAACACCCGGTGTTATGACCAACATTTAGGCACTGTAAATCATACATATCATGCATCATCAAACATCCTAATCATGCATGCCTAATCATGTAAATAATAACTAAAACCCTGCTTCGAAACATACGAAACATGCTCGTGAAACATGAATGTTGCATACACTTGTTTAGAGTTGTTTTGCCATGATTATGCTTGCTAGGTTAGTAAAACATATTTGGCTATAATTGTAAGTCATCTAGAATTATTTAGCACAATTTTTGGAGCAAAGTTTGTATTCGAACTTTTGACAAAATATGCTTTTGAAATTATTATTGGAAAGGGTAAAAAATCCTCTCTATTTAGCTTTTGCTTCCCAATTCAAAATCTATGCAAATTTTTTTAGTTGGTCCCTAAAGCAAAGTTGTAGAGAACTAAATTCTAAGCAACTTTTATTTTTGGGCCATTTTCAAAAGAAGTCATTTTCTTACTCAAAATGGTACATGAAAACTGATAATTGAAAATTCCTTGAAAATAGAAATTTAAAAATGATTTTTCACCTTACTGGGCCGCCGCCTCCTTTTTGGCCCAGCCGCACAGGCCGGCCCGGCCTGCCTCCGCGCCGCCGTCCGCTCGCCGCGCTCGTTCCCGCGCGCCGCGCCCGACCGCGTCAGGACGCGCTCGCCGCGTGGCCGCCATGCGCCGGCGACGCACGCCGCGCGGCAGCCCCGGCCTGCCCTGCGCCCTCCTATCGCGCCTTCACCTTCCCGGCCGCGCAGCGCTCCTTCTCACTTCCCGCTCCACTCTCTCGCTCGCCCAGCAGCAGTAATAGCCACAGCGCACGCCCGCCCTCGCCACCGCGAGCGGCGCCTCGCCGGAACCCGCTCGCCCGGCCATCCTAGCTCGCCGTTGAACCCTCCATCTCGCCCGCAGCTCCGCCTCCTCCTCGTGCTCGCCTCGGTAAGCCGTGAGAAGCTCCCTCTCCCTGGGAATCTCTCGGCGGAGTTGTGGCCGAGCTCGCAGGAGCACTCCGCTCCGTGGACCTTGCCCCTCCGTCCTCCTTCTCGCTCTCCCTTCGCGCGCACGAACACCGCACGAGCTCGGTGAAACTCCCACACCACCTCTCGTGCCCCTTCTCGGCCGGAGATGGTCGGCCGTCGGTGAGCCGCGCCTCCGACCCGCCATGCGCGCCACCGAGCTTCCTTCTGAGTTTCTCCCGTGCCCGTTCTTGGCGCATCCGGTCCGCCTCGTCGCGGAGAGCCCCTGGTGGTGACCTCACCGCCAGCAAGCTCACCGGCGGCGAGAGCCGGCCGGTCAACGACGGCCCTGCCTCGGCTCCACCTAACGCGTGGGTCCAGTTTGACCGCGGGTCCCGTCTAGCAGCCTCTCTGGGTGCACTGCACCGGGTGCACCTAGCGGTTTTGGGTCGGTGGCATTTCGGTATTAAAGAAAATGATTTCAGAAATTGATTTACAAAGCTTGTAAAATGTATATCTCCAGTTATATTGCTCCAAAAATGGTGAAACAATTTTTTCTAGGTTCCTTGTCACCAGATCTACATGATAAAAATATTGCATGTCATTTTTGAGATACTTTTCTGTAGAGCTTTATTTAATTCTTGATATTGCTGCTATCTTGTAAAATGTGTAGAAAAACCTATAGGCTTCAGAAAAATATGATTCCAAGTTGTTAATCTTCTTATGTAATGTGCTTCCTAGGAAAAATATGTGTCATGCATGTGCTGTAGAAAAATTTTGGGGTGTAGTTCAAGTGCCTTTAATGGCTGATTTCTGTTAATTTTGCTAGAGAGCAAAATTTTTATAAAACATGCATGTGATAATTTTTGTACAGTGATTATTTGCTGTGAAGAACATAGGAAAAATATTTCCTCTGTTGTTTGACACTTTTCACATTACAAAGTAATTTCATGTTCATAATCATGCCATAGCTTGTTATTTTTGCATAGGCTAATCCACTCATTCAAATACCATGAAAATCTGATGGTAGATAATTAGGGTAGTACTGTGCTATGGTAATTTTCTAAGATTTTTATAATCAATAAAAATACATGTTGCTATTCAAACCTATTATTATTAATTAGGGTTTAATCAAGTGTTGCTTTATGTGTGATTAAGAAATTAGTGAAGCTTTGGTGTATCTTTGAAGCATTTAATAAGATGTGTTGACTTAGTATATTAGTAGTAGAAGAGAAGGCAGTAGATGACATGTGCTTGTAGTATATGTTTTTGGATGATGTTGACTACCTTGCATTCAAGCATATCCATTGTATTCATCTCATCCGATGCACTGATTGCATAAGCACTTACGCACATTGCATCATATAGGATCGTAAACCGAGAACTCAGTCGTCATACCCGAGGAGCCTGAGGAGCGGCTTGAGGTGCAGCCGCAGGAGGTGCCCGAAGCCGACGAGGAGGACGTTGAGGAGCTTCCGGAGTGCCCCGATCACCGCCCGAGCTCCTTCGAGAGAGGCAAGCCCCGGAGCATTTTTCTCCCTGGTTTGCAATTATTAATTAACTGCTTTACTTTAATTGATGCATTACGTTCAGGAGTTGTTTGCAACCGTTGCTGCATTATACCTTGTCCACCTTTGTTATACCATATCCTTGTTACCCTGGTATCCGTAGTCGAGTCAATGCTTAGCTGGCTTAGACCGGTAGAAGTCGGGTGATTTCCTGTCACCTGCGAGCTATAGGTGGTTACCTAGATCTGCTTGGATAACTATGTAGTCATGGTATAACTAAGTGTTAAATGAAGTTGAGACCGGACGGAGACTTACAGAGTTTTGAACTGTAGTGCTTTCCGTCTGTGTCGATTAAGGACCGACCGTTGTTGGGCCTCGAGTCATGTTGAACGCATACCTTACATTTAGCTAGCCGGATAAAGTACCTTCCGACCGCGAAGCTGGGAGATTATTCGGGCCGAGTAGATTGCCCGCAGCGCACTGTGCCAGAGCAGGTGTGGTAGGACACGGGGGCGAGATGATAAGACCAAAGTGGAGTCGGTCGGCCCCCGGGTACATGTGGTTCCTAACAAACTCGAGACTCCTGGATAGTTGACTCGGTGATCAATACCTCACTTTAGCGGGTGAGTGAGGTTTGTGTAAGGAATAAATCACCAGCTGGTTAGGAATCGATTCGAATCGCCATCGCTCCTAGACAGTGAGCACTTGACTTGAGTGACTTCATCATAGTAATGTTGATGGAACACTTGGACAGTTATAATGGATATGACATTATGGAAGTTATTAATAATCATTGGTTATCATTATTTGCTTAATCACATGCTTGCCCTAGTATAGGTGCAAATATAGTCGACAGGTTAATAATAATTAACTTGACAATAATGCTTTGGAAAGGTTCTTGAAATGTTAAAAATGCCTCTTTTTGCAAATGAGTCTGCTACCCTACTATAAAGCCCTTCATAATCCTTGGTGTCACTTTATTTTCGGTTATGTCGGGTAAGTCTAGCTGAGTACCTTCTCGTACTCAGGGTTTTATTCCCACTTGTTGCAGATGGGCAGATGTATTATCGTACATACGCAATTGTCACTTTACTTGAGTTATGTTTTATCTTGTTCCTGCGTATGTTCTTTGATTCATAGCAGAGATTAGCCTTCTTGGTAAGATCAACCAGATTGACTGTGACACGGTTGATAATCAGAGGAGACGTGGTGCTAAGGTTGTAGGGTATGGGTTTTCGTGATCTGAAACCGGATCGGTGTGTCTCTCTCCAACCAAATCAATAATTATCTCCACCTAACGGAAGATCGAGAATCATGTCCCCATCACATAGGCTCCAAACAGTACATCCATCCAAGTGAATAAAAAACCCAATAATATGACAACCTAAATAAATAGACTAATAAAGTGTCTTTCCGTCATTCATCTCAATATTGAAAATTGTCTAACCTAGCAAACAAGCTGGCAATCAAATGAGTGGCAAGATACCAACATAAGAGTAATGTTAGTTATGTGCAACCTTCACAATGGGAGCCTCTTTGAATAACTTGGTAAAAATTGTCTCTGAACGAATACATTAAAGAGGATCTCCTTCACATTGATCTCATATATCGGAAACAATCTAACCAAACAAACTAACACTTAAAGGAGAAGTTATTTACTAACCTTAGAGTATAGGTTGGTGATTGAAACCTTTAAATTTCGGGAGCCTCCATGATCTAAAAGAAAGCAAGATGCTTCATATCACATTCATCCCAAAATGCAATATCTAGCTAAACAAACAAGCTAGAAATAACCTCTTAGGTCGCTAATTACCAACTTTAAAACAAGAAAGTGATGTGTATCCTTCAAAACTTGGGAGGCTCCATGAGCAAATTGCTGAAAAATGGCATCCACAATGGTGAAATAATGATGGGAGTCAGGGTAAAATAGTAGAGCGGGTGAGGAAGAAGAGGGACGAAGTTGGGGTTTTCTATTAGATGGTTTTCAGCGCAATTCGTGGCATCAACTGTCGGTGAAACTTGTTTTCACCATCTATTTATTAGGAGGTGGCTAGTAGCCGTTTAAGCCGGTGGCAAAAAGAGTTATCATTGTCGGCCTGTGTGACAAACCAACAATAAAACCGAGGAGGTTCTCGTCGCCAGTTCAATACAAAACTCTGACAGTGGTAAACTTTTTCCCGCCTGTTTAACCAACAATTTTCCCACACCTACCTACAAACCGGCGGTGATATATTATCACAAATATTTTTTATTCCATGGTGAAAATTGAGTTGCGAAAATGCTTTCTATAGCAATGCTTGGCTTATGATTTATGGCCATTAGTTTAGAAGATCTAAATGAGTTGGTTTTCCTATATTTTTGTGATCAACATAGGTATCAGTTCTCCCAAACAAAAAAAAATATATACCTAGATCAACATAGATAGGTACACTTCTCCCACACATAAAAAAATAAAATATACATAGATTGATGACCTTCATTTATTTTAGGATTTAACATTGCTATTTTTTATGGTAGGCAATCGCTTGTGATGACTTTATCAATCACGAGATCTGCTGATCAAATCTTTTAGAGGTGTTCATAGGAGTTGAATATATATGCATGTGTTCATAGTCATAATCATACATGTGTGTATTTATAAGCATTTAGTAAAAGAAACAACTCCATCCAATTAATTTTCTTTCTTTTGCCACTTTACCTGTTGACGCATAAACACGAGTCTGTACAGTCAATGTATGTGTGAGTTAGTGTGTGACCACAAAACATATACCTAATAAATATAGTGTTTGTTTTAAGGAATCACTCAATTTCAAATAAGTACATTATGAGTTTTTTTATTAATTTAGTAAAATGACTCTATTCCTTACATTAATACTATCTATAAGTTTGTGAAGACTAAGATAATGATGGATGAACTCATTTATTTCGCAAATCAAATAAAAAAAGAAGTGAAAAATATGATAGACTATCATGCTCCTCTAAGAAAAAGTGAAAAAAAACACTATGTGCTCACGAACGAGCTTACCCATCGAACCATCGCCATCAGAATTCCTAAAAGGATACAGGTCTATAACACGGCACGATTTCTTGGTGATGAACCACATCTCATTTACCACAGCGGACCGCGACAGCTACCACACACTGGTCCTATGTCAATGGGTGATATCATATACAAGCACAAAAACCGTTCTTGATTTGTGTAAATCCTACGGCCGCCGGCATGTAGGTATCTTCTAGTACAAGATTTTACGTGTCACCACGTAACGCCAATATCATGCTTCAAGTAGAGAATGTAGTTTTTGTCTTTATTCAATACGATAAACTTGATAGGTTTTATTTTCATAGATATTTTTACCTATATAAACATTTTGTTTTACACTTCTCCTATATTTTAGGTGACTGAATTTTAAGATAATTTCAGGCAACACTCTTATGCAACCTATTAGTACAAGTAAATTGTCACTTTTGTGATTTATTATTTGTCTTTGTGTCAAGTTTGTGGTTTTATCTAACGGGTTGTTTATTCTGGGAACCAAAAATTGGAGATTGTGTTTACAGAAATTGCAACAAACTAAAACAGTAATTTTAGTATAAAATATATGTAATAACCGTCATCTGAAAGAAAACTAAAATTCAGACACATGAAATTTAGCAAATCCCTTTGTTTTATATACATGGAACTAAACAAACTCATAAACGCACGTAAAGTGCAATAAAGGTAGTTTGACTTATATTTTCACTAATGGTACTGCAAGCATAGAGATACTCCCATATAACATAGAGAGGTATTAGCAGTAGTATCGACAAATATATGGTCATTCTATTTTAGTATTTCATATTAACGAGATACTCCCTTCGTTCTAAAATTATAAGTCACTTTAATTTTTTTGGTATATTCATTTTGCTAGACATCTATATATAATAATATATCAGATACATAGCAAAATGAATGAAAAAAAAAATCAAAACGACTTATAATGGATAAAACAAAAAAGTCAAAACGACTTATAATTTGGAATGGAGACAATAAATTTTACTGCAGGAGAGCCAACATGGAAGTTTTTCTTATCGGCTAAATATTAATAGTATAGATTAGAATGTCTGTTTGAGATCTACTTGTACAAAACCAAAACCAAATGCCCTGCTATCTTCAATGTCAGAATATTCTTCGATCTGAATTTATATTCCTATTTACGGCTTTACTATTGCTCTATTTTGACCTACAATTGATTTGGAAATTAAATTGAGACAAAAATAAACTTTGATGGGAGTTAGCAACCCCCTGGCCCATGACGTCACCTGCCTCCAACTCTCGCTGTCCCTTTTTCTCAAAAGCCATTACTTTAATAATTTTCTACGTTCCTGTGTGTTCGTTAGTGGCGCTCCATTTTGCAAAAGGTGACACCTGCTCTTGTCCACCTACCAAATTCTTCTTCGTCTTCCTCCTCCAGCTCAATCCTTTCCTTTCCTTCCCATCCTGGCTCCACCAATCCATCAACCGGTGATCGAAATTTCTTCCATCTTCTCCAGACCTCACATGCTCTCGTCCTCCGCGTTCGCTTTCCCAGAGCAGAGGAGCAGATAGTCAGTAGAGGCCGGCCATGATCCGCGAGTTCCTGGCCGTGGCGGCACGCGCGGCGCTGGAGTGGGCGCTGGCGTCGCTGCTGCTCGCCAACGGCGCCGCGTTCTGCCTCATCGCCGCCGCCGCCGAGCGCCTCCGCCTCGCCCCGCCGTGCATCGCCTGCGCTCGCGTCCACCGTCTGTTCTGCTCCTCCTCTGCCTCCAGCGCCACTGGCGTGGAGCGCGACGCTCTGCGCCTCCTCCTCTGCGATGCCCACCTCGCCGCCGTCGCCGTGGCCAGCTCGGCGCCTCCGGATCGCTGCGACGGGGATGGTGTATCGGAGACGGAAGCGGCGATGGCGGCAGAGGATCCGAACAAGGTTTCAGGTGAACACTCGTCGACTCGATTGATTCTCATCCATCCTCTGAACTTTTTTGCACTGAAGTCGGTGGTATCAATTACTCCTATATACATCTCGATTACCCAATGATTGATGATTACACCAGACGTAGGTAGTTGATGCTGTTGCAATCAGGTAGCACTGCAACGTACATGTTTCTCGTAAGGTCGTTGGTGGATCGAAAACATTGTGGCCGATGGTGCATGCTCACTAGTTTTGGTTGGTGCAACCACAACCTTGCGGAAACATGCCAAACATGGTGCTGCCATGGCACAAAATGATCCGATGGCCATGTTAGCAACAAGGGGGATTGGGGATTAGAGGAATCGGAGTTCAGGCAGGAAGCAAAGCAATTAGGCGAGGAACAGAGGAATCTCGATTCAGTTGGACAAATAGTTCAACACATGTTCATACAATGAGAGCTAGAATATGAGAGGGGAAGCACAGCAAGGGGATCGGATCAGAGAGGAAGACTTGAGGAAGAAGATGAACAGGAGAGTCTGAAGAAGAGGAGGCAAGAGTCTGGATCTCTGTATTCTTCGATGCCTTCGCTTGGATTCCCACGATGCCTTTTGTAGCCAGCAGGAGGGCAGCCTGTTCCTCTTGGGCCTCCTGGGCCCACATGGCAGAGATCCTAACATTCCCCACCGCTTGAAATGCGGCTTGTCCTCAAGCCGTGGCATTGATCGAGCTCGAACGCGAGCTGTGCCGTGACGAGCGACAGCAGCAGGATCCCAGAGCCGAACACGTTCGCCTTCTCTGACGTCGGCCTCGTGGACATGGACCTGGGCGTGATGTGCCGCGCGCCGCCGTGGTACCGCAGCGTAGCGAGGCCGAAGACCCACTGGACGGCCTCGTGGTTCTTGACCAGCAGCATGTTGGCGGCCTTGTCATCGCGGCGGAGGATCTTGGAGATGCGCTGCTCGTGCAGGTGGCGGTGTAAGCCGATGCTAATCATCTCGATCTCCTCAACGGCAGTTCACGAACGCGAAGCCCTCCATGAAGTCGAACGTCGCGTCGGGTGGCCGTATCACCAGCAACATCACGAGGAGGCGCTTGCCGGAGGCAGTGCAGACACCGACGAGGCGGAGCAGCTTGTTGTCCTGGCATCTCCTGAGGCTGCGGCCCTCGATGTGTCCAGCCAGAGTCCACGAGGCGGCGCCGCAGGTGGTGCGGCACGCGAAGTCAAGACGGATGACGACGATAGCGTCGACGCGGCCGACCATGCACGTGATGCACAACTTGCCCTCCATCTCGCCGAGTTCCCAGGTGGGCCACTGAATCATCTTGGCTGGCGCGGGGACGAGGTCGGCTCAGCACGAGACGGGCTCGTAGCAGAGGAACGGGCCCATGGTGGAACGCTCAGAGGCGGCGTCGAGGAGCAGCTCGGCGTGGAAGTGGGCCAGCTCGATGGAATCCGGCACAAACTCGACGGCGTGCTGGGTCGCCTGGAGCACGGACTGATTGTGTCGTGCAGTGGCGGCGGGGTCGTCGAGGACGGAGGCGGCGCGGGCATGCACGGGTCTGTGCCCCCGCAGTAGGAGCGGCGAGGACGTCCTTCATGATGCGTGCGAACGCGTCCGCGGGGACGGCGCTCGCGTCGTCGATGATGGAGTGGTAGAAGCCCGGCTCTCCCCCGTTGGCGAAGACGACGATAGTGTCGACGGGGACGAGCGCTGCGTAGGCGGCGCCTGCCTCGCGGTGCGCAGCGACGGTGTAGGCGACGGAGAGTGCGACTGTGTCCGGCGCGCGGTAGAGGACAAGGCCGCTCGACGCGACCCCGGGCACGGAGTAGCCGTCGAGCGGGAAGGCGCAGAGCGCGTACTCGACGGTGCCGAGGCGGACGAGGCGCGCGGACGCGTCCGCGGGGACGGCGTTCGAGACATCGTTGCGGAACATGTTGAAGCTCGCCACTCCCCCGGTGGTGAAGATGACGCCGGTGGGGACGAGCGCCCAGAGGTCGCCGAGCCTGTTGTCGACGAGGGCGAAGCGGACGTAGACGCTGCCGCTGGCGCCCAGGCCTTCGGTGCCCACGGGAACTTGCGAGATCAGGACGCGTGCGCGCTGCATCGCCGTTGCGGACGAAGCGGAAGGCACGGACGCGGGCATGTTGGCGGCGAGGTCGGCGTTGGCGCGGAGGACAAAGTAGCCCGGCTTGGGGACGGTGGAGATAGCACGGAATGGGTCGCCGCGGATGACGGCGTTGGCCGCGGCCTGGCAGGCGGCCCAGTTGCTCGCAGCGGCCAGGAGCGCGGCGTGGGCGGAGATGTTGGCGTCGAGCCGCCGCTGCACGGTGACGGAGGTCTTCTACGAAGATGACGACGGTGGAGCAACGGCCGGATGCAGCGAGCGTCGCGGCCAGGAAGCAACCGAACGAGACAGCGCAGGAGGGCGTGGGCGAAGCCGAGGCGGACGAGGATGGTAACACCGCGGTCGGCGAAGCCAAGTCGGGCGCAGAGGAGCACGCCGAGGCAGACGAGGATGGTAACACCGCGATCGGCGAAGCCAAGGCGGGCGCGGAGGAGCACACCGAGGCGGACGAGGAGTGGCACGCCGCGGTTGGTGAAGCCAAGGCGGGCGCGGAGGAGCACGCCGTGGTCGGCGAAGCCGAGACGGACGCGGAGCGGTAGTCGGCGAGGTCGAAGATGAGCCGGTGTAGTGGTCACGAACGCAGGGCCGCGCTCGACATGGAAGTGGCCAAAGGTCGAACACCTTGAGGGAAGCACTTGTGGAAGCTCGTCGAGCGAGGCCAGGGTCCGACCGAGGTGGAGCCGCGCTTCCAGGGTGCGCTCGTCGCGGAGCTCGGCGGAGAGGTAGCTTGGGGGTGGAGCTGGGGAAGTCTCCACGGGCACGTTCTCCCCGACATGAACGGAAGCGGCGGCGGAAACGGTGGACGCGGGTGCGACGAGGCTGGTGCGTCGGGGTCGGTGGAGGTGAGGCCGCTCTCGATCTGGAAGGCCAGCACCGGCGTGGACGACTGGTACGGCGCGAAGGCCAGCCCAACGGGCCCCAACGGGGCGGTTGCGGAGAAGGTCGGAGTCGTCGCCCTTCCCAGACTCGAACTCCTCGCCCGGGAGGTTGGAGGCACGCGCGGTCCTGAAAGAGAGCACGGAGTCGGCCGTGTCAGCGGAGTTGGCGCGTGCCACTGTGGTGTCGGGGCTAGGCTCGTCGGTGGAGGCGATGGTGGTGCTGCAGATGGGAGCCGAGGCGACCGATGGTGCAGAGGTGGTGGCACCGACGCGGATCTCCTCAACGGCATCCCGCAGCTCCGTCGTCGGCGGAGGCGAGAAGCGCCGGTCCAAACGAGCCTCCATCTCGTCGAACCTCCGGTTGAACTCGTCGAGGATGAGCTTGAGGGCAGCGGGATTGGGGTTTAGAGAAATCGGAGTTCAGACAGGAAGTAAAGCAATTAGGCGAGGAACAGAAGAATCTCGATTCAGTTGGGCAAATAGTTCAACACATGTTCATACAATGAGAGCTAGAATATGAGAGGGGAAGCACAGCAAGGGGATCGGATCAGAGAGGAAGACTTGAGGAAGAAGATGAACAGGAGAGTCTGAGGAAGAGGAGGCAAGAGTCTGGATCTCTGTATTCTTCGATGAGACTTTTCCCTGTGTGCCATTATAAAAGATCGGAATCTCTTTGTGTCTACTGCGAAAAAAATTCAGCGGTCTTGGTAGCGCCATCTCTCTAACTTTTTGGGTCCTCCATGCCACTTCCGTCAGTTTTAGGCTCTAGCTTGGCGTCAAGCTGCAGTGTGAAAAAACGAAAATGCCCTTAAGTTCAAATATGTTATTAATTTTTTTGAGCATCTTAACGACTTCAAATGAAAAAACTCAAAACTAGAAAGTTGTAGATCTCGTCGAGATCTATAATTTTCATATAAAAATTATTTTCATTTAATTCCGCAAAAAAAATATGATTTGATATGATTAATATATCTTAGAAAAATCATCATATTTTTTTACGGAATTAAATGAAAATAATTTTTATATGAAAATTATAGATCTCGACGAGATCTACAACTTTCTAGTTTTGAGTTTTTTTATTTGAAGTCGTTAAGATACTCAAAAAAAAATTAATAACATATTTGAACTTAAGGGCATTTTCGTCTTTTCACACCTGTAGTTTGACGACGTTAGAGCCTGAACTGACGGAAGTGGCATTGAGGACCCGAAAAAGTTGAAGTAGTGGCGCTGAAGACCGTTGAATTTTTCCAGGGACACAGAGAGAATTACGATCTTTTATAATGGCACACAGGGAAAAATCTCTTCTTCGATGCCTTCGCTTGGATTCCCACGATGCCTTTTGTAGCCAGCGGGAGGGCAGCCTGTTCCTCTTGGGCCTCCTAGGCCCACATGGCAGCGATCCTAACAGGCCAACTGCCTAAACACAATTGAAATGCGTTTATGCCAAATTGGAAATCTGGTGAGATCCTTGACATGGGAATTTTCAGTTTTCCAGTGCAGTTGTAGGGAACAAAGTTCAGGTAAATAATCTAGTAAAGGCCACTTTCAATCGCGGAAACTATGGTTGCATGGTGGTTCAGTGCTGTTGTTAAGATGAAAGGGCAACCACAAACTTAATTAAAACTGGGGTAGATCTGGGATTTGCATAGTTTTTTTTTCCAATCAGTGGCATCTAGAATGGTCATAATCACATGCTAAGGACCAGTTGACCGTTGTCAAGTTGCTTGAGATAGGATAGGAGCACACTTTAATTCAGCGGAAGGGCCGGTGCCCGGACGTCCGGCGCGTTCGGATCGCTGCTCTTGCGCATTATCCCTCACCGCATCCCATCCAGCGTTAGTGCCCTCACGTCCAGATGCTGCACTAGCGCCCATCACATGCTCCAGAAGCCCATCCCGCGCCCCGCGCCCATCCCTAGGCTCCACGTGGGTCCCAGTCACCACGGCTGCGAATTAGGTATTCGGCGTCATGCTGCGTCACGCCTCAGTGCCCAGACGGTGACCACGACAGGCGCCTCCAACAATGGCGATAAAGGCGCCGTGGCAAATGAAACATATGCTCTTCCAGATCTACTTTTGAAACATCCAGATAAAAACATTTACATACGTCTAAAACAGATGAAACACTTGAAACATACGCTTGAAACATGCGTGTATAGTCATAACAACATATGCAACATTGAGATCTACTTTTGCAACATCCGGATGAAACACTTGCAACATGAGCTTGAAACATGCATATAGAGCCATTGTAATATATGCAACTTTCAAATAAAACACATGAAACATAGGCTTGCAACATATGCAACATTCCAGATCTATTTGCAATATTTAGATTAAACACTTGAAACATAAGTCTCAAACGCCTGAAACACTTGAAACACAACGTCGCCAGCGGCTACAGCCTACCGCGTGGGGAACTTCGATAACCAGCAAGCTCGGGTCAGGGTGACGTCGAGAGCAATGGTCCAGTGTACACCCTAGGTGCAGCGCGCAGGCCTTCCTTTCCTGCCAACGCAGTTAGACCCAGTGGGTGCCTAGGCACCCAGGCCAAAATCAAAATTCTCTTGTAATTATAAATATTTCACCTCATGTGCACCCCCATGGCCAAAAGAAGGCACCCCCAGCAGGCCAGCAAGCAGCAGCTAGCTAGAAAAGATCGAGGCCCAAGCCCACCTCAACTTTTCCTTCTGGGAGGAGGAATCGCTTTTCCTCCCGGGTCCTAGCCTCGGCATTTCGCACTTTCGCTTGCCGCTCTCCCGAACAGACGCGCTCGCCGCCCATGCTCCCGAGTCCGCAAGGTTTTGCCTGACGCTAAGTCGCCGACGCGGTTGGTGCTGCCCTGTCCGGCTCTACGCAGGGAGTAGGCAAGTAGCTGAGCGCCCGGCGGCCGTCGGCACAACCTGGCGCGGCGGCCGGCAGCAGAGATTGATCCAAAATAAAAGGCAAGGCATCAACTCATCCAGCACTCGATTATCTAGTATTTCAATCATGTTAAGCCTCAGTAGGTTTAGGGTTAGTGTGGTTTTTTTCTCTTTTTTTAATATATATTTCTGATAGTACAGAACTGCAATAGTTTTTTTTATAGCCACAACTGCAATAGTTTACTCTAACATGTTCCCTACAATAGTTGAAGTGCTACAAGTTGTTGAAAAGAATGATAGAGATTGGAAAAATAGAGATCACAAATCAGGCATCAAATCTTCTAGTATATTTCAAATCTTGAATTTGCCTTTATTTGATGTTGACTACATCGTAAATGCCATTGTATGTGTGAAATCAACTAGACTCCATTTGGATGATCTTACCATTGAGGATTTGAGGGAGCTTAACGACTAACTTTGGCTTTACAATGCTGATGTGCGATCAGATGATAGATTCTCCAACATAAACACTATTGGTGAGCTCTCTCATCGCTATCGCTAGAAATCAAATTTTGATGTTAAAATATGGTAGTTGTGCATTAGTTATCTATTTTGTTTGAACATCGTATGGGGTCACTGTAGTTATGATTAAATAGTGCACCCCCAACCAATGTGCTCTAGCTTCGCCCCTAGATGGAGGTGCAGGAGCAGGGCTCCCCTGCCTCTCCTTGCGACGAGGGAAGTGGATGGGGGCATGGCGCGGGGCGGGGAGCAGTGCGGGATGTGGCCAGGCATGGCGGCGGAGAGTGATCGCGGAGCAATCACAGCGTTGCGGCGATTTTTTTTAAGAAATTGTGGTGCCTGAGGGGAGAAGATATATGAGCGGATAAGAGAGCCTCATGGGCATCGCGGCCCACCAACACCGTTCGGACTGACGGACGTCTAGACGGAGCATTGCCGTTAATTCAGAGACCGTGCCAAGTCGATGGTTCCCGGGACTGTTCAACATATTATATGTATGCATCATGTTATTATTCCTTTAAATTTCTTACCTGATGATTGATAAAATCTAAACAAATTGCTGTCAATTGCCACATTCGATCTCCTCAACAAAACCACCTGTTAATACTTGACGTGTTCGTGGCAGGCATGGAGACTCACCGCGTCATCTCCATCGGCAGTGAGATATGCGAGCAGGACCAAGACGGCAACAAACCAGACGCCGGCGATCGCCGCGGCGGCATCGCAAGAACCACCAGCACCGACGATGGCAACGACCCGCTCGTCTCCCTCTTCGAGCTCGCGCCGATCGTCTCGCGACCGCGACCACGGGAGGACGACGATTCCATAGACCAGCATCAGGCGACGATGCCACAGTCGCTGACCGTGGACGACGGTAACGAGAGCCTCACCCTCGGGGAGCTGGTCACCGCATTCAGGGCTCAGAGGAGGGAGCTGCACGCACTGCGCGCGGAGCTCGCCTCCGAGCGGCGCTTGAGGGCGGAGGCGGAGGAGTACCAGCGGCAACTGGAGGAGCAGGGCGAGCTCGACCGGGAGGCGGCGCGGCTGGCCATGCAGCTCGTCCACGAGAGCGAGACGGAGAAGCACGGCCTGCAGCGGCAGCTCGACGCGTGCAGGGTCAGGGCGCAGCTCTACCAGTCCGATTCCGCGGCCATGGAGGACGCCGGCGGCGGGGGCGGAGGAGGCTGCCGGGAGGCGAACGGGGGTGATGGCAATGGCAACAATTACCAGTCGCTCGTGGACTTCCTCCCGGGGTCGGTGTACTCCTCCTCGCCGGACCTGGCCAACCTCCTTAAACTCTACACTGAATCTGGCAATGCCGGCTGTCGTCAGAGGGACGATTACGACGTGCCGGCCATTGCGGTGGTTGAGGAGGCAGAGGAGGAGGAACTGGCCGTCGCCGTCACTGTCACGGTTGGCACTGAATCCAGCGGGAATGTTGATGCTGCATCCGCCATTGTTTCTGAATCTTTACACGAAAGCTCCAATACCTTTCACGTCGAAACAGTATCAGAAGCCGTTTAATTTGCCCGGTCAGCACCTCGGGCCTCGGCCATGGAGGAGCACGAAAACACAGTAGTAGTAGAACGCTTTGTCTTGTAAATCGATTTCTTTTTGTGAATATTGCATAGTTTCTCTCTCTCGTGCATACAGAGCTTGGAAGTGTGACGTGTGTGTGTATTTATATTATCTGAATCGTTTGTCCATCAATGTCACGACAACAAATTTATAAGCTACAAAAAATGTTAAGCATCATTAACATGTTATAAGCATGACATCATGAGCCCTTGTCAGCATTAATGGAGTAGGTATTTAAAATAGAGTTAAATGCATCGATGGTCCATGATGGGTTCATAAAATTTTCATGGTATACCACTTAATCTATGAACTTCCAAAACACATTTCTCATCTAATTTGTTAAGTGGTGAACTGCACATCTATACTGCTTCGTCACATTTTATCGCTTATGTGACAATGCTAGCGTGATATATATTTTTACATTTAACTCCTCATATTTACTTTTCTGTCTCTGTGTTCGCTTCCTGTTCTTTCTCCCTCGTTCATTCTTGCCAACTGAAAGTGCTAGCTTGGTTTTGGTAATTGAGTGTCAACCATGTGATTAATGCTTTTCATGAAGTATGTTTATCTAGGTTCCACTTGTTGATGATGAGCAAGGCATAGAAAGTGATGGAGATGGAGATCATGTTCACATGTATGCAAGTGTTCGTCAAATGAAGAGAAGATGGAGCAAAAGCAAGCCACAAGGCAAAGATATATGATAGGTCTTTGCTTTTGGCAACCAAGGTGCAATAGAGTGCACGGTTTAATTTAGGATAGAGCGAAGCTACATTCAGCCGCCGTAGAGGTCAGCCGACACCAACGATTTTGCAGTAACCTCATATACCAGGCGCATTTTGACCAGCTTGGACCCCGATAAAAGTTACGTGTGACCCCGACAGACTGGAAGGCCAGCAGTGCCCCAGTCCATCATGGCGTCGCCTCAGCGCATCCATCGATTGCACAGAAAGCACTCCTCTAGTTTGCAAGGAGCAAGGATAAGCCAGTAGTCCACCCAATGGCCCAAAAGCTGATTACGTGAATGCTAGCTAATAATGTTTACACGAGCCTAGAAAGGGAGGAGATTACCGATTTACTCAGTTCTTATGCCAAGAGCTTACAAGGGTCGTCGTCCGGCTTGTGGATGATCTGGTATACGAGTCGCAAGGCGATACACAAGGATTATTTTCAGAGCCCCTTGTCGATCCATATATATGTTTGTTGAGCGCTTCATTGGCGAGCTCATGGAGGTCCAGACGGGGAAGAAACAGGTTCGGCTAAAACCAGTTCAGGGAGCGTGGCTTTCTCGGTGGATCAGACCGTCGGCTGGGCTGGCAAAGATCAACGTGGATGCGGCAGTCTCCAAGATTAACATTGCCTCTGGCCTTCATACAACGTATTCACTCTGAGGTCTTAGGGTTTTGTTTTTTTTAGCTATACAATTTGAACTCATAAAGCAGATAGGACATTTGCGTTCCAGCAAAGCCGTGCTCTTCCATTCCGGCAAGATGTCACGTGTCTATCTACTTTAGTACAGCTTGGATAGTTGCATTTCAGACCTTCAGTAGTGAGTTTTAACAGTATATATAGGTATGGTGAAAATTACCCTGATGATATTGAGAAAACTAAAGCACACTGAAAGAATTCTTTAAAAGAAAATTACCTCCAGCAGGTGATAATGAGAATAGTGATGGAGACACTTTCAAGAACAAAAAGATATGGAGATGGCACTACAACACATTTGAAGGATCTTGATTGTAAGTTCAATTAATATTTACATTGATAATATGCGAGCTGATGAAAGATTTGCTAATTTCAACACAGATTAGGTTCTAGGAGGATAGATGGCTTAGAAACTCCACTCTCAAAGAACAATACCCATCTCTATACAACATTTGTAGAAAGAAACACATTTTAGTAGTTAGAGTTTTTAGCTCTACACCCCTTAATATTTCTTTTAGAAGAACATTAGTTAGGGAAAATCTACTTAAATGGAATGAGCTAGTTATGAGGATTGCATTTGTGCAATTGGATGACCAACGAGATTCTATTAAGCGGAGCCTTTCAAAACTAGGATCTTTCACCGTACAATCAATGTATAAGCATATTGTGAACCAACTTGCCTTGCCTCTAAACAAATCAATATGAAAGTTGAAAATACCCCCTTAAAATCAAGGTTTTCATTTGGTTCCTACTAAAAGGGGTAATTTTAACGAAAGATAACTTATTAAGAAGACGTTGGAAAGGAAATGATCGATGTTGTTTTTGTGACAACAAAAAAACCATCCAACATATCTTTTTTGATTGTCATGTTGCGAGATTTGTCTAGAGAGTTTTTACTATGGCATTTGGATTACAACCTCCTATAGATCTAGAAGATATATCTGGAGTGTGGTTTCAACAAATAGGCCAGCATATGCGTTCTCTAATTTGCGTGGGAACAAGTGCAATTTTATGGTCTATTTGGCTTTGTAGAAATGATGTGACTTTTGACAAAAAAAGATTATACTCTTATTTGCAGGTTATTTTTAGGGCAACTTAGTGGACTCGTCTCTAATACATCATGCAAAAGGAGAGCAACAGATCACCTTTGAAGTGGGCCTGCCACACATTGGAGACTTGAGCTATGCAGGTCCTCACAAGCATGGGTGGTTGTCTTTTAAAAGAATTAGTGCTTAGACAGGCGCTCGCTTGCTTGGTTTCACTTTCTGTGAGCTTTTTAAAATATAACCAGAGTTTGAAGCTATAATAAGAATTGGTTGTGTGCAAACCTCTTGCAGAGGTCGGAATACAAAATCTTTTTTCTAAAAAAAATCTCTAAGCTTGCAAGTTGATGGTGGGTAAAAAAACAATTGCCATTTCCTTTGATCTATGGGCTTCTCAAGCTAATAATAGTACTTCCTATCGCTACCGCATCAGTGGAGAGGTGTTTTCTCATCAATGAAAATAGTGAAGACAATATTGAGAAATTGTATTGGAGATGGATTTATTAATAATTGTATGATGTGATAGTTTGCTTTCACAAGATGGAGGATCGTAGCCATAGACAGAAAGTGTAGCAAGTAACTATTGTTGTCAAAGCTTATTTTGTCACAATATCTAGTTGTTATTTTATCAATTTGATGTCATGGATGGTATTACATTATTGCAACCTATAAGTTAGTCTTGTAAGTACCGACCCCGGTGGCCATTTATCCTGGCTTCGCCACTTACTACAATAGAGGGGAAATCTTTGGTTGCAACGGTTATCTGGTGTCACTTAGTGTGAGTTTCTTTTGCATATGCATTACGCTTAGTGACGTGGTGAGATGCAAGAGAAAACCCTTTGAAAAATGTTTGTTAAATGCTAACTCACTTGCACAAGTTGTTGGAACACTTGAGGAGTCGGCACATTTAATGAAGGGGATGAAATCAAGTTGATTGGGAGTGCCTTTGTAGGCACCGTATTGGTCCGGTGCTTGCCTGCAGAGGGCACTGGGCTATAAGCCATGCAGTGGGCTGTTAATAATGGCTAGAGTAAGCCACCGGATTGATCCGGTGGTTAACCCTAGGTGTCACCGGATCATGTGTTAGCACTATTTCAGAGATGGTGTTTTCGTTGAACTCACTGAATTAGTCTGATGTGAAACACCGGATCAATCTGATGGTGTAAAAACATTTCTAGAACCTCTCTGTGTTGCATTGGATTGGTCCAGTGCTTAGAGCTAACTGACCATCAGACTATGCGTCAAAGTTTGACCGTGGGGCTTAACGGCTAGTTTCTGGAGTCGACCGTTGGAGGAAGCATTGAACTGATCTAATGTTGTCGGAGTGGTGAGATGTGACGTGAAGTGGAGGCTGGGAATGAGAGTTTGGGTTGATTTGGGAAAATGATGTTATATTACTTGTATACTATACTTCCAGGCCAAGGACATACAGCCAAAACTAGGATCACCGGATCTCCTTATTTTTTTTAATTTTTACAAAAGCTCATTGGTGTTGACTATGACATGTACATATCTGGTGGTGTGCATATTTCTAGGCTTGTAGTAGTGTTGAGAATGGTAGTGGGTTATGTTTACACTCAAGGATGACCGTGTATTAGAGTTTCACCAAGCTTCGCTACTACAACTAGGATATCGATGTTTCTATTTGATTTTAGCCCCCAAGGGCTTGTATCCAAAACTATTGTAATAATCATATTTATGTACTTTGATGCTTCTATGGATTTATAGTCAATTGAAAAAAGGATGGCTATGATGACAGTTGAGATATCTTAGGACAATCACTGAGGCGTGAAAGTGCCAAAATTTTAGTTTTGAAATCCTGGTTTGTTTAAGGATCCTTGCATAGTGATTTTCTAGAACCAACTTAACCAAAGTGCATTGGCTGCATTCCTCTTCTATACAAAGTAGTCATCATGTGCTTCTACTGCATGCATTATGCAGACCTGTAATAAACCAAAATAAATAAATCCAACCAAATATAAATTTATAAACATACTATCAACCATTCCCAACTAAAAGAACACAAACCTCTAAAGAATAATGCTAGACCTTATGTCGGGTTATCTGCCAAATAATCCTGATACATTATTCTTTATTGACCGCCTTCTCTTCTTGATAAATAACGATATATCTTTGGACATAACTTCCATGTCTTCGTGGCTGTTGCGAATGAGTATGCATGATTCTAACCAATGAAAAGATGAAATAGTCATCGTTGTTTGACGATGAATCCTCCAATTCTCTATGGAGAAGTGATTTCTGAGCATCCGTATCCTCAACTAAGAGAACATTGCAAAATAGGTTTAGCCAGCAATTGGATGCTCCAGCCACTTCCTGGGCACCTCTAGCCGTTTCAGGCTAGCCACAGCCAGCCCTCGCTGTGCACTGGCCATCGCTAGCCTAGTCGAAGGTGGCTATGATCGGCTATGAGTGGCTACTGTTGGCTATGTCCATGGGGTGGCTAGAGGGTGCAGGCAAGGCTAGAGGAGAGGCAGGGCTAGCCTCCTCTGCCACGACTGCTCATCTATAGTTGCGCTCTGAAAGCAACTTGGAGGCTAGCCCACCGCGGGGGGTGGGGGTGGGGTGGGGGGTTTGCGTGGTAGGAGTGGTTGATGGTGGTCAGTAGTAGTGGCGACGTGGCAAAGGCTAGTAGTGGTGTGACAGGAGGTGGTGGACGGGATGGATGTCAAACGTAGCACATGAATGGGTACCAAGTCAGGCACAAAAAATTGTCAAGTGGGCATGTATATTTTTTTATTTCTGGAAGACAAATATTGAAAATTGTTGATGATTGGGTTGTTTCTTCTTTTCAAAATTACAAAACCAGATTTTTTTACTATTGGATATGCCAAGAGAGTGGGCTCCACATAAATCGCCAAGTCGTGGCCATCCTAAGTGCATCTCTAAGAGTTTTTCATAAACTCACCTTCTAAATCACCATTTGGAGATCTATCTATATCTATCTATCTATACTACAAAAGAGTGAAGAAATTGAAAATAGCCTCTCACCATAATATTTCTACCTACCTTAATCCTTGTCCTTTAGATCTATGTTAAAATCAGACCCAATGCATGTAAATCGTCCACCGTAATCTGATAAGTGGACCCGGCCGGAAAACTTGTAAACATTTACGCGTGTTTCTCTCCTTTGCAAGCCTTGCATTCGTTTTTTTTTTCACCTATAGTTTTTGTACCCGCCCGCACGTACCCAACGCACGCAGCCGATCAATTCTATATATCTGCCTTCCTCGAGCTCGTGGGTAGTAGTAGATCCAAGTCGAAGAACGACAAAGCCATCTTCGATGCTTTCATGGTGGGATGCCGGGAGGAGCGTGCAATCTTACACGTCGGAGAGCTTCAGGGGGACCGGCTGGGGGTTCTCAATTGTGAAGCGAAGCGATCTCGAGCCCCTCTACGTGGCTAATGGCTGGGTCACCATCATGTGCGGCGTGTCATCGTCGTGTCCAACGACCCCAAGCCCGTTCCGCCGCGCCGCCGCCGTCAGACATTGGGCTCCATCTTGGCCGACTGCTGGACCACTCCATGGCGACGGATGTGACGTTCATGGTGGGCGGCGAGGCGTTCCCTGCCCACCGTGCCGTGCTGGCTGGCCGGTCGCCGGTCTTTGAGGCGCAGCTTCTTGGCTCCATGGCAGATGCCACCATGCCGTCCATGTCCATCACGGTGCAGGACATCCACCCGGCGGCGTTCAGAGCTATGCTTCGGTTCGTGTACACGGACTCCTGGCCTGCAAACGCAGAGCTAGGAGACTCTCCCGTCTCAAGCTTTTGTGTTTTCAGAAGCTTAGTGAAAAGGTCTCGGTGGATACAGTAGGGTCAATTTTAGCTTTTTTTCTTCTTCTGAAAGGGCAGTGAACTTCAACGAAGATGAACAGAAAAACTTTGAAACAGTGCTGGGTGTTCGCAGATCCATCGTCGCCCTTGCCGCTACTACTGTTAATTCTTGTTATCTGGGCTCTTGCATTCAGTTGTTATTACTAATCATAGTATTATTAATTGAATGTTCTTGCACAGATGGATGGCGTATGTGTTGCTCAGGGACAGTGGTTGATCATGTGAGCAAAAAAAAAAAAAACGTAGATACTAACCTCTGCTACTCTGGTTAGAAAACCTGACACTCATTTTGAGGTCTATGGGCACGACGACATTAAGGTCAAATAGCACATCAGTTCCTTGTTTCTTCATGCTGACTTTCTCCTATCCTGCTGTGGTTAATATTTACAAATAGTCGATTACAGATCGAAATGGTTCTTCACAATAAACATCTCCTACTACAGGAACGGCACTGGAAGTTTGGAACAAAGCATGAGAGCTAGTTTTCAAGTAGCTAAGTTATTTTAAATTTAATAAATAGTAAAATGCACTTAACTTTCGTTGTGGTGTCATCTAGGTCCATCAACTTTGAAACTGCATTTTTTGGTCCATTAATTTTCGTTTGGTGTCATCTAGATCCATCAATTTTGAAACTACATTTTTTATTCATGAACTTTTAAAATGGTTCACTGCAGTTCCACGCATGCATACATGCACGTCAGCTTCGGCCTCCGGTCTTTGCGTCGGTGGAGCCATGCCTGTACTCGCCGCCGTCGCTCGTCCACGGACCGCTCGTCGTGGCTGGTCACGCGGATCACGGCCGCCTCCAGCTCGGGTCTCCTCAGCGCTGGCGCAGCCACCCAGAGGCCGGCCGTGGAGCTCGCGATGCTGCTGGTGGATGAATAGGCAGCGGCCCAGTTCTTGGCCCTGGCGTGCATGTCCGCGACGATGACGTAGTCGCCGGCGTTGGCGGCGCCGAGGCGTCTCAGCTCCTCAAGTGCGCGTTCGGTGAGATCCAGATCCCCGTGGATCCGGCACGCGTTCAGCAGGCTTCGCTAGGCCGTGTCCGTCGGCCCCGTGGGCATGCTCCCGATGAGTACGCTTGTCCGCAGCCCGCCCCGCTTGCATCCTGAGAGCCAACCAACCGCACTGTCCATTGGATGCGGTCATTTTGGCTCTGCTCCGCTGCACAAAACTGGCTAACAACCAACCACTGCAGTGAGCCGGCCGGATGCGAGACAGACCAGAGTCGCGTGTACCCTAGATCTGACTCAGACGTCAATCCGATCTTGCAGTAACTCGATCGGCAATTCTCCCACTCTGTGGTCTCTCTCTATCTCCATGCCACAACCAACACCGTTGTTGCCTCCTCAAACCAGCAGTGCCTGAACTCAAGTGCGCGCCGTCGGTGACGTGGTCTTCTTGGGCGCGTACGGCCGGCTCTCGTTCCCCGCGACGATCGCCGCCTTCGTGGAGGCGCTGCTCCAGGCGTGGGCGGAGGTCAGGGCCGGGCTGCTCGTGCTGCTGCTCCGGGCCGCGGTGCTGCTGTGCACGGCCATGTCGGTTATCGTGCTGGGCGAGAAGGTGTTCCTGGGAACGGTCAGCTCCGTGATGAAGCTGCGGCGCCGGCGGCCGTGGCGGGTGTACAGGTGCGACCCCATCGCGCGGCCGGACAAGGACGAGGAGGCAGCTGCCTATCCCATGGTGCTCGCGCTGCTGCCGGGCGCGGACTGACCCGCCGCGAGCTGCTGCAGCGCATGACGCGGCGCAGCAAGGCACGCGCCGCGCGGTTCCTCGCCAGCTCCTCAGCGAGTGCCCCAGTGACGCACCCCGGGGCAGCGCAACGGCAGTGACCCCAGTCCCAGTCCCAGCACGGAGTACCTGATGCACTTGGGCATCGGCACGCCGCCGCAGCCCGTGCAGCTGACGCTGGACACGGGCAGCGACCTCACATCGACGCAGTGCCGACCCTGCATCTCCTGCTTCCACCAGGCCCTCCCGTACTTCGACCCCTCCCTCTCCTCCACGTTCCAGGAGCTCTCCTGCGGCAACGAGACGTGCTTGTACACCTACTCCTACGGTGACAACTCGACGACCAACGGACAGCTCGACGCGCACACGTTCACGTTCGTGGCCGTCGATGGGCGCACGGCCACGGCCGTGCCCGAACTGTCCTTCGGCTGCGGCCACAACAACAGTGGGATCTTTACGTCCAACGAGACCGGCATCGCTGGGTTCGGCCGCGGCTCCCTGTCCCTGCCGTCGCAGCTCAAGGTCGACAACTTCTCCTACTGCTTCACCGACATCACGGGATCGGCGCCCAGCCCCGTCTTGCTGGGCCAGCCGGCGAACCTCTACAGCAGCGCAGGTGGCGCCGTGCAGACCACCCCGCTAATCTAGAGCCCCAAAATTCCATCTTTCTACTACCTGTCGCTGAAGGGCATCACCGTCGGGTCCACGAGGCTGCAGGTGCCGGAGTCCGCTTTCGCGTTGACGAACAACGGAACCGGCGGGACGATCATCGACTCCGGCACCTCCTTCACGACGCTGCCGCTCCAGGTTTACCGGCGCCTCCGGGCCGCGTTTGTCTCCCAGGTAAAGCTGCCCCCTGCGGAGGCCAGCAACGCGACGACGGACGCCGATCCCATCTGCTTCGTACTGCCGTCGTCCGGGGACAGGCCGGAGTTGCCCAAGCTGCTGTTCCACTTTGAGGGCGCGACGCCGGAGCCTTGCGGCTTGGGCTCACATGGGCGGGCGGGCACAGCACAGGGCAGCCACAGCCAGCCACTGCCCCACAGCGACGGACGCTGGCCCTGGCTGGTCTCCGTGTGCGGGGCCGGGCCTGCGGCGGCACCGCCGCGTGGCGTGTTACGTGTGAGGTCCATGCGTGGCGCCGCCGCCGGAGGTCCATGCAGACCGGAGGCCGAAGCCGACGTGCATGCATGCATGCGTGGACGTGCAGGGAACCATTTTAAAAGTTCATGAACCAAAAATGTAATTTCAAAGTTGATGGACCTAGATGACACCAAACGAAAGTTAATGCACCCAAAAATACACTTTCAAAGTTGATGGATCTGGATGACACCCAGCGAAAGTTAATGGACCTCCAGTGCATTTTACTCTTTAATAAAATCTATAAGAAAACTATTTAAAGTATTAAATAGATATTATTAGGTTAACTATTGAATATATCCTATCTGAAGATGTAAATATTGATACTATTTTCTATAGATTTGAATTTGACTTGGTTCAAATCTAGAACTGTATTTTAATTTTTTGGGTTGCAGACAGTACAGTGAAGTGAAGTAGCTTCAGAATGAACGAGGACTGCTGCGGGTATAATACAGATCTTGGACGAGGTGCACGTGCACAGCAGTCCTGGGGTGCATGCTGCTGCTTCATTAAGGGCATGTTTGGTTCCCTGTATGTGGCTCAACCAGGCTCGCGGGATGCAACAATCGAATGTTTGGTTACCTGTGCCGATGTTTAGGCCTAGCCCGCGTGGTGCAAAAAACGTCCTTCAGCCAGGCTCTACAGATACGGGGAAATCGAGCGTTTCCCGGCGGCCAGGCTAGCCTGATACACGAGGTGCATGTGGAGAGGCTGCACGCGACAAAAAAGTCATCAGCTCAGCGCCGGACCGGACAACCAAACATCGTTTGTCTGCAGTCTATTTAGATTGACGCAAGTAACCAAACGTAGAGACCTTGCATGCGTTCGGCCTGGCCGTAGAGAGCCTGGTTCTCTGCTACGAGCCTGGCTCCGGTGGACAGTGAACCAAACGCGCCCTAAGGCACACAGTGGGGTGCACCACCTCAGGTAAAAGGTATTGGAGAAATTAATTTATTTAAAACCCATTTAGATATGCATCACCTAGTAATTCAGATCAACTTACTATTCTTAATTGGCACCTTTGCATTACTTTTAACTAATGCAGTTGCATGCGGGAGACATAACATAAGAGAAGGTCTGAACTGGAAGTTGCACTCTGCATTTTCAATGTACCTTAATCCAATTAGGGTTACTTCAATATACAATTCTTCAGATATGAGACAATGTAGTAATTAGTCAATAACTCGATGATAGAGTATAGGATGCTAAAACGAAATCAATGAAATGCTAAAACCAAATCAATGAATGCCCATACACACTATAATGGGGAAAAAATCAGGTCAACATTCAAAGTTAGTTATGAAGTGAGCGTGAGCTATGGAACTAAGTATTATCTTCTCTACATATGTCTTCTTTAGAGTTAACATTGATTTAGTTCTTTCTTCAGTCTGAGAAAGCAAAGCAGGATCGATGAACTTTCCGACCAGAGTAACATGCATCATGGAAATAACAGTTGATATTGGTACAGAAATTGACAGGTAATATTGTTGTGATTATCTCTCTATAATAGATACATGCATCATGGAAATAACAGTTGATATTGGTACAGAAATTGACCGTGGCGCGCATGTAGACCTCCTCCTTGAGATCGCCGTTGAGGAAGGCGGACTTCACGTCCATGTGGTGGACTTGCCACCCCTCTTGAGCTGCCAGCGCGAGGAGGACACGGACTGACTCCTTGCGCGCCACGGGGGCAAAGACGTCGTCGTAGTCGATCCCCTCCTGTTAGACGAAGCCGCGCGCCACCAGCCATACTTTGTACTTGATCACCACGCCCAGCTCGTCCTTCTTGAGCTTGAACACCCATTTTAGGGTGATGGGGTGGTGGCTGTCAGGCAGTGGCACCAGCTCCCAGGTGCGGTTCTGCTCGACGGACTTGAGCTCTTGCTCCATCACCGCCCGCCACGCCGGATCACCCTGTGCCTCAGCATAAGTGGTTGGCTCACCGGCATGCGTCAGATGTAGCTAGGCGAAGAGCTGCTTGGGCTGGTCTGGCGGAGAATGTTTTCCGAGGATGTTCGCCACCATGCGGTACCGGAGGGGCTCATCATCGTAGTAGGCATCCAGACGGTAGTCATCATCCTCCAGTGGCATCGCGTACTCGACCTCTGGCTGCCCTGCGTGCGCTGGTGTCGCAGCGGGCGAGGTACAAGATGCCAAAGAGGTCAGCTGGTGTGCCGTAGAGGTCTGCTGCGGCGCTAGAGAGGTTAGCTGCGGTGTTGGAGAGGTCAGCTGCGGTGTTGGAGAGATCGGCGCTACTGCCGATAAGCTCCCAACCACCACCGATGGACTGTCGACCACCGTAGATGGGCTTCCGAGCTCCCCTGGATTTGGTGATGGCGAGCGCAACAGAGCTGATGAAGAGGTCGGCGCCGGTGATGAAGACCCAGTCGCTGATGAGGATGCACCTTGTGCTCCCTCAGCACTTCTCGCCCACGCATACTCGACGATGAAATCGCGGAGCGCGGCCGCCGACCCGTCGCCTACCGCCTTGTCCCATGCCCAGCAGCGTCCTTCATCGAACACGACATCGCGCGCCACACGCACGTGCTGTGTCGCCAGGTCGAGCACACGATAGGCCTTAGCCC
Organism: Miscanthus lutarioriparius; assembly: GCA_904845875.1. NCBI lineage: Eukaryota > Viridiplantae > Streptophyta > Magnoliopsida > Poales > Poaceae > Miscanthus > Miscanthus lutarioriparius. Next base: position 27,106,561 of record CAJGYO010000015.1, read on the forward strand.
CCTCTGCGTAGCCGATGAAGACCCCTGGCGAGATGTGATCATCGAGCTTGCCGACGTGGTTCAGCTCCTTGACGAAGGCGAGGCAGCTGAAGACACGCAGGTAGCTGACCGTTGGCTTGTGCCCGTGCCAGACCTCATACGACGTCTTGCCATCAAGAGCACTGGTCGGCGAGTGATTGAGTAGGTGTACAGCGGTCATCACGGCCTTGCCCCAGTAGATCGTCGGCATGCCGCGCTGCTTGAGGAGGGCGTGTGCCACTGACCACCGTCTGATTGCGACGCTTAACCACGGCATTCTACCATGATGAGTAGGGCACGGAGTAGTGGCGTTGAATCCCCTCGTCAACACATTATGCCGCGAACTCGGCCGCCGTGAACTCACCGGCGTTGTCCATGCGAAGCACCCGGAGCTTATGGCCGCACTCCTTCTCCACGGCTACCTGGTGGCGCTTGATGGCGTCTACCACTGCCGCCTTGGACTCGAACAGCACGGGCCACATATCGAGGGTGGCGTCGTCGACGAGCAGTAGGAAGTAGCGCCGACCTCCAGGAGTGGCCGGTGACACTGGACCGCAGAGGTCACCATGCACGGATGCACCAGCTTGAGTTGCTCGGTGGCGTGGTAGGAGGCTCGACGCGGGAAGGACCAGCGTTTCAGCTTGGTCACCACACAAGTGTCGCAGAGCTGCTCGACGTGGTCGACGTAGGGCATGCCGCGGACCATCTCCTCCTTGCCGAGCTGCTTCAGGGCCTCGAAGTGAAGATGCCCGAAGCGCTCGTGCCAGCACCACACCTCATCATCCCGCCGCGCGGCAAGGCAAAGGGGGTGCCCCACCTGCACATGGAGCATGTAAAAGGCGGTTGCTTCCCTTATTCACCTTGGTTAGAAGACAGCGACCTCTATCCTAGATGCGCAACACGCCGTCCTCAATCTCCACCCGTGAGCCATTCTCGTCTAGCTGTCCGACGCTGATGATGGAGTTCCTCAAGGCCGGGATATAGTACACGCCGGTGAGGAGGCGGTAACTCCACTCGTGGTAGTTCGACTTGGTGAGCATCGGCCATGGCGTCCCTGCTCCGGAGTCGCGGTAGACCGTCTACAGCACCGGCAAGCGCCCGCGATGACCCCGACGCCACTCTGGTGACGGCGACTGGCGGTGGCGCCCGATCGGGCTGCGTGATCCTCCGGCTGGCTCCGTCTCCCGCTCCATCTCAGCGCGCAGCCGCTGCCTACCTAGCCGTCTCGGCCACTACCGTAGCCGCTACCTCTACGGCAGCAAGGCGCGTTGCGCGGTCGTCGGCTCCTTCGGCGCCAGCCCTGGCACCGGCAGCAGCGCGTGCTCTCGCGATTTGGCTAGCGGTGGACATGGCACACTGCTCACGCAAGAACCCTAGGCTCTAGATACCAATTGTTGGCCCGATTGGATCTCAGATTCAGATCTGAGAATTACCAGAGGGTAGCTTGGCCCTTGGGCGCTTGGATTGAATGGAAATACAATGACTTAGTTTTTATAAAGATACTCCATTGCCCTTTATAAGTAGGGGGACTCCTACTTGCTACAGCATATTCTAACCACTAAAGTTGATGCTGAGTATATTTCTAACACTAGGCATAAAAGTCAAGTAAAGTAAAAAATACAAGAAAAGTAAGATACAAGTGCTTTAACCTAGACTTATTTATCACTCTCTGCTATTTATACAGTTTGACGCAGAATAATTAATTTTATCTTGCTTGTAGGCAAAACAAAGATCTGCTTGACTGGTTCCTTTCGATGATGGCGTCGCTGAACCAAATTTCAAACTTAAAGGTGGCAATCAACAGGGACACCGATTATGAGAAGGATATAAGAGTGGACGGCAGGTACTGAACCTTCATCTATTGTTGGACGGTGCACTTTACTTATATAGATGAATCATAGTTTCCTTTTGATTTTTATTTGTGCTGAATGATATGGTTAATGCTACCTCACAAGTGGCTGTTGTTTGCTTGAGAGATTGAATAATTAATGTGTTAGATTAATAATAAGGAAAAGGTATGCATGCTGAGAGCTCTAATTGTTAGGGGGTGTTTCAATATATCTGTTGAATTAGGAGATGTTGTTTGCAGTTGTGTCCAACCAAACGCCAACCAAAGAAATCTTTTTAGCGGTGTAAATTGATTACAGACCAAAAGATCCAAACCAAACAGCATCAATATTTCTTTGGCATCGTGCATGCATGTAGTTTTTACTTTTCATAAATCCAGGATTCTTTGTTGGCATATCACCTCAACTACATTTGCTAAGATATAACATTTTGCTAAATTTTGCATCCGTAAACCCATTTATCCGTTACCTCTCTTCACGCTCTAGCAAAAATTTGCTAACATATTATTGTGATCTTTCTCGCAGGTAACGTGAACAAGCACTGGAGGTTTTCTTTTCACAAAGTTTGCCTTCAGCTAAGCACTTGTTAATTGTTATACAGTGAAGAATTCTCTATTATGCAACAGACTTGATATTTGTAATTACCAAAATTAGACATGTGGTTCACTTGCAACCAACAAAGGAGTTTCAAATGTGTAACATTAAATAAAAAGAAAAAGGTCTTGTTAAGGATGAGAATGATTAATGATAAATGTTTGTTTCATAAATTTGGTCTGCTAGAGAGGTGACAGAAGAATCGACCTTGCAAAGAAAAAAAAACTCTAGCAAGTGAAATATGAAGTAATTATAACCTTGTAATGAATGTTGCAATTAAGTTGACCTTGTGCACATACTCAGCTTCCATGTAATTGGGTTTTTTTGTTCTTATTTTGATAATTTGAATTGTTAGGAAAAAACTAAGAATTGAGAGTTTCTTGATATTGCTCTATTATAAAAAAATATTTTAATAGACACGTGCGATGTCGCACGTGCATGTTCACTAGTTTGAATAAAAATCGATATATATATTTCTAGCATCCAACAACTTCTCTATATCTTAGGGCACTCAAGAGATAGCCTCTTCTTCGTCTTTGGCTACGAAGATATCCAAAATAAAGATGAAAAATATTTGAAGATATAATTAAAAATACTATTAAAATTATTAAAGGATTTTTAAACCAAAATCTATATTTTTGTTAATAAGGAAGATATATAAAGAGACACAATGAATTCGTCTAATAAATAAATTTACAAATGACAAAATCGTTCCTGTAGCCGGTAGCCGTCAGCGCCGCCAGTTCCCTCCCCAACAGCGAACCCGCGAGCGCCGCCCCCGCCCTCCCTAACCCAGCTGTGAGCGTCGCCGTCGTCCTCCCCAGTGGCCCAGCCACGAGGGCCAGCACCTCCCTCCCCAGTCTCCAACCGCGAGCGTCGTCGTCGTCCTCGGTTCTCCCCAGTCACGAGCAGCGCCGCTGCGCTCCCCAATCCCCAGCCGCGAGCGGCGCCACCGCCCTGGCGCCCTCCCTAGTCCCCAGCCGCGAGCGCCACCGATGCCGCTTGGCTTCATCCACGGCAGGGGCTGTGGATCCAGTGTCGTTGAGCTCTAAGGGTGACAAGGTAAGGTGAGAACCGAGATCTTCATCTCTTAGTACTCCCTAGAATCTAGTCCTAGCCTTCTCCCTCAGTCCCTCACCCTGTTTCTTCGATTCCATGGATACGCAAAATGTGCTTGAAATTGGACTAGCGTAGTTGACCGTATATTCTTGTTGTTCACTTCGCGGGGACAGGGGACCCGTCGGATATAAAATCCCCGTGCGGGAACGGGGATGAGGAGAAGACGTTCCCCGTAGCGGGGACGAGGACGGGGATTGCCCCCGTGGGGACGGGGACGGGGAAGCAAACCCCGGCGTGGAATTCCCGTTGCCATCACACGGCTGTCACCGTATTGCCTTCGACCTTTTTACACCGATTAGGATTAGGCCTTGCTCGTATTGCCTTCGACCTTTTACTCCGATTAGGATTAGGCCTCGCCAACGGAGCGGATAGCGCAGCCTAATATATAAAGCAAACCCCGTGAACGCTGAGATCGAACAGTTTGAGGAAAACCTTAGCACAGGGTACCCTAGCCGTAGTTGGTAGGCGCGCCTCCACGATAATGGCGAACCAAGATCATCATGGGCTGGATTAGTAAGTCTCTGCCTTTCCCTGATAGTTGCATGGAAGTCATCCTTAGTGTCTTCTTCAATTTTCTCATGCACGCCACTGCCTGGTGCCCGCCAAAGTAATAAAATCATTTCTATTTCACGATGGAATCAACGTGTTTATGCCTGGTTCTTCGGACCCAAATAATCTCTACGGTTTAGTTTCATCCTCAGACTTCAATGCTACATAAGTAGTAGAGAGCGAACACAACACATATGCAAATAAACAGTCTCTATATCTTCGTTTGAGTTCCCCATGTGAATTTTCGGAGAGAAGAAAACTAGATTTGATTTTCTGCGAATAGTTTGGTATTTAGTATTTATTGTTCTGTCACTGAGAGTTCGCCGCCGTGGGGTGCTCATTGTTCAGTCAGTGAAACTTTGGTGTACATGCTGTTTCAGCCCCTCAGTATTAGGTGCATGATCAAGTTTTTGACATGGGCTTGTCTTTTGCTGGCAGATGATTTGATTTGTTTACTTTTCACCAAAATTAAAATAAAAAAGATGCATGAGAAATGTTTGTTTTAATGAGTGATTTAACTAATTTTCTACAATGCCCTCTATTTAGCCACTTAGGAAAATTCCGTCAACAATATCTTGGCTAACTATACTACAGCTAATATATGTGCGCTGGGTTTTAGATGTTTTCCTTCATCACTCAAATTGATTTTTGAGGAATTATTCTATAATACATTCCCCAATTCATAATATAATATCCATTTATTTTCTTATATAAAATATGGGGTTTATTATTCTTCAATGCGTTTAAGAATCGCTTGGCATGGCAAAACAAAAAAATGAAGAGACAAGGGAAAAAAACGGCATTAATAAATTACATGGATTCTTTATAACTCTGTAACAAGATTAGAAAACTTCTGCCCGATATTTTGTTTGCTTTGCTGAACTTACTATATATATAGAACTACAGGTTATTAATTCATCATCTTGTTTTAGTGCAATTGAAATAATCTATTCGGGCACTCTGTCCTGTTTCAGCACAAAGGAGAGTCTTCATGGTCAGAGCTGTGCTGAATCCACAGTCAGTGCAGGAGCTCCAAGATTCTTTGACCGGGAAGCCACAGCAGTGCCATCCTTCTGAAGTTGCAGCCCCACATACCGCTCCAACTCCAAGGGGGAGATATGCAAGGTAAGGCTGATAGCCGCTTTTTTAGTGTGTTGAACTTTGATCGATATCTTTCCATTTCTGAATAAAGTATCAAGCATCTGGTGGATCATGTTTCACAGTTCACATACAAGAGCGCAAATGAGCAACTTCATCATTCTCCCTCGTGAACTTTTGATCATTTATGTACTGATATATAAGGGAATTGATGAACTTGTGATCATTATGTTTTGATACATGGGAATTGATACTCGTTCTTTTTACAACATATAGGAGTAAAGTGGGTTGAGCTTCCAAGGAAAGGAGCACTCATGGAGGTTACAACTGGGAGGAACACTCTTGGCAGTTTGAGTCCCCTTTCCCGCAAGGGATGAGCGCAAGCAGTATACCAGCTCCTGCAATTGTCCGTTCACCAAAGAAGAAGTCACCTGAGGAAAGGAAAGCAATCAAAGAAAAGAAAATCATGCAGAGTGAAAGAGCCTCAGTGCACCATGTCGAGATAGCCTTGAGTAAATACAACAGAGCAAACAACACCGCGGTATATGCCACTGCCTCTTTTGTCTGTATCTCTCTACCAAATAGTTACCTGCCGTTTGAACATTAGTTTAAAAACAATTGCCCTTTTGTGCTATTTTCAGTTTGAGCTGGACGAGATAACAGTGAAGTGCCTGTTTTTTGAGTTTGGAGGGCCTTGCTATCATTATAAATTCACAGCTAAGCCTGAGAAACATCATTCTGCTACCTGAGAAACATCATTCTGCTGATGGCTATACTAAGCTTTTCTTCTCAGAGATTAATTGCCCTCTTCAGAGTGAGGATGATGTATTGCTGTGTTGTATAATTGGGGAGAAAGATGCAGGTAGCTTCATTAATAATTTTCTGAATCTTCCTAACATTTTGGATTTACTCTTGTCCTGTGATACCATTTCATGTATTCACAGTTGTACACGACTTTTCTTGATATTACAATAGCGTGATTATTTTCATCCTGTCCATAGTATGCAACATCAGTTTCTTTAAATAATGGCTCATAGGACTACAATGCAACATTGATGCCTTACCCTTAGTTTCTTTGTAACATGCATTGTTACATAGTCGCATGTCATAATGCAACAATATGAACTATATGATGGAACAATTAAGAAAATTGGTACTTTTGGGATAAAATCTTCTCGGTTCCAGCTTTAGATTTCTTTTGTGTGCAACATAAAACTTGTATTGCATTACTTGGGTTACCTAGATATAAAACTTGTATTACACAACTACCGTTTTTCCCTTTCGATCTTCAATGTTCATTTTATTTGACACTAATCGTGTTACAATTTTAGGTCACTGCCACGCCTGTGAGGATTATCGATCTATGATGGTTCACCCATCAAGTCGTGCATACGGTGGTGGTAATACTACTGCTATCGATTATCCTGATGAGGACAGCTCAAGCTCAGATAGTGACTACTAGCATCTTGTTTAAGCTCCAAGAACCGTGGCTAGATTATTTGGCCATGGTTAACCTTTTGCTGTAAAGGGTTTGGCATCTCTGGGATATTTCCACTGATATTTCGAAATCTGGACCCTGCTTGTAATACAATCATGGGCATCAATTTGTTTTTTTCGTCTTTCAGTTTTGCCTTTGTGATTACATACATGATACATGTCTGATTTTCTGATTTGACAAAAATTTACTGAGCCATTGGCCATCTTTGTATTCCACTACACACTCACGTTTCGATGAAACTAGGGGTAGGACACCACTCCGATCACAAAGATCAGACAGCTCACAAACTAAAACTATAACGCCTTAATTTTTTTTAAAAATGAATCAGGTACGAGAGTTGCCGATTATACTAAAAAGCAGATGAAGCCTAGACTAGGCAAAATTAAAAATGATACAGCTAGGGTCAGTTAAATTGGGCCATCAACACGCATCGAACTCAAACTCAATAACGTCTTAAATTGGTGCCACATTCTACAAGCTAAAGTCGATGACCTCGGCAAACTGTAGGCTAGAAACAAACACACCTTCATCCTCTGCCAGCACATCTCAGGCTCTATGGGAGCATAGGTAGGGCTCCATGCATTGCAGCAGAGCTAGCGGATGCACATGACCAGCCCTATGGCAGCATAGGTAGCTCTCCATGCATTACTCCCCCACCTGAATTATATTTGTATTGGCTCAAAGCTTTTGTGAATACAAATGAAGTTCCACCTAGGTTGAGGTGAGCATAGGCGTTAGAGGGGTGCAGATTACATCAGTTTTAGAATGCTGAATCTCGACAACGAGGCGCTAGTGGTGACTTCGTGAATCTCGAGATCTGTCGGCTCAGTCCTTCGAATGTGCTCATAAGGGTAAGTATGCATCTGTGTTGTACTGTGTAATAATTTTATAATATAAACTTACTTAGAGATGCAGATGTTATTATTAGTTTTTACGCCTTTGTCCGGCACAAACAAATCATTCACTCCTTTTGGGGGATAGAGGACGTCACAGATTAAAGCTGATGCTGGCCCATGTACGGATGAGCATCTGTAATATGCAGAGAGAAGAAGGCAATAGATCTATCGTTGCTTAAATCAATTGAGGTTCTTTTGTTTGCAAGTTTGTTGGTCTGGGCTGTTGATATTTAGTTGATGATTGTATTTTTGCATTGTTGTTTTTTTACTGGGCATTCTTACACCTTTACATTATATCAAGTCACAAGTCACACGATTTTTCGCATGAAAACATGACCTTTACATTATATCAAGTCACAAGTCACACGATTTTTCGCATGAAAACATGCGCTTTGCGTCCACCAGCGCTCGAACCCCTGACCTCCTGCTTCGTGTCTTCGGCCCCAGACCACTCCACCTGTGAGACACTTGTGCCTAAATGACATATTCGTCCTAGCCATTTTATGTTTATTTGATTTTGAAATAAGTATTTGGGACTCTAAATATTTTCAAATGAAAAAGTTGTCAACTATAAAATTTTATAACTCTTCAAGATCTATAACTTTGGTTTTGGTCATTTCTCCATCCGAAGTCATTTGAAGAATTTGAATTTTAGATGTGAGAAAATTCAATCATAATTTTCGTTAGATAAATAATTTGAAATTAAAAAGTTATCAACTGCAAAGTTGTACAATTTTTCGAGATCTACAACTTTTGTTTTGGGTGTGTCTCCATCCGAGGTCGTTTGAAAAATTCAAATTTTAAATTTGAGAAATCAAACGTAATTTTCGTTAGATAAATGGTTTCAAATGAAAAAATTGTCAACTACAAAGTTGCATAACTTTTTGAGATCTATAACTTTTGCTTTTATTGCTTTTCCATCCAAAATTCTCAAATACCACTACACACTCACTTATGACTATGGAACATATGACATTTCTTATTAACTTCTTAACTTCTATGAAATCTTGCAAATCAAATAAAGTGACATCATAACGACTTCAAAAAATAAACTTGTAAACTACAAAGTTACATAACTTTTCAATATCTACAACTTTTGTTTTGGTTACTTCTCCATCCGAGATCCTTAACTATCACTGCACACTCACTTATGACTATAGAGCATATAGACTCATTTGGTATTAACTCTACAAACTCTTGTGGTGTATATTTGGATATTCAAACGATCTCAAATAAAAAAAGTTTGAACTATAAAGTTGTAGATCTCGTCGATTACTATAACTTTGATATAAATTTCGTCTTCACCGGACATCATATGAGAAAGTTATGAAAGTTTTCTCATATCATATCACTGTCGGTTAATGACTCAGTATCAGCAAGAACTGATAGTAATAATATCAGTGTCAGTTTCAGTTATAAATCGATAGTGATGATCCAATATCAGTGTCGGTTAGTCCTATCACTGTCGTATATGTCAAAAAACCGACAGTGATGTGCCGGTTTCTTAAAACGACAGTGATGAAGCTGACAGTGAATGTCAGATATGTAGTAGTGAACAATTGATGTTAAGCCTAATTGAGATCGGAATGCTTAAGCCTCGAGATTTGGCTGACAATTAGAAAACAGCAAAACTCCGATTACAAGGTAATTTCAATGTTCCTTCTTGGTTGATATTGCAGTACTGCTTTTAGAATTTTAATGTGCATAAATATTTCTATTAATTACAAATCATAAACTTACGTTCATACCGGTTTTAATTTTGAAAAAATACCGTATCCATGTATATATCCTTATACATACGATAGCATGTGTGTATCCATATCTGTAGTGTGTATGTAGACAAAGAACTCATGTTCATCTAGCGCTATGTTACAGTCTGGACCACTAAGATTTTTTCCAAGATTCGCCACTGTAGAGGTGACTGCTAAAAATAGAGGGCATCTGTAGATGTGGCTGGGTTTTCAGACGGCTGTAAAAATTAATTTCTAGAGGCAAACCGGCTTATAAACCACTTTTAGAGGTGGTTTTTTTTATAAGGGAGATGTTTCTAAAATAATTTCTGTAGCAGTTATTGCAAAACATATTTAGCCATTGGAAATACAAATAAGACCATCATCATCATTAATTTTTTTTGCGAGACCACTAGGCACCAAATGATAAGACATAGCCAAACCTATCTACTTTTGTTGGAACCAACCGAGGGAGCTGTCACGATGCTCATAGTCACTGAGGAACCTCTCACAAGTCGCTAATAGTCACTATCTGAGCTTGAGCTATCCTCGTCAGGATAATCAATAGCAGTAATTTTACCACCACCATATGCACGGCTTGATGGGTGAATCATTGTAGGCCGATAATCCTCGCAGGCGTGGCAATGACCTGAATTTATAATAGACTTGGCCAAATGTGCAGAAATGAATAAAATGACGGCACACAAATTGAGCACTCCAATGCCTTCATTAATCCATGTAAACTGTTTATTGCTCACGGAGGTGATTACTGTAAGGACAGACTAAGAAGAAATTTATCCCAAAGATATCACGGAGGTCCTAGCAATATGGAAAGTGACAACATTTAGTTCTTGCTGCCCAAATGGTAACTAATAATTGCTCAATATTTCATATCCTTCTAAGAAGTTCCAAGACATTGTTTAATCATACTAATGCTTCTTGTTATAAAGTAGATCAAAATAATGGTGTTAATATTATCCGAGGAAACTGTTGTTTTAAGGCAGAATTGTTAAGGAATGAAAGTTATCACAAGACAAGAGTCAAGAAAAAACATATAAAACATCCAGGAAAAAAATAAGAGAGCTAGAGAATGAAGCATACCTGCGTCTTTCTCCCCAACAATACAGCACAACAATACATCATCCTCACTCTGAAGAGGATAATTAATTTCAGCAAAGAAAAGATTACTATTGCCACCAGCAGAGGGATGGCTGTCAGGCTTAGCTGTGAAGTTGTACTGATAGCCAGGATCGCCAAACTCGAAAAACAGACACTTCACTGTTATCTCATCCAGCTCAAACTGAAAAGTGAAAACAGAACGAAAGAGTACAATTAGAAAGATCTGATAATATCCAAACTCCAGATAACTATTCCTAAAGAGAGGAGACAGACGTAGATATATATAGCAGTAGTGTACCGTGGTGCTGTTTGTTCTGTTATATTTACGCAAGGCTGTCTGGACATCATGCAGGGAGGACTTTTCATCCTACATGATTCTTCTCTCTCGGATCGCTTTCCTTTCCTCTGGAGATTTCTTGATTTTTGGTGGACGGACAACAACAGGAGCCTTCTTAATGGTATCTTCATAGGCATATGCCATGTCGATTGGGTCCATTCCTGGGAGGTAAGGGTATTCAAACCGCCAACCATGTTCCTCCCTGTTGTAACCGTCAGGAGTGCTCCTTTCCTTGGAAGCCCAACCCGCTTTACTCCTATGTTATAACAAAAACGAATATAAAGTCCCATATATAAAATCCTAAGTAATTGCTCATTTGTGATTTAATTATGCTTCATTTATGTGATGTAGACCCAGAGCATGTTGGACACATTATTTGGTTAACATAAAAGACTAAAAAGCACATGTGGAATCATGCTACCAGACAACACAGAGTGCTGAACAGGTGCCTGCAGTTTCCATTAGTTGATGCTGGGTTCTCAACAGCTGCTTGCTATGTCGGGAACATGGTGAGGGCACAGCTCATATATAGGAGCAATACACAAATGACTAGAAGGCTGCACATTTTACTTCATTTTCTATAAAATCAGGTCATCATCAAACTGAAGGTGCAAAGACTACAGACACTTTGGTTTGTGTAGTTCCTGTTTCGAAAGCGGGAGGGGTGACCGAGTCAATCACGCTTGCATACTTCCTTTCAATCAACAAATTACAAGTTTGCATGTAAGCTGATGAAGGGATGGAAAGGTATTTCAATCAATCAGAACGCGAAAAAAAGAGGCTACGATCTTTACCTTGCATATCTCCCCCTTGGCGCGGTGCGCGGTGCAGCAACTTGAGAAGTATGAAGGTGTTTTGGCTTCCCTGCCGAAGTATCTTTGCAATCCTGCAGAGACAGTGCAGACAAGGCTTCAGCACTGCCCTGGCCATGAAGATCCTCCTCCTTTGGCCCGAAATAGGACAGGACAGGGCAGATAAGATTATATATTTCGATTGCACTAAAGCACATTGAGTCCAATGGATCGGCAGACAAATGGAGTAGAAAGGATTATGAGCACTGCTTGCAGATGCAGCTAGAGAGCTAGAGGAAATTAGAGACTTACGAATCCTCCTCATGATACTCGTCGCCCGCCATTGTCGATGACAGCGCTCACGCTCACACGTGGGAAACAAGAAATTTAGGGCACTCTACGCCGCTTCCTTCAGGGTTCAGGGTTCAGATTCTTGCGTCCGATCCATAGCGTTTGGTTAGTTAATTATATAGGCCGCGCGCTGATTGGCGTCCGATTGATTCGCGGTATAACGTGGAGCCAGAAACGTGCGTTTTGAAACGGAAAAGGAGGAGGAGGAATCGCTGAGAAGTACCTGACGGACTCGTGTTCGGATTTGGTCCCGCCCTAGCGTAGACGCCAAACCCGGTGGGGCGGTGGCCTCAGAAGTCAGAATCTCCCGTTACGTATTGCCGTCCAAATTTACCCTCGCCTACACTGCGCCATGGTCACCTCTGTTAGATTGATCTCCTAACTAATAAACCCAATGGTCTATTGGGCATTGGTCACGCGCCCTGATCAGGGGCGCCCAACCCTACATGGTTGGTGGGCCCCCGTCGCACTGCGCTATATAAAGAGGTGGGGGGCCGGCGGCTCAAAGTACGAGGTTCGCCGTGAGCCGCAGACCCCACCGACAAACGCTAGACCGATCTAAGAGGCGGCGCTTGACCCGGTGACGAAGCTCGGCCGACTCTCGTCGTCATCGCACTCGCCCGCCCGTCTGCAGACCGCATCGACGTCGTGCAACCTCTACTCCACCCGTCGCTGCCCGTGTGCTGCCTCCATTAACGAACCAGCGATGGCCAGCTCAACCGCGACTTCCTCCGAAGGCTCAGGTTCAACACTAGCACCTCTACCCTATCTCCCTCTCGGTGTAGTGTTCTAGGTCTAGATGTGCATGTGCTTTACGGATCCAAGTGTTCATCCGCCTAGATCTACCCTAGTCGATCTACAGAACCACAACATTGGTATCAGAGCCTTTTTCTAGCGGTAGATCTGGATCGGGGAAAGAAAGAAATCAAACCCTAACCCTAACCCAGGAAGGGGACTGACTGAAAAAGAAAAAGAACCACGCCGGGATCCGGCGACCGCTCGGTGACTGACTGAGAAAAAGAAAGAACCGATTTCAAATCGGGGAAAAAGTAAACAGTGGCCATCCCAACCCTAACCCTAACCCTAATCGGTAAATGGGGCCAAAATCCAAATCAAAGAAACCGAAAGGGGAAAGAAAAGGATGAAGAGGGGAACCTACCCGGTCCTTCCGACACCGCCGTCGCGCGGAAAGCTACCACCGTGCGGGTGGTGGTCACCGCCGCCATGGTTGGCGCTACGGACAGAGGCCCGGCTTCGTAGTAGCTCAGACAATGATCCAAAACCGCTCGGCAATGGCGCGGCCGCCATGGCGGCGCAGCGCGCACCGGCGAGGGCTTGGCACCGGTGTCGTCCCTCTCTTCTTCGGTGAGACGGTGGTGGCGCGTGCTCTTCGTATTTACTAGCATCGCTGCGTGGGAGAGGAGAGGAGAAAGAGGAAATGCAGCTAGGGTTGAGAGGAGGCGGCGGCGGGGGGTTTTGTTGGGCGAGACGGCCGGACACCGTCTCGATCCGATCTAGCGATCGGATTCGCCGGACGGCTTTAGGCCCGTGCGGGCAAACGGTTTCATGCCCGAGCCCAGGTTGCGGCCTGAGGCACGGAGAGAAGCTGCCTTGAAGGCGAGGCCGTGGAGTCGTCTTTGTGGGCTGCTAGCGTTCTTCGGGCCATGAGTGTCTTTGGCTGGTATTTGGGCGAAATGGCCTAATGAATAGAAAGCGACTCATGTTTTTTTTTATTTTTCCGAAATATATATATTTGATGAATTTCAATTGGAAGTTGATGCAAATCTTTGTGCAATTTTTGTCCAACGACAATTTTGTTAGGAAAACGATTGCAATATTTAAGAGTTCTGGAAAAATAATTATGGGCATATTTAAATTTTCCATTGCGTATTTAAAGTAATTATGGACTTTTAATTAAATTGAACCAACAGGAGAATTTGATTTTAAAGCCAAGAGATAAAATATGAGTTGATTATGATATTGTTATTTTTCGACCAACGTTGTTAATAGCAATATTATAATTTTAATGATTATGCATTATTTCTATTTACGCCCAACGGTGATGTAGATTTAATGTATAAAATAATTGTATGTTTTAATTTTGACCAACGTTAAACTAAGGCATGCAATTATTGTTGTTATTCTGTTCTCACACTATTTGAATTATGTTTTGAGGAGGATACAACTTGATGAGTTGTATCAAAGAGATCCCCAACGTAAAAGGTGATAACTATATTGAGTGGAAGAAAAAGATAGACTGGCTTTTATCCTCGCTAAGGTGGATGAGGTTGTCACCACACCGTGTCCCGAGAGAACCTGTGGCACGGTGTGAGGGAGATGATGAGGCCCGATCTTTGCATGGCGAGCAGAGCGGATTTTGCTCCGTAAAGATGTCCTATGACCTTGAGCATAGGAAATGGGTCACTGCCAACAAGAAGTGTTTGGCAGTGATAAAGAACACGATTGAGCCTGCTATTGTGGGCTTAATTCCAGACTGTAACACGGTCACAGAGTACCTAGAAAGAATAAAAAGTCAGTTCACTGGCTCTTCAAAGACATATGCAACCCAGCTGATCAAGCAGCTGGTTACAGAAAGGTACTCTGGTGGCGGCAGTGGCATTAGAGAGCACATACTGAGAATGAGCAATCTGGCATCTAAGCTCAAACCAATAGATTTGGCACTCAAGGATGAGTTTCTTATTCATTTGATTTTTGCTTCTTTGCCCAAAGAATTTGACACATTTGTTGTTAATTACAACATACAGCCTGAAAAATAGGATTTAGAAAAGCTCATAGCCGTGTGCAGGAGGAGGAAAGAATAAAAGTTTCACAAGGTGGTTCTGTCAACTACCTAAAAGATAAGAAAAAGAACTATAATAACAGCTCTTCCTCCAAGTCATCTGGAAAAGGTCCCATGCAACAGTCTCAGAACAAGCAATTCTCAGTGGAAAAAGACCAGTGTCTCCATTGTAGAAAGACGGGACATTATAAGAAGAATTGTCCCGATTTCCTAAAGATGATAATGAAGAATAAATGTGAGAACATTATTACGTTCGTAAATGAATCCTTGTATATAAAGTTTTCAAAATCTACTTGGTGGATTGATTCAGGTGCAACTATTCATGTTGCTAATTCATTACAGGAATTCCGTTCGATGAGAACTTTACAAAGAAGCGAAAGTTTCATTAAAGTCGCAAATGGAGTACAAGCAGATGTTGAGGCCGTTGGAGATCTTCCTCTAGAGCTTCCAGATGGCTTCATACTTTTTCTTAGAGATGTTCTTTATGTACCTTCTTTGCAAAGAAACCTGATTAGTGTATCAAAGTTGGACCATGATGGTTATGATTGCCATTTTGGAAATGGCAAATGTCAGATATTGTTTAATAATAAATGTGTTGGTCTTGCCTTCCGACAAGACGAGCTTTATTTGTTATCACTTCGTGAAAATATGAATTCCGTATGTGATGTGAATGAAAATGTATCCTCATCGAACAATGAAAACAGAAAACGAAAGAGAGCTCACGATGCGTTATCGAAATTATGGCACTGTCGTTTAGGCCATATTTCGAGGGGGAGAATAGAAAGACTAGTTAAGAATAATATTCTTCCTCCATTAGAGCTCTCAGATTTAGAACAATGTAGAGATTGCATAAAAGAAAAGTATGTAAAGAAAATTAAGAAAGATGCCAAACGAAGCGCAGGAATTCTACAGATTATTCACACAGACATATGTGGTCCTTTTCCTGTGAAAAGTATGGATGGTTATGATTCATTCATAACATTCGCATACGATTACTCTCGGTTTGGCTACATTTATCCAATTAAAGAAAGAACAGAAGCGTTGGATAAATTCAAAATATTTAAATCAGAAGTTGAAAATCAGCATGATTTAAAGATTAAGATAGTCGGTCGACCGTGGGGAGAGTACTACGGTCGGCATACCCTATATGGACAAGTTCTCGGACCTTTTGCAAGGTTCTTACAGGGAGAATGGTATAGTCGCCAAAGTATTCAACACGGGCGAACCTCAAAGTATAATGGAGTAGTTGAAAGGCGAACTGCACCACGATGGATATGGTGCGTAGTATGATAAGTTACTCCACTTTACCGATGAGTCTATGGATGAGGCGTTAAAACCACCATTCATATTCTCAATAGAGTACCAAGTAAGACGGTGCCTAAAATACCGTATGAGTTGTGGATGTGAAGAGTACCCTCACTTAACCATTTTGCGTGTGTGGGGAGCCTACTTTGAGGCTAAAGTTTTTAACCCAAATATTGGGAAGCTAGATCCCAAAACAACTGAGTTGCCATTTCATTGGCTACCCAGAAAAGTCAAAAGGTTTTCGCTTTCTCTTGTCCTAATGAGACATACAAAGTTTGTGGAAACGAGACACACTGCTCTTCCTAGAAGATGAAATGATTAGGGGAGCATGGTAGCTCGAGAAATTGACCTTGAAGAGAAGCGGGTGTATGCACCCACTCCGATCATTCATGAGCCATTTTCTCACTACTGCTTTGTTGCTACACCGACAGAGACAAGACTTTGTGGTGCAAAGACCTATTGTTATCCCTACTGTGGCAACAATGAATGATGATGAGGACCACGTGCCTCAGGATCATATAGAACCTATTGCCACACATGAGGGGAGCAACAACATGCCTCAAATGAAAATGTGCCAATTGAGGAGGTCCCTAGAAGGTCTCAAAGAGTTAGAAAATCAGCTATTCCTCTGCTGATTATGAGGTGTAACATGAAGAATTTCAAATGGAGGATGATCCCACCTCATTTGAAGAAGCCATGAAAAGTGATCATTCATCAAAGTGGCTTGAGGCCATGGAAGATGAGATGAGATCAATGAATGCAAATAAAGTTTGGGATTTGGAGATAATTCCTAAAGGAGCCAAAACAAAGAGGTACGTAAATGGGTCTACAAAACAAAACTTGACTCTCAAGGGAATATAGAAAGATATAAAGCCCGACTTGTGGCAAAAGGCTTTACACAAAGAGAAGGGATTGATTACAATGAGACTTTTTCTCCAGTCTCGTGTAAGGATTCCTTCAGAATCATAATAGCATTAGTGACACATTATGATTTGGAATTACATCAGATGGATGTAAAGACGGCATTTCTCAACGGAGACTTAGAGGAAAATGTTTACATGGCACAACCGAAAGGTTTTGTCATGGAAGGAAAAGAACGTTTGGGATGCCGCCTAAAGAAATCTATTTATGGATTAAAACAAGCTTCAAGACAGTGGTACTTGAAGTTTGATTAGACAATAAAGAATTTTGGGTTTAAAGATAATGTTGAGGACAATTGTGTCTACGCAAAGTTTAAGAATGGGAAGTTTATCTTCCTTGTCCGTATGTGGATGATATCTTACTTGCTAGTAGTGATGTTAGTCTACTCACGGAGACAAAGAAGTTTTGTCCTCAAAATTTGATATGAAAGATCTTGGTGAAGCTTCGTTCGTTCTAGGGATCGAGATTCACCGAGATAGAAGTAAAGGGGTATTAGGACTGTCACAAAAGGCATACATAGAAAAAGTCTTAAAGAAATTCGGTATGCACAAATGTAGTCCCTCACCGCTCCTATAGTCAAGGGCGGCAGAGATATGGGGATTTTCAATGCCCGGGAACCAATATGAGATCGATCAAATGAAAGTGGTTCCATATGCTTCAGCTGTCGGAAGCTTGCAATATGCTCAAGTGTGTACGCGCCCTAACTTGGCATTTGTTACCGGGTTACTTGGCAGATTCCAGAGCAATCCTGGAATAGAACACTGGAAATTGGTAAAGAAAGTCTTGCGTTATTTGCAAGGAACGAAAGGCCTCATGATGACGTATAGAAGATCTGATTCACTCCATATAGTGGGATATTCAGATTCTGATTATGCGGGAGATAATAGAAAATCCACGTCTGGATATGTGTTCACTCTCGCAGGGGGAGCTATTTCATGGAAAAGCTCAAAGCAAACCGTCACTACATCGTCCACAATGTATGCCGAGTTTGTAGCGTGTTATGAGGCAACGGGGCAGGTGAACTGGCTAAAGAAGTTCATACCCGGTTTAAAGGTGGTTGACGACATCAATAGACCACTGAAATTATACTGCGATAATAATCCAGCAGTACAGTATGCTCACAACAATAGGTCAAGTGGTGCTGCCAAACACATTGACATAAAGTATTATGTTGTGAAGGATAAAGTCCGGGATCAAATGATAAGTCTTGAGCATATAAGTACCGAAAAGATACTCACGGATCCGCTTACAAAAGGCTTACCACCTAACGTGTTCAGAGAACATGTAGCCGGCATGGGTTTAAGGGAAAGCCTATGATTCCTGGACTATAAAGGACCCAAAAGTTAAAGTAACTATTTCAGATCAGAGACGTGCATTGTAGCTGTTAAATCTATCGGCGATTGACCGTGACGATGAGACATGCTTTATGCATCATCTGTGAAGAAATGAGTAAGGATAAAAGGATTGAAGTTTAAAGTTTAAAGATAAAAGTAATAGTGAGATCAAGGGGGAGAATGTTAGATTGATCTCCTAACCAATAAGCCCAACGGCCTATTGGGCCTTGGTCACGCAGCATACGATCGGGGCGCCCAACCCTACATGGTTGGTGGGCCCCGTCGCCTCACCACGCTATATAAAGAGGTGGAGGGCGGCGGCTCAAAGTGCACGAGGTTCGCCGTGAGCCGCAAACCCCACCGACAAACCCTAGACCGATCTAAGAGGCGCGACCCGGTGACAGGAAGCTCACCGACCTTCACCATCGTCAACGCCACGCCCGTCCGTGCCGACTTTGCATCGACGTCCGTGCCACCTCTACTCCACCCGTCGTTGCCCGTGTGCTGCCTCCATCACCGAAGCTGAGATGGCCAGCTCCACGACTCCCTCCGAGGGCTCAGGTTAAACACCAACACCCCTCTCCTCGTCTCTCCGTTCCTTCCTCTCTGTTCATCCCGTATTCAAAGGAAACCGGCCTAGATCTACCCTAATCGATCCTCAGAATCAACAACCTCCTCCCACGCCGGCAGTAAGCCAGCAAGCCATGGTGCTCAGCAGCAGCCACGCCTCCCCGCCAGGACGGCAGACGCAGCAAAACTCGACGGCGCAAGCTCGGTCGGCATCCCGGCGCGCTGCAGCTCCTCTGTGCGACCCGCCTGCTGCCACGACCGGCCGTAACAACGTGGATGGTTCAGCTTCGGCTGTGTTAACCTCCTTCGGCGCTCGATAGAAGCGCGTTATACGTTTGTTTAAACTCTTCTCCTTAATACAATGATACACAAATCTTTTGCGTATTCGAGAAAAAAAAAGTGGATGGCATGTCCATGGAGGATGCCCACAACCTGTTCGATGCAACGCCTACATATGTATGTATGGAATCTTGAGGAGATGCATGTGTTCTGTGCTTGCCCCCGTCCACAAACTTGAACTTTGTTTATTTAGGCACATTAAGGACCTAGATAGATCTCGAGCATGATGGGTTACCTTGCAGAATTGGATCCACTCTGAAAAAAAGCATGTTTATGTCTTCTTATCTGAGAGACAAGTATCAGTTTTCTGATTTAGAATGTGCACTAAATTGATAGATTTAGTCAAAAGTTTATTTGTGTTCAAGCAATTTTTTAATGAACATTGTGTTTTCATTATCTTACCCTATTGGATGGACTATGCAGTTTGATTTTAAGTTTATAATTGAAAATTATAGATATGAACTATTATTGAATTGTTTACTTGTTTTCATTGATCAATATGCAGTGTAGCCTCATGTACCGCTCCTAGGAGGAGATATGCAAGGTAAAGCTGCTAGCATCTTGTTTTCTGTTTTCCTTGTTCTCTCATTCTTTGCAATTTCATTTTAAATAATTGACTTGATTTTACAAGCTCCGATTATGAGGTTAGCAGCCACTAGTTAAAGGAAAGTAAAATATGCAGCGCTCTAATCATCCATGTATGGCTGTGCAGTTGACCCTATGTCCTCACCCTGTGTCCCACATAGCAAGCAGCTGTTGAGATGCCACATCAACGGATGGCAACTTTGAGCATCTGTTTAATCCAAAGTTTCAAATCTGAATCTAAAGAAAATCGATATTCTGAAGTCCACTGCTCTGCAGTGTGTGGTAACATGACTTTGCATGTTTCTCTTGTACTGAAATAATGTATCAAACATCTGGTGGTCAGACATCTATCGCATAAAAGAAGCATATGACAAATGAGCAATCGATCATTTGAACCCATGAACTTTTGATAATTAGGAATTAATATGTGAGACTTCATACCCATTGTGTTATGAGATAGGAGTAAAGTGGGTTGGACTTCCAAGGAAAGGAGTACTCCCGAAGGTTACAATAGGGAGGAACATGCTTGGCGGTTTGAATCCCCTTTTCCACAAGGGATGAGCACAAGCAGTATAATGGATGCATATGCAGAAGCATTTCCAGCTCCTGTTGTTATCCGTCCACCAAAGAAAAAGAAGTCGCCAGAGGAAAGGCAAGTAATTCGAGAAAAGAAAATATGGCAGAGTGAAAGGACCACACTGTGCCATGTTGAGACAGCCTTACATAAATATAACAGAGTAAGGGGTGCTTGGTTTGATCTCCTAAACTTTAGTCGTTGTCCCATTGGATGTTTAACATATGCATGGAGTATTAAATATAGACTATTTACGAAACTAAATGCACAGATTCAGACTGTTTTACGAGATGAATTTTTTAAGCCTAATTACTCCATGATTTGATAACGCGGTGCTACAGTAACCATGTGTTAATAATGGATTAATTAGGTTTAATAAATTCGTCTCGTGGATTGCTGACGGATTTTGTAATTTGTTTTTTTATTAGTATTCGAACACCCCATATGACACCTCCATATGACACTCCTAAACTTTATTCCTTGAATCCAAACACCACCTAAACAACACCATGGTATGCTGCTCTCTTCTATCTATCTCGTAATAGTTTACTGCCGTTTGAACACATTAGATTTAATTTTACTCTTTTGTGCTAATTTCAGTTTCTGCTGGATGAGATAACAGTGAAGTGTTTGTTTTTTGAGTTTGGTGGGCCTTACTATCATTATAATTTCACAGCTTATCCTGAGAACAGTCGTCCTGCTGATGGCTGTATTAAGCTTTTCTTCTCTGAAATTAATTGCGCACTTCGAAGTGAGGATGATGTATTGCTGTGCTGTATAGTTGGGGACAAAGATGCAGGTATGGTTTTATTCTATAGCTTTATCAATGTGTTCTTTTGAATCTCCCTAACATTTTTGCTTGACTGCTGTCCTGTGATAACGTTTCTTGTATTCACCATTCTTAACAACTTTTCTTGAAATTACAATAGCATCTTTATTTTCACCCAGTTCATAGTAAGCAGTGTTTGGTATTATGCATCATTGACGCCCTACCATATAATTCCTTCTGTCATGCATTGTCACATGCCATACTGCAACAACATGAATGAACAAAAGGATGAAGCAGTTAAGCAAATTGGACTTTTGGGATTATTTCTGCTTGGTTCCAGTTGCAGTATCTTTTATGAGTAATATAAAACATATTGCGCTATTTTGGATACCTAAATATCACCCCCAGCTGATTAGCTGGAGGTACTCTAGTACACAGTTTGTTTCCCTTTCAATATTCAATGTTAGCTTTGTTTATTCGACGCTAACTCTGTTACAATTTATAGGGCATTGCCACGCCTGCGAGGATTTGCGGCCTATGATGGTTCACCCATCAAGCCGTGCATACGGTGGTGGTAATACTACTGCTATCGACTATCCTGATGAGGACAGCTCAAGCTCAGATAGTGATTATTAGCAATTAGCATGTCGTGATAACCCCAGGAACTGTGGCAAGGTTTGGCATGGTTAATCTCTTGGTGGCGAATTGAGCCTAGCTTAGTTGGTTAGGTTTCTCGTGGTGAAACCTGTCCATCCGGATTCAAATTCTCGACTTGGCACGGGTGCTCGTATTTTTCTAAATTTATTTCAGGATTTAACGGCATTATGCTTTCAGTGGTAAGCGACGTTCCCGTCGACAGCGAGACGCCTGTGGTAACTTCGTCATTCTCGAGATGTGCCGACACAGTCTTTCGAAGGTTGCGTACATGTGTTCATAGGGGTGAGTGTGCGTGCGTGTTGAGCGTCTGCGTTTGTACTTGTGTAATTTGTAAAAAAAATCTCTTGGTGGTAATGGTACTGCATGATTGCATCACTTGGGATATTTGCACTCATCCAGTGTTATACATTTTGGAATCTGGGCCCGGCTTTTAGCCTCAGCTGTAGTGCAATACAGTGATGCATGACTCATGGCACAAGCTATATTTTCTTCTTTCACATTTTCCCTTCTGGTTACATGCTCAATTTTCTGACTTGATGTACGGGATAATTGCTGAGGCAGTAACCTTGTTGGTATTGTCCACTGACGTATGGAGGAAACTAACTAGTGCTGGGAAGTCGGTGATACCGCAAAGATCAGACACCTAATCGACTATATACGCTCTCACTTGTCAATTGTTCGAAACACGGCTATAAGATCGCCTACCTCTGCACGCTAGAACTAGAACCAAGCTCACGCTTTTTCTTTTCGACCAATAAGCTCACGCTCCATCCGATCCTTTAATCCTTTTATTTACGACATGCGTATCTGGCTTCAGTCGTAGGAGACATGCGTATCAGGTTCGACAGTTTGGACATGGGCAGTTGGGTGCCCCGTTTTTCAGGCACGGAAGGGGAAGCATTTCCAAAAATAAAAAAAAATGTATATAAAAAAATAAAAACATCAAGCCTACTGCTACTAGACTATTTTTTTAAGCACTTTTCCTATATAGTAGTTGCCTGGAAATTGTGTTTTGCTTCAGGCGACGTTGCGTCCGTTCACGAGCTTCAAGATTCACGTGTGGCTGATGGGCTTTATTGTATGCGGATTTGTGATGTCGACCCGTTAGCACCCAACCCAAGCTATCCGACACCCGTGTCTGCCTGTCTGGTGGCTTCGGACACTGTTTGTATTCCTGCATCGCGCGGCCAGGGAAGAAAGCGGAGGCGATTTCGTCGGCGCTGCGATGATTGTTCCGGCGAACTTCCACTTCCTCTTCGCATAGTGCTGCCGAAGGTGTGTACTCGATCAATCTAGAGTAGATTTTGTGGATCTGTATTGTGACGAGGACAGAGGGATGGAGATTTGGGTGGAGAATTTTGGGATGTAACCGGGGGATCAATGGGGTAGGGGAGTCTGACTCGGAGCTCACAGTTGGTGCCGATGTGGGGAGCGGAGCCGATGCTGCTGCGACTCTGCAATGCTTCTCGCGCCCTCGCGGGACCGGGCCGGCTCTCGTGCCAAGGTCACAATCAGCGGCATCCAGCAAGGCATGGTTGTGTCCACTAACAGCCGATTTGACTGCCAGGTGCTTGTGGGGTGACACAGGGAATCACCGGATCTCGATCTGTCTGGAGGTGTCTTGATGACTATGGGGAAGGGAAAGAGAGGAGGGGTAGCCTGGTGGTGGTGGTGGATGTAGACATGCGGTGACCTAGCGGCCAGGAGAGAAGGTGAGGACTCAAGAGGAGCCTTGTGGGAGGTGGGCAAGCTAGCGAATGGGCCCTTGGTTATCTAGCTGGAGCCAGCGGCAGTTTTGTTGCTTCCTCTCTAGTCTGCTGACATGCATGGTTGGTGGGTTGCATCTCGATCTGTCCTTTTTGTTTAGTTGATGACCATCTGCATCGACTCGCCATCTGCATTCATAGAAGACTTTAAAACTTTCGTATGTATTTGCTAATTGTGTCTTTGAGTCAAGTTTCTTTCAGTGAGGAGCATAAAATTCCAAAGATCATAAAACTGGACTTGCAGTTGCTATTTTTAATTACAGCATATACTTGCAATGCAGCCTGAAAGTATTCTTAAACAACTAACCCATGTATTACAATGATCAATTGTCTTATTGGCTTCAAGGATAGTTCAGGAAGGAGATAATTTAAGATTAATTCATTAACAAACTGTATCTTTTAAAATTTATGAATTGTCAACTATTGGCTGCTCTCAAGAGTGAGTGAGTTTCCTATGCCACAAAATCTCAAATGCTAGAAATAGTGCTTCCAGTTAAAGACCTATAGAAATGGCTCGCTTGAATGAACATTCATGTCTGTGGACGGAAGGAACTGTCGAGATCCACCACTTGTTAATGCTGAAATGTTACTGTTGTTAGTTTGTATTTGATAATCAGAGGTCTAGTGTAGTCTCAAACTATTTGTTTTTTTAAATGATTTTGTTTTTTGACGGGAGGGACAACTTGATAGGATTTGCATCTTTCAAGTAAGCAATTATGTACTTCTACTTACACTCATCTGAAATGGTGGTTTTGCAGATCTGACAGGGCTTACATCAAATTCTAAGAAAACACACACAGCTTCATGGGATGTAAGGTAAAATTGTTTGGTGGTAGTCAAAGTCAAGTGGGCATGTTTAGTTTTTTTTGCGTAATTTACCTATCATTGTTTGAGATCTTGTGCTTTCTTTCCTGATATACTCAACATGTTCCTATTTGGTGCCCATAGCTTAAGCCTCCAGTAATATTGTATTTGTTAGCCTAGCACTGCCTATGGGTTCCGACTTGTTTCAGCTCATATATGTTGCGGTGTTGTTTGCTACTTATCAGCACTGGTGGCTATTGCGTGGTTAGGCTCTTGGGTATGTTGCTAGATTGGGTGATTTCTGGCCTATGAGGCTATGATACGCTATACAATATTAGTTACTAATTGTTTAGGTGCTGCTCTCATTTTTTACGCTTTCTGAGGTTCAGGTTCAGCCTTCCTGTTCCTTTTGGACTCATAAGTTTTGGTCCGGCTCTCACTGCTATTTGTGTGTTGCTTACCACTAAGTTCAAGTATTTCCTTTGATTTCATAGTTTCATTTTACCTGTGAATTTCGATAGTGTTAGACTATCAAGATTTATGTTGCTTTCTTTGGTTGTTACCTAGAGTTCGCTTTTGCCGATTTACAAGTTCATATATAGCTTGCCTTCCATTCTTTTTTTTTGTTCATTTTGATTCAGATACTAGTTTTGATTTAGTGAGTTATTCAATCACTTGATGAGTTTTAATTTTTTTTTTTTGTATGGTATTGAACTTCCATCACAAGACGGTTCTCTGTTGTGCTGAAAAAAACCCAAAATTTTGGCAGTACAATGTCATGTCTAAATTTGGTCTCTTTGCCAACTAGTTTAATTCAAGAATGAACTGGATTTGTGATGCTACTAGAAAGAGTTGTGCCCGGGAGCCTTGCAGCCCTCCAGATATTTCATATATACTTTTAAGTCATTCAACCTTGAGAGCTAATATTTACATTCTATTCGCTTTATGTTATCCAGGTATGTCAATGATGAAAGTCCCTTTGGCGATACATAGTGAGTGCATCTACTGGCTGCTCAGATCTACAATACTTTGAGGGCTGTATCGATTACTATACAACCGGAAAGGTGAGATCTGATATGCAATCAAAATGCTTTTTGACCGTCTGATTTTGGTACATATTTGCTAATCTTACAAAATGTGATATGTTTGCTAGGCTTGGCATCTCTGTGATCCCGATCTTTGGACATGTTTTTGAGGCATTGCAAAGGGCTAGTTTCGGAACAGTTGTTGTGTCCAACTTTGACACTCATCTTCAGCTAATTTTAGTATTTTACAAGCTTTGAAATGTGGCCATTGGTTTGATGCAGTTTCAGATGTCTCTTTGAGGTTGGTTTCCATTTGAGAATATTCACTATATGGGCTTGTTTAACTAATCTTACTAATTAAGCTCTGTCCTTGTATTTATTTGTGCTTGTTTCTAAACTTTAGCTATTGATTTTCCTATTATTGCTTTCTTAAACTCAGTTCCTTGATGCCGCTCAACTTTCAGTTTCTGATGAGAAAAGCCAAACCCTACAATATTCTTGGAAGGCCGCAAGTTATTAGGAGTGCAACCCGATGAAGCTATGCATATTGGTGATTACTACAACAACGACTTATGTCATGCTCGTGCATTGATCTCTGAAGGGGATTACGGTCGAAACATAGAAGTTCCAAGTGACACCAATATCTCTCAGTCTTTGTTAAAACACAAAGTTGTCTTCGCTATCGATGACGCGTTCATCTGTGAGCACTGTGACTAAACTTTTGTCATGGTCGTATGCGTGCATTGTGCAAGAAGTGTTGATTGTATGGGGAGACCACAACTAATTTGTTCCAGTGGAGAAGGCATTTGCGATTCAGAGGTAGATGGTTTCTTTACACACACACTTTGGCACTATACAAAGTCATCCTTGTTTACGTGGTTGTGTCTCGGTTTGTCATTCTATTTTTGTTAATGCTGATAAACAAGTCATCCTTGCTAATTGTCCTGTGTTGTGCATGTCTACTTCATTTCCTATTAATTTTTTGTATTAAATATTCAGCAAATTACATCTGATATGCTTTTGCTGCCACTAATGCACCCTCTCTGTCTGCAAAAGACTTGTTCAGTAGCACAAGTTAACTGTATTGTCAGTAGGCTCTACACGCATTAGCCAGATTTTGTATTTATATACATACACAATAAAATTGCATTAAGAATGAGTACTATTTGCACTATTTGAAATGTGCAATTTTTATATTTGTGTATTGTAATTTTTAACATAAAATACAATATAATTGCATTAACAAGTTAACAGGTGGGGCTTTGCTTCCTTGTGTCAACTATATTTGTGGGATGCTTACAATTTCTAAGCAAGCTAGGAGTGAGGACTAACTAGTGGTCTGCTTGTTTAAAGGCTTTGTAGTGCATAGCTAATTTGTTACATTACAGGTTTTGGTAGGATGTTTTTCATCTCATCAGTGCCTAATTCTATATGCCTGTTGGGTAAGAGAACCAGTGTTATTCTTGTGCACTGAAATTGCCCTGCTACTTTGGTTCTATGGTTTATAGTGCCTTGTTCTAGAAAACTGTGAGAAGGCATTTAGTGAAGTCATGTTTAGTGAAGTCATGGTTCCTATGCATAAGTTAACGCATAGGAACCATGTTTAGTGAAGTCATGATTAGTTGCATAATCACTGGAAATTTTTTCATTGTTTTTCAGAATATTAGACATATCTGCGATTGTGCTTCCATAGAAAAAAGTTGTGATCTGTCCTTCCATAGAAAAAATTGTTTCTTGTGATATGTGATTGTGCTTCCATAGAAAAAATTATGATCTGTCCTTCCATAGAAAAAAATTGTCTCTTGTCAAATGTGTTTTTTGTAATTTGGGTCAACACACACCTCTCATTTGTCCTCTTTGATTTGTGTTTCTGTGTTGGCCCTACATATCTTTACAACAGCAACCAGTGTGTTTCTTCACTGCTGATTATTGTCCACGAACTGCTTACTGAATTGAGCCTATTTTAGCATCTTGGGCTTTTTCCTAAAAGTTCTGCATATGTCAAAAGCAGGGAGAAGGTTGTTCAGGATAGGGGTTCAAGTTTTGTGTGAAGGAAGAGTTGTGCTCAAGTGCATTGCCTAGCCCTACTTCTCAGCAACCAATGGTCAGTATATGTTCTCTCTAAATGCACACTTTGTCCTTCTATAGAAAAAAATTGTAATTTGTTAATTGGGATTTGTGCCAATATAGACCATATTTTTGTCCTTGTAATTGTGTTCTTTGTGATTTTTTGCCATTGCCTGGACCTAGATCACTGTCTGGTTCTCTTATTCCCCACCCACCCAACCATTCTCTGTCTCTCTCTCCCAGCCCTAGAAGCAGCTAACAACTATAGATAAACCTTCTGTCTATCTGAGTTCTTGTTGCACAGTGCTTGTTTCTTGTTATTTGTGCCAACACACACCACATCTTTGTTTGTTGTTTTGTTGATTCTTTGGAATAGGGGGTCCCTTTTGTCCAAAAGCATGTGAAGGGGCTAAAGTGGTGCAGATTTGCTCGTTGGGGTAAGTCTTGGCTTTTGCTTCTTGATGTGCATGTATGGCTATACAAACTGCATACCTTACATGTTATATTGTGATCTATCTTAGATGGCTTACTAAAGTTTGGTGTGAATATTGATCTAGTAGTCTGATTCAATATTTTACATGTGAAGTCTAAACTATCAACTAGTATTTTGCAAATTGTATTACTAGAAGATATATATAGAAAGTTGTCCATCATTAGGTAAAATGGTGATCTTTGGCAAACAAATTTTTCATGCAAACAAATTTTGTCAATCAAATTATCAAGGAAAACTCTACTTGTTTAGTAAATCTGCGTAATCGGCTTTAAGAAGTATATGTAAAAAATTCAGAGTAGTATTTCAAGGCAAAGTAATAGTCAAACTTAGATATTTGATTGCCTTCATAGTCATTTTACGTAGAGACATTTTTAGTTTATCTTAAAAACATTGGACTAGGGGAGCTGAACATGGCATTCTACACATTCAGCCTTTTTTGTGATTTTGTAGACTTTAGGTTCTTTTCATTCCTTGTTTGTTCAGTTCAAAGCATGTATGGTTGTATGAATTATGTTCTCTCCTTATTGCTTTTGTCGGATAGGTAGCAATAATTTGGTCGCACTTTGATTGTGAATAGATTTGTAGATTTACGCCAGAGAATGTCTTCCACCGCAATCTACTTATTAGTGCGTTGTTTTACTATTTGTGTCAACACACATGTGGCCCAATGCTATTTGGGCAATTGCATAGTTTCATTTGACATCCTTGTTTTTGCAAGCAAGGCACCAAGCGTATGCCTAGTATAGCTGTTATAAAATTTGTGGGTTGCTCTTGAGCGTGGGGAAGAAGATGGTGGAATTTTTTTGTTTATATCATAGAGAGGATAATTGTGACATTCAGCTCAAGTGTAAGTATCGGTCTATGTTTTTTGCACCATATGCACCGATTACTATGCGTTTGCCTTTTATTGTTCTTATTTGATGCCTCTCGATTCATCTAAAGTGGAGATGCCATGCTATAGTAGCTTCATTTCCATCTAACTCAACCGATCGCCAATTATACTACTGTTTCTCCAACAAAGCACTCATTTCATTAGTGGTTACCACAAGTGGAAATGTGGAAACCTATGGATCTCAAGCAAGCCTTCTCTGCTACAATCTTCTACCTGCTTGCTTCTATTCGCATGGGCTGCAGATTTGTGTGCTTGTATCGGGTAGTCTTTGCTAGTTCAGTGCTTCTGAGTAAAATAGAGGCAAAAAGCTATAGCGACTCATCGCTAATCTTTGCTGCAAGTGAGCAGGTTTGGTCCATTAGAAAATATGGCTTACATGTCTCCGGGAGTTCTTTGTAGCATGGTCCTTACTATTGTCGATTGTGTATTAGTTCAATGGTAGTATGTTGTCTTAAGAGTTTGGACACTCTTGCAGTCTTGAGAATTGGCGGTGTATGCAATTGAGTTCTCCCACGGAGTGGAAGAGACCTTGTCAACATGGCAAAGAAGAGGACCAATTTGATCTCCATTATCGAGGATGTCGGTGCCGCAAGGTAATTGGATATTGGTTGGCATGGTTGATGCTATCTTCTACGATGTATACGGCTGACGTGTATTCCTATCATTTCCATGCAACTCTTCATTCGATTCACTTATCTCATCACATTGTTGAATTGAGAGTTGTTTACCCGTATTCTCTGCCTTTATGTTCTTTTCATTTCTAATTTGGCAATATTGGTCTTAGCACATGATGAGCATACTCGGATTCCCTTCTTCAGGACATCAATTGGATGATGCAGATTCGAGTTTCTGATGCATGTTATGCTCTCTGTTTCCTTGTTTATATATGGTTCCAACTGTGTATGTGATATCTATAAATAACCTGCCATTGCCTGTTTGGACCATTGTAATTTTGAACAGTTTGTTGCTTGATGGATTTATAATACTAGTTATTAGTTTCACTTCTGTGTTTATATACATATACAATATAATTGTAGTAACAATATATAGTATTTGCACTATTTGAAACGTGCAATTTTCATATTCTTGTGTTGTAACTTTTGAAGACCATATTCATTGTCTATTTTTGCAACAGTGGAATAAAATTTGTACTCTGTCAATTTTAATTTGTGGTAGAGACTCGTTCTACAGTGGGATAGATACGTTAAGTGTGTTTACTGGGCAACCCTTCAAAAGAGTGTGTTTACTGGGCCAATAGTTCAATTCTAGCCCAGTCGAGCATCAACTTCAGTTAGCGGGTATTGGATCATGCGTCTGTTAAGGTTTGGCGGACCCGGTAAGGTTTGGCGGGTTTGATTCGCGGACCCGTTAATATTGCCTGTGTACAGAAACAACCAGCTTTGAATGTGATCGTTGGATCCAGATCTGATGGCCCTAAGACGTTGCCTGAAAAAATGCTATATTTTAGGCAACTGAAATATAGCAACTCTCTTTTTTAAGACGAAAGAAGAATTATATTATATAATAGTTAGATACATCAACACGTTACAAGCACTTATCCAGAAACTGATTTTAACTAAATTGTACCTACGCTGTGAATAGCTCCAAACATCAAAATCAAACATGTACGACATTTCGTATGGATGACCGCACAGGCAAACACTCGGCAAAAGGCCTAAGAACATATGCCCAACGAACGACGGCCAATATTCCTGCATGCGGAGTTGATAAACTTCTTCTTTCTTTTATCTTCCTTCTTCTTTCTGCCACTAAAGAATGCGAAAGACTGATCTAAAAATTATTCTCCCTAGTTCTTTATCGTGGTCAGATCTAATCACGATAAAACGAAGAAGAGACTGGAAAAAATTATTCCATAATGACAACATCATCTCCACCTTGATGTCGCCATCCGGAAAGAAGGTCTCCATGTCATCATGCCGGTGAAGTTGCTAACGCCGTAGTTATCGCCCTCATCTTCAACATAGCCGTCATGGAGAAAACGATTCCACCCTTCCCCTTCGCCGTCACCGGAGAGAGGAGGAGAAGATAAATCTCCAATACCAAGAAATTTGGTATGGAGAGACTCTAACTCTAAGGACTCAATCTACTAGAAAACTTATTAAAAACGATGGATCCCTACTCCCTCCAGCCTCCGACGAGATGCTAGAGGGGAAGGGAGGGAGACCGACGGTGGTGGAAGGAGGGAGCGGCGGCAGTGCTTAGGGTGCGCGAGTCGCATGAGGACGAACGGCGGCGGCGGCGGCGGCGCTTAGGGCTCAACAAATTGGGATAGCTTTGTTACTCCACGAATGGCTAAAAGTTTGCTACTAGACTACTTCAATGAAGTTCAAATGTTCAATACAAGACCCATCACGAGGGCATGCTGGATTCCTGCGCACCGCAGTGTTCGGAAGATTCGCACATTGTACTGTTCACATGGGAAGAGCGATAACAAGTCGATCCGAAAACCTCGTCCAACCGGACTGCAAAATCTACACCGGCTGTCTGTCGTCGTAGAGCAACTCCAAGAGATGCTAAATTGTGAGATTTAGTCATTATGTAAAATAGAAAGTCCATCTAAATTAGAGAGTTTTACAATCGCCTAGCGAAATTGGAAAACAAAGATAGCAAGTAGGGCTCGCTAGCGAAATATGGCCAGTAAGAATGGTAGGATAGCCGGTCGGGAAAAATAGAAAACAATATAGACAAGCTGCTGAAAAGCTTTTTTGAGTACAATAGCTATAAATGACTTCACGAATATATTTACCCAGTCTGTCGGAGATTGCTCTGGCTTTTTGCCCCGCACATGCAATCCATCCCCGACCGATCGCTACGTTTACGATGGATGTGGTATGCCTGGAATGATAGAGACTGTCCTTGGAAGGGCCTGCAGCTTCAAGCTGACGATGAAGACCAACGCTTTTTCAGCGCTGCAACTAAGGTACACCTAGGCAATGGATGCAAGGCCTCCTTCAGGACATCACGATGGCTAAACGGAGACGCCCCTGCAGACTTGTTCCCGGAGCTATTTAAGCACAGCAAGAGGAAGAATCGCTCGGTGGTGGATGGACTGACTGACAATACGTGGGTCAGTGACATCGACCATAATATGAACCAACAAATTATTGCGGAGTACCTGCAACTATGGGAGAAATTAGAAACCGTGGCCTTGACTCAGTTGCAAGAAGACCGAATAACTTGGCTTCACTCTTCGAATTGGCAGTATTCGGCAAAGTCTGCATACAATTTGCAGTTTGAAAGCTTAGGTAGATGTAGTGTGGCTGAATTTATATGGAAAGCCAAGGCACCTCCAAAATGCAAGTTCTTCATCTGGCTGCTTCTCCAAGACAGGATTTGGACAGCAGCAAGGCTTACAGGTTAGGCATTGGCCGAACGAATACTTCTGTCAGCTATGTATAAGAAACTTGGAGACCGCAACCCACTTATTCGTGTAGTGTCCGGTGGTCAAAACAATATGGGAAAGAGTGGCGCTCTGGGTGAGAGCACCGTGCCTGCAGCCAGCAAATTGGGAGCACACGGAAAATGTAAAAGATTGGTTCCTTCAGCTGATGATGAACAGGTTACCGTCATCAGTGAAGGAGGGGCTGAGATCACTGATTATGTTGACCATTTCAGAGGTGTGGCGTGAAAGAAACAGTAGAGTCTTCAGGAAAGAATGCAGACAGATCCAGAAGATAATGGACGCCATATATGATGAAGCCAAGATGTGGGCTTATGCAAGTAACAAAGGGCTGCAGCTTATATGGCCAATGCAGAGCGATCTCCAAATGCATGCAGATGCTCAGCCAGCTATGGCAAATGATGTCATTATTTCCCCCCGTATGTAAATTAGTACTACTGAGGGGTGGCTTGGACCTCACTTAGCTGACCTCCAGGCAAAATGGGTGTTGGCGCATCTTGTGCCAAAACATTGATTTTAATTATTCTCTAATCTCTAATCTTATCAATGAAAGCAGGTAACGAATCTTTCGAAAAAAAACTCCAGCTGAGTTTCCAAATTTCAAAATCTGTTGTGCGTCATCGGCTTCCTGCCCACTAGACTCGTGCATACCACTACTGTATGAGAAGGGATATTGGCATACATGATGCACGAGATTACAACATCCTTGAATGCCCCTGTACTTTTACAATACCATTACAACGTTGCCAAAAACAAAACTTTTCGAGCGAGCTACAAAGTATGAGTTCACTGCTGCGAACACACCATCCTATCATTTTATTTTGTCCGGTATGCTGGAGCCGGTAGTGAGCCAGCTTCATTGCCCGCTCGTTCAGATAGATTAGGATCTCAGTAACACGATAGTGAAGCTCCCTCTCGATGCCGGTTAAGCCATGACCCGGGAATGACATGGAAATATCAGCACTGAGGCCTTATTTGGATGCATGTATATTCACTCCAATCCACATGTGTTAGAATGGAATAGAGTGGAATTAAACTAAATTCTATTCTATTCCACTCCAACACACGTGGATTGCGATGAATACATGTACATCTAAACAAGGTTTGAGTCGAGTCATAACCCAACATTGATATGCCATATTGAATCATGGCTTGGCCCAGCAACAATTGTCGGGTTGTAGATTGACCTAGCAATGTCCTAGATACACTATAAAACCTAGCCTCCTTATTTCTCCTCCCTCCTCTAATAGTTCAAATATTGTATTATTAATTCGTATGCAAATTAATCCTAATTTTTTTCATATACAAATAGATGGCATATATTTTTGAAATTCTACAAATGATTCACTATTTTATATAATTTAAATGAATTTATGCATTCCAAAGAAATTCCTTATTAAACTACATGTATCCCAATAAAATTTTAAAAAATACATAAACATTGTATTGGTTCATATGATCCATTCAAGCCGTTGTCATGGAGATAGATGAAAGATTCAATTGTTATGTAGGGATAATTTGACCTACCATCTCCAAATTACCACAAAATATTATTCATAATACCTAAGAGTAGTCAGGAAAAATCTGAAAATTAGGATGGAAGCATATTTTGGGTGTATACGCTTGCCATCATTTTTAAATAGTTTTAGCAAAGGACCTATACATTATTCAGAAAATGTGTACAGATCAAATAAAATTCTATGTCAGTCAAGTAGTCAAGTCAAACTTTAAAATTTGCACACCTCATATCAAATTTGGACTCATATGCACTTCGAATTTTGTCAGAACCTTATATTTACCCCCAAGTTATGGAAAAATGAGGTTTCAAAATTTTTGGATGTGG
The DNA here is from genome assembly GCA_904845875.1 of Miscanthus lutarioriparius. NCBI lineage: Eukaryota > Viridiplantae > Streptophyta > Magnoliopsida > Poales > Poaceae > Miscanthus > Miscanthus lutarioriparius. Next base: position 27,140,673 of record CAJGYO010000015.1, read on the forward strand.
TTTAATATTTTTTATAGTCTAAATAAATTTATGCATGGATATTGGAAGTAAATATTGAAGGACACAAACATAGAATACAACAGGCAACCATAATTTTCCTAGACATAACAGATAACATGCAACCAAGGAAAAATATGTAAATCGATTAGAACAAGATGCATCTATTTATTATTAAATAAAATAGATTAAATATAAAGCTATCTGTCGTGCATAAAACAAGAACATTCAACATGCATTCATATATTTTATGGTCAAAGCATATCGCAAGGAGCATACCTCATTTTTCCTAGCATTTATTGAACAAATCTGACATTTATTCCATTTTTTTACAAGAATAAGGATTAAAACACATTTTCTAGAGGTCGGTCACCATGTCACTGAAGGATCAAGAACACCTATAGTGATGGGCAACGTTCATTATTGGGTTAGTGACACACAATAGTTATGGCCATGATTCACTGTTGGGTCAATGACACCTGATAGTGAAGCCCTATGCCTATATAACCGAAGTGCTCCTTGCAAAATTTCATCTTTCTTGCTCTGATGTTGCTTCGAAAATTTTGTTTTCCCTCAAGCTCTACCTTCACCAACACTTACCCCGTGTCGACACCCTGGCGCTCCGCCTTGAGGACTGCTGCCACGCCTATCGCTATCACCTGGACGCTGACAACGCCATTCTATGTCCTATGAGCATGAGCGCCACACACCTCGATTGGGATCCGCAAGCCATCCGCAAGCGTCATCGTTGTCATTCTTCTCCTTTGCCCCCACGATGCTGCGCCGCCATTGTCGAGCTCCAAGCCCACATGGGTGAGTTTCACCCTTGCTTTTCCCCTCCTACATCACCCCAACACTTATTCAACCCCTACACTCTTCCTTGCTAGCACAAGTTCGCTAGAGAGAGCTACTCCTCAATCTAGGAAATAAAGGTCACTATTGGGTAGAGGCTTGATCCGACAATGATCCTCATCCAATCACTGCCGGGTCTCTAGGAATCGACAATGATAGGGAAACCAATCAATCTCAATTACCCTCTGCTGCATCTGATTCCGGCAGAGATGCCAGGTTTGGACCCGACATTGATCCATAGATTTGGAGTACTGATTACATCTAAAACGACACTAAAAAGTATGAGCTTAATTATGGAGATGCTTGAGTACATGGATCAGTGGAAAACTCTAATTTTTATAATCTTGCATTACTTGAGCAATCCAATTCATTGACGAGGTAACATCAAATCCATTTGAACTGTTGAATCCTTAGTAATATATGTTTAGTAGTGACATGTAAATACCCACACCTCTTAAACTATATACATAAGCCTAAGATTTTCAAAAAAAAAATCTCTGGTGACTTGCACTACACACTGACCTTGGTTAGGTTTTGCTTGCAATGTGCTCTGGGCTTAGAAAAGATTGAGGAGGCTGGGAAGACAAGTTGAAGTGGCTAGTGAGGTAGTGGGCCCCAACAGGCCACAGGCAACAAAGAGATGGCGGTTGGGCCAAACTTGGCTAGGGAAGCTCAAGCGAAACTAGTTAGTGTGGCGGGTTGGTGTCAACAAACATAGCGGCAGGGTTGCGAGAGTCGGCCATAGAAAGGTGGCAGGTGGGAGAGCTCGAGCTATGCTATAGTAGCGCAGTGGGAGGCAGCAACAACAAACTCAGTGGGAGCAGCACTTAGGACGGGTGGAGGAGGGTGGTAGGCGGAAGAGCGAACATGTGTTGCAAGTAGTAACCGAAAAAAGGGGTGATAAATGAAGATGAAGACGAATCATATATTCTGACGGCTACATTGTGTGGCCCGAAAAGAATGGGGATTTCAAGCGTCTATCAAATAGTAGTTCCTTAAATAATACTCCCTCATTTGTAAATTATAATTTGTTTTGTTTTTTCTAGATACATAATAAAAGCTACTATATATTTTAGGCACAATGTATATTTAGATGCATAGCAAAAACTATATATCTTTTTTTTCAAAACAAAAAGTTATACATCTAGAAAAATCAAAACAATTTATGATATGATATCTATATAATAGATGTTTTTTATAAAGACACTTAAAGAGTGTCACGACGGATATATGTCAAGGAAAATAAAGTGTTTATAGATACAACAAAGGGGTTAAACACGGGACACTAGTCTAGGTGACGATCGAGTTGACACGGGAAAAGAAAGTCCAAACTGTTATCAAGGGGTTAAACGCAACACACCAGTCCAGGTGATGAGTTGACATGGGAGACGGGACACAACACATCAGGCCCGGCAGGACTTAGGCCCCGTTTGACAGGGTTTCTTCAGCGGTTTTAGGAGCCGTTTGGAGCCGTTTTTTGTCAAACGGAGTAAAATGAAACGGCTCCACCGATGAAGCTCCTAAAAACGTACTTTCACAGAGTTTTTGGGTGAGAAGGAGCCAAAAATAGTGGCTTCTCCCGGCTCCTCCTCCAGGTCCCTAAAAACATGCTCTCACAGGGAAGCCATTTTGCCAAACGGTTTAGTAAAACCGCTTCAGCTCCACCGGTGGAGCTGTTCGTGGAGCTGAAGCCAAAAAAAATGGCTTCACTAGTGAAGTGAAGCCCTGCCAAACGGGGTCTTATTACTGCTGCTGATTTGTAGAGCTGGATTTATTGTAAGAGAAAAATATTATTCTATGGTTAAAAAGTAGGGCTGATATTGATTGATAAGCTCAAACGAACCGGGCACGGGTAAATAAAGTCCAAACTGTTGTCACGGCGGCGCAGAGCACGCAGGTGCGTTGGATTGGACCGTGGTGTCTTGTATCTTTGCCCCCGCTTGCGGTGAGCAACAAGGCGCGCGCCATCTCCGGAGGAGCGGCGCGAGGAAGTCGCCATGCGTGCGTGCGGTGCGGGGACGACCCCGGACGAGAAGACAACCAACACGCAAAGATCCTATCCGTCCGCGCGCACGTGCGCACCTTCTCCGCGCATGGCAGCTCCAAGCCTCCAACTGACTGCATTTCGAAATTCGAAAATTTGTTGTGCGCCATCGCCTTCTCCAGTTCTCCCTCCTCCCGCTCTCTCCCCCAGCTCACCCTCTCTATATATAGGCCAGTCGAACGCAAGATCTCATCGCCTCAGGTCGCCGAGCTAGCTAGCACCACACCCGACCTACCATACCATGGCGGCGGCGGCGTCCTCATCCCGTCTCCTCCTCTTCCTCGCCGCCTCGCTGCTGTACTGCGGCTCCACTGTCGTCGTCGTCCCGGTCGCGTCCGCCGCCTCATCACGGACGACGCACCACCACAACCACCACCCCGCCGCCCTCCTCCCCAGTACCGTGACGTCGCCCAACACCACGGTGGCGGCCACCGGCGGCAAGGTGTACACCAAGGTGTGCGACGCGGCGCGGTTCGCGGAGCTGGGCCTGGACATGCCGTCCTTCCCCTACTGCAACGCGTCGCTGCCGTACGCGGAGCGGGTGCGGGACCTCATCGGCTGGATGACCGTGGAGGAGAAGGTGCGCAACCTCGGGGACCTCTCCGCGGGGGCGCCGCGCGTCGGCCTGCCGCCCTACCGCTGGTGGGCCGAGGCGCTGCACGGCGTCGCCAGCACGGGACCCGCCACGCTCTTCGACGACGTCGGCGCCACCAACCACTCCGGCCGCGTCGCCGTCAACAACGCCACCGTCTTCGCCAACGTCATCAACAGCGCCGCCTCATTCAACGAGACGCTTTGGAAGGCCATCGGCCAGGTACGTATCACTTCTCTGGTTGTTCAGATCTATCTGATTCGTTCTCATCAATGGCAACGCATGGCATGCATGCAGGCGGTGTCGACGGAGGCCCGCGCCATGTACAATCTCGGCAAGGGCGGGCTGACGTACTGGAGCCCCAACATCAACGTGGTGCGCGACCCGCGGTGGGGGCGCGCGCTGGAGACCCCCGGCGAGGACCCCTACGTGGTGGGCCGGTACGCCGTCAACTTCGTGCGCGGCATGCAGGACGTGCCGGGCCACGACGCCGGCGCCGGCGGCGACCCCTTCTCGCGCCCCATCAAGACCTCCACCTGCTGCAAGCACTACGCGGCGTACGACCTGGACAACTGGCGCAACCACACGCGCTTCGACTACGACGCCCGCGTGACGGAGCGCGACATGGTCGAGACCTTCCTCCGCCCCTTCGAGATGTGCGTCCGGGAGGGCGACGCCAGCAGTGTCATGTGCTCCTTCAACCTCGTCAACGGGGTCCCCGCCTGCACCGACGCGCGCCTCCTGTCGCAGACCGTCCGCGGCGACTGGGGACTCCACGGCTACATCGTCTCGGACTGCGACGCCGTCCAGGTCATCACCGAGGACGTTAGGTGGCTCAACCTCACCGGCGCCGAGGCCAGCGCCGCCGCCATCAGGGCCGGCCTCGACCTCGACTGCGGCCAGAGCTGGAAGGTGCGCAAGGACGACGGGAAGATGGTGGGCGACTTCCTCAGCAACTTCAGCCTGGCCGCCGTCGTGCAGGGCAAGATCCGCGAGTCCGACATCGACAACGCGCTCAGGAACCAGTTCATGACGCTCATGCGGGTCGGCTACTTCGACGACATCCCGCAGTACGCGTCGCTCAACGAGACGGACATCTGCACCGCCGAGCACAAGAGCCTCGCCCTTGACGGCGCCAGGCAGGGCATCGTGCTCCTCAAGAACCACGGCAACCTGCTGCCGTTGGACGCCAACAAGATCCGTGCCGTCGCCATGCACGGCCCGCACGTCAGGGCGCCGGAAAGAGTCATGGACGCAGGCTACACAGGCAAGTAGTAGATCGACTAGCCAAGCCATGCCATGTATCGACTAGTAGCAAAGCACGCAATACAAACGAACTGCATCTGCATTTCTGTAGGGCCACCGTGCCGGTACGTGACGCCACGCGAGGGCATCAGCAAGCACGTCAAGATCTCGCACCACGCCAAGACGACCATCTACGTCGGCGGCATCAACCTGCACATCGAGATGGAGGGCAACGACAGGGAGGACCTTCTCCTGCCCAAGAACCAGACGGAGGAGGTCCTCCGCGCCGCCGCGGCCTCGCCGAACCCGATCATCCTGGTGCTCCTGTCGGGCGGCGGCCTCGACGTGTCCTTCGCGCACAACCACCCCAAGATCGGCGCCATCGTCTGGGCCGGGTACCCCGGCGGCGAAGGCGGCACCGCCATTGCCGACGTGATCTTCGGAAGATATAATCCTGGTAATAAATCCACGCGTTCATTTTTTTTTCTTATTTGTTTACTGAACATTTTTTGTGTTTATTTCCTCCTTGCATTGCATGTTTTTGTGTACATGATGAAACGTACAGGAGGACGGCTGCCTCTGACATGGTACAAGAACAAGTACATCGAGCAGATCCCCATGACGTCCATGGAGCTCCGGCCGGTGACGAAGCACGGGTACCCCGGGCGGACGTACAAGTTCTACTCGGGGCCGGAGGTGCTGTACCCGTTCGGCTACGGCCTGAGCTACACCAAGTTCCGCTACGAGACCAGCTGCAACGGCACCACCGTGACGATGCCCGTCGCCGGCGGCCACTGCAAGGGTCTCAGCTACCGCCCCAGCGCGCTGTCCTCCTTCGCCTCGTCTGCGCTGCCTTCCTGCCAGGCGATCAACGTTGACGGGCATGCGTGCGAGGAGACCGTGAGCTTCAACGTGGGCGTGATCAACGGCGGGAGCCGGGACGGTGCCCACGCCATGCTGGTGTACACCGTCCCGCCGCCCGAGGTCGCAGACACGCCCATCAAGCAGGTGGCCGCGTTCCGGCGCGTGTTCGTGCCGGCGGGGAGCACGGTCACCGAGAAGTTCACGCTGAACGTGTGCCGGGCGTTCGGGATCGTCGAGCGGACCGCCTACAAAGTCGTGCCATCGGGAGTCAGCACCGTGCTCGTCCAGAACGGCGACTCGTCGGTGTCCTTCCCTGTCAAGATCGACTTCTCGGTTTAGTCGTTACTTAGTTTTATAGTTCCCCATGGATGTTTTAGATAGGGTCGTTTTCATCCGTTTTTTTTATTGACACTTAGGCCGGTTTCAGTGGAGATTTAATTCCATAGCTCTGTTTTCAACACACTTATATTTTAGAAACAGTGCAGAATAGTTTCATTCTTATAAAACTTTCTCTACTCACATGAAACTTTTATCATCTCTCTTCATAAATATAGGCTGTGTTCGCTGGTGCGGAAAACCGTGAGGCCAGCCGCCGGCGGCCTCCTCCTCTCGCCTCGCCCCAGCGCGTGTGCCCGTTGCTTCATCATCAACTAGGTCGTCGCCATGCATGATTTCTCTCTCACAAAACCAGTCAGTTTTAGCCAAGTTTCAGACCAGCGAACAGGGCCAGAGTGCCATGTCAGTATATTTAATGCACATAAAACTTCATAAAACCCCTATTGAGTTGGCCTAAGTGTTAAGCATCATAATGAACTAGCGTGAGTGCCCACGCTTCGCGTGGGAAGGAGGGCGGAAAAAAAAAGATGGAACGGGTGTGTACTGTTCCACAACGGGTATATACTGTTTTGTATCGGGTTTATACTGTTCCTTATTGGGTTTATACTGTTTTCTTATCAGGTTGGTACTGGTCAGAGCAGATCTGGTACCTGATACTGTTGATCTACAGTGATATGAGTCTTGGGAGTCCCGGATGAACAGTGGAAATGACCACAAATTTAAAGTTTTATATAGATTTGACGAGTCTTCGTGTCATGGTTGTTCCCAATTAGAACAGTCTGTTCTGGATTATCCAATAGAATAACTGTTTTTTTAGGAAGGAATGAAACCAATGAAGCCGATACAAAATGCCTTTGATCTCCCTAAAGGGCTGCACTGATTATATGGTGGAGCAAACCCACTTCAACATCAGGTATATAGATTTCGACCATCATTTAAGACGCATCTCCAAGTTTTTATAAGGTTTGACATACATGGTCCCATCAAATTGTGCACCCACGTCATTTGCTCTTAAATGTATTTTAATTCAACATATGTACCTAGGTATAAATTGAAATTGTCTGTTAATCTCAGTGCCAAAGAACAAAAAAAAAAGTTCAATTACTTAGTGTTACTAGAAACTTGTTTATATATAGAACTAGATTATTTAATTTCTTACCATGTACTGTAGTTCAACAACTAGCGTGTCTAATGAAAACGATAAAAGCAGGCAATTTGAATTAACGAAAGGTTGGCTCTTTGGCTGTCATGTGTTATAATCTTAGGGCAAGTACAACACGTCTGTAGGAGCCGTCTCCATGAGGCAAGATTTGCAGAAAGCACCCTCATAGGCAATAGACAGGCCGAGGCCGTCGTCTCACGAGACGACGGGGTGGGCTCGTGCTCCAAGGCGAACGCGACGACGGGGAGCTGCGTTGTACGGACGTCGTCTCCAGGCTACGCGCGCGCGGGATCTAGCTGCAGCCCATGCGGATGGCTGTTCTATGGCGCCAAAATCCATCTCCGTCTGCATCTCTTCTCCCTGGCAAGTCGAGTGCGGTGGCGATGGCTAGGAAGAGCAAGGGCGCAGCAGCGACGGCGAGGGTCAATCTGCAGCGGTGGTAGCAGCTTCCTCCATGGGTGCCCGAGAACCCGCGGGATCGGATCTCGTCCAGCGGAAACCGCAAAGAGCAACGATTCTGGGTCTGGCGTCAACGCCGGCATGGGCGTGGAGTTTCTCGCCGCCGGACCTGCTGCTACCCATACCCATCCACCAGGTGCGGCTCAACGTAAGTGGTGCCGTGAGATCTCCGACACAGGGCAGCAAGAAGAAAGAGGATTTCTACTGGCCGGAGGATTTCGCTAGTGACTATTATATTGATCCGCTGCTGCACTGTATTTAGAGAGTAACGTTCAGAGGTTCAAAGAGTTCGCCTATGTCATCTCAGTTTGTTTGAGGACGAGACCCAAACTTCTGTGACAGTGGAAGCTGAGAAGAAATTGGTTAGAGTTTCCTTGGATTTAATCGGGCATATCTGGCAGCGCTATGAAACAAAGAAAATTAGACAAAAATATTGCGATCATATATAATATATGACTTATATTTGTTGTTTAAAAAAACATTATAGTGATGTTCAAAATATTGTAATGATGCTCATCTTATTATGCTTGATCTGTTTTCTATTGAGTATTGACAAAACTGATGAGTTCTTGAAGGAGGTTAACTGATGATTCCTACATTACTCCTAGAAGATAGTACCTGTATGCGTATCTTCCTTTCTGAAAATGGGATGCTATCAAGTGCTTTCAGTTATGAAAACTACATTCTGTTCTGAAAACTACATTCACTTCATTGATGGTTTTAAAATAAATATTGTATTCATGTTCATCTAATTTATTTTTGATCCGTTTCTATTAAATAGCAACACAATGGTATATAAAATGGTGTTCACGGTTGATCTAGCTACATACGAAGCATTAAATAGTTCAATTACTTAGTGTTACTAGAAACTCTCCATTATAGAACTAGTCGACCTATTCTTTTACTGCTGTTTGTTTGCTAGATTCTAATGAGGGTGATAAAAGCAGGCAATTTGAATTAACGAAAGGTTGGCTCTTTGGCTGTCATGTGTTATATTCTTAAGGTTTTGATGGGTGACAATATTCTTCGCTTCTATACTGGATACATAATGTCACAATTAAGAGAAGTGATGAGGCAGTAATGAACCAAAGTACTACCATCCGCAAAGCAAACCAGCCTTTGGCTCATAATCAGAAAAAAAAAACTATATATTTACAGTAATTTTTTATGTTTACACACCGGCCAAACGCTAATAATTAACATCGCAAAGCAATTCATTTCTTGGGAAATAGTAATGAATACATGGGAGATCCCTTTTAGAAATAGATTATTGTGAAGAGTAACAAAATGGAGTATCATAAAAAGGTACAAATTCAAGCTTTTAAGAGTTTCTAAAAAGATGGAAAGCATTTCTATGGAAAACACACACCGTTGTGGCAGCAGAAGCAATTCCTCCTAGCATGTATATCAACCTGTCAATATTAAATAAAGATATAGTGCAATGTCTTGTAGTAATGCTAATGGCTTCAACAAATTAAACGTGGCAGTCCTTGTAGAAATGGGCAAAATGCATTGGGTCATTTTCACGGTGATAGGAGGTCAGCTAGCTAACCTGCAAATTAAATTGAAATATGTGCAGCTAAGACATATATACGTAGCACGATTTAATTTAGAGGTATATATATCTTTTTGGTGCAAGTGCGTGGACGTGGGGATACAGATAACGAAAAGCCAAGACCTACAAGAACTAAACAGATACTTAGAAAATTGAAACCAAGTTATTGCGCTGCCTATACCTAGCAAAAGACTGAATTGATCCAAAGACTAGATGGAAGAACACATTTTTTTTTCTCAAACAGGCACGAGAACTAAGACAAAATTTGAGTGATGGTCCGTTACTAATGGACCTCTATAGCTACACGAAAGATGGTGTATTTTCTTTGGAAACCTAGAATTTGAGTGGGGGCATGTGTCCCCGCTCCTTGTGCACTGGGTCCACCCCTACTGAGGCCCACGGCGGTGGTGACGGCACACCTGCCTAGGCTGCCGGCAACGGACATGGTATCGTCAGGCTTTTTTTTGCGAATTACGACATCGACATAGTTGCTAGGCCCACGGCGGTGCTAAGGCCGCGGACAACGACAATGTCGCTGCGGATGAAGATGGCGACACAACTACGGAGGACGGAGACGACGGCAATGCCAGCGCAGATCGACAAGGAGGTTGCCGTTGCCCCGACTGCGCCCCTGCTAACGCAAGGAGCGCGGTACTACCCGGCTGACTTTGTCATTGTCCCCTGGGAGTGGCGGATGGTGGCCACCACCCCAGCTCGCCGGCTGGGGTGGTCGCCACTACGCCGCCCTCCGCCACCGACAAACGCACTTGACATTGTTAGCTCTAGTTCGTAGCCGATCTTTGAGTTCTTAGCTTATCATTAGTAAGAGTAATTTGGTGTCTAGCTTTCATATTTTGGTTCATTGGATGTGATATTATTAGGCAATATTCGGTTGTCTCTACTGTGATATTATTACGCAATATTCTGTTCTCTACGTGACGTTATTATAACATGCATTCGCTTTGTTTATTCCTGTTGCCTAGTACCTAAGAGAGACAACACTTTCCCTCTGATCCAAATCCGGTAATACGATGAGTACGTAATTAACCTGGAACAATGTTGACAGAAGGACAAGAAGTGGCCTACGCGCTACTCCCGCGGGCTCTTTTTTTAATGTTAACTTTCACTAGGTTTGTAAAAGTCATTAGCAATATTTATATCTCTAAATAAATTTATTATTTTAATAACGGTCTATTATTAATGGACCTATATAGCTACACGAAAGAAGGTGTATTTTCTTTGAAAACCCAAAATTTAAATGAGGGCATGCGCCCCCGCTTGTGTACTGGGTCCACCCCTGAGCAAGAGACTACAACACCACTCTAGTGTCTTGTCCTTGCACCTTGTGGGCTGCAGATATTCCCTGGTCTTTATAGATGGGCAATGGGCCGGCACGGCCCGATGGGGTTCGGGCCGAGTAGGCACGCCGTGCCCTGCGGGCCATGCCTAACAGGCACATGGGCCTAATCTTCGGCCCAAGCATGGCCCTATGGGCCTTTTTCGTGTCGGGCTAGCCCGTCAAGCACGCTAGAATTTGCGGGCCTTGCCAGTCCACAGTCCGGTTCACATAAAACACCTCAAAGAACATATCTCCTTAAAGGCTCAAACATTTTCACACTTTGGCAACCAAGTAAGAAAAGAACACAATAACTTTTGAACTCACAGTTTCACTTCCATACTTATGAACTTACAAGAACGACGGAACGACATCGACAATTCGACATAGATAACAAGTATCAACTCACAAGAATGACAGAATGACATAGATAACAGAAACTTAGATAACATAATGAGTTGTTTGTGCAATGCTGCCTCATTAAAAACTTTTCTAGGTAAAACTCACCCTTGTGAGAAACCCTAGAAAGAAAAAAAGAGTGCAGCCAGCTCTAAAGATTGTATTAAGTTATTACAGACTATTGTTCAAATGCAAATGTTACACAAGTGAGTGAGTGACAGGTCCACTCTCAACTCACACAAAAGCATAGCAGCAGCAGCTCCACCTTCATCTTCATCTTCATCAAGTATTCAAGTCCACTCTCAGTCACCCGCAGCAGCAGCTCCATCTTCATCTTCATCTTCATCGAGTCCACTCTTAGTCTCACTCTCCGTCACCAGCAATAGTAGCTCCACCTTCATCTTCATCGAGATACAAATTCTTGAATGCTTCTTCAAGCTCTTTGTTATCAGCAGCTGCATGTTGTTCCCTCTTTTCTCCTAACTCCCAGTCCTTCAAGCAGGTCAGCATCTCAATAGTTTTAGGTAACAAGTGTCGGCGCCGTTCTTCAATGATCCTTCCTGATAAGCTGAAACAAGATTATGAAGAACAAGTAGACACAGAACTGACATAATATCTTTTGCCATTATAGATAGGATTGGATAGATTAGTTTGTGATCACACCACCAAAGAAGTATGTTAAAATCATCCTTATAAGAAGTGACATTGTCACTGTCTAAATAGACTAAGAATTCAGAAGTAGCAGAGGTAGAAGAAGATGAAGTGGTGGCAGGGGAAGGACCAACAACACCTGCTTCTCCAAAGATTCTTCCCCAAGCCTAGTTTTCTCTTACCTGTATGGTTTGAAGGTTGTGTAACCCTTTGAGACCTATCTGCACCAAACTTCCTCTCATATTTGTTAAACAATTTATATAATTCAGTTTTTACATCAGCATAGTATGAATTATATTGAGTACCGGTGCTTTCAGCAAGTAATTGGAGAACCCTATGGAAGCCTCTCATCTTAGCTCTAGAATCAAGAATGAATGCATATGAGTATAACAGAGGTATTCCGGCCAATATTTAAGGAATTTAAGCTTCATAGGATACACAATTTGTCTAAGATTCTGGTCTCTTTCAGCAGCATGCAAATGAGATGCAATCTTCAAAACATGGTGCAGTACAAGTGGATTGGTGGGATAATAAACACTAGATAAAACAACGGTGCAGTCATAAAAGAGTTCTAGGAACTCCAATATCTTCTCAGCAACATACCAGTGATTTGGAGACAACAATGCATATCCAAAATTTGAATTAATGAACACATAAAAAATTGCACTATATGGAACCAAGTGTTTCAGCATAAGATAAGTAGCATTCCATCTAACATCCATATCCAAGCCAAACTTTCTAGATCTAACACCTTTAGCATTACAGTAGTTCTTAAACATAGCAATTCTTTGATTAGAGGAATTCAAAAAATTAATTACAGTTCTAAAATCTTCTAGGTAAGGTTTCAACCTCTTTAGTCCAGATTTAACAATCAGTTAATTATATGACAAGCACAACGTTGATGCACAAGAGTATACTTACGTTTATTAGGATCTAAAGGCTCAGGTGAAGGATCAGAACCCAAATAACCAGCAAATATGGGTGTCAAAGTTTTCATAGCCTTAGCATTAGAAGAAGCATTATCTAAATTGATAGCAAAAATCTTATCAATCAGACCAAACTCCTCAACCACAACAGCAACTCTTTCAGCAATGTTTTCATCAGAATGTTTCACTTCAATCAACCTAAGACTAATAACTTTTTTTCTATAAATCCCAATCAACATTCACATAGTGAGCAACAACACTAATATAGTCCTCCATAGCATTACTAGACCAAATGTCTGAAGTCAAAGCAACAGATAAAGCAGCAGACAACATAGAATTCTTAAGCACATCACGGCGTTCATTAAACAACTTACCAAGATCTCTAGTGGTGGTCCTTCTAGAAGACTTAACAAACCTAGGATTATGAGCATGAACAATATAGTCCTCGAAGGCCTCTATCTCACCTATACCTAATGGAAGGTCAAGCCTAGCAATCAACTGGCACAACTCAGATCGAGCCACAGCAAGATTATAGTTCCAGTTATGTATAGAACCATCGGGATTAAAAGCAAGCCTAGACTCAACCCTAGCAGCATGATCAACCTTTTTCCTACAAGATTTTTGGTGCCTAATCAAATGACCAGTACAAGCAGCAGATCTAGCACTCAAAACAGCCTTACACATTCTACAGATAGCCTTACAAGCGTGTCTAAAGTTACAGAGGGTGAATCAATGTAGGTGAACTGATCTATCTTCTTGTTGGAAGAGAGCGCATCCCCTTTTATAAATGAAGGGATGGCCTTACAAGTGAGAGGAAGAGAGTACGTATGCTGCTCAGTCTTGCTACCCACGCTGGCGGGTACAAGATGATGGTAGGCGGCCACAATACTGTTAATGTCACTGTTTAATGTTAGATGCATGTGGGAGGTTGTGTTGTCTTCTTCTGGCATAGCAGATGTCGGTGCCTGCTATACTGTTGATGCCCAGAGGCATGTGAGGGGTTTTACCGCGTTCGCCTGGTAAGGTAAATGCCGGCGCCCACAACACTGTTGATGCGCAAAGGCATGTGGGGGAGCCTACCGTGCTCGTCTGGTATGGGAGTTGATGGCACCTACAACACTGTAGGGGAAAATATCGACGCCTACAACACTGCTTCGGTTCTGTCGTGCCAGGAGGGTCACAGGGTACTGTCTGGCAGGTGCACAGGGTACGGTCCCTGGTATTGCGGTTTGACTTTTGCACCCTGCCTTACATTCAACGTCCGTTTCCTAGTCCTTACCGAGCGGGCATCCCTGGTCGGTTGGTCCTAGTCGGCTCTGATTGTGCCCGTCGGAGAGGAGCCATAAGCAGGGGTTCTGCGTTTTCCCGGTTAGAGAAGCGGGTTGGAGTCGAAAGTGGTGTTTTGGCCAGGCCTTCCGGTCGGAGAGGCCATCCAGAGGCGGGCTAGAGACCGAAGCGAGCGCTCCTGTCGGAGAGGCAGGCCGGAGTCGGAAGCGGGCGCCGTTCCTCCTCGACCAGGCCTTCCGGTCGGAGATTTGATTGCTCTTCTGGCCTGTGGTTTTAGAACGTTCAACTCTTGGGCCGTCCCAAGAGTTGCGTGTTGGTTCGCAACGTTGTCTGCTGGGCCGAGCCTTTGCTGGGAAGTCAGTCCATGAGGGACTCTGGGTTTATGAACCTGACAGGAGCCCCCGAGCCCCCGGGCGATTCGGGTAGAATCGTTTAGGGGATTTTTGTCTTGACGGCGGGTGCGCGCGAGCACACCCGCAGGTGTAGCCCTCGAGCCCCCGGGCGATTCGAGCAGAATTGTCTGGGGGGGGTTTGTGTTATTAGCGGGGGAGGTTTCGTTTCGTCAGCGGGTGCACGCGAGCGCACCCGTGGTTGTAGCTCCCGTGCCCCCAGGCGATTCGGGCAGGATCGCCTGGGGGGTTTTGTCAGCGGGCATGTGTGCGTGCATTTTAGTTTAGACAGAGTCGTCAACCAAGGTGTCGTGCGCAGTCGAGGCGGTTTTTTAGGGATCGGACGAGACGAAGCTCACGGATCCTGGCGTCGGGCGCAGCCGAGGTTAAGGCAAACTTTCGGATCCATCGTGCGCAGCCGAGGCAATTAGTTTTTAGGGATCAGGCGAGACGGATCTCATGGATCCTGGCGTCGGTGCAGCCCGCGCAGCCGAGGCAGTTAGTTTGGGATCGGGCGAGACGGAGCTCACGGATCCTGACGTCAGTGCAGCCCACGTAGCCGAGGCAGTTAGTTTAGGGATCGGGCAGACGGAGCTTGCGGATCCTGGCGTCGGTGCAGCCTGTCCAGCCGAGGCAGTTAGTTTAGGGATCGGGCGAGACGGAGCTCACGGATCCTGGCGTCGGTGCAGCCCACGCAGCCGAGGCAGTTAGTTTTGGGATCGGGCTAGGCGGAGCTTATGGATCTTGGCGAGGCGCAGCCGAGATATTGAATGATGAAAATGTCATCATCCACCCCTCCGGCTCGGCAGGTGAGCCGGAAATCTTCGAGCCAAATACCGGGGTTTGTCTCCCCGGTGTACTTGGCGATGTTGGTGGGCGGTCGGAAGCGCTGTGGGAACGGCGCTCTCCGGATATGCCGGCCAAAGGCCCATGGTCCCAGGCCCTCAAGGCTGGGACTCTGGTCGTCTGGCCGGCGACAATGCCTGGGGCACGTTTCACCGCTCCCCTCGATGGTTCGGCTAGGACCCGTGTCGCCTGCCCTCATCGCCACCCGGTAGACGTCATCATCATGCCGGGCCTGATGCCGGTTGCTGATGACGCTGCGAGTGTCTTGGTGCGGACCGGGCTGTTCGCGTACCGGTGGTCGGGGTAGAGCAGGCGCTAGGTCGGACCATGGTGCAGCCGCTGCCTCCCGTGCCACGTTTGGCGGCTGTAGCGGCGAGCGGATGGAGCGATCCGTCTGGTGCGTCCCCACTCCCCCAGTGGGGAGAGAGGGCGCGTGTCGGACTCATGATGCGGAGCTTTCCGCCTGTTGAACGGCGGTGGCTTCTACCAGCGCCCGGAGGTTCTGGTACACCGCCCGCTCCTTGGGGTCGACGGGCTCGGGAACGTCGCGCAGAAGCATTGCCGCAGCGGCGATGTTTTGGCTAGCCCGAGCGAACTGTGGGGGGTCGTTCCCCTCGTTCATGATGTTGCGCTGGACCTGGCGGGCATAACCCGGGCGCCGCCTGCCAGGTCATGAGCACAGGGGGCAACGTGCTACACCGAGCGTGCCGGCGCAGGGAGCGGCTGGTTCTGCCATCGTTGTCATAGCTCCTCGGCTTGCTCTTGTGCAAGCGTGAGGGCCCCCGCACGCGGGTCCGGAGGGCTGTAAGTCTGCACAAACTCCGCAACCACCGGCGGCTATCTTGAAGCATTCGCCATAGCGTACTCCCAGGACGGACGGTGGCTAGGTGCCACGTCACCGATGCCGGAGCCGTCGCTCTCAACCTCGTCGTCCAAGAGTTCATGGAAAGTGGTGGGAGCGTAGCTCGCCATTCCCACTAATTCGGATGTGAGAGGGGGCAGCGCCAGCGTCCTTTGGAGCCCCCGAGCGCACGCGTCCTCGGGGGTCGCGAGGCCGCAGGGGAACCGGTCGTACGGTGTTTGTGGTGCGGACAATACGGTCCCTCCAGAAAATCGGCGAGAGATAGTAAATAACAGTATTCACATTACTTATAGCAGGGTTTGAGCAGAGAGTTTGCTCGGAATGAAGCGCAGGTGCCTCATCGTTGATGTCGTCGTGCGTCCTGGAGCCGATGGAGGGCGCCCCTCCGATGGGCGCCGAAGCAAGTGCCTCCTCGCAGAGGCGTAGTATGCCGAGCCGGTCGGCGACGAAGTCCAGGCTTCCGAAGAGTAAGGCTTGGGATGGCTCGAAGACGGACGGAACCCACATCCCAATAGGTGGGAGTGCGGGAAACTACAGTGAGCCGAAGCGAGTCGTATCACTTGAGCCCGCCATGGCGAAGGTGGCGGAAAAGTGGGCCATCCGATGACCAAAAGTGTTGAACGTGCAGCGTCTTCCCCACAGACGGCGCCAACTGTCAGTGCAGAAAGTGACCAACACGTAAATATTTGTAGTTTTGCCGTACGTTGTGATCGGAGGTGGCCTAGCACTCAATGACACAGGGTCTATACTGGTTCAGGCAACGTGCCATATGTCCAATTTGAGTCGGTCGGTGACTTTATATATGAGGGGGAGGGGGGAGGGGACGCCGAGGAGCGCGTGGGTAGTGTGGGCGCTGGGCCTTGGGGAGGAGAGGAGAACTGAGGAGTGGGAGGCCGAGCCGTTGTCGGGTCGTGTCGTGCCAACCCACGGGCCTGAGCAGCGGCCCAGGCACAGCCTGCTCCCTCGGGTCGGGACAGCTCGGGCCTGTTGACCATCGGGCCGTGCCGTGCTTGATCCGGACCAAAATTGCATGCTTCGTGTCGGACCACCGTGCCTCGGGCTGCATGGACAACATTACCCTCACCGCCACCGTCTTCCTCCTCGTCCTAGGCATCACGCAGACAGTCTACACCATCCTGCAATACTACAGCGGCAGCAGCTAGCTACCTTGCCTGACGAGAGCGTCGAGTTTTATTTTTTTTTCATTTATCAGCTATCGCTATAGCTTTCTTACTCTCTAGTTCTGAACTTCTATGACTTCTTGTACCTATCCAATAATAATGCGTGCCTTTCTTACATCAGTAGCCCCTCACATTCGACATGTGAAAACTTGATTGAAGCGACGCATTCGTTATCGCCAGCAAATCTCAAGTAGAGGAATGCCAATTCCATTAGGGCAGCTCCAATATTAACACCTAACAGCGGACTCATAGAAATCTACGTTAATATTTTGCTTATGTGGAAGAGAGAGAATAGAAAGAGAGAAAAGCTAACTCTTAGGCCCGTTCGCTTCGCTAAAAAAATAAGTTAAAACACTGTTCCGGCTGATTTGTTGTGAGAGAAAAACATTATTCTGGCTGAAAAAAAAAGTTGAAAAGTACGGATTATAAGATAAGCGAATGGGGCTGAAAAAAAATCCCACGCCTAGCTTGAACAAAATACGAGGCATTATTCGGTCCCACTCCCACCCATCCCATCTCATTCCTCTTGCTCTTTGCCATGAAAGCGCCCAACCTAGGAAAAGATGGACAGCGTCGATCAGAGCGAGTTGCGGGGCGGAGGCGGAGGCGGCGCCAGCGTCGGATTGAGCCACAGTGGTGGCTGAGGCAAGGGGCAGCGGGGATGAGCCGCCCAAGCGAGCAAGGGCAGCTGCGGTTGAACAGGCGAGGGTGGCAGGTGGCTGTGCAGGAGTAGCTATGGAGGCGTGTCGTGAAGAAGACGTGGGTTGGGAAAACAAAGTGGTGAGACCCATGGTACAGTGTTGAAGAGGCATATTGTTGAAGAAGTTATCTTTTATGGTTACTCTTAGATGATGTGTGGCAAAATATGAGCTAGCTAACTAGCTCAACTATTGAGGGTGCTCCATACAACAGAATGCGTGGCCATGGTGTGTGTGAGCCCAATGGCGAAAGTGGTCAACTTTAACACCTAGAGCCACTATGAAAGTGCGTATACCATCCGTACCAGGTCAAAATACCATGAATGCTAGGTCTGGTATCGATAAATTATGAGACTAACTCATAAATGCGTAAATTTAGATGACATCTTAATTCCATGCTTAACTACACAACATAATTGATGTAAACATGTATAATTGGCGTTGGAGCATGAGAGAAAAAAAAATGTTATGTTAATGTATTGATCCTCTTGTGGTGCAGTTGTAAAAAAATCGACTTAATCAATTAATCATTCATAGAATTTTCAGATTGAGGAGGTCAACATTAAACAAGAGATTGGATCTGAGAATGAAAAATTACATAACTAAAACTCGGCATCAAGTGTCTGCAGTATGCTACTCTGCTTGCTGGCTTTCTGCCAACAGGCAAGTAGGTGACGATCGTGCCTGCACCCTGCCCACGCCGCATGCCGGTTAGCGTGGCAGCGGTTGCGAGCACCGGCCGCACGGGCTACCCGTCCACTTGCCCAGTGGCCAGCCCCCCAAGCGGACCAGGGTTCTTAGGAACGCTTGTGGTTGTGGTTGTGACTAGGCCGGTTGGGAGTATAAAGATAAAAGGGCCTATTCATTTGAATTTATCATCCGGCTTATCAGCTTGAATCTATACTATTTTTTTCTCATAACAAATCAGCTTCAGCTGGCTTATGAGCCGAACAATATCTAGGCCACTTTAGATCAGGCCAAAAATTTAGAGATACTACAAGAGGTGTTTTAGGGCATGTTCAGATCCATTAACACTAAAAATTAGCTGACTAATAGCTAATAGCTAATAGCTGCTAATTTTTAGCTATCTAATTTTTAGGTTAATTGAAGGTGCATACTGAACTTTTAACACCTATTAGCAACTCCAAACCTGTTCATGAAACTAATAGTTAGCAGCCCTTCAACTAATGATTAGCAGGTCTATTTGGATCCTTTGTACTAATTTTAGTTGTTAATTTTTAGTGTTAATGGATCTAAACAGGCCCTTAGTCCATGGCTCTGGTCCGGTGGCCCTAGACCAATATCCGCCCCTACCACTAGTAGAGAAACGACCTTTGATCCCGCCTCGAAATTTGGCTTTAGTCCCGGTATTTTTCGCGCCCGGGACTAGAGAGACCTTTAGTCCCGATTTGTAGCTCCAACCGGGACTAAAGGTCCCCCCTAACGATTCTTGGGGCAGACTTTTTGTCTGTGAGGATCTTTAGTCCGGTTGAAGCTACCAACGGGACTAAAGGTTAACTTTACTCCCGGTTGGTCCCTCCGACCGAGAGTAAAAGTCTACTCTCTAGGTGACTAGAGGTAAATATTTCAAGAGACTAAAAAGGGACCTTTAGTCCTGGTTTACATCTCCGATCGGGACTAAAGGTCTCTCAACTCGGTTAAATAGTGGGACGGGCCACTCACATCCATCTCGGCTCGGGGAAAAAAACTGAAAGGGGAGGCAGGCGCATCCCTCAATCCCCCATCTCCCCATCTCCTCTCCCTCAATCGTGCGTGCGATCCCTCCTCTTCCTCTGTGCCTCTCTGCCTCCCTCCCTCACTCCTCTCCCTCCAGGCGAGTAGCGGCCCCTCCTCCCTCACCTCGTGTTTATCAGCCATAGGCTATATTAGGTGGTGGTGGCACACCTGAGTTGGGCGACCCCAGCCCCTCTCCTCCCTCTCCAGGCGGATCGACGCATTCGTTATCGCAAATCTCCCCATGCCCCTCCTCCTCAGCTTTCTACCAGCGGCATAGAAGCACGTTAATATTTTGCTTACGTGGAAGGCAAAAGAGAGAGAAAGCTAACCCCTCCCTCTCCTCTCCACGGATCTGGGGCTACCTGATTGGCGCCCTCTCTCCCACGGCTCCTCATCAGTAGCTGGCTCCACCTAGGAGGGCGAGATCCAGTGGAGGATGGAGCCATCGCCAGGAGCTATGGACCTGCAGCATTGAGGGGATGCCGGATCCGGTGGCCGTGAGGCCAAACCGGTGGAGGGGAGGCCAGATCCGGTGGTCGTAAGGCCCGATCTGAGGTGGCGGGAGCCCGGACCAAGGCAGCTGGCCAAGCTGGTGGTGGCGGTGCCCCATGGATGGACTCACGGGAAATAGGTTTATATATTTACTTTGGTACAGTGCTGTCTAGATTGGCACAATGTTCCCTAAATCTTATCCGAACTCTCAACGGTGAGACTTGATAGTACAATAGGCTGTGTTTGGTTGGTGTGTTCTAGTTATGCTTGTCGAAGCTGCTTAGTGGTATCGGTAAATGTATAACTCAAATATTTTGTGCCAATTTCTAAATCACTCCATCTGATTTGTCACTTTAATTGGTTCTTTTCCATGAGAAAAAAAAAAGATGTTTGTCATGTGCATTCACAAGAAGGTCGAGAATTGACCCAATCGATGGTGGTAGTGGCTTTTCACTCATTAAAAACAATTTGATCTATCCGAAGATTGCGAGATACAAAGGAGTGAAATCGAGATAGGTTGATGCCATACAAGGACATCATGCGCATGCCGTTGAGAGAGCACCGGCCGCAAGTTTCACTTGCGTATTCGAAAACCAAAACGAATTGATATCAATTAAAATGAAAACAAAAAAAGAAAAAAAAACCTTTAGTCTCGATTGGTAATACCAACCGGGACTAAAGATCATCCTTTAGTCCCGGTTGGCATTACCAACCGGGACTACCTTTAGTCCGGTGCATATGAACCGGGACTAAAGGAGGGCAACCCTTTAGTCCCGGATTCGTTAGCCGGTTCTAAAAACCGGGGTTTGGAAGGGAGTTGAGAACCGAGTGCTAATGGAGGCCTCGTTTCTCTACTGTAGCACGTGAGGCCATCTTCTTGATATTAATTTCAGTATATTGACAATACACAAAGAGTATGATAGTGGGTGGTCCGAATTATATATATAATCATTCATGGATGCACCAGAATCTTAGGCCGCGTTTGGTTGGTATGGAGCTGTTTTTCAGCTTTCTCCACCAAATGGGATGTTGCCGCTCAGCTTCAAGGGTGAAGCCCCGCATTTTGCGCTGTGACATGCGAGGAGAGAGAGGAGAATATGAAAATACCGGCTTTGACCCAATTCATCTTACACTGGTGGGCCCCGCATAGGATGGCGATGGTCTGCTTTGCCTTCCCGAAGCCTTCGCGCAGGCATAGCCGGGACGGCGGCGCGAGGACCGGACGGCTGTAGCAGCGCGCGTGGAGGGCACAGGTGGCCCGCTTCGCTAGGTCGTCGGGGCGCGTGACGCTGTGTGGCGCGTCTACGCGGGGAGGATGCGCGGTTCCGCCGGGTTACCGGGCGGCGCGTCCGTGCAGGGAGGCGCGGCTCCAAAATGACTATTCGGTGGTTGATTTGCAGGTTTGACAAAAGTACCCTGGCTGGTTTGTGTGAGAGAAAAATGGACCCACTTGAAATTTACCGATCATAATTCTGATAAGCCAAGATAAAACGAGCAGTGCGCAGTCACCATGCATGGAGTGGCGCAGGAGGCATGGCTCTGTCGGGTCGCTGGCTGCGCATGGGCAAGCTGAAGAGATGGGGCAGCGGCGGTGGAGTTGAAGAGATGGGGCGGTAGGAGGCGGGATTGATGCGGTGGAACCATGGAAGCGAAGAGATAAAGATAAGTTGGAGAGAGGAGGGAGGAGAGGAAAATAGAAAAAAAAAAAAAAAAAAGAGTATTATGATTATTTCACTCTTCCCAACAACCAAGAGAAGTTGTTTTGTTAAACCGGATCACCAAAACACATTTAGTTTCATCCATAGAGCTGCTTTTGAGAAAAAAAAACTAATTCACAGGTGAAGTTGAGCTGTAACAAACATGCCCTTAATATTATTACAAAGACTAGCTACAGCTGGTGGACATAGTACTCCCTCCATTTGTTTTTATATATCATATTAGGATTGTCTTAAGTCAAATATTTCTATCCATTTCAAAAAAAAAAAATTTGTACAAATTAATAACTAGTAACATAAGATTTATGTTTCTGGGTTCAATATAAGAAATATTTTCATAATATATAGTTGACATGTTGTGAAATTACATACATTTTATAAAATTGATGATCATTTACATGTTGCAAAATTGCATATATTTTTTAAAAAAAATTGATGGTCAAAGTTGAAATTGTTTGACTTAGAACAAATCTAATATAACATATAAAAACAATCGGATGGAGTAATTGTTAGGAAGCTACTTCCCTCACGAAATAGTTAATTAACTAACTACTAATATAATAGTATGTTGCCCATGCTATTGCTAGGATGACATCTAGAAACACAAATGAATCAACCAAAACATAACATATATTTTGATAATCAATTATGAATAAAAATGAACGGCACAAAAACAATCCATGTTACCATATTGTCCACATATGGGGCACTTTCCACCTTCTATGGCTGCCTTGAACCTTCTATTTTTCTCCTACCAGATGTGGATATCAGCAAAGGAGGATGCATGAAGAGGCCATGATTTGTTTTGCACCACATCTCTTTGCCAGGAATAGCATGAATGATGCCCTCATAAGCGAACTTTCTCTGTAGTTCTGTTGCACCAACTGTTGGGTCATCCACTAGACAGTTTTTCACCATTTCACAACACCAGAACTTAGATGCACGCTTGGCATTACCACTCCTAGTACTGCTACACTCGTGAGGAAAAGAATTCCTCTTCATCTAACACAAGAAAAAAGAGGAATTATTAACATTGTTGTCAAGATAAACTATATATGGACCAGACAAAAAGGCATCAGTTGGTACACATTACATTCACTGTAACATTGTCACCCGTGGGATCGTCTCCGTGGGAGCGGGAGGGGCCGCCTCTCAGGCGTGGGAGGAGCCATCGGGCCAAGGCCACAACCGGGGGCGTGGGGCCGTGCGGGGCCACTAGCCGCCGGGAGGCAGGCCTGCCGCGCGCGTCACCGGTCGCTAGCGTGGGCCGTCGACCGCGGGCCGGAGGCGACCAGCGTGAGGCCACGCGGGGCCACTAGTCGCCATTGGCTAACGCGGGGGCTGCCACGCGCGTGCCCGGATGTGACCGCGGGTGCCGTCCTCATCATCATCAAAGTAGCCGTTGTCGTCGTTGGTCCAGATATGCGAGCACGCTCGACACCACTGCATGCCACCTCAATACCAGCGGAGATTGTGGAACGACGATGAACTCCGTGAATTGGAGGTGGCTATGAACTCCGTGACGGTGAGCCCGACGGAGGCAAGGAAGATTTCGGGAATCATCGGGTCTGACCGGTCGGACCCGAACGAGCACAATGCCGACCACCAGCGAGCGTCCACGTAATTCCTAAACAGCAGCCCACAGGAACACGGACCACACGAAGCGCGTGGCGGCCCAGGTGGGCAGGATGAGCGAGCGTCGTATGCGATCCCACGTCACACGTTCAGCTAGGTGAGTTTTTTCCTTTTTTATTTCATTTTTCCTCTTTCTTTTCTCCGTGATGTTTTATTTTTCATTTCATTTTCTTTATTTCTTTTTTATAATTAATTATTTTACTTTTCACTTTTTTCCATGTTTTGTTCTTTTTTGTTTTCTTTCTTTTCTTCTATTTCTCTTTCCTTTATCTTTCCCTTTTTATTTTCTTTATTTCTTATTTTGTGATTACTTATTTTAATTAATTAATTTTTATTTTAAATTTTACTCTAATTATTTTTATTACCATGGTTTTTATTTTTTAAAATCATGTTCTATATATGATCCTCATGTAATACAAGTGAGATATTTCATAATTTTTTTTTGATTATTCATATTGTCCTGGTGTGATGTTCTATAGTGCATTATATATTGTTCAAATAGTATCTATGTGATGTTATTTTTAATTTTCCTCTATTACGTGTTTTTCTATTCTTTTGTTTTCCATTATGCTTTATTTTATTTTTTATTATTTTTTTCTATTTATGTTATTTGTTCATTCATTTATATATTTATCTTTTTTCTATTTTAATACCATTCATATGCATCTAGAATATTTTTCCTAAATCTAAAATATTGTTCTTCACTTCTCCTGGATTTAGAACATTTGTGTTATGATGGCAAAACTCTTTTTTCCATTCATGGTCTTGCGATGATATTCACTTAAACAATTTCTTCTTTTTTTAATAAGACTATTCTCATACTGTTTATGATGTATATTATAAATTATTGTTATATTATTTTAGATATGTTTAGTGATTTTTTTCATTATATGTGATGTTCTATGGTGTATTTTATAATGTCCATGTATTATACATGTGATGTTCTATGGTATTTTATGATGTTCAGGTAGTATATATATGATGCCCTATGATGTTTTTATGATATCCAATATTATACTTGTAACGTTTTAGGATACATTTTGTGATGTTCACATAGTTACATGTGATGTCCTATGATTCATTTTGTGTTGTCCAATTGTATACATGTGATGTTTATGTTGTAGAAATGGGATTGTCGATAGAATATCATCGGCAGTCCTCCGAGGGGTATCCCACGAAGGTAGATTGATCGGAAGAGGAGCGCGTGATCAAAAACAAGAAGGCAATAGAGACACTCATCGGGCAACGAGCTTCCGTTCTCTTCTGCTCTCGGTGGAGGCGAGGCCCCTGAAGACGGTGGCGACCACCTTGTCATGGTCCTGGAAGGCATTGTTATTGCTCCCAGGTGGTCGGCGGCCTCCGTTCCCGCCATTGGCGTCGTCGTCCAGTTTCTTGTCCTAGAATTCCTTGGCCAAGCCGAGGCAATCTTTCATCTTGTGTTTGGCGTTCTTGTGGAGGGGGCATGGGCCATCGAGGATCTTCTTGTACTATTCGCTCATCGTAGTTGCGCTTGGCGCGAGGCTCATTGATGGCAGCAACGAAGTGGTCTGGCGGCGGCGGCGATTCTGACCGGGCTTGGATCCTTCTGGCCGATCACGGCCGTTGTCCCGGTAAAAGCTGCGGTCGTCGTAGCGGTGGTCGTTGTGGCATCTGTTGTCGGTGCGGTCGTCGTTGCGGTGAGGCGGGCGATTTACGGCCGTATCTTCGTTGAAACGCACCTCCGCTTCCTCGGCGTCGGCGTACTGGTTGGCGGTCGTGATCATCTCGCCGATGCCCATAGGCGGCTTGCGGTTGAACTTGGACCGGAGCTCGCGATGGTGAAGTCCTCGAACGAAGGTGGTGATGACCTCAGCTTCCGTGATATTGGGGATAGAATTCCTCATCTCGAAGAAGCGTCGGATATAACTGCGGAGGAGCTCGGATGGCTTTTGGGTGATGCGGTTGAGATCGTGCTTGGTGCCTAGCCACGTACACGTAGCCATGTAGTTGTCGGTGAAGACTTTCTTCAGTTCTTTCCAAGATCCGATGGAATCCGGGGCCAGGCTTGTGAACCAACTCATGGTGGCTGGCGTGAGCATGACAGGGAGGTAGTTTGCCATGACGTTGGTGTCCCCTCCCGGGCGCGGACAGCAGTGGCGTAAGCTTGCAGCCATTGGGTTAGGTTCATCCTTCCTTCATAGGGCTCGACCCCCGTGATTTTAAAACCACGTGGCCACTGGAGTGTTTGGAGCGCCCTAGTAAACGCTGGAGGTCCTTCGGGGTTGTCGGCTCCATCACCAGCGGTGTTGCCAGCGGCGATCGGTTCCTGGCGGCGGCGTACTTCATCTTCATGGCGACCGAAGCGGCGTTGCTCGATACACCGTCATGCATCCCGGAGGTTACTGAGGTGAACTTGAGCGTCCTGTTCGACCTCCTGGTCGTGCTGGCGATGGTGCTCGGCGCGGTGGAGAGGTAATGACTGGTCGGCGAAACGGCTTTGACTAGGGCGGTGATTGGATCTTGGTGTGGCTGATCGATGAATCGTGCTTGTCGAGCACGAAGGTCTTTGATCCTGGTGGATCTCGTTGACCTGGCAGTGTGCCGCTTTGAGCATGGCGGCGACCTTAGCGACCTCTGGGAGTTTGCGGAAGCCGGGCGAGCTCATTGGCGGCCACGGCCAAGTTAGTGCTCGCCGTTTTGTAGACATCGTGGCCATCAACACGGAGGAACTCTTCGTCAAGATTGTGATGGAGCGGCCTTCCTTGCGAGTCGAATTGATTGTCACGAGCGGCCTCAGCCATCGCAAGGGTGCGCTCGTTTTCACGGCGCTACGCGCGGTTGACGTTCCTGTTTTCATGAGCGGCACGTTCCTCACCAGTTTTGCCGTTCGAGGAGGGCTGTCGATGCTGACGTTGAAGATTGCGCCACCCCGGAAAGGCGGGAGAGGGGGCTGCTCGGTGAAGGTCTCGGCGAGGGTCTCCGTGGAGCCTTGGGATTCGGAGTCCGGATTTTTCTCCAGGATGGTTTGGAGGGATGCTCGGGGACCTTGGCTGGCGTGCAGCATATTGACGGTCGGCGGGAGCCGGTCGGCGATCTGGTCGGCGAATTTGCCCCTCAGGGTGTCTTGGTATGTAGCGGCGGCATTGGCGAGCCCAAAGGGCAGGGCTGTGGCCCCCGGAGCTTGCCGAGCAGCTTCCGATAGATCCGGATCGGAAGGATGTCGGCGCTGGGGGAGGGTGTCCAGAGCTGACTCAGCGATAGAAAGGCAATTGGTGAGCTTCAGGCCGACCCGATCGATGGATTCGATCATATCATCACTGTTGATGTGCCTCCTCTGGTAACGAGGAAGCGAGCGGCGAGTCGTCGGAAGTGGACCCGAGATCGGATCTGCAGTTGCAGGTGCGATGGTGGTCGGCACAGAACGGATCTGTACCGGCTCAAGGAGCTCTCCGACTCCGTTAGCATTGAAGACCCACGAGATGGATCCGACCGTGAAGATCTGGCCGGGCTGCGGGAGGGACGAAGAGCCTGCGGAAAAAGCCATCTTGTTCGACAAGGAAACAGCACGCACACCCCTACCTGGCGCGCCAACTGTCGACAGAATATCGTCGGCAGTCCTCCGAGGGGTATCCCATGAAGGTAGATTGATCGGAAGATGAGCGCGTGATCAAGAACAAAAAGGCAACAGAGACACACGAGTTATACAAGTTCAGGCCGTTAGTATGACGTAATACCTTACTCATATGGTCTGTTAGTTTGTATTAGCTATCGTATGATATGTCGTGATTTTGGAGAGGGTCCCTGCCCGCCTTATATAGTCCGGAGGGTAGGGTTACAAGTCGGTTAGATCTGAGAGATAAACGAAAAGTAATAACAGAATACAAGAATCATGGGATCGTACGTATCCTAACAGATCTCGTAGTATCTTCAGGATATCTTCCTTATGTCTTCTTGGCGGCGCCGAAAGCGTAATCGTGCCCATGCAAGGCTTCATCTTAATGAAATTTGGGCCGCTCGGGGCGCGCGGCTCATGTGATTTGCCGTGGGTATCCGAGGTCGTACCCCCCACAGAGATGTTTCTTAATTATTTTTTAGTATTCACATAGCATTCATGAGATGTTTTATGGTTCTTCTGAACATCGAACATTGTTTTTTAAGGCAGAACATTGTTTTCTTAATTTAGAACTTCACTTTTATTCAATAATAATAATAAATAATGTTCTATCTTTATATGATAAATGTTCGTTAACAAAACTTTATCTATCTATCTATCTATCTATCTATACATTGTTTGGATACTTAGCTTGTAATCTATGGCTTTTAAAATTTTCCAGCTTGTTCGGATGGTAGCTTGAACAGTGTTTTTTGGATGGTTTTGGATAATTAAATAGTATTATGTGAGAGAGAATAAGCTGAAACAAGCTACAACAAGCTAAGACTATACCAGCCGAAAGCGGTGTTCAAAGGTATTCATCAAACACGTCAGCAATTTTGAATTGTACTACATGGTTACATGAGTATGCGACTGGACAAAACAAATCATGCTTCAAAACAAATCAATTTCAAAGGCCCAATATGCAAATTAAAAACGGCCCACGTCCGTTGCGTGCCGGCAACACTAAATATTATATTTTGGGCAGCGGGCAACTGGGTGCTGACCCGGTCGACGCATAACACGCCCCGAAAGATTTGGGATTCACGATGGGGAAGGTACACGAATCATGGCAGTTACCTCAATCCAGTGTTCCTTCTCGAAATTGCAACACCTCGTGCGAACCTGATTTGATATCGATGTTCTTGCCTGAGATGGGGAACCATATGAGGAGTTCATCTTCTTCCATCCCTCGCCGAGAAAACCACCGAACAGAGGATGCCGGAGAACATGATGCCACATATGGTGCCAGAGAACAGGTCTGCGTTTACGAACCGCCGCTCGCCGGTGAGGCCGTGGTGCCTCCAGTTCTTCTCGATGGGTGTTTAGTGGAGAACCAAGTGCATGATAACGTGTTAGAAGTAGAGAGCGACACAAAGCAAGTGATGCAAATGATTGTCTGTGTATTCCACATACAGAGCCCATGTGGGCAGTTACACCTCAGAGAGAGTGAAAAGACACCCCTCTACTGACTCTATAGAAACTGCCTAATTGATCATTAACAATAATTCTCAACAATAATAAACAACAAATGTGGGAGAGTGAGAACGAAAAAGGAATGTACTTTTTGGTGTCGAAAAATAATATGATAATGATCACCTATTACTAGGGACATATCCAGTTCCTTCAACAAATCTAATGCATCTCAGAAACCTATGTTCATGATAAACATCTGAACTGGGAGGATTCTGATATCTAGTATCACTGTTTTGTTCCTTCAACTTATCTACAAACTCTGTTGGCATGCCAAACAATTAAAAATTCTTCAGATACTTGAGCTTCTCCATGCTTCGAGGTGTTTCAATCAGCTCCATGCACCGACCAAGGACCAGATCACGTAGATTTACAAGGCAACCTTCTTGAAATTCTATGTGACTAAGGTTGGGCAAGTCCTCCAATGTGAGTTTCCTCAAGCTCGGATAACCACCTTTGACAAAAACCATGTCCCTCTCCTGGTATGTAGTGATGAGGCTAAGATTCACCAGTCTAGGAAGCGCGGCTAGGAGCGCGAGAGAATCATGTCCAATCTGGCACCGACACAACCGTAGCCGCACGAGGCTAGTGAGGGAGCTGGTCCAGGATGGAAGTTTTGCACCTTGTAACCTGCCCGTCAGAGAGAGCTTTTGTAGCAGCTTTGGTGGTTGAGAGATTGATTCCAAATCTAGTACCGTGTCTGCTTCAGGTTCAGTCTCCAATCCCAACCGCAGAAGGCAGTTCATTCTAGAGATTGACGACGACAAATCGGCTATGAGGCTCTCATTCACTCCAGATAGCTCTAGGCTTCTCATCTGCTCCAGTCCTGCTAGGGATCTGACCATCTTCTTATGAGCTCGAACATATTTGAGTGTCTGCAGGTTGGTCAGGTTTTCTAGCCCCATAGGAACTCCTACTGCCATGCCGGGGTATGGAATCAACAGGTCTGTAGTCTCACGTGTCAAAACTATGAGGTGGCGCAAGCTCCTCAGTTTTGCTATGCTGCTTGGCAGCCTCTGAACCATGGACAGCTTGGCATCCAAGGTTTGCAGCTTCTGCAGGTTGCCCAATTCCTTTGGCAGCTCTTCAATGAGAGTGGAACGGATGCCGAGATACCGCAGATTGTGAAGATTGGTCAGTGAGCCTGGTAACTTCTTAGTCCCATTCAACCAGAGGTTTAGCACGGTTAGGAGCCTGAAGCGAGGTACCAGGATGGAAACATCGAATTCTGACCCAAATACTGTAAAGGTGCGAAGTGTGGCCCATTGCGAAAAAAACATGGAATCTTCATTTCTGCATCTGTCAACGACAAGGTGACGGATTCTGGTATTGCAATTCATTGTTCCGTCACCATTTACCAATGGTAAGAAGCCATCCTCATCTTTGGATCTGTTAATGATCAGTTCCCTGATAGTGTCATGAATGGTGCACCGTTTAACGCGGCCAAATTCATTCCTTTCAACGGCCTGCATCAGGTTGCGCTGTACTATTTGGTCCAGGTAATCATCTGCGATATCCTCTGCTTTACGCTGGCTAAGTCCCAGATGCTCTTCCACGAAGCCCTGTGCAATCCAGTTCCTAATCAGTAACTTCCTCTTGATCAACAAGTCCTCAGGGTACGCGCTGCAGCTCAGGAAACATTTCTTGAGGTGGTACGGAAGGTCATCGATACTCAAGTAGAGTATGCTTGCTGCCTCGCCTATCCCAAGATCATCGCAGCTGCTGTCCCACACGAGGCTGTCATGGGCGTTTTTCCAGGCGAACTCTGTCCTCTCCCTTAGCGCGAGCAGGTTGCCGATGGAGACGATCGCCAGCGGCAAGCCGCCGCATCGCTTCAGCATACTTTTAGCAAGCATCTTCAGGTGGCTCGGGCACTCCTGCCCGGATGCCCCCCTGAAGGCGACGGAGCAGAACAACTTCCACGCCTCGGTGTCAACGAGGGGCTCCAGCATCTTCACTCTCTCGGGCTCCGCGGCCATGGCCACGTCTCTTCTGCGCGTGGTGATAACCACCCGGCTCCCCGGCTCGTCCTCGAGGAGCGCGTGGCGGAGCTGCTCGTTCCACAGGTGAGCCTCCCAGACATCGTCGAGCACGACTAGGTACCTCCTCTTGGCGAGACGGTCCCGCACAGCCGCCACGAGCGACCGGTAGTCCGCGCCCGCGTCGTTCCAGCGGACGTCGCGGTGCAGCTCTTTGAGCATCTCCCGGAGGAGATCTTCCATCGTCGAGTGTTGCGAGACGACGACCAACGCGGAGCAGTCGAAGTGCCTCGTCGTCGTCACGAGCTGCTTGTACACGCGCGTGACGAGGGTGGTTTTGCCGACGCCAGCCATCCCGCACACGGCGACCAGGGCCCGCCGTGGCTCTGCGTCCTTGACCAGCAGCTCCATCAGCTGCTTCTCATGTGCCGCGAAGCCGATCACCTCCTCCTCCTCCAAAAAGTGCGCCCTGTCTGCCATCGGCGGCCGACGAATAAGGGTATCGGAGGGCCCGGCGCCGCCGTCGGACGGGCGGATGCCGTACCGCTCCTTATCCGCGGACAACCGGCAGAGCCTCTCCCGGGCCTTGCGCAGCCGCCTCGAGAGGGCAAACCAGGCCTTGACGTTGATGCAGTCCCGGGCCAGGCCCTTGCCGGAGAGGTACGACCACTCGTCGGCGACGTCCTCGAGCTCGAAGGCGACGTGCCGGACATGCCTGAGCCACATGGCCACGGGCTCGGCGTCCGTGCCTCGGCGGGAGTCGGCGAAGCGGAGGAAGGCGCGGAGGAGGTCCAGGTCCTGCATGGCGGCGGCGACGTCAGAGCGGACACCGAAGAGGCGCGGTATGCCAAGGGCAGCTCTGCGGGATAGCGCCACGGCGAGCTTCGCAGAGAGTGATATGGCTATGGCCTCCGCCATGTCGCCTGCGACTGCAAGCGTGCCTGGGACTGGGTATGGCGCAGTAACAGTAGGTGACTTCAGACTTTGGGAGGAGAGGGAGATACGAAGAATCAGCTCGGGCGAGCTGAGCTGATAGAACACAGAAGAAAATGTGGCTAATAAAAAACTGGAGAGCACAGGCTACAGACCGGGAGGAGAAAAAAAAAATCACCCAGTCGTACCTAGTATATACTCTCACTCTCACCCTGGAAAAACAAAATTGTATGCACGCATGATGCACGTCAACTTCGTACAGCACAAATTGTACGCATCCATACAGTCAGACCAGTCACAGCCTCTCACTCTCAGCGTGTCATATGACAAGTCACCAACCAAGACGATTTAATCTCAGCTTCACAAAGTTATTTTTCAAGTTTTCCTACCAAATAGACCTTTTGAAAACAGCTTCTTCCTAGAAGTTCCTCCCACGGCATAAGAGCTGAAAATACTACCTTTTCTTAGCTTTCTCTCTATTATTTTCCCTAAGAAATTGTTTTACCAAATTTCTTTAAAGCAATTTTAGCTTTACTTATGAAGCAGCTTTATGGAACCGATGTAAACAAATACTTCACTAGTGAAACTGAATTATACCAAATATGTCCGAAGAATCTAGCCGTGTGTCGCTCTATCTCCAACGATATTCCCTATTTTTTTTCCTTTTGGCTCACGTCTCACCCTTGTTAAATCCTTGACCTTGACTTACACCTTCGTAGTGTAAAGATAGAAAATGCAAGTAAAGAAGAATCTCTACGAAGCTTTGAAGGTGTAACTCATTCATCGCTCACTTCATGATACTTGATACAATATTACATCATGTCTTGTACAATCTCGCTTTGTGGGTATATAGGGAAGATCAATAGGCAAAGGGAGAATTATCTATTTGGCACTGAAACAAATCAGTCTTTCATATTTGGCACTCAAAATTTTAAACTTTCTTATCTATCATCAAGTTGAAATTTCCTTCCGTAAATGGCACTTCCGTCTATTTTCACCGGTAACGATGTTAAGTAGTTTGCAAAATGACATAAGTGCCCTTGTTCGTTGTAGAAGTCCATGGTGCCAAATAGGAAAATAATAAATAAAAAGTTTGTCAAATAAAAAAATCATAAATATTACAAATGTACTCGTAAACTAAAATACGAGGTCACCCGACTGCATGCAGGAGCCTTGCTGGAGCATGTGGAGCCACGACTGCATGCAGGAGCTTGTGGAGGACCCACGACTGCATGCAGGAGCCTTGCTGGAGCGCTGGTCCCCCGACGGCCTGACGACGCAGACGCCGCCAGTCGTGCTCCCGTTCCCCGACCTCACGGGGCGCATCGAGAGGCTGCCCCCGCCGCCGCTGCGCGAGCGCATGCTGCAGTTCTCGGCCCACACGCTGGAGGCGCTCAAGGACTTCTGCGCGAGCCAGGCGTGGAGCAGCGACGGCGCGTGGTGCGTGATCCAGAAGGTCCTACGGTCCCGGACGTGGAGCCGTACGCGGTCCTCGGCACGTTGGCAGGCAGCGGCCACCAGTAGTTCACCGCCGGCGCGGCCAGAGCCACTCCGGCCAGCCTGCAACGACCGAGCCACACAATCAGAGCATACAAGTTGATCGATCACCTATTCACCTGAACGGAGATGGTGGTGTGCAAGCTGCTATAGCTGCTATTCTCCACGCTGGGTAGCCGCCAATGGAGCACCCTACCACGTAGAACTTGTCCCCGAGCTGCAGCGCGTCGGCGAGCTCCTCGACGTTCGTGGCGTCGCTCTTGAGACTGCGCTTCGGGTTGGCGTCGCTGTCACCGTACCCGGCTCTGTCGAAGAAGAGCATGTATATGCCGAGCTCCTCCACAAGCTCCTGCATGCAGTCGTGGGTCCTCCACAACCTAACGAACTCTTGAGTACGAACACCCGAACACACAACACAACACGCTTCTCAATTCCAGTTTACGAAACGATCAAGAACAGCTGGCGTCGAATTTGTCCGTAGCCACGATCTTGCGCAACAGGCTGCACCGGCCGAAGAAAATTTCGGTCTTGGGTCGGTGCTGTTCGGGTAATGATAGCGAGCCTTTGATGCATCCCATGACGCAGGAGTCCCAGTCCCAGGCGACCGAGTCCAACACGGCCGATTCGTGTGCCGCTTTTGAACCCCATTTTCTACAATTCTCCCGGTCCAGGCTAATGATGTCTGGTGCCTGGCGCCTCTACGTATGCGGCGCCTCCGTTCCAAAAAGCGATCCACGAGAACCGTATGCATACACCTCGCGCGCGCCTGGGCAGGGCCGCAGCAGGGGGCAGCTGGACTGGAGCGCACGCGCCCGCGCCCGCCTACTTCTCGCCAGAATCGACCGGCACGCGCGCGCGCGGCGCCCTGCGTCTGTGACTCCCCGGTGTGTTGGACACGTAGCGCAACGGCTTTGTAATATTTATGATTTTGTTATTGGACAAACTTTCCATTTATTCTTTTCCTATTTGGCACTATGGACTTCTACTACAAACAAGGACACTTATGTCATTTTGCAAGCCATTTAACATCGTTACCGGTGAAAATAGACGGAAGTGTCATTTACGGAAGGAAATTTCAACTTGGTGCTAGATAATAAAGTTCAAAATTTTGAATGCTAAATATGAAAGACTGTTTTGTTTCGGTGCCAAATAGATAATTCTCCCATAGGCAAATGCAGAGGCGAATCTACATGTGTTCCTTGGGTTCACCTAACCTCGATAACTTTATAAAAACTCACTAAAAGTTCTTCTATCCACCTGGAAATTACTCTTTCAAATAGAGAACTAACACTTCTTTGATCTTGTTGCTTAGTGCTTGACCCTAGTGACATGATATCCTAAATTTGGTCCTCGGCATATGGAAATTAAGAATACAACTTGTCCCTAGTTCAACTACTACATTCTCGAAATAGCACAGGCTACAGACCAGGAGGAGCCAAAAAAAAAAAACACCCAGTCGTACTCGTACATACTCCCACTGTCACCCTGGAAAATCAAATTGTACAGCACAAATTGTACTCCCACTGTCACGCATGGTGCACATCAACCTCGTACAGCACAAATTGTACACATCCATACCGTCAAACCAGTCACAGCCTCTAGCTCTCAGCGTGTCATATGACAAGTCACCAACCAAGACGAAATATAAAGCTTACCTAGGAGATTCAATCTTAGCTTCACAAAGCTATTTTTTAGTTTTTCCTGCCATATAGACCTTTTGAAAATAGCTTCTTCCTAGAAGTTATTTTCAGCTCCTCTCACGGCATAAGAATTAAGGTGAAGCTAAAAATATCTCTCATAGCTTTCTCTATGTTATTTTCCCTAAAAAGTTGTTTTACCAAATCTTTTTTGAAAGTAGTTCTGGCTTTACCGGCGGTGAAGCTATTTTGTGGAACCAAAGCCAAAACAAAACTACTTCACTAGTGAAACTGAGTTGTACCAAATATATTCAAAGAATCTAGTCATGTGTCGCTGTATCTCCATCGATATTCCATATTTTATTTCCTTTTTGTTGAAGACTCACCCTTGTTAAATCCTACCCATGACTTACACCTTCGCAGTGTAAAGATTGAAAATGCAAGTAAAGAAGAATCTCTACAAAGCTTTGAAGGTGCAACTCATTCTTCGCTCACTTTATGATACTTGATACAGTATTACATCATGTCGTGTACAATCTCGTTTTGTGGGTATATAGGGAAGATCAATAGGCATATACAGGGGCGAATTTACATGTATTCATTGGGGTTACCTGACCTCAATAACTTTATGAAAACTCACTAAAAGTTCTTTTATCCACCTACAAATTACTCTTTTGAATAGAGAATTAACACTTCTTTGTCCCCGTTGATTAGTGCTTGACTATGACTGTTTGGGCAAACATTGTTAGGCTCCACTCGAATTGTCACTAGGTTTGCTCGACACATGCTTATAAGAGGACAACAGCTTCAAGATCAACCTCCGTCCGATTCCTTGAATTGCACAAAGGCTCATAGGCTACTATCGGAGATATGTACCTAGGGTGCCTCACCGCATGGACAACAGCCCAAGTAGGACAGGTACACCAACCAAGATACACGAGAAACCCAACCAAGATGGGGTACCTCGTCTACTTTGAAGATGAGGCAACACAAGATATATTTAGAAATCAACTCTATCTGGTAGATTTTCTTATAACAAACTAGAAAATCCACGTGTAAACCGATCGAGATCCTATCTATAACTCCACCTCTGGACTACATAAAGAGGGGTGAGGAGCCCCTGATCGGTATCCAAACCTATCCCATGACATTCTAGGCAACTTGCCATCAGCAACCTCTTGTAAAATCGAGCATACAAACAAAGAGATTTACTCCAAACTAGACGTATGGTATCACGTATCTGAACCGGTATAAATCTGTGTCTCGTGTGCTGCTCATCTGATTCCCGCCCTATGCGTGATTCGCTGATTCGTACTGCCGGAACTAATTATTCCGACACCCTACCTCATCAAACAGGCCCTACATCTCCTCGAGTACGGTTTTTTATTTGGGCTGGGTAAGTGCTTTTTTTGAAAGGCAACGGGCCGATGAACGGCCCCCCACCGGGTGACATCCCTATGGGTGGAGGGCCATGGGCCGTAAAAGTTCAGGCTTTGAAGCTAGATTACAAAGTAGGCAGGACAGAGGGGGGAGAGATTACATCCAACCAATGGAGCTCCACACATCGAAAACTCCTGGTTTCTCCTAGGAACATGGCACAGCCAAAGACTTGTTGTGTTCTTGCACGTAGCAACTAGCCGGTCGACACCGGGTGGCAGCTGCCGGAAGACTACCTCATTCCTATGTTTCCAAAGCTCGCAGCAGCAGAGGAGCAGGTTGGACACAGCACTGATGGGCACCCTTTTCGGTGCTCTGGAGGTCCACAGCTCCCCAACCGGGGCGATCGCGCTCGCATCCCAACCAATCCTGCTCCAGAAATGGCGGGCGAAGGGGCACTTTGATATTGATATGATCCGCGTCCTCTTCGTATTCCAGGCACAGTTCAGGTTCACCTTTCACTAAGTCCTATCCTCAGCAGCCATTCAAACAACTTTACTCTTGGAGGGGCGATATCGTGCCAGACAAAAAGGGAAGGAGGGAAGCGTATGTTCCCCACGGGACGACGCCTTCCAGACTACTCGCGTCATCAGCTTGTGACTCCCATCTTCAAAGCAGCATGAGCGCACATCAATTTCATCTGTGAGCAGAGTGTCTTGAAGGAGCTCCTCCAACTTCTGTAGTTCTGTTGCTGCCCTAGGAGTCAGTCTTGCCTGAAGTTGATCAGTTAGGTCTCCGTGCAGCACTTTAGCAACCGAGACCCGAGCGCCTGTAAAGTGGCCGTGTGGAGCGGCGGCGAGAGTCGTCTCCCCGATCCAGTGGCCATCCTAGAAGGACGTGTCTTCCCCGTTCCCAATCTACACCGTGGAGATGCTCCTGTAGGCTGGTAGCAGGTCTCTTAGGGAGTCCCAGTGATCTCTAGTAACATCTGGCTGCTTGCAGGTCGGCTAGTCTAACTCTGCCTCTTGCCTCTTGGGTCTGGGTTGGTTGCTGGGTTTGCACAAACCATGAACAGGCTATGTAGTGCACATTGGTATCTCGCGATACGTGCTCAGCAGTGCGATGGCCATATAGACTTTGCGAATGTGTTTACAGTTTGTTTGCTTAGTAAGGGAACGTACAACGGTCGTTGCGGAGCCGTCTGTGTGCGGTCATTTTTACAAATACACGCCTAGCGCACGTACGAGACAGCGAGGTCGTCGTCTCATGAGACGACGGCTCGGTCTCGTGCTCCCATGCGAAATTAATGTCTCCACACCTGTTGCAATGGCTCAGACAGATCTGGTGTGGTTGCGCAGGAGAAGAAGAATGCGCGTAGACACCAGAGCTGATGAATGCGGCAGGCCAAAGACAGTCGGGCATGGCACGGAGGACGTACGACACGAGCTCGCCATCGCCGCCGCCGTGGCCGTAGACGTCCGAGGGACACGCGCTGGTCGTCTCCCCTTGCTTGCCGTCGCGCCGGCTGTTCTGATCACTCCAAGTGAGAGGGCCGTTCCGATCTAGACGAGAGACCGGTCCAAGTCTGGACTGCGGAGTGAGAGAGAGAGTACAGATGCAATGATAGAGTTGAATGGATGGCCGCACATTAGCAGAGGGGAAGAGATAAGGTGTGGGCCTTCCTTTTCATCTATTTTTTTTATTTCCTGTATTTTTAATATTTGTTTAGTGATACTCATAGGGGTAGATGATCTGTGACAATGGTTCTAAAGAAAATTTGTAATTCCATTCATCTTATTTGTACGTGATTGTATCAAGAATCAAGATGCAACAAAATGATATACAAAGATCTTATCATGGTTTATTTGCGTACATTTAACAGTTCACAGACAGACAAATAGACGACCATTGTATAAGCTGTCTATGTGCATTCCTAAAACTTTACAGACAGACTGTACACGCCCTAAGCCTAATCTACGGCCTAATGGACGCAGCAGCATTCTTATTCTCCTCGGCCCAAGTGAGCACCACTCGGTATAGTCCATCCATTCTTCAGGCCTACCGGTATGGGCCTGCAATTCCAGTGTAGCAGGCTCACTGAGGCCTATGGCTTTAAACTTTAGTTTCGCTGTTAGTTAGTTTGACGCTAACGTTAGATACGCACGGCAGGAATGCGCAAGGCTTGCCAAGATCTAAACAATCCAGCTACACATACGCACTAAAATTTGATAAATCTCTTGTTCGCCGTATTGTTGTATCAGGATTTACAACATCATCGCTTGTACAGTACAGGGTTCCAATGCAAACAAGGGCATGCAGCTGTTCTACAGAGACATCACAAATGCCGGCCGGCTCCGATCCTCCCAGTGCTTGATTCCGTTCAGGCAGACGACGGCAACCATATCCATATGGGTTTATCACAGTCCAGCAACAACAGATGATTGTCGAGCTTTGCCTTGCACTCATCAATAAGCTAGCAGGAACAGCCGCATGGCATGGAGACGATATCGATGCTTCTGTTGCTGTTATGTGCTGTGCTCCTGAGCGTCACAGTGCTGCAGAGCTGCACTTGGAGCGTAGCAGCGCAATCAGTCGGTAGGTGTGTGGACGTTTGGTGGCGCCCATGGTTAAATCCTAATCATGTACACAATCTCGTCTCGTGGACCACAATCGTACTCTCTTCGGGTCCATTTCAGCTTTTGGAATTTTAGCCTTGGCGTCCATGTACTTTGAACGAGAGAACGTGCACATATTTAAAGAATGAAGGGGTACCTTTGGGCACATAGGAGTAGTTATTATGATCACAAATCAGTACTAACCTCTTGCAAGCCGAAGCAGAGGCAACTTCTCTGAGGACCACAGCACAGAGCGAAAACTGTTACGGAATGCAGGGGTGGCTGGCACGGAAAGGACCGTTCGTTGCTTGTGGAGGTCATCATGAGCCGCGGCCGACACGACACGGTCATGATTAGACCACACTTATGGTGCAGTAATGGAAAATTGCGTCGCCTTGCCTTGAGATGTCTTGTTTAATCTGTCCTCTTGCCCTACCTCTGCTTTTCTTTCCTTTGCATGCATGTTTTTTTGAGCAAGCAACCTACAGCTCTGCGTCGGATCGGACGGTGTCATGATTCAGGTCACCAACGAGATCAGTTCATCTTAAGCTGTGCGTGCCCTTTTGTGAATGTTACTAAAGCGGAACCATCATATATATTTTCTGAGAAAATTACGACCGGAAAATTAACTCAAAAGTTGGTCGTTCCAGTCTAATGTTCCACCGTAAAGTCGCTTTCTAGAAGACGTGCCTGAGTTTTTACCCTGGTTCTGTTCCTCTCTCCACATGTGACTATAGTTGTTTTCACTTTCACCAGCATGGCACGGGCTGTGTGACACTGCAACTGCTTCGGTACGGTGGAGTATTCTTGTATTCCTCCGTTCCAAAATATAGATCACTTTAGATTTACTCTAAAGTAAAAAACTTTATATTGTCCAAGGCCAGTTTATGAGATTATTAGGTTCTTTTGTTTTGAACACTGGGTCTGAGTCACGTATATGTTTTTAGCAAGATAATTGGATTGGAGCATCATCTTTTTAAAGAACCAGTGAATAATTAGAATGGTTCTTTAATTTAGATTGTCTCTAAATAAAACCAGGATATTCAATGTTCAGTCAATAGATAGGGCTCTAATAATGGAGTGTTCGTTTCATATGACAAATACAATCATATATATAGTCCATTTTATTTGAAAAGTAGAAATATACATGTAGTCCATTTTATTTTCTTAGTTATCTAGGTCGTCCATATATACACAAACCCTCGAAACAGTGCTGTAGTGTTATAATCAGATTCTGATATGTGCCATACAGATACATATGCATACATGTTGATTTGAGGCAGGAATGGAATCATCATGTCGCAACTTTGACAGCATTTCTACTTGGCATCATTGGGATCCCAGCATGGTACAACAAAATGGTCCAGTCCTCGCATGAATCTGGAAAACTTGGCAAACGTGTCTCTGGCCTATAGTCACACATTATTCTCGGTGCCCCTATTCAAGAAAGTTAGTTGATGTGTGCATGGTAATGTACACAACACCTTTGGAACGTTCTTAGCTTGCACATGGAAAAGCAGTGCTAGTGGTGCCACGCATGGCGGACCACACATATTGCCGGACGGTATCCGAAGAAATGGCTAGGCAGCTAGGGAAACAATCGGATGTGATACAAGCCACACTTTAAATTTTGGCGTGTGGTTAAGTGCAAGTCATGTGGGGATATCCATGGGGCCCAGGGGCGGAAAATTCTAGGAGGGACTCATCCAAACGACGGCGAAGACACAAAACTATATATGACACACAGTTTTCTACAATGGCCATAATCATCCATATGTATATATGCAACAAATACCTATGTACGACATGTTCCACCTTGTATAC
This sequence comes from Miscanthus lutarioriparius, assembly GCA_904845875.1. Lineage (NCBI taxonomy): Eukaryota > Viridiplantae > Streptophyta > Magnoliopsida > Poales > Poaceae > Miscanthus > Miscanthus lutarioriparius. The sequence goes on from CAJGYO010000015.1 coordinate 27,180,899, forward strand.
CATATTCTCAAATGAAAATGCAGAACTTCGAAGCAACCAAGACATTAAGTGCCCACGTGCCTTTGGCGTGTAAATGGGACTCTACCTTTGTTGGAATTTTAGTAATGAGTGGCATGTGTGCAAGTAAAATATGCAGTGTGCAAGTAAAGAAAGGCCAATTAGTAATTACAGAGAATATATAATTTGCATTTAAAATTTCAGGTACTTCGTGCAATCGTGCTTGCCGTTGTAGCTTGCCCGTTTGCGGTTGCGGCTGCCTCAGCCTCAGCTGTCGTGCTTCGCGGCTGCACCTGTGCCATGCGCCCACGCCCGGCGTTGGGCTCCCTGTGGCCCTGCGCCGCCTGCTTGCTGTCTAGCGGCGATGCTGGCAGCTGGCTGTTGGCCTGCGCTCCCTGCCGGCTGCCGGAGTGTACTGCCACAGTGCCACTCTCTGGTGCGCCACGCCGCCGGTTTGCAGGCTCTAGGCGACCCAAAATCACGCGCCTTCTACTCCTTCAACCTCCAGCCCCTCCAAGTGACAATAGATATTGCTTCGTAAGCTTCTATGGCAAAAAAAAAAATATTAGGAGCTTAGAGTGGCTCCCTGCTCCTAGAGGTGGTAGGGGGGAGGGGGGGCTTAAGCCCCTCCCGCCCCACCGCCGGATCCGCCCCTGATCCAGTGAACCGAAATGCCAAAGTTAGACACCAAATTACTCTTACTAATGATAAGCTAAGAACTCAATGATCAGCTATGAACTAAAGCTAACTAGGCCAAGCGCGTCCATCGATATCAGCGACTAACAGTGGCAGTAGTCGTGGCCACCTTAGCGGCGAGCCGGGATGGTGGCCACCATCCGCCACTCCCGGGGGGGCAATGACAAAGTCAGTCGGGTAGTACAACACACCTTTGCGCTGGCAGGGGCGCTGCTAGGGCGGCGACAGCCTCCCTGTCATCTGCGCTGGCATTCCCGTCGTCGCCGTCCTCCGCATTGGCGATGTTGTCGTCGTGCGCGGTGGCAGCTACACCCACAACCGCGTTGTCACCGTGTCCATTGCCGAAGGCCTGGGCAGGCACGTTGCCACCGCCGTGGGCCTCAGCATGCCCATCGCCATGTCCATTGCCGGCGGCCACGGCGCCCATCCTCACCTCGAGGTCAACGTGGTGCTCGTGCGTTGGAATCCTGCAGTTGGTTTTGCCCCAGAGGTAAAATATAGTGGCTAGGAGGAGGATGAAAGCCAAGCATAAGAGGATGGCCACTACCTCAGCTTTCCGGCTATTTAGCACGAGGCCCACTATGTGATGGGCTGGCGGAGGTGGGATGATAACGCTTGCTAGACCTCTATAGCTACACGAAATGAAATGCGCAAGGCAAAGGCAAAGGTATAACCAATATGGTCACGTGATGATATGGAGTGGATCATATCATTGTTGATCATGTTGGTGCATGTGTTGCATCAACATCGGAGGAGTTGGAATGGAATGCGCAAGGCAAAGGAATATCCTAGGGCATTTCATTTCAGGTGACATGGGTGTGTAGATAAGTTGATGACCGGGTTTAGTATAGATAGCCGTACTATCAAGAGGGGTAAACTTGTTTGCATATCGGTTATCTAGTGCCACTTGAGTGATCTAACTTTACATTGTTGCTACGAGAGTGGCGTGGCAAGTTGAGTGGCTAACTCCTTAAAAGTGTTTGTGAAAAGCTAACACACATACACATGGTTGTATACCCTTGGTGGTGTTGGCACATTTACAAAGGAGAAGAAGTTGGACTTGAAACAGATCAACTCGGCGAAGAAACAGAGGCGAAACAGGTCACTGGAGGTGACCGGACACTGGCCTGGGCTGCACCTGCACGTCCGGTCTTGCTTTGCAGAGAAGGTGCAGGCGTCAGTCTTCGACCCGACGCTGGCGTTGAAAGTGACCTAACGCGCAGGGGCCGTGTCCAGTCAGTGCTGACGTACACTGACGTAGTGGTGTGAGGAGCAGCGATGACGCGTGGTATGCCATAAAGGATCGGACGCTGGTGCTGCGTTCGTTGGTGACCAACCAGACGCGTCCAATCACAAAACAGAGGCTCAAAGAGCTCTCTAGAAACGACCGGACTCTAGCAGCGGCACGTCCGATCATCGTTTTGGTGGCGAGCGCGAGCACGGGACCTGACGCAGCGTGGGTGCATCTGGTCAGCATCTGGCGCATCTGGTCTTCACTTGACCGTTGACGCGGTGTCAGTGACCATTGAGATCGGGTGGCTCTGGTTGAACGATGGATGACACGTGAACGGCGGAGAGCGACCAGACGTAGGACCGGTGCGTCTGGTCACCCTGAATTGTGCCTAGTGAAAGGGGTAACGGCTAGTTTCGCTCATGGGGCTATAAATAGAAGTGTTGGCCGGCCTTTGGCCAGTTGTTGAGCACCCTTGAGCTTTGGTGGCTTGTGTAGGTGTGCTTGGGAGCCGATTGCAAGTGAGTGTGATTCTAATGCGTTGCATCGTGAGGTTGCATCCAGTGGCACTAGGTGATCAAGTTGCAAACCGATGGTGCTTGTTACTCTTGGAGGTTGCCACCTCCTAGACGGCTTGGTGGCTTGTGACTCCGTTGAAGCACGCGAAAAGATTGTGCAGTGCTTCGGAGGAGGATTTGTGCGGGGGATTGTGCTCACCCCGTGGGGATCGCGAAGAGCAACTCTAGTTGAGCGTGTCATTGAGCTACCCTCACTTTTGGGGTAGGTTCTTGCGGTGCCCGACGTGCGGGCTTGGTGGGTGATGCCAATTTGTCATCGAACCACCAAGTGAGCGGTCGACACAACGGGGATATAGCTTGGTGGCAACCAAGTGAACCTCGGGAGAAAATCTCCGTGTCAACATTGTCTTCATCATCTTCTCGGTGGTTTGCTTTCCACGAAACACAAGCTTGTTTTACTTTCATTTACATTGTGCTTGTGTAGTTGCTCTTGTGACTAGTTTGGCTTTAGTAGCTTGCTAGTTGCCTTTTTGCTTGTGTAGCATAGAAGTAGCTCCCTTGCGTGGCTAATTTGGTTTTAGTAATCTTGTTAGTCACATTGTTTAATTTGTGTAGTTAAGTAATTTGAGCTCTCTAATTTGGCTAGTGTAGCTTTGTTATTGAGCATTGCTAGTGAGCTTAGGTGGCTTTGTGCTTTTGCATCACTAATTGTGTAGGAGCTCCCCCAGTTGTGTGAAGTACTATGGCATAGGTTTGTGTGACCTCGCTCTAGAATTGATTTGGTGAGCTCTAGTTAGCCTGGCGCCTTAGTTACTTGATTAGAATCTTTTTAAGGTGTTTATGAACTTAGATAGAGGGGTGTAGTCTTGGCTAGACCAATTATTTTAATTCCGTATTTGTTTTGGTTAGCCGGCACGATTAAATTTATAAAGAACTATTCACCCTCTCTGGTCCGCTATCTCGACTCTACACCGGAATGAGTAGAAAATTTTTGTCTTATGTTCTTCCCCTTCCTTCAAGCGGGTTTGATGATATCCCACAAAGAGATCTAATATAAAGAACCATTGTGCATGAGACAGTTCATCCACCAATTGATCAAAAATTGGAATAGGAAATACACTCTTGATAGTGAAATCATTCAATACCTATAGTCCACACAGAAACACCAGGCCATGTACTTCTTCTTAACCAACAGGAGCCGTTTGGCAACGCTCCAGCTATTTTTCTGTGAGAATCGTTTCTGTTTAGCCAGACAACAAAAAATCATAGAGGTTTTGATGGAAAGTAGATAAAAATCATTTATCCATTTATACTGGGAGCTAGAAATAGCTCCTCCAACACACACTAGAATCAATTAGAATCATTCTATAAAGAATCAAAGAGATCGAGCTAAGAAACAAGGAGTAAAATCTACCAAACATACCCTAATTAATAGTGTAGATGGTTATTTTTTTAGCTAGCTAAGCTAATAATCATCCTTAGCCGATTAAAAAATGTCCTAACTTCACCTAGCTTTGGAGCAGTAAGACCGTGGCACCGAAGAATTCGAAGGCGTGTGGAGATTAGCACCGTGAATTATGGCGCGCGCGGGGTCTTGGACTTGCATTGTTTAGACATTCGAGGGGTGGCTTCCTCATGAGCTTGCTTAGCACACACATTGACAGAAATGTGGTTGCGATGTTGCGTTCAAGATGATGCGCGTCCCTATTCCCTAGTGCCGATCCAAACCCGGCCTTCTGCTCAATTATTAACACGCAAGTGGTTTATGATAATATATACTAGTATTGAGAAGTTGCAACAGCAAGAATGTGCAGGTGACAACCGTTGAAGATTTTACTCTCAAATATACTGCTATTACTAGCTAGGTCCTAATGAAAAGAGCTAAAACCATCCACGTTGAGAGGCTGACAAGCGCGCTACAAGTAGTAGGCTTTGTAGGGGACAGGGACAACGACGTTATCTTTGTGTTGCACCGATTAAACTTAATTATTCAGAGCCTGAATCTTCCTAGCTAATTGTTGGATTTTCGTAGCTTTTCAATATATGTGCATTTCTTGTTTATTTTGTTATTGCAACGGCACGCAAACACACCGTGAACTGTGAAGTACTTCATCTATCCCAAAATAAAATCACATCTCACTTGTCGAGGTGTTAGACTTTTTTTTTTAGTTTGATTTGACAAAAGTATAGAAAATAGTATCAATATTTATATCTTCAAATAAGTTTATTATAAAAGTATACTCTATGATCAATGTAATGATATTTATTATACATCATAAATGTTAATACATTTCTATATAAATTTAGTCAAAATTTAAAAAATTTGACTTCTTAGGCAGCGAGATATGTATTTATTTTAGGACAAATGGAGTACATTATTTTACCACCAAACTGTCAACCGAATCCAATTTTGGCACTCTAAACTCGAAATTCATATATCTTTGGCCATTGTAATATGAAAATCGCTAAATTCAAACCTTTAGCTGTTTTATTGAAAGGTGAGGTTTGCTGATGTGAACTACATGTGTGGCAGTAGGGTCTACAGTCCACCTTCCTACCGTCCTCATTGGCAAGGTCACACTAAGGGTTTTGGATCCACCAACTAAACTTAATCTGGCTAAATTTAGTTACTAGGGATCCAAACAGCCTAACTAAAGAATCAGCTAAAGTTTAGCTGCTTCAACCTAGCTAAACTTAGCTAAAATTTAGCTAGGAGAACTTTTAGCTACCTAAAGTTTAGCTTTCAAATTTTAGCTAGCTAGACTTTAGTTGGGTGGATCAAGCGGGCTCTAAGTCAGCACAAAAACAATTAAGAATAACTCTTAATTTAGCGAATAAATGATCAAATAAAGTGGGTCTCATGTGTCAGCCATATTCCGCCATCCATGAGAGAGCGTCGCTGATGGATCGTTCGGATCGGTGACAATAAAAGATATAACAAATATAATTTGTATGATTAAAATAGTTTGCAGCGAAAACGACAAGATTTGTGCTATAAATTTCTCGTTAGTTTGAAGTTTGTTCGGAGCCTGAATCTGATCCCTTTCCAGCGACGCTAATTATGCCATGCACCCACCCCGGGACCCGACTTGCGCAGAGGGAACTCGTGCGTTCTTCTGCGGCCACGGCTGGTCGGCTGGAGTTGTGCGTTGCGGCATGCTCTGCCTCTGCGGCTCTGCGACGTGTTTGCTTGCTCGCGTGGCTACAAAACAGCTGGGCGATCGCGTCGTCGCAGGCAGCGGCCACGCAGATATCCTGGCTGCTCCCTACAGGCGATCAAAATCGGACGACAGCATCTTCCACGTAGATTTTTTAAATTATTTTTAATCCTTTTTAAAAAGAAGAAATTTTGAAACTAATTCTTATTCCAAATCTAACCCACTTGGCTATGCTAAACTCCTTGACACGGGCAAACTGCTTTATTCCAAAATCTAACCCATTTGGCTACACCAAACTCCTTGGCGTGGCCAAACTGCTGTACCGCACTAGGTGGCTTGGCGCCGCAAGCCTGCCACTGTGGCGGGGTGACGTGGCGTCCATACCATGTCATTCTACCTTCGCGCGACAAGGGTGCATACGAAGCCGCGCACGGGCCTGCACTTCCCTCTCTCCCTTCCTTCTTCCTCCTTGGGCTGCACCTCCATTTCCCATTCCTCCGCCCCTAGCCTCTCAAACCTCGATTTTCCCTACTCAAATCAATGTAAGATGAAAGAGCAAACCTCCCCTACAAGATATGTGCCCTAGTATACCTATGCATTTGTGCCCCTTCTACGTAGTCCGGACGATCAATCAACTAGACATAAAAGATAACGAAAGCTTTTACTAACAAATGAGCACCAAAATGAGTCCATCAAAATTCAAATAATTTGAAGCTGAGCACCATAAGATAGGGCATGACTTTAGAAAAAAAAAATTGAAACTAATTTCATAATTTTTGGAGGTAAAGCAAATTTCCTAAGATTTAACCCGATTTTAGGATTTTTAATTGTATATTATTTTTCCATGTTAAAATATTTTTAATTTTTTAAAAATTTATTTTATAGATTTATCTTCCTTCACTTTCAACTTAATGCAATTTACATCCCTCTGACATGGCGCCACACCAGCAAACCCACTATCAAAACCATTCAAGGTATAAACAAACAATTTTGAAAGTTGCGGGGGTCAAATGAATGATACTATAGTTTACATAGCAAAATTGAACGACCGTGATAGTTGAGAGATGTAAATTAGATTTGTTTTCTTCTTGGATGATTGAATTCCAAACCAACGCCGACTAATAATTAAAATGAAGTAAAAACAAAGCCATAAACACAAATTTTCTTATCCGTAGCACAAGTGATAACCGAAGCTAATGAATGGGTTTGTTAGTAACGACGGCGAGCTGCCATTCTTAATTCGGCCGCAAAGTATCCAGACTACTACTAGTGAATTCTTCAACCAATCCACCAATCAGATCCAGTCAGTCGGTCGTTGCCGTTACCGACTAAGATTCGCTTTTTCACGTAGCATGTCCCTATATTCTATATACGTACTTACGCGTCACCTTTTCACACACGGCAATGACGTGCCTGATTCACGTACATGTACGGTCTACCGTGTACTACGTGAGTACGTAGCCGGCCTGAGAAAAATGCGTGCTGCCCTGTCCCGTGAGCAAATTTGCCGGTTCATAAAGTACCTTAGCTTTACATCTACATCATGTACAACATACAACAATATTAAAATGCATGTATATTTTTTTTATCTACACATACATACTGTATGCATATTTGCCAGATAATAAAGTGGCTTGAGATTTAGTAAGCACTTAAAGAGGCAAATATTTACTAACCTAACGAATAAGACCTGTATTTAAAATATACTAATATCATAGTGTTATAATTTCATTGATAGGTTTCTAAAACGTATCAACATATATAAAATCTTTAGTGAAGCTCTGTCAACGTCTAAAAAGGACATCCATTTATGTTCTGAAGGGCGTACGAAAACTGGCAAAAACCAACATAGACTTGTCTGGACCATATATGTGGTACTAATAACCTACTGCGTGTATACAAATTAAGGCTTCCAATGGTTGTACTTGTCTCTTGTAGTCTTGCCATGGTTTTCCATCCACACACAAGGCGTCACAAATGCCCAATGATGAATTCTTAAAAAATACACTCTGTCAATTCCAAATTATAATGCGTTTTAACTTTTCAAAATACATTGCTTTTACTATATATCTAGACATAATGTATATTATTTAAAAAACCAAAACGTCTTATAACTTGTAATAGAGAAAGTATATGGGGCAGTTCGGCTGGTGTGAAAACCAGCCGGGTTTCACTGTGCACGGCTGGTTTCACTGTTCACTCTCTCACAAATTCCTCCAGATTCATCCAGATTCCTCCAAGCCAATAGGGCCTATAAAGAGAGACCCTGTTTTATCTGAACACATTGTACTATTATTTTTCATGGTTTTTTTAAATACTTAACTACTCTTTCGATTCCCACAGAAATAACATCACTTATTCTCTTATTTTTGTTCTCCATGTGTATGTACAAATTAAGATTATTTGTAAGCTAACCAAAATTCAGTTACGTCATTTTCAGCGTGCGTGACACACACCATCCTCCTGAGATGGACAAATTCTCAGGCCCCAACTTCTTTGCCTCCATTGTATTCCAAAGTAGCAAACCCCCAACACTAAAAGTCTACCAAAATCAAGCAATTTGGTCAAGATCTTTTGCACATTATGCAAGCAACTTCCTTATTCTTGAAAGAGACACTTGCAAGTACTTGCAAGTAACTTACGATGCTCAGCAATCACAGGGCGACGATAGCTAAGTTACTCCTTATTTGTCAGAAAAATATCTCCAATGTTTAGGTGAAGATTAGATATGGTTGCAGTCACACATATAACCTCATAGCGTGTATGAGGGGTTTGAGTTTGTGATCATGCATAAGTGTTATCCTAAACGCTAAACGGTAAACGGTCGGTCATCTGTCGTTTAGCCCATTATTCGGGCAAAACAGGTGTTTAAACGGGTAAAACGACCATTTAAACGGTCAAAACAACCGATTAAACGGAAACGGTGTACCATGTTGATCCATATATATGTCTCCTCTTTTTGAGTAAATGGATCTATCAATATTATGTCTCCATCTAGCTGGTTGGTTCTCTTTTTCATGATACATACAATCTATCACCCTATTCGATTATGCTGAAATTTGGCTTATACTAATGCTTATGCTGAAATATTATGAGAGAAAATTACTGTTCCATAGCTAAAAAGTAGCTCAAGCGAACATGATGTATTTTGCAGGGGAATATTGGAACAATGAGGTCTAATCATTGTGGGATTTTGTGGTTGAATGTTTTCCGTCAAAATTCTTCAACTTATCCGTCTCAAAAAGAATTCAATTCTCTTTTTTTAGGAATCAAACAATTTTAAATTTAATTAAACCTATATAACAAATTACTAACATTTATATTACCGGATTATAAGTATCATTACATTGACAATGTAATATATTGTCATAATAAATCTAATTGGAGACATATATATTGACATTTTTTCGTACAAACTTGATCGAACATAAAATTACTTAATCAAAATCTAGAATTTTATTATGTTTGTGACGGAAGTGGTAAAACAGCGAACAATTGCAGCCGTTGAGATCTTGATTGGACGGCTGAGGACGCGCCCAAACGGCACTTGGAGTTGCCACTGGTGGCCTCTACACGGAGGATCCTGGACTGCCTTTAGACCATCTCAATAACAACACTCAAAATATAAGATCTATTCAACATTTGAGTAGCGCTATAGTCAAATAATTCAATACCTATTCGACATTTTTCCTAATAACATGACCTAAAAGAGAATTCTTTCTATAAATAGGTTTTCAGAATAGATGATACTTATATTTAGATTTAGGTTGTGCCTCTCAGATAACTCAAAATAGGTCATATAAATACTTCGTTGGGACTGATTTTAGGTCTCATGTTACTATTTTGTATTTAGGTGTGCCTATACGTCACCTTTTGGAGACAGTCTTATACCGATTCGTCTTCGTGGGGCGCACCCGTATAAATACTTTGTTGGGACTGATTTTAGGTCTCGTGTTACTCTTTTGTATTTAGGTGTGCCTATACATCACCTTTTGGAGACAGTCTTATACCGATTCGTCTTCGTGGGGCGCACCCCGTCTCCTCTCTCTCTCCCTCTACCCCTTTCTCTCTCCTCTCTCCTCTCTCTCTCTCCTCTCTCCTCTCCCTTCTCTCTGTGTCCCCTCTCGCTCCCTTGCCCTGTCTACGCCAGCACACCTTCTCCGAAGCCGCCATTCCCAAGAGCAGCAGAAGCTGAGCTCGTCCCCCCAGGACGCAGCGCCACCGGCACCACTCTGCCGCCGCTTCTCCCCCTCCCACTCGTGGAGATCCGGGCCGGCATTTCCTGGTAAGCTTCAGCCTCCAGCTCCGCTCTTGAGCCGTTTTCCCGATCCCAAATCCTGTCCATGGGCGAGGCTGGGTTCAGATTAGTTGAGAATTTGCTGCTTCGGCGGGGTTCGTAGCGGCTCCGCAAAATGTGGTGTCGCTGGAACCGAGTCGGCGCCGCCGCCGTCTGGATCTGGAGCTAGCTTCGTGTGTTTCTTCTGGAGCAGAAAAGTTTCGATTTTTCCTCTTCTTTTTCCCGGTTTTTAGTAGATTTAACTGGCCTGGTCTGCGAGAGGCAGCTCTCTCTGTTTCCGCTTTCGTTTCCTCTACCTGCTGATTCGAAACGGCGAGTGAAAATGGGTTCTCAGTTGAGAATCTGGCCTTTGTTTTCCCCTAAACTGTGGCTTCCCAAGTTTTTGATTTGCACTAACCTTGCTTGCCAGTTGTGACTTCAGTTGATTCGGTTGTCAAGTGTGTATATTTCTTCTTGGCGCCTTGTGTGCTCGCCTCTGAATTTCTTTTCTTCAGCAATTTTGAAGACGTAGCTGTTTCCATGTCTCAATCACTAACTCTGGATCTTATGATCTTTGCAGGGTGGGCAGTGGTTGCTGCGCTTGTTATTAAAAAAAGGCCTGCTTTTTTGGGAGCTCCCTGGTGCTCTCATCTTGGAAGACGTCCAGTGAAAGGTGCAGGTATTGTACTATGACTTGCCTGCCCAGGATGCCCCTGCCGGCGACGGACTGAGAGTTGGCGTACTCCTTGTCTGCCAGTGTTGAATCAGTCTAATTGGGCCATGGGGTCGTCTGGCTGTAGCTCTGAGATAGTTGAGTCCACCGAGGAATTCGACAGTACACCCTTTGGTGGATCCAGCTTGCTGCATATTAAACTCAAAGATGAGGAGAAGCGCGGCAAATGTCATGATTATCCTGTGGAAGATGACCTCGACCAGCTTCTTAAAGCTATCGATAGCAGGACCTTCCGAAGGGCGCTTAGTCCTGGTAGTACAGGTGGAGATGCGCTGGGTAAGAGTGTTCTCAAGAAACCAGCTAGGTCTGGGTTGTCTCAAAGTGCAGGCATCGGGATATCCTCCAAGACTGTTAATATGAAGCAAGCGCTAAGAAGGCTATGCATTTCCCAGGCATCAGAAATGGCTGCAATGAAGAGGTTGTCGATGTCACCTGGATCTTCAAGTTCATCCGAAGCTGGGACTATCCACAGGCTTTATGCCTCTTTGATGGTCCAAAGTAGTTCTGAGGGTCTTCTGCATGATGATGAGAAGATGAACCTGATTGAAATATCGTTCACTCCAGAGAAGATTGATAAGAGTTCATCTAGAGGTACAAGTGAGTTCAGTGAAGACTGTGAATTTGAGACAGCTGATGGAAGTGCAGTCACCTCTACCTCTATCTGTTCTGCTTCGTCAACCTCCGCTGAGATTAAGAAGATCAGAATCCAAGATGTCATCAGTGGTGACCCTATGGATAACGAGAGTTCCTTGGTGGAAAATGGTAAACTAGGAAGTAAATTTTCTGCAGCTACTGATGATGGCTCTCCCAGAGTCCCAATCTTGAGCAAACCTATCACTACATCCCGACTTGTGAAGCCAGTCTTTCGATGCAAGCCTTCCGGTAAGAAGAAAGTGAAAGAAGAACCATCTTCGTTGGGTGATTCCTCCAATAGTACTAAATTCTGCTCTTCAAAGGAGTCAATCTACCTCGCATCAACCAGCTGCTCTTCAACATCTAGTGTTACAAATCCCACTAGCTGTGCAGAAGAAGAGAAATCAACTCCAGGGCCAGAAAAATCTGATGGAACATCTTCCGAGTGGTTGGCAGAGGAAAAGGGCGAGTGTTCCCAGAATTCAAAGAGCAGCATTAGTGAGTATGGTTGTAGCACAAGTATCAGCGGCGAGAGCCAATTTGGATTGTGTGGCTATAGTAACAGGCCACACATGGCAAAGGATCTGCGCTGGATAACCATTCGTCAGTTGGCATTGCAACAGGGTTCCTTAGGACTCGACAATTTCAAGCTTCTGAAGAGGCTTGGTTGTGGGGACATTGGGACTGTATATCTTGCTGAGTTGGTTGATTCAGATTGCTTATTTGCTTTGAAGGTTATGGACATCGAGTACCTTATTAATAGAAAGAAGATGCTACGAGCACAAGCTGAGAGGGAGATACTAGAAATGCTAGATCATCCATTTCTCCCGACTCTTTATGCCCATTTTACCACAGACAATCTCTCATGCTTGGTCATGGAGTACTGTCCAGGCGGTGATTTGCATGTTCTTCGTCAAAGACAACCTGGAAAAAGCTTTCCAGAGCCAGCAGCAAGGTAAATTCCAATCAATACTTAAAACTTAAAGCATTAGTTTATATTCAGTGCACTAGAAGTCTCCAAGGTTTTATCTGTTCCTTTTCTGACTTTGGTAATTCTTCTAGAAATAAATTTACCTAGTGACCACAAGTTAAATGCAATGACCAATATACTACTGTACACTGTCTACTTTACAAAGTTGTTTCAATCTGATTTTCTTGTTTATCACCAAGATTAGAATTGAATGCTCAAAACTACCCATGTAGCCAGATGAAGATTTTAGTTCATACTTGCTGTTTTAAGTCAATATCTTCTTGAGAGAACTGTGAAGTTGTATTTGCACTCTTTTGAGTTTCAAATACACATGGAGAGGAATACCCATTGGATGAAAGAACATGAAACCCCTCTGTTTCTATAGAGGTATGGAAATGGTTGCGGTTAATAAAGTAGGTGAAGTGGTTGGATTTTGTGAGCTGTTCCAACCACTGCGGGATGTGACTCCAAGAGCCGAACGAGAATGAATACCACACAGAAGTGTCAAGAATAGGCTCCCTAATAGAATGTAACCGATCCATTATGGATCGATCGAATTGGTACGGAAGTTATAACATGGGAAAAGCACAGAAAACACAACTTATTTGAATAACCCGGTGACCTACCATTGTAGAAGTAGGATTTTTGGCAAGCAATAAGCACTTAAATAATACAATTCAAGTGCACCAGATTCTGTATCACTTCGAAGAAAAGTTTCAGTAGGAAGGGGAACCAACAGAGAGATCCAAATCGGACCTAAACTGGAATGACATGAAAAATCTTTTTCAAAACCTATCATTAAGGGGGTGAGGACGATATACAGAAGGAATAAAAAAAACTTGTGATTGGTGTGGAGGAGAAGATCTGCTTATGAAATTGTTAAGAAAGAATCATCTCATTTCATTATTTCTTTGTTCTTTCCAATTCATTCATTCATTCCGACGGCTGGGACTACGCGATCTGCTATGTTCTTTTGCACAAATAGCTAAATTGTCTGAGTGATCTTGCATTTGTGCCTCCATTGTAACTGTTACCTGGGCATGTAGTTGTAGGCACTTCAGTCTTTAATTTGTTTGTCAGGCATTGTAACTGTTACCTGGGCCTTGTTTAGATTGAAAATTTTTGCAACCTGGACACTGTAGCACGTTTCGTTTGTATTTGACAAACTTTGTCCGATCATGGACTAACTAGGCTCAAAAGATCCATCTCGTGATTTACAACCAAACTATGTAATTAGTTATTTTTTTACCTACATTTAATGCTCCATGCATGTGTCCAAAAATTGATGTGATGGAGAGAGTGAAAAAACTTGGAATTTGGAGGTGATCTAAACAAGGCCCTGGGAATGTAGTTGTAGGCACTCGAGAGTACAGTCTTGGTTGGTTTGTCAGGCATCTCATTCAGTGCCCATAAGCTTATCACAAAAACAATGTCACAGGCCTTCTTTTGCAACAGTAATAACTTACTGTTAAGATTTAATCGTCAACCTGTAAATCTGTTTTGTATTTTTCTACTCTATTGTGCTTGTGAATTATGCATGGCCTGTTTGCCTTCTTGTACATTCATTTAGTTCTCAACTAGTTTGTTGTGCTTTGATCGTTTATGATAGTGATGAAATGGTTGCATTGTAGGTTTTATGTTGCAGAAGTTCTCCTTGCTTTGGAATATCTTCACATGCTAGGGGTCATATACCGTGATCTAAAGCCAGAGAACATTCTAGTCCGTGAAGATGGGCATATAATGTTATCGGACTTTGACCTTTCACTGAGGTGCTCAGTGAATCCTGTGCTCCTTCTGTCATCTTCTATTACAGCGAACCACCAACCGAGGAAACTTACAGGACCTTGTGCAGAGAACTACTGCATCAATTCGTCTTGCCTCCAGCAACCCTCTTGTGCCCAAACATCTTGCTTCGCACCACGCCTACCATCAATTCCGAAGCCTCAGAAGCCTAAGTCCTCCAAGAAAAGGCTTCCGCAGCTTGTTGTAGAGCCTACTGATGCACGCTCTAATTCCTTTGTTGGCACACATGAATACCTTGCCCCAGAAATCATCAAAGGGGATGGCCATGGAAGCGCTGTTGACTGGTGGACCTTTGGTGTCTTCCTTTATGAACTTTTATATGGCAAGACACCCTTCAGAGGACCTGGGAATGATGAAACATTGGCAAATGTGGTCTCACAGAATCTCCGGTTCCCAGAGAATCCATCTGTGAGCAGCAATGCCAAAGATCTGATCAGAGGTTTACTGGTGAAGGAGCCTGAGAACAGATTTGGATCGTTGAGAGGAGCTGCTGAGATCAAGCAGCACCCTTTCTTTGAAGGCTTGAATTGGGCTCTAATTCGATCTGCTGCTCCACCAGAGACACAACCTTGCAACGTCGTGACTCTTGCGAAAGAGCGGAAGAAAGAAGGCAAGTGCCTGGAGTTCAGAAGCAACTCCGAGGACCTTGAGTTTGAAGTTTTTTAGTTTGGTTCTGGTACAGTTTAGCACTATTTCCGCTGATATAGCCAACATTTTTTTCTTTGAGTAGCCAAAGGCTGGGGGTGTACATGTAGATTCCTGTATTTCAGTACGTGCTATGTCCCTGTCAATAGCATCACTGAATTGAAAAGAATAAGCAGAGCTTATGCTATTATTATCATCGCTGCTGCATATGAATTGGTTCCTATTGTAGGCTCAGTTAAGTTTACTCGTATATTTGCATGAACCTTTGCTGATCCCTTTTCTGCTAACCACTGAAATTGATGGATCCCTGGAAATTGCATTTGATTGCATAAAGTATTGGTGTACTACTTTACTCCAGCTGAAATACAGTTCCATTAAACCCAGAGTATTTCAAAAGGGGAACCCATTTAATTAAAAATCCAGAAATTTCTTGGTCCCCATAAATTCTCAACCAGTTTCAGCATTGAAGAGTCCCAAGAAAAGTCTCAAAATAATCGAACTGCAGCGATTCCAGTAGTACCTCTTTGTCCGATTCCTCCATAGGATTCCGCTGCAGATGGCATCAGGCACCACTTGGTCATTTGGAAGCATCACATGCTGGCATCCAGTCTTCCACATGTCTGTAACATCACTTGTCGCGCGTGCATGTATCATTCATACTGTCTGAATACCAAGCTGAGCCAGCAGCCCAGCACAAATGCACATCTGAACTTTTAGTAGTTCAGTTTCATCCTACAGATGTCCTGATGGCAATCCCGCAACTAACTGGCTCAGATTGTCGGATGAGACCCAGTGCTATGAGTATGACAGGGACCTTGCTTGTGTCTGTTAGAAGCTATCATTTGTGATCCATGACCGACACCGCCATGATTAGGGCAAACACTAAGCATTTACAGTAACTAAAATGGCCATGATGCGTCAAATAAGAATATTGCTGATGCCATGTATTCTGACCATGAAATTTTATTCTGCTGTTTGTTAGCAGCATAGCACCAGTGATATGCAAGTCTGCAGCTGACGGTGGTTACGTTAGGTTGGTGTCTCTTGGCTAGTTTTTTTTTCTTATTGCATTCATTTACATCTAATATGGTGAAGAGAAAAAAAAGCATATTTGAGTTGAAGCCTCTGTGACGGTGCCATGTCATGGAATCATCCTTTCCCACTTGGCGGGCATATCTGAAAGCTGAGAATCCACCTTGCCTTTTTGCTCTAGGCATGGAATTGTATACAAGAAAGTGAGGGCCATGGCAGCCTTAAGAAGGTTCACTCACATTCCTTATCACAGTGCAGATGCACATCACTTTGCAGCATCCGAAGCAATGTCTACCCTAAGCAGGTAAGGAAACACCCACTCCACTTTTTAAGATGCTTGAAGAGTGTGGTTCAAGTACAAGTCTCGTGGAGATACATCGTCATCCATGTTCTTGCACTGATTAGCCGCATGATCCCCCAAAAAGCAGCTGTGATAGGTGCTTTGGTTTGGAATCTAGAGTTTAGAAATGTGACAAAGAGCGAATTTTTTGAGATGATGGATCAGGCATTCTTAACCAGATTGCATCGAGAGTAGGGGCCCGTTTGAATTCTTTGGTCTTAAGTTTAGTTGCCCAAAGTTGAGGACAAAACTTTAGACAACTTTAGCTCACTTTGTGATCTATTTGTAAAGTTGGCTAAACTTTAGACCATGGGATCCAAATAGGCTCTAATCGACACACGGTTACTTGCCCCCACCCTTCGTGTTCAACCTCTCACCCCACCCGCCCGGCTGTTGGCTGCACCTACCAACCTCGGCCAACGGAGTCGCTACTGTTGGTCATGCCGCTCACCATCTTCGCTACCGTTGATTGTGCCACCCACCATCCATCGCCCATTGCCGTAGTTCCTTTCCCTCACCCATATTCCAAATCGGAGGATGGAGACAACTTTTTTCATCTCCGCGTTGGCTTTGGCCCACCGGATGTTCCACACCGCCCGCCCACTAACCACCCCTCAACCTGCCACCACCGCTGGCCCTTTCTAAGGCCACTGGCAGACCCCTGAAACCCAAAACACTAACTCCAAATCCCACCGCCACCGCCCAACCTCGCTGGTGACCTCGCCGTCGGCGGTGCCGCCCACCGCCTGCCACTTTCTTCCCTAATTTTGACAGCATCAACGTGCATGCGCTATCTCTAGTGGTGACTATAACACCCTAATAAATTCATGATCTGCAATATTTAAAAATTTTCTAGATTTAATTAGCGATATGACCTAATTTTTGGTAGAAGAAAATATATTGTATATATTAAATTAAACATGATATAGGCTTAGACTCGAGTATTTGTGGGCGGTTTGGGAAAAAGCACTAATATTTTACGTCGAAAAAGTTCCACCCAAGATCATCCCACTAGATGATTCTACGCTAATGTATGATTAGGGCGTCCGTCTGGGCATGTGCATCCGGATGCGCCTCGTTCCTGGGCCTATGCAGCGAATCGGGCCCAAAAGCAATCAGCCTACTTCCCTCTATCCTCTCTCCTTCATCTCTACTGAGCGACATAACCCCCACCAACGGAAATCCCCACTCGCTTAGCTCGTTGCGGCTTCAACACACTGGGCATCCGCCCACTCTGCCCAGTGCCCCATTCTTCTCCGCGCCGCATTTTCCCGCTACGCCACGCTCACTCCTCCTCCAGAACCTCGCCATGCCGCGCCCACTCCTCCAGAACCTCGTCGACGCCGGCGCGGTCGACGAGTCGGACGTCTTCGACGGCGTGGGGGCGACAACGATGACCTCCTCCGGGCACTCATCAAAGTGGACCTCCCTGGCGGGGACCTCAACCTCGGTGTGTGGAAGCTCCTGACCGTCGCGACACTCTCCTTCACCGATGTGCCCACGCTGCTCGGGTACCTCATGCAAGCATCAAGGTGACATTGCCCAGCGTACGTTGCAAGCTTATGTTTCAAGTGTTTTGGATGTTTCATCTAGATGTTGCAAGTGTTTCATATTGATGTTGCAAAAGTAGATCATAATGTTGCACATGTTGCAATGGCTATACACTTCTGTTTCAAGTGTATGTTCCAAATGTTTCATCTGTTTTTTTAGACGTTCATTGCAAGTGTTTCATCTGGATGTTGTATATGTTTCACACGTATGTTACAACTGTTTTATCTAGATGTTGTATATGTTTGCAATGGTTTTCAAGAGTTTTCATATGCTTTTGCAAGTGTTTTAGATGCTTGTTGCAAGTGTCTCAATTGTTTCGTACGAATGTTGCAAGTATTTCATCTGGATGTTTTAAAAGTAGATCGAGATGTTGCACATGTTGCAAAGTGACTCACCTATCACTATAGTTGTCCATGTAGCCCGAGGCACGACGGCACGGCACGAAGCCCGCTTTTTTAGCCCGACACGAGCATGGTATGGCCCGGTGACATGCGGGCCGGGTGGCCCCTACCGAGGGAGCAGGCGTGCAGGTCAGGCGCTAGGCCTGTAGGCCCCTGGCCAAGCATGGCCCGACCAGGTGGGCCAATGGCCCGACATCCCCCTCCCCCTCCTCACTCCTCCTCCCCTCCCCGTGGCCCAGTCCCCCATGGCCTGCTAAAGGCCCATCGGCCATCGCCCCTAACCCTAACTCCCCCTGCCGACATCGACAGACGGCCGCGCCTCGCTCCTCTCACCTTCGCCTCGCTCCCTCTCTTCCACACGGCCGCGCCGCATCACCTCTCTCCCTCGCCCCCTCTCCGCGACTTGCCGGCGGGATGCGCCGCCGCGGGCTCCTCTCCTCTATGAGGACGCGCCTCGGGAGCGAGCGCGGCATGCCGCATGCCCGACTTCTATCCCACCACTGTCTCGAGCTCGGCCCACCAAATCCCCTACGCCTGCCTGCTCTATTCGCCAGATCTGGCATCGAGGGCCTTGAGGGAGAGCACTCCGGCGGCCGACGCCACCTCCTCGCCCCCCGCACCAACGACCGCATGCTCCTCCTTTGTGGTCAAAGCCTCAAGCGGCCGATTTGAGGCCGCTGCCGACCGTGCCCGGTGCCTCTGCATCGCCTCATCATCGTGCCTCTACATCGCCTCCCCGGCCTCCTCCATGTCATTGCCTCGAGCGCCACCACGGTCGTAGGACAGCGCCTCCGCCTCGACCTCGTCCTCCGTGACTCCGTCCTCTCTCCCTTCCCCTGCTGATGCGGGCCTCGGGCCGGCCTGGCCGGCTAAAAAGGCCGTGCTTTCTGGCCCGGCCTGGCATGGAAAGTGGCCCGATGGGCCATGCCTGGGCCGTCGGCTAGGCATGGTGGACTGGGGCGGCACGGCTCGGCGGCCTGTCGTGCTCTACCGTGCCTTGCCCTATCGGGCTGGGCTGGGCCGAGCGGCCTGAATGGACATATATACCTATCACAATCGACTGCTGCAGCTGCTTGGATGCCGTGCATGCGCATGGGGGGAGTGGAGGGATGGAGCACTGCTCGGCAGCGGATGCGAAAAGCGGAGGGCGATGGCAGCGGGGGCACAAGCAGTCCCCACGCGATATGCGGGTGTGGCAAGCGGAGGGGGCACGGGCGGAAAGTGGAGGGGGTAGTGCAGGCGGACAGAGGCGCCAAGTGAGGGCATAGTTTCCTGGGAGCAGTAGATGCCGGTGTCAAGTACAGAAATGGACTACATCCATGGGCGTTTGGACATGAGTGTCGGTCCGAACATCCGGGCACTAGTCATGCCGATGATTCTAGGGCCCGAGAAGGCCACCCCACATTATCCAGTGAGAAAATAATTAAAATAAATATTCTAGGCCGGGCTCGGGTGGATAAAGGAAGCTTTTTGTGCAGCGAAACATATATACTATCTATTAAAGCTCACGGATTCTAGGTCAAGCGGGGCCAAATTTGCTCAGGTCTAATATAGGTGATAAATTTTTTATTGCATTCATTTCGTGTGCATAGTGTTTATTTGTGTGCAAAAATATTTAAAATGTGCATTCATTTTGAATAGGTTTTAAAATCCTTTTAAAAATCTATTTGCAAAATATTCTAAAAATCCCACAGCTTAGTCTGGGCCTAGTATCCTCCTCTCCGCCCAAACTCCCCTCTCTTCCTTTCTTTTTCCCAAGCCTAGGCCACCGCCTGCCTTCCTCCCTTTACCACATAGGCCGACCACCGCCACCGGCTCAGCTACCTCCTCGCTACCGCCACCTTAGCTCGATCGTCCAGCACTGCTTCACACTCCCTTCCCCTCCTCTCCCTCTGACGAGTGGGCCTCGTTCATCACTCCCTATTTTTCTCCTTCCCCATCTCTTCTTATTCCTCTGATTGGAGCACCCGCCGCCGCCCTTCTCTTCTTGTGGGCGCATGCCCACGTGACCACCGGCCCCGCACCTCGTGTGTCGCCCTCGCCCACGTCGTCCCCTGCGAGCGACCACACCATCTCAGCTGCATTCCACGCCCCTCATCTAGCTACGTGGGCATGCGGTGCGCATGCCTCGCCCACGCTAGGCAGCTTGTGAGCACAGGCCGCAGCCCATGTCGCTACCTCCCTTCCTCTCTCACGAGTTAGGCTATCTTCAACAACAACACCCAAAATACAAGACCCATTCGTTCTTTGGGTAGCGCTACAGGCAAAATGTTCAATACATATTCAGCATCTTCTCCAACAACAAGACCCAAAAGAGAATCATTTCTGCAAATGGGTTTTTAGAAGAGAGGATGTCCATATTTGGGTTGTGTCTCTCAGCCACCCCAAAATAGATCTTCCGTATAGGTACTCTGTTGGAGGCTGATTTTGGGTCTCTTGCTACCCATTTTAGGTTTGGGTGCCCATATGGGTTTCTTGTTGGAGATAGTCTTAGGCCCTATCTTGTCCAACATTTTTGCTGGCAGTCCTTAACTCCACTAATTCAACCGGCAGAATAGTATAAAAATGATGATTTCCATATCTTACTTTAGCAACACCTTAGCTATAGTGTTTAAATCTAACAAATTCCACAAATTTTGTGTCTCAACTTGTTTCGCAAGGAATAAAGATGGTTTGGAGCACAATTACCTAGATTGGATCGAATGGGTGTCTCAATCGACTCGTCCCTTTATATTTACTAGCAAAAATACCCGTGCGTTGCAATGGGAGGGAAAAAGCTATCAAATGTTAGTAGAAAACAAGGGCAGAATGTTATATATCTATTTATGTTTTACCCTTTCTATAAACTTTAAAAGCTATAATTTATCTTATGATGACCGCATGACTTGCGCTGTGCGCCTCGCTAGTGCCGAATGGCCGTCCACAATGATGTCCAGACTCGTCTTTTTGGTGCGACGGTGTTGTCGATGTAGATGTGGAGCCGTTATGGATGGCGTTCGGGCTCGCCTCCTTGATGCGGCGGCATCGTTGGCGTAGGTCATAGGCGCCATTGCCAATGACATCCATGGTTGTCCAGACATCGCTCGGTGCGATGATGTTGGTGTAGGCATGGAGCCGTTGTCGATGGTGTCGGGACTCGCCTTCTCGGTGGGGTGACGTCATTGGTGTAGATTGTTGATGGCATCCATAGTTGTCTCGATGTCACCAGGTCCCATGTCACGTAGTCTTGTTGTCGGGGTCATGACCCTAGGGTGTCTCAAGGCACCGATTAGTTAACAGGCCAAGCGGCCCACAACACATTAGTTAGCAAAAGCCCAAACGACCGAGGCCTAGCTAAGTCAAGCGAACTAGGCCGGAGGGCCACCTAGAGATAGTCCACACGGGCCTTCAGCTGGGCCACCTAACGAATAGAACTCGAATGCAACTGGCGGGCCTTGTCCCTTTCTAGCACAAATCTCCATATCGCTTGCCGCCCGATAGTAAGGGACAAGGGACGGGGGCTCGCCTGCTCCGAAGCCAGAACATACTAGGGAAGGATGGAACCGGATGGGCCTCTGGTCTCTGACTCCATCGCCAGAGAGAAGATCCTGAGCACACCCGTGGTGCACAGTCAAATCCAAAGAACGACGTGAAAATCACTTACCCTTGTTCTTGCAGAGAAGACAGAAGGAGCGACGGCGGTCCATTGACCTCAGGGAACTCTTCACGAAGGTGCTTCCTACGATCCATCACTAGGGGAGCGATTACAAGTGCATGAGCAGAAAGGAGAAGAAGGCAACTCAGGAAATGGGAGGATGACACCTCCACAGTGCACCACTCTAGCAGATTTATAGCCGCAAAGATAACCTTGGCAAGCAAACTAGGCCCACGACCAATACTAACCACTTTGATAAGCCTGCAGGGCAGGGGAGGCGACTGGGCGGATGGTGGAGCGGTGACCTCTCATGCGATAACCTAGGCCAGGTAGGCCCTGCTCGCTTTCATATTCCATATTAGCTTGGTTTATGCGCCTTCATTCAAAGGGCACCTCGTTGCTCATGGCGGACGTCCTCAATGCCACATGATCAAGGAGGTCGAGCACCCATAAACCTACACGCAAGAAGCGACCCACCACGAACATGACCCCGTGTCGTGCTTAGGAAAACCTCTCTTGGGCCAGCCCTTAGAAGGGCTCGAGGCCACAAAAGGGATAGGGGAAGGGAGGAGATGGGCCCCTATAGCTCTAATCGGTGGTGTGGAACCACACGACCATTTCTCTCTGTGTTTGAGTCATCTAGGGGGAGGCATCTTGCCCTTTGGCCGTTACGGAGGCGGTTGGGGACCAACGGGATTGACGGTCGATGATTTATGGGACGTCTCTCGACGTGTCACAACTGAACTCCATGTCGATTAGGGAGGATATCGGGTCCCACTCAAATTACCCATCGACCCCGACGAGGCGCACCGCCCGATCGCATTGTTACGGTGGACAAGCCTCTCCCCGCGTGGGGCAAAAACCGAAACCTACCTGTAACAAGGCAATACAACTCTTTGGGTCAGAAAACGGCAGCCGGAGGAAGCTAGAGCCAGGCCCGAGCGGTCCCGATAATTAGAACTAGGCCACGACTGGTTCCTCCGTTGAAAGGTCCTAATGGCTAGAGGGGGGGGGTTGAATAGCCTAATAAAATTTCTACAACAACACTTAACAAAAGGATTAGACAATTATGAGGCGAAGCAAGTTTTGCGCTAGCCTACTAAAATGCAAGCCACCTACCACATTTCTAGTTTAAATGGAGTATATCCACACAATAGCTATATCACTACACTAAGTTAGTGTGCTCTCAAAAGCTAACGAAAGAGCCACACTAACCAAACTAACAAGCTCTCACAACTAGTTACACTAAAGAGCTTGACAACTAGTTTGCGGTAATGTAAAGAGTAGGCAAGAAGGTTATACCACCGTGTAGATGTATGAACCAATCAATCACAAATGTGGATACCAATGAAGACCAATCACCTCGGAATCAATGATGAACACAATGATTTTTTACCGAGGTTCACTTGCTTGCCGGCAAGCTAGTCCTCGTTGTGGCGATTCACTCACTTGGAGGTTCACGCGCTAATTGGCTTCACACGCCAAACCCTCAATAGGGTGCCGCACAACCAACACAAGATGAGGATCACACAAGCCATGAGCAATCCACTAGAGTACCTTTTGGCGCTCCACTGGGGAAAGGTCAAGAACCCCTCACAATCACCACGATCGGAGCCGGAGACAATCACCACCCTCCACTCGACGATCCTCACTGCTCCAAGCCGTTTAGGTGGCGGCAACCACCAAGAGTAACAAGCGAACCCCGCAGCGAAACACGAACACCAAGTGCCTCTAGATGCAAACACTCAAGCAATGCACTTGGATCACTCCCAATCTCACTATGATGATGAATCAATGATGGAGATGAGTGGGAGGCTTTGGCTAAGCTCACAAGGTTGCTATGTCAATGCAAATGGCCAAGAGAGTGAGCTTGAGCTGGCCATGGGGCTTAAATAGAAGCCCCCATGAAATAGAGCCATTGTACCCCTTCACTGGGCACAACGCGGGATGACCGGACGCTCCGGTTCGATCGACCGGACGCTCCGGTTCGATCGACCGGACGCTGGCCCTCAGCGTCCGGTCACGTGATTCACGCCACATGTCCCCTGCTTCAAATACTGTTCGTCAGATTTCAACGGTCGTCAGCTGACCGGTCGCGTCAGTTAGAAAGTGACCGGACGCTGGACCTTAGCGTCCGGTCATTTCCAGTAAGGTTCCAAACGTGATTTTTGCCGACCGGACGCGTCCGGTCATGCTTGACCGGACACAGCCAGCGTCCGATCACACAATGTCTCCTCTGTACGCCCTATGTCAGCGTACATCAACACTGACCGGACAGACCCTGCCAGCGTCCGGTCGCTGAGCGACCCAGCGTCCGATCATGAGACCGAAACACACGCCCTCTGCTGCCACTGACCGGACGCACCGGTCCAACCGAGACAAGCGTCCGGTCACTTACAGTGACCTCCGTCTTTTCTATCTAGGGCGCCGGTGGAGTTTCTTTCCCTTGCACCTAAACTTCACCACCCTTGATCAAATGTGCCAACCACCAAGTGTATCACCTTGTGCACATGTGTTAGTATATTTTCACAAACACTTTCAAGGGTGTTAGCACTCCACTAGATCCTAAATGCATATGCAATGAGTTAGATCATCTAGTGGCACTTTGATAACCGCATTCCGATACGAGTTTCACCCCTCTTAATAGTACGGCTATTGATCCTAAACGTGATCACACTTACTAAGTGTCTTGATCACCAAAACGAAATGGCTCCTACAATTTATACCTTTGCCTTGAGCCTTTTGTTTTTCTCGTTCTTCTTTCCAAGTCCGAGCACTTGATCATCACCATGGCATCACCATCATCATGTTAAGATCTTCATTTGCTTCACCACTTGGAGTGTGCTACCTATATCATGATCACTTTATAAACTAGGTTAGCACTTAGGGTTTCATCAATTCACCAAAACCAAACTAGAGCTTTCATCTGCACATCCCGAAAATGCAACTTGAAGCCAGACCGCGAGGACTCATGCTCCCACAAGAGTCGATGACCCTTTCAGGAGGGATCATGGCTAAAAGTCACGCAATAGTGCCTTCCTCGTGAAGTGACACTGTAGCTTGCAGACATTTGGGAGGAGATGTCCAAAGTGGCTTGACGACCTTGTTGCCCTATGCGATGAGAGGCCAATGACTCACCCAAAGCATGCAATCCCCAAGCTCGCAGACATTTGAGAGGAGAGGTCCAAGGTCGCTCGACGACCTTGTTGCCCTACACGATGAGAGGCCAATGACTCACCCAAGGTCCGCAATCCCCAAGCTCACAAACATTTGGGAGGAATGGTCAAAGGTCACTGACGACCTTGCTGCCCTGCGCGACGAGAGGCCTTTGACTCGCCCAAGGTATACAATCCTCAAGTTCGCAGACATTTGGGAGGAGAGGTCCAACGTCGCTCGACGACCTCGCCACCCTGGGCGGCGAGAGCCTAATGACTCACCCAAGTCCTGCAACCTTGAGCTCACAAAAACTCAGGAGGAGAGGTCCAAGGTCGCTCTACGACCTCGCCACCTTGCGCGGCGAAGGACCAGTGACTCAGCCGAAGTCCACGTCACCGAACTTGCGAATCTAATCCCGATCGAACATGTCGAAGGTCAATGATGTCTCACTCGGATAACACGGCCACAAAACGCATGCGGACAAACCGCATAACAAGCAAGCAAAGGCTCACAAAAGGGTTGCAGCAACTCCGAAAGGAGGATTCCTTGAGCTTTTATTCATATCTTATATGATTACAAAGTGATGTGCGGGTGATCCACACACAAGGAATGCAAAAGCTGATACCACCACAGTATCACTGAAAAGCCCTTGGGGAACGACACTACAGGGGAGGCGAGATGAAGCAAAAAATGAACTCGCAAGCTGTCTCGTAGTGTTGCAGCCCTAGAGATCAGAACGCGGGGAGGAAGAGAGCGGCAGTACTGCCTTGCTCCAACAAACACCTTGGCAGCGACTCCGATGCCAAGATGGAGCAAAAGTGAGGCCAAAGTGCAGCCATGTCACAAAGGCAGCATAGCCCCCTACACGGCAGCCACACCATCCTTCCTTCTCCGCTCGCAAGATCCCTTCTAGCAGCAATTGTTAAAGGGGCGCCACTAGTTTTCGGGCACTACCGGTGATCCCCAAAGGGACACATGACATGGAACCATGCGGTTCTCCTCGATCCAAGGATGAGCTTCTTCACACCTCCAAATAAGGGTTATCTTGTACCATGTTGAGTTAAACACTTAGAGCTCATTTTCTAGATTAAACACTATGTTTACAAGCCCACAAACATGTCAAATGCTATCACTAGATCAAGTCAAGCATAGAAGCAATAGTGATACCATATAAACATCAAATTCATTTGATTGTCATGAATGAGCCTAATAAAATGGAGAGATGACTAGATGCACTAAACATATCCTTAGCAAGGATGTATGCCATGCCAATCAACTTTTACCTTGGATTGCTTGAAGGAGAGGCATGTCATATAAGTGGGGGGTGCATCAACACATATTTGAGAAATCCAATATGTTCAACTTATTCCTAAGCTTGCAAAACCTTTTCTCATCCAATGGCTTGGTGAATATATCAGCAAGTTGATCTTCGGTGCCTACACTCTCAATGCAAATGTCCCCTTTTTGTTGGTGATCTCTTATGAAATGGTGGCGGACATCAATGTGCTTTGTTCTTGCATGTTGAACCGGATTGTTGGTCAACTTGATTGCACTCTCATTGTCACATAGCAATGGTACTTTCTTTAACTTGATTCCAAAGTCACTCAAAGTGGCCTTCATCCAAAGTATTTGTGCACAACAACTATCGGCGGATATGTATTCGGCTTCGGTGGTTGATAATGCAACACTATTTTGCTTCTTTGATGACCATGAAACAAGTGATCTTCCCAACAATTGACATGTGCCCGAGGTGCTCTTCCTTTCAACCTTGCATCCCGCATAATCCGAGTCGGAGTAACCAACTAGCTCAAACTTTGCTCCTTTGGGATACCACAAACCGACATTTGGTGTATGCTTTAAGTACCTCAATATTCTCTTTGTAGCCTTCAAATGACTTTCTCTTGGTGAGGCTTGAAATCTTGCACACATGCATACACTAAACATGACATCCGGCCTTGATGCGGTCACATAGAGTAGACTTTCAATCATAGACCGATACAACTTTTGATCCACCATATTTCCACTTGCATCACTATCTAAGTTGCCATTGGTTCCCATTGGTGTGCTAATGACTTTGTTATCACTCAATCCAAACTTCTTGATCATGTCCTTGATGTACTTGCCTTGACTTACAAATGTACCATTCTTCAATTGCTTGATTTAAAGACCAAGAAAGTAACTCAATTCTCCAATCATGGACATCTCAAACTCACTAGCCATCATTTTTCCAAATTCATCACAAAAATCTTGATTGGTTGATCCAAATATGATATCATCAACATAGATTTGAAACACAAATAGATTTTTTTCAATCTTCTTGATGAAAAGAGTAGTATCAACCTTGCCTATTGTGAACCCCTTAGAGAGTAGGAAGTCCCTCAATCTCTCATACCATGCTCTAGGTGCTTGCTTCAAGCCATACAATGCCTTCTTCAATTTGTACACATGGTTGGGCTTCTTGTCATCTTCAAAACCGGGAGGTTGCTCAACATATACTTCTTCATTGATATATCCATTGAGAAATGCACTCTTAACATCCATTTGATAGAGCTTGATGTTGTGGGCACAAGCATAGGCTAGCAAGATTCTAATTGCTTCCAATCTAGCAACCGGGGCATATGTTTCTCCAAAGTCAAGACCTTCAACTTGTGTATAGCCTTGTGCTACCAATCTTACTTTGTTCCTTACTACTATCCCATCTTGATCTTGCTTGTTTCTAAAGACCCATTTGGTTCTAATCACATTGTGTCCCTTTGGTCTCTCTACTAATTCCCATACTTGTTTTCTTGTGAAATTATTCAATTCTTCATGCATAGTATTCACCCAATCAACATCCTTCAAAGCTTCATCTATCTTCTTTGGTTCAATGGATGACACAAATGAGAAGTGTTCACAAAATGATGCCAATCTTGATCTTATTTGTACACCTCTTGAGATATCACCAATGATAGTGTCCAATGGATGATCTCTTGCAACATTGGTTGGTTGGAGGATTGGAACTTGATTGCTTGCACTTGCTTGATCATTTGGTTGAAATGATGTACTAGCCACTTGATCTTGTTCATTGTCATGAGAGCCACTTGTACTAGCTTGGTTTGTATCATCTTGCACATTTGAGTTGGAGAGCACTTGCACTTGATCATCTTCATCATCATTCACTTGCCTAGGCCTCAATTCACCAATATCCATGTTCTTCATGGCATTTGAAAGTTGAATGCCTCTAACATCTTCCAAGTTCTCATTCTCTTCTTGTGAACCCTTGGTTTCATCAAATTCAACATCATGAACTTCCTCAAGAGTACCACTAACCAAATTCCAAACTCTATATGCTTTGCTTGTAGTGGAGTAACCAAGTAGGAATCCTTCATCACATTTCTTGTCAAACTTGCCCAATCTAGTGCCTTTCTTCAAGATATAGCATTTGCAACCAAAGACCCGAAAGTATGCAATGTTGGGCTTTCTACCATTCAAGAGCTCATATGGTGTCTTCTCTTTCAATGGGTGACAATAGAGGCGGTTGCTACAATAGCAAGCCGTGTTGATGCTTCGACCAAAAAGATTGACTCACATTGTACTCACTAAGCATAGACCTTACCATATCAATGAGTGTTCTATTCTTCCTCTCAACAAGGTCATTTGATTGTGGAGTGTACTTGGCCAAGAATTGATGTCTAATTCTAAATTCATCACACAACTCATCAATTTTAGTGTTCTTGAACTCACTACCATTGTCACTTCTAACTCTCTTGATGGTTGTTTCAAACTCATTGTGAATGCCTTTGACAAATGATTTGAATGTTGCAAACACATCACTTTTGTCCACTAGAAAGAATACCCATGTGTATCTAGTGTAATCATCCACTATCACAAAGTCATATTTGTTACCACCAATGCTAGTGTATTGTGTTGGCTCAAACAAATCCATGTGCAATAACTCAAATGCTTTACTAGTACTCATCATGCTTTTCTTAGGATGGGTGTTTCCAACTTATTTGCCGGCTTGACAAGAGCTATAAAGCTTATCCTTTTTAAACACATCTTTCAAGCCTCTAACCAAGTCATGCTTAACCAATCTATTCAATTGTTTCATTCCAACATGATCAAGCCTTCTATGCCATAACCAACCCATGCTAGACTTAGTGAACAAGCATGTAGATAATCTAGCCTCACTAGCATTGAAATCAACCAAGTATAGATTCTAATATCTAAAGCCTTTGAAGCTCAAGTTAGAGCCATCTACACTTATGATCTTTACATCATCTACTCCAAATATGCATTTGAATCCAAGATCACATAATTGAGCCACGGATAGCAAATTAAAGTTCAAGCTCTCTACTAGCAATACATTGGATATGCTCATGTCATTGGATATTGCAATCTTACCAAGCCCTTTGACCTTGCCTTTGCCATTGTCACCAAATGTGATACTATCATAACCATCATTGCCATTGGTGTTGATTGAGTTGAACATTCTTGCATCACTGGTCATGTGTTGAATGCACCCACTATCAAGAACCCAATGTCTTTTTCTGGCTTTGTAATTGACCTACAAAAGAAGATCAATTCTTTTTAGGTACCCAAACTTGCTTGGTCCTTAAAGGTTAGTCACTAAGCTCTTTGGTACCCAAATGACTTTCTTCTTTGAGCCCATCCATGGTTTACCAATGGACTTAGCCTTCACACTATTTGTACCCTTAATAAGCATATAACATGAATCAAGCTTCAGGGAGGATACATTAGCATTTTTGCTCTTGTTGGTGCATTCATGCTCTTTATGACCCACTTACTTGGAACTAATGCAAAACCGACCATTGTTCTTCACAAAACAAGTCTTGTGAGGAGCAAAGGCCGCCTTGCCTTTCTTGGGGGTATAGCCCAATCCCTCTTTATAGAGAGAAGCTCTTTGGCTACCAAAGTATATAAGCAAGCGGTCCTCACCACCATAGACCTTTGCTAAAGTGTGAGTGAGCTTGTTAACCTCCTTGAGATTCTCATTCTCAACCACTAGTGAGGCATCACAAGTGAGACCATCACCACTAGATGAGGTGGAAGTGAAAGTACTACAAGAAGGGTTAGTAGAAGGAGCAATGATAGGCATAGATAGTGATTCATCAATTATGTCATAGGTTAAACCTACATCACAAGTATCAAC
The DNA here is from genome assembly GCA_904845875.1 of Miscanthus lutarioriparius. Classification (NCBI taxonomy): domain Eukaryota; kingdom Viridiplantae; phylum Streptophyta; class Magnoliopsida; order Poales; family Poaceae; genus Miscanthus; species Miscanthus lutarioriparius. The sequence continues at coordinate 27,210,825 of CAJGYO010000015.1, forward strand.
ATGCTTCTTTTTATTTTGATCATCAAGCAAAGAGGATTTAGCCTTTTCAAGTTTTTTGTGAGCTTTGCCAAGCTTCTCATTGGCTTCCTCTAGCCTCTCATGAGATGCATTGAGCTCATCAAAGGCTTGCTTAAGGGCTTTTAGTTCCTTATGCAAGCTTTTGCATTCCCTTCTCTTGATGTCAAAGTATTCTCTAGCATCTTCTAGCATGTCGAATAATTCATCCTTAGCAGGTTCATCATTATCACTATCACTATCATTTTCATTTTCATTATCATCATCATGTTCTTCATCACTTTCATCATCACAAGTTTGTACCTTAATAGCCTTAGCCATGAAGTATGATGAAGAGTCGAAGAGAGAAGGCTTTTCATTGATGGCAATGCTTGCTAGAACCTTCTTCTTGACGGTCTTGTGATCATCACTATCATCATCATCATCATCATCATCATCACTTGAGGAAGCATCACTATCCCAAGTGACCACATATGAACCACCCTTCTTCTTGAAGACCATCTTGTCCTTCTTCTCTTTCTTTTCCTTCTTGTCCTTCTTCTTGTTCTTCTTGTTGTCATCATCATTGTCGCTATTGCATGGACATTGAGCAACAAGATGATTTTTGTTTCCACACTTGAAGCATCTTCTTGACTCTTCCTGGTTCTTGGATGAAGACTTCTTTCTTCTAGCACGATAGCCCTTCTTCACCATAAACTTGCCAAATCTCTTGACAAAGAGAGCCATCTTCTCATCATCATCATCCCATGAATCATCCTCTTCACTTGATGTTTCTTGCTTAGCTTTGCCCTTGGATGATGTGGCCTTGAATGCCACGCTCTTCTTCTTGTCATCCTTCTTGTCATCTTTCTTCTCCTTCTTTTCTTCCTTCTTATCATCATCTCTATATGTGTCATCGGTCATTATGTCTCCTAATACTTGGTTTGGTGTCATGGTGTCCAAACCACTCCTCACTAGAATAGTGACCAATGTACCAAATCTTGAAGGTAAGCATCTCAAGAACTTGTGGGAGAAGTCCTTGTCCTTCACCTCTTCTCCAAGTGCTTTGAGATCATTGACAAGCACTTGAAGCCTATGGAACATCCCCGGCACACTCTCATCCTCCGTCATCTTGAAGCTTGCAAACTTCTCTTTGAGAATATATGCTTTTGCACCCTTCATGGCTTGAGTGCCCTCAAATGATTCTTTCAACTTCTTCCAAGCCTCATGAGCCATTTCAATATTCTTGATTTACTCAAATGTTCTCTCATCAATTGCATCATGAATGGCACTTAGAGCAATATCATTGTTTTGGAGAAGCACTTCTTTGGCACCGCTCTGACCGCATTGTTACGGTGGACAAGCCTCTCCCCGCATGGGGCAAAAACCAAAACCTACCTGTAACAAGGCAATACGACTCTTTGGGTCAGAAAACGGCAGCGGGAGGAAGCTAGAGCCAGGCCCGAGCGGTCCCAATAATTAGAACCAGGCCACACTGGTTCCTCCGTTGAAAGGTCCTAATGGCTAGAGGGGGGGTTGAATAGCCTAATAAAATTTCTACAACAACACTTAACAAAAGGATTAGACAATTATGAGGTGAAGCAAGTTTTGCGCTAGCCTACCAAAATGCAAGCCACCTACCACAATTCTATTTTAAATGGAGTATATCCACACAATAGCTATATCACTACACTAAGTTAGTGTGCTCTCAAAAGCAAACTAAAGAGCCACACTAACCAAACTAACAAGCTCTCACAACTAGTAACACTAAAGAGCTTGACAACTAGTTTGCGGTAATGTAAAGAGTAGGCAAGAAGGTTATACCGCCATGTAGATATATGAACCAATCAATCACAAATATGGATACCAATGAAGACTAATCACCTCGGAATCAATGATAAACACAATGATTTTTTACTGAGGTTCACTTGCTTGCCGGTAAGCTAGTTCTCGTTTGGCGATTCACTCACTTGGAGGTTCACGCGCTAATTGGCTTCACACGCCAAACCCTCAATAGGGTGCCGCACAACCAACACAAGATGAGGATCACACAAGCCACGAGCAATCCACTAGAGTACCTTTTGGCGCTCTGCCGGGGAAAGGTCAAGAACCCCTCACAATCACCATGATCGGAGCCGGAGACAATCACCACCCTCCGCTCGACGATCCTCGCTACTCCAAGCCGTCTAGGTGGCGGCAACCACCAAGAGTAACAAGCGAATCCCGCAGCGAAACACGAACACCAAGTGCCTCTAGATGCAAACACTCAAGCAATGCACTTGGATCACTCCCAATCTCACTGTGATGATGAATCAATGATGGAGATGAGTGGGAGGCTTTGGCTAAGCTCACAAGGTTGCTATGTCAATGCAAATGGCCAAGAGAGTGAGCTTGAGCCGGTCATGGGGCTTAAATAGAAGCCCCCACGAAATAGAGCCGTTGTACCCCTTCACTGGGCACAACGTGGGGTGATCGGACGCTGGCCGTCAGCGTCCGGTCACGTGATTCACGCCACGTGTCCCCTGCTTCAAATACTGTTCGTCAGATTTCAACGGTCGTCAGCTGATCGGTCGCGTTAGTTAGAAAGTGACCGGACGCTAGACCCTAGCGTCCGGTCGTTTCCAGTAAGGTTCCAAATGCGATTTTCCCGACCGGACGCGTCCGGTCATGCTTGACCGGACACAGCCAGCGTCCGATCACACAACGTCTCCTCTGTATGCCCTACGTCAGCGTACGTCAGTACTGATCGGACGCACCCTGCCAGCGTCTAGTCGCTGAGCGACCCAGCGTCCGATCATGAGACCAAAACACACGCCCTCTGCTGCCATTGACCGGACGCGCCGGTCCAACCGAGACCAACGTCCGGTCACTTATAGTGACCTCCGTCTTTTCTATCTAGGGCGCCGGTGGAGTATCTTACCCTTGCACCTAAACTTCACCACCCTTGATCAAATGTGCCAACCACCAAGTGTATCACCTTGTGCACATGTGTTAGCATATTTTCACAAACATTTTCCAGGGTGTTAGCACTCCACTAGATCCTAAATGCATATGCAATGAGTTAGATCATCTAGTGGCACTTTGATAACCGCATTCCGATATGAGTTTCACCTCTCTTAATAGTACGGCTATCGATCCTAAACGTGATCACACCCACTAAGTGTCTTGATCACCAAAACGAAATGGCTCCTACAATTTATACCTTTGCCTTGAGTCTTTTGTTTTTCTCTTTCTTCTTTCCAAGTCCGAGCACTTGATCATCACCATGGCATCACCATCATCATGTTAAGATCTTCATTTACTTCACCACTTGGAGTGTGCTACCTATATCATGATCACTTGATAAACTAGGTTAGCACTTAGGGTTTCATCAATTCACTAAAACCAAACTAGAGCTTTCATCCGCACATCCCGAAAATGCGACTTGAAGCCAGACCGCGAGGACTCGTGCTCCCACGAGAGTCGGTGACCCTTTTAGGAGGGATCATGGCTAAAAGTCACGCAACAGTGCCTTCCTCATGAAGTGACACTGTAGCTTGCAGACATTTGGGAGGAGAGGTAAAAAGTGGCTTAACGACCTTGTTGCCCTACGCGATGAGAGGCCAATGACTCACCCAAAGCCTGCAATCCCCAAGCTCGTAGACATTTGAGAGGAGAGGTCCAAGGTCGCTCGACGACCTTGTTGCCTTGCACGATGAGAGGCCAATGACTCACACAAGGTCCGCAATCCCCGAGCTCACAAACATTTGGGAGGAATGGTCAAAGGTCACTGACGACCTTGCTGCCCTGCGCGATGAGAGGCCTTTGACTCACCCAAGGTCTGCAATCCTCAAGTTCGTAGACATTTGGGAGGAGAGGTCCAACGTCGCTCGACGACCTCGCTGCCCTGGGCGGCGAGAGGCTAATGACTCACCCAAGTCCTGCACCCTTGAGCTCACAAAAACTCAGGAGGAGAGGTCCAAGGTCGCTCTACGACCTTGCCACCTTGTGCGGCGAAGGACCAGTGACTCAGCCGAAGTCCACGTCACCGAACTTGCGAATCTAATCCCGATCGAACAAGTCGAAGGTCAATGATGTCTCACTCGGATAACACGGCCACAAAACGCGTGCGGACAAACCACATAACAAGCAAGCAAAGGCTCACAAAAGGGTTGCAGCAACTCCCGGAAGGAGGATTCCTTGAGATTTTATTCATATCTTATATGATTACAAAGTGATGTGCGGGTGATCCGCACACAAGGAATGCAAAAGCTGATACCACCACAGTATCACTGAAAAGCCCTCGGGGAACGACACTATAGGGGATGCGAGATGAAGCAAAAAATGAACTCGCAAGCCGTCTCGTAGTGTTGCAGCCCTGGAGATCAGAACGCGGGGAGGAAGAGAGCGGCAGTACTGCCTAGCTCCAACAAACACCTTGGCAGTGACTCCGGTGCCAAGATGGAGCAAAAGTGAGGCCAAAGTGCAGCCATGTCACAAAGGCAGCATAGCCCCCTACACGGCAGCCACGCCATCCTTCCTTCTCCGCTCGTAAGATCCCTTCTAGCAGCAATTGTTAAAGGGGCGCCACCAGCTTCCGGGCACTACCGGTGATCCCCAAAGGGACACATGACATGGAACCATGCGGTTCTCCTCAAACTTCTCTCTCCCATTTTCTCGTTCTTTCAACAGGAAGGAAGGGAACGATTTATAGACACAGCCATGAGTGGTTCAAATGGAAGGGAGGTGCATACTTATAGGCCCAAGGGTGGACCAAATAGCCTAGGACCCCCGCGCCGCGTGTCAAATCATGGGAGGTCACAGCCAATGTCAGATACCCGTGTGAGGCCAGGAAAATCGAGACTCTCCTCCGTATGATGTCGACGAGACTACTCGAACCCGCTTGAGGTCACAAGCCCCGACACGCAGCACACTGACACAACAAGGCTCAGCGGTCATGTACCACATCATTGGGGAGTCCTGACAGGGTAGAGCACAATGGCCACCTACCACATTGAACACACTTGCCCCCAAGGGATTGAGCGATGAAGCTCGAATAAGTCGCGACTACGAACCCGCACACAACCCACATGCATCTCAGCGTTTCCACGATCACTTCACTTCATGATCATAAAAACGCTCGAGGGCTACTGTTGGGGGTGTCTTAAGGCACCGATTAGTTAACAGGCCAAGCGGCTCACAACACATCAGTTAGCGAAAGCCCGAACAACCGAGGCCCAGCTAAGCCAAGTGAACCAGGCCGGATGCTAAGGCCAGGGTCAGCCATGACCCCTTCTTCGTGCCTTAGCTGTGCAGCGCTCGAAGGGCGTGCGACCTCTCCTCCATCCTGACCCCCGGAAGGAACGAGGAGAGGTCGAGCACCGCCAAGCATGCCTGCTCTGACAAGAACGAGCACACCGCACAGACCCCGTAAGGAGGTCCGGTCGGGCGCCATCCCTGTACCACCCTGCACAGACAATACAATACCACCCAAAGCGGTGACGACATGTACGATGACCACCGGCTAGATACGGCCTGACAAGACAAGAGTACGATCCTACCCACTATGGGATGGGATCCACGACGAGGGCCTTGACTTAGAGGCCATCTAGGCTGGCGGGAACCACGATCCCAACGATAGGGATCATGCCCCCGCTCCTCAAGACAACAAGGCGATCAACGACCTGAGGGTGGCCACCAACTCCTGTATGACGCCCTAGGAAATCAGGAGACGACGACGAAGACCATGTCGCACAGTATAGCTGGCGAACTACCATCGTGCCTACAGTGCCGCCACGGCCGGCACAGTAGCACCACACCACACCATGTCGCGACGTGGCCACAAGACCATGACGACAGCCACGCTCAGACGTGCTCCACATGACGGCGTAGCTTGCAAGCCAAGTTAGCTAGGCCCTTCTTCAGGCTCACGACCCTTCGGTCAGGAGAACCTATTGCTTTGTAAGCGTCCTGGCCCCAAACTCTATATAAAGGCAGCCAGGGCACCCCTCTTCCGACATTCTCATCCTCTACCATTTCGCTCATTCTCCATTGTAGCAGGGCTCCTGGAGCTTCTCACCAGGCAGTCCGTCTCCTAACTCTAGCTCTTCTTCCTCTTCCACCACTCTTGCACCCCCATTGTAAGAATTTCAGAGCATTCAAGCGAGGAACACGCACTTGATCATCTCTGAGACAGGACGTAGGGCTCTGACCTGAACTAGTATAAATTCTCGTGTCTTTTAGATACTACCATCGTCTTTCTAAAGCAGCGCAACAATCATATAAATTTACTAGTCCGATTTACAGAACACCGACACTTATCATGTCATGCCGACGAGTGTGGCGGCTCTAAACGATGCAACAAATGATGTTGCCGATGAGCGTGGCCGGCCGAGTCCACGACACGCGTCGTCCAGCTTGCTTCTCGGCTCTTGTACAAATGAGCATGGTCCCTTGGCACTGCACCAGGACCTCATCGTGTGGAGCCCAGGGATGTGGGTCGCTCTTGTTCTGTTAGTTGTTGGCTCGGCCATGTCGAGGATGCAGACGGCTACAATGCAGACGTCGTGGCCAGGGTGTGCTTGCGAATCCCGGCCATGATGTAGTCGTCAATGCAGCCGCCGTGTCATGGATGCAGATATATCGGGTTTTCTCGATAGGTCATGATGGTGTGGTGTGCCACGATGAGCGACGGTGCCGGCGCACATGCATGCGGCACGATAACCATATGTTTCTACCTCAAGACGGCATAGGCTGCCGTTGCTAGCTTCTCGGCACAGCCAACCTGATCACCGTCTCGGTCGTGTGCACGTATCTTGCGTGTGTAGGTCTCCTCCGGGCACCACTGCTCGGTTTCATGTAACTGCCACTACTACAGAACTGACATCTAGTCCCGGTTGAGAACTGGTTTTAGTCCCGGTTTCCCAACCGGGACTAGTGTTCCGAGACTAAAGGTAGTGTTCTTTAGTTCCGGTTTACCACAACCGGGACTAAAGATTCTCACAGCTTAAAAATAATAATGCCTCCCATTGCTGCGCTCTATGAGATTCGAACCCAAGACCTCATGCACTGCCTCGCGAGAGCTTACCATCCCACCTACACAACACATCTAACAATGGATGGGATGCTTTCCTTTTGAACTAACCCATCGGGAGACCTTTAGTCCGGGTTGGTGTTACTAATCGGGACTAAATGGTCCTTTAGTCGAGTTGGTGTTACTAATCGGGACTAAATGGTCTACTAAAGGTTGGAGGACTTTTAGTCCCGGTTGGTGGTTCCAACCGGGAGTAAAGGAATCTTTAATCCCGATTGGTATTACCAATCGGGACTAAAGGAACTTTTAGTCCCGGGGGCAAAAAATGACGAGACTAATGCCAAATTGAAATATCGTTCTAAAGTCTGTTATTTATTAGTGTACTGAAGAAATAGGTAATAGATATAGATATATAGATATTTATAAGAAACACAAAAAAGAAAAAAAAAAGAGATGAGAACTTTGAAGTTGCTAACGGATGAAAATAAAAAAATAAAAAGGAAAAGCACCCTATGTGGACGGATGGAAAAAAGAAGATAAACAAAAAAAAGAAGAAACAAAAAAGGGATGTGCATGAAAACAGGAAACGGAAACGGGTGTCATGGCCGATGAAAAAAAAGAAAGATAAACAAAACAAAAAAAAATAAACAAAAATGGACGTACATGAAAACAGAAACCGAAACGGATGCCATGACCGATGAAAAAAAAGGCGAAAACGACGGATAAAGGAAAAGGCCTCTTGACGGACGAAGTTCACGGGTTATGAGTTGTGGTTACACATGACCAAATATGTTTTTGATTCGGACTCCGTATCGTGATGGAGAAGAACTATTGAAATTAGTATGAGCACGGGTTATATATATAAGTTCAGATGGAAGAAACTCTTCATTATCCGGTAGTTAGAGGAAGATGGATCCAAAAAATATACGGACAAAAAAAAAGCTAAAATTTTACCTCTTCATTAATGGGTATAGATATGCAACAGGAGGGGTGGACCGTCATGGGTTGACTGATATTGGAGGGCCTCTGTCTCTGTGGGTGGTGTATCATTACTTACCAGGAACTGCCTTGTTTATTGATTTTACTATGCTTCCGCACCTCCACACGGGGGCAACGATTTCGAGATTATCCGGAATTCCTTGATAAAGCATCCAAATTGGCGGCAAAAGAACTGGTTGCTGCGTGCAATTCGCCTGTATGTACATGGGATTGTGTTTTTTTATTAAAAAAATCTCATATTTGACATTGTTGGTATCCTTTGTGCGCGCAGGTCGATTTGTTTCTCCACGCTCAACGTGATGAGAGTCTTTTTCAAGACCACTTCCTGAAGTTTATGATGATAAGTAGGTCCCGTTCGCTTTTAAAAAAATAAGCCGAAACACTATTCCAGTTGATTTATTGTGAGAGGAAAACACTGTTCCTGCTAAAAAAATAAGCTAAAAAAAATGAATTATAAAATAAACGAACAGGACCGTAACCAGGTACTACCAATCATGCATCTCATGGGCTTTGTCCCTAATGTCCCTTTCTCAATCAACTCAGCCCTTAATCATTGTTATTAAATAACAAACATACAGAAAGTTCAGCCTGCCCCTTCTTGGATCTGATACTTAAAATTTCTAGGGAAAACTTTTTAGCCCTTTTGTATACCTTGCTTCCAGTTAATTTCCTCACTTTTAACTTATTATATGTCCGGCATACATATCTGCAATTTGATTATCATCTTTTGTACTGCATTTGATTGTTGCTAGGCAATAACTATTAAAATATAAAACCTTGGCATTAGTTTTCTTATGTCACTGCTTTACTGTGATCAACTTGATATTTTTGGTTGCTCTAGTGTCTTGTGCCTCTTTTAGTGTAATACCTCGGAGTAAATAAGGAATAATTAAGGGTTTTAATATAGATTTTTTAAAAGTTGACCAGACAGTTTAAAGAGAGGTCAAAATGACTTTTGGCCTATTCGTTGGATGGATGATTGAAGGCCTTATTTGTGTAGAGCTCGTCGAGAGCATTCCATTCGATTATTTATATGCATTAATTGAAGTTTGGATCACAAAGTTACATATGTTGCAAGCTTTAGGAAAGAGAAAAAAAAAGAAGTCCTAGCTCAGCTACAGAGCGGATGCTGCTACAGTACCGCGATGGGGACCCAGTCCAACCTTACGCATGTTTCTTTTGTGGTCGAGACTGCCCAGACTAACAACTACCCTTCTTTTCCACGCAAGGAGAGAGGAGCACAGGGGAGAAGAGAAAAAGTATGGAAGCTTAATTATGAGTATCGATGAAAGTAGAGGGGGTGAATAGCATATAAAATTCTCTGTAAATTTACTAGAGCACAAGGTTAGTAATCTAAGAGGCGAAATGCAATTTTGCTCTATCTCTATAATGATTGCAAGCCACCTATACTAATAATTCTAATTGCTATGATCCCTAGATTCACACAAATGCTATGTCACTATTCTCTAAGCTAGTGAGCTATGAGAGACTAACTAAAGAGTCTCACTAACCAAACTAACAAGCTCTAAAAAACTAACTACACTAAGAAGAGCTTACTAGACAAGAAAGTAAACAATGTAAATACAAGATAGAGAGTTGGAAGATTATACCGCTGTGGCGAGAGAGATTAACCAATCAATGAATATCCAATCAATCACTAGGAGAATACCGATCACAATGGATATAAGATTTTTCTCCTGAGATTCATGTGCTTACCAGTACGCTAGTCCCCGTTGTGTCGACCAACGCTTGGTGGTTCGGCGGCTAATATGTATCACACACCTAGCTAACACTTGGCACTGCAAGAACATACCCACAAGTGAGGTGACTCAATGACACGAGCAATTTACTAGAGTTACCTTTCAGCTCTCCGCCGGGAAAGGTACAAGACCCCTCACAATCACCGGGAGATGGCCACGAACAATCACCAATTCGTGCCAATACTCCTCTGCTGCTCCAACCCGTCTAGGTGGCGGCAACCACCAAGAGTAACAAGAAATTCGTAGCCACAACGATTCCCAAGTGCCACTAGATGCAATCACTCAAGCAAATGCACATAGAATCACTTCCAATCTCACTATAATGATGAATCAATGATGAAGATGAGTGGGAGGTGTTTGCTTAGGCTCACAAGGATGTCAAAATGTCAAGAGAGTGAGTCCCAAGCCGACCAAGGTCTATTTATAGACCCCGTCAAACAAATAGAGCCGTTGCTCTGCGCAAGGCCGATCGGACGCACTGACTGGACGCACCCCAGCGTTCGGTCGCCCGATGGCTGCCACATGTCACCCCTTTAAACTGCGGCCACCCGATCTCAACGGTCACTAGTCGATTGCTCGTGTAGTTAAAGAGTGACCGGACGCGCTGTTAAAAATGACCAGACTCACCACAACGTGGCGTCCGATCAAGTACAAAAAGGCACCAGAGAGGATTTCGGGCTACCGAATGCGTCCTGTCACACGTGATCGGACTCGCCGGTGTGTCCGATCCTCTCATCGCACGCACACAAAGCCTATGTCAGCATACGTTAGCCACGGCCTGACGCACCCTCTGCGCGTCCGGTCGCGTGCTCCTTCATACGTCCGGTCGTGAAGCCGCGCACCACCTTCTCTAGACCGCGTGACTGGACTCAGCCCCGAGTCTGGTCCCTGGGTCCGGTCTACCTCGGCACCACCTTCTCTAGACCGCGTGACCGGACTTAGCATCATTTGGTAGACATTGCTTTCCCACTTTTTCTATCTATGCATATATGCAAGGTTTCAATCCAAACTCTTAGCACATATGTAGGGGGAGCAAATGCTACCATGCAATTCAGTTCACGAATCTTGTCCAAATCCTTTACACATGGTAAAAATGCTTGGGCAAGCAACATGGATTCAAAATTGATTTTAATGCATATCTTTGTAAAGGTTGTCATCAATTACAAAAAAGGGGGAGATTGAAAGCCCTAGTTTGGTTTTGGAATTGATGAAACCTATTTGGACTAATGCTTGCATCTAAGTGCGTGATTAGATAGGATGGTCCAATCCAAGTGATGGAGCAAGATGAAGTCCATGGTGATTGTGTTGGACATGTGATGATGATCAAACTCCAGACTTGGAAAAGAAGAAAGAAAAACAAAACAGGCTCAAGGCAAAGGTAAAATTGATAGGGTCATTTTGTTTTGCCACTCAAGACACCTAGTGGGTGTGAGTGGATTTAGGATAGATAGCCGTACTATCATGTGGGAGAATCTCGGTTAAAACGGTTGTCAAGTGCGACTAGGTAAAGTGATTCATGCATATGCATTAGGACCTAGTGAGCTAACAAATTAACCCTTGAAAAATGTTTAAAAAAATGCTAACACATGTGCACTTTGGTGAGACATTTTGTTGTTAGCAATTTGGAATCAAGGGTGGCGTAGTTGAGTTGCTAGAAAAAGAAAAAGGAGAAGAAATATGTGCTGCTCTATTCTTGGGCTGGTACCTGCTGTGCTGGGTAGGCCCTTCACGCGCGGCTGGGCCGCTGTCCTTGGGCCAGCTCATCGAGCGCGCAATTGGGCCAATTGCCTATGTAGGGGTGCTTGTGGCGCGATAGGAAGGCCGACTGGGCTGGCAGCCTCAGCTTGAGCCCGCCCGGGGAGTTGGCGCGCGTGGCTGCTGGCCCAGTTGGGCTGGCCCATCGTTTAAGGCGTTGGGCGACCAATCAAGCGAGCAGGTGCTGCTGGCGCGTGGCCGAACCGCGGTTTAGCGCGGGCGTGCCTTCGGACCGCGGAGTGCGGCATCCTCGGACCAATGCGGTGGGGTCCGGCTTGAGTCGTGGGAGAGCGTTGCGGTACACGCGCGTGTCTCGGACCGTGATGCTGTGCGGGTCCAACGCTAGCGTGCGATATCAGCAGAAGGGAGTCGCGCGGCGCTCAAGCCGCCGCATGAGTCCGGCTGCGCGGGCGCAGATGACCGAGGGACGACTGGCTTCTGCGGTTTCGCCTAGGGAAGCATCAGACCCAGGGTGAGGGTCTGGAGCTGGGTCTGGACCGAGTCCGGAGGGACTCTGTATAGATCCGAACCTAGAGTTGAGATGGTACGATTCAGGGTTTGGTTGTAGGGTCCGATTCCATACAGACAACACGGTGATTTAGTAGCCATTGGGATCTAATGGGCGTGCTTAAAGGTGGGGACACGTGGCACGATCCTAGGATCCGGACCTACACTATAGATGGTCAAAAAACCTGGGTGCACACCAATTATAATGGGGGCTCTATAAATAGATCCATTGTGATAGCAAGACAAACTCTGACCATCTACTTGCTTCATAGTGCAAATCAAAGTGAATTAGTGAAAGTGCATTTGTTAGTGATTGCATCTAGTGTGGGATCGACCTATGGTTTTCTTGTTACTCTTGGCGTTTGCCGATGTCTAGGCGGCTTAGAGCAGCAGAGGAGTTTTGGCAAGAGTTGATGATTGTTCTTAGCCACCTCCCGGTGATTTATGAGGGATTCTTGTGCCTTCCCCGGTGGAGCGCCAAAGACAACTCTAGTGGGTTGCTCATAGCTTGTGGATCCCCATCTTGTGTTAGGGCGCACCCAAGTTAAGCGTGTGATGCCTATGAGCGTGTGAACCTCCAAGTGGGTGAATTGCTACAACGAGGAAACAAATGTACATTACTCTAAATTATTGTCATCCATTCATGATGCTTTTTGATTGATGAGAGGACACGATGGGAAATGAAGAACATTGAGATTTTTCATGATGCTTTTTGAAATAAAGTTTTGAGAGGAATCATTTGAGTGGTTAGTGATGCAAGTTCGTCTTTGAAGAGCTTACTAACTTAAAGAGCCAATGACATAGCCATTCTGAATTAGAATTATAGCAAAGAATTATGGAAGATGGCTTGCATGTTTAGTAGATGATGATCGAACCACTTGGCTTAGTGTTGTTGTATATTTTAATAGGCTATTCACCCCCTCTAGCCATTAGGAGTATCGAGCCATGATCGTGATTTGACGCTTAACAAGTGTCTCAAAATGGCTGTCAATGATCAATTTGAAGCTCAAATTATCCATATTGGAAGGTGAAGATGACCACCTATGAAGGATTAAAGGACTTCTCCCACAAGTTCGAGAAAAAGTTGAGATGTTGCTCCAAAACAATGACCATCATGATGCTTTGGATGAGAGGACATTTGAGCAAATGAAGAACATTGAGATAGGTCACTGAAAGAAATTCATTTGAGAGGGCACTCAAGCGGTGAAGGATGCCAAGGACATTCTCAAGGAGAAGTTTGCAAGTTTCAAGATGAAGGATGATGAACCGGAGATGTTTCATAGGATATGTGATGATCTCAATGACACAGGATAGAGATGATTATGATGCTTACCATCAAAGAGAAGAGTGATTTGGACACCATGACACTAAACCAAGTGTTGGGATATGTGATGACCAATGACACATATAGAGATGATTATGAGAAAGAAGAGAAGAATGAGAAGAAAGATGCAAGAAGAATGACAAGAAGAAGAGTGTGACATTCAAAGCCGCATCATCTTCCAAGGGCAAGGCAAAGCAAGAAATATCAAGTGAAGATGAATGCTCAAGCTTTGATGAACTTGATGATGAGAAGATGACTCTCTTTGTGAACAGGCTTGGCAAATTCATGGTGAAGAAGGGCTATAATGCAAGAAGAAATCATCATCATCCATGAGCAAGGATGAAGTAAGAAGGTGCTTCAAGTGTAATAGCAATGATCATCTCATCGCGTAATATCCATACAATAGTGATAATGATGATGACAACAAGAAGAGCAAGAAGAAGGACAAGAAGGAAAAGAAAGAGAAAAAGGATAAGATGACCTTCAAGAAGAAGAAGAAGAAGGGTAGTTCATATGTAGTCACTTGGGATAGTGATGCTTCCTCAAGTGATGATGATGATGATAGTGATGATGATAATGCCCCCAAGAAGAAGGCTCTTGCAAGCATTGCCATAAAATGAGAGGCCTTCTCTCTTCGACACTCCATCGATAAGCTTCATGGCTAAGGCCACTAAGGTATAATCTGATGATGAGTGTGATGAAAACAACAATAAAAATGAAAGTGATGATGATGATGATGAATTATTTGACATGCTAGAAGATACTAAGGAATATTTTGACATTAAAAGAAGAGAATGCAAAGACTTGCGTAAGGAATTAAAAGCCCTTAAGCAAGCCTTTTATGAGCTCAATGCATCTCATGAGAGTCTAAAGGAAGACCATGAGGAGCTTAGCAAGGCTCACAAGAAGCTTGAAAAAGCTCATTCCTCTCTACTTAATGAGCAAAATGAGAAAGAGCATATTGTAACAAATGACATAGGCATAACATATGACATAATTGAAGAATCATTATATAAGCCTATTGTTGTTAGTTCCACTAACCCTTCTTGTAGCACTTCCATTTCTACCTCATCAAGTAGTGATGGTTTCACTTGTGATGCCTCATTAATGATTGAGAATGAAATCCTCAAGGAGGTAAATGAGCTCACTCGCGACTTAGGCAATGCCTATGGTGGTGAGGCTCGCTTGCTGAAGTGCTTGGGTAGCCAAATATTTTCTCTCAACAAAGAGGAATTGGGCTGTACCCCTAAGAAAGGTAAGGCGGCCTTTGCTACTTACAAGACTAGTTTTGTGAAGGGCAATGGTCGGTTTTGCAATAGATGCAAACAAGTTGGGCATGTAGAGCAATATTGCAAGAACAAGAACAATGACACTAATGTATTCTCAATTAAATTTGATTCTTGTTATTTGCTCACCAAGGGTGTTAATGGTGTGCATGCCAAGTTTGTTGGTACACCAATTGTGGGCTCAAAGAAGAAAGCTATTTGGGTGCCAAAGAGCTTAGTCACTAACCTTCAAGGACCCAAACAAGTTTGGGTACCTAAAAAGAATTTATCTTCTTTTGTAGGTCAATTATAAAGCTGGAGGAAGGCATTGAGTTCTTGATAGTGGATGCACTCAACATATGACCGGTGATGCAAGAATGTTCAACTCAATCAACATCAATGATAGCAACGGGTTTGATTGTATCACATTTGGTGACAATGGCAAAGGCAAGGTCAAGCGGCTTGATAAGATTACAATATCCAATGACTTGAGCATATCCAATGTGTTGCTAGTAGAGAGCTGGAACTTCAATTTGCTATCTGTGGCTCAATTATGTGATCTTGGATTTAAGTGCATATTTAGAGTAGATGATGTAGAGATCTTAAGTATAGATGGCTCTATTTTTATCATCAATGCTAGTGAAGCTCAATTGTCAACATGCTTGTTCACTAAGTCTAGTATGGGTTGGTTATGGCATAGAAGGCTTGGTCATGTTGGAATGAAACAATTGAATAGATTGATTAAGCATGATCTAGTTAGAGGTTTGAAAGATGTGGTATTTGAGAAGGACAAACTTTATACTGCTTGTCAAGCTGGCAAACAAGTTAAAAACATCCATCCTAAGAAAAGCATGATGAGCACTAGCAAGACATTTGAGTTATTGCACATGGACTTGTTTGGACCAACAACATACACTAGTATTGGTGGAAATAAGTATGGCTTTGTGATAGTGGATGATTATACTAGATACACATGGGTAGTCTTTCTAGTGGACAAAAGTGATGTGTTTGCAACATTCAAATCATTTGACAAGAGAATGCACAATGAGTTTGAAACAAACATCAAGATAGTTAGAAGTGACAATGGTAGTGAATTCAAGAACACTAGAATTGATGAGTTATATGATTAATTTGGAATTAGACATCAATTCTCAGCCAAGTACACTCCATAATGAAATGACCTTGTTGAGAGAAAGAATAGAACACTTATTGACATAGCAAGGTCTATGCTTAGTGAGTACAATGTGAGTCAATCTTTTTAGGCTGAATCAATCAACATGGCTTGCTATTGTAGCAACCGCCTCTATTATCACCCATTGAAAGAGAAGACACCATATGAGCTCT
This sequence comes from Miscanthus lutarioriparius, assembly GCA_904845875.1. NCBI lineage: Eukaryota > Viridiplantae > Streptophyta > Magnoliopsida > Poales > Poaceae > Miscanthus > Miscanthus lutarioriparius. The sequence goes on from CAJGYO010000015.1 coordinate 27,226,785, forward strand.
TGAATGGTAGAAAGCCCAACATTGCATATTTTCAGGTTTTTGGTTGCAAATGCTACATATTGAAGAAAGACACTAGATGTGGCAAGTTTGGCAAGAAATATGATGAAGGATTTCTAGTTGGCTACTCCACTACAAGCAAAGCATATAGAGTTTGAAATTTGGCTAGTGGTACTCTTGAGGAGGTACATGATGTTGAATTTGATGAAATCAAAGGTTCTCAAGATGAAGATGAGAACTTAGAAGACGTTAGAGGCATTCAACTTTCAAATACCATGAAGAACATGGACATTGGTGATATTAGGCCAAGACAAGTGGAAGATGAAGAAGATGACAATGCTCAAGTGTTCTCTAACTCAAATGTGCAAGTTGATACAAATCAAGCTAGTTCATCATCTCAAGTGCAAGATCAACAAGTGGCTAGTACATCATCTTAACCGAATACAAGTAATCAAGTGCAAGTGCTCGAACCAACAAATATTGCAAGGGATCATCTATTGGACACTATAATTGGAGATATTTCTAGAGTTGTACAAACAAGACCAAGATTGACTTCATTTTATGAGCACTTCTCATTTGTATCATTTATTGAACCAAAGAAGATAGAATAAGCATTGAAGGATATTGATTGGGTCAATGCTATGCATGAAGAGTTAAACAATTTCACTAGAAATCAAGTATAGGAGTTAGTTGAGACGCCAAAAGGACACAATGTGATTGGAATCAAATGGGTCTTTCGTAATAAGGAAGATCAAGATGGGATAGTTGTAAGGAACAAAGCAAGATTGGTAGCTTAAGGTTACACTCAAGTTGAAGGTCTTGACTTTGGTGAAACATATGCCCCAGTTGCAAGATTGGAAGCAATTAGGATCTTGTTAGCCTATGCTTGTGCCCATAACATTAAGCTCTATCAAATGGATATCAAGAGTGCATTTCTCAATGGCTACATCAATGAAGAAGTTTATATTGGGCAACCACATGGTTTTGAAGATGACAAGAAGCCCAACCATGTTTACAAGTTGAAGAAGGCATTGTATGGCTTGAAGCAAGCACCTAGAGCATGGTATGAGAGGTTGATGGACTTCCTACTCTTTAAAGGGTTCGTTATGGGAAAGGTTGACACCACTCTTTTCACCAAGAAGATTGGCAAGGACTTGTTTATGTTGCAAATCTATGTTGATGACGTTGGCCCTATTCGCTTTCGCTGAAAAGCCATGGCTAAAAGTACTGTTCGCTGATTTGTTGTGAGAGAAAAACACTGTTCGTTTCGAAAAAGTGTGGCTCATAAGACAAGCGAACAGGGCCATTATCTTTGGATCAACTAATCAAGACTTTTGTAAAGAGTTTGAAAAGATGATGGCTAATGAGTTTGAGATGTCTATGATTGAAGAGTTGAGTTACTTCATTGGTCTTCAAATTAAACAATTGAAGAATGGTACATTTGTGAGTCAAGGCAAGTACATCAAGGACATGCTCAAGAAGTTTGGAATGGTTGATGCCAAGCAAATTAGTACACCCATGGGAACAAATGGCAATTTGGATAGTGATGCAAGTGGCAACATGGTGGATGAAAAGTTATATCATTCTATGATTAGAAGCCTACTCTATGTGACCGCATCAAGACCGGATGTCATGTTTAGCTTATGTATGTGTGCAAGATTCCAAGCCTCACCAAGAGAAAGTCATTTGAAGGTAACAAAGAGAATATTGAGGTACTTGAAGCATACACAAAATGTTGGTTTGTGGTATCCCAAAGGAGCAAAGTTTGAGATAGTTGGGTACTCTGAGTCGGATTATGCGGGATGCAAAGTTGAGTGAAAGAGCACATCAGGCATATGTCAACTATTGGGAAGGTCACTTGTATCTTAGTCATCAAAGAAGCAAAATAGTGTTGCATTATTAGCTGCCGAAGCCGAATACATATCCGCCGGTAGTTGTTGTGCACAAATTCTTTGGATGAAGGCCACTTTGAATGATTTTGGAATAAGATTCAAACAAGTGCCATTGCTATGTGACAATGAGAGTGCTATCAATCTCACCAACAATCTAGTTCAACATGCAAGAACAAAGCACATTGATGTCCGCCACCATTTCATTAGAGAGCATCAACAAAAAGGAGACATTTCAATTGAGAGTGTGGGCACCGAAGATCAACTTGCCGATATATTCACCAAGCCACTTGATGAGAAGAGGTTTTGCAAGCTTAGGAATGAGTTGAACATATTAGATTTCCCAAATATGTGTTGATGCACCCCCACTTCTATGACAGGCCTCTCCTTCGAGCAATCCAAGGTAAAATTGTTTGGCATGCATACATTCTTTTCTAAGGATATGTTTAGTGCATCAAGTCATTCCTCATGTTTTATAGGCTCATTCATGAAAATCAAATGAATTTGATGCTTCTATGGTGCCACTATTGCTTCTATGCTTGACTTGATCTAGCGGTAGCATATGACTTGTTTGTGGGCATGTGAACCTAGTGTTTGATCTAGAAAATGAACTATAAGTGTTTAACTCAACATGGTCGCTATTGACAATCTTAACCTATCTCAAATTGACAGAGGGACGATGTGGCTTCTGCAGTTTCGCTTGGGGAAGCGTCAGACCTATGGTGAGGGTCCGAATGCTGGGTCCAGAAAGAGTCCAGAGGGATTTTCCCTCTCTAGGAGCTCTCTGTATAGATCCGTACCTAGAGTTGAGATGGTCCAGATCAGGGTCCAGTTGTAGGGTCTGGTTCCACTCAGACAGCACAGTGATTTAGTAACCGTTGGGATCTAACGGGCGCGGTTGAACGTGGGGACACGTGGCACGATCCTAGGGTCTAGACCTTCACTGTTGATTGCCTGGAACCTAGGTTCGGATCCTGGGTCTAGACCTCCCCGAGGGCATAACAGCTATAACTTTTCGGGGGCTCTATAAATAGAGCTTGGGCGTGTTTGGCTCTCTCTTGGTTATTCTTACACGTGATAGCATCCTTTGAGATGAGAAAAGACCCTCCCACTCATCTCCTTGCTTGATAGTGCAAATCAAAGTGAGATTGAGTGATTCCAAGTATATTTGCTTGAGTGATTGCATCTAGTGGCACTTGGGGATCTATTTGCTATGGTTTTTTTGTTACTCTTGGCGTTTGCCGACGCCTAGATGGCTTGGAGCAATAGAGGAGTTGTGGCAAGAGTTTTTGATTGTTCTTGACCACCTCCCAGTGATTTGTGAGGGGTTCTTGTGCCTTCCCGACCAGAGCACCAAAGGCAACTCTAGTGGATTGCTCGTAGCTTGTGGATCCTCATCTTGTGTTGGTTGTGTGGCACCCGATTGCGGGTTAGGCATGTGATGCCTATTAGCGCATGAACCTCCAAGTGGGTGAATTGCTACAATGAGGATGTAGCTTGATAGACAAGCAAGTGAACCTCGGGGATAAATCATTGTGTCAGCTTTGTCTCTGAGATTCTTATTGTGATTGATTGTATATCTCTTGCCACGGTGGTATAAACCTCACTACCTCTCTTGTATTTACTTTCCTAGTGTAGCTAAGCTCTTCAGTGTAACTAGTTTTGAGAGCTAGCTTGTGTCTTGTTAGTGGTTAGTTAGGCTCTTTAGTTAGTCTTTGAGAGCTCACTAACTTAGAGAGTAGTGACATAGCTTTTGTGTGAATTAGAGATTATAGCAACTAGAATTGTGGATAGGTGACTTGAATTTTTAGTAGGCTAGCGCAACACTTGCTTCGCCTCATAATTGTCTAAGCACTTGTCTTAGTGTTGTTGTAGATTTTTAATAGGCTATTGTTAGGGTTATAACCCCGGGGTGTCTCAAGGCATCGATTAGTTAGAAGGCATTGTGGGCCATAACATATCAGCTAGCGAAAGCCTAAACGACCGAGGCCCAGCTAAGCCAAGAAAACTAGGCCGGATGATAAGGCCAGGGTCAGCCACGACCCCTCCTGCCTTAGCCACATGGCACTAGAAAGGCGCATGACATCTCCCCCATCACGATCCCAGGAAGGAACGGGGAGAGGTCGAGCCTAGCTAAGCATGCCTACTCTGACTAGAACAAGCACGCTGCACTGACCCCGCATGGACCGAGGGGACATTAGTCACCTCAGTCCGGTCATATGCCATCCCTATGCCACACCACATAGACAAGACAATACCACCCAAAGCGATGATGATAGGTACGATGACCACCAGCTAGATACGGCTCGACGAGACAAGAGTACGATCCTACCCACTATAGGATGGGATCCATGATGAGGGCCTTGACTTAGAGGCCATCTAGGATAGCGGGAACCATGATCCCAATGGTAGGGATAGTGCCCCTGCTCCTCAAGACAACAAGGCGATCAATGATCTGGGGGCGGCCACCATCTCCTGTACGATGCCCCAGAAAACCAGGAGACAATGATGAAGACAATGGCGAAGACCACGTCGCATAGGAGGGCTAGCAAACTACGCCGTGACATGGCTACAAGACCATGATGAGAGCCATGCCTAGACATGGTGTACAAGATGGCATAGCTTGCAAGCCAAGTTAGCTAGGCCCTCCCTTTGGCTCATGACCCTTCGGTCGGGAGAGCTATTGCTTTGTATGCGCTCTGGCCCCAAACTCTATATAAGGGCAGCCAGGGCACCCATCTGAGGACACATTCTCATCCTCTACCATTTCATTCATTCTCCATAGTAGTAGGGCTCCTAGAGCTCTTCTTTTAGGCAATCCATCTCCTAGCTCTAGCTCTCCATCCTCTTTCACCATTCTTGCACCCCCACTATTAAGAACTTTAGAGCATTCAAGTGAGGAACACGCACTCGATTATGTTTTAGACTAGACGTCGGGGCCACGGCCTGAACCGGTATAAATCTTTGTGTCTTTTGGATGCTACCATCATCTTCCTAGAGTAGCGTGGAAATCATATAAATTTACAAGTCCGGTTTACAAAACATCAACAGTTGGCACGCTAGGTAGGGGACAGTCGTGCACTCTCATTTGTTGAGAAGGAAGCGATGGCTCCTTGCACTGCTGGTGGACACACTCACGGAATGGCCCATGATGGCCACATCAACCACAAAAACTATGAGTTCATCGGCGTCAAAGGGCCAACACCCGCGTCAACTTTCAGCCATGGCCCGGACCTCCACCCTGGAGATCTAGATTCCGTGATCCATGGCGTACACACTCTTGTAACTACCCTCGGGGGCTACATCCCAGAGTCCACCTACATAAGGGGGCCAATAGCCTCACTCGTCATCGGCCATGGCCAGGTCTTCTATCTAGGAAACTAGAGGTCCATGTCTCATAATGAACTCACCCGAGGAATGGCCTTGACCAGCCACATCCTTTTGGGAAACCACGCGGTTAACCACACCAAAGGGCCAGCGCCCGCGTCCACCTTTAGCCACAGCCCAGACTTCTACCTTGAAGGTCTGGATCCCATGGTCCATGGCAATCATACTCTCAGAACTGCCCTCAGGGGCTGCATCCTAGAGTTCACCTACATAGGGGGACCACCACCCTTTCGCATCACTAGCCATGGCGGAGACTTCTATCCTAGGAGCCAAAGGCCCATGGCTCATGGCGAGCTTACCCGAGGGGTGGCCCACGGTGGCCACATCCTTCTAGGGAAACATGAGATCGCTCGAACCAATGGATCAACGCCCATCACTGGCTCCTACCCCGTCCAGGTCAACCGCGTGGGAAACCTGGTTCCAGCAGTAGAACCATGCCCCGAACAGCATCTCCTCAACCAGTGGGACACCCCATGTCAGGGCACACACGAGCAATGAAACTACCCACCGCCACACGACGTCGATGCTAGTGATCCAATAGCTAGCTAGTGCCATGCCACTCAGGACCAAGCCTAGAACCAGAGCCCAGCCCTGGTCAATGGAGAAACCATCCATCATGCCCCAATGAACTATCAGCTGTCACTCGGAGGCACATGCATACAAGGAAGTGCCCCCCCTAAGCGCACCGCGTGCCACGATGAGCGGACCCAACTGAGTTGCACTCAGAACCCACTTCCACAGCGATAGGTCACACTAGCTCCCCGTCGAGAGCAGCAACCAGACCTAAAGGCGGGGACACGACAATCATGGCATCATCATGCCGCGAGGGCTCAAGCACCACAATGCACATGTCCTCCTGGCCAAAAGCTATAGCAGGCCAAACTCAAAGAAGTCACCCTTGGAGGCTCACAGGCCCTCTAAGGATGGCAAGCCAGCAAAGGTCAACCTAGAGCATCGGCTATGACTGTTCCAAGCACTGAAGAAGCGCCCTCATCAACTCGTGGCCCAGAGGTCGCCGTGGCTTTGCCACAAGCAAACGCTTGGGGGCTCGCCGCACCCCGAGCGATGGTAATCAGTCCCACTATAGCTTTTGGCACTTGGTTAGTCACATCCACTTTGACCTTAGCCTCTCTACCTAAGCATGTCCACATACACACAAGCCCACCAACTGTTTTGGAAACTTAGGGCCAACCCGTAGAGCAATCCAGATAGCATGAAGCCCACGCACTATATCCTAGTAGCACTTAACTCCCGAGTGACTCGATTCGACTCGTGCTCTAGGTCAGACATGACTCACTCGCAGGGCTACACACATGGGTATATATGTGCAACCTGCAGCATAGCACTGCTTGTCATCATCCCAGGGACCGGTCCATTTCAAACTCCTTCCAGTCGCGCCTCTCGTCATGACTGTTGACGGTCGTTAACGTTCATCATAATCCTTCAACATAACTTGTATAAATGCATAAAAATGATCACCAATATAGTTTTAGGGGTTTAAACTAATAAATTCTATAAGTTTTGGTGAATCTATGTTTTCAGCAGGGTTTATCCAGAAAACCGTCAAGGTGGACCCAATAGTCAGACTTAATTGCGCTTAACCGTGGCATAAACAACTCCAGAAGGTTCCAGAGGACACCAGAGGACACCACATCGAAGAAGACTATGAGAGGCTTCTAGGTGGGGCTGGCTAGCCCCACCTGTAGGCTAGCCGGCCTGTGGGGCCACCTATCAGCCTCCCCTTCGAATGTCGGTTCTCCACCGCCTCCTAGATTGCATCTACGCCGTTTGTCCAAGTCGATTTGATCCGATGGTCCAGAATTGACGCTACCCCCTATATGTACGGTCCTATACCCCCCTCCATGAGATCATCTTGGAAACCCTAATTCATATCTCTGATTCGGATCAAGACACACCAGGAGGAATAGGTCTAGAACTTTCCAATGTAGTAGATTAGTAGCTCAGGAGTGAGGATTGAGTTGGGCTCATGCTTAAGTTCCAGATCTAGTCTTGGAGGTTTGGCAAAGCCTTGTATCTTCACTTCTACATCTTGTAAGACATATTATGAATTCATCATATTCCTATCTATATGGCTGTGCTTACTTTTAATATGTATCTTGGTTAGTTGAGGTTATCATTACTTTTGTGTGTGGGTTCATAGAGCGCTTAGCCTGCTAGTTTACCATGGTTGGGCTAAGTAGTAGAGGAGCCAGTGTAAGCATGGTACTTATATGATGCTCTGCCTATGAGTATACCCTGTTCTCTGATTGTATGGTAGCAGTGAGAGGTGATTACCCCATCTATCCTTCATAGTCCATACCGAATTGAGTAGGTTCTTAAATTGTAGGATCATAGCCGCGTTAGTAGAGTTATCCTTTTTCCTTGCTCTACTGTCTAAGCGGCATCCCAAAGTGCACAAGAGTAGAGTTAGTCTTAGCTAAAGTCGGGTATATATATATATACTTTGATTCTGTAATAAGAATATCATAGGAAACTACCTCACCCGTTGTTCTTCTGAGTTGACTAGTTTACATTATCTTAGTGATCTATCCCCTAAGTGTCATTATGTTTAATTTTATCATTACATTCACCCCTACTCTAGCTATGCTAGTATGTTGATTAGTAGATACTCCTTTGTTATTCAATAATCTTTACTCCATTGTTTCCCTATGGTAAAATATAAATAATGATACCTAGAATACTCCTGGTAAAATGCTACAATGATATTCTATGTGCTTGCGGAATCCTTCATATTCTATTTACCTTAATAAATACCAAGAAGCATTTTTGGCGCCGTTGCCGGAGAAATAATTGGCGTAAAGATTTAGATCATTAACATATCACTAGCTTTAGTAGGATTACCCTTGTTCTATTGAATTGTGGAATAAGACAGGACAACAGACGTCGTTTCGACCTTCCGACAAGCTTCCACAAGAAAAGAAGAAACATTGAAGAACCCTAGGGTGCCTAAACATTCAAGATCTATCAACACAGGAACCCTGCCATCTAACAGGTTTGTATAGACATATATATATTCTAACCATGTGTAGATTAGAGAAAAAGGTCGACGTCACAAATATTCAAATCACATCTCAAGTGACAAATACAGATACTGCACTACTCAAATTCCATCATGTGAGTCATGGTAAGTATGATCAAGGAAGATGAGACAATCTTGCTCATGGACTTTAAACTTGATAAGTAGTTATCTCTTAATTTTTGCATACCATTGCATGTTTACTTTAAATGATTCATGCATCCACTCCGTTTAGTTTGAATTCTCTCATATTAAATCCACAACATATTTAGTTACCCGCATATATCCATCCCATTTGTGTCTTTATTAAACAAAAAAATATGGACACATGAAGGTCCAAGTATAGAAAAGAAAAACATGTGAGCACATGAAGGCTCATGCTTAGTAAAAAAAATCTCTCACCATGATCATGCTCTTTCATCTCTAAATTGAATAAATCTCAATATCGCTTTCATGCTACTTTTGCCTTCCATAGTAAGTTTTGGTTTGGAAGTACTGCACATACTTCCAAAGGCTTTTTAAATTAAGCGTGGTGCTTAGGTTAAATAGTCTTCCTTAATCAAATTAGACATGGAGTTTAGTTTGGTGATTGAACTAAAAATTTCTTGTGTAGACAATGGGTATTTTGTTTGACTAACCCCTACAGGGAACTCTCAAATTCAATCAGGGTAAGTCAAGAGATAAATTCACATCAAAGATGAATCAAGGCATGTGATGAACTCTAATAACTTTGCACAAAGAAGACCCAGCTCATTCTTCATGGAAGGAAGAACTATGAGTATCAAAAGTTTATTCACTTATCTTTTGTTGCATGTTACATGTGCCTTGAACCATATTAGAATGCAGCAACCACATAAAATTTGCTAATAAACAAAATCTATGCTAAAGTAATCCTAAAACCATCCTTTCATTAGCATAGAGGAAAATTACAAAAGTTATGGACAACAACCTGTGTTTTAAGTTCATTGTATTCCCTCGGGTATGTGTCAACTAACATTTTGTAGGAAGAATGAATATAAGCTATGCCTGTTCAAGGTTTGGTATGAACCTACCGAATCACCACTACGGCTGTGGAAGTGGATGAACAAATCGACAGGCTAAGAGCAACATCAAAAGAGAACCTAACATGAAGCTTTTCCAAGACTCAAGCTTGGATGCTGATGAGAAGCATGATGCAACCCACCTTGTATTATCCAGAATACGTCTGCTCCCATCATCTTCGGAGACACTGATTCACATGTCGACAACAAGAACTAGGACAATGAGATGCCACTACGTCATGGTGTGCAATCTCGTGTCAACAAAATGGCATCAATCAGTGGTGGTCTGTCGACAGTGTTTCGTGGAATCATGAACAACCATCGGCACGAGAAGACATCCCTAAGTCATTGGAGATGAAGCTTTCATCCAAGTACCAATGAGGTTCCTTCCTCGACTATCAAGATGACTGGCGTATCACTAACAAACAAAGAAGAACAACTCTCCGCCACATTGTTAGACAATCATGGAGAAAGTTGAGTTCACATTTCCAATGAACACCAACTCGTCAACCAAGAATCAACATAAATCAAAGAAGGGTTGACGGGAGAAGATCATGCAACTGTCCGAATGCTACAAAGAAAAGCTTAATAGAAGAAAAGGTCCTGCTCAACGGATGACGAGCTCTCGCCCAAAGGTAAATCGGATAAGCCTCCTTCATGTATGTTTGTCACTAATCATTTCAATTAAATGAAGGAAAACACAAGGTATATCCAACCAAGCATTAGGCAACATAAAATCACATTCACAAGAGAATTCTACCATCCAAACTTGATTTTGTATTCTACAAAATTCAAGTATGGGGGATGGAGTTCTTCAAAAACATCTCATGTCATGTTGTTAGTTTATCTTGGTCATGCCTACCTTTATGATGAGCTCAACTTGCTTAATCACTAACAAGTAAAAAATTAAATAATCATGCTCCTTTGGTTCACCATACATATTCTTGTTTCTACTTGAATAAATCTCTTAAAGCTTCCTTGTTCTGTTATAAGTATGCTTTGAAATACTATTCCAACATAACTATTGAATCAAAACATATTTGTATAGAATTTGGTTGTATATGTGGACTAACCCTTGTAGGAAAATATTCAAATTCTGTTGGGAATGTTACGAGATCATTTGTAGAAACAAATCAAGGTTTGAGGCATTCTTCAAAACAATCTCACACATCTTTGCCTTAACCTTGTTGAAAATTTGAAGTAGTGGTGAACAATAAGGCACATTATTTAAAACATAGGATAAATATTTTATGCTAACTAAAAAGTTAAATCCAACTCTTTTTTAGCATAGAGGATGACCTTTAGCTCTATGACAACACTATCCTTGCTTTGAATCATTTGTATATTTCTTCGGGCATGTGTTGTCCACTAATCTTTTGCAAAGAAGAAACAATGAGTATAGCAGAAGGTCCAAACAGAATGACAAGATCCACAAAAGAAAGAACAAAAAGTTGGCATGACAAAAGAATGAGAAAGAAGGAGTGCGACATAATAGACAAGATGCTCATGAACAACTCAATTAAGGAAAGCTTCAAGTAGGAAGAGAAGACTACCACAAGTCATCTACCCTTCATCACATGGTGACATCACGCTCCAATAATGAAGGTAACATCTTAAGGTAAGTGGTCATCATTTTCCTCTTGATCTTGGTATGCACATAAATGAAGACACAAACACGTTTGAGTTACAACTTTGCTTGATTCAACCTGATTAACTCAACATGTTTTGTTCTTTAAGTTTGTGCATAGCACCACTTTCTTGATCCTATAGTCTTAACCAAATGAGCTAAAATATTGCATATCTTATCTTTGGAAGATGATAGTTATAATCATGTAATGTTTGATACATTATAAAGATGGACAATCCTTCCATAGGTTAAGCAACTCCACTCTTTTTGTCATCCTTCTAATCTTATCACCCATGTTATAAGAATAAATAATGCACATAACATTAACTCTATCATGATTCAATGTACCTAAGGCTAGAAAAGAGTAAATAAAGTTTTGCTTCTGTTGGTGTTTTTCCACCAACATAGCCCATGCACTTGATCTCTACCTTGTGTTTATAAGCAGAACACACTTCTAGTAAAGTGTGGGGGAGTCGATCTGTGGCAGAACCTCAAAAGAAATCGGGCCCACGTGCATCTATCGTTGTCTCAACAGATCTCTAATAGCGTACACGAGTTCCCAACAACTTAACAGGTCTGTCGGGTGTCCTTGGGAAACCCAAATCATCCACGAATCTTTTCCAAACAGGATCCCAATCACAGACATTGCATATTACAATAGTTTTCAATATACATATTAGAGATTATAAAGCGGAAGACTTAAGTTTTAATATTACAAACTAGTTGTTTCAAACTTACAAAACCATAAGTGTCATACAACCATAGTAGCGGGATAATATTACATTAACATTATTTATTTCACACAAACTAGTGCCTTGTCCAAAGGCCATTCATCATTCCTCATCGTCATCGACTTCAAACACTGACATGTAGCAGGGACCAAAACAAGTCTGTGCATGCGACTCACCTGCAACAAGGGTTAACAAACCCTGAGTACAAAAGTACTCAACAAGACTGACCCGACGTAAAAGGGGGTGAAGGACTTTAGAGATGCAGGTGTTGGGGCAAGGTAAGGATGTAGCAAGATTCAAAAGTTCTTTGCCAAAAGCTTACTATTCTTGATCCTATTTTCAAGTTTTACCCCTAAGCCTTCTTAGTTCATTATTTCAAACTAAGTGTTCATATCCCATATTCCAATCCTTCTCATTCCATTCCTTTTCTCAAGTTTTAGTAATTCACCCGATCTGGTCACAAAACATTCTATAATGAATCAAAGTCTCCATAACACTTGAGCATCGGCAATTCAATTGATTCAAGTGGAATTTCAAAATGAACTTGTTCCAAATGACCTCAAAATGAACTTGTTACCAAATAAATTTCATAATTTTTGGGATTCCTTATCACATGACATATGTAGAACTTAATCTTGCATATATCAACCTCACTACCGGATCCTCCCATACTAAGCCATCTCCACGCCACCCAAGAGCACAACACACCTCCAATCCACCACATTCCACCATAAGGGTACACGCTTACCCCGCCATCTCTCTCCTCCCGGTCGTGTGGCATTCGTCTTAGTATCGGATTAGCCAAAGTAGGCTTACCGGAGTATGTGACGATGAAAAGATACTACAAAGTGTCTCGTTAGGAAGATCAACAATGAGTGGCCTTTAAGCGACATAGTACGGCAACATTACCCAACATTCAAGATAAGTCACCCGACTAGTCTCTAGTTCATTCTATCTTCTTTCTTTCTTTGGCCAGTATGCCATCTTTGATTGTATCGAAACTTTTACTTTGAAAGCCTACCATAAAGCATACTAAGCAATTCTATGCCTTTGTAAATGAAATCATCTTCAAGGATGGTAAACAATTAACAAGGTAGGCAATGCATCAAGTAGGTAACATTTGAATTAATCAACTTAATGCAATAGGTAACATAGGTGATAAACTTTTTAAAGTAAACAAGGTAATGGTTTAATGCATAAACCGGGGCTTGCCTTCGTTGACGATCTCGGGTTCTGGATCAGTACCACAAATATCGAATCCCAAGACAACCGGGGATTCTTCAACAACATGCTCAACTAGAATCGGTTCACTCTCGGATTCTACACGAAATAATAACATATGCTTCAACATGATGATAATGTAAACATGATGCTTTCATGGTGCATGAAACGTAATAACAGGCAGGTGTGAGCTACCTTCCATTAGCTATGAGTTTAATTCATGTCCTTGAGTACAACTTTCCTTCACGGTACAGTTGCAAGCCAACAAAACCAACTTGCAATTCTACCATCAAGGATCACACAAAAATGTTTACTAAGAAACTCTACATTCTTCTAAAGAACTACCCAAAGTTTCACTCCAAAGTTCTACCCTTAATGAATGAAATCATTCATTAACTATACTCTAACCAAACTTTAATGATCTAGGGCTTATGACCTAAGTGACTAGATCAAATTGATCTTGAAACCCTACTGGTCACAAAACATGACCAAAACAAGATCAAACTCTAAACTAACACTTAGGGTTTGCTTTTATTTATTTTTGAATTAATTTGGAATGAAGCTCAAAATGAACTTGTTCCAAATGACCTCAAAATTTTATGTAAGATTCCTCATGAGAAATTAGTGTACCAAAATAAATTTCATAATTTTTGGTGTTATACAGTGGCCTACAAAAATTATGGAAATTGCATTTATCAATTAATTAACTGAATTTTTGAACATTAAAAATTTACTCAAATTTCAAGTTTTATATTTTTAAACCATAATAGAACATGTACAGAAGCTACACACAAATTTTTAGAATTTTTGAAGCTGTAATTATTTTCCTATGATTTTCCAAATTTCCTGCACTATTCAAAATTTAGAAAATAACAAAATCTCTTGTTTCTCCATTCTCTCATCGATGGACATGAATCTAGGCCCGTCGTCAATGACACGGAGGGGGGCATGGCATCTGCCAGCCAGCTGACCAGCCAAAGCCCCGGCAAGGTGAGGAGGTTTCATGAGGCGAGACTACACCACCAAGACGATCTACACCACCCCGAACCTATCCAGCCCTCGTAATCAAGAAGAAGGCGCGGAGGAAGCTCCACACCGGCCATGGCGGCCAGAGGCACGGCGGCAAGACACCCTCCGACGACCGGGCTCCGACAGGGAAAATGATCGAGCATACGAGCAATAGGATGACATGGGGAAGCTAAACCACAAGAAGAATCGACGAGAGGCTCACCGGAGTGGCTTGACCATGGTGAGATGATCGTGGTGGAGTCTCCGACGGTCACGGGAAGAATGCGCGTTATGCTGGTGATTCCGCCAACCCAAGCGATGCGAGCAAGCCAAAGAGGAGCGCTAGGTCGAGGCGATCACGCTAGCTTAGCTAGGCACGACGGGAAGTGAAGCGACCTGATTTCCATGAAGGGAAAATCCACAGAGTCGAAGTGTAATAAGACCGTCGTAGATCATATTACCCAAATTTCCAGTTGAATACCACATCCATACAACGATAATATCAGAATACAAATAGTGTGGAATTACATAAATTATTACATCGCCATATTGGCGGAATCAAAAGTAGCATTCATTCAGAATAGCTTGAAGATAAGATCGCCAAACTCGAGCGTAGGAACGAACCCCTCAACTGTCAAACTCGGAGCTATACTCCTCAACAGAACCTGTGTGCCAAAATTTATCAGTACGATTTGTACTGGCCACTCCCACCCTATGAGCATTGCTTTGTGGAAATTGGATGCAAGTTGGATATAATCAAAAGGAACCTATAAGGTTGGGGTTTCCTATGTATTAGCATATCAAGTACATAATAATAGTTGGTCAAGTTTTAACACCATTCCCACACCCATTCCACCCCATTTCCGTCCAGAGCCAGGTTTCGATCCTGGGATCGATATATCACCATCTCCACACCATCACCATACCATAACCATACCATCGCTCAGTCGACAGGCCAACTCCCTCTCGGCACTGTCTCAAGGCCTGTAGCCCCTAGCTACATCCGAACACTCACTCCCAGGGGGAGAAGAGAAGGACTCATCTCACTATGTAGTTTAAGCGAAACCCAGGAAAGGTCCATAGCCAACAAGTCGGCATATGTATCAATCGATCAACCATACACTCTGCAGAGGTTTTACATAACCACAAGATTCGCCTTCCTCGCTGACCGTCGTCAACTGGGCTGATTCCAGGCGCTTGCTAGCCTAGGATAATGCCACTCTACCATTTAGCCCTGGTACACCCCAAGTCTGGTCTGGGGTGGCTAAAACTGTGAGTCATGAACCAGGTCCACAAGGTCTCCATGAAGTCTCGGAAGGGTGTGGGGGGATCCTCTACGCCCCGTACCTCCCTCACACTGTCCGCTATCAACCTAGCAGTTGTGGCAATATCCTACCCAGTAGTCCGGCCGTCCCGCACCATGTAGGGCGAGTGGTACGTAAGGCTTCCCGGTGAATCTGAGTACTAGTAAGTCCTTAGGGATGACCAAGCCAGAATGTCTTCATCAGGGTTTCCATTTACCGTGCCACCATAGCACCTCCACCCTGGGCTCCTCCCATCATAGGTTCACACCCAGGGTCACCTTATATACCATTTACCCACCACAGGTATCCATTCCAGGGGTGCCCAAGTAGCACCCCATGGCAAGACTTGCCCCAGGCTCGTCGTATACTCCAACTTGGTCGACTCAACCCTCACCCTCCACGCACCCAAGTCACACACGCAGCACTCTCCCCATAGTCTAGATAACACCAGTTTCCACCATGCATCAATGTAGTGCAAGCGTAGTAGAAGTAATAAGCAATGAAACATAGAAGCAAACGTGTGACTAGCCTAATAGTTGGGTGAGCATGGGGTAAGGTTGCATCAAGGTAAAGGTCATCAAGTAAGCATACTACCATGCAAGTCCTATCATATTGTGAATATAACAATAAGGTAAAGCAATAGCAGTTCTATATTAGCCATGCGTAATAGGTGCTACGAGGTTGGGTGGGATGTGGCACCTTCAGTGTAGTCGTCTCCGTACTCCTCACGGTACTCTCGGTCCTCGTCCGTCTAGTTCTCCTCCGATTCTGCATACGATCGAATTATGGTCGCGTTAGTGACGTCTATAGAATAGCACAAAGAAGCAATAAAAATTCAAAAGAGCCAAATGCACTCAAACATGGGTTCATTGCGTAGAGCTCGATTTTAGATGAGTTTCGGTCCTGGTCTTGTATTTTTCTGAGGTTGTATGAATTAGTTATGAATTTCTGAAGATTAAATTAAGGCTGATTAATTCAGGGCTGACACGTGTCACTCTGTGACTGGTTTACGTGGCATGTAGGGACTTGGAGTGGGGTATCGGCGGGTGAGGTGGTCAGAGAGGTCGCTGAAGTGGGCAGAACGGTCGCAGCGGTGGTCGGAGAGGTCGCTGAGGTGGTCGGTGAGATCACCGAGATGGTCGGAGATATCGCCGAGGTGGTCGGAGATATCACTGAGGTGGTCGGAGAGATCGCCGAAGTGGTTGGAGAGCTCGCTGAGGTCCCCGACGTTGGCGTGGTCTCATCATCGGCATGACGCCAGCATGGCACCATCCGAGCTAAACCGCAGCTGACAGGTGGGTCCCGCTGACATCAGCATGATGTCATTATCTCAGTTGGTCACTGACAGGTGGGTCCGGGGTCAAACGGTGTCTGACAGGTGAGACGCGGTTCATGGTGAACCCGCCTACATTGGTCCTTAGACCGCAGAGTCGGTCTATGAAGGACTTGGTCCACTTACTCCTTCCCAGTGTTCGTTGCACG
Organism: Miscanthus lutarioriparius; assembly: GCA_904845875.1. Classification (NCBI taxonomy): domain Eukaryota; kingdom Viridiplantae; phylum Streptophyta; class Magnoliopsida; order Poales; family Poaceae; genus Miscanthus; species Miscanthus lutarioriparius. Next base: position 27,243,508 of record CAJGYO010000015.1, read on the forward strand.
TGCACCAAGTGCTCAGACGTGTGGCCGACGAGGGGAAAATGCCTTTCTCCTTCCTGGCATGCTCCCACCGGTGGTGAGCTCACCGGTGAGCCCCTCCAGCGGCGTAGGTGTGCAATTAAGGTGGGCAAAAGCTTGGCCTTGCCATGGCGGGTGCCTCGGTGAAGTTAACGTGGTGGCCGGGTGGCTCCAGTTGGCTGGCCATGGTGGCGGCGGTCCTCGTGCACCGGCGAGCGGCGGTGTGGTGGCTGTGGCGGCGGTACTAGAGATTGGTGGTGCGCACGAGCTCCCCGATGCTACTACGGTCATGGCGAGTAGGTCGAAGGGGCTCTAGGAGCTCTCAACACCTCCGGCCACGGTGGTGGGGGCAAAGTGGAGGCGGTGGCGCTCCGATGAAGTGCGGTGCGGTAACGTAGGGCTCCGGTGGGCTTCATCCTCGGTTAAGGTGAGCGCGGTGTGTCTTTCGTCATGGCGGAGCTAGTCGGGGCGTCAACATCGCCTTTACCGTGACGTAGAAGACACGGTGGTCTCACCGTGGTTGTGCTCTAGCCATGGTGAGCGCGTGCGTGCGTGCGATGCGTATGCATGGCATAAGCAGAGCGCTCGGCGTTGGCGTTCCCGAGCAGAGGGCTCGGTGTCACCCCCTTTCTTCCCTTTGCTTCACATTTCCGTTTGGCTCAACAAGAGGGTCGTGGTGGTCCTTCTATGCTACTGGTTGGATAAGCCGGAGCAAGAGCTCGTGCTTCGACATGGTCCGTTTATGGCGAGTACGACTAGCGCGGTGAGTGGCGAACGATGTGGCTCGACCATAGGGCTCGTGGTGGTAGGATGGTGATGCGGTGGTGAGGCGAGGCCATGATGAGGTGATGTAGTGCCATGCCGAGCAGCTACGTCGCTGTAGCCGATCGGGGCGGCGCTCCTAGCTCCGGTGAGGTCCGGTTCCGTAGTGGCTTCCTTCTCCTCCTTGCTTCTTCCTCCTCTCTCTCTCTCTTGGCTTGACGCGGTGTGGTCTTTGTGCCACCGGTGGCGGTGGTGGTGAACAAATTTGAGGGTTAGGGCTCATGGTGTTGGCTTTATAGCCAAGCTCCAAGGGCTCCAATGGCGGATGGCGATCGGGCGGTGGTGATGCGTGCGGGGCATCCGACGGCTCGCGTGCGGTAGCGTAGGCGTGGCGCAGGGGGGAACAGGGTCGTGCTTCTTGCGTGACCCCCTGGCCCACGCCGCCATTGGTCGACTTGCCCCGGTCGAGGAAGAGGTTGGCGTGGGGAGGAAGATAATCTTGTTCTTTGGGGTGGTGACGCGTGGGGTCGGTTTGTCAGCGCTTGCGGCGTTAGGTGGCTGCGTCGCATGCGCGTGATGGTTGACGAGCGGGCCGGCTTGTCGTGACTATCTTGGCGTCGTTTTGAAGGTGGCGATCTTGGGCGGGCTTCTTGGCTGGCTACGACGTGAAAGGGCAAAGCGAGGCTTTGGCTGGCTCGGAATTTGGGCGAGGCAAAGGTAGTAGGCAATGTTAGTGTTCTTGCCTCCCATTTTTTCCTTTTCTTTATCTATTTGTTTCTCTTTTCTTTCCTTTGCTTCGATTCAAATTTAGTTAGAGTTTAAACTTGAGCTTTGAGTTGTGTAGTGGGTCCCACAAGGTGTTTCATATGGTGGTCAAAATACATCCCATATATTAGGGTTTATCATAAATATTAAGTAAGTTAGTTAAACATCACATAAGGCAAAAGAATCCAAATCACAAGTGGAATTAAGGATGCATGCATGATTTGTTTATTTAGGAATTTAATTACACATGTGGCATAAAAACCAAGCTATGCTTATGAGTTTAACCTAGTTGGGTCACATTTAATCCAAAACTAGGGTTTGGCTTCTACATGTGTCACTCAACATCACATAGGGTTTAAACAAAAAATTTTGTAGTTGTGATTTTTGGTATGTGGATTTTTTTAGGTTGTTACAGGAAGGGTTCGACGGCGGCTACAGCGAGTGGTGGAGCTGAGCGGTGGTGGAACAGAGCAGAGAAGGAAAGGAAGGACGACGGCGGCGGGTGCTCCTATTTATAGAAGGGAAGGAGGTGTCCGGCGTCGACAGCTCCCGAACGAGTTCGCCACGGAGACGGCAGCGTGTCACCGCGCGAGAAAGCGGCGAAGACGGTCGGCGGCAAGCAGCTGCGTGGCTGCGGCGGCTTCAAATTGATTTTTTAATTATTTACAGAATGGCCACTGTGTTTATTTTGCAAATTACTCACAAATTTTCTAAAGAAGTTGAAAATCTCCAAAAATGAAAGTTGCTCAACTTTTCAAACTCTACAACTTTGCTTTAATGAATATTTTCAAATTCTGCCTCCATTTTGAAATTTGAATTTGGGGTGCATTTGAGCATTTGAATCATTTCAAAATTACTCCGAATTTTATATGTAAACTTTAAAAACTTTGAATACCAAAGTTGATCCTTATAAAATAACCTTCAACTTTGCTTTTTGTTACACCCCCAAATTCCAAATGGATTTTGGAATAGATAAAAGGGGCAAAAAGGACTTTTATGATTTGAATTTAAATTCACATTTAATTTGTTTCCCTTTTTACTTAATTATGGTTTTTGACCAATTACATGGCCCATTAGGGTTATTTGAGTCAAATGACACATGGTCTCACATGATCACATGAAATTTGACCCTTGTGGTCATGGTTTTCATTTAGAGTTTTGAATCACATTACATCACATAAAATAACAACTTAAGAAATAAAGCTTATTTGGTGAATGCATTCAAAATTTTCTAATTTATGAATGCTTTGCAATGCATATGATGACATGTCAAGTTTCAATGCTATGTCAAAACACCAGAGGTGTTACACGATCCCCCAAATTCTACAAGTGGAAGTTCTGAATTCGACAACAGGCTCATAACCATTGATGAGAGGACAACTGCCATCCAAGGTATGCTACATAATCACACACAATGGCAAGCTACTTTGGGACACGAGGTGGCTAGCCTCTGGCAACAATAGTAACAATGAAAATCAAAATTAGGAGTCTCTGTTCCCACACCTCCACATTTGGCCACCTCGTTGAGCAACCACAACAACAACTAGCTTGGGGGAGAAGGCATCCCCATGTATCTTGATAAGTATTTCTTTTCCTTTTATTATTCTTAGTTTGCTTTATATATATTAGAAAAAAAATGAATAACTAAAAACAAAATAAAAAGCTATCTTTATAGAAATATATATAGTTATAATGTGTGATCTAAAAATGAAAACAAAATAAAGAGAGTGCATCTAGTTTGCTTTAATTTCTTTTAAGAGCTAAATAAATAAAAAGGCACTCTGAAGATAATTCTCTTAAAATGGAAATGATGAATAGTTGCTCTATTATAATTCCTTTCAAGTACCTTGTTTTCAGCCTTCAATTCTTCCGAGTTTTGGATAAGATTGTTTTGATATAAGGTTTTACTCTGAACTTGAAACTCGTGGGTAGCATATGCTTGATCTAAGTCTAGGTAATTGACGGATATGATATGAGAAGGTCTGAGATGCTGTTTATCTTGTTCTAAGTGACACTAAAATTCTGGAGATTTATCTTTTGAAAACTCAAATGATATATGATGAGTTCCTGTATGACTAAGCTTGAATTCTCACTAGAACCATACATGTTATTTAGGCTAGAAAAACTTCCACATATATGCTGCTTGTTTTGCATTGAGTTTTGTCAAGCTTTGTGACCCTTATGAGAGGTTTGTCATGCTCTTAAAATCAAGATCACATACACACCACATATACCTCCTGCTCCTACACTGGGGGTAGGCACAAAAACATGCCATTCCATTTAGATCCACCCAAAAATGTTTTACTCTTACACTAGGAGTGAACACCAAAAATACGCTTGATAGGTTTTTCCATCCACCAAATAAATGCTCCAAAGTTCTTGTTTCTATCTCTCAAAAGTTTTGTTGTAGAGAAGAGACATGGGGCTATGCAAAAGTTATTCATAAAAAAACAAAAAAATGGACAAGTGTCCGAAATATTGAAAACAATGGGTACTCAGATGCCCACCTGAAAAAAGAGAAGAAAGAAGAGATGAATAAGATAGCCCATGTTCTCTTGCAAAATTATTTCCAAGTTTCAAGAGAGAGATATGTTTTCAAGGAGTAAAGTAGAATTAGGTTAGCCACCACATATATCTACCTCATATATCCACACACATGTACATCTTGATTTGATTGTATGACTCAACTCTCTTTGGATCCGAGGTTTGACTTTACAATATATGCATTGCAAGTATGCTTTAGCTTTCTCCCTACCTATGAACTCCAAATAAGCCTTAGTGGTAGGAAGAGAAAAGGCATAACATCACTATTGCCTTGGCAAGGATCCACAAATACCACATATATTGAGAGACTTGAGAGTGTCATACAATGGAATCTCTGAGTTTTATTTTGAAAACTTATAAAAACTCTAGAATAATGGTGGGATGAAGAACTTGAGACAGTGCTTGACTTGATCGTTCTGTGTTTCAATTACTCAAGACCCAAGTGAAGGCTAAGAAGCCTCATGGTTGAAAGTAATATGGGTAAGTTTAAAAGTTAGATCAATTTATTCTAATCTGGAGGAGAATTTTTTATTAAACACCTATGTACTTTTGAGGAGTGAAAACATTGTAGCAAGTACTGATCCATTGTTGAGTTTAGCTTTGCTAAGGGACTAGCAAAGGTTAAGTGTGGGGGAGCTTATTAACGGTCATTAACGTTCATCATAAACCATCAACACAACTTGTATAAATGCATAAAAATGATCAACAACATAGGTTTAGGGGTTTAAACTAATAAATTCCACAAGTTTTGGTGAATCTATGTTTTTAGCAGGGTTTATCTAGAAAACCGTCAAGGTGGACCCAAACATTAGACTTAATCGCGCTTAACCACGGCATAAACAACTCTAGAAGGTTCTAGAGGACACAAGAGGACTCCACACCAAAGAAGACTGCAAGAGGCTTCTAGGTTGGGTCAGCCAGCCCCACTTGCAGGCCGGTCGGCCTATGGGGCCACCTATCAGACTCCCCTTCGAATGATGGTTCTCCACTGCCTCCTAGGTTGCATCTACTTCATTTAGCCAAGTTAGTTTGATTTGAGGGTCTAGACTTGACGCTACCCCCTATATATACGGCCAAGCACGACATCATAAAGAGCCCGCCCGAAGGCGATCAACGCCGCCAACTGGTTCCATCTCCGGCACTCTCTGGTTCATGGCTGCCTTCTCCTCCTAATCCGAAAGCGCCCTTGTGTGTAGCCCTGAAGAAAGACTATCGGCTCATGACTGAGTAGAGCAACAGAACGGGGGCACAATGCAGAGTCGACAAAGACTCACCACCGCAGGCAGAGCGTAGTCTCTGGCATTTAGCTTTGAGGCGCTAGCGCCCCTGCTCAGCCACGTCCCGAGTAGCGCCAGTTGATGTGAGCAGCATCTCTTGGGCAGCCATCATGACCTTGAGGTCGGCCATCTAGGACATCAGAGCCTTGATCTAGGACTAAGCCTGTGCCTCGCGGTGGGTCATTCCTCCTTCGACCTCTAGGAAGCCCCAACTCCACGCATAGGTGCTGCAATTCGGTCTCCACCGCTTCTAGACGGCCATGGTCGGCGGTGCCTCCTACCCGCGTCAGGTAGGCTAGGCGTAGGAACCGAGACTTCGCCATCGAAGTCCTCATCAGCCCCTACATAATAGAGGGGCGATCAGACGACTACAACATAAATAGAGCAAGCATGACGAAGACAGGAAGACCCACCTATGCTTGGACCTCCACCTCGTCGGCCATCTAACGTTGTCCTCTACGCCTAGCCAAGCAACCACAGCAATCACATCGCCCAATTTGGACATGGTCTCCTGGATACCCTCATGACTCTATGAGGTGGCTTCCCCATGGCTCGCTCGGCCACACCATGCACCATGAACAGAGCCTTCTCGAGGTCCATGGGGTGCGGCCAAACAAAGAAATCCTCGCCTGGCTCTAAATCCTCCTCACGAAAGGAGAGGGTCGACATGGCCGGCCTATCGGAGACCACGTCTGCAAACAGGGGGACAGCTATGGGTGATGGACCTGCATCCCCCTCTAGATCGATGGACACTTTGGGCCTTTCGATGGCTGGTCTCCTTCCCTTGGCCATGCTCACCTAGGGCTGCAATAAAGGGAAGCCTAGCCAATGGCCCAAAAACCACACCATCACTCAAGGATGGCTCTAGTCACAAAGGTGAACATGCCGCACCCGGCGACGACTTTAGGACAATGAGCTCTATGGGGGGTTCGCTGCATTGAGAGTTCATCAAGATTAGCTAAAGAAAAAACGTTGACAACCCCGACTGAAAGAAGAATAGAGGGAGCATAACACACCTAGTGGAGCGTTCCACAAATGGCAGAGCAATGCGTCCTCCCTCGTACAACACTGTATGAGGAGGCAAGATAGGAGACACTACCAATGAAACCACGGGGCCAAAAGCCGATGAGGCTTCTTTGGCCTCAGCGGTGGCACCAACATCTCCCACGTCACACCCCCTAGTGGCCTCTGCCTCCACCATCTCGAACACCTCCAAACGAGGAGTCAATGAAGCAGGACACTTAGCTTCCACACAAATAATGGGGAGCTGGAGGAGGTCACCATCCTTCCCTCATGATCCCTCCGAGGAGCGGTGGCCTGCACTGTCCCCCCAAGACGGCCCTCGCCGGTGTAGCATCCTCGATATCCTCCCCTTGGATGGGGGCTTCATATCCTACCAAGGAAGGATAGGTAGAGGTAGTAGGCAAGGAGCTCGATCGCCTCCCATGGCAGCAGGGGTGCTTCGGACGTGACCCCCGCTGTGGGGATGGAGGTGGATGCTTCCGGGCGGCACTCCCATCCAAAGCATCGGCTAAACAACTAGCACCGCCTGGTCCTGTGGCGTTGCTAGATCCCTGTAGAGCATCAAGGACCTCCAGGTCCTCGACCTCATGCTCGGCATCCTCATCATCATCACCATCCATCAACAAGACCCCACTCTTCTAGCATGCCTCTTGTTTCCTCGCCTTCTCATGGTGGAGCCATTTCTTCTCCTTAGCAGCCGCCTTCTCCCATGTGGCGCGCTTGGCGCCCAGCGGCGAGGAAGGTGGAATCAAGAGACGAATGAAGGCACAGGCTACAAAAATGGTACCAACAAGATTAAGCGCTCCGAAAGAAGGGAAGATATGTAAGAAAAAGAAGACTCACCAGATTTGGCCGGTAGGTGGCCGAGAAAGCCTCCACGGTGTTCGCGACCGCAACAACGGTGGCAGGGGTGACCAGCCAAGTGACCCGCTTTGTGTCCTCACCGGCCTTGGGCCCCTCCCTGGTCTCCTGAGTGGATCTCCGACCTCGGCGTAGTCGCACAACAAGCGCTCCCACAGCTTCAGTGGCTGAACCCACCGTTCAACCATGGTGCGTAGAACCGCAACGCCGTTTAAGGATCCTGAGAGTCTCCATTACCTTCTTCGATCGACTCCGCTCACACCCCCAACTCCATGATTCTAGCCTCACTGGCACGGCAATGGAGAATCGAGGAAGAGGGGTGACGGTGTTGTCACGAATATAAAACCAATTCCCATGCTAGCTAGAGTTTGAACTCCTCTACGATCAGACATTGATAGCTGCGGGAGACACCAGAGCGCATTTGGATATTCATCCCACCCACCAGGGCGAGCATGCCACCGTCGGAGCCATGCGCCTGTGGATCTTGACCTTGAACACCTGTTGGAATAGATCCTTGTTAGGCTCAATCCCTAGGAAGGCCTCGTAGGAGCAATTACAAAGCTCGCTAGCTACAACACCACGTTAGGAGGAAGGTGCTATAGTTGGACGTCGTACTCATGGTGGAATCCATGGAAGAAGTCTGACGCCGAGATCATGAACCCACGCTCATGGAAGTTGATGAACGACACCACCTCACCAGCTATGGGAACGAGAAGATGTCCTAGCGATAGCCATCTACCCCACAACCTCCTTTAGAGGAAGAAGGCCTTTCTCTACCAATCGTAGCAGCCTCGCCTCCATCACCTCTGAAGGTACCCAGTCACCCATTTCACCGCATAGGAGGAAAGCAGGGCGACGACTATGGAACCAACAGGGGATGGCAAATATACCGTGTGGCGACGAACGACAGCACGCAACCTAGGTAAAACTCTCAGGCCTGACCTCCTAGTTCCCTTTTGCTCTTTCATTTGCAACAGATGGTAGTGGAAGGCAAAAGCAAAGGTAAGGGACAAGCCTAGGCAAAAGGGTCTATTTAAGTGGCGACGTCCTGGGATGCAAATTGCGTCCACGTGGAGTCCTGTCCTAGAGCAGGTCCCATGGGCTCTCAAGACCCGAGGAGGTGGACCACCCCTAGGATTCGTGCTAAGCGACCCTCCATCATCATGACTAAGCGACATAGTGCCCATTCACATGCAAGTGGTCGCCTTTTAAGCCGTGCAGTTACTAGGAAGGCAACAATCCCTTGAGTCCACGCGCAGAGCCACCACCACACTCATGACCCCATATCAAGTCTAGGAAAATTTCCCTCTGGCCGACCGTTAGAAGGGCTTGAGGCCACCAAGAGATAGGGATAGGATGATATGGGCCCTAGTGGCTCTAATCGGTGGTGTGGAGCCTCACGACCATCTCTTCCTATGTTTCAGTCATTCGCTTTGAAGTGTCATATGTTGACCCCCTCTGGGAGGGATGCATCTTGCCCCCTTGCAGCTATGGAGGCGGTTGGGGACCGATGGGATTGATGGCCGATGATTTCTAGGACATCTCTCGATGAGGCACAGCCAAACTCCACATTGATTAGGGAGGATATTGGGTCCCACTTGAACTACCCATTGAGCTCAACAAGGCGCACTGCTTCGACCACGTGGTTATGGTGGATGAGCCTCTCCCCACGTGGGGCAAAAACCAGAACCGCCTATAACAAGGCATCACGACCCCTCAGGGTCAAAAGGAGCACTAGGGAAAAGGAATAGGGACCCCATGGTCCCATCCAAGAACGAGGCCAAACCACGACCAGCCCCTGACCCGCGGCTCACTCCATGATCTCACAACCCTACAGGGGCCATCGGCCCCTCCGGAGAGAAGTCGGCGGGGCAAAACAACCAAAAAACTCGTGGCAATACTTTCTTTCGCAAGAGCAATACTCACCCTTTGAAAGAAAGGCCGCAACCGAACCTCGCTCAATCAAAAGCATGCGACAGGCACATTCTAGGCTAGGACGCTCAAACCAGGACTAGTTGATGATGACCCCACCTTGCGTGGCGGCAAACCAGCGATCCACGCGAAAAGTCCCGGCATTGAACTCTAGGTACCCTCACTTGAGTAGGCTTGGGGGCTCGTTGTGATCTTGTGAAAAACGTCGCGACCTTCGAACAAAGGGACATCCTTTGCTCAAAGCCGGCGATCACAAGCACGACCAAGCCATACCTCACATTGAAATCCTGATGACACCAACATAGTGGAAAGGTCACAAGCTCCAAAGGCCACGATGCTAGAAGGGGGCTTGTGGGATGCCCCCTCTATGGCTGACCAAAAGTCTGATAGAAAGGGACGCCTCGCAAACCCCATCCAAGCAACGCAACCGGCAAAGCTGAAGAGGCAAGGCAAAAGGTAGATAATGCCACTTTCGTCGGGATGAGGACAGGGCAGTGAAACCATATGAACCTCAGGACCACCTCGCTTACCCGGGCCAAAAACCATGGAGGGCGAGGAGGTCACAAAGCTATAGATTAAAGGGCCACGCCCACTCATCCCCCCTCGCCTGCAAATCCCTTCTGGCACTAGCTATTGAAGAGGCAGAAGAAAATGACCCACAAGGTCGCAAGCACAAAACCTCGTGGTTCTCGCCTAATCTCTCTCCCATCCCTTCAATAGGGAAACAGAGAACGATTTGCAGCCATAACTGAGAGTAGTTCAAACGGTAGGAAAGCCCTTACTTATAGGCCCAAGGGCGGACCAAAAAACCTAGGCCCCCCAAACCATGTGGCAAACTATGGGAGGTCATAGCCAATGTCAGATGCCCGCGTGAGGTCGAGGAAATCGAGACCCTCTCAAAGGCAGGACCGGTACAGCGTCGATGAGACCACTCGGCCCGCCTAGGTCATGAACCCTGATGCGCAACACACTGACATGGCAGAACTCAGCGGTCGCATACCACATTGTTAGGACATGCTAACGGGGCAAAACACAACAATCACCTACCGCATTGAATGCACCAAGCCCGCAAGGGGTCGAGCAACGAGGCTCGAATAAGCCACGACTACGCACATGCACCTCAGCGCTTTCATGATCACTTTGTTATCATCAAAACGCTCGGAGGCTACTGTCGGGGTTATCACCGGGGTGTCTCAAGGCACCGATTAGTTAGAAGGCCATATGGCCCGTAACATATCAGCTAGTGAAAGCCCGAACGACCGAGGCCCAGCTAAGCCAAGCAAACCAGGCCAGATGATAAGGCCAGGGTCAGCCACGACCCCTCCTGCCTTAGCCATATGGCGCTGGAAAGGCGCATGACCTCACCTCCGTCATGACCGCTGGAAGGAACGGGGAGAGGTCGAGCCCAGCCAAGTGTGCCTACTCTAACAAGAACAAGCACACTGCACTGACCCCGTAAGGACCGAGGGGACATCAGTCACCTCGGTCTTTCACCATTCTTGCACCCCCATTGCAAGAACTTCAGAGCATTCAAGCAAGGAACACACACTCGTTCATCTCTAAGACTAAACGTAGGGCCCTAGCCTGAATCAATATAAATCCTCATGTTTTTGGATGCTACCATCGTCTTCCTAGAATAGTCCGGTAATCGTATAAATTTACTAGTTCGGTTTACAAAACACCAACACCTATTCACCCCCCTCTAGACATTAGGACCTTTCACGTATGTCAGCCATGACCTGATGCATGCCCTACGCATCTGGTCGCGTGCTCCTTCCTGCATCCGGTCGTGAAGCCGTGCTCCACCTTCTCTGGACCGCATGACCGTACTCAGCCCCGAGTCCAGTCCCTACGTCTGGTTGCACCTGGCCCTATTGGCCAAGTGCAGGGCCACCTAGGGTTTGCCACTCAGACACGTCCTGTCAGGCCGAGACCAGCATCCGGTCCGGCACCATCGCCTCCTTTTTCTTTTCTAACTCTTCAAACACTTCACCCTTGCTTCCAAGTTCCTAACCACAAAGTGTAGAACTTGTGTGAACATGTATTATCATTTTCCAAGCATTTTTCAAGGGTCAATTGTTAGCACACTAGATCGCTAATGCATATGCAAGAATTATGTCAACTAGTGGCACTCGATAACCTCTTAGCCAAAGAATTCCCATCTTTATAGTACGACTATCGATCCTAAACTCACTCACACCCTCTATGGGGTCTTGAGTGCCAAAACAAAAACATATTTGATACCTTTGCCTTGATCTCCTTGTTTTTTGTTTTTCTCTTTCTTCTTTTCCATCACTTGGGTGTAAAATTGCAGTGTACCAACCTCGCTCAAATCAATCACTCATGACAAAGGATACTACTTAGGTTTCATCAATTATCCAAAACCAAACTAGGGCTGTCAACCGAATATATGTCTTCTTGGGAGTTTCTAATTTGCTGCATTAGAAGTCCTGTTTACCTCTCATGTGATAATTGAAGCAAATTTCTAGTTGGTTTGTTATATTTTTGTGATGCTAACAAATCATTAATGTATTCTTTTATAGGAGAAGATTTTTGGTGTTACCTTGCTGGTGCTATGTAATTGAGAAAGTATTCACTGTATTCACATGTTCCAGTTGGATCATTGTTTGAACTTGCCCTAGAAATAGGAGTAGCACTTTTTGTATTTGTCCTTAGTGTTGATATCCCATCTTCTCTCTATACACCACCAGTACCAATCCTTTAGAAATCCTATTGTGAGCTTATCTATTTTCCCTATTTGAATACATAGCTCTAAGTTGCACATCAACCCCTACTGGCCCTACCATTGGTTCATTGTTGGCCTTGAAGTTGTTGCTTGTTGGTATTTGTTAACTTGTCACTTTGTTTAAGTAGCCTCCTAATGTTATTGATATTTCTTAGCATCACTTTTGCTAAGTTATCATCCCTAGCTATGATGTCAGAAATGCTTGTTGGTACTATCTAGTGTCACTTCCAGAATGACACTAAGAAGTACTTAAATATTTTATTGTGACTAGAAAGAATGTAAATATGTATATGAATAGATCTGCAAGCCTACAGATAATATACCATTGTAACATTTCACCCGGGAGTATTCCAGGTGTCGTTATTTATATTTTTACCATAGGGAAGGACGGGCAGATGGAATATATTGATAACATATACTTTTGATGGAGAAATAAACCATAACCATTACTCTACTCACAACAGGGGTAAGTCAAGAGATAAATATATATGAATGATAAATGATATTGATCACTTAGAGTATTCCTTTCTATAGCATTAGCATGACTAAGTAGATATTAGAGAAATAATTCCTAAGTCATTCTTAATTACAAGTCAAAGCATACTATGATTAGTTCAATTACACTTAGTAGTCATGGCTAAGATCAACTTCATATCTATGCATAAGGGATATTACTAAGGAAGATCAAGAACAGAGTATGACTTCCTTCATAATTAGATCCTACTTGACCTATATTCGCGGAGTGGACTACAAAGGATTCAACGAGAGTGTCACATCCACGATCTACCACATGGCCTAGAATATAGGGTGCATCCGTAGGTAAACAACGTATAAGCACCACGCTTACACAATGTCAACCACTCACCCTGTGTACATTAGGGCGAGCGCTATATGAACTTATGCTTAAACATGATGATAATCTAGCTATACTAAGCATATAATCAAAGTAGACAATGAACATGATAACTAGGAACATGAATAATATTAAGAACAATGTCGAATCAATTGTAGCAAACATATGAATAATGAAAGATACAAAAGAGGATACAAGGGGCTATACCAAGCCATGCTCTTGACAAGATGAAGAATCCAAGCGAAGCTTGTCTCCCTCTAGATCTAGCCTAGCTAGCTATGCCCTAGAATATGGTGCAGCTCTAAGGATGATCAGGGTTTGATCTCTTGATTGAATGACTACTTGAATGATGGAGGATACCCTAGGGGGATGGTAGGGGCTGGTATATATAGGGGGAGCATCAATCCTGAGCCCTCGGATCAAACCGACTTGAAAGAATGGCATAGATGCAAACCCTAAGGCGGTGGAGAACCAATGTAGAAAGGAGGGGGTGATAGGTGGGCCTAGGGGGCCGGCCGGCCCCACCTTGCTACCTCTCGTGGTCTTTTTCAGTGGTTTGCCTTCTAGTGTCCTCTGGAACTTTCTAGAGTTGTTTTCGTCGTGGATAATTACAATTAATTCTGATGTTTGGGTTCACCTTGACTGTTTTCTGGATAAACCCTGTTGAAAACATAGATTTACCAAAACTTGTGGAATTTATTAGTTTAAACCCCTAAACCTATGTTGGTGATTATTTTTATGCATTTATAGCAGTTATGTTGATGGTTTATGATGAACGTTAACGACCATCAACAAGCTCCCCCATACTTAACCTTTGCTAGTCCCTTAGCAAAGCTAAATTCAGCAATGAATCAGGAGTTTTAAGATTTTTGAAAATATTATAGCAACTCCTTAAAAGTACACATATGTTCAAACAAGGATTCTCCTCCGGGTTAGAACAAACTATTCTGACTTTCAAACTTATCCATATTGCCTTCAACCATGGGGCTTCTTAGCCTTCACTTGGGTCTTGAGCAATTGAAAGACCAAATGATCAAGTCAAGTACTATGTCTCAAGTTCTTTGCTCAACCATTATTCTGGAGTTTTTATAGATTTTCAAAATAAAACTCAGAGCTTCTATTGTATGACACTCTCAAGTCTCTTAATGTATGTGGTATTTGTGGATCCTCACCAAGGCAATAATGATGTTATGCCTTTCTCTTCCTACAACTAAGGCTTATATGGAGCTCATAGGAGTGGAAAAAGCATGAAAGAGCATACTTCCAATACATATATTGTAAAGTCAAACCTCGGATCCAAAGAGAGTTAAGTCATACAATCAAATCAAGATGTGCATGTGTGTGGATATGTATGGTGGACATTTATATGGTGGATAACCTAATTCTGCTATGCTCTTTGAAAACTTATCTCTCTTTTTGAATCTTGAGAAATACTTTTGCAAGAGAACATGTGCTATCTTATTCATCTCTTTTTTAAGCGGGCATTAGAGTACCCATTATTTTAGATCTCTCGGACACATGTCCATTTTTTCTTTTTCTTATGAATAACTTTTTGCATAGCCCAAGCTTCTTTTCGGCAACAAGACTTTTTGAAATATAGCAACAAGGACTTGTAGCATTTATTTGGTGGAAAAATCCTATCAAACATATTTTTGGTATTTACTCCTAGTGTAGGAGTAAAACATTTTTGGGTGGATCTAAATGTAATGGCATGTTTTTGTGCCTACCCCTAGTGTAGGAGTAGTGCATATGTGGGTGGTGTGTATGTGATCTTGATTTTAAGAGCATGACAAACTTCTCATAAGGGTAAACAGAGCTTGACTAAACTCAATGCAAAACAAGCAGCATACAAGTGGAAGTTTTCCAAGCCTGAATCTCATGTTTGGCTCTTGTTGGAATTCAAGCTTCGTCATACAGGAACTCATCATGTAAAACTTTTATGTTTTTTAAAAGAAATCTCTAGAACTTTAGTATCACATGGAACAAGATAAATAGTAGCTCAGACCTTCTCATATCATATCCGTCAATTACCAAGACTTAGATCAATCATATGCTACCCATGAGTTTCAAGTTCAGATTAAATTCTTATATCAAAACAGTCTTATCCAAAACTCGGGAGAATTCAAGGCTGAAAACTAGGTACTTGAAAGGAATTTCAACAGAGCAACTATTCATCATTTCCATTCAAGAGATTATCTTTAGAGTCCTTTTTATTTATTCAGCTCTTAAAAATAGAAAACTAGACACACACTTTTTATTTGGTTTTTATTTTTAGATCACACATTACGAATATATATATCTAACACAAAGATAAGTTTTTATTTTGTTTTTTTAGTTATGCATCTTTTTATGACTTATAAATAGTAAAACAAAAGGGAAAGAAATACTTATCTAGATACACGGGGATGCTCTTCCCCCAAGCTAGTTGTTGGCGTGGTTGTTCAAACTTGTACTTCTCAGAGCAGGTTTGCCAACGGATGTCTTTCTTGTCCACCAGGAAGTTAGGTTCCTCTATAGGATGCACTCCTAGTGGAGCAAGATGGAGATGACCCGGTGAACTTGCTCGTGACCATCCTGCAAAAACTTTATCAAGAACAACAAAACTTGTGAAACGGATTAGAATAAAAGAGATAGTGATCAGCCATCTAGGGGTTATGAAAGCCCTAGTTTTGTTTTGGATAATTGATGAAACCTAGTTGGACTAATCTTTCCATCTAAGTGTGCGATTAGATAAGATGGTCCAATCCAAGTGGCGGAGCAAGATGAAGTCCATGGTGATGTTGGTAGATGTTGGTATATATTAACGTACATAGAAAACTCCGCAAGCGCACGAATCTTATACCGTTGTTGCACTTCACCAGAAATATCCTAGTTTTATATCAAACTGAAGGAACCATGTGTGATAATAATTAAATCTACATTAAGCCAACGTGGCAACATGGCTTAGATAACAAGAGGTATAAAGGAGACCGCAAAGGTCTTGTAGTTCTAACTTCAGTAAGCTATGTCTTCTATTGTTCAATTATGGGGATATTACTAAGGAAAACATAGACATAGTATGTTTTCTATAGTAACAAGGTCCTGCTAGGCCTACAAATAGGTGGTGGACTACAAAGGATTCAACGAGGCTATAAGAGTAATCCTTGCGAGCTACCACCGATCTAGAATGTAGGGTACATCCATGAGTAACCGAGTCTAAGCACCATGCTTATATTAAGAATACTACTTTAACCCAGGAGCTACAAGGATTAAAGTACTTAAAAAGAGTCGCAAACCTAAAGAACAATATTAACACGTTACTTACTTGAATTAGAAGTTGATTACCAGAGAAATCTCAGAAGCAAGCTAAGAAGAACTTGATTTCACTAGGGTACTAGCCATAGAGAGAGCACCGACAGGCCGGCACTTCCTCCAAACTCTTCCCTCACACTCTATCTCTATATTTCTAATACAAGACTTGATCCTATTGAGGACTAATCTTCTCTTGATTGCTAGCTCTGATCCTGGTGGAAATATGGATCAGGGTTTCTATCCTTCAGGCTCTCAGGATCATTGGCTCTCTTCTGCAAGGGAGTATAGACAGGTCTATATAGGAGCCTTCAAGCATCCTGGACTCTCGGATCAAACAGACTTAAAAGAACGGCGTAGATGTGATCCTTGAGGCGGTAGAGAACTGATGTAACAACGGAAGGCTGACATGGGGGACCCACAGGCCGATCGGCCTATAGGTGGGGCTGGTCAGCCTCACATGGCAGTGGCTTAGGCCCTGCTTCGGTGGAGAGCCTCCTAAAGTCTTCTAGAGTCTTCCCACGTTGGTCTTGTCGTGGATTTATATGCTTTCCCTCCTTGTCGGGTTTTAAATTAAATCCTGCTGAAAACATATATTCACCAAAACTCGTGGAAACTATCAGTTTAAACCCCTAACTCTATGTTGGTGATTCATTTTAGTAATTTATGCAAGGTATATTGCCGGTTGGTGATTAACATTAACTACCATCAACAAACTCCTCTCACACTTAGGCTTTTACTCGTCCTCGACAAAAGGATGGAATACTTAAGACATAACCTTGGGACAAAACCTCAACATAAAACTATTCCCAGTCATACATGCTCTATAGGATTCAAAGTGTCTACCATGGAACTTTGGGTGGTTGAAGAATGAAACAGTGTGAAACAGTTCACCATCTTCCTTCAGTCAAGTCAATTGGAGAAACATGTTAAGATTTTTAAAAACAAAACGTATCTTACCTTTTCCTTTTGTGGTACTCTCAAATCACTCATTATATGTGGTATTTTTGGATGCTTACCAAGGCATTGATGTTTTTGCCTTCTTTTTATCTACTTCTAAAAAGCTTATCTGGAGCTCAGGTAGGGATAAATATGAGAACATACTTACATTGCATATATTGTAAAGTCAAAGCAAGGATCAAGAAGAAAAATGTCATACTATTAGATCAAGGAGTGCATGTGTGTGGATATATATGGTGGCTAACCTAATTCTGCTATGCTCCTTGAAAACTTATCTCTCTTTTTGAAACTTGAGAAATACTTTTGCAAGAGAACATGTGCTATCTTATTCATCTCTTTTTTAAGCGGGCATTAGAGTACCCATTATTTTAGATATCTCGGACACTTGTCCATTTTTTTTCTTTTTCTTATGAATAACTTTTTGCATAGCCCAAGCTTCTTTTCGGCAACAAGACTTTTTGAAATATAGCAACAAGGACTTGTAGCATTTATTTGGTGCAAAATCCTATCAAGCATATTTTTGGTATTTACTCCCAGTGTAGGAGTAAAATATTTTTGGGTGGATCTAAATATAATGGCATGTTTTTGTGCCTACCCCTAGTGTAGGAGTAGTGCATATGTGGGTGGTGTGTATGTGATCTTGATTTTAAGAGCATGACAAACTTCTCATAAGGGTAAACAAAGCTTGACTAAACTCAATGCAAAACAAGCAGCATACAAGTGGAAGTTTTCCAAGCTGGAATCTCATGTTTGGCTCTAGTTGGAATGCAAGCTTCGTCATACAGGAACTCATCATGTAAAACTTTTATGTTTTTTAAAAGAAATCTCTAGAACTTTAGTATCACATGGAACAAGATAAATAGTAGCTCAGACCTTCTCATATCATATCCGTCAATTACCTAGACTTAGATCAATCATATGCTACCCATGAGTTTCAAGTTCAGATTAAATTCTTATATCAAAACAGTCTTATCCAAAACTCGGGAGAATTCAAGGCTGAAAACTAGGTACTTGAAAGGAATTTCAACAGAGCAACTATTCATCATTTCCATTCAAGAGATTATCTTTAGAGTCCTTTTTATTTATTCAGCTCTTAAAAATAGAAAACTAGACACACACTTTTTATTTGGTTTTTATTTTTAGATCACACATTACTAATATATATATCTAACACAAAGATAGGTTTTTATTTTGTTTTTTTAGTTATGCATCTTTTTATGACTTATAAATAGTAAAACAAAAGGGAAAGAAATACTTATCTAGATACACGGGGATGCTCTTCCCCCAAGCTAGTTGTTGGCGTGGTTGTTCAAACTTGTACTTCTCAGAGCGGGTTTGCCAACGGATGTCTTTCTTGTCCACCAGGAAGTTAGGTTCCTCTAGAGGATGCACTCCTAGTGGAGCAAGATGGAGATGACCCGGTGAACTTGCTCATGACCATCCTGCAAAAACTTTAACAAGAACAACAAAACTTGTGGAACGGATTAGAATAAAAGGGATAGTGATCTGCCATCTTGGCGTTATGAAAGCCCTAGTTTGGTTTTGGATAATTGATGAAACCTAGTTGGACTATTCTTTGCATCTAAGTGTGCGATTAGATAAGATGGTCCAATCGAAGTGGCGGAGCAAGATGAAGTCCATGGTGATGTTGGTGGATGTTGGTATATATTAACGTACATAGAAAACTCCACAAGCGCACGGATCTTATACCGTTGTAGCACTTCACCAGAAATATCCTAGTTTTATATCAAACTCAAGGAACCATGTGTGAGAATAATTAAATCTACGTTAACCCAACTTGGCAACATGACTTAGATAATAGGAGATATAAAGGAGATCGCAAAGGTCTTCTAGTTCTAACTTCAGTAAGCTATGGCTTCTATTGTTTAATTCTGGGGATATTACTTAGGAAAACATAGGCAGAGTATGTTTTCTATAGAAACAAGGTCCTGCTAGGCCTACAAATAGGTGGTGGACTAGAAAGGATTCAACGAGGCTATAAGAGTAATCCTTGCGAGCTACCACCGATCTAGAATGTAGGGTACATCCACGAGTAACCGAGTCTAAGCACCATGCTTATATTAAGAATACTACTTTAACCCAGGAGCTACAAGGATTAAAGTACTTAAAAAGAGTCGCAAACCTGAAGAACAATATTAACATGTTACTTATTTGAATTAGAAGTTGATTACCAGAGAAATCTCAGAAGCAAGCTAAGAAGAACTTGATTTCACTAGGGCACTTGCCATAGAGAGAGCACCGACAGGCCGGCACTTCCTCCAAACTCTTCCCTCACACTCTATCTCTATATTTCTAATACAAGACTAGATCCTATTGAGGACTAATCTTCTCTTGATTGCTAGCTCTGGTCCTGGTGGAAATATAGATCAGGGTTTCTGTCCTTCAGGCTCTCAGGATCATTGCCTCTCTTCTACAAGGGAGTATAGACAGGTCTATATAGGAGCCTTCAAGCATCCTGGGCCCTCAGATCAAACTCATGTAAAAGAACGGCGTAGATGTAATCCTTGAGGCGGTAGAGAACTGACGTAACAACGGAAGGCTGACATGGGGGACCCACAGGCCGATCGGCCTATAGGTGGGGCTGGTCAGCCTCACATGGCAGTGGCTTAGGCCCTGCTTCGGTGGAGAGCCTCCTAAAGTCTTCTTGAGTCTTCCCACGTTGGTCTTGTCGTGGATTTATATGCTTTCCCTCCTTATCGGTTTTTAATTAAATCCTGCTGAAAACACAGATTCACCAAAACTCGTGGAAACTATCAGTTTAAACCCCTAAGTCTATGTTGGTGATTCATTTTAGTAATTTATGCAAGGTATATTGCCGGTTGGTGATTAACATTAACTACCATCAACAAACTCCCCTCACACTTAGGCTTTTCCTCGTCCTCGACAAAAGGATGGAATACTTAAGACATAACCTTGGGACAAAACCTCAACATAAAACTATTCCCAGTCATACATGCTCTGTAGGATTCAAAGTGTCTACCATGGAACTTTGGGTGGTTGAAGAATGAAACAGTGTGAAACAGTTCACCATCTTCCTTCAGTCAAGTCAATTGGAGAAACATGTTAAGATTTTTAAAAACAAAACGTATCTTACTTTTTCCTTTTGTGGTACTCTCAAATCACACATTATATGTGGTATTTTTGGATGCTTACCAAGGCATTAATGTTTTTGCCTTCTTTTTATCTACTTCTAAAAAGCTTATCTGGAGCTCAGGTAGGGATAAATATGAGAATATACTTGCGTTGCATATATTGTAAAGTCAAAACAAGGATCAAGAAGAAAAATGTCATACTATTAGATCAAGGAGTGCATGTGTGTGGATATATATGGTGGCTAACCTAATTCTGCTATGCTTCTTGAAAACTTATCTCTCTTTTTGAAACTTGAGAAATACTTTTGTAAGAGAACATGTGCTATCTTATTCATCTCTTTTTTAAGCGGGCATTAGAGTACCTATTAGTTTAGATATCTCGGACACTTGTCCATTTTTTTCTTTTTCTTATGAATAACTTTTTGCATAGCCCAAGCTTCTTTTCGGCAACTAGACTTTTTGAAATATAGCAACAAGGACTTGTAGCATTTATTTGGTGGAAAATCCTATCAAGCATATTTTTGGTATTTATTCCCAGTGTAGGAGTAAAACATTTTTGGGTGGATCTAAATGTAATGGCATGTTTTTGTGCCTACCCCTAGTGTAGGAGTAGTGCATATGTGGGTGGTGTGTATGTGATCTTGATTTTAAGAGCATGACAAACTTCTCATAAGGGTCAACAAAGCTGGACTAAACTCAATGCAAAACAAGCAGCATACAGGTGGAAGTTTTCAAAGCCTGAATCTCATGTTTGGCTCTAGTTGGAATTCATGCTTCGTCATACAGGAACTCATCATGTAAAACTTTTATGTTGTTTAAAAGAAATCTCTAGAACTTTAGTATCACATGGAACAAGATAAATAGTAGCTCAGACCTTCTCATATCATATCCGTCAATTACCTAGACTTAGATCAATCATACGCTACCCATGAGTTTCAAGTTCAGATTAAATTCGTATATCAAAACAGTCTTATCCAAAACTCAGGAGAATTCAAGGCCAAAAACTAGGTACTTGAAAGGAATTTCAACAGAGCAACTATTCATCATTTCCATTCAAGAGATTATCTTTAGAGTCCTTTTTATTTATTCAGCTCTTAAAAATAGAAAACTAGACACACACTTTTTATTTGGTTTTTATTTTTAGATCACACATTACTAATATATATATCTAACACAAAGATAAGTTTTTATTTTGTTTTTTTAGTTTTGCATCTTTTTATGACTTATAAATAGTAAAACAAAAGGGAAAGAAATACTTATCTAGATACACAGGGATGCTCTTCCCCCAAGCTAGTTGTTGGCGTGGTTGTTCAAACTTGTACTTCTCAGAGTGGGTTTGCCAACGGATGTCTTTCTTGTCCACCAGGAAGTTAGGTTCCTCTAGAGGATGCACTCCTAGTGGAGCAAGATGGAGATGACCCGGTGAACTTGCTCGTGACCATCCTGCAAAAACTTTAACAAGAACAACAAAACTTGTGGAACGGATTAGAATAAAAGGGATAGTGATCAGCCATCTAGGGGTTATGAAAGCCCTAGTTTGGTTTTGGATAATTGATGAAACCTAGTTGGACTAATCTTTGCATCCAAGTGTGCGATTGGATAAGATGGTCCAATCCAAGTGGCGGAGCAAGATGAAGTCCATGGTGATGTTGGTGGATGTTGGTATATATTAACGTACATAGAAAACTCCGCAAGCGCACGGATCTTATACCGTTGTTTCACTTCACCGAAAATATCCTAGTTTTATATCAAACTCAAGGAACCGTGTGTGAGAATAATTAAATCTACGTTAACCCAACTTGGCAACATGGCTTAGATAACAGGAGGTATAAAGGAGATCGCAAAGGTCTTCTAGTTCTAACTTCAGTAAGCTATGTCTTCTATTGTTCAATTCTGGGGATATTACTAAGGAAAACATAGGCAGAGTATGTTTTCTATAGTAACAAGGTCCTGCTAGGCCTACAAACAGGTGGTGGACTACAAAGGATTCAACGAGGCTATAAGAGTAATCCTTGCGAGCTACCACCGATCCAGAATATAGGGTACATCCATGAGTAACCGAGTCTAAGCACCATGCTTATATCAAGAATACTACTTTAACCTAGGAGCTACAAGGATTAAAGTACTTAAAAAGAGTCGCAAACCTGAAGAACAATATTAACACGTTACTTACTTGAATTAGAAGTTGATTACCAGAGAAATCTCAGAAGCAAGCTAAGAAGAACTTGATTTCACTAGGGCACTAGCCATAGAGAGAGCACCGACAGGCCGGCACTTCCTCCAAACTCTTCCCTCACACTCTATCTCTGTATTTCTAATACAAGACTAGATCCTATTGAGGACTAATCTTCTCTTGATTGCTAGCTCTGATCCTGGTGGAAATATGGATCAGGGTTTCTGTCCTTTAGGCTCTCAAGATCATTGTCTCTCTTCTGCAAGGGAGTATAGACAGGTCTATATAGGAGCCTTCAAGCATCCTGGACCCTCGGATCAAACCGACTTAAAAGAACGGCGTAGATGTGATCCTTGAGGCGGTAGAGAACTGACGTAACAATGGAAGGCTGACATGGGGGACCCATAGGTCGATCGGCCTATAGGTGGGGCTGGTCAGCCTCACATGGCAGTGGCTTAGGCCCTGCTTCGGTGGAGAGCCTCTAAAGTCTTCTAGAGTGTTCCCACGTTGGTCCTATCATGGATTTATATGCTTTCCCTCCTTGTCGGTTTTTTAATTAAATCCTGCTGAAAACACAGATTCACCAAAACTCGTGGAAACTATCAGTTTAACCCCTAAGTCTATGTTGGTGATTAATTTTAGTAATTTATGCAAGGTATATTGCCGGTTGGTGATTAACATTAACTACCATCAACAAACTCTCCTCACACTTAGGCTTTTACTCGTCCTCGACAAAAGGATGGAATACTTAAGACATAACCTTGGGGCAAAACCTCAACATAAAACTATTCCCAGTCATACATGCTTTGTAGGATTCAAAGTGTCTACCATGGAACTTTGGGTGGTTGAAGAATGAAATAGTGTGAAACAGTTCACCATCTTCCTTCAGTCAAGTCAATTGGAGAAACATGTTAAGATTTTTAAAAACAAAACGTATCTTACCTTTTCCTTTTGTGGTACTCTCAAATCACACATTATATGTGGTATTTTTGGATGCTTACCAAGGCATTGATGTTTTTGCCTTCTTTTTATCTACTTCTAAAAAGCTTATCTGGAGCTCAGGTAGGGATAAATATGAGAACATACTTGCATTGCATATATTGTAAAGTCAAAACAAGGATCAAGAAGAAAAATGTCATACTATTAGATCAAGGAGTGCATGTGTGTGGATATATATGGTGGCTAACCTAATTCTACTATACTCGTTGAAACATATCTCTCTTGGTTGAAACCTTGAAATACTTTTGCAAAAAAACATGGGCTATCTTATTCATCCCCTTTTTTCTCTTATTTTCTTTTTCAGACGGGCACTAAGTACCAATTGTTTTAAAAATCTCTGACACTTATCCATTTTTTTTAACTCTTTTCTTTTTCTTTTATGAATAACTTTTGCATAGCCCATGCCTCTTTTTTTGTAATTGAAACTTTTTAAGAGAGATATTTACAAGAATCTTGGAGCATTTATCCTAACAATCATATTTTTGTGTCTAATCCTAGTGTAGGAGTAGAACATTTTTTGGGTGGATAGAAAACATGTTTATTGCGTACCCCCAGTGTAGGAGCAGCAAATATATATAAAGTGTATGTGATCTAGATCTTAGGAGCATGATAAGTTTCTCAACAAGGATCATAAGGTTTGACCAAACTCAATACAATGACATGTAGTTATGTAGAAGGTTTACCTACTCTATCATATTGGCTCTGGTAGGACATTGCTTACTACAAAGGAGAGGTGTAGCTATTCATTTTACGTTTTGAAATAAAATTCTCCAATAATAAAATGTTGGCGGTCGTTATGCATATATTTCCAACCGCGAACGTATTCAAGAATTGCCTGGTTTAAATAATGCAACGTAGAAAATCATATTTATACTAACAAGTTCCATGAGTTTGGTGTTTCCAAGTGTTTTGCAGAATATTCCCAAATTGTGTAGGGAATAATATTATTTTGGAACATATGGAAGTTTGGTGCAAACGGACTTGAGAATAATTTGAGTATATCATCCTCACTGATGTTCTCAATGCCAAATTGGATTACACCTTTGCGAAACACTCATCAAAGTAATCAGAATAAATAAATATATAATTTTGCACATGTGTGTATATTTATATATACACACATACAACACACACGCCACCTCCTATATCACGTACACAGCAGGTCTGCACCACGTTGCAGGAATGCATCAACCAAGAGCAGGCGCTGCAGCACGCCTGGTCATTGCTCGACCGAAACCCGTCACCACAGCATCCTCAAACCAGCAATCAAGGAAGTGTCACAGCAACAAGTATGTGAAATCGCAGCAGGGCAGCAAAGGCCACCAGCGGCCGCACGCACTAGGCACTATGCATGCATGCAAGGGAGCCCAACGGCCGGTATGCCAATTGCCAACATCCACAGCACAGCCAGGCTCCAGTGCTCCACATGCAGGCGTGCACAGGAAGGCCAGGCGGGCCAGCAGCTGTCGGCAACCAAGTTTCAGCCCATCATCAGAGAGTAACAAACAGGCAGCGACTCTTATAAGATTTAGTACCAAATGGAATTCTTAGGGAGAACTCCCACTAGTGACACTCGATAAATAGACACCCTTGCTCCACTTGGAAAGCGGTAACTCATTGTATCACATTCTTTCCCTTAGGAGGTGCCCCTTGGGTGGTGCTTCCATCCCATTGTAAAACTCTGTACCTAGCGGATGCGGATTCTGTTATGATAAATTTAGTTCTTTTTTTTAAATAAGCATTTCAATATTTATTTAAGTTGTTATGATAAATTTAGTTCTTTTTTTTAAATAAGCATTTCAATATTTATTTAAGTTGTTTACTGGTTCCTCGTCTCTTGCATAGTTTATACTTTGCATAAATACCTTGCTTTGTTGACAAGTAAGGTACTAATCAATAGTGTAGACGTGGTATTTAGACTAATGGTTATTTGGTTTGCATTCAGTTCAATGGATAGTAGTGGTAGCCGGCAGGTGGTGACAGCTCTGTCCGGTCTATGTATTTTACCACGTTAGTTCTGTTTTGTAGGGCATAGGCCAATCCCAGTCGTGAGTTGGCTGGTCCTAGGTACCCAAAGTAAACTACGTTAATAAGTCTGATCTGCTTGGTTATCTAGAAGAGCTTAGTGCTATCATTCTAATACTCTGTCAACCTGCCTATTTATCTTTACTTTTTACCATCACTACCCCCGTACGGACTAGTTTAGGATTAGCACACTTCACATTCTCCGTGGAAATCGATAACTTGGAATACCCCGGGTGAAAGCTACGACGATATCCGTACGCTTGCGAATTTATATCTGTGAGGCGTAAGAATCGCCAACACAAGACATCAAAAATCAAGTTCTCATTGTCCTACTATATCTCATTCTCAACAACTTAAGTAACATAGGGTCCCTAAAAATAAGTTCCCAACAATAGCAAGACTTCCACGAAAAAGTGTTATGTGAGTCTATCCTTAAATCATAACTGAAATAATCTTTCCTTATGTTTTGTTTATCAAAAGATTTTCAATTTGGTTTGAAACGGAAAGCAAGATAGGTCAAAATAGAACATATTGGACTCAAACCTGACCGAGGACAAAGCTCGAGGCGAGGCGGTGTTGTGATGGGCCGAACGGCCCAAGAGGGAGGCCGGGCGGCCTGCTCAAGGGGCTGCTCGAGGCCCGCTTTGTTGCACGTGGTCCTTGGTTCTATGCTTTCTAAATTTCATGATTGTCGCGATCAGGTTTTATTTTGTTGTCACGGTATGCTTCCCCCACACTTGTTTCCTATTTACCTTTATGCAGAACATGTGGAGACAAACACATATACAAAAGAAATATATAGCATGTAGTAATAAGATTCCATTGATAAGCGACTTTATTACATAATCCAACCTAAACACAAACTTTCAACTGGCTAGCATAAACTTTAACCAACCTAACTATGGGGGGTACGACCCCGGATATCCACGGCAAACCATATGGGCTGCGCTCTCAGGGGCGGCCCAGCCCACAAGACGAAGCCTTACGGGGCATGACTCTGCTGGACGCCTCCCGTAAGACACCGGGAAGATATCCTGAAGATACTACGTGATCTATTAGGATATGTATGATCCTAAGATTCCTGTAATCAGTTATTACTTTCTGGTTATCTCTCAGATCTAACCGACTTGTAACCCTGCTCCCCGGACTATATAAGGCGGGCAGGGAACCCCTCCAAACTCACGCAATATCATACGATAGCCAATACAAACCAACAGATCATAAGAGTAGGGTATTACGTCATACTGATGGCCTGAACTTGTCTAACTCGTGTGTCTCTGTTGCCTTATTGTTCTTGATCACACGCTTCTCTTCCGATCAATCTACCTTCGTGGGATACTCCTCGGAGGACTACCGACGATATTCTATCGACAGTTGGCGCGCCAGGTAGGGGTGTGCGTGCTGTTTTCTTGTCGAACAAGATGGCTTTTTCCACAGGCTCTTCATCCCCCCCGCAGCCCGGCCAGATCTTCACGGTCGGATCGATCTCATGGATCATCAATGCTGACAGAGTCAGAGAGCTCCACAAGCCGGTGCAGATCAATTTTGCGCCAATCACCCCCACACCTGCAACTGCAGATCCAATCTCGAAACCACTTCTGAGGTCGCCTTCAATGACAACTCACCGCCCACTTCCTCGCTACTAGAGGAGGCAGATCAACAACGACGATCTGATCGCATCCATCGATCGGGTTGGTCTGAAGCTCACCGATTGCCTCTCCCACCGAATCAGCTCTAGACACTCTAGTTCAACGCCGACCACCCTCCGATCCAGATCTATCAGAGACTGTTCGGTAAACTCCTGGGTTATGGCCCTACCCTTTGGGCTCACCAACGTCACCACCACCTACCAAGTTGCCCTAAGGGGCAAATTCGCCGACCAGGTTGGAGATGTCCATCCTCCCACCGACCAGCTCCCACCGGCCGTCAACATGTTGCATGAAGACCGACGTCCTGGAGCATCCCTCCAAACCATCGTGGAGGAGAGTCCGGACTCCGAGTCCCAGGGCTCTACGGAGACCGTTGCCACAACCACCACCGAACTACTTCTCCCTCCTTTCCGAGGTGGCACAATCTTCAACGTCAGCATCGATAGCCCCCCTCGGAATGGCGAAACCGAGGAGGAACGCACTGCTCGTGAGAACCGAAACGTCAACCACGCGCAGCGCTGAGCAAACAAGATTGCACTTGTGAGGGCCTAGCAGCACAACCTCGATGACGAGTTTGTCCGTGTTGACGGCCACGACGTCTACAAGACCCCAAGCGCTGATCTAGCAGTGGCCGCCAATGAGCTCGCCTGGCTCCCACAGACAACCGAGGTCACCAAGGTCGCCGCCATGCTTAAAGCGGCACACTGTCAGGTCAATGAGATCTGCCAGGATCAGAGACCGTCCTTCTCCACAACATCGATTCGCCCATCAGCCGTGACAAGAACCGATCGCCGCTAATGTCGCTTCACCGACCAGCACCGCGACGATAGGCAACCCCTCCAGGGCGGAGCTAGGGGCAACCGCAGTGAACATCACTGCCAACATGACTAAGAGGTCGACTAGGACATCCAAGTGCACCTCAACAATCTCCGAGATGCACGATGACGTATCGATGAACGCCGCTTCAGTCGCCATGAAGAAGAAGTACGCCGCCGCTAGGAGTATGAGCAAGAGTATGGTAACCCAGACTCAGCTCTCGAGCCGCTCAACGTCGGCAACGCTGCAGATCCTAACACCGACCACAACCCCAAAGGGCCCCCAGCATTCACGAGGGCGCTCCGAACACTTTGGCCTCGTGGTTTCAAAATCACTAGGGTCGAGCCCTACGAGGGAAGGATGAATCCATCATAGTGGCTAAAGGCTTACGCCACTGCTGTCCGCGCCGCCGGAGGAGACATTAGTGTCATGGCGAACTACCTTCCTGTCTTGCTCGCGCCAACCATCATGAGCTGGTTCACAAGCCTTGCCCCAGACTTAATCGGATCCTGGGAAGAGCTAAAAAAAGTCTTCACCGACAATTATATGGCTACGTGTACTCGACCGGGCACCAAGCATGATCTCAACCGCATCAACCAGAAGCCATCCGAGCTCCTCTACAACTACATCTGATGCTTTTCTGAGATGAGGAATTCTATTCCTAACATCACGGAAGCTGAGGTTATCACCGCCTTCATCCAAGGGCTCCACCGCGAGCTTCGCTCCAAGTTCAACCGCAAGCCACCAACAGGGATTGGCGAGATGATCATGACCGCCAACCAGTACACCGACACCGAGGAAGCTAAGGTGCACTTCAACGAGGATGCAATCACTCATCGCCCAACACGTCGCTACGACGACCGCCCCGACGATCGACGCCACAACGACCACCGCTATGACGACCGCAGTTACCATCATGACAGCGGCCATGATCGTCCAGAAGGACCCAAGTCTGGTTAAAACTGCCGCCACCGGCCAGACCATATCGTCGCTGCCGTCAATGAACCTTGCGCCAAGCGCAACTACGATGAGCAATACAAGAAGATCCTCGACGGCCCGTGCCCTCTCCATAAGAACGCCAAGCACAAGATGAAGGATTACCTCGGCTTGGCTAAGGAGTTCTAGTAGAAGAAGCTGGACGATGACACCAACGATGGATCTAGAGGCCGCCGACCACCTGGGGGCAATAACAATGCTTTCTAGGTTCACGACAAGGTGGTCGCCACCATCTTCGGGGGCCTCGCCTCCATCGAAAGCAGAAGAGAATGGAAGCTCGCCTCCCGGTGGGTGCTCGCCGTCGCTACAGAAGACGTCGCCACCAACCCCAGCTATCGCCCATGGTCTGAGGTCCCAATCACCTTCAGTAGGCCTGACCAGTGGGCAGACATCCCCTATATAGGGTATTTCCCCCTTGTCCTCGATGCAACCGTCTAGAAAGTGCTTTTCAAAAAAAAGCTCGTCGATGGTGGGAGCGTTCTAAATCTCCTCTTCACCGGAGCCCTAAAGGAATTGGGCCTCGGGATAGCAGATCTCACACCCTCAGACTCCTCCTTCTAGGGTGTGGTACTTGGCAAGGCATCCAAACTGCTTGGAAAGATCACCCTACCAGTACAGTTCAGCATGGCAAGCAACTACCGCTTCGAGCACATCAACTTCTACGTCGCCGACTTCAACACCGCCTACCACGCCATACTTGGTCGGCCAGCTCTGGCCAAGTTCATGGCTGTACCGCACTATGCTTATTTGGTGCTGAAGATGCCTTCGCCTGCTGGAGTCCTGGCCCTACGGGCCAACCTCTCCATCACCTACGCCTACGAGACAGAGAGGCTCGCCCTCACCGAAGCCACCAACCTCTCCATCCAGATGTCCAGTGTGGTCACCGATGCCAAGGCGGTGCCCACCGACGACCTAGAGATTCCATCGCTGGAGCCTCCTCGCGCCTCCACCAAGTCTAAGGAAACCAAGAAGGTCAACCTCAGCCTCGATGACCCCTCCAAGACCATGAAGATTGGGGCTCACCTTGACCCCAAATAGGAAAGCGCGCTCATCTCCTTCCTATGTGCCAACGCTGACATGTTTGCTTGGAAACCTGTAGACATGCCGGGGGTACTACGGGAGAGGATCGAGCACTCCTTGAATGTCTCGCCGACCGTCAAACCGATCAAGCAGAAACTCCGCCTCTTCGCGCCAGACAAGAAGGATGCTATTAGGGTACAAATAAAATGGCTCCTAGCTGCCGGATTCATAAAAGAAGTGTCTGGACATGGCGGCCTACCGTCGGGCTGAGGAGCCACCTACAGGTCGACGCAGTTGAGCACCGGTTTAACCTAGGCAACTACGGCATCGAACTTGTCCCTTTGGGTCCAGGCATCCTGCTCCAGCACATCGAACTATGCCTTAACCCTCCGACGATAATCTGCAGGCATCACAAGAATCCATTGAGCCAAGATATTACCCCAGCTATAACTCCAACCAAGAAGTACTCACCGTTCAGCTCCTTGGCCAGTTTGTCTGCTCACTCTGACTCCTTCGCTTTCTCCTCTCAGAGTTGCTCGAAGGCTTGGCGTAGCTGGCTGAGCTCCGCATCTCGCTCTACAAGCACAATAGTCATCATCAACACTATGACTATCAAGCAATACAAAAACATTTGCCAATTAGCCATACCTATCTTCTACTTAGATACGCTTTTGAGCTGCTCATACTTCTGCGCTAGTTATGTGGAAGCACTCGCCAACTGCTCAGACTTGTCCCGTAGGTGCTCGGATGCAGCCACCGCCAGCTGCTCCGACAGGACGCCCTTCTGATATTCTAGGTCCCATGTTGGACTCTACAAGGTCTCACTCGCGCTAAGAACCCTCTGGATGTTTCTCCCCATAAGGTTCATCACCTCCTTGAGTTTATCATTCTCCTCGGTGAGGGGCTCCATCCTCTTTATCAGCTGGAGCCACGCCGCTGCTCGGCAGTCTGAGCTATCCCCTACAAAAATGTCAAGATTATAAAGAACTCTAGTCTCCAACATCAAGTAGGAGCATGTCCAGACATAGTACTAACCTTGATCTTCTTCATCACCCCGGCAAGGGCGGATTCTAGTCTCCTGAGCTCCCTGGTGGTGTCCTCCTCCTCGACAACCACCACCTCATCATCGCGCTTGCGGAGGATTCAGATGGCTTGGGGTCGAGGCTCATTACGCTCAATCTCTTCCACCTTGTCATCCTCCACCATAGCTAGAGACACCACCTAGGGACTTGGTGGCTGAATAGTGTGTCCGACCACGCCCTCTGACGATTCAGGGAGCACCATTTGCTGCTCCGATACTGCCGGCTTCTCCGCTCCGGACTCCGGCCTGGTGTCGGCAACTCTAGCCTTGGTTTTCGAAAGACCCAACATTTTCCACCATCGCCCTAGGCACCGTCGCTAACCCATTTGCCATCGACGGTGACCTCTCACCGCCACCAAGTCCATCAACAGTGACGATCGACTCCTCCGTCGATTGCCAAGCTCCCGAGGACTCTGGGACAGGAGTCGCTAGCATTGCCTCCGCCCCGAGACCAGCCCTCGGCTGCTCATCAGTCTGGGACGGTAAGGTCAGATCCTCCACATGCCTCGCACTACTTCATATCAGCTCGTCAGCCGCCAAGTGAGCTAAGGATACGATAACAAAGTAACTCCAAGGCAAGGATACTTACAGTTTGGTCTTCCAGTACAATTTCTTGAACCGCACATGCTGCCCGAGCCCCTAGCCATGGCCTTGGGGTCGACGCCCGCATCTTGGGGTGGAGGTCCCATGGTCTCTACCATCGGCCTTTCCTCCGCTCAGCGCTCTGGGGCTCCCCTCGCCTGCTACTCGGGGACTTCCTCCGTCTACCGCTCTGTGGCTCCCCTTGCTTGTTGCTTGGGGACTCCCGCCGCCTGCTGCTTGGGGACTCCATCCCCTCCCTCCGTGCGCGTGTTGCGCGGAGGCACCTCAATGCTCGGTGGAGGAGCCACTAGCACTTCATCATCATCTGACCACTCGGACACCGTGACGCTTCATGTCCGAGTGTTCTGATCACTGCCAAGCAAGATACCACTCGGCTTGATGGGAGCGGCACCTGCCATTTTTCTCTTCTTCCGAGCTGGCTCGTCTGCCGCTGCCCTCTTCCCCCGGACCTGCTCTGACACCGGGGGAGAACTCTCCATCCAACCAGCGTCCGTGCCTCCAGACTCTGACGAGGCACTAGCCGCATCTTCTACAGGCCGAGCCGGTGGCGAGCATCTACTCCCCTCGGCCAATAACCCCTCGACACGCCAAGAAGTACACTGCTCTTTCCTACAAATAGATCTTTGCATAAGTGAATTAGTTCACTGCTCGGCAATGCTATAGGATTAAAAGTATTAGAAACAAACAATTGAGATAGTCACCTGAGGAGGCGAATTCATGCAGTTAAAGGGCCTCATCTGCCTAGATACCCGGAATGAGGCCAATGGAGCGAATAGCTCTATGGCCCGCTCTACAACCTTGTCTCTCGAGAGTGCCTCCAACCTCTCCCGGGTGCCATTGGTGTCTCCCTTAAAGTCAAAGCCCGTGGGCCCTCTCCTTATAGGGTTGGATGCGGCGCATTATGAAGCTCGCCGCTACCAGTCCACCGTTGGTCTTCACACCCTTTATTAGGCCTAGGAGATCCCTCACTTGCTCCATATCAACACTATTTGGCCTCTCTAACTAGCTTTTCTGGCTCTCCAGGATGTGGTCGGCATTGTAGTGGATGGCAGGATGGCTCTGCTTCATGTAGAACCACCTGGCATTCCACCCCTTCAGTGATGTGTTTAGCGGCATAGTAAGGTACTCACCCACCATTCCATCACACAGCTGTAGATACACTCCGTCGATCCACCTTGGAACTGCTGCCGCCTTTCTTCTTTAGCCAGAATAGGTGTCTGAAGAGGTTGAAGTGTGGAAGAATCCCCAAATACGCTTCACAAAAGTGGATAAAGATCGAGATGTGCAAGATGGTGTTTGGGTGGAGATTGCACAAACTAAGTGCCCAGAACTCCAACAGTTCCCTAAAAAAGGATGAACAGGAAATCCCAATCCTCGTTAGAAATAATCTTCAAACACCACTACTTTATCAGTGTGAGGCATTGGAAAGGGCTCACCACTGGCTGGCCACCATCCGGTGGTGACACGGTTAGGAAGAACGCCCGCCTCCACCAATCTATCGAGCTTCGCTTCCTCTGTGCGCGTGATGGCACCCACTCTTCATCACGACTGGCTCCGGCACCCGCCTTCTTCGGGCTCGCCTTCTTTGGGTTCATAGCTTCCCTCTTTGACTCCATTTCTCAGATCTGGATGGGGACTGGCGGTGGAAGCACGCGTGGATGTGAATCTAGGAATGCGAGGGCTAAGGAAGAAGATGAAACTGGCAAAGTGGTAAAGGTGGGAGCGCGGGGTTCGCTAAGGAAGGAGCGCAATTTTAAAGCACTCCCCCATCTTTTCGCATTTGAGGGTTTTTGGGAAACTGCTCCCGCGATTTGTGCCCCTCCAAATTCTCCGCAATAGCAAGGTGGGCTGTTACCTAGGTTTTCACGCAACCGTGGCCCGTATCTCCCATTTATCGCTACAATTGGTTATTACTCGCCGAATATTCGCCGACATCTCTGCCAACCGTTACGACTCAGTAATTATTACTGTACAACCATTACTCCGGTATTTTCTCCATGATTCTGCTTTCTCCAGGATTTCCTCTTATGGCTCGGGGACTATGTCAGCATTACCTCTCGGTTCCTCACCGCATTTGGGATTTTTCTCCAAGTTGACTATTGTTTCTAACCCTAGCACCACGTGACCACATCACCTACTATCAGGCTCGGGGACTAAGTGGGCACACTTCACCTTGCAGTGAATGTGCTTTTCAGGGGCTATGCCCGGGGACTAGCTACCTGCTCAGCTAGTCTTTTATTTTTCTTCTACTTTGGACCCTGGCACCACATGACTACATCATCTACTGTTAGGCTCGGGGACTAAGTGGGCACACTTCACCTCACGGTGAATGTGTTTGCTTTATTCTGGAGGACTCCGCACCTCTGGAAACTAAAGAAGACTATCTCCTTTTCTCGTGGTCGGACTCTAAGTGGGCACACTTGGTCCACTGTGAAGAAATTTTTGATTCTGAACTTGAGCTCCTTACACCCTTATGGCAAGCTGAACTTGGTTTATGTTGCTCGGCAACTGCTCGCAACTGCTCGGTGACTCATCACGGTGGTCGGACCATGAGTTTGACTGCTCGGCCTTGTTCGCACCTACTCGGACAAGCTCAAGATGGCGTTACACAATGGGTACAAGGCGCTCAGAGACTAGCTATGGGGGGTACGACCCCGGATACCCACGGCAGACCACATGGGTTGTGCCCTCAGGGGCGGCCTAGCCCACAAGACGAAGCCTTGTGAGGCACGACTCTGCTCGGTGCCTCCCGCAAGACACCGAGAAGATATCCTAAATATACTATGAGATCTGTTAGGATATATATAATCCCAAGATTCCTGCAATCAGTTATTACTTTCGATTATCTCTCAGATCTAACCGACTTGTAACCCTACTCCCGGACTATATAAGGTGGGCATGGACCCCTCCAAACTCATACAATATCATACGATAGCTAATACAAACCAGTCAGACCACATGAGTAGGGTATTACGTCATACTGATGGCCTGAACCTGTCTAACTCGTGTGTCTCTGTTGCCTTCTTGTTCTTGAGCACATGCTTCTCTGTCGATCAAGCTACCTTTGTGGGATACCCCTCAGAGGACTGCCGATGATATTCTATCGACACTAACAATTGAGCTAAGCAAATGACCTAAGTATTTGACCTAAACATGCCTTATGAATCCACAACCTAACTCTTAATTCTTAAGCTTATCCTTATTGACAACATAATGGTGTAAGATAGTAAGTTCATGCTCTAAGTCTAAGTGATGGGTATGTTCCTTATCGATCCTATGTTGCAATGCATGGATGACTTGAGTAAGGGTTTGGATCTTGTCATTTAGCATAGTAATGATCATCTGTTGATGCTTCTCCTCATTCTCTTGTGCAGAGGGTGGTGCCCTCTTCTTCTTCTCCTTTGGCGAGACGATCTTGACTTGCTCAGGCGCATCACGAACTCAATCTATGGCCACATGTGGTGTGACCAACTTGTACTTTGCATAGGTGACATCTCCAAACTTGTTGGTCTTCACCCTGGTCAGTAGCTCGTTCGGCTTGGGTGGAAGAAGGTTGATCTCCTTTGGCACCTTGATCTTCGGTGCCTCTAGCTGGCATGTCTTGTCTTGAAGAAGTAGATGCGGTGGTGGCAGAGCGATATCTAGATGATGGATGGCTTGAGCGAAGTAGTAATGGCTAGGGATAGGAGCCATCTCTCATGATGGGAAGATGCTCAGCAGTACGACATCTTTAGCTCCATAGGGGATGATCTCTTTTCCGACCATTGGAACATAGGAGGAGGAGAGCTTGGGTGCTGCTAGAGATGGAAGGCTTTGATGGAATGGCTATGGAGGCTAGGCAAGGGCTTGTTTATATAGGGGAAAAACTTGTAGCAGGGGTCAAGATCTATCATTTAGGGTCTTGTAACGAGGGAGAAATGAATATGGCGGAAAACTGTGAGATTCTAGAGGGGAAGGTTCTAGAATACACAAGAGAGTTGATCGAAGGCGTGGCGGTTGCCAAGTGGGCTGGCCGGCCTGACCGGCCAGCCCCACCTTGTGTCATCTCATAGGGATCTTTCTCACATTGGTTTGTTATGCTTATCTAATCCCAGAGAATATGCTACCACGCTATGAATCGTAATTAGGAGGGAGGAGATAAGATTCTATGGCAAAGTACTAAAATCTACCTCATCCAAAATCTCAGGTGGTTTTTTAGGTTCTAGAAAGATATTGAGATAGTGACCATTTACCTTGAATAATGTACCTTCGTCATTTTGAAGGGTTATCGCTCCATGCGACGAAGTGCTTATAACCTTGAATGGTCCTTCCCATTTGCTCTGAAGTTTTCCGTGCCCAAATAATTTAACCCTAGAATTAAAAAGTAATACCTTATCTCCGGGGTGAACTCCTTCTTCTTGATCCTCTTATCATGCCATCTCTTGGTTCTCTCTTTGTATATCTTGGCGTTGTGATATGCTTTTTCACGCCATTCATCAAGCTCAGAGAGTTGCATCTTCCTCCTAGTTCCTGCAGCTTCCAAATCCATGTTCCATCATTTGATGGCCTAGTGAGCCTTGAATTCTAGCTCAACAGGTAGATGATAGGTCTTTTTGTAGATGAGTTGATATGGTGACATTCCAAGTGGTATTTTATAGGCTGCTCTATAACCCATAGTGCATCAGGTAGTCTATCTCTCCATGTTGTTCCCATCTCATTGACCATCTTCTGCAGAATGTTCTTGATTTGTTTGTTTGATGTTTTTGCTTGGCCACTTGTCTGAGGGTGATATGGAGTAGTGATGTTGTGATGGATCCCATGTCTTAACAAGTACTTGTGGAAGTTCTTGTCAGAGAAGTGAGTGTCTCCATCACTAATCACCATTCTAGAACTCTAAAATATGGAAATATTGTCTCTTCAAACATCTTCTTAGAGTTCTTAGCATCAGCAGCTCTACATGGCATGGCTTCAACCCACTTGGAGACATAGTCAACTGCCACCAAGATGTACACATAGTTCTTCAACTTTAGAAATGGCCCCATGTAGTCGATACCCCAAACATCGAAAAGCTCAATCTAGAGGTTGTTGGTGAGTGGCATGACACCTCTTGAATTGATATTCCCGTGCCTCTGACACACCACACTTTTGGACGAAATCCCTCGTGTCTTCATACATGATTGGCCAAAAGAATCCACTTTGCTAGATCTTAGAATGAGTGCAGAATGCACCATAATGCCTTACCGAAGATCGACCCAGGCCCACTCCAGAGCTCACCACGCGAAGGCAGTGGCAAGAGGGTCTGTTCAGGTGGCGACCGACCCCTAGGGTCGCCCGACCCCCCACCAGTGCCTCTCTGCCACCCCTTCGTATGTTGGTTCCTGGGCGAAATGCAAAGGTGGTCCGCTTCGTCCAAAAATAGTTCTCACACCGATGTCCCTTTGCTCCACCGCCTTAACGCATGGAGGCATGCAAAGGATTGAGTGGCCTCCGTTCCTTCTCTCCACCTATAAAAGGAGGCCACACCCCTCCTCATTACTCAACACACATCAAGGAAGAAGAGCACACCTCACTTGAGTTAGAGTATCACTTCAAAGGGCTTAGGCCCTAGTAGCTAGCTTGAGTTGTAAGGGAGAGATGTGAGGGAGAGCTCGGGGAAGTGCCGGACTTGTCGGTCTCTCCCCAACTTGTACCTCGACGAGCATCTTACTTCAACTGGTTCTTTCGCTAAGTGAGTGTTCATGGTTCTTTTTGTTATAAAGTCTTTGAGTAGTTATGCTATACTCTTATTTGTTTGCGGGTTCGTCATCCGTCCCCGTGGTGGATGCTCTAGTAGAAGGGTCCTGATAAAGACGGATAACCCTTACTAGTGCGCTAGAGTAGTAGTTGATAGCGTAGACGTGGTGTCTAGGCTAGAGGCTACCTTTGTTTGCCTCGTTCCCCATGGTTGAGGGGTAAACAACGGGTGGTGACAACCCTATCCATCCCTTGTAATCCCCCATGTCCAAGTTCGATGTAGAGCTATAGGCTGGCAATTCTTGGTAGACCAAGTATTCACCGGAAGCCCAAGTAAGCAAGTAAAGTAGAGTTTATCTATCCTTAGACCCCAGAACGTTAGAATCCATCTCAACCTCTATCAACTCTACCCTTGTGTTGTCCTTAGATGAACTAGCTAGAAAAGTACATCCATTCCCTATGGAAATACGATACCCTGAATACTTTTGGGTGAAATGCTTCAATAGTAATTCCATGCGCTTGCAAATTATTTCTGTATGTGTTAAGAAATACCAACATGGGTATTTCCTACGAATTTTCAAACTGCATTCTAGACAAGTGATTGGCAATAGAATTTTCTACTCCATTTTTTATTTTATTTCTAAGTCAAATTCTTGGAGTAACAAAATCCATCTTATAAGTCAGGGTTTAGCATCTTTCTTAGTGAGTAGGTATTTCAAAGCAGCATGATCAGTATAAATAATCATCTTAGCTCCTACTAAGTAAGATCTAAACTTATCAATAGCAAAAACAACAACCAAGGGTTCGTTTTTAGTTGTGGCAAGATTAAGTTGTGGTCATGTCAGGGTTTTGCTAGCATAAGCAATTGCATAATGCTTCTTATCTTTTGTTTCACCAAAAATTGCCCCATAGCATAATCACTTGCATCACACATGATTTCAAAAGGTAGCGACCAATCAGGGGGTTGAGTGATTGGTACAGAAATGAGTGCTTTCTTTAGAATTTCAAAAGATTTTAAGCATGAATCATCAAATTCAAAGGGAACGTCCTTGGTCAAAAGATTTGTAAGCGGACTAGCAATATATGAAAAATGTTTTATGAAGCGGCGGTAAAACCCCGCATGGCCAAGAAAACTGTAGATTCCTCTAATATTTAAAGGGGGAGATAATTGTTAAATTACTTCAATTTTAGCTCTATCTACCTCTATCCCTCGTTAGGACACCAAGTGTCCAAGCACTATGCCTTCTCTAACCATGAAATGACATTTTTTCAAATTAAGGACTAAGTGTTTTTCTTCACATCTTTGCAAAATCTTGTCTAAATTTTCAAGACAATCATTGAAAGTTTTTCCATAAACAAAAAAGTCAACCATGAAAACTTCCATGATTTCTTCAATCATATCAGAAAATATAGACATCATGCATCTTTGAAAAGAATCTAGAGCATTACATAGTCCAATAGACATTCTATGATAAACA
This sequence comes from Miscanthus lutarioriparius, assembly GCA_904845875.1. NCBI lineage: Eukaryota > Viridiplantae > Streptophyta > Magnoliopsida > Poales > Poaceae > Miscanthus > Miscanthus lutarioriparius. Next base: position 27,282,199 of record CAJGYO010000015.1, read on the forward strand.
TAAGTTCCATATGGACATGTAAAGGTGGTTTTGCTTTGGTCATTAGGATGGATTGGTATTGGGTGATAACCTGAATACCCATCATGGAAACAAAAGAAAGAGTGATTTGCCAGTCGCTCCAACATTTCATCAATGAAGGGCAATGGAAAATGATCTTTCTTTGTTGCCTAGTTAATTTTCTGGTAGTCCATGCACATCCACCATCTTGTCATGGTTCTTTGTGGGATTAATTCATTCTTTTCATTTTTAATAACAGTCATGCCTCCCTTTTTAGGCACAACCTGAACAGGGCTTACCCACTCACTATACAACACGGGGTAGATGATCTCGGCGTGAAAGTGTTTCAACACCTCTTTCTTAACAACCTCTCTCATTGCATTATTAAGCCTACGTTGTGGCTCCCAAGAAGGTATAGAATCAGGATCTGTAGGGATGCGATGGGTGCAAAGAGTAGGGCTAATTCCCTTAAGGTCTTGGAAGTGAGTAGCCAAAAGTAGGGTGATGCTTTTCTAAGACAGTTATCAAGTGGAGTGTTTCCTCCTAAGAGAGTTTATCACTTATGATCATAGTAGAAACTTGGTCATTATTGAGAAAAGCATATCTAAGACTAGAAGGCAGGGGTTTAAGCTCAATGGTGGGCTTAGGTGGTTCTAGCAATTCATCTAGAGGTTCAGCTCTATGGGACTTTCGTCTTCCTCTTTGATGAAGAACTGGGCATCATCTTCAAGGTTGGGTTTGATCAAGTCATCAAGAGATGCAACCTTAACCTCTTCCATTGGGCCTTGCTTAGGAATTGGCTCAGTCGCAACATTTAGAGATTAAGTGATCGGTATAGAAAGTTTAAAGTTTTTCCTGAGGCTAATTTGCAACTTCCCAGTTTATCCTTCTTGGATAAGTCTTTCAATTGGTTGTCCTATCACTAGGTCAAACTCTATGATATCAAAGATATAAAAGCTCAAATGAACCATGGTTCCTTGTACCTGGATAGGGAGGACATATAGAATTCCCAAACTTGGGAGAATGTGTCCTGAAAGACCTTTCAATAACTTTGTTGTTGGGGTTAATGGCATATCTTTTAATAAATCATGAGCAAAAGATGCAGACATGATATTAACACCCACAACTGGATTGTAAAGAGCATTGAAAGGAGCTTTGTTAATTTGGCAATTAATAGAAATAGAAGGTGAGTCTAGATGAATCGCGTCAGAGGAAAGCTCTGATTCTTCTAACCATTCACTACTTATAATACATACTAGTTCTTTCATAGTGTTTTTAAGGAAAGCTTCCTTAGAAGGGTCAACAACTTCTTCATTAGATGATGATTTCCTAGGCTTTTGGATCTCCTTATAGTATGGTAATTCGAGGTATTCCCATATTCGGCAAAAAGTTCATCCTCGAATTCAAGCATGAAATCCAAAATTGGAGCTTCCTCCTTTTTCTGGTGGTTTGGGATTTGGGGTAGCTAAAGTTAACGATGGGTTTGGCAAAAGATCTGGCTCAAGCTACTAGGGATTCCTCCTCTAATGGCTTCTTTTCTGCTTCTTTAGTGGTGTTCTCTAGGATTTCAGTAAGAATGATTCTCCCAGAATTGGTGGAAACATGCAAGAATGAGCCTCCTGAGGCCGTGTCAAGAAACTTCGAGGTTTCCCTATTAAGACCCATATAAAAGTGTTGAAGAAGAATGGGGTCTTGAATGGCAAGGTCAGGGCTAGTAGTAACAAGAGCATTAAAATGATCCCATGACGTGCCTTGAGTTTCTTTTTCTTCTTGTTTAAAAGTTAGAACCTCTGAATGTAGGCTGACTACTCTAGAGACAAGAAAGAATGGCAAGCAAAATTTAGAGCATAAAGCTTCCCAATCTCCTTGCATACTTCCTATGGTTTTCTTATACCAATGTTTAGCTCTTCCTGTCAGTGAGAAAGGAAAAAGCTTTCATCATAAGGTTTTGTCTGGCATGCCCTCAATGCGTAGGCATGCACAGGTCTGCTCAAACTCATTTAGGTGGAAGTAAGGGTTTTCATCATCTTTGCCCAAAAAGGATTGATCCCAGACCATGTTTATTAAATATGGACACAGCTCATAGCTAGGTGTTAGGATAGGCTTTGAGGATTCTGGTGGCTCTAGGCGTGCGTTCATAGGTGCAGTGTATTGATGGATAGGAGTGGATTCAAAATCCATAATGAAAAGAAAAGAAAAGAAAAATATAAAAGAATAATGATACAAGGTTAAGCTTGGCTCGAAGTTAACTCCACAACCGTTTCCCCGGCAACAGTGCTAGAAATACTTGCTGGTATATATTAACGCACACAGAAAAATATGCAAGCGCTGATATTATACCGATGTAGCACTTCACCGGAAGTATCCCAGTTTTATATTGAACTCAAGAAAACATGTGTGAGAATAACTAAATCTACCTTAACCCAACTTGGCAACAAGGCTGAGATAATAGGAGTGATGGTGCCATACTCCTAGGATTCTCGACTACCAGATATGTTGGCTACTGAATCCGTACCGAAGAAGGCCCGAAGGTTCACGACTCGCCTATTCAAGGAAGGATATCTAAAGATCATGCCAAAACTCCAACTAGGGCACGACTATGTAACTTGTAGGGCAAGTAGGCCTTGGATATAAATAGCTAGCCATCCACCCTATTGTAATCATCAAAACTCTCATAGGCATAGCCATCTTGTAATCACCATCTTGCTATTCGATGAGATTGTAAAACAAACAAGTAGCAACTAAACGTACGGCTTTTACTCGCTTCCCGGGGCCCAAACCAGTATAAATCTCGTGTCTCTATTGTGCTTGCTCTTTGCATCAGGCGAGATCCTCCAAGAACCAAATATATGCTGGTAAAAAATACCGACAGAGGCGCGCTAGGTAGGGGGATTTTGCGCAATGAGTGATTATGCCGATCTTCAACCATGCTTGCGGTCAAGATCCGATTGCTTTCGATGCAACCATCTATCCAAGCTCTATCAGTTCAGAAGCAATAGGAGAAGTCCTCTTGTTCCCTTGACCTATGTCGATGTCCCTCTACGTGCCACAAACTATCGCTTTGGGAGTTTGGTATTCGAGCATCAAGAAAACATCGACCAATTGTTCGACAAGGCACAAGGGCCCAATTCGATCCTCATTGAAACTATCCCGATCAATCCATCTTTGGGTCAAATTCCTACTGAATAGGATAGCGGGTACAATCCCGATTTTGACAAGTCAAAGGATGAAATCCACCTTGTGCAAGATTGTCACATCTGTGCAACTTCTTAGCATTGGAAGGTTATCCACACCAAGCGATCAGAGACCCGCACATCTTAATGTACCGATGAGAGATCAGAAACCGTACACTTCATTGAGATAGCTCAACTAGGATTCTACATGAAGCCGTGTCCTAGGGGATGGCTAGATGATTCCATGCCAATCAAGAAAGGAGACTCGGCCAGCTGGTTATTTCTATAGCAATCGGCTAGCAACAATTCGACTAAGTCATATGTGACATTGGCTCTAGCGTAAACATCTTACCCAAGGTAATCTATGATAATATTCTAAAATTTAGCCCCCTACTGCACACAACCATGTGTCTAAGGTTTGTAGATTGGTCAACTCATTGTGTAGAAGGAATCGTAGATAACATCTACGTACGCATTGGGCATTCATATGTGCCCGCAGATTTCCTAGTCTTGGACACAGGTCGGAACCCAAATGCCCCCATAATTTTGGGCCATCTTTTTCTACATACAGCCAATGCCACCATCTACACTAGAACAGCTGAGGTATGCTTCTACCTCATAGACAAAATAGAGCAATTCCCCTTTTACCGTCCCATCAACGCATCCATCTGACGAGTGCGAACTAGGAGGCCAAGGAGAAGGGTCCGAGGTCTAGCAGCCTCAACAATGCAGAGCATAACTAAAACAGCCCAAGCAGGGCTATATTGGCTCAATCAACACCTTTTTAGAGGAATAAATCCACAAACAAAGGCAAGTTGAAAGCCCCATGGTCAACTCCTCAATTTGAAGGAGACCATTATACAGATTAGATTTGCCAGATGTCTAAACTCAAGGCATGCCTAATCGGTCGGATGACTCAACCCCCCAATTCGGTCGATTGAGCACCTTTTCTTGGGAACTATTGAGCGAGGCAAGAAGACCGAGCACTCAAACAGTCAGGCGGTCAAGGAGAAGTGCCCACTTCATCGTAAAATGCTGATCCCAAGGAATAACTCTACAACCAGAAGATAGGTGACCCGTATTAAAGGAAAAAGCAACAGTGTAGATTCAACCTCCAGCTGTAGATCGCTACGTGTTCAAGGTCTCCCCTTAGAAGATCAACAAAGTAGCATATGCAATGACTATGAGGATTAGGCTACATTTGTAATTTCCTTCGGTGTACACTCTTGGAGTAATATTAAAGATGTCTTCTAGTTTTAAATTAAATTTTTGTCTGCTATTAATTTGTGTGTAAAGCTAATGTAAGCTGAGTATTTTTTTGGAAACACAATTATGACATTTTTGGGAAAGTAAATTGAGAACATATTCTCAATCAAAATAACCGACACAGTTATAAACGATAAAATTCCCGATCAATACGTCCCAACGTTCCACTTGGGGAAAAACTATATTTATATCAACAAGGACAACAGGTGCATGTCTTCTAGAACCCAAAAGACAACATTTGAAGGTAGGAATTCAAAGCATCTAACCGTTTTGGTCACAAGTGTTAAGGTACACAAGTTCAAAACTCTCCTCTCGTTCAATTACGAAAATTATCAAGTCTATGTCAATTCATGGCTAGATCATCTTACATGTTATATAAATGCTTTAATTTTATGCCCAGAGCATTATGTTTCAAAACCCTTTGTTTTTTTCCTTGTGACTTAAGTACTCGTATAACATGCTCAAATATTGTAAAAAATAATAATAATGACCTATGTCATAACACCATAGCATAGCGAGTCGACCACTATGATGTGAAGCATCTTATGCGTGGGTACTATGTTTGAGCAAACAAAATACGACGAAATCTAAGTCAAAGAGGAAGAATAACCATTTAATAATGTAGCACTCGGTTTTAAGAACAAAACCAGATACATACCATATGTGAGCCCAGGAAGTCAAATCTCACATATAGCTATAAATAAGGGTAATATCAAAAGACAATGCACAATATATAATGCACTTAGTATAAAGGATATAAGCTTAGACAGCAAACAACAAAAAGACAACTCCGATCTTCGGGTGAAGACTCCAGTTCAACAACTGACTGGTTGATCACAAGCCTAATTCCTCCAAACTCTAGCAATATGGTACCCATCCGAGATTTTTCTAAAGATTTAAAAAAAGTAAAGCAAGCATAAGTACATGTCGTACTCAACAAATATAACATGGGGTTCATGAGGCTCAAAAGGCTGACACTAGTTTAACTGCGATTAGCTTTTAATGAGTCATCTTTTAGCAATTGGGTGGCAACAAGTTTATTCAGAAGCCCATATAAACACATGATCAGGTAAACATCAATAATCAATAGCATAAACAATTAACCATTAATGAGCATCTTTATCATTAGTATCATCAGTGTTCATCATCTATTATGTAAGGGTCCAAGGCTGATCGTGACCATAAGCATGGCTGATATACCAGTTTTCAACTCTGCAGAGGTTGTACACTTTCACTGTGAGTCATGATTTACCCTTTCGCCCGAGGTGATCAGACTCTTGACCCACTACCAAGGAAGGTCGGCAGGGTTCACAATGAAGCATTTCAAAGGTTCGTCTAACAAGTTAGGGCCATTAGATTCACTCGACAAACATATATAGGAACCCCCTGTCGAATGACATAATTCCATCATGGCTATACACATAAGAGTAGAGGCTGTCCTATACCCGATTCGTCAAGCCATTCTTAAGCCATAAAGGTGACCACTAACAAGCTAGAAAAGGTCCACATACTGAGCTAACGCCAGAGCCATATAACCCTCATAGCTGTACTATAAGTCCCGAATGTTCGCTTACAGATAAGTCCTTAGGGAGAGAAATTTAGAGCACCATAAAAACAGCCCAATACTCTAGCCCCCTGATTCCATGTTGCTAAAAAACATCTTTTAGTGTTTATTGCATATACCATTAGTCAAGTTACAAGGTCATGGTTGTAGTTGAGCACTAGCATCATACTACCCAATGCAATATCCCATTGGTATCAAGGTATGAGGTAACAAAGTACTTGGAAATCCTTAGTGGTAATCAAGGTAGACACATGTAGCACGAATTAAATGATTAAAGGTGTACAGTACAACAAGGAAGATCCCATTTCTTCTGGATCACCAACTTCTTCTATGTCACCAACGCAAAGCTCACCGACTAGACATGATCATAAAGCACCACACAAGCATCCATGCAATCATACATGAAGCAAACAATAGAACTAAATTAAAATAGTACACCAAACATATGAAATAGCAAGTAAAAAGGTTTTAAAGACATTCTACATGTTGCTACGAACACACAGACGCGAAAATCACTCTAATTGGAGCTATAACGAAAAAGTTATGAATTAAACAAGATTTCCTTCAAAATAATAGATTAAACCTAACCTTGAATTTCAAAAGATGAAATTATATTTAATAGTAAGATAAACATGTGGATTACTCCATTACGAATCTAACACAACTTGAATGGGTCAAATCGGAGAAACTACGCATAAAATAAGATCAGTTGCAATTCTATAAATATTTGGAATCAATTTCGTATTAAAAATAATTAAAAATCAAATTTAAAATGCCTAATGGACCTGGCCTCAGTTTTTGGAAAAACACAGGGGCCAAAACAGATAAATCAAGGGCATATTTTGAATTATTTCTAAAAGCAGTGGATGGTGGGTTAATTTCATAGAAACACATGGTCTCTTATGCAATTAAGCCACGCGAAGAGTTACGGGCTAATCTGGGGCTTTGGATCTGAAAGGGACGGGTAAGATTAGAAGGAGGAAGGGATAGGGGAAACTGCTGGCTAGAACAGTGACCTTGGCGGTGGTTCCATGGCCGGGCCCTCGTCAGAGTTCACCAAAACAGCGATTCTAGGCTCGGTTGCTTCAATGGATAGCATGGGGAGATAAATCTCGAGCTCACAAACTCGATGGGGGTACCGGTTGAAGCAGAAAATGAAAGAATATGGCGGTGAGCTCGATTTGGCAGTCGGTGTTGGTTCGGCGACGGCGCGCTGGCAGAGAAGGAGGAAGAGATGGCAAAAGCGGGGCACAGGGCTTCCTTACCTAGGTGTGAAGGCTAGGGAGCGGCTTAGACCTATAGCGGAGCGGCAAGGCAATGGGGACGCATGCAACCACTGGTAAGCTAGGGTTCGGCGCACTTGTGAGCTCTAGGCAGAGGTGTCAGCGGCGCTAGGGTTGGAGTAGGGGTTGTGACGTGGCTTAGGGCGCTATTTATGGCGCCTGAGTTGCTTATGGTGCACGCCAGACGGTGAGGTCGAGGGCACGACGGACACGGCAATGGCAGAGTCCGTGTTGGCGACGAGAGGAAGAAGATGAGACTGACATGGGTGGCCCAGTTGTCAGTGAGGGAAGAGATGCGGGGCCAGTGGCCAGAGATGATGCGAGAGGGAGGCGGGTGCGTGGCCTCGCATGCGGGCCTACGCGCCGGTGTGGGTCGAGTGAGCTGGGCCGCGAGGGAGAGAGGGGTAAGGGAGAGGGCCAGGCTAAGCAGGCCTGTTGAGGGATTGGGAAAGTGCACGGCTTGGGCTAAGCGGGGAGAAGAAGCTGGGCCACGGGCCAAAAGCCGAGGAAGGAGAGATAGAGAGAGCAACTTTTCCATTATCCTTTTTGTTTTCTCTCTTCAAAACCAATTTCAAATATAAACCAAATCGAATTTGAATATGGTTTAAAATACACTTTTCAATTCAAATAAAAATGAGCAATTTTGGTAAGTTTTCCAAAAATAAATTTTACAACTTTTTAAATTCTTTTATTTTCAAATTTTCTTTTCTTTTATTTCAAAGCCAATTTCAAAAGCATTTTGAATTCATTTTGAATTTTGGATTCAACCACTCATTGCAATAGGTCAAATGTACCGGCATGTATGCACATCCATGTTGCTACCATTATGATGAATTTTAATTTAATGAAAAATATTATTTTTCCTATATTTCATGAGCACATAAATTCAAAATTAAATCATTTTATCTTTATTTCAAAAAGAAGCAAATTTTAGGGTGTTACAAATAAAAAAGTACTTTTGTGGCATATACTCTAACTCCTATAGTACTTGGTCGTGCGGAAACCTTCTGGTGCAACAAGCTACATCCGATCCCAAATGACTCCGAATTACAGTTCGAAGCACTCAATCATGTGGGGGTCCAAAGGCTTGATGGAGTTCTTGACCTCACACGATTCAAGTGATCATTAACCTTGAAGTACACATCATGCGATGGTCCATTGCGCTCGATGGAGTGCTCAACTTCAATTGATTGAACTACTCATCTAATGTCGAAGTACCGTCACGTGAGGGCCCAAAGACTCGACATAGTGCTTGACCTCAACTAACCCAAGTACTCATTTATACCAAAGACCCATCATGAGAAGGAACATTGTGCTCGATGGAGCACTTGACTTTGAATGATCTAGGAACTCATAAACTTTTTCCAAATACCATGGTCACAAGAGGATTATTACACTCTATGTAGTGCTCGGCCTCTAGTGATTCACGTGTTTCAAATCATTAGGCCACAAAAGTAATATACTTGCCCTTCAAACCACTCAAGAACTAATGTCATCTATGGCAGGGGCCTCTTTTATAGATAGTCAAGAAGACTGATCTAGGGTATATGAATATGGATCAAGTTGGAAATAACTCAATTTCCCCAATATTATCAGTTCCTTGTTGTGGCTTCACTTCCTTCTCCTCGGCTTATACATGCCCAAGGGCTGGAGCCTACCGGTAGCGTCGTACGACCCCTTTCAAAGGGCTCGGGGGTTACCCTAAAATGACAGTCGTTCAACAAAATATCTACCCCTTATCTAGGGCAATGATTAACTGTCCACGTAAAGGGAAAACGGACTATGATGTGATCAACTAAGTCTCTACTCTTCAACTCTCTTCAACTGAATAAATTTCTTATTCAAATAAATAGTCAGGGGCTACTACACATACATCTCCGCTAGTCCGCTAGTCTAAAATTTTCTGATTTGTCAAAGCTAGAATGCCCGAACATTCACAATCGCTAGGAGAAGCAGTATTACAAGACCGCTCGAGTCTCAGCTACTCTAATCTTATGATCAAGGTGGATATGGCACATAGCAACCAGAAAAAGAAAATCACAGATCAACCAAAATGCTTAAAAAGACAAACAATGATGATGTGTTCAACATTACGAGAATTGTCTTAGGGCAGGACTAATGTTTCGCAAACACAGTGATCGATGCAAGATAAAAAGTCACTTACCATCTTCATCATCATCATCATCAACGGAGAAACCAAGCCTATCAGCAAAAACTATGGCTGTGGGTGGATTCCATCAAGCAACTACTGAGCATCATCCGCTTGGCTACAATTGTAACCTTGCAGTATGACGCCCATGTCAAATTTAGGCTGGCAGATCTTGATGACTCCCACTGCGTGCTCAACGGTAGTGATGGCAACCTCGGTTAGTTTTTCCTCAATAGTGGCTCGACGTTCCTCGGTAGCCTCGAGCTTCTTCTACAACTCCTTAGCCTGCTGCTTCAAGGTCACCTTCTCCCTCTCTAGGATTTCGATGTGCTTACACAGGCCTTAAGAGATCAACAAGAAGTCAGGACCGAGTAAGCAACAGGTGCATTTCAAAATTACATCGGTGCTTACCTTCACTACTCCTAGAAGAAGAACACCACCTCCTAGCTTAGCATTGTCTGAATCAGATTGCTCGACCTTTTTGAGATCTCCTTCCCAAAGATCACAAAAGACTTGCATCTCTTGAACAAGAATGCACATGTGGGAGGGGGTCCTCTTTGGGAGTATAGTTTTGGCCCCCTGAGCCTAGATAGTGGTCGTCAGGGCCATGTTCAACATCTTAGAGGTTGAGGTTGCATCAGGCCCTGTGTCAACTATTTTTGTCGCACCATTGGGAGTTTTGGCTCTTCTAAACAACAACAAGGCTTCAAGGAGAAACTTAGGAAAAAAACATAACCAAAGCCCTTAACAATGCACTTACGGATCAAGTGGAATCAAGCATCTCAACTTCTTCGATCGTTGAGTCATCGGTTTGGGCGCTGGTGGGGTTATGGTTTTCTCTTAAGTACAAACCTCCCGAACACGTTCAAGGCTATCCATATAGTTAAAAAACTTGATTAATCGGTCAAAAACATGTCTGAGTGGTACCTAATTGCTGGAGCAAGGCAATATCTCCTACTTAGTCTCCTATGGTGTTGTCGGTCGGACTTCACTAGCGTCGGTGACTGAAGGGGGGCTCTTGGACTTACCTTGGCTTGTTTTAGAAGTAGACAGCTCGAGTTCTTCCGCACTTCCATGCGATATGGTCTTCCTCTTTTCAACAACCCAAGGCAGCTCGGAGGCTGGCCTTTCCATAGTTATGCCCGCCTTAGCTTGTGCTTCATCGGGCATTTCTTTCTACTACATACCCAAGCTCGGCTTGGGAGTAGACGGGGCAGCTAGGGCTATATGCTCCTAACTTTTCTCACCTTCAGGGGTTGGGGTGGCCGTTGGTTGCTTCAGGGTTGTCATCGTCATCACTATCGATGTCCATGCCCCTAGCCAAAGGGCCCAAGGGGACGGCATCTTGGTACACCACAAGTAAGTAAGCAGAAAGGTTGTTAAAAGAGCAAGTCAATAAAGATCTTGACTTACTTGAGCTAAAGGGTTTTCAACGTTGTACGGTAGCGGGACACCAGTCCAGTCCGGCCGATCAACATCGAAGATATCCTTCACTCCTTGGGCAATCTCTTCATCTAACACTTCTGACACAATATGGCAAAACAGTTTTTAGAAACAAAAAGTCATAGACAAGATTCCCGAATAGAGGTGAATTCAATATAAGGAACTGCACCTTTCAGTCGATTCCCTATTTGGGTCTAGGATCCCTTTGTAAGTGTAGCCCACGTCCCATTGCTTCAAGGGAATAATCCTCCACTTGACATAGGTCTCCACCACATGTGCCACGCAGTAAGCCCGGCTGTCCGGAGCTCCTAGATGCGCGCAATATGCCTCTGCATCCTCTCGTTGATAGGGGGATCGATCTCCACCTTTCATTGGTCACAGGCATCAACGCCCTACCTTTGATCGGGCCCTCTTCATGGAGTTGGATGTAGAACCATTTCCTCTGATATCCCTTCCAAGAGGTCTTGATTGGGAACACTACATAGTCATTTCCCTTCCTCAGGGAAAAACCGGCTGACCCGATGGCTAGATTCTTGGCATAATAAGTAGTAGAGTAAAAGTGACACCACAAATCCAAATAGGGTTTAACCCCAAGCCACGCCTCGCACAAGAAGGCAAAGACACTAAGCAGATTTGACAACAAATGTATGAGCTCGATCCCATAATGTTTGCAGATCCATTCTAGGAACTTAGATGGAAAAACCCCGAAGCCACACTTGAAATGTGCAATAAAAACCGTAGCTTGATGGGTATCGGGGGTGGGATGCACCTAACCTTTAGTGACAACCCACTTGTACATCTGTGTATCTGGGAGTAGGCCTCGCTCCCTCAACCTCTACAAATCCTTCACCTTTGTGGTCGACGCCTTCCAGTACTTCCAGTACTCATCGGGTTGCATGATCTTTGCACGATGGGAAGACTATGACTTCTTGGGCGGAGGCATATTCCAGTACTCATCTGGCTGGAAGCACTCATGAAATCCTCAGGTTGCTTTTGGGCGGAGGCCATGGCGGTGCAAGGAAGAAGAGAGGGCAGTGGGAGGATGTGAAAATGCGAAAGGGTGCAACAGTGGTTGCCACCAAAGCGAAATGAGGGGTTAAATGGCCGCACAGCCCACATGATCCCCGAAAAACCGCTTGGTAGCCATAGTGCCCACCTCGATTCACACACCCAGCATTATGTCTCAGTTAGTTTCTATTTACATTTCACTAAAAATATTTCCTTTCCTAAAAGGAAAATCTAATGAGATATTTCCGCATATTTGGTTGACAACCCGATCAGCTCGGAATGTGCAAAACAACTCATGAACACGCCAAATTACCGGAATCAAGATGGAATTATCGGCCTATTTCTATGTACATTGTGAATCAACACATCAAATTGCAAAGATAGACCGATGAAGTATTTTCATTAATAGACATTGCTAAAATGCGGATTTACAAAGGGGAGTCCTAAAAACCCCCCAACTAATTATTCCTAGACCGATCACCAAGTCAGGCTTGAACAAATCCTGATCCACAAGGACGATGTATTCCTTGTGGCACAGGGGCAAAATGGCCCGATCAAGGTGACCGTCACCAAGCTTAGGTGCTTGGTGGAGGACTGGGAGCCATGGTGGCTCGCTCTGGTGGCCCCATGGTGCCCTCCTTCTCCTTGTTGCCTAAGGCAACCGCCTTCTCCGCCTTGCCAGTGTTAGCTTCCACAATGTTCTCATCATCGCTGACCAGGTCGACCAGGGCCCCGTTGTTGAGGATCCCAATCGCCTCCCGGTTCAGTTCGATGAAGAGCTTCCGGGCGAATTCCTCAGTCGCCGCTCATGTCAAGCATGGCGGTGTCCCTAGGAACGGATGGGCCAACTTTCAAGGGACCAGCACTGGCAGTGGTGGCAATGGAGACAACCAAACCCTCCAACTCATCGTCGGAAAGTTCAACCACCTCCTGTGGCGACGCACTTGACTCCGGCGCCCCCAAGGGTGGGGAATCAAGCTCCATGCCGCTTACCATGGTTTCTTCCTTCTCCTTCTTCATGATCACGGCCCCTTCTCGCAAAGGCACCATGGCTAAGGATGGAGCTGAGGCAGGAGTGGTGGGTGATGCCGGAGTTGGAGACGACGCTGCCGAGGAAGGCGATGGAGGCAAAGCCCTCGCAAACTGCCTAGGCGAATCCCCAAGTAGCAGGCGAGGGATCTTGCGGCGGTGAGCGGTGGTCTTCATCCTCATGATTGTAGGTATTTATTAACACAAATAGAATATGAAGGATTCCACAAGCGCACAAAATACCATTGTAGCATTTTACCGGGAGTATTTCAGGTATCGTTATTTATATTTTACCACAGGAAACAAATGGAGTAAAGACTTATTGAGTAATAGAGGAATATCTATCAACATACAAGCATAACTTAAGTAGAGGGTAAATATATAGATAGGAATTAAGCATAATGTCACTCAGGGGATAGATCACTAAGATATTGTAAACTAGTTAACTTAGGAGAATAATGGGTGAGGTAGATTACAATGATATTCCTATTACAGGATCAAAGTATATATATATACCCAGCTTTAGTTAAGACTAACTCTACTCTTGTGCACTTCGGGACGCCGCTTAGACAGTAGAGCACCGCAAAAGGATAACTCTATTGACGCCAACTACGGTCCTACAATTTAAGAACCTGCTCAATTTGGTATGGACTACGAGGATAGATGGGGCTGTCACCTTCCACTGCTACCATACAACCAGAGAACATGGTGTACTCATAGGTAGAGCATCGTATAAGCAACATGCTTACACGCGGCTCGGCTACTTAGCCCAACCATGGTAAACTAGCATGCTAAGCGCTCTATGAACCCACACACAAAAGTAATGATAACCTCGACTAAGCAAGATACATGTTAAAAGTAAGCATAGTTATGTAGATAGGAATATAATGAATTGATAATAAGTCTTACAAGATGTAGAAGTAAAGATACAAGGCTTTGCCAAGCCTCCAAGACTAGATCTAGAACTTGACCATGAGCCCAACTCGACCCTCACTCACAAGCTACTAATCGACTATATTGGAGAGTTCGAACAATCAAGTCAAGCACTATGTCTCAAGTTCTTTGTTCCACCATTATTTTGGAGTTTTTGTAAGTTTTCAAAACAAAACTCAGAGATTCCACTGTATGACACTCTCAAGTCTCAATATATGTGGTATTTGTGGATCCTCACCAAAGGCAGTAATGATGTTATGCCCTCTTTCTCTTCCTATCACTAAGGCTTTATGTGGAGTTCATAGGTAGGGAGAAAGCTAGAGTATACTTGTAATGCATATATTGTAAAGTCAAACAATGGACCCAAAGAGAAGTGAGTCATACAATCAAATGAATATGTGCATGTGTGTGGATATATGGTGGCTATCCTAATTCTACTTTGCTCCTTGAAAACTTATCTCTCTTTTGAAACTTGGAAATATTTTTGCAAGAGAATAGGGGCTATCTTATTCATCTCTTTTTTAGGCGAGCATCTGAGTACCCATTGTTTTCAATATCTCGGACACTTTTGTGTCCATTTTTTAACTCTTTTTTTCTTTTTCTTCTTCTTTTTTCTTTTTTTAATAACTTTTGCAAAGCCCATGCCTCTTTTCTGCAATAGAACTTTTGAGAGATAGCAACAAGAACTTTGAGCATTGATTTGGTGGATGCAAGACCTAACAAACATGTTTTTGTGTTCACTCCCAGTATAGGAGCAGAACATTTTTGAGTGGATCTAAATGGAAGTTATGTTTTTGTGTACTCCCAGTGTTGGAGCAATAGGTATATGTGGGCGGTGTGTATGTGATCTTGATTTTAAGAGCATGACAAATCTCTCATAAGGGTCACAAAGCTTAACAAAACTCAATGCAAAAGCAAGCAACATATATGTGGAAGTTTCCTTGCCTAAATAACATGTATGGCTCTGGTAGGAATTCAAACTTTGTCATACAGGAACTCATCATAGCATTTTTTGTGTTTTTTCAAAAGATAAATCTCTAGAATTTTAGTGTCACTTGGAATAAGATAAATAGCAGCTCAGAACTTCTCATATCATATCCATCAATTACCTAGACTTAGATGAAACATATGCTACCCACAAGTTTTAAGTTCAAGTAAATCCTTATATCAAAACAATCTATCTAAAACTTGGGAGAATTCAAGGCTGAAAACTAGATACTTGAAAGGGATTACAATAGAGCAACTATTCATTATGTCCATCAAAAGTTTATTTGAAGAGAAAGTCTTATACTCCCAACTATGTTTATTTTATTGGAACCAAAAACATTAAAGAAAAAATATCACACACACCTTTTGTTTTATTTTATCTTATTGCCAGAAATGCTTAAAAGTAAAATGAAGCGAAAAGATACTTACCTGGATAATAGGAGATGCGTCTTCCAAGCTAGCTTCTTCATGGGGATGTATCTCCCCCAAGGTGGCTTTTGACTTATTTTATTTTATAATTTTTATGATTTTTTATTGCCACCACAATGAACATTGATATGGGTTGTTACACACCACAAGGTTTCTCATATGGGGCTTAAACATTTTCTTGATGCAAAACTTAGAATGAAACTAAACTAAGTCTATTATGTAGAGTTATACCTTTTTATTTTCATTTTATATATGCCATGCATACACGTTTTCTAAATGCTATGCAGAATTAAACATGCTAAAGTTTAAAAGTTATGCATCTAGTTTATATGATTATGCAATTAGTATTTTTATCATTTTTTAGATGTAAGACATGAATGAAAATGCTAAATAAAATTTATGCAATGAATAAATATGGGTAACTACCGAGTTATCTTTTAGTGAGGGTTCAATGTTTTAAATCCTTCGAATGGGACTCCTCTTTATGAAGTTTCATTGATGGAGTACCTTGGTTCGCTCTTGAGGATGAGGATTCTTGTGGTGGTGCCTCCAAAAGTGGCACTTCCAATGGTGGTGCCACCTTCTTCTGCCAAACCCGTATTGGTTTTGAGTTTGATTTAGGTTTGATAGGTTCATCCATCTTTGACTTGTTCCTCCTCCTTTTTCATCGTTTCAAAGTCAACCATCAGTAGTAGAAACTAGCAATATCTTGTGTGCATCATTATTGCTGATTTAGAACTTCTACTTGTGGAATTTGGGGGATCGACTCCCCCACACTTTGCTCGAAGTGTGTTCTGCTCATGAAGACAAGGTAGAGATCAAGTGTATAGTCTCTGTTGGTGGAAAACATCAATAGAACTAAAACTTTATTTATTTTTATTTAACCTTAGGCACATTGAATCATGATAAGGTTGATGTTATGTTCATTGTTCATTCTTACTACATGGGCGATAAGATTAGAAGGATGAGTATGAATGTGCATTTGAATACATTTATCAAAAAGAGTGGAGTTGCTTAACCTATAGAAGGATTGTCCATAATGTATCAAATTTTACACGATTATGACTATCACCTTCCAGAGATAAGATATACAATCTTTAAGCTCATTTGGTTATGACCGAGATCAAGAAAGTGGTGCTATGAACAAACTTAAGGAACAAAACATGTTGAGTTAATCAGGTTGGATCAAACAAAGTTGTAACTCAAACATGTTTGTTTCTTCATTTATGTAAATAGCAAGATCAAAGGAAAGCTTTTTCAATAATGACCACTTACCTTAAGATGTTACCTTCATTATTGGAGCATGATGACACCATGTGACGATGGGTAGATTTCTTGTGGTGGTCTTTTCCTTCTGCTTGAAACCTTCCTTGTTTGACTAACTTTGCATCTTGAGCTGTTCATAAACATCTTGTCTCATATGTTGTACTCCTTCTTTGTCATCCTCTTGTCATGCCATCCTTTTGTCCATTTTTTGTGGATCTTGTCACTTTGTTTAGACCTTCTGCTCCTCTCATTGTTTCATTCCTATCAGTGAAGGCTTGTAGTCCATTGAGCAGGATCTCTTCTTGGATTTAGCTTTTCTTTGCACCATCCGATCCTAGAGATGAGGATACGGACAATTGCATGCTCTTCTTCCATCAACCTTTCTTGATTTCTATTGATTCTTCATTGATGAGTTGGGGTTCATTGGGGATGCGAACACAAATTCCTCCTTGATTGTCTTCATCCTCTAACAACATGGCAGAGAGTTGTTCTTCTTTGTTTGATAGTGATACGCCAGCCATCTTGAAGGTCAAGGGAGGAACCTCATTGGTACTTGCATGAAGGTTTCACTTCCAATGACTAAGGGATGTTGTCTTGTGACCATGGTCGTGGCCTTATGAGACACCATCGACAAACCTCCATTGATTTCTGATGTCTATTGATATGAGGATGCATGTCATGATACAGTGGCATTTGTCATCCCAGCCCTTGTTGTTGATGTGCGAACTGGTCTTTTACGAAGGTGGTGAAAGCAGGCATATCCTGGATAATATGAGGTGGATTGCATCTTGCTTCTCATCATCATCCTAGCTTGAGTCTTGGAAAGGATCAATGCTATGTTGTATTCGACTTTGCTCATATCCTATTGATTTGTCCATCCACTTTCTATGAGTGAGTGCTTTTTATGGCATTTGTCTTCTTCCTTCTTGTTCCATTACTGAAGTGGCGGTTTGGTTTGGGTTTGCAAGTTTATACCAAACCATGAACATACATAGCTTTTATTGATTTTTCCTACAAAATGTTAGTGGACACATACCCAAGGGAATACAATGAATTTGAAACATGGGTAGTTGTCCATAGCTTTTGTAATTTTCCTCTATGCTTATGAAATGATGGTTTTAGGATTACTTTAACATAGATTTTGTTTATAAGCAAATTTTATGTGTTTGCTGCATTCTAGCATAGTTCAAGGCAAAGATAATTTACAACAAAAGATAAGTGAATAAACCTTGATACTCACAGTTCTTCCTTCCATGAAGAATGAGTTGGGTCTTCTTTGCACAAAGTTATTAGAGTTCATCACATGCCTTGATTCTTCTTTTATGTGAATTCATCTCTTGACTTACCCAGATTGAATTTGAGAGTTTTCTGCAAGGGTTAGTCCAACAAAATATCCAGTGTCTACACAAGCAACTTTTAGTTCAATAACCAAACTAGACTCCATGTCTAATTTTGATTAAGGAAGGTATTTCAACCTAAGCACCATGCTTAATTTAAAATCCAATGGAAGTATATCGAGTACTTCCAAACCAAAGCATACTATAGCAGACAAAGGTAGCATGAAAGCACTATAGAGATTTATTCAAATAGAGCTAAAAAAGAGCATGATCATGGTGAGAGTAATGTATTATTTTTTTAATAAAGATGCAAGCAATATGGATGTATGCAAGGAATTAAACATGTTGTGGATTTGATATGAGAAAACTTAGACTAAGCAGAAGTGTATGCATGGATTATTCAAAGTAAACATGTAGTCGAATGCAAAAATTAAATGATAACTACTCATTAAGTTTAAAGTCCATGAACAAGACTATCTCACCTTTCTTGATCATACTTACCATGACTCACATGATAGAATTTGTGAGTAGTGCAACATCTATTTCGTCACTTGAGATGTGATTTGAATTCTTGTGATGTCTACCTTTTTCTCCAATCTATACATGGTTAGATTATATATATATATATACAAACCTATGAGATGGCAGGGTTTTAGTGTTGATGGATCTTTGAATATTCATGCACCCTGGGGTTCTTCAATGTTTCTTTTTTTTTTGTGGAAGCTTGCCGAAAGGTCAAAACAACGTTTGTTGTCCTGTCTTATTCCACAATTCAATAGAACAGGGGTAATCCTACTAAAGCTTGTGGTATGTTAATGATCTAAATCTTTACGCCAATTGTTTCTCCGGCAATGGCGCCAAAAATGCTTGTTGGTATTTATTAACGCAAATAGAATATGAAGGATTCCGCAAGCGCATAGAATACTATTGTAGCATTTTACCAAGAGTATTCTAGGTATCGTTATTTATATTTTACCATTGGGAAACAATGGAGTAAAGATTATTGAATAACAAAGGAGTATCTACTAATCAACATACTAGCATAGCTAGAGTAGAGGTGAATGTAATGATAGGAATAAAGCATAATGACACTCAGGGGATAGATAACTAAGATAATGTAAACTAGTCAACTCGGAAGAACAATGGGTGAGGTGGGGATTCCTATGATATTCTTATTACAAGATCAAAGTATATATATACCTGACTATAGCTAAGACTAACTCTATTCTTGTGCACTTTGGGATGCCGCTTAGACAGTACAGCACCGCAAAAAGGATAACTCTACTAACGTGACTACGATCCTATAATTTAAGAACCTGCTTAATTTGATATGGACTATGAAGGATAGATGGGGTTGTCACCTCCCACTGCTACCATACAACTAGAGAACAAGGTGTACTCATAGGCAGAGCATCATATAAGCACCATGCTTACACGTGGCTCGGCTACTTAGCCCAACCATGGTAAACTAGCAAGCTAAGTGCTCTATGAACCCGCACACAAAAGTAATGATAACCTCAACTAAGCAAGATACATATTAAAAGCAAGCATAGCTATGTAGATAAGAATATGATGAATTGATAATAAGTCTTACAAGATGTAGAAGTGAAGATACAAGGCTTTGCCGAGCCTCCAAGACTAGATCCAGGACTTGAGCATGAGCCCAACTCGACCCTCACTCCCAAGCTACTAATCTACTATATTGGAGAGTTCTAGACCTAATCCTCATGGTGTGTGTTGATCTAAATGAGAGGTATGAATTAGGGTTTTAGGATATCTCCAGGGAGGGGGGAAGGGGCTGCTATATATAGGGGGTAGCATCAATTCTGAGCCCTCGGGTCAAACCAACTTAAAAGAACGGCGTAGATGCAAACCCTAAGGCGGTGGAGAACCGACATTCAAAGGAGGGGCTGACAGGTGGAGCCCACCTAGCAGCCACTTGCCCTCCGCTTCGGTGGTTTGCCTTCTAGAGCTATTTTCACCGCGGATAATTGCGATTTAATCTGACGATTGGGTCCACCTTGATGGTTTTCTGATTAAATCCTCCTGCAAACACAAATTCACCAAAACTAGTGGAATTTATTAGTTTAAACCCCTAGACCAATGTGTGGTGATAGAATTAAGTACATAGGTAGGATATGTTAACGGTTTATGATTGATGTTAATGACCATTTGTTGGCATTTCTTAGCACAATCACCAAGTCAGGAGGTTTTAAAGTCATCACCGACAATGGTGCTAGAAAAGCCTATTGGTATTTCTTAACACTGTTACTAAGATTGAGTTAATCTTAGCAATGCCACCAAGGAACACCAACTACGATAATTCTTAACGATTATAGAGAATATCCTCAAGCGCATGGATCTATCGTTGTAGCATTTCACCGAAAGTATTCAGGGTATCGTTATTTATATTTTCCCAAAGGAGGGCAAGGTATTAAGAGTCTAGCATGAGCATGATCTAGATTACATACTTGCATAGTGGACAATAGATCATGACAGGGGTAAAAACGGTATATCAAGGATAGTGGACACACATATGGGCCAACGTCAAGGATAAAAGGAAAACAAAGAATAAAAGAATGTTCCTAAAAGGGACAAACATGGCTATCACCACCTGTTGCCTACCCCTCAATCGTGGGATACCATCATATCCAAAGGTTCCCGTGCACCCGAGCACCACGCTCGTGTACAAGGAAACTACCCATATCCCTCTAGGACTCTGAACCTATGGTTTGACAAGCAAGAATATGGGCAAACCCGAAGGAACGATGAACCATCACCTCAACCCTAGCTCTACTTCTACTCATACAAATCATATGAATGATTAAGCATGAAGTTGAACATGTTAAGATCATGACACACAAACTATATGCTAGTTCATATATCATGATTATAACAAGACAACTATACTCTAGTTCGTATACACTGCTATGTTGTAAGTAAGAAAGCATGACTATGCAAGAACTCTTTATATTCATACCAAGTGTTGCTTTTCTTCCAGGGAGACAATCTCTCCAAGTAGCTCTTGCCTTGCTCACAATACTACTACTAAAACTAAAAGAGTACAAGAGATGAATAGTGATGTAGAGGCTCCAAATGTTGGTGTGTTGAAGAATGAGCTCCTCTTCTTATATAGTGAAGCTTGGTCGGTTTGGTGCAAGTAAATTAGGAAACATCCATGAACCAACCAAGCATGCCACCATGCAACCACCTATGAAGGTTGGGCTGGGCTGAGCCGCCTGGGGTCGGGCGGGCATACCTAGGGTGCGGTCGCACCCTGGCTGGCGTCGCCTAGCCACCGCCTTTGCCTAGTGGGCTGGTGGCTGAGCCTAGGCCCCTCTTACGCTGGTGTTCTGCCAAGGTAAGTTGCGTAGGTGGTCTTCTTTATGTATTTCCTTTGCGCATTTCTGCTTTACGCTTTCTTGTTTGCGCCTTTTGCTTGGTTTTGTTTATTTTCCACTTGTATTCGAATGTGTGTCCAGCAAAATATGTTTTCTTCAATACAAGTGGAACTATGTCAATAGTAAAGGCATATGTGTCAAAAGATTGTTTATTTCTCCTATTTTGGATAATAATTGGTGGTCCAATGTTGTCGTTTGTGACCGCCAACAAATCCCCCAAGATTAACCTTTGCTCATCTCGAGCAAATAGCTAAGTACTTGGTTGTTGATCAGGAGCTGCTACTATGTTGATACAATTCACAAGTGCCATGTCTATAACAAAGTATTCTTCTTCAATTCAAATAAGTTGGCATTTTATCCACCCTTTACCTTGATCCCTATGGGGCGTATAGCTTTTCCAAGTTCTTGGGCGATTTCAAGATAGAATGGTTATAACATAATCACCAATCATTCATTCTTCGATTAACCATCTATCTAGAGGTTTTATGAATTTTTGCAAAGAAATGCAAGTTCCTCAAATGATTCTCTCGATCGCTCAAATGTGTATGAAACATCACCAAGGCATTTGGTATTTTTGCCTTCTTTTTCATATCCTACCACTAAAGCTTTTGAGTGGAGTTTTTGGTAGGTATGAAAGTGGGGCATACTTGCATCACATATTTTGCTAAGTCAAAGACCGGACCTTAAGGAGATGCAAAGTCATACACTTTGATCAAGACGTGTAAGTGTGTGGAATTTTGATAAAGTCCTAATTCTAAATATTTTTAGTACTCCTTTGAATCTTGAATCTCTCTCTTTTTGGATGAATGCCTTTATTGGAAAGTATGGGCTATCTTTATTTCATTCTTTCATTTTCTTTTCTTTTCTTTATGCTCTTTGGCATGCATTTTTTTCTCTCATGCCTTTTGGCATGGCATTTTTTTCTTTCCTTTTTTTAGCATAGCCCATACTATTCTTTTTGGCATATGAAATTTTTTGAGAGAGAGACACATGATAAATGAATGGCATAATTATTTTAGTGGACAAAAAAGCATGTTTTTGCATGACTCTTAGTGTAAGAGTTAGCCGTTTATTTGTGGGTGTACGTGTGTCTTGATCATGGGTGCATGACGAGAATCTCAACAAGGGTCACAACAATTTGACAAAGTTCAATGATCAAACAAGTAGCATATGACTAAGGTTTTGAATTTAAATATCATGTCATATGGCGTTGGTAGGTATTCATAATCATTGGGGAAGTTTTGATTTTAGCATTTTTGAAAGTAAAATCTCCGGATGTCAAGTCTCTCTTAGAATAAAGTCATAGCAAATTATATTTGTACCATATCATAACTCGCAACAACTTAGAAAAGGAGCATGCATTTGCAACCCACAAGTTTTCAAGTTTTAGGATGAGACATTATTAGCCAACAAACTTAAATATTGGGGAATACTAAGTTATAACTTAGGCATGGATGAATTATAGACAAAGCAACTATTCATCATTTTAACTTTAGAAAAAACTAAACATTCTTTAAACACATATGAGAGTGAATTCATATTTTTGGTATCTTTTTATTATATTTTATTTTTTTGGGATTTTTATTTTTTTAGATTTTTTTATATGCTAATAAATGTAGAAATTAAAAGATACCAGGTACCTCTATGGGGGTCTTTCCCCAAGCTAGCTCTAGGCCAATTCCTTAGTGAAAACTCTGTGGTACATTATTGCATTTATAAATTTTTATTTTTTTAACTTAACCATGTCTATACTCAGTAGTTTTTGGTTCAATGATCAAACTAAACATCATGTTTTAATTTGATCAAGGTAGACTAAACAACCTAAGCACCCTGCTTAATTTGAAAAGCCTATGAAAGTATGATTGCACGAAACATCATACCTCAAACCAAAACATACATGTATAGAGCATGGAAGAATAATCGAAGTTTATTCAAGTTTAGAAATATGAAAGGTGAACTAATTGTTTTTATTTTTAGCATAATTTAAATCATGATCTATGGTTTTATTATATAGAAATTTTAAGTAACTTTTTATTAAGCAAAGTATAAAGGATAACTACCGATTTACCTTCGGCAAGGGCTCATTGTTTAAAGTCCAATTAGCAGGACTCTTCTCCTTTCATTTCTTGCTTGACGATGGGACATCCATGCCCGGAGGAGCAGACGCGGATGATTGCACCTTCTTTGGTCTCCACACTATTTTGTTTGACTTGGGTGGTTGGAGGTGGACTTCGGAGCTTCTTCTTTTTGTTTCCACACCTTTTTGTCCTTTTAGGTGGTGTGGGGACAACCTTTGGAGTTTCTTCTTTTTGTTTTAGGTTGTTCTTTTTCTGCTTTGGCCTATTTTTATTTTCTTTATTTTTCTTGATGAGGTTGTCCATCAGTTGAGGTTGTATTTCAACCTCTTTTATGCCATGTGGATTTGGCCCATAATTGATTCTTATCATGGAGCATTGCTCCTGCCTGGGCCGAAAGTCGAACTTCTCTTCCTTGCCATTGATGTTGAAGCGGATTTCTCTAGCTCCAACATCAATTTGTGCTCCCGCAGTGCTGAGGAATGGTCGCCCAAGGATGAGGGGCGATTCTTTCATAGTTTCCATATCTAGCACCATGAAGTCGACTAGGATGAAGTAACCTCAGATTTTCACTAGAATATCTTCGGCAATCCCTGTTGGGTAACGGACCATGGAGTTGGCCAGCTGGAGCATCATCGGCGTAGGCGCGAGATGGGTGAAGTTCAACTTGTCGAAGATAGTCTTGGGCATAACGCTTACGCTTGCCCCAAGATCGCACAAGGCATGATTGAACTGTTGGGTGCCAATGGAGCATGTGATAGTGGGGCACCCAGGGTCCTTCTTTCTCAGGTAGACGGTTGAGTATAGTAGCGCTACACTCTTCCATTAGCTTGATGACCTCTATGGATGGCAATGGTCGCTTGTTGTTGATGATGTCTTTGATGTACTTCACGTAGCAAGGTACATGTAAGATGTCCATTAGGGGGACGCTCACATGTATCTTTTCTATCATCTCGACAAAGCAAGCGAATTGCTTGTCCACGACTTGCTTTCTTTTTCTTGTCAGAAAAAGAAGGTAGCTAGTGTCGACAAAGTCTTGTGGTGTCGTTTCCTCCTCTTCGTGATCTTTTTGTGTTTTTATTGATGATGAAGGTCCGTCCTCATGTTGCCCTTGTGCTCTTCCTGCTTTATGGTTAGGATTTGGTGGATCACGAGTGGACTTACCACCCCTCGTGGTCACCGCATGAACTTTTTCAAGAGAATTCTCGAGTTGCCCTAGGATCTTCCCTTCATTGTTAATAGGAATAGCAGCAACAATTTGAGCTAATTTTGTTTCTATCATTTTGTTAAAGCACAATTGATTTTTAATAGAGGAAGATAAACCTTCTATTTTAAAGTTAATATTTTCTAGAATTTTTTTCATTATAAGTTAAATTTTTAGTAAGATTTTCATTTATTTTAGCTTGGCCTAGAACCAAGTCTTTTAATGAAGGTTGATTTGAATTGTAATTTGAGTTGAAGTTCAAATTACCTCCTTGAGGGCAGGACTGATTGTTCCACCTATTGTTATTACCTTGTCGAAACCCGTTATTGATGTACAATGCTTCTTCATGGGTTTCGGGGCAGTTGTTCCCCGAGTGTTCGACCTCTCCATAGACTTTGCAAGTCATTTGCGAGTCTGTGGCCTGAACGGTGGCCTTCATAGCTTCTTTTTTGTGGGCCCTTTTGTTCAGTCTTGAGAGTAACATGTCTATTTTTGCGGCAAGCATATCTATCTCCTTCAAGGTATGCATGTCTTTTTGTTGTTTGGGTTCCTCCCCTCAGCTTTGTTTTGCCACCATCTTCTCGATGAGTGCTGTGGCATCAGTGATGGTGAGGGAGAGGAATGCTCCTCCAGCAGTGGTATCTATGTGCCCCTTTGACATGGCGTGAGCCCTTCATAGAAATTCTAGAGCATGAGCCAATTCTCCATTCCGGGGTGGGCAGGCCTAGATGTAATCCTAGAGCCTCTCCCACGCCTCGGCGATGGATTCTAGTGAAGTCTGCTAGAAATTTGAAATTTTCCCCCTCAGGGCATTGGTTTTGCCCATGGGGAAAACTTCGCGAGGAACGTCGCGGAACATTTGTCCCACGTATTGACAGCTTCCTTCTCCTTATAAAACCACTGTTTCGCCTTCCCGTGAGGGAGAAGGGAAACAGACAGAGCCTGATGCTAGCTGGTGTGACATCTTTGATGACAATTGTGTCGCATAACTCAAGGAAGTGTTGCAGGTGTGCGTTCACGTCCTTGCTAGGCAAACCACAGAATTGGTTTGCCTGTACCATCATGATGAGGTCAATCTGGAGCTCAAAGTTTCCAGTGCTCGTGTTGACAGCGGGCCCAATGGGCATGTTGGCAACAATGGGGGTGGAGTAGTCGCGGAGTGACTTGGCCATGGCGGTAGTAGCGGATGGTATGGGGGTGACTGGTTCAACTGCTGGCGGACTAGCAAAAGAAGAAACGGTACAAGACTGGCTCTTCCTTAGGAGTAACTCCGGATTACCGGTGTAGTTGTTCGGTAGATCAAAACCACTCATACACTATCTTGTTTTCATCCACAATAGGAAGAAAGCAAGAAGAATTAGCCTGCATAAACTATGGCTACTATTACATGCATGTGATCATTGTTCATGTCCTACAAGATTCTTTCAACCTATGCCCTCCCGGCAATGGCGCCACAAATGCTTGTTGGCATTTCTTAGCACAATCACCAAGTGAGGAGGCTTTAAGTCCATCAATGGCAATGGCGCTAGAAATGCCTGTTGGTATTTCTTATCACCGTTACTAAGATTGAGTTAATCTTAGCAACGCCGCCAAGGAACACTAACTACGATAGTTCTTAACGATTATAGAGAATATCCACAAGCGCACAGATCTATCATTGTAGCATTTCACCTGGAAGTATTCAGAGTATCGTTATTTATATTTTCCCAAAGGAGGGCAAGGTATTAAGAGTCTAGCATGAGCATGATCAAGATTACATACTTGCATAGTGGACCATAGATCATGACAGGGGTAAAAATGGTATATCAAGGATAGTGGACACACATCTGGGCCAACCTCGAGGATAAAAGGAAAACAAAGAATAAAAAAAATGTTCCTATGTGGAGCCGGCATGTTCTAATATAGCCGTGCAAAGAACAGTTAATGATCATACAAGTTATATGACTAGAGTTAGAACTAAGTGTGGGATGGATGGGGAGATCTCCGAGCACTAGTCTGCCAGCAAGCGTGAGTGACTTTAAAACTCCTACACAATACCTGGACGTGGGGGATTACAAGGGATGGACAGGGCTGTCACCTCCTGCCACCCACCCCTCAATCATGGGATACTGTCATATCCAAAGGTTCCCGTGTACCCGAGCACCACGCCCATGTATAAGGAAACTACCCATATCCCCCCGGGACTCTAACCCTATGGATCGACAAGCAAGAATATGGGCAAACCCGATGGAACGATGAACCGTTACCCCAACTCTAGCTCTACATCTACTCATACAAATCATATGAATGATTAAGCATGAAGTTGAACATGTTAAGATCATGACACACAAACTACATGCTAGTCATATATCATGATTATAACAAGACAACTATACTCTAGTTCATATTCATTGCTATATTGTAAGTAAGAAAGCATGACTATGGAAGAACTCTTTATATTCATACCAAGTGTTGCTTTTCTTCCAATGAGACAAGCTCTCCATGTAGCTCTTGCCTTGCTCACAATCCTACTACTAAAACTAAAAGAGTAAAAGAGATGAGTAGTGAGGTAGAGGCTCCAAATGTTGGTGTGTTGAAGAATTAGCTCCTCCTCTATTCTTATATAGTGAAGCTTGGTTAGTTTGGTGCAGGTAAATTAGGAAACATCCATTAACCGACCAAGCATACCGCCATGCAACCGCCTACGAAGGATGGGCCTGGGCTGAGCCGCCTAGGGTGCGGGCACACCCATGGTGTGGCCACACCCTGGCTGGCTCGCCTAGCCACTGCCTTTGCTAGGTGGGCTAGTGGCTGGGCCTAGGCCCCTCCTACGCTAGTGTTCTGCACAGGTAAGTTGCGTAGGTGGGCTTCTTTATGTATTTCCTTTGCGCATTTCTACTTTACTCTTTCTTCTTTCCGCCTTTTGCTTGGTTTTGTTTATTTTCCACTTGTATTCGAATGCATGTCCTGCAAAAATATGTTTTCTCCAATACAAGTGGAACTATGTCAATAGTAAAGGCATATGTGTCAAAAGATTGTTTATTTCTGCTGTTTTGGATAATAATTGGCGGTCGAATGTTGTCATTGGTGACCACCAACACCGTCAACAATGATCGCAAATGTGGAGGCACTAAGTGGATCCAATCCAACAATCAGACACCCGCTTATAAAGCCAAGGTTAGGGTGATTGGGAAAGGCAAGCCAATCGTCACCCACGAACCAAAGTGGCGCATTAATCACAAGCCACGCATAATCCTCGGAAGTCGAGCTCAGCACGGCTACTTGAGTGATTGACAACCGTCGTTTGACTTTGACGAAGACTGCATTAACAAGACAAGATGACTCCAAAGTATGGCTTATTTTATTTTTATAGCTCATCACCCAACTATGCGACCCTATGACTTCTACCTGACCAGCCTTGTTTTTATGGGTATAAACTCGGGCTTGAAATAAAGTATTGATTTCGAGTACCCTAAAAAGGCCAGAGTAGGAAGGTTATCGAGTCTCACTTGACCGATAAGCTTGGGAGCTACTGATGGTGCCATACTCCCAAGATTCCTAACTACCGAATCTATACTGAAGAAGGCCCGAAGGTTCACAACTCGCCTATTCAAGGAAGGATATCGGAAGATCACGCCAAGACTCCGACTAGGGCATGACTATGTAACTTGTAGGGCAAGTAGGCCTCGGATATAAATAGGTAGCCATCCGCCCTGTTGTAATCATCGAAACTCTCATAGGCATAGCCATCTTGTAATCGCCATCTCGCTATTCGATGAGATCGTAATACAAACAAGTAGCAATTGGATGAATGGATTTTACTCGCTTCTCGGGGGCTCGAACTAGTATAAATCTCATGTCCCTACTGTGGTTGCTCTTTGCATCATGCGAGTTCCTCAAAGAACCGAATATCTACCGGTAAAAACACCGATAAGGAGTATAAAGGAGATCGCAAATGTCTTCTAGTTCTAACTTTGGTAAACTATATCTTCTATTGTTCAATTCTAGGGATATTACTAAGGAAAACACAGGAAGAGTATGTTTTCTTTAGTAACAAGGTCATGCTAGGCCTACAAATGGGAGGTGGACTACAAATGATTCATCGAGGCTATAAGAGTCACCCTCGCGAGCTACCACCGATCCAGAATGTAGGGTACATCCACAAGTAACAGAGTCTAAGCACCATGCTTACGCTACAAATACCACTTTAACCTAGGAGCTACAATGATTAAAGTACTCAAAAAGACTCACAAACCTGAAGAACAATATAAACACGCTACAAGAATTAGAAGTTGATTACCAGATAAATCTCAAAAGCAATCTCAAGAAGAACTTGATTCCGCTAGGGTACAAGCCATAGAGAGAGCACCAACAGGCCGACACTTCCTCCAAAATCTTCCCTCACACTCTATCTCTCTATTTCTAATACAAGACTAGATCCTATTGAGGACTAATCTTCTCTTGATCGCTAGCTCTGATCCTGGTGGAAATATGAATTAGGATTTCTGGCCTTGAGGATCTCAGGATCATTGCCTCTCTTCTGTAGGGGGGTACAGGTAGGTATATATAGGGGCCTTCAAGCATCCTGGACCCTCAGATCAAACTAACTTAAAAGAATGGCGTAGATGTGATCCTTGAGGCGGTAGAGAACCAACGTAACAATGGGAGGCTGACATGGGGCACCCATAGGCTGGTCAGCCTGCAGGTCGGGTCGATCGGCCCCACATGGCAGTGGCTCAGGCCCTGCTTCGATGGAGATCCTCCTGGAAGCTTTTAGAGTCTTCCCACATTAGTCCCATCATGGATTTATGTGATTTCCTTTGACGAATAGGTCCTTGGCGATTTTATGATAAAATCCTGCTAAAAACACAAATTCACCAATACTCATGGAAACTGTCAGTTTAAACCTTTAAGTCTATGTTGGTGATTCATTTTAGTCATTTATGCAAGGTATATTGACGGTTGGTGATTAACATTAACTACCGTCAACAATGGACATGTGATGATGGTGATCACGCTCCTAACTTGAAAAAGAAGAAAGAGAAAAACAAAATGGGCTCAAGGCAAAGGTATATTTGATAGGACCATTTTATTTTGCCACTCAAGACATCTAGTGGGTGTGAGTGAATTTAGGATAGATAGCCGTACTATCAATAGGGAAAATCTTGGTTAAAACGGTTGTCAAGTGCCACTAGGTGGAGTGATTCATGCATATGTATTAGGACCCAGTGAGCTAAGTACTTAACCCCTGAAAAATATTTATGAAAATGCTAACTCAAGTGCTAAATTTTGTCGGTACAAGTTGGAACTGTTGGGCTGCTGCCTACGCATGGGCTACTGTGCAGCTGGGTCAGCCTTTCATTCTGGCCCAGCGTGGGCACACCTGGGCTGGAGGCGCGGTCACTGCATGACACAGAGCGACGCACGGCAGTAGCGGCATCAGGCGTTCGGGCACGGTGTTCGGACCCTGAGAAGGAACATGCGTCGGACCGTGATAGGACGGCGGGTCCGACTGTGCTTAGCGGGACACTTTGTTGCTTAGCAGGGCTCTTCATTCATGGTTTGGCATGGTCGTAGGCCGAGGCGAAGGAGTCGCAGGTCTGCTCCCTTCGACGTGGGTTCGACGAAAAGGCACGCTGATCCATCGCGAGATCGACAAGGAGCGACGCTGGGTGAGCAGCTCTACGGCGGGCGCTCCTGGTGGCTTCGGTCCGTCGTAGGGCAGTAGGTCTGACCCCAGCATGTGGCACTCCACAGTGAGAACGCAAGGAGGAAAAGGCGTCGGTTCCTGGGAGGCCACGACATCGGTCGCTGGTCAGGCCTAGCACCGCAACTTCTGCAGTAGCGAGGGGCGCACGGTGCTCTGCATGGCATCGGGCGCTCGCGTCGGCTTCGGACCCTGGGGGTCATGGCTCCGGACCAAGGGTCTGTGGGTCTGTCTTGCGCGCAGCAGGGCTCTAAGCAGCCTCGGACCGATGCCCGCTGGCGTTTTGGACTCTTGGCGCGAGGTCTGGCTGGGGGACATAGTGAAGACCAAGGAGAGCGTCGAGCCTAGCTGGTCTCCGGACTGTGGCCCATCGCGGGTCCGGAACGGGACCGAAGTCTGGCCGTCTCGCTTGCGGGGAGTCATGGGCGACGTGACAGCTTTCTGTTGGCGCGGCACAGGAAGTTGGACCCTGAGTCGGTCCGAAAGCCAGGTTCGGACTGGGTTTGGAGGCTTTTTACCTTTCTGGAACCTCTTTGTGTTCCTCCGGACCCGAGAGAATTGATCTGGATCTGGGTTCGGTTGTAGGGTCCAGTTCAACGCAGACAGCATAGTAAAATAGTAATTGTTGGGATCTAAGGGTCGCGGTTGAACGTGGGACACGTGGCGACATCTTAGGGTCCGGACCTTCACTGTAGCGATCTGGTTCTAGGGTCCAGAGCCTCAGCCCAAACCTCCCTAAGGGTATAATGGATATAACTTTTCGGAGGCTCTATAAATAGAGTTTTGACATATTTGGCTCACTCTCTTGGTCATTCTTACTTATGATAGCATTCTTTGAGCCGAGCAAACACCCTTCGACTCATCTCCTTGCTTGATAGTGCAAATCAAAGTGAGATTGAGTGATTCCAAGTGCATTTGCTTTGGTGATTGTATCTAGTGGCACTTGAGAATCGATTTGCTGTAGTTTTCTTGTTACTCTTCGCGTTTGCCGACGCCTAGACGGCTTGGGGCAGCGGAGGAGTGTTGGTAAGAGTTGGTGATTGTTCTTAGCCACCTCCCGGTGATTTGTGAGGGGTTCTTGTGCCTTCTCTGGCGGAACGCCAAAGACAACTCTAGTGGATTGCTCGTAGCTTATGGATTTCCATCTTATGTTGGTTGTGCGGCACCCGATTGTGGGTTAGATGTGTGATGCCTATTAGCGCATGAACCTCCTAGTGGGTGAATTGCTACAATGTGCAATGTGGACATAACTTGCCGACAAGCAAGTGAACATCGGGGATACATTATTGTGTCATCATTGTCTCCATGTTTCATATTATGATTGATTGATTATCTCTAAATAACTAGTTTTGAGAGCTAGCTTGTGTCTTGTCTAGTGAGGCTCTTTAATTTGTCTTTGAGAGTTCACAAACTTAGTGGTAGTGACTTAGCCTTTGTGTGATTTAGAGATCATAGCAACTATAATTGTGAATAGGTGTCTTGTATTTTTAGTAGGCTAAGCGCAACACTTGCTTCGTCTCATATTTGTCTAACCACTTGGCTTAAGTGTTGTCGTAGAAATTTTTATAGGCTATTCAGGTTAGTTGTTCTTGGAGTTTAAAAATATTTTCTAATTGGTAAAATTTTAGCAGGATGTCTCTCTACTACTGTTTTGGAATTTATGATATACATGCTTTGTGGAAAATACTTTATGATGCAATGAAATAGAACTTGATGTATGCATGGTATTTTTATTTTTATGTCACCACAGTAAATATTCTTAGAGGTTTTTACACACCGTAAAAGTATTCACATGGGGCTTAGGATTTTTATAATGCAATGATATAGTTTTTATTTTTTTCTAAATGCAATGTTAATGCGGAAAAGTAAACATGCTAAAGTAAAAATAATTCATGCAATGTGAGAGAGTAAATATGGATACCTACCAATTTTACATCCTGACGAGGGTTCAGATTTTCAAGTCCTCTGGACAGGACTCTTCTCCAGTCTTGTTCATTCTTCAGGTGCATTAATCGGTCCTGGAGATTGAGACCTTGATGGTTGCACCTCTTTGTGATGGTGACTCTGATGATGATGCCACCTTTTTTCCAGACCTGCTTGGTCTGTGAATTTGATTTAGGTGGAGTAGGTTCATCTTTTATAGCTTTTACATCTTCATCTTCATTCTTTGGGGATTGATTCCTCCGGCGTTGGGACAATCGGCGTCTTCTCTTGGAGCGGGTCTTCTTTGGTTGTTCATAAGTGGTATAACTATTGAAATAGCATTGTACCTTTTGTCCAAGGAATTGGAAGTGGATTTTCCCTGATCCTATGTAGATGATCGTGTTCGTAGTGTTGAGGAACAGTCTTCCAAGGATAACAAGTACGTCTTCTTCTTCTCCTATGTCAAGAATCATGAAGTCGGCAGGGACATAGTAATCTTGTATCTTAACCATGATGTCTTTTCCTATTCCCTCCAGAAATCGATTGGTCCACCATCTGCAATTGCATATATGTAGGAAACAAAGGTTCATCACCAAACAGATAGTCATATGTTACCTTGGACATTATGTTGACACCCGATCCAATATCGCAGAAGGTGTTATGAAAGATTCTTTGTCCAATGGTGCACTCGATCGTCGGTACTCCAGGGTTTCTTCTTGGTAAGGAATGGTGAAGCGAGGTGGTGGTCGTACTCTGATCGGAGTGTGTTGATCATCTTGACTGATTCGTCTTGTGGTTGTCTGGCCCTGTTCGTCCTTCTTCTCCAGTTGTTGTTCTTCTTGGTCACTGTTGCCTCTTCAGGCATGTACGCCTTTTGTGGATTACTAGGAGAATGGTGTATACGATTCTTGAAAGTAAACTTCTCCTTTCTATCCTTGATGGTGAAATAGATCTTGGCACTGTCCGCGTAGATGATGGCTTTTGTGGTGCTCAGGAAAGGTCGGCCCAACATAATATGTGCCCTTACATCTCCACCTATTTCTAAAACCACAAAGTCTACGGGTACATACGATTGTCCCACTCATACATAGATGTCTTCAAGAATTCCCTTGGGGTAGCAGAGTGACTGATCTGTAAGCTGCAAATGCATATTTGTGTATACCAAAGTATCTCCATTAATTTTATCATAAATTACCTTTAGCATAATGTTCACACTTGCTTCAAAGTCACCGACAGCTTCTTGGAATATGTAAGGTCCAATGGCTATGGGGATGACAGGTCTTCCTGGATCTCCTTTCTTGATAGGCAAGGAATAATCTTCCCATCTTCCTATCAATTGTTCTATGTAGCATCCTGTAGCATTATGAATATCGACAAGATTTGTAGTCTCAGGATCTTCCGGTTGCCCCAAAATCTTACCTTTGTCGGTTAAAGGAATAACATCCGCCAGCTGAGCTATTTGTGATTCTATCATTTTATTAAAGCTATGCTAGTTTTTAATAGTTGAGGAGAAGCTATCTGTTGGTGTTTTTTACCGGCAGATATTTGGTTCTTGGAGAACCCTGCCTGGTGCGAAGAACAATCACAGATGAAGATGAGATTTATACTGGTTCGGGCCCCGAGAAGCGAGTAAAAGTTATACGTCCAGTTGCTACTCTTGTATTGCTTGTATTCGGTGAGATTGCTGTTACAATGTAGCTATGCCTATGAAAGAGTCAATGATTACAACAGGGGATATTGCAAGCTATTCATATCTGGGATCAATTTGCCCTATAAGCTAAGGAGTCATGCCCTAGTCAGAGTCTTGGTGCCATCCGGAGATATCCTTCCTTGAATAGGGTTGTCATGGGCCTTCGGGTCGTATCTGATCCGGAGTCGATAGTCAACAATATGGAAGTCGGGGTACCCGGGAGTATGGCAACGACACAAGCCCCAAGCTTGTCTATCAAACGCAACTCAGCTGTCTGCAAGTAGTCGGGATTGGTTTAGTCGGGTGGCTTGCACTCTAGATTGTTAGATGTCACCCGGGTTGCTAGTAGCGACTCAAGACCCAATCTTGTACATATTGAGAGAGGTGCACTATTGGGAGATAAGCTTGCTCAAGTGCCATCCCCAGGTCATCCTATCTTGTCAATCCCGTTTCACATGTAATCTAGGGGCACGTAGTCGTCTGTCAGTCGAAGCGTTGCATTGGCTCGGTGCCCCATGAGTGTGCGTGGTGGAGATTTAATTCTTTTTTAATTGAGATGGTGGTTGAGATTCCTAGAAAGGCAGCTTGGTCCTATTTAATCAGGCCTGCTCATGATGAATCAGCAACCTCCATTCCCAAGTACCATAGTGAAGATGAGGAAGAAAACCACCAGCCACAAACATCCCCACAAGGTGCCGTGTCTGCTGCTCGCCAACTCACCTGGCCAATCGGCCGTGGTGGCGTCGTTGAGCGGTAAACCATCGCCTCCATCATTTGTGCTTGTGTCTCCATCCCCGACATCCTCTGAAGCCCCAGTGCTAGTGGTGGCATTGCCACTGCCCGTGCTTCCCGTGGCTCTAGCCCTAGCGGTCTCGAGAGGGGAAGCTGGGGCGATGAAGTCGCTCCACCGGGGTCTCCAGCCGGGCCCTCAACCCAGCCGGCGCCATCGCCACCGAAGGAGGTGATCGAGCTCTCCAACGAGGACGAGCCGGAAGGTTCTGCCCTACCAGTGGGTGGCGTTCCCGCTACCCCGGTCCTCTCCATCACCCCTACCACCTCTATTGCCTCCGCCACCCTCGACATCCCTGGCCCCTCCACTCCCTATGCTGCTGGCTCGCTAAACATGAGCCGTGACGAGGAGATCGTGAGGAGGCTCTTTGTCAAGCTAAATCGTGAGGCCATCTGCATCCCAAAAGATGGCCGCCTGGTGATCCTCTATAGCGACAGTGAGGAAGAGGTCACCGAGGAGGAGGAGGTCGACGAGGAGGAGAAGAAGGATGAGCTCGCGGGTGGCGGGTCACCGTCGAGGAGCTAGGTTGTTCCCATCTCATCAGCAAGCCCTCTAAGGAGCTTGGTGACAATCAGAGGAAGTCCCTACTCTTGCAATCTTAGATTAGGGCCCTAGTTTAATCATTTGTAAATCCATGTTAATGAATTATATCAATGAAATGACTAGTTCCCGATATGGATGATTATCTTACTTTTATCCTCATTTTTCAAACTATTCCGTGCTCGAGTCCTCGCGAATAGAGCCGTAACGTGATTTACACGTGGACACAGTTCAAAGTCAGGATAATTTTAGTAGTGTCATCTCGATTTTTGAGTTTACTCGTAGCCCTGAGCTATAGGCTAATCGGGATGCTCTAGTCGGGTTGGAACTGTACTCATAGGTCAGGCACAAAATATCTTAAGTATAGATTATGGGAATAAAAAAGTGATAGTTTACCTTGTGAATAACTATTGGCGTGGCAGTCTAGGTGCACATTACGGTTGCCGAGCGATTTTTTGTGGATTGTGCGTGGCAGGTGGCCATTTAACCCCTCACCTCGCTTCAGTGGCAACCACTGTGCCTCTTCTCCCACTTAGCATTTCCAATCCCTGTCCTTTGCCTTTTCACCTTTTTGCTTGCCCTCAACTCCTCCCTTTCGCTGCCGCCATGGCCTCAAGCTCTGAGCACGATGCCACCGCTCGCCGCGAGAAGACTACCACATTGGAGCCCTAGCCTCTAGCCCAACCAAAGGAGGAACCCGAGGACCTGGCGGAGCCAGTGGTGGTCGTCCAACTGAACGAGTACTAGACCACCTCGACGAGATCGGAAGCGAATCTGGAGACGCTGAGGGGGCGTGGTCTTCTTCCTAAAGGCTATGTGTGGACTACAACCCAAAGTGACAACCAGCCTATGATGGAACCGCCCAATTTATACAAGAACAAGTATGGCTGTCCCTGCTAACACGTTGACACACACATACTTTCACTTATATAAACCCGGTAGTCCGCCGAGTGTCACTAAGGACCTCGGTAAATCAACATCACAACCAAGATTGCATGATTAAGCAAATACACATCACATACACAGAGTTGCAGCAGAAATAATATTACAGATGGGTTCACAAATAATAGTACAAGTTTGGGTTTCAAAACCGATTAAGGAAAAACCACATAGCTTTCCAATGATTACATTAATATAAGTTTCAAATACATTGCTAGCATAAGTGACATACTCTGATAAAAGCATATAGATGAGAAATAAATATAGAGTCACCGAGCCCACCGGTGGTTAGCCACCATCTTCAGCGGGCCAAGAACTTCACCTGCAACATGGTGGGATAAACCCTGAGTACTCGAATGTACTCAGCTAGACTTACCCGTCATAAACCAAAAATAAGAGACACCAAGGATCATGCAAGGCTTATAAGTGGAGCTGGTTGACATCCTTTGCCTACAAGCCAATATTTATCTATTATCTTTTAACTTTCAAATAACAAGTTTATTATTCATGTTCCATTCTAGATTAGCATCTATCCTATGCCAAACATGTGGTGTACCATTAAATCATCATAATAGTAACCATATCAAGGTGAGCATTTTCATAACCCACATAACCAACACTTTCATCAATTACTACGATGAAGGGGGCTTATGTCAAGTTCTCACTATTCGGGAGAGACGGCGATCGAATCGATTTCTACCCAGCAGGGGAATTATTCCTAACACACACCCATACTCCCCCATTAGGGTCGCATTGGGTCACCTTTGGTACAACTCAAGTCCAAATCGCGGGTAAGACTAGCGCCGCACCCTCAAAGATACTACCAATCTGCCAGGAGGCTCAGGACTCGAACCCGCCCTTAGACTCACGCCATTGGCTCTCCGCACATCCTTACTGCCTCCAGGGTGCGCACTTTAACTGCTCATGTCCCCGGCATGAGTTGAGCTACTTGGCTTCGCGGTCGGAACGACTTATTCGCCCAACTATGTGAAAGGCATGTGTTCAACATGACAAGAGGACCTCCAACGGCCGGTCCTTAAATGACACAGACATAATCGCTATAAGTCACCACACCTAACATATAAGATTCCACCCGGTCTTCAATTGTTCAACATCAGCAGGTTATGTTCCACGATAGCACAATATAGCCAACTGTGATCAAATCACCACCTATAGCTCGCAGGTGATAGGAAATCACCCGACTTCTACTGGTCTAAGCATGGCTAAGCATAAAGGTCGATCCTGGACCTACATAGGATTCAAGATAGATATTTCTAGACAAGGAAAGTATATGCAACAAGTGGTTCCAATCAACTCTTATAACCTAATGCATCAAACATAAAGGACTCAAGTAATATTTTGTAAAACAGGAGAGACTTAGAATGCTCCGGGGCTTGCTTGGGATCCAACACTAGGTTAGTGTTTGTTAGATGACACTCTCTTGGCGAGCATCTCCCATCTCGGCACTTGCTTAGTCCTTCCATCTTCAGGATAGGTCCACCATACACCATCTTCGGGTTCGGCCCCAACATCATGTCCTTCACGTGGTTCATCTAGCGTACCTAGATGAGATGCAAGATGCAAGTGCATGAATATGAAGAATGGTAATATGAGATGCATCACATAATAGCATTCAAGGCAAATATAAGATCATGCAAGACATAGGCACCTAGAGTTATTTAACTAAACATCACATAGCCTATTATAGAGGGATAGCAAGCATATTAGGCATGGCACACAAGTGAACTTAAGTTCAGATATTGCACACATGCATTGATCAAAAACTAACCAACATGTTTAGCCAAAACAAGAGCAAGCTAAATCAATCACCTAGCACAAGTATAGAAATCTAGACAGCAGCACAGCAGTCACTTGTTTTAACCATAATTGAAGTTATAATCATTCAATAAAAGTGATCTTGGACTTTCTAGAAAGATAATGAAATTGTATACAACTTTGTTATGCATTCCAAAAGCTAACTCATAGGTTAACATGATCAAATATGTCAATATCTCAGGTCTATACCGATAAGGACAGAAAACTGACATTAACTTCAGAAATGTATAACTGGAGTTCTAATCATCCAACAAGCATGATCATTAACTTCATAGATAGATTATTAAGTTATCTACAACTTTCTTATTATCTCCTTTAGGTGATTCAACAGTTATCTAGCCTTAAACACACAAAGCAACAATTCTGTCCAAAACATGGACAGAATCTAACATGCAACTTCAGACAGCAATAAGTTGAGTTTTAGCTT
This sequence comes from Miscanthus lutarioriparius, assembly GCA_904845875.1. Lineage (NCBI taxonomy): Eukaryota > Viridiplantae > Streptophyta > Magnoliopsida > Poales > Poaceae > Miscanthus > Miscanthus lutarioriparius. The sequence goes on from CAJGYO010000015.1 coordinate 27,320,574, forward strand.
TCACAACAAGCTGGTTCTAGAATTTTTACAAATCTAAGCAAACCATTCACAACTTTGTTATAAACACCACAAGCTAATTCCAAAGTTAACCAGGTCAAACATCACAAAGAATTCATCTATGTCCAGATTAGGACAAAATCTGTCACTCCACTTCACAAGCTCATAACTAGAGATTTAGACCACCAAAAGGGGTGATCTTTAACAATTTGGAAATGTCATGACAATCACTACACTTATTATATTATCTCCAAGACATGATTCAAAGCTTAGCTAAGTCAAACAACACAATTATTCAGATCTGTACAGAGAGCATGCAAAAACCTGATTGCAAAGTTCTAAAATCTATAACTCCTAAACCATCAGGCCTATGGTCATGAAAATTTAACACAAGCTAGATTATGAAGTTACCTACAACTTTTATATTCACATTTACAAAAAACATCATTATCATCTCAAAAACGATTGCACCACAAAAAGTACACATGCAGCCAAATTTCATAAGGTAGCATGTTGGTGTTTTCACTTGTTTCCCCCAACGGAGATTTCATACATATATCATTCAAAGGCTCAAACAAACATCCATATAGCTTAACTACATTTCACAAAGTTAGTGTAATTAAAGTAGCATCTCATGGCTTAGGCATATGCCTATTTGTTATCAACTTTCATTAACTTCCATAGAATGACATATATATATATATATATATATATTTTTAGTGCCATATGAGAACAACTAGTTTGGGGCTGAGATTTTTATGAGAGGAATATGATGACCAAACATGATTACTATACAAATTTCACATGCTTAGGTTTTGAAATTTAATTACTACAAAAAGGACAAACTGCAATTGCAAGAAATCATGTGAGAGCAAGATAAATATGAAATTCAATATTTTCTGCAAATGCATGGTCATATTATGTATTAACATGACACAACCACATAATACCAAGGTAATGGAACAACATTTTCCATTTTTACCTCATCATAAAAATTATAACTTATTTAAAACTATTTAAAATTATTTATCCAACCCTAAACAAGATAAATCAATAAATCCTTCATCCTGCATCTAATGAGCCTGAAATTTTTACTATAGCACACATATAGCATCAGTATACTATCATTAATATTTCACAGTAATTGGAGCACCAAACTTTAGATATGAAAATGACAAGCAAACAAGCTAAAATTGCCTATTTAATAAGATTAAATCAAAACATGATAAAAACAATACACAACTAGCATGTTTAATATTTTCTTAGCTAGAGAGTGTCATCACAAGACTAACCAAACTAGAATCATAATTTTTGGACTTCTATAATTCAAGATATGCATCCAACCAACTTAAAAGGATTTCTAAAAGCACATTACAAGAATAAATAAAAACATCAGAAAATTTCTACTAACACATATCATATTATGACTCTACTATGTAGATATACACACAAGGATTCCAAAAAGTACTCATTTGCTATTTTTGGATTTTTTTACAATTTACTACGATTTTCTAAAGTTTAGCCGATTATATGCATATAAGGAAAAAGAAAACAAAAAACACTTTTGCACTGGGGTCCCAGCAGAAAACATGAATTAAATGCCAGTGAATAGGTCCTTCACAGTACTATTCCTCTAAGTCTATGGCTTTTCACCTAACCCTAGAAAACTTTCTAATCTCGCGCGTGGTCCCTCTTCTCCTTCCTCTCGACGGTAGAGCAGGGAGGTGGCCGGGCTCACGGTTCTGGCCAGCTGAGGCGGCATTGGCAGCGAGTTGTTGTGGGCTCTAGCTGTCCTAGATCCTAGCGCACCTCCTGGTGGCCGCGGCGCGGTCTGGGGTGGCCTGTGGCCTGCTAGCCGCATGAGCAGGCGAAACGCCGGTAGCTGCTCCGTCGGCGAGGAGCAGCGGCGGCCATCAGCGCTTGTCAGGGAGTGCCAGAGGTGCGGCATGAGCTAAGGAAGGAGGTGCCATGGTTAGCGGGGAGCGGTGGAGTGCAGAGGTGAGGGGGCACAGTGGTGCTACGAGCTCGGTGTGACGTCCATGGCGGCTCGCTCTGGTGCGGCCAGAGAGCGAGGGAGAGCGTGGGCGAGCGCGAGAGGGAGCAGAGAGTGAGTGAGGGATGTCAGGGGCAGCTCGGCCTCCACTCTAGGAAGAGTAGGGTGCATGTCCAGCCATGGTGGGGTGCCCTGCTGCATGGTTACCATGAGGCATAACCTCGAACACGTGGTGTGTGTCGCGGTGCCCGACTTGGAGGCCATTTTTGGGCCGGCTCTGCTCCAAACTGGGCTATGGGCCTTTAAACAAAGTTATTTTTCTCTTGATGCCCTCCAACTAGTACTTAGGGTGTTCATCCATTAGAGTCCTCCATCAATGGCTAATTAAGCTCCAATATGCAAGTGTCATCGTATTCACAGCGACAAACAAAAATCCAAATCGATGGTAAAAAACGAAGTCAAACGAGTGCCATCTTTTAACATGCCCTTCTCCACCATGTATACTCCAACTTTTATTTTGGTACCAAAATAAGTTGCTTAACAAAATTTAAAGAACGCGGAATGCCAATGTCAAAGTCGATGAATTCCGGACTTAGAATATCTCAAGTGCTAAAAACAATAGCAGATTCAATCTTGTGACCTTTGTTTGTCAAACTTAGAGATAGATTTAGACTTGGGTCTTTAACAAAGTTTGTACCACACAAACTAAACTACAACTTTTATTTAGATTCCACTGCCATACAAACAATCTAAGACATAGTTCAAACCAAGTCAAAGTAGCATCATGATAAAGCTTAAATTATCCTTTTTGATCTATTGAAGCATTTTCTGGCCACTTGCTAAACATGAACCCTTCATAACTTTTATTGTAGAGATCAATGAGAGTCCTTTGGGAAAGGTTGCAAGGTTTGTTTGATGGCCTATAATTCCATTCACTTACTAGTGCAATTCAAGCAATAATGTAACTCATCATTTCAGGTGACTTTTTGGCTCCAAACTTCATGAAACTTTTCCAGTCATCAACGTGGGTGAACATTGAGGTGAGGCACATGAAAGAAGCATCTTCAACATTACTTAGGTATATATCTGAAAAGAGCCAATCATGTAAGCAAAGGTGTGTTGTCCAAGTTTAAGTTGGGGCTCATTCTTAGAGAGTTGATCCCAACACCTTTTTTCGCCACTTACAAGTTTGAACTAGAGCTCTTGGTTACCACTAAACTTGTCATGTTGGAGCTCAAACCCACTGCTTAACTCGTGACTAACACCCGGGGTGTTACACACCCGACCCCGGATACCTTCCAAATCACCACCTTCACTGCACATTGCGAATGCAGATTTGGAGTGCCACTGTCCAAGTTCTTGGAGCGAGTCTATAGGCATTATAAGATAGAGGTTGCCCAGATGCTACCCCATGCCATTGCTATGCTTAGCGTTTTTACCATTCTATGTGAGGCATGCCTTCGGGTTGAACCTTATCTCAATTTATGGTGCTACTTTTACTCAGGGATGTACCATGGCATCAATCTGTTCATTGGGTCGGTCGGTTTCTCCCTTAGGCAGAAAGGAGAGTACATTGTCTTCCTGATCAAGTCATCCTAGAAGGGCTTTAAAGAGAAATGGTTTTACATTGATCTTTGGGGGAAGAATGTCATCAAGGCCGATTATAGCATGCATGTGACTAGTGAAGCTTGGTATTCAACTCCCATCATGACTGAGAGCAGGTCACATCGAGCGTGTTCCGGAACTCTAGAACGCCGGACTAACTACAGCACACATTGTCGAGACCTTTGCTAGATGGGGGATTATTCCCTTGAAGCACAGGAGTCTGACCTACACATATTTGGGGATCATAGATCCGAATAGAGAGTCAATGGAAGATTTGATCCTATCCTAACTTCGTTCTTATTCAGAAATATTGCCCCTTCAATTGTTTGGTTTTAACCTTGACTTGTTTTTCTAGAAGTGTCAGAGGAAAAGATCACTCGTCAAGTGAAGTATATCCTCGGTGTGGATCAGCAAACTGGGACAGCGTCCCACAACTGTATAGCGCTGAACCCACCACCTAGGTTGAGTGACTTATCTCTTTTTAGACTTGCTTCCCTGAACAATCAAGTTTCCTTGTTCTTATGTGTTGTCAGGCGCTCCCCGATATTGAAATTGTCCTAGGAAGCATCGAATTGAGCGATGAGGAGGAGGACGCCTCGGGAGCTCCCCAAGCCATAGCCTCTAAGAATGTCAGGGCCATGGATGAATTGGCCTAGGAATAGGTACAGGTTGGGGAGAGGCCTGCCCAAGAGCAGGCAGTGGTCAAGGAGAGGCTGTCCAAGGAGCATGCCCCTCCCGCAAGGACCCTCGCCTCCAAGCCAAAGATGACTTGGAGGAAGAAGACCAAGGAGGACACGACACAGGGGCTAGCGAAGCCTAGGAAGACACCAGCCGCCCGATCAGTCCCTCAAGGGGAGAAAAGGAAGCTGCAATCGTAAGGGGAGCCCGACAATGTGTCACTTCTATAGAGCAAGAGAGCCAGGAGCAAATCCAAGAGCCCTTCGTCTAGAGAGGATGCAAAGGTTATGGCAACTCAAGCTGGCGCTAGCGAAGAGTGCTCGATTAGAGACCTGCCTCATGAACATGACCAGGTATCCACTATGATTGTCTTTGGTAGGTGTTGATATATTTTAACGCACATAGATAAATCCGCAAGCGCACGGATACCGCTATAGCTTTCACCCGGAAGTATTCCAAGTATCATATCCATAGGGAAACATGTGAGACTAACTACGGTCTAACTTAACTAGGGGTAGCAACAAGGTTTGGACTGACTTGGGTAAGCTATGTCTTCTACTATTCAACTGGGACATTACTAGGGAAAGACACCAGCAGAGGATGCTTTCTTGTGTAATCGCATCCTACTTGCGCCTACAGACGGGAGGTGGACTACAAAGGATCAACGAAGCTATATAGTATAGGCTATATAGAACTAATGTCACACGCGATCTACCACCATTCGGAATGCAGGATGCATCCACGATTAACCTAAGTCTAAGCACCACGCTTACACTTACAATTAATACTTTAACCTAGAGCGTCTATAAATTAAAGCACTCAAAAGAGAGACATGATCCTGATGAACAATATAAATAATTACTTACTTGAATCAAAAGTTGATTACTAGAGAAATCTCAAAGGCAAGATCAGATAGAACTTAGATCCGCCAAGTTACAAGGCGTAGAGAGTGCACCAACTGGCCGGCACCTCCTCCAAACTCTTCCCTCACTCTCCATCTCACTATTATTTACAAGACTAGATCGTATGGAGGACTAATCTTCTCTTGATAGCTGGCTCTGATCCTGACGAGGAGAATATGAATTAGGGTTTTAGGATGGCTTCCGAGGCATCGCAGGGGTTGGTATATATAGCCCGGAGCGTCCAACGTGAGCCCTTGGATCAAACCAACTTAAAGGACGACATAGATGCAACCTAGGAGGCAGTGGGGAACCAACATACTAACGAGAGGCTGACATGGGGGGCCCATAGGTCGAGCGGCCTCTAGGTGGGGCCGGATGGCCCCACATGTCAGAGACACGGGCTCCGCTTTTGTGATTCACCTTCTGGAGTCTTCTAGTGTCTTCCCACAATGTTTACAGGCAGAATTCTATAATTTCCTTTGACGAATAGGTCCCCTTGATGGTTTTCTGAATAAACCCTGCTGAAAACATAGATTCACCAAAACTCATGGAATTTATTAGTTTAAACCCATATACCTATGTTTGGTGGTGGAATTAAGTATAAATACAGGTTATGTTGATGGTTTATAATTGATGTTAGTGACCGTCAACAAGTTCCCCTAAGCTTAACCTTTGCCAATCACTGATCAAAGCTAAACTCAGCAACGGATTAGGAGTTGGTGCAATGTTTTCACACCTCAAAAGTACACAGGTGTTCAATCAAAAATTCTCCTCTGGATTAGAATAAACTGATCTGACTTTCAAACTTACCCATATCACCTTCAACCATTGGGCTTTTTAGCCTTCACTTGGGTCTTGAGCAATTGAAAGTCAGAATGATCAAGTCAAGCACTATGTCTCAAGTTCTTTGTTCCACCATTGTTCCGGAGTTCTTATAAGTTTTTAAAATAAAACTCTGAGATTCCATTGTATGACACTCTCAAGTCTATCAATATATATGGTATTTGTGGATCCTCACCAAGGCAATGGAGATGTTATGCCTTTTTCTCTTCATACCACTAAGGCTTATGTGGAGTTTATAGGTAGGGAGAAAGCTAGAGCATACTTGCAATGCATATATTGTAAAGTCAAACAACAGATCCAAAGAGAGTTGAGTCATACAATCAAATCAAGATGTGCATGTGTGTGGAATATATGGTGAATATATATGGTGGCTAACCTAATTCTACTTTGCTCCTTGAAAACTTATCTCTCTTTTGAAACTTGAAAATAATTTTGCAAGAGAACAGGGGCTATCTTATCCATCTTATTTTCTTTCTTTTTTTTCAAGCGGGCATCTAAGTACCCATTGTTTTAAATATCTCGAACACTTTTGTGTCTACTTTTTTCTCAACTCCTTTTTTAACTTTTTTTATGAATAACTTTTGCATAGCCCCATGTCTCTTTTCTGCAACAAAATTTTGAGAGATAGTAACAAGAACTTGGAGCATTTATTTGGTGGATGAAAAACCTAATAAGCATGTTTTTGGTTCACTCCCAGTGTAGGAGTAGAATATTTTTGGGTGGATCTAGATGGAAGGCATGTTTTTGTGCCTACCCCCAGTGTAGGAGTAGTGCATATGTGGGTGGTGTGTATGTGATCTTGATTTTAAGAGCATGACAAACCTCTCATAAGGGTCAACAAAGCTTGGCAAAACTCAATGCAAAAGCAAGCAACATATATTTGAAAGTTTTCCTAGCCTAAATAACATGTATGGCTCTGGTGGGAATTCAAGCTTTGTCATATAGTAACTCATCATGTAGCATTTTTGTGTTTTTCAAAAAGTAAATCTCTAGAACTTTAGTGTTACATGGAACAAGATAAACAACACCTCAGACCTTCTCATATCATATCCATCAATTACCAAGACTTAGATCAAGCATTCGCTACCCACGAGTTTCAAGTTTAGAGTAAATCTTTATATCAAATCAGTCGTATCCAAAACTCGGGAGAATTCAAAGCTAAAAACTAGGTACTTGAAAGGAATTACAACAAAGCAACTATTCATCATTTCTATTTAAGAGATTATTCTGAGTCTTCTTTATTAATTCAATAATTCAACTCTTAAAAACAAATTAAAGCAAACTAGACACACCTTTTTATTTTGTTTTCAATTTTACTAGATCACACATTATCACTATAAATGACTAATGCAAAGATAAATTTTTATTTTGTTTTCATTCATCAATGTTTTAACTATTTAAAAGAAACTAAAACTAAAACAAAGGGGAAGGATACATGGGAGTGCTTCTCACCGAAAAGGGTTCGGTGTTGTAAGTCCTTCGAACTGGACTTCTCCTTGTGAAGTTCATTGATCGAGTACCTCGGTTTGCTTTGAAGACGAGGATTCTTGTGATGACGCCACTAATGGTAATGTCACCTTCTTCCTCCAAACCTATCTTGGTTTTGTGTTTTGATTTTGGTTTGACAGGTTCAGGACCTTCACTTGTAGAAATTGGGGAATCGACTGTCTTCCCCCACACTTTGCTTGAAGTGTGTCCTGCTCATAAGACAAGGTAGAGATAAAGTGGATAGGCTCTGTTGGTGGGAAAACACCAATAGAACCAAAACTTTACTTATTCTTCTCTAACCTTAGGCACATTGAACAAGATGAAGTTGATGTTGTGTGTTTTGTTCACTTATGTCATAGGTGATAAGATCAAAAGAATCAGCTGCTTAACCTATGGAAGGATTGTCCATAAGGTATTAATCTTTACATTATTATGACTATTATCTTCTAGAGATAAGATGTGCACTTTTTAACTCATTTGGTTGAAACTATGAGATCAAGAAAGTGGTGCTAGGAACAAGCTTAACATATTGAGTTAATCAGGTTTGATTAGGTAAATTGTAACTCAAACATATTTTGTTTCTTATTTATATGCATACCAAAATCAAGGAAAAACTTTTTAAATAATGACCACTTATCTAGGATGTTACCTTTGTCATTGGAGCATAATGTCACCATATGGCGAAGGGTAGATGACTCGTGATGGTCCTTCCCTTTTGCTTGAAGTTTTCCTTATTCGGCTAGTCTCACAGCTTGAGTTGTTCATGAGCTTCTTGTTTCCTAGAGCACACCTTTTCTTTCTCATCCTTTTGTCATGCCATCTTTCTGCTCTTTGATCTTTTGACACCTTGTTAGACCTTTTGCCTCACTCATTATTTATGCCTGCAAAGGATTAGTGGATAACACATACTCAAAGGAATATACAATTTTGAAACATGGGTTGTTTGTCCAGAATTTTGTAATTTCCCTCTATGCTAATGAAAAGACGGTTTTGGGATTATTTAGTATAGAGATCATGTTTTATACAAGCATGGCTCAAGGCAAAGGTAACTTGCAGCAAAAGACAAAGTGAATGAACTTTGATACTTATAGTTCTTTCATCCATGTTGAATGAGGAATGTAGTTCTTACATCTATAATGAATGAGTTGTGTCTTGCTTCATCTCCGATTTGAATTTATCTTGTGACTTAACAATATTGAATTAAAAGTTTCCTGCATAGGGTTAGTCCAACAAAATATCCAATATCTGCTAAAGCAATTTTTAGTTCAATAACCAAACTGGACTCCATGTCTGATTTGATTAAGGAAGGCATTTTAACCTACAAACCTCGCTTAATTTAAAAAAATGGAAGTATGTCGAGTACTTCCAAACCAAAACTTACTATGGCAGACAAAGGTAACATGAAAGCACTATAGAGATTTATTCAAATGGAAATAAAAGAACATGATTGTTATTTAGAAAATTGAGCATGTCTTAAAGGTAGAGATAACCAAAATAATTTAGCAACATGGCAAGAGATGTTTTTAGGGAAGTCTATCCCCCAGCTTGAATTTTGCAGAAAAATCAAGTTTGGATGGATGTAATTAAATGTTGCAAGATAAATGGTTGGACATACCTTGGGTCATCATCCTTCATTCTTTTTGCTTCAAACCTAGAATGGTTAGCGACCAAAAATACCCGAAGGAATATTTTCACAATTATGTTTCTATGCTCACTTCACAAGGGCATTACGCAAAAAGTGAAAACTCATGTTATCTCTTGAAAGTGCTTGCTTTAGGACAAAAGCTCATCCTTGGGAAACCTTCTAATTGCACTCAAGTTGGTGAAGTGGTTTCCCCTCCAACATCAACCTTTGTGTACCTATCTCAAGATTCACACAACGAGATCTGAAATATTTATGATAAACATATGCATCTACAACCACCCTTTCAAAGTCTTTATGAACAAGGAGAATGACGGGGTTGAAGATCTCGTGTGTGGTAATGTTGGAGAGACCAATTAATTTAGAAAAATTCTCATGCGAGCATAGATTTGATGAGGTGTTAATGAAATGGCTTCCATGCTCGTTGATGTTATCTTCCTTTTCAAGATCTAAGGGTGTTTCTTCATGAATGTCTATAGGCGGACACATTGTCTCCATCATTCCATGCCTATGACATTCATTGGATGTTTTATTGTCCAAGATTTCCCATGGATTGGTGGCTCTCCGGTTGATCTCGTATAAGGCCTTCTCCAAACTTGGATGAGTCTTGTTTATTAAAGAGATTGATTTAAGCTCACCATTTGAATCTAAGCCAAGTTTGGATTCTACCCATAAGGCTTCATCCTTGTCCATCCATTCTTTAGCAATGGCATACAAGTTCTTAATACATTCCAGCCATTGTCGTTGCTTTTTTGGTCATCCATGTGGCCTTCATGATTCCTATGCTTTGGTTGTCATAGTGGATTTCTAGGATCATCATGAGACTTAGGAGAGAGAGCATAAGAGGGATCATCGGGGTCAAGGATGGGTTGAAACATGGGTTCAGATGAGACATCTAATGTGGACATAGAAGGGGAGAGGATAGGAATGGCTTCAAGATGGCTTAGCTCTCCTTCTATGGCATTACTTGAAATGCCATCCTTGAATGCTTCCCAACGTCCTATATGGGAATAAGGACAATTTCTAAGAGATTCCTTCTTAAGAGGATTTGAATTATATTCGCTCGAAGTTCTCTTATAAAGATGAGAATTTAATATTCTCCCAAAATTAGCACCAAAGAGGTCATCCTTAATTTCAACAGGGATTTCCAAAGGTGGAATTCCTTCTTCTCTTGGAAGATTTTGGGGTATTGGTGGTTCGGGATTGATAGCTAAATCTTTGGATTAAAGTGGTTGTGATTTGGCTATCAAAACTTCCTCTACTTGATCGGGAGATGATTTTTTTCTCTTCCTCGTGGAGTTCATTATGAATGCTAGTGCAGGGAGTATTTCCACTAATTCTATTAAGCATAGACCTTGCTTCACTAGCAGACAGATAAAGGAAAGCTCCTCTAGAGGATCCATCAAGGGATTCCATAGAGTCCTTGCTAAGACTCATGTAAAAATATTGAAGAAGTACAGGGTCTTGAATGGCAAGGTCCGGGCCAGTGATGATGAGTTCATTAAATGATCCCACGATGTACCAAGAGATTCTTCTTCTAGTTGTCTAAAATTTAGAACCTCTTTCCGAAGGCTAACCACTTTAGAGATGGGAAAAAAATTAAACAAAATTTAGAGCATAACATTTCCTAATCTCCTTACATACTTCCTACGGTTTGACTGTACCAATGTTTAGTTCTTCCCGTCAATGAGAACGGAAACAACTTCCATCTTACGGTTTTGTCAGACATGCCAGCTATACGCAAGCATGCACAGGTCTGTTCAAACTCTTGTAGGTGTGAGTATGGGTTTCCATCGCCTTCTCCCGAGAAGGATTATTCCCGAATCAGTTTTATAAAGCACGGGCGCAGCTCATAGCCAGGTGTTAGGATAGGCTCTAAAGATTTTGGTGGCTTTAGGCTTGCACTCGTGGGTTTAGAATATTGATAGATAGGAGTGGAATCCATGCTAATAGAAAAAGTAAAATAAAAGAAAGAATATAAGATAAAATGTTAAGCTAGGCTCGAATTTAATTCAGCAACCGTTTCCCCAGCAACGGCGCTAGAAAGCTTGTTGGTATATTTTAACGGACACAGATAAATCCGCAAGCATACGGATACCGCTGTAGTTTCACCGGAAGTATTCCAAGTATCATATCCATAGGGAAACGTATGAGACTAACTACAGTCTAACTTAACTAGGGGTAGCAACAAGGTTAGGATAAATAGGAGCGTAGAGAGGAAAACTAAGGTTCTCTAGTTCTAAGTTGGGTAAGCTATGTCTTCAACTATTCAACTAGGGACATTACTAGGGAATGACACTAGCAGAGGATGCTTTCCTTCTTAACTGTGTCCTACTTGCGCCTACGGACGGGAGGTGGACTACAAAAGATCAATGAAGCTATATAGTATAGGCTATATAGAATTGATGTCACACACGCGATCTACCACCATCCGGAATGCAGGGTGCATCCACGATTAACCTAAGTCTAAGCACCACACTTATACTTATGATTAATAATTTAACCTAGAGCATCTATAGATTAAAGCACTCAAAAGAGAGTCGTGGATCCTAATGAACAATATAAACAATTACTTACTTGAATCAGAAGTTGATTACTAGAGAAATCTCAAAGGCAAGTTTAGATATAACTTAGATCCGCCAAGGAACAAGCCATAGAGAGGGCACCAACTGGCCAGCAACTCCTCCAAACTCTTCCCTCACTCTCCATCTCACTATTATTTACAGGACTAGATCCTATGGAGGACTAATCTTCTCTTGATAGCTGACTCTGATCCTAACAAGGAGAATATGAATTAGGGTTTTAGGATGTCTCCCAAGGGGTGGCAGGCGTTGGTATATATAGCCTGGAGCATCCAACGTGAGCCCTTGGATCAAACCGACTTAAAGGACGATGTAGATGCAACCAAGGAGGTGGTAGGGAATCGACATAGCAATAGGAGGCTGACATAGGGGGACCATAGGTCGGGTGGCCTCTAGGTGGGGCCGGCTGGCCCCACATGTTAGAGACACAGGCTCCGCTTTAGTGATTCGCCTTCTGGAGTCTTCTAGAGTCTTCCCACAATGTTTATGTGGTGGAATTCCATAATTTCTTTTGATGAATAGGTCCTCCTTAACGGTTTTCTGGATAAACCCTGCTCAAAACATAGATTCATCAAAACACATGGAATTTATTAGTTTAAACCCCTATACTTATGTTTGGTGATGGAATTAAGTTTAAATACAAGTTATGTTGATGGTTTATAATTGATGTTAGTGATCGTCAATGGTAGGCTATTCGAGACATTCTCTTATCTGGATAGTATCAAACGTACACGGGAGGTTTGTCTTGAGGAGAAGGTGTCAGCCGTGATGATCAGCAACCCGATGACTAAGCGGGTGCCAAAGCTTAAGTGCTCCATCCCCTTTAAGTCATGAGTAGACTGAATTGTGTGGTTATATACTTATCCCGAGCATCCTCTTAACGTATGTGCCTTTTGATAATGTTTCCAGATTAGAGGAAGCCATGAGCATGTTAGCCAGAGGTGACAATTCTGATGCAGCCCCGACCCCGAATAGACCTAACTTGGAGCTATTGACTTAGGTTAAGGAGGAGGTGGTCCCCGAAGATGACCCTTCCCAGATAAGTCCACTTATCAAGGGTATGTAAACCTATCAAAGCTTGTGGAAGGGAGCTAATGACAAGGCCAAGCATTACAAGGCAGTGGTGGCTCAGCTGGAAGAGGAGGTGAAGACTCTTCAGGATGCAAATGAGGGTATGTAAATGACTTGCTTATGTAAATATGTACCTTTGTTGTGGAATTTGTCTCAAGCCTTGTCGTGCTTGTAGATCATGTCGCCTACACCGAGCGCCTGGAGGGCGAGAAGGCGACTCTAGAGTAGGAGGTCAAAGAGTTGCGGTGCAAGCTTGAGGTCTCCAAGTAGCGTCGCATAGATGTTGAAGCAAAGCTGGTAGAAGGAGCTCTCACTTTGGCCAGGCATGCCGTCGGCATCCTCAAGAGCTACTTTCCTAGTCTTGATGTAGGCCTGATTTCTCAGGGCTACAATTGTGATGGAGATAAGGCCAAAGAGCTTTTTGATGAGAGCCAGGCAGTGCTCGAGCTATTTTTAGAGAAGCTAAACCTATCAGTTAGTGATGAGGAAGAGGAAGAATGAAAACATTTACATGTCCCTAATACTGTGAGATGTATTATAATGCACTACTTTGTTAGTGTTACATAATTCATCTTATTTTTGCTATTTTGACTTGCCATTAAGCGAACAGTTAGACTTATAGTAGCCAAACTCAAGTGGTTTGTGTACTATGTGTCGATGCTATTTACTTGATTTAGGCTTAGCATGATCGAGAATTTGTGTAGACTAGAGAGTAGTAGTATGATAGCCCCCGACTCTTTGTTTGGATATGAATAACAAAGAGTAGAAAATTAGTCAAAGAAAATATTGGAATTGAATAGCCCTAGCCCCAGCCCCCAAGCGTATATGCTCGGCAAAACTACTATTAACAGAGACATAGGAATAAATAGAAATAATGTACTTATCTGGGTAGTATGCTGAGAAACAAAACACCAGGAATGCAGTTTATTATGCATAAAAGTGTTGTAGCTGATCCATGTTCCATGTATTTTGGAGCATATCCCCATCTATCTCTACTAGTCGGTATGCACCTGGTTAGGCTATATCAACTTCAATGTATGGACCCTGCCAAGGGGTGTCAACTTAGTTTTATCCTTTGTGCATTGGTCTCATTTGAGTACCAGATCACCAATGCTAAGCGCCCGACCACGTACACGCTGGCTATGATATTTCCAAAGGGCTTGCTAATATTTCTCTACTCGGAATGCGGATATATCACGCTTTTCTTTGAGGAGTTCTAGGTCGGTGTACCGATGATTAGGTTGCTCTTCTTCGGAGAACATCGCTACTTAGGGTGAGTTTAATCAGACTTCATGGGGGAGGACAGCTTCAGCCCCATACACAAGGAAAAATGGCGTTTCACCCGTGACCCGTTTTGCTATAGTACGCACTGCCCATAAAACTATAGGTAATTCATCAACCTATTTTTTATCATAGGCGCTAAGCCTATCAAAAATACGAGTCTTGATCCCTTACAGAATTATGTCGTCAGCACGCTCTACTTGACCATCGGTCATCGGGTGGTAGACTGAGGTCCGATAATGCTTACTGGCATATCTTTCACAAAAATTCTCAAACTTTTTGCTAATAAATTGTGTACCATTATCCAATAGTATTCGGTGTGGTACTCCAAAATGCATTACATTGCTCCGCAAAAATTTGACTATATTTTATTTGGTTATCCAGCCAACAGGCTCGACTTCAACCCACTTTGTGAAAGTATCGATCGCAATAATTAAGAATCTATAACCACCCTGAGCTCTTAGAAAAGGGCCTAGGATGTCGATGCCCCATGTGGCGAATGGCCAGGACAAAGGGATCATGTTTAACGCTTGAGTCAGCTGGTGAATCTGTCGTTTGAAAAACTGACAAGACTCACACGTTCTAACCAACTCAGAGGCGTCTTCGAGCGCTGTTGGCCTATAGAAACCTTATCGAAAGGCTTTCTCGACCAGTGTTCTGTGAGAGGCATGGGACCCATAGATTCCTCTGTGGATGTCATGGAACAAACTAATGCCCTTGGACTAGGTGATACATTTGAGAAGAACCCCATTTCACCCTCGCTTGTAAAGGGTACCATCTACCACTTGAGAACTCATGACTTTACGGGTGGTTCGTTCTATATTCATATCATTGACTAGAGTAGCCTAGTTTGTGAGGTACGCCCAGATTGGATCCATCTAGTTCTCCTCGTTTCCAACTAGAGCGGCAGCACGAGCAGTATCACCAAGCATAGACTTTCTAAGGAACTCGCTGAGTACTGCCTCGTCGCTTGACGGATCAAGCGTGGGGTTTGGACCTGACTTTGACATCAGGATAGAGGGTTTGGTTAGCACTTCGACCAGGACGTCTCTTGGTAGGTGTTGTCGTTTAGCTGCTCAGCTAGCGAGCGTATCAGCATCTGAGTTTAGTTTTTTTGGGATGTATTGGACCTCGAGACCATCGAATTTAGATTCCAATCGTCTGTATGCCTATAAATATGCGGCCATGTTCTCATTTGTTGCACTATAACTCTTGCTGGTCTATTTAGCGACTTTTTCTAAATCCCCTTTCACAAGTAGTCATTTAACACCCAAGGATATGGCAATTCGTAAACCAGTTAACAGGCCCTCATATTCGACAATGTTGTTAGTTGGAGTAGGATCAGTAAAATCAATTTGAATTGCGTACCTCATGGCATCCCATTCTAGAGAGATTAGGATGACTCCAGCCCCTGCGCCATTCTTGCATTTTGCTCCATCATAGAACATCAGCCAGTGCTCAGGGTTTTGGGCCGCCTCCTTGGGTTCGGGATCTGTCCATTCTGCAATAAAATTTGCTAGAGCCTGTGATTTGATCACAGTCCTAGGCACAAACTCTATGTCGTATTGACCTAACTCGACTGACCATTGAGCGATTCTACCAACAGCATCTCGATTATGAACGATGGTACCGAGTGGATATGAAGAAACCACTTTGATCTTGTGACTTAAGAGATAATGCTTAAGCTTGCGAGAAGACATCAATATAGCATAGAGTAATTTTTGGATGTTTGGGTACCTGGATCTGGCATCATGTAGTACTTTGCTCACAAAATACACTGGGCGTTGTTTTGTTGACTTCTCGGCTTGACGCTCGACCACCAGGACCGCTCGTATGAAACCAGCCTTCAGTAACCGATTGATTTCATCTCGTATGGCGGCTGTTGGTGGTTCTTATCAACCAAATCTAACCTCCAACTTAAGTCCAAAAAGGAGAAAACTAACATGTCTTACACACATATACCTTTACTATTGACATAGTACCACTTGTATTTGCAAGAACATTATTTTGCAAGACATAACATGAATATGGTGGAATTATAGTTAAAAGGTGCAACTCCAAAAATGTAAACGCATCATCCGCGCCAAGGAAGAAAAAGAAGGCCCATACAACTTACAAATTTGGGCCAAGCACCAATGTGAGAATGATCTAAGCCCAGCCAGAAGCCCATAGCGCGAAGGCGGCGTCGAGGCGGGCTAGGCCTGGTGTGGCTGCACCAGCGGTGCGCCCGCACCGCCCCAAGCTCCGCTCAGTCCCACTCTTCTCAGCAGGTGCATTGATGATGCCTAGGCTCGGTTCAAGATAGTTTCCATATTTTTCTCTCCCAAACCGACCCCAATCATGTATAAATAGAGGGGTGGAGTTCATTCTCAAAACACACACCACACTTGAGCTCTCTCTCCCTCCACTTGTATCTTTTACTATTTTTAGTTTTATTTGGAGCAAGGCAAGCTTCATTGGAGGCTTGAACCTCTAGGGGCAAACTTGGTTTGAAAAATATGAAGAGCTCCCTTATGTTCTTGTTCTCATTTTATCAATATAGTTATGTTATGAAATTAGAGCAAAGTTCTTATGTTATTCATTTAGCATATGAAACTTTATGCTTAATCTTTCATACATACATGTTTAGACCAAGACCTAAATTGAGGTAGTAGGTTCTACTTTAAGATTAGTTTTGGTTATTATATTCTTGTGGGTTCATCGTCCGTCCCCGTGGCGGATGCTCTAGTAAGAGGACTCCTGATAAAGACAGAAGTTCCTGGCCACTGCTAGAGTAGTAACCGATAGCGTAGCCGTGGTGTCTATGTTAGAAGTTACCTTCGTTTGCCTTGTATCCTACGGTTGAGGGGTAGGCGGCAGGTGGTGACAGCCCTATCCATCCTTTGTAATCCCCCATGTTCGGATATGGCATAGAGCTATAGACCGGCATCGACTGGCAGACCAGTTGCAATCTGGTGCCTGAAGTAAGTTTATAGTGACCAAAGCTATCTTAACTTAGGACCTCTACCCCTAGAAATTCATGTATTTGTATGATCATCTGCTAATCTTAGCATAGCTATACAAGATAAGCATGCTCCAGTTTAGGTTTATTATTTTATTCTTTATTCTTTCTTTTATCTTTATCCTTGAGATTGGCTTGAGAGTGTGTGTCACACTATCCAATATCTATCTTGGATTACCCCTGTTATGAACTTTAGTCTATTATATAGTCATGTTATCCTATCCATCTCCCTGCTAGAGACTTTTATATCATGCCTTCCTTTGGGAAAATATAAATGAACGATACCCGAATACTTCCGGGTAAAATGCTACAACGATATATCCGTGTGCTTGCGGAATTTTTCTGCATGTGTTCAGAAATATCGTCATGGCATTTCTAGTGCCATTGCTAGGAAACACCAATCCTAGTGGTGACACTAAGAAATGCTAACAAGCATTTCTAGCGCCGTTGTCGGGGATGGACTTAAAACCTCCACACTTGGTGATTGCACTAAGAAATGCCAACAAGCATTGTCTGGCGCCGTTACCGGAGATGGACTTAAAACCTCCACACTTGGTGATTGCGCTAAGAAATGCCAACGGTGCCTCATTTCTCAGGTGTATAGTGTCTTTGTTTTTGTCTGACTGGTCGAACACCAGTTGGTAGACCCAATTTGTGCTTGATTACCTCCCTCGGGATCTCGGGTATGTCTGACAGCTCCCAAGCGAACACATCTTTATTTGCCAGGAGGAAAGCAATGAGCTCAAGTTCCTATTGAGGAGGAAGGTTGGTCCCGATATGGGTGACCTTATCAGGGTTTGTTGGATCAACGATGATGGGCTTGATAGTCTGGTCCCCAGTTGTGACTTCCTTGGGTTGAGGAACATCATCGGGTTTGTCCACGACTACCACTTGATTGGAGATTTCCTGTTTACCCCCAGAGTCTGAGGCTGTGGAAGTGCCAAAGCCTGAGTTTGGGGCGATGTTGGAGCATGAGGCTATGGAAGCGTCAGAACCTAGGTCTCTAGCAAGGCTAGAGCCTTGAGTCTGGCTTCAGCAGCTTTAGAACTCTCGGGAACTGGCTCTTTGGTCACGGCCTCAAGAAGCGGCATTGTCACGATAGGCGTAGGTAGAGTTGCTGCTGGCGTTGTCATGATAGCCCGGTTCACTGCTTTTTGTTGCTTTGATGGTGGCTCGGCCGGGTCTATTGGAACTTGCTTAAATTACTTGATTAAATCAAGAGTCTTCATCTCGCAGGCAATAGCACCCTTTCGGTCATCGTATACAGTGATGGGGCCATGAGGCCCGGGTACTTTGAGCACCGAGTAGGCAAAGTGGGCGACGGCCAAGAATTTATTCAGGAACGGTCATCCCAAAATGCAGTTGTATGTAGACTCAAAGTCCGCTACCTTGAAAGTGAGGAATTTGGTCCTAGGTTCTCACCTTCTTGAAGGGTAACCTAGAGGTCGATCCTTCCGAGGGGGTAAGCTGACATGCCTGGCATTATTCCATAGAAGGGTTCCTTGAATGGAATTAGAGCCTTCCTGGGCAATGCGAGGTTGTCATAGGTGTTTACGAAGAGCAGGTTGAGTGCACTGCCACTATCGATTAAGGTTCGGTGACCTTGTAATTCCTAATATTTGGCTTGATCACCAACGGGAGCAGTGGACCATCATATAGAGTCAGGGGATGATCCTTGATGTCAAATAAAATAAGGACTTCTTACCACTTGAGCCTTCTTTCCGATGACTAGGTACTACTTACCTGCCACTGGACCTATTTCAGCATGGTCTTGGAAGCGAGGGTGGCTGTGCCACCATAGATAATGAGTATCTCATTCTCGAGCAGGATGATTTCTTCTTCCTCATCTGTCAGGTGAACGTTCTGATTTTGCCTTTGCTAGCATATGGGTGCTTTGGCCCAATGCTACTGCTCTTCTTCCTATTTTTGCTTCTTATATACTAAGCACTCTGTGAAGGAGTGCTTGGTAGAACGATGTACAGGGCAATAAACAGGAAGGTCATTGGGTTTACCTTGGCATCAGGGCGGAGCTTTACCCTTTTTGGCGGTGAGGACTTTGGCATCTCTGTTCTTACACTTCTTGTCCTTGCCCTTCTTCTTATCCTCCGCTGATCGGGAGGCGTCGAGTTGTCTATGCACTTGTGCTCGGGCATCAGCTGCCTTGGGCATTGCCTCGATGATCTTATAGAGCTCAGCCACCGTTTTTGGATTTTTAATGGCTAACTTCTCGGTAGTCTTCTCATCCTTGCAGCCCTATTTGAAAGCTATGATCACCCGATCTTCAATCATGCTAGGGATCGTGTTGCGGATATCACTGAACCATCGAATGAAATCCCAAAGAGATTCATCGGGTTTCTAGACACATGCAAACAGATCATCCTCCTGACCGGGACAGGTGTATGCTGCATGGAAGTTGAACTCGAACATCTGGCATAGATGAGCCTAGGATTGAATGGTACCTTTGGGTAGATTCATCAACCATGTTTGGGCTAAGCCCTATAGGACAGTCGGGAGCTGATTTGCCTTTACATAGTCATCACCATATGTTGCCTCGATAACCTTGGAGTGATCTGGATCCACTCTCTAGGGTTGGTGGTGCCATTGTACTTCTCGATCGGGCCAGGCTTGAACTTTGGGGGCTAGACAACCCTTTGAAGATTTGGAGCAAACGCCTGATAGTCGGTGATTGAGATTCAGGGATTGGTGCCATAATGTTGAGCTCGATTGCTATTGAGCATTATTCGAGCATCCCGATTTCTCCGATTCACATCTAGCTCGGGACTAGGGTCCCAACCACTAGGCGGTGCGTTGTAACGGTTGCCCACTAATCGATTAGATCTCTCAGGGTGAGCATTCAGATTACGTGAGTGTGACTGGCTGATTTGGAAGGTGTGGTGGCCTTTGTGTCTAGGCGTTGCTTAGCCTGATTAGCTAAGTGTTGAGCCTATTTGATGATGGTAGCCAGTGGCATTCCTTCTTGAGTTGGGGCTCCCATAGTTTCTAGGAGCGTTCTGATTTGGATATTGTCTTCCTGAGCCATGTGGAAGTCAAAATTTAGGTTCCATGGGCACAGGATAGATTCTATCACTGTTCATGCGCCGGAATTGTGTCAAGCATCAGAGCATTGCTGAGATGGGGTGGTGGTCATGATGCTGATGACCTAGCCTTAGTTGATGCTTGCGTGTTACCCCGTGTAGCCATGTAGATCTTATGGTTTTCGTAAGGATCAATCTCAACCTCTTCGTATGAGCCGTCATAGTCAACATCGAGACGGGCAGCAGAGTCTGCTAGATCCTCGGGGATCTGACTAAACGAGGTGAGAACTTTGTGGCCAGCGCGGGTTAGATCAGGATCATCGATCCCTGTCAATATCAGCTTGAAATCTCCCTGGTGCTCGAATACTAAACTTCCAAAGTGGATAGTCGGTGACACATCGCGGGACAAAGAGTTGATCTATGACTATGAGTAATAATTGCCCATAATTGCATATCTAATGGAGGATGGTGCCACAGCGGCGTCGGGACACGCTGGATCTAGGTACCAAATCCTGTTGAAGATCGGCATGATTGGTCTTCACGCAAGATCCACATACCTGGCGTGCCTCTATCGGTGTTTTTTTACCGGCAGATATTTGGTTCTTGGGGAACCCTACCTGGTGCGAAGAACAATCATAGGTGAAGATGAGATTTATACTGGTTCGGTCCCCCAGGAAGCGAGTAAAAGTCATATGTCCAGTTGCTACTATTGTATTGCTTGTATTCGGCGAGATTGTTGTTACAATGTAGCTATGCCTATGAAAGAGTCGATGATTACAATAGGGGATATTGCTAGCTATTTATATCTGGGATCAACTTGCCCTACAAGCTAAGGAGTCGTGCCCTAGTCGGAGTCTTGGCGCCATCCAGAGATATCCTTCCTTAAATAGGGTCGTCATGGGCCTTCGGGTCGTATCTGATCCAGAGTCGGTAGTCGGCAATATGGAAGTCGGGGTACTCGGGGGTATGGCATTGACACTATCCATTCTATTATTTATATTTTCTAAGATTTTGTCATTGGAAGCTAGTTTTCTAGATAAGCCCTCCATAATTTTAGCTTGGCCAAAAATTAACTCTCTCAAGGGTGGTTGATTATTGAAATTTTTGAAATTATTACCTTGATAGTTACCTTGGTAGTTTGGCCTCTATTGTTGATTCCATCCTTGATTCTGTTGAGGATGATAGTTGTTGTTGTTGATGAAGTTCTCATCCTCATTGGTTTCAGGACAGTTGTTCCCTGAATGCCTAGTGTTTCCACACTCTTCACTTGTCATGCGGGAATCATAAATGTGTATGACTTCTTGCTTCTCATTGGCTCGGTCTTCAAGCCTCTTTATGAGCCGGTCCATCTTGGCAGACAACATGTCTATGTCCTTGAGTTGATGCATACCTCCACCGCTCTTGTGGATCTGAAGACGTTCTTCATTCCAACCTTGGTTGGAGACCATTTTTTATACGAGAGTTGTTGCTTGTGCCATTGTGAGTGATAAGAAAGCACCTCCAGCAGCGGCATCCATATTCTCATGGGTGTTGTTTGTTAACCCATGGTAGAAAGTCTGCATGAGTAGCCAATCCTCCATCCCATGGTGACGACATTCTGAAATGTAGTCTTGAAAGCATTACCATGCCTCATGGATAGATTCATCATGTTGCTGTTGGAAGCTTGATATTCTCCCACACAGAACATTGGTCTTGCCTATGGGAAAGAACTTTGCTAGGAAGGCAGTGGAGCAGTTTTCCCATGTAGTATTTCTATATTTGTGGGCATAGAACAATTGCTTCGCCTTCCCCAAGAGTGAGAATGGGAAAAGGCGAAGTAATATGGTGTCTCTGGTAACTCCTTTGATGGTGAAAGTGCTGCAGATCTCCAGGAAGTGTTGGAGATGAGCACTCGCATCTTCATGTGCCTTTCCATAAAATTGGCTAGCTTACACCATGTTGATGAGAGCTGGATTGAACTCAAAGGCATTGTCTCCATTGTTGATCATCGGTCCAATACGGATGTTGGTCGTAGTTGGAGCAGAGAATTCACGGAGAGTCTTGTCAGCCATGGCTTTGAAAGGTGGTGTTAAGCTCTACCTTATATGGTTGTCTTTCGATTCTAAAGCTAAAACTTTCTTAAGTTTAGCCTTAGTCCTCCTAAGTAGTGCTTCTAGATTTTCAACGTAGTTTGTCAGAAGGTCAAAACCGGTCATACAGTACCCTGCATAAGATACAAAAGTAGATAGAACAAGGGTAAGCCTATTTGAGCAGGGGTATATGATTTTCTCGATCACATCAATAAGTAAAAGTTTATCAATATTTCTTCTTGTCTAGCTACCTTCCCTGGCAACGGTGCCAGAAATGTTTGTTGGTATTTATTAACTTGTCACTTGTTTAAGTAGCCACCTAATGTTGTTGACATTTCTTAGCATCACTTTTGCTAAGTTGTCATCCCTAGCTATGATGCCAGAAATGTTTGTTAGTACTATCTAGTGTCACTTCCAGAATGACACTAAGAAGTACTTAAGTATTTTATTGTGACTAGAAAGAATGCAAATATGTATATGAACGGATCTGCAAGCGCACAGATAATATACCATTGTAGCATTTTACCCGAGAGTATTCTAGGTATCGTTATTTATATTTTTACCATAGGGAAGGACGGGCGGATGGAATATATTGATAACTTATACTTTTGATGGAGAAATAACCCATAACTATTACTCTACTCACAACAGGGGTAAGTCAAGAGATAAATATATATGAATGATAAATGATATTGATCACTCAGAGTACTCGTTTCTATGGCATTAGCATGACTAAGTAGATATTAGAGAAATAATTCCTAAGTCATTCTTAATTATAAGTCAAAGCATACTATGATTAATGCAATTACACTTAGTAGTCATGGCTAAGATCAACTACATATCTACACATAAGGGATATTACTAAGGAAGATCAAGAACAAAGCATGACTTCCTTCATAACTAGATCCTACTTGACCTATATTCGGGGAGTGGACAACAAAGGAGTCAACGGGAGTGTCACATCCGTGATCTATCACATGGCCTAGAATATAGGGTGCATCCGCAAGTAAACAACGTATAAGAACCACGCTTACACAATGTCGACCACTCACCCCATATACATTAGGGCGAGCGCTATACGAACTTATGCTTGAACATGATGATAATCTAGCTATACTAAGCATATAATCAAAGTAGACAATGAACATGATAACTAGGAACATGAATAATACTAAGAACACTGTCGAATCAATTGTAGTAAACATACGAATAATAAAAGATACAAAAGAGGATACAAGGGGCTATACCAAGCCACGCTCTTGACAAGATGAGGAATCCAACCGAAGCTTGCCTCCCTCTAGATCTAACCTAGCTAGCTATGCCCTAGAATATGGTGGAGCTCTGAGGATGATCAGGGTTTGATCTCTTGAATGAATGACTGCTTGAATGAAGGAGGATACCCTAGGGGTGGCAGGGGCTGGTATATATAGGGGGGAGCGTCAATCCTGAGCCCTTGGATCAAACCAACTTGAAAGAATGGCGCAGATGCAAACCCTAAGGCGGTGGAGAACCAACGTAGGAAGGAGTGGGTGACAGATGGGCCCAGGGGGCCGGCCGGCCTACAGGTGGGGCTGGTTGCCTCTCACGGTCTTCTTCGGTGGTTTGCCTTCTAGTGTCCTCTGGAACCTTCTAAAGTTGTTTTCGTCGTGGATAATTATGATTAATTCTGACGTTTGGGTCTACCTTGACGGTTTTCTGGATAAACCCCGCTGAAAACACAGATTCACTAAAACTTGTAGAATTTGTTAGTTTAGACCCCTAAACCTATGTTGGTGATTATTTTATGCCCCTATACATGTTATATTGACGGTTTATAGTGGTTGTTAACTACCGTCAATATTGCTGCAAATGGATTTGTTGCGAAATAGCCTAATTGTGCCTGACATTTTTCGTCATGCATATAAGAATTCCATATAATATTTAGGTTCTAATATGAAGTAGCCTAATTTCATGTTTTAGGTTTTAAATGTTACTTGCATTTGATTTTCTTGTACTGATGTTGTTGTATATGTTTGCTTCCCTATGCCCACCTCATTATTCTGCATTACACACGTTCTAATAATTTAAACTTGTTAATCAATACATAAATTTAGATATGGATTTTTTAATCTACCCTTGTCATTGTATCAGAATTGTGGCATCATATACATCATGGGTGTAATACATCTATCTAAGGGCACATAGATATTTATAGCATGAACTTAGATTTAACTACATAAAAAAATACGAGCATGAACTTAGATTATGCTAATCTACCAGATGATGACTGCTTATTTAGAATTTTGGCACTAGTTCTTGTCTATTTGCAAGTAATTTACACGATGATTCATCATGTCTACTAGATTGTATAGATTCTTGAGCTTACTTGTGTTTTTTCTCCAGGTTCATCCGCAGGAAGCTGCCAGGACTGATCTAGTGGTTGCATCCTTCTTTCTCTTCTACAGTATTTTAGTTAGATCTGATCTGTGCTCTCTTGTTGATGCTGCAGAGTGTTCTCTATTTGCTTCGTGTTGTAGAGTAGCAGGTAAGTATTGTCTTTTTAAAAAATTTGTCCTTTGTTTCCCTTTTCCCAGATTCGTTTTGATCATCTTGGAATGCAAGTCTGTCTGTTTTGCACTTTAACCCTTCTTTTGTTTTTGACTTAAAGTATTGTTTCTTTTGTCTTCTTTTTTGGCCTAGTACAGACGTGTTTCTGCGTTGGGCTTTTATTGTACTATATTAACTTGTTCAAACTTGTGGCTTTATTGCTTTTGGGCCCACTACAAGAATGTTTTTGGACTAGGACTTTATTGAAAGTCTGTGTTTTGTGGAACTAGTAGGATTTCATTTATTTATGGGTCTTTTATGTTTTGGGCTATTAGATAATTCCTTGATATTTTGGTCATTTCTTTCTCTTGTTTACTCCTTTGAGAAAGATTTGTGTACGTATGTGTCTTTCATCCTCTGTTCACCCTATTTTTTCACCTTATTTTGGTTTCCTAAACTGCTTTCATCTATTTGTTCCTGCCATGTTATTATTGATTGTGTATTACAACTTTGTTGTAAATAGGTTGTGCTCTAGGCAAACCAATGGTTTGAAGGGGACTGCTACTTCAATACAGCTTCTGAGTAAGGAGATAGTTAAATTTGAATTTCATATATATGGCCAATGTGGCATTTATGTGCATTATTATTTATTTATTTTGCTTCCACCATCACTCTAGTTACATTTTTTGAGCAAAAATATGGCGATTCCTTAGTTTGGTATTGAACTTAGCAAAGTTGTTCCTAGTATGCTGTTTTAGTTTTTTTTTTTTTTTGCACAGTACATATAAGCTTGGTACTAACCATAGCATAATGCTGCTATATATGACTGTGAGCATCAGATTATGATAAGAGGATCTATAATTGATGTGTTCATTGCTATTGTAACAACATTCCATATTTCTCTGTGGTTTTTGCATTGCATAGAAAAAAATTAAAAATATTTATTCTTAACTCCTAGCTCTTCGCCCAAGTTCTAAAGCTCTGAGATCCTAGCATAACTCAGCGTCCAGCCAAGTTCGCCCAAGTTCTCCTCGATATGTCTGAGCTATTTTAACTCCTAGTATATGAAATGTGCTTTTGCAGATGCAATAGTTGTTAGCCACCTGTGATCTGCATTCTTTTGCAAAATTTGTCTTGAAAAAATTGTTTATTTTCTGAACAATGTGCCATATTTCTCTCTGTGTTCTGCATTCCACATAAAAAATTGATAAATTTTTTAATATTTTGAATAATGTGGCGTATGTGTTATGTGATTTTGCAATACATATGTGTTATGTGATTTTTAATTTTTCTTATTTTCATTTTTATTCTTTTCTGGCCTTTTGTATCTTTGGACCTTGTTAAATCAAGTCCCTGTTATGTTGGACTTTTCATTGGGCCTTTAAGTATATGGCCTGTTAGATCCATTTGTTTTTATCAACTCCTGGGTAATTCCGCATTTATTCCAACCATGTGGAGTTTCATTGGTCTCAGTGGTTTTTTCTCGATTCCCACAACGTCCATTTACTCCAAACATGTGGAGTTACTTCATGTTTTCTCGGCTATCACGATGGCCATTTGGTTTTGCCTTTTTAATCGCTCCTTCCTTTCAATATAACGCATTCACCTTCCTCTCCCACTTTTGTTCTTTTATTTATGTCTCTTTCTCCTCTAGGGATTCTCCGACTGTTTTGGATCCTGCATGTAAGTTTTTCCTTCTTATTGTGTATGTTTTTCTTTGTTTAGTTCTTCAATCATCAATAACTTCCTGTCTATTTTGTGCATGTGTTTTTTGTGCACACAGTCCCTCTGTTTTTTCTTGTTTTGTATTCTGCTCTTGTCTATTTCTGCTATCTATCCATGGATATTCTCTTTTTGACTCACATGCCATTGATGTTGATGTCTATTCAACCAGACTATCAGGTAGGGGATAGTTCACTAGGGTTTTGTAGATCTAACCCACGTTTTGTGGTGGTTAATCGGTATTTTTGGGAGGCTAAAGCAGTATTAGGTTTCCAATGTGTTTGAATTCATTACTGATCAGGAGGTAATCCATTATTGTGGTCACATATTTTTTAGAATATGGTTCATTGATTATTATTCTTTGATGCAGTTTTCAGTCTTTAAGATTCTATTTGCATATCATCTAGAGGCTGTTGAAGGTATCTGCTAATATTTTCTCTATTCTTTATACTGAAATGTTCATTTGGATGTAGTATTATTTTTTTGATTGTTCATATTTTTTCGGTGCAGTATAGTTTAGGCGTTAAGTGCAAATTTACTATATGGTGTTCTATTTATATGTTTTTACTAACAGCAGAGTTTTCTTGCTTAGCACATAGGAAGTTGTATTGGTTTTGCATCAAGAAAACTCTGCTGTGAGTAAAAACATATCATTATAGAACAACATATTGTAAATGTACATTTAATGCCTAAACTAAACTGCGCCAAAAAAACATGAACAATAAAAAAATAATACTACATCCAAATGAACAGTTCAGTATAAGGTCAGAGAAAAAAATCAGCAGGTACCTTCAACAGGCTCTAGATGATATCCAAAATGAATTTTCAAGACTGAAAACTGCATCAAAGAATAATAATCAATCAACCATATTCTCAAAAAAAATATCCAACCATAACAATAGATTACCTCCCTATAAGAAGCTATACAAAAGGGCATAGTTACACCTGATCAGTAACGAATTCAAACACAATGGAAACCTAATACTACTTCAGCCTCCCAAAGATATCGATTAACCACCCACAAAATGTGGGTTAGATCTACAAAACCCTATTGAACTATCCCCTACTCTGGTTGAATAGACATCAACATCAATGGCATGTGAGTCAAAAACAGCAAACGTCCACAGACTGATAGAAGGAATAGACATGAGCAGAATACAAAACAAGAATAAACAGAGAGACTGTGTGCACAAAAAACACATGCACAAAAGAAGACATGAAGTTATTAATGATTGAAGAACTAAACAAAGAAAGAACATACACAATAAGAAGAAAAAACTAAAAAACTTACATTCGGGATCCAAAACAGTCAGAGAACTCTAGAGGAGAAAGAGCCAGAAAGAAAATAATGAAAGTGAGAGAGGAAGGTGAATGTGTTATATAGAAAATAAGGAGGAGTTGAAAAGGCAGAACCAAATGGTCGTTGTGATAGCCGAGAAAAAAAAAAGAAAGTAACTCCACATGGTTGGAGTAAATGGACGTCGTGGAATCAAGAAAAAACCGCAGAGACCGACGAAACTCCACATGGTTGGAGTAAATGCGGAACTACCTAGGAGTTGATCAAAACAAATGGATCTAACAAGCCATATACTACTTAAAAGCCCAGTAAAAAACAAACATAACAAGGACCTTGATTTAACAAGGCCCAAAGATACAAAAGGCTAGAAAAGAATAAAAATAAAATTAAGAAAAAATAAAAATCACATAACACATATGCCACATTATTCAAAATATTAAAAAGTTTATCAAGTTTTTTTCTATGGGATGCAGAACACAGAGAGAAATATGGGACATTATTCGAAAAATAAACAATTTTTCCAAGACAAATTTTGCAAAAAATAAAGATCACAGGTGGCTAACAACTAGGGGTGCATCTGCAAAAGCACATTTCATTACCAGGAGCTAAAATAGCTTAGACATGTCGAGGCAAACTTGGCTGGAGGCTGAGTTATGCTAGGATCTCAGAGCTTTAGAACTTCCTTGGGCAAACTTCTAGGAGTTAAGAATAAAATATTTTTCAACTTTTTTTTCTATGCAATGCAAAAAAACATAGAGAAATATGGAACATTGTTACAATAGCATAATAGCATATATGCTAAGGTTAGTACAAAGCTGATATGTACTGCAGAACAACTATGCTAAGCTCAATACCAAACTATAAAGACGACAAATATGCTAAGCACATAACATAAACTCCAAAGTTATAATGACGCGATACTAAAATTACACTTGGAGTGTGAAAAGTGTGAAAAATTACATTGCATCCTTGGATGTAAAACTAGTACTATTAGCTTATAAGTGTCAACATAGGTCAAACAAAATACTATAGTACATAGAAATCCATGTCAAAGCCTCCTTGAAACCATTTCTTGGTCGAGAAACAATAGTGAAAATTCAAATAGAACAAATGAAAGGGTAGCTAGGCGGAATATTGCAGATTCTTCATGTGAATTTCAAATTCTACAAAAAAGATTTCTATGGAATGCATATCGCTAAAGACATGTATGCACATTGTTCAAAATAGAAGCTAATTTTCCAAATAACTTTCTATGGTTTACAAATCACAGAACACACATGCCACATTCTTCAGAGGAAAAAAATCCAAATAATTTCTACAAAATAAAACGATCTTATATTTATTTTTACCAACTAAATAGATTATTGACACCACTAATTGAAATACTAACATCACTAATCATTTATAGAAATAAACAAAAACATATAAACACATTTTAAAAATAAAAGAAACTCATTTTACTTTTGTTAGGGCCAAAACAGAATTAACCGCAGATACCAGGCGCTAGCTCGATAGAATTGCTTGACTCAATAAATATTGGTTTAATTACAAAAAAGGTCAAGGGGTAGATTGTAAAAAAAGTAGTGACTGGGTTTGACCCTCCTAAGGTGGCATTGACTGATGACATGGGATGCCCTTATTGGATGGAGAGGGTGCTGACATGGCGGGGCCTTTGACCTTGTTGACCGCGGGTCAATGATCAATCTCGGCCATCCATAGGAGATCAGATGCTAGGGTGCGTCACACCAGGATGGGCGCCGTCCAGGGCCGCAGATGGCCGTGGTGGCTTGCCGAAATTGGCGCTTTGGTGGCCAACGGCCTCCGACGAGATGCCGAGGTGGGCGAGGGTCGACGAGGATGCCGTGGTGATCTTGATGGTGGAGTTTTTGTCGGCGGTGGTGGACACTAGTAAGGGGCGGCGGCACACCTCGTCGAGGTCGGAGAAGCGGTGCTGTGGGCACGGATCGATGAGTAGGAGCTGTGGGCAGTGAAAGCATCTAGGCCCCTAGTTGGGTTTTGGTGATTAATGATGACACGAGATTACTATGACTAATATGTGTTTTGCAGAGTCAACTTGAGTTAGGTCATAGTAATAATGATTGTTTGGGCAATTATGGTTTTCATGCCCCTATCGATGGAAATCGTTTTGATTTTTAAAGGACGGACAACAAGGTTAAGGATGGACTAGTTCTAAGTGTCATTTGGCGTTGGAGAGACACTTAGAGTAGTTTAGGACTTTATTTTTTCATTTAGCCATACTATTAAGGGTGGTATGAACTAGTAGCTTGACCTAGGTGAGTCTAATGGGTTAGGTGTGGTGCACACTTATTAAACTTAGCACTAGGTAGCTCAAGAATAGCCCAAAGATCAATTGGAGTCAACCTCATTCACAAAGGATTCTGAATTGGAAGTGAATGGAGGGTCAAATGTTGACCGGACGCTGTTTTAGTGATGACCATACTCACAGGTGTTGCGTCCGGTCAGTGATTAGGGCACACAATAGAAGTCGAGGAGCGACCGGACATTGCACAGTGATTGGAACCGGACACGCCTCTAGTCGTATCTGTAGCAGTAGGGCCTCACTGTCAGGGAGGACCGGACGCTGAATAGTAAATGACCGGATGCTGAGTTTGCAGCGTCAGGTCAACATCAGAGAGGGCCCGAGACCAAAATTCCTGACAGAACGTGTCCGGTGGATGTTGACCAGATGTTGGCTAGCGTCAGGTCACTCCTACTGCCTTGTCTGATAGGCCGATGCCACGTAGCCATTGGCTACTAACCGAACATGTCCGGTCACTTCGACCGGTGCGTCCGGTCACCCCGAAAACTACTGAGTTGGACAACAATGGTTATGTTTTAAAGTGGGGAGTATATATACTTCTCCTCGTCCAACTTACCACTCTTGCCTATTTGTTCAACTGAGAAACACCTTTGGAGTGCAAGAGAGACCAAGAGCCTAGTGGGGTGATTGAGATTTGATAATCCAAGATTGAGGACCTCATTAGTGCATGGGGAGTAGCAAGTGTGCATCCACCTTTCTAATTAGGCTTGTCTTGGTCAAGTGAGAGTGTGTGCTTGTTACTCTTGATTATCGCCATCACCTAGACGGCTTGGTGGTGATTGGAAACTTGGTGATCATCTGGTGGAGCTTGTGGATGACCCAAGTCATGGTGTGAGCGGTTGTGGGCGATTCATGGTGACGGAGTGTCAAAGAATCAGCCCATAGAGAGCACTTGATCCTTGCATGGATCAAGGGAGAGCTATACCCTTGCGCGGGTGCTCCAACGAGGACTAGTGGGGAGTGGCGACTCTCCGATACCTCAGAAAAACATCGCCGCATTCATGTCCTTCTCTTTACTTTGAGCATTTACATTTGAGCAATTCAATTCATATCTTTACATTCTTAGAATTGCAATGCTAGAGTAGGATTAGAACCTAGGGTGCAAAAAATTTTATGCGGTAGAACAATAGAAACACTTCTAGGCACAAAGGGGTGAAATGGGCTAAGTGTAAGGCTTAATTATTGAAAGAAATTTAGAATTAGCCCAATCCACCCCCCCTCTTGGGTATCTTGATCCTTTCAATTGGTATCAGAGCCTCGTGCTCCTTAAATTAGGCTTAACCACCTAGAGCAAGATGTCCCACGGGGATGGACCCCCTCCCATCTTTGAGGGAGATGATTTTCCTTATTGGAAAATTCTCCTGAAGGCGCACCTAGAGGCTTTAGATGTTGGAGTTCTCAGAGCTGCCTCACAAGGTTTCCCAACACCTAGGGATCCCTCTAACCTTCAAGGTGATGAGGTTCACTAATAGAAGTGGAATGCAAAGGCTAGAAACACTCTTTTTAGAGGCCTTTGCAAGGATGTCTTTAACCGTGTGCGGAACCACAAAGATGCCCATTCACTGTGGTCGGACATTTGTGTGCTCCATGAGGGAACCAAGAGTGAGCATGAGGAATGCTATCACCTTGTAATGAGGAAGCTTAATTCATTTGAAATGCTTCCTAGTGAAAGTGCTAATGAAATGAATTCATGTTTGAATGTTCTTGTAGAGGAGGTCAATGGGCTTGGACTCACTCAAATGCAACCATCCATTATTGTGAGAAAGATCTTGAGTGTCCTCCCCATTGACAAGTATGGGCAT
This sequence comes from Miscanthus lutarioriparius, assembly GCA_904845875.1. Classification (NCBI taxonomy): domain Eukaryota; kingdom Viridiplantae; phylum Streptophyta; class Magnoliopsida; order Poales; family Poaceae; genus Miscanthus; species Miscanthus lutarioriparius. Next base: position 27,352,449 of record CAJGYO010000015.1, read on the forward strand.
ATTGTGACAGTGCTTCATCAAGGTGATCTTTCCATCGCTACACCAACTCAAATATTGGGGAAGATCAATGCACATGAGATGTACATACACATCACTCCACAAGATGGCTCTTTTTCCACCAAGAAGAAAGATTTGGCATTCAAGGCTAGCCAAGAGAAGAGGGGCAAAGCAAAAGTTGATCATGATAGCTCAAGTGATGATGAGATTAATGATGCAAGCCTTGCCCTCATGGTGAGAAGAACCGCCAAGATGCTCAAGAAGCTAAACAAGAATGGTGTCAAGTTTGATAGCAAGAAGAAGAAATTCTTCACTAGTAGTAGAAGGAAGCCCATCTCCGAAATGGATTGCTACAATTGTGGAGATCTTAGTCATCTAGACCATCAATGCCCCAAACCCAAGAAAGACAAGTACAAGAAAAAGTACAAGGGCAAGAAAGATGACTCAAGTGATGATGATGATGAGAAGAAGAAGAACAAGCCATACAAGAAGAAAGATGGCAAGAAGGAATTTTACAACAAGAAGAAGAATGGCAAGGCCTATATTGTTGGTGATTGGCTCACGGACATTGAAACATCAAGTGGCTTATCCGATGATGAAAGTGAAAATGAGAAGGAGAAGGTGGCCGCTCTTGTGATTGGCTCTTCACTATCTCCATTGACACCACGGTCATCATCCTCTACACAATGAAAGGTACAAAAAGATGATGATAGTAGTGGTGATGACAATGCTAGTGATGATGAGAATGGTAGTGATAGTGATGAAGAATTTGAATCACCTTCTTATGATGATCTTGTCAAATTATTAAACCAATACACTAAAATCATTAGAAAGACAAGAGCTAAAAAGGAGAAGCTAGAACTTGAGAATGACTCACTCTTAGCAAAGTATGACATAGCCAAAAAAGCTAATGATGAGCTTAGAGAAGAGAATAAAATTGTGTCATCCAAACTCAAGGAGCTCAAAACCTCTAAAAGGGAGCTTTGAGAAAAACATGATAAACTTGAGGAAATACACAATGAGCTCACCACTAGTTACAACTTGCTAAAAGAAGAGTACACCAATCTCAAGATTAATCATGATAATCTTGTTCTTTCTCATGAGTTATTGTCCAATGAGCCGCATGATGCTACTAACAATGTTTTTAAGATTGATATAGCCACATCATGTGATGACTTGATTGTTGAGAGCATTGAGCAAGGTTCTAGTAGCAAAGGCAAAAAAGTGGTTGAATCCGATAACTATGATGATTATGTCAAGCTCAAGAATGAAAATGAAAAGCTCAAGAAGGATCTTGAAAAGCTATCAACCACCAACATAATTGTGGTAGAGAATCTTGACAATAATCATGATATGGATCTTGAGAATGAGATGCTTAGAGAAGAGAACAAGAGACTCAAGATGGAGAAGAACCATGATGAACTTAGAGAAGAAAACAAGAAACTTAAGTTGGAGAAAGAGCATCTCAAGACCGGTTTGAGCAAGTTCACAAGAGGCCAATATCTACAAAGTGAGATACTTATGAACACTGTGATGAAGATGGATAGAAGTGGTATTGGGTTCTTAGCAAATCAAGAGAAGAAAGCTCAAGCTCAACATCAACAACAATACAAGTCAAAGCCTAAGCCAAAGAGATGCTTTGAGTGTGGACAAGAAGGTCACTTTGCTCATGAGTGTGAAACTCCACCACCACAACCCTTGCCCAAGCATGCTAGACCCTTTGCCTTCAATGCTCACTACTTGCTTAGAAAACATTCTAGTAGAAAGATGAAACTCATGTTCTTAGGTCCACCCAACAAGAATAGGCCTAAGCAAATTTGGGTTGCTAAGTCACTAGTTTAGAAAGTCAAGGGCCCTCATCAAGTTTGGGTCCCTAAACAACAAGCTTGATCTCTTGTGTGTAGGTGAACTACAAGACCGGTGGAAGTCATTGGGTTATTGATAGTGGTTGCACTCAACATATGACCGGTGATCCTCGTATGTTCACCTCACTAGATGAAGAAGTAGATGGTCAAGAAAGGATTACATTTGGTGACAATTCAAAGGGCAAAGTACAAGGGTTGGGCAAAGTTGCAATGTCAAATGATCACTCAATATCAAATGTGCTATATGTTACTTCATTGAGTTTCAACTTGCTATCCGTTGGTCAATTGTGTGATCTTGGCTTTCAATGTTTATTTACCGAGAAGGAAGTGGTTGTGTCAAAGAAAGATAATGATCAAGTTATATTCAAGGGCTTTAGATACAATAACCTATATCTAGTGGATTTCACCTCCAAAGATGCAAACTTGAAGACATGCTTATTCACCAAAACATCACTTGGGTGGCTTTGGCATAGAAGACTTGCACATGTTGGGATGAGTTCACTTAAGAAGTTAATGAAAAATGAATTGGTAAGAGATTTGAAGGATGTGAAATTTGAGAAGGATAAGCTTTATAGTGCATGTCAAGCCAGCAAGCAAGTTGCAAACACTCATCCAACCAAAGCTTACATGTCAACAACAAGAGTGCTAGAGCTTCTCTACATGGATCTATTGGACCAACAACTTACAAGAGTTTGGGAGGCAACCTCTATTGTCTTGTGATAGTTGATGACTACTCTAGATACACTTGGGTGTTCTTCCTTCATGATAAGACCAATGTGGACGCATGTTTCAAGAAGTTTGCCAAGAGAGCACAAAATGAATTTGGAGTGAAGCTCAAGAAGATAAGAAGCAACAATGGGAAAGAATTTGTCAACATAAACATTGAAGCATATTGTGATGAAGTTGGGATCAAGCATGAGGTCTCCACAACCTACACACCTCAACAAAATGGTGTAGTAGAGAGAAAGAACCAGACACTAATCACCCTTGCAAGAACAATGTTTGATGAGTACAATACACCTCAAGATCTATGGACGAAAGCCATCAACACTACATACTATTCATCCAACCACCTATTTCTCTAAAAGTTTCTTGGCAAGACCCCTTATGAGTTACTCAATGGGAAGAAGTCGGGTGCCTCATTCTTTCAGGTGTTTGGTTGCAAATGCTACATCTATAAGAAGCGGCGACATCTAGGGAAGTTCCAAATACATTGTGATATTAGTTTTCTTGTTGGTTACTCATCAAAGTCCAAGCATATCGAGTATTTAATCATGCCACCGGCTTAGTTGAAGAAATATATGATGCAGAATTTGATGAATCTAACGGCTCCCAAGGGGCACATGAGAATCTTGATGATGTATGTGATGAACCATTAAGGGAGGCTATGAAGAATATTCCGGATGGAGACATCAAGCCCAAAGATGATGAAGATGATGTTCAAGTGATTGATCCACCCTCTTCATCAAATGTGCCACAAGATGATGATAAAGATGGGAGAATAGAAAATGAAGATACTTATGTCTCTCATGACCAAATGGTGACACAAGCTCAAGATGTTGATGCTCCACAACCTCCTCCTCAAGTGGTTGATAGAAGAAATTCTCCTATACTTCAAGCACATCCACAAGATCTCATCATAGGGAGTCCTTCTAAGGGTGTAATGACTCGCTCTCAAAAACTTGCTTCCTTTATTGAACATCACTCGTTTGTTTCTTGCATTGAGCCTAAGAATGTAGAAGAAGCCCTTCAAGATCCAGATTGGATAAATGCCATGCATGAAGAATTGAACAACTTCACCCACAATGAAGTTTGGACACTTGAACAACGACCATAAGATGCAAGAGTCATTGGAACAAAGTGGGTGTTTCGTAACAAGCAAGATGATCAAGGCATTGTTGTGAGGAACAAGGCAAGGCTAGTTACAAAGGGGTTCTCTCAAGTTGAAGGGTTGGATTTTGGATAGACCTTTACACTGGTTGCAAGACTTGAAATGATTCGTATCTTTCTTGCCTATGCATCTCATCATGAAATGAAATTATATCAAATAGATGTTAAAAGTGCATTTTTAAATGGCTTCATAAATGAACTAGTCTATGTTGATCAACCTCTCGGGTTCGAAGACCCTAGATATCCTAATCATGTTTATAGGTTATCCAAGGTGCTATATGGGCTAAAGCAAGTCCCAAGAGCTTGGTATGAGCGCCTTTGGGACTTAGTCATTGAGAAGGGCTTCACCATTGGGAAGGTCGACACCACGCTATTCACCAAGAAGCTTGAGGGAGAGATCTTCATTTGTCAAGTATATGTTGATGATATCATATTTGGCTCATCAAATGAAGACTATTGCAAAGAGTTTGGTGAATTGATGTCAAAGGAGTTCGAGATGTCTATGATTGGAGAGCTTACATTCTTTCTTGGTTTTCAAGTCAAGCAAATGAGAGAAGGGATTTTCATCTCTCAAGAAAAATATACCAAGGATCTTCTCAAGAGGTTTAAAATGGATGAATGTAAGCCAATCAAGACACCAATTCCATCTAATGGACATCTCAACCTAGATGAGGGAGGTAAATTGGTTTATCAAACTCTCTATCGTTCTATGATTGGTAGCTTGTTATACTTGACCACATCTAGGCCCGACATCATATTTAGTGTGTGTATGTGTGCTAGATTTCAAGCTAATCCTAACGAGGCTCACATGGTTGCCGTTAAAAGAATCCTTAGGTACCTTAAGCACACACCAAGCATTGGTCTTTGGTATCCCAAAGGAGCTAGATTCCAACTAGTTGGCTATTCCGATTCAGATTTTGCCGGTTGTAAAATTGATAGAAAAAGCACATGTGGAGGGTGCCATTTGCTTGGTAGATCACTAGTGTCTTGGATCTCTAAGAAGCAAAATAGTGTGGCCTTATCCACCACTGAGGCGGAGTACATTGCCCCGGGTGCTTGTTGTGCATAAATAATTTACATGAAGCAAACTCTTCTAGACTATGGTGTAGTTCTAGAAAAGGTATCTCTTTTGTGTGACAATGAGAGCGTGGTAAAAGTTGCTAATAACCCAGTTTAACACTCTCACACCAATCACATAGATATCCATCATCACTTTCTTAGAGATCATGTTGCTAAAAATGATATATCACTAGAAGGTGTAAGGTCCGAGGATCAATTGGCGGATATCTTCACAAAACCGCTAGATGAGGCTACTTTTTGTCTGTTGAGGAATGAGCTCAATGTGCTTGACCTAAGTAACTTCACTAAAAATGAGCTTGTGTTGTCCCTTGCATTGCATTGTAATATAAAACATGTTTAATTTTTAGTAATGCACTTAGGGCTTGTCTAACATGGTTAAGATAACCGCCGAAAAGTGTGTGAAAAAGCATAACCTTGGATCAAACTTGACAAGCAACTAGATTTTCTTTCAAGTATTGCATTGCATATGCATGTGTGTTGCTTTGTCATTTCTTTTTGGTTATCTTTTGAGCATCCGCTGTGTTCGTCAACAAATAGGGAGAGCATTTGAAGCTCATATTGCTTATAAACCCTATTGAGTTGCCACAAGTTGCTCCTTGACTCTCTTGTTGCCTATTTTTCTAGAAAGAACTATAGCCGAAGGCAAATTATTTTGAAAATTTGAGGGTTTGAGAGAGGTCTCTCATATCTGTCCCAATTGGTGTTAATTTTGGTCTTATCAAAGTTGGGACTTGATTGGGAGAAAGCATCATGGAGAAAGGACAAACTATAGCTAAAGAGGAACCGAACACAGGGACTGGACTCACCCTTTGTAGCGTCTGGTCAGTACATCTGGAGGATACAGTAACTGAAGAGGGACCGGACGATCAATAGTTTCTCACGCGCGTCTGGTGACAAGTTGAAATTCATGTCCGGTCAACGCGAGATGGAACAAAGGATTGACCGGATTCAGCTCTGTGTTCGGTCACAGCACCATGGACGCGTTCGGTCGCTGCCTACGGCGTTCTAGAGCTCTCTGTTTGTGATCGGACTCTAGAGGAGCAGCGTCAGGTCTTTTCCATCTGCGCGTCTAGTCGCAACTGTGTTCGTGAGCTCTGTTTCAAAACTCAACTAACGCGTGGGGTCCACCCTCCTCTTTTTCTTGACCCCTCCATTTTTCTCTGCTCCATACGTCGTGCCACCGCTGCTCTAACCCTAACCGCCACCGCCGTTGCGCCTCTCTAGTTACTGCGCCTTCTCCGGTCACCGCATTTCCCCCATCGTGCCTGCGTCGCCGCTCCACCGCGACCACCTACGCCCACGTGCTCACGTTTGCATCGTCGTGCCGTGACTTCACCAAGGTCATGTCATCTGTGTCGCAACAGCCTATGCCATCAGTGCCTCCCTCGCTGTGCCTCCCTCACCGTGCCCGCGGCCACGCCCACACTCATCATGCCTGCGGCCACGCTGCTCTGGCCACCGCGCCAACCATCACCGCTCACGCAACCCTAGTCACCGCGCTTGCCACTCTGACCACCACGCACCATCACCAGCTCCAGCCACCTCATCCGCACGCCTACATGCAGCACCGTCACCGCCGCCACCCGTTCACCCTACGCTCGCGCCACCCTCGCACCCACATTATACCGTGTCGCTGCTTACCACAATGAGGGCAGTCACCACCACCACTAGGATTCACTACCACAGCCGGTCGCGCCATCTCCTTACTCGACCACGGTAACTCAGTGCTTGTGTTCCTGGTGTTCGGAGCTCCGTGTCCGGTGTTTCCTCGGTTCACTACCGATTTCTCTAGGATCCTTTTCCATGATTGTGTGGTGCCCCGACATGCTCAGTTCTCACCTTTTCATAGGTCTCGGCTATGATCTAAGGTAGCAAGTCATCTCCTCTTTTCTTATCTAATTGCTTGCTTCTTCTAAGGACCATCGCTTCTCTAGAATATATAATGCTTATATACATCCTTCCAATCTATCTTGTGCAGCGAGTTGGGCAATGAGGCAGTGGAAGTTGAGCAGTGACAGATAAACTCAGGGCCAAGCCCATGAGTAAGCATTGAGGCCAAGCCTCAGCAAGTGTTGGGCAGTGATTCTCAGTGCTAGGGGAGTCAGTGATAGTTGGCCTTTGTTAGTGGCAATTGTCCTTTGCTAGTCAGTTGAGTTCTTTGTAGTGTCAGTTATGGCTCATTGCAAGAATGTCAGGGGTGGTTCCAGCGATGATGAGATGTGTCTACTTCTCCTAATAGAGCAGGAAAAGGGATTGGGGCCGAAGAAGACCACTTCAAAGAACAAGCACAAGAGAGGTGACATAGAGGCAGAGAGAGCAGCAACAGTGGCCACCGCCACAGAGCTTGCTGAGAGAGGTGGCAGAGGCAGTGGTATTCGCATTGGCAATCAATTGTCACCAGCTTAGAGGACCATAGTCGAGCAGCTTGAGGACAGTCTTGGTAGTCCATGTGGTACTATCATGCTTGGAGGTCGGCGTGTATCTCTGGAGGATGCACTAGAGGGCGCTCGGGTGGAGGAGATTGAGCCTCAGGAGGAGACCGAGCAGCACCAAGAGCAGGTAGAGCAGCCATGGATTCAACAACCAGTCGTACTTGCACCTAGGTGTCACCAAGGCCTGAGACACAGAGACGTGGTTCTTGTCCACCTTCCAGACCATAGGGTCCGCCTCTAGTGGTACACTTGGACTTGCAGGCAGCCATAGCTAGATAGGTGCAGCAGCTCCATTTTGTGGACTTTGAGCAGTGGTTTTCGTCGAGGCAGGATGAGCGTGCTTCAGAGCGGTTCTACACAGTGCTACAGGAGGACTTCTATAATGCCTACCTCAACAGTGGTGTGGCATTCAGATCTCAAAGAGTATGCCCCTTAGAGGCTATAGTTGCAGTTATAGGAGAGCATATCCATCCCCACCTCAGCTACCTGCTAGGTCTAGCAGATCTCCTAGGATGGACTGGTTGGTATGTTCCATCATGGGTTAGAGAGTTCTATGCTTCTTTTTGGATTGACCCGAGGCACAGGTATATTCACTTTGCTTTTAGAGGTTGTGACTATAGGCTACAGAGCTTGAGGACTAGAGAAATATTGAGGACTCATGAGTCTCCTATTTGGATTCATGAGATCTGTTATGGAGAGACAAAGCCACCGAGATGCCCTCACGGTAGACTGGTACCACCCACAGACTTGGTCAGAGCTTGCTTCACTGAGCCATTTGGAGAAGGATCGAGCCACACACCGCGCGACCTTACACCTATAGCTCATTTCCTTGATGCAGTCAGGAGGAGGTCTTTGCTCTCGAGGAGTGGCTATCGTGAGGGGTTGGCACATATTCAACTTTGGCTAGTCCACCACTTGATCTCTCAGACTGTGTTTGATATTTGGGATATGAAGCTCTCAGAGATAGAGGACACCTTAGCAAAGGGTTTCAGAGGCCATCGTCAGTTGCTATATGCTCACTAGATCACATTTCTTATCTTACAGGTAGTTTCATAGATGTCCCCAGAGACAGTGGCTAAGCGGAGTGGTGCTACTATAAAGTTCCCACAGTATGACATGAGCCAGCAATTACATCATAGTCATGGGAGGACTCCCAACCAGCTGAGCCATAGACTAGAGGTGCCAAAGACTATAGCTAAGTAGGACGATGCCATCAGGGCCATTGCTGAGACCGAGTTAGAGCATCTAGAGGCACAGCAGGAGGACGTGGTCAAGAGTGACCTGACTGGTAGCTCAGATGAGGACTACTAGCCCATCCTACATATGCCACCATGTGCATATGATAGAGAGGTCGGTGGCTCCACCACAGCCACAGCCGTCGTAGACAGACCCCGCCTAGCTAGCTATACTTGAGCGCATGCGGCAGGACCAGGCTTGTCAAGCACAGGAGACAGTAGCTACCATTGCTCAGGTGCAGGCATGTTAGGATCAGTTCTAGCAGCAACAGCAGGCCATGCAGCAGTAGCAGCTAGTCATTCAGCAATAGCTTCTTGGATTCATGCAGCATGTCTTTTTGGCTATGGGGATTACTCCTCACCAGTCACGTTGCAACTCGGTCATCCTGCTACTACTACCCCAATGACTCCAGCTATATAGCCTAGTGGGCTTCAGAGTTAGGGACAGCTAACTGCACAGTTTGACTCCCCTACCGAGCAGGTGTCTTAGTGGTTTGCTTCACCAGGGACAGACTAGGCTCAGCACTTCACTCCTATAGTCATGGGCTTCACTCCTACTCTGTCCACGTCAGTGCTAGTGACGGACACCCCTGTTTCTAGGAGGTCTGGGTGCTACTTTCAGTGAGCTCACATGATAGCCTACACCGCCTGAGTTACAAGTCCTTGCTCCTACCATAGTTGCTCGGTCATAGGGACTACTAAGACGATCTCGTCCTCTATTGCTTCATTCGAGCCGCCTCTGATAGTCTCTCCTACCCTTAAGGTTTCAGTGACAGCGACAACGGTAGTTGTGGCTCCACTTCCTATAGTGCCACCTTCTGAGCCATAGGATCAGGCTACTACCACAACTTTAGCATTACCACAGGCCAACCCAGCTATCGAGTCCACCGAGCAGACCTAGACCGCTTCACCACCACTTCAGTGACAAAGGGTCCAACCGCTCAGAGTTCAGGGTCCGAGGATGATGCAGCTCGGTTTTAGATCTCTCACCACACCTCAGCGCCCGACTCGTCTGCTTCTACCCCGCCGTCCAACCCTTAGGTTTTGGTGCTTGACGCCAAAGGATGAGAGGGAGCGAGTATGTTCGATTTAGGGGGAGCTTGTTAGATCTGTATGTTAGATTTAGGGGGAGCTTGTGATATCTTTTGTGTGTGATACTTCATGCATTCATGTTTACTGTCATGCATTGTGTTATATATGATATATGTGTGATTGTGAAACTTATGTGACATATGTGCTCTCTACTTTGATATATATGTCATGTCACTTTGTTATGATCATTTGCTTTGCTTCCGCGTTTTACTCTGATACAAATGAGCTTTACTTTGTGTACTCATACGTATTTCATATCTTGTGAGTACATTGCGTTGGCTTGGATCATATAACCATGCCTAACCCCTTTTGTTCTTATTGTCAATTGCTTATATGAACCAAGCATGTTGAAAACCTCACTCATCTCTTATACATAATCGAGGTTGTGTTGTCATCAATCACCAAAAAGGGGAAGATTGAAAGTATCTAGGCCCCTAGTTGGGTTTTGGAGATTAATGACGACACAAGATTACTGTGACTAATGTGTGTTTTGCAGAGGTAACTTGAGTTAGGTCATAGTAATGATGATTCTTTGTGTATTTATGGTTTTTCATGCCCCTATCGATGGAAATTGTTTTGATTTTCAAAGGATGGATGACAAGGCTAAGGACAGACTAGTTCTAAGTGTCATTTGGCATTGGAGAGACACTTAGAGTAGTTTAGGACTTTGTTTTTCATTTGGACGTACTATTAAGGGGGGTATGAACTAGTAGCTTGACCTAGGTGAGTCTAATGGGTTAGGTGTGGTACACACTTGTCAAACTTAGCACTAGGTAGCTCAGGAATAGCCCAAAGATCAATTGCAGTCAACCTCATTCACAAAGGATTCTGCATTGGAAGTGAATGGAGGGTCAAATGTTGACTGGATATTATTTTAGTGATGACCGGACTCACAAGTGTTGCGTTCGGTCAGTGATCAATGCGCACAACAGAAGCCGAGGAGCGACCAGATGCTGCAAAGTGATTGGAACCGGACGTGGCTCTAATCGTATCTGTAGCAGTAAGGCCTCACTGTTAGGGAGGAACGGACGCTGAACAGTAAATGACCGGACGCTGAGTTTGCAGCGTCAGGTCAACATCAGAGAGGGTCCAGAGACCAAAATTCTTGACCGGACACGTCCAGTGGATGTTGACCAAACGCTAGCCAGTGTGAGGTCACTCCTACAGCCTTGTTTGATAGGCTGATGCCACGTAGCCATTGTCTACTGACCAGACACGTCCGGTCACTTCGACCGGTGCATCCGGTCACCCCGAAAACTGTTGAGTTAGACAATAATGGTTATGTTTTAAAGTGGGGAGTATATATACTTCTCCTACTCATCCAACTTATCACTTTTGCCCATTTGTTCAGCTGAGAAACATCTTTGGAGTGCAAGGGAGAGCAAGAGCCTAGTGGGGTGATTGAGATTTGATAATCCAAGATTAAGGGCCTCATTAGTGCATAGGGAGTAGCAATTGTGCATCCACCTTTCTCATTAGGCTTGTCTTGGTCAAGTGAGAGTTTGTGCTTGTTAGTCTTGGTGATCGCCATCACCTAGATGGCTTGGTGGTGATTGGAAACTTGGTGGTCATTCGATGGAGCTTGTGGATGAAACAAGTCATGGTATGAATGGTTGTGGGCAATTCACCGCGATAGAGTGTCAAAGAATCATCCCATAGAGAGCACTTGATCCTTACACGGATCTAGGGGAGACACACACTTGCATGGGTGCTCCAATGAGGACTAGTGGGGAGTGGCGACTCTCCAATACCTCAGAAAAACAACGTTGTGTTCCTCTCCTTCTCTTTACTTTGAGTATTTACATTTGAGCAATTTAATTCATGTCTTTACATTCTTAGAATTGCAATGCTAAAGTAGGATTAGAACCTAGGTTGCAAAACTTTTGTGCGATAGAACAATAGAAACACTTCCAGGCACAAAGGGGTGAAATGGGCTAAGTGTAGGGCTTAATTACTGAAAGAAATTTAGAATTAGCCCAATTCACCTCCCCCTCTTGGGCGTCTTGATCCTTTCTGGCGGGTTCATCATGCTCTAGCAAGCTCGTAGAGCTGAAGAGGAGCAGTGGAGATGGCCGGAGTGACGAGATCGGAAGCTCGGGCCAGGATCAGCCATGGTGGCGACGACTGCCATTTGAGGCGGTAGGGAAGCAGAGGGAGTCCGGAGAGATGGGGCAGCAGCGACGCGAAGATGTGATGCCGAGGCCATGCTTTTATAGGCCAGAGATGGAGCAGAGAGGGGCTGGGTCATGAGCTCAGAGGCATGCCACCCATGGTGGCTGAGATCGGCGCGCACAAGAGGATCAAGCGGGGAGGAGCGAATGAGGGTGAAACGGGGACCGGGTAGGCGTGGCTAGGTCCTAGCAGGGCACGGTGGGCACGGGTGGGGGCATGGACGGGGCTCGGTTAGCGGGTGCCGGCCATGGCAGGCGGATAGGGCCAGCGTCCTAAGGTGGAAGACGGGCCTGATGTGTGGGCCCGATGCATCTACGACTAAGAGGGGAAGTGAGAGGTGGGATCCAGCTATCGGCGACTGGAGGAAGAGCTGACGCGGCTAATAGATGGGGCCCACATGGCATTGAGAGGGAGAGGGAAGAGTTGTAGGTGGGCTGGCTTCCATGTAGAGAAGGGCCTTAGCCCAGATGAGGAAGGGAGAGGGGTGCGGGAGAGATAGGGAGTGGGCGAAATTGGCCCAAGATAGCTAGAGGTTTTGTTCTTTTTATTTTCTTTTTGTAAATTCATTTTGAACCTAAACTTTTAAACCCTTTTGAAATCCAATGAAGTTTGAACTCATTTGAAAAATTTGAGGTGTCAAAGATATTCACTTTTCAAACTTAGTTTTAATACTTACAACTAAATTTATTTTTAAAACAAAACTTAATACTTAATTTTATAAATAGAACAAAACCCATTTGAGGCTTAACTCGAATTTTTTTCAATTCACTTTTCATACAATAAAATTAAATACAAAGGCATGAATGCAACAAACAAACTAAATTAATTATAAATTTTTTTACAAAATCACATTTTTTTACTTGCTTACACTAAAATTTGGGAAGAAGAACGTGGAAACTTGAAGCTTTCAGGATTGTGTCATCAAGGAATCGATTAGATATGAATCAGTATCAGCTGATTTAGATGCGATGTCAGAATCGGCTATTTTATAGATGACATCAACAAACGGCGTCAATGGGCTATGCTTGAATGGCGCTAGGAAGATGTGTCTGACTTTACAAATGAGGAAAATTAGGGTCCAAGTTATTATTAAGTTAGGAAGTTTTCGTTTATTTCAAGAATTGTAATGAGTCGTATTTGAGTAGGATTCATATTTAGGTTCCGGGTATAAATATTAGATCCTGGTTATTATAAAAAACAAACACGCAATCAATACAATCTTTTCAGCTTTTGCCATCGCATTAGGAGTAGGAGTACTGTAGATCTCGGTGAGTTCTTTAGCAAATAGGGCTGCATCGACTGATCGATCTCCAGCATACTTGTGAGTACCGTCACGACTTGTATTGTGCTTATAAAGATGCATCAGCTGAATGATCTTTTATGAGCTACAATATAAGTTAGTTATCGATCCATATCATTATTTGTAAGGCCGCATTAGCTGATTGATCTCTTATGAATCATAATATAGATCAAAGTTATCGATCTTGTGTCAAATAACTTGTTTAATATAATATTACCAGTTATCGAATCTGCTAAAATTAGTAAGATTTTCCTTGCTGTTTTTTTATTGATTCACCAGTTATCGATCTTGTTATAATTAATGTTTTATTAATTATAACAAAATCACCCGATTGAGATAGAGATAGATCTGCATCATATCATCTTAATTGGTCGTTCTTTGATCTGGTCATGCTTCAAATCTTATAATTGATGGCTTAATTCCGCTAGATCGACTGTTTTATCTCTATTTCAATCAAACATAGTATGCATCTAAAGACATATTTTAATCTTGAAAAAACTCACTAGTTAATGAGATCTAATCTAATGACACTACCATAGCTGCATCGATCCGATCGAACCTCACTGGTAAGACTTTAGATTAGAAATTATCGATTAGTAGTCTTGTTCATGATCAAGATATATACTCTGTTTGTTTCCTATGACTGCATCGGCTATTTTGGCCAATTTACCTATACTCTCACGCATATAGCATGTTTTCATGAATCTGTCGACATATAGATGGTTTTATAGATTCTTTGGCTTTAGTTTGTTATTATTCTTATAGCTACATCGATCTGATCTAACCTCACTGTTGATGATAATAGATTACATTCAAACTGTTTGTAGATTCATTTATATTAGATAGTCGATTTGTTCACATGTTATACTCTTTTCATCAAACTTATCGGCTCGACGCTTTTATATCGATTATGTTCCATTTAGCCGATGATGCTTTCTGATGTTCCATGAGCATCGATTATTTTGATTTATATCATTATCATTTAATATTAGCCGATAATCCTTGATTTAAAGATCTTCATTTCATGGATACGCCGGATATTGACTATTTAGTCGATAGCCTAATTGAATCGGCTATCTAGCCGTATATTTGAGAGCTGTCTGGTGCAACACCGACATGTTCCACCTTAAATTACTGATAAGATTTTCTCTCCTTGTCAATTGTAGGTCAAATTGACTAGCACGTCGTTCAGTTTTTAGAATCGGTTGATTCTGTGTTGAAGCCAAGCAGATCTTTGGTCTCGTTCCACTCAGATCATCCGACTTACTGTGTGTTGATTACATCGCCATATTTTTGTGTCAACACTATTGTTTAAATTGTTATCAATCTAATTAAATCTTAAGAATTTTAATAAAAAAATGAATATTTTTTTATTTAGTGTTTTATATTCACAACCCAAAATAGAAATTTTGGGGTGTGACACTTCTCAAGAAATGTAACTACAATGATGGTTGAAACAAAAAAAGTAATGCACATAAATGCCACATTGGTCATTGTTGACGGTCACTTACACCAATTATAAACCGTCAACATAACCTATATTTATACTTAATTCTATCACCAAACATAGATATAGGGGTTTAAACTAATAAATTACACTAGTTTTGGTGAATCTGTGTTTTCAACAGGGTTTATCCAAAAAACCATCAAGGTGGACCTAGATGTCATATTTAATTGCGCTTATCAAGCGGCATAAACAACACTAGAAGACTCTAGAAGACCCTAGAAGACTCTCCACCTAATATGGAGCCTAGACGCTGACATGGGGGGCTTGTCGGCCCCACCTGCAGGCCGATCGGCCTGTGGGACCCACGTGTCAACCTTCCCTTCGAATGTCAGTTCTCCACCACCTTAAGAATTGCATCTCCGCCGTTCTTTCAAGTCGGTTTGATCCGAGGGCCCAGAATTAATGCTCCGCCTATATATAGTAGCCCCTACCCCCCTCCCTAGAGGCATCCCTGAAATCCTAATTCATATCCCTCATTCAGATCAACACACATCAGGAGGATTAGGTCTGGAGCTCTCCAATATAGTAGATTAGTAGCTCGGGAGTGAGGGTCAAGTTGAGCTCATGCTCAAGTTCTGGATCTAGTCTTGGAGACTAGGCAAAGCCTTGTATCTTCACTTCTATATCTTATAAGACTTATTATTAATTTATCATATTCTTATCTACATGGCTATGCTTACTTTGAATATATATCTTGCTTAGTTATGGTTATCATTACTTTTTTGTACGGGTTGATAGAGCGCTTAGCCTGCTAGTTTATCGATTGGGCTAAGTAGCCGAGCCTCGTGTAAGCATGGTGCTTATACGATGCTCTGTCTATGAGTGCACCATGCTCTTTGGTTGAGTGGTAGCAGTGGGAGGTGACAGCCCCGTCTATCCTTTGTAGTCCACTCTGAATTGAGTAGGTTCTTAAATTGTAGGACCGTAGTCGCGTCAGTAGAGTTATCTATTGTGGGTGCTCTACTATCTAAGCGACGTCTCGAAATGCACAAGAGTAGAGTTAGTCATAGCTATAGTTGAATGTATATATACTTTGACCATGTAATAGAAATATCATAGGAATCTATCTCACCCGTTGTTCTTCCGAGCTGACTAGTTTACATTATCTTAGTGATCTATCCCCTGAGTATCATTATGTTTTATTTCAATCATTACATTCACCCCTGCTTTAGCTATGCTGGTATGTTGATTAGTAGATATTCCTCTGTTATCCAATAAATCTTTACTCCATTGTTTTCCTATGGTAAAATATAAATAACGATACATGTAATACTATTGGTAAAATGCTACAATGGTATTCTGTGCGCTTGCGAAATCCTGCATATTCTATTTGCACTTAATAAATACCAACAGCCATATGAAATACAAATTTAACTCTCCTTACCCAGAATCTGTATTGAACTAGCAGCCCCCTTCAAACTATTGGTTTGTCCAGAACATAACATATTTACAACAAAGTTGTAATACGCAACCTATAATAACATGGCAAGAAGAAACACACGAAAGCAATTTAGGAAACCAAACTAGGGCGAAAAATAGAGTGAACAGAGGATCAAGCTCGAGAAGGAAGGAATTTTATTACATAGAAAAAAACGAAGACAAGCCGAGGAGAGAAAAATGACTTACTAAATGTGTTTTTAGAACTTTACACACTCACAACATAAAGTCAAACAACAAGCAAACATCACATTATCCAAACGTCCGTCAAATTACTTTAGAAAATCTTGAAAAAAATCACATTTTTTCTATAACTAAATTTGCAAAGACTTAAACCAATCTTGTCAAGTTTTATACAAATATTTAAATCATTTATTTTATTTAGTGTTTTCTATTCACAACCCAAAGTTGAAAATTTTAGGGTGTGACAGTAAACAACCTTAGGAGAAAACAATAAAAGAAATACATTATAACCTGCACCTGATATACATACCAAAGACAGACAAGAAAAAAAGAAAGCTCTGTTCCTAAGACACTATTATGACAAATATGTTTACAATTGACAAAAAAAACTTACCACAAGATAGTATATACAACCTCCAAGAGCTCGACAGCGTCTGACTTTCTCATTTTTGCCTCTATTGAATGCTTTGATATGATGAAGCAACCATTGTAACACATAACCACACCAATTAAACTCATTGATGTGCTTAGTATCTTCGAATATACCAAAATATTTGGGGCTGGGAACAATATTCGAATTCGAGCATAAGAAACTGCTCAAAACAACTAACATAAAGCAAATAAACAAGTCTTCATCTGATAGATCTTCCTTCTTTATCAACTTATTAGCAAAGAAACAAACGGGAGGAATCTTTTCCTTTCCAAACTTGAATAAAACAACATCCATGCCAGCACTTCTATCAGATGGGAATGCTCTTCTACCCATAGGAAGGTCGAGAACAAGATGAACTAACTCCTTAGTAAGCGAGATAACCTTTCCAGCATGTATAATATCACCAGATTTGCAGTCAACTAACCGTACAACCAACTTAGCAAACTTGTTCGACACAGAGCATTTATTGAACATCGGCAAAGAACCAAATTGATAGCTATCAATAACGACCTTCTTCTCAGGGGACAAAGCAGAGATCACATTCATGAAAGCAGTGGCCAAAAATCTTGTGAATCCCTCTGTAGTCTTCTTTTCAGATTTCATCCTCTTGGACTAAAATAAAATAAAAAACTTCACAAACCATATGTTCCAGAGCTCACAAAACAGTAATAAGCCAAAAACAATTAACATGATCCAATAACTAAACAAACAAAGAAATGATAACATTGTGCTTCAATGCCATTTGAAGCCTTCTCTTCAAATGCTTAATCTTCTGATATTGAAAAATACAAAACAAAATTAATGCAAAAAAGAAAGACATGGTACATGAAAAAAAGTATATAAAAAGACAAGTACATCTTTTAGACACTTTTGGTATAAATGATTCTTGATACTTGAATTATCGCTGGAAGAATCATCCTGCATTGACCAACAAAAAATAAGTACATGCAAATATAGAGCATATAAAAATTTTGGAAATACAATGAAAAAACATTCAAACATAACACTCACTTCCGAAACAACCTGGGTTTCTGAAAATGATTGATAGGAATCGTAATCCATAGAAGGAAGCTAAGAACACTGGACATCTTCAAAATCACCATTTTCAGAATCACCAGGGTAGATAAATCAACTACACCAGTAGGCCTTTTCCGAGCCATCTAGAAAATAGCAAACAAAATATGAACAAAGAATAAAAAATATATAAAACTTGATGACTGATGAACCAAGCAGTAAAACTGCAACAGACACATAAGAACCTGCTATCATAAAAAAAACTAGTAATTTAACATCAAACTAACAGACCATTTCTATGAACTATAGAACTGAGATAACTAGCAGACCATTTATAAGACTATAAGTAATTAAACATCAAACTAACATACCATTTATAAGAACATTCCTAAAAATAAATAAATAGCCGTTCCAATCCAAAAATAAGCATACAACTACAATCTAGGTAGGTAGATAAGCTAGAAGACTTACTCTTCAAAGCAGATTCATAATGAGTTGAACACACCTGAATATATCAGTCATGCTATAGGTCTCACAAAACAGTAACAGGCCTTACAGATAGAGAGTATCATGCTAGATAGGTAATGATTTGAACACAACTGAATATTCAGTCATGCTACATCAGGGAGAACTGCAACTATTTGCAGACTAAATACAGCTACAAATTTTACACCTACAATAACTTGCTGTTTGGAATATGACCACACTATTTTCAGACTACTTATAGCTTGCACACAGATAGTTATTTTTCAGAAAAAAAAAAACAGATTGCAGCCTGTGCAAACAAGATAACATGTCACACTGGAAATATTAATCTCAAATGCAAAACAATCCACGAGCATAGAACAATCCAAGAACAGTAATAAAGATGTCAGATGATCATAGTCAGTTTTCTGACGCTGACTGCCCTGCTAGTAATGGTATCCACACCCACACATAGTAGAGGGATCAGAGAAGACACGGATGACGCGTTCAGTATGTGAGGGGAGCTGATGCTGCTGAGCCAGAGCAGAGGGAAGGCGACGAAGGACTGGGAACATCTCAACAAGTCTGGGGAAAGAGAAAATTGACAGATCAGCGGAAAAGCTCACGGATCCTCTCCTGTACCTCTACGTCTCCCCCCCCAAATATCTGCACGGCCCCAGGACACCAATGCCCAGCATCAATCAACCAACAGCCCTATGAATCGGATCTCATGACTGCATACCCGCATGCGCACAACACGGCGGCAGAGACCCCGCATCCGCGCTGGATCAAAACCCAGAATGAGCAAGGCATCCAACTACCTCCACCAATCACAGATTCAAAACAAATAAACACAAACTAAACATCCAAAGACATGAATAATGCGACAACGAACCCTAACAACAAAGATTTACTAGCACCACAAAGAGAGCGGACACAACGTGCCTCGCCAAACCCTAGAAATCGCCAGTCACCGCCAACAGGGAACAATAGTACCTAGAGGAAGACAGAGAGGAAATGAACATGAGCAAAAAGGGGAAACAGACGCTACACATTCGGGCACGACTCCCAAAAAATCAAATAATAGCGCCAACATGCAAACCCCACATGACAGACACAAAGCATAGAAAGATCAGTACCAACACGTGTCAGATCCAAAGGCCAGGAAACCGAGCGTCAGATGCCGGCAAAACAACCGAGTGTTGTTTAGCTTTTCTGTTTAGTCATAGTAGATTATGAAGTTGGCCAATGTTTCAACAAGCTTTGCTCCTCGGCATAACCCGCCGCTATGCTCATCCCTAGAGGGACAACTGCGATCAAGGAAATCAGTATGTCTGGGCCATGCAAATCTAAGGTCACACTGAAGCTCGTGGGAACACTGGTGTCTGGTGGGTCCCCAAGACGAATGTGACTAGAACAAACAGCAAGACCACCCATGATGTGTAAGGTTTAGCAACATTGACAGCCTCAATGCCCCCACAGATTCATCTCGGGTAGAAATTATACCAATCTCAACGGGGGTTTCATAGAATTTCATAGACATTAAATACGCTGACATGACATTGTATTGATGAAGAGAGAGATGATAAAAGTTTTATGAGAATAGAGAGAGTTTCATGGGGATGAAACTCTTCCGCACTGTTTCCAAAGAAACTGGAACATGAAACCCAATAAGATTGACCTTATAATCCTGAAAACGACGGCATCCACGTTTCACACACTGACGGCACAACAAATTGAGTGTGGCCTGTGACATGGACATGAGGTCAGCATCGGGAGCCTCAGCAACGGCAAAGACCAAGGCGGAAGTATCGAACATGACAACTGACGGGTGGCACTAGTGGAAGTTCATGTCTCTGGGACCGCTCAGTTCCTTGTTTGGGAACGCCTCTGTTTCAGTCACTGTGATGACTCTTTATTTGTACCCTTAGTGCCATATGTGTGTCTATTGGAACTAGTTATCCCAAGCCTTTGTAATCTGGTTTCTTTTGTCTTAGTTAATATATTTGAAGTTATTATTAAAAAAAAAGACTTACCGGGTCATCAAGTTGAGTTGGCGACGCACAACGTGAACCAAAGATTATCTGATTCCAATGGAATAGAGAATGCGGCTATGCAATTCTTCGGGTCCTTTGGATGGCCTTTAATTTCACGAATTAAGTTATGACAGTTTTGTTTAATAAACTCGTTTAGGACATTGCCGTATGGTATTTATACTGAGGTGTAAACATAGCTTCAGAGACGGAAATGGAGAATATGAAGTCGACGGCTGGTGCTAGACGAGATGCAGAGGAAGCAGATGCAATATGTAATAAGAATGTCTCCCTAGAAATACTAGGGAGAGAGAACAAATTTGTACTGTTACATTTTTATTACATATCATTGTTATGTACACATCCCCTGTACCATTCTTAAACCGCAACAGCCAACTTTGAAATATACACTCCGTGTTAAACCAAACGAAAGGGAACACTGCATTGCAAACATACACATGTACAGGCGAATAAACTTCCGGGATGATCAGATGCTACCTTTCTGGTGCGTGTTTTGCACAGAAATGAGAGGAAAGGTACAACCCATCGTGACTTGGAAATGGAACCTACGAAGCAGGGCTCTGTTGCGCTCGCATCACCAGTTCTTCAGTCGTTGTACCAATGATCTCGTTCGCACGCTTCAACGGAACACACAAGATCCTTCCAATCGAGTCCTGCGATAAAAGGAAAAGCCTTACTGGTGCATATGGTGAACTGTGCGATTTAGTACACCATGCAACTTACTTTGAATGTCAACTATACCTATCCATTTGTTATTATTCAGTTATTAATGCACGTATCATGCTATTGACACAGTTGTCTACCCAGGACACGAAAACTAGAGTGCCAAGAGCAGTGAAAATATTAGTTTGAGATAGTAAAAATCAGATACTGCTCCTGCTCATTCTAGTCATTTCTATTTGGGGGTGGGCTTTTGTGTTCATGCCCCAGCTCTAAGGACCAATGGTGATTTTGCCCTTACTTTTTCAACTTGGTGATTTTACCCCCGCCTTTTTAAATTGAAGATTGAGTTTGCCCCTATACCGTTAGAAGGACCTAATGGTGTCAATTCGATAGTAAAAAAAAGACAAATTCCCATTGCGGATTTGCCCCTTCATTTCAAAGATCTTTGTATTTTTACCCCCTGTTTTGACTTGAATAATTTGGAGAAATATTGACATATTTAAAAGATCGACAAAACAATTGACAGAATCTTGTATATATATTTAAAATTTGACCACATTTTGACAAGGACCATTGACAGAATCTTCCCAGAGACTTCAGAGTTTATCTATTAACAGCAACAGATGACCTGCAGGACAGTGCAGAGTGCTTCTGCACAGTGGCACGCTCATCTGCTGGAAGGCAACTCATGCTGGGACCTGGGATGGCACGAGGAATCAACTCATCCTAGCACGCGCCGCTGCCGAAAGGGCCACCACCTGCCATTGTGCGTGTTGGGCTGTTGGCGCTGCAGGACGCGCCGCTGCCAACCAGCCTGCCCCACCCATGCTGTTGGCTTCCGCTTCAGAGCCTGCCCCACCTTTGCCCACATGCCAGTCCCACCGACAGCTGTCGGTCGCGAGTTGCGACTGCCGTGGCGCTGCGCCCCGCATTTCAGGGCCCCACACGCACTTGAGTCAGCTGAACACGCCATCAGGCACCTGCCCCCACGTAGCCCCTACACGCCCGTCCCCGCGCCCTACGCCCCCCGTGCGCCTGGCTGCCGCCCGCGCCGTGCCTAGCCGAGTCTAACGCACCACCCAGCTTCCTTCCCTCACCGTCGCTCATGCAATAAGAGGGGGAAACCAAGGAAGGGTCGCAAGGCCATGGCTTCTCGTGAGGTAGTGGGGTAGAATGGTCCTTTTTCCAATTTGCTAAAATGTTCATTTCTTTCCTTTTTCTGCTCTAGATAACAGAGTTAGAAATTGGGGTAAATGGGAAAAAATGTAGGGTAAAATCACGAAGTTAAAAAAATAGAGGCAAAATCACAATCAAGCTCCACGGGAGAGTAAGCAAAATGTTCTGATCTCAGCGCTCCTTCAAATCCAAACAGCTTAAATATGTTGGATTTAAATAAAAATAGTTAAAATCATATGATAATTATCAGCCTGCTGTAACTAACTGGAATCACATGTAGTATCCCCCATGTTAGTGGAACCTATGAACCCCAAATTTCAAACAAAGATGCAGCCATGCATTTTTCATATAGCAAACATGGCTTACATGCTTGGCATCAAACAAGACCAATAAGTGTTAACCTATAAACTGAAGGTGATGCCACTGAAGGTGATGCAGTTTGCAAACAATGATGACTGTGACTTAATGTGTGTAAAAGTTAGTAATATATACTTCAGCATTAGAAAGAATTGATTTACCCGATGAACAATGCTAAGCTTCTCTAACTTCTTTATAGCATCATGAACATCAAAATTGCACTCTGCGCCAAACTCTTCTTTTATAAGCTCTTCACAGCGTAAATCAAGATCCTGGTAGGAACAAAAAATGAAAATAAAAATCGTAAGCTCCCTTAATTTGCAGTAATTTGTCCTAAGGCAAGGCAAAAAAAAATAGCACAAGTAGCTGCTGTACACTCCACTTGCATGGCTTTTGCTGGAACACATCTCGTAACCACGATTACACGATGTGTACTGTGTTTGAGCAAATGACATCCAAGTGGATCCAAATTTTCAAATTTTGTTGTCAAGCCCTCCTGACAGCTACAAGTCTACACACAGAAATTTCTTATCACAACTATTCTGCACAGATCAATTTTGTCTAACTATAATTGCTCATCTAACCTTCAGTCAAAACAGTGTATTTGAAGAATCACACAAAAGGTTTGGTTTTTCCCCCCATTGATAAATAGTATGTATTGGTTTACCATCTGGATAGGATATGCTGCATTCTAACAAAAAGACAAAACAAACCTGAACAATGCTACTCAGCTACAGCTGTTAGCACAACTCCCAACAACCTAATAGTAAACAAGGGCTGAGTTGCTGAAATTTGTAATGAGTGAATCTAAAGAACAAGGTTATCTTGAGGACACAGATGCTCAATATGTTCAAAGCGATACAAAAGGAAAAAATAATGTAGAGTGCAACACCAGTTACTTACTTGTATAGTGGCTTTTCCCTGCTCCATTAAAATGTAGTAACAAATTATGACCTCTTTAACCTACAACAAGGATGATGGGATATCAGTGAACAAAAGGCATAGGTATGAGCTTGTGGTTTGAAGTACTGTTTTCAACTATTTCATACTTCTTGCTGTATCACGTCATCACATAAGTGAAGGAGAGTTCCTTTCCCACTATCAAGCTGTTTGTCATACATTGATTTTGTAATCAAATTCTGATAAATTGTCATATTTTGTTGAAATCTGTGTATAAACAAGAAAGAAATGTGTCATATATCAGCAAAAGATTAGAATCACTGCACTAGTATGGAAAAGGTAGCAAGATTATTAATAAGGGGAATTTAAAATTTATTACATAGCACTGGAGTTCAACAATTCATGGAATTACTTCACCTACAGAGAAATAACACTAACAACCAAATGGGGCTCAAGGTAAGAAGGAAAAGAAAGCTGTCAATTAAGCACTTACGTGAAGTATATCTTAGCACAGTATCCAATCACACCAGACAAGATTGCTATTACAACCCATACATCAGCCTTTGGCATTTCAAGAGAGCCAACTAGAGTGACCTGCAAGTAGTAAGCTATTGATATAGTAAAACATCACTGTAGCTGGATAGCCAAGACATTAGAAACATACCAAACCGATAACAGCAGAAATGAGAAACTTGACCCAATCCATTGGTGTTAGTGACGGATTTTTCTTCTCTGGCTACAAAATTATAATTCTGGTTATTATTGATAACAACCATAGATGCAACTAAAATGATAATCAAACTGCTATATATCAATTTAATTTCTTGTGATCTATCTTATCTTACAAGAACAATTTCCATGTCAGCCATTGGGATATTCTTGAAGTGCTTTACAAATATTCCTCGATCAGGCTTAGTCTTTGTACCAGCCCTCCTGTACATATACAATCAGCCCAGCTAATATAGCTGCATCAAGAATAAAAACACCAGAGTCCATCATGAATTTGAAGGTTGAGCAAACAGAACATTGAATCTACCTGTACACCACAATCATCCTATCGAATGTAGGTTCTTGAATTGTCATCTTACTCATCAGATTTTTCAAACTGTCATCACATGGGTAAAGATACTGCATGTTAGATACTAAGTTTGGTAGTATAAAAATTTTACTAAGAACATTGAGCAACCTTAATTCAATTTTTTCTAATCGAATTCTCTCAACAAACAATTCTGGATCTTCTTCATCTTCATTAATTTCATCAGTCTTCTTCGTATCATTCTTTGGCTTCAAATGTTGTTTCTTAGAAAACAATCGGTCAATCCTGTAATAAAAATAAGAATTCATTGGTATAACGCCATACAGTATTTTGGTATATTGGAGTAGATTGTGTTCAAAAAAACAAAAGGTTGCTGCAAAGAGTGCATATACCTGGTAACCCTGAGCAATGACCTCCAAGCTCGGGATATCATTACATCTACTTTCTCAATGAAAAAGTAGTCAGTTGTTCGATCAATTCCAATCCCCCGACGAAAGATGATATACTAAGAGATGTGGACAATGAAGAATGTGACTTAGGAAACCATGAGAAAAACAGAGGATGATGAAAACATCCAGGATCACTCAGAAACATAAGTGTCGCCAGGATGAAAAGAAAAGCTGCATGAACGAATAATACCTTGTCTGAAAATTCTGCTAGATTGTCATGTGGGTGCTCTTTAAAATATTTCGTCAACAACTTCTTGTCTAGCTACATTTCAAGGTTAGCAAATAGATCGTCAGCAAAATACTAGTTATGTAAGTTACTAAGTTTACTTTAAAATGTAAAAAAATTCAAACCTTAGATTCATCAACTTTGATTGGAAGATTCAACAAATATTTTCCAGATTGCGCAATATCGAACTCTTCATCTGATAACAACTTGAAGTTGCTCTTTTCCATCACCTGCTTGATACAGACCACAAATAGAAACGATTAAACAAAAATAGTTTTGCATGAAAATGCTAGTTGCTTTGGTTGGGGTCGTTATTTTGCTGTATACAAAGGGTGTGAATGCATTCTTAGAAATATGAGTGTGTGGGGTGCGTGTTGTAAGGGTTCTTGCCCCTTTTTCTTATTAATACAAAGATACGCAGCTCTCCTGCATGTTCGAGAAAAAAAATGGTAGCTGAACATCTCCTAGTCACCTAAGAAACAGGAATCTTATCTACATCCAAAGGACAAAAGGTAGTTTTATCAGTTATATATCAACATACTGCAAAGCTGATCTGATCCAACTGAGTTCATAGGTGTTGCAGGTTCTCTTAAAAAGAAGGGCAAAAAGAAGGGCGAATTGGCCACGGGACACCAAAAATGACCTCTCTTAGCTGGCGGACACTGAAAATAATCAGATTTGCTGAAAGACACTCTGTTTTTTGCAAAATTTGCTGGCGGACACTGCGCCTATTAAAATATTCATTTCTGACTTTGGAGGTGAGAGAAGAGCAGCGAAATGTCATTTTTGCCCCTGCCTTCTTCTTCTTCCCTCTCCCTTTTCTTCTCTCCTCGCACAGTAGCACGCCAAAGAACCGCTCCAGTTCCTTCCGACCTTGGTGGCGATCAGGCAGAGCATCATCAACGGCCGCTCGTCGGTCCTCGGCAGGCGGTGCTCCGTGAAGCAGGCGACGGGCGGAGGACGAGCTCAAGACGCAGGTGGAGGCTGAGGCGAGGCGGAGGCGGCCATGGCGGACGACGGAGGCTGAGGCGGCGCTTCGGGACGACGGGCGGAGGGCAGCGCGAGATCTTGTGGGAGGCGCGGCCATGGCGACCACGGAGAGCACAGGTGGCGCTTGTGACGACGGCGGAGGGAGGCAGGGCAAGGCGGACGCTTGGCGGAGAGACAGGTGAAGGCGCCATGTCGACAGCGGAGGCTAGGGCGGGCTTGGACGCTTGCAAGTGGCGGAGGATGAGCTTGAAGACGCGGGGCGGCGGAGGCTGTGGCTAGCGGCGGACTGCACGGACGACGGAGGCTGTGGCGCGCATGGATGTCTGGGCGCAACCTTTGTTGGGAAGCGGCCATGGCGGGACGGCCGCCCTTGCTGACACTGGGCGCTGGCCAAGTCGCCACCGGCAACCAGCCCCCTACTGGCCTACTTGGCCGGCCAGAGGTTGAAGAAGACAAGGGCAGTTTAGACATTTCCCCCACCTTCTCTCTCCTCTAAACTGAAAAATGAATAAAATAATCGGTGCGATGTCTTCCGGCAAAGAACCACGAATTTGTAATGTCTGCCAACAAATTTTGACTTTGGCGGTGTTCACTGGCCAATTACGTGTTTCTCCAGTGTCCCACGGCCAATTTTCCCTAAAAAGAATCATCTTATCTTAATAAATATAAAAGGGTGGATAGTGGCGTTCCAAATTCCTTCTTAGGAATAGCATGGAAGTCATGCCAAACGAGAATCTAAATCCTTTCTAAAGCACCATATTCAGTGAATTTTAAGTATGAGCTACATGGCAACCACTCAACAGTAAGGCAGTGGAGAATGTAGTATGCCAAGCAATTCATTTCCTAGGATTTAGGCATTGAGTCGAAAATCCATGTACTCTAGGCCAGACAGTCATAGCTCAGTGTTATGAATCAACGCATGGTAATAAATACGAACTATAGTTGCTACCAGGTGGCTCTCACTGGTCCATACCATGGCATGTATCCATGTTAAATATTTTTCACATATTTTCAATACTTTTAGCACAAAGTAACAGTGAACATAATGTGCTAAGCAATCCATTTCCCATGAGGATTTAGGTCTTGAATCATAAACCATGTACTTAAGGCCAGAAAGTCAAAGTTCAGTGGTGCGCATCAATGCGTGGTACTCCCTCTGGTCCAGTTTGTAAGGCATTTCGCGTATGCTAAGAGTCAAACATTACAATCTTTTACCATTAATTTAGCCAACTTTTTTTAATTATTGTACTACAAACTTGATACTATTATATTTGTAATCAAATGTACTATCAAATAATCATATGTTTATAATCATACACAACAACAACAACAACAAAGCCTTTAAGTCCCAAACAAGTTGGGGTAGGCTAGAGTTGAAACCCAGCAGAAGCAATCAAGGTTCAGGCACGTGAATAGTTGTTTTCCAAGCACTCCTATCTAAGGCTAAGTCTTTAGGTATATTCCATCCTTTCAAGTCTCCTTTTATTGCCTCTACCTAATTCAACTTCGGTCTTCCTCTACCTCTCTTCACGTTACTATCATGGCTTAGGATTCCACTACGCACCGGTGTCTCTGGAGGTCTCGTTGGATATATCCAAACCATCTCAACCGGTGTTGGACAAGCTTTTCTTCAATTGGTGCTTACCCTAATCTATCACGTATATCATCGTTCCGAACTCGATCCCTTCTTGTATGACCGCAAATCCAACGCAACATACGCATTTCCGCGACACTTATCTGTTAAACATGTCGTCTTTTCGTAGGCCAACGTTTATAATCATACACAATATAATATAAATAAATGAATGGTCAAAGTGTAATTTAGGAGACCGTGATATGTCAGATTACGCCTTATAAATTGGACCGGAGGGAGTACTAAATAGGAACGATTGTTGCCACCATGTGGCTCTTGTTGGTCCGTAGCCTGGATCAGTTACAGCTCCGTGTATCCATGATAAACATTTTTCATGTATTTTATGCATTCGGCATAAAGTAATAGGGAACAATTGTACATGAAGATGAGGAAGACGTTGGACCATATTAATAGTGTAAATGCGTAATGCTAAACAGAGGAGCATGTACCTAACCGACCTGAAAAAGATATGTCATGAAATTGAATTCAAGGGTCTCAATTTCCTCTGATGTCAGGTTCTGTTGCTCTAACCTCTTCTCACCAGAAACAGGATCAAACAGTGAGTACAGTTGCTGCATCGAGAGCACAGAACAGGCAATTAACCATCTGAATCAAAGTGCCCCTTGAGCAACCAAACAGAGAACTAATAAAAGAACGAAGACAAAACGAAGGCTTGCCATGAGGTCTTCGAACTGGAGGAGGTACCAGGCCCGGATGGTGTACTCCACCTTCTTGCACAGCTTCAGGAACTCATTTCGATCAGCCTCATGCTCTGCGTGCAATTTTCAAACACGAAATAGTTAATCAAACGGGGAATCCTGGACAGAGAACATTGTTTGCACTACTGACTACTCCCTTTTGGCTTTTGCAGAGAAATCGTCTCCAACACACGACTAAGCATGACTAACAGTCGTGCCGATGGGCAGATAGAGGAAACTCTACTTCTGGGGTCCCAGAACCGACCAAATTCACCGCTGATGCTTCGAGCCGAATGAGCAGAGCACTACGCAGTACGTACAACTGAGTAGACGAAATCCAGCCGACACGACGCGCCGGTCCCCAGACTCCCGGTCGGTCATAGACACAGACCACGAGCGCCCCTCGCAGCACCACGCAACTGCTGCTGCTGCTAAAGAAAGTAAAGAGAGAAATCGGGAGAAGCGGCGGCTGTGGTGGCTCACCTATGAGGTATGCGAGGCGCATGACGAGCTTGGGCTTGAGGATGGGGATGACGGCCTCCCGCTCCATCCGGATGACCTCCCGCGCCACCCCATCCTTCCGCCCGTCCATCGCCACCTGCTTCTTCTCCCTCTCCGGCATCCTCCCATCCGCCGCCATCCGCGCCGGCCACCACTCTTTCTCAGGTGTAACCGTATCAATCGATTCGGCTTCGGCTGTGCGCGTTGCAAAAGCCAAAAAAGGTAACCGCTGCTGCTGGTGGTGGTGCGCGACGCGGTGGCCCTAGCGGAATTATTATCGGCCCGGCTCGGCCTCGGGGGCGGAGCACGTGGCGACGGCGAACGCTGTCGGCCGGGGTCCGTGGCGGGACGCGTGACTCAGTCGCTGACAGGTGGGACTGGGAAGGTATGGGACCCGTTAGCAGAGATCATTGCGGCGTCGGCTGCGTCGGCAATTGTTGGCGTTACCGGATTAGGATTGGTCCGTCGGACGGGGCCGGGGAACAGTCAACCGGAAACAGTTAGCTGGGCTTTCTATTTCATCGAATCGACGAGAAGACGAGCCGCGTGCGTGGGCGCGTGGCGCGGTGGCTCGTTCTTTTGCAGCAGCCTTGCTAGTTGCCTCCTGCCTACGTGTTGCGTTGAGCTGTTAAGGAAACGACCAAGGAGATCATCTTCTTCTTTAAACCTAAACTTCGTCGGCGTTTTTTTAGTGTAAAGTGTGAACAATACCAGCTGTGCTGAATGCTATTCCCTCAAGCAACTGCCTAGGTGGACCCAACTATGCACCTGATTCGAAAAAATAAATAGCCACATTAGAGGTGTTTGGTACACATAACTAAAAGATAGTTTTTGGTTTTCATACCAAAATAGAAGGATTAAACATATGCTAAATTATCACAAGATAAACCAATTCAGTCTTGCGATCCAAATGCCCCCTTACATCAGATCAGCTTCGTGAGGATCAAGGCGAATTGCTTTATTAGTGATCAGCTTGTCAACTTGATAATTAAAGTAGTTATTATCCTCTTCGATTGCACGTCCAACTTCGGTGAATTGTTCCTCAACCTTCATCGTCACCTGAGGCCGCGTACGGTGATCGTGCGCTAGGATCTAGATGTCCAGTACCAGATGTTACCGTACAGTACTACGATTTCTACTATAGAAGTGGAATTTGTATCTGGGTACAAAACTGGCGGAATTGATCGTCTCAGCGAAGTCGAGCAACCGAATTATTTTTGTTTTTCGGCCCTTTTTAAAGATTTTCACAAATACGTCCCTGACAATATTCTTTCAAAAAATAGACCCTGACCTCGACGCCGTGACAATTAGCGCCAAACTTACACGTCTCGGCACCAATTGCTTTGGCACCGAGGTCCAGGATCATTTTCTGCGTATCGTTGACGTAGCTGCTTACGTTGTGCGGGCGTGGCATGAGCTATGGAAATTGATAAATTTTAATTTTTACCATGACAGCTCCAAACAGCACCAAGCAAAAAAAAAAAGCTCGAAACAGCACCAAAGCAATTGGCCCCGAAACTGCACCAAGCAAAAAAAAAAAGGGCCTGCTTTTAATACGCTGTGAAATTACCACACCGGAATATGGGCATCATATATATATATATATATATATATATATATATATATATATACACACACACCACACATGGTATGCAACTACATACATAAAGTATAAACTAGCGTATACTAGTAAGGTGAAGAAAGGCATCATCTATCAGATCGGTGAATTCTATTATATATAGAGAGAGAACTACTACTCTATAGTTGGCTACAAAATAACTTATTCTATAGCCACTTTGAGTTATGATAATTACTATGTTAATTTACGAGATTATAGTAACTCAATACTAAGTGGTTTACTATAACGTTATGGTAAATATCCCCATGTGTTATAGTAACCTAACTATCGTAAATATGTATTGATATTATCGTAAATTAGTATATAAAATTATCGTAAATGGAGGTGGCTACATAATAACTTATTTTGTAACCAGCTACTGAATATAATATCAATATATATTTACGATAGTTAAGTTACTATAACACATGGGGATATTTACCATAACGTTATAGTAAACCATTTAGTTATAGTAAACCATTTAGTAAGGAGTTATGATAATCTCGTAAATTAACATAGTAATTATCGTAACTCAAAGTGACTATAGAATAAGTTATTTTGTAGCCACATGAGCGCGCGCGCTCTCTCTATATATATATATATAAAGCCAAGTGCATGCATGCATCTCTACGGATGCTGCGGCATGGACAAAAGTACCTGCAAACTGATTAACAATACTGTCGTATGTATGTACTTCGCTACTTTAGAGTAAACTAGGAGCACGTACAACTGTACAAACCAATAAGACCAGGCTTTGTTCGGATCCTAGAAAAAGTCTGTCGTACGCACCTGCTATACGGAAGTTTCCATGCATGTGTTCATATATATACTTTATTTTGTATTAGGAAATTCCGTAGGAAAGGAATTGTTGGGACGAGGAGAAAACAAAGAACATGTGTATGAGCAATGTACCAGGCAACAGAAACAAAGCTTTTTGCTCTGGTTTCTGTGTGAGAAACAGAGCTACCTCTTGCGGTCTTGCCGCCGCGCGTCTCTGTTTCCAGAACCCGTTTTTACGTTACTTTCCTGCAACAACATCAGCGTAGCCTTTGGTTTTCTGCATGCTTTGGAAAATTTTCAGAGAGGAACAATGCAAACACAACACAACATCATATCTCAAGCCTTTTTCGTTTCTCATTAATTTCATTTCCTGTCTGAAAGAATAAAAGTGATGGCCAAGTCCAGAAATATCTTGGCATGCAAGCGAGGAATTCATTTGCTAACGTACTTACTTTTGTAGTGTTCGTGTTCTTTTTCCCTCCCTTTTTACTTGTAATAGTTGCATATAGCTATGGGCAACAATGGCTTTGGGGCAAAGCACGCAACAGCGGGCACTCATGAGCTCAGAGCTCGAAGATACAACTTCAGCACGTCCGGGCGACACGGTACAGAGCTCGGCTCTTGTAGTACGGTGGGGCGACACTGTACAGAGCTCGTCTCATGGTAAAAATTAAAATTTATCAATTTTCTTAGCTCGGCGCCGAGCTCATGCCACGTCCGCGCCACGCAAGCAGCCACGTCAACGACACGCAGAAAATGACCCTGGACCTCGCGTGTAGGCTCGGTGCCAATTGTCACGGCGCCGAGGTCATGGTCTATTTTTTGAAAGTATACTGTTATGGGCGTATTTATGAAAATATTTCAAAAAAAAGGGCTGAAAAAAAAATCGGCAGCAACAGCTCGTCGCAAACTTCTGACACCAACCACGACGAGTTCAGCTTCTCTCTCTCTGTGTGATACCCAATAGAGCTGTTCCCAATGGCGTTCACCTGATGCAACTGGGCCTAAACTATTTGCTCCACTATGGGCCTGCAATTCTTGGGTTTGGTTTAGTGGACCTCTTTCTTCTTGGGCTCCAAGATATTGTGGAGACAGGTTCCATGTCCGTGACAATTACCTAATTAAATTGAGTAAAGGAGACCGAGTCGAATAAGTTTTAGTTCTCTCTCGATCGTAGCAGTAATACAAGAGTGATGGAGATGTGGTGCTTGCTGGATGGGGCGAGTTGATCACTTACTCAGCGCGCTCCAGGCAGAGTTGATTGCTTGTCTCCATGGTGTTCAGGCGGCATGCAATTTGGGGATTGGGAATTTGATCCTGGAAACGGACGCACCGATGGTGAATAAATAAGCTCTGACGACCCATGTTTTGGCCAAGTCGATGTATGGAGGTTTGATAGTAGATGAACTAAAGTCTTTGGTGCCGTCAAACTTCATAAATTTTGAGTGTGTGTCTCGGTCAAGAGTTTATAATAGGGCAGCTCATGAGCGTGCCGCTTTCGGCGTGGGTAGCTTTGAAGGGGAGGAGCACATAATGTGCATTGTCCCAGATAACATTCATGTAACTGTTGTTCAGGAACTCTCAACTCAGTTGGAATGAAAATCTACCCAGGTTTAAAAAAAAATACAAGCCTTACTTTAGAATTGAACAGTTCAAAATATATTACACTCGGTCCTGTGCATGTAACTAAAATGGAATATTTACACTATCCGTTATAGCATATATGGTCCATTCGCTTCGCTAAAAAAACAAATCGAAACACTGTTTGGCTGATTTATTGTAAGAGGAAACACTATTCCGACTGAAAAAACAAGCTGAAAGCGAACAGAGCTACGTCGAGTTTCATAGGATTTCAGGTCTAATACTCATTTATTTTGATGGAAGAAAATGTATAGCGTGATAGCACCGGTCGCCAAACTAGCTGCCAATACATATGGCCCAACAGTGTTATTTTGTCGCTCCGGGCTGGCGGGACTAAATGAGTTAGATCTAAAAGCTACTTTGGAAGGTAGATTATTATTTTAAAATTATATCATTCTAAATAGAAAGAGTTATTTTAAAAAAAATCGAGCAGCTGAGAGCCCGCCTGGCCCATAAATGGAAGGCACTCCACAGGCGCAGGACGGCAGGAGTCAGGAGAGCACAGACTGACAGATCAGGCCCGTGCACCACTGATGGTCTCCCGTGCAAGCTTGTTCGGTTGGCTGGTTCGTTTTGTTGCTGGTTCATGAAAAAATACTGCTGGCTGATTTGTGTGAGAGAAAAATACTATTCCGACTGGAAATTTACGATCGTTTACGACAAGGCACAGCCAAACGAACAGGTTGCTGGTCCTCCTTCCTCCTCGTGGCTAGTCTACTTTTTGGCACAGACGACGGTGGTGAGACCCCGCCAGGCCGCCACTTCCCTCAATACCCATGCGGCGCGTCGTCTTCTCCCCCTCCACATTCGCGTGGTAAACACGGAGCGGACTAGGCAGCTATCAGTTCGAAACTAACACCCTGTTTGTTCTCTTATCGTTTACGTGGCTTATAAGTTGGCTTATATTGTTTCGTTGTGAGAGAAAAATACTATATCATGACTGATACGATCAAACGAACATGGTGTAACATCCGGTTAGACATTGATACCACAGCACCTGATGGTTGACCTGACCTCCCAACTCCCATGGTCTCGCCAACTCAACCGGCGTCCAAGCACCTCCTCGCGCTCGCGCTACGGCCGGCGGGTCTGACGCCACACACTCCAGAAGTCCATATCACGTCCGCCCGGTCCGACCACGCCCACCGCCGAGGCACCGGTACCCACCTACCCTCCTCCTCCCTCTTGAACTCCCTGTCGTGCTCTTCCCATACCAGGAGGCCGACGGACGGCCTGCCTTTGCCTTTGCGGGCGAGAATTTTCTTATTTTTAACACTTTTTTTAAACTATTTTTAAAACAAACACTATTTTTTTCAAAACTAACACTTTTGGACGTCCCAACTGATATGGCGCGGCCAAACCACTCTAACGCGCCATGCATGGTGGCGCGACTAGGCTACCACCATGGCAGCGACCGGTGACGTGGCCCAGCTCTGCCGCGCCACAGATCACGGCGCGGCACCGACGCGCCATCACGCACGGTGCGGCAGGCCCCAGTAAAGGCCCGCGACGTGACTCTCTCTCTCCATTCCTTTCTTTCCCTTTCACGCGCCCGTCGTCGCCAGACGCCCGCGCCCGCCGTCGGCAGTCGCTGGTCGCACCCTCCCTTGCCGGCCCCCTCCCTACCTTTCCCGAAGCTCCTCCTCGACCTTATCAAGGTAATGAAGCTCCTCCTCGGCTTCAATGGTGGATCGAAAGATTTGAATGAGTAGTTAGGGTATGGAGGAAAATATGAGTTCGTTAGAACGTTGGATCGAAGGATTAGGATTACCAATGTTAAAGTTAATTGATTAGTTAGAATTATGATTACCATGTATTCTAAGGTTAATTTTTATAAGAATTTTGCTTGTTTGAGTTTGCATCTCAACTTTTATATGTGAATAAATATATGGACACACTGTTGATGTACCAAATTTTATTTTTTACTGACCAAAGTATAGTTTTTATATAGTTTTCATGTTTGCATCTAAGATAGAGTTTGCACCAAAGTGTAGGTTATATTTTCTTTGTTGTAATGCAAAAGGTTCTCAACACGGATGAATTTGTGATATTTTGATTTTTGTTTGTTAAATTACAACCATTTTGTTAGATGCAAGAAATGTATCGGGAGGAGTTTTGGCGAAAACGGGGCCGTCCTCGAGAATTATACCCCGATGCGTCTAGCAAAAATGCCCCCGTCCCTTCTGACCTCCCTGTCCCTAATTTTGACTGTGGTTTTCCGGACGACGTGTTTCAATCGATACATCCAGATACAGCGGCGCGTTGCTTCTACACATGCAGTCGTTTTAATGTAAGTAATTATTTCCACTATCTATTTTTCTTTATTTGTGTAAGTAGGCTACTAATATTTTGTTGGAATCTTGTTGCGTAGGCCTATGAGAGGTGCTTTTTCTTTCAGTGGATCGACGGTGCAGATAAGTTTAACCCTAGGTACCTCCTTTTCAACGATTGGTGTAGAGGGAGACATCCACATGAGCACTTTCAACGGTGAGTTCCACCCCCCTAACCCTCCGCCAATGATGGCTAAGGAGAAGCACCTAGCTGCAGTTAGACGACTCGAGAAACCTCCTCTGTGCGAATGCGGAGATCGAGCTATGATAAACCCTGAGAATACATTGGAGTTTGTGTGTTCCAACAAACACGAAGTAAGTGGAAAGTGTATCTGTTTAAATGTTTATCTCTATATGTGTGCGTGTACTAATGTATTCTTTTGTAGCGTTATGGATTTGCGAAGTGTCATTTCAATAAGTGGCTCTACGGTCCTAAGAATCAATGGCTGGAGCCACTAAAGGCAAAGGAAAAGAAGAAAAAAGGTTAATTTACAAAGCACCTCCAGTCAAGTGCGAATGTGGTATTAAATCCAACTATGGTCTAGTCCATTCGAAGCTTGGAATAGGCCATTATTGCGGCCATATGGTTGACTATAATGAGGTTGGTTATTTTTGTGGTAAACATAAAATCGTATTTTGTTTATTTTGCTAAGACATATATGATATATTTTTTTGTTTGAACAGAGCACTAGGAAATACAGGTGGAAATGTTATGATGGTCAAGCTAAGTTCTTGAATGAATTCAAGGGGAGGCAAGTAATTGCATGAAAGAGGGGATATGGACCTGACTACGTCAACCTGTTAGTTAAACATCATAAAAATAAGATGCGTGAGTTTGCTAGACAGCGCGGTATTCATAACTTGGTCGATGTTGGGCTTGACAAATGGGGATTGGAGAGACGGAGGGCATTAGAGGAGGAGAGGGCAAGGAAGGAGGCAAGGGAGGAGGCAAGAGTACAGATGCAGGTCTTGAATGACCATGTTGTTGCATTGTGTGCCAGTGAGTGCTTGAAAGTCTTTTTATTTTCGTTGCTTGATTTTAAATGTAATATAATCGCATTGCGAACTAGTTGTATTTTATACATGAAGGAATTGGATGCAGCAAGGACCATGTCGTAGAGGTGGCCCATACAAGGTATGAGGAAAAGAAGTTAGATGAGCACAAAACATGAGCTGGTCACACCGTCCAATCTCCAATTGTGTTGGCCGATGATGGGGACAAGGATGAGGACGACACTGCCTAGTTGAGCGATTTCATTGCTCTTGCTGAGGCGGGCTTACAGGCAGAGGAGGCTAAGGATGATACTGGTAGACTGAGCAAGCTCATTGCTCTAGCAGAGGCGGGCTTGTAGGTGGAGGAGGATGACGACGCATTCTTCACTTAGGCCACAGAGGCCGTAGATGAAGTGGAGGCCGCTTACTACAGGCGATAGATAGATCAAGGTAATGCAGGTGAGCCTAGCCACATGAGCCAAATGGAGGAAGATGCATTCTTGACTCAGGCCGCAGAGGTCGGAGGTGAACCGGAGGCAGATTACTATAGGCGATAGGCAGATCAGGGCAATGTAGGTGAGCCTAGCCACAGCAATGAGGTTGTGGTAGATGACTGGTACTCAAATGACGAGTTGCTTACTCAGTATGTTTCAGACTGAGGATTGGTATAGGTGTGCTAGTTCAATGTTTTAGATTCGATATTTGTATTGTAGTAGAACTTTCTTCGGTGCTGCATTGTGTTTCATTTGAACTATTTATGTATTGTACCCATGTAACAAACACTGTTTAATTTTTGTAACGGACATTGTGTTATCTTATAAAACTTTACCCACAAGACATGGCACGCATATTCCTTTTAGTTTGGTGCCCCCGGACATGGCGCGGCGGTCAAAGCGACGGCAAATGAAACAAGGCACTTATGTTATGTTATCACATGAGCCAAGTTATTTCGTCGTGTCAGTTTAACGAATAGGTCAGCAGGAAGATTAAGTGCACGAGACAATCAATACACAAGTTTAGCAATACTAACTTATACACGTCCCAAGTTCATCGCAAGTTTGACAATACCTCTGTTCGGCATAAGTTCAGCAAGTCATAACTACGACACAAGTTCATCAATACATAAGTTCGACATTACTCAACATGTCATCCTAAAGAACTCCTATGACCTAGGAGTATATGGGTACTGCCGACGTCACTGCCTCTTTGGACGTGAAGGCAGCATGTTAGGGGTGAACCCAACGTCGGTATGGTCTCGTTGGTGGTACACCCGGTGGTACTGCTGAGAATAACTAGGACCCTGCAATTATAATATAGGCATCATTACTTACAATGTTCAAGTAATTGTGACATATATGGCGAATGGTTGTTTCAAGTACCTATTCGTCGAACTGTGTAGGAAATGGTGCATCACCAAGCTGAGACATCCCAATCTCATCATAGTCCTCCTCCTCGTCCTCGTCCTCATCCTTCTCAACGTCGTGCTCCGCAGGACCCTTGCCTGCATTGTCGGAAGTACGAACATAAGAGGTCCCACCAACCGTCGTGTCGGAGGAACCTGCTCGTGTCGGCATAGTGCTCGAGCATAAGGAACTAGATAGGTCCAGCTCATATGGCATCTCCCATAGAGTATCCATGCAGCTGAGCTTCTATGCTAGCTTCTTGCAGCTCCTTACTTTCTGCAAAAAAAAGAAAACATGGATGAATGAGTCATGTGAACCATTTAACCACTATCATGGCTTTGAGAATAGAATGTACATCGACGAAGATGTGTAGAATGCCATGCGACTCCCCTCTGGTCTCGTGAAGTCACACGGCTGCTTCGTTGGATAGACTTGTCAACTGTGATGCCTGCATACACAAGCGAGCTAAGTTCGTATCACTACAATTCATAGGAACGCCGACGTGCAGTTGTATTGAAATTCAAATTTCTTACCACGTATCTCTATAGCGGGGCTCTCTAAAGCTGTGTCTCCATCCTTGTTGCCTCATCATATGCATCAGCGATGTCATCCTCGTCTTCGTCCTCATCAATTGGCTTGTTAGTGTAGGGGGCTTGCATATGTGTGCGGGTACTCCTATGCAACCATTGGAGGTAGCGGTTGAAGTTGTGTTGGTCGTGCGGCGGTATCTCGGTGATCAGGACCCTTTGTCGACTGTCCCATTCGTGGATGAACGTGGCGTGCATCATGGCCCAATTCTTCTCCTTGTACCTGTTCCTTCGATCGTACCTACAAGTTTAACGTAAGTTAGTGGTTGTATGTATGCACATGACTGCTAAATTATTATGTTTTAGTTGTCGCACCCGTGCAACTTTCTGTTGGTTGTGTACAGCGGTGGTGGGCATGGCTGCAATCTTTCGAACTGCCTATACACCCTTATAGGGTAGTGCATCTCGACCACGTTGAAGAAAATTAGTGGCCCATTAAAAAGCCACTCATTCGACTCTTCCTCGGCGTGAGGACTCAGGTACCCCTCTAGCTCAAATCTGGACCAAGGACACCAATTCATCTGAAAGTTAGGTAACTACAGTTAGGTTTTTGGAATAATATAAAAGCAACAACACCGACTAGTACTATCAAAGTGGTCATTACCTGGTGCTGTGTCAGGACGTCTAGCGTGTCCGAGTTCTGCCTGTGCCTTCGCTTCTTGCCAGACGTACAGAGCAGTCGGTCCTATGTCCATGTGAATCCATGCCTGCATTAAATAGGATAGTCAGTCACAAGTGTGGCATCAAGTTTGAGGAAAATAAAAAATCGATGCACTTATAGGTAAACCGTGAACAACGGGCCTCTTGACTGGCCATTGCTCCCAACACCAAACCTGTAGTATGTGGGAACAACCTTCTAGGTGGCACCTCCTGTACTGCATCGGCAGGCAACACAGAGCTAATGATATATCCATGCTAGGACCGTGCTGCCCCAGCTGTACGCTCCTATATTCTCCCATGGCTGGCTCAGTATGTTGAGGAAGGCCCAGCTGATGGTGTTACCCGACGCATCGGAGAACAGCAAGGCACCTAAGAAGTGCTATAGCCACACCCTAGCATACCTCTTGATCTCCTACTCTAGAGCGTTTGGGTGCAGCGGCGCCCCGAAGTTTTCTGTTATCCAGCTCAAACTGACACCAGATGTTTTCCTGAAATATTTTGCAAACATTAAATTAGAACTGACACCGAATGTTACATGAGAGCTGAGGGAACAAAAACAAACATTAAACTAGACAAAGACAATATGCATCATAAAAGTTATGTACTACACCCTCCATCTAAATAGCAAAATAATTTTTAGAATATGTGCTGGTGTCAAAATGGTAAATGTTTGGAACGTAGAAATTCTTACTTTGCTCTCTTAGCATCCTCATCCTCGGGTGGTCTTCTGTCATAGAACTGCTCCACCAAATCCATCCAGTGATCGTTATCAAGGATCCCAGTCACAGAAAGACCCCCCAACCGCAGACACAGAATCATCTTCACGTCCTGCATCGTGATAGTCATCTCGTCGCATGGAAGGTGGAAGGTGTGGGTCTCTGGCCTCCACCTATTGGTTTTTAATTCAATACAAGAAGTTTTTTAATTCAAACAATGAGACAAATTAATGCTTTGTACTATCGCAAATGTGTATAAAATCATACCTATCGACATCAGCAGTGAGAAGTGTAGGGTCGAGGATTGGTAGCCTAGTGTTGAAGACCCAGATGATCTCAAGGAAGCCGGCACGCTGTATGTACGGCTGGTATCACTCATCCCAGTGATGTGGCTGGTGCATGCGTAGTCTAAGAGGTACCAAGTCCTCCTGAAGCTTCGACAGGCGCTTGGCTCGGTGGTCCTTGTCGTAGTGCACCTCAAGAATGGGGTACTGCGGATGATGATCCCCCCATCCTGGTTTAAATTTCAAATGGATATGTTAGAACAAACATTAAGAGTACTATAATATGATGGAACATTAGTGCATAAAAACAAAGTAAATGTAAAAGGAATAACTATTATGCAAAATTAGAGAATAAACATATATCATAATAAACATAGCTCCAAGGTTCCATTGTACTAACATAGTAGTTTTAAATAGCATAGCAAACAATTAACATTAATAAAATAAAATATATGCTATATGCACCTGCTGCCCTTGTCTTCTATGCCTGCTAGCCTTGTGACCAGATTCTTTGCAAACGAAGCAAAGATTCCTACCACGGGTCTCGTTGAAGTCTCCCCCTCCGTACATGTCTTTGTCGTACCCTCTCATGCGTCCATGTCCCCTTTGAGTCGCTTCTTCTTCTTCCTACCCTTGCCTACCTTTATTAGATCCAGATGTGGCACGTAGTCATAACCATGATAAGGTGGCCACTGTGTTGGGTCAAGGTATGGCTCGAAGCTCCTCTCCTAAATACTAATGGTGTTCGAACAGAGATACAAGGGTGACATATATGGCAGATCCTCATAGTTATACTCGCGAACCCTATAGGCCATGATCATATGAGAGCAAGGGGCATGCATGATCTGAGTGACGTTGCAACTGCACTCTACTTTTTCAAGATCAACTCGGAAGTTTCATCCACCATAATGTTCACCGCCCAAGCTTGTGCCACCCTTGCCCCGTACACTAAAGATATGGCGGCGGGGTCCATACGGCTCGGTGGTGTGTTGCTTGGCCAATTCCTCGGCCTCCCTCAAATGTTCTGCTCCGGCCGTTCCAAAACACCCCTGCTCAGCTATATTCCTCTACGCAAGTTCCCACCTCTTGATAAAATATTTGTTTCACTTATGAAAGGAGAACTCAACAATTCTAGGCATAGGCAACGATCGAACTCCGGTGAATACACAGTTGAAAGACTCCGAGGAGTTAGTGGTCATGATGTCATACCTAAAACCCCCCTCGTCATATGCTAATACCCACTGAGCCTTTTATTCCATCTGTGCCTCTAACCAGGTCTTTCCTGCTTCATTTAGCATCTTGTCTAGTTCTCTCTTTGTCTCCTTGAACTGGTGCTCTATACGTACACAACATAGAGCCTTTACCTTGTCACATACCTCCTTCTTCCTCGGACACCGCCAGAAATTAGTGGTAAAGTGTCTCATGCACCATCTATGCACTAGAGGCGGGAACCCATCTATATGCTCAGCTACAGCATTAAGAAGCCCTAGGTGACGGTCCATGATTAAACATATAGTGCAAGATGGGCCGAGCACTTGTACACGTAGAAGTCGCATGAACCATGAAAACCATTCATTGTTCTCTCCCTCTGCCAAAGCAAAAGCCATGGGCACTATTTGGTCCTTAGGATCAACAGCAGCAGCCATCATCAAGGTGCCCCTATACTTTCCTATCAGGAAAGTGCCATCAACAAGTACGACTGGCCGACAAAATTATAATGCATGTTCTGTTTGCATGAACGACCAAAACACACGATAGAGGACATGCCTCAACGGATCCTGAAAATACATCCTCTCGGTGTCCACAAACCATTTCAAGCCAGGGTTGTAGTAATGCATTGCACATAAGATGCGGGCACCCTATTGTACACTTCCTCCCAACTACCCCAATGAATCGCTAGGGCAATTTGCTTAGCACGCCAAGCCTTTCTGTACTTCACATCATACTTAACGAATCTAGATATTGACTGTTGTAATGAAGACACCAAAATGTCGTTATTGTCATCAACGAGCCCCAATATACGACATGCAAGGTAATGTGCAGTGAGCTGCTGATGATTTTCCTTCCCCCTATTTGTTAGGCAAGTGTGGGGTTTGACCACTTTACTTATCCTCCACTTGCCATAACTTTGTCTCTTTCATGCATTTAACCTCCACATACAACCGTTTTTGTATATCACGTGGTACCTTAACTCCTGGTTCGAATGGGTGACGTTGTACGGCCTATTGTGATACACATCATAGTCATGAAGGAAGAGCTTCATCTCTGACATTGTATTGAATATCATCCCCTTACTAAGGATTTCTTTCTCATGGTCATACAATGATTTCCTACACATCTGGAGACCGGTGTCACAAACTGCCATATCCGTCATGCTAACATCCCTATAGTTTAGAACGTCTCTGAAAGGTACGTTCATCGACCTTAGTTGCTCAAGCTCAGTCACTGTGTAAGGTGGTGGTGGAACATACTACTGCGCTTCGCTAATTCTGTCCCATGAATCATAGGGGGTATCATCTGCTGGCAAATCTGTGACTAGTCTACCCTGAGCCTAGATAGCATGCAAAACCTCAGTTGGTACTGGTAATGGCATACCATGAATAGGTACTGGCATAGCATCAACCGGTGTGGGCATAGCACGTCTACCTCCCTGGTCAT
Organism: Miscanthus lutarioriparius; assembly: GCA_904845875.1. Taxonomy (NCBI): domain Eukaryota; kingdom Viridiplantae; phylum Streptophyta; class Magnoliopsida; order Poales; family Poaceae; genus Miscanthus; species Miscanthus lutarioriparius. The sequence continues at coordinate 27,394,904 of CAJGYO010000015.1, forward strand.
CATCAAAATTGTCCGAATCACTGCTAACTACATCACCGATCCTGTCCTCCTCCTCCTGCTCCTCTTCTAGCTCGAACTCATTCACATCGAAGTCATTGCTTATACAGCCTACTTGACTTGAATGAAACTGCTCCTACGTCAATTGACCGTCCAAATCCATGTTATCCTGAGTTGCTTCCCCTTCGACCCCTAATTCTTGTCCGTTGCCTCCAACACCGTCAATGGACGGCCCGTTCAGGACACCCTGCATCCTATACCCATTCTCCACCACCACCTCAGCCATGGGCACATTAGAACCTTGGAGCACCCTATTGTAGCGGGACCAGTGAGCAGGGTCGTGTAAGGGCATCATGACATAGTGTGTCCTAGTCTTTCCAGTATTAAACCTCCCCTTCAGTGTGAAATCACCGCCAAACTTTGCATTCAAACGGACACAAAGGTCATTGAAACTAGGAGGTTCATCAAACCATTTCAATTCTTCTTCCATATCCTTAAACATAACATCTTCTCTCCTAACACTTCCTCCGTAAAAAACACTAACACAACAATCCATCTACAAAAGCATTTCAAGAAACTTCATCAAGTCATCGAAATCGTCGTACGTACTATCCATAGTAATATTAATACCTATTCTAACCATAACTATACTAATTAATCCAATATTAACACATATACTAGACTAACTACAACAACTAATTATACTAAATACAATAACTAACTAGATTCACTAACTGTACTAACTAAACTAACTAACTTTACTAACTTACTATATTGCCCATACTAACTAAACTAACTAATTTTACTAACTATACTTTACTAACTATACTAACTTTACTTATTGTACTAACTTACTATACTAACTATACTAACTAATCATTTAAACTAATTTTGCATCTTAACCCTAAGTAATAACAATTTTGATTCAATCAACAAATACACAAGGGAAGTACTTCGCGACAATGACGTGCTCTCTCTCCTCATGGCGACGGCAAAGAACAGACGACGCTTGTCCCTCATGACGGCGCTCATCATCCTATCGGGAGCGGCGTGCTCTCATCCTCGGCGGACGACGTCTCATCATAGCAGCAAGCGCGCTTCGTTCTTGTGAGGGCGGCGCGCTAGACCGGGCTGGGAGGCGGGTGCCATGGGGGGGGGTGGCGCGGGCGCTGGCCTCGGCGGCGGCGATGGTGGGTGGACGTAAGATAGATGGAGGGGGCGCGACGGTGGGGAAGCGGCGGTACAACTATTGGCGATGCTGTGGGAGGAAAGATGATGAGGGCGGTGGTGGCGGCGGTGCGTATGGCACGGGCGGCGGCGCGCGGCGGCGGCGGCGTGCGTGGCGTGGGTGGCGAAGCGGTGGTGGGCAGCGCGCGCGGCGGGCGCGTCGCGGTGGGTGTGCCTTTACTGGGGCCGAGTGAGGAAGATAGAGAAAGAGAAGAGAGAGACGCGTCGCGGGCCTTTACCGGGGCCTCCCGCGCCATGCGATGGCGCGTCGGTGCCGTGCCGTGATCTGTGGCGCGGTAAGCCCGCCGCGTCGTGATCTATGGCCCGGTAGAGCTGGGCCACGTCACCGGATGCTGCCACGGTGGCAGCCTGGCCGCGCCGCTATGAATGGCGCGGTAGAGTGATTTGTAGAGTAGTTTGACCGTGCCACGTCAGTGACGCGTTAAAAATATTAGTCTTGAAGAAAAAAAAAACAATGTCGGTTTTAAAAATAGTTTAAAAAATGTTAAAAAAAAAAGTCGTGACGCGAGGACAGCGGGCCCTGGACGCCAGGCGTTGTCGAGTGAACCGGGAATGGGGCAGCGACCGGTGGGCCACTTGCTGCCCGCGGCAGGGGGAGCACCTGCGCTGCGCCTGTGGACCACCTCTGGCCGTGGGCCCTTGTAGCCAGGCACCGCCCAGCGCCCACGCCCATGCCCAGGATTCCAGGAACAACTGCGCTCTCGCTTTCCTGCCTGTCTCTCTCGTCCCAAAATCTCGTCTCGGGACACGAGACGAGCGAGCAGAGACCTGCATCTGCATATACGGAGTACGTACGTATGCACTGTTCGTATCTGATGACGGGGTTCTCCACACCACACCAGAGAGCAGGTCGGTGGGTTTTTCTAGGCTCAAATGCACAGTATGTTTTCGAAACAAATGCACAATTCTTCCATCAAATTTAATTCCGTGTCTCTTTGTCTCTTGCCATCTATTTTTACTTTTGAACCACATACTCCGTACTAGTCGAGGAGTCATCATGGAAACATGTTTAGGAATAATCAGTCGCGGATCCAGAAATCAGACAAGAAGGGGGCTAAATAATAGAAGGATAAAAATTTTACTATGCAATAGATATAACAAAGAACACAATTTTATAAACCGACCTTGAGATCCTATGTTCATCAAATAATTTCTCCTAAATCCACATGTACATTAGTGTGTTCAGGACATAAATGTTGCAGAGCTCAAATTCGGCTAAAAAAGCACTGTAAATTTTGAACCATTCATTGCCGACTCCAGGAAACTGGGCGGCGAATCTTGCACGGCAGAGTAAAATACTACTTACAATACGCAGCAGTGCAAGCTGTAGCAGCCAGCAGGAGCGCCGCGAGGGCAGGTCGCGGTCACATCCCACTTCGCAGTCTCATGGCCATGCAGAGGAGGAGGAGCTGGAGGCCAGTCGCCCTAATAATACATGTGATAGTGTGTAGATAAAATTTTTTAACCTAAAATAAATAATAAAAATATTAAATAAAAATTGATTTAATAACTCAGGTTATGTCAAATAGGATTGAAAATCAATTTTTATTGAACAAAAATATTATAAAACATGTGTGTGACACCTAAATAAAGTTTGAAGTACAAAATTTGTAGGTGACAATGTAACTTTTGTCTTCGAAAAATAATATTGCTAGCTAGTATTTCTAATAGCTTAGAAATGAAAATTTAAATCAAATCCAGCTCAAGACCTAGAAAAATTCTCAAGTCCAATAACAGTATGACAATGCTAGGTTGTTAAATTAATTCTGAAAAATTTAGTTAAAGGTCAGTGCTATGTTTTTGCTCCTTATGGTAGTCTGATGTACCTCCTTCAGCATGGTCAAGGTGGTTTAGCCTCAACCAAGTTGGATTAGTGTTGAGACACGCTTTAAAATCTGTGCACGAACACCTTCTCGGGCTGCCTGCCCTATGCGCGCGGTCACCACGTGTGGCCGCTCTGCGTCGCCGTGCCGTGATCACTCGCGCTGGTCGGCTGAGGCCGACCCGGCTTGGCTGTGGTCTGGCTACGGCTAGCCGTCGCGCCTGCCATTGGCCGTCTGTCCGGCCAGCCGTTGGCCACTGCGCCCCGACGGCCGCCGCTGCCGCTCTGCCGATCTGCTGCCCCACCCGCTGTCGCACTGCTGCTGTGTGCTGCCCTCCCTGCCTCGCGCTATGGCGCAGCCGCTGTCGCTACTGCTCCCCTCGCCGCGCATGTGGCCTTGTCCCTGCTGTTGGCGTCGTCGCCTCGCTATTTATGGCACTGCGGCCGCACATGTCGTGCCCGGTTGTGGGTGCGCGCACGTTCCCTCTGGCCGCGATAGCCCGTAGCGCCTGCACGTGTGCCGACACACTAGTGGCCAGTCGCGCCCCGCCAAGGCGAGGACGAGCCGAGCTCCGACCTCCCCCTCACCCTCTCTCTTCTCTACTGCCATGGCGGACTGAGCCGCACCATTAAAACCAGCAGGGAGAAATCGACATCGCCCGATTCATCACGTCTCTAGCTCTGCCATTAAGCCGCCTAACCGCTCGACCCCACTCCGCCTTGAATCGAGCTCGGCCAAGCTCCAATTTGACACTCCCCTCGCTGCCAAGCCGATAAGGCCACGTTTGGCCAAAGCTGATGATAGCTCCTCCATCTAACCACCCAAGGCCGCTCCAACTGCACCATTAGCTCCGCTTGGACTCCATCTTACCCTGGCGCCGCTGACACGGCCGTGTCCGCTGTGGTGCGCCGCCGCACGACTCGGTGAATGTCGGCCTCGTAGCTAGGTCAGCGGGGGTCCCGTGTGGTCGGCGTAGGCGCCTGTGCCACTGCTCGCCGCGCTGGAGCGCGCGGGGATGGCCGAGGGCCTCACCGTTGTAAAGAGGAGAAAGGTCCGAGGGTTTTTTTGCATAAGTGCTGTCTCTAGGAATAGTAACATGGACTGTAGGTTGTTTTCCTTATAGTCCAAGGGCGTTTTTGCATATGTGCCAGCGCGCGTAGACCTCCTCGCCGTGGGCCACCTCCGCGCGTGAGCCTCGCCTCGCCTATGGGCCGCCGCGCACTCGCACGCGCGCGCGTTGTGCCTCGTGGACCGCGTGGGTCGAAATCAGTTTAGATTTTTCGTAGAAAATAGAAATAGCTTTTCATTTGTAATCCTGAGCTGAACTTTGGTAAATCATATAAAATTATGTAGATGTCCAAAAATTGTGAAACCAATTTTGTTAGGTTCCTAAAATTATGTTCTATCTATTAGTGTATTTAGTTCATATATATATATTTGTTGATACCAGCGGCTATTAAATCAATTGTGAGTGTTCAGTATTATTTAGATTAGTATTTGTAGGAATTTTTGTGGTAAATTGGTAATAGCATTGATCATGAAATTTTAACAGTAGATTCATTGTATTATTATGTGCTCACTGTAATTTTAGTAGCCTTAGAATAGGTTGAGAAATATGGTAGCTAAGTACTTCTTATTCTTATTGTAGTATATAGGAAATCGTTAATAAGAGTAAAAATATATTTTAGTTGCTAAGTAGCACTTGTAGGTGAAACCCTGCTGGTTTGATGGGAATGATGATTAGCTCGGTATCTTAGTTATTAGAGCTAGCTTAGTGACTTAGTAGATGTATTCTTATTTTAAAAACTACTGTTGTTTTAATATTGGGTGTTGCATCGTCATTGCATGCATGTAGAGAACGAGTTGGTGGAGTTCGTGACCGAGGACGAGTAGGAGTACAAAAAGGAGATCCTCATGCAGGATGAGGTCCCAGAGCCACCACGGACTGACTGAGCTGACACCGCGCCTGCCCAAGGTAAGCCCCGGTGCATAACCCTTATTTTGAATAAGCACTGATATATATATATATATATATATATATATATGATGTGCATTTACGTTATAGACATTTTATGAAAACCACCTGTATAAATATATCTGTCCTATGAGTCCTACTAGTATGGTGCGAGTAGCTGCTATGCTTAGGATTTTCGGTAGCGTGAGTAACCTACCGTTACTCATAATAGGTGATTATTATTATCACTCTTATAATAAAATTGTAAAAGGAAAATAGAGTCCGGGCAGTGATACGGTATGGGTATTGATGGATGTAGGAGGTTGTATCCCGCGGCCAATGGGGCATACCTTGGTTACACTATTTTTTCTATCCGTGTCAGTTAAGGACCGGCCGTTGCATTGGGTTCTAGTCAAGTCATAGACTTATTATCCTGAGCACATACTTGTTTATGGGAGCAGGGAAGACTCGTTGCTCTCTTATCATGGGTTCTGGCTCTTTCTGGTCTGACTGATTGGAGGCAGGGATGGTGGAGGTCTAAGCACCATACTGAGTTCGGGACTCAGGTGTGGGGGCTTGGAGTCCAAGTTTGGACGGGGATCTGGACCCCTTGATAGGAGAGTGGTGGGTTAGTCCTGCTTGTGCCTGGGGTACAAGAGGGGCGTGTGTTTCAGGGTACCCAGCTGGGCACATTGATTCATGAATCACCGGGTAATCTGGTACGATTTGTCTACAGTCTAGCACCGTAGTAAGAATTGAAAGATTAAAGATGGTGAAATAGATCTATTTGCTCAACTCTTGCTTAAAAGTAGAACAAGTGCTTACATAGACTGGCTAGATAATGAACTAATCATGACTGCTAATAAGAAACATACATAAGAATTCACTACTAGTAATGCTTTTTGTGAAAAGGAAACCCAGCAACCCATAAAACTTATCATATCCTTTGGAGTCAGAAAATTATTCCCACTAATCGGGTAAGTCTTGTGAGTACATCATGTACTCAGGGTTTATTTATCCCTGTTGCAGGTGCAGTTTGAAGAGTAGCTGTTGTGTGGAGGATTCTTCTGGTGGGCACAGACGGATCCTTGTATTCTACCGTTAGATGTTTATTGTAATTCTGCTGTTTAAATTCCGCACTCTGAACTTAGTATTGTAATAGTGTATTTCTAAGAACACTGATTGTATGAAATGGACTAAGTATTGTAAACTCATTCTTATTATTGGATCCTAGAGGAAAAACATAGATTATTCGAGTTTTTCCTAAGGTGTGCTCAATGGAATCGTCCGATGTAGCCAGCATTCGAGGTGCTTAGTGTCTGGTGGAAGACGAGCGCCTTTGGAAGCGTGCTATTTTGGGCGGTTCTGCCACACTTGTACGATCGAGGGGGTGAATAGGCCTATAAAAATTCAACTCAAACCGAAGTCAAATTCACCTATGCCACTGCCGCTCTGTGAGGACGGCATTACCGCACCTGCAGGAGAGATTAGTTCACAGTTCAAAATCTTTCTAATAAAATTTAGATAGGGTAAATTTCTTAGCTTACTGCAGGGTTGTAGATCACAGATCGACAGCTAAAAGTGGTGCGAACATCACCCACAAGTAGATCGGTCTCAATCCTAGAAATCATCTCAACAACAACAAGAACACAAGTGTAACAACACAAGCACAAGATGACACAAAAAATTATCCCGTAGTTCAGCTCGCCACCAAGGCTTGCCTAAGTCCACATTATTGAGGTATACCACTAAGGTTTTAGGGCTGTGCAACCCAACCTCGTTCTCAAGTCAAAAGAGTGAACTCTTGAGATGAGTGGTGATTTTATTTGCTGCAAGAGGTGGTTACAAACCTCTCGGGGCTGCCACACAAGTTGGCAAGCTCCACGGGCGATGCTCTAGCTGGCTAGGAGCCAAGCTCCAAGAGTAACAAACACAAACGCTGGCTAAAACGTGAACCAAGTGCTCTTTAGAATTTGGGAATAAATGGAGTTACTCTCTAATCAAGTTTTGGGCCCTTTTCCCTCAAAGATTGATGGGGAAATCAATGAATTTGCTTGGGGCCTTTAAGTCAACAATGGAGTGAGAGAGAGAGCTCCTGCTCTATTTTAGACGTGCTGAAGTGAGGAAAAAGAGAATAGGTTGGTTACCGTTGCTAAGGAAGGGGAAAGGTATATATACCCTCAGCCCCCAACGGCCACTTTAAATCGCAGATAGCTGTTGACGAGGAAAGAGAAAGGTATATATACCTCCCAGCCCTCAACGGTCACTGCACCCAAGGGATCAGGCGAGACGGAGCCCGCGGCCTTAAGGTCGGGCGAGACGCCCGGGACCAAGGGGTCGGGCGAGTCGGAGCCCGCGACCAAGGGGTCGGGCGAGACGGAGCTCGCACCCAAGGGGTCGGACGAGTTGGAGCTCGCACCCCTCAAGACAACAAAGGTAATAGTGAAGTGTATACTGTCTTGGCTGTGAATCTGAGGATGCATGTGGTTGTTTGAGCACTTGGTAGCACATATTAGTTTAAGCATTGTGTCCCCCTTTATAGTACGGCTTTTATTATACTCAAATTCAAAATATAAAAGAATCTTAAACATATTTTGAGTTTGAAGCCATCTATATTTGTAATTGGGGGCTCCTCCGTTTCGTGTAGCATCCTCGAATATAAATTTCCTGCTTGTCATCTCGATAAATCTCATTAATTCTCTAATTACGTGATCATTATCACCAAAACTCATAATTAGGACTTGATTGTACTTTTAGTAATGTTGTCCGCAAACAAAAGAAAACAGCAAACCATATTGCCTATCATATCCTTGAGAGTCGAAAAATATTCCCACTAGTCGGGTAAGTCTTGTGAGAACATTGTGTACTCAGGGTTTATTTTACCCTGTTGCAGGTGCAGCTTGAGGAGTTAGCTCTATGTGGATGATTCTTCTGGTGGGCACAGATGGATCCGAATATCGTTTCCGTTAGATGATTATTACATTCCGTTGTTTAATTATCGCACTCTGAAATCTAGCATTGTAATAAATAATTTTCAAGACTTTATGTTGTATGAAATGGACTAAGTATTGTAAGCTCGTAATTCTGGATGTAAAATGTGGATTATTTTGAGTTCTCTCTAGGGCTGTGCTCGACTGAACTGCCCGTTTTAGCTCACTTTTGAGATGTTTAGTGTCTATAGGAAGACAAGCGTCTCCGAAAGTGTGCTATCTCATACGGTTCTGCCACAGATGAGCAGCAGGGGTAGCTGCCGGTTGAAGGACGAATCACGGAGGCCGAAGGCAAAGTAGGACGGGATGGTGAGTGCGTGTGCCGTGCGGCCACTCAGCTTAGTACAGGACGGGACGGTGAGTGCGTGCGCCGTGCAGCTCTGTTTGTTTGTCTTATAATTCGTATTTTTTAGCTTATTTTTCAGTCAAAACAGTAATTTTTCTATTACAACAAATCGGTTGAAATAGTATTTTGATTTGTTTTTTTCAGCGGGTCGTAGGGTTAGTGCTCGTGTTGGGCTAGGCTGTCAAGACCTATTCCCTGTTAATTCAGCCCGCGAGGCGTGCATCCGCCGAATAATGAGTGAAGGTACATACAACTTTGATACTTTTAGTGAACAAAACATTTAAACGTCCTTGGTAAACGCACCACTGACTATCTTTTTTTTTTTTTTTTTGAGGGGAACGCACCATGACTATCTGACCTGTAAAAAGCTGCATTTTGATTGTGTGACTCGTGAGGCCCAAACTCAAAAGGCCCGAGGCAGCAGGCACTGCAGGTTTTTGCAGCGGGTCAGATGGCAGACGAGCGCGCGCAGCTGCTCGCTCTATCTGCCCGCCCAAAAAAGGGTGGCCGCCCTCACTAAAAGCCTTGCACTTCAAAGGCTCCCTCGTCAAGGAGGCCAGGCAGCCCCAGCGTGTCACGGGGCTCGCCAGCTCACTTCGCATCCACTCGGACCATGGATGAGAATGAGATTAGGGCCTTGCTTAGATACCCTCAAAATTTCAAGTTTTTTTACTCTCTCTCCATTATATTAATTTTTAGCCATTTGCATGGAGCATTAAATGTAGGTAAAAAAATAACTAATTACACAGTTTAGTTAGAAATCACAAGATGAATCTTTTGAGCTTAGTTGGTCCACGATTAGACAATATTTACCAAATAAGACGAAAGTGCTACTATTTATCGAGTTGAAATTTTTTTCAATCTAAACAAGGCCTAAAGATATCCTACAGCACTGCGATAAGAAAATACGAAACAGATAATTAATTACTTAGTGTGTACTGTCTCTTCTTAATATAATGTTTCACTGGCAACGAGTCACATTATTTGCTTTAGTTTCTTTTGTCACAAAAATTACGTATGCCTATACGAGTGAGCCTGTGAGGGTACGTGCATATATGTGATTGTCTACATTAGTACTAAGTTTTTTGAAAAAAAGTGCATATTGTTTCGCTTAGATGACCATCCTATTTTTTAATTATTTCTTTTGTCTCGGTCCTTCACGTTTTGTTGCGGCTATTTTTTGTCCATGGCAGCATGTGTTGCCTTAGGGCAACAGCAACACAAGCAGTAGTTCACGGTAGTCTCAAATAAAAGTAATCTTCCACGTAGGTTTGAATGAATGAAGATAATAAACCACGCAACGGAGGCAGTAGGCTTGTAAAAGAGTACTTTGATACTCACATCTATTACTGGTATGTCCGTTTTTTCCTACTAAAATAGCATTTCTTTGCGCTTACCCACAACTTTCTTAATCTCTCTCTTCACATACCACTTGCTTTTCTGCCGAAGCCATCGGTTCTTCTGCAGGCCTCTCTGACGCCTCCGCAAGCCACCGCTTTCTCCTTTCTCTTCTCCACGTCGCGTCCGATCCTACGTGTCCTAGCAGGTGCTCTTATGCGTCTGATCCTACGTGTCCTGATAGGTGCTACAAATCAGATTGGAGCATTGTGGAAGCTCTTATGCATAGAGGGAGCAAAATGAAAATAAAGGGACGAGGAATAGGGGAAGAAAAGAACAGTGATCTTCTTTTGTTATGGTTTAGAAGTCCTCTTTGTATAGACAGAGATTCAACCTATTACAATGGGAGTGTAACTTATTGCCATCTTTACGGATGTTATCTCTCCGTTTGCTAGTATTACACGGAACCTGCACATTTGTCACTCAAAACAGTAAAACTCCTGCGCATTTGTCACTTTTGTTGACGTGGCATGCCACGTAGTCAGATAGTGTGGCAGCACCTCTGAAAACCATTGTGGCTTCTCTCTCTCCCTCCACTCGTTGATGCGTGGGGCCCACAAGTCAGCTTCTCCTTCAACCTTCGACCATCACCAAGCAGGCTCATCCCTCGTATGCACGCTATCGTGGGAGTGAGCCCGCCGGAGAAGGAGGTGAGCAGGTTGAGGTTGCCCCCGCACGACGGGCACCTTGGCCATCTCTCGGCGCCCACGGGGGAGGAGGGGTCGAGGCTCCGCTGCTGCCCGCTGCACCTCCCGGACATGGCCATCGCAGCGAAGCCAAGCCACTCCCGGCGGCGTAGGTACGTGAGCATCTTGTGGGCCACGAGGAGCCCAACACCCTGACCCATATAATCTTTCATTCATGTAAATGAACTTAGTGCGGTACACCATACACCTATTACGAACTTTGGTCGTTGATCTCCCTTGATCTAGACACATATCGTGTATGCTATCTTCCTCTACTCGTGAATCTTGAGGACCGAAGGATTTTCTTTGCTTGATTAGCTTTAGAAGGTAGCCTTTTTCATACGCAATGATATTAGTTCACGTGTACAGGTGCTTCAGAAGTATATATGAAATCCACACAGAAACAAACAACAATATTCATGGTTGGTGCAAAAATATTGCACCTTGTACACACTAGCTTAGCTATAAAGTCATTGTCAGTGGACAATTTTGTAATGTTGTTTTCAAAAATATATAATATAATGAAACAATTATTTTTAATGCATAGTTTCATATTTTGTTTCGTAGACATTTAGTTCTTTGATCTAGAGTTAGAGACCAAGCCTTTCTTCTTACAAATATATTCTTGACATAAAAAAATCTTATGTGGTAACTATTAAATATAGATAAAACCCCTGAAACTAGCCTAAGATTACTCTCTCTATAATATAAATAATTGCACATCTTGTCTATCAAAAGTCAAACTTTCTTAATTTCAACTAGGTATCAAAAAATAATATCAATATTTGTATCTCAAATAAGTTTATTATTAAATTATATTTCTTGATTGGGATCTCATAAATATTTACTGAGCAATAAATTAATATCTTTTATAGATTTTATTAATCTAAAAATATATAAATTCTCGAGAGTGAAGAATTGAAGATGTACCCTTGGTTTAGGAACGAAGGAGAGAATGATACGGACTGTCGTTGTGTATGACAGTCGATTACCCAAAGTATAGTTTTCCGTAACGAGACCCACATACTCACATCGCAAAAGCCCAAAAAGCCGAGCTTTGCAAAGACCCAGGGAGGAAAAACAGGGACCTAGCGGTTCAGTCCATGTCCACCCACACTAGTCACGACACACGATATAGAACTCTACCGCCCAGCCACCGACAGATGGGTCCCACGTAGGTCGGTCCCACAGGTCATCTCCGCACGGGCCTGCAGTGGAAACGATGGGGCGTGACTGGCCACGCCTCCTGTCCACCCGGCGCGGCAAGCACCACGTGCCCCTGCGCCCCGCGCCGAGAGGACACTGACGTAGCGGGCCCGCAGCTAGCAGCCTTCACGTGGGGCCGCCTCCGCCGTCCTCCGATCCTCCCGGTCGGCTGGGGTACACCCGAACAGCGAACACCGGGTCTCTCCGTTCCTCCGCTCGCGTTGGCTGGCCTCTCGCCACGAGGCGCTGCCGTCCGGGTGATCCCATGTGCTCTTATGTTTTGCGCAAGGAAAGCTTAGTCGTATAACCGACTTCTCCGCGAGGCACACACAGACAACGCTGATAGCCTGACATCCTTGAACACACATTACTTGGTCATTGCAAGCTGCGGTAAAGGCAAGCCCTCCGTGCATGGATGCTCCGAAAGGATGGTTTTGCGCCATGCCGCATGGCTCACATAAATAAATCATATTATTTTTAACGGATAGTAAATACATCGAATAACCATGTTATTTCGATCCTCAACCAGATAGATCTATACGAGAAATGTGGGACGTGCAAAACATCGGCGAACTAAGGGTGATCCCATGGGCTCTTGCGTTTTGCGTAAGGGAAGCTCAGCCGTGCGTGAGACACACGCCACCAATCACGCGTAATGGACTTCTTAGCGAGGCACACACAGGCACCGCTGATAGCCTGACGTCCTTGAGCACACGTCACTTGGTCATTTGCAAGCCACGCTAGAGGCACACCCTCCGTGCGCGGATCCTCCAAAAGGATGGTGTTGTCATACCGCATGGCTCAGATAAATATTTTTTAACGGATAGTAAATACATCAAATAACCTTGTTATTTCAATCCTCCACGTCGGATAGATCTATATAAGAAACGTGGGACATGCAAAACATCGGCGAGCTAAGGGTGATACCATGGGCTCTTGCATTTTGCGCAAGGAAAGCTCAGCCGTGCGTGAGACACACACCATCAATCACGCGTAATGGACTTCTCCGCGAGGCGCACACATACACCGCTGATAGCATGACGTTGTCACTTGGTCATTTGCAAGTCGCGATAGTGGCACACCCTCCGTGCGCGAAACCTCCCAAGGTTAGAGATTTCTATACGAGGTTGTACTAAGGTCCTATACTAGCAATGCGCCTATTTTTCTACTCAATTTAAAACATAGCACTAAAGTTCCGCTAAATTATAACAATTGTAGACATACGGTAGTACCAAATATAGTTAGCAGGCAACCCAGTCTTGGAGTTCTATATAAATGGAAAACGACCAATTCCTCCAAGTGACTATTGTCACGCATACATGTTGCATATATCTTTTCACAGTTCATATAAGTATATTGCCATGAAAGTGTCGAGGGTGAAAGAACCGTGTAGTCATAGTTAAAGCATAATTAGAACTTCTTTTCATAAGGACATAATATATTTTGAATTTTTTCATGCGAATGTTTTACCTTCACACCTTTTTGTTTCAATTGATGTGCAATAACACAAAATAATAACCATAGTATTAACTGCACCTAGCCTCATGTGGGTTCAATAGAAACCAGCACATCAAATTCTCTGACAACATCCACGATTTATCTTTCCCATCTATCCGCTTCGGTTATGTTGATAGCACACGCAAACTATTCATGTTGCACTACTCTCACTTTTTAAGCCCTTTAGATACGCGTCACTGGCGGAGCCATAGTCCGGGCTCGTCGACAAAGTGTAAAGAAAAAAATTCTTTGAATCGTATAGAAATATTACATTTTAAAGATAAATATTTACGCACAATGAGGATCGCCAGACTTCTAAAAATTTATGGCTCCATCACGATATGTGTTGCTAGTAATTTGCATTCTTAATTGGTATCAAGCAGACATCCCTTGAAATCATAGTGTTATAATGCTATTAGAACTAGAAACATACCCTGTGCGTTGCCGTGAGAATTGTGGATCAGTTACAATAAAATTATACTAAATTGCTTATATGAAGAAATAAACTATTATAAATTAATGATAATAGATGATGTGACATATTGACGACAACAATTAAAATGTATATGATAATGGACCGCTTTTATGTCGAGATAGAATGGTAGTGGAGTTTATTATTATAAAATATATAGATATAGATATTTTTGTTTGAAGCGGTGTATATATATATATATAGATAGATAGATAGATAGATAGATAGATAGGTATAGATATAGAATAAAACTATATATTATATCTTTTCTAAAGAGCCTCATAAGTGCCAACCAACCATGGCGTCTACTCCTCCACCCTTTGGACCTGCACTTGGCAATTTTCAGACACTCATACGAGGAACGTGTCGCGTCCAGATGAGCCGAAAACATGCTACCGATTACAATTCCACTAAACAAATGGGAGTTATGTATAGCACTGGACAAAACAGCTTTGGAATCATATTATACTCCAAACCATGAGCTCATCCTCCAACAAACCACTATCTTGTTTGTTTGGACAAATGTGGGAATTTTTTCCTAGAAAACAAAGCACCAAAACCTAGTCCATGTCCAAGCAGCACAAGCGCACAAAGCTCCCCGTCGGACGAGCATGGAATCCTCAGCCCCCGGCAGTCGCAAGGCACCAATGGCCGGCTGACAGCGTCCAAATGCCTCCAAACCACGTCTCCCTCCGGCTTACCACTGCTATCTCCAGCCAAACCCACCTCCTCTGACCGGACCAACGGGCGCCCATCGCTGCTGCCAAAAGCACGCAAGCACCCATCGCATGGGCACAACAAAGCGGCAGTGACGTCCGTAAAAACATGAGAACAAAGCGGCAGCAGTAACAAAATAATAATTAAAAACGGGGTTAAAAATCGTAAGGATATACAGCCTGTTCGTTTTGTCGTATTCGACTTATAAACCATGACTTATCAGCCAACAAACAGTATTTTTTCTCTTACACCAAATTAGCCAACAGTACTTTCAGCCATGGCTTATAAGCCAAACAAGCCCAAACGAACAGAGCTATATTCTTACCCCTCCCTTGCCCGCGGCGGAGAGACAGGCCCATGCTCCCGGCCCGGGCCCGGCCCAGAACAACGAGCAGGTGAGCCCACCGCTGCGGCGCTGCCTCGGCGCGGTCGTGGTGGGCAACACGAGGCGGCCGAAACCGACACACTCCCTCTCCTCTCTCTCTCTCTCTCTCTTGCAGCCTTGCTCACACAGCAGACACACGACACACTCACACGGGATTTTTAAGTTTTTGCCATCGTCACGGATGGCACTCATCCGTTTGCCAGTTTTATACGACCATCTACATATTTACCACACAAAACAGTAAAACTCCTAAATATTTGCCACTTTCGCTGACGTGGCACTCCACGTAGTCAGCCAGCGTGGCAACGCTCTCAAGACCATTGCTGCTTCTCTCTTCCTCCACTCGGTGACATGTGGACCCCACCAGTCAGGTCCTCCTTCAACCTCCAGCATCAGCCATCAACACGCAGGCTCATCCCTCTGCGCCTCCTCGGTCATGGCCGGCGCAGCGAAGCGCGTGCAGGCAAGGGCGTTCTTGCGTGCGGCCCATGGGGTGCATCTGTGCGTGCGATTGAGTTCGACATGAGCAGGAACGGAGGATGGGGTGGCTGCGGAGTCCGGTGCAATTTCGGCATGGGCAGCGGCCCGCTACGGAGATGGTAGACTCGGGCATGGCGGCGCGGGGAGGGTGGAGCCGCTCCGGCGGGCTTGGGAAGGGCTCCGCAACTGCAGCAGACTCTGTGCTTGCACGTTGAGCCTGCACGGGAGGCGCAGGGGAGGTAGCACGGCGGGCTGCGCATCGGGTGGTGTGAGAGGCCTATGCATCGGGCGGTGCTGGAGGGCGGCATGGCGGGCTGTAGGCGAGGATGATGCGGGGCCGCGAAGCTCCAGCGCTGTCAGCCCCCATCACCGGCATGTCTGCGAAGCTCCAGAGCTGGCTTAGATGTGGATGAAGGGTGCGGTGGCGTGCGGGAGGCCAGTGCGCACGCGGGCCTGACGACGCCGGAGTCGAGCACGGCATAGGCGGCAAACGCGTTGTGCAGCGCGTGGAGTCCTGCCAGCGGCGGGTAGCAGCTGCGGTTTCTGGCGGCGGCGCCCGGCAGCGCGGCCGTGTCTGCGAGTTGTGGTGGTGGGAGAGGTTGAAGGAGACCTCCGACCCTGGCATGACGCGCAGCGCCCTGAGCGGCCTAGTGAAAGGTCCTATTGGCTAGAGGGGGGGTGAATAGCCTAATAAAATTCTACAACAACACTTAACAAAATGTGTTAGATAATTTTGCGGCGAAGCGAGTATTGCGCTAGCCTACTAAAATGTAAGCCACCTACCACAATTCTATTTCGAATAGTGTATGTCCACACAATAGCTATGACACTTAGCTAAATTAGTGTGCTCTCAAAGACTAACTAAAGAGCAACACTAATCAAACAAACAAGCTCTCACAACTAGCTACACTAAAGAGCTTGATAACTAGTTTGCGGTAATGTAAGAGTGAGCAAGAGAGTTATATCGCCGTGTAGTGGTAGGAACCAATCAATCACAATAATGAATACCAATATAGACGAATCACCTCAGAATCAAATGATGAACACAATAATTTTTACCGAGGTTCACTTGCTTGCCGGCAAGCTAGTCCTCGTTGTGGCGATTCACTCACTTGGAGGTTCACGCGCTGATTGGCATCACTCGCCAAACCCTCAATAGGGTGCCGCACAACCAACACAAGATGAGGATCACACAAGCCACAAGCAATTTACTAGAGTACCTTTTGGCGCTCCGCCGGGGAAAGATCAAGAACCCCTCACAATCACCACGATCGGAGTCGGAGACAATCACCTCCTCCATTCAACGATCCTTGCTGCTCCAAGCCGTCTAGGTGGCGGCAACCACCAAGAGTAACAAGCGAAATCCGCAGCGAAACACAATCACCAAGTGCCTCTAGATGCAATCACTCAAGCAATGCACTTGGATTCACTCTCAATCTCACTATGATGATGAATCAATGATCTAGATGAGTGGAAGGACTTTGGCTAGGCTCACAAGGTTGCTATGTCAATGAAGATGGCCAAAGATATGAGCCACAACCGGCCATGGGGCTTAAATAGAAGCCCTCACGAAATAGAGCCGTTGTACCTCTTCACTGGGTACCCTGCTCTCTGACCGGACGCTTCGGTCCACTTGACCGGACCCTGGACTCAGCGTCCGGTCCACAGATGGACGCCACGTGTCATCGGCTTCAAACGCTGTTCATCAGATTCCAACGGCTATGACGCTGACCGGACGCTCCGGTTAAAACTGACCGGACGCTGGAACCTCAGCGTCCGGTCGAGTACAGTAAGAGTCAAAATCTGGTTTTCCTCGATCGGACGCATCCGGTCCACCTCGACCGGACACAGCCTAGCGTCCGGTGGTAAACCCTAGCCACTGTACCGACAGTCAACACGACCGGACGCAGGCAATCAGCGTCTGGTGCTTCTGGATTCAGCATCCGGTCACTGGACTGACGCTGGCATCAGCTCTGTTCTCACTTCTATCTTCTCTACCCTTGCTCCAATGTGCCAACCACAAGAATTTGCATCCGGCGTAATAGAAAATAGGCATTCCATTTTTCCGAAAGCGCCGAATCCCGCCGAGCTTGCTCGGCGGGAGGGAGAGAGGGACCCAAACCCATCTCAACCCTGCAAACACCACCTCCTTTGTAAATGTGCCAACACCACCAAGTGTATCATCTTGTGCACAAGTGTTAGCATATTTTCATAAACATTTTCAAGGGGTTTAGCACTTCACTAGATCCTAAATGCATATGCAATGAGTTAGAGCATCTAGTGGCACTTTGATAACCGCATTTCGATACGAGTTTCACCCCTCTTAATAGTACGGCTATCAATCCTAAATATGATCACACTCTCTACGTGTCTTGATCACCAAAACAAAATAGCTCTTACAAATTATACCTTTGCCTTGAGCTTTTTGTTTTTCTCTTTCTTCTTTCCAAGTCGAAGCACTTGATCATCACCATGCCATCATCTTTATCATGCTATGATCTTCATTTGCTTCACTACTTAGAGTGTGCTACCTATCTCATGATCACTTGATAAACTAGGTTAGCACTTAGGGTTTCATCAATTCACCAAAACCAAACTAGAGCTTTCACCTAGGCGCGTGCAGCCTTGGCGCGTGGTAGCCAGGGCGACCTAGGTGCGTGCGGATGACAATAAGTGGCGCGTGCTCGCCTCCTTCTTGTTGGCTAGAGGTTGAAGATGAACCTGACTTGTGGGGCCCATATGTCAGCGAGTGTACGAAGAGAAGCAGCGGTGGTCTTGAGAAGCGCTGCCACACTAGTTGACTACGTGGCGTGTCACATCAGCGAAAATAACAAATACATAGAAGTCTCACTGTTTTGTATGGTCCTATTCGCTTCTCTTATAATCCATCTTTTTCGATTTATTTTTTCAGCCAGAACAGTATTTTCTCTCGTACCAAATTAATCGGAACAATACTTCAGCTCAGTTTTTTACAAAGCGAACGAGACCTTGCCTATATAAAAGTAGCAAGCGGAAGAGTGCCCTCCGTAACGATGGCAAGAACTTAAAAATCCCCGCTCACACACGCAGTCACGCTGCGAGAGGGCGAGGAGAAGCGACACAGGAAACTGACGTCGCCTTCGGCGGCCTGCTACTCCCTTAAATCCCCTCGCGTCGCCTCCGGCTGCCTCCTCCCTTTTCTCCTTCCCCGCACAAATCGCCCCAGGTGCCAGGTGCGCGGGGGCAGCGGCGGAGGTCGCGACGAATTCCGGCCGGCGGGGAGGTAGTCGGGGGAAGTGCATGTGAGATCCGATGGCGGCGGCTGGCGGCGGTGCCGGTGGCGGTGGTGAGTGTGCGTGTGTGTGTCGCTCGCTGCTGGTTGTGGTGCTTGGGGCCCGAGCCTCCCCACCTCCGAGAGGGGTTGGCTTTGTTTGTGACGAGGTTTGCTTGCTTCCTGTGGCTGGGCGTGCAGGTGCGGAAGCGGGATGCGGAGGAGGCGGAGGGAAGGACGCGCTGTTCGTCGAGCTGTGGAAGGCCTGCGCGGGGCCGCTGTCCAGCGTGCCGCCGCTCGGGGAGAAGGTCTACTACTTCCCGCAGGGCCACATCGAGCAGGTGAGGCAGACAGCGAGGGAGGGTGCCCTGACGACGCCGGGGCTGGGGAGCTGTCTCTTGTTGTTCCTGCCGCTGTATCCTCGCGTTTTTTCGAAGGGTTTTGGGTTACGCGTGTGTGCATGCGTCGGAATCCTCGCCGAATTTCGCGTGATCGCAGCGGATTCCGGGGTTTGGAGGGGTTTAGGCGCGGGATTATTTGATCTGAGCTCGACGGGGTCCCTGTGCCTCCCCTCGATTTGGGAAATTCCGGGCCTGCGCTTTCTTCGACTGTGCCGTGGCCCCGGATTTCAAATCCTCTTCGTCCGCAGCTTGGATTCGTGGTTCCGGGCCCTGTGAGGCACGCACCTTTGCGCGGAATCGTGGATTCTTACGGGAATTGTCTGGCTTTTGGGGGTGATTCGCATGGCTGGTGCAGTGCTGCACTCTGCGCTGGGGTTTGCTTCTGATGCGGAGGATTCGGCAATTTTGACCCATGGGCACTTCGGTCGCTCAGAATCCCATGCGGAGGGTCTTCTGATTTGGGGATTTTTTTTTTCTAGGTTTGCCAGGTCGTCGGTTACTTTTACAGTTTTACTGGTCACTTCAGTGAGCTCAGATGAGGTTTTTCATTTCATTTCATTGGACCCTCGAGGCTTAGTCTTTCTTTAGTGCCTCTGCCTCGAATGGTATTAGGAATCAGTGCCTTTATGGTTTTTTAATGTTATCCAAAGCTCCGCAATTTTTTTACTGACATGGGAGATATGCAATGATTCCTCTTTCTAAGATTCTTGCGCTGCTCTATGTGATTTTGGTTGGGGTGCTGATTATGCGGGATTCTGCTTGTTTCTGCTGTGCTCTCAGGTGGAGGCCTCGACGAACCAGCTTGCCGAGCAGCAGGGCACGCCCCTCTACAACCTGCCATGGAAGATTCCATGCAAGCTCATGAACATCGAGCTGAAGGTAACAACAACTTGGCTTCTTTGCTCTTCACTGCAGCATGTTGTGAATGCATATGCTTGATCCTAGTTTCCTTTGCTAGGCTGAGCCGGATACTGATGAGGTGTATGCCCAGCTTACCCTGCTCCCTGATAAGGTGGGTAACTTCTGGTTTTGCATCATGCATGCTCAGACTTGGAATGTTAACCAGTGCTATGTACCTATGTTTGTGCTTGATTCACAGAAGCAAGATGAGAATACAACTACAACAGTGGACAATGAGGAGGCAGAGGAGGAGGTGGTGCCTCATGCGCCACCAACAAATGAGGGGCCTCGCATCCATTCCTTCTGCAAGACATTGACTGCCTCAGACACAAGCACGCATGGTGGTTTCTCAGTGTTGCGCCGGCATGCAGATGAGTGCCTCCCACCATTGGTTAGGCCCTCGGAACCTTTGACTCATGTTGTTGTTGGTTTAGCACTGCCTGTTGTTGGCCTAATGATGGTGATGCCTTTGATGTTTCTCCTTGATTAGGATATGAGTCAACATCCCCCAAATCAAGAATTGGTGGCCAAGGACCTGCATGGGGTTGAGTGGCGGTTCCGTCACATCTTTCGAGGTGATGCCTCATTGTCTTACTTGTAGTGGATTTATTCCAGAGTAATAGTGTTATGTTCTTTCTTGTTTGTTCACTCAGGTTCACTAGAGGAGTGCATGCTTAATACCAGCTTTTACTTGTTTTTGAATGCACTAGAGGCTATTTGTGTGTTGACCGTTCGCTTTGAATTTAATTGCAAAGTTTTCTAGGAACAATTCTGAGTTATACATATACATAAACAGTTCAAATCTATTCTATGAGTAGGGCCATACTGTCACTAGAAATTTATGTATTTCATATTTTTTTGGTTGGCCTGCATTTGATTTGTGGATGGTGGAAGTAGTTTTATCACTGATTCTTCTTCACACTTAGTCTATTTGGTTTAGGAATTCCTGCTCCATTGTTGATGTGACGTAAATTGTAACTTGGATAGTTCATGATCTGACACTTGTAATTTACAACTTCACCTTTGATTTACATCAGGTCAGCCACGGAGACACCTCCTTCAGAGTGGTTGGAGTGTTTTTGTTAGCGCCAGGCGTCTTGTTGCAGGGGATGCCTTCATATTTCTCAGGTTTCATACTATGCTATGCTGAGCAGTTAATGTTGCTTGCTCTTAATTCTCCTTTTTGACACTTGACTACCTTACCAATACCCGATTCCTTATATTTATGAGATAGAGGTGAGAATGGGGAGTTACGTGTTGGAGTTCGGCGTGCACTGAGGCACCAAACCACTATCCCATCTTCAGTCATATCAAGCCACAGTATGCATCTTGGTGTTCTTGCAACAGCATGGCATGCAGTGAACACTGGGAGTATGTTCACTGTCTACTACAAGCCAAGGTTCGTAAGGAATTATAAGCTTAGTAACATTTTTTTTGAGAACAACATCATTTTTGTTTAGCAGTAGTGCTATTCCAGTCCGTTACTTAATTGATGCATGAAGTTGCATGATTCCCTTGTACATGATAAAAGAATGTTTTGGGATCAACGGATAATGAATTGCATGTTTGAGCTGAGTTATTTACTCTCATCCTGCAGGACTAGTCCAGCTGAATTTGTGGTCTCGCGAGATAGGTACTATGAATCGCTGAAACGAAATTATTCAATAGGGATGAGATTTAAGATGAGATTTGAAGGTGAAGAGGCGGCAGAGCAAAGGTAAGAGTGTCTGTAGTGGGTATTCGGTTCATTTACATACCACAACAAAGTTCCCCTTTGGAGATAAACTTTCCATTTTCATTTGTTAGATTAACTGGCACAATAGTTGGAATAGGTGCTTCTGATCCATCTGGTTGGGCTGACTCAAAATGGCGTTCCCTTAAGGTATTGACAATATATTTGTTTCTATGGAAGCAGAGTTGATTTATACCAGCCTTTACCTAACATATTCTTGTGAAATTAGGTGAGATGGGATGAAGCTTCTTCTGTTCCTCGTCCTGAAAGAGTTTCTCCTTGGCAAATAGAACCTGTTGTTAGCCCATCTCCTGTGAGCCCTCTTCCAGTCAGATTCAAGAGGTCTCGTTCAAGTGTTAACGCTTCACCATCTGATGCGTCTACTGTAACCAGAGAAGGTTTGAATTTAACCTTGTGTTGTGGATTCATCTGAAGCTTGCAGTTCTTTCTATCATTACTAATGCACAAATAACCTTTTCATATAGTTGCTTCTAAAGTCATGGCAGAATTGCAACAAAATAATCTCCCAAGGGCCTTGCACAATCAAGGAAGGAAACAATTGACAGGTCGATACCGTGATAGCAGTGATGTGAAGACTGCTCAGGATCTTACCATGTGGTCTTCAGGAACTGAGCAACAGAGAAACAATATTGCTGCCCAGACAAAGCGAAGTCTGGAGGGTTGGACACAATCTAGAACTCCCGAAGGTTACAATCATCTGTTCTCGGCATTTGAACCACTGAAAGATGCACATAATCCACTTAGCCCTTTTCCTAGTCAAATATCTGGGACTCACTCAAATACCTGGGACACAGCCGATGCTCGTTATCCAGCCCAACAAGCCAATCACAACATGTTACCTGGCCCATGGTCTTTTATGCCTCATAGCAGTGATTTTAGGATGAATCAACAGAATTATCTAGTGATGCCTGAAGCTGCAAAGTTTACTGGGAAATCAGCTTTCACTTCACTTCAGGGCCATGGCACTGATCAGTGCTCCACAGGCTGGTTTGGACATATTGAGTCAAGTTCCTGCACAGGCCATGCATCGTCAAGTTTGATCAGGCCCCAGCCTTTGGTTATTGGAAATGATGTTCAGAAAACTAAAGGCACTTCATTCAAACTATTTGGGATTCCTCTTGGCAGCCCAGAAAAACGTGAACCTCTGGTTTCCCCACCAAGTGTGGCATATGACGGGAAACTTCTAACTTCTCCATCAGAAAAAGGGAATCATCTAGACATAGTTGAAGTGGATAATTGCTCTGATCCTTCCAAGATTGTGAAGCCACTTGATGGTCCTCAATCAGATTCTATTACAGAGAATAATCAGCCTTGTCCAGAAGCTACCCAGAATATTCAGAACAAAGTGCAAAGTAGTTCCACCAGAAGCTGCAAGAAGGTTCACCATACATAGCACCTTTTCCCTTGCTAGTCATCCCTTGATACATAAATGCTTACTAGGCCCAAACCTTCAAGTGAATACTTTTCAAAGTATGCTTCAATGAAGTTATGTACTGTTGATCCCTTTTGGCAACATGTTTTATGTATCTAGAAGCACCGGTCTGATAAAACCTGCTAGTTGTGTAATCTTGCATGCTAATAAATTGCTTATTTTTTCTTGCCCCTGCAAGTGTCATGTTTGGATATGCTTGACATCATTCACAGAGCTAACGCTTTGAGAATCCTGTGCCTTTTGGATATATAGTCTAGCCTTATGTAAATGTTTATTAAATACAATATGTGATGACAAATGTACAGTTGCCATATTAGATAAGTGACATGGGCCTTGAGAAATCTTAGCTTTCTAATAAAGGTCAAATGTTCTATCTAATTGCTTCCATTTTTCTCCTTTTGCTTTTTATTTTATTTGAGGGATGTTTTGTTGCTTGTGGTATTTCTGAATATGACAAGGCTTTCTCATTTCAGGTCCATAAGCAAGGCAGTGCCCTCGGCAGATCGATTGATCTAACAAAGTTCACTTGCTATGATGAGCTGATTGCTGAACTGGATCAGATGTTTGACTTTGATGGTGAACTGAAGAGTCCTTGCAAAAATTGGTTGGTCGTCTACACTGACAATGAAGGCGATATAATGCTGGTTGGCGATGACCCCTGGAAGTGAGTTCTACTGCCTGAATATCTGTTCTGTTGCCTGTTGATTAAAATGCAATTACAATTAACTAGACATAACTTGAATAATATCTGTTCTGTTGCCTGTTGATTGAAATGTAATTACAATTAACTAGACATAACTTGAATTCCTCGGTTTGTGCAGTGAATTCTGCGACATGGTCCACAAGATCTTCATCTACACAAGGGAGGAAGTCGAAAGGATGAACCCAGGTGCCCTAAACTCAAGGTTCGAGGATAGTCTGTCTGACTCGCCAGGAAGAGGGTTGGCTTACAAAGAGCCCCGAGGTGGCTTGTCTACTTCCACTCCCAATTCCGAGAACTGCTAATTTGTCCAGTCAGTGAGGTAGCTTCAGCAGCAATATCTAGCCCCTGGTTATACGGAAGAACTATTTGTTCATCTTAAGCTAATCTCTTGTGTGCTTGTTGCAGGCCTTTTGAAGTGGTGGAGCCGACAAAAGGCCACGTATCAGAGTGACCTGAAGGAAGAATGAGAAAGGGGTGAGTCTTGTAGTGGTGTACTAGTAGGTACTTTGTGTGTATGCCTCCGGGTAAAGCCCCGCGGTACTCAGTTTGTAGATGGTGCTTGTCCTGGTGCCAGTTTCCCGTTGTAAGCTAAGTTTTGGGTGTGCCCTGTGCTAGGGGTAAGTTATTGTAGCAGAGCAGGAGAGACCGAAAGATCAAGCTAAGTTTTCCTTCCCAAGCCCTGTAAATAGCCTTGGCTCTGAATCGTAGTAATGTATTGTCTGTCGACAGCCGTATTTGACATGGTACTTGAAGAGGCGCGCTTGCTCCTGACTGTGTGTGTGTAAGGTTGTGTGGGGTATAGCCTGCAACTGTCGGCTCGATGTGTGCGTATGTTCATGCGCGTGTGAAGCCATGCTCATGCAAGAGTTTGATTTGCTACACTGGCGTGCAGGTGGCAGCGGGCTGGAGTGGGCTGCTCTGTTTCGCAGGACATGGACAGAGTCGAGCTATGAAGTTGTGGTGCTCGAGCCTCGAAGCGCTGAGAAACGTGGTTTGAGTCTGTCTGGTGCTTGGTGAAGAAAATGGTTACTACTACGGAGTAATTAATACAGTATACAGTGCATGCAACTGGCATCGAAACGTGCCACAGGGAGTAGTCAGTGAGGCGGAGCACCAAACTCCTGTTCCGTGACAGGGAAGGGAGGCCCCGCCCCCGCGCACGGGGCGTGCGTGACCGAGCGAGTGACCCCGGCCCGACCAGTGTTGAATGCTTGCTCCCTTCCCTCCGTCCCTCCCACTCCCAGACCCAGATTTGCGGACGCGGCCGTACAGGATCCTAGTCGTACAAGTGCATGCAGTAACGTACGATGCCGCGGGGTGATGTGGATCGGATCTCTTTGTCTCGGCGCTGCCGGTCCCTGACACGCGATACGGCCCCCGCAGTACGATGCCGTTACGGCGTCCACCTAGCCCGACGGGATTTATGGCCGTGTCGCTCGGCACCGGCAGCCCCGCCGGGCGGTTTAACTTTAACCAGCTGTTCCTCAACCTCGGCCTCCTGTTTGGAGGAGTGGGTAAGTGACACCAGATAGCAGGGCAGGTCACTGCTGGCCTCAAAATCCGCGGTGGCTCGCTTCAGAGTTTAGAGCAGCTGCAGCGTTTAAACCGTGTTTGTTACCGCTTTTGAGGCCGCTCCTGAAGCTGTTGAGTGCTCCGTCAACCAAACACTCTTAGGGCTCGTTTGGTTAGCCTAGAACGAACCTAGAAATCATTCCGGCTGTTTTCAATTTATACAAGTTAGCTAACCATTTCGGTTGGAAATATTTATGAGAATCGTCCCAGGGAACCAAAAGAGGCCTTGCCATAAAGTTTAGACAAAAAAAATTTGCTCGAGTGTTTTGTCGTGCACTCGATGCAAACTCTAAGGTCCTCATTCGTTCGTTCTTTTCTCTCTCTAGTGCATGACTAAAAAATCATATTACTCCCTAGATCTCTAAATAAATGAATTTCTAAGTTGTACGAGGGATCACAGCCGATTGAAACTAATAAAACTAATTAGTGACATCAGCCGATTAGTGCAGCACAATAAAATTAATAACTTTTTTTTTAAATCAAGTCAGATGAAAACAAACTTTATATCAAAGTTGTATCTCGATGAGATCTATATCTTTGTAGTTGATGACTTTTCTGTTGGGTATCATTTGTGATCACAAAATTCTATCTAAAATTCTTACATTTTAAAATTCAAAATTTCAAATGACTTCGGATGAAAAATGACGGAGGCAAAGTTGCAGATCTTGACGAGATCTAAAACTTTTCAGTTGAAACTTTTTTTATTCAAATTTGTTTAGGATCCCAAATATTCATTACAATATCTAAAAAGTCAGTACAAAAGAAAAATATCATCTATTCAGACATAAATGACTTTGGAGTGGAGTGGTTTGGGGAGTTAAGCTTGAGGACACCGGTTGCAGGTTCGAATTACATTGGTCGTACATGCATGGCTTATGACATTCAACCATGAGGGGGGGTGTTCCAGGGGGCTTTACCTAGGAATATTTCTTCTTTTTTTGCTTTTATTTACAGTGATTTGCATTTTTTAGGAAATGATTATCACCGCCAGTTGGTGACACGAGCTAGCGGTTATCACCAACAATATATCACCACCGAGGGTCAAAACCGGCGGTGATGACATTTTTGCAGTAGTGATAGAACATCAAATTTGGAGTCTGGATGAGAGAATTACAATATTGGAAAACCCCCCACCCACACATACACAAAGTTGAGATAGCTGAACTTAGAAGTTGGAATAGCCTGACTTTAGAGGTTATGATAACCGATTTTGCTAGAGAAAATCGGCTAAACCGACTTTGAGATAGGCTAAGTCAACTTTTGTAGAATCCAAGTCTAAAAACTAGGAAACTCATGGATTTCAACGTGAGATATACCATCCCTTTATACAGTGGCTGTCTGATAGGAGTAGCAGCGTGACAACACCGAGCCAGGGGGTTGGAGCTCAGCTTCGCCTCCACTAGGCTCTGCAACTATCCATAATTGTTGTTCCACAGTGCTCTCAACGTGTTTCTAGATATTCTAGATGGCCTTGCCAACTCTAGGACATCCTTGCTATTAGTGGCGGAGGCAGGGAGTATGCCCACTAATATATCCTCTTAATTAGCTATATCAATAGTCTAATTATTCAGTTAACAATGCTATTTGTATTTTGATTCCATGTCGTTTGTTTATATTAGCCTCCAATAGCATCTTATATAATCATGAATTAGGCCATCCTATTTTTATCTCCATCTATTTTGTTTCTCTGTATTATAATCTCTAATAGCCTCTTATATAATTAGCTAGTTAATTATGTTATTTGTGTATTTTACTAAACATCTAGTCTGTCTGCACATTACACCCTCTAATTGTAATTAGTGTTTCTCTTATTTGATCTCTCTGAGTTGATCTCCAATAACATTTGTACTTATTACTTAGGATTAGTCTTCCTGTTATTTTTCTTATCTCCTTTGTTCCTATTATTACCATGATTCTGTTTATTATCTAAAAATTAGATTGATCGGATGGAGATTAGGGACCTGCTAATTAATTTTGTTCCTTTCTGTCTATAATACTCAATTTCATTTTTTTAGTTTAAGTTTTTTAATGTAACACAAACATTTATTTTTTTTGTTATGTATACTTTTGCTATGTATGTATTTTGTTATGTATGATTGTTGTCATCTTGAACAGCCCTCTCTTGTCTAATAAATCGTGGCTCTGTCCCTTGCTATGGGCATGTTTGGTTCCCTGCATTACTTCCTGTTCAAGCTCCAATAATGCAGGCTGGGCCTGTTTGGTTCTTTGTAAAGGTCTTATAGCCTTGCTGCAGCAATGCACCCACCACCCTTTAGCCTTGCTTACTGGAAACAAGGTGGGTGGCCATTTTCGTGGAGCCAGGCTTAGCTAAGCGCTCACCTCACCTCCCACCCTACCGAGCTCCTCACTACAGCACCATCACCGCCTCACCTCCCACCTTGCCGAGCTCCTCACTATAGCATCGGACTGCGGTGATGCCGCCGCACCTCCCGCCCGGCCGAGCTCCTCGCTGGAGCACCCGCACTGCCTCACCTCCTACCCCTCAGTCCTTGTCGTGGCAGAGCTCGTCGTGCCGACCTACTTATCCTCAGGTGCGTCTAGCCTCCTCATCTTCTCTGCGGGTGTTCTCAAGGATGCCGTCCTACCATTCGCCGATGTGTCCCTGTCGACGAAATCTAGCCGGCAGGTTCAGACCGTTGACTTGGCGTAATACCCTACGTCCTGTGTTTTTCGGTGGATTGTATTGCGTATGATCAGATGAAAAGGAGGGGGTCCCTAACCGCCTTATATAGCCCGGGTGGTAGGGTTACAGATCGATTATTTCTATCCTGATCGATTTACAAGATAGGAAGTTACAGATATTGTGGGATCTAGCATATCCGAGCAGGTTTCCTAGATCACCGAGGATCTTCACGTAGTCTTGCGATGCACACCGACCTACGCCGTGCTTCATGCATCGTCGTCTTGTAAGCAGGGCCTCCACTAGTAGGGCGACCCATGCGCAGTCTTGTCGGCTGGGCCTCCCCTAGCGGCTCGGCCCATGTACAACCCTATGGGTATCGGGAGTCATACCCCCACAGCTAGTCCTTGAGCACCTTGCATCCTCTGAGCAACACCGTCCTGAGCTTGTCCAAGCTGATCAACACGTCGCTAATTGTCAGGAAGAGGCTTCCTACCTGTCTGACTAGGAGCCGAGCTGTTGAAGAAGATGTCCGAGCAATTAGTCAGGTGTCCAGGCTATTGGAGCAAGCGTCCGAGCTGTTAGAATCAATGTTCGAGCTGTTCAACCGGGAGCCGAGCTCAAACTTATGCGAAGCCGAGGTTTGTCAGAAGGATGTAGGGAGCTCAAGTTAATTTTTTTTTGAAATCTCCATCTTGGACGAAGTGTGCCCACTTAGGTTTCGGATATCAAAGTTGGTCGCGTGGCGTCCTTGACTTAGTTATCGCGGAGGAACTTAGCCGCTTTGAAGAAATCTAAGTCGAAGAAATAAACACATTCACCATAAGGTGAAGTGTGCCCACTTAGTCCCCGAGCCTGGCACTAGGTGAAATAGTCTCGTGGTGCCAAGGTCCAAAGTAGTAATCTTCAGGTGTTGAACCCGTTCCTAGCTTACCTGAGAAAAATAGTACAGTCATCGGTAGATGACGTGTACACACGTAGTCCCCGAGCCTGTTGGAAGATTGCGAAGATATCTTGTAGCAGGGTTAGAGAGAAAAAATATCTGAAAAACTCCGCCAAAGTGACGCTTGTCATTGAAATCTGTTTCGTCGACCCGCGTTTAACGCGGTTTGACACGGTGGCCCACCAGGCGCATTTAGCAATCCAGCGTGGCGCATGGAGATTTCGGGGGAGAATGCGGTGGGGCAGGCGTTGTTTCCCAAAAACCCTAGAAGGTGAAGGGTTAGGGGTCGAATGGTTATAAGAGTGTTGCGGCCTCGGCGCACATTCCCCACTATCTCCGCCGCTTCATCGTCCTCCTCGCTCCCACGTCGTTGCACCTGGCAACTGCCCCGCCATCAGAGCAACCGCAAGTGCATAGTCTCCTCCAGGCCATAGATGTGTGAGATGGTGCCGAAAAGAAGCCGCGGCAGGCCGAGTCGGGGATCACGCGAGCTCAATCGCGCTGAGGAATGGATGGAGTCCGTCAACAACGAGGCAGCGCTCAATTAGTTGGTGGTGCATGGCGTTCTGCCCGATAGGGTGATGGGGGGATGGCATCCGGCTCGTGTTGAGAGCTTTCCTACTCCTCGTGGTGATGAACTAGTAGTTTTTGAAGATTATTTCTACCGTGGATTTGGTGTTCCAATCCATCTATTCCTCCGTGGGTTGATTGATTATTACGGGATTAGTCTTTGCAATCTGAGCTCAAACTCCATCCTTCATGTCTTTGTCTTCATCCATTTCTGCGAGGCTTATCTTGGCATTCAACTCCACTTTGATCTCTTTCGCCACTTCTTCTGCTTGAAAGCCCGGGGGATTTGGATCTAGGATTGTACGAGGGGCGTACTTGTAGCTCTGGGATGGGATGGTGGGTCAATACATCACCACCCCTTTGAACACGAATGTGAAGTATTGGGTGCAACGATGGTTCTACATGCCATAGGTGGAGCCATATGTGGCATGCAACGTGGATCAGATCCCTGTTAGCAACGCCAGGTGGTCGAAGAGGCCTTGCACCAATGGGATGGAGCAAGTGACAGAGCTCTTGGCGCTGATAGATCAGAGAAGGTTGTATGGGGTGATCGTGGCAACAAATTTTACTTTTTGGCGAGTCTAGCCCAGCAAGGAGAGGGCACATCCTGGATATGAATTCTAGGGGGAGACCAATGGGACCCGTGAGGTGCCTGAGGAGATCAGTTGGGATGAAGTTAAACAACACATCTCGATGATGTTCAACCTTGTGGGGCATCTTAGGATTGATGACCAACAGAGGCCCTTCCATGTAGGGAGCCTCCCACCACGGGTAAGAGTTTTATTTTTGGATTCATTTGTTCCTTTGCCTGTTGAAACGTACTCATTTGTGTTCCTGAAGATTCATGAGCAGGACAGGACAGTGTAATTCTCGGCGGTGCCATCAGCGGACTAGCCAAGGGGGGTTGACGCCCGACCAAGCAGTCCCCGGCGTTGGGCCAGCTCAAAGATAGGCAGGGATAGCTTGGCCAACCTTGACGATGTAGATGAAGATGAGCGGACGCCGTATATCTGTGAGAAGCTCCAGGGGAAGTGGCTTGCTGACAAGGAGCCATCCCCGAAGAGAAGGAAGACAACGGGGACGTCTTGTCATGAAGAAAAGCTGGTGAGCATTGGAGCTACCGCCCAGCCCCGAAGATGACAAATGTATGTGTCAAGCTCATCAGACGATGATGAGACGGCGGTGCCTCCTTCCCCGAGGGCCATGATGCCTCCACCGTCTGCGACAGTACTCGAGCGGTACCCATAGTGGCAGCTCAGATGGCACCGGCAACGGTAGCCTGGATGACTACCGTAGCCCCCGATACTGCATGGACAACTCCAGTGGCGGCAGCGCAAGTGGCCACCGAAGTCCCCGAGACTATGCGGGTTACTTAAGCGGCGTCCGTGGAGGTGCCGGGCAGCTCGGATGCTAGAGTGGGCGGTTCCAAACGAACATGTCGGTTCCGAACAGCACGACGGGAGTCCCAATTGTAAGTTCCCCTCTTTATGCGTAATTTTTTTTAGCGTAGTGTGTTGATTCCTGACGAGTTGTTTGTGTGCCGAAGTGTGGAGTTGAATAAGGACCTACAGGCTGCTGCTGCTGATGGCACGGAGCGTGCGGCAGAACCGGAAACTCCCCCACGCCCAGCAGGGACAAAGGGGAGCGGATCCAGTTGCCCCCGCGGTAGAGCAGCTAGCGGTTGCGGAACCAGGCGCCCCTGCCATAGAGGAGCCACCAGTTACCGGCCCAGCCTCACCTAGAGGTGGGGTGCACGACGAGGGTGATCTAGGTGATGAAGGGTTGTGGGGCGCTGTGACGACGTCAGTTGATCCTACGGGAGTAGGAGCAAAGGCCACGGGGGATGCGCCGAGCAACGTGGAGCAGGATCCGCCCACAATTGCTGAGCAAACGATGGCACTGGCATTGTCAATAGTGGAGGCTAGGCTAGGACAACCCATCCGAGCACAGCGGCGACCAAGGAGGGCACCTCTGTGAGCAGCTGCTGTCGAAGTTGAAGAAATCACGTGGGAGCCCTCTCTACCTCCCCAACTCCTCCGCACAATTATCTAGCGCTGTAAGGAGTTTGAGATGCTGGAGGAGGGGGAGGCGAGCGTAGAAACAAAGAGGTTGAGAACCGACTTGATGACAATGATCGGCCGTATTGAGGTAAGCTTGAAAGAAATCCTTCTATTGTGTACCTTGATGATCGCAATCTTTTTAACCCCTTGCTCATTGCAGAACATCATGAAAGTTTCTGAGCAGCGCCGGTGGCAACTAGAGGAGATGGCCCCTGTGATGGAGGAGAACAAGAGTCTACAGGCATCGGTGGATGACCTCTAGGCGCACCTACTCTAAGAATGCCACTGTGGAGAAGATCTGGAGGTGAAAGTCCTAGCGTTGGAGATGGAGCGCCGACAGATGGAGGTAGAGAGCCAGTCGTTGGCCGAGCAGCTTGCCTGCAGTACCGACCAATAGAAAGATATGACTTTTGATGTTGTCTTGTTAATGCTCAGCGTTGTGAGACATTTGGCTATGATATGCAGCATTGGAAATGGAGCTCGGCCTTTCTCGGGAGGCCATCGTGCAGCTAACTGCGGTGAAGGGGAAGGTAGACGAAAAGGCCGAGAGGATAGCTTAAGATCTTCGACGTGAGTGCCTGGAATTTTACTTTTACCTATGCAGTGTCGAACGCATGCTTAGCATATAGTCACTTTTTTGTAGAGTATCAACACCAGGCGCTCACGTAGTTCCAGGTCTTTGGAGACCAAGTGAAAGCGCGGGACAAAGAGATTGAAGCGATGAAAACAGTGATCAAGCCCGTGCTTGACTACATTGGCTTCAAACCATCTGAAGAGAGAGTTGCTGCTTGGAGACCCATGACCCCGATCGATCCTAGACCGGTGCCATACATCATGGTTGGACTTCAAGGAGTTCCCACGCAGCGCCGCCCATGGATCCGTTATCCATGCACTTGCCCAGCTACGGTCGCACTACCTTGTAGTGGATCTCCAGCGCGTGGTGATCGGCTATGCCCGCAGAACAGATGAGATGAAGATCGCCAGGCTGGAGGACGAGGTGGAAGAGCCAACAAAGAGGTTGGCTGGAGATTAGAAAAAACTCATGTTGAATCATTGTATAAAAGTGCTTAGCAACTTTTGTTGAACGCTTGTTGTTATAGTATGTTTGTGTTTATATTTGATATAAACCATCCGATCAGTAGTGTATAACTGAGTCCCCACCCTAGCTAGCCTGTTAATCGTAACACGGGGTGCAAGGGCTGTGTGCGCGTGGGAAGAATAGGGCGTCACTAAGGAACCACTGCCGACCACCCATGATGCAGAGGGCTGACGCTCGTGCACGCGCAGGGAGAAGTCGGAGACATGGTCATCTCTGGAGGCGTCCAAGCATCAACGTGTTTCTTTGGGTATTTGCCTTAGGCGTAGTTGGCGTGTCATCTTAAGATGTTGTTCGTAGAATTAGAATCGCTTAGCAGAAAAGTATGAAAAAACAATATGGAGAAACATTAGTGTAAAAAACTTTATTGAATACTCAAATATAAAAGGTACATATCTTTGAAATGAATGCTTCAAGGGTAGAAACATCTAAGCAGATCGATATGCCAAGAGTTTGGGACATCTCTTTCATCCATGTCGCATAGTCTGTAGGACCCTGGTCGGGTGACCGCCTTGATGATGAAGGGGCCCTCCCAAGATGAGGAGAGCTTGTGCATCCCGTCTGTCTTCTATTTCATGTGGAGTACTAAGTCTCCGACCACAAAGAATCGATCGTTTACATTACGGTTGTTGTATCTTCATAAGCCGTCGAGGTATTTTGCCGTCTGAACATAGGTGACTAGACGTTCCTCTTCTAAGCTGTCCACTTCAATGAGCTGAGCTTGGTCAGAGTTCTTGTTGTAATTCTCCACCCTAGGTGCTCGGAAGGCGACGTCAGCAGGTAATATGGCCTCAGAGCCAAAAACCATGAAGTACGGGGGAGACGCCGGTGTTACGACTAGGATGGGTCCTTAGTCCCCATACCACAGCTGGTAGTTCCTTGAGCCATTTGCCCGGGTGTTTCTGTTCCTTCTCGTAGAGTTACTTCTTCAACGCGTCCAAGGTCATACCGTTGGCGCGCTCGACTTGGCCATTGGCCCTTAGGTGTGCCACAGAGACATACTTGACTGAGATGCATCTTTCATCACAGAAATCCCAAAAGTCACTACCAGTGAACGTGGACCCTAGGTCGGTGATGATGCTGTTCGGCAGGCCAAACCGGTGAATGATGTCATCAAGCAACTCGGCTGCTTTCTTCACTGTAGCTTGGACCAGGGGGTTTGTATTCGATCCACTTGGAGAATTTGTCAATGCAGACGTAGACCCAGCGGAAATCTCCGGCGTGGGCTTGAATGGCCCGATCATATCTAGTCCCCAACATGCAAAGGGCCATGATGCAAGAATCGTTTGCAAGGCCAGAGCCGGGACGTGGATTTGTTTAGCGAAAAACTGGTAGTTCTCACATAAGTGAGTGCTTCAGCATCAACTACGGCTGAGGGCCAATAGAAACCAACTCGGAAAGCCTTTCTGACCAGTGTTTGAGAGGCCGCATGGTTGCTACAAAGTGCCGGCGTGGATCTCCTTGAGTATCTTCTCACCTTCTTCCATGGAGACGCACTTCTAGAGTAACTTCCCTTCAACTAGGATGTAATGCTTATTGCGATGGGTAAGGCATTCTCTCTCTATGTTGTCAGCTAGGATGTCTTTAGTGGTGAGGTATTTGATGAAAGGTTCCCTCCAATCATTGCTCGGCCTAGGGACCGCTGCAACTATCTGCTTAGTAGGTGTTTTTTCTTCAATGCCTTCTTGTTCCTGCTTCATGGAAGGGGCCACAAGGTCCTGGATGAACACTCTGGCTAGAACTTTGGCCCGGGTTGATCCTATCTTTGACAGCTCATTGGTTGCTTGTTTATTGGCCCGGATCACGTGGTGGTATTCGATGCTATAGAATTTGTCTTCTAACTTTCTTATCGCAGCATAGTAAGCGTCCATCTTCTTGTTGGCGCAATTTCAATCCTTGTTGAGCTAATTGATCATGAGTGCGGAGTCACCATACACCTAGAGGCATTTAACACCGAGCTCGACGGCTATACCGAGACCATGAAGTGTCGCCTCGTATTCAACGGTATTATTGGATGCTCAGAAGTGTAGGCGAAGGACATAACTAAGCTTATCCCCCGATGGTGAGATGAAATATACGCTTGTCCCAACACCATCAAGGTTGAGAGACTCGTCGAAGTACATGGTCTAGTGCTCGGGGTGGTCGACCGGGACATGAGTCTGCATATCCGTCCACTCATCGATGAAGTCGGCAAGCACCTGCAACTTGATTATGTGGCGAGGCCTAAAGTCGATGGTATAGGTGCTGAGCTCAACTACCCATTTAATGATGTGGCCGCTGGCTTCTTTGTTGCAGAGGATGTCACCGAGTGGGTACTCAGTGACTACTGCTATGTGGTCAGCATCAAAGTAGTGACGAAGCTTTTGGGATGTGATCAGGATGGCGTACATCAGCTTCTGGACCTATGGGTAGCGAGTCTTAGACTCGTTTAGGACCTCGCTGATGAAGTAGACTGGGCGCTGGACTTTGTATGTGTGTCCGGCCTCTTCTCGTTCAACAATGATGGCGGTGCTGACTACTCGGTTGGTCGCTGTGATGTAGATTAGCAGGGTTTCATCCTTTTGGGGGGCGGTCATGATCGAAGGTGTGGTGAGGAACCTCTTGAGCTCGGTGAGTGCCATGTCAGCGTCCTTCGACCAGACAAATTTCTCTTGAGCCTTGAGTAGCTTGAAGAAGGGCAGTCCCTTTTCACCTAGACGAGATATGAAACAACTTAAAGCCACCATGCACCCCGTTAGCTTCTGGACGTCCTTGACGTAGGTCGATGGCTTCATGTTGATCACCACCGCTATCTTCTCTGGGTTGGCTTCGATGCCACATCGACTGACGATGTTGGCTAGCAGGATACCGGATGGAACACCGAAAATGCGCTTAGTAGGATTCAGCTTCCATCAGTATACTTTCAGGGCTTTGAAAACTTCGGTGATGTCAGCGATGAACGTGTCGACGGTCTTAGACTTAACTACCATGTCATTGATGTAAGCCTCAACATTCTTCCCAATTTGGTCCTTGAGGTAGTGCTGGATGGCTCTTTGATATGTCGCACTCATGTTCTTGAGCCTGAAGGACATGGTCGTGTAGCAGTAGGCGCCGAAGGGCGTAATGAACGACATCTTGATCGGGTCTTCTTCCTTTAACGCGATCTGGTGATAAGCAGAGTAGCAATCTAAAAAGCACAGGAGCTCATAGATGACTGTAGAATCTATGACCTCGTCAATGCGAGGTAGGCCGAAGGGGTCTTTAGGGCAGTGTTTGTTGAGATCGGTGTAATCAACGCACATTCTCCATTCTTTGTTTTTTTCTTACAAAAACCTGGTTGGCTAACCACACCGGATGATACACCTCTTTAATAAAACCGGCATCTAAGAGCCGAGATATTTCTACCCTAATGGCCTCCTTTTTGCCTGCGCTGAATCGTTGAAGCTTCTGCTTGATCGGCTTGGCGGTCACCGAGACATTTAAGGAGTTCTCGATCAGCTCCCAAGGCACGCCTGGCATGTTCGTAGGTTTCCACGTGAACACGTCGACATGCTCCCTTAGTAAGCTGATGAGCGCGTCTTCCTATTTAGGTTCGAGACAAGACCCGATCCGAGCAGTCTTAGACTGGTCGCCGGGGACGAGGGCCACTTCCTTCACCTCCTTAGACTTGGTTGATGCTCGAGCGGCCTCCATGGTTGGGATATTGAGGTCCTCTAGAGAGATCAGCAGTGAAGTCGCGATGCATTCTTGCATGCAGATGGAGATGTCAGTTGCCTCGACGAGCATGAAGCTTTCCTTCTCATAGTTGTAGGCGACGTCAAGTTTGGCGCATAGGGAGAGGACCCCTTGCTCCATTGGCATCTTCAGCACTAGGTATGTATAGTGCAACATGGCCATGAACTTGGCAAAAGCTGGTCGATCGAGGATGGCATGGTACGTCGTGTTGAAATCGGTGATGAGGAAGTTGACATAATCGACGCGAAAATGCTTGGCTGTGCCGAACTGAACTAGTAGTGTACTCTATCCCAAGGGTAGGGATGCCTTCTCGGGAATGATTCTCTAGAATGGAGAGTCCATGTGGGTGAGGTCTTCCTTCTTGATCCCTAACTCCTCTAGAGATCCGACGAAGAGGA
Organism: Miscanthus lutarioriparius; assembly: GCA_904845875.1. Classification (NCBI taxonomy): domain Eukaryota; kingdom Viridiplantae; phylum Streptophyta; class Magnoliopsida; order Poales; family Poaceae; genus Miscanthus; species Miscanthus lutarioriparius. The sequence continues at coordinate 27,431,536 of CAJGYO010000015.1, forward strand.
TGTTGAGGGCGCTCCCTCCGTCGATGAGGACCTTCTAGAAGCGCACGTCCTTGATTATGGGATCTAGGATGAGTGGGAAACGCCCTAGGTATGGGATGTCCGACCACTGATCCGCCCTAGAGAAGGCGATCGGTTGCTCCGACCAGTTGAGGTACTTGGGATCAGCGACGGGGCCGTCATATGTAGCGACTGACATGATGCGTCGGGCTACAAGCTTCTGCTCCCGCTTGTCTTTGGTGATAGCTCTCCCACCAAAGATGGTGGCAATGGTCTTGGTGGGGTCCTAGTAGGTGGGGCCCTTGTTCTTGCCTCATTCTTCGCCTTGACCGTCTTTGGTCTTATCGTCATCACGACGTGGCTTCTTTGATGATTCGCCATCGAGCGCTGTCTTCAGGCCTCTGCACTATCGCATGGTGTGCTTGGCATCCTTATGGATAGGGCATGGGCCATCCAACAGCTTACCGAAGTCAGCGTCGTAGGTGCGCTTGGCACGGGTATTGACGGTATTGATCGAGTTATTAGGCCAGCGACGGGGGCCTTGTCTGCCTCTCGAGCTATCCAGGCGGTCGTCACGACGGTTATCATCACGACACTGGTGGTGAGCGGAGCGGGCAGCCCATTCGGCTTCTTCAGCATTGGTGTATCTATTTGCTCTTTGTATCAGTTTGCCGATGGTTATGGGCCTCTTGCGGTACAGCTTGCCACGGAGCTGCTCGTGCCAGAGCCTTTGGTAAAAGCGGCGATGGCCTCGGTGTAAATGATGTTGGGAATGGAATTTCTTGTCTCCGAGAAGCGCCTGATGAAGTCACGTAGGGACTCCCCGGAGGACTGATGAAGATTCTTCAGGTCATACTTGGTGCCGGGCTGCTCGCATGTAGCCATGTAATTGTCGGTGAAGACTTTCTTGAGGTCGTCCCATGATCGGATGGAGTTCTCCCGCATGCTGAGGAGCCAGTTGTTTGCAGACTGGTTTAGCATGACGGGAAGATAGTTCGCAATGGCGTCTTCGTCTCCGCCCGCAGCTTTCACGGCGATCTTATATAGAGTTAGCCACTGAGCGGGGTTGGCCTTTTCCATCATAGGTGTTAACACAAATAACCTTGAAACCCATAGGCCACCGGATAGCTCAGAGCCTTTCCATGAAGGGGCAAAGTCCTAATGCGCCGGTAGGGATTGGTGCTTGATAGGCAGCAAATCCCTCATGTTCGGCGTTGAATTACCGGTGATGCTCCATCTCTGCTTCATAGCGTGCGGACCTGCTGTTTTTGATGTGGTCGCGAACATCTGCGTCGGCGTTGATGTGGTCACGAAGGTCGTGATGGAGGGGTTGATTGACCTCTTGGTTGCGGTTGCCACCCCGACCTCCCTGGGGGCGTGGAGAGCGACCATCGTGGCATGAATGAGCTTCATAGTTGTCTCTGGATCCTCTATAGAGGTAGGGACCCCTAGCCTGAGGTCGGGGGCCCTCGGCGTCGTGACGCTGGCCTCTACCGTCACGGTGAGAACGATGGCTATGAGCTGACGTGGTGGAATAAGATGGGGCGTCGTTCTGGAACTCGTTAACTTGACTTGTGTGGCTATGATATGTGCTCGGACCATCTCGACCTCTGGAGTGTGAGGGGGTTTGTCGAGCTCATTGAAAGCGATGACTAAATTAGCGCTTGGAGTCTGGTAGACTGGCTGGTCGCCCACCATGTCAAATGCCTCTTCTAGATTACGTTGATGGCGGGGTGGGCCGTGACCATCCTTGTCAGCCCCTTAGGCTACTTCTGCATCTCGACGACGTTGGCGATCGGCGTTCTTTGCTAGACGAGCTTCGCGCTGTTCAGCGATTTCACCATCCTTTGTGACGCTATCGTGGATGATGTGGAAAATCATGCCCCAAACCTCAGAGGGAAAGTAGGGCAGCTTGATACGGTCTTGGTTGATCACTCAAAATAATCATCGGGGCTCTCGTTCAGAACGTTGTGGAGAGATTCGGTCGAAAGAGGGGAATCATGCGAGAGCTAGCGAATAGCCACCATGTTGCCCACGGGCGTAGGCTGACCGAAGTTAGTTTGGTCGATCATGTAGAGGTCAGTGATGTGGTCGCGCTCGACGTGGTCGACGAAGTGGTGGTGGACGGCGTTTTGGTACGTAGATCCTGCACCCTTCAACCCGAAGAGGTAGGGCCTCGGCGGGTTCTCCATCGGGGCCTCATAGTCGGCCAAGCGTAGGCCGGTAGCAGGAAGTGGTTGGTGCCATGCTATGCACTCCTCCGGAGCAGCCGTGATCACCAGATCAGAATCTGGCTGCCTCGAACGGTGTGGCCGAGCAAGTCGCTCGGTCGTAGCGGCTTGGTGATCTTGGAGTGTAGGAGAATCATCACTCGCTCTAGATTGGTCTAAGACTGAATCCACGAGGAGCTAACATTCCATTAAGCGGTCTGTGACCCGATCGATGGATGCGATCAGATCATCATTGATGATAGATGTCCTAACCTAGCGGTAGGGCACCGGGATCAGAGATGTCGTTGCAGGTATTGGTGCGATCAGCGCAGGGTGGTCCTGCAACGCCTCCACGATCTCCTCGTTGTCGTCGGGGCCGATGATCCAGGTCATGGACCCAACCGTGAAGATCTGGCCCGGCTCGAGAAGGGCCATGGAGCTCGGAAAAGGTGACCATCTGGTTCGCCATGAATTCAGCACGCACCCCCCTGCCTGGCGCGCCACTGTTGACGAAATCTAGCCGGCAGTCTACCGAGGGGTATGCCCACGGTAGTAGATAAATCGATGGAGGTGCGCGTGAGGGAACCATACAGTGACACAGAACGCAAGAGATAATGATTAGGCAGATCCAGGCCGCCGACTTGGCGTAATACCATACGTCCTGTGTCTTTCGGTGGATTGTATTGCGTATGATTAGATGAAAAGGAGGGGGTCTCTACCCGCCTTATATAGCCCGGGGGTAGGGTTACAGATTAGTTATTTCTATCCTGATCGATTTACAAGATAGAAAGTTATATATATTACAGGATCTAGCATATCTGAGTAGGTTTCTTAGATCACCGAGGATCTTCACGCAGTCTTGCGATGCACGCTGACCTGCGCCGTGCTTCACGCGTTGTCGTCTTGTAAGCAGGGCCTCCACTAGTAGTGTGACCCATGCGTAGTCTTGTGGGCTGGGCCTCCCCTAGCGGCTCGGCCCATGTGCAACCCTGTGGGTATTGGGGGTCATACCCCCATAGTCCCAGGTAGTTGCGATGTGCAAAGCCCATGACATCTTGCTTGATTCCTTCCCATTGCTGCATCCGCATGCTGTACGAGTGGGCTCAGGACGGCCTCAGGCGCGGGCGCTTCTTCCTAAGCGTGGGTGAGGTGGAGGTGCCCTCCAATGAGGGGCAGAGGAGCTGGCGTCCATGCTCAGCACTTGTTTGATGAAATGCCTCAAAGTGGTAACCTTATCAGCCCAAAGATGAGGTGATTCCATAATCCATACAAGGCAAACCAAGCAACCAAACCCATCTATACTTATGCAGGCTAAGCTAGCCAGTGCAACTAAACAAAGTGCATCTTGCATTGTCGTGGCCAGGCTTTAGCTATTCAGGCTTAGTTGGCTGGCCATGTCAAAGCCAAAACGTGAACCAAACACACCCTATGTTTCTTCTTGACAAGTCCTCTGAGGGAGTGTGCACTATGGGCCTGTTTGGCATAGCTCACAACAACTATGAGCTGTTGTGAGCTATTTTTTTTGCCAAACACCCTTTTTCCAAACAACTTTATGGGTAAAGCTATTTTTCCCTCTCACAAAGGAATGGGATGGGAGAGAGCTAAAAAAGTAGCTTCTCTCTCACTTTTAATGACACATGGGGCCCACCACCAAAAAAAGACATACATCAAGAGAGAGAGAGGGGGGGGAGAGCGCATGCTGGGGAAAGGTGTGCCCGCTGGGCGCATCTCGCCGGGGCACGGCCGCCAGGGGTGTGGCACGCCGGAGTCACGATCGCTGGAGTCACGACCACCGCGGGATACGGGGGGAGGTGTGGGCGGCGGCGCCGCCAAGCCCGCTCCGCTGGGCACGGGGTGCGGCCGCCAGGCACGGGAGCGGGCGCGGCTGTCGGGGGCGCTCGCAGGCGCAGCCTTGGCCGGGCGCGGGCCGCGGGGACGGGCATGGGCCTCCGGGAGAGGCCACCCTAGTGGCGCGGGCCGACGTGATGGGCGCCGCCGTGAGCAGGAGCACCTCATCGGCGGTGATGGCGCATCAGATCTGCTCGAGGTTGATGACGATGGTGCGCTCGCGGCCCAAGACCGTGGACGGGTACACGAAGAGCGGGTCGAGCAGGCGGAGGTCCCGCGTGGGGAGGTCGCAGCGCCGCATCATGGTGGCCTTGTCAATCTCCAGCTTCTGCATGGAGGCCATGGCGGCCTCGACGCGGATTCGGCTGCGCGTGCCGCCGCCGTGCTTCTTGAGGTTGGGGACGTCGAGTCCCCCCGAGAAGCGGTGGCCGTCGAACCCCGGGGGCGCGGATGGGAGCGCGGGCGAGGAGGCCGATGCAGCGTGGGACGGGTACACGCGGTGGAGGAGCGGCTGCTTGACGGAGTCCCCAGCCGCGGCCCCACGACCTTTGTTGCGACGCATACGAAGCCAGAAAAAAAGAAAAAGAAAAAGCTAAGGGTATTATAGTAATTGTTCCTACTGAAACTGTTTTGGTCTACCATGTGAAGTTGTTTTGCGCCAAAGGATGGCTAGTCCAGTTGGTTAACTGAGATATGCTAGTCACTCCAGCGACACCATCTAGGTCCTGAGTTTGAGTCACAGTGGGAGCGAATTTCAGGTTTGGGGTTAAAAAAATCCCCTCGCCGGTCCCGGGTGCCAAAGCACTGGTTTAAATGAGACGGCCCATCTCACGGGTTACGTCTCCCAGTGTCGGGTCGGGGCCGGGGTTTGAGGGTTTTCTCGGCCTGTATGAGAAGACCTTCTTCTTACCTATAATGTCCGGGGAACCGCTTGCCCCTCGTAGGTCGAGTTTTTTTAAGTTGTTTTGCCAAATATATTTTTTTAAAATAACTCAGCTTCATTGAGAGAGCTGCTCAAGCCATTTTGCAAAAGAATAACTTCGTTATTGATACTGAGCTGTGCCAAACATGCCGGCGTAGCCAACCTGAGAAGTCAGCCTAGCCAACGTGGCAGCCTCGCTGCGTTAATCTTGGCCGTTGCGGTCCGTGCAAGCTAGCACTGGCTACTTGTCAGTGTGTGACCGTTTATGTGTCAAAAGGTTTATGCACATTGAGAGGCTTTGTTCGTTTCATCCTAAACCTAGGCCTGACTTGTACATGCAAAATCCACTGCTCTCCCGCGACGCTCCAGCTCATAATTAAATATTTGCATCGGAAGACGAAGAGGAATCGCGACGGTCGAGCGGGCGCCCACATAACCATAACTATCAGCCTGTTTGCTCGTAAATGATCGTAAATTTCTAGCGAAAACATTGTTTTTCTCTCACATTAAACCAGCCAGCAGTAAATAATTCATGATACGATACGGTCTTCCGAATAGGCTGTATGTCGCCGTTCGTTCTATATTAATCACAAACGACATGTTCGCTGATTAGTTTTTGGCTAGTTTGAACTGGCTGATGTTGGTTTATTACGAAAGAAAAACATTGTTGATAGATTGAATAAGCCTGGCTGACACAATAAGCGAACAGGGTGAAAGATGGCGCACACGCACGTCTTCCTGGCTACCTGATTGACCCGGCCGTTCATCGACCAGAACAAAACGCCAGAGTCCAAGAGCCGCATCGATCAATACCTGCAGTCTGCAGAGCTTGCAAGACAATGGCCTCGTCGTCCTCGGCGGAGGCTGCGAGGGCGCACGTGGAGCGAATCCGGCGGGAACGGTTCTACATCGGGCGGGAGGAGAGGAACCCGCTGGCGGAGGACATACACCAGGCAGTCAGCTACCTCTCTGAGGAACTCTACCCCAAGGACGTCCATCTCCTCTCCTCATGGAGCTCATCCAGGTATGCACACATCTACCTATACCTATTCCATTATATCGATCATTCTTGATTTTCTTGTACTACCTCCGGTCACATTTTCAGCTTCTCTTATAATCTATATTTTTTAGCTTATTTTTTCAAACAGAACAGTGTTTCTCTCTTGTAACAAATCAGCCGAAACAGTGTTTCGGCTTGTTTTTTCAGCGAAGCGAACGGGCCTTGCTAGCTTATTTTCTTCTTGTTCTCGTCTTAGCGTCATCTATATTTGACTGAAGGAGTGAAAGGTACTATATTTTCTTGAAGATGCACACACACATGAATACTTTGAGAAATTTTATTTGCGTGTGCACAAATCAATTGCTTCACCAAGTTCATGTCTCGCAGCAGTAATTAAAATATGAACCCATATTTGTATGAAATCACATTTGGATTTTTTCCCTCATGGATAGGAATACATTTATGTCTTCAATTATATTTACCATTAAAAATATTTCATAATAATCAAATAATATTTTATTCAGTACATGTTTGTAATTTTTTTTATATAAGCTACATATATGTCCGTGCATTATATCGGGGCAATGAATTTTTGTCTATGTTTATGTCGACGCACGTGACTTGTGATAGAAACGGATATATTAAGAAATCTACAAATCTAATTACATAGGGGGCAACAATTTTTTGTCCACACCTATGACAACACACATGACTTGTGGCTTAGATAAATATATTATTTTTTTACGGGTATAGATAAATATATTAAAAAATCTACAAATCTAAGTACATAGAAAATACGAAGCTTGTTTCATAATCATTATCACCAGTATCGTTTAGACCTACTTTATAAAACCCTAACGAAATTGGTTTCACTTTTTCTAATTAATACTTGTGTGATTTATTGTTATGAATTTTATATTACAAGTTTAAGTTGCTTTAACCATTTCAGAAAATAATAATATAACAAAGCTTTTTTCATTGGGAACCCTAATGGGCCCCGTTGTTCCTTAGCTGATGCATGCACGTACTGGCAAGTGGGGTGCAGACGCACGGGGCAATAGGACAATAATCCAGTTTAGGTGTAGAGATTTGGTTAAACTTAAAATTATTTGAATTCTTCGCAAGTAAGAATTGTATTTTTTTTGACGAATGGAGTATATTCTTGGACAAAGTGGGTCCAAGACAAACCTGTGTAACATGTATGATTAGTCCACTCTAAGCATCTTCGTCCTTTTAAATTTAATCCTCAACGTTCTCATTTAACGCCATCCTAATCATAAAGTACCTCTAAATCTCTCTCATCCCCATGTGTGTGTGTATATATGTATATTAACCACCTATTTTTTAGTATGTCACATGAGTAATTTAGGTCTATTTCCACTCATTTCGCCAAGAAAAAACTATTCTTTTAGAGACCTCATATTTTTTTCGAGAACATTTATAGATACCTCATATGTGATGGGAATATGGGATCATCATTCTCGTGGGCTATCTTTCCAGTCACGCGTGTTGCTACAGTTACCATCTCACTCTTCTTCAAGCTCCGTCGAGTCTGACCGTCCATCCTAAAGACCCTTGCAGCCGCGGCTCCGCTCACCCAAGTCACCGCCAGGCAGTTCAAAAAAAAAAAGTCACCGCCAGCCCGCACCCACCGCGCCGCCACCCCCAAGTGACGTTCGCCCCCACCTCTGGTGCCGGCTCGCTCGCTGTCCATCGAGCCGCTGGTCCGGCCACCGCCCCTTCTAAGGCCACCGGGTATGGAGGTCTTCCCCCAAAACGCTAACTGCCGCCGCGTCGTCCACCGCCCTTGTCGCAGAACCGACCAATTTATAAGAGTACAAGTACAATGGCAGCCCGCAAGCGGTTGCACTGTCATACTTGAACCCATATAAACCCGGTAGTCCGTCGAGTACCATGACGGGTCTCGATAAACGATTTACAACAACCAAGATCGTACATGATTCAACATACATGCCACATATTACATAAAGTTCACAGATACATTTCTCCATAAGAGTACGAATAAAAGTTATTACAAACCGAGTTTGATAGATAAAAGCGGAAGCAAATTAAGTTTGAAAGTAAAGTTTCCAACATAGTTTAGTACAGTGCCAAAATACGATCACGGTCCACAAAAGCATGTAGAAAGATTAATAAGAAGCCTGCCCAAGGCTTACTCCTCATCCACAGTGGGATAGAAGCAACTCTTGCAATAACTATGATACATAGTGCCATCTGCAACACGGGAAATAAAACCCTGAGTACGAGAAGGTACTCAGCTAGACTTACCCGTCATAAACCAGAAATAAAATGACTCCAAGGATTATGCAAGGCTGTATAAGTGGAGATAGCTTGACAACATTTTGCATAAAAGCAATTGACTTATTGTACAATTAGGATTCCTTTATCAATTATTTATAACTATCCATCTCTAGATTAGCAACTATCATATGCCAAACATGTGGTATATCCATTTAAAAGCATACAATAGTAACCATAGCAGGTATTGTAATCCCATATTCATTCGAACCATCATGTTCCATAACACAGTTACTACGATGTTGGGACTAGCCAAGTTTCTCACTATCCGGGAGAGACGACGATTCGAATCGATTTCAACCAGCTGGGAATTTATTCCTAACACAAACCCAGGTCTACTAGCCACGATAGCCTTAGGTCACCTTTGGTACAACTCAGGTACACATTTCGCGGGTCCGTACCGCGCCGCACAATCTGGAACACCAGATGCCAGGATGTTCAGGCCTAGCCTGCCCTTGGGCTCAGTCTGATCGTTCCCCGGAAGGAGCGCACAACAGAACGGGTCCCGGCCTGAGTTGAATTACTCGGCTTCGCGGTCGGAACGAGTTATCCGGCCAGCTAAGTGAGAGGCATGCGTTCTATCTTGTCAGAAGCGCCAACAACGGTACGGTCCTTAATCGACACAGACGGGGATAGATCCACACCCAAGACCTCCATGTCTTGTTGCTTCTCTATCGACATCCCGCCCGGTTTCCATTTACATTAACCATGGTTCTTTTCCACGATAGCAATTATAACCAACCGTGCTCCAGTATTCACCTATATCTCGCAGGTGACAGGAAATCACCTGACTTCTACCGGTCTAAGCATGGCTAAGCATATATTCGATCCTAGACCTATACCGGTTAAAGGTGTAATAGCTGGACAAGGAATGTATATGCATCAAGTGGTGCCATTCAACTCTTATAACCTAATGCATCAATTATAAGTACTTAAGTAATCATTTGTAAAATACTAGGAGACTTAAAATGCTCCGGGGCTTGCCTCGCAGAAAGAAAGTAGGGCGGTGATCAGGACACTCCGGAAGATCTTCAAGATTATGCTCCTCGCCTTCGGGAGCTGCGACTTGAGGATTCTCCTGCTGGTCCCCTTCCTCTGCTTCGTCGAATTCCAGCAACGTTATTTCTTCCTCCGATTCTAGATGCATGAATATGGCATAAGTATTACGAATGCATATATGTTAACAAGTGCATCATGTTTATTGAGTAGGTGCATATCTCTTCTCGATTATTTAATTACTACTTCCACGATGCATCTATTATGTCACAAAATAGCAGCTACTTGTTTTACTCATAACAGAAGTTCTAATAATCCAAATGCAGTGATCCTGGACTTTCTGGAAAGCTTATCAAATTATCTACAACTTTGTTATTAACCATTTTTACAGCAAACATCATCCCTATCATGCAACTTAGCAAACTCTAGAATCTATCCGGAAACTATTCCAATTCGCATTATAAAGTAACAATACTTCTACTTCATATAAGTATTAAATTTTTTACAACCAAAAGTCTACCAACAGTTTAAGCATACCAAATACATCCAAGAAAACATAATGATGAAGCCCAAACTATTTATTTAAATGTCTTTATTATTTTATTTGGACACATAGGTTAAATAATAAACATATACCAAATGTGCATCATAAATTCTCAGAAAATTACAGTGGTTTACTAGTGCTACCAATAGACTACTGTAAAAATTTCATGCCATTTTGCCAAGTAGAACATCCTATACAAAAATGACAAGGCAGCAAGGCTTAAAATAGCATAAATAGAAAACCCTATTGAAAAGTGTCAAGAAACAGATTTTCTATTTTTCTTAGCATCCATATACTAATAGGATAACCTCCAACAAATTTCATGAATATTGGATTCATAAATAATTTATAAAAATTGACACAAGGATCTCCTAATTATAAAATAAAAATCTATAACTATAAATCTACACGTGCACTAATCCTCAAATTTTTACCAGAGTTCATACATGACAAGAATAGCTTACCACAAAAATTTCATAATTTTTGGAGCATAGGAACTCTAGATATAAAATAAACAAGTTTGCATGCATTCAAAAACACATTGCAAATCTCTATTTAAATTTCCCAAAATTTCTACTGTAAATGTTAAGAACATATTTTTCCTAAATACTACACTTCCTAAGGAACACTAAAAAAATTATTTCACAATTTTTGAAGCTACCAAACTGAAGATATAAAAATCACAAAAGAATTCAAAAACTGGAATCAAATGAACTATCTTTCAACTGCAGAGTCGCTGACCGGTGGGACCCGCTGGTCAGGGGACCCCACACGTCATTGAGACACGAGCAGAGCCGGCGCCGCTACGCGACTGGCGTGGTCGAAGCTCGCCGACGGCGAACTTGCCGGCGGTAACATCTTCACGGCGTGACCTACATGACTTAGCGCATCTATTGCACCACTTGGCCGGCCTTATCGTCGACGCTAGTGACGACAGCGGCGGCCATGGCGGCTCGGCGAGGCGGGACGACGGCGGTACGTCGGTGATGACCTCGGCGGCTCGACCTAAAGCTCAGACGAGCACCAGTGGACTACGGCGAACCTAGAGCATCAGCTATCGCGTGCAATGGTAGACTATAACGGCGTGGCCACGACGACGAAACACAGCGGCGAAGCTCCGGCGAGAGCATGTGCGTTGCTGTGTCTTACCAAGCGCTCTCAGCGAGCTAGTGCGGGCGCGGTGAGTCACTGAGACGAGGGTGGAGAGGTTGCGGTGGCGACCGAGTGTCTAGGCGCGGGTTTGTGCCATCGACGGTGACGGTGGTGCTGCGGGAGCTCAACTGCTGCGGCGGGTGAAGAAAGAGGCTGAGGAAAAATGAAATGAGGCGCGGGATGGATCGGGCGGGCGCTGGCGGTGAAGTAGTGCGCGTTGGCCTAGCTTGGCCGCACGGGGCAGGGCGCTGGCGACGCGCGGCCGTCGCGGCCACCACGCGGCGCGCGGGTTCTGCCGATGTCAGCCACTGAACCGGCCAGTTCAGTTCATTCGGCGCAGTAACAGACCGACTGACGACGTGATTTCAACACAATCAAACTGCTAAACGGTTGCTCTATCGTGCCGACAATCTAAATGGAACTTGTAGACCTATGTACCATCTTCGTTTCTTATTAAAGAATCATGTGATAATTCGCAACCATTACTGAGAAAAATCAATCCAAAGTCGGGCTGACAGCACTGTCAAAGTATGAGACTTAGAATATTTCGCTAAGTGTTGAAAACAGTTATTTGATGATATTTGTGAGCTCCAAAAGACTAACCTATGCACCTTATTACCTCATGACCCAAACATAACAGTTGTTCCCTATTACAAATACTACAACTTTGCTTTAGTGACCACATACATGCATAGTCTCTAGCATATGATTCAAACTTGGTCAAACATGTCACATTTAAATGGTGATACACTTCAAACTATGGCTTAATGACCTATTTACCCCTAACCATGAATATCAAAGTTGTTCATGATGATACTCTAAACATGATTAGGCTAATTGCAAGGTCACCCAATCATTTACATATATCCACTCATGATCATTTGCATATATATACAAGGAAACATGAAATGATAAGAAATGTTGCATATGTTTCAATCAAATGTTTCAAGTGTAAATGCTCATATATGAATGCTTGATGCTCATGCTCATGTTATGCAAGTAAAATTGTGCAAGGCTAACACCCGAGGTGTTACAGGCCCTCCCCCTTATAAAAATCTCGTCCCGAGATTTGCAAGACCTAACATTCTTGGAAAAAGGCGGAATAAACTTCTCGTAGATAATCCTCTCTTTCCCACGTAGCATCTTGTTCACTGTGATTGTTCCACACCACCTTATAGAACTTAATAATCTTACTCCGTGTTACTCTTTTCGTCTCTTCTAATACTCTAATTGGCTTTTCTTCATAGGTCAAATCCGATTGAAGCTGCACGTTGGTGGGTGCAATAGCTTCTTCAGGTACTTGAAGACATTTCTTCAACTGAGAAACATGGAACACATCAAATATTGCACTCATCTTTGGTGGAAGTTGTAATTTATACACAACATTTCCTTTTCGTTCCAAAATCTTGTATGGCCCCACATATCTAGGTGAAAGCTTCTTTTTCATCCCAAATCTCTTCACACCTTTCATGGGTGATACTTTCAAGTATACATAGTCACCTACTTCAAAAGTCAGTGGTCTTCTTCTTTTATCAGCATAACTCTTTTGTCTTGATTGAGCTGCCTTCATATGTTGTTGGATGATACGTACTTGCTCTTCGGCTTCATTGACAAAGTCAATACCAAAGTATCTCCTTTCACCGGGCTCAATCCAATTCAATGGAGTTCTACATTTTCTGCCATACAAGGCTTCAAATGGAGCCATCTTGATACTCGCTTGATAACTGTTGTTATAGGAGAATTTAGCTAAAGGTAACCATTTCTCCCATGAACCCTTTGAAGATATAACACAAGCTCTAAGTAAATCTTCTAGGATTTGGTTCACTCGCTCTGTCTGTTCTGAAGTTTGTGGATGGTATGCTGAACTTCTGATTAGCTTGGTTCCCAAAGCCTGGTGTAAGTGCTCCCAGAAACAAGCTATGAACTATGGTCCTCAATCTTAGATTATAGTCCTGGGTACTCCATGCAGTCTCACAATCTGGGAAACATATATCTCAGTGTACTTTCCAACTATATACCGTGTATTTACGGGTATAAAGTGTGCTGACTTGGTGAGATGATCAACAATAACCCATATGGAATCGTGACCTTGTGGTGTCATTGGAAGGCCTGTGATAAAAGTCCATAGGCAATGGTCAAGTAGTCCGGCCAGATTTCATATGGATGACTTTTTACTCTTGATTTCCTCCCATTTCCATCTACTACCCGGAATGGGCAAATGGACGAGTGAAGCTTCATCTAAAATTTGATTCCTTAGCTCACGGTGATATGATCCGCTTAGGGTTTGTTCTCGATCTTTTCGATGAGAGGTGTGGGATAACTCGATTTGGGGATGGAGATGGCGTTTACCTTCAAGCACCTAGCAACATAGGATCTTGTGGAGCGATCTCTTTCTTCATCTTAGTCCACCAAAATGGGTTTTCAAATCTTGATACATCTTACTACTGGGGTTTTGTTTTGGATGGATGGACAATTTGCGAGTGAGCTTCATCTAAAATTTGATTCCTTAGCTCATGGTCAATTTTGGTACCACAAAGTTGGGGTCCTCAAACCATAATACACCTCTTTGTCCAATCTAGCAAATGCTTGGTCTCTTTTGCTCTTGCATTTTCTCTTGATGTGACTTATTCCTACATAGGACACGTCCCTAATGGACCCAACTTGATACAACTCAGCACCAAATGATTTTGCTCTCAAGTAAATAAATGAGTCCGATCGTGGAAATATTGATATTAAAAGTGCTAGAACGTCCCAATCGGAGTCCGTATGAAGTCATGGCGAGGATGTAACAAGTTGAATCCATCTTCCAATAATGCTTCCATAGTGTTGGTCCCCAATCAACTTTATTAACCTTCCATGCTTTCCATGCAATGAGAAGTAATTACGAAAATGAGAATGAACACACATCATGGTGCGGCATCAATTCATCAAATGTTCGAATTGTTTCACTGTGAATCAAAAGTTGCCAAAGTGCAGCAGGTGATGTCCTCATGCTACTACATTAGCTTTTCCAATTGAAATGCTTGGATGGTAGTGCACTTCCAAATTGTAATCCTTAATTAGCTCTAACCATCTTCGATTGTCTCATGTTCATGCTTCATAGTGTTGGGTAAAGATATACTTGAGACATTTTTGTGGTGGTAGTGCACTTCCAATATATATGACATACATTGCCCAACAAGTAATGTCTCCATATCTTTAATGCGTGAACCACTGCTGCAAGTTCTAAATCATGAGTGGGGTAGTTGACTTCATGTTTTCTCAACTGCCGAGAAGCATATGCAATAACTCTTCCTTCTTGCATAAGCACACAACCCAAACCTATTCCCGATGCATCACAAAATACATCGAAAGGCTTTTTAATGTCTGGCTATGCTAGCACAGGTGCGGTAGTCAACAAAGTTCTGAGGGTGTGAAAAGCTGCTTCACATTCTGGTGTCCATTTGTACTTCTCATCTTTCTGAAGTAGTCTGGTCATGGGCTTAGCTATCTTTGAGAAATCTGGAATGAAACGACGATAATATCCTACTAACTCTAGAAAACTCCGAACTTTATGAATCGAAGTTGGTGCTTTCCAATCCATGACCTCTTGTACTTTTGATGGGTCCACTGATATTCCATCTCTTGATAGGATATGACCTAAGAAAGGTAATTTGCTCAACCAAAACTCACACTTACTAAACTTTGCATACAACTTGTGTTCCCTTAATCTGGATAGAACAATCCTCAGATGCTCTTCATGATCTGACTCATTTTCTGAATATATCAATATATCATCGATAAATATGACCACGAACTTGTCAAGCTCGGGCATGAATACCGAGTTCATCAGGTACATAAAGTAGGCTGGAGCATTTGTTAGTCCGAAAGACATAACCAAATACTCATACAAGCCGTACCTGGTAGAGAAAGCAGTTTTAGGTATGTCCTCTAGCCGGATCTTTATTTGATGGTAGCCTGACCTCAAGTCAATTTTGGAGAATACTTTTGCCTTCGCTAGCTGATCGAACAAGATGTCGATGCGAGGCAACGGGTATTTGTTCTTGATGGTCACAGCATTGAGTGGTCTGTAATTTACACACATTCTCAGTGACTTGTCCTTCTTTTTCACAAACAAGGCTGGACATCCCCACGGATAGGAGCTAGGTTGGATAAGACCTTTGTCCAATAGATCTTGCAATTGAACCTTAAGTTCTGCTAACTCATTGGGTGGCATTCTATAGGGCCTTCTTGATATGGGTGCTGTACCTGGCACTAACTCAATCTTAAATTCCACCTCCCTATCAGGTGGTAAGCCTGGTAATTCCTCTAGAAATACATCCGGAAACCTATAAACCACTGGGATATCACAAAGTGTGGTGGTTTGGATAGCACAGGCTAAATGTTGGAGTTCAAAATTGCGGGAGAGTGGTACTAGAAAAGCATTCCCTCCCGTGGGCTCTCTCAACATAATAGTATGGGTGCTAGTGTCAATAAGAACACCATGATCCTTCATCCAATTCATGCCTAAGATTACACTTATCGATAGCCTGGGCAATATTATCAAATCCGTTGTGTACTCCCTCCCTTGTATAGAGATGAATACATTTTTTACTATCTTTTTGGTAGTAACAGTACCCCCTGCTAAACTTATGTTATAACCCCCTTTGCTTACTTCAATTATTTCTTGATCATGTCTAGATGCAAATGCTTGACTCATAAATGAATGAGAAGCTCCCGAATCAAATAAAACAACAGCGGGATGCTTGTTGACTAGAAACATACCAGCCGTGACAACTTCTCCAGCGGGCACTTCCTCAACCGCGGTATAATGCACGTATCCTGGACGTGCCCTTGTGTTCGCCTGTCTCTGATTGTTCTGATTTGGGTTGCCATTCTTCTTGGGGTGGGGGCATTCCTTGGACCAATGACCCAGTTGGTTGCAGTTAAAACATGATTGATTATTTCTGAATCCGGTGGAGCTGTCCTGACTGCCATTTCCTTTTGGTAAGGCAATTGTGAACGCCTTACGGAATGGTTTATGTGGCCTGTTATTCTGAGCTTTAGGTGGTGGAGGCCTAAACTTGGGTGCAGGTGGACAGAATTGTGGCCTAGCTGTGATAGGTGCTCTTGCATGTGAAGATCCGGAGGCACCTGCCTCGAATGCCCTCTTGCGACTCTTAGTAGTTGCATGCATATTATTGTGGTTTTCCTAGGTCAGAGCTTCACTAATAAACTCGTTGTAAGTGGCACACCTAGAATTGGCCATGGTCTTCATCAGTTTGGTACCTAGGCCTCGCTTGAAACTCTCTATCTTCTTCTCCTCGGTATCCACAAAACCTGGAGCATATCTGGACAGGTTGTTGAATGCGTGCATGTATTCTGTGAGAGTCTTCGTTCCCTGAGTGAGCCTCATAAATTCAGCAGCTTTCATGCGTATTAGGCCCGGGGGAATATGATGTCCCCTAAAAGCCAGCTTGAACTGTTCCCAGGTCACTCGTGCATTAGCAGGCAAGGACGATAGGAAATGTGTCCACCAGATCCCTGCTGGTCCTTGCAATTGATGAGAGGCATACTTAGCTTTCAGATGCTCTGTGACCCTTAGCAAACGAAACTTCTGCTCAATGGTGTTGAGCCACTCGTCAGCCTGTAGTGGTTCCTCATCCACCTTGAAGATAGGAGGCTTTGTATACAGAAATTCCTTGAATGTACTGTGCTGATTTTGGCTCGGCCCCTGGTTGCTGTGGGTGGCCACGAGTGGTGTTTTGCGCGATGAGGCGCAGAGCTTCTTCCATTGTCCTTTGGCTCCCCAAGAACTGAGCAAAGAACTCCTGAGCAGACGGCGGCGGTGGTGGTGGTAAGTCATCATCATTGCCATCGTGACTGCTACCAGCTCCAGCATGGGTGCGCGTCATCTGCGAAGTTGCAATAATAAGCGATTATTGGTTGATGTCAAGAGATTGCAGATGAATCATAATCATGCCAAACTAAAATTACTGGAGAAAATTCTCAAATTCACAATAAAAATAGAGGCATAACAATTCATTCTTGCAACATGGCATCCCCAATTTGACCACTTATCGCGCTCATAACGCATGCAAATTTAAATCATGATCACCAACAAGGACCGGAATTGCATTGATGTTCAACCAAACGTGCGATAGTCGTGCGATTAACAATATTACATGATAGTCGAATTACCCATACTAAATTCGAACTACAGGTCCATTACATGAATAAAGGTGATACATTAGCCCTTCCACTAAGTACTAAGCGATCTAATCCTCATCATGATCACTATCGAGGTCAGAGGTAGGATCCTCTCCTCCCTCAGGCTCCACTTCTTCCTCAGGCTCCACTTCTTCTTCTTCCTCGTCCTCCTCTAGATCCATCTCCGCAGCTCCAGGCGGAACGTAAGGGTGGAGCTGGTTATTCAGCTGATGAACCTCCTCATGTAGGTTGTCGTTGTATTCTTCCGCATTGGCCAGCTGCTGCTCCAGCTCAAATTGTCGAGCTCTCAGAACATCTTCCCTAGACCAGGCTTCATTCCTCTGATGAGTTAACTGAGCCATCTCTACATTGAGCCTCTCAATCTCGGCGTCGTGCTCCCTCTGAAGCTGACGTCGGTCCTCGCGGGCATGACCAAGAGCACCAGACACACGTCTTAGGCTACCTTCTACTCCATCTAACACCCTCATCACTGCGAACATGGCGCTCATGGCAGGGTTATCGCTGTTCTGCCCTTCTGCTGCACCAATATCCAAAGGTCTTCCTCTTGCCTGCTACCATGAGTCAGTGGAGGGGTTGCCCCTCGGAAAGACTCCAACCAAAGCGGCTGCCAATTCCTGAGGAAAACGATCCATGATATCCTTCAGTATCCCAAAGGCTGCCCTGCCAGCTGCTTCTTCAGCAGTCCTGCTAGTTGACTCATAACACCAACCTGTCCACTCAGAATCGTCACCTCGGGGACGAACAACGGCCTCCACAGTAACTAAGAGACCTTCCCCCAACTGCTCATTCGCCCAGAAGTAGCGGGGCTCCATTCCATCAGGATAGCCTACATAGCTGAGCACTCTCCACAAGAGTGTAGGCATCCCAAACTCTCCAAGAAACGTGTGACGTTGACGGGTACGTGGAGCAAGCTGACGGCTGGGAGCTCTGCCTCTGATGGACTTGCGAGCGGTCTGCTTTGTGCGTGCCATCTGCACCATTAACATGTACCACTTGGTGAGACAAGACCATAATGGATAAGAGTTACATAACCGAGTAAGAATTTTATAAGGGGAGGAACAATTTAATTATGTGAATAATAATTATCATGATGCATGCTCGTTCCGTACGTCCTCACAAACTTAGGAAAAATTTGTTTCTAGCGGTAGACACGGTGTCATACATACGTTCTCTTATAATTAACGTAACTAGTCGAGCTACACGTTTCGTTGTTAGTGTACCTGCATAGGATTTCATTTCAGCCCTAAACCCATAATGAAATATGCAGAATGTAATTTGTAAATACTTCCATATATGTATACCCATACATATACTTCCGTATCAATCTACCCGACAATAATTTAAACCCACAATTAAATACGCACCATATACACATACAGGCATGCATACATAGACGTACCAAAGCTAACTCTCCCCGACCGCACGCTCACATCTTGCGGTCATACACTCATCATCTTACCTTGGCGTAGAGGCATTTGATCCATACATTACCATTCAAGTGAATGGCATCCATACAATAGCATGCCGTATGGACGACGAAGTAAAAACCCCCATGTTAGTACTTAAATAGCCACCTAATAGTCCTTAATTTGGGCATAAGGAAAGTGATCATTGGCACACTTTAGATTTCAAATACCTATTATATAGCTATCAGTTGCTAGAGAAGGGTTTTTGAAAAAACAAAAACTTTTATTTTAAATACACATGTGACAATTAATGTTGAATCTTGCTCTGATGCCAGCTGTCGCAGAACCGACCAATTTATAAGAGAACAAGTACAATGGCAGCCCGCAAGCGGTCGCACTGTCATACTTGAACCCATATAAACCTGGTAGTCCGTCAAGTACCACGACGGGTCTCGATAAACGATTTACAACAACCAAGATCGTACATGATTCAACATACATGCCACATATTACACAAAGTTCACAGATACATTTCTCCATCAGAGTACGAATAAAAGTTATTACAAACCGAGTTTGATAGATAAAAGCGGAATCAAATTAAGTTTGAAAGTAAAGTTTCTAACATAGTTTAGTACAGTGCCAAAATACGATCACGGTCCACAAAAGCATGTAGAAAGATTAATAAGAAGCCTGCCCAAGGCTTACTCCTCATCCACAGCGGGATAGAAGCAACTCTTACAATAACCATGATACACAGTGCCATCTGCAACACGGGAAATAAAACCCTGAGTACGAGAAGGTACTCAGCTAGACTTATCTATCATAAACCAGAAATAAAATGACTCCAAGGATTATGCAAGGCTGTATAAGTGGAGATAGCTTGACAACATTTTGCATAAAAGCAATTGACTTATTGTACAATTAGGATTCCTTTATCAATTATTTATAACTATCCATCTCTAGATTAGCAACTATCCTGTGCCAAACATGTGGTATATCCATTTAAAAGCATACAATAGTAACCATAGCAGGTATTGTAATCCCATATTCATTCGAACCATCATGTTCCATAACACAATTACTACGATGTTGGGACTAGCCAAGTTTCTCACTATCCGGGAGAGACGGCGATTCGAATCAATTTCAACCGGTGGGAATTTATTCCTAACACAAACCCTGGTCTACCAAACCACGATAGCCTTAGGTCACCTTTGGTACAACTCGGTACACATTTGGCGGGTCCGCATGCAGTGCCGCACAATCTAGAACACCGGATGCCGGGACGTTCGAGCCTAGCCGCCTTTTGGGCTCGATCGATCATTCCCGGAAGGAGCGCACAATGAACGGGTCCCGACACGAGTTGAATTATCGGCTTTTCGGGCGCGGTCGAAACGAAAGTTATCCGACCAGCTAAGTGAGAGGCATGTGTTCAATATTGTCGAAGCGCCAACAACGGTACGGTCTTTAATCGACACAGACGGGGATAGATCCACACCCAAGACCTCCATGTCTTGTTGCTTCTCTATCGACATCCCGCCCGATCTTCATTTACATTAACCATGGTTCTTTTCCACGATAGCAATTATAACCAACCGTGCTCTGGTATCCACCTATATCTCGCAGGTGACTGGAAATCATCCGACTTCTACCAGTCTAAGCATGGCTAAGCATATATTTGATCCTGGACCTATACCGGTTAAAGGTGTAATAGCTGGACAAGGAATGTATATGCATCAAGTGGTTCCATTCAACTCTTATAACCTAATGCATCAATCATAAGTACTTAAGTAATCATTTATAAAATACTAGGAGACTTAGAATGCTCCGGGGCTTGCCTCACAGAAAGAAAGTAGGGCGGTGATCAGGATACTCCGGAAGATCTTTAGGATTCTGCTCCTCGCCTTCGGGAGCTGCGACTTGAGGATTCTCCTGCTGGTCCCCTTCCTCTGCTTCGTCGAATTCCAGCAACGTTATTTCTTCCTCCGATCCTAGATGCATGAATATGGCATAAGTATTACGAATGCATATATGTTAACAAGTGCATCATGTTTATTGAGTAGGTGCATATCTCTTCTCGATTATTTAATTACTACTTCCACGATGCATCTACTATGTCACAAAACAATAGCTACTTGTTTTACTCATAACAGGAGTTCTACTAATCCAAATGCAGTGATTCTAGACTTTTTGGAAAGCTTATCAAATTATCTACAACTTTGTTATTAACCATTTTTACAGCAAACATCATCCCTATCATACAACTTAGCAAACTCTAGAATCTATCCGGAAACTATTCCAATTCGCATTATAAAGTAACAATACTTCTACTTCATATAAGTATTCAAATTTTTTACAACCAAAAGTCTACCAACAGTTTAAGCATACCAAATACATCCAAGAAAACATAATGATGAAGCCCAAACTATTTATTTAAATGTCTTTATTATTTTATTTGGACACATAAGTTAAATAATAAACCTATACCAAATGTGCATCATAAATTCTCAGAAAATTACAGTGGCTTACTAGTGCTACCAATAGACTACTGTAAAAATTTCATGCCATTTTGCCAAGTAGAACATCCTATAAAAAATGACAAGGCAGCAAGGCTTGAAATAGCATAAATAGAAAACCCTATTGAAAAGTGTCAAGCAACAAATTTCCTATTTTTTTAGCATCCATATACTAATAGGATAACCTCCAACAAATTTCATGAATATTGGATTCCTAAATAATTTATAAAAATTGACACAAGGATCTCCTAATTATAAAATAAAAATCTATAACTACAAATCTACACATGCACTGATCCTCAAATTTTTACCAGAGTTCATACATGATAAGAATAGCTTACCACAAAATTTTATAATTTTTGGAGCACAGGAACTCTAGATATAAAATAAACAAGTTTGCATGCATTCAAAAAAAACACATTGCAAATCTCTATTTAAATTTCCCAAAATTTCTACTGTAAATGTTAAGAACATATTTTTCCTAAATACTACACTTCCTAAGAAACACTAAACAATTTATTTTACAATTTTTGAAGCTACCAAACTGAAGATATAAAAATCACAAAAGAATTCAAAAACCAGAATCAAATGAACTATCTTTCAAGTACAGAGTCGCTGACCGGTGGGACCCGCTGGTCAGGGGACCCCACACGTCATTGAGACACGAGCAGAGCAGTGGCGGCGCTTACGCGATGGCGCGGTCGGAGAAGCCGACGCGCGAACTTGCTGGGCGGCAGTAACATCTTTCACGGCGTGACCTACGTGATTTAGCGCATCTATTGCACCACTTGGCCGGCCTTATCGTCGACGCTAGTGACGACGGCGGCGGCCATGGCGGCTCGGCGAGGTGGGACGACGGCGGTACGCCGGTGATGACCTCGGCGGCTCGACCTAAAGCTCGGACAAGCACCAGTGGACTACGGCGAACCTAGCGCATCAGCTATCGCGTGCAATGGTAGATTATAACGGCGTGGCCACGACGATGGAACACGGCGGCGAAGCTCCGGCGAGAGCGTGTGCGTTGCTGTGGCTTACCAAGCGCTCTCAGCGAGCTAGTGCGGGCGTGGTGAGTCGCTAAGACGAGGGTGGAGAGGTTGCGGTGGCGACCGAGTGGCTAGGCGCGGGTTTGTGCCGTCGACGGTGACGGTGGCGCTGCGGGAGCTCGGCTGCTGCGGCGGGTGAAGAAAGAGGCTGAGGAAAAATGAAATGAGGTGCGGGATGGATCGGGTGGGCGCTGGCGGTGAAGTAGTGCGCGTTGGCCTGGCTTGGCCGCACGGGGCAAGGCGCTGGCGACGCGCGGCCGTCGCAGCCACCATGTGGCGCGCGGGTTCTGCCGATGTCGACCACTGAACCGGCCAGTTCAGTTCGTTCGGCGCAGTAACAGACCAACTGACGACGCGATTTCAACACAATCAAACTGCTAAACGGTTGCTCTATCGTGCCGACAATCTAAATGGAACTTGTAGACCTATGTACCATCTTCATTTCTTATTAAAGAATCATGTGATAATTCACAACCATTACTAAGAAAAATCAATCCAAAGTCGGGCTGATAGCACTGTCAGAGTATGAGACTTAGAATATTTCGCTAAGTGTTGAAAACAGTTATTTAATGATATTTGTGAGCTCCAAAAGACTAACCTATGCACCTTATTACCTCATGACCCAAACATAACAGTTGTTCCCTATTACAAATACTATAACTTTGCTTTAGTGACCACATACATGCATAGTCTCTAGCATATGATTCAAACTTGGTCAAACATGTCACATTTAAATGGTAATACACTTCAAACTATGGCTTAATGACCTATTTACCCCTAACCATGAATATCAAAGTTGTTCATGATGATACTCTAAGCATGATTAGGCTAATTGCAAGGTCACCCAATCATTTATATATATCCACTCATGATCATTTGCATATATATACAAGGAAACATGAAATGATAAGAAATGTTGCATATGTTTCAATCAAATATTTCAAGTGTAAAGGCTCATATATGAATGCTTGATGCTCATGCTCATGTTATGCAAGTCAAATTGTGTAAGGCTAACACCCGAGGTGTTACAGCCCTCAGCGGCTCAGCCTGCCGCGACCTCGCCGTCTGCCCGCACTCCCTTAGGGCCTGTTATTAATACTAAAAATTAGCACCTAAAATTATTAGTACCAGTGGATCCAAATATACCTACTAATTATTAGGCAGAGATCTGATAATTATTAATTCTATTAGTAGGTTTGAAGTTGCTAACATATGCTAATAGTTTGTATGCACCTTCGACTAACTATGCAATCACCTATTAGCAGATGGCTCCAAACAGCCCCTACTAAATATTAGCTGGCTAAAAATTAGGAGCTACTCCCTCCATCCTAAATTGTAAGACGTTTGACTTTTTTGACCTCAAGTTTGACCACTCATCTTATTTAAAAAATTTGTGCAAATATAGTCAAATTTAAGTCATTCTTGAAGAATTTTTATTAATAAACCAAACCACGACGAAAGAAGTGATATTTTACATAAATTTTTGAATAAGACGAGTGGTCAAACTTGGTGTCAAAAAAATCAAACGTCTTACAATTTGGGATGGATTGAGTATTAGCTTTTAGCTATCTAATTTTTAGTGCTAATGAATCGAAATAAGCCCTTAATCTCGGTCCGTAATTTGCTTGCGTTGGCAACGCACGTTCGTCCAATAATGATTTTGGACGGAGATGAGAGGTGGTTTAGGATGGTGCTACTAAATATACGAGTTGATTAAGGAGTGTATTTTTCCTCTATATAAACCTAAAATTTGGTTTTAGAAGGTTGGATAGGAGGTCAATTGGACATGAGCTTAGTGCACCCGACAACCCGTGATTAGCTCACAGCAAACAGAGTGGTTTCGCTAATTTGCTTCATCATGTCAGGTTTGCTTTTGTGCTCTTCGCTGCCATGGTAATGATCTACCATTGTGTTTCTCCATGGTGCAAGCACGCAAACATCACACCAGGACAGCAGCCCGCCAAGATAGGTCGCATGTCGCGCTGTGTATGTGAAATCAGTGGAAGTTTGTATACTTCTTGCAAGTTCTAATATCTTCCCTTCTACCATGTTTTGAAGCTTTGTTTGCTTTGCTCTAATCCAATCCCATCTTTATTTATTTGAGGAGTGGCAATACTGTCCTTTGATTGACAGTTCTATCTTCCACATATGCACAGCCATCTCTTGCTGCATGGGAGGTGTTTGATGAATTGCCTCTAAATTAGTCTTTATTTCCTTGTCGACGAGCCAAATTTAAAAGAGGAGGATTACGATTCTTTGTGCATAGGATTGATCAGGCTTAAGATAGTTCCGTTGTGTCCTTTTAGCGTTTAGTGTTGTCGCTTGCCATAGAGATATTTTGGCAGCTGCTTTTGCAAAAAGTAACACAACAGAAAGATGGCTACTCTTTCATTAGGCGGAGATAAGGATAGAAATTAGGAGATTTGGTTGTGGCAGTATAGGTGGGCTCACAGGTGAGAGCTTTTTTGGGTCTCATGGTGATGGTTTGTGGAGAACTTGGTCCTCCAATGGGAGCAGATGACTTGTGCTACTTTGTATATTGGATGCATGCACCTAAATTGCCTAAAGAGCTTTTGGCTGGATTTATGGCATAGTGATGATTGATGAAGGTAAATAAGATGGTTGTGGGTTTATGTCATGTGGTATTGCAATTGTTGGTTAAGTTTGTAAATTTATATGAAAGAGAATGATGTCACAGACATGGCTAGCAGGCCAGAACATCCAACCTATTTTGCCGATGACCGTCAAGTTGAAGACATCTGTAGCTCTTATTTGTCAATGTCAGAACATATTATTTGATATGATGTTGTGATTAAAATATGTTGGGAACACTAGTGGTTAAAATTACAAGTTTGTCAATCTGCTCCATTTGTCACACAGATTATCCTTCTATCATTTGCTGTAGAGAATGAAAATGATTGTAACCAAGTGGCCAACTACATGATTGTTTGTGCAAATGTGAAACCATATTAGTTTAATGTACAATTAGCATCACTGTAACATTTTCATTATTGTTTAACTCATGAATAGATGCTGCTACTTCATGGGAAATTTCATGCTTGGCCTAATCTGTTGAAATTTTGTAGAATGCTGAGGACAACAAATATCCATTGGATGTGTCGCCAGCACTGGAGTTCGTCATAACAGAAAAGGACATTACTGCTACAGGAGCTGGCTGGACACTTGTTGTCTTCAATAATGAAAGGGGATTTTCGGCAGCAAACATTGAATCCATATGTAGGATTGGCAGGTCAACTAAGAAAGGAAACAAACATCTTGGCTACATTGGTGAAAAAGGTACTCCCGTGCCATGAGAGTTAACTTTTGGTTTGGACTTTGGAGTATAAAAATGCCTGTTGCCTATTTTGCATTGGGTTTATGCAGCAAGTATGCAAGCATCTTCGATGACAGTAGAACTCAATATGCCTGTTCTATTTTATTTTTTACTGTTATCTGAATCAGAAAATTTGTGGATGGTTTGACCTTTAGGAGTTCTAGTAATACTTGAATTTATTAGGGTTTAAGCATTTTCTCCTGCCAAATGGTCTTAAATCTGTCCCTTGAATTTTATATAAATTAATTCTACTTGAAGTAGCTTACTGTCACTTTTCTTCGTCTTGAAGACATGAGAGTTGTGTTTGTATGGTACAGAGAAAAAAGAGGAAGAACCCTGTACAAAGCAACCTGCTTAGCATACTGGCGTCTTCAACAATGATTTTGCCTTAACCGCAATAATCTGTGATTCTATAATTTCATGGAATTTGTAGTTCCATTGTAAGGTGTTGTTCTTAGAAAAACTAAGGCCTTGCATGTACAGTGTGGTCCTGCTTTATGTTGTGTTTCTAGTTCTTTTAAGCAAAGTAGCTAACAGTAATCTTTCATTCAGGTATTGGTTTCAAAAGTGTATTTCTAGTTTCAAGTCAACCACACATCTTCAGCAATGGATATCAGATAAAATTCAATGAAAAGCCTTCAGCAGATTGTGATATAGGATACATTGTTCCTGAATGGGTTGATGGGAAGCCAAATATTGATGACATAAGAACAGTATATGGCCCTTCTAGGAGCCTTCCTACAACTATTACTATCTTACCTCTGAAGACTGATAAGATACTTGCTGTGAAGAAAGAACTTTCTAGCACACATCCTGAAATTCTTTTGTTTCTTTCAAAGATTAGGCAGCTCTCTGTCAGGGAAATGAACCATGATCCTAAGGCCAGTAGGATCAGCCAGATTTTGATCTCCAGTGAAGTGGACTACAGGTCGAGGAAGGACATAGATGCGGAGTCTTACACGCTTCATCTAGCTATGCAGGAAATTAGCAAGGGAGAAACAGAAGAGTGCACCTATTATATGTGGAAGCAGAAGTTTGAAGTCCAACAAGACTGCAGAATTCAGAAAAGGATGGAAGTTGATCAATGGGTAGTTACGTTGATATTTCCTCATGGACAGAGACTAAGCAGAGGAGCAAAATCGCCTGGCGTATATGCATTCCTTCCTACAGAGATGGTCACTAATTTGCCCTTTATTATTCAAGCAGATTTTCTTCTAGCTTCATCCCGAGAGTCCATTTTATTTGACAGCCAATGGAATCGCGGTATACTTGAGTGTGTACCTTCTGCTTTTGTCAATGCTTTTGGAGCTCTCTTGAAATCGTCAAGGGATGCCCCACATTTTGCTCTCGCACCCATTTTCAGGTTTCTGCCAATTCAGGACTCTTCAATATCACTTTTTGATAATGTCAGGCTGTCCATAAAAACCAAAGTTGAAGCTGAGGATATAATGCCTTGTGAATCATGAACTACACAGAAGGTATTCTGCAAGCCCACTGAAGTCTCTTGGCTGGATAGTGCATTCTGGAGAATTTTGAATTCGGCCCAGATGCAAGGAATCGGTCTGCAGAATCTATCTTCGTATGGTACTTTTGTCCTGAGCTCCTATCTTGACAACCAAGAATATGATGATGTATTAGAATTTCTAGGTATTGGATATGCCAACAAAGAATGGTACAGTAAGTGTATTGATGGATTGAATCTTGTGAAAGAAGTGTACCTTCAGATCTTATATTTTGTTGCTGGAAATTGGAAAGTGTTTTTTGGAACAAGTATGATGCTTATATCTCTCATAAAGTATGTGGATATCAACGGTCGATTGTCATATTCCAGTGTGCGAGCAGCACAAAGGTCTTTAAGGATATGCACAGCATCTAATTTGGATGACTTGTCTTGGCTTATTTCCTGGAACAAGGACTCTCAGCGGCCCCTAGTCTATTCTTTTTGCCCCTAAGTACACAGAGGTCTCTGGATGCATTTTCTGGGGGAATACAGATGGACTGGCTTAGAAACATTGTGAACATGCAAATTTTGACTCCACACGAGTATGCTTCTACTGCATCCAAGGCACTTAACAAGAGTGGGTTAGCTCTTATTTACTGCCATTTTCTTTATCATTCACATACAAAAAAGTACATAACTGAGAGGATCATTGTCAACTTGTGCCAAGTATTGCCTGTGGTTGATAACTTCGGAAAGGTTATAAAACTTAGAAAATCTTTGCTTGACCCTGCTGATGGAAGCAAGTGGGTTAGAGTAATTGGTACTAATCCTTGCCTCCTTGGAGATCTCAAGATTATGTTGAGCTGTCAGCAGATTATAGCTTTTCAGGAAGATATGCCAGAAATTATACGTCTGAAGGTCAGCTCATAAAATTCCTGAGGACCTATGCACAAGCAGCTGATATACCATTTTTACGTCCTCCTAATTCCAGCTTCCCAACAGTATCGTCTCCTCTGGCCATGGAAAATGCACTTTTGCTGTTACAGTGGATCAGGAATTTAAAATTAAAAATAGTCCATCTGCCACAAAACTTCTTAAACTGTATTAGGAATGGGAAGTGGCTAAAGACATCTCTTGGTTACGAGTCACCATTAAGAACTTTTCTAGCAAGTGCAGTATGGGGAAGTAAGCTGCAGGTACAGTTTATCTTTGCTGATGTACCCATAATTGATGAAGAGTTCTACGGAAATAGAATAAATACTTACAAGGAAGGGTTGATGGTGATCGGAGTGCAATTTGAGTTTGCAAATGCATCTATACACATTGGCAGCCAGCCTTTGTGTACGGAGGATGCTATTTTACTTCTACAGTGGATTGGGCATCTAACATCAAGGGGCATCCTGCTGCCCAAAAACTTTTTGGACAACATCAAGAATGGAAAATGGCTGAAGACCTCAATTGGTTACAATGCACCATCTCAGTCTTTTTTGTTGAGTTCAGAATGGACAAATTTGAGGCAGATTATTTCAGAGTTAGCTGATGTACCCTTGATTGACTAAGAATTTTATGGGAACAAAATAAGTTCTTATAAGGAGGAGCTGAGATCCATTGGAGTGCAGTTTGAAATTTCGTACGCATCTGTGGACATGGCCACCGAACCAATGACTATGGAGAATGCTATTTTACTTCTACAAAGCTCTCTGCATTAGGTACGCCCTTTAATGTATCAGGAATCTAAGGTTGAGGTGTGTCCAGCTACCTCAGAAATTCTTGAGCTTTATCAGCAATAGGAAGTGGTTAAAGACATCCTTGGTTTACAGTTCACCTCTGGGATCCTTTCTGCTGAGTGCAGAATGGGAAAAGTTTCCACAAATCCAATCAATCTTATCTGATGTACACATTATTGATCAAGACTTTTATGGAAATGAAATAAAAAATTACAAGGAAGAGTTGAGAGTTATTGGAGTGCAATTTGAGTTTGTAGATGCAGCTGTGCATATATGTAACCATCTTCTGTCCTCAACAACTAAAACTTTCTCTCGAGCCAATATGTTAGCTCTGCTTCAATCGATCAGATTTCTGAATGAGAATAACTAGACTCCACATCTCATTGAACGAATGGAAAATGGCTGCTGGGTTAAGACTTGTCTTGGCAGCAGATCACCATTAAATTCAATCCTATTTAATTCAGAATGGGAGAATGCCTCGGTCATCAGCATCTTGCCTTTTATCGATACAGTCTTCTATGGGGTTGACATAGCTGATTTCAGGTCAGAGCTTGAGCTATTTGGAGTTGTTGTTGACTTCAAAAGAAATTATCAGCTGGTGGTTGATAACTTTAGGTTCTCTAAAGATACAATCACTCCTGGTGCTACAATACTAATGCTCAAGTGTATTCGATACGCTGAGGAATTTCATGATTTTGTAGAAAGACTGAAAGATCTCAGATGGTTGAAGACTGATGTTGGCTTCAGAGCTCCTCACGAAACATTCCTTATTGGTGACGACTGGAAATGTCTTTTGGAGGTCGTTGACAAGGTGCCATTGCTTGATCTGGAATTCTATGGGGATGAAATCAAGCTGTACAAAGTAGAGTTATGTAAAACTGGTCTAATTGCTGGCTTCAAGGAAGCAAGTAAAAAACTAGTGCGTTGTGTCAAGAAACTTGTAAGCACTTATTCTATTACAAAAGAGCGGCATTTGCACTGCTAGAATGCTACAGAGACCTAATCACCAGGCATGGGAGGTTACCTGTTGATCTTGCGAACCTCATGCACCGTGAGAGATGGCTACATACATCATTTGGTTTCAGGTCCCCGAAGGAAGCAATTCTCTTTGGCTCAGAATGGGAGTCTATTGCTTTAGTTTCCCGCCTACCATTCGTCGATGACAACGACACACAGCATGGCCTTGGGAAGGAGATCTACTGCTACAGTAATGAACTGATGGCCTTGGGTGCCAAAGCTCAATTAGAACACGGTGTAGCATTTGTCATTTCGGGACTCCAAATTTGATCCTTCAGCTGTGACTCCAGAAGCCTTTATTTCATTGATAAAGTGCATCAGAATCTGGAGAAAAAATGGATCTGCTCTACGTAAAAGTTTCATGAGTGCAATAAACTTGAAGTGGGTTAAGTTAACTGCAGGGTACAGTCATCCAAACGGTTGTATCCGTTTTGGTTCGTTGTGCTCTTCTCATGTTCACAGGGATGATGGCCCTTTCGTAGATAAAATGTTTTATGGACAGGAGCTTGTTTCATATGAGAGTGAGCTGCAAACAATAGGAGTTATTGTGGATCCTAGAGCTAGTTGTGCTTGTGTACTGATGGCACGGCATCTAAAAGGTCTCTCTAATGCTGATGCAATTTCTAGGATTTACTCATATTTGGAGGTATACCGTTGGAAGCCTCGATACACCAGTGAGGATTGGATTTGGATACCTTATGAAGCTAATGAAGGTCAATGGGTCAACCCTGCCAGTTGTGTTCTTTATGACAGTAACGGTCTTTTTGACTCTCAGCTCCATGTTCTGGTGAAATGGTACAGCAGCAAATTGCTTCGGTACTTTAACACGGCTTTTGGTGTGAAGCATCATCCAACAGTCAGCGATTATTGCAAGCTCTGGAGTGTGTGGCAGGGCTCGAACTCTGCACTGACACAAAAAGCATGTGTTGATTTCTGGGAATTCTTTGGCAAGAACTGGAGCACTGATATGGGGAAGTTTATTGCTGGGTGTATCGATAAGGTTCCTGTTAGTTCTGGTGATCAGACTTTGCTACTCGAGAAACAAGATGTCTTCATTCCCGATGATCTAATACTGGAGGATCTTTTCAAGAAGCAGGCTCAGAAACCTTTGTTCGTTTGGTATCCTTCAACTAGCCTGTCTTGCTTGTCTCCTGCTAGATTAAATGATATCTACAGTAGCATTGGTGTTCAGAAAATATCAAAAGCTGTTGCCAGCAATCAATATGAGCACTTGAAAATTGAATCTGTTACCCATGTTCATAAGGGTACTGTGATTAAACTTGGCTTGCTCAAAATTGTCCTGGCTTTCCTTGCCGATCCCATCCTCAGCATTTCTGTTGAGAAGAGGCATGAAATGGTTGCAAGTCTCACCAATGTTGCTGTCTACGAGACAAGAGGGCCTCTTAATGTGAGTTATCAAGTTGGACTTTCATTGGGAAGAAGCATGCATGTTACATGTGCAAGGTTTTTCCGTTGGGAGAGGGAGAACTCGAGGCTATTTGTGACAGAGACTGATGGACCAGGATCAATGACCAATGCAATGAAGATGGAGTATGCATTATGTTTTGCTGAGGAGATCTCTAAAGGATTGTTGTCGGAGAATACAGATCGGATTCCAGCTCTTGCTGAGCTCGTGAGGACTGGGTTCTTGATGGAATTTGATGTTCCTGCAGTTCAGATTTTGTTGAATTTGAAGAACCTACGGCTGTTTGAGCAGGATGAACAATTCCTTTTACCTTTCACAATATTGTGCTGATGGATTACGTGGTTCTTTCTATGTATGATCTCTCTCTCTCTCTCTCTCTCTCTCTCTCACACACACACACACACACACACACACACACACACACTCTTTCTCTCTCTCTCACTCACTCATTATTGCTCTAACCTCACCTACCTAAATATTATCCTGATTAATAGTATGCTATTTGGGGCTACTGTGGGATTTTGCCAAGTGATCAACATCCTGTGTTAGTTGCATCTAAGTTTGTGAAATATTTCATACCAATAGGTACTGTTCTGAACCTCAGGTGCAAGGACAAGTTAAGATGTTCATCCTGCTGATCCATGTGTATGCTTAACTGCAAGCGTGTTCCTGATAAATTGCAGGATTCATGGATGTGCGTTCAAATGTGCTGTCCCGCAAATATGTCTCCACATACAATAGCAAAACTTGTCTTCTGTGCGAGATGAGCTGTTGGATCAGGGGATTAGGCACCAGACTATTGAATATTATATATATGTTGTTCTTGTTTATGAACTAGCTTCTTTTATGCATTTTTTTCTGTGTTTGAACTATATATGTTCCAATGGTTTGTCCACGGCATGTTAATTATGAAGTGTGGTTCGAATATCAGTTGAATATTTGATGTATTCATACTTATATTTTTTATTAGCTGACAGTGATATTTCAAGGTGGAAAGGAATGAACTCTTTTCATGGTCTTTCTAAGGGCATGTTTCAATTCTAGAGCTAAAAATTAGCTGGTCTATCTTGCATCTTGCAATATTATAATAGTGGGCTAATTATAGGCTAATATGGGCTAGTAGGCTCTAGCCACCAATTATAGCTCCCATCAGCCCACAATTAGCTCATATTTAGCCCTGCTATTTGACATCCAAAAATATCCCTAGTCATGTTGAATCGGCTTAGCTATGGGCTCTTGTGGAAGTAAACATACTTTGTTCAGGAATATATCACGGTCTGCACACATTCTTGAGAGTTCATTTGTAGTGTGGTTGGATGCCGTGGAAACTGGAAAGAAATAAACAACAGGACCTTCCGTGATGCGACAGACATCCCAGGTGTCATCCTAGATGTAGCAAGAGAGCTTCGTATCAGGCAGGAGCTGGATATCACCAGCTTTAGCCTTTAGGTCGCTGTTGCCTCCCGTATGAGTTCTGCGAGGCACTTTCCGGGTCACAAAACCTTCGTGTAAATTATCCTATCTTCACCTGAGTTACCCCTCGACCCGCATGATTACCAAAGACGGAAGGCCTAGCACCCACACGTCGTGTCCAGACGCAAACCCCACGCCCCGCGTCCCGCATCCTGCCGAGCACCAAAGCCCGCATCCATAGTAGGACTCGCGCCCCCGCGCCCACCCTGCACCCGCACGGGGAAAACCACGTGGGTTGACCCATAGCCGCGCCGTGTAAAACATCGATCTACTTTTAAAACATACGTCTGAAACATTTGAAACATACGATGATCTACTTTTGAAACATCTAGATGAAACATTTGCAACAAACGTCTTAAACAGATGAAACACTTGAAACATGCGTGTATATGCATGCAACATCAGATCTATTTTCGCAACATCCAGACAAAACACTTGCAATATAAGTATGAAACATACGAAACACTCGAAACATATGTTTGAAACATGCGGTAGAGCCATAGCAACATATTCAACATCCAGATAGACACGCTTGAAACATACGTCTGAAACACTTAAAACATAGGCTTGCAACATATGTATATTATCATTGCAACATATGCAACATCCCAGATCTACTTTTGCAACATCTAGAAGAAATACTTGAAACAACGTCAGAAACACTTGAAACACGGCGTCGGCGGCGACCACGACCTACTTGGTGTGGAACTGCGGTAGCCCGCAAGCTTGGGTCAGGCGGACGACGTCGAGAGCTGCCCAGCGTACACCTAGGCGCAGGCGCAGGCGCAGGCCTCCCCTTCCCGCCGCAGTGTCTTCGGCCGGCCGCGGTGCACTCCATGGCCGCAACGGTGCGAGGTGGATGGGGGCGCGGCGCGGGGCACGAAGGAGCACTGGATGGGGGCCGGGTGCGGCGCACCCATGCCGAAGAAGGCCGCCAGGCTGGAGAAGGTGTGAGGTGGATGGGGGCGGCTAGAGAAGGCGAGCAGCCTAGTGGATGCGCCAGCGGGGGCGAAGGGCAGCGGCCGGCAGGGTGCCTCTTGGGCGGCTCGGCCGCGGAGCTCGGGGCGGCAGCGCTCGTGCTCAAAGTCGGAGGCGGATTATGCATCACGGCCTCGGGGGCTCGGGGATGGCCGGTCGCTCTGGATAAGCGGGTGAGGAGCGGGGATTTTTTTTTGTTTTTAGGAGATGGAGCCCGGTCCTGCGCAGGTGTGGGAGCCGCGTCGCGGGTCATGGGACAAACGCCCATGCCGTATCATTATTATTACCAAAGAGGTGGTATACTGGTATAATAAACTTTTCTAACATCTCTTAACGAAAAACGTGCCAAAATATGTTTGAAAAAATGTTAATCCAAATGTAAGTTCGACCTATTTTTAATCCATTTTGCGCAGACTTCCTCAAGCCCCTGTAGAACTCTATTTAATTTACATCCATGTACATATGGTCACTTGGTTATCATTAATTTTCTTTTTGGTGGCCAATAAATAGTGGAAAGAAATCATAGATCCAATCAATCATAGGGTAAGGTGTGCATGCGTGCGTTTATAGAGTTAGTGTGCGCTCGTGTATGTAAGTGCCTGCTGGGTCTTGTAAAAAAAATGTATGACGACTGGCTCATCAATAACCTTATATTGGTAGTAACAAGCCGGCAATACACATTGCACCTTCTGATAATCTAAACACTATTGATGGCTAAATGTACAAAGTAGGAAAAATCCAATTTACCTCCCTAACTATTACGATTCACAGGATTCAGATTGGACGGTTCACGGGATTTAGATCGGAGCGGAGCGGAGCGGAGCGGAGAATTATCTACATCACTTTCACCCCATCTGTATCCATGTATTTTTCACTCCGATCTGAATCCGATAAAGAAAAGCCAATTAAGATATGCAGAGGCAATATCCGCTCTGATTTGATCTATTTTCATCCCTGCGCACAACCATTAGCATGATTTTTCTCAGTCCCTATGAGCATCACGAGATGGAATCACACAACCAAGCTTCTATATCTACACATTTTTTTATGAAACTGGTGGGGTTTTGGTATGGACAGCAGGTCTGCCCCTGATGGATCGCAAGTTGTAGTCGTGGAAGATCGGAGGGCGAGGCTTAAAACGCGACAAACAGCGACGAGGTGCCGTGGTCGCGCGTGTGAAGGAGGAGGCGGCTAGGGTTAGGAAATCCCAACTCCCTTCAGGAAGCCAGAAACAACTCTGTTTCTACTTAATCCAATTTGCAAAGTCTTTACAGGTATTTATACTTCTGTCTAATAATAATCCCTCTAATAATAATAGGAATAAATAAAATAACTATGGGCTTTTAGGCCCCTTTGGCTGGCAGCCCCTAGCCATTAATGGGCCTACGCCTTGTATAATGGATGCCGATCATAACATCTCTCCCCGCCTGCGTAAATAGCTCGTCCTCGAGCTGGAAGTTAGGGTAGAGGGTGCGGAACTCGTCGATGGACTCCCATGTTGCCTCCTCCTCGGAGAAGCCATGCCACTGGATGAGTACTTGCCAGGCACCCCGGCGTTGCTGAGCCCGGAGCGCCTTGGCAGGAGCTGGCAGCAGCCGACCGTCCAGGGTCGGCTCAAGGAGCCCGGCGCTGCTGGAGGGTCCCCTTTGTGGCGCTTGAGCAAGCCCACGTGGAAGACATCATGTAAACAAGCACCCTCCGAGCAGCTGCAGACGGTACGCCACCCGGCCGATGCGTTCCAGGACGCGGAATGACCCTGCGTAGTGGGGACCGAGCTTGCCCTTGGCGCCCGGCTCGAGGGACTGCGCCATGTGGTGTAGCAACCACAGCCAGACCCAATCACCCACTTGGAACTCCACATCGCGATGCCCCTGATCATAATACCTCTTGGACAGCTGCTGGGCCTACACAAGACATTGTCGAACCTCTGCCAGAACCTCATCCCGGGATCGTAGAAGAGCATCAGCAGCTTCCGTACGCTCCGTCCCTGGCGTGTAGGGCAACATAGGCGGAGGAGGCCGACCGTAGACGACCTCGAAGCGAGTGGTGCGCAGGGCAGTGTGGAAGGAGGTATTATAGCAATACTCCGCCCACGAGAGCCAGTCCACCAATGCACGTGGGTGATCGCCCGTCACACAACGCAAGTACATGGCGATGACCTTGTTGACCACCTCAGATTGCCCATCCTTCTATGGGTGGAACGCCATACTCATACGGAGTTTAACGCCGGCCATCCGGAAGAGATCCCGCCACACGTGCCCGGTAAACACGGGGTCCCGATCACTGACAAAGGACAGCGGGAACCCATGAAGGCGGACAATGCCGTCGAAGAAGGCCCGGGCGATGGTCGTGGCGGTGTAGGGGTGACCAAGCGGGATGAAGTGAGCGTACTTGGAGAAGCGATCCACCACGGTGAGAATGACGGACTTGCCACCGACCTTGGGCAGCCCCTCGATGAAGTCCATCGAGATGTCGGCCCACACTTGGGACGGCACCTCAAGGGGCTGCAGCAGCCCCACCGGTTGCCATGTCTCCGTCTTGTTCTTCTGGCAGGTGGTGCAAGAACGCACCCAATCTTGAACCAACACGCGATCCCGTGGAATGTAGAAATCGGCGCGGAGGCGGTGGAGGGTCTTCTGGACTCCCTCATGGCCAGCCGAGTGCGCCAAGAGGAGCACCTGGTGGCGTAGGTCCCCATGGTCCGGTACAAAGATGCGGGATCCATGGAGAAGGAGCCCGTCGTCGAGGTGCCACGACTCCGAGAGCTCGCCGGCCCGGAGCTGCTGGCCATCGGGCGTGGTCGCTGTTGCCCGCCTGATGTCATCTAGGAGGGCGAAGGTTGGCCCAGACAGGGCATGAACAGCCACAATCGCTCCCTCCATGGTGGTCGTAGCCCCCTCCTCGGCGTTCCGGCGAGACAGAGCGCCCGGCACGGTGTTCAGACGGCCCGGGCGGTACTCCACCGAGAAGTCGAAGCCGAAGAACTTGCTGATCCATTGGTGCTGCGGAACAGTGGACAGGCGCCGATCAAGCAAAATTTTGAGGCTGTAGTGGTCAGTATGAACCAGAAAATGCCGCCCCCACAAGTATGGGCGCCAATGGCGCACTGCCTGCACCAGGCCGATCAGCTCCCGCTCATACGCTGCAAGCTTCAAGTGCCGGGCAGCAAAGGGCCTGCTGAAATAGGCGAGGGGTCCCGTGCCCTGATGTAGGACAGCGCCGAACCCCGCACCGACGCGTCGCAGTCCACAACAAAGGTTGTGGCGAAGTCCGGCATCTGGAGAACGGGCCCTGTGGTCAAGGCGCTCTTGAGCGCCGCGAATGTAGCTGCTGCGTCATCATCCCATGCAAACGCGTCTCACCGTAAGAGACGCGTGAGCGGTGCTGCGATGAGGCCGAAGTCCCGGATGAACTTCCGGTAGTAGCCCGCGAGGCCCAAGAAGCCGCGGAGGCCCCGGGCGGAGCGTGGAGTCGGCCATGCAGCAACGGCGGCGACCTTGTCGGCGTCCATGGCGACGCCGCCCTCGGAGATCACATGGCCTAGATAGGCCACCGATGTCGCCCCAAATGAGCACTTGGAGCGCTTCAGGTGGAGATGATGTGCCCGCAGCGCATTGAGGACGATGTTGACGTGCTGCAGGTGCTCAGCCCACGAAGAACTGTAGATCAAAATATCGTCGAAAAATACCAGCATGAACCTCCGTAGGTAGGGTCGAAGCACATCGTTCATCAAGGCTTGGAAGGTTGCTGGGGCATTGGAGAGCAGAAAAAACAAAGTACTAAAATTAAGAAACGAAAAAAGAAAGGAAGAAAATGAGCCCAAACACACATTTTGCCATGTATGAGATGGAGTCACACATCCAAGCTTCTATATCTACACATTTTGCCATATAATATGATGAGTGGCGTGAAGGAGCAGCCACATGCATCTACCCCTTTGTGCTCTACTGCGCGTGATTGCTCCTTCCCTCCACCCTGGTCGATCTACTTGTGCATATATGCTCTCGTTATTGCATAATCAACTATTCCCTCTGTTTTAAATTATAATTCACTTTAACTCTATTCGAAGTCAATTTTCTAGCTAAATTTATAAAATTTTATCAATATCTAAATGTAAAAGATAAAATTATTTAGCTTAAAGTGACTTCTTTTTTGCGATTACACAAGATAGAGGATGCAAGCGTTATCCGGAATAATTGGGCGTAAAGCGTTTGTAGGTGGCTTTTCAAGTCCGTCGTCAAATCCTAGGGCACCCTGGACAGGCGGTGGAAACTACCAAGTTAGAGTACAGTAGGGGCAGAGGGAATTTCCGGTGGAGCGGTGAAATGCATTGAGATCGGAAAGAACACCAATGGCGAAAAGCACTCTGCTGGGCTGACACTGACACTGAGAGACGAAAGCTAGGGGAGCAAATGGGATTAGAGACCCCAGTAGTCCTCGCCGTAAACGATGGATACTAGGGCCTCGTTCGGCTTGCTGAAACTTGACTGAATTAGCTGAAAAACACTGTTCTGGCTGAATTGTTGTGAGAGGAAAACACTGTTCCGGCTGAAAAAATAAGCTGAATAGTGTAGATTATAAGGTAAGCCGAACGGGGCCTAGGTGCTGTGCGACTCGACCCGTGCAGTACTGTAGCTAACATGTTAAGTATCCCACCTTGGGAGTACTTTCGCAAGAATGAAACTCAAAGGAATTGATGGGGCCGCACAAGTGGTGGAGCATGTGGTTTATTTGTTGCAAAGCATAGAACCTTACCGGGGCTTGACATGCCGCGAATCCTCTTGAAAGAGAGGGGTGCCCTCTAGAACTCAGACACAGGTGGTGCATGGCTGTCATTAGCTTGTGCCGTAAGATGTTGGGTTAAGTCTCGCAACGAGCGCAACCCTCATGTTTAGTTGCCACTGTAAGTTTGGAACCCTTAACATACCGCCGGTGTTGAGCCGGAGGAAGGACATCTAAATAATTATATAACATAAAACCTTCAGTTTTTTTTCTTTTTTATTTGATTTGAGAACCCTTTGAAAAGATGTTCAAGGGTTCAAAAAAATTCGAGATAGATCTAATTAGACTTTTTTTTTTATCTTTTTCTGATTTTTTTTACTTTTCCACTCTGAAATATAGAGCGGACCGGTAAAAAAAGAAAAATCCTATTTAGTATAATAATTGTGTAACGCAGACGCTCACGACGCACGTTCACTCACCCCATTTATTTGAATTTATAGATGCTAACTTCAATGCTTCTGTGCACTGGAGAAGTGTGATGCCGGCAGTTTTAGCTTTAAAATTTGGGTATCATATGATTGTTTGACAATGAGATGAAATTTATAATTTAGGAAGACATGGTTTGGTGGTTCTTCTCTATTTGTTCAATTTTGGGACTTATATTACCAAAAAGCAGAGAGTATTGCCACAATATTAGTATGGATCAACCTTAAGTTCTCTTTTTGCTAAACTTTTACTCATCGGATGATGATTAGGTGATCTGATCCCCAGATATTACAAATAGTATCATTTATACTACGAAGGCAATGGCATGTACTCCTCTAAAGTAACCCCATTAATCTAAAACCTGTCGACGCCGCTGTGCAGACGTGCAGTATCTCGCCGAGACGACGACGTTGCAGACTTGCAGGCCCTCGGGCGTCGCCACGTCGGACTTCGCCACGCCTCCGAGTCTCCGACTCTCCGCTCCTGGCTTCCGGCGACCGGCGTCGGCGTGGGCGCGTGGCGGCGTTCCGTGACCCGAGCGGATGCGATTGCGACTTGCTGCTTGCGAGTTGCGAACTTGCGATGACCCAGCAGGATGGTTCCACTACCAGGCGCGTGGGTCAATGTGTGGGACCGGTGGGTTATGGCAGAGTTGCTGCGCGTGTTCGCATTCGCACAGAAGCCGAACGGCTGCGCGGCGTCGGGCGTGTGCACCAGGTAGTTTTTTTTTTCACAAAAAAAATTATATTATGGTTCACTTACACCTGACCCACCCGGTATACCTGTGGGTCCGCCCCTGCCTTTAGAATCGAAGGGTACTAATAGTCTACTAAAAAGTAAAAACCACCACAAATCCACAATCCTAACGTAAGAAGAACAAACCCCAGTAATCTTCCGCTTCTTCGAAATTATTAGACGCCAAGCAAGGAGACACTAGAAAAATTATGACGACGCGTTTACCAGTCTTGAACGATCGAAACACCAACACGAGAGAGGGGTGAAAGAAGGGCGGGCAGACCTCGCGCGATCGGGGGCGGCCGTGACCGGAGGCGATGCGGCGCGGCGGACGGCGGGGCACGATCTTGCTGCAACCAAAAGAGCCACGGGTTCTCAATTCGTACGGAAGGAGGAAGATCACGACAAGGGCTCCGTTCAGCTGGTCTGAAACTTGACTGAAAAACACTGTTTCGGCTAGTTTGTTGTGAGAGAAAAACACTGTAGCGACTAAAACTAACTGAATCTCCGAAGGAAAACCAGCCGGCTGGTTCGCTGGAACCAGACCAACGAACAAGGGCAAGGAGGATTTATGAGAGCCCGAAGCCAAATCCTAGAAGAGCCTGAAGCCAAATCCTAGAAGAGTTGGTGATCCAGGATGGGCCGGGGTATAGCTGCGCGTCTGCGCTTTGGGTTGTGGTGGGCTGTTTTGCTATAGGATCTGTTCAGCCCAACCAAATATAATTGTTTGATCTCTTCTCTACATAAGCCTCTATAAGGTTTGCTTGCTCATCATCAAAAAAAAAAAAAAGCCTCTATAAGGGAATCGTCCATGGCAGAACAAAATCTCGTCGTAAAAAAAAAAATACTACGAGGGAGACCGGAAGGGAATACAGATACAGAATACTACAATCGGACTCTGGAAAAACTGGAAGGAAAAAATCTAGAAAAATCTCCGGTAAAAAAATACGATCGGATTCATACACGATAGATTATAGGAAGTATACGATTCGACTCGTACACGAGGGAGACCGGAAGGAAATACTACGATCCGACTCCGGAAAAACCGGAAGGAAAAGATTTAGAAAAATCTCCGGTAAAAAAGTACGATTGGACTCATGCACGATAGATTCCGGGAAGTATACGATCCGACTCGTACACGATAGATTCTGGAAAGTACTTGATTGGACCGGTAGGAAAACACATTTGGTCTCTGACTCTGGGAATCCTCGGACCGGACTCTGCGATCGCAGTTCTTTTCTGAGTAGTACTCCGATACTCTTATTTTTCTCACCTAATAAAAATACAAATAGTTTTCGTACAGGATAGATCCTAGAATCAACGCAAAAACATAAACTTTGCAGAATGCTGGAGGATTTGCCGAGGGTATTTTATTGGGTATTCGGTAAAGACGGTTTTTGTCGAGTGTCAAATAAAATACACTCGGTAAAAAAAAAACACTCGACAAAATACGTCTT
The DNA here is from genome assembly GCA_904845875.1 of Miscanthus lutarioriparius. Taxonomy (NCBI): domain Eukaryota; kingdom Viridiplantae; phylum Streptophyta; class Magnoliopsida; order Poales; family Poaceae; genus Miscanthus; species Miscanthus lutarioriparius. Next base: position 27,472,492 of record CAJGYO010000015.1, read on the forward strand.
TGCTGAGTGTCTTTTTTCTGGCACTCGGCAAATATGTAGTTTGTCGAGTGCTATTTTTCGGCACACGGCAAAATGCGTCTTTGCCGAGTGTTTTTTTTTCGGCACTCGGCAAATACGTCTTTGCCGAGTGCCTTTTTTCTGGCACTCGGCAAATATGTATTTTGCCGAGTGTTATTTTTCGGCAAATGACAAAATGCGTCTTTGCCGAGTGCTTTTTTCTGGCACTCGGCAAATATGTATTTTGCCGAGTACTATTTTTCGGCACACGGCAAAATGCGTCTTTGTCGAGTGCATTTTTTTACCCTCGGCAAATCAGTTTTTCAAAGCAATTTTTGAGGTCCTAAATGAATTCAAATGAAAAACTTTTCAACTACAAAGTTGTATAACTTCTCAAGATCTACAAAGTTTATTTTGATCATTTCTTCATTTGACAAAGCGACAATAACGTTGTTCATAAAATCTACATCTCTCATATCTCTCATATTAGTTTCATGAAAGTAGAAGAGAGATATATAAGATTTGTGAACAATGTTACTACCACTATGTTGGATGAATAAATGATCAAAATAAACTTTGTAGATCTTGAGAAGTTATGAAATTTTGTAGTTGGCAACATTTTGATTTGAAATCATCTTGTCATGCAGAAACGACGTTTGAATTTGAAAATTTGAATTTTTCAAAAGACCTTGGATGGAAAAACTTCCTAAATGAAAATTGTAGATCTCCAAAAGTTATGAAACTATGTAGTTGACAACTTTTTTATTTGAAACCATCTTATCATGCAAAACTACGTTTGAATCTATCAAATTTGAAATTACAATTTTTTAAACGACATCGGATGGAAAAACTTCCTAAATGAAAATTGTAGATCTCGAAAAGTTATGAAACTTTGTAGTTGACCACTTTTTGATTTGAATTCGTTTAGGGCCTCAAACAAGCAATTTACTCTTGGTTTAGTATAATATATGAGGATAGATAACGGAATCTAGACACAAGTGACAGTGTAGTCCAGTGGTAAAGCAGCAAATACGTGAGGGAGATGTCGTGAGTTCGAATCCCGCCGGCCGCGTTAGTCGTGAATTTAGCGCAAAAAAATACACCGACTTCAATGAAGACGGGCGGGCGCTGGCTGGTGGCGGCCTCCCCCGAATTTTTTTTGAGAATTTTTGCTATTATTTTTGGGTTTTTTTTCGTATTTTTATTTTGCCGAGTGTAAATCTCTGCCGAGTGCTTTTCCGGCACTCGGCAAAGATTACCGAGTGCCCAACAAAAAGCACTCGGCAAATAGTTGTTTGCTGTGAAGGGATATACTGACAGCTCTTTGCCTAGTGCAGCATTCGGCAAAGGCTTTGCTGAGTGCAAAGTCTTCTTTGCCGAGTGCAATTGCACTCGGCAAAGCACGCGTCTGCTGTAATGATTTGTGACATCCATACCTAGCCAAAGTTCCCGTCTGCACGAAAAAAAAAAACTCTGTCACCAGGTTCAGAAATTAGAAATAACATTTAATCATGCAAGTACACACCCTAATATGACTTCCATTGGGCACAACGATTATTATGAAAATAAATTCAATGATCTATCTCATGATATTAATTATATATCATAAATATTAATATTTTTTCATATAAAGTTAGTCAAAGTTATTTCTTGGGAAGCGAGAAAGACAATTATTTAGGGACGGAGAGAACATGTCCTCTTTGACTTTTTCTAGTAGCAAACATGTCAGTATGTTGTAATGGTAGAAAAAAGTATCAAACATTAATATAAAATGTTATGGAAAATACATTGATGAATGTTTTTTTCTTCCAATTGTAAGGCACATGAAAATTTACGAATAAATATATCATTGCTTTAGTCTCTTGCTACCTATGTGTTGATAAAGTTGGATATCGAGTTTCGTGAACAAAATTTCTTTCAACATGTTTTTTTATTCGATAATGCTTTGATCCGAGCGTCCGACTCTTTACTTGGGCGAACGGACGCATGACTTGGGGCCATGTGACACAATTTTTGTTTAATATTTAGTCAATTCATCACCTATCCATCTCCCACTCCGCCGCATGCCCTTCTCCACAACTTTTGTTTAATATCCGGCCAATTCATCACCTGTCCATCTCCCACTCCGCAGCATGCCCCGCTCCTCCTACCGCTGCTCCCTCGCGCCCGCCCCACTACTCTTGCTGCTGCTCCACGCGCCCGTGCCCGCTACTCCTGCCGCTGCTCTACGCGTCTGTTGGTATTTATTAACTTGTCACTTATTTAAATAGTCACCTAATGTAATTGACATTTCTTAGTATCAGTTTTACTAAGTTGTAATCCATAGCGATGGTGTCAGAAATGCTTATTGATACTACCTAGTGTCGCTTCTAGAATGACACTAAAAAGTACTTTAGTATTTCATGTGACTAGATAGAATATATATAATTGAAAGGAATCTGCAAGCACACAGATAATATACCATTGTAGCACTTCATCCGGGAGTATTTCAGATATCGTTATTTATATTTTTACCAAAGGGAAGGACGGGCATTAGGAATATATTGATAACTTATACACATGATGGAGAAATAAACCATAACCAAACTTCTACTCATAATAGGGATAAGTTAAGAGATAAATGTATATGAATGGTAAGTAATAGCTAATCATTGATCACTAAGAGTACTCTTTTCTTATGGCATTAACATGGTTGAGTAGAATATTAGAGGAATAATTACTAAGTCATTCTTAATTATAAGTCAAAGCATACATTGATTAGTGCAATTACACTTAGTAATCATGGTTAAGATCAACTTCATATCTATATATAAGGGATATTACTAAGGAAGGTTAAGAACAGAGCTTGTCTTCATTCGTAACTAGATCCTACTTGTACTATATTCGAGGAGTGGACTACAAAGAACTCAACGAGAGTGTCACATCCGTGATCTACCACATGACCCGGAATAGGGTGTATCTGCAGGCAGTGTTCGCCTAAACGGTCGATTAAACGGCCACTAAACGGTAAACGGTGGTAAACTATTTTGTTTAGGGGGTAAACGGAAATTAAACAGTTGTCTGTTTAAACGGTCAAAAAACGGGGAAAAATGGTCTAAACGGCCTAAACGGAACGGAGATAAATTGTATTAAACGGGCTAAACAGCTGTTTAAACGGCTGTTTAGGCGAACACGAGGTAAATCTAGTTCAGTTTTGTATGGATAAATTTGTATACTTAAGTTTATTATATTTATAAATGTGTACACTTGATATGTTACATGCATAAATATCTATATTTGGTTCTTTTCACATGCATAAATATATATACATACCAAAATAATTGATTTTTACTCGGATAAATATGTATAAATGCTAGAACACTTGATTTTTTACATGCACATATATAATTATATGTATTTTTTATTAAAAAAAGTATAAAACCGTTTAGACCGTTTAACTTCGTTTAAACACCGTGTAAACAGCCTAAATGTTAAACGAAGGGCGACCGTGTAAAGACGTTTACCGTTTAGGAAAACATTGTCTGCAGGTAAATAACGTATAAGCATCACGCTTACACAATGTCGACCACTCACCCCTGGATCCAAAGAATGAGCGCTATACGAACTTATGCATGAACATGATGATAATCTAACTATACTAGGCATATAATCAAAGTAGACGATGAACATGATAACTAGAAACATGATTAATACGAAGAACAATGTTATAACAATTGTAGCAAACATATAAAAGTATTGAGAGATATAAAAGAGAGGGGGTACAAATACTATATCAAGCCACGCTCTTGACACGATCAGGAATCCAAGTGAAGCTTACCTCCCTCTAGACCTAGCCTAGCTAGCTATGCCCTAGAATATGGTGGAGCTCTGATGATGATTAGGGTTTCTGTCTTCTCAAATGACTTGATCAGGGTTTGATGTCTAAGGGGGGTGGCAGGGGCTAGAATATATAGACCGGAGCATCAAACCGACTTGAATGGATGACGTAGATGCAACCTAGGAGGTGGTGGGGAACCGACATTCGAAGGAGGGCTGATAGGTGGGGTCAATAGGCCAGCCGACCTGGCCCCACCTAGCGGCCTCTTGCCCTCTGCCACGGTGTGGTGTCTTCTGGTGTCCTCTGGAACCTTCTAGAGTTGTTTATGTCGCAATTAAGCGCAATTAATTTTGACATCTAGGTCCACCTTGATGGTTTTCTGGATAAACCCTGCAAAAAATACATATTTACCAAAACTCATGGAATTTGTTAGTTTAAACCACTAAACCTATGTTGGTAATTATATTCATGCCCTTATTCATATTATATTGATGATTTATAATATTTGTTAACTACCGTCAACAAACTCCCCCAAGCTTAACCTTTGCTTGTCCCTAAGCAATGCTAAACTTAGCAAAAGAATTAGGAGTTGTTTCGATGTTTTCACTCCTCAAAAGTACACATGCGTTCAAACCAGAATTCTCCCCCGGATTAGAATAAACCGATCCAACTTTCAAACTTACCCATATTACCTTTAACCATCGGGCTTCTTCGCCTTCACTTGGGTCTTGATCAATTGAAAGACAGAATGATCAAGTCAAGCACTATGTCTCAAGTTCTGCGCTCAACCATTATTCTGAAGTTTTTATAGATTTTCAAAATAAAACTCAGAGCTTCCATTGCATGACACTCTCAAGTCTCTCAATGTATGTGGTATTTGTGGATCTCACCAAGGCAATAATGATATTATGCCTTTCTCTTCCTACAACTAAGGCTTATGTGGAGCTTATAGGAGTGAAAATAGCATGAAAGAGCATACTTGCAATACATATATTGTAAAGTCAAACCTTCGATCTAAAGAGAGTCAAGTCATATAATCAAATCAAGATGTGCATGTGTGTGGATATATGGTGGATATATTTAGGGGATATATATGGTGGCTATACTGCTTGAGAACATATTTCTCTTTTGAAATTTAGAAACAACTTTGCAAGAAAACATGGGCTATCTTATTTATCTCTCTTTTTTTTTCTTTTTTTAGGCGGGCATCTAAGTACCCATTGTTGTAGATATTTCAGACACTTATTCATTTGTTTTTCAACTCTTTTTTTTATGAATAACTTTTGCATATCCCATCCCTCTTTTTTGCAACAAAACTTTTGAGATATAGCAATAAGAACTTGGAGCATTTATTTGGTGGATGGAAAACCTATCAAGCATGTTTTTGTGTTTACTCCTAGTGTAGGATTAAAACATTTTTGGGTGGATCTAAATGGAATAGCATGTTTTCTGCGCCTACCCCTAGTGTAGGAGTAGTGCATATGTGGGTGGTGTGTACGTGATCTTGATTTTAAGAGCATGAGAAACCTCTCATAAGGGTCAACAAAGCTTGACTAAACTCAATGCAAAACAAGCAACATATATGTGGAAGTTTTCCTATTCTAAATATCATATATGGCTATGGTAGGAATTTAAGCTTTGTCATACAAGAACTCATCATGAAGCATTTTTATGTTTTTCAAAAGATAAATCTTCAGAACTTTAGTATCACTTGAAACAAGATAAATAGTATTTATATTTCTTAACGTTCACAGAAGTTATTCCGCAAACATACGGAACTACCGTTGTACCTTTCACCCAGAAGTATTCAGGGTATCATATTTTTCATAGGGAACGGAGGTATTTCTTCTAGCTAATTCATCCAAGGACAACACAAGGATAGCTGAAGAGGGTAGAGATGGATTCCTATGGCTTAGGGTGTAAGGATAGATAAGCTCTACTATTATTTGCTTACTTCGGGCACCGGCTTATACCTAGTCTGCCAGGCACCTCCGCCCTATGGCTCTATGCCATATCCAATGTGGGGGATTACGAAAGATGGACAGGGCTATCACCACCTGCCGCCCACCCCTCAACCGTAGGATACGAGGCAAACGACAGTAGCCTCTAGCCTAGACACCACGTCTACGCTATCGACTGCTACTCTAGTGTGCTAACAAGGGTTATTCGTCTTTATCAGGGCCCTTCTACTAGAGCATCCACCACGAGGATGGACGATGATCCCATAAACAAGTAAAAGTATAGCTTAACTACTCAAAGACTTTATAACCAAAAGAATCATGAACACTTACTAAGATACCCGTTGAGGTACAAAGCCGGTGTTCGCTGAGGTACAATAGGGGAAGGTTACCGACAAGTCTGGCACTTCTTCCCCGAACTCTTCCTCACATCTCTCCCTATTAAGTTACTAGAGCTAGCTAGGGCCTAAGCCCATGGAATGGAGATGCTCTTGCTCTTGCTTTGCTCTTTCTTCTCTTGTGTGTTATTCAAATGAGGAGGTGGGAGCCTCCTTTTATAGGTGAAAGGAGGGGGGTCCTTGGAAATGTGCTTGATCCTCATATGGAAGGAGCAAACCGATCTCAAACCATCATTTAGGTACATTGAATCTGCCAAATACTAGTGGAACCAACATAGCAACAGCGGTATCTATCAACCGACCAAATTATGGGCCAAACGGGGCTGGTGGTGGTGCGGTCGCATCCTGGCTGAGCCTGAATGCGCCCATCTTTGGTGGGTCACCTCTTATGATCATTATGACTCGGCCCATGGTGGTATTCTCTGAAGATAAGGTGGATTTGCCTTGGTCCTTGTCTTCCTCTTGTATAGGCCCTGATTTGTCTAGTTGTGGACCTCCTCCCCCTTGGGCTCATGTCGGATGTCTATAATGTTGCATTTCTTGTATGTTTTAGGCTCTTTTCCTGTGTAATCCTGACATGTCTTTCTGTAAATGAATAAACACCAAAACTCGTGGAATTTGTTAGTTATAAACCCTAATTCTAAGTTTGGTGTCCGTTTTAGTTTATTTGATAGTTGGCGGTTAAAAGTGTGAGTTAAGGACCGCCAACAAAAAGCAGCTCAGGCCTTCTCATATCATATCCGTCAATTACCTAGACTTAGATCAAGCATATGCTACCCATGAGTTTCAAGTTCAGAGTAAATTCTTATATCAAACTAATCTTATCCAAAACTCAGGAGAATTCAAGGCTGAAAACTAGATACTTGAAAGGAATTACAACAGAGCAACTATTCATCATTTCCTTTGTAAGAGATTATCCTCAGAGTCCCTTTTATTTAGCTCTTAAAAATCAAATTTAAAGAAAACTAAACACACCTTTTATTGTGTTTTCTCATTTTTAAGATCACACCTTATTTCTAATATATATAACTGGCTAAGATATATTTTTATTTTGTTTTAGTTTGTTATGCATCTTTTTTAGTAACTATATAGCAAAGTTAGAAATAAAAGGGAAAGCAATACTTATCTTGATACATGGGGGATGCCCCTCCCCCAAGCTGAATGTTGTCATAGTTGAATGTTTGAAGTTGAGTGATCCTTCCCAGAGCAAATTTTCCTATGGATGTCTCCCTCGTTATGAGATGAAGACAGCTAGGTGAATTTGCTTTTGATCATGTGTGCATCATCTTGCCAAATGCCAACAAGAACACCAAAACTCATGGAACGGATTAGGATAAAAGAGTTAGCGGTCAACCATTTAGAGATTAGTTGTTCTTGTGGGGTTAGAAATATTTTTGAATTGGCCGACTTTTAAAAGGATGTCTGTCTAGTATTTTTTTTGGATTTTCTTATTTTGGTATGTAGAAAAAGAAGTATGTATGCATGGTATTTTTATTTATTTTTATGCCACCACAGTGAATGTTCTTGTGGGTTTTTACACTCCAAGGAATCATTCACATGGGGCTTAGGATTTCTTGATGCAATAATGATAAGATTTTTATTTTTCTTTTCTAAATTCAATGCTAATGTAGAAAAGCAAATATGCTTAAGTGAAAATGACTCATGCAATGTGGAAAAGTAAGTATGGATAACTACCGATGTTACCTCCCGGTGAGGGTTCAGAATTTTAAATCCTTCGGACAGGACTACCTCTAGTCTTGTTTATTTCTTGGGTGCATCTATCGGCCTCAGAGATGGATACCTTGATGGTTGCACCTCTTGTGATGATGACTCCGATGATGTCACCTTTTCCTTCCACACCTGCTTGGTCTGTGGACTTGACTTTAGCGGAGTAGGTTCATCTTTCATAGGTTCCTCAGCTTCCTCCCATTCATTCTTGGGGAGTTGATTCCTTCGGCATTGGGATGATCAACGTCTCCTCCTAGAGAGGGACTTCTTTGGCTGTTCATAAGTGGTATAACTATTGAAATAATAGCGTACCTTTTCTCTATTGAATTGGAAGTGGACTTGTCTAGATCCAAAGTAGATGATCGCGTTTATAGTGTTGAGGAATGGTCTTCCAAGGATGATGGGTGTGTCATCTTCTTCTTCTCCCATGTCCAGAACCATAAAGTCGGCAAGAGCATATTGATCATGTATTCTTACTATGACATCTTTGGCTATTCCCTCCAGAAATCGGATTGATTGATCTGCCATCTGCAATAGGATATATGTAGGGAACAAAGGTTCAACACCAAATAAGTATTCATATGTTACCTTGGACATTATATTGACACCTGATCCAATATCATAGAAGGTCATGTGGAATATTCTTTGTCCAATGGTACACTCGATCGTGGGCACACCAGGGTCGTCCTTCTTGGTAAGGTATGGTGAAGCGAGGAGGTGGTCATACTCTGATCGAAGTATGTTAATCATGTTGACTAAATCTTCTTATGGTTGCCTGGCCTTGTTCTTCCTTCTTCTGTTCTTCTTCTTCTTGCTCACTGTTGTCTATTTGGGCAAAGTACGGCATCTGTGGATGTCTAGGAGATTGCAAGATACGATACTTGAAAGAAAACTTCTCCTTTTTATCCTTGATTGTGAAGCAGATTTTAGCACTGTCCGCATAGATAATGGATTTTGTGGTGCTCAAGAAAGGTCGGCCCAAGATAATGGGTGTCCTTACATCTCCACCTGTTTCCAAAACCACAAAGTCTATAGAAACATATGATTATCCCACTCGAACAATGGCATCTTCAAGAACTCCCTTGGGGTAGTAGAGGGACTGATCTACAAGCTGCAAACACATATTTGTGTACAACAAAGTATCTTTATTAATTTTATCATACATTACCTTTGGCATAATGTTGACACTTGCTCCGAAGTCATAGATAGCTTATTGGAAAATATGAGGTCCAATGGCGATGGGAATGCCAGGTCTCCCTGGATCGCTCTTCTTTTTAGGTAAGGAATAATCTATCCACCTTCCCGTCGATGGTTGTATATAGTAGTATGCTGCATTATGAATATAGATGAGATTTGTAGTTTCTAGATCTTCTGGTTGCCCCAGAATCTTACCTTTGTCGGTCGGAGGAACAGCAGCCGCTAGCTGAGCTATTTGTGATTTTATCATCTTATTAAAGCTATGCTAGTTCTTAATGGCAGAGGAGAAGCTATCCATTCTATTAGTTTTGTTTTCTAAGATCTTATCATTGGAAGCTAGTTTTCTAGATAAGCCCTTCATAATTTTACCTTGGCCGGAAATTAACTCTCTCATAGGTGGTTAATTATTGAAATTATTATAATTATTACCTTGATAGTTACCTTGGTGGTTCGGCCTTTGTTGCTCATTCTATCATTGATTCTGTTGTGGTTGAAGGTAGTTGTTGTTGACGAAGTTTACATCCTCGTGCATTTTAGGGAAATTGCTCCCTGAATGCTTAGTGTTTCCACATTTTTCTCACGTTATGTGGGAATCATGAAGTGCATGACTTCTTGCTTCTTATTAGCTCAATCTTTGAGCTTCTTCATGAGCAGGTCCATCTTGACAGACAACATGTCTACCACCTTGAGTTGATGCATTCCTTCACCTCTCTTGCGGGTCTAAAGATGTTCTTCATTCCAACCATAGTTGGAGGCCATCTTCTCTATGAGAGCTGTTGCACCTAGGACTATGAGTGATAGGAAAGCACCTCCAGCAGCAATATTCATGTTCTCACGGGTACTGTTGGTTAACCCGTGGTAGAAAGTCTACATGAGTAGCCAATTCTCCATCCCATGATGAGGACATTCTGATATATAATCTTGAAAGTGTTCCCATGCCCTAGGGACAGATTCATCATGCTACTGTTGAAAGCTTAAAATTCTTCCATGCGGAGCATTGGTCTTGCCTATAGAAAAGAACTTCACTAGGAAGGCAGTGGAGCAGTTATCCCATGTAGTATTTCTATCTTTGTTAGCATAGAACCATTTCTTTGGCTTCCCTAAAAGTGAGAATGGGAAGAGGCAATGTAGTATGGTGTCTCTGGCCACTCCCTTGATGGTGAAAGTGCTACAGATCTCCAGGAAGTGTTGGAGATGAGCACTCGCATCTTCATGTGCCTTTCCACAAAACTGGTTGGCTTACACCATGTTGATGAGAGCTAGCTTGAGCTCAAAACCATTGTCTCCCACATTGACTGTTGGTCCAGTACGGATGTTGGTCGTAGTTGGAGCAGAGAACTCACGGAGAGTCTTATCAGCCATGGCTTCAAAAACTGGTGTTAAGCTCCGCCTGGTCTAGTTGTCTTTCGATTCTAGAACTGAGACTTTCTTGAGTTTAGCTCTAGTTCACCTGATTAATGCTTCTGGATCTTCAACGTAGTTTGTCGGAAGGTCAAAACTAGTCATACATTACTGACGGTGCCATACTCTCAGGATTCCCGACTATCGGATTGCTAGCTACCGAATCCGTACCGAAGAAGACCCGAAGGTTCACGACTCGCCTATTCAAGGAAGGATATCTGAAGATCACACTAAGACTCTAACTATGGCATGACTATGTAACTTGTAGGGAAAGTAGGCCTCGGATATAAATAGCTAGTCATCCGCCCTATTGTAATCATCGAAACTCTCATAGGCATAGCCCTCTGTAACCTGTCATCTCACCATCTTGATGAGATCTCAATATAAATAAGTAGCTGCTGGACGTAGGGCTATTACTCGCTTCCTAGGGGCCTAAACTAGGATAAATCTCGTGTCCCGACTGTGCTTGCTCTTTGCGTTAGGTGAATTCATCCAAGAACCAAATATCTATCGGTAAAAAACACCGACAGAGGTGCACCAGGTAGGGGGATTTCGCACGAAGAGTGATCATGCCGATCATCAATGGAGTTTTGTATGCCGCACCGATGTGTTCCGACGTCGAGGTATTGCCTACTTCGGCCAAATCTGAGATCTTGAGCAACCACTACTTAGGACCTCAGATCTATTCACCCTCCCGCAACATGCCACCAACCATCCACTTTAGAAGCTTGGTATTCGAGCATGACGGTGATTTCAATCTCAAGTGGACGTGGATCGATGATCCCGATCTAACTCGCGCTGGTCGAGAGGTTTTCACCTCCTGGGGACACCCAACCGAGGAGGAGAAGAATGAAAAAATTGCTCAGCTTGATCTAGACTTCGAGGACTCTGATAGTGAGTTAGATCCCTTCAAAAGCCATTGGTTGTACATGGCTTGTCATGCTCAGACTCCCACCGATGAGGCTGACTCATCGGTTTCCCGACCACCTCCATGCTTAAGCAGCGCGCTGACACTCAACACAGCCGCCCTTAGGGCACCAACTCAGTCAACCCTGACTCCAAGGAATCTGAGTTCTGACTTCCGAGTAGCCCAGGAGGAGAACATATAGATCAGAATGCTCCTAGGTACTATGGGAGCCCTGGCAGAAGAGGGCACACCCCTAGCAAAAATCATTGAGCAGGATCAAAATCTGGTTGATCAAACGAAGCAGCACATGGATGCCCGGGCGACCAAATCATGATCTCAATCTAGAGGTCGAAACCCTCCTCCTGAGAGATCTAATCGATTGGTAGGAAACCGTTATCAACCAAGACAAGGTCGAGATCTATGTCCCAAACTTGATATGCATCGCTGTAATCGCGATGCTCAGGAAACCATCAATATCAACATGGCCTAGCACAGGAACTATTTGGTCAGCCCCTATTCCGCATTTGAGCATAGGCTGCGTCAGGTGATATGGCCTGACAAGTTCTATCCTGGACCCATTGAGAAGTACGATAGAACTACCAATCCTAAGGAGTCGATCTAGATCTACAAGATGGTGATGGAGGCAACATCAGGAGACGACTATGTAACAGCCAATTTCCTACCGATTGTCCTTAAGGGGTCCGCCCAAACTTGGCTGATGAATTTGCCTGAGTGCATGGTCCAATCTTGGAACCATCTGCGCCAGTTATTCGAGGCCAACTTTCATGCAACTTATAACCATCCTAGGAGCGAGGATGATCTAGTTGCATGTATTCAGAAATCCAATGAGAATCTTTGGGACTTTATTCATCGGTTCGGTGAGATCCAAAACATGGTCCCCGACATGATGGAGGATCGGGTAATTATAGCCTTCAAGTAAGGGTGTAAATATGAATGAACCACGAAGAAATTAGGCACCAAAAACCTAAAGACGGTCGTTGAGTTCTACAAGATTCTTGATGAAACAGCAAAGGCAGCTGATGCCCAAGCCCGAATGCATGGACAACCCAATGCTGAAGATAAGAAGAAGAACAAGGAAAAGAAGCACAAGACCAAAGCTGAAGTCCTTGTCATAGGAAAAGGAAAGGCTCCACCGCGATGATAAGGTAAACCTAAGGACCTTCCCGTCTATTGCCCTGTTCACAGTTCTACCAAGCACAACTTTGTAGATTGTCTAGTCTATAAGAAGTAGAAGCAGGAGGAAGAAAAGGCTTGTAAGCTCAAAGGCCCAGTCTAGCAGGAGCTACCTAGGTGACAAGCCAACCCCCAAAACGATGACGATCCGATCGCCTTGGGGGAAAATGAGATCGCTATAATCTATGGCGGCACGGCCACACCAGCCTCCAAGACCAAATTGAAGCAGGTCGAGCTGTAGGTGAATAGCACCCAGCCCTCAGACAAAAGGCTTCAGTGGTTAGAGGTATCGATCCAATTCGACATTCGGGTTCATCCCCTAAATCTGTATGATGGTCCGTTGCTCCCGCTGATCATAAAACCCTACATCGAGAATTACAAGGTCGGTCGAACCTTAATTGATAGCGGCAGCAACCTCAATCTCCTTTTCACCAATACATATGACAACCTGGGATTACCCAGAAAGCTTTTCATATTGATCAAAGGGCCTTTCTATGGGATAATGCAGGGCATGTCAGCATACCCCCTCGGGAGAATCAATCTACAAGTTACCCTCAGAGAAGACGAGAACACGAGGTCCGAATTCTTGACATTCAAGGTTGCATACTTTGAGTCAGCATATAACCGCATCCTGGGTAGACCGTTCCTTCCTGAAGTTCATGATAGTAGTTCATTTTGCCTATTCGGTACTCAAGGTAACCCGACCCTCGTGGCTTGATGACTATTCATGGTGACCGAAAGGGAGCCATCGCCTGTGACGTGAAAACCCTAGACATGATCAAGCAGTATGCACAGGTTATGGTAGACCTGAAGGAACCACCAACCAAGCAATAGAAGACTACTGTGGTGGTAACCATGACTCTAGCTACCCTGAAGCTGAAAGATGTGCCAAAAGACCCTGAGTCCTCCAAAGCAGCTATAGCCTGAGCTAAGGCTTTGGCACCACCAGCTAAGAAACCTACGGTCACTGCCGGTGAAAGCCATGAAGAAGACGATGAGTTAGCAAAGACTCTTGCTCCTACTCCTCAAGCGAAGGAGACCCAGGATGATGTGTCAACAAAGAACGCAGTTCTGGATCCTCAAGATCCGGCCAAAACAACCAATATCGGGTCAAACCTAGACCCTTAATAGGAATTCGAGCTCGTTACTTTTCTCCAGGCAAATAAAGATGTGTTCGCTTGGGAATCGTCTGACATGCCTGGTATCCCCAGAGAAGTAATAGAGCACAAACTCGGTCTACCAGCTTGTGCCCAACCAGTCAAATAGAAGCAGAGACGCTACACCCTAGAAAAGCGAGCTGCCATACGCGATGAAATTAACCGTCTATTTAGGGCAGGTTTAGTACGAGAGGTCCCTTTTCCAGAGTGGCTAGCAAATCCCATCATGGTGAAGAAGCCTAATGGTACATGGTGGATGTGCGTGGAGTACACCGACTTGAATAAAGCAAGTCCAAAGGATGAGTATCCCCTTCCGAGGATAGATCAAATTGTTGATTTAACCTCCGGATGTGAATTGCTATGTTTTCTAGATGCCTATTCGGGGTATCACCAAATTAGCATGTGCATAGATGATGAGGAAAAACTGCATTTGTAAGTCCTTTCAGTGTATACTGTTATATTAAGATGCCTTTTGGCCTAAAGAATGCTGGTTCTATGTATAAAAAATGTGTTCATATTGTTCTCAAAGGCCAGATCGGCTGCAATGTCAAAGCATATATTGATGACATAGTTGTTAAAAGCAAATCTAGAGGTGATCTGATCACTGATCTAAAGGAAACTTTTAACAATTTATGTAAGAACAAAATGATGCTCAACCCTGATAAATGCTCGTTCGGCGTTTCTTCGGGTAAGCTACTCAGGTACTTGGTGTCGTAGTGTGGCATCAAAGCAAACCCCAAGAAGGTCAAGGCAATCGAAGATATGCAGTCTCCAGGCAATCACAAAGAAGTCCAGAAACTAACTGGAATGATGGCAGCACTGAGTCGATTCGTATCCAAGCCAAGCGAACGAGGTATGCCATTTTATAGATTGTGACATAAACATGACAGTTTCCAATGGGATAAACAGGTTGAGGAGGCATTTTAGAAATTCAAGCAATACCTAAAACAATTACCGACCCTCGTGCCTCCAAAGGATGGTGAAGTCATGTTCTTATATGTAGCAGCAACTCCCAAAGTTGTTAGTGCGGTCCTGGTGGTCGAGCGTCAGGAGGAAAAATCCACGAAGCAGTACCCGGTTTATTTCAAAAGTGAAGTCCTACATGACGCCAGATCCAGGTACCCTAACATCCAAAAACTATTGTATGCTATACTAATGTCTTCTCAAAAGCTTAAGCATTATTTCTTAAGTGATAAGATCAAAGTGGTGTCATCTTATCCACTCAGCACCATTGTGCACAATCGAGATGCCATGGGTAGGACTACCCAATGGTCTATAGAGCTAGGACAATACGACATACAATTTGTACCACGAACTGCGATCAAGTCATAGGCTCTAGCTGATTTTGTTGCAGAGTGGACAAACCTTGAACCTGTAGAGGCAGCACAGAACCCCAAGCATTGGCTCATGTTTTCCAATGGTGCAAAGCATAAAAATAGCACAGGGGCTAGAGTTGTCCTGGTATCACCAGAGGGAGACGCTCTAAGGTACGCAATTCAAATTGATTTTACTAACCCGAGTCTGACCAACAATATTGCTGAATATGAAGGTCCGTTAACTGGTTTGCGAATTGCCATATCCTTGGGAATCCAAAGGCTACTTGTGAAAGGGGATTCAGAAGTAGTTGCCCAACAAACATCCAAAGGATATTGAGCAATGACCGAGAACATGGCCTCATATTTACAAGCATATCGACGGTTAGAGTCGAAGTTCGACAGACTCAAAGTCTAATATATCCCCCACAAATATAATACCAATGCCGACTCTTTAGCCAGTCGAGCAGCTTCACAACAACACCTACCAGGAGGCGTCCTGGTCGAAGTGCTTGAAAAACCCTCTATCCTGATCTCAAGGTCAGGTCCAAACCCCACGCTTGACTAGTCAAGCGGCGAGGCAATACTCAGCGAATTCCTTACGAAGTCTACGCTGGGCGATCCGGCTCGTGCTGCCGCTCTAGTTGGAAATGGGGAGAACTAGATGGACTCCATCTGGGCGTACCTCACAAACCAGGATACTCTGGTCGATGGTGTAGATATGGAATGAACCAACCATAAAGCGATGCTTTATACAATGGTAGACGGTATCCTCTACAAATGAGGCCGTAATGGGGTTCTTCTCAAATGCATCACACAGGCCGAGGGCATTAGTTTGCTCCACGACATCCATGGAGGAATCTATGGGTCCCATATCTCTCATCAAGATTTGGTAGGAAAAGCCTTTTGACAAGGATTTTATTGGCCAACAGCTCTCCAAGATGCCACTGAGCTGGTTAAAACATGTGAATCATGTTAGTTTTTCGCAAAGCAAATTCACCAGTTGACCCAAGCATTGAATACAATTCCACTATCTTGGCCATTCGCCACTTGGGGTATTGATATACTTGGACCATTCCCAAAAGCCCGAGGAGGATAGAGGTTCCTGATTGTTGCCATAGACACCTTTACTATGTGGGTTGAGGCAGAACTGGTCGGACATATCACCAAGGAGAACATAGTCAAATTCTTGCATGGCATAGTAATACATTTTGGCATACCCAACTGATTGATATCGGACAATGGAACACAATTTATAAGCAAGAAGTTTGAAAATTTCTATGCTGCTTATGGGATAACGCATCCTCGGTATTCAGTAAACCACCCGATGATCAACAAAAATGTCGAATGAGCAAATGGCTTAATATTGTAAGGGATTAAGACCTGAATTTTTGACAAGCTGAATGCTTATGACAAAAAATGGGTACAAGAAGTCCCGACAGTATTATGGTCAATGCACATGACATCTAGCCGAGCTACAGGTGAAACCCCATTCTTCCTTGTGTACGGTGCCAAAGCAGTACTCCCGCCAGATATAAGACTTAAGTCGCCACGTGTGCTAATGTTCTCTAAAGAAGAAGATCCTGAACGTCGTGATCTTGACTTAATGCTACTCGAGGAAGAGCGTGTTAGAACCGCTTACCGAGTACAACAATATCAACAATCCCTTCGGAAATATCATAACCGCCGTGTGCGCAGTCGGGCTTTAAGCATCGGGATTTAATACTAACGAAGGACCAACGCACAAAGGACAAAACCAAACTATCTTTTCCTTGGCAGCGACTGTACATCATGGTTGAAATAGTCCGCTAGGGGGCTTATAGGTTGGCTGAAATCGACAGTGATATAATCTCGAACATATGGAATATGGATCAACTATGGCGTTTCTATGCCTAAAGATAAGTGTTATTTCAAATTTCATAATAATTCAGTCAATATTTCTTATACACGGATGGTTTAATATCTTGTCCCTTCAGAGTTAATACGCTCGGGGGCTGGAGCCTACCGATAGTGTCGTGCGAGCCCGTTGTTAATATAGCCAAAGGCTTGGGGGCTACCCTAGCCATTCTTCAGTTTTTGAAGCAGATCATTGCTCCTTCATCTAGGATGGAAGAGCGACTGAGCTTCCAAAAATTTGCCTACTAGTCTTCACTCTTCATCTGAATCTCATATTCAAACAAAAAGTTGGGGGCTACCACATACATATTCTCTAGTCTGAATTTTTTTCAATTATGCCAAGCTAAAATGTTCGATCCCACGGCCAATGTGTAAGGGAAAATAGCATCATCTTCGGTTAACAAGTGAGAATTTGCCAAAGCCCGATCAATACAGGACGGACAGATCAACTCATTTAACTGGTGATAACCGAGAAACAGAAGTTGTGATAAGCCTACTGCCATGCAGATAATGAACAAACATTAAAATGCAAAGGTAGACTGGCAAGAGATTTTCTTCACTGATAAATTTTCGCTAAAAACGTAGATTTACAAAAGAGGTATTCTAAACACCTTAACCAAACTACTTGATGGTCTCAAAGTTGGGTCACAACAAATCCTGATCCTCAAGGACGACAAGTTTCCTTGCGGTACAGGGACAGGATGACCCGAACAAGGTGACCGACGCCAAGTTCAGGCGCTTGGTGGAGGACCGGATGGCACGGCGGTCTGCTCCGGTGACTCGTCGGGCGCTATAGCACTCTCCTAGCTGTCTAGAGTGACTTCCTCTGCCACTTCACTAGTGCCCGTGGCCATGCCAACTTCGTCGTTGCTGACCAAGTCCACCAGGGCCCCATCACTAGGAGTTCCAAGGGCTTCCCGGTTTAGCTCGACGAAGAGTTTTTGGGCAAACTCTCTATCGTCGGGGATCTCATCTCGGTTCAGCTCCGCAGAAAGCCGGTGAGCAAATTCCCAGTCACCACTCATGTCAGGCATAGTGGTGACCCAAGGAACAGAGGGACCGGTGTTGGTAGTGGCAGCGAAGGAAGCTATCAAACTCTCTAAATCATCGTCGAAGAGCTCAATAACCCCCCTATGGCGGAGCACCTGACTCAAGCCCCTCTAGGGCTAACGAGGCGGTCCCTGCAGTGCTCGTTATGACCTCCTCTTTTTCCTTCTTCACGGATACAGCCTCCCCCTGAGGGAGCACCATGCTTGAGGATAGAGTTAGGGCAAGATCTACAGATGATGCCAGAGTGGTAGATGATGCCGTCGAAAGAGATGATCAGGGTGAAGCCCCGCTAGACCACCCAGCCGACGATCTTCATCCTAATGACTACTAACGTGGAGATGCTAAGCGGATCTAACTCAACACTTAGACGCCTGCTTATAAAGCCAAGGCTAGGGTGATTGGGAAAGCAAGCCAATCATCGTCCACGAACCGAAGCGACGCATTAATCACAAGCCACGCGTAATCCTCAAAAGTCAAGCCGGCGTGGCCACTTGAGTGCTTGACAACCACTGCCTGACTCAGACAGAGACTGCGTTGACAAGACAAGATGACTCCTAGGTATGGCTTATTTTATTTTTATAGCTCATCGCCCAACTATGCGACTCTGTAACTTCTACTTGGCTAGCCTTGTTACCACTAGTATGAGTTGGACCTTTTCAATAGTCCTGATTTTGAATGCCCTGAAAGGCCTGAGTCTAGGAAAGTTACCGAGTCTGGCTTGCCCGATAAGCTCAGGGGCTACTGACGGTGCCATACTCTCAGGATTCCCGACTACCGGATATGCCAGCTAACGAATCCGTACTAAAGAACAACCGAAGGTTCATGACTCGCTTATTCAAGGAAGGATATCTAAAGATCACACCAAGACTCCGACTAGGGCACGCCTATGTAACTTGTAGGGCAAATAGGCCCCCGATATAAATAGCTAGTCATCCGCCCTGTTGTAATCATCGAAACTATCATAGGCATAGCCCTTTGTAACCTATCATCTCACCATCTCGATGAGATCTCAATATAAACAAGTAGCTGCTGGACGTAGGGTTGTTACTCGCTTCCTAGGGGCCCGAACCAGGATAAATCTCGTGCCCTGACTATGCTTGCCCTTTGCGTCAGGCGAATTCCTCCAAGAACTGAATATCTACCGGTAGAAAACACCGACAATTACCCTGCATAAGATATAAAAGTAGACAGAACAAGGGTAAGCCTGTTTGTGCAGAGGTCAATGGTTATCTCGGTCACATCAACAAGTATAAGTTTATCAATACTTTCTTACTGCCTATCTACCTTCCCCAGCAACGGCGCCAGAAATGCTTGTTGGTATTTATTGACTTGTCACTTGTTTAAGTAGTCACCTAATGTAACTGACATTTCTTAGCATCACTTTTACTAAGTTGTCATCCCTAGCGATGGCGCCAGAAATGCTTATTGGTACTACCTAGTGCCACTTATAGAATGACAGTAAGAAGTACTTTAGTATTTGATGTGACTAGATAGAATATATATATAATTGAAAGGAATTTGCAAGCACATAGATAATATACCATTGTAGCACTTCACACGGGAGTATTCTAGGTATCGTTATTTATATTTTTACCACAGGGAAGAATAGACATTGGGAATCTATTGATAACTTATACATATGATAGAGAAATAAACTATAACCAAACTTCCACTCACAATAGGGGTAAGTCAAGAGAGAAATGTATATGAATGGTAAGTAATAGCTAATCATTGATCACTAAGAGTACTCCTTTCTTATGGCATTAGCATGGCTAAGTAGAATATTAGAGGAATAATTCCTAAGTCATTCTTAATTACAAGTCAAAGCATATGTTGATTAGTGCAATTACACTTAGTAATCATGGTTAAGATCAACTTCATATCTACAAAAGGGATATTACTAACGAAGATAAAGAACAGAGCTTGTCTTCCTTCGTAACTAGATCCTACTTGTCCTATATTCGGGGAGTGGACTACAAAGGACTCAACAGGAGTGTCACATCCGTGATCTACTACATGACCCAGAATATAGAGTGTATCCACAAGTAAACAACGTATAAGCACCACGCTTACACAATGAGCGCTATACGAACTTATGCATGAACATGACAATAATCTAACTATACTAAGCATATAATCAAAGTGGACGACAAACATGATAACTAGGAACATGATTAGTACCAAGAACAATGTCATAACAATTGTAGCAAACAAATAAAGTAATGAGAGATACAAAAGAGAGGGGGTACAAATGCTATACCAAGCCACGCTCTTAATACGATCAGAAATCCAAGTGAAGCTTGCCTCCCTCTAAACCTAGCCTAGCTAGCTATGACCTAGAATATGGTGGAGCTCTGAGGATGATTAGGGTTTCTATCTTCTCAAATGACTTGATCAGGGTTTGATGCCTTAGGGGGGTGGTAGGGGCTGGTATATATAGGCTGGAGCGTCAATCCTGAGCCCTCGGATCAAACTAACTTGAATGGATGGTGTAGATGTAACCTAGGAGGTGGTGGGGAATCGACATTCGATGGAGGGGCTGATAGGTGGGGCCCACAGGCTTACCGGGGCCCCACTTGGCAGCCTCTCGCCCTCCGCCGTGGTGTGGTGTCTTCTGGTGTCCTCTAGAACCTTCTAGCATTGTTTATGTGGCAATTAAGCGTAATTAATTCTGACATCTAGGTCCACCTGGATGATTTTCTGGATAAACCCTATAGAAAATACAAATTCACCAAAATTCATGGAATTTGTTAGTTTAAACCCCCAAACCTATGTTGGTAAATATATTCATGCCCTTATTCATATTATATTAACGGTTTATAATGTTTGTTAACTACCATCAACAGCGCTCGCTCCTCCTGCTGTTGCTCCTACTTCGTTGCTCGCCCCGCCCGCCGCCGCCAGGCGCCACCAGCACAAGGAGAAGCGTCGGGCCTTGGCACGGAAGCCCTCCGGCCTCGCCTGCTGCTATGGTTATGGTGCCCCAATGCAGACGGTGAAGGAAGCCGCACTGGGATATGATGCATGTTTCTAGTGTACATTTCAAATGTTTTCAGATGTTTTAGAGGTATGTTTCAAGTGTTTCACATAGATGTTGCAAAAATAGATCGAGATGTTGCATTTGTTGGAATGGTTGTACATGTATGTTGCAAGTGTCTCTCCCCAATGTTTCATCTATTTTTTTCAGATGTATGTTGCAAGAGTGTTTATGTGGATGTTATATATGTTTCACACATATGTTGCAAGTGTTTTATCTGGATGTTGCGTATGTTTGCAATTGTTTTTAATTGTTTTTGAAAGTGTTTTAGATGTATGTTTCAAGTGTTTCATCTGTCTTTTTTGTATGTTGCAAGTGTTGCATCTGGATGTTTTAAAAGTAGATCGAGTGTTGCACATGAGGTGCATGTGGGAAGCGGAGGCACGAGCGGTCCCCACGCGGGTGGCATTTGGGTGGTGCGGGGCCCCAGTGGGCAAGGGTGAAGCAGGTGGTCGAGTGATGTACGGACAACATGGGCCCATGCATGGACACACGAAATGGAGGTGGAACCAACTGCAGCCATGCCATGCCTTTTTTATTTCCATAATAATACCGTTGATTTTGGTATGGGTACTAATGTTTCTAGCTTTTTTAATGGGCAGACTTTTTTTTTCCTGTTTCTTTATTACTAGCAAAAGTGCCCATGCATTGCAATGGGAGGAGAGGTATAACGTCATCCAAAGTTTTGACACTATGTGTTGTTTTGTCTTGAAAGCAATAGTTTTTTCATTTATGGTATTAATTATATTTTTATTGCACTCGACATTATGCTAAAAAACATATATAAAAATAATTTTGACTCAATATATTTTATTCTACTTAAGTAATCAATTGCATCTATGCCATAGTGTTGGGACTCTCTTAAGAACACAAAGTTCTAGGGGCGTACATTTTCACCTCCACTTCCTATTATAGCATCAAAGCTCTAAAATGTCCATAATACCCTATCTTTTATTTTCTTTCTTATTTGTTTTTTCTCTTCTTTTTTAATTTTTTCTCTTCTTTTTCATCCTTATCTCATGCCTCAGACTTGGAGTCTTGAGGCCTTATCCACTCGCACCCAAGGCCTCCAAGGCTCCAACTTCGTCCGCTTGAAGCCTTGTCAAGATAGCCATGGAGCCCTAACGGGCTGACGGTCATAGCACCCTGGCCGCCACACGAAGCCCCGATGTGACCACGCCTCAGCAGCCCCACATGACAGAGTCCCTGCAGTCTGGTAGGTCCGTGCGATGGAGCCTTGGTGGCCACACGCACCAACGACTTGGCAGCCTCACCCGTTGTTGGCACTTCTTAGCATAGCTACTAGGTTTGTATCCCCAACAATGGCGCCAGAAGTGCTTGTTGGTATTTCTTGGCAACATCACTAGTATGTGGCAATGCTATTAAGAAATAGCCTTGATAATTCCTTAACAATTTTAGATATTTATCCGCAAGCGCACGGGACTATCATTGTAGCATTTCACCCGGAAGTATTCAGGGTATCGTTATTTATGTTTTCCCAAAGGAAGGCATTTATTAAATAGAGTCTAGTATGGATATGAACTTGGATAATAATTCTTGCAAGTACACCAATGTTTATAACAGGGGTAAGAATGGTGATTTCAAGATAGTGAACACACACATGGCATTCCTCAAAGGATAAAATAAAGAGAAAGAACAAAAGAATAATCCTAAGTCGAGCAGGAATTGGTCTACTATAGTCATATAGAGATTAGTTAATAATCATATAAGTTACATAATAAGTTTTAGGGATAAGTGTGAAGCAGGCCGGGAGGCCACCGAGTACTAGTCTGCTAGCAACCTCATGTGACAATTTAGACTCCTACACCCCAAATGAACATGGGGGATTATATGGGATGGACATGGCTATCACCACCTGCCGCCTACCCCACATCCATGGAGAGGGACAATGCATTCACCTGTCTCTTCATACCCAAGCACCACGCTTGCGTATACAGAAACTACCCAAATCCCCCGGGTCCCCAACCCTACGGATCTATAGGTAAAGGACTTGGGCACACCCAAAAGCACGATGAACCGCCACCTCAACTTAGATCTAATCCTGATTATATAAGTTATATGAGTGGTTAAGCATAAAGTTAAGTATGCTACTCTCATGACACACAAACTATAGGCTAGTTCATATATAAGATCATAACATAATAACTATACTCTAGTTTATAAGTATGTATGTGATAGAACCACCCAATTTATACAAGATCAAGTACGACTGTCCCCGTCTAACACGTTGACGCGCACATACTTTTACTTATATAAACCCGGTAGTCCACCAAGTGTCACGAAGGACCTCGGTAAATTAACATCACAACCAAGATCGCATGATTAGGCAAATGCACATCACATACACAGAGTTGTAGTGGAAATAATATTACAAATGGGTTCACAAATAATAATACAAGTTTGGGTTTCAAAACCGGTTAGAGAAAAACAACATAGCTTTCAAATGATTACAATAATATAAGTTCCAAATACATTGCTAGCATAAGTGACATCCTCTGACAGAAGCATATAGATGAGAAATAAATATAGAGTCACCGAGCCCACCGGTGGTTAGCCACCATCTTCAGCAGGCCGAAAACTTCACCTGCAACATGGTGGGGTAAACCCTAAGTACTCGAATGTACTCAGCTAGACTTACCCATCATAAACCAGAAATAAAATGACTCCAAGGATCATGCAAGGCTTTATAAGTGGAGTTAGCTTAACAACATTTTGCATAAAAGGCCACTAATTTAGCTATACATTTTATAATTCGATCATCAAGTTAATTATAGCTATTCATCTCTAGATTAGCAACTAACCTATGCCAAACATGTGGTATGTCATTTAGTAGCATAACAATAGTAACCATAGCCGGTGTAATAATTCCATGTTCATCATAACCATCATATTCCATAATCCAGTTACTACAATGTTGGGGCTAGCCAAGTTTCTCACTGTCCAGTAGAGACGGCGATTCGAATCGATTTCAACCAGCTGGGAATTTATTCCTAACACAAACCCAGCATACCAAATCAATGGTCACCTTAGGTCACCTTTGGTACAACTCAGGTCCACATTTCACGGGTTCACCCAGTGCCGCACAATCTGGGACAACCAGCTGCCAGGACGTTCAGGCCTGGCCTGCCCTTGGGCTCACGTCTAGCTCCTCGCACATCCTTACTACCATCCAGAGTGCACACTCTAACAGAATGGGGCCTGGCCTAAGTTGAGCTACTCGGCTTCATAGTCGGAACGAGTTATCCGGCCAGCTAAGTGAGAGGCATGCGTTCAATCTCGACAAAAGTGCCAACAATGGTACGGTCCTTAATCGACACAGAAGGGATAAAACATGCACACAAGACCTCCATGTCCTGCTGCTTCTCAATCACCAGATTCCGTCCGATCTCCATTTATTCATCATGACATGGTTATTTTCCACGATAGCAAATATAGCCAACCGTGCTTTGGTATCCACCTATATTTCGCCGATGATAGGAAATCACCCGACTTTTACCGGTCTAAGCATTGCTAAGCATATATTCGATCCTAGACCTACATCGGGTTCAAGGTATATTTCTAGACAAGGAAATTATATGCATCAAGTGGTTCCAATCAACTCTTATAACCTAATGCATCAAACATAAAAGGACTCAAGTTGATATTTATAAAACATAGGAGGCTTAGAATGCACCGGAGCTTGTCTAGGATCCAACACTTGGTTAGTGTTTGTTAGATGACACTCGCTTGGCGAGCATCTCCCATCTCGACACTTGCTTAGTCCTTCCATCTTCTGGATGGATTCACCAAACTCCATCTTCGGGTTCGACTCCAACATCACGTCCTTCATGGGATGCATCTAGCGTACCTAGATGAGATGTAACAATGCAAGTGCATGAATGCGAAGAATGGCAATATGAGATGCTTCACATAAAAGTGTTCAAGATGAGCACAAGGTTACACCGAACATATATAAGCACTCGACATTGCTTAATTAAGCATCACACAACCTATCATGATAGGATAGCAAGGAAGGCAGCACCAAACATAACACAAGTTTCACAAGGTTTTAGGTATATTAACTTGACACCATCAATGGCATGAGCCACACTTAGCAGCACGCAAAGCAAAGCAAGGTGAAGCAAACAATTTTAGGTATAAACACAGATTCTGAACAGCAGCACCACAGTCACTTGTTTTAACCATACCCAGAGTTCTAAGCATACAAAAAGTGTGATCCTAGACTTTATAGAAAATCTAATGAAATTATCTAAAACTTTGTTATTAACAACAAAAGCTGATTCAAAGGTTAACAAGGTTAAAAAACACTAACAAGCAGATCTACACAAACTAGGACATAAAACTGACATGAACTTCAGAAATGCATAATTGGAGTTTTAATCGTTCAACAAACATGATTATTAACTTTATGGAAAGATTATTAAGTTACCTATATCTTTCTTATTATCATCTTAAGATGATTCTATAGCTAACAAGGTTAAACAACCCAATAAAGACATCTCTGTCCAGATTTTGACAGAACCTGTCATTCCACTTTGAATAGCCATAACTAGAGATCTAGACCACCAAAAGCAGTGATCTTAGACATTTTAGAAAGCTTATGAAAATCAATACAACTCTCCCATTATCACCAATACATGATTCCATGTTTAAATAAGACAAAAAATACAATCATTTAGATCTATCTAGAGGACATGCAAAAGCTGACAACAAACTTGTAAAATCTTATAACTACTAAACCAGCAGGCCTAAAATCATGTAATTTTAGGACAAGCAAGATAAGTAAATTATCTACAACTTTTATATTCACCATATTTATAGAAAACATTATTTGATTCACGAAGTTATCATCACAACAGAAAATGCACATGCAGCCATTTCAGAATATAACAATTTGATGTTTCACTTGTTTTGCTAACAAAGAGCATACACACATGAGCCATTCAAGAACTTCAAGCACCACTTACATACTTAGCAACATTTTATTGAACACCAATCACTCAAAGCATCACCAAATACAATTACAAGCTTTATCTACAATTATGCTTTTATTAATC
This sequence comes from Miscanthus lutarioriparius, assembly GCA_904845875.1. NCBI lineage: Eukaryota > Viridiplantae > Streptophyta > Magnoliopsida > Poales > Poaceae > Miscanthus > Miscanthus lutarioriparius. The sequence continues at coordinate 27,498,620 of CAJGYO010000015.1, forward strand.
CTTCCTCCTAATAAACATATATATTATTTTAGTGATATACGAGAACAACTAGTTTGGCTCTGAGATTTTTATGAGTGGTATATGCTATCAAAACATGGCTACTGCATAAATTTCACATGCTCAGGTTTTATAATTTAATTACTATGAAAAAATCAAATTGCTATTGCAAGAAAACATGTAAAACCAAGATAAATCTAAAGATCATCATTTTCTATAAACAAATAGCCATATTATATATTATTATGGTAGCACAACATCATAAAAAGGTAGAGGAACAACATTTTCCATTTTTACACCTTCATAAAAATTATAACTTATTTAAAACCATTTATCAAGGATTAAACAAGTTAAATCAATAACTCAATCATACTGCATCTAATGACCATGAAATTTTTACCACAATACACACATAGCATTAGTATCCTAGCATAAACAATTCACAGCAATTGGAGCAACACAACTTTAGATATAAATTAATTCCTAGAAAACCCTAATTAAAATAGATAAATAAAAACAACAAAAACCTTCTACTAACACATATCATAAGATGACTTTACTGCGTATATCTACTCTCAATGATTCCAAAAAGTCTTCATTTGCTATTTTACGATTTTTCTACGATTTATTATGATTTTCAAAGTTTCATCCAAATAAAAGCAATAAAGGAAAAGACATTCGCACGAAAATAAATTCCAGCAAAACAGTCCTTCCAGTCACTATTCACATGAGTCACGACTTCTATAGAAAACCCCTTCCCTTTCTTTGAATTCTTGCGTGAGGCCCTTCACACGATTTTGAAACAGGGACGCGCGGGAGCTCGCGGTTCCGGCCAAAGGAGGCCATGCCGGCGGCCGGGGAGTGGCAGTGGAGCATCCTTGGGACCGCGTGCATCCATAGGGCTGCACAACATGGTTGGAGATGGCCCAAGATGGCCTGGTCATGCGCAGCGTCTTGTGATGCTTGTGGCAGACTCGGCGACGGCCAACCAACTACTGGGCGCGGGCGAGACGAGAAAAAAAAGTGGTGCGTCCAGGCGGTGGGGTAAGCGGCACTTGGCTGGGGCGAAGAAGGCCCGTAGGGCTGGGAACACTGTAGTGGCGTGCTCGGCCTGCCTCGGCCATGGCGACATGCGTGCCCACGAGCTGCAGAGCAAGGGCAAAATGGAGGGAGCGCAGCGAGAGGGCGAGCGAGGAGTGGAGCTCGGGCGCGTCCACATTGAAGTGTCAAGCGAGTGTGGAGTAAGTGGCCGGTAGGGGCTCAGGGAGCAAGGGCACATGGTGCTCAGCATGGTCACCATGCCAACATTGCATCGAGCACGTGGTGGGCGACGGTGTGGCCACTGCGGTTCGCTGTTTTGGGCCGGCTACGGGCCAAAATGGACCTTGGGCCCAAAAGTAAAGTTGAAGCCCACGAACTGCTCTACAACTTTCATTAAGGGCATCCAGCCATTAGAGATCTCCATTAGTAGCTAATTAAGCCCCAAGTTGATAGTGTCAGCGACTAATCAAGGGTTAAGCCTTGCTCTGTTTGTGCTCCAATTACTTGGTCCAAACATGGTCAAACTGATCCCTACCTTTTGTATGTCCTCCAAGATGTAAACTCCAACTTTTATTTTGGGATCAAGTCAAGTTGCTTAATGAAACACAAGAACGTGACATGCCAACTATCCTTGCCACTAATCTCAGACTTGGAATATTTTCCGGGGCTAAAAACAGCAGGTGATTCAAACTTGAGACCACTGTTTGAGCCACTTAGGAGTTGAAATAGGTCTTGGTCCAAAAATAAAGTTTGTTGTACTCTACTCAAACTTCAACTTTTATTTAAGGTCCAACTCCATGCAAGCACTCTAGATAGTTGGTCGACACAGGTCAAAACCATATCATGAAAAAGAACAATTTTAGCTATTCCCACACTTAGAAGCATTTTCTTGACATTTGCTCAACATGAACCCTTCATGACTTTTGTTGTAGAGTTCAATTAGAGTCATTTGGGAAAGGTAGCAAGGTTTGGTCGACATCCCATATTCCCAATCACCTGATGAAGCAATTCAAGAAATGTTATAACTTATCATTTCATGTGACCTTTTGATTCCAAACTTCATGAAACTTTTCAAATTGGTCAAGATGGCTTGATGCTAAGGTGATGCTCATGGAAGAGGCATGTTGAACACTACTCAAGCCTACATTTGAAAAGGGTCAACATGTAAGTAAAGTGTATTGTCCAAGTTCAAGTTGGGGCTCCTTTTCATAGGTTTGACCTCAATACCTTTATCATTACTCCCAGATTATGAACTACAGATCATAATCATTGCTTGATATATCCTACTTAAGTCCAAATCCACTGCTTAACTTGTGACTAACACCCATGGTGTTACAATGAATATAATAATAATATGAGAGCATAGCTTTGGAAGAACTCATATTTCTATTCATACCCAAAGCGTCTCTTCTTCCAAGGAGCCAAGCCCTCCAAGGTGGCTTTGCCTTGCTCTAAAGCTACTAAAAGGTAAAACTACAAAAACTAGAGAGGGGAGTGAGGTGTTGCTCAAGTGGAGTGTGAGGAAACCCAAATGGTGTGTGTTGAGAGAGGGGGGTGCCCCTCTATTTATACAAGGAGCAAGGACGGTGCTGTGGCTATTCTTGGTGCACCGCCTTAGCAATCTCACAAGCCACCGCCTGGCGAAGGGATGGCCGAGAGGTGCCGGTTGGCGGTCGCCCGCCCCTTGGGGTTGACCACCCACTGACCGAGCCCCCTCACCACCATCTTCATGTGGTGGGCTGTGGGCTGATCCTAGGTCACTTCTCGGGTGGTACTTCTCTCGGATGATGAAAGTTGAAGGGCGTTTCTATTATTCCTTTGTGCGAATCAGCGCCGGAAAGCACCTTTCGATGAAATTTTCCATGCATTTGTGCTTATGTCCTGCAAAATATTAACCTCCAAATACATGTAGAACTAGGTTAGTAGTAAATGCATATATGTTTAAGAGTGTCAATTTCTCCTCTTTTTGTGTCTTAATTGGCGGTCGGGTTTGATCATTAAGAACCGCCAACACCCGTGTCACCTTCTCCTCTCTGCTCGACCTCGCCTCGGTCTTGCTCATGTCACCATCTCATAAGGTTGCCCCTCTGTTGCCAAACTTCACCGTCATCTCCGTGCCTCACACTATCATCATTCCGGCCTCCACATCTTTTTGTGCCGCCTCACCTATGCTGATATGGTGCCTTACTCTTATATGGTTTAATAATTGGTGTTCATTTTAACCCTATTTGTATTCAATTTATTTATCGTGTCGCCGTATTGTATAAGATTTCTCCTATTGGATTCGTCGTATGGGAGTCCATCACGTTGGAGAGGTGGGGACACAAACCAAGAAAACGAAATTTTTAAAAGATTAGATCCAAACTGAACTGGACTTTGAAAAGAGGATTACCAGTCAAAAAACCAGAATCCAAATAGAGATCAGAGTTGGACAAAAAAATTATGGCGTAAATTTTGCCTCTTTATTATTAGGTATAGACTTAATAATTGGTGTTCAATTTAACCCTCATTATAATCAATTTATTTATTGTGTCGCTGTATTGTATTAGATTTCTCCTATTAGATTCGTTGTATGGGAGTCCATCACATTGGAGAGGTGGGGTTGTTGACGGTCGTTAACACCAATTATAAACCATCAACATAACCTGCATATATACTTAATTCCATCACCAAACATAGTTATAAGGTTTAATTCTAACAAGTTTCATGAGTTTTGGTGCTCTCACTTGTCTCGTAGGATATTTAATTTTTCATAGAACAAAATTATCTCAAATGGTGAATTGGAGTGCACCATTGTGAAGAGCTCGTCGAGCTGATCAAAATGGATATATATTTGGAGCTCGGAATAAAAAGATATAAATTTCACAAATAAAAGAAAAACTCCACATCATAAGCTGCGGGATTAATTAGGTCCAATTCAGAATTTGGCCCATAAAGGTCATGTGCATTTTAATGAGATATGGTGGAAAGTTTAGTACCAATGAGGCTAACTAAGAGGGAGAGGGTGTCAGGCGCCCCCAGAACTGGCCAACCTAAGCAGCTACAGGCGCGGAACCCTCCACCGGCACCATCCTGAGCAACTTCCCCTCTGACAAGGCTCGCCTGGTGAAGATCCACCGGAGAAAGTCCACACACGGCTCCATCCCAAAGAAGGCCTCGCAGATGAATCCAGCACCACCCCGGGCAGCCTCCAGCTCAACATCGTGCTTCGGATTCACGAAAGGATCTCTGCAGGCGTGGAACCCTCCACCGGCACGATCCTGAGCAACTTCCCCTCCGACAAGGCTCGCCCGGTGAAGGTCCACCGGAGAAAGTCCAGACATGGATCCATCCCGAAGAAGGCCTCGCAGATGAATCCAGCACCGCCCCAGGCAGCCTCCAGCTAGACATCGTGCTCCGGGTTCACGAAAGGATCTATAAGTCCTCCCCCTCGCTCACCCTCTCTCTCACTTAGGAACCACCATGGCATACAGGCACTCTCGGTGAGAAAGAAGAAGGAGGAGAGACAATAGTTGGAGAACAGGCAAAGGACTGCGACGGAGAGCCCTCTCCCTCCCCCTATTTAAGGAAGAAACATGGCAGCCGAAGAGGGGCAAAAGATCAGAGCGAAAAACTCTCCCCCTTCCCCCATTCAATGCGAATGGGATACAATGAGACACACCCTGACCGATGGGACGCATGCTAGCCGACGGAACGACGCTAGGTCAGACGGAACGCCGCCTGGTGAGACGAAACGTGGCCAAAGGTAGGGCCCACCACTATCACATTATCGGGTGCGAAAACCGAAGCGTCACCACACGCAGGCAGCTCTCCGCATCCCCAGGCGGGACTTGGAAAAACCCAAAATGGGATCTCTGCCGGGAGAGACCAATCGGGCTTCCTAAGTCGATTGAACGGTTTAGAAAAACACACCGAGAGACAGGTAGGGAGCGAAGGGACGCCCCATGTAGGTCATGCCGACTCCATCACGAACGACGAGCACGGGTCCCGGTCGGACATTTCCGACTGGAGCTCTCCAAACCCCATCACTCGGGCCATCAAGGTAACACTACCAAACCCCCTCTATTTCTTTATAATCATTTCATACATCCATACGCACATTCATTCCATACGCCCGTGCCTCCCGGACGATTTGGGCCCTGAACCACCTGGGGGCGCGAGAACTAAGCATCGCACGTGTAGCAAAATGCATCACAACGCTCTATGTTGCGTCACGAAGCGGCAGTTGCCTCATTTGACATGAGCAACAACAGAGCCAGGGGAGAAAAATGCAGATGAGCCCCATGTGGCCCTCGCCCAGTCTGGTAGATAGAGTCATCTCAACCTTCTTGTTCAATCCTGAACCTCTTGCCAAGCCCATAGAATCTCCATCGAGGGGAGGCCGTTAGGCCACCCGGGTCGGTCTCCGGAATGACCCAGGCATCTACCGGGTTGCAGGTAAATGAGCAGTGGAATGTCACAAGAGGGCTATGTTGACCCTGGCATGAATGACGGACCTAGATTCTGCTCGATCATACCCGTTAGCGAACTCACCGAGCGTGTCACTCGAGCCCGAGCGATCGGGACAAGCGACAAAACTCAGCCCCTCCGGTTGTGAGGTATCGAGGACGGGGTAACGCACACAACCTACACTGACCCCTACTAAGGCCCAACAGGGCTCGGGGGCTCAAGACACTAAAAGCCTAGGTCTATGACCCTAAACTCGCCCCTTCCGACTACGCTCCAAAAACCTGGGTCTGCGGCCACGATCTCACCCCATTCGGCTACCCTTCCGACTGCGCTCCAAACACCTGGGTCTACGACCCGATCTTGCCCCATCCGGCCATGCTTCAACTGCGCTCCAAACACCTAGGTTTGTGACCCTGATCTCACCCCATCCGGCCACGCTTCGACTGCGCTCCAAAAACCTAGGTCTGCGACCCCAATCTCGCCCCATCCGGCGACCCTTCCAACTACGCTCCAAACACCTCGGTCTGCGACCCTGATCTCACCCCATCCGGCCACACTTTGACTACGCTCTAAACACCTAGGTCTGCGACCCTGATCTCACCCCATCCGGCCATGCTTCAACTGTGCTCCAAACACCTGGGTCTGCGACCCCAATCTCACCCCATCCAGCTATGCTTCGACTGCGCTCCAAAACTACCTGGGTCTACGATCCCGAACTCGCCCCACCAGGATCCATGACTCCGACTCACCCGATCCCACGGCGCGCACCGACGCCAGGATCAGCGAGCTTCGTCTCGTCCGATCCCTTGACTAAACTGCCTCGCCCGATCCCACGACGTGCACCGACGCCAGGATCAGTGAGCTCCGTCTTGTCCGATCCATTGACTAACTACCTCACCCGATCTCACAGCGCGCACCGACATTAGGGTCAGCGAGCTCTGTCTCAACTGATCCCTAAACTAATGAAACTAAACTGCCTCGGCTGCACAATGATGCCTTGGTTGATAAAACCGTCTCAAAACTAAAAAACACGCACGCCCGATAAACAAACACCCCCAGACGATTCTACCCGAATCGCCGGTGGGCTCGGGGGCTACACTCGCGGGTGCGCTCGCGCGCATCCGCTGACAAAACAAAGACCTCCCCCACTGGCAACACATAAAACCCCTAGACAGTTCTACCCGAACCACCCGGGGGCTCGGGGGCGAGACCCGTGGGTGCGCTCGTGTGCACCCACCGTCGAGGCAAAGATCCCCCAGATGATTCTGCCTGAATCACCCGGGGGCTCAAGGGCTCCTGTCGGGTTCATAAACCTAGGGTCCCTCGTGGACTAGCTTCCCCGAAGGCTTGGCCTAGGTAGACAGCATGCAACTCATGGGCTGGCCCAAGTATCTAAATAGCCGGCCAGAAGGATGATCCAATCAACCGACCGGAGGTCTGGCCGAGGAGGAGCAGCGCCGCTTTCTGACTCCGGCCCGCCTCTTCGACTAGAGCGCTCACTTCGGTCTCTGGCCCACCTTCGGACGGTCTCTCCGACCAGAGGGCCTGGTAGAGCACTACCTCCGACTCTGACCCCATGTCTCTGACCGGGGGATGCAAAGACCCTGCTCACTGCTCCTCTACGACTGGCCCAACCAGAGCCAACTGGGACTAACTGACCGGGGATGTCTGCTCGAAAAGGATCAGGCAACGAATAGAGAAAGCAAGGCAAGGCAGACAAGTCAAACCACGATACCAGGGACCATACCTTGTACACCTGTAGGAACAGTACTCTGCGAACCGCCCTGACACAAATAGTGTTGTAGGCGCCGACATTTTCCCTACAGTATTGTGGGCGCCATTAACTCCCATATGGTAAGACACCACCCACATGCCTCTGGGCATCGACAGTGTTGTGGGTGCCGGGATTTACCATACTGAGTGCTCATGGTGAAACTCCTCACATGCCTCTGGGCATCAACAGTATATGTAGGTACCGACATCTGCCATACCCAAACAAGGATGACGGAACCTCCCATGTGCATCTGACATCCAATAGTGTTGTGGGCGCTTACCATCATCCTGTACCTGCTGGCATGGGCAACAAGGTTTAGAAGCATATGTACTCTCTCCTTCTCACTTGTAAGGCCATCCCCTTCATCTATAAAAGGTGATGCGCTCCCTCCAACATAACTCAGTCCTTTCAGTTAATCTAGACCGATCAAGTTCACTAGCTCACAACCATAGAACCGCCAGGTTTGGACCTCAAACACACGCTTGAACACTTAGCTCACGGCGGAGCTCCTGTCGCTCTTGGCCCTTCCGACCGGAGCCGACCGGACCTCTTGTACACCCCATCTTTCTCCCTCTCATTTGTAACCCCACTGCAGACTTCGAGCACCTAGGCTCAGGAATAAAGTCACTGATTGACTCTAACTGGACGTAGGGCACGTTGCCTGAACCAGTATAACCCCTGTGTCATTGAGTGCTAGGCCACCTCCGATCACAACGTACGGCAAAACTACAAATATTTATATGTTGGTCACTTTCTGCACCGACACCAAGATAAGATGATGAGTGCATGACCGCAAGATGTGAGCATGCGGTCTCTGGGGGGAGGTAGCTTTGATACTAAAGTATATATATGTTCCATATACACACTGAGGTATTTAATTGTGGGTTAGCTTTGATACGACTATATATGCATATTTATGTGTATATATAGGACGTATTTAGTTTTGGGTAGCTTTGATGCGGAAGTATATATATAGTGGGTATATATATATATATATGGAAGTATTTAGCTTGCAACTTAGAGACTAGATTTTCATTTTTGCATATATAAATGTGGGGTTGGGCTAAAATGAAATTCTTGTGCAGGTACACTAACAACGAAACATGTAGCCTGACTAGTTACGCTTATATTATGAGAGAATGTATGTATGCCACCATTTATGTCGCTAGAAGTTTCAATTTTTCCTAAGTTTGTGAGGATGTATGGAACATGCATGCATCATGATAATTCATACATTTGCATACTTGCATTGTTCCTCCCCTTATAAGTTTCTTATTCTGTTAAGTAACGCTTTCCTTATGTAAGGTTATTCTCACAAAAATTACACCATATTTTGTTGGTACAGATGGTAGCAATGATAGGGAATGACACTTTCTTGGACGTGTTCCACACCCCTGCCCTACTTTGGAGGGTGTTGCACTTCATGGGGTTCACAGAACTGCCCCACTATTTCTAGACTGAGGAGTACCTGGAAGGGCAACCATGGTTTGAAGTACAACTGACTATCCCTGCTCGTACACAAGCATCCCTTGGCAGGAGTGGAAAGTGGAATCCAAGGGAAGAACTCCTTGGGAAGGTGCCCAAGTGGTTGCTTTCGAGGTGTTGAGCAAGATTTGTTAGCAACACGGGGATGAGCTTACCGGCAGTGCCGCTGGTACTTTTCCTTTGGTGGATGCGTCTACAGCGGTTTGGACACAGGGCAACCGCAATGCGTTGATCCGAGACCGAGATGAGCGGGCAGAGAGTTCTAGTCCTACTATGAGTTCTATGTTCACCGTGATGAAGATGTTTTATGCTCATCAGGACACTCGGGACTTCTGGTAGGAGTCCTACACCACTTGCATGGATAGGCTTATGAGAATCGAGGCTGCGCAACGTCAGCTTAGAAAGCATGCCCGTAGGCACAGGAAGGAGACTAGAGCATTTGCCGAAGATAGGGATGTAGCCCAAGCAGCAAGGGCTGATGATTAGGCTGTGCTAATAGGACTACGGGAGCAGCTAGATGCCGCTCGCGCCGAGGTGTTTACTGCTACATGCCAACGGATCCTAGTTAACAACCATGCAGCTCTGGTAGAAGCAGCACGAGACAGAGCCGAGGCTGAAGCAGCACAGCAGGCACGAGTTGAGTGGGATTTGCGTCATCAGCTTGCTCATGCCCAAAACATGGTGGTTGATCTTCAGCATGAGGTGCATTATCTGAACAACCAACTACATCCGATCCTTGAAGAAGAAGAAGAGGATCTAGAAGTGTTCATTGAAGATGATGGTTAGGAAGAGGAAAAACAAGTGGTTCCTATGGATGAGGATGATGCTATATCCGACCTCGATAGCAAGCATGCTGATGTGTAGAGCAGCTTAGTGACTAGTTCGATGTGCTAGATGTATCCCCTGCTATCCCTTGTAATGGACTTGTAGTTTAAGTTTCGGTATTCAAGATGTAACTTCAATGTAATGTTGGAACCTTGCATGTTGGTCCAAGATGGTTTGAACACTAATGAAATTCTAGTTTCATTGTACTAGTGAAAATGTGATGTGCATGTGAACGTATTGCGAGTATAATGAGTAATGTGATTGGTGATGTATGTTGTGGAAATGAGTTGTTATGCCTATGTGTTATTGCATGAATTCAGTTGCAAATTCAGTTGGGCATGATTATGCAATTCCTCCACAATTTCTTGGCATCACTCAATAATTACTTATTGTTGCAATTTGTAGATGACTCGCACTCGCACTGGGGCTAGTACTAGTCAAGGTGGTAATGAGGATGACCTACCACCACCATCGCCACCCTTAGCGAATGAGTTCTTCACGTAATTTTTGGGAAACCAGCGAGCCATGGAGGAAACCCTGCGCCTCATTGCGCAGAACATAGCCCGTGCCCGCTAGTAGAATCAGGGTACGGAGCCAAATCAATATAGCACATTCAAGGACTTCTTTGACACCAAGCCTCTTATCTTCAAAGAGGCAGAGGAGCCGCTTCAGGCTGATGAATGGCTAAACACCATTGAATAAAAAATTTGTCTGTTAAGGGTCACCGAGCTGATGAAGGCCGAGTACGCTTCCCATCAATTACAAGGACCTACAGGTATTTGGTGGACTCTCTTATTGTCTTCCCTACCTGCTGGCGCCAATGTTATTTGGGAGCAGTTCAAGACTGCCTTTAGGGGACACCATATACCCTAGGGCTGATGAGGATGAAAGCAGCTGAGTTTATGAATCTCACCTAGGGGACAAAGACTCTGACTGAGTATATGCATACATTCAACAACTTATCAAGGTATGCGCCATAATTTGTGAACACTGAGGAGGAAAAGATAGAGAGCTTCAAGCGTGGGCTTGGCACCAAATTAATGAAGACCATGACAAATTCTAGATGTGCAACCTATAATGAATTTGCTAGTGATGCTCTAACCCAAGAAAATCAAAACAATTTGCACGCTGCAACAAAGGGCCTCAAGTGAGCTACTAAAGCAGGTGCATTAGGTTCATCTTAGTCAAAAGCTCCTATGATAGTGAGACCCGAATTTCGTTCCCCAGTGCCTAAGTTTAGACCTTCGTAGAATAAAATGCAGTCTAGCCGACCTCAGAAGGTGTATCGCAAGGCTTTCACCATTGCGCTACCCAAGGAGAACCCCTGGCAAGGAAGCTCCACAGGACCAAAAAGCAACCAGCCATGCTTTAATTGCAACCAGACCAGCCACTGGTCCAGGGAATGCCCTTATCCCAAGAAGGGTGGAAATCAAAATCACGGCAATCAGAAATAGTCCAATGCTAAGGCACGCCCTGGGTATGTGCACTATATAGCTATGGAGGAAATTCCCATGTGAGAAGTTGTTACCGCTGGTATGTTTCTTCTCAACAAACACCCTATAATTGTTTTATTTGATTCTGGAGCTTCACATTCATTTATGAGTCAGATATTTGCATCTAAGCATAATCAGAAGATAGTGGAAGTAGACAAGGGTAGCTATAGTATAAGTTTAGCTGGGGCTGCTATCTCTACAAACCAAATAGTTAGAGATGTGCTTATCTCCATACAAGAGAGGAAGTATACTATGGATATCATAGTATTGCCAGGATTAGCCATAGATGTGATATTAGGCATGAGTTGGATGAGTGGTCATGGAGTTCTCATTCACACTACCACTAGAACAATCATGTTGAGGGAACCCTAGGGGAGTAGTGCTTTTTTGGTGCCACTTCCTAAGAGTTTTTATCTTCAAAACTTGTCATGTGCCATTCAAACCACTACTCTCTGTGATATTCCAATAGTTTGTGAGTTCCCTGATGTATTCCCAAATGAATTGCCTGGTTTACCACCGGATAGGGATGTGGAATTTAGAATTGAGTTAGTGCCAGGTACAACACCTATCTCGAGAAGATCCATTAGGATGCCACCAAATAAGTTAGCTGAACTTAAAATTCAGTTACAAGAGCTATTGGACAAGAGTCTCATCCGACCTAGTTCATCTCCATGGGGTTGTCTTGCCTTGTTTGTGAAGAAAAGAACAAATCGTTATGGATATGTGTGGACTATAGGCCTCTCAATGCCGTAACCATAAAGAACAAGTATCCTTTGCCTTATATTGATATTTTGTTCGATCAATTGGTAAGAGAAAGGGTATTCTCTAAGATTGACTTGAGATCAGGCTATCACCAGATCAAGATCAGGCCTGAAGATGTACCTAAGATAGCTTTCTCCACTAGGTATGGCTTGTATGAGTATTTGGTCATGTCTTTTGGATTGACGAATGCTCCTGCCTATTTCATGTACTTGATGAATTCGGTTTTCATGCCCGAGCTTGACAAGCTCGTGGTCATGTTTATCGCTGATATCCTGGTCTACTCTGAGAATGAGATAGATCATGTAGAGCATCTGAGGATTGTCTTGTACAGGTTGAGAGATCATAAGTTGTATGAAAAATTTAGCAAGTGTGAATTTAGGTTGAGGAAAGTACCTTTCCTAGGTCATATATTATCTAAAAATGGAATCTCTGTAGACCCATCTAAAGTGCACGTGGTCATTGATTGGAAGGCCCCGACTTTGGTTCATGAAGTTCATAGGTTTCTAGGGCTAGCAGGCTATTATCGTCATTTCATTCCTGATTTTTCCAAGATAGCTAAGCCCATGACCATATTACTTTAGAAGGATGAGAAGTTTAATTGGGCTCCGGAGTGTGAAGCTACTTTTCACACACTATGAACCTTACTGACTATAGCTCCTATTTTGGCACCACTCGATATAGCAAAACCTTTTGATGTGTTTTGTGATGCATCAAGTACAGGTTTAGGGTGTGTGCTAATGCAATAGGGCCGAGTTATTGCATATGCTTCTCAGCAGCTGAGAAAGCATGAAGTTAACTATCCTACCCATGATTTAGAGCTTGCAGTAGTTGTTCATGCATTGAAGATATGGAGACATTACTTGTTGGGAAACATATGTCACATATACACTGACCACAAAAGTCTCAAGTATATCTTCACTCAACCTGAACTGAACATGAGACATCGTAGATGGTTAGAGTTGATTAAGGATTATAATTTGGAAGTGCACTACCATCTAGGAAAAGCCAATGTTGTGGTAGATGCACTTAGTCAGAAACCACATTGCAATATTATAGAACCACAACTGGAAGATGGTTTCAACTTATTGCATCCTACGGTGTTGCATAATGTTATGGTCAGCTATTCTCTAGAGAGCCGAGTTATAGAAGGCCAGAAAACAGATAAAGGGATCTTCTATCTCAAGCAAAGAATGTAGAATCAAGACATCAAGCACTTCAGGATAGATAAAAGGGGGATACTATGGTTTAAGGATCGACTAGTAGTATCGAAGGATCTAAACTTAGAAATAAAATCATGGAAGAAGCTCACTCTTCTAAGTTATCTATCCGCCCTAGTAGTAGCAAAATGTATCAAGACTTAAAAACCCGTTTTTGGTGGACAAAGATGAAGAAAGAAATCCTAGCCTACGTTGCTAGGTGTGATACCTGTAGCAGGATTAAGGCAGATCATCTGGAACCTACTGGACCACTACAACCGTTGTCCATCCTAGGCTAGAAATGGGAGGAAATAAGTATGGACTTTATTATAGGCGTCCCACACACACATCAAGGTCATGATTCTATATGGGTCATCGTGGATCGCCTCACCAAAGCAGCACATTTTCTACCAGTTAGCACATAGTATCACACTGGGAAGTATGCTGAGCTGTACGTTGCTTAGATTATGAGGTTACATTGGGTACCAAGGACAATAATCTCAGATCGAGGGCCACAGTTTGTAGCCTGCTTTTGGGAACACTTGGATAAGGCTTTGGGAACTAAACTAATCAGAAGCTCAGCATATCACCCTCAAACCTCTAGACAAACTGAACGAATAAATCAAATCTTAGAAGATATGTTGAGAGCATGTGTGATCTCTTCCAAGGGTTCATGAAAAAAATGGCTACCTTTAGCCAAGTTTTCCTACAACAACAATTGTCAAGGGAGCATCAGAATGGCTCCTTTTGAGGCCTTGTATGGTAAAAAATGTAGAACTCCTTTGAATTGGGTTGAGCCCGAAGAGAGGAGATACTATGGTATTGATTTTGTCAAAGAAGCGGAAGAGCAAGTGCGTTTTATCCAACACCATATTGAAGCCGCTCAGTCTAGGCAAAAGAGTTATGCTGATAAATGAAAAAGGCCACTAACCTTTGAAGTGGGAGATTATGTGTACTTAAAAGTTTCGCCATGAAGGGTGTGTAGAGGTTTGGAGTAAAGAGGAAGCTTGCACCTAGGTATGTAGGACCATATCAGATTATTGAATGGAAGGGAAATGCAGCCTATAAGTTATGACTTCCTCCAGAGATGAATGTGATTTTTGATGTCTTCCATGTTTCTCAGCTAAGAAAATGTCTTCACGTACCTAATGAAGCCATTGAACCCACCAATATTAAGCTCCAATCCAACTTGACTTATGAGGAGAAACTAATATGAGTTTTGGAAGAAATGGAGAGAGTAACTGGAAGCAAGGTGATTAAGTTCAACAAAGTGGTGTGGAATAACCACAGTGAACAAGATGCTACATGGGAACGAGAGGATTACCTACGTGAAGTTTACCCTGCCTTTTTTGAGGAATGGTAGGTCATCAAATCTCAGGGTGAGATTTCTATAAGGGGGGAGGGGCTATAACACCCTAGTGTTAAGCATTGCATTTGGGACCTACATTTCATGAGCACAAGCATCATCCAAGCATTCATGAGCTGAGCATATGAAGTTTCATTTCATTCACGTTATCTTTATCACATGTGATGTTGATTATATGCATGCATATGCTTGTGTTCATGTGTGACCAATGCAAGATATGGTTGTGAGGTCCCAAAAACACCTTAGCCACATCTAGGATGGAAAATGGAATAATGTTTGTATTCATGGCATGAGCCAATTTTGCTTATAAGTCCTAGTTTACTCAAAACTTCATTTTTCATGTTACTACTTTGACTAGAGTTGAACTATAGCATAGATTATTTGCATGGCAGTGCACCCTTAATAAAAGTTGTAGCTCTTGACATGGGTAACAAACTTTATTTAAGGGTCATGAACTAATTCAGTGCCTACCATAGTCAAAAATAGCTCCAAAGTAGCAATCAAATGCTGTTTAGGGACATAAATTTTTCAAGTCTGGGAGCTGATTTCAGTTTCAAAGTACTCCACTTTGGAGCTTTGTAAATTGAAAACCATGGTGACTTTGACAAAACTTTCTAAAGCAAAGTTTTAGATCTCTTTTAGCTCTATATTTTATATTAATGAAGTTTCCACAAAATCACCACGGATTAGGAGTACTAATGACCTGAAGTTGCTCTATCACTCGGCTCCTCCACCGTCTGAATCGGTGCCCCGCACGCTCGTCGTGGCCAACCGACCACAGATCATGGCCACTGCATGGAGGACATATGCCGGGGTTGGGCCACGTTGCAGTCGGGCGTGCGCTGAAGTGCACCGCGTGTCCACGCTCGCCTATTCACGCGCTCACTCGCTCCCCCTCTCGTCTCTCTCGCTCGCTCACGCCAGAGCTGAGCCGCGCCGCCGTCGCCATGGCCATGCACCTCCACCGTGCTCTCACGCCATCCATGCCACACCACCAACCAATCCATCATTCCCATAGCTCCGCCACCATCTCCTCTGCCTCCCCAACCTACCATTGTAACCGTTCGAGCCCAGGTGAGGCCACATTGTGCGTCGCCATCGTCATCATGGCCGAGGTGCACCGCCGGGCATGAGTTCACCCGGGGCCAGCCATCACCACTGCTCCTCCTACCTTCCTCTCTTTTGGTCCATCATCGCTGTAGGGTCTAGATGCTAAGGCTGTAGATCGATTAACCGCTACCGTCGTGTCGGTACGGGAACACACGTCCATGCCGTGCGCATCCGCCATGGCCGTGAGCATGAGCTCGTCGTGTCCATCCCTAACCAATCCCTGTCATCCCCCTCTAGCACGTGTTTCAATGCCTCTGTGAACCCCAACAGCTTATCCCATGATGGAGACCCGTCACCGACCGCCATGACCTCATCGTCGCCGTGCTCGCACCGCCGTGCCGCCATGCACGTGGTTGTGCCCCTCCGACGCCTCTACTAACCCTGATCTACGCCCGCTAGGTCACCATGAAGCCATAGCCGAGCTTGCCCTAGCCCATCGTGGCCGGAGTCGGCCGGTGCACCACCACGCTTCACTGCCGTGCTGCCATGGCCGCCGTCGAGCTTGCTCCGGCGCGCCTCTGAGTCAATCACAGGTACCATTCGACGCGGGGTGTCAAGGGGAGCATGTCGATGGTGAGCTCTCCATGGTCAACCGCTGTGCCCTGCTTCTGTGCTGACTGCGGGGCCCATAAGCCAGTCGCAACGGGTGTAGTGAGCCAGGTGCACATAGCAATTTTAGTTTTAAATGATTTTCTTTATTCTTTTTTAGAAATTGATTCAAACTTCAAAAATTCATATCTAGAGCTAGGAATGTCCAAATTGAGTGAACCCAATTTTGTTGGATTCATCATGAAGTGTAATATTTGATAAAAGTATTAAAAATACTGTTTGGAGTATTTTTCTAGGGGAATTAAATTAAGCGAGATAAGTGCTTTTAAATTAGTTACTGTCTTGTAAAATGCATAACTTGAGCTAGGAAGTGCTAAAAATGTGATTCAAATTTTGTTGGTCTTGTGTTAACATGGTCTAGCTAGGAAAAATACTAAACCTACCGTAGGCATACTTGGAATATGATTTTACTATTTAACCTTGATTTATTGGTAGTTTTGGGTGAAATTAATTGGTGTAAAAATACATAACTTATGATCATGAAAATTTTTACACAGTATTCTTATGATAAAATGAAAGTAAGAAAAATATGAAATCTATTATTTGACACTTTTCACTAGGCTAGACTATTTTTGCTAAAATAAGCCTAAGTAACTTGTTATTTTTGTAAAGGTGACTATACTTATCCAAATAAAATTAAATTTGTACAGTAGACTATTGGGGTCATGTGTAGGCTACTGTAATTTTCTTAGAATTTATTGAGGACTAGAAATATTTACACTTTAAATCACCTTATTATATAAGGAAAATAATAAATGCATGTAAATAAGTTATTGGGCTTAACCATGATGTTTTCTATAGAGCATGTAATGCATATAGTCTGTTCGTATTGGTAGTTAAGCTCAAAGTTAATTAGTTATAGGCAGCTAGTTAATTATTGCTCTATAATTCAACTAAATGGCTGCATCTGTAGTTTTTGTTGTGGTGATAATGATCTCTTCGGTGAAACTTGTTACTAACATAGTTGTAGAAAATTTTATAAGCTTTATGGAAAGTCCTAGATCAGGTTAATTGGATGTGTAAAACTATAGTTATGGTCAAAACAAGTGACTGTTGTTGCAGTCCAATAAGTACCTAAGTGAGTGTTTGATTAAGTACTAGAGAAGAGATACGCACCTACTCAGCAAAAGAAAGTTAATCTTGATATCACCCTAATGCCTTGCTATTAAAGATATTTATGATTATGCATTTCATCATATCATATCATCCATGTCATTACATATACATCCATAGTATTTTATTTCATGCTCATGCATATAGGATCGCACGAAGGAATTACCCTCTTGGAGTTCGAGGCCAAAGAGGAGGAGAATCAGGAGGCACCACCGTAGGTAGCTCCTGAAAGTGACGAGTAGGCTCCAGAAGAACAACCAAAGTGCCCTGATCATAGGCCTACATCTTTTCTGAAAGGCAAGCCCCGGAGCATTCTAAGCCACCTATGTTTTATAAAATATCACTTGAGTCATTTATGTTTGATGCATTAGGTTATAAGAGTTGAATGGAAACACTTGATGCATATAACTTCCTTGTCCAGAAATATACCTTGAACCCTGTGTAGGTCCAGGATCGAATATGTGCTTAGCCATGCTCAGACCGGTAGAAGTCGGGTGATTCCCTGTCACCTGCGAGATATAGGTGGATACCAGAGCATAGTTGGCTATATTTGTTATCGTAGAAAAGAACCATGGATAATATAACTAGAGGCTAGGCGGAGTCTATGTGTAAGTTGACTCATGTGTGTTGAGGACCAATACTAGGGTACCCGAAGAGGAGGGGCTAATGGTCGTTATACTTTAATCCATCCAAGAAGTCAATGGTGCGACCACAGCTCCAACTGACATCGAGGTGGTGGGCTCCGCCTCGCCCAACCCCAAGGTTGTGCGATCTACCTCGCCCAACCTCTGAGGGACAGGCTCTGCCTCACCCGACACCGAGGCCATGGGCTCGGCCTTGCCCAACCTCTAAGGGCGGGCTCCGCCTTGGCCAACCCCAAGGTCATGCGATTCGCCTCGCCCGACCACTGGTACGGGCTCCGCCTTGCCCGACACTGAGGTCGCGGGCTCTGCCTCGCTCGACCTCTAAGGGTGGCTCCGCCTCGCCCGACCCCAAGGTCATGCGATCCGCCTCGCCCAACCTTTGGGGATGGGCTCTGCCTCACCCGACACCAAGGCCGTGGGCTCCGCCTCATCCGACCTCTAATGGTAGGCTCTTCCTCGCCTGACCCATGAGGGTGGGTGGGCTCTGCCTCGCCCAACATCAAAGGCTCTGCCTCGCCCAATGTTTGAGGGCGGGCTCTGCCTCGCTCGATCCGTCAGGCACGGCTCATAACAGAAGCTCACGCCGCCACCAACCACTATGGGCCAGAAAGTACAACCCAAGGTCAAACTTCTAGCATCATGCAGGGAGAGGTCATGTCTCAACATGACCCATCGTCGTGACATGTCTTTCAAGGGTACTCACATAACCCACAGTGATAGATGTGTGGTCACTATGCTGCCTACTCCCAATATGGCCATGGATTAGCATGCTGGTTCGCCGCGTCGCCTGCCGGGGTGGAGAGGGACATCACAACCCGCTAACAACGCCAGGGCATGGCATCATCAGTGGATAGGCACCCCGCGTGGAGCTATCCCTATCACCACCTGCCGTGTCAGTGGGGCCCACACAAAGGAAAGGAAAGGCCTAGTGACCCAAAAGGATTTCCTCTCTCTCATTTTCCTCTTTTCTACCGTTGTAACTCATACTTTCCCTTGGCCTATTAAAGGGAAAGCATGGCATCCCATTAAGGGGCATCGCACCACATCAAATCAAAACCACTAGGATCGAACCTCGAACACATAGCCGAGCAGCGACCGGGCTCTCAGTACCCATTCGTTCTTTCCACCAGAGACTTGGGACCTATCCCTCTCTTGCCTGTTTGTAACCCCTACTATAAACTTTTCAGTGCTAGTAACACGAGCAGCAGCAATGAACTTGATGTAGGGACATTGCGCCTAAACTAGTATAAACCTCGTGTCCTGTTAGCACACCATCCGGGCTAGATGCGCAATATTAGAAATTTACTCGTTGGTGCTTACTCGAAACACCGACAGTTGGCGCACCAGGTAGGGGCCTTTTGCATGTCTCGACATCCACACCAGGCCTTGAATGGCTAGTCACAACCTCAGCTGGGTTCTGGGCGCACATGTGAACTTTGGGGATCTGGACTTCATCATCATGATGGAGGGAGAGTTGGCGACGGCTCCCACCACCGTCCGACCTCTCCACTCCACCGGCCTCAACGCGAGCGCCGAGGCGCTTGAGGAACTATAGCTACACGCACCAGAGGCCCACGCCCCCGGAAGCAACCAGCTCCTCAACTTTGACTATGGAAGGCTAGAGCGCCAGCTTGGCGTCTTCCTGGGATCCCGGCCGTCCTAGGAGGACCTGCGCCACCTCATCATCTCGTTTGCCAATGTCATGACGTAGCTTACCGGAGGGGAGCTACTTTCTCTAGAATACCTCATCTAGAGCGCCCTGACTGCGCTCCCATTCGGTCTCCGCAATGCCGTAGAGACCGATGGCCACCTTGTGGCGCAATGCGCGCCTCCATCCCCCGCAAATGATGAGTTCATGGGGATGACCGAATATGTCGTGGAGTCTTTCCACAACCTCCTCATGGGAGAATCAGAGTCACCCTTCGACTCTGACTCCAATAGGAGGAGTCATCACCCCTCTCGTGAGTGTTTCATGATAGGTATCCTAGAGGGACACGTTGAAAGCATCCATGAAGAAGAGGGTACCCCGATGAACTACCTCAATGACGAAGTCATCGGGGAGATAGGGTTCCCACCCTACCTGCGGGTGGAGTAGCTGAAGGCCCAGTACCTAGAGCTAGAGGAAGCACAACACCAGCTCAAGTAGGAATGCGCGGAGCTCAATTGGGAGATCAAGCACCACGGAGACGGTGGGCGCGGGCGTGCCTAGGCCCATGACGTGAACTGGAGGATCTTCGTGGATGATGAAGCCCTCCCACACTTCACCCGGGCAAGCCAGAACATCACTGCTATGGCGGCCTTGTTCCGTGGGCTTCTGGGGCCTGCGACGCCCGAGGATCATCGGGCCCACCGCAAGATTCGCACGCTACTCGTGCGTGCGGTGGCATAGCAGGCCAAGAGCTCGCTGTCTTAGCGACGTGAGCTTGACGCCAGCTAGTGCACGCCCTCTGAGTTAGCTAAGAAGGATGCATCAGTCCCCTGGGCACCACAAAGTGTCAGGCTATGCCCCATGGTCCCGGTACATCAGCGTCTCGACCGCAACCGTGACGCACGTGACACCCTCAACGTCCGCAGGCGTGTCCATGGCGATCTAAGGGAGGGAGCTATCCATGTATACCACCCTCATCGTGGCAGATGCCATGACAGCGGCGAGGACCAAGGCCCAAGCCTCGGCTTGCCGGGACCTTAGGCCTTCAGCCGACACATCCTCAACACCGCCTTCCCGCCACGGTACCGACCACCAACCAACATCCTAAAATACTCTGGGGAAACAAACCCCAAACTATGGGTTGAGGATTATTGGCTTGCTTGCCAAGCTGGTGGAATGGATAATGACGACTTCATTATCCCCAACCTTCCATTATTCCTGGCTGATTCAGCACAAACATGGTTGGAACACCTTTCGCCCAACAGAATCCAAAGTTGGGCGGACCTGAAAGAGATCTTCGTGGGGAACTTCCAAGGCACATACAAGCATCCTAGAAACCCATAGGATCTCAAAAACTACCGACAGAAGGTCAAAGAAACCCTCTGTGGGTACATCCGACGCTTCTCCTGGTAGTGCAATGAGCCACTAACATCACTGACGCTGATGTTATAGGAGCTTTCCTGTTTGTGACCACCTACGAGTCCCTGGTTCATAGGCTAGGACGTAAGGGCCCACGAACCACCAAGGAGATCCTTGACATCACCACCATCCATGCCTCGAGTGAGGAGGTGGTCGGAGTGATCTTTGACCACCTCAAAGGCAAGGCAAAGCGGGATGAAGACGCCGATGAAGGCACCTCCAATTGTCCTGACAAGAAGAAGAACAGGCAGTGGTGCGAGAGTTTGCTCGTGGCCACCACCGACCACAAGGTGGGCTGGAAGCCCGCAGAGGGTACCCCAGACCACTTCAAGAAGCTGCTCGAAGGGCCATGCCCAAACCACTCTTTCCCCATTGACCATCTATACAAGGACTATGACCTCTTGAAGCAGTTCTTGTCTAGAGGCTTCAACAAGGGGGAGCGCAGGATGGAGCCCAGCTATATGAAGTGTGCAACATCGCCCTCCTCCGCTCGGCCAAGTACTAGCATGCGTTGCACTGGTACCATGGCCGTCTAGTGCGAGGTCGGGCCTTCAACGTCGGGGACCTGCCACTCCGCTTCGTCTAGAACAAGAACCGCCACAAGTTCTCTCCACCGTAGGAGGGACCACACGTCATCGTGGGGGTGCTCTGACCCGGCGCCTACAAGCACAAGGCCATCAATGGCAAAGTTTTCATCAATGCCTGTAACATCGAGCAGTTACATCACTTTCTATCCTTAATATACGCATACTTTCTCTTATCAGTTTCATTATCAACGACCTAATCTTTAGGTGATGCCCGACCCCAGCAATGGCAGGGGCTTGGGCCTCCCTCGGGGGCTAATAAGAGCGTACCTATCTAGTAGACATTCTCTACGCCCAGCCTTCTCCCACATTAAGACCCAAAAGCGGAGACAAACGCTGAGTAAAACTGGTCGGACTGCGAGAAACCTATGCCTCGGTGGCTATAGGGCCTTTGCTCACCAGCGTGATCATAGTTTTTCTCCACATCCCAGCCTTTTTTCATTAGCTACGGCAAGAGTCGGTGCGCGTCTAATAGTATATCCACCTGGCAAACATTTCTATGTGTCCAACCCCCTCTCACATTAAGACCTAGGAGCTAGGGTTGCGGGAATAGACTCTGAGTATAACTGGTCGGACTACGAGAAACGTACGCTCCAGCGGCTACAGCGCCTTTGCTCACCAGCATGATCAGAGTTCATTCACCCGTACCCCAAGCTTCATGGCCTCAACGATGGAAAGGGTCAGAACGCACTAACCTTTTTATATGAAAAAGGGGAGAACGGCTAAAAAAGTTGTTTGGCCATAACGAGATTTAAGAGCTTGTCCATTTATTACAAGTTCACCACCGGGCTTATCTGCCTATATAAATTCTTGTGTGGGATGTTCTCATCCTCTATCTCCACAGGTAAGTGCTATCCCAGCAGGTAACAAAGTCGATCATATGGCTTGGCCACTACCAAGGGAGAGGTAGGGAGCACCAGGATGCCCCACGTGGGTTATACCGACCCCGTCGTGAACGACAGACTCGAACTCCACTCGAACATGTCCGGAAAGAGCTCTCTAAACCTTTCACTCATGCCTTCAAGGTATGTCCTGCGCCAGCAGGTCGCCCTTAATTTATGCATGTTTTCTTTTATCAATTTTGTTATCGAGCCCTCGACCATAGCAATGGCAAGGGGTCGGGTCATGCTCGGGGGCTGGCCAGAGTGTCTATTTGGTAGACTTTCTAGAAGCCCAACCCCTCTCTCACTTTAGGGCTGGCAAGAGTGTCTATTCGGTTGACACTCTCTATGCCCGACCCCTTCTCATGTTAAAAAACTAGAAGCAAGGTGTGTAGAAACAAACTCTAAGAAAAACTAGTTGGGCCGCTAGAAACCTATGCCCCAGTGGCTACGACGTTTCTACTCACCAGCATGATTAGAGTTTTTGTCCCCGCACCCCGAGCTTTAGCCTCCGCCTTCTCGGGAAGGGTTCGGAGGGCCCCCTATGGAATATCCATCAAGGAGGGGCCAGTGGGCCATCTGAATCAATCGAACGAATCGGGCTACCTCCCAACCCCAGCAATGGCAAAGGGGTCGGGTCTCACTCAGGGGCTAGCAAGAGTGTCTATTCGGTAGACACTCTCTATGCCTAACCCCTTGTCACGTTAAAAAACTAGAGGCAAGGTGTGCGGAAACAAACTCTAAAAAAAACTGGTCGGACCACTAGAAACCTATGCCCCAGCAGCTATGGCGTTTCTGCTCACTCAGCGTGATCAGAGTTTTTGTCCCCACACCCCGAGCTTTAGCCTCCACCTACTCAGGAAAGGTTTGGAGGGGCCCACCTACGGAATCTCCATGGTGGAGAGGCCGGCAGGTCGCCCAAAGTCGATCGGATGGCTATGGCCGCACCTGTTAGACAAGTATGGAGCAGTGGAATGTCCCATGCAGGTCACACCAACTCCACCACGGGCAACGGACCCAGACCCCACATGGACATATCTGGTAAAAGCTCCCTAGACCCGTCGCTTGAACCATCGAGGTAACTTTACCAACCCCCACTTTACTTTTCAAGTACATGAGCATTCGTTCATCCATTCTCATACATTCGCTCATACATTCGTTCATACATTCGGTCATACATTCATTCATACATTCATTCGTACATTCATCTCATACGTCCAAGCATTGCATATGCATTCATACATTCATTCATATATGCATTCATACATTCATTCATTCAGTCATACATTCATTCACACATTCATTCATACATTCATCTCATACATCCAAGCATTGCATATGCATTCATACATTCATTCATTCAGTCATACATTCATCCACACATTCATTCATACATTCATCTCATACATCCAAGCATTGCATATGCATTCATACATTCATTCCTATATTCATTCATACACTCATTCATACACTCATCTCATACATCCAAGCATTGCCTATGCAATTATTGCATCACAACACTTCGCATCGTGTCATGAAGTGGTAGTCATCTCATTCGACATGAGTGGCAACCGACCGAGGTTTGAAGGCCGGCCCGCAAAGGGCTCGAGGCCGCCTCGTGTCAAATAGAGCCAGGGAGAAAAACTTAGATGAGCCCCAGTGACCTTGCCTGACCCCGCTCAGAAGTGGACAGGGACATCTAGACCTTTCTCGTTCGATCCTAACCTCGAGCCAAGCCCATAGAATCTCCATCGAGGAGAGGCCAACGGGCCACCTGAGTCGCTCCAAAGCGACACGAGCATCTACCGAGAGGCAGGTTAAGGAGCAGTGGAATGCCACATGAGGGCTATGCCGACCCCGTCAGTAGATGATGGACCCGGATTCCACTTGGACATGCCCGTTAGCGAGCTCACCAAGTGTGACACTCGAGCCATCGAGGCAAGTGTCGTTAGCTCAGCCCCTCCGGTTGCGGAAACCAAGGATGGGGTGACACATGAAATCTAGCTGACCCCTAATGACCCCAACAGGGCTCAGGGGCTCGAGCCGCCTGACCCAAAATCGAGAGACTGGGGTTCAAAGGCCAGTCCACAAAGGGCCCAAGGCCGCCTCACGTCGAACAGAGTCAGGGGAGAAAACGCAGATGAGCCCTAGCGGCCTTCGCCCGACATGCTTGGAAGTAGATAGGGTCATCTCAATCTTCTTGTTCCATCCTAACCTTGAGCCAAGCCCACAGAATCCCCACTGAGGGGAGGCCATCAGGTCACCGGAGCCACTCTTTGGAACGGCTTAGGCATGTGTCCGGAGGCGGGTTAATGAGCAGTGGAATGCCATGCAAGGGCCATGCCGATCCTATCACAAATGACGGACCCAGATTGCACTCAAACATGCCCGTTAGCGAGCTCACTGAGCGCGTCACTCGAGCCATCGAGGCAAGTGACGTTAGCTCAACCCCTTCCAGTTGTGAAAACAGCAGACGGGGCGACGATCACAAAGACGAGACGACCCTAGACCAGACCCCTGCTACGCGCGGGGGCTCGAGGCAAGTTGGACTCGCAAGGAGACCAAACGCGCAGTTGTAGAACGATGGCTCAGAACCTAGGGAGGGGGTACGTGTGAAAACAAGAGACATTTTCTCCTACTAATTTTGCTATCCCCTCCTCGATGTTTAGTGACACCCGACCCCAGCAACGGCAAGGGGTCGGATCTCACTCGGGGGCTGATAAGGGTATAAATACACCCTTTTTGAAATAGTCGCCATGCCCAACACCCTTCCTCATGTTAAACCTAGTAGCAAGGTCTACGAAAATGAAGGACTGAGCATGGTTGGTCGGACTATGAGAAACCCATGCCCTAGCGGCTACGACACTCTTCCCTCCTACACCTCGAGCTTTACGGTCTTAACAAATGGAAGGGTCAGAACACACCAAAACAAAAGAACAGACCTGGTCAAACAAAACAAAATGACGAGTTTGTTTAAATGATACACAAAGGTCAGCACTTGTCTGCTGATTTCAAAAATGATAATCCGACCTATCTGACTAACTAGCCCCTCTGGGGGAGAACTATGTCTTCTATTCTGTCCGCCAGGTCCTGCGAAAGGGGAGCCACCGCCATCTCCATCTCCTCCAGCTCATGGGCTTCATACCCAGGCGTGAAGCCATGGCTCATCGCCTCTAGGTCGATGTTGTCCCCATAATTAGAACGAGCAATCATGAAGGATTGGTTCACGCGTGAAGCGCATTCCTCTCGAGCTGGTGCACCCAAGCCGTGATCTCGACGGCACGGGCCATGAGCGTGCTGGTCCCCTCTGACCGCACCACCTCAAGGTCATTGTAGACCATGCCGAGGGTGGCGCTTAGGATACCAAGCTCATCACTCTCTGCCTAAAGATTCCTCCTTGCCTCGGCAAGGTCCACGGCCTGCCCGGCAGAGACACCCTCGGCCTCTAGCTTCTAGGTCATCGCGTTTCCGAGCTCAGTCTAGAGGGAGCTGACCTTCTGCTGCATGTCGTAGCACTCTTGGCAAGCCTGGTCACACTCTCGGAAGGCCAGGTCACGATCCTCATGAGCCACATCATGCTCCGAGTGGAGCCTCTCCGTGGTTTGGAGCAGCTCATCCCGCTTCTTGCGCAGCCAGGAGATCATCTCGACATCTAGGCTCGCCCTCTTCTCTAGGGCCATGAGCTTCTCCTTGGCCCCTAGCTTCAGCTCCCTTTTCCCGTTCAACCTTGGATAGAAGGTCGAGGATCCGCTGGCAGGTCTCGGCGTCCTTCTAGAGCAGCTCGTCCTGCTCCTTTCGGACCTTGGTGGCCTCATCATCATCCCGACGCGATCTCACTGACAGGGCCTCGAACGCCCTCTCGGCCTCGTTAGCATGCTGACGGGCCTCGGCCACCCGCGACCAAAGACTATCCGCCTCCTTGGTGAGAGGAGTCAGCTCGGACACCCTCTGCTGGGCGACAACAAGCTGAGCGGTCACCTTATCGCATAGCCATGCCTCCTCAATGAGGCGGTCCTAAATTTCCTTCTGATCATGAAGAACCAAGACTTCCTCGGCTATGAGCTATGAGGGACTGAAAGAATATGATGGTTAGAATACAAAAATATGCAGAGAAAGGAAACGGCGAGAAGCAGGATCAAGCAAATACCCAGCCAGCGAGAACAACAACGTCGGCCAGGGCACCTTGGGCATGGTCTAGGGCTTTGAGCATGGACGCAACTCCCATGTCGAGGCTCTCCCGCTCCATGTTCTTGGCGGGGTCATTAAGGGTGAAGAGCGTCGATGCCGGATCCTACGGATTTGTCCACCAGAGCAGAGGCTCGCCCTGCATAGGCGAGTCACCGCCCACCGATGTCAGGGCCAGAGAAGACTCCCCGCAGGCTCCAAGCGCCGCCGAGCCCTCTCGCCACGATGTTCCCACTAGGACATCCCCTCCGATGATGGATGGGTCAGCGGTACAAGCGTCGACCTCTCTCCTAGCACAATGACGTCTAGGCCCCTTGGCCATGTCCCCCTCTGTCCGGCCCATGCCAGACTCCATCGCCTGGGCTACCAATGGCATGGGTCATGCCGGTACCTTAGGCTCCACCATGATAGCGCCT
Organism: Miscanthus lutarioriparius; assembly: GCA_904845875.1. Taxonomy (NCBI): domain Eukaryota; kingdom Viridiplantae; phylum Streptophyta; class Magnoliopsida; order Poales; family Poaceae; genus Miscanthus; species Miscanthus lutarioriparius. The sequence continues at coordinate 27,525,617 of CAJGYO010000015.1, forward strand.
GGCTGTAACCCGCCTGTCATATCCGTTGCCACCTCCACCTACGTTGGCGGGGTCATGACCGGCTGTGTCACTCCTACCGAGGTTGGCGCCATGAGCATGTTCGCCAGCCCCGTCCGCCCCGTCGTTGGCAGCAGTGTTGCCGCCATCGCTGGCTGCTTGGTGGCCTCCGAAGGTGCCCCTTGGGCCCCCATGTCTGCTCGTCCCACCAAGGGCACAGGCGCCACCATGGGCAGCGCCTATCCACCTAGAGATGCGGTCACACTGGCACCGCTCCCACCCGAAACGGGCGTGGCACCAGCCGATGGCTGCCGCCTTACTTGGAGGGCAACACTCTTCTTTGGCACCAGCACCAATGGATTACGCTGCGTCCTGATGCTGCAAGAAACAAAAAACATAAGTCATGATGAAATCCACCCAAAATAGGGGAAGGTAGAGAGCCCTGGGACCTGATTCAATGGACCCGAGAACTATATGGATTGACCGCTGAGAATCTGGAGTTGGTCACCAGCTGGTCCTAGCTGGATCCCCATGAACGGGATACCAGGGCCCTAGTCAGGAAAGACCTTTTCCAAACCACCAAATTTGATGGCCATACCCATGAAGGGTCCGGTCTCAACAAAAGGGAACCACAGTTCCCAAGCTACGCCATGGGCTACAAAAGAAGGCCAAAGCCCTCAGAGTCCTCTCGTTCAGAAAAGCCTCCGAAGGAATATTCTACTCCTCCGAAAGCTTGGGGGCTACTGTCGGGGACCAATACTAGAGTACCCAAAGAGGAGGGGCTAATGGTTGTTATACGTTAATCCATCCAAGAAGTCAAAGGTGCGACCACAGCTCCAGCCAATATCAAGGTCATGGGCTCCACCTCGCCTGACCTCTAAGGGCGGGCTCCGCCTCGCCCGACCCCAAGGTCATGCGATCTGCCTCGCCTGTCCTCTAGGGACGGGCTCCACCTTGCCCGGCACCGAGGCTGTAGGCTCCGCCTCGCCTGACCTCTAAGGGTGGGCTCCGCCTCGCCCGTCCCCAAGGTCGTGCGATCCTTCTCGCCCAACCTCTAGGAACGGGCTCCGCCTCACCCGATACCGAGGACACGGGCTCCGCCTCGCCCGACCTCTAAGTGCGGGCTCCACATCGCCTGACATCAAAGGCTCCACCTCGCCCGATGTCTGAGGGTGGGCTCCACCTCGCCTGATCCCTCGGGCAAGGCTCCTAATGGAAGCTCACGCCACCACCAACCACTATGGGCAGAAAGTACAACCCAAGGTCAAACTTCTAGCATCGTGCAGGAAGCAGTCACGTCTCAACACGACCCATCCCCACGACATGTCTTTCTAGGGAACTCACATTGCCCACAGTGATGGACGTGTGGTCACTATGCTACCTACTCCCTGTACGGCTACTGATCAGCACACTGGTTCGCCGCACCACCCGCTGGGGCAAAGTGGGACATCACGACCCGCTGACAAGGCCAGGGCATGGCATCATCTATGGACAGGCGCCCGACGTGGAGCTATCCCTATCACCACTTGCCGTGTTAGTGGGGCTCACACAAAGGAAAGGAAAGGCCTGGCGACCCTGAAGGATTTCCTCTCCCTCTCGTTCTCCTCTTTTCTCCTGTTGTAACCCGTGATTTCCCTTGGCCTATAAAAGGGAAAGTGGGCATGGCATTAAGGGGCATCGCACCGCATCAGATCAAAACCACTAGCATCGAACCTCGAACACATAGCCGAGCAGCGACCGAGCTCTCGGTACCCATTCGTTCTTTCCACTAGAGACTTGGGACCTGTCCCTTTCTCGCCCATTTGTAACCCCTAATATGAACTTTTTAGTGCTAGTAATGGAGCAGCAGCAATGAACTGGATATAGGGACATTCTGCCCAAACCAGTATAAACCTCGTGTCCTCTTAACACAACTCACTTAGCTAGCCGGATAACTCATTCCGACCATGAAGCCGTGTAGCTCAACTAAGGCTAGGCCTCATTCTGTTAGAGTGCGCAAACTGAAGGTAGTAAGGATGTGCTGGGAGCCGGTGTGAGGCCAAGGGTAGGTTAGAGTCCTGATCGACCTGACATCTAGTAGTGTCCCTGAGGGTGCAGCGCTGATCGAACCAGTGAAATATGTACCTAAGTTGTACGAAAGGTGACCTAACACTACCTTGGCACAGGTATGTCTGGGTTTTGTGTTAGGAATAACTACCTAGCTGGTTGCAACCGATTCAAATCGCCGCCTCTCCCAGATAGTGAGAAACTCGACTAGCTCCAGCATCGTAGTAATGGAACTATGGAATGTGATGGTTATGATGAACATGGAAATGATACACCAGCTAAGGTTATTATTGTTATGCTACCTAATCATACATCACATGTTGGCACAGGTTAGATGCTAATCTAGAAATGAATTGCTATAATTAACTTGGAACCGAATTATAAAATGTGTAGCTCAACTAGTGCCTTTTTGCAAAAATGTTATCAAGCTAGCTCCACTTATAAAGCCTTGCATGATCCTTGGAGTCACTTTATTTTTGGTTTAAGGCGGGTAAGTATAGCTGAGTACCTTCTTGTATTCAGGGTTTATTTCCCACTTGTTGTAGATAACACCGTCTATCACAGATATTGTAAGAACTGCTTCTATCCTACCGTGGACGAGGAGTAGCCCATGGGCAAGTCGCTTCTATATATCAAATCTATGATGCTTTTTGGGGATGTGATCATAAAGTGGAAAGTATTTGAACAATGGTGTGAGATGTTACACTACAAGAAGACGGAGCATTAGTGATAAAAAATGTGGCAAAATTTTCCTTTGCCACTAATGCCCATACTATTTGTGACAAAACTAGTTTTCATCACTATTATGTTGTTTATTCGTCACAAAATATTAATTCGCCACAGAAAGCATCTTTAGTGGCAAATCAAGTGGTGAAACACTGTTTTGCCACTATTTAACAAGATATCTGTGGCAAAAAAATGTTTACCTCACAGATATGACATTTACTAGTGGCAAAAAAAATTATCGCCACAGGACACACAATTAGTGAGAAGATATTGTGGTGAAATTTAAATTTGCCACTACTTCCCATACCATTTGTGAAAAAAACTAGTTTTCGTCACTCTTATGTCGGTTATTAGTGACAAAATATTAATTCACCACAGAAAGCATCTTTAGTGGCAAATCGAGTGGCCAAACATTGTTTTGCCACTATTTAGCAAGATATATGTGACAAAAAAAATTACCCCACTAATAAGGCATTTATTAGTGGCAAAAAATAGCGCCACAGGACACATAATTAGTAAGCAAATTTTGTGGTGAAATTTAAATTTGCCACTACTTGCCATATAATTTGTGAAAAAACTAGTTTGATCACACTTATATGGGTTATTTTTTGAAATAAAACTTATATCGGTTATTAGTGCAAAATGTTATTTTATCATAGGAAGCATCTTTAGTCGCCCAGCAACCCAGCAACAGCAAGCATCTCGGTCGGTCTTGCGAGTCGCTAAGGTCTTGTTTGTTTCCGTGTCGGTGTCACAATCGGTTGAGCAAGAAAAGCAGAATAACGCCGCCGAACACACCGTGACGAACGCGCGTTTGGCAGTCGCCCGTGTCGTGGAACGCGAGAAAATGAATTATGGTCTGCGATTCCCAAAATACGGTCCAAGCCGTGTTCGCTCAATCGTGACAACAACACAGTTCTAAACACGGCCTAAGTTGCGCCACTGCTCAAATCTGACCAAAAGACAACGAATGTATGCACTAGCAAGGCTCGTTTTCGGTTTTCCATCGCTGCTCCGTCATTGCATGCCTGCTGACTGTGCTCGCCTCACTGGGTTGGACCTCCGCTGTCACCACCGATTCACAGCCTCGCCGCCTCGCAGATCACGGCATTGATGGTTCGTGTCGGATAGGGCAGCGTCGGTTCGTCAGCTTGCATCGACGACATCACAGGGAGCCCGGGATGGACTGATAGGCAGACCACATTGGAGCATATGGAGCCTTGGTCATGGATTCAAGATCTACAATCCTTATATAGGTCATTTTTTTCATTTTGAGAAAGTTTGAACAAAATGTAGTTCAAATTTCACAAGTGTGTGACATAGTTTTAGAAAGTCTGTATGAGATTTAAGAATTTGTGACTAGTGTTTGATAAAACTTTCTCAAATGGGAAAATGAGCTATGTAACAATTGTATATCTTGCTGAGATAATCAAACTTGGTATTCAGAGTTTTTTCATCTGAGGTCATTTAGTGTCTCATTTGAGCAAGTTTGACCAAGTCAAATTTGGTTAAATGAAAAAACAACACTTTGACTCTAGTATTATGAACTCTAAATGACTTCAAATTGAAAAGTTTTGAATACCAAGTTTGTTCAACTCATCAAGATCTACAATTCTTGTTTTGGTCAACTTTCCATTTGAGATAGTTTGGACGGTTCAAATTTGTGATTTTTAAATTTCGATGCTTACAAACTAGTTTTCGGAACCCTAGATTGTCTCAAATTGAAAAGTTTTGAATACCAAGTTTGTTCAGCTCATCAAGATCTACAATACTTATATAGGCTATTTTTTCATTTGAGAAAGTTTGAACAAAATGTAGTTCAAATTTCACAAGTGTGTGACATAGTTTCAGAAAGTCTATATGAGATTCAAGAATTTGTGACTAGTGTTTGATAAAACTTTCTCAAATGGGAAAATGAGCTATGTAACAATTGTATATCTTGCTGAGATGATCAAACTTGGTATTCAGAGTTTTTTCATCTGAGGTCATTTAGTGTCTCATTTGAGCAAGTTTGACCAAGTCAAATTTGGTCAAATGAAAAAACAACACTTTGACTCTAGTATTATAAACTCTAAATGACTTCAAATTGAAAAGTTTTGAATACCAAGTTTGTTCAACTCATCAAGATTTACAATTTTTGTTTTGGTCAACTTTCCATTTGAGATAGTTTGGACGGTTCAAATTTGTGATTTTTAAATTTCGACGTTTACAAACTAGTTTTCGGAACCCTACATTGTCTCAAATTGAAAAGTTTTGAATACCAAATTTGTTCATCTCATCAAGATATACAATCCTTATATAGGCCATTTTTTCATTTGAGAAAGTTTGAACAAAATATAGTTCAAATTTCACAAGTGTGTGACATAGTTTCAGAAAGTCTATATGAGATTCAAGAATTTATGACTAGTGTTTGATAAAACTTTCCCAAATGGGAAAATGAGCTATGTAACAATTGTAGATCTTGCTGAGATGATCAAACTTGGTATTCAGAGTTTTTTCATCTGAGGTCATTTAGTGTCTCATTTGAGCAAGTTTGACCAAGTCAAATTTGGTCAAATGAAAAAACAACACTTTGACTCTAGTATTATGAACTCTAAATGACTTCAAATTGAAAAGTTTTGAATACCAAGTTTGTTCAACTCATCAAGATTTACAATTCTTGTTTTGGTCAACTTTCCATTTGAGATAGTTTGGATGATTCAAATTTGTGATTTTTAAATTTTGAATAAATATCCGGATAATATCCGTTTTAAATATCCGGATATATCCGATACTTATCCGGATTATCCGATATCCGTCGGATATCGATGATATTACATCCGTATTTGATATCCGCCTAAGATATCCGTTTTAGTATCCGTATCCGAAAAAAAAAACCGGATATCCGAGTAACTATCCAGATAAGTGTTCATATTTGTTCGGTCGAACGGACGGTCGAATAAATATCCGTACCGTTTTCATCCATAGCTACGGGCTACAGGTACACGACTACATGCTTGGCCCACAGGCCTAAATAACGATTGTTAAGGACCCGATGAAATACACGAGTGAGTTACTTATTATTCATAAAAAAAATATATCAGCTAAAATAAAACTAAGATGGTCCGAATGTTGGTATTTGGCTTGATCTTTATGAATAGACAATTATGGTATTCTATATTATTTTTTATAAATGTTTACTATATGATATGATTTAAATAATCATTTATTTATGACTTTATATATTAACCAAGTACATTTCTACTTGTGAATTCGAATTAGAACTATTCATTTGTATTCGTATTTAAGAAAATTCGAATTTGTATTAGTATCGGACAAAAATATCGATATTGCCTTGTCAGGGAGTACCGGTCAGCAAGGGTGTTGGCGTGTTGCCATGTTGGACACGAGCGTCTCAGGCTCTGCACCAATGCCCGGAGGCAAGAAGTAATGGATCGGCGGCCGTGTAGGTATAAGCGGTGTCCACGAAGGATTGAGTTCAGATTTTTGTTGGCTGCCTGATCTCGGTGCAAAAATATAGGACAATCTTGCTCTATTTTCTTTCTATTTTTATGGCGAACATTAATGTCGATGAATATACATAGCTGGCAGCCTCATTATTTGTTAAGGACCCGATTTTGTATTTAACAAAGATTTAAAGCACCATAATTTGCTTTATTAGTTATCGAATATGAGTGAGTTCGTTATATAAAAAATATTAGGCAATGATATTTGGAAAACGAACTAATTAAATTATACACTCTCCGTTCTAAGGCTCCATTTGGCACGGCTCCACTTCACCCATAAAGCCCTTTTTGGGGGGCTTTAGCTCCATGAACAGCTCTATGGGTGGAGCTGTAGCCGTTTTGATAAATCGTTTGGCAAAACAGTTTCACATATAGTTTTTCTTAAAATATGCTCTCAGAGAACGCCATGTAGAATGAGGTGAAGCCAAGAGAAGCCACTATTTTTAGCTCCTTCCCACCCCAAAACTCTGTGAGAGCATGTTTTTAGGGCTTCATCGGTGGAGCCATTTTATTTTAACCCGTTTGGCAGAAAACGGCTCCAAGCGGCTTCTGAAGCCGCTAGAGAAGCCCTGCCAAACGGGGCCTAAATTATAAAAAGTTCAAATTAAGTTGAAATTGACACGGAGCTATTTTGAAGCTGTGCCAACTACCTAAGAGCATCTCTAGTGGCTAGCGGGGGAAATAGATGTCCATTTTTCTGTTTTATCCAAATTCGTATCTGATAAACTTGAATGTAATTATCCATATTTGGGTCAAAATGATATCGAACAATGTGATTTTTGTTGTTTTCTTTATTCGATTCTAAATCCGTATCCGAGAAAGCCATGGAATATATGTGTCGGGTTCATAAACCCAGAGTCCCTCGTAGACCGGCTTCCCAGCAAAGGCTCGGCCCAGCAGACGAACACTACGAATGACACACAGCTCTTGGGCCGGCCCAAGAGTCTAAACGATAGGCCTGAAGGGCGGTCCAAATCTCCGACTGGAAGGCCTGGCCGAGGAGGAACGGCACTCGCTTTTGACTTTGGCCCGCCTCTCCGACCGGAGCGCTCGCTTCGGTCTTCAGCCCGCCTCCGGACGGCCTCTCCGACCGGAAGGCCTGGCCCAACACCACTTCTGACTCTGACCCGCTTCTCCGACCGGGGATGCGCCGAACCCCTGCTTACAACTCCGCTCCGGCTTACACAATCAGAGCCGACTGAGACCAACCAACCGGAGACGCCCGCTCGGTAGGAACCAGAAACAAGCAGAGAAGGTAAGACAACCCAAGTCAACTGCAATACCCAGGACCGTACCCTGTACACCTGCAGGACAGTACCCTGCGACCTTCCTGGCATGGCAGAGCCCAAGCAGTGTTGTAGGCGCCGACATTTTCCCCTACAGTGTTGTGGGTGCCATCAACTCCCATACCAGACAAATACGGTAAGGCTCCCCCACGTGTCTCTGAGGCATCGACAGTGTTGTGGGCGCCGGCATTTACCATAGCAAGAGAACACGGTAAAACCCCTCATATGCCTCTGGGCATCAACAATATAGCAGGTACCAACATCTGCCATACCTGAAGAAGACGACGCAACCTCCCACATGCCTCTGACATTCAACAGCATTGTGGGCGCCTACTGTCGATGTTTGACCATCGATAGCCTGCCACGGGGTTACCCGGGCCAGTATGTTCGGGCTTCAGCGTATGCAGAACTCGACGGTGAACGCAAGAGACAGTCGATTTATCCTGGTTCAGGCCCTCGACTGTAGTCGAGTAATAGCCCTATGTCCAGTCGGCGTTAGCCTTTGCGTTGGATTGATTGTGTATTGTTGTGTTGTAGAAGTCTCGTGTCTCCGTCTCTAGGAACCCTGCCCTCCTTTATATAGTCAGGAGGTCAGAATCCTAGTCGGTTTACAATGAGAGTTTCTAGTAGGATTACAGAATAATACTACTACTAAGATTATATAGAGAGAATCCTAATTAGACTAGATCTTCTCTCTTCCTTGAGGGGTATCCCGTGGGTCCCGCACCGACAAGCCCTCGAGCACTTCATGGTTGAGCTCCGGAAGCCTCGTCTTGTTCTTTCAGGTCTTGCGAGCAGGAACAAGCGTCGTCCGAGTGCTTTCTTGAGCGAAACCGTGTAACATTTTTTGAGATCTTCGCGTGGTGTGTACCTTTTTGAAGAAAAAAGTACTCCCCTTTGGGTGTAGCCCCCGAGCCTCTTGCTATTTGGTACAAGGAGCAGGAGGGTCTTGTCTTGAAATCACTCTGATCCTTCGTTGAAATGTTCCCGAGCATGTACCCGGGTTCTTTATCAAAAATAACTCCGATATAGCTCGGTCCGGCTTCTTTTTTTCATGACTCCTTGAAGTAGTTTTGTCTTGCAGAGATCTTCTTGGTGACGTGCGCTTTTTCGAAGAAAAAAGTGCACTCACTGAGTGTAGCCCCCGGGCCTCTTGCTATTTGGAACAAGAAGCTGGAGGGTCTTGAATCTTATGTTGTTCGAAAATTGCTGTCTTGAAGAAGCCTTTCTTCCCCTGTTACAGCCTCTGAGCATTTATTCGGGTTCTTTGATTCAAAAAGAACTCGGATGCATTGTCTTGGCGTATTCTTTGGTAGTCTGCTGTTTGTCAGGTGTAGTTGTATGGTGGTGGTTGAGTGTAAATGTTGCCTATTCACGGGTTGTATAGCGTTGGCATATTCTTCCGAATATGCTCGTCTTAATCTTGTTCGCCTCTCTTTGAGTCTTCCATTATTGAGTCCTGTCTTTTCACTGTGTCCTTTGTTAGGCTTGTTTCGTTGGTGCTCCTAGTCCATGTGCGCCGCTACTTCGATCTATAAATACCCTCCCGGAGTGCTGTTTTCATTCATTGAATATTTTGTTGCTTGTTCTGTATCACAGAACCGACCAATTTATAAGAATACAAGTACAATGGCAATCCGCAAGCTGTCGCACTGTCATACTTGAACCCATATAAACCCGGTAGTCCGTCGAGTACCACGACGGGTCTCGATAAACGATTTACAACAACCAAGATCATACAGATTCAACATACATGCCACATATTACATAAAGTTCACAGATACTTTTCATCATCGTGAGTCTGAATAAAAGTTATTACAAACCGAGTTTGATAAATAAAGCGGAAGCAAATAAGTTTGAAGATAAAGTTTCCAACATAGTTTGATACAATTGCCAAGCTAGATCACGGTCCACAAAAGCAAGGATAGGAATTACTAAAGAAGCACGCCCAAGGCTTACTCCTCATCCACAGCGGGATAGAAGCAACTCTTGCAATAACCATGATACACAAGTGCCATCTCGCAACATTGGGAAAATAAACCCCGAGTACGAGAAGGTACTCACTAGACTTACCCGTCATGAACGAGAAAATAAAATGACTCCAAGGATTATGCAAAGGCTGTATAAGTGGACGTAACTTGACAACATTTTTGCGTAAAAGCAATTAAATCATGGTACAGTTACTAATTCTTTACCAAGTTAATTATAACTATTCATTTCTAGGTTAGCAACTATCCTGTGCCAAACATGTGGTACATCCTTTAGAAGCATACAATAGTAACCATAGCAGGTATTGTAATTCCATTTTCGTCCGAACCATCATGTTCCATAACACAGTTACTACGATGTTGGGACTAGCCAAGTTTCTCACTATCCAGGAGAGACGGTGATTCGAATCGATTTCAACCAGCTGGGAATTTATTCCTAACACAAACCCAGGTCTATCAGCCACGATAGCCTTAGGTCACCTTTGATACAACTTAGGTACACATTTCGCGGGTCCGTACCGCGCCGCACAATCTGGAACACCAGATGCCAGGATGCTCAGGCCAAGCCTGCCCTTGGGCTCAGTCTGATCGTTCCTCGGAAGGAGCGCACAACAGAACGATTCCCGGCCTGAGTTGAATTACTCGGCTTCGCGGTCGGAACGAGTTATCCGGCCAGCTAAGTGAGAGGCATGCGTTCAATCTTGTCGAAGCACCAACAAGCAGATGCGGTCCTTAATCGACATAGACGGGATAAATCCACACCCAAGACCTCCATGTCTTGTTGCTTCTCTATCTACTTCCCGTCCGGTCTCGATTTACTTTTACCACATGGTTCATTCCACGATAGCGAGATGTAGCCAACCGTGCTCCGGTATCCACCTATATCTCGCGGTGTGAGGACATCACCCGACTTCTACCGGTCTAAGCATGGCTAAGCATATATATTTGATCCTCGGACCTATACCGGTTGCAGGTGTAATATTTGGACAAAGAATGTACATGCATCAAGTGGTTTCATTCAACTCTTATAACCTAATGCATCAATCATAAATACGTAAGTAAACATTTGTAAATTCTTTGGGAGACTTATAATGCTCAGGGCTTGCCTTTCAGAAAGGAAGTAGGGCGATGATCGGGGCACTCGAGAAGCTCTTGAGGTTCTCGCCCACGCCTTCGAGGAGGCTGCGGCTTGCGGATCCTCCTGCGGGTTCCCTTCCTCCGCTTCTTGAATTCCAAGAACGTGATCTCTTCCTCCGATCCTAGATGCATGAGTATGGTATAAGTATTACGAATGCATATATGTTAACAAGTGCATCACGTTGTTTGAGTAGGTGCATATCTCTTCTCGATTATTACTTAACTACTTCTACAATGCATCGACTATGCCACAAACAAGAGCTACTTGTTTCACTCATAACTGGAGTTCTACAAATCCAAAAACAGTGATCTAGGACTTTCTGGAAAGCTTATCAAATTCTCTACCACTTTGTTATTAACCATTTTTACAGTACACATCAGTTTCAACATGCAACTCATCACACTCTAGAATTAGTCCGGAAACTATTTAACATGCAATATAAAGTAATAACACCTCTACTTCATGTAATCATTCCAAATTTGACAACTTAAAATCTACCAACAGTATAGGCATACCAAAGACATTTTAGATAATATAATGGTGAAGCCCAAACTATTTATTAAATTGCCTTTATTATTTTATTTAGATATCTAGGTTAAATAATAAATATATATCAGATGTGCTTAATAAATTCTCAAAAATTTACAGAGTCTTACTAATGCTATCAAAGGACTACTATAAAAATATCATGTCATTTTACTAAGTAGAACATTCTATACAACAATGATAAGGAAGCAAGGCTTGAAATAGCATAAATGGAAAATCCTATTGAAAAGTGTCAAGCAACAGATTTCTTATTTTTCTTAACATCCATAAGGTACTAGGATTACCTCCAACAAATTTCATGAATTTTGGACTCATAATTAATTTATAAAAAATCATGCAAGGATGGACTAGCCATAAAGGAAAAATCTATAACTATAATTATACACATGCACTGGTCCTCAAATTTTTACTAGAGTTCATATATGACAAGAATAGCCTACCACAAAAATTTCATAATTTTTGGAGCACAGGAACTCTAGATATAAAATAAACAAATTTAAATACATTCAAAAGCACATTTCAAATCCTGATTTAAATCTCCAGAAATTTCTACTGTTGAAACCAAGAACATATTTTTATTAAATACTATACTTCCTGAGCAACACAATCATATTTATTTCACAATTTTTAGGAGCTACCAAACTAAAGATACAAAAATAACAAAACACATGTGAATCTGCATTCAAACTAAACTGGATTTGAAATCTTTGAGTCACGACACGCTGGACCCATCGTCGCGAGGCAAAAAGCAGAAACTGCGGTGGCTTTGCTCGACGAGACTGGCCAAAACTCGATGGCGGCGAGTTCGCCGGCGGTGACATCATCACTAGACCTTCTACTCGACCTAGCGCGTCGATTGGTATACTTTTGGCCGCCCTATCGCCGACACCAATGACGACGGCGGCGGCGGCTCATGGCGGGCTTTCGGCGAGGCGGGACGTCGGCGATGCGCCCGGTGGGGGCTACGATGGCTCGACCTAGAGCTCGGACGAGCACCGATGGACTCTGCCGAACCCAGCGCATCAGCTATCGCGTGGAATGGTAGACTACAACGGCGGCGTGCTACGACGGCGGACACGGCGGTGAAGCTCGATGAGTTTTGCACGCGGCGGCGACGCTTACCGAACGTGAATGGCGGGCACGGGAAGAAGCTACGGGTCTTTGGGGAGACGGTGGAGCTATGGCGGTGGTGGAAAGGGAGTGGCTAGGCGCCTTTGTCTTGCGCAGCTATGGCGACAGCGGAGCTGCGGAAATCTTCTTTGGCGCCACGAGGCGACAAAGGGGACCGAGGCGAAGCAAATGGGTGCTTTCGGTGAAAAGCGGTGGTATTTGGCGTGATGAAGGCGGCGCTTGGGGCGCGTCGTGGCTCTGTCTTGACAGACCGGCGGCGACGCTGCGGCCGCTTCCGCTTTCGCGCGCGCTGGCGGCCAAAATTCGACGACGGCGGTCGGCCATTGAACGTTGCGATTCGATTGATTCAGACGCGAACAGGACGCGCGACGGCGTGTTTTCTCGTTGATTTATCTCGCAAATCCGTGGCTCCTTAGTACAAACCCCCGAATAAATTTCGTAGACCTAAGTACCAGCTACAAATGTCATTCAATGATCTCGTGCTAATTAAGAATCAAACTGAGAAAAAACATCCCCAAAGTGAGCACATCGATTCGGTCGATGAACCTAGACTTAGAAAAATGCTTAAGTGTTGAAATCAAGATTTTCTTTGGTTTTTGTGGGACCCATTCAAGCATGTTAGAAGCTAAATCAGTCCATGACCCAAAAAAATAAAAGTTGTTGCTTATGTCAAACACTACAACTTTGCTTTAGTGAACTCCTCCATGCAAGGTCCCTAACACCTAGTTCAACTTTAGTCAAACATGTCACTTTGAAATCATGATACATACACAAACCATGGCTAAATGACCAAACTAGCCTTAGCACTAAATACCAAAGTTGTTCCTAATGATATCCTAAGCATGTTTAAACAATTTGCAAGGTCATTTAAGCATTTCATGTAGTAGTCACTCATATAGCTATCCAGGTCAACACGTGATATTACTTAAGTGCTTGATCATGAAAGGTGACCTTCATGAACAAGGTTTCTTTTGTTAACCTAAGTGTAGCTAAAGTGTTTTAGTGACCAACATTACCCACTTGCATTCATTTGCACATGATCATAGGCATATGTTCCAAGAAACACGAGATAACAAGCAATGTTTCATATGTTTCGATCAAATGTTTCAATTGTAAGTGATGATTTATGAATGCTTGATGCTCATGCTCATGTTATGCGAGTCAAGTTATGCAAGGCTAACACCCGAGGTGTTACATTCTGAAGCCTTCGTAGTCGTGAATATGGTAGTTTGTGAAGTAGAGCAGCCCCCGGGCATATTTTGTAGTTCCTGTGCATCTTGTGATAGGGATTAGAGGTAGACTAATCTCGCAGTGGCATTGTACTTGGAAGTACATGGTGGTAGTTGGCAGAAGTCTTGTGATGTGGGATGCGTTCCTTCATCCAGCAGTTCTGGGTTGATCTTCCTTGCCCGCCCTGTGACTGTCCGGTGCAGATCAACACCTGATCCTGCATCACGTCGGGCTTGGGTAGACAGATGCTTGCCGACTTCCCCTGGTTTATGTTGTCTCGCCGTGCTGCTGATTTCCGCTTTGGATGCACTGCGTCCGTCCTTTGAAGAAAACAGTGTAGCCGAATGCGGTTTGTTCTACCGAGTAGCAATTTGGGACACGTAGTCATTCTAGAGCCTAGCTGTGTCCGGGTTCCTCTTTGCTACCTTGCTTGTCGTAGTACCGAGTTCGTTGGGTCTTGTAAGATGTGTAATCTTCAATTTCTTGAAACCATTTATAATGGAAAGAATCTTGTCTTTTGAGTTGTCATTCTTTATTCTGCTGATGTCCCGGTTGTTCATGAGAGTCCCGAGTTCTTTTTTAAGGACCGGGTTGTTATTTTCCTTGTGAGGTAACCTTATGTTGCTTCATGGTTGATGAGTTCTTTTTGCCGCAATATGGTAACTCTACCATTTTCCTAGATGGATAAATCCGAAATCTGCCCGTTGAACTGTACCGTTTTGTGGATTTGTGCCTTCCGTCATTTTAGCTGTGTCAGTAAATGGACCGTTGCGTTCTCACACCGTGCTTTAATGGGCCTAGTGGGCCGTTTTTATCGCTGTAAAATCTATTTAAAGACCTTTCATCTTCTTTTTCTTTACTACCTGCTCTTGCTTTGAAACCCTAGTCCTGAAAACTCCGCCGCCGCCATTGTCGCCGTCATCTGAGCGCTGCCGTCTGAGCCTCATCTTTCTTAGTGCCTTTTTGCTTCCCTTAGTACATGGGTAGGAAGAAAGCCACGAGCAAGTCCTAGGCTGCCTTCGTGGACGAGGAGTCATCCTTTTCCGTGATCAAAAACCAGGAGTTCGTGGTCATGAGGGCTACCCAAAAGGCTTGGCCGGCTCCGACAATGACTGAAGACCAGCTTCGCGAGCTTGTTGGCAATGGTCTGATCCAGAGCAAGGATATTACTGAATGGAGGGCTCCAGGCGAGCATCGAGTCCCTGCTCCAGGTCCTGGTGAGATCGTCCTCTTTGTCTCCTTTGTCCGTGCTGGGCTCTGCCTTCGCTTCTGCCTTCCTCCATCGATTCCTTAATTATTTTGGGGTTACCTTGAACCATCTTACCCCCAATGTTGTCCTTCATCTTTCTGTCTTTGTTCATCTTTGCGAAACTTTTCTTGGAATTCCTCCTTCTCTTTCCCTCTTCCGTTACTTTTTTCGTCTAAAACCCCAACCCCGCCACGAAGACACCAGTGTTCTTTGTGGCTGTGGGATTCAGTTTCGCCAGGGTCTTAAGAGCAAGTTCTTTGACTATGACCTGGTTGATTCTATGAGGGATTGGCATGCCGACTGGTTTTACACCGCCAATCTGATTCGTCCTCTTGCCGTTCACTCTGGATCTAGTCCCTTGGTTAATGACCGATGGGATAAGAACCCTGTGACGACGGCTGAGGTTCAGGCGATCCAGCCATTTCTTGATAGGATAAGTACTCTGAAACAGCAGGGCTTGACCGGCTTCGGTATTGTCTCGAGCTTTCTTCGTCATCATGTTCAGCCTCTGAAGGAGCGAGAGAACTTTGGCTTCGAGTACTCTGGGGCTGAGGATCCTTCACGCATGGTCCCTGCCCTTGAGTTGATCGACAAGGAGGTACTCGAGCGTCTCCAGAAGATGCTGAAAGGATCAAGCATTGTCCTGCTTACTGTCTCCGAGTACTCTGCCAACAACCCAACTCCAGCTGTAAGTCGTTTTCTCTTCGTGCGGGTACTTTCTGTATTCCTTTTGCTGTATCCATTTTTGCTTAATTTTCCTTGTCTTGTTGTTTTATTCTTTTCGTAGTAATTGGGGCGCAACTTTGTTGACCCGATCCCCCTTGATGTCCTCCCTGCCGTGGTGAATACTGGGGAGAACCTTGCTGGGGCTGCTGTAACCAGTAAGTTCCAAATCACCACAGTGTTTCCTGGAGTTTCTTCCAGAGTTGTTGATGTATATGAAGAATATGTTCCTCGTCCAGTCCCTCGAGGTCCTCGTAGTGTCTCGAAGAGGGGGCGAGCGGATGGTTCTTCATCTGGTTTACCTGCTTCCAAGAAGTCTCGTCAGCCGAGTACTCATCCAAGTACTCTAGTTATAGGTAGCGTGCTCCTAGGTGAGCATATTAATGTGCTTGGTCTTTTTGTTATTTATTTGTGCCTTTGACTGAGTTCTTTTCTCTCTCTTTTTTAGATGGCGCTGTAGCTGTCTTGCTGGAGACTGAGGAAGATGAGGACGATAATGTGCCCCTTATTACGCATCGGTGAGTTGTTTACTTGTCTTTCTTTTGTTGAGCACTTCTTCTTGTTCTAACTTTGTCCTTGCTCTTTTTTGTAGCAAGCGGTCCTTAGGCTCGAGTTCTTCTGGGGTTCCAGTATCGACCACGCCACCCCGTCGCTGGCCGTTGTTCCCCCTACAAGGTCTTCTTTTTGTTTTACGAAGAAGAAGATAGTTGGGTGAGTGAATTTGGTTTCGTCTCTTTACTTCTGTTCTCCTTTTCTCTTGTTCTCATTGGCGAGTTTCTTTATCAACTTTCAGGCCTTCGTCTTCTCTCGACCCTCCGTCGACTTCTTGCTAGCCCTCTAGTGTGCCACCGAGTACTAAGCCTCAGGACTCGGAGTGCACGGTCGATGAAGTGGTTGTGGGGGAGACAAGGTTTTCTAGTGATGATGCTGCTGCTGACTTGGTTGCCTCGGAGGTGACCGTGCCATGGCGGTGGATTCATCTAGGGAGGTAGCCGGGACTGCCCATGATGTGTCCCTGATCTTGCCTTCTCCGCATCGGCCGTCTTCTCCCTCCGCTCCTCTTTCTACTAGAGATGTGGTTCATCAATTTGATGCCACTCATCGGTTGTCAGAGTTGATCGCTTCTTGGGGAGACTTCGTGACCTTTGCAACTTCTTTTGGAGAAAAACTCCAAGTAAGTTTTCTGAAGTTCTTTCTTTGGATGTTTGTCTTTCTCTTGTTCTTATGCCTTTTTTCTCTCTTTCTTTTTGTTTAGTCCTTCTCTCGGGACCATACCGGCTTCTTTTTCTCATCGAAAACCAAGAAGAAGTTGTCTTCTGAGTTGAGTGTCCTGAAGACAGAGCTTGATCTCTGCCAGGCCGAGATGGAGGCTGAGCATCAAACGCATCAGAAGGAGGAACAAGCTCTTCGTGCCTGGGTTGTTGAGGTCGAGAAGCAGAGGGATGCTGCTATCCAGGAGGCTTTAAAAAATTCGGAGGCCATGAAGAACTTGGAGGCCGCAAAGAAAGAGTGCAATGGTATTGCGGGTTCTTTTTGTCTCCTCATGTATTCAAACTTTCCTTTCTGCTAACTTGTTGTTTGGTGCCTTGTCCAGCTCTCCGAGTTGAAAAGCAGAAGCTCTCGGAGGGCATTGATGAAATGAAGACTCTTGTCCGTTCTAGTCACAACAAGGCTGAGGAGGTAATTACTCATGCTGAGGAAGAACTCGCGCTTGCTAAGTTGATTAGGCGTGGAGCTAATAGAGATCTTGTGCAGGCCCAAAAAACTATTGAAGACTTGTCTGGCAAGTTGACGACGGCTACTGAAAACTGGAAAGCTTTGTGGAAATCATTTTGGTCACTAGCCGATATTCTCCAAACTCCAGCGGATGATGGGCAATCTTGGGCTCAGTTAATTCCTCGAATTTCGACTCATTTCCAAGAGTTCGTGAAGAGGTGTGCCCAACTATGTACCAAGAATGTCCTGGCCCAGGTCCGGGTTCTTGCTCCAGAGGCGCCTTTGTCCAAGATAGCAGAGGAAGCCGATAGTCAAGAATACATTGATGCCGTTGAGAGGATGGAGCCTGAGGTTGAAGACTTAGCCAGTAGAATTGTAGATAATCTTAATATTGTTATCTCTTCTCCTGATGATGACGCTTGATGTAATTGACCTTTATGCTCGCGCCTTGTAATATGACATTATACTTCTTTTTGAATGAAGATTTTTTGTTGATGTCTTCTTTGCCTGGATGCCTTGTTTATTCTTTGGATGAGTTGTCTAAGTGATCAGAGTTATTTGACTTGCCGAGTACTTTGTCTTGCTTTTGTCTTTGCCATGTAAACAACTCTACGTGTTATCTTGACAAACTTTCTTGATTTGTCAAGTACTTTTCTGTCCTTCTTCTGTGCCATGTAAACAACTCGTTATATGCAGATCTTTGTGTTGACAACCTTTCTTGATCTGTCGAGTGCTTGTCTGGCCTTCGTCTACGCCATGTAAACAACTCGGTATAGAACGTTGTCTTGACAAACTTTGGGCTCTTGTTAGTACTGAAAGGACTTAGGACCGGAGATCTCAAGCATATTCAGCTTCTTCTTTTCAGCTCTTTCGCTTAACTCAAACTATGTTCAGCATCTATCTCTTTCCTTAGTTGCAAAAACTTCTTAGGATCGGTAGGCCCCCGAGCACTTTATGGTTGAGTTCTGGAAGCCTCATCTTGCTCCTTCAGGTCCTGTCGAGAGGTACAAGCATCGTCTAAGTGCTTTGCTGAGCGAAACCGTGTAGCGCTTCTTGGGGTCTTTGAGTAGTTTGTGCTTTTTTTGAAGAAAAAGTACATCCATGTGAGTGTAGCCCCCAAGCCTATTGCTTCTTGGCACAAGGAGCTAGAGGGTCTTGTCTTAAAATTGCTCTGATTTATGCTTCAGGCTTAGTTTCAGTCGCTTTGCTTTTTGTTTCGGGTGTTAGCTTGTTAGCTACCCTCATCGGCGGGCTCAAGCATCTTTTCAACTATTTTGCTCTTGGCTGGGATGCTCAGGCGTATTTTTAGCCATTTTGCTTTTTGGTTCGGGTGTTAGCTTGTTAGCTACCCTCATCGGCGGGCTCAAGCATCTTTTCAGCTATTTTGCTCTCGGCCGGGATGCTCAGGCGTATTTTCAGTCATTTTGCTTTTTGGTTCGGGTGTTAGCTTATTAGCTACCCTCACCAGCGGGCTCAAGCATCTTTTTAGCTCTTTTGCTCTCGGTCGATAGGCTCAGGCATGTTTCAGCCATTTTGCTCTTTGGTTCAGGTGTTAGCTTATTAGCTACCCTCATCAGCATTTTTGGCCGGAATGCTTATTGAAGACAACTCAAAGAAATTCATAGCAAGACGTATGTTGTGTAGAAAGACCATCTTTATTGATCACGAATGTTGATAAGCCATAATACATGTGTCGTCGATGGACATTATCTGTATTGATCATGGACGTTGATCCCTTGCGGCTTGAATATATATTCTTTCTTAAGTTGTTTTCACGCGTAGAATCTTCTTAGTTGGCTGATGAGCCATGTGTTGCTGACTTCTTTTCCATCCTCGGTTGTCAACTTGTATGTGCCTGGTCCGGTGACTGTTGTGACAATAAAAGGACCTTCCCATGGATCGAAAGCGGTTTATGACGTCCCTCGCTTTTTTTTGTATTCTTCTTAGCACTAGATCTCCGATTTGGAGTGATCGAGGTTGGGTACTCTTGTTGTAGTGGCGTCTTAAACCTTGTAGGTATCTTGCTGATTGAAGGGTTGCGTTTACTCGACTTCTTCTGAGCTATCGAGTTCTAATCTTCTGGTGTGTTCTGCTTCTCCTTCATCATACTGTTCTATCCTTGGTGATGTCCAGATCAAGTCGGCAGGTAGTACGGCTTCTGACCCGTAAACTAGGAAGAAAGGCGAGTATTCGGTGGCTCTGCTTATTTGAGTTCGTAGCCCCCATACTACTTTGGGTAATTCTTCAATCCATTTTGATCCATAGTCTGCTAGCTCTTCATACAGTCTTGGTTTCAATCCGGCTAGTATGAGTCCATTAGCCCTTTCTACCTGTCCATTGGCTTCTGGATATACGACTGATGCATAATCTATGCCGAAGTCACAATCCTGTGACCAACTTTTGAATTCTATAGCTGTGAAGGGAGAACCCAAATCTGTGATGATTCGATTGGGCATGCCGAAGCGGTGCATAATGTCTAGGATGAACTCGACTGCTTTGGCTGCGCTGTATTTTGCGAGTGGTTTGTATTCGATCCACTTGGTGAACTTGTCAATTGCTACAAAGATGTACTCAAAACCGCCTTTTGCTTTCTTGAGAGGTCCTACTTGATCCAGCCCCCAGCAGGAGAAAGGCCAAGCGGGTGGGATGCATATGAGATTATGAGCTGGTACATGGGCTTGTCTTGCGAACATTTGACAACCTTTGCATTTTCTGACTAGTTCTTCCGCGTCTTTCAGAGCTGTTGCCCAGTAGAATCCGGTGCAGAAAGCTTTGCCGACTAGTGTTCTTGAAGCGGCATGATTTCCGCAACAACCTGAGTGTATTTCGTCTAAGATCTCTTTGCCTTCTTCAAACGAGACACATTTTAGGAGTACTCCTGATGATGCGGCTCTTTTGTACAACTTTTCCCCCACTAGGACGTAGTTCCTACTTCTGTGAACGACTCTAGTAGCCTCCTCTTTATCTGCTAGCAACTTATTCTCTTTGATATAATCAATAAAACCCTATGTCCATGAAGTTTTGATTACCAGAATCTGGTTGCCTTTGGCTGTGAGTTCTGGGGTTGTCTCACCGGGTTGTTTGATAGAAGGAGCTGATAACTCCTCTATGAATACGCCGGGTGGGACCTTTGCCCTGTCCGATCCGAGCTTGGCGAGGACATCTACTGCAATGTTGGAATCACGCGGGACATGTAGAATTTCTAATCCTTGGAAATGTTTTTCGAGTTTTTGGATTTCAGCGTAGTAAGCACCCATGTTTTCTTTGGTGCAGTCCCAATCTTTGTTGACTTGGTTGATGACTACTGCCGAATCGCCGTATACGAGTAATCGCTTGATTCCGAGGGTAATTGCCACTCATAGCCCGTGGATGAGAGCTTCATACTCTGCTTTATTGTTGGTAGCTTGCCATAATATCTGAAGGATATACTTGACTTGTTTTCCGTCTAGAGAAATTAGGAGAACGCCTGCACCGGCTTCGCCTAGCTTGAGTGATCCATCAAAGTACATCTTCCAGTGGTCAAGGATGGTATTGTATAGCTCTTCATTGTTTGGACTCAAGAATGCTGGAGCCACTTACCAAAGAGCAAGACATCTTCCAGTCTGAATTCTTCATTGTTTCTCGGATTTTCTTTACATAAGTCTTGAAATTGCCACCTAGCCATGATTCCGTGAGAGAAAGCTTCAATTACTTCTCGTTCGGTGATGTCATGTACTTGAGCTCGTAGTTCTCCGAATCGTCGATAGTAATCTCTGAGACTTTCACCTCCCTTCTGCTTGAGTCCTTTTAACTCTGCGTGGATGATTGGGTGTGTAATAATACCTGCGAAATTTTCACAGAAAGCTCTTTGCAAGTCCTCCCAATTTCTGATTGATTCTAGATTCAATTTGTCAAACCATTGGAGAGGCATGGTTTCTAGGGCCATCGGAAAGAACAGGGTCATTATATCGTCGTCTCCTCCGGCTAGTTCAATCGATTGCGAATATATCCTGAGCCACTGCCTTGGTTCA
This sequence comes from Miscanthus lutarioriparius, assembly GCA_904845875.1. NCBI lineage: Eukaryota > Viridiplantae > Streptophyta > Magnoliopsida > Poales > Poaceae > Miscanthus > Miscanthus lutarioriparius. The sequence goes on from CAJGYO010000015.1 coordinate 27,546,909, forward strand.
GTCTTGCCATCATATTTAGAGTGGTTGGACGGTTTGAACTTGTGAGGTAGTCGTATTGACGCAAGTCTGTTTGCAAAATAGGGGAATCTATCGTGCGTTTCGGCTTCTTTGAATTCCGATTCGGCACCTCCTTCTGGCCAACTGTTGTTTTGATGAGAGTAATCTTGCGAGGCTATCTGGGCAGGCGCCCTGCTTCTGGTCTTTCTTGGTTGTTCAACTCGGTGGCTCTAACTATGGTCCCTTCTACTTTCTCTGTTATGACTTCCACTTGGTCTAAGTCTCTTGAAAGCGGACTTTCTTTGATTTTGATCTTCTTGCCTATGAGTCGTTGATCTGGCGGGTAGTCTTGAGTGGATCCTTTCTTCGTGCATCCTCAGGGCTGCTGATCGGAGAAAATCCCAGAGTTGTTCTTGTTTTTCAGTGGGATGTGAGGTCGCTCTGAGTTCTTCTAATGCTTCTCAGATCTTATCGTAGGGTGTATTTGCCGTGCGTCTTTCTTTGACTTCTCGTTGTGATTTTCTTCTATCGTACTCGGCCAATTCTGACTCATATCTGATCCAAGCTTCCTTGCGCTGCCTAGCACGGTGTTGGCATCCTTGCTTCAACTTGTTTTTTCTTTCTCTGGCTTGTTTCTGATTCTCGGTCTCACCATCATAGCCCTGGGCAAAGGGTGATATGTTGGATTCTGATTCATCCGATGACCTGACATCGGGCGCTTCTGGGGGGACCAATGGTGATCGAGGACGGCGAACCATGAGTACTTCCCATGCGTGAACTGTTCTGCTATTGGCGTTAATTTCCACACTGTCGGAGTTGCTGATAACTTTAGTAGAGGCCTCGAGGTCGCAGATCGAGTCTAATTCTTTGTAGGGTAGAATTGTCGTTGTCATCGTGTCGACCAGTCGGGTATTGCTATCCTCAGGAACAGAGCCCGACCAGTGGACGATGCAGTCTTGAGATGTTATAGTTAGTACAAGACATTCCTGAGCTCCCTTCAGTGGCATTCTAAGCACCGGATCGAGGAATCCTTCGGGCCGTGTCTGATAAGAAGTCACCATGTTGTGGAGTCCGAACGAAAAAGGATCTGGCTTCTTGAAAAGATTCTGCGTGTACTCCGAGTTGTATTCTTGATAGGCTAGGACCGCGTTCTTAAGCCCCATCGGAAAAGAACTCGGTTTCCCGAAAGAACTCGGATAAGACTCTATCTCGGATGTGGAGCCTGAGTTCGAGTCGAATACTCAAAGCCACGAAGCCTGAGTGGAATCGGATATCACGAGCTGCGCGAATCTTCCGGTGATTTGATCTGTCGTAGTCGCCGAAATAGAATAGTCTTCATGGTGATTCGAATCTTAGAGGAGACGGCCTTGGAGCTTGCCATTGTCGTCCGCCTCGCAGATTCATGAGCCGAAGATGAAAGTTGATCCCGTCGAGAAGATCATGCTGTCGAGGTCCATCGAGCTCTCGGATGCAAATCCACCGAAAACCCCTACCTGGCGCGCCAGCTGTCGATGTTTGACCACCGATAGTCTGCCACGGGGTAACCCGAGGCAGTATGTTCGGGCTTCAGCGTATGCGGAACTCGATGGTGAACGCAAGAGACAGTCGATTTATCCTGGTTCAGGCCCTCGACTGTAGTCGAGTAATAGCCCTACGTCCAGTCCACGTTAGCCTTTGCGTTGGATTGATTGTGTGTTGTTGTGTTGTAGAAGTCTCGTGTCTCCGTCTCTAGGAACCCTGTCCTCCTTTATATAGTCAGTAAGTCAGAATCCTAGTCGGTTTACAATGAGAGTTCCTAGTAGGATCACAAAATAATACTACTACTAAGATTACATGGAGAAAATCCTAATTAGACTATATCTTCTCTCTTCCTTGCGGGGTATCCCGTGGGTCCCGCACCGACACCTACCATCGTCTTGCACCCGCCAACGTGGGCAGCAAGACTTAGCAGCGAACGTACTCCCCCCTCTCACTTGTAAGGCCATACACTTCATCTATAAAAGGGGCTGCGCTCTCTTCCAACAGATAGGTTGATTCAGATCGATCAAGTTCACTAGTACACAACAACAGAACCACCAAGTTCAAACCACGAGCACACGCTCGAACACTTAGCACATAATGGAGCTCCTGTCGCTTTCGGTCCCTCTAACCAGAGTCCGGCCGGACCTCTTGTAGCCCCATCTCTCTCCTTCTCGTTTGTAACCCCACTACAAACTTCGAGCACCTGGGCTCAGGAATAAAGTCGCTGACCGACTCAAACTGGACGTAGGGCATGTTGCCTGAACCAGTATAAACGTTGTGTCATTGAGTGCTAGGCCACCTCCGATCACAACGTACGACAAAACTACAAATATTTACTTGTTGATCACTTTCTGCACCGACAATATGACCGATAGTCATATCAGCAAAGAATGCACATATGGTGTTATTTTCATGTGACTAATTATTATTTTAATATTGCTAGTGTTGTATCATTAAAACTATTTAAAGTTCTCTATGACAATTGATTAACGACTAATGATTTAAATGTAATATCTATATACAAATAATATTTTTTAATAGCCAATATTATGCTAATGTTGCTATTGTTGTATCATTAAAACTTATGAACACTTTATATTAGTACATGCTTGCCAGCAGTCAAGGTCGATGCAGTTCTTAGCCAGGAGTAATAGATTTAGAAGGACAAATTAGTTCTATAGCTGTTGGGTGGGGGGAGCACCTCCGGCGGGCTACCCCGGTCTACCCTCGCCTGTTAGGAGAACCCTCAGACGACCTCAGCGCAGACTACTAACTGAGCCGTGTCTGCGACAAACGTCCCCGGCTAAAGTTACTCTAATCCAATGCAGATGTAGGTTTGTCAACATTCGGTGAGGGAACCCTCGCCTGAGACGGGACCGTCGTGGAGATAGGCCGGTGCCCTCTGACGGGAGACGGAAAGCGGCGATCCCAGGGGCGGTGTCAGTGGCGCCGTCATGGGAGTAGTTGAGGCGGGCATGAGAAATGTCCATCGTGCCCCTGTGCACGGGTAAGGAAACACCCGCAATAGCAAGGGCAAGATGTAAATTCACCACGACTACGGGTATGCCCTATAAATACCCGTGAGTGGCAATGTACCAAGACACGAATTAATGTCTATTTATTCTAAAATTTATTGCAACACTATCATGTTCTGTTACCTTTGACCCTCGCTTCCTTATTCATGTGGGAAACCCTTGGCCTTCTCCGTGCTAGCGTCTAGCGAGAGTACAAGGCCGGGCGAAGCCCCACAATAGCATTAAAAGAACCTTGTCTTAGAAAAATAGCCCCGAATAATATATAACCAATTTTCAAGGGATGCATCTTATTTGAAGAGGTCAAAAGCCAAAAAAAATTCATTATCTAAAAAATTAGCAAAAATATTTTTTCAATAAACACATATTAAAATAATATTTTCTATTAAAATTTATAATTTCTACTAGTAGAAATAATACTGCCATTCTTTAATTTTTCTTTCCCACCGAGCACACCCTTTTCGTCCTTGTATTGTATTGGTGAAAATTGTTCCCTCCAATAGTTGCGGACCACAAGGTGTTTACTACTAGTAGTATTTCCTATTTTTATTATTGCCAAAAGTTACCTTCCGTCATCAAGCCATCATCAATATTATTAGCCGCCCCTGATTGCGCCTGGGTCAAAGCGGCTGCCAAGGCCATATATCGCCATGGCGCATGCCGAGATGCCTGCGGTACGCTAGTTGACCCACAGATCCACGCCACCGATGCGGCACATCTTTCACCATGTCCATCCATCATCGCGACTCCGATCCGCCGCCGCCACCGCCATCGCCACCGTGTCCATCTCAGCACTGCTATCTTTCAACCCAATCCGTCAAGGTGCGATGCCTCCAACTGCATACTGATATCCTGATTTTTGATCTGTGAATACGCATCAAATCCATGCCATGCCTCTGCGAGACACCAACCTACGAACACTGTTGGGCATCCATGTCTCCTGCTCACTCCTTCATATTTCTTAAATTATTTTTTATCAGATTGTTTCTTTTGATAAAATCTCCATTAATCCCATTGCTATTTCACAGGGAACATGGCTCCACGGCTGCCTCGATGAATTGCTGAAATGGACAGAGAATTTGATGAGCTTACCTCTGCTTTATCCAATGACCCAAGGGACCAGTTGATCTCTTGTACGGTATAGATTTGTTTTATACATTCAGTACCACTAAATATTTTCTCTGCATAAAAAAATCTGATGTAGTATAGCATGTAGCACCAAAGGAAATTATGAAAGCTACAATTTTTTGCAGCCTCATGTTTGTAATATAATGTTACCTTTGTGACGGCATCTTTGGGTTTCACATTAGTTCAACTTGTACCCTACATTCTGAAGTAGGATTAGGTGAAAGTAGTGTGTTTTTCTATGACAAAAAGTCTGGTAATGCAATTCTGTACGACTCTTTCATGGTTACTATTTCCGCAACATAGTTTCTGATGTCTTGTTCATTTAAAGTGACTTGAAAATTCTGAGCATTATGATGTGTTTGTCATATAGAAAATGGTATCTGTCTAACCATGAACAATATTATTTTATATAATATATCAGCAAATTTCATAGATTCCATAAGTTGTCTGTAAATTTAATTTATTAGATAATATTCATGCTGACAACGAAGTGGTTGAGGAAAGGGTCAGATTGCAGGCACAAATTGATGCTTCTGAACACGTGAAGCTGCAGCTCGACCACATGCATAAGTTGTTAAGCAACGTGCTGAGGCTACCGAGCAACGAGCACAAGCTTTGGAAGGCCAAGTTTCCACAGTGGTCAAAACAAATGCACATTTGAAAGAAAAGCGGCAATCCCTATGTGATGATCTTAGTTCTTTGCGTTGAAGCACAGAGTGGAGAAGTTGTAGTAGTATCATCAAAGTTATTTTGAGGGCTGTGAGTGGTTACCAATTTGAACTGTTGAAATAAATATTATTGGTATAGATTTGAAACTATGAGAATTATATTGCTATAATGTACACCCGTTGAGCCATTTTGCAACTATAAAAAGTTTTTGTGTTGATAAGTTACCACTTTTTCCCATACATATTGTGGCGAACCATTAGGCATGACTATAACTGAAACAGTGAGAACAAGCATCGACATAACAAACTGATGTGATGGCGAAACATCGGTCACTACTATGTCTTATCAATTCTCACAAAAAAACATATTGTGAGGAAAAGTTTTGCCTCTGTAATATATATGTGAGGATGAGTTACATCACAAATAAAATGTATTTGTGTCGATAAGGTGCCACTTTTTCCAATATAAACTGTGGCAATCAACTTGACACAGTTGTAACTAAAACAGTGAGAACAAATATCGACACAGTAAACTTATATAATGGCAAAACTTTGGTCACTGATATGTAGTTTCTAGTGACCATATAATTCATCACTTTTATAGTGTTAACTGTGATGACCAAATTGCCATAAATACTCTATAGTCGTGACGACTCTTCTCACCACGAAAAACACTATAAGTGACAAACTTTTTGCTACTAATACATATGTTTTTGTGACAACGAATGGGGCCACAAATGGCCAATTTACTAGTGGCACCACAATTCGTCACTAATGAGTACAACCATTTGTGGGGAACAAAAAATCATCACTAGAGTATTTGTGAGGCGAGTATTTGTGGCGACTAGTGGCGATTTTAAAAGTTGCCACAAAGGTTAGCTTGTGGCGAAAAAACAAGCTTTTGTGATGAAAATTTTCGTCACAAAAACCCTTTGCCCTTGTGGTGTTAGTTTAAAAACTATCTTTGCTTCTACTACTACTGTATTTGAACTTGGTATTGTAATAACTCTTTTCGTACTCTGATGTATGGTGAACTCATGTAATATGTGGCTTGTATGTTGAATCATGTACGATCTTGGTTGTGTGATTGGATTATTCAAGATCCTTAGTGATACTCGACGGGCTACCAGGTTTATATGGGCTCAAGTATGACAGTGCGATCGCTGTTGGGTGGTTGCCATTGTATTTGTGCTCTAATAAATTGTTCAGTTCTACCACACGGACATGACTCTTTTCCTATCTTGTTCATTCCATGGGTGCATCAGCCGGTCCCAGGGATGGAGACCTTGATGGTTGCATCTCTTGTGACTCTAGTGACAATGTTACCTTTTCTTTCCATACTTGCTTGGTCTGTGGACTTGACTTTGGCAGAGCAGGTTCATTTTTTACAACTGTTTCAGGTTCCTCACATTCCTCCTAACTTTTCTTTGGGGATTGAGTCTTTTGGTTTCGGGATGATCGATGTCTCCTCCTAGAGTGGGACTTCTTTGGCTGCTCATAAGTGGTATAACTATTGAAATAACAGCGTACCTTTTCTCCAAGGAGTTGGAAGTGAATTTGTCCAGATCTGACATAGATGATCGCGTTGGTAGTGTTGAGGAACTGTCTTCCAAGAATGATGGGTGTATCATCTTCTTCTTCTCCCATGTATAGAACCATGAAGTCGGCAAGGGCATAGTGATCATGTATCCTTACCATTACATCTTTTGCTATTCTCTCCAGAAATCTGATTGATTGGTCCTCCATCTGCAATTGCATATATATAGGGAACAAAGGTTCATCACCAAATAAGTATTCATACATTACCTTAGACATTATGTTGACACCTAACCCAATGTCGCTGAAGGTCTTGTGGAAGATTCTTTGTCCAATGGTACACTCGATCGTGGGTACTCTTGGGTCATCCTTCTTAGCATGGAATGGTGAAGCGAGGAGGTGGTCATACTCTGATCAAAGTGTGTTGATCATGTTGATCGATTCTTCTTGAGGCTGCCTAGCCTTGTTCTTCCTCCTTCTCCTATTATTCTTCTTCTTGGTCACTATTGTCTCTTCGGGTAGGTACAATGTTTGTGGATGTCCAAGAGATTGCAAGATGCGATTCTAGAAAGAAAACTTCTTCTTTCTATCCTTGATTATGAAGCAGATCTTGGCACTGTCCACGTAGATGATGGCTTTAGCGGTGCTTAGGAAAGGTTGGCCGAAAATAATGGGTGCCCTTATAACTCCACCTATTTCTAAAACCACAAAGCCTACGAGAATATATGATTGTCCCACTCGAATAATAGCATCTTCAAGAACTCCCTTAGGGTAACAGAGTGACTGATCTACAAGCTAGAAATGCGTATTTGTGTACAACAAAGTATCTCCATTAATTTAATCATAAATTACCTTAGGCATGATGTTGACACTTGCTCCGAAATCATAGATAGCTTCTTGGAAAATGTGAGGTCCAATGGCGATGGGGACGATAGGTCTTCCTGGATCGCTCTTCTTTTTTGGCAAGGTATAATCTATTCACCTTCCTATTGATGGTTGTATATAGTAGTATGCTACATTATGAATATCGAAATGATTTGTGGTTTCTAGATCTTCTAGTTGCCCCAGAATCTTACCTTTGTCGGATGAAGGAATAGCAGCAGCCAGCTGAGCTATTTGTGATTCTATCATTTTATTAAAGCTATGCTGGTTCTTAATGACAGAAGCAAAGCTATCCATTCTATTATTTATGTTCTCTAGAATTTTATCATCGGTAGCTACCTTTCTAAATAATCCTTCCATAAGTTTGGATTGGACAACAATTAATTCTCTCAAGGGTGGTTGATTGAAATTATTAAAATAATTACCTTCATAGTTACCTTGGTAGTTCGGCCTTTGTTGCTGATTCCATCCTTAATTCTGCTGAGGACAAAAGTAGTTGTTGACAAAGTTCACATCCTCTTGGGTTTCAGGACAGCTGTTACCTGAATGCCTAGTGTTTCCACATACTTCATATGTCATGTGAGAATCATGAATGTGCATGCCTTGTTGCTTCTTATTGGCTTGATCTTCAAGCTTCTTCATCAGCAGGTCCATCTTGGCAGATAGCATGTCTACTTCCTTGTGTTGATGCATACCTCCACCCCTCTGGCGGGTTTGAATACGTTCTTCATTCCAACCTTGATTGGAGGCCATCTTCTCCACAAGAGCTATTGCAGCTGGTATGATGAGTGACAGGAATGCACCTCCAATAGCAGCATTAATGGTCTCATGTGTACTATTGGTCAACCCATGGTAGAAAGTCTACATGAGTAGCCAATTCTCCATCCCATGATGAGGACATTCCGCAATGTAATCATGTTGTTGCTGAAAGTTTGAAATTCTCCCATGCAGAGCATTAGTCTTGCCTGTGGAAAAGAACTTTGCTAGAAAGGCAGTGGAGCAGTTATCCCATGTAGTACTTCTATCTTTGTTGGCGTAGAACCATTGCTTTGCCTTCCCCAAGAGTGAGAATGGGAAGAGGCAAAGTAATATGGCATCTTGGGTTACTCCTTTGATGGTGAAAGTGCTACAGATCTCTAGGAAGTGTTGGAGATGTGCACTCACATCTTCATGTGCCTTTCCACAAAACTGGTTTACTTGCACCATGTTGATAAGAGTTGGCTTGAGCTCGAATCCATTGTCTCTGACATTGATTGTCGGTCCAGTACGGGCTGTCGTAGAACCGACCAATTTATAAGAGCACAAGTACAATGGCGGTTGCACTGTTATACTTGAGCCCATATAAACCCGGTAGTCTATCGAGTACCACGACGGGTCTCGATAAACAATCCGCATACAACCAAGATCGTACATGATTCAACATACATGTCACATGTGACATAAAGTTCACAGATACGTTTCATTCATCAGAGTACGAAATAGAGTTGTTACAAACCAAGTTTGATAGATAGTAGCGGAAGCAAATTAAAGTTTGGAAGTAGCATTTGCCCACAGAGTTCAAATATAGTGCCATCATATGATCACAATCCACAAAAGCATGATAGAAGGATTATTAAAGATGCCTACCCAAGGCTCACTCCTCGTCCACGGCGGGATAGAAGCAATTCTTGCAATATCCGTGATAGACGATACCATCTGCAACAATGGGAATAAAACCTTGAGTATGAGAAGGTACTAAGCTAGACTTACCCGTCATAAACCAGAAATAAATTGACTCCAAGGATTATGCAAGGCTGTATAAGTGGAGGTAGCTGACAACATTTTGCATAAAAAGTGATTAACTCAATTATACAATTATACTTCGGTCATCAAGTTAATTATAGCTATTCATCTCTAGACTAGCAACTATCCTGTGCCAAACATGTGATATATCATTTTAAGAGCATATAATAGTAACCATAGCCAGCGTAGTAATTCCATGTTTATCTGAACCATCACATTCCATAATACAATTACTACAATGTTGGAGCTAGCCAAGTTTCTCACTATCTAGGAGAGACAACTTTTCGAATCGATTTCAACCAGCTGGGAATTTATTCCTAACACAAACCCAGGCAGGCCAGATCATTAGTCGCCTTAGGTCACCTTTGGTACAACTCAGGTACACATTTCACGGGTTCGTACAGCGCTGCACAATCAGGGACTAACGGTAGCCAGGTCGCTCAAGCCATGCCTGCCCACGGTTTTGGACTAGGTCGCTCAGGTCATGCTTGCCCATGGTCTATTGATCCGCTCCCCGCAGAGGGCACACAATAGAACGAGGCCCGACCTGAGTTGAGCTACTCGGCTTCATGGTCGGAACGAGTTATCCGGCCAGCTAAGTGAGAGGCATGCGTTCAATCTTGTCAAAAGGTCCAACAATGGTACGGTCCTTAATCGACATAGATGGGGATAGATCCACACCTAAGACCTCCATGTCTTGTTGCTTCTCTATCGACATCCCGCCCGGTCTCCATTTACATTACCCCATGGTTCTTTTCCATGATAGCAATATAGCCAACCGTGCTTCGGTATCCACCTATATCTCGTAGGTGACAGGAAATCACCCAACTTCTATCGGTCTAAGCATGGCTAAGCATATATTCGATCCTAGACCTACACAGGGTTAAAGGTATATTTCTAGACAAGGAAATTATATGCATCAAGTGGTTCCAATCAACTCTTATAACCTAATGCATCAATCATAAAGGACTCAAGTAATATTTTGTAAAACACTGGGAGACTTAGAATGCTCGGGGCTTGCCTGAAATCCAACACTAGGTCAGTGTTTGTTAGATGACACTCGTCGTGGCGAGCATCTCCTATTCAGGCATGTACTCCAGGGGTCCTTTCATCTTCGAGAAAGGTCCACCAACACCATCTTCGGGTTTGGCTCCAACATCACATCCTTCACATGGTTCACCTAGAATACCTATATGAGATGCAAGATGCAAGTGCATGAATATGAAGAATGGTAGTATAAGATGCATCACATAATAGCATTCAAGGCAAACATAAGATCATGCAAGACATAGACACCTAGAGTTATATAACTAAACATCACACAACCTATTATAAAGGGATAGCAAGCATATTAGGTATGTCACCCAAGTGAACTTAAGTTCAGATATTGCACCCATGCATTGATTAAGAACTAACCAACATGTTTAGCCAAAACAAGAGCAAGCTAAAGCAATCACCTTGCACATGCATAGAAATTAGCATAGAAATCTAGATAGCGGCATAGCAGTCACTTGTTTCATCCATAACTGGAGATCTAGACATCCAAAGAAGGTGATCCTAGACTTTCTAGAAATCTTATTAAATTATCTAAAACATGTTTGTTATCATCACAAGGTGACTCCTTAATTAATAAGGTCAATCAAGCATAATTGAGCACCTCTGTCTAGACTTGGATAGATTCTACCATGCAACTTCACAAACTTATAACTGGAGATTTAGACCACCAAAAGGAGTGATATTTAACAATTTAGAAATCTCATGAAAAGCACTACACTTCTTCTATTATCTCCAAGACATGATTCAAAGCGTAGCTAAGTCAAACAACACAATCATTCAGATCTATACAGAGAGCATGCAAAATCTGACAATGAACTTACAAAATCTATAGCTCCTAAATTATCAGGCCTATGGCCATGAAATTTGAACACAAGCAAGATTATAAAATTATCTACAACTTTGGTATTCACTAAAACCACAGAAAACATCATTTCCATCACGAAAATGATTGCACAAGCAAAACTGCACATGCAGCCCAACAGCAGTGGTACAGAAAACTGATAGGAACTTCAGAGAAGCATAACTGGTGTTCTAGACCTCCAAAAAACATGGATCATAACTTTTTCAAAAGCTTGTGAAGTTAACTACAACTTTAGTATTATCCCCTTAAGATAATTTTACATATAACAAAGTCAATTAATCTAATGAATGCATTTCTATCCAAGACATGGACAGAATCTGACATACCACTTTAAAGAGCTCTAACTAGAGTTCTACATGTCCAATAAATGTGGTTCTAGACTTTTTAGAAAGATTATAAAATTCTAAACAACTTTTTTATAAACACATAGAGCTAATTCTACAATTAAAGAGGCCCCACAGTACTAACAAGGCAACCCTATCTGGGTTTGGGCAGAAACAACCACAGAAATTTAAGCAACAAAAACTAAAAATCTACTTAACCAAAAATTATTCTATTTGGCTTTTTGAAAATCTTAAGAAAAGTACTACAACTCATGTATTGTCATCAAGTCATGATTCCTAACTTAACTAAGCCAATTAATTCAAACATGCAGGCCTATTCAGAATAGGTGCAAAGCAACACAAGGCATTTGTTATTTTTATAACTCTTAAACCATCAAACCTAAACTCCTGAAAATTTTACCAGACATCAACCATCACCTTTGTAGCACTACATAAAAGTTCATATTTATTTGAGCACAAAAACTGCAGTTGTGAGAAAGACAAGACACAACTAGTATTAAAAACTTAACTGCATAAATCTATTTTTACAGAACAATATTTAAACTAAAACATGCCATATTATAGATCTATTGCATAGATAATTTCATAAGGATTCCAAAAAGTCCTCATTTACTATTTTAAGATTTTTCTACTAATTACTATGAATTTTCAAGGTTGATGATTCAAATCTGTAAAAACTAGAGAAAAGGGGTGTAAATCTTGCATCGGGGTCCCTGTAGAAAACACAAATTAAATGCTAGCTAACAAGTCCTTCTCAGCACTATTCAAATGAGTCATGGGTTCTTCACTTAACCCCCTCCCTTCTCCCATATTCAAGCCCGCGGTCCTTCATCTCCTTCCTCACGACGGCAGAGCAGGGAGATTGGCCGGCTCGCGGCTCCGGTGGCCATGGTCGTCGCCGGCGGCGGTGGAGTGGTGGGAAAGGACCAGGGGCCCACGTGCACCCGCTGGGCTGCCATGATCGGCCCGAGGCGGCTGTGGCAAGACGTGACGCAGCTTAGCGACGGCGGCAATGACGGGGTTGCCCTGAACATGGCCAACGGCGCTGGTCGTGGAGGAGGTCAGAGGTGTGGCATGAGCTATTCAAGGATGTGCCATGGTTAGCAAGAAGCGGTGGAGCGTAGAGGAGAGGGGGAATTGTGATGCCGTGAGCTTGGCGGTGGTGCTCATGATGGCCGAGCTTCGGCGCGCGCGCACGGCACCGAGAGCGAGCGAGACCGCAGAGGGAGGGCTGAGGGAGTGAGGGCGAGTCGCTCTGGTGGTCCACTCTGTCGAGCAAGGTGCGGGGCATGCGGCAGAGAGCAGGGGCGCATGGCGGCCACGTCCACAACACGCGTCGTTCATTGAGGCAAAATTCCGAACAGGTGGCAGGCGACGGTGAGGGTGAGGTGGGGAGCCGATTTGGGCCGTTACGGGTGCGAATTGGACTTTGGACCTAAATTGAAGTTTGAAGCCCACAAACTACTCTTCATTTTTCATTTAGAGACTATGGTCATTAGAGCTCTCCATTAGCAGTTAATTAAGCCCCAAGTTGATAGTGTCAATGACTTGACGAGGTTTAAGCCTTGCTCTGCTTGTGCTCCAATTACTTGGTCCAAACATGGTCAAACTGATCCCAACCTTTTGTATGCTCTTCTCCAATGAATTAGCTCCAACTTCTATTTTTGGATCAAGACAAGTTGCTTAACGAAAACACGAGAACATGACATGCCAACGCCGATGATGATGAATTCCTGACTTAGAATATTTCTAAGTCTGAAAACAGCCGCTGATTCAATTTTTGAGCATCTGTTTGACTTAGTTCAAAGTTTATTTGGCTCTTGGCCCAAAAACAAAGTTTGTTCTACTCCATTCAAACTTCAACTTTTGTTAAAGGTCAAATGTCATATCTGGTACATGAACCAATTCTTCATCTTGGTCAAAGCAGCATCTCGCTAACCCTAGAATTAGGGTTTTCGACCAATTGATGCCTTTTCTTGACATGTGCTCAACACGAACCCTTCATGACTTTTGTTGTAGAGTTCAATTAGAGTCATTTGGGAAAGGTAGCAAGGTTTGGTTGATGACCTATAATTCCATTCATTTAATAAAGCAATCCAAGAAAGATTTTAACTTATCATTTCATGCGACTTCTTGATTCCAAACTTTATGAAACTTTTCCACTGGTCAAGATGGTTGCATGTTGATGTAATGTACATGAAATAAGCATGTTTAACATTAATCTTGCATAATCTTAACAAGGGTCCGCATGGAAGTAGGGTGTGTTGTCCAAATTTAAGTTGGAGCTCACTCTTGTAGATTTGATCTTGACACCCTCATCACCACTTAGCTTGTCATGTTTGAGTTCAAACCCATTGCTTAACTAGTGACAAACACCTAGGGTGTTACACGGATGTTGGCCGTAGTTGGAGCAGAGAATTCACGAAGAGTCCTGTTAGCCATAGCTTCAAGTTCAGGTGTTAAGCTTCACCTTATATGGTTGTTTTTCGACGTTAAAGCTAGAACTTTCTTGAGTTTAGCTCTAGTCCTTCTGATTAATGCTTCTGGATCTTCAACGTAGTTTGTCAAAAGGTCAAAACCGGTCATACATTACCCTGCATAAGATACACAAGTAGACAAAACAAGGGTAAGCCTGTTTGAGCAGAGGTCTATGGTTATCTTCGATCACATCAATAAGTATAAGTTTATCAATACTTCCTTTGCCTAGCTACCTTCCCCGGTAATGGCGCCAAAAATGCTTGTTGGTATTTATTAACTTTGTCACCTGTTATAAACCTATATCTTCTAACATTACTTTACTAGGTTGTCATCCCTAGTTATGATGCTAGAGATGCTTGCTGACATTTCTTAGTGTCACTACTAAGAATAGAGTTTTAAATCTAGCCCCTAGTAACAACACCAAGATTGCTTGTTGGTACTACATAGCATTACTACTAGAATAATACTAAGCAGTGCTTTATTAATTATGTGGCTAGGAATAATAGATATATGAATGAAACAAATCTGCAAGCGCACAGATAATATACCATTGTAGCATTTTACCCAAGAGTATTTTAGGTATCGTTATTTATATTTTTACCACAGGGAAGGTCTAGCATGGACATGTATTGATAATTTATACTATTGAAGGGGAAGTAAATCATAACCAATATTCTACTCATAACAGGGGTAAGTCATAGGATAAGATATATATATATATATATATATATGATAAGTATTGATCAATGATAAATCACTCAGAGTACTCATTTCTATGGCATTAGCACGGTCAGGTAGAATATTAGAGGAATAATTCCTAAGTCATTCTTAATTATAAGTCAAAGCATACATTGATTAGTGCAATTATACCTAGTAATCATTGCTGAGATCATCATCATATCTACACATAAGGGATATTACTAAGGAAGATTAAGAACAGAGCTCGCCCTTCCTTCGTAATTGAACCCTACGTGCGCCTATATTCGGGGAGTGGACTACAAAGGACTCAATGGGAGTGTCACATCCGCGATCTACCACATGACCCAGAATATAGGGTGTATCTGCAGGTAAACAACGTATAAGCACCACACTTACACAATGTCGACCACTCACCCATGGTACCTTAGAGTCAGCGCTATACGAACTTATGCATGAAGATTTTTATATTCCCACGTGTCCTGTCCTGAAACTTACACATGTCATTCACTGGTTCGTCCACATGTCAGATTTTTATTCAACGATGTGGCTTGTGACGGATCTACCATGTGCACACCAATCATTACATCAGAAAAAATGATTTTAGATCTACACTGTTGCACAAAATGACTACATGCATAATTATATTGAACCTGAATCAAATAACAGCAGTTCAACTCAGTAGCAAACCACTAACAGAGTTCACATATCAAGCCGCCACAAGTTCGCATCAAAACAACAAACAAACCACATGTTCATTGCATCAACAAGACTGAGAGCTACCAGCGCTTAAGAGCATGATATGCTCATGGAGCTTATTGTACTCCTCCTATTGCTGTTTCTTGTACTCCTCAAACTCCCTTTTAGTGTTTTTTGCCTTCCTGTTCAGTTGATCCACTTGTTTGGTGAGGCCAGCTAAACTTTCCTGTTGAGCAGCAAGTCATTCCTGAAGTCTAGAGCAGCTTGTCCTGATACCAGTATTCTTCAAAGAAAAGGTGTTGCAGCTAGCCTAGGAGAGGACCTTGTAAACAACATTAGCAATAGGTTCTGCTCGTATAGTTTCCATAGCTTCCTGCAAAAACCAAGGAGTAAACATTAGGTTACAGATTGTGCAAGAGGACTTAAATTGCAGAACCAAGAGATTATTTCATTACAAGTAATGCATAGGTCTTCCTCAGCCTACTGCCGATAGAGATTCATAAGCATAATGCATAGGTAACATATTAACTATTGTAATATTACAACTTCAAAATGATGGTGCCACTTTAGGCTCCTCCTACTTTTCCTTTTATGGCAATGGCTTCAGCAGATTTTAAGCAAAGCAAATGAAGGTACTTACCACTTCTTCTCTTGAAGCATCGCTCTGTCCTGTGTTGCTGCTGGTATGGAAGTTGTTGCAGATTCCCACTGCATCAACATCTTCATGACGTCGATCATGTTCTTCATTGAGCACTTCTTGATCGTCTCTCGCATCCTTCTAGTTTTTGTCCTTCTGTTAAAATTGCACATGCCTTTCTATTGATACAAAAGGCATTGTGTATTTGATATAAAAGAGTAACACAACCATCACTTACATATGCTTGTAGGTGGGCAACATAGGAGCGAGATCCTGTAACCTTGTGGTACTTGACTTTTTCACAGTTTCGCTTGTTCTGCTCTGAGACTGCCTATAACCATAATTGTGTTAGAGCGTAGCACAAGCAGACCACATAAAGACTACACAAGAAATAAATGAGTTCACACACACACCTTGTTCTTGGAACTTGACCACTTTTGGACAAGTGCCTATTGATGGTCGTTAGCACCAATTATAAACTGTCAACATAACCTGTCTATATACTTAATTCCATCATCAAACATAGTTATAGAGTTTGATTCTAACAAGTTCCATGAGTTTTTGTGCTCTCACTTGTCTCGCAGGATATTTATTTTTTCATAGAAAAAAAATCTCAAATGGTGAATTGGAGTTCACCATTATCAAGAGGTCATCGAGCTAATCGAAATGGATATATTATTTGCTATATTTGGAGCTCGGAATGAAAAGATATAAATTTCGAAAATAAAAGAAAGACTCTACATCATGAGGTGCGGGATCAATGAGATATGGTGGAAAGTTTAGTACCAATGAGACGAACTAAGAGGGGAAGGGTGTCAGGTGCCCCCATATATAGAAGCCCCTAACCCCTCCTTGGAGCCATCCTGAAATCCTAATTCATATCCTCTTCATCAGGATCAGGGCATCAAGAAAATATTAGAACTTTATAGGATCTAGTCTTGTAAATAAAAATATTAAGTTAGAGAGTGAGGGAAGAGTTTGAAGGAAGTGCCAGCCTATCGGTGCTACCTCTACGGCTTGTACTTTGGTGGATCTAGGCTTCTCCAAGTCTACATCTGAGATACTTCTGGTAATTTATTTTTGTTTAAAGTAAGTTTCATGCTTTTTTGTTCACAGGTTCATAGCTCTTTTGAGAGCTCTAGTCCTTGTTAGATCTCTGGATTAGAGTAGTAATAGTTAGCATAAGCGTGGTGCTTAGGCTATCGACTACCTGTGTTTGCTCCCTGTTTCTTGGTTGTGTGGTAGCAGCAGGAGCTGACAACCCCGTCTATCCTTTGTAGTCCACACCGAATTGAGCAGGTCCTTAAATTAGTAGGACCGTAGTCGTGTTGGTAGAGTTATCTATTAGCGGTGCTTTATTGTCTAAGCGGCATACCGAAGTGAACATTAGAATCATAAGCCTTTCTTTGCATAGGGTCATAACCATAAGGATCCTCCCTACTCATACCTTAAATCTTGATTGCTATCCCTAGACAACCTAGTTGTTAGACGACATACACACGCTTCCCTGTGGAAACGATATTCGATGATACTTCGGGTGAAAACTACTTCGATACCCGTGTGCTTGCGGATTTTGTCTCTGTGTGCCTCAACAAGTGTCAACAAGTTTTCTAGCGCTATTGCTAGGGTAGTAGTTGTTGTGATTTCGTTGAACCAGGTTTGTCCTTATATCTTTTATTTATCTTTAAGCATGGATAATATCACGCCTATCAATCAATTCGCTGCTCCCATGGGTGCACAACTAGAGCCACCGGAATCTTCAAAACCTATCCTTACATCTGCCTATGAGTTGTGTTCGTCTTTGATAAATTTGGTCCAGGAATAATTGTTCTTAGGAGAAGGTGTTGAAAACCCATGTACCCACCTATGAGAGTTTGAGCAAACCTGTGCATACTTGCATATCGTAGGCATGTCACATGAAACTTTAAAGTGGAAGCTATTTATGTTCTCTTTAAAGGGAAGAGCGAAACACTAGTATACCCGAACTTTAGGAAGTGTATAAGGAGAATCGGAAGCTCTATTTTCTAGCTTTTGCTTAGCTTTCTTTCCCATCTCTGGAGTGGTTAGCCTTCGAAGAGAGATTCTATCTTTCAAACAGAAAGAAAAAGAATCTCTTGGTGCGACATGGGCATGCTTTAATGACCTGGTCAACTCTAGCCCTGACCTTGCCATTCAAGACCATATGCTTTTACAACACTTTTATATGAGTCTTAGTGGGGAGACCGCATAGTTTCTTGATACATCTTCTGGAGGTGCCTTCTTATATTGCTTTGCTAGTGAACGGAGAAAAATCCATAGAAAAATCCTAGAAAATACCCTCTACACTAGCATTTGTAATGATGGCCTAGAAGTCATAGTTGAGGAAACTCCCGTGGAAGAACCTGTGATAGTTGAGCCTAAGCCTTTAGCTACTCCACTTGAAGCCTCAATTGTCCTCAAGTTCCCGAACCATCAAAGGATGAAGAAATTCCACCTTTGGAAACTATGTTCGAATTCGAGGAGGATCTTTTCTCTAATTTTGGAAACACCTCGAATTATTATGCAATAAGGAAATCTTTGGCACCGTCAGCACCCAACCAGAATCTTCCGGACCCAACCGAAGAGAAGTTCCTTAAAAGGACTGTGAAGGAGTTGACAACGATCATAAGCAATGAGTGGTTGAGAGAATCCAAGCTTTCTCTATATGTCATTCATTTAGATTCTCCTTCTACCTCCATTCGTTGTTAGATTCATAAAACCTCCTTTGATGCTTTTTATAATCTGGTTGTAGGAGTAAATCTTATGTTTAAATCTTTTGCACATACCCTTCCTAGAAATATGCAATTAACACCAACAACCAAACTCTTAAAAAGTCTCTCAAGGCAAGTCCTTCCTAGTGAAGGAATTTTTCACCTCATCCCTATCAAGGTAGACGAAACCAAGGTGTACCTTAGTTTTTATGTTATCGATATTTGGGAGTTTGATCTTTTGATAGGGCATCCAATAGAGAGACTTCTACATCAAGGAAGAAAGGGGAGTATAAATGTAAGTCTCAGGAAAAGCCTAGACCTTTGTATTCCAATCACTCGCTCATTACATGTTAAGATAGAGATGAGCCCCGAGCAACATCGAATGGAGGAGATTATGGCAGCATCTCTCTTAGAAGCATCCGACAAAGACCTCGAAGAAGACGCCCAGGATTTCATCCAAGATGAAGAAGAACCACGAGATCCTTTCCCTCTAGATGAGAATCAAGAGCCGCCAAAATCCCCCATTGTGCTCAAACCCCTTCCTTTAGATTTGAAATACGCTTTTCTAAACAACAATAGGGAGTCTCCTATGATTATTAGTGATAAACTCTCTAAGGATGAGACCCTCCGTCTCCTTACCATTTTAGAAAAGCATCGCTCTGCCTTCGGTTACTCACTCGAAGACCTCAAGGGATTAGACCTGCCCTTTGCACCCATCACATTCCCATAGATCTAGCATATCCACCTTCTAGGGAGCTGCAGCATAGCTCAGTCCCGTGTTGCTGCTGGCATGGAAGTTGTTGCAGATTCCCACTACATCAACATCTTCATGAGATCGATCATGTTCTTCATTGAGCACTTCTTGATCGTGTCTCGCGTCCTTCTAGTTTTTGTCCTTCTGTTAAAATTGCGCATGCCTTTCTATTGATACAAAAGGCATTGTGTATTTGATATAAAAAGAGCAACACAACCATCACTTACATATGCTTGTAGGTGGGCAACATAGGAGCGAGATCCTGTAACCTTTTGGTACTTGACTTTTTCACAGTTTCGCTTGTTCTGCCCTGAGACTGCCTATAACCATAATTGTGTTAGAGCGCAGCACAAGTAGACCACATAAAGACTACACAAGAAATAAATGAGTTCACACACACACACCTTGTTCTTGGAACTTGACCACTTTTGGACAAGTGCCTATTGATGGTCGTTAGCACCAATTATAAACTGTCAACATAACCTGCATATATACTTAATTCCATCATCAAACATAGTTATAGGGTTTGATTCTAACAAGTTCCATGAGTTTTTGTGCTCTCACTTGTCTCATAGGATATTTAATTTTTCATAGAAAAAAATCTCAAATGGTGAATTGGAGTTCACCATTATCAAGTGGTCATTGACCTGATCGAAATGGATATATTATTTGCTATATTTGGAGCTCGGAATGAAAAGATATAAATTTCGCAAATAAAAGAAAGACTCTACATCATGAGGTGCGGGATTAAAGAGGTATGGTGGAAACTTTAGTACCAATGAGGCTAACTAAGAGGGGAAGGGTGTCAGGCGCCCCCATATATAACAGCCCCTATCCCCTCCTTGGAGCCATCATAAAACCCTAATTCATATCCTCTTCATCAGGATCAGGGCATCAAGAGAAGATTAGTCCTTTATAGGATCTGGTCTTGTAAATAAAAATATTGAGTTAGAGAGTGAGGGAAGAGTTTGAAGGAAGTGCTGGCCTATCGGTGCTACCTCTACGGCTTGTACTTTGGTGGATCTAGGCTTCTCCAAGTCTACATCTGAGATACTTCTGGTAATTTATTTCTGTTTAAAGTAAGTTTCATGCTTTTTTATTCACAGGTTCATAGTTCTTTTGAGTGCTCTAGTCCTTGTTAGATCTCTAGATTAGAGTAGTAATAGTTAGCATAAGCGTGGTGCTTAGGCTATCGACTACCTGTGTTTGCTCCCTGTTTCTTGGTTGTGTGGTAGCAGCAGGAGCTGACAGCCCCGTCTATCCTTTGTAGTCCACACCGAATTGAGCAGGTCCTTAAATTAGTAGGACCGTAGTCGTGTCGGTAGAGTTATCTATTAGCGGTGCTTTATTGTCTAAGCGGCATACCGAAGTGAACAATAAAATCATAAGCCTTGCTTTGCATAGGGTCATAACCATAAGGATCCTCCCTACTCATACCTTAAATCTTGATTGCTATCCCTAGACAAACTAGTTGTTAGATGACATACACACACTTCCCTGTGGAAATGATACTCGATGATACTCCGGGTGAAAACTACTTCGATACCCGTGTGCTTGCGGATTTTGTCTCTGTGTGCCTCAACAAGTGTCAACAAGTTTTCTAGCGCTATTGCTAGGGTAGTAGTTGTTGTGATTTCGTTGAACCAGGTTTGTCCTTATATCTTTTATTTATCTTTAAGCATGGATAATATCACGCCTATCAATCAATTCGTTGCTCCCATGGGTGCACAACTAGAGCCACCGGAATCTTCAAAACCTATCCTTACATCTACCTATGAGTTGTGTTCGTCTTTGATAAATTTGGTCCTAGAATAATTGTTCTTAGGAGAAGGTGTTGAAAACCCATGTACCCACCTATGAGAGTTTGAGCAAACCTATGCATACTTGCATATCGCAGGCATGTCACATGAAACTTTAAAGTGGAAGCTATTTCTGTTCTCTTTAAAGGGAAGAGTGAAACACTAGTATACCCGAACTGTAGGAAGTGTATAAGGAGAATCGGAAGCTCTATGCTCTAGCTTTTGCTTAGCTTTCTTTCCCATCTCTAGAGTGGTTAGCCTTCGAAGAGAGATTCTATCTTTCAAACAGAAAGAAAAAGAATCTCTTGGTGCAACATGGGCATGCTTTAATGACCTGGTCAACTCTAGCCCCGACCTTGCCATTCAAGACCATATGCTTTTACAACACTTTTATATGAGTCTTAGTGGGGAGACCGCATAGTTTCTTGATACATCTTCTGGAGGTGCCTTCTTATATTGCTTTGCTAGTGAAGGGAGAAAAATCCATAGAAAAATCCTAGAAAATACCCTCTACACTAGCATTTGTAATGATGGCCTAGAAGTCATAGTTGAGGAAACTCCTGAGGAAGAACCTGTGATAGTTGAGCCTAAGCCTTTAGCTACTCCACTTGAAGCCTCAATTGTCCTCAAGTTCCCGAACCACCAAAGGATGAAGAAATTCCACCTTTGGAAACTATGTTCGAATTTGAGGAGGATCTTTTCTCTAATTTTGGAAACACCTCGAATTATTATGCAATAAGGAAATCTTTGGCACCGTCAGCACCCTACCTGAATCTTCCTGACCCAACCGAAGAGAAGTTCCTTAAAAGGACTGTGAAGGAGTTGACAACGATCATAAGCAATGAGTGGTTGAGAGAATCCAAGCTTTCTCTAGATGTCATTCATTTAGATTCTCCTTCTACCTCCATTCGTTGTTAGATTCATAAAACCTCCTTTGATGCTTTTTATAATCTGGTTGTAGGAGTAAATCTTATGTTTAAATCTTTTGCACATACCCTTCCTAGAAATATGCAATTAACACCAACAACCAAACTCTTAAAAAGTCTCTCAAGGCAAGTCCTTCCTAGTGAAGGAATTTTTCACCTCATCCCTATCAAGGTAGACGAAACCAAGGTGTACCTTAGTTTTTATGTTATCGATATTTGGGAGTTTGATCTTTTGATAGGGCATCCAATAGAGAGACTTCTACATCAAGGAAGAAAGGGGAGTATAAATGTAAGTCTCAGGAAAAGCCTAGACCTTTGTATTCCAATCACTCGCTCATTACATGTTAAGATAGAGATGAGTCCTGAGCAACATCGAGTGGAGGAGATTATGGCAGCATCTCTCTTAGAAGCATCCGACAAAGACCTCGAAGAAGACGCCCAGGATTTCATCCAAGATGAAGAAGAACCACGAGATCCTTTCCCTCTAGATGAGACTCAAGAGCCGCCAAAACCCCCCATTGTGCTCAAACCCCTTCCTTTAGATTTGAAATACGCTTTTCTAAACAACAATAGGGAGTCTCCTATGATTATTAGTGATAAACTCTCTAAGGATGAGACCCTCCGGCTCCTTACCATTTTAGAAAAGCATCGCTCTGCCTTCGGTTACTCACTCGAAGACCTCAAGGGATTAGTCCTACCCTTTGCACCCATCGCATTCCCATAGATCTAGCATATCCTCCTTCTAGGGAGCCCCAACGTAGGCTTAACAATGTAATGAGAGAAGTTGTTAAGAAAGAGGTTTTGAAACTTATGCAAGCATGGATAATCTATCCCATGTCTTATGGTGAGTGGGTAAGCCCGATACAAGTTGTACCAAAGAAAGGGGGCATGACTGTGGTAAAAAATGAAAAAGATGAATTAATACCACAACGAACAGTCATAGGATGGCGGATGTGCATTGATTACTGAAAACTTAACAAGGCAACAAAGAAAGATCACTTCCCATTACCCTTCATCGATGAGATGTTGAAATGGCTTGCAAAACATTCTTTCTTTTGTTTCCTTGATGGGTATTCTGCTATCATCAAATCCCGATCCATCCTGATGACCAAAGCAAAACTACTTTTACTTGTCCCTATGGAACATATGCTTATCGCAGGATGTCTTTTGGATTATGCAACGTCCAGCTTCGTTCCAAAGGTGCATGATGTCTTTATTTTCTGATATGATAGAAGAAATCATGGAAGTTTTTTATGGATGATTTTTCTATTTATGAAAAAACTTTTGATGATTTCTTAGAAAATTTAGACAAAGTTTTGCAAAGATGTGAGGAAAAGCACTTGGTCTTAAATTGGGAAAAATGTCATTTCATGGTTAGAGAAGGCATAGTGCTTGGACACTTGGTGTCCTAACATGGGATTGAGGTAGACCGAGCAAAGATAGAAGTAATAGAATAGCTACCTCCTCCCACAAATGTCATAGGGGTACGAAGTTTCTTTGGTTATGCGGGGTTCTATTGCTGTTTTATAAAAGATTTTTCTCTTATTGCTAGACTCCTTACAAGTTTGTTAGCCAAGGATGCTCCCTTTGAGTTTGATGATGAGTGTTTAAATGCTTTTCAAATCCTTAATAAAGCACTCATCTCTGCCTTTTGAAATCATGTGTGATGCTAGTGATTATGTTGTGGGGGCAGTTTTGACTCAGACAAAAGATAGAAAGCATCATGAAATTTCTTATGCTAGTAAAACTCTATCAGGACCTCAACTTAATATGCAACAACTGAAAAAGAGCTTCTGGCTGTTGTTTTTGCTATTGACAAGTTTAGGTCTTACTTAGTAGGAGCAAAGGTTATTGTTTACACTGATCATGCTGCTCTGTAATATCTCATTACTATGAAGGATACTAAACCTCGGCTTATAAGATGGATCTTTTTGCTTCAAGAATTTGATATAGAAATTAAAGATAAGAAAGGAATAGAAAATTCTGTAGCCGATCACTTGTCAAGAATGCAGTTTAAGAATCCACAGGGGAGAGTAAGAAGAAGCTTATCCATGAAAGTCTCCTTCACCTATGGGATGAATCATACCTCTACCGAGTTTGTTCTGATGGACTGCTTAGGAGGTGTGTTTCGCTGAGGGAGCAACCAAGATCATCGAGAGATGCCACTCATCACCGTATGGAGGATATTATGGGGCATTCTGCACTAATGCTAAGATCTGGCAAAGTGGATTCTTCTAGCCAACCATGTACATTGACACCAAAGAATTCATACGGAGGTGCATCCCGTGTCAAAAACATGGGAATATCAATGCAAGAGACGCCATACCACTCACCACCAACCTCCAGTTAGAACTCTTTGATGTATAGGGAATTGACTACATGGGACCATTTCCAAAATCCTGGCAATGCAAATACATCTTGGTGGCAGTCGACTATGTCTCAAAATGGGTTGAAGCTTTACCATGTCGAGCTGCAGATTCCAATAACGCCAAGAGGATGTTTTCAGAGACCATCTTTCCACGCTTTGGAGTTCCACGCATGGTAATTAGTGATGGAGGTCCTCACTTCATTGATAAAAAATTCTGATGCTTCTTATTCGATCAAGGGGTCTGTCATAATATCGCGACTCCATATCATCCGCAAACAAGAGGACAAGCAGAAACATCAAACAAGCAAATCAAGAACATTCTACAGAAGACCGTTAATGAGATGGGGACAGCATGTGTTGGTATATTTAACGCACACAGATAAATCTGCAAGCGCACGGATACTGCTGTACCTGTCACCTAGAAGTATTCCAAGTATCGTATCCATAGGGAAACGTGTGAGACTAACTACGGTCTAACTTTACTAAGGGTAGCAACAAGGTTAGGATAAATAGGAGCATAGAGAGGATAACTAAAGTTCTCTAGTTCTGACTTGGGTAAGTTTATGTCTTCTACTATTCAACTAGGGGCATTACTAGGGAAAGGCATTAGCAGAGGATGCTTTCCTTTGCAACCGTGTCCTATGTGTGCCTACAGACAGGAGGTGGACTACAAAGGATCAACGAAGGTATATAGTACATGCTATATAGAACTTATGTCACTCACACGATCTACCACCTTCCGGAATGTAGGGTGCAACCATGATTAACCCAAGTCTAAACACCACGCTTACACTTATGATTAATACTCTACTCCCTCTAGAATAGGAATAAAGCACTTAAAAGAGTCATGATCCTGATGAACAATATGAACAACATGCTTACTCGAATTAGAAGTTGATTACCAGAGATATCTCAAAGGCAAGCTCAAGTAGAACTTGGATCCGCCAAGGTACATCCTCAAAACTCTTCCCTCACTCTCTATCTCACTATTTCTATTCATAAGACTAGATCCTATAGAGGACTAATCTTCTCTTGATAGCTGGCTCTAATCCTGACAAGGAGAATATGAATTAGGGTTTCAGGATGGCTCTAGGGAGGGTGGCAGAGGCTCGTATATATAGGCCGGAGCATCAAACATGAGCCCTCGGATCAAACCGACTTAAAGGACGACGTAGATGCAACCTAGGAGGCGATGGAGAACCGATATTGCAACATGGAGGCTGACAGGTGGGCCCAAGGGCCGTCCAGCATGTAGGTGGGGCTCCCCAGCCCCACCTGGCAGCGTCTCGGTCTCCGCTTTAGTGATTTGCCTTGTGGAGTGTTCTAGAGTCTTCCCACATCGATTTCACTGTGAAATTTCATAATTTCCTTTGACGAATAGGTCCCCCTTAACGGTTTTCCGAATTAACCCTGCTGAAAACATAGATTCATCAAAACTCGTGGAAGTTATTAGTTTAAAACCCTATACCTATGTTTGGTGATGAAATTAAGTATAAATATAGGTTATGTTGATGGTTTATAAATATATGAATTGATGTTAGTGACCATCAACAATTTTCCCCAAGCTTAACCTTTGCCAGTCCTAGAGCAAAGCTAAACTCAGCAATGGATCAGGAGTTGCTACAATATTTTCATGCCTCAAAAGTACACATGCATTCAATAAAAAATTCTCCTCTAGATTAGAATAAACTGATCTGACTTTCAAACTTACCCATATTACTTTCAACCATGGGCTTCTCAGCCTTCACTTGGGTCTTGACCAATTGAAAGACAGAACGATCAAGTCAAGCGCTATGTGTCAAGTTCTTTGTTCCACTATTATTCCAGAGTTTTTATAAGTTTTCAAAATAAAACTCAGAGATTCCTTTGTATGACACTCTCAAGTCTCTCAATATAAGTGGTATTTGTGGATCCTCAACAAAGGCAGTAAAGATGTTATGCCTTTTTTCCTACTACTAAGGCTTATGTGGAGTTCATAGGTAGGGAGAAAGCTAGAGCATACTTGCAATGCATATATTGTAAAGTCAAGCAACGGATTCAAAGAGAGTTGAGTATACAATTAAATCAACATGTGCATGTGTGTGGATATATGGTGGATATATATGGTGGCTAACCTAATTCTACTTTGATCCTTGAAAACTTATCTCTCTTTTGAAACTTAAAAATAATTTGCTAGAGAGCAGGGGCTATCTTATTCGTCTCCCTTTCTCTCCTCTTCCTTTTTTTAGGCGGGCATCTAAGTACCCATTGTTTTAAATATCTTGGACACTTGTACATTTTTTCTCATCTCCTCCTCTCATTTTTTCTTTCTATTTTATGAATAACTTTTGCATAGCCCCAAGTCTCTTTTCTGCAACAAAACTTTTAAGAGATAGCAACAAGAACTTGGAGCATTTATTTGGTGGATGGGAAACCTAACAAGCATGTTTTTTGTGTTCACTCCTAGTGTAAGAGTAGAACATTTTTGGGTGGATCTAAATGGAAAGCATGTTCTTACATACTCCTAGTGTAGGAGCAGCAAGTATATGTGTATGTGGTGTGTATGTGATCTTGATTTTAAGAGCATGACAAACCTCTCATAAGGGTCAACAAGGCTTGACAAAACTCAATGCAAAAGCAAGCAGCATATATATGGAGGTTTTCCTAGCCTAAATAACATGTATGGCTCTGGTAGGAATTCAAGCTTTGTCATACAGGAACTCATCATGTAACATTTTTGTGTTTTCTAAAGATAAATCTCTAGAACTTTAGTGTTACTTGAAACAAGATAAACAATAGCTCAGACCTTCTCATATCATATCCATCAATTACCTAGACTTAGATCAAGCATATGCTACCCACAAGTTTCAAGTTCAGAGTAAATCTTTATATCAAATCAGTCATATCCAAAACTCATGAGAATTGAAGGCTAAAAACTAGGTACTTGAAAGGAATTACAACATAGCAACTATTCATCATTTCCATTTAAGAGATTATTCTGAGTCCTCTTTGTTTTATTCAGCTTTTAAAAACAAATTAAAGGAAACTAGACACACCTTTTATTTTGTTTTCAATTTTACTAGATCACACATTATTACTATAAATGACTGATGCAAAGATAAATTTTTATTTTGTTTTTCATTCATCATTTTTAACTAATAAAAAGAAACTAAAACTAAAACAAAAGGGAAAGAATACTTACCTGGATACACAGGAGTGCTTCTCCCCCAAGCTAGCTCTTTTGGTGAGGGTTCGGTGTTGTAAGTCCTTCGAACCGGACTTCTCCTTGTGAAGTTTATTGACCAAATACCTCGGTTTACTCTAAAGAGGAGGATTCTTGCGGTGGTGCCTCTAATGGTGATGTCACCTCCTTCCACCAAACCCGTCTTGGTTTTGAGTTTTGATTTTGGTTTAGCAAGTTCAAAACCTTTGCTTGTAGAAATTGGGGAGTCAACTGTCTTCCCCCACACTTTGCTTGAAGTGTGTCCTGCCCATAAAGATAAGGTAGAGATCAAGTGCATGGGCTCTGTTGGTGCGAAAACACCAATAGAACCAAAATTTTATTTATTCTTCTCTAACCTTAGGCACATTGAACAAGATGAAATTGACATTGTACATTTTGTTCACTTATGTCATGGATGATAAGATCAAAAGATTCAGCTTCTTAACCTATGGAAGGATTGTCCATAAGGTATTAATCTTTACATGATTATGACTATTATCTTCCATAATTAGAATGTGCACTATTCAGCTTATTTGGTTAAGACTATGGGATCAAGAAAGTGGTGCTAGGAACAAGCTTAAAGAATAAGACATGTTGAGCTAATAAGGTTTGATCAGGTAAATTATAACTCAAACATATTTTATTTCTTATTTATGTGCCTACCAGAATCAAGGAAAAGTTTTTTAAATAATGACCATTTACCTTAGGATGTTACCTTTGTCATTGGGGCATAATGTCACCATATGACGAAGGGTAGATGACTCATGATGGTCCTTCCCTTTTGCTTGAAGTTTTCCTTGTTTGGTTAGTCTTGCAGCTTGAGCTGTTCATGAGCTTCTTGTTTCCAGGTTCACACCTTTTCTTTCTCATCCTTTTGTCATGCCATCTTTCTGCTCTTCGATCTTTTGACACCTTGTTAGACCTTTTGCCTCACTCATTATTTTATGCCTGCAAAGGATTAGTGGACAACACACACCTGAAGGAATATACAATTTTGAAACACGGGTTGTTTGTCTAGAATTTTGTAATTTCCCTCTATGCTAATGAAAAGATGGTTTTGGGATTACTTTAGTATAGAGAGCACGGCTCAAGGCAAAGGTAACTTGTAGCAAAAGACAAAGTGAATGAACTTTGGTACCGACAGGTCTTATATCTATAATGAATGAGTTGTGTCTTGCTTCATCTTTGATTTGAATTCATCTCATGACTTACCAATATTGAATTAAAAGTTTTCTACGTAGGGTTAGTCCAACAAAATGACCTAGTATCTACTATAGCATATTCTTGATTCAAAAATCAAACTAGACACCACGTCTAATTTGATTCAGGAAGGCATTTTAACCTAAGCACCATGCTTAATTTAAAAGCCTTTGGAAGTACGATCAGCACCCCTAAACTAAGCTCCATGCTTAATTTAAAAGATGTATGAACATACTACAAACCTTAAGCATACTATAGCAAACAAAGGTAGCATGAAAGTATTATAGAGATTTATTCAAATAGAGATGAAAGAGCATGTATGTTATTTAGCAAATTGAGCATGGCTTAAAGGTAGAGACAACCAAGATGAATTAGCAACATGGCATAAGATTTTTCAAAGAAGCCCATCCCCCAGGCTTGAATTTTGCAAGGCAAAGTCAAGTTTGGATGGAGTGTTGCATGATGATTGGTTGGACATACCTTGAGTCATCATCCTTCATTCTTTTTCTTCAAACTTTGAATGGTTAGTGACAAAAATACCCGAAGGAATATTTTCACAATTATGTTTCTTTGCTCACTTCACAAGGGCATTACAGCAAAAAGTGAAAGCTCATGTTATCTCCTGAAAGTGCTTGTTTTAGGACATAAGCTCGTCCTTGGGAAACCTTCTAATTGTACTCAAGTTGGTGAAGTGGTTTTCCCTCTAACATCAACCTTTGTGTACCTATCTCAAGATTCACACAATGAGATCTATAATATTTATGGTAAACATATACATCTACAACCACCCTTTCAAAGTCTTTATGAACAAGGAGAATGAGGGCATTGAAGATCTCGTGTGTGGCAATGTTGAAGAGACCAATTAATCCAGGAGATTTCTCATGCGAGCATGGATTTGATGAGGCGTTCATGAAATAACTTCCATGCTCATTGATGTTATCTTCCTTTTCAAGTTCTAAGGGTGTTTCTTCATGAATGTCTATAGGCAGAAACATTGTTTCCATCATTCTATGCCTATGACATTCATTGGACGTTTTATTGTCCAAGATTTCTCATGGATTGGTGACTCTCGGGTTGATCTTATCTAAGGCCTCCTCCAAACTTGGATGAGTCATGTTTATTAAAGAGATTGATTTAAGCTCACTGTTTGGATCAAAGCCTACTTCACAATTAAAATTGGACTTCATCAAGGGTCATCCTTAAGCCCGTATCTCTTTGCCTTGGTAATGGATGAGGTTACTAGGAACATACAAGGGATCCCTTGGTGTATGTTGTTCGCTGATGATGTAGTGTTAGTGGATGAAAGCCAGGCGGGAGTAAATAGGAAACTAGAGTTGTCACAGAACCGACCAATTTATAAGAGCACAAGTACAAAAACAATCGCCGAAACGATCAAATTCTCGAACTTGTGCCCATATAAACCCGGTAGTCAACTGAAATCTCGAAGGATTTCAAACCAACTTGCATACAATCAAGATCACAGTAATTCAACATAACATATCGTACGTTACAACATTTCGCAGACGTTCGCAAATAGATTACATCATCACAGAGTCATCGTTATTACAAAACAAGTCTTGTAAAACATGTGGAAGCAAATAGTTTAACTTACACACTCGAGTTCAAATACACATACTGGTTCGCTGATCACAGCCCGCAAAAGCATTCAGATAAGAGAACAGAGATCATGCCCATGATCTAGTCTTCATCACCCACTGGGTGGAGACAATACTTACAGAATCCCTGATATAGAAGGTCATCTGCAACAAGAGGGAATAAACCCTGAGTATGGGAATGTACTCAGCTAGACTTACCCGTCATAAACCAAAATAAATGACACCAAGGATTATACATAGCTCAATGTAGTGGATCTGGCTGACACTTTCTTTTTGTAGAAAAGCATAAGTAATAATGATCAACTCTTAGCCTGAACTAGCAGTGACTTTTTAGCCATTAACCTGTCATCTATATTAGCATCTATACTAAGCAATCATTTTATTAGGGTGCAAACATTAATAACCATATCAGGTATTCATTGTGGCAACCTTATCATCATCATCCATTTAACCATATCGTTAAATTAATTGAATCTACGTTGCCGCTGCTCAGTCAAGTTCTCACTATCCGGGAGAGACGGCAATTCGAATCGATTCCTATCCAGCTGGCGGGGTATTCCTAAACACAAACCCTACTTCCCCCGTCGGAGTCGCAAACAAGTCACCTTTGGTACGATTCAGGAGTCGCGAGTCCGATCAGATCGATATTCTCAGAGAACCACTCTGCCAAGGTTGTTCGGGACTCTAACCCACCTTGGACTTATGCTAATGGTTCTCCGCACATCCTTACTACCTCCAGAATGCTGCCACTGCTCGCGTCCCCGGCCTGAGTCGAGCTACTAGGCTTCACGGTCGAAACGACTTATCGGGCCAGCTAAGTGTTAAGTTGCGTTCAACATGACATGAGGACGTACAGCGTATCGGTCCTTAAACGACTCAGACGGAGTCACTATGTTCAAACCTACACAAGACCCCGTCTGGTCTTAATTCATTATTCACATGGTTCTTTTTCACGATAGCAAATATAGCCAACCATGATCCACCTCATCCTAAAGCTCGCAGGTGACAGGAAATCACCTGACTTCTACCGCAC
This sequence comes from Miscanthus lutarioriparius, assembly GCA_904845875.1. NCBI lineage: Eukaryota > Viridiplantae > Streptophyta > Magnoliopsida > Poales > Poaceae > Miscanthus > Miscanthus lutarioriparius. The sequence goes on from CAJGYO010000015.1 coordinate 27,578,354, forward strand.
TAAGCATGGGTAAGCATTTAACCCGTTCCTGAACTTAAATAGGATTCCAGTGCGATATCTGGACAAGGAAGGATATATAATGCAGTAATTGGTTCCAACCAATTCGTATACTTAATGCATCATCAACAATAAAAGATACTCAATGTATTTGTAAAAACATTGGAGGCTTAATATGCTCCGGGGCTTGCCTTTCAGGAACGAGAAAGGCCGGTGGTCAGGGCACTCGGGCAATTCCTCCGTGGCGACTGCTTCGTCGGCTTCCTGCACCTTGGGTTCCTCCTCCTGGTTGGCTCCCTCGAACTCCAGTAACGTCACTCCCTCCGACACACCTATTGCATGAATGCGCAAGATAAATATCATGGATGCACATGAAAGAATGTCAGGGATGCTCAGGGAATGCACATGTTCGTTGTAGTTTGCATATTCCAATTTAAGCCCTATTCAAATCACTTTACTTACCAAGTTTATACAACCTAATGTATAATTGCTCATCTTCAGTTAATGACCTAGCACCTGCACCTAAGCATATTCTCAAGTTAGGCTAACCCCTAAACAATCAACAAGAACACTGCAACAACATACACTCAAGCATTTGTATTTCAGCAAAATGAAGACTATGTAGCGGTGCAGTAAACTAGCCATAACAGGAGATTTATAATTCCAAATGACATGCAACAAGAAAATCTAGAAAGCTTATGAAATTGTCTATAATTCATTTTCAGACCTCAAAGTATGATTCAACACTTTACCAAGTCGAATTCTTTAATCAACAGAACTCTGTCCTCACAAGGCAGAGAGTAAGCAAAACTAGAACCTAAATTTAAATAGCTGTAGTTTCTAAACTACTGCGCCAAATGCCCTCAAATTTTGACAGGAGCTAGATACATAAATTATCTACAACTTTTGTATTCATCACATTCACAGCAAATCAAAATATCATGGGGAACTTTCCAAAGTCCCCAGATCTGTCCAGAAGGACATAATGCAAACGAATAATTATTAACTTATGATATAAACACTTAATTTGACAAAACCAACTTTACTCACATATCACACATATCACAAGAACACCAGAAAGTAGGGTGTTCATCCCCAAAACATTTCTTTTAATACCTTTCTTAATTTATTTATTTAATTAGAGGAAATAGTAAACATATATGAAAACTACACCATTAAATCTACAAAAATTACAGTAGACACTACATGCCCTAAGTAGACTACCATAAAAATTTTACACCATTTGAGTAAGTATAACAACCTACACAAAAATGGTAAGGCAGAATGGTTTAAAATGGCATAATTAGGAAACCTTAGTGAAAAGTGTCAAGCAATAGATTTCATATTTTTCCTAGCATCCTTAAGCTACTAAGATACTACCTACCAAGTTTCATAGCCATAGGATTCCTAGATAATTTACAAAAATTCACACAAGTATCTACCAATGATAAAAGGAAAATTTATAACTCAAAAACTACACATGCAATGACTCTAAAATTTTAACCAGAGCTTCTACTATACAAGACTAGCTTACCCACAAAATTTCATAATTTTTGGATCACAGAAACTCAAGATATGATTTAAACAAATTTGCATGCATTCAAAAACACATTTAAAGTTTCGATTTAATTCTTCCATAAACTCTACTACAAATGCTCATATTATATTTTTCCTAAATACTACACTTCACTATGAGTCTAAAAAATTGGAACCACCCAATTTGGATCTACAAAACTGGAGATACAAATTTTACAAAACAACATCCAAATCTGAAAATTTGAACTAGCTTTTGAATACACAGTCACTGTCACGTGGGGTCCACACGTCAGCTGGGCCTGCATGGCAGTGAGACAGAAATAGGGGAGGGACTGCCACGGTGCTCCGGTGAGCTTTTCCTCATCGGCGCGGAGGGCTCAGGCGGTTGCGTCAACAACGTCGCCATCTCCAAGCTCAACCGCGTTGAGGGATGTATGGAGCACGGCGAATGGCCCCTCAGAGCATGGACGGCGGCGGCCATGGCGGACAGCGTAGACGCCCGGCGGCACGGTGGCCAACTCCGCCATGGTCCCACCCAGCGAAAGGCGCTAGAGTTTCCTAGAGACCTAACGCAGAGATAGCCTAAGGTAAGGGCGGCTAGGGTAGCGCCGGTGAGCTTGGCCGCGCCGCATGCGGTCACACGGCGGTGCCCCGAGCATCACGGTGGCATGGTTGTTCTGGCTCAACGGCGGCGAATCCTAGGACTATGTCTTCGAGGTAGATACTATGGCTCATAAGGTCCTCATGCATGCACTATAAGAGGCAGGAAAGGTTCAAGGCGGCCGGCCACACGAGCTCGTGCTCGCGGCCATGGTGGACATGGTGAGGTGCACCGGGGCGTTACTAGGCACACACTCGGTAGCATCTAGAGCTATTCCTACTAGAGCATCAGCAAGCTAGCGCGGTGTCGGACTAGAGGAAGAGGCAGCGCGTGGTGTGGTGGAGTGCCACGGCCACATGAACCGCAAGCACGGCGTGCTCCGGTGAAGTCTCCGACGGCGGAAATCGAAATGTGCCTTACCAACGGTTCAAGGGAGTAGAGCGAGAGGTCCGGGAGGTGGAGTGGAAGAAGATGCGATGATGGTCGAGATGGATTGGCCAACAACACGGCGTCGAAGGCGAGTTGCGGTGGCAAAGCGAGCGGCGTCGGCAATGGCGAGCAGCGGCGTTGCGAGAGAGAGCAAGTGGGAGGCAGAGTGCGTGTAAGCGAGGAGAGAGGCAGCAGGCGTCCACCTCTTCATGCCGGCCAGCGCGCAGTGTGGTCAGGGCCAGCCGAGCACGTGGCGTCCACACAGCGGCAAGGCTCTGCTGCCGGTCGGTCACTGTAGCGAGTCTGAAAATCCGATTCAGTTACCAAGTGAACCTCCTGACAGGCGATTTTCAACGCTACATAACTCCTAATCGGCTCGGCCAAATCCTAATCTAGTTCGACTACATGATAGAGCTAAGTGAGTACTCCAAATTACTCAACATAAGCTCGAGCTAATTCACCATGGATTTCCATCTACAAGGTTCCAAAGTCGACATCATGAAACTGGAAAGCAGTTCCAACACTTAGAAAATTTCCTGAGTTTCCAAATAGACCTCAAACTAACTTGTGGGCCATTTTTGAGCATGTTCTGCACATTTTCATGAGATGGTCATAAAATAACTTTTGTTCCTTATATAATTTGCTACAACTTTGCTTTAGGTTGCTCAGACATGCAAACATCCTAAGCTACACTTTTTAAACAGTCAAACGCAGGAGCTCTAGGGGTCCAAATTGGTCAAACCATGACTTGGAAACCTAATTAGGCAAAATGATCAACATGAACATTGTTCGTAATGACATTCTAAGTATAACTAAGGTTCTTAGGAGAATAATTAGCCACACCACACATTGGTCACACAAGAATCAAGCATGGTATGTACTGAAACAATGAAAAACACAGGAAATGTTACACTTGTTTAATAGTCATGTTTCACATGTTTCATGTGTGTGTTGCCTAGTACTACTAATTATGTTTCACTAAAGTGAGTTACACATGTTGCACTTGAGTGTTGGACACTTTACATTTCATAAAAGAAACAACACACATGAAATATACAACATGTTGCAATGTTTCAAAATCATGTTTCATGTGATATAGGTTCACGAATGGATGCATGATGCTCATGTTCGTGAAATGCAATGCAAATGTGGAAGCCAAACACCTGGGGTGTTACAGCCCTCCCCCCTTATAAAAATCTCATCCCGAGATTTGAAAAGCGTACCATTGTTGATAGAATTCCTTATAACCGTCCCTCAAATAATCTTCTCTTTCCCACGTTGCATCGCGTTCACTACCCTGATTACTCCACATGACTTTGTAAAACTTGACCACACGACTCCGAGTCACTCACTCACGAGTGTCAATCACTCGAACTGGCTTTTCTTCAAAGGTCAAATCAGATTTTAACTCGATATCCCCCAATGGAACTCTCTCTTCAGGGACGCGAAGACATTTCTTCAATTGGGATACATGAAAGACATTGAAGATAACACTCATCTCTGGAGGTAATTGAATCATGTACGCCACCTTATCACTTTGTCCAATGATTTCAAACGGACCAACATATCTCGGCGCAAGCTTTCGCTTCACACCAAAGCGTTGGACACTCTTCATAGGTGAGACTTTCACATAAACGAAGTCTCCAACTTCGAACTCAATAGGTTTTCTACGTCGATCAGCATAACTTTTCTGCCTAGCTTGAGCTGCGGCCATGTGAGTTTGGATAGTACGGACTTGTTCTTTGGCTTCTTGAACAAAATCAATTCCATAATATATCCTTTCACCGACTTCTACCCAGTTCAACAGGGTTCTACACTTCCGGTCATATAGAGCTTCAAACGGTGCCATCTTGATACTCTATTGATAACTGTTATTATACGAGAATTCAGCTAGGGGCAACCATTTCTCCCATGAGCCCTTAGCCGAGATGACACATGCTCTCAACATATCTTCTAAGATTTGATTCACTCGTTCAGTTTGCCCATTAGTTTGCGGATGATAAGCAGAACTTCTTACTAGCTTAGTTCCTAATAATCCGTGTAAGTGCTCCCAAAAGCGAGCAGTGAACTGTGGTCCTCTATCAGAGACAATAGTATGAGGGATCCCATGAAGTCGGACTATCTGGTTGAAGTACAACTCCACATAGTTGGTTGGACGAAAGTCTATGCGGACAGGAATGTAGTGTGCTGACTTGGTCAGACGGTCTACAATCACCCAAATAGAGTTAAAGTTCCTCTTAGTAGGAGGGAGTCCAACAATAAAATCCATACTTATCTCCTCCCATTTCCAACCTGGAATAGAGAGTGGCTGAAGTAATCCAGCTTTCATGTGCACAGCCTTGACTCGACAACAAGTGTCACACCTAGCCACATAAGCGGCTATCTCTTTCTTCATTTTGGTCCCCCAAAATCGAGGCTTCAAATCATGATACATTTTGCTACTACCAGGATGAATAGATAATTTAGAGGAATGGGCTTCGGATATGATTTGATTTATAAGCTCTCTATCCTTCGAAACTACCAACCTATCCTTGAACCATAACACGCCTTCCTCATCAACTTGAAAATGTTTGGTTTCTTGCTCTTTCATCTTGCGCTTGATGTGAAACACACCTGCATCTGTCTTCTATAGCTCGAAAATTCGACTCTGTAGAGTACAACTGACAGTGATGTTGTGAAGGACTGTAGGATGAAGGAGCTTCGATAAATGGACATCACTCTCAATCAAAGAGTGGCAATGAGACTTCCTGCGTAAGGCATCCGCTACGACGTTTGCCTTGCCAGGGTGATAGCGCACTTGGAGGTTATAATCCTTGATCAACTCGAGCCATCTTCTCTGACGTATATTCAACTCAGGTTGAGTGAAGATGTACTTGAGACTTTTATGATCAGTGTAGATATTGCACACATTGCTAAGTAAATAATGTCTCCAGGCCTTCAAAGCATGAACAATAGCAGCGAGTTCCAAGTCATGCGTTGGATAATTCACTTCATGCTTTCGAAGTTGGCGAGAGGTATAAGCAATGACTCTACCCTCTTGCATAAGAACACCTCCTAGTCCAATACCTGATGCATTGCAGAACACATCAAAAGGTTTCTCGATATCCGGTTGTGCCAAAACTGGAGCCGAAGTTAGAAGAGTTCGCAGGGTATGGAAAGCCGCATCACATTCAGGAGTCCAGACAAACTTCATGTCCTTTTGCAGCAATCGAGTCATAGGCTTGGCTATTTTAGAGAAATCCGAGATGAAGCGACGATAATAGCCAGCCAACCCCAAAAAACTCCGAACCTCATGCACCGAGATTGGAGCCTTCCAGTTCAACACTTCTTGCACCTTGGTGGGATCAACCATAATTCCACCATCGGACAACACGTGTCCAAGAAAAGGTACCTCGCGAAGCCAAAATTCACATTTGCTGAACTTTGCATACAGTTGGTGTTCTCGCAATCTAGTGAGAACCACACGTAAATGTTCAACATGATCTTCTTCATTCTCAGAATAGACCAGGATATCATCTATAAATACCACCACAAATTTGTCCAACTCGGGCATAAACACTGAATTCATCAGATACATAAAATGTGCGGGGGCATTGGTCAATCCAAAAGACATAACTATGTACTCATATAGACCATATCTTGTAGAGAATGCGGTTTTTGGGACATCCTCAGGCCGAATTTTGATTTGATGATACACAGATCTCAAATCAATCTTAGAAAAGACTTTTGCTTTAGACAACTGATCAAATAAGATATCTATGCGTGGCAGAGGGTACTTATTCTTGATTGTAACTGCATTCAAGGGTCTATAATCTACACACATGCGTAGGGATTGATCCTTCTTCTTCACAAAGATAGTGGGCACCTTACGGAGATGAACTAGGACGGATAAGGCCTTTCTTTAGAAGTTCATTCAAGCTGGGTCTTAAGTTCAGCTAGTTCATTGGGAGGCATTCTATATAGCCTTCTAGAGATAGGAGCTGTGCTGGAAGCAACTCTATCTTGAACTCCACTTCGATCCGGGGTAATCCGGGCAAATCATCGGAAAAACATCTAGAAAGTCACACACTATAGGGATATCTCGCAATAGCCTTTGCTTGCACCGCATTAGCCGACAAGAAAGATTGATGTCCCTAGGTAGTTGCACTAGAAAACCTTCACGATTACTAGGATCTCGAGCATGACTACTCTAGTCGATGTATCAATAAGCACCCCATGCCCGCTCATCCAATTCATTCCCAATATCACATCGATACCCTAGCCTCGGTAAAACTACCAGTCAACTTCGATAACTTCCCCTCTATCACAAATTGTACGTCCCCAACTACCCGGCTTGGTTGGGATAATACCACCGCAGCCCTAATACAATAACCCTCACCCTCAACAAAGATAAACTTGGATGCAAATGTTGGACTAATAAAGGAATGCGGCTTTTTGAATCAAATAGTACAAGCTGCTGGGTGTTGATCAATCGAGAAACTTACCAAATCACTACCTCTCTGAAGGAATCTCGGTAATATTAGTGTGGTTCACCTACCCACGACGACCACCTTGGTAGTTATTCTTCTTAGGGTAAGGGCATTCCCTTGCCCCGATGGCTTCTATCTTGTTGCAGCCCAAAGATGGCATGTTGCTTGGAGGAGCCTAGAACTACCTTGACTGGTAGTGCCCTTGGGAAGAGCAATCAGTAAATGCCTTGCGAAACCCAGGTCTTGGCGGGATTCTTCTTCTTACGTGGTGGGCTTAAACTTAGGAAATTTGACGCTGGAGGATGAATGGAGCCCTCTGTGTGACGGGAGACTTGGATTGTGAGGCACCCGCCTCATAGGCTCTCTTATGACTTTTTGAAGCAGCATACACAGCATTTGTAACGTCCCACCTCTCCGAGGCTGGGCCCGCTTGCATTTAGCAGCTTAACTAGGATATAGACTGCCCTCACAGACCAACACTTGTCTTTTCTGCGCACTTTGTCCTCACTCGTGCGCACCCGGGAAGAACTTCCCGATAGGTCACCCGTCGCTCCAGGCCAAGCACGCTTAACCTTGGAGTTCTTAAGAGATGGGCTTCTAGAAAAGAAGTTGCAACTTGTTGGTATGAGTATCCTATTAATCCTATTAAGCCCTGAGCCGGGGTGTTACATTCCCACCCCCTTAAGAGATCGACGTCCTCGTCGATCAATCCCAAGCCAGGAACGTCCCCTCTTAGCCATGTCCGTGTGTCTAGTGCCAGCGCATGTGCCATGCTGTGTGACCACGCTGGATCCACACCAGCCATGCACACCATGCCTGCGCAACTACGACACACGCGCCTGTGAAACCGCGAGAGTCGTCTCCGATACTATTCTGTAACATCCCACCTCTCCGAGGCTGGGCCCGCTTACATCTGGCAGCTTAACTAGGATATAGACTGCCCTCATAGACCAACACTTGTCTTTTCTACGCACTTTGTCCTCACTCGTGCGCACCTAGGAAGAACTTTCCGGTCGGTCACCCATCGCTCCAGGCCAAGCACGCTTAACCTTGGAGTTCTTAAGAGATGGGCTTCTAGAAAAGAAGTTGCAACTTGTTGGTACGAGTATCCTATTAATCCTATTAAGCCCTGAGCCAGGGTGTTACAGCATTGTTGTTCTCTTGTGATAAAGCATCACTCACAAACTCATTAAAATGAGCACACTTGCAAGTCCCCACTTGAAACTTGCGATCTTTTTGGCATCAGTGTCAACAAACTCAGTAGCATACCTTGCAAGGTTATTGAAAGCCTACAAGTATTCATTCAAGCTCTTGTTCCCCTAGGTTAACTTCATGAACTCTGTATGCTTGATCGCCATGAGACCAGGAGGAATATAATTTCCCCTAAAAGTAGACTTGAACTGATCCTAGGTGATTTGGGCATTAGCGGGCATAGTGGACCGATGATGACTCCACCAAATGCCAGCTGGCCCATGCAGTTCATGAGATGCGTACTCAGTCTTCAGCACCTTAGTCAAGCGGAGCAGATGGAACTTCTGCTCGAGAGTATTCAACCACTCATCAGCTTGTAGAGGCTCCTCAGCCTCCTTGAAGATCGGCGGTTTCGTGTCAAGGAAATCCTTGAAATCACTGTATTGATTTGGTTCCGGTCCTTGGCGTGGACCACGACCATCCCGATTTGCAATCGTACGGAGGGCCTCGGCCATAGTGCGTTGTCCTTCCACAAGCATTGCTATCAATTCCGTTGGTGTGGGTGGTGGTGGTGGTGGAAGATCATCATCATCATCCCCGCACCGGCGGAACGAGTACGAGGCATCTGCACAATGCGCAACCAGTAATTATTGATGATGTCAGCACATTGGAGAGGAACAATGTAATTGTGCCAAACTGAATTTACTGACGAGAATGAAAACTTCATACAATAAACAGAGGCAATAATTCATTCTCCAATCACCACATCATCAAGTAGATTACTAGCGCCATACGCAGTGCATTCCAACATGACAAGTTTTAAACTTAACCATTACGATATGCATCTCGAAGGGAGCGAATTAAAGTACATTACATGCCGAGTTCGAATTAAAAGAGTACATCCAACATCAGTCATCGTACTTAAGTCCATTACATCAATGACTGCAAAAGCTTAAACTAGCGAGACTTGCTAACGAACTACTCGTCGAAGTGATCGCTGTCCACATCGGAGACACCTTGGACTTCTTCTGGGTCTTCCTCTTCTTCTTCTTCATCATCTACCGGCTCAGCTACATTGTCAACCATCTGCATGTCCTCTTCTTCCTCATCGGCCTCAATCACTTGAGGTCCACCCACATTTGGATACCTTGGTATGGGGTGAGGAATAGGAAACAGACGGTTGTGCAGTTGATGGTGCTCAACCTGAATCTCTTCAAGCTGTTCTTGTAGTGCTTGCTCCCTTTGAAAGACGTTGTGGTTGGCCAAAATCCAACCCCGACGTCTTTCTTCTGCTAACTCTAAAGGTGCATCCCGGTGAGGGGTCACACGATCCAACTCTTGTGCGGCCTCATCTCTCTCAATAGTGAGGTTCATCAGCTGGTTATGAAGCTCGTCTCTCTCGCGTGCGGTTTGACCCCACTATTGCAAGCGATAATTTGCAATACCACGAATCTCATCAACTTCTTGCTGAGCTCTCCCACATGCATTCGCCTTACAACGATACTTGCAGGCACGCAACCTAAACTTGTGCTGAGCTTCCATTGCCTTGCCGACTTCATCAAGCACACTGGAAAGGGTGTTTTGCCTGACTCGACAAAGCTTCAAGACTGCCATCATAGCACTCATTCCAGCGTTGTCGCTCTGCACCCGTTCGCCACGGCCTCGAACCAAGGCCTGACCAACGTCCTGAGTCCACTCAGCCTCAGTAGGAGACACTCGGGGAATGGTTGAAGCAGGTCCACCGACTAACTCATCCCCGAAGCTATGTGATATATCCATCAGCACATCAAGGGCAGCAACCTGAGCGGCTTCCCATGGGCTTTGCCCATCAGTCTCAATGCTCCACCCATGCCACAATGGTCTTGTGGGGTTTTGCGGCACGATGAAGGTCACGACATACCATGGTACATCTCCCAATGGTATCGCTTTGCCTCCATGTGTAGCTAGGTGCCTCTGGGTACCCAATCGAACCGAGCACCCTCAGAGCAAAGTGGGAGTACCGAACTGGTCCAAAAGGTGCTGCTACCAAGAGGGAAACACAGGTAGCGACCATCAGTATCAAAAAGGGATGCAATTCAATTGAGAGGATTACTTTCTTTGAGAGATCGCACTTTACACTTGGGATAAGCAATTATAAGGGAGGGGGTAATGCAATATGAATGGCATGAGTGAATATGATGCATGCGTGTTCCGTACGTCCTCACAAACCTATGAAAATTTAAGCTTTAGCGGGATATACGGTGGCATACATACGTTCTCTCAATTAGCGGTAACTAGTCGATCTACACGGTGCATTGTTAGCGTACCTGCAGAAAACTTCATTGCAGCCCAACCCAACAAGATATAATGCTAATTACACAAGCAGTAACTAAGATACCCTCCATATATACATCCCCCGATATATATACTTCGGTATCCAAACTACCTGACAAATGTACCCACAATTAAGTACCTTCATATATACATGTATGAAACATGCAAATACTCTAGTAACCACAACTAGCTCTCCCCTAGACCGACGGTTGGACGGTCATGCTCTCACAACTCACACTTACCTTAGCGTAGAGGCAATTGATCCATACATTACCATTCAAGCTTAATGACACCCATGCAATATCACGCAAGCATGGACGATTTAAATAGAAACAATCAATTTCCCCAAGTTAGTAATTATATATAAGCCACCTAGAAGTCCTTAAGTGGGCTATAAAGGATGTGATCACCAAGTATACCATAAAAATTTTGATTTTTTAACACTTATATATAACTATAAGTTGGAAAACCATTTTACAAAGAAAAGCTTTTGTTTTAAATAGCAGAAGACATGTTTAATGTTGAATCTAGCTATGATGCCACTGTCACAAAACCGACCAATTTATAAGAGCACAAGTACAAAAACAATCGCCAAACGATCAAATTCTCGAACTTGAGCCCATATAAACCTGTAGTAGTCAACTGAAATCTCAAGGATTTCAAACCAACTTACATACAACCAAGATCACAATAATTCAACATAACATATAAATGACGTTACAACATTTTGTAGACGTTCACAAATAGATTACATCATCACAGAGTCATCGTTATTACAAAATAAGTCTTGTAAAACATGTGGAAGCAAATAGTTTAACTTACACACCGAGTTCAAATACACATATCTTGGTTCATTTGATCACAAAGACATAAAAGCATTCAGATAAGAGAACAGAGATCATGCCCATGATCTAGTCTTCATCACCACGGTGGAGACAATACTACGTAATCCACGATATAGAAATTCATCGCAACAAGAGGGAATAAACCCTGAGTACGGGAATGTACTCAGCTAGACTTACCCATCATAAACCAAAATAAATGACACCAAGGATTATGCATAGCTCAATGTAGTGGATCTGGCTGACACTTTCTTTTTGTAGAAAAGCATAAGTAATAATGATCAACTCTTAGCCTGAACTAGCAGTGACTTTTTAGCCATTAACCTGTCATCTATATTAGCACCTATACTATGCAATCATTTTATTAGGGTGCAAACATTAATTACCATATCAGGTATTCATTGTGGCAACCTTATCATCATCATCCATTTAACCATATCGTTAAATTAATTGAATCTACGTTGCCGCTGCTCAGTCAAGTTCTCACTATCTGGGAGAGACGGCGATTCGAATCGATTCCTATCCAGCTGGAGTGATATTCCTAAACAAAAACCCTGCTTCCCCCATCGGAGTCGCAAACAAGTCACCTTTGGTACGATTCAGGAGTCGCAAGTCCGATCAGATCGACATTCTTAGAGAACCACTCTGCCAAGGTTGTTCGGGACTCTAACTCACCTTGGATTTATGCCAATGGTTCTCCGCACATCCTTACTACCTCCAGAATGCCGCCACTGCTCGCGTCCCTGGCCTGAGTCGAGCTTCTAGGCTTCGCGGTCGGAACGACTTATCTGGCCAGCTAAGTGTTAGGCTACGTTCAACATGACATGAGGACGTACAGCGTATCGGTCCTTAAACGACTCAGACGGAGTCACTATGTTCAAACCTACACAAGACCCCGCCCGGTCTTAATTCATTATTCACATGGTTCTTTTCCACGATAGCAAATATAGCCAACCGTGATCCACCTCATCCTAAAGCTCGCAGGTGACAGGAAATCACCTGACTTCTACCGCACTAAGCATGGCTAAGCATTTAACCCGTTCCTGAACTTAAATAGGATTCCAGTGCGATATCTGGACAAGGAAGGATATATAATGCAGCAATTGGTTCCAACCAATTCCTATACTTAATGCATCATCAACAATAAAAGATACTCAATGTATTTGTAAAAACATGGGAGGCTTAATATGCTCGGGGCTTGGCTTTCGAGAACGAGGAAGGCTGGTGGTCGTGGCACTCGGGCAATTCCTCATGACGATCGCTTCATCGGCTTCCCGCACCTCGGGTTCCTCCTCCTGGTTGGCTCCCTCGAACTCCAGTAACGTCCTCCCTCCGACACACCTATTGCATGAATGCGCAAGATAAATATCATGGATGCACATGAAAGAATGTCGAGGATGCTCGGGGAATGCACATGTTCATTTTGTAGTTTGCACATTCCAATTTAAGCCCTATTCAAATCACTTTACTTACCAAGTTTATACAACCTAATGTATAATTGCTCATCTTCAGTTAATGACCTAGCACCCGCACCTAAGCATATTCTCAAGTTAGGCTAACCCCTAAACAATCAACGAGAACACTGCAACAACATACACTCAAGCATTTGTATTTCAGCAAAATGAAGACTATGTAGCGGTGCAGTAAACTAGCCATAATAGGAGATTTATAATTCCAAATGACATGCAACAAGAAAATCTAGAAAGCTTATGAAATTGTATACAATTCATTTTCAGACCTCAAAGTATGATTCAACACTTTACCAAGTCGAATTCTTTAATCAACAGAACTCTGTCCTCACAAGGCAGAGAGTAAGCAAAACTGGAACCTAACTTTAAACAGCTGTAGTTTCTAAACTACTGGGCCAAATGCCCTCAAATTTTGACAGGAGCTAGATACATAAATTATCTACAACTTTTGTATTCATCACATTCACAGAAAATCAAAATATCATGGGGAACTTTCCAAAGTCCCCAGATCTGTACAGAAGGACATAATGCAAACGAATAATTATTAACTTATGATATAAACACTTAATTGGACAAAGCCAACTTTACTCACATATCACACATATCACAAGAACACCAGAAAGTAGGGTGTTCATCCCCAAAACATTTCTTTTAATACCTTTCTTAATTTATTTAATTAATTAGAGGAAATAGTAAACATATATGAAAACTACACCATTAAATCTACAAAAATTACAGTAGACACTACATGCCCTAAGTAGACTACCATAAAAAGTTCACACCATTTGAGTAAGTATAACAACCTACACAAAAATGGTAAAGCAGAATGGCTTAAAATGGCATAATTAGGAAACCTTAGTGAAAAGTGTCAAGCAACAGATTTCATATTTTTCCTAGCATCCTTAAGGTACTAAGATACTACCTTCCAAGTTTCATGGCCATAGGATTCCTAGATAATTTACAAAAATTCACACAAGTATCTACCAATGATAAAAGGAAAATCTATAACTCAAAAACTACATATGCAATGACTCTCAAATTTTAACCAGAGCTTCTACTATACAATACTAGCTTACCCACAAAATTTCATAATTTTTTGATCACTAAAACTCAAGATATGATTTAAACAAGTTTGCATGCGTTCAAAAACACATTTAAAGTTTCAATTTAATTCTTCCATAAACTCTACTACAAGTGCTCATATTATATTTTTCCTAAATACTACACTTCACTATGAGTCTAACAAAATTGGAACCATTCGATTTGGATCTACAAAACTGGAGATACACATTTTACAAAACAACATCCAAATCTGAAAATTTGAACTAGCTTTTGAATACACAGTCACTATCACGCGGGGTCCACACGTCAGCTGGGCCCGCATGGCAGTGAGACAGAAACAGGGGAGGGACCGGTGCGGAGGGCTCCGGCGATTGCGTCACCACCGTCGCCATCTCCGAGCTCAACCGCGTTGAGGGATGTACGGAGCACGGCGAATGGCCCCTCGGAGCATGGACAGCGGCGGCCATGGCGGACAGCGTAGACGCCCGGCGGCATGTCGGCCAACTCTGGCCACGGTCTCAACCAGCGAAAGATGCTAGAGTTTCCTAGAGACCTAACGCAGAGATAGCCTAAGGTAAGGGTGGCTAGGGTAGCGCCGGTGAGCTTGGCTGCACGCACGGTCACACGGCGGCGCCCTGAGCATCACGGCGGCATGGCTGTTCTGGCTCAACGGCAGCGAATCCTAGGACTATGTCTTCAAGGTAGATACTATGGCTCATAAAGGTCCTCATGCGTGCACTATAAGAGGCAGGAAAGGTTCAAGGCGGCCGGCCACGACAAGCTCGTGCTCGCGGCCATGGCGGACACGGTGAGGTGCACCGGGGCGTTCCCAGGCACACACTCGGTAGCGTCTAGAGCTATTCCTACCAGAGCATCAGCAAGCTAGCGCGGTGCCGGACTAGAGGAAGAGGCAGCGCGTGGTGCGGTGGAGTGCCATGGCCACATGAACCGCAAGCACAGCGTGCTCCGGTGAAGTCTCCGACGGTGGAAATCGAAATGTGCCTTACCAACGGTTCAAGGGAGTAGAGCGAGAGGTCCGAGAGGTGGAGTGGAAGAAGATGCGGTGATGGTCGAGATGGATTGGTCAATAGCACGGCATCGAAGGCGAGTTGCGGTGGCAAAGCGAGCGGCGTCGGCAATGGCGAGCAGCGGCGTTGCGAGAGAGAGCGAGTGGGAGGCAGAGCGCGTGCAAGCGAGCAGAGAGGCAGTAGGCATCCTCCTCTTCACGCCGGCCAGCGCGCAGCATGGTTAGGGCCAGCTAGGCGCGTGGCGTCCACACGGTGGCAAGGCTCTGCTTCCGGTCGGTCACTGTAGCGAGTCTGAAAATCCGATTCAGTTACCAAGTGAACCTCCTGACAGGCGATTTTCAACGCTACATAACTCCTAATCTGCTCGGCCAAATCCTAATCCAGTTGGACTACATGATAGAGCTAAGTGAGTACTCCAAATGACTCAACATAAGCTCGAGCTAATTCACAAAGGATTTCCATCTACAAGGTTCCAAAGTCGACATCATGAAACTGGAAAGCAGTTCCAACACTTAGAAAATTTCCTGAGTTTCCAAATAGACCTCAAACTGACTTGTGGGCCATTTTTGAGCATGTTCTGCACATTTTCATGAGATGGTCATAAAATAACTTTTGTTCCTTATATAATTTGCTACAACTTTGCTTTAGGTTGCTCATACATGCAAACATCCTAAGCTACACTTTTTAAATAGTCAAACGCAGGAGCTCTAGGGGTCCAAATTGGTCAAACCATGACTTGGAAACCTAATTAGGCAAAATGATCAACATGAACATTGTTCCTAATGACATTCTAAGTATAACTAAGGTTCTTAGGAGAATAATTAGCCACACCACACATTAGTCACACAAGAATCAAGCATGGTATGTACTGAAACAATGAAAAACACAGGAAATGTTACACTTGTTTCATAGTCATGTTTCACATGTTTCATGAGTGTGTTGCCTAGTACTACTAACCATGTTTCACTAAAGTGAGTTACACATGTTGCACTTGAGTGTTGCACACTTTACATTTCATAAAAGAAACAACACACATGAAATATACAACATGTTGCAATGTTTCGAAATCATGTTTCATGTGATATAGGTTCACGAATGGATGCATGATGCTCATGTTCGTGAAATGCAATGCAAATGTGGAAGCCAAACACCTGGGGTGTTACAGCCCTCCCCCCTTATAAAAATCTCGTCCCGAGATTTGAAAAGCGTACCATTGTTGATAGAATTCCTTATAACCGTCCCTCAAATAATCTTCTCTTTCCCACGTTGCATCGCGTTCACTACCCTGATTACTCCACACGACTTTGTAAAACTTGACCACATGACTCCGAGTCACTCACTCACGAGTGTCAATCACTCGAACCGACTTTTCTTCAAAGGTCAAATCAGATTTTAACTCGATATCCCCCAATGGAACTCTCTCTTCGGGGACGCGAAGACATTTCTTCAATTGGGATAGATGAAAGACATTGAAGATAGCACTCACCTCTGGAGGTAATTGAATCTTGTACGCCACCTTACCACTTTGTCCAATGATTTCAAACGGACCAACATATCTCGGCGCAAGCTTTCGCTTCACACCAAAGTGTTGGACGCTCTTCATAGGTGAGACTTTCACATAAACGAAGTCTCCAACTTCAAACTCAATAGGTTTTCTACATCGATCAGCATAACTTTTCTGCCTAGCTTGAGCTGCGGCCATGTGAGTTTGGATAGTATGGACTTGTTCTTCGGCTTCTTGAACAAAATCAATTCCATAATATATCCTTTCACCGACTTCTACCCAGTTCAACGGGGTTCTACACTTCTGGTCATACAGAGCTTCAAATGGTGCCATCTTGATACTCTCTTGATAACTGTTATTGTACGAGAATTCAGCTAGGGGCAACCATTTCTCCCATGAACCCTTAGCCGACATGACACATGCTCTCAACATATCTTCTAAGATTTGATTCACTCGTTCAGTTTGCCCATTAGTTTGCGGATGATAAGCAGAACTTCTTACTAGCTTAGTTCCTAATAATCTGTGTAAGTGCTCCCAAAAGCGAGCAGTGAACTTTGGTCCTCTATCAGAGACAATAGTACGAGGGATCCCATGAAGTCGGACTATCTGGTTGAAGTACAACTCCACATAGTTGGTTGGACGAAAGTCTATGCGGACAGGAATGCAGTGTGCTGACTTGGTCAGACGGTCTACAATCACCCAAATAGAGTTAAAGTTCCTCTTAGTAGGAGGGAGTCCAACAATAAAATCCATACTTATCTCCTCCAATTTCCAACCTGGAATAGAGAGTGGCTGAAGTAATCCAGCTTTCATGTGCACAGCCTTGACTCGACAACAAGTGTCACACCTAGCCACATAAGCGGCTATCTCTTTCTTCATTTTGGTCCCCCAAAATCGAGGCTTCAAATCATGATACATTTTGCTACTACCAGGATGAATAGATAATTTAGAGAAATGGGCTTCGGATATGATTTGATTTCTAAGCTCTCTATCCTTCGGAACTACCAACCTATCCTTGAACCATAACACGCCTTCCTCATCAACTCAAAAATGTTTGGTTTCTTGCTCTTTCATCTTGCGCTTGATGTGAAACACACCTGCATCTATCTTGTATAGCTCGATAATTCGACTCTGTAGAGTACAACTGACAGTGATGTTGTGAAGGACTGCAGGATGAAGGAGCTTCGACAAATGGACATCACTCTCAATCAAAGAGTGGCAATGAGACTTCCTGCTTAAGGCATCTGCTACGACGT
The DNA here is from genome assembly GCA_904845875.1 of Miscanthus lutarioriparius. Classification (NCBI taxonomy): domain Eukaryota; kingdom Viridiplantae; phylum Streptophyta; class Magnoliopsida; order Poales; family Poaceae; genus Miscanthus; species Miscanthus lutarioriparius. The sequence goes on from CAJGYO010000015.1 coordinate 27,596,051, forward strand.
TTGCCTTGCCAGGGTGATAGTGCACTTGGAGGTTATAATCCTTGATCAACTCGAGCCATCTTCTCTGACGCATATTCAACTCAGGTTGAGTGAAGATGTACTTAAGACTTTTATGATCAGTGTAGATATTGCACACATTGCCAAGTAAATAATGTCTTCAGGCCTTCAAAGCATGAACAACAGCAGCGAGTTCCAAGTCATGCGTTGGATAATTCACTTCATGCTTTCGAAGTTGGTGAGAGGTATAAGCAATGACTCTACCCTCTTGCATAAGAACACCTCCTAGCCCAATACCTGATGCATCGTAGAACACATCAAAAGGTTTCTCGATATCCGGTTGTGCCAAAACCGGAGCCGAAGTTAGAAGAGTTCGCAGGGTATGGAAAGCCGCATCACATTGAGGAGTCCAGACAAACTTCATGTCTTTTTGCAGCAATCAAGTCAAAGGCTTGGCTATTTTAGAGAAATCCAGGATGAAGCGACGATAATAGCCAGCCAACCCCAAAAAACTCCGAACCTCATGCACCGAGATTGGAGCCTTCCAGTTCAACACTTCTTGCACCTTGGTGGGATCAACCATAATTCCACCATCGGATAACACGTGTCCAAGAAAAGGTATCTTGCGAAGCCAAAATTCACATTTGCTGAACTTTGCATACAGCTGGTGTTCTCGCAATCTAGTGAGAACCACACGTAAATGTTCAACATGATCTTCTTCATTCTCAGAATAGACCAGGATATCATCTATAAATACCACCACAAATTTGTCCAACTCGGGCATAAACACTGAATTCATCAGATACATAAAATGTGCGGGGGCATTGGTCAATCCAAAAGACATAACCAGGTACTCATATAGACCATATCTTATAGAGAATGCGGTTTTTGGGACATCCTCAGGCCGAATTTTGATTTGATGATACACAGATCTCAAATCAATCTTGGAAAAGACTTTTGCTTTAGACAACTGATCAAATAAGATATCTATGCGTGGCAGAGGGTACTTATTCTTGATTGTAACTGCATTCAAGGGTCTATAATCTACACACATGCGTAGGGATTGATCCTTCTTCTTCACAAAGATAGTGGGCACCTTACGGAGATGAACTAGGACGGATAAGGCCTTTCTTTAGAAGTTCATTCAACTGGGTCTTAAGTTCACTAGTTCATTGGGAGGCATTCTATATGGCCTTCTAGAGATAGGAGTCGTGCGGGAAGCAACTCTATCTTGAACTCCACTTCCCGATCCGGGGGTAATCCAGACAAATCATCGGGAAAAACATCCGGAAAGTCACACACTACAGGGATATCTGCAATAGCCTTTGCTTGCACCGCATTAGCCACACAAGAAAGATTGATGTCCCTAGATAGTTGCACCAGAAAACCTTTTGGATTACTATGATCTCTGAGCATGACTACTCTAGTCGATGTATCAATAAGCACCCCATTACTGCTCATCCAATTCATTCCCAATATCACATCGATACCCAGCCCCGATAAAACTACCAGGTCAACCTGATAACTTCACCCCTCTATCTCAAATTGTACGTCCCCAACTACCAGCTTGGTTGGGATAATACCACTGGCAGCCCTAATACAATAACCCTCACCCTCAACAGTATAAACTTGGATGCAAATGCTGGAATAATAAAGGAATGCGAAGCACCTGAATCAAATAGTACAACTACGGGGTGTTGATCAATCAGAAACTTACCAGCAGTCACTACCTCTCCTGAAGGAATCTTAGTAATATTAGTGTGGTTCACCTACCCTTGATGACCACCTTGGTAGTTATTCTGCTTAGGGTAAGGGCATTCCCTTGCCCAGTGGCCTGTCTTGTTGCAGTTCCAGCATGGCATGTTGCTTGGAGGAGCCCTGGAACTGCCTTGACTGGTAGTGCCCTTGGGAAGGGCAACTGTAAATGCCTTGCGAAACCCAGTCTTGGCGGGATTCTTCTTCTGCGGTGGGCGAAACTTAGGGGCTGACGCTGGAGGACGGAATGGAGCCCTCTGTGTGACGGGAGCCTTGGATTGTGAGGCACCCGCCTCATAGGCTCTCTTACGACTTTTTGAAGCAGCATACACATCATTTGTAACGTCCCACCTCTCCGAGGCTAGGCCCACTTACATCTGGCAGCTTAACTAGGATATAGACTGCCCTCACAGACCAACACTTGTCTTTTCTGTGCACTTTGTCCTCACTCGTGCGCACCCGGGAAGAACTTCCCGGTCGGTTACCCGTCGCTCCAGGCCAAGCACGCTTAACCTTGGAGTTCTTAAGAGATGGGCTTCCAGAAAAGAAGTTGCAACTTGTTGGTACGAGTATCCTATTAATCCTATTAAGCCCTGAGCCGAGGTGTTACATTCCCACCCCCTTAAGAGATCGACGTCCTCGTCGATCAATCCCAAGCCAGGAACGTCCCCTCTTAGCCATGTCCGTGTGTCCAGTGCCAGCACATGTGCCATGCTGTGTGACCACACCGGATCCACACCAGCCATGCGCACCATGCCTACGCAACTATGACACACGCGCCCGTGAAACCGCAAGAGTCGTCTCTGATACCATTCTGTAACGTCCCACCTATCCGAGGCTAGGCCCGCTTACATCTGATAGCTTAACTAGGATATAGATTGCCCTCACAGACCAACACTTGTCTTTTCTACGCACTTTGTCCTCACTCGTGCGCACCCAGGAAGAACTTCCCGATCGATCACCCATCGCTCCAGGCCAAGCACGCTTAACCTTGGAGTTCTTAAGAGATGGGCTTCCAGAAAAGAAGTTGCAACTTGTTGGTACGAGTATCCTATTAATCCTATTAAGCCCTGAGCCAGGGTGTTACAGCATTGTTGTTCTCTTGTGATAAAGCATCACTCACAAACTCATTAAAATGAGCACACTTGCAATTTCCCATGGTCTTCATAAGTTTGGGGCTAAGTCCCCGCTTGAAACTTGCGATCTTTTTGGCATCAGTGTCAACAAACTCAGTAGCATACCTTGCAAGGTTATTGAAAGCCTACAAGTATTCATTCAAGCTCTTGTTCCCCTAGGTTAACTTCATGAACTCTGTATGCTTGATCGCCATGAAACCAGGAGGAATATAATTTCCCCTGAAAGCAGACTTGAACTGATCCTAGGTGATTTGGGCATTAGCGGGCATAGTGGACCGATGATGACTCCACCAAATGCCAGCTGGCCCATGCAGTTGATGAGATGCATACTCAGTCTTCAGCACCTCAGTCAAGCGGAGCGAGCGGAACCACGCCGAGAGTATTCAACCACTCATCAGCTTGTACAGGCTCCTCAGCCTCCTTGAAGATCGGGGGTTTCGTGTCAAGGAAATCCTTGAAATCACTGTATTGATTTGGTTCTGGTCCTTGGCGTGGACCACGACCATCCCGATTTGCAATCGTACGGAGGGCCTCGGCCATAGTGCGTTGTCCTTCCGCAAGCATTGCTATCAATTCCGTTGGTGTGGGTGGTGGTGGTGGTGGAAGATCATCATCATCATTCCCGCATGCGGTGGAACGAAGTACGAGGCATCACGCACAATGCGCAACCAAGAATTATTGATGATGTCAAGACATTGGAGAGGAACAATGTAATTGTGCCAAATTGAATTCTTGACGAGAATGAAAACTTCATACAATAAAGCAGAGGCAATAATTCATTCTCCAATCACCACATCATCAAGTAGATTACTAGCGCCATACGCAGTGCATTCCAACATGACAAGTTTTAAACTTAACCATTACGATACGCATCCCGAAGGGAGCGAATTAAAGTACATTACATGCCGAGTTCGAATTAAAAGAGTACATCCAACATCAGTCATCGTACTTAAGTCCATTACATCAATGACTGCAAAAGCTTAAACTAGCGAGACTTGCTAACGAACTACTCGTCGAAGTGATCGCTGTCCACATCGGAGACACCTTGGACTTCTTCTGGGTCTTCCTCTTCTTCTTCGTCATCTACCGGCTCAGCTGCATTGTCAACCATCTGCATGTCCTCTTCTTCCTCATCGGCCTCAATCACTTGAGGTCCACCCACATTTGGATACCTTGGTATGGGGTGAGGAATAGAAAACAGACGGTTGTGCAGTTGAGGTGCTCAACCTGAAGCTCTTCAAGCTGTTCTTGTAGTGCTTGCTCCCTTTGAAAGGCGTTGTGGTTGGCCAAAATCCAACCCCGACGTCTTTCTTCTGCTAACTCTAAAGCTGCAACCCGGTGATGGATCACACGATCCAACTCTTGTGCGGCCTCATCTCTCTCAATAGTGAGGTTCATCAGCTGGTTATGAAGCTCGTCTCTCTCGCGTGCGGTTTGACCCCACTGTTGCAAGCGATAATTTGCAATACCACGAATCTCATCAACTTCTTGCTGAGCTCTCCCACATGCATTCGCCTTACGGTGATACTTGTAGGCATGCAACCTGAACTTGTGCTGAGCTTCCATTGCCTTGCCGGCTTCATCAAGCACACTGGAAAGGGTGTTTTGCCTGACTCGACAAAGCTTCAAGACTGCCATCATAGCACTCATTCCAGCGTTGTCGCTCTGCACCCGTTCGCCACGGCCTCGAACCAAGGCCTGACCAACGTCCTGAGTCCACTCAGCCTCAGTAGGAGACACTCAGGGAATGGTTGAAGCAGGTCCACCCACTAACTCATCCCCAAAGCTATGTGATATATCCATCAGCACATCAAGGGCAGCAACCTGAGCGGCTTCCCATGGGCTTTGCCCATCAGTCTCAATGCTCCACCCATGCCACAATGGTCTTGTGGGGTTTTGTGGCACTATGAAGGTCACGACATACCATGGTACATCTCCCAATGGTACCGCCTACCTCCATGTTTAGCTAGGTGCCTCTGGGTACCCAACTGAACTGAGCACCCTCCAGAGCAAAGTGGGAGTACCAAACTGGTCCAAAAAGGTGCTGCTACCAGTAGGAAACACGGGCTCGACCATCTATATCAAAAAGGGATGCAATTCACGTGAGAGGATTACTTTGCTGAGAGATCGCACTTTACACTTGGGATAAGCAATTATAAGGGAGGGGGTAATGCAATATGAATGACATGAGTGAATATGATGCATGCGCGTTCTGTACGTCCTCACAAACCTATGAAAATTTAAGCTTTAGCAGGATATACGGTGGCATACATACGTTCTCTCAATTAGCGGTAACTAGTCGATCTACACGGTGCGTTGTTAGCGTACCTGCAGAAAACTTCATTGCAGCCCAACCCAACAAGATATAATGCTAAGTACACAAGCAGTAACTAAGATACCCTCCATATATACAAACCCCGATATATATACTTCGGTATCCAAACTACCTGACAAATGTACCCACAATTAAGTACCTTCATATATACATGTATGAAACATGCAAATACTCCAGTAACCACAACTAGCTCTCCCCTAGACCGACGGTTGGACGGTCATGCTCTCACAACTCACACTTACCTTAGCGTAGAGGCAATTGATCCATACATTACCATTCAAGCGAATGGCACCCATGCAATATCACGCCGCATGGACGACGAAATAGAAACAATCAATTTCCCCAAGTTAGTAATTATATATAAGCCACCTAGAAGTCCTTAAGTGGGCTATAAAGGATGTGATCACCAGTATACCATAAAAATTTTGATTTTTTTAACACTTATATATAACTATAAGTTGGAAAACCATTTTTACAGCAAAAGCTTTTGTTTTAAATAGCCGTAAGACATGTTTAATGTTGAATCTAGCTCTGATGCCAGCTGTCACAAAACCGACCAATTTATAAGAGCACAAGTACAAAAACAATCGCCGAAACGATCAAATTCTCGAACTTGAGCCCATATAAACCCGGTAGTCAACTGAAATCTCGAAGGATTTCAAACCAACTTGCATACAACCAAGATCACAGTAATTCAATATAACATATCGTATGTTACAACATTTCGTAGACGTTCGCAAATAGATTACATCATCACAGAGTCATCGTTATTACAAAACAAGTCTTGTAAAACATGCGGAAGCAAATAGTTTAACTTACACACCCGAGTTCAAATACACATACTGGTTCGCTGATCACAGCACGCAAAAGCATTCAGATAAGAGAACAGAGATCATGCCCATGATCTAGTCTTCATCACCCGCCGGGTGGAGACAATACTTACAGAATCCCTGATATAGAAGGTCATCTGCAACAAGAGGGAATAAACCCTGAGTACGGGAATGTACACAGCTAGACTTACCCGTCATAAACCAAAATAAATGACACCAAGGATTATGCATAGCTCAATGTAGTGGATCTGGCTAACACTTTCTTTTTGCAGAAAAGCATAAGTAATAATGATCAACTCTTAGCCTGAACTAGCAGTGACTTTTTAGCCATTAACCTATCATCTATATTAGCACCTATACTATGCAATCATTTTATTAGGGTGCAAACATTAATAACCATATCAGGTATTCATTGTGGCAACCTTATCATCATCATCCATTTAACCATATCGTTAAATTAATTGAATCTACGTTGCCGCTGCTCAGTCAAGTTCTCACTATCTAGGAGAGACGGCGATTCGAATCGATTCCTATCCAGCTGGAGGGGTATTCCTAAACACAAACCCTGCTTCCCCCGTCGGAGTCACAAACAAGCCACCTTTGGTATGATTCAGGAGTCGTGAGTCCGATCAGATCGACATTCTCAGAGAACCACTCTGCCAAGGTTGTTTGGGACTCTAACCCGCCTTGGATTTATGCCAATGGCTCTCCGCACATCCTTACTACCTCCAGAATGCCGCCACTGCTCGCGTCTCCAGCCTGAGTCGAGCTACTAGGCTTCGCGGTCGGAACGACTTATCCAGCCAGCTAAGTGTTAGGCTATGTTCAACATGACATGAGGACGTACAGCGTATCGGTCCTTAAACGACTTAGACGGAGTCACTATGTTCAAACCTACACAAGACCCCGCCCGGTCTTAATTCATTATTCACATGGTTCTTTTCCACGATAGCAAATATAGCCAACCGTGATCCACCTCATCCTAAAGCTCGCAGGTGACAGGAAATCACCTGACTTCTACCGCACTAAGCATGGCTAAGCATTTAACCCGTTCCTGAACTTAAATAGGATTCCAGTGCGATATCTGGACAAGGAAGGATATATAATGCAGCAATTGGTTCCAACCAATTCCTATACTTAATGCATCATCAACAATAAAAGATACTCAATGTATTTGTAAAAACATGGGAGGCTTAATATGCTCCGGGGCTTGCCTTTCAGGAACGAGGAAGGCTGGTGGTCAGGGCACTCGGGCAATTCCTCCGCGGCGACTGCTTCGTCGGCTTCCTGCACCTCGGGTTCCTCCTCCTGGTTGGCTCCCTCGAACTCTAGTAACGTCACTCCCTCCGACACACCTATTGCATGAATGCGCAAGATAAATATCATGGATGCACATGAAAGAATGTCAGGGATGCTCAGGGAATGCACATGTTCGCTGTAGTTTGCACATTCCAATTTAAGCCCTATTCAAATCACTTTACTTACCAAGTTTATACAACCTAATGTATAATTGCTCATCTTCAGTTAATGACCTAGCACCCGCACCTAAGCATATTCTCAAGTTAGGCTAACCCCTAAACAATCAACGAGAACACTGCAACAACATACACTCAAGCATTTGTATTTCAGCAAAATGAAGACTATGTAGCGGTGCAGTAAACTAGCCATAATAGGAGATTTATAATTCCAAATGACATGCAACAAGAAAATCTAGAAAGCTTATGAAATTGTATACAATTCATTTTCAGACCTCAAAGTATGATTCAACACTTTACCAAGTCGAATTCTTTAATCAACAGAACTCTGTCCTCACAAGGCAGAGAGTAAGCAAAACTGGAACCTAACTTTAAACAGCTGTAGTTTCTAAACTACTGGGCCAAATGCCCTCAAATTTTGACAGGAGCTAGATACATAAATTATCTACAACTTTTGTATTCATCACATTCACAGAAAATCAAAATATCATGGGGAACTTTCCAAAGTCCCCAGATCTGTACAGAAGGACATAATGCAAACAAATAATTATTAACTTATGATATAAACACTTAATTGGACAAAGCCAACTTTACTCACATATCACACATATCACAAGAACACCAGAAAGTAGGGTGTTCATCCCCAAAACATTTCTTTTAATACCTTTCTTAATTTATTTAATTAATTAGAGGAAATAGTAAACATATATGAAAACTACACCATTAAATCTACAAAAATTACATTAGACACTACATGCCCTAAGTAGACTACCATAAAAATTTCACACCATTTGAGTAAGTATAACAACCTACACAAAAATTATAAGGCAGAATGGCTTAAAATGGCATAATTAGGAAACCTTAGTCAAAAGTGTCAAGCATCAGATTTCATATTTTTCCTAGCATCCTTAAGGTACTAAGATACTACCTTCCAAGTTTCATGGCCATAGGATTCCTAGATAATTTACAAAAATTCACACAAGTATCTACCAATGATAAAAGGAAAATCTATAACTCAAAAACTACATATGCAATGACTCTCAAATTTTAACCAGAGCTTCTACTATACAAGACTAGGTTACCCACAAAATTTCATAATTTTTGGATCACAGAAACTCAAGATATGATTTAAACAAGTTTGCATGCATTCAAAAACACATTTAAAGTTTCAATTTAATTCTTCCATAAACTCTACTACAAGTGCTCATATTATATTTTTCCTAAATACTACACTTCACTATGAGTCTAACAAAATTGGAACCATTCAATTTGGATCTACAAAACTGGAGATACAAATTTTACAAAACAACATCCAAATCTGAAAATTTGAACTAGCTTTTGAATACACAGTCACTATCACGCGGGGTCCACACGTCAGCTGGGCCCGCATGGCAGTGAGACAGAAACAGGGGAGGGACTGCCATGGTGCTCCGGCGAGCTTTTCCTCACCGGCGCGAAGGGCTCAGGCGGTTGCGTCACCACCGTCGCCATCTCTGAGCTCAACCGCGTTGAGGGATGTACGGAGCACGGCGAATGGCCCCTCGGAGCATGGACGGCGGCGGCCATGGCGGACAGCGTAGACGCCTGGCGGCATGCCGGCCAACTCTAGCCACGGTCTCACCCAGCGAAAGACGCTAGAGTTTCCTAGAGACCTAACACAGAGATAGCCTAAGGTAAGGGTGGCTAGGGTAGCACCGGTGAGCTTGGCCGCACGCACGGTCACACGGTGGTGCCCCAAGCATCACGGCGGCATGGCTGTTCTGGCTCAACGGCAGCGAATCCCTGGACTACGTCTTCAAGGTAGATACTATGGCTCATAAAGGTCCTCATGCGCGCACTATAAGAGGCATGAAAGGTTCAAGGCGGCCGGCCATGACAAGCTCGTGCTCGCGGCCATGGCGGACACGGTGAGGTGCACCAGGGCGTTCCCAAGCACACACTCGGTAGCATCTAGAGCTATTCCTACTAGAGCATCAGCAAGCTAGTGCGGTGCTGGACCAGAGGAAGAGGCAGCGCATGGTGCGGTGGAGTGCCACGGCCACATGAACCGCAAGCACGGCGTGCTCCGATGAAGTCTCCGACGGTGGAAATCGAAATGTGCCTTACCAACGGTTCAAGGGAGTAGAGCGAGAGGTCCGAGAGGTGGAGTGGAAGAAGATGCGGTGATGGTCGAGATGGATTGGCCAACAGCACGGCGTCGAAGGCGAGTTGTGGTGGCAAAGCGAGCGGCGTCGGCAATGGCGAGCAGCGGCGTTGCGAGAGAGAGCGAGTGGGAGGCAGAGCGCGTGCAAGAGAGCAGAGAGGCAGCAGGCGTCCTCCTCTTCACGCCGGCCAGCGCGCAGCATGGTTAGGGCCAGCTAGGCACATGGCATCCACGTGGCGGCAAGGCTCTGCTGCCGGTCGGTCACTGTAGCGAGTCTGAAAATCCGATTCAGTTACCAAGTGAACCTCCTGACAGACGATTTTCAACGCTACATAACTCCTAATCGGCTCGGCCAAATCCTAATCCAGTTGGACTACATGATAGAGCTAAGTGAGTACTCCAAATGACTCAACATAAGCTCGAGCTAATTCACCATGGATTTCCATCTACAAGGTTCCAAAGTCGACATCATGAAACTGGAAAGCAGTTCCAACACTTAGAAAATTTCCTGAGTTTCCAAATAGACCTCAAACTGACTTGTGGGCCATTTTTTAGCATGTTCTGCACATTTTCATGAGATGGTCATAAAATAACTTTTGTTCCTTATATAATGTGCTACAACTTTGCTTTAGGTTGCTCAGACATGCAAACATCCTAAGCTACACTTTTTAAACAGTCAAACGCAGGAGCTCTAGGGGTCCAAATTGGTCAAACCATGACTTGGAAACCTAATTAGGCAAAATGATCAATATGAACATTGTTCCTAATGACATTCTAAGTATAACTAAGATTCTTAGGAGAATAATTAGCCACACCACACATTGGTCACACAAGAATCAAGCATGGTATGTACTGAAACAATGAAAAACACAGGAAATGTTACACTTGTTTCATAGTCATGTTTCACATGTTTCATGAGTGTGTTGCCTAGTACTACTAACCATGTTTCACTAAAGTGAGTTACACATGTTGCACTTGAGTGTTGCACACTTTACATTTCATAAAAGAAACAACACACATGAAATATACAACATGTTGCAATGTTTCGAAATCATGTTTCATGTGATATAGGTTCACGAATGGATGCATGATGCTCATGTTCGTGAAATGCAATGCAAATGTGGAAGGCAAACACCTGGGGTGTTACAAGAGTTATGGCAGTAGACCCTTGAGCCTAAAGGTTTTAGATTGAGCAGAACTAAAACCAAATACATGAGATGCGACTTTGGCGGAGCTGCATAGGAGGAGGGAGATGTGAGTTTGGAAGGTCAAGTAGTGCCTAAGAAGGATACCTTTCGGTATCTGGGTTCGATGCTATAGAGGGATGGAGATGTTGATGTGGACGTTAGCCATAGAATCAAAGCAGGGTGGATCAAGTGGTGACAAGCTTCTAGCATTCTCTGTGACAAGAGGGTACCACAAAAGCTAAAAGACAAGTTTTATAGAATGGTGATTAGACCGGCTATGTTGTATGGAGCAGAATGTTGCCCTACAAAGATTCAACATGTTCAACAACTTATTGTTGCAGAAATGCGTATGTTGCGATGGATTTGTGGTCACACAAGAATGGACCAAGTTCAGAATGATGATATACGTGATCGCCTAGGGGTAGCACCAATTGAAGAAAAGCTTATCCAACATCGGTTGAGGTGGTTTGGCCATGTTCAAAGTTGACCTCCAGAGGCACTAGTGCATTGTGGAGTCCTAAGCCAAGCTAATAATATGAGGAGAGGTAGAAGAAAACCAAAATTGACATGGGGGAGGCAATAAAGAGATTTGAAAGCTTGGGACATACCTTGAGATCTATGTTTGAATAGGAGTGCTTGGAAAGCGGCTATTGAAGTGCCTGAACCATGACTTGTGGCTCTTGGTGGGTTTCAACTCTAGCCTACCCTAACTTGCTTGGGATTGAAAGGCTATGTTGTTGTTGTTGTTGTTGTTGTTGTTTGGATCTAAGCCAAGTTTGGATTCTACCCATAAGGCTTTGTCCTTGTTCATCCATTCTTTAGCAACGACATATAAGTTCTTAATACATTCCAGCCATTGTCATTGCTCTTTTTGGTCATCCTTGTGGCCTTCATGATTCCTATGCTTTGGTTGCCTTAGTGGTTTTCTAGGGTCATCATGACACTTAGGAGAGAGAGCATAAGAGGGATCATCAGGGTCAAAGATGGGTTGAGAGATGTGTTCAGATGAGACATCTAATATGGACATAGAAGGGGAGAGAACAGGAATGGCTTCTAGATAGCTTGGCTTTCCTTCTATGGTTTCACTAGACATGCCACCCTTGTGTTCTTCCCAATGTCCTATATGGGAATAAGGACGCTTTCCAAGAGATCCCTTCTTAAAAAGATTTGAATTATATTCGCTCGAAGGTCTCTTGTGGAACTAGAAGTTTAAGCTTTTCCCAAAATCATCAAAAGGATCATCCTCACAAGAAATTTCAAAAGGTTGAATTTCTTTTACTTTGGAGGATTTGGATTTTGGGGTATAGATGGTTCGGGATTGATAGCTAAACCTTGGGATTGAAGTGGTTGTGATTTGGCTATCAAAACTTCCTCTTCTTGTTCGGGAGATGATTCCTTCTCTTCCTTGAGGAGTTCATTATGAATGCTAGAGCAGGGAGTCTTTCTACTAATTCTATCAAGCATAGCCCTTGCTTCACTATTCGGCAAATGAAAGAAAGCTCCTCTAGACGCTGCATCAAGGGATTCCATGGAATCCTTGCTAAGACCCATGTAAAAATATTAAAGAAGTACAGGGTCTTGAATGACAAGGTCTGGGCTAGTGATGATGAGTTCATTAAAATGATCCCACGATGTACCAAAAGATTCTTCTTCTAGTTGTCTAAAATTTAGAACCTCTTTCTGAAGGCTAACCACTTTAGAGACGGGAAAGAAACATAAATAAAATTTAGAGCATAACGTTTCCCAATCTCCTTGCATATTTTCTATGGTTTGACTATACCAATGTTTAGCTCCTCCCATCAAAGAGAACGGAAATGACTTCCATCTTAAGGTCTTGTTAGACATGCCAACGATACGCAAGCATGCACAGGTCTGTTCAAACTCTTGTAGGTGTGAGTATGGGATTTCATTGCCTTCTCCCGAGAAGGATTTATCCCAAATCAATTTTATAAAACATGGGCGTAGCTCATAGCCAGGTGTTAGGATGGGCTTTGAAGATTTTGGTGGCTCTAGGCTTGCGCTCGTGGGTTTAGCATATTGATAGATAGGAGTGGAATCCATGCTAAAAGAAAAATAAAATAAAATGTTAAGCTAGGCTCAAAGTTAATTCAGCAACTGTTTACCCCGCAACGGCGCTAGAAAGCTTATTGGTATATTTAACGCTCACAGATTAATCTGCAAGCGCACGGATACCGCTGTAGCTTTCACCCGAAAGTATTCCAAGTATCATATCCACAGAGAAACATGTGAGACTAACTAAGGTCTAACTTAACTAAGGGTAGCAACACGGTTAGGATAAATAGGAGCATAGAGAGGATAACTAAAGTTGTCTAGTTCTGACTTGGGTAAGCTTATGTCTTCTACTATTCAACTAGGGACATTACTAGGGAAAGACACCAACAACGGATGCTTTCCTTCGCAACCGCGTCCAACATGCGCCTATAGACGGGAGGTTGACTACAATGGATCAACGAAGCTGTATAGTACAGGCTATATAGAACTTATGTCACTCACGTGATCTACCACCTTTCGGAATGCATGGTGCATCCATGATTAACCCAAGTCTAAGCACCACGCTTACACTTACGATTAATACTCTATTCCCTCTAGAGTATGAATAAAGCACTCAAAACAGTCATGATCCTGATGAACAATATAAACAAGATGCTTACTCGAATTAGAAGTTGATTACCAGAGATATCCCGAAGGAAAGCTCAAGTACAACTTGGATCCACCAAGGTACAAGCCGTAAAGAGAGCACCGATAGGCCAACACCTCCTCCAAACTCTTCCCTCACTCTCTATCTCACTATTTCTATTCATAAGACTAGATCTTATAGAGGACTAATCTTCTCTTGATAGCTGGCTCTGATCCTGACAACAAGAATATGAATTAGGGTTTTAGGATGGCTCTAGGGAGGGTGGCAGGGGCTGGTATATATAGGCTAGAGCATCCAATGTGAGCCCTTAGATGAAATCGACTTAAAGGACATCGTACATGCAACCTAGGAGGCGGTGGAGAACCGACATTGCGACGCGGAGGCTGACAGGTGGGCCTAGGGGCCTTCCGGCCTGTAGGTGGGGTTGCCTAGCCCCACCTAGCAGCACCTCGATCTCTGCTTCGGTGATTTGCCTTCTGGAGTGTTTTAGAGTCTTCCGCGTTGGTTTCACAGCAGAATTCTGTAATTTCTTTGGACGAATAGGTCCCCCTTGTTGGTTTTCTGGATAAGCCCTGCTGAAAATATAGATTCACCAATACTCATGGAATTTATTAGTATAAACCCCTATACTTATGTTTGGTGATGGCATTAAGTATAAATACAGGTTATGTTGATGGTTTATAATTGATGTTAGTGACCGTCAACAACATGGAAGGATAAGTTACATGGAGCACTATGGGCTTACAAGACAGCCTACAAAACACCTCTTGGAATATCACCGTACCAACTAGTCTATGGGAAGACATGTCACCTACCTGTCGAGTTGGAATTCAAAGCACATTGGGCCATAAAAATGAGGAACATGGACTTTGAAGTAGCTGGAAAGAAAAGAAAAATATAACTCTCTAAGCTAGAGGAATGGCAAGAAAAGGCATATCATAATGCAAAACTCTACAAAGAGAGGATGAAAAGGTGGCATGACAAAAGATTGAAAAAGAAGGAATTCAAACCAGGTGACAAGGTGTTGCTTTTCAACTCCAGGATGAAGTTGTTTGGACATGGGAAACTATGAAGCAAATGGGAAGGACCTTACAAGGTAATTAGCGCATCGTCTCATGGAGCAGTCCCTTCAAAATGATGAAGGTACGCTTTTCAAGGTAAATGGTCAGGGTTTAAAAGTTTTCCATGACACACAATTGCCAGAAGAAGAATTGGATATAATTAACTTCATAGAATTTAAATAACATTTTCAATTCAGCTCTTCTTATTTACTTTGTGAAAAACCTTTAAAAACCATGTTTACCTGCTAAAGTATTGCCAGAATCTCCCTAGTCTTTTGTTGGTGCTTGTTTTCGCATATTGTTTATGCAAGGTAATAGAATTCAAGTGTGGGGGAGGCAAACCTCCCGAGCAGAGCACAACATCAACAAATGTTGAAAGAACGATGACATCAACCAACTTGGGGGAGAATGCACCCCCGTGTATCTAGGTAAGTATTTTTCTCCTTTTGTTTTATTATTATTAGTTTGCTTTAAAATATATGTGTTAAAAAAGATGAATAACTAAAAGCAAAAATAAATAGTTATTCCTATAATAGTAAAAATGAAAACAAAATAAAAAGAGTGTGTCTAGTTTGCTTTAATTTCTTTTAAGAGATAAATAAATAACAAAGACTCTGAGGCAAACCACTTAAAATGGAAATGATGAATAGTTGCTCTATTGTAATTCCTTTCAAGTACCTAGTTTTCAGCCTTGAATTCTCCCGAGTTTTGGATAAGATTGTTTTGATATAAGGATTTACTCTGAACTTGAAACTCATGGTAGCATATGCTTGATCTAAGTCTAGGTAATTGGTGGATATGATATGAGAAGGTCTGAGCTGCTATTTATCTTGTTCCAAGTGACACTAAAGTTCTGGAGATTTCTTTTGAAAAACATAAAAATGCTACATGATGAGTTTCTGTATGCCAAAGCTTGAATTTCCACTAGAGCCATACATGTTATTTAGGCTAGAAAAACTTCTACATATATGTTGCTTGTTTTGCATTGAGTTTTGTCAAGCTTTGTTGACCCTTATAAGAGGTTTGTCATGCTTTTAAAATCAAGATTACATACACACCACCCATATCCTACACAGGGAGTAGGCGCAAAAACATGCCTTTCATCTAGATCCACCCAAAAATATTTTACTTGTACACTGGGAGTGAACACAAAAACATGCTTGTTAGGTTTTCCATTGGCCAAATAAATGCTCCAAGTTCTTGTTGATATCTCTCTCAAAGTTCTATTGCAGAAAAGAGACATGGGGTTATGCAAAAGTTATTCATAAAAAAAGAAGAAAAAAAGAGAATAGAGAAAAAATGGACAATTGTCCAAGATATTGAAAACAATAGGTACTCAGATACACACCTAAAAAAAGAAGAGATGAATAAGATAGCCCCTGTTCTCTCACAAAAATATTTCCAAGTTTCAAGAGAGATATATGTTTTCAAGGAGCAAAGTAGAATTAGGTTAGCCACCACATATATCCACCTCATATATCCACACACATGCACATCTTGATTTGATTGTATGACTCAACTCTCTTTGGATTCGTTGTTTAACATTACAATATATGCATTGCAAGTATGCTCTAGTTTTCTCCCTACCTATGAACTCCACATAAAGCCTTAGTGGTAGGAAGAGAAAGACAACATCATTATTGCCTTGGTGAGGATTCACAAATATCACATATATTGAGAGACTTGAGAGTGTCATACAATGGAATCTCTGAGTTTTATTTTGAAAACTTATAAAACCTCCAGAACAATGGTGGAACAAAGAACTTGAGACATAGTGCTTCACTTCATCATTATGTCTTTCAATTGCTCAAGACCCAAGTGAAGGCTAATAAGCCCCAAGGTTGAAGGTAATATGGGTAAGTTTGAAAGTCAAATCAGTTTATTCTAATCCGGAGGAGAATTCTAGTTTGAACGCATGTGTACTTTTGAGGAGTGAAAACATTGATACAACTCCTGATCCATGGTTCAAGTATAGCTTTGCTCAGGGACTAGCAAAGGTCAAGTGTGGGGGAGCTTGTTGATGGTCGTTAACACCAATTATAAATCATCAACATAACCTACATATATACTTAATTCCATCACCAAACATAGATATAGGGTTTGATTCTAACAAGTTCCACGAGTTTTGGTGCTCTCACTTGTCTCGCAGGATATTTAATTTTTCACAGAACAAAATTATCTCCAATGGTGAATTAGAGTGCACCATTTCAAAGAGCACGTTGAGCTAATCGAAACATATATATTATTTGCTATATTTGAAGCTCGGAATGAAAAGATATAAAATTTGCAAATAAAAGAAAAACTCTACGTCATGAGCTATAGGATTAATAAGATATGGTGGAAAGTTTAGTACCAATGAGGCTAACTAAGAGGGGGAGGGTGCCAGGCGCCCCCCATATATAGCAGCCCCTACCCCCCTCCCTGGAGCCATCCTAAAACCCTAATTCATATCCTCCTTGTCAGGATCAGGGCATGAAGAGAAGATTAGTCCTTTATAGGATCTAGTCTTGTAAATAAAAATATTGAGTTAGAGAGTGAGGGAAGAGTTTGGAGGAAGTGCCGGCCTGTCGGTGCTACCTTTACGGCTTGTACTTTGGCGGATCTTGGCTTCTCCAAGTCTACATTTGAGATACGTCTGGTAATTGATTTCTGCTTAGAGTAAGTTTCATGCTCTTTTGTTCATGGGTTCACAGTTCTTTTGAGTGCTCTAGTCCTTGTTGGATCTCTGGGTTAGAGTAGTTATCGTAAGCATAAGCGTGGTGCTTAGTCTATTGGCTACCTACGTTTGCTCCCTATTTCTTGGTTGTGTGGTAGCAGCAGGAGGTGACAACCCCGTCTATCCTTTGTAGTCTACACCGAATTGAGCAGGTTCTTAAATTAGTAGAATTATAGTCGCGTCGGTAGAGTTATCTATTAGCAGTGCTTTACTGTCTAAACGGTGTTCTGAATTAAACATTAGAATCATAAGCCTTTCTTTGCATAGGGTGATAACCATAAGAATTGTTAGACGACATACACACGTTTCCCTGTGGATATGATACTCGATAATACTCTAGGTGAAAACTAATTTGATACCCTTGCGCTTGCGGATTTTGTCTCTGTGTGCCTCCACAGATGTCAACAGTGCCCACCACTATGCGTCATTTATGCAAGACATAGGAGAGGTCTTTCTGATTTGATCAGCGGGGAGCCATTGAAGTAGGATCACTTGAATCTGCACCATGTTAGCCGTATAATAGACTAGAATACAATGGTGCATGCTTCTCTTGTTGCTTCATCATTGTCGTCAATGGCCAGCCTCAACTATAGAAGTGTTAATGCAAATTAAATCCATTACTAATTTTGTCAAGGCAGAGTTGAATGTCAACAAAGGATATACATACTTATAGATAGCTTGGCCATAAATCCATTGAGATGTTCGATATGTTGCTTGTAATGTTTCTAGTGCGGGAGAATTGGTACTTGAGACCTGACTACTACACCGGCCTCTGAGGCAAACATGGCAGCTTGCAATGGATCATGTGGCCTTTTGTTTCCCTTGACAACCAAGATGGGCATCCTTGTTCCCATTGATTGGGTGGTTTTGTGAAGCAAAACTCCCTTAGTTGCTTGCCTCCACTTCCTCGCTCTTCTTTGTAATGGTACTACACGATTTTCATACATTAAGATTGTTAGAAAAGTAACATGGATATGAAATAGTGTGACTTGATTTATAGACATGTCTAAGGTAATACCAACCTTCGCAAGTTTGGTCATTCTATAGGTGGGGTGGTGGAGTCTCCTCTTCGGCATGGCTAAGGTCATCTTCACGTGACTAGTCCCTCAAAGGGTTTTGTTCGCCTTGTGCGTGCCGACTTTGGGACCTAGTTGGAACTCCAAGATGCTACAACTCTGCTACACTAGTTGGCTTCACTCTCTTGGATTGCCATCCCCTAGGACCCATATCAGTGCTACCTTTTGCCCTGCTGGCAAGGACTTCTCTACAGCTTGTTCAACCCACAACCTAAAATTAGAGAAACAAACTTATGCGGCAAGCATCTAAAAATTGCATTGCTATCCACATAGCAAAGAATTGAATTGCACTGCTACCTAAACCAACCCCCCTGCCATCCCAACTTGACAAGATAGAACAAGAACCTCAATTGTAAGGGGTACTGACTCTTCTAAATCTGTATCTGTATCACCATATCCTGAACACGCTCCCCTGCTTTAGGAAGATATTCCGGATGTCAACATGTAGATTACAAAGGCATTTATTGAGTTACCCTTGTACCAAATGCCAACAAAATAGAGCAGGAGGATGCAAATTAGGCACCTAAACTATAGCTTATACGGAACCCATTACTTGAATAAAGCACATGAGAACTACAGCTTATACGAAAGCTATTACTCGAATAAAGCACATGTGAACTACAATCAACTAAGAAACATGTAACCCCATCACTATCTACATATCCTAGGTTCAACCACTAGAATACATCATGCATCATAAAAGGAATTTGGGTACCTCTTCCTTTTCCTGGCTATGCTGCGTCGTCGGCACGGCCCTCTTGCCGTCCTAGTTGCGGAAGTGGTGCGGTCGGCATCAATGAAGGGGTAGTAGATCTGGTGTGGCGGTCGTTAATGATGACACTGTGCATGGTCGTGATAGGTGTTGACATAGGGGGTCTAGATTCGGCCTGTGCCGCCGCTAATGGCGGTCCTTCCACCGATGGCGAACCTGCTATTGACAAAGGGATCATATCCGGTTTGGCTCCAGCTAGGGTTCAGAAAGGTATAGAAAGGGTGTGGCTAGAGAGTGGAGAGGGAGTCAAGCTTCTATGCTGATGCACCTAGCTAAGGTTTTGATCAGGGTGATAGAGGGGGCTAGGCTTTGGAGCGGGAGGAGAGATGGTGCGGCTGGTCCGGTAAGAGAACTGAGATGGAGGTGGAGATAGTGACTCCTTGTGCTTTTATGTGGCCATCACAATATCACAAATACCCTTGTCTAAAATCGATGGCGTGGTAAACCAATTTCCACGAGGAGGGCAAAATAGAGAGATCTAATTTTCAGGTGCGTGTTAGCGGAACTGCTTGGCGTGGGGATTTCATTTTCGCCTGAAATCAAATTTTTGCGCGGGCAGATCGCCGCCCCGTCTAATGAGCAGAGAGCCAGAGACCGAATTTTATACATAATGATAATGATGATGATGATATATAATACACTAATATGTGTATTAACAATTGGATCACCAATATTAATCCACCAAGTTTTGGTGGACGGCGACTCCTTGACAGCGTTTATGTGTTGGTGATTCAATTATGCGGCACGTGGGAAAGTCCGCCGCTAATTAAAGGCATTCTCTCAGTACCCAACTTTATGATCAAGAGTACCCAACTTTTCCTCTTCTGCGTGCCGTTTCCATCACCTTCGCCCCATCCGACACCACCCACCCTGCGTCGCCTCCCCCCATCCCCTCGCACCCACATAGGCGCACACCGAGATACCTCTTGCCCAGATCCTTCCATGTCGTTGGGATCTACTATGCTGAGGTCATCTACCACACCACCATCTATCAGCACGCCACTCCTCCTACGAACAAAGCGGTCGAGATCACCTTCTCGCCTCGGCATGGTGAGTCTACGATCTCCTCTTTTTTTCTTCATGAATGTATGGTGTTTGATGAAACACATGTGTAATTTTTTTATTGTTGCAAGTGACGCGAGTTAAAGTAAAGCGGCCAGAACTACCACATCGCTGAGACAGGAAGAGGCAGGCAAACATTCTTTGAGAAGCAGAGGAACAGGCACCACCATAGCCCAGAAAGAGCTAGAGGAAGGCTCACAATCTCCTAGAAGCAGATGAACAAGCACCACCATAGCCTAGGAAGAGGCAAAGGAAAGCGGACAGTATCCGAGAAGTAGAGGAAGAAGCAACCAAAGCTATGCTAGCCTTGGAGTCTAGGAATTCTCATAGGCAGACTCGTACATCCCACCAACAGCAGCAGCGTGAGGAGAGTGCTAAAATGCAACTCAGGGAGGAGGATCTCACTTAGGAACAACTACATCTCATGACTGAGTTCCACTTCAAAAACTAGACCAGTCGCTTTGCACCTTCTTGAATCCAATCTATAGTTACTCATCGGCACGCTCAGACTTGTGGAGGTTAGATGTGTACCACAATTTGTGGTACGAGGAGCAGTCGAGGAGGTAATTTGATGTCTGCCAATGGTGGTACGAGGAGCAATCGAGGAGGTTTAATGTCTACCAATGGTGGTACAAGGAGTAATTATATTAAGGGAAAGAAAGAGGTTTAGTGCTATGACTTTTGGTATTTCAGCTCAAAGAAGATACGGAGCATCAGGTTCTGTGATATTGAGTTCTGGTTTCCACTACCCAAAGATCCTAGCACAAAAAAGAGTTTTGGACTGTGACTCAAGAGAGTTTCTTCAGGAGCTACCATGCTAGAGGGACGGTACTAGCAGACCAAAGGATAGTTCATTGGGATGAGCTTGAGAGAGCAGCTGGTATACCCATCAGGTCCCTCTTTGAGCACTTCCTAGGCTTTGTTCACCTTTTTAGTTAGGTTGATCAAATTGTGATAAGTTGGGTGTGTCAGTTCTATGCAATAGTGTGGATTTATCCTGAGCATGACTTCATTGGTTTTATGCTCGATGGTTGGCCAGAGCGATTGTACTATGACCACCTACAACAACTCCTTAGGGTTGACACTTCAGACAAGAAGCTCCACTAGATAGTCTATGGAGATGCTCTTCCTCCGTGTTGTAGCGGGGCTAGAGCTACTTTTCCTATAGACTAGGAGATTCGACTGCTCTTCATGGAGCCCTTTGGTGATGGCTCCTTGCGTACACTGAACAGACTGCGTCCAGAGGTTTATGTTCTACACATGGCTCTGAGGAAGATAGTCCTACCTCGTGGCAGCGACAGGCAGTCGTTGACCAGTTTGTAGCAGTGGCTACTACTATCAATATGGAAAAGTGAGCAATTTGACTTCTTACACTTTTTCCTGTGTAAGATAAAGGAAGTTATAGCTGACACTATTAGTACTGGATGGCAGCATGTGTACCCTCACATCATCAGCTATCCGCTACGCACGATTGGCTAAACGGAATGGGCCACTGTACAATGAGTCGACCTGCGAGGTTATGACTTACATGCCAGCAAGTCCGGACGATCATCATTGTGGACAGCATGCCCTTAGGTCCCCTCAAGAGATGTTACCCATATAGGATATAGAAAGACACAAAATGGTGGATGCAGCCCTAGAGCAGGCAGAGCACTAGTCTAGAATTGGAGGAATCTTGAATATACGAATGCAAGATTCAGACTCTGATGATAACGACTACCGTGACCCTACATTAGACGACCACGATGAGGGAGGGTCGTCCTCTGGTGGTGTGGCTGACAAAGAAATGGACGATGTTCCACCTACTACAGAGATGTTAGCCAAGCAGGCACCGCCTCTAGTGTCCATACAGCAACCGTCAGAGCTTGGACAAATACTTGCTAGGCTAGTTGTCGGCCAGGAAGCAAACTAGAAGTGTATGGAAGGACAAGAGAGGTGTTTGAAAGCAAGTATCGATAAGCAAGCACAAAGTGTGGTCCTCCTCAAAGAGCAGATCAGCCAGCAATCATCTGCTTTTTGTGAGACCATCATCCAACAAGGCCAAAAAATCAATATGATGTGCAATGTGTTCACCGGTTGCCTTAGTGAACTGTATAGTGTAACACCCTAGGTGTTAATCATGCATTTGGCATTAGCATTGCATGAGCACAAGCATCATTGATCATTCATGAGCATGAGCATCTCAAAGTTTATCTGTATGATTGCTTATATCACATGTATTTGTTACTAAATGCTTTACATATGCTAGGGTTTGCATGTGACCAATGTATAAAATGTTTGTGGGGCCTTAGGAGTACCTTAAACATGTTTAGAATGTCACATGGAACAACTTTGGTATTCTTGACTTGGACCCATTTGGCCTCTAAGTCATGGTTATAGTGTAAGTTATCATTTTCAAGTTCATGTTTGACCTAAGTTGAACTATAGCATAGAGTGTTTGCATTACAGTTCACCCTTAAGCAAAGTTGTAGTACTTGACTAGAGTAACAACTTTTATTATTGGGTCAAGACCTAATTCAGTGCATAGCATGCTCAAAAACAGTCCTCAAGTTGCCTAGAAATGTTGTTGCCTCAGAAAATTTGACCAAGTGTTAACTGTAGTTTCAGTTTCTATGTGCCTCACTTTGAGGCATTGCAATTTGAAAACCATGGTGAATTATAGGAAACTTTCTAAATCAAAGTTATAGATCTTGTGTAGCTCTACAATTCTTGTTAAAGAAGTTTTTGCAATGGACGAACAGTTTAGGAGTGACGATCGCGTGAAGTAGCTCTATCAGTCACGTTCATCCAGACCTAATGCTGTTTCGACGCCACCATCAGTGGCCGACCGACGGCAGGCTAGGCGTGCTGCATGGTGGCCATACGTCGGTGCTGGCTCGGCCGGTCAGGCCTATGTGGAGGGTTAAGTCGCATGCCTCTACTGCTCGATCGATTTCACTCTCGCACCGCGCTCTTCTCTCACCCGCGACTGAGCAAAGCGAAGCACCACGCCGCCGTGCCATTGCTGTCGCTCCACCATGCCTGCTCGCCACCATCGCTACACCACCATCCAATCTAGCTCGCCAGTAGCTCCGCCATTGTCACCTCTTCCACCCCGACCTGCTTGCCCCACTTGCCGAGCCAGGGTAAGGGTGCATTTCGCTTTGCCGCCACCACGCCATCACCGGAGCGCCGCCGCGCTCGTGGTTCATCGTGGCCTTGCCATTCCACTGCCCTGCGCGCCTCCATCTCCTTTGGTCTAGCACCCCATTAGAGTCTTGTAGCTTAGGCCGAATCTGGGGATGACGCCACCGCGTGTCGGTGCCGGAATGGGTCACCGCTCTGCGCGTGACTGCCATTGCCGTCGTGGCATTGGAGCTCGTCACCACCGAGCTAGTCAACCGTATCCATCCATCCTCTCAAATCTTCGGTAGGGTAACCCTAGGTCTAGTTAACGGCATAATGGAGACCTCTCTCCCACCGCCATCTCGCTCGGACGGTGAGAGCACCGCCGTGCACCGTGCGCCGCCGTGTGGCCATGCACGTTGACCAAGCTCGCCATCACATCACCGGGACCCTAGCCACCTAGGTTAGCTCCGATAGGTTACCGTGAAGTTGTAGAGCACCTCACTTGAGCATATGTTGGCCGGAGGACGCCGGCATACCGCCGCGAGACCACCGTTGTCCGCCATTACAGTCGGCGAGTGTCGCACCCAATTTTGCATAACAAAACCAAGTGCTCATATATGTCCGCCCAGGATGTCCAAACACACATATAATCTCAAATTGTAATAATATCAAAGTAAAGTACTTTATAACATCGCATATCTCATCACATAGTTAACACAAGTCTTGCTCATTAGCAACATTATTACATAGAGTAGAGAACTAAGCCCAAAACGCCATAGGGACTCTAACTGGGGGACATCACTGTAGTAATCCTGGACATCTTCTGGAAACTCTTCATACACGTTATATGTTACCCATCTAGGATTTTCATTGAATCTAGAACAAGTGTAAGCGCACCATGCTTAGAAAGTATATCAAAGGGATCTATGAGGCTCAAAGCCTAGACATGGTTTGACTATGGTTAGCAATTTTAGTTGGTCAAGTTTTAGCATCCTGATTCACTACTTTAGTGAATAAGCCCAACCCAAGTGGTAATAATGAATATTCAAGATTATGTCAATTCCCAACCATCCATAGTAACCACTAATCATGAAGCATCTAGATCGCTCATATCCATGAGCACGGCTGTTATAATAGGTTAAATATTTATGCAGAAATTGTACAACTTTACCCACCGAGCCATGATTCCCAATGCCAGGGTTTGCAAAGCCCACATCACCTCTACCTAGGAAGTGTGGTAGGGTTTCACTACATAACCGTTCTCTAGTCACACTAACAGGTCATAGCTGCTAAGGTTTTAGCCGTCTAGCCATATGTGGCCCTCCTCTAGGGGTGGCATTCATGGTCGCGGCACGGTACACACCATAGCAGGAAAAGAAACATACTAAATAGTGCCCCCTCTTGCCCTTACAGAAAGCAACAAACAAGCTAGTACAATCTAGTTAATAGGTTAAAGTTAGAGCCATTTGACACTCGGGGTTGTACGAAACCTCCTGGGTGGCAACTTCAGGATTAAGTCCTTATGGAGAGGCACTAGAGCAATCAACCTAGTACTCTAGACCCCTAATTGTTGCTAATAAGCTCCATTTTAATATATTACATAATACCTTTAGTCATGTTTAACAATTATTTTATGGTGAGCGCTGTAGCACCTATCCAAAATGCATCCC
Organism: Miscanthus lutarioriparius; assembly: GCA_904845875.1. Lineage (NCBI taxonomy): Eukaryota > Viridiplantae > Streptophyta > Magnoliopsida > Poales > Poaceae > Miscanthus > Miscanthus lutarioriparius. The sequence continues at coordinate 27,621,033 of CAJGYO010000015.1, forward strand.
AAACCATAGGTATCAAGGATATGTGGTACAAATAGTAATCTAGGTAAAGTCCTTAAAGGTAATTCAAATTTAAACACATGCATGTATATGAATTGTAGAGTTCATAGGTACTAGGGGCCTTTGGTACACTTGCCTTCTTCAAAGTCTCCCACCTGGTACTGCTGGTCACCCAACTGATCCTCAGCAACCTCGAACTGATCACCCTGTAAACATGTTTCAATCCACCAATCAAGCATCCATTCCAATCATCACATGCATACAAAGAAACTTCTATTAGAACAGTACACCAAACAGTATAAACAGGGACTGAAAAGCTTATAGAACTAATCTACGTACTGCTACGAACACATGAGTGAAAGAATCACTCTAATCGGACTTAAAACGTAAAAGTTATGCATGAAATAAGGTTTCAATGGCATTTCTGTAAATAAACCACACTCTAATTTGAATAAAATCTAAATTTCAACATGTTCTGGATGGCGCACACTATTATTCAAAAGTACAGGGGCTAAAATAGAAGAAAACATGACTGAAAAGAAATACTATTGAACTGATGTTGGGCCATGGGTTGATTTCCAAAAAACGCAGGGGCTAAACTGCAAAATGTGCTCGGCTGACCGTGGGTTGACCGCATTGCCACTGATTGGGCACGACGTGGCGTGCGCTGGTTGGTTCGGTGCTCCATGTGTGTAGTGGGCGTGGTGTGCTGGCGCTGTGGACCGTGTCCACGGTCCAACCGGTGGACCGATTATAAACCCCAAAGGGGTACGCGAACTTGGCCGCTCATAAAAGAACGGATGGCACAGAGGAAAGGGGGAAGTTTCCTCTAGCCGCACTGTTCTAGCGACGGCGGCACCATTCACGTCGGCTAGCCAACCACGGTGGTGGATGCCGGGGTTGCGGTTCCGGCCACCTTGATCCAAACCGAATGCATAGAAATGAAGAGCAGGTCCACGTGAACTCAGCGGGGTACAAAACAAGGACGGAAAGCACATCGAGATGATGGCTCCCATGGTGGCGCCATGGCCAGGAGGAATGGGAGCTCCCCTAAGCGGTGCTCCAAGGCACTAAACTCGAGGCCAATGGGACGGAGTGGTCGAGTGGCTGACCGTGGGTCCGGGGAAGATGTTAACGGCGTCTGAGGGGCTCCGAAGGGTTTGGTCGATGGCGACGGCGAGCTAGAGAGAAAAACCACTTCCGGTGAGCTTGGGAACGCCAAACCCATGACCAAATCATGAAGGAGAAAATACTTATGGTCGCGGCAGGGCACAACGAGGCTCCTAAGTATGACCTCATCGATGAGCGAGCACTGGAGCAGCGAATTAGGGGGTGGCGGTGCAAGCTCGGGTGGTGAGCGGAAAGGGAAAGAGGGAGGGACTTGGCAGTGGGTCTTATAGGGTGAGTGAGGATGGCAGAAAAGGGAAGGGGCATCACCCGCCCACCATCACTATGGATCGAGCTTGCCATATTGGCTCGCCGCTGTAGATGGTAGGCGCGGCTTCCCACGTGGTGCGAAAGGAAAGGGAAAAGGAGGAAGGGGAAGCTGACGAGTGAGTTCCGATCGCCAAAGAAAGAGGAGGGAGGGAGCGGATGCAGGTGAATGTGGCCATCGACCTGGCCGTGAGGTGGGCTGAGAGGTGCCAAGCTGGGCCGCGTGCTCGCACGCGCGGAGGAAAGGAAGGGCGCGGGGATGGGCTGCGTAGCGGGCTGCGCTGCTGGGCTACACACGTGGCCGGGAAGGGGAAGGGAAGGCACGGGGATGGACCGCCAATGGCCTTGGGCCGGAATGGGGTGCGGGTAAAGAGAAGAAAATAGAAACCTTTTCATTTTCTGGTTTTTACAAACTTGCTCCAAATTCAAACTAGATTTGAATTCAAAGCCACTCAACTCTAACACTACACTCAGACAAAAACCAAAATGCCTCGGCATGAATGCAGCAATCATGTTACTAAATGTTATAGTAAATTTTAATTAGTCAAAAAATTATTATTTAACCTAGTTTAAAATCCATAAAAATTAATTAAATGCTCAAATTTAATTACTAAATTATAATAAATTTTTAGGGTGTTACAAACCTAACCCCTTAAGATGAATCTCATCGTCGAGATTCGGATGATTCTAAAAGATTAGGATAGTCATATTTCAGATCATCCTCTCTTTCCCTGGTTGCCTCATTTACAGAATGCCTGTTCCACTGAACCTTACACATTCTTATAATCCTGCTCCTTGTGATTCTCTCAGCTGTTTTCAAAATTCTCACTGGATATTCTTTGTATGAAAGATCCTCTTGGATATCCAGTTCATCCAAAGGTAACTGCTCCTCAGGTACCCTCAACCATTTTTTAAGCTGTGTTACATGGAAAACATCATGAACACCGGAGTCTTGTTCTGGTAATTCTAGCTGGTAGGCAACTTCTCCTCTCCTGTTGATGATCCTGAAGGGTCCTACGTACCTGGGTGACAACTTTCCTTTAGTATGAAACCTCTTAACTCCTCTCATAGGTGAAACTTTGGGATAAACAAAATCACTAATCTCAAACACTAATTCCCTTCTTCTAGTGTCAACATAACTCTTCTGTTGAGACTTGCCTTATTGTTTGTACCTATTTCTCCACCTATTGCAAATCTTCTGGTCCAAAGACTTGACTTTCCCCCGTTTGATTCCAAAATAGTGGTGTCCTGCACTTTCTGCCATACAACACTTCAAATGGTGCCATCTTAAGACTTTTCTGGTAGCTATTATTATAAGAGAATTTAGCATAGGGCAAACTCTTATCCCAACTTGTCCCGTACTGTAATGCACAAGCTCTCAACATATCCTCTAAAATCTAATTTGTTCTCTCGGTCTGCCCATCTGTCTGAGGATGATAAGTTGAGCTAAAGTTCAACTTCGTGTCCATGGACTCATGCAACTTCTGCCAAAAATGAGATGTGAACTATGTACCCCTATCTGAAACAATCTTCTTCGGTACTCCATGTAAACATACAATCCTTTCCATGTATAGCTCTGCCAACTTCGCACCAGAGTAAGTTGTCTTGACAGGAATGAAATGTGCTACTTTTGTCAGACGGTCCACAATTACCCAGATAGAGTCATATCCCTCTATGTACAGGGTAATCCCACTCTGAAATCCATTCCAACTTCTTCTCATTTCCACTCGGGTATCTTCATAGGTTGAAGTAGACCTGCTGGTCTCTGATGATCTGTCTTTACTCTTTGGCACGTATCACATATGGCCACATATTCAGCTACATCTCTCTTTAATCCATACCACCAATATTTCTCTCTAAGATCAATATACATCTTAGTACTCCCTGGGTGTATAGAATAGGCCGAGTCATGAGCTTCCCTCAAAATAGACTCTCTAATAGACTTCACTTCTGGCACACAAATCCTTTTACCAAACCATACTGTTCCTTGATCATCCATGTGGAAACCTGGGGCTTTACCAATCACTATACGTTCAGCAATATCTTTGATTTTCTCATCATCCAACTGTTCCTTATGAATCTTTCGTTCTAAAGTAGGTTCTACCTCTAACTCCATAGTGTTAGCCACAATACCCAAATTTAGGTGTTCAAACTCCTCACACAACTCTCTAGGTAGTTGAGTTGCATAGGCCATGTTAACATAACTCTTCCTACTCAAAGCATGTGCTACAACGTTAGCTTTTCCCGGATGATAGTGTATTTTCAAGTCATAATCCTTGATCAACTCTAGCCACCTGCGTTGCCTCAAATTCAGATCTGACTGAGTAATATATACTTCAAACTCTTGTGATCGGTATAAATCTCACACTTGTGACCAATCAGGTAATGCCTCCAAATCTTGAGAGCATGTACACAGCTGCTAACTCTAGATCATGAGTTGGATAATTTAACTCATGTTTTCACAGTTGTCTAGATGTGTAGGCAACAACTCTACCCTCTTGCATAAGAATGTAGCCTATACCTTGCTGTGAGGCATCATAATAGATAGAGAAGGTTTTGGTAAGATCAGGTAAGACAAGCACTAGGGTAGAAGTCAGTCTCTTTTTTAACTCCTCAAAACTATCCTGACATTGCTTAGACCATACAAATTTGGCATTCTTCTCTAACAGGGCAATCATAGGTTTTGCTAACTTAGAGAATCCCTCGATGAATCTCCTATAGTACCCAGCCATACCAAGGAAACTCTGATCTCACTAACATCCTAGGGTGGCTTTCAACTCAACACATCTCTAACCTTTTTGGGATCTACTGCTACTCCTCCATTAGAGATTATGTAGCCAAGGAAAAATACTTCTTTTAGCCAGAACTCACATTTGCTAAATTTAGCATAGAGCTGATGTTCTCTAAGCTTTTGCAATACTAGCCTCAAATGATCCTCATGTTCTTCTTCATTCTTAGAGTAGACTAATATATCATCAATAAACACAACGACAAACTTATCAAGATACTCCATGAATACTTTGTTCATCAAATACATAAAGTAAGCAGGTGCATTTGTTAGACCAAAGGACATGACTGTGAACTCATATAATCCATATCGGGTCACAAAAGCGGTTTTGGGAATGACAGAACATCTTATTCTCAACTGATGGTATCCAGATCAGAGGTCGATCTTGGAAAATACACAAGCTCCTTTCAACTGGTCAAGCAGGTCATCGATTCTAGGTAGTGGATACTTGTTCTTAATTATGACCTCATTAAGTGATCTGTAATCTATGCACATTCTTTGTGTACCATCTTTCTTCTCTACAAACAATACTGGTGCTCCCCAAGGTGAAGAACTAGGTTGGATATAACCCTTATCTAGTAGTTCCCTTATTTGTTTCTTAAGTTCCGCTAATTCATTCACTCCCATTCTATAAGGTCTCTTAGCTATGGGTGCAGTTCCAGGTAAAAGTTCAATTATAAACTCAATATCTCGTTCAGGTGGCATACCTGGTAACTCATCAGAGAAGACATCTAGATACTCATTTACTATCCATATATCCTCTATAGTTGTGCCCTTCAATTGATTAACCTGACAGAATTCAAAGTCTGACTATGTTGCTACATACTCAACTTTCTCTCTAGATGGAGTGGTTAGATTCATGGAACTGTTCCCACAATTTATAACTGCCTTTCGGGACCTCAACCAATCCATACCCAAGATAACATCAATTCTAGATGAGTCTATGACTACAAGGTTGGCTTGAAATTCTACCCCCCTTATAATGAGACTAGCAGGCAAGCATATCCAATTTGCTTTCATTTCCCCTCCAAGTGAGTTTACTAACATGGGTTTCTTCATAACACATACGGGAATACCATGCTTCTTTATGAAAGTATATGCTATGAAGGAATGCGAAGCACCAGAATCGAAAAGAACTATAGATGAGTTTGAGTTGACTGGAAACATACAGATCACCACATCAGGTGCCTCCTGAGCTGTCTCTATAGTCACATGATTGATCTTTCCACGGACATAATTCTACTACACATTAGCCAACTTCTTAGGACATCTATTGGAGTAATGTCCTTGTTCACCATAGCTAAAATATTTGTTGTCATTGATAGCATTTGGCGCCTTTGGTGCGCCATTCTTTGGTGAAGCATTAGGAACATTACCCTTCATAGGAACATTGTTAGCTTGCTACTGACGCTGAACTGGTGCCTTGTACTACTACTGCTGTTGTGCACGCTGTGGCTGCTGGTTACGGTTGATCAGGCTTGACTAACCTTGATAGCGCTGCTATGGGTAAGCTTGCTGAGGAATAGTGCAGACACAAGTGTTGCTCCCAGACTGTTGCCCCTGGAATTTCCTCTTCTTGTCCTCCATTTGACGGCGCTTGTTCTCTACCACCAAGGCCTTGTCCACTAGCTGCTAGAAACTAACAAAGGTATGGGACAATAGTTGATACTAGAGACCATCATTCAGACCTTCCATGAACAGCTCCTGCCTCTTACCATCATCTTTCACTTCAGTAGGTGCGTACGTGACAATTGTATGAATTTGTCACGATACTCAGCCATGGTCATGCCTCCCTGTTTGAGAGCAAGGAATTCCTTCTTTTTCAGCTTCATCAACCCAGCAGGAACATGGTGAGAGCGGAAAGCATTGCAAAATTCTTGCCAAGTTATGGGGTTAGCTTCAGTACGGTCAAAGCAGAATGACTCCCACCAGTCAAGTGCAGCCCCCTGCAGTTGCCCAGCTGCATACAACACTTTCTCCCTGTCATCACATTGTGCAATCTCAAGTTGCCTCTCAACTGCACATAACCAATCATCAGCTTGGAGAGGGTCAGTGGAATGCTTGAAGATAGACGGATGTCCCTTCAAAAACTCTCTCCTCTTGTCTCTAACTTGAGGGGGTGCATTCCCATTTCCATTCCCATTGTTTTGCATGTTCTAAGCCATCTGCTGCAGCAGTTGAGTTTGCATCATCATCAGTTGCTCCATAGTGATAGGGGGTGGCGGCGGCAAGTCCTCGCTTCCTTGGTTGTTCCTCTGGTGTTCACCATCTATAGATACATCATATAAGTCTCATATGTCCAAAATATATAACCTTTAAGAGATAATGGCCTAATGAGAGTAGGTATCACAAGATCAAACACAAGAGATATATATAAGGTATACAAGAAGATAATTATTCTAAACTTTTCCGGCGAGTTGGACATACAGCAGTGCACTAAAATGAGCATATCTCACTCTTTGTTTATCATATGAACGCGAATTTTACCTTTATGGAAAGTTTATGAAATTATGTAGAACTTTAGTTTAGAACACATTCTCAGATTCTGGCGTTTAATGAGGCAAAAAGAGATGACAAGCAGTACTGCTCTAGATTTCTGACAGCACAGAAACATCAACTTACAACAGCTGTATCTCACAATTCGTAACAGGTATTTAGGTGATTCTAGAGCCAAAAGAAAAATGCAAAAGTCTACTTATCTCCATAATATTTTCATGACCATTGAATATCCAGAACATGAGATATGAACTGATAAAGGTGGACTGCTCAGAATGATACAGAACGGACAGCAAGATAAAAAAAGAAACCCAACTATTTATTGATATCATCCTTAAGCCTTAGTCTTAAACTAAATGACTGTGGACATGCCCACAAGTCACCACAATCATGACAAAAATCCAGATCAAACATTGTCCATCATGACAATCATTCAACCACTCAAGTGACAATTGTTCAACCATTGAAAAAAGAAACTAAACACACTCTCGCACATCTATGTGTGTTTATTACATATTTGTGGGAAATCCTCCTATGGGTCAATGTTGGTGCTGGTGTTGGGGTCTCCATGGCCTCCTCTGTTCATTAGGGGCGATTTAGCAGGAATACTTGGCGTCTCCATATCAGGACCACCTTGCTACTGCTTCAACATAGCATTCTCAAGGGCAAGCTGCAGGTATGTCTTCTCCATGACATCTAGCTCATCCAAGGTTTGATCCAAGTCAATGTTGGTCTGGGCCAAGCTCACCAGGGTAGGCCTAAGCCTATGGTTCTCCTCCCCAAGTGGTGCGGCGATGTTGTAGGTGGATTGGCCGCTCCGACGGCAGGGAAGATAACGATCCTCCTCCCATGCAATGTCGTCGAAGTGGCAGTCGCGATTGACCACCAACGCCTATCGAGCAGCATCCCGGATGGCGGCTGCACGTGTGAGCCATGCAGTGATAGCATGGTGGATGTAGCGCACCCGACTCCCTTCGTGGATGTACACCTCTATCTCCTAGAAGCCGGTGTAGTCGGGGTGGGTCCAATGCTCCGTCCGGTACTGCACGGTGCACTTGGTGTGGTAGCGGCGTACAAGGGAGAGAAGCTTTGGGTGGTAGTAGGCATCACCCTGCAAATCATAGTGGATCTCCGCTGTCCACCCCTTAGCCAGCAGTGTGGCATGGTAGTCATCACCATCACCACCACCATCTCCTCCATCTCCGTCACCATTACCTCCATCATCTCCATTGTCATCACCATCACCTCCACCATCCCCATCATCATCACCATCATTACCCCCATCATCAGAATCAGAGTTGTCAGAAGCATCACCATCTTTAGGATCACCAGCTCAATCCTGACCCCCTGTTCATCTTCCTCCATGGGCTCCTCCTCAGATTCTTCTATCTCCATAGGCTCCTCATACATGGGCTCCTCTTCAGTCTCCTCATCCATAGGTTCATCCTCCATCTGGTCCTCCAGAGGTTCCTCCATGGACACCTCCAAAGGCGGTTCCTCCTAGGGCTCCTCCGCCATGTTCCTCAATGCCTCAACTACATGTGGAGGAACGCACCTGCTAAGCGTTAACCTCGTCCTCCTTGTTGGAATCACAATGGTACGCTTGTGGGCTGTCAGCATGGTGCGGCCCATCTATAAGATTGAAAAGGTTGAGTATTAGAATAAGATAATTTTTGCAACAGATAATAGACAGAATATAAGCAAAAAAATTTATAGTAAATTAAAAGTAACAAAATAAAGGTAATGTGATCCTAAAAACGTCCATTTCTAACTAGGTTGATCGTCCTACAGTCAGTTATAGCTCTGATACAAATTTGTCGCACATAATTTTGCATAACAAAACCAAGTGCTCATATATGTGCGCCTAGGATGTCCAAACACACATATAATCTCAAATTGCAATAATATCAAAGTAAAGTACTTTATTACATCGCATATCTCATCACATAGTTAACACAAGTCTTGCTCAGTGGCAACATTATTACGTAGAGTAGAGAACTAAGCCCAAAACGCCACAGGGACTCCAACTAGGGGACATCACCCTAGTAATCCTGGACATCTTCTAGAAACTCTACATACACGTTATCTGTTACCCATCTGGGATTTTCATTGAATGTAAAACAAGTGTAAGCGCACCATGCCTAGCAAGTATATCAAAGGGATCTATGAGGCTCAAAGGCTAGACACGGTTTGACTGCAGTTAGCAATTTTAGTTGGTCAAGTTTTAGCATCCTAAATCACTACTTTAGTGAATAAACCCAACCCAAGTGGTAATAATGAATATTCAAGATTATGTTAATTCACAACCATCCATAGTAACCACTAATCATGAAGGATCTAGATCGCTCGTATCCATGAGCATGACTGTTATAACAGGTTAAATATTTATGTAGAAATTGTACAACTTTACCCACCGAGCCATGATTCCCAATGCCAGGGTTTGCAAAGCCCACATCACCTCTACCTAGGAAGTGTGGTAGGGTTTCACTATGTAACCCTTCGCTAGTCGCACTAACAGGTCATAGCTGCTAAAGTTTCAGCCGTCTAGCCATATGTGGCCCTCCTCTAGGGGTGGCACTCATGGTCGCGGCACGGTACACACCCTAGCAGGAAAAGAAACATATCAACTAGTGCCCCCCTCTTGCCCTTACGGAAAGCTATAGACAAGCTAGTACAATCTAGTTAACAGGTTAAAGTCAGAGCCATTTGACACTCAGGGTTGTATGAAACCTCCTGGGTGGCCGCTTCAGGATTAAGTCCTTATGGAGAGGCACTTGAGCACTCAACCCAGTACTCTAGACCCCTAATTGTTGCTAAAAAGCTCCATTTTAACATATTACAAAATACCTTTAGTCATGTTTAACAATTATTTTATGTTGAGCGCTACAACACCTATCCAAAATGCATCTCAAACCATAGGTATCAAGGATATGTGGTACAAATAGTAATCTAGGTAAAGTCCTTAAAGGTAATTCAAATTTAAACACATGCATGTATATGAATTGTAGAGTTCATAGGTACAAGGGGCCTTTGCTACACTTGCCCTCTTCAAAGTCTCCCTCTTGGTACTGCTGGTCACCCAACTGATCCTCAGCTACCTTGAACTAATCACCCTCTAAACATGTTTCAATCCACCAATCAAGCGTCCATTCCAATCATCACATGCATACAAAGATACTTCTATTAGAACAGTACACCAAACAGTAGAAACAAGGATTGAAAAGCTTATATAACTAATCTACGTACTGCTACGAACACATGAGCGAAAGAATCTTTCTAATCGGACTTAAAATGCAAAAGTTATGCATGAAATAAGGTTTCAATGGCATTTTTGTAAACAAACCAAACTCTAATTTGAATAAAATCTAAATTTCAACGTGTTCTGGACAGCGCGCACTATTATTCAAAAGTATAGGGGCTAAAACAGAAGAAAACAGGAGTGAAAAGTATGATCGGGTGCGTCCAAAATGATTTCTGAGGCCAGGGCACGTTCGGTGAAAACAATGCACCTATTTTGCATCAAGATTAGCACTATCTCCAAATGGACCGAAATGAGCTTCCACTTGAGCCTCGTCACGTAGGAGTATCTACGGGTGCGTCCAAAACAATTTCTGAGCCTATGGTACATTTGGTGCAGACCCTGCACCTATCTTGCACTGACACTAACAGTTTCTCCAATCGGACTGAAACAAGAGTCCACATGACCTACATATCCTAGGAGTTCTATCGGGGGCGTCTGAAACAATTTCCAAGCCCATAGTATGTTTAGCGTGAACCGTGCACCTATCTTGCATCAAGATTACAACTATCTCCAAACGGACCAAAATGAGCTTCGACTAGAACCTCATCACCTAGGAGTACCATCGCGTGTGTCCAAAATGATTTCTAAGCCTTTGGTACATTTGGCGCAAACCATGCACCTATCTTCCATGGAAACTAACACTGTCTCCAAGTAGACCAAAACTAGATTCCACATGACCCACATCACCTAGGAGTTCCATCAGGTGCGTCCAAAATGATTTCTGAGCCACTGGTATGTTCGGCGCAAACAGTGCATCTATCTTGCATCAAGATTAGCAGTATCCCCAAATGGACCAAAATGAGCTTCCACTTGAGCCTCTTCACGTAGGAGTACCGTTGGCTACGTCCAAAATGATTTCTAAGCCTATGGTACGTTTGGTGCAAACCTTGCACCTATCTTGCACCAACACAAACACAGTCTCCAATCGGATCGAAACGAGATTCCACATTACCCACGTCTCCTAGGTTCTATTTGGGGCGTCTGATACAATTTCTGAGCCCATAGTATGTTCCGCGTGAACCGTGCACCTATCTAACTTCAAGATCACAAGTATCTCCAAATAGTCCAAAATGAGCTTCCACTAGAGCCTCGTCGCCTAGGAGTACCATCGGGTGCATCCAAAACGATTTCTAAACCTATGGTACGTTTGGCACAAATTGTGCACCTATCTAGCACTAACACTAACACTATCTCCAAACAGACCAAAATGAGAGTCCACATGACCCACATCACCTAGGAGTTCCATCGGGTGCGTCTAAAATGATTTTTGAGCCCATGGCATGTTTGGTGCAAACTGTGCTACTATCTTGCGTCAAGATTAGCATTATGTCCAAACGGAATGAAACGAGCCTCCACTTGAGCCTCATTACCTAGAAGTACCATCTGGTCTGTCCAAAATGATTTCTAAGCCTATGGTACGTTTGGCACAAACCGTGCACCTATCTTGCACCGACACTAACACTATCTCCAAACGGATCAAAATGAGATTCCACATGACCCACGTCACCAAGGAGTTCCATCGGGTGCGTCCAAAATGATTTCTGAGCCCATGGTACATTTGGTGCTAACTGTGCACCTATCTTGCATCAAGATTAGCACTATCTCTAAATAGAACAAAATGATCTTCCACTTGAGCCTTGTTACCTAGGAGTACCATTGGGTGTGTCCAAAACGATTTTTGGGCCTATGGTACGTTTATCGCAAACTGTGAACCTGTCATGCATTGACACTAACACTGTCTCCAAACAAACCGAAATGAGATTCCACATGACCCATGTCATCAAGGAGTTCCACTAGGTGCGTCCAAAGCGATTTCCAAGCCTATGGTACGATTGGCGCAAACTCTGCACCTATTTAGCGTCAAGATTACCACTATCTCCAAATGGATTGAAACGAGCTTCCACTTGAGCCTCATCACCTAGGAGTACCATTGGGTGCGTCCAAAATGATTTCTAACCTTGTGGCACGTTTGGCACAAACCATGCACCTATCTCGCACCGACACTAACACTATCTCCAAACGGACCGAAACAAGAATCCATATGACCCACATCACCTAGGAGGTCCATCGGGTGCATCCAAAACGATTTCCGAGCCTATAGTACATTCGGTGTAAACCGTGCATCTATCTTGCATCAAGATTATACTATCTCTAAATGGACCAAAACGGGCTACCACTTGAGCCTCGTCACCTAGGAGTACCATCGGGTGCGTCCAAAATGATTTTCTGAGCCTATGGTACGTTTGGCGCCAACCGTGCACCTATCTTGCACTAACACTAACAGTATCCAAACGGATCAAAACGAGATTCCACATGACCCACGTCACCTAGAAGTTCCATCTGTTGCCTCCAAAACAATTTCTGAGCCTATGGTATGTTTGGCCCAAACCGTGCACCTATCTTGCGTCAATATTAGCACTATCTCCAAACAAATCGAAATGAGCTTCCACTTGAGCCTCGTCACGTAAGAGTACCATCGGGTGCATCCATAATGATTTCTGAGCCTATGGTATGTTTGGCGCAAACCATACACCTATCTTGTCCCAACACAAATAGTCTCCAAATGGACCCAAATAAGATTCCACATGACCCACGTCACCTAGGAGTTCCATCGGGTGCATCAAAAATGATTTATGAGCCTATGGTATGTTCGGCACAAATCGTGCACCTATCTTGTGTCAAGATTAGCACTATCTCCAAATGGACCGAAATGAGCTTCCACTTGAGCCTCGTCACGTAGGAGTACCTACGGGTGCATCCAAAATGATTTCTGAGCCTATGGTACATTTGGCGCAAACCCTGCACCTATCTTGCACTGACACTAACACTTTCTCCAATCGGACCGAAACAAGATTCCACATGACCTACATCTCCTAGGAGTTCTATCGGGGGCGTCTGAAACAATTTCTGAGCCCATAGTATGTTCAACGCGAACCGTAAACCTATCTTGCAATAAGGTTACAACTATCTCCAAATGGGCCAAAATGAGCTTTCACTAGAGCCTCGTCACCTAGGAGTACCATCGCGTGCGTCCAAAATGATTTCTGAGCCTATGGTACTTTGGCGCAAACCATGCACCTATCTTCCACGGATACTAACACTATCTCCAAATAGACCGAAACTAGATTCCACATGACCCACGTCACCAAGGAGTTCCATCGGGTGCGTCCAGAATGATTTCTGAGCCACTGGTATGTTCGGCACAAACCATGCACCTATCTTGCGTCAAGATTAGCACTATCTCCAAACGGACTGAAATGAGCTTCCACTTGAGCCTCATCACGTAGGAGTACCTTTGGGTGTGTCCAAAATGATTTCTGAGCCTATGGTACGTTTGGCGCAAACCTTGCACCTATCTTGCATCGACACAAACACAGTCTCCAATTGGATCGAAACGAGATTCCACATTACCCATGTCTCGTAGGAGTTCTATCGGGGGCGTCTTAAACAATTTCCAAGCCCATAGTGTGTTCAGCGTGAACCGTGCACCTATCTAACATTAGGATCACAAGTATCTCCAAACGGTCCAAAAATGAGCTTCCACTAGAGCCTCGTCACTTAGGAGTACCATCGGGTGCATCCAAAACAATTTCTGAGCCTATGGTACGTTTGGCGCAAACCGTGCACCTATCTTGCACCGACACTAACACTGTCTCCAAACGGACCAAAACAAGATTCCACATGACCCACATCACCAAGGAGTTCCATCGGGTGCATCCAAAACAATTTCCGAGCCCATGTTACGTTCAGTGCAAACTGTGCACCTATCTTACGTCAAGATTAGCACTATCTCCAAATAGAATGAAACGAGCTTCCACTTGAGCCTTGTTACCTAGGAGTACCGTTAGGTGTGTCCAAAACAATTTTTGGGCCTATGGTACATTTACCGCAAACCGTGCACCTATCTTGCATCGACACTAACACTATCTCCAAACGAACCAAAACAAGATTCCACATGAAAAATGTCATGAAGGAGTTCCACCGGGTGTGTCCAAAACAATTTTCAAGCCTATGGTACGTTCGGTGCAAACTCTGCACCTATCTTGCATCAAGATTACCACTATCTCCAAACGGACTGAAACGAGCTTCCACTTGAGCCTCGTCACCTAGGAGTACCATTGGGTGCGTCCAAAATGATTTCTAAGCCTATGGTACGTTTGGCACAAACCCTGCACCTATCTTGCACCGACACTAACAATATCTCCAAATGGACCAAAACAAGAATACACATGACCCACATCACCTAGGAGGTCCATCAGGTGTGTCCAAAATGATTTCCGAGCCTATAGTACGTTCGGTGCAAACCGTGCACCTATCTTGCGTCAAGATTACACTATTTCTGAATGGACCAAAATGAGCTACCACTTGAGCCTTGTCACCTAGGAGTACCATCGGGTGCGTCCAAAATGATTTATGAGCCTTTGGTACGTTTGGCACCAACCATGCACCTATCTTGCAGTGATACTAAAAGTATCCAAATGGACCGAAACGAGATTCCACATGGCCCACATCACTGTAGGGTTGAGATGGTGGACTAGAGGGGGGGTGAATAGTCCTTTCTAAAACTTAATTGCACCAGCTAACCGAAACAAGTGCATAATTAAAACTATCGGTCTAGCCAAGACTACACCCCTCTATCTATGTTCTCTAGTACCTTGCAAAGATCCAAATTAAGCAACTAAGGTGCCAAGCTAGGTAGAGCTCACCTATCCAATTCTAGGAGCAAGGTCACACAAACCTATGCCACTAGTGTTTTGCACACCGGGGAGCTCCTACACAATTCTAGTAAGCAAAAGCACAAAGCTCCTAAGCTCACTAGCAATGCTCAATAACAAGGCAACCAATGCCAAATTAGAGAGCGCAAATACTTAGCTACACAAACTAAGCAATATGACTAAAAAGGTTACACAAACCAAATTAGCCACGCAAGGGAGCTACTTCTATGCCACACAAGCAAGAAGGTAACTAGTGAGCTACACAAGCTAACTAATTACAAGAGCAACTACACAAGCATAATGTATATGAAAGTATTTACAAGCTTGTGTAAGGGGATTGCAAACCAATGGGAAGAACAATGTTGACACGGTGATTTTTCTCCCAAGGTTCACATGCCTGCCAACACGCTACGTCCCCATTGTGTCAACCACTCACTTGGTGGTTCGGCGGCTAATTGGCATCACCCGCAAAGCCCGCACGTCGGGCACCGCAAGAACCTACCCCGAAAGTGAGGGTAGCTCAATGACACGCTCAACTAGAGTTGCTCTTCGCGGCTCCCATGGGGCGAGCACAATGCCCCTCACAAAGCTCTTCTCCAGAGCACCACACAAGCTTCTTGTGGGCTTTGACGGAGACCACCACCAGCCATCTAGGAGGTGGCAACCACCAAGAGTAACAAGCACCACTGGCCTGCAACTTGATCACCTAGTGCCACTCGATGCAACCTCATGATGCAATCGCACTAGAATCGCTCACTCACTCGATCGGATGAACACTATCAAGCTCAAGTGAGTTAGAGGGCTCCCAAGCACACCTACACAAGCCACCAAGGCTCAAGGGTGCTCATCTCTACTAAGGTCTCAGCCAAAGGCCAACCAACACTTCTATTTATAGCCCCATGGGCTAAAATAGCCGTTACCCCTTCACTGGGTGTTTTCCAGGACAACCGGACGCGCCGGTCAGATCAACTGGACGCACCTTGCCAGCTGTCCACGTGTCGCTCTGTGTTCAACCGAAGCTGCCCGATCTCAATGATAACTTCACGCACCAACGGTCACACGACGACCGGACACAACACAGCGAGGATGATCGGACGCTGCTACACCTGAGTCAGGTCATTTCCAGAGAGCTCCCCGAGCCTCTGTTTTGTGACCAAACGCATCTGCTCCTACATGACTGGACGTAGACTAGCTAGAGTCCGGTCGTTTCTAGAGAGCTCTCCGAGCCTCTGTTTTGTGACCGGACGCGTCAGGTCAGTCACGATCGGACGCAGAACCCGAGTCTGGTCATTCTCCGACTGCCATGTGTCACTGCTGTTCCTCATTTCACCACTTCAGCATATGTCAGCACTGACCAAACGCTGCACTTGCATGTCAGGTCACTTCTTCGCCCAGCGTCCGATCGAAGCCGACGCCTGCGCACTCTTTGTTGCCACTGACCAGACGCGCCGGTCTAGCCGAGGCCAGCGTTCGGTCACTCACAGTGACACCTTCTCGCCTGCGTTTCTTCACCAAGTTGATCCTCATCAACTCCAACTTCTTCTCCTTTTCAAATGTGCCAACACCAAGTGTACATCCCCATGTGTATGTGTGTTAGCTTTTCACAAACATTTTCCAAAGGATTAGCCACTTAGCCTGCCATGCCACTCGATCTTAGCGACGATGCGAAGTTAGATCACTCGAGTGGCACTAGATGACTGATATGCAAACAAGTTTGCCCCTCTTGATAGTACGACCATCTATCCTAAACCTGGTCATCAACTTCTCTACACACCTATGACCGGTGAAATGAAATGTCCTAGGTTATACCTTTGCCTTGCGCATTCCATTCCATCTCCTTCATTATTGATGCAACACATGCACCAACCAATCACCAAATGATATGATCCACCTCATATCATCACGTGACCATATTGGCTCATTGATCTTGACTTCACTTGCTTTTCACTGTTGCCTTCATCCATCGGTGCCAAGTCTTGCTCAAGCTTCACCGCCACGAGGTCCTTCACTCCAAAGCCTCCGACTTGCCCTTCACGCTTGCAACCAGTCCATCAAGCCAAGTCATGTCTTGATCTTCTCCACCTTGATCACATGACTCCATGTCATGTCTCATGTGCAATTAGCTCCTTCATCATCACATGTGTGAGCTTTGCAACATCTCTGAGCCATTTCCGCCTTCATGGCATATGTTGCTCACACACATGTACTTGTGGACTAATCACCTGTGTATCTCACATAAACACAATTAGTCCACCTAGGGTTGTCACTCAATTACCAAAACCAAACAAGGACCTTTCAATCTCCCCCTTTTTGGTAATTGATGACAACTCTACAAAGATATGGAAATTAAGCTCTTTTGGATTCATGTTGCTTGCCCAAGAATTTTTACCATGTGTAAATGATTTTGGACAAGTATGACAAACCTAAAATGGTAGTATTAGCTCCCCCTACATATGTGCTAGAGTGTTTGGTTTGAAGCTCGCACATATGCATAGATTAAAATTGTGGGAGAGTAATTACTACCAAATGATGCTAAGGTGTATAGAATAAACCTTTAAAGTGTGATATCAATTGGAGTTGAACTTATAACACCATCCTTAGCACCATGAGTAGCTAGACAACAAAAACACTAGAAACCCCATGAGATCAACATTATAAGCAAGGTTCTAGTATCACATGTAGAAACACAAGTCTAGCTACCATCCTATGCATGCTAGTTATCAAATCATCATTTCAAGTTCTACAACTAGCATACATGACACAAGCATGCATATTGAATTTAAAAGCTTATACAATGCAAGCAAGCACATGAATATGCACATATCAAACGCAATCAATCAAAGTTCATGAGCTTGCTCCCCCTACTTATGTGTTTCTCTTGTCTAAGAATTTTGATCCTTCTTAATTCCTCAATGTATGTTGCTTCCTCTTTGTCCATGTCCATGTCAAACCTCTACTTCTTTTCTTGAATGCCTCCCAAAGCTTTCATATCTTTGTACAATCTCTCCCCCTTTGTCATCAATTTTCATAAAAGGTGTGCTTCTCATTGATGCAAAGGTTTGCATTTGAGGTAGATGGTTGAGGCTTGAATCTTGTATTTTTGATGGACATCACTTCATTGTTGGAATGACACCACTTGTATAGCTTCTTGAGATACCATACATAGGATCTTTGACCTTGATACCAATTTGTGGGACACCTCACCCCTATGTGATAGCATGGGTCATCCATTTGATACACATGAGCTCTTGTGAGTGAGGGATGCATTCTTCATTTGATGATCACTTAAAGTTGAGGATCACTTGTGGAACCATCGTCTTGCATGATTGATACCACATGTAGATGTGATACCTCTTGAAAGAGTTTTCTAGTATGGAACCACTTGTTGGATTTATCAATAAAAACCATTTCTTGAACCTTTGTTATCTTCATGAGTACCACTTAAAGGATATCACTTGTGAGTTGATCTAGACATTACTTGAGAATTCTTGATGAAATACTTGAGTCTAGATACCACTTGAAACAAAATAGATATACATTTGCATTGTTGTCTTGTACTAGTACTCTTGTTAATTATCATGAGCTTCTAAGTTGACTTGAACTAAATTGATTTGCCTAAGCTTCCAAGTCCAGTTTGAACCAAGACAAGCTTCTTCACACCTCTTACAAGGGTTATGTTGCCAATGTTGTACTTGTCACTTGTTGGCAATCCAAATTAAATCAAGTACTTGGGTTCTCTAGCTCATGAACAAATTCATATACTAACCACTAGATCAACTAATCATTTCAAGCAATAGTGGTAGGCTATGAATTTAAACATTTCATTTGTTATGCATGATCCTATGAAGCATGTACTATATGCACTAATCGTATACTAGTAAGGGATAAAATGATCATGCACATTACAATGATACCTTTGCTATGTTGGAGTAGAGGATAGTCACATAGATTCCAATTTATTACTCCAATAGCAATGTGAAGTCCAATTATAAGCTTGGTGAAGACCAATAGATACCATTTTGAATTTCATTTTTCACCCATATGAAATGAATACCACTTATGATCAAGTGCACTATCTTGTTGTGGTTAGCTTGCTTCATCTTTTGATCAATGCTTGCATGAGAGAACTATTTGGAATACCACTTGAATTGCCATGACTAGCTCTCTTTTGGGCGTTGCTTGCTTTTTTTGATCAACCCTTTTGATTGCTTTAACTAAGCATCTCAAATGTCCCTTAGATCACCACTTCCATGTTAACCTTCCAAGTACCACACTTGGTTTACCTACACATAGGCGGCAAGCCCATACACTTAGGGAGAAGTGACCTCTCTCCAAAGAACCATTCTTGACACTCACTTGAAATAACTTGATTGATTGATCCAAGTGATGGACTTAACTTGATGAGTAACGTTGATTCCTTCTTTAAGTCCTTTTGTTTCTACTTGTTTAAGTCTTTTTCTTTCTACCAAATGATTTTCAATAGTCATTATAACTTAAACTTCATCTTTATCTTGAGTTTGATCTTGATCTTTCAATTTGAGTACCAAATGTGTGCAAAGTACACTCCACAATCAAATTTCCTTGTACTCTTTGCTTGTCATGCTTCTAGATCATCTCAAAACCAAACTTAGGTACCTCAACCACTTATAAATATGTTTCCAACTTGAGGACCTTTCAATCAAAGTGACTCTAGATCAATCCAACATTTGTCACTTTTCAGGCAGATTTTGTACCCTTTAATGAGAAATGCATATCTCCCAAAGTACAAATCCAAATACCACAAGATTTGGTGGAGATGTGCTTCACTAAGTTATCTAGCAGTTGTAAAAATTTGAGCTTCATTTGACTTCTAGATTGCTACCAGATTTCAATTCTCCCACCACGGCTACATGCTGAAAACTGTTGCATGATAGCTGACATGATCCACTCTAAAACCAAAGCATCTCTTATCCAACTTTTATGAAATTTCTACGGCATCTTATACCATAAGTCTAGAGCATGTACACCAATTTTTATGCTAATCCAATAAGTTTTGATCATTCAAACATGGCTAAGATCACAGCTAGCTCAGATTTTACAATACAGGACAGATTTCAACTATTGAGCTATACTTCATCAAATATGAATCAAACTTGAAACCAACTTGTTTGAACACTTCCACAAGACATAAATCCATGACCACACAGTTCATACGGTGAAGTGACGGTGGTGTCCACTGGACACAGACGCGTCGGCCACCAAAGCAACGGTGAACACGCACTGCACACAATCGGCTCATTGTGCAAGGCGACTGTGATCCTGATCACTGGCCAAAACGGCGGTGTTTGTGTACACCCACATAGGCGAGTCATGGTACAATGCAATGAAAACAATGACCTGATCACAGACGGATCATAAGACAACACGGCGGTGTAAGTGTACACCCACACAGGCGGGTCGTGGTCCAATGCGATAGAAACAAGGACCTGATCATGGACAGATCGTAAGCTAATATGGCGGTGTTAGTGTATTCCCACCCAGCCAGGTCCTGCTCCAATGCGATAGAAGTAAGGACCTTAGCACAGACAGATCATAAGCCAATGCGGCGGTGTTAGTGTACACCGTAGATGATCTCAGATAGCGACAGTGAGGGCTATGATCATCACTGCCGATAGTTATTGCCGAGACCAAAATTGGACTGTGATGGGGGTTACAACATGGCTGTGAAAGGTGTGAGTTGTAGTAGTGCTCCAGCACTTCATGGTCATTATCAAAATAGTGACCATCTTGGTGCACTTGATGCTCTATTTCATTCACGTGATACATATCCCTATGTTAGAACTTTTGCACGACCCACCAATCTTTGCCCAAGGGCTGTCATGTAGATAAAAAATCTTCCTTGCTTGTGTCATGAGAATGAAAGGCTCATCCTCGTACCACAACGATCTAATGTTGATGGCTTTGAAATGTCTATCATCGTCAATGCCTATAGACTTCGTGTTGTCAGCTAGATTGTACCCGTCACAGCGCAGAAGAATCATCGTCCTATAGCTTTGTATGCTGGAGTTATACATCAATTGAACAACATCTCTAAGGAAACCATAAAATTCCATTGTTTTGCCTTCACGTGTGACGGTGGCCATGACACCACTATTCTGTGTACGTATGTAGGGATTTCTCATGGTCAACAGTGCTATACCTGACTCCATTAATACAGCAAGTTGTATAGACCCTGACTCGGGTATCAGGACCACATGACAGTGCATACAAACCTTCACTAACCTCTGTTGGTTTCTCACTATGCAGCTCCTCGATCTGCACACAAACATGAAACCACAGTCACCACTAAGTTGTCGTATAATTTTGCCAATGATCGTCCTAACAGAACTAAAATATGTTAATCACATAAATGAGACTTAAACCACGCTGGAAACACTGTTGCTAGCCTACTATCAACATCATCACTACTTGCCCCTTCTTTCTGTAAACTTTGTCTGTATATTCTGTAGCACATATAAGCATTATTATTGGTAATATTTCATACGTAATATAGGAAACAATAAATTAGCATATAAAATCATACTTACTCCACATATGGTCCAACCTTGTCGCAGTTATTAAGCACATACTAAGCTAGCGCATCGATTGTGGCTTTATCAGCGATGTCCTTTACTCAAGTACTGCCAATGAGCTTGACACCATGCATGAAAACAGAGGTGTCACCATCTGCTGGACCATCATGTGACATATTGTCATCCCAGTTATATCTTGTTTGAACATCATCCATGAATCTCTCCCAAAATGCCAACATCTCACTTTCTAAGTAAGCATCCACAATGGATCCTTCAGGTCTGGAACTATTCCTTAAGAAATTCTTCAATGTGCCTAATAGTCGTTCTATTGGGTACATCCATCCGTACTGTACGGGCCCTCTAAGAACTGCCTCGTTAGGTAGATGGATAGCTAAGTGCACCATAACATCAAAAAAGACTGGTGGAAAAAACTTCTCAAGCTTGCATAAGATGAGTGGGATGTCCCGTTTTAGCTTTGTCATGACATCATTCCTCAGAGTTCTACTGCATAGTTACCTGAAGAAGTTCCCAAGTTCTGAAATAGCTTCGTATACATCTTTAGGAACAAAACCCCTTAATCCTACAAGTATGATCCTCTAGAGAAAGATATGGCAAGTATGCGTTTTCAGCTTGCCAACTACAATGATACCATCTGCACTTATGGATTTTGCTAGGTTGGCTGCATAACCATTTGGAAACTTGACACCCTTAAGGAACTTGCAAAATTCTACTCTATATTTTTCCTTCATGACATAGCGAGCTTCTGGGAATTTAAGCGTGGTGCCCTATTGCACGCCGTGATATTCAGGCCTTATGTTCATATCATGCAAATCTAGCCTAGCGTTCAATGTGAACTTTGTCTTGCCCTCCACTTTTAGCAATGTCCAAAGAATGTTGTCACATATGTTCTTCTCAATGTGCATGACATCAAGATTGTGTGGCAGCAATAGTCCTTCTAATACGGCAGCCCCCACCAAGCAGATTTTCAATTATAAATTACTGGCTCTCCACGCTTTTGTTTCTTACTTCTACCGTGCTTATCTGGGTAGACATCTTTCACCTTCTCGAGTTCCTCAAGGACCTCCTCTAAGGTGAACTTTTCTAGCACATCTCGGTCCTCAGTTCCTCCATCAAAATCCAAGCTCTTCCTCCAACGGTGATTCCTAGGAAGGAAATGATGATATCCAAGGTAGCCTATCTTCTTTCTTGACAATGGATTTTTGTCGTAATAAATACAAGCATAATAACCTTATGTAGTTTGGCCTAACAAGGTGCTCAATGCTAGAAAATCGTGTATGCACCAAAGCACGACAACACGCAGAGTGAAGCTTTCCTTATCATCAAGATGTAGTACATGAAAAGTCTTGACACCATTCCATAGTTTTTGCAGTTCGTATATAAGAGGCTCCAAGAATACATCAAAATCCTTTCCTAGAGAGGATGGGCCCGGGATCAGTATAGACATAAAGCAATTCGATGGGTTGACACATTCCCATGGTGGCTAGTTCAGAGGCGTTACAAGAATAGGACACATACTATATGTCGAGCTAAAGTTGCCAAATGGATTGAAACCATCTGTGGTGACGGCAAGCCTCAAGTTCCTTGGATCATCTACAAAAGTTTTGTGCTTTCTATCAAAGTGCTGCCATGCCTCCCCATCTGCTGGATGTCACATTTCATCAATATTCTTCTCTCGCTTAGTCTTGCACACATCTGCATCCTCCCATCTAGACACTTTGCATTTTGGGCACAATTCCAATTTCTCATGATCACCCCAAAACAACACAAAGTTGTTCTTGCACACATGGATACTTTCATAACCAAGTCCCAATTCTCGAATATATTTGTGTGCCTCCTAACATGATTTTTGGTACGTTACATTTCTCGTAGGGAATGCATCTGACAGCAACACCAATAGTGCATCAAAATAGATGTTGCTAACTCGATAATAGGACTTGATATAGAGCAACCTGACAATGGAGAATCTTGAGAAGGTTGATCCAAAAGAAACTGATTGCTTCTAATCATACAACACTCTTTTAAACTTTGGGACTCTTCTAGCCTATTCTTCAGATATCAACTGGTTTTTTGCTAGATCATCAAAATCTAGTAATATGTTATCATCGCCGTCCTCCTGCTCCTCCACCTCTACAATCCAACCATCATGCATGCACATCTGATGGCTCTATAATATTAGTACCTCTTCCCTTTTCCCCATGATGAATCCATGTGGTGTATCTTGGTGACATTATAAGTAAGTGGTCCTTCACCTCCTGCCAAGTTTTATCTAGCTAGTTAAGACATGTGTACACGGGCAAGGGATCTTTTGCTCTTGGTATTTTTGTTTAACCCACTCAATGAACTCTTCAGCTCCATTGGTCAACATCTACGAGAATGGTCTCCCATTAGAAATCTAGGATCTGTCCATCTGTTGTAGCAAAAGTATGCAAAGTCTGTTAGAGTTTAGACTATTGGATGGACAATGGCAAAACTAGCATTAGAACAAAGCATACATTGTTCGAGAGCACTAATCTGTGCATTTATTCATATCATACTATGGGACAGTCTGGTTTTCTATTTTTGTGTAACAAAAGGATTGATTTCAATTGAAATTCATACAGAACAGCCTTTCTTTATGTGTACTTTACTTTATCGTGTACAGAAAATGTAGTCCTATAATCATAGAAGAAGGTACTCATACCTTTATTCTATGAACTGGCACGGCTTGGCTGCAAGCCGCCTCTGCCGCGGCACACACCTGATCATGTAGACGCCAATGTCGCCACACTCCACTGGGACAGTCCTACCATGCCACCAAAAGGATGCCTGAGCCAACACAAGAGACCGGGGATCCTCTGCCTTCACCGCTGTCGCCGCAAGTCCAGCGGGCACAAATTTGTTTCCACTTGCAGGGGATATCCAATTTAGGTCAACCTGTAGGGTATCCACATAGCTAATAGGATACTATAGCGACTCTAAAGAGATATCAGCATAGCCAGGCATCTAGCGCAATGGTGGACATTCCATTCCTTGGTCCAGATACTGGGTTCGACTCCCAGCATAGGTTTCAAACCTTTTTTTGAGAAAATTAAAACCCGACGGCCCATAGGTCGAATGGAGATGGAGAAAGGTCCCACAAGTACACTAACACGTAAGTCATCGGGTCCCACAGGTCGGATGTAGAAGGGTCCCACATGTACACATCAGATGGAGAAAGGACCCAGTGGATACTTTTATGATGAATTGCAAGCGTCATGGATGAGTAACTATAGATCCCATAGGTACACGTCGGATGGAGAATGGTCCCATAGGTACACATCGGATGGAGAAAGGACCGAGCAGGAGACTTTATGATGAATTACAAGCGTCATGGATGAGTAACTGTAGGTCCCACAAGTACATGTCGGATGGAGAAAGGACCATGTGGAGATTTATGATAAAGTGTCATTCATTAAAGATCAAAAACTTTGTCACAGATGTGTAATTAGTTCAATGACAAAGCCCTCGTCATCACAGTTCTAAAGAGGATCATCACAGATGAGTAGGAACAGTCGTGCGAGGGTTTTTGTGATGAACCCCATGTTGTTCTATGATGTTTTTGTGTAACGATGCCTGATTTCGTCATAAACAGGGAGGGTTGGAGGATAGTCATCACTGATCTATGATGAAACAGAAATATTCATCATAAAAAGTGATCTATGACAGTTTTGGAATCATCATAAAGATTTTCATCATAGAAGTGGATATTTCTAGTAGTGTACTACTAAAAAAACAATGTTGTTAAATTTAGAAAAAAAATAGAAGCACCCATGTCAAGTCAAGGACAACCCGACTGGATAGGTTACAACCACAAAAAAACCAACTAGCTGAGCTACTTTCAACTCACACACATCGTTCTTAACCAGGTTTAAATTTAGCACAATCTACAACTGCCTTTGACACATTCTAGTGGAGCATGCAGCTAGCCGTTAGGCGCTACCTGCCACAATTGAACCTTCCTTGGGTTTGCCTTCTCCTGGCGTCCGTGGCATGCCAAGGGTCCAGCTACATGCAGAGTAAGGCGGCCATGTGGGCCCAAACTTGTCCGTGTGGCGGATGCACTATGATCCTTGTTGC
This sequence comes from Miscanthus lutarioriparius, assembly GCA_904845875.1. NCBI lineage: Eukaryota > Viridiplantae > Streptophyta > Magnoliopsida > Poales > Poaceae > Miscanthus > Miscanthus lutarioriparius. Next base: position 27,646,431 of record CAJGYO010000015.1, read on the forward strand.
GTTATGTCATGCCACGGATGTGACCTTGTGTTAGGAGCAGCTGACATGGCCTTGCGGGAGCGAGGGAATTGAACCCTAGCAGGGTCTATGACATTTACCTCTACCCGCCTATCAGGCTCTGGGCGCCTAATAGATTCTAGTGGACTATTCTCGGCGTTAGTTGAGATGGGAAGCCTAGCCCGAGCAAGGCCATAGAGTGCGTGGTGGTCCTTGGTCGGCCGCCACCTCCCGATGTCGGTGTAAGCAAAATGGACCCTTGACTCATTTAGTTTGGATTTTGGTGTTTGATGAACAACATGACTATTTGGACTAACATTCACTACTAGCATCCAGCCCTATCGTGTCACCTATATTGGGTTGCAATATGGCTATTTTGGTTGCAATATGGATCAATTGCATCTATGTATGGTCGTTGACAGGTGGTTGCATTTGGAACAGTGCAATAGCTTTTTGTATCCTTTTGATGTGGTGTTGCAATATGATGGTTTTACAGTGCACAAAAAAAACTAACACAACCACGATATGGTTGCAAGCACGGATATTGCTACCAGTAGAATGGTTGCGTGAGTTACTGTTACGACCAAACACGTGGCTGCAATATGACAATACTACCACGAATGAACCTGTCACAAGATTACTTTATTGCCACTCAATAGTTACGTGGGAATATGGCTGTGTCGCCATGCAGTGTGTTGCATTGCATCATAGAAATCTTGCAACGTAACAAATTTGGTGGCTAGAGTCACAATTGCCATGTTCATTTGCTGGTGGTAATAGATGGGAAATGCAATGAATCATTGTTGGGAGCAATAGATGGAAAATGCAACAAATCATTGTTGGTGGTAATAGATAGAAAATGCAATGAAGCATTGTTGTTGGTAATAGATAGAAAATACAAAGACTCATTGTTGGTGGTAATAAATGGAGAATGCAACGAATCATTGTTGGTGGTAATAGATGAAAAATGCAACGTGTCATTGTTGGTGGTAGACACGCCCTATAGCAACACATAAAGTTTGTGGCAATAATTTATATTGCAACAACAAATAGTGGTTGCGTGGTAGTTTGTTGCAACGAGGGCATTTTGTCCAGCACATTTTTAATTTAGCTAGAAATTTAATTGTTGTTACAAAATAATTATGCCATGAGTATTGATTTCACCATCACATAAAAGAACTCAAACCTTCCTTAACTTCAAATATATATCTCAACCAAAGTAATAATACAATGACCAGAGTACCGCTAAAATAAACATGACCACAATAGAATAAAAACTTCATCTCTATATACAAGTTTGCAACTATGTTTGGCATAAAAAAATAGAACTAAATATGAGTTCGCTTATTGATCGCTTCATGCTCCATCGTCCATCAGCACTTCATTCTTCTAGCTGTCCATCACTAGCATATAGGCATAAAGCTTTCTCTAAATATTTTGGGCGTCCGCGTTTTTCTGTATTTCATGAACACATATAGAATTTAATATAGGAACCTTGGTGATTAAGTGCATGGAATAACTAAGCACATGCAAATTTAATGATCACAGTGGCATAGCAAAGATATAAAGTAAATTAAGGAACACCCTAAAATATCTCATATACCATTTGGGATATGAAATGTAATGATCATAGTATTCATACCTGCAAGTTTTTTCATTTGATTACGAGTCCTCAGTAGTTGTTGGGTAGAAATTACATGATTCAGTGACCGATTGGCACCATTCTTTTTCTGGAAAAGAGGCCTGGTTGCACTCATCTTTGTTGTCATGGTACTACCTTCATCAACTACCTTTTCTGTGGTCAACACGCTTGCTGGTCCATTTTTCAGCCAAAATGAACTCTTTGATGTAAACAAGTTGCATTTTATATGTAAACATGTTGCATCTTTTGTAAGTAATTTTGTTGCATTTTTATTACCTCTATAGTTGCATCCTCTATGCGTGGTGGTGTGATGAAGTTGTTGTCAACACTTGGGCCATTTGGAACCTATGAGGTGTTGATGGTTCCTGTGATAGCCTGTGCAGCCCAAAAGACAAGGAACACTAGCAAAAATAGAGGAGCCAAAAAAAGGAGAACTGTGTTCCAAAGTTAGTACCTGCTGCAATGCCAATTGTATTTGTTGTTGTAGTATTGACCGGAATTCTTTCCTGATTTCTTCAATTTGTTTCATACTTTCTTCCTTATCTCTTTCCCTTGCTGAAACTTCATTTGCAAGCTTTTCTTTTAATTCTTCAACCTCTTGTTGGTGCTGCATTCTTTCTTGTCGAGCTAAAACTTCACTGCGGGCTGCATCTTCTCTGTGTTTTAGTAGAGCGCTTCGTGTTGGATATTTCGCCATGTATCCACATCCATGACATCTATACGATTTTGTTCCAAGAGTTTTATAGTAGTTGAGTTGAAAAACTGTGTTTTCCTCCTCAACCATAAGGAAGGGCCTATCCTTCCCCCTTTTTGCCGCTGTAACTTGGATGCAGGCATTTTCCTAAGTGAAACATGAGAAATAAATTAGGATCATGTAATTTCAAAGAGTTCCAAAATAAGTTCAAAACATGCTGTAATTTTAAAGCTGCAATTATATACAAGCACTCATGTAGACATCCCTAGAGTCCGTCATTTGACCATTGTCCATCCTTGGTGTGAGTCATCATCCAAAGTTCCAAATCAGTAGGTTGTTGACCATTAATCTGGTTTCTGTGAGATGGCAACAATATAATGCAGCATTAGGTAACGGCCATATATATATATATTTAAGTATGTAATAAGCTTAGTTAATGTTGTCATCACCTGTTCAAAAAAACTAATTTGGGAAAATGGTTTCGATCCCATGAGATGCTTAGTCTTCTGTTTCTGTCGGTTTCCAGAGTTCTTGGTGCTAATATTCTGCAAAAGTTGTACAAGCAGAGCTCTATTAATTACATTGTATTTAGCAGTGGAATTACAAAAGAAACCGGACACTGACGAACCTGGAATCTCTCACTTCCAAAATATTGGATCAAGTAGTACCACTCCACGTTGTCTAAATCTTCAGGCTTATGCTTCATTCATTGAGCATCAGTGGAGTATACCTTGTATGTCGAACTAAATGAAGCTCTCCATCCTTTGTACCTCTCTTTGGCAATTGCACATATCTTTTCACTAGCATCTTCAATATCATCTAAGTCCCAAAATTTCTATTTGAATGGAGAGACAAATAGAATAGTAAAGCGGAGGTACTGAATTTATAACATTTGTCTAAATAAAACAATTAACTCACCAGCATCTCATCTGCTATTGCTATTTTCACAACGTCTTTCATGTCCTTCCACGATTGCACTCCTATAAGTGGAGCCTTTTTCCTAGTAAGCACTACAATCTCATCGACGAATGTGCGGTTGTTCTCACCACAGGGGCCTCCCATCAAGGAATCAAATTCAATCTTTAATTTCTGAGAGCCGCTCTTAATTCTCTTGATAGTTGCTTTGAAGCCTTTGAGACATCCAAGTCCACGAGTTTTGGATCCACCTTATTAACATATGAAACAATATAATATACATGATCAGCAAAAGAGTTTTGAACGTACAATGAAAAATGGAAGGACCAGCACATACCACTCCCTTGTTGTTTTGGCTTTCTTGTATGAGCTGGCCTATCTTTGTTTACCATGCTCCTTTCCTGATTTTCCTCCCCTCCAGCTAAATCATCTTCATCCTCATGTTCTTCCAATAATGTCACTGAAAAAAAAAATCAGCATGTGTCAATTATTTTATTGAATGCACAAGAGCTGGTAATATATTTGATGACATGATGAAAGCAATTAAATTAGGCAAATGTCGACGACGGCCTGTATGCCTTAGCCACTCCTTGTATGTTTCAATTGTTTCATCCCTAAAGTCATCCATGTAGTCTGCAAGTCATGATTAACTAGATGCACTTGTCAAAGCAACATTGTGTTATAACAATTTGAATGAGTGATGCAAAGAACGATCTTACCTATGTCTGGATCTTTGGCTCGCAGTTTTGCTAGCCACACCTTGCAGGCATCAAGGTGTTCATTTGTACCTGATTGATCATGTTTTCGCTTCCCCCCATGTCGCTTAATTGGTGTTATGCTGACATTTACCTCCGGTTCTGGCTCCCTTGACATTACCAACCTGATTTCCCTATCCGCAGCATTGTCCTGTAGTATTGCTTCTACGTGGCGTAAATATTCGATGGGCTCAAGTCTAGCTACATCCCCTCCACAACACTTCTTGTAGTATAAGAAGTCCCTGGCTCCATACCCAAGCTATTCTTTGAAATGTACCAGGTTAAAATATGAGATCTGAGCTCTATCCATATCAACGGAGATGAATTCATCTTCCTCAGGTCTCCCCTTGCATTGGAAATGAATTGTCCACATGTCACCTGTCATTGGTTCACTGTGTGCATATAGAGAGCAGAAAAATATCAAAGTGTGTGCATAGCATAATCACTGAGTATATATATTAGGAGTAAAACATCATTGTGTGGTGTAAGATATTACTCTGACTTGAATTCAACAAAATTAGCAAAATGTGATTGCAAAACAAGAAGCAATATTTTTCTCGTTATGATGAGACTTTGATTAATAATTTCTCTATTAGTGTGCTACTGTATATGTACCCCCATGCAAATATACGATAGATTAAAGGGCATGTGTACTTAATAAATTTGCAGAAAATTTGTTCGTTCCAAAAAATAAATTAGCAGAAATTTGGATAAGGACATGAGCGCTTGGTAGATGGCATATAAAATGTTTCTAATTGTATATTATGCACCTTTCAGTTTGGCATTGGCCATTCAGGAGGGTGCACACTGCTAACTGGAGAATAGCTAATGTATTTCTGAAGTTGTAGATGGCATTTCTACAATCTGCTCGAATGCGCTAGTGTGCTACCATGTTGGTTAGCCGGAATTCGTTGGTGACCAGCAAGGCAAACATAGAGGAAGTCTTGTATGCTTCTCCCCATCATCTCCCTCCCCACCTTGTCTGTGTAGATGCAGCAAATTAATTTTCCTTTGCAGTGCTGCGTTAGCTTCTTTGAAACTACCTGGCTATAAATTTAACCATGTATATGTGGATCTATTTATGGCTGTGAATTTTCTTTAAAAATCAAGATGGATGTGTGCGATTAGATGACCCAATGATTAAATGACTATCCTACAGATCATGGATGAATGGTGTTGATTGGAATTTTTATTCAATCTATTACTTCTGAACTTTTAGGTGTACAATTGGCGGGGACAACAAATGTGCAGATTTGGTGGTGCCTAACATCTTCCTGAACGTACTGGCTTCAGATTTGCAGGTATAGGTACAGGTATGGGTATAATCATTGAGAAGTTAAAAATTGATTAACGGGTATGTACTAACCGCTCACCACATGGAATCTATACGAACCAGGAATACTAAGATAGGTACTTACTAATCAACGATTCTAGCAACATCAAAAAGGAAATATAAATATCGTTGTATGTACCTGGTGTAGAGAAAACGTATTATTCTCCCAGAGCCATCATTGCCGTGCGTGTCATCATCTTGTTCTTGGACGATGGCTTCATTAGGAGGACGGCGCCTCTCTTGTGAAGCAGACGACGGTGGATCATCTAGCGCAAAAGATGGAGGCGCGGACGAAGGAGGCGGCATCATGCCGCGCTTGCGTAAGGTGTCGGAGGAGGCAGCCACCGTCATGGTCGTGTCTATCGATCGAGCGCCGGTCTCCTTGCCTAGCGTGGAAGGGATATGAGTATACGACCCCCCCTGGCCCCCCACGCTCGGTTTTAGGAAACTGATCACGCGAATGGCGTGGTGGGGGTTGTGTGCTGTGATTATTGGATCTAATCCTACAGACATGGGCGTTTTGGTGGGCATGTGCGAAAAAAGGAGGAATAACAGGCCTTCTGATGGAGCCCGTTAGATTAAAATTAACTTACATCTCTAAAAAAACAAAAATTAACTTGCAGGTCCACTAACGAGTCCCATTGAACAATGCCTGAATGAATTTGAAAATAGATTAGGGTTTCCAATGCAAAATCGTTTAGCTTTTAGTTATTTTATTATAAAATGATCATATCCTCAAAGCCTAATAAAAAATAAAATTACTGCAAATAAAAAAAATATCTACTTTTCTAATGCAAGATACAAGTGCTTGTATGTTTTTTGTTTGGAAATAGCACAAAATCTAGCTAAGCACATTGACTTTAAATTGGTACATACCCAGCGGCACCAGAACTGGTTGCGCTAGTCGACATAGCGCCTATTGCAGTAGTCATCCCGCTCGATGCATTGGAGAGAGGCGCCGCCGCCACAAACATCGGGAAGAAGATGAGCTTAGCTTTTTGTCTCAGCATCTGGCTTCATGTAAAGTAACTAACTGACCAGAAGAAAACTGAGGCACAAGGCCTATACGTATCAAAATTTGAGACACACAAAACAAGAATATCAGATGGAAACCCCAGCAAGTGCACGATAAAATTATGCGCGAGCTGACCCAATGATGTTGCAATGTGGCACACACAGGAAGTGCCTTGAAGCAGCATCCGATACTGATGGTGTTCCAGTAGCAGGTCAGAGTCATGGAAAGGGAGTGCAGAGGGGCAGTAGGAGGTCGTCGTCACCGGAAAGGGAGGTGCAAGCTATTGCTAACAAGTCAAGGTAGCAGCCGGAGGCATGCAGATGCAGGCGTAACCAAAAAGAGTGCAGGGTATCTGCAACAGTGACACGTCAGAGTGGGGAAGGCAGGCTAAGGGCATCATGCAGAATAAGGCCTGAAAGCGAGGTGAACAGGTGACACACTTGGAGGTGCCTTTAATTTAAGCTCTTCCAACCACCACTAAAACCCAACAAAATCGGTACTTAGGCCGCCATCAAAGAGCATCAAAGTTGCATTTGCATTGCACCGGGGATCTCGCACCGACAGATGGTACCATGTGGCTGGGTGTTATTTATATTATTAAGGCAGAAAACATTCCGATTCTGCAATTTAAAATGTCAAGGACATGAAATGTGTGGCCAATTGCAGTTTGCTCACCTTACATGCATCAAAGAAGATACACCATTGTTGGTTTGTCAAAACAAAATTGACAACATCGGTTGAGAATTGCAGTGGCTGCAAATGCGAAGAAAAACCACTGCATATGCCTGATAGGTTGTCTGCAATGCTGGCGAGAGGTATCAGATATACATGTATGACTGTTCTAAAAAAAAAAAGATATACATGTATGACATGGCTGAGTGTAGTACGAAGTACAGAACAGAGGATTATACTGATATGTTAGAAATAGTATGCGCTAACCATCAGAGGCAGTGCATCTCAGATGGTAAAAAGTGAAAATCAGTTCATGGTACAGCCTTCAGAATACAGTTAGTTCGTGTATGTCATCTTTTCTTCTGCAGGGATTATTGCTGTGCTAAGTTGCTAACTGCTACCTTGCGAAGAGCAACTGCACTGGGCCTCCCCTCTAGTTTCAGTTTTTTTTTTATAAAAAAAAAGAAGGTGTATGGAAGGAAATGGACATGCAAAAGAAACGGAAGGAAAAAAGACAGATGTAACTGGTGCATCATGGAACCAAATGGAGACTCTTCTATACAGGCTTCCCAAAACTAAAATCACTAGTAGTAGGATTGAAGAGCTACTCCATGCAGCCTCTCAGAAACTAGCTAGTTCCAGACCCGTTTCTGTAGGACATAGCCTCGTTCGCAAGAGTTTCATACTAGTTTTAGTCAATCAACCTAGTTATCCAAATCATGTCCAGTTGTTCAGATATATTCAAGTTAGGTTAAGGAGGCAAGATATAATTTTCTAAAATCCTATCACAAATTAATTACTCCCTTGTCTCAAAAAGAGTACACTTCTAGATACAGTGCTAAGTCAAACATTCTTAGGTTTGACCAACTTTTTTCAAAAATGTACTAATATTCATTATATCAAATAAGTATTATTAAATTTATTATGGAATATGTTTTCATAGGCACTGACCGAAAGATAGAAAATTCTTTTCCTTGCTGCAACAACACAAGAACATATTTTCCCCTGAAAAATAGCACAGCAGGTGACCTTTTTTAAAAAACAGGAAGTCAAACTCCCGACCTTTCAAATCTTTTTCATCAAATGAGAATAGCTTATTTTAGTATTCCGAGTACAAGCTTTTGAAGTTAGAGAATGTACACACTATGAGATGTAAACTGATGTATAGGATCCAGGTTCCACATTAGCTTACATATCACTGTGCTATGACACGTTCTCAATAGACTATATATGTAAAAGAACTTATCAGCCATGGTACAGTGTTCGCTTAAACTTATCAAGCCATGGTACAGTGTTTTTCTTTCACAACAAATCAGTTTCAGCCGGATTATGAGCCGCAGAAACCATCAGCCGAATAGTTGTGGCTACACCAAAAGTTTTATACATTGGCAACACCAAACAAGACTTAGTGTTCAATATATGGCATTGCATGATTCACAGTCTAGCAGAAACTATAAAGAAAAAGACTGGGAACAATAAACCATGCAAAAGGCTACCAAAAGGACCAAACAGACATCAAAAGAGCACCATCTACAGAAAGTGAGTCTCTGTCATCCAACTGAAAAAGCACCGAAAAGGATATTTAATGAATTACATGCCATATAAACAGCCCACTAATGACTTACTCCAGTCTATGGGTCAATATGTCATTAAATGAAATGCATTTGCAGCCTAGAAGGCCTGGAAGGGTAAAGAAGTAAATAACTGTACAGGTAACAAAATGTTTAGTAATGACAGACTGACTAACTGAAAAGATAGAAGTCTGAACAGACAGAATCACAGAATACAGAAGTCATAAAGCAACCATCATATACTTGTCATTAGGTCTGTTTGTTTCCGCGACCGGGTGACCGGCCAACGCGTGACCGCGTTAAGCGGACGCGGCTATCCTGTGGTCGGCGGCCGGCAAACGCGCGTTCCACGCGACGCGTTTGGTGGGCTTTTCTCGCGATTTCGGCCAAAACGTGATGCGACCGTGGAAACAAACAGGGCCATTGCAATGAGAAAACTCAGCAAAGTTTCATGATTTAAAAAATTTTAGTGCATGCTGTTAGAAATTTAGGCATTTTCATTATCAGTTTAATCTAGAAAAATAACATCAGCAGATTCATGACGGCATATATGTACATGTGTATATCTCTAACGAACGCTACGGCATGCAGAGATGACGTACAGATAAATAGAGTAAAAGCGCAGATTACAGTAATTAGAAAAGATTAGACTGTACCCAACGGAGGGTCCCATGCCGAAGGCATCGGAGGCTTCATTCGCACTAGTCGACATAGTGCGTTGCTCGAAGTCGCGGACCATAGTCGGTGCAGAACGATGTTCGCAGTGCAGTCCCATGAACGGATCACTAGGAAAAAGACGCCTTGCTATTCCGCAGATAATCACCGGGAAGAAGACGGATTCCAAGAGCGAGCGATCACCACCAGGAAAAAGACGTACGTAGATGAGTAGTCGCGGATCGTTCCCCAAAAACCTAATCGCCGCACACCCCGTGCAAGGTTCTTAAGTGGGCGAGGGTTCCGAAGGCGCCTGCTCTCCCGCTGCTCCGTGCGCGCAGAGGTACGGGACGGGGAAGCCAGAAGGCTGCTAAGATGTGGTTTCTTTCGGGAGCGGTTTTTTGAAGACGAAGATCTGGACTGACGGAGGACAGCGGATATATGGCTGTGACGGAAAGGGAGAGAGGCAGCGGAGAATCCCAAGAGACGAAGAAATGGAAGCGGAAAGGACGATAACCGACACAATCAGTTCGCCTCCACCATCAAAGGAAATAACTCCCGTGATTATGTGGATTAAGTGGCAAAAGACTGGCCATGCCCGCCCGCTCGCTCGCCGCCCGCCACCTGTCTGCCTCGCCACGCCGCCCACGCCCACGCCCACGCCCACGACCCGGCCTGGCCGGCGGCGGCGGCGCTCGCGCGCGCGTGTGGCACGCCTTTATCTTTTTCTCAGCTTCTTAATTTAGATGAATAATTTCTAACCATATAAGCTGAGTCAACGTTCAGTCAAAATCCCGTATGGTATTAAACCATACAACGCTTAATGTTACATACCATAGAGTTTTATTTGATTTATTAAATATTATATGGGTCAAGCCCTATTATATCCAACAATCCCTACCAAACTCTAGGGTTTGTAACAAAGTTGTCTCAGAACCACATTTCTTTTATATACTAGTGTTTCAATGTAGACTGTTAAGTTGAACATCCATCTAGAGCAATAGTTTCACTCAGTCACAACTGAACAATGGACTAGGCTTTGAATTGCCAGTTTTGTGTGAGGTGAATGTCACTAAAGTCCTTATCTGATGCTTGGCTGAAAAAACATCCCCTCTATTCGAAGCATATAAATCATACTCTAGTGCCTTTCATGAGTATTTAGAGATCACCCAAACCTCATAGACTGTGACCAGCAGCCTAACTCATATAGGTGTGCTCCTCGAAAGATGTTCTGTAGGACAACATCTTTGCTTTAGCAAGCCACTTGGAACACATTAAGGTAAAAACCAACCTGCCTTACAGATAGGAAAGATATGCATCAGAAATGAGTCTTACTAATGATCTTTCCTCACAATTTACTACTAGCTTGTTTCACCATTCTACTTCACAGGATCTCCGATCACATAGAACAGGTTATCACTATAGTAAATTTCAAGTGGGTCTTAAACCCATCTCTCTCGATGCACTTTCTATCACATTGCGTGATAGACCCTTAGTGAACAGATCTGCCAGATTGTTAGACGTATGAACATAGTCCAACGCTATTACGCCAGAGTTTCTCAATTTTCTGACAGATTTCAGTCGTCTCTTAACATGCCTTGTGGACTTCATGTTATCCTTAGAACTGTTAACCTTCGTAATCATAGTCTGGTTATCACAGTTCATACAAATAGCCGATATGGGGTTTTCAACAACCGGTAAATCCATAAGGAGATCATGAAGCCACTCGGCTTCAGAGCCAGCGATGTCTAATGTTGTGAGTTATGCTTCCATTGTAGACTTCGTTAAGATAGTCTACTTGCAAGACTTCCAAGAAACAGCGCCACCTCCAAGCAAAAACACATATCCACTTGTGGCATAAAGCTCATCAGCATCAGAGATCTAGTTGGCATCACAATAGCCTTCCAACACCTTTGGATGTCCGGTATAACGAATACCGTAGCTCATGGTGCCTTTTAGATAGCGCAACACTCTCTCAAAGAGCGCCAGTGATCATCTCCCGGGTTTGACACAAACCGACTCAGCTTGCACACAGCAAAAGAGATGTCAGGCCTTGTTGCACTAGCAAGATACATGAGCGAACCAATGATCTGGGAATTTCTCAACTGATCCCTTGCTATTCTCTGATTTTTCTTGAATAGCACACTAGGGTCATAAGGTGTAGAAGCAGGTGCACTGTCACTAAACCCAAAACGACTCAGCACCTTTTCCACATAGTGAGATTGTAACAGAGTTACCCCACCATCACCTTTTCTCAGAAGCTTGATATTAAGAATAACATCAGCCTCTCCCAAATCTTTCATCTCAAAATTATTAGTTAAAAATTCCTTCACCTCCTCGATCACTTTGAGGCTAGATCCAAAGATCAGTATGTCATCAACATATAAACACAAAATGACTCCTACACCCCCACCATACCGATAGTACACACATTTGTCAGCTTCATTCACAACAAAGCCAGCAGATGTTAAAGTGCTGTCAAACTTCTCATGCCACTACTTAGGAGCTTGTTTCAGGCCATATAATGACTTTAATAATTTACACACCTTGCCTTCTTGACCATTTGCTACAAACCCATCCGGCTAATCCATATAGATCTCCTCCTCCAACTCTTTGTTTAGGAAAGCTGTCTTAACGTCCATTTGATGAACGATAATACCATAAGAGGCTGCCAGGGAAAGCAAAACTCGAATTGTGGTCAATCGGGCAACCGGTGAATAAGTATCAAAGAAATCCTCACCTTTCTTTTGAGTATAACCCATAGCCACAAGTCTTACCTTGTACCTCTCGATAGTACCATCAGGCCTAAGCTTTTTCTTGAACACCCATTTGCACCCTATAGGCTTGCACCTATAGGGACGATCAACAATTTCCCAAGTTCCATTAGACACAACAGAATCCATCTCACTCTGTACTGCTTCCTTCCATAAGTCAACATCAGGAGAGGAATATACCTCTTCAATGGTCGTTAGTGTGTCATCCACAAGGTACACAATATAGTCATCACCAAAAGACTTTGCAGTCCTCTGTCTCTTACTTTTTCTTGTGATTATAGTGTCATCCTCCTAGGGATTTTGCATATAGGGTTCCTCAGTTTGTTCTATTGGAATAAAATTTTCATGTTCATGGGGAATTATAAATTCATGACTAGTCGTGCTAGGTGCATTTTTCATGGGAAACTCATTCTCAAAAAATGTAGCGTCTCTAGATTACATGATTGTATCAATAGCCATCTCAGGAACACTAGAATTTATAATTAAAAATCTATAACCCACGCTGTGAATAGCATAACCAAGAAAGACACAATCAACAGTCTTTGGTTCAAGCTTTCGCTTTTTGTTTATTGGCACATTCACCTTTGCCAAACAACGCCAGGTTCGCAGGTAAGATAGATTTAATCTCTTCTTCTCCCATTCCTCGAATGGTGTAATTTCTTTGTTCTTTGTGGGCACTCTATTCAGAACATGACATGCTGTCAATATAGCCTCAGCCCACCATTCCTTAGATAGCCCCTGATCTCTAACATGGCATTAACCAAATCAGTTAGAGTGTGGTTCTTTCTCTCTACAATCCCATTGGACTATGGTAAGTATGGTGGCATCCTCTCATGAATAACTCCATGCACCTCGCAAAACTCAGAGAATTCTTTTGAGAAATGTTCTCCCCCGCGATCGGACCGCAAACACTTGATTTTCTTCTTAAGTTGATTTTCTACCTCAGCTTTATAGACTTTAAAATAATGCAATGCTTCATCTTTAGTTTTCAATAAATACACGTAGCAAAATCTAGTACAATCATCTATAAATGTCATGAAGTATCGTCTACCGCCTTTAGTCAATTCGCCATTCATTTCACATAAATCAGAATGAATGAGTTCTAATGGTGCCAAGTTCCTCGCCTCAGCAGCCTTGTGAGGCATGCGCGGTTGCTTCGATTGCACACACACCTGACACTTAGAATCTTTGACTAAGTTAAATTTCGGGATTAAATTCAGATTTGCAATCCTCGTGAGACAGCCAAAATTAATATGACAAAGTCATGAATACCATTTATTCAACTCATCCGAAACATTAACATTGTTCACCACTTTATTACACATCATCAAGCAAAGATAAGCGGAACAAGCCTCCGCAATCATAACCTTTTTCAACAAATGTTCCATGTCTCGACACAACACACTTATTGGACTCAAGCACAATTTTAAAGCCATCGTGACACATTTGAGAAGCACTAACAAGATTCTTCTTGATGGAGGGGACATGCTGCACGTTCTTTAATAGCACCATCTTTCCCGAAGTAAACTTCAGAATGACCGTACCAGCACCAAGAAGACGTGCATGCGAACCGTTTTCCATCAGCAAGGCTCCAATCCTGTCGGCCTGGTAGGAAGTAAACAAAGAAACATCAGCACACACATGGATATTAGCACCGCTGTCCATCCACCACTCAGGTGAAAAATAAACTGAAAGAACAAAAGGTAAAGAATTACCATACCCAGATGTTCCTCCTCTAGTCTCGCTAATCACCATGTTTGCTGATTTCTTTTCTTGCTTATATTTGCGGTCTGGGCACGCACTAGCCCAATGCTCATCACTCCCGCAAACAAAGCAACCTCCACCTTTCTTGTTGTTTTTCTTCTTGAACTGTGTAGTTTGCTTAGGCTTTGTATTGTTGTTCTCTTACATGTTCTTCTTCTTTTTATTACGAGATGCAAATGAGTTTTTCTTCTGCACTATATTGGCAGTGGAAGACTCAACTCTTTTTCCACATTTGTCTTTTGCTCTCTCCCTCTCCTCAACATCAAGAGATCCAATAAACTCAGTCATGCTAAACTCTTGTCTCTTGTGTTTTAGAGAGGTAGCAAAGTCCCTCAAAAAAGGTGGCAGCTTAGTGATTATATCGTCGGCCATAAATTTATCGAGCAACAAACATGGGAAATGTTCTAGTTCCTTTACTAGCGCCTGTATCTCATGAGCCTGTTTGACCACAGAACGGTTTTCAATCATTTTGTAGTCATACAGCTGCTCCATAAGGTACAGCTCACTGCCAGCATCAGAAACTCTAAACTTTGCCTCAAGAGCATCCCATAACTCTTTGCCTGATGTGCAAGATATGTAGTTTTTCTCATACTAGGGATGAAGTGCACTAATCACGGCGTCTCAAAACAGGTTATCGGTAGCCAAGAACTTTTTCTCCTCTTCAGGAGTAAACTGTTCAGGCTTCCCCTGTACGGCATGATAGCAGTTCATCGCAGTCAACCACAATACCATCTTGGCATGCCATATCATGAAATTCTTACCATCAAAATTATTTGGCTTCAAAGCAGCAGCAAAACCACTGACAGAAAATTGCCTAACATTAGGTTTTTGGATTGTTAGAAATTTAGGTATTTTCATTATCAGTTTAATCTAGAAAAATAACATCAGCAGGTTCGTGACGGCATATATGTGCATGTGTATATCTCTAACGAATGCTACAACATGCAGAGATGACATACAGATAAATAAAGTAAAAGCGCAGATTACAATAATCAGAAAGATTAGACTGTACCCAGCGGAGGGTCCCATGCCGAGGGCATCGGAGGCTCCATTCGCACTGGCCGACATAGTGCGTTGCTCGAAGTCGCGGACCACAGTCGGTGCAGGACGATGTTCGCAGTGTAGTCCCACGAACGGATCACCAGGAAGAAGACGCATTGCTGTTCCGCAAACAATCATCGGGAAGAAGATGGGTTCCAAGAGCGAGCGATCACCACCAGGAAGAAGACATACGTAGATGAGCAGTCGTGGATCGCTCCCCAAAAACCTAATCGCCGCACACCCAGTGCAAGGTTCTCAAGCGGGCGAGGGTTCCGGAGACACCTGCTCTCCCGCTGCTCCGTGCGCGCAGAGGTATGGGACGGTGAAGCCAGAAGGCTGCTGAGATGTGGTTTCTCTCGGAGCGGTTTTTTGGAAGATAGAGATCTGGACTGATGGAGGACTGCGGATATATGGCTGTGACGGGAAGGGAGAGGCAGTGGAGAATCTCAGGAGACGGAGAAACGGAAGCGGAAAGGACGGTAACCGACGCAATCAGTTCGCATCCACCATCAATGGAAATAACTCCCGTGATTATGTGGATTAAGTGGCAAAAGACTGGCCACGCCGCCCGCTCGCTCGCCGCCGCCTGCCACGGCCCGGCCCCGCCGGCGGCTGCGGCGACGCTCGCGTGTGGCACGTCTTTATCTTTTTCTCAACTTCTCAATTTAGATGAATAATTTCCAACCATATAACCCGAGTCAACGTTCAGTTAAAATCTCATATGTTATTAAACCATACAACGCTTAATGTTACGTACCATAGAGTTTTATTTGATTTATTAAATATTATATGGGCTAAGCCCATATTATATCCAACACATGCTGATAGTAGAACACAAATAAGAACACAATAAGACAAAATCAGTCGGAAAAGCCAAGATAACATTGACATCACCAAAAGATATGTTTGAAAGAATAACCCAAGAATCGAATGACCCAAAGAAAAAAAAGGGTTTGGTCCAGAGATACTTTTAGACTAAATGGTCAGAAAGACACGGTTACTTTTACTACAAGAAACATAATCTCATTATCTTTTTTCTATAGAAAGATGGCAGGAACCTGCTATTCATTTAAAGAAGCAAGCCAGTAATCCAATACAAGGTTTTGAAACTAAAGACTCTTGAACTGTTGAACGGACAAACATATAGCTTCCATCACAGAGCCGTGGAAGCCTGCCGTCACGGACTCGCAGAGAGATATACGCTGCATCTGCAAGCCTTGCTGCAAAGAGATCCCTCTAATCCCCTAAAACACTTGTGCTACTCACCTTGAGGCCCCTTTCACTACTACAGAAAAGTTTTATAGCAACGAGACAATTTTTTTCAGGAGCGGCTAGTGATGGAGCTGCACCTATAGTGAGCGTGCTCGGGACCCACGAGACTAACCGTTCCTACAAATGGCACAGTAGGGGTGCTGGTGATACGAACCGCCCTAATAGGGGCGGCTCAATCACCAACCGCCCCTACAAATGTTCCATGTATAAATGGCTGCATCCTCCTTCCTCCTTGTATCACTCACTCTTACACAAAAAAAGGTTTGGAAGGTCTTGGTTCCATGTATAAATGGCTGCATCCTCCTTCCTCCTTGTATCACTCACTCTTACACAAAAAAAGGTTTGGAAGGTTTTGGGCACCTCCTAAAAATTGCTTTACTTAATGGAGAGGTTTTGGTCTCAAATCCTTTGATGGAGAGCTTGTAGAAGGTAAGGAAATGTTATTCCAAATTTTTTTAAAGTTTTAATGGTTGGTTAGTGAATAATTGGAGTTTTGTTTTTCTCTCTCTTCTATGGTGCTTGAGCTACTTATGAAGCAAACTAGACCAAAGTTTTGAAGGTACTATGGTAAATAAGGTAGGGAAATAAGATCATATCTTTATTTAGTCGATGTTTCTTGATTTTAGTGAACAATTAGTTAGTTTTTATGGATGCTTTATGTGCATCTAGATCTAGATCTAGGGTTTGGTTTTTTATTAATTTTATTTTTATAAATTTATGTTCGATGAAATTGGACTAGGGTTTGCATGAAAGATAGTGGGTAAAATATTAATTGTTGCTAATTATTGTCTTTGAAAATATTTATTGTAATCAACAAATATATATTTTTAATTATTTATGGATAAATAGGCCATTATTAATTAATTATCCTCTACCATGGTGTGTTTGATATGCTTCTTGTAATTATATTTGATTTATATTTATATATCTGAAGTATATATAATTATTCTCAAGTAATTATTAATTTGATTCCTTTATATATATATCTGAATAAGTAGTCCTTTAATGTATTTTCTTTGGTTGTTGTTGTAATAGATGGAGTACAGGAACTCTTGGATGTATAGTTCATTAAGGTTCAAGGTAGGTTTCCGTGAAGAGGTGGATAAATTTATTGAAGACGCAGAAAAGCATGCAATAATATTGACAGAGAATAAGGATACAATTATTTATCCCTGTAAAGATTGCAATAACCTTATGGCATGGACAGATGTGACTATCATCATATCACATTTTATTATGCGAGGATTTGTTAAGGACTACACAGTGTGGATTCATCATGGTGAAACGGTTGTTGTTAACGACGATGATAAGGAGGAAGATGACGCCGAAACCATAGAACCCCTGTTCTAATATTCAGCAGAGCTTGATGCACGAATGGATCCTGAGTTTAGCAATAAACAAGGTGGTGATGCTGGTGCTTGGGATGGTAACGACGAAGGTAGTGCCAATAATGATGGCGGAGCACGTGTCCGGGATGAAGTTGATTATGATAATTTAGAGGAAATGATTTGGGTCATTAGACCAGAGATTTTACTAAAGAGCCCGAAAGGCCTAGAAAAATTAGAAAGGGTGAAAAAATCATCGAAAGAGACTGTATGGTGTTAAAAAGGGTTGTCCGACACACTGGACAGTGCTACGTTTTGTGCTTGAGGTATCTAGTGTTTATTTTTGCAAGTAGTATCTAACCAACAGTGGTGCTAAGGATGGTATATTTGGTGCACTTCGATTGGTATCAGACTTTAAAGATCCATCCCTTATACCTTAGCATTATTTGGTAGACATTACTCTTCCACAACTCCAATTCATGCATATGTGTAAGTTACAATTCAAACTCTTAGCACATATGTTGGGGGAGCAAATGATACAAATAAGGGTTCATGAAACTTGTCCAAATCCTTTACACATGGTAAAAATGCTTGGGCAAGCAACATGGATTCATATCATTGTAAAAGGGTTGTCATCAATTACCAAAAAGGGAAAATTAAAAGCTCTAGTTAAGTTTTGGTGAATTGATGAAACCCTAAGTGCTAACCCTTTGCTCTAAGTGATCGTAAGATAGGGTAGCACAATCCAAGTGGTGGAGCAAATGATGATGATCATGTTGATGGTGATGGCCATGGTGATGATCAAGTGCTTGGACTTAGAAATGAAGAAAGGGGAAAACAAAGAGCTCAAGGCAAAGGTATAATTGATAGGAGCTTTTGTTTTTGGTGATCGAGACACTTAGCGAGTGTGATTACATTTAGGATAGATAGCCATACTATCAAGAGGGGTGAAACTCATTTCGAAATGCGGTTATCAAAGTGCCACTAGATGTTCTAACTCATTACATATGCACTTAGATTCTAGTGAGTGCTAACACCCTTGAAAATGTTTGTGAAAATATTCTAACACACGTGCACAAGGTGATACACATGGTGGTTGGCATATTTGATCAAGGGTGGCGAAGTTGAAGATCAAAAGGAGGAGTTTTTGATCGATCGAACTCTGGCTGCGTTGCAACCGGATGCTGGCCAGGTGAGTCCGGTCAACATGGCAGTGAAGAGCATCGCCTCGGGTCCTGACTAGACTCTGGTGGAGGCAGGCGACCGGATGCGATGGTGGTGAGTCTGGTCACTAATGACGTACACTGGCGCAAGCGATAGAGCGAGACTGAGGAAGAGCAGACGCAGGGTGCGTCCGGTCGTCACTGATTGGACGCGTTCGGTCGGCAAAAACCGGCTCTGGATACTTTTTGGAGTTGATCTGACATGGTGTTGGTGCAGTGTTGGGTCATGTTGAGGCGCGTCCGGTCGGGTGCTTAGGGGCGTGGGCACATGCGTGATCTGACGTGGTGGGGTGCGTCCATTCATCTCTTGGGTGCATCCAGTCGTCAATAACACGCGAGCACGAGCGAAGTGACCGTTTGAGATCAGCGATCGACGTTGAACGCGGGGGACTTATGGACGGCTAGCATCGACCAGATGCTAGGGCTGGTGCATCCGGTCAGCGCAACCAGCGCATCCGGTCACCCCGAGTTGACCTGTCTGTTGAGGCCAATGACTATTTTGTGGAGGCTTCTATTTAAGCCCCATGGCTGGCTCTTGCTCACTCTCTTGGCCATTTTCATTGAGATAGCAAATTAGTGACCTAAGCCAAAGCCCTCCGACTAATCTCCATCATTGATTCATCACCTTTGTGAGATTGGGAGTGAATCCAAGTGCATTGCTTAGGTGATTGCATCTAGATGCACTTGGTGATTGTGTTTTGCTATGGGTTTCACTTGTTCCTCATGGTAGTTGCTGCCACCTAGATGGCTTGGTGCAGCAAGGATCATTGAGCGGAGGAAGGTGATTGTCTCTGGCTCCGATTGTGGTGATTGTGAAGGGTTCTTAACCTTTCCCCGATGGAGAGCCAAAAGGTACTCTAGTGGATTGCTCATGGCTTGTGGATCCTCATCTTGTGTTGGTTGGGCGGCACCCGATTGCGGGTTAGACGTGTGATGCCTATAAGCGTGTGAACCTTCAAGTGAGTGAATCGCCACAACGGGGACTAGCTTGCCGGCAAGCAAGTGAACCTTGGTGAAAAATCATTGTGTCATCTTATCTCCGAGGATTTTATTGGTATTCATTATGATTGATTGATTATCTCTTACCACGGCGGTATAACTCCAACCTCTCTTGTGCATTTACTTTCTTAGTGTAGCTAAGCTCTTCAGTGTAATTAGTTTTAAGAGCTAGCTTGCATCTTGTCTAGTGGTTAGAGAGGCTCTTTAGTTTGTCTTTGAGAGCTCACTAACTTAGTGGTAGTGACTTAGCCTCTTGTGTGTTTTAGAGATCATAGATAACTAGAATTGTGGATAAGAGGTTTGCATTTTGAGTAGGCTAGCGTAACACTAGCTTTGCTTCATAATTGTCTAACCACTTAGCTTAAGTGTTGTTGTAGAAATTTTTATAGGCTATTCACTCCACTCTAGCCATTAGGACCTTTCAGCTACCAAGATGACTTTTGGGTGCTTGCTTCACGTGTCGCACAAGTTTTCTATTTACCTGACCCACAAAGTTACCTCCGCCCAAGAAAAAGATAAGATGCGTGGTTGGCTCTGGGAAACATTATATTATCGGAGTTGATGGCGTGGACAATGTTGATGAGTAGAATAACTACGCTGAAATGCAGCTATTCACCAACTTTCCTAAGAAGATCAGTGATGTGGAAAAGAACCTACCCAAAGACATATTGCCATGGGAACAAAAAGGTGTCAAGGAGAAAGTTGTTACAGGCTTGCTAGTTGTTCAACGTGGAGTGTTTGTGTATGTGTGTGTGTCTGTAAGACTTTATTTATGTATATGTGTGAGACTATATTTATGTATATGTTTGAGACTATATTTATGTATGTGTGTGAGATTACATTTATGCATGTGTGTGACTACCACTTTGTCAAATGAAGAAATGACCAAAATAAAAGTTATAGATCTTGATGAGTTCTACAACTTTTATATTCATGACCAAAATAATTGAGGGTCTCAAAATATGGTTTGAAGTTGTCAATTTTTAAAATTCAAAATTTAAATTTTCCAAACTTTGTCACATGAAAAGATGACCAAAATAAACTTGATAGAACATGATTTTAGAAATTTTAGGAAAAAAACCATCGTATTTGGAGTTAGTACGAGGGAGAAAGACTAGTTACAAGTGTGATTTCTCTTTTTAATTTCTGACTAAAACTTGTGACTAGCCTTTCTCCCTCGTACTAACTCCAAATGCGATGGTTTTTTTCCTAAAATTTCCTAAAATCATGCTCTAACCATTTGTTGTATTCTTACTGCTATTAGTTTGTTCATCTTTTCGTTTGACTTTGCTTGAACCATTCAAATTATGAATTTCAAAAATCTATAACTTGAAACTAGATTTTGAAATGCTAAATGATTTCAACTGAAAAAGTCATCAATATAAAAGTTGTAGAACTCATCAAGATCTATAACTTTTATTTTGGTTAATTCTTCATTTGACAAAATGTTAGCAAACATTAGTCACAAATTCATGAATCTCACAAAGTTTATGAAACTAGATGAGAGATATGTCAATTTGTTAACAATGTTTGTTAAACTTTATTAAATGAAGAAATGACCAAAGTAAAAGTTGTAGATCTTGATGAGTTCAACAACTTTTATATTCATGACTTTTACATTTGAAATCATATACTCTTCCAAAATGTTGTTTCAAGTTGTTATTTTTTGAAATTCAAATTTTGAATCGTTCAAACAGAGTCACATAAAAAGATGTCCAAAAT
Organism: Miscanthus lutarioriparius; assembly: GCA_904845875.1. Classification (NCBI taxonomy): domain Eukaryota; kingdom Viridiplantae; phylum Streptophyta; class Magnoliopsida; order Poales; family Poaceae; genus Miscanthus; species Miscanthus lutarioriparius. The sequence goes on from CAJGYO010000015.1 coordinate 27,667,799, forward strand.
AAAAGTTGTATATCTTGATGAGTTATACAACTTTGATGTCTATAACATTTTCATTTTGGATCATTTAATGTCCTAAAATACTATTTGAAGTTTCGAAATTCAAATTTTCAATTTTTAAATGTATTATTTAATTTTGTAAAGAAGAAAATATAGAATTATATATATATCAGCATATTGTTATATATATTTATACATATAAGAATAATAAAAAATATTATATTAATTTACTTTGTATTTTTATAATATATAATATATAGAATTAACAATTAAAAAATTATAAAATATTTATAGGGGTGGCTAGATCAGGAACCGGTGGTGCTTCCTCTCTCTGACTTGAGATCCCCCGCCGGTAGCGCTTCCTCTCTGACCCCACGCCGCTGGCTAGGGTTTGAGGCGGCAGCGGTCGTGCGCTACCTCCCCCGGCGGTCGCGCTCCATTCCTCGATGGTCGTGCTCCCTCCGCTGTCAGTTGCACGCTCGCTCACCGACGGTCGCGTGTTACCTACTCCGGCGTGCGGTGCGCCTATCCCGGGCAGCCGCACCCCCTTCCTCGGTGGCCGTGCAATCCCACGTCTGTGGCCATGCACTCCGGCGTCCGCTCTCCCTGTCTACGACCTTGACTTTTGACGCGGGTGCCTTCTTTGATCTCGAGCTCCGCCGGCCCCCTACGGCTAGGGTTTGAGGGCCCTCGGCCCGCTACGCCACCGCTGCCATCCCTTGTGGGCCTGCCGCATGGCTATGTGTCCGGCATCGGCACGCGCTTGCCCACCCCGTGCTTGCCACCCCTTGCTCCCTCGCGTCTTCTGCTGGTATGCCTCAACCCTTGGTCCACCATTCTTGCTCCACTAAGGAAGAACAGAGCATGCTCCTTAGCATGAATTTGTCGATTATTTGCGTGTTTGTGGTGGATGAATATATCACAGTTAGAACAGAGCATTCTTTTTCACAATTAGATCACAATGAGAGGATGAATATATCAGTGCATTCATACAAGTGGCAATGCAAATGCTAGTTTTTAGTTGATAATGTCATTTATAATAGCTCATTCTTTATCATGCTAAAAGATTGTAGATTTTTTTAGACAGAAGGTTTGTGCTTTGATCTCGTGTGGTTTGATTGGAAACCACATTGCATTGAGGAGGTACCATTTACATGATCATTAGATGACATTTTGATTGTCAACCTTGTTTGGTTTGAAAGCTTGTTGCATGTTGTTGCCTCAAATGTGTCATCTGTTTCGGCACTAGTGGATAACTGAATGTTACTGTGGTTAATATCTTAGGTACATTTAAGGTCAATATCTAAAATAGAAATGCCTAGTTCAAATTATTTTTCTCAACTAAATTCCTATAATTCCGAGTGCAATTATCTCTGTCCATACGAGCTGTAAGACATTGGAATGGTGGATGGTGGGCACAACACCTCCAAGTATGCGCTTGTGTAGTATTGGTAATCTTTCTAAATGGTTGCTAAACTATTAGGTCTAAGCATATGTATCTTGGAATCATGAAATTAAAATTTTGAGTCAGTCATGTTACTGATATGCTGTTGAATTGTCAATTGCACCTGCAACATTGCTCAACTAAAATATTGATTGATTATGCATGCCGACATAATTGTGATGATTGAAACTAATGTCTAGCACTGCCACCTATCTTGGCTGTTCTGAGTTGTAGGAAAGTTGGCTCAGGTCATTAGCCACCTATCTGTGTATTCAATATTAATTAGCTTGTTTGTGCAGCAATGCTTCCTTGTGCTGAATTTTCAGTTAAGTGTGAACCTGATCCCTATGTGTTATATCCCTGGTACTATGCATTACTATGTGTTATATGCTTAGTTAACTTGCTATTTTTTCCTCTCCTTTGGTCTCATATCCTTTGCAACAGCTGTCGTTGTTTCTGTGATTATATATGGCAGTAGCTGATGCTTTTTTGGCCTACTCTCCTCCTCTCTCCTCTTCTCACTTCCCTCTACTTCTCTCCTCTACTACTACTACTACTATTACTTCTACTACTCCTCTCCTCTCCTATCCTACTACTTCTACTACTCCTCTCCTCTCCTCTCCTCTACTTGTACTACTACTCTCCTCTCCTCTCCTATATGTTTGGCAAGCAGCAAGTGCTATATTTTTTTAGGCAGGCAGCGGCTGCTCTATTTTATTTGGCAAGCACTAGTTGCTTTCCTCTACTCTATGTTTGGTAGCAGCAACTCTATTTTTTTGGCAAGCACTAGTTGCTTTTTTTTGGCCGACTCTCCTCTCCTCTCCTCTCCTCTTTGTTTTTGCCTATGATGAAATTGTTCAACTCCATACATCATCTGGATTATGAGCTGATGATCAAGAATTTGTGAGGAACTTGACTTCATTACTAGCTGCCCCTACATTACCTTCTCGCACTTCTTTGTTATGATATCTTTATGCTCCAAGTTCATGATCAAATGATGATTGACATATTTCTGAGGCCTCTACTTTTACTTGTTTTGTGTGGGTTGACATTTGCTAAGTTAATTAAACATGCAGCATTTGATGTAGGCTCTTGGGTTTTACAATGACATATAATGTCACCTAATTCTTGAATCTTGACGTGCCCATTTCACCATTCTACTACTCCTCTCCTTTCTTCTCCTTCTACTACTGTTGCTGCTGTCCAACTATCCTTTCCTATCCTACTACTCCTCTTCCTCTTCCCTTTACTTCTACTACTACTAACTAGTACTACTACTACTATTACTATTGTTGTCCTACTACTAATACTACTACTACCACTACTACTCCTGATTGATGGCTATTTTCTTCAATTCCACTCATAGTAAATGGGCCCTTGCTATGTTGTTTTCAACGGAAAGAAACCTAAGATTTACATGTCTTGGCATGAGTGTAGTGAACAAGTGCTTGGGTTAAAAAATGCTATACACAAGAAGCACAACAACTATGACCATGCACTTAGAGATTTCAATGCCTATGTTAGAGCAGCAACTCCCTCCCCTAAACTAGTCCCAGCTGATTGTGTTGAAAGCATCTCCCTCAGGATGGTAAGACTGGTTCTTGGAAGAATATGGTGATTATTAGTCTGTTGGTGATGGCGTTTGGACTTTGGATGAGGATTTCCATGAGCTGCCAATGCAACTGCAATACTTAGGTCTGTGATAACACAATTAGATGGTCGATGTAGTTGGATAACACAATTGTTTGATGATTTAATTATGGTGTCTGAGGCCTATTAGTTTGGATAACACTAATTGTATGTTGACAACTGTATTTTGGTTGTAATGCAACTCCATCTATTAATACTACTGCTACTACTGTCCTACTATTAATACTACTGCTGCTATCCTACTACTACTCTCTATTTCCTACTACTTCTACTCTTCTTTCCTCTTCTACTATTACTAGTCGTACTTCTCCTACTCCTCTCCTCTCCTGTCCTCTGCTCCTACTTCTCCTACTCCTCTCCTCTCCTATCCTCCTCTACTATAATTGTTTTCCTTGACATAAATTTAGGGGAAGAGATGGCCGAAGTCCCTTTGCCGAATTGGCCAAGTAATTATGCATTTAATCTGGGCTTCCAACCAACATTGGGGATGACAGAGCACCCATATCAAAGCATAGTAAGTAACATGTTTTAAAGACACCTCTATAGATATTTTGTTCTATTATGTATAATTCTTAAATATAGATAATTCATCTTATACCATGGTTCAGAGAGACACTCTTAAATTTTGGGGTTGATTACATCAATGTGAATAGATTCTCTATAGAGGGTGGACGCACGCAATGTCGAATTGGCTTTTCTATTCTCGCTAGTGTGGGTAACCAACAAGGTCTGGTTTTATACATCGATAAGACGGAGAGCGGTCAACCTCACTACATTAGTGCACAAAAATATGTTGTGCTAGAATGTTTAACGACACTTCAAAATATTGGGTACAATATTCCTACATACTCCTCCATGAGGATTGGAGCTTTGAATGTGGGCCTCCACCACGATATTGGGCAATATTGTGCATAGCTTGCTGAGAACAACATAAATGATGTGGTCAGTCTTATAACTTATATGCAGATTAATTGTTATGTCTATATATATGCATGGTTCTGATAACCATATTTTTTCCAACACTTGTAGATTTAGCAGAATGATGTAACATACATAAGTTGTAGCTTTGAAGCCATTATAAACTAGGCCATATATCAATTGGGTCGTTATAAATAGTAATATACTGGCCCTGTTCTCACTTCAGAGGGAATCCAGGAAAAAAATATTGTGACTAATAGGGGACGTTCTGAGCCATTGCTCATCTTCATCAGTAGACCTTGTGAATAATCTTGTGAAGCAAGGGAGAGTACACTAGTAAATACATTGCGCTACATCATTGACATTTGGGATTATGAAATGAATGATCTGCACTTCTCTGAATACGTGATACGATGTTGGAAAGTTCTAGAATTTAAATTATTTTTTGTTGTAATAATGAACTGATCTAAATTATTATGGTTTGTAATAAATAAATTTAAATTATTATGTGTTTATAATATATATATCTTCTTGTGAATTGGTTGTTGATATAATGTCCTAGTGAATATATATATATATATATATATGTTCCGGTTAGATTTGAATTTTCAAATTTCAATTTTTTTGGCTGGAAAATGTACCGTAGAGGCGGTTCTAGATTGAACCGCCCCTACAAAAAAAATTATAGGGGCGGCTGGTGTTACAGCCACCCCTACAAATTATTTTGTAGAGGCGGCTGGTGACACAAGCCGCCTCTATAAATCAATTTGTATGGGCGGCTTGCGAACCGCCCCTACAAACCCATAATTTCTAGAGACGGTGTGGTAGGGGCGGCCGGCAAAACCACCTCTACAAACCATCGCCAGCCGCCCCTACAAATGCTTACTGTAGTAGTGTTTGAAATCCTATGGATTAGGCTCTTTGCAGATGTTCCAATTAGTGTAAATGAGTAGGGCCGCAGTTGTTCTTCTCTGTTCCTTGGGCAGATTCCTGAGGGAGGCTAACCACCATTCTTTGAGAGCAACTCCAGCAGTAGCTCCTAAATAAGGCCTCCTACTTTAGATTTGGGTGCTCTTCCCTACTTTTGTTGGCCCAACAAATTTCATTTACTCTAATGGCAGCACTCAAACAAGGCCCCCAAATCTATATCAGTAGGCAATGATAGGGGGACCGAGGTGTCAGAGCGCCAGAGGGCACGGCAGAGACGGACCGTCGGGCCTCCCGCGCGGTGGGGCAAGGCGGAGCTCACGCGACTGGAGCGAGAGGGGGCGGAGCTCGCGCGGCGGGGCCAGTCGGAGGTCGCGCGGCGACGCGGCGGGTCGGAGCTCGCACGGCCTCGTGGTGGGGCAGAGATCGCGCGGCGGCGCGGCGGGGCGGAGGTCGTGCGGCCTCCTTTGGGATCAGGTCATCCTCAACCTCCTCCTCCGCGCCTTCTGCCACTTCGTCCTCGTCGAACGCGAGATCCAGCATGGAGATGTTGTTTCCTGTCCTGTCGAGGTGGTGGTGGGGCACAGCGGCGTCAATGTTGGAGGGGAGGGACAAAGCGTGTGGGTGAAGCTGGAGGAGAGGGAGGGAGCCACGTGTGTGAAGCCGCCGCCGCCATGTCTGTGCTGTTCGGGACGAGCGCGGGGAGGAAACAGGAATGTGGGCTAGGGTGTGGTGTCAACAAGAATGAAGTCTGAGAGGAAGATTTGAGTGTCCACGCAAATTTTGGGGTCCTAATAGGGGCCCTGCTGGACCTCGTTTGTTTGGCTTGAGCCCCCATATTTAGCTATGGGGGCTCAAGTAGGAGCCTGTTGGAGTTGCTCTGACAGTGTAAGTATGAATAGGTGGCTGCACAACCGTCATTTCCAAGTTACATTGTTGCCACAGGTGTGCAGTGGTTTGCCTGTTATTGGTCACTAAGAGGGCAGGTTGGATTACAAGGCCAATTCCTAGCAGTGAGTTAATTTATCAGCAGTTATCAATATCCTACGCTGTACCAGCAGCCAGGCAAGGAACTTGTGCTTGCCTTGCGATGAACACATGTGCTGTCAAAGCTGCTTCAAGAACCACTGAGCAGGATACTGCATGCCGACTTGGCTATGTAGACAATAACAAGAGTCCACTCTCCACTTCCATCGAATCTCATCTGAACGGTTAGTTAAAGACTTAAAGTGGTCTGTGAACCAGGTCCCAAAGCCTTACAAAACCCGCCATCTCTTTGGCAGAAGCAATTGAAAAACTGAGGTCCTTATTAATAATTACGGCAGAAGCAATTCAAAAACTGAAGGCTGAGTAATCAGAAATTCATTTTCTGAAAGCTGAATGACCATGCAACTAAATTAGTGGCATGAGCTAAAATAATGTTACCATTGCTATCTAGTGAAAATCTGGAACTTTCATTTCGACTTTCAGATCACCACATGATAAATGATACAAATATTTACAACTTCACAAAGGTACAAAGCTCAAAACACACAAATACACCAAAGAGTATGATTCCCAAATTGGCAAAATGCTAAGAAATTGAAATATCCGTTTCATCCTGAATTGGCTGGCCATCAGCCTGCCGCACCAAGAGTGCGCAGAATTCAGCTCTGGAGCCAAATTGGCAGGCAATTGCATCTTTACTGTCTTGTGGACAGTGGACTCCCCCATGGCATGCACTAGTTATGGTTGACAATTGCCGACCCAGTTTCCAATCGCACTCCCTTGCTCGTTGACAGTTGACATCAGGACCTAAGAGGGCTCCGATTAGCCGCTGATATGCATTAGCTGGCCACGGGAAGGACATACACCCGTGCAAGTGCAATCTGCCTGTAGAGATACCCAATCTAGGTGCAGGGCTTATTATAAATTCCTCAGCATGTGAAACAATGATTGAAGAAATGATGCGATGCTAATCATTACTCTAGATTTTTCTAGGATATAATAGCACTTTTATTTCGACCAATCCGGATAAAGAGTCATTCCAACTACAAAATCATGGGATAGAATCTGGCCCCCTTTTCTTTGGCTTAAAAAAAAGGAGTTTGGCACTTTGTTCTACAGATCAGGTAGCTTTGGTTCCCAATTTATAATCACCGCACAATGTACTATCTACTTTCTAACATCACGAGGCAAAGTGAATAAAATTTCATAACAAGAAAGATCGGAACGCTTCACCTGCACAGGCAGAACCGCCGACTCCGGCACTCTGAACGGCCCCAAAAATTCTGAAATGGAGGCCGGCGATCAAGGAGCTCCAGAGCTCGAAGGGGTTAGAGGGCAATTGGGAGGGGAATGGGCGGGGATTGCACCGCGCTAGACCTGATGCGTGTCGGTGGTCGGATAGCTTTTGGAGAGCAAAGTGGACAGCCGAAGAATATGGATGAAAACAGAAACGAAAAAAATATGGATGAAAATTAAATCGAAGCAATGCTGTCGCGTTTCTGATTCCACGAGTTAACATAACACTTACTTCCTCTTTTATGGTAATTCAAGTCATTTTGCACAAGGTTTGGGTCAAATATTGGGAATATAAATCGTGAATAACTTTTAAGTTGTTGAGTTTGAAATTGTGAAAACCATATGAATAGATTTGTCTTGAAAAGTACTTTCATAAAAATATACATATATCACTTTCAAATAAATATTTTTATAAAAATAAGAAATCAAAGTTATACTTTGGAGACCGTGTCACTGTCAAAATGACTTGAATTACCAGTATAGAGGGAGTATTTAGGACAAACTACGGCGATACCATCACATCTAGAAAGTGTGGTTAATAATCTCTCTAAGTTAGAAATATTTAACCAATTCTCATCAACCACAGAGGAATGACAAATGATTTGCCACTTTATGACATAGGTTCATCGAGAAGATTTTTTTTTCTTTTCTTGTTATGTTTTTTTAACGGAAACTCTTTTTTTCTTGTTAGTTTTTTAGACAAAGACAAAGAGAAGAAGTGAGGGCTCTAATGCAAAGCCTCGAGTCAAAACCTCATGGTGAAGGATAATATGTGGTAAAGAACTCAGAAACAGAAACTCAATACCTCTTTGCGATGTGAGATCTGAAGATGTAGATACCTAGAGTTGTCCGCTTCGATTGTACCGAGCAATGGCCGAGTCATCCCAAAGACGTGGTATAAGCTTTCTTTAAACCGAGCAATGGCTGAGTCATCCACGAAAAGCCAAGGGGGAGTTGTCTATCTTCAAGATGAGGCTTCGCAGGCCTGACCCATGTTGGCTTCGTTTCATTTGCCCTTGCCTTCATTTCTTCACGAAGTGAGTTAATCACCTTCAGTCCTTCGTCTTTGACTTCCTCTTTTCACCGTCGACTTCGCTCTTTGGGCTTCGTCGAAGGCCTCTGGAGGTTCTCCTCGGTACGTTTTAGGCAAAGTCTCTCATTAACGAACAAAGACAATTTGCGACTCTAAAAGGATATTAGTTGAAAAACTTGTTAATCAATTTCGGGGAATGCGTTATTCGAGGTTGAATCCCCAACATTGCATCTAGGAAATGTAATGGTACAAACATAAGATTTAACTTGTGCGAACACATGGTTAATATGTGCCCATGTGTGTTGATTGATGATGAGTGATTGTCAGGAGATGATCAAGCTTTGGTTGAGTATGGAGACTAACCTTAGCGTGAGTATGGTATTGTACAACATGTCTCTTGGCTTGTGGTGCACAGGTGTGGAACACAGAGATGGCTGACTGCTATGGAGGAGGTCAAGTAGAGTCGTGCCGTGCCGATGGACTAGGAGCGGTGGAGAATGGATGAGAGGCTTGGATAGATGGACTGAGGGCCGAAAGACTGACTGTGAGTGGCCGACACTTGGGGACATCGACAAGTAAGTGTACATGTGGAGGAGTAGACTGTGTTGACCAAGTTAAGACGGTAGTTTACCAAGTCAAGCGGGGGCACAAAGGACTTGGTGATCGGATGATCGAGGACGGATGGTGACACGTGTCGAGATCATGGAGGAGGCATAGCGGAAACACTTCTCCAGTTGGGTTTGGCGGTTTGCGCTGAAATTTGACTTCTAAGGTTTTTGAGGCTTTTCCTTGGTTTGTTCTTGCTTCTACTTGTTCATTTTAGCATCCTAGCACTTTTCAAAGTCCTATAGTCGTGTTCAATGACGACCAAGACTTGATTTTGCTACCTATTTTTGGATGGTGTCAAGACAACGGCTGAAATTGAAAGAAAGTTGGATTGTGCTCCCATTTAACCCCCCCTCTTCAGGTTGCATTGCTCGGTCCTTCAACTTGTATGAAACTTGTACTTTCTTTAAGTTTTATGAAACTTGTACTTTCACAAGAATTCAAAATGCATTCCTATGTTTCCTTTGGATGCAATATTGGAAAATTACAGGACTGAAACTATGAAAAAGACATAAAGGAGTGTTTTCATGGTGTACAACCTCATGTCAATTTTCCTCCAAACTCCTATGGATCATACATCCTATAGAATTCAAAAGGAGTTTTGTAGGGTCCAATATTTTGTTCCAATGAGCCATGAAATGTAGGGTTCAATTGTGGTTTATCCCTATCAACCATTCTCGTCCCTTTCTGTTAGTATTTGGTTCATACCCTGAAGTGCTATCGAATCCTAACTTAGGCTTGGTTATGTCTCTATAGTCCTATAATAGAGTTGTGCTCAAGTAGTACAAGTATCATCGAAATCTTATACTCACAAGTTGTCCTCTCAATAGCTACGCCATTTACCATAAGTATTCCTCTATTCTTACCTATGTCACACTACCCCGATATCGTTACCCCTGTCTAGAGTCAGGTGGTTAATAGTGATCTAGTCATTTGAGATCATATTGATCAGTTATCTAAGGCATATGCTGCACCTGAGGATATAAATTCGATACCTTGGAATACTCTTGGGCGAAGTGCTAAAATGATTTTCATGCGCTTGTGGCATTATCCATTTGAGTATAAGTATCAATGCATGATGATTGGGAGTCTGATGATCTCTCGATGGTGATTGTGAGAGGCCCAACTCATGGTGTAAACGGTTGTGTGTGATTCATTGTGCTGGAGTGGCAAAGAATCAGTCAATAGAGAGCACTTGGTCCTTGCATGGATCAAGGTGGACAATACCTTGTGAGATGCTCCAACAAGGATTAGTGGAGAGCACCGACTCTCTGATACCTCTAAAATTATTGCCATGTTCCTAACACTTCTCCTTTAGGTTTTAGCAATTCACTTTAATGTATTTACATTACTAGAATAGCCATGCTAGACTAGGGTTAGAACTAGGGTGCAAAACTTTGTGCGGTAGGCTAGAAACACTCAATTAGTCACAAGGGTGAAATGGTCTAAAGGATAGGTTTTAATTTTGCATAAATTTTAGATTTACCCAATTCACCCCCCTCTTGAGCATCTTGCTCCTTTAAGTCAACAATTACCAAAAATGTGTAGATTGGAAGCCCTAAGATTGGTTTTGGTAGTTGACTAACAACTAATAGACTAATTGTTGACAATGACTTTGTCAACACTTTGGATAGTAAAAATGTCACAAAAGTGTCACATAATGAAAGGACATAAGGCAACCATCAATGTTGTTAGTTCCAAATAACTTGGTTCAACATGTACATGTCCTCTATTTTAATGTAGGTACAAAATGGATGAAAAACCATGCTTGGGGCCCAACTTGGGGGGGTTGGCTGACCCCCAAGTATGTCAAATGGACCATCCCAACACATCTAGAAGTTGTTGCAAAACATGGACCTATTTGGCCAAAATGGGCCAGTCGCACAACCTACTAATTTTGGCCAATTGAGCTCAATTTTGGTGTGGAGTCAGGAAACACACAACCAAGTGTCCTCATAGCCATTGGATGCAAAATGTGCTTTCTCTGGATGGTGTATGTGCATCTCCCATGGATTGAAGGGACCAAAACTCATGCCCAAAAGATCTCCAAGTGGCCCAACCACTTTGTACACCCACTAGAAGAAATAAGGACGCCTTCTCGCCAAGTAGGAAGGGCCCACATGGAAGTGGGAATACATTGCATGACCACCCTTTTCCCACAGATGACTCCCACTACCTCTCCTCGGTCAACATGCAAGGAAACACAACTTTGGTTCATCGCCACCATTCATTTTATGATAGTTTGATCCAAGGAAGGAGGATGGAGAGCACATGGATCCACAAGTGCTATAAATACCCCCTAAACTCTTGCTCTCAAGTCATGGCCACAAGGAGGAGCTACACATTCCACTCATGGCGAAGCCTTGCTCTAGTAGTAGTATACAAAATAGGGAGAGAGTGAGGGAGTGTGGAGAAAGAGCTAAGCCTGTCGTCATCTTCTCCAAGCTATACCTTGATAGACATGGGCTTGTCCATAAGTAAGAATATGAGATTCTTTATGGTAATTGAAATTTGATTATGGTAAAGTGATATATATGTTTTACTCATTGGTACATCACTTTACTTTGGTAGAGTGCTCTAGCCTAGCTAGGGGAACCTAGTAGTGGAAGGTTAGAGTAGTGAGTTATAGAGTAGACATGGTGTCTAGACTATATCTTGCCTATGTATGTTGCTTGTCGCATGAATTGTTCATGGATGCTAGTAGGTGGTGACAACCCTATCTAGCCTTCGCATTCCACCACGTGTTTTTAGGCAAGCTATTAAAATAGTAGGGCTCCCGTAACATGTTAGACAGTTCGAGCAAAAGTTTTGTCCTCTTGGTGTGGCATCTTTTGCCCTTGTGAGCAATGGTAAAATTATCACCTTTATATCTATCTTACCTTACCAGATGTCATAACCATAGAAACCCTATCTTCCCAACCTATCATAAACTCCTTGTGTCATCATAGGACGAACATGACTCTTTGTTAGTGCATTTCATGTTCCCCGTGGAAATTGATACCTGGGATACTCCTGGTGACAGCTAATTTGACAACCGTATGCTTGCAGTTTACTCGTTTGCCACCTTTGGTGTCAACAAGCTTTCTGGTACTATTGTCTGGGAACAATAGCTATTCTTAACTTACAATCAAGTCGATCATTATCTTTTATCATTTTTTTCTTTTTGTTTTTTCATATCATGGATCAAACACCTATCTTTCACTTCGCTGCTCCAAAGGGAGCTCGTTTGGAGACACCACCATCCTCAAAACCCATCGATTCACCTGGTTATGAGCTATGCCCTTGTTTGATAACTATGGTTCTAGAGCAATCTTTTGCTGGAGGAGAAGATGAGAACCCATACATTCACCTATGTGAGTTTGAGCAATTCCATGCCTTCACATTGGGGTCATGACACAAGAAACCTTAAAGTGGAAGTTATTCCCATTATCTTTGACGGGGGTTGTCAAACAATGGCATGCTCATACTGTAGGAAGTGTACAAGGATATTGGGAAGAGCTACAAAACAAATTTTTTCTATCCTTCTTTCACGTCTCTCGAGTTGTTTGTCTTCGTATGGAGGTCCTTAGTTTTCAATAGAAAGAAAATGAACCTATAGGTGCATCTTGGCCTATTTTATAGATCTTAACACCTCTGGTCCTAATGTTGCTATACCAGATCCAATGTTTTTGCAACATTTTCATCTAGGTCTTAGGAAAGATTCTACATAACTCCTTGAAAAAGCCTTGGGTCAGGGCATTTGTACATTTGTCCACTGGTGATGGGAAATTCACCCTTGATAAAATCCTTGAAAACACTGCCTACACTAGTGTCCATGATGATATCCCAAGGAAGAAAAGGAATCCATTCCCAAGCAAGAAGAAATGTCGGTAGGTGAATCAGCACCAATCCCATCCAAAGATTCCACCATCAACCCTGAACCACAAATACCATAAATTTTGAAGGAATAAGGAATTCATTGCTCAAACCTTGCCTTCGAATTCGAGGCTGATCTCTTATCCAATGTTGCTAATTTTGGGAACACCTTGAACTATCATTACCAAAAGAGACCTTCGACATCCTCAACACAACATAGTTCAAATCTTCTCAAGAAAAGATATCTTCAAAAGTCTCCCAAATCAACATCATCTCACACCTCAAATTTCCATGTGGGACATCAGGAAAAATCTAGGATCTCTGACGAGTCTCCAAATGAGAGTGAGCCTGTAGAAGGATAACTAGGATAGAAGCAAAATCTATCCTCTCCCCTTCTATGTCCACATTGGACATGTCCTTTGAACCAATCTCTACACCCATCCTTGATCCCGATGATCCCCCATGTGTTCTTCCTTATGAGTCTTATGATGATTCATTCATTGACTCTAGGAATCCGCCAAGACACCAAAGGCATGGGAATCGTGAAGGTCATAAATCTAACCAAAAGAAGAGTGTTTACGGTCCCTACAACAAGAATAAACCATCAACTTTACCTGCAATTATCCTTAAAATCAATCACCAAGCATAGATGTAGAGGTTTAAACTAACAAATTCCACAAGTCTTGGTGAATATTTAAATACAGATTGATTTATCCAGAAAACAGGGCCAAAAGGGCCCATCATCATACAAGTATAATGAACCTACATCAACCAGTGTGCAACCTTGCAAAAACCCACTTAAGATGGAGTATTGGACCCACTTACTAGAGGAGAGGCCCACTTGCCATGACAGGGGTTGGCCAACCCCGAGGGGAGATTGCCTGACCTACCATGTGGGCCCCTAGTCCTCCACCACCTCGTGCACGTCTCTAAGATCTACACCATTGATTCTAAGGTAGTTTTAGGTCAGTTTATCCAATGGTGGTTGAGGGAGTTGACGTGGATCGATGACGTAGCGCTGGCTTGCTTTCTACTCCATCTCCCATACAAAAGGACCCCTAGACCCCCTCTAGAGAGGCATCTCATTCAGATCAAGACACACTAGAAGGAATAGATCTAGAACTCTCTAATATAGTAGATTAGTAACTTGAGAGTTAGGGTCAAGTTGGGCTCATGTCCAGGTTCCTGATCTAGTCTTGAAGGCATTGTAAACCATTGTATCTACACTTTCAAATCTTATGAGACTTCAATACTTACATGTCATATTCTGATCTACATGGTTGTGTTTACCTTGGTTATACGCTTAGTGTAGTCAAAGTTATGTTTATGTTTATGCATAGGATCGTAGAGCGCTTAGCTTAGTGGTCGACTAGGCTAAATAGCATACTATGTGTAATCGTGGTGCTTATAAATAGTAGTGCCTATGGATGCACCCGACATGCTAGAACATGTGGTAGATCATGGGGTGTTAGCCTCATTGATTCTTTGTAACCCATCTCCCATGTGTAGGACTAGTAGGACCTTGTTGTGACGAAAAAGGTATATTTTGCTATGCTCTTCTCGAGTAATGTCCCTAATGCATGAATATAGAGGTAATCTTTTGCTATAAAGAGTTTATATGCCACTATAATTCTATAACCTTGTAGTGGGAATATCATAGTTATCTACCTCACCCATTATACTCCTAAGTTATCAAGTCTATTTATTTTATCATGGATTTAACCCCTGAGTGCCGTTATGCTTAATGTACATCTTTACATTTACCCCTACTCTAGCTATGCTAGTATGTTGATTAGTAGATATTCCTATTTATTCAATAAATCTTTATTCTATTGTTTTCTTATGGTAAAATATAAATAACGATACCTAGAATACTCCCAGTGAAATGCTATAATGGTATTCTGTGTGCTTGCAGAATTCTTATTTTTAATTTGCACCCATCAATACCAACAAAGAGAAACAACAACTATCAGAGTATTCATCTGTCGTTCTAAGTCAAGAATGGTTGGACAAGGACGAAGCTTCAAAGGAAGTTGCCAAAATGCCCACTCATGTAAGGAAGATATTTCATTAAGTGATGGCATTAATGGTCAAATATGCTATGATCCTAGCCTCGGGATCTACATCATTTCTCATTTCCATATCCAAAATCCATCTATCCTAATCACAAAATCGTCTTAGGGTCCCATATGGTTTGATTATTTAAGAGTTCTTCAAGGCATACCTATGATAATAGATGATCTCAAGATCTTCCTAGATTTCCACATCTTTGAACTTCCAACACTCTCCTTTCATCTCACTTTTATTAGAAGGCTAATCATGAGAATCTTGGAGAATGCTTTGGGAAATGAGCTGCTTGATCATAGAATGGATCAAGATTATCTACTCATCTAGTCTTCATGACCCTTGAACACATGGTAGAATCCAAACCTATTGTTAACTCAAAGAGTAAGCTTATGTCAATTATTGGCATTTCTTAGCGCAATCAACAAGTACGGAGATGGAATCCATCCCCGGCAGCGGCGTTAGAAATGCTTGTTGGCATTTCTTAGTGCAATCACCAAGTATGGAGATAGAATCCATTCCTGACAATGACACTAGAAATGCCTGTCGGTATTTCTTAGCACCATCACTAAGATTTGGATAAATCTTAGCAATGCCGCCAGGGAACACCAACACGATAGTTCTTAACGATAATAGAAACAATATCAGCAAGCGCACAGATCTATCGTTGTAGCATTTCTCCCAGAAGTATTCAGGGTATCGTTATTTATATTTTTCCAAAGGAAGGCATGGTGTAAACAGTCTAGCATGGATATGAACAAGATTACATGCTTTCATAGTGAACCAAAGTTTATAATAGGGGTAAAAATGGTATATTAAGGATAGTGAACACACACTTAGGCCAACCCCAAGGATAAAAGAGAAACAAGGAATAAAAGAATATTGCTAAATCTGAGCAGGCTTGATCTACTATCGCTGTGCAAAGAACAGTTGATGATCATAAAAATTGCATGGTTAGAGCTAGACCTAAGTGTAAGATAGGTTGGGAGGCCACTGAGTACTGGTCTGCCAACAACCTCATGTGGCGATTTAGGCTCCTACACCCACCCGAATGTTGGAGATTATAAGGGACGAACAAGGCTGTCACCACCTACCGCCTACCCCTCAACCATGGAGTCGGAAATGTATTTACATGTCCCTATGTACCTGGGCACCACGCCTGATTACACAAAAACTACCCACATCCCCCCGGAGCTTCGACCCTACGGATCGACAAGCATAGGACATGGGCATACCCGAAGGCACGATGAACCACCACCTCAACTTAGCTCTAATTCTAATCATACAAGTTATATGCATGTTTAAGCATAATGTTTTACATGTTATGCTCATAACATAGAAACTATATGCTAGTTCATATGTCAAGATTATAACATGAAAACTATACTCTAGTTCATAAGCACAACTATATTTATAGTATGAGAGCAAGACTAAGGAAAAATTCTTCATATTATTCATACCAAGATTCCTTTCTTCTAAGGAGCCAAGCTCTCCTCTATAGCTCTTGCTAGCTCCAAAATACTACTAAAGTAAAAAAGAGTACAAGAGTGGTGTGAGGTGTAGATGCTCCAAATGAGATGTGTGTTAGATGAGGCACCACCCATTTATTTATACTAGAGGGAGGTCAGTTTGGCGCTAATAAAATAGGAAACTAGCCTAAACCGCCGTAGCTTGCCGCCATGCAAGCACTAGAGCGAGGTAGAGCCGAGGCACGCTGGGGGCCTAGGTCGGCCCACTCGCCACCGCCTTGCTCTGGTGGGTTCCTAGCTAGGCCTGGGTGGCTCCCTCGGTGGTGCTTGGCCTAGACATGGTGGTTGGATGGGCCTTTGCTTGATTTCTTTGCGTAAGATTTGTTTTACATTTTCCGAGTTGCGCCTTTTGATCATATTCCCTTGTATTTCATGAATAAGTCCTGCAAAACACTGAATCTCCAATACATGTGGAAATATGTCAATAGTAAAAGCATATGTGTCAAAAGTTTGTTTATTTCTCCCATTTTGGATATTAATTGGACGTCGGATATAGTCGTTAAGGACCACCAATAAATTCCCCAGGCTTAACCTTTGCTTGTCCCGAGCAAATAGCTAAGTACTTGGTTGTTGATTAGGAGTTGCTACTATGCTGAATATATTTCATAAGTGCCATGCCTATAACAAAGTATTCTTCCACAATTTAAATAAGTCGGCATTTTTATCCACCCTTTACCTTGATTCCTGTGGGGCGTATAGCTTTTCCAAGTTCTTTGGCAGTTGCAAGATAGAACGGTTATAACAAAATTTCCAATCATTCATTCTTTGATTAACTGTCTATCTGGAGGTTTTATAAATTTTTGCAAAGAAATGTAAGTTCCTCAAATAATTGACTCGATCACTCAATGTATATAAAACCTAACCAAGGCATTTGATATTTGCCTTCTTTTCATCCTACCACTAAAGGCTTTTTGGTGGAGTTTGTGGGTAGGTATGAAAATGAGGCATACTTGTATCACATATTTTGGTAAGTAAAAAACTAGACCTCAAGGAGATGCAAGACATACACTTTGATCAAGACGTGCAAGTGTGTAGAATTTTTATAATATTCCTAATTCTAAAATATTTTTGTACCCCTTTTGAATCATGACTCTCTCTCTTTATGAAGAATGCCTTTTATTGGAAAGTATGGGCTATCTTATTTCTTTCTTTCTTTTTCTTTTCTTCTCTTCATGCTGTTTGGCATGCATATTATTATTTATTTTCTTTCTTTCTTTTTTTAGCATATCCCATACTATCCTTTTTTGGCATATGAAATTAGAAAGAGAGACTCATGATAAATGAATGGAGTAATTATTTGGTGGACGAAATAAGAATGTTTTTGCGTAACTCTTAGTATAAGAGTTATTAGTTTATTTGTGGGTGTACATGTGTCTTGATCATGGGTGCATAATGAGAATCTCAACAAGGGTCACAAACAATTTGACAAAGCTAAATGCAATAACAAGTAGCATATGACTAAGGTTTTGCATGTATATCATGTCATTTGGCCTTGGTAGGTATTCATAATCATTGAGTTTGAATTTTAGCATTTTTGAAATTGAAAACTCCGGATGTCTAGTTTCTCTTAGAATAAAATCATAGCAAATTCTATTCGTACCATATCATAACTCGCAACAACTTAGAAATGGAGCATGTTTTTGCAACCCACAAGTTTTCAAGTTTTTAGGATAAGACTTTTTTTAGCCAACAAACTTAAATCTTAGGGAATACTAAGTTACAGCCAAGGTGCAGATGAATTATGGACATAGCAACTATTCATCATTTCAAGTTAGAAGAAACTAAACATTCTAAAAACACATATGAAGAGTGGAATTCATATTTTTGTTGTTTTTGTCATATTTCATTTTTTAGTATTTTTAATTTTTGATATTTTTTAAATGCAAATAAATAGATAAATGCAGGAAATAAATGCGAAAATAAAAGATATAAGGTACCTCTGTGGGGGTCCTCCCCCAAGCTAGCTCAAGTCCTATGGTCCGAGACTGTATCCCATGGACCGCCAATAGGCCACCTGCGCGTCGTGCTGTTGCTTCAGCAGCGTGTTCATTTGTGCCAGCTGTTGCTGTTGCTGAAGCTGCCACTGGGTTGTATCCTACACATGATTGTTAAGTGTATTTTGTATTTTACTTGTGCGGATCTCCAATCTTCCGAGGCGGGTGTTGACATCTTCCCATCCTTGATGGTCTGAAACAGACTATTGTGGATGCACAGGTGGTGGTAGCCCCTCGGAGTCGAAGCAGTGAGCTTGGGACCATGCCACATCGTCAGCCTCCTGCCATTCTGACCCTCCTGCTTCGTGTTGTTGAGGAGTGTGATCCCAACTGGGTGGTACATGGGTGTGAACCCTTGTACTTGCCCCATCGAGAACCACCCAGCATGGAATGCCTGTGGAAGAAAAATACAAGGATTCCTGTAGCATTATTTTTCAGATGATGTCCTTGCATCAAGTAAAGCTCATTAATAATGAGGCGTGGGGTAGAAATGTATGTCACATCTTGTCACTCCAACACCTCAATACTAGTGGCAATAGAAGTTACAAGGGATGTACACAATATATTTGTGGAAGCCTTGAATAAATCTAATCAATGTTTAAATATTTCTTTCACAAGAGCAACTTTAATCTTTTTAGTTATGGCATAGAGCAGTTGCATTTCAGCATGATTAAGAAAGCGTATGTCTTGTCTAGGGAACAAATTCATGGCAATCCATCGATGCAAGAACCTCAAAGTAGGATGTTGAATGTTCATATTACGAGGTCAAAACTTGCCAACTACATTTTGACCGAAATTACTCTCCAAAATTCATGGCAATTAATACCTTTGAGAGCATGATCTAAGTCAATTGAACATTTTCTACTGAAGCCTAAGTGAGAACTGAGATCTCTCCATGTAAGAAAATATTCTTGCTCAAAAAGACAAAAAGTAATCATGTTCTCTACTTCTTTCAGGTAGCATAGAAACTGGATAGTCAGGAGGCGAGAACCTTCCTCCCAAATGGGAGCAACGTCCTCCCATCCAACGGCTTTCCAAATGGTGGTGAATTCAAAATCCATACCTATCTTTTCGAGGAGGTCGGGGTTGTACGCCTGTTGGCGTTTCTTAGCGCAATCACTAGGATTGGTTTTTCCTAGCAATGGCACTAGAAACGCGATGACGATATGTCTGAACACGTGTAGAAATATTTCACAAGAGCATGGTTGTATCGTTATAGCATTTCACCCGGAAGTATTCGGATATCATTGATTTATATTTTCTCAAAGGAAGGCATGGTGTAAAAGTCTCTATTAAGGGTATGGACAAGATAACATGACTGCATAGTAGACCAAAGTTCATAACAGGGTTAATCCAAGATAGATATTGGATAGTGTGACACACACAAGCCAATCTCAAGGATAAAGATAAAAGAAAGAATAAATAATAAAAGAATATACCTAAATAGGAGCAAGCTTATCTTGTATAGCTATGCTAAGATGAGCAGATCATACAAAAACATGAATTTCTAAGGGTAGCGATCCTAAGTTAAGATAGCTTTGGTCACTATAGATTTACATCGGGCACCGACTTACACTTGGTCTGCCAGGTGATACCAGCTTCTAGCTCTACGCTGTATCCAAACATGGGATTACGGAGGATAGATAGGGCTGTCATCACCTTCCACCTACCCCTCAACCATGGGATACGAGGCAAACAAAGGTAGCCTCTAGCCTTGACACCATGCCTATGCTATCGACTACTACTCTAGCGTCGGCTAGGAACACCCGTCTTTATCAGGAGTCCTCTACTAGAGCATCCGCCATAGGGATGGACGATGAACCCACAAGAATATAATGATCAAAACTAACTTAAAGTAGACCTCACTACCTCAATTTAGGTCTTGGTCTAAATATGTATGATGTATGAAAGATTAAGCATAAAGTTCTATATGCTAAATGAATAACATAAGAACTTTGCTCAAATTTTATAACATAACTATGTTGATAAAATGAGAACAAGAACATAAGGGAACTCTTCATATTATTCATACCAAGATTGCCCCTAGAGGTTCAAGCTCTCCAATGAAGCTTGCCTTCCTCCAACAAAACTAAAAAGATAAAAAGATACAAGTGGAGGGAGAGAGTCTCTTGAGTTGTGGTTTTTGTTGAATGGTGAGCACCTCCCCTCTTCTTATACTAGTGTGAGGACGGTTTGGTGTGCTATACATGGAAACCCCTATGTAACCGACCTCCCCTAGCATTAATGATACTGCCTAAGGACGGTTTGCCACGCTGCCTGGGGGGCAAGCACACCCAGGGTGCAGCCGCACCCTGGCTAGCTCACTTGGCCTCCGCCTTTGCTAGGTGGGATAGTGGCTAGGCCTAGGCTCCATCCTTGGTGGTGCTTGGCCCTATTTCTACTATTGAGTGGACCTCTTATTGATTCCTTGGTGCAAATGCTGTGTTTATGCTTTTGGAGTTGCGAGTTTTGACTATAATTCCACGGTATTCTTGTATATGTCCTGTAAAACATTGATCTTCCAATACATGTGGACATATGTTGATATGAATAACATATGAGTGTAAGTCATGTTAGTTCTCCTCTTTTTGTATCTTATTTTATGGTTGAATTTGGTCGATAAGGACCGCCAACAACACCAGCGTGTGGACGAACTCGCGGTTCATGATGAGGTTGTATGCTTGAGTCTCCCAATCTTCTTCCAAGATGAGGTGGGGTGCATCATCATCCTTCTCCATCAGTTGCTCTTGTTCTTCTTCTTGCTCCTCCGTTGGCGCAGTCTCTTTGTCTTTGTGCATCGGGCTCTCTTCATGTTTGGTGTAGCACGTGCTTGAGCTTCCATGGGAGTGACTTGATCTTAATCCTATGATCTTCTTGATGGTGCAGCGATGGTTTTCCCAAATCTGCCCATGGTGAAAAATAGCAACACAAACTCAAAAATGGGGTTATGTTAGCAAAAATAAATCGAGTGACCCACGAGCTTGGCTTGGTGGTGCGAAGCTAGGAAATTTTCTACAGAGTTTCCTTGCTCTCAAAACTTGTGTAAATATTTTGCAAGTGGTGAAACAAGAGAGTGAGAGGGAGTGAAAAAATGAGAGCGTAGTATGAGTGAGGGCTCACACCCAAGCTCTATGTATTTATAGAGTAGAGCACTGACCGAGAGATGGAGGGAGCAACGACTAGGAGCTATTGGAGAAACAGCAGCAGCAGCGCCAAGCAGGGTGCGACCACACCAGAGGTGGGACTGCTCGATCCCCCCTTTGGCCGGTTGCTCCCAACGGCTAAGTGAGAGCTAGCCGTTGGGGTTTTGCAAATTTTCGAACTCCCCTCTTCTCAGAATTGATTTTCCACAAAAAATTTATTATATTTTGAATTTTCATAAATATTTAAAAAATGAAAACTGATAAAAGAAAAATCTAAACTATTAGAAAATGATTTTTGTTTTATTTTTTTGAAAAGTTTATTTTGAAGCAAAATTTTAAATTTTTAGATTTTGAAATTTTTAATTTTTAAAATTTTCAAAGATAACTACCGATTTACCTTTGGCAAGGGCTCGACATTTATAGTCCATCGAGCAGGATCTCTCCTCCTTCATTGGTCCATAGCTGCATGAACAAACTTGGGGGAATTCTCGGGTAGCCCCAGGATTTTCCCCGTGTTGCTGACAAGAATTACAGCAGCTATTTTGCTATTTGTGTTTCAATTATTTTATTAAAACTTAGTTGTTTTTTAACATAGGAGGATAAGCTATCAATTTTAGAATGTATATTTTCAATCATTTTATAATTAAACATTAACTTTTTAGTAATATTTTCAATTATTTTAGTTGGACCTAGAACTAGGTCTTTCAAGGAAGGTTGAATTACCTCCTTGCGGGCGAGATTGATTGTTCCACCCGTTATTATTTTGTTATCGGAACCCATTGTTGATATATGCAGCATCTTCATGGGTCTCGGGGCAGTTGTTCCCTGAATGTTCGACTTCTCCACAGACTTCGCAAGTCATTTGCGAGTCTATGGCCTAAATGGTGGCCTTCATTACTTCCTTTTTGTGGGCCTGTTTGTCCAGTCTTTTCAATAGTAGGCCCATTTTTGCGGCAAGCATATCTACCTCCTTCATGGTATGCATGCATTTTCATTGTTTTCTTTCTTCCCCCTAGCTTTGATTAGACACCATCTTTTCGATGAGAGTCGTGGCTCCATCGATGGTGAGGGAAAGAAAGGCTCCTCCAGCAGCGGCGTCAATGTGCCCCTTCGACATGGATGTTAATCCATCATAGAAGTTCTAGAGCACAAGCCAATTCTCTATCCCATGGTGCGGGCATGTCTGGATGTATTCCTGCAGCCTCTCCCATGCCTCAGGGATAGATTCCATGGAATTCTGCTGGAAGTTTGAAATTCTCCACCTCAAGGAGTTGGTTTTGTTCCCATGGGGAAGAATTTCACGAGGAATGCCATGGAACATTTATCCCTCGTGTTGACGGCTTCCTTGTCCTTGTAGAACCACTGCTTCACCTTTCCTACGAGGGAGACAAGAAACAGATGGAGCCTGATGCTTGCTGGTGTGACGTCTTTTATGACAATGGTGTCACACAGCTCAAGGAAGTACTGAAGGTGTGCACTTTTGTCCTCGCTAGGCAAACCATAGAACTAGTTTGCCTACACCATCTTGATTAGGCCAGTCCAGATCTCAAAGTTTCCAGTGCTCATGTTAATAGTGGGCCTAACAGGCACGTTGGCAACGGCGGGGGTGGAGTCGTCACGAAGTGACTTGGCCATAGCGGTAGTAGAAGATGGTGCGAGGGCGACTAGTTCCACTACCGGTGGAGTAGCAGAAGAAGAAGAGGTATGAGGTCGACTCTTCCTTACGAGTGGCTCCGGATTATCAGTGTAGTTGTTCGGTAGGTTGTAACCGGTCATACACTATCCCATTTTCATCCACCACAGGGAGAAAACAAGCAGAGTTAGCCTGCATAAACTGTGTCTACCATTCATGCATGTGATCAGGATCATGTCCTACTAGATTCTTTTTAGACCATGCCTTCCCTGGCAATGGTACCAGAAATGAATGTTGGCAACACTTAAATTGGATGAAGGGAGAGAAATGTCCTACCATAATGCCAAGATCCTAAAAGAAGAATAAAAAGGTGGCATAACATGAGGATGAGAAAGGTGTTCAATCTAGGAAACAAAATGCTCATGGACAACTCAAGATGTGAGACTAGTCGAGCATGGAAAGCTTCAAGCAAATGGAAAAGACCATTGCAAGTCATCAACCCTTCGTCACTTGGTGTCATCACACTCCAATGACAAAAAAACTTGATCTATGGTGGCTAGACAGCCCCTAGGTATTTTAGCTTAAGAAGAAGATCTTCTCAAAGAAGATCAATAAAACCCCCTGAACCCCTACCCCACATCCCCACCCATACATAGCGGCACCGCAGCTCCATGAGATGAGCTGTGGCCAGACCTATGCTTTGGATGTGGGGCAGACGAGGGAGTTTTTTTACCCTGGTCACTGCGGCCGAAGCCACAAATAAAGAGTGAATCCCTTGGGACTCAAACTCTGACCACCCCAGGGGGGAGGTATTGAGCCTGCACTGATCACATGGTCAGCCAGGCTGTTCCCCACACTCCAATGACAAAGGTAACATCTCAAGGTAAATTGTTAATGTTAAAAAAGTTTTTCCTTGAATCTGGTATGAACCTAGATGAAGAATTATTCATGATTGAGTTACAACTTTACATAATCTAACTTAGTTAACACAACATGTCTTCTTTAATTATCTTTGTTCATGGTCTTTCACAACTTTTTTTTCTTGATCTCCTAAACATAACAAAATGAGCTAAAAAGTTTCACACCTTGTCCATGGGAGATGTATGTCATGATTATGTAAAGTTTGACATATTTTGTGTCGAATATATGGGCTAGGGGTACCCACACCGCTCGTATACACAACCATGTCCAAGCTATCGGCCTAGAAGCCGTCAAGGAGGAGGCCCACGAAGGCCAAGGTGGTCGACCAACATGAAGACCAAGGCAAGCCGAGAATATCCAAGACAGGCATATCTAGATGATAGCTAGGATCAATTTGTTGCATATTCCATGTAACAAACTAGGAACTCAATCTGTTAGCCCAATTGCCCTCATTGTAACCCTACCCTCCTCTACCTATATAAATGAGGACAGGGACCTCACGATCGGGATCCAACTCATGTCATTTCTAATCTACGATGTAACTAGGAGCAACAGCCCCGGTAACCGAGCATACGAATACAAGAAGAGCAGCAACACCACTGGACTAGGGTTTTACACGCACCATGGCCTAAACTAGTATAAATCCTTGTGTCTCATGTGCTACCATCTAGTTCCGTCTACTCGATCACGTTGCTAGGCATTGCCGGAGCTAATTCATCCACAGTGGCATGCCAGGTAGGGGCCTTTCGCATACTGATTTGTTTTTGTGTGCTTCAGATGAGAATTGTCTTCAACTTCGGCGATGAACCAGAGAAGATGTAGCTAGGCGAGAAGATCACCTTTGGCAAGCTTGACTTCATCGCCGATGAATTCTGGGACCTACGCCTATAGGAGCCCGAGCCAAGCAGGAGGAGGAGCAGTCTATCCTGATCCATGCTTTCGCCACTGGACTAGAAGAGGCTATGGATGGAGGGTCACTCATCATCGCTCGTCACCTAGCCCTCTACGGTCAGCTTCTCGCCAAACCTGGCCGAGAGCACAACCTCGATGCAACTCTCTACCTTTGCAAGATCAGGGATCCCGTCTCGATGATAGATCCGATACCTGATTGAGCTCCCCCTGATCCTCGAGAGAACCAACAAACATGATGACTACTCACCAGATTCAGCTTCTGCAACCTATGGTGGAACCCACTGAACCTCCCACGGAGGATCCCCAAAACCTAGATCAGGCTAATTGGGACCACACTGATAATAACTTCGACCTGAACTTTGTCGGGGTTACCATCGACAACCTCGGCCAGGACAACACCATCCTAGATGAGTCAGATGACTCCGATCATGATGTCTGGTGGCATGGCATAGATACTTCCAGGCTTGTCAACCCAGCGGCTTTCTACTATTTTCTTGACATCTACGACTAGCTATTTGAGAACATCGATTCAGACGACAACGATGATGCAATCATCTCACACATGTGTAGCTGCTACCTTAGCACGTTGGACGGTTATGAGGGGAACGGGTATCATACCCCTAAGCATTCTCCTCACAATCACTTTGAGTCCAACTATGTGGTGCCTTATGATACTAGCCTAGAGGCTCGAGATCGCCTGCTTACCACAATGTTGTGTTGGCAGAGGAAAATCAAAAACTCCAGCGTCAACTTTAAGAGCGGAATGTGGCCCATGGCCGTCAAGCTCACAATCATATCCTGTGAGCAGCCCTGCCATTTTCTGATGCTGAGCGCCATCTAGCCGAGGCTATGTGAGAGGTGGCAGCCATGCCACAGCCATCGACTGAGGAGGGATGCCAAGCAATCCAAAGAATTTAGGAGCTGATGGCGGCCATAGCCGACAGCATTCTAGCGCCCAGTGATGTGTCTAAAATGCGTAGCCAAGCACCACGATACTTGGGGGCTCAGCAGTTGCCCCAAGCCAACAGATCAGCACACCACCCTGCTAAACATGACAAGGCTCTAGTTCAACAACTGGAAGAGGGTAACAGAGGTAGGTGAGTAGGTGGTGGACATGGCGGCAGACACCATGCCAATGGCAGGGTCACAGAGGCGGCAGTGACGCTAGGAACGGTTACTAAAATGATGACGAGGGCGACGCCCAACAAGACAGATGGATCCCAAAGATCCTTCTAGAACTTGTGCTGCTCACTGTCGAGGATGACTCCGACGACCTTGTTGGGCACCCTAGATTTGGGCATCGGATTCGATCGACACCGACACCTCAGAAGTTCCTTGGTCTGAGCATCGACAAGTACAATGGTGAAATAGATCCAAAGATCTAGATAATCAATTATCATCTTGTCATAAAGGTTGCATCCGCTTCGGATCCCCACTTCATGATTCAATACCTCCTGATCTACCTCATGGACTTAGCTAGAAATTGGCTGAACAATCTTTGGGAAGACACCATCAAATGATGGGTAGATCTCGAACGAGAGTTCTGCAACCACTTCGAAGGGGCTTACACTAGGCCCGATACTTCATGGGATCTCCTGGCATGCAAATGTGGGGCAAACGAAAGCCTACATGATTATATCAAGCGCTTTACGTAGCGCAAGAATCAGCTTCAAGAAGTCCCCGATTCTAGTATCGTCTACACCTTCACCGCAAGTGTGAAGAGTGAGGCCCTCATTCATGATATTGGGTGAAAGAAGAACATTAGCCTTCGTTACATGTTCACCCTAGCTCATGAGCATGCGAGCAGCGAGGACTGCTTCAATGCCAATAATGGCAAATACAAGTCATGGCTGGCTAACAAGGCAGATCAATCCTCACCTATGAAGAAGGACCACAAATGCAGAAGCGAGTTTGTGGCTAACAACGAGAAGCATGATGTCAATAGGCTGGTATAAGGGCACGGGAGTCGAGGCAAATTTGATGAAATCAAGACCAAGCCATGCTAGAACCACGGCTTCCCAATGACTTGGCCAAGG
Source organism: Miscanthus lutarioriparius (assembly GCA_904845875.1). Classification (NCBI taxonomy): domain Eukaryota; kingdom Viridiplantae; phylum Streptophyta; class Magnoliopsida; order Poales; family Poaceae; genus Miscanthus; species Miscanthus lutarioriparius. The sequence continues at coordinate 27,694,744 of CAJGYO010000015.1, forward strand.
ACTATCAAACATACAAGTAGCAAGTCACCTAGCAGACTAACAAGGGCGCATCGAAGGGCAACTGCCCAAATAAGAGCAAGATGGAAACTGACGATGAGGACCACGACGACAACCCCAACGTCTAGGATGTCATGATCATCTTTGATGGCCCGTAGGACTATGAGGATCATCGCCACCAAAAGGTAACATGTCGCCTGATCTTCGCCGCCACCCCGTAGTCCCTATTTACTTGAAGTGGTCGAAATGACCAATTTCCTTTGATAGAGATGACCACTGTTGGTATTTCTTATGCTCATGTAGAATATTCTACAAGCGCACAGAATACCGCTGTAGCATTTCACCCAGGAGTATTCCAGGGTATCGTATTTATCAATAGGGAAGCAATGGTTAAAGAAGTTGATAGCTAACCATCATGTATCTACTAACTAGTATACCGACTAGACTAAAGTTGGGGTAAGTGATATATGATAAGAGTTATGGATAATGACACACATAGGAGAATTCAATAGTGAGAGTACAATGCAGGGTGAGAAGATGTGGATGGGGGAAGGCCGCCAAAAAGCTCTATGAAATCCCCAATCCGAACATGGTGGATTGCAAAGGCCTTACATAGCTGTCACCTGTGGGCCTACCACAACTATCCATGGGATTGGGCGCAAACTCAGGTAAACACTAGCTTAGACACCATGTCTACACTAATAATTACTACTCTAGTCATGATCTTTAACTAGAGCACTCGATGCGTGCGGAGATCCCATGCTAATGTGAGATACAACTATACTAACCACACTTAGTGTAGCACCCATTTTTAAGAACAAAACCAGATACGCACCATATGTGAGCCCAGGAAGTCAAATCTCACCTATAGCTACAAATAAGGGTAATATCAAAAGACAATGCTCAATATATAACTTACATAGTATAAAGGATATAACCTTAGACAACAAACAACGGAAAGACAACTCCGATCTTTGGGTGAAGACTCCAATCCACAGGGACAACTAACTGGCTGATCACAAGCCTAACTCCTCCAGACTAGCAATCTAGTACCCATCCAGGATTTTTATCCAAATAATTGAAAAATAAAGCAAGCGTAAGTACATATCGTACTCAACAAATATATCATGGGATTCATGAGGCTCAAAAGGCTGACACTGGTTTAACTGCGATTAGCTTTTAATGAGTCATCTTTTAGCAATTGGGTGGCAACAAGTTTATTCACAAGCCCATATAAACACATGATCAGGTAAACATGAATAATGAATAGCATATACAATAATCATTAATGAGCATCTCTATCATCAGTATCATCAGTGTTCATCATCTATTCTGTAAGGGTTCCAAGGCCGCACGTGACCATGAGCATGGCTTATATACTAGTTTTACACTCTGCAGAGGATGTACACTTTCACTATGAGTCGTGATTTACCCTTTCACCCGAGGTGATCAGCCTCTTGACTCACTACCAAGGAAGGTCGGTAGGGTTCACTATGAAGCCTTTCAAAGATTCATCTAACAAGTTAGGGCCATTAGATTCACTCGGCAAACAGATATAGGAACCCCCTGTCGAATGGCACAATTCCATCACTGCTATACACATAAGAGTAGAGGCTGTCCTAGACCCAATTCGTGAAGCCATTCTAACTCCAATAAAGGTAATCTCTAACAAGCTAGAAAAGGTCCTCATACTGAGCTAAAGCCAGAGCCATGTAGCCCTTACAGTTGTACTTTTAAGTCCTAGATGATCACTTATAGATAAGTCCTTAGGGAGAGAAATCTAGAGCACCATAAAAATAGCCCAATGCTCTAGCCCCCTTGTTCCATGTTTCTAAAAACTATCTTTTAATGTTTATTACATATTCCATTAGTCAAGTTACAAGATCATGGCTTTAGTTGAGCACTAGCATCATACTACCCAATGCAATACCCCATAGGTAACAAGGTACAAGGTAACAAAGTACTAGGAAATCCTTAGTGGTAGTCAAGGTAGACACATCCATATGATTAAAGTGATATTGATGTGAATAGGACAACAAGGATGCTCCCATGCTATACTTGCCTTGAACTCAGATCCTTCTTCTAGTCCAAACCTTCAATAGAACTCCTTCTTGATCAATCACATAAAGCTCACCGACTGGACATGATCATAAAGCACCACACAAGCATCCATGCAATCATACACGAAGCAAACAATAGATCTAAATTAGAATAGTACACCAAACATAAAATCAAGATGAAAAGTTTGTAAAGCGAATCTACGCCTCGCTACGAACACACAGACGTGAAAATCACTCTAATCGGAGCTACGGTTGAAAAGATACAACTACTAAAAGATTTGCTTTATACGTGGAAAAGAAAACTATAGGCTTCATTTATTTTAACTATATAAATTCATATGTATAAAATATTTTATAAATAATATTAATTGAATCAAGTCAAATTTAGACTTGAATTATAAAACTAAAGTAAAACAAATCATATTTTATTTATAAAATCCATTTGCATAATTATTATTCAAATTAGAGTTTAAACCATGAAATTCCAAAAATAGTGACATGATAAACATTGTTACTAACGCATAGACCTTGTTGTAATGAATCTAGCATAACTTGAACAGATCAAATCAGAGCTAAAATGTAGAAGATATGAAATAAACAAGATTTCCTTTAATAAAATAATAGATTAAATCTAACCTCAAATTTTATAAGTTGAAAACATATCAAACAGTAGTATGAACATGTAGATTATGGAATTACAAACCTAACGCTAGTTGAACGGGTCAAATCGGAGTTAAAATGGAGAAGATATAGCCTACTGAAGATAGTGGCAATTTTGTAAATAGATGGAACTTAAATTTCAAATTAAAATAAATAAAATCTGGTTTTTAAATCTGGTCGAGGACTACGGATCCTATTTTGACGAAAGATAGGGGCTCTTTTAAAAGAATCCAGGGACGACGGATTCAATAATAGAAAAGCGTAGGGGCTCATTTGCAAATTTGCCTGTGAACTGATATCTTCTAATCTGGATCATTGATCGCGGATCGGATGGCTGTGATTGGTTCGGGGAGATGAGGTCACCGGTGGCTGCATCCAGACGGCGGCACCATGGCCGGGAAAACTAGGACCTCGCCGACGTTATTGAACTAGGGCCTACGGTCCTTGGTTTGGCTCGGGAAAAGTACAGAGAGCAAGAGGAGACGATGGCAAACCCATCTAGGCAACTTACAGTGGCATGGAGCGAAGGGAAGCGGCGCACGGTGCACTAGGGCGGAAGACATCAACAGTGGCGTTGTGAGCTCAAGGCGGAGGTTGCGCTAGGGCACGGGTGGCAGCTCAGAGGTGGCTAGGTGAGGGCGGCGTGATGTGGCTTCGGCTTTTATGAGACAGGCGGTGTGGGTGGCACGGCAAGGCGCGATGTCGGGGCGAGCGTGGACTCCTAGGCGGCGGCGGCGGAGTTTGGGTGGGTCACGACTAGAGGTGGAGGATAGAACTGATAGGGCGCATCCACCGGTCAGACAGACAGAGGGGAAGATGAGGCGGGGACACGGTTTCCGCGCAACATAGTTGCTGGGCCACGGCTACGGTCTAGGCTGGCCTAAGAGCGGGCCTACGGAAAACGAAAAAAACAGGGGAGCAGAGCTAGGCTACGCGGGGAGGAAGAGTTGGGCCTACACACTGGCGTGGGCCAAAGCCTCAGCGGACATAAGGAAAAGGGAGTGGGCCTGCGCGGGGGGAAGAGAAGCAGGTCGGGCTGAGCAGAGAGAAGAGAGAGAGAGTTTTTCCTTTTTTTTTCCCATTTCAAAACCAACTCCAAATATAAACCAAATCAAGTTTGAATATGGATTATAATACTCTTTTTAATTCAAATAAAAACTAGCAATTTTGGTAAGTTTTCAAAAAATAATTTCTTTACAACTTTTTAAACTCTTTTATTTTCAAATTTTCTTTTCTTTTATTTCAAAGCTAATTTCAAAAGCTTGTCAAATGTGAATTTGAATTCATTTTGAATTTTGAATTCAACCATTCAACTCAATAAATCAAATGCAAGGGCATGTATGCACAAACATGTTTCTAAACCTTATAATAAATTTTAACTTCATGAAAATTTTATTTCCTATGTTTTAATGAGCACAAAAATCCAAAATTAAATCTTTTTAACCCTATTTCAAAAAGAGCAATTTTTAGGGTGTTACACTTAGCTAAACAACTAAGGCATGAACTAGATAACCATGAAAGGCATACATGTAAATAGAGAAAGCTAACTATATTAAAGCATGAATCTTACAAAGGAAAGATACAAAGGCATACCAGACCTCAGAAGGCTCCTCTAGAACCCAAGCATAGCTCAACTCTTCCTCACTCCCAGCTCACTATTCTACTTCTACATCTTGAGAGAGTAGAGAGAGCTTCTATTGTGGTGTGTGTTATAAGTGAGGGTCCAATTTATGGTGCTAGGAGGAGTATGCCATGTTAGCGATCTAGGTGACACCCTCTCCTTGCCCTTGGATCAAACTGTCAATGAAACCACCATAAATAGATGCACCATGTGCTCCTAAGTGTGTTTCCTTGCATGTGTCCGAAGGAGAGGTGGTGGAGTGTAAGTGGGGCACCGAGAGGTACCCCCTTGCCATCGGCCGGTGGCCCACTATGGAGTGGGCCCTCCTCCTTTGGTGTGGTGGCCCCAGGGGTGTAGTAGAGTGTGGGTATGAACACAATTTGTCCATTTGAGCACCGACATACCGCATGGGGAGTCAGCAATCCATGTGATGCCTCTTTTTGGCCCTTGATCATGCACTTACTTGGAATCAATAGTGGAGAAGGCTTGGAGGTGTGTTTCTTAGCCATTTCCAACGGATTGGTGAGGTGGCACTGGTGGGGCCACACCGGCCAACGCCATGGTGGGGCCAGCGGCGCCACCAAGTGGCCCATGGTGACCTACCTTGCTCCATTTGCTTCTAGTTGGTTGATTTTTGGTATTTTTGTATAGTTTTCCTGCAAGAGCAAAGATCTCCAAGTACAAGTGAAAATATGTGAATTATAAACATAAATCACTACTTGTGGTATTGTTTTCTCCCATTGTTGGTGCAATGTTGATAGTCAAAATAGGCATTTAGTGACCATCAACAAGCACCCCGCGTCATCAAGGCTAGTTAGTTCCCATTAGTGGTCAGTGTGGTAGTGGAAGGCATAAATATGACAAAGGTCTTGATGGACAGAGGTAGTGGCATAAACATCCTTTACAAGGATGCTTTCGAAAAGCTAAACATTGGTGTAGGCAAACGACTCCCCTCACACTCTCCGTTCCACGAGATGGTTCTAGTGTGTTGGGTTATGCCACTCGGCACGATCACTCTTTCTGTCACATTTGGTGACCAGGTATACAACCACAAGGAGACACTGTCCTTTGAAGTCATTGACTTTGATGGCCCTTATAATGTTGTTGGTAATAGTTAACGCAAACAGATAACTCCATAAGCGCATGGATACCGCTGTAGCTTTCACCCAGAGTATTCCTTGGTATCGATTTCCACGGGGAATGAGAAGTGCACTAGAAAAGATCAAGGTCATCCAAGGATAAAGTGTTTTTGGTGGGTAGAGAGTGGTTGTCTAAGGTTCTTCCAAGACAAACTAGATAACCAAGGGTCAGGCTTACTAAACTTGCTTACTTCAGAGCAGCAGTACCTTTCTGACCCTTGAGGGGGTGAGAAAACGTGGTTGGGGGAAGGCTACCAAAAGCTCTACAGAAACACCAATCCGAACATGGTGGATTACAAAGGCCTCGTTAGAGCTGTCACCTCTGGGGCAACCACAACTATCCGTGGGAATGGGCGCAAACTTAGGTAAACACTAGCCTAGACACCACGTCTATGCTAACGAGTACTACTCTAGTCTTGTACCTAGACTAGAGCACTCAGTCGAGCAGAGTTCCCGTATGTAAAGTGAAGTAAAACTTGAACTTAGTCCAATAAAAAGCTTGGAATTACCAAAGTATAACCTAGATATTACTCAAGAATTGAGTTGGCTCCCTAAAGGTACAAAGTCAAGGAGGATCCGACAAACCCAGCTCCTCCTCTACTCTCTTCCACTCCTCTCTCCCTCCCTTTTCTCTCTACTACAACTAGGTGGGAACACCTAGAAGGACACTACTACTAAAAATATGAAGGAATGCTCAAGTGTAGAGGTGTGTTGTGAGGAGGAGCTCTCCCCCTCTATTTATAGCTGGTTGAAGGCGGTGCCAAGGGGGATTTTCTTGAATGTACCCATGCAACGGCCATGGAGAGACCACTAGAGAGTACCACATGGAAGGAGGGCTGAAGATGTGGCAACGGCGGTGCGGCCGCACCAGGGTTGGCACACCTCACCACTACCTTTGCCTGGTGGGCTTCTGGTTTTGCGTGGAGTGTGGCTTCGTTGAGGGTTGGCCTAGATTTACATGGTACGTGGGCTGTTCTTGTATTTGCTTGTGTGGATCTGTGTTACGCTTTCTTTGGTGGCACATTTTGACTACTTTCTATGTTTTCCCGATATATCCTCCTGTAAATGAACAATCATCAAAACTCATGGAATTTGTTAGATATTTATATGGGAGGATTTTATGCGGGAGTTAGCAATTATTTTTTGGTATTAAGGACCGCCAACAAGCTCCCCGCACTTAGATCTTTGCTTGTCCTAAGCAAAGGTTAGGATAAAGTAAACATAAACATGGCAATTCAAGATATGAGACTAGCATAATGATTATTCCAAAAATATACCTCATACTTGTGGGATATGTGGAGTGTCTATCATATCTCCTTGAGTGGTTGAGAAATGGAACGTCTCTGAAACAAAGTCATCTCTTCCCATTTTCACATCTTAGTAACTTGGAGTTTTTGTAATCTTTTGAAATAAAGCATAGTTCACATATACTCCTCAAATGTTGTTCTCGAATCACTTAATGGTGTTTGGTTCCATACAAAGACATATCATAGTATTACCTTCTTTTTCTTCCTACTTCTAAGAAGCTTATGTGGAGCTCAGGTGGGGAAAAGTATGAAGGCATACTTGCATTGCATATTTTGCTAAGTCAAACAATGGATCTAAGGAGAAAGATGTCATACAATCAAATCAAGATGTGCATGTGTGTGGTGGATATATGTGGTGGCTAACCTAATTCTACAATGCTCTTTAAAACACATCTCTCTCTTTATTGGGATTTGGAAAAAATTTGTGAGAACATGGGCTATCTTTATTCTCATCTTTCTTTACTTACTTTCTTTCTTATCATCTCTTTTTCTTTTTATTTCTTTCTTTTTTTTACTTTCTTTCTTTCTATCTTTCCTTGTTTTTATGATAGCCTCATGCCTTTTTCTGCAACAAAACTTTTGAGAGAGATATCAGCAAGGATTTGGAGCATTTATTTTGATGGAACCTAACAAACATATTTTTGTTCACTCCAAGTGTAGGAGTAGAACATTTTTTGATGGATCTATGTGGAAGGCATGTTTTTATGCCTACTCCCAGTGTAGGAGTAGTGCTTATATTTCATGGCATGTACGTGATCTTGATTTTAAAAGCATGTTAACTTTCTCAACATGGGTCAACAAAGTTTGACAAAGATCAACACAAAAACAAGTAGCATATGTAGAATGCTCAAGTGTAGAGGTGTGTTGTGAGGAGGAGCTCTCCCCCTCTATTTGTAGCTGGTTGAAGGCAGTGCCAAGGGGGATTTTCTTGCATGTACCCATGCAACCACCATGGAGAGGCCACTAGAGAGCGCCACATGGAAGGAGGGCCCGAGAGGCGGCAATGGGGGTGCGACCGCACTAGGGTTGGCATGTGTTGCCACTACCTTTGCCTGGTGGGCTTCTGGTTGGGCGTGGAGTGTGGCTTCATTGGGGGTTGGCCTAGATTTGCAAGGTACATGGGCCGTTCTTGTATTTGCTTGAGTGGATCTACATTACACTTTCTCTAGTGGCACATTTTGACTACTTTCTATGTTTTCTCGATATATCCTCCTGTAAATGAACAATGACCAAAACTCATGTAATTTGTTAGATATAAACCCTAATACTAAGTTTGGTATTTATATGGGAGGATTTTATACGGGAGTTGGCGGTTATTTTTAGGCATTAAGGACCACCAACAAACACCTTCTTTAGGAGGCCATGCTACGCCAAGTTTATGGCAGCCCTAGCCATGCCTACCTTAAGCTCAGGATACCAGGCCCACGCGGCATTATTACCATAACTGGTAACTTTCAAAATGCCTATGAGTGTGAAAGGCAAGCCATGGAGCAGGCCCAACGAGATCTGATTCTCGATGAGCCGAGACCCGACAATGGGACCAAGTGCAAAATGAGCTTGGGAACCTCAAACTATGCCAATCACTGTGACTAGCATGTTGCCTGCCATCCCTCTGGCTTCAGCCTCTCCAATGACCCTAGTGCCCTAGGAGGCACCTGAGGACATCAAACCAGAGGAAAAGGCGAACGACCCGGCTGTCAATGACAGCTCCAAGGCTAATGCCTAAGGCATTGGCGATTCCTTTCACAATGAGTCTCGCGCCGACCCTGTGCAGTTTGAGGATGCAGAACAACAAGCGAGCCTCGACTACATCATCTGCACATCTTTCTTTTATTTCTTTTATAATGTCATGGATGTCTCAGATTGCTATGAATAAAAGTCTTGTGTCCCTAATACCTAGGAACTACTTCCTTAGGTCACTCGAGGTCAAAGTTTTGATTCTACCCAATGTCATTGACAAGTGTTTTTTCTCTCAATACCTTGCAATGTTATACTAACCTAACAAGGCATTCGAAGGCTACAAAACCAATTCTGAGACACAAATCATCGACATAGCCTTCCTAACCGATCGCTAGGACTCTCAAGTACAGCTACACTATCCTGAACAACACTTAGTTTGGAATACTCGGGGGCTATGCATGGGTTACAACACTTGTACCCAAGCGAAAACCGATTTCATGTCAACGACTCACTCCACTCGGGTGGAACGCTTTTATCAGGATACCGTTGTGATTGGTAAAGTCTCAACACTTGGATACATTCTGCTAACCTATCCAAGCATTTAGGGGCTACTACCACACACAATCACACACAAGAAAGTTTCCAAAGGATCACTAATCCACAAATCAAAATTTTATTCAAACATCTTTTTTATAGAAGAACAAGTCGACGGGACTCATCCCTGATAGAGGGTGTCCTCAATAACCTGCTCAATGCTGACCATGGCAGCAATGGCATTGGCAGTGGTGCCAAAATTGGTGATCAGCTGCCCGATGTCAACACCATTGGGAATCTCCGCTTCCGCCAGAAACCTAGGCTCCATTGTGCATAGGCCACCCTGTGCCAAAGGAAAAGGTGGGTGGCAGCTAGGGCTGCCATCGCCTCGTGGCGGACACCATGTGCCGCCACCTCCCTGATCCATGCTAGGAGGCCATGGAGCAACTCATGAAAGCGTAGTGCCACTGATAGCACCAACCTAATAGCGGTAGCTGCCGCTTCCTGCAGTGCTGTGGAGCGGTCACCGTTGGCCTACGATATGGTAGCGGAGCCACACGTTTAGCTACTGATTCATCCTAGAGGTGGGCCACCTCCGCTAGCTGCCTGGCCAAGTCCTCATTAGCCCAGTGCAGGTTCACCATGTCAGCATGGACAGCGGCTAGCTGCCCCTGCATGTCTGAAAGGGAACACAAACAACAAAACCCTCTGCATCAGGACACAGGTTACTCTGAACAAATCCTAGAGAACATGAAGTCCAACTTACTAGTAGCCTCTCCATCCATAGTGCCAAGCATCATCTCTGCGATTGAGATGCACTCCTTTAGCTGTTCCACCATACGATGTTCATCATGGAGGGCCTGATGGTCATGTCTAGCTCCTGAACCACCGAGACGACGCTCCTTCTGCCATGTCCTGCCTCCTCATTGACCGAGGAGGGGCCTAGCGGTGCCACATCCTGATCTGCTAGTAGCTGCCACGATGATGGGGCATCCCCACCCACGAAGGGTCATGGAATGGAGCGCGCCGTCAAGATAGCCCTATTCTAGGCAAATCATTAGGGCTTCCTCAAACAAGATCAGGGTATAGATTCATACCTACCCAAATCTCGTCAAGTCCCCATGAAGAAGTGAAGGACTATTGGTGGTCCTTAATGATCAAATCCGACCACCAAATAAGACACAAAAAAGGAGAAATTGGCAATCTCAAACACATATGCATTTACTATTGACCTAATTCCACATGTATTTGAAGTTTATTATTTTGCAGGACATCAACACAAATGCATGGAAAATTTCACCAAAAGGCGCTTTCTGATGCTGATTTGTGCAAAGGAACAATAGAAGCGCCCAACAACTCTCGTCATCCAGGTAAAGTACCACCCAAGGAGTGACCTAGGACCAGCACATAGCCCACCACACAAAGAAGGTGGCGAGAGGGCCAGGTCAAGGGGTGGCCGATCTATAAGGGTTATCGACCCCCTGCCGGTGCCTCTATCGCCCCTTCGACAGGTGGTGGAATGGGAGCATACAGAGGCGGTGGAGATTGGGACTTTGCCCCTAGGAATAGCCACTACACCGCCTTAGTGCCCTATATAAATAGAGGGGCACCCCCCATCTCTACAACACACACTCCACTTGAGCAACACCTCACTCCCCTCTCTAGTATTTGTAGTCGTACCTTTAGAGCAAGGCAAAGCCACGTTGGAGGGCTTGGCTCCTTGGAAGAAGAGACCCTTTGGGTATGAATAGAAATATGAGTTCTTCCAAAGCTATGCTCTCATATTATAATTATAGTTATAAACTAGAGTATAGTTATGTTATGATTTTGATATATGAACTAGCCTATAGTTTGTGAGTCATGGGAGTAGCATACTTAACTTTATGCTTAACCACTCATATAACTTATATAATTAGGATTAGAGCTAAGTTGAGGTGGCAGTTCTTCGTGCTTTCGGGTGTGCCCAAGTCCTTTACCTATGGATCCATAGGGTCGGGGACCCGGGGGGTTTGGGTAGTTTCTATATACACAAGCGTGGTGCTTGGGTATGGAGAGATAGGTGAATGCATTGTCCCTCTCCATGGTTGAGGGGTAGGCAGCAGGTGGTGATAGCCCTATCAGTCCCTTGTAATCCCCCACATTCCTTTGGGGTGTTGGAGTCTAAATTGTCACATGAGGTTGCTGGCAGACCAGTAATCGGTGGCCTCCTGACCTGCTTCACATTTAGCCCTAAAACTAATTATGTAACTTATAAATGCTGACTTGACTTAGGAATGCCAAGTGGGTGTCCACTATCTTGAAATCACTGTTCTTACCCCTGTTATAAACATTGGTGCACTTGCAAGCATTATTATCCAAGTTCATATCCATACTAGACTCTTAATCAATAAATGTCTTCCTTTGGGAAAATATAAATAACAATACCCTGAATACTTTCGGGTGAAATGCTACAATGATAGCTCCGTGCGCTTGCGGATAAATATCTAAAATTGTTAAGGAACTATCAAGGCTACTACTTAGTGGCATTACTAATCATTAGTGATGACGCTAAGAAATACCAACAAACGCTTCTAGCGCCGTTGCTGGAAATACAAACCTAGTAGCTATTCTAAGAAGTGTCAACAAGCATTTCTGGTGCTGTTGTTGGGGAAGGCATAATTGATTAAAGAATCTAGTAGGACATGTTTTTGATAATATGCATGTAAGGTAGCCATTATTTATGCAGGCTAATTTTGCATGTTTTCTCCTATTGTGGATGAAAATAGGATAGTGTATGACCGGTTTTGATCTACCAAACAACTACACCGCAAATCCAGTGGCACTCCTAAGGAAGAATAGGTCTCATGCCGCTTCTTCTTCTACCACTCCATCGATAGACGAACTAGTCACCCCCGCACTATCCGCTATTCCAATCATGGCCAAGACACTCCGCAACTACTCCATCCTAGCTGTTGCGAACGTGCCCATTGGGCCGGCTATCAACACTAGGAATGGGAACTTTAAGCTATGCACTGGCCTCATCACGATGGTGCAGGCAAACTAGTTCTTTGGTTTGTCAAGTGAGGACACGAACGCGCATCTCCAACACTTCCTTGAGCTCTATGACATGATCATCATCAAGGTCGTTGAACCAACGAGCATCAGGCTCCGCTTATTTCCCTTCTCCCTCTCGGGGAGGGTGAAATAGTGGTTCTACAAGGAACAGGAAGCTGTCAATTCATGGGACAAGTGTTCCATGGCGTTCCTCGGCAAATTCTTTCCCATAGGCAAAACCAATGCCCTGAGGGGACGAATCTCCAACTTCCAGCAAAACACCATGGAATCTATTTCTGAGGCATGGGAAAGGCTGTAGGACTACATCCAAGCATGCCCACACCATGGGATTGAAAATTGGTTAGTGCTTCAATATTTTTATGATGGATTAATAATCATGTCTAGGGGGCACATCGATGTTGCTGCTGCTGGAGGCGCATTTCTTTCCTTCACCATTGATGGAGCCACGACTGTCATCAATAAAATGGTGTCGAATGAAAGCTAGGGGGAAGAAAGAAAATCACGAAAAGGCATACATACCATGAAGGAGATGGATATGCTTACCGCAAAAAATAGATTTATTGATAAAAAGACTAGAGGAATGGGCCCAAGATAGAGAAGCAATGAAGGGCACCGTCTAGGTCTTAGACTTACACATGACGTGTGAGGTCTATGGAAATGTTGGCCATTCAAGGAATGATTGCCCCAAAACCCATGAAGAAGCTGCCTACATCAGCAATGGGTTTCACCAACCACAAGGTAATAACGGGTGGAACAACCAATCCCGCCCGCAAGGTAATTCGACCTTCAACTCTAATTACAGTTCGAATCAACCTTCCTTTAAAGACTTGGTTTTAGGCCAAGTTAAAAATAATGAAAATATCACTAAAAAGTTGATGTACAATGATAAAATGCTAGAGAACATCAACTCTAAAATATAAAGTTTATCTTCCTCCGTGAAAAATCAATTAAGATTTAACAAAACGAAAGAGACTTAAATTTCACGAATAGCTGCCACGGGGCAACCCAAGGATTCCCTTGAAAATGTTCATGCAGCTACAGATCAGTGAAGGAGGAAAGGTCTTGCCCAACGGACTAAAAACGTGGAGCCCTTATCGAAGGTAAATCGGTAGTTATCTTTAAAAATATTCAAAATAAATATTTCTAGACTAAAAATTTGAATTTTTGTGTTAAAATAAAACTTTTAGAAAAACCAAATAAAAATAATTTTTTTATTTAGAATAATTTATTATTACTAGTTATCATTTTTTGCAATAATTATAAAAATTGTAAATTCAATAAAATTTTGTTGGAAAATCAAAATCGAGCAGACCGTTGGGAATCTGGATGAAATCCCAACGGTCACAAGTTTGAAATGGCCGTTGGCCACTACCAGCCAAAGGACAAGCCAAGCAAGCCCACCACAAGGTCGAGCGACCCCAATGGTCCCTTGTCCCCTGTAGGTGGCCGACGGTGCCGCCTTTTGGACAGAGGGCAGGTGACTGTTTCCCCTCCCCCTTCTAGTCAGTTTTTCACTCTATAAATACCGAGGGTGGCCGGGAAAACCCCCTCATCCCTTTCACACTCTCACATTTTCCCTCTCTCGCTCACTCAGTTGCTCCCAAGTTTCCTTCAAGCATTTTCCAACAAGTTCTAGTGCAAGAAAGCTCTGCAAAAATTCCAAGCTCAAGCTAGTCCTCAGGTTCATATTTTATATTTTGTGCTGACCCTAACCCATGGCCAAGTTTTTGCTTGTTGTTGTGTTGTTTTTCTCCATGGGTAAGATCAGAAAGAGGCTTGCCAGCACCCTCAAGAAGATCATGGGGTCGAGCTCAAGTCACTCCCGTGGAAGCTCAAATACACGCTACACCAAGCACGAAGAAAGCCCGATGCATGAATATGAATAAACCGTGCCGACCGAAGAGCAAGAAGATGAAGAAGAACAACTGATGGAGGACGGACGACGATGAGTCCCACCTCTACTTTGAAGGGGACCAGGAGATGTAGGCGTACAACCTCATCAGGAACTGCAAGTTCATTCACATGCCATTGTACGACCCTGAACTACTCCAAGCAATAGGTATGGATAACAAATTCACCTCTATTTGGAAAGCCATTGGATGGGAGGAAGTCAATTCCGTTTGGGAACAAGGTTCTCGTCTCCAAACCATCCAATTTTTATGCTCACTAAAAGAAGTTGAAAATGGGATCACCTTCCACTTGTTTGAAATAGAATATTTTTGCACTTTGAAAGATCTCGGTCACCACATAGGCTTCCAAAGAAAATGCTCAATTGACTTAGATCATGCTCTCAGAGGTTTTAATCGTCATCAGTTTTGGAGAGAAATTTTGGGTCAAAACATAAATGGAGAATTTCAACCTCGTAACATGAACATTCAACCACACAAACTTTGAGGCTCATGCATTGTTGGATCTCCATGACTTTATTTCCTTGGCAAGATATCTGAGTTGTTCATAATATCGAAATGCAAATCCTCTATGCTATGATTAAAAAGATTAAAATTGCTCCTATCAAAGAAATATTCAAACACTGGTTAGACTTGTTCAAGTTATTTTCTATATCCATATCATGTACATCTCTTGTTATTCGTATTGCCACTAGTGTTGGTGCGATGGAAGGTAGAGATGTAGCTTATATTTTGACTTCGTGGATTAATATCAATGAGCATTATTTGTTACAAGGACATCACTTGAAACATAATGAAGTTGGACAACTCATATTTTTATTCTAGGGGTATACAAATGAGATTCCATTACCTAACCTAGAACTCCGCCTGTTTAATTCCCCTGCGCTAACCTTCACTCTTGTTCCACAAGAGGAAGTTCGTAGAAGTTCTGTGTTTGGCAGGTTGACTAGGAGCAGATCCATAAATGAAGCAGATAGTTCACAATAGCCGTAGCCACCACTATTTCTAGTCACGCCATAGGCATTCCACACGGAGTCACTCCCGACTGGGCAGGTACCTAGGTTCACACCCATGTACCACCCTAGTTGGGATCATACTCCGCAAACACACGAGGTTGGAGGATCAGGATGGCATGAGGCCAATGACATGGCAAGGATGAGATAGGTGCACTCCTCTAACTTTGAAGGGCTACCACTGCTCTGTGCGCCCTCGATAGTCTATTTCAAAATGTCAAGGGTGGAAGCACGTCAACACCCGCCTCGAAGGACTAGAAATCTACACTAGTGAGATCAAAAACACACTTCATACAGATGTGAAGGATTTGGCCCAGTGGCATCAACAACAGCTGTAGATGGCACAAATGAACACATTGCTAAAGCAACAGCATGATGCACAGGCGGCTATTGGTGCTTCTTAGCGTAAGTAGAAAAGTCCGCAAGTGCACAGAAGTACCATTGTAGCACTTCACCCGGTGGTATTCAGGGTATCGTATTTCCATGAGAAATGAAAGTGTAAGTAGTCTCTTGGCTAGTTTACCTAGGAGAACAAGAGGAAGGATAACTTGGGTAGTGAGGTTTTCTAAGGTTAAAAACCTTAAGTGAAGATAACTTTGCTACTACAGACCCACTTTGGGCACCGGGTTGCACTTGGTCTGCCAAGTGATGCTGGCCTATAGCTCTACACCGTATCCGAATGTGGGAGATTACAAAAGATGGACATGGCTATCATAATCTACTACCTACCCCTCAACCTGAGGATACAAGGCAAACGAAGATAATTTCTAGCTTATACACCATGTCTACGCTATTAGTCACTACTCTAGCATTGGCCAAGAACTTCCATCTTTATTAGGAGTCCTCTACTAGAGCACCCACCACGAGGATGGTCGACAAACCCACAAGTATGTAGCAACAATGATAACTTGCTTAAGAAATCAATACCAAAGTTGAACATGAGCATCTTACTCCAAGTAGCAATACTATAATAGAGGTACACGTGTAGAGGTGGAAGCCGACAAGTTCAGCACTTCGTCCACCTGATGTACAAGGCTTGCCGAGTACAAGAAGTAGAGGAAACTGCTATTCCTCTCGTTCTTTCCTCACTCACTCCCTACTATAGTCTAGTAAGAAGCTAATGGAAATGTAGATGCTCTTGCACTTCTTATCAAAGTGCATGCTCATTGGAATGAGGAGGGGGTCTTCTTATATAGCTTGAGGATGGTTGGCTTGCTCGTGTATTTTAGGAAACCACCCATGCAACCAACCTCCTCATTCATTGAATGCACCACTTGAGCAAGGTAGGGCCAGGCTGAGCTAGGGGCGGTGCGGGCACACCATGGGTGCGGCTGTACCCTAGGCCAGCCCACTCGCCACCGCCTTGCTCTAGTGGGTTGCTGGCTAGGCCTGGGTAGCTCCTGTGCTGGTGCTTGGCCCACATTTGTTGGTTGTCTTGTGCTTTGCTCGTTGTTTTGCTTGAATATGCTTCATCGGTTGCGTATTTTAGTGTGTCTTCACATGTTGCCCTGCAAAACATATATATACCAAAACTCATGGAGAATGTTAGTCAAAAAGTCCTATTTCTAAGTTTTGGTTTTCATACTTGATAATTTGTTTAAATGTTGGCGGTATAAATACGAGTTAAGCATCGTCAACAAACTCCCCCACACTTAGTCTCTTGCTCGTCCTTGAGTAAAGTTTTAAGGACTAAGCGGATTCATCTCCTTGATTTGAAAATCTACATATAAGTTATTCCAACCTTCACCTGAACCTGTGAATTTCCAAGTGTCTACCTAAATATCTTGGGTAATTGAAAAATAGAACAACTTGGATTCAAATCTTCTCACTCTATTCCTGCTCAGAAACTTGGGTTTTTGTATAATTTTGAAAACATAAAGATAGCTTTTGTCCCTTGAACGATTCTCTCAAGTCGCTTAGTTTTGTAAATGGTTCCTCTCTAAGGCATATTTTGAATTTTGCCTTCTCCTTGATCTTCCTACTTCTAAGAGCATATATGGAGCTTTTGGGTAGGGATGAAAAAGTTGTGGCGCACTTACCTTGCATGTGTTGTAAAGTCAAATCCTAGAACTCACCGGAGATAAGCGTCATACTCTTAGATCAAAACTGTGTAAGTGTGTGGAATTTTTGGTTGAATTATACTCCTCTATTTGATATGATCTCTAGCTTTTTATTTTGAGACATGGCTTGCTTATTTTCTCTATGAGCCTTCATGTGCTCATCATTCATCATTTTTTTGAATGCTTTTGGGACCTTCATGTGTTCCTCTTCTTTTTTCTATACTTGAGGACCTTCATGTGTCCCATTCTTTCTATTTCTTTTTGCATAGCCTTTATGTCTCTTTCTAAGATATATGCTAGTGAGATCATATTTTTAGAGCATGGAGTATTTATTTTGCTAGAGATGAAAATCATGTTTTAGCGTATTCCCAGTGTAGGAATAGATGATTATTTGTGGTGTGTACGCGAGTTTTGACCTTGGGCGCATGAAACATCTCTCAATAGGGGTCACAAAACTTGACCAAATTCAATACAAAGTAAGAGGCATATATGGAAGGTTTTTGTCATGTATGATCATATATGGCCTTGGTAGGTATTTGAATGTCATTCAAGGAACATGCTATTTGAATTTTGTTTTGTAAAATAAGTTCCCACGTACTTTGCAAGAAATGAGCAAGTGTCATATCATCCTACTATATCTCATTCATCAATTACTTAGATAAAATGGGTTCCCTATAATAAGTGTTCACAAGTTTTTAGGAATATTAGCAAGGAATAAAAAGTATACAAACTTTTAATCATAGTAAGACATGGGGATGGAGCATTTTCTTTTTAGTTTATTTTAAAATTTTGTTCAGTTTTAAAGTTTCCATTAAATTGGAATGAGAGTGAGAGTTGCACAAACCGAGTTTGAATTTTGGCCATCTTTTGTGCAACTGAGTCGGAGGTGAGTGCGGTTCCTCCCCCACACTTGTTTTCTTACCTGTTCTTAATTGATAGTAAAAGAGAAAGAAAACAAGTGCAACAAAATATTTCTAATAAAAAATTCTTTATTCAATAATAAAATGAGGGGCACATTACATGATTGGAAAAATGATTGGAATGAAAAACTTGAAAGATAACGACGCGCCTAATTTATTGTTTCGGCGGGAATGGCCTAGAAAGGATGGTCTAAAGCATCTTGCACTCCTGCTGCCTTAGCCACTTTAGCTAACTTCTGGTCTAGCTTGAAGCACAAACTATTGATATCATCGACCAGATCTCTAATCTTGAGGAGGTTCATGGCTAAGCTGTCATTAAGGCCCTAAAGGAGATCTCGTAGGCTAGCGTTCTTGGAGCTAAGAGAGGTGATGGAGGGACCCTTAGAAGGTGCATCCTCCTCATCACTACTCTCATGTTGCCCTGCGGGTCTTTTGATTGGTGGAAGGTTTCTAAACCTTTTGATCCTAAGGGGCATGCCTGAGGATTCCAACTCTTTTCCTGATAGAGCCAGCTTGCTTACTGGCTTTTTAGCCAGTTTATGCATGAGAGCCCTCCCATACCCTCCATTAGGGTTGTGCATGCCTACCACGATATAGGAGACAATAGGCCTAGCGGTATGCATGGATGAGCTAGCATGAGAGACCATATTTGCCTGAAGATGTTACAAGAGAGTGCTTGCTAGGTTCGCTAACTTCGGGTGTCTTCCGCTTGAGGCCGATGGCGCTGGTGGTTGGTCTTGTGGGCGCTGCCTTCTTCTCCTTGGCGCCACCAAGAGGCGCCTTGGAATGCACCGTGGACTTCAAGCTAGTGCCACTACTAGTGGTGTAGCTCGGTGGTGGCATGATAGTAAGTGGCACCTGGGTGATCAACCTTGCTTCTTCTCTCACGAAAGTGCTCTAAGGCACTAAGTTAATGGAAGCCGGCACTCCTTCAAGATCATAGGTGGAGTAGGAGGCCGTGTACAAGGCGAGAGCATGGCTGGCCATGCTGGACTTAGAGCTTGAGTGTTATGTGGAGGGAGAGAAAAATGCTTGAAGCTTGGTGTGAAGAGAGGAAGAGGCTTGGGATGGTTTAAATAGGAGCTTGGGCCCCTACCGTGAAGGAAACAAATAGAGCACCGCCGTGGCCATGATTCATAGAGGATCAAAGAGATGTGGATGAAGATTGGGTGCCAGCGGAGCCATGGGTAGTGCGGCCACACCCCCATCTAGTCCCCCTGTCCTGAGTTTTCATCTTGATGCTCATGCATGTACATGGATTTGAGGGATGCTGGTGCTTGGATTTGATTCAATAGGATCAACGAGTGATAGTGTGGGATGCACATGATCATGGTGAATCAAGAGAATATTCATTTTTCAAAATTCACATGATTGTGTAATAAAGAGAGGATATTCATGTGATCAGCTAAAATCAAGCAAGAATAAGCAAGAATCATGATTTGTCTAGTGAGGGCATAAAAGTCATTTTGTCATGATAACTTGCTAATCAATATTTTTATATTTTAAGTAAATAAAAGAATATGTTAGCATTATTATTTTTAAATTTTCATAAGTTTTGAATGAATTTATCAAAAGCAATTAAGTCTATTCTATCTAATTCTTGGTTAAAATTGATATTGTGAGAAGGCTCAATGAAAATTTTCAAACATTGACCGTTGACTTTGAATAAGTTACGATCATCATCCTGGATAGTGATTGTGCCATATGGCGATTTGTTGATGACATTGTATAGTCCTTTCCACTTGCTTTGTAATTTTCCTTCACCGAATAGCTTGACCTTTGAATTGAACAACAAGACCTTATCTCCTTGCTTGAATTCTTTGAACTTGATTCGGTGATCATGCCATCTTTTGGTTCTATCCTTATAAAGCTTGGCACTATGGTATGCCTTCTCTCGCCATTCTTCTAGCTCGGCTATTTGTTTATGTCTGTTTCTACCGGCTAGCTCGAAATCTATATTCCAACTTTTCATTGCCCTGTGAGTTCGATGCTCAAGGTCTACTAGCAAATGGCAGCTCTTTCCATAGACTACTGGAATGCTTACATGCTGATGGGTGTTTTGTAAGCTGTCTTGTATGCCCAGAGTGCATCAGGAAGCTTGTTCTTCCAACCTTTCCCCATCTCATTGACCGTTTTCTGTAAGATGTTTTTGATCTGTTTATTTGAGGTCTTGGCTTGACCGATGGTTTGAGGATGGTATGGGGTGGCGATGTGTGCTTAGCCCCAAGCTCTTTCAGGAAGGCTCTGAATGTCTTGTCTATGAAGTGAGATCCTCTATCGATTATCACCATCCTTGGTGTTCCAAAGCAAGGGAAGATCACTCATGGAACATCTTGCTTGCATGCCTAGCGTCAGCAGCTAGACAAGGTAGTGCTTCCACCCATTTCGACACGTAGTCAATAGCGACAAGGATGTACTCACAATCTTGGGATTTTTGAAATGGCCCCATGATGTCAATGTCCCATACATCAAATATTTCTATTTAAAGATTGTAGTGTAAGGGCATTGCATTGCGAGCATTGATGCTTCCTTGGAATTGGCACTTTTGACACCTTCGGATGAACTCCTTAGTGTCCTCGAACATCATTGGCCAGAAGAACCCGCACTACCATATTTTGGCTTATGTGCGGAATACTCCATAATGACCTCCGTACGGTGCTACATGGCATCTTTCAATGATTTACAGGCCATCCGCTACTGGCACGCACCTCCTCTGCAGGCCATCCGAACATACACGGTATAGATACGGATCATCCCAAAGGTGACATCGACTTTCGACTTGTAGTTTTCTCCTGTTTTTCACCCAGTGATACATAGCCTACAACCATGAAGTTCACGATGTTTGCATACCACGGGTTGGAGTCCATCACCTTGAGTAGCATGTCATCACGTATGAAGTCATTTATTAGCAGTTCGTGCATGTTAGTGGCTTGCATATGCGACAAATGATCTGCAACTGTATTCTCTACTCCCTTTTTATCTTTTATTTCAAGGTCAAATTCTTGGAGTAAGAGAATCCATCTTATTAATCTAGGTTTAGCGTCTTTCTTAGTGAGCAAATATTTAAGTGCAGCATGATCAGTATAAATGATAACTTTTGCACCGACTAAGTAAGACCTAAACTTATCGATAGGAAAAACGACTACTAAGAGCTCTTTTTCTGTGGTAGCGTAATTAAACTATGCTCCTGTCAACGTCTTGCTAGCGTATGCAATCGCGTGATGCTTCTTATCTTTGATTTGGCCAAGGACCACACCAACAACATAGTCACTAGCATCACACATGATCTCAAAGGGTAGCGACCAATTGGGTGGTTGGATGATTGGTGCTGAGATGAGTGCTTTCTTTAGAGTGTGGAAAGCATCTAAGCAATCATCTGTGAACTCAAAACGTGCATCCTTAGATAGTAGGTTCATGAGGGGTCTAGCAATGTGTGAGAAATCTTTGATGAATCATCTATAGAACCCCACATGACCTAGGAAGCTGCAGATCCCTTTTATGGTCACGGAGGGTGGTAGTTGCTCGATAACTTCAATCTTGGCCTTATCTACCTCAATCCCCCTCTTGGACACGATGTGCCCAAGAACGATGCCTTCATGGACCATAAAGTGGCACTTTTCCCAGTTAAGTACCAGGTCCTTCTCTTGGCATCTCTGCAAGACTTTGTCTAAATTCTCTAGACAGTGGTCAAAGGTTTTGCCATAGACCAAGAAATCATCCATGAAAACCTGCATGATTTCTTCAATCATGTCTAAGAAAATAGACATCATGCATTGTTGGAATGAAGCGGGCACATTACACAACCCGAATGACATTCTACGATAAGTGTATGTTCCATATGGGCATGTAAAAGTCATCTTGCTTTGATCATCGGGATGGATGGGAATCTGATGATACCCCGAATACTTATCGAGAAAACAAAAAAAGAATGCTTCTCTTACTGCTCTAACATTTCATCAATGAAAAGCAATGGGAACTGGTCTTTCTTTGTTGCCACATTGAGTTTCTGGTAATCAATACATATTCTCCACCCTAGGATGGTTCATTGTGGGATTAACTCATTTTTATTGTTTTCAACGATCGTCATGCCTCCTTTCTTCAGAACCACTTCGACGGGACTAACCCAGTCGCTATGTGGTACGGGATAGATAATCCCGACATGAAGAAGTTTGAGGACTTCCTTCTTCACAACTTCCCACATCGCATTATTGAGCCTACGCTGAGGCTCTCGAGATGGTGTACTCCAAGGGTCTATCGGAATGTGTAGCACCCTAAAAATTCTATTCATAAAATAGTGTTTAATTTGAGTATTTATATAATTTTCTATGCATTTTAATCTAGGCCAAAATAATAAATCTTGATTAGTTAAAATTAACAATAAGGTCTAGAGACATGTTTGTTGCATTCATGCCGAAGCAAATGATTTTGGTTGAGTGTGGGGATAGGTTGGTTGGGTTTAAATTCAAATTTGATTTAAATTTGATCAAGTTTTCAAGCTTTGTAAATGAAAAAGGCTTCTCTTTTAAACTTTTCTCTCTTTCTCCTTTCTAGCCCAGCACTAGAACCAGCCCAGACCTATTTTTTTCCACACCTGGATTCTGGCCTTGGGCCGTGGCTGCCATCTAGCCTGCTCTCCCCTTCCCTTCTCCTTTACACGCACGCGGCCCAGCTCGTTTTGCTTGGCCCAGCAGCGATGGCCTGCTTGGCGGCCCAAGTGGCGCCTGGCGTAGCCCACTCCACCCCATGCTCTCTCTCCCTCACTGCGTGGTCAGGCCCGCTCATCAGCCACATGGTGCCACGCCCGCTCTCCCTTTTCCCTCTCTGGTGCCTAGATCCCCCTATCGGCGCCCACCCTTCTCTTTCCTCGCGCTAAGAATCACACGACGGCCTTCATCGCCGTCTTCATTTCCTTCTCTGAAGGCTGAGTGATGGCGACATCAAGGGGGGGCCTTCATGCCTAGCCTTGAAGCCCCGAGCAGTAACGCTCATGCATCTACCGCCCCTTACGCCCTATAAATCCCTCCGATGAGCCCTCCCTCTCTCGTTTTCACTATCTGCTCACACGCCCTCGCTGCCACACTCAAATTTGCCGTTTTAGAGCTCGATCGCCTCCATGAACATGCCCAGGAGCTTCGTGGTGCTTCGCCGCTACCGTAGGTGCTCTCCTTTCTTATTTTCATCATGACTTGGTCCGAATCCGAGCTCACCAGTGGCCTTTTCTCTCCAGCCGCCGTCGCACGTCACTGGACCCATGGTGCCCTCCTAGACGTTGAGAACACCTCCATTAGGAATGTGGTATAACCCTCATCATCCCCGTACCTTCACTTTCGTTTCTAGCTTACGGAATTTTCAAATCAGCGAGCTCCACATCCGCCGTTCATGGCACCGCCATGGGGGCCGTCGTCTCGATGTGCTCCTCACCTTTGTTTCGATCCAGTCGAGTTCATGAGGTCTCGCTCATCACTCCCACGCTATCGGTTTGGAAAAAGGTGGCCCAAAATGCCGTATCGGCGTTCACCGTGGTGCTCGGCTAGCCACCGGCCAAGGCAGGCTCGTTTTGGACGGCTACGATTAGATTATACCCCTTCGGGGTTGTAACTGGTCCATCGTAGATCGTGGACGCGACTCATAGCTGCCAGTGCACCGGTCCATGCATGCTTGGTGCATCGCACCAATCGACGCGCGCCACATCACGCCCAGTCAGCTGGCAACACCGTCAACCGCGACCCACCATGCACATTTTGCTCTTTAGCCCCTGTACTTTTGAGAAATCAACCCGCGGTCGAACCTCAGTTCAAATGTATTTGTTTTTAGTCCTATTTTCTTCCATTTTAGCCCCTGTGTTTTTGGAAAATAGGATGCGCAGTCTAGTGAACGTTATAATTTAGATTTAATTCAAATTTGAGTTCAGTTTATTCACAAAAATGCCATTGAATCTTATTTCATGCATTACTTTTGTGTTTTAAATCCGATTAGAGTGATTCTTTTGCTCATGTGTTTGTAGCAGTATGTAGATTAGTTTTATAAGCTTTTCATTATCTGTTTATACTGTTTGATGTACTGTTCTAATAGAAGTACATTTGTTTGCATGTGATGATTGTTATGGATGCTTGAATGGTGATGTGGAATGCATTTAGAAGGTGAACACGAGTTTGTTGAGGAACCAGTTGGTGATCAGCAGCAATAACAGGAGGAAACCATTGAGGAAGGCAAGTGTAACAGAAGCCCCCTGTACCCATGAACTTTATAATTCATACATATGCATGTGTCTAAATTGAATCACCTTTAAGGACTTTACCTAGATTATTTCTTGTACTACATATCCTTGTTACTTGTGGTTTGGGATACATTTTGGATAGATGCTGCAGCGCATAACCAAATAAAATGATAAACATGACTAATGATGTATGCAATTTGTTAAAATTGTGCCTTTTAGCAACTGTTTAAGGGGCTAGAGTACTGGGTTTTGAGTGCTCTAGTGCCTCTCCATAAGGACTCAATACTGAAGCAGCCACCCAGGAGGTTCCGTACAACCCCGAGTGTCAAATGGCTTTGACTTTAGCCTGGTAACTAGGTTGTACTAGCTTGTCTGTAGCTTTCCATAAGGGCAAGAGAGGGCACTAGTTAGTATGTTTCTTTTCCTAGCAGGGTGTGTACCATGCCGTGACCATGAGTGCCACTCCTGGAGGAGGGCCACATACGGCTAGACGGCTGAAACCTTAGCAGCTATGACTTGTTAGTGTGACTTGCAAAGGGTTATGTGGTGAAACCCTACAATGCTTCCTTGGTAGAGGCGGTGTGGGCTTTGCAAACCCTGGCATTAGGAATCACGGCTCGGTGGGTAAAGTTGTACAATTTCTGCTGAAATATTTAACCTATTATAACAGCCGGGCTCACGGATAAAAGTGGCCTGGATCCTTCATGATTAGTGGATTACTTGGATGGTTGGGAATGATATAATCTTGACTATTTATTAATACAACTTGGGTTGGTTTATTCACTAAAGTAGTGACACAGGTTTAATAAAAATTGACCAACTAAGATTTGCTTACCGTAGTCAAACCATGTCAAGCCTTTGAGCCTCATAGATCCCTTTGTTATACTTGCTAAGCATGGTGTGCTTACACTTGTTTTATATTCAATGAAAACCCCGGGTGGGTAACAGATGTCATATATGATGAGTTTCGTAAAGATGTCCAGGACTACTATTTGAAGTGCACCAGTTGGAGTCCCTGTGTTGGCATGGGCTTAGTTTTTCCACTTTATGTAATAATGTTGCCGATGAGCAAGACTATGTGATAACTTTGTGATGAGATATGCGATGTAATAAAGTACTTTACTTTGATATTATTGCAATTTGAGATTATATGTGTGTTTGGACATCCTGGGCGCACATATATGAGTACTTGGTTTTGCTATGCAAAATTGGGTGCGATAGAATGCAATGGGTATAGAGAATTGGGCTAATCCCCTTGAGATCTTGCAAAGAATACCCAAAGATTGACCTATGTTTTTCTAAGATGGTGATGAGTTTGGATGTCTCCTCATCAGAAAGCTTATCGCTAATGATTACAGGAGTTTCTTTGTCGCCATTCAAGAAAGCATAGCATAGTCTAGCGGGTAGGGGATTTAGCTCAACAGGAGGTCATGCCGACACTTCCTCTATAGGAAGATTTATGGTTTCTCCTAAGTCGTCCTCTTCTTTTACGAAGAGTTTTGCATCCTTTTCTAAGGACGACTCAGGTGAATCAAAGGGTAAAACCGACATGACTTCCTTGGGTAGGTCAGGATAGGGGAGAGATTCTCCCACCAAGTTTTTAGCTAGAGTGATAGGAATGGAAAAAGTGTCTCTCCCCAATTTTACGTCCAATGCCCCTGATGATGGAGGCTCCATGATAAGTTTCTCTAAGGGATGGCCTATCATGATGTCGAAATCTTGTATTTCAAAGACATGAAAGTCAAGGGCTACCTCTATATCCCCATGATGTAAAATTGTATCGTGGAGAATCCCAACTCCTTTTTGGCTAGTTCTTGGACTAGACCTATGGGACTTAACTATTGGAGCTAGGGGTTTTTCATCTAAATAAGAAGATGCGAAAGTTGTAGACATTAGGTTCGCTCCAATAGACGGGTTATAAAGAGCATCCACCCAAATTCCTTGAATTTTGCAATGAATGGTTGAAGAGGGGGTGTGTATCTAAATTTCTTTAGAAGAAAACTCTACCTCTTCCACCCTTTCCCTGCTCATGATAGTGGTCAACTCCTTTATGGATTCCCTAAGGAATTCTTTGTCTAAGGGTTCAAGGGGAGTGGCAGGAACTGGTGGTTTCTTTTGGCATCAGTACCTCAAGGTGTCTTCGAAATCTTCAAAAAGATCATCCTCGAAGCATGGGAGGTCTAAAGGTTGGAAACCTTCCTTCGGATCTTCTGGTTCGGGCAAGGGTCTCTCTAAGGATGATATGGGTTTAGCCTTAGCCGAAAAGACTTCCTAGTGGCTCGGTTTGGGTTCTACACGGAGATGTTCTAGCGGGGGAGTGTTCTCTAGAATGCGGTCTAGGAGAGCTTCTCCTTCCGTCATGGTTTTATGGGCGAATGAACCTCCAACAGCTATATCGAGCTATAGGGCAGATTTCTTGCTAAGCCCTAACCAGAAATACTGTAAAAGCACATGGTTGGGTGTAGAAAAGTCTGGGCTAGATCTCGTTAAAATTAAGAACATGTCCCAAGCTGCACCTATGGGTTCCTTCTCTTTTTGTTAGAAGCTGAGGATCTCTTATCGTAGGGCAGCAATTTAGGATATAGGGAAGAACGGAAGACATAATTTGTTCCTTAGTTTTTCCCAATCGCTAGCTACCTTCCCTACGTTATGGGCGTATCATTGTTTCGCCCTCTCATCAAGTGAGAAAGGAAACAACTTTCCACCAAAGCATTTCTTGTGACATGCCTAAAATGGTCAGGCAAGCACAGAGCTGCTCAAACTGCCATAGGTGATGGTAGGGGTTTTCATAATCCAACCCCAAGAAGGTTTGTTCCTGAACCATGGCTCTAAAGCCAGGGCAGAGTTTGTAACTAGAAGCTATGATTGGCTTCGATGATTGTGGTGGTTCAATGAACTCTCCCTTGGGATCGGAAAGGTTTTGAATGGTAGGTTGCACCATTGGAAAAGAGTAAAAAAGAAAAGAAAGGTAAAAACAAAGGATACATGGGAAAACTAGGTTCAGAGACTAAAATGACAACCGTTCTGCGGCAATGGCGCTAGAAATGCTAGTTGGTGCTTCTTAGCATAAGCAAAAAAGTCCGCAAGTGCACGGAAGTACCATTGTAGCATTTCACCCAGTGATATTCAGGGTATCCTATTTCCACAAGGAACGAAAGTGTAAGTAGTCTCTTGGCTAGTTTACCTTGGAGAACAAGAGGAAGGATAACTCGGGTAGTGAGGTTCTTCTAATGGTAGAAACCTTAAGTGAAGATAACATTGCTACTACAGACTCACTTTGGGCACCGGGTTACACTTAGTCGGCCTAGTGATGCTAGTCTGTAGCTCTATGCCATATCCAAACTTGGGGGTTTACAAAGGACATACAAGGATGTCATCACCTACCGCCTACCCCTCAACCAGAGGATACGAGGCAAACAAAGGTAACTTCTAGCTTAGACACCACGTCTACACTATCATTCACTACTCTAGTGTTGCCCAGAAACTTCCATCTTTATCAGGAGTCCTCTACTAGAGCACCTGCCATGAGGATAGATGATGAACCCGCAAGTATGTAGCAACAATGATAACTTGCTTTAGAAATCAATAGCAAAGTTGAACATGAACGTCTTACTCCAAGTAGCAAGACGATCGTAGAGGTACAAATGTAGAGGAGGAAGCAGACAAGTCTGGCACTCCATCCACTTGATGTACAAGGCTTGCCGAGTACAAGAAGTAGAGGAAACCGCTACTCCGCTATTCCTCTCACTCTTTCCTCACTCACTGCCTACTCTAGTCTAGCTAGATGCTAATGGAAATGTAGGTGCTCTTGGTCTTCTTCTCCAAGTGTATGCTCATTGGAATGAGGAGGGGGTCTTCTTATATAGCTTGACGATGGTCGGTTTGCTCATGTATTTTAGGAAACCCCCCATGCAACCGACCTCCCTGTGCATTGAATGCACCGCCTGAGCAAGGTGGGGCCAGGTTGAGCTGGGGGTGGTGCGGGTGCACCATGGGTGCTGCCACACACTAGGCCAGCCCACTCACCATCGCCTTGCTCTGGTGGGTTGCTGGCTGGACCTGGGTAGCTCTTGTGCCGGTGCTTGGCCCACATTTGTTGGTTGTCTTGGGCTTTGCTTGTTGTTTTGCTTGAATACACTTCCTTGGTTGCGCATTTTACTGTGTTTTCACATGTTGCCCTGCAAAACATATACATACAAAAACTCATGGAGAATGTTAGTCAACAAGCCCTATTTCTAAGTTTTGGTTTTCATACTTGTTAATTTTGTTTAAATGTTGGTGGTATAAATACGAGTTAAGCATCGTCAACAGTGTCCTGTTGGTGGTTTATGGGATACAATCCCGGACTGTAGGCGATAAGCTAGCTTGGGGGAGGACCCCCGCAGAGGTAAGTAGTACCTTTTATTTTCTGCATTCTAATTTTTGCATTATTTATTTTCTACAATTATTTAATTATTCGCATTTAAAAAATCAAAGAAAATTATATGTTAAAAGCAACAAAAAATATTTATTCCACTCCACATATGTGATTTAAGAATGTTTAGTTTCGCCTATGTTGAAATGATGAATAGTTGCTTTGTCTATAATTCATCTGTGCCTAGGCTGTAACTTAGTATTCCCCAAGATTTAAGTTTGTTGCCTAAAATGTCTCATCCTAAAACTTGAAACTTATGGGTTGCAAAAGCATGATCCTTTTCTAAGTTGTTGCAAGTTGTGGTATGGTAAATAGAATTTGCTATGACTTTATTTTAAGAGAAACTTGACATCCGGAGTTTTTCATTTAAAAATGCTAAAATCAAAAGTTTCTCGGTGATTATGAATTCGTACCACGGCTATATGACATGATTCGAATTCAAAACCTTAGTCATATGCTACTTGCATTTACATTGAGTTTTGTCAAATTGTTGTGACCCTTGTAGAGATTCTAGTCATGCACTCATGATCAAGATTCACGTACACCCACAAATAAAATGCTAACTCTTACACTAAGAGTTACACAAAAACATGTTTTTTCGTCCACCAAAATAAAAACTCCATTCGCTTGACATGAGCCTTTCTCTCCATAGTTTTCATATGCCAAAAAGTATGGGGCTATGCTAAAAAAAGAGAGAGAGACATGAAGCTCTCAAAGTAGCAAAAGAAAAGAAAACAAAAATGGAACACATGAGGGTTCCAAAGTGTAAAAAAATAAAGATAGCCCATACTTCCAAGGCAATTATTGAAAAAAGAGAAAGTCAAGATCAAAGGAGTACAAAAATATTTAGAATTAGGAACCATTGTTTAAATTCCACACACTTGCACTTCTTGATCAAAGTATATGACTTGCATCTCCTTGGATCTGGTATTTGACTTAACAATATATGTGGTGCAAGTATGCCTCTCATTTCATACCTACCCAAAACTCCACTCAGAGCCTTTAGTGATAGGATGAAAAGAAGGCAAAACAATGCCTTGGTGAGGATCATACACATTGAGTGATCGAGTGAATCATCTGAGGAACTTACATTTATTTTGCAAAATTCATAAAACCTCCGGATAGAAGGTTGATCAAAGAACGAATGATTGGTAATTCTGTTAACTGTTCTATCTTGCAACCACCCAAGAATTGGAAAAGCAATAAGCCCGACATGGATGAAGTTAAAAGGGTGGATAGAATGCCAAACTTATTTAAATTAAGGAAGAAATCTTTTTTATAGGCATGGCATTTGTGAATTATATTCAGCATAGTAGCAACTCCTAATCAACAACCAATAACTTAGCTATTTGCTCGGGACGAGCAAAGGTTAAGCTTGGGGGATCTTGTTGGTGGTCCTTAACGATCAAATTTGACCGCCAATTGAAACACAAAAAGAGGAGAAATTGACAATCTTAAACACATATGCATTTGGAGTTTATTATTTTGTAGGACATAAACACAAATGCATGGAAAATTTCACCAAAAGGCGCTTTTCGATGCTAATTTGGGGAAAGGAACAATAGAAACGCCTAGAAACTCTCATCATCTGGGCAAATTACCACCCAAGGAGCGACCTAGGACCAGGCCACAGCCCACCATGCGAAGGTGGTGGTGAGGAGGCTAGGTCAGGGGGTGGGCAACCCCTCCTGGCACCTCTCTACCGCCCCTTCGATAGGCGTTGGCATGGGAGCATGTAGAGGTGGTGGAGACTAGAACTTCATGCCATGAATAGCCACTACACGCCTTATTGCCCTGTATAAATAGAGGGGCACCCCCCTCTCTACAACACATACTCCACTTGAGCAACACCTCAACCCCCTATCTAGTATTTGTAGTTTTACCTTTTAGTAGCTTTAGAGCAAGGCAAAGCCACCATGGAGGGTTGGGCTCCATGGAAGAAGAGACCCATTGGGTATGAATAGAAATATGAGTTCTTCCAAAGCTATGCTCTCATATTATAATTATAGTCATACTTATAAACTAGAGTATAGTTATTATGTTATGATCTTGATATATGAACTAGCCTATAGTTTGTGTGTCATGGGAGTAGCATACTTGACTTTATGCTTAACCACTCATATAACTTATATAATCAGGATTAGAGCTAAGTTGAGGTGGCGGTTCATCGTGCTTTCAGGTGTGCCCAAGTCCTTTACCTGTCGATTCATAGGTTCATGGACCCGGGGGGATTTGGGTAGTTTTTGTATATGTAAGCATGGTGCTTGGGTATGGAGAGACAGGTGAATGCATTGTCCCTCTCCACGGTTGAGGGGTAGGCGGTAGGTGGTGACTGCCCTGTCCATCCCTTGTAATCCCCACATTCATTTGGGGTGTAGGAGTCTAAATTGTCACATGAGGTTGATGGCAGACCAATACTTGATGGCCTCCCGACCTGCCTCACACTTAGCCCTAAAACTAATTATGTAACTTATATGATTATTAACTAATCTTTGTATGACTATAGTAAGACCAAAGCCTGCTTGACTTAGGATAATTCTTTTGTTCTTCCTCTTTATTTTATCCTTTGAGGAATGCCAAGTGTGTGTCCACTAATCACCGTTCTTACCCCTGTTATAAACATTGGTGTACTTGCAAGCATTATTATCCAAGTTCATATCCATACTAGACTCTTAATCAATATATGCCTTCCTTTGGGAAAATATAAATAACGATACCCTGAATACTTCCAAATGAAATGCTGCAATGATAGCTCCATGCACTTATGGATAAATATCTAAAATTGTTAAGGAACTATCAAGGCTACTACTTAGTGGCATTACCAATCATTAGTGATGACGCTAAGAAATACCAACAAACACTTCTGGCACCATTGTTGGGGATACCAACCTAGTAGCTATGCTAAGAAGTGTCAACAAGGACCCTAGAACATGCGATCCTCAGCGGGTCCCTCCTCTGGCTCCTCCGTTGGATGCTTCTCCCCGACCATGAATGACGGTCAGGGATCTGGTGGAAGGGGTCAAAGGTCCCTAGTTTGGTTTTGGTAATTGAGTGACAACCTAGGTGGACTAATATATGTTTATGTGAGATACACTAGTCCATAGGTACATCATGTGTGAGCAACCTATGCCATGGAAGTGAAGATGGCTTGAAAATGTTGCTAGGCTCACACATGTGATGAAGGAGCTCATTGCATATGAGACATGACATGGAGTCATGTGACTAGGTGGAGAAGATCAAGATGAGGCTTGGCTTGATGGATCGGTTGCAAGCGTGAAGGGCGAGTCGGAGGCTTTGAAGCGATAAACCGTGTGGCGGGGAAACTTGAGCAAAGACTTGGCACTTATGGACTAAAGCAATGGTAAAAAGAGCAAGTGAGGTCAAGTTCGATGAACCAATATGGTCACGTGATGATATGAAGTGGATCATATCATTTGTTGATCGAGGTCGGTGCATGTGTTGCATCAACATTGGAGGAGATGGAATGGAATGCGCAAGGAAAAAGTATAACCTATAGGGCATTTCATTTCACTGGTCATAGGTGTGTAGAGAAGTTTATGACCAGGTTTAGGATAGATGGACGTACTATCAAGAGGGGCAAACTTGATTGCATATCGGTCATCTAGTTCCACTTGAGTGATCTAACTTTGCATCGTTGCTAGGATCGAGTGGCGTGGTGAAAAGAGTGATGACGCTTTGAAAAATGTTTGCGAAAATGCTAATACAGTTGCACATGATGGTGTACACTTGGTGGTGTTGGCACATTTACAAAGGAGAAGAAGTTTGAGGTGAACAAGGTTGAAAAGAAGAAGTTCAGGGTGGACCGAGCCCTGGCGTAGGGAGCGTTCAGACCAAGTTGGCTAGGTTCGGTGGCAAACCCTAGCTGCTAGGGGTGGATTGGACCCTGATGCATAGCGGACCGGACTCTGTTGTGAGAGTTTGATCGCTAACCATAGGTGGCGTGGCGCGTGGGGTGCGAACTAGACCCTAGAGTCGAGCGGGTCTGGACCCTGAGCTAGGAGTCCGGTTGCGCAACATGGCACAACGGCATGCGAGGGTGCGGCGTCTGGACTTAGGTGGTGCATCCGGTCCGTGGAATCGGGCCGAGTTCAGAGCAAATTTGTAATACCCCTAGTGTTAAGCATCACTAAAACTTGATCATGTCATCATCAAACATGTTACTCATCTATAGTAGCTCACCATGCTTTGCATTCACTAAAATCAATATTTATTTACTAGTATTACAATGCATTTGTGTTGGTTTGTGCTTAAACCAAAAAATCCTTTTAAGGTACTTTGTGGCCTTCTATTTTTGAATTTCACTAAAATACTTGAAATTATGCCCTAATAAACGTTGAGGTGTAAAGTATGTGCTTTATACTAGTGTCAAGTGTAGGGTATGAATTCAAGTTCAAACCATTAAAATTTGAGCCCCAAATTTGAATCCAAACTTGAATTTCAGCACTTGATCAAATTTGGTTGTCCTGGATTTCAGCCTTTGATTTGATTTTGAAGCATTTGTTAAAATGAATTTCTGAAATAAACTTGTTCAAACAAAAGTTTCATTTTGAAGTATGAAGTTTATGCTTCACAATGGTGCTATTGGTTGATTTGTTTGTTCAGTAATTAATCACCAATTATTTCACCAAAGTGGCTAACTAAACTTATTTCTAAAAACCATAACTGTCTAAACTGAAAGTTCAGTGTTTCAGTTTCTTTCTACCTCTATGCTTCCCTCCTGATCTCTTCAACTAGTTAGAATTAGGGGTGGTGCTTAAAGCAAAGATGGAGAGCAGATGTAGATGAACAACTTTTCTGTTTGGAGATCTTCAAGTTGCCACATGAAATCTAGAGAAAGATGGAAGGGGGCTATTTTAGTCGCTACAGTGCTCGCCGAAGCAGCTGCCACGCAGCAGCTTGCTGCCGGCCGCCGCCCTTGCTCACCACCTAGCGCGTGTGTGACGCGCAACTACTTTGCCTTGACGCTTCGCAAGCAGCTACTGGATGCCCAGAAGCCACTCCATCACCCTTAAGTTGCCAAGCCAGCGGCCGAGCTCATCTTCCTCTATTTTTGCCGCTGCTGTCGAGCCCTCAGCTCACTGGTCGATTTTGCCATCACCGCTCCACCTCATTGTAATTCGCCTCACAGCAACACTAGCCACCATCTTGCACACCGCTTGAGCCAGTCCGTGCTTGCTCTAGCCGTCAAAGTCGCCCTAACGCCGTCGTCTTCATCGGCATCGAGCAGAGCGCCGCCGTGAGCCCTCACCGTGGTCAGCCCTCTGTGGCACACCTCCGTTCCAACCCTTTCGTGTTTTAGTTTCTCCATATCGCCCTATTGCTCAACATCATGTCGGTTTTCACAGTGGGAGTCTAGACGCACCAGAACGCCACCGTGTCCGCGAGTTCACACCACCGCCATCGGCCTCAACGCCGGTGATCTAGCTCCACCGCGTCTCCATCTCAACCAGCAGTCGTTCTGAAGTCACGGTGTGCTCCTGATGCTAACGCCATCGTCCGTTTTACCTCTATCGTGCCCTAGTGACTGGAGTGTTACCGCGCCTGCGTGCTCTGCCTTGACGAGCCACCACGGCCAGGTCACGTGCGTAGATATCTTGCGCGTGCCCAATTAAACCCTTATGTGTGATCATGAAGTGAGGCGAGTGTGTTGGTACCCATTCCAGCATAGGTGATCTCACCATTGGGTTGGTCGGTCATGCCGGAACTCTGCCGTACCCTAACCTTTGAACCATCACCGCAAGTGAGTTCGTGAGGTCAAGAGGAACGAAAAAAGCAAGTTGTGTCGACGGAATCACTGCCGTCGCCTATAGCCACCGCGCGGAGTACCGCTGATCCACCGGAGCCGCTATCGTGCTCTCCGTCAGGCACCAAACGTTCATCTAGTACCACCAGGAGATGCGCAAGGACAAGGGGAGTGTAGTGGGGCAGGTCTCGCCACCGCTGAGGTTGCTGCCGGCGAGTTACCCGCCGGTCAAAGGCGTCGTTGCCATGGTTAGTGTGGGCGCACTGTGTGCAGTTGACCGGTCTCGCTTGTCAGTCAAAGAGGGTGATAGAGAGCTGAGTGAGAAAAGGGTTTTAACCTTTTTCAATTTTCTAAAAATGCTAATAAACCATGAAACCTGATTATCTCATAACTAAATATTTACAGCTGATAAAATTATGAAAATTTTTGTGTGAGCTTGTTATCATGTGCTTAATCATGGAAAAATATAAGTTGGTGAAAATCAATAGTTTTGCTAGGTCAAAAATTACATCTTTTAATTAATAAATGAACTTTCCATGATTTTTATAGGCTAAAATAATTATCCTAAAATCATGAAACTTTTTGTATATGCTTTTTATGCTTAAATCAACCTTCATAATAAGTTTGGCTCTGTTTTGATGAAAATAATTTGTCCACTTAATTTTAATGCCTTTTAAGGATTAATAAAAATACTAAAATGATATATATAAATCCCTAAATGGCTTAATGTGATTTTGGACTTGATTGTAGACCTTGGAACACTAATACCTTGCTGTTCCTTGGAAACTTAATCATTTTCATGTTGTGCTCATAATTAACTTGTTAATCATAAAAACAATAATGTTTTGTGAGAAATTAACCTAAATGTTAAGTGAAGGAAAGTTGTATTCAAGTTAATTAAACTTGTTAAGCCAATTTTTAATCCATGTTGCACCTTCCATATGTTATGTTAGTACATCATCATTCTAAAGCATGCATATTTACTTACGTTTAGTGAATGAGAGAGGTGATCCTAGTGTTGAGCAAATCCTAGAGGAGGGTTTTCACTCTGTGGAGGTTGGGTCCGAGGGGCTGTGGTTTTTCTAGACTAACTAACAACCCTGACACCGTAGGCAAGCCCCGGAGCATACAACCACTTCCTTGTGTGTTACAAATATTGTTCACTTAAATATTATGCTTCGTGC
This sequence comes from Miscanthus lutarioriparius, assembly GCA_904845875.1. NCBI lineage: Eukaryota > Viridiplantae > Streptophyta > Magnoliopsida > Poales > Poaceae > Miscanthus > Miscanthus lutarioriparius. The sequence goes on from CAJGYO010000015.1 coordinate 27,730,275, forward strand.
ATTAAGTACTATAGGAGTTGATTGATCACCAATTGCTGCATTACCTGCCTTGATATTCTAATACCATTCCTTGTTACCCTTTTAGTCACATAAGTTAGTTATGCTTAGCCTTGCTTAGTGATAAGAGCCGAGTGGTGATTTCATCGTTCACAATGGTTCCTTACTCAGGAAATGTCCTGAGAGCTTATTAATGAATAATATTTTAACTAGAGACCGGACAGGACATGGGTTGTGTCTCTGGTGGTTAAGCTAAAAGGTTTACCTAGTCGTGCTTGTTCTGTCTATGTCGATTGAGGACCGTACCATTGTAGACCTGTTGTGAGTCGAGTCCATGTAGTATTGGCCACATACTCTAGTAAGCCTAATACCCCAGCTATTCCATTATGTGAAAGACCAACTATGCACTGGGAGTGGAGAGATGGCGAGAGTAGCGTATACACATCCTATGAAGCCGCTAAGAGTGGCATAGGGAGGTGGAGTACTGTGCTCTCAGGTAAAGCAAACCTGTTCATGTTTTGGAGGACCCGAGTGAGGGTTGATATATGTAGGTTTGGGACCTATCCTAGACCTGTATATGTGTTGTGGTAAGGAACCCTGGCTAGGCCAAATCGATTCGAATCGCCGTTGCTTCACAGAGAAGAAGACTCGATTCTCTGCTCTACATCATAGTTAATAACTAAAACTTTAGTGAATTGGTTATGAGATGTGATGGTTAAAGAAGTGATTGATTTAGATCAGGTGCAAATGAGAGACTTATAATTACTCAACTTGAGCTACAACATTAAAAGTAAGGATCAATTATTAGTAAGATTTTCTACAAAAGTTAATCTTGATTCTTGCTATAGACTTACCTTGATTCCCCGTAAGCCCGCATATCCTTGGAGTCTTTTCTTTTCGTCGGTTAAGTCTTGTTGAGTACCTTTGTACTCAAGGTTTGTTAAACCCTTGTTGCAGGTGAGCCTCATGAGCAGTTAGACTTTTGCCCCTGGTGCATGACAGTGCTAGAGGAGGAGTCCCAGCAGTAGAGTAGTTGTTGTGCACCCTTGGACAGGGTGAATTTCTTTTGATTGTAGTACAAGTGGTACCTATTTTGCTACCCCACTATCTGGATGGCTAAAAGTTATGGTCTGTAATAACTAAATAAATGGTTTGTAAGACTTCCACTACTTACTCTGATGTAATATATTTATATATTTGTATAACTATTGTAACACTACAATGCTCACTATAATGTGTCCTGCTCGAAAAGGTAAACGTCGATGATTCGGGGTTCCCCGAGGACACCTGACAGACAACCAGAGTTGTCTGGCTCCCATGTGCAGCCGTCAGAAGTCTGAAGGACAATGACAGGCACATGTGGGCCATATAACTTGGGTGATTCTGCATAGCTGGTATCAGAGCATGTCATTGCAGAAGTGTTCAAGTATTAGTTTACAAAACTTCCAAATGAACTATGCAAATTAATTTAAGTCTAATTTGGTCAAAAAGGTTACTTCTAACTTACCCTTATGCTTTCTTAGGATGCCTCGAGGTGTACCATTCGTCAGGACCAGGGGTAAAGGAATTGAAGGGTTTCTAGCTATGTTCCAGGAGCTCATGTGGCATGCCAATTTCTCTCATGCACCGGAGTACTTTGTCTGCACAACAAGAATAGGTCCCAATCTTGTGGTATTCTATGCTAGTGTTCTTCTACATCCCCGTCCCATGACCGGTCCGCCAAAAAGATCTCACATCATTTATGGTATTGGAAGTTCTCCTAAAGCTAGAATCCAAGCCAGTGCCTTTACTAGCCTTAGACGTAGATACTCAGAGCTTAACTATTCCTATACCTTTGCCTATTCCTTACCAAGTCACCCAGGGTGTGAATGAAGAACTACATCCATATCCTGAACATGAAGATGATACCTAAAGCTGTAGGATGTCTGAGCTTATCCGAGCTCTAGATATCTCATACCGATGCCTTACCTTGGAGTTAAACACATCTTGAAGGTGTTTGGGGGACATGACCATAGAGTTAGAAAACCTTCGTAATCGACACTCATGTCCCTCCATTGAGACTGGAGCACCCCTTATTTTTACCCCAATAGACCTTTTAATAGAAATTTACCTACACCCAGTCATTCGAGGAGAACGTCATCCCATCCTTCCTCAGCGTAACCACTATATACCCCCGAGTGAACTAAGAGAGGCTATGGGAGAGCTAGGAAACCTTACCCATCCTAAAGCACCAGGAGATATCGGTCATCCTATCTTCTATAATCTTCCTGCTTTTCCCCATTGTCATTTTGCATGTTACCCGTATGATCACAAGTGTGGAGGATACCTTTAGAAGAAGTTATGTAAAGTGGAATAGCATGTTTAATACCGCCAAATGTTGTAAAACTTTAGTTTGGTGCTGCATGTTTGTGTAATATGTTAAATTAAGCAATAAAGTTATGTAAATAGGTTTGTAGTAATCGTAAGACCATTCGTACATCATGTCATTACAATCTTAAATTACCTTCCCATTTGCAGGTAGTTTGGGGTTGAGTAAGTTGCTAATCCTTGTTCATGCTATCTTATCCTATGTAATTTTACTTGTTTGTGGAGTCTAGTAATTAAAGGTCACTATATTTCTACAGTATGAGGACTCGTTTTGGAACCACCGATACACCTAGTTCCTCACGTGGTCGTGCTACCACACCTTCACCTAATCCACCACCAGCACCCACTCTTACCGATGCTATGGCTACCTTGATAAACCTCAGTGCCAACAATGCCCGCATCCTCTAGGCAATAGCCCAGAATAGAGAGCCTACTCCTCAGGGTCGATAGGATCCACAAGCAAATAACACATATGCCGATTTCCTCAAAACCCATCCTCCTGTGTTTCTTAAAGCTAACGAACTGCTCGAGGTAGATGATTGGCTCGGTACCATTGAGCAAAAACTTGGCTTGATCAACTGTAGTGATGTCCAGAAAACCCTATTCGCTGCACACCAAATCTAGGGCCCTATAGGCACCTAGTGGGCAAATTACCTCGCAACACACCCAGCGGGACATCATGTTTCGTGGGCTAACTTTCGCAGCACTTTTTGATCCCACTATGTCCCAACATGTGTAATGACGATGAAGTTGGAACAATTTCTCAAGTTACAACTATGAAATCTGAGTGTGATGGAGTACTTGGCCTAGTTCAATAACTTATCTCAGTATGCTTTAGAACATGTCAATACTGATGCTAATAAAAAGTAGTGGTTCATAGGTGGTCACCAAGATTCAAAAGATGTTGACTACTTGTTCCACCGCTGGTTATCATGAGACCATCAATATTGCTATTTCTTATGAAGAGAAGAATCATTTGCATAAGGAGGCAAAGAAGAGGAAGCATGTGCACGCAGGATTCTCTGGTGGCAGTAATCAGCGCTAGAGGTTTGTGTATCAACCTGGCCATCGTCCTTCTTATCGTCCACCTCAGCAACATGGCCAGCAGCAGTCATTTGTTTGACCCGCTGCAACTTCTTCCTATCCACGCTAGTCGAATGCCACTGGTGTTCATATCAACAATCAACCAAACAATACTAACCTCCCATGTTTTAACTATGGAAAGGTTGGTCATTTTTCTCGAGAATGTTGTCTTCCTAGACAGAACAATGGTCCTAGGCCACCCATGAATCAGCAAATCAATAAACCTCAGCAGGGTAGTCAACAGAATGCTCAAAAGAAAGGACCTGGTCCAAAGACAGGTCGAGTTCATTATATTCATGGTGATGCTATTCTAGAAGGTGAACCAATCATGATGGGTATGTTTTTTATCACCTGTACCCTGCAATATATTCCTTGATTACCAGTGCAAGGCATACTTTCATTAAGGCAATTGTCATCGAATACCAACTATCCTTGGGAACTTCAGAGAATTATCTAGATTCTTTCCACCTCACCTAGGCTATGACTCCTCCATAGTTATAACCTTTCCATAAGAAAATAGATTAGTAGTGTAGTTTTTCCTTGTGTTTTATGAAACATCTTGCTGATAAATGTGCTTGACGCATTCCCTTTTACATTACTAAATCCCAGGCTTTAGGCGCTATGTAATCTCAGGGCAAGATTTCTGTAAGTGGGGAGGAGCAGTAACACCCCTGGTGTTAAGCATCACTAAAACTTGATCATGTCATCATCAAGCATGTTAATCATCTATAGTAGCTCATCGTGCTTTGCATTCACTAAAATCAATATTTATTTACTAGTATCGCAATGCATTTGTGTTGGTTTGTGCTTAACCTCAAAAATCCTTTTAAGGTACTTTGTGGCCTTCTATTTTTGAATTTCACTAAAATACTTGAAATTATGCCCTAATAAACTTTGAGGCATAAATTATGTGCTTTATACTAGTGTCAAGTGTAGGGTATCAATTAAAGTTGAAACCATTAAAATTTTAGCCCCAAATTTGAATCCAAACTTGAATTTCACCACTTGATCAAATTTGGTTGAGTCCTGGATTTCAGCTTTTGATTTGACTTTGAAGCATTTATTAAAATGAATTTCTCTAAAAAACTTGTTCTATCAAAAGTATCATTTTGAAGTATGAGGTTTATGCTTCACAATGGTTGTTGACGATAGTTAACAAACATTAGAAACCATCAATATAACTTGGATAAGGGCATGAAAGTAATCACCAACATAGACTTAGGGGTTTAAACTAATAAATTCCACAAGTTTTGGTGAATCTATGTTTTCAGCAGGGTTTATCTAGAAAATCATCAAGCTGGACCTAGATGTCAAGTGGTGAAAACAAATCCAGAAGGTTCCAGAGGACACTAGAAGCCAAACCACCAAAGAAGACCATGAGACGATGCCAGGTGTGGCCAGGCCAGGCAGCCCCTGGTGCCCACTGTCAACCTCCTCCTTCGAATGTTAGTTCTCCACCACCTTAGGGTTTGCATCTACGTTGTTCCATTAGGTCGATTTGATCCAAGGGCTCAGAATGGATGCCACGGCCTATATATACCAGCCTCTACAGCCCTCCCTAAGGCATCAAGTCATTTGAAAAGATAGAAACCCTAATCATCCTCAAAGCTCCACCATATTCTAGGGCATAACTAGCTATGCTAGGTCTAGAGGAAGGCAAGCTTTGCTTGGATTCCAGATCTTATCAAGAGCGTTGCTTGGTATAGCCCCTTGTATCCTCTTTTGTATCTTTCATTATTCATATGTTTGCTACAATTGATTCTACATTGTTCATCATATTATTCATGTTCCTAGTTAACATGTTCATCATCTACTTTGATTATATGCTTAGTATAGTTAGATTATCATCATGTTCAAGCATAAGTTCGTATAGCGCTCGCTCCAAGGTACCAGGGGCGAGTGGTCGACATTGTGTCAGCATGCTACTTATACGTTGTTTACCTATGGATGCACCCTATATTCTAGGCCATGTGGTAGATCGTGGATGTGACCACCCATTGTGTCCTTTGTAGTCTACTCCCTGAATATAGGACAAGTAGGATCTAGTTATGAAGGAAGACAAGCTCGGTTCTTAATCTTCCTTAGTAATATCCCTTATGTGTAGATATGAAGTTGATTTTAGCCATGACTACTAAGTGTAAATGCACTAATCAATGTATGTTTTGACTTGTAATTAAGAATGACTTAGGAATTATTCCTCTAACATTCTACTTAGCCATGCTAATGCCATAGAAAGGAGTATTCTGAGTGATCAATGATCAGTTATTACTTACCATTCACATACATTTATCTCTTGACTTATCCCTGTTGTGAGCAGAATATTGGTTATGGTTTATTTCTCTATCATGTGTATAAGTTATCAATATATTCCAACTGCCATCCTTCCCTATGGTAAAAATATAAATAATGATACCTAGAATACTCCCAGGTGAAATGCTACAATGGTATATTATCTGTGCGCTTACAGATACCTTCATATACATATTTGCATTCTTTCTAGTCACAATGAAATACTTAAGTACTTTTTAGTGTCATTCTAGAGGTGACGCTAAGTTACAATAAAATACTTAAGTACTTCTTAGTGTTATTCTAGAGGTGACACTAGAAACTACCAACAAGTATTTCTAGCATCATAGTTAGGGATGACAACTTAGTAAAAGTGATGTTAAGAAATGTCAATAAACATTAGGTGGCTACATAAACAAGTGACATGTTAATAAATACCAACAAGGCTCACTTAACTATTTTCTAAAAACCCTAACTATCTAAACTGAAAGTTCAATGTTTTAGTTTTTTCTACCTCTGTTCTTCCCTCTTGATCTCTTTAACTAGTTAAAATTAGGGGGTGATGCTTAAAGCAAAGATGCAGAGCCGATGAAGATGAACAACTTTTCTGTTTGGAGATCTTCAAGTTGCCACATGAAATATAGTGAAAATGGGAGAGGAAGGGGGCTATTTCAGTCACTAGAGTGCTCACCAAAGCAGCTGCCATGCAGTAGCTTGCCGACAACCGCTGCCCTCGCTCACCGCCTTGTGCGCGTGTGACGCGTAGTTGCTTCGCCTCAACGCTTCGCAACCAGTTGCTAGATGCCCCAAAGCTACTTCATCACCCTTAAGTCGCCAAGCTAGCCACCGAGCCCATCTTCCTCCTTTTCCACTGCCACCATCAAGCCCTCGGTTCATTGGTTGATCTCGGCATCACTGCTCAACCTCATCACATTTTGACTCGCAGCAACACTCGCCACCATCTTGTGCACTGCTTGAGCCAGTCCATCCTTGCTCTAGTCGCCGGAGTCACCATAACACCATTGTCTTCCTTGGCGTCGAGCAGAGCACCACCATGAGTCCCTCACCATGGCCAGCCCTCTGTGGCGCACCTCCATTTCAACCCTTTTGTGTTTTAGTTTCTCCTTATCGCCCTGTTGCTCATCATCATGTCAGTTTTCATAGTGGGACTCTAGACGCACCGGAACACCGTTGTGTCTACGAGTTCACACCACCACCATCAACCTCGACGCCGGTGATCTAGCTCCACCATGTCTCCGTCTCAACCAGTAGCCATTCCAATGTCACGGTGAGCTCCTGATGCTAACATCGTCATCCATTTTACCTCTACCATGCCCTAGTGGTAGGAGCACCGCCGCGCCTGCGTGCTCTGCCTTGCCAGTCCACCGCAGCCATGGTCGCGTGCGTAGATAGCTTGCGTGCACCCAATTAACCCCTTGGGAATGATCGTGGAAGTGAGGCGAGTGTGTTGATACCCTTTCTGACGCTGGTGATCTCACCGTTGGGTTGGTCCGCCAAGCCGGAGCTCCACCATGCTGCCATGGGCACTGGTGGGTATGGTATCGTACCCTAACCTTTCAACCATCACCACAGGTGAGTTTGTGAGGTCGAGAGGAACGAGTAGAGCTAGTTGCATCGCCGGAATCCCTGCCGTCGGCCACAGCTGCCACGCTGGAGTACTGCCGATCCGCTATAGCCACCGTCGTGCTCGCCGCTAGGCATCAGCCGTTGATCTAGTACCACCAGGAGATGCACAAGGATGGGAGGAGTGCAGCAGGGCAGGTCTCGCCGCCACCGAGTTACCCATCGGTCAAAGGCGCCGTCGCTGCGGTTAGCGCGAGCATAATATGCGTGGTTGACCGGTCCTGCTTGTCAGTCAGAGAGGGTAAGAGAGAGTTGAGTGAGAAAAGGGTTTTATCCTTTTTGATTTTCTAAAAATGCTAATAAACCATGAACTTGATTAATCCATAACTAAATAATTACAACCGATAAAATTATGAACAAATTTGTGTAAGCTTGTTATCATGTGCTTAATCATGGAAAAATATGAGTTGGTGAGGATCAATAGTTTTGCTAGGTCTAAAAATTACATCATTTAATTAATAAATGAACCTTCCATGATTTTTATAGGCTAAAATAATTATCCTCAAATCATGAAACTTTTTGTATTTGCTTTTTATGCTTAAATCAACCTTCAAAAAAGTTTGGCTCTGTTTTGATGAAAATAATTTGTCCACTTAATTTTAATGCCTTTTATGGATTAATAAAAATTCTAAAATGATATCTATAAATCCCTAAATGGCTTAATGTGATTTTGGACTTGATTGTAGACCTTGGAACACTAATAGCTTGCTGTTCCTTGGAAACTTAATCATTTTCATGTTGTGCTCATAATTAACTTGTTAATCATAAAAACAATAATGTTTTGTGAGTAATTAACCTAAATGTTAAGTGAAGGAAAGTTGTATTCAAGTTAATTAAACTTGTTAAACCAATTTTTAATCCATGTTTCACCTTCCATATGTTATGTTAGTACATCATCAATCTATAGCATGCATATTTACTAATGTTTAGTGAACGAGAGAGGTGATCCTAGTGTTGAACAAATCCCAGAGGAGGGTTTTCACTCTGTGGAGGTTGGGTCAGAGGGGCTGTGGTTTTTCTAGAGTAACTAACAACCCCGACACCGTAGGCAAGCCCCGGAGCTACAACGACTTCCTTGTGTGTTACAAATATTGTTCACTTAAATATTATGCTTGGTGCATTAAGTACTATAGGAGTTGATTGATCACCAAGTGCTGCATTACCTGCCTTGATATTTTAATACCATTCCTTGTTACTCTTTTAGTCACATAAGTTAGTTATGCTTAGCCTTGCTTAGTGATAAGAGCCGAGTGGTGATTTCATCGTTCGCAATGGTTCCTTACTCAGGAAATTTCCTAAGAGCTTATTAATGAATAATATTTTAACTAGAGATCGGACGGGACATGGGTTGTGTCTCTGGTGGTTAAGCCAACAGGTTTACCTGGTCATGCTTTGTTGGTATATTTAACGCACACAGATAAATTATCAAGCACACGGATACTGCTGTAGCTTTCACCTAAAAGTATTCCAAGTATCGTATCCACAGGGAAACGTGTGAGACTAACTATGATCTAACTTAACTAGGAGTAGCAACAAGGTTGAGATAAATAGGAGTGTAGAGGGGAAACTAAGGTTCTCTAGTTCTAACTTGGATAAGCTATGTCTTCTACTATTCAATTGGTAACATTACTAGGGAAAGACACCAATAGAGGATGCTTTCCTTCGTAACCACGTCCTACTTGCGCCTACAGACAGGAGGTGGACTACAAAGGATCAACGAAGCTATATAATACACGCTATATAGAACTAATGTCTCACACGCGATCTACCACCATCCAGAATGCAGGGTGCATCCACGATTAACCGAAGTCTAAGCACCACGCTTACACTTACGATTAATACTTTAACCTAGAGCGTCTATAGATTAAAGCACTCAAAAGAGAGTCGTGAACCTAAAGAACAAAATAAATAAGATGCTTACTTGAATCAGAAGTTGATCACCAGATAAATCTCAGACGCAAGCTCAGTTAAACTTGAATCCACCAAGGTACAAGCCATAGAGAGAGCACCGATAGGCCGACACCTCTTCCAAACTCTTCCCTCACTCTCTCTCTATCTCACTATTATTTACAAGACTAGATCATATGGAGGACTAATCTTCTCTTGATAGCTGGCTCTGATCCTCATAATATGAATTAGGGTTTCAAGATGGTTCCAGGGAGGGGGGTAGGGGCTGCTATGTATGGGGGTGCCTGGAACCCTCCCACTCTTAGTTAGTCTCATTGGTACTAAACTTTCCACCATATCTCATTAAAATGCACATGGCCTTTTTGGGCCAAATTCTGAGTTGGCCCAATTAATCCCGTAGCTCATGATGTGGAGTTTTTCTTTTATTTGAGAAATTTATATCTTTTCATTCCGAGCTCCAAATATAGAAAATAACATATCTATTTCATCAGCTCGATGAGCTTTTCACAATGGTGCATTCCAATTCACCATTTGAGATAATTTAGTTCTATGAAAAATTAAATATCCTGCAAGGCAAGTGAGAACACCAAAACTCGTAGAACTTGTTAGAATCAAACCCTATAACTATGTTTGGTGATGAAATTAAGTATATATTTAGGTTATGTTGATAGTTTATAATTTGTGTTAACGACCGTCAACATGCTTGTTCTGTCTGTGTCAATTGAGGACTGTACCGTTGTAGACCTTTTGTGAGTCGAGACCTTGTAGTATTGGCCACATACTCTGGTAAGCCTAATACCCTAGCTATTCCATTATGTGAAAGGCCAACTGTGCACTGGGAGTGGAGAGATGGCGAGAGTATCGTGTACACCTCCTGTGAATCCGCCAAGAGTGGCATAGGGAGGTGGAGTACTTTGCTCTTAGGTAGCGCGAAACTGTTCATGTTATGGGGGTACCGAGTGAGGGTTGATATATGTAGGTTCTTGACCATCCTAGACTTGCATATGTCATGTGGTAAGGAAACCCCAACTAGGCCAAATCGATTTGAATTGCCATTGCTTCACGGAGAAGAAGACTTGATTCTCTACTCTACATCATAGGTAATAACTGAAACTTTAGTGAATTGGTTATGAGATGTCATGGTTAAAGAAGTGATTGATTTAAATTAGGTGCAAATGAGAGACTTATAATTACTCAACATGAGCTAAAACATTGAAAGTAAGGACCAATTATTAGTTAGCTTTTCTGCAAAAGTTAATCTTGATTCTTACTTCAGACTTACCTTGATTCCCCGTAAGCCCACATATCCTTGGCGTCTTTCCTTTTTGTCGGTTAAGTTTTGTTGAGTACCTTTGTACTCAAGGTTTGTTAAACCATTGTTGCAGGTGAGCCTCATGAGCAACTAGACTTTTGCCCCTACTGCATGTTGGTGCTGGAGGAGGAGTCCCTGCAGTAGAGTAGTTGTTGTGCACCCAAGGGCAGGGTGAATTTCTTTTGATTATAGTATAAGTGATACCTATTTTGCTACCCCACTGCATGGATTGGCTAAAACTTACGGTTTGTAATAACTAAATAAATGGTTTGTAAACTTATGGTTTGTAAGACTTCCGCTACTTACTCTGATGTAATATATTTATATATTTGTACAACTGTTGTAATACTACAATGCCTCATGTAATGTATTCTGCTCGGAAAGGTAAACATGGATGATTCGGGGTTCCCTGAGGACACCCGACAGACTACTAGAGTTGTTTGGCTCCCTTGTGCAGGTGTTAGAAGTCTAAAGGAAAACGACAAGCACATGTGGGCCATATAACTTGGTTGGTTCTGCCACAAAATTGAAGCTCTTAGGAGCTCTCTATCTTCAACCCGACTCTGGCATTAGAGCATCCTGTCTGGTAGACAGGTGCGTCCGGTCCAAAGGCAGTGAGCGCGCGCAAGATAGCCGTTAGGTTCCAATGGTCATCTTCGAACTTGGTGGACACATGGCACAATCCCATGGACCAGACTCTGGCTACAGTAGAGTCTGGTCAGTCTTGGTGTGTCCGATTCGGACCTCCCAAGATAGGTTTTGAGCAACGGCTCTTTTAGCCTGTTGGGCTATAAGTAGGAGTGGTGGTTGGCCTTGGGCTGGTTGCTGAGCACCTTGGGGATGTGTTTCCCTTGTGTGTGCTTGACTTGAGAGCCCTCTAACTCACTTGTGCTTGCAAGAAGTGCGAATCCATTGCGAGTGAGTGATTCTTATGCGTTACAATGCGAGAGTGCATCGAGTGGCACTAGGTTATTGAGTTGCAAGCCGGTGGTGCTTGTTGCTCTTGGAGGTTGCTGCCTCTTAGATGTCTTGGAGGTGGTCTCCGTCAAAGCATGCAAGAAGATTGTGCGGTGCTCTAGAGAAGTGATTGTGAGGGGTGTTGTGCTTTCCCTGGCAAAGCGCCAAAAGGCAACTCTAGTACAATGCTTGTGTCATTGAGTGCCATCATTTGTGGAAGTTCTTACGGTGCCCAATTGTGTTGGGCAAGGCGTGGTGCCCATTAGCGCATGAACTCCCAAGTGATCACTTGTGTAGGTTCTTACGATGCCCAATTGTTGGGCTAGGCGTGGTGCCTATTAGCGCGTGAACCACCAAGTGAACGCCCGACACCATGGGGAGTCGCTTGCCGACAAGCAAGTGAACCTCGGGGTAAAAATCATCGTGTCAACATTATTCATCCCATTGGTTTGCATCAATGCCATATCCCTAGGTATCTCGACTTCCATATTTGCCGCCTACCGATTCTGGATCAGAGAAGACCCGAAGGCCTACGACGACCCTATTCGAGGAAGGATATCTCTGGATTGCACCAAGACTCTGACTAGGGCACCACTCCTTAGCTTGTAGGGCAAGTTGATCCTAGATATAAATAGCTAGCAATACCCACTATTGTAATCATTGTTGGCGGTCCTTAACAACCAAATCCGACCGCCAATTAAGACACAAAAAAGAGGAGAAACTAGCAATCTTAAGCATATATGCATTTACCGCTGACCCAATTCCATATGTATTTGGGAGATCATTGTTTTGTAGGACAAAAATACAAATACATGGGAGAATACACCAAAAGGTGCTTTTCGACAAAGCATAATGCTAAAATGCGCAAAGGATAAATAGAAAGGCCTATTCACTCAAATAATTTGGGTGAAAGTCAACCCAAAACGCAGCCCAAGTCAACTCACCAACCCACCACATGAAGGTGGTGGCAAGAGAGCTCGGCCAGGGTGTGGCCGCAGCGTGGGTGCGCCCGCACCCCACCTAGCACCTCTTTGCCGCTCCTTTGTATGGTGGTAACATGAAGGCAGGCAGAGGCGATGGAGTCCGTGCCTTGCGTCAAAAATAGCCTCCACACTGCCTTAAGCCCTGTATAAATAGAGGGGTAGAGCTCCCCTCTAACACACACATGTCTTGAGCAACACCTCACTTTTATTTGTACTTTTACCTTTCTAGTAGTAGTCTAGGGCAAGGCAAAGCTACTTTGGAGGGCTTGACACCTTGGAAGAAGAGATTCTTGATATTAATAGAAATATGAGTTCTTCCAAAGTCATGCTCTAATCGTATAATTATAGTCATACTTATGAACCAGAGTATAGTTGTTGTGTTATGATCTTGGGATATGAACTAGTATATAGTTTGTATGTCATGAGATTAGCATGCATGGCTTTATGCTTAACTACTCATATAACTTATATAATTAGAATTAGAGCTAAGTTGAGGTGGTGGTTCATCGTGCCGTTACGTGTGCCCAAATCTTTTACTTGTCGATCCATAGGGTCAAAGTCCCAGGGGGACTTGGGATGTTTCTGTGTATGTGAGCGTGGTGCTTGGGTATGGAGAGACAAGTGAATGCATTGTCCTTCTCCACGGTTGAGGGGTAGGTGGTAGGTGGTGATAGCCCTGTCTATCCCTTGTATTCCCTCACATTTGTTTAGGGTGTAGGAGTCTAAATTGTCACATGAGGTTGCTGGCAGACCCATACTTGGTGGCCTCCCGACCTGCTTCACACTTAGCACTAAAACTAATTATGTAGCTTGTATGACTATCAACTAATCTTTGTATGACTATACTAGACCATGCCTTCTCCACTTAGGATTATTCTTTCTTTTCTATTTTATCCTTTGAGGAATGCCCAATTGTGTGTCCATTATCCTGAGAATACCATTCGTACCCCTGTTATAAACATTGGTGTACTTGTAAGTATATTATTCAAGTTCATATCCATACTAGACTTTTAATCAATATATGCCTTCCTGTGGGAAAATATAAATAATGATACCCTGAATACTTCTAGGTGAAATACTACAATGATAGCTCCGTGCACTTGAGGATAAATATCTAAAATTGTTAAGGAACTATCAAGGCCTTACCTAGTGGCATTGCTATTTATTAGTGATGTTGCTAAGTATTGCCAACAAGGTATTTTTGGCGCCTTTGCCGGGGATGGATTCTATCTCCGTACTTGGTGAATATGTTAAGAAATACCAATAGTCATCAACTCTTTGAGAGGCATAGCTACATTGTAATTGCAATCTCACCAAATTCAAGCAATACAAGAGTAGCAACTAGGACGTAAGGCTTTTACTCACTTTCTGGGGGCCTAAACCAGTATAAATCTCATGTCTCCACTATGATTGTTCTTCGCACCAAGTAGGGTTCCCCAAGAACCAAGTATCTGCCGGTAAAAAACACCGACAGAGGTGCGCTAGGTAGGGGCATCGTCCGCGAAGACTGATCATGCCAATCATCAACAAGGTCTAGTACCCAGAACCAATGCACTTTGATGTCACCATGGCACCTTCCTGTCAAATCTGTAGTTATGGGTGAATTCTACTCATATTCCTAGATCTATTCTCCACCCCGCGATGTGTCACCGACTGTCCACTTTGGAAGTCTGGTATTTGAACACTAGGGAGATTTCAATTTGAAGTTGACAGGGATCAATGATCTTGATCTGACCCATGCTAGCCGCAAAGTTTTTATCTCATTCGGTTTGATCCCTAAAGATCTAGCTAACTTCGCTGCTCGTCTCAATCTTGACTACGATGGTTCAGTGAAAGAGGTTAATCCTTATGAAAGTCATAGGGTTTACATGGCCACATGGGACAATGCACCGACAGCAACTAGCGCTAGGTCATTAGCAACTCATCAGTTGCCACACCTCAGTAATGCTCCTATGCTCAATACAATTCTAGCACAAATAGTGACAGAATCTTCCCTGTGCCCAAGGAACCTAAATTCTGACTTCCAAGTGGCTTAGGAGGACAATATTCAGATTAGGATGCTCCTAGAAACTATGGGAGCCCTGGCTCAAGAAGGCACACCACTAGCAATTGTCATCAAATAGGCACAAGAACTGGCTCATCAGGCTAAGCAACGCCTAGAAACAAAGGCGGCCGCACCCTCTAGTCGGCCAGGTCCCAATCGCGCAACTGAAATCATCGCCCTGAGAGATCTAACTAATCGGTGGGCAACCAGAACAACGCCCGCCTAGCAGCCAAGATCTTAGGCCTGAGTTAGATGCGACTTGGAGAACTTGGGATGCCCGACAAACACTTAACGCCAATCGAGCTCTGCACTATGGCACCAATCCTCGAGTTTCATATAACCGATTACTTCGTGTTTACTCAAAACTTGCGCAGGGTAGTTTGGCCCTCAAAGTTCACGCCTAGACCAATCGAAAAGTATGATGGGACCACCAATCCTAAGGAGTGGATCTAGATCTACTCTATTGTCATTGAGGCAACATCAGGTGATGACTATGTAAAAGCAAATTACGTCCCGACTGTCCTACAAGCCTTGGCCCGAACATGGTTCATGAATCTACCCGAAGGCACTATCAAGACCGAGGATCATCTACGCAAGATGTTTGAAGGCAATTTCCATGCGACATACACCCATCCTAGCCAAGAGGATGATCTATTTGCATGTGTTTAGAAGCCCGATGAATCTCTTTAGAATTTCATCTGCCGGTTTAGTGACATCCGCAACATGATCCCCGACATGATTGAAGATCAGGTGATAGTGGCCTTTAAACAAGGATGCAAGGATGAAAGGACCACAAAAAAGTTAGCCACTAAAAATCCAAAGATGGTGGCCGAACTCTACAAGATTATCGAGTAAACAGCCAAGGACCCAAATGCCCGAGCTCGAGTGCACGGTCAACCCGAGTCCTCCCAGGGAGCAGAGGACAGGAAGAAGAACAAGGACAAGAAGCACCAGATTGGAGATGCCGAGGTCCTTGCAGCAGAAAAGGGAAAAGCTCTGCCCCGATGCCAAGGTAAACCTAATGACCTCCCCTTTTTATTGACATGTTCATCGTTCAACCAAGCACTCCTTCACGAAGTGCATAGTGTACAAGAAGCAAAAATAGGAGGAGGAGCAGTAGCATAGGGCTGAAGCATCTGGTCACCAGCAACAGCAGAATCAGGATGTTCACATGGCATACGAAGACAAAGAGATCGCCTTGCCCGAGAATGAGATATTTACCATCTACGGTGGCACTGCCACCCCAACATCCAAGACCAAGCTAAAACAAGTCCAATGATAGGTGAACAGTACCCAGCCATCGAACCAAAGCCTCAAATGGTCAGAGGTCCCTATCATGTTCGATATCAGGGATCACCCCCTAAATTTGTACGACGGTCCACTGCTCCCATTGGTGAACAAACCTTATATTGGGAACTACAAGGTCAAGTGAACCATAATCGATAGTGGCAACACTCTCAATCTACTCTTTGCAAGCACATATGACAACCTCGCGTTGCCCAGGAAGGCCTTGATCCCGATTAAGGAGCCTTTCTATAGGATAGTGCTAGGCATGTCAGCTTACGCCCTCGAGAGAATTGACCTCTAGGTTACCCTTCAAGAAGGCGACAACCTAAGGTCCAAAATCCTTACTTTTGAGGTGGCTGATTTCGACTCAGCATACAACTAAATTTTGGGTCAATCATTCCTGAAGAAATTCATGGCTATCGCCCATTTTGCCTACTTGGTGCTCAAAGTACCAGGGCCCTATGGCCTTCTAACCGTGTATGGTGGTCGGAAGGGCATTGTAGCTTGCTACATGAAAAGTTTTGATCTCATCAAGTAGTTTTAGCAGGCACCAGCCAACCTGAATGAACCGTCAGCCAAGCAGCAGAAGCTCCTTGCCCCTACGGTCATGACGACACCAAAGGCAACCCTGCCTGCACCAGTTACATTTACACCAACTACCGCCATTGCAAGGGACCTAACCAATAGGCCGGTGGATCCCAAGACGTCCTAGGATGGTGAAGATAGAGCTAAGGCCCTGGTGCTTCAATAGCTTCAGACTCCAGTGCTCCCGATGCTCCCAGCATCCCAAGCGCCAGAACTCAATCTCATTGGCAACCAAACCACCTATCAGAATTAGGCTAATGTCGTGAACAAGCCCGTTGATACACTTCAACCTAAGGAAATCATCGAAGGGCACCCGACCACTAAGACAGACGTCATTGACGAGAGCAATCTTGATAAAACTACTAATATCGGGACCAATCTCCCTCTTCAATAGGAACTTGAGCTCATTGCTTTCCTTCGGGCCAATAAGGATGTGTTTTCTTGGGAACCATCTGACATGCCCGGGATCCCTAGGGAGGTAATCGAGCACAAATTAGGTCTTCCAGCTAGTGTTTGACCAGTTAGACACAAACAAAGATGCAATACAATTGAGAAGCGAGCTGCCATACGATATGAAATCAACTGATTGTTGAAGGCCAGTTTCATACGAGAGGTCCCTTTCCCAGAGTGGCTTGCAAATCCCATCATGGTTAAGAAGCCCAATGTAACATGGTGGATGTGCGTGGACTACACCAACTTATACAAAGAATGCCCAAAGGATGAATATCCCCTTCCGAGGATAGATCAAATTGTAGATTCAACCTCCGATTGTGAATTGCTATGTTTTCTAGATGCCTATTCTAGGTATCACCAAATTAACATGTGCATAGATGAAGAAAAACTACATTTGTAACTCCTTTTGGTCTGTACTATTATATTAAGATGCCTTTTGGCCTTAAGAATGTTGGTTCTCCGTTCATATTGTTCTCGAAGGCCAGATTGGCCACAATGTGGAAGCATATATTGATGATATTGTTATTAAAAGCAAATTCAAAGGTGATTTGATCACCGATCTAGAAGAAACTTTTAATAACTTAAGTAAGAACAAGATGATGCTAAACCCCAACAAATCTACCTTTGGCATTTGCTCGACTAAGCTACTCGGGTACTTAGTGTCTCATCAGGGCATAGAAGCAAACCCGACGACGGTCAAGGCAATTGACGATATGTAGTCTCTGCGTAACAAGAAAGAAGTCTATAAGCTAGCTGGCATGATGGTAGCCCTAAGTCAATTCGTATCCATGTCAAGCGAATGAGGTATGCTATTTTATAAATTGTTAAAGAAACATGACAGTTTTCTTTGGAGTGAATAGGCCAAAGAAGCATTTCAGGCATTCAAGCAATGCTTGAAGCAGTTACCTACATTGGTGCCACCCAGAGATGACAAAATCATGCTCCTTTACGTATCAGCAATTCCTATAGTTGTTAGCGCGATCCTGGTAGTCGAGTGTCTGGTCGAGAAGTCTAGAAAACAACACCCAGTGTATTTTGTCAATGAAGTTCTACATGACGCTAGAACCATGTACTCAAGCATTATTTCTTAAGTCACTAGATCAAAATGGTTTCTTCATATCCACTCATTACCATTGTTCACAATTGAGATGTCATTGGTAGAATCGCTCAATGATCAGTCGAGCTAGGACAGTACAACATAGAATTTGTGCCTAGGACTGCGATCAAATCATAGGCCCTAGCTGATTTTGTTATAGAATGGACAAACCTCGAAGCTGAGGAGGAGGCCCAAAACCAGAGCACTACCTCATGTTCTTTGATAGAGCAAAATCCAAGAATGGTGCAGGGGCTGGAGTCATCTGGATCTCTCTAGAAAGGGACGCCATGAGGTATGCAATTCAAATAGATTTCACTAACCCAACTCCAACCAACAACATTATTGAATATGAGGGACTGCTAACTAGTTTGTGAATTGCCATATCCTTGGGAATCCGATGACTACTTATGAAAGGGGATTCAGAAGTAGTTGCCCAACAAACCCGTAAAGGATATCGAGCAACGAACAAGAACATGGCCACTTATTTACAGGCATATAGACGATTGGAAACAAAGTTTGATGGACTTGAGGTCCAATATATCCTAAGAAAGCTTTACTTAGATGCCAATATGCTCACTAATCAATCAGCTGAACAATAGCAACTTTTAGGAGGCGTCCTGGTCGAAGTGCTCACGAAACCTTCTATCCCGATTTCAAAGTTAGGTCCAAACCCCACGCTTGATCCATCAAGCGATGAGGCAATACTCTGTGAATTCCTTGGGAAGTCAATGTTTGCTGGGTGATATGGCTCGTGCTGCCTTTCTAGTTGGAAACGAGGAGAACTAGATGGATCCAATCTAGGCGTACCTCACAAACTAGGCTACCCAAGTTGATGATACGAATATGGAACAAACCAGCCATAAAGCCATGAGCTATCAAATGGTTGACGGTATCCTCTACAAGCGAGGACAAAATGGGGTTCTTCTCAAATGTATCACATAGGCCAAGGGCATTAGTTTGCTCTACGACATCCATGGAGGAATCTATGGGTCCCACGCCTCTCACAGAACACTGGTCGAGAAAGCCTTTTGATAAGGTTTCTACTGGCCAACAGCACTTGAAGATGCCTCTGAACTGGTCTGAACATGTGAGTCTTGTTAGTTTTTCAAACAGCAGACGCACTTGCCGGCTCAAGCGTTAAACATGATCCCTTTATCTTGGTCGTTCGCCACATGGGGCACCGACATCCTAAGTCTTTTTCCAAGAGCCCGGGGTGGCTACAGATTTTTTATTATAGCGATCGATACTTTCACAAAATGGGTTGAAGCCGAGCCAGTAGGCCAAAAAACTAAGGAAAATACAATCAAGTTTTTGCGGAGCATAGTAATACATTTTGGCATACCGCACCAACTTATCTTGGATAATGGTACCCAATTTACCAGCGAAAATTTTGAGAATTATTGTTAAAGACATGTCATTAAGCATTATCGGTCCTCAGTCTATCACCCGATGACCAATGGACAGGTAGAGCGTGCCAATGGTATAATTCTGCAAGGAATCAAAACCCGCATTTTTAATAGACTCAGTGCCAACAATAAAAAATAGGTTGAAGAAGTCCCTATAGTTTTATTGTCAGTACACACTACTGCTAATCGTGCCACGGGTGAAACGCCATTTTTCCTTGTGTACAAGGCTGAAGCAATACTTCCCCCTGAAGTCTAATTAAACTCGTCCAGAGTAGTGATGTTTTTCTGAAGAAGGGCAATCTAATCATCATTATACCGACCTTGAACTTGAAGAAAAGCATGATATAGCTGCATACCGAGTAGAGAAATATCAAGAAGCTCTTCTGAGATATCATAGCTAGTGTGTTTGTAGCTGGGCGCTAAGCATCGGAGACCTAGTACTCAAAAGAGACCAACTGTTGATGGTAGTTATCATTCATCATAAACCATCAACATAACTTGAATAAATGCATAAAAAGCTTCACCAACATAGACTTAGGGGTTTAAACTGACAATTTACATGAGTTTTGGTGAATCTGTATTTTTAGCATGGTTATTCTAGAAAACCGGCAATGGGGATCAAAACGTCAAATAAAATTGCGCTTATCCATGGTGAAAACTACTCTAGAAGGTTGCAGAAGCCACCAGAAGGCATCCCCCTGAGGCAGATGTCTAGGGGATGACAGGTGGGGCCGGCCGGTGGCACCTGTAGGCCGCTCGGCCCTCTAGGGCCCACATGTCAGCCCCCATCGCTACGTGGGTTCTCCACCGCCTCCCAGATTGCAACTATGCTTTTTATTCAAGTCGGTTTGATCCGAGGGCTCAGGATTGATGCTTTGGCCTATATAACCAGCCCCTGCCCCCCTCTAGAGCATGCTACCATAAGTCAAGATCAGACCAGAAATTCAGGTTTCCAGAGAGTAGAGAATAGAGCTCCAATTCTTCAAAGTTGTAGTATAGGCTAGCTAGCAAGGTTCAAGTAGAGTGTGGGTTATTGCTCAACATTATGTTGCTATTTATTATGGTCCAAGTTTTCTTTAGTTATATCCTTGATATAGTTGTGATTGATGATGAGTTTATGCATATGTTCGCAAAGTTCTTAGGCCAAGATGCGCATGGGTTAATTGGTCAACATTATGTAACCAAGGTGCTTAGATATTGTTTACCTGTGGATGCATTCTGCACTCTGGGTCATGTGATAGATCACGGATGTGACACTCCCGTTGAGTCCTTTGTAGTCCACTCCACGTTTGTAGAGCAAGTAGAACACGGTTGCGAAGGGAGACAAGCTCTATTCTTGATCTTCCTTAGTAATGTTCCTTATGCATAGATCCAGAGTTAATTATGCAATAGATGAGAGTGTATATACTTGGGCGTACAAAACACTTAGTAAATAAGGAATGATTTAGGAATATTTTGCTCTTACCGAATCTCCTGCCTAGCCATACTACAGTTTATGAATCACTATTTCCATCTCTGGAATTATTATCAATGCTTCACACTTATCATTTATTAATCATTTGACTTACCCCTGCCATAGCATGAGAGTGGTTTTATCATAAGTATACATATTTGTCAATATATTTATGCCAACAATCACATAGCTCCTCCCTATGGATAAAATATAAATAACGATACTCGGTATACTTTTGGGTGAAATGCTACAATGGTATATTATTTACGCGCTTGCGGATACTTTACTTTAACATATATAATTTTCCCTAAGTTTACAAGTGTCATTAATAATTACCAACCACACATTTCTGGCATCATGCTTGGGATGACAACTTAGTAAAGAGTGTTGCTAAGAAATGTCAACAAGCATTTCTGGCGCCATTGCCGGGGAGGGGCACATGGCTATAGAGAATTGATCAAATAAATACTTATTGATAAAATCATAACAACTCTGCTTTAGCAGGCTTACCCTTGTTTGTCTTTGTTCGTATTTTATATAGGGTATTGCAGAATTGGTTGTGATTCACCAACAACTTCCAATCGGAATCAACCTAATCAAGAGGAAGCTCAACACCAGTTTTTGAGCTATGGCTGACAAAACTCTATGTGAGTTCTCTGCTCCGAGCACCGAGAATATCCGCACTGGACCAACACTCAAAACCAACAACCTTGAGTTTGAGCTCAAGCCAAGCCTCATCAACATGGTGCAAGCTACACCATTTTGTGGAATGGCACATGAAGTTGCTAGTGCTCATCTTTAGAATTTTCTGGAGATCAGTAGCACAGTCGTCATCAAGGACGTTGCTCAAGACATCATACTACTTCACTTGTTCCCATTCTCACTAGTGGGAAAGGTGAAGAAATGGTTCTACACCAATAAAGACAACATCAATACATGGGCAAAGTGTTCAAAGGCCTTCCTAGAAAAGTTTTTCCCAGTAGGCAAGACCAATGCCTTAAGAGGAAAGATTTCTAGCTTCCAATAGCAGAAGGGAGAGACCATTCTAGAAACATGGGAATGTTTTCAAGAATATATTTCAGATTGTCCTCACCATGGAATGGAAGATTGGTTGCTCATGCAAAGTTTCTACCATGGATTAACTCAGAAAGCTCATGAACAACTCGATGCCACTGTTGGAGGATCATTCATGTCACTCACCCATAGAAAAGCTGAAACTCTTATGGAGAAGATAGCATCTAATCAAGGTTGGTCATCATGCAACATCCAATCATGCAATGAGAGTGAAGAAGTACCAGAAGACGTGTGTGCATTGTCAACTAAGATAGACATACTATTGAATTGGCTCAAACAGCCAATTACAAGAGAGATCGTCAGGCCATTCAAGATGCTTTCAATGCTCAAAACACATGTGGAGAATATTTGGGGTTGAATTCCCTGAATATCAAGAGATTGTAAACATCATTGGCAACAATTCAGGTTCACAACAACAAAGACAAGGATGGAATCAACAACAACGGACAACTTACCAAGGTAAGTACCTAGGTAACAATTATAATTCTTTTAATCCCAAGCAACCATCCTTAAGAGACTTAATCTTAGAACAAGCTAGGATTAATGAGAATATTTCTAAAAAGCTTGCTTTTAATGATAAGGTCCTAGAAAACATAAATACTAAAATGGATAGTTTTTCTTCTGCCATAAAAGACCAACTTAGCTATAATAAAAAGATAGAATCTCAATTAGCCCAGTTGGCCGCTGCTCTGCCTTTTGCTACTAACCTTGGAAATGTCAACGCTATAACCACAAGAGGTGGCAAGTCTACTCATGATCCGCCATATCCGACAAGCACAGGTAAGACACAATTGGTAATACAGGAAGAGGAGAAGAGAAATGATGAAGTTGAAGAAGTTGGGCCACAAAAGTGAGAATTACAATAAGATTTCCATGACACTACCTTCCTACCGTTTCCACGTAGAAATCAAAATGCCAAAATGGATGAGCAGTTTGGTAAGTTTGTAGAGGTAATTTAAAATTTATATATCAATATTGCTCTACTAGATGCCATACAGGTTCTCACCTATGCAAAGTATCTCCGAGACATTCTCAACAACAAAAGACCACTGCCCACCACTGAAGTAATCAAGTTGATGGAGGACTGTAGTGCAGCCATCCTAAATACATCACCTGTCAAGAAGAAGGATCCGAGGTGTCCCACTATCGATTGTTCAATCGGAAGGCAGAATTTTGAGAATCTTGGTGATGAGGACATCGCCATGCTGGACACACCGACGGCATGGTCTTCCCCAAGTTGCAATTCGTTCCCAACTCAGCTGCCACGTCGCCCTCGGATTCAGCAGACATGTCGTCACTGTTTCGGTCATAACTTTCTCATACGACATCGAAATGGGCCGTTCTTGGATGCGTTGGAAAGGGGACGACGACGCCGTCGTTTTGGATCTGGTCCCAGCTCCAGAAGGTCCATGGATCATTTTGTGTGACCACGGCAACATGCTGCGTCACCTATTTGGGCCAACTTGGCCATGTATCGTGTCGGGCCTTAAGCCCAAGTTGTGGGCGCCCAACCCCTAGCCGTTCCCAACCCTAGGTCGAGTCTTAGACTATAAACACAGCCGTCGCCGCTGCTACACAATTGGGTTTTGTTTAGAGTTTAGTTTTCCATCGAGAAACTGAATCTTTCATTGTAACTGTGGTGACAAATCCTTTTATAGTGATCCAGGTCCTCCATTCTTGATCTCCTCCACTGTGTCGATTAGTCCTTTGGAACCGAGTTCTAGAACCCTCTATTGATATTCGCGTCATTCATATTTGCAATATCAGATTGCGTGTTTTACCTTCTTGCTTGTGCTCTTTGATTCGCTTATGGGAAAAGCCTTCTTGGCGAGGTCAATCAAGTTGTGCTTGGTTGATAACCAACGGAGCGATGGTGTAAGGGTTGCGAGGGGGTTCGAATTGCGTCGATTTGAAGCCGGATCACCACGCGTCGAGATCTCCACAAATCGAACTTACCGGCTACCTCTCTCGAAGATCGGGCCTGTACTCATCAATTGGTATCGAGATATTTCAGGTTTACCGCGAGGTATAATCTCGTTTGCCTTAGATTCATATTTGTTCATTACCTAGAGTCTACAAAAAGCCCAAAAATATTTTAATTTCCGTTGTCCTATCGCCCTTTGTGCCTTTGCAATTTCGTTTGATTCGTGTTGTTGAGTTTGTGTCCGTGGTCGAGTCTTGTTGCTTTGGTTTAGGATTGTTTTCGTGGTCATAGTTCAATCGCCGTTCTTTGTGATTTTTGTTTTCCACCGCTATCCCATCCACTGTTTCCCAAACAACAAGTCGAAGCCACCACATTACTCGACTTGCCCCGCTTAGCCGCCTTGTGTAACTTCTCTCGCCGCAGAAACCCTAGAGGCAGGTTGCCACCGCTCTTATTTTGCTCGCATCGCAGCCCTCCTTACATCATCAGGCGAATACCTACTACTGTTAGTCACAGTGACGATCCTATGATCGGTGTTGGAGTTTCGGGACGCTTTGCCCTAACTGCCGCCGCCGTGTTGTGCCTCCCGAAAAACATACCTTGCGATACATAGGCATAACTTTTCGCTCGTTTATCCGAAAAATCTAAAAATTTTTCAGCAGCTTCTTGACACCATTTGGAGCCGACCCAAACTGGTTTCATCAGAATTGCCAAAAAAATTTGGGAAAATATAGAAAAAAAATTGTCAAAGTTTTTGCACGCTTTTCAGAGAACGTGCTGAATTTCTGTAGACCACATCCCACCTCAGTTGTAGGTGCCAATTTTTTTGGTTGCATCTTTTGTGATCCTTGTTCAGAGAAAAGTATATAAAAAATAGTAAAAAAATAAAAAAGTTTGTTTCCTACTAGTGCCTTTTGGAAAAATCCGGGAAAAAATTCAGGAAAAAAGGAGAAATCTGGGCTATTTGCTTGTTCTGTGAGTTATTTCGATCGTCCTTTGTTTTCACCTTGTTGCACTACGTCTCGACACGCCTTAGCCATCACCTATGATTTGTCCTTTGGATCCGGATTGAACAATCATTAATCTGCACTCGTTAATTGCTAATCCTTGCTGTCATATTGTGTGCCTACCCATAGCTCCACATATTCTTCTGTCAGCATAGGTTCATCTTGCATCTGTTACCCACGCTCAACAATAGATTGCTTCGCCACTTTGGTTTTGCTCCTGTTTGGCGTTGGTAACAATACAGGCAAGACGGTGGTAAGCCGCTTGTGATTTTGCATTCCACTTTCACCACCATCACCACCACCACCACCACCACTTGTTTCCTTTTAGTTGATAGGGATAATACTTTGGTGTTGTCTTTTTCTATCTTCTAACCATGGCAGGAACTCCGACGGACTTCAATGAGTGCGTGTCCAAGGGCGAGCTTACAACGTTCATGGTGAACAACGCAAATCTTATGACCGAGCGGACGTTAACGTGAACAATCTAGTCACCCGCATTGAACGACTTGAGCAACACCCTCCACCTTATCGTGGCCGATGATGAAGATGCGGATGCTTTTGGTGATGAAGATGCATTATCTTCGACGGTGGTGCCCATCGCCGTCTCAACTTCAATCATCGCGGTATGGAAGGTAATAATCATGGTAATAATGATCCTTTTGCTAAAATTAAATTTAGTCTACCTCCTTTTGCTGGTAATGTTGATCCAGAGGCATATTTAGATTGGGAGCTTGCTGTTCAACAAAAATTTGATTCTCATAATGTTTCTGCTGAGCATAGAGTTAGACTTGCTACTAGTGAGTTTACTAATTTTGCTTTGTTCTGGTGGAGTGATCTTTGCAATGCCAATAATGCTGCTGTTGTGCCTCAAACTTGGAATGTTTTAAAGCAACGTATGAAATCTCGTTTTGTTCCTCCTTATTACCAACGTGATTTACGTTTGAAACTACAAACTTTAAAACAAGGTGATAAAGGAGTAGAAGCATACTATCAAGAATTGCTTATTGGTTTAGCACGTTGTAGTATAAATGAAGATGATAATGATGCTAGTGCTAGATTTTTTGGTGGTTTAAACCATGATATGAGAACATACTTGATTACAAAGAATGGCTTAATTTTTCCCAATTGTATCATCTTGCTATTAAGGCGTAACGAGAAGAACAGGATGCATAAACAACACCGACCTTTCAGGTCAAACAATGGGAGGAATTTTAGCAGCGTTACGAGCGAAGACGCCTAAGCTTCTGTTGCACCACAGCCATCTACACCTCCATTTTCTTCGGGGTAAGTAAATTGTCTAATGTGTAGTTTCCACACGGTGAAGAAAGGTGCCACTCCGGTGCTTCTACTAGCTCCTCCTCGTCCAGCTCTAAAATCATTTGCCACCGATGCAAAGGCATGGGACATGTCATGAAGGATTGCCCCAGTCGTCGCGCTTTCATTGCTACCGAGGATGGATATGTAAGTGCTAGTGATGTTGAAGATGATTTAGCCCTTGCTGCTAACATTGATGCAGATCCCACCGAGGGCGATCAAGACAAGGAGGCCATCACCATTGACTCCGTGGCTGCCGCGCCATGACTACCCTAGCCTTCTTGTGCAGCATTTGTTGAGTACACATGTGGGACATGAAGAAGAGATGAAGATCCAATGCCATAATTTGTTCCACATGTATCTCATTGTGCAGGGTTGTCGTGTTCTCACTATCATTGATAGCGGGAGTTGCAACAACTTGGTGAGTTCAGATTTGGTTGACAAGCTTGGCTTGACCACACGACAACATTCGTATCCATATAAACTTCAATGGTTCAATAATAGTGGTAAGACTAAGGTAACTAAATCAGCACGCATTAGCTTTTTTCATGTGCTCTTATCATGATATCTGCTGATTTTGATGTTGTCCCTATGCAAGCTTGTTCCATTTTGTTAGATCGACCATGGGAATTTGATAATGATGCTTTACACCATGGTAGAACTAATACATACACTATCATACATAAGGACAAGAAAATTACATTGTTGCCTTTGTCTCCTACGGATATTATTAAACATGCTAATGAGATTAAAAATAAACCTCCAATGAGACATTGCTAAAAATAATGGAATTAAGTTAAAAGGAGGTGCTTTTCTTGCTACAACTTCGCCATCTTTGAGTTATGTGATAATCCTGATGCACCATGTTATACTATGTTTTGTCAACCTTTTATGTACGGTGCATTGCCCTGCTTTGTCACTAACCTTTTGCAGGAGTTCACGATGATGGGATGGAGTCGAGGACGACTCCAATTCTAGAAGGAGGGATGATGAGGACATCGTCAAGATGGAGTTGAGGACGACTCCAATTCGAGAAGGGAGGATGATGAGGACATCGCCATGCTTTGGACACACCGACGCCATGGTCTTCCCCAAGTTGCAATTCATTCCCAACTCATTTGCCACGTCGCCCCTCAGATTCAGCAGACACGTCGTCACTGTTTCGGTCATAACTTTCTCATACGACATCAAAACGGGCCGTTCTTGGATGAGTTGGATAGGGGACGACGACGCCATCGTTTTGGATTTGGTCCGAGCTCCAGAAGGTCCGTGGATCATTTTGTGTGACCACGGCATGGTGCTGCGTCACCTATTTGGGCCAACTTGGCCATGTATCGTGTCGGGCCTTAAGCCCAAGTTGTGGGCGCCCAACCCCTGGCCGTCCCCAACCCTAGGTCGAGTCTTAGACTATAAACATAGCCGTCACCGCTGCTACACAATTGGGTTTTGTTTAGAGTTTAGTTTTCCATCGAGAAACTGAATCGTTCAATGTAACTATGGTGACAAATCCTTTTACAGTGATCCAGGGCCCCCGTTCTTGATCTCCTCCACTGTGTCGATTAGTCCTTTGGAACCGAGTTCTAGAACCCTCTATTGATATTCGCGTCATTCATATTTGCAATATTAGATTGCGTGTTTTACCTTCTTGCTTGTGCTCTTCGATTCGCTTGCAGGAAAAGCCTTCTTGGCGAGGTCAATCAAGTTGTGCTTGGTTGATAACCAATGGAAGCAGTGGTGTAATGGTTGCAGGGTTCGAATCGCGTCTGATTTGAAGCCGGATTGCCAACGTCGAGATCTCCACAAATCGAACTTACCGGCTACCTCTCGGAAGATCGGGCCTATACTCATCACTTGGAGCAAGCGTTAGTGTCATGCCCAAGAAGGTCTTCAACAAGCTCAACTACTCAACACTTACATCAACGTCGATGGTTTTTGCAACTAGCCAACCAATCGGTCCGCTACCCTACAGGAATCACCGAGAATATTCTGGTAAAGATACAAAACTTCTTTTTTCCTGCAGATTTTGTAGTACTTGACATGCAGGAGAATGTTGGTATTTATACATGCAAATAGAATATGAAGGATTCCGCAAGCGCATAGAATACCATTGTAGCATTTCATCGGGAGTATTTCAGGTATTGTTATTTATATTTTACCACAGGGAAACAATGGAGTAAAGATTATTGTATATTAAAGGAGTATCTATCAGTCAACATACCATCATAGCTAAAGCAATGGGTAAAGATAATGATAGGAATTAAGCATAATGACACTCAGGGGATATATCACTAAGATATTGTAAACTAGTCAACTCAGGAGAATAACGGGTGAGGTAGATTCCTATGATATTCCTATTACAGGATCAAAGTATATATATATATACCAAACTTTAGTTAAGATTAACTCTACAATTGTGCACTTCGGTACGCCACTTAGACAGTAGAGCACCGCAAAAGGATAACTCGACTGACGGGGCCATGGTCCTACAATTTAAGAACCTGCTCAATTCGATGTGGACTACAAAGGATAGACAAGGCTATCACCTCCCGCTGCTACCACACAACTAGGGAACAGGGTGTACTCACTGGCAGAGCATCATATAAGCACCATGCTTACACAAAGCTCGGCTACTTAGCCTAATCGGTAAACTAGCAAGCTAAGCGCTCTATGAACCCGCACACAAAAGTAATGATAACCTCAACTAAGCAAGATACATACTAAAAGTAAGCATAGCCATGTAGATAGGAATATGATGAATTGATAATAAGTCTTGCAAGATGTACAAGTGAAGATACAAGGCTTCGCAGGGCCTCCAAGACTAGATCTGGAACTTGAGCATGAGCCCAACTCGACCCTCACTCCCGAGCTACTAATCTACTACATTGGAGAGATCTAGATCTAATTCTCCTAGTGTGTGTTGATCTGAATAAGAGATATGAATTAGGGTTTCCAAGATGGCTCTCCTGGAGGGCGTATAGGGCTATATATAAGGTGTAGCATCAATTTTGGACCCTTGGATCAAACTGACTTAAAGGAACATCGTAGATGTGATCTAGGAGGCGGTGGAGAACCAACGTATGAAGGAGTGCCTGGCATGTGGAGCCCACAGGCTAGTCGGCCTAGGGTGGGGCCAGTCGGCCCTGTATCAACGTGTCGGCTCGATCTTTGGTGGAGAGTCTTCTAGGGTCTACTAGAGCCTTCTAGGGTTGTTTTCATCGCCGATAAACATGATTAAATCTAACGATTGGGTCTACCTTGTGGTTTTCTGAATAAATCCACCTATAAACACAGATTCACCAAAACTTATGGAATTTATTAGTTTAAACCCTAGACCTATGTTGGTCATCCTTTTTATGCATTTATATAAGTTATATTGATGGTTTATGATGAACATTAACGACCATCAACAAGCTCCCCCACAATTAACATTTGCTAGTCCCTGAGCAAAGCTAAACTCAACAATGGATCAGTAGCTGCTACAATATTTTTACTCCTCAAAAGTACACATGCATTCAATAAAGAATTCTCCTCCGGATTAGAATAAACTGATATGACTTTCAAACTTACCCATAGTACCTTCAACCATGGGGCTTCATAGCCTTCACTTGGGTCTTGAGCAATTGAAAGACAGAATGATCAAGTCAAGCACTATGTCTCAAGTTCTTTGTTCCACCATTGTTTTAGAGTTTTTTGTAAGTTTTTTTAAATAAAACTCAGAGATTCCATTGTATGACACTCTCAAGTCTCTCAATATAGGTGGTATTTGTGGATCATCACCAAAGGTAGTAATGATGTTATGCCTTCTTTCTCTTCCTAAAACTAAGGCTTATGTGGAGTTCATTAGTAGGGAGAAAGCTAGAGCATACTTGCAATGCATATATTGTAAAGTTAAACAATGGATCAAAAGAGAGCTGAGTCATACAATCAAATCAAGATGTGCATGTGTGTGGATATATGAGGTGGTATATATGGTGGCTAGCCTAATTCTACTTTGCTCCTCGCAAACTTATCTCTCTTTTGAAACTTGAAAACATTTTTGCAAGAGATCATCAGCTATCTTATTCATCTCTCTTTTTTTTCAGGCGAGCATCTAGGTACCCATTGTTTTTTAATATCTTGGACACTTGTCCATTTTTTTTCCAATTCTTTTCTTTTTCTTCTTTTTATGAATAACTTTTTCATAACCCATGCCTCTTCTCTACAACAAAACTTTTGAGAGATAGCAACAAGAACTTTAGAGCATTTATTTGGTGGATGGAAAAACCTACCAAGCATATTTTTGTGTTCACTCCCAGTGTAGGAGTAACACATTTTTGGGTGGATCTAAATGGAAAGCATGATTTTGCGTACTCCCAGTGTAGGAGCAGCCGGTATATGTGGTGTGTACGTGATCTTGATTTTAAGAGCATGACAAACCTCTCATAAAGGTCAACAAAGCTTAACAAAACTCAATGCAAAACAAGCAGCATATAAGTGGAAGTTTTTCTAGCCTATATAACATGTATGGCTCTAGTGGGAATTCAAGCTTTGTCATACAAGAACTCATCATGTAATATTTTTGTGTTTTTCAAAAGATAAATCTTTAGAACATTTGTATCACTTGGAACAAGATAAACAACAGCCCAGACCTTCTCATATCATATCTATCAATAACCTAGACTCAGATCAAGCATATGCTACCCACGAGTTTCAAGTTCAGAGTAAATCCTTGTATCAAAACAATCTATCCAAACCTCAGGAGAATTCAAGGCTGAAAACTAGATACTTGAAAGAAATTAGAACAAAGCAACTATTCATCATTTCCCTTATTATTTATTTAGCTCTTAAAAGAAATTAAAAAAAACTAGACGTACTCTCTTTATTTTGTTTTTATTTTTTAGATCACACATTATAACTATATATATTTCTATAAAGATAAATTTTTATTTTGTTTTTAGCTATTCATATAATTTTTTTTAATATATATATAAAGCAAACTAAGAATAATAAAAGGAAAAGAGATACTTATCTATATACATAGGGGATGCCTTCTCCCCCAAGCTGTTTGTTGTCTTATTTTATTTTATAAGTTTTATGTTTTTTTATTGCCACCATAATGAACATTTATTTGGGTTGTTACACACCACAAGGTCGTTCATATGGGGCTTAAACATTTTCTTGATGCAAAACTTAGAATGAAACTAAACTAAGTCTATTATGCAAAGTAATAACTTTTATTTTCTTTTTATATATGCCATGCATACACGTTTTCTAAATGCTATGCAGAATTAAAGATGCAAAAGTTTAAAAGTTATGTATCTAGTTTATATGATTATGCAATTACTATTTTTATCATTTTTAGATGCAAGACATGAATGAAAATGCTAAATAAAATTTAAGCAATGAAAATATATGGTTAACTACTGAGTTACCTTTCGGCAAGGGTTCAATGTTTTAAGTCCTTCGAACGTGACTCCTCTTTATGAAGTTTCATTGATTGAGTACCTTGGTTCCCTCTTGAGGATGAGGATTCTTGTGGTGGTGCCTCCAGTAGTGGCGCTTCTAATGGTGGTGCCACCCTCTGCTGCCAAACCCATCTTGGTTTTGAATTTGATTTTGGTTTGACAGGTTCATCTTTCTTGACTTGTTCTTCCTCCTTGTTCAACATTTTAGTAGTAGAAGATGGTGACATCTTGAGTGCATCATATTATTGGTTTAGAACTTCCACTTGTAGAATTTGGGGGATGATTCCCCCACACTTTGCTCAAAGTGTGTTCTGCTCATGAAGACAAGGTAGAGATCAAGTGCATGGGCTCTATTGGTGGAAAAACACCAACAGAACCAAAACTATATTATTTTTTCCTACCAGCCTTAGGCACATCAAATCATGTTACACTTGACATTATGTGCATTCATTCTTACAACATGGGTGATAAGATCATAATGATGAGTATTAATGTGGCATTTGAATACATTTGTCAAAAAGAGCGGAGTTGCTTAACCTATGGAAGGACCATCAATAATGTATCAACCTTACATGATTATGACTATCTACCAAGGATAAGATAAGCAATATTTTAGCTCATTTGGTTAGGACTATGAGATCAAGAAAATGGTGCTATGAACAAGCTTAAGGAACAAAGCATGTTGAGTTAATCAGGTTGAATCAAGCAAAGTTGTCACTCAAACATGTTTGTTTCTTTATTTATGTGAATACCAAGATTAAAGGGAAGCTTTTTAAATAATGACCATTTACCTTAGAATGTTACCTTCGTCAGTGGTCATTTCTTCATGCTTGAAGCTTTCCTTGCTTGAGCTGTTCATGAACATCTTGTCTCCTAGATTGTATTCCTTTCTCATCCTTTTATCATGCCATCCTTTTGTCCTTTCTTTTGTGGATCTTGACACTTTGTTTGGACCTTCTACCCCTTTTATTGTTTCTTCTCTATAAAGGATTAGTAGACAACACATACCTGAAGGAATATACAAATGATTCAAAGCAAGGATAGTGTTATCATAGAGCTAAAGGTCATCCTCTATGCTATAACAGAGTTGGTTTTAATATTTTAATTAGCATAGAATATTTATCCCATGTTTTAAATAATGTACCTTTATTATTCACCACTACTTTAAATTTTCAATAAGCTTAAGGCAATATGTCTTGAATTGTTTTGAAGAATTCCTCAAACCTTGATTTGTTTCTACAAATGATATCCTAACATTCCCTATCTATATAACCGTATTCTATACAAGTATGTTTTAATCCAATGATTATGTTCAAATAGTATTCCAAAGCATACTTATAACAGACAAGGAAGCTAGAAAGGCTCAAGAGATTTATTCAAGTAGAAACAAGAATATGTATGGTAAACCAAAGGAGCATGATTATTTAAATTTTTACTTGTTAGAGATTTAACAAGTTGAGCACATCATAAAAGTAGGAATGACCAAGACAACCTAGCAACATGGCATGAGATGTTTTGAAGAACTCCATCCCCCATACTTGAATTTTTTGAAATGCAGAATCAAGTTTGGATGATAGAATTCTCCTATGAATGTGATTCTATGTTGCATAATGCTTGGTTGGATATACCTTGTGTTTTCCTTCATTTTATTAAAATGATTAGTGATAAACATATCTGAAGGAGGCTTATCCAATTTACCTATTGGCGAGAGCTCGTAGTCCATTGAGCAGGACCTTTTCTTGTATTAAGCTTGTCTTTGCAGCATTCAGATAATTGCATGATCTTCTCCCATCAACCCTTCTTTGATTTATGTTGATTCCTGGTTGATGAGATGGTGTTCATTGGAGATGCGAACTCAAGTTCCTCCTTGATTGTCTAGCAGCATGGTGGAGAGTTATTCTTCTTTGTTTGTCAGTGATTTGCCAGCCGTCTTTATGGTCAAAGAAGGAACCTCATTTATACATGTATGAAAGCTTCATCTCAATGACTTAGAGATGTGACCATGGTCGCGGCCTTACGAGACACCATCGATAGACCTCCATTGATTACTGATGTTTGTTGATATGAGGATGCATGCCATGATGTAGTGGCATTTGTCATCCTAGTCCTTGCTGTCGATGTGCGAGTTAGTCTTTTTAAAGGTGATGAAAGCAGGCATATTCTAGCTAATACGAGGTGGGTTGCATCTTGCTTCTCATCATCATCCTAGCTTGAGTCTTGGAAAGGCTCAATGCTATGTTGTCTTCAACTTTGCTCATGTCCTGTTGATTTGTCCATCCACTTTCTATGAGTGAGTGCTTTTTATGGCACTCGTCTTCTTCCTTTTTGTTCCATAACTGAAGTGGTGATTTGGCTTGGGTATGCATGTTCAAACCAAACCATGAATAGGCATAGCTTATACTCATTTTTTCTGCAAAACGTTAGTGGACACATACCCGAGGGCAAATAACGAATTTGAAACACGGGTTGTTGTCCATAATTTTTGCAATTTTCCTCTATGCTAATGAAAGGATGATTTTAGGACTACTTTAGCATAGATTTTGTTCTGTCATGTTTTATGTGTTTGTTGTATTCTAGCATGGTTCAAGGCAAAGACAACTTGCAACATAAGATAAGTGAATAAACCTTAATACTCACAGTTCTTCCTTCCATGAAGAATGTGCTGGGTCTTCTTTGCTTAAAGTTATTGGAATTCATCATATGCCTTGTGTCATCTTTGATATGAATTCATCACTTGACTTACCCAGATTGAATTTGAGAGTTTTCTATAGGGGTTAGTACAACAAAATAACTGCTATCTACTAGAGCATATTCTTGGTTAAGCATTTTTAACCTGAGCACCATACTTAATTTAAAAAGGCTTTGAAAGTAAGATCAGCACTCCAAAACTAAGCACCATGCTTAATTTAAAAGATGTATGAAGATACCCCAAACCCAAGCATACTATAGCAGACAATAGTAGCATAAAAG
Organism: Miscanthus lutarioriparius; assembly: GCA_904845875.1. Classification (NCBI taxonomy): domain Eukaryota; kingdom Viridiplantae; phylum Streptophyta; class Magnoliopsida; order Poales; family Poaceae; genus Miscanthus; species Miscanthus lutarioriparius. Next base: position 27,764,869 of record CAJGYO010000015.1, read on the forward strand.
CATTATAGAGATTTTTTTCAAATAGAGATGAAAGAGCATGATCATGGTGAGATTTTTTTTAAGCATGAGCCTACTCACATTTTTTTTGTTTTTAAATGCAAACGATATGGATATATGTTGGGAACTAAAAATGTTGTGGTTTGGATATGAGAAAATTCAAACTAAACAGAGTGGATGCATGGATTATTCAAAGTTGACATGCAATGGAATGCAAAAATTAAAAGATAACTACTCATCAAGTTTAAAGTCCATGAGCAAGACTATCTCACCTTTCTTGATCATGCTTACCATGACTCACAAGATGGAATTTGTGAGTAGTGCAGCGTCTGTTTCTGTCACTTGAGATGTGATTTGAATTCTTGTGATGACGACATTTTTCTCCAATCTCCACATGGTTAGAGAATATATATGTCTATACAAACCTATGAGATGGCAGGGTTCCAGTGTTGATAGATCTTTGAATATTTAGGCACCTTGTGGTTCTTCAATGTTTCTTCTTTTCTTGTGGAAGCTTGCCAGAAGGTTGAAACGGTGTTTGTTGTCCTATCTTATTCCACAATTCAACAGAACAGGAGTAATCCTATAAAAGCCAGCGGTTTGTTAATGATTTAAATCTTTACGCCAATTGTTTCCCCGGCAACGGCACCAAAAATGCTTGTTGTATTTATAAGTGCAAATAGAATATGAAGGATTCCGCAAGTGCACAGAATACCATTGTAGCATTTTACCGAGAGTATTCCAAGTATCATTATTTATATTTTACCATAGGGAAACAATGGAGTAAAGATTATTGTATATCAAATAGTATCTACTAGTCAACATACCATCATAGCTAGAGCAAGGGGTAAAGATAATGATAGCAATTAAGCATAATGACACTCAGGGGATAGATCACTAAGATATTGTAAACTAGTCAACTCAGGAGAATAATGGGTGAGGTAGATTCCAATGATATTCCTATTATAGGATCAAAGTATATATATATACCCAACTTTAGTTAAGACTAACTCTACTCTTGTGCACTACGGGACGCCGCTTAGATAGTAGAGCACCGCAAAAGGATAAACAAAGGATAGACACGGCTATCACCTACCGCTGCATAACCAAAACTAATTTAAGAACCTGCTCAACTAACTATGGACTACAAAGGATAGACAGGGTTGTCACCTCCCACTGCTACCACACAACCAGGGAACTGGGTGTACTCACTGGTAGAGCATCATATAAGCACCATGCTTACATGAAGCTCGGCTACTTAGCCTAACCGGTAAACTAGCAAGCTAAGAGCTCTATGAACCCGCACACAAAAGTAAGGATAACCTCAACTAAGCAAGATACATACTAAAAGTAAGCATAGCCATGTAGATAGGAATATGATGAATTGATAATAAGTCTTACAAGATATACAAGTGAAGATACAAGGCTCCGCAGAGCCTCCAAGACTAGATCCAGAACTTGAGCATGAGCCCAACTCGACCCTCACTTCCGAGCTACTAATCTACTACATTGGAGAGATCTAAATCTAATTCTCCTGATGTGTGTTGATCTGAATGAGAGATATGAATTAGGGTTTCCAAGATGGCTCTCCTGGAGGGGGTATATGGGTTGTATATATAAGGGGTAGCTTCAATTTTGGACCCTTGGATCAAACCGACTTAAAGGAACATCGTAGATGTGATCTAGGAGGCGGTGGAGAACCAATGTATGAAGGAGAGCCTGGCATGTGGAACCCATAGGCCAGCCAAACTAGGGTGGGGCCGGTCAGCCCCCTATCAACGTGTCGGCTTGATGTTTGGTGGAGAGTCTTCTGGGGTCTTCTAGAGTCTTCTAGGGTTGTTTTCGTCGCCGATAAACTTGATTAAATTTGATGATTGAGTCCACCTTGACGGTTTTATGAATAAATCCTTCTACAAACACAGATTCACCAAAACTTCTAGAATTTATTAGTTTAAACCCTAGAACTATGTTGGTGATCATTTTTATACATTTATATAAGTTATATTGACGATTTATGATGAACGTTAACAACCGTCAACAGAGGACATGAAGACACCCCTCATACTTTAGAGACCCTTCCATAGTACTACAAATGTGCACATTGATGTCGGAGCCAGAGAAATCAAATTCCATATTAATAGCAAAGAAGAGCGATTCGCCTGCAAGCCAAGACCAGAGCAATGTTCTAATTTGGAATGGTCTCCATCAAGTTCGGTTATATAAGTTATATTGACGGTTTATATGAGAATTTTTATATGAGTTATATTGATGGTTTATATGAGAATTTTTATATAAGTTATATTGATGGTTTATGAAGAAACAAGTTCATCCGTCAAGGTCTGCAGCTCTGGGACCCAAGGACGCACCTAAAGAATAAACACGAATGGAGGAGTCCGGTTCGGTGGACTTAAAATGTCAAACCCTCGCCGGGAGGTAACTCGGTAGTTATCTATAATTATTTTTTTGCATTATATTTTACTTTGGCATATTTACTTTTCAACACCTGCATTATAAAAATAAAAAAATTCTCATCATGGCATTATAAAAATTCAAGCCCCATGTAAATAATTTTTACGGAGCATAAAAACCCTGTAAGAAATATTTACCATGGAGGCGTAAAAATTTAAAAATACCCTCATTCATCTTCTTATATTTCATAGTTTCATAAAATATTTTTTATTGCATATATATATCTGAATATACGGTAGAAATACGGGAACTAGGACCCACAAACACTTGGGGACCCACCACCATCACCTTCATAACCACTACCCATCACTTCTATCTCCACTCAATCACCACTTTCACCTCCATCATCTCTCCACCATCCATCCTAGTCATATCTCCACCGAAAGAGCACCAAAGGAGTAGATATTTTGCTTAACCACAAAACAAGAGGTCATCAGAAGGAAGGAGAGGCCAAATGCCATGATGTGGGGCCAGCCAGCCTGCTGCTCTAAACCCAATAAATACCCCCCTCCTGGCTGCTCAACTCACTCACACTGGAATCTAGCTTCCCAAGTTTGAATTTCCAATTCCAAATCTCGTAGTTTAAAATTCTCGTGGTAGAAGTAGTTTTGGAGTGAGAGAAAAGGGTGAGAAAGTTGAGAGTGAAAGTGTTACTAAAATCTTGAGTAAGAGAGAGAGTGGTAGTGTTGTCCAAATCAAGAGAGAAAATTAAAAAGAATTAGCGTGGAGGTCATACCAAAATATTGATTAGAAAAATTCTTTAGTCAATCTCGGATGACTAACCCTCTGGATGACTGACTTTTGGATGGCTAACTGCTAACATTTTTATTATCCTAATCCCATTCCATGAGTTGTGTGGTCTTTTGTCTATTTTGCAGAAAATGAGCAAGATCGTCGGAAAGCTCAAGCGTGCGGTGTCATTCCGCTCAATGAGAAGTTCGTCGTCCCAGGCAAGCAACGACATGGAGGTCGATCCTCCATCTCCCGCTGCTAGAGTGTCATCCCGTTCAGCCCCCGCGGAGAGAAACGTTCTCTTGCAAGAGAAATAGCTCAAGCTCTGGGACGATACGGAGAAGGACATCTACAAGAAGTTGAAGACCCAGAGGTTCATCCTTACTCCCACTTATGATCCAGCCCTGTTGCAAGCCACAGGTATGAACACTAAATTTGAACTCATTTTTAAGGATGTTGGATGGGAGGATGTTTGGGAAATTAATGAGCCGGGCTCTAAGCTTTTGACTGCTGAATTTTTATGCACCTTGAAACCCACTGATTCGGAAGTGTCATTTAGACTTTTCGAAATAGATTTTTCTATCCCATGGAAATAGTTTAGTGAACTTCTAGGATTTCATGCATAATGTGTGATTGATGTGGACACTGCTATACAAGACTTTGATAGAATAAAATTTTGGAGGGAAATATCTAAAGAACTTACTAGCTATTGTCCCATACCAATAAAATTCATCACCCTACTTTGCGATTCATGCACAAATGGCTAGGTTTTTCTCTTTTTCCTAGGAATGATTTTCGCTCTGTTAGGGATGATGAACTTAAACTGCTCTATGCTATGGTCAAAAGAAGAAAAGTTTCACCAGTCCAGTTTATGATGAAACAATGGAAAGAAATTCCTAATCTTAAGGGAGATGTTGGGTGTACTTCTTTGGTCACCCATATAGCTAAAAATTTGGGTCTTTTGGAAAATGCTTTTGTTCCTTACATCGATGGCATTCCCCATTGGCTTATCGATTATGAATATTTTAACCAAGCACACATGTTAAAAAAGGGTAAAAACGGAAAGTTTGTCATGATGTATATGGATTATACAAATGAAATCCCGTTACCAGATCAAAACCTTGGTCTATATGCGGTGCAGTCTTTTGTCTTTGATTTGCAGAAAAAGGAAGTAGTGCCTCACCGAAGCGCTTCTATGAGACTCGCATGCAACCCATAGCCCCAGTACCATGGTGACGATCCCATTCCCAAAGGACCTGCCTTCACCAGTAATGCGAGCTGGGACCAGCAGGGTTCTTCCCGCATGCACCAGCCCAAGCATGCTGGGTGGGAATCTTTCCACATGCACCAACCCAAGCATGCTAGTTGGGAGCAGCCCGCTCCTCAGCACGCTGAGAGCTCCTGGCATCAGGGCTCAAGTGCGCATTGGTAGGATGGCAACTTTGACTACTACCAGCAGCAGCCATATGAAGAAGTCTCAAGTGGCCATCAGGGAAGACGTATGTCCTTCTCTGCCTAAGGCTACCATGGCTAGCCTATGGGCTATCATGAGCAGCAGATGGAGCGCCCTCGCCTCAACAACAGGCTGGCAACTATCAAGGAGACACAGCATAACATCTAGAACCAACTTCTCCAACACACTCAGTGGCAAGCGAAGGCAGGAGAATGTCTCGCCGCCATCTAGCAACACCAGGAGCAGGAAAACGAGAATTGGCGATACTTGTTTTAGGATCTCCACATTGACCTACCTTTCTAAGAGACCATAGCAACACCCAGCTTGGGGGAGAAGCCCCGTTTACCAAAGGTAAGATTTTCTTCCTAGCATTTTATTATTTTCTTTAGTTTATTTTTCGAGTTTGCTATTTATTAAAAAAAATCATAACAAAAAATAAAATAAATTTTAGTTTATATATATATATATATTATAGTGTGATCTAAAAAATGAAAATGGAAACCAAATAAAAAGAGTATGTGTATATAGTTTAAGTTTAATTAAGTTTGCTTAAGATGTGTTTTAGTTTCCTTTCTTATTTTTAAGAGCTAAAAAAGAAGAGAGAAAACTTGAAGATGATCTCACATGATGGAAATGATGAATAGTTGCTCTATTATAATTCCTTTCAAATACCTAGTTTTCAGCCTTGAATTTTCCCGAGTTTTGGATAAAATTGATTTAACATGAGAATTTGGTCTGAACTTGAAACTCGTGGGTAGCATATGCTTGATCTAAGTCTAGGTAATTGATGGATATGATATGAGAAGGTTTGAGCTACTATTTATCTCGTTCCAAGTGACACTTGAATTCCGGAGATTTATATTTTTAAAAAATATAAAAATGCAACATGATGAGATCCTATATGACAAAGCTTGAATTCCTACCAAGCCAAATATCATATTTAGACTAGGAAAACTTCCACTCATATATGCTGCTTGCATTGCATTGAGTTTGGTCAAGCTTTGTTGATGCCTTATGAGAGTTTTGTCATCCTCTTAAAATCAAGATCACGTAGACACCACCCAAAAATATTTTACTCCTACACCGGAGAAAACGCCAAAAACATGCTTGATAGGTTTTCCACCAAATAAATGCTCCAAGTTCTTGTTGCTATCGCTCAAAAATTTTGTTGCAGAAAAGAGACATGGGGCTACGCAAAAGTTATTCATAAAAGGAAAAATAGAGTTGAGAAAAAATGGACACAAAAGTGTTTAAGATATTTAAACAATGGATACTCAGATGCCTGCCTAAAGAAAAAAAGAAAGAAATGAAAAAGATAGCCACCGCTCTCTAGTAAATGTTTCCAAGTTCCAAATGAGAGATATGTTTTTAAGGAGCATAGTAGAATTAGGCTAGCCACCATATTTATATCCACCATATTCCACACTGATGAGGACATCACCTGCCCAGATACAACCACATTAGCAACTTTTGATTCACAGGTGAAACAATCCTTTACCATGATTGTATTTGATACATTTGATGAATTGATGTTGCACCATGATGTGTGTTCATTGTCATTTTCAGAAATACATACATGGATCAAAAAGAGTGTTAAAGACACATGGAAGGCATGGAGGACCAAAGAAGTTGATTGGGGGCCAAGTACAAGTATTCCCAACATCCTCCACTAGGACACCACGTCACTTTTGGTCCAAGGAAAGAAAGAGATCAAATCCAACATGTTTTGGGGCTGGATTTGGACTGCAACACTGTGCCAACTTGCGATGGAATCCTTACAAAGTCTATTTTCATATGGATTCGGACTCATGTCTATATCTTGCCTGAGGCGTCCGCAATGATCAAATTACTAACGAGAGGTTTTTCTATCAAAGGTGCTGCGTCGCCTTATTTTGTCCCGATGGGCCGTGTATCATGTCGAGTCCATTAGGGACACGTCCTAGGGTTGGAGCCCGACCCCAACACCCTGCTGGTCATCCTTCCACCTTCATATACCCCTTAGCCACCACAAACAGATTAGGTTTTGTTTTGTTGAAAGTTGAGCCATTGCTACTTCTTTGTTGACGCGCGTGTTGGCTAGACCATCTGTTCTACTTGATTCAGAACCCCAACTTTGTGAGTTCGGATTGGTTTTTCACCTCCATATTTACAATTGAGTTTCTTGTTCTACTTGTTCTTGCTTGTTCCTCGACTGCTTGCAGGAATTACCCTAGTGGTTTGGTTGATCGTGCTCCACAAGATCACGACAACCATTGGAGGTGGTGTATCGGTTGCTATGGCGCATCATCCTTGGATGGTTGTAGTCTGGCCGTGAACGTCATCTCCATCCCCAAATCGAGTTATCCACCTTCTCTCATCGAAAGATTGGGATTCACCCTAGCGGGTTCATACCAGTTGGTATTAGAGCAAGGTTTATCGGTGAGAGACTTCGAATCCTTCGCTCTTTTTAATTTTTCCTATAGTCCAAAAAAGCCAAAAAAAAGTAGATTAGTTTACCCACAATCCTATAAACCCTTTGAGCCTTTGCTAGCACTGCTTAGTTAGGGCTTGTTGAGTTTTTGGTTGCATCGGTTGTGTCGAGTTGCTGGTCTTAGTGTCTATTCCTTTAGAGTTTTGAGTTCTATCACGTTTTGGTCACCACGAGATCCACCATCACCATATACATCTTTGCTTTGTTTTTGCTACCATAGATCTATATGATGTCCGATTTGAGAGTTTAAATACAATGTGGAAAGATAAAGTTGTCTTCTTTCCAATGCATCTAACCTTTAAGAAAAATTCATTATGAGTGCTCCACAATCTTCCTAGAGATTTCCGCATCCGCTGTAATAACAAGAGTTGTTAAATCTAAATTCGAAGGGGCTATGTGCAATAGACTTATTGTTTGGGTTGTCATAGTACCAAACAAAATATTTAGGGCTCTGCAAAAAAAAAAAAAAACAAAGAAGAAGAAAAACAAGAGAAGGAGAAGAAAGAAGGGGCTGAATCTGTTATTTTCTTCGTGCTGTGCTAGTTGCTCTTTTTCAGTGACTACCTTTGTGCCTAGGCTCACGTCTCTAGCATGGTTTAGACTAGGACCAGCATAGTACCGCCGTTGAACGATTACTTAGCTTGCTTTTGTAATTAACGTGATGCTAGTACTTCCTTTCTTTAGCCCACCTATAGCTCCACATATTTCAACTATAGCTTGACAGGTGTTGTTGTTGCGGCACCGATACACTTCATTCCATGGTTGTAGACTTGTTTATTGTCGTCACCTCCTGTTTGGCTTGGTAAGAACTTGTAAGGGCTTGTTTTAACAAGTTGAGTTTGAGAGAATTACAACCGACACATCCTAGTAGTTGATAGGAGGATACATATTTTTTTGTGTTTCTTGTTTTCTACTAATTATGGCAGGTGATACAGAGATTTTTGAGCTGTTGAAACTAGACCCTTATATTTAGGATGCCATTCAACACTTGCCGTTATATGATGGTAAGTTTGATCCTCAAGCTTACATTGATTGGGAGTTAAAAGTAGATAATGAATTTGATGAGCATGACCTGTCCGAGAAACAAAAGATTTGTATTGCCTCTAATGTTTTGATTGAATATGCTTTGCTAGAATGGAAACACATTTGTAGGCACAACAAAGTTCTAGAATCTTGGGAAGACTTCAAATTTCTTTTTAGAGATGCATTCATTCTTGCATATTATGCTGATTATTTGCTTGCAAAATTAGACAACTTGAAGCAAGATAGTAGGACTGTAAAAGAATACTACCATGATTTTAAGATTTGCATCATGTTTGGTGGATTAGATGAATGCATGGAAGATGTTATGAGTAGGTTCATGAGAGGGCTCAATTCTGAAATTCGAACCTTGTTAATTAGTAAATCATACATACATATTGGTCAATTGTTTTGTCTTGCTCTCAATGCTGAAAAGGAGAGTCTATTATCTGTGAATACTTGCAAGAATGATGTGACCCATAATGTACAAAATTTGTCCACTCTGCATGCTAATGAAGAGCAACAAATAGTGGAACCCATTGCTGATTTTCCTTTATCACAAAATGAATTACTTGTTGTTCCTTGTAATAAAGAGGACTTATGTGCCAATGATTCCTTTACTCCTATGCCACAAGTACGAATAAGTGTGATACTTTTGGCTTGGAACCATACAAATGTGCTGAAGAAAAGCTTTTTCACCCTATTACTTGTGCACAAGATTAACTGAATTTGTTGTCCTCTTTAAATACTTTGGGTTATATTGAATTTGATATTCTATGTAATCTAAATTGTCTAAAAGAGAAACTTAAATTTGATTCTAGTTTGCCAAGTTTTGATCATTGTTTGCTTCATGCAATTGGCAAATATGACAGCAAAGGAGAATATTTGGTGCATAAAGTTTATATTTGCTCTAATCTGAAATATCCTTATGGGCTACAATATCATGAATGGATAGGGGGCTGCACTAACACTAACAAAGTCTTGCAAAGTTTTCCTAGTTTTTCCCATATGCAACAGGGTAATCTTGAAGAAAGGGAGCATTGCTGGTTGTGGCCGTGCAGCATAGCCATCGCTCTGTGTTCCAACATCAAAGCAAGCACTTTTGAATGCCATTGGAGTAAGTCGAGGACGACTTGCAGCCAAGAAGGGGAGAATGATGAGGACATCACCTGCCTAGATACAACCACATTAGCAACTTTTGATTCATAGGTGAAACAATCCTTTACCATGATTGTATTTGATACATTTGATGAATTGATGCTGCACCATGATGTGTGTTCATTGTCATTTTCATAAATACATACATGGATCAAAAAGAGTGTTAAAGACACATGGAAGGCATGGAGGACCAAAAAAGTTGATTGGGTCCAAGTACAAGTATTCCCAACGTCCTCCACTAGGATACCACGTCACTTTTGGTCCAAGGAAAGAAAGAGATCAAATCCAACACGGTTTGGGGCTGGATTCGGACTGCAACACTGTGCCAACTTCCAACGGCCGCCACGACCTGATCCGGACTCCGTTTTAGGTGTTCAAGTACTCCATCGAGTCCTTATGAAGTCTATTTTCATATGGATTCAAACTCATGTCTATATCTTGCCTGAGGCATCCACAATGATCAAATTACTACCGAGAGGTTTTTCTGTCAAAGGTGCTACGTTGCCTTATTTTGTCCCGATGGGCCGTGTATCAAGTCAGGTCCATTAGGGACGCGTCCTAGGGTTGGAGCCTGACCCCAACACCCTGGTGGTCATCCTTCCACCTTCATATACCCCTTAGCCACCACAAACAGATTGGGTTTTGTTTTGTTGAAAGTTTAGCCATTGCTACTTCTTTGTAGATGCGTGTGTTGACTAGACCATCCATTCTACTTGATTCAGAACCCCAACTTTATGAGTTCAGATTGGGTTTTCACCTCCATATTTGCAATTGAGTTGCTTATTCTATTTGTTCTTGCTTGTTCCTCGATTGCTTGTAGGAATTACCCTAGTGGTTCGGTTGATCGTGCTCCACAAGATCACGATGGCCATTGGAGGTGGTGTATCGGTTGCTAAGGCGCAGCATCCTTGGATGGTTGTAGTCGGGCCATGAACATCATCTCCATCCCCAAATCGAGTTATCCACCTTCTCTCATCGAAAAATTGGGATTCACCCTAACGGGTTCATACCACACACACATGCACATCTTGATTTGATTGTATGACTCAACTCTCTTTGGATCCATTGTTTGACTTTATAATATATGTATCACAAGTATGCTCTCTCATACATTTACCACTCCTATGAGCTCCATATAAGCCTTAGTTGTAGGAGAAGAAAAGGCAGAACATCACTATTGCCTTGGTAAGGATCCACAAATACCACATATATATGAGAGACTTGAGAGTGTCATACAATGGAATCTCTAAGTTTTATTTTGAAAACTTGCAAAAACTCTGAAATAATGGTTGAACAAAGAACTTGAGACATAGTGCTTGGCTTGATCGTTCTGTCTTTCAATTGCTCAAGACCCAAGTGAAAGCTCAAAAGCCCCATGGTTGAAGGTAATATGGGTAAGTTTGAAAGTCAGATCAATGGATTTTCATCTAGAGGAGAATTATTTGTTGAGAGCATGTGTAATTTTGAGGAGTGAAAACATCGCAGCTGCTCCAGATCCATTGTTAAGTTTAGCTTTACTTAGGGACAAGCAAAGGTTAAGCATGGGGGAGTTTGTTGACGGTAGTTATCATTCATCATAAACCATCAACATAACTTGAATAAATGCATAAAAAAGGATCACAAACATAGACTTAGGGGTTTAAACTAACAATTTCCATGAGTTTTGGTGAATCTATGTATTTAGCAGGGTTATTCTAGAAAACCAAAAGGGGGATCAAAACATCAAATAAAATTGTGCTTATCCATGGCAAAAACTACTATAGAAGGTTCCAGAGGCCACCAGAAGGCATCCCCCCGAGGCAGACCCCGAGGGGATGACAGGTGGGGCCAGCTCGGCCAACCAGGGCCCACATGTTAGTCCCCATCACTATATCGGCTCTTCACCGCCTCCTAGATTGCATCTATGTCGTTTATTCAAGTCGGTTTGATCCGTGGGCTCAGGATTGATGCTCCGGCCTATATAACCAGCCTCTGCCACCCCTTTAGAGCACGTTGCCATAAGTCAAGATCAGATTAGAAATTAGGGTTTCCAGAGAGAAGAGAATAGAGCTCCAATTCTTCAAAGTTCTAGTATAGGCTAGCTAGCAAGGTTCAAGTAGAGTGTGGGTTATTGCTTAGGATTCTAGATCCGCCATCTGAAGACTGGTATAGCCATTGTATCTTTTTATATATGACTTTGTGCTACTTCAATATTATATTGCTATTTATTATGTTCCAAGTTTGTTGTAGTTATATGCTTCATATAGTTGTGAATGATGATGAGTTTATGCATATGTTCGCAAAGCGCTTAGCCCAAAATGCGCATGGGTTAAGTGGTCGATATTATGTAGATCACGAATGTGACACTCCCGTTGAGTCCTTTGTAGTCCACTCCCCATTTGTAGAGCAAGTAGAACATGGTTGCGAAGGGAGACAAGCTCTGTTCTTGATCTTCCTTAGTAATGTTCCTTATGCATAGATCCAGAGTTAATTATGCTATAGATGAGAGTGTATATACTTGGGTGTACAAAAGACTTAGTAAATAAGGAATGATTTTAGAATCTTTTGCTCTTACCGAATCTCCTATCTAGCCATACTACATTTTATGAGTCTCTATTTCTATCTCTAGAATTATTATCAATGCTTCACACTTATCATTTATTTATTATTTGACTTACCCCTGCCGTAGCATGAGAGTGGTTTTATCATAAGTATACATATTTGTCAATATCTCTATGCCAACAATCCCATACCTCCTCCCTATGGATAAAATATAAATAATGATACTCGGTATACTTCCGGGTGAAATGCTACAATGGTATATTATTTGTACGCTTGTGGATACTTTACTTTAACATATATAATTTTCCCTGAGTTTGCAAGTGTCATTAATAATTGCCAACCATGCATTTCTGGCATCATGCTAGGGATGACAACTTAGTAAAGAGTGATGCTAAGAAATGTCAACACCAACACACAAAGGATAAAACTAAATTATCACCCCCTTGGCTAGTGCTGTACATTGTGGTTGAAATAGCTCGACTAGGTGCATACCAGCTAGCAGAGATAGATGGAGACATCCTCCCAAACACATGGAACATGGATCAGCTACAACGCTTTTATGTCTAATAAACCACGTTCCTGACCCGTTGTTTCTTAGTGTCGTTAATGCATACACAGATAAGTACTTTATGTTGGTTATTTATTTTTGTTTTTTCTGCTATTGGTACTTTTTCCTGAGTATACATGCTTGGGGCTAGGGCTACCACACTATAAAATTTTCCTACGACTAATTTTCTACTCTTTATTTAGACCAAATTCTAATAATCTAAATAAAGAGTCGGGGCTATCATACTACTACTCACTAGTCTTAAAATTCCCATCCATGCTAAGCTAAAAATCCCGACTATGTGTAAATTGCACGGAAGCACGGAACGCAGACCACTCTAAGTCTCAACTGTGATAGGTCCTACATCTTGCATAAGGAAGCAGTCAAATGGCAACATGAAAAAGAATAATTAAAGGCTAAGAACAGTAGTTTTATACAAACAGACACGCTCATCATATAAATGAGCGGCACTAATGTTTGCAAATGTCTCAGGAACAAGTTGAAGTTTACTCATCTTCTTCATCATCACTCCTGATAGAAAGATCGAGCTTCTCAACAAATGGCCCAATAGTTGGTCGACTATCCTTAAAGGGCCTCCCCGCCTCATCTTTATCACAAGCATAGCCTTGTGATATTTGGCTAATATCAAGATCAGCGATGTCACTCTTCAGGATACTAACCGCATGCCCAGCTGCCATGAGAGCTCCTTCAACTAGTTTCTCTTCTACATCTACATGACGCTGTTTAGTGTCCTCAAGCTTTCTCCGGAGCTCTTCAACCACTTGCTCTAGCATTGCCTTCTCTCCTTCTAGGCGCCCGGTGTACGTGACATGGTCTGCAGACATGGAAAGGTTTGAGATTCACAAAGTAAGGCACATATTTATATTAAGTTATATACTACCTTCATTTGAATCCCGAAGAATTTGCACCTCCTCTTCAAGATGGGTTGCCACTGCCTTATAATGCTTGGCTTTTTCGCTAGCTTCCCTCCACGAGCTTTGGCAGGTCTTCATTCTATTAATAAGGGCATCTATTTGAGAGGGGTCATGCTCAGGAAGCGTTGCGTTGCTCCCTGGAACCCTAACCTAGGTCAAGAAGGCCAGGCGAATCCTAGACAGGGTCGAGACAACACCAGAGTCATCATCTCTAGCCGACACACTGGGTTTCAGCTTGTCCGGATATCCTATCAAAAAATGCATGAGTCAAGAGGCTAGTCGGGATCAAAAGGATGCCTAAGCAGTTTAGTTAAAACTTATGGTTTAAAAGGAATTGAGCACTTGACCTTCACTTCCTGCTTTGCATCGGGTTACTGAATGATGGCCCCAATGCCTTCTCCTGAGAACAAACCCCCTATGTATGTTTGACGCTATCTAGACGGGCGAATGCCTCGAATAATCTACCAAAGACAATCATAGTGGATACCTGGTCATGAGTCTATGGAGGGTCTCTGATCGAGTGCTCTTCATGGGCATCCAGTTGTGTTCCCCTAGCTCTAGGTCCTTCTACATATTGGGGGCTCTTAGATTTACCCCGAGCCCTCTTGGTTGAGGGAAGGACAACATCATCAGGTTTCCCCTGTGACCTATGTTTCCTCTTCTCCACTTGTGGGGCTAGCCTAGCAGTTGGCACCTTTTTAGGCTTTGATGTTTCTTGCATTGCATCCCCTGACCTTTTCTTTCTCTGCTGAGTCATCCTTGACTTGGGGGTGGAAGTCTTCTCGGGAAGGGCTTGCTCTTCTAGCGGCTTTGTCTCGGCTATCGTCTGCTCCTGGGCGGACTTTTCCCCGACTTCGAACTGCTCTTGGGCCAGCTCGCCTGTGGTCCTAGCAGGGTTGGAGCCCAGGATTGGGAAACTCCTATGTTCTTTCCCTCATCATCGCTCAGGTCGACACATCCAGGGATAACTCGCACTGTGGGGTTCACCTGACCAAATAAACAACAAGATCAGCCTAAAGTCTTGAGGGAAGCAAGTCAAAGTGAAATTATGCCTCATACTTGTGGAGGAGGATTATCGGTGTCATACGGCCTAGAAACATTCTCCTAGCTTGGCCAATCTATGCCGAGGATAAACTTCACCCGACGAGTGATTTCTTCATCTGACACTTCTGTACAACAAAACACACCAAAGTTAAATTCGAACATTGAATGGATAAACCTTCGATTAAGAGCAAGATCGAGAAGGGATTTCTTGCTTGCCACTGACTCTCTGTTCGGATCTATAACTCCTATGTACATAGAGGCAAGGTCCCTATGCTTCAAGGGAATAATCGTCCACCTAGCAAAGCTAGTCGTCTAATTAACCTACGCACCTATGTTAATCACCTAGTGAATCACCAAGCATTTTGGTGGCTAGAGCAACTAAAGATGAGCCTCAACTCATACAAGTCTTCCTTGAGTGCTCCAACAACCTCAATTTGGCTGGTTGGGATCCGATTTATAGCCCCACAAGTAGAGGTAGCCGTTTGAGCCATGATGGGCTTTTCTGTCGCATATTGGACCATTAGAGTCCTAACCATTGGACCATACTATGTCAGGGTCTGATCCCCCCCAATGGTTCTATTAGTAGCTGTTGTAGCCAACCGTTGGTGATGTTGTCTTTGACAGCTAGGGTCAATCGTCAGATGGTCCGACGCACACCCCCTACAGAGTCTAATGCCAGAACTCCCTCCTAGGAGCTCTCTATACACTATATAAGACCTTCACCTCAAATGGTTTGATGCCTGTACTCTCTGCAAGGTCTGACGCCTTATGTTGAGTCTGCTCTTGATGAACAGTATCTTTGTTTGGTCCGATGCCCTCCCTAACTTTGGTATAATGCTCTTGCATGCCTTTGCCTAGGCCCTACATGCTCCATTGGACTCTCCCATGGATTGATCCAACGCCTATCCTAAAGACAAGGTCTGATGCTCACAGAACCCCTTTCTTTACTTGTTTCTTCAAGATCCTTGCATCTAGCTTAGTTCTAAACTTGTGCCTTGGACTTTGCTTGATCTTTTTGGTCTTCAACAAGTCTTCTAATATCTTTCAAAACGTGTTGATCATCCAAATCATCATCTCACCTTAGTCCAAGCCACCTTTGCACCCTATTGGACTTCAAAACAAACACTTGCACTACTAAAGATTGAACGATCGCAATCACCAGTTTTACTGTCATAGAAGATAGAAGCGATAGTGTGATACTTCCACCATCAGTTGGATTGACATCGAGGCCAGGAAAGGAATCAAACCAATAGATGAAACTTCTAGCGCCGACGGTTGAACCATCGATGTGGCAGTGCTAGTGGGGTTGAATTCCACCATTGTTTGGAACGCCGAGCCGATTAAGATATGCGTTATGGCCGCCGGCCCTACATGATCATTTGGTCTACTAGCAGTAAATTTGGCATGAGTGTTCAATGCCCCAACTTCCAACACTGTCTCACCACTTCTACCAGGAACCGACGTACCTCATATTCCCTAATGCGTAAATGTATATCACAGATCTTAGTTGCTCTTTTCCACTTCTCCATCTTCATTGTTGGCCTATTTAAGTTGGGTCTAGATGCACATCTTGGGCAATCCACATACTCTTCCTCCTTCAACCCTTTAGAATAGATATAGACAAAGCTCTTGAGCCAACAATCTTTATTCCTTGATTGCCATGGCGCTCCTCCAATTCCTTCGGTGGTAGCAGCAGCGTTGGGAGAAGGCCTTCAAGAATGGGTACTACCAACATCTAGGCACAGCAGTGGGGCAACTCGATCTAGGTGCTAGTGGAAGTTTTGTGATTAAGGGGGTCCCTTTTGTGGGCAAGCCAAGGGTACTGAATGCACTTTGGTATCTGTAGTTTAGCATTGCTGGGCTTCATTGGGGCTGCTGGGATGCTGATGATGGCGTCTATGGTGGCTTTGATGAGCCCAGGGCCACTAGGAAGGTGATGTCATCATGTGTGATAGTTGTCACCTATTTGCCCTACACAGCCTGCTGCTACCGGTTCATCGGTTCTAACACCCTAGCGATCCTCCTTCCTCTAGAGCTGATGACGATGGTGCTTCTCATCCCATAGCTCCTTTGCTTGCCTCTTGAGCATTGAGCACCCTGATGACTTACTAGGCTAGACAGGGAGAGCAAGGATCAGGCAGCACCTCGCAAAACTTCCACCAAATCTTAGTGAGGTGCTTCTGGCCTAGTAAGTCATCAAGGTGCCCAACGTGATAGTACCTTGATGACTGTAGATCTTCTGTTGGGCTCCATACTCGATAGGGTATCAATAGACTATGGGCTCTACTTGTACTCGATAGGTCTTTGTTATTGTACACCTAGTAGTCTTCGATAGGTCTTTGTTATTGTACAACTATGGAATGTAACTGAAGCTAACAATGAAATTTTTCCTCTTGTGGCTATGATGCTTGTTACTGTGTCGTTTATATATAGTTATTGTATTAAAAAATTAATAACTAAATGGTTGTGATGCTTGTTACTCCCTCCATTTTTTCATGTGTGTTGGAATATCTAACGCACATAGATAAATCCGCAAGCACACAAATACCGCTGTAGCTTTTACCCGGAGGTATTCCAAGTATCATATCCACAGGGAAACGTGTGAGACTAACTATGGTCTAATTTAACTAAGGGTAGCAACAAGGTTAGGATGAATAGGAGCATAGAGGGGATAACTAAAGTTCTATAGTTCTGACTTGGGTAAGCTATGTCTTCTACTATTCAACTAGGACATTACTAGGGAAAGACACTAGCATAGGATGATTTCCTTTGTAACCGCGTCCTACTTGCGCCTACAGACAGGAGGTGGACTACAAAGGATCATCGAAGCTATATAGTATAGGCTATATAGAACTGATGTCACACACATGATCTACCACCATCCAAAATGCAGGGTGCATCCACAATTAACCTAAGTCTAAGCACCACCTTACACTTACAATTAATACTTTAACCTAGAGCATCTATAGATTAAAGTACTCAAAAGAGAGTCATGAACCTGAAGAACAATATAAACAAGATGCTTACTTGAATTAGAAGTTGATTACCAGAGAAATCTCAGATGCAAGCTCAGATAGAACTTGAATCCACCAAGGTACAAGCCATAGAGAGAGCACCGACAGGCCGACACCTCCTCCAAACTCTTTCCTCACTCTCTATCTCACTATTATTTATAAGACTAGATCATATGGAGAACTAATCTTCTCTTGATAGTTGGCTCTGATCCTCATGATATGAATTAAGGTTTTAGGATGGCTCCAAGGAGGGTGGCAGGGGCTGGTATATATAGGCCAGAGCATCCAACATGAGCCCTTGGATCAAACCAACTTAAAGGTCGGCGTAGATGCAACCTAGGAGGCAGTGGAGAACCAACATAACAATGGGAGGCTGACATGGGTGGCCCACAGGTTGGTGGCCTCTAGGGGGGCCAGCCAGCCCCACATGTTAGAGACATGGGCTCTGCTTTGGTGATTCACCTTCTGGAGTCTTCTAGAGTCTTCCCACGTCGATTACGCGGTGGAATTCTAGAATTTCCCTTGACGAATAGGTCCCCCTTGATGGTTTTCTGCATAAACTTGGTTGAAAACATAGATTCACCAAAACTCATGGAATTTATTAGTTTAACCTCTATACCTATGTTTGGTGATGGAATTAAGTATAAATACAGGTTATGTTGATGGTTTATAATTGATGTTAGTGACCATCAACAACTTCCCCTAGGCTTAACCTTTGCTAGTCCCTGAGTAAAGCTAAACTCTGTAATGGATCAAGAGTTGGTACAATGTTTTCACGCCTCAAAAGTACACATGCGTTCAAACAAGAATTCTCCTCCGGATTAGAATAAACTGATCTGACTTTCAAACTTACCCATATTACCTTCAACAATGGGTCTTATTAGCCTTCACTTGGGTCTTGAGCAATTGAAAGACAGAACGATTAAGTCAAGCACTATGTCTCAAGTTATTTGTTCCACCATTATTCTGGAGTTTTTATAAGTTTTCAAAATAAAACTCAGAGATTCCATTATATGATACTCTCAACTCTCTCAATATATGTGGTATTTGTAGATCCTCACCAAAGACAGTAAAGATGTTTTGCCTTTTTTTCTCTTCCTACAACTAAAGCTTATGTGGAGTTCATAGGTAGAGAGAAAGCTAGAGCATACTTGCAATGCTATATTGTAAAGTCAAACAATGGATCCAAAGAGAGTTGAGTCATACAATCAAATCAAGTTGTGCATGTGTGTGGATATATATGGTGGCTAACCTAATTCTACTATGCTCCTCGAAAACATATCTCTCCTTTGAAACTTGGAAACATTTGCTAGAGAACAGGGGCTATCTTATTCATCTCTCTTTCTCTTCTCTTTTTTTAGGCGGGCATCTAAGTACCCATTGTTTTAAATATCTTGGATACTTGTCCATTTTTTCTCATCTTTCTTTTTTTCTTCTTTTTTTATGAATATTTTTTGCATAGCCCATGTCTCTTTTCTGCAAAAAAAACATTGAGAGAGGTATCAACAAGAACTTTGGAGCATTTATTTTGAGTGGATGGAAAACCTATTAAACATGTTTTTATGTTCACTCCCAGTGTAGGAGTAGAACATTTTTGGATGGATCTAGATGGAAGGCATGTTTTTGCGCCTACCCCTAGTGTAGGAGTAGTGCATATGTGGGTGGTGTGTACGTGATCTTGATTTTAAGAGTATGACGAACCTCTCATAAGGGTCAATAAAGCTTGACAAAACTCAATGCAAAAGCAAACATCATATATGTGGAAGTTTTCCTAGCCTAAATAACATGTGTGGCTCTAGTAGGAATTCAAGCTTTGTCATACAGGAACTCATCATGTAGCATTTTTATGTTTTTCTAAAGATAAATCTACAGAACTTTAGTGTCACTTAGAACAAGATAAACAACAGCTCAGACCTTGTCATATCATATCCGTCAATTACCTAGACTTAGATCAAGCATTCGCTACCCATGAGTTTCAAGTTCAGAGTAAATCTTTATATCAAATCAGTCGTATGCAAAACTCGGGAGACTTTGAGGATGAAAACTAGGACTTGAAAGGAATTAGAACAGAGCAACTATTCATCATTTCCATTTAAGAGATTATTCTGAGTCCTCTTTATTTTATTCAACTCTTAAAAATAAATTAAAGCAAACTAGACACACCTTTTTATTTTGTTTTCAATTCACTATTTTCTTAACTATTTAAAAGAAACTAAAACTAGTGCAAAGGGAAAGTGTTTACACCAAAATTTGGGAAAAGAACGCGGGAACTCGCACGCTTCCAAGATTGTGCCAATCAAGGAATCGATTGAATGAAGATCGATGTCAGCCAATTTAGATACGACTCTGGAATCGGATCTCTTGGGATGACATCAGCGGATACCGATGATGAACTACGGTCGGTGCCAGGAAACTATATATCAAACTCTGCAAGAAGGGAAAGATTAGAGTCCAAGTTACCTAAAATTAGGAATGTTTTCGTTTATGCCAAAGATTGTAACGAATCGTGCTTGAGTAGAATTCATGTTTAGACTCCCGGGTATAAATATCAAGCCCCAGTTATTGTAAAGGACAACAATCAATCCAATATTCAAGTCATTTACTTTTTAGGCTCCGGCCACCCTTAGGAGTAGGAGTAGAGTAGATCTCGGTGAGTTCTTCAGCAAGTACGACTGCATCGATCCGGTCGACCTCCACTGCTTGTTGTAAGTACCGTCATGGCTTATACCTCTGTTCGTACGGCTGTATCGATCCGGTCGACCTCCACTACAACTCTAGTATAAGTTAGTTATCGACTCTTGCCTAGTTCAAGTATGGCTGCATTGATCCGGTCGACCCCCACTGCATGAACTAGATCAAGGTCAAGTTATCGGCTCTACCTTAGGATGGCAGTCTTTGGCAGATTCATTAAGTTACATATATTGCTTATTGCTTTCATTATTTATCTAATCACAGCAATATCACTCTGCCCGATTGGGATTGATCTAGATCGGCCTTATATCTTGTTTAGCCCATCGTTTGTTAATCTGAAACTGATCTAATCTATACATTAAACGATGAGTTATATTTTATCAGTTGTTTTATGTCAATCCTGGTCGTGCATAGTGTGCGGTTAAGGCATGTTGCGTCTTGAGTAGATTTATTGGCTAGCAAAAACTGTTCCATGGCCCGTTATCATGGCCTGTGTGATTCTGCCTCACACCCCACTGTTAGCACCATGGAGTTAGGATCGTTATTTGGTAGATCTATTCCTGATAAGGCATGACTTTAACTGTGCGCTATGCCTGAATCGGCTGTTTTTAGCCGATATCGAGTGCTTTCACGAACAGTTTGCATCACGAGACCATTGAAGTAAAGATAGGTTGAAAGATGTGTTAGCCCCATGATCTTATTATTGTATTATGGCCTGCATGATTCTGCCTCATGCCCCACTGATATTAGTAATGAGTTAGGGTCGTCGAGTCTATCGTTATTTCTACGGCCTGCATGATTCTGCCTCATGCCCCACTGGTCATAGCGATAGATGAGATCTAACATGTTCATTAGATTTATCTTTATCAAACGATTAAATGGTGTTGAATTATTTCTTTATATAAAAAGGGGTTTGGTTACTTGTAATCATTGGCTCAGCATAAACTGATCATTGTTGACATCTTATTGCCATTGATTAATATTTGTTCGAATAATGACATTTACCCTGAATGATAACCGATTCTTCTTATACAACTCAATGAGCTTTAACCGATTTATTCTCATGAATATGTTGGAATCGACTGTTTAGTTGGTCTCCTTTCATATCGGCTCTCATAGCCGCACATTCGGGAGTGTCTGGCAACACCGGCAAGTTCCACCCTTAATTACTGATGAACTTTCTCTCCTTGTCAATTACAGGGTCAAATTGACTGGCATGTCTTGGGAGGAGTGCGCAGGATCGACCACCCCTGCTCTGAAGCTAGGTGGATCTATAGCTCCATCGAGCAGACCCTTCTGGCTTGCTACGTGTGTCCTCGGCACGGGACGAAAATTCTGTGTCGACACACGTTTCTAGCATGCCCGGTGGGACACCACAATCGTCATGGCGACATCCTTGTGTTGCATTATGAAGATCTACCTGATGGGGATAAGGGTATCATCAGCAAAGCTACAGAAGAGTTTCAGAACAAATGTTTGTTGTCCTACACCAAAACACGTGACAACACAATTGTTCAAAAATTTCCACTACCAAGAGTTCTGTTACACGGGCAGATAGACACAACTGAAGCTGAAGACAGGCATTTCTTTAAGGAAGTTGTAGACAAATCTGTTTGTGATGCCATATCAAGCCATAATGAAGCTTTCGTGGACATATTCCATAATGCCATGAGAGAGGCGATCCATGGATTTCCAGTTGGTCAAGGCGGACCGGCTTATTACAACATTCCAGATCCGTCGACCCAAGGGACTAATCAAGTTGATACTAGCCATCAAGAAGCAGCACTAGCTGGTAGTGGTGATGTCCAGACAGTTCAGGGTTCATCTGAACAAACTCAAGGAACTACTGGAAATCAGACATAATAAAATTCTGGACCGTCAGTACCACATGTGCAATAGCCGACGGGGCAAAGTCAGAACTAGGTGATCAATTTTGGCACATCAGGCCACATACAGTCGTCGGCTCAAAAAATAGCACCATCAATTCAAAGGATCCATAGAGATATAGATCCTTATGTCTATAATCAGAGACTTCAAGCAGCCAGCCAGCAAAGGACCCAGCAGATTGAGATTCCACAAGGGTATCACTATGGCACAGATTATAATACCCTCCACATGATGCCAAATCCAGGATATCAAGGCACACGAGATTTCAATCCACAGATGGGTCAGCAGGTGCAGAGAAATCCAAATCCGCCAGCTGATGAATTATTGTTGAGGGTGACCGAGATGATGAAAAATTAGTTCGGTCTGAAGCCAAAAGGGCTGACCTTTTCATACAAACGCCCATATCCAGAATGGTATGATTTGGTCGCTCTTCCCATAAATTATAGGCTCCCAGAATTCGCTAAATTCACTGGCCAAGACAGTACAAGCACAATAGAACATATCAGTCGGTATCTTACACAATTGGGCGAAGCGTTAGTTGAGGATGCCCATCGAGTTCGTTTCTTCTCTCTGTCCTTATCAGGGCTAGCTTTCACTTGGTTTTCATCATTGTCAGTCGATTCCATTGCCAATTGGGCTGACCTGGAGAAGAAGTTTCATACATATTTTTACACTGGGACTGGAGAAAAGAAAATTACTGATCTGACAACTATAAGACAAAAGACTAATGAATCGGGCACTAAATTTCTTCAGAGGTTCTGAGAAACCAGGAACTTGTGCTTCTCCTTAAACTTAACCGATGATCAATTAGCTGCTTTAGCTATTCAAGGAATGCTGCCAATGTGGAAAGAAAAGCTGCTGGGACAAGAATTTGACAACTTGGGACAATTATCTCAACGAGTAGCAGCGCTCAATAGCCAATTCCAGAGTATGCACAGAGATACTCAGTTCCAGAAGAGTACCACAGTAGCCGAAGCTTATGATCCATACTTAGTCGATGACGACTATGAAGATAAAGAAGAAGAGGTTGCTGCTGCTGAATGAAATTGGGGCAAGAAGACAGTGATGGTGCCAATCCTTGGGGAAGAGGAGTTGAGGAGAGCTATGACTTTGATGTCACCAAATCAGACAAGCTCTTCGATTTCTTACTTGAGAAAGGGCAGATCAAGTTGCTCGATGGTCATGTCATGTTGCCCCCTGATCAGTTGAAGAATAAGAAGTTCTACAAGTTCCATAATGCTACTTCTCATTCCACTAATGAATGCAGAATCTTCAGGCAGCATCTACAGAGAGCTACTTAGCAGGGGAGGCTCAAATTTGATATGCCTCAGAAAATGAACGTTGATGATAATCCTTTCCTAGCAGATCAAAACATGGTTGATGCTGGGCTATTCAAAGGAAAAACTAAGGTCCTAACATCAACCAAATCAAAAGAAGCTGGAATAGTCGATCCCAAGATACAAAAATCGGCTGACGAGTACAGAGAGATTAGAAGACGTCGTGCCGAGCAAAAGAGCCGATACGAGCATAGGAAGACGTCAAAAGCAGAGACGACAAAGCCGTGAGTCACATCTTGGATTCTTTGAATAAATGGCAGCGATAGAAGGAAAAGGATTATCAACGTTGGTTGAAAGATCAAGCGTACCAGCATCAACTGAAAGAAGAGAGGTATGAAAGGAAACAAGCCAAATTACATTGGAATTGTCCTTTCTTTAGACATTGCTGGAATGAAGGTCTGAAGTTGCCTACCAGACATGACTGTCCAGAATGCAGCAATCAAAATCGGGAGTATAGGCAGTCTCAAACCAACCGCCGGTCTATCCATGCTCAAGATGCATATCGTCATAATAACATGGATCAGCGCTTAAAAAATAAAAGTGTTCATGATCGGCTTGGAAAAAGAGTCGCTGATCAGGACTGGGCTGATCATGAAGAGGAAGGCAATGAAAGAAAATATGTGTGGCAGGAAGGCCAGTGGTGCCCAGGAGGTTTAACAAGAAGCCAGAAGAGAAGGGTGCAACGCCTAAGGAATAAAGAGATGGAACAGGCTCAGGCATCCGATAAAACTCAAGTGTGGCGTACCAAGCAAATAGCCGATAGAAAGCAACCATCGGCTAATATCCAAATGGCTTTTCTATTGCCATCAGAATTCAGAGCTCCAGCAGATCAAGAAGTTTATTCAGATTTCGATGAATCGGAGTATGAGGAGATAGATGCCAAGTTAACAGTTGTATAGCAAGCAATATTTGACAAACCAGTCAAACATCGGCACTTAAAAGCTTTATATATGAAAGGTCTTGTTGATGGGAAGCCGATGAACAAGATGTTGGTGGATGGAGGTGCTTCTATCAATCTTATGCCTTACACTACTTTTCATAAACTTGGCAAAGGACCAGAAGATGTAATGGAGACTGACATGATGCTTAAGGATTTTGGAGGTAATACATCTAAGACCTAGGGGGCAATAAACGTTGAACTAACAATTGGGAGTAAGACTCTGCTCACCACATTCTTCGTCATCGATGGAAAAGGGTCATATAGTTTGCTCCTTGGCCGTGATTGGATTCATGCGAATTGTTGTATACCATCGACCATGTATCAGTGTTTGATTTAATGGCATGAAGATGATGTCGGTTCGGTGAGTCTGTGAGCATCGCAATAGCCGATCCAGTCTTCTAGGAACTAGGAGACTTCGAATGTTTTTCTGGCAAGTCATGGGAAGGAAGCTTCATTAAGATCGGCAATGAAAGCCAACAGCCGATGCAAGCGATCGACTCTGAGAGTTTGTTTTAGTAGAAAAAATCACGGCTTCACATTGGCCATTGGATTAAAGGAAAAATAAGTGTTGAGTCTTGGAGATGGGTTTAGGCCGACGTATGTGAATGCTGAGTCAAAGTGTGAGTGTGATTCAGAGTTAATGGATTTCTTAAAGAAGTTCTATTTCGCTTAATAGGACGCTTGACCTGGGTTGATTGGTCATTTGACCTTTGATATGAAAAACTTCTATGGGTGTTATCCTAACATTTGATCAACACTTGATAGTCGATTCGTTCTCGGCTCTAATAGCCGGTACCAGGAGGTCATCGCCTATGGGGGGGACGACCCTAGATACCCACAGCAGACCACATGCGCTGCACCCTCAGGGGCGGCCCAACCCACAAGACGAAGCCTTGCGGGGCACGATTCTACTCGGCACCTCCCACAAGACATCTGGAAGATATCCTAAAGATACTATGAGATTTGTTAGGATATATATGATCCCAAGATTCCTGTAATCAGTTATTACTTTCTAGTTATCTCTCAGATCTAACCGACTTGTGACCTTGCCCCTCGGACTATATAAGGCGGGCAGGGACCCCCTCCAAACACACGCAATATCATACGATAGCTAATACAAACCAACAGACCACAGGAGTAGGGTATTACGTCATACTGACGGCCTAAACCTGTCTAACTCGTGTGTCTCTATTGCCTTCTTGTTCTTGATCTCACGCTCCTCTGCCGATCAATCTACCTTTGTGGGATACCCCTCGGAGGACTGCCGACGATATTCTGTCGACAGTTGGCGCGCCAGGTAGGGGCTTGCATGTTGTTTCCTTATCGAACAAGATGGCTTTTTCCATAGGCTCTTCATCTCTCCTGCAGCCTAGTCAGATCTTCATGGTCGGATTGATCTCGTGGATCATCAACGCTAACGGAGTCGGAGAGCTCCTTGAGCCAGTGCAGATCGATCCTGCTCTGATCATCCCCACACCTGCGACTGCAAATCCGATCTTGGAACCACTTCTGAAGTCTCCTTCATCAACAACTCGCCGCCCGCTTCCTCACTACCAGAGGAGGCAGATCAACAACGATGATCTGATCGCATCCATCGGTCGGGTCGGTCTGAAGCTTGCCGATTGCCTCTTCATCGCTGAATCGGCTCTGGACACCTTGGTTCAGCGCCGACCACCCTCCGATCCAGATCTGTCGGAGGCTGCTCGGAAAACTCTAGGAGTCGCGGCTCTGCCCTTTGGGCTCACCAACGTCGCCGCTACTTACCGAGACACCCTAAGGGGAAAATTCACTGACCAGGTGGGAGACGCCCATCCACTCACCGACCAGCTCACCGTACAGCCTCTGCCAGCCGTCAACATGCTACACTTAGGCCGGTGCCCCGGAGTGTCCCTCTAGACCATCCTAGAGGAAAATCTAGGCTCCGAGTCTCAGGGCTCTATGGAGACCCTCACGAAACCTTCTCCGAGCAACTCCTTCTCCCACCCTTCTGGGGTGGTGCGATCTTCATCGTCAGCGTCAACAGCCCTCCTCACAATGGCTAAACTGAGGAGGAACATGTTGCTCGTGAGAACCAGAACGTCAACCGCACGCAGCGCCGAGAAAACGAGGCAGCCATCGTGAGGGCCAAGGCTGCTCGGAATAATCGGTTTGACTCACAAGGAAGGCCACTCTTGCTCCACCATGACCTTGATGAAGAGTTTCTTCACGTTGACGGCCACGACATCTTCAAGACTCCAAGCGCCAATTTGGCAGTGGCCGCCAATGAGCTTGCCCGCCTCCCATAGACGCCCGAGCTCGCCAAGGTCACCACCATGCTTAAAGCGGCACACTGTTAGATTAATGAGATTCGAGAGGATCAGAGACCTTCATGCTCTATGAGCACGCTTTGCTGATCAGCTGCACCAAGATCCAATCACCGCCCTAGTCAAAGCCATTTTGCCAACCAGTCGCTGCCTCCCTAGGGGGGAGCCGGGGCCATCACGCCGAACACCATCGCCAACACAACCAGGAGGTCGAACAGGGCGCTCGAGTGCACCTCAACAACCTCCGGGATGCACGACGGTGCATCGAGCAACATCGCTTCAGTCCCCATGAAGATGAAGTACGTCACCGCCTAGAGTACAAGTAGGAGTACGGCAACCCAGACTCAGCTCTTGAGCCGATCGACGTCGACAACATTGCAGCTGACGCCGACCACAACCCCGAAGGGCCCCCAGCATTTATGACGGTGCTCTGAATACTTCAGTGGCCCCATGGTTTCAAAATTACTGGGGTCAAACCCTACGAGGGAAGGATGAATCCAACACAATGGCTACAGACTTACGCCACCGCTGTCCGCGTCGCCAAAGGAGACACCCATGTCATGGTGAACTATCTGCCCGTCATGCTCATGCCACCCACCATGAGCTAGTTTACTAGCCTTGCCCCAGACTCCATTGGATCCTAGGAGGAGCTAAAAAAAGTCTTCACTAATAATTATATGGTTACGTGTACTCGTCCGGGCACCAAGCATGATCTCAACCGCATCAACCAGAAGCCGTCTGAGCTCCTCCGTAGCTACATTCGATGCTTTTCTGAGATGAGGAATTCTATTCCCAACATCATGGAAGCTGAGGTCATCACCGCCTTCACCCAAGGACTCCACCATCGTGAGCTTCACTCCATGTTCAACCGCAAGCCATCCATAGGCATTGGCGAGATGATCACTACTGCCAACCAGTACGCCGACGCCGAGGAAGCCAAACTACGCTTCAACGAGGATCCAAGCACTCCTCGCCCACCTCGCCGCTACGACGACCGCCCCGACGACCGACGACACAACGACCGCCGCTTCGATGACCGCAGTTACCATCGTGACAGCGGCCGTGATTGAACAGAAGGACCCAAGCCTAGCCAAAATCACCGCCACTGGCCAGACCACATCGTCGCCACCATCAGTCAACCTCGCACCAAGCGCAACTACAATGAGCAGTACCAAAAGATCCTTGACGGCCCGTGCCCTCTTCACAAGAACACCAAACATAAGATGAAGAACTGCCTCGGCTTGGCCAAGGAGTTCTAGGACAAGAAGCTAGATGACGACGCCAATGATGGAGTTGGAGGCCGCCGACCACCTGGGGGCAACAACAATGCTTTCCAGGATCACGACAAGGTGGTCGCCACCATCTTTGGTGGCCTCGCCTCCACTGAGAGTAGAAGAGAACGCAAGCTCGCCGGACGACGGGTGCTCGTCGTCACTGCGGAAGACACCGCTGCCAACCCTAGCTATCGCCCATGGTTCGAGGTCCCCATCACCTTCAGTAGGGCTGACCAATCGGTGGATATTCCCTACATAGGGCGTTTCCCCCTTGTCCTCGACGCAACCATCCAGAAGGTGCTCTTCAAAAAAGTGCTCGTCGATGGTGGGAGCGCTCTAAATCTCCTCTTCGCCGGAGCCCTAAAGGAGTTGGGCCTCGGTTTGTCAGATCTCACACCCTCCGACTCCTCCTTCTGGGGTGTGGTACCTGGCAGGGCCTCCAAACCGCTTGGAGAGATTACCCTACTAGTACAGTTCAGCACAGCAAGCAACTACCGCGTCGAACACATCAACTTCTACATCACCGACTTCAACACCGCCTACCAACCATACTTGGTCGGCCAGCTCTGGCCAAGTTCATGGCCCGCACACTACACGATCTGTGTCGTATCTAGTTATGAAGATGCCTTCCTCTCCAGAATTCTACACACCAAGGCCAACCTCTCCATCGCCACCGACCTCTCCATCCAGAGACAGATCTCTCTCCGAAGCCAAGATGCCACCGACCTCTCCATCCAGATGGAGCCACCCGTGCATGGTCACAAGGAAATAAAGCCAAGGCCGTTGCCCACGGACGACATGGAGATCCTGTGAAGATTGGGAGCCACCCCGTGACCTCCGCCAAGAAAGGCTCGTCTCCTTCCTACGTGCCAACACCGACGTGTTTGCTTGAAAACCTATAGACATGCCGGGGGTACCACGGGAGAAGATTGAGCACTCCTTGAATGTCTCGCCGACTACCAAACTGATCAAGCAGAAACACCGCCAATTCACGCCAGACAAGAAGGAGGCTATTAGGGTAGAAATAAAATGGCTCTTAGCTACCGGATTTATAAGAGAAGTGTATCATCCTGAGTGGTTAGTAAACCCTATTCTCGTTTGAAAAAAGAATAAAGAATGGAGAATGTGCGTTGATTACACTGATCTTAACAACACTGCCCTAAAGACCCCTTCGGTTTGCCTTAGATAGATGAGGTTGTAGACTCCACCTCCAGCTTTGAACTACTCTCCTTCCTTGACTGTTACTCCGGCTATCATTAGATCCCCCTCAAGGAAGAAGACCAGATCAAGATGTCATTCATCACGCCCTTTGGTGCATACTTCTACACCACCATGTCCTTCGGTCTCAAGAACGCCAGGGCGACCTATCAAAGGGCCATCCAGATGTGCCTCGATCAACAGATCGGCCGCAACATCGAAGCTTACATCGATGATGTGGTCATCAAGTCCAGCACCGCCAACAATCTTATCATCGACCTCGAAGAAACGTTCGCTAACCTTAAAAAGTACCGATGGAAGTTGAACCCTTCAAAGTGCATCTTTGGAGTTCCATCTGGTATACTGCTAGGCTACATCGTTAGCGCTCATGGCATCGAACCCAACACTGACAAGGTCTCCGCCATCACCAACATGAAATGGCCAACATGCGTCAAGGATATACAGAAACTTATAGGCTGCATGGCTGCTTTAAGCCGCTTCATATCATGCCTCGGTGAAAAAGGGCTACTGTTCTTCAAACTCCTCAAGGCATCCGAGCGTTTTCCTGGTTGGAAGAGACAAATACAGCTTTCGAGTAGCTCAAGGTGTTCCTAACAAAGCCTTCGATCATGACAGTGCCATGGCTAGATGAAACTCTCCTGATCTACATCGCCGATCTTCTCACATTGTTAGTACAACCATCGTGGTCGAACGTGAGGAGGCTAGGCACGCCTATAAGGTGCAACATCCAGTTTATTTCATCAGCGAGGTTATTAATGAGCCCAAGACTCATTGTCCTCAAGTCCAAAAGCTGCTATACGCCATCCTGATTACGTCACACAAGGTCTATCACTACTTTGAGTATTACAAGATCGCCGTGGTCACCGAGTTCCCTCTTGGGGACATCCTCCACAACAAAGAGGCCAACGGCCGTATCATCAAGTGGGTTGTGGAGCTCGGCACTTACTCCATTGAATTCAGAAGTAGGCCTACGATCAAGTCTCAGGCGCTTACTGATTTCATCGCTAAGTGGACTCAGATCCAAGAGCCCATCGCTGCCACCTGCCCTGAGCACTGGGTGATGTACTTCGATGGCGCCCTTAACATCAATGGTACTGGTGTGGGCATTCTGTTCATTACGCCGACCAAGGATAAGCTCCGATACGTTCTCCGGATACACTTTCCGGCCTCCAAGAACACCGTCGAATATGAAGCATGTCTCCATGGACTCCGTATAGCCGTTGAGCTCGGCGTCAAACGCCTCATGGTATACGGGGACTCCGCGCTGGTCATCAACCAGCTTAACAAAACTGGTCTTGCTCCAGCGAGAAGATGGATGCATATTGCGCCAAAATCAGGAAACTTGAAGGAAAATTCTATGGCATCGAGTACCACCACGTGGTACGCGACCAAAATCAGCTCGTTGATCATTTATTTAAGTTGGGCTCTTCTCGCGCTGCGATCCCACCGGGGGTCTTCGTTCAAGATCTCCTAGCGCCGTCCATTAAAGAAGATAAGGAAGTTTAGGAAGTTCCCCCCGCCAAGCAGCTGGTATCGATAGTACCTTCGCCGGCCGCCGATTGGAGGGAATAATTCATCAAGTACCTTATCAGCGCCGATGTACCTGCCGATAAGACTGAAACTGAACGCCTAATTCGTCGAAGCAAGCATTACGTGCTGGTAGGCGGCAATCTGATGAGGAAAAGTGCCAAGGAAGGGATACTGCAGAAATGCATCACCCAAGACGAGGGGGTGAAGCTACTTCTCAAAATTCACTTTGGTTCCTATGGCAACCACGCGGCCTCGAAAACACTAGTCGGCAAGGCTTTTCGAGCAGGTTTTTATTGGCCCATGGCCATCTCCGATGTAGAAGACCTTGTCCGACATTGTGAAGGATGTCAGTTCTTCGCCAAGCAAATACACGTGCCGGCACAAGAGCTGCAAACCATCCCAGCTTTCTGGCCCTTCGCATGCTGGGGACTGGATATGATTGGGCCTTTCAAGTCAGTGCCAGGTGGTTTCCGATACGTATACGTCGCCATTGATAAGTTCTCCAAGTGGATTGAGTATAAACCGCTCGTCTCGGCTACTGCAAAGAAAGCAGTCGAGCTCTTCGAAGATATCATCCATAGATTCAGTCTCCCAAACAGCATCATCACCGACCTCGGAACTACATTTACTGGCCATCACTTTTGGGACTTCTACGAAGACCGTTGCATCTCCATCAAATACGTCTCTGTTGCTCATCCTAGAGCCAACGGCCACGTCGAACGGGGGAATGGCATGATCCTTGATGCCCTCAAAAAGAGACTATATCAGAAAGAAGAAAAGCACCCGGGCATATGGCTCAAGGAGCTACCAGCTGTAGTCTGGGGATTGCGTACTCAAGCTAGTTGCAGTACCGGTGTATCTCCATACTTCTTAGTCTATGGCTCAAAAGCCATACTACCAGCAGACATTGCCTTCCGAGCACCGAGGGTGGAAAACTATGATGAAGAGCAACCCGTAGTTGTTCCGACAGAGGACATCGACAGGGCCGAGGAAGAATGCCTAATCACCTATGCATCCGCATAGCCAAATATCTAGAAGGCTTGCGGAGGTACTACAACCGCAACGTCAAAGGTCGTTCATCTGCTGTCGGCGACCTCGTTCTCAGCAGAAAACAAAAAACTAATGGGATGCACAAGCTCTCCTCCCCTTGGGAAGGGCCTTATGTCGTCAAAGAGGTCACCCGACCAGGATCTTATCGCCTATGTGACTTAGAAGGAATCGATGTTCCCAACTCGTGGCACATCGAGCACCTCATACGTTTTTATCCTTGAAACACCCTAGATATGTACTCTCCACTTTATGATGAACAAAGTTTTGGTCTCCATAAATTATCACCACTTTTCCTCCATTATGGTCTAATCCCCACTTATGGTCGCCGAGCTCCATGCTACTCCATTGCGAACTCCAAAATGAAATCGCCATAACTGCGCCGACCACGTTTCTCCAAATCTCCAACGTTATCGCCGAACAGTTTTCTCCAATATCACCGAACAATTTCTCCTAGTCGCCGACATGTTTTCGCCAAAAGTCGCCGAACGGTTTTCTCCAATATCGCTGAACGCGTTTCCTCCAAATCGCCAACGTATTTCACCACGCTTTTTCTCCTAATCGTTGAACACTTTGCTCCAAATCTCCAAGATATTTTGCCGATCAACGAGCAGCATACTTTCTTTTCTGTTCTCTTTGGAGAAGACCCAGTCTCCGATCTCTCCCTACACGTGCCACGGGCTCCATGCTCTGCGTTATGGGTGGTCGGCTGTGGTTCCTTGGTCACGCCTGTTCATCCTACACGTCCACGGGCTCCGCGCTCGACGTTATGGACTATGGGCTAGCCAAGGCCGAGAGCTTAGCATAGAACTAATTGCTCGGACACTGCTTATACTACCTATATCTCCAAGTTATTTCGATAACCGCCAAGCAGCACGCGTTCCGCTCTTTTCTATATGGAGATGACCCAGTCTTTGATCTCTCCCTACATGTGTTACGGGCTCCACGCTCTGCGCTATGGGTGGTCGGCTGCGATTCCTTGGTCACGCCTATTCCTCCTACACGTGCACGGGCTCCACGCTCGACGTCATGGACTATGGGCTAGGTGAGGCCATAGGGGTGAGTAGTGAACTAACTGCTCGGACACTACTTATACTCCGTATAAATACGTTATGGTCAAAACCACGAAGATTTTTTCGTTGAAATACAAGCAAACTGCATACACATGCACCTTGTAACTTTTATTACATATATAATTGTTGTTTGCGCTTTCGCGCGTTCTAACTACATTGTCAAGACATTACAGATGATAATCTCTTAGCAGATCACCGAGCTCCGCCATCACCGTCTGTCTCACCGAATAGGTCTATATCGCCGGCCAGCTTCTTTGTGGTGTCCTCCACCTCATCCTCTAGCTGTTGGGTCTCCGCATCGTTCAGTCCATCAGCGAACCCGCCCCCTATCGACTGAAGGTCGATGGTTCAGTGTGGGACCGGACAACCGCAAGGACATGAGTAGCGACAGACACAATGGCATCGCAGTTGAAGCTCTTGAAGTTCTCCCACGCTGCCTTGCACCTCTAGATGATGGTGTCCGAATGTTGCCGCTAGTCGTTAGGCTGAGTAACCGGTTCTAGGTCGACGTAGTCGAGCACCGGTTTAATTGCGGCGACTATGGCGTCGAAGTTGTCCCTCTGGGTCCGGGCATCCTTTTCTAGCACATCGAACTGTGCCTTAACCCTCCGATGATAATCTATGGAATTACAAGAATCTATTAAGCCAAGATATTACTCAAGCAATAGCTCCAACCAAGGAGTACTCACCGTTTAGCTCCTTGGCCAGTTTGTCTGCTTGCCCTAACTCTTTTGCCCTCTCCTCTCGGAGCTGTTCAATGGTCTGGCGCAGTTGGCCGAGCTGCATATCTTGCTCTACAAGCACAACATTCGTGACCAACAATATGGTTATTCAATTATGCAAAGTACTTTCGGGCGGCCGCCACACCTGTTTTCTGCTCGGAAACGATTCTAAGCTGCTTGGACTTCTGCGCTAGTTGTGTGGAAGCACTTGCTAGCTACTCGGATTGGACCCCCTTCTAGTATTCTAGGCCCCGTGCATTCAACTTAGCCAGGTCTCGCTCACGTCGGGCCCTCTAGATGTTTCTCTCCATAAGGTTCATCGCCTCTTTAACTTTTTTCGTTCTCCTCGGCGAGGGGCTCCATCCTTTTTATCAGCTGACGCCGCTGCTCGGCAGTCCGGGTTATCCCCTGCAAATGCACAGTACCAGTAATGAACTCCAATCACCATCAATAAAGACAAGTACTCCAGGCGCCGCGCTAACCTTGATCTGTATCATCACCCCGACAAGGGCGGTCTCTAGTCTCCTGAGTTCCATAGTGGTATCCTCCTCTTCGAGAATCACCACCTCATCACCGCGCTGTCGAAGGATTTGGATAGTTTGGGTTTGAGGTTCATCACGCTCGATCTCCTCTACCTCGTCTTCCTCTGCTGCAGTCGGTGGCACCACCTAGGGGCTTGGTGCCCAGATAGCGCGTCCGACCATCCCCGGCGACGCCTCAGGGGGTGTCGTTTGGTCCTCGGCCAACGTCGGCTCCACCGCCCTAGACTCCGGCACTTCGCCGGCAACTCTGGTTTCAGCTCCCATAGCCCCAACGGCTTCCGTCGTGGCTCCGGGCAACGTCGCGAACCCATCCGCCGATGACGCCGATCGCTCACCGCCTCCAAGGCCACCAATGGCCGCGGTTGTTTCAACCGCTGGCTCCCGAGCATCTGGGGACTCCGACATGGGAGCCGCTAGTATTGTCTCCGCCCCGGGATCAGCCCGAGGCGGCTCGTCAGCTTGGACAAGCGGGGTCAGGTCCTCCGCAACACTTGCACTGCATCAGATCAGCTCGTCAGTCGTCAAAAGCGCCAAAAGCAATAGCAATGTAACTCCAAGACAAGGATACTTATGGTTTGGTCTGTCGGTACACTCTCTTGAACCAGTGGTGCCTACCAGAGCCCTCAGGCGCAGCCATGGGGTCAACTCCTATGCCCTAGGGTGGAGGTCCCACCTCCTCCATGGTCGGCCTCTGCTCTGCCTGCGGTTCTAAGACCTTCTCGCTTGGTGTTTCGGGACTCCCCTAGCTCGCTACTCGGGACTCCCGTCACCTGCCCCTCAAGAGCTATCGTCGCTCGCTGCTCAGGGACTCCTTCGCCTCCCCTTAACTGTAGGGAGGTGCCTTCGTGCTCGGCAAAGGAGCAACTGGAATTTCTTCATTGTCAGACCGCTCGATCACCGTGGTCCTCCGCATTCGAGTGGTCTGGTCACCGCCAAGAGAGATACCGACCGATTCAAGGGGAGCGGCAGCTGCCATCTTTCTTCTCTTCTGGGCTAGCTCATCTGTCACCGCCCTCTTCCCCCTGGTTTTCTCCGACACCAGGGGAAGACTCTCTGTCCGACCAGCATCCGTGCCTCTGGATTCTGATGAGGCACTGGCATCATCCTCTTCAGGATGAGTTGGTCGCTGGGCGTCTACTCCCCTCAGCCAGTCACCTCTCAGCATGCTCGAGAAATACATCGCTCTTTCCTGTGAACGGATCTTTGCATAAGTGAGTCAGTCCTCTGCTCGGCAACTGTCAGGGATGCATAGCAACATGAGCAAAGTAAATTGAGATGGTTACCTGATGTGGCAGAACCTCCTAAATTATAGGACCCACATACATTTGTCACTATCCAAAGACCTTTGACAACAATGCATATGTTCCTGGTAACTTAAGAAGTCTGTCGGGTGTCCTCGGGGAACCCCGAATCATCCATGATTTCCGAGCAGGATCACATTACAGAGTCATTGCAGTATTACAACAGTTTATTCAAATAAATACATCAGCGTAAAAGTAGCGGAAGACTTACAATAACATAGTTTACAAACCATTTGTTTCAAACCACACAACTAAGTTCAATATTAATATAAACCAAAGTAGTGGAGCGGCATTATAATATAATACAAAACACACAATGAGGCTGCCCTGCCCAAGGGCCACACAATTACTTCTCAATGCCATCATAAGGTACAATCTGTCATGCAAAGACGATCCAAAACAGATCCGCTCATGAGGCTCACCAACAACAAGGGTCAACGAACCACGAGTACAAAGTACTCAACAAGACTTAATCGAAATAAGAACCGATAACTCAGAATGCAGCTCGTGGATTCAAGGTATGGTTTTGGCAATAATCAAAGTTATTTTGCGTAAAAGCTCTTTGACAAAAGTCTTTGTTTCAACAGTTTAAACTTCATAAAATCATATACAAAGATGACACGATCCGTAATGAGATCATGAAACTTCATATCCAACACCTTCATCAACCATTCTCAAGTTCCAGTTATTAATTACTACGATGATGAACAGTGAGTTGAGTCTCCATAACCGAGGAGCAACGACGATTCGAACCGATTATAAACCCAGCTGGGACTTCCAGACCACACGACATATGCAGGTCCCTGACCTACATATACCAACCTATTCTCAGATCCTCTAAAACAAGAACGGGTCCGCGCCACCCGAGAATACAGTACTCCACCAATCCAGCCCATAGCCACATGGGTACACGCTATTCCCGCCATCTCTCCACTCCCAGTGCGCGAGTAGCCATTCTCGTAATAGAATTGCCAAGTTCAGGCTTACCGGAGTATGTGGTTAGTACTACAAATTCTCACCTCAAGCAATTCAACAACGGACGTGCCTTAATCAACACAGGCGGAAAGATCCCGCTCACAAGACCTCCATGTCTTGTGGCTCACACACATCGAGTCCGCCCGGTCTAGATTTATTACTCCACATTCCCATATCACATGCTAACATAATTAACCAATGTTCCATTTAAAACTTACAGGTGGCAGGTAGTCACTGACTTCATCGTTCTACGCATAGCTAAGCAAAACTAGGCATATACGAGTTCAAAACTGGTAATATGGTAAATATAGAATAACAAGGGTGGTAATGCACCAATTAGGCTCTTACTTAACTCTTAATCACTTAATGCAGTAACGGAAAGCAAAAGCAAAATTAATTTGTAAAACACAAGGTAGGGTTGTATGCATCCGGGGCTTGCCTTCGTTGACGAAAAAGTTCGGCTCCTACGACGTTTCACAAGTCTTCGATCCGACCTCAACAGACAGATCAACCTCCTCCGCAACTTGATTAACTACCACGTGTTCACCTTCGTTTACTACACGTAGTAACATTGCCATGTTTAACATGATGCGGAATATGAAACATGATGCTCGATGATGGATGCAAAAATTAATAAATTGGATACAATTTTCCTTCGTAGTACAGTTACAAACCAAACTAACCAAACCATATTCGTAACTGATGTGACCACGCCAGCACCGATCACTTTGATGAACTATCCGACCACTACGGTGAACTATCCGACCACTACGGTGAACTATCCGACCACTACGGTGAACTATCCGACCACTATGGTGAACTATCCGACCACTACGATGAACTATCCGACCACTACGGGTAACTATCCGACCACTACGGTGAACTATCCGACCACTACGGTAAACTATGTGGAGCAAAGATCGTCGGTGAGGGAGAACCAGCGACTGTAGTGATCAAAATGAGTAAACAACAAGCGACTAAGGACTACAAGATCGTAAAGCGAAACCGTAAGTACATGCGATTATGCACAACGGCTCACCGAAGGGCTCTCGCCACGATGACACGCCGCCATAGCGGTGAAGTTCTTGACCTCGAGGAAGAAAAACGTGGACAGCGAGTTCTCGGCAATTTCAGGCGACCAATGCTAGCTGGCTGGATTCGCAAGGAAAAGACGGAACTAGGACGGCCTTTACCGAGATGGCAACAGATCGTTGGGGAGACGATGCGAGCTTGTTGGAGCGATGACAACGGCGGTGGTGAAAACAAAGGAAGAAAAACGACGATGACGACGTCTTGGTACTTATAGCTGGCGCGTGAAGCTCAAGGAAGCCACGACGGAGCCGTTTCGTGCAAAGTAGCGACATCAAGGACGGCCACGACGCTACCGAACGCCAAGAAGGTCCGACGGCAATGTAAGCTTAGGCGGTGAACACTGCATTCACACGAAATTACAAAATTGCCATACGCCAAAATTCACAATTTACTCTCAAATTTTCATAACAACTCAAAATCTCCAAAAACAAAAGTTGTTCAAAATCGAAAGTTCTACAACTTTGCTTCTATAACCATCTCCTAATTCGGTCTAGATTTTGAAATGGATTTTCAGGGTAGGATTTGAATGCTGAAAGCGGGGTTTTCTCGAAAAATTCAAAATCCAAACAAACTTTGAACTAGAGTCAACCAATACAATTCAACACATACCACATGAATATAAACTTGTTTTAGTGTATGCATTTCAAAGTTTTCACCAAATGCCAAATGCTTTGCAATGCATATGATGACATGTCAGGTTTTAGTATTTTAAACACCCGAGGTGTTACAATCCTTCCCCCTAAAAGAAACCTCGCCCCGAGATTCAAAGCCATAGAGTAAGTAATGGAAAAGGAAATGTGTCAATCCAAAAACATCCAGAACTTTTCCATAAAACAACTGAGGTTCTTTTACAAAACACAATTTGTAGCAACCGAGCTCAACTAACATTATTCTATTCTATATTGACGCTAGAAACTCTGGAAACTTTTCTAACAAGTAATCTTCTGATTCCCAAGTAGCTTCCTCTTCTGAATGTTGATTCCATTGTATCTTGTAGAACTTTATTGTTCTCCTCCGAGTAACACGATCTTTCTGATCCAACACTCAGATAGGATATTCTGAATAAGTCAGATCTGGTTCAAGTTCCACTCCTTCAACTTCAACATTCCGCTCAGGCACTCGGAGACACTTCTTTAACTAAGACACATGGAACACATCATGTACAGCTGATAAATGTTCTGGTAATTTCAAGCGATATGCCACTTTTCCAAACCTCTCCAAAATTTGATATGGTCCAATGTATCGAGGTGCCAACTTTCCTTTAACACCAAAACGGTTAACTCCCTTCATTGGTGATACTTTTAGATATACAAAATCTCCTTTGTTGAATACCAATGGTCTCCGTCGTCTATCCGCATAACTCTTTTGGCGGGACTGAGCTATTTTCAAATTACTTTGTATTTGCCTAACATTGTCTTCCGTTTCTTTCACAAGGTCAACTCCAAAGAATCTTCTTTCTCTGGGCTCCAACCAACTCAGCGATGTTCTGCACCTACGGCCATAGAGTGCTTCAAATGGAGCCATTCTAATGCTTTCCTGATAACTATTGTTATATGAGAACTCGGCCAAAGGTAAGCATTCGTCCCACTTGTTGGAATAATTAAGGACACAACACCTTAACATATCTTCAAGCACTTGATTGACTCTTTCAGTCTGTCCATCAGTCTGCGGATGATAAGCTATACTATACAGAAGTTTAGTACCCAATGAAGCATGTAAGTGTTTCCAAAAGCTGAGACAAAGCTGCAAAACCCCGATCGGACACTATAGTCTTTGGTATTCCATGGAGACTCATAATTCTTGCTAAATATATCTTGGCATATTGGACAGTGGGATATATAGTCTTGACAGGAAGAAAATGTGCTGACTTAGTGAGTCGATCTACAATAACCCATACTGAGTCAAATCCCTTTGATGTCTTGGGTAGACCAACAATAAAATCCATACTTATGTCCTCCCACTTCCAAGATGGAATAGGCAATGGTTGTAATTCACCAGCAGACCTCAAATGTATAGCTTTCACCTTTTGACAAGTATCACACTTTGCTATATATCTAGCAATCTCTATTTTCATTTTAGTCCACCGAATCTTTGCTTCAAGTCATGGTACATCTTGTTACTTCCGGATGGATAGATAACCTAGTAGCATGTGCCTCCTCTAGAATTGATTGTCGCAACTCGGGAACCTTTGGTACCACCAAAGCGATCCTTGAACCACAACACATCTTTATCATCTATCTTTGAAGCATTACGCTTTTCCATTCTCGACTCTTTCCGTGATATGGACTATACCCTTGTTTTCCTTCCGAGCGTGCAATAACTTGATCTCGAATAGTGGCTTCTACAATTATGTTGGTCAAACTTCCTTGTTGAATTACTTCTATATTCAACTTTTTCATTTCTTGACATAAAGTCAAACCCATTGTTTTCACTGCCAGACAATTACAATAACTTTTGCGACTGAGAGCATCTGCAACTACATTTGCTTTACCAGGTTGATATTGTACTTCCAAATCATAATCCTTAATCAGTTCTAATCATCTTCTTTGTCGCATGTTCAACTCTAACTGAGTAAAGATATACTTTAAGCTCTTGTGGTCTGTATACATATGGCACGTATTACCAAGCAGGTAATGCCGCCAAATCTTTAGAGCATGAACCACAGCTGCTAACTCCAAATCACGAGTAGGATAGTGTTCTTCATGTTGTTTAAGTTGCCTGGACGCATAGGCAATGACTCGGCCTTCTTGCATCAACACACATCCAATACCAATACGAAGCATCACAAGAAACATCAAATGGCTTCTCGATATCAGGTTGAGCTAACACTGTGCGAAGAGTCAACAACCTTTTTAAAGTCCGGAAAGCCTCTTCACACTCGATGACCGACAAACTTGACTTGGTTCTTCAACAATTCAGTTATGGACTTTGATACTTTAGAGAAATGGAATAAACCGACGGTAATACCCCGCCAATCCCGAAGAAAACTCCGAACTTGTTGAACTGTGGTTGGCGATTTCCAATCAAGCACATCCCTCACTTTTTGGGATCAGCTGCAACTCCTTCCTTGGTGACAAGACATGTCCAAGAAATTGCACTTCCTTAAGCCAAAAATCACACTTGTTGAACTTAGCATACAATTGATGTTCTCTCAAACGAGTCGTAACAATTACGAGGTGTTCCGCATGTTCTTTCTTATTCTTGGAATATACTTGTATATCATCTATAAATACCACTACAAACTTGTCTAGCTCGGGCATGAATACCGAGTTCATCAAATACATGAAATGAGTGGAGCATTGGTCAAACCAAAAGACATCACCAAGTATTCATATAATCCGTATCTCGTGGTAAATGCCGTTTTGGGAATATCTTCAGGCTTTATCTTGATTTGATGATACCCCGATCTCAAATCTATCTTGAGAAAACTTTGGCTCTCCGCCAATTGATCAAAAAGCAAATCTATCCGAGGTAATGGATACTTATTCTTGATGGTCACTTCATTCAGCTGGACGATAGCCAACACATAACCTCGTGGTCTCATCTTTCTTTTTCACAAAATTGCGGACATCCCCAAGGTGAGGAACTAGGTTGGATAAACCCCTTCTCAATTAATTCTTGTAATCGAGCCTTCAACTCGGCCAATTCCTTAGGTGGCATTCTATAGGCTCTCCGAGAAATCGAGAGCTGTTCAGTTGTAACTCTATGTTAAACTGTACATCCCTATCGGTGGTAGACCGGGTAAATCTTCAGAAACACATTAGGAAATTCACGTACTACGGGATATCTCTAATCTCTTTTGGCTAGCAGTTGCACAAACTCGCCCACCGATCTTCTTAAGGTTGGAAGTTGGATGAGAAGTTGAGAATTACTATCGTGCAAACTTACTCTTAAAGTCCTTTTCAAAGCATCTATAATAGCCTTATCTTCGATACATCCAATTCATTCCCAAGATTACATCTATATCCCGATCCTTAAGGATAATCATGGTAGCGGGGAAAAATATGCCCACCAGTGTTTACGGCACTGGTATAACATTTCCTTAGTACACGTACGTCCCCCAGGCATCGTGATAAAGAAACTTTCCTTTGTTGCCCCAATTGAAATTTCATGCTTCACGACAAATGTTCTATTGATGAATGAATGTGATGTGCCAGAATCAAAAAGTATAACTGCAGGGTGATTGGCAACAGGAAACATACCCATCATCACTGGCTCCCCCTCCGGAGTTTCTCTAGCTTGAATATAGAACACCCGTCCTGTCTTCCTCTCATCTTTGCCCTTCTGAGCATTCTGATTGTGGTTCTTGTTTGGTGCCTGACCCTGTTGTTGATTGGCAGGGGCCTTCTGATAATTTTGATTAGCCTGCCTAGGGTATGGACATTCCGTGGAGAAATGACCAGTCCTTCCACAATTATAACACGGATAGTTGTGACCCTGTGACGTTGGAGCATTGCCACCAGGAGCTTTGGTTGACTGTGAGTTCGGATAGGTTATAGTAGGACGGACATTTGACTGTTGCCCGGCTTGAGACTATGGCGGACGATAAGGAGGACGATAATGGTTTACTGGATGATAAATCACTCTCTGCCTCTTTTGGTTTCCACCAAAAGATCCAGACGGTACATTC
Source organism: Miscanthus lutarioriparius (assembly GCA_904845875.1). NCBI lineage: Eukaryota > Viridiplantae > Streptophyta > Magnoliopsida > Poales > Poaceae > Miscanthus > Miscanthus lutarioriparius. Next base: position 27,806,811 of record CAJGYO010000015.1, read on the forward strand.
TTTTTCTTCTTGAGCTCCTTATGCTGCCGATACTTTGCCTCTGAAGCAATTACAATATTTACTGCCTCATGATAAGTGATATTGGTACAGGCTGTCATCATTGTCTGCAGTTTGGTATTCGGACCTCTCATGAACCATTTCTTTTCTTGGCATCCGTATTGACATGTTAGGATGCATATCTGCGATAGATGATTGAATCTTCCCACATCTTTGCATAACCGTTTGATCCCCTTGCCTCAAAGCAAGGAATTCATCCAACTTCATAGCCATCACTCCTTTCGGGATATAATGGGCTCTGAAAGCAGTGCGAAATTCTGTCCAAGTTAACAGAACGCCTGCGGGTTGCATGGCCATCGATTTGCATACCAAGCAAAGAATTTGCACCTCTAAGTTGTTGGGCAGCAAACACCGATTTCAAACTCGTAGTGAATAAGATCAAATTTACGCTCCATGGTCCTAAGCTACCATCGCCTCCAAAGTGGTTCATCCGCCTTGGTAAACACCGGGGTTTTGTATCCGTGAAATCCACATAGGTAGCCTCATGCCTGTTATGATTATGCCATGGTTTCCATGCATCGATTACGATTACTTTGAGCCATCTCATGAAGCAAACGAGAATTTTCCACAGTCACATTGACTAATCCAGCAATAGCATCAGCCAGATTGGTCGGCATTGGTGGCGGGTTGGGGATATCATCATCATCTTGTGAAGTACTAGGAATATGCGATCCTCACAGCATCGCACGATCTCGCTCATAACAAACCAAACTTTATTCACAAGCCTTTATTGGATCACACAAAAGCTTACTCCGGACATTATTACATAGGGTTTACTACTATAAACACCGGACCCTATAAGTACCAAAACAAGATACATAGCCTAACCATAATTAACTATTATACAACTCTACTCTTTTCGTGATTACTTCAAACTTCAGTGCTCGGTATCCATTCCGGAATTATTACCGCCTTCATCATCACTTTCATTGATCATTACTAATTCTTTAGGATCTTCTTCTTCTTCCTTCCGATTCGCTATCATTGGCAAGGATGACACTGGGTCCATGGCATCGACTTGAGGCTCATGATTCGGGTTTAGTAGATTGCTAAGCCTATGCACTTCCTCATGTAGATAGGTATTATGTTCTTCTAAATCTTCTACATAGAACTCTAGCTCGTGAGTTCTAGCTCTAGCTACATTTTCCCTCTACCAAGCCTCATTTTCGTCCCCCTCCACCGCATTTAACTAATATACTTTCGCAGTTCTCGTAATGCGGTGGTGAGACGCCTCAATTGATCCTGTAATTCTCCTACTGTATAGCATCCAAAGCCCTATCTCTAATAGCTTGTGCTAATTCTATAGAAATTCTTTTGTATCTGCTTGGGGATCGGGCCTAGAATCGCTATTGCTAGCACCATCGTTTCTAGGGGCGAATTGGTGATGAGGAACTCCTTTGGGTCCAATGGACTTACAGGCGTCATCTTGGCACGAGCCATCTTCAGAGGAAACCAATTTAATCCAAGTAAGACCACTTGATCAAAGTCTCGAAGAGCAGCTATGATGGATTACATTCCTCAAACCGGACTCACTACTCAACTCCTGGACTAAGAGGTGAAGGAAGTAACGAGTGAATTATTCATGATGCATGAATCGTTCTTACGAACAAAAACATCAAAGTTTATAATGCACATAAACAACATTTATTTTTTTATATAGGGCATAGTAAGATTACTACTCCACCACACAAGACCCTTTTAATCAAATAAGGAATGGTGAGAAAGAAATAAGACAAGTCAGAAGCAATTTGGACCAAATTAATCAAGTTAAATTTAGTCATCCCAAATCATTTTGAAGTTTTCGTAAACCAATACCACAAAAACTTTGTAACGAATCCTCCGATACTATTCGTGGCGAGAACCTCCTAAATTATAGGACCCACATACATTTGTCTTTGTCCAAAGACCTTTGACAACAATGCATATGTTCTCGGTAACTTAAGAAGTCTGTCGGGTGTCCTCGGGGAACCCCGAATCATCCACGATTTCCGAAAGCGGGATCACATTACGAGTCATTGCAAGATACAACAGTTTATTCAAATAAATACATCGAGTAAAAGTAGCGGAAGACTTACAATAACATAGTTTACAAACCATTTGTTTCAAACCATACAACTAAGTTTGATATTAATACAAACCAAAGTAGTGGAGCGACATTATAATATAATACAAAACACACAATGAGGCTGCCCTGCCCAAGGGCCACACAATTACTTCTCAACGCCATCACAAGGTACAACTGTCATGCAGCATGATCCAAAACAGATCTGCTCATGAGGCTCACCTGCAACAAGGGTCAACGAACCCTGAGTACAAAAGTACTCAACAAGACTTAACCGAAATAAGAACGATAACTCGGGAATGCAGCTCGAGGATTCAAGGTATGGTTTTAGCAATAATCAAAGTTATTTTATGTAAAAGCTCTTTGACAAAAGTCTTTGTTTCAACAGTTTAAACTTCATAAAATCATATACAAAGATGACACGATCCGTAATGAGATCATGAAACTTCATATCCAACACCTTCATCAACCATTCTCAAGTTCCAGGTTATTAATTACTACGATGATGAGCAAGTGAGTTGAGTCTCCATAACCGAGGAGCAACGACGATTGAACCGATTATAAACCCAATTTGGGACTTCCGGACCACACGACATATGCAGGTCCCGACCTACATATACCAACCTATTCTCGGATCCTCTAAAACAAGAACGGGTCCGCGCCACCCGAGAATACAGATACTCCACCAATCCAGCCCATAGCCCGTGGGTACACGCTATTCCCGCCATCTCTCCACTCCCAAAGCGCGCTGAGTAGCCATTCTCGTAATAGAATTGCCAAGTTCGGGCTACCGGAGTATGTGGTTAGTACTACAAATTCTCACCTCATGCAATTCAACAACGGACGTGCCTTAATCAACACAAAGGAAAGATCCGCGCCACAAGACCTCCATGTCTTGTGGCTCACACACACCGAGTCCACTTTGGTCTAGATTTATTACTCCACATTCCCCTATCACATGCTAACATAATTAACCAATGTTCCATTTAAAACTTGCGGTGGCGGTAGTCACCGACTTCATCGTTCTCACGATAGCTAAGCAAAACTAGGCATATATGAGTTCGAAACTGGTAATATGGTAAATATGGAATAACAAGGGTGGTAATGCACCAATTAGGCTCTTACTTAACTCTTAATCACTTAATGCAGTAATGGAAAGCAAAAGCGAAATTAATTTGTAAAACACAAGGTGGGGTTGTATGCATCCGGGGCTTGCCTTCGTTGACGGAAAAGTCCGACTCCTGTGACGTTTCCCAAGTCTTCGATCCGACCTCAACAGACAGATCAACCTCCTCCGCAACTTGATTAACTACCACGTGTTCACCTTCGTTTACTACACGTAGTAACATTGACATGTTTAACATGATGCGGAATATGAAACATGATGCTCGATGATGGATGCAAAAATTAATAAATTGGATACAATTTTCCTTCTTCGCGATCTGATTACAAACCAAACTAACCAAACCATATTCGTAACTGATGTGACCACGCCAGCACCGATCACTTTGATGAACTATCCGACCACTACGGTGAACTATCCGACCACTATGGTGAACTATCCGACCACTATGGTGAACTATCCGACCACTACGGTGAACTATCCGACCACTACGATAAACTATCCGACCACTACGGTGAACTATCCGACCACTACGGTAAACTATGCGGAGCAAAGATCGTCGGTGAGGGAGAACCAATGATCGCATGATCAAAATGAGTAAACAACAACCGACTAAGGACGACAAAGATCGAAACGAAACCATAAGTACACCGATTATGACAACGGCTCACCGAAGGGCTCGCCACGATGACACGCCCGCAAGCGGTGAAGTTCTTGACCTCGAGGAAGAAAAAACGTGGGATGCGAGTTCTCGGCAATTTCAAGGCGACCAATGCTAGTCATTTGGATTCGCAAGGAAAATGACGAGAACTAGGACGGCCTTTACCGAGATGGCAACATCATTTGGGGAGATGATGCGAGCTTGTTGGAGCGATGACAACGGCGGTGGTGAAAACAAAGGAAGAAAAACGACGATGACGACGTCTTGGTACTTATAGCGCGGCGCAGAAGCTCAAGGAAGCCACGACGGAGCCGTTTCCGTGCCAGCGCGACATCAAGGACGGCCACGACGCGCCTAGAACGCCGAGAAGGTCCGACGGCAATGTAGCTTAGGCGGTGAACACTGTTCACAGAAATTACAAAATTGCCATACGCCAAAATTCACAATTTACTCTCAAATTTTCATAACAACTCAAAAATCTCCAAAAACAAAAGTTGTTCAAAATCGAAAGTTCTACAACTTTGCTTCTATAACCATCTCCTAATTCAGTCTAGATTTTGAAATGGATTTTCAGGGTTAGGATTTGAATGCTGAAAAGCGGGGTTTTCTCGAAAAATTCAAAATCCAAACAAACTTTGAACTAGAGTCAACCAATACAATTCAACACATACCACATGAATATAAACTTGTTTTAGTGTATGCATTTCAAAGTTTTCACCAAATGCCAAATGCTTTGTAATGCATATGATGACATATCAGGTTTTAGTATTTTAAACACCCGAGGTGTTACACCTGAGGAGGCGGGTTCGTACAGTTGAAGGCCCTCGTTTGCCTTGGCTAGCTGAACGAGGTGCTGGAAGTAAATAGCTCTATGGTTCGATCTATTACTTCTTTCTTCATCAGCCGTTCCGTACTCTCCTGGATCCTATCATCATCACCCTTGTAGTCAAAGCCTAGGTGGGCCCTCTCTTTACAGGGCTAGACGTGGCGCACTATGAAGGTTGCCACCACCAGTTCACCTCTAATCTCCATGCCCTTAATCAAGTCGAGGAGCTCCCTCACTTGCTCCATGTCAGCGTTGTTTGGTCTCTCCGACCAGCTACTCGGGCTCTCTGGGATGTGGTGGACGTCGCACCAGATTACAGGGTGGCTCTGCTTAATGTAGAACCACCTAGCGTTCCATCCTTTTAGACAAGTGTTTAGCGGTACATTGATGTACTCGCTGGCCATCCCATCCTTGAGCTGCAGATATACGCCGCCGACCACCTTGGAACCACTGCCGCCCTTCTTCTTCAACCAGAACAGGTGTCTGAACAGGTTGAAGTGTGGAAGAATTCCCAGATACGCCTCATAGAAATGGATAAAGACTGAGACGTGCAGTATGGTGTTTGGGTGTAGATTGCACAGGCTAATCGCCCAAAACTCCAGTAGATCCCTTAGGAACGGGTGAACAGGAAACCCCAACCCTCGCCAGAAATAGTCCTCAAACACTACAGCTTCATCAGTGTGAGGTGTCGGGAAGGGCTCACCGCTGGCTAGCCGGCATCCGGCGGTGACGCGGTCTGGAAGAACGCCCGCCGCTACCATTCCATTGAGCTCTGCCTCCCCCATCTTCGACGGCACCCATTCCTCATCGCGGCTGGCTCTGGCAGCCACCTTCCTCGGCTTCGTAACTCCCTTTTTCGGCACCATTCTCTTAGATCTGGTTTGAGATTGGAGGCGAGGTGCGCGCGTCGATGCAGAACGGGAAGCGCAAGAGCTAGGAAGGAAGATGAAAGGGCGAAATGCCAAAGGTGGGGGCATGGGGTGCAGCGACGTAGTTAAAAACAATCCGTCAACTATTTCACAATCGAGGCTTTTTGGGAAACCGTTCACGTGATTTGCGCCTCTCCGAATTCTCCAACGCGGCTTATGGGCCGTTACATGGGATTTCATGCAACCGTAGCCCGCGTCGCTCATTTATCGCCGCCGTAAGTTGTTATTCACCGAATAATCGCGACTTCTCCACCATTTATTGAGGCTCAGTAACCGTTACTGTACAACCATTCCTCCGGTTTTTTCTCCACGGTTGGATTCCCCCGATGTCTCCGCTTGCTGGCTTGGGGACTGGCTGCCTGCTCGGCTAGTTTTTCACTATTTCTTTGTTTCTGACCCTGGCACCACGTGACTCTGTCACCTACTATCAGGCTCGGGGACTAAGTGGGCACACTTCACCTTACGGTGAATGTGCCTTTCGGCTCTACGCCCGAGGACTGGCAGCTTGCTCGGCTGGTCTTCTATTCTTCTACTTTGGACCCTGGCACCAAATGACTACGCCATCTACTGTCAGGCTCGGGGACTAAGTGGGCACACTTCACCTCGCGGTGAATGTGCTTGCTTTTTCTAGAAGACTCCGTGCCTCTCGAAGCTAAACAAGACTAATTCCTTCTCTCATGGTCGGACTCTAAGTGGGTACACTTGGTCCACTGTGAGGAAATTTTTGATTCTGAACTTGAGCTCCTTACACCCTTATGGCAAGCCGTGTCTGGATCATACTGCTCGGCTATGGTCCTTGCTGCTCGCAACTGCTCGGCAACTCGTCACGGTGGTCGGACCACGAGTTTGACTGCTCGGCTCTGTTCGCACCTGCTCGGACAAGCATAAGACGGCGTTGCACAACGGGTACAAGGTGCTTAGGGACTAGCTGTGGGGGGTACGACCCCGGATACCCATGGCAGACCACATGGTCTATGCCCTCAGGGGCGGCCCAGCTCACAAGACGAAGCCTTGCGGGGCACGATTCTGCTCGATGCCTCCTGCAAGACATCTGGAAGATATCCTGAAGATACTATGAGATCTGTTAGGATATGAATGATCCCAAGATTCATGTAAATAATTATTACTTTCTGGTTATCTCTCAGATCTAACCGACTTGTAACCCTTCTCCTCGGACTATATAAGGCGGGCAGGGACCCCCTCCAAACACACGTAATATCATACGATAGCTAATACAAACCAACAGACCACAGGAGTAGGGTATTACGTTATACTAACGACCTGAACCTGTCTAACTCGTGTGTCTCTGTTGCCTTCTTGTTCTTGATCTCACGCTCCTCTGTCGATCAATCTACCTTCATAGGATACCCCTCGAAGGACTGCCGATGATATTCTGTCGACATCGCCTCTAGTTCAAAAAATGAAAATCTCCAAAGACAATAAAAGCCGATACGATATGTATCACCTATAGAGCACAAACAAAAGATAAAAATAGTTATACACAAGAACATTGTACTGAGGTACATTCACGGAAAGAACAGGAGTCTTTGTTCATCGGATGACCCTAGATACAATATAACCAAAGATCTTGTTCACCACATCCTGGGAGGATGTGATGTCTACTATGACCTCCGCTTCCATGACAAATTCTTCGAGCAGGTCCTCATGGTCCTCAAGGCCGTCGCCCATTGGGAAACCAATCTCCATGGCATGGAGCTCGTACCCAGTCTAGACTTGTGCCATGGTCAGAGCTGCGGTCAGCGCCACCACCGCACCATGATGAATGCCGTGGAGGGTGATCTCCCGAACGCAGACCGGGACGTCTTGGAGACGAGCGTCGATAGGGGAACCCCGGGCACTGATGGTGTCTACGACCGCATTCACCACCGGTTGGAGAGATTCCAACTGCGCTGTCAGGGCTGACAATCACAAAAACAAGAAGACTATCAAGATGAAGATAATGGAAGTCGGAGTAAAAGGCCTTAATGGAGTTCATCTTACCTGCCACCGTGGTGTCGGATTTGGCCAGCCACGCTCGAACGGCGCTAGCCTCCTCTTCGGTTGCATGACGAGCGGCCTGAGAAACACCAAGGCGGATCTCGAGCTGGCCATTCTCTCGAGTCACCTCGGAGTAGCGGTTTTGAGCCACCCTCCACTCCCGAAGGAAGCGCCGGGCGTCGTCGCCGTTGTACGAGTCGGAGGAGTCCAACGACAAAGCTGGAGCAGAAGATACAACATCAGAGGGCTCGCCGGCCCTGGGAAGAGGACGAAGGCTATCATTCACGACGAACCTAGAAACAAAGTAGAAGAGTTCATTGCTGTGAACGGAAGATTTGCAGATCATCGCCATGAACAAAAGCCATCAATCTCACCTCATACGTCGGAGGCGCTGACTCACTGGCATGTTCTCCTCCGGGATCTCCTCCGCCACTCTCTTGCCACGGTTATCCTCGCCGACCATGGATTTAATTGGATTTACGAGAAGGGAAGGGAACTGCTATAGGGTTTTGGAAGGCGGAGAAGTGCAAAGGAACAGTTGCGAGTGCAGATGTGTTCAAGGCCAAAACCATCAGCTAGTATTTGAAGCTACGAAGTGAAGAGGTGAACGCCTCGGGAAGTGCGGTAGGTAACCATAATTAATAGAAGGTGAATCGTCGCCTCACTAATGCCAAAAAGAATACGGCGTTGGATGACTGAAGGCAGAAAATCAAAGGGTTCTCTTAATAAAAGTCATGTTTTTAGACTCAATTGAATTGAGATCAGAGGTCTGGCGTCAGCTATTTTAAATCGGCTCTTTAGTCGAAACAAGAGATACAACAAGACAATAGGAAAGTATGGTTATCATCAGTTTATGCAAGATACATGTGTTAACCTATGGATTACAAGTTCTAAACATCCTGAATGACTTTCAATATTTCAAGCCGGACAGCATCAGCTTCTGCAATCTTTTGCTCGTATTCTTTGACTGTTCTAGGGGTGTTCTCAAGGCTACTATGGATGGCTCTGCTTTCTTTTATTTTGGCCAACAGTTCATGTTTCTTCTGTTTGATAGCGTTAGGTATTTGGGCCAAAATGGACTTGCGATGATTAATGGCAGCCTTCACGTTTTTCTGCCCCCTCTCAAGTTCTACACGCTTGACTTCTAGTTGGGATAACTCTGGATCGGTCCAGAGGGAAGAGTGCTTCAAAGCATCAATCGACTGCGTTAGTTCTTTAACCTCTTGCCTATTGGAGTCCCCTTTGGCCAGTAGGGCTTCACGATTGGACAAGTTCCTCTGGATCGTTTTCACCTTCAAGACCTGATCTTTGAAAATAGACCCTGGAGAGAGCTGGGGATGGATCACCTTTAATGGCCAAAAAGACTCTCTGCATTGAATCAGTATCTTGGACCAAATCGGCTATTTTCTTCTCAAATATAGGTAGTATATTTCTTAGCTGATTTCTAGTCTCCTCTGGCAAAGCTTCATTAGAGGAAGTGGCTTACGATCTAATTTCATCTTCATCAAAATACTCCTCAAGATTGAAAGAACAACTCCGGGCTAGAAGATCAAGCGCCTATGTGTAAGGGAAATCTTGATTAGGAGGTTTGAATCAGTTTATTGCAAAGTGGATGGCAAAAAAATATAGTACCTTCTCTGTAATAGCCTCTATCAGAAGAGGGGGAACAACTGATGATGCATCGATGACATCTAGTTGAATCGGCTCCGAGCTTCCAGCATTGGTGTCTGCAATAACAAGGAAGGATTTTTAATTAATGTTTGTTGCAGAGAAAAGAATGGAGCAAGTAACTCCCTCACCATCGGTTGTTTGCCAGGCTAGGGAATCAACAGCCTGAGTATGGACGGCAACAAGACCATCTTCAGCGCCGGCAAGGTCGCTAAGTGGACTATCAAGTGTTTCCTCGAGAAGTATCTGGCACAAGTAAAAAGTCAGGTGAAGGGTAAAAGACTAAGTAAATCAAAAAGTTAAAGAAAATACTTCGCCAAGCATCAAGGAAAAATTCATATTTTCTGCCGTTGTGGAAGCATTGGTTACTTCCGCCGAAATCGGCTCCTATTGAGGATCGGTCGACAAAGGTTTGGTTGGTGTTGAATCAAGCGCCTGAGATAGTAGTCCCACACCCAAAGCAGACTGGGACGCAATGCTCGATAACTGTGAGAAAATGGGATCATAAAGTTGAACATCAGTTTGAGGAAAGTATGAATTGTTCACCTGAGCAGCTGATGGCCTTGTCCTACGGAGTCTTTTTCTAGTAGTGGCCATCCGAGTTACCCCTAGAACCGCCTTGCACTTTGGGGATTAACGTTTCACGATCGTGGGAGCAGCAAGGGTTCTCATCAACTTCTTCAAAGAAGGTGTGGTTGATCCCATCCTTGAAACTGGGCATGACGACTAGTAATCTATAGGATGTCCTCTCCTATCCAGGCTTGGAGGATCAAATTCAATGTCCTGAAAAGATCGGTTAGAACAGTTGGCAAGAGAATTCACCAAGTAATCTCTCTGAAAAGGGAATGAAAGATTACCTTACTATTAGAAGCAAATTGCCCGTACAGAGCTATACACAGAGGGTGGACTGACCGATAGAAGAGATGGGAACGCCATTCTTATCACCAGGAGTCAAAAAGGTTGGAAGAAAAACTGGCTCTGACCCTGTCATGCAAGGAAAAGGAAGGAAATTCTGATCCCAATTGAAAGGCTCTAGAGGCTTCTAGCACATCACTAATATCTTCTCTCGGCTTCAGAATGTTCTTGAAGAACAGGCGAGGGGGAAGTTGACCGAGGCCAAACTAACGGGACACAAAAAGAAGGGTTCTAAAACTCATAGGTTGGAGGATTGCCTGGGATGGAAGAACCTTTAACCATTTTGCCACGACTGTGACAAAATTCAGCTGGGAGAACACAGGACTTAATAAAGGAATTGAAGATCGCAGCCACTGTCTCATCCGAACAGCCGGATTCAAATCAGAATTTGAATGGAAAAGTTAGTTCATCATCCTCATTATAAGGTAGCCAAGTCAAGACGGCTACATCAAACCCTCTATAAAGCTTTTTGAAGAGGTGGCCAACATCGAAGTCAATTATTATGGCCGATGCAGCCTCGCCATAGCTCGTACACTATCAAGTTCTTCCTTCTTCGCCTTTGTATTCCTCATCAAAATTAGAAGAAGGAAAGCTCAGGTCTCTGAGATCAGGCCTTACAATCTTGTGCATGTACAAATTGAGCCACAATTGTATAAGCCACCAAGGGCTACTGATAGTCTGCATTGGTTCGTTCTTCAGTAATTGGGAAGCTACCTGGTACATCAGATGATAAGCAGCTCCTAGCAGATATTTTCCAAGAGGGATGTCCTTGCCTAATGCTAGGTGCTCCGCCATGAGTTTGTGATTGTAAGTCAGACCACAAGACGACCCACAAAAGATGAATCTTTCCAACCACATATTCAGAAAAGCCACGTATTCTCGTTCGCTGATAGATGATTCATCTCTGACATGATTTAGAATGTAACTTGCCCATCCGGTGCAGTCTGCTATCTTGGCCAATCTTTTGGAGCCGGCATTCAAGTACTCATAGGGTTGCACTGATCCGGTAATTCTAAGGTCGGTCAACATATACACATCGGCCAGAGTGATGGTCATTGGGCCGTGGCCAAAAATAAAAGCATTCAGAGCATTGGACCAGAAATAAGAAGCAGAGATCAAGAGTGAATCATTCCTCTCCATTTCAGACAACGAAAGTGTCAAGCACTGGTTTAGATCATAAAGCTCCCAGTCTTCACCCTTTTTTGCAGATACCCTACGAAACCAATCTCTCCATCCCTTAGGCGCTTTAGGCCAGTTTCTGAAGGGAGTTTTGTTCCAGGAAGATGAATCCACTATAGACTATTTAAAGGGGATCTAGTTGGTTTCTTGGTGGATAAAATCAGATGGATCAAGATCACCCATAGGCCTGAGAAAATAAACATTAGGGATGGTAGCTGATGGAATCAAGATCTCGTTCCTCATTTCCTAGAAATTAGATAAAATAAATTCAAGAAGAGAAGAAATACATGGTAGCGGCCGACGGGAAACTTGGAAACATACCTTAGGAACGTGGTCGTTGGTCGCCATTACGGTTGGAACAGGTTCAAATCTGACGAAAATAGCTTGAATTGATGGCTCGATGGAACGGCAGACTTGCTAGGGTTTGAGGCCTTTGCGATAATAGCGTCGGCTGTTGGAGTTGGCTCAAGAAAAGAGGGGAAAGCAAAAAGGCCAAGTGCGTCGAAAGAGGTACTATTGGGATGTTGTATAAGACTCGGGCCGAGAAGTCAGGAGTTATGTGTATATCTCGGGATAGAGCGGTTACGGCATGATAAACCAATAAGCTGGAATTTTGGAATAAAACCATTTTATTCCAAAATTGGGGGGAATGTGTTTACACCAAAATTTGGGAAAAGAACACGGGAACTCGCAGGCTTCCAAGATTGTGCCAATCAAGGAATCGATTGAATGAAGATCAATGTCAGCCGATTCAGATACGACTCTAGAATCGGATCTCTTGGTATGACGTCAGTGGATAGCGATAATGAACTATGGTCGGCGCTAGGAAACTATATATCAGACTCTACAATAAGGGAAAAATTAGAGTCCAAGTTATCTTAAATTAGGAACGTTTTCGTTTATGCCAAAGATTGTAACGAATCGTGCCCGAGTAGAATTCATGTTTAGACTCCTGGGTATAAATATCAAGCCCCAACTAAAGTAAAGGACAACAATCAATCCAATATACAAGTCATTTACTTTTTCAGCTCCGGCCACCCTTAGGAGTAGGAGTAGAGTAGATCTCGGCGAGTGCTTCAGCAAGTACGGCTATATCGATCCGATCGACCTCCACTGCTTGTTGTAAGTACCATCATGACTTATATCTCTGTTCGTATGGCTGCATCGATCCGGTCGACCTCCACTGTGACTCTGGTATAAGTTAGTTATCGACTCTTGCCTAGTTCAAGTATGGCTGCATTGATCCGGTCGACCCCCACTGCATGAACTAGATCAAGGTCAAGTATCGGCTCTACCTTAGGATGGCAGTCTTTGGTAGATTCATTAAGTTACCGATATTGCTTATTGCTTTCATTATTTATCTAATTACAACAATATCACTCTGCCCGATTGGGATTGATCTAGATCGGCCATATATCTTGTTTAGCCCATCGTTTGTTAATCTGAAACTGATCTAATCTATACATTAAACGACGAGTTATGTTTTATCGGTTGTTTTATGTCAATCCTGATCATGCATAGTGTGCGGTTAAGGCGTGTTGTGTCTTGAGTAGATTTATTGGCTAGCAAAAATCGTTCCATGGCCCGTTATCACGGCCCATGTGATTCTGCCTCACACCCCACTGTTAGCACCGTGGAGTGGGGATCGTTATTTGGTAGATATATTCCTGATAAGGCATGACTTTAACTATGCGCTATGCCTGAATCGACTGTTTTAGCCGATATCGAGTGCTTTCACGAATAGTTCGCATCACGAGACTGTTGAAGTAAAGATTGGTTGAAAGATGTGTTAGCCTCATGATCTTATTATTGTATTACGGTCTGCATGATTCTGCCTCATGCCCCACTAATATTAGTAATGAGTTAGGGTCATCGAGTCTATCATTATTTCTACGGCCTACATGATTCTGCCTCATGCCCCACTGGTCATAGTGATAGATGAGATCTAACATGTTTATTAGATTTATCTTTATCAAATGGTTAAATAGTGTTGAATTCTTTCTTTATATAAAAAGGGGTTTGGTTACTTGTAATCATTGGCTCAGCATAAACCGATCATTGTTGACATCTTATTGCCATTGATTAATATTTGTTCGAATAATGACATTTACCCTGAATAATAACCGATTCTTCTTATACAACTCAATGAGCTTTAACCGATTTATTCTCATGAATATGCTAGAATCGACTGTTTAGTCGATCTCCTTTCATATCGGCTCTCATAGCCGCACATTCGGGACTGTCTGGCAACACCGGAAAGTTCCGCCCTTAATTACTGATGACTTTTCTCTCCTTGTCAATTACAGGGTCAAATTGACTGGCACGTCTTGAGAGGAGTACACAGGATCGACCACCCCTGCGCTGAAGCTAGGCAGATCTACAGCTCCATCGAGCAGACCCTTCCGGCTTGCTGCGTGTGTCCTCGACACGGGGCGAAAATTCTATGTCGGCAAAAAGCATACTTACTTGGACATACGGGAGTGCTTCTCCCCCAAGCTAGCTCTTTCGGTGAGGGTTTGGTGTTTTAAGTCCTTCGAACTAGACTTCTCCTTGTGAAGTTCATTAATCAAGTACCTCGGTTCGCTCTGAAGATGAAGATTCATGTGATGGTGCCTCTAATGGTGATGTCACCTTTTTCCGCCAAACCTGTCTTGGTTTTGAGTTTTGATTTTGGTTTAGCAGGTTCAGAACCTTCACTTGTAGAAATTGGGGAATCAATGACTCTCCCACACTTTGCTTGAAGTGTGTCCAGCTCATAAAGACAAGGTAGAGATCAAGTGCATGGGCTCTATTGGTGGGAAAACACCAACATAACCAAAACTTTACTTATTCTTTTCTAACCTTAGGCATATTGAACAAGATGAAGTTGATGTTATGTGCTTTGTTCAATTATGTCATGGGTGATAAGACCAAAAGATTATTTAAGTTCATCTGGCAGAAAAGATTGAGTTGCTTAACCTATAGAAGGATTGTCTATTTTACATAATGTATCAAACTTTATATGATTATGACTATCATCTTCTAGAGATAGGATGTGCAATATTTTAGCTCATTTGGTTAAAACTATGAGATCAAGAAAGTGGTGCTAGGAACAAGCTTAAACAACAAGACATGTTGAGATAATCAGATTTGATCAGGTAAATTGTAACTCAAATATATTTTGTTTCGTATTTATGTGCCTACCAGAATCAAGGAAAAGCTTTTTAAATAATGACCATTTACCTTAGGATGCTACCTTTGTCATTGGAGCATAATGTCACCATATGATGAAGGATAGATGACTCATGATGGTCCTTCCCTTTTGCTTGAAGTTTTCCTTGTTCGGCTAGTCCTGCAGCTTGAGCTGTTCATGAGCTTCTTGTTTCCTAGTTCACACCTTTTCTTTCTCATCCTTTTGTTATGCCATCTTTCTGCTCTTCAATCTTTTGACACCTTGTTAGACCTTTTGCCTCACTCATTGTTTTATGACTACAAAGGATTAGTGGACAACACATACCCAAAGGAATATACAATTTTGAAACACGGGTTGTTTGTCCAGAATTTTGTAATTTCCCTCTATGCTAATGAAAAGATGGTTTTGGGATTACTTTAGTATAGAGATCATGTTTTATACAACCATGGCTCAAGGCAAAGGTAACTTGCAACAAAAGACAAAGTGAATGAACTTTGGTACTTATAGTTCTTTCATCCATGTTGAATGAGGTATGTAGTTTTTACATGTATAATGAATGAGTTGTGTCTTGCTTCATCTCCGATTTGAATTCATCTCGTGACTTACAAATATTGAATTAAAAGTTTCCTGCATAGGGTTAGTCTAGCAAAATGACCAGTATCTACTATAGCATATTCTTGGTTCAAAAATCAACCTAGACACCATGTCTAATTTAATTTAGGAAGGCATTTTAACCTAAGCACCATGCTTAATTTAAAAGCCTTTGGAAGTATGATCAGCACCCCTAAACTAAGTTCCATGCTTAATTTAAAAGATGTATGAAAATATTCCAAACCTCGAACATACTATTGTAAACAAAGGTAGCATGAAAAGCATTATAGAGATTTATTCAATTGGAGGTGAAAGAGCATGATTGTTATAGAGCATGATTTAAAGGTAGAGACAACCAAGATGAATTAGCAACATGGCACAAGATTTTTCAAAGAAGCCCATCCCCCATGCTTGAATTTTGCAAGGCAAAGTCAAGTTTGGATGAATGTGATTCAGTGTTGCATGATGATTGTTTGGACATACCTTGAGTCGTCATCCTTCATTCTTTTTGTTTCAAACCTATAATGGTTAGTGACAAAAATACTAGAAGGAATATTTTCACAATTATGTTTCTATGCTCACTTCACAAGGGCATTACAGCAAAAAGTGAAAGCTCATGTGATCTCCCGAAAATGCTTGCTTTAGGACAAAAACTCATCCTTGGGAAACCTTCTAATTACACTCAAGTTGGTAAAGTGGTTTCCTCTCCAACATGAACCTTTGTGTACCTATCTTAAGATTCACACAACGAGATCTGAATATTTATGATAAACATATGCATCTACAACCACCCTTTCAAAAATTTTAGGAACAGACCTCGTGTGCGGCAATATTTCAGAGACCAATTGATTCAGGAGATTTCTCAAGCGAGCATTGATTCGATGAGGTGTTCATGAAATATGGTCCATGCTCATCTATGTCATCTTCCTTTTCAAGCTCCAAGGGTGTTTCTTCATGAATGTCCATAGGAGAAACATTTTGTCTCTATCATTCCATGATTATGACATTCATTGGATGTTTTATTGTTCAGGATTTCTCATGGATCGATGACTCTCGGGTTGATCTCATCTAAAGCCTCCTCCAAACTTGGATGAGTCATGTTTATTAAAGAGATGCATTTAAGCTCACCATTTGGATCTAAGCCAAGTTTGGATTGTACCCATAAGGTTTCGTCCATGTCCATCCATTCTTTAGCAATGGCATATGAGTTCTTAATACAATCTAGCCATTGTCGTTGCTCTTTTTGGTCATCCTTGTGGCCTTCATGATTCCTATGCTTTGGTTGTCTTAGTGGATTTCTAGGGTCATCATGAAACTTAGGAGAGAGAGCATAAGAGGGATCATCGGGGTCAAGGATGGGTTTAGAGATGTGTTCTGATGAGACATCTAATATGTGCATAGAAGGGGAGAGAATAGGAATGGCTTCTAGATAGCTTGGCTCTCCTTCTATGGTTTCACTAGACATGCCATCCCTGTGTTCTTCCCAATGTCCTATATGGGAATAAGGATGCTTTTCAAGAGATCCCTTCTTGAGAGGATTTGAATTATATTTGCTCGAAGGTCTCTTGTGGAACTTGAAGTTTAAGCTTTTCCCAAAATCAGCATGAAAGAGGTCATCCTTAATTTCAACAGGGATTTCCAAAGGTGGAATTCCTTCTTCTCTTGGGGAATTTTGGGGCATTGGTGGTTAAGGATTGATAGCTAAATCTTGGGATTGAAATAGTTGTGATATGGCTATGAGAACTTCCTCTTCTTGATCGGGAGATAATTTCTTCTCTTTTTCGGGGAGTTCATTATGAATGCTAGTGCAGGGAGTCTTTCCACTAATTCTATCAAGCATAAATCTTGCTTCACTAGCAAACAGATGAAGGAAAGCTCCTCTAGAGGCTACATTAAGGGATTCTATTGAATCCTTGCTAAGACCCATTTAAAAATGTTGAAGAAGTACAGGGTCTTGAATGGCAAGGTCTAGGCCAGTGATGATAAGTTCATTAAAATGATCCTATGATGTACCAAGAGATTCTTCTTCTAGTTGTCTAAAATTTAGAACCTCTTTCCTATGGCTAACCACTTTAGAGATAGGAAAGAAACATAAACAAAATTTAGAGCATAACATTTCCCAATCTCCTTGCATACTTCCTATGGTTTGACTGTACCAATGTTTAGCTCTTCCCGTCATAGAGAACGGAAACAACTTCCATCTTATGATTTTGTCAGACATGCCAGTGATACGCAAGCATGCACAAGTCTGTTCAAACTATTGTAGGTGGGAGTATGGATTTTCATTGCCTTCTCCCAAGAAGGATTTATCCTGAATCAATTTTATAAAATACGGGCGCAGCTCATAGCCAGGTGTTATGATTGGCTCTGAAGATTTTGGTGGCTTTAGGCTTGCGCTCATGGGTTTAGCATATTGATAGATAGGAGTGGAATCCATGCTAAAATAAAAATTAAAACAAAAGAAAGAATAAAAGATAAAAGGTCAAGCAAGGCTCGCAGTCAATGCAGCAACCGTTTCCTCGGCAACGGCGCCAGAAACTTGTAGGTACATTTAACACACACAGATAAATCTACAAGCACACGGATACCACTGTAGCTTTTACCTAGAGGTATTCCAAGTATTGTATCCATAGGGAAATGTGTGAGACTAACTACGGTCTAACTTAACTAAGGGTAGCAACAAGGTTAGGATAAATAGGAGCATAGAAGGCATAACTATAGTTCTCTAGTTCTGACTTGGGTAAACAATGTCTTCTACTATTCAACTAGGGACATTACTAGGGAAAGACACCAGTAGAGGATGCTTTTCTTTGTAACCGCGTCCTACTTGCGCCTACAGACGGGAGGTGGACTACAAAGGATCAACGAAGCTATATAATATAGGCTATATAGAACTGATGTCACACACATGATCTACCACCATCTAGAATGCAGGGTGCATCCATGATTAACCTAAGTCTAAGCACCACACTTACACATATGATTAATACTTTAACCTAGAGCGTCTATAGATTAAAGCACTCAAAAGAGAGTCGTGAACCTGAAGAATAATATAAACAAGATGCTTACTTGAATTAGAAGTTGATTACCAGAGAAATCTTAGAGGCAAGCTCAGATAGAACTTGAATCCACCAAGGTACAAGCCATAGAGAGAGCACCGACAGGCCGGCACCTCCTCCAAACTCTTCCCTCACTCTCTATCTCACTATTATTTAAAAGACTAGATCCTATGGAGGACTAATCTTCTCTTGATAGCTAGCTCTGATCCTCATGATATAAATTAGGGTTTCAGGATGGCTCCAGGGAGGGTGGTAGGGGCTGGTATATATAGGCCGAAGCGTCCAACGTGAGCTCTTGGATCAAACCAACTTAAAGGATGACGTAGATGCAACCTAGGAGGCGGTTGAGAACCGACATAACAACGAGAGGCTGACATGGGGGCCCATAGGTCGGGTGCCTCTAGGGGGCTGGCCAGCCCCACATGTCAAAGACATGGGCTCGCTTCGGTGATTCACCTTTTGGAGTCTTCTAGAGTCTTCCCCCATCGATTACGCGGTAGAATTCTATAATTTCCCTTGACGAATAGGTCCCCCTTGACGGTTTTCTGCATAAACCCTGCTAAAAACACAGATTCACCAAAACTCGTGGAATTTATTAGTTTAACCTCTATACCTATATTTGGTGATGGAATTAAGTATAAATATAGGTTATGTTGACGGTTTATAATTGATGTTAGTGACCACCTACAAAGTGTCGTATTTACCTGGCTATACAGATGTGAGTGTTGAAAGCCCCAACTCCCAACTACCTACATAGTTTCGCATCTACATCTTCAAGGTTGGCCTATTTAAGCTGGGTTCGGATGCATCTCTTGGGCTCAATCCACACACTCATGAGCCAATCATTTTTCTTCATTGCCTAGAGGTTCTTTGTCATCCTACTTGCACCTCTCATGAATCATGAGGAGGCCGTTAGAGGTGTAAGATGGAGATAAAGCACCTCACAGGGATGCTAGTGTTTGGGGAAGGCCTTCAAGATTTGGTGCTTTATATTCCATAACCTTGGTACCTTTGAAGGTCGAGATGCAGATCTGCATCCCTCCACCATCAGAGGTATCACCCTCGACCCTTAGGTACCAAGATTATAGAATATAAAGCAGCCCACTAAGATGTTGGTGCAAGTTTAGCAAGGTGCTCCTTCTCCATCCTTTGCGAGGTGTTGCCCCTGAACAAGAGATTGACCTTAATGATTGCAGACCTTCTGTTAATAGAAGATCTACAATCATCAAGGTGCTCTCCTATTTAGGGGCTCCATACTCAATCGGGTGCTTCAAGTTTGTGAGGTACTCGTTCTTCAAGATTGGGTGCTTTATATTCCATCTTGGATCTCTCATGGTCGAGAAGCAGTTCTACATCCCTCAACCATGAGAGGTACAAGATGGATGGTATAGCACCTCACTAAGATGTCGGTGGAGTGTTGCTTTGTATGTGCAAACCACCCTATGATATGGCTTTGTTATCGCGTAGACCTAGAATCACCCGGTCCATTCCCTAACTCTAGGATCAGAACATGGCAGTGCCTTGGTGATGTTTCTCCAGCAAGAACACAAAACTAATAATTAATAGGCATGATAATTAATAGGCAATGGATAGGCATGATAATTAACCAAAGTTTCATTGTCATAATAGGTAACATAACATAAGATAATTACATGTCCGCTACTCAGACTCCCTTATTGGAGGGGGCCTTCAGGGTGCTCAGCAATTTGTTTAGGGTGCACCTTGCCTTCTTTCATCACTATGCTATCCTACTCACCATCCATTTCCCTGACCATGCGGCTAACAGAGAAGAGCGCAAGAATAAGGTACTAAACAGCAAAGTTTATGTGATGATATTTTTCATGATCAACATTCTTTCATTTTTTAAGTTACGTAGTTCCTATCACCAATTGAAACTAACTATATTTTTAATTAACACAGCGGACCGAGTGCCTCCCGGCAAAGGGCCCCTACTACAAGCCCAGCAGAAAGCCCGACAAAGTGTCATCCTCGTCCCGCAGAAGCTAGCCATGTAGGATTTTATTTTATTTTATTTACAGGATTTTTAGCATAGAATATGTATGTTTTATTTGAATAAAATATGAAATGTTCTTAATTTGATATATTTTTTAGGATTTCAATTATGTTTGCTATGATGTTTATTTTGTGTGATGGGGAAGCGGTCTTCTACAATTGGTACGGTGATGGTGGCCCCCGAGCACCTTAGACTTTGAGACCATATGACACGTCCGTCGTTAGGTGCTAACATCTTCATAACACCCAATCACCATCTCTAGTAGCCTTCATTGCCACTTCTAGACGGTCAGGATGGTACTGCTATCGTCAATTTTGAAGCCCGCCCAAGTCTCCCATGCGTATTTACAAAGTTTTGCTCAAATTTCCATTCCCACGGCTTGTACTTTAGCTTACAAAGACCGCTTCCCACCCTTTCTGTCTCCTCCTCAGTGCTTTGATTCCCCATCACAACTCCTGCTAGTGCTGAATAGTGCGACCACCTCTAGTCAGTCGTGTGCAAGCTACCACTCACCGCTAACAATCAAGTGCTCTACGCCTGTATGCCTCACCGGCCCGCACATGTCCACTGATGATAAAGGTGGTACTCACCGCCCTACCCGCTCAAGATCACTGCTGCAAGATCCAAGTGCAAGGGTAGGGTAATGCTTTTGCAGTTCCTTTATCCATCTTTCTTGGATTTTTATTCCCCTCTTCACTCATGTAAGTATGAAGCAAGCTTCCATCTAATTAGTGTGTCTGCCGCTCTAGAAGATCCTTGTCAAGATGGAGAAGGTCCCCAATAAGAGGAAAGGAGTGGCCATCCATGCAGACCATGTCTTGTCATCCTCCGTCGCCTCACCGCCCACTAGTTGTGCAGTTGCAAGTGTGTCTGCCGCTCCTGGAACCACGTCATCTCGAACTCCGAGTACCATAAGGAGCTATCCCAGATTGTCGTTGGATTCTTCTATTGCACCTAGAATGGAAAATGCCACTGTCGGCGCAAAAATGTGTCAATGCGCCTAGCACACAGCAAGCCAGAAGGATCTGCCTGATAGAGCAAGGCTGGAGATATGTTTGGCTTCAACGCATGGGTAGCCGATCCTGCGAATTCTCGAAGGCATGCTAGTCAATTTGACCTACAATTGACAAGAAGAGAAAGTTTATCAGTAATTTAAGGTGGAACATGCCGGTTTTGCCCAAACAGTTCCAAGTGTGCCGCTATAGGAGCAGCTAGACGGGAGAATCGACTAAATAGCCGATACACGAAGAAATCGGCTATTACGGACTGTAAAGCTCGTGGGTCACAATTGATTTTACGTTAACAAGTACAATACATGTAGATATAAATAAAATCATCAGCTAGATGGATATTACCAATGTAAAGCATTCAGCCAATGAATCTAACGAGAAAGAATATAACATGCGAATAAATTGACTATCTAGTACAAATGGATCTACAAACGCTCTGAATCTAATCTGTTACCACCAATAGTGAGGTTTAACGAGATAGATGGCAGTTATGATGATAGTAACAAACTAAACCAAAGAATCCATAAAACTGTCCATACATTGACAGGTTTTCTGAAAGACATGCTATATTTGTGAAAGCGCAGGCGAATCGGCTGAAATAGCCGATTTATGTAAAAAAGGGGTCATAGTATATGAACAATCGACCATTCAAGACGAGCAAACCAATAAACTCCTCAAATCTAACCTATTATCTTCAACAGTGGGGTTCGATCGGATCGATGGCAGCCATAATAAAGATAATAGATTAAACCTTTAAAGAAAATGGATCTATTCACATTTAACAGGGTCTTGAAAACATGCTATGAACGGGCAGGATGATATTGCCAAAAACTAATGACAGTAAGAACATCAGCAAGATTGGTAACTTAATGAATCTACACGAAGGATGCCACCCTTAGGCAGAGCCAATAATTAGACCTTAATCAAATTCGAGCAGTGGAGGTCGAACTTAACCGATGCAGCCGTACTTGAACTAGATAAGGATCGATAACTAGCTTATACTAGAGCTCGTAGTGGAGGTCGAACTTAACCGATGTAGCCTTACAAACGGAAGTATAAGCCATGATGGTACTTACAAACAAGCCAAAGGTCGGCCGGACCGATGCAGCCCTGCTTGTTGAAGAACTCACCGAGATCTACACTACTCCTACTCATAAGGGTTGGCGTAAAGCCGAAAAAAAGTAATTTATATTGATTGATTGGATGTCCCTTTTACAATAGCCGGGGTCCGATATTTATACTCAGAACCTAAGTATGAATCCTATTCAAGTATGATTCATTACAACTTTTTGGTATTAAGAGGAAAACATTCCTAATTTAAGATAACTTGGACCCTAATCTTTCCCTTTTCATAGAGTCCGACATGTCTTTCCCGACGCCAACCGTAGCTCATTGGCGTTATCTGCTGATGTCATCCAAAGAGAGCCGATTCTAGTGCTGCATCTGAATCAGCTGATGTCGATCCTCATGCAATTGATTCCTTGATGACACAATCTTGGAATCTTTGAATTCCCGCATTCTTCTTCCCAAATTTTGGTGTAAACACATGCCCCCAAATTTTGGGATAAAAATGATTTTACTCCAAAATTGCTATTTACTATTCACCATGCCTCAACCGTTTATTCCGAGATATACGCGTGACTCTTGATATTCTCAGTCCGAATTTTATATAATACCCCAATAGTATGATTTCTGATTCATTCGGCCCATCTACTTTCCCCTTCTTCTTGAGCGAGCCTCAACAACCAAAGCCGCCATCACCAAGGTCTCAATCCTATCAAATCCTCTGCTTCATCAAGCTGTTCTTCAAGTAACCCTTCCATGATTCAGATCTATTTTGGCTACAGTGGCGACCAGCGACCACGTCCCTGAGGTATGCTTCCAAGTTCCCGCTTTCCATGTACGAGCCGCTATCCTGCATTTCCTTTCTTCTCAAATTTATTTTATCTGGTTTCTAGGAAATGAGGAACAAAATCTTGATTTCATCGGTTGTTGCTGCCAATGTCTATTTTCTTGGGCCTTTGGGTGACCTTGATCCATCTGACTTTATCCGTCAAGAAACCAACCGAATCCCCTTCAAACAGTCTGTAGTGGATTTCTCTTACTGGAACACCAAAACTCCCTTCCGAAACTAGTCGAAAATGCCTAGGGGATGGAGAGATTGGTTTCGCATGGTATCGGAGAAAAAGGCTAGAGATTGGGAGGTTTATGACTTGAATCAATGCTTGACACTCTCGTTGTCTGAGATGGAGCGGAATGATTCACTCCTGATTTATGCATCTTATTTCTTGTCTAACACCCTAAATGCTTTTGTTTTTTTGTCACAGCCCAATGACCATCACTTTGGCCGATGTTTATATGTTGACCGGCCTTAGAATAACAGGATCAATGCAATCTTATGACTTTTTAAGTGCGGATCCAAGAAATTAGCCAAAATATCAGACTGCATAGTATGGGCAAGCTATATTCTAAACCATATTGGAGATGGGTCAACTGTTAGCGGAAGAAAATATGTGGCCTTCCTAAACATGTGGTTAGAAAGATTCATCTTCTGTGGGTCATCTTGTGGTCCAACTTATAATCATAAACTCATGGCAGAGCATTTAGCAGTAGGCGTTGAAATTCCTCTTGGCAAATATCTATTGGGATCAGCTTACCATTTGATGCATCAGGTGGCCGCTCAGCTGCTGAAGAATGAAGCAGTGCACATCATCAGTGGCCCTTGGTGGCTAATACAAATGTGGTTAAACTTGTATATGCATAAGATTGTAAGGCCAAATCTTCAGAATTTGAGGTTTCCCTCCTCCAACTTTGATGAGGAATACAGAGGCAAAGAAGGAAGAACCCGTCAGTGTATGAACTATGGTGAAGCCACATCGGCCATAACAATTGTTGTCAATGTTGGCCATCTCTTCAAGATGTTTTATAGAGGGTTTGATGTAGATATTCTAACTTGGCTACCAAATGATGAGGATGAGAACAATGAGTTGGTCTTTCCATTCAAATTTTGATTTGAATTAGGCTACTCAGATGAAATGGCGGCTGCAATCTTCAATTGCTTCATCAAACCTTGTGTTCTTCTAGCTGAATTTTGTCATGGCCATAGCAAAATGTCTATAGGCTCCTTCCTTCCAGGCAACCTTCCAACCTATGAGTTTTACAACCCTTCTTTTGTAGCTCATTAGTTTGGTCTTGGTCAATTGCCTCCTCAACTGTTCTTCAAGAATATTCATTCCCCTTTTTAGAAAAATTATTTGATAAATTCCCCTACCAACTGTTCTAACATACCTTTTTAGGACATCAAATTCGATCCCCAAGCTTGGACAGGAAGGGGCGTCTTATAGAGTATCATCCACCATGTCTAGCCTCAAGACTGTGATCAACTACACCCACACTGAAGAAACTGATGAAAACTCAAGCTGCCTCTACCATTGTAACGTATCAATCCTCAAAACACTAGGTAGCCCAAGGGACAACCCAGAAAACTATTACTAGGAAAAGACTTTGTAGAACAAGACCATCAACTACCTAGGTAAACAATTCATCTTTTCCTCAAAATGATATTCAACTTCTAATTCCTTTTCTTCACAGTTATCAACCATTGCATTCCAAACGGCGATGGGTGCGAAACTATTGTCCTAGATGTTTAATTTAGCATCAACTGAACCTACATCGGCCGATCCTCAAGAGGAGCCTATTTTGGTTGAATCAACCGATGCTTCTAAGACTATAGAAGACGAGAACCCTTTCACTTCAATCCCTGATGTTGCCAAGGTATTTCCTCAAAAATTCTTAATTCTTATTCAACTTCTATCTTTCTCTGACCACTTCTCACGCCAGATACTCCCCGAGGCAACATTTACGCAAGAGCAGGAGTCTGACAGTCTCCCTATTGAAAATGATCCTATTGGCATTGAAAATGATCCTACTATTGTTGACACCCAGACTGTCGATTACACACAACTGGTGGTAAGAAAATCATATATCTATTTTATCCTTCCGCAACAATCATGAACTAAAAATCCTCCTTGATGTTTGCAGATACCAATGTTGAGAGTTTAGAGCCAATTCAACTAGATACCATTGGTGCATCATCAGTCGTTCCTTCTTCTCAGATAGAAGCTATCCAAGAGAAGTTACTGTATTTACTTCACCATTCATCTTAATATCAGCTGATTCAATCCTTCTAAGGATATTTCATTCTCGGTTCTTACCAAGGTATTGTCATCTTTGTCTGTCATCGAAGATCAAGCCCCAAACGTGAAAAAGGCTTAGAGGAACCTGTCTAACCATGAAGCTTTATTGGCCAAGAAGAACTCCAACAGGCAAGAGGCCAAAGAGCTAACACAGTTGATCGATGATTAGAAGAACTCCTCCCTCAGGATCGATCTAGAGCTGACCCAACTAGAAACCAAGCGTGCAGAACTTGAGAAGGAACTGAAGAACGTGAAAGCTGTCATTGATCGCCATAGGTCCAACCTAGCTCAAATACCCGATGCCATTAAGCAGAAGAAATAAGAACTGCTGGCCAAAGTCAGAGAAGGTAGGGCCATCTACAGCAGCCTTGAGGACATTCCTAGATCAGCCGAAGAAGACAAGCAACAAATCATAGAAGTCGATGCTATCCGGCTAGAACCATTGAAAGCAATCTAGGATGTTCTAAACTTGTAATCTGCAAATCAACATGTGTTTTGTGTGGAACCAGTGATAACCATATCTCCTGTCACCTTATTGTATTTCTTGTCTCATCTAAAGAGCAGACTTGAAAATAGCCGATTCCAGACTTCTAACCTTAATTCTATTAAGTCTGAAAACACGGCCTTTTTTAAGAAAACCCCTTAATCTTCTATCCTCAGTCATCAATGCCGCATTCTCTTTGGCATTAGTGATGTGGCGCTCCATCTTCTATTAATTGCGGTTACCTTTTGCACGTCCTGAGATATCCACCACCTCACTTCGTGGCTACAAATACCAGCTGAGGGTTCCGACCTCAAACACATCTATACTCGCAACTGCTCCTATTCCTTTGCACTTCTCCGCCCTCGCAAACTCTGTAGCGGCTTTCTTCCCCCTTCTCAAAGATCCAATCAACCCTATGGCCGGTGAGGACACTCAAGACAAACGCGCGGCGGAGGAGGTTCCGGAGGAGAACATGCCGGTGAGCCAGCGCCTTCGTCGTATGAGGTGAGATCAATATCTTCTGCTCATGGCGATGAACTTTTCTAATGCATTTATAGGTTCATCTTGAATGATAGCCTTCGTCCTCTTCCTAGGGCCGGCGAGTCCTCCAATGTTGTATCCGATGCTGCCTCTACGCCGGACTCATCATCGGACTCTTTCGATTCCTACAACAGCGATGATGCCCAGTGTTTCCTCCGGGAGTGGAGGGCAGCCCAGGACTGTTATTCCGAGGCAACTTGGGAAAATAGTCAGCTTGAGATCTGCCTTCGGGCCTCTCAAGTAGCCCTTCAAGCCATTGAGGAAGAGGCCAGCACCACTCGGGCACGGCTGGCCAAATCCAACGCCATGGTGGCAGGTAAGATAGACTCCAAGAACATCTTTACTTTGATTTCTATAGTCTTTATCTTGATAGTTCTTTTGTTTCTATGATTGCTAGCCTTGACGGTGCAGTTGGAGTCCCTCCAACTAGTGGTGAACGTGGCTACAGTGGACGTCAACGCCCGAGGCCCCCTCATCAACGCCCGCCTCCACAACGTCCCGGCCCGCATCTAGGAGATCGCCCTTCATGGCGTTCGTCATGGCGCATCGGTGGCGCTGGCCACGGCGCAAGTCCAGACCGGGTACGAGCTCCATACCATGGAGACCGATTTCCTGATGGGCGACGGCCCTGAGGAGCACGAGGAGTTGATTGAGGAATTCATCGATGCAGCGGAGGCCATTGTGGACATCACATCCACTCAGGATGTGATAAACAATGTCTTTGATTAGTTTGTATTTAGGACAAACTAACCAATGAATGAAATCTTCTATTTTCCCATGATCGTATCAAGTGAAGGTTGGTCCCGACAGGGACAAGGAGAAGAAATGAACTCGATGAGCCTCCTCAATGGATGCTTCGCCCAATTGTGTAAGATACCGACTGACATGTTCTATTGTGCTTGTGCTATCCTGGCCAGTGAACTTAGCAAACTCTAGGAGCCTATAATTTGTAGGAAGAGCGACCAAATTATACCACTCTGGATATGCATGTTTGTACGAAAAGGTCTGCCCTTTTGGTTTCAAACCGAACTGATTCTTCATCATCTTGGTCACTCTAAGCAACAACTCATCAGCATTTGA
This sequence comes from Miscanthus lutarioriparius, assembly GCA_904845875.1. Taxonomy (NCBI): domain Eukaryota; kingdom Viridiplantae; phylum Streptophyta; class Magnoliopsida; order Poales; family Poaceae; genus Miscanthus; species Miscanthus lutarioriparius. The sequence continues at coordinate 27,834,375 of CAJGYO010000015.1, forward strand.
ATCTGGATTTCTTTGCAATTGCTGACCCATCTATGGATTAAAATTTTGGGTACCTTGATACCCTGGATTTGGAATCATATGAAGGGTATTGTAATCTGTGCCATAATGATATCCCCATGGAATCTTTATCTGTTGGATCCTTTGCTGGTTTGCTGCTTAGAGTCTCTGGTTATAAATGTTAGGATATATATATCTATGAATCCTTTGAACTGATGGCGATATTTTTTAAGCCGACGACGGTATTTGGCCTGATGTACCAAAATTAACTATTTGATTCTGAACTTGCCCCATCGGCTGTTGCACATGCTGCACTAACGATCCAGGATTATACAGCATCTGATTAGTAGTAGTACCCTGAACTTGCTCAGATGAGCTTTGAACTGCCTAGACATCATCATTACCAGCTGGTGCTGCTTCTTGGTGGCTAGTACCGGCTTGATTAGTCCCCTGAGTCGATGGATGTGGAATATTGTAATAAATCGGTCCAACCTGATCAATTGGATATCCATGAGACACCTCTTTCATGGTGTTGTGGAATATGTTCAAGAAAACTATATTATGGTTCAATATGGCATCATGAACAGATTTGTTTATGGCCTCTATGAAGAAACGTTTATCCTCAACTTCATCTGTATCTGACTGCCCATGCAACAAAACTCTTCATAGTGGATATTTCTAAACAACTTTATTGTCACGTGTCTTGGTGTAGGACAACAAGCACTTGTTCTGAAATTCTTCTATAGCTTTGCTAATGAAACCTTTATCCTCATCAGGTAGGTCTTCATAAGGCACCATAAGGATGTCACTGTTGTTGTAAGCTGCCATGACGATTGTGGTGTCCCACCGAGCGCATGCCAAAATGTGTGTTGGCGCAAAAACATGTCAATGCGCCTGGCACACAGCAAGCCGGAAGGATCTGCCTGATGGAGCAAGGCTGGAGATCCGCTTGGCTTCAACGCATGGGTAGCTGATCCTGCGAATTCCGAAGGCGTGCCAGTCAATTTGACCTGTAATTGACAAGAAGAGAAAGTTTATCAGTAATTTAAGGTGGAACATGCCGATTTTGCCCAAACAGTTCCAAGTGTGCCGCTATGGGAGCAGGCAGATGGGAGAATCGACTAAATAGCCGATACACGAAGAAATCGGCTATTACGGACTGCAAAGCTCATGGGTCGCGATTGATTTTATGTTGACAAGTACAATGCACGCAGATATAAATAAAATCATCAGCTAGGTGGATATTACCAATGTAAAGCATTGAGCCGATGAATCTAACGAGAAATGATATAACATGCAAACAAATCGACTGTCTCATAAATGGATCTACAAACACTCTGAATCTAATCTGTTACCACCAACCGTGAGGTTCGACCGGATCGATGACAGCTATAATGATAGTAACAAACCAAACCAAAGAATCCATAAAACCATCCATACAATGATAGGTTTTCTGAAAGACATGCTATATTGGTGAAAGCGTAGGTGAATCGGCTGAAATAGCCGATTTAAGTAGAAAAAGGGTCATAGCATATGAACAATTGACTATTCAATATGAGCAGACCTATAAACTCCGCAAAACTAACCTATTATCTTCAATAGTGGGGTTCGAATGGATCGATGGCAGCCATAATAAAGATAATAGATTAAACCTTTAAAGAAAATGGATCTATTCACATTTAGCAGGGTCATGAAAACATGCTATGAACGTTATAGTGCGGGCGATCGGCTATTTGGCCGATGCAGTCATAGCAAACAGTCAAGGTCACGCCTGATTGAAAACAAATCTACCAACTAGCATCCTACGATCTAAAGTGCCATCAGTGGGGATCGACCAGATTTAACTAGCCAGCAAACCTCCTCAAGATCAGACATGCCTTAACCGCATACTATGCACGATCAAGATCAAAGTAGAACAGCCGATAAAACGTAATCCATCGTTTAAAGTAAGAACTGTTGCAATGTAATAAGATAAACGATAGGTTAAAAGGATGTGAGGCCGATCTAGATCGATCTCGATTGGGCAGGTTGATATTGCCAAAAACAATTGATAGTAAGAACATCAGCAAGATCGGTAACATAATGAATCTACCCGAATGATGCCACCCTTAGGCAGAGCCGATAACTTGACCTTAATCTAATTCAAGTAGTGGAGGTCAAACTTAACCAATGCAGCCGTACTTGAACTAGATAAGGATCGATAACTAGCTTATTCTAGAGCTTGCAGTGGAGGTCGAACTTAACCGATACAGCCTTACAAATGGAAGTATAAGCCATGACGGTACTTACAGACAAGCCGGAGGTCGGCCAGACCGATGCAGCCCTGCTTGTTGAAAAACTCATCGAGATCTACACTACTCGTACTCCTAAGGGTTGGCGTAAAGCCGGAAAAAATAAGTAATTTGTATTGATTGATTGGATGTCCCTTTTACAATAGCCGGGCTCCGATATTTATACTCGGAACCTAAGTATGAATCCTATTCAAGTACGATTCATTACAACTTTTGGTATTAAGAGGAAACATTCCTAATTTAAGATAACTTGGACCCAAATCTTTCCCTTTTTGTAGAGTCCGACATGTCGTTCCCAACGCCAACCGTAGCTCATTAGCGTTATCTATTGATGTCATCCGAAGAGAGCCAATTCTAGTGCCGCATCTGAATTAGCTGATGTCAATCCTCATGCAATCGATTCCTTGATGACACAATCTTGGAAGCTTCGAGTTCCCACATTCTTCTTCCCAAATTTTGGTGTAAACAGACACTTCACTAGCATCACCGGTGAACACCCCTTCATGTACACCTTTCCTTTCCCCATTTAGGATGCCATCGTGTTAGATTGCTATAGCGGCCTCATCCTCTACTGGTACATTGGGTGTTGCTATATTATCTACAATCCGACAACTAACAAATGGTTGTTACAGTCGGATAACCTCTGTTCTTGTGGTGAGGCTCACTTGCGGTTCGATCCAACAGTCTCCTCGCACTTCCATGTGTTTGAATATGGGAAGATAAGGGAGGGAAAGTCTGTAGGTGTGAGCATCTACTCATCTAAGAGTGTAGCATGGATCTTTAAAGAATCAATGGGATGAAGGTATTATAGTATCCACATATGCGAGAGGTGTGTTTCTTAATGGTTTTATGCACTGGCTGGAGTTCTCCCAGATCATTGTTGTTGATATGGAGGGAAAGACATGGAGAAAATACAAAAGCCACATGGTGATGCAATCTCCATCCATGAAGCTCAGGGTCAGTTGTGTTTATGTATTGCTAATATTTATAATATGTATCAGCTTTCAGTCTGGATCCTTGAAGACTATGGTAGTAATAAATTAATGGACATTGAAGCACATGGTGATCACACTGGAGTGATTGTAGTTCACCTAGAATGGAATTTGATTTTCCTTGTTGGGGAGGACAGAACATTGCTTGCATATGACATGGACCACAAAAAAGTTCATGTCCTCCCTTACGTGGGTCATCTGCTATCCTAGACCTACCTAGAGTCCATGTATCAGTGGACCTCGCTATATTCCTTATGTTCCCTTGTTCATGGAGTCATTAGTAGAGCAGTAAAGGTGCCTTTGTTGTATTTTGTTTGTTTAGGTATGGAGTTGTTTTGATTCAATATATAGGCAAATTTTGGCTTGGTAACTAAATCAATAGTAGGTTGAATATTATTAATTATGTTGTTTTGTGTAGGTTGTGGAGTCTGAATGTGTTTGAACAATTTTCCTGCAATACCTAAGGGAGGAAGAAGAGGGATTTCATGCTGCATTGGCTACCAATCTGAAGCAATCTTTGCCTTGGAAGCACGAGTGCCACATAGGAGCAGAGCACTATAAGGGGTCGTTACGCCTAAGAGGGGGTGAATTAGGCAACTTAAAACTCTAACTCTAAACTATGGCCTCTTTTTCTATTCTTAGCAAAACCTCTGCAAAAGATAAACTATCTAAATGTGCAACTACGATTTTGCTAGTGTGTTGCTATCTCTACCGCAAAAGGAGTTATGCAAATAATGTAAATATGGAAGCTAAAGAGTAAGGTAGAGATATGCAAACTCCCGTCGATGACTCTGATATTTTTACTGAGGTATCAAGAAGCGCGCAAGCTTCCCCCTAGTCCTCATTGGAGCCCCTCTCAAGGAATCCCTCGCAAGGGCCAAGCTCCTAGTCGGGTAACTCCGTGAATAGCCCTGGGCCTTCCCCACGCGCAAGTGGGTCTCTGGTGTGCCTTCTGGCAAGCCTCTCTCGGACCGCTCCCCGCCGTCTTTACTATCAAGCTTCTGACCAAACCGCTGCGGGCCTTGTTCCCTTCGATACACGGTGGTGGCCACACCACAAACGCGATTGGTGTGGTCTCACAAGACTACAAGCCCCTTCTATGTACAACAATGGTGTGCGCAAGCACCAAGTGGAAAGAGGTTTGCAAACCTCACTAAACACTAGGCCTAAACCTAGAGCAAGGGCATAAGCGGTGGTCTAATCAACCTAAGCACGTCGCAAAGCACCTACGCTAATCACCTATTGAATCACTGAGCACTATGCAAGTGGAGATCACTAAAATGGTGTATCAATACCCTTGGTATGTTTCCTCACTTCTCCACCACTCAAATGGCTGGTTGGGGGTCTATTTAGAAGCCCCACCAAGAGAGTAGCTATTGGGGTGAAACCTAGCTTTGTACTACTGACCGGACGCTGCTGTCGTATAGACCGGACGCGTCTGGTCGTCCCGACCGTTAGAGCGCGCGTGTTGATCGGACTCAGGGCCGAGTCCGGTCTCACTTGATCAGACGCGTCCGGTCACGCTGGCGCCGCTCTGGAACCTCTATGGACTCAATTGGACATTGTCCTTTGTGCGTCTGGTCGTCCAATGCCGCTATGTCTAGTCACGCTGAAAACATTGCCATGACGAAGAACGATGTCATCGGTGCGTTCGGTCACTGCTTCGCTCAGCGTCCGGTCACAGTTGCTAATGCCTACTGTTGCCGAGCAACTGATCGGACGCGTCGGGTCCCAATAAGGGCCACGTCCCATCACCTCTGCCGAGCTCGTTTCTTCACGATCTTGCGTCCGGCTTGGTTCCCATCTTCATGCTTAGACTTTGCTTGATATTTTGGGTCTTCTCATGTGCTTCTAGGGACTTACTTATTGTATTGATCATGGGATCATCATGTTGGCTTCGTCCAAGTCACGTCTTGCACCCTATTGAACTACAAAACAATTACTTGCAAATTCATTAGTCCAATTTGGTTGTGTTGGTCATCAAACACCAAAATCCAAAGTAATTGGGCCTAGGGTCCATTTTCCTTACAATCTCCTTTTTGGTGATTGATGACAACACGACCAAAACAAGCAAATAATAAAAATTTTGGAATTTAAAAACTATTTACTTGCTAGGATCCAATGCAAAGGGCAAGGTTATATGATGCTAAAAGATACCACATGTAAGCCCATGTAAGCTAAAGATACCACAAGTAAGCTAATGCATATCACATGTAAACATCTTTGGAAACTTATCTTGCCCTTGCAAATGTCCCCATGTGGCATTATGGATTTAAGTCTCCCCCTAACTCCATAATCCACTATCCTCCCTTTCTCGGACCATTACCACTTGTAAATTATTACCATTACTACTTGTAAATTATTATGATTAAGCTTTCTTTTGGTCCTACAAATTCTCCCCCTTTGGAATCAAATACCGAAAAGGAAGACATTAGTAGCACAAGGGAGGGTCAAACTTTGTGATCCTTTGTATCTGGAGTGGAATAGGTCACAAAATTTGACTCTCACATTACATAGACTAAGCTCCCCCTAAATATATGCATACAATGATGGAGAATGAAGTTTATGCATAATTGGCAAATTAATGCTCAAAGGAGTTTAATCTATATAATGCATGGAGAAAGCATATAAATACCAAAGTGAAATCAACATAATGATATCGGTTTAGAAATACCATATGTGGAAACCAATTTGATTTATACCACTTGCAATAGGTGGTGGATATTTGAAGTATGATGCTTAACTCCGGGGACTCCATTTTCCTTGCAATGAGACTACTACACACATGATAAGCTTGAAAAGGTGTTAGTCTCAAAGCATCCAACTTGTAGAGTAACCTCCCCCTAAATTTGTGCACACAAGTATGGAATACTTGTAGGAGACATGCACATTGATTTTAGAATCAAAAATACCACTTGAAAGATGACATCACATGAATGTGAGAATCATTTTCGAAAGTGATATTCGGGAGAAATTATCTACAATTTGGACTTTGGCATATATTAGATGAACAATTGTAAAATAAGCTATGTGTTGTGCTCCTAAACAATTTAAACCATGTAGGTTTGCTCCAAGGGTTAAGAGTGAAATCGAGCAAGCCTACCATAATATATACCTAGTGTATGCAAGATAAAAGATTAAACATGCAAATGCAAACCAAGGCATGAAAAGGAACTAGATGCTAATTGAGATTGCAAGAAATTAAATCTAGTTACCTAACATGGGAAGGGGAATTTGGGTCCATAGTATTCACTAACCCACTTGGCAATTACCTTGTCCATAATGATACACCCCATGAAATGCACCCATACTTTGTCAAGTCTCCAAATTCCCCGAAGTCCATCGGACTTCTCACTTCCCTTTCAGGATCCAAACCATCTTGGTGCTCTTCATGTTGGAAATGATCTCCTTTGGCACCCAAATGCATTTGGCCCTATTGTTGGCTTGCTTGTTCACCTTGATGGCCACCACATTGTCATTTTTCTTCTTCTTCAAGTGATAAGGTGTGGAGGCCTTTTTGTCCACCTTGTTGGTGTAGATGTTGGAGAGCTTGCTTGTTTCTTTTTTGTTTTTATCTTTCTTCTTAGCTCCTCCCCCATTCTTCACCTTGCACTTATAGGACTTGTGGCCTTCCTTGTGGCACACGTAGCAAACCACGGTTTGTCCTTCATCAAGCTTCTTTACTCTCTTGACGGTGTTATCTTGATGAAGTTGGGCTTGCTCTATCTTGCCTTTCACTTGAGTCAAGTCCTTGGTGAGGCGAGCCACTTCTTGCTTGAGTGGCTCATTCTCCATTGCGACCTCTTACGTGCATGTTTCTACAACAACTTTCTCAACACAAATTTGGTTGCACAAGGGTGAGTCTAAACATAAATCATTACAAGAAGTAGAGACATCCTTTTTAGGCATGTCAAAAATTGAACCTTTCTTTTTAGGTGCCTCGGTGGGGGTTGTACCGATGGCTTCAAAATTAGCAACTTTATTAGTTAGCTCATCACAATGTTTACACATGGTTTCCATTTTAGCGAGCAAATTTTTATAATCATCTTGTGAGCTAGCTAACTTTTCCTTTAATTTTTCATTTTTCTTTACAAGTTGCTCATCATTGATTGTGTAATTATTTGTGTTTGCACTAGTCTCAAGTGGCTCAATTTTAGTAGATAGTTTCATATTAAGATTGGCAAAAGTTTCATATTGTTCAAGCAAAGTAGCATAAGCTTGTTATGAGCTATCTAGTTTTTCTTTTAATTTTTCAAGCTTCTTTTGTTGACTAGTGCAAACTTTAGCAAAGTTAAGATTTTGTTGCACCATTTCACCATAAGAAGGTAGCTCATCATCACTATCACTGTCACTATCACTAGGGATAGGCTTTTTGTTACCTCGTGCCATAAGGCACACACGTGAGGTGCTCGATGATGAGTGCTTGTGCCCGCGTCCCTTGTGGTAGTCTTCTTCTTCACTTGAAGAATCGTCCCATGACCTTATAGATGTGATGGCTTTGTCCTTGCATGCCTTCTTCTTTGTCTTGGGTGTGGTCTTATTTGGACAAACTTCCACAAAGTGCCCCAACTCACCACATCCATAGCATCCTTTCTTTCTTTGCTCATTTCTTTGATTGGTGAAGATGAAATCTTAAATTTGGATGGGTACACCCTTGAGATTGAGTTTTTGGATCATCTTCTCCACCTTGTTGATAAGCTTGATAGATTCTTCATCAAGGTCGGAGGTGGAGGAGGAAGATTGATCATCATCACTTCATTCTTCGTCATCATCATCCTCATCTTCTTCTTCATCTTCACTTAAGGAGCTTGAGCTTGAGCTTGTCTCAACTTGTTTGCCCTTCATCTTCTTTTTCTCACTACATGTGAGAGCTTTGCCTTTTCTTGATGAAGAGGCTTCTACTTGACCCATCTTGCATGACATTTCAAATGCCACTATCTTGCCAATGACTATGGCTGGGATCATGGTGCTCAAGTCCTCCATGTTGTGAAGGATGGTGATGATGCTTGCATATTTCTTTTGTGGTAACACAGAGATGATCTTCCTCATGATGTCCACATCATCTAGCTTTGTTAATCCTATTGAATGGAGCTCATTGATAATTAGATTCAAATGAGAATACATATCACGAACAAGCTCATCATCATTCATTTTAAAGGAATTATAATTTTGTTTAGCTAGACAATGTTTTTGCTCACGGACATTAGTTGTGCCATCATGGAGCTCTTCGAGTTTTAACCAAATTTCATATGTCGTATTTAAAGTGAACACTTGGTTAAACACATCCATGCTAAAAGATTCAAACAAGCAATTTTTAGCTCTAGCATTGAAATGAATTTCTTTTTCTTCACTCTTTCTAGGTTTATCAAGATTCCTAATGGGTTTCATCCCATCATGAGTCACTCTCCAAACACCCAAATCTACCGCCTCAAGGTGACAAGCCATTGTAGCTTTATAGTAGAGGAAGTTAGTGCCGTCAAAGTGTGGAGGCCTAGAGGTATCCATCCCAACCACTCTAAATAGCGTCGGCTAAACGGCGGTGAAGCCAAAGGTCCAAATTGAGCCAACCAACTCTGATACCACTTATAAGGGATCGTGACTTCTAAGAGGGGGGTCAATTAGGTAACTTAAAACTCTAACTCTAAACTATGGCCTCTTTTTCTATTCATAGCAAAACCTATGAAAAAGATAAACTATCTAAATGTGCAACTATAGTTTTGCTAGTGTGTTGCTATCTCTACCGCAAAAGGAGTTATGCAAACAATGTAAATGCGGAAGCTAAAGAGTAAGGTAGAGATATGCAAACTCCCATCGACAACTCCGGTATTTTTATCGGGGTATCGAGAAGCGCGCAAGCTTCCCCCTAGTCCTCGTTGGAGCCCCTCACAAGGAATCCCTTGCAAGGGCCAAGCTCCCGATAGGGTGACTCCATGGATAGCCCTAAGCCTTCCCCATGCGCAAGTGGGTCTCCGGTGTGCCTTCCGGTAAGCCTCTCCCGGACCGCTCCCCGCCGTCTTCACTATCAAGCTTCTAGCCGAATCGTCGTGGGCCTTGTTCCCTTCGGTACACAGTGGTGGCCACACCACAAACGCAGTTGGTGTGGTCTCACAAGACTACAAGCCCCTCCGATATACAACAATGGTGCGCGCAAGCACCAAGTGGTAAGAGATATGCAAACCTCACTAAACACTAGGCCTAAACCTAGAGCAAGCGCATAAGCGGTGGTCTAATCAACCTAAGCACTTCACAAAGGACCTACGCTAATCACCAAATGAATCACTAAGCACTATGGAAGTGGAGATCACTAAAATGGTGTATTAATACCTTGGTATGTTTCCTCACTTCTCCACCTCTCAAATGGCCGGTTGGGGGGTCTATTTATAAGCCCCACTGAGAAAGTAGCCATTGGGGGCGAAACCTAGCTTTTCGCTACTGACCGGACGCTGCTGTAATCCTAACTGGACGTGTCCGATCATCCCGACCGTTAGAGTGCACGCGTTGATCGGACTCTGGGCTGAGTCCGGTCTCACTTGATCAGACATGTCCGGTCGCGCTGGCGCCGCTCTGGATCCTCTCTGGACTCGATCGGACGCTATACTTTGTGCGTCCGGTCGTCCAGTGCCGCTGCGTCCGGTCACGCTGAAAACATTGCAATGACAAAGAACAGTGTCATCGGTGCATCCGGACACTTCTTCGCTCAGCGTCCGGACACAGCTGCTGACGCCTGCTGTTGCCGAGCAACTGATCAAACGCGTTTGGTCCCTATAAGGGCCACGTTCGGTCACCTCTGCCGAGCTCGTTTCTTCACGATCTTGCGTCCGGCTTGATTCCCATCTTTGTGCTTAGACTTTGCTTGATATTTTGGGTCTTCTCTTGTGCTTCTAGGGTCTTGCTTATGGTGTTGATCATGGGATCATCATGTTGCCTTCGTCCAAGTCACGTCTTGCACCCTATTGAACTACAAAACAATTACATGCAAATTCATTAGTCCAATTTGGTTGTGTTGGTCATGAAACACCAAAATCCAAAGTAAATGGGCCTAGGGTACATTTTCCTTACAAGCACATCTACCTCATTTTTGTTATGTAAGTCTATAGGGAGTAGTACCTTTATTCTGCAATCTATGTACCGCTTGTATTAGTACATCAGTTCACACTATTGTTATGTTAGTGTGGATTGTTATTGTAAAAAGTACTCTTGTTTGTGGACACGATGTATGGATGTAATGATTACATATGTATGGTGTGTATTTAGTAAGCTATTAAGCCCCAGCTGAATTAGTAAATACATTTGCAATTCTAGCATTGACGGATGTAAGCGCCATTGGTTGTTTTGTCACCACCGCCGCTGCATACCTGTTGGTGAAAAGTGAATCACCACCGAATCATTTAGTAACCCAACACAGACTAAAGGATCATCCTAGGTGGATCGTACTGCAAGGCGACGGTGACCATGACCTTTGAATAGACAGTTCATATGCCCAAGCAGCGGTGATGTTGACCTTGACATAGACGTGCCGGATATCAAAGCGACAGTGAAACGTGCACTACACATAGTCAATTTGTTGTGCAATGCAATGGTGATCATGACCATTACACAGGCGGTTTGGATGCCCAAATGATGATGTTGTTCCTCTCGACACAAACGCATCATACGTGAAGGCGATGGTGAACCCGCACTGCACACAATCAGGTTGTTGTTGACGATCGCTAGAGTAGAAATAAACCATTAATTTCACCTATATTTATCCTTAAAATCAAACATCAACATAGGTTTAGAGGCTATAAACTAACAAATTCTACAAGTTTGGTGAATATTTGCATGCAGGCTGATTTAACAAGAATACGGACCAAAGTGGGCCATACTATGTCAGAAAATCAAGATGATCCACGACAAAACCGACTTCACTGGCTTCACATCCACCATCCATGACTTACCACCAAAGGTCAATGGTAGAGGAGGCCAAAGGGGTCGACCATCCTCCCCTCTTGGTCGACTGACCAGTGGCCCCCTCATATCAGCCTCTCATTAGACGTGGACTCTCCACCGACCTTGAGGATCAATCTTTACCATGCATTAAAGTCGGTTTGGATTGGAGGGACGAGATGGAGCCATGCCATGGATTCATGGGCCCACAGGGTGCCGAGTGCCCCCTATAAAAGGACCCCTAGACCCCCTCCAGGAAGGCATTCAATTCATTCGAGTCAAACAAACTTCAGAAGAGAAGAGCTCCCACAAAACTAGAGAATTAGCATAGCTTAGCTAAGTTAGATCAAGTAGAGTTAGGCTTCTGCTCGGATTCTAGATTCAGTCACTAGAGGCTTGGTATAGCCCTTGTATCCATTACATTTATCTTATCAATGACTTTGATCTTTATCTATATTATCTTCTTAGTTATCATGTTTATGTGCTTTGATTATATGTTTAGTATAGTTGAAGTTATCATTATAGTTATGCATAGGATCATAGAGCGCTCGACCCGGTGTTCGAACGGGTTGAGTAGCTGAACTTTGTGTGAGTGTGATGCTTATACATTGTTTTTCCTATGGATGCACCCTGCATTCTGAAATGTGTGGTAGATCGTGTGGGTGACAGCAACATTGATGTTTGCAGTCCACCTCCCGTCTATAGGCCTAGTAGGACCTGTGTCATGATGGAGGATGTATATTTTGCTATGCTCCTCCTTAGAGATGTCCCTTATGCATAGGTGTAAAGTTAATCTTTTACTATTGCTAAGTATATAAATAGCATGCTATTCTTTGACTTTTAACTAGAATGACTTAGGAATTTATCTCTCTTGTATTTTAACTTAGACTAGCTATTGCTATCTTTTGGAGTCTCTCTCTATAAATGTTAAACTTATCATATACATGCATCTTTTGGTTTACCTCTGTTTAGAGTAAGTGTTTAGTTCCATGATCCATCATAAGTATAAGTTTATCAATCTCTTTATTGCCACCGTTCCTCCCTGTGATAAAATATAAATAACCATACTTGAAATACTCCCGGTGAAATGCTACAATGGTATTCTATGCGCTTGCAGAATTCTTATTTTCTTATTTGCACTCATAAATACCAACAGTCGTGGAGCATGGCGATAGTGATTATCACGATTACAGTTAGATCATTGACCAATGCGGTGATGTTGAGGAGCCATCACAGTCGGTTCTGAACTGACTGTGATGACTTCGACTATCACCATCGATCATTTACTGCTGAGGCCAAAAACTAGTTGTGATGGGGGTTCCGAGCTGACTGTAATAGGTCTGCTATAGTATGTTGCAAATTTATTAGTCCAACTTGGTCATATTGATCATCAAACACCAAAATCCAAACTAAATGGAACAAGGGTCCATTTTGCTTACAATGTCAAACTTTGCCAAATAGAAAAAGGAAAACACTAAAACATGTCATTCAAAGAGGAGAACCACCTGGGAGGGCCAGATGCCTCTAGGCGGGTCAGTTGGCCCCACCCTAGGGCCCTAGGCCCACTGCCAACCTCTTCTATCACTCCCTCATTGCTAAACGCAGGTTTGATCCTTCCTCTCACCTGTTTGGTACATTTACAATACTTTGACATGCTTTTATGCAAAATAAAATCAACTAAAATCACACTTGAAGTAAAACATTGAAAAGTGACATGTTTATGACATTTTTTAGATAGAAGCCTGTATAAAGTTTGTTCCTTATACATAGACTTATACTTGTGGGAAATATCTTTATAGTAAAATCATTTTGACTAAGTTGTTGTGAAGTGTGATATGGTTTTGGCATAGAAGTCCTACCTTTTCTATTCAAAGTACTTAGAGATTTTTCTTTTTGATAAAAATGTCGTAAAATCAGTAGGTTCACATACTCCTCAATGGTGAGAAAATTCCTACCAATGCCATATGTGTGATCATACATGTTCAAACCTTCTATGTATCCTACTTGTTATTGTGTTGAGTGTGGTCAAACCTTGTTGACCCATGTTGAGAAATTTATCATGCTCTCAAGATCAAGATCAAGATCATGTACACGCCACATATACATGACCAAATAAATGCTCCAAAGTTATAGTGTGATCTCTCTCCAAAGTTCTTGCAAAACAGACATGGGCTATGCAAAAGTATTGAAAAAAATGAACATATGAAAATCCAAGCAAAAAAAGAGAGATGTAAAAAGGAAATATAGCCATGTCTCAAAACAATCATAGTTACAGAAAGAGGTCATACTTGTGGAGGAGTACAATAAAGTTTATCATCATGTTCCACACACATGCACAACTTGATCTAGGATTAAGATATTTTTCTCCTTGGATCCTTGTTTTGAATTTAGAATATATGCAATGCAAGTATGCAATCATGTTTATCACTACCTGAGCTCCACATAAGCTTTTTAGATGTAGGATGAGAAAAAAAAGGTAGTACAATGATATGCCTTGGTAAGGAATTATACACCATTGAGTGATTTGAAAGTACCATTTGAGGAGTATAAGTGAACTATGCCTTTTCTTGTGAACTCTTTGAACCTCCAAGTTACTGAGATATGAATTTGGGAAGATGACTTTGCTTCAGAACTGTTCCACTTCTCAACCGCTAAAGGATATATCTTAGCCAATGCCACATATCCCACTTTATAACGGATGTTTCGCAATGACTTTTGTATTAGCTCGATCTATATCTTAAGATGTTATGCTCATGATTACTTTGTTTCTAACCTTTACTCAAGGACGAGCAAAGAGCTGAGTGTGGGGGATCTTGTTGATGATGATTTTGTCAACATTTTGGATAGTAAAAAATATCATTAAAGTGTCACATTATGAAAGAACATAAGCCAACCATGAATGATTTTAGTTCAATTAACTTGGTTCCATATGTACATGTCCTCTATCTGAATGGAGGTACAAAATGGACAAAAACAAACCTTTGGGGCTCAACTTGAGGGGTTGGCCAACAACCCCCCCCCCCCAAAAAAAGTATGGAAAATGGACCATCCCAACACATCAACGTGATGGGTTACACTTCTAGAAGCTATTTGCAAAAGATGGGCCTGTTTGGCCAAAATGGACCGGTCACCCAACCCACTGATTTTAGCCAATTGAGCTCAATTTTGGTGTGGAGTGAGGAAACACAACCCAAGTATCCCCAGCCATAATGGATGCAGATTGTTCTTTCTTTAAACGGTGTATGTGCATCTCCCATGGATTGAAGGGCCCATAACTCATGTCCAAAAGATCTTTAAGTGGCCCCACCACTTTGTGCACCCACTAAAAGGAAGAAGGAAGCCTCCCCCACCAAGTGGGGAGGGCCCACATGGAAGTGGGTGGCACTGACCCCCCAAGTACGTCGCTCGGCCACCCTTTTTCCCATAGATGACTCCTATCGCCTCTCCTTGGTCAACATGAAAGGAAACACAACTTTGGTTCATCACCACCATCCATTTTATGGTCGTTTGATGGAAGCAAGGACGATGCAGAGCACATGGATCCATGGGCCCACACCAAAAGTGCTATGAAACCCCCTACCCCCTCTCTCAAGTCATGACCACAAGGAGGAGCTACACATTCCACTCATGGGCGAAGCCCTTCTCTAGTAGTAGTATACAAAATAGGGAGAGAGTGAGGGGAGTGTGGAGAAAGAGTAGGGCCTATTAGCATCTTCTCCATGTTGTACCTTAACGGATGTGGCCTTGTCTGTATGTAAGCATCCGAGATTCTTTATGGTAATTAATATCTGATTCTAGTAAATTGATATATAACTTCTTATCATTGGTACATCACTTTACTTTGGTAGAGTGCTCATGTCTCGCTAAGGGAACTTAGTGGCGCAAGGTTAGAGTAGTGAGTTATAGTGTAGACTATATCTTGCCTATGTATGCTACTTGTCGCACGGATTGTTCTTGGATGCTAGTAGGTGGTGATAGCCTTATCTAGCCTTCACATTCCAACACCTATTTTTAGGCAAGTTATTAAAATAGTAGGGCTCTCGTAACATGTTAGTCGGTTCGAGCAAGGGTTTTGTCCTCTTGCTGTGGTGTCTTTTGCCCTCGTGAGCAAGGGCACAGGTATCGCCTTTTTATATCTATCTTACCTTACTATATATCATGGCCATAGAGATCCTCTCTACCAATCCTATCATAAACTCCTTGTGTCATCATAGGACGAACTTGACTCTTTGTGCACTTCACATTCCTCGTGGAAATCGATACCTGGAATACTTCTGGTGAAAGCTACTTTGACAATTGTATGTGAGTGCTCTTTTTATATAGATTTAGGCTCTTTTATACAAATATTTTTTATACTACTAATTCTTGCACATGTGGAGGAGTTGGCTGCCATGCCCATGAGTTCTGGGCCACGCGATTGTACATAGAACCCATTCAACTAGGTGGAAATTTGGGCCCACATGCTACCTTGGACGATAATGTTAAAAACAACAAAATAATTTAACACACCATCCTTGTCATATATTTATGACTATTGCAAATTGTTGTTTATGTCACGATAAATATTGTCACAATAAGGTATTTCACTATCTTTAAGATGTTTTTTATGACGTGCATTAAGTTATGTCACTAATTTTAAATGCCTCCAAAATAAACGTCATAAACTGATCAATTTAGTGACCTTTTGATTAGATGTCATGCCGTAATCGTCATAGGATGGCACATTTCTTGTAGTGTTATGGTTCACCAGTTTACCACCTTTGGTGGCAACAGTAGTGCTTTCAATGAGTTGTCATTGAGCTAGTGTCCACATGATGATGTGAGCAAGTCTAGGAGATGGTGGAGATGATGAAGAGGGAGATGAAAACAAGCCCAAAAGCAAAGGTACGTATATGCTAGGGGTTTTCATTTCACCGACTGAGATGTAATAGAGTGCATGGTCGGGTTTAGGATTGATAGTCGTAATAATGAAAAATGGTTATCTAGTGCCACAAGGTTTGGACTAACTTTGCATATGCATTGGACCTAGTGACGTAGTGAGTTGCAAGTGAAAATACTTTGAAATTGTTTTTGAAAAGCTAACTCAGTCCCTAAGGTGAATGTGTTCATGTTAGAACATGTTAGGAGTTAGCACATTTGAAAAATCTTTGACAGAGGTGCTTGGTGCTGACTCCATTGAAGTTGTCTGAAGCTTGTGCAGTGCTCCGAGGAAACTTGTTCGGGGCTCTTCTACATACATGTCCCGGTCCGTCAAATAAAGGTGAAGAGAAACTCTAGTAGAAGCGAGGCTTGTTGGATTGTCTAATTGATTTGTCTGTCTCAAGTCTAGTGCTCATGTTGGAGTCCACCTTGTGGGGTAGTAGCGAGTGGACCGACAACCTCAATAGGGAGTAGGTGGTTGGTAAGCCACCGAACCTCAGGAGAAAAATCATTGTGTCATCTTGTCTCCCATTGGTTTGCACTTCCTAACACTAGTGATTTACTTGTTTTATCTTGTGCTAGTGTTGTTGCTCTTGTGCTAGTGTAGTTGCTTACTAGTGTAGCTTGTACCGTCTGCTCACTAGTATATGTAGGAACTCCCTTATGCTAGCTTTGCTCTAGTTGCCAACTAGACTTGTTTAGGTGAGCTATCTTGTTTAATGTTTGGTTAGATTGCTTGCAAATTTAGTTAGATGGGCATAGTCGTGGCTAGACTGTTTGTTTAATTCCATATTTAATTTGGCTAGCCTTTGCATTTATATTTTAGAAATGACTATTCACCGTCCTCTAGTCAACCATCTCGATCCTACATCATCAGCATCTACACCATGTTTCTTGTGGTCCTCAACTCCATCTTGTGGACCCTAGCTTAAACATCTCCAATTGAGAGCATTAGTCTACTAGTTGCCACTTATTTACCAAAGGTAAACTTGGACTTTCAGACATACCTGTGGTAGGTCGTCACTAGGCTATGGGTCTAGTCAGGCACATTGTGGTAGGTCACTAGGCTTTGGGTCTAGTAAGGCACATTTCTGTAGCATTGAGAGAGGAGTCAGGTGTGGTGGTTTTAATGGCACAATGTGATCGAGGTGAAGGCGTTGATGAAAGAGGTGAAGGCCGAGAGAAGGATGGTGGGGCTAGTGTTGAAGAAGAGGCGATAGCCAGGTGGCAACTCAGCTTCATGCGAAAATACCAATATACCAATTGACTTTATTCTAAAATCAGTTTCTAGCCTACAAATTTTTGTATCAGTCCACAACTTAAGTCTCTCTTAATTGAAAAAAAAACTCGGATTGCGGGGGAATAGCATGCGCCCCCCGAGCATTTCACATTAAGGTAGAGGACTCCTCGTCCAATCCGAGAAAACCCCGAACCTTTTACCCCGCCTGCATACAAGGGCCCGTTACCCTGTGAGTGGGCCGGTGCCAAAAACCTATGCTTTCGGTAACACAGGACAGACAAGGGGTTTTTTTTACCTCCAGCAGTGCAATTCGCCCTCGTGGGGATCGAACCCATGCCACGAGGGTGCCACCTGGAGTGCTTGACCAACCGGTCTAGCATCCGTTGATACCTCTCAACTTTGAACCACTAGATCTCGACCAAGTTTCTCTCAATTGATACCTCTCAAGTTTAAAGCATGAGATCTTAACCATTATTTTCATGCACTTTAAAATCTCTCTGTTTTCAATGTTCCCTCATTTCAACTACTCTCAATGCAGCCTCAACTTCTCTCAAGTATAGTTCCTGTCAAAATTTATCCCCGCGCTAACTCCAGTAACGTCAGAACATCAAATTAACACCTAAAGTTGAAACATTTGTACCCTCCAACTTTGAAAAAACAACTTGGATATTGAATTTCCATATTCACTGAGTGTCAACGAAGAATTGAAGAGATCCAATGTACTTTAGAGCTGTCCACGTGGGAAACATTGAAGGTGAAACAGCACAATTAAGGGTGTTTCTTCATGCAGAGTACTGGATAGATCGAACCAACCGGTGTAGTATATTGAATTTGAAGAATATTATGCATGGACGCAGACAATATAGGAGCCAGACTACTGTACTTTGATGCTTCGACGCTGATATATAGTTGGCAAAATTGACGTGACAAGGACACCATGGCGAACTGCGTACGTACCTCCACTATTGCAGCCTCAACTCTCAATGCAAGTACATGTGGAGCCCATACATACTCTCGTAGATCCTTCAATGCTTCACGCCGCAGCTAGTTGCTCACTGGAATGTAGATTATTAATGGTACGTACCTAATTTTTGTTTCCATGAATAACTAGTCCTTTGAGTGCAAAATTCTTGCGGAGGATGGAATAAAAGAATTCTATTTTTCTAGAAAAAAAGCTCATTTGAACAAATTTGAGTCGTGTCACAAAGGTGCTCAAACTTTTCGATCCCCACAACAAATATATATTGAGGACATAATTGATACTATATGCTTAAGAGAAAAATATTTCACATATACTTTTTCACTTCTTCTATATTTTAGGTGCACCAACTAGTACAATTAAATTATTATTTTTATGATTTGTTATTTGTCTTTGTGTCAGAACATATCAATTTTTTGTACTTATCTGACTATAGAAACAATTGTAAATCGTAAATTATCTTTGTGCAAACACAAATTAAATTTTGTTGAGTTTGTGGTTCTGTCTAATGTATTTTTTTATTTTCATAACCAAAAATTACAGATTGTGCCAATTAAAATTGCAGTTCTTATATAAATATATGCAATAACCATCGTCTAAATGAAAACTAAAATTCAAGCACCTGAATTTTAGCAAGTCCATGTACTATTATTACTACTACTACTATTATCATCATTATTACTATATATAATACATATATATAATCATTAAATAAAGATTGGTCGGACATCTCGATCGATTGATGAGCAATAATCAACCTTGATCTAAACTGTCATGGATGGATGGAGCTATTGGCTTAGCTATATATCGACGGACGCATCAGTGGGGAGGATCTACAAGGGAAGCAAGGAATATTGCGCAGGCCCCACTCGAGTCTGGAGGGAGCACCGATCGGGACGTACGGTAGCTAGCTCAGCTAAGGTGACAATGCAAGGCACGAGTACGTACGGTACGGGCGTCGCCGAAGTCAGTACTCTATCACACTTACATTCCAACCTTAATTTCGGTCTCGCCATTGCTTAGCATTTGATGTTTATTAGGCTGTCTCCGACACCGCACAACCCAAACCTAAAATAGATCTCCAACATAATATTTATAGTCTCCAACAAAATACCTATATAGAAGACTCATTTTAGGTGCCAGGAAAGGTATATCCGAAATCTGAGTATCATCTCTCCTGGATACTAATTTGCAGAAAGGGTTGTCTTTGAGGTCTTATTGTTGGAGAAGACCAAAAATAAATATTGAACCATTTATCTATAGTGCTACCAAAAAATAAATAGATCTTATATTTTGGGTCGCAGTTGTTGGAGATAGTCTTAGCCAGCGTGCGTGCTCAATATATAATAACACATGATTTTAATAAGTGAATCGCATATATTGGCTTCAATTTGCTTGTGGAGAGCCGCGCGGTGGCTACCTGCTAGCTTCTCTTGTGGTAGTACCTCATCAGCTCAGCTCCATCATCATCATCCCTAGTTACAGCTCGTGTGTTCCATCCATCCATCCATATAATAAAAAATAACAACCACCATGTGAAATAGTATTTGTAGGGACGGCTCTAGAGGCTTTGTAGGAGCGGTTTGCTCAGCCGCCTCTACCCAAACACCTCTACAAATCATATATTTATAGGGGTGGTTTCTAGATCGTCCCTATAAATCAATTTGTAGAGGCGGCTGATGCCCCTACAACCGCTCCTACAAATCAATTTCCAAAAATCACGAAAAAAGAGGTAAAAAATAGCAAAAAAATTTTTTAATCCAAGGAGGTCCCCACCCGGCAACACACACCCCCGCATTTTTTCACGATTTTTGCACACTTTGCGTCGGCCAGGATTCGAACCCGCACCCTCTCTCTCGCGCACAAACTCCTCTACCACTGTACCTCACGATCACTTGTGTCTACAATCAATTTTGGTTCCACACATATTATACAAAATTGAGCATAAATTGATTGTTTGAGGCCCTAAACTAATTCAAATGAAAAAATTGTCAACTATAAAGTTTTATAACTTTTCGAGATCTACCACTTTCATTTTGGTAGTTTCTCCATCCGATGTCACTTATAAAATTTGAATTTCAAATTTGAGAAATTCGAACGTAATTTTCCATGACAAGATTATTTCAAATGAGAAAGTTACCAACTACAAAGTTTCATAACTTTTTAAGATCTACAACTTTCATTTTTACTGTTTGTCCATCCGAGGTCGTTTCAAAAATTAAAATTTCAAATTTTTGGAAATTCAAACATAGTTTTCCTTGACAAGATGATTTCAAATCAAAAAATTGTCAACTACAAAGTTTCACAGCTTTTCGAGATCACAACTTTCATTTTGGTTGTTTCTCCATCCGAGGTCGTTTACAAAATTTAAATTTTAGTGCTTAATTTTTAATACTCGGTGTCTATTTGTAGGGGCTGTTCAATATTGAGCCGTCCCTACAAATCTGATTTGTAGGGCCAGCTGGATATAGAGCCGCCTCTACAAATCGGGTCATTTATAGGGGCGGCTGATAACACCGGCCGTCCCTACAAATTTATTTGTAAGAATGGCTCATTTAATAATCATTTATAGGAGTGGCTCAATATAGAGCCGCTTCTGCAGAGAAAAAGAGGCGTTGCCTCGAATCGTTTTTTACAGTGAACAAGAGAACAAACGCACCTGCAAGGATTGGAAAGGTTAAGCAGTAGTTGGTGACACACACAAGCAGTACGTACAACATGCGCAAACTAAGCTAGCTCGGCTAACCGTAAACTAGTCAACGTCACACACGCGCTAGTGCATGGCATGTGATGACCTCGGCAAGCATATATGCCCTTTTGCGCGCACACACACGTAGAGAGAGAAAGAGAAAGAAAAAAAATGGCATGTCTCGTAGTGCATCCACCCGTCCATCCCACACCAAACATCAAAGTTACGCACTGTGCGTGACGCCCATGACAGCTTACCTTCTCTCTACTACTCGATCCAGCACGCAGCTCAGCTCAATGCAAGAGTAGTATAGTATAGTACTTGTAGAGGCCAGCAGAGGGAGAAATAAAGAGAAGAAGTGCAGTGTAATGTATGTAGCGTGTATGTACCATACAATACATTGGCCGTGCTTGTCTACCTTGCTTATATCAAAGGCACCTTGCCCCTTGAACATTTTCCCTTCCCCTTGCTGCACCTTCGTCCCTTCCTCCTCCTCCTCTTGCTCTCTCTATGGTGTCGGCCGCGGCGCGGCGCAACGCCACCAGAGAGGAGGAGGCATGAGAGGATGGTGACGTTGCTCCGGCCGCACCGCCACGCCCATGGGCCGGCCGCCGTCAGCGTTCGCCTCATCAGCAGAAGCCACAGCCAACAACATCATCAGCTGCCGCCGACGCCGCCGTCTCCTTGCCGCCGCCGCAGCGTCGTCCTGAGGCCCATGGCACAGGACCCCTCCCACCCTCACCGGCAGAGCAAGGACACCGCCGCGCCACCGCAGCAGCAGCAGCAGCCCGAGCAGCCAGAGATAGTAGTGCACCAGCCCGCGCCGCAGCCACAGCCGCCGCGCGACGTCCAGGAAGCGGCAGCCGCCAGCAGCAGCAGCAGCAGCGGCAGCGACGCCGGCTCCTCCTGGCTTCAGCTCGGGATCGGCCCTTCTTCAGCTTCGCCACCGCCGTCGCCCGGCCCGCACCGGAAACGGCATAGGCCCGATGACGACGCAGCAGGCCCCTCGACGTCCGTACAGCCGGCCTCGGCCCTGCCCCTGCCCCTGCTCCCGCAGCTGCAGCTCTCTCTACAACCAGGGCCTTCGTCCTCGTCCTCGGCAGCGCCGGTGGGGACAGTGGTGGCGGCGGCGCCGCCACCCCCCGCCCACGACGCCGGCACGTGGTTCTTGCTCCGGGCGGCCCAGAATCAGTGAGTAGGACATGTCCGCATCCCGCCAGGCGACTTTTCCGGGCAATGTGGGTGGTTAGCTCATGCCGTTGCCGTTCATCCCATGCAGGAGGACGGACCCGCCATTGCCGCAGATCCCCAGGAGCTACTTGAGGGTTAGGTTAGTATCTCGATTCTCGACCCTCCATATGCATTATATCTGTCTGTAGTCTGCACTGCACCACCATGATGCCTTATTGGATCTCTCTCCCTGTTTCTCTCTCCCTCTCTGTGTTCATTAATTCCTAATATAATCAACAACAAATTGACTTTGCTTAATTCCTTTGTGTTAGCTAATTATTAGGTTTTGATTATTGTTCCTTTGATTAATCTACCATGCATCCGTGCTGTTTGATCATGCCACATTGACCTGCTCTGCGGGGTGTTTGTGTGTGTGGGTGTTGTTGTTGATGGGCAGCAGAGACGGGAGGATGACAGTTAGAGTAGTGATGAGGTACCTTGTTAACAAGCTGGGCCTTGACGACGATTCACAGGTATGGCATGCATGTCGCCTCCCTCCCCATGATGCCTTTTTTTTGGATCGCCATATTTTTTAAATTTTCCCCTTCTCGATTACCATATATGCATATTTTTAATTTTCCCCTTCTTCATGAGTTTTTGTTTTTGTGCAATGGGTGGAACTCTTGCTTGTGTTTTAAACAATATAACCTTTATTTACTAGCTACTACATGACTTAAGTTCTAGGTTTGTTTTTAATTGAGCTCACCTCAGTGCGAGAAAACTTGGATCAATTTGTGGGATTAATATGAGAAATCAAAATAAATTTCAACCGATAAGCTGTTACGCCATCAATATCTAAACATAGGATGAAAATGCGTTAGGAATCTGTGGTAAATCTATTCAAGTGGAGCCTCTCAGCTCCTCCGGTGTTGACCTTAAAAAAATGCGTTAGGAATATAGGGAAAAAAACATCATCAGGCCACCAATATCTAAACATATATGAAAACGTGTTACGCCACCTATAAGCTGTTCCTTGCTAAATCCCAAGACATCATCAGGCCGGACCACTACACGCTAAAGAGTACTGTGGGGTGATCGAGCTTGTCAGTGAGTGTTGTTAGGAAGAAACTTCTTAAAGAAAAAAAGACTTCATTGTTAACAATAAAGAAATTACCTCCACAAAGAAATAACCACATTTTTTGCCACTAAAAATAGTATGAAGTAAAGTGCCTCAATTCTTAGTTAGAAAAGCACTAGAGAACAAGTTTGGAGGAAGATCGATGAAGTGACAGGTTGGAAGACCACAAGCAAAGCAAGGGCCGGCCGGGAGCAGGAACTTATTACTACGAGTCACCTGCCCATTGGCATTGGCAGGCAGCATATATGCATCTGAATGGATCTAACCCTGCTTCTGCCATCTATTAGCAGCCTCTCTCTTTCTCTCTTCTCCATGGTAGAGTAGAGTAGAGAGAGAGAGAGGTGGTGTGTATGTCATTAGTGTGTAAGTGAGTGAGTGAGTGCCTTTACCTGCAGCACCAAATATTGGTAGGTGAAAGGAGCTTTAGAGCTACGGACAGTAGTTTAGATGTCGAGAGGTTCCCATCCCATAGGTCTTTGTTGTTGCTGTGACAAATGGTGTAGGTGAGGGGTGTGCGTCTCACCTGTTACATCAGGGGGGGAGGGAGAGGAGGCCGGGCGCCCTTCCGGCCCGGACCCCATGGCGATTAAGGGCTCTATTTTCTCTGTCGCTATCTCATCTAACTAAGCTTAATGCTGCATGCTTTTGTGGCTGCGCCTAATTAATTAAGGTTTTGGTTTAATTTCTCTCTTTCTCTCCTCCCCGTGGAGATCTTTGGACATGCATGCATGCATACCACTACCATCATATATATGCATTGTCCATGCATGATGGGAAGCTTGACTAGTTTGCTCCCAACTTTTACCTGAAACGGAAGGGCCCAAGAAACCCTGTCCTTGAAGGAAATTAGTACTTGAAGAAGTGTGAGAGTGGTGTTGAGTTTACTTGAAGATATTACTGCCCCCCCTAAAGAGAAAAAAGGGGGCCATATCTCACCTAATCCAGTGAAAGTCATGCACCATCCTATGTGCACCACAATGTGTAGTGCTTTTATTTGCCGTGGAATGCCTGCCGCAGGAAGCACAACAAGCAGCCTCTCCTCTCTCTCTCTCTCTCTCTCTCTCTCTCTCTCTCTCCTCCATATAAGCATATATACATATACAGTCTCTGTGTGGGAGAGGAAGATGCATGTTTGTTGATAATTGTATATATTTCAAATATATATGAATATAAATTAAATATAATTACATGAAGCATATAAACACACCATGGTAGAGGAAAAATTAATTAATGGCCCATTTATCCATAAATAATTAAAATACATATTTGTTGATTACAATAAACAATTTCAAAGACAACAATTAGCAACAATTATATTTTACCCAATATCTTTCATACAAACCATAGTCCAATTTCATCAAACATAAATTTACAAAAACGAAATTAATATAAAAACCAAACCCTAGATCTAGATCTACATGCACATGAAACATCCATAAATTTAACTAATTGTTCACTAAAATCAAGAAACATAGACAAAATAAGGGTATGATCTTGTTCCCCTACCTAATTTACCCTAGTACATTCAAAACCTGGGTCTAATTTGCTTCATAAGTAGCTCAAGCACCATAGAAGAGAGAGAAAAACAAAACTCTAATTACTCACTAACCAACCATTAAAACTTCAAAAAAAAAGTGTGGGATAGCATTTTCTTATCTTCTACAACTTCTCTACCAAAAGATTTGAGACCAAAACCTTTCCTCTTAGTAGAGCAATTTTTGGGAGGTGCCCAAGACCTCTCTACCTTTCTTTCACGGGTTGGAATGAGTGAACCAAGGAGAAAGAAGGTGCTGTAATTTTTTTATACGTGAGTCATTTGTAGGGGCGGCTGGTGATTGAGCCACCCCTATAAATAGCAAGTAATTATACGCGGGACATTTGTAGGGGCGGTTCAATCACCAGCCGCCCCTACAAATAGAAACACCGGGGGCGGCTGGTGAGTGAGCCGCCCCTATAAATCAGACCCATTTGTAGGGGTGGCTCGTATTACCAGCCGCCCCTGTTGTTCCATTTGTAGGGGTGGCTAGTCTCTGAGCTCCCGAGCATGTCACTGTAGGGGCGGCTCCATCACGAGCCGCGCCTACAAAAAATTTATTCCGTTGTTACAAACCGTTTTTCACGTAGTGATAGTCTCTGGATCCATTGCTGCAACCAGGCTTTGTGATTGTGGACCGGCTGCCATGCTGCTAGCTATGTGCAAGCAAATAGATACATACAGTAGCTATCTTCCATTTTCAGGAAAGGCCGTTCACCTAGCAACCTGCACTTAGCACCCCTCTGGTATCTTATTACTCCCCATTGAATGAGCTAGTAACTCAATTAGGTACACATAATTTGTCTGTTTTAGATTATGCGGTAGAAATGCAGAGGCTCTTAAAAAAAGTTAAAATGAATTATAATTTGAGACAGAGGGCGTATATTGCTACATGAGTTAAGACGGTGGTAAAATTAATGGTTCATAAGTTGCATAAGATCGACGTGAATATATAATACACTACTATGGTATGGCGACCCTTTTTAATTTTCTGAATATTCATCTTCTGCCGGTAACTGAAAATTCCAGCCCATAAATATCCGTCAACGTACACTCTGAAAGATGCCTAGCTAGCTAATAACTATTTTTATAGCCGGTCGAAATCCACTTGAGGTTCGTTTATGCCCCGCGCGCCCAAGCTAACAGTTCCGCCGGCAAAATACTAGCGCTAGAGACTGTCGGTGCTGCATCGATCTGGATGGATGGGTGGTTGTTGGTTGAAGTAGTAGTAGCAGTGGCGTCAGGGAACAATTCGTGGAGCATGATCACCTGACCTCATCAGCACAACAATATGGAGCCAACTGCAACAGAGACAAAAACGTCGCATACCAAGACATTGAACTTGAACCCTGTAGAAAGTATTTGCTAGATACATGCATCAACCTAAATGAATATACAATACCCGTCTCCTTAATTTGGATGTTGCTGGACACAACTGCTGCGGGCTGAAATAAATTTGAATGCATGGAAGCCAATAAGATTATTGTGTGCTCGATGATGTGATCATCTAGTAGAAAAAAAAGAAGTGCAACGAGAAAACTCGCGCTATATAATCAAAACTCACATGACTATATATGTATGGTGCAATTCTGTTTCAGTCGTCCTATCATCATAGTGCCGGAGGAATCCAAACTGGAGCTTTCTGATCATCAACTTCTCTAAAAGCGGTTTAATTGATTCCTTAGCCCTACGTTGAGCTGGCCTTTATTTGCTTTCTAGGAAATAAAGTGCATACGTACAGCACTCAAGCATCGATCGTCGTCTTAAGTCTCATTTCTGCTACGTTAGGATCAAATGGTTTTTCCCAACTAGTTTGATGCTTTTATCGACAATGCATGCATGAACAGCATATATATACATGAGTAGGGGGGAAAATGAAAATATCTTATTAGTGGAACAAACCCAAGGCTCTTTGTTGTATACTATGCAATTTCATTTTAAATTTTCATATTTTAATAAAATCTATAGGTTCAATGGACAGTTGCCGGTTCTAACCTACCATAAAGAAACAATATTATTTTTTACATACTTATTTAAATATACTAGGTTAAGTTGGACTATGTTTAAGGTTTGTGATGAGATCAAATAAAATAACATTAATCATTAATAAGCACTACATTGAAACGGTAATAAATGGGAGGAGTCATCAAACATTTGTATATACAAACTCCAACAACATAAATCATTTATTTTAGAATGATTGCACTACACCTTTTTTAGTTTTGATCACTACGTGATTTCCAAGAATGCTCGACTGATTTTTATGAATGGCCGACTGAAATAGCCAAGGTTTCTTTAGTCTAGTTAAGGAATTATTCCTAAGAGTAATTTACTAAATATATAGTGGTTTTTAGGGTTGGGATTCCTTGTTTTAATTTCTTTCACTAGTAGAGAATAGACCTTTCATCCGATGCTAAAATGGGCTCTAGTCCCGGCATTTTTTGCGCCCGGAACTAAAGAGACCTTTAGTCCTGGTTGGTGTCTCCAACCGGGACTAAAGGTCCCTACCCAACGGCTACTGCGCTCGGCACAGTGGCAGAGGACCTTTAGTCCCGGTTGGAGACACCAACCGGGACTAAAGGTGGACCTTTACTCCCGGTTGGAGCCACCAACCGGGACTAAAAGTCCTCAACCTTTAGTCCCGGTTGGTAACACCAACCCGGACTAAAGGACCCTTTAGTCCCGGTTGGTGACCGGGACTAAAGGTCCCCCGATGGGTTAGTTCAAAAGGGAAGCATCCATATATTGTTAAACGTGTTGTGTAAGTGAGGTGGTAAGCTACGCGCGAGACAATGCATGGGGTCTTGGGTTCGAATCTCACGGAACGCGGCGGTGGGAGGCATTATTTTTTTTAAAGCTGGGAAGACCTTTAGTCCCGGTTGGTGTTACCCACCGGGACTAAAGGTCCCCCTTTAGTCCCGGTTCCTGACCCGGGACTAAAGGACTCCCCTTTAGTCCCGGATGCTTACTCCCGGGTGGGGAACCGGGACTAGAGTGGGTTCCCCACCGGGAGCAAAGCTCTGTTCTCTACCAGTGTTTTCACCCAAGGAGATTGTCAAATTAGATTACAAAACCTTCGGCTATTAAAAAATAAACACTGAAAATCTTAAATCTCATGTAGTGGAAGTATCACAGATGTTTGGAGTAGGCTTGTCTCAAGAAATGTTTCACGACAATGTATTTATTGGATCCAAATCACACATTATATTAGAGAAAAGGGACAAGTCTTTACAGGACCGTGTGCATAATTCATAATCTTTTATGTCCTTAACATTTATGTTACCTATCACGCACCTGAGATTTGCACTAAAACTATACTGCAATAGAACTAGTACTAGTACTTAGTATGTGCTTTCCAGCTAATTAATTGCTTATTGAAACCTATATGTCTAATGCCAAAATACAGCTTTCAGTTAGGTGATAAGCTACTCCAAGTTTTCTTTGGTTCTTTAGTCGGTATCTTGGATCTTCCTGTGTACACTTTCACTACGCTCTAAAATTAGTCTATCTTGCTAGAGTGGTACGTGAGCCATGCATGTACAGAGCCTTAGTTTGTTTTTCGCTTAGACATCTTCTAGAAGGGCGGCTGCTTCAACTTTGTCTTCTTTTCACCTCCTTTCATAACACTTTGATGCTTTCTTTTCTTAGATATTGGCCTTGGCTTTTTTCCTGGCCTCTGTTGTGTGGAGGTATGCATGTGCACATGATTATGCTTTTTCCTCCCATATAGTTTTATGTGTGCTCGTGTAGTTGTTAGCTGGTAGTAATGTATACATAGGCTATAATTCAATACGCAGCCTAGTCTAGAAAACCAAAGGCTTCATATCATTTTTTTTTTCCATCACTTTACTCCACACTTTTCATGGTGGGGATTTCAATTTTGATCCAACCAAGGAAAGCAAACTCTTGCAGAATAGTAGTTCTGTAATTTAAGCTGGGAAAACTGATTTCGTTTTCACCCAGGCCGGTGTCATTGCCTATCCATTTATAAAGTGCATTAGAAGGTAAATGATACATACGGATATCACTTTTTCTACGAAGCCTATTGTACAGATAGATATATATATATATATATATATGGATATCTTTTTTTGTTATCAAACTCAGTACAAACACAAACACTTAAAATACAATGCGCACCTATCTATATAAACACGCGCATACACCATACCCCGATGATCACTTAAGAGAGGTTGAGCTGGACCAACAAATCTCAAGATTGATGAAGTTACCACACTCATCTCTATCCTGCCAAAAGCGTAAAGCCGTTAAATCCTAGAATAAATTCAAAAAAATTGAAGACCAGTGTTATGTCAAAAACTTGAATCCAAGTGGATTGGTTCCACCACAAAGAACCTGACAAACTGCTCAATTGTCATATATAGGGATATCATGTAATGCCGATGTGAAGGATATTATACGATTTTTTTTTTTTTTGCCTCGACAAACATTAGACAATATGTTACAAAACTTGTTGAAATACATTATGATTTCTTCGTGAGACCAAATAAATTCAAATTCATTCTTTTTTTCCAAATATTTATGACGCAATGTTTAGGAATGCCAGATTATTAAGATATTACCTTCAAAAAAAATATTATTAAGATATTTTAAATTTAGAGAAGTGAAGTCCTGGTGGACCTTTTGAGTTTTTATCCATTCTGATCCGTACCTGATGTCAATATATATACGCCCTGCGTTAGAAACTACAGCAAACTAGTATGCGACAAGCCTTTGACTAATTAACACTACAGTATTATGCATGGGTCTCTTGTGATATAAAACTGGTGCTGTCACTAGATTTGTATTGAAAAATGCTCTAAATTAAGAATAAGGTAGCAGTCAAGCACTGCAAGAATTACCGATTGACGCTGCCTGAACCGTGCTGTGTGAACTGTGATGAAGTAAGTCGTGACGTCTCACCTTTCCAAGACTCTAACTATATTATGCCATCCTAATCGACTGACAGTTGACTTCGTTTGGCATGACTCCATGCAGGAAACCAACTTAGGTCGCTAGTCCACAAAGCTGAAGAAAAGCACCGTAGGTTCCTCCCCTTACCGTTCACGAATTGAGAATTGAATCGATCTGTTAGGGAAAACGATCTTTTCATATCATAGGTACATTGCAATCTTGAAATCTACAAAATTAGAAGCAAACACTTTAGTCGCCATCTCCGATCCATAACTAGTTTACTTGTAATTAAGATTTAGTGTGTATGCCTTATTTACCGCATTTGGGAAGAAACCCTATCAACAATTAAGAGATCAACTCCAAGAACATGGGACTATTCGAAGTAAACCCTTCCCCACCGCCCCCCCCCCCCCCCCCCCACTTAAATGAAATTAAGTATTTCTCTCCTTCAATTACAAGTAAACGTTGACCACCCACAGCTGTGCGTGCTAGTATACTAGTGTTGTCGCTCGTCGCTTGCTGGCAGCGGCCGGCCGGCACTAGCAGCAGCAGCTACTACTACTACTATACACACAGCACTGTGCTCGATCGGCCGGTGGTGGTGGCCACTGGGCATGTCGTCGTTGGAGCTTTCGTTCACGAATGGACGTGACACCTAACACATGGCGGCCACACCACACCTGCCTCGCCATCAGCGATGGACGGATGGGACGCGAGCTCGTTTTTGTACACTGTGCAAATGCGATGTGTGCTCCCTGATGTGCATGGCTACGTGACCTCGCACCACGTACCTGCAGCTGCAGTTGCTGCATGCCCTGCCCCTGCCCCTGCCTGTGCCTTGTTGTGAGTGATCACACGCGCCTCATCAGCTCAATAATTCAGCTTATTAGCTCGCGTTCCGACGTCCCCGTCCATGCATGCATGCTAACTGTATACGATCTTGTTTGGATGTAGTGGTATTCGCATCAATTCAGATGTGTTGGGATGGATTGAAGTGAAATTTGAGCTCAATTCCACCTCCAATCCGCTCCAATACATGTGAATTGAGGTGAATCCAATAACATCCAAACAAAGCCTCATGTGACGATCTATCCATCGGTGTGCAAGCATGGCGCGGCATGGATGATCATGCTGATATGATATGATGCGTGCCTGCACCGGATCGATGGGTACGGCATATATATGGTATATATCGTTCTCATCAATTAGAATTATTAGAATTGATAGTACATATGCATGGTGGGTGCATGCTCATGCAGAGGTAGTAGTTGGTACGTGAATAGATTTAATTTAATTTGTAGAGGTCCACCTGTGAGGTTGCACTCTCTCTTTACCTCACATAGATTTTGGACATAGATATTATTCAAAGAATATCACAGTCGGTTCTGCACCTAGGAGCTGTAAAAATGGCATATAGACTAAAAAGATATACCATGGTATGTATCATTTAGTACCCATTAAACTTATTGAAATTAAAATTTACTAACCTTAATCGTGTAAAGGACTTTAAACTTTGAAATTGGGATTTGGTGTCATTCAGTTTTAGAACCCTTGGAATTGGGTAATGCATGGCCAAAAGATTACATCATCGGCATGCTTGTGAAAACACCCTATTCCCTTCTCAAATGTTTGAATTCCACGACATTGTACTCCCTCCATTTCATTATGCTCGAAAGTATGCCATATGCACCAAGGAATGAAGTATGATTTCTAAGAAAAAGTTAATATGAAATGAAACTCCATAGCCCTACGAAGACATTTGGAACAAAGAATCTATTCCTACCAATTTCATTGTAAATTCCCATGGAACGGAACAAAGAATTTATTCCTACCAATTTGATTGAAAATTCCTATAGAATGGCCAACGGGTTCTTCCCTAGGAATCCAAAAACAAAATAAGCATGTGATTAGACATCATCGATGCTTTAGTTCCTTAATGTCCATTAACCTAATTCACAAAAAAGATGTCCACCAAACCTTCTTTGTTTGATATGTAGGCTATATTTGGTTTAGCTTTTCAAAGCTATGCTTCTATTGCCAAAAATCATAATGCCAACCAAACGGAGGAAACTTGAGGCTGCTTTTTCATTAACAATTGTTTTCGTGTAGTATAATTTTAACAGTATCTTAGACCCTAGCTTTCATCTTTCTACCTTTCCAAATGGGTGGAAATAGAGAAAAGTTTTACACCTTTTTCAATAGATATAAAGAGAGGGGTTAGGTTTTATAGTTGTTTGAACTAAATAACTTATAACCTTTTTTACAGCACATAACTCACAGTTGAACCAAATAGACCCGTAGTTATCCTTTGTCCCTTGCGCACAAAAGCAATTTTATCTTTTAAAATGCGTGCACAAACATTTAAACCGTATATGGTGGAGTCCTCGTGCATTCTCTCCACAACCATATATTATGCGGCAGGTTATTCTTTCCCTTCATATTTCAAACATCTCTTTTGTAATTTCCATGCATTCCTATTAATTTTTTTTGTAAGGATTCAAACTGCCAAGGTATTTCACTGCTTTGTTTTCCCTATCTCTGTCTCTTTTTTCAAAATTCCTACTCCGTATTTCTTTGTGCAAACAAACATTTACTAGAAGCACTATGGTTGTCTAAGGGGCCGCTTGGCGGAGCTCTTCCTGACTATGCCTCTATGCTATAATAACCATGGAGTCAAAGCTGAAGGAGCCACAAAACGTGGCTTCATTGAGACCCTAATTTATTAAGGAGAGAGAAAAATACTTAAATGAATAGTGGTTCTACAGTAGCTAACACATGAGGAACCAAAGTTGCAAGAAGCTATGCTAAATACCGCCTCCATTCCAAATTGCAAGTCATTCAGGCAGCTATATGTAGAGGGAGTATATCCTAATGTTAGTGGTGACAAGTGGCAACTTTAGGCTACAATCCATAGGGACCCTAGATCTAGTCAATTCCAAAAGTGGTACTCACATTTCTGTTGATTATTTATATGATCATAAGTATGGAAAATGGATTTTAAGATTTGGGTAAAAGTCTCTCCTATTTTAACCCTTCCGTAAGAAAAAAACATTAACACCTGTTACCTTTTTTATAAAGCGCTTGAGATTATTTTTCCCTGGAGTGGTATACGATCAATTGTTTGACAAGGATAAGTGAAGAACTCGTGAAGAAAATAAAAAATCAGTAGGTACTACACATTGACGATTTGCCATAACCTCCCTCATATATACGACGTCTCCATCGGCCTGGCAATCATACACACTAGGATTGTCTATACACCAATAAGTCACGGTATTTGGCGATCGATCACGATGTTTGCTAGATATATGATATCATGATTACGATTAGACAACCAAATAAGGGTTCCATCGCCTCGTCGCAATCTCCGTAATCACGTCGATCGCCAGGGAAGCTATAGAAGAAGGCATATCTATCGAAACTGCTGCGCTTGTGTATTCGCCAATTAATCCCCACCGACACCAGCCAGTTATCGTTTTCTCGCCGACTGTACATGCGACTATGAATTCTGACCTACAAGCATATCACACACAACTGTCACATCATGAATTTCGATTATTAAATGTTTTTTTTTATTTTTTGTTGTTGTAGTACATTCATGGATCCCGATTTTGTATTTGCAAAGTTCATCGGCTACATTAATTATGCATTCTTCTATCTAAATACATATAGCATCTTTATACAGTGACATACCTGGATTATTAATTAGGGTGGCAGAGCACAAGCTTCCAATCAGAGTTATTCAAAGGTCACTGAGTGTTTTTTTATGTGAAATGAAGTCCACTGAGTGTTAAAGGGAAAAAGTGCTCCATGCATTTTCCTTATGAGAAACATGTCCACTCCACTGAGACTCCATATGCAAAACTCTCTGGTGTGCAGCGTGCCCGGCCTGCAGGCTGCAGCTTCATATGCAGCAATATACACCTTGGTCCACCACTATAGCACATACACCATGCCTTTTGTATTCTACTAACCTAATATCTCAATCTAGCTTAGCCCAGCATTAGGCTGACAGGATATCTATCATTGCCTCCACCTTCTGTGGTGCTCGTACGTGTTCGTATAACTGGCCATCACTTTTATTTATTCAATGGCAGCTGTCGTGGTATACACAACATTTCCTCGAAAAGCAAAGGTTTAAACACATGTAGGCACTGCAGCAACTCTTTTTTATTTGCTTTTGTTGACAAAGAAAAGACTTAACTGGTCCAACCAAATATATATTATATATATTGTTGATTTTAGAAAAGGATGAAGTCCATTTTTAGCCACTAACTCTTATGTTTGTCTAATTTTAACCCTAAACAATAAAAATAGGTTAAGTTTGGCAGCTTAACTATTAATATTGTTCAGTTTTGGCCCCCCAACCTTATTTTGGTGATTTTTGGACAACATGATCAAGCTCACCTATAATCAGGTCTATGCACTCTCTTTGTCACTTCCATTCCCAGCACACTTGTCTCTCCCTCTCCCTCTCCTCTATGTGCACCGATGCCTCTCTATCACTACTATCCTCCACCTCCGGTACCCTTAGCATGTAGGCCAGTGGCTAGGAGCGAGACTAGTGAATGCGTCGTGTATTCACATGCATGTGTGGGTGAGAGGAAGGAGATCTGAGCAAATCTAGCCCGCCCAGGCACTAGACAATGAAACATGAGCCCAAAAAATTCTCGTCCAAGTCCGACTCAAAACATTTCTTTTATTTATTTTTATACTAAAAAACAGCGAGTGGCTCGTCCAAGCTTGGCCCGAGCCTATCCTAAAAATCGAGGCTAAAAACAGCCTGTGGGATGTACTAGGTATAGATTTTAGGCCCAAAACTAGACTGGCCTTTCGCTAGAGGAAGATCTCGAATGATAAGGGTTGAGTTGTACAAGTGGGAACGACAAAAGTAGATTCAAACCTTGTTGTGTGGGTCCACGGTGAGATTCACCTATAGTGCAACCAAGCCGGTGACTAGTTTAGACAGCTCACAACGGTCATGAGGCTAGAGTTGCATCAACAACGAGTAAGCACTAGAAAAAGGAGCACTACCATGACAAAGTAAAAGCCAACAGAGGAAGAGGACCAATGAAGGAGTGAAGGGGGCATGGACTTAGCAATCCAGCCTCCCTAGTGGTGAGAGGGAGTAGGCAGGTAGCTCAGATACACCACAATGCTCTTCGATGGTCTAGGCTTGAGTTTGTTGCTAGTAGCCATGATTTGGCTCGACAAGGATGACATAGTAGCACCCGCTGTTCTGTCAACCCCAATTGCATGGATCCCATGGCCCTGGTGTGTGCAACCAAATCTTATGCACCTGCGAAGTTTGACCATGGTCATTAGCACTCCATAGCATGTAGTGCTCTCCCTATACCATTATATCTCTGGTTGCAAGCAAGGGATAGCTTCTGACGGTGCATAGACACATGGTAGCGAGGTGGTCCATACAGAGCAGAGGACAGGGTAGCAACAAGCAATGGCGGTGGCGGTGCGAAAGCTAGCACCACGAATGCAGCAACAGGAGATGGCGTTAAGAGAAAAAGGGATGTCGAAAAAGAGAGATGCAACCAATCATAGGTGGGCCCACACTAACAAGTGAGCCCAAGGTATATGAAAACTACCAATACCAAGCTATATTGATACACTACTACACAAAACTTAACCGAGGCGAGCAAAAATGATTAACCGAGGTGGTTATCCCATCCGTCTCCATGAAAAGGTCAAGGTTAATCCGACCTTAATGGAGGTGGTTGGTCGCCCGCCTCAATAAACCAAAAAAAAAACAAAAAAGGAAAACCCGTGGACAAGCCCAGTGAGCCCATCAACAGGCCTATCGAGCCCATCCACGGGTCGTCGCTGCCGTCGCTCGCCGGAGCCGCCACCAGAGGAGCGCCGCCGCCGAATCCGCCACTAGGAGGAGTACCGCCGCCGGATCCACCACCAGGAGGAGTGCCGCCACTGGATCCGGCCGCTCCACCACCGGATCCGCTGCCAGGAGGAGCGCCGCAGCCAGATCCAGCCGCTCCACAGTGGATCCGCCACCAGGAGGAGCGCCGCCGCTGGATCTAGCCGCTCCACCACCGGATCTGCCACTAGGAGGAGGCGCCGCCACCGGATCCGGCCGCTCCACCCCCAGATCCGCCACCAGGAGGAGCGCCGCCACCGGATCTAGCCGCTCCATCACCGGTAGGAGCGCCGCCGCCGGCCCGCTGCACCGCTTCATAGGGGAGGAGGGCATCGCTAGGCCTTGCGACGAGGGAGGAGGGGACGTGCGTGCGTCGGCCTGCTGCGCCGCTGCGTGGTTGAGGGTGCCGCCATGCCGTGCGACGAGGGAGGGAGGGAGGGAGAGATGGAGGGGAGGGGAGCGGAGGGCGAGGGGTGGGGCACGCGCCACCGGGATGGGAGGGGAGAGGTGGGGCGGGAGGGGAGGAGGAGGGGGGGCACCGTTCAGGTGAGGGGCGACTGAGAGAGGTGAGGGAGAGGAAGTGAGAGAGGTGCGGGAGAGGAGAGAATGAGTGAAACCCTAATTGATAACCGTATATATACTCAGGTCGTGCTGGTGGGTTCGTCTGGGCCTGTTTGGGCCTTGGCCTTTTTACCGAGGCGGGCAAGTTAGGAGGTCCGCCTCTGAAAATAGGGGTATTTTTTGCCGTTAATAGATTTTAGGAGATGGTTATTAAATTGATTTTGCGAGGCGGTTGATTGTGACCGCCTCGGTTAATAAAAATGGCCACCTCGGTTCAAATGTCCGCCCGCCTCCGACGCCATTTTCAAAACACCTCGTATATTTTTTTTCTGTAGTAGTGATAGTTGAGGTGCTAAGCTTATCTAGTATTATGTTAAAACTAGATAGACACAAGAGTTAAGGGTCCAAAATAAACTTAACCCCTTAGGAAACAATTCTAGCAATTGTTTGCTACATAGGAGAATTGTGTGTCATTCATTAACAGAAAGCATTTATTTGCTTTCGATAGGTCAATGAAATGATTAGTAAAATGAGTTGAAACGTTAATAGTCATCTGTTAGATGCTGCTCTCTGCCTCCATTTCCTATGTCCATTTTAGATAGGCCTACTTGAATATGGAATTACATAAATACGACTACCAAAAAAAAAAGCACGATTTCTCATTAAGGAAGTCTATTTTTGACCATCCAATTATTGTCCAAGTTTAGTTTTAATCATGCAACTCAGAAACCAAAAAACAGATGGCTTTAAAGGTGGTTTCATATTTTCTAAAAAAAGTTGGTTTATTTCTAAAAATTCATAACTAATTAATTCAGAAAATATAAAATGAGTACAGACATTTTTTCCTAAAAGTATAATCTTTCTATTGGTGATCCATTTTATGTGTTCTTATTCACGGTGTTTTACTTGTAATCACGCTCTTTACTTATGTAAATTATTGTTTTTGTACTATATTATATCCAAGATTGACCAAGAGAATACATATCACATACGAGTAAACAAAAAATCTATAAAATCACGCCAACTTCGCAAGTACCATGCTCCACCATATATAGATCATAAGTATTGCAACTACTATGGAATTGCTAGCCCTATAAAAATAATTTGGTCAATTTAACTGACATATTTGGTAATCTATTTGGAGTAGGAATTCTTTGGGTTGCTCTCTAGGGTTTATATATAGCACAAAAATGATAATTCAGATAATTAACAGTGAACAATGAAAACAAGGAACAAATAATAAAAGAACCAAATAACTCCAAATCAAGTATGATAGACACATTATATTCTTTAAAAAAATAGTGATATTGATTTCCTATTTTATATTAAAAAAATAGTTATGTATTTTGAAAAATAAACTAATTTTTAGTAGTTACAAAAAATAAAAACCAGCTAGATGGTCGAATTTGTCCAACATTGATAGTTCATTGATCAAAGATTTTTGGTTTTAGAGTTGCATAGCCAAAAAATAAACATGAGAAATAGATTGATGGCCAAAAATAGACTTCTCCCACCTCATTAAACTTTAATAATTTCTAATTAAGTGTCCTTAGAATGTAAAGGTGGGATGTCATTCTAGAGCTAAGACTTATTAGGACATATTTAGATGACATAGACTATTCGTTGACCAATTAGTGGACTAACAACTGGAAGCTCGACTAAAAATTACTCCCTCTATATCCTTAGAATATATGAGATTTGGAGTTCAAAATTTGTACCAAATTATAAGGGATTCTAGGTGAACAAACACTCTACAAGGTAACATTTATATGCATACCTACCATTAATGTCTATCATCAAGCCAAATATGGTAACTACGGAGGGTTATATATGTCATCTCCCTTACCACACAATATGTCCTAAAATTACTTGATACCTTATATTTTGACACAAGGAGTAGTCCACATGTGGATGAAGTAGAACTAATTTTTAACTACTAGTTAGTCTATGATGCAAATATACTCTTAAGAGCTTATGAGACTGAATGCAGTAGCTTGTTTTAAAAGACATCTAGTTGTCCTGCCACAACTTGCACTATAACCATCATAAATAATGTTTTGTATTATCCTTATAACACTGTAGTTGTTAAGCATGCATGTGACATTAATTTCACTGCCACCGTACGTACTTGTCAGCACTTACATGGATGTATAGACCATCCAAGAGAGCCAACCACCCTAAGTTAGTTAGCTCTAGGTACAGCCTACCCTTCACCCAACTAGTGAGCGCCGTGTGTCCATATCCGTATAAAAATATGTGAAAATAAGCTTTACATTCTAACAACTAGGCATGTCGTGTCCTGCTCCTTTGTTTGTTTCCTAAAGAATACAGTGGCCCGTAACAGCCGTTCAGTCCAGATCGAGGCCATGATGCTACGGGCCACTGTTTCTTGTAGATCACAACCATCTGATGCCTGGCAGTCAGCAGCAGATGAGCTAAAGCACCACATGTTTCGGTTTCATAACTCGCGCAAGGTTGAAAATTACCATTCGTTGATTTATTGTGAGAGAAAAACACTATAAGTATGACTGATAAGCTAGGCTGATAAGTTCAAGTGAACAGGGCAGCAGAGCTAACTGAAGCCATCACAAGAAACACGTGAACACTCTGCAGAAAAGCGAGAATGATTAGCACGTTAAACAATAACACATGTAGCAAAGATTAGGTGAATGCATCTGTTTCACTTGGCAACAGGCATCGCAATTAAAACAGTAGTTTGCTCAGCGTTTTGTGCGTGCTGTATAATATAATTTGGCTCTTCTTTGTGCTTTTTCCAACCTTAAAAGAGAGAACAAAGGTGGGGTCAAAATTAGGCAGCAACTGGAGAATCACAATTGGAGGGGCCCCATCTTTCATCAGTAATAAAGAGAGTACTTTCTGCTGGGGCCCTTTTCTAATGATTGTTCTCCAGCCATTTGCTCTGGTGAAACCTGGTGATCAGGCTCTGCCGCAGCCACTGATTTTTTAAGGCCTTGAACTGCATGCCTGCATTGCTTTTCCACCACCGCGTGTGACAAGCGAGCTAGTCGCTTCATGGTTAAGTGTAATGTCAAGGATTCTAGGTTCTATCATCCCATTGGCTATTAGGCTGTCATTTGTTAGTAAATAATTTAACGGGAAAATACATTGTATAGCATTGCACCAAGGGCTTGCAAAGAAATATATGGTATAGCATTGTCCCAGAGGCAAGAATTTATGTTGTCTCTACCTCCCAGTTTGGATCGAGGGGGTTGGGAACCCTATAGATGGAGAAATCCGGTCACTACAATATTCCCCGTGGTAGGAGTAAAAGCGATCAGATATGGACGGATATTAGAAGGATACAAATTCAAATAGGTACATTATTTTTTCAGATTTAGATTCAAATATGGATAACGTCAATGGTGTCGGATAAGATACTAATAGATATCAATATCATGTTAGCCGATTTGAGTATTTGATATGGATACGGTGTTAGATACTAAGGGTGCGTTTGGCCCCTTGGAATAGTTCCAATTTAGACCTGAAACACTGGAATTCAGCTCCAGAAACCGAGAGAAATGTTTCTCCTTTTTGCACTACACAGCTGAATTGCCCAAAACGTGGTTTGGCACTGATTCTTGTTCTCTCCTCATGTACAATAACTGTACATGCCACTAGAACAAAAAGAAAATGGAGGTGTATTCCAGTATTTTGCTCATACATAAATAATAATAGCATATTGTGTGGTTGTCATATCATAATCTCTGCTTCAGCAATCATAATGATAGTAAGAATGCTTGACAGTCAAACCTCATTAACATTCTCTGTGAAATGCAGTTAGAGATTACCTGTCGCGGGCAGCGCCTTCAACCGACGATGACCCTGCAGCAGGTCCGTGACACCATTTGGCGGCCAGTGCCGGCTGAGGCTGCAGCGGTTTTGCCGGCCCCCGGTTCACCAAGCACAAACCAGATTATGACACTGCATTATGGCAGAAGCTAGCACCTGGAGAGCGGAGCAACAACAGACACAGCCAACTTTTCACATTGTAATTAGATTTCACTGCCCACAGGCACTGATTCCCTTTTTCCCCCTCCCTAACATCTAATCCTCACCACAGAATTCACTGAGAAAGAATAGTAGAACACCAAGGATAGTAGATTATAGGTAACACCCAAATGTAATTGTACTTCAAAACCCTGAGATATAATTCATTCATATTTATTTAGTTCAAATATTCATTTTGTTGTAATCACTGTCTTTCTGCTGGCATAACTGAACCCAAGCATTTATAAGTGATGCAAATCTGGGTTCCCACTGAGATATTGACATATTTCTAACCTAGAGAAAAGAGAATAAAGGGAAAAGGAAAGGCAAGTAAAAGGATCCTTAATAGCTGCACTATTCATGAGTAAAGAAACATATCTACATCACTAAGAAAATACAGATGTTAAAAAAAAGGAGTCCATGATGATCGAATGATGTTGCAATGTGGCACAATGGAAGACCCACGATACAGCATCCCATAGTGTTCAAGTAGCATGTCAGAATCAATGAAAGAGAGCGCATACGGGAAGTAGGGAAAGTAAGAAGTCGACATCAAGGACAAGGGCGGGCAAACAATTGCTCACAAGTCAAGATACAAAAGAGAGGAATGCAAGCAAGCACAGCCAAACATACATTAGGGTATCTATGATAGCTACACAGAGAGAGATAAAAAGAAAACATAAAGTAGTAATGCAAAACAGAAATGAAATTAATAGACACAGTACTAGCAGGGACTTGAGGTATACTCAGTGCACAATGTGCTCTGAGCGTGAAAAATCACTAACACCCCAGCACCAGAGGTATCACCGACAGATAATATACTTGAAAAAAATATGGGGCCTAACTCATGGTAGAAAATATGGTTAAGAATCTCCAGTGTAGTATGCCAGGAATGAACAAGACAAAGTCGAAGCAGTCCCCTCAACACAAGACAAGGCACCATTACCAGCAGTATCTGCCACAGTACACACCGACACTTGATGAAAAGAAAAGGATCACACAACTGATCAAAGGGCCAACATTAAAGGCCTCTTTGACACGACTTATGTTGGCTTCGGCTTCATCTATTTTACGTAAATCGAGGCACTGTAGCGTGAAGCCGTTTTGTAAGCCGGGGTTAAAATGAACTAGAAGCCGAAAAAAACCAGTTTTTATGGCTTCATCGGTTTTTGCTTCACCGGTGAAACCGTTTTGGATGAATCGTGCTAAAGGGGGCTTAAATCGACTGGCTACTTGCTAAAAGTTACTTGGCAGTACTGACTAGACACTTAAAAGCAGCTGCCAATATTAGCATAAAAAATTACATAAATACATGAAGAACATCATAAGGAGCAACAAAGCAGATTGATTTGAAAGCATATCCCCTTGGTTTTATGCTATCAAGCAAGAAACGAGACAACTATTCAGTTAAAGCATTTACTATACTACAAGCACAAAACATACACTAGGTAAAGTTTGACCAAGATGGAAAAACTTAAATAACTGACTATGAAAAATTCTTGTTTATTTAAACGAAATATATCTGCGATTATGTCAATAAATTTGAAGACAAAACCTTCCTAGAACAGTGTGATAAAAACAAAATTTGGCACTAGCGCATATTTCCATCATATATAAGGAGAAGACGGCTGTTCTTTATAGTGAAAATATTACAACCATACAAGAGGTAGTAATAATAATATCAAATTCGTAAACACATAACAAAACTAGTGCAACCTTTCACACTCCACCACCTGAGGACATCGACAATAGTACAAAGAGGTACAATAAAAATAAAGAACAATAAATTTATACTTATCAACTTCCATAATCATTGATACCGTACAGTACTGCATCATGATTGGCAAGATATTTGTTTCCACACAACATCCTAAAGGTCACTCACAAGGTTAACTATCATACCATTTATAGCCTTGTCTTTCTATATAAAACTGCGCTAACACACAGGTTCACGAGGTTAGGGGGTGTTTGGTTTTTCCTCCTAAACTTTAGTCGCTGTCACATCGGATGTTTATACACATATATGAAGTATTAAATATAGACTAATTACAAAACTAATTGCACAGCTTGCGACTAATTTACGAGACGAATCTTTTAAGCCTAATTAGTTCATGATTTGGCAGTGTAGTGCTACAGTAAACATGTGCTAATGATGGATTAATTAAGCTTAATAAATTCGTCTCGTGGAGTACTGACGGATTATGTAATTTGTTTTTTATTAGTATCCTAACACCTCATGCGACACCCTCACGTAACACTTCTAAATTTTAGTCATCGGATCAAACATTCCTTAGTTGGGCTAAAAATATAATAAATTACCTGCCTTCTAGTAGTGCCATGCGGTGACATGTCTGGAAAACTATATCTAATACTAAAATGATCCTCTCTTTACACATGTCAAGACAAAGCCCAACCCCAACATGCAGGTTCCCTGTATCATATCATGGGCCAGCCCAGTCGAATGCCACTTGTCATATATCTAGGAATACTTTTCTTTACACATTTATTTCCGTTCTTTTCAAGTTCCCATGCCATGCATGTTCTTTATCAACTGGGCCTTCAGAAGGAGAACCTGCGGCACGACCACGAGCTGCACACAGCGCACGATAATCGGCTAGCTTCTCTGGATAACGAGCAAAACAATTTTTTGAACAGTGAGAAGTCTTCTTGCAATGCTCACAATGCTCAGAAGAGCTGCCCTTCACTGTGTTGGTCTTCTGAGAGGCTGCTAGAATACTGTGAGGAGATGACAGAGAACAAAGACATGTCTCCTCAGCAATCAAGGCAGACAATACGTCAGCAAATAGATGTAGTAGTGGGAGCATTCAGCAGCTGCTTACGAATAGACTCAAAATCAGGCCTTAAACTATGACAAAACTGATATATAAGGAATTTCTCAATGAACTTTGTTCTTTTTAGCACAGCAGCCTGAACAACCTTGCTCACACTTAGGAACCATAGAGAGAAAAGGTCCCATCACACGATCAAAATAGTTGCAATACTCCTCTATGGATATATCATTCTGTTGAAGCTCGTGAAGGCCTTGCAACAAAGTAAGAAAAGTACCACTATTCTGAATATATCGCCCCTGCAGATAGTCCCACATTTCCTTAGCAGACTCATGGTGATCAAGACTCATTATCAAAGAAGGCTTCATACTGGTGACAATGGCACTCATCACACGTCCATCATCATTTGTCCAAGTTGTGACTGCAGCAGCCCTGGAACCATCCTTCTGACTTGTCAACTGGAGGAGCGCCTGTCAAATGAGAGGCAAGCCCATGGCCTCGCAATATAATTTTGACAGAAAAAGCCCATTCCCGATGATTAGATGGACCATGAAGCTTCATAGGAAAAATAATAATGTTGGGCTGCGACATTCTGATATCTGTCGAGTATCAATAGTAGAAGGCGGAAAACGAGCAGACAAGTAGCACCACAGAGCAGACCAGAAGAGTAGAGCACACCACCAACAGGCAACAGCAGTGCAGAGCAGAGCAGAGCAGACCAGTAGCAGTGAACAACAGCACCTCCTCTTACTCACAGCAGAGCAGAGCAAAAGCAGAGAAGAGCAACACCTCCTCTGATGGACGAGCAGCTCATGGGTGGACGGATGGGCCAATGGAGGCAGAAGGGAGCCGAGTCGTAGATGGGCGTCGGTAGGCCGTGGACGGGTCCAGCCAAACCTGAAGAAAGGAGCCAAGCCACGAGGGGCTTCGCGACGTAGACCACGGATTGAAGGGAGCTTGAGCGGCGGACGGGCTTCGCGACGGAGACCACGGATGCTCGCACAACAGAGACCGCGGACTGTGCGCTCGGCGAAGGTACGGCGACACTCGCGGATCGCAGACGGGCGAGCGGAGCGGACAGGTTCGTGTGATGAAGAGTCGTGCCGACGGATTAGGCATGACCAGATGAACCCGTGATGGTTAAAAATTTTGATTGGCTCTAACCTTAGCTCTGATCCATGACTTTGATACCATGTTACTAATCTTGGAGAATTGAGATGATAGTAACTCAAGTAGTGGAGATGACTATACAGAGAGAGCCACATGGATCATATGGATATGGGCCTATAGGAGATGGGTCTTCGTACACTTAACAGCCTAAACCTTGCATATAATAATATGGTGCAGGAGACCTGCAACTAGGGCTAGACTGACTGCCAAAGCTGCATTGCAACAGTGCACATTGAAAACCTGTAATTACTAGGCCAAAATTGGATAAAAAGAAGTTAGGGCTGTTATGGAGTAACTCAGTCAGTAAAAACCCTAGAAAAAATTCATACCAAATTTCTGACACTATCTATTTCTTATCCAACAAAAATGATTTTAAGAGAAAAGGCTGAGATGCTCCACATCTTACTGCCTCATACAAGATCACAGTAAGAAGTACATCTAACTTCATTATATATGGTCCTATGATACCAACTGCAATCCACATAAAACTACGATTCTCCTTTATATATATGATTTATCTGGAGCTATGTTTTGACCTCGATTCAAAACCTAGTTGCACATTTTAGATTTGCATTGCTCAACAGATGCATCCTAATTCCTGAACCCCTTTCTGCCACTTTGTT
Source organism: Miscanthus lutarioriparius (assembly GCA_904845875.1). NCBI lineage: Eukaryota > Viridiplantae > Streptophyta > Magnoliopsida > Poales > Poaceae > Miscanthus > Miscanthus lutarioriparius. Next base: position 27,879,203 of record CAJGYO010000015.1, read on the forward strand.
AGGCCCAGAGACAAATTTTCCTGAATAAGACCCACATATTATGAAAATATACATGTAACTGCATCACATAACATAAAAAATCGAAACTCCAAAAAGGGCAATAACCATATCATTAGTACTAGCAACAAGGTGGCTGGAGCAGGTTGTCTTACATATATCTTGCATTTAAATTTGAAGGGAAAGCTCTAGGCCCATTGATGTGCTCCTTTCCCTTTTCTTATTGACTAGGTCTATGCCCGTGCCTTGCACCAGGAGCCAAAAAAAAATTCATAAGATATTTGGTATTGTCCGAGAATTCTAACTAAACCAAAATCAAGATATGGATGGTTCATATAAATGTTATGCTAGATTCCCTCCCTATTATTTTTTAAGGTAACTTTATATCCATCAATATTCAATCAATCCATATGACCAAATATAAATGGCATATTAGGTTACTACACAAAATAAAAAACATCTTTGTATTTCAAAACCCAGTAACTCATCTTTACAAATAATCCAACATAGGACCCAATGCATTATGCATAGGCCCATCATGCAGTTTTCATATAATCTCAGCAAATAATCCTACCAGTCGAGCTAACACATGGCTTAAAGCAGTCTAAAGGAAACAACCTGCATTGAGAAATTGTATATAACAAGTTATGTGGCCTCGGTTGATACCATATGGCACATACAGGTGAAGGTATGCAGGGGGGGGGGAGCAGCTGACCTTAAATCCAATTGAATCGTTGGATATGTTGTTTTACGATTCGATATCACCAAAACATTATCTTTTGCAAAGTTAACACATTCAGTAAGTGATAACCAGCCTGTTGTTGAAGTTACTCTTGTCAGATGCTGCAAGAGGATGAACAGAAGCACAAATCATCATTCAAAAAACAGTGAAGGATGTAATAAATGTTGTAGCTACAATAAAGCAGATGCCCAAGGCCAAAACTGTTGAGAAATTAATGGCCGAGCCATTGCAGCCCAGCTCAACTCATACAGAGTGACAAGGAAATCAACGAGCCTCGACCAGGGGCTCCCACCCAGGCACGTCGATCCAGCCACAGGCGCTGGAAATTGACGGCCTGGAGGAGCTGTCTGGCCAAGGCGTGCTCCTCAGGACAAGCCCTTATTCTTCCAGATTATAGCCCCAGGCTGCATCTTCTTCTTTTTTTCTCGAAAACCAGGCTGCCTCTTCTATGTAGAGCAAGGAATAACGGCTTTAAGCCACAACAGTTTGTTGACCCCATCACATTATTCCTTCATCCAAAACCAATTGACATTTTACATAATCCAAAACTGCATCCCCTTGGGAAAAAATATGCAAGTACCATATATATATCACAAACGACCGGTCCCTTTCCAGTTCAATAAGTAAACTCAGACTTGACTACTAAAGTGTTGTTTGTGTGTGCAGAACTCAAAAAAAAAGCGGACATAATTAGAGCATGTCACAACCATTCTTATTCACTGTATTTGTTAATTAGTAGTCAGTGAATTCACTTCAACAATGTATTTCACCTTTGCTTACAACTCAAATTTCAGATCTGAACAGGGAGACTGTCTGCTATAGGAATTCTCCTTATGCACCAAATGGCTCCTGTAAATCAAATTGTAAATTCAGGTGACTGCACTTGAGGCAAGTTCAACAGATTCATTCAAAACGAAATTACACAAACAAAGGGTTCCTAAAGAATGGCTGTCGCTGCTTCTACTACACGTGCAGCACTAATTTGTCTGTCCTCTTTAGATCATCAAAGAAAACCCAGCCAAGGATGAGATTGCTGTCCTGACAGAAATGTTCAGAACAGGGTGAATTTTTAAAATGCTATTGTTCTTCAAGCAAGCTGAAGGAAACTTCCTCACACCTTTAAAGTGAAACTAATCAGAGTTAGACAGCAATGATTTTCCAATTACTATGGTCCTGGTATTCAATCATCTACCAGTTTCCTATGAATAAATCACCACCCGTTCTTGGCAAAGACCTCCATAGCTACTATCTCCAATGTGTGCCATGCTTTCTGAATGTCCCCCCTTTGATCCTCCCTCAGCCCCTCTGTAGCGATCTCCAGAATAAGCAATCTCTGGATGTGTTCACTTAAGTATTGAAGTCATAGCAGCAGGGGGTACTTATTCTTCACGTAAGCTGCAATCTAGCATTAGCTATCAAAGCCGTTTCCATTTCTTATGTAGATTTTCAGGACAACTAATTGATCATGAATGTAAACTGTTCCATTCTATAGTTGCTCTAACTGATTGGTTCACATTGCAAGAGCTCACCTGGGGTTCCTCGTATATCCATGTTCACAGCTTCAAAGTTGATAGCTCCAGTTCTTGATGCATGTGCAAGGCCAAAATCAGCAACCTAAGTAGAAAAGTGAGGAAAAGTGAGGAAGCTGAAAAGCAAGTTCATATTATCCAACAACATATTAAAGCCGTTCAATCTAGGCAAAAGAGCTATGCTGACAAAACAAGAAGACATATTGAGTTCGAGGTAGGTGACTATGTATACCTGAAGGTATCACCAATGAAAGGAGTACAACGGTTTGGTGTAAAAAGAAAACTTGCACCTATGTATGTAGGCCCATACAAAATTATTGAGCGAAGTGGAAGAGTGGCCTACAAATTGCAGTCACCTCTAGAGATGAGAGCTATTTTTAATGTCTTTCATGTTTCTAAGCTGAGAAAATATCTTCACGTGCCTGATGAAGTGATTGAACCAACCAATATTAACCTTCAATCAAATTTAACTTACGAGGAAAAATTGATACAAGTCTTGGAAGAGATGGAAACAGTAACTCGAAGCAAGGTGATTAAGTTCTACAAAGTGGTGTGGAATAACCACAGCGAGCAAGATTCAACATGGGAAAGAGAGGATTATCTACGTGAAGTTTACCCCACATTTTATGAAAAATGGTAGGTCATTCAAATCTCAAAACGAGATTTCTATAAGGAGGGAGGGGATGTAACACCCTATTGTTAAGCTTGCACTTTGCACTTGCATTTGCATGAGCATAAGCATCACCCATTCATTTATGAGCATTAGCATATGAAAATTTCATTTCATTCACTCTATGTTATCACATGTGATGCTTGATTATACATGTATATGCTTGTGATCATGATTGGCTAATACAAGTGATTGTTGTTTGGTCACTAAAATACCTTAGACACACTTAGGATGAAAAATGTAACCAAGTTTATATTCAAGAGTTGGTCCAAAAATGCTTCTAAGTGTTAGTATTACTAGAAATGCCTTTATTAAGTTGATTGTTTGACCTAACTTGACTAATTACTTAGAGAGCTTGCATGGCAGTTGGACCTCAATAAAAGTTTTAGTTTAGGTCATGTAGAACAAACTTTGTTTAAGGGTCAGTGCCTAAGTTGGTCAAATAGGGCTTCCAAAAATCAACTTGATGCTGTTTTGAAACTTGAAATTTTTTCTAAATCCTAGGCTGACTTACAGTTTCCATGTAGCTGAATTTGGTGATTTTTAGTTTGCAAACCAGCTCGAATTAGACCACACTTTCTTAAGTAAAGTTATAGATCTCATATAGCTCTAAACTTCGTATTAATGAAGTTTTCACTAACTCAAACTAGTTTGGGAGATAAAAGGGCTCAAAGTTGCTCTATCAGTCGGCTCTTCGCCGGTCTGAACCGGCCGATCGAGCAGCAGCAGTGGCCGACCGGCCACAGGCCATGGCCGTCTTGTGGCGTTCGTGCGCCGGAGCTGGGCCGCGTTGCAGCCGGGCGCGCGCTGATGAGGGTGCAGCACGTCCTTGCTCACTCTCGATCCCCTCACTCGCTCGCTCTCCCATCTTGCTCGCTCTCATGCACACCAAAGCAAGTAGCAGCGCCGCACCGTCGCCGCCGCGCCTTCGTCGGCCAAGCACGCCACCACTGCAGCACCGCCGTTCGATTCGTCTCACACGTAGCTCCGTCGTGACTCACTCCACTTCCCCGAGCCATTAGCATTGCCTCTAGAGCACAGGTATATCCCTAGAGCCTCCGCACCGTTGCCGCCGCTGAGCCGTGTTTCTTCTCTCATTAGGAGTAGCTTAGCAGTAGGTCTCGCCCTCCCTCTTCTCTCATTAGGAGTAGCTTAGCAGTAGGTCTCGCTCATGCCACTGGCCTTGGGCCAGTGCCGGCATGTCGGCGTCGGAACATGGCTTCCCACCGCCGTGCTCTCACCGTAGAGCGACCTCGCACGTAGCCGGGTCACACCGCCGCTCCACCGTAGCCCTGAGCCCTAACCCTAGCTTCCTTAGGATTCACTGGAGCCTCAACTGAGCTCAGGTGAGCTCGGCATTGCCGGAGACGGCAATGATGCCGCAGCGCACCTCCGCCGTCCGCCATGGCCACCGTCGAGCTAGCTCCGGTGAGCCCCTAGGGCGACCAACCCCTCTAGTCGATGTGCGTGGTGATGGAGAGCACCTCGGTACTCACCTCGTCGTCGGAGGCCTCGCCATCGACGAGCTACGGCCGGTCAACCGCTGCCTCTGCTCCATGTGTGTATGACATGTGGGGCCCATTGACCACGGGACGCTGTCAGCGTCTCTAGGTGTTTTTTGGTCCTTTTTTTGAAATTTTTTCACAAATATGCCCCTAGAGGTATGCTTTCAAAATCTGAACCCTTAGCTCGGCGCCATCATTGGTGGCGCCGAGCTTACATGTCTCGTCACCATAGATTTTGGTGCCTAGGTCTTGGGCTCGGCGCAGACGTAGCGGTGACTTGGCAAGCACCTTAGCGCCGTAGATCTTGGCGCCGAGCTTGGCACCGAGCTCGGCGCCGCCCTGTCTTACGTATGGGCCCTCCCTTCCTTTCTCTCTTCCTCTCTCTCTCTACCGCTCCTGAGCTAGGGCGCCGCCAACGCTGCCGCACCCCCGTGTCCACCGCACGCATAGGCGCTCCCACCGGCGACCTCAGCCGCGACATGGCCCCTGCTCCCAGTGCGTCGTGACCTCACCATCGATCCCATCCTCCGTGTCCCCGCCCTGCTCCGGTCCTGACATCCGCATCCGCGTCGCATCGTTGCATTGACTTAGACAGGTAAAATTTTTGAATATGTAATGTAGGTACTTAGTTAGCTTGAATTGTAGTGCTACTTTGATGATTTGGTAGTTTCTAATAAATTTGATGATGTAGGTAGTTGATTTAGTTAGTGAGATAGATATAGTTAGATAAATATAGTTAGATAGCTAGTGACATAGGTACATAGATATAGTTATTAGATAGCTAGTTGATTTAGTTAGCGAGATAAATATAGTTAGATAAATATAGTTAGATAGCTAGTGACATAGTTATTTAGGGTGTAGTTGGTTAGTATCTATTAGAGAGGTACTATATAGCAGCTACTTTGGACTAAACGAACTGTATTTCAATTTTTATTTGAACTACTAGATGGACAACCTAGTGAGCATATATCATGGAGACACTATGGAAAAAGATCGCTATGGATATGTTGAGTTTGTTGAGATGCAAAGCATGCAAGTGTTATTCAATGAGAAGCCTTCATTTTGTGAGTTGGTTACAAGGGCTTAGGAGGAGCTTCATTTAGCAGGTACAAGGAAGACGAAGATGACAACAACAACAATGGTGCAAGTTCACAGGAGGCACTCTGTAATGATCCATATTGCACTTGCCCTAATCACAAGAATAAGGGGCCTCCGCCGTCACCCCCGCCACCACCACCACCACCACCAACAATGGGAGGCTACTATGGAGAAGGTGCAACATAATTTGCTATGTGGCCACACTACTAGTACGACCTTATCTTATTCACATGGCACATCCATGTGTTTGTTGTTTAGTTTAATTACCTAAGGCATGTTAGGTTTAGTCGAAGGAACTATGTACCCTTGTTTGGTACATGTTCTCACATGCCATTTCTTGTGCTTGTTGTTCGCTTCCATTACCTAAGGCATGTTAGGTTTAGTTCAGGACCTCTGTACCCTAGTTCAGTACATGTTCTCACATGCCATTTCATGTGTTTTGTGTATTGAATTATATAATGCCCTACTTCGTTAGGTTTTGTTTGCAGCACGTGATCACATTTCACTACGTCCGCAATATTAAATTAAATATTATGACAACAAATAATGAAAACAACTAAATAATAAAAAGTCCAATACTATGACAGATCAAACAACACAATAATACTAGAAGTACGTGCCGACAAACTAAATAACGCAGTACATGACCTAAGCATGCCCATACTTAAAGTGCATTACATGACAACACAATGAAAAGTCCAACAGTAGACAACATTATTCATGAATAAATCATAGAACTAGCAAGTAATGGAGACTACTGAGTGCAACGAGGCCACTTTCCCTTCCTTAAAGCATCGGGATTCTTCTCCATCGCTGCTTTCGCTCAGCGTGCACGCTCAAGCTTCTTCTCCCTCTCCTCTATGTACGCAGCAACATGTCTCCTTTCCTCCTCTTTCTTGTGCTCCTTTTTTGCAGCCTCCTCTCCGCATCTCTTCTTCATCATCTCCTTGTCCCCTACCTCCCACTGCAACAGTTTCTGCATCTATTTCTTGTCTTCAGGTTAGATCTCAGTGTCGATCCACTGCTCAAAATCATAGAGCAGTGGAAGGATCTACAAAAAATGCAATTGTTACAAAACAAAAAAATCATGCAAGATGTCATAAGATGTCATATGAGACAAACATCAATTCCTCACCATCTTGTTAATGCGGCGCTGACAAAGTGTAGGCTTAAAAACGCAAAATTAGAACATATCAAATACCTCTGCCTATATGTGTCCTCTTCATCGGACTTGGCTACCTTTTAAGGATCGCCGCAAAAGCTTATGGGCACTAGAACACCACTAGGCAGAGGTAATGGGTCGAAGGCATTTTCGGTCATCCGGCCATAACTACAATTTAGTCATTTTCATTCTAAGAATAGAAAGCAATTAACATTAAACCCTACATCTAGGGTTTCCCATTTGATCTGCAACAATGCGCTGAGGTTACCTTGGTTTGGTAGCTTTTCCACGCGCTTGGCATCCTATGGTTGTATAATATAAATATTAAAATTGCATGAAACCTTAAGTAATGACGATTCTTAAATTGAAAAATCTGACTAATATATACTGAATCGATTTGAAAAAAAAACTAGGAGGGAGCGAGGATACCTTGCTCTCGAAGATCTATGGATCAAATCAAAGTTTTCAAGGTCCAATATGCCGATTCGTGAGGTAGGACAAAGTGGAGAGAGAAAACCCGAGAGGTAGGAGAAAGAAGAGGTGGAAGGCTCAGGCAGGAAGGTTGGGTGCCGGGTTAAAACACCATCTCGGCGCCATAGATCTTGGCGCCGTTCTCGGCGCCAACAACCACGGCGCCAAGCTCAGCGCCAAGATCTACGGCGCCAAGCTCGGTGCCAAGATCTACGCCGCCAAGGTGCCTGCCAAATCACCGCCACGTCTACGTCGAGTCCAAGACCTAGGCGCCAAAATATATGTCGCTGAGACGTGTAAGCTCGGCGCCATCAATGATAGCGCCGAGTTAAGGGTCCAGATTTTGAAAGCATATCTCCAGGGGCATATTTGTAAAAAATGTTAAAAAAAGGACTAAAAAACAAAAAAATTGGGGGGCGTGGCGTTTAAACAATTTTTATATTTTCTGTAAATGATTTCTAGATTTTGATGCAAACTTCAAAAATTCATAACTAATTCTAGGAGTGTCCAAATTGAGTGAACCAAATTTTGTTAGATTCATCTTGATGAGTACTATCTGTTAAAAATATGAAACTTGGTATGTGCTACAGTTTTATACCCTGTTTAAATTATTTTGTTTATTCATATTAATCTTGAAAAATGCATAACTTAAGTTTGGGAGATGCTAAAAATATGATTCTAATTTTGCTAGTCTTGTTTTGACATGCTAGAGCTAGAAAAAATATTAAACCTCTAGTTAGCATGCTTGGAATAGGATTTCCTATTTTGGATTAATAAAATGCTAGTTTTTGTGAAATTAATTATGGTAAATATAGGTAACCTATGGACATAAATTAATTTTTATAGTATATTGGTATTAGGAGGAATGTAAGAAAAATTTGAAATTTGTTGTTGGACACTTTTCACTATGCTAAACCTATTTAAGTTGCTATAAAGCATGTAACTTGTCATTTTTGTAGGGGCTGCTATACATATCAAAATGGCATGAAATTTTAACAATGGTCTCTTTTGAGAGCATGTATGAGCTATTGTAATTTTTCTAAAATTTTCTGTGCACTAGAAGTAGCAATTCCAATTTTAACCTAGCTATGCTTAGCAAATCAATAAAAAATTTAAGAAATTGTTAGGGCTTAACCATTATACTTCTAACATGTTGGTGATGAATAGGACCTATTGGCACAATTGGTTGTGACCAATTTTGATAGGGATTGTATGCAGTTATATATTTATCGCTCTATAATTCAATTGCACCTAGTTCGTGAATTGTTTGCTTTGTATGAGCCCGATGCTGCTAAATTAGATGATTAGGCTAATTAAGATAAGTTGCTAGCTGCAGGTGATAGACCTCTTAATGACGATGAGCCACTCTATCTTAGGTTGCTAGAACATGGTGAGTGTATGTTTCTTATAATAGAGAAGAGATATACACCTACTTAGTAAAATTTAGTTAATCATAGTATTACCTTGTTATCATGTGGGTTAGAGATGTATGTATATATATATATATGCATTGCACCATATCATCCATATCACCACCTATGCATTCTTTGTCTCTTATTGCGTGCTCATGCATATAGGGTCGCCAGAGGGAATAACGCTTTTGGAGTTCGAGGCAATGGAAGAGGACCAGCAGGAGGCCCAGCATCCCATAGTTCCAGAAGGCGAAGAACAGGTCCCTAAAGACTTGTCTGAGTGCCCGGACCATAAGCCCTCATCTTACTTGAAAGGCAAGACCAGAGCATTCTAAGCCTCCTTTGTTTTATAAATATCAACTTGAGTCCTTTATGTTTGATATATTACGTTATAGGAGTTGATTGGAAACACTTTATACATATATTTTCCTTGTCCAGAAATATACCTTGAAACCTATGTAGGTCCAGGATCGAATATATGCTTAGCCATACTTAGCTCGGTAGAAGTCGGGTGATTTCCTGTCACCTACGAGATATAAGTGGATACCAAATCACGGTTGGCTATATCTGCTATCGTGAAAAAGAATCATTTGATGATATAAATGGAGGCCGGACGGAGTCTATGTGGTAGGTTGATTCATGTGATTATGTCTGTGCCGATTAAGGACCGCATCGTTGGAGGCCCTCTTGTCATTTTGAACGTAGCCTCTCACTTAGCTGGCCGGATAACTCGTTCCGACCGTGAAGCCGAGTAGCTCAACTCAGACCGGGAGTTATTCTGTCCAAGTGCGCACACTAGGGGTAGTAAGGATGTGCGGGGAGCCAAACGTGAGCCCAAGGGCCGGCTAGGCCTAACCGTCCTAGCAGCTGGTTGTCCCTGATTGTACGGCACTGACCGAACCCACGACATGTGTACCTGAGTTGTACCAAAAGTGACCAAAGACTACCTTGGCGTAGGTCTGGGTTTGTGTTAGGATTTTTGCCCAGCTGGTTGCAATCGATTCGAATCGCCGTCTCTCCCGGATAGTGAGAAACTTGACTGAGCCCCTTCATCGTAGTAACTCGATGGATTGTGAAGGTTATGACAAATAGGAAAATATTACATCAGATATGGTTACTATTGTTTGCTTTAGCTTAAATCAAGTGATTGCTCTAGTACAGGTGCCAACCTAGACATGCTAAATTTTAATAGGTATAACTTGTTGCTGGAATAACCGATCAGATCAAGATATATATTACTTCCGCTTTTATGCAAAATGTTGTCAAGCCAGCTCCACTTGTAAAGCCTTGCATGACCCTTGATGTCACTTTATTTTTGGTTTATGATGGGTAAGTCTAGCATGGTACCTTCTCGTACTCAAGGTTTATTTCCCACTTGTTGCAGATGGTACTATATACCATGGGTACTACAAGAATTGCTTCTCTCCCGCCATGGACGAGGAGTAAGGCCGCGGGCAAGGCTCGCCTATGTTGTCTTACCTATGATGCTTTTGTTGGATTTGATCATAAACTGGCATGTATTTGAACAAGTGTGTGTGATGATGGTTTTAAAACTATATTGCTTCCACTACTACATTTGAACTTGGGTTGTAATGACTATTTTTGTACTTCGATGTATGTTGAACTATTGTGAGCTTATGTAACATGTGGCTTGTATGTTGAATCATGTACGATCTTGGTTATATATTGAATTATACGAGATCATTCGTGATATTCGATGGACTACCGAGTTTATATGGACTCAAGTATGATAGTGTGATCGCTCCGGTGGTTGCCATTGTCCTTGTGCTCTTATAAATCGATCGGTTCTACCACATTATTGGAAGGTAGAAAGATATAGAGAGCAATTTTTACTCAAATGGCTCTCCAAATAAGGATTTAGAGAGTGAGTTTAAGAAATACTCTTGGAGATCTCTAAACATGACTTATAAAGGTTACAATAGTGCATCACAAGACTGGAAACGATGAACACTGAAGGAAACTATTAGGATTAGTACATAGCTTGACACATTATTGTACTACCATTTTGTATTACATGTTGTACTTTCCCTGTACATGGCTATATATATGAAAGACACCCCCCACCATGGGGGTGTGGTGATTCTTCCAATATCAGTCTATCCTACATGGTATCACGAGTCTGTCCTAGGTCCACTTGCCCAACCACCCACAAACCCTAGACATGCAGCTACGTTGCCCCTACCCCGGCCAAACCCTAACTAGCGGTGCCGGTTCCTGCCACACCGCTGCCACCTCCAATCCCTTGCCATGTCGATGGACTCCTCCGCTTCTAGCGCCACGCTCGGCTCCCACTATGGCAGAACCGGCCGAGATAACACACCTTCGGAGGCGCTCGTCTTCCACCAGACACTAAGCACCCTGAAAACATGCTACATCGGATGGATTCCGTCGAGCACACCCCAAGGGAGAACTCGAATAATCCATGTTTTCCCTCCAGGATCTAATAATGAGAACGAGTTTATAATACTTAGTCCATTTTATACAACCAGAGTTCTTAGAAATACACTATTACAATACCAAATTCAGAGTGCAGAATTTAAACAGTAGAATTACAATAAACATCTAACGGTACAATACAAGGATCCTACCGAGGCGGCACAGCACCCGCTGCTGCACCGTGCTACTGCCTCTGCCTCCCTTGCTCTACCCGCGCGTGCAGCCGTTCCCCGTGGCACCTTTGTCCTCTTCTATTTAGTGGCAAGCACCACGTCGCGCTCCCCAACCGCCACCGCCTTAATTGGCGTCGTGCTAGTCACCGAGCTACGCCAAGGCCAGCTCGTAGCGCTGGTCCAATCCAAGTAATTGCACAAGAAAGAAGCTCAATTAGGAACCTAGCTACGCGCTAAGCTCGCCCATTGCTGCAGTCATGCCGTGTCGAGCCTCAATTTGAAGATTCCCCATCATCGGCCACCTTAAGACTGAACGGCGACGCCCATCCAATTCGCCTTGCACCGTCCATCTCCATTCAATTCTGTGGCATTGTGCCTTCACCCTATTCCCCTCCATCCCGTGCACACCCTATTTTCACAGCCACTGTCTTCCCGGCGCCGCTGACATGGTCGTGCCACTGTCGCCCGTCACGGAGCTTGCCGTGCGCGCGTGACCAAACTCACCCGGTCCGTCCCCAGTCAAGCCACCACCACAGGTAGCTTCGGGGTGAGTTGCTGATGCCCAGCCTTTGGGTCGTTCACTTCATTTGTGCCTTGGTTCATGGGAACATGGCTGCCGCCGCCGTAGGTTGTCCGCCGTCGTGGAGGGAGTTCGGGACCGCGTCTCCGTTCATTGCTTCACCGCCCACCACTTCGCATTTGCATCTAGGTGAGCATCGGCTCGCTATCGGGTCGGGGACGGGCTAGGATGGTCGGCGTCATTGCCCAGTGTCATCGTCGCTGCGCCGATGCGCGCACGGGTGCCTAGGGACCTGGCCGTTGTAAAGAAGCATAGGGGGAGGGGTGTATTTGTAATAGAGCAGTCTGTGGGAATAGTACTATAGACCTCGAGGTGAATCGCCGGTAGCTCAAGGACGTTTTCGCATTTGTGTCGATGCGTGCGGGCCTCCCTATCGCGGGCCATTGTCACACGGATGGGCCATGCCGGTGGGTCACGCGTGCATGCGCGCGCTGCGTAAGAGTGGGCTGCGCCACGGGTTGAATTCAGTTTTCTTTTTCCAGGGAATTAGTAGACGCTTTTCTAATTTAAATTGTGAGCTGATCTTTGGAAAATTATAGTAAATGTTGTAGGTGTCCAAAAATAGTGAAACAAAATTTGTTAGGTTCACAAAAATGGAATCTATCTGTTAGTGTATTCAGTTTATAGTTATCTATGACAATGATAGATTCATTAATTCATTTAGGAAAGCTTAGCATTATTTTGCTTAATATTTGTAGGAATTTTTGTGGCAAATTGGTAATAGATTTAGCCATGAAATTTTTATAGTAGGTTCATTGTATTATTATGTGCTCACTGTAATTTTTGTAGTCTTAGAATAGGTTGATAAATAGGGCAGCTAATACTCCTTGTTTTATCATATATATATATTTATATATATATAGTAAATCGATATTAAGAGTAAGAATGCATTTAGTTGCTAAGCTAATGCATGAAATGTTTCATACCTGTTTAATGGAAATGATAGGCAACTTAGCATCTTAGTCGGTAGAGCTAGCTTAGTACCTTGATAGATGTATTCTTATTTTAAGAGTTGTTGTTGCCGTATTACTAAGTGTTGCATCATCATTTCATGCATGTAGATAACGAGTTGGTAGAGTTCGTGCCTACGGGTGAGCAGGAGTATGAGGAGATCAACGAGGAGTACGAGGAGGAGATTCTCGTACAGGAGGGAGCCCTGGAGCCTTCAGTTGCTGACTTTGTTGACACCCCGCCTGCCCAAGGCAAGCCCCGGTGCATAACCCTTATTTTGAATTATATTTGAATATATATATATGTGATGTGCATTTATATTGCAGGCATTTTATGAAAACTACATGCATAGATATATCTACCCATGAGTCCTACTAGCATAGGTCAAGTAGTTGCTATGCTCAGGATTTCGGTAGCGTGAGTAACCTACCGTTACTCACAATAGGTGACTATTAGTATCACTCATTATAAAAATGGTGAAAGGAAAAATGGAGACCGGGTAGGGATATGGTTTGGGTATTGGTGGGTGTGAGAGGTTGTGTCCTACGGCCAACGGAGCATAGCTTGGTTACACTGTTTTTCTATCTATGTCGGTTAAGGACCGACCATTGCATTGGATTCTAGGCAAGTCACAGACTTATTATCCTGAGCACATACTTGGGTATGGGTGCAGGGAAGGCTTGTTGCTCTCTTGTCGTGGGTTCTGACTCTTTCGGACCAACTGATTGGAAGCGGGGATGGTGGAGGTCTAAGCACTGCACTGAGTCCGGGACTCAGGAGTGGGGGCTTAGAGTCCAAGTTTGGACGGGGACCTAGACCTCGTGACAGAGAGAGTGGTGGGTTGGTCTTGCTTGTGCCTGGAGTACAAGCGGGGCGTGTGTTTCAGGGTACCCAGCTGGGTACATTGATTCGTGAATCACCGGCGATCCGGTATGGCTTGTCTATAATCTAGCACCGTAGTAAGAACTAAAAGAGGAAAGGTGGTGAAATAGAACTGTTTGCTCAACTCTTGCTTGAAAGTAGAACAGGTGCTTACATAGAATGGTTAGATAATGAACCAATCATGAATGCTAATAATTAACATACATAAGGATTCACTATTAGTATTGCTTTCTATAAAAAGGAACCCAGCAATCCCTAAAGCTTATCATATCCCTTAGAGTCGAGAAATTATTCCCACTAGTCGGATAAGTCTTGCGAGTACATCATGTACTCAGGGTTTATTTACCCCTGTTGTAGGTACTGCTTGAGGAGCAGCCGTTGTGTGAAAGATTCTTCTGGTGGACACAGATGGATCCTTGTATATTATCGATAGATGTTTCTTTTCATTCTGCTGTTAAATTTTCGCACTCTGAATTTGGTATTGTAATAATATATTTTTAAGACCTCTGGATGTATGAAATGGACTAAGTAATATAAACTTGTTATCATTATTGGATCCTGAGGGGAAAATGTGGATTATTTGGGCTCTCCCTTGGGGTGTGCTCGACGAAATCCACCCGATGTAGCTCGCTCTCGGGGTGCTTAGTGTCTAGTAGAAGACAAGCGCCTCTATAAGTGCGTTATTTCAGGCAGTTCTACCACAAAATGGCCTATTAATATTTAGTTGGGCAAGAACAGGAGCAGAGGTAAGAAATTTCTTCAGGGCTTGGAAGCTTCTTCACACGCCGAACTCCATACAAACTTAACATCCTTCTGGAGCAACTTGGTCATGGGTTGGGCTACTTTGGAGAAGTCCTGAATGAAGCACCGATAATAACCAGCAAGACCAAGGAACTGACGGATCTGATGCACTGACTTGGGAGATTTCCAATTTAACACATCCTGTACCTTACTTGGGTCTACAGAGATACCTTCAGGTGTCAGAACATGTCCTAAAAACTGCACTCGATCCAACCAAAACTCACATTTACTGAATTTGGCATACAACCTATGTTCCTTTAATCGAGTAGTATTATTCGAAGATGATGTGCATGTTCTTCTTGGTTCTTGGAGTATATCAAAATATCATCAATGAACACCACTACAAACTTATCCAACTCTGGTATAAAAACTAAATTCATGAGATACATGAAGAATGCAGGAGCATTTGTGAGACCAAAGGACATGACTAGGTATTCATATAGCTCATACCTAGTAGAGAAAGCTGTCTTTGGTATATCTTGTGGCTGAATCTTAATTTGATGATACCTAGAACGAAGATCAATCTTTGAAAACACCTTGGCACCAGCCAACTGATCGAACAAAGTATCAATACGAGGTAAAGGATACTTGTTCTTAATGGTTACCGCATTGAGAGGGCGGTAATCCACACACATCTGTAGAGTACCATCCTTCTTCTTCACAAAAATAGCTGGACAACCCCATGGTGAAGAACTAGGATGGATAAATCCCTTCTTCAATAATTCCTCTAACTGCTTCTTCATTTTTGCTAGTTCTTTAGGAGCCATGCGGTAGGGACGCTGTAAAATAGGAGCAGTGCTAGGTTCTAACTCAATGGAAAACTCCACATTTCTATCCGGTGGCAACCCAGGTAGATCCTCAGGGAAGACATCCGAAAACTCACAGACCACAGGAATAGAGGCAAGATCAGGAGAAGCTTCAACATGAGCAGCAACTGGTAAGGATGGATCTGAGGGCATAAGAAGAGACATCCTATCCTCGGAAGAAGGAAGCCGTAACTCAACAACTCTCTACTTAAGGTCCAAGACTACCCCATAAACTCGCAACCAGTTCATGCCTAGAATTGCATCAATGCCTTGACCAGGCAGCACCATGAACTGGAGGCGGTAAGTGTGAGTGGCTAGCACTAATCCAACTTTGTCCGTCCGAGTATTAACACAGAACTATGCACCTAGAGTACTGATTCTATAGGCAATAGATATAGCCATAAGAGATTTATTTTCCCTTTGTGCAAACTCCATACTCATGAATGAATGTGATACACCAGAATCAAACAACACATATGCTGGGTGGAAATCAATGGTAAACATACCAGCCATCATAGGTTCATTCTGCAAGATTTCCTCAGCCTCAGTGAAGTTGACTTGCCTAGAGCGGCTTATGGGCACCTTCTTCTTGATGATCGTCCGCTTGATTAGACGAGAGTTGACTGAGGCCTGAGCAGACTGTGCAGGTTGGTTCTACGAACACTCCTGAGCATAGTGGCCTTCCTTGCCACACATGAAACAAGCACTAGGCTTGTTCCCCTGCCCCTGACGCGGTGGGACCTACTGTCCCTGGGGCTGTTGTTGTTACGCCTGCTGAGCACGGTACTAAGTGGGAGGCGCTTGGTAGGTCTGCTGAGGTTGACGGAACGACTTCCCACCCGAAGACTGATAGGGTACCCTCTTGACAACCTGCACCTTTTGAGCCTGGGTGACTAGAAGACCCAGTAATCACCCGCTTGCACTTCCACTCAGCCTAGGAGTCACGCTGAAGTCTCTCCATGGCAATAGCAGCATTCATCATAGCACCAAAAGTCTGGTAGTTCCCTATGTACAGCTCCTTCTGCAGAGCACAAGAGAGACCGCGATAGAAATGGTCCCTCTTCTTCTCATCAGTATCGACGTGAGTCCCAGCATACTATGACAGATGGTTGAACTTGTTTACGTAGTCCATCACAAACATGCTCCCCTGCCTCAGGTCCAGGAACTCCGTCAACTTCCTATTCAGAACACTAGCAGAAATGTAGTACTCTCTAAAAGCGGTAGTAAACTCCTACCAAGTCACACAGTGATCCACCGGCTGCATGGCATTGAACATGTCCCACCATGCACTGGCAGAACCCAACAGCTGTTGCGCTACAAAGTGCACCTTCTGCTCCTCAGTTACAATGAGAAGCTAAAACTTCTACTCCAGAATACGAAGCCAATGCTTCACATCAAGAGGCTCAGCAGTCGACATGAACGTGGGTGGGTGCGTCTTCAAGAAATCCTGGTAAGAACAGGACCCCTCGGGACCACGGGCACCACCCCCATTCCCGCCATTGCCTTCATGGCCTCCACAGGCGAAGCCACCAATGGCCTAGGCAAGCATCTCCAAGGCACGGGATGACTCGCGTCGAGCAGCCAGCATCTCTGCCATCATCTCCGCATGGGTCATCGGAGGTGGCGGTGGCAGAGGAGGAGCCAGAAGTGGGGCCTCATGACTCTCCCCATTGGTGTTGCCAATGCCCTCACCACGACTGTTATCGCCCGGGTCTGCCCCTGCGCTGGTACTCCCATGATCAGACCTCAGGTTCATCTATAAACAGATAGGAACCAACCATTAGGGACAACCCTCCAGATTAAGAACAAGAGATTAGAGAAATGATAAGACTTTTATTATAGCATTCTTTTAGGTTATCCTATCCATTTACTAGTCCATATTGTATGTGTGGGGGAAGTCTAGTTTAAGCAAGGTTCTGTTTTCATGATGCATGCATCGGCCTACCCGTTCACTCAAGCTAGAATATAGCGGCATTTGCAAAAAAAATTGGCACATCGCACACTCACTTTCTGTACGTTAAACGATTCTTACGCAGCGTAAGTTAGTGTACCTACAGAAGATTGATTAGATAAAACTAGTGCCGCTATCCTAGATAGACCATATTGCTAGGGCTTATACTTATTTACATAATTATATCGCATCCTACTTTTCGCAAAACTTTTGTTGGTTAAATTTTAGATTTTGAAAAGAGTTATGAAACTCGTAGACTCATTATTGGCTCTAATACCACCTATGGTAGAACCGGCCGAAATAACACACCTTCGGAGGCACTCGTCTTCCACCAGACACTAAGCACCCCGAAAGCACGCTACATCGGACGAATTCCGTTGAGCACACCCCAAGGAAGAACTCGAATAATCCATGTTTTTCCTCCAGGATCTAATAATGAGAACGAGTTTACAATACTTAGTCCATTTCATACAACCAGAGTTCTTAGAAATACACTATTACAGTACCAAGTTCAGAGTGCGGAATTTAAACAGCGGAATTACAATAAACATCTAACGGTAGAATACAAGGATCCGTTTGTGCCCACCAGAAGAATCCTTCACACAACAGCTACCCTTCAAGTTGCACCTACAACAGGGTAAATAAACCCTGAGTACACAATATACTTGCAAGACTTACCCGACTAGTGGGAATAATTTCCCGACTCCAAAGAATTTGATAAGCTTTATGGTTTATTGGGTTTCCTTTTTGCTAAAAGCAATACTAGTAGTGAATCCTTATGTATGTTTCTTATTAGCAGTCATGATTAGTTTTATCTAACCGTTCTAGATAAGCACCTATTCTACTTTCAAGCAAGAATTGAGTAAATAGATCTATTTCACCATCTTTCATCTTCCAGTTCTTACTACGATGCCAGATTGTAGACATGTCATACTGGATTACTCAGTGATTCGCAAATCAATGTGACCAGCTAGGTACCACAAAACATAAGCCCTGCTTGTACCCTAGGCATAAGCAGGACCAATCCATCGCTCTCCTATCAAGGGGTCCAGGTCCCCGTCCAAACTTGGACTCCAAGCCCCCACACCTGAGTCCCGGACTCAGTGTGGTGCTTAGACCTCCACCATCCCCGCCTCCAATCAGTTGGTCCGAAAAAATCTAGATCCCACGATAAGAGAGGAACGAGCCTTCCCTGCTCCCATAAACATGTGCTCATGATAATAAGTCTGTAACTTGACTAGAATCCAATGCAACGGCCGGTCCTTAACCGACATGGACAGGGAAAATAGTGTAACCAAGCTATGCCCCATTGGCCGCGGGACACAACCCCTTACACCCATCGATACCCGTACCATATCCCTGCCCGGTCTCCATTTCCTTTCACCATTTTATCATGAGTGATAATAATAATCACCTATTGTAAGTAACGACAGGTTACTCACGCTACCGATAGCCTAAATATAGCAGCTACTCGACCTATGCTAGTAGGACTCATAGGTAGGTTATCTATGCATGTGGTTTCCATAAAGTGTCTGTAACGTAAATACACATCACATTCATATGTATCTAGTGATCATTCAAAATAAGGTTATGCACCAGGGCTTACCTTGGGCAGGCGGGGTGTCAGCTCAGTCAGTCCATGGCAGCTTCAGGACCTCCTCCTGCACGAGGACCTCCTCCTCGTACTCTTCAATCATCTCTTCGTACTCCTGCTCGCCCTCGGTCACGAACTCCACCAACTCATTCTCTACATGCATGCAATGATGATGCAACACTCAATATTAAGGCAACAGTAGTTCTTAAAATAAGAATACATCTACTAAGCCACTAAGCTAGCTCTAATGACTAAGATACCGTGCTAATCATCACTCCCATCAAACCCACAGGGTTTCACCTACAAGTGCTATTTAGCAACTAAAATATATTCTTACTCTTATTAACGATTTCATATATACTACAACAAGGAGTACTTAGCTACCATATTTCTCAACCTATTCTAAGGCTAACAAAATTATAGTGAGCACATAATAATACAATGAATCTACTGTAAAAATTTTATGGTCCAAGCTATTACCAATTTACCACAAAAATTTCTACAAATACTAATCTAAATAATACTAAACACTCACAAATGATTTAATAGCCACTGATATCAACAAAAATATATATATATATATGAACTAAATACACTAACAAATAGAGCATAATTTTAGAAACCTAACAAAATTGGTTTCACAATTTTTGGACATCTACATGATTTTATATGATTTACCAAAGTTCAGCTCAGGATTACAAATGAAAAGCTATTTCTATTTTTCATGAAAAATCTAAACCCATTTCGCCCACGCCATGCCCACAGTGCAGGCTTGCCCATGCGCCATGTGCCCATCATGCAGCAGGGCGGCTCATGGGCGAGGAGGCTCACATACTGGCACATATGCAAAAACGCCCCTAGACTATGAGCAAAACAACCCGCAGTCCACATTACTATTCCTAGAGACAGCACTTATGCAAAAGAACCCTCGCACCTTTCTCCTCTTTACAACGGTGAGGCCCTCGGTCATCCCCGCACGCTCCGGCTCGGCGAGCAGTGGCTCAGGCGCCTATGCCGGCCATGCAGGACCCCCGCTGACCTAGCTACGAGGCCGACGCTCACCTAGGGTTCAACGCGAGATGATGGGCGGCGGTTGCGCGAGCCGAGACACTGTAGAAGGACCTCTCCACGACAGCGGACATCCTATGGCAATGGCGACGGCGTTCAGGTAAGCCGCAGCAACAATCAAGGCAGTAGGGCAGCGGATGAGCAACGACAACTCACCGGTGACCTTACCAAGAAGCCGGCTTGGCCGGAGACAACCCGAGCGAGGGTGGTCGTGTGCGTGTGGAGAGGCGAACGGCGGACCGCTAAGGCACGACTGCGTCAGCGACGAGGAGGTGGCACAAAAGCTACGACTAGCGTGCGCACGACGAAGAGGAAGCCAAGGCGAGCTAACGGTGCAAAGGAATTGGCACGGGGTAAAGTGGTGGAGACTGGCCACGACGCGGGCGACGATGAGCCTTAACGGCACGACGGCGGCAAGATTCCAAAATTGGAGCTTGGCGTGACGCGAGTCAAGGCGGGGTGGGGTCGGATGGAGAGGGGGCGTGAAGGCAGAGACGCGAGCACGAGGAATTGATGAGAGGTGCTCGCTCTCTTGCTTCACCACGACGTGACACGACGACGGCGGAAACAGAGGGAGGGAGAGACAGGCACGGCAGTGGGTTCGGCTCATCCACGCCTTGGCGGAACACGAGCGGCGGGACCGGGAGGCCCACGTGTCGGCGCTAGCCGACGGGCGTGCGCGCCCGACCGGCGTGGCCCGCGCGGCCGCAGTGCCATAAATGGCAAAGCGATGGCGACACGCACGGCCACGTGCGGACGGCACCTAACTGGGTTAGGGAGGGGCAGCGCGATGCAGCACGCGTACAGGAGCGACACGACGGCAGCGGCAGCGTCGCGACGTGAGGCAACATTGGCGGACGCGACGGCAGCGCAGCGCGGGACGGGGCAAGGCAACGATGGCGTGACGACGCATGGCTGGGAGCTAGCGGCGAGGTAGTAGCGCGGCAGTGAGGTGGGGCAGCCGCGCACTAGGGCTGTCAGCCACAGCGGCCAGCCAAGCGTGGCCAGGCGCGCGCATGGGTGGTCAGCGCGTCGTCGTCGTGGCTCAGGAGCGCGGTGACCGCGCCTACGTGAGAAAACCAACCGAGGACGTGCCATGTACACTTTTTAAAGCGCCCAAAACAACTAATCGGTTGGCCAAACACCCAAACCATCTTCACCATACTTTAGAGGGTACATTAGGCGACTAAAACAGGCAATGACACTACTTTACTTCTTAACTAAATTTTTCTACAAAAATTACTGAACAAAGCAATGTCTACCCTTTTCAAAGTTCAAGAAATTTTCTAAGTTCTGAGTTGAACTCTATTTCAAATTGCATTTCTAAGCTATTGGAAATCTTAGCTAGTAATATCATTTTTTGACCTTAGGTATTTCATTGTCATCTACAAAATTTGTACTTCAAACTTTATTGAAGTATCACATACATGTTCTATAGCATTTTTGCTTAATAAAAATTGGTTTTAAACCCTAAGTGATATAACATGACTATGGAATTAACTTTCATTTCGTATTTCCGTTGATCGTTTTGAGTTACAGAAATACACTATTTATTACATATATTAACACATAAACATGATGCTCATGACATATTTTAGTAAATGATTTACAGACACCCACAGCTCGGTGTGCATGGGGCGGCATTGGGACGGGGCTGGACAGGGCAGATGGGCGCAGGACAGCAGGGGCGGGGCGTTGGTCTTCTCCTTTTTTTTATTATTATGCAGAGGCGGCTCGTGGGGTGGGAAGGCGGGGTGGGAAGGCACGTGTAATCCTAGTGTTGCCGATTCCCTTTTAGCCTTTTTAGGAGTGAAGATTTCTTTTCATCCATTAGCTTGCATAAGCACACATTGTTTATGTTAGAAGAACAATAGCTATAGGATGAGCGGAGGGAAGTAGCTGGGGCTGGGGTTAGAACACAGGTTCTGTTCTTCAAGCTAACTGGCTTAACATTCATATTGAATATGCATACTTCCTCGGGATAATTGCAATTATAGGATGGCACAGAAAGGAAATTACAAAATACCCCTATAGATGTCAGCCACAGTCTCTTGTTCATCGCTTGCCTCTTGCCTCTTGCCCCATCTCTGCGCTGGGAACGGAGCCGGTGCTGTGCTGGCCAGGCCTGATGGGTCCCACTAGGGACGGAGGGAGTTAGGTCGCGTTTAGATATCAAAAATTTTTGGTTTCGGTACTGTAGCTCATTTGTTTGTATTTGACAATTAGTATCTAATTATAGACTAATTAGGTTCGAAAGTTTCGTCTCGCGATTTCTCACCTAACTGTGCAATTAGTTTTTTTTTTCGTCTACATTTAGTACTCCATGCATGTGCCACAAGATTCAATGTGATCTGCGTAAAAAAAATTTGGAATCTAAACAGGCCCTAAGCAAAAACAACAGACCTATACTGCTGCTGCTGCTGTCTACTATAGTAAAAAGAAAATTGACTACTTCCTGTAAGGGGCAGCAGCTAGACTTCCTGTCTAAGAAACCAGAGCAAACCGACCAATATGTCGGCAGCCAGCTAAAAGACCATATACTAGTATACTACTAGGACTAGCACTAAACACAAGGATTACTTCTAACAGTTTCCAGGTTCGCCTTCACATGACTCGCCAACTTTTCACTTAGCTTCTAAAAGTTGTTGAACTGGCACTCCAACATGGAACTTGTAAAAACAATTATGACTACAGGAAAACATTAGCTCTTTCCAATTTCGCAAACAAGCTTAATAGTTTGGTGGCATCGAGTAAAATTCTGCCTTGAACAATGATAAGGTATGATTCACTGCTCAGACAAAAACCAGAGAATATCAAGTCTGATCATAAAAGGATTGATAGAACAACATGCAGTACTAACCAGGTCTTAAGAAATATCTTGCAGGATGGCAAAAAAAAAAAAAAGCCACCATGTAACCTAGAGTGTAATTCTGCCACTTCGGAGAGCAAATGCAGGTCAAAGTTTCAGAAACATTTACTGGCATGCCCAACGATGTGAATACAGAAGGCACTAAGACAATAGTCCCTACATACACTAGCAGTAAAATAAAAAAAAAACAAAGAAGAGATTCAAAAAGGATATTAACAACTCAGTCCTGAAATATTTCAGGAACTGTGCTGTGGAAACACAGATATGAGGAGATATGTCAGTCTACAGAAACAGTAATGTGGCCAAAGGTGGCTTAAAAGCCAAAATATAAATAATTGCCAATTTGGACGGGAAAGAAAGCTAATCATTGGAACTAATCATACTTAATCTACATGGACAGGAATAACAACTTATCAATTGCTCCAACTAGGATCAAGGAAAACGGGGTGAATTCAGAAAAACTAAAATATTGAACTATGTGGCCACTTATTTTTTGAAAGCAATGGCAGGAGCTCTGCCTTTTAATTAAGGTAGAAAAAAAGAGAAGTTTATGTACAAGAAAGGGAAGAGAGACCCGGCCCTCGACTGTCACACAGCAGAAAAATCAAAGCCCCGCATAAAGAAAGAAGAGCAGCCCCTATGAAAAGGCCCTCTTTCTAAGGTCTATGTCTTCCTTAATTCTCGAGGCCACCTGTAGCACCGTTTCTGGGGCGTTGTTAAAAATTCTCCTATTCCTCTCTTTCCATAAATTCTAGAAGGTGTAAATCACCAAGCCATTGAACCTTCTCCGCTCCGCTCTAGGCAGTTTGCTTGCAGCATCCTTCCACCAAGAAATGATCTGAGAGGGGGCCTGCTGTAGTTGGCTCAGGATGTCTTCGAAGTGCTCCCATGTTAAAATCTGGTTCCAAACCGCCATGGCAAAAGGGCACGCAGTGGTCTTGATGTGGCCACCCTCTTCTCTGTAAGTTGTCCGCTGTTAGTACTTTCCCATGTATAAGTATCCAGGTAAAGACCTTGCATTTATTCTCAGCATGTGCTTTCCAAATTTGGTTGCTCCGGAAAGTACCGAAGGATCCACAGAATTGCATCCTGGAAGCTGAGCGGGTGGAGTAAGTGCCGTCCGGAGTCCATTTCCAAGTGATGGAGTCTGGGACGCCCTGGAGCAGATGCGCATCCTGGATCCTAATCCAAAGGGAGACAAATTCTTTGACGTGGGTGGCTGAGGTGATGCGGCCTCTTAGTGAGCGTATCCAATTGTTGTTTCTGAGCTCTTGATTGAAGCTTACTTATGTCATATCCATAAACTATCATCTGAACAATATTAGGCTGTGCATGGCAATGTCAATTTCACAACAAGTTCACCAAATCACCAATTTTCAGGACACTGCTAATGCAAAAGTATATGTAAACAATCAAAATAATTAGTTCTAGAGAAGCTAAACATAGATGCCTTGAGAAGACATCAATGTCAATCTCCAACATATATGCATGCCAGTTTAGGATGATTAAGATTTAAGAAAATCATTTAATACTACTCCCTCCAGTCCATTTTATAAGGCAACTTTCGACATGGCACGGTCTCCTAAACTATACTTTGACAATTCAATTATTTTATATTATATTATTTATGATTATAAACTTATGGTTATTGGATAGCACATTTGATTACAAATCTAATAATATCAAGTTTGTATTACGATAGTCAATAGTTAAAAGTTGTTAGCCAACTTATTGGTCAAAGATTATAAAGTTTGACTCTTGACCTACACGAAATTCCTTATAAACTGGACCGAAGGGAGTATTATAAAGATTTTTTTCTCTAAAAGCCCCGTATTAAACATTAATAGTAATGCAAACTGCAAAGTCATTAATAAAGTTAAAGTCTCATACTTACTGGCCATTACAACTCCAAAAGGACATCAGAGGGGCACAGCTGGATGTAGTATATCATCATTTTCAAGTGTACTGTCTCATGGGTTGTATACCCTGAAGCAACTAATCAAGAACAAACACTAGAATGGAATACAGTAAACAGTACCCAATAAGATGGCGAATAGGGCAAGTTGAATATTTTCTTTTACAACAATAGCAAAAACAATCATTTCACTGAAGGCTAGTAATAGCATTTAGAAAAGGTAAGAATCATTGACATTCAAACTTTGTTGTTCTCTGCAGCAAATGGTCAGCTATGCAAAATCCACCATGGCATAATTTAAATTCTTAGGCAAGATATTTGGCACACCCAAAAAATGAACATTTTCAGCAATCTTAGCATGTGGGAACACTAATACTACAAAAGCAATTTGGAAATAGCAATGGAGCACAGACAAACTCCCTACTTAAAATTTCTATGCAATTCTCACCTACAAGATGAACTTAAATTCATAACACAATGCACACGCATAGCATGTTCCAGTATCCAAGATGTCGAAATTCCACTAATCCAATCCACTGCGCTGAAGAAAAGAATGGAGCAATTATGTTTGAAACATGACGTCAACAACTCAGCATTACTATTCCATATTTTTCACATTTACATCGTACGACACAGCATCCTAGCACTTGCACGAAAGCATTAGACAACATCAAAAGCAGTGGAGTTAGCATTCCTATTTCGCCTTCTCCACATCTACACTATGGGACGGGGCCACGAACCGACCATGCTACAGTCACAGCTAAGCAAAGATCAAACCTTGTCATTTTTACACTTTGGACACCTACTCCTAAGACCCATGCATCTAGTCCCCTAGCAAAGAGGTGGCGCCGGACTAGCTAGCATGCCCACAGCACGCAGGTCAGACAGAACGTTTCACCTCCGTGGCGGCAGCTGCGAAGTGAGCCTCTGGATGGCACAGAAGAGCTTGCGGCGTGCTCCGACGGCACCAATGCCCATGTCCCGGAGGTCGTCCATACTGAGCCAGGGGAGCACCTCAGCATCCACCTCGTGCGCCTCGAACGCCGCCGCGTAGCGCCCCATCCCCATCCCCCCCCACAGCCAGCTCGGCACGTCCACCACTTCCTCCCCCGCTTCCTCCTGCTCCTCCATCTCCGTCTCCGTCTCCGAATCCTCCGCCCATCCGTTTGTCTCCTCCCCGTTTGCCTCCTCCGCTGCCGTGGACTTTGGGGCCCTCCTGGCCTTGCGGGGGAAGGCGGCGGCCAGGACGACTTCGTCGCCGCTGTCGGCCAAGGGTTTTAGGAGGGTTTGGGGTGGCTCCGCGGAGGGGGGTGGTCATGGTGGTTGCTGTTGTGCTGAAGGTGGAGGGGTTTGCGGGACCTGGTGGCGGGGACGATGGGGACGCGGCGCGGGTGGGGCAGGTGGGAAGGGAGCGGGACGGAGCCGGCGAGGCGGACGTTGGGGAGGCGCCGTCGCTTGCCGGCGTCCGACAGCGGCGGCGGCGAAGGGCGGTGGTGGTGGGGTCCGCCGGAGTCGCCCATGGAATGTCGGGGGTCGTGGATAGGGACAGGTGGAATTGTGGAAAAGTCTTGTGTACCTTGTCGTCTTCTTCGCTTCGCTTTCTAGTTTCTACTACAGGCGTACAGGCGTCTAGAGTAATTTGCTTGCACATGTGTGAACCTCGCCGACTTCGCGAAAGTCACACTGTATCATAATAATTCAGAATATTTGGGAGAAATCAAATTGTCTTCGTATATTTTGTTCACACAACCAAATCAAGAGCAAAGTATCTGCTGTCTCAAATTTAGGCTCATGTAATAAGCCGGCGGCAATGCAAATACAAATTCAGCATGTTGGTGGTTGGTTTATAGGCTCATAAGCCTGGCCGGTGCTATTTTATTGTGAGAAAAAAATATTATACCATGGTTGATAAGTCTTGGCTGAAACTAATAAACGAACAGGCTGATTTTGTATATTTTTTTTACCAAGGACCATGCTTTCGTGAAAGAAATAAAGTGACCCTTAATTTCTAGAGGCATTACAGAATAATAAATAATAGAATGAATTGTGTTGTACGTCCTAAAACTTTTTCCCACTTCTCGTCTAAGTTTATGATTTTTTTCACTCATCTGTGTCCATAGACTTTGTCTACGTCCTAACCACCATCCAAAATAGGGCACGTAGGACTCTGCTGCATATGTGGCAGATGAGGTGGCGTCACGTGCCCTTTTTATTTCATAAACTGGTTGAAACTTTAAAAACTATAAAATCATAGAAACCGTAAAAAGGAAAAATTCATTTTTGTTAGACTCCATATGAGTAGATCTATGCAATATAGATATATAATATGACATACTTTAGTCTACAATTTTTGTTGTAAGCAGTAGATTTATGTTGATCTATGTGTTTTTGTGTTTAATTCGTAACTGCAGCTCATGTGCTTCAATTATGGTGAAATTTTTATAGTAGGCTTCTCATTGTATGCTTGAGCTATGGTAAAACTTTCAGATTCAATGAGGCATGTATGATTGAGTTATTGATTTACCTAGGTTTATGATTGTTTAATAGTTAATAAATAGTTAAAACATGCCCATTATTATTTGGTGGTGTACCAAATATTTATTTGAAGCTGAGATTTTTATGGGTGATAGATGATAACAAAAAATAGCTACTATAAAAATATTACATGCCCAAAATTAGTAGATTAATTACTACAATAAAAATAAATTTTCATTGCAAGAAATCATGTGATGCAAAGATAAATCTAAAGCTCAACATTTTTGTAACAACATGGTGATGTTAAGTGTTCGCAATGCATAACAACGTCATCAAAAGAAAATGAAAGCACATTTTCCATTTTTACACCTTTTAACTATTTATTAACTATTAAACAAGCATAAACCTAGGTAAATCAATAACTCAGTCATACATACTCCGTTAAAGCTAGAGTTTTTACCATAGCTCAAGCATACAATGAAACCATAAAATTTCACCACAATTGGAGCAAAGGAGCTATAGTTATGAATTAAATACAGAAACATATAGATCTACAGCTACAACAAAAACTTTAAACTATAATCATGTCATATTATATATATATTAATTGCATAGATCTACTCATATGGAGTCTAACAAAACTATATTTTCCTTTTTACGATTTTTCTATGATTTTATTCTTTTTTTCAAAGTTTCGGCCAGTTTATGGAACGAAAAAAGAGCATGTGGCGCCACATAAGCGACCACATAGGCAGCAAAGTCCTATGTGGCCTATTTTGGATGGCGGCTAGGACGCAGATAAATTTCATGGACCCATTATGAGTGAAAAAAAGTTATGGATTTAGGTGAGAAGTGAGAAAAAGTTTAAGTACTCACCGCGCAATTCACTCCATATAAAAATATGCATTGGGTTGTTCGTTGGATAAATTTTACTACTGCACCACATGTCATTTGCATGCATGTTGCAAATTGTGAGTTCTAGTGGATCAGTGAAATCTTTTCTTTTATCCTCGTGGAGACTATGCTTATATACTTCACTTCAAAAAATGGTAAATTATTTTAAAATTTTACGTTAAGTCAAATTTCTTTAATCATATCATATCATATGCTCTTATAAAACTAAATTCTCCTAGATGATTTTTCTTTTCATGCAAGGCATCTACATCATTCTCCACGACCCACTAGATGGTATATCTCTTCATACAAGGTGTCCGGTATCATTCCCTACTAAGTCTATGTCATCTCTTATTAATGATGATTTTTCTCTTCATGCAAGGTGTTCATATCATACCCCACTAAGCGACTCACTAGATGTTTTGTCTCTTCATGCAAGGTGTCCGCATCATTCTTCCACTAAATCCATGTCATCTCTTCTTATAAAACTAAACCCTACTAGATGATTTTTCTTTTCATGCAAGGTGTCCATATCATTTCCCACTAAATGACACACTAGATGTTATATTTCTTCATACAAGATGTCCATATCATTCCCCACTAAGTCCATGTCATCTCTTATTAATGATGATTTTTCTCTTCATGCAAGGTGTGAACATCATTTCCCACTAAGTAACCCACTAGATATTTTGTCTCTTTATGCAAGGTTGCCGCATCATTCCCACTAAGTCCATGTCATCTCTTATTAATTAAAAAAATATCCACATCATCTCTATCATGTATAATACTTCTAATCTTTAATCTATTAATATACAAGTCATCTATATACACTATTTGTTTCATCACATATTCCTCTGTAATGTAATCAAGTATTCTATTGGTTTTTCTTCTATTAGCTTACCGATTTTTTACCGGATCTGATATAATAAAATAACATACAAATCAAATTCATATATATATATATACACACACACAGTATACAAAATACCATATAGTATATTATGTATATAACATATTCATTTTTTATAAAATCCCGCGGCATCGCGCGAGGTATGCTTCTAGTTGTAACTAAATTTATGAGGAAAAATAATACTAAAATATGTAAAAATAAATATATTATCAAATATATTTTATGGTATATTTAATAAATTTTATTTGATGTTGTAGATACTTATGTATAGTTGAAGTCAGAGTGTTGGTGACTAATCACACAACCATGAGAGAGTGGTTTTAACTCTATTGAATACAGATTTCATGTCGGAAAAAAGTACATGTCATGGGTACTTATAGAGTTAGGAGTCTTGGATAATCCTAATGCAATTCCCTACCTCATTTGACTATTACATCCATATATGGCCTTCTTTGCTCTGAAGGGCAACCTGGTCATTACACAACAAATGAGCATCCCTACTTCTTCCAATTGGCTTCGTCAAATGAGTCAGGTATTCGGGACGAGTCTACCCTGGTCTGGCTAATGTTGGCTTCGTTTTGCTCGTCCTTGGCTTCGCTTCTCCTCAAAGTGGGGTGATCACCTTCGGTCCTTCGCTTTTGACTTCGTCTTCTCACCTTCGGTTTCGCTCTTTGGGCTTCACTGGTCACCTACGAAGGTTCTGCTTCATATAAGTTTAGGTGAAACCCCTCCTGAACAACAATATCAATTCCCAACTTTGATAACGTTTTAGTTAAAACTTGTTAGTCGATTTCGAGAACTGTCTTGTTCAAAGTTGAATCCCCGATATATATAGTAATTTGACTTAGAATGAAACTGCATAGATCTTTAATCATGATGAATCCAATCCTCTAGACTGGGATCTTTTATCATGAACAGGTCACCTCTGCTCTCAGGACCCAGCCTATGTATGGATCAACAATTTAACATGTAGTCTTTCCAAAAAAAAAACAACTTGAACAATTTAACGTGTATATATCTGCCATATTGCATAGGTGTACAAGCCATGATTATCTCCTCCCAACTGTCAAACAGCATGTTTCTTTAAAAAAAACCAGCACCAGCCAATCTAAACCAGCACAAGCATCAGCACCAGCACCAACCAGCGAACAGGCCCAAAGTGTCAACTGAGGATTCTGTGGACAGCGTGTCACGTCTGATGTCAAGTGCTTTACTCCATAGTACTGGAATATTTGGAAATAAAACGCTAGGACACGTCGACAACACTTCTCTCCACGGCTAAGTCTCCGGTCTCCAGTGCCCACGTAAACGTAACCCCCCAGTGTCCACGTGTCACGTGTGCCGCGCCTCGAAGGTTCTTTCTCCCGAAGCTTACAGGCTCTGCAACGCGGCGGCCGACACGTCACCGCACCGGCTATAAAAACTCGCCCTTCTCGCCATCAGCGATCAGCACTCTTCAGTCGTCTCGCCTCGCGCTTTCCACTCCCACCGAGGTCCATCTACATCGTTCCACCACCTACCCCAATAAGCTCCCGGCCGGCGACGTCATCATCAGCATCATCCATGGAGGGCAAGGACGGCAAGCACGACCCCGCCACCACGGCCGCGCCACCGGCCGGCGCACCGCAGCCCGCGGCTTCTGCGCCTCCCGCGGAGTCGGCGCGGTGGGGCACGCGACAGATGGGCCCGCCGGCGGCCCCCGGGGCGCATCCGGAGAACCAGGAGGCGGCGCAGTGGACGGCGGCGCGCGGGGACCAGGAGCTGCCACCGTACGTCATCATGGGGGAGCCCGTGGCGGCGCCGCCGCAGCAGCAGAGGGGCAAGGGGGACAGCCCCATGGAGCACATCCTCGACTTCTTCAACACCTGGAGCCGCAAGGCCGAGGAGCTGGCCTCCAACATCTGGTTCAATCGTAAGTTCAGTCAGATCCTTGCTTCGGTAGCTCAGTTTGGTTTTAGTTGGAGCAGAAGCAGAGGATGCTCTGTTTTGCTCATCGCCTGATCACAGTAGACAGTGCTCTGCTTCTAGGGACAGAGGAGGCTCTGTTTTGCTGAAATCTTTATTTGTTGTTCTACCGAACACTATTAAACGCTGTATTTTCCTCAGTCAACAGACATTAAATGATTCTAAGATTGTAATTTAGAATTATTATTTAAATATATAGATATTATATAGATGATTCTTTACCTGCTGTAGTAACTTAAGCAAATATTAGCAGAAACTCATGGATAGACCTTGAAATTCAGCAAATGACCATGTAGTAATTTAAGCGTTTTAGTTGATTATTACTACCATGTCTGTTATAACTAGATTGATTTAACCATACAATACTATCATTTTCTACGGTGCTAAAAATATTAAGGCTACCAAGCTTTTTTATTTTTATGGAGTACACACTTCCAATCCAATTAGGATCCTGCCTAGAATGTAATCTGCCATCTAATTTATGCTTGCTGATTTTGAAATTTAGTGCTTCAATCTATGCTTCCTCATCTACTCCACCTTAAAAAGTAGTTCTAGGGTACTTAAATGTTGGGGAAGTGGTACTTGACTGTAGTGGTAGTTTCAACATAGCTGTGATGATGAGGTCATAACTGACACACCCAAGCTGAGTAAACCACCATACTGAGGTCAGGAGTTGATATCAGAGGCCATTTGATAATTTATTTTATGATGAGGGAATTAGTTCATTAATGTTAGGATTACATAGTGTCCCAATCGTACCAAGCTGTAGAGGTTCCACGGTGATGTCTTCGCCATTGTGCTCTTGTTTACTGCCAACATGATAACCCACAGAGCACAACTTTCAGTGATCGGTGATGACAGAGCTCATTTCCATCTACTATAATAGACGGAGAAAATTGGCTATTTGCCATTACAAACAATAGACTTTGTAAAATTGTCATCCAAAAGATTTGACTTTATAAAATTGCCAGCCTAAACTTGTATACTTTTTTTTTTTTTTTGCCATAATCCTTAGTTAGCTCCTTTGTTTTTTTTTTTTGGATTGTCCTCCACGCGAAAAGACTTTTCTGCCCTGGGAGATGTCGGGTGGATCACGGTTCACACCTTGGCTGCGTCGAATCAAATGGCCTGCATGCTTCAGTACGAGCTACTGTACATGCATTTGGCCGGTTTAAAAAAAAAACAATCAGGTGGACAATATAATTAGAATACATGCACGCATACGTCAGTCACAAATTCATAAACTGAGCATAAAATGAGTTCACATCCGAATCCATAAGCTGAGTATAAATGAGTTCATCTCACACATGCATAAATTGAGTGTAAATGAGTTCATCTCGCAAATCTATAATTTAAGTCTAAACGAGTTCCTCCAATACATAGCCTTCTCTTTGGCGTCAACTTCTTTGGTGCAGCTGTAGTAGGCATTCTTTCTGGGGCAGTGGCCACAGATTGTGCTGAACCGTCCTCTCCCAGCAAGAAAAGCATGACGGCTATACACAGATAGTACTACAATTAGATAAATATTTTTGGACCAGATTTGTACATCAAAATGACAGGTTATTTGTGTGACTGTTTCTTACCTTCTAGTCACCCTTCCTCGATTATCTCGTAGTATTTGCTCTCTAGTTGGTCTATGTGGGGTGCTAACCTCACTTGGCTTAGCCTCTGTGACATTCTTTCTAGTCTGCCTCCTACAAGAAAAAGGAAATTAAATTTTATAATGACATTATAATTAAAAGATTGAATGTAAAAACAAAGGTTTACCTTTTTTTTCTTTGTTCCATTGAGTGGGCTCTTGAAACTAGCTTGCCTGTGACCTTTTTCACCGCATCTCTTGCCGCGTTGGTTGGAGCAGTATCATCTGCATTAGTGGCATTGTTACCTGCATTGGTAGCACTACTAATACCCTCACCATCTTTCCTACCTCTTTTCTTGTGTCCACCTTTGAGACCTCCTTTTATCCTAAGTTTTCTTTGTCTTCCACTTCCTCTAGGCCAACAACAAATGGCAGCTGCACATGTGGCCATTGTAATCTACCAGTCATTGGCTCAATCTCTACTATAAGCAGCCTTGAATCTATCCACTGAGTAGTAGTTATGCACAAATTGTTCAAGGTCCACTACCCGTTGTGAGGTTACAAAGGCCAATACATATTGACATGGCATACCAATGTGCTACCATTCAAGACAAGTACAAGTCCTTTGATGCAACTTGACAATATGCCTTTCAACAATATTCTTACTATGGTCCCAAATCTCTGCACTCCAATTAGCAGCTGACACAACTTTCAAGTGCCCCAATCCTCTAGTGTTGGCCTTTAGTTGAACCATAACACCTGGAAATATCCTCCCAACTGGCAGTCTATCTGCAATATTTCTCCTCTTGTTCCACAACCTCATAATTATCATTACCGACACTGCATATCCATTGCTCGATCATTTGGTGCAGCCACATGTGCACTCTCATCTCTAACCCCTAAAAGCACAGATATTTGATTTTCACTCATAAGTTCAATTCTTCCTTCCTCATCGTGTGACTACTATCTGCAAGTTGTCCCAGTCAATTTGTGGTATAGGATCATCAACCTCCATATCAAACCTAAACCAAATATCGTTTGCAGTTTACAGTCTAAAAAAAATTTGAAAAAATAGAAACAAAAAAGCGAAAAGGCTACATCACCACACCTCGGAGGCGGTGCACGTCGAGGGCGCAGAGTCTCCATCAAGTGTAGGTGCCGGCGAAGCCGTGTCGACGCCGGTCAGCGGGGGCGCGTCCACCATGAGGGACGGACTCGGACTTGGCGGGGCGCGGGACGTTGGGGCTGCATCTAGCCTACCGACCGCGTCGGTCGCATGCACCAAGCTGAGTGCGCGCCTGCTGTCGGGGCCACGACGAGGGGCGGCGAGGTCGCTCCTAGTTCCACCGTGGTCATGCCGACGGCCGCCGAGGTCGCTCTGAGTTCCTCCATGGTCGTGCCGACAGCCACAGTGGTCGCGGCAAGCGCGGGTGACGGCGTGGTGGCGCTGAGCATGGATGGTTGTGTGGTGGCGGCGAGCGCGTCCGCCGGCGGTGCCGCGTCGCGGCCGCCCTGCATCGCGTACATCTAGGGCACGCAAGCGGCGGTTCTTCGTTTGCGAGCGGTTTCATATGATGCGAACAGTCTCGATCTCATCTCTTCATGTCAATTCAGCAGAAGGGCAACAATGTCTTTTTGCGTGAAAGGGATTCCCAAAAGATATTAACAAAGCAACTAAATAGGGACTATGGCAACAAAATCAAGGTACATATGTTTAGACTGGTAATTTTGCAAAGTCAATCTTTCGGATGGTAATTTTGCGAAGCCCATTGTTTGCAACGGCAAATAGCCCAGAAGATACTATGATAGTTGTAACCTTTAAATTGCTGACCCAGGCATGCTGCGGCGTAAATTTGACGTATGTTTATACATGTTCCAGTGAAGACTGCGCCATCCATGTCTGACGCGGCGATGGGGAAGCTAAGCCTCGGCGCGAAGGCCATGTCGGAGGGCGGCTTCGACAAGCTGTACAAGCAGACCTTCTCCTCCAGCCCCGAGGAGCACCTGAAGAAGACGTTCGCTTGCTACCTGTCCACGGCCACCGGCCCTGTCGCCGGCACGCTCTACCTGACCAACATGAACGTCGCCTTCTGCAGCGACCGCCCGCTCTCCTTCACCGCGCCGTCTGGCCAGACCGCCTGGAGCTACTACAAGGTATGGTCATCCTCGTTTCACGGCAGGCCGGCCTTTTCGATCGCATGGACACGTGATTAGGAGATGCGGCCTGTTCGCTGGTTGGTTTCTAGACTGGTTTGGGCTGGCTGATGCTGGTTTGTTATGAGAGAAAAATACTGTTGGCTGGCTGGTTTGGTCTGGTTGAAATCAACAAGCGAATATATGATGAGCGGGTGCCAACAGTAAACTGACGCTTTGCTTTGTGGTGCAGGTTATGATCCCTCTTGGCAAGGTCGCGACGGTGGAGCCGGTGACGATGAAGGAGAACCCGCCGGAGAAGTACGTCCACATCGTCACCGTGGACTCCCACGACTTCTGGTTCATGGGCTTCGTCAGCTACGACAAGGCCGTGCACAATCTCGTCGAGGCCGTCTCCCAGCGCTCCCAGTCCCAGCACGGCGTCGGCGTGGCCACTGCCGGCAGCAAGTGATGAGCCACCGCTCGTGAGACTTGGGCGTTTGGCACCCGTCGTGTATATAGCTCTGCCTGTGCGTTACCTGTGTCCTGCTAGTGCTACGATGGTGTCCCGGCGTGTGTTTGAATGTTCTCAGTTTGTGGTACAGATGCACCATGGCTATTCTATCTGCTTGCGAGTATATATCCGCTATATGTTTTCACTTGACTCATCGAGTGAAGTTCTTCGTGTCTGCATCAATTTGTGATGGTCTGGGGCTCTGGGCAAAACTGGCCAATGTGTGACTAGGGAGGATGCAGGATGAACGCGAGTTGAACCATCGTGCGTCCAACTCGGGCTGTGGTAGAATTACGAATTCACTGGGTAGCTACGAATCTATCCTAAATACTTGTCCGTGGGTGATACGAATGAATCTTAATTCGTGGACACGCCTGAGTCATTTTGAGCACTTACCATAAGAAGTGGGGCACTTTTTCTGTGTGTCGATTACAATTTTCAGATGGTCTACGAACAATGACATGGTGCTGTAGAAAATTTAGAATGGTCGGGGAGATCTATAACAAAAATCGCTGCCAATTTTAGCAAGATTTATCAACAAGCTCATGATACAGTCAACAAAGTCCCTAGATGGTTAGTACTCGTGTGAGGATGCGTGAAGTGTCGGTAGCTCACTAGCTCAGGTTTGTGCAACAGAACTTCGTCCTGTTCGTTTGGCTTATAAGTCGTACTTTTTTAGTCAACAAACAATATTTTTCCAACAGTATTTTCAGCCATAGCTAATTAACCAAGCGAATAGGGCACTTATCAACAATTGATGTACTCTTCAAAACTATCACTTATAGCGAACACAGGAGACGTGGAAGCATCATAATCCTCGTTCAATTCAGCAAACCTAAGCCTAAAAATCTGCTGCTTCCTGCTCATCTCAGATCCTCGACAACTGAACCAGGCCAACGATTCAATCCAGCGACTACGGAAACATTTCAAATGCAGCTCTTCAACATTACAGTTCATGCAGAGAACTTGGCTCACCTTCGAATTTTGTACTGAAAGTTGGTGCTCTCGAACTACTTGGTGGAACAAACATTTCATGCAAGTCGACAGGAGATTATACAGTACGCAAAACGTGAATTAGCTTAGTGATCACTAATTATCATTAGCATCAAAGCCGCATATGTTTAGCAGAAACTATGCAATGCAACACCATTGTCTGAGGGTACAGCTAGCTAACGAAACCACATGAAATGCAGATTCTGTGATCTGTAATACCCAGTCTAAAAGCATTTACCACAGAAAGGTGGTCACTTGCATCAAAATGGTACCGCTAACTGCAACACTCAAGCTAACCATGCTGGCAGAACTAAGAACCGGAGGGAATCTTCAAGAGTTGTTACTCATTACAGAACCAGAACACTTGCATGCTTCTTAGGTTGAAGATCTCAGATGCAACGTGTGCCACTGCAAGCAGTCTTGTTCTGTCTTGGCACAGAGCCAGGGCCTATGGTCACAAGAAAGCAACGACAAAAGACAACCTGATTAGCAACACAGCAATAAGAACTAAACCATAATACAAAGTGAGGCTATATATTCCCTTCACCCTTGACCTCTTAGCCATGTGTAAAATTTGCCATTAAGTGAGCCCCGCTACTTGAAGTATATGTTATGATTTAGTTGTCAGCTAAATGTAAAAATTCAGCTAGTAGCATCATTGTGGTATGGTTTACATATCCCAACTGTGTTGTATGAAATGTGATAGTCTGCTTAGAGTGTCACTAGGAGTTTAGCTTCCAGAGCTCTCAACAGATTTGTACAATCTACAACCACCCAATGTATGTACTCATGTACAAAACATGAACTAAAATGGTATGCTGCATAACTAATTTACATGGTGTGTGAATACCAAGGAAACAGTACAGCATGAAGATAAGGGCATACAGGAACAAATCAATATAGTTCAATACTTCACTGCAACTTAGCTTTGTGGAAAATCAAAATTGAGAAACATGGAACCCCTAAAAATCTGAATGTCCACAACCCACCTGTAGTATATGATACACAATTGGATGCAAAGGCTCCTACATATAAGACCTAAGCAATGTCAATGCTTGGTGTTTAACTCACAGTTGGTCAAGGATGTCCAATGTTCATGCAGTTGAAAGATGCTTCATCACCAGAATGCATGCCTAAATTATTCAACCAAGTTTTATATATAGCTGCACGTGAAGATTCACATTGCATAATGGAAGAACACACAAAGACTTATTTTGACAATTGCCAAGTGCCTGAAATGATGCGATTAATACAGTACCGTCATTTTGGTACTACTACATAGACCCTCCAAGAAAATGTAAACAGTGATGTGCTAGTTTTTATGACCAACTTGCATGAGTCAAAGTGTGTATCTTACATAATCGACAATATGAAAAATAGCAACCATGTGATAATACACAATTAAGAAACACATTAACATGAATAAAATCTAGACAGACATGAAGTCATGAAGGAAAGAAATACTGACCATGTTCAATAAATTTAGCTGGTGCAAAAGGGTCGTCATCAGAAAAATTTGATCCTCGTTCAAACATCCAGGGTCTACCTCCTTCAGGACCATTGCTCCCTATGATAGCCAGTCCAAATTTACTAGCCCATCTTGCATCATTCATATTCTGCAGAATGGAAAACATCTGTTTGTCTGATATTCCAGTGACCCTTGCATTGGCTGCCGCGATTAATGCATACTTCAGCACCCGTGCATTCTCGTAGAAATACTGGAGGAAGGCAAGCTCATGTTGCTCCCCTCGGAACTCACGGATTGTCATCACCTTGATGCGCAGGAGCACACATACAATGGGACCAGCCTCTTGCCAGAACTTGATGTCGAGCTTGTCAGCAGGTTCATTACATTTTACAGACTGCAAATGTTGCAAATCAATAAATCATACAACAGATATGCTAAGCAAGTGATGGTTCATAAAGTAGCAAATCAATAAATCATAGAACAGATATGCTAAACAAGTTATGCTAGAAGATTTTGTAAGGAAGAAAAACATAGGGGCCTATAGCCTGTCTACAAATTATATAGCAAAAGGGTAAAACAAAAATACTAGGATGCATTCTCCAGACTGTAATTTGCAGTTATAGATCTTGTTTAATTTAGGCCATTTAGCCATGCAAAATAAAGCATTTTACCAGAAGCAATCACATGTAGTAACTGTGCCTTAAATCATTAAGCTCACTAAAGTATAAAAAATGATATTTTCAGAGATTTTCACTGTAACGCATATCAGTTTACAGAACAAAACATGCCCTATTACTGATCATGTACACATGCATACCAACTTGTTTTATATTCCTCTTATTTTGAGAAGTTATTGACAACAAAAGTACAGTGTGCATCATGAGAGTATTACAATAATGTGAAGAGCCTCGACGTTAGGAAAGCATTTGAGCAAGTCAGGCACCATCTTGGTGTCATTGGATCCAAAACATGATTTGATGCTCAGGACCTTGACCGTCGTGAGCATTGTGCTTGCGCTTGGTTTAATGCCAGCCTGTGATGCACAAAGTTCCACAAGAACTATCAAAGATTGCATTCAGCATGACATGGTTGCTATGTGAACAAAATCGAATAATGATATATAGGAGGCAGTAGAATTACCATGATGGTGGTGCCTCCGATCTCTAGCACGTGTTTTCCTGGCTCCAGATATCCCAAAATGCGCAGCTTGGGGGCTTTTCCAATCTTGATCCTGGTGCAGAAGCCACTGGCATGGTTGGGAGATCCCCGTACGTCCCACAGGATGAGCCGCTCGAGACAAGGGGTGTGCACCACGGCGATGTTCTCCACCACGGAAGCGCAGATCTGCACGCACCGAAGGCTCTGGCCGACGATACGCAACCCCTTAATGGTCCCTTGGATGTTGAGGATCTCCAGTACGGGGCTCCTGGCGACGACAGAGTCGATGTCCCCGTCCTCCACGACGACGCTGAAGATGCCGAGTTCGCGTAGGTTGGGGAAGGAGGCGCCTTGGAGGTGGGCCGCGCCTGGGAACTTCCAGACGCCGATGTAGAGGCGGGTGAGGGTGGCGATCCGGAAGAGCGTGTCGGGGAGGGGCACCACCCGTGGGCACGGGCGGTTGACGAGGACGAGCTCCTGGACGCCCTTGGCGGCGAGCAGACGGAGCCAGCGCTTGAGCTGGGGCTGGTACGCGTCCATGCGGGTGGAGACGAGGTGGACGCAGCGGAAGGGCCCCGGGTGCGTGGCGAGGGCGTGCGACACGGCGGCGGTGACGGGCGTCGCGTCGGCGGGCGTCCGGGCCAGTGGTTCAGGAGGTGGGCGTCGGCGACGACAAGCGGCGCGGCGAGCCAGAGCCCGCGCCAGCGCGTGGCGAGCACGGCGGTGCGCGCGGCGTCCTTGAAGGGGAGGCGGGAGACGATGTCGCGGAGGA
The DNA here is from genome assembly GCA_904845875.1 of Miscanthus lutarioriparius. Classification (NCBI taxonomy): domain Eukaryota; kingdom Viridiplantae; phylum Streptophyta; class Magnoliopsida; order Poales; family Poaceae; genus Miscanthus; species Miscanthus lutarioriparius. Next base: position 27,918,697 of record CAJGYO010000015.1, read on the forward strand.
GCGTGTCGGAGAGGCTGCTGATGCGGTCGACGCCGTCGGAGGGGCCAGTGCGGCGGGCGACGAGGTGGGCGGCGGTGGAGACAGGAGGATCGGGGACGCAGCTGTGGATGTACGACAGGAGATGATCCATGTCCCCGTCCTGCTCGTGCTGGTCGTAGCGCCGGCGCCGCGTGTCGGCCGCCGTCGCGGGGTCCAGGTTGGAGAACGGCGCACGGCTGGACATGGCCGGCGCGGGCTAGGTTTTAGCTCTCGGTCCCGATTGAGGAGTGTGAGAACCAACTGAAGTGTGACCGAGTGGCGGCGGGTGGTGAGTGAGATTTGTAGGGTTCGGTTGTCGTGGTGTCCGCTGTCCGGTTTGGATGGGCCAAATGTCCGAAGCTGGTTGCTCCTGGGCCCATTTATCAGTCACTAGCATGTAAGGTGGCAGAGCACCCTTCTGACGTGCCTCCTCTCGGTACTGTCCTGCAGATGTACATGATACGGTGTTTAGTATTGTGGTTGACTTGAGTGCCCTGCCTTATTTGCTCCGCCCGTTTCCTAGATCTTCACCGAGCGAGCGTCCCCGGTCGGTTGGTCCCAGTCGGCTCCGACTACACCAGTCGGAGGAGAGTTGTAAACAGAGGTTCGGTGTATCCCCGGTCGGAGAAGCAGATCGGAGTCGGAAGCGAACGCTGACCTTCCTTGGCCAGGCCTTCCTGTGAAGAGGCGGGCCAGAGTCGAAAGTGAGTGTTGTCCTTTCTTTGGCCAGGCCTTCCGGTTGGAGAGGCGGGCCGGAGTTAAAGGCGAACGCCGTTCCTTTTTGGCCAGGCCTTCCGGTCGGAGAGGCGGGCCAGAGTCGGAGGCGAGCGCCGTTTCTTCTTGGCCAGGCCTTCTGGTCGGAGATTGGATCGCCTTTCTGGCCTGTCGTTAGGTTTTTGAGCCAGCCCAGGAGTTGCGCGTTGTTCGCAACGTCGTCTGCTAGGCCGAGCTTTTGCTGGAAAGCAGGTCCATGAGGGACCCCGGGTTTATGAACCCGACAGGAGCCCCCGAACCCGACAGAAGCTCCCGAGCCCCTGGGCAATTTGGGTAGAATCATCTAGGGGGTTTTTCATTTTGCCAGCGGGGGAATTTTTCGTTTCGACAGTGGGTCCACGCGAGCGCACCTACGGATGTAGCCCCTGAGCCCCCGGGCGATTCGGGCAGAATCGCCTGGGGGTTTTTGTCAGCAGGCGTGTGTGTGTGCACCTTGGTGGGCATAGCCTCCTCTTTCCAGTTTCGACCCATCGTTTCCAGGAGCGCGCTCCCAGGCGTTTGGTCACAACCGAGGGATTGGGCGAGACAGAGTCGTCAACCAGGTCATCGGGCACGCCAAGGGATCGGACGAGATAGACTCGCGGATCCAGGCATTGGGCGCAGTCGAGGGATAGCCAAGGGATCAGGCGAGATGTACTCATGGACCAGGCATCGGGTGTAGCCGAGGGATCGGACGAGTTAGAGTCACGGATCTAGGCATCGGGCGCACCGAGGGATCGGGCGAGTCAGAGTCGTAGATCTAGGCATCGGGCGTGCCGGGGGATCGGACGAATCGGAATCGTGGATCCAAGCGTCAGGCGCTCCGAGGGATCGGGTGAGTCAGAGTCGCGGATGTGAGGTCATGCCGAGGTGTTGGGCATCCTGAGCCCCTGAGCCCCGTTGGGCTCGGTAGGGGTCAGTTGAGTTTCATGCGTTACCCCGTTCGCGGTTTCCGCAACCGGAGGTGCTGAGCTAACGTCGCTTGCCTCGATGGCTCGAGTGACGCGCTCGGTGAGCTCGCTAACGGGTACGTTCAAGTGGAATCCGGGTCCGTCGTTCGTGATGGGGTCGGCATAGCCCTCATGTGGCATTCCACTGCTCCTTAACCCACGTCCCGACAGATGCCCAGGTCGTTTTGAAGACCGACCCAGGTTGCCCGCTGGCCTCCCCTCGATGGAGATTCTGTGGTCATGGCTCGAGGTTTAGGATCAAATGAGAAGGTTGAGATGACCCTGTCTGCTTTGGGGCAGACTGGGTGAGGGCCGCTGGGGCTCATTTGTGTTTTCTCCCCTGGCTCTGTTTGACGTGAGGCGGCCTCGAGCCCTTCGTACCCTGGTCGGTTGTTGCTTATGTTGAATGAGGCAACTGCCGCTTCGTGACGTAACATGGAGCGTTATGATGCATCAATTGCATATGCGATGCTTCGAATGTATGGGATGAATGAATGACTTATATGAATGAATGTGTGAATGCATGTATGTGAATGGATGAATGAATGATCATGCATCAGAAGAAATAAAGTAAGAGGGTTTGGTAGAGTTACCTCGATGACTCGAGTGATAGGCTTGAGGAGTTTTTATCGAATATGTCCGAATGGGATCGGCACTCGTCATTCATGATGGAGTCGACGTGGCCCACATGGGGCATCCCTCAGCTCCTTACCTATCTCTTGACGTTCGCCTGAGCCGTCCGATCGACTCAGGAAGCCCGTTGGTCTCTCCTGGGCGGAGATCCCATTGTTGGGCCCTTCTAAGTCTTGCCTAGGAAGGTGGAGGGCCGCCTGCGTGTGGTTGCACCTTGTTTCCCATGCCCAGTGTGTGGTAGTGGTGGGCCATGCCTAGGCCATGTCCCCTCTATCCAGGCACCGTCTCATCGGGCAGGGTGCGTCCCATCGGTCAGGATGCGTCCCACTGCGTCCCATCCGCATTGAATGGGGGAAGGGAGAGGGTTTTTCGTCCCAATCCTTTGCCTTTCCCCAACTACTACGCCTCCTCCTTAAATAGGGGATGGGAGAGGGCTTTCGTCCCGTTCCTTCGCCTATTCTCCATCCGCCGCCTCTCCTCCTTCTTCTCTCTCGCCAAGAGCGTTCGAGTGCTGTGGCGGTTCCTAGGAAAAAAGGGGAGAGCGAGGGAGAGGAGGAACTCATAGGTCCGTTCGTGAATCCGGAGCAAAATGTCGAGCTAGAGGTCATCTTGTGTCAGCGAGTCGGTGCTGGCCGCCTTCGCCGAGAAGGGGGTGCTGCCGCCGAAGGATGTGGTGCACTAGAGGGCTCCTACGGGGGAGGACTTCCTGCGACCTCGGGCCGGTGAGGTTATTTCCTTCCTCGCCTTCCATGAGCGTGGGTTAGGATACCCCGTGCACTGGTTCCTGCGCGGGCTCCTTAATGAGTGGGGCCTGGAGCTGCAGCACCTCAATTCGACTGGGGTGCTACACGTCACCGGCTTTATCACCATCTGTGAGGCCTTCCTCAGGATGGAGCCGCACATGGACTTCTTCCGACGGATTTTCTATGGGTGAGCATTGTCGGAGGGGAAGCCGCTCAGGATCGCGCCGGTGGGGGGCTTCGCACTATAGAAGAAACCAAGCATGTCGGGTGCCTACCCTTCGTACACCCCCTGTGACTCCAATCGGGGGTGGAATAGGGAGTGGTTTTACATCAGGAACCCCGCGGAGGCGCCGTTCCCGCCGTTCACCGGATGGGGGCCGAATAGCTGGTCGTGGGGGCCCGCCAGTCAGCAAAACAAGCTGGAGGTCATCGAGGCGGAGCTACAGAAGCTGGTGCAGCAGGGCCTCGACGGGCTGCGGGTGTTCCACACCTTCTTCCGCCGTTGGGTCGCCCCGCTGGCGGAGAGGACACGACCGATGTGGATGTACACCGACCCGACAGACCCCGACTGCGCGTCGCCGGAGGAGTTGGCGAAGGACGAAGTCTGGAACCAACTAGATCGAGTGTTGCAATTGAGGGCCAAAGAGACCCTTGAAGGGAAGCCCGAACCTCTTCACACCTCAAAGCTATCCAACCTGGTATGTTGTCCTCTCCTTATTTCATGTCTCTTTCGATCCTGCTCTCCTGTAATCTTGACTTCGAGTTGTCCGTTTCATAGCGACTCGAACGTTACAAGTCCCGGCCGCATGTTCCGAAGGGGCCAGAGGGCGTGGCCCGGCAAGCCACCCTGAAGGAGGCAGCGAACGCCAAGAAGAAGAAGAGAGCTGAGAAGGCTCGAAGGAAGCACGAAAAGGAAACAGAGATCGCCCAGCGGGTTTGGGCAAGCAAAAGTTGGAGCGATGTTGAGGCAGAGCTCGAGTCGGAGGAACCCATGAAGATGGGTGACGACGCGATCTCCTCCAAAGATGAGGGGGCCAGGAGGTTGTCGTGACCTCGGTGGAGCGCCGAGAGCCTATGGCCATGTCTGCCAGCGGTGGGTGGGATGCGGCAAGGCACGGTGGCGTTCCTATGCCAAGGAAGCGCGTCTGCGAGTGGTGAGTGGGAGGCGAAGCGGACGCTATTACCGCGGCCTTCGGAGGCATCGCCGGCCTTGTCCCCACCTGCTCCGGGCACGATGGGGTAGGCCAGGCAGTCGGAGGAGTGGGCTCGCACCTCCATAGCATCAGGGCCGGCGCCGGCGCGTGACTCACAACGGGGGGACCCCCTGCCAAATGCTTTGGTTGGCGCCCCTCGAGCCGGTGGTCGCGGTGACTCGTGGGCTAATCAGGAGCTGGCCAGGTCGACTCCCCCCTATCGAGGTGAGGGGGCATGGCTCATGATCTGCAAGCGGCCCTCATCCGGCGAGCCCATTGCTAGCGGGTCGAGGCTTCAGAGCCCTGTCGCTTGCGTCCCGATAGGCTTTCTTTGTTTCTTTTTGATCTCATAGTTTTTGTGACTGACATGTACTTGTTTGACAGCGCAGTTCGATATTGATCGGGTTGAGCATCACCCTGACTCCCATGCGGGAGGAGTGGAGGCCCACCTTGAATCACGTTGCGATGAGCGGCGGGGAGAGCAGGGCGGCGGCGGTGCGACCTTCCCCTCCAGGGGCTGCGCCCTCCTGGCCGGTTGCAAGTATGGTGGCAGCGGCGGCGATGGTTTGGCGGCGATCCCAGTGGTGACGGCGGAGGTTGGGTCGGAGGTTACCCTTGCGGCCCCTCCCCCAACAGTTGTGGTGGAAGAGAGAAGGGAGACGACGCGGCCAGGCCAAAGGCGGAACAACCGCCGGCGGGCCGTGAGGTCTTGGAGGTGGAGATCCCCTGCCCTGGTGAGGTGGGCACCAGGGTGGAGCCGCCGAAGCTGTCGCAGGAGCTGGCGGTGGTCCAGTCATTGACTGGGCCTTCCAGCGGGCTAGGGGCGACCACCGACCTGGTGTGGCCCTGCCCCGAGGACCCGAGGAAGATTTGGTTCATCCTTTAGGATGAGCAGGAGGTGCAGCTCTAGGACGTGCTTGGGGGGATTGGGCTCGCCATGGAGTCCGATCTCGCCCAAACTAGGGTGAAGCTGGAGGAGGCCCTGGAGCGGGTTAAGGTCATCCAGCAGGCGGTCATGGTTGACCTACCCTGGGTCATAGAGGTAAGTTTTCTGCATTCTTCCTTGGCTCCTTGGTCTTCCACCGGTTGTCTCAGCACGCCTGCCTCTTGCTTTGTAGGGCTTGGAGGAGATGTCGAGCCACAAGTCTCATTTCCTCCAAGAGGAGCATGCTCGGGAGGCCGCGATGTCACGGTAGGTTGCCGAGCTCGAGCGCTAGCTAGAGTCTACCCACCATGAGTCTCAAGACCGGGCGGCCAAGGCAACAGAGGCGCGGGCAGTGGAACTGCTCGTAGTGGAGCGGGCGACCACCGTTGAGCAGGGCTTGAGACAGCGAAGGTCCTCCAGGTGGAGACTGAGGCGGCGCTGTAGAAGTCCCTGGCGGAGACCGAGGCAGCGCTCTAGAGTTCCCATTAGTTGGAGCGATGAGGATTGGAGCTGACATTAGTGACGCTTTGAGGCTCTCCAAAGCCTGCTGTGCCTCCTCAGTCCAGATGAAGGTGTCTACCTTTTTGAGGAGCTTGTAGAGAGGCATCCCTTGTTCACCGAGCCGGGAGATGAATCGGCTCAGGGCGGCCAAATAGCCAGTGAGCCTCTGTATGCCCTTGACATTGCTTATGGGGCCTATGTTGGAGATGGCTGTGAGTTTTTTGGGGTTGGCCTTGATGCTACGCTCGAACATGATGTATCAAAGCAGTTTCCCCTTTGGAACCCCAAAAACACACTTTTCGGGATTCAATTTGATGTTCAACCTTCGGAGGTTCATGAACGCCGCGGCTAAATTTGCAATTAGGTCGCGAGCTTGAGCCATTTTGACCACTATGTCATCAACATAGATGGCAATTGTTGGTTTCAGCCACTCGACTTGGTTAGGCTGATCGAGCGGGTCTATTTGATTGGTGAAGCATTGTTGCATGCACCTTTGGTAATTGGCGCCAGCGTTCTTTAGACCGAAAAGCATGGTTACATAACAGTACGAACCATACGGGGTGATGAACGAAGTCGCGAGCTGGTCAGACTCTTTCATTGCGATCTGGTGATAGCTTGAGTAGGCATCTAGAAAGGAGAGGATTTCGCATCCTGAGGTGGAGTCGACTATTTGGTCTATGCGTGGTAAAGGAAAATGGTCGTTCGGACATGCCTTATTGAGGCCAGTATAATGAATGCACATTCTCCATTTCCTGGTCTTCTTTTTGACAAGAACACGATTGGCAAGCCAGTCAGAGTGGTATACCTCCTTAATGAATCCGGCTGCCAGGAGTTTGGCGACCTCCTCGCCTATGGCCCTGTGCCTCTCATCGTCAAAGCGACGTAGGAGTTGCTTGGTGGGCTTCGAGCCTAGGACGAGGCGTAGTGTGTGCTCGGTGACCTCCCACGGTATGCCTGGCATGTCAGAAGGTTTCCATGTGATGACATCACAATTGGCACATAGAAAGTCGGTGAGCTCGCATTCCTATTTGGCCGGGAGCTGGGTCCCGATTCGCACCATCTTGGTAGGGTCAGTGGGGTCGATACCCACCGCCTTAGTTTCCTTGAGTGGGCGGAAGGTGGTCGAGGAGGTTGGCTTGTTGCAGTTCAGGACTATTGGGGTCGACAACTCTCTGAGCCACAGGATCTTGGAAGAGTTGATGATGGCAGTGGCGAGCTCGTAATGCTCGCGGTCGCATGTGTAGGCGTGCGAGAAGGTGCTACCCATAGTTATGACGCCGTTCGGTCCTGGCATCTTCAACTTCAAGTAGGTGTAGTTGGGGATCACCATGAACTTGGCGTAGCATGGCTGCCCCAAGATGGCGTGGTAAGACCCTGGGAAGTCCACCACCTTGAAGGTAAGCACCTCCAAGTGGAAGTTGGCTCGGTCACCAAACGTGATGGGCAGATCGATCTGCCCGAGGGGGTATGCCTGCGCTCCCGGGATCACACCATGGAAGGGAGAGCTTGCAGGGTGGAGCTCCGACCGAGGGATGTGCATGGCATCGAGGGTGTCGACGTAGAGAATGTTGAGGCCACTGCCTCCGTCCATCAGCACCTTTGTGAGGTGCTTCTTGTAGATGATGGGGTCAACGACAAGCGGGTAGCATCCTGGTCTGGTGACGTGGGATGGATGGTCCCTCTTATCAAAAGTGATCGGAGATTCTGACCAACGAAGGAAGGAGGGGACGGCCGTCTTAGCGATGCATGCCTCTCGGTAGCACACTTTGTGCTAGCACTTGGAGTAGATAGCATCGGATCCCCCGAAGATCATGATGCATTCCTTGGGGTCAGGAAAGCTGTCCTCATCCTTGCCCGCCGTGCCTCCTTTCTTGGCCGCCGCCTGCTTGCACTTTCCTTTTTTTGGCCCGCCAGCCTATCGTCGCAGGAAGCGCTTGAGGAGCTTGCAGTCCTTGTAGAGGTGCTTGACAGGGTAAGCGTGGTTGTTGCATGGGCTATCCATGAGCTTGTCGAAGTGGTCAGGCTGGCCCTACTAGGGCTGCTTGCCCACGCAATTGGCTACGGTGACCAACGCTGAGTTGGCCGATCGGCGCTGATCCTTCTTGTTCTTTTTGCCCCTCTGTGTGGAGGGACCCTCGTCTTGATCCTCATGCTTGGCCTTGCATATGTCCCACCCTCTGTTGAAGACTATTCTGACCGCCTTCTCACCGGAGGCATGGTTCGTAGCGACGTCGAGCAGGTCATAGGTGGTACGGGGCTTCAAGTAGCCAAGCTTGTAGATCACGGACTCGCAGGTTGTCTCGGAGAGGAATGCGCTGATGATGTCCGCGTCAATGACATCTGGAAGGGAGTTGCACCGCTGCGAGAACCTATGGATGTGATCTCATAGGGACTCGTTGGGCTCCTGCTGGTAGCTCTTGAGGTCCCAGGAGTTCCTAGGGCAGACATACATCCCCTAGAAGTTCCCGACGAAGACCCTCTTGAGGTCCGCCCAGTCGCGGATGCTATCGTGTGGGAGGAATTCGAGCCACGCTCGAACATGTTCTCCCACACAAATGGGGAGGTACTGGATGATGAAGTGGTCATCATCCACTCCTCAGGCTCGGTAGGCCAGCCGGAAGTCTTCGAGCCATATACCGGGATTCCTCTCCCCGGTATACTTGGCGATGTTGGTAGGCGGTCGAAAGCGCTGTGGGAATGACGCTCTCTGGATGCATCGGCCAAAGGCCCGTGGTCCCGAGCTATAGTGGTGAGTGGATGGAGCGATTTGTCTGGTGCGTCCCCGCTCCCCTAGTTGGGGGAGAGGCCATGAGTTGGTGACGCAACACGGAGCTTTTCGCCTATTGAACGATGGTTGTCTCCACCAGTGCCTGGAGGTTCTGGTGGACCACCTGTTTCTCTAGGTTGACAGGCTCGGGAAGGTAGCACAGAAGCATTGCCTCCATGGCGATGTTCTAGCCAGCCCAAGCGAATTGTGGGGGATCATTCCCCTGGTCGATGATGTTGCGCTGAACCTAGCGGGCACAAGCCCGGGCACCGCTCACCAGGTTACACGCACAGGGCGCAGCGTGCTGCCCCGAGCGCGCCGGCGTAGGCGGCGGCTGGTTCTGCCACCTTTGTCGTAGCTCCTCGCCGTGCTCCTGTGCACATGCGAGGGCCTCCGTGCGAGGGTCCGGAGGGGTGTGGGTCTGTAGAGACTCCACCACCACCACTGGCTGTCCTGAAGCGTCCGCCATAACGCACTCCTAGGATAGAGGGTGGCTAGGTGCCACGACATCGCCGATGCTAGAGCCGTCGCTCTCAACATCTTCATCCTTGAGGTCGTGAAAAGAGGTGGGAGCGTAGCTCGCCATCCCCATGAATTTGGATGTGAGAGGGGGCGGCGCCAGCATCCTTCGGAGCCCCCGAGCGTACGCGTCCATGGGGGACGCGAGGCCATAGGGGAATCGGTCGCATGGTGGTCGTGGCAGGGACAACGGTGTCCCTCCAGAGAATCGGCAGAAAATAGTAAATCGCGAGTAAATAATAGTATGTATGTTACTCACAGTGGGGTTTGAGCCCAGCATAGGCTCAGAGCGAAGCGCAGGCGCCTCATCGTTAAGGTCGCTGGGAGTCCTAGAGCCGATGGAGGGCGTGCCTCCAACGAGCGCCGGAATAAGTGCCTTCTCACGAAGGTGAAGCATGCCGAGCCAGTCAGCGACGAAGTCTAGGCTTCTGAAGAGGAAGGGCTGGGATGGCTCGAAGATGGGTGGAACCCACATCCCAACAGGTAGGAGTGCGAGAAACTCTAGCAAGCCAAAGTGAGTCATTCGCTTGAGCTTGCCATGGCGAAGATGGCGGAAAGGTGGGCCATCCGATGACCAAAAGCGCGAACGTACGGCGCCAACTGTCGGTGCAGAAAGTGACCAACACGTAAATATTTATAGTTTTGCTATACATTATGATCGAATGTGGCCTAGCACTCAATGACACAAGGTTTATACGGGTTCAGGCAATGGGCCCTTCGTCCAGCTTGAGTCGGTCGATGACTTTATTCCTAAGCCTAGGTGCTCAAAGTTTGCTGTGGGGTTACAAACGAGAGGGAGTAAGATGGGGGTGCAAGAGGTCTGGTCGGACTCTGGACCGAAGGGCCGAGAGAGACGGGAGCTCCTACGTGCGCTAAGTATTTGAGCATGTGTTCTATTGGAATCGTTTGAATAGTAGGTTGTTCGACTCAATCGTGTATCGATCTTGGTGGTTGAATCATGTGTTGATCGATCCATCTGTTGTTGGGAGAGAGCGCATCCCCTTTTATAGATGAAGGGGATGGCCTTACAAGTGAGTGAGAGAGAGAGTGTACGTATGCTACTAAGTCTTGTTGCCCACGTCGTCGGGTACAAGATGATTGTAGGCGCCCACAACACTGTTTAGGTTAGACGCATGTGGGAGGTTTTACCGTATTCACCATGTATGGCAAACGTCGGCCCCCACAACACTGCTTGGGTTCTGACATGCCTGAAAGGTGGTAGAGCACCCTTCTGACAAGCCTTGTCAGTACTGTCCTATAGGTGTATAGGGTACGGTCTTTGGTATTGCGGTTGACTTGAGTGCCCTGCCTTATTTGCTCCGCCCATTTCCTGGGTCCTCACCGAGCGGGCATCCTCGGTCGATTGGTCCCAGTCGGCTCCTACTGCGCTAGTTGGAGGAGAGCTATAAGTAGAGGGTCGGTGTATCCCTGGTTAGAGAAGCGGGTCGGAGTCGGAAGCGAACACCGTTCCTCCTTGGCCAGGCCTTCTAGTCGGAGAGGCGGGCCAAAGTCGTTAGCGAGTGTTGTCCTTTCCTTGGCTAGGCCTTCTGGTTAGAGAGGTGGGACGGAGTCAGAGGCGAGCGCCGTTCCTTCTTGGCTAGGCCTTCTAGTCGGAGAGGCAGGCCAGAGTCGGAGGCGAGCGCCATTCCTTCTTGGCCAGGCCTTCTGGTCAAAGATTGGATCGCCTTTCTAGCCTGTCATTAGGTTTTTGAGCTAGCCCTGGAGTTGCGCATCATTCGCAACATCGTCTGCTGGGCTGAGCTTTTGCTAGGAAGCAGGTCCATGAGGGACCCTGGGTTTATGAACCCGACAATATAATTTCTAGAACTTGAGATATGGCTGTCTTTCTGAACTGCTACTGGTAGTTCTCGTCCAGAAAATTTTAGATTGATTGTTTCATCATGTGAACTACTTCCGGATCATGGATTACAACCAGTAATTGTGCTAAATGTTGCAAACAGATGGTTTCTACTAGGAGAAGTGCTTCACGCAATGCCAAAAGGAATGCCCCTAATGCTAATCCACCGACACCAAATGCTCCAACTATAGAGCAATCTATGATGACACAGACTCAATTGCTATAGACCTATGTTCATAATGTATGCATCAACCCACATCAAACACCACCAAGGGACAAGTGTGGTGAATTTATGAAGGGACATCCGCCGACATTCTCTCATGCAAGTGACCCACTAGAAGCCGATGATTGGCTTAGAGCTGTGGAGCGATAACTTAACATAGCTCAGTGTAATGACCATCAGAAAGTGTTTTATGCATCCGATCAACTTGAAGGAGCAACTTCAGACTGGTGGGAATTATTTCAGGTTGGGAAAGATGTAAATCAGATTTGTTGGGAAGATTTCAAGACTGCCTTTAGATCTTATCATGTTCCAGAAGCTTTGGTGGAGATCAAGGTGGAGGAGTTCCTCAACTTGAAACAAGGTTCCATGATAGTGTGTGAGTATCGTAACAAATTCACTCAGCTGTCATGTTATGCTCCAGGAGAGGTGGTTAATGATGCTAAGAAAGAGAAACACTTCTTGAAAGGATTAAATGATGGACTTCAACTGCAGTTAATGACTATTGAGTATCCTAATTTCCAAACTTTGGTGAATAGAGCCATTTTGATTGAGAACAAGCGTCGGGAAATGGAAGAGAAGAAAAGGAGAATCCAAAGCCAATCTGTAGGTAGCAACACACGCCCCTGCTACACTCCCCAACAAGAATTTCAGCAGAGATACCAGGAACCAACTAGTTAGTGGGATTTTGATCCTCCTCAACAACTCCCTCAACACCAGCAAGAGCAACAGTATGTGAACCAGAGTCCACCCCAAGAACCCCTCGTCAACTCCCCTAATGAAGGATAGTGTGCCCAACACCCCCTCTTTAGGCAAGAAGTGCTATCACTGTGGTGAACCCGGTCATTATGCGAGTCAGTGTCCAAAGAAGCCAAACAAGCAACAATCCCGCAATGGAAACCATAAACAGAGGAACCATGTGCAAGGCAGAGTCAATTATGTGATGATAGAATCTGCGCAAGAAGCCCTAGATGTTGTGTTTGGCACGTGTCTAGTCAACTCCTGCCCTGCATCGGTTTTGTTTGATTCTGGAGCTTCACATTCCTTCATTGCATATCGTTTTGGTAAGGAGCACAATATACCAAAATGTCCTATGAAGAAATAGATGTTAGTTGACTCACCTTGTGGGGATATGCAAGCTACTCTAATATGTCCTAGTGTAAGAGTTGAAATAAGGGGGGTAGAGTTTTTGGCAAATCCGATTGTGTTGAAGTCCTCAAGCATAGACATAATTCTTGGAATGGATTGGCTAAATCCACGAAAGGCTATTATCCAATGTAAGAATGGTATAGTACACTTGACATCCAAGTCAGGAGAAGAAGTTATTTATAAGGCAACTACAATGACAAGAGAGGTGTGCAGTGTTAATCAGATGAATGGTGCAACCATGGATAAGACCAAGGTTGTTAATGAGTTTCTAGATGTTTTTCCTAATGATTTGTCGGGTATGACGCCAGACCATGATATTGAGTTTATTATTGAGCTTTTGCCTGGAATTGGACCTATAGCCAAGAGACCATATCGGATGGGTGTCAATGAGCTAGAAGAACTTAAGAAGCAGTTAAAGGAGCTACAGGAAAAAGGTTTCATACGTTCTAGTTCTTCACCATGGGGAGCCCCAGTTATATTTGTTGAGAAGAAAGATGGGACGCAGAGGATGTGTGTGGATTATCGTTCTCTCAATGAGGTAACCATCAAGAACAAGTACCCTTTGCCTAGAATTGATGATCTATTTGATCAATTACGAGGTGCTTGTGTGTTCTCCAAGATTGATCTTCGCTCTGGTTATCATCAGTTGAGGATTCGTTCATCGAACATTCCCAAGACTGCCTTTACTACTCGGTATGGATTATATGAATATATAGTTATGTCTTTTGGATTGACTAATGCCCCTGCATACTTCATGTATATAATGAATAAGGTGTTTATGGAATATCTCGACAAGTTTGTTGTGGTCTTCATTGATGATATTCTAGTCTTCTCCAAAACAGAAGCAGAACATGAAGAGCATCTAAGATTAGTTCTGCAGAAACTTAGAGAACATCAATTGTATGCTAAACTAAGCAAGTGTGAGTTCTGGCTGAAGGAAGTCTCTTTTCTTGGGCATGTTATCTCTAATGGTGGAATAGCTGTGGATCCTAAGAAGGTTAGTGATGTGTTGAGTTGGAATCCGCCTTAGGATGTAGGTGAAGTCTGGAGTTTCCTAGGAATGGCCAGATATTATCGGAGGTTCATTGAAGGTTTTTCTAAGATTGCCAAGCCTATGACATCTCTACTTGAGAAGAATGCTATGTTTGTATGGACTGAGCAATGTCAAGCTAGTTTTGAAGAGTTGAAGAAAAGGTTGACTACAGCTCCAGTGCTGGTACTACCAGATCTGAACAAGACTTTCTCCATCTACTATGATGCATCTTGACTTGGTCTGGGTTGTGTTCTTATGCAAGAAGGATGAGTAGTGGCTTATGCATCTAGGCAACTAAAGAAGCACAAACTAAATTATCCCACCCATGATTTGGAGTTAGCAGCTATGGTTCATGCATTGAAGATTTGGAGACATTATCTGGTTGGACATAAGTGTGACATTTATATAGATCACAAGAGTTTAAAGTACATTTTCACTCAGTTAGATTTGAACTTGAGGCAATGTTGTTGGCTAGAGCTAATCAAGGATTATGATTTGGAGGTACATTATCACCCTATCAAGGCAAATGTTGTAGCTGATGCTCTGAGTCGAAGGAGCTATGTTAATGCAGCTTTAGTAACATAGTTACCTAAGGAGTTATGTGCTAAATTCGAGCATCTTAATTTGGGAATAGTTGCTAATACAATGGAATTGGAAGTGGAACCTACACTTGAACAAGAGATCCGCAAGGGTCAGTTGGAAGATGAGAAAATCAAGGAGATAGCAGAACTTATCACAATTGGCAAAGCACCGGGTTTTCGATTGGATGATCAGGGAACAGTGTGGTTCGGAAAGAGAATATGTGTGCCAGAGATAAAGTCCATTCGAGAGATGATTCTAAGAGAAGCTCATGACTCAACATACTCTATCCATCCAGGTAGTACTAAGATGTACCTAGATCTGAAGGAGAAGTACTGGTAGTATGGTTTGAAAAGAGATGTGGCTGAGTGTGTAGCCATATGTGACACCTGCCAGCGAGTTAAGGTAGAACATCAAAGACCAGCAGGTTTACTTCAACCTTTGAAGATACCTGAGTGGAAGTGGGAAGAAGTTGGTATGGATTTCATTGTTGGATTACCACACACTCAAAGTGGTTATGACTCAATTTGGGTAATAGTAGATTTGTTGACTAAGGTTGCTCACTTCATACTGGTCAAGACTACATATATGGGTGCAAAGTTGGTAGAATTAAACATGCAACAAATAGTATGTTTGCATGGAGTTCCTAAGAAGATTGTGTCATATAGAGATACTCAGTTTACATCACACTTTTGGAAGAAATTGCATGAGTCTATGGACACTAAGTTGAACTTCAGCTCAGCTTATCATCCACAAACTGATGGACAAACAGAGAGAACTAATCAGATCTTAGAGGATATGTTGAGAGTTTGTGCTTTGCAATATGGTACGAGTTGGGATAAGAGTTTGTGTTATGCTGAGTTCTCCTACAACAATAGCTACCAGAAGAGTCTCAAGATGGCACCATTCGAGGCACTATATGGTAGAAAGTGTAGAACTCCATTGTTCTAGAATCAAACATGAGAAAGTCAAGTGTTTGGACCTGAGATTCTCAAGGATGTTGAAAGGCAAGTGCAAACTATCAGAGAAAACTTAAGAGTGGCAGAATCAAGACAGAAGAGTTATGCTGACACTTGGAGAAGAGAATTGGTTTTTGAAATAGGGGATTATGTTTACCTAAAGGTGTCACCTATGAGAAGTGTGAGAAGGTTTAACATGAAAGGAAAATTAGCACCAAGGTATATTGGACCTTTCAAGATTTTAGAGAGATGTGGAGAAGAGCTTATCAGTTGGAATTGCCTGAGAGTTTGTCAGGTGTACATGATGTGTTCCATGTGTCTCAATTAAAGAAGTGTTTATGTGTACCCAAGAAGCAGATACCGTTGGAAGAGCTTACAGTTAAGGAAGATCTTACATATGAGGAATTTCTGGTAAAGATTTTGGAGACGGTAGAAAGAGTTACAAGGAGCCGAGTTATAAAGATGTGTAAGGTTCAGTGGAATTGGTGTACAGAAGATGAGGCTACTTAGGAAAGAGAAGAGGATCTAAGAAAAAGATACCCGCAACTTTTTGAGTAAGCATCATCCGAATCTCGAGGACGAGATTCATTTTAAGGGAGGTAGAATTGAAACACCCTAAAATTTGCAATATTTTAAAATAGGAGAATTTAATTTATTATACATTTTTGTGGGCATTTGCATTTAGGAAAATGATAATTTTGTTAAAAATAAAATCAAATATAAGGTTACCTATATGCATGTGCATTCATGCTGCTGCATAGTATTTTTGAATTGTGTGATTGAAATCAAATTTCAAATTGATTTGGATTTGCATTCAAAACTTGTTTGGAAATTAGTTTAGAAAATGGAAAAGTATTTTTTCTTTTCTTTCCCCTAAATTTGGCCCACCATAGCTGGTTGGCCTACTTTCCTCAGCCTGCTGGCCAGCCGCTCCCTTTCTCCTCCCCGCTCGGGCCGAAGCCGTGCCGGCCCATCTTCCGCGCCGCCCACTCCACAGCGGCCCAGCCGAATGCGCTGGCCAGGCCAGACGCCGTGCTACGCTTCCTCTCCCCGCTCTACTGATAGCGTTGGCCCACCTATTAGGTCTTCTTCCTCCTCCGTCTCATGTTCACCTCAGACACCTCCGTGTTGCCGCCGTCCGTGTTCGTTGCGCGTGGGTGCCGTGTCGCCCACGTCTCCGCGCCCTTAAATAGTCGCCCAAGCTTGCGCCGCCTGCCTATCCCACCTTGCAACGAGATTTTCATCCCCGCGCAAGCTCGCAGCCGCCTAACCTAAGCACCACCATGAGAGCCAGCCGCCTCGTCAAGCCCCATGCCCATCGTTCCTTCTCCCCCATCGAGGTAACCCTACGTGAGACCGCCGTCTCCCCCTCTCTCTCTTGGACCGTCCCATTTGAAAAACCGTGCTCCGTAGGCCCTAAATGAATGTCGCCGGCGAGCTTCCTATGTCCGGCCATGGCGCTGCCGTCACCCACCTCATCACCGGCCACCTACACCCGCTCGATCCAATCACGGCTGTCCAACTCTAATCCAACGGCCCAAGATCAAAGTTACCCCTTCGCTGCGAGATTTACAAAAACCCCCTTATAAATATTTGAGGCTTAACCCGCAGTCCAAAACTTTTAAGATTCGAGGTTAGATTTAATCTATTATTTTACTATAGGAAATCTTGTTTAATTCATAACTACTTTGTTTTAGCTCTAATTTTTATGATCTTCGTGTCTGTGTGATCGTAGCGAGGACGTAGATTCGTTTTACAAACTTTTCACCTTGATTTTATGCTGATTGGTGTACTATTCTAATCTATAGTTTTTGTTTACTATGCATGATTGTATGGATGCTTGTGTGGTGCTGTTTGACCTCAAGTAGACAGTGAGTTTTGTGTTGGTGATCTAGAGCAACTCATTGAAGATCAAGACCAGCAGCGATACTTTGAATTAAGGCAAGTATAATATGAGGCTCCTTGTTACCTATTCACTTTAATGCAATCTCAATTCATGTGCATATGTTAATGAATAGCTTGGAGTCTACCTACCTTGATATTGATTATCCTGTCCTTTATTTACCTATGGGTTTTATATGTGGGTAGTATGCTCAGTTTGCTCCAACTAATATTGATTAAGGAATACAATTAAAGATATATGCAACATGGTATTAAAAGATGCTTTTTAGCAACATGGAACCAAGGGGGCTAGAGCATTGGGCCTTTTCTTATGGTGCTCTAGTTTCTCTCCATAAGGACTCATCTTTAAGTGACAACCCAGGACTTATAGTACAACCATGAGGACCACATGGCTCTGGTCTTAGTCCAGTACCTTGCTCTTTCTAGTTTGTAGCAGTTTACCGAAAGGGCAAGAGGGGCATACCAGGCTGGGTATGGGCCTCATCCCCAGGGTGTGTACTATGCTGCGTGTATCAGTGCCACTTTTGGAGATGACTCCATAACACTTGGGCGATGGAATCCTTAGCGTCTGCTCCTTATTAGAACGACTGGGGAAAAGCTTCATAGTGTACCCTGCCTGCTCACCTTGGAGTGTTTTGGGAGTAATTAACCCGGGCATATGGGTATCATGACTCATGGTAAAAGTGTACAACCTCTAAAGAGTGTAAAACTGGTATATCAGCCGTGCTCACGATCATGAGCGGCCTGGATCCTTACTGAATAGTTGGTTACTTAGATGGTTTGGGTTATGATTAAAATTGCTGATATCTCTAATTATTCATATTTGGGAGCCTAAGCATAACTTAGCAACTTATGATTAATAATAAAATATGACCAACTAAAAGTGCTTACCGTAGTTCAGCCGTGTCAAGCCTTTTGAGCCTGCATCCCCTCATGTTATGCTTGCTAAGCGGTAGTAGCTTACGCTTGTTTTATTTCAACACTTTGGCAAAATCCCGGATGGGTACCAGATGGAGGTTCTTCAATGGAGTTTTTCAAGAGGTGTTAGGCTTGTGATCAACCAGTTGATGATTCCTATGGTGTTGGAGGCTTCGCCAGAAGAATAGAGTTATAGCATATACTGTAAAGTAAGATTATGTCTTTTGTAACGAATATTTATGCGCTATGTAATAAAGGCATTGTCTTTGATATTACCCCTTCATTTGTAGCTATATGTGTGAATTGAATTTCTGGGCACACATATGGTGTGTATCTGGTTTTGTCCTTAAAACCAGGTGCTACAGACAAAGACAACCAAGGATGAACTTGACTTTACATCTCCAATGGACCCCAACTCGTTAACCAAGAATCAACGAAAATCAAGAAAGGTTGATGGAAGAAGAGCATGCAATTGTCCGTATCCTCATCGGATGGTGCAAAGACAAAGCTTAATGTATGGAAAGATCCTGCTCAATGGACTACGAGCTCTCACCAACAGGTAAATCAGATAAGCCTCCTCTAGGTATGTTTGTCATTAATCACTTCAATAAAATGAAGGAAAACATAGGGTATATCCAACCAAGCATTATGCAACATAAAATCACATTCATAGGAGAATTCTATCATCCAACCTGATTCTATATTTTGCAAAATCAAGTATGGGGGGATGGAGTTCTTCAAATTATCTCATGTCATGTTGCTAATTTGTCTTGGTCATCCCTACCTTTATGATGAGATCAAATTGTTAAATCTCTAATGATGTAGACTAGGCCCGATCTTCTGATAGGTATGATAGCATTGATTGGTGGAGACTCGACGTTCACGATCTAGGCTTCAAACCAAGACTGATTCGGATCCCCATAACCATTACACCACTGCTCCGTTGGTTATCAACCACGCGAACGCGATTGACCTCGCTGAGAAGGCTTTCCTGCAAGCGAATCGAGAACACAAGCAAGAATGGGATAAACACAATATAAAATTGCAAATAAATATGAGGCTTATGATAACGAGAAGGAGTTCAAGTCTTTATTCGAAAGGACTAATCGCCATAGGCGAACAAGATCAAGAACTAGGGCCCTAGTTCATAGCAAGCAGCCTTGGTGGCACAGTTGTAGCAAAACAATGTCTGTTTCACAAGGAAATAAAGAACTAAACAAAACCCAAACCCTAAGGAGAGCGACAACTGCTAATTATAGAGTCTTGGGCGTCACCCTCCTGGACACGCCCTCTAATGGGCCCAAACATGATACATGCTAACTTGTTTCGATGATTCCCGTTGATTCCAAAGAGGTTTTGACATGAGACTACTTGGATTGGCTTTCTTATCAAATTAGCTTTCCATGCATATGTAGATCATAAAAAACGGAGTCCGGATGTGTCCTGTGTGACCAGTTTAAGGTAGACTAGTCCTAGAGGCCGAGGTAGACTCGAACTTGAGTTGCTTTGGGCCTCCACCTCGGGGACTTGAACCGAATTAGCCTCGGACCTCCTTCTTGACTTGGAAACCCTTGCTGCCCTCCTACCCCTCCATACCATGCTCCAAACTTGGTCATATGCATGGATGTCATGTCCTCAAGAAGGGGAGGATGATGAGGACATGACACCCATGCATATGACCAAGTTTGGCGCATGGTATGGAGGGGTAGGAGGGTAGCAAGGGTTTCCAAGTCAAGAAGGAGGTCCGAGGCTAATTCGGTTCAAGTCCCCGAGGTAGAGGCCCAAAGCAACTCAAGTTCGAGTCTACCTCGGCCTCTAGGACTAGTCTACCTTAAACTGGTCACACAGGACACATCCGGACTCGTTTTTTATGATCTACATATGCATGGAAAGCTAATTTGATAAGAAAGCCAATCCAAGTAGTCTCACGTCAAAACCTCTTTGGAATCAACGGGAATCATCAAAACAAGTTAGCATGTATCGTGTTTGGGCCCATTAGAGGGCGTGTCCAAGGGGGTGACGCCCAAGACTCTATAATTAGCAGTTGTCGCTCTCCTTAGGGTTTGGGTTTTGTTTGTTCTTTATTTCTTGAAAACATTTTGTTACTTGCATGCCACCAAGGTGCTTGCTATGAACTAGAGCTCTTCTTGATCTTGTTCGCTTATGGCGATTAGTCCTTTCGAATAAAGACTTGAACTCCTTCGTTATCATAAGTTCATATTTATTTGCAATTTCATATTGTTTATTATTTTGCTTGTGTTCTCGATTATTTGAAAGTTTCGGCGAGGTCAATCATCGGTTGATGCAAAGTGGTGTAATGGTTAGATCGAATCGTTTGTTTGAAGCCTAGATCGTGAACGTCGAGTCTCCACCAATAGACACTATCATACCTATCGGAAGATCGGGCCTAGTCTACATCAAGTGGTATCAGAGCCCTTATTGCAAATAGACACTATCTACACGAACACTGCAGTCTTGGTTCTTCTGATAGGTATGATAGTGTCTATTGGTGGAGACTCGACGTTCATGATCTAGGCTTCAAACTAAGACTGATTCGGACCCCTACAACCGTTACACCACTGCTCCGTTGGTTATCAATCACGCGAATGCGATTGACCTCACCGAAAAGGCTTTCCTGCAAGCGAATCGAGAACACAAGCAAGAACAGGATAAATGCAATCTAAAATTGCAAATAAATATAAGGCTTATGATAACAAGAAGGAGTTCAAGTCTTTATTCGAAAGGACTAATCGCCACAGGCGAACAAGATCAAGAACTGGGGCCCTAGTTCACAGCAAGCAGCCTTGGCGGCACAGTTGCAGCAAGACGACATCTGTTTTACAAGGAAATAAAGAACTAAACAAAACCCAAACCCTAAGGAGAGTGACAGCTGCTAATTATAGAGTCTTGGGCATCACCCCCCTAGACACACCCCTTAATGGACCCAAACATGATACATGGTCCAATGGACCAAAAGACGGTGTCGTAGCACCCTGACAGATTCTAGACTCTGACTTGTTTCGATGATTCCCGTTGATTCCGAAGAGATTTTGATGTGAGACTACTTGGATTGACTTTCTTATTAAATTAGCTTTCCATCCATATGTGGATCATTGAAAATAGAGTCCGGATGCATCCTGGGTGACTAGTTTAAGACAGACTGGTCATGGAGGCCGAGGCAGACTCAAACTTGAGTTGCTTTGGGCCTCCACCTTGGGGACTCGAACCGAATTAGCCTCGGACCTCCGTCTTGACTTGGACACCCTTGCTGACCTCCTACCCCTCCATACCATGCGCCAAACATGGTCATATGCATGGGTGTCATGTCCTCATCATCTAACAAGTAAAAATTTAAATAATCATGATCCTTTGGTTCACCATACATATTCTTGTTTCTACTTAAATCTCTTGAGCCTTTCAAGCTTCCTTGTTCTATTTTAAGTATGCTTTGGAATACTATTCGAACATAATCATTAGATCAAAACATACTTGTATAGAATTCGGTTATACATATAGGGAATGTTAGGAGATCATTTGTAGAAACAAATCGAGGTTTGAGGAATTCTTCAAAACAATTTCACACATCTTTGCCTTAACTTTGTTGAAAATTTGAAGTAGTGGTGAACAATAAAGACACATTATTTAAAACATGGGCTAAAGATTCTATGCTAATTAAAATGTTAAAACCAACTCTGTTATAGCGTAGAGGATGACCTTCAGCTCTATGACAACACTATCCTTGCTTTGAATCATTTGTATACTCCTTCGGGTATATGTTGTCTACTAATCCCTTGCAGAGAAGAAATAATGAGAGGAGCAGAAGGTCCAATCAAAATGCCAAGAAAGAACAAAAGATGGCATGATGGAATAGTGAGAAAGAAGGAGTGCAACATATGAGACAAGATGCTCATGAACAACTCAAGATGCAAGGAAGGAAAGGACCACCGAAAGTCGTCTACCCTTCATCACATGGTGTCATCATGCTCCAGTGATGAAGGTAACATCTTAAGGTAAGTGGTCATTGTTTTCCTCTTGATCTTGGTATGCACATAAATGAAGACACAAACATGTTTGAGTTACAACTTTGCTTGATCCAACCTGATTAACTCAACATGTCTTGTTCCTTAAGTTTGTTCATAGCACCACTTTCTTAATCTCGGTCTTAACCAAATGAGCTAAAATGTTGCATATCTTATCTTTGGAAGATGATAGTCATAGTCATAAAAAGTTTGATACATTATATAAAGATGGACAATCCTTCCATAGGTTAAGCAACTCCACTCTTTTTGTCATAGTCAAAATGCTGCATTCATGCTCATCCTTCTGATCTTATCACCCATGTTATAAATGAACAATGCACACAACATCAATCTTATCATAATTCAATGTGCCTAAGGCTTGAGAAGAATAAATAAGGTTTTGGTTCTATTGGTGTTTTCCCACCAATAGAGCTCATGCACTTGATCTCTACCTTGTCTTTATGAGCAGAACACACTTCGAGTAAAGTGTGGGGGAGTCGATCCCCCAAATTCTACAAGTGGAAGCATGGGACAACTGCCATACAAGGTACGTTACATAATTATGCACAATGGCAGGTAAGCATGGGACACGAGATGGCCAGCCTCCAGCAACAACAGCAACAGTAAAATCAAAATTGGGAGACTCTGTTCAAGCACCTCCACATCCGGCCACCTCTTTGAGCAACCACGACAACAACCAGTTTGGGGGAAAAGGCACCCCCTTTGTATTTAGATAAGTGTTTCTTTTCCTTTTATTATTCTCAGTTTGCTTTATATTAAAAAAGATGAATAACTAAAAATAAAATTAAAGTTATCTTTGTAGAAATATATATATTTAAAATGTGTGATCTAAAAAAAAATAAAATAAAAAGAGTGTGTTTAGTTTGCTTTAATTTTTTAAGAGCTAAATAAATAATAAGGGACTCTTAAGATAATCTCTTAAAATTGAAATGATGAATAGTTGCTCTGTTGTAATTCCTTTCAAGTACCTAGTTTTCAGCCTTGAATTCTCCTGAGTTTTGGATAAGATTGTTTTGATATAAGGATTTACTTTGAACTTCAAACTCGTGGGTAGCATATGCTTGATCTAAGTCTAGGTAATTGACGGATATGATATGAGAAGATCTGAGCTGTTGTTTTATCATGTTCCAAGTGACACTAAAGTTCTAGAGATTTATCTTTTGGAGAACATAAAAATGACATGATGAGTTCCTGTATGACAAAGCTTGAATTCCCACCAGAGCCATACATGTTATTTAGGCTAGGAAAACTTCCACATATATGCTGCTTGTTTTGCATTGAGTTTTGTCAAGCTTTGTTGATCCTTATGAGAGCTTTGTCATGCTCTTAAAATCTAGATCAACTCAAAAATGTTTTACTCCTACACTGGGGGTGAACACAAAAACATGCTTATTAGGTTTTTCATCCACCAAATAAATGCTCAAAGTTCTTGTTGATATCTCTCTCAAAGTTTTGTTGCAGAAAAGAGGCATGGAACTATGCTGTAAGGGACCGTGACGCCTAAGAAGGGGGTTAATTAGGCAACTTAAAACTCTAACTCTAAACTATGGCCTCTTTTTCTACCTAGTCAAAACTTATGCAAGAAAGTAATCTAAATATGCAACTACGGTTTTGCTAGTGTGTTGCTATCTCTATCGCAAAAAGGAGTTATGCAACCTAGGTTCCAAACCTATCAACTAGCCTATCACTAAGCTAGGAAAGTAAAGTACAAACCAAGATTGCAATGTAAATGCGAAAGCTAAAGAGTAAGGTAGATAAATGCAAACTCCCATCGACGACTCCAGTATTTTTACCCAGGTATCGAGAAGCGCGCAAGCTTCCCCCTAGTCCTCGTTGGAGCCCCTCGCAAGGAATCCCTTGCAAGGGCCAAGCTCCCGGTCAGATAACTCTGTGGATAGCCCTGAGCCTTCCCCACGCGCAAGTGGGTCTCCGGTGTGCCTTCCGGCAAGCCTCTCCCGGACCGCTCCCCACCGTCTTCACTATCAAGCTTCCAGCCAAACCGCTGTGGGCCTTTTCCCCTTCAGTACACGGTGGCGGCACACCACAAACGCGGTTGGTGTGATCTTGCAAGACTATAAGCCCCTCCGATGTACAACAATGGTGCGCGCAAGCACCGAGCGATAAGAGGTGTGCAAACCTCACTAAAGACTAGGCCTAAACCTAGAGCAAGCGCATAAGCGGTGGTCTAACTAACCTAAGCACTTCTCAAAGCACCTACGCTAATCACCGAATGTATCACTAAGCACTATGCAAGTGGAGATCACTAAAGTGGTGTATCAACACCCTTGGTTTGTTTCCTCAGCTCTCCACATCTCAAATGGCTGGTTGGGGGGTCTATTTATAGCCCCACAAGTGAGAACTAGCCGTTGGACCCGATACCCAACTTTCTGCTAGTGACCGGACACTGATCACGTCCTGATCGGACGCGTCCGGTCCTGCCGACCGTTGAAGCACGCATGTTGATCGGACTCTGGGCCGAGTCCGGTTTCACTTGATCGAACGCGTCTAGTCGCGCTGGTGCCGCTCTGGAACCTTTCTGGACATGATCGGATGCTACTTCTTGGTGTGTCCGGTCATCCTGCCATCGCGTCTGGTCAAGCTGAGAGCGTTGCCATTGATGATGAATAGTGAAGTCCATGCGTCTGGTCACTGCCTCGCCCAGCGTCCGATCACTGCTGTTGTCGAGCAACTGATCGGACGCGTTCAGTCCTCATAGGGCCGCATCTGGTCACCTCTGCAAACTCGATTCTTCGTGATCTTGCGTCCGGCTTGGTTCTCATATTCGTGCTTGGACTTTGCTTGATATCTTGGGTATTCTCTTGTACTTCTAGGGTCTTGCTGATGGTGTTGATCATGGAATCATCATGTCGCCTTTGTCCAAGTCATGTATTGCACCCTATTGAACTACAAAACAATTACTAACAAATTTATTAGTCCAATTTGGTTGTGTTGGTCATCAAACACCAAAATCCAAAGTAAATGGGCCTAGGGTCCATTTTCCTTACAATCTCCCCCTTTTTGGTGATTGATGACAACATGACCAAAGCAAGCAAATAATAAAAATTTTGGAATTTAAAAACTATTTACTTGCTAGGATGTAATGCAAAGGGCAAGGTTATACGATGCTAAAAAATACCACATGTAAACATCTTTGGAAACTTATCTTGCCCTTGCAAATGTCCCCATGTGGCATTATGGATTTAAGCCTCCCCCTAACTCCATAATCCACTATCCTCCCTTTCTCAGACCATTACCACTTATAAATTATTATGATTGGGCTTGCTTTTGGTCCTACAAATTCTCCCCCTTTGGAATCAAACACAAAAAGGGAGACATTAGTAGCATAAGGGAGGGTTAAACTTTGTGATCCTTTGTATATGGAGTGGAATAGGTCACAAAATTTAACTCTCACATTACATAGACTAAGCTCCCCCTAAATATAGAGAATGCAGTTTATGTATAATTGGTAAATTAATGCTCACGGGAGTTTAATCTATATAATGCATGGAGAAAGCATATAAATACCAAAGTGAAATCAACATGATGATATCAGTTTAGAAATACCACATGTGGAAACCAATTTGATTTATACCACTTGCAATAGGTGGTGGATATTTGAAGTATGATGCTTAACTCTCGAGGACTCCATTTTCCTTGCAATGAGACTACTACACACATGATAAGCTTGAAAAGGTGTTAGTCTTAAAGCATCCAACTTGTAGAGTAACCTCCCCCTAAATTTGTGCACACAAGTATGGAATACTTGTAGGAGACATGCACATTGATTTTAGAATAAAAAATACCACTTGAAAGATGACATCACATGAATGTGAGAATCATTTTCGAAAGTGATATTCGGGAGAAATTATCTACAATTTGGACTTTGGCACATATTAGATGAACAATTGTAAAACAAGCTATGTGCCGTGCTCCTAAACAATTTTAACCATGTAGGTTTGCTCCAAGGGTGAAGAGTGAAACCGAGCAAGCCTACCATAAGATATACCTAGTGTATGCAAGACAAAAGATTAAACATGCAAATGCAAACCTAGGCATGAAAAGGATCTAGATGCTAATTGAAATTGCAAGAAATTAAAAATAGTTACATAACATGAGAAGGGGAATTTGGGTCCATAGTATTCACTAACCCACTTGGCAATTTCCTTGTCCATAATGATGCACCCCATGAAATGCACCCTTACTTTGCCAAGTCTCCAAATTCCCCGAAGTCCATCGGACTTCTCACTTCCCTTTCAGGATCCAAACCTTCTTGGAGCTCTTAATGTTGGAAATGATCTCCTTTGGCACCCAAATGTGTTTGGCCCCATTGTTGGCTTGCTTGTTCACCTTGATGGCCACCACCTTGTCATTTTTCTTCTTCTTCAAGAGATAAGGTGTGGAGGCCTTTTTCTCCACCTTGTTGGTGTAGGTGTTGGAGAGCTTGCTTGTTTCCTTTTTGTTTTTCTCTTTCTTCTTAGCTCCTCCCCCATTCTTCACCTTGCACTCATAGGACTTATGGCCTTCCTTGTGGCATACATAGCAAACCACGGTTTGTCCTTCATCAAGCTTCTTCACTCGCTTGATGGTGTTATCTTGATGAAGTTAGGCTTGCTCTGTTTCGCCTTTTACTTGAGTCAAGTCCTTGGTAAGGTGAGCCACTTCTTACTTGAGTTGCTCATTCTCCATTGCGACCTCTTGTGTGTATGTATCTACAACAACTTTCTCAACACAAACTTTGTTGCACAAGGGTGAGTCTAAACATAAATCATTGCAAGAAGTAGAGGCATCCTTTTTAGGCATATCAAAAATTGAATTTTTCTTTTTAGATGCCCCGGTGGGGGTAGTATCGATGGCTTCAAACTTAGCAACTTTATTAGTTAGCTCATCATAATGTTTGCACATGGTTTCCATTTTAGCAAGCAAACTTTTGTAGGCATCTTGTGAGCTAGCTAACTTTTCTTTTAATTTTTTATTTTTCTTTACAAGTTGCTCATCATTGATTGTGCATGCATTTGTTGTTGCAATAGCCTCAAGTTGCTCAATTTTAGTAGATAGTTCAATATTGAGATGAGCAAATGTCTCATATTGTTCGAGCAAGGTTTTATATGCTTCTTGTGAACTATCTCGCTTTTCTTGCAACATTTTTAACTTCTTTTGTTGACTAATGCAACTTTTAGCATATTTAAGATTTTCTTGCACAAGTTGCTCAAAAGAAGGTAGCTCATCATCACTATCACTATTATTATCACTATCACTAGGGATATACTTTTTGTTACCTTGTGCCATAAGGCACACTCATGAAGTGCTTGATGATGAGTGCTTGTACCCTCGCCTCTTGTGATGGTCTCCTTCTTCACTTGAAGAATCATCCCATGACCTTATTGATGTGAGGGCTTGTCCTTGCACTCCTTTATCTTGGGTGTGGGCTTGTTTGGACAAACTTCAACAAAGTGCCCAAACTCAACGCATCCATAGCATCCTTTCTTCCTTTGCTCATTTCTTTGATTGGTGAAAATGAAATCTTGAATTTGGATGGGCACACCCTTGACATTGAGCCTTTGGATCATCCTCTCCACCTTGTTGATAAGTTTTATTGATTCTTCATCAAGGTTGGAGGTGGAGGAGGAAGATTGATCATCATTACTTGATTCTTCATCATCATCATCCTCATCTTCTTCTTCTTCAATTGAGGAGCTTGAGCTTGAGCTTGTCTCAACTTGCTTGCCCTTCATCTTCTTTTTCTCACTACATGCGAGAGCTTTGCCTTTGCTTGATGATGAGGCTTCTTCTTGACCCATCTTCCGTGACATTTCAAATGCCACTATCTTGCCAATGACTATGGTGGGGGTCATGGTGCTCAAGTCCTCCATGTTGTGAATGATGGTGATAATGCTTGCATATTTCTTTTGTGGTAGCATGGAGATGATCTTCCTCACGATACCCGCATCATCTAGCTTTGTTAATCCTATTGAATGGAGCTCATAGATAATTAGATTCAAACGAGAATACATATCACGAACAAGCTCATCACCATTCATTTTAAAGGAATCATAATTTTGTTTAGCTAGACAATGTTTTTTGCTCATGGACATTAGTTGTGCCATCATGGAGCTCTTGGAGTTTTAACCAAATTTCATGTGCCATATTTAAAGTGAACACTTGGTTAAACACATCCATGCTAAAAGATTCAAGCAAGCAATGTTTAGCTCTAACATTGAAATGAATTTCTTTTTCTTCACTCTTTGTGGGTTTATTGGGATTCTTAATGGGTTTCATCCCATCATGAGTGACTCTCCAAACACCGAAATCTACCACCTCAAGGTGACAAACCATTCTAGCTTTATAGTAGGGGAAGTTAGTGCCATCAAAGTGCGGAGGCCTAGAGGTATCCATCCCAACCACTCTAAATAGTGTCGGCTCAACGGCGGTGAAGCCAAAGGTTCAAATTGAGCCAACCTGGCTCTGATACCACTTGTAAGGGACCATGATGCCTAAGAGGGGGGGGGTGAATTAGGCAACTTAAAACTCTAACTCTAAACTATGGCCTCTTTTTCTACCTAGTCAAAACCTATGCAAGAAAGTAATCTAAATGTGCAACTACGGTTTTGCTAGTGTGTTGCTATCTCTACCGTAAAAAGGAGTTATGTAACCTAGGTTCCAAACCTATCAACTAGCCTATC
This sequence comes from Miscanthus lutarioriparius, assembly GCA_904845875.1. Lineage (NCBI taxonomy): Eukaryota > Viridiplantae > Streptophyta > Magnoliopsida > Poales > Poaceae > Miscanthus > Miscanthus lutarioriparius. The sequence goes on from CAJGYO010000015.1 coordinate 27,947,037, forward strand.
ACTAAGCTAGGAAAGTAAAGCACAAACCAAGATTGCAATATAAATGCGGAAGCTAAAGAGTAAGGTAGATAAATGCAAACTCCCATCGACGACTACGGTATTTTTACCGAGGTATCGAGAAGCGCGCAAGCTTCCCCCTAGTCCTTGTTGGAGTCCCTCGCAAGGCCCAAGCTCCTAGTCGGGTAACTTCGTGGATAGCCTCGAGCCTTCCCCATGCGCAAGTGGGTCTCCGGTGTGCCTTCTGGCAAGCCTCTGCCGGACCGCTCCCCACTGTCTTCACTATCAAGCTTCCGGCCGAATCGCCGCAGGCCTTGTTCCCTTTAGTACACGATGGTGGCCACACCACAAACGTTGTTGGTGTGATCTTGTAAGACTACAAGCACCTCCGATGTACAACAATGGTGCGCGCAACCACCGAGTGGTAAGAGGTGTGCAAACCTCACTAAACACTAGGCCTAAACCTAGATCAAGCGCATAAGCGGTGGTCTAACTAACCTAAGCACTTCGCAAAGCACCTACACTAATCACCGAATATATCACTAAGCACTATGCAAGTGGAGATCATTAAAGTGGTGTATCAACACCCTTGGTATTTTTCCTTAGCTCTCCACATCTCAAATGGCTGGTTGGGGGGTCTATTTATAGCCCCACAAGTGAAAACTAGCCGTTGGACCCGAGACCCAACTTTCTGTTAGTGACCGGACGCTGATCATGTCCCGATCGAACGTGTCCAGTCCTACCGACCGTTGGAGTGTGCGCATTGATCGGACTCTAGGCCGAGTCTGATCTCACTCGATCAGATGCATCCGGTCGCGCTGGTGCTGCTCTGGAACCTTTTTGGACATGATCGGACGCTACTTCTTGGTGCATCCAGTCGTCTTGCCGTCGCACCCGATCACGCTAAGAGCATTGCCATTGATGATGAATAGTGAAGTCCGTGCATCCGGTGACTGCCTCGCTCATTGTTCGGTCGCTGTTGTTGATGCCTGCTATTGCCAAGCAACTGATCGGATGCGTCCGGTCCTCATAGGGCCATGTTCGGTCACCTCTGCCGAGCTTATTTCTTCACGATCTTGCGTCTGGCTTGGTTCCCATATTCGTGCTTGGACTTTGCTTGATATCTTGGGTCTTCTCTTGTGCTTCTAGGGTCTTGCTTATGGTGTTGATCGTGGGATCATCATGTCACCTTCGTCCAAGTCATGTCTTGCACCCTATTGAACTACAAAACAATTAGTTGCAAATTTATTAGTGCAATTTGGTTGTGTTGGTCATCAAACACCAAAATCCAAAGTAAATGGGCCTATGGTCCATTTTCCTTACACTATGCAAAAGTTATTCATAAAAAAAAGAGTTGAAAAAAATGGACACAAAAGTGTCCGAGATATTGAAAACAATGGGTACTTAGATGCTCGCCTGAAAAAAAGGAAAAGAGAGACGAATAAGATAACCTCTGTTCTCTAGCAAATGTTTCTAAGTTTCAAAGGAGAGATATGTTTTCAACGAGCAAAGTAGAATTAGGTTAGCCACCATATATATATCCACCATACATCCACACACATGCACATCTTGATTTGATTGTATGACTCAACTCTCTTTGGATCCGTTGTTTTAGTTTACAATATATGCATTGCAAGTATGTTCTAGCTTTCTCCCTACCCAAGAACCATAAGCCTTAGTAGTAGGAAGAGAAAAGGCATAACATCTTTACTACCTTTGGTGAGGATCCACAAATACCACATATATTAAGAGACTTGAGAGTGTCATACAATGGAATCTCTGAGTTTTATTTTGAAAACTGATAAAAACTCTAGAACAATGTTTGATGAGGACATCAACACCAAAGCTAAATCCATGCCGACACGAGTACCAGTTGGTCCTATTACTCACGCCCGTGCTCATCACATTAATCATCAAGTAAGTTCACTCTTGAGTTCCTGTCCATCATATTTAGACCATGGAGACGCGTGCATTCTTGTTTTGGTTAGGAACCAGGGAGAGGACCGAAAGGGACAAGGATTCGCGGAGGCTGAATTCAGACTCCAGGACAGCTCCAACTTGTGATGGTCACCACAGTCGCATACGGACTCGGATTGGGGCGTTCAAGTACTTCATGGAATCCTTATGAAGTCTATTTTCTTATGGATCTAGAATCAAGTCCATATCTGTTTTGAGGTGGCCGCAATGACTGAATTACGACTGAGAGCTTGTCTGTCCAAAGGTGCTGCGTCACCTTAGTTTGGTCCAATGGGCCGTGTATCAAGTTGGGTCCATTAGGGACGCGTCCTAGGGTTGGAGAATGACCCCAACACCCTGGTGGTCGTCCTTCCACCTTCATATACTCCTTAGCCACCACCAAGAATAGTTGGGTTTTGTTTAGATCAAGTTTAGCTCTCGGTACTTGCTCGTAAGCGCGCGTGCTGGATCAGCCGCCCGTCTTCTTGTCTTCGGAACCCCACCTTAATTGAGATTGAGTTTGAAACTTTCATCTACATCTAGTAATTCATTACTTGCTATACTTGTTCTTGCTAGTTCTTCGATTGCTTGCAGGACGAGTGCCCTAGTGGCCGGTGACGCGCTCCACAAGATCGCGATAGCTGTTGGAGGTGGTGTATCGGTTGCTAAGGCGCAGCCTGGAAGGCTGTAGTCGGGCCATGAACGTTGTCGCCACCCATCAATCGAGTTATCCCACACCTCTCGTTGAAAGATCAGGAACAAACCCTAGCGGGATCATATAAGTTGGTAATTAGAGCAAGGTTTATCGGTGAGAGTCTTCCAATCTTTCGTTGTTCTAATTTTTCCTATAGTCTAGAAAAGCCAAAAAAATATAGTAGATTAGTTTTACCCGTGATCCTATAAACTCTTTGAGCCTTTGCTAGCACTGCTTAGTTAGGGCTTGTTGATTCGTCGGCTACATCGGTTGTGTCGAGTTGTTGGTCTTAGTTTTTGTCCTTTAGAGTTTTGAGTTCTTGTCACAACCGTGTGCTAACATATAAACCTTCTGTTGGCTGAATCCGAATACATCCTTATGTTCAAGACCGAGTAGGAATCTGAGTTTGAGACCAAATCCCATGTGGTGTTGAGTTCAAGTTGGAATCGGTTTTTAGTCCAAATTGACAGCTGCCTGGTTGCTATTGTGAGTCCGAATCTGAGTACATCTTTTTTTTTACCGGAATACCCCTGTCCTTCGAAAAAAGTTTGTGTGGTGTGTGACTCCTGTGAAGTCTTTTTGTTATATAATCAGTTTTGAGGATCCCCTGAAAAAAAAAAAAAAAAAAAAGAAAAAATAGGAAAAAAAAGAAAAGGGGCTGTTCGTTGTGCTTCTCCATTGTTTCTGGTGGTGTGTTGTGACTTCCTTTGTGTCTAGGCTCGTGCCTCTAACACGGTCTAGGCTAGGACCAGCATAGTACCACCATTCAACGATTATTCAGCTTGCTTTTGTGACTAACGTGGTGCTAGTACTTCCTTGCTTCAGCCCACCTATAGCTCCACATATTTCGACTACAGCTTGATAGGTGTTGTTGTTGCGGCACCGATACACTTCATTCCATGGTTGCAGACTTGTTGGTTGCCGTTCCCTCCTGTTGAGCAAGGTAAGAATTGGTAAGAGCTTTTGTAATAGGTTGAGAGTGAGCGCCTTGTAGTAGTACATCCTAATAGCTATAGGGCTTTTATTTCTTCACCTGTTTTCTTGTTGCCCTTGTCTTTTAAACCATGTCAGGATCATAGGATGTTAACAAGAGGCCACAATCTCCTCGCACCAAGGGCATCATTCAACGTTTTACAAGGCAAGTGCAGCTGCATACAGAAGGACTCGATCAAGATTTATAGGTTTCCAATGACAAGATTGGGCAATTGGAGGCCACCCAACTTGCCACCACCACCAAGCTTACAGGATTGGAGGCATCTGTTGCCCATATGGACAGAAGCCTTGCTGCTCTTCTAAAGCATTTTGATGACTTCCACACGAAAGACAAAGAGCAGCATAATGAAGACAACAAGGACGAAGAGCGACTCGAAGATAATTATGATGATGATTATACTGCTGATACTGAACATGATGCTCATGACACTCGTGACCGGCGTCGCCTATGCCATAATCATAGAGGTATGGGTGGTCACCGCCGACATGAGGTACCCAATAATAATGATGCTTTCAGTAAGATAAAATTTAAGATACCTCCTTTTGATGGTAAATATGATCCTGATGCATACATTACTTGGGAAATTGCTATTGATCAAAAGTTTGCATGTCATGAATTTCCTGAGAATACACGTGTTAGAGCTGCTACTAGTGAGTTTACTGATTTTGCTACTGTTTGGTGGATAGAATATGGCAAGAAAAATCCTAATAACATACTACGAACTTGGAATGCTTTGAAACGAATCATGAGGGCCATATTTGTTCCTTCTTACTATGCACGTGATTTGTTAAATAAATTGCAACAACTGAGACAGGGTGCTAAAAGTGTAGAAGAATATTATCAAGAATTGCAAATGGGTATGTTGCGTTGTAATTTAGATGAGGATGAGGAACCTGCTATGGTAAGATTTTTGGGTGGGTTAAATCGTGAAATTCAGGACATCCTTGCGTATAAAGAATACACTAACATAACCCGTTTGTTTCATCTTGCTTGTAAAGATGAAAGGGAAGTGCAGGGGCGACGTGCCAGTGCCAAGAATAATATTTCTACAGGGAAAACTAATTCATGGCAGCCCCGCACGACTACTACTCCAACTACATGTGCTCCTATGCCATCATCCAGCGACAAACCTCGTGCTACTTCCGCAAATTCAGTGGCGAAGACGACCCAGAAGCCTGCTATGAGTGCTTCATCCATGGCATCTACAGGTAGAACAAGAGACATTCAGTGTCACCGGTGCAAGGGATATGGACATGTGATGCGTGACTGTCCAAGCAAGCGTGTTATGGTCGTTAAAGATGATGAAGAGCAGATTGGTGCAGAGGATGCAGATCATTATGAGAGCCTCATTGTGCAGCGTGTGCTTAGCGCACAAATGGAGAAGGTGGAGCAAAATCAGCGGCATACACTGTTCCAAACAAAGTGTGTCATTAAAGAGCATTCGTGCTGTTTGATAATTGATGGAGGTAGTTGCAACAACTTAGCTAGCAGCGATATGGTAGAGAAGCTTGCACTTACAACCAAACCGCACCCACATCTATATCACATTCGATGGCTCAACAATAGTGGTAAGGTTAAGGTAACGAGATTGGTACGAATTCATTTAGCTATTGGATCATATCATGATGTTGTTGAGTGTGATGTTGTGCCTATGGAAGCTTGTCATATTCTGCTCGGTAGACCATGGCAATTTGATATAGATTGTATGCATCATGGTAGATGAAATATGTATTCTCTCATACACCATGATAAGAAAATTGTTTTGCTTCCTATGTCTCCTGAAGCTATTGTGCGTGATGATGTTGCTAAAGCTAAGAAAACTAAATCTGAGATCAATAAAAATGTCAAATCTATTAGTAGTAACAAAGATGAGATAAGATTGAAAGGACATTGCTTGCTTGCTACTAAATCTGATATTAATGAATTGGTTGCTTCCACTTCTGTTGCCTATGCTTTGGTTTGCAAGGGTGCTTTGATTTCAGTTCACGATATGCAACATTCTTTGCTCCCTGCTGTTGCTAACATTTTGCAGGAGTTTTTGGATGTTTTCCAAGTGAGATACCAGCGGGGCTGCCACCAATACGAGGGATTGAGCACCAAATTGATCTTATTCCTGGTGCACCTTTGCCAAACCGTGCGCCATACAGGACTAATCTAGAAGAAACGAAGGAAATTTAGTGACAAGTGCAAGAACTACTCGACAAAGGTTATGTGCGTGAGTCCCTTAGTCCTTGTGCTGTTCCTGTCATTTTAGTGCCTAAGAAAGATGGAACATGGCGTATGTGTGTTGATTGTAAAGCTATTAATAATATCACCATATTCCACGATTGGATGATATGCTTGATGAACTGAGTGGTGCTATTGTGTTTTCCAAAGTTGATTTGCGAAGTGGGTACCACCAGATTTGTATGAAATTGGGAGATGAATGGAAAACTGCTTTCAAAACTAAATTTGGTTTATATGAGTGGTTAGTCATGCCTTTTGGGTTAACTAATGCACCTAGTACCTTCATGAGGTTAATGAACGAGGTTCTACGTGCTTTTATTGGTAACCTTGAGAAGTGCACCTTTTGCACCGATCGAGTGTCTTTTCTTGGCTATGTTGTGACTCCATAGGGAATTGAGGTTGATCAAGCCAAGGTAGAAGCTATACAGGGATGGCCTGTACCAAAGACTATCAGACAAGTGCGGAGTTTCCTAGGACTTACTGGTTTCTATCGCCGATTTGTGAAGGACTTCAGTACCATTGATGCACCTTTGAATGAGCTTACAAAGAAGGGAGTGCCTTTTAGTTGGGGCAAAGTACAAGAGAACTCCTTCAATATGCTGAAAGATAAGTTGACACATGCACCTCTCCTCCAACTTCCTGATTTTAATAAGACTTTTGAGCTTGAATGTGATGCTAGCAGAATTGGACTAGGTGGTGTTTTGTTACAAGAAGGCAAACCTGCTGCGTATTTTAGTGAAAAATTGAGCGGGCCAGTTCTAAATTATTCTACTTATGATAAGGAATTGTATGCTCTTGTTCGCACATTAGAAACATGGCAGCATTACTTGTGGCCCAAAGAGTTTGTTATTCATTCTGATCATGAGTCTTTGAAGCATATTCGTAGTCAAGGGAAAGGGAAAGAGAATATTATTGCTGATGCTTTGTCTAGGAGATATACCTTGCTAAATCAACTTGATTACAAAATCTTTGGATTAGAAACAATTAAGGACCAATACGTTAATGATGTTGATTTTAAAGATGTGTTGTTGCATTGTAAAGATGGGAAAGGTTGGAACAAATTCATCTTTAGTGATGGGTTTGTGTTTAGAGCTAACAAGCTATGCATTCCAGCTATCTCCGTTCGTTTGTTGTTGCTGCAGGAAGCGCATGGAGGTGGCTTGATGGGGCATTTTGGAGCTAAGAAAATGGAGGACATACTTGCTGGTCATTTCTTTTGGCCAAAGATGAGAAGAGATGTGGAGAGGTTTGTTGCTCATTGCACGACATGTCAAAAGGCTAAGTAACGGTTAAATCCACACGGTTTGTATTTGCCTCTACCTGTTCCTAGTGCTCCTTGGGAAGATATTTCTATGGATTTTGTATTGGATTTGCCAAGGACTAGGAAGGGATGTGATAGTGTGTTTGTGGTTGTTGATAGATTTTCTAAGATGGCACATTTCATACCCTGTCACAAAACGGATGATGCTACTCATATTGCTGATTTGTTCTTTCTAGAAATTGTTTGTTTGCATGGTGTGCCCAACACAATTATTTCTGATCGTGATGCTAAATTTCTTAGTCATTTTTGGTAGACTTTATGGGGAAAACTGGGAACTAAGCTTTTGTTTTCTACTACATGTCATCCCCAAACCGATGGTCAAACTGAAGTTGTCAATAGAACTTTGTCTACTATGTTAAGGGCTATTCTAAAGAAGAACATCAAGATGTGGGAAGATTGTTTGCCTCATATTGAATTTGCTTATAATCGTTCGCTGCATTCTACTATAAAGATGTGCCCATTTCAGATTGTATATGGTTTCTTGCCTCGTGCTCCTATTGATTTGATGCCTTTGCCATCTTCTAAAAAACTAAATTTTGATGCTACTAAGCGTGCTGAATTGATGTTAAAACTGCATGAAACAACTAAAGAAAACATAGAGCGTATGAATGCTAAATATAAGTTTGCTGGTGATAAAGGTAGAAAGGAACTAATATTTGAACCTAGAGATTTAGTTTGGTTGCACTTGAGAAAGGATAGGTTTCCTGATTTCAGAAAGTCTAAATTGATGCCTAGGGCTGACGGACCATTTAAAGTGTTAGAGAAAATTAATGATAATGCATATAAACTCGATTTGCCTGCAGAATTTGGGGTTAGTCTCACATTTAACATTGTAGATTTGAAGCCATATTTGGGAGAAGAAGACGAGCTTGAGTCGAGGACGCCTCAAATGCAAGAAGGGGAGGATGATGAGGACATCAACACCAACGCTACATCCACGCTGATACGAGTACCAGTTGGTCCTATTACTCGCGCCCGTGCTCGTCACATTAATCATCAAGTAAGTTCACTCTTGAGTTCCTGTCCATCATATTTAGACCATGGAGACACGTGCACTCTTGTTTTGGTTAGGAACCAGGGAGAGGACCGAAAGGGACAAGGATTCGCGGAGGCTGAATTTGGACTCTAGGACAACTCCAACTTGTGATGGTCACCACGGTTGCATATGGACTCGGATTAGGGCGTTCAAGTACTTCATGGAATCCTTATGAAGTCTATTTTCATATGGATCCAGAATCAAGTCCATATCTATTTTGAGGCGGCCGCAATGACTGAATTACGACTAAGAGCTTGTCTGTCCAAAGGTGCTGCGTCACCTTAGTTTGGTCCAATGGGCCGTGTATCAAGTTGGGTCCATTAGGGACGCATCCTTGGGTTGGAGAACGACCCCAACACCCTGGTGGTCATCCTTCCACCTTCATATACTCCTTAGCCACCACTAAGAATAGTTGGGTTTTGTTTAGATCAAGTTTAGCTCTCGCTACTTGCTTGTAAGAGCGCATGCTGAATCAGCCGCCCGTCTTCTTGTCTTTGGAACCCCACCTTAATTGAGATTGAGTTTGAAATTTTCATCTACATCTAGTAATTCAGTACTTGCTATACTTGTTCTTGCTAGTTCTTCGATTGCTTACAGGACGAGTGCCCTAGTGGCCGGTGACGCGCTCCACAAGATCGCGGCAGCTGTTGGAGGTGGTGTATCGGTTGCTAAGGCGCAGCTTGGAAGGCTGTAGTCGGGCCGTGAACGTCGTCTCCACCCATCAATCGAGTTATCCCACACCTCTCATCGAAAGACCGGGAACAAACCCTAGCGGGATCATATCAATGTTGAACAAAGAACTTGAGACATAGTGCTTGACTTGATTGTTCTGTCTTTCAATTGCTCAAGACTCAAGTGAAGGATAAGAAGTCCCATGGTTGAAGGTAATATGGGTAAATTTGAAAGTCAGAATAGTTTGTTCTAATCCGGAGGAGATTTTCTGATTGAACGCATGTGTACTTTTGAGGCGCGAAAGCATAGTAGCAACTCCTGATCCATTGCTAAGTTTAGCTTTGCTCAGGGACTAGAAAAGGTTAAGCTTGGAGGAGCTTGTTGATGGTCACTAACACCAATTATAAACCGACAACATAACCTGCATTTATACTTAATTCCATCACCAAACATAGGTATAGGGGTTTAAACTAATAAATTCCATGAGTTTTAGTGAATCTGTGTTTTTAGCAGGGTTTATCTAGAAAACCATCAAGGGGACCTATTCGTTAAAGGAAATTACGGAATTCCATCGCGTAAATGGTGTGGGAAGATTCTAGAAGACTCCAAGAGGCTCTCCATCGAAGCAGACCCCGAGGGGATGCCATGTGGGGCTGGCTGACCCCACCTACAGGCCGACCAGCCTATAGGTCCCACTAGTCAGCCTCCGCTTCAAAAGTTGGTTCTCCACCGCCATTGAGATCCAATTTTCTGTTTATTCAAGTCAATTTGATCCGAGGACTCAGGATTGATGCTCCAGCCTATATATATCAACCCCTATCCCCCTCCGTCATTAGATCCCTAAAATCCTAATTCATATCCCTCATTCAGATCATTACACATCAGGAGGATTAGGTCTAGAGCTCTCCAATGTAGTAGATTAGTAGCTTGAGAGTGAGGGTCGAGTTGGGCTCATGCTCAAGTTCCGGATCTAGTATTGGAGGCTAGGCAAAGCCTTGTATCTTCATTTCTACATCTTGTAAGACTTATTATCAATTTATCACATTCTTATCTACATGGCTATGCTTACTTTGAATATATATCCTGCCTAGTTATGGTTATCATTACTTTTGTGTGTGGGTTCATAGAGCGCTTAGCCTGCTAGTTTACCAGTTAGGCTAAGTAGCCGAATCTCATGTAAGCATGGTGCTTAGATGATGCTCTACCTATGAGTGCACCCTGTTCTCTGGTTGGGTGGTAGCAGTGGGAGGTGATAGCCCCGTCTATCCTTTATAGTCCACTCTGAAATGAGCAGGTTCTTAAATTGTAGGACCGTAGTCGCGTCAGTAGAGGTATCTATTATGTGTGCTCTATCATCTAAGAGGCATCCCAAAGTGCACAAGAGTAGACTTAGTCTTAGCTATAGTTGGATGTAAATATACTTTGACCATGTAATAGGAATATCATAGGAATCTACCTCATCCGTTGTTTTCCTGAGTTGACTAGTTTACATTATCTTAGTGATCTATCCCCTGAGTGTCATTATGCTTTATTCCTATCATTACATTCACCCCTGCTTTAGCTATGCTGGTATGTTGATTAGTAGACATTCCTTTGTTATCCAACAAATCTTTACTCCATTGTTTCCCTACAGTAAAATATAAATAACGATACCTGGAATAGTCCTGGTAAAATGCTATAATGGTATTATGTGCGCTTACGGAATCCTTCATATTCTATTTGCACTTAATAAATACTAATAGTGGTACTTGTCCAAAATCATTTACACATGGTAAAATTGCTTGGGCAAGCAACTCAAATCCATTTGAGCTTAATTTCCATATCTTTGAAGAGTTGTCATCAATTACCAAAAAGGGGGAGATTGAAAGGTCCTTGTTTGGTTTTGGTAATTGGGTGACAACCTTAGGTGGACTAATATGTGTTTGAGTGAGATACACAGGTGATTAGTCCATAGGTACATCATGTGAGAGCAACCTTTGCCATGGAGGTGAAATGGCTTGGAGATGTTGCAAAGCTCACATGTGTGATGAAGGAGCTCATTGCATATGAGACATGACATGGGTCATGTGATCAAGGTGCAGAAGATCAAGACAAGACTTGGCTGACGGACCAGTTGCAAATGTGAAGGGCAAGTTGAGTGATGACTTGGCACCGATAGACCGAGGCAACGGTGAAGAGCAAGTGAAGTCAAGATCGATGAACCAAGAAGGTCACATGGGGATATGAAGTGGATCATATTATTTGTTGATCAAGGTTGGTGCATGTGTTGCATAAAAAATGGAGGAGATGGAATAGAATGCACAAGGCAAAGGTATTACCTATAGGGCATTTCATTTCACTAGTCATAGGTGCGTAGAGAAGTTGATGACCGGGTTTAGGATAGATGGCCGCACTATCAAGAGGAGCAAACTTGATTGCATATTGGTCATCAAGTGCAACTTGAGCGATCTAACTTTGCATACGTGTTAGGATCGAGTGGCGTGGTGATTTGAGTGATTAACTCCTTGAAAAATATTTGTGAAAAGCTAACACACATACACATGGTGGTGTACACTTGGTGGTGTTGGCACATTTGCAAAGGAGAAGTTAGAGTTGATGTGGATCAATTCGGTGAAGAAAAGGAGGCGAAAAGAGGTCATTGGAGGTGACTGGATGCTAGTCTCGGCATAACCAGACTATGCCTGGCACATCAAGTCAGTTGGCGCGTGGTGGCGTGGCCTCGGTCGAGTAACCTGACGTTGGCGCAAAGGGGTGAATGGACACTCTAAAGGGGCATCCGGTGAAGGCTGACATATGGTGATGTAATGGCCTACGTCCGATCGGGTAGGACCTAATGTGTCTGATCATCATTCAATGGCTCTGGGGGCTCTCTGTTCATGACTAGACTCCATGGTTCGAGTGTCCAGTCAGTTCAACGTCGCATCCGATCATTTGCTGCGTTGCTCATGGTAGCGCGTGATCGGACTCAGCAGTGGTGCGTCCGGTCATGGACTCAGCGCATCCGGTCATTCTTTGTCTATAGGCACGCAAAGCCGATCGTTGGGATCGAGCGGTGCTCGTTTGAAGTGGGGGACACATGGCAGCAATCCAGCGACTGTACGCTGGGTTGGCTACATCCGGTCAGATGGACCTGTGCATCCGGTTAATGCATGGTTTGTCCAGTGAAGGGGCAATGGCTCTTTGAGCCCTTAGGGCTATAAATACTATAACACCCCGGTGTTAAGCATTGCATTTGACATCTGCATTTCATGAGCACAAGCATCGTCCAAGCATTCATGAACATGAGCATATGAAATTTCATCTCATTCTTATACATTGTCACATGAAATGTTGATTTATATATATGCTTATGCTTGCAATCATGTATGACCAATGTATGAAATGGTTGTGAGGTCATGAAAACACCTTAGACACATCTAGGATGGTAAATGGAACAATGTTTGTATTCATTATATAGGCCAATTTTGCTTCTACGTGTTGGTTTCATTTGAATGCCATTTTCATGACACTCGTTTGACTAAAGTCGAACAATAGCTTAGATTGTTTGCATGGTTGTGTGACCTAAATAAAAGTTGTAGTACTTGACTAGGGTAACAACTTTTATTTTTGGGTCAAGGTCTAATTCAGTGCATAGCATGCTCAAAAATAGCTCACAAGTAGCAAGGAAATGCTGTTTTGAGACTTGCAAAAATTTCTAAGTCATAATGCTGTTTATAGTTTCAATGTACCCCAATTGGGAGCATTGTAACTAGATAACCATTGAGAATTAGGGGATGCTTCCTAAAGCAAAGTTGTAGATGGCATGTAGCTCTACAACTTTCATTAATGGAGTTTTTGCAATGGACGAACAGATTAGGAGTTATAGGATCACTAAGTTGCGCTGTTAGTCGTCGATGGCAGGACTGAATCGTGTGGACGCGCGCGGCATCGTGGCCGACTGGCCTTAGGCCATGGTCGCCGCATGGTGGCAACACGCTGGCATTGGCCCAGTCGGTCAGGCCAGAGCAGGCACATAAGCACTGTGCCCCTGCTGCTCACTCCACTCGCTCGCTCTCACTTCCTCCCTCTCGCTCTGCCTCGCCAAAGCGCCGCGCCGAGTTCGCTGTGCGCCGCCGTAGCTCCGCCGTAGCCACTCACCGCCAATGTAGCCTCACTGACCAATTCGCCTCGGCCACAACTGCTCCACCATCACCTCCACCTCCTCGAGCCACCGCATCACCTATCGACCCTAGGTATATCAGCATTTAGAATCGCCATTACCGCCATCATGACCGGAGCGCCGCCGCGCTCGCAGCTCACCGTGGCCCCGCCATTCCACTGCACCGCATGCCTCCGTCTTCTTTGGTCTAGCACCACACTAGAGTCTAGATGCTTAGGCCAAATCTAGGGTTGATGCTACCTCTTGACTATGCCAGAACGAGTCATCGCCCCACGCGCCGTCCGCCATGGCCGCCATGGCACTCGAGCTCATCGCCGTCGAGTTGGTTCACCATCTCCCTCCTTTCTCTCACGTCTTAGGTCGAGTAACCCTAGACCTAGCTAGTGGCATGACGGAGACCCACCTTTCACCGCCATCTAGCCAGAACAGTGAGAGCACCGCTGTGCTCCGTTTGCCGCCGCAAGGCCATGCACACAGCCAAGCTCATCGACGCCACCTTGAACCCTCACCTACATCGTGTAACATCGCTAGGTCACCAAGACAGAGTAGCCATCCTCACCTAAGTGTGCCATAGCCGGAGATGGCCAGCATACCGCCACTAGACCTCCACCGTCCGCCATGGCCGCCGCCGAGCTTGCTCCACCGAGCCACCAAGCCAACTAAGCCTACCAGTCGATGCGCGGGGGTGAGAAGAGTGGAACGGTGAAGACACTACCGCCGGAGACCTCGCCGTCGACGGGTTCTCGCCGGTCAGCACCGTCCCCTATTTTGGTCTCGTTGATGGGTGGGTCCCATTGACCGCGGGTCCTAGCTGTCAGTCGGATTTTGTTTTGATTTTCTGATTTATTTTTCCAGATTTGAATGCATGTTTCAAAAATTCATATCCAGAGCTAGGAGTGTCCAAATGGGGTGAACCAAATTTTGTTGGTTTCATCTTGAAGTTTACTATTTGTTAAAAATATGAAATATACTATTTAGGGTATTTTTTCTAGTAGAATTAAATTGAGCAAGATAAATGCTTTTAAAGTAGTTTATATCTTGTAAATTGCATAACTTGAGCTAGGAATGTGATAGAATTGTGATTCGAATTTTGCTAGTCTTGTGTTGACATGCTCTAGCTAGAAAAAATATTAAACCTACAGTAAGCATAATTGAAATATGGTCTTCATAATTAATCCTAATTAATAGCTAGTTTCTAGTGAAATTAATTGGTGTAAAAATACATAACATATGATCATGCAAATTTTGACACCGTATTCTTATGCTTGGAGGAATGTAAGAAAAATATTAAATATGTTGCTTGACACTTTTCACTATGCTAAACTATTTTTGCTTGAATAAGCCTATGTAACTTATCATTTTTGTAGAAGTAGTTATACTTATCCAAATGGCATGAAATTAACTTGATGATCTAATTATAATTGTACAACCGAATTGGTAGCTTTTTATGCAAAATGTTGTCAAGCTAGCTCCACTTATAAAGCCTTGCATAATCCTTGGAGTCACTTTATTTTTGGTTTACGACGGGTAAGTCTAGTTGAGTACCTTCTCGTGCTCAGGGTTTTATTCCCATTGTTGCAGATGGTACGGTGCATCATGGCTATTGCAAGAACTGCTTCTATCCCACTGTGGATGAGGAATGAGACCTAGGTAGGCATCTCTTATTAATCCTTCTTACATGCTTTTGTGGAAGTGTGATTGTGGGCTGGCACTATGTTTAAACAATGATGGCAGATGTTAGTTTCAAACTTTAATTTGTTTCTGCTACTATTTTACTGACTTGGTTTGTAATAACCTAAATTCGTACTCTGATGAATGAACTATAATTGTGAACCTTATGTAACATGTGACATGTATGTTGAATCATGTATGATATTGGTTGTATGTTGATGGTTAATCGAGACCCTTCGTGGTACTCGATAGACTACGGGGTTTATATGGGCTTAAGTATGACAGTGCGACCGCTTGCGGGCTGCCATTGTACTTGTGCCCTTATAAATTGGTCGGTTCTGCTTCAACTGGCATTAGAGCAAGATTCAACATTAATTGCCACAGGTGTATTTAAAACAAAGGTTTTTGTTTTCCAAAACTAGTTTCTAGCAACTTATAGCTATATATATGTAGGTGTTTAAAAACCTAGAGTTTGAATCTAGAGTGTGCCAGTGATCACTTTCCTTTATACCCAGTTAAGGACTTCAGGTGTCTAATTAAGTACTAACTTGGGGGTTTTCCATTGCGTCGTTCATACGGTGTGCTATTGTATGGATGCCATTCACTTTACTGATAATGTATGGATCAAATGCCTCTACGCCCAAGGTAAGATGCCAATCATCATCACAGTGGAATGACCACAAGATGTGAGTGTGCGGACTATGGGGAGAGTTAGCTTTGATACTGAAGTATATATATGCCTCATATATATACAGAAGTATTTAATTGTGGGTTAGCTTTGATGCTGCTATTTACTTTTGGGTAGCTTTGATATGGAAGTATATATATGGGTATATATGGAAGTATTTAGATTGCAACATAGAGCCCAGATTTACATTCTGCATATATAATTGTGGGGTTGGGCTGAAATAAAATTCTTGTGCAGGTACACTAACAGCGAAATACGTAGCCCGACTAGTTACGTTATATATGAGAGAACATATGTATGCCATTGTGTATGTCGTTAGAAGTGTTAATTCTCCTAAGTTTGTGAGGACGTACGAAACATGCATGCATCATGATAAATCATTATTACATACTTGCATTGTTCCTCCCCTTATAAATCTCTTACTCAATTATGTAACTCTTATCCATTATGTCATTGTCTCATGAGAGTTGCACCATGTTGTTGGTACAGATGGCAGCACCAGCTGGAAGTGAGAATTTCCTATTGATGTTTGGTACTCTTGCCCTACTTTGGAGAGTCTTGCATTATGCGAGGTATTACGAACCGCCCCTCTATTACTAGAATGAAGTATACCTGGAGGGACAACCATGGTATGAAGTACAGCTGACCATACCAGCTCATAACCAAGCACCCTTCTGGCAGGAATGGAAGGCGGAATCTGAAGGAAGAACTCCTTGGGAGGCTGGCCAAGTAGTGGCTTTTGAGGTGCTGAGTCAGATTTGTTAGCAGCACGGGGATGAGCTTACCGGCAGTGCTACTGGTACTTTTCCTCGAGTGGATCCATCCATGGTAGTATGGGCATAGCGCAACAGCAATGCGTTGATCTAAGACTGGGATGAGCGGGCAGACAGTTCTAGTCCCATTATGAGCGCAATATTTGCAGTGATGAATATGTTCTATACTCATCAGGACACCAGGGACTTCTGGCAGGAGTCCTATACCACTTGCATGGATAAGCTCATGAGAGCCAAAGTTGCACAGTGTAAGCTAAAGAAGCATGTGCGCAAGCACAAAAAGGCAGCAAGTGAGGCTCGATGGGAAACTGGTCAAGCATATGTAGCATTGGGAGATCTCCACACCCAAATAGAGCAAGTTGATCAGTAGAGGGCTGCCGCCCAAGAGGCAAGAGCGGATGATCGGACAGTGCTAGCAACACTACGGGAGCAGCTGGAGGCCACCTGTGCCGAGGCGTTCACCGCTACACGCCAGCGGATCCTAGCAAACAACCATGTAGCTATGGCAGAAGCAGAATGAGACAGGACCCAAGCTAGGACCATGTTGAGAGGGACTAGTGCCAGCAGTTTGCACAGAGCAAGAACATGGTGGTTGATCTTCAGCATGAGGTGCATTTCCTGAACAACTAACTGCACCCGATCCTTGATGAAGAAGAAGAAGATCTAGAGATGTTGGTCGAGGATGACGGTTGGGAGGAAGAAGAAGTGGAGGTAGAGGATGATCCTATCTCAAACCTCGATAGTGAGCACACTAAGGATTAGAATCACCTAGTGACTAGTTAAAGCGATAGATGTATCCCTATTATTCATGTAATGGACTTGTAGCTTAAGGTTCGGTATTCGTGATTTGACTTCCATGTAATATTGGCACTTTGCATGTGGTTTCACTATGGGTTGAACTTTAATGAAATTCCAGTTTTGTTTTACTAGTGGCACTTTGCATGTGGTTTCACTATGGGTTGAACTTTAATGAAATTCTGATAAGTGATCAAATTTGTGATGTCATGTTGCGAGAATGAATTATTATGCCTCTATTTTATTGTATGAATTTAAGATTCTCTCCAATAATTTTAGTTTGGCATGATTATACAATTCATCTACAATCTCCAAACATCATCCAATAATCTCTTATTGTTATAACTTTGCAGATGACTCGCACTCGTGCTGGAGCAGGCAACAGCCAAGGTGGCAACGACGGTGACTTACCACCACTACCACCACCATCTACGAATGAATTCTTTGCATAGTTCTTGGGTAGTTAGAGAACAATGGAGGAAACACTGCACCTTATTGCGCAGAACACTACTCACGCCCGTCAGCAACAACAAGGGCCTGAGCCGAATCAATATAGCTCTTTCAAGGATTTTCTAGACACAAAGACTCCTATCTTCAAGGTGGCCAAAGAACCGCTTTAGGTGTATGAATGGATTAACACAATCGAGCAAAAGTTCTGTCTATTGAGGGTTATGTAGCATCAGAAGGCAGAATATGCGTCCCATCAACTGTAGGAACCGGCCAGGATATGGTGGACCCATTTCCTGTCGTCTCTATCTGCCAACTCTTAGGTCACATTGGAGAAATTCAAGTTAGCCTTTAGGGGACATCACATTCCCCCCGGGCTAATGCGCATGAAAGCAGCCGAGTTCATGCGACTCACACAAGGGACCAAGACCCTCATGAAGAACTAGCATGCCTTCAACAATTTGTCCCATTATGCCCTATGGTTCGTTGATATAGAGGAAAAGAAGATAAAAAGCTTCAAGAGAGGCCTTGGCACTAAGCTAATGAAAACTATGGCCAACTCGAGGTGTACCACATACAATGAGTTCATTAGTGATGCCTTGACTCAGGAGAACCAGAACAATTTGCACGCAGCGGTGAATGGCCACAAAAGAGCAGCTAAGGCAGGTGCCTCAGGATCTTCCCAGTCTAGAGCTCCAGTGGTGGCTAGGCCACAGTTTCATCCACCAACACCTAAGTTTAGGCCTCCTCCGCCAAAAGACTAGGCCAGCCGACCTTAGAAGGTGTTTCATAAGGTGTTCACCATTGCCCTACCCAAGGAAAACAGAGGGCAAGGAAGCTCAGTAGGACCAAGGAGCAACCAGCCATGCTTCAACTGTAATCAGTTGGGCCATTGGTCCAAGGAGTGCCCCCATCCTAAGAAGAACAGCAATCAAATCTAGGGAAATCAGAAGCAGGTCAATCCTAAAGCACGTCCTAGATACATGCATTACACCGCTGTTGAAGAAGCTCCTGCAGGAGATTGTCACCTTCAGTATGTTTCTTGTTAACAAACATCTAGCCATTGTTTTATTTGATTCTAGAGCTTCTCATTCATTTATGAGCCAAATATTTGCATCTAAGTATGATAAAAAAATAATTGAGGTAAACAAGGGTGGTTATAGTTTAAGTTCGGCTAGGGCTACTATCTCTACAAATTAGATAGTTAGGGATGTGCTCATCTCTATACAAGAGAGGGAGTACACAGTGGATCTGATAGTATTGCCCGAATTAGCCATAGATGTGATCTTAGGCATGAAATGGATGAGTGATCATGGAGTTCTCATTGACACTAGCACTAGGACAATTATGTTGAGAGAACCAAAGGGAGGTAATGCTTTTCTAGTACCACTTCCCCAAAGTTTTGATCTCCAAAACTTGTCTTGTGCTATCCAGGCCACTACCCTTTGTGATATTCTAGTGGTTTGTGAGTTTCCTGATGTATTTATAGATGAGTTGCTAGGTTTACCGCCTGATAGGGATGTAGAATTTAGGATCGAGTTAGTGCCAGGTACGGCACCTATCTCAAGAAGACCCTATAGGGTGCCACCAAATGAGTTAGCTGAACTTAAAATTCAGTTACAAGAACTATTGGACAAAGGTCTCATTCAACCTAGTTCCTCTCCATGGGGATGTCCAACTTTATTTGTAAAGAAGAAGGACAAGTCATTGAGAATGTGTGTGGATTATAGGCCGCTTAATGTTGTGACCATTAAGAACAAGTATCCTTTGCCTCATATCGATATCTTGTTCGATCAACTAGCAAAAGCAAAGGTATTCTCTAAGATTGACTTGAGGTCAGGCTATCATCAGATTAAGATCAGGCCAGATGATATACCTAAAACAACTTTCTCCACTAGGTACGATTTGTACGAGTATTTGGTCATGTTTTTTGGACTGACAAATGCTCCTGCCTACTTCATGTACTTGATGAATTCGGTATTCATGCCCGAGCTCGACAAATTCATGGTTGTGTTTATCGATGATATCTTGATTTACTTGGAGAATGAGGCAGACCATGCAGAGCATCTGAGAGTTGTTTTGTCTAGATTGAGGGAGCATAAGTTATATGCCAAGTTCAGCAAGTGTGAATTCTGGTTGAGCAAAGTACCTTTCTTGGGTCACATCTTATCTAGAGATGGAATTTCTATAGACCCATCCAAAGTACAAGAGGTCATGGACTAGAAGGCCCCGACTTTGGTTCATGAAGTTTGGAGTTTTCTAGGGTTAGCAGGTTACTATCATCGTTTTATTCCTGATTTCTCCAAGATATCTAAGCCCATGACCAGACTACTTTAGAAAGAGAAAAAGTTCAGTTGGACGCCAGAGTGTGAAGCTGCTTTTCACACCCTAAGGACCTTGTTAACTATAGCTCCGGTTTTAGCACAACCCGACATTGAAAATCCTTTCAATGTGTTCTGTAATGCATCGGGTATAGGTTTGGGGTGTGTGCTCATGCAGGAAGGTCGAGTTATTGCCTATGCTTCTCGGTAGTTGAGAAAGCATGAAGTCATTTATCCTACACACGATCTAGAGCTTGCAGCAGTTGTTCATGCGTTGAAGATATGGAGCATTACTTATTGGGAAATGTATGTCACATATATATTGACCACAAAAGTCTCAAATATATCTTCACTCAACCTGAGCTGAACATGAGGCAGCAAAGATGGTTAGAGCCGATTAAGGACTAATATTTGGAAGTGCACTACCATCCGGGAAAAGCCAATGTTGTAGCAGATGCACTTAGTCGGAAATCTCATTGCAACACTTTGGAAGCCTTGTTGGAAGATGGATTTAATTTGTTACATCCTATGGTGCTACACAATATCACTGTCAGCTGCTCACTGGAGAGCAAAATCATAGAACTATAGAAGACAGATGTAGGTGTATTTCACATCAAGCGAAAGATGAAAGAACAAGAAACCAAGCATTTTAGGTTGGATGAAAGAGGTGTGCTATGGTTTGAGGACCGACTTGTGGTACTGAAAGACCATGAGCTTAGAAATCAAATTTTAGATGAAGCTCATTGATCCAAGTTGTCTATCCATCTAGGTAGTAGCAAAATGTATCAAGATTTGAAAACCCATTTTTGGTGGACCAAGATGAAGAAAGAGATCACCGCCTATGTCGCTAGGTGCGATAATTGCAGTAGAGTCAAGGCCGTTCATTTGAAATCTGATTGTTTACTTCACCCGTTGTCTATCCTAGGCTGGAAATGGGAGGAAATAAGTATGGACTTTATTACAGGCCTCCTGCTGACACAACAAGGTCATGATTCCATATGGGTCATTGTAGATCATCTTACCAAGTCAGCACATTTTGTACCAGTTAACACATGGTATCTAGCTGGAAAGTATGCTGAGCTATATGTTTGTTAGATCGTGAGACTACATGGAGTACCAAGGACCATAATCTTAGATCGAGGACCACAGTTTATAGCTCATTTTTTTGAACACTTGCACTAGGCCTTGGGAACTAAACTAATCAGAAGTTCAGCATATCATCCACAAACTTCAGGACAGACCGAGCGAGTGAACCAGATCTTAGAAGATATGTTGAGAGCCTATGTTATATCTTCCAAGGGTTCATGGGAGAAATGACTACCTTTAGCTGAGTTTTCCTACAACAATAGTTATCAAGTGAGCATCAAGATGGCTCCTTTTGAAGCCTTGTATGGTCAGAAATGTAGAACTCCCTTGAATTGCATTGAGCCCAGAGAATGAAGATATTTTGGCATTGACTTTGTCACCGAAGCTGAAGAACAGGTATGCATTATCCAACAGCATATGAAAGCAGCTCCATCAAGACAAAAGAGTTATGCTGATAAAAGAAGAAGACCACTAACTTTTGAAGTAGGAGATTATGTATACTTAAAAGTGTCACCCATGAAGGGAATGCAGAGATTTGGAGTAAAAAGAAAGCTTGCGCCTAGATATGTAGGGCCATACAAGATTATTGAACGAAAAGGAAATGTCGCCTACAAGTTACAACTTCCTCCTGAGATGAGTGTGATATTCGATGTCTTCCATGTTTCTCAGTTGAAAAGATGTCTTTGCATACCTGAGGAAGCCATTGCACCCACCAACTTTAAGCTCCAATCGGATTTGACCTATGAAGAGAAACCAATCCGAGTGTTAGAAGAGATGGAAAGAGTAACTCAGAGCAAGGTCATTAAGTTCTACAAGGTGCTGTGGAATAACCACAGTTAACAAGACGCCATGTGGGAACATGAGGATTACTTATGTGAGGTTTATCCTGCCTTTTACGAAGAATGGTAGGTCTTGCAAATCTTGGGACAAGATTTCTGTAAGGGGGAGGGGCTGTAACAACCCGATGTTAAGCATTGCATTTGACATCTACATTTCATGAGCACAAGCATCATCCAAGCATTCATGAACATGAGCATATGAAATTTCATCTCATTCTTATACATTGTCACATGAAATGTTGATTTATATATATGCTTATGCTTGCAATCATGTATGACCAATGTATGAAATGGTTGTGAGGTCATGAAAACACCTTAGACACATCTAGTATGATAAATGGAACAATGTTTGTATTCATGATATAGGCCAATTTTGCTTCTAAGTGTTGGTGTCATTTGAAATGTCATTTTCATGATACTCGTTTGACCAAAGTTGAACAGTAGCTTAGATTGTTTGCATGGCTGTGTGACCTAAATTAAAGTTGTAGTACTTGACTAGGGTAACAACTTTTATTTTTGGGTCAAGGTCTAATTCAGTGCATAGCATGCTCAAAAATAGCTCACAAGTAGCAAGGAAATGCTGTTTTGAGACTTGTAAAAATTTCTAAGTCATAATGTTGTTTATAGTTTCAATGTAACCCACTTGGGAGCATTGTAACTAGATAACCATTGTGAATTAGGGGATGCTTCCTAAAGCAAACTTGTAGATGGCATGTAGCTCTACAACTTTCATTAATGGAGTTTTTGCAATGGACGAACAGATTAGGAGTTATAGGATCACTAAGTTCTACAAGCAGTGGTGTGGAATAATCGTCGATGGGAACATGAGGATTAAATCGAGGTTTACGCAGTAGGTCTTGCAAATCTTGGACGATTTGATCGCTGTAACAACCATGAGGCCGTGGTCACCACATGGCAAGCATCACAAACATTCATGCATATGGTGTTCATCTCATTCTACATTGTCACATGAAATGTTGGTCTAGAGCATGTATGAGATGGCACATAAGCACCGTCATGAAACCCTTAGACACATCTATGTGTATACTAAATGGAACAACTGATTTCTGCCATTGCTCTCACTCTCCTCTCTCTCGCTTTGAAATGTCATTTTTCATGCCTCGCCAGTGTCAATTAGATTGTTTGCATGGTGGTTAGACACATGAGTATGATAAAAATTAAAGTGATATGTGTAGTGTTGGTTTAGCTCCACCGCAAGTTGCTCAGCGCTGTGATGTAGAAAATGTTGTTTATACCACTTGGGAGCCATTTGCTTGTCTGTAGATGGCATGTAGCTCTACAACTTTCATTAATGGAGTTTTTGCAATGGACAACAGATTAGGAGTTATAGGATCACTTTGCTGTTGTCAATCGTCTGCTTTTCCATCACCTCCACCTCCTCAAGCCACCTGCATCACCTATCGATCCCAGGTATAGCGGCATTTAGCCTCGCCGTTGCCGCCGTCGTCACCGGAGCGCCGTCGCGCTCGCAGCTCACCGTGGCCCCGCCGTTCCACCACACCGCATGCCTCCATCTTCTCTGGTCTAGCACCACGCTAGAGTCTAGATGCTTAGGCTAGATCTAGGATTGATGATACCGCTTGACTGCACTGGAATGAGTCGCCGCCCCGCGCACCGTCCACCATGGCCGCCGTGGCACTCGAGCTCGCCGCCGCCGTGTTGGTTCACCGTCTCCCTCCTTTCTCTCGTGTCTTAGGTCAAGTAACCCTAGACCTAACTAGTGGCATGATGGGGACCCACCTTTCACCACCGTCTAGTTGAAATAGTGAGAGCACCACTGTGCTTCATTTGCCGCCGCACGGCCATGCACGTGGCCAAGCTCACCGACACCACCTCGAACCCTCACCTGCACCGTGTAGCTTTGCTAGGTCACCAGGATGGAGTAGCCATCCTTGCCTAAGTGTGACATAGCCTGAGATGGCTGGCGTACCCCCACCAAACCTCCGCCATCTGCCATGGCCACCGTTGAGCTTGCTCCAGGGAGCCACCGAGCCAACTAAGCCTTCCAGTCGATGCGCAGGGGTGAGAAGAGTGCAACGGTGAAGACGCTACCGCCGGAGACCTCGCCATCGGTTTGTTCTCGCTGACGGGTGGGTCCCATTGACCGTGGGTCCTAGCTGTCAGTCGGATTTTGCTTTGATTTTCTGATTTATTTTTTCTAGATTTGAATGCATGTTTCAAAAATTCATATCTAGAGCTAAGAGTGTCCAAATGGGGTGAACCAAATTTTGTTGGTTTCATCTTGAAGTGTACTATTTTTGTAGATGTAGTTATACTTATCCAAATGGCATGAAATTTGTATAGTAGACTATTAAGGTCATTTGTAGGCTATTGTAATTTTCTCAGAATTTATTAAGCACTAGAAATATTTATCCTTTAAATCTCCTTATTATCTAAGGAAATTAATAAATGGATATAAATAATTTAGATATGTTTAACCATGATGTTTTCTATGGTTCTTGTGATGCATATGATCTGTTGATGTTATTAGTTAGGCTTAAAAGCAATTGGTTGTATGCAACTAGTTAATTATTGCTTTTTAATTCAACTAGATGGCTACAGGTATAGTTTTAGTTGTGATGATAATTTCATGATGATAATTGTCCCCTCTATAAAACTTGTTAATAACAAAGTTGTAGATAACTTACTTGTCTACCTTGTGTTACATTTTCATAGTGATAGGCCTTATGGTTTAATAATTATGGCTGTTAGAAGTCTGCTGTCCGAAATACTTGCTCTCTGGATAGATTTAAATGATTGAATTGTTTGACCTAGATAACTACTGAATCACATTAAGATGATTGAAAGAAAGTTGTAGGAAATTTCAGAAGATTTCCAGAATGTCCACAACCATATCATTTTGATGTGTATAACTCCAGTTATGGTCAAAACAAGTGGCTGCTGTCTTGTAGTCCAGAAAATAATTTACATAAGTGTTTGCTTAAGTTACTAGAGAAGAGATATGCACCTACTCAGTAAAAGAAAATGTGACTTGTTGTCTCTAAATACAATGCTATTAGAAATGCTTATGAGGATGCATTCATCACATCATATCATATTATACATGTCCCCATATATGCATTCATGATATCTTATTTCATGCTCATGCATATAGGATCGTCCAAAGGGATAACCCTTCTGGAGTTCAACGAAGAAGAAGAGGAGGTTCAGTAGGAGACACCTCAGGCCGTAGCTCTAGGAGAAGAGGAGAAAACCCTTGAGGACCTCCCTGAGTGCCTAGATCACCGGCCAACCTCTTTCCTAAAAGGCAAGCCCCGGAGCATTCTAAGTCTCCCATGTTTTACAAAATATCACTTGAGTCGTTTATGTTTGATGCTTTAGGTTATAAGAGTTGATTGGAAACACTTGATGCATAGAAGTACCTTGTCCAGATACATATACCTTTAACCTTGTGTAGGTCCAGGATCGAATATATGCTTAGCCATGCTTAGACAGGTAGAAGTCGGGTGATTTCCTGTCACCTGCGAGATATAGGTGGATACCGAAGCATGGTTGGCTATATTTGCTATTGTAAAATAGAACCATGGGGAAATGGAAATGGAGGCCAGGCGGAGTCTATGTGTAGGTTGACTCATGTGATTCAGTCTATGCGATTACGGACCGTACCATTGTTGGTGCTTCTAACAAGATTGAACACATGTCTCTCAGCTAGTTGGCCAGATAACTCATTCCGACCATGAAGCCGAGTAGCTCAACTCAGGCTGGGCCCCATTCTATAAAAGTGCGCACTCTGGATGGTAGTAAGGATGTGCGGGGAGCCAGACATGAGCCCAAGGGCTGGGTAGTCCTGATCGTCCGGGTAGCTAGTTGTCCCTGATTGTGCGGCGCTGATCGAACCCGCAAAATGTGTACCTGAGTTGTACCAAAGGTGACCATTGATCTGATCTGCCTGGGTTTGTGTTAGGAATAAACTCCCAGCTGGTTGAAATCGATTCAAATCGCCGTCTCTCCCAGACAGTGAGAAACTTGGCTAGTAACAACATCATAGTAACTGTGTTATGAAATGATGGTTATGATGAACATGGAATTACTACACCGGCTATGGTTACTATTGTATGCTACTAAATGACATACCACATGTTTGGCACATGTTAGTTGCTAATCTAGAGATGAATAGCGATAATTAACTTGATGATCGAATTATAATTGTACAACTGAATTAGTCGCTTTTTATGCAAAATGTTGTCAAGCTAGCTCCACTTATAAAGCCTTGCATAATCCTTGGAGTCACTTTATTTTTGGTTTACGATGGGTAAGTCTAGCTGAGTACCTTCTCATACTCAGGGTTTAATTCCCATTGTTGCAGATGGTACAGTGTATCATGGCTATTGCAAGAACTACTTCTGTCCCGCCATGGACGAGGAATGAGCCCTAGGCAGGCATCTCTTATTAATCCTTCTTACATGCTTTTGTGGAAGTGTGATCGTGGGCTGGCACTATGTTTAAACAATGATGGCAGATGTTAGTTTCAAACTTTAATTTGCTTCCACTACTATTTTACTGAACTTGGTGTGTAATAACTTAAATTCATACTCCGATGAATGAACCGTAATTGTGAATCTTATGTAACATGTGACATGTATGTTGAATCATGTACGATCTTGGTTGTATGTTGATGGTTAATCGAGACCCTTCGTGGTACTCGATGGACTACCGGGTTTATATGGGCTCAAGTATGACAGTGCGACTGCTTGCGGGCTGCCATTGTACTTGTGCTCTTATAAATTGGTCGGTTCTTGCCATGCCTGATGTGCGGCCTTGGTGGGTGATGCCAATTAGCCACCGAACCACCAAGTGAGTGGTCGACACAATGGGGACTAGCATGTTGGCAAGCATGTAAACCTCGGGATAAAATCATCATGTCATCCTTGTCTTCCCATTGATTTGCATCCTCATTACACAAGGTTGTGTTTACTTTCATATACTTGTGCTTGTGTAGTTGCTCTAGTAATTAGTTGACTATGTAGTTGGCTAGTTACCTTCTTGCTTGTGTAGCATAGAAGTAGCTCCCTTGCATGGCTAATTTGGTTTGAGTAACGTTGTTAGTCACATTGCTTAGTTTGTGTAGATAAGTATTTTGCGCTCTCTAATTCGGCATTAGTTGCCTTGTTATTGAGCATTGCTAGTGAGCTTAGGTGGTTTTGTGCTTTTGCTTACTAGATTGTGTAGGAGCTCCCCCGATTGCTTGAGTACTAGTTGCATAGGTTTGTGTGACCTTGCTACTAGAGTTGATTAGGTGAGCTCTAGCTATCCTAGCACCTTTGTTGCCTAATTAGGATCTTTATAAGGTGCTTGTAAACTTAGATAGAGGGGGTAGTCTTGGCTAAACTGTTAGTTTTAATTCCGCATTTGTTTTGGCTAGCCAGCGTGACTAATTTTAGAAAGGACTATTCACCCCCCTCTAGTCTGCCATCTCGACCCTACAGGGGCCCCATAGCATTGTGTGGATGGGAGACGTGATCCAATGAAGGATCGAGAAATAGGGAGATAGCTGCAAATGAATGAAATAGACACAAGAGAAGGGAAAGAGGACATAGCTGGTAACGCGGCGGTCGGGGCCATTCCATTAGCGCTTTTGCCAATCTTTTGCTTGGTCCTCCTATTCTGTCTGTCCAATCCTTACCTCACCCAGGGGCCTTCCGGTGCAATTCTCCTTCAAAGAGGGCGACAAGTGGTTAGCTTAGTCAATCCTTTGGCTTAGCCAAGCCACTATGGAAGTTGCTCGGGATAAAGGAGACAACAGCAAAGACAAGCGAAACAAGAAGATCGGGAGGATGAGACTTATCTTGGTTTTGTTGTTGGAGGGATAAGCCGACGAAGGAGGTCGGTAGGTGGATACTGGCTCAGGAGATGGCTCTTCTAGGTGGATGGCTCAGCAGTGGCCTTCCCTCATGGGGAAAGGTCGAGTCAACCCCTTCTAGGGGCCGAGCGCCTAGATGGAGGGGCCAGCTGAGCCATCGCTGCCACCAGGAACCTTGGCCGCCTCGCTGATGCTCGGTTGGTCGAGCTCCGCCGCTGCCTTAGCTACTCCCTTCGTCGGAGCCCTTCCTATGTCACGGCCGGGGCCATCAGGAGCACAGGGGGTGATCAGCACGGCCACTTGGGCGATGCAGTGTTGCTCACAGTAGTAGGCTTGTTCGAAGCTGCCCTCGACAGTGATGACCCCCTTGGGTCTGGGCATCTTCAGCTTTAGATAAGTGTAGTTGGGGACAACCATGAACTTGGCGAGGCATGGCTGGTCTAGGAGGGTGTAGTAGACACTGGGGAAGTCGACCACCTCGATGGTGAGCGGCTCCTTGTGGAAGTTATCTGGTGGGCGAAGGTGACGCTGTGCCGAATGTGCCCGAGGGGCACCGCTTCCTTCCCTGGGACAATTCCATAGAATGGTGCCATGCTGGGGCGCAGGTGTTGACTGTCACTAACATCAATTATAAACCATCAATGTAACTTGTATTTATACTTAATTCCATCACCAAACATAGGTATAGGGGTTTAAACTCAAATTCAATGAGTTTTGGTGAATCTGTGCTTTCAGCAGGGTTTATCCAAAAAACCGTCAAGGGGGACCTATTCATCAAAGGAAATTACCAAATTCTGCCGCGTAATCGACGTGGGAAGACTCTAGAAGACTCTAGAAGGCAAATCACTGAAGCAGAGCCCATGTCTCTGACATGTGGGGCCGGCCGGCCCCACCTAGTGGCCGCCTGACTTGTGGGCCCCCATGTCAGCCTCCCGTTGTTATGTCGGTTCTCTACCACCTCCTAGGTTGCATCTACATTGTCCTTTAAGTCAGTTTGATCCAAGGGCTCATGTTGGATGCTCTGGCCTATTATACCAGCCCCTGCCACCCTACCTACAGCCATCCAAAAACCCTAATTCATACCATGAGGATCAAAGCCAGCTATCAGGAGAAGATTTGTCCTCTATAGGATCTAGTCTTATAAAAATAGTGAGATAGAGAGTGAGGGAAGAGTTTGTTTGAAGTGTTGGCCTGTTGGTGCTCTGTCTATGGCTTGTACTTGGTGGATTCAAGTTCTATCTGAGCTTGCATTTGAGATTTCTCTAGTAATCAACTTCTGATTCAAGTAAGCATCTTGTTTATATTGTTCTTCAGGTTCACGACTCTCTTTTGAGTACTTTATTCTCTTCCTAGGGGGAGTAGAGTATTAATCGTAAGTGTAAGCGTGGTGCTTAGACTTAGGCTAATCGTGGATGCACCCTGCATTCCAAAAGGTGGTAGATCGTGTGAGTGACATAAGTTCTATATAGCCTATACTATATAGCTTCGTTGATCCTTTGTAGTCCACCTCCCGTTTGTAGGTGCACGTACGACGTGGTTGTGAAGGAAAGCATCCTCTGCTGGTGTCTTTTCCTAGTAATGTCCCTAGTTGAATAGTAGAAGACATAAGCTTATCCTAACCTTGTTGCTACCCTTATTTAAGTTAGACCATAGTTAGTCTCACACGTTTCCCTATGGATACGATACTTGGAATACCTTCGAGTGAAAGCTACAACGGTATCCGTGCGCTTGTGGATTTATCTATGTGCGTTAAATATACCAATAGCAGGCTGCTTCGCGGGATGTCCATCCTATCCAGGGTGCTAGCATAGAGTATGTTGAGGCTGCTGCCTCGTCCATCAGCACCTTGGTGAGGCGTGTGGTGCCGACAATTATGCTACCCACGAGCGGGTAGCGTCCCGGGTGAGGAACATGATCGGGGTGATCCCCCTGGTCAAAGGTGATGGCCGTTTTGGACCATCAAAGCCACATTGGAGTGGCAAGGGTGTGAATGGCGTTCACCTCCTACTCGGTGATGCGGCATTGCCGGCGAGATTCATATGCCTAGGAGCCCCCAAATATCATCTAACAACGATTGACCTCGGGGAACTCGGCATCGTCCTCCGGAGCAGCGTTTGTTGGCCCACCGGCCTTTGGGGCTGGCTTCTAGGCCTTTGCCCTGCTGGCTAAGGGTGCTACAGATATAGCCCCTAATGGTGGTGTAGTTCTTGAGGAGGGTCTTTGCCTGCCCCCCATGGAACGGGCCCGCGGTGCGCCCGCGGGGCTAAGGCCTAGCGGCGTGGTCAGCCACGGCTACCATCTCCTCCCTATGGCACTTTCAGTCCTTGTTCCTCTTGTCATGGTGATGCTAGAACAAAGCAGGGTCATCGCTGCCATCCCCACCGCTGAGGTGGTAGGCGGCCTTGGCCTTGCCGGTGAAGTTGGCCTAGATGGCCTCCTCACCGATGGCATACTAGGTCGTGATGTCTAAGAGCTCCCGCACTATGCATGGGGTCTCATGGCTGAGCGCATGGACGAGTGCCTCGTAGGTCATGCCACAGATGAAGGCGTTGATCATGTCGGCATCGGTGATGTTGGGGAGCTTGTTGCGCTTCTTGGAGAAGCGTTGGATGTACTCCTGGAGGGTCTCGTTGGCCCTCTGCCTGTAGTTGTGGAGGTCCCATGAGTTCCTAGGTTGAGTGTATGTACCCTAGAAGTGACCGACAAAGATGGAGCGGAGGTCACCCCTACAGGAGATGCTGCCAGGCTTGAGCTACTCATGCCAAGCTCTGGTTGAGCTCGACAGAAGCAGGGGTAGGTACTGGATGATGAAGTCGTCATCCAACCACTTGGCCATCATGGCGTGGTGGTAGTCCTCGAGCCAGTGGTGAGGGTTGGTCTCACCGTTGTACTTGGAGATGTGCGTCGGTGGTCAAAACCGCCTGTGGTAGGGGCCCGCCTGGATCACCGCCCCGAACTTTTGGGGACCGAAGTGATCTAGGGCACCATCCCCTGCCTCTCACTCTGGAGTGCGGGACTATGCCTAAGCATGGAACCTGGCCTCGATGGTGTCATGGACATTGTAGACGATGCTGACCCGGTGATGCGCGGGGGCCACCGTGGGGAAAGCTTGTGCCTTCGCCTGTGACTGTGCTTGGCGCCCCTAGTCCATGGATGACCAGAGCTACTACCGGAGGAGTTGCCACTGCTTCCACCCATTGGTAGGGCGTACACGTCGGAGCGATCCACATTAGTTATAGTCATCACCTAGGATGGTCTGGCACGACGCTGAAAAGCAGAGTTCTTGCCCCGCTATTCGAGGGCGATGCGGATAAGTTGCCTCACCTCGTGCAGCCACTCGTTGGTCTTCGGGTCTAGCGTGTTGGAGATGTCCTCCAGCTTGCAGGCGGTGGCCACCAGGTTGTAGGCTGCTCGGGGGGAGTGCAGGGTGGTAGGAGCACCTGTGCGGGCATTGTCGTCATTGTTGAGAGGCTGCGCAGCTCGTTGCCATGAAAAGTTCTGCCTTTAGCGCTCGAGCTCTGCCTCAGCGGCCTTTAGGTCCACTTGTAGAGCCTGCATGCGAGCGACCTTCTCTCAAAGGAAGTTTGTGTAGCTGCGGGGACTCTAGTCCAGCGGTGTGAGCTTAGGCCCCTCCTTGGTGGGAATCTCGCCATTGATGTGGTAGCACATGTGCGGCAGGGCATAGCCGTCAATGTCATCGAAGTCATACTCTGGGCCATTCCCCGAGAGGATCCCGAGGAAGGTGCAAAGCGAGGGGACATCGGTCCCCACGGCGCCGGAGAGGACAGCGCTCCGTGGCGCCTCATGGCTAACAAGGTGCTCTAGCTCCAACTGGAAGGACGCTGCTGCATTCTAGATCCAAAAAGGCTGGTCCGAGAGGTAGTACCATAAGCAGTCGATCGGCGGGAGCACCTCGCCGGTGGCGATCTTATGGTGGACATTGGCCAGCCTATAGAACATATACTGATAGTGCGACATGGTGGGGTGTGGACCTAGACCATGCCAGATCTATTGGGCTAGGACCTTGAGATCTTCTCCTAGGAGGCCCGGCGATGGGGGTGGCACCGGGAGCTCACTGCCCACCGGTGTAGCCCTGTTGAGCAGACGAAGCTCTCTATAGCAGACAGCGACATAAGCCAGGCTCCCAAAGTTGAGGACATGGCCCAGAGTGAAGGCACTGGCTATGCTGAAGAACTTGCCGAGGAAGCATACACCACCATCTAGGGTAGCGCCGCTTGCTCTGGTGACGAGGCAGGTGGCTCCGGCCACCATAGAGCCCGAATCGCACTTGACACTGCCCCCTACCTTGTGTGCCAACTGTCGCAGAGTCAGAACCATAGCAAGCATTATTGTTCGAGTTGGTGTCAGAGTACGTGTCTATGGTGGCTCGAGTGGACTCAAGGACATAAGAATCACAAAGAGAATGCAACAGTTTATCCTAGTTTAGGCCGATCGATGCCCTACGTCCAACAACTGATGATCCTTATACTCAAGAGCACCCAAAATCAGGAGGTTACAATAGAGTGTATAGGAGAGAGATTTGGTAGGGGGTTAGCTTAGTGCTAATCCTGAGGTTATCTCGCCGCTGGTGGAGCTTTCCCCTTGTTAGAGAGGAGGAAGATGATGGGTGAGGTAGAGGAGCTCTTAGTGCAACTCTCTAGGTTGCTCTGCTCTCGGTGCTGAGCAGAAGTGGATGGATGGAATGATCTATCTAGGATCATCCTCCCCCCTCTAGGATCCGACCTTACCCCTTATATATCGATATAGGTTGGGTACATGGTGGTTTGGGGGGTTGAGCCTATGGTCTACATGCGCCAGAGTCCAGGAAGGTCTTGCAGCGATGTTATGTGGACCATGGCAATGTTGTGGATCCAAAGAAGCCTAGAGCATTGTCCAGCTGCTCTGTTCTGACACTCTGCGTGTCAGGCTATGTCAGATTGGACCGACCTCCCCCAGGTGGACCTTCTAGAGTATTCTTGGTGATGAAGGAGGTCAGCTCTAGGGGCTGAGATGCTGACCCAGGAGCCCCCGAGCCCCTGGAGGCTAAGGGAAAACTTGTCTTCTTGTGTCACGCACCGTGCGTGACCTTGTCGAGGAGCGGTCGGTAAGGCCGCGCCCAAAGTGCTACATCGAGGAGCCTCCCGAGCCTCGATGACTCGGGGCGTGTTGTCTTGTGCTCGGGCCTTGGCTAGCATTGTAGGCCAGGCAAGAGCTGAGGGCCGAGCTTAGGTTTCCTGTTGATCGGGAGCCTGAGGCTAGGGCGAGCCCCCGAGACCTGAGCAGAGGTGTTCACGTACTTAGGCTCAGGCAAGTTCCTTAGTCTGAGGGTGCGCACGAGTGTACCCGATGGGTATAGCTCCTGAGCCCCTAGGTGATCCTTGAGGGGTCGGTCGAGGGCCTCTTCGGTCAGCAAACATAGATCCCAAGGCTTCACATACCCATATGTTAGGATCTCATCACACATCATCAAGATTCTCATCTTTCTCTTGGAAACCATTTGTTTCATCAAATTCAACATCATGCACTTCCTTAGGAGTACAACTAGCCAAATTCCAAACTCTATAAGCCTTGCTAGTAATGGAGTAGCCAAACATGAAACCTTCATCACATTTCTTTTCAAACTTACTCAATCTACTGCCTTTCTTCAATATATAGCATTTACAACCAAAAACCGAAAAGTATGCAATATTGGGCTTTCTTCCATTCAAGAGCTCATATGGTGTCTTCTCCAACATTGGGTGACAATAGAGATGGTTGCTATAATAGCAAGCCATGATGATTGCTTCGGCCTAAAATGAATGACTAACATTGTATTCACTCAACATTGATCTTGCCATTGTATCCAAGTTCTATTCTTCCTCTCAACAAGGCCATTTGATTGTGGAGTGTACTTGGCCGAGAATCGATGTCTAATACCAAACTCATCACACAAATCATGAATTCTAGTATTCTTGAATTCACTTCCATTGTCACTTCTTACTTTCTTGATGGTTGTTTCAAACTCATTATGTTTTCTCTTGATGAATATCTTGAATGTATCAAACACATCACTCTTATCAACAAGAAAGAAGACCCATGTGTATCTAGTGAGATCATCCACTATCACAAATCCATATTTGTTTCCACCAATACTAGTATATGTTGTAGGCCCAAACAAATCCATGTGCAATAACTCAAATGCCTTAGATGTACTCATGATGCTCTTCTTAAGATGTATATTGCCAACTTGCTTTCTAGCTTGACATGCACTACACAACTTATCTTTCTCAAATGTGACATCTTTCAAGCCCCTTACTAATTCATGTTTTATCAATTTATTCAATTGTTTCATTCCAACATGACCAAGACTTCTATGCCATAACCAACCCATGCTAGACTTAGTGAGCAAACATGTTGACAATTGAGTTTCACTAGCATTGAAATCAACCAAGTATAGATTCTCACATCTAAATTCTTTGAATATCAAGTTAGAGCCATCTACACTTATGATCTCTACATCATCCACACCAAATATGCACTTGAAACCATGATCACAAAGTTGTGCTACCGACAATAAGTTGGAGTTCAAGCTCTCTACTAGTAGCACATTGGAAATGCTCAAGTCATTGGATATTGCAATCTTACCAAGCCCTTTGACCTTGCCTTTTCCATTGTCACCAAATGTGATACTATCATAACCATTGCTATCATTTGTGTTGATGGAATTGAACATTCTTGAATCACCGGTCATGTGTTGTGTGCACCCACTATCAAGCACCCAATGCCTTCCTCCGGGTTTATAATTGACCTACAAAAAGAAGATTAATTCTTTTTAGGTACCCAAACTTGTTTGGGTCCTTGAAGGTGAGTGACTACGGTCTTTGGCATCCAAATGGCTTTCTTCTTTGAGCCCACAACTGGTGTACCAATGAACTTAGCATGCACACCATTCACACCCTTGGTAAGCAATAACAAGAATCAAACTTAATTGAGGATACATTAGCATTCTTGTTCTTGTTTTTGCAATATTGCTCTAGGTGCCCAACTTGCTTGCAACCATTGCAAAACCAACCATTGTTCTTCACAAAACTAGTCTTGTGAGGAGCAAAGGCTGCCTTGCCTTTCTTGAGGGTATAGCCTAATCCCTCTTTGTTGAGAGAAAACCTTTGGATACCCAAGCACTTTAGCAAGCGGGCCTCACCACCATAGCCATTGCCTAGGGCGTGAGTAAGCTCATTGACCTCCTTCTTGAGAGTCTCATTCTCAACCATTAGTGAGGCATCACAAGTGAAACCATCAATAGTAGATGAGGTAGAATTAGTACTGCTACAAGAAGGGTTAGTAGGAGCAACACCAATAGGCTTGTAGAAAGATTCATCAAGAATATCACAGGTCAAGCCTACATCACATGATACAACAACCTCATGCTTGCCTTGCTCTAGGAGAGAGGAGTGAGCCTTTTTAAGCTTAGAGTCAGCTTTGCCAAGCTTCTCATAGACTTCCATTAGCCTCTCATGAGTAGCGTTGAGCTCATCAAAGGCTTGCTCAAGAGATTTGCATTTCTTGTGCAAGTCTTTGCACTCCTTCCTCTTTAGCTCAAGACACTCATGAGCCTATTCCATCATGTCCATGAGGACCTCCTTTGAGTACTCCTCCTCCTCATCATCACTCCTACAATCATCACTTTCACAATCATCACCATCACTTTCATCATATTTTACCTTAGAGGACTTAGCCATGAAGCACGATGGAGTGTCGAGGAGAGAAGGCTTGTTGTTGATGGTGATACTTGCAAGTGCCTTCTTCTTGGATGTCTTCTCATCATCACTAGACTCATCACTATCTGAAGAAGCATCACTATCCCAAGTCACCACATAAGAGCCACTCTTCTTCTTCTTGAAGGACATCTTCTTCTCCTCCTTTTCTTTCTTCTCCTTTTTCTCCTTCTTCTTCTCATCCTTTTCATTGTTCCAATTGTATGGACAATCCACCAAGATGTGATTTGCATCTAAAGCACCTTCTCACTTGATCTTTGTTCTTGAAATTGTCCCTTGTCTTTCTTGCCTTGTAGCCCTTCTTCTTCATGAACTTGCCAAAGTTCTTCACAAATAGACCCATGGATTCCATGTCAAAGTCACTAGCTTCTTCATCATCCCTTGATTCTTCTTTCTTTGCTTTGCCCTTGCTCTTGGATGATGTGCGAGCCTTGAATGCCACTGTTGTTTTTTTTGTCCTCATCCTTCTTCTCATCTTGGTCAACCCCCTCCCTTTCCACACGGTATGTTTCTTGTGTCATGACATCACCTAGTACTTGGTTAGGGGTTATGTCCTTCAATCCTCCTCTTATGATGATCAATCTCAATGTTTCAAACCTTGGAGATAGGCACACCAAGAACCGATGAGAGGAATCATCTTGTACTTTCTCACCCAAACTTTTGAGATCATTGACAATCACTTGCATTCTATGGAACATCTCTGGAATGCTCTCATCATCCTTCATCTTGAAGCTCATCAACTTGTCCTTGAGAATGTACAATTTTGCATTCTTGACCAATCTCTTCCACACCTCACTAGCTCTCTTAAGATCTTTGATTTGCTCAAACACCTTTGCATCAATGGCATTGAAGATGGTGTTGAGCACCATTGTGTTGCATTGCTTGTTCTCTAGCTCTCTTGGGGTTACATTGGTAGGATCAAGAATCACATAGTCACTCTCGGTCACATCCCACACCTTGTCATTGATTGAACCCAAATACATCTTCATCTTTCTGTTCCAATAATCATAGCATGTACCATCAAAGTATGGTGGTTTGCTCCGAACATGGTTGAACACAATTTGAGCCATCTTTTGACACCGAAGGTTGTTAAGCCTTGATTAAACAGTGACCATGGCTCTGATACCACTTGAAAGGTCCTAAATGGCTAGAGGGGGGTGAATAGCCTATAAAAATTCTCTACAAATACACTAGAGCAAAGGGTTAGTAACCTAAATGGTGAAATGCAATTTTGCTTTAGCTCTACAAGGGTTGCAAGCCACTTATACCAACAATTCTAGTTCTTTATAATCTCTAGGTTCACACAAAGTCTATGTCACTACTCTCTAAGCTAGTGAGCTCTCAAAGACTAACTAAAGAGCCTCACTAACCAAACTAACAACAAACAAGCTAGCTCTCAAAACTAATTACACTAAAGAGCTTAGCTACACTAGAATGCAAATACAAGAGAGTGACTGAAATGGTTATACCACCGTGGCAAGAGTTGAACCAATCAAACAATACCAAATTAATCACCAGGAGAATTCCAAGCACAACTGACATAAGAATTTTCCCCCCAAGGTTCACGTGCTTGCCGGCACGCTAGTACCCGTTGTGTCAACCAACACTTGGTGGTTCGGTGGCTAATTGGTACCACACCAAGCCTTCACTAGGTGCCACAAGAAGCTACCTAAAGTGAGATAACTCAATGACACGAGCAATCCACTAGAGTTACCTTTTGGCTCTCTGCCGGGGAAGGTACAAGACCCCTCACAATCACCGGGAGATGGCCATGAACAATCACCAACTCGTTGCAATGCTACTCCACTGCTCCAGGCCATCTAGGTGGCGGCAGCCACTAAGAGTAACAGGAACTTTGCAGCCACAACGATCCCCAAGTGCCACTAGATGCAATCACTCAAGCAAATGCACTAGAAATCACTCCCAATCTCACTATGATAATGAATCAATGATGGAGATGAGTGGGAGGTGTTTGCTTAGGCTCACAAGGATGTCAAGTTTGTCAAAGTGCTAAGAGGGTGAACCCCAAGTCAGCCAAAGACTATTTATAGAGGCCCCAAGAAAATAGAGTCGTTGCTTAGTTGGGGGCCGACCAGACTCGCTTGACCAGACACACCCCAGCGTCCGGTACACGGACGGTGCCCATGTGGCACCCCTTTGAACCTCGCCCATTCATCTCCAACTGTCACTAGTTGATCAGTCACATAGTTAAGTTGTGACCGGACTTGCTCCTCAAAATGACCGGACTCACTACAACTAGGCGTCCGATCGAGTATAGAAACTACCTCAAGAGGTTTTTCACAGACCGGCCATGTTCGGTCCAAGGTGATCGGACTCACCCAGCGTCCAGTCCGTGCAGAGCTAGCACACGGAGCATACGTCAGCACTGACCTGACGCATCCCCTGCGTGTCTGGTCCCATGACTTTACTAGGGCCTAGTAGCGAAGCCACCCCTGCGCGTCTATTTCCAAGCATTTTCAAGGGTTAATTGTTAGCACACTAGGTCCCTAATGCATATGCAAGAATCATGTCACCTAGTAGCACTTGATAACCACTTAGCCAAAGAATTTTCCTCTTTATAGTACGGCTATCGATCCTAAATACACTCACACCCCCTATGGTGTCTTGAGTACCAAAACAAAAACCAATTTGATACCTTTATCTTGATCAACACTTGGTTTTTTGTTTTTCTCTTTCTTCTTTTCCAAGTTGGAGCTTGATCACCATCATCTCATGTCCATCTTCATCTCCATGGACCTTTCACTTGCTCCATCACTTGGTATGTACCAACCTTGCTCAAATCAACACTCATGACAAAGGTTAGTACTTAGGTTTCATCAATTATCCAAAACCAAACTTGGGCTTTCACCACCTCTATTAATCGGTGGCAGGGCTGCCGGCCCAGCGCCTGCCTTGGTTAATACTTAACGGAGGCAGACAGCATTAGGTGTCCACCTCCGTTAATGCTAGATTAACCGAGGTGGATGACATATGGCAACCGCACCTCCGTTAATTTAATCAAGGCAGGAAAATTAAGATGTCTGCCTCCATTAATCGATTAAAATAATTCATAACTTTTTCATATGAACTCGGATGAAGATCACCTTTATATCAAATTGTTGAGATCTACAACGTTGTAGTTCAAAAGTTTTTTGAATCAAAACTGTTTAGGGTCCCAAAATATTGTTGTAAGTGCATAGATTTTGAAATTTCAAATTTAAAATTATCAAATGATCTCGGATGTTGACATGGTCTATACAAAAGTTATAGTTCTCAATAGAGTCTACAACTTTGTAGTTGAGAAGTTTTTAATTTGAAGATGTTTCGAGTTTCAAATATGTGTTCAAAGGTTATAGATTTTGAAATTTAAAATTTAGAATTCTTAAACGATCTCAAATGTTCACATAGTTTACCAAAGTTCTAGTGGCCAACTTGATCTATATGTTTGATATTGACAAGTTTTTGATTTAAAGTCATCTACAGTCTCAAATATGTGTTTGAAATTCACATGTTTTGAGATTCAATTTTTTGAATTTTTCAAACTATCTCTGATGGAGGTACATCCTATTCCAAAGTTATAGTACTTGACAAGATTTAAAACTTTAAAGTTAAAAGATTTTTCATTTGAGTTCATTTAGTAGCCAAAATATCCAATATAAGATTGTGAAATATGATATAAAAAGATAGCATATTATATATAGACATGAATGAGTGTGCGGTGCAGTGGTAGAGACACGCTGTAATGTTGAGAGGTAGGTTGTGGGTTCAACTCTCCAAAGTCGAAAGTTTTTTGGTTTCATGGGTTTTCTACAGAACATTAACGAAGGCAGGCATGTTAAGACGCTGAAAGGTCCTAAATGGCTAGAGGGGGTGAATAGCCTATAAAATTCTCTACAAATATACTAGAGCAAGTTGTTAGTACACTAAATGGAGTAATGCAATTTTGCTCTAGCTCTACGTGGGTTGCAAGCCATCTATCCCAACAATTCTAGTTACTATGATCACTAGGCACACAAGAGACTAAGTCACTACTCACTAAGAGCTACACTAAAGAGCTTGCTACACAACTAGTTTGCAAAGAATGTAAGGGAGTGAGGAGGGTGATTATACCACCGTGTCGAGGAATGAACCAATCACAATATGAATGCCAATTCAATCACCGGAAAAAATCCAATCACAATGGACACCAAAATTTTTCTCCCGAGGTTCACATGCTTGCCGGCACGCTAGTCCCCGTTGTGTCGACCAACACTTTGGTGGTTCGGCAGCTAAATAGGTATCACACACCTAGCCAGGACTTGGTGCCACAAGAACCTACCCACAAGTGATGTAACTCAATGACACGAGCAATTTACTAGAGTTACCTTTTGGCTCTCCACCAGGTAAGGTACAAGACCCCTCACAATCACCGAGAGACAGCCATGAACAATCACCAACTCTAGCTGATGTTCCTCTACTGCTCCAAGCCGTCTAGGTGGTGGCAACCACCAAGAGTAGCAAGAACTCTGCTGCCACAACGATCCCCAAGTGCCACTAGATGCAATCACTCAAGCAAATGCATTAGGAATCACCCCAATCTTACTATGATGATGAATCAATGATGGAGATGAGTGGGAGGTGTTTGCTTAGGCTCACAAGGATGTCAAGTATGTAAAAGTGCCAAGAGAGTGAGCCCCAAGCTAGCCATGGTCTATTTATGGACCCCCCACAAACAAATAGAGCCGTTACTCTGCGTAGTCATGACCGGATGCGCTGACTGTTGGTATTTCTTAACGTCACTACTAAGTATGGGGTTTGAAACCATCCACAGCAATGGAGCTAGAAATACCTTGTTGGTACTTCTTAGCAACATAACTAATGTGTAGCCATGCTACTAAGAAATAGCCTTGATAGTTCCTTAACAATTTTATATATTTATCCAAAAGCACACGGAGCAATCATTGTAGCATTTCACCCGGAAGTATTCAGGGTATCATTATTTATATTTTCCCAAAGGAAGGCATTTGATTAAGAGTCTAGTATGGATATGAACTTGAATAATAATGCTTGCAAGTACACCAATGCTTATAGTAGGGGTAAGAATAGTAATTCCAAGATAGTGGACACACACTTGGCATTCCTCAAAGGATAAAATAGAAAAGAAAGGATAAAAGAATAATCCTAAGTCGAGCAGGCATTGGTTTAGTGTAGTCATACAAAGATTAGTTGATAATCATACAAATTACATAAACTCTACACTAGTTCATATATCAAGATCATAACACAATAATTGTACTCTAGTTCATAAGTATGACTATAATAAAGTGAAGACATGACTTTGGAAGAACCCATATTGATATTCATACCAAGAATCTCTTCTTCCAAGGAGCCAAGCCCTCCAAGGTGGCTTTGCCTTGCTCTAATACAACTAAAAGGTAAAACTAAAGAGAGTAGAGAGTGAGGTGTTGCTCAATGTGGTGTGTATTGAGAGGGGGGGTGCCCCTCTATTAATACATGGCTCTAAGGCGGTGCTCTGACTATTCTTGGTGTGAAGCCCCAGGTTGCACCGCCTTAGCATGGAGCCATACTGCTGCCTATTGAAGGAGAGGCTGAGGCACGCCAACAGGGGGCCGGCTGCCCCCTAGGACCAACCACCCCTTGACTACACCGCCTTGCCACCGTCTTTGCGTGGCAAGCCATGGGCTGGTCATGGATCACTGCTCCGTGGATTTTTGCCCAATTTGAATTGAGTTGATGGGTGTCTCCCTTGTTCCTTTGAGCAAATCAGTGTCGGAAAGCACCTTTTGGTGATTTATTCCATGTATTTGTGTTTGTGACCTGCAAAATAATGTTCTCCAAATACATGTGGAACTTGGTTAATAGTAAATGCATATGTGATTAAGATTGCTAATTGCTCCTCTTTTTGTGACTTATTTGGCAGTCGGATTTGATCGATAGAGACCGCCAACAAGCTCTCCCAAGCTTAACCTTTGCTCGTCCCAAGCAAATAGCTAAGTTATTGGTTGTTGATCAGTAGTTGCTACAATGACGAATATAATTCACAAGTGATATGCCTATAACAAAGTATTCTTCCTCAATTTAAATAAGTTTGGCATTCTATCCACCCTTTTAACTTAATCCCTGTGGGTCTTATTACTTTTCCAAGTCTTAGGCGGTTGCAAGATAGAACAGATTTAATAGAATTACCAATCATTCATTCTTTTATCAACCTTCTATCTCGAGGTTTTATGAGTTTTGCAAAAATAAAATGTAAGTTCCTCAAATGATTCACTCGATCGCTCAATGTGTATGATCCTTAAGAAGGCATTTGTTTTGCCTTCTTTTCATCCTATCTCTAAAAAGCTTTGAGTGGAGTTTTAGGTAGGTATGAATGAGAGGCATACTTACATCACATATATTGCTAAGTCAAAAACCGTATTCAAGGAGATGCAAGTCATACACTTTGATTAAGATGTGCAAGTGTGTGGAATATAAAAGTGATTCCTAATATTTTTTATACTCCTTTGATCATGACTTTCTCTCTTTTGAATAATTGCCATAGAAGTATGTGCTATCTCTCTTTTTTTAATACTTTGGAACATTCATGTGTTTCATTCTTTTTCTTCTTTTCTTTTGCTATTTTGAGAGCTTCATATGTCTCTTTTTTTTAGTATAGCCCCATACTCTTTTTGGCATAGAAAGCTTTAGAGACAAAGACTCATGACAAATGAATGAAGTTTTTATTTTAGATGAACGGAAAATATGTTTTTGCATAACTCTCAGTGTAAGAGTCAGTATTTTATTTGTGGGTGTACGTGAGTCTTGATCATGGGTGCATGACTAGAATCTCTACAAGGGTCACAACAATTTGACAAAACTCAATGTGAATGTAAGTAGCATATGACTAAGGTTTGCATTTGAATCATGTCATATGGCCGTGGTAGGAATTCATAATCATTGAGGAACTTTTGATTTTAGCATTTTTAAGATAAAAACTTCGGATGTCAAGTTTCTCTTAGAATAAAGTCATAGCATATTCTATTTACCATATCATAACTTGTAACAACTTAGAAAAGGATGAGACATTTTTAGCCAACAAACTTAAATCTTGGGAAACACTAAGTTACAGCCAAGGCACAGATGAATTATAGACAGAGCAACTATTCATCATTTCAATAAGAGAGAAACTAAACATTCTTAAAGAGTGGAATAATTGTTTTTTGGTTGTTTTTATCATATAACTTTTTTTTATGATTTTACATTTTTCATTTTTTAAATGCTAATAATTAAATAAATGCGGAAAATAAATAATACGAAAATTTTAAAATACAGAAAATAAAAGATACTACTTACCTCTATGGGGGTCCTCCCCCAAGCTAGTTTGTCGCCTACGGTCCTTCAGCTGCTTTTATTATATTGTAGAGGCAAAAACTCAAGGATTTTTTGTTCTAGCTATTTATTATTCATACTACATTATTTTGGGTTCACCAAAAGGTTTTGACCTTGTCTCCATTCATGACTTACCCTTATGGATTTGATTGTTTCCCTGCAGGGGTTAGTCTAAATACTCATCCAAAATCTACACTCAGCAGTTTTGATTCAATGATCAAACTAGACTTCAAGTTTTGTTTGACCAAGGTAGGCTAATTATCCTAAGCACCATGATTAATTTAAAAAGCATATGAAAGTATGATTGATCACAAACCATATTTGAAACCAAAACATACTTGTATAGAGCATGGAAGGATAACCAAGATTCGTCCAATGGAGGTGAAGGCATTGAAAGGTGAACTAGAGATTCAAAACATTTATTATAATAATAATTATTATTATTTAAAAAAAATCGATTATGAGGCAAAATTTTAAATTTTGAATTTTGAAGCATAAATTTATTTCAAATTTTAAAATTTTAAGATAACAACCGATTTACCTTCGGCAAGGGTTCAACGTTTATAGTTTGTCGAGCAAGACTTTTCCTCCTTCATTGTTCTACAACTGCATGAACATTT
Organism: Miscanthus lutarioriparius; assembly: GCA_904845875.1. Taxonomy (NCBI): domain Eukaryota; kingdom Viridiplantae; phylum Streptophyta; class Magnoliopsida; order Poales; family Poaceae; genus Miscanthus; species Miscanthus lutarioriparius. The sequence continues at coordinate 27,990,296 of CAJGYO010000015.1, forward strand.
CCGAGGGATGTCACACCTGATTTTAAGGATAAAATGGGATGCAAAATCTTATGTGCGCCCAGAGATCAGTCACACACAGAAGCCGACAAATTATGAATAGTACATCACAAGTGTTTATTACATCACAAATAAGACAGAGTCTTCACATAAATGTAGCAGAAGCATAAAGAAAAATCTCTCATGGAAGCTCCATATCACAGGGACGTCAACTGGTTGACCACAAGTCTAGTAATCCTCAAGGAAATCGTCATTACCATAGCCATCTGTTACCCATCCGGGATTTTTATCCAAATAATGAAAATAAACAAGCGTAAGTATATGTCGTACTTAACAAGTGTAACATGGGGTTCATGAGGCTCAAAAGGCTTGACGCAAGTTGTTTCAATTCCCAACGCAAAACACATGATCAATGTAAACAAGAATAATGAATAACATAAACAGATAATTCTTAGTGTTCATCTATTCCGTAAATGTTCCAAGGCCACTCATGACCGTGAGCATGGCTAATATATCAGTTTTACACTCTACAGAGGTTGTACACTTTCACTATGAGTCGTGATACCCATATGCCCAGGTTTGCAACTCCCAAAACACTTTCAAGGTGACAGGCACAATGACGCGTAGCCTATACACTAACGGACAGAGGCCGCGCTATATCCAACCCAGAACACACCCCTCTTATGCCATAAAGGTAACCTCTAACAAGCTAGAAAAGGTCCACATACTGAGCTAAAGCTAGAGCCATGTAGCCCTCCCAGCTGTACTGTAAGTCCCGGATGATTACTTACAGATAAGTCCTTAGGGAGAGGAATCTGAAGCATCTAGAAAGTAGCTAAACACTCCAGCCCCCTGTTTCCAAGTTGTTAAAAAGTCATATTTTAATGTTTATTGTATATACCATTAATCAAGTTACAAGATCATGGTTTAATTGAGCACTAGCAAAGCTACCCAATGCATATCCCATAGGTGACAAGGTATAAGTACAATTCTAGGGAATCCCTATTAAGGTGACACATGCAACATGAATTTAATGTATTAAAGTGAATAGGAAACAATGATGATCCCATGCTATACTTACCTTGAACAAAGTACTCCTACTGATCCTGCTCGTCAAAGTAGTACCCTTGATCTCCCACGAATTGCTCACCGTCTATACTCGATAATCACAGCAACATACAAGCATCCAGGAGCAATCATGCATAGCAAACAAAAGCTATAGACTAGAATAGTACACCAATCCACATAAAATCAAGATGGAAAGCTTAGAAAATGAAACTACATCTCACTATGAACACACAGACGCGAAGATCACAAAAATCGGAGCTATAATGAAGAAGTTATGAATTAAACAAGATTTCCTTTAGTAAAATAATAGATTAAATCTAACCTTGAATTTTAAAAGTTGAAAACATGCTTAACAGTAGTATGAACATGTAGATTACTTAATTACAAACCTAACACAAGTTGAACGGATCAAATCAGAGTTAAAATAGAGATTTTATGGCTAAAACAAGATTAGTGGCAAAATTCCTTTAGTAAAATAATAGATTAATTACAAACGTATTTTAGATCTAACCGAAAGAAAGTATGCTTTCAAAAGAAGAAAACAAAATCTGGAAAGACACTATGGACCATGGGTTAAGACTCAAATAATTATAAGGGGTTTTTGCAAATCTTGCAACGAAGGGGTATCCTTCGATATGAGCCGTCGGATTAGATGCGGGCGGTTGAGATCGGATCGGAGGGGAGAGAGAGAGCCTAGCTGGCCAGAACAGGGCCGGCGGTGAGGTATCCATGGCGGCGCCATGGATGAGCTCACCGAAGTTCACAAATCCGATGATTTAGGCCACGGTTAGACTCAAGAGAAGTACGGGGAGCGAGAGGAGATAATCGCGAACTCACCAAAAGGCTTTCCGTGGAAGGAGAAAGCGCGACGACGACGGTAGGCGCGGGATGGTTGATAACGGTGCTTAGGGCTATGGCTGCTTGGCATCTCGGTGTCTCAGCGAAGGGGACTATGGCGCTGGAGCTCAGATTGGGAGGCATGGGCACAAGGCATCCAGTTTTATGAGGCGAGGCGGCTTGGGCGACACGGCAACAGATGGCAGCGTAACGAATTCAGACACGACGACGTGGAGTCCTGCCCGGACACGAATGAGAGGAAGAAGGTGCACCTAATAGGTGGGCCAGGGCGGTCGGCGAGACAGAGAGAGGACACGCGGGCGCGGTACAGCGTGGAGCATTGACCTGGCCTTCGGCTGGGCCACTTGCTCTACTGGGCCACGTGATGGAGCAAAGGAGACAAGCCGCGCGGGTGAAGCCTGGCCGCGGGAAAGAAAAACGGCCGTGAGCGGGAAAAAAAGAGGAAGGCCGAATGGGCTGATAGCAGGGAAAGGAGAAAGGAGGGAGGGAAATTCATTTTTCCTTTTCTAATTTTTTTCCAAAGCAAATCTCAAAATGCAAATTCAAAAGAATTTGAAGTTTGATTTCAAATCACACCACTCAAAAATTATTATGCAGCAACATGAATGCACACACATGATTCTAAACCTATATTTGATTTTATTTTTAACAAAATTATTATTTTCCTAGATTAAAATGCCCATAAAAATGCATAATAAATCAAATTCTCCTATTTTAAAATATTATAGATTTTAGGGTGTTACAATCCTACCCCCTTAAAATGAATCTCGTCCTCGAGATTCGGATGATGCTTATTCAAAAAGCTGCGGGTATGTTTTCCTTAGATCCTCTTCTCTTTCCCAAGTAGCCACATCTTCTGTATACCGATTCCACTGAACCTTACACATCTTTATAACTCGGCTCCTTGTAACTCTTTCTACCGTCTCCAAAATCCTTACCGGAAACTCCTCATAAGTGAGATCTTCCTTAACTGTAAGCTCTTCTAACGGTATCTGCTCCTCAGGTACCCGCAAACACTTCTTTAACTAAGACACATGGAACACATCATGTACACCTAACAAACTCTCAGGCAATTCCAACTGATAAGCTACTTCACCACGTCTCTCTAAAATCTTGAAAGGTCCAATATACCTTGGTGCTAACTTTCCTTTCATGTTAAACCTTCTCACACTTCTCATAGGTGACACCTTCAACTAAACATAATCCTCTACTTCAAAAATCAATTCCCTTCTCCTAGTGTCGGCATAACTCTTCTATCGAGACTGAGCCACTCTCAAGTTATCTCTGATCATCCTTACTTGCTCTTCTGTGTCTCTTAAAACATCTAGTCCGAACACTTGAGTTTCTCCCATTTGATTCCAAAAGAACGGGGTTCTACACTTTTGTCCATACAAAGCTTCGAAAGGTGCCATATTGAGACTCTTCTGATAACCGTTGTTATACGAGAACTCTGCATAAGGCAAACTCTTGTCCCAACTTGTACCGTACTGCATGCACAAGCTCTCAACATATCCTCTAATATCTGATTAATCCTCTTAGTTTGCCCATCCGTCTGAGGATGACATGCTATGCTAAAATTCAATTTTGATCCCAACAAACTATGTACTTGCTGTCAAAATTGAGATGTAAATTGAGTACCTTGATCAGACACAATTTTCTTGGGAACTCCATGTAGACACACTATTCTCTCCATATATAATGTAGCCAATTGAGGACCAGTATAGGTAGTCTTGACTAGTAAGAAGTGAGCAACTTTAGTTAACCAATCCACTATCACCCAAATTGAATCATAACCTCTCTGAGTACGTGGTAACCCAACTATAAAATCCATACCAACTTCTTACCACTTCCACTCAGGTATCTTCATTTGTTGTAGCAATCCTGTAGGTCTTTGATGTTTAGCTTTGACTCTCTGACATGTATCACATAAAACAACATATTCAGCAACATCTCTCTTTAGTCCGTACCACCAATACTTCTCTTTCAAATCCAAATACATCTTGGAGGATATGTTGAGACTAGAGGGGGGCGAATAGTCTTTTCTAAAATTAATCAAGCTCTGGCTAACCGAAATAAATACAAAATTAAAACTAACAGTCTAGCCAAGACTACACCACTCTATCTTAGGTCACAAGCACCTTATAAAGATCGTAATTAGGCAACAAAGGTGCCAAGCTAGCTGGAGCTTATCTAATCAATTCTAGAAGCAAGGTCACACAAACCTATGCCACTAGTACTTAAAGCAACGGAGGAGCTCCTACACAATCTAATAAGCAAAAGCACAAAGCCACCTATGCTCACAAATAGTGCTCAATAACAAGGCTACACAAGCCAAATTAGAAAGCGCAAATTACTTATCTACACAAACTAAGCAATGTGACTAATAAGGTTACTCAAACCAAATTAGTCACGTAAGGGAGCTACTTCTATGCTACACAAGCAAGAAGGTAACTTGCAAACTATACAAGTCAACTAGTTATAAGAGCAACTACACAAGCATAAGTATATGAAAGTAAATACAAACTTATGTAACGAGGATGCGAACCAATAGGAAGACAAAGATGACACGATGATTTTATCCCGAGGTTCACGTGCTTACCAACACACTAGTCCCCATTATGTCAACCGCTCACTTAGTGGTTCAGTGGCTAATTGGCATCACCCGCCAAGCCTGCACATCAGGCACCACAAGAACCTACCCCAAAAGTGAGGGTAGCTCAATGACACGCTCTACTAGAGTTGCTATTCGCAATGCCCGTGGAATGAGCACAATCCCCCCCACAAATCCTCCTCCGGAGCACCGCACAATCTTCTCCTGTGCTTCAACGGAGTCACAAGCCACCAAGCCATCTAGGAGGTGGCAACCTCCAAGAGTGACAAGCACCACCGGCTTACAACTCGATCACCTAGTGCCACTCTATGCAACCTCACGATGCAATCGCACTAGAATTGCACTCACACTCAATCGGATGATCACTATCAAGCGTATGTGAGTTAGAGGGCTCCCAAGCACACCTACACAAGCCACCAAGGCTTAAAGGTGCTCAGCTACCGGCCCAAGGAAGCCCAACACTTCTATTTATAACCCTATGGCTCAAAAGAGTCGATACCCCTTCACTAGGCAAGTCTCACAGCGACTAGATGTCCTGGTCCATAATGACCGGACGCACCCAACATAGTCCGGTCATCCGGATGTGGCCATGTGTCGCTACCTTCAATCGTCGAGCATCAATCTCCAATGACTAGCAAGCACGCCAACAGTTAAAAGAATGACCAGACGCACCTCTATGCCGAGACCGGACGTGTCACCACGCTACGACCTGACACACCATAGCCAGTGTCCGATCGTTTCCAGAGAGCTCCCGAGGAGGCCGAAACACGACCGGACACGTCAGGTTAGACATGACCAAACGTAGTGCCCGAGTACGATCCTTCTTCGCTTGCCACGTGTCATCGCCATGCCTCACGCCACAACATCAGCGTACATCACGGCGACCGGATGCGTCGGTGTCCGATCGTTTCCAAAGAGCTCCCGAGGGGGGCGAAACACGACTGGACACGTCAGGTTAGACATGACCAGACTCAATGCCCGAGTCTGATCCTTCTTCGTTTGCCACGCGCCATCGCCATGCCTTGTGCCACAACATTAGCGTACGTCACGATGACCGAACGCATCAGCATCGAGTCCAGTCTTCCACCGGGCCAGCGTCCAGTCACTTGCCAACCCTCGCTCTTCTCTACATGTGATTACCAGACGTAGGGGGGCAGAGTCTAGTCCTTGTCGAGGCAGAGTGCAGTCCACCTGGAACTCCTCCTTTTCTTCACTGTGTTGATCCGTTTCAACTCCAACTTCTTCTCCTTTGCAAATGTGCCAACACCACCAAGTGTACACCACCATGTGTATGTGTGTTAGTTTTTCACAAATATTTTTCATAGGATTAGTGTTGGTGATTCTTAGCATAAGCAGAAAAAGTCTGCAAGTGCATGGAAGTACCGTTGTAGCTCTTCACCCGGTGGTATTCAGGGTATCGTATTTCCACGAGGAATGGAGGTGTAAGTAGTCGCTTAGCTAGTTCTCCCAGAAAGATAAGATGAAGAGTAACTTGGGTAGTGAGGTTCTTGTATGGGTAGAAACCTTAAGCGAAGATAACTTTGCTACTACAAACTCACTTCGGGCACCGGATCGCACATGGTCTACCAAGTGATGTCGGCCTGTAGCTCTATGCCATATCCGAACGTAGGGGATTACGAAGAATGGACAGGGCTGTCACCACCTGCCTCCTACCCCTCAACTGGAGGATATGAGGCAAATGAAGGTAACTTCTACGCTATCAGTCACTACTCTAGCATTGGCTTGGAATTTCCGTCTTTATCAAGAGCCCTCTACTAGAGCACTCGCCACAAGAATGGACGACGAACCCACAAGTAAGTAGTAACAACGATAACTTGCTTAAGAAATTGATACCAAAGTTGAACATGAACTTCTTACTTCAAGTAGTAAGATGATCGTAGAGGTACAATTGTAGAGGGGGCTGACAAGTTCGGCACTCTGTCCACCCGATGTACAAGGCTTGCCGAGTACAAGAAGTAGAAAGAGCCACTACTCCGCTATTCCTCTAACTCTTCCTCACTCACTCCCTATTCTAGTCTAGCTAGAAGCTAATGGAAATGTGGCTTGCTCTTCTTCTTCTCCTCCAATCTGTATCATCCTCCTGAAGGGAATCAGGAGGGGTCTTCTTATATAGCCTTGAGGAGGTCGATTTGTTCATGTATTTTAAGAAACACCCATGCAACCGACCTCCCCATGCATTAAATGCACCGCCTGAGGAAGGTGGGGCCAAGCGAAGCTAGGGGCGGTGCGCGTGCACCAGGGGTGCGGCCGCACCCTGGGCTACTTGCCTAGCCACCGCCCTTGGTGTGTGGGCTCTTGGCTAGGCCTGGGTTACTCCTGTGCTGGTGCTTTGGCCTAGGATTGAAGTTTGGATGGGCTTTGCTTATGTTTTGCTTGAATGTGCCTTCTCGGTTGTGTATTTTATTGTGTTTTCTCATGAGGCCCTGCAAAACATGTATGTACCAAAACTCGTGCAGAATGTTAGTTAAAAACCCTATTTCTAAGTTTTGGTTTTCATATTTATTCTTTTTGTTTTAAATGTTGGTGGTAGAAATATGAGTTAAGCTCTGCCAACAAGCTCCCCCACACTTAGTCCTTTGCTCATCCTCGAGTAAAGTTCTAAGGACTAAGCGGGTTCATCTCCTTTATGTGATAATCTGCATACAAGTTATTCCAAGCTTCACCTTAACCTGTGAACTTCTAAGTATCTACCAAAAATATCTTGGCAATTGAAAAATGGAATAGCTTGGATTCAAATCTTCTTACTCTATCCCTGCACAGAAACTTTGGTTTTTGTATGATTTTGAAAATGTATAGATAGCTTTAGTAACTTGAATGATTCTCTCAAGTCGCTCAGGTTTGTAAGTGGTTTCTCATCAAGGCATATTTTGCAAGTTTGCCTTCTCTTTTGATCATCCTACTTCTAAGAGCTTATATGGAGCTTTTAGGTAGGGATGAAAATTTTGAGGCACACTTACCTTGCTTATGTTGTAAAGTCAAATCTCGGACCTCATCGGAGGGAAGCATCATACTCTTAGATCAAAACTGTGCAAGTGTGTGGAATTTGATGGAAATATACTCCTTGGTTTGATTTGAACTCTAGCTTTTTTTGAGACATCGCTAGCTTCTTATATTTTTTTCTTATGATACTTCATGTGCTCATTCATTTTTTTTAATGCTTCTAGGACCTTTATGTGTCCCTTATTTTTTTCTATACTCTGGGACCTTCACGTGCCCCATTCTCTTTTTTTTTCTTCAATACTTTTTACATAGCCTTTTTGTCTCTTAATATGCTAGGGAGATCATAATTTTAGAGCATGGAGTATTTGTTTGCTAGTGATGGAAACATGCTTTAGCGTATTCCTAGTGTAGTAGGAATAGCTGGTTATTTGTGGTATGTACGTGAGTTTTGATCTTGGGAACATGAAACATCTCTCAACAGGGGTCACAAAACTTGACCAAACTTGATACAAAGTAAGAGGCATATGTGGAAGGTTTTGTCATGAAAGATTATATTCAAGGAACATGCTATTTTGAATTTGGCAAATTTTACTGAGGGACACTGGAAAAACATGTAATTGGCTAGCATACACCGCCAAACGGAGAATTTGCCCAAAGACACCGCAAATTTGTGGTTATTTGCCTAGACACAACGTGCCAATTATTTTGTTCATTTCTGATTTAGAGCAGAGAGAAGGTAGGGAAAATATCCAAATTGCCCTCCTCGTCAACCTCCGCTGGGTATTAATTTTTGCCCTAGCACATCACCGCGGTTGATTCGTCACTTTCCTTCTCCGACCAACAGCGTCAACGGCGGCGCAGCCCTCTCTAGCTTCGCACGAGCGGCGGCGCGGCCTCCCCGGCCTTGTGTGGGCGGCGGCCAGGGATGAAGCGGCGGGCATAGGAGAGAAAGTGATAGAAAAATTGGAGCAGCAGGGGGGATTAAACTAGAGGTTGAATAGACTAGCTATACGTCTAGATCACCAAATAACACGCTATCATGTAGCACGTGGGCAGAAGCTGCACATAGGCAAGCGGCCCCTGACCCCTGCACTCTAGCGAAGCGGCCCCTAAGCCCCGTCAGCGAGGCTGTGCAGTAGTAGCTGCACATGGGCGAGCAGCCCCTGACCCATGTTCCTAGTGGCGTGGCCCCTGAGCCCTAGTGGTGCGGTCGAAAAGCAGCAGCACACGGATGAGCGGCCGGTGGTGGGGTGCACGCGGCCAGCGCGACGAAGCTCGCGGCACGTGCGGCGAGCGGAGCACGTGGCCGGCGTGGATCTCATGGCCTGGGTGGCTCGCGGACCTCCCAGCCGGCGTGGAGCTCATGGCCCTGGCGGTGCCCAGACCGACATGCTACTACTGCTCGCCGACATGCTGTTGCTGGGCGCGGCAAGTCAGGATCTCACCGACGGGCACCACGGACCCCGCACTTCACCACCCCACCAGAGTTGAATGGTGTGTTATAGCAAAAATTGGTGCACAATCATAGGTTGAAGACGACGACAATTTGGACATTTTTCCTACCTTCTCTCTCCTCCAAATTGAGAAGTGAATAAAATAATCAGCGTGATGTGTCTAAGCAAACAACCATGAATTTGCGGTGTCTTTAGGCAAATTCTCCGTTTGGTAGTGTGTGCTAGCCAATTATGTGTTTTTCTAGTGTCCCTCAGCCAAATTTGCCTTTGAATTTTGTTTTGTAAAATAATTCCCAAGTACATTGCAAGAATGAGCAAGCTGTCATATCATCCTACTATATCTTATTCGTCAATTACTTAGATAAAATAGGTTCCCTATTAATAAGTGTTCACAAGTTTTTAGGAATATTAGCAAGAAATAAAAAGTATGCAAATTCTTAATCATAGGAAGACATGCAGATGGAGCATTTCTTTTTATTTTTTAAAATTTCTTTAGTTTTAATGCTTTTATAAAATATGGAGTGAGAGAGTGAGAGTTGCACAAACCGAGTTCTAAATTTGGCTATCATTTGTGCAACTGAGTCAGAGGTGAGTATGGTGCCTCACCACACTTGTTTTCTTTCATGCCTTTATTATGACAACAAAAAGAAATGGAAAACAAGTGCAACAAAATATTTCTAATAATAATAACTTTATTCAATTTATAAAAAGAGAGGTGCATTACATGATAAAAATCAAAATGATAGGAATGAAAAAGCTTGAAAGATAAAGATGCGCCTAATTTATTTAGCGGGAGTGGCCTAGTAAGGTTCGTCTAAAGCATCTACCACTCCTACTGCCTTAGCCACCTTAGCTAACTTCTGATCTAGCTTGAAACACAAACTGTTGATGTCTACGACCAGATCTCTAATCTTGCTGAGGTTTGTGGCTAAGCTGTCCTTTAGGCCCCAAAGGAGATCTCACAGGCTAGTGTTCTCTGACCTAAGAGAGGCGATGAAAGGAACTTTAGAAGGTGCATCCTCCATGTCACTACTCTCATATTGCCCTGTGAGTCTTTTGATCGGCAAAAGCTTTCTAAACCTTTTGATGCTAAGGGGCGCACCTGAGGATTCCACCGACTATTTTCCTGATAGTGTTGGCTTGCGCATTGGCTCCTTAGCCGTTTTGCACATGAGCGCTTTCCCATACCCTCCGTCGGGTTTGCGCTCACCTACCATGGTATAGGAGAGGCTAGGCCTAGCGGTGGGTAGTGATGAGCTAGCGCGAGAGACCGATTAGCCGGAAGGTGTTTGTTGACGGTCACTAACATCAATTATAAACCGTCAACATATCCGGCATATATACTTAATTCTATCACCAAAGATAGGTATCAGGGTTTAGACTAATAACTTTCACAAGTTTTGGTGAATCTGTGTATTTAGCAGGCTTTATCTAGAAAACCGTTAAGGAGGACTTATCCGTCAAATCAAATCACGTTTATTTGCAACGGTACCTACTTGGGAATACTCTAGAAGGCACCAGAAGGCAATCCACCGAAGAAGACCATGAGGGGATGACATGTGGGGCCGGCCAACCCCACTTGCTGGCTAGCCGGCCTAGTGACCCCACTGTTTAGTCTCCACTTTGAATGTTGGGTCTCCACCGCCTCCTAGATTGCATCTACGCCGTTCTTTTAAGTCAGTTTGATCCGAGAGTCCATAATTGATGCTACCCCCTATATATATATCCCTATACCCCCTCTAGAAGAGCCATCCTAAAACCCTAATTTATATCCTCCTCATCAGGATCAGAGCCAGCTATCAAGAGAAGATTAGTCCTCCATAGGATCTAGTCTTATAAATAAAAATAGTGAGATAGAGAGTGAGGAAAGAGTTTGGAGGAGGTTCTGGCTTGTCAGTGCTCTCTCTCTATGGCTTGTACCTTGGCGGATCCAAGTTCTATCTGAGCTTACCGCTGAGATTTTTTTGGTAATCAACTTCTAATTCAAGTAAGCATCTTGTTTATATTATTCATTAGGATTGCGACTCTTTTGAGTGCTTTATTGCTGTTGTAGAGGGAGTAAAGTATTAATCATAAGTGTAAGCGTGGTGCTTAGACTTGGGTTAATCATGGATGAACCCTGCATTCTGGATTGGTGGTAGCTCGTGAGGGTGACTCTTATAGCCTCGTCGAATTCTCTGTAGTCCACCTCCCGCATCTGTAGGCCAAGTTGGACTCGGTTATGAAGAAAAGCATCCTCTGCTGGTGTCTTTCCCTAGTAATGTCCCTAGTTGAATAGTAGAAGACATAGCTTACAGAAGTCAGAACAAGAGAACCTTAGTGAGCCTCTCTACACTCCTGTTTATCCTAACCTTGTTGCTATCCCTAGTTAAGTTAGACCGTAGTTAGTCTCACACATTTTCCTGTGGATACGATACTTGAAATACTTTTGGGTGAAAGCATAGTGGTATCCATGCGCTTGTGAATTTATCTGTGTGTGTTAATAAATACCAACAAGCTTTCTAGCGCCATTGCCGGGTAAACGGTTGTTGAATTAACTACGAACCTAGCTTAGCTTTTATCTTTTATTTTACTTTTTTTCTTTTAGCATGGATAACACACCTATTGTTGGTATTTATTAAGTTTTCACTTGTTCAGTAGCTACCTATTATAAACCTATATCACCTAACATTACTTTACTAGGTTATCTTTATATCTACACATAAGGGATATTACCGAGGAAGATTAAGAACAGAGCTTGTTCTTCCTTCGTAACCGGACCCTACTTGCACCTATATTCGGAAAGTGGACTACAAAGGACTCAACGGGAGTGTCACATCAGCAATCTACCACATGACCTAGAATATAGGGTGTATCCGCAGGTAAACAATGTATAAGCATCACGCTTACACAATGTCGACCACACACCCCGTGTACTTTAGAGTGAACGCTATACGAACTTATACATAAAAATAATGATAAACTAGCTATACTAAGTATATAACAAAGTAGACGTTGAACATTATAACAAAGAACATGAATAAGGTGAATACTAATATTGTCACAACAATTATAACTAGCATATAAAAATAATGAAGGTACAAAAGACAGGGAGTACAAAGATTATACCAAACCATGCTCTTGACAAGATCGGGAATCCAAGCGAAACCTGCTTGCCTCCCTCTAGACCTAGCCTAACTAGCTATGCCCTAGAATATGGTGGAACTCTGAGGATGATTAGGGTTTTGGTCTTCTCAAATGACTTATGCAATATATGGCTCAGGGGGGGTGGCAGGGGCTGTATATATAGGTCGGAGCATCCAACATGAGCCCTTGGATCAAACCGACTTAAAGGACGACGTAGATGCAATATAGGAGGCGGTGGAGTCCTTTTATTTAGCTCTTAAAAATCAAACTTAAAGAAAACTTAACACACATTTATTTTGTTTTCAAAATTTAAGATCACACCTTAATATATATATAACTAGCTAAGATAAATTTTTATTTTGCTTTTAGTTTGTTATGCATCTTTTTATTTCTTTAGCAAATATGAAGCAAACTTAAAAATAGTAAAACCAAAAGGGAAAGAAATACTTAGCTAGATACATGGGGGATGCTCCTCCCCCAAGCTGGATGTTGTTGTGGTCTTTCTTAGAGTGAGTCTACCAGCAGAAGTCTTAATCATCCGTCTAGAAATTGTGTTCCTCGTGCAGTGAGTGTAGCGACAGTTCAAAAAAATGTACTTCGTATGGATGGCTTTACTCTTGATCATCTTGCAAAATACTCCAACAAGAACACCAAAACTCGTGGCATATATTAGGATAAGGGGAGTGTAACTACAGTTCAGAAAAATGTACTTCAGATGGATGGCTCTACTCTTGATCATCCTGCAAAATACTCCAACAAGAACACCAAAACTCATGGCATAGATTAGGATAAGGGGTTAGCGGTCAGCCATTCAGAGATTTGTTGTCCTTTCCTAATTGGCAAAGCTCTAGTAGGATGTCTATTTAATATTTTTTTAGATTTTCTTATTTATATAATGCAGAAAGAAAATATGCATGCATGATATATATATTATTATTATTTTTATGCCACCATAGTGAATACTCCCTTGGGCTTTTACACACCGAGAAAAAATTTCACATGGGGCTTAGGCTTTATGATGTAATGATGTAATGCAATCATGAAACTTTTTATCTTCCTTTTCTAAATGCAATGCTAATGTAGAAAAATGAATATGTTAAAGTGAAAAGTAATTCATACAATACTAAAAAGTAAATATGGATAACTACCGATGTTACCTCACAGCCATGGTTTGGATTTTTAAGTCCTCCGAATAGGACTTGGCTGGAGAAAAGTTCTTCACTCTTCGGGTGCATCATCCGATCTCAATGATGGAGACCCGATGGTTGCACATCTTGTGACGGTGTCTCTGATCGTGATGTCACCTTGTCTTTCCATACCTGCTTGGTCTGTGGGCTTGACTTAGGCAGAGTAGGTTCATGTTTCACAACTTCTTCAGGTTCTTCATCTTCTTTCCATTCATTCTTTGGTGGTTGATTCTTCTGACATTGGGATGATCGACGTCTCCTCGTAGAGCAGGTCTTTCTTGGGCTATTCATAAGTAGTATAACTATTGAAATAATAGTGTACCTTTTCTCCAGGAAATTGAAAGTGGACTTATCCAGATTCGACGTAGATTATTGTGTTGGTTGTGTTGAGGAACGGTCTTCCTAATATAATAGGTGTATCATCTTCTTCTTCACCCATGTCTAGAACAATGAAGTCGACAGGGGAAAACTGATCGTGTATTCTTATCATGACATCTTTTGCTATTCCTTCCAGAAATCGGATTGATTGGTCTGCCATCTGCAATTGCATATATGTAGGGAACAATGGTTCATCACCGAATAAGTATTTATATGTTACCTTGGACATTATATTGACACCCGACCCAATGTCGCAGAAGGTCTTATGAAAAATTCTTTTCCAATGGTACACTCGATCGTGGGTATGCCTGGGTCATCCTTCTTAGCAAGGAATGGTGAAGTAAGGAGGTGGTCGTACTTTGATCGAAGTGTGTTGATCATGTTAACTGATTCTTCTTAAGGCTGCCTGGCCTTGTTCTTCCTCCTTCTCCTGTTGTTCTTCTTGGTCACTGTTGTCTCTTCGGGCAGGTATGGCGTCTGCGGATGTCCAAGAGATTGCAGGACGCGGTTCTTGTAAGAAAACTTCTCCTTCCTATCCTTGATTGTGAAGTAGATCTGGCATTGTCCGCGTAGATGATGGCTTTTGCGGTGCTTAGGAAACATCAGTCCAAAATAATGGGTGCCCTTACATCTCCACCTGTTTCTAGAACCACAAAGTCTATGGAAACATATGATTGTCCCACTCAAATAATGGCATCTTCAAGAAGTCCCTTGGGGTAACAGAGTGACTGATCTGCAAGCTGCAAATGCATGTTTGTGTACAACAAAGTATCTCCACTAATTTGATCATAAATTACCTTAGGCATGATGTTGACACTTGCTCCGAAGTCACAGACAACTTCTTGAAAAATGTGAGGTCCAATGGCGATGGGGTTAACAGGTCTCCCTGGATCGCTCTTCTTTTCTGGCAAGGTATAATCTATCCACCTTCTTGTCGATGGTTGTATATAATAATATGCTGCATTGTGAATATCGACAAGATTTATAGTTTTTAGATCTTCCGGTAGCCCCAGAATCTTACCTTTGTCTTATGGAGGAACAACAACAGCTAGCTAAGCTATTTGTGATTCTACCATTTTATTAAAGCCATGCTGGTTCTTAATGGCAGAAGCAAAGCTATCCATTCTATTATTTATGTTCTCTAGAATTTTATCATTGGTAGCTACCTTTCTAGATAATCCCTCCATAAGTTTGGATTGGTCAGCAATTAATTCTCTCAAGGGTGGTTGATTGAAATTATTAAAATTATTACCTTGATAGTTACCTTGGTAGCTTGGTCTCTGTTGTTGGTTCCATCCTTGATTCTTTTGAGGATGAAAGTAGTTGTTGTTGTTGACAAAGTTCACATCCTCTTGGGTTTTAGGACAGATGTTCCCTGAATGCCTAGTATTTCCACACTCTTCACATGTGATGCAAGAATCATGAATGTGCATGACTTCTTGCTTCTCATTGGCTCGATATTCAAGCTTCTTCATTAGTAGGTCCATCTTGGTAGACAGCATGTCTACCTCCTTGAGTTGATGCATACCTCCACCTCTCTTGCCATTCTGAAGACGTTCTTCTTTCCAACCTTGGTTGGAGGCCATCTTCTCCACAAGAGCTGGTGCAGCTGGTATGGTGAGTGACAGGAATGCACCTCCAGCAGTAGCATCCATAGTCTCACGGGTACTGTTAGTCAACCCATGTTAGAAAGTCTACATAAGTAGCCAATTCTCCATCCCGTGATGAGGACATTCTACAATGTAATCTTGAAAGTGTTCCTATGCCTCAGGGATAGATTCATCATGTTGTTGCTAAAAGCTTGAAATTCTCAAAACACAGAGCAATAGTCTTGCCTGTGGGAAAAAACTTTGCTAGGAAGGCAGTGGAGCAGTTATCCCATGTAGTATTTCTATCTTTGTTGGCATAAAACTATTGCTTTGTCTTCCCCAAGAGTGAGAATAGGAAGAGGCAAAGTCAAATGGCAACTTGGGTTACTCCTTTAATGGTGAGAGTGTTATAGATCTCCAGAAAGTGTTGGAGATGTGCACTCGCATCTTCATATGCCTTTCCACAAAACTGGCTTGCTTGCACCATGTTGATGAGGGCTGGCTTGAGCTTGAACCCATTGTCTCCAACATTAACTGTTGGTCTAGTATGGATGTTGGCCGTAGTTGGAGCAGAGAATTCACGCTGTTAGCCATAGCTTCAAATTTAGGTGTTAAGCTTTGCCTTATCTGGTTGTCTTCCGACTCTAAAGCTAAAACTTTCTTGAGTTTAGCCTTAGTCCTCCTTATTAATGCTTCTGGATCTTCAATGTAGTTTGTCGGAAGGTCAAAACTAGCCATACATTACCCTGCATAAGATACACTAGTAGACAAAATAAGGGTAAGCCTATTTAAGGAGAGGTCAATGGTTTTCCTTGATCACATCAATAAGTTTATCAATACTTCCTTTGCCTAGCTACCTTCCCTGGCAACGGCGTCAGAAATGCTTGTTGGTATTTATTAACTTGTCACTTGTTTAGTAGCCACCTATTATAAACCTATATCTCCTAACATTACTTTACTAGGTTGTCATCCCTAGTGATGATGCAAGAGATGCTTGTTGGTACTATATAGCATTACTACTAGAATAATACTAAGTACTTCTTTATTAACTTATGTGACTAGAAAGAATATATAAATATATAAATGAAAAGGATCTATAAGCGCATAGATAATTATACCATTGTAGCACTTCACCCGAGAGTATTCCATGTATCATTATTTATATTTTTACCACAGGGAAGGTCTAGCATGGACATGTATTGATAACTTAAACTATTGAAGGAGAAGTAAACCATAACCAATATTCTAATCATAACAGAGATAAGTCATAGGATAAGATATATATATATATATATATATGATAAGTATTGATCAATGTTAATGTTAAATCACTCATAGTACTCCTTTCTATGGAATTAGCATGGTCATATAGAATATTAGAGGAATAATTCCTAAGTCATTCATAATTATAAGTCAAAGCATACATTGATTAGTACAATTAGACCTAGTAGTCATGGCTAAGGTTATCTTTATATCTACACATAAGGGATATTACTAAGGAAGATTAAGAACAAAGCTTGTTCTTCCTTCGTAACCGGACCCTATTTGCACCTATATTCGGGGAGTGGACTACAAAGGACTCAATGGGAGTGTCACATCCGTGATCTACCACATGACCCAGAATATAGGGTGTATCCATAGGTAAACAACGTATAAGCACCACGCTTACACAATGTCGACCACCCACCCCGTGTACTTTAGAGTGGGCGCTATACGAACTTATGCATTAACATAATGATAAACTAGATATACTAAGTATATAATCGAAGTAGACGTTGAACATTATAACAAAGAACTTGAATAACATAAATACTAATATTGTCACAACAATTGTAACTAGAATATAAAAATAATGGAGGTACAAAAGAGAGAGGGTACAATGATTATACCAAACCACGCTCTTGACAAGATTGGGAATTCAAGCGAAGCCTGCTTGCCTCCCTCTAGACCTAGCCTAACTAGCTATGCCCTAGAATATGGTGGAACTTTGAGGATGATTAGGGTTTCAGTCTTCTCAGATGACTTATGCAATATATGCCTCATGGGGTGGCAGGGGCTAGTATATATAGGCCGAAACAACCAACATGAGCCCTTGGATCAAAACGACTTAAAGGACGACATAGATACAACCTATGAGGCGGTGGAGAATCGACATAACAACGGGGGACTGAAAGGTGGGCCCCAGGGGCCGGTCGGCCTATAGGTGGGGTGGTGGTGTCTCACCCTTTGCTTCGTGTGGAGTCCTCTCGAGTCTTCTGGAACCTTCTGGTGTCCGTTTCGCTGTGGATAAGCGCAATTAAATCTGACATCTTGGTCCACCTTGATGGTTTTCTGGATAAACCCTGTAGAAAATATAGAATCACCAAAACTTATGGAATTTGTTAGTTTCAACCCCTAGACCTTCATTGGTGATTATATTTATGCCCCTATGTATGTTATATTGATGGTTTATAATGGTTGTTAACTACCGTCAACACTTATATATCATTATGCTAAACCCATGAGCGCAAGCCTAAAGCCACCAAAATCTTCAGAGCCTATCCTAACACCTAGCTATGAGCTGCACCCATGTTTAATAAAACTGATTCAGAAACAATGCTTCTCAAGAGAAGGCAATGAAAACACATACTCACACCTATGGGAATTTGCACAAACCTATGCATGCTTGCGTATCGCTAGCATGTTTGATGAAACCTTAAGATGGAAGTTGTTTCCGTTCTCTTTGACGGGATGAGCTAAACAATGGTATAGTCAAACCGTAAGAAGTATGCAAGGAGATTGGGAAACGTTATGCTCTAAATTTTGTTTACGTTTCTTTCCCATCTCTAGAGTGGTTATGATGAGGACATCACCTGCTCGGATACAACCACATTAGCAACTTTTGATTCACATAAATACATACATGGATCAAAAAGAGTGTTAAAGACACATGGAAGGCATGGAGGACCAAAGAAGTTGATTGGGGGCCAAGTACAAGTATTCCCAACGTCCTCCACCAGGACATCACATCACTTTTTCCCAAGGAAAGAAAGAGATCAAATCCAACATGTTTTGGGGCTGGATTCGGACTGCAACACTACGCCAACTTGCGACGGCCGCCACGACCTCATTTGGACTCCATTTTGGGCGTTCAAGTACTCCATGGAATCCTTATGAAGTCTACCTTCGTATGGATTTAGACTCATGTCTATATCTTGCCTGAGGCGGCCGCAATGGTCAAATTACTACCGAGAGGTTTTTCTGTCAAAGGTGTTGTGTCGCCTTATTTTGGCCCGATGGGCTTTGTATCAAGTCGGGTCCAATAAGGACGTGTCCTAGGATTGGAGCACGACACCAAGACCCCTTGGTCATCCTCCTAGGTATTAATAAGGATTAGAGCCACCACAAATAGATTGGGTTTTGTTTTGTTGAAAGTTTAGCCATGCTACTTCCTTTGTAGACGCGTGTGTTGACTAGATCATCCGTTCTACTTGATTCAGAACCCCACCTTTGTGAGTTTAGATTGGTTTTCATCTCCATATTTACAATTGAGTTGCTTGTTCTACTTGTTCTTGCTAGTTCTTCGATTGTTTGTAGGATGAGTGCCCTAGTGGCCGGGTGACATGTTCCACAAGATCGCAACAGCCATTGGAGGTGGTGTATCGGTTGCTAAGGCGCAGCTTGGAAGGTTGTAGCCGAGCCATGAATGTCATCTCTATCCCCAAATTGAGTTATCCACCTTCTCTCATCGAAATATCAGGATTCACCCTAGTGGGTTCATACCAGGTTAGCCTTCGAAAAGAGGTTCTAAATTTTAGACAACTAGAAGAAGAATCTCTTGGCACATCATGGGAACGTATTAATAGTCTTATCGCCACTAGTCCAGATCTTGCTATTTTAGACCCGATACTCCTTCAACATTTTTATATGGGTCTTAGCAAGGATTCTATGCAATCCCTTGATCAAGCCTCTAGAGGAGCTTTCCTTCATTTGTTTGTTAGTGAAGCAAGATCTATGCCTGATAGAATTATTAGAAAGATTCCCTACACTAGCATTCATGATGAACTCCCCGAGGAAGAGAAGGAATCATCTCCCGAACAAGAAGAGGAAATTTTCACAGCCAAACCACAACCACTCCAATCCTAAGATTTAGCTATCAATCCTGAACTATCAATACCCCAAAATCCTCCAAGGGAAGAAGAAATTCCACCTTTGGAAATCCCTATTGAAATTAAAGATGATCTTTTTGATGCTGATTTTGGAAAAAGCTTAAACTTATAGCTTCATAAGAGATCTTCGAGCGAATATAATTCAAATCCTCTCAAGAAGAAATCTCTTAGAAAGCATCTTAAATTAAATCTCTTTGGAAGATATATAGAAAAATTCAAGGGCGGCATGTCTAGTGACGCTATAGAAGGAGAGCCGAGCCATTTAGAAGCCATTCCTATCCTCTCCCCTTATATACCCACATTAGATGTCCCAACTGAGCCCGTCTCTAAACCCATCCTTAACCCCGATGATCTCTCTTATGCTCCTAGGTCTCATCATGATCCTAGAAATCCACTAAAACACCCAAAGCAAAGGAGTCATGAAGACCACATGGAAGACCAAGAAGAGCAACAACAATGGCTAGAGAATATTAAGAATTCATATGCCGTTGAATGGATGGACAAGGATAAAGCCTTAAGGGTAGAACCCAAACCAGATTTAGATCCAAAGGGTGAGCTTAAGTCAATCTCCTTAATAAACATGACTCATCCAAGTTTAGAGGAGGCCTTAGACAAGATCAACCCAAGAATCACCAATCTAAGGGAAAAGTTGGACATCCATGAAGAATCAACCTTGGAGCTTGAAAGGGAAGATGATATCAACAAGCAGGAAGCTATTTCATTAACATCTCATCAAATCCATGCTCATATGAGAAATCTCCTGAATCAATTGGTCTCTCTAACATTGCTGCTCATAAGATCTTTAACCCCCTCGTGGTTCTTATTTACAAAAATTTTGAAAGGGTGGTTGTTCATGCATATGTTTATCATAAATATTGCAAATCTCATTGGCATGAATCTTGAGATAGACACCCAAAGGTTGGTGTTGGAGGGGAAACCACTTGACCAGTTAGACACAATTTGAAGGTTTCCTAAGGATGAGTTTCTGTCCTAAAACAAGCACTTTCGGGAGATAACATGTGCTTTCACCTTTTGCTATGATGCCTTTCTAAAATGAGCATATAAATATAATTGTGAAAATATTCCATCGTGTATTTTTGTCCCTAGCCATTCCAGGTTTGAAGCAAAAAGAATGAAGGATGATGATGCAAGGTATGTCCAACTAATTATCATGCAACATTGAATCACATTCACACATGAGAATTCTATCATCCAAACTTGATTTTGCTATAAAATTCAAGCTGGGAGATGGACTTCTCTAAAAAATCATATGCCGTGTTGCTAATTCATCTTGGTTGTCTCCACCTTTAAGTCATGCTCAATAACAATTAGGCTCTTTCATCTCCAATTGAATAAATCTCTATAATGCTTTCATGCTACCTTTGCCTGCTATAGTAAGTTTTGGTTTGGAAGTACTGCACATACTTCCATAGGCATTTAAATTAAGCATGGTGATTAGGTTAAATAGCCTCCCTTAGTCAAATTAGACATGGAGTCTAGTTTGGTTATTGAACTAAAAATTGCTTGTGTAGACACTAGATATTTTGTTGGACTAACCCCTGCATAAAACTCTCAAATCCAATCTAGGTAAGTCAAGGGATGAATTCATATCGGAGACGAATCAAGCTAAGAAAGTGGACAACAAATCGACAAGCTATGAGCAACATCAAAGACAACATAGCATTGAGTCTTCCTAAGACTCAAGCTAGGATGCTGATGAGAAACAGGATGCAACCCACCTCGTATTAAATAGAATATGCCTGCTTTCATTATGTTTAAAAGGACCGGCTCGTGCGTCGGCAACAAGGACCAAGATGTCAAGATCGAAGAGCAAAAAGATGACATGACAAAAGGATGAGAAAGAAAGGATGCAATATAGGAAACAAGAAGCTCATGAACAGTTTAAACTATGAGGCTGGCCAAACAAAAAAAACTTCAAGCAAAAAGAGAAGGACTATCACGAGTCATCTACCCTTTGTCATATGGTGTTATCACGCTCCAATGACAAAGGCAATATCCAAAGGTAAATGGTCATTATTTAAAAAGTTTTTCCTTGATTATGATAGGAAAATAAACAAGAAATAAACATGTTTGAGTTACAACTTACTTGATCCAACTTGATTAACTCAACATATTTAGTTCTTTAAGCTTGTTCCTAGCACCACCTTCTTGGTCTCATAGTCTTAACCAAATAGAAGGTGGTAGTCATAATCATGTAAAGATTGATACATTATGTAGAGATAGACAATCCTTCTATGGGTTAAGTAATTCAACCCTTTCTACTAAATATATTCAAATGCTATATTCATGCTCAATCTTCTAATCTTATCACCATAATATAAATGAACAAAGCACATAACATTAACTTCATCTTGTCTGATGTGCCTAAGGTTACAGAAGAATAAGTAAAGTTATGGTTCTGTTGGTGTTTTCCCACCAACAGAGCCCATGCACTTGATCTCTACCTTGTCTTTATGAGTAGGACACGCATCAAGCAAAGTGTGGAGGAGTTCGTCGATTCCCCAAGTTTTTACAAGTAAAAGTTCTGAACCTGTCAAACCAAAATCAAAATTCAAAACCAAGAAGGGTTTGATAGAAGAAGGTGACATCACTATTAGATGTGTCATCACAAGAATCCTCATCTTCAGAGCAAACCGAGGTACTCGATCAATGAACTTCATGAGGAGAAGTCCCGTTCGAAGGACTTATAACACCAAACCCTCACCAAAAAAACTAGCTTAGGGGAGAAGCACTCCCGTGTATCTAGGTAAGTATTTTTTGTCTTTTGTTTTAGTTTTAGTTTCTTTTAAATAAAAAATGATGATAAATGAAAAAAAACAAAATAAAAAATTATCTTTGCTTTAGTCATAATGTGTGATCTAGTAAAATTGAAAACAAAATAAAAAGGTGTCTAGTTTGCTTTAATTTGATTTTAAGAGCTGAATAAAATAATGAGGACTCAGAATAATCTCTTAAAAGGAAATGATGAATAGTTGCTCTATTGTAATTCCTTGAGTACCTAGTTTTCAACCTTGAATTCTCCTGAGTTTTGAATAAGATTGTTTTGATATAAGAATTTACTCTGAACTAGAAACTCGTGGGTAGCATATGCTTGATCTAAGTCTAGGTAATTGACGGATATGATATAAGAAGGTCTGAACTACTATTTATCTTGTTCCTAGTGACACTAAAGTTCTGGAGATTTATTTTTGAAAAACACAAAAATACTACATGATGAGTTCCTGTATGACAAAGCTTGAATTCCTACCAGAGCCATACATGTTATTTAGGCTAGGAAAACTTCCACATATATGCGGCTTGTAATTGCATTGAGTTTTGTCAAGCTTTGTTGACCCTTATGAGAGGTTTGTCATGCTCTTAAAATCAAGATTACGTACACACCACATATATGCACTATTCCTACACTGAGGTAGGCACAAAAACATGCTTTCTATCTAGATCCACCCAAAAATGTTTTACTCCTTTACTAGGAGTGAACACAAAAACATGCTTGATAGGTTTTCCATCCACCAAATAAATTCTCCAAGTTCTTGTTGCTATCTCTCAAAAGTTTCTGCTGTATAAAAGAGGCATGGGGCCATGCAAAAGTTATTCAGAAAAAAAGGAGAAGAAGAAAAAAAATTGAGAAACAAAAAATGGACAAGTGTCCGAGATATATAAAACAATGGGTACTTAGATGCCCGCCTAAAAAAGAAGAGATGAATAAGATAGCCCCTACTCTCTAGCAAATATTTTCAAGTTTCAAAAGAGAGATATGTTTTTAAGGACCAAAGTAGAATTAGGTTAGCCACTATATATATCCACCATATACATCCACACACATGCACATCTTGATTTGATTGTATGAAAGCATTATAGCAACTCTTGATCCATTGCTGAGTTTAGCTTTGCTCAGGGATTGACAAAGGGTAAGCTTGGGAGAGCTTGTTGACGGTCACTAACATCAATTATAAACCGTCAACATATCCTGCATGTATACTTAATTCCATCACCAAGCATAGGTATAGGGGTTTAAACTTGTAACTTCCACAAGTTTTGGTGAATCTATGTTTTCAGCAGGGTTTATCCAGAAAACCGTTAAGGAGGACCTATTCGTCAAAGCAAATCACTTTTATTCGCAACGGTACCTACTTGGGAATACTCTAGAAGGCACCAGAAGTCAACCCACCAAAGAAGACCATGAGGGGATGACATGTGGGGCTGGTCGGCCCAACCTGCAGGCCGACCGGCCCATTGACCCCACAGTTCAGTCCCCGCTTCAAATGTTGGTTCTCTACCGCCTCCTAGATTCCATCTACGTCATCCTTTTATGTCAGTTTGATCTGAGGGTCTAGAATTGACGCTATCCCCTATATATACATCCCTGTAACCCCTCTAGTAGAGCCACCTTGAAACCCTAATTCATACCCTCCTCATCAGGATCAGAGCCAGCTATCAAGAGAAGATTAGTCCTCCATAGGATCTAGTCTTATAAATAGAAATAGTGAGATAGAGAGTGAGGGAAGAGTTTGGGGGAGGTGTTGGCCTATCGGTGCTCTCTCTCTACGGCTTGTACCTTGATGGATCCCAGTTCTTTCTGAGCTTGCCTCTGAGATTTTTTTGGTATTCAACTTCTGATTCAAGTAAGCATCTTCTTTATATTAGACATCAGGATTGTGACTCTTTGGAGTGTTTTATTCCTGTTCTAGTGGGAGTAAAGTATTAATCATAAGTGTAAGCCTCGTGCTTAGACTTGGGTTAATCGTGGATGCACCCTACATTCTGGATCCATGGTAGCTCACGAGGGTGACTCTTATAGTCTCGTTGAATCCTCTGTAGTCCACCTCCTGCCTGTAGGCCAAGTAGGACCTAGTTACAAAAGAAAGCATCCTCTGCTGGTGTCTTTCCCAAGTAATGTCCCTAGTTGAATAGTAGAAAACATAGCTTACAAAAGTTAGAATAAGAGAACCTTAGTTATCCTCTCTACGCTCCTGTTTATCCGAACATTGTTGCTACCCCTAGTTAAGTTAGACCGTAGTTAGTCTCACACGTTTCCCTATGGATATGATACTTGGAATACTTCTGGATCAAAGCTATAGCGGTATTCCGTGCGCTTGCGGATTTATCTTTGTGCGTTAATAAATACCAACAGCATTATAAAAGATCATTTGCTTTGTCTATTAACTTCGGGCGCCTTTCTCTTTAGGACGATGGCGCCGATGGTTGGTCTTGTCGGGGACGCCTTTTTCTCCTTGGTGCCACCAAGGGGTGCCTTTGTACGTGTCGTGGACTTCAAGATAGTGCCACCGCTCATGGCGTAGCTTGGTGGTGGTATAGTAGCGAGCAGTGCCTCGGTGATCATCCTTGCTTCCTCCCTTATGAAGGTGCTCTTGGGCATCAAGTCAATATATGCCAGAATGCCATCAAGGTTGTAGGTGGAGCAAGAGCCCTTGTACAAGGTGAGGGCGTGGCTGGCCATGGCTTAGGCTTGAGAGAGCTTAGAGTGCTTTGTGGAGGGAGAAAGAAAGCTTTGAAGCTTGGTGTGAAGAGAGGAAGAGGCTTGGGGTGGTTTAAATAGGAGCTAGGGCCTCTACCGTGTAGGAAAAAACATCATACCACCACCTCACCATCAGATTTAGATGATACACAACACAAGAAAGAGATGTGCGAAGGATGGGGGACAACGGAGCCAGGGGTGGTGTAGCCGCACCAAGGGTGCGCCTGCACCCCTAGCTCCTCCCCATTGGCTGAGATTTCATCCAAGTACACATGCATGCATGGGTATTCTAAGGATACTAGTGTCGGATTGGGATACATCAGGATCACGAGTGATAGAGCAGGATGCACTTGATCAAGGTGAATCAAAGGAATATTTGAGTTGCAAAATTCACATGATGAGTGAATATTCATGTGATCAGCATGTATCAAGCAAAGATTGAGCAAGAATCATGGTGTGTCTAGTGAGGGCATAAGGGTCATTTAGTCATGATAACTTGCTTAGGAAGATCAAACAATATTTTTATATTTTAAGTAAATGGAAGAATATGTTAGTGTTGTTTTAAATTTTCATAAGTTTTGAATGAATTTATCAAAAGCAATTAAATCTATTGTATCAATTTCTTGGTTAAAATCAATATTGTGAGAAGGCACAAGGAAAATTTTTAAACGTTGACCGTTCACTTTGAAAATGTTACCGTCATCATCCTGGATGGTGATCGTGCCATGTGGAGATGTGTTGATGACGGTGTACGTTTCTTTCCACTTGCTATGCAATTTTTCTTCACCGAATAGCTTGACTTTTGAATTGAAGAGCAGAACTTTGTCTCCTTGCTTGAATTCTTTGAGCTTGATTTGGTGATCGTGCCATCTTTTGGTTCTTTCCTTATAAAGCTTGGCACTATGGTATGCCTTCTCTCACCATTCTTCTAGCTCGGCTATTTGTCTTTGTCTATTTTTGCCGGCTAGCTTGAAATCCATGTTCTAGCTTTTGATTGCCTAGTGAGCTCTATGCTCAAGCTCAACTGGCAAGTGGTAGCTCTTTCCATAAACCAGTTGGAATGGTGACATGCCGATGGGGGTTTTGTATGCCATCTTGTATGCCCATAGTGCATCAGGAAGCTTGTTCTTCCAACCTTTCCCCATTTCATTGACCGTCTTCTTTAAGATGTTTATGATTTGTTTATTTGAGGTTTTAGCTTGACCGCTGGTTTGAGGATGGTATGGGTGGCAATGTTGTGCTTAGCCCCAAGCTCATTTAGGAATGCTCTAAATGTCTTGTCTATGAAGTGAGATCCCCCATCACTTATTACCATCCTTGGTGTTCCAAAGCGAGGGAAGATCACTTCATGGAACATCTTACTTGCATGCCTGGCGTCAGCAGCTCGACAAGGCAGTGCTTCCACCCATTTTGACACATAGTCAATAGCGACGAGGATGTATTCGTAGTCTTGGGATTTTTGAAATGGCCCCATGAAGTCAATGCCCCACACAACAAATATTTCTATTTGAAGATTGTAGTGTAGGGGCATTGCATTGTGAGAGTTGATGCTTCCTTGAAATTGGCACTTCCAACACCTTTGGATGAACTCCTTGGTGTCCTCGTACATCATTGGCTAGATCAATCCACACTACCAAATTTTGGCTTGTGTGCGGAATACTCCATAATGGCCTCCGTACGGTGCTGCATGGCATCTTTCAATGATTTGTAGTCCCTCTACTGTTGGCACACACCTCCATAGCAAGCCGTCCAAACATACCTGGTATAGATACGGATCATCCCAAAGGTGACGTCGACTTTTGACTTTCGTCGCGTAGGAAGTCATTTATTGGAAGTTCCTACATGTTAGTGACTTTCATAAACGACAAATGATCTGCAACGGTATTCTCTACTCCCTTTTTATCTTTTAGTTCAAGGTTAAATTCTTTGAGTAAGAGAATTCATGTTATTAGTCTAGGTTTAGCATCTTTCTTAGTCAATAAATATTTAAGCGCAGCATGATCAGTATAAATGATAACTTTTGCACCCACTAAGTAAGGCCTAAACTTGTCGATAGCAAAAATGACTGCTAAGAGCTCTTTTTCTGTGGTAGCATAGTTAAGTTGTGCTCCCATCAGCGTCTTGCTAGCGTATGCGATTACGTGATGCTTCTTATCTTTGGTTTGGCCAAGGACCGCACCAACAGCATAGTCACTAGCACCACACATGATCTCAAATGATAGCGACCAATCAGGTGGTTGGATGATTGGCGCTGAGTTGAGTGCTTTCTTAAGAGTGTGAAAAGCATTTAAGCACTCATCTGTGCACTCAAAAGGTGCATCTTTAGCTAACAGGTTTGTGAGGGGTCTAGTGATTTGTGAGAAATCTTTGATAAATTGCCTATAGAACCCTGCATGACCTAGGAAGCTATGGATTCCTTTTACGTTCATAGGGGGTGGTAGTTGCTTGATAACCATGATCTTAGCCATATCTACCTCAATCCCCCTATCGGACACAAGGTGTCCAAGAATAATGCCCTCACGGACCTTGAAATGGCACTTTTCCTAGTTAAGTACTAGGTCCTTCTCTTGGCATCGTTGCAAGACTTTGTCTAAATTCTCCAGACAATGGTCAAAGGTTTTGCCATTTACTAAAAAATCATCCATGAAAAATTTCATGATTTCTTCTATCATGTCTGATAAGATGGACATCATGCACCGTTGGAATGACGCGGGTGGATTACACAACCCGAACGACATTCTGCGATAAGCATACATTCTGTATGGGCATGTGAAGGTCGTCTTGCTTTGATCATCGGGGTGTATGGGAATATGATGGTACCCCGAATACCCATCAAGAAAATAGAAGAAAGAATGCTTCGCCAACCGCTCTAACACTTCATCAATGAAAGGCAGTGGGAAGTGGTCTTTCTTTGTTGCCGCGTTGAGTTTCTGGTAATCAATACACATTCTCCACCTTGTGAGGGTTCGTTGTGGGATTAACTCATTTTTATTATTTTCAATGACCGTCATTCATCTTTGTTTGGAATCACTTGGATGGGATAAATAATCCTGACATGAAGAAGTTTGAGGACTTCCTTCTTTATGACTTCCATTTCGCATTATTGAGCCTATGCTAATCCCCTTGAGATCTTGCAGTGAATACCTGAAAACTGACCTATGTTTCTCTAAGATGGCGATGAGTTTGGATGTCTTCTCATCAGAAAGTTTATCGCTAATGATTATAGGAGTTTATTTGTCTCGATTTAGGAAAGCATAACATAGGCCAATGGGTAGGGGTTTTAGCTCAATCGGAGGTCGTGCTGGCACTTCCCCTTGAGGAAGATCTATGGTTTCTCCTAAGTCATCCTCTTCTTCTATGAAGAGTTTTGCATCCTTTTCTAAGGACGGTTCAGGAGATTCAAAGGGTGAAACTAACATAACATCCTTGGGCAACCTATGATAGGGGAGAGGGTCTATCATCGAGTTTTTGGCTCATGTGATTGGAATGGAAAAAGTATCTCTCCCCAACTTTATGCTTAGATCCCCTATTTTTGGTGGGTCTATGAAATTTTTTTCTAGGGGATGCCCTATCAAGATGTCAAAATATGATATGTCAAAGACATGGAAATCGAGGGCCATTTTGACATTGCCATGGTGGAGTGTTATGTTGTGTAGAATCCCAAGCCCTTTTAGGCTAGATTGTGGGGCGACTCTAAAGGACTTGACTATTGGAGTATGAGGTTCTTCGCCCAAACAGGTGAGTGCGAAGGATTTTGATAAGGGTCGGAGATCACCAACAGCAAGGTACCGATGGAAACCGCCTCGGGGTGGCCCGATCTTCACGACAGTAGGTTGGAAATCACAAGATAACTTGCTGCGAACAGCGGAGGATAACTAGCTTTATACCTGCCAAGGTTGGACGCGACCAAGCGACGGGAAGAGAGAGACACCGAAACCACGAAGACTTCGACTCGATCTCCGAACGACCGCAGAACCACGATTGGAGCTAATCCACACAAGGTAGGGCAGCCGTACTGGAACCCGCAAAGCACGAACTAGTGGATCCCAGAGGAATCTCTTCACAAGTCCAGGAAGAACAAGGAAGAACAAGGGTTTGAGTAAGCACTCGGCAGCTCGGCTGCAATATCACTGGAATTATCAAATCATTCAAAAGTCCTTTTCTAGTAGACTAGAGGTGGTATTTATACTATGAGAAGTTTCTAAGATAGATGTGAACTGAAGAAGCCACGTTGGAAGGTGGAAGGACTAGAGCATTCATGAAGTGGTCTTCAGTTTCCGCGTGTCTTCTGGGCTTCTGGGCAGTATTTAATGGTTTGGTCATAACTCCTTCCATGAATTATTGTAGAATGGTACAGTTTTTGCACGGGCTCTTTAGCTTCATGCAGACTGTTGAGCTTCGGAGCAGTCTTCACTAAAACTGGTCGAACGCCCAACTCTTCTCTCTGATCCATCCTTGATGTATCCTTGTCTTCCTTCTCGGAGAACCTGAGTAATAACAACATGCATGACTTAGGTAGCTCAAAATTACCATCAACGTTTAATTGAAATTCACAAAGTAGCGCGTGCACCTCTTGTTGTATCTTTTTGGCGCGGCTACGGGTGATTGGTCCAGTAGGGACTTGAAGGGGTGTATCAGCTGGTGAGGTGGTCGAAGAGGTTGCTGAGGTCGGTGAAGTGATCGGAGAGGTCGCCGAGGTGGTCGGAGAGGTGATCGGAGTGGTCGGAGAAGTGGTCGGAGTGGTCGCCGAGGTTCCTGGAGTGGTTGGAGAGGTGGTCGGAGTGGTCACCGAGATCTCCGACACTAGCGTGGTCACATCATCCTCCCCCCTTGAAAAGGAGTCGTCCTCGACTCTTCTAATCCAAAGAATGGAGAGAGGTCGGCCACATTAAAACTAGTACTCACACCATAAGTACTTGGCAGATCAATTTCATAAGCGTTGTCGTTGATCTTGCGTAGCACTTTGAATGGACCGTCAGCTCGGGCTTGCAACTTGCTTTTGCGTTGTTTAGGAAATTTGTCCTTGCGTAAATGCACCCAAACCAAGTCTCCTAGTTCAAAGAACACCTTCAGTCGACCTTTATTGGCATGCTTCGCATACATCCTGGTCATCTTTTCAATGTTTGTCCGAGCTCTATCATGAATGTTCTTGACAAACTTGGCTCGCTTGCTTGCATCGAAGTTTACACGTTCCTGCATAGGTAAAGGCAAAAGATCTATGGGAGCAGTGGGTTTAAACCCATAGACAATTTCAAATGGACAAAATTTAGTGGTCGAGTGTACAGCCCTCTTGTATGCAAACTTGACATGTGGCAAACTTTCTTCCCAAACTTTCAAGTTCTTCTTGAGGATATCTCGTAGTAGCATTGATAGAGTATGGTTCACAACTTTAGTTTGTCCATCTGTTTGTGGATGACACGTCGTAGAGAATAGCAACCGTGTTCCAAGTTTGCCCCACAAAGTTTTCCAAAAATAACTCAAAAATTTAGTGTCATGATCAGAAACAATGGTTCGTGGCACTCCATGTAGTCGTACAATTTCTTTGAAAAACAATTCAGCGATATGTGAAGCATCATCGCTCTTGTGGCATGGAATAAAATGTGCCATTTTTCTAAAATGATCAACCACAACAAAGATGGAATCCCTTCCCCACTTGGTTCGAGGTAAACCAAGAACAAAATCCATGAATATATCTTCCCAAGGCACACTAGGAATAGGCAGAGGAGTGTATAATCCATGAGGGTTCACACGGGACTTAGCTTTGTGGCATGATTCGCAGTGAAGAACATGTCTCTCCACATCTCTTCTCATCTTTGGCCAAAAGAAGTGGTCGGTAAGGACTTGTTCTGTCTTCTTGGCACCAAAATGTCCTATGAGTCCTCCTACATGGGCTTCCTACACAAGTAAAATTCGAACAGAGCAATCTGGAATACAGAGTTTGTTAGCTCGAAACAAAAATCCATTATTCACATGAAATTTTTCCCATCCTTTGCCTTCTCGACACTTGGAATATGGTTCAGCAAAATATGAATCAGTTGCATATAAATCTTTTATGCTTTCTAAGCCAAGAATCTTAGCGTCAAGTTGGGTTAGCAAAGTGTGACGCCGAGACAAAGCATCTGCTACAACATTCTCTTTTCCTTTCTTGTACTTGACAATATAGGGAAATGACTCAATGAATTCACACCATTTTGCATGCCTTCTATTCAGTTTTAGTTGTCCTCTAAGGTGTTTCAATGATTCATGATCTGAATGTATCACAAATTCTTTAGGAAAAAGGTAATGTTGCCAAGTTTCCAAACTCCAAACGAGAGCATATAATTCTTTATCATAAACTGAATAATTTAGAGTTGGACCACTTAGCTTTTCACTGAAGTATGTAATTGGCCTTCGTTCTTGCATGAGCACACCTCCAATCCCAACTCCACTTGCATCACATTCTATTTCAAATGTCTTACCAAAATCTGGGAGGGCAAGGACTGGGGTTGTTGTTAACTTCATCTTCAATTCTTCAAATGCCTTCTGTTGTGCTTCTCCCCACTTGAAGAACACTTCTTTCTTGGTCAGCTCATTGATTGGTGCAGCAATAGTGCTGAAATCCTTCACGAACCGCTGATAGAAACCAACAAGTCCAAGGAAGCTTCTGACTTGGCTCATGTTCTGTGGAGGCGTCCAGTCTCATACAGCCTTGATCTTTTCTTCATCTACCTCCACTCCTTGTCCTGCAACAACAAATCCAAGAAAGACTACCTTGTCGGTGCAAAAGGTGCACTTCTCAAGGTTAGCATACAATTTCTGTTCACGTAGGATAGCAAGCACACATTGGATATGTTTAACATGTTCATCAAGAGACTTGTTGTAAATTAAGATGTCATCAAAGTAAACGACAACAAACTTGCCAATGAAAGTTCTAAGCACATGATTCATCAATCTCATGAATGTACTTGGTGCATTGGTTAACCCAAAAGGCATTACCAACCATTCATACAACCCAAATTTTGTTTTAAAGGTTGTTTTCCATTCATCTCCTTCTTTCATGCAAATCTGGTGATATCCACTTCTTAAATCAATTTTAGTGAATATGATAGCACCACTAGGTTCATCAAGCATATCATCCAGCCGAGGGATGGGGTGTCTATACCTTATGGTAATGTTATTTATTGCTCGGCAATCCACACACATTCGCCAAGACCGATCTTTCTTAGGAACTAAAAGGACAGGAACAGTACAAGGTGACAGACTTTCTTGTACGTACCCTTTTCTCATCAATTCTTCCACTTGTCGCTGAATCTCCTTGGTTTCTTCCGGGTTGGTGCGGTAGGCAACGCGGTTTGGGTGTGAAGCTCCGGTCACAAGATCAATTTGATGTTCGATTCCTCTCTTAGGTGGTAGTCCTGGTGGCACTTCATCCGGAAAGACATCCTCATATTCCTGTAACACATCAAAGACAACACTTGGTAGGGTAGAGGGTAAGTTGTTAGTAGAAAGAAGAGTGTCCTTGTACAGGAGCACGAAGAACATGGCATTGGGTTCACTCAATTCTTTTAGATCCCCTTTCCTAGCTATCATAACTAATCCCTCTTTTCCCGGTGTCTTGGTTCTTTGAAGTTGTGGGGTTTTATTTGGCTTTGGAATCTCTCCCTCACTATTTTTGTGGGTCACTCGCAGGTTGTTCTCGCTTTCTCGCTGTTTCTTCTTAAGATCATCCTTCAAAATTTCCTCCGGTGTTAAAGGAAGCAAAGAAATTCGCTCTCCTTTGTACATGAAAGACAGCTTGTTGGTTCTTCCAAAGTTTTGAAAATCACGATCAAATAACCATGGCCTCCCTAGCAGCAGCTGGCATGCTTGCATAGGCACCACATCACACTCCACATGATCATTGTACTGCCCAATAGAAAAGGGAACGGTCACAATATTTGTTACACGCAGTGCACCGCAGTCATTGAGCCATTGCATCTTGTATGGACTTGGATGACGTCGCGGTTTCAACCCTAATCTGTTCACCAATTCTTGACTTGCAATATTGTTATAGCTACCATTGTCAATGATGATGCGACAAAGCTTGTCTTTAATCATGCCTCTGGTATGGAACAGATTGTGCCGCTGGCTATTCTCTTTCTTTTTCAGCAGTAATACTAAGCACATGAAGAGAAATAAAACAATTATGATCTCCTTCATCAGGTTGAATTTCATCACCTTTATCTTGTATAATTTCTTCATCATATATTGGAGCTTCTTCCTTAGGTTCGCTTTCAGATTCCCATTCACCTTGCTCATTTACAATCATGGTCCTTCGACTAGGACATTGAGCAGCAATATGTCCTCGACCTTGGCACTTATGACAAATAATGCCTCGGGTATGGGAAGAAGCAGCAGTTGATGCAGTAGGAGGGGTTGCTGTGGTTGCAGCAGGTCGTCGTTGTTCTTGCTAAATTGTAGGTGAAGAAGCAGTAGAAACTGTTGTCTTTGCAGCACCAATGGATGGAGAAGGCCTAGTACCAACTCCTTGTGATCTTCCCCCAACAATAGAGGTATCGGGCTACTGCCGACACCATGGGGCTGAAATTGATTGGCTCCCATAAGACCTTCTTCGTCCCTCTTGCTGAATTTTCCTCTCGGTGCGCATAGCTTGATCAACAAGGTCTTGCAAATTATGATATGGAAACATCTCAACAAAACCTGAAATTTCTTCATTGAGACCATTCAAAAATCTTGCCATTTTTGACTCTTCATCTTCTCTAATTCCAGATCTCACCAAGAGTAACTCCATCTCCTTGAAGTAGTCATCAATAGATTTTGATCCTTGTCTCAATGTTTGTAACCTATTGCGTAGGTCACGCTGATAACTTGATGGCACAAAGCGTCTTCTCATCACTCTCTTCATCTCAGCCCATATGTTGATATGGTCATGTCCCAACACATGTTGATCCTCTTGAACTTGGTTCCACCATGTGAGAGCGTAACCTAAAAACTCAATAGAAGCAAGGTTGACACGCCTCTGATCAGAAAGATTATGCACTCTAAAAACCTGATCACATTGCTCTTCCCATTCAAGATAAGCATCAGCATTTTCTTTCCCTGAAAATTTTGGAACACTTAACTTTACACGAGCAATGCTATCCGGATCATCTCTATTACGACGACCACAATGATTTTCCCCATCATGTCCAGCACCACGACGATGTTTATGTGGCTGTCCAAAATGCCCATGGTGTCCAAAAGGATTTTCATTATCATCAAATCCTTCCTCATACTCATCGTGAGCCTCATCTTCATCATCAAAATGTACATGACGATCACGTCCACGTCCTCCTCCACGCTGATGATCAAATTCAGCACGACGTCCACCACCGCGCTGATCAAAATCAGCACGACGCCCTCCACCCCGACCACCACGACCATTGTCATGGCAGCCATAAAATCCAGCACCTAGACCAGAATTTTCATCACCAAATTCTTCACGATGGTTGTCTTCATGTTGATGTTGAGGTCCTCAACCACCCGCTGCAGGAAGACGTTCGTTGAACATCCTCTCCATCGCCTCCAAGAGCGAGTTGGCCATTTGACATAGCTCTGCCCATACAACAGGGGTTCTTCATCTCCATGGTCCCCACCATGAACACTCAAATTGGATCCTACCATGTTAGACTAGTTGCAAGAAAAAATGGAATAGGTAAATTTGTGGAAACACACAATCTCACCTCTTACTTACCCAAGTTCTTGCTCGTTCTCAAGGACCGTGGCGGTGCTGGTGTGGCAGCTTCAACAAAGGTGGTAGAGAGGTCATAAGGATTACGAATCGAACGTCCCGGTTCAGGTTTTGGTGGAGCTATAGGTGGCTAACAAGGAGGGCTATGGTACTGCTAACCGATAGGTTTGATATGCTCAAAGACACGACGTTGCTGCTAACAAGATTACCACCAACTCAAATATATAAACTGAAAATTTTAGCAATACACCGCAACACAGATCCTTTCAACTTCTTTTCACTTCTCTCTCTTTTTTTATCTCTTTTTAATAACACCGACAGCGGTAACAAATAAAATAACTCAATTTTTTTATATGAACGGTGGTAACTAGCAACTCGATGAACACAAAACACAACGTAACAGTACCGAGAAATGGTTATAGGTATTTTTTTCTTTTGTGGCTTTGGACTATAGGATATTAATAAACACAAATATATGAAGTAGATTAAACAAGGATAACGATGTGGATGATGGCAAGACCTACCGTGTCAACTTGAGCTTTGATACCACATGATAAGGGTCGGAGATCACCAACAGCAAGGTACCAATGGAAACCTCCTCGGGGTGGCCCGATCTTCATGACAGTAGGTTGGAAATCACAAGATAACTTGCTGCGAACAGCGGAGGATAACTAGCTTTATAACTGCCAAGGTTGGATGTGACCAAGCGACGGGAAGAGAGAGACACCGAAACCGCGAAGACTTCGACTCGATCTCCAAACGACCACAGAACCACGACCGGAGCTAATCCACACAAGGCAGGGCAGCCGTACTAGAACCCGCAAAGCACGAACTAGTGGATCCCAGAGGAATCTCTTCACAAGTCTAGGAAGAACAAGGAAGAACAAGGGTTTAAGTAAGCACTCGGCAGCTCAGCTGCAATATAACTAGAATTATCAAATCATTCAAAAGTCCTTTTCTAGTAGCCTAGAGGTGGTATTTATACTATGAGAAGTTTCTAAGATAGATGTGAACTGAAGAAGCCACGTTGGAAGGTGGAAGGACTAGAGCATTCATGAAGTGGTCTTCAGTTTCTGCGTGTCTTCTGGGCTTCTGGGCAGTCTTTAATGTTTTGGTCATAACTCCTTCCATGAATTATTGTAGAATGGTACGGTTTTTGCACAGGCTCTTTAGCTTCATGCAGACTATTGAGCTTCGGAGCTGTCTTCACTAAAACTGGTCGAATGCCCAGCTCTTCTCTCTGATCCATCCTTGATGTATCCTTGTCTTCCTTCTCGGAGAACCTGAGTAATAACAACATGCACGACTTAGGTAGCTCGAAATTACCATCAATGTTTAATTGAAATTCACAAAGTAGCGCGTGCACCTCTTGTTGTATCTTTTTGGCGCGGCTACGGGTGATTGGTCCAGTAGGGACTTGAAGGGGTGTATCAGCTGGTGAGGTGGTCGGAGAGGTTGCCGAGGTCGGTGAAGTGATCAGAGAGGTCGCCGAGGTGGTCGGAGAGGTGATCGGAGTGGTCAGAGAAGTGGTCGGAGTGGTCGCCGAGGTTCCTGGAGTGGTCAGAGAGGTGGTCGGAGTGGTCGCCGAGGTCTCCGACGCTAGCGTGGTCACATCAGATTTTGACATGAGGTTCACTCCTACATTTGGATTATACAAGATATCCACCCAGTTCCCTTGGATTCTACATCAAATAGGTAGAGAGGGGGCGCAAATCTGAATTTCTTTAGAAGAATGTTCTCCCTCGTCTACCCATTCACTACTCACGATGGCGGTCAAATCCTTGATGGACTCCTTAAGAAATTCTTTGTCTAACGAATCACTAGGAGTGATAGGAACTGGTGTTCTCCTTTGGCATGAGTAATTCGTGGTGTTTCCAAAATCTTCGAAAAATTCATCCTCGAAATACAGAAGGTTCGAAGGTTGGAAACCTTCCTCCAAATCTTTTGGTTCGGGTGAGTGTCTCTCTAAGGGTGCTAAGGGTTCGGCCTCTACTGAAGATACTTCCTTGTGGCTCAGCTCAGGCTCTACATGAAGGGATTCAAATGGAGGAGTGTTCTCTACAATACGGTCTAGGAGAGCTTCTCCTTTCACTGTGGTTTTATGTGTAAAAGAACCTCTGGTAGCTATATCGAGCTGTAGGGTAGACTCCTTGCTAAGACCTAGCCAAAAATACTGTAACAGCACATGGCTCGATATAGACAAGTCTGGGCTAGACCTTGATAGGATTGAAAAATGGTCCTAGGCTACACCTATGGTTTCCTTCTCTTTTTGTTGGAAGTTGAGGATCTCTTGTCGTAGGGCAGCAATTCGAGATATAGGGAAGAACGCAAGATAGAATCTATTCCTTAGTTCTTCCCAATCGCCAGCTACCTTCCCTACGTTATGGGCGTACCATTGTTTCGCCCTCTCATCAAGTGATAAAGGAAACAACTTCCACCGAAGTGTTTCTTATGACATGCCTAAAATGGTCAGGCAAGCACAAAGCTACTCAAACTCCGTCAGGTGAAGGTAAGGGTTTTCATAATCTAACCCCAAGAAGGTTTGTTCCTGAACCATGGCTATGAAGCTAGGGCGGAGTTCATAACTGGAAGCTGTGATTGGCTTCGATGATTGTGGTGGTTCAATGTACTCACCCTTGGGAACAGAAAGATTTTGAATGTTAGGTTGCTCCATTGGAAAAGAGTATGAAGAAAAGAATGGTAAAAACAAAGGATACATGGGTGAACTAGGTTCAGAGACTAAAACGACAACCGTCCCTGGCAACGGCGCTAGAAATGCTTGTTGGTGCTTGTTAGCGTAAGCAGAAAAGTCCACAAGCGCACGGAAGTACCGTTGTAGCACTTCACCTGGTGGTATTCAGGGTATCGTATTTTCACGAGGAATGGAGGTGTAAGTAGTCTCTTAGCTAGTTCTCCTAGAAAGATAATATGAAGATTAACTTGGGTAGTGAGGTTCTTCTAAGTGTAGAAACCTTAAGCGAAGATACTTTGCTACTAAAAACTCACTTCAGGCACCAGATCTCACTTGGTCTGCCAAGTGATGCTGGCTTGTAGCTCTACGCCTTATCTAAACATGGGGGATTATGAAGAACAGATAGGGTTGTCACCACCTACCGCCAACCCCTCAACCGAAGGATATGAGGCAAACGAAGGTAACTTCTAGCTTAGACACCATGTCTTCGCTATCAGTCACTACTCTAGCATTGGCCAGGAACTTTCATCTTTATCAGGAGTCTTTTACTAGAGCACTCACCACGAGGACAGACGAAGAACCCACAAGTAAGTAGTAACAATGATAACTTGCTTAAGAAATTGATACTGAAGTTGAACACAAACTTCTTACTTAAAGTAGTAAGACAATTGTAGAGGTACAATTGTAGAGGGGGCTGACAAGTTTGGCACTCCGTCCACCTGATGTACAAGGCTTGCCAAGTACATGAAGTAGAGAGAGCCACTACTCCACTATTCCTCTAACTCTTCCTCGCTCACTCCCTATTCAAGTCTAGCTAGAAGCTAATGGAAATGTGCTTTGCTCTTCTTCTTCTCTTCCAATCTGTATCATCCTCCTCCATGGAATCAGGAGGGGGTCTTCTTATATAGCCTTGAGGTGGTCAGTTTGCTCATGTATTTTAGGAAACACCCATGCAACCGACCTCCCCGTGTATTGAATGCACCACCTGAGGAAGGTGGGGCCAGGCGAAGCTAGGGGAGGTGCTGGTGCACCAGGGGTGCGGCCGCACCCTGGGCTACATGCCTAGCAACTGCCCTTGGCGTGTGGGCTCTTGGTTGGGCCTAGGTTACTGCTGCGCTGGTGCTTTGGCCCAGGATTGAAGTTTGGATGGGCTTTCTTATGTTTTGCTTGAATGCGCCTTCTAGTTTGCACATTTTAGTGTGTGTTTTCATGATGCCCTGCAAAACATGTATGTACCAAAACTCATGGAGAATGTTAGTTAAAACCCTTATTTCTAAGTTTTGGTTTTCATATTTGTTCTTTTTGTTTTAAATGTTGGCAGTAGAAATATGAGTTATGCTCCGCCAACAATAAGTCACTCAATTCAACATGCCACTTGATACTAGCAACAATGTAAAGTTAGATCACTTGAGTGGCACTAGATGACCGATATGCAAACAAGTTTTCCTCTCTTAATAGTATGGCCATCTATCCTAAACCCGGTCATCAACTTCTCTACACGTCTATGACCAGTGAAATGAAATGCCCTAGGTTACACCTTTGCCTTGCGCATTCCATTCCATCTCCTCCATTGTTGATGCATCACATGCACCAACCAATCACCAAATGATATGATCCACTTCATATCATCACGTGACCATATTGGTTCATCGATCTTGACTTCACTTGCTCTTCACCGTTGTGTTGGTCCATCGGTGTTGTTGGTATTTATTAACTTGTCACTTATTTTAGTAGCCATCTATTATAAACCTATATCTCCTAACATTACTTTACTAGGTTGTCATCCCTAGTGATGATGCCAGAGATGCTTGTTGGTACTACATAGTATTACTACTAGAATAATACTAAGCAATTCTTTATCATTTTATGTGACTAGAAAGAATATATAAATATATGAATGAAAAGGATCTGCAAGCGCACAGATAATATAACATTGTAGCATTTCAGCCGAGAGTATTCCAGGTATCGTTATTTATATTTTTACCATAGGGAAGGTCTACCATGGACACGTATTGATAACTTATACTATTGATGGAGAAGTAAACCATAACCAATATTCTACTCATAACAGGGGTAAGACATAGGATAAGATATATATATATATATATATATATATGATAGGTATTGATTATCAATAATGATAAATCACTCAGAGTACTTTCTATGGTATTAGCATGGTCAGGTAGAATATTAGAGGAATAATTCCTAAGTTATTCTTAATTACAAGTCAAAGCATACATTGATTAGTGCAATTATACCTAGTAATCATTGCTAAGATCGTCGTCATATTTACAAATAAGGGATATTACTAAGGAAGATTAAGAACAGAGCTTGTCTTCCTTCGTAACCACATCCTACATGCAGCTACATTCGGGGAGTAGACTACAAAGGACTCAACGGGAGTGTCACATCCGCGAACTACCACATGACCCAGAATATAGGGTGTATCTGCAGGTAAACAACGTATAAGCACCACGCTTACACAATGTCGACCACCCACCCATGGATCCTTGGAGTGAGCGCTATACGAACTTATGCATGAACAAGATGATAATCCAACTATACTAAGCAAATAATCAAAGTAGATGATGAATATTATAATGAAGAACATAAATGAGATGAATATTAATATTGTCATAACAATTGTAGCAAGCATATAAAAGTAATGGAGATACAAAAGAGAGCGGGTACAAAGATTATACTAAATCACGTTCTTGACACAATCAGGAATCCAAGCGAAGCCTGGTTGCCTCCCTCTACACCTATCCTAACTAGCTATGCCCTAGAATTGATGGAGCTCTAAGGATGATTAGGGTTTCTATCTTCTCAAACGACTTATCTATATCTTAGGGGGTGGCAGGGGTTGGTATATATAGGCCAAAGTGTCCAACGTGAGCCCTTGGATCAAACCAACTTAAAGGACGGCGTAGATGCAACCTAGGATGTAGTGGAGAACCAACATTGCGATGTAGAGGCTGATAGTGGGCCCCAAGGGCCGGGCGGCCTATAGGTGGGGCTGAGCCACTCGGGCTCCGCCTCGGTGTGGAGTCCTCTCAAGTCATCTATAGTCTTCTGGTGTCCATTTCACTGTGGATAAGCGCAATTAAATCTGACATGTAGGTCCACCTTAACGGTTTTCTAGATAAACCCTGCAGAAAATACAGATTCACCAAAACTCATGGAATTTGTTAGTTTAAACCCCTAGACCTTCGTTGGTGATTATATTTATGCCCTTATGCATGTTATATTGATGGTTTATAATGGTTGTTAACTACCGTCAAAAGGCACCAAGTCATCACTCAACTTGCCCTTCACACTTGCAACCGGTCCGTCGAGGCAAGTCTTGTGTTGATCTTCTCCACCTTGATCACATGACTCAATGTCATGTCTCATATGCAATGAGCACCTTCATCACATGTGTGAGCCTTTACAACATCTCTGAGCCATTTTCACCTCCATGGCATATGTTGCTCACACACATGTACCTATGGACTAATTACCTGTGTATCTCACATTAAACACAATTAGTCCACCTAGGTTGTCACTCAATTACCAAAACCAAACAAGGGCCTTTCACATGGTCACCGTGATTTGAGGCTTAACAACCTTCAATGTCAAAATGGCTCAAATCAACAACACCAAGAAGCCACCCTAATTTGATGGCTCAAATTATCCATATTGGAAGGCGAAGGTGACCACATACATCAAGTCAATCAATAGAAAGGTGTGGAAGGTGGTGGAGACCAAAATTGAGGTAGCAAATCCAAAAGCTCCCTCCGTGGCTGAAGAAGTGATTCTCTGAAACAATGGCATTGCTCTTAGTGCCATTCATGATGCCATGGATGAGAGGACATTTGAGCAAATCAAGAACATTGAGATGGCGCATGAGGCATGGAAGAAGTTGAAGGAATCATTTGAGGGCACACAAGCAGTGAAGGGTGTCAAAGCATATATCCTCAAGGAGAAGTTTGCAAGCTTCAAGATGAAGGAAGATGAGAGTGTGCCCTAGATGTTCCATAGGCTCCAAGTGCTTATAAATGATCTCAAAGCACTTGGAGAAGAGGTAAAGGACAAGGACTTCTCTCACAAGTTCTTGAGATGCTTACCATCAAGATTTGGCACATTGGTCACAATTCTAGTGAGGTGTGGTTTGGACACCATGACACCAAACCAAGTGTTGGGGGATGTGATGACCGATGACACATATAGAGATGATGATGAGAAGGAAGAGAAGAACAATGACAAGATGACCTTCAAGAAGAAGAAGAAGAAGGGTGGCTCATATGTTGTCAGTTGGGATAGTGATGCTTCATCAAGTGATGATGATGATAGTGATGATGACAAGACCACCAAGAAGAAGGCTCTTGCAAGCATTGCCATAAATGAGAAGCCTTCTCTCTTCAATACACCATCGACTTACTTCATGGTTAAGGCCACTAAGGTACAATCTCATGATGATGGATGTGAAAGTGAAAGTGATAATGATGATGATGATGAACCAACTAAAGATGAACTATTTGAAATGCTTGAAGATGCTAAAACTCACTTTGACATCAAGAGAAAGGAATGCTAAGACTTGCCTAAGGAACTAAAAGACCTTAAGCAAGCCTTTGATGAGCTCAATGCACTCATGAGAGGCTAGAGGATGCCCATGAGAAGCTTGGCAAGGCTCACAATAAGCTTAAAAAGGCTCATTCCATTCTTGTTGAGCAAAAAGAAAAAGTAATTGAAAAATGTGACATAGGCTTAACTTGTGATATAATTGATGAATCCTTCTATAATCCTATTGTTGTTGCTCCCACTAACCCTTCTTGTAGCACTTCCACTTCCACCACATCTAGTAGTGATGGTTTCATTTGTTATGCCTCACTAATGGTTGACAATGAAACCCTCGAGAAGGAGGTAAATGAGCTCACTTGTGCCTTAGGCAATGCCTATGGTGGTGAGGCCCGCTTGCTAAAGTGCTTGGGTAGCCAAAGATTTTCTCTCAATAAAGAGGGATTGGGCTATACCGCCAAGAAAGGCAAGGTAGCCTTTGCAACTCACAAGATTAGTTTTGTGAAGGGCAATAGATGCAAGCAAGTTGGGTATGTAGAGCAATATTGCAAGAACAGGAACACTAATGTATCCTCAATTAATTTTGATTCTTGTTATTTGCTTACTAAGGGTGCCAATGGTGTGAAGGCTAAGTTTGTTGGTGCACCAATTGTGGTCTCAAAGAAGAAAGCCATTTGGG
Organism: Miscanthus lutarioriparius; assembly: GCA_904845875.1. Taxonomy (NCBI): domain Eukaryota; kingdom Viridiplantae; phylum Streptophyta; class Magnoliopsida; order Poales; family Poaceae; genus Miscanthus; species Miscanthus lutarioriparius. Next base: position 28,032,807 of record CAJGYO010000015.1, read on the forward strand.
TGCCAAAGAGCTTAGTAACTAACCTTTAAGGACCCAAGCAAGTTTGGGTACCTAAAAAGAATTGATCTTCTTTTGTAGGTCAATTATAAAGACGGAGGAAAGCATTGGATTCTTGATAGTGGGTGAACTCAACACATGATCGGTGATGCAAGAATGTTCAACTCAATCAATACCAATGGCAATGATGGTTATGATAGTATCACATTTTGTGACAATGGCAAAGGCAAGGTCAAGGGGCTTGGTAAGATTGCAATATCCAATGACTTGAGCATATCCAATGTGTTGCTTATTGAGAGCTTGAACTTTAATTTGCTATATGTGGCTCAATTATGTGATCTTGGATTCAAGTGCATATTTGGAGTAGATGTAGAGATCATAAGTGTAGATGGCTCTAATTTGATCTTCAAAGGATTTAGATATGAGAATCTATACTTTGTTGATTTCAATGCTAGTGAAACTCAATTATCAACTTGCTTGTTCACTAAGTCTAGCATGGGTTGGTTATGACATAGAAGCCTTGGTCATGTTGGAATGAAACAATTGAATAGATTGATTAAGCATGACCTAGTTAGAGGCTTGAAAGATGTGGTATTTGAGAAGGACAAACTTTGTAGCTCTTGTCAAGCCGGCAAACAAGTTGAAAACACTCATCCTAAGAAGAGCATTGTAACACCCTAGGTGTTAGCCACTTGCTAGGTAGCGGTTTTGAGCTCAAACATGATAGATCAAGAGGTAATCAAGAGCTTTAGTTCCTTATCTCTGAAATGGTGATGAAGGGTTGAGGTCAAATCTATGAAAATGAGCCCAACTTAAATTTGGACAACACACCATTGCTTAAATGTTGACCATTTTCAAATATATGCTTGAGTAGTGTTAAACATGTCTCTTTCATGAGCATCACCTTAACATTTATCTATCTCCACCATTGGAAAAGTTTCATGAAGTTTGGAGCCAAGAAGTCACATGGAATGATAAGTTATAACCTTGCTTGAATTGCTTTATTAAGTGGATGGGAATATGAGATGTTGACCAAACCCTATGACCTTGCTCAAACAGCTCCAATTCAACTCATGAACAAAAGTCATGAAGGGTTCGTGTTGAGCTAATGTCAAGAAAATGCCTCAATTGGTCGATAACCCTAATTCCAGGGTTTAACGAGGTGCTTCATTAACCAAGATGAAACTATGATTTCATGACTATATATGAAGTTGAACCTTAAATAAACGTTGTAGCTCGAGTTGTGCACAACAAACTTTGTTTAAGGGTCATGAGCTAGTTTGGTCCCTAACTTAGTCAAACTGAGGCCTCAAAACTAAACCCAGTGATGTTTTGGATCTCGAAATTTTAGCTAAGTCTGAGATTACAATGTTGATGATGGTTGGCATTTCGCGTTCTTGGATTTTTTGTTAAGCAACTCAAGTTGAGCCAAATATAAAAGTTGGAGTTGAGCATGAACAAAGTTGGACTTAGTTTGACCAAGCTTGACATCCCAAAGCTAACAAAAACCGAGGAAAGCTTAATCACTATCAAATCGTTGACAGTGCCATTTTTAAGCTAATTAACTACTAATCTACTACCCCAATGACCATGGCCCCTAAATAAATATTGTAGAGCAGTTCGTGGGCTTCAACTTTGCTTTTGGGCCCAGGGTCCAATTCAGCCCATAACTAGCCCAAAAACGCGTCCCATGTCGGCCACTTTGTCGCTCGTCACGTACTCGGGGAAATGTCCACATGCCCTCCATGCGCTGGCCGTGCCCCCTCCATGGATGACACGTGCCTCCTGCCCCTCCACATGCCCGAGCTCCCTCCGCCCTCTATCCCACTCGCGCTCGCCTCCCACCACTCCCTCTGGCTCTTCTTTGTCTCCCTCGACTCCTCTAGAGAATGAACATCGAGCACCGCCATGGCTGACGTGGAAGCTCCGGCTATCGCTGTCATTCCCGCCTTTACTCCCCACCATAGTTGTGGACGCATGCACCACCACCTCTGCCTCATCCTCCTCTCCGACCGATGCACCTCGGCCGAGCAGGAGATCGCTGGAGCCGGCCTGCCGATGGCCGCCGTAGTCGCAAGCAGCTGGCGCTCGTGGCCAGGCCACCACGGGCAAGCCTCTGCCGCGCCGAGCCCCTCCACGGATGTGTGTGGACCCCCTAGTGCTCCACCACCACTCCACCACCATCGACGAGCCTCCTTCGGCCAGAACCGAGAGCTCCCGCGCGTCCCCTGCTCCAAATCACGACAAGGACCTCGCGCAAGAATTTGAGAAAAGGGGAGGGCCTAACTGCAAAGCTATAGACTCATATGAATAGTACCTAGAAGTACATGTTCGCTAAAATCAATATTTGAGGAAAGTTCAGGGTCTCCGATGCAAATGTGTTTCTCCTTTATTGCTTTTAATTTAGCTAAAACTTTGGAAAATCATAATAAATCATAGAAAAATCGTAAAATAGTAAATGAAGACTTTTTGGAATCCTTGATAGTAGATATATGCAGTAGAGTCATCTTATGACATGTGTTAGTAGAAGGTTTTTGGTTTTTTTATTTATCTATGTTAATTAGGGTTTTCTAGGAATAAATTCATATCTAAAGTTGTGTGCTCCAATTGCTATGAAAATTTTATGGTAGGCTACTGATGCTATATGTGTGCTGTGGTAAAACTTTCATGCTCATTGGATGCAGTATGGTTGAGTTATTGATTTAACTTGTTTAGTGCTTGATAAATGATTTTAAATGAGTTATAATTTTTTATGAAGGTGTAAAAATGGAAAATGTTGTTCCATTACCTTGGTTGGAGGTTGTTGTGTCATGTTGATACATAATATGGCTATGTGTTTGCAAAAAATAGTGTGTTTTAGATTTATCTTGCTCACACATGTTTTCTTGCAATAGCAATTTGTCTTTTTTGTAATAATTAATGTATAAAACCTGAGCATGTGAAATTTGTGCAATAGCCATGTTTTGATAGATCCTACCACTCATAAAAATCTCAGGTCCAAACTAGATGTTTGCCACATCACATAAAATCAATATATAGCTTTATATATATAAATATGAGAGTAAAAGTTGCTAGTAGATGCATGTAGTTAAGTCATATGATGCTCCCTTGCTTACCCAAAGTTGAATGTTGCTGAGCTAGGAGCAATAATGGTTTAAAGGTAGTTCAATGTCTTATGTGCTCGCTCTCTTGTTAATATAATAACTAGCGAGTGCGTTGCCTATGCATATTTCTAGTCCTTGCTTTAGCACTTACTCTAATGTGTGCTATGTGTATGTTAGTGTATGTTTGTGTGTTGTTAAGGCCATCCCCTGAATCACCTTGGGGCAGGTTGCTTTCCTTTGTAGGTTTGTCTATGTTTGCTAATTAGTAAACAAGTGCCCATAGAATAAAAATGAGAATGGAACATCAATATGTAACCTCTATGTTTTAGAGATGTGTTAAGATGCGTTTTATGCTAACCATAACTAATGTTAAGTGACCATGTTAATAGTAGTTTGTGATCCATGTGATTAGTGGTACATGTATGGCCTTGTTAAAGAATAAAGTGAAGCACCTCTTTGCTTATGTGCTGAAAATGGCTGCATGTATGGTTTCTGTGGTGGTGATATTTTTGTGATGCAAATGATGTTTTCTGTAGATATGTTGAATAAAAAAGTTGTAGATAATTTCATTATCTTGCTTGTCCTAAAATTTCATGATTTTAGGCCTGCTAGTTTAGGAGTTATCAATTTTAAAAGTTTGATGTCAGCTTTTGCATGTGCTCTGAACACATCTGAATGATTGTATTGTTTGGCTTATTTAAACATGGAATTTTGTATTGGTGATAATATAATAGTTGTATTGCTTTTCCTAAGATTTCTAAAATGTCTAAGATCACTGTTTTTGGTGGTCTAGAACTCTAGTTATTGTTATTCAAAGTGGAATTGTAGATTCTGTTTAAATCTGGACAGAGATGTCTTCATTGAGTTGTTTAACCTTCTTAGCTGTATAATCATCTTAAGATAATAATAATAATAAAGTTATAACTAACTTAATAAGATTTCCATAAAGTTAAGGATCATGTTTGTTGGATAATTAAAACTCCAGTTATGCATTTCTGAAGTTCATGTCAGTTTTCTGTCCAAGTTTGAGCAGATCGTCTTGTTAGTGTTTTTCACCCTTGTTACCCTTTGAATCAGCTCTAGGTGTAAATAACAAAGTTGTAGAGAATTTCCTAATATTTCTAGAAAGTCTAGGATCACCTTTGTTTGATACATATAGCTCTAGTTATGGTTGAAACAAGTGACTGTTGTGCTGCTGCCCAGAATCTAAGCATGTACCTAAAGTTGTTTGCTTCACTTTGCATTGCTTTGTATGATTGTTAGTGTTAGCTCATGACACTACTAGAGTAAATTGATCTACCTGAGGTATCTTATAAATGTGTTATATAATGTTGGTCAAGCACGTAACTAATAAATGGTCATGTATGCATGTTGCCACAAAATGATCTTGATGCATGTTTTGCTAGAGCTTTAGTTATGTTGGTGTTGTTCACCGCAGCCCTAGTTCTTATGTGATGCTAGGCTTAATTAGTTCTTGATTGTTAAATGCTTGTAATAGTTTGACTTGAGTTAACTGGTGTGCCATGCTTGTTATGCTTGCTATCCCTATGCTAGACTTGAGTGATAGTTAGTTAAATGACTTGCTCTCTAAGTTCAAATGTCTTGAGGTGTAACCTTATACTTGTCTTGAATGCTTTTATATGATGCATCTCATGTTACCATTCTTCGCATTCATGCAATTGTATTGTTTCATCTCATCTAGGTACGCTAGATGCACAATGCGTGGACGTGAAGCACGTGATAATGGAGTCAAACTAGAAGACGGTGTTAGTGGACCTATCCCGAAGATGGAAAGACCCCTGGAGTGCATGCCTAGAGTGGAAGATGTTCCCCAAGATGGTGCAAGCTAACTGAACTGACTTTGTGTTGGATCCTAGGCAGGCCCCGGAGCATTCTAAGCCTCCTATGTTTTTACAAATATCACTTGCATCCTTTATGTTTGATGCATTAGGTTATAGGAGTTGATTGGAAACACTTGATGCATATCACTTCCTTGTCCAGAAATATACCTTAAACCCTGTGTAGGTCAAAGATCGAATATATGCTTAGCATGGTAGAAGTCGGGTGATTTCCTGTCACCTGCGAGATATAGGTGGATACCGGAGCACGGTTGTCTATATTTGCTATTGTGGAAAAGAACCATGGGATAATGTAACTGGAGGCTGGACGGAGTCTATGTGTAGGTTGACTCATGTGATTCTGTCTGTGCCAATTAAGGACCGCATCGTTGGAGGCCCTCTTGTCATTTTGAATGCATGCCTCTCACTTAGCTAGCTAGATAACTCATTCGACCACGAAGCCGAGTAGCTCAACTTAGGTCGGGCCTTGTTCTATTAGATTGCGCACAGTGGAGGTAGTAAGGATGTGCGGGGAGCCGGTGTGAGGCCAAGGTAGGTTAGAGTCCTCATCGACCTAGCATCCGGTAGTGTCCCTGATTGTGCAGCACTGATCGAACCCACGAATTGGACCTGAGTTGTACCAAAGGTGACCTAAGGTGACCATTGATCTGGTCTACCTGGGTTTGTGTTAGGAATATTGTCCAGCTGGTTGCAATCAATTCGAATTGCCATCTCTCTCGGATAGTGAGAAACTTGACGGAGCCCCTTCGTCGTAGTAATTGGATTATGGAATATGATGGTTCTGATGAATATGAAAATCTTACACCGGCTATGGTTACTAGTGTTATGCTACTAAATGATATACCACATGTTTGGCACAGGTTAGTTGCTAATCTAGAGATAAAATGGTGTCAAGCTAGCTCCACTTATAAAGCCTTGCATGATCCTTGGAGTCACTTTATTTTTGGTTTATGATGGGTAAGTCTAGCTAAGTACATTCGAGTACTCAGGGTTTATCCCACCATGTTGCAGGTGAAGTTCTCGGCCTACTGAAGATGGTGGCTAACCACTGGTGGGCTCGGTGACTCTATATAGTGTTCTTATATATATGTTTTGTCAGAGAATGTCACGTATGCTAGCAATATATTTGGAACTTATATTATTGTAATCATTTGAAAGCTATGTTGTTTTCACTAATCGGTTTTGAAACCTAAACTTGTATTATTATTTGTGAACTCATTGTAAACATTCTTTCCGCTACAACTCCGTGTATATGATGTGTATTTGCTTAATCGTGCGATCTTGGTTGTGATACCGAGGTCCTTCGTGACACTCGGCGGACTACCGGGTTTATATAAGTGAAAGTATGTGCGCATCAACATGTTAAATAGGGGCAGCCATACTTGCGTTTGTATCAATTGGGTGGTTCTGTCACAAGCATAATGAGCACTAGCAAAGTATTTGAGTTGTTGCACATGGACTTGTTTGGGCCAACACAATACACTAGCATTGGTGGAAACAAATATGGCTTTGTGATAGTGGATGACTACACTAGATACACTTGGGCATTCTTTCTATTGGACAAAAGTGATGTGTTTGCAACTTTCAAATCATTTGTCAAGGGCATACACAATGAGTTTGAAACAACTATCAAGAGAGTTAGAAGTGGCAATGGAAGCAAGTTCAAGAACACCAGAATTGATGAGTTGTGTGATGATTTTGGAATTAGACATCAATTCTCGGCCAAGTACACTTCATAATCAAATGGCCTTGTTGAGAGAAAGAATAAAACACTTCTTGACATGGCAAGGTCAATGCTTAGTGAGTACAATGTGACTCAATCTTTTTGGGCTGAAGCAATCAACATGGCTTACTATTGTAGCAACCGACTCCATTGTCACCCATTGAAAGAGAAGACACCTTATGAGCTCTTGAATGGTAGAAAGCCCAACATTGCATATTTTTGGATTTTTGGTTGCAAATGCTACATTTTGAAGAAAGGCACTAGATTAAGCCAGTTTGACAAGAAATGTGTTGAAGGATTCTTGCTTGGTTAGTCAACTACAAGCAAAACATATAGAGTTTAGAATTTGGCAAGTGGTACTCTTGAGGAAGTTCATGATGTTGAACTTGATGAAACCAAGGGTTCCCAAGATGAAAATGAGAATCTTGATGATGTTAGAGGCATTCAACTTTCAAATGCCATGAAGAACATGGATGTTGGTAAATTGAGGCCAAGGCAAGTGAATGAAAAAGAAGATGATCAAGTGCAAGTGCTCTCTAACTCAAATGAGCAAGATGATACAAATCAAGTAAGTATAAGTGGCTCTCATGACAATGTGCAAGATCAAGTGGCTAGCTCATCATCTCAACCTAATGATCAAGCAAGTGCAAGCAATCAAGTTCCAATTCTCCAATCAACATTTATTGCAAGAGATTAAGATCAAGATTGGCATCATTTTGTGAGCACTTCTCATTTGTGTCATCCATTGAACCGAAGAAGATAGAAGAAGCTTGAAGGATGTTGATTGGGTGAATGCTATGCATGAAGAATTGAACAACTTCACAAGGAATCAAGTATGGGAGTTAGTTGAAAGACCAAAGAACCATGATGTGATTGGAACCAAATGGGTCTTTAGAAACAAGCAAGATCAAGATAGGATTGTAGTGAGGAACAAAGCAAGATTGGTAGCACAAGGTTACACTCAAGTGGAAGGTCTTGACTTTAGAGAAACATATGCCCCGGTTGCTAGATTGAAAGCAATTAGGATCTTGCTAGCCTATGCTTGTGCCTACAACATCAAGCTCTATTAAATGGATGTCAAGACTCAAGAGTGCATTTCTCAATGCCTACATCAATGAGTTGGTATATGTTGAGCAACCTCCTAGTTTTAAAGATGACAAGAAGCCCAACTATGTGTACAAGCTAAGAAAGGCATTGTATGGATTGAAGCAAGCACCTAGAGCATGGTATGAGAGGTTGAGGGACTTTTTCCTCTCTAAGGGATTCAAGATGGGAAAGGTTGACACCACTCTTTTCACCAAGAAGATTGAAAGTGACTTGTTTGTGTTGCAAATCTATGTTGATGATATCATATTTCACTACTACAAAATTGGACATCACTACCGGCCTCATCACTATCGGATTTTGAGAAACCGACAGTGATAGCCCATCACTGTCGGTTTTTGGCTAAAACCGACAGTGATAGGACACTGATAGCCCAATCAATACTGATATTCAGGTCTTTACTGTCAGTTCATATCACTGTCAGTTTTAGCCAAGAACTGGCAGTGATATTGGGTCATTACTGCCTGTTTTAGCTAAAAAACGACACTGATACTATCACTGTCGGTTCGTGGCGTGAACCGACAGTGATATGCTGCAAGAAAACTTCATAAGTTTCTCATATGATGTCCGATGAAGACGAACTTTATATCAAATTTGTAGTACTCAACGAGATATACAACTTTTTAGTTCAAACTTTTTTAATTTAAGATTGTTTGGAAGTCCAAATATTTTCATTTAAAATCATCTATCTAAAGAAAATTACGTTTGATTTATAAAATTTAAAATTTGAATTTTTCAAACGACCTCGGATGGAGAAATGCCCAAAACAAAAGTTGTAGATGTCGAAAAGTTATGCAACTTTATAGTTGACAACTTTTTCATTTGAAATCATTTACTACTTCAAAATGCTAATTGAAATTAAATTTTGAAATAAGCACAACTAACATGCATTCGAGATCTCCCACCAACACATGGCACAACCCTTGGACGATCCAACATGCAGAAGGATAGGACAAATGACTCCAGACAGGATTGGTTGAACCTCTGGTTTAGCCAAACCACCTTTGATCTCCTCGGCTCCTTCTTCAACCAATGGTTTGTGCAACACTACCCTCAACTCCCTACAAAACCTCGAGTTTAAACAAACATAATCTTAATCACTAAAATTAAACTCAATAAACCAACAAATGCCTCTATGCAATTTTCTAAGCCACACTTCATACAAACTTTGTGAAAAGTGACATGTTCATAACATCTCTAAGATAGAAGCCTGCATAAAGTTTGTTCCATATACATACACTTATGCTTGTGGGAAAATATTCTAATAGGACAATGATGTTGACTAAGTTGTCGTGAGGTGTGATACAGTTCTGGCTTAGAAATCCTACCATTTCTATTCAAAGTACTTGGAGAATTTGTTTTGATAAAAATATAAAACCATAGTATCACATACTCCTCATTTGGTGAGCAATTTCTATCAAAGCCAAATATGATATCTTGTGAAATTTAATCCTTCTACATAAGTTGCTTGTTATTGTATTCAGTTTGGTCAAGTCTTGTTGACCCCTATTAAGAGATGTATCATGCTCCCAAGATTGAGATCACATACACTCCATATACACATGCTGCTCCTACACTGGGAGTACGCAAAAACAAGCTTCCATCCAGATCTACTAAAAATTCCTACACTAGGGGTAGACAAAAATCTATTTGTTAGGCAAATACTCCATGTTCTAAAAAGATAAAGATCTCTCTCTAAATATGTGGTTTAGAAGAACAAACATGGGCTATACAAAAAAAAGAATCTTAAAAAATATATGGACACATGAAGATCCAAGTACAAAAGAAAAAAAATGATGAGCACATGAAGGCTCATATATTGAAAAGAAGAAAGATAGCCATGTTTCAAAATAATAAGTTATAGAGAGATCATATCTAAAAAAGGAGTATATTTTAGTTTCCCTTTTTCCACACATGCACATCTTGATCTAAGAGTATGGCACTTCTCTCCTTGGATCCTCGATTTGACTTTAAAACATATGCAATACAAGTATGCTATATTGTTTATCCCTACCTAAAGCCCCACATAAACCTTTTTAGAGATAGGAGAAAACAAAAGAAGGCAAAACATTACTATGCCTTGGTAAGGATTTATACACTATTAAGTGATTTGAGAGTTCCATTTGAGGAGTGTAAAGTGAACTATGCTTTTTTTGAGAAAACTTTGAAAACTCCAAGTTGCTAAGATGTGAAATTGGGAAGATGACTTTGTTTCGAGAACTGTTCCACTTTTCAACAACCCAGGGAAACATGTTAGCCAACACCACAAATCGCACTTGTACAAATCCCACTAGAACAGCATTAAGTAGAACGGTGTTGGTGGTCCTTAACTCATATTTTATACTGCCAACACTTATATAAAAATCATCAAAAGCAATCAACAAAACTAGAAATAGGACTTTCAACTAATCATTTCCACAAGTTTTGGTGAAATATTTGTTTGCAGATGACAAACATGAAAATATATCAAAATGAGCCCAAAGTACAACACCCACATAATTTAGCCCAAGCAAAAGAAGGAGCAAAGGACACGTACCTGATGCTACTGGACCGAAAGCACCATGGGAACGCACTCTAGGTCCAGTAGGAGCCCACCATGCAAAGGCGGTGGTGATTGGAGTTGGTCAAGGGTCGGGCGCCCCCTTGGGTCGGCCGCCCCCCACTCGGCGCCGCTCATCCTCTCCTTCGTAAGGCGGTGTCCAAGAGCCATGCAGAGGCGGTGCATGATGGTATTCCGACAAAAATAGCCATGACCTTGCTCCACTGCCTCAACGCATGGAGGCATGCAAAGAATGGAGTGGCCTCTGTTCCTCCTCTCCACCTATAAAAGGAGGCCACCCTCCTCTTTTCACACACCACAACAAGGAAAGAGCTCCTCCAGTTTTGAGCAACACTCCAAGGTCTTAGGCCCTAGATAGCTAGTAGAGTAGTAAGGGAAAGATGTGAGGAGAGCTTAGGGAAGCGCTAGGCTTATTGGTGTCTCCCCAACTTGTACCTCGATGAGCATCTTTACTTCAACGGGTTCACCCGCTAAGTGTGTGTTCATGGTTCTTTTGGTTATAAAGTCTTTGATTAGTTAAGCTATACTTTCACTTGTTTGCGGGTTCATCATCTATCCTCGTGGCGGATGCTCTAGTAGAAGGGCCTTGATAGAGATGGATAACCCTTGCATGCATGCTAGAGTAATAGTCGATAGCATAGACATGGTGTCTAGGCTAGAAGCTATCTTCGTTTGCCTCGTTCCCCATGGTGGAGGGGTAGGCAACACGTGGTGATAGCCCTGTCCATCCCTTGTATTCCCCCATGTTTGGGTTCGACGTAGGCTACAAGCCGGTATCGCTTGGCAGACCAAGTGTGCTCTGGTGCCCGAAGTGAGCAAGTAGGAGTAGCGTTTATCTATCCTTAAACCATAAAACCATAGGAATCCATTTCAACCTCTACTAATTTTACCCTTGTGTTGTCCTTGGATGAACTAGCTAGAAGAGTACCTCCATTCCCTATGGAAAATACGATACCCTGAATACTTCCGGGTGAAGTGCCACAATGGTAATTCCATGTGCTTGCGGATTATTTCTGTATGCGTTAAGAAATACCAACAAACGGCTGCGGGCGACATCATCATCTTCATGAACCAAACTTGAGCACAGGAACAAGACCTCTAATCCTCCCAACCGTCTCCCTAGTAGTCATACTCAGACTCAAAACCGGCCAAACAATTATCAATACGATTTGTACTAGACACTGGCTCCCACCCTATGCTTTGCGCTTGCTTTGTGGTAGTGAAATGCAAGGGTAGAGCAAAAGAACCAATTTATGGCTGTAGTTTTTCCTATGCAAGGGTTTGGTGGATCACAAGTGGTCTTACCACCCCTCGTGGTCACCGCTTTTACATTTTCACGAGAATTTTCAGATTGAGCAGGAATTTTTTCATTACTATCAAAAGGAATTGTGGTAGCTATTTGAGCTAGTTGTGTATCTATCATTTTATTAAAGCTCATTTGGTTTATAACAATAGAAGTTAAACCTTTGATTTGAGCATTTATATTTTCTAGAATTTTATCATTAGGTGTGAGCTTCTTGGTCAAACTTTCATTTATTTTCGCTTGGCCTAGTACCAAGTCTTTTAGTGAAGGTTGAGTCGAATTATAATTTGAATTGTAGTTTGAATTACCTTGCGGGCGAAATTGGTTATTCCACCCGTTATTACCTGGTTAGCGAAACATGTTGTTGATGAAGGTAGCTTCTTCACGGGTTTCGGGGCAATCATTCCTTGAATGGACAATGTTCCCATAGACCTTACACATCATGTGTGAGTCCATGGCCTGGACAGTGCCCATCATGGCATCTTTCTCTTGGGCTCGTTCCTCCAGTCTTTTCATCAAAAGATCTATTTTTGTAGAAAGCATGTCCGTCTCCTTCACGGTATGCATTCCTTTTTGTGTTTTCCTTTCCCCCCAGCTTTGATTGGACACCATTTTATTGATGAGAGCCATGGCTCCGTCAATGGTTAGGGAATGGAAAGCGCCTCTAGCAGCAGTGTCGAGGTGGCCCCTAGACATGGGTATTAATCCATCATAAAAATTTTGGAGCACTAACTAATATTCAATCCTGTGGTGCGGGCATGCTTGGATGTAATCCTACAGCCTCTCCCATGCCTCGGGAATGGTTTCCATGGAGCTTTGCTAGAAGTTCAAAATTCATGCCCTCGGGGCATTAGTTTTGCCCATAGGGAAGAACTTGGCAAGGAACGCCGTGGAACATTTGTCCCATGTCTTGATAGCTTCCTTTTCCTTGTAAAATCACTGCTTCGCCTTCCCCGAGAGGGAGAGGGAAACAAGTGGAGCCTAATGCTCTCATGTGCGATGTCCTTGATGACTATGGCGTTGCACAACTCGAGGAATCGTTAGAGATGAGCGTTTGTGTCCTCGCTTGGCAAACCATGGAATTGGTTTGCCTACACCATCATGATTAGGCTGGTGTGGAGCTCGAAGTTCCCATCACCGATGTTGACAGTCGGCCCAACGGGCATGTTGGAAACAGCTGGGGTGGAGTAGTCGCGGAGGGTCTTGCCCATGATTGGAGTAGCGGATGGTGCGGGGTGACTAGTTTGACTGTCGGTGGAGTGGCAGAGGAAGTGGTACAGGACCGTTTCTTCCTTAGGACTGCCTCCAGATTTTGAGTGTAGTTGTTCGATAGGTCGAAACCGGTCATACACTATCCTGTTTTCATCCACAACAGGAGAAAACAAGCAAAGTTAGCCTGCATAAACAATGGCTACCTTACATGCATATTATCATGAACATGTCCTAATAGATTCTTTAATCAATATACCTTCCCTGGCAATGGCGCCAGAAATGCTTGTTGGCATTTCTAAACGCAATCACCAAGTATGGAGATAGATTCCATCCCTGACAATGGCGCCAGAAATGCTTGTTGGTATTTCTTAGCAACATCACTAATAATTAGCAATGCCACTAAGTAATAGCCTTGATAGTTCCTTAATAATTTTAGATATTTATCTACAAGCGCATGGAGCTATAATTGTAGCATTTCACCCAGAAGTATTCAAGGTATCGTTATTTATATTTTCCCAAAGGAACGCATTTGATTAAGAGTCTAGTATGGATATGAACTTGAATAATAATGCTTGCAAGTACACCAATGTTTATAACAAGGGTAAAAACGGTGATTTCAAGATAGTGGACACACTTGACATTCCTCAAAGGATAAATTAGAGAAGAAAGAATAAAAGAATAATCCTAGTCGAGCAGGCATTGGTCTAGTATAGTCATACAAAGATTAGTTAATGATCATACAAGTTACATAATTAGTCTTAGGGTTGAGTGTGAAGTAGGTCGGGAGGTCACCGAGTACTGGTCTACCAGCAACCTCATGTGACAATTTAGACTCCTACACCCTAGTCGAACGTGGGGGATTACAAGGGACAAACAGGGCTGTCATCACCTGTTGCCTACCCCTCAACCGTGGAAAGGGATAATGCATTCACCTGTCTCTTCATACCCAAGCACCACGTTTGCGTATACAGAAACTACCTAAATTCCCCCGGGTCTCTGACCCTACAAATCGACAGGTAAAGAACTTGGGCACATCTAACGGCACGATGAACCGCCACCTCAACTTTACTGTAATTCTGATTATATGAGTGTTTAAGCATAAAGTTAAGTGTGCTACTTTTATAACACATAAACTATAGATTAGTTCACATATCAAGATTATAACACAACAACTATACTCTAGTCCATAAGTATGACTATAAATATCGTATGAGAGCATAACTTTGCAAGAACTCATATCTCTATTCATACCCAAAGGTCTCTTCTTCTAAGGAGCCAAGCTCTCCAAGGTAGCTTTGCCTTGCTCTAAAGCTACTAAAAAAGTAAAACTACTACAACTAGAAGTGAGGTAGTGGTGGTGTGAGGTGATGCTCAAGTGAAGTGTGTGTTTAGAGAGGGGGGTACCCCTCTACTTATACAAGAGTGAAGGCGGTGCTTCTATCTATGTTTGGTGTGAAACTCTAGGCTATACCACCTTAGCATGGTGGCATGCCACTGCCACAGCAAGGAGAGGCAGGGCGGCATCCAGAGGGGAGCGGCTGGCCCTTGACAACCGCCTTTGCGTGGCAGGCCTTGGGCTGGTCATGGGTCGCTGCCCCATGGGGTTTTGCCCATTTTGAGTCGGTATGGTGGGCATCTCCCATGCTTCTTTGTGCGAATTAGCGTCGAAAAGTGCCTTTTGGTGAATTATTCCATGTATTCGTTTTTGTGACCTACAAAATAATGTTCTCCAAATACATCTGGAAGTTGGTTAATAGTAAATCCATATGTGATTAAGATTGCTAATTTCTCCTCTTTTTGTCACTTAATTGGCGGTCAGATTTGATCGGTACAGACCACCAACAATCATGAAGAAGCAACTCACAAGTTGTTTAATATGCAATTGCTCAACCATGCTAACTTGGGATCTACTTGTGCAACTACAAGGGTGGTTTTCTAGTTTGCACACTAACCATGCATGGGTTTTGTTAGAAAAAAATTTAAGTTGGGATTTTTGGTCAATGGAAAAACCTGGGTTGTTACACTTCCTGTCTAGTCCTACAAGGCACAAAAATCTCTCCACAAACAGGGTCTTGAACGATTCTTATCAAATTTTGTGGTCCGAGAAGGTGACGAACAGCGACTTCAACAATCAACAATCAGTCCAGGTGAATGCTCTGTCCCTAAGTAGCAAACAACATCATCTGGGTCCTAGTGCCACCCCTAGCCACCAGAACGCAGGGTTACTCGCATTGAAATGTCTTCTTCCAAAGTAAGACATCTGTTGCAATGAAGAAATTCCTAATATGAATAAAACTGATACTGAACCCAAAACCAATTGGAACCAAATGCAAATAGGGGGGTGACCAACTCCATCTAACCTTCATGGGGAGTTGTCCACGACGACAATGCAAGGTGCTCGAGGCAGTGCAAGTACAGGCGATGGGTCAAAATGAAGATGAAGGAACGAGTGGGGAGAATGAAGATGAAACAACAACGGGTGGGGAGAACTAATGGATTCGTATTGGGGTATTTTAGTTGGTCAAACTGCCACCAAGGCGCCGACAGGACCCGAGGGGAGTTGGGAACGGGCCAGGCACTTCTATGTTTGTTGCCAAACAAACGGTCTAGATTGATCGGCAGCGAGAACGGACAGCACAGGATAAGTTAAATAGTGTCTGTATTGAGCCGATCATTGCCATGCTAATCCAACGCTATAATACGGCAATTGTCAGCGGTTAAACTGCTTTTAGATGATCCTAGAAACAACTGCAACCGTACATGATAGTTTTTTTCCATTTCATTCACAAATATATAGAAAAATAAAAACATTCATCGAGAGATCAAATCTGTGCACTGGCATTTTGGAAGTAGTATTGAAAAGAACTTGCTTTGCATTTCGTATAAAAAAGGTGGCATTGAAGAGATCAAATCTGCGCGAATAGAATTTTTTTCATTGATTGATTATATATATCTAACATATAGATACAATTTGGACGAGTATATGATTGTACTCGTCTGGAAGCATAATAACTAATCTAAACTGTTAAAAACTACTTATACTAACTATAAACTACTTAATCTAAATATATGCTCGCCTTGCTCGCTTAAGAGGAGGCGAGGCAAAGTTAGAGTTAGAGTCAGCAGAGTCGGAGTCGGAGTTGGAGTCATCGTCTTCGGTGTTGGCGTCGACATCGTCCTCGTGATTGTCCTCTTCGTCCTCCTCCTCCAGGTCCTCCTTCTCGGAGCTCCACAGAGGATTGTAATCAGACATCCCATTAAAGGAGGAGGCGTTCTCCTTAGAGGAATGGTGGGAAGGCAATTCATCCTCACTGGACGATGGGCTTCTTGGAAACTTAATGGGGTTGTCCGACATTTTCTTTGTAGATTGGAAGAGAAGGGGATGATGGATGAAGAAGAGGGGTCGTTTCATAGGGCATCAGACTTGAAGTATATGTAGAGCAGTGGGTACGCAGCTCTTAGCTTTAGGTAGCGGAAGTAATGGTGATTTGATGGCCTTGGAAGTTGAAGCAATTCAACACTCACGCTGAATTTACCAATGGTTGACCAAATGGTACTTTAGGGTTGATGGGCAAAATGCATATCTCGCTCGGCCCGGCTTTTGATGCGATGGAGGAAATGCAACCCCAATAACACTGTCGTATCTATCGTTAACCCATCGGTGGTAGAAGTTTGAATTGCCGATTTAGTCCTAGGAGGCCTCACTATCATTCCAACCGACGGTGCAAGTATCATACCGTCACTTCTATCGCTACGACAGTGAAAGTGGCGATAGTGATAAATCAATCTGTAGTAGTGATGGGAAATGATCCTCGCTTAACTTAGTTTCACACCAACCTATCCAAAATTTGAGCTCACCTTTTATTGTAATTAATGCTAAAGGGGGAGAAGTAATTCACAAAGATAGGGGGAGAGAAGCACAAAGATAAGATAGGAGAAAAGAAGGGGATTAATCAAAATTTGAAGCACACAAGTAGGGGGAGCAAGCTCATAAACTTGCATGTTGCATTTGTATGTGCAGTACATATGTTTGCTTTCATGGCACAAGTTTCAAATTCCATATCCATGCTTGTGTGGTATACGCTAGCTAATGAAAATGACTGATGAAATGAAACTAGCATGCATAGGATGATAGCTAGATGTACCTTGCACTCTTACAAGTGGTACTAGAACCTTGCCAATAATGTTGACCTCATGAGGTATCTAGTGTTTGTGTTTTGCAAGTATATCTAGCTAACCATGGTGCTAAGGATGGTGTTCAAATGGCAACTCCGATTGGTATCATGATTCAAAGGTCCATTCTTTACACCTTAGCATCATTTGGTAATCATTACTCTCCCACACTTCCTACTCCATGCATATGTGCAAGCTTTCAAATCCAAACTCTTAGCACATATGTAGGGGGAGCTAATGCTACTAATTCAGGTTTATGAAACTTGTCAATATCCTTTACACATGGTAAAATGTTTGGGCAAGCAACATGAATCCAAAAAGATTTTATTGAATATCTTTGTGAAAGGGTTGTCATCAATTACCAAAAAGAGGGAGACTAAAAGCCCTAGTTTGGTTATGGGTAATGAAACCTAGTGTACTAACCCTTGTCATTAAGTGTTGTATATGAGATAGGGTGGTACACACCAAGTGATGGAGTTAGATAATGGTCATGGTGATAGTGGTGACCAAAAGAGATGATCAAGTGCTCCAACTTTGAAAAGAAGAAAGAGAAAAACAAAAACCAAGTGTTGATCAAGGCAAAGGTATCAAATAGATTTTTGTTTTGGCACTCAAGACACCATAGAGGGTGTGAGTGTGTTTAGGATAGATAGCCATACTATTGTTGGTGGTTCTTAACTCATATTTTATACCACCAACACTTGTATAAAATTCATTGAAAGCAATCAACAAAACTAGAAATAGGACTTTCAACTAATCATTTTCATAAGTTTAGGTGAAATATTTGTTTGCAGGTGACAAACATGAAAATACATCAAATGGGCCCAAAGTACAACATCCACACAATTCAGCCCAAGCAAAGCAATGGAAAAAAAAGCAAAGGACACATACCTGACACAACTGGACCGAAAGCACCATGGGCACATGCTCTAGGTCTAGTCAAGAGCCCACCGTGCAAAGGCGGTGGTGTTTGGACCCAGTCACCACTCCTTCATAAGGCGGTGTCCGGGAGCCATGTAGAAGCGGTGCATGCTGGTATTCCAGAGATATTCCTCCTATGAACCAATGTAGGATGGCTATAAAAGCAAGGGGGGGCTCCTTCACAAGGCATTCATTCAATACACAAGAAGAGAAGTAGAAGGGCTCCAGTCATCTTAGCTTTAGCTAGAATAATATAGGGACTCAGAGAGGGAAGAGTTGTAGAGGTGTTGGGGTTGTCGGCTACCTCCCCTAGTGTACTCGCTACACTTAGCAGAAGGATTGCTGGAGCTAGCGGCTCCTCCACTTGTACTTCTACGATCATCTTACTACTTGAAGTAAGAAGTTCATGTTCTCCTTTGGTGTTGATATCTTAAGAGAGTTACCTTTGTTCATTACTTACTTGCGGGTTCGTCGTTTGTCCTTGCGGCAAATACTCTAGTAGAAAGGCCCTGATAAATATGGATAACCCTTGCTAGCACACTAGAGTAGTAGTCGATAGCATAGACATAGTGTCTAGGTTAGAGGCTACCTTCATTTGCCTTGTTTCCCATGATTGAGGGGTAGGTGATAGGTGGTGATAGCCTTGTCCATCCCTTGTAATCCCCCATGCTCGGGTTCGATGTAGAGCTACAAGCCGGCATCGCCTGGCAGACCAGGTGCAACCCGATGCCCAAAGCAAGTACTTAGTGGCAACATTATCTTCGCTTAGGATATCTATCCTTAGAAAAACCTCACTACCCAAATTACCCTTCTTGTTTTTGTTCGGTGAACTAGCTTAGAGACTTATACATTCGTTCCTTTGGGAGCATACGATACCCTAAATACTTCCAGGTGAAGTGCTACAATGGTGTATCCGTGCGCTTGTGGATTCCTTCTGCTCACGCTAAGAAACACCAACAAGCATTTTTGGCGCCGTTGCCGGGGAATGGTTGTCGTAATTATCTCTGAACCTAGTTTGCCTGTGTATCCTCGTATTTTATCTTTCTTTTCTTTTCTTTTTCCAATGGAGCACAAAACTATCCAAAACCCTTCTATCCAAAGGGCAAGTTCGAAGAACCACCACAATCTTCGAAGCCAATCACAGCTTCTAGTTACAAAACTCTGTCCTGGCTTTATAGCCATGGTTCAGGAACAAGCCTTCTTAGGATTAGACTATGAAAACCCATATACACACTTGTGAGAGTAACCATAGTCTAAGCACCACGCGCTTACACTACAATTACTACTTCACTCTTCCCGAATAAAAATAAAGCACTCAAACAAGTTGTGAACCTGATGAATAATATAAACAAGATACTTACTTGAATTAGAAGTTGATTACTAGAGAAATCTTAGAGGCAAGCTCAGATAAAACTTGGATCCACCAAGGAACAAGCCGTAGAGATAGCACCGATAGGCCAGCATCTCCTCCAAACTCTTCCCTCACTCTCCATCTCACTATTATTTACATGACTAGATCATATGGAGGACTAATCTTCTCTTGATAGCTGGCTCTGATCCTAAAGATATGAATTAGGGTTTTAGGGATCTACTGAGGGAGGGCGGTAGAGGCTGATATATATAGGCCGAAGCGTCAATCCTATGCCCTCGGATCAAATTGACTTGAATAAACGGCGAAGATTGGATCTCAATGGCGGTGGGAAATCGACTTTCGAAGCAGAGGCTGACTGGTGGGATCCATAGGTCAGCCGGCCTATAGGTGGGGCCAGCTGGTCCCACATGGCAGCCTCTTGGGGTCTGCTTTGGTGGAGAGCCTCCTAGAGTCTTCTAGAATCTTCCCACGTTGTTTACACGGTGAAATTCCGTATAGGTCCCCCTTGACGGTTTTCTGGATAAACCCTGCTAAAAACACAGATTCACCAAAACTTGTGGAATTTATTAGTTTAAACCCTTATACCTATGTTTGGTGATGGAATTAAGTATAAATGCAAGTTATGTTGATGATTTATAATTGGTGTTAGTGACAGTCAACAAGCTCCCCCAAGCTTAACCTTTGCTAGTCCCTGAGCAAAGCTAAACTCGACAATAGATCAGGACTTGCTATAATATTTTCATGCCTCAAAAGTACACATGAGTTCAATCAAAAATTCTCCTTCGGATTGGAATGAACTCATTTGACTTTTAAACTTACCCATATTACCTTCAACCATGGAGCTTCTTAACCTTCACTTGGGTCTTGAGCAATTGAAAGACAAAACGATCAAGTCAAGCACTATGTCTCAAGTTCTTTGTTTCACCATTGTTCTAGAGTTTTTATAAGTTTTCAAAATAAAACTTAGAGATTCCATTGTATTACACTCTCAAGTCTCTCAATATATATGGTATTTGAGGATCCTCACCAAGGCAATAAAGATGTTATGCCTTTTCTCTTTCTACTACTAAGGCTTATGTGGAGTTCATAGGTAGGGAGAAAGCTAGAGCATACTTGCAATGCACATATTGTAAAGTCAAACAATGGATCTAAAAAGAGTTCAGTCATACAATCAAATCAAGATGTGCATGTGTGTGGATATATGGTGGATATAAATGGCGGATAACCAAATTCTACTTTACTCCTTGAAAACATATCTCTCTTTTAAAACTTGGAAACATTTGCTAGAGAGCAGGGGCTATCCTATTCATCTTTTTTTTTAGGCGGGCAACTAAGTACCCATTGTTTTAGATATCTCGGACACTTGTCCATTTTTTTCTCAATCTCTTTTTTTCTTTTCTTTTCTTTCCTTTCTTTTTACTATTGAATAACTTTTGCATAGCCCATGTCTCTTTTCTACAACAAAACTTTGAGAGAGATATCAATAAGAACCTGGAGCATTTATTTGGCGGATGGAAAACCTAACAAGCATGTTTTTGGGTTCACTCCCAGTGGAGTAGAACATTTTTGGATGGATCTAGATGGAAGGCATGTTTTTACGCCTACCCCCAGTGTAGGAGTAGTGCATATGTGTGTTGTGTGTACGTGATCTTGATTTTAAGAGCATGACAAATCTCTCATAAGGGTCAACACAACTTAACAAAACTCAATGCAAAAGCAAGCAGCATATATGTGGAAGTTTTCCTAGCCTAAATAACATGTATGGCTCTGGTGGGAATTCAAGCTTTGTCATACAAGAACTCATCATATAGCATTTTTGTGTTTTTCAAAAGATAAATCTTCGGAACTTTAGTGTCTCTAGAACAAGATAAATAGTAGCTGAGACCATCTCATATCATATCCATCAATTACCTAGCCTTAGATCAAGCATATGCAACCCACGAGTTTCAAGTTCAGAGTAAATTCTTATATCAAAACAATCTTATCCAAAACTCGGGAGAATTCAAGACTAATGTAGCACCCGGTTTTAAGAACAAAATCAGATACACACTATATGTGAGCCCAGAAAGTCAAATCTCACATATAGCTACAAATAAGGGTAATATCGAAAGACAATGCTCAATATATAATGTACTTAGTATAAAGAATATAACCTTAGATAGCAAACAGCGGAAAGACAACTCCGATCTTTGGGTGAAGACTCCAATTCCACAGGGACAATTGACTGGTTGATCACAAGCCTAACTCCTTCAACCTCTAGCAATCTGGTACCCATCCAGGATTTTTATCCAAATAATTAAAAAATAAAGCAAGCGTAAGTACATGTCGTACTCAACAAATATATCATGGGGTTCATGAGGCTCAAAAGGCTGACACTAGTTTAACTGCGATTAGCTTTTAATGACTCATCTTTTAGCAATAGGGTGTATAAGGAAAATGGACCCTAGGCCCATTTACTTTGGATTTTTGTGCTTGATGACCAACATAACCAAATTAGACTAATAAATTTGCAAGTGATTGTTTTGTAGTTCAATAGGATGCAAGACATGACTTGGACAAAGGCGACGTGATGATCCAATGATCAACACCTCAAGCAAGACCTTAGGAGCACAAGAGAAGACCCAAGATATCAAGCAAAGTCCAAGTATGAAGATAGGAACCAAGCCGCACGCAAGATCGTGAAGAAACGAGCTCACAGCAGCGACTGGACGCTGGAACGGACGCTGATGAAAAGCGATTGGATGCTCCGATCAGAGGCTCGGCAACAGCAGCAGCAATCGGACGCTGGACCGGATGCTGGCGACAAACCGACTGGACGCAAGACAGCAGCGTTCGATCGAGTACATAGAGGTTCCAGAGCGGCGAACTTGCAACCGGACGCGCCCAGTGGTGAGTAACCGTACGCTAACAGCGCCCGATCAGTTGTTCGCGGCTCCAATGGTCGGGACGATCGGACGCATCCGATCAGGACGACTCCAGCATCCGGTCAGTAGCAGAAAAGCGGGATTTCGTCCCCAATAGCTACTTTCTCAGTGGGGCTTATAAATACAACCCCCAACCGGCCATTTGGTATGTGTGGAGCTGAGGAAACATATCTAGGGTGTTGATACACCATTTTAGTGATCTCCACTTGCATAGTGCTTAGTGTTTCATTAGGTGATTAGCATAGGTGCTTTGCAAAGTTCTTAGGTTGATTAGACCACCGCTTATGCGCTTGCTCTAGGTTTAGGCCTAGTGTTTACTGAGGTTTGCATACCTCTTACCACTCGGTGCTTGCGTGCACCATTGTTGTACATCGGAGGGCCTTGTAGTCTTGCGAGATCACACCAACCGCGCTTTTGGTGTGGCCGCCACCGTGTACCGGAGGGAACAAGGCCCGCAGCGTTTCGGCCAGAAGCTTGATAGTGAAGACGGCGGGGAGCATCTAGGAGAGGCTTGCCAAAAGGCATGTCGGAGACCCACTTGCGTGTGGGGAAGGCCCGAGGCTATCCACGGAGTTACCCGACCGGGAGCTTGTCCTTTGCGAGGGATTCCTTGCGAGGGGCTCCAACGAGGACTAGGGGGAAGCTTGTGAGCTTCTTGATACCTCGGTAAAAATACCAGAGTCGTCGATAGGAGTTTGCATATCTCTACCTTGCTCTTTAGCTTCCACATTTACATTGATTGTATTACTCCTTTTGCGGTAGAGATAGCAACACACTAGCAAAACCGTAGTTGCACATTTAGATAGTTTATCTTTTGCATATGTTTTGCTAAGGTTAGAAAAAGAGGCCATAGTTTAGAGTTAGATTTTTAAGTCGCCTAATTCATCCCCCCTCTTAGGCGTCACGGTCCCCTTCAATTGGTATCAAAGCCGGTTGGCTACATTTGGACCTTTGGCTTAACCGTCGTTGAGCCGACGCCAATTAGAGTGGTTGGGATGGATACCTCTAGGCCTCCGCACTTTGACGGCACTAACTTCTCCTATTATAAAGCTAGAATGGCTTGCTACCTTGAAGCGGTTGATTTGGGAGTTTGGAGAGTCACTCGTGACAGAATGAAACCCCTTAAGAATCCTGATAAACCCACTAAGAGTGAAGAAAAGGAAATTCATTTCGATGCTAGAGCTAAGAATTGCTTGTTTGAATCTTTTAGCATGGATGTGTTTAACCAAGTGTTCACTTTAAATACGGCACATGAAATTTGGTTAAAACTCCAAGAGCTCCATGACGACACATCTAATGTCCATGAGCAAAAACATTGTCTAGCTAAACAAAATTATGATTCCTTTACAATGAATGATGATGAGCTTGTTCGTGATATGTATTCTCATTTGAATCTAATTATCAATGAGCTCCATTCAATAGGATTAACAAAGCTAGATGATGCGGACATCGTGAGGAAGATCATCTCCATGCTACCACAAAAGAAATATGCAAGCATCATCACCATCCTTCACAACATGGAGAACTTGAGCACCATGACCCCGGGCATAGTCATTGGCAAGTTAGTGGCATTTGAAATGTCATGTAAGATGGGTCAAGACGAAGCCTCTTCATCAAGCAAAGGCAAAGCTCTCGCATGTAGCGAGAAAAAGAAGATGAAGGGCAAGCAAGTTAAGACAAGCTCAAGCTTAAGCTCCTCAAGTGAAGATGAAGAAGATGATGATGAAGAAGAATCAAGTGATGATGATCAATCTTCCTCCTCCTCCTCCGACCTTGATAAAGAATCAATCAAACTAATCTACAAGGAGGAGAAGATGATCCAAAGGCTCAATGTCAAGGGTGTGCCCATCCAAATCCAAGATCTCATTTTCACCAATCAAAGAAATGAGCAAAGAAAAAGAGGATGCTATGGATGCAGTGAGTTGGGGCACTTTGTGGAAGTTTGTCCAAACAAGCCCACACCCAAGACAAAGAAGAAGGCATGCAAGAACAAAGCCCTCACATCAATAAGGTCATGGGATGACTCTTCAAGTGAAGAAGATCACCATCACAAGAGGTGAGGACGCAAGCACTCGTCATCAAGCTCCTCTCGCATGTGCCTTATGGCACAAGGTAACGAAAGATCATCCTCTAGTGAGAGTGATAGTGATGATGAAATGCCTTCTTATGATGAAATTGTGCAACAAAATCTTAATTATGCTAAAGTTTGCACTAGCCAATAAAAGAAGCTCAAAAAATTAAAAGTGAAGCTAGATAGTTCACAAGAAGCATACAAAACTTTGCTTGAACAATGAGAACTTTGCTAATCTCAATGTTGAACTATCTACTAAAATTGAGCAACTTAAGGCTAGTGCAACAACAAATGCATGCACAATCAATGATGAGCAACTTGTAAAGAAAAATGAAAAATTAAAAAAAAGTTAGCTAGCTCACAAGATGCTTATAAAAGTTTGCTTGCTAAAATGGAAACCATGTGCAAACATTGTGATGAGTTAACTAATAAAGTTGCTAATCTTGAAGCCATTAGTGCATCCCCCACCAAGGCATCTAAAAAGAAATGTTCTATTTCTAACATGTCTAAAAAGGATGCCTCTACTTCTTGTAATGATTTGTGTTCAGACTCATCTTTGTGCAACCAAGTTTGTGTTGAGAAAGTTGTTGTAGATACATGCACACAAGAGGTTGCAAAGGAGAATGAGCAACTCAAGTAAGAAGTAGCTCACATCACCAAGGACTTGACTCAAGTGAAAGGCAAGGCAAAGCAAGCCCAACTTCATCAAGATAACACCGTCAAGGGAGTGAAGAAGCTTGATGAAGGACAAATCGTGGTATGCTATGTGTGCCACAAGGAAGGTCACAAGTCCTATGAGTGCAAGGTGAAGAATGGGGGAGGAGCAAAGAAGAAAGAGAAAAAGCAAACAAGCAAGCTCTCCAACACCTACACCAACAAGGTGGACAAGAAGGCCCCCACACCTTATCTTTTGAAGAAGAAGAAAAATGATAAGGTGGTGGCCATCAAGGTGAACAAGCAAGCCAACAATGGGGTCAAATGTTTTTGGGTGCCAAAGGAAATCATTTCCAATATGAAGAGCACCAAGAAGGTTTGGATCCCGAAAGGGAAGTGAGAAGTCCAATGGACTACGGGGAATTTGGAGACTTGGCAAAGTATGGATGCATTTCATGGGGTGCATCACTATGGACAAAGTTATTACCAAGTGGGTTAGTGAATACTATGGACCCAAATTCCCCTTCCCATGTTAGGTAACTAGATTCAATTTACTTCAATTGGTATTAGATTTAAAGTTTCCTACAATTGGTATCTTTTAGCATCTAGTTACTCTTCATGTCTAGGTTTGCATTTAAATTCTTATATCTTTGGTCATGCATACACTAGGTATATCATATGGTAGGCTTGCTCGGTTTCATTCTTAACCCTTGGAGAAAACCTACATGAGTTTAAAATTAGGAGCACGACACATAGCTTGTCCTTCAATTGTTCATCTAATATGTGCCAAAGTCCAAATTGTAGATAATTTCTCCCGAATATCGCCTTCGAAAATGACCCTCACATTCATGTGATGTCATCTTTCAAGTGGTATTTTTTATTCTAAAATCAATGTGCACATTTCCTACAAGTATTCCACACTTGTGTGCACAAATTTAGGGGGAGGTTACTCTACAAGTTGAATGCTTTGAGACTAACACCTTTTCAAGCTAATCATGTGTGTAGTAGTCTCATTGCAAGGAAAATGGAGTCCCCAGAGTTAAGCATCATACTTCAAATATCCACCACCTATTGCAAGTGGTAGAAATCAAATTGGTTTTTACATGTGGTATCTCTAAACCGAAATCACCATGTTGATTTCTTTTTTATATTTATATGCTTTCTCCATGCATTATATAAATTAAATTCCCTTGTACAATAATTTGCCAAATATGCACATACTTTGCCTTCTACCATATGTATGCATATATTTAGGGGGAGCTTAATCTATATAATGTGAGAGTCAAATTTTGTGACCTATTCCACTCTACTCACAAAGGATCACAAGGTTTGACCCTCCCTTGTGCTACTAATGTCTTCATTTTTGGTGTTTGATTCCAAAGGGGGAGAATTTAGAGGACCAAAAGCAAGCATAAATTTGTAGTAATGGTCCGAGATAGGGAGGATAGTGGATTATGGATTAGCCTATGTAATGGTGAGAATTTGTAGGAAGCAAGGCTTAAATCCATAATATCACATGGGGACATTTGCAAGGGCAAGATAAGTTTTTATATAGTCTTACAAATAGTATCTTTTAGCATCATATAATCTTGCCCCTTGCATTGCATCCTAGCAAGTAGGTAGTTTTTAAATTTCAAAATTTTATTATTTGCTTGCTTTGGTCGTGTTGTCATCAATCACCAAAAAGGGGGAGATTGTAAGGAAAATGGACCCTAGGCCCATTTACTTTGGATTTTGGTGCTTGATGACCAACTTAACCAAATTGGACTAATAAATTTGCAAGTGATTGTTTTGTAGTTCAATAGGATGCAAGACATGACTTGGACAAAGGCAACGTGATGATCCGATGATCAACACCTCAGGCAAGACCTTAGGGGCACAACAGAAGACCCAAGATATCAAGCAAAGTCCAAGCATGAAGATAGGAACCAAGCCGCACGTAAGATCGTGAAGAAACGAGCTCACAGCAGCGACCGGACGCTAGACTGGACGCTGACGAAAAGCGACCGGACGCTCCAATCAGAGGCTCGAAAACAGCAGCAGCAACCGAACGATGGACCGGACGCTGGCGGCAAACCGATTGAACATAGGACAGCAGCGTCTGATCGAGTACAGAGAGGTTCCAGAGCGGCGAACTTGCGACCAGACGCATCCGGTGGCGAGTGACCGGACGCTGGCAGCGTCCGATCAGTTGTTCATGGCTCCAACGGTCGGGATGACCGGACGCGTCCGATCAGGATGACTCCAGCATCCGGTGAGCAGCAGAAAAGCGGGATTTCATCCCCAACGGCTACTTTCTCAGTGGGGCTTATAAATACAACCCCCAACCGGCCATTTGGTATGTGTGGAGCTGAGGAAACATATCTAGGGTGTTGATACACCATTTTAGTGATCTCCACTTGCATAGTGCTTAGTGTTTCATTAGGTGATTAGCATAGGTGCTTTTGTGAAGTGCTTAGGTTGATTAGACCACCGCTTATGCGCTTGCTCTAGGTTTAGGCCTAGTGTTTAGTGAGGTTTGCATACCTCTTACCACTCGGTGCTTGCGTGCACCATTGTTGTACATCGGAGGGGCTTGTAGTCTTGCGAGATCACACCAACCATGCTTGTGGTGTGGCCGCCACCGTGTACTGGAGGGAACAAGGCCCGTGGTGTTTCGGCCAGAAGCTTGATAGTGAAGACGGCGGGGAGCATCCGGGAGAGGCTTGCTAGAAGGCACGTCGGAGACCCACTTGCACGTGGGGAAGGCCCGAGGCTTTCCACGGAGTTACCTGACCGGGAGCTTGGCCCTTGTGAGGGATTCCTTGCGAGGGGCTCCATCGAGGACTAGGGGGAAGCTTGTGCGCTTCTTGATACCTCGGTAAAAATACCAGAGTCGTCGACGGGAGTTTGCATATCTCTACCTTGCTCTTTAGAGTCCACATTTTCATTGATTGTATTACTCCTTTTGCGGTATAGATAGCAACACACTAGCAAAACCGTAGTTGCGCATTTAGATAGTTTATCTTTTGCATATGTTTTGCTAAGGTTAGAAAAAGAGGCTATAGTTTAGAGTTAGATTTTTAAGTCACCTAATTCACCCCCCCCCCTCTTAGGCGTCATGGTCCCCTTTAGGGTGGCAACAAAGTTATCACAAGCCCATAAACTCATCATCAGATAAACATGAATAATGAATATCGTAAACAACAATCATTAGTGAGCATCTTTATCATTAGTGTTCATCATCTATTCCGTAAGGGTTCCAAGGCCGCTCGTGACCGTGAGCACGACTGATATACCAGTTTTACACTCTGCAGAGGTTGTACACTTTCACCATGAGTCGTGATACCCATATGCCCGGGTTTGCAACTCCCAAAACACTTCCAAGGTGAGCAAGCAGGGTACACTACGAAGCTTTTCCCCAGTCGTTCTAATAAGGAGCAACCATTAAGGATTCCATCTCCCAAGTGTTATGGAGTCATCTCCACAAGTGGCACTTATACACGTAGCATAGTACACACCCTAGGGATGAGGCCCATACCCAGCCTGGTATACCCCTCTTGCCCTTTTGGTAAACTGCTACAAACTAAAAAGAGCAAGGTACTAGACTAAGACCAGAGCCATGTAGTCCTCATGGTTGTACTGTAAGTCCCGGATGATCACTTACAGATAAGTCCTTAGGGAGAGGAATCTAGA
This sequence comes from Miscanthus lutarioriparius, assembly GCA_904845875.1. NCBI lineage: Eukaryota > Viridiplantae > Streptophyta > Magnoliopsida > Poales > Poaceae > Miscanthus > Miscanthus lutarioriparius. The sequence goes on from CAJGYO010000015.1 coordinate 28,061,459, forward strand.
GCACCTTAAAAACAGCCCAATACTCTAGACCCCTGTTCCATGTTGCTAAAAAGCATCTTTTAGTGTTTATTGCATAATCCATTAGTCAAGTTACAAGATCATGGCTTTAGTTGAGCACTAGCATCATACTACCCAATGCAATACCCCATAGGTATCAAGGCACAAGGTACAAAGTATTAGGACATCCTTAGTGGTAGTCAAGGTAGACACATGCAGTATGAATTAAATGATTAAAGGTGTATAGGACAACAAGGAAGAACCCATGCTATACTTGCCTTAAAACTTAGATCCTTCTTCTACTAAATTGTGACCTCCAAAAAACTTCTTCTAGATCACCAACTTCTTCTATTTTACCATCGTACTTCTCACCGACTGGACATGGTCATAAAGCACCACACAAGCATCCATGCAATCATACATGAAGCAAACAATAGATCTAAATTAGAACAGTACACCAAACATAAAATCAAGATGAAAAGTTTGTAAAATGAATCTACATCTCGCTACGAACACACAGACGCGAAAAGCACTCTAATCGGAGCTACGGTTGTAAAGAAACGACTACATGGTTTTATATTATAAAAGAAAAGAGAAGACTATAAGCTTGATTTATGTTAATTAGGAAAAACAATGTGAGTAGCATTAATTTAGATTAAACAAATCATATTTATACTTAAAAACTGAGTTGAAGCTAATCATATTTTATTTATAAATATTTTGATATCATTTATGCCAATTCAACTTTAACTTACAAATACAAACTGTCATGTCAGAACATCTAATCAAATTTGATATGTGTGTTTAGAATAAACATATTATAATTTAGAAACATATTTATGTTAGCAACTAGTCATGTTAAAACTTATTTGCAAAAGAGCATTGTATATAAATATGTTGCTTTTATTTGTAAAAACTAGTTGCATGCATATTAATGAAATTAATATTTAAGCATATATACAAAAGTCACTTGACATGAAAAACGACGACACTAGCATGTAGATCACATCGATATGAATCTAACGCAATTGGAACGACTCGAAATAGACTTAAAACGAATATACGACGATGATATTACGAACTGGTGGTAATTTCGTAATTACCTTGTCTTCATCCTTTGGCCTCCCATACAGCCACCACACAGCCATGGCAACAGCAGCTGCGTAGGGGTGGGCTCGACTTGTTGCATCAAGGAAGGCTGGCCAGGCTGGGCAGCGTGGTGGTGACAGCGACGACGACGGCGAGAGGAGGAGAAAAATCTAATTTACTACATGAGGGATTTTTCAAACTAGGGGATCCCCTTACGGTAGTTTTGGTGTGCTTTGCCCAAGAGGTTGGTACATATTTATAGAGAGAAAAACTCCCTATATCTACATCAACTAGCAATATGGTACTAATTGATGTTGCACCCTCCACGTTTACCAATGGGCCTAAATAATCATTAAAGCCCATTAGTAAATAAATGCATGGGCCTTTAGGATTTATTAGAATTATTGCACATGGGCTTTGAGCATTGGGAAAAATCAAAGATTTATTATTTTCATAATTAATTAATTTCATGGATAAAATAATTCTAGAAAAGTCTAGAATTATTATTTAAGCCACGAAAATACTCCGAAAGCTCTGAAAAATTCGAGGAAACTTCCCAGAGACATTATGGAACATGAGGAACCCAAATAAAGTATTTGGAGCCCATGATAAGATAATTTGGAGTATTTAAAAATTAAATTATGCTCACAGACAAGTAGGAACAAGTTCCAGAAAAAGCTAGAAATTTTCCCGAGAAGTTTGTAGAGATTGATTAACGGACGAGGAAATGAAAGGAGTGATTTGCGTTACAAAGGAAAGATTTTAGGAAGCTCCCAATGAAAACTTGAGCCAAGAAACAAAGAATTTGATTGTAGAAAAAGATAAAAGCGGGCCGGAGAAGGAAAATCGACCTACTAACGCATTTTAAAGACTTTGCTCACTCTCAACACACAAAGAGGCAACAAACAAACATCACATCACCCAAACGCCCGTCAAAATTAGAAAACTTTGAAAATTCACATTTTTTCTATAACTAAATTTGCGCTAGCTCAAACTAAACTTGGTAAATTTTATCCAAATATTAAAATAATTCATTTTATTTAGTGTTTTCTATGCACAACCCAAAATCGGAAATTTTAGGGTGTTACAACTAAAAACTAGGTACTTGAAAGAAATTACAACAGAGCAACAATTCATCATTTCTATTTTAAGAGATTATTCTGAGTTCTCTTTATTTTATTTAACTCTTAAAAATAAATTAAAGCAAACTAGACACACTTTTTTATTTTGTTTTTAATTTTACTAGATCACACATTATTACTATAGATGACTAATGTAAAGATAAATTTTTATTATGTTTTTCATTCATCATTTTTTTATCTATTAAAAAGGAACTAAAATTAAAACAAAAAGGGGAAAGAATACTTAGCTTGATACACGGAGATGCTTCTCCCCCAAGCTAGCTCTTTGGGTGAGGGTTTTGCATTGTAAGTCCTTTGAACCGGACTTCTTGTGAAGTTCATTGATCGAATTCCTTGGTTTGCTCTGAAGATGAGAATTCTTGAGGTGGCGCCTCTAATGGCGATGTCACCTTCTTCCACCAAACTTGTCTTGGCTTTGAGTTTTTATTTTGGTTTGACAGATTCAGGACCTTCACTTGTAGAAATTAGGGAGTCAACTATCATTCCCTTACACTTTGCTTGAAGTGTGTCTTGCTCATTAGACAAGGTAGAGATCAAGTGCATGGGCTATGTTGCTGGGAAAACACCAACAGAACCAAAAGCTTTGTTTATTCTTCTCTAATCTTAGGCACATGGGACAACATGAAGTTGATGTTATGCGCTTTGTTTAATTGTAACATGGGTGGTAAGATCAGAAGATTGAGCATGAATATAGCATTTAAGTACATTTGGCCAAAAGGGTTAAATTGCATAACCTACTGAAGGATTGTTTTTTCTACATAATGTATCAATCTTTACATGATTATGACCATCATCTTCTAGAGATAAGATGTGCACTTTTTAACTCATTTGGTTAAGACTATGAGATCAAGAAAGTGGTTCTAGGAACAAGCTTAACATGTTGAGTTAATCAGGTTGAATCATGTAATGGAGTTGTAACCCAAACATATTTGTTTCTTATTTATGTGCCTACCAGAATCAAGAAAATCTTTTTAAATAATGACCATTTACCTTAGGATATTACCTTTGTCATTAGAGCATGAAGACACCATATGACGAAGGGTAGATGAGTCGTGATGGTTCTTCCCTTTTACTTGAAGTTTTCCTTGTTCAGCTAGCCTTGCATCTTGAGCTATTCATGAGCTGCTTGTTTCCTAGATCGCACCTTTTCTTTCTCATCCTTTTGTCATGTCATCTTTTTGCTTCTTTGATAATGCCACTTTGTTGGTCCTTTCGCCTCACCCTTTGTTTTTCGCACTCATCTTCCTATTTGTTCCATAGCTATAGTGGTGGCTGGGTTTGTAGATTTATGCCAAACCATGAACAGACGTAGCTTATATTCATTCATCTAGTACTTCCATCCATTATGAATGAGATGTGTCTTCTTTGCGCAATGTTATTGGAGTTCATCATGTGCCTGGCTTCATCTTTGATTTGAATTCATCTCGTGACTTCACAATATTGATGTGAGAGTTTCCTGTAGGGGTTAGTCCACAAAATATCCAATTCTACTAAAGCATATTATCGGCTCAAAAATCAACCTAGACACCACGTCTAATTTGATTTAGGAAGGCATTTTAACCTAAGCACCATGCTTAATTTAAAAGCCTTTGAAAGTACGATCAGCACCCCTAAACTAAGCTCCTTGTTTAATTTAAAAGATGTATGAACATACTCCAAACCTTAAGCATACTATAGCAAACAAAGGTAGCATGAAAGCATTATAGAGATTTACTCAAATGGAGATGAAAGAGCATGATTGTTATTTAGCAAATTGAGTATGGTTTAAAGTAGAGACAAACAAGATGAATTAGCAACATGGCATAGGATTTTTTAGAGAAGCCCATCCCCCAAGCTTGAATTTTTGCAAAGCAAAGTCAAGTTTGGATAGATGTGATTCAATGTTGCATGATGATTGGTTGGACATACCTGGTGTTGTCATCCTTTGTTATTTTTGCTTCAAACCTAGAATGGTTAGTGACAAAAATACCCGAAGGAATATTTTCACAATTATGTTTCTATGCTTATTTCACAAGGGTATCATAGCAGAAGGTGAAATCTCATATTATCTCCCGAAAGTGCTTGTTTTAGGACAGAAGCTCGTCCTTGGGAAACCTTCGAATTGCGTTTCTAATTGGTGATCCTTTGTGGTAAACATATGCATCTACAACCACCCTTTCAAAAAAATTATGAACAGGAAGCATGAGGGGGTTGAAGATATCGTGTGTGGCAATGTTGGAGAGACCAATTGATTCAGGAGATTTGTCATGTGAGCATGGATTTGATGAGGTGTTCATGAAATAATTTCCATGCTCGTCGATGTCATCTTCCTTTTCAAGCTCCAGGGGTGTTTCTTCATGAATGTCTATAGTCAAAAACATTGTCTTCATCATTCCATGTGTATGACATTCATTGAATGTTTTATTGTCCAAGATTTCCCATGGATTGGTGGCTCTCGGGTTGATCTCGTCTAAGGCCTCCTCCAAACTTGGATGAGTCATGTTTATCAAAGAGATTGATTTAAGCTCACCGTTTGGATCTAAGCCAAGTTTGGATTCTACACATAGGGCCTTGTCCTTGCCCATCCATTCTTTAGCAACGGCATATAAGTTCTTAATACATTCTAGCCATTGTCGTTACTCTTCTTGGTCATCATTATGGCCTTCATGACTCCTATACTTTGGGTGTCTTGGTGGATTTCTAGGATCATCATGAGTTTTAGGAGAAAGAGCATAAGAGAAATCATCGGGGTCAAGGATGGGTTTGAATGAGACATATAATGTGGGCATATAAGGGGAGAAGATAGAAATTGCTTCTAAATGACTTGGCTCTCCTATGGGTTCACTAGACATGCCATCCTGGAATTCTTCCCAATGTCCTATATGGGAATAAGGATGCTTTCTAAGACATCCCTTCTTGAAAGGATTTAAATTATATTCACTCGAAGGCCTCTTGAGAAACCAAAAGTTTAAGCTTTTCCCAAAATCATCAAAAAGATCATCCACACAAGAAATTTCAAAAGGTTGAATTTCTTCTTCCTTTGGAGGATTTGAATTATGGGGTATAGATGGTTTGAAATTGATTGCTAAACCTTGGGATTGAAGTGGTTGTGATTTGGCTATCAAAACTTTCTCTTCTTGTTTGGGAGATGATTCCTTCTTTTTCTTGAGGAGTTTATTATGATTGCTAGTGTAGGGAGTTTTTCCACTAATCTTATCAAGCATAGACCTTACTTCACTAATAGACAGATGAAGGAAAGCTCCTCTAGATGCTACATCAAGGGATTCCATGGAATCCTTTCTAAGACCCATGTAAAAATGTTGACGGAGCATTGGGTCTAGAATAGCAAGGTCTGGGCCAGTGATGATGAGGTCATTAAAATGATCCCACGATGTGCTAAGAGATTTTTTTTCTAGTTGTTTAAAATTTAGAACCTCTTTTCGAAGGCTAACCACTTTTGAGATGGGAAAGAAATATAAACAAAATTTAGAGCATAGTGTTTCCCAATCTCCTTGCATACTTCATATGGTTTGATTGTACCATTGTTTAGCTCTTCCCATCAAAGAGAACGGAAACAACTTCCATCTTACGGTTTTGTCAAACATGCCAGCGATATGCAAGCATGCACAGGTCTATTCAAACTCTTGTATGTGTGAGTATCGGTTTTTGTTGCCTTCTCCCGAGAAGGATTGATCCTGAATCAGTTCTATAAAACATGAGCGCAGCTCATAACCAGGTGTAAGGATAGGCTCTACAAATTTTGGTGGCTCTAGGCGCGCGATCATAGGTGTAGCGTATAGGTAGATAGGAGTGGAATCCATGATAAAAAGGAAAAGAATAAAAGAAAGGAGATAAAAGATAAGAGATTAAGCTAGGCTCATAGTTAATTCAGCAACCATTTCTCCGACAATAGCACCAGAAAGCTTGTTGTTATATTTAATGCACATAGATAAATCCACAAGCGCATGGATACCACTGTAGATTTCACCCGGAAGTATTCCAAGTATCATATCCATAGGGAAATGTGTGAGACTAACTATGGTATAACTCAACTGGGGGTAGCAACAAGGTTAAGATAAATAAGAGCATAGAGAGGAAAACTAAGGTTCTCTAGTTCTGACTTGGGTAAGCTAAGTCTTCTACTATTTAACTAGGGACATTACATAAGGAAAGACACCAGCAGAGGATGCTTTCCATAGTAATCGCATCCTACTTGCCCTACAAATAGGAGGTGGACTACAGAGGATTCAACGAGGCTATAAGAGTAACCCTTGTGAGCTACCACCAATCCAGAATGTAGGATGCATCCACAAGTAACCCGAGCCTAAGCACCACGCTTACACTACAATTACTATTTTACTCTTCCCGGATAAAAAATAAAGCACTCAAACAAGTTGTGAACCTAATGAATAATATAAACAAGAAGCTTACTTGAATTAAAAGTTGATTACCAGAGAAATCTCAGAGGCAAGCTTAGATAGAACTTGGATCCACCAAGGTACAAGCCGTAGAGAGAGCACCAACAGGCTAGCAACTCCTCCAAACTCTTCTCTCACTCTCCATCTCACTATAATTTACAAGACTAGATCCTATGAAGGACTAATCTTCTCTTGATTGTTGGCTCTAATCCTAAATATATGAATTAGGGTTTTAGGGATCTGGTGAGGGAGGGGGGTAGGGGCTGATATATATGGGCTGGAGTGTCAATCCTGAGCCCTCGGATCAAACCGACTTGAATGAACGACGAAGATTGGATCTCAATGGCGGTGGGAAACAGACTTTCAAAGTGGAGGCTGACTGGTGGGACCCATAGGTTAGCCGAACTATAGGTGGGGCCAGTGTTGGTATATTTAATGCACACAAATAAATCCGCAAGCGCATGGATACCGCTGTAGCTTTCACCCGGAAGTATTCCAAATATCGTATCCATAGGGAAATGTGTGAGAGTAACTATGTCTAACTTAACCCAGAGTAGCAACAAGACTTAAGATAATAGGAGTATAGAGGAGATCAAAAAGGTCTTCTAGTTCTAACTTCGGTAAGCTATGTCTTCTATTGTTCAACTGGGGATATTACTAAGAGAAACACAAGCAGAGTATGTTTCCTGTAATAACTAAATCCTGCTAGGCCAACAAATGGGAGGTGGACTACAAAGGATTCAACGAGGCTATAAGAGTCACCCTCACAAGCTACCACCGATCCAGAATATAGGGTACATCCACATGTTACCCGGTCTAAGCACTATGCTTACACCTATAATTACTACTTTAACCTAGAGCGTCCTATAGATTAAAGCACTGAAAGAGTTATTAACCTGATGAACAATATAAACATGATGCTTACTTGAGTTAGAAGTCGATTACTAGAGAATCCTCAGAAACAAGCTCAAGTAGAACTTGATTCCACCAGGGTACAAGTAGTAGAGAGAGCACCGATAGGCCAGCACTACCTCCAAACTCTTCCCTCACACACTATCTCTCTATTTCTAATACAAGACTAGATCCTATGGAGGACTAATCTTCTCTTTATAGCTGGCTCTGATCCTGACGAGGAGAATATGAATTAGAGTTTCAGGATGGCTCCTAGGAGGGGGATAGGGGCTGCTATATATAGGACGAAGTGGAGTAGGGGGCAAGGAATCACCACGTCATTGATCTGCGTCAACTCCTTCAATCACCATTGGATAAAAGCGACCTAAACCGCCTTAAAATCAATAGTGTAGATCTTAGGAAGGTGAGCGGGCTCTGTGGTAGGCTGGCCGGCCTATGGGTTGGGCCGGCCAGCCCACTTTCATGGTTGTTTGGCCCAAGCTTCGGCATGGTGTCTTCTGAAACCTTCTAGAGTTGTCTTTCGTAGTTTTCGCGGGTTGAATCACTTGTTGTCATCGGTTTGCTTGTTTGTAGTGTATGACAGTGGTCCCGAGAGCTATTTTCTGGATAAATCCTCCTGCAGTCATGAAATCACCAAAGCTCATGGAATTCATTAGTTTAAACCCCTATCCCTATGAATAGTGATGGAATTAAACATAAATGCAGGTTATGTTGACGGTTTGTAATTGGTGTTAGTGGCCATCAACAGCCGGTCGACCCCACATGGTAGCCCCTCAGGGTCTACTTCGGTGGAGAGCCTCCAGGAGTATTCTAGATTCTTCCCACGCTGTTTACGTGGTGAAATTTCATAATTTCCTTTAACGAATAGGTCCCCCTTGACGGTTTTTTGGATAAACCCTGCTGAACACATAGATTCACTAAAACTCGTGGAATTTATTAGTTTAGACCCTTATAGCTATGTTTGGTGATGGAATTAAGTATAAATGCAGGTTATGTTGATTTTTTTATAATTGGTGTTAGTGACCGTCAACACATGTCACAAGAAACTTCAGTGGAAGTTGTTTCCTTTCTCACTTAATGAGAGGGCGAAACAATGGCATGCCCATAACGTAGGGAAGGTAAATGGTGATTGCAAAGAACTGAGAAACAAATTTTGTCATGCATTCTTCCCTATATCCCGAATCGCTGCCCTACGACAAGAAATACTCAACTTCTAGCAAAATAAGAAGGAAACTATAGGTGCAGCCTGGGATCGATTTTGATCTTAACACACTTTGCCCCAGACTTGTCTATACCAAACCATGTGTTGTTACAACATTTTTGGTTAGGTCTTAGCAAGGAGTCTTCCTACAACTTGACATAATAGCTGGAGGATCTTTCATGCACAAAACCACAAAGGAAGGGGAAGCCCTCCTAGATTGCATTGTAGAGAATACTCCTCCTTTAGAACCCCTCCATGTAGAACCTATTTTTAGACTTGAGGAAGCCTCTTCAGCTAAGGCCAAACCCACAACCTACATCCAGGGTTCCTCATCTGTTGGTATATTTAACGCACACAGATAAATCTGCAAGCGCATGGATACCGATGTAGCTTTCACCCAGAAGTATTCCTAGTATCGTATCCACAGGGAAACGTGTGAGACTAACTACGATCTAACTTAACTAGAGGTAGCAACAAGGTTGAGATAAATAGGAGCGTAGATAGGAAAACTAAGGTTCTCTAGTTCTGACATGGGTAAGCTATGTCTTCTACTATTCAACTAGGGACATTACTAGGGAAAGACACCAGCAGAGGATGTTTTCCTTCGTAACCGCGTCCTACTTGCGCCTACAGATGGGGGGTGGACTACAAAGGACCAATGAAGCTATATAGTGTAGGCTATATAGAACTAATGTCACACATGCGATCTACCACCATCTGGAATGCAGGGTGCATCCACAATTAACCTAATTCTAAGCACCACGCTTAAACTTATGATTAATACTTTAACCTAGAGCATCTATAGATTAAAGCACTCAAAAGAGAGTCGTGATCCTGATGAAAAATATAAACAATTACTTACTTGAATTATAAGTTGATTACTAGAGAAATCTCGAAGGCAAGCTCAACTAGAACTTGGATCCACCAAGGTACATGTCATAGAGAGAGCACCAACAGGCTGGCACCTCCTCCAAACTCTTCCCTCACTCTCTATCTCACTATTATTTACAAGACTAAATCCTATGGAGGACTAATCTTCTTTTGATAGATGGCTCTGATCCTCATGATATGAATTAGGGTTTTAGGATGGCTCCAGGGAAGGTGGTAGGGGTTGGTATATATAGGCCAGAGCATCCAACATGAGCCCTTGGATCAAACCGACTTAAAGGACGGCGTAGATGCAACCTAGGAGGCGGTGGAGAACCGACATTGTGACACGAAGGCTGATAGGTCGGCCTAGGGGCTGTGCGGCCTGTAGGTGGGGCCAACCGGCCCCACATGGCAGCCCCTCGGGGTCTGCTTCGGTGGAGAGCCTCCTGGACTCTTCTAGAATCTTCCCACGCTTTTTACACGGTGGAATTTTATAATTTCGTTTGACAAATAGGTCCCCCTTGATGGTTTTCTCGATAAACCCTGCTAAAAACACAGATTCACCAAAACTCATGGAATTTATTAGTTTAAACCCCTATACCTATGTTTGGTGATGGAATTAAGTATAAATACAGGTTATGTTGACGGTTTATAATTGATGTTAGTGACCGTCAATAAGTTCCCCCAAGCTTAACCATTGTTAGTCCCTGTGCAAAGCTAAACTCAATAATGGATCAAGAGTTGCTACAACATTTTCACGCCTCAAAAGCAAACAAGCATTCAATCAAAAATTTTCCTCTAGATTAGAATAAACTGATCTGACTTTCAAACTTATCCATATTACCTTCAACCATGGGGCTTCTTAACCTTCACTTGGGTCTTGAGCAATTGAAAGACAGAACGATCAAGTCAAGCACTATGTCTCAAGTTCTTTGTTCCACCATTGTTCCAGAGTTTTTATAAGTTTTCAAAATAAAACTCAGATTCCATTATATGACACTCTCAAGTCTCTCAATATATGTGGTATTTGTGGATCCTCACCAAAGGCAGTAAAGATGTTATGCCTTTTTTTCTCTTCCTACAACTAAAGCTTATGTGGAGTTCATAGGTAGGGAGAAAGCTAGAGCATACTTGCAATGCATATATTGTAAAGTCAAACCTTAGATCCCAAGAGAGTTAAATCATACAATCAAATCAATATGTGCATGTGTGTGAATATATGGTGGCAAACCCAATTCTACTTTGCTCCTTGAAAACTTATCTCTCTCGTGAAACTTGGAAACATTTGCTAGAGAATAGGGGCTATCTTATTCATCTCTTTCACTCGGGCATCTGAGTACCCATTGTTTTAAATATCGCGGACACTTGTCCATTTTTTTCAACTCTTTTTTTTATTCTACTTTTTTTATGAATAACTTTTGCATAGCCCCATGTCTCTTTTTTGCAACAAAACTTTGAGAGATAGCAACAAGAACTTGGAGCATTTATTTGGTGGATGAAAAACCTATCAAGCATGTTTTGTGTTCACTTCCAGTGTAGGTGTAAAACATTTTTGTATAGATCTAGATGGAAGGCATGTTTTTGTGCCTACCCCAAGTGTAGGAGTAGTGCATATTTGGGGGGTGCATGTGATCTTGATTTTAAGAGCATGAAAAATCTCTCATAAGGGTCAACAAAGCTTGACAAAACTCAATGCAAAAGCAAGCAACATATATGTGGAGGTTTTCCTAGCCTAAATAACATGTATGGCTCTGGTGGGAATTCAAGCTTTGTCATACAGAAACTCATCATTTAGCATTTTTGTGTTTTTCAAAAGATAAATCTCTAGAACTTTAGTGTCACTTCGAACAAGATAAATAGCAGCTCAGACCTTCTCATATCATACCCGTCAATTACCTAGACTTAGATCAAGCATTCGCTACCCACGAGTTTCAAGTTAAGAGTAAATCTTTATATCAAATCAGTCATATCCAAAACTCAAGAGAATTCAAGGCTGAAAACTAGGTACTTGAAAGGAATTACAACAGAGCAACTATTCATCATTTCCATTTAAGAGATTATTCTGAGTCCTCTTTATTTTATTCAACTCTTATAAATAAATTAAAGCAAACTAGACACACCTTTTTATTTTGTTTTCAATTCACCATTTTCTTAACTATTTAAAAGAAACTAAAACTAGAACAAAGGGAAAGCATACTTACCTGGACACATGGGAGTGCTCCTCCCCCAAGCTAGCTCTTTCGGTGAGGGTTTGGTGTTTTAAGTCCTTCAAACTGGACTTCTTGTGAAGTTCATTGATCAAGTACCTCGGTTCGCTTTGAAGATGAGGATTCTTGTGGTGGTGCCTCTAATGGTGATGTCACCTTTTTCCGCCAAACCTGTCTTGGTTTTGAGTTTTGATTTTAGTTTAGCAGGTTCAGAACCTTTACTTGTAGAAATTGGGGAGTCGACTGTCTTCCCCCACACTTTGCTTGAAGTGTGTCCTGCTCATAAGACAAGATAGAGATCAAGTGCTTGGGCTCTATTGGTGGGAAAACACAAATAGAACCAAAACTTTACTTATTCTTGTCTAACCATAGGCACATTGAACAAGATAAAGTTGATGTTGTGTGTTTTGTTCACTTATGTCATGGGTGATAAGATCAAAAGATTCAACAGCTTAACCTATGGAAGGATTGTCCATAAGGTATTAATCTTTACATGATTTTGACTATCATCTTCTAGAGATAGGATGTGCAATGTTTTAGCTTATTTGGTCAAAACTATGAGATCAAGAAAGTGGTGCTAGGAACAAGCTTAAAGAACATGTTGAGTTAGTCAGGTTGGATTAAGTGATGGAGTTGTAACCCAAACATGTTTTGTTTCTTATTTATGTGCATACCAGAATTAAGGAAAAGCCTTTTAAGTAATGACCATTTACCTTAGGATATTATATTTGTCATTGGAGCGTAATGTCACCATATGACGAAGGGTAGATGACTTGTGATGGTCCTTCCCTTTTGCTTGAAGTTTTCCTTGTTCGGCTAGTCTCGCATCTTGAGTTGTTCATGAGCTTCAAGTTTCCTAGTTCACACCTTTTCTTTCTCATCCTTTTGTCATGCCATCTTTCTGCTCTTCAACGTTTTGAAACCTTGTTAGACCTTTTGCCTCACTCATTGTTTTATGCCTACAAAGGATTAGTGGCCAACACATACCCGAAGGAATATACAATTTTGAAACAGGGTTGTTTGTCTAGAATTTTATAATTTCCCTCTATGCTAATGAAAATATGGTTTTGGGATTACTTTAGCATGGCTCAAGGCAAAGGTAACTTGTAGCAAAAGACAAAGTGAATGATCTTTGGTACTTACAGTTCTTTCATCCATGTTGAATGAGGTATGTAGTTCTTACATCTATAATAAATGAGTTGTGTCTTACTTCATCTCCGATTTGAATTCATCTCGTGACTTACCAATATTGAATTAAAAATTTCCTACATAGGGTTAGTCCAACAAAATGACCAGTATCTACTATAGCATATTCTTGGTTCAAAAATCAACCTAGACACCACATCTAATTTGATTCAGGAAGGCATTTTAACCTAAACACCATGCTTAATTTAAAAGCCTTTGGACATAAGATCAGCACTCCTAAACTAAGCTCCATGCTTAATTTGAAAGATGTATGAACATATTCCAAACCTCGAACATACTATAGTAAACAAAGGTAGCATGAAAGTGTTACAGAGATTTATTCAATTGGAGATGAAAGAGCATGATTTAAACCCTGCTGAAAACACAGATTACCAAAACTCATGGAATTTATTAGTTTAAACCCCTATACCTATGTTTGGTGATGGAATTAAGTATAAATACAGGTTATGTTGATGGTTTATAATTGATGTAAGTGACTGTCAACATCACCTGAACCAGAAGATCCAGAGGAAGGTTTCCAACTTTCGGACCTTCCACCTTTCGAGGATGATCTTTTTGAAGACTTTAGAAATACCTTGAATTACTCTTGTCAAAAGAATCCACCAGTCCCTGTCACTCCTTTAGACCCATTAGATAAGGAATTCCTTAGGGAATCTATCAAGGAGCTGATCACCATAATGAGCAGTGAATGGGTGGAAGAGGCAGAGTTTTCCTCTAAAGAAATTCAGATCCACAACCCCTCTTCAACCATCCATTGCAAAATTTGAGGAATTTGGGTGGATGTGCTTTATAACCCATCTGTTGGAGCAAACTTGATGTCTGCAACTTTTGCATCCACCTATTTAGGTGAAAAGCCCCATGCTCCAACAAATAAGAACCTTAGGATTAGTCCAAGAACTAACCTAAAAGGACTTGGAATTCTCCATGGCACAATTGTACACCTTGAAGATGTAGAGTTAACCCTTGACTTCCATGTCATCAAAATCTAGGATTTTGACATCTTGATAGGGCATCTTTTAGAAAAACTCTTCGTGGAGCTTCCATCATCAGGGGCATTAGATGTAAAGCTGGGGGAGACACTTTTTCCATTCCTATCACTCGAGCCAAAAACTTGGTGGCAGAATCTCTCCCCTATCCTGACTTGCCCAAGGAAGTCATGTCGGTTTCACCCTTTGAATCCCCTAAGTCATCCTTAGAAAAAGATGCAAAACTCTTTAGAGAAGAAGAGGACAACCTTGGAGAAATCATTGACCTTCCTCAAGAGAAAGCACCTACAAGACCTCTAGTTGAACTTAAACAACAGTGACAAAGAAACTCCTGTAATCATAAGTGACAAGCTTACTGATGAGGAGACATCCAAACTCATCTCTATATTAGAAAAACATAGGCCAGTTTTCGGGTATTCACTTTAGGACCTTAAGGGGATAAGTCCAACGTTTGCACCCATCGCATTCCAATTGATCCTTCAAGCTCACCATCACGAGAACCCCAGTGTAGGCTCAATAATGCGATACGGGAAGTCATGAAGAAGGAAGTCCTAAAACTTCTTCACATCGAGATAATTTATCTCATACCACAGAGCGACTGGGTCAGTCCCGTCCAAGTGGTGCCCAAGAAAGGGGGTATGATGGTTGTTGAAAATAGTAAGAATGAATTCATCCCACAACGAACCATCAGGGGTGGAGGATGTGTATAGACTACTGAAAACTCAACGTGGCTACAAAGAAAGACCATTTCTGCTGCCCTTCATTGATGAGATGCTAGAGCAGTTGGCGAAGCATTCTTTCTTTTGTTCCCTCGATGGGTATTCAGGGTATCATCAAATTCCTATCCACCCCATTGATCAAAGCAAGATGACTTTCACATGCCCGTATGGAACATATGCATATAGATGAATGTCATTGGGGCTGTGCAATGCACCCACTTCTTTCCAATGATGCATGATGTCTATTTTCTCGGATATGATAGAAGAAATCAGGGAAGTATTCATGGACGATTTTTTAGTTTATGGGAAAACCTTTGATCACTGTCTAGAGAATTTAGACAAAGTCTTGCAATGATGCCAAGAAAAATACCTAGTACTCAATTGGGAAAAATGTCATTTCATGGTTCGAGAGGGCGTGTCCTTGGAAACCTAGTGTCTGAGAGGGGGATTGAGGTAAATAAGGCTAAGATTGAACTTATAGAGAAACTACCACCCCCTGTGAACATAAAAGGAATACGTAGCTTTTTTGGACATGCAGGTAAATAGACGCTTCATTAAAGATTTCTCACAAATCTCTAAACCCTTAACAAACATGTTAGCTAAGGATGTACCCTTTGAGTTCACTGATGAGTGCTCAGAGGCTTTCCATACACTTAAGAAGGCACTTATCTCAGCACCAATCATCCAACCACCAGATTGATCGCTGCCCTTTCAAATAATGTGTGATGCTAGTGACTATGCAGTTGGTGCGGTCCTTGGCCAAACTAAAGATAAGAAACATCACGCAATCGCTTACGCTAGCAAAACACTGACACGGGCCTAGCTTAACTATTCCACTACTGAAAAATACCTTCTTGCAGTTGTTTTTGCTATTAACAAATTCAAATCTTACTTAGTGGGAGGAAAAGTAATTGTTTACACTAATCATACTACACTCAAATATGTACTCACTAAGAAAGATGCAAAACCACGCCTAATAAGATGGATTCTCTTAATCCAAGAATTTGACCAAGAAATAAAAGATAAAAAGGGGTAGAGAACACTATCGCCAATCATCTATCACGTATGCAAGTCACTAACATGCAGGAACTACCAATAAACGACTTCCTACGCGACGGCGTGCTGCTAAAGGTGTGTTCGTATATATTAATGTACACAGAATAATCCACAAGCGCATGGATAATATACTGATGTAGCACTTCACCGGGAGTACCTAGTTTTATATCAAACTCGAGGAAACGTGTGTGAGAATAACCAAATGTAACTTAACCCCACTTCATAATCAAGGCTAGATAATAGGAGCATAGAGGAGACTGCTAAGGTCTTCTAGTTCTAACTACGGTAAGCTTTGTCTTCTATTATTCAATTCTAGGGATATTACTAGAGAAAACACGGGCATAGTATGTTTCCTATAACAACAAGCTCCTGCTAGGCCTACTAACGGGACGTGGACTACAAAGGATTCAACGAGGCTATAAGAGTCACCCTCGTGAGCTACCACCAATTCAGAAAATACGATACATCCACGAGTAACCGAGTCTAAGCACCACGCTTACACTATGAAAACTACTTTAACCCAGGAGCTACAAGGATTAAAGTACTCAAAAGAGAGTCGCAAACCTAAAGAACAATATGAACAAGATGCTTACTTGAATTAGAAGTTGATTACCAGAGAAATC
Organism: Miscanthus lutarioriparius; assembly: GCA_904845875.1. NCBI lineage: Eukaryota > Viridiplantae > Streptophyta > Magnoliopsida > Poales > Poaceae > Miscanthus > Miscanthus lutarioriparius. Next base: position 28,077,864 of record CAJGYO010000015.1, read on the forward strand.
TTAGAATCAAGCTCAAGAAGAACTTGATTCCATCAAGGTACAAGCTGTAGAGAGAGCACCGATAGGCTGGGACACCTCCAAACTCTTCCCTCTCACTCTATCTCACTATCTCTAATACAAGACTAGATCCTATTGAGGACTAATCTTCTCTTGATTGCTAGCCCTGATCCTAGTGGACATATGACTTAGGGTTTGCGACTTCTCAGCTCTTAGGATCAAATGCCAATATCTGCCCTAGAGGGGGGTGTAGGCTGGTATATATAGGCTGGGGCATCAATCCTAAGCCCTCGGATCAAACCAACTTGAATAAACGGTGGAGATGCAATCCTTGAGGCGGTGGAGAACTGACGTAACAACGGAGAGACTAGCAGGGGGCCCATAGGCCAGCCAGCCTACAGGTGGGGCCAGTCGGCCCCACATGGTAGTGGCTCAGGGTCTGCTTCGGTGAATAGACTCCTGGAGTCTTTTAGAGTCTTCCCACCATGTTTACGCAGTGGAATCTCCTCATCTCATATACACCCACCACAGGTACCACTCGTAGGGGATGCCCAGGTCACACACCCCTGGCAAGACTTGTCCAATGACTCATCATAAGATCTAGCCCGATCGACTCAACCCTCACCACACAACCAAAACACACGCCATGATCTCCCTGGTTGTTACCATGTTACCGGCACCCAGTGCCTTAACCACTCACATACAATCCTCCACCAAGCATCACATCATAGATATAATGCATAGTAGAAGTAGTAGCAAGTAAGTAAGCAAGCGTCTAACCTAACAGCGGGTGTGCAGGGGTATAGGTTGCAACAATGTAATGGCTCACAAGAAATTCTACCATGCAACCTATCACAGATCATTTGCATAAAAGTAAAGCACTAGCATCTACATTGTAGCATGTCTAATAGGATTCCATGAGGTTGGGTGGGACATGGCACCTGGCAAGTCATCTCCAAGCTCCTTAGGTTAGTCGAGGTCGTGCTCCTCAGTCTGTGGCTCTTCCGTGTCTATCAAACAAGACATATAGCCACGATAAGCGACTCCTATAGATGATCACAAAGAAGCAACAGAAAAATGCACTCAAACACAAGCCTATGATGTAGAGCTCATATTTAGAAAAATTTGGGCACTAGTTTCATATTTTTCTGAGGTCGTATGAATTTCCTAAGTTTAAATCATTTTCTAAAAAAGGAAAAGAATTGGATTAACCAGAGGCTGACATGCGGCGGACTGTGATTGGCCGAGGCGATAGAGTCACTGACAGGTGGGACTGGTCAACGGTCAGCGTTGATCGGTCAATGGTCAACATTGACTGAGCCTTGACTGGGCTCAGTGGGCCCGGTCATGGGCCGGATCAGGCCGGTTGGGCCGATCTAGGTCAGGCTAGGCCCCGACCCGTGGCGATTGGCTAGGCTTGCCACATGGCATGCGCGGGCCTCTACTAGGCTCGATCCACGGGGTCAACTCATGGTGGGCGCGAGGCTGGTACACCGTGGACCATAGGCTGGTCCATGGTGCACTGGGTTCACTCACCCCTCTCTCTCCATAGCTCACGGTGGAACGTGCCCATGGCGTTGCTGCCTCCTCCTCCTTCATCCTTCTCTCTCATGGCGGTGCTTCCACCAGCAGCGAGCTCGCTCGGTCAAGCGATACGGTGGCCGAGCACAGAAACTAGGGGCATCCACATCATCGTGGCTTCAAGTCAAATCCACCGAGGGGCTAATAGGCCGCGGATTGGGGTTCTAAGCGACCAACAATGGTGGCCCGGTGGCTCACGATGGCATGGGGATGGCGGTGAAGGCGTTTAGGGCTTGGCACAGCTCCAGCGGGGGTCCTTCCGCTTCCTAGTGCTCCAATGAGCACGGCTATGGCACTAGGCGTAGCTCTTAGGGCTTAGGCCTGGCTGGCCATGGCGGCAGTGGCTCAATGGCGACGGTGGGCTACGGCGAGAGCTCTATGGTCTCCAACAGAGCTAGAGGTGGCTCTTTTCCTTCAATTAGGGTCACCAGAGAGATAAAGGGCTTGCTGGCGGTGACCAATGGGCATAGCGGAGTCCGCTCCGCAGCAAGGGCACGTGGCGGAACTCCAGCGAGCACACGGCCTCAATAGACCAAGGCAAGGTGGGGGTTTTCCTTCAACCGACTAGATGGTGGGGTACACGGGGTCACGGCAAACATCAACGGCCCCTCCTAGCGACGCAAGGTAGCCAGGATCATCGAGAACGTCCTTGACACGGCGCTGCTCTGACTTGCGGTCCCACCGGCGAGGCAGTCATGGGCTACGGTATCTAGGCCCTCTATGGCCAAAAGATAGGTGCTTTGGGGGCTCCTCGTCAAGGCGAGTCCACCCGTGGTGGTTTGGGGACCGCTACTGGCCTAGTAGGATCGGAAAATGGCGGCGCCATGGGTGGCCTCGGCCATGGTGACCGTGCAGTGCACGACGAGGGCACACCAGCGTTCCCGAGCACCCGAGGCTTGGCAAGGTAGGGTTCTTGTCCATGTACATGCTCCGGCATGTGTGGTGTGGTGCAGAGCCTAAAGGCATGACCTTTGCCTCTCCCAGGTGGAGAGAACGCAGTGGAGATCATGGCGAACACATGGCGGTGGTGTGGTGCAGAGCCTAAAGGCTCGGCCTTTGCCTCTCCCAGGTCGAGAAAATGCGGTGGCAATCATGGCAAACACACGATGGTGGACAAGAGGGGGTCAGGGCTCACCATCGGGCGTGGGAGTGCAGGGTAGAGGTGCGGTGACAAGGCAGGGCTATGGCGAGGTGGTGCAGTGTCGTGTAGAGTAGCTACGCCAACGTAGCCGATCAATGTGGCGTCTTCGACTCCGACAGCAACTCCGTGGCGACGATCAGCTCCGGCGGGCGGTGCTTCTCCCCCCTTCCTTCTTCTCCTCCCTTTTCCTCCTCTTCTCTGGTTTGGCGTGGCTGGTGAAACCGCCAGTGGTGGCGGGGTGGATAGGAGAGGGGCTAGGGCACTGGGTAGGAGGGTTTTATACTCCGAGCTCACCCATGGCGGGCGGCGGACGGTAGGGAAGGGCAGAGGGGGTACGTGTAGGGCCAATACAACCTCTAGGCTAGGCTTTTGGGAGCACGGGGTGATCGTGCGGGCGCTAGCACTCCCAATTCTAGCGGCATTCGGTCAAAAAGTGGTCGTGGTGGTGTCATGGTGTGGGTCCACGACTACGGGCATCAGCAGCGGCGTGGCGTCGTTGGGGGAGGGGTCCGAGGAGCCACGGATCATGGATGTGGCATCCATCCATGCGTCGGTGGCCAATGGCCCAGGAATGAGAGGTGAGGATGCGAGATGGGGCCTCGGATGCCCGCTCCGGCGAGATGCTCTGCTCGGTGGCTTACAGCGGTAAAAGCAGAGTAGGCGGAATAGCGAGGGGGATGACAAGGGGTCCCACAGGGACCGCCTATCGGTCACCCAACGAGAGGGGGAGTAGGGGCGTGGTGGCGGGAGCTAGGCCGGATTGGCCCCTCAAGCGCGGGCGCGCACGTGGGGAGAGCTAGGCTGGCTCAGGCGGCTTGGGCTACTCAGGCTGCTTTGGCATTTCAAATTTCCCTCCTTTTCTAAATCCTTTTCTATTTTTATTTCCCATTTCTATTTACACCTTGGGCACCTATGCATGTATATATGTGTTGCCAACATATATACATCCTAGTGGGGTCCTCTAGGGGTCATCTAGGGTCCTAGGGTCCAAGCCAAGGGTTGGCAACTCACACAACAAGTTATTTTATAAAGATTGAATTTATTTTATTTCATCACATAAAATCATGAAGAAGCAACGCACAAGTTGAATTCAATGAAAAATGCTCAACCATGCTAACTTGGGTTCTACTTGTGCAACTACAAAGGTGGTTTCCTAGTATGCACACTCAGTATGCATGGGTTTTGTTAGAAAAATTGTTAAATTTAGATTTTTGGATAATTAGAAAAACCTGGGTTGTTACACAAACCAGTAGGAATTGACTTGGAGTGTTGCTAACTCACGTACACATATGTTGGAATACTTGGAGTTAGCACACATGCACAAGGGTGAAGTGTTTGGAGAAAAAAGGAGACGTTTTGGGTGACCAGACTTTGGGTCACGCCGAGACCCTAACCCTTGGTCTTAGCTAGCCTTCGTGGCTTGACCAGACATGGCGTGGTAACACAATCGGACCCACTGTGATGTGTCCAGTCATGACGCGTAGAGAGGGTGCCTTTTGAGTTCATGATCAGACTCAGGCAGCAAGGCGTGACCGGACGCTGGCGGAACACTGTTCCTGCATCCGGTCATGGCGTTGTGGCACGCGTGGAACTGAGATGTAGCGACCAGACTCTGCGTCATGTCCTGTAATGTATGACCTAACGCGTTCGGTCATGATTTTTGTGCTCTAGGAGCTCTCTGGAAACGACCGAACTCTGGGTCGCGCCGAGTCCAGACATTTGAAAGGCGCATCCGGTCATGCTTGTGCGCGTGCGAAGGGCGGCAACGGCTAGTTTTGAAATGGAGTGACGTGGCGCGTTGGCGTTGGCTGGCAGTGAGGACAGGACTCTCCTGACTGGACTCTAATCAGAGTCCGGTCACAGGGTCCAGTCACCCCCGAACTGCATAACGGTTAGAATTTTGAGGGGGTCTATAAATAGACCATGGCCGGCCTTGGGGGGTCTCTCTTGGCCATTTGACATTCTTGACATCCCTTTGAGTTGAGAAACACCACTCCCACTCATCTCTCTTGATTGTTGTGCATCCAAGTGAGTTGGGAGAGCATCCAAGTGCATTTGCATCGTGTTGGCGCATCTAGTGGTACTTGTGGTTTCATCGGCTGCGGGTTCTCTTGTTACTCTTGGTGGTTACCACCACCTAGATGGCTTGGAGCAGCGGAGGAGCATTGGCATGAGTTGGTGATTGTTCGTGGCCATCTTCCAGTGATTTGTGCGAGTTCTTGACCTTCTCCCGGCAAAGAGTCAAAAGGTACTCTAGTAAATTACTCGTATTATTGAGTTACCCTCACTTCGAGTAGTTTTTTACGGCGCCCTAGTGTGGGCTTGGCATGGTGCCAATTAGCTCGTGAACCACCAAATATTTGGTCAATACAACAGGGACTAGCGTGCCGGCAAGAACATGAATATTGAGAGAAAAATCGTATGTCTCATTGTCTCCATTGGTATTCTCCCGGAGTTCTTTGGTATTCATATTGATTGATTGAGCGCTTGCCTCAGAAGGTATAATCACCCTACCTCTCTCCCTTGTATTACCTTGTTTCCTACTTGTAGCTCGAGTAGAGGTAGCCAGTTGAGTAGTTTGGTTAGTCTCTTGTTAGTTAGTAGCTAGCTCAACTAGAGTAAGAGCAGTGACATAGCGTTTGTGTGTGCCTAGAGATTGTAAAGAACTAGAATTGTGGTATAGGTAGCTTACAACCCTTTTAGAGCTAGATCAAAATTGTATTTCGTCATTTAGGTTACTAACCCTTTGCTCTAGTGTTTTTGTAGAGAATTTTTTAGGCTATTCATCCCCTCTAGCCATTTAGGACATTTCACGTGGTCACATGCAGAAGTTCTGTGGGAATCCACGAAAGTTTCCCAGTCTGCTGACCACTGTTTTGTGAGATAAATTCCCCCCCCCCCCCCCAAACCCCCCCCCCAGCCCACCCTCCTAGGCCGTGCAACCATCCTTTCAATGCAGAAATTCACCACTCTACTCCCTAAATTATTCTTCTTTTATCCCATTTGTCACTTCTCAAATTACATTTGCACCCTCCATGTTCCCTATATGACAACCCCCCCCCTCATGTCAAACGAGTTAGAACAATCCATGTCCTGCAATGATACAAAGTCTGCTTTCAACACGTATCTTTAATGACTTAAACCGTGTCGCGGTAATCAAAAAGTATTTCGCCACGTCATCATGATGTCATCTGACAAATCTAAACCATTAGATGACAATCTAACGGCATGAGTGATGCTACAGGCCGGTGTCTTTTGGACTTCTCACCATACAGAAAAACTCTGGAGAGTTACTGATAGGGTGTAGGTAAATAAAAAATTACATACTCCATGACCGGTGCTTCAGCTTGTTAAAAATGTTAAGGGAAAGCCCAACTGCTACTGGGCTTTTAGTTGGCCAACAATTGTCATTTCATTAAATTAAATTAAAATATGGTCAAACTACGAAACCTACAAACAATGTGCGGCACATTCCGGTAACGCCGTGCACTGTTCTAGTTAGGTATTGTGCAACGCACGGGCACGTCAGATATTAAACACAAAGATATATATTTGGATCTGATATTTTAAGTGTTTTACAAAATATGTATGAGAAAATGAAAAGTATGTCATAATGCATACTCACATATAGTTCAAACAGTATATTGACGAATTGGTTATTAATTTCCAACATATTCTATTGCATATTTATTGTTGAACGATCACATTTTCTAAGTTGATGCCGCGACATATCTAATCAAACAAATAAGTTCCCAATCAAGGGTCAAATTCAAAGTCACTGTTGAAAACAATGGAGAGAGATAAAAATTAATGAATTTTAAAATTTATTAGTCATCCATAGCAACGCACGACATATTTACTAGTACATATAAAAGAGAAGAATGCTGCAGAAATTGAGACGTGGGTCATCAGTGGCTGAGAGCAACTCCAAGAGGTTAGTCAAAAGAAATATCCAAATTTAATGATTTACTCATTCTTTAAAATGAATTTCATGAAAAAAAAACTAGACTACTCTAATAGACTATCTGTCAGGTTCATAAACCCGAGGTCCCTCATAGACTGGCTTTCCAACAAAGGCTCGGCCCAACAGACAACGTTGCGAGCAACGCGCAACTCATGGGCCGGCCCAAATACCTAGACGACAAGCCAGAAGGACGATCCAATCTCCGACCGGAAGGCCTGGCCGAGGAGGAACGGCGCCCGCTTCCGACTCCGGCCCACCTCTCCGACCGGAGCGCTCACTTTGGTCTCCAGCCCGCCTTCGGACGACCTCTCCGACCGAAGGCCTGGCCAAACACCACTTCCGACTCCGACCCGTTTCTCCGACCGAGAATGCGCCGAACCCCTACTTACAGCTACTCTCTGACTAGCGCAATCAGAGCCGACTGGAACCAACCGACCGGGGATGCCCGCTCGGAAAGGATCAGGAAACAGATGGAGAAAGTAAGGCAGCGCACTCAAGTCAACCGCAATACCAGGGACCATACCCTATGCACCTGCCAGACAATATTTACGTCCTGCGACCTCCCTGGCATAACAGAGCCCAAGCAGTGTTGTAGGCGTCGACATTTTCCCCTACATTGTTGTAGGCGCCATCAACTCTCATACCAGACAAATACGGTAAGGCTCCCCCATGTGCCTCTAAGGCATCGACAGTGTTGTGGGCGCCGGCATTTACCGTACCAGGTGAACATGGTAAAACCCCTTACATGCCTCTGGGTACCAACAGTGTGGCTGGCACCGACATCTGCCATACCTAAAGAAGAAGACGCAACCTTCCACGTGCATCTGACGTTAAACAGTATTGTGGGCGCCTACCATCATCTTGTACCTGCCAGCGTGGGTAGCAAGACTTAGCAGCATACGTACTCTCTCCCTCTCACTTGTAAGACCATCCCCTTCATCTATAAAAGGGGATGTTCTCTCTCTCAAAAGACAGTTCATTCAGATTGATCAAGTTTACTAGTAAACAACAATAGAACCACCAGGTTCGAACCTCGAGCACAAGCTCGAACACAGCACAGAGCGGAGCTCCCGTCACTCTCGGCCCCTCTAACCAGAGTCCAACCGGACCTCTTATACCCCCATCTTTCTCCTTCTTGTTTGTAACCCCACTGCAAACTTCGAGCACCTGGGCTCAGGAATAAAGTCACCGACCGACTCAAACTAGACGTAGGGCACGTTGCCTAAACCAGTATAAACCCTGTGTCATTGAGTACTAGGCCACCTTTGATCACAACGTACGGCAAAACTACAAATATTTACTTGTGTCGACACGGAATTTCGTCATGTGCCGAGGACACATGAGCAAGTCAGAAGGGTCCGCTCGATGGAGTTGGAGATCCGCCTAGCTTCAGCGCAGGGGTGGTCGATCCTACGCACTCCTCCCGAGATATGCCAGTCAACTTGACCCTGCAATTGACAATGAGAGAAAGTTTATCAGTAATTAAGGACGAAACATGCCGGTGTTGCCAGACAGTAATTAAGGATGAAAGGAGATCGACTAAATAGTCAATTCCAGCATATTCGTAAGAATAAATCGGTTAAAGCTCATGGGATTATGTAAGAAGAATCGGTTATCGTTCAGGATGAATATTATTCTTTAAATAAATATTGGTCAATGGCAATAAGATATTAACAATAATTAGTTCATGTTAAGCCAATGACTGCAAGTAACCGAACTCCTTTATAAAAGAAATAGTTCATCTCATTCAACCATTTAATAGAGATAAATCTAATGAACATATTAGATCTCATCTATCACTATAATCAGTGGTGCATGAGGTAGAATCATGTAGGCTATAGAAACAACAATAGACTCGATGACCCTAACTTATTACTAATATCAGTGGGGCATGAGACAGAATCATGCAGGCCATAATACAATAATAAGATTATGGGGCTAACATATTTTTCAACCTATCGCTACTTCAACGATCTTGTGATGCGAACTATTCGTGAAAGCACTCGATATCGGCTAAAACAGCCGATTCAGGCATAGCGCACAGTTAAGGTCATGTCCTCTCAGGAACAGATCTACCAAATAACGATCCCCACTCCACGGTGCTAACAGTGGGGTATGAGGCAGAATCACACAGGCCGTGATAACAGGCCATGGAACAGTTTTCGCTAGCCAATAGATCTACTCAAGATCAAACATGCCTTAACTACACGCTATGCATGATCAAGATTGATGTAAAACAGCCGATCAAACATAACTCATCATTTAAAGTGCAGATTGGATCAGTTTAGATTAACAAATAATGGGTTAAAAAAGATATAAGGCTGATCTAGATCAATCCCAATCGGACAAAGTGATATTGTTGTAATTAAATAAATAATGGAAGCAATAAGCAATATCGGTAACTTAATGAATCTATCCGAAGGAACGCCACCCTTAGATAGAGCCGATAACTTGACCTTAATCTAGTTCGAGCAGTGGAGGTCGACCGGATCGATGCAGCCGTACTTGAACTAGATAAGAGTCGATAACTAACTCATACCAGAGTCGTAGTGGAGGTCGACTTGATCGATGAAGCCATACGAACAGAGGTATAAGCCATGATGGTACTTACAGACAAGCAATGGAGGTCGACCGGATCGATGCAGCCGTACTTGCTGAAGAACTCGCTGAGATCTACTCTACTCCTACTCCTAAGGGGTGGCCAGAGCCGAAAAAAGTAAATAATTGGTATTTGATTGATTGTGTGTCTTTTACAATAGCCGGGCTTTGATATTTATACCCGGGACCTGCGCATGACTCATGTCTCAGCACGACTCAACACAATTTTGAACCTAGAGAAAACATTCCTAATTTAAGGTAACTTGGACTCTAATATTTCCCTTTTTGTAGAGTCCAACATGTCTCGTCCTGGCGCCGATCATAGCCTTTGTCGTTATCCGCTGGCGCTAAAGCCGATTCTAGTTTTGCATTTGAATCAGCTGGTTCCGATCTGCACATTATTGATTCCTTGATGACATGATCTTGGGAGCTTTCGAGTCCCTGTGACTCTTCTTCCAAATTTTGGTGTAAACACATGCCCCCCCCAATTTTGGGATAAAAGTAATTTTATTCCAAAATTATCATGTCTGTGCCCCCGATAGGTCCGCAGTCACGGGTAAAGAATCTTGATTTGGGGTCTACTATTTGTCGCCGTCTATGTCAGCTCAGGAGCCCATGCTTCAAAACTTTTATGAGAGCATCATTGCTTCACGGGCACTTGGATTCATCCTTCTAGGCCGGCTATAAAATGTCTATCCGACCCTAGCAAGAGCAACTCAACAATTTAGCCATGTTTCTCTTCTACCTGCCTCCTCGAGTGCTCCCGACTCTGCTGGACCCTCCATGGTCTATCCTTTTGCTATGAAGATCTTGAGCGGTTAGAAGAATTTTTGTGCATAGGGTGATTGTGTCTCCCATCTTAGCACCTTGTCGAGAAAGTGAATCTGCTACTGCAGTTAGAAGAATCCTTGTGATATCGCCTAGGTCTTCTCTCCATGCTCGCAGAGCCGTTCTAGTGTTTGCAAGGACTAAAATGCGTGGACACCTTCCCCTTGTTTGCTAATCGAATGCCCATTGGGAAAGCCACAAGCTTCTTTCCAGTGGCTTCGAGAAATCAACTGGGCATCTATTAGACAGGCGGTTTTTTCCCTTTTCTGTCGCAATTTTATTAACGGGCCGATGTGACTTGGTTTACGATGACTTTCGGCCCTGTGGGGATTCGAACTTCCTTCAATCCAAAGAAACCTTGGTGGGCTGATTGCTGGTCAATGTAAATCTTTTGTATCTATCCCATGACATTCTGTAACTTGGGAGAGCAATAAGTCTGAATCTATTATCTCTTCTTTATCTGTTCCCTAAATTCTCGGAGCGTCGATCCTTTTCCGTATCTGATTTCAATTTCACACCGCTGGCGAAATCTATCTCTTTGCCTTCCCAGGCTATATATTCAGGCCACTGCTGGGGATCGAAAAACAACTCGCTTGACCTCAAACCTTCCGCGTCCTTAGTATAGTTCCTGCTTCTCCTTAGGTTTGAGATCATAGAAAATAGCAAGAAGTTTGCTGAGGAGGCCCTCAATGGACCTGTATCATCGCGTCAGCGCCTTCATCGTCAAGAGGGTACAACTCGTGGTGCCCCCACTGCCTCAGGGGATAGGTCCGACTCCGTTCGGCCTTTAGGGTCCTCTTCGTTAACAACTCGTCGCTAGCTCCCTTGTTATCAAAGTAGGTGGATTGACAATGATGATCTGTTTGCCTCCATTGATCGGCATGGCTAGAGTCTCGCTGAATGTCTCTCCCTCATAGAATCGGCTCTGGCCATGGTTCGATGTCAATCACCTCTCGAGGTCGATTCAGTGGAGGATAGGTTGGCTAAGGCCGAAGCTAGAATTATGGGTGAGATATCTGTCATAACCTTTGTTTCCTTTCAATTTCATCTTCAAGACTCTAATCATCTCCCCTTTGAATCTTTTAGATTTGTCTGCCCAACTAGAGAGCCTCCGATTGGCTACGGAGCACGCGGCGGGATTCGTCAATGCTAGATGTGCCATCCCGGTGGTTCGCCTGCACGACATTCCGAACCATGTCAGGGAGGTCACTTTGCATGGCGTTCGCCATGGTGTTGGCTTCTGCACAAGTCCATTCTGGCCCTGAGCTTTGGTTCCTTCCCCATGGTTTTCCAGCCGTGGTGCACCCTGGGGATTATGAACGCCTGATTGAAGACTTCTTTAGTGCTGCTAACTTCATAGCCTTTATCTCCTAGGCTGATGATATAGTAGTCAAAGTGTTTTCCGGCCCATAGTTTATAATAGGTGATATTAGCAAACAATTTCTCCGTCTTGAGTGATTTTTCCTTTTGTTTTGTACTTCATACTATATGCATCACTTTGTCCGTGTTTGCTTTGCTCCTACGGGCGATACACATTGTACTGGCTTTTACCCCTCTGGGTTTATCTTCGCACTAGAAGCGATACCCTTCTGGTATCGGCTATTAGAGCTGACAACCGAGCAAATTAGTTGCCAAGTATTAATCCAAACGGTAGGGTAATATTCCTTTAAATATTCCCCATTCGATTGCTCTACCAAATTCTTCTTCTCCTTTCAGTGTTTCCAAAATATAAGTATTACTTGGCGCACAATGCTTAATCCGATAAGGTCCTTCCCAATTAGGTGACAACTTTGCCGGATTTGCTGTCCTTTGATCCGATCGGCAATTTTACTCTCCAGACCAAATCTTTCTTAGAGAATTGCCCATTCTTGACCCTTTAATTGTAATATTTTGCAATCCTCGGTTTATGGGCTTCAATGTTTTTCAAGAGCACGCAGCCAAAGGCAACTCAAGTCTTCTAAGTCATTCATCACAAAATTCTTGTAGACTTCGGCTGATAAATCGCTTTGCAACATAATGCGCCTCGATCTAGTTTGAACTTCCCAAGGAGGGACTGCATTATGGCTATACACGAGTTCATAAGGCGACTCTATCAGCTCTTTTGCTATTGGCCATCAAGGGTAATTCATCCCTAGCCCTCTCTAGAGTCTTATCTCCCTTCTCCATTTTTGAAGATCAGGTCCTAAAGGTGACACAGGCTTCAAAGGAGTCTTTTGATCGTGAGATTCTTTTGGCCAAGGGGAACTCGAACAGGTATGAGGCTAAAGGATTGTCATAGTCGATTGATCACCTTTGTTCCTGCTAAAGAGCCAATTTTGAAAATAGCCGATTCCAGACTCTTGATTTTAATTCTATCTAGGTCTGAAAACACGGCCTTTATTAAGAGAGCCCTTCGATCTTCTATCCTTAGTCATCTGGCACTGTATTCTCTTCGGCATTGGTGAAGTGGCGTTTCGCCTTCTATTAACTGCGGTTGCCTTTTGCGCGTCCCGAGGCGTCCTTCTCTTCGCTTCCTGTCTTCAAATACCAGCCGAGGGCAAGCACGCAGCGGAGGAGATCCCAGAAGAGGACATGCCGATGAACCAGCGTCTCCGACGCATGAGGTGAGATTGGCAACCTCTGTTCATGATGATGATCTGTTCAGACTCACATATAGGTTCGTTGTGAATGACAGCCTTCGTCCTTTCCCCAGGACCGGCAAACCCGCTGATGCTGCATCTTCCGCACCGGCTATGTCATCGGATTCTTCCAACTCGTATAATGGCGATGATGCTCGGTGCTTCTTCCGAGAATGGAGGGTTGCCGAGGGGCGATTGGAACAACGGCCAGCTTGAGATTCATCTAGAGGTCTTCCAAGTGGCCCTTAATGCGGCTGAGGAGGAGGCCAGTGCCGTTCGAGTGTGGATGGCTGAGTCTGTCGCTGTGGTAGCAGGTAAGATGAGTTCCATGAATGCTTCTATTCTGGTTTCTACTGCCTTTGTCTTGATAGTCTTCTGTAATCGCCAGCCTAAATGGTGCAGTTGGAGTCTCTCCAACTTGCGGTGAACGTGGCTACGGACGCTGTCAATGCTCAGGGTTCCCTCATTGGCGCTCGTCTCCAAGACATCCTGGCCCACATTCAGGAGATTGCCCTCCATGGCATTTGTCATGGTGCGTCGATGGCACTGACCGCGGCTCAGGTCTAGACCGGGCATGACCTCCACGCCATGGAGGTTGGCTTCCCGATTGGCGACGGCCCTGAGGGACATGAGGATCTGCTCAAAGAATTCATCTTTGCCGCGGAGGCCGTTGTGGACATTACATCCGCTCAGGATGTAGTGAACAAGGTCTTTGATTAGTTTGTAAATAGGGTAATCCGATGAACAAAGACCCTTGTTCTTTCATGAATGTGTCTCAGTGCAATGCCCTTGTGTATGACTGTTTTTGCTTTTTGTTTTTGCTCTATAGGCGATACATATCGTATCGACTTTTATTGTCTTTGAAGATTTTCATTTTTTGAACTAGAGGCGATACCCTCCTGGTACCGGCTATTAGAGCCGAGAACGAATCGGCTATCAAATGTTGATCAGATGTTAGGATAACGTCCCTTTAAATATCTTGCCGCAGAACTTTTCATACCAAAGGTTAGACGATTGATCAATCTGGAGCAAGCATTTCGTTAAGTGCAACAAAACTTCATTGAAGAAATCCATCGATTTTGATCTGCACTTAGGATTCCATTTAGCATTCATACGTCGGCCTAAACCCATACTCATAACTAATGCTTGTTTTTCCTTAATCCAATGGCCGACATGAAGCCATGACTTTTACTAAAACAAACTCTCAGAGCCAATTGCTTGCATCGGCTGTTGGCTTTCATTGCTGATCTTAATGAAGCGTCCTTCCCATAACTTGCCAGAAAAGCACTCGAAGTCTCCAAGTTCCAAAAAGACTGGATCGGCTGTTGCGATGCTCACAGATTCATCAGCATGAACCACCTCGACATCATCTCCATGCCATTGAATCAAACACTGATGCATGGTCGATGGCACACAATAGTTCGCATGAATCCAATCACAACCGAGGAGCAAGTTGTATGACCCTTTTTCATTGATGACGAAGAATGTGATCAGCAGAGTCTTACTTTCGATCGTTAGTTCGACGTTTATTGCCCCCTGGGTCTTAGATGCATTACCTCCAAAATCCTTAAGCATCATGTCAGTCTCCATCAGATCTCCTAACCCTTTGCCAAGTTTACGAAAAGTGGTGTAAGGCATAAGATTAACAGAAGCACCTCTGTCCACCAACATCTTGTTCATCGGCTTCCCATCAACAAGACCTTTCATATATAAAGCTTTTAAGTGCCGATGCTTGACTGGTTTATCAAATATTGCTTGTTGTACAACCGTTAACTTGGCAACTATCTCCTCATACTCCGATTCATCGAAATCCGAATACACTTCTTGATCTACCGGAGCTCTGAATTCCGATGGCAACAGGAAAGCCATTTGGATATTAGCCGATGGTTGTTTTTTATCGGCTGTTTGCTTAGTACACCATACTTGAGGTTTGCTGGATGCCTAAGCCTGTTTCAACTCTTTATTCCTTAAGCATTGCACCCTTCTCTTCTGGCTTCTTGTTAAACCTCCTGGACACCATTGGCCTTCCTGCCAAACATATTTTCTTTCGTTGCCTTCTTCTTTGTAATCAACGTAGTCCTGGTCAACAACTCTTTTTCCCAGCCAATTATGAATACTTCCATTTTTTAAGCGCCGATCCATGTTATTATGATGATATGCATCTTGAGTATGGATAGACCAGCGGTTGGTTTGAGGTTGCCTAAACTCCCAATATTGATTGCTGCATTCTGGACAGTCATGTCTAGTAGGCAACTTCAAACCTTCATTCCAGCAATGTCTAAAGAAAGGACAATTCCAATGTGATTCGACTTGCTTCCTTTCATATCTTTATCTTTCTAGTTGACGCTGGTATTCTTGATCCTTTAACCAACGCTGATAATCCTTTTCCTTCTGCCGCTACCACTTATTCAACAGAATCGGAGATGTAACTCATGGCTTTGTCGTCCCTACTTTTGATGTTCCTCCCTGCTCATATTCGCTTTTTTGCTCATCATGACGTCTCTTAATTTCCCTGTATTCGTTGGCCGATATTTGCATCTTGGGATCGACTATTCTAGCTTCTTTTGATTTGGTTGATGTTAGGACCTTAGTCTTTCCTTTGAGTAGCCCAGCATCCACCATGTTTTGATCTCCTGGGAAAGGATTATCATCAAAAAAAATTTCGAGCCGTGTCAAATTTGAGCCTTCCTTGCTGAATAGCCCTCTGTATATGCTATCGAAAGATTCTGCATTCATCAGTGGAATGAGAAGTAGCGTTATGGAACTTGCAGAACTTCTTATTCTTCAACTGATCAGGGGGCAACATAACATGACCATTGGGCAACTTGATCTGCCCCTTCTCAAGCTAGAAATCAAAGAGCTTGTCTGATTTAGTGACATCAAAGTCATAGCTCTCCTCAACTCCTCTTCCCCAAGGATTTGGCACCATTATTGTTTTCTTGCCCCAATTCCATTCAGCCGCAGCAACCTCTTCCTCTTCATCTTCATAACCGTCATCGACTGAGTATGGATTGTAAGCCTCGGCCACTGTGGTACTTTTCTGAAATTGGGTATCTCTACGCATACTCTAAAATTGGCTATTGAGCGCTGCCACTCGTTGAGCCAATTGACCCAAGTTATCAAATTCTTGTCCCAGTAGCTTTTCTTTCCATATTGGCAGCATTCCTTGAACAGCTAAAGCAGCCAGTTGATCATTAGCCAAGTTTAATGAGAAGCACAAGTTCCTAGTTTCTCAAAACCTTTGAAGAAACTCAGTGCCCGATTCATTAGTCTTCTGCCTTATAGTTGTCAAATCGGTTATCTTCTTTTCTCCAGTCCCAGTGTAAAAATATGTATAAAACTTCTTCTCTAGATCAGCCCAATTGGCAATGAAATTGATAGGTAGTGATGAAAACCAAGTGAAGGCTGGCCCTGATAAGGACAAAGAGAAGAAACGAACTCGATGGGCATCCTCGACTGATGCTTCGTCTAATTATGTAAGATACCGACTGACATGTTCTATCGTGCTTGTACTGTCTTGGCCTGTGAACTTAGCAAATTCTGGAAGCCTGTAATTTGCAGGAACAGCGACCAAATCATACCATTCCGGATATGGGCGTTTGTACGAAAAGGTTAGCCCTTTTGGCTTCAGACCAAACTGATTCTTTATCATCTCGGTCACCCTCAGCAGCAACTCATCAGCTTGCGGATTTGGATTCCTCTGCACCTGCTGACCCATCTGTGGATTGAAATCTCGTGTGCCTTGATATCGTGGATTTAGAATCATGTGAAGGGTGTTATAGTCTGATCCATAGTGATATCCTTGAGGAACCTCTATCTGTTGGGTCCTTTGCTGGCTTGTTGTTTGAAGTCTCTTATTATAGACATAAGGATCTATATCTCTACGGATCCTTTGAATTGAAGGTGCTATTTTTTGATCCGACGACGGTATGTGGCCTGTTGTGCCAAAATTGATCACCTGGTTTTGACTTTGCCCCGACGGCTGTTGGACATACTGTACTGGCGGTCTAGGATTATACTGTATTTGATTTGCAGTAGTTCCTTGAGTTTGTTCAGATGAACCCTGAACTACCTGGACATCACCATTACCAGCTGGTGCTGCTTCTTGATGACTGGTACCAACTTGATTAGTCCCTTGGGTCGATGAATCTGGAATGTTGTAATAAGCCAGCCCAACTTGACCAACTGGACACCCAAGAATCGCTTCTTTCATGGCGTTGTGGAATGTGTCCAAGAAAGCTTCATTTTGACTTGATATGGCATCACGAATAGATTTGTCTACACCCTCTGTAAAGAAATGCCTATCTTCAGCTTCAGTTGTATCTGTCTACCCGTGTAATAGAATTCTTGGTAGTGGAAATTTCTGAACAATTGTGTTGTCACGTGTTTTGGTGTAGGACAACAAACACTTGTTCTGAAACTCTTCTATAGCTTTGCTGATGACACCTTCATCTCCATCAGGTAGATCTTCATAATGTATCATTAGGATGTCGTTGTTCTTGTGAGCCGCCATGATGATTGTGGGGTCCCACCGAGCGTGCCAGAAATGTGTGTCGACACAGAATTTCATCCCATGCTGAGGACACACGAGCAAATCGGAATTTTGATGGAGCTAGAGATCCGCCTAGCTTCAGCGCAGGGGTGGTCAATCCTGCACACCCCTCCCGAGATGTGCCAGCTAATTTGACCCTGCAATTGATAAGGAGAGAAAGTTTATCAGTAATTAAGGGCGGAACATACCGGTGTTGCCAGATAGTCCCGAATGTGCGGCTCTGAGAGCCGATGTGAAAGGAGATTGACTAAATAGTCGATTCCAGCATATTCGTAAGAATAAATCGGTTAAAGCACATGGAATTGTGTAAGATGAATCGGTTATCGTTCAGGATGAATATCATTCTTTAAACAAATATTGGTCAATGCCAATAAGATATTAACAATAATTAGTTCATGCTAAGCCAATGACTGCAAGTAACCGAACTCCTTTATAAAAGAAATAGTTCATCATCATTCAACCATTTAATAGAGATAAATCTAATGAACATATTAGATCTCATCTATCGCTATAACCAGTGGGGCATGAGGCAGAATCATACAGGCCGTAGAAACAACAATAGACTCGACGACCCTAACTTATTACTAATATCAGTGGGGCATGAGGCAGAATCATGCAGGCCGTAAAACAATAATAAGATCATGGGGCTAACACATCTTTCAACCTATCGCTACTTCAATGATCTTGTGATGCGAACTATTCGTGAAAGCACTCGATATCGGCTAAAACAACCGATTCAGGCATATCACATAGTTAAGGTCATGTCCTCTCAGGAACAGATCTACCAAATAACGATCCCCACTCCACGGTGCTAACAGTGGGGTGTGAGGCAGAATCACACAGGCCATGATAACGGGCCATGGAATAGTTTTTGCTAGCCAATAGATCTACTCAAGATCAAATATGCCTTAACCGCACACTATGCACGATCAAGATTGATGTAAAATAGCGGATCAAACATGCCTTAAGCCATAACGGTACTTACAGATAAGCAGTGGAGGTCGACCGGATCGATGCAACCATACTTGCTGAAGAACTTGCCGAGATCTACTCTACTCCTACTCCTAAGGGCTGGCCGGAGCCAAAAAAAGTAAATAACTAGTATTTGATTGATTGTGTCTTTTACAATAGCTGGGCTTTGATATTTATACCCGGGACCTACGCATGACTAAAGTCTAAGCATAACTCATCACAATTTTGTCCCTAGAGAAAACATTCCTAATTTAAGATAACTTGGACTCTAATCTTTTCCTTTTTGTAGAGTCCAACATGTCTTGTCCTGGCGCCGATCATAGCCTTTGTCGTTATCCGTTGGCGCTATCTGAAGAAAGCCGATTCTAGTTTTGCATTCGAATCAGCTGGTTTCGATCTGCACGTAATTGATTCCTTGATGACATGATCTTGGGAGCTTTTGAGTCCCTGTGACTTTTTTTCCAAATTTTGGTGTAAACAACTTGTTGGTCACTTTCAGCACCAAGAGTTGGCGCCGTCCGTGGGGAACACTTTTTAGTCATCGGATGGCCCACTTTTCCGCCACCTTCGCCATGGCAGGCACAAGCGATACGACTCGCTTTGGCTCACTAGAGTTTCCCGCACTCCCACCTGTTGGGATGTGGGTTCCACCCATCTTCAAGCCATCCTAGGCCTTCCTCTTCGGAAGCCTGGACTTCGTCGCCAACCGGATCGGCGTACTACACCTCCGCGAGGAGGCACTTGTTCCGGCGCCCGTCGGAGGGATGCCCTCCATCGGCTCCAGGACGCACGACGACTTTAATGACGAGCCGCCTGCGCTTCATTCCGAGCAAACTCTCTGCTCAAACCCCGTTGTGAGTAATGTACATACTGTTATTTACCCTCTATTTACTGTCTCCCGCCGATTATCTAGAGGGACCGTATTGTCCGCACGACGAACACCGTACAACTAGTTCCCCTACGGCCTCGCGTCTCCCACGGACGCGTGCGCTCGAGGGCTCCAAAGGACGCTGGCGCCGCCCCCTCTCACATCCGAATTTGTGGGAATGGCGAGCTATGCTCCCACCACTTTCCATGAACTCCTGGATGACGAGGTTGAAAGCAACGGCTCCAACATCGGCAATGTGGCGCCTAGCCACCGTCTGTCCTAGGAGTGCGCTATGGCGGACGCTCCAGGTAGCTGCCAGTGGTTGCGGAGTCTATGCAGACTCACACCCCTCTAGACCCACGTGCGGGGGCCCTCAAGCTTGCACAAGAGCACGCCGAGGAGCTACGACGACGGCGGTAGAACCAGCCGCCGGCATGCTCGGTGCAGCACGTTGCGCCCCATGCGCATGACCCTGCGGGCAGCGCCCGGGGTCACGCCCACTAGGTCCAGCGTGACATCATGAACGAGGGGAACGACCCCCCCAAAGTTCGCTCGGGCTAGCCAGAACATCGCCGTTGTGGCAATGCTTCTGCGCGGCGTTCCCAAGCCTGCCGACCCCTAGGAGCGGGCGGTCTATCGAAACCTTCGGGCGCTGGTAGAAGCCACCGCCGTTCAACAGGCGGAAAGCTCCACAGCGCAAATCCGACATGCGCCCTCTCTCTCCCTAGTGGGGGAGTGGGGACGCACCAGACGGATCGCTTCATCTGCTCACTGCTACAGCCACCAAGCGTGGCTTAGGAGACAGCGGCTACGCCGTGGTCCGACCTAGCGCCCGCTCCACACCGACCATCGGTACACAAATGGCCCGGTCCGCACCAAGATGCTCGCAGCATCATCAGCAACCGGCATCAGGCCCAGCATGATGATGACGTCCACCGGGTGACGGTGAGGGCAGGTGACACGGGTCCCGGCTAAACCATCAAGGAGAGTGGTGAAATGCGCCCTAGGCATGGTCGTCGGCCAGACAACCATAATCCCAGCCCTTAGGGCTTAGGACCACGGGCCTTTGGCCGGCGTATCCAGAGAGCGTCGTTCCCGCAGCGCTTCCAACCGCCCACCAACATCACCAAGTACATCGGGGAGACGAACCCTAGTATTTGGCTCAAAGATTTTTGGCTCACCTGCCGAGCCGGAGGGGTGGATGATGACCTTTTCATCATTCAATATATCCCCATCTAGGTGGGGGAACATGTTCGGGCGCGGCTCGAATTCCTCCCGCACAACAGCATTTGTGACTGGGCAGACCTCAAGAGGGTCTTCGTCGGAAATTTCTAGGGGACATATGTCCGCCCTGGTAACTCCTAGGACCTCAAGAGCTGTCAGCAGGAGCCTAGCGAGTCCCTATGGGATTATATCCATAGGTTCTCCCAATGATGCAACTCCCTCACTGATATCGTCAACGCGGATGTCATCAGCGCATTCCTCTCTGGGACGACTTGCGAGTCCCTGATCCACAAGCTTTGCTGCCTGAAGCCCCATACCACTCGCGACCTGCTCGACGTCGCCACTAACCACGCCTCCGGCGAGGAGGCGGTCGGAGCAGTCTTCAACGGAGGCCGGGACAAAGGCAAGGCCAAGCATGTGGACCAAGACGAGGGCCCCTCCACACAAAGGGGCAAGAAGAACAAAAAGGGCCGGCGTCGACCGGACAACACCACGTTGGTCATCGTAGCTGATCGCATGGGCAAGCAGCCCCAACAAGGCCTGCCTGACCACTTCAACAAGCTCATGGATAGCCCATGCACCAACCACACCTACCCTGTCAAACACCTCTACAAGGACTGCGAGCTCCTCAAACGTTCCCTCCGATAGGCCGGCGGGCCGAAAGAAGGAGATGGAAAAGAGGCGGTAGCCAAGAAAGGAGGCGCGACGGGCAAGGACGGAGACGGCTTCCCTAACCCTGAGGAATGCATCATGATCTTCGATGGATCCAACACCATCTGGTCCAAACGCCAGCACAAGGTGTGCTATAGGGAGGCATGCGCCGCCGAGACGGCCGTCCCCTCCTTCCTCAGCTGGTCGGAATCTCTAATCACCTTCGATCAGAGGGACCATTCCTCCCACGTCACAAGACCGGGACGCTACCCGCTCATTGTCGACCCCATCGTCCGCAAGAAGCACCTCACCAAGGTGCTGATGGATGGAGGCAGCAGCCTCAACATCCTCTACGTCGACACCCTCGACGCCATGCGCATCCCCCGGTCGGAACTCCGCCTAGCGGCCTCTCCCTTCCACGAGGTGATCCCGGGAGCACAGGCATACCCACTCGGGCAGATCGACCTGCCCGTCATGTTTGGCAACCGAGCCAACTTCCGCTTGGAGGTCCTCACCTTCGAAGTGGTGGACTTCCCAGGTTCCTACCACGCCATCTTGGGGCAGCCATGCTACGCCAAATTCATGGCAATCCCCAACTACACCTACCTCAAGCTGAAGATGTCAGGACCGAACGGCGTCATCACCATGAGCAGCGCCTTCTCGCATGCCTTCACGTGCGACCACGAGCATTTCAAGCTCGCCACCGCGGTCATCAACTCATCCAAGCTCCCACGGCTCGGGGAGTTGTCGACCCTAGCAGTCTCGGATTGCAACAAACCAACCTCCTCGATGGCCTTCTACCCGCTCGACGAAACCAAGGCGGTGGGAATCAACCCCACCGACCCAACCAAGATGGTGCGGATCGGGACCCAGCTCCCAGCCAAATAGGAATGCGAGCTCATCGACTTCCTGCACGCCAACCACGATGTCTTCACATAGAAGCCCTCTGACATGCCAGGCATACCACGGGACGTCACCGAGCACGCACTGCACCTCATCCTGGGCTCAAAGCCCGGTAAGCAACGCCTATGCCACTTTGATGACGAGAGGCACAGGGCCATAGGCGAGGAGATCGCCAAACTTCTGGCAGCCGGATTCATCAGAGAGGTATTCCACTCCAACTGGCTTGCCAATCCCGTTCTTGTTAAAAATAAGACCGGGAAATGGAGAATGTATGTTGATTATACTGGCCTCAACAAAGTGTGTCCAAAGGATCACTTTCCTTTGCCACGCATAGA
This sequence comes from Miscanthus lutarioriparius, assembly GCA_904845875.1. Classification (NCBI taxonomy): domain Eukaryota; kingdom Viridiplantae; phylum Streptophyta; class Magnoliopsida; order Poales; family Poaceae; genus Miscanthus; species Miscanthus lutarioriparius. The sequence continues at coordinate 28,100,096 of CAJGYO010000015.1, forward strand.
CCAGATAGTCGACTCCACCTCGGGTTGTGAGATCCTCTCCTTTCTAGATGCCTACTCGGGCTATTACCAGATCATGATGAAAGAGTCTAATCAGCTTGCAACCTCATTCATTACCCTGTATGGTTCATACTGCTATGTAACCATGCCTTTCGGCCTAAAGAACGCTGGCGCCACCTACCAAAGGTGCATGCAGCAATGCTTCGCTGACCAAATCGACCCGCTCGATCAGCCTGATCAAGCCGAGCGGCCGAAACCAACAATCACCGACTATGTTGATGACATAGTAGTCAAAATGGCTCAAGCTTGCAACCTGATAGCAAACTTGGCCGCAACGTTCACGAACCTCCAAAGGTTCAACATCAGATTGAAACCCGAGAAATGTGTTTTCGAGGTTCCAAAGGGGAAGCTGCTAGGATACATCGTGTCCGAGTGCGGCATCGAGGCCAACCCCAAAAAGATCATGGCCATCTCCAACATGGGCCCTATACGCAACGTCAAGGGAGTGCAAAGGCTCACCGGCTGTCTGGCTGCCCTAAGCCGATTCATCTCCCGGCTCGGCAAACGGGGGATGCCACTCTACAAACTCCTCAAAAAGACGGACGCCTTCGTCTGGACTAAGGAAGCTCAGCAAGCTCTAGAGAGCCTCCAAGCATCCCTGACATCGGCTACAATCCTTGTCGCTCCCGAACGGGGAGAACCCCTCCTCTTCTACGTCGCGGCCAGCAACCATATGGTAAGCACTGCCCTGGTCATCGAAAGGGAGGAGCCAGGACAACACCTTAAGGTCCAGCGGCCCATATACTTCATCGGGGAGGTACTCACCAACCCCAAGGTCCGGTACCCCTAGGTGTAGAAACTCCTATACGCCATGCTGATGGCGACTCGGAAGCTTCTGCACTACTTCACCGACCACGAAGTCACGGTCGTCACTTCATACCCGCTCGGGGACATCATCTGCAACCGTGATGCCGTGGGATGGATCTCCAAGTGGGCACTTGAACTCATGGGCCACGACATCAGGTATATCCCCCGTACCGCTATTAAATCCTAGGCTCTCGTAGATTTTGTCGCCGAATGGACAGAGGTGTAGCTACCGACCCCGGACGTCACCCACGAGTATTGGATGTTGTACTACGACGGGTCCGTAATGGCGTCTGGCTTAGGTGCTAGAGTGGTTCTGATCTCCTCAGACGGGAGTAGGCTTTGCTATGCCATCCACCTCCATTTCTCGGCCTTAAACAACGCTGCAGAATACGAGGCCCTCATAAATGGGCTGCGCATCGCCATCGAGCTCGGCCCAACGTGACTCTACGTCCGCAGCGACTCGGAGTTGGTCGTTGACCAGGACATGAAGGAGTGCTACAAAAGCCCCCTCATGACAGCATACTACCAGGAGGTGTGCAAGCTCGAGGATAAATTCCAGGGGATCAAGCTGCATCATGTCCCCTGAAAGGACAACGATGCCGCCGATTTTCTCGTAAAATTGATCGCCAAGCGGGATCCATCCCCGAGCGGGATCTTCATCAACGATCTCCATGAGCCATCCGCCCGTGTCCTAGAAGGTCCGATCTAGACACACCCCAACGCTAAGCCGGTGCCCGGGGGCTCCAACCCCGACGCCAGGCCGGCGCTCGGGGGCTCCGACCCTAGTGCCTCTAGGACGACGTTACCCGTCGACAACGCCGTGTTGGCACTTGATCAAACCGACGCGAGCGCCGCTACTCGCCTACCTCCTTGAGGAGATTCTCCCATCCGAAAGGACCGAAGCGCGACAAATCGCCCGACGCGCCAAGACCTTCATCAAGATCGGAAATGAACTCTACAAACAAAGTCCGTTGGGAATACTCATGAAATGCATCTCGACCGACCGAGGGAAGCAGCTCCTCCTCGAGGTCCATGCCGGAATCTATGGACATCACGTGGCACCAAGGTCACCGGTTGGAAAAGCCTTTCGCCAAGGTTTTTACTAGCCCACCGTGCTACGAGATGCAGAGGAGGTCATCCATAGGTGTGAGGGATGCCAATTCTATGCCCAGCAAACTCATTTCCCGGCACAGGAGCTTCAAACCATCCCCATCACCTGGCCATTCGTGATCTGGGGCCTCGACATGGTAGGACCCCTCAAAAAGGGTCCGAGCGGTTTCACCCACCTACTCATAGCAGTCGACAAGTTCACCAAGTGGATAGAGGCCAACCCATCACCAACATCCGCTCGGAAGAGGTAGTCAAATTCTTCCTCGACATCATCTACCGGTTCGGCGTTCCTAACTACATCATTACTGACCACGAGACTAACTTCACCAAGAAGAACTCCTGGACTTCAGTGATGGATACGGCATCAGGATCGACTGGCCTCGGTCAGACACCCACAGACTAATGGTCAGGTCGAGCGTGCCAATGGCATGGTCCTCCAGGGACTTAAGCCACGCATCTTCGACCGACTCAACAAGTACGTTGGGCGTTGGGTTGCAGAGGTCCCAGCGATCATCTGGAGCCTGAGAACGACCCCAAAATGATCCATAGGGTTCACACCCTTCTTCCTGGCCTACGGAGCTGAAGCAGTGCTGCCCTCTGACCTCGACCATGGCGCCCCAATAGTGAAGGCTTTCGACCATGACCGAGCCATGGAGGCTCAGCAAGACGCAGTCAACCTGCTTGAAGAGGCCCGCGAGACGATCGTCATCCGCTCCGCTCGGTACCAGCAAACTCTCCATAGATACCACGAAAGGAAGATCAGGGGAAGGATCCTCGAAGTCGCGATCTCGTACAAAGGAGGACCCAATCAACAAAGGAGAAGCACAAACTCTCTCCACCATGGAAAGGACCCTATATGGTGACCGAGGTGATCCGACCGGGCAGCCTACCGACTGAAGGACGACAACGGCAACGATCTCACCAACACTTGGAACATTGAACAACTACGTCGTTTTTCCCCTAAATTCAGTCTTACTGCTTTTTTAGTCAACACTTGCCCCTGTAAAGCACCCTAGCCCGAACACTTTCAGCCCGGGTCACTCGGCGGCTCCATGAGGGTACAATACTAAATGCTACCTCTCTTTTTTACTATCACATGGTAAAAACATTGTCCCCTATTCCATTCCTTTGATTACCCTACGTGACTTTGTTCTTACTACCAACCGAACGCACCCCACCACGCCCTACAGTTACGAGCAGCCGAGCCCCGCGGGCCATGCCTAGGTTCCTAAAAGCTACAACCTATAGAATGAACTGGCAGGTGTGAAAAAGAAAGGATAAAAACAGAGCTATGCTAGGATAAAAAATAAGGAACGGATGGTGATTCTATCACAAAAATAGAACTAACGCATTCATTGATACAAAAAACTATTCACACGGGGGCTCCCCCATAAACTTAACGATTACATTTGCTGACTACTTCTACTCCAAATACTACTGTGGCCACTCGGAGGCATCAGCTGATGCCAAAGGAGAAGCCATGGCACATGCCACCGGACATAACCACCTCCGCAAGGGCCCTGCCCGGTTCCGCTCCCTCGACTTCGGCAAGCGCAACGGGTACCTCAAGGACCCCGCCTGGTTCCGCTCCCTCAACTTTGGCGAGCGCAACGGGTACCTCAAGGGCATCGCACCCATAGATGCTCAATAGAAGAGCATGGAGCCCCTGACCTTCTCATGTAGTCGAGGCAGCTCCTGGGCAGGGATGCTGCCCGCCGAGGTATGGCCACCGTGGCTGGAAGATATCTCATCAAACTTTATGAACTGGCCAACCTGAGCAGCTGTAGGCACGGAACCTTCCACCAGCACGATCCTAGGCAACTTCCCCTCTGACAAAGCTCGCCCGGTGAAGATCCACCAGAAAGAGTCCACGCACGGCTCCATCCCGAAAAAGGCCTCGCAGATGAATCCAGCGCGCCACCTCCTTCGGCGGAAGCCGCCCCTTCTCAGGCAAAGACGGCCAGCACCGCCTCGGGCAGCCTCCAGCTCGACCTTGCGCTACGGATTCATGAAGGGATTTGTGAGTCCTCCCCCTCGCTTACCCTCTCTCTCACTTAGGAACCATCGTGGCATACAGGCACTCTCGGTGAGGAGGAAGAAGGAGGAGAGGCAATAGTTGGAGAACGCGCAAAGGACTACAACAAGAAGTCCTCTCCCTTCCCCTATTTAAGGAGGAAATGTTGTAGCTGAAGAAGGGCAAAGGATCAGAGCAAAAAACTCTCTCCCTTCCCCATTCAATGCGGATGGGAAACGATGGGACGTGCCCTAACCGATGGGACGCACACTGACCGACGGAGCGACGCCTGGTCAGACGGGACATGGCCTGGGTATGGCCCACCACTACCACACGCCGGGAGTAAGAACCAAAGCACCACCACGCACAGGCAGCCCTCCGCCTTCCCAGGCGGGACATGGAAAGACCCAACTACGAGACTCCACCCAAGAGAGACCATCGGGCTCCCTAAAGTCAATCGAACGGCTCAAGAAAACACCGAGAGACAGGTAAGGAGCAAAGGGACACCCCATGTGGGTCATGCTGACTCCGTCACGAACGACGAGCATGAATCCCAGTCGGACGTTTTCGATTGGAGCTCTTCAAACCCCATCACTCGAGTCATCAAGGTAACATTACCAAACCCCACTATTTCTTTATATAGTCATTCATACATCCATACACGCATTCATTCCATACGCCCATGCCCCCTGGACGATTATACCCGAATCACCCGGGGGCTTGGGAACTAAAGGCATCGCACATGCGGCTAAATGCATCACAACGCTCTGTGTTGTGTCATGAAGCGGCAGTTGCCTCATTCGACATGAGCAACGACCAACCGGGGTTCGAAGGCTAGCCCACGAAGGGCTCGAGGCCGCCTCGCGTCAAACAAAACCAGGGGAGAAAACGCAGATGAGCCCCGTGCAGCCCTAGCCTAGTCTGCCCCGAAGCGGACAGGGTCATCTCAACCTTCTCGTTCAATCCTAAACCTCTGCTAAACCCACAGAATCTCCATCGAGGGGAGGCCAGCGGGCCACCCAGGTCGGTCTCTGGAACGACCTAGGCATCTGTTGGGTTGCAGGTAAAGGAGTAGTGCAATGTCACAAGAGGACTATGCCGACCCCGTCACGAACGACGGACCCGGATTCCACTCGATCATACCCGTTAGCGAGCTCACTGAGCGCGTCACTCAAGCCCGAGTGATCGAGGCAAGCGATAAAACTCAGCCCCTCCAGTTGTGAGAAACCGAGGACGGGGTAACGTACAAAACTCAAACCGGCCCCTATCAAGCCCATACAGGGCTCAGGGGCTCAAGACACCCAAAACTAAATGCCTCGGCTGCGCAGGCTGCACAGACGCCAAGATCCGACGATCCCAAAACTAACTACCTCGGCTGCACGGGTTGCACCGACGCCAAGATCCGTCAATCCCAAAACTAACTGCCTCGGGATGCACCGATGCCAGGATCCACGAGCTCCGCCTCGCCCGATCCCAAAACTAACTGCATCAGCTGCGCGGGCTGCACCGACGTCAGGATCCGCCGATCCCAAAACTAACTGCCTTAGCTACGTGGGCTGCACCGACGCCAGGATCCGCGAGCTCCGCCTCGTCCGATCCTAAAACTAACTGCCGACTCTTTCTCGACTAAAATACACGCACACACGCCCGCTGACAAAAACCCCCAGATGATTCTACCCGAATCGCCCAGGGGCTCGGGGGCTACTCCCGCGGGTGCGCTCGCGCGCACCCGTCGTCGAGACAAAAATCCCCCAAACGATTCTACCCGAATCTCCCGGGGGCTCGGGGGCTCCTGTCAGGTTCATAAACCCGGGGTCTCTCATGGACTGGCTTCCCAACAAAGGCTCGGCCTAACAGACAATGTTGCGAGCAACACGCAACTCATGGGCCGACCCAAATACCTAGACGACAGGCCAGAAGGATGATCCAATCTCCGACCGGAAGGCCTGGCTGAGGAGGAACGGCACCTGCTTCCGACTCCGGCCCACCTCTCCGACCGGAGCGCTCGCTTCGGTCTCCAGCTCGTCTCCGGACGGCCTCTCCGACCGGAAGGCCTGGTCAAACACCACTTCCGACTCCGACCCGCTTCTTCGACCGGGAATGTGCCGAACCCCTGCTTACAGCTCCTCTCCGACTAACGTAATCAGAGCCGACTAGGACCAATCGACCGGAGACGCCCGCTCAGAAAGGACCAGGAAACAGACGGAGAAAGTAAGGCAGCGCACTCAAGTCAACCGCAATACCAGGGACCGTACCCTGTGCACCTGCCAGACAATATTTACGTCCTACGACCTCCCTGGCATAACAGAGCTCAAGCAGTGTTGTAGGCGCCGACATTTTCCCCTACAGTGTTGTGGGCGCCATCAACTCCCATACCAGACAAATACGGTAAGGCTCCCCCACGTGCCTCTGAGACATCGACAGTGTTGTGGGTGCCGGCATTTATCGTACCAGGCGAACATGGTAAAACCCCTTACATGTCTCTGGGTATCAACAGTGTGGCAGGCACCGACAGCTGCCATACCTGAAGAAGACGCCGTAACCTCCCACGTGCATCTGATGTTAAACAGTATTGTGGGCGCATATCATCATCTTGTACCCGTCGGCATGGCAGCAAGACTTAGCAGCATATGTACTATCTCCCTCTCACTTGTAAGGCCATCCCCTTCATCTATAAAAAGAAATACACTCTCTCTCGAAAGACAATTTATTTAGATCGATCAAGTTTAGTAGTACACAACAACAGAACCACAAAGTTCGAACCTCGAGCACACGCTCGAACACATAGCACATAGCGGAGCTCCCGTCACTCTTGGCCTCTCTGACCAGAGTCCGACCGGACCTTTTGTACCCCCATCTTTCTCCTTCTCGTTTGTAACCTCACTGCAAACTTCGAGCACCTGGGCTCAGGAATAAAGTCACCGACCGACTTAAACTGGACGTAGGGCACGTTGCCTGAATTAGTATAAACCCTATGTCATTGAGTGTTAGGCCACCTCCGATCACAACGTACGATAAAATTATAAATATTTAAGTGTTAGGCCACCTCCGATCACAACGTACGATAAAATTATAAATATTTACGTGTTGGTCACCCTGTGACGCTATCTAAATTGAGACTCTTCGTATCCAAATTAGACTACTCACGTTCAGCAGCAGGGCCCTGCCCGCTCAAGTGCAGTTGTCTGCTTCTTCTGGCTTTGCAGTCCAGGAAGGAGATCAAAACCAGGGAGATTCGGTACCAAATCTTCAGGTTCCACTCTCTACACCCCCTGTCCAGACTGCACTTCAGCTTCGACCCCACGAAGAGCAGCAGACAGTGATCTCAAATGAATACCCAGCAGCAGCAGGCGGTCTGAGAAGAGATATTTGATCATTTGCACAGGTGTACTAAGTTCAGAACAACATGCATGATTGAAAGGAATGACATCTCCCATTCACTGGGATGCAATACATCATTCATACTTTCAGGCATACGTATATTTCATTCACAGCGATGCAATACATCATCCACACTTTCTGGTGTACATTTCACTCACAGGGACTATAAATATATTAAAATGTGGCAATCTAAGAGCAAGTACTTGAAATAAATATTAAAATGTGCCTGTCCGAATCTGAGAACATCTTTGGCAATATGTAGAACAAACACCATAGTTCAGACTTGTTGTGACAATCAGACACTACAACTAAGAGTTCCGGACTTGCAGTGACACTACAAGTAAGAGTTCAGACTTGCTGTGACAATCAGACTTATGCATGCCCATGGCCTCAAGTGACCTCAGCCTCTCCTACAAAATGCAGGAAATAAATCCGAGAACATGACAGAACTGCTGAAAACTACATAACTCTTTCAAGCAAAGGTTAATCATTTGGTTTTTAAAATAAATACTATGCATTCACTGTGAAGCAAACACCACAGCTGCAGAGCAATGCATTGCTATCAGGAACATGCAACAGCTGCAAAGCAGCAAGAATATTATTTAAAAAAAAAGTGTAACTGCCCATTGCCTTGCATCAATGTTGCACAAACAATAATCCCATTATTCTTCATATATGCATGTATTATTGAACAAACAAGTATTAATTTCCAATCTAAATTGTCACTATTCTAAAACCAGAGACAAGTTGCTATCTGTACTGGAGAAAATAAATCAGTTCAGTCTCTAAATTGTCACTCGCTCTGATACTGGAGAAATCCAATCAGTTCAGTCTCAAACAAATTTTAACTTCATACTCACATAGGACATGATGACAGAACCAGATACCACCTTCTGAAATTGCTTTGCTATTTGTACTTATGACAGAACCAGAACCAGACATCACATTCTGAAACTGCTATGCGATCATCCATTTTTAGTTGATTCTTCGCTTGCTTTTTACAAAAAAAATGTTGTTTTTCTTAAGGAAACGGAGCATCAAGATCAGGCTAAAAACTGTTCCGTTTGAAAGCCAAAGGTCTGGCTTGTGAACCCAAGTTTGATGCTTGCCAGGCAGAAGCAGCTTCTTTAGAGGTCCGTAGCCGTAGCCGTAGCCCTGCACCCTAGCACTACCTTTGGCCAGGCCTAACCGTAGCCGTAGCCCTGCACCCTAGCACAACCAGAGTCGCAGAATTCGGGCACAGCTACGCAAGAAAGGCCTGTACCTACTCAGAAGGGGAAAAACTTCAAAAACTTTAAGGAAGAGGAGCAACCAATGCGCAAGCCACCGCTGCCTCTGCTTGTGAGCGTATGGTAGCGTGAGGAGTGAGCCGGAGGCGGAGGGGCACCCACCATCCTCCGTCCTCCGTCCTCCGTCCAGCCGGCCGGTTGAGTCTCCCTCACGCCACTGCGACTGCGACTGCGACCCTCCCACGCTCCACTCCTCGCCTTCCTCCTCCCCTACTATAAATCGATCCCCGTCGTCCCCGTCCTCCCTCCCCCCTCCTCCCCCTCAACCACGCACGCAAACGAAAAGCTCCACTGATTGTGCGTCAAGTAACCCACCAGTCATCCACCACCAACCCGGAGCCGTCAACCGTCCCCCTGCAAAGATCGCGCCTTTTGTGCTTGTCGTGTCCACGCGCACGGCGGCGTTAGTTGTCGTCAAGGAGCAGCGCCAGAGTAGAGGGGGAAAAAAACTAGTTGTTGATCGATTTGACCCAGGCGTGTGGTCTACTGCTACTGGTAATTGCTTCATTCGTTTCCGATGGAGGTGAAGGATGCTGCGAAGCCGAGGCTGCCGCCGGGGTTCAGGTTCCGGCCCACGGACGAGGAGCTGATCGTTCACTACCTCCGGCGCCGCGCGCTCGCCTCCCCGCTGCCGCCCGCCGTCGACATCCCGGACGTCCGCATCCTGGCGCACGACCCTTCCGACCTGCTGCCCCCAGGTGAGTGAGCCAGCCTCGCGGCCACTCGACGGCATGTTTCAATCTCGGATTGGGGCTTCCGTTCCAACTTCCACGGGGCTGATTTTGTTGCTGGATACTGGATTGAATGGTGGCTGGCAGGGTTCAGCGAGCAGGAGCGCTACTTCTTCACGTGCAAGGAGGCCAAGTACGTGAAGGGCCGGCGCGCGAACCGCGCCACGGGGACCGGGTACTGGAAGGCCACGGGCAAGGAGAAGCCGGTGGCCGTGGCGATCCCGGCGGCGGCTCGGGGCGGCGGCCAGGGCCAGGGTCAGGCCGTGCTTGTGGGCATGAAGCGCTCGCTGGTGTTCTACCGGGGGAAGCCCCCGACCGGGAGCAAGACGGACTGGGTGATGCACGAGTACCGGCTCGCGGGCGCCGGGCTCGCCCCGTGCCGCCGCGCGGCGGCGCAGGACGGCGACGCCGACGCGGCGGTGTCGCGGCCCGCGGAGGGCTGGGTGCTGTGCCGCGTGTTCCGGAAGAAGAAGGGCTCCGCCGCCGCGAGTCCGGGCGAAGACCGGAGCGACGGCGAGGAGGCCGGCGAGAGCGAGAGAGCGGGCGCTGGCGGGCCGGGGTTCATCGACTTCTTCGCGCGCGCGGACGCGGCGGGGCGGCGGCGTCGCGCGGCGTCGCCCGTGGTGTCGAGCAGCTGCCTGACGGATGCGTCGCCCGAGCGGCAGCAGGGGCGGGAGCAGGAGACCACCAGCAGAGGCGCGTGACAAGACAAGCGTCGGCTGGCGTGAAGCAAGGCAGGCTAGCAAGCAAGCTACAGAAAGAGGGGAGCTTTGTTTGTTGGCTTTGTTGTAAGCTGCATCAGCAAGCAGACGGCCAACTGTTGCCGTGCCTAATCTGGGTGTCAGTAGGAGTAAGTAAGTAATTAGCAACGCGAGAGCAGCAGGGAGAGGAGAGGCCTGAGAGTCAGTCGGTCAATCAGTCCAGTTTCAGTTGAGTCTTGAGGTAGTAGGATGCTGAAACTAATGTAGCAGTTCAGTTGTACCCCGTAGTAATGTATACCTACCGCCACCCTGATCAATCAAAGTTCTCCGTCCATGTCGTGCGAGAGTGCTGCAAATCTCAACTGGCTCATCGTCAGTGGCATGCTCATCATGGCACAAAGCTCCAAGGAATGGAAGGAAGCCTATGCGCACGAGAGCCGCAATGACACTCGCCTCATATCGTGCAAATTGGGTTGGGTTGTGTGGTAATGTCAATGTTCCCGCGCCTGTTGAAGAAGCAAGCAATCAACGTCGCAAGTGGCGGGCAGCAGACGCAAAATGCCAGTGTCTGGTACTGATAGCCATGCGTAATCTATTGCCCGGACTTTCGTTTCATTCTTAAGGGAATTAATCGATGCCGTATACGTATAGAATATTAATATGGCTTGCACTTGCAATCGATCTCACTTGAAGTGCCCCTTCCAGCAGGGCAGGGCAGCGATTAACAAAACGGCGAGCCGCCAACCGCGGTGACGGCTGGAGGAGGGGGTTGGGATGCCGGGCGAGAAACCAGGAATCAACCAGTCCCCGGGTAGACGAAACGCAAGCGGATGGTGGCATCATGGTGCGTGCGCGAGGGGTTAGCGTTAGCTTGCTTGGGCGAGCCGGCGACTCCCACCCTCCCGTCCTCCACAGGGGCACACTGCCCCTGCCCGAGTTGGGTTTCGTGCGGGGAGGGACCCGGGCCTTGTTTAGACAGAGCTAGGAATTAGTATTTTGTACGGTAGTATTTTTATTTGTATTTGATAATTATTATTAATTATGACTTAACTAGGTTTAAAAGATTTATATTGTAATTTACAATCAAACTATGTAATTAATTTATTTTTTATCTATATTTAATACTTTATATATATGGTTAAAAATTTGATGTGATGAAAAAGAGAGTGAAAAAACTAATCTAAACAAGCCCCGGAGGAGAAATCAGCCGGCGGATGGCGGTCAAACGTCATGGGCCCGGACGGGCTCGCTCTTCCTCCTCTCGACCGCTGGCGTGGCGTGGCGTGGCGTGGGCGAGCGACGGGACGGCCGGGCCCGGACGGGCTCGCTCGTCCCGGTCAAGAATATTTTGTGCAGATCTCGTGTTGACCGAAGGGCCAAAGCAACCACATGCTGCACGGAACCGGGGCGGGGCCTACTGCGGGCGCTGTGCCGTGTGCAGGCAGCAGGCAGGATCGGGTCGGATGGACGCCATCATGCCGAGGCGGGCCGGGACGGGGACGGGGTTTCTCCCCCCCCGCTCGCTCATTGGCTGGCCGGATGCCCAGATCGCTCGATGCCCAACTCAAGCACGCACGCACGCAAGTACGCCACCTGCTGATGTGCTGAATGAATAAACAAGCGGTTGCGTGGGCGTTTGGTGCACGAGCCGCAATTGCCAATTGCGTCGCGCGGACTATGAGCCTGTTCGTTGGGTGGTTTATGGGCCGTTAAATTTGACTGATGTTGATTTATTATGAGAGAAAAATACTACTCGAGTGTGGGAGGAGGTTGATGGGATATAGGAGCCGTCTGAATTTTGCGGGTTTTTGCTGCCCCTCCTACTCTTGGCTGACGCGTAGTAGAGCAAGCCATTCCAGCGGCCGCCGCTTTTGTAACCTTTTTTTTTCCACAACATAGCTCTGCCCTGCACGCTGCCAACTCGCAGGCATCAGCGTGTTCGGTTGGGGCTGGCTGGGCTGGTCAGCTCCCTCACATGAACACTGTTCATATAAATCAGCCAATAGTACTTCTCTCTCACATAAACGAACCAACAACGATATGAACCAGCCAACAGAACAGGCTTATAGTCGGTCTCCTGCAACCAGCAAGGTCAGTGCAACAAACCCCGCCGTCATTAACGGTTAACCCTTCCCTTATTTTTCATTTTGATTGATGACTAACCCAATGAAATGGGCTCTCACCTCCTAAAATCATTCAGACCTTATTGCATGCATGTGTATCCACCTCAATCTACATGTGTTGGAGCGAAATGAAATGGAATTTGGTTTAATTTCACTCCAATCCACTTCAACATATGTAGATTGAGACGAATACAAGCGTATCCAGTAAGGCCTCAAGGGAGGATCTATTGCGCTTGTCTTTCTCCCGAAACATCATTTGGGCACAATAATTCATTGTTCATCCTACTCTGATTTTTTTAGATTCTTTGGTTAAATAAATTGAATGCTTTATTCTTTTTTCTTTAGGTCAATGAAGATCTTATGGTTGAAGGTTGCATTTTGCTAATACCCACAATCTTTTGTTTTTAATTTTGGCGTTCTCTAACTATATTTTGGTAAATGATAAGCATTATTATCTCTACTTCATTGTTAATGTCCATCATTATGCTTGTGTTCAATTATTGATGCTAAAAATCTTGTCCATGATGTTATTATGTTATACTGTTCTGTGAACATCATACTCCCTCCTTTTCTGATTCATAGGCTTGTTTTCGAATTTTAAGATACACAACTTTTATTATATATCTAGATATATCGTGGGTTTAGATGTATAGTAAAAACTATGTACCTAGACAACCTATAGTTTAGGGTAGAGGGTGGGATATAATTGCTACACAAAGGAAGCTCGTATGATCACAACCCCCCTCCATATACTCATTTTGCTCTTCGTGTATATACTCATTTTGCTCTTCGTATGGGCTTGGATCCCAAACTGTTACGAAACCTTCTGATGACATTTTTGAAGTGTGGTTTTTGTATATATACAAAAGTTTGCGAAAGGGGGGAAACGGCTGTCAAGCAAAATCAGACAACCAAGGGGCTAACAAAGCAGGAAAGTCAAACACTCGAGGGCTTCACTGCAAAGACAACTGCAAATCCTTTGGAGTAACCACTCACCACGCGGACTCTGCGTTTTTCCCAAACAGTCGTGATCTTTCAAGAGAGCTCAGCGCCCTTCTTTAGCTCGACAAAATCAAAGAAACGACGCCCTCTGCCGTGCAACCCAGGTAATCAATCAATCACCAGGGCATATAACTTATCTCCCATAATAATAAGAGGAAGCAGCTATTGGTTGGGCGGCCATAGGCTCTGTTCAGCTGATACAAATCGGCTGGCTGAATGTGCCACCGGCTGATTCTGCTACAGTTAATAAATTCAGCCAAACCAGCCGGATCAGCCAAGCAACCATTCAATTCAAAAAAAATGACGCCAATTGCAACACCAGCCATCATGCATGGGCAGCCCTTACATCATTCAAATTCAAATCAAACACCAGGCACCAAAAACCAGCCATGGCCAACCCTTACATCAGTTCCTTGTTCATGTCACATGCCAACAGCTCAATAAAACAATTCATTACAACACCACTCACATACAATTAGAGTAAAGTCTCAACTCTACAAATAGTTTCCCGTCCATACATCATTGAAATGGCATCATTGGGCACTTGTACAAATTACAGTCTAATTCAACATTCCAGCCAACAACTTCATACAACATAGCACTACCTACATATTGGACCATGCCATGGTTATACAATTACGCATACAAGCAACATTTACAAACCAACCTGTAGCCTTCACGAAGCCACAAAGCAAAATGCATGGACAACTCTTTGGCTCGACAAGACCACATGCAACCTGCAGCTAAACATAAACCAGCGCCTGCATGCACCACCAAGTATCAGACATAACTGATGCAAACCGAAGCTCATCTAATTTGAAAATCACCTACTTCCCATCCGAAGGTACATCACCTCTGCACAATCATTGTCCCCACAACCCCAAAGATATGAACTCCCTCATTGCTATCATACTATTACTAGCATTGAGCTGAACCCAGGGAGATGGTGGGTAGGTTGGGGATCCAAAACCATGCTCCCTGATGAACAAATAATTGTGGAGTGCAAAGCCAGACATTATAATATCTTTTGCTTGGTCCTATGGCAGTACGGTACCCCATCAAGAATCTACCACCGGCCTTTAAGAACCCCAAATGTCCGCTCGATAACATTACGTAGCCTAAAATGAGTCAAGTTAAATTTCTCCTGTTGAGACATAGTCTCTACAGGTACACCCCAAAAATCATCCAGATGATACCTTGTATTTTGAAAGGACCCATGTATCCAGACTCCAGTGCGTAACCAGCGTCCACCAGATAGTATCGGCATGTAACACATGAACCAATTGCACAATTAGGTTTTATGTTCTGCACAAGCAACTAAAAAAATGTAGGTCACATAATTAATTGGCAGTCGTCACTCACCGGTTGGTGGATGCAGGAAGTTTGATTCCTCCCAACATTCTTTGAGAACTGACATGTCATGCACCGAACCCACCATCCCCACACCGACATATATGAAGCGCCCATCCATTTCCACAATGGCACAAACATTCATAGTTACATCTCCTTTCCTATTTATATGGTCAATTTTGGCCTCCTTATTCACCTTAATTTTGACGTGTGTGCCATCCAAAGCCCCGATGCATCCATCGAAGAATGGTGCATATGTAACTAGTTGCTATTTCACAACAACATAACTGCAATCAGCTGGAATAAGAACATAGTGTGCCCACCTACACATAACCTTGGTGACATGACTCATCTTCCTACTAACTGTATCCAAAGACCGTTCGAATCTATCCTTGCACCTTCTAGTTGCCTGGTTGTGCGCACAAGTCCACACATATATACCTAAACATTCTAGGGATCCTGTCTGTCGTGTACCCTTCAGGCCAAACCCAAGTAAAATGTTATGCAAATGCAACAAGTTATCAGGAGACATACACAAAATTTGTCCAAGCACTTCCGTTCATTTCGCAGATTGACTTCCATCCACTGTCGCCCGGTCATCTTCATGAAGGGGAGGTCCGGGTTCACCACAGGAGCCTCATTGGCTACTGCTGCTTTGTACTTTGCAAGCAGGACAGCAGCAGCCGCTAAGTTCAAAATGGGTGGTTCTTCGCTTGAGTTGTCGCTGTTAGCGGAATCCTCAGTGCTGCTCATCTACAAAACCAATATTTAGTCCGAAATTATGAGGCAGTGAATATTACTGCAACTTGAAACTAGAAAGCTCAGGTTACAACACAATTTTTACTTTCCAGCTATATTATATGTCCACTCTGATACATTATCACTTCACATGTTGAACTCTTGTAGGTTCTTCAGTAATCAGTAACTTTGTTTTTAATCACTCAGTCTAGCTCAATGAAACAGAAATACTTGAATTGTCTACATAACTTACCTGATTAGTGAACCCGAGACCAAGTCCCAGTACAATGCTCTTTAATTAGTAGTATGGGAACATTGCTACCTGCAACACCATACACTGAGGTAGCGATGATTTGTAATTGTAGATGAACCTACACGACCAATTAAGTGTAAGTTAGGAAGGGAGGAACATATGCTGCATATGTGTAAACAAATGTAGAGAAGGATTCGTACCTTGGGACTCCGTGATGGCTGCAACAGCTACCTCATCCTGAACATGAAAAACCAAAATGTCTATTAGACAAAGCAATTTACAACACAGAAACAATTTATTTGGGTACTTGGAAAAAAAACAGCACACAATGTTCAGGCCACAGGCCGCATTACAACGATGGAACTTCAACAAATGTTCTCAGCGACACAATACAACTCAACATCAACGTAGTACGAAGTGAAACAACGTAGACTGCCGCAGTAGGAGAGCTTGTTCGGATAACATCTACTTGGATCTGGTCCTCCTATCCTCCCAACACATCTGCACAAAGTTGATGCGGCCTTGTTTTGTTTCCATGCTGAGGAAGTTCCTACGGTGCAGTGTGTTCGTGCAAATAATTAAAGCCTTAGCATAAACAACATCAGACTCTTCCAAACCATCTTCTTTCATAATCTTCACCACTTTGTCCATCTCCTCTTCCTGCTTGCTCATACGGGCCTTCTGGAGCTTATGGTCTTTAATGATGTCGGTTAGGTCGTTAAGGCACTCATCAATGAAAGCACTCTTCTTACTACGTGAGCTGTTGACAGAGAAATCCCTAGTGGATCTCTTGGAGGACTGACCAACACTCTGGACACCTATGGGGTCCGGTGATATCTCGTGTGGACTACCATGGCTGGCATTACTCGGTGTCGTCTTGCGATGATGGACACCAGAAGATAGCAACGAACCCCTGTCGCGGGGAGTGTGTCCCCACAGAGTTATCAGTAGGTCAATGCATTTGAGCATTTTGGTATGTTTCGCAGCAGATTGGCTATTTTCCTGCACGTGTGCCATGGATCCAAGGGTTAATAAATAGAATGGGAACATCCCTAGCACTGGTTAGTGGGGGGCGGGGGTTAGAAAGGAATTAGGTGCAAGTTAGTACCCCGTTGCCACCCTCAAAGAACGTGGGGTCAACTATGACGCCTCCTGTAGTCGGGTCTCGACCTAGGCCAGTGTGGGTTTGCAGGTCACGCCAAAGAAAATATGACCGCTTCATTTCATTGAACTTGTTCTGCAGCTGTTTCTTGTCATACGGCAACCCCGTTGATTTTACGAATGCTGGATACACATTTGCCCAGACCACGGTTGTGAGGCCTCGCTGGTTCCAGTGCAATAGGTTTTTTTGTTCTATCACTAGTTCCAGAAAGGTCCTCACAGTGGCGTCATCCCAGTTAGCACGATCCGTGGACATCTGTTGCCATGTTTAAAATGTAGGGTATGATAAACGTAGTATAGACACAAAAAACAGCAGCTCTTAGCGTGACAAACAAGAGAGTTAGGGCGAAAGAAATGCGGTCGTGCCTTGGCAGAACGCTTGGCGCGTTTTGAACGAAGGTTGTAGTGCCTGGCTTCAGGTGAAGAGCACGATGAAGTGGAGGACGCTGCCAGTGTGGGCAGCGTTGAGAAGCACTTGCGAGCGGTGCACTGAAAGAAACAAACAAAAAAACACCTTGTCAATGAAAATATATATGCACAATGGGGAATCATAGATACAAAAGCAGGCCCCAAAAATTGGCAACCCATTTCGTGTTTCGACATAACTAATTGTCATATCAAATTTGCATCCGAGACCATAGACACAAAAGCAGCAAGAAAAAAGCAGTAGTAGTTGCTCTCATCGTTGAAATGATGTGAAGTGGTGGTGACAAGGTGAAGCAGTACGAAATAGCAAAAAGCAGATCATAAGATTTTAAGGTTGACAAATCATAATTTGAACAGACAAATATGAAGGTTTTCATCACTGCAGAAAGTAATCAGAGTATGTAATGATGACATGCACCATTGCTAGCAATTAGCAAGCATTGTGCCGCATAGGGATGCCCACTCAGCCATATCAATTTTGCAGTAAAACTGACTAAAGTATTGTGACTAAACTTTAGGAGGGGTGCATCGAACAGGCCCTTAAGCATTGAAGGGTGTATAATCATCAGTAATAATCATAATAATATCAAACGATCAACTTAAGCAAGATGCACTGCTTCCGTTCTTTTCACCTTTTTCAAAGAAATAGGAGTATTTTGTTTGGCTTTGAAGGGTACATAATCATCACTAATATCAAAGGATCAACTAAAGCAAGGTGCACTCCCCATCAATTGATCCATTACAGTAGCAAATGGCAAGTGTCAGGCAATACAAGATTACATAGGCACTGCTCATACTACCACAACCAAATTGAGAAATGGTACACTTAAAGAAAAGGATCCACCACGAGTCTATGCATGTCGCTCCAGGGAGGTGAGACGAACATGGGAGCTCGGATCCCCCGCGTACCCTTCCCTCCCTCCCCACGGACAAACCCTAGAAAACAAAATGAAACCAAACTACAATTGAACCTACAACCTGAACATGAGTTACAAATTTGAGATAGCAAAACCACATTCAGATTAAACCAAAAGTAGACCACCACACAAAACAAACAATGAATAAGAACAAAAGGGGCGCGAGAGAACATAGGTTGACAAAACCTATGAACCGATGGACGGCTAGGGGTTCGAATCCTGGGAGGCGGCGGCGGAGGGAAAGGACGGAAGGGGCATGGGGAAAGTGGCGGCGGGGCGCGGTATGGAGGCAATGAGTAGGGAGAGTTGGGACACAGGTTAACGAGAACGAACCTAGGGTCACCGGATTCGACGAGGCGACAGGCGATTCCGGCGAGCTGAGATGCAGCACTTGCGGGCGGAAGGCGATTCCGGGCTGCTGAGATGGAGATCCATGGGCGGCGGTCCGGACTCACCTGCAAAACGAGAACGTGGGGGTCAGGTCCGGAGGGGGAGGGACGATGCCGGACGCATAACCGGGTTTACCTGTCGCCTGCGGACGAGCGTCGATGGCGGCGGGTTCGGGGAGGGATGCGGAGCAGGCGGTCGGCGTGGAAGGCTATCGAAGGCGACGGTGCGCCCTCACGGCGTTGCGAGGCGGGCAGGGACGGATCCGCTTACGGCGGCCGGGGCAGGCACGGTGAAGCAAAGGTCACGGCCGCCGCGGCTGGCACGGAGGTGAGAGGCTGAGCGGCGCACGAGCGGAACCCTAGCGGCTATCAGGGGAACGGGACAACGAGAGGGAGTGTGAAGCGGAGCTGAGGGTCGGCTTGTAGATCAGTCGTTCGGCTGGTGCTGGACCGTCGAACGGCTGGACTGTTACCAGTCCAGCGCGGACACTAGTACGCCTCCTGCAGAATCATCATCAGGTGGACCCTCCCGTTAATAAAAATATAAGTTCCGAAACATGATCATAGCACACCATTAATATAAGTAGATAGTAACTCACATCGCATGGTCAAACTAGGAACAACACCAAGCAGGCAAAACCTTTTTCAGAGGGGTGCTCCTATATACTACTGTTCTGGACTTGTGGCCTCGACGCCGTGTGACTACACGTTTGCCATTCGAGTGCATTGTTTACATCTCGACGACCGCGCGGGCTGGCGAGGCGATATGTCATGGATCATCATCGATTTTTTGAAAAAAAAGAAAGAAAACCCTGTACAGGGTGGTGCGGCGGCAGAGCATCCAGAAGAGCAGTGATCATTATTCACATCAAGTCATCGACCAGACCTGCAGTGACCAGGGACCTGCCTGCATGCATGCATTCCCAACACGGCCCTGCCGATGATGTCTCGGTCGCTTGCGGTTTCTTCTTGCACCACCGTTTCTTTCTCGAAGTCGAAGCGGCCTGGCGCTGGCCGCGCGTCTTGCACCACCGTTTCTTTCTCGAAGTCGAAGCGGCCTGGCGCTGGCCGCGCGCGGCCAGCCGTCAGCGTAACAGTGAAGCAGGAGCCCACGCCCCACACCCTGCATCGGCGTGTACGTCATGCAAAGCTTCATGCGGAAACTAGCGGCTGGCGGGATTTTAGCCCTGTTTTTTCAGCGAACTAAAAGTGTTTTTATCTCATAACAAATTAGCGAAGAGTACTTTAAGCCTGACTTTTCAACAAAACGAACATGGCCTTTGTCAAAGCGCCCGCGGCACACGCAACGTCGAAAATTAAAAAGGGTGAGGAGGGCTGAGGCCGGGGTGGTCGATGGCGACTCGTCGCTTTGCCACATCGTTGACGACGAACGGGGTGATAAGGCTAAAGTGGAAAATTAAAGGGGAGCGATTAATCTAGAGTGCCTTTTACTATTTGTTTCAAGTAAAGAAAAGGGCCTTTTGGTATTTGATTATATTATATAGTATATACATATGCTGATGATGACCAACACGTTTGCTCGTGTCGCGTAATGTTTGGGCCTGCCCTATTTTCATCATTAACAAACAGAGGTTCGATCGGAGACCACTATTAGACCAAACCAACAACCCGGATCGGTGACACTGGTGAGGTTATTACCACCGATTTGTTGGGTACTGCTGTACCTAGCTACTGGCGGTAACTTGCGAATAAGCAGTCATGGCCTTAAGAAAAAAGGAAATAGTAGCCAGTTTATTAGCTCGCGTTTTCCATATTTCCAAATGATGGGAACCATGCATGTTACATGTACGTACCGGTCGAGAGGAGATGTGTATGTACGGAGTATGTATGCATGCCTTAGCTTGTACGGCCGTGCTTTGTCTTTAGTTTGGCCGAGCTCCTACGCTTCAGTGGTCTCTGCTCTACGAGTCGTCGTCAGCTTCGTGAACCGCGCCGGGCTGGCTCCGTGTAGGAGTGTGTAGCCAATCCAAAAAAGGACGAACCACCACCCCTGGTGGCAAGTGGTGGCAAAACCCTCGTGAATCACACATTCCAAATAGAGAAGGGCTTAAGCTACGATGGCCAGGCAGAGCCGGCAGAAGAGCACTAAATTAACTAATGGGAGGGGCGCCGTGCTAATAGTTAATTGGCTTAGCAACCTGCAGACGCACCATGCATCCGGGCGGGGCAAAACATCGGTAGGCCAGGCTGGCTGCGAGCGAAAGCTACGGTTACTTGCAGCGCAGGGCAAGCGGCCGCGGCCACACACGAAAAATTCTCGCGCTTGCATGCGTGCGCACGGCGCGGACGGAGAGCGCGGCCGACCAGACCAGGTCGACCGCCCGGCAGGTTGCTTGCGTGCGGCCATGGGCTCGTCATCGTCCGCATCTGATGGTGGCACGGTCGCCGTCGTCGCCGACGGGGACGAGCGACTGTGAATTGAATGCACGAATAAAACCTGCCTGCCAGCCTGTCTCTCCGGCCAGCGCGGGGCCGGGCGGGGCGCTGGGGTGGGGGATGGATTGCTTGGATGGGCAGCGCACTGCGCACGGCACGACACCGCAGGCGCGGCACGCAACGTCTCTCTGCTCTGCTGGGATCGGTGGACGGACGTCGACAGGACCGCTTCAAGGTTTCAACGAAAGCGAACTTGTCTCTCGTCTCCCCTCTCGCCCCGTTTTGACCGGCCGGCCGCACCGAATTTTTTAATTTTTAAGCTCTTCTTTCAAAATTTTTTCACAAATATGGTATGGTGGTATGATTTTAAAATCCAGACCCTTGGCACGGCGTCATCGTTGGTGGCGCCGAGCTTACACGTCTCGGCGCCATAGATTCTAACGCCTAGGTCGGGGCCACGTTGGCGACATGGACGCTGACATGGCAGCCAGCTCGGCGCCGTGAATCTTGGTACCGAGCTTGGCGCCATGATTATTGACGCCAAGCTCTGTTTTACATATGTGCCCTCCCTTACTTTCCCTCTTCCTCTCTCTCTACCGCTCCCGAGCCACCGCCGCACCCGCCGCCGCGCGTTGCCCCGGCCGTCGCCGCCTGCGCCCACGTCCACGCCGGCCACCGCGCCCGTTCTGTTCATAAACCAATCATTTAGCTAGGTTTTCTTATCATGGGTCTGGATGCAAAAAATAAAAATTGAACAGACCTATTACTAGCAGTAGATGTCAATCAGCTAGGTGTTTTGAAGACAATTCAGTACAACAGATGGAGTTAAGGAGCTGGTCAGGAATTAACTAGTACCCCATACTAGATTAATAGTGTCCTGATTTTTCAATGTTCACCACAATCTTACTGAGAACTTTGTTGCAGGACAATACCCTCAAATGCTCGATTGAAGACATTGAGCGCTTTCGTCCGAGAGTCAGGGACGACGACACGCGTAGCTTCCTAGACGTAAGATTCAAAATATTCTTTCAAATATATTATTAATACGTTAAATTTTTTTAGTTAACATAATTTTGTACAACAGAGACTGTCACATCGGCTACGCCGTGTGGCTGCTCGTTGTGGTTGTAGGATAGCCACAACGTAAGACATGCACGTTCCTTCCGCAGGCTTAGGTTCGTCTAGCCAAGTACCCATAGGGTCCATAGGCATTGTACGAGGACGAGGACGAGGACGAGGACGACGATGAGGTGGACCAAAGGCAAGAGTAGCTTGGCCCGTCTCAGCTCTAGGACGCTCCCTCGACTCAACCTACACAGGCTTCAGGCACTAGACGACGTCGTCCACCTGACCCTTACACTCCAGGCACCGACGCTCTTGGTCACAAGGATAAGGGTAAAACTAGGAGGCAGTGAGGGTTTGTGGTAGATGTTATTATGTACCATTATGGACTTTGTGGACTTTGTTATTGAATATGAACTATTATGGATTATAATTATGGACTGTGTGGACTATTAATATGCTCATGTATATGGTTTCAGATGAATGTGGCATATATTTGTATGTTTGAACATGTTGTATTGAGGTTAAGTATTCATCTCATATTTGTGTATAACATCAAAAAATAGGAGAAATTATGTCAAAATTTTCTACCTAAAGTACGTATTAATCAGCGGCATCAGTTTTACCGGTTCAAAATAGTGATTGAAGTTTAAAATCGAATAGGCTTTTTAGTCATGGAATCTAAGGGAAATAGCCTTTATAGTGATTTGTCATGTCACCGTCGAATAGACTTTTCAGTGTTCTTTGAAATAGTGATTTAAGACTAAAATTGAATAGGCTTTTCAGTCATGGAATTTAGGCTCTCCAGTGTCCTACGACGTAGGCTTTTCAGTGATTCTTAGTAGACTTTCCAGGAGCATTTAAAGCACAACACAACGGTTAGTAAACCTGCCTCCGCCTATATATATGCGTTTTAGGATGCATTGCTAACCAAAAGAAAAACCAAACTAGTATTCGGTTTTGTTAGAGTATGAATGTCTAAAGGGTCATCTAGAGGAAAGGGTTCCGGGAGTGGGAGAGGAAAGGGGGACGAAGGAAACTCCCATTGTGTGGGAGGGGTCTATTGGGCCTGATTTCTTTGAGGAACCAGTGTATCAGTTTTCCCCCGAGAGAAAGAGTGATTTCACTAAAGAGTGTCCTCTCAGAGGATACGATAATAGGAAGGAAGATTGACCAAAATGCATGCATGGTGAGGACTGCTTAGTGCAGATGTTCACTGAGGGGATCGACGGAGGTCGTCGCTTCTTCAAATACCCACGAGCATGGGTAATTGCTATTATATTTCGTTTGTTAAATATGTTTCTCGAATACCCTTACAACTCACAGGATATATTTATTGTAGTCTTCCAAGTCCGAAGAAAATTATGGGTTCACTAGGTGGATCGATACTCGACCAATTTATCCGCATCAGCAGTACATCTACTTCCTACAGGACCAAATCTTTGATCTACAAAGGAAAGTTAGCAACGGGTACAAGGAAGACAAAGACGACGACAACAACAATGGTGCAAGTTTACAGGAGGCACTCTGCAATGATCTATATTGCACCTGCCCTAATCACAAGAACAAGAGACCTCCGCCGTCACCCCCGCCACCACCATCAATAATGGGAGGCTACTGTGGAGAAGGTGCAACATAATTTGCTATATGGTCACACTACTAGGAGGACCATATCTTATTCACATGGCACATCCATGTGTTTCTTGTGCTTGTTGTTCGCTTGAATTACCTAAGGTATGTTAGGTTTAGTTCAGGACCTCTATACCCTAGTTCGATACATGTTCTCACATGCCATTTCATGTGTTGCGTGTGTTGAATTATATAATGCTCTACTTTGTTAGGTTTCGTTTGCAGCACGTGATCACATTTCACTACGTCCGCAATATTAAACTGAATATTATGACCACAAATAATGCAAACAACCATATAATAAAAAGTCCAATACTATGACACATTAAACAACACAATAATACTAGAAGTACGTGCCGACAAACTAAATAACGTAGTACATGACCTAAGCATACCCATACTTAAAGTGCATTACATGACAACACAATAAAAAGTCCAACAGTAGACAATATTGTTCATGAATAAACCATAGAACTAGCAAGTAATAGAGACTACTGAGTGCAACGAGACCACTTTCCCTTCCTTAGGGCATCGGGATTCTCCTCCATCGCTGCTTTCGCTCGGCGTGCATGCTCAAGCTTCTTCTCCCTCTCCTCCTTGTGCGCAGCAACACATCTCCTTTCCTCCTTTTTCTTGTGCTCCTTTTTTGCAACCTCCTCTCTGCGTCTCTTCTCCATCATCTCCTTGTCCTCTGCCTCCCACCGCAACAGTTCTGCATCCATTCTTTGTCTTTAGGCTTAATCTCAGTGTCGATACATTGTTCAAAATCACAGAGCGGTGGAGGGGTCTGCAACAAATGCAATTGTAACAAAACAAAAATAATCATGCAAGATGTCATATGACACAAAATAATTATTATACAACATCAATTCCTCACCATCTTGTTAATACGGCGCTGGCGAAGTGTAGGCTCAAACGCAAAATTGGAACACATCCAATACCTCTGCCTATACGTGTCCTCTTCATCGGACTTGGCTACCTTGCAAGGATCGCCGCAAAAGCACATGGGCACTGGAACACCACTAGGCAGAGGCAATGGGTCGAATGCATTTTCGGTCATCCGGCCATAATTACAATTTAGCCATTTTCGTTCTAAGAACCGAAAGCAATTAACATTAAACCATACACCTAGTGTTTCCCGTTTGATCCACAGCAATGAACCCATAATATAACGACGTGCGCTGAGGTTACCTTGGTTTCGTAGCTTTTTCACGTATTGGCATCCTACGGTTGTATAATATAAATATTAAAATTGCATGAAACTCTAAGTGTAGACGATTCTTAAGTTAAAAAATCCGACTAATATATATCGAATCGATTTGAAAAAAGCTAGGAGGGAGCGAGGATACCTTACTCTCGAAGATCTACGGATCAAATCAAAGTTTCTAAGATCCAATATGCCGATTCGTGAGGTAGGGTGAAGTGGGGAGAGAAAAAACCCGAGAGGGAGGAGAAAGAAGAGGAAGAAGGCTCGGGCAGGAAGGTTAGGCGCCGAGTTAAAACACAAGCTCGGCGCCAAAATCCACGGCGCCGAGCTGGTTGCCATGTCAGCGTCTACGCCGCCAAGGTGGCCCCAACCTAAGCGCCAGAATCTATGATATCGAGACATGTAAACTCAACGCCACCAATGATGATATCGAACTAAAGCTCCAGATTTTGAAATGATACCTTTGTGAATTTTTTTTAGAAAAGAGGCTAAAAAATAAAAATATTCGGCCGGCCGCACCGCAACGCCTGTGGTTTCAATTCCTTCTCTCTGTGGCTGTGTTCGAACATAGGGTGGACGTCCTTTTCCGTTTCGGAACCGGAGTCTGGAGGGAACGAAACAGGGGAAGCAAAGCAACAACCGCCGTCAGCAATACCGCCTGTAGCTAGCTAGCGAGGGCGTCAGTACACAGGCGTCTGGGCGTGTGTGAATTGAACGGACTGGACTGCATGACTACTTGAATTCGAGTCGCAGAGCATATATGTTATCACCTTTTTTTTTTGTGCCGCAAACACATATCTTCCGTTTAAAAGATCACTTCTCCTATATTTCAGGTCGTTGAATTTTAAAGACGATTTCAGAACCATCTAGTACAAATAAATTATTATTTTCATAATTTATTATTTATTTTTATATCATCATGTATCATATATTTGTCCTTGTCTGAATATAAAAACAATTGTAAATTGTTATTGTCTCTGTTCCAACACGGATCAGATTTTGTCGGATTTGTGGTTTTGTTTAACGAGTTTTTATTTTCAAAGCCGAAAATTACAGATTATACTTATATAAAGGAAAAAGTCCTTTTTGCCATCCAACTATGGTTGTAGTTTTGTTCTAACCCTTTAATTCCAAAACCAGACACGCGCAATCCCTCAACTCTTAAAATCGTTTAAAATTGGCCCTCGCGTCCATTTGACCGTGGTTTCTGCACAGTAAACCCGCCACGACCCCGCCTGTCAAGCCTTTCCCCAACCTCCCCACCACATGTCGTTGCCACCACGGCAGCCAACACAGGTAGCGCTAGCCATGGCTGCTGCTGCTACTCGCGCCATGGCTACTGCTCCTGCCGCTCGTGCCATGGCTTGCTGCTCGCCGCTTCGCTTACTGTGCGCTGCGGTGCCACCTTCATTGCTGCTTCGCCTGCAGCAGTGCCGACACCCCCGCTCGCCGCTTTCGCCGCATGCGCCGACACACCGCTTCGCTGCTCGCCTTTGCACCTTGCGGTGTGCCTCGCTGCTCACCCAGCTGCCACGCCCTGGTTGGAACTTCGCCATGGAAGCGCGGCAATGCACCCACCCACCGACACTTTTGCCGTCGCGCCGCGCCATTGGGGCGTTCTTCCTCGCGCTACTCGCCAGCGGGCGTTCTTCCTCGCGCTGCTCGCTGGCGTCTTCCTGTACGTCTGGTCTCCACACGCTCTTCGTGTTCGCCGGCTCGCCGCCGTTGCCAAGGCCGCCTCCGCTACAGCCAAGCTATGCAAGTGCGCGTGCGGCCGCCGCCTCTGCAACTATGGCTGCAACACGGTGAGCACTAAGGCAGAGCCAATAGACACTCCTTTCCTTCAATTGAGGCTCCGGGTGACCCGTAGGCCTCAACGCCAGTGTCCAAAACTAACGGCGGAGTCCGCACCGCGACTAAGCGCACGGCGGAGCTCCGGCTGGCTGCTGCTTGCTTCGCTGTGCGTGCGCGCTAGGAGGGAAGGGGTGCCGAGCGTGCGCTGCGGCCTGCTCGGCGAGCTGGGCATGAAACCAGAGAGAGTCGTGGAGGGATGGGGATGGTGCGGTGGTGACCGTCCGCGACAATGGCTGCGGCGGACTAGTGGAGGTGGTGCGGTGGTAACCGTCCACGGCAATGGCTGCGGCGGCGAGTTGTTCGGCTATGCTGCGGTCCTAGGGCCTCAGCGGAGCAGGCTCCGGCGTGAGCTGGGTGGCAACGACGCTCGGCATGGATCCTTCTTCACGCTGGCGCCCATCTCCGCGCTCACAGCAGAGTAGAGCAGTTCTTCACGGATTGTGCTCGCCCATCTCCGCGCTCGCCTGCTTCTTGTATTAGCTTGAAGCAAAGAGATTTGGGGCTGCTTGTATTAGCGTGAAGCAGAGAGACATTTGTTGGCCGTAGCTCGGCCAGAGGTGAAGAAGGACTGCTCTGCTCTGCTCCGAGCATGGCGAGCACATAGATGGGCAAGCATGGCGAGCATAATCCCTCGCGCTTCTCTGCTCCGAGGACACCACTCCGAAGACGGTGCTTCTCTGCTCCGAGGTTTGACGCACGAGGACGGCGAAGCATGCGGCTGGCAGCAAGCGCACATGCCTCGATATCCGCCGTACACACCGGCGAGGTCGAAGGGGCACGGCCTGGCGCAGATGCCAGACGAGGCCAGGGTCATGACATCCGGCATGCGGGGATGACGGAGGAGCTCTGCTAGGGCTTGCGCCGTGCCACATGAGCCCGCCACCATGGCGGTCAAGCAGATGCAGGCCGCCGCTCCTCCCACCGCGGGCCATCGGAGGAGGAGATGTGGGCCGCCGCGCCGAAGGAGGAGCAGAGCAGATGCGGGTGAGATGGGAGGTGAGGAGGAGCAGAGCAGATGCGTCGGCGAGGAGCACCGGAGGAGGAGCAGAGTGGATGCGTCGGCTAGGAAGGAGGGGTGCGCGGGTGAGATGGGAGGTGGAGCAGGGCGGATGCGTCGGCGAGGACGGAGGAGCTCTTCTTCCTCCTCCTCTCCTCTGCTCTCTGATCTTTCGCCGTCGCCACGCCCTGCTCCACCGTGCCTCTGCTCTCCCTTTCTCCCCCAGCTCTGCCCTGCCCTTTTCTCCCCTGCTGCTGCGCGCGGACAACAGCTCGGCCCTGCCCCATCCCTGCTTTGTTTCCCCGCTTCGCTCTCGCTCTCTCACACGCCAAGCGTCGCCGTGAAGAGAGGGAGGGGGATGATAGGTGGTCCCAACCTGGCGGTGAGAGGGAAAGGCCTGACAGGCAGGGTCGTGGCGGGTTTACTGTGCGGAAACCACGATCGAATAGGCGCGAGGGCCAATTTTAAACGGTTTTAAGAGTTGAGGGACTGCGCGTGTCTGGTTTTGGAGTTAGAGGGCTAGAACAAAACTGCAACCATAGTTGGAGGGCCAAAAATAGACTTTTTCCTTATATAAATTACAACAAACTAAAACTATAATTTTAATATAAAATATATACAATAACCGTCTTATGAAAGAAAGCTAAAATTCAGGCACCAGAATTTTAGCAAGTCCCGACACTCTAAGTTTTAAACATATATTTGTTCCGCTTGTGTTAGGGTCCGCCAAAATGTAAGTTAATTTAGTTTTGTCATATAAGTATTATTAAGTAATTTATATGTAACTTAGTGAAGTGTATAAAATGTTGTATTTTTTTGACAAAAGTATAAAATGTTGTATTAACATTTCATACCAATAATATGTATTACTAGAACATGTTTCATGGTATGTTTTAAAAAACACTTTTATGTTGCATATGTTGATGCTTTTTATATTTTAATAAAAAAGCTTGAGTTAAATAAAACTAAAATAACTTTATTTTAAAATAAATAGAATAATAATATTTTTACGAAAATACATAATGGCCATAACCCTTCATTCTAAACATATAGTTCTACTAGGGGCCTGTTTGGAACAAAGGAATACAAAACAAAGCAATGGAAAAAACATAGGAATATGGTAGAGTGAAAGATGAAAAACTATGGTATTTTAAAACGCAGGAATAGATACTTTGAGCCATTTGGATTGCAGGAATAGGTTTAGATCATCACATGTCTCTAAGTAGCGATTATAGCCATTGATCCATCCTAACCTGGTTTAGGTGCTTTTCAAGTCATTTAGGATATTATTTTTAATTAATCTTTAAGCATAGTATAGTCTCTATACTTTTTTTAGAAGTAGTCTCTTTATTACTTGACCGTTCTCTCTCCTATACGTTCTTAATTTTTTATCATCCTGAGCTCTGGCTGTGTGACAGTGTGATCGCATTCCATTTCAAATTTCAAATGAATGAATTCCTATGCTGTACAAAACGTAGGAAAAGCATAGGAATTCATTCATTTGAAATGGAATGCACCTTTCCTCCATTCCAAACAGCAATCTTCAAAAATTTTCCATAGGAATGCATTCCTTTAAAAATCCTTTATGATTCCTCCAATCCAAACGGGACCTAGTCCAGTTTACATGGCGTACATGTAGCATGGCAAGACCGGTACCATTTAATCAAACAATGGCCCAAAACAGTGAAGCACAACTTTTACAGCATACTTTTTCTTGGTTTGTGCCTAAGCACACATTTCACTAGGGGGAAGACAACGTTTACACCACAAAATCCTAACAAGCCTAGGTGTTGACGCTTAATTAGGTCACCACACCAGCAAGGACGAGGTCATGATTAGACCATGTGGGGGCCGTTTTGGTATACTAATGATAACCACATATGATAAAATATGCGCGCGTACATACATATATATGTAATATTGACTTAGCAAGAGTATAAATAATAACTAAATTATTATTTGTTTTGTGATACAAAAGAAAGTTAAAAGTCTAAAATGATACTGAAAATTATAGCGAAAGAAAAAAATTAAATAGCCCTAAGTCTCTAATCTCTACCCAACTAATCTAATTCATAGAAAAAAATCATTGTAATAACTGGAATAAAGAAGAGAGGGGAAAGATAAGCACTAATAATTAACGTCATAACTAGCTAATTGGTCGTATATTATGCAGATCAACTAAGATGTTGTGTAGGAAAAACTACAACAATTAATAATAACAAGAACAAAATAGAGGGAGAAATCATATAGATATCAATAAAGAATAACACAAAGAAGAGATGATAAATAAATACAATACTAATTATTATTTTTATTAGCTAATTAAGGGATATATAGTGGGGCACTAGAGAGGTCGGGGGGGGGGGTAGTGCCCCCTGGCCCCCCTTCCCTCCGTCCCTGCAGACCAGTAAGGAGCTGGATTGCGCGATGTGGGGGCTAGCCATCCTACCGGTGCCTAAGGGATATCCATACCTAGACCTTGTGCCTCCAGCGATGAGAGCGATATGCAAGACAAATCTTCGGAGGATCCTCGTCTGGAGTGCGATACACAAGACACACCGACAAGGTCTCTTGAGACCCAAAACCCCACACGCCCGGAAGGGACCCTTGAAAGGTCCTTGTTTGATTTTGGTAATTGAGTGACAACCCTAGGTGGACTAATTGTGTTTATGTAAGATACACAGGTGATTAGTCCACAGGTACATATGTGTGAGCAACATATGCCATAGAGGTGGAAATGGCTCAGAGATGTTGCAAAGCTCACACATGTGATGATGAAGGAGCTCATTGCACATGAGACATGACATTGAGTCATGTGATCAAGGTGGAGAAGATCAAGACAAGACTTGGCTTGATGGACTAGTTGCAAGTGTGAACGACAAGTTGGAGGCTTTGGAGCGATCGACCATGTGGTGGTGAAGCTTGAGCAAAGACTTGGCACTGATGGACCGATGCAACGGTGAAGAGCAAGTGAGGTCAAGATCGATGAACCAATAAGGTCGCATGATGATATGAAGTGGATCATATCATTGTTGATCATGTTGGTGCATGTGTTGCATCGACATTGGAGGAGATGGAATGGAATGCGCAAGGCAAAGGTATAACCTATAGGGCATTTCATTTCACCGGTCATAGATGTGTAGAGAAGTTTATGACCGGGTTTATGATAGATGGCTGTACTATAAAGAGGGGCAAACTTGTTTGCATATCGGTCATCTAGTGCCACTTGAGTGATCTAACTTTGCGATGTTGCTAGGATCGAGTGGCGTGGTAAATTGAGTGACTAATCCTTTGAAAAATGTTTATGAAAATGCTAACACACTTGTACTTGGTGGTGTACACTTGGTGGTGTTGGCACATTTGCAAAGGAGAAGAAGTTGGAGTTGTTGTGGATAAACTTAGAGAAGAGAAAAAGTTTTTTCGGTGTACTCCGAACTATAGGATGGTCCTTGGATTGGAATATTGTTTTGATCCATTGTGATTTGGATCAAGTATGCATTTGGGATGTGTAGACCTCTGAGTAAGCTTTCCAAAATGTCCAAGATCATCGAAATCGGAGTTCGGAGCTAAGAGTTATAGCCATTTTAGCGCTGAAAGATCTGTGACCGGACTCTGCGACCTACGCGTCCGGTCAGCACCTACGAGTCCGGTCACGTGACAAGATTGATGATGATGCTATAAGTGATGCCAATGATGATGCTACACCATGCACACTTGATTGTGATAATGATGGATCATGCTCGGGCTATGAGAGTGATGTTTCTTCAAGCTCTCCAACTACATCATATTGCTTCATGTCACAAGGTGACACTAAGGTATCTAATGCAAATGTGATTGATCTTGATTCATATAAGGACTTCTAGATAGATATGGTTGCATGATCAAAGCTTTAGAAAAAGAGATGGCTAAAACCGAGAAATTGAAAAATAAAAACTCTTTTCTAAAGAACACATGTGAACAACAAAAGCATCTACTTTATGTTACTACTTGTTCACATGAGGAGCTAAAATTGGCTCATGAGAAACTTAGTATTGCTCATGATAACTTGGTACAAAACCCTGATTTTCTCACTAAGGAGCTTTCCAATGGAAAAACTAAAACTAGTGAAAGCTCATCATATGGGTGAATTGATCAATCACATATTGTTGCTAACCCTTGTGATGAAGGCAAGAAGCATGTATCCACCTCTTGTGATGATTTATTAGATATGCCATGCTCTTCACATATAGATGCTCGTTCTACTTCTATGTCTTGTGAGACTAACCTTTTAAAAGAAAACAATGAGTTCAAAAATGAAGTGATGAATTTGATCAACAAGCTAGAGAGGTGCTACAACTCAAAAGTCACCTTTGAGCATTTGATGAAGACTCAAAGAAACTTCGGTGACAAGAGTGGCCTTGGATTCAAGAAGAAGATGACAAAGGGCGAAAGAAAGAGAGAAAGAAAGATGAAGAAGCTACAACAAAGAAAGCTCTCTCATACCATGTGCTACTAGTGTCATGAAGCTGGACACCTTACAAATGGTTGCCCTAACATTGAGAAGCTCAAGAAGATAAAAGAAGAAGAGAGGCTCAAGCATGTGAAGTGCTTCAAGTGCCGCACTTGGGGTCATCTTACCTCAATGTGCCCAACCAAGCAATTGGTGAAGCAATTAGAAGAGCCTCAACCAAAGCCTCAAGTTGAGCAAGAGAAGACACCCCAAACTCAAATCAAGATCAACCATAAAGATGGTGGTAATTTGATGATAAAGAAGAAGAAAACTAGAAGGGGTGGAAAAGCAAGAGAAAGAGCGATGCGTTCAAGGATGAATCAAGATGCAAAACAAATGAGCAAGAACAAAGAAGAGAAAATGAAGAAGATTGCTCACATGAGGTGTTATAGTTGTGACATATTGGGTCACCTAGCTTCGGGTTGCCCAAACAAGCTTGAGAAGAAGGCTCAAGCAAACAAAGAGAAGCAAGGCAATGAGAAGCACAACATGAGCAAGGAAGAGAAGGCTCAATCAAAGAGAAAGTGCTACTCATGCCGGGAAAGGGGACACATGTCACATTCATGTCCCCTAGGTAACACTTGTAAGCCTATTTCAATTGATGATGATTCTATGCTTAGGAAAGATGATAATGGTACATCTATGGTTGCTATTGCAAAACATCCCGCTACTCATACTAAGGCTTTGCCTAAGTATGTTGCTCCTAACTTGAGAGGACCCAAACTTGTTTGGGTACCATCAAAAAGTAGATGATTGTTTGTAGGTACCATTGGCATTGGAGGCTTGGTTCAAATAGTATTCATCTTGTTGATTATGTAGTTGAGCCAAGTATTGATAAGTGATGATCATTATCCCAATGCCATGACAAATTGAGTGAAGTCTAAGTGCTATCAACAAACAAGTGCTATAATTCAAGTTGTTGGTGATTTATTGGATATATTTGATGGCTTGCAAATATTTGAGTTGAAGCTCGCTAATTGGATGATCATGAGCTAACCAAGGTATATCTCTTGTTGATCATTTCATTTGGGTGCATATGAGTTGATTGAATATGATAAATATGCAATGTTGCTTGCTATAAGATGTTTGAATGGATAAATTGATTAATAGTCAAGTTTGGATTGATTTGTGTTGGATAAATTCATGAAATGACTTTTAGTGAGTGGTTGAATGGATTTATGTCTTGTGAAAGTATTCAAACAAGTTGGTTTCAAGTTTGATTCATATTTGATGAAGTATAGCTCAAGTGATTGAAATCTGTCCTATATTGAAAATCTGAGTGAGCTGTGATCTTAGCCATGTTTGAGTGATCAAAACTTATTGGATTGACATAAAAATTTGTGTACATGCTCTAGACTAATGGTATAAGATTCTGTATAAATTTTATGAGAAATGGATAAGAGATGCTTCGGTTTTGGACTGGATCTTGTCAGCTATAGTGCAGCAGTTTTCAGCATGTAACAGTGGTGGAAGAATTAAAATCTGGTAGCAATTTAAGAGTCAAATGAAGCTCAAATTTTTAGATCTGCTAGATAACTTAGTGAAGAATATCTCCACTAAATTTTGTGGTATTTGGATTTGTACTTTGGGAGATATATATTTTTCTTTGAAGAGTACAAAATCTGCCAGAAAAGTGATAATTATTGGATTTATTTGAAGTCACTTTGATTGAAAGGTCCTCAAGTTGAAACATGTTTATAAGTAATTGAGGTACCTAAGTTTGGTTTTGAGATGATCTAGAAGTATGACAAGCTATGAGTAAAAGGTCATTTGATTGTAGAGTGTACTTGGCACATATTTGGTACTCAAATTGAAAGATCAAGATCAAACTCAAGATAAAGATGAAGTTTAATTTCTAGTGACTTTTGGAAATTATTTGGTAGAAAGAAAAGAACTTAAATAAGTAGAAAGAAAAGGACTTAAAGAAGGAGGTTACTCATCAAGTTAAGTTCATCACCTAGATAAATCAATCAAGTTATTTTAAGTGAGTGTCAAGAATGGTTCTTTGGAGAGAGGTCACTTCTCCCTAGTATAGGGGCTTGCCGCCTATGTGTAGGTAAACCAAGTGTGGTGCTTGGAAGGCTAACATGAAAGTGGTGATCCGAGGAACATTTGAGATGCTTAGTTGAAGCAATCAAAAGGGTTGATCAAGAAAAGCAAGCAACATACAAAAGGGAGCTAGTCATGGCAATTCAAGTGGTATTCCAAATAGTTCTCTCATGCAAGCATTGATCAAAAGATGAAGCAAGCTAACCACAATAAGATAGTGCACTTGATCATATTAGTGGCTCTCAAATCATATGGATGAAGTATGGATTTCATTATTCATGATTGGTCTTCACCAAGCTTATAATTGGACTTCACATTGCTATTAGAGTAATAAATTGAAATCTATGTGACTATCCTCTACTCCAACATAGCAAAGGTATCATTGTAATGTGCATGATCATTTCATCCCTTACTAGTATGCGATTAGTGCATATAGTACATGCTTCATAGGATCATGCATAACAAATAAAATGTTTAAATTCATAGCCTACCACCATTGCTTGAATGATTAGTTGATCTAGTGGTTAGTTTATGAATTTGTTCATGAGCTAGTGAACCCAAGTACTTAATTTAATTTGGATTGCTAAACAAGTGACAAGTACAACATTAACAAGATAACCCTTGTAAGAGGTGTAAAGAAGCTTGTCATTGTTTCAAACCAGACTTAGAAGCTTAGGCAAATCAATTTAGTCAAGTCAAAATTAGAAGCTCATAATAGTGATAAGAGTACAAGCATAAGACAACAATACAAATGGATATCTGGTTTGTTTGTTTCAAGTGGTATCTAGACTCAAGTATTTCATCAAGAATTCACAAGTGATGTCTAGATCAACTCACAAGTGATATCCTATAAGTGGTACTCATGAAGATAGCAAATGTTCAACAAATTGTCAAAATTGATAAATCCAACAAGTGGTTCTATGATAGCAAATTTTTCAAAGTGGTATCACATCTACACGTGGTATCAATCATGCAAGACGATGGTGCCACAAGTGATCCTCAACTTTAAGTGATCATCAAATGAAAAATGCATCCCTCACCTGCAAGAGCTCAAGTTTATCAAATGGATAACTCATGCTATAACATAGGGGGATGTGTCCCACAAATTGATATCAACGTCGAAGATTCTATGTGTGGTATCTCAAGGGCTACAAGTAATGTCATTCCAACAATTAAGTGATGTCCATAAAAAATGCAAGATTCAAACTTCAACCATCTACCCCAAATGCAAATCTTTGCATCAATGAGAAGCACACCTTTTATGTAAATTGATGACAAAGGGGGAGAGATTGTACAAAGATATGAAAGCTTTGGAGAGATTGAGACAAATAAGTAGAGGTTGGACATGGACATGGACATGGACAGTAGAGGTTGGACATGGACATGGACAAAGAGGGAGCAACATTGAAGAAAAGAGATGGATCAAAATTCTTAGATAAGAGAAGCACACAAGTAGGGGGAGCAAGCTTATGAACTTTGATTGGTTGCATTTGATATGTGCATAGTCATGTGCTTGCTTGCATTGCATAAATTTTTTAAAATTTGATATGCATGCTTGTGTGGTGTATGCTAGCTGTAGAACTTGAATGATGATTTGATAACTAGCATGCATAGGATGGTAGCTAGACTTGTATTTTTACACGTGGTACTAGAACCTTGCTTATAATGTTGATCTCACGGGGTTTCTAGTATTTTCGTTGTCTAGCTACTCATGGTGCTAAGGATGGTGTTAAAAGGCAACTCTAATTGGTATCACACTTTAATGTTTTATTTTATACACCTTAGCATCATTTGGTAGTAATTACTCTCCCACAATTCCAATCTATGCATATGTGCGAGCTTCAAACCAAACACTCTAGCACATATGTAGGGGGAGCTAATACTACCATTTTGGGTTCGTGGTACTTGTCCAGAATCATTTACACATGGTAAAATTTCTTGGGCAAGCAACATGAATCCAAAAGAGCTTAATTTTCATATCTTTGTAGAGTTGTCATCAATTACCAAAAAGGGAGAGAATTGAAAGATCCTTATTTAGTTTTGGTAATTGAGTGACAACCCTAGGTGGACTAATTGTGTTTATGTGAGATACACAGGTGATTAGTCCACAGGTACATGAGTGTGAGCAACATATGCCATGGAGGTGGAAATGGCTCGGAGATGTTGCAAAGCTCACACATGTGATGATGAAGGAGCTCATTGCACATGAGACATGACATTGAGTCATGTGATCAAGGTAGAGAAGATCAAGACAAGACTTGGCTTGATGGACCAGTTGCAAGCGTGAAGGGCAAGTTGGAGGCTTTGGAGTGATAGACCGTGTGGTGGTGAAGCTTGAGCAAAGACTTGGCACTGATGGACCGATGCAACGGTGAAGAGCAAGTGAGGTCAAGATCGATGAACCAATAAGGTCGCATGATGATATGAAGTGGATCATATCATTGTTGATCATGTTGGTGCATGTATTGCATCGACATTGGAGGAGATAGAATGGAATGCGCAAGGCAAATGTATAACCTATAGGACATTTCATTTCACCGGTTATAGGTGTGTAGAGAAGTTTATGACCAGGTTTATGATAGATGGCCGTACTATCAAGAGGGGCAAACTTGTTTGCATATCGGTCATCTAGTGCCACTTGAGCGATCTAACTTTGCGATGTTGCTAGGATCAAGTGGTGTGGTAAATTGAGTGACTAATCCTTTGAAAAATGTTTGTGAAAATGCTAACACACTTGCACTTGGTGGTGTTGGCACATTTGCAAATGAGAAGAAGTTGAAGTTGTTGTGGATCAACTTAGAGAAGAGAAAAAGGTTTTTCGGTGTACTATGAAATATAGGATGGTCCTTGGATTGGAATACTGTTTTGATCCATTGTGATTTGGATCAAGTATGCATGTGTGATGTGTACACCTCTGAGTAAGCTTTCCAAAATGTCCAAGATCGTTAAAATTGGAGTTTGAAGCTAAGAGTTATAGTCGTTTTAGCGCTGAAAGGTCTGTGACCGGACTCTGCGATCTGCGCATCCGGTCAGCACCTGCGAGTCCGGTCACAGAGTCCGGTCAGTGTTTTTAACACGTCCAGGAGCGACCGGACGCACGGAGAGTCCGATCAGGGATGACTTGACGTGTCCTGTCGTCAAAAGAACTCTCTAGAACCTCTCTGGAAGTGGCTGGACGCTGATAGAGTCGAGTCCGGTCATTGGATAAAGGTGAGTCCGGTCAGTTGTGTAGAAATGCGTTGGTAACCGAACTCGGCCTCGGCGCATCCGGTCGTTGGACCTAGGCGCGTTCGGTCAAGAGTATGCGCACGCGGGAGCTAGCCGTTGAAGCCCAACGGTCGGCTTCGAAAGGAGGGGACGCGTGGCGTCATCCTAGCAACCAGACTTTGTGACCTGCGCGTCCGGTCGTTATGACCTGTGAGTCCGATGAATTCGAAAAGTGCCTAGTGAAGGGGTACAACAACTCTATTTTCTTGAGGCTATAAAACCAAACATTGGCCGGCCTTGGGTTGGTTGCTGAGCACACTAGAGCCTTGGTGGCTTATGTGGTAGTGGTTGGGAACCCTCTAACTCACTTGAGCTTGATAGTGTTTATCCGATCGAGTGAGTGAGCGATTCTAGTGCGATTGCATCGTGAAGTTGTATCGAGTGGCACTAGGTGGTTGTCTTACAAACTGGTGGTGCTTCTTACTCTTGGAGGTTGCCACCTCCTAGACGGCTTGGTGGTGGTCTCCATCGAAGCCCGCAAGAAAATTGTGTGGTGCTCTGGAGAAGAGCTTTGTGAGGAGCATTTTGCTCGCCCCGCGGGAGCCGTGAAGAGCAACTCTAGTAGAGCGAGACGCGAAGGGCGACAAGTGGTCCGGGTGGGTCAAGTGCTAGAGCTTGTGGTAAGCACAACACATGGGATAGTGTGACTTGTAGGTCACCACTAGAAAGAGGACCGCGCGGCAACCTTGGAGCTTGTCTTAACGGGGACGTAGCGTGTTGGCAAGCACGTGAACCTCGGGAGAAAAAATACCGTGTTAACATTGTTCTTCCCGTTGGTTTGCAATCCCCTTACACAAGCTTGTAATTACATTCATATACATTGTGCTTGTGTAGTTGCTCTTGTAATTTTTTAGTTTTTATAGCTCACTAGTTACCTTTTTGCTTGTGTAGCATAGAAGTAGCTCCCTTACGTGGCTAATTTGGTTTGTGTAATTTGTTAGTCATATTGCTTAGTTTGTGTAGCTAAGTATTTGCGCTCTCTAATTTGACATTGATTGCCTTGTTATTGAGCATTGCTAGTGAGCTTAGAAGCTTTTGTACTTTTCCTTACTAGAATTGTGTAGGAGCTCCCCGGTGTGCAAAATACTAGTGGCATAGGTTTATGTGACCTTGCTCCTAGAATTGGATAGATGAGCTCTAGCTAGACCGGCACCTTTGTTGCCTAATTAGAATCTTTATAAGGTGCTTGTGAACTTTGATAGAGGGGTGTAGTCTTGGCTAGACCGATTGTTTTAATTCCGCATTTGTTTCGGTTAGCAGGCGCGATTAAATTTAGAAAGGACTATTCACCTCATCTAGTTCGCTATCTTGACCTTTCAACCATATCAGGGTGTGCAGTGGGTATGGGCTACCCTAGCTGGCCTGACAACTCTAAAGCTTTGCCATCGTCGATCCACCATCCATGAGACGCCGACGAAGGATAAGGGCTCGTTCTGCTGCTCAAGAAATCAGTCGGAAAACACTGTTCACGGCTGAAAACACTGTTCACTCTCTCACAAATTCCTCCAGATTCATTCAGATTTCTTTAAATTCCTCCTAGCGAACAAGGCCTAAGGAGAAGTAGAGGGAAAGAGGTTGTAGATTGGTTTTTGCGATGGTTGTGTGTGTTAGGTACCTCAGTCAGTTGTAGACTATTTATAAGGTGGAGGTGGCCTTATCTCTCAAGGAGTCGGAACCCCTTCCAAATCGCGCCAAAATGCGTTTTAGATCCGTTCTGGACCTGACAAAGTCGGCTAGGAGTCGGCGAGCCCGGTTTCTACAGGCTCGGAGTGTTGTTTCTAGGTTAAAAACAGAGGAATCGGCTAAGCCAACTTGGTACTGGTAATTCTAGGTAAAAAGCTACCCAAATTCATAATTAATTCATTCAGACACCAAACGAGACGATCCATATATGTTTTTTGATCAGCTTAACAAAAGGAACACAAATGGTGAAGTCCATTCTTGGATTTAAGGAACGGGGAGTGGGCTAAGCTGACTTTGGCTAGATTAGTCTTCGAAAATGCCATTTCTTTCAACTGGGCTCTGAATGTGATGATCCAAGTATGCTTTGGTTACTTATCTAAATAGAACGATTTATAATTTTTGAAACGGAGAGAGAGTATGACCTTTTCGTTGAAAGTCCTAGTTGGCAACCTTTAGAGACAGGTGAGGTACACATGGACTTGCCCACTTGGACCGACCCAAGCACGGAGCGCAGTAAAATGCCGAGGCACCTGACCAAAACGCGCGTTGGCACTCGGCACGGCAGGCACGCAAACGAGGAACACGCACACCTGCCATCATTCAGAGTCAGCAGAGACGACGCGTAAAACGAATCAGACCTGAACCGTTGAACTTGAACGTAACCTCGCCAGGCCAGCGTAGTACTCCGCCGATTCGCCTCTCGCGTACGTACTACGCTGCTGCTCGCAGCGCCGATGACACACGGCACAGCCGCCAGCCGGGGCGGAAGAGGAACGGGACGCATCCATCCAGGCCGTGCCTACCGTTACTGTTGGCGTGGCTGTCGTGGTCCGTGCTGGACGATCTGAGAGAGAGCCAGAGAGGCTGAAACGAGGCGTATGGGAGGGAGCGCGTGCGTGGCCCCGGCTCCGGCTGGCTCCTGACTGATTGATCCGCTTTTGTCACTTTCCCCTTGTCCCTTGGGCGGTACGAGAATCCTGGTGAGATGGAAATCGATAGGATCCCGCTCGCTCCCGTCCCGCATGGCATGGGCGCATCGGCCCGGGAGCCAGCCGCGTGCACGCCGCTGCCACTGCCACTGCCCGAGAGCCCATGCATCAGCGATTGGTGGCTGAACGCAGTGGCCGGCCGCTTTATATCCCTGCAAAAATGAAAAATGCACTGTCCCCTTCTCCTTAATTTGGGGTCAGGTTGGTTGCCGAAATTTTTGGTAAAATGATACGGTAGCGTTTTCGTTGTTATTTGATAATTAGTGTACAATTATATTCTAATTAGGCTTAAAAGATTCGTCTTATGGATTTCGTCTAAACTGTGTAATTAGTTTTATTTTTTATTTATATTTAATGCTTCATACATGCGTCCAAAGATTTGATGTGACGAAGAATCTTGAAAAATTTAGCATTTTGGGAGGGAACTGGTAATTTGTCCTAACAGATTTCAGATTTCGATGATTCGCCATGGCCACTTTGCTTGTTTTAAAATAGTAAGAAGACAGTTTTTACCATCTAATAACTAGTATCTAGGGTTTGATTTTATCCGTTAAACATTTAAAAAAGGAAGTTGCTATTCTACAGGCGCCTGTTTTTTCCAAGAAAATCAGGCGACGTTTGCTAAGCAGTGGTCATTCGCTTTGTGCCTCCTTCCATCAGCTCAGCAACAAAATAGCGGACGGTGCTCTCTACACGTCGTCTGAGAGCTCAGGCGACTGAAGCCGAGGAAACGTGTTTAAAAAACTGACATAAGATCATCGAACTATTGAAACCGAGTTTACTGGCTGATTTTCCTTTTGGGTATTTTGTACGTATTACTAACGAAAACATTCACGGATCCCAGAGTTTGATGGTTCCAGCGATATGGCCACTTTGCATGTCTAAATAAGTTAATTCGGTCATTCTTCCACCACGGCCTTACGTGTAAAGACTACCAGCCAAGAGGGAGCAAAGGCCCTCTCTGGTAGGACGAGTCTTTACACGATGACGCTACAGAAAGTCGCATTTTAGTAGTTTCGGTTTCCGGACAAAAACTGTTTTTGGCTTCACTAGCTTTTAGCTTGATTTTGCCTTCAGAAACCATTGCCGTGCGTGCTCCTTTGGTAGTATCTCGGTGGACAAGTCTCAATTAAAAACTTCCAAATGGAGGTGCGAGTGCCTGGAGTCCGATCTAGGTGCTAGCGTCCAAACACTCGTGGCTGCTGTGCCCCGTATACATGCTGCTACGCCAGCCCGCACACCTACGTCTGCTTCACATGGGCCCTGTGCCGCTCCATTTTTCGTGCATGCGCTATGTAAAAAAAGCCATATATCCACCATCTTACCGTAGACGCGACCAGTAATGCGCGTCTGCTGTAGTACAACTACAGACGCGCTTTCCTGACGTGTGTTTGTAGTAAGTCGCCGGTCCGACGATGTCAACACGCGTCTGTAATAAACGCTTACTGCAGACACGTATTGGTAAAACGCGTTTGAGCTAAATCTACAGACGCGTGTATATAAAACGCGTCTGTATCTACAGCAGTTATTACAGACGCGTGTTGTGATTTTCGAGTCTCGGATAACGGGATCAAACTCTATAGATGCGCGTACGTGACACGCGTCTGTAGTAAGATCTCTTATTGCAGACACATATGTTGTTGCAGACGCGTGTTTCCAACACGTGTCTTGAGTAATTCTGCTTGTAGTAGACGCGTCCTTCTCTATACGCATATGTACTTTGTGGCAGATGTGTGTTCCATATGCGCGTCTGTAGTACTTGGCCTGCGTTCTTAGCCGTTGGCACGTGCTACCGGGTAGAGGGAGGTACTTGGCGCGTACGGAGCACAGCGGGCAGTGGCTCTTGTGCGGCTTTGAGGAGCGCGGGCGGAGTTGGCAGGCGGCGGGCGTAGGTGAGCAAGTCTTAAGCTCGAGCCGCCGGCGCTTCTCTCTTTCCCTCTTTTCTGCCGGAGCACTACCGCGCCGCTCAACGACGAAATTCATCACCATTGTTCCATCTTCTCCCAATTTCCCACGCTCCCAGCTCCGCCTAGTTCTTGCGGTCCTCCTCGAACTACTATAGCCACCTCTCGTCGCCACAATCGCGTTCGGCGTCGGTTGCCACCGTGGCCGTGCCACCATGGCCGCCATGGGCAGCTCGCCGTGGCTAGCTCGTTCCGGCGCTCCTCTGGTGATCCCTTTTATTGTTTTAGCTCGCCTGCAACTCCGTGATGCTCATCGGCTCCATTCTTTTACCTCTACCACGTAGGTCGTGGCGGAACAGCGACCTCGTCACTTGTTTGTGCCGCCGCACGCGTCATCATCGTCGGCCATCTAGCTCCGCCTCATCCCCGGTTCAACCAAGCAGCGCATCGACATCGCGGTGAGCTGCTGATGCTGCCTGAGCCCTTAGACTAACATATATCGTGATGTATTGTCGGAGCACCGCCACGCTGCCGTTCTGTCTTCGTCGCACCGCCATGGCTGTGGTCGAGCTCAAGTCTGACTCTAACTCGTTCCTCTCTGTAGTGTACTCGATCAGGTGTGCTCCGATCGTGCTTTGCCATCTCGAGCTGCAGGGGATCGCCGACGTGCTCAGCTCTCCTCCTTGGTCCTCCCTGATCTCGTCTTCGGCCTCCTATTATCTGGCGTGTGCTTCTCTATGAACAGTGGTGAGCTTGTGTGAAACTGTGATGAAGTTGCTTGTGTGAAACTTGCAATGCGAACTAAGTCTACTGAAAAAATGTGATTTTTATTACTAAAGCATTGATGAATTTGCTTATATTCTTCCATTTTCACTCGAACCATTGACAAACCAGCACTAATATATATGTAATAATATATAGATTGATGCATTTCCAGCCAAAAGTTTGTGATAGAGTTTGCATCATAGAGTTTTACTACTTCATCACAGTAATTACATCATCACCAAAAGTACGTCATCATAGAGTTTACATTCACATAGTTTCATTAGCAAAAGTTAACACAACATCACATCATCATTAGTTGTTCACCGGCGGCAGAGGCATGGTGCCTTGCAACTTGCTCTGGAGGTCATGCACATTCTGAACCACAGACTCTAGGTGGTCACTGTAACACACTCGGTGTTACACTGTACAGTATTTTGCTAAAACACTGCATGTGCATCATATTTATGTGTGAGTGTATGAAATATAGAGTGTAAATCAATTTCTGTGACTCGAAACGTTCATCGGAAATGCGAAACGAATGTTATATTTCATGTCGCGTTATATTACTTAGGGTTCTAAATGAATTTTTATTGAACGAAAATGCTATAGAACGCATAAACGAAACTTTAATAAAGTTTGTAGTACAAACTTCATAGGTGGCGGTGAAATACTTGCGGTCAAGAACAGGATTCACTAGCTAGCATACTTAATAGCTTGGAAATCGAATTTGGCGCGAAACCGATGAAGACTTAGTCGAATTTCCTAAGTCGGAAAACGCTTTGACGAAGCTAAGTTCGACAATTTTTGTAGAAGAATCGGGTGAAGTAGTGGTATGGTCTTAGGGCTTGTTTTAGTAGCCTAACATGCCATCTTGGGTGTAAAATAGGTGGTTTGGCAATTGAAGCATCGAGTTGGATTTTTGGGGCGCTTCAAATAGCGTGTCGGCCGCTCGACGTGCACGCGCACGTGTGCCACCACGCTGGCCGGGTCTGCCTCTGACCACCGCGTTGCTGGCCACTGTCACCCGCTGCCGCACCAAAGCACGCACTCACGCGCTCTCGGGACGCTGGGGCCGGCGGGGCCCGGCCGCTCTGCTCCGCCGCTGCCGTCTGCCTCGCTGGGTCACCCACGTGCGCTCTCACTTCCAGCATCACATCCATCTACATCGTTGTGCCGCCATCCCATCACCGTGCTACTGCTACTGCCCGCTTTGGCCGTCGCGTCAGCCTGGCTGCTCTGCCACCACCGTCGCGTCCGCCTGGCCGCTCTGCCGCCTCATGCTTGCCTGCGTGGGACCATGTGTGCGTGGCTGCACTTGGCCTGCTGTGGCCAGCACATGGCCCTGCTCGCACCATCGCCTTGCCACATGTGGAGTTGCTCCCCTCGCAACTGCTGCTGCGCACGCCCGCTGCGCCATAGAGTGGCCTAGCCGCCGTCGTTTTGTGAGTCAATGCGCTGCGGTCGCACATCGTCGTGCCGGCCTCGTACATGTACGTGGAGCCGTCATCCGTCGTGCCGTGTCCTCTTCCATTTAGTGACTGCGACATGCCATGCTCCTATCATTGTCGCCTTGAATGGCATCACGCCGGCCGACCGAGCCACGCCAAGGCCAAGCCGCATAGCCTGGCCCCATCGTGTAATTGCGCATGCCTGGAGCGTGAATTGGAGCCTAGCTTCGCGCCAAGCTTGCCACTGCTGCAGCTGTACGATGTCGGGCATCAATTTGAGTTTTCCCCCGCTGTCGACCCCCCCTTAAGACCAAACGGCGTCATCCACCTAATTGGCCTTGCACCGTCCACCTCTGTCCAATTAACCGTGCACCCAACTAGCTCTGGTAGTTAGCTCATGATTGGATTCGACCTGGCAAGCTTTCATCCTCCAGTGAGGTAATGCGGGGCATTTTCCTCATGGTGGTCTGCCATGGCCGTCGAGGCGGGTGCTCGGCTAGGGCGTCGCTCCGTGCTCCGTTGTCTCAATTGAGCAGTGCTTTTGTGTCTCCTTGACTTGGTTGCCTCGCTTGTGTAGCAGTTTCACCGATGGAGCAGCAGGCCGCCGGGGACGCCGTTGCCACGCTTGCCATGAACCAGAGCAATCCCGCGCACGTGGTCAACCACCTTGTCGAGGCTCACGACCGCGTCCAGTCTGTCCTACATGTCTCTAGTGAGGCCCTCTTGCTCCTATGGTAGACGGTTGAACCGGTGGAGGTCTAGGATCGCCGGGAC
Organism: Miscanthus lutarioriparius; assembly: GCA_904845875.1. NCBI lineage: Eukaryota > Viridiplantae > Streptophyta > Magnoliopsida > Poales > Poaceae > Miscanthus > Miscanthus lutarioriparius. The sequence continues at coordinate 28,145,059 of CAJGYO010000015.1, forward strand.
GTGTTCACTGCCGCCGACGAATCGGGTTCGATGCCATTCCCGTGGCCATCGAGTTAGAGTGTAGTAGCAATTCAAATAATGCATCTATCTTGTTGCTCGTAGTCTATAGATGGATAAATGGGTAGCGGTAGAGGCGTTGGGCTAGGTGATTTCGCCGGTGCCGGTGTTGCCGCGACCAGACCCCGCCACGGCGCATGGCCATGTCTTCGTGCTGCACCATTTGTGGCATTTGATACCTTGATCGGTTGTGCTTTGCACGTAGAGTGTCATGGTGGTGCTGGTTGATGCCGGGGAGGTCCGTGCTCACCGGCGTTTGGTCGGACATGCCGCGGCCGTTATTAGTTTCGGTCAGGGACCATGAAAAGTCAGAATTCGAGTAAGGGCAGGGTGATAGATGCAAATCCATGACTTAGTTAAATAGTGTTTGAGTGAGCTTCGCAAATAGGAAAGAGAATGGGGGCTCTTTAGCAAAAGAGCCAGCTCGCGCGCGGGCTCCGCCGTGGGCCGTGTCCGTGCGCTGTGTGCGTGGGCCACGCCGATGGCTCATAGTGCGCGCGCACGAGGCGCTGGTATGGGCCGAGCCGCTCGCGTAGTGGGCCGTGTGGGTGGATTCAGTTTTCCTTTTTTCAGTGAATTAACAAATGTTTATTCAATTAAGTTATGAACTGATCTTTGATAATTAGTATAAAATTGTGTAGGTGTCCAAAAATAGTAAAACAAAATTTGTTAGGTTTACAAAAATACTATCTATCTGTTGTAGTTAGTTTACAGTTAGCTGTGATAATGATATATTCGTAAATTCAATTTAGAAAGCTTAGTATTAGTTAGCTTAATATTATAGGAATTTTTGTGGCAAATCGGGCAAGGATAATTATCTACCTATGAGTCCTACTAGTATAGGTCGAGTAGCTGCTATGCTCAGGATTTCGATAGCGTGAGTGACCTGTCGTTACTCACAATAGGTGATAATTATGATCACTCATGATAAAATGGTGGAAAGGAAAATGGTGACCGAGCAAGGATATGGTTTGGGTATTGATGGGTATAAGAGGTGTCCTGCGGCCAACAGGGCATAGCTTGGTTACACTTTTTCCTTGTCTATGTCGGTTAAGGACTGGCCGTTGCATTGGACGCTAGGCAAGTCACAGACTTATTATCCCAAGCATATACTTGGGCATGGGCGCAGGGAAGACTTGTTGCTCTCTTATCATGGGTTCTGGCTCTTTCTAGACCGACTGATTGGAGGCAGGGATGGTGGAGGTCTAAGCACCGCACTGAGTCCGGGACTCAGGAGCGGGGGCTTGGAGTTCTAGTTTAGACAGGGACCTAGACCCCATGATAGGAGAGTGATGGGTTGGTCCTTCTTATGCCTGGGGTACAAGCGGGGCATGTGTTTTCAGGGTACCCAGCTGGACACATTGATTCGCGAATCACTAGGCAATCCGGTATAGCCTGTCTAAACTCTGGCATCATAGTAAGAACTGAAGGATGAAAGGTGATGAAATGGAACTGTTTGCTCAAACCTTGCTTGAAAATAGAACAGGTGCTTACATAGAATGGCTAGATAATAAATTAATCATGGCTGCTAATATTAACTTATATAAGAATTCACTAATAGTATTGCTTTCTGCAAAAAGGAAACCAACAAACCATAAAGCTTATCATAATCCTTGGAGTCAGGAAATTATTCCCACTAGTTAGATAAGTCTTGCGAGTATATTGTGTACTCAGGGTTTATTTACCCCTGTTGCAGGTACTGCTTGAGACGTAGTCGTTATATGAAGGATTCTTCTGGTGGGCACAGATGGATCCTTGCTTATTATCGATAGATGTTTACTTGATGTTTATTTTCATTCCGCTATTTAATATTCCGCACTCTGACTTTGGTAATGTAATAATACAATTTTTAAGAACTCTGGATGTATGAAATGGACTAAGTTGTAACTCGTTCTCATTAGTGCATCCTTGGGGGAAAATGTGGATCTTTTGGGCTCTCCCTTGGGGTGTGCCCGACGAAACCCGCCCGCTATAGCTTGCTTTCGGGGAGCTTAGTGTCTGGTGGAAGACGAGCGCCTCCATAAGTGCATTATTTTGGGCAGTTCTGCCACAGTCACCAAGGTCATCCAGGTTCTTCTTGAGATGCTTCTCCTTCTCTTCGTTCTCAGCCTTCTCTTTCTTGTGTTTGTCAACACTCCATTGAACATCGCCTATGCTCTTCATGATGGGTTTCAGAACCACTGTCTATAGGGTCTCGTGCATGGTACTTAGAGGGAGTTGATAAGATCGAACCTATATGCACAGAAATAGTTAAGGAACATATATGAAAATCCAGCATAAATCTAGATACTGTGACAAAAAACCTACATATAAGTTTCATTTGCATTCATATAAGTTTCATTAGCCAGCATACAAATCAGAATCATATAAGTTTCATATAATCAATTATAGTCTACAAAGTCCATGACCTTGTGAACACCAGAATCATAGCAGATTAGAAAAATAAAACATCTAGCTATGGCTAACAATGCACATAAAGACTTAGAGCTGCTCCAAAGAGATGAAACCCAATCTACTCAAATCACTATGCTGAAATATTGAAGTGGCACCATCAAAATTATTCACAAGATTAAAATCATTGATCTATGATAAACATCTAGATAAAGCAATCTACTCAAATCACAATGCTGCTGCAAAATATAATATATGACAGTTTACATTGCTTGTTTAAAAACTTGAGTTCCATCTGCATTTATTCTACACTAAGTTGTTTTCTCTGCTCCATCTGGGCCTGGGATGAGTGAATGGCATGAGCCCAATTATTTTAGCATCTAACTCATCCAATTTAGAGACTACCAACAAAACTATCATGAAATTAAGAAAGAAAACCTACATATAAGAAGTTGTAATCTAAAGAGTGTGCATTACCTGCCATGGGTGGAGCTTGAACTATCGACTTCGCCGCAGTTGACGCCACCGTGGAGCCATAAATGGCACGTCCTGGCTCCTCCCTCAAAGCAGTGGTCGCAGATCTTGGTGGCCATTGCCCTCGGCGCCGCGGTGGAGGAAGAAGGCGCCGCCGCCTCCGCCACTTGCATGGCCTTCCTCTCCTTCCTCCTCGCCTCCACAGGTTCTCCTTCCTCCTCGCTATCTGAGTCCACCACGAGCACCACCGCCGGCTTCTTGACCACTGCCCTCGACGCCACCACCAAGGATGAGGGCGCCGTGGCCGAGGAAGAGGGCATGTCTTGCCTGGCCTTCTTCTTCACCGCCGCCAGCTGCTTCTCCTTCATCAACGCCGCTAGGTGCTTCTCCTTCCTAGTGATCACGGCGGCCTTCTTCAACTCCCATGGGGCGGCCGGGATGGCCTTCTTCTTGAAGGCCGGTGTCTTCTCGAACCCCGATGAGGGGCTCAATTTCTCCTTCACCGCTGCCGAGGATGAGGAACGACGGGCGAACCTCCCCATCTTCTCGTCCCTCAGGTTGTGCTACCTCTCTGGCCTTGTCATCTTTGACGACGGTGACTACGAGTATGGCTGCGGCGGCAGGCTAGGGAGGCGAGAGGAGTGGAGGTGGCTGTGCGCACGGTGGGGAAGGCAAGAGAGGAGTGGAGAGACGAGAGGCCAGAGTGAATGTGAGGGCTACGCACGTGGTGGAAAAGGCGAGAGAGGAGTAGAGAGATGAGAGGCCAGAGTGAATGCGAGTGAAAGGAGTGGAAGCTCCAATGCTTTGTACTGCCACTCCTCTCTCTGTTGGAGTGGTGAAGGGACGCCCTTCGGATGCGGACGGCTGCGACCGGTTCCTCAATTGGCTTACTACAGACGATTGTTAATAACACGGGTCTGAAGTAGGACCCTGACAGGACGGCCCCACCGCCACCCTATTTTAATGTATTGGAAACCTTTTAAAAAATAAACATTGCTCCCCGTTTGAAGTTACGAACGTAGCGCAATTGTTAGCTCACGGGGTTGTGGGCCTGAAGGTCTCGGGATCGATCCCTGCAGGGGTACAATTTTTTTGCCTTTTATTTTACTATTACAGACACATTTTTACAACACACGTCTATAATAGGAAATCTTTTGTGGATGAATGCTTAGTTTGGTTGACAAGATGATTTCAAATCAAAAAGTTGTCAACTACAAAGTTTTATAACTTTTCGAGATCTACAACTATTATTTTGGTAGTTTGTCCATCCGAGGTCATTTAAAAAATTCAAATTTCAAATTTCAAATTTTTGGAAATTTAAATTTAGTTTTCCATGACAAGATGATTTCAAATGAAAAAGTTGTCAACTACAAAGTTTCATGGCTTTTCGAGATCTACAACTTTTATTTTGATTCTTTCTCCATTCGAGGTTGTTTGAAAATTTTAAATTTTAGTAGATAATTTTTAAAATATGGCGTCTATTTGTAGAGGCGGCTCAATAGAGTAGTGTGGAACATCACAAACAGCAATTACAACTAAAACATCTCAATTTTCATCACTGCTACTCAGGATTGAACACCAACCATCACCAAAAGCAAAAGTTTCGATCATATCATCCAGATATATATATACATATCAACACTCATGCCCACTGGCAATCAAGGAAGAGCCTACGACACTCATTGCGGATCCTACACTCCTCGCTGTAGAAAAGGGCCCATTGCTCCCATGCTACCCATCCGGCGATGTCGCCATAGCGTCCACCTCATGATTGATGTCCGTCCTGGCGAGGCACCGGATGGGCCAGAGGAGGCAGATCAGTCCTCGCTGCACGGCATGGCACCACCAAGTCATCCTACAACACCACCCTTGCCTGTTGGCGGCGCCATGCACAGTTCTTGTTCTTCCATGTCGCATTCTTTGCCGCCGAGCCCGCTTCGTCACATTCGACCTTCCGCAACAACCGCCGGGCAGTGGCATCATTGGTGGCACCACTGTTGGACCTGTGGAGCACAAGAGAGAGACACATACGTAGCCAGTTCATGCCCAGCATGTCGAGCCACGGCGTGACAGTGCCACGGTCTTCCAGAAAGACGGTAGACATCCTAGCTTTGAAGCAGGCCACCGGGTGGCCGACGTTGGTGAGCTTGGTGATGAGGTTCGCCCGATACTTGTGCGAGTAGAAGGGCTCCCAGCCCACACGCTGTAGCACAGGCTCTAGTGGTATGCTCTGTCCCACATACGTGTCGCTGCACGCCCTTCGCATCTACAAACATGATACCCACAGGATGTCGAGGTCCTCCATGGGATCCGCTATGGCCTTGCCGACGTGGCTCGCAACCTCAGCAGCCAACTCCGGTGGAAGCTCCTCCATGGCGGCGGTGGCGACGGTGGTTGAGGGGAGTGACGTGAAGGCAGAGAGCGGAGCGCGTTGGGGAGAAGTGGATCACTGGGGAGCAATGCAAAAGGTGAGTTTCTTGAATGAAGGTGGAGCGGCGGTGGAAGTTTCTTGAATGAAGGTGGGCAGCAATGCAAGGTGGAGAGGTGGGATTTTATGAGCGCGCTCAGTTCTTGAAGTTTTCGCACGACCATGGGAATGATGAACGTCATAGCAGTGTGAACCAGGTAAACCATGTAAACGCGTCTGTAGTTCCCTAGCCTGCCCCCCATTTCATTATTGTATTTACTATAGACGCATTTTCCAAACACGCGTCTGTAGCATAACTGCTGGCTCATTAATTCTAATTGCAATTTGATTCAATTAGATTAATTAAGGAATAAAACATTCCAGCCTTCACATTCACAAGTGACAGCAAATTTAGACAAATTTTAGTTGCATTGTCACTATGTTCACTCATCATTTCAGTTGCATTCAACATCTACACATTACAAATTTGGACACCAAATTCCATCCATCCATTCATTCATTCATCTAGTTGCATTGAACATCTAGTTTCATTCATTCAATCAATGCATTCGGAATTACTTCATTACAGCGTACATTAGAATACATCCAAGGACAACACAGACAACACACACAATAAACATGTTCATCTTCCACTTCAAATTCTCCAGCTTCTGCTCCAAGTTTTTCTTCTTGGTGTCACCATTTGGACTATCCACTGAACCTTCTTCTTCATCCAGCAGCTCTGCCCAATTCGAAGGGTGAACAATTATGATGCCACGATCCTTCAACTACTGGAAGTACTCCTTTTCGAATCGATGGTAACCACATAGCTTAGGAAACTAAAAAATAGCCACAAATTAGAACCCTAACTATGCAAATTGGGGGGATAACACTACAAATAACTCACCCCATTCCTAGCACACTTGAAGTAGAGTTGGCCATGGTTGTCACCATCCTTCTTGGTCCGCTCCTCCACCACCCGAGCAAGACCGTAATCTGGGCAAGGGATCAGCGGGAACCCGCTGAGCTCACCAACTAGATCCGGAATGACTCCATGCTCGGAGCCAATGAAGGTGCTGCGGGCACCTTGAAGCCTACTTCTTGCCCGTCCACCTTTAGACAACTCTGCAAAATGAGACATCGCGTCTTGAGCTGGGAGAAGGGATGGAGAGCTTGGCGGCGGCAGCGGCAGAGGAAGGCATCGAGAAGAAGTGAGACAGACAGAGTGAGGTAGACACAGAGGGAGACAGAGGCGGATATATATTTCATTTGGTCCAACCTTGCTCCTTTGGTGATCCTATTTATTGTTTGAGCTCTCTTGTAACTCCGTGATGCTCATTAGCTCCATTCTTTTACCTCTAACGCACAGGTCGCATCAGAATGGTGACCTCGACACCAGTTCATGCCGCCGCACATTCCATCACCGCCGAACATCTAGCTCCGCCTCATCCTCGGTTCAACCAAGCAGCGCATCGACATCGTGGTGAGCTGTTGATGCTGCCTGAGCCCTTTGACTAACCTCAACCATGCTGTATCAGCCGGAGCACCGCCGCAATGCCCATGGCTACGGTCAAGCTCGAGTTTGACTCTAACTCATTCCAAGCGTGCTTTGCCATCTCAAGCTATAGGGGATCACCGACGTGCTCAGCTCTCCTCCCTGGTCCCTGGTGTGCTTTGCTCTTCGGCCTCCTGTTCTCTAGCGTGTGCTTCTCTGTGAACAGTGGTGAGCTCAGCAAGAACTTTTATGAGCTTGTGTGAAACTATGATGAATTTGCTTGTGTGAAACTTGCAATGTGAATTAAGTTTACTGGAAAAATGTGATTTTTATTACTAAAGCATCGATGAATTTGCTTATATTCTTCCATTTTCAATCTTCTTTTGTAGACTATGGAGGTCGAGGCCACTGGATGTATCTTTAGAACCGTACTTGTAATGAGTACTTGGAAGGATTGAAATATTTCCTAGCTGTTGCAGAGGTGGACATGAGGAATGGACATAAGTCATCTATGTTGTGCCCATGTGTTGACTATAAGAATGAGAAGCAGTACTCAAATTAGTTGTTAGTCCATGCACACCTAATTCTTTGAAGATTCATGGATGACTATAGATGTTGGAACAAAACATGGAGAAGGTGTCAATGAGCGAGATGGTGAGGAAGGACTTCATGAAACTTGTGTTGGTGGCAATGAGGAAGCACCCTTTGGCAATGAGGAACTATGTGATGATGATGTAGCAGAGATTGCTGGCAGCCCTGTCCCTACGGTTGAGAATCTAGAGGAGATGGTGCGTGATTCCTTTGGCTTTGATAAGTACACTGGTTCAGAGTTCAAGAAGCTAAAGCAGCTGTTGGAAGATATGAAGACACCACTCTATCTAAGTTGCAATGAGAGGTATACGAAGTTGTTCGCTTCACTAAAGCTTCTCCAACTGAAGGCGGCACATCACTAGATTGACAAGGGCTTCAGAGAATTGCTAGCAGTGCTCAAAGATATGTTTCCCAAGGGGAATCAAATACCTAGGACTACATATGAGGCCAAGAAGATTGTTTGTCTGATGGGATTGAAGTTCGAAAAAATTCATGCTTGCAAGAATGACTGCATCCTATTCTATGGTGACAATGTAGCCCTCACTGAATGCCCCAAGTGTGGGACCTCTCATTACAAGTGAAGAACCGACGAGAGTGATGACGACGAGGAGACATGTCGTAGAGTTCCTAGGAAGGTTGCTTGGTACTTCCCTATAATTCCTCACCTGAAACATTTGTTTGTAACCTCCAAGGATGCACGACTGTTGAGCTAGCACTCGGATGGGCGAACGGTTGATGATTACATATGGCACCCAACAGATGGTATTCAGTGGCGGGTCATTGACTTCAAGAATCAAACTTTTGCTGATGAGCCAAGGAATCTTTGGTTTTCACTCAGCACGGATGGCATGAACCCATTTGGTAACATGAGTAGCTCACATAGTGTCTGGCCCATGCTGTTAACTATCTACAACCTTCCCCCATGGCTGTGTTACAAGAGGAGGTACATGATGATGTCAGTTCTGATATCTAGTCCGTGTCAACTAGGTGTTAACATCGACGTGTATCGGAGGCCGCTTATTGATGATTTCAAGGAACTCTAGAAAGAAGAGGGTATCAGGGTGTACGATGGGTTTAGGAAAGAACATTTCAACCTATGTGCCATGCTTTTCACCACTATCACTGATATTCCAAGACATCGTAGCGTGTCTGGGTAGAGCAAAGGAGAAAAAGACTGCTTTCATTGCTTAGATGATACGGAGACTGTTTGGATGAATAACTCAAAGAAGAGGGTCTATGTAAGGCATCGACATTTCCTTCCTAAGTCTCATCCATACCGAGAGATGAAACATTAGTTTGGTGGCACTAGGGAGATAGGATCTACACCAAGGCATTTCAGCGGGCAACAGGTATATGACCAGGTGGTAGAGGATACCACACCTAAAGTTGACCCGGAGAGCACTGTCCTTGGAAAGCAAAAGCACAGTGCAAAAGCAAAGAGTGCTGGTAAGAAGAGGTGGAAGAAAATGTCAATCCTATGGGAACTGCCTTACTAAAAAGACATAGTGGTCCGCCACCACATCAATCTCATGCACGTGAAAAAGAATGTATGTGGGAGTTTGCTTGGGACACTCATGAATGACAAATGGAAAACCAAGGACCATGCAAAAGCAAGAGCTTACCTAGTGGAATTAGACATAAGGCCCGAGCTCCGACCTGACGGTACTAGTGCCTAGCCACCTCTATTTGCCATAAACCTAACCCGAGAAGAGAAGCAGGAATTGTGCGACTTCTTTTATAGTGTCAAACTTCCCTCTGGATACGCAGCCAACATCTAAAAGCTTGTGCCTGCAAGAGAAAACAAGATGCTTCCCATGAAGGCTCATGATTGCGATGTCATGCTCACAACGATGCTTGCAGTTGGTATCTAGAACATATTGCCAGAAAAAACCCAAATGGCAATCATGAGCCTTTGCTCCTTCTTTAATGCAATCTCTCAGAAGGTCATTGATGAACAATCACTGGAAGATCTTGAAAAGAACATGATTGAGGTGATGTGTCTCCTTGAGGCTTACTTCCCGCCGACTTTCTTTGACATATCCGTCCATCTCATTGTACATTTGGTTAAGGAGATCCGGTATCTTGGACCGATGTTCCTCCACCACATGTATCCATATGAGAGATTTATGAGCACTCTGAATAGGTATGCCAAGAGTTGGGTCCATCCTAAGGGAAGCATGGCGTAGTGCTATTCTACTGAGGAGGTGGTCGACTGGTGCCTCGGTTACATGGACCCCACCAATCCAATTGGCATCTCCAAGTCTCGCCATGAGGGATGGCTAGTAGGTAGAGGGTGTGTTGGGGAGAAGCACATTACTCCAGAGAGAGATGCCTACGAACGAGCCCACTTTCTAGTGTTGCTGCACATAGCAGAGGTGGAACCTTACATCGAAGAGCATATGGAGATGTTGAGGCAACAAAACCCGCACCGGGGCAAAGCTTGGTTAGCGAGGGCACATATGAGTGGGTTCAACATCTGGTTCAGAGATCGACTTGCCAGTTCAACCTCTTGCACAGACGAAAGGCTTTGAAAGCTGGCAAAGGGGCCTTTCTTCATAGTGACAACCTATCAAGGCTATAAGAAGAGCATGTACTAGAATAGTGCTATTTGTGTAGATGCATTTGACAGCAAGATGCAGAAGACAGTGTACTATGGTTAGATTGAAGAGATATGGGAACTCTTGTATGCAGGCTTCAAGGTGCCCGTTTTTTTATGTCAATGGGTTCAGGGAAGTCAGGGTGTCATGAAAGATAGGTATGGATTCACTACGGTTGACCTCAACCAAGTTGGGTACAGGGACGAGCCATTTGTACTCACAAGTCAGGTTTCCCAAGTCTTCTATGTGCGCAACACTAGAAACCAAAAACGACAAGTGGTTCTCCCTGAGAAAAAGTGGGTTGTCGGATTTGAAAATCCAGTGGACGAGGAAGAGTTCAATCAATCCAATGAAGTGCCTCCTCTGGATACTTCCATCCTCCCTATGATTTTGGCGAGCGAGCTAACTCCATATCTAAGAGATGGCCATAAAGAGGTTGCCCCCGTGCCAAAAAGACGTGGAAAATGGCAAGTACGCAAAAAAAAATGTGAGTTTTTGAACAATGTGCAATCTCATTTTTAGTTAACAATATATATTTGTCATCGCTCTTACTTACAATGTGATGTTACTTTCAGGAACTTTCAAGAAGGGATTCTAGCTAATGAGAGAAGTTCATGTCATCAAGGATGTAAATTGTAGAATGAGAGATGTAAATTGTACTAGATAAGTTCATGACATCTAGTCTAGGATGTTAAGCCCACAACTCCTTGTAATGTGCATGGTACCTTGTGGATGTAGGCTGAAATTTGCTTATCAAGACTACTTCATTTCATTTGTCTCATGACATGCATAGACTATATATGCTGCTAGAATTTGATATGTCATATCAGCACACATATGAGCAGCACACATAATCATCCATTCATATCACAGGAGCAGCACACACTTATGAGCAACACACATATATAGCTAATTAAATGTAGGTGTCCATACATATCCCAGCAGCATCCAGTCACTGCTATGGTCATAACAGCAACACACATAACATATATACATAGATAGTTCTCTTCTCCTCCTTCTCAGCCAGCATCTTCTTCAGCTCATGAGCATCTAGTATATGAGCATCCAGTATTTGAGCACACAGTACATACATGAAACCAGCAACATCTAGTGGCTGCTATGGTCATCATAGCAACACAAATATGCACCACATATAACATATATATACATAGATAGCTAATTAATTTAAGGTGTCCATACAGCATATCACCACACATAGATGAGCCGGTGTCCATACAACATATCACCACATAGTACATATATTAATTAAGGTAATTTAAGATCATCATTGTTTTAGTGGCATGATCACTTCGTCTTCTTAGCCAGGACGTCATCCACCTCCTTGGTTAGGCCCTCCAACTTCTGAGTCACGACCGTCAGCTAGGCACCCATGGTGTCCGACATCTCCTTAGTAGGTCCCTTCTCCTCCTTCTCAGCATGCATCTTCTTCAACTCTTGTATTTCTACATCTTGATTGTTCAGCAACTCCTTGACATCGTCAAGCGCGTAGTGAATAGCCAAGTGTTTTTCCTGTAGTGGTTTTATAACCACTGCCAGCAGGGCCTCATGCATGGTACCTGGAGGGAGCCTAAAATCAGAAGCCTACATATATTTCACAAAAATAGTTCAGTTAAATTCTTGATAATGCTGAAACTAAAACTAAAGCCAATAAATTCTTGACAATGCTATTTTCTAAACTAAGGTAACTGAAGCCTGAACATATGCCAAATACTAACTTACACTAAATTACAACTAACTAACATTCAGAATAAGATAAATGAAGCCTGAACTAACATTCAGTTAACTGAAATAGTTAACTGAAATATTCAGTTAACTAAAACTGCAATGCTATCCGATGACATGTCCACCTCTAGCACGACCGACACTGGCTCCTTCTCTGCCCTCCTCCTCCTTGCCTCCTCTAGCTTTGTTGCCACCGGCCTCACCGCTAGTGAGGAAGAAGAGGGCCCCGCCGCCGAGGAAGAGTGCGTGCCCTTCTTCTTCACCGCCACCGATGAGGTGGACACAGCCTTCTGCTTCTTGAACCTCAGCGAGCAAACTGGGATGTCCTCCACCTCCACCTTCATGTCCACCACCAGGACAGCCACTGACGATGAGGGCACAGCTGCGGAGGAACGGATGAAACGCCCAGTCCTTGGGTCCCTTCGTTTGTGGCGCCTCACGGGTTTCATCATCTCCAAGGGCAGCGGCGGTTGTGGCAGTGGAGAAGAGGTGAGAGGGGTGGAGGGTGGTGGTGGCGAGGGAGGCGAATGGAGGCGCAGCGCGTGGAGTTTGCGGGTGGCGAAGTGAGCAAGGCGATGTGAATGTGAAGGGATGGGGTGGCAGCAGTTATTTTATTGATATGGAAGAGACGCAGTAGTACAGACGCGCCTTGACTACATGCGTCGAACGTAACAACTACTCCAGACGCGCCTTTACTACACGCGTCTGTAGTAATTAATTACTGCCGACGCATGTTCCCAACATGCGTCTGCAATAGTTAAAATGATAATTTCAATTTTAAATCTTTGAATACAATTTTAGTGCAGTAAATGATTTAAAATGTAAATGTTATAAACATAAAAGTTATGGAACTCATCAAGATCTACAACTTTTATTTTGGAAAACTTCTCATGTGACTTTGTTTGTACAATTCAAAATTTGAATTTCAAAAAATGGGAAGTTCAAACAAGATTTTCAAACACCAAATGATGTCAGATGAAAAAGTTATGAACATAAAAGTTGTAGATCTCAACAAGATCTACAACTTTTATTTTAGAAAACTTTTCATGTCACTCTATTTGGACCATTCAAATTTTGAATATAAAAAAGGTAAATTGAAACAACATTTTGAAACACTAAATGAATTCATATGAAAAAGTCATGAACATAAAAGTTGTACAACTCATCAAGATGTACAACTTTTATTTTGGTCATTTCTTCATCGGAGAAAGTGTTAGTAACATTGTTCACAAATTTTACATATCTCTCATATGGTTTCATAAACTATAAGAGAGATATGTAGATTCTGTAAACAATGTTACTACCACTTTCTTGGATGAAGAAATGACCAAAATAAAAGTTATAGATCTTGATCAGTTCTACAACTTTGTTGTTGATAACTTTTTCAGCTGAAACCATTTACTGCTTCAAAATAGTGTTTGAAGTTGCTATTTTTTGAAATTCAAATTTTGAATTGATAAAACACAGCCACATGAAAAAATAACAAAAATAATAGCTATAACAAACAATAAATGGGTAGAGCATGATTTTACAAAAAGTTTGGGAAAAATCATCAAATTTGAAATTAGCATGAGGGAGAAAGACTTGTTACAAGTTTTAGCCAGAGATTAAAAAGAAAAATCACACTTGTTCATCAATCTTTGAACCAATGGAAATTATTGCGTACCCTATTTAAATTATTCAAACCACTTTATGTTTGAACTCCTTACATAGCGCAATGGAAAGACACTTGCTTCTGGGCCTGCAGGTCTCAGATTCAATTCTTGGGTGGGACACAATTTTTTGACCTGCTTTTTTTATCGCTATAGATGCGTCTTGGACACATGTGTCTGTAATAAGAAATTTCCTTTTGCCTGCCCTTTTTTTCCAAATTTCTTAGCATTCCCATATTCCCCAAGTCATCCACATCTAACTTCCTGCATTCTAGGGTTCTACTGTCCGCTCCCTGCTGCCGCCGCTGCATCCGCGCGCCTCCTCCGTCTTCGCCCCCATCCGCTCCCCGCATTCTAGGGTTCCATCGCTGCCGCATCCGCTCGCCGTCCGCTTCCACGCGCCAGTGTCCACCCGCCTTCATCTCCGACGCTTCGTTCGCCGAGGTCCAATAGCCACCATCTTCGAGGCTATCCTCCGCCATTGTCTCCAACTCCGTCCAGCAGGCCACGATGCACCATCTCCAAAGTGGCTGGGCGTGGTGGTGGCCATTCCAGAGGCACTATTAGCGGAGCAGAGGCCGAGGTCGACGTCATCTTCCTCTTCTAGCAACCCCTTCGTCCTCTCTAACATTGTAGCCTCCTCCTTCGACCCCACCTGGTGAGTTCTAACATGGATTTTCTTCAGTTAGATGTAGCAGCTTAGTGATTTTGCAATAGCCAAGGATTTGTTGTAGGAAAGGATATTATCGAGTCTCTGTTTGTTTTTGGTTGAGGGATTTTTGATGGATAGTTGTCAGATATAGTAGATAGATAAGGAGCAGTAGATGGATTTTTGAAAATTAGAATGTCTAGTTATGCTTGTATGATGGAACCTGGTAGTTTTGTTCTGGTTGAGTGGATTGAGATGTTCTTGTGCCTATGACATGAATGAAATACTAGACTAGTAGCATTGGTTTCTTAAGCCTAAACTTGTACATTAAGTCTTATCATGTAGATGTTGTATAATGGGTTGTAAATATTGATCTGGACTATTAGCTTTGCTATATTACTGAACACTTGCTCATACTCTACTTATGCTTGTTGATCAGTATAAACTCTTGTGGGTCATACTTAGCTGAGAATTTCAGTTAGTATTACATAATGTTGTATTTTCTGTTGCTTCCTAAACTATTGATCTAGTTGTTGACGATCTAGTTGAGTGGATTGACATGTTCTATAGCCTGAACTTGTAGATGTATTTTAGTCTACTCTGAATTTTCTATTCTGAATTGTACATCATCTCATGACATTTTTGCTGTTGTTTTCACTGCATATGTGTCAAACATGGCTCTGCGGTGCTATGAAAGGTGTCTGCACTTCTAGCTATTGACTGCAGTTATAGTCCCTATCAGAATGGTAAGATGTAGCTTTGTGATATACTAACACTAGTTACTATTAGATACCAGTGCTCTATCATGTTCACTAACTACCTTGCTCATCTTTGTTTGATAGTTGTCTGATCACGCATCTACGGCATCATCAGTAGGAGAAGACGAAGAACCAACTAATAGTGGAGAGGAGGGACACAACAGAGATGCTAATGAAGAGGAGGAAGAGAGAGATGTGGATGCAAGGGACCAAGAGGGAGATGGTACTGCAAAGGATGAAGAGAGAGATGCTAATGTAGAGCCACAGCAATCTGAACCTCCTCGTAAACCCCAGACAAGAAAGAGGACAGTCACCCGGTAGCTAGATGACAAGCTAACCATCATGGGGCTCACTCCGACTGGGTTTCCCATAGAGAAGAGGGCCCAAATAAGAATGAGGAGGCTGGTTGGTCTGATTGCTAGACAAAGGATCTCCTTGGTCCTACCTTCATTCAATTCACTAAGTGAACAAGACAAGATCACTATATTTGATGAGTGTGTCTAGCCTTGGTTGGAGTTTCCAGAAGAATTGAAGGCTACAGCGTGTAAGAAGATAATGCAGATGGTAGCCAAGAGTTGGAGAACCCACAAAAGCGATCTTACATGCAATTTCATCAATAAAGGGTTGGATGCCACGGTGAAGCACACATACATTCTGAAAGAAGATTGGGCAGCGTTTGTGAAACTAAAGGACAACGAAGAAGCAAAGGCAGCAAGTGAGAAGTACAAGAAGCTTCGGGAGAGGAACAAGCATGACCACTGCCTAGGGACAGGAGGGTATGAAGGGAAAGCCGCAAAGTGGGAGCAGGAGGATAGGGAGTTAGCCGCCCAAGGCATCAATAATCCTTGGGACCAGTTTCCCTGTGGTGGCCGCCCAAGGAATTTTTTGCATGCATGGAGTACTTTGGTTAGGTCAGAAGGAAGTGCTGAGATTCGTTGGTTGAAAGATTCTACTAAAAGTGTATCTAAGCTAATTTTAGAGAAGCAAGGAGCCCTTGAGTCTTTAGAGCTCTCTTTGGTTAGGGAAAATGATGTGCTCATAGAGGTCCTGGGCAACCCAGAACAGATAGGCCACATGCATGGTGTGTCTAGTTACAGTGGTTGGAAGCATTGGCCGGACTACGCCGGCATGTACAGAAAGATGAAGCAATCAACAAGTGATGTGGATGTGGAATCCATCAAAGAAGTTAAAAGCCAAGTGACAGAAGAAATTACCAAGAAGGTCACAAATGATATTATGGCCATGCTATGTGACCAAGGAGTGCATTTGAGGTCACCTTCCAACAACCCTAGCCCTGTAGGTGGTCGAAAGAGCAGCTGTGCCTTAGCCTCAGATGCAGTCGAAAGAGACAACTTCGATAGACTTGAGGCAACTCTAGATCTAGATATTGTGGACCTTTTGATAGAGCCAACACCGTGTAGCCTAGTAATCAACCCTGGATGTTATCAGATGGAGGTAGCAAGGGGTCGGGTCTTCGTAGCTGAAACTAACCTATGTTTACAACCAGTAATGTAACATTATGCCATTGTACATATTGACTATGTACATCCAGAACATGAGGACAAACCACTGAGTCTGCCCCCAAGTCCTGAGGTAAGAACACTTGGACAAGCTCTATACAAGAGGGTCTAGTGGAGGAGAGGCCAGATTGTGGTATCACCAAAGGTGCTCTCTTTTCCAAAGTTATCAAGACCTCCACTGCCTATGAGCTCCAAAAGCAATCTAAAGGACTTTGTGATAGGCAATGAGAAGGCGAAGAGTAGTGCCTCTAAGAGTGCAACCATTGACAAGCCAAAGAGTGGCACTACTGTAGAAAATAGTGCTTCAAAGGAGACTGATGAAGCGCCAGAGTAGCCTAAGTCCACAACTACTCCAGCTGACCCACCAACAAAGCCGAAGAAGGCAAAGTCCACAACCGCTCTAGCTAATCCACCGAAATAGCCTACAACAGTCAAGAGTGACCCTAGGGGTTCTATATGGAACAGGGCCAATGCCAAGTTCAAATTTGGAGAGTGTTTCCTATCAGAAACAGAGCTTGAGAAGGCAGGACCTGGGTGTGTTGCTCTTCATGCAATACATGAAAGAATTGAAGAGAAGAGGACAACCGGGATGGTTGCTGTGTTCAAGAAACAACATTTTTTTGCGTGAGGCAGACACTGAGTTTTTCGCTGTGGGATTAGAAGACTTGTTTGACCTCTTCAAACTTGATGGATTGGATGTAGGACTTCTTTGTGTGTTGACACTGTAAGTACAATTTCATCTATTTTCTGGGCTTGTTCATTTTTAGCTAAGGATGCTCTTCATATATTTGCTTGCTAAATTGCTTTTGTATGCTTCTTTATTCCTAGATCCCTAATTGTAGAAGCTAGGGCCAAAGATGTGCCTATTGGCATTATTGATCCAGATCCAGTGTCAATAAAGACTATGAACACTAATAAAGGCTATAGCGTGGATTATCTGGAATATGGAATATTGCCTAAAGAAATATGCTAAGAAAAGGTTTGTGATGTTTGCACATAACTGTGGTGGGCACTGGATTGCTGTCATCATCGCTCGAATATGGCAGAAGGTGATATACTTTGACTCCAATAGAGGAAAGAAGTCAAATTTGACTCCTATCAAATTTGTGATAGATGAGTGAGTATTGTCTAACCTACTATTGACCAATGTATTTCTTTCTTAATTATGTTAGTGGAAGTCAAATTTTTTTGATAACAACTCATGTATGTGTAGGGCTTTTGGCAATTGCCAACCCAAGCCGAAGAAAGGGTAGAGAAAATTGAAGTTGACCCATGCATTCAAAATTCCAGTAAGTAGTGCTTCACTTCTAGTTGTGAAGTCGTTTTGTCAATTCAATTATTAATCATGTGTTTTCTATGTTCGCAGTACCAGCAGCAAGGTCTAGACCACACATGTGGGTTCTTTGCGGGCCACCACTTGATGCTGGCGATGGCATAGGCCAATCTGAATGATCCTCAGGTACAACTGCAAATATATATATATATATATATATATATATATATATATATATGTATGTATATTTTTTATTACTGCTCAGCTGCTGTGATCTACTTGGAATGCATTGATCCCCTCTTGTTGTCATATATACTGCTGCTGTCAATTTTTAAAACTGCTGCTGTGATCTGGAACAAGATGAAGCTGCTGCTGTGATCTGCTGCTATGATCCTTTTTGTAGACTATGGCTAGCTTATATATATTTACTTGTAATTTTTGGTATTGCTGCTGTCATATATATATATTGCCATCTCTTGTTGTGCAGCTTCATTTTATGGACGATGGCTATACATATGTGCAACTTCATCTTATGACTACCTTTCTTTGTCTTAGGATTTTGAAGTGCAGTCCACTCCAAACAACTTTGCGGACATTAGAAAGAAGCTCAACTCGTTTATTGTGTCATAGATCCTCGACGAAACAGGCGAGTTTCATTGTTCACATACAAAACCATGATGAAGTGCCTAGTATATATGTTCATTTGATCTGTGAACTGTGTTTGGAGCCTGTGAGATACAATTGGAGCTGTGAGATATATACATGTGAGAATACCCTAGTGATGAACAATCGATCTATGAACTGTGTGTGATATGTGTGTACTATGAACAAATTAAGTTTTGAGATGAACAACTGTGATCTTGTATATATATATGTCATTTCTGTGAGATCTGTGTATATATATATGTGATCTATGTATATCTGCGCTATTTAAGCTGTGTTGTGGGCTACAGATGGGTCTAGGCTACAGACGCGTATATAGCATTTTCCTTACTACAGACGCGTCTGTAGCCTAGACCCGTCTGTGGTAAGGAAAATACTACAGACGTGTGTAGAGAATACGAGTCTATAGTACGTTACTTACTACAGACGCGTTTATAAACATTGTCTGTAGTAGTATTCTTACTACAGACACGTGTATTGTACACGTGTCGGCACTATGTTTCTTTACACAGACGCGTTTACAGACATCGTCTGTAGTAGGATTCTTACTATAGACGTGTGTACTGCACACGCGTCGGTACTATGTTTCTTCACATAGACACGTTTACAAATGTCGTCTGTAGTAGGATTCTTACTACAGACGCATATAACAGACACGCGTCTGAGATATGGTTCTTCACACAGACACATCTTAATCTTGTCATAGACGCGTGTTGGCAACACGCGTCTCCAGTAAGAGCTTACTGCAGACGCATGTAGATACTCACCAGTCTTTGTTAAGGGCTTATCACAAATGCGTCTTTGTTTTTATCACAGTCGCGTATTGGTAACACGCGTATGTAGTATGTGCTTATTACAGTCTGTAATAAGCCTTATTACAACGCGTCTGTGATGTGCCTGAACGCGCGTCTGTGATGTGCTTTTTGACATAGTAATGCACACATCCACATGGAGCCACGTCTCGATCTGCGCACGCTCAGTTTCACGTGCCTGTTGCTCGCACCCCCTCCGATCCCACATGCATGCACGGGGCCCAACAGCTACAAGTAGGTGGCTATGGTAGGCGTGGGTCCCACTATAACATGTGCAATAACATATCTATTTTTGCAACATCCAGATAAAATATTTGCAACACACATCTAAAACAGATGAGAAACATTTGAGATATACACTTGAAACACCATTGCAACATGTCCAACATCCCGATCTACTTCTGAAACATCTAGATGCAAACACTTGCAACATACAAAAGAATACAGATGAAATATTTGAAACACGCGTCTGAAACACTTGGAAAAAACACTTGACAACACTTGAAAAGCCATTGCAAACATACGTAACATACAGATAAAACACTTGCAACAAATTTGTGCAACATATGCAATATTTAGATAAACACACTTACAATATACGTCAGAAAAACAGATGAAACATTGGGGATAGACACTTGCAACATACGTGTACAAGCATTGCAACATATGCTACATCCTGATCGACTTTTGGAATATCCGTATGAAACACTTACAACATACCTATCAAACATTTAAAACATTTGAATTGTACAATTACAACATGCATCGTATCCCGGTGCGACCTCCTCCAATGTCTGCATCGGGCCACCGGGGCGCTGTAGCCGTACCAGGAGGAGAGGCCGGAGGGCTTCAGCGACTGACCTTCTCCTTGCGCTGGTGGTGCCTGTCAGCGTCGTTAAGTGGGGTGGGCATTGGAGCAAGAGTAGCGGGGCGGACGCGCGGAACAGGAGCAGCAGGGTGGGTAGCGGAGCAGGAGTAGCCGGGAGCAGCGTCAGGAGCAGCGGGGCGGGCGCGCGGAAGCAAGAGCAGCGGGACGGCGCGGTGAAGCAGGAGCCGGAGCCGGGACGACCGTGGTGCGGGGGTGGGAAACACCACAACAGATGCAGCCGATGCGAATTGGGAAAATATCGCTTTTTTTGGTAAATCATGTATGCCGAGATGAGGGGAGCAGGCCTGTGGGCGGGTCCACAGGCCCAGCTAGAAGCGTCGGACGGACACGCGGCGGTGGAGCATTACCGTTTGCCAAGAGTCCGAAGGCTCCAAAATATACCTTACCATACTTGTGCAAATGAACTGTTTGATTATTTTTGCACTTCGTAACCATCGTAGAACTATGGTTGCTCTTCATGTTCTACGGTACAGCATGTTCAGTTGGTGCATAACTTTGTACTGTCTCTGTTCTAAATTATAAGTTATTTTGATTTTTTTGGTATATCTATTTTGCTAAGTAACTTGATATAATATTAATATATATCTAGATACATAGTAAAATGGATGTAAAAAAAGTCAAAGTGACTTATAATTTGGAACGGAGAAAGTAGCAGCTAATGTTAGACCAGGTGTTGTTCACACTGAAAGTTCGACAAACAGAATGGTCACCATATTTTTAGCAAATTTTGACAAGAAAAAGGTCAAATGGTGTGTAGGGCACATGGCTAAGAATATGCATCGTAAAACCACATACATACCCAACACATTGCGAGGATGCACCTAAAAAATAGGGATGCGTTTAAGGTGCAGCATAGCAACGTTTGGCATGCAATTAGCGCTAGAATTTTAACCTTCTCTCCTTGAGCCCCAGGCTCAAAATACAACTCATTTGGATTCATACCAGAAAGAATTCCCCTACGTTCCATAATCGGCATATAATAAAACCACCCCACAATCTGAATGAAGTGCTACTTCCTTAGTCCCTAAACAGATTAACATCTAAAGTTTATTTAAGTCAAACTTTTTAAATTTGACCAAATTTATATAAAACAGTACTAACATGATTTCAATAAAATATAGTATGAACATATATTTCATGTCATATCTACTTACACTAATTGTTTCATAAACATTAGCCTTTTCTCTTTAAAATTCAGTCTGATTTACTCCAAAAGTTGATTTACTCAGCCGAAAAGAGTACCACATAGGAAAATAAAATATCATGCCGTATCATAGCTTGTCGTACCCGTTCATCAACGGATCGAATCGGGTCTACCTCATCTCGGTTTAATCTACCACCGTCCACCGCATTCGCCAACCCACCACAAGCTTGCAAACGGCACACGCAGCCTGACATTTCGTTGCGTGCTTCCTTGAACCATCACCATATATTGTTAATGCAGCACATCAGCACATGCGAGAGTATGCAACACATATCACACCACATGTGACAACATCTGTCCTTTGATGGCACCAGATTCTTTCAACATGTCTTAACCAAACTTGCAAGCTTCGAAAAACGGTGGCAAGCTGATGTCAACGACAGCAACGGGTGCAATGCATTACATTACATTACCGCAGACAACATATCATATCAGCATATGCAGAATAGTAGTTAGACTGACTTATGCATGATGCAGAATAGATGAAATCAAACAAGCTCAAAACGTATTTTTTTTTTCCAGAAGTAACATGGAAACAGCGAAATTGAAAACGATGGAATTCGGGAGGGGACAAAGATGTAGGAACTGATGTAAGCAGAAGGGGGCAAGGTTGCATGTGGTAGCAAGCAATGATGTCTTCTGGAAGAAGAAAGTAAGATTTATACACGCACTTGGCTTTCAATACGAGGACAGCAAACTCAAAATACTGGGGGAAATAGTTCAGGCTTCAGCTTATCATGTAAAGGTCATATGACCTGCTCCAGTTGTGTATTGAGCTCCAAAGCTACTGTTGTTTCTCAGCCGTGGAAGCCGTGTTTGACGCTGACTTGGATTCTAATTCACCACAAGCCCTTATAACTGCCTCATTCTGCGATAAAACATTGCAAAAATATTACTCGCCTGTCATATGAAGTGCTGGATCTGGATCCTAGCAACAATGAAAAGACAGTTCTGCAAGAGACTACTGAACCAAAACGTGCAAATCAAACTTGCAAGCAGGAAATACTGCTGTTCACTTTTACACGTTATTCATCAAGGTTTCAGACCTAAAGGTAACCTTAACTTCTGAGTAGGAAGACACCTATTTGCATCCATAACTTTAGTATAGGAAGGTATTTAGGTATTGACATGAGATCCATCCATTGAGCATTTTTGAACATCAGATTATCAAGTTGTCTAGCCGACCCTAGTTGCAATGGGACCAACCAGCCGACTAGTCGAGTCATTCACCAGCCCGTTGGCCCTAGTCGTCCTGTATATTTCAAAACCGATATACTATATGGTATAAAGCAAACAACAAGAATATATAAGCACTAGAGCAGCAGATTCTTGTGAGATTTGATGTCTAGTTGGTCAGTTACTTGTGAAAGAAGTGTCATGCACTTCTGTACACACATGTTTATGTATTATGTAAGCACTAAGCAGAGAGAAGCGGCAGCAGCAGTAGAGCATGAGCCATGAGACGAGCACAAGCCCAAGTGGGTACAGGGAAACCCTATTGGGGTGAAAAAAAAGAAAGCCCAAGTGGTCCAGCTGCAGCCCAGTATGCTGTCTGAAGTCTCCAGGCTAGTCGTGCACCACCTAATCATCGATTAATCGTGATTAGTCGATGACTAATCAGACGAATTGATTTCTGGTCAGTTAAACCAAGTCGTAGAGCCTAATCAAGGCCAAGGGACCGATTACCGACTAATTAGTGGGACAACTTGATAGTACTGGATAAAGGAAGAGTTGGGTGCAAAAAATGAATAACTACTGCCTCAGGAATGAGCAACCTAAATAACGAAATCAATATCTCTGCATGTATGGGCTTTACCAAAAGGATTCTGAATCATGATGCAGTGTACATACAATTCTGTTTCCAAAATTATCTAAAGGCAGTTAGTAAGATGCATGGTATCAGCTTAGAGTAGCAAGATAACACACTTGTACTATGTCTTTTACTCTTTTATCATCAGTTTGTTACAGAAATGTAAGGAACATCTAATGGAAGTAACTTGAATAATTGTGCATTATGCTCCATGTATCTAAATCTCAATAAAAGAAAGGATCAGGAGAAAACAAGTGACCAGTACGGCCATTCAATACTTGTGCAGCAAAACTGCACCAGCTCAGAGGTAGTGTGTTCAGGGGAAAGAAACACTTGTGATTTATAAAATGCAATAGAATAGAAGGATCAAAAGTTGATGAAAGCATACTTGTGATTTGTGAGCAAGTAACAAAACTAAGCTTGACAGATGGTGATTTTCTTAAAGATCAGTTAAATGGACCTAAATCTAGGTTTTCCAAACAAATGATCTTCTGTGACGCTATGCATCTATCAAACCAAACAAGTGGCCATTAACACTGATCCCACCAAAAAAGGACTCTGCACTTGTGGTTGCACTGTATCGTAGGAAAATATTCAGTGCAAACCACATCTTCAATGGAATTGTGAGATCCCCTAGAAAAATATACTTAGGAGTTTAAGATAAATTTGAACAATGCACATCCATAGTGCATTCTATAGATGTAAATTGCCACAAAATTTGAGATTCAAACTGAACCTAAAAATTCATATGCACTGAAGACAAAATTCTACCTGAAATTTGTTATTTTCGTATGAGTTTTTACAAAATGAATTTGAATCTCAAATTTTGTGGCAATGTACATCTATAGATGCAGTATGGATAAGCATCATTTCAATATTTTTGAATGCTCCTAGGGGGTTTTCAAGATTCCACTGAAGATGTGTTTGCACTGAATATTTTTTTCCCATGTATCATATATGTCACATGTGGGCATGGGTAATGGAAGAGATTTTGCCAACATTTCTAGACACTCTGATCTACAACAAGCTAGGCTCATGAATCACACAAGTTCCAATTAAAAAATTAAGGGATTAACAGGGAAAACTCAGGAGCAACTATTGATGCTTGCAAAAATAAGATTCAGGCAGGAGCAGGAAAAAACAAGTATTAATGCAGAAAACAAAAAGTATAGCAGAGCAATGCACTGAGGACCTGCAGCACCAAGCTTCAGAAAAAGGAAGCACACTGAAGAAAAAAAAATAAAAGAGTTGTTTCCTTTTGTTAAGCAGTCATATGTTATAGGCTATTCCAACAATATCCAATCAAACTACTATACGAGTCAAAATGAAACGGTTTGCCTCAACCAGGAAGAATGAATCATCATAGGTAAGCATCGTATACTCTAAAAATTCTTCTAAAAATACTGAACCCAATCGTTGCATAAAAGTTCGTACCGCACTTTTATGTTTACGAGCTAAAGTTCTAGCACATGAAAGTCGAAGTATATATTTTAGTCGATACAAAGTCTGTTTTTTCAAAGATCCACTATGATAATGAAAAAGATTTATTCCAAATAGAGATCCTACTCTACAAGCTGAAGCTACACAAGATCATGAGGGTACAGGTCTTTCTTCAAAATGGTGTATCATACCGCGTAAATTTTGAACATAATGTTGAAATGTTGTAATTTTGTGAATAAATGTCAACCAAAATACTATCTTCTCAGTGAGCTTGGTATCAATGTGATGTACTCCATGGTAATCTGTTGCCTATATGATCATGATGCAAGCACGTAGCAACGCACAGGCACAAGCCTAGTTGCCAGACAAGACAAACAGCAATCCAGCAATAACTCCATGTGCAAAACAACACAGAAATACAGCAACACCCTCACTGCAATTAAAGAATCCGCTAAGTAATGTTTACTGCTAGATGCTGGTTATATCTTTCACCAAAATAGAGAAAAATAGAACTTACACTGTAATTAGACCCAAGCTCTGCCAGCCTAGAGGTTAAGTTTAACACGAAGGCAACTCAACTGCCCATATACTTCAAAGCTCTACACTAGTCCACGACATTTGAGATCAATAGACAGAACGCTTGAGTAAATGACTGAATGAAAAAAAATCATATTTGTGGGATTAGATCCCTCCTATTGGTTGACAAATGCAGCTATCGCAGAGACGTGCCATGATTATGAGGAAATTTCATATACAGGGAAAAAAAAGGCTGCCAATTTTGGAGGCAAGTTTCAGGAATAACATTTGCAAATCATCAATTGAAACCTTTTATGCAACTCCTGCATGACACAAGTCGACTTTAATAATCCAATCTAGAAGCATTAACCATTTCTTAGAACCTATTGCATTTATAGGTACAGCAAGTTTTCCAGTTTTACTCTGGAGGTAGCTTATTACCTTCCCTAATATTATGGCCAAGTAGCAGGAAGAACAAACCAACAAGGTGCAAAATCAAGTTTTAATTTTAATAAAGCAAAAATACAAACGAGTTCCTGACAGGAACTACACAGAATCCCCAGAGCAATTCGATAAGGCTAAGATAAATACGTTCAGTCTTTTGTGTAAACCTCGTCATCGTCGATTCGTCGTCCCTTCCTAGAAGGCAAGAACCCCTTACTCTCAAATCATAGGCATGCTGCATGCACTCCAAAATCGAACCACGGCGAGTCGGAATAACTGATAAGCTAAGTCCATTGGAAAATCAAGCCGAAGATTCAGCAAGCAACAATCAAACCAACATGAACCACGAATGGGTCGAAGAGACGGCGAAGAGCCCATTAGCTCTCCCCACAACGCTGCACGTATAGCACCGGAGCGGGAACGTAATAGAGGAGGAGCAAGATAGACGACCTGCCAGAGCCGCTTGAGGCGCTTCTTGGCGTTATTCTTGCGGGTGGTGGTAAGCTTGATGCGCTTCCACAGCAAGCCCGGGGAATCGTTCCGCTTGACCACCTCCAGCGCCCGCGTCGCCCAAAAAGCGCCCCCCAGCAGGCCCCCGCCCGCCATCGCTGCTGGATCGGTAGGCCTCTTCTTCCTCTGGTTTCTCGCGCGTCGGCGGTGGCGGTGGCGGCGGTGTCGCTCGGAGACGGTAGTGAGCAGGACGGGACAAGGGTTTTGTCAAGGTTTGGGCTTGGGCCTTCGTGGGCCTACGGATTAAAAGTTACGGACTAACGGTATTGTCTCCAGTCAGTGACACCCCTCTCGCCTCTCCTTTTTTATTTTTTTATTTTTATTTCCTTTTGCTTTTTAATTTTTACTATCATAACCAAATTTTTTTCTTCTATATACTATGAACAAATTTTAAGTGAAAAAAGTTCTTTAGGATTAAATAAAAAATATTATGTTGGATAAGTTGTGTATAAATTTTTGAGACGTTCAACAACGAAAAGTTATTTGTATAAGTTACATTATTTGTAAAATTTGGTATATAAAGTTTTAGTTAGAATTTTTTTGTTGAGAAATTATTAGGACCAATTTGTCTGTTGATAGTTATGAACAAAAAATGGGTTGCAAAGGTCTTATATAAAAATTGTCATGACAAGTTGATTATAAAATTATATGAAATCTCTATTAAAAAGGCTGAGATAACAAGTTGTGGTGATAAGTTTTGTCTCATAAAATGTAATGCACAAAAGTTATATGTATACATTCCAAAAAAACAAGTTGTAAAAACAACTTTTCTAAAAAAAGAAAAGTCACGTATGTTCTTTGATGGTTCGTTGGTTTCTAATCTAGCGAACATTTGCTTATTAGTGTAGCCACCCTCTCTGCTCAGCCTTCTCTACCCACTCCTCCGCCCCATAGCTAGAATTCCCTCATTGCCCTCTGTCTCTCTGTTGGTGGTCACTAAATGCCAAATTTGTCCGTCAATTCTCTCAGAAATATTGGAGACCTAGCCTCACTAACATGCATATTTAGTTTCAAATAACATATTTTCACATGTACTTGGAGAATTTTGGTCACATGAATCTTTTAATGGAAAACACATGAAATATGGCAAATAAGTCCAAATTCTGATCCCAACAAATCGCCAACACACATACAAAGACCATAAAGCCAACTCCACTCCAATTTGGTTCAAACCAAAGGCACACGGGGAGGATCAAGACCACAAAGACATGGCACCATCCTAGGGTTCGACTGATCCTAGGTGGGAAAGGCGATTTGGCCGATCCCCCGGGATCTCCTCCTAGCGGATCTTCGGTGCACCTCCTTAGGGGGTCATTCCCACCTATAAAAGCATCAAAATAATGGGTTTGTTGAGAGTCTGGTTGTTGCCACACAAATTGCTCTTGCAATGAGAGTAGAGGCAACATTTCCAGTAATGCGTCGTTTTCTTAGGAAGAAATAATTTGATGAAATTGACTACAATGAAATTGACTACAGTGAAGCTATTTTGCAAGTTGAGAAGGATTTTGAAGTTAATTATTTTTTGGTTATGGTTGATATGGCAATTAGTTCATTGAAAATCATATTTCAAGGACTCCGGTCATTCAATGGAATATTCGGATTTCTAATGAATTCAATATCCTTGAAGTCATTGGATGGTGTTGATCTAAAAGTCCAACGCACTAAATTTGTAGAAACTTTCTCTTCGGATGGTTCCTCAAATGTTGATATAAATGACTTGATTTCTGAGTTATGTGTTATGCATTTTACTTTGCTAGATAGGGTAACGTCTGCTATGGAGAATTTTGAGTTTGTCATAGAAAGCAGATTGTGTTATCCTAACATTTCCATTACTTATCAAATCCTATTCACTATGCCTGTGACTATTGTAACATCCTAGGTGTTAAGCTTGCATAATTTGACTTGCATTGCATGAGCATGAGCATCAAACATTCATATTTCAGCTTTTACATTTGAAACATATGAAACATGCCTTGTTATTTCATGTTTTCTTTGTGTATGCTTATGATCATGAGTGAATAGGTGTAAGTAGTTGATGTTAGTTACTAAAACATCTTAGCTACACTTAGGATGACTATTGGAACATTGTTCATGAAGATCACTTTGTCTAATTAAGCTCCTAAGTGATGATATACATGTTGACCTAGAAAGTGAAATGTGTAACCAATGTATGAAATATTTGTGTGACCTTAGGAATAGCTTAAACATGTTTAGAATGTCATTATGAACAACTTTGGTATTCATGGCTAGAGCTAATGTGGTCACTAAGTCATAGCTTAAATGTAAGCCATCATTTGAATGTAGCATGTTTGACCTGGTTTGAACTATATGATAGAGACTTTGCATGGATGTGGTCACTAAAGCAAAGTTGTAGTATTTGATGAGAGGAACAACTTTTATTTTTGGGTTATAAGTTAGTTCAGCTCCTAACATGCTTGAAATTGGCTCACAAGAATAAGCTTTTTCCTGTTTTTGGCACTTAGAAAAAATTTGCTAAGTGTTTGACGCCGACAGTGTGACGAGCTCAACTTTGGGCTGATTTTACTCCCTAACCATTGCAAATTAGGAGAAAGTTTCTTAAGCATTTTTGTAGATGGTACTTAGGGATACAAGTTTTGTTCAGAATATTTGCACTAATAATCTATGGATTAGGAGTTTGATTGCCACCAAAACGCGTTGTCAGGCTCGTCCTCGCGTTCTGAAGAACGTCGCGCCGCGCACTGTCCTGGTCGACCGCCTTCAGACGCTGGCCGCCGCGTGGAGGAAATGAGGCCGCGTGTCGCCGAGGTCCTGCCCAGCCAGGCCATGCCGAGCCAGAGCGCGCCTTCAGCCTCCCCAGCATCCGCCCGTGACGTTCCGCGCTCCCATTTGCATTTCCTGCCTCCTCGTTCACCATAGCGCTCGCCCGCAGCAGCCGCAGCGGCACCGAGCTCGCACCGTCGCCTTGCCGGCCACCCTACTTGCACCGCATCACTTCTCCGCCACCGCAGCAACTCCACTGTGATCCCAGCGTCTCACCGTTCTCGCATTGCTCGCTAGCCGCGCACGGTAAGGCTTTCGTGCCGCGTTCGCCCTCGCCGGTGTTCCGCCGCCATGCTCCGTCGCCATGGCCGGGATGCTTCCATCCGTCGTGTGCCACGATAGTGATTGCTGTGGTTTCGCCGTAGCCTATAGATGCTTGGCCGAGCCCTAGATTGAGTCGTCGTGGTCACCTCCGACGTATCGCCATCGACCCGCACCGTCGTGCCGCCATGGCCGCCACCGTCGAGCTTAGCTTCACTAATCAGTCCACCTAGCTACCATATCGGGTGTGCAAGGTCGCGAGGGTCACCGTAGTTCCGGTTCCGTCGTCGGAGAAGCCGTCGTCGGCGAACTCCGGCCGTCCCGCGTGTTCCTCTATTTTTGCCATCGCTGACGTGTGGGGTCGACTGACCTACGGGCCCCGCCTGTCAGCGACACAGTTTCAAAGGATAGTTCATTTATTTTTAGATTTGATGCAAACTTTGAAAAATGATAAGTTGAGCTGTAGAGATCAAAATCTTGTGAAACAAATTTTGTTGTGTCCCTCATGAAGAGTAGTGTTTTATAAAAATATAATATGCACAGTGTTTTATAAAAATGATAAAATGGTGATTCAAATTTTGTTGGTTTTGTATTGATATGCTCTAGCTAGGAAAAATATTAATCTTGCTGTAAACTTGATTGAAATATGGTCTTTCTATTTATCTATTAATAAATGGTATTTTCTAAGGAAATTTGTAGGGATAAAAAATATGTAACATATTACTATGCAAATTTTTGTACAGTAGTATGGCACTAATATGAAGCTAGGAAAAATATAGAATCTATTGTTTGACACTTTTCTATAGGGTTTACTATTTTCACAAAAATAAACCCTTGCTAGCTTGTCATTTTTGCATAGGATGATATACATGTGCAAATTGTATGAAATTTTCACAGTAGTCTATTGTGAGCGCTAGGAAGCTACTATAATTTTCTGAGAATTTATTGTGCATAGTTGGTGTATGTTTGTTATTTACCCTAATTATCTAATTAAATTAATAAAGGCATTTAAATAATTAGATTGTGATTAACCATGATGTTTTCTATGGTTCTTATGATGCATAGTAACTGTTGATGTCAATGGTAAGACTTAGAAGCACTTGACTGTATGCAACTAACTAATTATCACTTTATAATTCAAATATAAGGTTGCATGTACAGTTTTGATTTTGTGGATGATTTCATGTGGATAATGATCTTTGCTATAAAATTTGTTAATAACAAAGTTGTAGATAACTTACTAATATATCTTGTGTTAAATTTACACAGCCATAGGACTCAGGGTTTTAGAGTTCTAGCTGTTACAAGTTTGCTGTTCGAAATATTTACTTTCTGGAAAGATTTGATTGACCGATTTGTTAGACCTAGATAACTGTTGAATCACCTTAAGAGTATTAAAAGCAAGTTGTAGACAATTTCATAAGCTTTCCAGAATGTCCACATTCATGTGATTTCGATATATATAACTCTAGTTATGGTTAAAACCAGTAGCTGCTGTTTTATAGTTCGGTAAATGAGTTGCATGAGTGTTTGCTTAGGTGATAGAGAAGAGATATGCACCTACTCAGTAAAATATGATGTACTTGTTATTACTTTCACACCATGCTATTGAAATTTCTTACAAGGATGCATTCATCATGTTTTATCATATTATACTTGTCGACATTTATGCATTCGCAATATCTTATGTCATATGCATGTATTTAGGATCGACCGAGGAAATAACATTGCTGGAATTCAACGAAGAAGAGGAAGGGGACCAGCAGGGGATTCCTCAAGCCATAGCTCCTGAAGAAGAGGAGCAGAATCTAGAAGAGCTCCCGGAGTGCCCTGATCACCGCCTTACTTCTTTTCTGAAAGGCAAGCCCTAGAGCATTCTAAGTCTTCCATTGTTTTACAAAATATCACTTGAGTCCTTTATGTTTGATGCATTAGGTTATAAGAGTTGATTGAAACCACTTGATACATATAATTTGCTTGTCTAGAAATACACCTATAACCCTATGTAGGTCTAGGATCGAACATATGTTTAGCCATACTTAGACCGGTAGAAGTCGGGTGATTTCCTGTCACCTGCGAGATATAGGTGGAGACCGAAGCACGGTTGGCTATATTTGCTATCGTGGAAAAGAACCATGGGGTAATATAAATCGAGGCCAGGCGGAGTGTATGCGTAGGTTGACTCATGTGATTCCGTCTGTGCTGATTAAGGACCGTACCGTTGTTGGCACTTTCGACAAGATTGAACGCATGCCTATCACTTAGCTGGCCAGATAACTCGTTTCGACTACAAAGCCGAGTAGCTCAACTCAGACCGGGCCCCACTCTATCAAAGTGCGCACTCTGGATGGTAGTAAGGATGTGTGGGGAGCCAGACGTGAGCCCAAGGGCAGGGTAGTCCTGATCGTCCTAATAGCTGGTCGTCCCTGATTGTGCGACGCTGGGTGAACCCGCGAAATATGGACCTAAGTTGTACCAAAGGTGACCTAAGGCAACCATGGCTGGTACACCTGGGTTTGTGTTAGGAATAAATTCCCAGCTGGTTGAAATCGATTCGAATCGCCGTCTCTCCCAGATAGTGAGAAACTTGGCTAGCCCCAACATCATAGTAATTGTATTATGGAATGTGATGGTTCGAATAAAGATGGAATTACTACACCGGCTATGGTTACTATGTATGCTCTTAAAATAATATACCACATGTTTGGCACAGGATAGTTGCTAATCTAGTGATAAATAGCTATAATTAACTTGATATCTGAAGTATAATTGTATAATTGAGTTAATCGCTTTTTATGCAAAATGTTGTCAAGCTACCTCCACTTATAAAGCCTTGCATAATCCTTGGAGTCAATTTATTTCTAGTTTATGACGGGTAAGTCTAGCTGAGTACCTTCTCATACTCTGGGTTTTATTCCCATTGTTGCAGATGGCACCGTATTTCATGGATATTGCAAGAGTTGCTTCTATCCCGCTGTGGATGAGGACTAAGCCTCAGGCAGGCATCTTTATTAATCCCTCTATATGCTTTTGTGGACTGTGATCGTATGTTGGCACTATATTAAACTATGTTGACAAATGCTACTTTCGAACTTAATTTACTTCCGCTATTATCTATCAAACTTGGTTTGTAATAACTTTATTTCATACTCTGATGATGGAAATGTATCCGTGAACTTTATGTAATATGTGACATGTATTTTGAATCATGTACGATCTTGGTTATTTGTGGATCGTTTATCGAGACCCATCATGGTACTCGACAAACTACCGGGTTTATTTGGGCTCAAGTATGATAGTGCGACCGCTTGCGGGCTGCCATTGTACTTGTGCTCTTATAAATTGGTCGGTTCTACGACAGCTGGTATCAGAGCAAGATTCAACGTTAATTGTCGCATGTGTATTTAAAACAAAGGTTTTTATTTTTCAAAACCATTTTCTAGCAACTAATAGTTATAAAAATAGGTTTTTGAAACCTAGAGTTGAAATCTAAAGTGTGCTAGAGATCACTTTCCTTATGCCCAAATTAAGGACTCTTAGGTGGCTATTTAAGTATTAACTTGAGGGTTTTTACTTTTGTTGTCTATACGACGTGCTATTGTATGGATGCCATTCACTTAAATGGTAATGTATGGATCAAATGCCTCTACGCCAAGGTAGAAAGGTAAGTCAATGAGTGGCATGACCACAAGATGTGAGCGTGCGGTCGGGGAGAGTTAGCTTTGGTACGGCTATGTATGCATGCTTGCATGTGTATATGGTGCGTATTTAATTGTGGGTATAAACTGTCATCGCGTAGCTTTGATACGGAAGTATATGTATGGGTATACATATATGGAAGTATTTAGATTTACATTCTGCATATTTAATTGTGGGGTTGGGCTGAAATGAAACTCTTATGCAGGTACACTAACAACAAAATGTGTAGCTCGACTAGTTACGCTATATATGAGAGAACGTATGTATGCCATCGTGTATATCGTTAGAAATAATTTTTCCTAAGTTTGTGAGGACGTATGGAACGTGCATGCATCATGATAATAATTATTCAATACTTGCATAGTTCCTCCCCTTATAGATCTCTTACTCGGTTATGTAACTCTTATCGATTATGACCTTGTCTCACGAGAGTTGCACATGTTGTTGGTACTGATGGCAGCACCGGCTGGAAGAGAGAGTTTTCTATTGATGTTTGGAACTCCTGCTCTGCTTTGGAGAGTCTTGCACTTTGCGGGGTATTATGAACCGCCCCTCTATCACCGGAATGAAGTATACCTGGAGGGACTTGCGCCAGCAGCTTGCACATGCCTAGCATGTAGTGATGGATCTTCAGCATGAGGTGCATTATCTAAACAACCAACTGCACCCGATCCTTGATGAGGAAGACGAAGATCCAGAAATGTTAGTAGAAGATGACAGCCGGGACGAGGAAGAAGTGGGGCCAGAGAATGAGGATGATCCTATCTCCGACCTCGACAGCAATCATGAGGAAGATTAGAATCGCCTAGTGACTAGTTGAAACGCTAGATGTATCCCTGCTATTATGTAATGGACTTATAGTTGAAGTGTGGTAATTTCGGTTGGACTTTCATGTAATATTGGTACTTTGCATGTAAGTTGAACGTTAACGAAATTCCAGTTTCGTCTTATTAGTAATTATGACTTGTATGTTAACGCGCAGCGAGCTCGATAAGTGGTCAAATTGGTGATGTCATGTTGCAAGAATGAATTATTATGCCTCTATTTTATTGTATGAATTTAAGATTCTCTCTAGTAAATTTAGTTTGGCATGATTATACAATTCATCTGCAATCTCTTGACATCATCCAATAATCACTTATTGTTGCAACTTTGTAGATGACTCGCACTCATGCTGGGGCAAGCAGCAGCCAAGAGGGCAATGACGGTGACTTACCACCACCACCACCACCACCGTCGGCTAGTGAGTTCTTTGCCCAATTCTTGGGAAGCCAGAGGACTATGGAGGAAGCCCTGCGCCTCATTACGCAGAACACAGCTCATGCCCACCAATAGCAACAGGGGTCTGAGCCAAATCAGTACAGCTCCTTCAAGGATTTCTTAGATACCAAGCCCCCTATCTTCAAGGTGGCTGAGGAACCGCTTCAGGCGGATGAGTGGCTCAACACTATTGAGCAGAAGTTCCATCTGCTAAGGGTCACCGAGCACCAGAAGGCTGAGCATGCGTCCCATAAGCTACAGGGACCGGCAGGGATTTGGTGGACACATTTCTTGTCCTCTCTACCTGCCAATGCACAGGTCACATGGGAGCAGTTCAAGTTGGCCTTTTGGGGACATCACATTCCCCTAGGGCTAATGCGCATGAAGGCGGCTGAATTTATGAGCCTCACACAAGGGACTAAGACCCTTACAGAGTATATGCACGCTTTCAACAATTTGTCTAGCTATGCTCTAGGTTTCGTTGATACTGAGGAAAAGAAGATAGAAAGCTTCAAGCGTGGTCTTGGCCCGAAGCTGATGAAGACTATGGCCAACTCCATGTGCACCACCTACAACGAGTTTATTAGTGATGCTTTGACCCAGGAAAACCACAACAATCTACATGCGGTAGCTAAGGGCTGCAAGAGGGTAGCAGAGGTAGGCACCTTAGGGTCATCTCAGTCTAGAGCTCCTGTAACAGCTAGGTCACAGTTCCACCCACCAGCGCCAAAATTTAGGCCTCCACCACCAAAAGCTCAGAATAGCCGACCACAGAAAGTATTCCGTAAGGCGTTCACCATTGCCTTACCTAAAGGGAATGGAGGGCAGGGAAGCTCCACAGGACCTTGGAGCAATCAACGTTGCTTCAACTGCAATCAATTGGGTCATTGGTCCAAAGAGTGCCCCCATCCTAAGAAGAACAGCAATTAGAATCAGGGAAATCAGAGGCAGGCGAATCCTAGGGCACGTCCTGGATATGTGCACTACACTACTATTGAAGAGGTTCCTATGGGAGAAGTTTTCACCGTGGGTATATTTCTTGTTAACAAGCATCCCGCCATTGTTCTATTTGATTCGGGAGCTTCTCATTCATTTATGAGCCAATCATTTGCATCTAGACATAATCAGAAAGTAATTAAGGTAAGCAAGGGTGGTTATAGTATAAGTTCAGCTGGGGCTACTATCTCTACAAATAAGATGGTTAGAAATGTGCTCATCTCTATACAAGAGAGGGAGTACACGATGGATCTGATAGTACTGCCTGGATTATCTATAGATGTGATTTTAGGCATGAAATGGATGAGCGATCATGGTGTCCTCATTGACACTAGCACTCGTACCATTATGTTGAGAGAACCAAAGGGAGGTAATGCTTTCCTAGTACCACTTTCCCAAAATTTTGAACTCCAACACTTGGCTTGTGCTATCCAAACCACTACCCTGTGTGATATCCCAGTGGTTTGTGAGTTTCCTGATGTATTCCCAGATGAGTTATCAGGTTTGCCACTTGATAGGGATGTGGAGTTTAAGATTGAGTTAGTGCCAGGTACGGTACCTATCTCAAGAAGACCTTATAGGATGCCACCGAATGAGTTAGTGGAACTTAAAATTCAGCTATAAGATCTGTTGGACAAGGGTCTCATCCAACCTAGTTCATCTCCATGGGGATGTCCAGCATTGTTTGTAAAAAAGAAGGACAAGTCCTTGAGAATGTGTGTGGACTATAGGCCACTTAATGTTGTGACCATAAAAAACAAGTATCCTTTGCCGCACATCGACATCTTGTTTGATCAGTTGGAAAAAGCAAAGGTATTCTCCAAGATTGACTTGAGACCCATCAATGATTCTCTACGGGACGACATGCTCTTCAAGATCGCAAAATTCGACCCCTGGTACGCAAATATTGTTAATTTTATGGTTGCAGGTTATGTACCACCAGGGGAGAACAAAAGGAAGCTCATCTATGAAAGTCGTCTCCACATATGGGATGAGCCATACCTCTTTCAGGGTCTGCTCTGGCGGCCTACTTAGGAGATGTGTACTGACAGAGGAAGGCATCAAGATTATAGAACGATGCCACTCATCACCATATGGAGGACATTATGGTGCATTCCGCACTCATTTGAAGATCTAGCAAAGTAGATTCTTTTGGCCAACCATGTATGAAGATATGAAGGACTTCATCTGGAGGTGTGGAGCGTGTCAGAGGCATGAGAATATCAATTCAAGATATGCCATGCCACTCACCAACAACCTCTAGATCAAACTTTTCGATGTCTTGAGTATCGACTACATGGGATCTTTTCCGAAGTCAAAGAACTGTGAATACATCTTGGTGGCAGTTGACTATGTCTCCAAGTGGGTTGAATCCATGCCATGCAGAGCTGCTGATGCTAAGAACTCCAAGAAGATGTTTGAAGAGACAATATTTCCATGATTTGAAGTTCCAAGAATGGTGATTAGTGATGGAGGCACTCACTTCACTGACAAGAACTTTCACAAGTACTTGTTAAGACATGGGATCCTTCACAACGTCGCTACTCCATACCACCCTCAGACAAGTGGCCAAGCAGAAACATTGAACAACCAAATCGAGAATATTCTACAGAAGACGGTCAACAAGATGGGGACTGCATGGAAGGATAGACTACCCAATGCATTATGGGCTTATAGAATGGCCTATAAAACACCACTTGGAATGTCACCATACCAACTTATCTACAGAAAGACCTATCATCTACCTATTGAGCTAGAATTCAAGGCTCATTGGGCCATCAAGCGATGGAACATGGACTTTGAAGTTGTCGGAACTAAGAGGAAGATGCAACTCTCTGATTTTGATGAATGGCGTGAAAAAGCATATCACAACACCAAAATATACAAGAAGAGAACCAAAATATGGCATCATAAGAGGATCAAGAAGAAAGAGTTCATCCCTAGATATAAAGTATTACTTTTTAATTCTAGGGTAAAATTATTCGGGCATGGAAAACTTCGAAGCAAATGGAAAGGACCATTCAAGGTGACAAGCACTTCATCGCATGGAGTGGTAACACTTCAAAATAATGAAGTTACGTTATTCAAGGTAAATGGCCACCGTCTCAAGATCTTTCTAGAACCTAAAAAACCACCTGAGGATTTGGATGAGGTAGATTTTCTGATTTTACCATAGATTTACACCACTGCCATCCTCTTTATGTTTCGTAATGGATAAATATACTTTTTGGGATTAGAAACCACCGTGAGAAATATCTCCATGGGAGGACACCATGTGGGACCGGTCGGTCCCACCCCTAGGCCAGCCAGCCCCATTGTCAGCCACCTCGTGTGTGGTCAATTCTCTTGTGTATTCTAGAACCTTCCCCTCCTCAATCCCGCAGTTTTTCGCCGCATTCGGTTTTTCCTTGTTACGAGAGCCCTAATAGATAGATCTTGACCCCTGCTGCAAGTTTTTCCAACTATATAAATGAGCCTCTGCCTGCCTCCATGGCCATTCCATCAAAACCTTTCATCTCCAGTAGCACCAAAGCTCTCCACCTCCCTAGTTCCAATGGCCAGAAGAGAGATCGTTCCCTATAGAGTTGACGAACCCATACCGCTAAGCATCATCCCACCACGAGGAGTAGCTCCTATTCTCTCCAACCAATCTTACTTCGCCCAAGTCATCCATCGTCCAGTCCTTGCTCTACCGCCGCCGCGTCTACTTCTCAAACACTAGCCATGTCAACCTGACACGCCACCAACGATCAAGGTCCTAAAGGAGATCAACCTCCTTCCTCCAAGGGCGAACGAGACATTGACTAGAGTTAGGACCAACAAATTTGGAGATGTCACATGTGCAAAGTATAAGTCGGTCATGCCTCGCTTGAGCATAGATGGAGTTCACGCTGTACTAGAACAAGTGAAGGTTGTTCCACCAAAAGAGAAGAAGTGGGTGCCACCCTCTGTTCCAGAGAATGACGAGAAGCGCCAACGTTCGACTATCGCCATGCTGCATGACAAGATCAAAACCCTCACCGATTATACCCACGCTCTGTAGTTTAGGATAGATAAGGAGCACGTTTATCGCAAGAACTTAGAATATGAGCTTAGTATTTTAAGTCATAATGTCATCAACAAAGAGAAGTATGAGAGTTAAGAGTTAGGTTATGGATTGATAGGGCATAGTTAGGTTAGTGTTTAGGTCGTTTGCTTAGCTCAGATTGTTAGAGTGGTTGAAGTTTGTGCTAGCCAGTTTAAAGTTTGTGTTAGGTTGGATTGTGTAATAAAGTGCCCTATGATATTAATGGAATCTTATTACTATTACCTGCTCTCAATTTTTTTTGGATATGTGTTTGTCTCCACATGTTGTGCATAAAGGTAAATAAGAAACAAGTGTGGGGGAAGCACACCATGACAATAGAACGGATTTCGATCGCAAAAATTATGAAATTCAGGAAGTAATGGACCAAGAACCACGTTGACCAAAGATGGACCCGAACGGGCTCTGGAGCAGGCCGCCCAGTCTCCCTCTTGGGCCAGCTGGCTCACAACAGTTCCCCCTCGCCTCATGCTTCATCCACGGTCAGGTTTGTGGCCCATATGATCTATTTTCACATATTTCGCTTTCTGTTTCGAACCAAATTGAAAATCCTATGATAAAACAACTTTAAAACTGAGGAAAAGATTATTTCAGTCATGACTTAAGGATAGACTCACATAATACTTTTCCTAGAAGTCTTAATACCATTGGAAACTATGGGGGTATGACCCCCCGGTACCCACAAGGCTCCACGTGGGCCGAGCCGCTAGGGGAGGCCTAGCCCACAAGACTATGCACGGGTCGCACCACTGGTCGAGGCCTAGCTCGCAAGACAACGCCACACGAAGTATGCCATAGGACAACGTGCTTCACAAGGCAACGTAAAGATCCTTAGTGATCTATGAAATCTGCTCAGATATGATAGATATTGTACGATCTGTAACTTCCTATCTTATAAACCGATCAGAATGGAAATAACCAATCTATAACCCTACCCCCAAGCTATATAAGGCGGGTAGGGACCCCCCTCATTTTGGATCTGAACACATGCAATACAATCCACAAAGACACATGACGTAGGGTATTACGTCAAGCCGACGGCCCAAACCTGTCTAATCGTTGTCTCTTGCGTTCTGTGTCACCATCTGGTTTCCTCACGCGCACCTCCACCGATTCTTCTACTACCGTGGGCATACCCCTCGGTAGACTGCCAACCAGATTTCATCGACAAGAATCTATTATTAGGGACCCCATGTTACTTAATGTAACACCCTGGCCCAGGGCTTAATAGGATTAATAGGATACTCGTACAAACAAGTTGCAACTTCTTTTCTAGAAGCCCATCTCTTAAGAACTCCAAGGTTAAGCGTGCTTGGCCTGGAGCGATGGGTGACCGACCGGGAAGTTCTTCCCGGGGGCACATGAGTGAGGACAAACTGCGCAGAAAAGACTGGTGTTAGTCTGTGAGGGCAGTCTATATCCTAGTTAAGCTGCCAGATGTAAGTGGGCTCAGCCTCGGAGAGGTGGGACGTTACAGAATGGTATCAAAGCCAACCCTTGTGGTTTCACGGGCGCGTGTGTCAGTTGCACAGGCATGGTGCGAATGGCTGGTGTGGACCTAGAGTGGTCACCCAGCATGGCACATGCGCTGGCACTGGACACACGGACGTGGCCAAGAGGGGACGTTCCTGGCCTAGGGTTGACCAACGAGGACGTCGGTCTCCTAAGGGGGTGAGGATGTAACACCCCGGCCCAGAGCTTAATAGGATTAATAGGATACTCGTACCAATAAGTTGCAACTTAGTTTCTAGAAGTCCATCTCTTAAGAACTCCAAGGTTAAGCATGCTTGGCCTGGAGCGATGGGTGACCGATAGGGAAGTTCTTCCCGGGGGCGCATGAGTGAGGACAAAGTGCGCAGAAAAGACTGGTGTTGGTCTGTGAGGGCAGTCTATGTCCTAGGAAAGCTACCAGATATAAGCGGGCCTGGCCTCGAGGAGGTGGGACGATACACTTAAGTTGTTGTGGAATGAGATATAGTTGAATAATGAGAACTTGATTCTTGATGTCTTGTTATTGGAAAATTTTATTTCAAAAAGTTAAAAAGAATAGCTACACCTCTCGTTTGTGGTAAGTAATATCCCACCAAAGCCAAATGTGATATATAGACTAGGAAACCTTCTACATATATTACTTGTCATTGTATTGAGTTTGGTCAAACCTTGTGACCCTTGCTGAGAAATTATCATGCTCTCAAGATCAAGATCACGTACACTCCATATTTATCTGCTGCTCCTACACTGGGGGTACGCAACATGTTTTCCATTCACAAAAAATGTTCTACTCCTACACTAGGAATAGACACAAAAATATGATTGTTAGGATAAATGCTCCAAGTTCTTGTTATTGTCTCTCTTGAAAAGTTTCAATTGCAGAAGAAGAGGCATGGGCTATGCAAGAGTTATTCATGAAAGAAAAAGAAAATATTGAAAAATGGACAAGTGTCCAAGATATCTAAAACAATGGGTACTCAGATGCCCACCTAAAAAAAAGAGAGAAAGAAAAAGAGAGAGATGAATAAGATAGCTCATGTTTTCTTGCAAAAGTGTTTCAAGTTTCAAACAAGAGAGACATGTTTCAATGAGCATTGTAGAATTAGGATAGCCACCATATACATTTCCACACACATGTGCATCTTGATCTAAGAGTATGACATTTTTCTCCTTGGATCCTTGTTTTAACTTTACAATATATGCAATGCAAGTATGCTCTTATATTCATCCCTACCCGAGCTCCACATAAGCTTTTAGAAGTAGGCAAAAAGAAGGCAAAGTCATCAATGCCTTAGCAAGGATCTAAAAATACCACATATATTGAGTGATTTGAGAGTACCACAAAAGGAGAAGGTAAGCTATGTTTTGTTTCAAAAATCTCAAAGTGTTTCTCTAATTGACTTCACTGAAGGAAGATGGTGATCTCTTTCAAGCTATTCCATTCTTCAACCGCCCAAAGTTTCATGATAGACACTTTGAATCTCATAGTGCATGTATGACTAGGAATGGTTTTATGTTGATGACTAGTCCTAAAGTTATGTCTTGAGTAAGCCATCCTTTTATCGAGGATGAGTAAAAGCCTAAGTGTGGGGAAGTTTGTTGACGGTAGTTAACATTTATCATAAACCATCAATATACCTTACATAAATGACTAAAATGGATCACCAACATAGACTTAGGGATTTTAACTGACAAATTCCATGAGTTTTGGTGAATCTGTGTTTTTAGCAGAATTTAATCAGGAAACCACCGAGGAGGACCTATTCAACAAATAAAATCACGTAATTCCATAGGATAAACAACGTGGAAAGACTCTAGATGACTCCAAAAGGCTCTCCACAGAAGCGTAGCCCAAGCCTTTGCCAGGTGGGGCCGGCCGGTCCCACATGCAGGACGGCCAGCCTGTGGGGCCACCCTGTTAGCCTACCGTTGCTATGTCGGTTCTCCACCACCTCAAGGATCACATGTACGCCATCCATTTAAGTTGATTTGATCTGAGGGTCCAGGATGCTTCAAGGGCCCTGTCGACACATAATTTTTGTCCCATGCCGAGGACACACGTAGCAAGCCAGAAGGGTCTGCTCGATGGAGCTGTAGATCCGCCTAGCTTCAGCGCAAGGGTGGTCGATCCTGCGCACTACTCCTGAGACGCGCCAGGCAATTTGATCCTGTAATTGACAAGGAGAGAAAGTTCATCAGTAATTAAGGGCGGAACTTGCCGATGTTGCCAGGCAGTCCCGAATGTGCGGCTCTGAGAGCCGATATGAAAGGAGATCGACTAAACAGTTGATTCCAGCATATTCATGAGAATAAATCAGTTAAAGCTCATTGGGTTGTATAAGAAGAATCAGTTATCATTCAGGGTAAATATTGTTATTTGAACAAATATTAATCAATGGCAATAAGATGTCAACAATGATTGATTCATGCTAAGCCAATGATTACAAGTAACCGAACCCCTTTTTATATAAAGAAACAATTCAACATCACTTAACCGTTTGATAAAGTTAAATCTAGTGAACATGTTAGATCTCATTTATCGATATGACCAGTGGGGCATGAGGCAGAATCATGCAGACCGTAGAAATAGCAATAGAATCGATGACCCTAACTCATTACTAATATCAGTGGGGCATGAGGCAGAATCATGCAGGCTGTAATACAATAATAAGATCATGGAGCTAACATATCTTTCAACCTATTTTTACTTCAATGGTCTCGTGATGCGAACTGTTCGTGAAAGCACTCGATATCGGCTAAAACAATCGATTCAGGCATAGCGCACAGTTAAAGTCATGCCTTATCAGGAATAGATCTACTAAATAACGGTCCCCACTCCATGATGCTAACATTGGGGTGTGAGGTAGAATCACACTAGCCGTGATAATGGGCCATGGAACAGTTTTCGCTAGCCAATAATCTACTCAAGACGCAACATGCCTTAACCGCACGCTATGCATGATCAGGATTGACATAAAACAATCGATAAAACATAACTCATTGTTTAAGGTGTAGATTAGATCAATTGAGATTAACAAACGATGGCCTAAACAAGATATAAGGCCGATCTAGATCAATCCCAATCGGGCACAGTGATATTGCTGTAATTAGATAAATAATGGAAGCAATAAGCAATATTAGTAACTTAATGAATCTACCAAAGACTGCCATCCTAAGGTAGAGCCGATAACTTGACCTTGATCTAGTTCATGCAGTGGGGGTCGACCGGATCGATGCAGCCATACTTGAACTAGATAAGAGTCGATAACTAACTTATACCAGAGTTGCAGTGGAGGTCGACCGGATCGATGTAGCTGTACGAACAGAGGTATAAGCCATGACGATACTTATAACAAGTAGTGGAGGTCGTCCTGATCGATGCAGCCGTACTTGCTGAAGAACTCACCGAGATCTACTCTACTCCTACTCCTAAGGGGTGGCCGGAGCTAAAAAAGTAAATAACTTGTATATTGGATTGATTGTTGTTCTTTTACAATAGCCGGGGCTTGATATTTATACCCGGGACCTGCGCATGACTCCTATCTAAGCACGACTTATCACAAATTTTGACCTTAAAGAAAACATTCCTAATTTAAGATAACTTGGACTCTAGTCTTGGAATTTATGAGTCCAACATGCTTCGTCCTGGTGCCGAACGTAGCCTTTGTCGTTATCCGTTGGCGCTATCTAAAGAATGCCGATTCCAGTTTTTGCATCCGAATCAGCTGGTTCCGATCTGCATGCAATTGATTCCTTGATGACATGATCTTAGGAGCTTTCAAGTCCCTAGCGACTCTTCTTCCAAATTTTGGTGTAAACACATGCCCCCCAATTTTGGGATAAAAGTAATTTTATTCCAAAATTATCAGGTCTGTATCCCTGATTGGTCCACAGTCACGGGTAGAGAACCTTGATTTGGGGTCCACTATTTATCGCCGTCTATGTCAGCTCATGAGCTCATGTTTCAAAAACTTTTATGAGAGCATCATTGCTTCACAGGCACTCGGGTTCATCCTTCCAGGCCGGCTATAAAGTGTCTATCTGACCCTTGGCAAGAGCAACTCAATAATTCAGCCATGTTTCTCTTATATCTGCCTCCTCGAGTGCTCCCGACTCCGCTAGACCCTCCATGGTCTATCCTTTCGCTATGAAGATCTAGAGCGGGTAGAAGAATTCTTGTGCATAGGGTGATTGTGTCGCTCATCTTAGCACCTTGTCAAGCAAGAGAATCAGTTGCTGCAGTTAGAAGAACCCTTGTGACATCACCTGGGTCTTCTGTCCATGCTCGTAGAGCTGTTCTAGTGTTTGCAAGGGCTCAAATATGTGGACACCTTCCCCTTGTTTGCTTGATCAAATGCCCATCGGGAAAGCCACAAGCTTCTTTCCAGCGGTTTCCTAGTCACCGAGAAATCAGCTGGGTATCTGTTGGGTAGGCGGCTTTTCCGTCATAATTTTCCTAACGGGCCGATGTGACTCATTTCACGATAACTTTTGGCCCTGTGGGGATTCGAACTTCCTTCAATCCAAAGTAATCTTGGGCTAATCACTGGTCAATGTAAACCTTCTGTATCCTTCCCATGATATTCTACAACTTGGGGAAGCAATAAGTCCGAATTCGTTACTTCCTTGTTATTTGTCCCCTGAATTTTCAGAGCGTCGATCTATTTCTGTATCTGGTTTCATTTCCACATCCTCGGTGAAATCTATCTCCTCGCCTTCCTAGGCTATATATACGGGCCACAGCTGGGGATCAAAAAACAGCTCGTTTCGTTTCAAACCTTCCACGTCCTTAGCATAGTTCCCACTTTTCCGTAGGTTTTGAGGTTATGGAGAACAACAAGAGGTTTGCTGAAAAGGCCCTCAATGGGCCTACACCATCGCGTCATCGCCTTCATTGTTAGGAGGGTATAACTCGTGATGCACCCACTACCTCGAGGGATAGGGCCGACTCCGTTTGGCCTTTCGGTCCCTCTTCATCGACAACTTGTCGTCAGCTCCCTTGTTACCAAAGGAGTTGGATTGACAATGATGATCTACTTGCCTCCATTGATCGGCATGGCCAGAGTCTTGCTGAATGCCTCTCTCTTGCAGAATTGACTCTGGCCACGGTTCGATGTCGATCACCTCCCGAGGCTAATTTAGTGGAGGATAGGTTGGCCAAGGCCGAGGCCAGAATCATAGGTGAGATATCTATCATAACCTTTGCTTCCTTTCAATTCCATCCTCAAGATTCTGATCATCTCCCCTTTGAATCTTTTTAGATTTGTCTGTCCAACTAGAGAGCCTCCGATTGGCTACGGAGCACGCGGC
This sequence comes from Miscanthus lutarioriparius, assembly GCA_904845875.1. Lineage (NCBI taxonomy): Eukaryota > Viridiplantae > Streptophyta > Magnoliopsida > Poales > Poaceae > Miscanthus > Miscanthus lutarioriparius. Next base: position 28,189,858 of record CAJGYO010000015.1, read on the forward strand.
GGGGTTCGTCAACGCCAGAGGCGCTGTTCCGGTGGTTTGCCTACACGACATCCCGAATCGCGTCAGGGAGATCGCTTTGCATGGCATCCGCCATGGTGCTGCCATGGCGTTGGCTTCTGCGCAAGCCCATTCTGGTCACGAATTTCGGTTCCTTCCCCATGATTTTCCAGCCGCAACGCATCCTGAGGATTGTGAACGCCTGATCGAGGATTTCTTCAGTGCTGCTAACTCCGTAGCCTTTATCTCCCAGGCCGATGATATAGTAGCCAAAGTGTTTTCCGGCCTTGTCCGTGTTTGCTTCTGCTTCTACGGGCGATACACATTGTACCGGCTTTCACCCCTTTGGGTTTATCTTTGTACTAGAAATGATACCCTTCTGGTATCGGCTATTAGAGCCGACAACCGAGCAAATTGGTTATCAAATATTAATCCAAACGTAGGGTAATATTCCTTCAAATATTCTCCATTTGATTGCTCTGCCAAATTCTTTTTACTCTCTTAGTGTTTCCAAAATATAAGTGTTACCAGGCGTGCAACATTTGATCCGATAAGGCCCTTCCCTGTTAGGTGACCACTTGCCAAATTTATTGCCTTTTGACCCGATCGGTAATTTCACTTTCTAGACCAAGTCTCCTTCAGAGAATTGCTTAATCTTGACCTTTTTATTGTAATATTTCGCAACCCTCGGTTTATTGGCTTCAATGTTTTTCAAGAGCATGCAGCCGAAGGCAACTCAAGTCTTTTAAGTCATCCATCACAAGATTCTGGTAGACTTCGGCTGATAGATCACTCAGCAACATAACACGCCTTGATCCAGTTTGAACTTCCCAAGGAAAGACTGCATCGTGTCTATGCACAAGTTCATAAGGCGATCACATCAGCTCTTTTGCTCTTGGTCATCAATGGCAATCCATTCCTAGCCTTCCCCAGAGTCTTGTCTCCCTTTTCCATTTTTGAAGATAAGGTCCTGAAGGTGAAACAGGCTCAGAGGAGTTTGTCTGATCGTGAAACCCTTTCGGCCAAGGGGAACTCAAACAAGCAAGAGGCTAAAGAACCGTCATAGTCGATTGATCACCTCCATTTCGGCTAAAGAGCCGATTTTGAAAATAGCCGATTCCAGACTCCCGATCTTAATCTCACTTAGGTCTAAAAACACGACCTTTATTAAGAGAGCCCTTCGATCTTCTATCCTTAGTCATCTGGTGCCGTATTCTCTTTGGCATTGGTGAAGCGGTGTTTCGCCTTCTATTAACTACGGTTGCCTTTTGCGCATCCCGAGGCGTCCGCCTCTTCGCTTCATGTCTTCAAATACCAGCCGAGGTCTCCGGCCTCAGACACATCTCCATCCGCCACTGTTCCTTTGCTCTCTTCCGCCTGTCAAAACGCTGTAGCGGTTTTCTTCCTTCCCTCCATAGCTCTAATCATCTCTCATGGCCGGTGAGGACAACCGAGGCAAGCGCACAGCAGAGGAGATCCCAGCAGAAGACATGCCGATGAACCAGCGTCCCCGACGCATGAGGTGAGATTGGCAACCTCTGTTCACGATGATGACCTATTCTGGCTCGCCTATAGGTTCGTTGTGAATGACAGCCTTCATCCTTTCCCTAGGACCGGCAAACCCATCGATGCTGCTTCTTCCACGCCAGCTTCATCGTCAGGTTCCTCCAACTCATATGATGGTGATGATGCTCGGCGCTTCTTCCGAGAATGGAGGGCGGCCAAGGACTGCTATTCCAAGGTGATTTAGAACAACGACCAGCTGGATATTCGTCTAGGGGTCTTCCAAGCGGCCCTTAATGCGGCTGAGGAGGAGGCTAGCGCCGTTTGAGTGCGGCTGGCTGAGTCTGACGCCACGATAGCAGGTAAGATGAGCTCCATGAACATTTCTATTCTGGTTTCCTTTGCCTTTGTCTTGATATTCTTCTGCAATCACTAGCTCAAATGGTGCAATTGGAGTCTCTCCAATTGGCGATAAACACGGCCGCGGATGCCGTCAATGCTAGGGGTTCCCTCATTGACGCGCGTCTCCAAGACATCCCGGCCCGCGTCTAGGAGATTGCCCTTCACGGCATGTCGGTGGCGCTAACTGCGGCGCAGGTCCAAACCGGGCATAATCTCCATGCCATGGAGGTTGGCTTCCCGATTGGCGATGGCCCTGAGGGACATGAAGATTTGATAGAAGATTTCACCGCAGCTGTAGAGGCCATTGTGGACATCACATCCACTTAGGATGTGGTGAACAAAGTCTTTGACTAGATTGTACTTAGGGGAGCTAATGAACAAAGAGTCCTCCTTCATGAATGCGCCCCAGTGTAATGCTTTGTGTATGACTGCTTTTATCTTTTATTCTTGCTCTATAGGCGATACATATCATATCGACTTTCATTGTCTTTGAAGATTTTCATTTTTTTGAACTAGAGGCGATACCCTCTTGGTACCGGCTATTAGAGCTGAGAACGAATCGGCTATCAAATGTTGACTGGGTGTTAGAATAACGTACCATAGAACTTTTCATATCAATGGTTGAACGATTAATCAACCTAGATCAAGCATCCTGTTTAAACAAAATAGAACTCCTCAAGGAATCCACTAACTCTGAACCGTGCTTATACTTTGATTTGGCATTCACATACGTCGGCCTAAGCTCATCTCCAAGACTCAATGCTTCTTTTTCCTTTGATCCAATGGCCGACGTGAAGCCATGAATTTCCACTAAAACAAACTCTTAGAGCCGATCGCTTGCATCGGCTGTTGGCTTTCATTGCTGATCTTAATGAAGCCTCCTTCCCATGACTTGCCAGAAAAACATTCGAAGTCTCCTAGTTCCCAAAAGACTAGATTGGCTATAGCGATGCTCACGGACTCATCAGCGCGATCCAGTTCGATGTCATCTCCATGCCATTGAATCAAACACTGATGCATGGTTGATGGTATGTAGCAGTTCGCATGAATCCAATCACGACCGAGGAGCAAACTGTAAGACCCTTTCCCATCAATGATGAAGAATGTAGTGAGCAGAGTCTTTTCCGATTGTTAGCTCGACGTTTATTGCCCCCAGGTCTTAGATGTATTGCCCCCAAAGTCCTTAAGCATCATGTCAGTCTCTATCAGATCTTCTGGTCCTTTGCCAAGTTTATGAAAAGTAGTGTAAGGCATAAGATTGACAGAAGCACCTCCATCTACCAACATCTTATTCATCGGCTTCCCATCGACAAGACCTTTCATATATAAAGCTTTTAAGTGCCGATGTTTGACTGGTTTGTCAAATATTACTTGCTATACAACCGTTAACTTGGCAACTATCTCCTCATACTCTGATTCATCAAAATCCAAATAAACTTCTTGATCTACCGGAGCTCTAAATTCTGATAGCAACAGAAAAGCCATTTGGATATTAGCCGATGGTTGCTTCCTATCGGCTACTTGCTTAGTACGCCACACTTGAGTTTTACCGAATGCCTGAGCCTGTTCCATCTCTTTATTCCTTAGGTATTGCACACTTCTCTTCTGGCTTCTTGTTAAACCTCCTAGGCACCACTGGCCTTCCTACCAAGCATACTTTCTTTTGTTGCCCTACTCTTCATGATCAGCCCAGTCCTGATCAACGACTCTTTTTCCAAGCCGATCATGAACACTTTTATTTTTAAGCGCCGATCCATGTTATTATGATGATATGCATCTTGAGCATGGATAGACCAGCGGTTGGTTTGAGACTGTCTATACTCCTGATATTGATTGCTGCATTCTGGACAGTCATGTATGGTAGGCAACTTTAAACCTTCATTCTAGCAATGTCTGAAGAAAGGGCAATTCCAATGTAATTTGGCTTTTTTCCTTTCATACCTCTCTTCTTTCAGTTGATGCTGGTATGCTTGATCTTTCAACCAACGCTGATAATCCTTTTCCTTCTGCCGCTGCCATTTATTCAACAGAATCCAAGATGTGACCCACCACTTTCGTTGTCTCTGCTTTTGATGTCTTCCCCTGCTCATATCGGCTCTTTTGCTCCACACAACATTTTCTAATCTCTCTGTACTCGTCAGCCGATATTTGCATCTTGGGATCGACTGTTCTAGTTTCTTTTAATTTGGTTGATGTTAGGATCTTAGTTTTTCCTTTGAATAGCCCAGCATCAACCATGTTTTGATCTCCTAGGAAAGGATTATCATCAACTTTCATTTTCCGAGGCGTATCAAATTTGAGCCTCCCCTGCTGAATAGCTCTCTGTATATGCTGCCTGAAGATTTTGCATTCATTAGTGGAATGAGAAGTAGCATTATGGAACTTGCAGAACTTCTTATTCTTCAACTGATCAGGGGGCAACATGACATGACCATCGGTCAACTTGATCTATCCTTTCTCAAGCAAGAAATCAAAGAGCTTATCTGATTTGGTCACATCAAAGTCATAGCTCTCCTCGATTCCTCTTCCCCAAGGATTTGGCACCATCACTATCTTTTTGCCCCAATTCCATTCAGCCATAGCAACCTCTTTTTCTTCATCTTCATAGTCGTCATTGATTGAGTATGGATCATAAGCTTCGGCTACTGTGGTACACTTCTAGAACCGTGTATCTCTGCGCATGCTCTGGAATTGGCTATTGAGCGCTGCTACTCGCTAAGCCAATTGACCCAAGTTGTCAACTTCTTGTCCCAGTAGCTTTTCTTTCCACATCGGTAGCATTCCTTGAACAGCTAGAGCAGCTAATTGATCATCGGCCAAGTTTAAGGAAAAGCACAAGTTCCTGGTTTCTCGGAACCTCTGAAGAAATTCAGTGCCCGATTCATTAGTCTTCTGTCTTATAGTTGTTAGATCGGTAATCTTCTTTTCTCCAGTCCCAGTGTAAAAATATGTATGAAACTTCTTCTCTAGGTCAGCCCAATTGGCAATGGAATTGACTGGCAATGATGAAAACCAAGTGAAAGCTGGCCCTGATAAGGACAGAGAGAAGAAATGAACTCGATGGGCATCCTCAACTGACGCTTCACCCAATTGTGTAAGATACCGACTGATATGTTCTATCGTGCTTGTACTGTCTTGGCCAGTGAACTTATGGAATTCTGGGAGCCTATAATTTGTGGGAAGAGCGACCAAATCATACCATCCTAGATATGGGCGTTTGTATGAGAAGGTTAGTCCTTTTGGCTTCAGACCGAACTGATTCTTCATCATCTCGGTCACCCTCAGCAATAATTCATCAGCTTGCAGATTTGGATTTCTCTGTACCTACTGACCCATCTGTGGATTGAAATCTCGTGTGCCTTGATATCCTAGACTTGGCATCATGTGAAGGGTGTTATAATCCATGCCATAGTGATACCCTTATGGAATCTCAATCTGCTGGGTCCTTTGCTGGCTTGCTGCTTGAAGTCTCCGATTATAGACATAAGGATCTATATCTCTACGGATGCTTTGAATTGACGGCGCTATTTTTTGAGCCGATGACGGTATGTGGCCTGATGTGCCAAAATTTATCACCTGGTTCTGACTTTGCCCACCGGCTGTTGCACATGCTGTACTAATGGTCCAGGATTGTACTGTGTCTGATTTGCAGTAGTTCCTTGAGTTAGTTCAGATGAACCTTGAACTATCTGGACATCACCACTACCAGCTGGTGCCGCTTCTTGATGGCTGGTACCGACTTGATTGGTCCCTTGGGTCGACAGATCTAGAATGTTGTAATAAGCCAGCCCACCTTGACCAACTAGAAACCCTTGAATCGCCTCTTTCATGGCATTGTGGAATATGTCCATAAAAGCTTCGTTATGGCTTGATATGGCATCACGAATAGATTTGTCTACAATTTCCCTAAAGAAACATCTGTCTTCAGCTTTAGTTGTGTCTATCTTCCCGTGTAACAGAACTCTTGGTAGTGGAAATTTCTAAACAATTGTGTTGTCACGTGTTTTGGTGTAGGACAACAAACATTTGTTCTGAAACTCTTCTATAGCTTTGCTGATTATACCCTTATCCCCATCAGGTAGATCTTCATAATGTAGCATAAGGATGTCGTCGTTGTTGTGAACTGCTATGACGATTGTGGGGTCCCACTGGGCATGCCAGAAACGTGTGTCGACATAGAATTTTTTTCCCATGTCGAGGACACATGCAGCAAGCCGGAAGGGTCTGCTCGATGGAGCTGTAGATCCACCTAGCTTCAGCGTAGGAGTGGTCGATCCTATGCACTCCTCCCGAGACATGCCCGTCAATTTGACCCTGTAATTGATAAGGAGAGAAAGTTCATCAGTAATTAAGGGCGGAACTTGCCGGTGTTGCCAAACAGTCCCGAATGTGTGGCTCTGAGAGCTGATATGAAAGGAGATCGACTGAACAGTCGATTCCAGCATATTCATGAGAATAAATCGGTTAAAGCTCATTGGGTTGTATAAGAAGAATCGGTTATCATTCAGGGTAAATGTTGTTATTTGAACAAATATTAATCAATGGCAATAAGATGTCAACAATGATTGATTTATGCTAAGCCAATGATTACAAGTAACCGAACCCCTTTTATATAAAGAAACAATTCAACATCACTTAACCGTTTGATAAAGATAAATCTAGTGAACATGTTAGATCTCATCTATCGATATGACCAATGGGGCATGAGACAGAATCATGCAGGCCATAGAAATAGCAATAGACTCGATGACCCTAACTCATTACTAATATCAGTGGGGCATGAGGTAGAATCATGCAGGCCGTAATACAATAATAAGATCATGGGGCTAACATATCTTTCAACCTATCTTTACTTCAACGGTCTCGTGATTCGAACTGTTCATGAAAGCACTCGATATCGGCTAAAACAGCCGATTCAGGCATAGCGCACAGTTAAAGTCATGCCTTATCAGGAATAGATCTACTAGATAACGGTCCCCACTCCACAGTGCTAACAGTGGGGTGTGAGGCAGAATCACACAGGCCGTGATAACGGGCCATGGAACGGTTTTTGCTAGCCAATAAATCTACTCAAGACACAACACGCCTTAACCGCACGCTATGCACGATCAGGATTGACATAAAACAACCGATAAAACATAACTCATCATTTAAGGTGTAGATTAGATCAATTTAGATTAGCAAACGATGGGCTAAACAAGATATAAGGCCGATCTAGATCAATCCTAATCGGGCAGAGTGATATTGCTGTAATTAGATAAATAATGGAAGCAATAATCAATATCGGTAACTTAATGAATCTTCCAAAGACTGCCATCCTAAGGTAGAGCCGATAACTTGACCTTGATCTAGTTCATGCAGTGGGGGTCGATCGGTTCGATGCAGCCATACTTGAACTAGACAAGAGTCGATAACTAACTTATACCAGAGTCACAGTGGAGGTCGACTGGATCGATGCAGCCGTACGAACAGAGGTATAAGCCATGATGATACTTACAACAAGTAGTGGAGGTCGACCAGATCGATGCAGCCATACTTGCTGAAGAACTTGCCGAGATCTACTCTACTCCTACTCCTAAGGGGTGGCCAGAGCCGAAAAAGTAAATAACTTGTATATTGGATTGATTGTTGTTCTTTTACAATAGCCGGGGCTTGATATTTATACCCGAGACCTGCGCATGACTCCTACCTAAGCACGACTTATCACAAATTTTGACCTTAAAGAAAACATTCCTAATTTAAGATAACTTGGACTCTAATCTTTCCCTTTTTGTAGAGTCCAACATGTTTTGTCCTGGCGCTAAACGTAGCCTTTGTCGTTATCCGCTGGCGCTATCTGAAGAAAGCCGATTCTAGTTTTTGCATCCAAATCAGCTGGTTACGATCTGCACGCAATTGATTCCTTGATGACATGATCTTGGGAGCTTTTGAGTCCCTACGACTCTTCTTCCAAATTTTGGTGTAAATAGGCCCTATATATACCTGCCTGTACCCCCCTTCAGGGCAAGAGGCATTTGATCTGAGAGCCTGAGGGCCAGAAACCCTAATCCATATTTCCACCAGGATCAGAGCTAGCAATCAAAAGAAGATTTGTCCTCGATAGGATCTAGTCTTGTATTAGAGATAGAGAGATAGAGTGAGAGGGAAAAGTTTTAGAGGAGTCCCGAATTGTCGGTGCTCTATCTACGGCTTGTACCCTTGTGAAATCATGTTCTTCTTGAGCTTGCTTCTGAGATTTCTCTGGTAATTGACTTCTAATTCAACTAAGCATCTTGTTCATATTTTTCTTCAGCTTTACGACTCTCTTTGAGTACTTTAATCCTTGTAGCTCCTGGGTTAAAGTAGTATTCATAGTGTAAGTGTGGTGCTTATGCTCGGTTACTCATAGATGTACCCTACTTTTTGGATCGATGGTAGCTCACGAGAGTGACTCTTATAGCCTCATTGAATCCTTTGTAGTCCACCTCCTGTTAGTAGGCCTAGCAGGACCTTGTTGCTATAGGAAACATACTCTACCTATGTTTTCTTTAGTAATATCCCTAGAACTGAACAATAGAAGACAAAGCTTACCAAAGTTAGAACTAGAAGACCTCTGTGATCTCCTCTACGCTCCTGTTGTCTAGCCTTGATTGTGAAGTTGGGTTATGTTAGATTTAGTTATTCTCACTCACATTTCCTTGAGTTTGATATAAAACTAGATACTCCTAGTAAAGTGCTACATCGGTATAATATCCGTATGCTTATGGATTCTTCTGTGTGCATTAATTTATACCAGCACTCGTGGAACTCCCTCTAACATCCTTGAGGATGAGGAGCCCTACGAGGAGCCTTGCCCACGCCATCTTCTTCATCGTCGGGGAGGAACATAGGGCACAGCGTCGAGAGATCCTAGGTCAAGATCCCAGGTCGAGAGATCCTTAGGAGTCTAATGCTAAGGGATTTGGAGGGAGGAGAGGGGAGGGGCGAGAGACTCAGTGCACCCAGATCCAGCTTAAATAGGCCAACCTTGAAGATGCACCTAGACTCAATGCTGTTAAGATGTGTGAGGGAAGACGAGGTATACGATGGTTCCTGGTGTAACAAGTGGTGGGGATGGTGTTGAAAGTTGGGACATTCAACACTCACCTTGAAGATGCACCTAGACTCAATGCAGTTAAGATGTGTGATCTAGGGAGCACGCATCAGGGAGAAGATGAGGTATACGATGGTTTTCAGCATAACAAGTGGTTGGGATGGTGTTAGAAGTTGGGACATTCAACACTCACCTTGAAGATGCACCCAGACTTAGTGTAGTTAAGATGCATGATCTAGTGAGCACGATGAGGTATACGATGGTTCCCAGCGTAACAAGTGGTGGGGATGGTGTTGGAAGTTGGGACGACATTCAACACTCACATACGCTTCCCTGAGTTTTGGGCTTCCTGTGCATCTTAACAAATTTTTGTGTGAATACATGCCCCGTAATCTCGCACGTAACTCGGTGAACCCATTATAGAGGTCCCCTAGGGCTATAAATTTGGAGGCAAGACGAAGTAGAAGGAATACGACTTATGTTCATTTGTTGTGTTGTGACACATATCTTTTCTTCTTCGTTTTCTCCATCTAGTCTTCTTCTGAATAATGGCTCATGGCAAGCGTCCAAGGAAGGAAACTCTAGAAGTCACAGATCCACCTCCGCACCTTCTTGTCCCTCTTTGTCACCAAGGGTGAGAGGGAATGATTTCTTATCTCTGTGGCTGCCTTGCATTAATCCTTCGAATATCTAGGGCTACCTATCATGTTGCGGTACATCAGCCAACTCTGATGGAGGTTGGACAACAATCGATTGTGCGTGCTATCAAAGCACATCTTGCTGAGTCCATGGTATCTTCATCTTCATCTTCATTCTCCGACTCCAAGTTATATGATGGTCAGGATGTCTGGAATCTTATCCATGAAAGGAGGGAGGCTGGAAACCTGTATTCTGAAGCGACGCATGAGGTAGGATGGCTTGAGCTATGTCTCGATGCTGTAAAAACAACCCTCTCTACCTCTGAAGAAGAGACCAATGTTGCTCAGATGAGGACTGATGAATCTCATGCTAGGGCAGCAGGTAAAATTTCTTTGAAGAGTCTTTCCTTTTATATTCATGACTTTATCCGATAACCCTTCATTTTCAATAGATCTTGAAGAACAACTGGCTGCTTCTCATTGCGAGATCAAGGAGGCTCATCATTGAGAGATTCACCTAGAGAGTCACCATGAGATCCTCCAATGGGCAGCAGAAGGCGCAGTTGCAATAGTCAACGCTAGGGGAGTTTCTCTTGAAGATCGCCTATAAGATATCCCGGTTCATACCAAAGAAGTGTGTTGGTGTTTCTTAGCGTAAGCAGAGGAATCCGCAAGTGCACGGATACACCATTGTAGCACTTCACCCGGAGATATTTAGTGTATCATATTTTTCCAAAGGAATGAATGTGTGAGTCTCTTAGCTAGTTCACCTAAAGAAAACAAGAGAAAGGTAGCTTGGGTAGTGGAGTTTTTCTAAGGATAGATATCCTAAGCAAAGATAACTCTGACACTATAGACTTGTTTTGGGCTCGAATCACACCTGGTCTGCTAGGCGAGGCCGTCCTGTAGCCTATGTTGAACTAGGACGTGGGAGAATATGAGGGACGGATGGGGCTATCACCACCTGATGCCTACCCCGCAACCTTGGGGAACAAGGTAAACGGAGATAGCTTCTAGCTTAGACACCATGTCTACACTATCAACTATTACTCTAGCGTGCATGCAAGGCTTATCCGTCTCTATTAGGGCCCTTCTACTAGAGTACCCGCCACAAGGATGGATGATGAACCCACAAGTTTATAATGAACAAAGGTAGCTTTCTTAGTATATCAATGCTAAAGTTAAACACAAAATTCTTACCTCAAGTAGTAAGTTGCTCGTAGAGGTACAAGCGGAGGAGTACCTAGCTCCGACATGCTTCCGCTAAGTGTAGCGAGTACACTAAGGTTGGTTGCCGACAGCCCCAGCACTTCTCCAACTCTTTCCTCACTCACTCCACCCTTATTCTAGCTAAAGCTAAGCAAAAATGAAACTCTCCCTCTCTTCCTTGCTCTCTTTTATTATCTTGTAGAGGGGTGCCCTACACCTCTATTTATACAGGGAGGATGGCGGTGCTTCAAGCCATTCTTGGCGTGAAATAGGAGCTTGACTGCCTTAGCATGGTGGCATGCCACCGCCCGAGTGAGGATAGGCAGGGAGGCGCCCAAAGGGGTCAGCTGCCCCCTAGGGTTGGCTACTCCTTGACCACCGCCTTCACATGGCAGGCATTGGGCTAGACCTAGATCGCTTCCCGGTGGTGCTTTGTTCCATTTGAGTTGAGTTGGTAGGTGCCTTTGTCATTCCTTTACGCAATTCAGCGTCGAAAAGCGCCTTTCGGTGAATTTCTCTATGCATTTTATGTTTGTGACCTACAAAACATGCTTGTACCAAAACTCATGGAAAGTGTGAGTAAAACCCCTAATTCTATGTTTTGGTGTTTTACATTTGCTTATTTTTTGTTGAAATGTTGGCGGTAGGATTACAAGTTAAGCATCGCCAACAAGCTCCCCCACACTTAGTCCTTTGCTCGTCCTTGAGTAAAGTTTTAGGACTAAGTGGGTTCATCTCTTGATTTGCAATCTATATACAGGTAATTCCAAGCTTCACCATAACTTGTGAACTTCCAAGTGTCTACCAAAATATCTTGAGTAATTGAAAAATGGAATAGCTTGGATTCAAATCTCCTTACGTTATTCATGTTTAGAAACTTAGGTTTTTGCATAATGTCAGGGACCGATACTAGGGTACCCAAAGAGGAGGAGCTAATAACCATCAACTTTGATTCATCCGAGCAGTCAAGATTATGACTACAGCTCCAACCGACCCCTAGGGGCGCAAACTCTACCTCGCCTGACCCCTGAGGGTTGGCTTCATCTCGCCCAACACCGAGGTCGTGGGCTCTGACTCGCTCAACCCCTGAGGGTGGCTTTGCCTTGCCCGACACCAAGGCCACGGGCTCCGCCTCACCCAACTCCTGAGGGTGGCTCCGCCTCGCCCGGCACCGAGGTCACGGGCTCCGCCTCGCCCGACCACTGAGGGTGGCTCTGCCTCGCGCAACACCGAGGCCGCTGGCTCTGCCTCACCCGACCCCTAAGGGTGGACTCTGCCTCGCCTAACCTCTAGGGGCGGGCTCTATCTCGCCTGACCTCTAAGGGCTGGCTCTGCCTCAACTAACCCTTGGGTTTGGGCTCTACCTCGCCCGAGCCTTGGGTTTGCGCTCCGCCTCACCCAGCCTCTAGGGAGGAACTCCACCTCGCCCAACACCAAGGCCATGGGCTCCGCTTCATTAGACCTCTAACGGCTAGCTCTGCCTCGCCTAACCCTTGGGTTTGGGCTCTACCTCGCCCAAGCCTTGGGTTTGCGTACCGCCTCGCCCGGTGTCTGGGGAGGAACTCCGCCTCGTCCGACCCTAAGGCCGGGGGCTCCGTCTCATCCGATGGAGACCCATACCACCGCCAACCACTCTAGGTCTAAGCATATGGGCTTGGGTCAAAGCTCTGACACCAGGGAGGTGACCGACATGCCCCGATGTAACCCATGGCCATGACGGACCATACCTGGGGACTCACATCAGGAATAGCGTCGGGCGTACTAGTAGCTGTTCTACCTAACCCTCGTACGGGCACTGACGGGTGCGTCAGTTCACCATGATGTCCATCAGGACGGAGTGGGGCGCCATGACCGGGAGACGACACCTATGCATGGCATTAGTGACAGATAGGGCCATGACATGGAGCTATCCCTGTTGATGTCTACAGGGTCAGCGGGACCCATGTGAAGGAAAAGAAGGACCCGGTGATCCTGGAGGACCTCTTCTCCTTCTCGTTCTCCCCTTTTCCCTCCGTTGTAACCCCTGCTTTCCCTTGGCCAATACAAGGGAAAGTAGGGCATCCCATTAGGGGGCATTGGATGAACGATCGCAACACATCGCATCGAACCACCGGACTCGAATCTGATCGATCCACCAAATCCTGAACATGCAGCCGAGCAGTGACCGAGCTCTTAGCACCCGTTCACTCTTTTCATTATAGACTTGGGACCTATCTCTCTCTCGCCCGTTTGTAACCCCTACTATGAACATTTAGTGCTAGTAACATGAGCAGCAGCAACGAACTAGACGTAGGGACATTCTACCCGAACCAGTATAAACCTCATGTCCTCTTAGCACACCATCTGAGCCAGACGCGCAATATTAGAAATTTACTTGTTGGTGGTAGCTCGAAGCACCAATAGTTGGTGCGCTAGGTAGGGGCCTTTTGCGTGTCTCGATATCCACACCAGGCCTCGAATGTCTAGTCACAATGTCAGCTGGGTCCTGGGCACGCACGTGCGCTTCAGGGACCTAGACTTCATCGTCACGATAGTGGGAGAGTTGGCAATGGCTCTTGCCACCATCCGACCTCTCCACTCCGCTGACCTTGACACGATCGCCGAGGCGCTTGAGGAGCTACAGCTGCATGCATTGAAGGACCGCGCTCCCGGAAGCGACCAGCTCCTCGACTTCGACTACGGGAGGCTAGAGCGCCATCTTGGCATCTTCCTAGGACCCCGGCCATCCCGGGAGGATCTACGCCACCTCACGTTCTTGTTCACCAATGTCATGGCACAGCTTGCCGGATGGGAGCCGCTTTCTCCTAAATACCTCATTCGGAGCACCCCGACAGCGCTCCGGTTCGGTCTCCGCAACGCCGGAGAGGCCGATGGCCACCCTATGGCGCAACATGTGCCTCCACCCCCCGCGAACGATGAGTTCAAGGGGATGACTAAATACATTGTGGAGTCTTTCCATGACCTCCTTATGGGAGAATTGGAGTCACCCTACGGCTCTGACTCCAGTAGGTGGAGTCATCACCCTTCTCATGAGTGTTTCATGATAGGTACCCACGAGGGAGACGTCAAAAGCATCCACAAAGAGGAGGCTACCCCAATGAACAACCTTGATGATGAGGTCGAGGGGGAGACAGGGGTCCCTCCCTACCTGTGGGTGGAGCAGCTAAAGGCTCGGCACCTAGAGCTCGAGGAAGCATGACTCCAGCTCGAGCAGGAACATGTGGAGCTCGATCAGGAGATCGAGCACTATCGGTGACGGTGGGCGCGCGTGCGCCATGGCCCGACGATGTGAACCAAAGGATCATCACGGATGATGAAACCCTCCCACACTTTGCCTGAGCAAGCCAGAACATCGCTGTTGTGGCAGCCTTGCTTCGTGGGCTTTTGGGGCCGTGATGCCTGAGGATCGTTGGGCCCACCATGAGATTCGCACGCTACTCGAATGTGCGATGGCATAGCAGGCCAAGAGCTCACTGTCTCGGCAATGTGAGGTCAACACCAGCCAGCGCATGCCCTCAGAGTGACCTGACAAGGATGCATTAGTCCACTAGGCTCCACAAGGCGGCAGGCAGTGCACCACGGTCATGGTGCATGAGCGTCTCGGTCACAACCATGATGCACGCGACACCCTCGACGCCCGTAGACGTACCCACGATAAGCCAAGAGAGGGAGCTAGCTGTGGCTATCACTCTCATCATGGCAGATGCTACGATAGCATTGAGGACTGAAGCCTGAGCCCCGGCCTGCCGGGGCCTCAGGCCTTCAGCCGACACATCCTCAATGCTGCCTCCCTGCCAAGGTACCAACCACCAACCAACATCCTAAAATAATCTAGGAAAATGAACCTCGGACTGTGGCATGAGGATTATCGGCTTGCCTATCAAGCTGGTGGAAGCGGATAATGATGATTTCATTATCCACAACCTTCCATTGTTCCTGGCCAACTTGGCGCGAAAATGGTTGGAACACCTTTTGCCCAACAGAATCCAAAGTTGGGAGGACCTAAAAGAGATCTTTGTGGGGAACTTTTAGGGCATGTACAAGCGCTCTGGGAACCCATGGGATCTCAAGAACTATCGACAGAAGGCCGGAGAAACCCTTCATGGGTACATCTGGCGCTTCTCCCGGCAGTGCAACGAGCTACCTAACGTCGCCGGCGCCAATGTTATAGGAGCTTTCCTATCTGGGACCACCTGCGAGTCCCTGGTTCACAAGCTAGGACATAAGGGCCCACGAACCACCATGGAGCTCCTAGATGTTGCCACCAACCATACATCGGGTGAGGAGGTGGTCGAAGTGATCTTCGACCGCCTAAAAGGCAAGGTGAAGCAGGACGAGGATGCCGGTGAAGGCGCCTCCAACCGTCCCATCAAGAAGAAGAATAGGCAGTGACGTGAGAGCTCGCTCGTGGCCACCACCAACTGCAAGGGGGTTGGAAGCCCATGGAGGGAACTCTGGACCACTTCGAGAAGCTACTCGAAGGGCCATGCCCGAACCATTCCTTCCCTGTCAAGCATCTATACAAGGATTGCGACCTCATGAAGCGGTTCTTGTCTGGAGGCTTCAATAGGGGGAGCATGGGAAGGACCCCAAGCCGACTATGGATGATGACGAGGGGATGGACAAGCGGCTTTCCTATGGCAGATGGCTGCCTCATGATCTTCGGAGGGTCGGCGGCCTATGACTCCAAGCGTCACCAGAAGCTCACACGCCGCGAGGTCTATACGGCCGAGCTAGCCGCTCCTACCTTCCTCCGGTGGTCAGAGTCCACCATAACCTTTGATTGGACTGACCACCTAGAGAATGTCCCACCACCAGGGAGGTATCCGCTCATGGTCAACCCGATCATCGGCACGAAATGGCTCTCCAAGGTACTGATGGACGGAGGCAGCGGCCTCAACATCATGTACGCCGAGACGCTCGACACCATGGGCATTAGTCGATCCCACATCCGATTGACCGAAGCACCTTTCCACGGCATCGTGCTTGGAAAGCAAGCCGTGCCACTTGGGCAGATTGATCTGCCCATCACGTTCGGGGATCCATCCAATTATAGGTCAGAGACCCTCACCTTTCAGGTGGTTGGGTTCCATGGAACCTACCACGCCATCCTGGGACATCCATGCTACGTGAATTTCATGGCTGTCCCCAACTACATCTACCTAAAGCTAAAGATGCCGAGCCCAGGCGGTGTCATCACCATCGACACCTCATTTCAGCGCGCCTATGAGTGCGAGGTCGAATGCTGCGATTACACCACAGCAATCGTCGCCTCCAAGGAGCTTGCGGCCATCAGGAAGGAGGTCGCCAAAGAAACACCCGACCACTAGTGGTCGGCTGGGTCTTTCAAGCTGATGGAGGGAGCCAAGGAGGTCCTCATAGACCCCAGCGGATCCAAAAGCAAGGTGGTGCGCATTGGCACCGTGCTTTCCTCCGAATAGGAAAGCACACTCGTTGACTTCCTCCACGCTAACAAAGACATCTTTGCGTGGAAACCCTCAGACATGCCAGGCATTCTGAGAGAGGTCGCCGAGCATACCTTGAAGATCAAGCCAGGCTCCAAGCCGGTGAAGCAACCCCTGCGTCATTTCGATGAGGGGAAACACAGAGCCATCGACAAGGAGATCGTGAAACTTTTGGCGGCTAGGTTCATCAAGGAGGTGTACCACCCCAAGTGGTTAGCCAATCCCATTCTTGTACGAAAGAAGAGTGGGAAATGGAGAATGTGTGTTGACTACATGGGTCTCAACAAAGTGAGTCCAAAGGATCCGTTTCCTTTGCCATGCATAGACCAAGTAGTCGACTCTACAACAGGGTGCGAAACCCTTTGCTTCCTTGATGCGTACTCAGGGTATCATCAAATCATGATGAAAGAGTCCGTCCAGCTCGCGACATCTTTCATCACCCCCTTTGGATCGTTCTGCTATGTCACAATGCCGTTCGGTCTGAAGAACGCTGGGGCTACGTACCAGCATTGTATGCTCAAGTGTTTTAGAGACCTCATCAGGCAAACCATTGAGGCCTACGTGGATGACATCGTGGTCAAGTCCAAATGAGCTGACCAGGCTATAGCTGACCTTGAGCAGACCTTTATGAAACTCTGAGCAAATGACATTAAGCTCAAACCCAAGAAATGCATTTTTGGGTTCCCAAGGGGTATGCTGCTAGGCTTCATCGTCTCCAAGTGTGGCATCGAAGCCAACCCAAAAGAGATCTCGGCCGTCACAAGGATGGGCCCAATTCAGAACATAAATGGGGTACAATGAGTTACAGGGTGCCTCGCCGTGCTCCGCCGCTTCATCTCATGCCTCAGCGAATGAGGTCTCCCCCTGTATCGACTTCTGAAGAAGGCCGTCCGGTTCAAATGGACGCCCAAGGGCCAGGAGGCGCGTGACATGGTCATGCAGCTTCTGACGAAGGCCTCGATCCTGGTTCCTTCGATCGACGGAGAACCACTTCTACTCTACATTGCAGCCACCACGCAGGTGGTCAGTGCCACTTTGGTGGTAGAGCGAGAAGAAGAGGGGCACGCCCTCAAAGTATAGCGCCTAGTGTACCTCATTAGCGAGGTCTTGTCCGATTCCAAGACCCGCTACCCCCAAATCTAGAAGATCCTGTACATCATCCTCATCGCCAAGAGGAAGCTATGCCACTACTTCGAGTCACATCCGGTGATGGTCTATCGGCGTGAAAACATGGTAGCCGTGCCGGGTGGACAAGCAACAAGCCAGAACAATCCAGAGATCTGCTTGGCTTCAACATAGGACCAGCCAATCCTGTGAATCTCGAAGGCATGCCTGTCAATTTGACCTGCAATTGATAAGGAGAGAAAGTCTTATCAGTAGTTTAAGATGGAATATGCCGGTTTTGCCCAGACAGTTCCAAGTGTGCTGCTTCGAGAGCAGCCAAACGGGAGAATCGACTAAATAGCCGATATGAGGAGAAATCGACTGTTAAGGACTGTGATGTTCGTGGATCACGACTGATTTATGATAAAAAGTACAATGCACCTAGATATAAGTAACATCATCAGCTAGGTGGATATAACCAATATAAAGCATTGAGCCGATAAGTTTAACGAGAAAGGATATAACATGCGAACAAATCGACTGTCTAGTACAAATGAATCTACAAACGCTCTGAATCTAATATGTTACCATCAACACTGAGGTTCAACCGGATCGATACAACTATGATAATGATAACAAACTAAAGCCAAAGAATCCATAAAACCATCTATATAGTGACAGGTTCATGAAAAATATGCTATATGTTTGAAAGCACAGGCGAATCAGCTAAAATAGCCAATTCAGGTAGAAAAAGGATTATAGCATATGAACAATCAACTATTTAATATGAACAGATTTATAAACTCATCAAATCTAACCTATTGTCTTTAACAGTGGGGTTCGACCGGATCGACGGCAGCCATAATAAAGATAACAGATTAAACCTTTAAAGTAAATAGATCTATTCACATTTAATAGAATCATGAAAACATGCTATAAGCGTTAAAGTATGAGCAATTGGCTATTTAGCCAATGCAGGCATAGCACACAGCCAAGCCATGCCTGGCCGAAAGTAAATCTACTAACTAGCATACTCTGATTTAAAGTGCTAACAGTGGAGATCGACCAGATCATTATAGCCATAATAGCGAGCTATAGACCAGACTCAACTAGCTAGTAAACCTACTCAAGATCAGACATGCATTGGTCGCATACTATGCATGATCAAGATCGAAGTAGAACGGCCGATAAAACATAATCTATCGTTTAAAGTAAGAACCATCGCATTGTGATAAAATAAACGATGGACTAAAAGGATGTGAGGCCGATCTAGATCGATCTCGACCGGGCAGGTTGATTTTGCTGAAACTAATGACAACAAGAACATCAGCAAGATCGGTAACTTAATGAATCTACCCGAAGGATGCCACCCTTAGGTAGAGCCGATAACTTGACTTTAATCTAATTCGAGTAGTGGAGGTTGAACTTAACCGATGCAGCCGTACTTGAACTAGATAAGGATCGATAACTAACTTGTACTAGAGCTCATAAGAGGTCGGCCAGACCGATGCAGCCTTACAAACAAAAGTATAAGCCATGACGGTACTTACAGAGAAGCCGGAGGTCGACCGGATCGATGCAGCCCTGCTTGTTGAAGAACTCATCGAGATCTACATTACTCCTACTTCTAAGGGTTGGCGTGAAGCCAAAAAGGTAAAGACTGTTTTGATTGATTGAGAGATCTCTTTGATACAATGGCCGGGGTTTATATTTATACCCTGGGCTAAGGACTAAGGACGTGCAAAACTTGCCTCACAAGATAAATTTAAAAGAAAAGATACATGGACTCTAGTTTCACTTTTTTAGAATCCTTACTAACAAAGCTTCCTTGACCGATGTTTTTTCATCTTGAATCCACCATCTTTGCCAAATTGACTAGTTGTACGTATATGTAACAGCTGGACTGTTTTTTGCGAGCACTTCATTAATTAACCAAATAAACAATTCGGCCACCTTCCTGCATTACGTGACCATCAACCATTAATAATGCTGCTCTCAGACTCTTCTTATCTCTTGTTGGTTTCCCATATCTTCACATGAGGAGCACTTGGTCTTCACATTTCTTTGATCAATACATGGCATATCTAATCTGGCCAGATACACGTACGTTCGAGTCCCAACAAAGAACATGGTTGGTCACGTACGTACTTCACATATATTCCAATCTCTCCTTCCAGCAAATATGGATATTTTATTTCTTCATCTGCCTTGCTTGTATACGGACCACATTCCCTGGTTGATCAATTCCATTTTTTGTTCTCATACATCCTTCCATATGTGCATGTGTCATACTCCTTCAAATGTCCAACGTACGAGCCTCTTGTCGTTACATGCAGCTTGCATGTCGCAGTTGGATTCTGATTTATCCGCTCAATCTCTTTCCATCCAAATACATTAAACAATATCTCCTGATCGGCAATGGATACCGATCTGGCTTCGAAAACTAATGACAACAGGCAAATATCCCCTATTATCTTGTTTTTGACATCATCGACCGATCTCTTCCTTTTCAGAGTAAGCTTACCAAATTTTAGTGTCAACAGAGGCCCCCCTAGTTCGAAGTATGAATTTTCATGCTTCAAACTATTTCGATCCAATGGTCTTCTTTTCCCCAGCTGATGACATTTGATCGCAATTACTGAAAGCTGCATCGGTTCCATCTTCTTTTTGATCTTGATAACTTCAAAATTGATCTTTCTCTGCATCTCCGTTCTTCTGCTTTAGCCAATTAGGAGCTGGCCCCCGAGTTCGATCATAGCAATACAAGCTAACCGGCAGTACAGAAATATGCTGCATAAAAGTTTAGGTATTCTAGTCGATAGACTTCTTCCAAGGAGCTGGGGAATTTACTGGCAGCGATATTATCTTATTCCAAGCCTCACCTACACATGTGAACTTTGAAGTCTCTACAATACCATCTTGGGTGGTTGAGGAATGGAACGGATTAGAATCCAGTCATCCTCGCTTCCCCTACTCAGAAAACTTGGGTTTTTGAAAGATTTTCAAATTAAAACATAGCTTTGCTCCTTAAATGATTCTCTCAGATCGCTCAATGTGTATAGTTCCTCATCAAAAGCATTGTTTTGTCTTATCCTACTTCTAAAAAGCTTATGTGGAGTTTTAAGCAAGGATAAAATATGTAGCGTACTTACCTTGCATATATTGCAAGGTCAAATCCCGGATCTAAGAAGAGAAATGTCATACTCTTAGATCAAGATGTGCATGTGCGTGAAATATTTGGTGGTTAACCTAATTCTACTATGCTCTTTGAAATATATTTCTCTCTTATGGAATATTTTTGTGAGAACATGGGCTATCTTTTCTCATCTTTTTCTTTTTCCTTTTATTTATTTATTTATTTTGGACTTCTTTTTTATCGAGCTTTTATATATTTTCGCATAACTCATGTCTTTCTTTATAAATTTTTTTTGAGAGAAATATTATCAAGAACTTGGAGCATTTATTCTAATAAAACCTAACATATTTTTGTCTTCTCCCAATGTAGGAGTAGAACATTTTGAGGTGGATGAAAAACATGTTTTTGCGTACTTCCAGTATAGAAGCAACATATATATGTGGCGTGTACATGATCTTGATCTTGGGAACATGATAAATCTCTCAACAAGGGTCAACAAGACTTGACAAAACTCAACACAGAGCAAGCAACTTATGTGGATGGTTTTTAATGAGACTACTATATGGCTATGGTAGGAAATTCAACATCATTAAGCAGAGAAGTTATTGATTTTGAATTTTTGTAAGAAAATTTCCCAAGTACTTTGCAAAAAGAAGCAAGGTTTCTTTCATCATACCATATCTCATTCATCAACTACTTAGATAGCATGCTTTCCCTATGATAGATTATTCACAAGTGATAGGGAAAGCATGAAATAAAGAATATGCGTACGTCCGCTTTGAACCGATGAATGCCTTTGCTTGAACTTTCTCCTAATATGTATATATCAGCTAGACGTCATCGGCCTTATGATCTCTGCGTTCTCAATCAAACACATGATATGGCATGATTGCACGTACTTCCAAGATCTGACTCATCCTTTTTGTGCCCACGTACATCGTGTATATATATGCATGGAAATCTAACTTGCTTGCACTACATAAAGGGCTCTATCGGCTTGATGTCTTGATCTTCTAATTCTGAGCCAATTGCGAGCAATCTTTCATTTACTGCTTCTAACTTTTAATAAGGCGATTGTCAGTTTTAGAAGTACCGCAATCAGATCAAGTTGAGAACATAGAAAGAGCACTGTGAAAATTTTGCTTGCCGAAGCCACAAACTACAACAAAGGTCAGGGCTGGCCAGGAGGCTTCCTGCGTTGGCCGCTGAGCGTGCTGTAGGTACATCATGGTAGTGCAAATGCCTTTGTTGTCGTCAGACATACCCTCACCAAGGATGAGCTTAGAGACCCTATCTTCCGCCAGCTCCTATCTTGTCACCAATGGAGCGGCGGTCGGTCATGTTGGCATGGGGCTTCATGCTGAGCCATCTGAAGGGCGCGGCGGTAAATGCCGAGGATCAGCCGAGGAGCTTGGCCACTGTGGCGGTCAGCTCGAATGGTTTGCTGATGTCAACTCTGCTGCACTGCTCCGAGAAGGACGTGGATGCATCGGGCATGGCGCAGCTGAGGTCACTCGCCATATCAATGAGACTCTGTGTGGACTACAATGAGCAGCATTTGTCATGTCATGGCCCAGACTCGTCCACGTCCATTGCTCATCCATCGATTATGCCTCATGAGAAAATATAGTCGATGTAGATGAGGAGGTCCACAGCCTTGTTTGCCAGCATCACTTCCTTGTCATTGTCGTTAGCCGCGAGTTCCTTGATCTTGTTCCATGGTAACTTGTTGTTGTTGCCACTAAGCTTGCGTCGCCACATGTACATAGCAATCTGTACCCGGTCGTCCATTGCCAGCAAGTCGTGCTCCGATGAGATGTTGAGCATGTCAAGCAAGAATTCTAGTGAGAACTTGTTGGCGCCTAGCATGATGTGATACACCGGGTCCTCATGCTTGTTTATCCACTCTTAGGGAACAAATGGTTCATAGGCTTGGGGGTAGCCGATTCTACTTCATTAGAAGATGGCGTCTAGGGCATAGGGCATCAGCAGCCATCACTAGTCCTTGCTCTGGTGATCTGACCTCCTGAATGACAATGGTGTCCTCGGCGATGATGATGAAGTAATCAAATCAGATGATCTTGTCCTGATATCCTTATTGATAGCTAATCTCCACTGTCTTCCGCATGTCGATAAAAATTTTTAGCTGATGGTCTCCTATCGGCTGTCAGGTTGTCAACCTTTTCCGTATCTCTGATACAACCTCCCATGATGACTTTTCCTTCTTATCAAAAAATATACTTGGTCGAACAGCCGATGATAATAACCCATGGAGGAAAACTCAATGTGACCTCGACAATTGAACTAGTGACGGTCATCGGCTATGTTGATCCTCATTGACTCTATGTGATTATTCTTGAAATTCCACTGCTGTACCAGAAATTGATATCTCACTAGTCTTACACCCTTGTCGATCGACTGCAGACTCCGTCAGTTTGAAGGGTAAGGTCTTGAACCAACAGCCGATTCTATCTCAAGAGAGGTGATTGGTCTTTGTCAGCTTGGAGAGTAAATGCATCATCGACAAGACCTTCCTCACATGGCAACTTAAAGAAACAACAATTCCCTGCTTCTAGGTCCACTTTTCAATAAAGGCCACTGACAGTAAAATGCCTTCATGCGTATGTAAAATAGCTGATCTCAATTAATCCATGTCATGTACGCATCCATGAATTGTAAGCCAATGTAAAAGTAGTTGATCTCCATATATTAGAATAATCATTATTAATTTGATCTTGTCTTGCTTGCATCGGTTGGCATAACAATGATATACTCCGAGCATCTTATCGGCTATTGACTTGAAACCTTTGTTCTTGGCTACCACAATATTTAAACAAACTCTGAGAACCTTTCAATACTCAAAGCCAATTTTCTGTATGTTGATAATAACTTTCGGCCGATGGTTATTGCTCAAAATCACTCAACCGATGATGGTGTAATTTGAAGAAATATTTCCTTAACCTATCAACCATTTATAACAGCAGCCAAACCTGACATGCGAAAAACCTGAGTTCGGACTCCACCTCTTTTTGTAGACGCACACATGCAAATTTTCCTTTTATTTATTTCTTCATATATGCATCCCGTGTCACAATATATTTGGAGTCCTGATTCTCGGCCATCATATCAATACTTGCATATGTGATAGTCCTCGATAGATTCCTGTTTGCACTCTGATCCTATCGGTGCAGAAAGTGACCAACACATAAATATTTATAGTTTTGTCGTACGTTGTGATCGGATGTGGCCTAACACTCAATGACATAGGGTTTATACTGGTTCAGGCAATGTACCCTACGTTTAGTCTGAGTCGGTCGATGACTTTATTCCTAAGCCCAGGTGCTCGAAGTTTGCTGTGGGGTTACAAACGAGAAGGAGAAAGATGGGGGGTACGAGAGGCTCGGTTGGACTCAGGTCTGAAGGGCTGAGAGTGACAAGAGCTCCTACGTGCACTGAATATTCGAGCGTGTTCTCGAGGTTTGAACCTGGTGGTTCTGTTGTTGTGTGTTGAATTGATGGAAAGTTGATTGATCTCCCCTATTGGGAGAGATCGTGTTCCCTTTTATAGATGAAGGGGACGGCCTTACAAGAGAGAGAGAGAGTACGTATGCTACTAAGTCTTGTTGCCCACGCCGTCGGGTACAGGATTGTTGTAGGCACCCATAATACTGTTGATGTTAGATGCATGTGGGAGGTTGCATCGTCTTCTTTCGGTATGGCAGATGTCGGTGCCTGCCATACTGTTGATGCCTAGAGGCACGTAGGGGGTTTTACCGTGTTCGCCTGGTATGGGAGTTTGAGGGCACCCACAACACTTTAGGGCAAATGTCGGCGCCCACAATACTAATTGGCTTCTGACATGCCTGGAAGGTTGCAAGGCATCCTTCTGACATGTCCTATCGGTACTATCTTGTAGGTGCATAGGGTACGGTCCTTGGTATTACGGTTGACTTTGTGCATCTTATTTTACTTGCTCTGCCCATTCCCTAGATCCTTACCTTGCGGGCGTCCCCGGTCAGTTGGTCCCAGTCGGCTCTGACTGCACCAGTTGGAGAAGAGCTATAAGCAGAGGTTTGGTGCATCCCCGGTCGGAGACGCTGGTCGGAGTCGGAAGCGAGCGACGTTCCTTTTTGGCCAGGCCTTCCGGTCGGAGAGGCAGGCCATAGTTGGAAGTGAGCGTTATTCCTCCTCGGCCAGGCCTTCCGGTCGGGAGAGGCGGGCTGGAGTTGGAAGCGAGGCCTTCCGGTCGGAGAGGCGGGACAGAGTCGGAAGTGGGCGCCATTCCTCCTTGGCTAGGCCTTCCGGTCGGAGGCTGGTTCGCCCTTCTGTCCTATTGTTAGGTTTTTGGGCCGGCCTAGGAGTTGCGCGTCGTTCACAACGTCATCTGCTGGGCCGAGCCTCTACTGTGAAGCCGATCCATGAGGGACCCCGGGTTCATGAACCCGACAGGAGCCCACGAGCCCCAAGCGATTCAGGTAGAATCATCTAGGGGATTTTTTTCTTGATGGGGAGCGTGCGAGCGCACCCGTGGGTGTAGCCCCCGAGCCCCCGGATGATTCGGGTAGAATTGTCCAGTTTTTTTTCATGTTGCTAGCGGGGGAATTTTTTGTTTTGTCGGTGGGTGCGCGCGAGCGCACTCGCGGGTGTAGCCCCTCGAGCCCCCGGGTGATTTGGGTAGAATCGCCTGGGGGGTTTTGTCAGCGGGCGTGAGTGTGTGCACTTTGGTGTGCGTAGCCTCCCTTTTCTAGTTTCTGACCCATCATTTCCAGTAGCATGCTCCCAGGCGTTTGGTCGCGGCCGAGGGACTGGGTGAGACGGAGTTTCATCAACCAAGGTGTCGAGCATGCCGAGGGTTCGGGCGAGTCAGAGTCACGGATCTAGGGATCAGGCGAGTTAGAGTCGCTAACCAAGGCATCGATCGTGCCAAGGGATCAGATGAGATGGACTCATGGATCTAGGCGTCGGGCGTGCCGGGGGATTGGGCGAGTTGGATTCGCGGACCTAGGCATAGCCGAGGCGTTGGGCATAGCCGACGGACACTCGAGGGACCGGGTGAGATAGACTCGTGGTCCTAGGCATCGGGCACGCCAAGGGATCGGGCAAGTTAGAGTCGCGGATCTAGGCGTCAGGCGCGTCATGGGATCAGGCGAGTCGGAGTCGCGGATCCAGGTGTCGGGCGTGCCGTGGGATCAAGTGAGTCGGAGTCATGGATCTAGGCGTTAGGCGCACCATGGGATTGGGCAAGTTGGAGTCGCAGACCTAGGCACAGCCGAGGCATTGGGCATCTTGAGCCCCTGAGCCCCGTTGGTCTTGGTAGGGGTCGGTTGAGTTTCATGCATTACCCCATCCGTGGTTTGTCGCAACCGGAGGGGCTGAGCTAACGTCGCTGGCCTCGATGGCTCGAGTGACGCGCTCGGTGAGCTCGCTAACGGGCACGTTCGAGTGAAGTCTGGGTCCATTGTTCATGAGGGGTCGACATAGCCCTCATGTGGCACTCCACTACTCCTTAACCTATGTCCCGGCAGATGCCTTGGTCATTTCGGAGAGTGACCCAGGTGGCCCGCTGGCCTCCCCTCAATGGAGATTCTGTGGGCATGGCTCGAGGTTAGGATCGAATGAGAAGGTTGAGATGACCCTGTCTGCTTCAGGGTAGACTAGGCAAGGGCCGCTCGGGCTCTTCTGTGTTTTGTCCCCTGGCTCTGTTTGACGTGAGGCGGCCACGAGCCCTTCGTGGGCTAGCCTTCGAACCTCGATCGGTTGTTGCTCATGTTGAATGAGGCAACTGCCGCTTCGTGATGCAACACAGAGCGTTGTGATGCATTTAACTGCATATGCAATGCTCCAGATGTATGGAATGAATGAATGAGTGCATGGATGAATGTGTGAATGCGTTGCATGAATGTATGAATGATAGTAGATGAATGAATGATCATATAAAGAAACAGTGGGGGTCGGTAATGTTACCTTGATGACTCGAGTGATGGGGTTTGAGGAGCTCCTATCAGATATGTCCGACCAGGATCCGTGCTTGTTGTTCGTGATGGAGTCAGCATGGCCCACATGGGGCGTCCCTCTGCTCCTTGCCTATCTGTTGGCATTTGCCTAAGCCGTTTGATCGACTCAGGAAGCCTGTTGGTCTCTCCTAGAGGAGATCCCATCGTTGGGCCTTTCCAAGTCCCGCCTGGGAAGGCAAAGGGCCACCTACACGCAGTGGCGCCTTGTTTCTCGCGCCCGGCATGCGGTAGTGGTGGGCCATACCCAGACCACATCCCATCTGACTAGGCGTCGTTCCGTTGGGTAGGGCACGTCCTGTCGTTTCCCATCCGCATTGAATGGGGGAAGGGAGAGGGTTTTTTGCCCCTGTCATTTTGCCTTTCCCCAATCGCTGCGCCTTTCCCCAACTACTGCGCCTCTTCTGTAAATTGGGGAAGGGAGAGGGCTTTCCTCCGTTCCTTCACCTATTCCCCATCTGCTACCTCTCCTCCTTCTTGCTTTTTGCCAAGAGTGTTCATGCCGCGATGGTTCCTAGGAGAAAAAGGGGAGAGCGAGGGAGAGGAGGAACTCACACATCTGTTCATGAATCCAGAGTGCAATATCAAGCTGGAGGTTATCCGTCATGACTGAGTCGGTGTTGGCCGCCTTTGCTGAGAAGGGGGTGCTACCGCCGATGGAGATGGCGCACTGGAGGGCTCCCGCGGAAGAGGCTTTTCTACGGCCTCGGGCTGGCGAGGTCGTCTCCTTCCTCGCCTTCCACGAGCACAGGCTAGGATACCCCGCACACTGGTTCCTACGTAGGCTCCTCAATGAGTGGGGCCTAGAGCTATAGCACCTCAACCTGACTAGGGTGGTGCACATCGTTGACTTCGTCGCCTTCTACGAGGACTTCCTCGGGATGGAGCCGCACGTGGACTTCTTCCGGCGGCTCTTCTCTAGGCAAGCCTTGTTGGAGGGGGACCCACCTAGGGTCACACCAGTGGGGGGCTTCACGCTACAGAAGAAGCTGAATGCATCGGGTGCCTACCCCGCATACACCCCCTGCGACTCCAACCAGGGGTGGCACAGAGAGTGGTTCTACATTAGGAACCCGGTGGAGGCACCATTCCCATCGTTCACCGGCAGAAGGCTGAAGAGGCAGGATGGTTGGTCGTGGGGCCCCTCCAGCCAAAAGAAGAAGAAGCTAGAGATCATCAGGGAGGAGCTCCAGAAGTTGGTGCAGCAGGGCCTTGACGGGGTGCGGGTGTTCCACACCTGCTTCCGCTGGCTGGTTGCCCCACTAGCGGAAAGGACGCAGCCGATGTGGATGTATAATGGCCCGATGGACCCAGACCACACATTGCCGGAGGAGTTGGCGAGTGATGAAATCTAGAGCCGACTCGACCGGGTGCTGCGACTGAGGGCCAAAGAGACCCTCGACGGAAAGCCCGAAGCTCTCAACGCTTCGAAGCTGTCCAAACTGGTATGTTCTCCTCTCCTTATTTCGTGTCCCTTTCGATCCCGCTCTTCCTATAATCTTGACTTCGAGTTGTCCATTTTGTAGGGACTTGAGCGCTACAAGTCCCGGCCACATCTTCCGAAGGGGCCAGAGGCCATGGCTGGGTAAGCCGTCCTAAAGGAGGTGGCGGATGGTCGGAAGAAGAAGAGAGCTGAGAAGGCTAGATGGAAGCATGAGAAGGAGATGGTGATCGCCCGACGTGTGCGGGCCATGGAAGATAGGAGCGACGTCAAGTTAGAGCTCGAGTTAGAGGACCCCATAGAGGTGGGCGATGACGTGATCTCCTCTAAGGAGGAGGAAGGCCGGGACGCTGGCGTGACTTCGTAGGTGCGTTGCGAACCTGCGGCCACGTCTGTCGGCGGTGGGTGGGACACGGAGATGCATGGCATCACTCCTGCGCCAAGAAAGCACGCCGTGAACTCGAATGCCGTCGACGAGCAGGAGGCGAAGTGGACTCGGTCGCCACGTTCTTTGGAGGCATTGCCGGCTTTGTCCCCGCTCGCTGTGGTGCGGCGAGGTAGGCCAGCGCGCAACCGACAACAGGAGGATGGCCGACCAGCTGCTCCGGTCAGTGCGCCCCGAGTCGGAGGTGGTGGCGTTTCGCGGGCCGAGCGGAGCCGGCCAGATCAACTCCCCCCTCGGTCGAAGTGAGGGGGCACAGGTCGCATACCATGGGAGGTCCCCGTCCGGTGGGCCGGCTGCTGGCGGGTCAGGGCTTTAGAGCCCTGCCGCTTGTGTCCCGGTATGTATTCTTTGTCCCTTTTTGTTCTTATAGTTGAGTTTTTTGAGTGTGACTGACCTGTTCTTTTCGACAGTGGCCAGATGTTGACGGGATTGAGCATTGCCCCAACTTCCATATAGGAGGAGTGGAGGCCCACCTTGCAGCGCACCATGATGAGTGGCAGGGAGAGCAGGGTGGTGGCGGTGCGTCCTTCCCCTTCGAGGGCGGTGCCTTCACAACTGGTCGCAAGTACGGTGGCAGCGGCAGAGGCTGCATCGGTGGTGACCCTTGTGGCCCCTGCCCCACCAGCTATGGTGAAAGAGGAGAGGGAGACCGGGCTCCCTGCCTCGCCGGGCGCATGGCCGCATGGCTCACACTCCCGGTCGGAGCTAGAGGTGCCAGGGGAAGATGCGGCTGGGCCAGAGCTAGAACGTCTGCCGGTGGCCTATGAAATCGAGGTGGTGGAGATCCCTCTCGACAGTGAAGTAGGTGATGAGGTGGAGCCACTAGCGCCATCGCAGGAGCTGGCGGTGGTCTGGTTGTTAGCTAGGCCTTCCAGCAGGCTGGGGGCCACTGACCTGGTGTGGCCCTACCCTGAGGACCCAAGGAAGTTTCGGTTCATCCTTCGGGATGAGCAGGAGTGTAGCACTAGGACGTGCTTGGGGGGAGAGGACTTGCCATGGAGTCCATCTAGCAGGCGGTCATGGTCGACATGCCCCGTGTCATAGAGGTGAGTTTTCTGTTTTCGTCCTTGACTCCTGGTCTTTCATCAGTTGCCTCAGCACGCTTGCTTCTTGTTTTGCAGGGTCTAGAGGAGAGGTCGAGCAGCAAGTCTTGTTTCCTCCGAATGGAGCACGCCTGGGTCACCGAGCTCAAGCGTGAGCTAGAGTCCGCCCGCCGTGAGTCCCAAGGCCGAGCGACCAAGGCGCGGGTGGTAGAACTACTCATGGTGGAGTGGGCGACCGAAGCACGGGCAGCGGAACTGCTCGTGGCGGAGCGGGCGACCGCCGCTGAGCGAGGGCTTGACGCGGCAAAGGCCCGCCAGGCGGAGACCGAGGTGGCATTGTAGAAGTCCCTTGTGGACACCGAGGAGATGCTCCAGAGTTCCCTATAGGCCCTAGAGTTGGAGCAGAAGACCAGTTCAGAGGCCGATCGGGAAGTGCTTGTGCTCTAGGGCCAGGTGATGGGGATGGAGGAGGCAAACGCCCGGCTGCACGAGCAGGTGACTCGGTAGGAGGAGGGACTCTCCATCTTCGAGAACACCCACCTTGGTATGTACCTTTTCTGCTTTTGACGTGTTGGTTTCTTCCTTTAGCTTGCTTCTGAGCTTGTCGTCCTTCTTCAGAGCTGGGTGGAAAGGTGGAGTCGTTGGAGCGGGACCTTGAGACGGCCAAGGCGAAGATTGGCCGGAATGCGGAGGCACTGTCCAAGTCCCTTGAAGAGCGACGTGCTCTCAAGGGAGAACTTGACCAGATACGCAATGTTGCCTAGCTCGTCGTCTCGGAGGTCTTCGGGTCGGCGCCAATTACCAGCGCGCCCGCCATCCGGCTGGCGGAGGATCCAGATGAGGTTCGGGCCCTCATCACCGACAGGATGTTCTACGGGACATCGGGGGTGCTGACCTCGGTGGCAACGCACCATCCAAACCTGGACTTTGCCAACATCTATAGCGGGTACGCCGATGGCTGGAGCCCGGAGGACATCCACTCGCTTGGGGAGAGCTTGCTGCCACACGCGCAGTTGTTGGCCGAGCAAGTCTCCGTGCAGTGGGTGATGGACGCTCACCATGTGAACACGGCCAAAGGCACGTGCTAGGAAGACGTCGCCTAGCCTGCTGATGGAGTGGAGCCTGGGTCGGAAGCGCATGTCGCCCCACCTCCAACCAAGCTGATCGTTGCCTAGCCGGAGGATGAGCAGCCCCTACCCTCGCCGGTCGAGCCGGTAGCCGATGCTGCCGGGGAGCTGCAGTAGAAGTTTTCAGAGTAGAAATCTTTAGCAGATGTAAAATATAATGTCATGGGGGAGCCCCCTGTGTAAACGTTTTGTGTATTAATGAATAGAATCGGTTTTGTTTTTGTGATGGAATCACTTCGTTCGGGGAAGCTTGTCCCATCCGTTCCTTATTTTTACCTTAGCATAATTTTGTTTTTTATTCTTTCTTTTTCGTACATGACCGTTCATCCCATAGGTTGCGATCTTAAGAGCCCGAGCGTGGCTCGCGAGGCTTAGCTGCTCGTAACCGTAGGTAGAGGCGGGGTGCGATCAGTCAGAATATTTAAAGCAAAGTTACGTAAGGTAATTAAAGGAACAAACTACCCTTTTGTTTGGGTAAAAAAGGTATTTACCATATGATAGTAAAAGGGAGAAGTGGTATCACACCCCTATGGAGCCCCTAAGTGACCCGGGCTAAAAGTGTTTGGGCTGGGGTGCTTTATAGGAGCAAACGTTAAGTAAAAAATGGTTAGACCGAATTTTAGGGGAAGAAACGACGTAGCTATTTGCTATTCCAAGTGTTGGTGAGAACATTGCCATTGTCATCCTTCAGTCGGTGGGCACCCGGTCGGATTACTTTGGTCACTGTATAGGGACTTTCAGTCGTCCACATCCTTGCCCGCCATGCCCCCTTTCTTGGCTGCTGCCTCCTTGCCCTTTCCTTCCTTCGGCCCACCGGCCTTCCACAGAAAGCGCTTGAGGAGCTCATAGTTCTTGTAGAGGTGCTTGATGGGGTAGGCGTGGTTGGTGCATGGGCTATCCATGAGCTCATCAAAGTGGTCAGGCAGGCCCTGCTGGGGCTGCTTGCCCGTGCGATCAGCCATGGCGACCAACGCAGAGTTGGCCGGTCGGTGCCGATCCTTCTTGTTATTTTTGCCCCTCTGTGCGGAGGGGCCCTCGTCCTGATCCTCACGCTTGGCCTTGCCTTTGTCCCAGCCTCTATTGAAGATCGCTCCGACCGCCTCCTCACTGGAGGCATGGTTCATGGCGACGTCGAGCAGGTCATGGTTGGTACGGGGCTTTAGGCAGCCAATCTTGTGGATCAGGGACTCACAGGTTGTCCCAGAGAGGAATGCGCTGATGACGTCAGCGTTGACGACATCAAGAAGGGAGTTGCACCACTTTGAGAACCTACGGATGTAATCTCGTAGGGACTCGTTGGGCTCCTATTGGCAGCTCTTGAGGTCCATAGAGTTCCCAGGGCGGACATACGTCCCCTAGAAGTTCCCGATAAAGACCCTCTTGAGGTTCACCCAGTCACGGATGTTGTCATGCGGGAGGAATTCAAACCATGCCCGAACATGTTCCCCCATGCAGATGGGGAGATATTGAATGATAAAATGGTCATCATCCACCCCTCCGGCTCGGCAGGCGAGCCGAAAATCTTCAAGCCATATACCAGGGTTCGTCTCCCTGGTGTACTTGGCGATGTTGCTGGGTGGTTAGAAGCGATATAGGAACGACGCTCTTTGGATGCGTCGGCCAAAGGCCCATGGTCCCAGGCCATCCGAGCTAGGACTCCGGTCGTCCGGCCGGCGACCGTGGCTGGGGTGCGTTTCACCGCTCCTTGTGATGGTCTAGCTAGGGTCTGTGTCCCCTGCCCTCATGGCCGCCCGATGGACGTCATCATCATGCCAAGCCTGATGCTGGTTGCTGATGACGCTGCGAGCGTCTTAGTTCGGCTCGAGTCACTCGCGCACAGGCGGCTGGTGAGGAGCGGGCACCAGGGTAGGTCGAGGCACAGCTATGGCCTCCTATGCTGTGCTCGGCGGCTATAGCGGTGAGCATATGAAGTGATTCGTTTGGTGCGTCCCTACTCCCCTGGTTGGGAGAGAGGCCACGAGTCGATGTCATGATGCGGAGCCCTCTGCCTGTTGAGCGGCGGCAGTTTCCACCAGTGCCCGGAGGTTCCAGTGGACCACCTGTTCCTGGGGGTTGTTCGGCTCGGGAAGGCCGCGTAGAAGCATAGCCATAGCAGCAATGTTCTGGCTAGCTCGAGTGAACTATGGGGGATCGTTCCCCCTGTGCATGATGTTGCGCTGGACCTGGCGGGGGCCGCTCGCTAGGTTACGCGCACAAGGCACATCGTATTGCGCCGAGCATGCTGGCATAGGTGGTGACTGGTTCTACTACCTTTGTCGTAGTTCCTTGCCATGCTCTTGTGCGAGCGCGAGGGCCCCCGCATGAGGGTTCGGAGGGGTATGAGTCTGCAAGGACTCCGCTACCACCTGTGGCTGTCCTAGAGCGTCCGCCATAGCGCACTCCCGGGATGGCGGTGGCTAGGTGCCATGTCACCGATGCTCGAGTCATCGCTCTCAACCTTGTCATCTAGGAGTTTGTGGAAAGTGGTGGGAGCATAGCTCACCATTCCCATGAATTCGAAAGTGAGAGGAGGCGGCGCCAGCGTCCTTCGGAGCCCCTGAGCGTACACGTCTATGGGGGATGCGAGGTCATAGGGGAACTGGTCGCATGGTGGTCGCAGTGTGGACAATGGGGTCCCTCTGGATAACTAGCGGAAGATAGTAAATAGCGAGTGAATAACAGTGTGTACATTACTCACAGCAGGGTTTGAGCAGAGTGTATGCTCGGAATGAAGCACAGGCGCCTTGTCGTTGAAGTCATCGGGTGTCCCAGAGCCGATGGAGGGCGCCCTCCGACGGGCGCCGGGATGGGTGCCTCCTCACGAAGGTGGAGCGCACCGAGCCGGTCGGCGACGAAGTCTAGGCTTCTGAAGAGGAAGGTCTAGGATGGCTCGAAAATGGGTGAAACCCACATCCCAACAGGTGGGAGTGCGGGAAACTCCAATGAGCCGAAGCGAGTCGTATCACTTGAGCCTGCCATGGAGAAGGTGGCGGAAATGTGGGCCATCCGATGACAAAAAGCGTGAACGTACAGCGTCTTCCCCACGAACGGTGCCAACTGTCAGTGCAGAAAGTGACCAACACGTAAATATTTGTAGTTTTGTCGTATGTTGTGATCGGATATGGCCTATCACTCAATGACACAGGGTTTATACTGGTTCAGGCAACGTGCCGTACGTCCAGTCTGAGTCGGTTGATGACTTTATGCCTGAGCCTAGGTACTCAAAGTTTGCTATGGGGTTACAAACGAGAAGGAGAAAGATGGGGGTACGAGAGGCCCGGTCGGACTCCGGTCTGAAGGGCTGAGAGTGACGAGAGCTCTGCGTGCACTGAATATTCGAGTGTGTGCTCGAGGATTGAACTTGGTGGTTCTGTTGTTGTGTGTTGAATCGATGGAAAGTTGATCGATCTCCCCTATTGGGAGAGTGCGTGCCCCCTTTTATAGATGAAGGGGACGTCCTTATAAGAGAGAGAGAGAGAGTACGTATGCTACTAAGTCTTGTTGCCCATGCCGTCAGGTACAAGATGATTGTAGGCGCCCACAATACTGTTGATGTTAGATGCATGTGGGAGGTTGCGTCGTCTTCTTTTGGTATGGTAGATGTCGGTGCCTACCATACTGTTGATGCCTAGAGGCACATAGGCAGTTTTATCGTGTTTGCCTGGTATGGGAGTTTGAGGGCGCCCACAACACTGTAGGGTAAATGTCGGCACCCACAATACTGCTTGGGTTCTGACATGCCTGGAAGGTTGCAGGGCTTCCTTTTGACATGTCCTGTCGGTACTGTCTTGTAGGTGTATAGGGTATAGTCCTTGGTATTGCAGTTGACTTTGTGCGTCCTGTTTTACTTGCTCCACCCGTTCCTTGGGTCCTTATTGAGCGGGCGTCCTCAGTCAGTTGGACCTAGTCGGCTCTGACTGCACCGGTCGAAGAAGAGCTGTAAGTAGAGGTTTGGTGCATCCCCAATCGGAGACGCTGGTCGGAGTTAGAAGTGAGCGCCGTTCCTTTTTGGCCAGGCCTTCTGGTCGGAGAGGTGGGCCAGAGTCGGAAGCGGGCGCTGTTTCTCCTCGGCCAGGCCTTCCGGTCGGAGAGGCGGGCCGGAGTCGGAAGCAAGGCCTTCCGGTCGAAGAGGCGGGCCAGAGTCAGAAGCGGGCGCCGTTCCTCCTTGGCCAGGCCTTCCGGTCGGAGGCTGGTTCGCCCTTCTATCCTGTTGTTAGGTTTTTGGGCCGACCTAGGAGTTTCACGTCATTCGCAATGTCATCTGCTGGGCCGAGCCTCTGCTGGGAAGCCGGTCCATGAGGGACCCTAGGTTCATGAACCCAATAGATCCCTTCCTTTAGCAGCAAATTTAGTCGATTGTGGCTGCATCGGCTCTACATAGCCGATTGTGCATTCAGAACACCATCTGCATATCCGAGCTCTTCACGTCGCATGCGGTCGTCCACTACTAATGTACCTTTGCTGGTGGTAGCTGTACTTGAGTCGGCCACATCGTGTTTGCCAGGCCAAATGGCTTCATCACCTGATGCATCAGCTGAAGTGGAAACTAAGCCAATAGTGGCCCCCAGCCGATCTCTATATATCTAGACTCTTGATTCTTGGCTGCTTGTAGTAAAAGACCTCATCGACTTTTATTGACATGCGTGCCATTGGCTGTCATAAGTTGAAGTTTTTGAGCTTGACAATGAATTTGTCGTGCACCTTGAACGTGTGTAGCTCCTTGGACCTGACTACCTCGACATACTTTGTGAGCTGCTTGTCGAGCTCTGATAGCTCGTGGCGGTCCTGGTTGTCATCGCCGAAGGAGTTAGGATTGGCGGTAGCCTGGTTGAGGCCATGCGACATCCTTTGTACCACGTCAGCGCTTCTTGTTCATCCTCGCCGTAGTTGGCGAACATGGTACTCAAGATCATGCTCAACCCAAATTCGCCGGTATGATGTTCGATGCACTCGGAGCCATATTCATCGTGTCATTCACTGCGATGTTGATGTCCGTCTTCCTCAGCACCGACATGTTGTTCACGCCATCACTGGTATGCCATAGATGTGTCTAGCCACTTCATGATCTCATACCTGCACTTTAGGAACATCCCAGCGGATCTGTCAGCCGTGTTGATTGGACCATCCATCGCCAACCTTGTTCTCCGTGATGTCGTGTCGCAGTGGACCGAACAGTGGCAGGAGGTCGATGAACTGCCATGGTTCATAAGTGCTTTCCTTTTCCCATCCAATGTAGCTATGGATCTTTTCCTTGGCACTCTTGTTCATCCAGCACGGTTGATGATCTGCTCGGGGTCCACATTATTCTCCTTTCGAACTTCGTTACGTGACCATGCTTCATCGGCTATTAGCTTCTCAATAAAATAACTCCATTCAGCTAATAATCCATCAACTATTTAGTTTTTACAGCCAATGAGCTATACTCATTTTATGCAAGCCGATAGGCAACCTGGAGGCCACTTAGGATTTCATGTGAGCTGATGAGTCGATAGAATTTATCCATGATCTTCCAAGCCAATATCATTATTCTAGAATATAATCATTAGCTATTTTACCCTTGTAACATGAACCTTCAGAAACACTTGTAGTTAGATGCATCCATAGCCGATGAATTTACTTCTGTCAGAAGCTGATTCTAGATGTATATGACCATGTCAATAGAGTCTGCTCCTGTTCCGATCTGATTCCATTGGAAGTTTGCTGGAGAACCTGAGGAACTGCTGGGGTGATCTTGGAGCTGCTCGGACTCTTCATCCACCATGACTCAGATATTTGGAGAATCGACATGCATGAGTCCAAGCCTGACAGCCCCCCCGATGCATAATCGATGTAGGGGATCAAGACGTCGGGCGTGTTCATCTCTAGGATCGTCTCGATGTTGGCTCCTGTGATGAGCTGATTGTATTGTTGGTGACATCAGGTTTGGCAAGGAAGCTGGAGAAGAAGTCGCTTTCGCCTTGTATGGGACTCATTCATCCTGATCTTGCCTTGTATCTTCCTACATAGCTGACTGTAACGGTTGTTTCATAGGCCGATGTCCCAACAACTTTCATGATATATTTTATATTCCTTTTGATCACCGGATCATCAATGCCGTATATATTCCAATTTCCTGGTTGGTGACATGTTTCTTTCTGGTTCTTATACTAGGAGCCGATGAAGGTTTAATGCATCGGCTCTTGAGCAGGTATTGATCTATCATCGTCTTGGTAGAAGATGCCGACTTGTTGAAGTAACTGGGTGCTATCTGCCAAGAGATCCCCGGCAAGGGCCAAGTACTAAAGAATCTTTCTGAAGCTATCTTATAGAACTTGCACTAATAAATGTTGCTTGATAAAATGCCTAATTGACTATTAGCCTGATCTTCACATTCTGAGCTAATGAGTATCTTTATATCTTCGATGCATACGTCAAACTTAGCCGATGGTGTCCTGCATTTGTTTTCATCACGGTGCCAACGGTGGCATGACCTGTAGTTCTTTCATGAGTCCGATCAATTGGGGATCCTCAGTACTTTAGTAAGTCCATGTACCACTTGATCTGTTGGTGTCCTTGGTGGTGTTGTGGCAGTAGCTGAAGTACATAAACCACCATGTGTTGGCAATGTGTCAACTTCTGATGCATCATCAGGACTTGCTGACATGTATGTGACAAGAATTGAATTTCTCTCATGCTGATCAGTTGGGAAGCCAAAGACGGTAATCTAGTGCAGCAGCTTTTCATCAAAATGCATGTCAGTGTCATGCAAATTTCCATCCGTACTTGCCTCATTCCCTCCATCATCGGCTTTATTTAGCCAATTGGCGGTAGACATGTATATGATTCCCTTTAGACAGCTTCTCCTTCTTCTTAAACGTTGCACCTATGTGATCAAGCCAGTCAAATAATCCATGGTATGTGTTACTCATCTAGCCTATCCCTTGTTTATTTTATGATGATGAATTAACTCGCAGCGTCTTGATGATGGTCGAATAAATGCTAACATTGGCCTCTGACTTCTAATCAAATGATTCTGGTCCCACCGAGCATGCCAAAACACGTGTCGATGCAAAAATGTGGTAGCCGCACCGGGTGGACATGCAGCAAGACAGAACGATCTAGAGATCTGATTGGCTTCAACATAGGACCAGCCGATCCTGTGAATCCCAAAGGCGTGCCAGTCAATTTGACCTACAATTGACATGGAGAGAAAGTCTTATCAGTAGTTTAAGGCGGAACATGCCAACTTTGCCCAAACAGTTCCAAGTGTGCTGCTTCGAGAGCAGCCAAATGGGAGAATCGACTAAATAGCCTATACGAGGAGAAATTGATTGTTAAGGACTATGATGTTAGTGGGTCACGACTGATTTATGATAACAAGTACAATGCACCTAGATATAAGTAACATCATCAGCTAGATGGATATAACCAATGTGAAGCATTGAGACGATAAGTTTAAGGAGAAAGGATATAACATGTGAACAAATCGACTATCTAGTACAAATAAATCCACAAACGCTTTGAATCTAATCTGTTACCATCAACAGTGAAGTTCGACCGGATCGATACAGCTATGATAATGATAACAAACTAAAGCCAAAGAATCCATAAAACCATCTATATATTGACAGGTTCATGAAAAACATGCTATATGTGTGAAAGCATAGGCGAATTGGCTAAAATAGCCGACTCAGGTAGAAAAAGGATTATAGCATGTGAACAATCGACTATTTAATATGAATAGATTTATAAACTCATCAAATTGAACCTACTATCTTTAATAGTGGGGTTCGATCGGATCTATGACAGCCATAGTAAAGATAACAGATTAAACCTTTAAAGTAAACAGATCTATTCACATTTTATAGAATCATGAAAACATACTATAAGCGTTAAAGTACGGGCAATCGGCTATTTAGCCGATGCAGGCATAGTAGACAGCCAAGGCCATGCCTAGTCGAAAGCAAATCTACCAACTAGCATACTCTGATTTAAAGTGCTAACAGTGGGGATCAACCGTATCGTTACAGCCATAATAGCGAGCTATAGACCAGACTCAACTAGCTAGTAAACCTAGTCAAGATTAGTCATGCCTTAGCCGCGTACTATGTGTGATCAAGATCGAAGTAGAATGGCCGATAAAACATAATCCGTCGTTTAAAGTAAGAACCATCGCAATGTGACAAAATAAACGATGGACTAAAAGGATGTGAGGCCGATCTAGATCGATCTCAATTGGGTAGGTTGATATTGCTGAAACTAATGTCAACAAGAACATCAGTAAGATCGGTAACTTAATGAATCTACCCGAAGGATGCCACCCTTAGATAGAGCCGATAACTTGACCTTAATCTAATTCGAGCAGTGGAGGTCGAACTTAACCGATGCAGCCGTACTTGAACTAGATAAGAATCGATAACTAACTTGTACTAGAGCTCGTAAGAGGTCAGCCGGACCGATGCAGCCTTACAAACAAAAGTATAAGCCATGACGGTACTTACAAACAAGACAGAGGTCGACCGGATCGATGCAGCCCTGCTTGTTGAAGAACTCGTCGAGATCTACATTACTCCTAGTCCTAAGGGTTGGCGTGAAGCCGAAAAGGTAAAGACTGTTTTGATTGATTGAGAGATCTCTTTGCTACAATGGCCAGGGGTTTATATTTATACCTTGGGCTAAGGACTAAGGATGTGCAAAACTTGCCTCACAAGATAAATCTAAAAGAAAAGATACATGGACTCTAGTTTCTCTTTCTTTAGAATCCTTGCTAAGAAAGCTTCCTTGACCGACGTCTTTTCATCTTGAATCCACTGTCTTTGCCAAATTGACTAGTTGTACGCATATGTAACAGATGGACTGTTTTTGCGAGCACTTCATTAATTAACCAAATAAACAATTCGGCCACCTTCCTACATTACGTGACCATGAACCATTAATAATGCTGCTGTCAGACTCTTCTTGTCTCTTGTTGCTTTCCCATATCTTCACATGAGGGGCACTTGGTCTTCACATTTCTTTGATCAATACATGGCATATCTAATCCGGCCAGATACACGTATGTTCAAGTCCCAACAAAGAACATGGTTGGTCACGTACGTACTTCACATATATTCCAATATCTCCTTCCAGCAAATATGGATATTTTATTTCTTGATCCGCCTTGCTTGTATACGGACCCCATTACCTGGTCAATCAATTCCATTTTTTGTTCTCGTACATCCTTCCATATGTGCATGTGTCATACTCCTTCAAATGTCCAATGTACGAGCCTCTTGTCGTTACATGCAGCTAGCGTGTCGCAGTTGGATTCTGATTTATCCGCTCAATCTCTTTCCATACAAATACATTAAACAATATCTCCTAATCAGCAATTGGTACCAATCTGGCTTCAAAAACTGATGTCAATAGGCAAATATCCTCTATTATCTTGTTTTTGACATCATCGACCGATCTCTTCCTTTCTAGAGTAAGCTTACCAAATTTTGATGTCAACACGGTTGTGATGTCCTTCCCCCTCGGCGAGGTCATCCAAAACAAGGATGCCACGGGAAGGATCGCGAAGTGGGTGCTCGAACTGATGGGGCAAGGCATTACGTATGCCTCCTGGACGGCCATCAAGTCCCAAGTGTTGGCTGATTTCATTGCAGAGTGGACCGAGGTCCAAATGCCACCAGCGATCGTCGACCAAGAGTACTGGGTGATGTACTTCGACGAATCATTGATGAAGAAGGGCACCAACGTGGGGCTAGTCTTCATTTCGCCCCTCGGGATATGCATGAGGTACATGTTCTGCATCCATTTCCCCTCCTCCAACAATGTAGCTGAATATGAGGCGCTCATCAATGGCCTGTGCATCGCCATCGAGTTGGGCATCTGACGCCTCGATGTCCGGGGTGACTCTCAGCTGGTCATCGACCAAGTCATGAAGGAGTCGAGCTGCCACAACGCCAAGATGGCTGCATATTGTCGAGAAGTCTGCCAGCTGGAGGACAAGTTCGATGGCCTCGAGCTCAACCACATTCCAAGGCGTCTCAATGAGGCGGCAAACACGCTGGCAAAAACGGTGTCTGGCCAAGAGCCGGTGCCAACGGACGTCTTCACCAGCGATCAGCACAAGCCCTCGGTTCGCTACGAGAGGCCAAAATAAGCCGGTGATAGGCCGCCCGCCCTGGGCTCGGGGGCTGACCAACCATCGGCTCCATCTGACCCTAAAGTCATGGAGCTCGAAGAGAACCCAGAGATAGAGCCTGACCCTCTGGTCGACTGGAGGACGCTCTACCTCGACTACCCCCTTCGTGAGGTGCTACCGATGAACAAGACGGAGGCTCAATGGCTCGCGCGTCGTGCCAAGTCCTTTGTCCTTGTTGATGGTGAACTCTACAAGCAAAGCCACACTGGGATCCTATAGCACTGGATCCCTATCGAACAGGGGAAGCAGCTATTGAGCGACATCCACGGTGGGGTCAGCTGTCACCATGCCACGCCGAGAACCCTTGTCGGAAACGCATTCCATCAAGGCTTCTACTGGCCGACTATAGTAGCTGACACCGAACAGATTGTGCGCACCTAGGAAGGGTGTCAGTACTATGCTCGGTAGACCCACTTGCTGGCCCAAGCACTCCAGACGATCCCCATCACGTGGCCTTTCATGGTCTGGAGGCTCGATCTGGTTGAAGCTCTCAAAAGAGCGCCCGGGGGCTATACCCACTTGCTTGTCACCGTAGACAAGTTTACCAAGTGGATAGAGGCCTGACCGATCTCCGTGACCAAGTTTGATCAAGCCGTGCTATTCTTCCTTGATATCATCCATCGCTTTAGAGTACCGAACTCCATTATCACGGACAACGGCACGCAGTTCATTGGGAAGAAGTTCCTCCAATTCTGCGATTAATATCACATCCTCGTCGACTGGGCCGCTGTAGTGCACCAATGGGAAGGTTGAGTGCACAAACAGCATGGTCCTACAAGGCCTTAAGCCTAGGATCTTCAACCAGTTGAACAAGTTTGGTGGACGATGGGTCGCTGAGCTTCTCGCAGTGCTCTGGAGCCTGAGGACGACTCCTAGTTGGGCCACCGGCTACACACTATTCTACATGGTCTATGGTTCCAAGGCTATCCTCCCAACCGACCTCGACTATGGAGTGCTAAGGGTCAGGGCATACGACAAACAAGGAGCCGAGGCGTCCCTCAAGGATGCCATGTACCAGCTAGATGAAGCGCACGACGTTGCCCTCCTCCGCTCGGCCAAGTACCAGTAGGCATTGCGACAGTACCACAACCATTGAATGTGGGGTCAGGCCTTCAACATCGAAGACCTAGTCCTCCACATCGTCCAGAGCATCAAGGACCCCCATAAGCTCTCTTCGCCGTGGGAGGGACCGTACGTCATCGTGGAGGTGCTCCGGCCAGGCTCCTACAAGCTCAAGACCATTGACGGCGAGGTTTTCGCCAATGCATGGAACATCGAGCAGCTATGTCGCTTTTACCCTTAATAAACGCACACTTTCTCTTATCAGTTTCACTATTGAACTCCCTGACCTTTAGTGACACCTGACCCCAACAACGGTGGGGGGTCAGGCCTCACTCGGGGGCTAATAAGAGCATATCTATCCAGTAGACATTCTCTATGCCCGACCTTCTCCCATGTTAAGACCTAGAAGCGAGGTTTGTGGAAACAAATG
The DNA here is from genome assembly GCA_904845875.1 of Miscanthus lutarioriparius. Classification (NCBI taxonomy): domain Eukaryota; kingdom Viridiplantae; phylum Streptophyta; class Magnoliopsida; order Poales; family Poaceae; genus Miscanthus; species Miscanthus lutarioriparius. The sequence goes on from CAJGYO010000015.1 coordinate 28,232,111, forward strand.
CTAAGTAAAACTGGTCGGACTATGAGAAACTTACGCATCAATGGCTACGACGCCTTTGCTCACCAGCGTGATTGGAGTTTTTTTTCGCACCCTGGGCTTTTTGGCCTTAGCTACCGAAGAGGTCGGTGTGCGTCTAAGAGTTTGTCCACCTGGACAACTTTCTCTATGCCCGACCCCCTATCACATTAAGACCTAGGAGCTAGGGTTGTAGGAGCAAACTCTAAGTATAACTGGTCAGACTACGAGAAACCTATGCCTCGGTGGCTACGGCGCCTTTAGTCACCAGCATGATCAGAATTTGCTCACCCTCACCCCGAGCTTTATGACCTTAATGACGGAAAGGATCGGAATGCACTAACCTTTTTATACAAAAAAGGGAGAAGGGCTAAAAAGTTATTTAGCTTTAATGAAATTTAAGGGCTTGTCCATTTATTACAAGTTCACCGCCTAGCTTATCTACCTAACTAAATTCTTGCACGGGATGTTCTCATCCTCTATCTCCGTAGGTAAGTCCTATCCCGGTGGGTCATACAAGTTGACCGAATGACTTAGCCGCAGTCGAGGAATGGGTAGGGAGCAGCAGGATGCCCCACATGGGTTATGCCGACCCCTTCATGAATGACGGACCCGGATTCCGATCGAACATATCCAGTAAGAACTCTCCGAACTCGTCACTCGTGCCATCGAGGTAAGTCCTATGCCAGCGGGCCACCCAAATCGATCGAACGATTTAGGCCACTACCGAGAGACGGGTCACCCTTACTTACATGCATTAATTTTGCTATCGAGTCCCCGACCCCAGCAATGGTAGGGAGTCGGGTCTCGCTTCGGGGTTGGCAAGAGTGTCTATTCGGTAGACATTCTCGATGCCCGACCCTTTCTCGTGTTAAAAACTAGAAGCTAGGTGTGCGGAAACAAACTCTGAGTAAAATTGGTCGGACCGCTAGAAACCTGTGCCCCAGCGGCTATGACATTTCTGCTCGTGATTAGAGTTTTTGTCCCCGCACCCCGAGCTTTAGCCTCTGCCTTCCCTGGAAAGATTTGGAGGGACCCATCGGCGGAATCTCCATTGAGGAGAGGCCAGTAGGTCACTCGAGCCAGTCAAAGGGCTCAGGTCACTGTCGAGAGATGTGTAGGGAGCAGCAGAATGTCCCATGCAGGTCACACCAACTTTGTCACGAACGACAGAACCAGACCCCACATGGACATATCTGGTAAAGGCTCCCCGAACCCATCGCTCGAGCCATCGAGGTAACATTACCAAACCCCACTTTACTTCCCAATACATGAGCATTCATTCATCCATTCTCATGCATGCCTTCATACATTCATTTATACACTCATTCATACACTCATTCATACATTCATCTCATACATCCAAGCATTGCATATGCAATTATTGCATCACAACGCTTCACGTCGCTTCACGAAGCGGTTGTTGTCTCATTCGACTTGAGCAACAACTGACCGAGGTTCGACGGCTGTCCCACGAAGGGCTCAAGGCCACCTCATGTCCAATAGAGCTAGGGGAGAAAAACTTAGATGAGCCCCAGCGGCCTTGCCCGACCCTGCTCAGAAGAGGACAGGGACATCTAGACCTTTCTCGTTCGATCCTAACCTCAAGCCAAGCCCATAGAATCTCCATCGAGGAGAGGCCAACGGGCCACCTGAGCCAATCGAACGGCTTGGGCATCTGCCGAGAGGCGGGTTAATGTAACACCCCGGGTGTTATAAATACTAAAACTGCCATGTCATCATATGCATTGCAAAGCATTTGGTCATATTGAAAACTTTGTTATGCATTCACTAAAACAAGTTTACAATTATGTTATAAGTGTTTCTTGGTATTGTTTGAATCAAGTTCGAAATGTTTGTATTGATTTGAAATTCCGAAAACCGTAATTTCAGCATTTAAATTTCTACCCTGAAAACTCATTTCAAAATCTAAGCATATTTTGGGGTTGAGCCTAAAAGCAAAAGTGTAGAGCTTGTCAAGTTAGACAAAGTTTGTTTTTGAAGTTTTCAAAGTTGTTTAGAAAAATTTGAAGTAATTTGAAAAGGCGAAATGTATGTAAAGTGTCCCCTTTTGAATTCAAATTTGCATTTCAAAATGTAGACCGAATTAGGGGGTGGTTATAAAGCAAAGTTGTAGAACTTTTGTTTTGAACAACTTTTATTTTTGGAGATTTTTGAATTGTTACACAAATTTGGGAGTAATTTGGATTTTAAAACGAATGGCAATTCTGTTATTATAGTGAACAGTGTTCACCGCCTAAGCTACATGGCCGGCGACCTTCTTCAGCGTTCCTGGCACGTCATGGCCGTCTGTGACATCGCTCGGGCGCGGGAAAAGGCTCCGTCGTGGCTTCCTCTGGCTTCCTGGCCGTCCTTTATAAGCCATGACGCTGTCGTCGTCATTCTTTTCTCCTCCTCTGTTTTCATCGCCGCCGCTGTTGCCATAGCTCCGTTGAGCTTTTGCCATCGCCGTAGCGCCTTCCAATCCTTGGTAATGCTTGCCACAGCTCTGCTAGTTCCTTGCACACTCAGCCGAACCATCCTTGATGCTTGCTTCCACCGAGAACCCGCTGTCCACGCCTTTCTTCCTCGCGGCCGGCAACCTCACCGTTGTGGGCGTGTCATCATGGCCAGAGCTCTCCGGTGAGCTTTTGCTTCTGCTCAGCATAGCTCCAGCTCCGCCTTGTTCCCGTGATGCTCTATGACCGGTTGGTTGCTCGTTTTGTCCATCACAGTCACCGAAAAATCGCCGTCACCATCGTTTGCGCCGTTGGGATCACTGTGAACGTCGACCAACGTATCCATAGCTTCTCCGATCTCGTTCTTTGCTCCATCATGTTCGGGGTGAGCTACTGATCCTTCCTGTGCCGTTTATTTAACCACTACCGGTCTCCTATCGCCGGCGTAGCGTAGCCGTGCCACCGCATCCGCCATGGCCGGCGTGAAGCTTGAACCTTGCCGTAATTAGTCAAACTTGTGCCCTAAATCGTTGCGCCTTGTTGTGGTGATCACCGTGGTGCCCTTGTCTTCGCCATTGGTCTCGCCGTTGGTGAGTTATCGCCGGTCAGCACGTGTGTCATCGGAGTCAAAGCCGGAGGTTGAAGATGACATGTGGGGTCACCCTGTCAGTGACTCAGTGTTCAAAATGGAATTTTTCTATTTTCATAAATGAATGAATAGTGTATGCTTTTGTTATTTTTGTGTAGAATTATTTAGAGCTCCAAAAATTATGAAAATGTTTGTGTGACCTCTTTGTGATGAAGACTACTTAGGAAAAATATGAAATGTTGTTTTTCAGTATTTTTGGATGTGATAAAAATTGCTCAATTAATTAATAAATGAGTTTCCATGATTTTTCTAGGCTTATTTATGTATCCAAAAATTATGAAAATTGTTTTGCCACTTAATTATCATGTGATGAACATTTACAAAAATTTTGAGGTCAATTGGAACAAGTTGATTTATTTCATAATTCTTAATTAATTAATTAATTCATAAAAGCAAATAGTAACCTTTAGTGATTTAGGTCAATTTTGATGTCAATTGTTTGAATTTTTGATTGAGTGATGTCCTTGGGTCATTAGTTGATAGTGATCCTTGGCAATTGAATTAGGTGTATGAAAAGGTTTAGTTAGTTTGACTTGTAACTGTACCGCGAAGGAAAGTTGTATTCAAGTTGTTAAGTTTGCATCCATCATCGAGCATCATATTTTATATCTCGCATCTTGTTAAACATGGCATTGTACTATGTGTAGTTAACGAAGGTGAGCATGTGGTAGTTAATCAAGTGGTTGAGGAGGTTAATCCGTCGGTTGAGTTCGGCATTGATATTTGTGGTACGACTCCAGAACCGGACTTTTCCATCAACGAAGGCAAGCCCCGGATGCATACAACCCTACCTTGTGTTTTACAAATTGATTTCGCTTTTGCTTTTTTGTACTGCATTAAGTGATTAGGAGTTAAGTAAAAACGTAATTGGTGCATTACCAACATTGTTTTTCCGTATCTACCTTGTTACCAGTTTTACTTTATAAATGTCTAGTTATGCTTAGCCATGCTTAGACAGATCAAAGTCGGGTGATTACCTGTCACCTGCAAGTTTTAAATGGATCTTTGGTTATGTTTGGTTACTTATATGATCATGAAATATGAGCATGTGGAGTAATAAATCTAGACCGAGCGGACTCGGTGTGTGTGAGCCACAAGACATGGAGGTCTTGTGAGCGGGTTCTTTCCGCATGTGTCGGTTAAGGTCCGTACTGTTGTTGAACTGTGTGCGGTGAGACTTTGTAGTACTAACCACATACTCCGGTAAGCCTTAACTTGGTTATTCTATTACGAGAATGGCTACTCGCGCACTAGGAGTGGAGAGATGGCGGGAATAGCGTGTACCCACGTGGCATTGTCTGGATTGGTGGAGTACTGTATTCTCGGGTGGCGCGGACCCGTTCTTGTTTAGAGGATCCGAGGGTAGGTTGGTATATGTAGGTCGGGGACCTGCATATATCGTGTGGTCTGGAATTCCCAGCTGGGTTTTAATCGGTTCGAATCATCGTTGCTCCTCGGTTATGGAGACTCACTTCTCTGTTCATCATCGTAGTATTAATAACTAGAACTTGAGGTTGGTTTGAGAAAGTGTTGGATATGAAGTTTCATGATCTCAATGCGGGTCATGTCAACTTTGTATATGATCTTTATGAAGTTTTAAATGTTGATATAAAGAATTTTGTTAAAGAGCTTTTACGCAAAAGAACCTTGATTATTGCTAAAGCCATACCTTGAACCCCTGAGCCTGCATTCCTGAGTTTATCAGTTTTATTTCGGTTAAGTCTTGTTGAGAACTTTTGTACTCAGGGTTCGTTGACCCTTGTTGCAGGTGAGGCTGATGAGCAGATCTATTTTGGATCATGCTGCATGATGGTTGTTCAGTGCGATGACGATAACTAAATGTGTGGCCCTTGGGCAGGGTAACTTATTTGTGTGTTCTGTAATATGTTATAATGCCACTCCACTACTACGTTTTGTAATATTAACTGAACTTAGTCGTATGGTTTGAAACAAATGGTTTGTAAATTATGTTATTGTAAGACTTCCGCTATTTTACTCTAAGGTATGTATTTGAATAAATGTTGTAATACTGCAATGACTCTATAATGGGATCCTGCTTAGAAATCGTGGATGATTTGGGGTTCCCCGAGGACACCCGACAGTCTTCTTAAGTTACCGGAAACATATGCATAGATGTCAAAGGTCGTTGGACAATGACAGGTGCATGTGAGCCCTATAATTTCGGAGGTTCTGCCACAATTAAGGAGCAGTGGAATGCCACATGAGGGCTATGCCGACCCCATCAGCGAATGACGGACCCGGATTCCACTCGGACGTGCCCGTTAGCGAGCTAACCAAGCGCGACACTGGAGCCATCGAGGCAAGTGTTGTTATCTCAGCCCCTTCGGTTGTGGAAACCGAGTTTAGGGTGACACATGAAATTAGGCCAACCCCTATTGATCCCCATGGGGCTCGGGGGCTCGAGCCGCCCGACCTGAACTCAGGAATCCACTTGACCGGGGTTCAAACGTTGGCCTGCGAAGGGACCGAGGCCGCCTCGTGTCAAACAGAGCCAGGGGAGAAAATGCAGATGAGCCCCAGCGGCCTTTGCCCGACCCGCTTAGAAGCGAACAAGGTCATCTCGATCTTCTCCTTCGATCCTGACCTCAAGCCAAGCCAGCGTGCTGCCTGAGTCACTCTCTGGAACGACACGGGCGTCCACTAGGAGGCGAGTTAAGGAGCAGTGGAATGCCACATGAGGGCTATGCCGACCCCATCACGAACAGCGAACCTGGATTCCACTCAAACATGCCCGATAGCAAGCTCACCGAGCACATCACTTAATCCATCGAGGCAAGTGACGTTAGCTTGACCCCTCCAGGTTGCGAAAACCATGGACAGGGCGATGATCACAAAGATGAGCCGACCCTCGACTAGACCCCTGCTACGCGTGGGGGCTCGAGGAAAGTTGGGCTCACAAAGAGACCGAACGTGCAGTCATAGAACAATGGCTCAGAACCTAGGGAGGGGGTACATACGAAAACAAGAGACACTTTCTCCTACTAGTTTCACTATCCTCTCCTCGATTTTTAGTGACACCCGACCCCTAGCAATGGCAAGGGGTCGGGTCTCACTCAGGGGCTGATAAGGGTATACATACACCCTTTCTGAAATAGTCACCGCTCTCAACACCCTTCCTCACGTTAAACCTAGTAGCAAGGTCTGCGAAAACGAATGACTGAGCAAGGCTGGTCAGACTATGACAAATCTACGCCCCAACGGCTACGGCACTCTTGCTTACCAGCATGATTAGAGTTTCCCTGCTACACCTCGAGCTCTATGGTCTTAAACGAAAGGGTCAGAACGCATGAACCCCTTTTCACACATAAAAAGGGAGGAAAAACAAATTTGTTCGCACCAAAACAAAATGACAACTTTGTTCAAATGATATAGAAGGGTCGTCACTTGTTCGCTGATTACAAGAATGATCAATCTATTTCACTAACTAGCCCCTCTAGGGAGAACTGTGCTTTCGATCTTGTTCGCTAGGTCCTATGAAAGGGGGGCCACTGCCGCTTCCATCTCCTCTAGCTCATGGACTTCATAGCCAGGCGCGAAGCCATGGCTCATCGTCTCCAGGTCGATGCTGTCCCCATAATGAGAATGAGCAATCATGAAGGACTGGTTGACCCCGATGCAAAGCACATTCCTCTCGAGCTGGCGTACCTGAGTTGTGATCTCAACGGCACAGGCTGTGAGCGAGCTGGTCCCCTCCCACCGCACCACCTCAAGGTCATCGTAGACCACTCTAAAGGTGGTGCTTAGGATACCGAGCTCATCTCTCTCCGCCTGAAAATTCCTCCTCACCTCAGCGAGGTCCACGGCCAGCTCGGTAGAAACGCTCTCGGCCTCCAGCTTCTAGGCCATCGCATTTCTGAGCTCGGCCTAGAGGGAGCCGACCTTCCGCTGTGAGTCATCGCGCTCTTGGTAGGCCTGGTCAGGCTCTCGGATGGCCTGGTCATGCTCCTTGCGAGCCGTGCCATGCTTCGAGCAAAGCCTCTCCATGGTTTGGAGCAGCTCATCCTGCTCCTTGCGCAGCCGAGTGACCGACGTGGCATCAAGGCTCGCCTTCTTCTCTAGGGCCACGAGCTTCTCTTCAGCTCCTAGCTTCAGCTCCCTTTCCTTCTCAACCTTGGCCAGAAGGTCAAGGATCTGCTGATGGGTCTCGGTGTCCTTCTGGAGCAGCTCATCCTACTCCTTCCTGACCTTAGCGGCCTCCTCGTTGTCGCTCCGTGATCTCACCAATAGGGACTCGAATGCCCTCTCGGCCTCGTTAGCATGCCGACGGGCCTCGGCCACTCGCGACCAAAGATCGTCTACCTCCACGACGAGGGGAGTCAGCTCGGCCACCCTCTGCTTGTCGGCAACAAGCTAAGCGGTCACCTCTGGGCACAACCACGCCTCCTTGATTAGGTAGTCCTAGGGTTGCTTCTGCTCATGAAGGAGCTGAGACTTCCCTCGGCTACGAGCGATAAGGGACCAAAAGGAGATGATGGTCATAATACAGAAAAATATATAGAGAAAGAAAAAGGCAAGAAGTAGGGTCAAATAAATACCTAGCCAGAGGGAACGACAACGTCGCACAAGGCACCTCAGGCATGGTCCAAGGCTTTGAGCGCGGACATGATCCCCACGTCAAGGCTCTTCCGCTCCATGCTCTCTGCGGCGTTGTCAAGAGTGAAGAGCATCGACGTCAAATCCTCCGGACTTGCCCACTAGAGCAGGGGCTCACCCCACACAGGTGAGTTGCTACCCACCAATGTCAAGGCCAGCGATGGCTCCCCGCTGGCTCCGATCATTGTCGACCCTTCTCGCCGTGACATCCTCACGGAACACTCCCTCCAATGATGGAAGGGGTCAGCGGTATGAACGCTGACTCCTCTCCTAGCACCATGGCCTCCGGGGACCCTTCGGCCTTGTCCCCCTCCATCTAGCCCACGCCAGATGCTATCACCCAGGCCACCGATGGCATGGGTCATGCTGCTTCCTCAGGTGCCGCCACGATAGCGCCCGGCTGTGACCTAGCTATCACAGTCGCTACCACCTTTGCCTGTGTCGGTGGGGTCCTGACTGGCTATGTTGCGCCCACCACAGTTAGCGCTACGAGCATGGTTGGCAGCCCCATCTGCCCCATCATCGGCAGTGGTATCGCCACCATCACCGGCTGTTCCACAACCTCCGAAAGCATACATTGAGCCCCCACGTCCACCCATGGGCACCACCGTGGGCGGCACTCGACCGGCCGGCGATGCAGTCACACCAGCGCCGCTCCTGCCCAAAATGGGCTTGATGCCAACCGACGGCTGCCGCCTCGCTTGAAGGGCGACGCTCTTCTTTGGCGCTAGCCCCAAAGGATTACGCTACCTCCCGACGCTGCAAGAGACGAAAAGCATAAGTTATGACAAAATTCGACCAAAACGGGGAAAAACAGAGGACCTAATGACTCACCTTAGTGTCGTTGGTCGACAGATACATTTGGGGGGTGAACCCCCCGACCTCTACTCCGCCTTGTCAGGGCAAGGCCATTTCGAGCCCACCCCCTGCTCCTGAGCAAAGGGGCTTGCTCCCCTTGGATCTTGGGGCACGACGGTAGAGCCACCCACCTCCACTGGCACTTCGGGTGTGACAGCAGAGTCGCCTGCTCCTTTGGCTCCTGGGGCAGGCCGATGGTATGACCTGCCTTCGCCGGCTCCCTGAACATGCCCTCCCCTCCATGGAACGGGAAGGGTCCCAACTCCTATAAGGAGACGGACCAATACTTGTTAGCACATCCTTGTTCTCCAGGTCGTCCCACTTGATGTTGTCGACTACCTTATCATCATCATCATCATCATCGCTGCTGGTCTCCTCCCCTCGCTCCCATGCATGCAGCTTCCGCTGCTTCTTCTTCCTCTTGTCCTCCTTCACCATCCTCAGCCACTCGCCCTCCGCGTGATTCACCGCCCTCATGGACAAATCCCTCGGCAACGGCGCCAGGTGATCCATGAAGATGAGGTCCCGCTGGTCCTGTCCTTCTCAGAGTTAGTATCAAGAGGTCGGGAAATCAATTGAAGAGGAGATATGAGGAAGGGAAACTTACGAAGACGACATGGCCTGGTTCCGGCCGCATCGGAGGATGTCCCAACACTGGGTAGACAAAATTGAGGGGGGCACCCGCATCATCCCACGAAGGCTCCATCACCTCCTTAATGCATTGCGCGACCTCAGAGTGTGGAAGTGCTCCCTCGGCAAGCGTCATTCCATCGAATGATGCCCCGGGCACCATCATGTACAATGGCAGCACACGCATCATCAATGGTGCCACCCTCCTTGCGTGGTAGGCCCTGATGACTCCCGACCCCTTTAGGCCACTCTCCTTTAGGATCTAGATGGCGGCGATGTGGTCCCAGATCTTCTTCTTGTCCTTCTCCGGAACGCCCCACTTCCGCCACGACTCTGGGGCCTCTTCAATCAAGCATCTAGTGAACTCTGGCAGAGGGGCGACGGCATCGTTCTTGAGGTAGAACCACTATGAATGCCACCCCTTGTTGGACGTGGACAGCCGCATCAGCGAGCACTTGCCAACCCGATTGTTCCGGAGCTGGATGTGGCGCACCCCATTGGCATGTGCAACTCTTGCCTGCCGCTCTTCTCCCTCTTCTTCTATAGGGTGATGGCAAAGAAGTACCTCCACAGATCGAAGTGGGGGCTGATCCCTAGGAATCCCTCACATAGGGCGACGAACGCCGCCAAGTGCTAGATCCCATTGGGGTTGAGATGCTGCAGCTCGATCTTGTAGTAGTGCAGCAGCCCCTAGAGAAATCTGTGGGTAGGGGTCGTGAACCCATGCTCATGGAAGTGGGTGAACGACACTATGTAGCCATTGGGCGGTGATGGTAGATCCTCCTCGTCGGGCAGCAGCCACTTCTCGGCCGAGGTCCACGCACGAAGAAGACCACGACGGAGGAGGTCCTCCATATGCTGGAAGGTGATGTCAGAACAGCACCATAGATCCATTGGAGGTGGAGACGATTGGATGAGGGCTCAATGGCGGTGGGGATGTGGAGACGGGGAACCCTAGGCGATTGATGGTAGCATTCATGGCTGTAGAGGCAAGGATGTAAGGCATGGAACCCGGGGGCGAACCCTTTGGTTTTATAGGGGCAATGGGTGTGAGGAAACCAACCGTCGCCTAGATCTCCACGATCCGCCACAACATCTCGCCACAGGAAGTGCTCACGCAATCACTGTGTGTTCCCTTAAAAAACTCACCGAATGTTTCACCTCTCTAGACGGGCCACGACTCGCAACAAGTAAGAGGAATACGGATCAAAAAACACCTCTAAGGCTGGCCTAGGCCTAGGAGCTCAAAGGTTGGCCCATCAAAGGTTTTGACAACTACTTCGGGCACCTTAGACTAAGGGATGGAAATGGATGGGCCCACAAGCGGCTAGTACCTAGGTTCATGAGTGCCACGGGCATCCCAGCCCACGATCGAGTCTCGGTCGGGTACGATCCATGTTTTTTCCCTAAAGAAAGGCTGAGAGCCCTCGGGACCAGTCGAACAGACCCGAGAACTATATGGATTGACCGCTGAGAATATAAAGCCGGTCACCAAGTTGACCCTAGCTGGATCCCCATGAATGGGATGCCAGGACCCCACTCGAACTAGCCAGCTAACAACTCACCGAGCACCACAGCTCGTCCATAGATGAAAATTAGGGCACGGCTCACCCCTCCGGTTGCGGAAACCTTGGATGGAGTGATAATCACAAAGGTGAGTCGACCTTCGACCGGACCCCCGCTACGCTTGGGGGCTCGAGGAAAGTTGGACTCGCAAGGAGACCGGATGCGTGGTCATAGAACAACGGACCCCTATGGGGGTGAAAAATCAGGAAAGACCTTTTCCAACCCACCAAAATCTCACGGCCATACCCACGAAGGGTCCAACCTCGACGAGAGGGAATCACCATCCCCGGGACATGCCGTGGGCAACAAAAGAAGGCCAAGGCCCTTAGAGTCCTCCAGTTCGGAAAAACCACCAAAGGAGTATTCTACTCCTCCGAAGGTTCGGGGGCTACTGTCGAGGACCAATACTAGGGTACTCAAAGAGGAGGAGCTAATAACCATCAACATTGATTCATCCGAGTAGTCAAGTGTACGACTATAGCTCCAACAGACCCCCAGGGGTGCAAACTCTGCCTCGCCCAACCCCTAAGGGTTGGCTTCGCCTCGCCCTACACCAAGTCCATGGGCTTCGCCTCGCCTGACCCCTGAGGTTGGCTTTGCCTCACCCAACTCCGAGGCCACAGGCTCCACCTCGCCCGACCCCTGAGGGTGGCTCCACCTCACTTGACACTGAGCCCGCGGGCTTCGCCTCGCCTGACCCTTGAGGGTGGCTTCACCTCGCCCAACACCGAGGCTGCTGGCTTCACCTCGCCCGACCCATGAGGGCGGACTCTGCCTTGCCCGACCTCTAGGGGTGGGCTGCATCTTGCCCGACCTCTAAGGGCTAGCTACGCCTTGCTTGACCCTTGGGTTTGGGCTCTGCCTCACCTGAGCCTTGGGTTTGTGCTCTGCCTCACCCAACCTCTGGGGAGGAACTCCACCTCACCCGACACCAAGGCCGCGGGCTCCGCTTGCCCAACATCTAAGGGTTGGCTTCACCTCGCCCGACCCTAGGGTTTGGGCTCGCCTCGCCCAACCTCTGGGGAGGAACTCCTACTCGCCTAACCCCAAGGCCGGGGGCTCTGTCTCGCCCGATGGAGACCCATACCATCGCCAACCACTCCAGATCCAAGCGTATGGGCCTGGGTCAAAGCTCTAACACTAGAGAGGTGACCGGCATGCCCCGATGTAACCCGTGACCATGACGGGCCATACCTGGGGACTCACATCAAGAATAGCATCGGGAGTATCGGTGTTGTTCTGCCTAACCCTCGTATGGGCACTGACGGGTGCATCAGTTCAACACGACGTCCGTTAGGACAGAGTGGGGCACCACGATCAGGAGATGACGCCTACGCATGGTGTCAGTGACGGACAGGGCCGCAACGTGGAGCTGTCTCTATTGACATCTACAGGGTCGATGGGACCCATGTGAAGGAAAAGGACCTGGCAATCCTGGAGGACCTCTTCTCCTTCTCGTTCTCCCCTTTTCCCTCCACTGTAACCCCTGCTTTCCCTTGGCCTATAAAAGGGAAAGTAGGGCATCCCATTAGGGGGCATCGGATGAACGATCGCAACACATCGCATCGAACCACCGGACTCGAATCTGATCGATCCACCAGATCCTGAACACGCAGCCGAGCAGCGACTAAGCTCTTGGCACCCATTCACCCTTTCCCTCAGAGACTTGGGACCTGTCCCTCTCTCACCCATTTGTAACCCCTACTATGAACTTTTAGTGGTAGTAACATGAGCAACCGTAATGAACTGGACGTAGGGACATTCTGCCCGAACCAGTATAAACCTCATGTCCTCTTAACATACCATCCAAGCTAGATGCGCAATATTAGAAATTTACTTGTTGGTGGCAACTCAAAACACCAACACATAATTTTGAAAACATAAAGATAGCTTTTGTTCCTTGAATGATTTGCTCAGGTCACTCAAATTTGTAAGTGGTTGCTTACCAAGGCATATTTGAAAGTTCTAGCCTTCCTTTTGATCATCCTACTTCTATAACGCTTATATGGAGCTTTACCAGAGAGAAGCGTCATACTCTTAGACCTTACCAGAGAGAAGCGTCATACTCTTAGATCAAAACAATGCAAGTGTGTGGAATTTTTGGTGGAATCATACTCCTCTATTTGATATGATCTCCTTTTCTAGCTTTTTTATTTGGAGACATGGCTATCATATATATATTTTTCTATGAGCCTTCATGTGCTCATCATATATATATATATATTAATGCTTTTCGGACCTTCATGTGTCCCTATATATTTTTTTCAATGCATAGCGTTCATCTTTTTTTTTGAAAATATGCTAGAGAGATCATTTTTAGAGCATGGAGTATTCATTTGTGGGTAATGGAAACATGCTTTAGCGTATTCCAACTGTAGGAACAACTGTTTATTTGTGGCGTGTATGTGAGTTTTGATCTTGGGAGCATGAAGCATCTCTCAACAGGGGTCACAAAATTCGACCGAACTCAACACAAAGTAAGAGGCATATGTGGAAGGTTTCTATCATGTATTAACACACATGGCCTTGGTAGGTATTTATATGTCATTCAACGAACATGCTATTTGAAATTTTGTTTTATAAAATAAATCCCAAGTACTTTGCAGGAATAGGTAAGTGTCATATCATCCTACTATATCTCATTCATCAATTACTTAGATAAAGTGGGTTCCCTATGATGAGTGTTCACAAGTTTTTTTGGAATATTAGCAGGGCATAAAAGGTATACAAACTTTTAAGCATAGGTAGATTATGGAGATGGAGCATCACTTTTTATTTTAATTTGTTTGAATTCAGTTTTAGAGTTCTTATTAATGAAATGAGAGCATTGCACAGACTGTGATTTTTGTGTGTGTTGTTTATCTATGCAAAGTTGGAGGTGATTGTGGCGCCCCCCACACTTGTACCTGTCTTTATTTCATATTTGACAACAAAAAGGATCCAAGAGACAAGTGTAGACAAATAATTCTAAAGGAAAACTTTATTTTATCATTAAACTGGTAGGCGCATTACATGATTCGAAACAAAATAAAATAATTTGGAATAAAAGAATTAAGAATTGAAATATGCGCCTAAGAAAACAGAACATACGCTTAAAAATAGAACATGCGCCTATTCAAGGACATATTTTACAGTGCTGCTCTTGCCACCTTGACCAGACTACGCCTGAAGCTAGACTGGTGCTCAAGGCTTGTCGCTCTAATGTTGCTATCATCCAGCTATCCCTTGAGAATTCAATTGTCCTCACGTAGGTTTACGATCTTATTTTTTAGCGAGGTGATCTGAGGATTTTTGGGAGGTGTAGGCTCTTCATCCTCCTCAAGATGGCGCTTGATTTTAAGATAGGCAGCTTAGTGGTTCTCTTAAACTTGAGGGGTTGGGATGAGGAGCCGGTTGTCTATTTCGAGACAGATTTTTGGATAGGGGTTGCTAGCCCCTTGCCTCTCCCTAGTTTGCGCATTAGCCCCTTTCCACACCTGCCATCGGGCTTTTGAACCCCCACTATAGTGTAGCTACAGCTATAAACGGTGTTGCCCGAATGCGTTACACGGATGCTTTTTGTAGCACTTTCTGAAGTCTTGCGCTTGAGGCTATTGGCCCCCAAAGCCGACCTTGACGGGTGTGCCCACCTAGGATGGGCGTTAGCCTGTGGTGCCTTGGTCCTAGCCATGGACCGCACGCTCATTCCGCCGCTTGCCCCACTATGGAGTCGAGGCATGATGGCAAGTGGAGCCATTGTAACAGCGCATGCTTCCTCTCTCACATAGGTGTTTTCAGGTGTTGGGTTGATGGGCTATGGAATCTCCCCTAGGTTGAAGGTGGAATTGGAGTCAGTGTACAGAGAGAGCTCTCTATTAGCCATGGCTCACTAGGATGCTTTGGATCAATGCTAAGTGTAAAGGGAAGGAATGCCTTTGGTGTGGAATAGGAGGAGGTTGTAGGGTCCTTTATATAGGCTCAGGTACAGCGCGAGGGAAAGATATTTTGGGGCTAAACCCTAGATGATCACAATGTACTCGGTCAGAAGAAACTATCGCAGCATACAGCATGCGAGAGGAGCCAGGATGGGGGTGGCCGCTCCTAGGGGTCACCCATCCCCTAAGGGGCATTGCCCTGACCGCGCTTCCTTCTATTCATTCTTACATGTATGAATATCTGATCCCTGCGGTGTTCTATTTTTATCCTCAAGTTTTAAACATATTTGACAATTTTATATGTTATTTTCTTAAATAAGACATGAGCAAAGTTATATTTTCACATAGTGTATGATTGTGAATGAGAAGAGTATGTGAGTAACATTGTTCAATGCAAGAACATGTTAGAGATATTTGAATTTTCATAGATTTGAAATGAATTCATCAAAAGAGACTAAGTTTATTTCATCAATTTCTTGATTTATATCATGAGAAGGTTCTAAGAAAACTTTCAATCTTTTACCATTAACTTTAAAATTGTTACCGTCATTGTCTTGAATGGTGATCTCGCCGTGCATTGATGAGTTGACGATGAATGGTCCTTCCCATTTGCTATGTAGCTTACCTTTACTGAAGAGCTTGACTCGAGAGTTGAATAGTAAGACCTTGTCTCCCTCCTTGAATTCTTTCTGTTGGTCATGCCATCTCATTGTTCTTTCTTTGTAAAGTCTGGCACTGTGGTAGGCTTTCTCACGCAATTCTTCTAGCTCAGAGATTTGCTTTTGTCGGTTCTTGCCAGCTAGCCTTATATCCATGTTCCAGTTCTTGATTGCCCAGTGAGCTCAGTGCTCAAGCTCAATTGGTAAGTGGTAGCTCTTTCCATAAATGAGCTGGAACGGCGACATGCCAATGAGGGTTTTATAAGTTGTCTTGTATGCCCAGAGTGCATTAGAAAGTTTGTTCTTCCATCCCTTCCCCATGTCATTGACCGTCTTCTGCAGGATATTTTTGATTTGTTTATTTGAAGTTTATGCTTGGACACTAGTCTGTGGGTGGTAGGGGTGGCTATGTTGTGCTTGGCTCTAAGTTCCCTTAGGAAGGCTCTGAAGGTCTTGTCGATGAAGTGGGACCCCCCATCGCTTATTACCATTCTCGGTGTTCCAAAGCAAGGGAAGATCACTTCATGAAACATTTTCCTAGCACTCTTGGCATCGATAGCTCTGCATGGCAAAGCTTCCACCCATTTTGATATGTAGTCGAAGGCGACGAGGATGTACTCACAATCTTGGGACTTTTAGAATGGTCCCATGAAGTCAATGCCCCACACATCAAATATTTCTATTTAAAGGTTGTAGTTGAGGGGCATTGCATTGTGAGACATGATGCCACCTTGAAACTGACATTTTCGACACCTTCGGATAAATTCTTTGGTGTCTTCGTACATCGTTGGCCAGAAGAATCCGCACTGCTAGATTTTGTCTTGAGTGCGGAATGCTCCATAGTGGCCTCCGTATGGAGCAGCATGGCATTTTTTGATGATTCGTATCCCACTACCGCAGGCACACAGCTTCTTAACAGGCCATCAGCACATATCCTGTAGAGGTACAGGTCATCCCAAAGGTGATGTTTGCTTTCAGTTTGTAGCTTCTTCTTGTCCTCGCCTGGTGGTACGTACCTTGAAACCATGAAATTGACAATGTTCGCGTACCACGGGATTGAATTCCGTCACCCTTAGCAGCATGTCGTCACGTAGGAAGTCATTGATTGGTAGTTCCTGCATGTTAGTGGCTGGCATAAGTGACAGATGATCTACAACAGTATTCTCTACTCCCTTTTTATCTTTTATTTCTAAGTCAAATTCTTGGAGTAGAAGAATCCATCCTATGAGGCGTTGTTTTGAATCTTTCTTAGTGAGCAAATATTTAAGTGCAGCATGATCGGTGTTGAAAGCATCTAGGCCCCTAGTTGGGTTACGGTGATTAATGACAATACGTGATTACTATGACTAACGTGTGTTTTGCAGAGGCAATTAAGTTAGGCCATGGTAATGGAGATCGATTGGGCAATCATGGTGGTCATGCCCCTACGATGGAAATCATTTTGGTTTTCAAAGGATGGACGACAAGGTTAAGGATGGACTAGTTCTAAGTGTCGTTTGGTGTTGAAGAGACACTTAGAGTAGTTTAGGACTTTGTTTTTCCTTTGGCCGTACTATTAAGGGGGGTATGGATGGGTAGCTTGACCTAGGTGAGTCTAGTGGGTTAGGTGTGGTGCACACTTGCTAAAACTAGCACTAGGTAGCTCCAAAATTGCCCTTAGATCCAATGAAGCAAACTTCATTCACGTATGATCGAGAGTTGGAAGCGAATAGAGGGTCAAATGCTGACCGGACGCTGGTTCCGGGTTGACCGAACGCTGGCTCAGAGTCCGGTCAGTTCATTTGACCAAGGTGAAATCGTCTGGTGCGACCAGACGCTGAGAGGTGAAGTGACCGAACACTGAGAGCCAGCGTCCGGTCGACTCCAGTAAGGTTCCAGAGAGGGCAAATCACGACCGAACACGTCCGGTCAGTGCTGACCGGACGCTGGCTAGCATCCAGTCACACTTTAAACATTGGAGTTTGGGGTGAACTAACCGGAGCGTCCGATCAACATGACCGGAGCGTCCGGTCACCCCGAAGAGGCACATAACAGTTCGTTTTTCAGCCAATGTTATAAATACCACCTCCAATCGTGTGTGGGGGTACTTTTACTCATTCTAACAGCTGAGAAACACCTTAGAGAGTGCTAAGAAGAGCAAGGTCCTAGTGAGGTGATTGAGATTTGATAATCCCAAAGAGATCCCTCATTAGTGAGATTAAGAGTAGCAAAGTGTGCATCCACCCTTCTCATTAGGCTTGTTGTGGTCAAGTGAGAGTCCATGCTTGTTACTCTTGGTGATTGCCATCATCTAGATGGCTTGGTGGTGATTGGGAGCTTGGTGATCATCCGGATAGCTTGTGGATGACCCAACTCAAGTTGTGAGCGGTTGTGGGTGATTCACCACAACAGAGTGTCGAAGAATCAACCCGTAGAGAGCACTTGATCCTTGCGCGGATCAAGGGGGAGCAACACCCTTGCGCGGGTGCTCCAATGAGGACTAGTGGAGAGTGGCGATTCTCTGATACCTCAGCAAAATATCACCGCGTTCCTCCTTCTCTCTTTACTTTGAGCATTTACTTTGAGCAATTCAATTCTTGTCATTTACATTCCTAGAATTGCCATGCTAGAGTAGGATTGGAACTTAGGGTGCTAAACTTTTGTGCATTAGATTAATAGAAACACTTTCTAGGCACAAGGGGTTAATTGGGCTAACGTAGAGTTTATTTATTGAAAGAAATTTAGAATTAGCCCAATTCCCCCCCCCTCTTGGGCATCTTGATCCTTTCAATTGGTATCGGAGCCTCATGCTCACGTATTTAGGCTTAACCGCCTAGAGAAAGATGTCTCTAGGGGATGGATCTCCTCCTATCTTTGAGGGGGATGATTTTCCATATTAGAAAATCCGCATAGAGGTGTATCTAGAAGCTCTAGATGTTGGAATACTTAGAGCCGCCTCACAAGGTTTCCCAAAACCTCGGGATGTCGCACACCCACAATGCGATGAGTTGAATTATGAAAAATGGAATGCAAAGGCTAGAAACACCATATTTAGAGGTCTTTGTAAAGATGTGTTCAACTGGGTGAGGAACCACAAAGACGCCCATGCACTATGGTCGGACATTTGTGCGCTCCATGAGGGAACAAAGAGTGAGCATGAGGAATGCTATCATCTTGTAATGAAAAAGCTTAACTCTTTCGAAATGCTTCCTAAAGAATGTGCTAATGAAATGTATTCACGCTTGAATGTTCTTGTAGAGGAAGTCAATGGGCTTGGACTAACTCAAATGCAACCATCCGATGTTGTAAGAAAGATCTTGAGTGTCCTCCCCATTGACAAATATGGGCACATTATGACCGTGCTTCATCAAGGTGATCTTTCCACCGCTACACCGACACAAATCTTGGGAAAGATCAATGCTCATGAGATGTACATGCACATCACATATCAAGATGGCTCATCCTCTAACAAGAAGAAAGAAAAGGACTTAGCATTCAAAGCTAGTCAAGAGAAGGGCAAAGCAAGGCTTGAGTATGAGAGCTCAAGTGATGATGAAGTTGATGATGGAAGCCTTGCTCTCAAGGTGAGAAAAACCGCCAAGATGCTAAAGAAGCTCAACAAGAGTGGCATCAAGTTTGATGGCAAGAAGAAGTTCTTCACTAGCTCTAGAAGGAAGCCAATCTCCAAGATGGATTGCTACAATTATGGAGAACTTGGTCATCTAGCTCACCAATGCACAAAGCCCAAGAAAGACAAGTTCAAGAACAAGAACAAGGGCAAGAAAGATGACTCAAGTGATGAAGATGAGAAGAAGAAAGACAAGCCATACAAGAAGGACTTCCACAAGAAGATGAATAGTGGAAAGGCATACATCATCGGTGATTGGCTCACGGACATTGATTCATCTAGTGGCTCATCCGATGATGATAGTGACAACGAGAAGGTGGCCGCCATTGTTATTGACTCTTCATCATCTTCACCGCCACCATCGCCATCATCCTCTACACACCTATGCCTTATGGCCAAGGGTGAACGTAAGGTATCAAATGATGATGAGAGTAGTGGTGATGAACATGCTAGTAATGATGATAGCGATAGTGATGATGATGAATATGAATCACCTTCTTATGATGATCTTGTTAAATTGCTAAATAAATACTCCAAGATCATTATAAATACTAGAGCTAAGAATGACAAGCTAGAAGCTAAAAATGATTCTCTTTTAGCTAAATGTGATATAGCCGACAAGGCTAGTGTTGAGCTTAGAGAAGCAAATGAAGCTATGTCATCCAAACTCAAGGAGCTCAAATCTTCTAAGAAAGAGCTTAAAGATAAACATGATAAACTTGAGAGGATGCATAAAGAGCTCATCACTAGCCATAATATGCTAAAAGATTAATATACTACTCTTAAGATTAATCATGATAATCTTGTTATTGCTCAAGAATATTTATCCAATGAGCCACATGATGCTACTAACAATGTTGTTAAGATTGATATAGCTACATCATGTGATGATTTGATCATTGAGAGCATTGAGCAAAGTTCTAGTAGCAAGGGCAAGCAAGTGGTTGAGGCCGATGATTATGATGAGTTTGTCAAGCTCAAGAATGACAAAAAAAAGCTCAAGAAAGATCTTGAAGAGATCAAAAGCCACAATACTATTGTGCTAGAAACTCTTGATCATGATGGTGAGTTGATGCTTGACAATGAGAAGCTCAAAGAAGAAAACAAGAAGCTCAAGGAAGAGAAAAACAATGATGCTCTTAAGGAAGAGAACAAGAAGCTCAAGTTGGAGAAAGAGCATCTCAAGATTGGATTGAGCAAGTTCACTAGAGGCAAGTATCTTCAAAGTGAGCTACTAATGAACACCGTCATGAAGATGGATAGAAGTGGTATTGGGTACATGGCAAACAAAGAGAAGAAGGCTCAAGCTCAACAACAACAAAAGCCAAAGCCAAAGAAGTGTTTTGAGTGTGGACAAGAAGGCCATTTTGCTCATGAGTGTCAAACTCCACCACCACAACCCTTGCCCAAGCATGCTAGACCTTTTGCCTTCAATGTTCACTACATGCTTAGAAAGGATTCTAGTGGGAAAATGAAAGTCATGTTCTTAGGACCTCCCAACAAGAATAGGCCTAAGAAAATTTGGGTTGCAAAGTCACTTTTGAGAAGGTGAAGGGCCCTCAACAAGTTTGGGTTCCTAAAGCTTGATCTCTTGTGTGTAGGTGAACTACAAGACCGGTGGAAGTCATTGGGTTATTGATAGTGGTTGCACACAACATATGACCGGTGATCCTCGTATGTTCACCTCACTAGATGAAGAAGTAGATGGACAAGAAAGAATCACATTTGGAGATAACTCAAAGGGCAAGGTTAAAGGATTGGGCAAAGTGGCAATATCAAATGATCATTCTATCTCAAATGTGCTGTATGTTGCTTCATTGAACT
Organism: Miscanthus lutarioriparius; assembly: GCA_904845875.1. Taxonomy (NCBI): domain Eukaryota; kingdom Viridiplantae; phylum Streptophyta; class Magnoliopsida; order Poales; family Poaceae; genus Miscanthus; species Miscanthus lutarioriparius. The sequence continues at coordinate 28,252,906 of CAJGYO010000015.1, forward strand.
TCAACTTGCTATCCGTTGGACAATTGTGTGATCTTGGCTTCCAATGCTTGTTTACCGAGAAGGAAGTTGTTGTATCTAAGAAGGATGATGATCAAGTGATATTCAAAGGATTTAGATACAACAATCTATATCTAGTGGACTTCACTTCCGAAGATGCAAATTTGAAGACTTGCCTATTAACCAAAACAACACTTGGGTGGCTATGGCATAGAAGACTTGCTCATGTTGGGATGAGCTCACTCAAGAAGCTAATGAAGAATGATTTGGCAAGAGGGTTGAAGGATGTGAAGTTTGAGAAGGACAAGCTTTGTAGTGCATGTCAAGCCGGCAACCAAGTTGCAAATACTCATCCAACCAAAGCTTTCATGTCAACCACAAGAGTGCTAGAACTCCTTCACATGGACTTATTTAGGCCAACAACATACAAGAGTTTGGGAGGAAATCTTTATTGTCTTGTGATTGTTGATGACTATTCAAGGTATACATGGGTATTCTTCCTTCATGACAAATCCGAAGTTGCATCTTGCTTCAAGAAGTTTGCCAAGACAGCACAAAATGAATTTGAAGTGAAGCTCAAGAAGATAAGAAGTGACAATGGGAAGGAATTTGACAACACAAACATAGAAGCCTATTGTGATGAAGTTGGAATCAAACATGAGGTCTCCGCAACATATACTCCTCAACAAAATGGTGTAGTTGAGAGGAAGAACCGGACATTGATCACTCTTGCAAGAACAATGCTCGATGAGTACAACACCCCCAAAGCTCTATGGGCGGAAGCTATCAACACCGCATGCTATGCATCCAACTGCCTTTTCCTTCAAAAGTTCTTTGGCAAGACACCTTATGAGTTGCTCAATGGGAAGAAGCCGGACGTCTCCTTCTTTAGGGTGTTTGGTTGCAAATGCTACATCTACAAGAAGCGGCAACACCTAGGGAAGTTTCAAAGATATTGTGATATTGGTTTTCTTGTTGGTTACTCATCAAAGTCCAAAACATATAGAGTATTTAATCATGGCACTGGCTTGGTTGAAGAAACATATGATGTGGAATTTGATGAATCTAACGGCTCCCAAGGAGCACATGAGAATCTTGATGATGTAGGTGATGAACCATTGAGGGAGGCTATGAAGAACATTCCAGTTGGAGACATCAAGCCTAAAGATGAATAAGATGATGTACAAGTGATTGATCCACCTTCTTCATCAAGTGTGCCACAAGATGGTGAAAAAGATGGATGAGTAGAAAATGAAGATACTAATGTCTCCCATGAGCAAATGGTGATACAAGCACAAGATGTTGATGCTCCACAACCTCCTTCTCAAGTGGTCAATAGAAGAAATACACCTCTACTACCAGATCATCCACAAGATCTCATCATAGGGAGTCCATCAAAGGGTGTAATGGCTCATTCATAAAAACTTGCTTCATTTATTGCTCATCACTCTTTTATCTCTTGTTTTGAGCCTACTAAGGTAGAAGAAGCTCTTCAAGATCCGGATTGGATAAATGCCATGCATTAAGAGTTGAACAACTTCACCCACAATGAAGTTTGGACTCTTGAAGAGCGGCCAAAAGGTGCAGGAGTCATTTGAACAAAGTGGGTGTTCCACAACAAGCAAGATGATCAAGGCATAGTTGTGAGGAACAAGGCAAGACTAGTGGCAAAGGGGTTCTCTCAAGTTGAAGGTTTGGATTTTGGAGAGACCTTTGCACCGGTTGCAAGACTAGAAGCCATCCGTATCCTCCTTGCATATGCAACACATCATGAAATTAAACTTTATCAAATGGATGTAAAAAGTGCATTTTTAAATGGCTTTATTAATGAACTAGTCTATGTTGATCAACCTCCCGGGATTGAAGACCCTAGATATCCTAATCATGTTTATAGGTTGTCCAAGGCATTATATGGGCTTAAGCAAGCCCCAAGAACTTGGTATGAGCGCCTTTGGGACTTCCTCATTGAGAAGGGCTTCACCATTGGGAAGGTCGACACCACACTATTCACCAAGAAGCTTGATGGGCATATCTTCATTTGTCAAGTGCATGTTGATGATATCATCTTTGCATCATCAAATGAAGAATCTTGCAAAGAGTTTGGTGAATTGATGTTGAAGGAGTTCGAGATGTCAATGATTGGAGAGCTTACATTCTTTCTTGGTTTTCAAGTCAAGCAAATGAGAGAAGGGATTTTCATCTCTTGAGAGAAATATACAAAAGATCTTCTCAAGAGATTCAAGATGGATGAATGTAAGCCAATCAAGACACCAATGCCAACTAATGGACATCTTGACCTAGATGAGAGAGGTAACATGGTTGATCAAACTCTCTACCGCTCTATGATTGGTAGCTTGTTATATTTAACCACATCTAGGCCCGACATCATGTTTAGTGTGTGTATGTGTGCTAGATTTCAAGCTAATCCTAAGAAAACTCATTTAATTGCCATAAAAAGAATCCTTAGGTATCTTAAACACACACCAAGCATTGGCCTTTGGTATCCCAAAGGAGCTAGATTTGAATTAATTGGCTATTCCGATTTGGATTATGCCGGGTGCAAAGTTGATAGAAAAAGCACATTCAGAGGGTGCCATTTGCTTGGTAGATCACTTGTGTCTTGGTCCTCCAAGAAACAAAATAGTGTGGCTTTGTCCACCGCCAAAGCGGAATACATTGCCGTGGGTGCTTGTTGTGCACAAATACTTTATATGAAACAAACTTTGCTAGACTATGGTGTAGTTGTAGAAAAAGTACCTCTTTTGTGAGACAATGAAAGTGCAGTAAAACTTGCAAATAATCCGGTTCAACACTCTCGCACCAAGAACATAGATATCCGCCATCACTTTCTTAGAGATCATGTTGCAAAGAATGATATTTCACTAGAAGGTGTAAGGACCGAGGATCAATTGGCGGATATCTTTAGTAAACTAGTAGATGAGGCAACATTTTGTAGATTGCGGAATGAGCTCAATGTTCTTGATTTTAGCAACTTTACTAAAAGATGAGCTTGTGTTGTCCCTTGCATTGCATTGTAATATAAAACATATTTAATGTTTGGTAATGCATATAGGGCTTGTCTAACATGATTAAGATGACCGCCATAAAGCGTGTGAAGAAGCTTAACCTTGGATCAAATTTGACAAGCAACTAGATTTACATATGCATGAATGTTGCTTTGTCGTTTATCTTCAATTGCCCTCTTATTGCCTATTTTCTTAAAAAGAATTATAGCCTAAGGCAAAATATTTTTGAAAATTTTGAGGGTTTGAGAAAGGTCACTCACATTAGTCCCAATTGGTGTTTATTTGGATCTTATTGAAGTTGGGACTTGATTGGGAACAGGCAGCACGAAGGATTTTGAAGATTTGCTGAAAAAAGAGTGACCGGACGCTGCATCGAACTCTAATGTCCAGCGTTCGGTCAATTCATAGGAGGTGAACTGCTGCTGAGAAGGAGTGACCGGACGCTGAAATAGTGTTCTCCCAGGGTCCGGTCAGAAGGCGATCCAGCGTCCGGTTGATCGAAGACGAAGGAGACAACTTGCACCGGACTCTGGCTGCGTTCGGTCAGTAGAAAACGTGCGGGACCCGGATTCTTTCTCCGTTTCCTTTCCTACTCCATGGGGGACCCCATATAACCGTATGGCGCCTTGACCTATTGTTCATCCATCGCGCCGACTTCATCGTGTTTCTGCCCTAGCCACCGTAGCGCCACCACGACCTACAGAGCCCTCATGCCGCCTATCCACGCCGCAGTGCCCGTGCTCCCAAGCCCTAGCCGTGCCACAAGCTCCGCCAAGCCATCCTCTATCGAGCCCGTGCACCACCACACCGCCGCTCTCCCCGCGCCCTGCTCGCCGACGCTCCCGCACAGCCGCCCTTGAGCCGCCGTGCCTTAGCTTCATCGCCGCCGGTGCCCTAGCCACTGCTCCCCTCGCTGATTCCTTGCAGTGCATCGCCGATCCACGCCACTACAAAACCCTAGCCATCCCAGTGGTTCCCCGATTCGTTCCTTGTTCATCGTTTCGCCGGTTCGTCAGGTAGCAAGCCCTCGATTCAATTTCGTACCCAATTGCTTGCTTTCTTAGGGTTTGTATCTCTAGATGAATAATTAAAATTATTTGTATATCATATCTATTCTATCGCGCAGCGAGTCGGTGCCGTTGAGGTCCTATTTGTAGTTGTTAGTAAACTCAGGGCCAAGCTCGCGAGTACAGATCGAGGCTAAGCCTCGAAAGTGACAGTTGGTAGTTGTTTCTTATCAGCAGTAGTTGTTCTTTTCTGATCCTTCAGATGGCTCATGTCAAGAATGCCGGAGGTGGTCCAGGTGATGAGGATCTGAGGCGTCCGCCTCGCTTACCTACAGATCCTAAAGGCAAGGTGACAAAGAAGCTGGTAACAAAGAAGCGGAAGTACCCAGATGTAGAGACAGCGAGAGCAGCCGCTATTGCAGAGGCTGTAGAGCATGCTAAGATAGGAGGTGTTCGTAGTGGTGTAGTTACTGCAGATCAGCAGCTTCCACCAGCGACAAGAGAAGCACTTGAGCAGGTTGAGCACCGTCATGGTGGTCCTGCTGGGACTGTCATGGTTGCAGGACAACATCTTGCTATTGATGAGAGTCAGCCTCAGGGGGAGTCACAGCAGCAGCCACAGCCAGCAGAGCAGACTCAGGAGGGATAGTAGGCCAAGGACACAGAGCAGGCAGCTCAGCCACAGCTTCACCGCTCTGGTCGTACCCATGCTCTAGTCACGCCAAGGGTAGATACACAGCGGAGGGGTTCTCATCCACCGCCCAGACCACAGGGTCCTCCTCCAGTGACACATCTAGATCTGAGGGCCACCACGGCCAAGTAGGTGCAGCAGCTCAGGTTTATGGACTTTGATCAGTGGTTTCCACCGAGGCAGGATGAGCGTGCATTAGAGGGCTTCTACACACCACTGTAGGAAGATTTCTATAATGCTTATCTCAACAGTGGGGCTCTATTCAGGTCACAAAGGGTGTGCAACATCGAGTCCATAGTTGCAGCAGCTGGAGAGCATATTCGTCCCTACCTTGCATATCTACTAGGGCTGACAGATTTACTTGGACGGATAGGCTTGTATGTTCCATCTTGGGCCTGTCAGTTCTATGCTACACTCTGGATTGACTCGCAGCATAGATATATTCACTTTGCATTCAGAGGCAGAGATTATAGGCTGACAAGCACTAGGGTCAGGGAGATTCTCAGGCTTCAGGAGTAGCCTGTCAGGTTACATGAGGTTTGCTATGGACAAACAACACCTCCTAGACGCCCTCATGGCGGTATGGTACCTCCTATAGATCTAGTCCACCACTACTTTAAGGAACCTTTTAGCGAGGGGTCGAGCAGGACTCCTAGTGATCTCACTCCTACATCTAGAGTGTTGGATGCTATTATGAGGAGGACCCTGATTCTGAGGATGGGGTATCATGAGGTCTTGACTCGCATATAGCTATGGCTTCTCAACTCTCTGATGCAGCAGACAATGTTTGATATTTGGGATCTCCTTCTATCAGAGATGGAGGATACTATTACTGAGGGGTTCAGAGGTCACCGTCAGTTGCCCTATGCCCATTGGATCACATTTCTTATTCACAGGCAGTTATAGTGAGGCCATCTGAGATGCTAGCTGAGTACAGTGGTGCTACGACAGAGTTCCCTGCATACAACCTGACTCAGATGATCTACCATAGTACACCTATAGCACCTAGCCAGCCGCGCCATCATCCAGAGGTGCTAGAGACTGCAGCCCAGTAGGATAATATTATTAGGGGTATTGCAGCTACAGAGGAGGAGCAGCTTGCTCAGCAGGAGGGGATGGTCGAGAGCGACCCCAGTGACAGCTCAAACGAGGACTACTGGGACATTCCTCAGATGCCTGCATGTCGACATGATCATGAGGCTGGCAGCTCCAGTTCAGCTCCACCTACACCATAGATAGACCCCGCTCTCCTTACCATACTTGAGCGGATGAGGCAGGATCAGGCACGCTAGGCTCAGGAGACCGCTGCCACTTTTGCATAGTTCTAGACTCAGCAGGATGAGTTTCAGAGACAGCAGCTGGCTATTCAACAGCAAACGCAGGCTCTACAGCAGCAGCAATAGGCCATGCATCAGTAGCAGATCCTCATGCAGCAGCAGCTACTTGGATTTATGCAGCATGTTGTGACAACTATTGGGGCTCCACCGCCACAGCCTTCGCCTCAGCTTGGTCAGACTACCACCACTTCTATGACTCCAATGTTATAGCCAAGTGGGCTTCAGAGTTAGGGATAGCCACCAGCATAGTTTGCTTCTCCTACAGAGCAGGTGTCCTAGTGGTTTGCTTCACCAGTGCTAGCCCCGTAGTTTACACCTTTTCAGACGGGCTTCACACCGACTAAGACTTCCTTGTAGCTAGTGCTAGAGACTACAGTGTCCAGGAGCCTTGGTGCATCCTTTAGTGAGTTGATAGGGTAGCCTACTCCACCATATCTATATGTCCTAGGTCCTTCTACCATTGCATCTATTACCGGGACTATAGAGACGCTCTCTTCCTTAGTGGCATCATCAGAGCCGGCTGCTTCAGTCATACCAGCACAGCCTACAGCAGCTCCAGTCCCTGATCAGACCCAGACTGCTTCAGCATCGCTTCCACCTACAGAGGGTTAGACAGCTCAGAGCTCAGGGTCAGATGATGATGGCACTCAGTTCCAGCTCGCTCCTCGTACCTCAGCGCCCGGCTCGTCCGCTGTAGCCCCGCCGACCGACCCTTAGGTTTTGGTGTTTGACGCCAAAGGGGGAGAGGGATCGAGTATGTTAGACTTAGGGGGAGCGACATATCTAGGGGGAGCTTAGTTTATCTATTAGCTTATCTATTATATTTGGAGTTTTTATGTATGATACACTATTATGCATTCGTCGTGTGTTTACTTTTTATGCATTAAACTATATTTATGTGATAGTGATATCTACGTGATCATGATATGTGACATGTGTGCTCTCTACTTTGAATTATTTATATGTCACATCACTTATGCTATGCTCATTTGTCTTTGCTTCCACGTTTTACTCTGATGCAAATGAGCTTTATTACTTGTACTCATGCTTATTTCATATCCTTTGAGTACATCATGTTGGCTTGGGTCATATAAGCTTGCCTAACACTTTTGTTCTTATTGCCAAAAGCTTATATGAACCAAGCATGTTAAAAACCTCATCTCTTTCACATACTCGAGGTGGTATTGTCATCAATCACCAAAAAGGGGGAGATTGAAAGCATCTAGGCCCCTAGTTGGGTTTCGGTGATTAATGACAATACGTGATTACTATGACTAATGTGTGTTTTGCAGAGGCAATTAAGTTAGTTCATGGTAATGGAGATCGATTGGGCAATCATGGTGGTCATGCCCCTACGATGTTAATCATTTCGGTTTTCAAAGGATGGACGACAAGGTTAAGGATGGACTAGTTCTAAGTGTCGTTTGGTGTTGAAGAGACACTTAGAGTAGTTTAGGACTTTGTTTTTCCTTTGGCCGTACTATTAAGGGGGGTATGGACGTGTAGCTTGACCTAGGTGAGTCTAGTGGGTTAGGTGTGGTGCACACTTTGTAAAACTAGCACTAGGTAGCTCCAAAATTGCCCTTAGATCCAATGGAGCAAACTTCATTCATGTATGATCGAGAGTTGGAAGTGAATGGAGGGTCAAATGCTGACCGGACGCTGGTTCCGGGTTGACCGAACGCTGGCTCAGAGTCTGGTCAGTTCATTTGACCAAGGTGAAATCGTCTAGTGCGATCGGACGCTGAGAGGTGAAGTGATCGGACGCTGAGAGCCAACGTTCGGTCGACTCCAGTAAGGTTCTAGAGAGGGAAAATCACGACCAAATGCGTCCGGTCACACTTTAAACACTGGAGTTCGGGGTGAACTGACCGGAGCGTCCGGTCACCCCGTAGAGGCACATAACGGTTCGTTTTTTAGCCGGTGTTATAAATGACACCTCCACTCGTGTGTGGGGGTAGTTTTGCTCATTTCAACAACTGAGAAACACCTTAGAGAGTGCCAAGAAGAGCAAGGTCCTAGTCAGGTGATTGAGATTTGATAATCCCAAAGAGAGCCCTCATTAGTGAGATCAAGAGTAGCAAAGTGTGCATCCACCCTTCTCATTAGGCTTGTCGTGGTCAAGTGAGAGTCTATGCTTGTTACTCTTGGTGATCGCCATCACCTAGACGGCTTGGTGGTGATTGGGAGCTTGGTGATCATCCGGAGAGCTTGTGGATGACCCAACTCAAGTTGTGAGCAGTTGTGGGTGATTCACCGCGATAGAGTGTCGAAGAATCAACCCATAGAGAGCACTTGATCCTTGTGCAGATCAAGGGGGAGCTACACCCTTGCGCGGGTGCTCCAACGAGGACTAGTGGGGAGTGGTGACTCTCCGATACCTCGGCAAAACATCGCAGCGTTCCTCCTTCTCTCTTTACTTTGAGCATTTACTTTGAGCAATTCAATTCTTGTCATTTACATTCCTAGAATTGCCATGCTACAGTAGGATTGGAACTTAGGGTGCTAAACTTTTGTGCGTTAGATTAATAGAAACACTTTCTAGGCACAAGGGGTTAATTAGGCTAACCGTAGAGTTTATTTATTGAAAGAAATTTAGAATTAGCCCAATTCACCCCCCTCTTGGGAATCTTGATCCTTTCAGGTGTAAACAATTATTTTTACTCTCACTAAGTAAGATCTAAATTTATCAATAGCAAAAACAACTGCAAGAAGTTCTTTTTCCATGGTGGCATAATTAAGTTGTGCTCGTGTCAGTGTTTTACTAGCATATGCAATTGCATGATGCTTTTTATCTTTGGTTTGGCCAAGGACCATACCAATGGCATAATCAATAGCATCGCACATTATTTCAAATGGTAGCGACCAATCAGGTGGTTGGATGATTGGTGCTAAGATGAGTGCTTTCTTGAGTGTTTGGAAAGCATTTAAGCACTCATCAGTGAACTCAAAAGGTACATCCTTAGCTAGCAGGTTCATCAATGGCCTAGAGATTTGCGAGAAGTCCTTAATAAATCGTCTGTAAAAACCTGTGTCCTAAAAAGTTGTGGTTCCTTTTATGTTCACAGGGGTGGTAGCTGTTCTATAACTTCCATTTTTTGCTTTGTCAACTTCAATCCACCTCTCAGACACTAAGTGTCCAAGAATGATGCCCTCTCGAACCATAAAATGACATTTTCCAAATTAAGCACTAAATCTTTTTCCTGTCATCGTTGCAAGACTTTGTCTAAATTTTCTAGACAATGATCAAAAGTTTTTCCATAGACTAAAAAATCATACATGAAAACCTTCATAATTTCTTCTATCATGTCTGAGAAAATTGACATCATGCACCTTTGAAAAGAGGCGGGTGCATTACACAACCCAAAAGACATTCGTCTATATGCATATGTTCCATATAGGCATGTAAAAGTAGTCTTGCTTTGATCATCGGGGAGGATAGGAATATGGTGATACCCCAAATACCCATTGAGAAAACAAAAGGAGTACTTCGCCAACCGCTCTAACATTTCATCAATGAAGGGCAGTGGGAAGTGGTCTTTGTTTGTGGCCGCGTTAAGTTTTTGGTAGTCTATACACATCCTCCACCCTGTGACGGTTCATTATGGGATTAATTCATTCTTATTGTTTTCTATGACCATCATGCCCCCTTTCTTGGGCACCACCTGGATGGGGCTGACCTAGTCGCTATGAGGTATGCGATAGATAATCCCGGCATGAAGAAGTTTTAGGACTTCCTTCTTCATGACTTTCCACATCGTGTTATTGAGCCTGCGTTGGGGTTCGTGTGATGGTGTGCTTGTAGGGACAATAGGGATATGATGGGTACAAAGCATTGAACTTATCCCCTTAAGATCTTGGAGTGAATACCCAAAAACTGACCTATGTTTTTCTAAGATAGCGATGAGTTTGGATGTCTCCTCATCAGTAAGCTTGTCGCTTATGATTATAGGAGCTTGTTGGTCGCTATTCAAGAAAGCGTAATGAAGGCTAGTGGGTAGGGGTTTTCATAATCGAACCCCGAGAAGGTTTGTTCCCAAACCATGGCTATAAAGCTAGAAGTTGTGGTTGGCTTTGAGGATTGTGGTGGCTCTAAGAACTCGCCCTTGGGAGAAGAAAGTTGGTGAATTGTTTTGTGCTCCATTGGAAAAGAATAAAAAGAAAGGTAAAATAAAAGATTCACATGTGACTAGGTTCGGTTACTAATATGACAACCGTTCCCCAGCAACGACGCTAGAAATGCTTGTTGGGTTTCTTAGCGTAAGCAAAGGAATCCACAAGCACACGGATACACCATTGTAGCCCTTCACCTAGAGATATTCAGGGTATCATATTTTCCCAAAGGAACAGATGTGTGAGTCTTTTAGCTAGTTCACCTAAAGAAAACAAGAGAAAGGTAGCTTGGGTAGTGAGGTTTTTCTAAGAATAGATATCCTAAGCGAAGATAACTCTGACACTATAGACTTGTTTTGGGCACCAGATCACACTTGGTCTGCCAGATGAGGCCGGCCTGTAGCCTACGTCGAACCCAGACATGGGGGAATATGAGGGATGGATAGGGCTATCACCACCTACCGCCTACCCCTCAACCGTGGGGAACAAGGTAAACGATGATAGCTTCTAGCCTAGACACCATGTCTACGCTATCGACTGTTACTCTAGCGTGCATGCAAGGTTATCCATCTCTATCAGGGCCCTTCTACTAGAGTACCCACCACAAGGACGGATGATGAACCCACAAGTTTATAATGAACAAAGGTAGCTTTCTTAGTATATCAATGCCAAAGTTAAACACAAACTTCTTACAAGTTGCTCGTAGAGGTACAAGCGGAGGAATACCTAGCTCCGACACGCTTCTGCTAAGTGTAGCGAGTACACTAAGGGAGGCTACCGATAGCCCTGGCACTTCTCCAACTCTTTCCTCACTCACTCCACCCTTATTCTAGCTAAAGCTAAGCAAAAATGAAACTCTCCCTCTCTTCCTTGCTCTCTTTTATTTTCTTGTAGAGGGGAGCCCTACCCCTCTATCTATATATGGAGGATGGCGGTGCTTCAAGCTATTCTTGGTGCAAAATAGAAGCTTCACCGCCTTAGCATGGTGGCATGCCACCACTAGAGCGAGGAGAGGTAGGGAGGCACCCAGAGGGGGTCACCCACCCCTAGGGTAGGCCACCCTTTGACCACCGCCTCTGGCCACCGCCTTCGTGTGGCAGGCTTTGGGCTAGACCTGGATCACTTCTTGGTGGTGCTTTGCTCCATTTGAGTTGAGTTGGTAGGCGCCTTTGTCATTCCTTTGTGCAATTCAGCATCGGAAAGCGCCTTTCGGTGAATTTCTCTATGCATTATATGTTTGTGACCTGCAAAACATGCTTGTACCAAAACTCATGGAAAGTGTGAGTAAAAACCCCTAATTCTAAGTTTTGGTGTTTTACATTTGCTTATTTTTTGTTTAAATGTTGGTGGTAGGATTACAAGTTAAGCATTGCCAACAAAGTGGCAACTCATGGGGTCCGCTATGGTGCCAGTGCCGCTTTGGCTGCAGCGCAACTGCATTCAGGGCACGAGCTCCATCACCTAGAACCTGGTTTTTCGGACACTGATCGGCTGGAAGATCGAGGACCTGATTAGAGACTTCACTGATGTTGTTGAGGCTATCGCAGTGATCATCCATGCCAAAGATGTTGTAAACAATGTTTTCTTAGGACCATAGGTTATATCGAGGGTCTTATAAGTAAAGAATCTACTGTTTGAATGTCACTTTTGATCCTATGTCTTTTATTATTATTTTTTGTTCTAAAGGTGATACTTTAGGTGTCATCTATATTTTGAACCAATGAGACTCGACTATCAAACATGGACCCAAATACTTTGGTATATATAGTACTTCTTTATGTATTTTCCATTGAGGTCTACGCGATAATAGATCCGTATCATACGGCGGTTTGCACATCCAAACCAACAGATCTGCATCTTGATCCTCCGAGGTACAAAGATCATGGAATCTAAAGAATGACGCATCACATCACAAAACTTCACCCTTAGTGAGGTGTCTACCTTCCATCTTGCAACCCTCACGATCAAGGGATGTGATCTGCTTCTTGACCATGAGAGCTACAAGATGTACCTCACGGTCAAGGGATGTGATCTGCTTCTTGACCGTAAGAGCTGCAAGATGGAATATAAGCACCCAATCTTGAAGAACGAGCACCTCACAAACTTGAAGCACACCCAATCGAGTATGGAGCCCCTAAATAGTAGAGAACGAGATGATTATAGATCTTCTGTTAACACAAGACCTGCAAGAAGATCTGCAATCATCAAGGTCAAGCTCATGTTCAGCGACAGCACCTTGCTAAGGATGGAGAAGGAGCACCTCACAAAACTTGCACCTGCATCTCAGTGAGGTTCTTTATATTCCATAATCTTGCTACCTCTTAGCGTCGAGGGATGCAAATCTTCTCTCGATGCTAAGGGGCAGCAAGGTTATAGAATCTAAGGCACCCAATCTTGAAGGCCTTCTCCAAATACCCTATGAGGTGCTTTATCTCCATCTTGCACCTCTCACGGCCAAAGCACTTCTTGGCGATGAGGAAAGATACAGTAACTCACGAGTGTGTGGATTCAAGAGTGTGTGGATTGATCCCAAGAGATGCATCTAGACCATGGTTAAAAAGGCCACCCTTGAAGATAGAGAAGTGCAAGGAATGGTGATGCAACTATATTGTGGGTAGTTGGGAAATAACTCACACTGACTTTACCACCGGAAGACTAAACAGTCGTGGAGGGCCAGCGGCCATAACACATATCCTAGTCGGCTCGGCTTTTCATACGACTGATAAAATACCATAGCTGCATCTATTGTTAACCTGTCGGTGGTAGAAGTTTCAACTATCGAATTCCTTCCTCAGTTGGCCTCGCTATCGGTCCAACCGGTGGTGGAAGTATAACACCATCACTTCTATTGCTATGGCAGTGAAAGTGGCGACAGTGATAAATCAATCTATAGTAGTGTGATCAACATTGTCTTTGTTTCATTAATTAACTACGATGAGTGATCGAAGGATCGAGTCTCCTTCTCTGAGAAGCAACGTCGATTCGAATCGATTAGAACCAGCTAGGGTTTCCTTACCACAAGGCATATGTAGGTCCTGGATCTACGTATATCAACCTTCACTCGGATCCTCCAAAACATGAACTAGTCTGCACTACCTGAGAGCATAGTACTCCACCTCCCTGCACCACTCCTGGTGGTTTCACAGGATGGGTACATGCTATTCTCAGCATCTCCCACATATAGTGAGCAATTGTCTTTTCACATAATGGAATAGCCGAGGTATTAGGCTTACTAGGGTATAAGGCCAGTACTACAAAGTCTTGACCACAACAGGCCTACAACGAATGGTCCTTAATCGACACAGACGGAGCACTATGTCAAGACTCCATTCTTGACGTAAGCAAAGAGTTCGCCTGGTCTCAAATTAAATTTGTGATCATTATTAAACCTCATAACCAACTTTGAGCATAGAACCATTAACTCATGACTCAACTCTTGTCATCTAAGCATGACTAAGCATCATTAAACTAGTTTAACTAACCAGGGTGACAAGGATGAGTATTGAAAAGTCAAGGCAGGCATGCAACAATTGGTATTTCCACCAACTCCTATTCATTTAAATGCACAAAACATATACTTATGTGTTTAACATTTGTAAAACACAAGGAAATGGTTTATCCTCTAGGGCTTGCCTGCGGTGTCGGGGTTGTCAGATACTTTAGAAAACCACAGATAACAGATCCAATCCACTGATAGAAAAACCTTCTCTTGCTGAACTATGGAATTCCCACTCTCGTTCACTAAACGGAAATGAAGATGCATGCTTCAATATGATGATGCACTAAACATGGATTATGATAATCTAACAAAATTAAATAACTTGAGTACAACTTTCCTTCCCTAAACAATTAGTGTATCTATTCACCGAGCAATTTAATTATTATTATTTGACAAGTTAAATATGAGTACAATAATCCTTCAACATAATTACCAAGGAACAACAAGGGTTTTATGTTCCATGGTGCTCAATCAAGTCCAAAAGCACAACAAAGTTATTTAGTGATTTATAGAAATCATTTTGGTATTTTTATTAATCCATAAAAGGCATTTGAATTAAGTGGACATTTTACTTTTATCAAAACAGGGCCAAACGTTTTGTGAAGACTAGTCTAAGCATATGAAGCATACTCACAAAATTTCATGATTTTAGGATAATTATTTTAACCTATAAAAATCATGGAATGTCCATTTATTAATTAAAATATGTAATTTTTAGACCTAGAAAACTATTGATGTTGGCAAACTTATATTTTTCCATGATTAAGTATAAGATAACAAGCCTACACAAAATTTTTCATAATTTTATCAACTATAATTAATTAGTTATGAATTAAACAATATTCATCATTTAATTACCATTCTCAGAAAATTGATAAAGGATTAAATTATTTTCTCACCCACTCTCCCTCTACCCTCTCTCACTGACAGCGGGTTCGGGGTCACGCCCACGCTGACTGCGGTGCACGCGTCCGTTGAGCGGCGGGTTCTCATTGGCGACGAGACCTCACCGATGGGCTCATCTCTCCCGCGCAAACGTTGGAGGTGACAGTCGAGCCTCTAGTGCACAACAGCAAGCATGACGGTGGCTCCAACGGCATAGCGGCGCTCTGGCATGGCGGTCAATCACCGACAATGACACCGGTGATAGGGTTAGCTCCTACACACTCCTCTCGACCTCGCAAACCCATCCGACGAGTCAGTCGGGCAGATTAGGGTTTGGGACGAGCTTGCCTGCGGCCATGGTGGCACAACATAGTAGAGCTCACCGGCGTGGTAGCACTCTGGCCAAGCCCAAGCCTAATCGACCTAGCTAGCGACTTAGGAAGTATCAGGGGCTCACCAAGAAGATGATGTGCTTGTTGGTTGAGACGAAGGCAAGACAGAGCTGCATAGTCGGCTGTGAGGACAATGGCGGCGGCCCGAACTCGCGATGAAGGTGCTTTCCGATGAGTTTTGTATGGTAGAAGTAAAATGGTTGCACCGATGAGCATCAGGGCATCACGGCGGAGCTAAAACATGAAAGCTGAAGGGACAAGGTTAACCAGAGTGGCCTGACCACGGTGAGGTGGTCATGGCGGCGCCTGGCGAATGTCGAGGAGGAAGATGGCGTCGCGCGGGCAGCTCTGACGGGTAGAGCTGGTGATAGCAGGTCGAGCAGAAACACAACACGGTGGCGAAGCTATGGGTGAGACAAATTGGGCAGGAGAAAAACGGTGGTGGAGAAATTCTCGATGCCGCAAGAGCTCGATGGCGGCGCTGGAAAAGGAGAAAGAAGAGGCGGCGGCCGGCTTGGCGAGATAAGGGCGACGACGCGGCATCTAGGTGTCTAGCTCCTGCTTATGTCGTGGCCAAGGAAGCAGCTACGCGTCAACACACACGGGAGCAATGGGAAAATGGTCGGTAGCCGCCACCGACGCTGAATCAGGCAGACAGCTCGCCAGTGACACTGTAGCACCCTGAAACCCGATATTCTTCTTCCTTTTTCTTCCAATTCCAAACAGCAACTTGATGATCACCAAAAATAAAAGTTGTTCATCTTCATGTGGTCTTCATCTTTGTTTAAAGAATCAAGCTCTAATTCTCACTAGTTAGAGAGATCTAAGGCCAAGAACATGGGTTGAGCAAAAGTGAAACTTTGAACTTCTACTCAGACAGTTAGGGTTTTGCAAACCATTTAGCTTAGCTAATTTGGTGAATTAATTGGTGATTAATTAATGATCAAACATCACAAATGATAGTGTGGTTTTGAGGTACAAACTTTATACTTTGAAGTGATACTATTGTTTGCCACAAGTTTATTTGAAAAATTCATTTTTATAAATCACACAAAATTGAACTCAAAGCTGAAATCCTAGACAGCCAAAATGCCTAAGTGCTGAATTTCAATGCTGAATTCAAATTTGGAGCTCAAATTTTAATGAGTTAAACTTGAATTCATACCCTACACTTGACACTAGTGTAAAGCACCTACTTTACACCTCAAAGTTTATTAGAGTATAATTTCAAGTATTTTGGTGAAATTCAAAAATAGAAGGTCACAAAGTACCTTAAAAGGATTTTTAATTTTAGCACATTACATCACACATGCATTGCATTGCTAGCAATTGAATATTGATTTTAGTGAATGCAAGGTATGGTGAGCTACTATGGATGATTAACATTCATGATGATGACATGATCAAGTTTTAGTGATGCTTAACACCATGGGTGTTACATTTCAAATCTTAAATTATTGAGAATTATTTGAGGTCCATAATGTCTCAAGAAAGATTAAATGGTTTGGCAACTTTATGCATCAAGAATAAATTATTAGATGAAATTGATATTGATGCCATTATCAATGACTTCGCATCAGTAAATGTTAGAAGAAGTTTTTAAGGTAAGAAGTATAACTTGTTTGAGAAGAATGTTGTTTTATGCATTACACTTATTAGAAATATTATTGTATTATCAGAGTTGTATTAAAGGGTCCATCTTTCTAGGTTCGCTCTAGGCCACTAAATTGATAGGACCAGTCCTATTTTTAGGAGGGGTTGGTGTATATATATAGGGTGAAGAACCCCATCACTCCACGTTAACTTTTTTTGAGATTACATAGTATAACGCAGACGCTCATAACACACGCACACTGAGCTCTATGAATGCACGTTTGCAAACCCTACCCCTATGAGCATCTTGGAAGACTAGGTCGGCAAATCCTTGAGATTGACGAAATCACCACAGGCACCTCACTATCAACAGGAATCTTGTAATATTCACTGTCACAAGGAGTAGAATGCAGGACGTGAGGTACTTCTAAGACTTAACAACTAGGTTACAGGGCCTTTCGTGCCTTCACATTAACTAGCAATACGATACTAACTAGATATGTGCCCGTGCGTTGCATGGGTTGATGAATTTTTTAGCACATGTACAACGACGCATGTGGCCCGTGTGGCTTACATGGGCATGATGGAAGGTGCATCCATCGACCGTGGCTACTGAAATGTGTATGTATTTGTTTCAAATGTGTATTTACCTAATTTTTACATGATTATTTTCCATATAATACATGATGTCATATGCTTTTCTGAGCAACAACATGATGTCATATGTTGATGGTTTATTGTTTGGATCATAATAGAACTGTCGGAGTGGTAAATTTAATAAGTTTTAAAAAGTTTTTCCATGGTTGTTTTCATAAAATTTTTCTAAATAGTAGATATATATTAATTCAGAATTGGTTAGCGCCTGGACATCCGATCGCGTGAGATGAGTCCGGACGCCACTTCCCTTCCCAAACGCCGCTCCCCCTAAACGTGAATAGAAAATCGGATAGGAATAGATAGAACGGAATAGAATTACCCCCACCGCGCCCCCTGTCCCAAGAGCACAAAACACTTCAAGTGCAAACTATGTAGTGCAACATCAGAATACAAATACTGCAACATCGCAAAATTATGTAGTGCAACATCAAAAACCATGTATTGCAATATCAAAAAATATGTACTGCAACATCGAAATCTATATGCTACAACATCGAAAATTATGTAGTGCAACATCGAAAAACACGTACTACAACATCGAAAACTATGTACCGCAACATCGAAAAATATGTACTGCAACATCTCAAACAGTAGTACTGCAACATTGCAAGAATCAACCATGAAAGATGGAAATTGAAATGTTTGAAAATCATATGTTGCAACAACCCAAAAATCCCATTGCAACATTCGGAAAACATCTGTTGCAACATCTAGAATAACCATTGTGACACAGAGAAATAGCAAAGGATGTACAAATAGCAAGGGGATGGGTTCGAGGTGCAGGCTGCTCTATGCCCTGGCCCATCACCTTCAAGCTCGCCCGGAACCCTAGCCACCGCTGTGTCCCTCAGATCTAGATAAGGAGGAGGAGGAGGGCTCAGATCTAGAGGAGGATAAGGAGGAGGAGGAGGGCCCATCACCTACCTCGTTGGAGCCATCGCCGTTGTTCTTGTCTCCAGTGCGGGGAGCAGGAGGCGGGGCGCTAGGGTGTAGGGTTGCAATGGAGGTCGTAGAGAGGAAGGGAGGGAGCGCCAGCAGGCTGGCGGGGCAACAATGAGTTGGCGTGCAGTGCGTGGCATCCGTCCCAGCGGGCGGGCAGGGCAGCAGTAGAATGGGAAGTTATGAGCACTGCGTCCTGCAGGAGTGAGTGGTCGATGAAAGGATAAGGAGAAGTGCGGAAGTGGCGTGCGACACTGGTGGGCGCGGGTTCGGCGTGGGTCGAGTGCGTCCATCCCCGATCGGACGTCTACTATATATCATTATCGATTCAAAATCAATTGTAAAATAAAAAAGGAAAAAGGAAAAAAAACTAATCATAGGTCTTCCTTGCGTGCCATCTAGCTGATCTCCAAGACCACCACAATTGCTACTTGGGCTTGTCCAGGCTGCCTGCTGTACGCTGCCTGAGCCAATGTGACGTGGAAGGAAAGGGCCCATAGAGTGAGGCCGAGGGACAACGGAGGCAGGCGCGGATGGAACAGGATGCGATGGGGCGGGCGGTGGGACCCCTGCAAAACCGGGTGGTGGACCAAAATAACAAGTTAAGTTTAGTCATCTCAAATCATTTTGAAGTTTTTGTAAATCAATACAACAAAGACTGTGTAATGATCGCTCTAATACCATTCTGTGGCAGAACCTCCTAAATTATAGGGCCCACATGCACCTGTCACTGTCCAAAGACCTCTGACAACTATGCACATGTTCCCGGTAACTTAAGAAGACTACCGGGTGCCCTCAGAGAACCCTGAATCATCCACGATTTCCGAGCAAGATCCCATTACAGAGTCATTGCAGTATTACAACAGTTTATTCAAATACATACATCAGAGTAAAGATTAGTAGAAGACTTACAATAACATAGTTTACAAACCATTTGTTTAAACCATACAACTAAGTTCGATAATTAATACAAACCAAAGTAGTGGAGTGGCATTATAACATATTACAGAACACACAAATAAGTTTGCCGTGCCCAAGGGCCACACATTTACTTATCGTCATCGCATTGAACAATAGTCATGCAGCACGATCCAAAACAGATCTGCTCATGAGCCTCACCTGCAACAAGGGTCAACGAACCCTGAGTACAAAAGTACTCAACAAGACTTAACCGAAAATAAAAACTGATAGAACTTAAGAATGCAGACTCAGGGATTCAAGGTATGGCTTTAGCAATAATCAAAGTTCTTTTGCTTAAAAGCTCTTTACAAAATTCTTTATGTCAACATTAAAAACTTCATAAGATTATATACAAAGCTGACATGATCCGCATAGAGATCATGAAACTTCATATCCAACTCCTTGACAAACCTTATTCGAGTTCCAGTTATTAACACTACGATGATGAACAGTGAATTGAGTCTCCATAACCGAGGAGCAACGACGATTCGAACCGATTAAAACCTAGCTAGGGATTCCAGACCACACGACATATGTAGGTCCCCAACTTACATATATCAACCTACCCTCGGATCCTCTAAAACAAGGACGGGTCCGCGCCACCCGAGAATACAGTACTCCACCAATCCAACCCATTGCCACGTGGGTACACGCTATTCCCACCATCTCTCCACTCCTAGTGCGTGAGTAGCCACTCTCGTAATAGAATAGCCAAGTTAAGGCTAACCGGAGTATGCGGTTAGTACTACAAAGTCTTAGCTCCCATAGTTCAACAACGGTACGGACCTCAATCGACACAGGCGGAAAGAACCCGCTCACACGACCTCCATGTCTTGTGGCTCCCCAACACCGAGTCCGCCCGGTCTAGATTTATTACTCCACATTCTCATATCACATGATAACATAAGTAACCAAAGTTCCATTTAAAATTCGCAGGTGACAGGTAATCACCCGACTTTCATTGTTCTAAGCATAACTAAGCACATACGAATTAAAACTGGTAACAAGGTAGATATGGAAAAACAAGGTTGGTAATGCACCAATTAGGTTTGCACTCAACTCCTAATCACTTAATGCAGTAAAGAGAAGCAAAAGTGAAATCAATTTGTAAAACACAAGGTAGGTTTAAATGCATCCGGGGCTTGCCTTCGTTGATGGAAAAGTCCGGTCCCGGAGTCGATCCACCAATATCAAATCCAACCTCCACAGACGGATCAACCTCCTCAACTACTTGATTAACTACCACGTGCTCACCTTTGTTCACTACACGTAGTAACAATGCCATGTTTAACATGATGCGAGATACAAAATATGATGCTCGATGATGGATGCAAAAGTTAACAACTTGAATACAACTTTCCTTCGCGGTACAGTTACAAGTCAAACTAACTAAACCTATTTCGTAACACTCACATCAATTGCCAAGGATCATTACCAACTAATGACCCAAGGACATCACTCAATCAAAATTCAAACAAAACCTAAATCATTAAAGTTTACTATTTGCTTTTATGAATTAATTATTTAATACCAAATTATGAAATAAATCAACTTGTTCCAATTGAGCCCAAAATTTTTGTACATGTTCATCTCATGATAAATAAGTGGCAAAACAATTTTTATAATTTTTGGATAACTAAATAAGCCAAGAAAAATCATGGAAACTCATTTATTAGTAAATTGAGCAATTTTTATCACATTTAAAAATTACCGAAAAACAACATTTCATATTTTTCCTAAATATTATACATCACAGATAGGTCACACAAAAATTTGCATAATTTTTGGAGCTCTAAATAAATCTACACAAAAATAACAAAACCAGACACTATTCATTCATTTCTGAAAATAGAAAAATTCCATTTTGAACTACACAGTCACTAACAACCCGTCCCCACCTGTCATCCCTAACCTCCCGCGTATGACCACGGTGACAACAGCATTGATCGGCGATAACTCTTCGCCGACGAGGTCCCCAGCGATGACCAAGGTACTAACACGATCACTACTGCATGGCACATCGATTTGTGGCACAAGCGAGACCAATTACAGCGGCGCACGAGCCTGACGACGGCCATGGCGGACACGGTGGCTCGGTGATGCTACACCAGCAAAACGACGGTGGTAGCAGTTAAACCAACGGCCTAGGAAGACTCAGGAGCTCACCACGAACGCACTGGAGCAAAGAACGGGACCGAAGGAGCAGCGGAGAGATGGGTCAATGATCACAGCAGCTGCAGCGGTGCAAGCGACGGTGACGGCGGTTAATCGGAGACTGCATTGGACAAAATGGTCAATCAACGAGGCAGCAAGAACCACAGCAACAAGGCGAAGCTGGAGATGTGCAAAGCAGGGACAGAGGCGCACCGTGGAGCTCTGGCCACGGCGAAGCGCTTGCGACGGTGGTGCTTCCAGCCGCGAGGAAGAAAGCGACGCACAGCGAGTTCCTGGCGAAGACAAGCGACCATAGTTGGTTGGCTAGGTGCGCAAGGACTAGGCGATGCTGTGGCAAGCTTTGCCGAAGAGGGGAAAGCGCTACGGCGACGGAGAAGCTCAACGGAGTTATGGCAATGGCGGCGGGAGAAAACAGAGGAGGAAGAAAAACGACGACGACGGCGTCTCGGCCTATATAACGTGGCTCAGAAGCAAGGAGAAGCCACGCCACGACCTTCACTGCGCCAGCATGACGCCGAAAAGGGCCACGCGCACGCCTAGAACCGAAACGAAGGTCGCCGGCGATGTAGCTTAAGCGGCGAGCACTGTTCAACTTAATTACAGAATTGCCATCTATTTTAAAATCCAAATTACTCCCAAATTTATGTAACAACTCAAAAATCTCTAAAAACAAAAGTTGTTCAAAATTCAAAGTTCTACAACTTTGCTTTTATAACCATACCCAAATTCGATCTACATTTGGAAATGCAAATTTGAATTCAAAAAGGGGACATTTAACGAATTACGCCTTTCAAATTACTCCAAATTTTTCTAAACAACTTTGAAAACTCCAAAAACAAACTTTGTACAACTCAACAAGCTCAACATTGTTGCTAAAAGGCTCAACCCCAAAATGTGCTTCGATTTTGAAACGGGTTTTCTAGGTCAAAACTTAAAGGCCGAAATTAGGGTTTTCGAAAATCCCAATCCAAACAAAACTTGGAACATGATTCAAACACTACAAGGCAACACTTATAACACAAATATAAACTTGTTTTAGTGAATGCATATCAAAGTTCTCAAAATGACCACATGTTTTGCAATGCATATGATGACATGTCATGTTTTAGTATTTAAAACACCCGAGGTGTTACAATCCTTCCCCCTAAAAGAAATCTCGTCCCGAGATTCAAAGTCATAGAGTAAGTAATGGAAAAGGAAATGTGTCAATCCAAAAACATTCACAGCTTAACCATAAAACAACAAAGGTTCCTTTACAAACATGGTTCGTAACAACAAAGCAAAACTAACATTCTTCTATAATGACGCAAGAAACTCTGGAAATTTTTCTAACAAGTAATCTTCAGATTCCCATGTAGCTTCTTCTTCTGAATGTTGATTCCATTGTATCTTTTAGAACTTGATTGTCCTTCTTCGAGTAACACGATCTTTCTGATCCAAAACTCGGATAGGATACTCAGAATAGGTCAAATCAGGTTCAAGTTCCACTCCTTCAACCTCAACATTCTGCTCAGGCACTCGGAGGCACTTCTTCAATTGAGAAACATGGAACACATCATGTACCGCTGCGAGATGTTCTGGTAATTTCAAATGATATGCCACTTTTCCATACCTCTCTAAAATTTGAAATGGTCCAATATATCGAGGTACCAACTTGCCTTTAACACCAAAATGGGTAACTCCCTTCATTGTTGATACCTTCAGATAAACAAAATCTCTCTTGTTAAATGTCAATGGTCTACGTCGTTTATCTACATAACTCTTTTGTTGAGACTGAGCTATCTTCAAATTACTTTGTATTTGTCTAACCTTGTCTTCTGTTTCTTTCACAAGGTCAACTCCAAATAACCTTCTTTCTCCAGGCTCAGACCAACTCAACGATGTTCTGCATCTACGACCATAGAGTGCTTCAAATGGAGCCATTCTAATGCTTTCCTGATAACTATTGTTGTATGAGAACTCGGCCAAAGGTAAGCATTCGTCCCACTTATTGGAATAGTTAAGGACACAACACCTTAACATATCTTCAAGTACTTGATTGACTCTTTCAGTCTATCCATCAGTCTGCGGATGATAAGCTGTACTATACAAGAGCTTGGTACCCATCGAAGCATGCAATTGTTTCCAAAAGTTGGAGACAAACTGTGTACCCTTATCTGACACTATGGTCTTCGGTATTCCATGTAGACTCACGATTCGGGCTAAATACATTTGGGCATATCGAATACTGGTATATGTACTCTGGACTGGAAGAAAATGTGCTGATTTGGTTAGTCGATCTACAATCACCCATATTGAGTCAAATCCCTTTGATGTCTTGGGTAGACCAACAATAAAGTTCATACTAATATCCTCCCACTTCCAAGCTAGAATAGGTAATGGTTGTAACTCTCCAGCGGACCTCAAATGTATAGCTTTCACCTTTTGACAAGTATCACACTTTGCTATATATCTAGCAATCTCAATCTTCATTTTAGTCCACCAAAACTTTTGTTTCAAGTCATGGTACATCTTGTTGCTTCCCGGATGGATAGATAACCTAGTAGCATGTGCCTCTTCAAGGATTTACTGTCGCAACTCAGGAACCTTTGGTACCACCAGGCGATCCTTGAACCATACCACACCTTCATCATCTATGCTGAAGCATTCTGCTTTTCCAGTCCTGACTCTTTCCTTAATATGGGCTACACCCTTGTTTTCTTTCTGAGCAGCAATAACTTGATCTCGAATAGTGGCTTCAACCATTATGTTGGTCAAACTGCCTTGTTGAATTACCTCTACATTCAACTTCTCCATCTCTTGACATAAAGTCAATCCCATTGTTCTCACTGCCAGACAATTGCAATAACTTTTTCGACTAAGGGCATCTTCAACCACATTTGCTTTGCCAGGGTGATAATGTACTTCCAAGTCATAATCTTTAATCAGTTCTAACCATCTTCTTTGTCGCATATTGAATTCTGACTAAGTAAAGATATACTTTAAACTCTTGTGGTCTATATAAATATGGCACGTATTACCAAGCAGGTAATGCCGTCAAATCTTCAAAGCATGGACCACAGCTGCTAACTCTAGATCATGAGTCGGATAGTGTTCTTTATGTTGCTTAAGTTGCCTGGATGCATAAGCAATGACTCTGCCTTCTTGCATCAATACACATCCAATACCAATACCCAAAGCATCACAATAAACATCAAACGACTTCTCGATATCAGGTTGGGCTAATACTAGGGCAGTGGTCAACAGTCTCTTCAAAGTCTGGAAAGCCTCTTCACAATTAGATGACTAGACAAACTTGACTTGGTTCTTCAACAACTCCATGATGGACTTTGATACTTTAGAGAAATCTAGAATATACCAATGATAATACCCCGCCAATCCTAGAAAACTCCGAACTTGATGCACTGTGGTCGGCGGTTTCCAATCAAGCACATCCTTCACTTTGCTTGGATCAACTGCAACGCCTTCAGCTGACAAGACATGTCCAAGAAATTGTACTTCCTTAAGCCAAAAGTCACACTTGCTGAACTTGACATATAGTTGATGTTCTCTCAAGCGGGTCAGAACAATTCTGAGATGTTCCGCATGTTCTTCCTTATTCTTGGAATACACTAAGATGTCATCAATAAACACCACTACAAACTTGTCTAGCTCAGGCATGAATACTGAATTCATCAGATACATGAAATGAGCTAGAGCATTTGTCAAACCAAAAGACATTACCAAGTATTCATATAATCCATATCTTGTGGTAAATGCCGTTTTGGGAATATCTTCAGGCTTTATCTTAATTTGGTGATAACCGGACCTCAAATCTATCTTGGAGAAAACTTTGGCACCGGCCAATTGATCAAAAAGCAAATCTATCCGAGGTAAGGGATACTTATTCTTGATGGTCACTTCATTCAACGGACGATAGTCGACACATAACCTCAGGGTCTCATCTTTCTTTTTCACAAAAATTGCCGGACATCCCCACGGTGAAGAACTAGGTTGGATAAACCCCTTTTCAATCAATTCTTGCAACTGAGTCTTCAACTCGGCTAACTCCTTAGGTGGCATCCTATAAGCTCTCCGAGAAATCGGAGCTGTTCTAGGTTTCAACTATATGTTAAACTGGACATCCCTATCAGGTGTTAGACCGGGTAAATCTTCAGGAAACACATCAGGAAATTCACACACTACCGAGATATCTCTAATCTCCTTGATAGCAGTTGCACAAACTTTGCCCACTGATCTTCTTAAGGTTGGAAGTTGGATGAGAAGTTGAGAATTACTGCTCCATGGTTCAAAGCCAATTGTCAGCCTCTAGTGGTTCATCTGCCTTGGTGAACACCGGTGGTCTGGTGTCTATAAAATCAACATATGTAGCCTCCTGCCTGTTATGATGGCGACCACGGTTTTCTTGCATCTGATTCTAATTACTTTGCGCCATCTCATGAAGCAAACGAGAATTTTCAACCGTCACATTGACAAGTGCGGCTATAGCATCAGCCAGGTTTGTTGGAACTGGTGGCGGATCTAGAATACCGTCCTCATCTTATGAAGTACCAAGAATATGCAAACCCCGCGTACGACGCATCTGCTCATAACAAACCAAACTTTACTCACAAGTCTTTATTGAATTGCAACAAAAGCTTACTCCAGACACATTACAAAGGGTTTACTAATATAAACACAAACCCGCATGTACCTAAACAAGACTACTTAACTTAACTAGAACTAACTATTATACAACTCTACTCCTTTCCTCAATTACTTCAAACTTCAAGCTCGGTATCCATTCCGAAAATATTTCCGCCCTCATTATCACTTTCATCGATCATTACTAATTCTTCAAGATCTTCTTCTTCCTCTTCCGATTTGCTATCATCGGCAAGGATGACACTAGGGTCCATTGCATCAGCTTGGGGTTCATGATTTGGATCTAGGAGATTGCTTAGCCTATGAACTTCCTCATGTAGATAAGTATTATGCTCTTCTAAATCTTCTACATAGAATTCTAGCTCATGAGTTCTAGCTCTAGCTGCATTTTCTCTATGCCAAGCTTCATTCCTTCCTTCCACCGTACGAACTAACATACATTCATAGTTCCTATGAGCGGTGGTGAGATGCCTCAATTGACCCTGTAGTTCTCCTACCTGGATGGCATCCAAGGCCCTATCTCTAGTAGCCTGTGCTAACTCTGTAGAAATCCTCTGTATCTCTACCTAGGGATCAGGCCTAGAGCTGCTACTGCTAGCACCATCATTCCTAGGGGCAAGTTGGTGATGAGGTACTCCTTTGGGTCCAGTGGACTTACGGGGTGTCTTCTTGGTACGAGCCATACTGTAGGAAGCAAGATTAATCCCAGTAAGACAATATGACAACAGTCTCAAGAGCAGCAAGGGTGGACTACACAACTCAACCCATACACACTACCCACCTAGACTCAGAGGAGAAGGAAGTAACGAGTGAATTAAGCATGATGCATGAATCGTTCTTACGAACAAAAACAGCAAAGCTTATAACGAACATAAACAACATTTATTTTTATATAGGGCATAGTAAGATTACTACTCCACCACACAAACCTTTTTAATCAAATAAGGAATGGTGAGAATGAAATTAGATAAGTCAGAAGCAATTTGGACCAAAATAACAAGTTAAGTTTAGTCATCCCAAATCATTTTGAAGTTTTTGTAAATCAATACAACAAAGACTGTGTAACGATCGCTCTGATACCATTCTGTGGCAGAACCTCCAAAATTATAGGGCCCACATGCACCTGTCACTGTCCAAAGACCTCTAACAACTATGCATATGTTCCCGGTAACTTAAGAAGACTGTCGGGTGTCCTCGGAGAACCCCGAATCATCCACGATTTTCGAGCAGGATTCCATTACAGAGTCATTGCAGTATTACAACAGTTTATTCAGATACATACATCAGAGTAAAGATTAGCGGAAGACTTACAATAACATAGTTTCCAAACCATTTGTTTCAAACCATACAACTAAGTTCGATAATTAATACAAACCAAAGTAGTGGAGTGGCATTATAACATATTACAGAACACACAAATAAGTTTGCCCTGCCCAAGGGCCACATATTTACTTATCGTCATCGCATTGAATAATAGTCATGCAGCACGATTCAAAACAGATCTGCTCATGAGCCTCACCTACAACAAGGGTCAATGAACCCTGAGTACAAAATTACTCAACAAGACTTAACCGAAAATAAAAACTGATAGAACTTAAGAATGCAGACTCAGGGATTCAAGGTATGGCTTTAGCAATAATCAAAGTTCTTTTACGTAAAAGCTCTTTACAAAATTCTTTGTGTCAACATTAAAAACTTCATAAGATTATATACAAAGCTGACACAATCCGCATTGAGATCATGAAACTTCATATCCAACTCCTTGACAAACCTTATTCGAGTTCCAGTTATTAACACTACGATGATGAACAGTGAGTTGAGTCTCCATAACTGAGGAGCAACGACGATTCGAACCGATAAAAACTCAGCTGGGGATTCCAGACCACACGACATATGTAGGTCCCCGACTTACATATATCAACCTACCCTCGGATCCTCTAAAACAAGAATGGGTCCGCGCCACCCGAGAATATAGTACTCCACCAATCCAGCCCATTGCCACATGGGTACACGCTATTCCCACCATCTCTCCACTCCTAGTGTGTGAGTAGCCATTCTCGTAATAGAATAGTCAAGTTAAGGCTTACCGGAGTATGCGGTTAGTACTACAAAGTCTCAACTCCCATAGTTCAACAACGGTACAGACCTCAATCGACACAGGCGGAAAGAACCCGCTCACAAGACCTCCATGTCTTGTGGCTTCCCAACACCGAGTCTATCCTATCTAGATTTATTACTCCACATTCTCATATCACACGATAACATAAGTAACCAAAGTTCCATTTAAAATTCGCAGGTGACAGGTAATCACCAGACTTTCATCGTTCTAAGCATAACTAAGCATATACGAATTAAAACTAGTAACAAGGTAGACATGGAAAAACAAGGTTGGTAATGTACTAATTAGGTTTGCACTCAACTCCTAATCACTTAATGCAGTAAAGAGAAGCAAAAGCGAAATCAATTTGTAAAACACAAGGTAGGTTTAAATGCATCCGGTGCTTGCCTTCATTGACGGAAAAGTCCGGTTCCGGAGTCGTTCCACCGATATTAAATCCAACCTCCACAGACGGATCAACCTCCTCAACTACTTGATTAACTACCACATGCTCACCTTCGTTCACTACACGTAGTAACAATGTCATGTTTAACATGATGCGAGATACAAAAATATGATGCTCGATGATGGATGCAAAAGTTAACAACTTGAATACAACTTTCCTTCACGGTACAGTTACAAGTCAAACTAACTAAACCTATTTCGTAACACTCTCATCAATTGCCAAGGATCATTACCAACTAATGACCCAAGGACATCACTCAATCAAAACATAAATCATTAAAGGTTACTATTTGCTTTTATGAATTAATTATTTAATACAAAATTATGAAATAAATCAACTTGTTCCAATTGAGTCCAAAATTTTTGTACATGTTCATCTCATGATAACTAAGTGGCAAAACAATTTTCATAATTTTTGGATAAATAAATAAGCCTAGAAAAATCATAAAAACTCATTTATTAATTAATTGAGCAAGTTTTATCACATTTAAAAAGTACTGAAAAACAACATTTCTTATTTTTCCTAAATATTATACATCACATAGAGGTCACACAAAAATTTTCATAATTTTTGGAGCTCTAAATAAATCTACACAAAAATAACAAAAACAGACACTATTCATTCATTTCTGAAAATAGAAAAATTCCATTTTGAACTACACAGTCACTGACAACCCGTCCCCACCTGTCATCCCTAACCTCCCGCGTTTGACCACGGCGACAGCGGCATTGACCGGTGATAAGTCGCCGCCGCCGAGTTCCCCGGTGACGACCAAGGTACTAACACGATCACTACCGCACGGCGCATCGATTTGTGGCACAAGCGAGACCAATTACAGCGGCGCACAAGCCTAACGACGGCCATGGTGGACACGGCGGCTCGGCGACGCTACACCGGCGAAACGACGGCGGTAGCAGTTAAACCAATGCCCTAGGAAGACTCAGGAGCTCACCACGAACGCGCTGGAGCAAAGAATGGGGCCGAAGGAGCAGCGGAGAGATGGGTCGACGATCACAGCAGCTGCGGCAGCGCAAGTGACGGTGACGGCGGTTAATCGGAGACTGCAGTGGACAAAATGGTCAATTAATGAGGCAGCAAGAACCACAGCAACAAGGCAAAGCCGGAGCTGTGCAAAGCAGGGACAGAGGCGCACCGTGGAGCTCTGGCCACGGCGAATCCCTTGCGACGGTGGTGCTGCGGGCCGCGAGGAAGAAAGCGACACACAGCGAGTTCTCGGCGAAGACAAGCGACCAGAGTTGGTTGGCTGGGTGCGCAAGGACTAGGCGATGCTGTGGCAAGCTTTGCCGAAGACGGGAAAGTGCTACGGCGACGGAGAAGCTCAACGGAGTTATGGCAATGGCAGCGGGAGAAAACAGAGGAGAAAGAAAAACGACGACGACGGCGTCTCAGCCTATTTAACGCGGCTCAGAAGCAAGGAGAAGCCACGCCAGCACGACGCCGAAAAGGGCCACGCGCTCGCCTGGAACCGAAATGAAGGTCGCCGGCGATGTAGCTTAAGCGGCGAGCACTGTTCAACTTAATTACAGAATTGCCATCCGTTTTAAAATCCAAATTACTCCCAAATTTATGTAACAACTCAAAAATCTCTAAAAACAAAAGTTGTTCAAAATTCAAAGTTCTACAACTTTGCTTTTATAACCATACCCAAATTCGATCTACATTTGGAAATGCAAATTTGAATTCAAAAAGGGGACATTTAATGAATTACGCCTTTTCAAATTACTCCAAATTTTTCTAAACAACTTTGAAAACTCCAAAAACAAACTTTGTACAACTCAACAAGCTCTACATTTTTGCTTTAAGTCTCAACCCCAAAATGTGCTTCGATTTTGAAATGGGTTTTCCAGGTCAAAACTTAAAGGCCGAAATTAGGGTTTTCGAAAATCCCAATCCAAACAAAACTTGGAACATGATTCAAACACTACAAGGCAACACTTATAACACAAATATAAACTTGTTTTAGTGAATGCATATCAAAGTTCTCAAAATGACCACATGCTTTGCAATGCATATGATGACATGTCCTGTTTTAGTATTTAAAACACCCGAGGTGTTACAATCCTTCCCCCTAAAAGAAATCTCGTCCCGAGATTAAAAGTCATAGAGTAGGTAATGGAAAGGCAAATGTGTTAATCCAAAAACATTCACAACTTAACCATAAAACAGCTAAGGTTCCTTTACAAACATGGTTCGTAACAACAAAGCAAAACTAACATTCTTCTATAATGACGCAAGAAACTCTAGAAATTTTTCTAACAAATAATCTTCAGATTCCCAAGTAGCTTCTTCTTCTAAATGTTGATTCCATTGTATCTTGTAGAACTTGATTGTCCTTCTTCGAGTAACACGATCTTTCTGATCCAAAAATTGGATAGGATACTCAGAATAGGTCAAATCAGGTTCAAGTTCCACTCCTTCAACCTCAACATTCTGCTCAGGCACTCGGAGACACTTCTTCAATTGAGAAACATGGAACGGGAGCTCAACGCAGGGGCACGGGCACCGGCGAATGGATTCAGTAGCGTCACAGACGCCGCCTCATCCATGAGTGCCAGCCACCCACACGAGGAGCCGCACGCCACCTTGCCGCGCACGTCGGGCAGCGTCTTGGACAAGACCTTCTCCGGGACGCAGTAGAAGCCGACGCGGTCCGAGTCGGGGTCGAACGGGAGCAGCAGGAGCGGCCCGAAGGTCGCGAACGGGACGGCGGCGCGCCATGGGGAGCAAGCGGATCGGAAGGACGCCGCATCATGGCCTGACGCAAGACGCTGCCCGATGGACTCGAGGAGATCCTCTAGCAAGCCGGATCTCCAGTCAGAGAGAGGTAGGGACCTTCTCTTAGGATGGGAGGCTGAGCCATGGAAGACAGATGACATCAACTATGGTTCACGCAAGAAACAGCAAGCGAGGGCGATGGAACATGAGAGCGTGAAACCAAATGAAAGGAGGAAAAAGCTGTCCCTTTTGCAAGTGCAAAGAGGGAAAGTAATTAAATATAGGTAAATTTGGCAAGGTTCTCAGAAATGCAAAGATGTTCCTTTTGTCTTAATTCTCTTTCCTTCTGTGTTAATTATCTTTCCTTTTACTCGTTGCCATATATGCTGGCGCATGCAAACATGCAATGTATATATGGATAGCACAATAATTTTTTACTTCCTATTTTGCCGTGATTCCTCTATCACATGACAGGCAATATTCAATTAAGGAGAATGGCACCATCAATCAGTAATTAAGATGTCGTGGGATCGCAGGCGTGGGCAGACGGATGAAACAAAACAAATATCGCACCAAAAAATGTCCACATTTTATTCTTTTTAGTTGTAGGAGATATATATAATATATATAACAGACTGATGTTCTACCTTCGACCTCTAGTCATGACTTAAATATTAAAGCCCATTAGAAAACATATATATCGGGTCTTTTTGAGATTTATTAGATTTTCTACATATGGGCTTAGGGAATTAGACCGTATAAACTCTAATAGTTGCATTTATACTGTATTTTGATACTTTTTACAAATAACAATCGGTTGCCATACCTTGCGAAAAGAAAAAGAATGCTACATTGTCCTTGGGTATTTGTCTTGTTGGCTGAGATGTGGCTGATCCTTGAACTAGTTGGGCCGCATAGGGTTTTATAAATAGGTTTGTCATGCTGGCATCTGGGCGAATGAATGTTCTGGCTTCAACACTTGGGCGGAGGGATTAAATGGGCTGAGTGGAAAGGCCCATATATATGCTGATGATTTTTTCCATTTTATTTGGAGGAATGTTTTGTGCTAAAAAAAATTTGGAGAAATGTTTTTACCTTAATTAACTCAGATCCACATAACCATATGATTATTTTCTGAAAAAAGAAACGCCGAATCATTGGACTGTGGACCCTTATGACTTTAATGATTATAACTTATAACCAATGGAATATCCATTTGCATTGGGCCCACATGTCAAAGATAAATTTGTTGAGAAGTGAAATGGAGCCTCTCAGTTACAACAATTTGGCAGCCTGACCATATGTGAGCAAACCGTCCCCTGTGAAATTTTTACGAAGTTCTCGTGGAAAATCGGCTCCACGAAAATAATTAATTATTCCATTAAAAACAAGGCCATTAATTAGGGACGTTTTCATGAGTATTATTTAATCATACCTTTTCTTCGCACAAAATAAAAATCATGCCAAAAGCTTCATAAAGACTGCCCCATTCTGTGTGGGAGCGAGGTGTAAGTTTGATTCCATCCTCTTCACATCAATGGTCGATATGGTCTCCTGATTCAATTTTGATTGACGGACATGCATGCAGTCTTCAGAAAAAGGAAACTAAAAGTCAGTCAAAACCTCTAGTCCACCATGCATGCATCCGGAGGATGATGCTCCGCCTCCGGTCGTCGCTCGTGGACGCACAAAAAGGAGGATACCAATACGGGATTGAAGTTCTTCATGGGTTCCAGATTCTAACCCCCTCAATCTCAGTGGCTAGGAACGATAGAACTGAAAGTATTTCTAGGCGTAGATCAGTGGGTAAAATACTTAACTTAGATAGGCTTGGTGATATACCACGCCAAAAAGGACAGTTGCTGCCATGGCGCCGCCGTCACGGTGGCCGCGTCGTGTCGGAGTAGTGGGGAAGCAGAGACGCGCCGCTAAGTAGTCGTAGGTAGCAGCAGTGCGGGCGGCGGCGAAGACGATGTCGCTTTCCGTCGCTTACAGCTTGCCCTTCTAGATCGGATTGGGTTTAGGACATCACGGTGGGGTGCTGGCGGCTACGGTGAACTTCATGTCCTGTGCCCTAGCCCCCACCACTGTTTTAATAGTGCTGCGCGACGGGGGCCCATCAGACACTTAGAATCGGCTAAGCACCCCCGGTTAAAGCACGAATGGCCCAATTAGCCGTTGGGTCAACTGGTGGAGTGATGAGGACATCAACCCCTACACAGGACCTGCTACTCCAACGGAACCAGCACCGACGTCACTCCCCACTACCCCAAATCCAGAAACGTTTCAAGGTCCAATAACGCGAGCCCGTGCACGTGACCTGAATTATGTGATCCTTTTAAGGAATGAATGAGAAGATTCTGTCCAGGAATGACAACCATTAAGGATTGCGCCATCTATGAAAGCCAATAAAGGGTGCTGCGCCACCTATCTTTTGGAAAGATTGTTTCCATGTAATACCTAGCTAATTTAGGAAAGGTTAGGTAGGGATTTCAGCCACCCATTCATGCTGGACGAAATTCCCTCCCCACCTTTCTCCTATTTAGTCCCGCTCGCGCCCTCTTTGTTTGGTGGGTTTTCTTTGATAAGTTTAGCCATTTGCGCAAACTTTCTGTACTGCAGTTGTGCTCAACGGCCACCTGTGGACAGCCATTGTGAACCCCAACTTGTGAGTGATTGATATTCAGTTTTGCCTCACCT
This sequence comes from Miscanthus lutarioriparius, assembly GCA_904845875.1. NCBI lineage: Eukaryota > Viridiplantae > Streptophyta > Magnoliopsida > Poales > Poaceae > Miscanthus > Miscanthus lutarioriparius. The sequence goes on from CAJGYO010000015.1 coordinate 28,286,821, forward strand.
TGTTCTTGCTCGTTTCTTCGATTGCTTGCAGGAACAGAACCTCGTGTTCAGGTTGATCTTGCCATCCAGCAAGGTCAATAACCGATTGGAGTTGGTTCAGCGATTGCTAAGGCGCCACGACCTGTTCGTTCGTAGTCGGATCGCGAGAGTCACCTCCTCCACAAATCGAATTTATCTGTCTCACTGAAAGATCGGGCACTTCAGCCTTATCATGGAGATCATCCTAACGAGCAAAACGTCCACATGCTTACACGAACGACCACAGACCACGCAGCAACTTTATTTGTCCCCTTCCACGTACACTAATACAAAGATTCGTCGACGTAATCTGAGATTTTTGCCACAAATTAGGGGTCCAAGTATGCTACTTTGCACTAAACATGTCACGGCATATATGCTTCTTGGAAAGTTACTGCGTGCATCGATCAGTTCACTATATCATCGTTCCATCTCCGATCCGCAGCCACCACCGTTTTATTTCATAATATTTGTGTCTTATTTGAAATAAAGCCAGAGGAATGTTCTCTGCTAGCTCCTCCTCTACGAAGTAAAAGCTTCTAGCTAGTCAGAGCTCTGAAACAGATGTTAACATGGGCTACACTGAAACGAACACTTGCATTTATTTTAATCTGCAGTGCTATGCTAGGTTACCATTCCTTTTTGTCAAAAGGTAACATTAATATCTAGTTGATGAGTTAGTTTAGTTCTAAAAGGATAACCGAGGAAGGATCATTGTGGCCACAGAGAACGCAAGCTTGGATCCTTTGTAGCCAGTGACTTAAAGGTTATACGGCTATGAGAGGAGGCATGAAAACGTACAAGAGGCTAGCTATTCAAGTTCGACTAGCCATTTCACTTTGAGCATTTGGCATATGCTAAACTAATTCACACGATTGATTAGTACAATTAGGGAGCACTCTTGTACTAATCGGACGCACTGTAATGCATGATGCTTGCTCCACACATCAGCTTGACCTTGTTGGATCTTGATTAGGAGAAGCACCGAGTTACCAGATATTATATCTGAGATATGCATTATTGTTGGCAAATCATTTGGCTGCTTCTATAGTTTGATTTGAATGCCATGTCTTCAAGTCAACTTTTATAATATTTTTTTCTAAGCATCACAATATATTTTTTTTGCTAAACGAAAGAAAGCAACCAAGATCAGTTCCAGATATATATAGCCGAGTCCTGTTTTTGTTGGTTGCCAGCCTCCGATGGCTACAGACCCTTTCGCCAATACTAACCTACTAGCTCTCCTCGTATATTGACGATGTGAAATCACTTGATCACTGCTAACTCCACTTTGCTCTACCACTCCTCCCAGTGCGATCAATCAAGCACCTGCGTGGGCTCTGGTCCATTCAATTTTCCATCAATCCGTAATTTATTATTGGCCGCCATTTTACAATCCAATTTGATTGTTCTCAGACTTCTCATCAGTTTAGACGATGTTGAGTGATATTACATATATCTTTTCATGGAATTCGTGGGCGAATCAAATTGCTGCCCATGAAATTTTTACATTCAAAAGTTTAGACGATGTTTTAGTTTTTGCCATAATTAAGTGATCAAACTTCTCTAACTTTTATCACGTTTACAGAAAAAATACAGTATATTAACAACTACGACACCAAATAAACGAACTATCAAAACATATGTCATGCGGAAATTATCGAAAGTAATTTGATGTTTTGCATGTTGGCACATTTTCTATAATTTTTATCAAAGTTAGAGAGGATGACTTGGACAAAAATAAAACACCCTACATTTTGGAATTAAAGGAGTAGTCACTAAAGATAAAAAAATCAAGCATCCTCTGCAAGACTGAAAAATGAAACAAATATGGTTTCTCAACAAATATTGATCATTTAATCAAGTATCTTCTGCATAATTATTAAAGAAAAAACCTGTAAAAGCTGAGCAATCCTACGGGAGCCTGTTTCCTTATTCATGTTTGATTATTGACAGTCATTGCTTCTTCAGAAAAAAAAAAGAAACCAAAAGGCAGAAACAAAGAACAATGTTCAACTGCAGGGGATCGATGAACGGCCTCCAATGGTCAACACAGAAGAGAAGTTACACCAATATGCGACAGGAGGTTCTCTATAGGCACAACATTGAAGCCTCTCAAAGGCTAAAGAACACGTCCACATGCATGCACGACCACAGATCATATATATAATATAATTGAGGCAAACTTTCTCATTTCACTAACAATAAGAGAATAAATCGATGCAACCTCAGATTTTGGTCACAAGTAAATATTTAAACATATATGATACTTTACGTTGACAATGTCAGTTACTGCATCGCTATGCACAGATGTATGAATCTCCTCCGATATGTGATAGCCTTTTTGTTAAGATTTGTGTCTTATCTCATCCTTCTAAAGGACAGAGGAATGCTATCTGCTGCCAGCTCCTCCTCTATGGATACAAGGTCATATAATAAAAAGAATCTTCTGAAACAGAACCTATCATGGGCTACACTAACAAATACTTGCAGGACCAGGCGAGGGATTGGGCGGAGGCCACGGCCATGGCGGTGAGGTCGTCGCGCTTGCGGAGTGGGTGGAGGACATGGCCTCAGAGGACTGACTGAAGGACCGGAAACGACGACCAGAGGGGATGGGGTGAATGGGAGCCTCAAATTTCTTTCGAAATATTTAGCCGCTGTCCCAAAATCGACCCCCAAAAGGCACACAACAAAAGTTTATAGAAACACGAGCCACAGGGTGTCAAGAGAACCTAGAAAAGTTCCCTAGATCACTAGAAACCCAACGCAAAAGACGGAACTCAAAACGGAGTACGGACGAGTAAGAAACGGACCAAACAGCACAAAACAGGGAATGACAGACTGTTTGCTACAATACCTCGGACGGTTCGCTACAGTACCTGGACTGTCCACAGTTCAAAAATCAGAAAACCGATCTGAGAGAACAGATTCGATACGCCGGCAAAAAAATGAATGCCGGACAGTCCGGAACCATGGGGCAGATCTGTGCGCGGTTCAAATCAGTGAAAAACGAAGTTGAAAGCAGGTTCTGGACGAGGCTAAACCCCAAGTCGCCGACTGTCCGCGGGTAAACCCCGGACTGTCTAGGAGCCACGAAACAACATAGAACAGATCGCCAGCAAATCACTTCCTACCAAAATCCGTTCGATTTGCGGCCAAATCAAAACCAATTGCCACCACATTTTAACCACATGGTCACAAGGCAATAGGTGAGCTACCACTAAGAGATCATCGCCCAATTTGAAGCCCATCAACGGGAAATAGGATGAACGCAAAAAAATGCCGGTTTTTCTCCCAAAAACTTGAATCGCCCTGATCTATGAACTCGTAAGGAATTGGATGAAATCCTTCAGTGGAAGAGATCAACTCACGTCCTAGTTCACTTTAGATCAAAATGAAAAAAATCAAAACGCTCTCAAAATGAGGAATCAAGCCAAGAAAGAAGGGTGGAAAAACAAAAACGCAAAGAACACGAACGCGAATCACAAAAGCACCTCACAAATCGAATTCCGGAGGACACGAAGAGGTTAGGACCTCCATTCCCAACCAAAAACACAGGTTTAATTACATCAGAACCTCTTGAGAAGAACCTAGAAGAGGAGGAAAACCTAGAGAGAGAGAGGTGGAAGAAGGAAATGGCAAGAGGTGAGGGAGATTGGGGCTCCCTCATCCTTATTTAATAGGGCTATTACACAATCCCAAACACGGCCCTAGATATTTTGAGTCGAACCACTTAACCCGAGTGCGTTATGGTCCAACCTGAGGTAGTCTTCATCCAACGGCCACCATGCCCTTCATGAAATAACTTTGCCTCGACGCGAACTCCTCGATGTCGCCATATGCCGCCCGTTCCTCCTCGGAACCTCCGCCCAGGTTTTGAGGCCCAAACCTAGAAACCGTCCACCCGGTGGTTTTGAGGCTCAACCAACCAAACCTTCCGCGAGTAGCATACTCAATATGTATGCCCCGCCACTCAACGTGTGTCACCACCGTCCTTGACCATCGGCCGCCAAGTCTTCAGAGCCTCTGCTCGACTCGCATGTATGCCGTCTTGACTCAGTCAACACGGTCACTCCTCCATGTACACTTGCGCTTGTCGATGTCCCCAGATGTCAGCCACTGCGGTTGGTCACCTGGCCTCTTAGTCCCTCGGTCCAAGCCTCACATCCGTCTTTCACCCTCCTAGTCCATCGACACGGCACATCCCTACTTGACCTTCACCTCGCCATCGACCACCGCCTCTGAGCTCCACACTTGCGCACCACAAAGACAAGAGACATGTTGCACAACCCAACTCACACCATGGTTAGTTTACAAACTCAACACAAGACGCAAATCACGTTGACAGTCACTCATCACAAATTCAAACCACAAGGGCACACATCAACCTTTGCTATTGTCTCCAAATGTGATGTACTCCTTACATTGCATGGGGTCAAGGCTGGAGAACCATTTTGAACTTCCGGTCATGTGGCGCGAATAGCCGGAATCAATGAGCCACGTGTTCTCTAGGCCTCCATCCTGCATCAATAGAAAGACATGGGATGAGCAAATGGCACAACACTGGGGTTAGTAAATTGTGAAGGATACTAGTGTTGGCTCATTTGCCTTGGAGAAGTGTTAGAAAAACACCAAACATACCATGTCCTATTTGAGGAAAGCGATCACCACATGGGGGAAACGTGGTCTGCTAGAGCTATAGGACTGAAAGTCACTGCCGTGAGGTCCAAAGTCATATTGATCATGACCTGAACCATGCCGGGCATGACCACCTCGTGGTCTTGCAACCTGAGTCCTAGCACCTTGAGGCATTGCACCTCTAGGCCTAGCACTGCGCCTTTGATCAGGCGGCACATGTACGCCATGGGGCGGGCGGTACATGTTCTGGTTGTTCAACTCATACTCTCGCCACTCATCTCTCTTCCTCCTAAAGCAGAACTCAGCAAGGTGACCATACCTATGGCAATAGTCACAGTGATACCTCACCTCTCTCTTTGGTGGTTGTTGGCTTACTCTCTTGTGGGTATGGTTCACTCTTGGTAGTTGTTTGACTTTAGAAAGGGGATCCTCAGAGATGTTTGGTAGAGTGTCAAGTGGGTTGTTGAGATAGTTAGGTTTTGGAACCCAAACTTGTTTTTGGGGTGGAGCTTTTGTAGGTTCTTTGAACATTCCATCTTTGACAATGGGCTCAGTGGGTTAAGGTGGAGTGATTTTGATCAACTTGAGAGTAGTGGAAGGTTTCTCACTTGGGTTCAAACCACTGCACTCAATAACCTTGCCATAGATATTTTCACCCTTCCCACCTAAAGCAAAGCCTACACTCGATGCACCAGTTCCCCGCCTGAACTGGCTCATCATCATGCCCAACTGTAGCTCACTATAGGACACCTAGCTCAAGATGGACCGAAGGTATGTTTTGTCTTCCTCAATTCTCATCTTGTGGTGTCTGCAGGACTCAAGCTCCAGCACCAAGCTCTCACAACGTGCACACTTAGCAGCAGTGCTATCTGAACTGGCCTTCTCAAGCAAAGAGATCCTAACAACCTTCTCTGCCACCTCAGATTGCAAGCCTGAGCAGGACATGCACGCACCCAACAAGCTAGACCTAGACTTCAACTCATCGTTCTCATCAAACAAAGAAGCATACTTAGATTGGAAGTAAGGATGGCTAGACATGTGAATAGCACACTCATCACACTCAACCTCATTAGAAACTGCTACAACGTGATTCTTAGCTTCCTCAAGCTCCTTTAGCACAATTTCTAGCTTGTCCTTAAATTCTTTTCTCTCATGGGCAACACGCTTTAGTAGCTTATCTTGACTAATCAAGGTGTCATTCATGATATCAAGCTCAGCTACAAGATTATCGATGGAAGGGGTTACCTCAGAAGTGTTGTTGTTGACGGGAACCTCGTCCTTGCTAGCCTTCACCTCGGCATCGACAACCATGGTGCAAAAACCTCCGTGTGTGGTACCGGCGATGAAGCAGAGCCCAGTTAGCTTGTCCTTGCTCTTTCTTTTGGACTCATCGTTGCTCGAGGGGGAAGAAGTGCGGTCATTGTTGGAGTCATTGTCGAGGTCACTTAGGGAGGTGAGGAACGCGTGCTCCTGGGCGTTAGGCTTCTTGAGGTACATCTTTTTGAGTCCTTGTCGAATCCTCTCTTCGATTTGTGCTTGCCAGAGGTGTACTTGTGCTTGTCCTTGCGCTTGCCGGAGTCATGCTTGCTAGAGAAGTTCCTGTTCTTCTTGGGGAAGTGGGCAATGAAGTGGTCAGGATCTCCATAGCCATAGCAACCATCCTTCGGACCACCACCGCGCTGGTGGTTCATGAGGTTGTTGTGAAATCACGAGAATCGGTTGATGACCAGTGCCAGCTCATCGTCCCCAAGTGCCTCCATCTGCTACACTATAACAGACACCAAAGAAGACAAGGCAAAGGAGATTTGTGAAGGGTTAGCTGAAGAACTTAAACCATTACCTAAGACCAAAGCCATAGTCGGTGCAGAGGGATTCTTGATTTTGGCTTGGGTCTGGTAATCGGTCTTGATGGACTTGAGCTTGCTAAAAAGCTCATCCACGGTGAGGGTGTCGTAGTTAGCCGACTCAATGATAGCGGGCACCTTCACATCCCAAACCTTCTGATCTAGGGCATATAGTAACTTGAGAGCCCTCTCATGATCATAAAAAGGCAGCTGCAGCTTGTTTGCCTGCATCTTGTTCACAATCGACAGAAAGCGAGAAAACATGGCATCGACAGACTCTCCATCCAAGTGTGAGAAGTTCTCATACTCACACTTGGACGTCTCAAAGAGTCTAGTTTTGACCTGTGCTGTTCCCTCGTAATAGCTCTGAAGCCTCACCTAGATCTCTTGAGCAGTAATACAATCAGAGACTCTCTCAAACTCAAAAATCGAAAGACTCAAAAAGAGAACACTACGAGCTTTGCTATTTGCATTGTGTTGGTTGATCCGCTCCTGACCGACACGAGCAGCAAGCACCTTGTAGTTAGGATCCTCACAAATCTCCTAAACTCTCCAATCAATGCCTTGAAGATGTGCAGACATGTGGATCTTTCAGTAGGGGTAGTTTGTTCCATTGAAGTAGGGCGGCTTGCCAGAACTGCGCTCCATGTCGCCTTCGTGGATCATGGACCGATTAAGGTGGAATGATCCTTAACTGGCTCCGATACCAATTGAAGGACTAGAAATGACGACCAGAGGGGGGTGAATGGGAGCCTCAAATTTCTTTCAAAATATTTGGCCGTTGTCCCAAAATCGACGCCCAAAAGGCACATAATAAAAGTCTATAAGAACACGAACCATAGGGTGTCAAGAGAACCTAGATAAGTTCCCTAGATCACTAGAAACCCAACGCAAAAGACGGAACTCGAAATGGAGCATGGACGAGTAAGAAACGGACCAAATTGCACAAAACAGGGAACGGCGGACTGTCAGCTACGGTACCCCGGACTGTCCACAGTTCAAAAATCAGAAAACCGATCAGGGAGAACAGATTCTGTACGTTTGCAAAAAATGAACATCGGACAGTCTGGGACCAAGGGGCAGACAGTCCGTGGTTCAAATCAGGAAAAACGTAGTTCAAAGTAGGTTCTGGACGAGGCTAAAACCCAAGTGGTGGACTATCCGCGGGTCAACCCCAGACTATCCGGGAGTTGCGAAACAGCACAAAACAGATCGCCAGAAAATCACCTCCTACCAAAATCCGTTCGATTTGCGGCCAAATCAAAACCAATTGCCACCAAATTTTAACCACATGGTCACAAGACAATAGGTGAGCTATCTCTAAGAGATCATCACTCAAATTGAAGCCAATCAATGGGAAATCGGATGAATGCAAAAAATGCCAGTTTTTCTCCCAAAAACTTGAATCACCCCGATCTATGAACTCATGAGGAATTGGATGAAATCCTTCGGTGGAAGGGATCAACTCACATCCTAGTTCACTTCAGATCAAAAGGAATGAATCAAAATGCTCTCAAAATGACGAATCGAGCCGAGAAAGAAAGGGGAAAAATAAGCACGCGAAGAACACGAATGTGAATCACAAAAGCACCTCACAAATCGAATCCCAGAGGACACGAGGAGGTTAGGGCCTCCATTCCCAACCAAAAACAAATGTTCAATTACACCAGGACACTAGATCATCGGTGGACCTCTTGAGAAGAACCTAGAGGGGGGAGGAAAACCTAGAGAGAGAGGTGGAAGAAGGAAATGTCAAGAGGTGAGGGAGATTGGGGCTCTCTTATCCTTATTTAACAGGGCTATTACACAATCTCCAACACGCCCCTAGATATTTTGAGTCGAACAACTTAACCCAAGGGCATTATGGTCCAACCCGAGGTAGTCTTCATCCAACGGTCACTGCGCCCTTCATGTGAGAGCTTCGCCTCGACGCGAACTCCTCGATGCCGCCACGTGCCATCCGTTCCTCCTCGGAACCTCCGCCCGGGTTTGGAGGCCCAAACCCAGAAACCGTCCACTCGGTGGTTTTTAGACTCAAAACCCACCAAACTGTCCGCGAGTAGCATACTCCATACACGTCCCCCACCACTCGACGCATGTCACCGCCGTCCTCGACTGTCCGGTCGCCAAGTCTTCAGAGCCTCTGCTTGACTCGCACATCCGCTGTCTTGACTCGGTCAACATGGTCACTCCTCCATGTACACTTGCCCTTGTCGATGTACCCAGATATCAGTCACCGCAGCTAGTCACGCGGCCTCCTGGTCCTTCGGTCCATGCCTCACGTTGTCCTTCACCGCTCCCGGTCCATCAGCACGACACATCCCTACTTGACCTTCATCTCGCCGTTGACCACCGCCTTCGAGCTCCACACCTGCGCACCACAAGCCAAGAGATATGTTGCACAACCCAACTCATGCCATGGTTAGTTTAGAAACTCAACCCAAGACGCGAATCACGTTGACAATCACTCATCACAAATTCAAACCACAAGGGCACACATCAACCTTGTGTTCGCACCGACGCAGGACTCGGCCTCCGTGAGGGAGGCCTTCGGCTGCGCACGGAGGCGGCGCTCATCCTCAAGCTCTGCAGACAGGTTTGTGTTGACGTCCACCGACTAGGAAGGGGCGGCCGCTGTTTGCGGCTCCCCTCCTAACAAAGAAACGGAAAATGAAAAAACAAAGAAATATGCATTATTTTGTGTGGTTGACATGTGGGGCCTGCTGACGTTAGGTTTTTCAGAAGCCACAGCAGCTCAACCAAATGGCTTTCAGTTTTCTCATAGCCCACGATCCACAGCAACTTTTCCACATCCTACGACTCACAACAGTTTTTCAGCTTTTCCAGCAGCCATAGCTCAACTAAACACATCATTGCTCCCTCTATGTTCTTTGGTTAGGCATAGGTCCAAAGATAAGTCGTATACTTTTTAATGGCCTGCCTTGTTATAGCGTTATATATTTATTAGAGCATAAATGAAAATGCTAATACATCTTACAAAAGAATATGAATGGAGACTATACTTTTAGAGCCTGCACTATGTATGTTGGCGCGTCACGACTGACGACCTCAAGACCTTGTCATGTCATGGCGAACAACTTTGAGTAATTATTGTGTGCTTTGAGCATCACGATTTTTTTTTCTAAAAAAAAAAAAAGCAATCAAGATGAGGTCGTGATAGATAAGGCAATCCTTGTATTTTGTTGGTTGTTGCTAGCCTCAGATGGCTGTACACAAGTCCTTTCACCAATATCAACCTCTCCTCGTACATCACATCACTTGATCATTGCTCACTTATTACATGATCTCTTAACTTTGCTGCACTCCCAGTGCTTCGATCAATCAACTACTTAAGTGGGCACCGTCTTTATTCTGAATTCATCCCTCCGCATTTCACTCTGGATCACAAAGTTTTTACAATCCAGTTTCACTTGTCTCCTAGCTACGCTTCTCATCCAGTTTATCCTATTATTCAAAGCACATAGGTTGGATCCGTCCAACTATCTGGTGGTCTAATCTGGTCCTCTCAGAAAACCGCATCTGGACATGTTTAGTTTCATCATCAAAGAATTGATCCTTCCTTTAAATCACTTGAGATGGAAGATTGTTGCGCACTCTTAATTAGTACTGTTTCAATCTTTTATGTAATTTCCTTAAAAAAAATGGATGACTACAACTGATTACCTGGCCAAATTTGTGGCTGCAATTACAAGATCTGATGTGCTATGTCTGAAGTTTAAATGCTAATGGTTGCAGCCACAAAATAAAAAGACAAAATTTGCTACACGACATGTAAATTGGTGTCAAGTGACCAATGGATAAAGAAAAAAAGTCGAATTGACTGGCATACTAGCAATGCATTAATTTGCAATAACATACCACACCCATTAAAATAATTATTTCTAGCCTGAGAGAAGAACGAAACAGTTGCAAAATAACATCTGGTGCTCTAACCCACTTGTTAGAACATGTCTTCTTCCTCCCTTCTCGCCACCGTGCCTCCTGTGCATCCTCGCATCGCTATGTCTCCTCCTCATGTCTTCTAGGCTGTCAAGCCCATGTAGTGCAGCCGCCATCGTACCTCGCTCATAGGCAGTCGTGTACCACTTGTGCCACCGGCCACTTGTTGTCCCACCGTCTATCCTCCCACTACTGAGATTGACATGGCAGCTCAAGTGCTCCTTTTGGGTCCCCACAGCAGGGGATGAAGCAGGCGTGCTGCCCGAGTCGAGGGTCATGGGTAAGGCAGCGGTAGAGGGATGATCTGACAGGAGAAGCCAACTCAAAATTGGAAGGCTTGCTTTCTAGGGCGGCGTGAGAGGTGGTTTCACCAATGGCGGTGGTGTGGGCTCCAGGTCTGTGGCGGTGGAGACTTGGATAGGAAAGCAACAATGAGCAAAGCGCGTAATGGACAATGGTGGAAGCAATGGCGAGCACAACTATCATGGCGTGAGCCAGCCAGGGAGGCATGGTGAGTGTGGATGGCACAAGGCGTAAACGACGGATTTGGCATGAGTGGATGTACGGCGAGCGTGGTGGTGCACTCCTTGTGAGGATGTAGTGCGACAGAGAAAAGGGGACGAGGAAGGAGACGGAAGAGAAAGGTAAGTGAGGAAGAAGAAAGAGCCAGGGCAAAAATATAATTTTACCACATTTCTCTCTCGTACTTCAACCAAAAATATTATTTTAACTATAGCGATGTCCATAGCAAAATAGTCTAGAGCCACAGTGTCTAGTAACTTATTGTACATTTTTTATGTCCTGCTTGGTTCAATATTACTTTCACATGTCCTGTAGTAAATTTTGCCAAAATAAAATAAACATAGACATACTAAAAATGATTAACGTATTGTTTTAGTGCTGTAATTTCAGTGAAATAAATATAAGCTAAGAACTCAAAAGCATCAGGAATTAGATATCTCCCTTGGTCAGCTCTTCAATTGTTACTCCTTATTTGTGCCGTTGATATGTCTCCATCTGGTGCCCATCAGTTTTTGCCATTGTTTAACAATACTCTCAAGTAGTACCAAAATTTATTATCGTGTCATTATGAAGAATTTAAGACTATTCCTGACAACATATAGTAATACAAATTTGAAAAATAGAATACATACACCAGCTAAAGATCCATCTCCCAATATAAGAAATCTACCGCTCTGCAATATTCAACACCTTGAAATTAGCAGCAGCAACAACAACAACAACAACAACAACAACAACAAAGCCTTTAAGTACCAAACAAGTTGGGATAAGCTAGAGTTGAAACCTAGCAGAAGCAATCAATGTTTAGGCACGTGAATAGCTGTTTTCCAAGCACTCCTCTCTAAGGCTCAGTCTTTGGGTATATTCCATCCTTTCAAGTCTCCTTTTATTGCCTCTACCCAAGTCAACTTCGGTCTTCCTCTATCTCTCTTCACGTTACTATCCTGGTTTAGGATTCCACTACACAACAACAACAACAAAGCCTTTAATATTCAACACCTTGAAATTAGCAAAACAAAAAAAAATTGCTACACATTTTGAAAACTCAAATGTTGGATCAAGATGTTGTTTGGATCCAATATTGGAACAATTAAATTCAGTTTTAAGGACAATATAGATATACAGTTAAATGTGATAAAGCTAAAAAGGGCGTACCCAGTGCAGAGAGCTCCCGCTCTGTACGGGGTCTGGAAAAGGGTGTTAGTGGTAAGCCTTACCCTCGCCTGTGCAATGCGAGGAGACCGTGACTCGAACCTAGGACCTTCCGGTCACAGGCGGTAAGACTCTACCGCTTGCACCGGGCCCGCCCTTCTTAAATGTGATAAGGCTAACTGGAAAAAATACATATATGTTACAATGGTCTAGAAGCAGTTGTCTAAAATATTCTAAGAAACTAAGAAAGAAGAGAGTATATGCTGATTCTCATTAACACAAAACAGATCTGGCAGCTACTAAATTTTCAGGATTGCAACCTACACTACCGGAATCTCGAAGTTTGCCGTGTGCCCACGGCACACGGCGAAGCCCAAAAAACACTCGGCAAAGGCTTTGCCGTGTGTTACGCTCGGCAAATAGCACTCGGCGTATACAGAGTCGGCAAACGTTTCTTTGCCGAGTGTTTTTTATCGGGCACACGGCAAACACTTTGCCGAGTGCTAAACCTGACACTCGGCAAAAAAAAGCAACGTGACGGCGAGAAGACATTCATGGCACATTTGGCGAGTGTCTAACGGCATAGGCCGAGTGTCGATGGAAAAAACACTTGGCAAACAATGGTTTTTCCAAAAATAAAAAAAGCCTGCTCGCGCCGTGCCTGTCTCCGACCGGCGTGGTTCGCACTGGTGGCCGCTCGGCATCCAACAAGCGTGCGTCGGTGGCCACGACGACAACCACAGAACGCATCAGCGCCGTTGTGTCCTAGTGTCCCGCTGCCGTTCTCGTTGCTCCCACCGCTCAGCCGCTCCCCGGTCCAGCCGCCCGCGCACCCGCAGCGGCTGCTGCTGCCGCCGCTCGCGCCGCCCTTCCCGCGCCACCACGGCCTCAACCCCAGCTGCCCGTGCCGCCACGCGCGCTCGGTCGTGGCCGCCTCCTGCCGCGCTGCCCACCGCCGCCCTGCTCACGTCGCTACGGCCTCGGCCCCGTTCCCCCGGGCTGGCCCGCTCGCTCGCCCCGCGCGCCCGGCCGTGGCCGCCTCCTGTCGCCGTGCCACACCACCCACCGCCGGCCAGTGTCCCACGCCCACCGCCGCCCTCCTGCCCCTTGGCCCTTGGAAGATGAGGTGAGAGGCATGGATAAGGAGAGAGGGAGATGGAAGGGATAAGAGGGGAGGGATCCATGGAGAGGAGGTTCGGGCCAATGGGAGAGCTCGATTTTGGAGACACCGATCGTTGACGTAGCGGAGTTTGCCGATTGTCGGATTTAGGACACTCGGCAAAGATTGCCGAGTGTCAGATCACGCCCCTCGGCAAACTTATCTTTGCCGAGTGTCTACGGTTTGGGGCACTCCGCAAATATATTAGTTATTTTTTCATTTCCAAGGGGTTGTCACGGTGCAGGATGGGCAAATATATTAGTTATCTTTTTTGAGTGTTTAAGATTTGGGGCACTCGGGAAATATATTAGTTATTTTTTCATTTCCTTGTTTTCCATAACGTGTTTTCCTTTATTTTGTTCGATGTACTTTGAAAATACCTTGTCAAATTGACTCAATAATATATATATGATTTTTGTACGAATATGATTCCATTATTTTATGCGGTTACAGCTCAAATTTAATTTATATCAATTAAAATTATATAATTGCACTTAATAAATTAAAATTATCAAACGGATCCAAAAAAATTATCAAAATTTTACATGAAACAATCTATGTTCTCTATTGCCTATAAAAAAGTTTTGAAGTCAAACCCCAATTCGACCGTCACTTTGACTCCAAATCTTACCGAATCCTTTTCAACGCTACGATTCTTCTTCGGAGATGCTTTGGTTTGTAAGCATCGTACGTGAGAAATTGTGCAAAACCTTCTCAATTTTTTACCACAGCCTCCACGTATGATATCATCACATCATGACAAATCTTATGAGTTTTAGACTTCGTTTGTTTTTTTTAGAATTTAAAAACCATTCGGCCACACGTTCGTGGTCGTGTTTTCTGAACAAGATGTTTGAAATTTCTTTTCATTTTCTGGGTAAGGCCTCACACTGAACTCAATAACATGAATATCATTTTTCTACTTATTTTATTCTATTATTTGAATCACTTGCGGTTCAAATTTGACTTATACCAAAAAATTCCTAAAAATGCAATAAACTAATTAAATATAGCAAACAGATGTAGAAGTGTACCAAATTTTAATATAGAGTACCACATGTTGTATGTGGAGAGTAGAAAAAGTTTCAAGATCAGAAGAGAAAAAAATAAAATTATTTGCCGAGTGCCAAGTAATTACACTCGGCAAACATATTTCTTTACCGAGTGCCAAATAATTATACTCGGCAAACATATTTCTTTGCCAGTGCTTGCCTTTTCCGAGTGTTTTTGGCGCGTTTGCCGAGTGTTTCCCCTAACGGACACTCGGCAAACGTACTAACGGACGACACACGGACCGACGAATGTCCACGTGGCGGTTCTTTGCTGAGTGCCTACCTTTTGCGGAGTGTTTTTTTTTCTGGTTTGCCGAGTGCCAAATTTTGCTGAGTGTTTTTTTTGCCTTTTTTGCCGAGTGCAATTATTTTGCCGAGTGTTTTTTTTACAGCACTCAGCAAAGAGCTTGTTTGCCGAGTGCCCAATAGAATGCACTCGGCAAACATTCTTGCACTCGGCAAACACCCAGTTTCCGGTAGTGCTAGTTGTAATTTTGTTTTTCCAATCCTATTATCAAAGGTCACTTGCAGATTTGTCATTGGAATTGATACAATTAAATTGTGCTTTACATTACAATATAAAAGCAGTTCAAAATTCCTTGCAGATTAAGTGACCTCCGCTTCTCCACTTACATGGAACCACGAATGCCTACACATCAAAAGAGAAAACGAATAGACAATCAACAATCTTCCCTTTTGAACTAGCTTCTTGATTTCACAGATCCGCAACAAGTGAACTAATCAATATAAAAGGAGAATTCCATGGATATGAAAAAGAAAAGTTGGACGGATGCACCACCTGGACCATGCAGAAGAGCAGCAAGGAGCGGAGCCGGACGAATGTACAAACTAGCCTCTGTCGCCACCACCCTTCCCGAGCGCTTGGACTCTGGCTCGCATCGAGGAGGAGCTGAGGCCAAATCACCAGCCCAGGATCTCCTATCCACTCCTCGCCAACCCTGGCAGATCCCCTCTCCTCTCCTCACCACCTTGCGACAGTCAAGTAGTCAACCACAGGGGACGAGATAGGGGCGACGGGCTGGTGGTGGACGCGGTGCGCACTACTACATAAACGTTTTCCGCGGCGGGCGAATTTGCTTTTGCGCAGCGGGCAAACGCGTCCGCCAGCGTGGGAAGGTCACGGTAAATCGTGGCCTTCCCGCGGCGGGTCACTTTGCCCGCTGCGGTTAATCGATTTCCCGTGGCGGGCACGTTAGGATGCCCGCCGCGGTTAAACGTTTCAAAAAAACAAAAACAAAAAAACCAGGAACCCGCCGGCAAGCCCATTCTCGAGCCCACTGACGAGCCCATTCACAACCCAATACTGGCGTCACCGCACCTCGCTGGATCCGCCGCCGGGGTCTCCACCTTGCCGGATCTGCCGCCGGGGAGGTCATCCTCGCAGGATCTGCGCCATCGCCGCAGGTTGGGGCCATCTCGCCGTGGATCCGTGTCGTCGCCGTGTGGATCCACGTCGTGGGAGCAGGGAGTAGACGCGGCCGCCCTGGAATCGCCGCCGTGTGGATCCATGTCGCAGGGAGTCGACGCGGCCGCCTAGATCCGCAGCCGTGTGGTCCCTGCGCGCCACGCAGCTCCTCGCCTATGAGAGAGAGAGATGAGGGAGGTACTGAGAGGAGAGAGAGGGTGGGAGAGAGAGATACCGGGCACGGCGGCGCTCTCCTCGCTAGATCCGGTCACGGTCCTGGACCCACGTGGTGGCGCGCACGACGGAGAGGTGGTGGCGCGCGCGACCTTGCTCGATGCTGCGCCGCGCAGAGAGGCCTTCACACGCCGGCGGCGCGTGCGACGAAGAGGTGGTGGCGCGCGCGACCTCGCTTGTCCCTGCGCCGCAGAGAGGCCTTCACACGCCGGCGAGGGAGAGAGAGAGGGAGTGGGAGAGAGAGAGAGAGAGAGAGGGAGTGGGAGAGGCCTTCACGCTGGCGACGGAGGGAGTGCGTGCGTCGTGGGTTGTCGTAGGGTGGAGGTGCTCGTCGCGGGTCACGTGGTGGGCGAGGTGGGAGCGGCGCCTGGGGATGAGAGGTAAGAGGACTGAAACCCTAAGTGCTCATTTTATACCAGTACCCGCTATGGGCCTCGCCCTGGGCCTATTGGGCCTCGGCCTTAACCGAGGCAGGCTTTATAGGATGCCCGCCACGGTAAATCGATTTACCGTGGCGGACCTCTTAATATGCCCGCTATTTTCCATGGCGGGCATATTAAGAGGTCCGCCATGGTAAATCGATGTATCGTGGCGGGCAAAAGTGCCTCGCCTCAGTAAATAAAAAATGCCCGCCGCGGTGAATCGTGGGATTTACCGCAGCGGGCAAAAATAGGAGCCCGCCGCGGAGAGCGTTATCGCAACGCTGCGCAAATTTGTTTTTGTAGTAGTGGCGTGAGCTTGGGGCGGTGGGTGAGGGGAGGGCCACATTGGGGCCGGCCGGCGGGCGAGCAGCTGGTGGGCGGAGGGGCACGGTGAGGGCAGCGGATTAGGGTTGGGGAGGACCGGAGGAGGCCGTCGCCTTGGGTGGCACCAAAGGCAGGAGAGTGTGGTGGCACTACAAACTTCCAACCCTTGCGCAACGACGAGAAAATGTTGCAATAGGCCCAATTTTGTTGCAAAAGGTAGTTCATACCATGAAATCGCGTTCGTTGGCAATGGTTGCAAAAAGTCACGTTGCAATAAGAACTTGCAACCATTGCTAGTTTGGCGTTGCAAGAGTTAGCTTTTCTTGCAACGTTGCCAAGCATTGAAATAGGACGTTATTGCAACATTCGTTGCCGTGGCAATACGAGCACTTGCCATGTTTGTCTTCATAGCGAGAGGTGGTAAATACAACGAGCGATAGCGTGGCAATAGATTTTTGTTGCCACGCTATAATTTTGTTGCTTAAGGTGTTGTTGCCACGACCGTTGTGCCGTGGCAAGTAAATCATTTGCCACGCAAATGTAATCGTTGCGAGAGAGTATACATTATTGCCATGCTTGTCTTGGCGTAGCAATAGTATCATTTGCCATGCAAATTTATCCATTGCGAGATACCGTTCATTATTGCCACGGCCGCGTTGCCGTTGCAACAGTATCATTTGTCACGCAATTTTATTCGTTGCGATATACCGTTCATTATTGCCATGACCTCGGTGCCGTTGCAACAGTAGAATTTGCCACGCAATTTTATTCGTTGCGGAAGATTAATTGTTATTGCAACAATAGTCATGTCGTGGCAATAGTATTATTTGCAACGTAAATACGTCTGTTGCCATACAGCATATTGCCACGCATCACGGCTCGTAGGTATAGCTTTTATTGCAATGCTAGTAACATTTAATTTTGGTTTAATAAATCATCATTGCAAATCAATAAACCATATCAAAAGCAATTGCACCCACATATATTAATTATAATTAATCATTCAATATGTTGCCAAACCCATGAAATAGTAGCTAAAATCATAAACGAGTGTACAATTAACTCATTATTTGACAACTTTTTACAAACTTCCTAACATCTATGCAGCACTTGAGAAATTCCTAGCAGCCCAACATGTCATCTCCTCGGCTATGTCCTCGCTTGATTATGAGCCTCCCACTGAAACCTTGTCCACCTACTGCCAAAAGAATATGATTGGGATATTAGAACAATATTAAGTTTACTAATTTTTGCACAAATGTAAAGAGATGAAGATATAAAATGGTTCTAATTTCTAATTTCATATACAAAAGCCATCAACCAAGCTTTTGCATAGTTGAAGTTCTACTGCAATTCTGCAAATGAGCAAATGTTGTCGGTCTAGTTGCTGCAATTCCTTTTTCCATGAAAAAGATGGAACTCATGTTACAGTAGCAGCTGCCTTCTCTGAATTTTTAAGGCAGCAGCAGTTTAGTTGATTAGAAAAATCATAACTTGAGTTGTAGACAACGAAAAATTCTATTCTTTAACAATACGGAAAGCCCATGAAATTCTCTACATCTTTCTAGTTATTTGTTAAATAAGATTCTGCAGTTATCATGGTCAAAAAACACAAACACCTACTGCTGTCCAGACCAAGGTCAAAACCTGACCGGCTACTTTCAAAATTCATAACTCTAATTCTCTAGGTCTAAAATCATGACCTTTCACGACGACAAACATCTCTAAACCCTCTACAACTTTTGTATTATCAAAAGTTCTGTATTCCAATTAGCTGGTTGTCATCAAAAGTTCTGTATACATACTAATGAAGTAATTCTTAGCATTTAGTGTGACAGATGTATTACAGATAAAACCCTCTGTTATCCCATTAGGAAGAGTAATCCTCAACCTTCCACTTTAGGCAAGCAGCACAGAAATGTTGATGAAGTTCCACCTAAGCTGTTTACAATTAAAAAGCAATGAAAACTTGTGTTTTGCAGCTTGTTGATTTGGGAGTTCAAGTACGTATTAGGTTGTTCATTAGTGTTACATCGTACGATTGAGTACACTGGCACTGAGAGTAATTCTTGATCCATCTGGTTTACTAGAAAGAATGTGTGCTACGATTGAGTACACAAGGCAAGGCGTACTTTACAGTTCATTGCACACAATATTGGGTCATGATTCTTTCAAATCAAAATTAAGAACTGCGTTGAAAACTGTGTTATGCATTTAAGGCAAAATCTGTAGCATTTAGTCTCCAACATGCATATTTTTGTGTATTGAGAACTGTGTCGACTATATTTTTGTATATTGAGAACTGTGTTCACTGGACCTAATCAAGAGTGTGGACAAATATTAGGCGGTGTGGACAAATATTGTCAAATGGAGTATTAAGCTGATTCCACAATGGAGTGGGTTCTAACATTGATCTTTCTGGAATCCAATTTTAATGTCTGGTCCATACTAAAAAAATAGATGTTTTTAAGACATGCATGTTACTGTTTCTGGAGTATTAAGCTGATTTGGCATCTAAATTAACCAGAGGAGAGGCATGTGAATCCAAAGATTTTCCAGAACCTCTTCTCTAACTAAGGGCTGAGGGCGTATGACATTTTCTTACTGATTTTTAGCTACATGTTCTCTATTCGCAATTTTGCTTAGTAATGTACTCACTTTTTTGGACAGTAAAAGAGCAACAGCAATGTTCCTTAACAAAAAATAGTACACATCATACCAGTATCTCTTCTGCAATTTCTAGTTTGACTTCTTCCTTTATATCCTTCCAACTGTTTACTCCAATTAATGGGGCCCATTGCCTTGTAAATAAAACGACCTCATCGACAAATGCACAGGTATTCGGTCCAATGGGTCCTCCACGGCTTTCTGAAAATTCGATTGGGAGTGTGTGAATGTGTTCCTTAACTCTCTTGTTGCCTACTGTTAATCCTTTAACAGTGCCACGACCTCTTTTCTTGCGTTCATTGGAGCCATGTCCTTGCAAAAAAGACAATAACAATCTTGAGCAGTAGTAGTTCTCAATTAAGATATGTGAACCCAATATTAAAAGTACATGCATTATCACAAACCGTTTCCCTCGTCTCTTGCCTTCCTTGCATGGCTTGGCCTATTTGAGGGTGGTGTCGCATTGCTTCCATTGCTTTCGTCGTCTTCGTCTACGATTGCATCGGTGTCACGTTGCTCGACAAATGCCACTGCACACAAGGTTAAAGGTTCAGTTTTAAAAAAAATTAGTACTAAACAACATTGGTTGAAGAAGGAAAATAAATTACTAATTTCTAGAATGTCCCCTTTCATCCTTAAAAATTCCTTGTACGTGTTGACTGCTTGTTGCCTAGTGTCATCCTTCAAATCTGTTAGTCACCAAAAAAAATGTAAGATGAGGTGTAGTTTATATAAAGCTGCTAAGATTTTACTTAATACGAAAACATATGCAAAAACATAGATGATATACTTTTGGATTGTACCGGTCGTCGCTTCTTTAGCCAGTCCTTGTATGCATCAAAAGGATCATCCATAAACGGATGCTCATCTTCTTCCAGCTGCTGCCTTGGTCGCTTGAGGGGTGTTATGCTGACTTGCTGTGCTGTCTCTTGTTCCTTTGAGAGTACTAATCTGATTTCCTTCTCACTCTCATTGTCTTGTAGCATAATCTCTGCATGTCTGACAAAATCGAGGGGCTGAAGACTTGCAACATCTCTTCCACAACGTTTCTTGTAGTACATGAAGTCCCGGGCATTATACCCAAGCTGGTCCTTAAGAGATGTCAAGGTTGGCAATTTTATATGAGGCCTTTCCAATTTGAACATTACATAATCCTGATCTAGAAGTCCATTCTTGCAATGAACATAAAGAGTCCACATTTCGCCCGTGCCACTGCATAAATAGGACAATGGTTCATAAATAAACAAGAATAAAAAAGGTAAAGTATTACATATATATAAGTAATTGAACTAAATATCATTGAATTCAGGATTCTATTTTAGATGGTTTCTGTAATCCCATTATAGAGCAGGCACATGCAACATGAGAAATTCAATGGCTGATACAGAAAAAGGTTAACTACATCCATACATTTTTGTGTAGTTAAACATTGATATTTAAGCATAGAAAACGATCTCAGACTTTGTATTCTTGAATCAAAACAGACGGGTTTACTTTCTGTAATTTCAGACAAGCAAAACAAATACCGAGCAAGTAATTGCCTTTTCTTAAACATCTTTTTTTTATCATGACCAAAATATGCAAGCAGCAAATGCTTGAAAACCCTAAACCCCTCACAATTTGTAGAATTTGCTATGATGCGAGATTAAATATGAATCAAAAAACCTAGATTAAGTAATCATTGTACCTAGGGACATATGGAGAAGAGAACCCAAGATCATCTTCTACTTCAAGGGTGGCCTCAGTATATCGATGGCGATGGGTACCCAAGGCGGTGGAGTCTGTGCTGGCGCTGATGCCCTGCGAACGAAGCGCCGTCCTGCCTGAAGGCGTTGCCAGTGGCGTCCTCAACGGAGCCGATGTCGGGGGCATCCTGGACCGAGGTGGCGTAGGTGGCGGCGTCATGGCCCTCACGCGGTCTTGGGAGACGGATCGCGATCTAATTGGGGGAGGGGGAGGGATACGCGCGGTGTGGAGACTGGAGATGGGAGACGGATCGCGATCTCAGAGCCACCGCTCAGCACGCCCTGTGAAAAAGAGGTCGATAAATCAGCAAACAACAAGTGGCCATAATCGGCTTGGTTGATTTCTCACTCTGTAGACCGGGCCGATGGGAGAGGGAGGGGTCGATAGGAAGGGGAGGGGATCTGGGCAACTCAGGAAGGCAGATGGGAGACGGGGGAAGGGAGGAGGGTATGTCAATGGGGAAGGGTCTTACTTGGATGGGGGATGGCTTCCTGCTGCCATGCTGGTGCTGTGCATCGCAGCTTGATGCTTTCAAGAGGTCCGTCGCGGAGGGGCCGGGGCATGCAGGGACGTCGTGGAACGGCAAGGCAGGGGCGTCGCAGAGGGGCCGCAGCAGGAGGCGTGGGGGAGGGGAGTTGTAGAGGCCAGAGGGGCGGCAATAGGCCACCGCCGGTGGATTTGGCTCAGGGAGATTGGGCGGGTGCGAAAAGATTTAGGCGCGGCAGTTGAAGATTTTTGTGGAGATTTTTGACCTCAGCGAGGAGGAGATACAGGCGGGAGAGGAGCGAATTTTTTGGTATGCCAAACAAAAGGAGGCACGCTCACACACAATAGGGCTTGCAAGACATGTCTGTAGAAGTTGAAAAAAATGGCGTTTGGTGTTATATGATTATATCAGTTGTTCTTTTTATTTAATGCTAAATTTACTTGATCTTTTCTAGTTATGCAAACTTAGCAGAAAAAATAGAACCAGACAAGAATGTCTCTTTGAAATTGCCAAATGCAAAAAATACAATCATGAACCGGTACAAGCACATGTACGAGTACACTCACATTGGCATGAGAAGATTATTATTTATTATAGTCTATGGATTTGTTTGCGATGCAATGTCATAGCAAGCTTAACGAGCCGAGTCAAAATTAAAAAATCATTCAAAATTAGCTAAATTTGATTTTGAAAGAAAAACGAATATAATCAGAGCATTTTTGTAAGAAGCCACTAAGCAACTCAACAAGCTTTTTGTCCAGACTATAGGTGTTTTTATTTCTACACCGGAAACAATGTTTATACTTATGTTATAAGTAAAAAGAAAATTATAAATTTGTGACAGAACATATGGCAAGATCAAAACTCTGTTAACCCCTTTTTCTTTTTCTTAAACAGTGATCCATTACAAAGTCCTCATGGAGGCGGCGTCGGGGGCTCCTGGATGGATCGCGATCTAATTTTTATGAGGGGAAACGAATAGGCAGGTACGGGGGGAGGAACCGATGATACCTAGGTGCTTCGCGGGGTCACACTACAAGCCCATTACAAAGTCCTCCAAGCCTGTTTTACACCCCCTATAAGGTTTCGCCGTGGGTACCAACACCACTGTAGAAGTAGTAGTAGCACTAGAAGTAGGCAATGACGTGCCACTCAATGGATGAGGCATAGGCAATGACGTGCCCCTATGATCATGATGAGGCACTTGGTGGCATACGACATCGCACTTGGTAGCATATGACATGGCACTCGAGAGGATGAGACTACATATCAAGTTGTTGTTCGACGTGGCATCCTAGCTACATATGACACAACATCTACCTAACATAGTCAAAGATGTGGCACTCGTTGGACACGATGAGGTAGGCACTCAATGGCATAAGACATAGAACTTGAAAGGTCCAGAACACATATCTAGTCGACATGGCACACTGAGTACTACACCACAACAATGTTAGACATGGAATGAAATGGGACAAATTGTGACTAGTTGGAGACGATGAGCTAGGCACTCGATGACATAAGACAACACTCGAAAGGAGCATATCACATATCTAGGCGACGTGGCACGCTCGGTACGACATCACTGACATAGGAAGATAGTCAAAACGATATGCCACTAAACGGAATATGATTCGTAGTTACTAGTTGGACAGGATACAAATATGTTTTCAAAAAAATAAATTTAGTTGCAATGATTAGCATAGAATTTGGAAAAAAGGAGTTTTATACTTATTTACTAGTTGGACATGATATAAATATGTTTTTTTTAAAATAAAGTCAGTAGGAATGATTATAATAGAATTAGGAAAAAATGGAATATGATATTTAGTTACTAGCTGGACACGATAGAAATATGTTTTAAAAAAAATTAAGTTGGAACGACTAGCATAGAATTAGAAAACAAAAAAGTTGGTACTTCAGTGGGCCAGCCAAGGACCAGCGGCCGCGCCAAGCTCAACCCCTACGGGGAGCCCAGCAAAGCTACCGGCCTCAACTAGCCCAGAAGGGTAACAATTTCGGAATAGCGCTTGATATGAGAAGTTCAGTGTGGTTTGGCGGCTTCAGCTTTTAAGCTGAGTTTTGCATCTCCGAATTGGCGAGGTGGCACTAAAGAACCAAGCTTTGGCAACAGAAGTGGAACAATCAACACACTTTGTTAACGGGCCGGCCCAGAAGTGGAACAAACACGGCCGCCTCGCCCTCTCCTACTTCTCCTCCTCCCCCTTCTTCCCCGCCCCGCCGCCACTTTCCCCCAACTCTTCACCACCGAGGCGCCGCCGCATACAAGGCGAAGCGGCACCGGAAGGAGAAGGAGAGAAGAGAGAGTCCTCCCCGCCCGTGCCCGCCGGAGCAAGCAGCGGCAGGCCCCGACCCCGAGGCTGCCGGCCTATGCCGCCGCCACCGCGCACTCCTCCGCCTCCATGACCTCTCCCGCTAGGAGGCCCTCGCCTCCGAACTCCTCGCCCCGCTTCCCGCTCCACAGCCACCGGCTTCCCCTCCCGCCTTGTCCCATCCCGAAGCTGCCGCCGCTGCCTCCTCCTCGTCCCATCCCGTCGCTGCCGCCGCCGCCTCCTCCTCGGTCGCCGTCCTCGACGACCTCCTCGCACAAGTAGGTCGCCTGGCTTGCTCAGCCCCTTCTTCCACCTTTCCTACTTCAGATTAAGATTAGTAACTTTCCATGGCTACGGGTGGCTGTGCAGGTTGAGACGCAGACAGACTTCTTGAAGAAGGCTCGGCAATGGTGCGACGAGGCCAACGCGCTATGCGACGCTCATGAGGCAGCCATCTTTGATTCGATTGTTCCGCCGTTGTGGGGCGGCAACCCAAAGGAGCTAATGGTGGGGTTGTGCAGTCCAGAAGAAAATACTGCCTCTGGTACTAAAAATTAGGCACTTACCTAATTTAAATTTGCACTTTTAGAATACGACTAGTGACTGTCTAGTAGGCACACGCTATTGAAAAGGTTCACTGGCGGTATTACAACTGAATTGTTAGATCGGGAAAGTTTTAGCTTTTCCATATGCACAGTTTTTTCCTGGTACTACTTCCATTGGGCATTGAGGTTTTGCCATCTTTGTGCCCATGATCCTGAGTAACAACCTGTGACTTTGAGAACTGATGCAGTTTAGAAATAGGAAATTCAGTTTTACCTCTGAAAAATCACCCAGCTGGGACTTTACCGCTAAAAGTGCTTATATTCATTTAAATACCACCCAAAGGTCTATGAGGATTTGTCATTTTTAAACCTCTGTTAGTCTTTATCCCCCCCTCCCCGCCCCATCCCCACCCCCCTAACCTATTTCTAGATTTTTCAAATCCTTACAGAAATAGTTTCTGTAGATCACCCCCCCTGCTCCAAATGGCAACGCTGGGGTTCGACGACGAGGAGCAGCAGCAGCTCCACTACCGCTCCGAATGGCACCGCTACAACCTCAAGCGCAAGGTAACATCGCCCCCCGCCGCAGCCGACCTTCTGTCGCTAGAACCCTAGGTATTAGGTTCATTTGTTCGTGCGGCCTGCTTTGGGGACTAGAATGATAGGAATTGAGAATTAAGCGTAGGATTCTTGACATCCCGGTATCGGAATTTGAGTTTTTTTAACAGCTAAGGTGTTGGAATGTTTGCAAAACTCCAACCTCTGCACCTGAGTTTTGTCGATTTTTATGGTTTTGTCATAGTTTTGTTCGAATATTTAGATATACAAATACTCCTGTGGATTGGCATTTCTGAATAAATTCACCAACTCTTAACATACAGGTGAAGCTGGAACAGGGCCTCTAGATGCTTACAATCTTCAAGAGCCATGAGGCTGAGACAACAATCCTGGAAGATTTCGACTTCTATGAGCAGCGGGAGAAAGCCTTGCAGGAGAACAGACGTCAACAGCAGCCTGCCAGCACTGATCCTCAGAAGCTGCTGGATACCAAGGCTCAAGGTCCCGTGGCCGATATATCAGATGCATTTTCTAAGGCCGTACAGTTCAAGGATACTGAGAACAGTGGGACAACCCCGAAAGCTGAGGTTCAGGCCGTCCAGTTGAAGGATACTGAGAACAGTTGAATGATTGTTCAATTTTAGTGGGTTTAGGCATAAGAAGCTGCAGAATTATGCTACGGTAAAGTTGCATTTTCTGCAGTTGAATGTCATACTGTCGAGTCTTCCATTGTCTCCATCCTTATGTAATTTCAGAGATCCTTTCTCTAGTGTATCTTCGTCTTGTTACTCGCAACAAGTACAGTTCTGCAGTAGTTCCCTTGGTCACATTGCTTCAAAGCACAACTCATGCTTCAAAGCAACTCTTGCACATTATGAATGAAATGAACTCTGTAACACCTTCAGGTAAAGCCGCTGCAGCAGCAAACCTGAAACCATTTGCAACTGTTACACATCCAGTGGCGTTGCAAAATGATAAACACACAAATAGCGAGCAGCAAGAACACACAAACAGCGAGCAGCAAGAACAAACAGGAGCCCAATGCCTCTATTGCTTGAGAAAAATTTAGACAAAAAAATCATCATCAGAATCTTCTCCCAGAGTACTAAATGGAGGGATGACTCTGTCATTAATGTAAGTGTCATCTGGGTCTTCGTCTTCATCAAACAGGTCATCGTGCTCAGGTTCAGGCATGGCTATTGCAATAGCATGCTCAATAACAGAAGCATCAACAGTAGCCCCATCAAGGCCAGACCTATTCCAAGCTGTGACATCTTCATTTTGTTGTTGAACATTCATATCTTCCATTCCTACAACAACTGAGTCCAGATCGAGCTCGCCCATATTGTCAATGCCTTCTGCTTCAGGCATGGCAAAGAGATTTCTAGGCTGCACTCTAAGGACAGTGCACCAATCTGCTTTCTTTATGTTTCTCGCATAAAAGACTTGCTCGGCTTATGTGCTCAGGATGTAAGGTTCATCTGAATACCTAAACCGTGTGATATCAATATCGATGGCCCCATATTTATCCTTATTGTACCCTCTCGATCTGCTACTACTAGCTGCAGGGACATCAAACCATACACAGTGGAACAACATGACTTCCTTGTCACCATGAAAATCAAGGCAAATGATTTTCTTCAGCACACCATACTAGCCCATGTTTCCTGTATTTGCATCGCCCTTCACGAATACACCACTATTTTGAGTAGTTAAGCAGTTCTCTATGGAAGAGACCCGAAAAAGGAAGCCATTTATGAAACACCTGTTGAACACATGAGCCCGAGGGTCTGGACCGCGAGATAGATAATAAATCATGTCATCTATTTCCCCTTGTGCACGAAATGTGCTAATCTACATTTAATCATTTTAAAAATATATTAGGGACTAATAAACCGACAAAGTGGCTAGCTATTATTACAGACTAATAAATTTACAAGAAGCATGTGGAAACTATAGAAATAAAATATGGATAAATATATTAGGGACGACTCACTTTACGCTCAAACCATGATACAAACTCCTTGTGTCTTTTATCAACATGCCTTGAGCTAATTTTCTTCAGCTCATCCATATGCTCACTATCCACAACAATTGAAAATACGTTCATTAGTTACATATATATTTTAAACATTCATGACCACCGTAAAAAAACAATTTAAAATATAGCTTACTTTATCCATGGAGTGACCTCGTCACAGTTGGTTAATATGTAATGCCTCATCCTATGCATTTCAATATCAGAAACTTTCTCGAGAGTACTTCCTTTCCTACTGTAGTCAAGGCTCCCAAATATAATTAGCCTAGATGGTGGTTCACTAGCAGCGGCGCTTTCATGACGCTCTGGACGATTAAGCTTGGTACTAATATTTTCAAAAAAACAAGAGCAAAATGTGAGGCACTCCTCAGATATATACCCCTCTGCAATTGAACCTTCAGGGCGCGCTTTGTTCTTCACATAGCCTTTAAGAGTACGAAGGTACCTCTCAACTAGATACATCCATCTATAACAAACCGGGCCTCCAAGTCTAGCTTCGTCAGCAAGATGAACTGGTAAGTGCATCATAATATCAAAAAAGCCGGTGGAAAAATCATCTCTAGCCGACAAAGGGTCTCCCTAATCGAAGTGCTCAATTTTTCAATTTCTGAAAACTCCAACTCCTTTGAACACAGTGAGTTAAAGAACCTACTTAGCTCCATCAATGGGGTCACCACATCTTCAGGCAATATGTTGCGCACCACTAAAGGCAAAAGTTTTTGCAAGATTACGTGTAGGTCATGAGTTTTAAGTCCAGAAAGCTTGCAACCATTGACGTCCACACATCTCCGAATATTTGCGGCATAACCATCAGGGAACTTGACGCCATGTAAAAATTTGCACAGAATTTCCTTGTCATCCTTACCTAGAGAGTACAGCGCTGGTGGCAAGGTGTACTTACCCTTTTCGAGCACTGGAAGTTGATATGGCCTTATACCCAAATGTTGCATATCAAGTCGAGCCTTCTCACTGTCCTTGCATTTAACTTGTAACTCCAACAAAGTCCCTAGTAAGCACTCACATATGTTCTTCTCTATATGCATGACATCCAAATTATGTCGTACTAGCAATGATTTCTAGTAAGGAAGCTGAAAGAAAATACTCTTCTTCCTCCAGTTGTGCCACCTATTTTCTTCGTCACGTTGCTTCCTTTTCCTTGTATCCTTTCCAAAAGTCACTTGCTGGAAACTTTCATAGTCCCACAGCACCTGGTCACCACTGAGCGGCACTGGAGTTTCCCTAGTTTCAGCCTTGTTATTGAAGCTCGTCTTGTTCCTTGGCCACTTATGGTTCATGGGCAGAAATCGGCGATGTCCCAAGTAGCAATGCTTTGAGCCATGTTTTAACTACAAGTAATCAGTATGCTTGTGACAATAAGGACAAGCAAACTTACCTTTTGTGCTCCAACCAGATAACATCGCATATGCGGGGAAATCATTAATTGTCCACAACAGAATTGCATGTAGAGTAAAATTCTTCTTCTCCTTCTCATCCCATGTTAAAACTCCATTAACCCATAGATCATGTAGCTCATCGATCAGAGGTTGCAAATATACATCAATGTTCACTCCAGGAGATTTAGGCCCAGGTATCAACATCGACATCATCCAATAAGGTTGTTTCAAACACAGCTAAGGAGGTAGGTTATAAGGAATCAGTATCACGGGCCAACAAGTGTAATTAACATTCAACATCCCAAACGGATTGAAGCCATCAGATGCAAGTCCCAGTCTAACATTACGTGGATCAGAATCAAACCACTTATACCTGTCATTCACGTGCTTTCACGCCAATGAGTCTGCTGAATACCGCATTTTCCCATCACTAACCAATTCTTCCTTGTGCCACCGCATCAATGATGATGTTTCCTTTGACATATATAATCTTTGCAATCGAGGAGTAAGTGGAAAATACCTTAGAACTTTGCAAGGAGTGCGCTTCTTTGCTCCACCACTTTCGCTAGACTCGTCAATCTCATCAGAATTTGTGTCGTCTTTATTCCACCTACTCTCACCACATGTTGGACACGTGTCCATATCAGCCAACGGCCCACGAAATAACACGCAGTCATTCACACAAGCATCGATCTTAATGTATGTGAGGCCAAGGTCGCGGATAATCTTCTGTGCTTTCTTGATAGTGTCTGGGATACAATGTCCTGGGGGGAGCGTATCTCTCCATAGGCTAAGTGTTTGCTCTACGTTCTCCTTACTCCATCCACCCATGCACTTAAGCTGAAAGAGCTTGACCAAGAATGATACCTTGGTAAGCAGTGAGCCTGGCCACAACTCTTGTTGCGCATCTTTCAACAAATCAAAGAATTTCTTTGCACTCTCACAAGGCTCTTGATTGGTATTGCCACTGGTCGCACCCCTAATTAATGTGGACAACAGATTGTTGGCGGATGATGCATCATCTGGTGGGCCTACATTCAGATCCCTATCATCATTCAAAAATATGCCAGCGTTACCTTTCTCTTTGACAAAGTTCTCATCAAACCCTTTAGTTAGCAAGTCCATTTGAACCTCGGATTTTGTTTTGTACACAACTCCACGACACCTTGAACATGGACATGGTGCAGTTTCTGATGCATAGGTGCCTTCAAAAATAGTATCAATAAATTTCTCAAGTCCTGCTTGCCACTCATCGGTTGACCGAGACAACAGCATCCAACTACAATCATCATCATGTGCCATTAATTATATCTTCCAAATGTCACAAGGCTTTCCTGCAGCACGTTAATTGAAGGGATCACGACATTATAAACTATATCAGAGATAGGGAAAAGGCAATGATGAAAGATCTTGCAATAATGCATGCATACAGGCCCGGTCCTGTCAATCTGATGACCTAGAGCGAAGCTTAAAAAAATGAGCCCTTTACTATATTACTATATAATATAAAAAATAAACTTTAATGCATCGAAAGGGAATTTTTATCAAACAAATTATAAATATTATCTTAAAAAAGGAACATGAAAAAATATGTTGTACTAGATTCAACATTAAAATCAAAATTCAATAAATTACCTAGTTGAGAACTTGATATAATGATTATCCCCTAATAAATAGTCTCAACTCTCATAACACAATGCCCTAACTACACGTATGCACTCTGAAGAATAAAAATTGGAGGTAAAGATAATTGAATATTGATTAAATATATAATTGCCATAGATGATAGATCAAGATTAACAAAGGAACTTGGGAGCAATTTGTCAAACATAGATTGAACTAGAGCACCTGATTGATGTGTGAACTCGACGACTCGTCACTCGCGTCGACGTACTCATGTAGACGTGGCTTTCGGCTAAGTGTCTAGCTGTCGACAAGGTCGCGTAGAGCGGTGAGGACACGGCGATCCAGCGGCACCGGCGACAGGGACACCAGCGGCTGCAGGGAGAGGCCACGCGCAACGACGCCTGGGGACAGAGCCAGCTGCGACGACGCCATGGAAAGAGAAAGCCACGATGCCTATAGGAAAGTCGATCGTGCACATATACGTATACCACTATACCAGATCCGATCCTATTTCAATACATAACGGGTTCTACGTTATTTTATATTTTGTATATGTTCCTGTGACTACCAATGACACAAACACATATATGGTGTAGTGGTAAGCACAAGTCTTCTGGACTCTAAAGTCCCAGGTTTGAATCCTGGTGGTGATTTTTTATTTAATTTTTTTTACTTAACCATTGTGCTCAAGAACCTTAGGTATTGCAACGATTTAGTCTTTAGTTGCTATATGTACAATCTTTTTGCAACACAAGAGACTATTACATACAACGAATCATATTTGGTGCAACATAGACATGCTTTCGCAACCATCAAGTAAAGAGTTGTTTTGCTGTTTTATATACTAGTATATACTAGAGCAATATTCAGAAGCTTAGCACTGTCCATTGTGACAACAGCTACCCAGCGTGTTTTGCTGTTTTCTCCATCCATGCTCAGAACAGTAGTTAATGGAAACAAATGATTATCTCCTTAAAATAAATGTGATGAATCGAAACTCAGATTGGAGTATTACACATTAAGTCACAATAACTAATCAACACTGCTAGACCAAGCCAAAAACGAAACAGCTAGACCTCAGCATAAATAGAGTACCATTGGCTAAGAATGGAATGTTTTTGCACTGAACCAGACAAATTAAAAAATGTGTGGATTAGCCAATGCATCTGAATAAGAATCTTGCAAAAATTTGTCTGGATTATCAACAACAGTGAGTAATTTGGTCTAGTCAAGTACCAAACTTAACAGTAATATGTAGAGAAAAAACTGAGCAATAATGCAAGCATTAAAGTGGAAAGGCTTAGGTATTGCAACAATGTAATTTTTCGTTGCCATATTATAACCTTTTTGCAATGAACGAAACTGCTACATACAACGAAACCATAATCGTTGCAACCTTAGTGATTGCAACGAACTATTTTTTTTCGTTGCTATATGTACCAATTTTTTGCAACGCAAGCGACTATTATATACAACGGATCATATTCGTGGCGATATAGATGGGCTATTGCAACCATAAAATAAAGAGTTGCAATATCACCTTAGTATTGCAACGAAAATAAACTTGCCCGCAACGTAAATCTAATCATGGCAACATTAATCACTTATTGCAACCATTCAATAATTTGTTGCGATAACACTTACTTTTTGCAATGATCTCCACACTTATGGCCACAAAACAATCTTCATGGCAAAAAACCAATCTATCGCAACCAAAAGTGAAAATCGTTGTGATAACAACGCTTGTTGCAACGAAACCATGCCGTTGCGACAAAAAAAGCATGGTATAAGGATCATAAGTTAGTAGTGTGGGCTCCTGAGGGAGCGCCCACGCCAAGGAGCAGGAGGAGCGAGGGAGGGGCGAGCGGCGCGTGGGAGGAGAGCAGGGGAGGGGCGGGGAAGGGGCCGGTACCAGGTAGCGTGAAGGAGGCGGGCGTCACGAGATAGGTGGACGGGCGGCAGAGATTCCGTTGCGAGGGAGGCGTCCGTGTAAGGCGTGCGGGACTTCTTGTTTTCCTTTTTTTGGGCTAGCAATTTGGTGATGTCTTGCGCGGGAGGAAATTTTCTAGGGTGGGAGGAATTTTTTTGTGTTGCTGTTTCGCTCCGCGGCCAGGCCAATGTGAGCGTGAGATTAATTTTTTGTTGGATTTTTTCTATACTGACAAAGAAATGCAGATACCAACAGAAAAAAATGAATTTCGCTGTTGGTGGACCACTCACACAGGGAAAATGTCTTTTTTTCTATCGGAAGTTTAATTTTCTATCAGTAAACACCTTACCGACAGTGTAATTATTATTTCCCTAATGCTGAAGGCCGAACCGAGAGGGAAATAAACTTCAAGTTGTGACATGTTCCAGGTGAATCTATAAAAAAAATAGATTATTTCTATGTGTTACATCGAAACCGACAAGGTTATATTTATTTCTCTATCAGTTTGTCCAATTGTTATTTGATATTTCCATGTGAGTTTTCATGTAATCAATAGAAAAAAATTATCAGGCACATAGGGAAATTTTAGTTTCCAATAGCGTTATGTTTCAGACGCTGATTTGCGCAAAGGAACGAAGAACACGCCCATCAAATCAATTCAAATAGAGCAAAACCCCACGGGAAAGCAATCCTGGTCCAACCCATGGCCTGCCACGCGAAGGTGGTGGCCAGAGGCCACGGTCAAGGGGCGGCCGACCCCTAGGGGCGGCCGACCCCTTGCCGGTGCTGCTCACCCCCTCCTTGCTGTGGCGGTGGCATGGAGCCATGCTAAGGCTTTGGAAGCCGGTCTTCGCGCCAATTATAGCTCGTAGCACCGCCTATGCTCCTGTATAAGTAGAGGGCTACCCCCTCTCTAAAGACACACCCCATTGAGCAACACCTCACTCTCTACTCTCTTTAGTTTTATCTTTTTGTTGTATTAGAGCAAGGCAAAGCCACTATGGAGGGCTTGGCTCCTTGGAAGAAAAGAGTCCTAGTATGAATATCAATATGGATTCTTCCAAAGTCATGTCTTCACTTTATTATCGTCATACTTATGAACTAGAGTATAGTTATTGTGTTATGATCTTGATATATGAACTAGTGCAGAGTTTATGTGTCATGAGAGTACCACACTTAACTTTATGCTTAAACAATCATATAACTTATATAATCGGAATTAGAGCTAAGTTGAGGTGGCGGTTCATCGTGCCGTCTGGTGTGCCCAAGTCCTTTACCTATCGATACATAGGGTCGAGGACTCGAGGGGATTTGGATAGTTTCTATATACGCAAGTGTGGTACTTGGGTATGGAAAGATAGGTGAATGCATTGTCCTTCTCTTGAGTTGAGGGGTAGGCGGTAGGTGGTGACAGCCCTGTCCGTCCTTCATAATCCCCCATGTTCGTTTAGGGTGTAGGAGTCTAAATTATCACATAAGGTTGCTGGCAGACCAGTACTCAGTGGCCTCCCGACCTGCTTCACACTGAGCCCTAAAACTAATTATGTAAGTTGTATGATTATCAACTAATTTTTGTATGACTACACTAGACCAATGCCTGCTTGACTTAGGATTATTCTTTTATCATTTCTTTTCTATTTTATCCTTTGAGGAATGCCAAGTGTGTGTCCACTATCTTGGAATTACTATTCTTACCCCTATTATAAGCATTGGTGTACTTGCAAGCATTATTATTAAAGTTCATATCCATACTAGACTCTTAATCAAATGCCTTCCTTTGGAAAAATATAAATAACGATACCCTAAATACTTCCGGGTGAAATGCTACAATGATAGCTCCGTGTGCTTACGGAAAAATATCTAAAATTGTTAAGGAACTATCAAGGCTATTTCTTAGTAGCATGGCTACACATTAGTTATGTTGCTAAGAAGTACCAACAAGGTATTTCTGGCGCCATTGCTGAGGATGGATTCAAACACCGTACTTAGTAGTGACGTTAAGAAATACCAACAGGGGTGACGCACTATCTGGGAGGAAGTCGGAGGATCATACCCGTAGTCACCACAGGGAGGATGTGGTAGAACCGCTCGAAATAACATGCTTTCCGAGGTGCTCATCTTCCACTAGACACTAAGCACCTCGAAAGAGAGCTACATCAGACAGTTCTGTCGAGCACACCTCAAGAGAGAACTCAAAACAATCCACGTTTTATATCTAGAATCCAATAATGAGTATGAGCTTACACCAAAGTTCTTGGAAATTATTTATTACAATACCAGAGTTCAGAGTGCAATAATTAAACAGCGAAATGAAAATAACATCTAGCGGAAATGATACAAGGATCCATCTGTGCTCACCAGAAGAATCC
The DNA here is from genome assembly GCA_904845875.1 of Miscanthus lutarioriparius. Classification (NCBI taxonomy): domain Eukaryota; kingdom Viridiplantae; phylum Streptophyta; class Magnoliopsida; order Poales; family Poaceae; genus Miscanthus; species Miscanthus lutarioriparius. Next base: position 28,321,268 of record CAJGYO010000015.1, read on the forward strand.
TCCACACAAGAGCTACTCCTCAAGCTGCACCTGCAACATGGGTAAAATAAACCCTGAGTACACAATGTACTCGCAAGAATTACACGACTAGTGGGAATAGTTTTCCCGACTCTCAAGTATATGATAGGCAATATGGGTTTGCTGTTTTGTTTTGTTTTGCGAAAAGCATTACTAGAAGTACATCCTTAAGATCAAGTTTAATTAGCAGTTATGATTACTTCATTAGCTAACCATTCTAGGTAAGCACCTGTTCTACTTTCAAGCAAGGGTTGACCAATCAGAACCATTTCACCATTTTTCATCTTTCAGTTCTGACTACGGTGCTAGACCATAGCCAAGTCGTACCGTCTCATGGAAATGGTGATTCATGAACCAATGTATCCCAGCTGGGTACCCCAAAACACACACCCCATTTGTACCCTGGGCACAAACAAGATCAACCCATTCCACTCCTATCATGGGGTCTAGGTCCCCATCCAAACTTGGACTCCAAGCCCCCACACTTGAGAATCGGTCTCAGTATGGTGCTTAGACCTCCACCTTTCTCTGCCTCCAATCAGTCGGTCCAGAAAGAGCCGGAACCCACAACACGAGTGTAACGAGCCTTCTTGCTCCCATAAGCAAAGTATGTGCTCAGGATAATAAGTCTGTGGCCTGACTAGCATCCACAGCAACGGACGGTCCTTAATCGACACGGACAAGGAAAACAGTGTAACCAAGCTAAGCCTCGTTGGCCACGGGACACAACCTGTTACACCCACCAATACCCATACCATATCCCTGCCCTGTCTCCATTTTTTCTTTCACTCTTTTTATCACGAGAGTAATTATAATAATCACCTATTGTGAGTAACGGTAGGTTACTCACGCTACCGAAACCCTAATCATAGCAGCTACTAGAACCTGTACTAGTAAGACTCTTATGATAGATATATCTATGCATGTGGTTTCTATAAATTCCTGTAACATAAATGCACATAACATATATAAATAGTGATTATAAAAAATAAGGGGTTATGCACCGGGGCTTGCTTTGGGTAGGCGTAGTGTCAGCAGAGTCAGTTAGTGGTGGCTCTAGGACCTCCTCTTGCATGAGAATCTCGTCCTCGTACTCCTCGATGATCTCCTCAAACTTGTGATCGCCGGTGGTCACGATCTTCGCCAACTCATTCTCTACATGCATGCGATGGTGATGCAACATTAAGCATTTAGGCAACAACAACTCTTAAACTAAGAATACACAGACTAAGCTACTAAGCTAGCTCAGATGACTAAGGCACTAAGCTAACTATCATCTTCATCAAGCAAGGTGTTGGATTCAACTAACAAACCCTTAGCTTGACAAATTAAGGATATATCTTTATTTCTACTAATGATTTAATGTATACTGAAACAAAGAGCATCTAACTATCCTAATGTTTAGTCTATTCTAAAGCTAAAAAATTATAGTGAGCACACAATAATACAATGAAGCTACTATAAAAATTTTAGGACTAAAGCTATCACAAATTTACCACAAAAAATCCTACAATATTTAACCTAATAATATTGAGCACCCTTAGAGGATTTAATAGCTCCTGGTATCAACATGTACATATATGAACTAAATACACTAACAAATAGAGCACAATTTTAGGAACCTAACATAAATTGTTTTACAATTTTTGGACACCTACATGATTTTATATGATTTACCAAAGATCAGCTCAAAAATTAAATTAGAAAACTATTTCTAATTCGTTACGAAAAAGAAAAATGAATTCTCCTGCGCGGCACATACGCATGGCCCACGCGACACAGCGCGCGTGCAGCGGCTCACAAGCGTCGCCCACATGAGGCTGGCCCGCTCGCAAAACAGCCGTGCCGGGGGAAATCCCGCGCGCGCTAGTTTTTTTCTAAAATAGACCTCGCACTTCTCCTGAATTACAACTAAGACCTAACATTATTTTCCCCTCTCAAACCTTCTCACTTAACCCCTTGGCCTTTCCCTAATTCACCTGTGTGCACCCCCTGGCAGCTTAGTGCACGGTGGCAATGACACGGCGCGACTATGCCGGCCACCAGAGGCTCACGCTGGCCCGTCGGTCAGGCCGACCTTTAACTACGGTCCAACCACCTACACCAAGCAATAACGTGGGCGGTGGAATGTGCTAGAGTGAGCTGCAGTGATGCGCGGCCGTCCGCTGCGGTGGCGCAGCTGCCCCGACGATCTAGATCCCCTAAGAACCTAACTAGCTAGTGAGGGAGCATCAGTAGACTACCGTGGACCTAGCCAAGGATACGGTTGGGGTGGAGGATGGCGGAGGAGGGCTAGCCACGTGTGGCCGAGCCGTGCGATGGCACATCGCGGTGGCACAGTCGCATCAGCGATGACAGAGAGGCAGTAGCAGTTTGGCTAAGGCACACAGGGTGAAGAGAGAGTCAAGGCAATGCTAGTAGTGAAGGTGAATTGGCTCGGGAGGGACGGTAGGAGGGCTGCCCACATCCACGGCCAGACGCGGCCTTATCGGCACGGCGGTGGGGAAACTCCAAAATTGGAGCTTCGCCGTGCATGCTTCAAGGCTGGGTGGGGTCGGGCAGCGAGAGGACATGATGGTGAAGCCGTGGATGTGATAAATTGAATGGAGGTGATCGCTTGCTAGGTAATTTGATAGCGTGGTTCGACGGCGGCAGCGGAGGGAGAAAGAGAGAGAGATAGATCGATAGGTGGCACAGCATGGCCTTGCCTTGGCGAGACATGCTCGACGCGACTGGGAAGGCATGCGTGTACGTCCTCGACCAGCCATGGCCCATGTGACGCAGCGCCATAAATGGCAAGGCGACAGCGAGCCTGGCCTCATGCACGCGATAGAGGCGGCAACGCACTGGGCCAGTAGCAGCGTAGAGATGCAGAGGGAGACATGGACATGACAGTGAGGTGACAACACCGGCAGCGGTTGCGTCGCAGCGTGGGGCGGGTCGACAGTGTGGCAGCATGGCGGGGCCAGCTGCAGCACCGCCCGGCTGAACAAGCAGCGGCGGTGGCTCCGCGCACTAGGAACCAGATGTGGCCTGGCCACAGCAAGGCCAGAGCAGCTATGGCTGACCACGCGTGGCAACACGTGTGCGCATGGGACAGCCAGCGTGGCGGCGCCGAGCATCCGAGCATGGTGACCATGCCCACACGGCCAACCAGCCTAAGACCGTGTCATGCACGAATTTTAAAGTCCCTATAAAAACTAAACGGTTGCTTTCAATTTGCAATTTCTAGGCTAGTAGAAATAGTAGTTAGTAATATCATTTTTCGACATCAAGTATTTCACTGTCATCTACAAAGTTCAATTTCCAAACTTTATTTAAGTGCCACATATATGTTATATAGCATTTTTGTTTAATAAAAATTAGTTTTAAACCCTACTTGATACATATGAGTTATGGAATAGCTTATCATTTAACCTTTTTATTGATCATCTGAAGTTACAAAAATGCTATCTACACATTCCATCACATGCATTATCACATAAACATGATGCTCATGACATGGTTTAGAAGTTTGTTTAGGCCGTAACACTGAGGGTGTTACAACTCTCCCCCCTTAAACAAAATCTTGTCCTGAGATTTCACGTGAGTGCCTAGTGAAGGAAAAGGATAAGAGTAAGCTTTTAACATAAACTACTACCTCAGCACACTGGGGAGAAGATGGGGATAATGCTCTAGAATATAACTCTCCTGCTCCCAAGTCGCTTCATCCTCCGAATGATTTTGCCACTGGACTTTATAAATTTCACCACTTTGTTTATAGTAACTCTCTCTTTTTCATCCAAGATTTTGACAGGATGTTCAATATAAGAAAGATCAGGTTGGAGAGGGAGTCCTTCAATTTCCACCACTTCCTCAGGAACTCGTAAACACTTCTTTAATTGGGAAACATGAAAGATATTATATACTGCTGACAAAATATCCAAAAGTTGGAGATGATAAGCAACCGCACCACATCGCTCCAAAATCTTATAAGGTCCAACATAATGTGGAGCTAACTTTCCACGGACTCCAAACTGATGCACACCTCTCATCGGGGATACCTTTAGGTACACATGGTCAACAACTTCAAACTGCAAGGGCCTTCTCCTCTTGTCCGCATAAGCTTTCTGACGATTCTGAGCCACTTTCAAATGACTCTAAATAACACTGACCTATTCTCTTGCTTCATTGATAAAATTAGGTCCAAAGTAACCACGGTCACCCACTTCAACCTAGATAAGAGGTGTTCTACATTTCTTGCCATATAAAGCCTTGAAAGGTGCCATTCGAATGCTCTCTTGATAGCTATTGTTATAGAAAAACTCAGCTAAAGTCAAGCATTCATCCCATTTTTCTAGATAAGAAATGGCACAAGCTCTCAACATGTCTTCAAGTACTTGATTGACCCTTTCTGCCTGACTATCAATTTGCAGATGATAAGCTAAACTTCTGAGGAGATGGTACCAAGACATTTTTGGAGTTGCTCCCAGAAACAGGAGACAAAAACTAATCCTCTATCCAAAACAATGGTAAGAGGAACCCATGCAAAGGTACAATCCGATCAAATATAGCTTGGCATACTTCTTGGCTGAATACCTTGTATCCACCGGGAGGAAATGAGCAGACTTGGTGAGGCGATCCATAATGACCCAAATAGAATCTTACCCGTTTGCTGTGTGGGGCAAACCCATAACAAAGTCCATAGAAATATCCTCCTATTTCTAGACAGGAATAGGCAGGGGCTGTAGAAATCTAGGCGTACACATATGGTCTGCTTTAACCCTTCCACAAATGTATCATTCTGAGATGTATTTGGTAATATCCTGTTTCATTTTTGGCCACCAATACAAGTGATGCAAATCATGATACATCTTGTTACTTCCCGGATGAATGGATAATTTAGAATTGTGAGCTTCATCCAAAATTTTTCTCCTAAGCTCATCACTTGAGGGAACCACCAAACAGTTCTTGAACTTCACCACACCTTGATCATCAAAACTGAAATGAGGACCACGCCCTTCGGTGATTATCTTCTTGATATGCGGAATTTTCGAAGCATTTTGCCTTTGCTCTATAATAATTTGTTCAAGTAAATCTGGGACTAGAGCAATATGGGCTAACACCTCAGAATGGATGAGACAAAGATTCTTCTTCAACTTGATGCGACTTTTGACTTAAGGGATCAGCCACCATATTAGCTTTTCTAGGGTGATAATGAACTTCTAAGTTATAATCTTTGATTAACTGCAGCCACCTCCATTGCCTCATATTCAACTCAGATTGAGTAAAAATATATTTGAGGCTCTTATGATCCATGTGGATATGCACTTTATTTTGCAACAGGTAATGTCTCCAAATTTTTAGAGCGTGCACCACTGCAGCCAACTCTAAATCATGGGTGGGATAATTCAACTCATGCTTTCTCAACTGACGTGAAGCATAAGCGATCACACGTCCATCTTGCATAAGCACACATCCCAGTCCAGTCCTAGAGGCATCGCAATACACATCAAATGGCCTATCAATATCTGGTTGGGTAAGAATAGGAGCAGAGGTAAGAAACTTCTTTAGGGCTTAGAAAGCTTCTTCACAAGCCAGACTCCATACAAATTTGATATCATTCTGGAGCAACTTGGTCACTGGATGAGCTATTTTGGTAAAATCAGGGATGAAGAGCCCATAATACCTAGCAAGACCAAGGAACTGACGAATCCACTGCACCTTGCCAGGATACACAGAGATGCCTTTAGGTGTCAGGACATGTCCCAAAAACTACACTTGATCCAACCAAAACTCACACTTGCTGAATTTGGCATACAGCTTGTGTTCCCGCAATCAAGTCAGGACTATCCGAAGATGTTGTGCATTCTCTTCATTGTTCCTGGAGTATATCAAAATATCAACAATGAACACCCCTACAAACTTGTCCAACTCGGCATAAAGACTGAGTTCATGAGGTACATGAAGAATGCAAGAGCATTGGTGAGACCAAAAGACATGACTAGGTATTCATAAACCCATACCTAGTAGAGCAAGCTGTCTTTGGTATATCTTGTGGCCGGATCTTAATTTGGTGATACCCAAAACGAAGATCAATCTTTGAAAACACCTTGGCACCAGCCAACTGATCAAACAAAGTATCAATACGAGGTAAAGGATAATTGTTCTTAATGGTTACCACATTAAGAAGGTGATAATCCACACACATCCAAACGAGTGTCGTCCTTCTTCTTCACAAAAATAGCTGGACAACCCCATGGTGAAGAACTTGGACGGATGAATCCCTTCTCCAACAATTCCTCTAACTATTTCTTCATCTTAGCCAGTTCCATTGGAGCCATGCGGTAGGGATGCCACGAAATAGGAGCAGTACTAGGTTCTAACTCAATGGCAAACTCCACATCCCAGTCCAGTGGTAACCCAGATAGATCTTTAGAAAAGACATCCAAAAACTCACAAACCATAGGAATAGAGGCAAGATCAGGAGAGGCATCAGTATGAGCAATGATTGGCAAGGTAGGGACTGAGGGCATAAGGAGAGACATTCTATCCTTAGAAGAAGGAAGCTTTAACTCAACAACTCTATGACTGAGGTTTAGGACTACCCCATAAGTTCTCAACTAGTTCATTCCTAGAATTGCATCTATGCCATGCCCAGGCAATAACTTGAATTGGAGACGATAAGAATGAGTTGCTCGCACTATTCTCACTGTGTCTGTTCGAGTGTTAACGCACAACTACGCACCCAGAGTTCTGATTCTATAGGCAATAGGAATAGCCATAGTAGATGTATTGTGCCTTTGTGCAAACCCCATACTCATGAATGAATGTGATGCACCAGAATCAAATAATACATATGCTGGGTGAGAATCAATGGTGAACATACTACCATCACAGGCTCTCCCTGTGGAATCTCCTTAGCCTCGGTGAAGTTAACCTATCCTAAGCGACTCATGGGCACCTTTCTTCACAATGATAGTCATCTAGACCAAATGAGAGTTGGCTGAAGGATGAGAAGACTGAGTGAGCTGGTTCTGGGGGCAGTCACGAGCATAGTGTCCTTCCTTGCCACACTTGAAACAAGCACCCAGCTTGTTCCCCTATCCCTGATGAGGTGGAACCGGCTGCCCCTGAGGCTGTTGCACCTGCTGAGTAGGTGCATGGTACTGAGTGGGAGGTGCCTGGTGAGTCTACTGAGTCTGGCGAGATGACTATCCACCCAAAGAGTGATAGAACACCGTCCTCACCACCTGTACCTTCTGTGACTATGGGTAACTAGAAGACCTAGTGATCACCCTCTTACGCTTCCACTCAGCCTAAGAGTCACGCTAAAGTCCCTCCATAGCAATAGCAGCATTCATCAAAGCACCAAAGGTCTGATAGCCCCCTATATACAACTTCTCTTGCAAGATGCATGAGAGACCGCAATTGAAATGGTCCATCTTCTTCTCATCAGTATCCACATGGGTCCCAGCATACTATGTAAGATGGTTGAGCTTGTTCACATACTCCATCACAATCATGTTTCCTTGCTTCAGCTCAAGAAACTCGGACAGCTTCCTATTCAGCAAACCAGCAGGAATATAGTATTGACGGAAGGCAGTGGTAAACTCCCGCCAAGTCACATGGTGGTCCACAGGCAGCATGTCATTGAAAGTGACCCACCAAGCACTGGTAGTTCCTAGAAGCTGCTATGCGACAAAAGCGCACCTTCTGCTCATCAGTAACATTGAGCAGCTGAAACCTCTGCTCTAGAATACGAAGCCAATGCTCCATGTCTAGAGGCTCAGCAGTCAGCATGAACATGGATGGGTGTGTCCCTAAGAAGTCCTGATAGGAACAGGGCCTCTCGGGACCACGGGCACCACCCCTGTTCTTGCCATTTCCACCATGTCGACGAAATATGGTCGGCAGTCTACCTAGGGGTATGCCCAAGGTAGTAGATTGTCGGTAGACAGATGCGCAAGCCACAAACAAGATGGTGACGCAAGACTAACATGAGGTTTTATCTAGGTTCGGCCGCCAAGAAGGCGTAATACCTACGTCCTGCGTCTGATTGTATTGCTGTATGTTAATGAAAGATGTTTTTTAGAGGGATCCCTTGCCCGCCTTATATAGTCCGGGGGGCAGGGTTACAGATCTGGAAACTAATCCTAGCCAGTTACAATTGCCATATGTGGCCGGATAAGGATTCCTATTCTAACCGACCAGGATCCTGCTTGATCGCCAAATCCGCCTTAACTCCTTGCGCAGGACTCCAACCAGGTTGGCTGGGCCATGTGTCGTCTTTCGGATGGACCGGACCCATCGATCTGGGTCGGCCCAAGCTTAGGCGTAAGGGTATAGGGGTTAATACCCCCACAGCTAGTCCCCGAGCACCATGTATTATGCTGTGACACGCCATTTCAACCTTCTCCGACAAGTTATGCCCGAGTCCTTGACATCTTCCGACCACCGTCGTCGCCGGAGAAATAGGTTGTCCGAAGAATGTATGGTGCTCTTAAGAAAAAAGAAAAAGATTTCTGTCCCGGGAAGTGTGCCCACTTGTATTTCTGAAAAGAAATGTAAGTGCGTCTTGAAGCGTAGCATCTTTGATCATCAGAGGCGTAGTGGTCGAAAAACAAACACATTCACCGCAAGGTGAAGTGTGCCCACTTAGTCCCCAAGCCTGGTAGTAGGTGAAGTAAGCACGTGGTGCCAGGGTCTAAAAAGAATTCCCAATTAAGTTGAGAACCCAATCGTCGTACAGGCGATACGAGATGCACCGGCAGGTGCATCGTACCGATGTAGTCCCCGAGCTTGCTGGAAGGCGAAGTATGAGCCTTGTAGTAAAGTCTAAACAAATGTCTCTCAACTATATGTGAGTACAAATCACATGTAGCCGAGGAGAACAATTCTTCGATCAGTGGTCGGGATATCCCCCGAGCACACCAGTTGTCGGAGCAGTCTCCGAGCACGATAGTGGTCGTAGTAGTCCCCGAGCACGTTAGTAGTCGGAGTAGTCCCCGAGCACTTCAGTGGTCTGGGCGGTCCACGAGCATGGCAGTGGTCTGTGCAGTCCTCGAGCACAGCAGTGGTCTGGGCAGTCCCCGAGCACAGCAGTGGTCTAGGCAGTCCCCGAGCATAGCAGTGGTCTGGGCAATCCCCGAGCACAGCAGTGGTCTGGGCAGTCCCTGATCCATCCTTAGCGTGAAACGGGCATCTAAAACGTGAACGCCATTGATGTATTTATTCGGTGTATTTATTTATCTCTATTCTCTGCCAAGTCTAGTCTGACACGCCTGGTCAAAAAAGCAAATGGGTATAGTACGTCATTCTGTCTTCTTACTCTTTTCTGGCAAATAGTCGCTTGGCACCTGTATGGAGGCGCGTCAGTGTGGGCCCTCTTACACTATTAACGAAGAGGCGCGTACACTGGTAATGAAGGAGTGTGTTTATTGGCATAGATCTCGAGGTTGTGTAAACAACCGTCTGCGGCGTGCGTGCGCACATCTCCCAATAATCTCAGGCGGACAAAACGATGGAGCTCTTTGTTTTATATAATGTAGATCTGGTAAGTTACTCACACCATTCCCCATTGTCATTCGCCGCCGCAACCCTCTTCTTCCTCCTGCCAAACCCTATTCCTCCAAAAATCGTCGCCAATCCCCTTGCCACCGCATCCACCCCCTTAGTAAGGACAGACTAATGGCGAAGAGAGACGCCCAGAAGAAAGGCGGGGTCATGGCGAAGGAATGGTGGAAGTCGCGGAGCAATGAGCAGACCATCGAGGACCTCGTCGCCATGGGAGTGCTCCACAACAAGGCACTCGCGGGATGGCGTGCACTGGAAGGAGAAAGCTTCCCCGATCCACAACCAGGTGAGATTGTGGTTTTCAAAGACTTCTTCAAACGGGGTTTCGGAATTCCAGTGCACCCTTTCCTTTAGGGTCTCTGCTTGTACTATGAGATTGGGATTTGCAATCTGCATCCCAATTCAATTCTCCTTATCTCCACCTTCATTCATCTCTGTGAGTCTTATGGTGGCTTCCAGCCCCATTTCAACCTCTTTCGCCACCTGTTCTGTCTTCGGAAGAAAGGGAGCGGTGGCTCGAAGATAGCCGGAGGCGCCTACCTGAATCTACGCGACGGCATGAAAGCACAATACTTGCACTGCCCCTGGAACACCTCGCTGGATGAGTGGTACAAGAAGTGGTTCTACATCCATGAAGAGCCGAACACCATCACCCTGTGTGACGTGAGACTGATTCTAGAGAAGAAGAATAGCTGGACAGAAAAGCCCGAGAACCTAGAGCAGATCGCCGAACTGCTCGGGATGATGCCGTGGGGAAAGCTAGATGGCCCAAGTGTGGTCGGGAACTTCATCAGCCGAAGGATCCAGCCCTGCCAAAAGAGGGTTCATCCAGGCTTCGAGTACCAGGGAAGCACCGATCCGACAAGGACCAGGAAGGAGCCGCTCGACAAGACGGAAATCAAAGCCAGGATTGGGGAGCTATTCAACCTGGCCGATCCCAATTATGTCAGGCTGAACGACATCGAGCACGCCTTCAAACTGGCCCGACCTCCCCCAAAGGTAATTGATGCCTCCTTTTAACTATAGAGTCATGTTGTAACAAGAAATTGACTGTTGCCCCCGCTTTGTGTCGCAGTGGAATGGTCGTGACCGGGCAGCAGTGTTCGTGTCACCTCCCCCCGGTGTAGATTGGCCACAAGCTGCCAACCCAGCCGCCGCATGCAGACCAGCAGCCGGGACCGACGGCGCCCATCGGGGCACTTTCGAGACTATGGAGGACGACCGACCGAGCCGCTGGCAAGCGTCCGTGACCCGACAACGACGTAAGCTATCTTCCCTCAGCCGGACGACGAAGCGGAGAGGATGCGGACATCTTCCGGCTCATCCCTTGAAAGAGGAGAAGACAAATGGGGTCTTTGAGCGAGGTGGCTCCTCGTGCAAAGAAGTGGTCGCATCACCCACCAACGCAACACACGATACAAGCGAGGGAAACATCGGGCATCAAACCCGACGCACGCTGTACCGGAGGTGGAAAAAGACCCGGTGGAGCCTGCCGAGCATGCGAAGCAGGGACGGTCAAAGCGACGCACCTTTGCCACATCATTCCGCAAATCGAAGCTGTAAGTATCTATATCTTTGATGTAAGCTTGTAATTTGCATTGGATACTACTATCTTCTGAAATTGTCTCTGATATATTAGATCAGCGTCCACCGAGAACCCTGACCAGCTAGCCGGGTGCGGCACAACTTCGCCAAATGACGGTGGGACAAAGCGCCCAATGACCCTACCGTGGAGGAGCACTGTAGTAGGAACTCGCTGGACCTCAAAGAGCGGACAACCGACGCCGATCCCCGGCGGCTGGTCAAGAAGACAAAATGAGCAGAGTACAAGTGCTCCGAGCATGAACCCTGCTAAGGTGGATACCATGGCGCCAAGGGAGCCGGATCTAGCCGAGGAGCAGCAGCCAGAAGTGGCCCAGAGCATTCTGGCCGACGCGACGGCTCGTGGAAAAGCCACGGTGGTTGTGGAGTCTGCAGACTCTAGATAGCAGCGCCGCCCTCGAGCAGGAGGTGAAGAGGAAGAAGTAGAAGAGGTCCTGGGCCGTCCCCAAGATAGGCAACAACATGTATATGTGTCGCGCTATCGGAACGACGGATGGGTTATGCACGAAGAAATCCCAGAGGTCAAAGAGACCCTAAGAGTCGAACGGGCGGCCAAGCGTCTGGTGACAGAAGTCCAGGTACGTTTGGCTTGAATCCTTGACCCTGTTATGTAGTCGAACTGTCTGACTTAGCTTGTCTGTATGTAGGACCTGATGAAAACCACAAAATACCGAAAGAGGTGCTTCGACCAGATTGAAGGAATCACGGCGACCAATAAAGAACTGGTGGCCGAAGTGGAACGCTTGCGGTGCCAACTTGAAACCGCCGACCAGGAGAGGATAGATCGAGAAACACAAAACCAAAACCTGGTCGGCCAGCTCAACAACAAAGAGCTGGAGAAAACAAGTAAAGTTTCATCTTATCATAACAAGTGCAGGACTTGTGTTGTTGTATTCTTGGTAGTAACAGATGTAAGGCAGGTTTAGAAGCTGAAGTGGCCCACCTCAAAGGGGAAAATAACCGTGTGACCGCAGAGTATGGTCGCCTGAAGGAGGACAACGTGAAGCTAGCACGCAGCCAGTCTCAACTCCAAGACCACACCAACAAAATGAAGGAGGAACTAAAAAGTAAGTATTCCAGATCACCTTTCTCATTCTGTTGCCCACCTTGCCATGTTGTGTTTTCACATTTGATGTCTTGTACTGTGTTCAGTTTTGAAAGTCAATGCCAAGAAGCACCTAGAGGCCGTGATCGAGAGCGTGATGATGGAAAGCACGATGCCTCAAGGCCCGAGGAGAGCGCAGACACGTGGGAGAAAGCGGTGCCAAGAAGTGGCAATCGGCATTGTGCCCGATCCTCGACCTTATAGACCCGGCGCTCATAGAGGAAGAGCGAGAGGACGCGCCACTCGGGCTGGTCGAGAGATGAACAAGCGTGGGGATGGTTCGGGGAGTTCGTGAAGGAGGCTAGTGAGTACATGGGTGCCCATGTACTAAGCATGGTGCGTGCCCACTACCCCTCGATCGATCTCAAGCGCCTAGAGGCTAGGGTACCGAAGGAGGTAGACCCGGACAAAGGCGGAGGAGCTTCAGACGGCCCATTTGGACTTGTCGTCAAAGATAATTGGTGATATTAACTTTGTGTGGAGGTGGGACAAGACTGCACTGTGGCACGCCATCGACGACGAGTCATTTGGAAATGCCATCATTGCGAGCCAACCAACGAAGCTCCTGCGGTCTCGACCAGCCGAGCACACCGAGGCCATCCTTCACTCAACTAGCACAAGAGTCCCCGAGACTCGAGTAGGGTATCGAAGCGGCGACGAAGAAGTGCCATGCGCCCGACCACCAATGTAATAGGCTTAGAGCTATAGAAGGAGGACATAGTTGTGTTATTGTGAACTTGAGCCTCTTCAGGCAAGCTTGTAATAACGTAACTGTATAAACTTGTTTGCTTTGTATAAAGCGTATTTAAGCTTGATACTTTATGTTGGTGTAACTAAGTAAAAACGTATTAACGTTCTGTTTAGTTGTACCATCGTGCTCGACACATCATCCCGAAAAGTTTGTGCGGCCCTGGTTTTCCATGTGGTCGGAGTGTGAGGTCTGGTGACCTGTGCACACGTAGACGCAGACAAGTTAAACCAAGGGGGACCTGCCGATCACCCGTAACGTAGAGAACGGATCCCATGCACGTATTGGGAGGAACCGGAGACAGAGCCTGCTCCGAAAACCATAGAAGGGGTGGTGGTCGGCTTTTACTGGCTGAGTTAGAATAACCATAAAACTCAAAGTGACACATTAGAGTGCTCGGAGAAATCATAATTGCTTTATTGAAATAAATCGAAAGTACAAAAGGAGTACATATCTCAGTAGTTAAGCATAGAAACGTCTAAGCTTGTCGATGTGCCAAGAGTTTGGTACGTCCGTACCGTCCAGGCGAGCTAACCTGTAAGACATTGGTCGTGTGACTTCCTTGATCATGAATGGTCCCTCGCATGGGGTTGCAAGTTTGTGGACACCAGCCTGGTTCATCTTCCACTTCAGGACCAAATCTCCAACCATGAAGAACCGCTCTTTAACATTTTTGTTGTAGTACCTGCACAAAATAGCAAGGTATTTGGCGGTACGTACACAAGAATCGAGCCTTTTCTCTTCTATGCTGTTTACTTCTAGCTCCCGTACTTCATTGACCTTGCCCTCGTCGAAGTTCTCTACCCTTGTTGGTCTGAAAGCTATATCGATGGGAGGGGCGCCTCGGTAGCCGTAAACCATAAAGTATGGTGAGACAGCGTTATTCTGGTTGAGTTCGGAGGCCCCAGGACCACGGCTGGTAACTCCTTGAGCCATCTTCCGGGGGCTTTGTCGTTTTCTCTGTACATCCTCTTCTTCAATGCGTTCAAGATCATGCCATTTGCCCGCTCGACTTGTCCATTAGCTCTAGGGTGCGCCACCGAGACGTATTTTACTACTATGCTCCTTTCATCGCAGAAGTCCCAAAAAGTGTTCCCGGTGAACTGAGTACCCAGATCGATGATGATGTTGGGTATGCCGAAACGGTGGATGACCTGGTCGAGGAACATGACAGCCTTTTCTGAAGATGCCTGTACCAAAGGCATGTATTCTATCCACTTAGAAAATTTGTCAATCAACAAAAAACACATGTAAATTTCAGAGCGGTTTGAAGGGCCCGATCATATCGATCCCGGCATGCAAAGGGCCAAGAGGTTTGGTATCGTCGAATCTCGTGTGTTTGGTACGTGGATTCTTTTGGCAAAGAACCGACAACCTCTCACGGTGGCGGACTAGCTTCTGCGTTGCTACTCGGCGACGACCAATAAAACCCTACTCGGAAAGCCTTACCGACCAGTGTTCTTGAGGCCACGTGGTTGCCGTAGGAGCCAGAGTGGATTTGGTCTAGGAGATGTTCGCCTTCTTCCTAGGTTATACACTTCATCAACATTTCTTCCTTTGCGTTTTTGCGCCATAACTTGCCATCGACGAGCAGATACTGCTTACTGCGATGCATTAGGCGCTCGTTTTCTGTCCGATCAGTATAACCGCTGCCATCTGTTAAGTACTTGATGAAGGGTACTCTCCAGTCTGGCTCATGAGTGGTTGGAGGCGGCTCGGTTGTGCTTGGCGCCGGAACCGTAGCCACCAATTGCTGGTCCGGAACTTTGTCGACCGTGGAATCTTACTCTTCGATGGAAGGCGTGAGCAGGTCTTGGACGAATACACCATGTGGGATTTTGGCTCGAGATGATCCTAACTTTGATGGCACATCCATTTGCTTGGTTCTTGTCCTGGACCACGTGTATGTACTCGATGCCATAGAACCTGCCTTCCAGCTTTCTTATCGATTTACAGTATGCGTCCATCTTTTCGCTGGTCATGTCCCAGTCCTTGTTGAGTTGGTTGATGACTAGAGCCGAGTCTCCGTAGACGTAGAGACGTTTGACACCAAGCTCAACCGCAATGCGTAAACCATGCAGGCATGCTTCATACTAGGCGGCGTTATTAGATGTTGGTAAATAAATCCTGAGCACGTACCGGAGCTGTTCCTTGGATGGTGACACGAAAAGAACCCCTGCTCCCGCACCGTCAATTGTGAGAGAGCCGTCGAAGTACACCGTCCAATATTCATCGGATTCCGGAGAGGCAGGCGTGCTTAAGTCTGTCCACTCAACAATGAAATCGACGAGTGCCTGAGACTTGATTGTAGTACGGCTTGCGAATTCCAAGGAGAAGGGGCATAGCTCCATTGCCCATTTGACGATGCGCCCGTTCGCATCCTTATTGCGAATGATGTCCCCTAAAGGGTACTCGGTCATGACCACCACACGATATCCGTCGAAGTAATGTCTCAACTTTCGGGATGTTATCAGTATGGCATAGAGCAGTTTCTAAATCTGTGG
This sequence comes from Miscanthus lutarioriparius, assembly GCA_904845875.1. NCBI lineage: Eukaryota > Viridiplantae > Streptophyta > Magnoliopsida > Poales > Poaceae > Miscanthus > Miscanthus lutarioriparius. The sequence continues at coordinate 28,336,800 of CAJGYO010000015.1, forward strand.
GTACCTGGTCTTAGATTCGTTGAGTACCTCACTGACGAAATAAATTGGCCGCTATACCTTATAGGCGTGGCCTGGCTCGTCGCGCTCAACCACCATGGTAGTGGAGACCACCCGATTGGTTGCTGCAATGTAAAGTAGGAGGGTTTCGTCTTCTCTAGGAGCAGTGAGGACTGGAGGTGATGTAAGGTAATGTTTTAGCTGTGTGAAGGCAACGTCTGCTTCTTCCGACCACTCAAACTTCTCGGATGCTTTGAGTAGTTTAAAAAACGGTAACCCTTTTTCTCCTAATCTTGATATGAAACGGCTTAGAGCGGCCATGCATCCGGTAAGCTTTTGGACATCCTTCACCTTTTTAGGGGGCTTCATGTCTAAGACAGCTTTGACTTTCTCCGGATTAGGGCGTATGCCGTCGTAACTGACGACGTTGCCTAGCAATATACCAGAAGGAACACCAAAGATGCACTTCTTTGGGTTTAACTTCCATTGGAATGTATTGAGGGCCGCGAAGGTACGTTTGAGGTTGTCAACAAGGGTATGTGCTTCCTTGGTTTTGACAACTACATCATCCACATAGGCCTCTACTAGGTCATCCTTTATCTCGTCTGCAAGGCAGGCCTAAATGGCACGTTGGTATGTAGCCCTGGCGTTCTTGAGCCCAAACGACATAGTCGTGTAGCAGTAGGCGCCGAAAGGCGTGATGAAAGACGTCTTGATCTGATCGTCCTTTTTTAGAGCGATCTGGTGATAACCAGAGTAGCAATCGAGAAAGGAAAGTAGCTCGTAACCGGCGGTTGAATCTACGACCTCGTCTATGTGAGGTAAGCCGAAGGGGTCCTTAGGGCAGTGTTTGTTGAGATCAGTGTAATCAACGCACATTCTCCATTCATTATTCTTTTTGCGTACAAGAACCGGGTTGGCTAACCACTCCGGATGATACACTTCTTTAATGAATCCGGCTGCCAAAAGCCGTGTAACTTCTACCCTAATCACCTCCTTTTTGTCGCGAGCGAAACGTCAAAGCTTCTGCTTGATAGGTTTGGCCTTGCTGTTGACATTCAAGGAGTGCTCGATCAAGTTCCGAGGTACACCGGGCATGTCGGTAGGTTTCCATGCGAACACATCCACGTTGCTCCTCAAAAACCCGACGAGCGCGTCTTCCTATTTGGGATCCAGGTTGGCCCCGATAAGGGCTGTTTTGCTAGGGTCGCTGTCGACCAGCTGGATCACCTTGTGCTCCTTTGACTTGATGTTTTTGCGTGGAGTCTCGAGCTCTGGGATCTCCAGGTGGTTGGCTGAGGTCTTCTTAGCGTCGAGCATGGTCTCGGCCATGCGAATAGAGAGGTCGTGGGCCTCTGCTATTTTGAAACTGTCGTCTTCGCAGGTGTAGGCGGCGTACATGTTACCTCGGAGGGTTAGGACTCCTTTCTCGGTAGGCATCTTGAGCACCAGATACCTATAATGAGGTATGGCCATGAACTTGGTGAGCGACGGTCGACCAAGAATAGCATGGTAGGTGCCGTCGAAGTCAGCGACCACAAAGTTGACGTAATCGGTGCGGAAGTGGTCCGAGGTCCCAAACTGCACAGGTAGCGTGATCTGCCCGAGAGGTGTAGAGCTCTGTCCGGGAAGAACACCCCAGAACTGTGCCTCGTATGGCTTAAGATCCGCCTGAGCTATCTTCAGGGCGGGCAGACTGTTCTTGAACAGTATATCAATGGAGCTGCCACCGTCGATTAGTACTCTGTCGAACTGGACCTTGTTGATACAAGGATTGAGGACCAGGGGAAAACATCCTGGCTCCGGTATTGCGGCCCATTGGTCCTTCCTACTAAAAGAGATTTCGCGGTGAGACCACGGAGGGAGCCGGGGATCGGCGAGCAGGTTATCGGTGTTGGCCATGTTCAAACAAGCACGGGCGAGCAGCTTGCGTTCCCGCTTGGTCTTGATGGACACTTTGCCTCCGATGATGGTGTGCACGCGATCAGTTGGCTTGACGTACTTGTGACGAGGGTCTGCATCGTCATCTTCGTTATCCTCATTGCGCTGTTCTGCTACATCGTTAGGCTTGTCGGATGTATCCGGAGCCTGTTGACGTGTATAGATAGACTTGAGAACGTGGCAATTCTCCATGGTATGGTTTGACTTAGGATGGAGCCTGGCAGGGCCCCTTCAATGCTTTGGCGTAGTCGTCTTCGTAGTTACGACGTCCGCCACCCTTTTTAACGGTATTGACCTCGCCGTCGTCTTTCTGAGCACGCTTGCTCCTGTAATCGTTACGGCGGTTACGCTGCTGATTACGTCGGTCGCAGTGGTCGCGGGAGTCGTTGCGCTGGTTGCGGTGGTCAAAACTGTTGCTCCGACCACGGTTGCCACGGTAGTCGTCGCGGTGTGAGGGGTGGTCGGAGCGTGGAACCCTTGCTGCTTCTTCAATAATTATCTTCTTGGCGTCGTCGGCATCCGCATATTTCTTAGCGGTGGATAGGAGCGCTGTGACCGACTCAGGTCTCTTCCGAAGGAGCTTGTCTCTTAGGGCGTCGTGGAAACAGAGGCCAGTGATGAAAGCCTCGATTGCCTCATTGTCGGAGATTGATGGGACCTTGATGCGCATCTCTGAGAAATGCCGGACGTACTCGCGCAGTGGCTCATCTTTCTGATCTCAGATCCGTTGCAGATCGTACTTGTTGCTCGGTTGTTCACAAGTAGCGATGAAATTGTCAATGAAGGCTTGCTTAAGCTCCTGCCAAGAATCAAAGTAGTTCGCCGGTAAGCTGACCAGCCATTGGTGACCTGCATGGCCAACAACGACTGGGAAGTAGTTAGACATGACGTGCTCGTCAGCCATGGCTGATCTGCATGTGGTTTCGTAGAGCATGACCCATAATTCAGGGTTTTCTTTGCCGTCATACTTCTAAAGTTTCTCGAGCTTAAAATTCTTGGGCCATATGACTTGGCGAAGGTGTGGAGTAAACTGCTTCAAACCCGGCGGACCGTGGGCAGTGTCATACTCCATACGGCGATAGCTTTCGTGGGATGCTCGATCGTCAGCTCTCTGGTTGATGCAAGCGCGCAGATCGCGTCCACCGAGGTAATGGCAGAGATCGTTATTGCCATCGCGGCGATCTCAATTGCCATCTGGATTAGCCCTGCAACCGCGGTTATCGCGACGATTGTCGCGGTTGTCTTGGTGATTATCGTCCCAGATATCGCGACGGTTGTCCTCCCGACGGGGTTACCACCGTCATGGCCACCGTTTCCACCTCAATGGTTGTCTGACGGGTCGTTGTTGCGCGAGCCACGTGGGTTGAGTGGCTGTGAGCGGCTTGGAAGCTGGCGACTATGGCTTGACTCGACTGAGATGGATGGAGCCCGGACTTGATTTACAATCTCTACGGTCTGGGCCATGGCAGCCGTCAGATAGGCTTGTATTTCATCGCGAACCGCTTGGGTTTCCGGGGTGTTGGGTAGCCGTTGCATTGTTGCCATGGCGACGGCTACATTGGCACTTGGAGTCCTGAAGACCTGTTTGTCCCCCACCTTGTCGAAAGCATCATTGAGGTCGCGTGGCTGGACCCTGATGCGTCGTGCCTCCTGGTCTGCTTCGGCTTCGATTTGCCGGCGATTGAACCGGTCAATATTGCGCGCTTCGCGCGCGGTCTTTTCTTGTTCTGTTTCGCCAACCGCCGGTGGTTCGTCATTGCTGACAACATGGATCAAATCCCCTCGTCTTGGCGGGAAAGATGGGAATTGTGAAAACCCTGGAGCATGGTCTGGCAGATCCAGATCGTATTGGTGCCGTCGTCTTTCGTGATGTGAAGCTCGGTGTGTACAGATGCTTTTAGATGCGATGCCGACGAGGAGGTGGAGTCGCCCTCTTGAAGCGTGTGGACGGATCCTTCCTGATAATCTTCAGTCCGGATCATGTTGATGAAGTCGCGCGGCTTCGGCCGAGGTCGGTGCATAAAACATAGATCCAAGCAGCGTTGTGGGTTATACGCGTAGCTGGAGGCAGCGTTTTGTAGGCCGTAAGGCTGGACATGGTGGTTCTCCATTGAGGCTGCGTATTCGGAGAGCGGGAGACCCATCGCGGAGGCTGGCCGGCGATGAGCGGAGCGCCCTTCAGGAGTAGATAAGACCACGAGATCTGTACCAAGTCGTGCAGGACGACTGGTCCGAGCTGGTCGGGTAGATCTGTTGTGGGGAGCGGTTACCTGCTCATTAGGTTGACTTTGAATCGTACTTATTAGAGCTAGGGTTTCAGCGAGTTTGGTGCCGACCCGATCGATGGAGTTGAGCAGGTCGGTGTTGTCGATCTGCTTCCCTTTGTAGCGGGGAAGCGGACGACGAGTCGTCGGCGTGGCTGAAGATGATGTAGGCATGGTCAAAGCCAGATGTACCGTGGTCGGAGCCAGATCCATCGTGGTTGGAGCCAGACATACCGTGGTCGGAGCCCGATCCATCGTGGTCGGAGCCAGACGTACCATGGTCGGAGCCAGATCCATCGTAGTCAGAGCCGTAGCCGATGTAGGTGAAGCAGTGGTCGGCGCATACTGAATCCACGCCTCCTCCGTGGTCATGACGATGAAGTCGTCGGAGCCGGTGGTCCAGGTGATCTGGCCGACGGTGAACGTGAGGCCGTTCGGCGTAGCCATGGAGCCGGAGGTGATGACCGTCTTGTTTGTTTGAGAGGAAGCGATCGCACCCCTACCGCGCGCGCCACTATCGATTTAAATATGGTCGGCAATCTACCTAGGGGTATGCCCAAGGTAGTAGATTGTCGGCAGATAGATGCGCAAGCCACAAACAAGATGGTGACGCAAGACTGACACGAGGTTTTATCCAGGTTCGGCCGCCAAGAAGGCGTAATACCTACGTCCTACGTCTGATTGTATTGTTGTATGTTAATGAAAGATGTTTTTTAGAGGGATCCCCTGCCCGCCTTATATAGTCCGGGGGGCAGGGTTACAGATCTAGAAACTAATCCTAGCCAGTTACAATTGCCATATGTGGCCGGATAAGGATTCCTATTCTAACCGACCAGGATCCTGCTTGATCGCCAAATCCACCTTAACTCCTTGCGCCGGACTCCAACCAGGTTGGCTGGCGCGTCGTCTTTTGGATGGACCGGACCCATCGATCCGGGCCGGCCCAAGCTTAGCCGTAAGGGTATAGGGGTTAATACCCCCACACACCGGGGCCGCCATGGGCAAAGCCACCAATAGCCTATGGCAGCATCTCCAAGACATGGGCTAACTCTCAATGAGCAGCCATCATCTCGACATGGGTCATCGAAGGCGGTGGTGGTGGCGGAGGAGGACCAAGGAATGGGGCCTCGTGGCTCTCCCCATTAGCATTGCCATGATCATCGCCGCGACCACTTTTGCCCTAGTCTTCACCAAGACCATGGCCCATCCCAACACTGGTGCTCCCACGACCAGACCTCAGGTTCATCTGTAAATAGATAGGAACCCACCATTATGTACAAGGCCTCCATATTTAGAAACAAAAGGCTAAAGAGATGATAAGGCCCAATAAATGGTTACTAGCGAGACTTTTCCTTAAGAGTTAAAGCATTTCTCTTTATTTATTATCCTATCAATTTACTACCCAAAAATTATACGTGTGGGGGAGTTTAGTTTAAGCAAGATTCTCTTTTCATGATGCATGGATCGACCTATTCGTTCGCTCAGGCTAGAATATAGCGGCATTCATATATAATTTTTGGCACAGCGCACACTCACTTCCCGTACGCGAAATGATTCTTACGCAGCGTAAGTTAATGTACCTACAGAAGATTGATTAGATAAAACTAGTGCCACTGTCCTAGATAGACCATATTACTAGGGCTTATACTTATTTACATAATTTATCGCATCCTACTTTTCGCAAAGCTTCTGTTGGTCAAATTTTAGGTTTTGAAAAGAGTTTTTAAACTCGTAGACTCATTATTGGCTCTGATACCACCTATGGTAGAACCGCCTGAAATAACACACTTTCGGAGACACTCGTCTTCCACTAGACACTAAGCACCTTGAAAGTTAGCTACACCGGATAGTTCCCTCAAGCACACCCCACGGGAGAACTCAAAACAATCCACGTTTTATATCTAGAATCCAATAATGAGTACGAGCTTACAATACTTAGTCCATTTCATACAACAAGAGTTCTTGGAAATTATTTATTACAATACCAGAGTTCAGAGTGCGATAATTAAACAGCGGAATGAAAATAACATCTAGCAAAAATGATACAAGGATCCGTCTGTGCCCACTAGAAGAATCCTCCATACTATAGCTACTCCTTAAGCTACACCTACAACATGGGTAAAATAAACCCTGAGTACACAATGTACTTGCAAGACTTACCTGACTAGTGGGAATAGTTTCCCAACTCTCAAGGATATGATAGGCAATATGGGTTTGTTGTTTTCTTTTTGTTTGCGGAAAGCATTACCAATAGTTCATCCTTACAGTCAAGTTTTATTAGCAGTCATGATTACTTCATTAGCTAACCATTCTAGGTAATCACCTGTTCTACTTTCAAGCAAGGGTTGAGCAATCAGAACTATTTCACCATCTTTCATCTTTTAGTTCTTACTACAGTGCTAGACCATAGCCAAGTCGTACCATCTCATGGAAAAAGCGATTCACGAACCAATATATCCCAGCTGGGTACCCCGAAACACATGCCCCGTTTGTACCCTAGGCACAAACAAGACAAACCCATTCCACTCCTATCACGAGGTCTAGGTCCCTCTCCAAACTTAGACTCCAAGCCCCCACACTTGAGACCCGGTCTTAGTATGGTGCTTAGACCTCCACCTTTCCCCACCTCCAATCAGTCAGTCCGAAAAGAGCCAGAACCCATGACAAGAGCATAACAAGCCTTCCCGCTCCCATTAGCAAGTATGTGCTCAGGATAATAAGTGTGTGACCTGACTACCATCCACAGCAATGGACGGTCCTTAATCGACACGGACAGGAAAAACAGTGTAACCAAGCTAATCCCCATTGGCCGCAGGACACAACCTATTACACCCACCAATACCCATACCATATCCCTGCCATATCTCCATTTTTCCTTTCACTCTTTTTATCATGAGAGTAATTATAATAATCACCTATTATGAGTAACGACAAGTTACTCATGCTACCGAAACCCTAAGCATAGCAGCTACTAAAACCTGCACTAGTAAGACTCTTAGGATAGATATATCTATGCTTGTGGTCCCAACAAATTCCTGTAACATAATTGCACATAACATATATAAACAGTGATTATAAAAAATAAGGGGTTATGCACCGTGGCTTGCCTTGGGCAGGCGTGGTGTCAGCTGAGTCAGTCAGTGATGGCTCCGGGACCTCCTCCTACAAGAGGACCTCCTCCTCCTCATACTCCTCGACGATCTCCTCGAACTCATGATCGCCGGTGGTCACAATCTCCGCCAACTCGTTCTCTACATGCATGCGATGATGATGCAACATTAAGCATTCAGGCAAAAACAACTCTTAAACTAAGAATATGCATACTAAGCTACTAAGCTAGCTCTGATGACTAAGGTACTAAGCTAACAATCATCTTCATCAAGGAAGGTGTTGGATTCAACTAACAAACCCTTAGCTTGGCAAATTAAGGATATATCTTTATTTCTACTAATGATTTAATGTATATTGAAACGAAGAGCATTTAACTATCCTTGTGTGTGTACAGAAAAATTCTACCTAAGTAGATTTTTCTTCCCTTCTTGATCCATATGCGTAACACTCGAGTTGGATGGTTGCAGTAGCATATTGGTTTGCCTAGACGCAGGGAGCCACATAATGCGCGATGAGACAGCAACTGCAAGGCGTTGTGGATTTTGTAATACTCTTGGAACTTGCCGCCTTGGACCGATGAATGGAAAAATAGTTTTGTCCTTCATCCTTGCCTTGGAATGGATGGCCAATTTGTGGGTCAGAACTGTAGCACAATGATTACGCCTAGCCTAAAGATCAATTTTGATGAGGTGATGCGACGAGAAGGGAGGAACCCTAATATTGTTTTCTTTAGTCTTGTATCTAGCTTTGATAGCACTGTTAGCAAAGAATGCAAATATAGATCAATCACGAGACACAAATTTTTACGTGAAAAATCCTTGCGAGAAAAACTACGGGCACCGACTGACAATCTTTGCTATATGAGGAGAGTTTACAAAATGTAGAGAATACTCTACCTATACGATTTACAAGATTTATATATAGGACAGACAAACTGTAGTATAATATAGAAACAAATCCTCAGACTAACATAGCCCGATCGCGGTCTCTCCAGGCGTCCCCTGAGATTAACGTTAAAGCTTAGATGATACTCCAACATCCATGTCCAATTTTAAAAAGTCTATTTGTCTTTTCTATTTTTAGATTAAATTACTCTATCATTATTGTAGTTGGTACAACCTGCTTCTTTTGGCTCTCAACGAAGTGGAGCAAGCCTTGTGATCAATATATGGTTATTACTGGAAATATAGCCACGTTTAAAGCTTGAAATGTTTCCAAATGAAAAGTAAAAGAGAAAAAAGCCAATATTTATTTGCGCATAAGGAAAACAAAGAGTGACATGTTCATGTCACAAGGATAAAAAGAAAATAAAGGGCACCTATCCAAATTAATGCACGCAAGATCATGGTCTGCGAAAACATACTAGTTGTGTGAAGGTGACCATTCAGAAAGATCTCCTAAGGTAAAGCCCTTTATATGGTACAACTCTAGAGATTCTGTTGTGTTTTGCAAGATCATAAACTGTTACACAACCCACCCTTAGGGTGAACCGGTGAAGAACACACCTGGTGCCAATGCTACCCTATCCCGTCGCAGTTAACACACATGGGTGGTGTCTATATGTCTAATCCTTTGTCAGGATAGAGTGAAATACACTATTAGTTTCTAAACTTTTCACATTCCCATTTAGATTCATAAACTCTCAATGTGGTTATCTAGGTTCTTCAACTTTTCAAGTGTATCATTCTAAGTTCAATCTAGGTCCAGTCATGAACCTAAACTCACACTTTGAACAAACCACTTGAAAAGTTGAAAAACCTAGATGATATCTTTGAGAGTTCATGGACCCAGATAAGAATATAGTAAACCTTTAAGGATCCATGGTGCATTTGATTTCTTAGAATATATAGTTGTAAACAGGCCCTAGGAGAAATGTTACTTAGCTTGATAGGGCATGATATGGATCAGCATCACACAAAAAAGGTTAATTGAAAATGTAATGAGTGTTGAAGAAACATAACGCTTAATTTTCAAACAGTGGTGTGTGTGCCTCTCTCATATAACAAAGTTTTAACTGTTGAAAAACTAATGCGCAGTTAGCAACAGAAATGAGATTACAGTTTGCAAAAAATTTGTGCTTGACAAGAACAAATTGTAAGAAAATTGGGTCGTAGCAGAAAAGATCTTACTAATTTAATAGTCATCACTCAAACCTTACCTTTTCTATGAGAGTATCTGCCAAAGGTTCCTGATGCAATACTCTTTTTTTCCCTCTTGACCATACTGCTCTGAACAAGAAAAAGAACACTAATGAATGTAGGGAATAGTTATGTTAAGCATGGGTGTAGCACCCGGTTTTAAGATCAAAACTAGATACGTACCATATGTGAGCCCAGAAAGTCAAATCTCACATATAGCTACAAATAAGGGTAATATCAAAAGACAATGCTTATTACATAGCGTATTAGTATAAAGAATACAACCTCTAAGTATAGACAACGGAAAGACAACTTCGATCTTCAGGTGAAGACTCCACTTTCACAGGGACTACTGACTAGTTGATCACTAGCCTAATTCCTCCAAACTCTAGCAATCTGGTACCCATCCGGGATTTTTATCCAAATATGTGAAAAATAAAGCAAGCATAAGTACATGTCGTACTCAACAAATATAACACGGGGTTCATGAGGCTCAAAATGCTGACATTGGTTTAACTACGATTAGCTTTTAATTGTCACAGTTTTACCAAAGGAGTGGCAACAAGTTTATCACAAGCCCATATAAACACATGATCAGGTAAACATAAATAATGAATAGCATAAACAATTAACCATTAGTGAGCATCTTCATCATCCATATCATTAGTGTTCATCATCTATTCCGTAAGGGTTCCAAGGCCGCTCGTGACCGTGAGCATGGTTGATATACCAGTTTTACACTCTACAGAGGTTGTACACTTTCACTGTGAGTCGTGATTTACCCTTTCGCCCAAGGTCATGAGCCTCTTGACCCATTACCAAGGAAGGTCGGCAGGGTTCACTATGAAGCCTTTCAAAGGTTCGTCTAACAAGTTAGGGCCGCTAAGGTTTCCCCATTAGTAAGCATAAACCCCCCCTCCAAGGAGTGACTAACAAAATACAAAGAAACCAAAGTGCACCCTCTTGGCAGGTCGAGATCATACAAACCGGAGCCCCTCTTACGCCACAAAGGTAACCTCTAACAAGCTAGAAAAGGTCCTCATACTGAGCTAAAGCCAGAGCCATATAACCCTCACAGTTGTACTATAAGTCCTGGATGATCACTTACAGATAAGTCCTTAGAGAGAGGAATCTAGAGCATTTAGAAAATAGCTAAACACTCTAACCCCCTGTTTCCATGTTGCTAAAAAGCATCTTTTAGTGTTTATTACATATACCATTAGTCAAGTTACAAGATCATGGTTGTACTTGAGCACTAGCATCAAACTACCCAAAGCAATAACCCAAAGGTATCAAGGTACAGGGTAACAAAGTACTAGTAAATCCTTAGTGGTAGTCAAGGTAGACACATGCAGCATAAATTAAATGATTAAATGTGTATAGGACAACAAGAAAGATCCCATGCTATACTTGCCTTAAAACACCGATCCTTCGGTAAGCTTAAATCTTCAACATTCTTCTTCTTGATCACCACGTATATCTCATCGACTGGACGTAATCATAAAGCACCACACAAGCATCCATACAATCATACATGAAGCAAACAATAGAACTAAATCAGAATAGTACACCAATCATAGAAAAATAAGTGAAAGAGTTTGAAACACGATTCTACGCATTGCTATGAACACACAGTGGCGAGAAGCAATCTAATCGGAGCTACGGTTGAAAAGATACAACTACCGAGAGATCTGCTTTATACGCAGAAAACAAAACTATAAGCTTCATTTATTTTAACTATATAAAATCTTATATAAATTGAATTAAGTCAAATTTAGATTCGAATTATAAAACTAAAGTAAAACAAATCATATTTTATTTACAAAACCCAATTGCATAATTATTAATCAAGATATGATTTAAACCATAAAATTTTAGAAATAGTAATATGGTAACCACTATTACTAATGCGTAGATCTCATTTCTATGAATCTAACGCAACTTAAATGGGTCAAAACGGAGCTAAAACGCAGAAGATATGAAATAAACAAGATTTCCTTTATTAAAATAATAGATTAAATCTAACCTCGAATTTTAAAAGTTGAAAATATATCTAATAGTAGTATGAACATGTAGGTTATGAAATTATGAACCTAACACAAGTTGAATGGGTCAAATCGAAGTTAAAACGGAGAAGTTATGGTTAAAACAAAATCAGTGGCAAATCTGTAAATAAGTGAAAACGTATTTTGGATCTAAACCGAAGAAACTACGCTTTACAAAAGAAGAAAACGTGTTGTGGGAATACGTCATGGACTGCGGGTTAATTTGGCAAAAATAGAGGGGCTCTATAATAAAAATACCAGTGAAAGGGTATCTTCTAATCTGGGCCACAGATTTCCAGATGGATGGCTCAGGACGATCGTAAGTATATGTGTATTTCCATTGTATTACTGGATTTGGTTTTGTAAAGGAAAACGGCCACAAAACATATACATGATGTCACGTGATGTCATCAAGCTAGCTAGCAAATTGAATCACGGCGACGCATGCCCGGCTCACGGCGGGTGGCGCCATTAATAGCGGCGACCAGAGCTCGCCATAATAGCTAGAGAAAAGACCTAGGGCCGGCCTCGGTTGACCAAAAGGAGAGCACGGATACCGAGAGAGCGATGGCGAGCTCACCTGGGCACTGAACGGAGATGGACTGGAGGCGGCACCGGGCTTAGCGGAGCAGCAGCGACTTCCACGGGGTAAAGCTCCTCGGCTAGCTTGAGTTGATGGAGAAACAGCAAGATGCCGCGGCGGCTTCGGCGGACAGGCTCAGCTCCTCGGTGAGATTCAACTGGGCATCAGTGCGAGCTCGGGCATGGATGGCGGTGGAACGGCAGGCGACGTCAACGACGATGGCGGCGTGAGCTCGGATGGAGGCGACGGCTTGCGCTAGGATTCGGCGAGGGCGTAGCGGTGCCGGGGCTCGGCTTATATGGGGCGCTTCGCTTGGGGCGCGCAGCAAGCGAGCGTGGCGGGGCAGCGTGGGACTCTCGGGTGGCGGCGGCGGTACTGGGGTCTCTGGAATGGCTGCGCCTTGCGCTCGGCTTAGATGGGGAGGTGGAGAAGATGTAGGGCGGCATTTAAGGTGCACGGAGGCTTGGGCGACGGCACGCGCGGTGTAACGGAGACGTCCACGGACAGCGACGGTGTCCGAGCTGGCCACGACGCGAGGAAGAATAGGCGCCTGACGGGTGGGGATGGACTATCAGAGTAAGGAGGGAGAAGGGATGGCTCGGCTGGGCTGCTGCGCAGGCTTTTGCTGGCCCAAGTGGGAAGGGAAGGAGCAAGCTGGGCCACGGGAAAAAAACAGCACTGGGCCTGTGCGCGCAGTAGCGAGGAGGGAAGGGACCTAGGCTCCAGCTTGGGTCGCGCAATAGAGGGGAAAGAGGAAAGAATTTCTTTGGTATTTTGTTTTCAAAACCAAATTTAATTTTGAACTAAATCAAATTCAAATAGAGTTTAAAATACACTTTTTAATACAAATAAAAATGAGAAATTTTGGTAAGTTTTCGAAAAGTAAAATTTTACAACTTTTTAAATGCATTTATTTCGTAATTTTCTTCTTTTACTTCAAAGCCAACTTCAAAGACATTTTGGCATATTTTCAATTTGAATCAAATCCACACAATACAAAGAAACAAATGCACCGGCATGTATGCACATACATGTTGCTAAACCTTATGATGAATTTTAATTTAATGAAAAAAATTCTTTTTCCTATATTTCATGTGCACAAAATTCAGAAACAAATCATTTTAAACCTATTTTCAAAAGAGGCAAATTTTAGGGTGTTACAATGGGAAAAACAAAATAATTGACTTGCTTTTTCAGGACACAGGCCTTTGTAAATAAAACAATATGTCTCCTAAAATCGTTGTTGTATTAGTGATATTTGGACGGTGTGGTTCTTTACCTTCACTGAAAGTCTTGATCCAACCTCTAAGAGCTGGACTGTGCAGTGTGAAGTTTTTCAAACTACTCTCCTTGGAAGTTTGTCCCAAGATGAAGATATTCCGCAGGGCCAGATGATGAGGATGATGATGATTTCCAGCCCAACAATTTTGCTTTCTATGCTTTTAGGCAGGTAGGGTAAGGGCCTCCAATGCCACATCCTTTTAATCCTTTTAACCCCTTTGTTGTACCCAATCCCAACAATCAGCATCTTCAGGTTATGGGCTAGGATTTTTGGCCCAACCAAAATGGTGCAGAGCCAGCTGAACAAGAGTTACTGCTTGAAGAACCTGTGCCTCAGCTCACTCCTATTCAGCCACAACATACAGCCTCAAGTACAAGAGGTTCAGCCTAATATTGTCTAGGATATTGTGATCAATGAAGATGGGCCAGATATGAATATTCAGGTGGATCAGAATCTCCCTAATGAGGATGTTTAGATGCTTGCTATGGATGATATGAAAGATGCCTCAAATAATGATCCTGAGCCTGTCCTCCTCCCAATTGAGCTAGTGGAGATTGTCCCTTTCCCTAACTTTGATAACTTGGAGCCTCTTATGCCAGAAGTGCAACCTGAGGATCTGTTGGTTTTCTTCTATAACCCTGACAATGGCCCAAACAAATTACATCAAGAGAACCTACAAATTGGCTTTACTCACATCCTTTAGCATGCTATTGATCCTATGTTCAATTCTTGGTCTCCTTCATTTAAACCAAGTCAAGAAGCTATTAGGCAGTGGGTAAGGCACTTTTCTCAGGTTTCCAATTCTATGCCAACTGTTACAATCCCTAATGCCTAGATAAACTTCTTCATTTACCTCCTTTTGCAGTCACCTTCTTTTGATTAGGCTAAAGATTTTCTCCAATCTCCTACTTGGGATTACTTTGCTGCATCCTCTTCTAATGGTAATTCTTTAGTTTTTTATCTCCCAAATAAATGTCGTACTACTAATCTTTCAGTCTGCACCTCATCCTCTGTTGTTCTTGAAGAATTACCTCCTGATGGAAACAATGATGCTCCATCCTCCTCAAAACAAGCTTCCAAGACACAGCTGGCAAAGGAAAGGCTCCAATTCTTTCTGAAGCTGATGTCATGCATAGTCTAAGGATCAAGAAGCTTCATAAAGGATTCAAAAACTCTGACTGTAAAGATAAGAACTGCCTTAGCTGTACCTCTACTCCTCCTGTCATTTTAACCTCAGTCATCAAAGATCTTGGGGCTAGTTTTTGCAACATCAATCCCGACGACTTGATTGATGCCAAGCTCCATGCCAAGCCATCCACTTCAAAGCCAGTGGGCAAGAAAGCTGGCACCAAGAAGCCTAGCCAGTCCTCAAAGAAAGGTGGGGAAAAGAAGGATGGGGCCCAGTAGTGCTCTTTTCTGTCCCTATTAATCTTGGGACTTGTTTATTTTAATCTTTTGTTTAGCCATGAATAATAGAAACTGGATAATTTTGTGTTAGAATGTTCGAGGTGTAAATTGTGACAAAATATGGAATGCTATTCGTGATAGAATTTTGGATAGTCACTGTGATGTAGTGTGTCTCCAGGAAACTAAGAGAGAACACTTTGATGATCAATTTATGAGAAATATTTGCCCACCTTCTTTTGATAAATATGTTTACCTTCCATCAGTTGGTGCCTCTATAATTGTGTGGAAATCCATTTATTTCCTGGGTAATCTAGTCTTTCAGAATTCTTATGCCCATCTGTTGAATTTTTCTCACTACATGATAATCCTCACTGGGTTTTGACCAATATTTATGCTCCTTGTGTTCATCCTACAAAAAGAGATTCCATTTAGTGGTTTAAAAATATTAATATGCCAGATTCAATGGATTGGATTGTTGTGGGTGATTTTAATCTTTGTCTTTCGCCTAATGATAAAAATCAACCTAGAGGTGACCATTTAGATATGTATCTCTTTAATGATGCTATTAGCTCACTTGGCCTTGTTGACATACCACTCAAGGGTAGGAGATACACTTGGTCTAATAAGCAATACTCTCCCTTGCTTGAGAGACTTGATTGGTTTTTCACCTTGAATTCCTGGACCTTGTCTTATCCTAACACTTATGCCTACCCTCTTTTAATGCAAACCTCAGATCATGTCCCATGTGCTATCTCCATCTCCACCAAAATCCCTAAAGGTGTTGTTTTTTGGTTTGAGAATTTTTGGCTTTAGCATCCTGACTTTCTTTCTGTTGTTCAGCAGCATTGGACTGCTCCTGCTCATATCACTGATTCAGCCAAAATTCTGACTGTTAAATTTTAGAACCTTAGAACTGCTCTCAAAATATGGAAGTTGTCCATCTCTAACCTAAAAATTGCTATTGGCAATGTGGAGCTTGTGCTAGACTTTTTGCAGATAGTTGAAGAACTCAGAGACCTATCAGTTCCAGAATGGAATTTTAGGCACATACTAGAACTTGAGCTTTAGAATTTCTGAAACAACAGAAGGCTTACGGGAGGCAGAGAGGCCAAATTAAGTGGGGTGACCTTAGGGGATGCAAGTACAAAAAATTTTCATGCTCATGCAACTATCAAATATAGAAAAAACTTGATTACTTGTCAGGAGGATGATGCTAGTTTTTTACCTTCAACAGAAGGCACAGATGATTTGGGTTGCTTTCAAGGATACATCGGGTGTTTCTGAATTTACTTCAATTCAATTCAATCTTGACAATCTTATTTAGGCTATAGCTGATTTGAGTTCACTGGTGATCCCCTTTAGTCAACAAGAGATTGATTCTATGGTAAGAGCTCTATCCTTTGACAAGGCTCCAGGCCCTGATCGGTTCAATACAGACTTTGTTAAAAAGTGCTGGTCTATTATATGTGAGGATTTCTACAACATTTGTCATGACCTCTATAATGGAGATATTTGTTTGCAAAGCATAAATGGATCCTTGATTACTTTGGTCTCTAAGCATGATAATGCCATCAAAGTCTCAGATTACAGGCCTATATCCCTTTTGAATATCTCTGTTAAGATTATTACAAAATTGTTGGCTAACAAGCTTCAAGTGCTTCTTCCAAAGCTCATTCATACAAATCAGTATGGTTTCATCAAGCACAGATGCATTCAGGATTGCTTGGCTTGGTCATTGGAATTCTTGCATCTTTGCCATCAGTCAAAGCAGGAGATTGTTATTCTTAAGCTTGACTTTGATAAAGCTTTTGACAAAGTTGAGCATAATTTGAAGCTTAAGCTGATGGAGAAAAAGGACTTCCCTGATAGATGGATGACATGGATGCATTTAATCTTCTCCTCAGGTACTTCAAATATTCTACTTAATGGGGTTCTAGACAAAGTATTTCATTGTAGAAGGGGGGTTAGGCAAGGGGATCCCTTATCCCCACTTCTCTTTGTTCTGGCAGCAGACTTCATGCAAGATTTGCTTAATTCAGCCAAGGATCAGGGTTGAATTTCATTGCCTCTGGTTCTCCCTCATAATCATGATTTTCTAGTACTTTAGTATGCAAATGACACTCTCATTTTCATAAAGGCTGATGCTAGGCAGCTCTACTTTTTAAAAGCTTTGCTCAATTCTTTTGCTGAGTCCACTGGCTTGAAGGTAAAGTTTTAGAAATCTATCATGGTTCCAGTTAATGTTGATGAGGTCAAGCTGGACATTTTATCAAGAACTCTAGGTTGCACTAATGGCACTTTACCTTTCACTTATTTGGGTTTAGCTCTGAGTTTAACAAGGCCAACAGTTGCTGACTATTGGCCTTTGGTTTCAAGATGTGAATGTCAACTGGTCAGTATTTCTAGTTTCCTTAGCCAAGCTAGTCGTCTTCTGTTAAATAATGCAGCTTCAGTGCTCTGCCTACTTTTGCTATGTCAACTTACCTACTTGCAAAGACAGTTATCAAGCAAATAGATAAATTCCGAAAGTACTACTTGTGGCATGGTTCAGATATTAACAACAAGAAGCCCCCAAAGGTAGCGTGGACTTTGGTTTGTGATACAACAGAGAATGGTGGTTTGGGTGTAATCAATTTGCAGACCCATATTCAATGTTTGCTCCTCAAGAATCTGCATAAGTTTTATAATAGGATGGACATCCCTTGGGTGCAACTTGTTTGGGGGAGGTCAGATTCTCAAATGGTAGACCTCCAGCAAGAACCTGCAAAGGTTCCTTTGGGTGGTGTGATGTTCAGAAGCTGCTACCTGCCTTCAAAGGTGTAGCAATGGCCATAGTTAATGATGGGTCTTCTTGTTTCTTCTAACAGGACTCATGGAATGGTTTCTTTCTCAGCATCAGTATGCCTGAGTTATTTTCCTTTGCCAAATATAAGTATATCATAGTCCAGCAAGTTTGTCAATCAACAACCCTACATGACCTCATCCACTTGCCTCTATCTGAACCAGCCTGTCAGCAATTCACTCAACTATTAACAATTGTGCAATCCTTACATTTGCAAGATGGTTTTGATTCTTGGACATACATTTGGGGTTCCAACATCTTCACTCCAAAGAAATCCTATGTGTAGTTAAATGGTACATGCTAGAGTCATCCAGTTTTCTCTTGGCTCTAGAAATCCTATTGCCTGAATAAGAGAGTTTCTTCTAGTTGTTACTCAAGGACAGGCTTAGCACCAGAGAACTTTTAGGAAGAAAAAGAATGGCTTTGGATGATTACAATTGTGTTCTCTGTAAGCAGGCTATGGAAGAGTCCCTCACCCATTTATTTTTAGACTGTCCTTTCTCTGCATCATGCTGGGCTACTCTCCAATTGGTTATTCAGCATCCATCTGATCCTCTGGGAGCCTTGGTTTCTTTCAATGATCAGCTGCACCTTCTGTAACACCCTCAGTGTTACACCCTAAATCATTTAATAAAACATGTCATGAGCATTATGTTTATGTGTTAGTGCATGTGATAAAGTGTGCAGATCAATTTCTTGTAACCTAAAATGACTAATAAAAATGTTAAACGAAAGTTGATTCAATAGCTCATGTATATCAAGTAGGGTTTAAAACTAATTTTTATTGAACAAAAATGCTATAGAACATATATGTGGCACTTAAATAAAGTTTGGAATTGGAACTTTGTAGATGACAGTGAAATACTTGCTGTTGAAAAATGATATTACTAACTACTATTTCTACTAGCCTAGAAATTACAAATTGAAATCAAGTTCAGCTCAAAAACTTAGAAAATTTTCCAAGTTTGTCAAAAGCTAGACATTGCTATGTTTAGTAAATTATTTTAAGAGATTGGGATAAGGGGTGGTGTAGTGTTATAGCTCGATTTGGTAGTGTCATATGCCATCTTGAGCATGGTGAAGATGGTTTAGGTCCAGAAGCAATCGTTTAGCTTTTATAGGTGCTTTAAAATTTATGCACGACACGGTCTCGGGCTAGTTGGCTGTATGGGCGCAGTCACCACGCTCAAACGCTCGGTGTTGCCATGCTGGCTATCCCGCACTACTGACGCAACCCGTGCCATGATGCAGCCGGTGCCGGTGCCGTCGCCTCGCCGTCATGTCCGTGCCTCCCTCTGCATCTTTGTGTCGTTGCCGGCCCAGTGTGTTGCCGCCTCTGCCGTGCGCACGTGGCCGAGCTCACCGTCGCCTTGCCATTTATGGTGCTGCACCACGCGGGCCCTGCCTGGTCGGGGAGGCGTGTGCTTGTCCTTTGCGTCTGCGCGCATGCCTTCGTGGTCGTGCCGAGCACGTCCCGCCAAGGCAAGGCCGTGCTGTGCCACCTACCGGTCCGTCTCTCTCTCTCTCTCTCTCTCTCTCTCTCTCTCTCTCTTTCTCCCTCTGCTGACGCTGTCGAGCCGTGCCATCAAATGACCTAGCAAGCGATCACCTTGATTCAATTCATTGGATCCATGGCTTCACCATCACGTCCTCTCACTGCCCAACCCCACCTAGCCTTGAAGCACGCACGACCAAGCTCCAATTTTGGAGTTTCCCCGCCACCGTGCCGATAAGGCCGTGTTCGGCCATGGATGTGAGCAGTCCTCCTACCGTCCCTCCTGAGCTAATTCACCTGCATCACTAGCATCGCCTTGACTCTCTCTTCACCCTGCACGCCTTAGCCGAACTGCTACCTCTTCCCCATCGTCGCTCACACGACTGTGCCACCGTGGTGCGCCGCCGCATGGCTCGGCCGCACGTGGCCAGCCCTCCTTTGTCATCCTCCACCCCAACCGTCACCTCGGCTAGGTCCATGGTAGTCTACTAATGCTCCCTCCCTCGTTGATCCTTGGAAAATCATATAAAATCATGTAGGTGTCCAAAAATTATGAAACAAATTTTGTTAGGTTCCTAAAATTGTGCTCTATCTATTAGTGTATTTAGTTCATATATGAACATGTTGATACCAGGAGCTATTAAATCATTTAAGGGTGTTCAATATTATTAGGTTAAATATTGTAGGAATTCTTGTGGTAAATTAGTGATAGCTTTAGTCCTAAAATTTTTATGGTAGCTTAATTGTATTATTATGTGCTCACTATAATTTTTATAGCTTTGGAACAGACTAAACATTAGGATAGTTAAATGCTCTTTGTTTCAATATACATTAAATCATTAGTAGAAATAAAAATATATCCTTAATTTGCCAAGCTAAGGGTTTGTTAGTTGAATCCAACACCTTCCTTGATGAAGATGATAGTTAGCTTAGTACCTTAGTCATCAGAGCTAGCTTAGTATGCGTATTCTTAGTTTAAGAGTTGTTGTTGCCTAAATGCTTAATGTTGCATCATCATCGCATGCATGTAGAGAATGAGTTGGCGGAGATCTAACCACCGGTGATCATGAGTTCGAGGAGATCATCGAGGAGTACGAGGAGGAGGTCCTCGTGTAGGAGGAGGTCCTAGAGCCATCACTGACTGACTCAGCTGACACCGCGCCTGGCCAAGGCAAGCCGCGGTGTATAACCACTTATTTTTGATAATCATTGTTTATATATGTTATGTGCATTTATGTTATAGGAATTTTATGGAAACCACATGCATAGATATATCTGTCCTAAGAGTCTTACTAGTGTAGGTTTGTGTAGCTGCTATGCTTAGGGTTTCAGTAGCATGAGTAACCTACCGTTACTCATAATAGGTCATTATTATAATTACTCTCATGATAAAAAGAGTGAAAGGAAAAATGGAGATAGGGCAAGGATATGGTATGGATATTGGTGGGTGTAACAGGTTGTGTCCCATGGCCAATGGGGCTTAGCTTGGTTACATTATTTTCCCTGTTCGTGTCGATTAAGGACCGTCCGTTGCTGTGGATGGTAGTTAGGTCACAGACTTATTATCCTAAGCACATACTTGCTTATGGGAGCAGGAAGGCTTGTTATGCTCTTGTCGTGGGTTCTGATTCTTTTCGGACTAACTGATCGGAGGCAGGGAAAGGTGGAGGTCTAAGCACCATACTGAGACTGGGTCTCAAGTGTGGGGGCTTGGAGTCCAAGTTTGGACGAGGACCATGACCCCGTGATAGTAGTGGAATGGGTTGGTCTTGTTTGTGCCTGGGTACAAACAGGGCATGTGTTTTAGGGTACCCGGCTAGGATACATTGGTTCACGAATCATCGTTTCCATGAGACGATACGACTTGGCTATGGTCTAGCACCGTAGTAAGAACTGAAATATGAAAGATGGTGAAATGGTTCTGATTGCTCAACCCTTGCTTGAAAGTAGAACAGGTGCTTACCTAAAATGGTTAGCTAATGAAGTAATCATGACTGCTAATAAAACTTGACTGTAAGGATGAACTATTAGTAATGCTTTCTGCAAATAAAAAGAAAACAGCAAACCCATATTGCCTATCATATCCTTGAGAGTCAGGGAACTATTCCCACTAGTCGGGTAAGTCTTGCGAGTACATTGTGTACTCAGGGTTTATTTTACCCATGTTGCAGGTGCAGCTTGAGGAGTAGTTCTTGTGTGGAGGATTCTTCTGGTAGGCACAGACATATCCTTGTATCATTTCTACTAGATGTTTTTTTCATTCTGCTGTTTAATTATCGCACTCTGAACTCTGTTATTGTAATAAATAATTTTGAAGAACTCTTGTTGTACGAAATGGACTAAGTATTGTAAGCTCGTACTCATTATTGGATTCTGGATGTAAAACATGGATTGTTTTGAGTTCTCCCGTGGGGTGTGCTCAATGGAACTATTTGGTGTAGCTAACTTTCGAGGTGCTTAGTGTCTAGTGGAAGATGAGCGCCTCCAAAAGCATGTTATTTCAGGTGGTTTTGCCACAAGTGGTATCAGATCCAATAATGAGTCTACGAGTTCAAAAACTCTTTTCAAAACCTAAAATTTGACCAACAAAAGCTTTGCGAAAAGTAGGATGCGATAAATTACGTAAATAAGTATAAGCCCTAGTAATATGGTCTATCTAGGATAGTGGCACTGGCTTTATCTAATCAATCTTCTACAGGTACACTAACTTACACTGCGTAAGAATCGTTTAGCATACGGGAAGTGAGTGTGCGCTGTGCCAAAAATTATATACGAATGTTGCTATATTCCGGCCTGAGTGAACGAATAGGTCGAAACTTGCATCATGAAAAGAGAATCTTGCTTAAACTAAACTCCCCCACATGTATAATTTTTGGGTAGTAAATTGATAGGATAATAAATAAAGAGAAATGCTTTAACTCTTAAGGAAAAGTCTCGCTAGTAACCATTTATTGGGCCTTATCATCTCTTTAGCCTTTTGTTTCTAAATATGGAGGCCTTGTCCCTAATGGTGGGTTCCTATCTATTTACAGATGAACCTAAGGTCTAGTCGTGGGAGCACCAATGCTGGGACGGGCCATGGTCTTGGTGAAGACCAGGGCGATAGTGGTCATGGCAATGATCATAGCAATGCTAACGGGGAGAGCCACGAGGCCCCATTCCTTAGTCCTCCTCCGCCACCACCACCGCCTCCAATGACCCATGCCGAGATGATGGCTAATGTAACACCCTCGGTGTTTGGCTTCTACTAATTGCATTTCGTCTCATAAACATGTGCATCATTTATCTCATCATGTCATTTTCCCTGAAACATACATATGAAACATTCGCATATTCTGTTTGTTTCGTACTAGATTGCTTGTGAATGGTAGTAGTGCAACATGTGAATGTAACATGAAACTCTCATACTTGGAAACATGGCAACATGGTAGTAATGTGACAAGTGTAGAATAACAACCTAGCCATGAAACATATGAAACATTACATTGCAACGTATGAGTGAATTGTTTGTTTTAGTCGCTTTATTCCATGTGATCCTTAGAAGTGGTATAACAAGTTTGTAGAGTGGTTGATTATGGTCTAATACACCTTAACTACACTTAGGTTACTTGTTTGGACATTGTTCATGTAGATCAAAATGACCAAAATGCCCTTAATTGCATGTTTGACTTGAATTGACCCTAGGAGTCTCACTGTTTGACTGTTTAAAAAGTACAACTTAGAGTCTATGCATGTCTGAGCAACCTAAAGCAAAGTTGTAGCTAATTTATCAAGGAACAAAAGTTGTTTTATGATCAACTCATGAAAATGGCTAGAACTTGCTCAAACATGGCCCACAAGTCAGAAGTACATACTGATTTCAGACTTAGGAATTTTTCTAAGTCCTTAACTGTGTTGCAGTTTCATGTACCCAACTTTATCACCTTGTATCTCCCTAACCAAGCCAAACCAGCTCGAGCTCCAATAACAAGAGTTGTAGTTCACATATAGATGATCAACTTTGTTAACTATGGCATAGTCTAGAACGTCACGGTTTAGGAGCAATTAGCCGTCCAACTCGCTCTGTCAGTCACCTTCGATGATCTCTGAATCGCTGTTTTCAGAAATCGGTCAGTGACCGAGTGGCCGACCGGCCTCAGGCCGTCGTTGCCGCATGGACATGCCGTGGAGGCCGTACGCCGGCGCTGGCCCCACCAGCCAGGCCAGGGCGCGCCTCAAGTACGCCACCACGCCACCAGCTCAACCACCTCCATTTCTTTTTCCCTCTTCTTCACCGTGCAAGCCGAGGCGGAGGAACGCGCTGCCATCGCCACCGCACGCTTCGTCGAGCTCGCGTGCTCTCGTCACCACGCCTCGCCTCGTTCCATCTCGCCCACGGCTTCACCATCATCTCCTCGACCTCGTCCACCTCATCGTTGAGCCGGACAGTCAAGGTAGAGGCCACATTTCCTCTTTCTCCATGGCGGGAACGCCATTACCACTGTGAGCTCCGAGCGAGCTTCCATGGCTCACCTCCACACCTCAGCTCCCTCCGTCTCTTCCATAGCACCGACGAGACCTCCTCTAGCTTCTCATCTTATCCTTGCCGTCAATCGACCTCGGGTGAGGTCGCATTCGACATTCCAGCCGCCAATAACCTTTGCGGAGTTTGGTGCTCCGTGGCCAGCCCCATCTAGAGTACTTGGCACCTCTCGCTCTTGTTCTTTTCATTCCCTAGGACACCGTGATGCTCGCTTTTGAGCCTAGCCAGTTGCTACCGACCGGAAATGGCGGCGCACCACCGAGCCCCTCCGTCGTGTGCCGCCATGGCCAACGGCGACCTGCTCCACTCAACCCTAGGTCTCATAAGGGGTACCACTAGACGCGGCTTGACACAGGAACGCAGCGTGGGTGTCGACCTTCTCATGGGAGATCTCGCCACGGCGAGAAAACGTCGGGCCGAGCCACCCTCTCCGCCTCTGCTGGTGGTGACGACAGCTGGGGACCCTACTGTCAGTGGGTCGGCCAGCCTTCAGGGCCGAGCCAAAGCCGAGCAGGCTGCTGTGGTCGCCAGTCGACCAAAGCAGTTGAAGCTTCACTTTTGTTTTGTTTTTGTTTTTCTTTATTTTACAGATTTTTACATGAATTTGTAAAATGTATATCTCAAGTTCTAGGGATCTAAATGATGTGCTTCAATTTTGTAGTGTTCTTTGTGAAGTCTAGTATTTAATAAAAATAGTATATGAGCACATGTTTTAGAAATTTTTGATGAATTAATTAGGACTTTGAAATGTGTTTTTAGAAGCATGCAAACTTGTTTGAATTTTATCTTGAGTTTCTGTGGTCCAAAAATTATGAAATTTTGTGGGTCCTCTATTTTGGTTTATTAGAAGCTCTGGTAAAAATTTCAGAGCTAGTGCATGTATAGTTTTTAAGTTATAGAATTTCCTTTTATTAATAGGTGGATCTTGTGTGAATTTTCATAATTTTTCTATAGATCTAGTGAAGGTGAACTTTTATGGGTGCTATTCTTATGCTAGAAGGATGCTAGGAAAAATGGGAAATCTGTTGCTTGACACTTTTTAATAAGGTTTCCTAATTATGCTAGAAATAGACATGTCATCTGTTATTTTGGATACAGCAAGTTATGTTGGTCCAATGGCTTTGAAATTTTTATGGTAGTCTATGTGCAGCATGAGATAGTTACTGTAATTTTTGTAGATTTTTATGAATATTTTTACTATATATTGCTTAAATCACCTAATTAACTAAATAAATTGGAAAAGGATATTAAATAATTTATTTAGAAGTTAGCACTATACTTTCTGATGTTTCTTAGATATGAAAAACAAGTTGTTAAACTTGGTTTGGTCAAATTAGGCTTTTGCACCATCATTAAATAATTAAGTTAGCAACCTCGTCATTCTGGACAGATTCTAGGTCTACTGGAATTTGATTTGGTTAACTTCAGAATCATGCTTTTATGTTTACAAGTGAATTGTAGAGAATTTCATAAGCTTTCCAGAATGTCCTCTTGAAAGTCATTTGGAGTTATAGAACTCTGGTTATGATAGAATTAAGTTACTACTTGTTGCATATGAATCTTTAACTGTTATTTTAAGCATGTCTTTACTATTCTAAGTTCATGGTACTGTTCCTAGGTGTTAGGCCTTTAACTGAAGATGAGCATCTTTATCTTAGGTTATGCAAGTTAGGTAAGTTGCTCTTGTTATTTAGTTAAGTTGGATACATGCTTAAAGTGATTTGAATAGAGCTAATTACTCGCAGTAAGCGAGTGTCCGAGGATGTTTTCGTAAACACCCATTGTGATTCATTCATCATGAGCATCATGTCATTCCTTATGCATTCATGATATTTATCTTGTGCATCGGCATGCAATAGGTGTACCGGAAGGAGTAACCTGCTGGAATTCGAGGAACCGAGCGAAAGCAGCAGCGGCGACGCCGGAGGAGGAGGAGACCTTGGGAGAAGTGCGAGACGAGGTCGCCGTTGAGTGCCACGACCACCGTCCTTGCAACTTTGTGAAAGGCAAGCCGAGCATATTAAGCCTCCTATTTTCCGAACTGCGATTCTGATATTATTATTACATATATTGTTGCATTAAGTTTAGGTGTTGGATGCAAACACTTGCTTTGCATTGGTTACCCATTCCTTGTCCGGATATTGTTACCACAATCGTATGTAGCTCAGGCTCGAGTAGTGCTTAGCCCCACCTTAAACGCTGTAGAAGTCGGGTGATTTCCTATCACTGCGAGATATAGGATGATACATGTGGCACGGTTGGCTATATTTGCTATCGTGGAAAAGAACCAGTTTTAATTTGAAATGAAGACCGGACGGAGGCTTGCCGGTTTGCAGTGACTCCGTCTGCGTCGCTTAAGGACTGATTCTTGGAGCCTTTCCTGTTCATGTTGAACACATGCCTCTCTCTTAGTTGGCCGGCCTGAAGACCGATCACGAAGCCGAGTAGCTCACCTCTGGCCGGGAGTCGATAAGTATAAAGTGCGCCTCGGAAGGGAGCCGTAGGCGTGAGTCCAAGGGCAGGTGATTTAAAAGTCCTGATCGTCCTGGCAGAAGGGTAATCCCTAAGAGTGCTGGCGCTGATCGAACCCGTGAATTTGGTTCCTGAGATGTTCCAAAGGTGACCCACGGCTACCCTTGCAAAGTATGCCAGGGTGAGAGTTAGGAATACCCCCTTAGTTGAGTTGTAATTCGATTCGAATCGCCGTCTCTCCCGGTTAGTGAGAACTTGACGGGCTTATCTACAATGTAGATACACTTAATAACTTAATGGTTCGGAAATGATGATATGATGATGACAGCCTTATTATACCTGCTATGGTTAATATTGTTTGCTCCTAATAAGTGAGTGCTTTAGTACAGGTGCCAATCTAGTGGACAGGTAATTAATGATAAGCTTGATAATCAGTTTACATTGGTTACTATAATCATAAGCTCTTTTATGCAACGGTGCCAAGCTAGCCCACCTGAAAAGCCTTGCATGATCCTTGGTGTCTTTTATTTCTGATTTTTGTCGGGTAAGTCTAATTTGAGTACCTTCTCGTACTCAGGGTTTATTTCCCACCTGTTGCAGATGACCAGTTCTTCTTTGGTTGCTGCAAGTATTGCCTTCTCCCTGCTGGGGATGAAGACTAGACCGTTGGGCGCGGTCTCTACTAGTTCTCGTACCTGATAATGCTTTTGTGGGACATGACTCTGATCTGGCAATGTAATTGAAACTATGAAGTTATGTACTAAACTATGTTGCTTCCGCACACTCAAACTTGGTTTGTAATATTTTATTTGAACTCTGATGGATGTAATCCGAATGCTACTTGTGAAATGTTGTAACGAATGATGTGTTGTGTTGAATCATTACGATCTTGGTTTGTATGTCGAGAGTTGGTTGAAATCCTTCGTGATTTCGGACTACACAAGGGATTATGGGAGCTTAAGTACAGGAATTTGATTGCTTCGGTGATTGTTTTTGTACTTACGTTCTTATGATTTGGTCGGTTCTGTTACAGCTGGCATTAGAGCAAGATTTGACACTAAACACGTCATTTGTGTATTTAAAACAAAAGTATTTGTGAAAATCCTAAATTATATACTAAGTATTGCCAGTGGTCATATCCCTTATGCCCAAATAAGGACTCTTAGGTGGCTTATTAAAGTACTAACTTGGGGGTTCCTCGCTTGTTTCATTTCGTCGTCCATACGGCGTGCTATTATATGGATGCCATCCGCTTGGGTGGTAATGTTTGCATCAAATACCTCTCACGCTCACGGTAAGTGGGAGTTGTGAGAGCATGACCGCCCAATCGTCGGTCTAGGGAGAGTAGTTGTGGTTGCTCGCATATTTACATGTTCAATCATGTATCTATGAGAGTACTTAAATGTGGGTATCTCGACGGGTAGTTGTGATACTAGAGTATGTGCATCGGGGATGTATGAATGAAAGTATTTAGTTATTGCACCTTTTATGCATTTTGGGAAATTATTGGGCTGAAATGAAATTTTCTGCAGTACACTAACAACGTATCGTTGTAGATCGATTAGCTACCGTGATCACGAGAGAACGTATGTATGCCACCGTATATTTCGCTAGCCTTTAAATTTTTCTAGGATGGTGAGGACGTATGGATCATGCATGCATCATGTTCAAGCATACATGGCATTTCTTGCATTACTCCCTCCTTTAAAATATGATTGTCCCGACTAATTAAATTTCGTATCCCTTAAATGATTCTCCCCTTACGTTGTAACTTTTGCTCTGAGATGGCGCAGACGAAGCTGACTTGCTCACAAGTCCGCTGGAGGCGGGCGCCTCATCACCGTTTAGCTCCTCGTGAGCCCGGCCCCGAGCCTCTTGAGGAGGAAAGGTGAGGATGAGCTTGCTCGGGTGATCTTGAGAGGAATGCGGCTCGGCACCGCTTGGAGCAAGTAACACAGAAAGGGACCAAGAGACCCTTGAGGTTCAGAGGTTGTGAGTTGCTCACCAAGAGCTGGAACGCATGTTGATTCACGTGATGAACCAACGGAATGAAGAAGCCTGCACGAGGAGGATGTGTTGAGAGCACGGCGGGTAGAACTAGAGCAGCAAGTGGCAATTCTTTGAGGAGTACAATGACAATCTCCATGAGGAGGTTCACCTATTACACAATCAACTTCACCCTCTCCCGCCACCCGAGGATGAGGATGAGATGGGTTCGGTGTCATCATGGTGAAGGTGATGATGACATGGAGGTCAATGGACTGAGGACATTCCACGATGAGGAGGAAGATGAGGAGTTGGAGCTGCGCTAGTGATGAAGATGGAGGGAGATCTTGACATCGACTCGAGGACGATCGTAGTTTAGCTTACTACTTAGCTAATGTGCAAGAGCTAGTCTTTGTTGATCCTCATGCATGAACGAGTAGCTTTGGAATAAGTAATCGTTGGGATGTAATATCGAACCATAAGTTATCTTTGGATGTAAGTTTGGAACCACTGTGGCTTGAATGTAACCTATCGAACGTATTATGCTCCACGTATGTAAGCCTTTGATAAATTCCGTCTTTGCGGTCTATGGATCGAGTGGTTGGTTAAGTTCATCGCATTTATGTGTCCATTGACGCGCTTGATGAGTTGTGTGGTTGTGATGAATGATTGTGCCTCTGTTGATTATCTAAATGCATCCCCTCCAATGGACTCAGTTTGGGCATAATTATACGATTCATCTACAAAAATTTCCACATCGTCAGTGCTCATTGGCTATACATTTTGCAGATGGCTCATCATAACCTTCGTCGCGGTCGTGGCATGGGAAATGAGGAACAACCACCTCCGCCACCGCCCACACCAGCTGAGCTAATGCAGACAGTTGTGGAAAGTCAGCGCATGTTAGCTGAGGCTATGCATCAGATGGCTAACCGTGAGGATCGTCATGTCCGCCAAGGACCCGAGCCAAACCAGTACAGCAGCTTTAAGGACTTCATGGATACAAAGCCTCCTATCTTTCGTGAGGCAGAAGAACCATTACAAGCTGATGAATGGTTGAGCACGATAGAGCAAAGGTTTGGATTACTCCGTTTGACTGAAGGTATGAAGGCCACATATGCAGGACACCAGCTCCAAGGCCCTGCAGGCATCTGGTGGACACATCACAAGACCACCTTCCCTGCAAACGTCGAGATAGTTTGGGGTCGGCCAGCAGATTTTCAGAGGACACTTTATCCCTCCCGGTCTCATGGCCATTAAGCATACTTGAGTTTATGAAGCTCACCCAAGGCAACAAGAGTCTCAATGAATACCTCCGGGCATTCAACAACTTTGGCAAGGTATGCTCTCTGAGTTTGTCGAAATCGACGCTAAGAGAATAGCTAGCTTCAAGAGGGACTTTCCCTAAATTGATGAAGTCAATGGGCAAGCTGCAAGTGTGTCACCTTCAATGAGTT
This sequence comes from Miscanthus lutarioriparius, assembly GCA_904845875.1. Lineage (NCBI taxonomy): Eukaryota > Viridiplantae > Streptophyta > Magnoliopsida > Poales > Poaceae > Miscanthus > Miscanthus lutarioriparius. Next base: position 28,366,342 of record CAJGYO010000015.1, read on the forward strand.
TATTAGTGACACTCGACTCAAGAGAACAATGATAAGATATATGCCGCTTCTAAGAAGAACATAAAAAGAAACTTTGAGGCAGGTGCTTCTCAGTCTAAGGCACCAATGGTATCCAAGGCCCAGTACCGTCCACCCAATGCTAATGTCCGGTACCGCCCACCTCAGAAGAAGAATCAAGCTAAAACTGGTTTTCACAAGGGGTACACAATTTCCTTGCCAAAGAATACTCAGGCGAGGCAGCTCCAATGTCCCACCACTAATAGGCCGTGTTGGAACTATAACCAGCCTGGTCATTGGGCAAATAGGTGTCCCCATCCTCCCAAGAATGCTCAAGGAAACGTCCGTCGTCGGGCGTGTTCATTACACTCTTGTGGAGGAAATTCCTCTTTGGTGAAGTGGTCACTTTCTTTGGTAAGTTTCTTGTTAATGATCACCCCTGCAGCTTGTGCTCTTTGATTCGGGTGCTTCACATTCCTTTGTGAGTTCTACTTTTGCATCTAAGCATAAGATGAATGTGATTACAATTGTCAAGGGTGGTTATTGTATTAGTCTTCTTTGGGAATAATATCATGACTAACCAAGTAGTAAAAGATGTAAAGCTTGAAATTGGGGATCGAGAGTTTCTTACGGATCTTGTAGTGCTACCGGGGTAGGAATTGATATAATCCTAGGAATGAAGTGGATGAGTGGGAATGGAGTCTTTGATCGACACGTCAACCCGTGTGGTAATGTTGCGGGATCCTATGGATAAGAAGGGTTTTCTAGTGCAATTACCTCGTGATATATCTCTCTTCACAATACAGCCAATGCTACCCTAGCCAAAGCCATTGAGGATCTACCGGTTGTCTATGAGTTTCGGATGTCTTCCACGATGACTTGCCCGGATTACCTCCGGATCCATGATGTAGAATTCAAGATAGAACTTATTCCGGGTACGGCTCCTATATCTCGAAGGCCCTATAGAATGCCGCCCAATGAGTTGGCTGAACTAAAGAGTCAGTTGAATGAACTATTGAAGAAAGGTTTGATTCGGCCTAGTTCTTCTCCTTGGGGTTGTCCGGCTATCTTTGTGAAGAAGAAGGATGAATCTTTGCGCATGTGCGTAGATTATCGTCCCCTAAATGCTGTTACCATCAAGAACAAATACCCTCTTCCTCGCATCGATATTCTGTTTGATCAGCTCTCTAAGGCTAAGGTATTCTCCAAGATCGATTTGAGGTCTGGGTACCATCAGATCAAAATTCGTCCTGAAGATATACCTAAGACAGCTTTCTCTACCCGTTATGGGTTGTTCGAGTACCTTGTCATGTCTTTTGGGTTGACAAATGCTCCGGCACACTTTATGTACCTGATGAATTCTGTATTCATGCCAGAATTGGACAAGTTTGTCGTCGTGTTCATTGATGACATCCTAGTATATTCTCAGAATGAAGAAGAGCATGCTGAACATCTGAGAATTGTCTTAACTCGGTTGCGTGACAACCAGCTTTATGCTAAGTTCAGCAAGTGTGAATTCTGGTTGAACAAGATACCTTTTCTAGGCCATGTGTTATCTGGTGATGGAATTTCGGTTGACCCTACGAAGGTGCAAGAAGTCCTTGAGTGGAAGGCACCTATTACGGTCACAGAAGTCCGAAGTTTCCTGGGGTTGGCTGGCTATTATCGTCGCTTTATCCCGGATTTCTCAAAAATCGCCAAGCCCATGACTCGACTACTGCAGAAAGATGAGAAGTTTGTGTGGACTCCGAAGTGTGAAGAGGCTTTCCACACTTTGCGGACCTTGCTAACCTCTGCTCCTATATTAGCACAACCTGACATCGAAAAGCCTTTTGATATCTATTGTGATGCATGTGGCACCGGTTTGGGGTGTGTTCTTATGCAGGAAGGCCGAGTAATTGCTTATGCTTCGCGCCAGCTTCGAAAGCATGAAGTCAACTATCCTACCCATGACTTAGAGCTAGCCGCAGTTGTTCATGCCTCGAAGATTTGGAGACATTACTTCTTTGGGTAATGTGTGCAACATCTATATCTTGACCATAAAAGCCTCAAGTACATCTTTACTCAACCCGAGTTGAACATGCGTCAGAGACGATGGTTAGAATTAATCAAGGACTACAACCTTCAAGTGCACTACCATCCTGGTAAGGCGAATGTGGTTGCCGATGCCTTAAGCAGAAAGGCCCATTGCAATTCCTTAGTTAGTGAAGACTTTCATCTGTCACACCTCCTTCATCCTGTAGTACTTCACAATATCACTGTGGATTGCTCTCTTAGAAGTCGAATTATCGAACTCCATAAGACTGATGTGGGTGTGTTTCACATCAAACGGAAAATGAAAGAAAAAGAGACCAAGCACTTTAAGGTCGATGACAAAGGAATTCTCCGGTTTAATGATAGACTTGTGGTACCCAAAGATAAAGAACTTAGAAATCAAATTATGGCTGAAGCCCATTCTTCTAAGTTGTCCATCCATCCTGGAAGTAGTAAAATGTATCAAGATCTCAAGCTGTATTATTGGTGGACCAAGATGAAGAAAGAAATCGCAGACTTCACGTGGCAAGGTGTGATAAGCATTGCAAGAGTCAAGGCTATTCACATAAGGCCCGGACTGTTGTGACCACTCTCCATTCTCGGCTGGAAGTGGGAAGAAATTAGCATGGATTTTATTGTTGGATTACCCACTACCAACAAGGGTTGTGATTCCATCTGGGTTATCGAGATCGTCTAACTAAATCCGCTCACTTTATTACGGTCAAGTCTACCTATCACCCACACAATTATGCTGAGATTTATTTTCAACAAGTGGTACGTCTCCATGGTGTACCCAAATCCATTGTTTTACGATAGAGGACCTCAGTTCACGGCTCGCTTTTGGGAGTGCTTACATCGAATCTTGGCACTCATCTAATCCGCTAGATTCGCCTATCATCCGCAAACATCGTGATGATCGAGCGTGTTAATCAAATTCTTGAGGACATGCTTAGAGCTTGTCTTATTTCTTGCAAAGGCTCTTGGGAAGACCTGGTTACCTCTCGCTGAATTCTCTTATAACAACAGTTATCAAGAGAGTATCAAAATGGCTCCTTTTGAAGCTCTTTTTATGGCCGCAAGTGTAGAACTCCTTTGAACTGGGTGGAACCCGGGGAAAGAAGGTTCTATGGTATCGACTTTGTAAAAAGAAGCCAAGAGCAAGTCCGAACTATACAAAAAGAATATGACTGCCGCACGACAAAGCTAGACAAAAGAGCTATCTTGACAAGAGAAGGAAACCTATTGAGTTTGAAGTAGGTGATCATGTTTATCCGAAGGTATCCCCGATGAAAGGAGTCAAGCGTTTTGGAATTAAAAGGAAGCTTGAGCCTCGGTATGTTGGACCCTACCGCATTATCGAGAAAAGTGGAAGAGTAGCATATAAGCTCGATCTACCCCGTGAGATGGGAGCTATATTTCCGGTATTCCATGTGTCCCAAATTTGAAGAAGTGTCTTCGTATTCCCGAGGAAAGAATAGCAACAAGAAAAGTCAACTTGAAATCTGATCTTTCTTATGAGGAAAAACCGTGCAAGTTACGGATACACAAGAAAGAGTGACTCATACACGAGTGGTTAAGTTATACAAGGTAGTTTGGAGTAATCATAGTGAACGGGATGCAACTCGGAGCGGGAAGATTATTTAAAAGAAAACTATCCAGCTTTCTATATTAAATGGTACGCTTTATAAATCTCGGGACAAGATTTTTCTAAGGGGGGAGGGCTGTAACACCCTCGGTGTTTGGCTTCTACTAATTGCATTTCGTCTCTCATAAACATGTGCATCATTTATCTCATCATGTCATTTTCCCCTGAAACATACATATGAAACATTCGCATATTCTGCTTTGTTTCAGTACTAGATTGCTTGTGAATGGTAGTAGTGCAACATGTGAATGTAACATGAAACTCTCATACTTGGAAACATGGCAACATGGTAGTAATGTGACAAGTGTAGAATAACAACCTAGCCATGAAACATATGAAACATTACATTGCAACGTATGAGTGAATTGTTTGTTTTAGTCGCTTTATTCCATGTGATCCTTAGAAGTGGTATAACAAGTTTGTAGAGTGGTTGATTATGGTCTAATACACCTTAACTACACTTAGGTTACTTGTTTGGACATTGTTCATGTAGATCAAAATGACCAAAATGCCCTTAATTGCATGTTTGACTTGAATGGACCCTAGGAGTCTCACTGTTTGACTGTTTAAAAAGTGCAACTTAGAGTCTATGCATGTCTGAGCAACCTAAAGCAAAGTTGTAGCTAATTTATCAAGGAACAAAAGTTGTTTTATGGTCAACTCATGAAAATGGCTAGAACATGCTCAAACATGGCCCACAAGTCAGAAGTACATACTGATTTCAGACTTAGGAATTTTTCTAAGTCCTTAACTGTGTTGCAGTTTCATGTACCCAACTTTATCACCTTGTATCTCCCTAATCAAGCCAAACCAGCTCGAGCTCCAATAACAAGAGTTGTAGTTCACATATAGATGATCAACTTTGTTAACTATGGCATAGTCTAGAACGTCACGGTTTAGGAGCAATTAGCCGTCCAACTCGCTCTGTCAGTCACCTTCGATGATCTCTGAATCGCTGTTTTCAGAAATCGGTCAGTGACCGAGTGGCCGACCGGCCTCAGGCCGTCGCTGCCGCGTGGACATGCCGTGGAGGCCGTACGCCGGCGCTGGCCCCACCAGCCAGGCCAGGGCGCGCCTCAAGTACGCCACCACGCCACCAGCTCAACCACCTCCATTTCTTTTTCCTCTTCTTCTTCACCGTGCAAGCCGAGGCGGAGGAACGCGCGCCATCGCCACCGCAAGGCTTCGGCCGAGCTCGCGTGCTCTCGTCACCACGCCTCGCCTCGTTCCATCTCGCCCACGGCTTCACCATCATCTCCTCGACCTCGTCCACCTCATTGTTGAGCCGGACGGTCAAGGTAGAGGCCACATTCCCTCTTTCTCATGGCGGAACACCATTACCACTTGTGAGCTCCGACGAGCTTCTGCGGGCTCACCTCCGCACCTCAGCTCCCTCCGTCTCTTCCATAGCACCGACGAGACCTCCTCTAGCTTCTCATCTTATCCTCCTTGCCAATCGACCTCGGGTGAGGTCGCATTCGACATTCAGCGCCGCCGCAACCTTGCCGGAGTTTGGTGCTCCGTGGCCAGCCCCATCTCGAGTACTTGGCACCTCCGCTCTTGTTCTTTTCATTCCCTAGGACACCGTGATGCTCGTTTTGAGCCTAGCCAGGTTGCTACCGACCGGGAAATGGCGGCGCACCACCGAGCCCCTCGTCGTCGTGCCGCCATGGCCGACGGGCGACCCGCTCCACTCAACCCTAGGTCTCATAAGGGGTACCACTAGACGCGGCTTGACACGAGGAAGGAACGCGAGGTGTCGACCTTCTCGCCGGAGATCTCGCCGGGCGAGAAAACGTCCACGAGCCACCCTCTGCCTCATCTGCGGCCGACGCTGGGACCCGGCTGTGTGGGCGGGTCGAGGCGCTCACAAGGCCGAGCCAAAGCCGAAAGCGAGAAGCATGCTGGTGGTCAAGCCAGGCCTGCCCAAAGAAGTTGAAGCTTCACTTTTGTTTGTGTGTTTTTGTTTTTCTTTATTTTCTGATTTTTATATGAATTTGTAAAATGTATATCTCAAGTTCTAGGGATCTAAATGATGTGCTTCAATTTTGTAGTGTTCTTTGTGAAGTCTAGTATTTAATAAAAATAGTATATGAGCACATGTTTTAGAAATTTTGATGAATTAATTAGGACTTTGAAATGTGTTTTTAGAAGCATGCAAACTTGTTTGAATTTTATCTTGAGTTTCTGTGGTCCAAAAATTATGAAATTTTGTGGGTCCTCTATTTTGGTTTATTAGAAGCTCTGGTAAAAATTTCAGAGCTAGTGCATGTATAGTTTTTAAGTTATAGAATTTCCTTTTATTAATAGGTGGATCTTGTGTGAATTTTCATAATTTTTCTATAGATCCAGTGAAGGTGAACTTTATGGGTGCTATTCTTATGCTAGAAGGATGCTAGGAAAAATGGGAAATCTGTTGCTTGACACTTTTTAATAAGGTTTCCTAATTATGCTAGAAATAGACATGTCATCTGTTATTTTGGATACAGCAAGTTATGTTGGTCCAATGGCTTTGAAATTTTTATGGTAGTCTATGTGCAGCATGAGATAGTTACTGTAATTTTTGTAGATTTTATGAATATTTTTACTATATATTGCTTAAATCACCTAATTAACTAAATAAATTGGAAAAGGATATTAAATAATTTATTTAGAAGTTAGCACTATACTTTCTGATGTTTCTTAGATATGAAAAACAAGTTGTTAAACTTGGTTTGGTCAAATTAGGCTTTTGCACCATCATTAAATAATTAAGTTAGCAACCCCGTCATTCTGGACAGATTCTAGGTCTACTGGAATTTGATTTGGTTAACTTCAGAATCATGCTTTTATGTTTACAAGTGAATTGTAGAGAATTTCATAAGCTTTCCAGAATGTCCTCTTGCAAGTCATTTGGAGTTATAGAACTCTGGTTATGATAGAATTAAGTTACTACTTGTTGCATATGAAGCTTTAACTGTTATTTTAAGCATGTCTTTACTATTCTAAGTTCATGGTACTGTTCCTAGGTGTTAGGCCTTTAACTGAAGATGAGCATCTTTATCTTAGGTTATGCAAGTTAGGTAAGTTGCTCTTGTTATTTAAGTTAAGTTGGATACATGCTTAAAGTGATTTGAATAGAGCTAATTACTCGGTAAACGAGTGTCCAGGGATGTTTTCGTAAACACCCATTGTGATTCATTCATCATGAGCATCATGTCATTCCTTATGCATTCATGATATTTATCTTGTGCATCGGCATGCAATAGGTGTGTACGGAAGGAGTAACCTGCTGGAATTGAGAGGAAGCGAGCAGCAGCAAAAAATGACGCCGGAGATTCGTGGAGGAGCAGCCTTGAGAGAGAAGTGCGACGAGGTCGCCGTTGAGTGCCACGACCACCGTCCTTGCAACTTTGTGAAAGGCAAGCCCCGGAGCATATTAAGCCTCCTATTTTCCGAACTGCGATTATGTGATTATTATTACATATATTGTTGCATTAAGTTTAGGTGTTGGATGCAAACACTTGCTGCATTGGTTACCCATTCCTTGTCCAGATATTGTTACCCTGAATCGTATGTAGCTCAGGCTCGAGTAGTGCTTAGCCCTGCTTAAACGCGGTAGAAGTCGGGTGATTTCCTATCACCTGCGAGATATAGGATGATACATGTGGCACGGTTGGCTATATTTGCTATCGTGGAAAAGAACCAGTTTTAATTTGAAATGAAGACCGGACGGAGGCTTGCCGGTTTGCAGTGACTCCGTCTGCGTCGCTTAAGGACTGATTCTTGGAGCCTTTCCTGTTCATGTTGAACACATGCCTCTCTCTTAGTTGGCCGGCCTGAAGACCGATCACGAAGCCGAGTAGCTCACCTCTGGCCGGGAGTCGATAAGTATAAAGTGCGCCTCGGAAGGGAGCCGTAGGCGTGAGTCCAAGGGAGGTGATTTAAAAGTCCCGATAAATCTGGCGGAAGGGTAATCCCTAAGAGTCTTTGGCGCTGATCGAACCCGCGAATTTGGTTCCTGAGATGTTCCAAAGGTGACCACCACGGCTACCCTTGCAAAGTATGCCGTGGTGAGAGTTAGGAATACCCCTCACTGAGTTGTAATTCGATTGAATCGCCGTCTCTCCGGTTAGTGAGAGAACTTGACGGGCTTATCTCCAATGTAGATACACTTAATAACTTAATGGTTCAGAAATGATGATATCATGATGACAGCCTTATTATACCTGCTATGGTTAATATTGTTTGCTCCTAATAAGTGAGTGCTTTAGTACAGGTGCCAATCTAGTGGACAGGTAATTAATGATAAGCTTGATAATCAGTTTACATTGGTTACTATAATCATAAGCTCTTTTATGCAACGGTGCCAAGCTAGCCCACCTAAAAAGCCTTGCATGATCCTTGGTGTCTTTTATTTCTGATTTTTGTCGGGTAAGTCTAGCTGAGTACCTTCTCGTACTCAGGGTTTATTTCCCACCTGTTGCAGATGACCAGGTCTTCTTTGGTTGCTGCAAATAATGCCTTCTCCCTACTGGGGATGAAGACTAGACCGTTGGGCGCGGTCTCTACTAGTTCTCGTACCTGATAATGCTTTTGTGGGACATGACTCTGATCTGGCAATGTAATTGAAACTATAAAGTTATGTACTAAACTATGTTGCTTCCGCACACTCAAACTTGGTTTGTAATATTTTATTTGAACTCTGATGGATGTAATCCGAATGCTACTTGTGAAATGTTGTAACGAATGATGTGTTGTGTTGAATCATTACGATCTTGGTTTGTATGTCGAGAGTTGGTTGAAATCCTTCGTGATTTCCGGACTACCGGGATTATGGGAGCTTAAGTACAGGAATTTGATCGCTTCGGTGATTGTTTTTGTACTTACGTTCTTATGATTTGGTCGGTTCTGTTACAGCTAAGATGTTGGCTACTCATCATGAGTCGGCCCATGACTTGGAGATGCTGGCATAGGCTATTGGTGGCTTCGCCCGTGGAGGCCCTGGTGGAAATGGCGGGAATGGGGGTGGTGCCCACGGTCCCGAGAGGCCCTGTTCCTATCAGGACTTCTTGGGGACAAAACCACCCACATTCATGTCGACTACTGAGCCTCTAGATGCGGAGCATTAGCTTTGTATTCTGGAGTAGAAGTTTCAGCTGCTCAATGTGATTGATGAGCAAAAGGTGCGCTTTGCCGCACAACAGCTTCTAGGGTCTGCCAGTGCTTGGTGGGACACTTTCAATGCCATGCAGCTTGTGGACCACCATGTGACTTGGTGGGAGTTTACCACTGCCTTCTGTCAGTACTATATTCCTGCTGGTTTGCTGAACAGGAAGCTGGCTGAGTTTCTAGAGCTAAAGCAAGGAAACATGATTGTGATGGAGTATGTGAATAAGTTCAACCATCTTGCATAGTATGCTAGGACTCATGTGGATACTGATGAGAAGAATATGAACTATTTCAATTGCAGTCTCTCATGCATCTTGCAAGAGAAGCTGCATATAGGGGGCTATCAGACCATTGGTGCTTTGATGAATGCTGTCATTGCTATGGAGGGACTTCAGCGTAACTCTCAGGCTGAGTGGAAGCGTAAGAGGGTGATCATTGGGTCTTCTAGTCACCCACAGTCACAGTAGGTATAGGTGGTGAGGAAGGTGTCCTATCACTCTTTGGGTTGACAGTCATCTCACCAGACACAGCAGACTCACCAGGCACCTCCCATCAGTACCGTGCACCTACTCAGAAGGCGCAATAGCCTCAGGAACAGCATGTTTTGCCTCATCAGGGATAGGGGGACAACCCAAGTGCTTGTTTCAAGTGTGGCAAGCAAGGCCACTATGCTCGTGAGTGCCCCTAGAACTAGCTTACTCAGTCCTCAGCCTCCTACCAACTCTCGTTTGGTCAATAGGACTATAATCAGGAAGAAGGTGCCCATGACTGCTTAGGACTGGTTAACTTCATCGAGGCTGAGGAGATTCTGTAGGGAGGGCCTATGATGGTTGGTATGTTCACCATTGATTCCCACCCAAAGCATATGTATTATATGATTCTGGTGCATCACATTCATTCATGAGTATGGGGTTTGCATAAAGGCACAATACATCTAGTATGGCTATTTCTATTGCCTATAGAATCAGAACTCTGGGTACGCAGTTATGCATTAACACTCGGACAAACACAGTGAGAATAGTGCTAGCAACGCTTTCTTATCGTCTCTAGTTCATGTTATTGCCTGGGCAAGGCATAGATGCAATTATGGGAATGAACTGGTTGAGAACTTATGGGGTAGTCCTAAACCTTAGGCAGAGAGATGTTGAGTTGAAGCTTCCTTCTTCTAAGGATAGAATGTCTCTCCTTATGCCCTCAGTCCCCGCCTTGCCAGTTGTTGCTCATACTAAAGCCTCTCCTGATCTTGCCTCTATTCCTATGGTTTGTGAGTTTCCGGATGTCTTTCCCAAAGATCTACATGGGGTACCACCGGACCGGGATGTGGAGTTTGCCATTGAGTTAGAACCTAGTACTGCTCCTATTTTATGGCATCCCTACCACATTTCTCCAAAGGAACTGGCTGAGATGAAGAAACAGTTAGACGAATTGTTGGAGAAGGGATTCATCCATCCAAGTTCTTCACCATGGGGTTGTCCAGCTATTTTTGTGAAGAAGAAGGATGGAACTCTTCGGATGTGTGTGGATTATCGCCCTCTCATTGCGGTAACCATTAAGAACAAGTATCCTTTAGCACATATTGATACTTTGTTCGATCAGTTGGCTGGTGTCAAGGTGTTTTCAAAGATTAATCTTCATTCTGGGTATCACCAAATTAAGATCCGGCCACAAGATATACCAAAGACAACTTTCTCTACTAGGTATGGGCTTTATGAATACCTAGTCATGTCTTTTGGTCTCACCAATGCTCCTGCATTCTTCATGTACCTCATGAACTCAGTCTTTATGCCGAAGTTGGACAAGTTTATAGTGGTGTTCATTGATGATATTTTGATATACTCCAAGAACAATCAAGATCATGCACAACATCTTTGGATAGTATTGACTCGGTTAAGGGAACACAAGCTGTATGCCAAATTCAGGAAGTGTGAATTTTGGTTGGATCGAGTGCAGTTTTTGGGACATGTCCTGACACCTAAAGGCATCTCTGTGTATCCTAACAAGGTACAGGACGTGTTAAATTGGAAATCTCCAAAGCCAGTGCATCAGATTTGTCAATTCCTTGGTCTTGCTGGGTATTATTTGCGCTTCATCCCTGATTTTTCCAAAATAGCTCAACTAATGGCCAAGTTGCTCCAGAAGGATGTCAAATTTGTATGGTATCCGGCTTATGAAGAAGCTTTTCAAGCCCTAAAGAAGTTTGTTACCTCTGCTCCCATTCTTGCCCAACAAGATATTTATAGGGTGTTTGATGTGTATTGTGATGCCTCTAGGACTAGAGTGGGATGTGTGCTTATGCAAGATGGACGTGTGATCGCTTATGCTTCACGTCAGTTGAAAACGCATGAGTTGAATTATTCCACCCATGATTTAGAGTTGGCTGCAGTGGTGCACGCTCTAAAAATTTGGAGACATTACCTGTTGGGAAATAAAGTGCATATCTATACGGATCACAAGAGCCTCAAATATATTTTTACTCAATCCGAGTTGAATATGAGGCAATGGAGGTGGCTTGAGTTAATCAAAGATTATAACTTAGAAGTTCATTATCACCCTAGAAAAACTAATGTGGTGGCTGATGCCTTAAGTTGGAAGTCGCATCAAGTTGAAGAAGAATCTTTGTCTCTCAACCATTCTAAGGTGTTAGCCCATATTGCTCTAGTCTCGGATTTACTTGAGCAAATTATTATAGAGCAAAGGCAAGATGCTTCGGAAATTCCACATATCAAGAATCTAATCGCCGAAGGGCGTGGTCCTCATTTCAGTGTTGATGATCAAGGTGTGGTGAAGTTCAAGAACCATTTGGTGGTTCCCTCAAGTGATGAGCTTAGGAGAAAATTTTTGGATGAAGCTCACAACTCCAAATTATCCATTCATCTGGGAAGTAACAAGATGTATCATGATTTGCGTCACTTGTATTGGTGGCCAAAAATGAAATAGGATATTACCAAATATATCTCAGAATGTGACATTTGTGGAAGGGTTAAAGCAGACCATATGCGTACGCCTGGATTTCTACAACCCTTGCCTATTCCTGTTTGGAAATGGGAGGATATTTCTATGGACTTTGTTGTGGGTTTGCCCCGCACAACAAAGGGGTATGGTTCTATTTGGGTCATTGTGGATCGCCTCACCAATTCTGCTCATTTCCTCCCAGTGGATACAAGGTATTCAGCCAAGAAGTATGCCAAGCTGTATTTTGATCGGATTGTAACTTTGCATGGGGTTCCTCTTACCATTGTTTTGGATAGAGGATTAGTTTTTTGTCTCTCATTTTTGGGAGCAACTCTAGAAATGTCTTGGTACTTGTTTCCTTAGAAGTTCAGCTTATCATCCTTAAACTGACGGTTAGACAGAAAGGGTCAATCAAGTACTTGAAGACATGTTGAGAGCTTGTACCATTTCTTATCCAGAAAAGTGGGACAAATGCTTGACTTTAGCTGAGTTTTCTTATAACAATAGCTATCAAGAGAGTATTCGAATGGCACCTTTTGAGGCTTTGTATGTCAAGAAATGTAGAACACCTCTCAACTGGGTTGAAGTGGGTGACCATGGTTACTTTGGACCTAATTTTATAAAAGAAGCAAGAGAACAGGTCAGTGTTATTCAGAGTCATTTGAAAGCGGCTCAGAACCATCAGAAAGCTTATGCTGACAAGAGGAGAAGGCCCTTGCAGTTTGAAGTTGGTGACCATGTGTACCTAAAGGTATCCTAGATGAGAGGTGTGCATCGATTCAGAGTCCATGGAAAGTTAGCTCCTCATTATGTCAGACCTTATAAGATTTTGGAACGATGTGGTACGGTTGCTTATCGTCGCCAACTTCTAGATATTTTTCCAGCAGTACATAATGTCTTTCATGTTTCCCAATTGAAAAAGTGTTTATGACTTTCTGAGGAAGTGGTGGAAATTGAAGGACTCCCTCTCCAACTTGATCTTTCTTATATTGAACATCCTGTCAAAATCATGGATGAAAAAGAGAGAGTTACTAGAAACAAAGTGGTGAAATTTTATAAAGTCCAGTGGCAAAACCATTCAGAGGATGAAGCAACTTGGGAGCAGGAGAGTTATATTCTGGAGCATTGTCCCCATCTTCTCCTTGGTATGCCTAGGTACTACTTTATGTTAAAAGCTTACTCTTACCCTTTTCCTACACTAGGCACTCACATGAAATCTCTGGATGAGATTTTGTTTAACGGGGGAGAGTTGTAACACCCTTAGTGTTACACCCTAAATCATTTACTAAAACATGTCATGAGCATCATATTTATGTGTTAGTGCATGTGATAAAGTGTGTAGATCAATTTCTTGTAACCTAAAATGACTAATAAAAGCGTTAAACGAAAGTTGATTCAATAGCTCATGTATATCAAGCATGGTTTAAAACTAACTTTTATTGAACAAAAATGCTATAGAACAAATATGTGGCACTTAAATATGTTTGGAATTTGAACTTTGTAGATGACAGTGAAATACTTGCCATTAAAAAATGATATTACTAACTACTATTACTACTAGCCTAGAAATTACAAATTGAAATCAAGTTCAGCTCAAAAACTTAGAAAAATTTCCAAGTTTGTCAACAGCTAGACATTGCTATGTTTAGCAAATTATTTTGAGAGACTGGGTTAAGGGGTGGTGTAGTGTTATAGCTCGATTTGGTAGTCTCATATGCCATCTTGAGCATGGTAAAGATGGTTTAGGTCTAGAAGCAACCGTTTAGTTTTTATAGGCGCTTTAAAATTCGTGCATGACACGGTCTCAGGCTGGTTGGCCATGTGGGTGCGGTCACCACGCTCGGACGCTTGGGGTTGCCATGTTGGATGTCCCATGTGCACATGCACTGCCATGCATGGCCGGCCATAGCTGCTCTAGCCTGGTTGTGGCCTGGCCACCGCTGGCTCCTGGTGCGCGGAGCTGCTGCTGCTTCTTGCACAGCCGGGCGGTACTGCCGCCAGCCCCACCAAGCTACCACACTGCGACCCGCCCTGCACCATGATGTAGCCGCTGCTATCGCCTCGCCATCATGTCCATGCCTCCCTCTGCATCTCTGCACCGCTGCCGGCCCAGTGCCTTGCCACCTCTACCGTGCCCACGTAGCTGAGCTCACCGTTGCCTTGCCATTTATGGCGCTACGCTGCGTGGGCCACGACAGGTCAGGGACGCGCGCTCTTGTCCTTTGCATCTACACGTATGCCTTCCTGGTCACGCCGACCAAGTCCCACCAAGGCGAGGCCATGCTGTGCCACCTACCGGTCCGTCTCTCTGTCTTTCTCTCTTTCTCCCTTCGCTGCCGCCGTCGAGCCATGCCATAAAATTACCTAGCGAGCGATCACCTCCATTCAACTCATCGCATCCATGGCTTTACCATCACATCCTCTCGCTTCCTGACCCCACCCAGCCTTGAAGTGCGCACAGCCAAGCTCCAATTTTGGAGTTTCCCCGCCACCGTACCGATAAGGCCACGTCCGGCCATGGATGTGGGTAGCCCTCCTATGTCCCTCCCGAGCCAATTCACCTTCATCACTAGCATCGCCTTGACTCCCTCTTCACCCTGTGGGCCTTAGACAAACCGCTACCACCTCCCCGTCGTCGCTGACGCGACTATGCCACCACGGTGCGCCATCGCACGGCTCAGCCACACGTGGCCAGCCCTCCTCTGCCATCCTCCACCATAACCGTCTCCTCAGCTAGGTCCACGGTAGTCTACTAATGCTGCCTCGCTAGCTAGTTAGGTTCTTAGGTGCTCTGGATCACCGAGGCAGCTGCGTCTCCAACGTGGACAGCCATGCATCGTTGCAGCTCGCTCTGGCACATTCGGCCGCCTGCATTGCTGCTTGGTATAGGCGGTTGGACCATAGTTAAAGGTCGGACCAACCGACCGGCCAGCGCGAGCCTCTGGTGGCTGGCACGGTCGCGCAGTGTCATTATCGCCGTGGTGCCGTGCACTAAGCTGTTGGAGGGTCTATTTTGCAAAAACGCCAGCGCGTGCAAGATTTCCCTGCGCGGGCTATTTCGTGAGCAAGCCGGCCTCATGTGGGTCATGCCTGTGGGCCGCTACGCGCGCGCTATGTCGCACAGGCCGCTTGTAACAGAACCGACCAAATCATAAGAACGTAAGTACAAAAACAATCACCGAAGTGATCAAATTCCTGTACATAAGCTCCCATAATCCCGGTAGTCCGGAAATCACGAAGGATTTCAACCAACTCTCGACATACAAACCAAGACCGTAGTGATTCAACACAAAACATCATTCGTTACAACATTTCACAAGTGGCATCCGGATTTCATCCATCAGAGTGCAAATAAAATATTACAAACCAAGTTCAAATTTGCGGAAGCAACATAGTTTAGTACATAACTTCATAGTTTCAAATACATTGCTAGATCTTAGTCATGTCCTACAAAAGCATCTTCAGGTACGAGGACTAGGAGATATCATGCCCAACGGTCTAGTCTTCATCCCCAGTCGGGAGAAGGCAATACTTGCAGCAACCAAAGTAGAATTGGTCATCTACAACAGGTGGGAGATAAACCCTGAGTACGAGAAGGTACACAGCTAGACTTACCCGTCAAAACCAGAAATAAAAGACATCAAGGGTCATGCAAGGCTTATGAGGTGGGCTAGCTTGACACAGTTGCATAAAAGAGCTTATGAATATAGTGACCAATTTAAACTTAGCATCAAGCTTATCATCATTTACCTGTCCACTAGATTAGCACCTGTACTAGAGCACTCACTTATTAGGAGCAATCAATATTAACCATAGCAGGTATAATAAGGCTATCATCATCATATCAACATTTTTGAACCATTATGTTATTTAGTGTATCTACTTTGGAGATAAGCCCATCAAGTTCTCACTAACCGGGAGAGACGGCGACTCGAATCGAATTACAACTCAGTTGAGGGGGTATTCCTAACTCTCACCCTAGCATACTTTGCAAGGGTAGCCGTGGGTCACCTTTGGGACAACTCAGGAACCAAATTCACGAGTTCGATCAGTGCCAGCACTCTCAGGGATTACCCTTCTGCCAGGACGATCAGGACTTTTGAATCACCTGCCCTTGGACTCACGCCTACGGCTCCCTTCCGAGGCGCACTTTATACTTATCGATTCCCGGCCTAAGGTGAGCTACTCGGCTTCGTGGTCGGTCTTCGGACACGGCCAACTAAGAGAGAGGCATGCGTTCAACATGAACAGGAAAGGCTCCAAGATTCAGTCCATAAGCGACATAGACGGAGTCACTACAAACCGGCAAGCCTCCACCCGGTCTTCATTTCAATTTAAGATAGGTTCTTTTCCATGATAGCAAATATAGCCAACCGTGCCATATGTATGTTCCTATATCTCGCAGGTGACAAGAAATCACCTGACTTCTACCACATTTAAGCAGGGCTAAGCACTACATGAGCCTGAGCTACATAGGATTCAGGGTATCAATATCTGGACAATGATTGGATAACCAATGCAGCAAGTGTTTGCATCCAACACCTAAACTTAATGCAACAATATATATGTAACAATAATACTTTAACTGCATTTTAGAAATTAGGAGGCTTAATATGCTCCGGGGCTTGCCTGGGATCCGACACCAGTTAGTTCAGTTAGCTTGCACCGTCATGGTGACATCTCCGGTCCTAGCACTTGCTTAGTCCTTCCATCTTCGGGATATATCCACCAAACCAAATCTTTGGGTTTGGCTCCAACATCACATCTTTCACATGGTGCATCTAGCGTACCTAGATGAGATGCAATATACAAGTGCATAAATATGAAGAAGAGTACCATGAGACGCATCACAAAATAGCAAGCAAGACAAGCATAGTTTACACTAACACACTTAAGTACTTTGCGATGCTTAACTTAAACATCACACAATCTATCATGCTAAGATGGCAAACAAGACGACAACACCAAGCATGACACAAGTTTCCCAAGATCTCAGATGCTCTAACTCAGTCATCATTCAAGGCATAAGTCACACTTAGCAATATACAAGCAAACACTATAATTGGAATCAGCCAATTTCTGGACATGCAAACAGCAGCTACAAGATTTAGCTATAACTGGAGTTACACAAATCCAAATGACTTGCAAGAAGACATTTTGGAAAGCTTATGAAATTGTATACAATTCATTTTTAATAATCTTAGCATGATTCTCAAGTTAACTAAGTCAAATATACCCATTTATAGAAACTGGTCCACAATTGACAGAGAGCAATCAATTCTATAACCCAACTTTAAACAGGCACAACTCACAAACCACAAAACCAAATACCACCAAATTTTAACAAAAGATAGATACATGAATTATCTACAACTTTGTTATTATCTCCAAAAGCTCATTCAAATCCTAACTAGATCAAACACTAGCATCTTTTAGATCTGCTCAGAATATAATCAAAACCTGACAGAAGACTTAAAAGTCATGTAACTCCTACACTATCAGGCCTATGGCCTTATAAGTTGAACACAAGAAAGATCATGAAATTTTCTACAACTTTTATATTCACTACAACCATAGCAAACATCATTTACACGACGAAAATAATTGGACAAGCAAAACTACAATTGCAACCCAACAGCAGTGGTACAGAAAACTGATAAGAAATTCAGAGAAGCACAACTGGAGTTCTAGACCTCCAACAAACATGAACCATAACTTTTTGAAAAGCCTAGGAAGTTACCTACAACTTTATTATTCTCATATTAAGATGATTCTACAGTTAGAAGGGTCAATTATTCCAATAATTGCATCTCTGTCCAAAACATAGACAGAAACTGACATGCCACTTTAAACCGCTATAAATGGAGTTATACATGTCCAATAAATGTGTTTTATACTTTTTATAAAGCTTGTCAAATTCTAAACAACTTTGTTGTAAACACCTAAAGCTAATTTTACTATTAAGAAGGCCCCACAGTAAGAACAAGAAACCCTCTCTGGGTTTGGGCAGAAACAGCCAGAGAGATTTAAGCAAGTATGACTCAAGATCCACTTAACCAAAAATCATGATATTTAGCTTTTTAAAAGCTTAATAAAAGTAATACAACTCATGTATTATCATAAAGTCATGATTCATAACTTAACTGAGCCAATTAATTCAAACATGCAGACCTATTCAGAATAGGGGTAAGGCAATATAGGTAATTTGTTATTTTTATAGATCTTAAACTATCAAGCCTAAAATACTGAAATTTTTACCAGACATCACTAATCATATCAGTAACACTCCATAAAAATTTCACATTTATTTGAGTAAAATAACTGCAGTTATAAAAACAAAAAGACATGACTAGCATTAAGAACCTAACTGCATAAATCTATTTTTAAAGCAAACTATTTAAACTTAAACATGTAATATCATAGATCTAGTACATAGATAATTTCACAAGGATTCCAAAAAGTCCTCATTTACTATTTTACGATTTTTCTACAAATTACTACGAATTTTCAAAGTGGAGCATTCAAATCTGTAAAAACCAGAGAAAAAGGGATTGAAATCTTGCATCGGGGTCCCTGCGGAAAACACAAATTAAACACGAACAAATGGATCCTTTTTGGCACTGTTCAACTGAGTCACAACTTCTTCACTGAACCCCCTGTAAAATGTCTTATTCCCGCGCGTGGCCCATCGTCTTCTCTAACTCACAGACGGACGCAGAGCCCGGCATGGTGGCCGGCCGGCGGCCGACTCGGTCGGCAGGGCAGGGGCGGCGGCGGCGAGGGCGCGGCTTGCCCAGGCACACGCGCAGCCAAGGGAGAGGCCGGCCTGGCCAGCGGCTCCAAGCCACCAGCTCCGGCGACACTGGAAAAAAAGGCGGCAACGGAGGTGGGTTCGGCAGGCACAGGCGGCTCCGGCGGTGAGAGGGAGGGCTGCTGCAAGCCATGTACTGTGCCTGGCCATAGCTTGGCTGGTGGTAGCGGCAGGAGGAGGGCGCAGCTGCACGACGCTCTGCCAGGAGCCGGCCATGGCGGCGTCCGCGCGTAGCCTGGAGAGGGGCGAGAGAGTGGACCGAGAGAGAGAGGGCAGTGAGTGAGCGAGGGCCAGGGGAGCTCGGGCGCTCGGTTGGAGGAGTAGGGGCGCGACAGAGCGGTAGGACACATGGCAACGGCGTGTGGCAATGGCGTGGCGCGAGCTCTGCATGGCTGCCACGCGCTCCCCCTTTGGGGCATTCCACCGAGCGGCTGGCAGGTGTCGGAGCGGGCCGGTTGGACCACATTATTGGGCTTGTTCTGGTCTGAACTAAGTCATGGGCCCTTAAGCAAGTTTGTTGTCCACATGATGACCTACAAATTTCATTAACGGACCATGGCCATTTGAGCAATGGATTAGCCGTTAATTAGGCTCCAAAGTGATAGTGTCAGTGTGTGTAGATAACAGTCACGGGAGCTCGCCCTCGGAGGTCAAAACTCGGTCAAACTCCGTGCAACTTTTTGTATGCTCTTCTCCATAATATAACCTTCAACTTTTATTTTTGGACCAACTCAAGTTGCTTAGCAAAATTTAGAGAACGCGGGATGTCAATGTCGATGCTTAGCGAAACTCCAGACTTAGAATAATTCTAAGTGCTGAAGACTGCAGCAGAATCAATCTTGTGACCTTTGTTTGTCAAGCTTAGAGATAGATTTAGACTTAGGTCCTCAAATAAAGTTTGTAGTACACAAACTATACTACAACTTTTATTTAAGGTCAAACCTTGTATCTTGAATTTAAACCATTCTTTTACTTTGGTCAAAGCAGCATCTCGTTAACCCTAGAATTAGAGTTTTCGACCAATTGAGGCCTTTTCATGACATGTGCTCAACACAAACCCTTCATGACTTTTGTTGTAGAGTTCAATTAGAGTCATTTGGGCAAGGTTACAAGGTTTGGTTGGCGATCTAGAATTCCATTCACTTTATAAAACAATTCAAGCAAGGACATAACTTGTCATTTCATGTGACTTCTTGATTCCAAACTTCATGAAACTTTTCCATGGATCAATATAGATGGATATTGATGCGAGACACATGAAACAAGTACATCCGATATTTTCCAAGCATACTCTTTAGAAAGGGCAGCATGTAAGCAATGGTGCATGGTCCAAGTTTAAGTGGTGACTCATTTTCATATGTTTAACCTAACATCTCCATCACTACTTAACATGCCATGGTTGAGCTGAAACCCGTTGCTTAACTAGTGACAAACACCTGGGGTGTTACAGCCCTCCCTCAAAGGAATCGCGTCCCGAGATTCGGTGCGAAAGACTTTTAAGGGAAGAGAAACTTGTCATCCAGTTTCCAACATCAGTGATAGCATTAGGCTACTTAACTTTGGAGTATCAGAGAGACTAATTTGGTCACGACACTTTCTGATACTTGCTCTTTGTCGTAAGTTATTGTCTGAAGAATTTCCTTCTTTGGCGTCCATAAAGCATTGTTACATTGGAAGGAATCCAAGATAGCATTGTCCTTCGTACTTCATCCTCGATGTATGAAGAATGATACAAGCGTAGACTAAATACTTGTAACATCCACTTCCCTAGTGGATAAAGCACAGAACTTATGGACTTTGCACTAGATTGCAGTCGGTTGACGGATATTCCTTACAACGGTGTTATATTGGCTCCTAAGGTCTGAAAAGCAGTTCTCTACTAAAGTGGCTTGAGCACAACTTCTCATAAAGGATGTGATCATAGACGGGGTAAACATCCTTTGAGGGCATGAGAAGCTAGTTAACCAATATCCGAACTGGTTGTAGCGATGCAATCACTCAGATGTCAACTGATGGAAAACTACATAATGTTCCATGTGTGTAGTGCTCTTTCTCTGATAACACACTGTATTATCTGAGTCTGTTGAGTGAGTGGTAAACGTAATAGCTGACTCAGTCGGCTCAACGTTCTCGATGATCATTCCTTAGGGAGCCTTTGGATCCAAGTTGCAACAGTGATCTGGGTTGAATCTGAAGCAACCTATTGGGTAAAAACACATATAAGGTACCAAAGGCATGTCAGCATTGGAGAACCATTGACGCAGAAGGATGTTAGCGAGGCTTGGAGGACAACATAAGTTGCAAGTAATCACAAAACTAGGGACTAGTTCACTACCAAGCAGGTTAAGTAAAATTTGCCTTCATGGTGCAGTTGCACAGCAAATTGGTTGACTTGCATTGTAGCAAAACTAGCTTTCTTAAACTATATTTGATGTCGAGGCTTCCATTCTTAGGTCAATCGATATCTCAAAAACCATAATCCAAAAATCTATGGTTTGACACATTTCCAATTACTTTCGAATTGCAAGGGCACAATTTGACTTCTAGAACACCTTGACTGCTCACGCATTGCTGATCTAAGAGGGCAAAAGCAAGGCACATAGGGGTGCAATTAGTCTTCTCAAGGGTATGGAGAGTTGTCTAACAGCAATACACCTACAAGTTGTAATTTTTTGGCATGAATTACAAACACAACCGTCTAATGCGAAGGATGATCGCAGTCACAGTGAAATTGCAGATTCCGTACCATTTTGTTTTCTATTCATATCTCACAAACTACTGCACCAATATGCACAAATTTTGGTGGGCATGTAGAGCCATGGGTCTTCTAACTACTCACCAAAATTCAACTCAACCGGACACCGTTTGACCATCCAAACAATTCATCTACCAAAACTGCTGCGTTCTGAAATGGCAGCAAACCGAGCCGACAAGATATCTCTCAAATCCGATGTTTTACTCAACCAATACTCAAGCCAACTTAATACATTGAAGGGTCCTAAGCAAGGAATGAGATCACCAAGTTTGGGGTCAATCCAACTTTGTTTGTGTCACTAATCGGCGGCTTGAAGATGACCAATTTAGTGCCACAAAGCTAGACAGATTTCTTGTTCTTCTTTTTTTTTGCTTCACACATTGTGGGGTGTGTTTTGCACTTTCTGACCTTTCACACAGAAGCAGCAACTTCTCTTTCTAAGGATGGGGCTAAGGTTTTCCTCACATGGTCCTCAGGGAATAATTTTAACTATTGATCTAGACACCAACTTGATGATGCACAAGCATTGGACTTGTGGGCTGTTTTCGCAGGGCACAAAGCATTATTCCACATGTAGGGCATTCCTACAGAGACAAGGAACTGTTTTTTTAATATTCTCTGGCACTTGGTCCAATAGAGTTTGGACACATGTGTTAGTGGCACCTAGGGCACAAAGATGCTGACTGAAACTAGGGATGTGCTTTCGCTAGCTCCTTACGTAGCCGATACAACGTTTTGTACTATCGACGTGATTGTCCAAGATGGAATTGACTTGATAGCACATGTTTTGGAAAACAAGGCAGTAGTTGCATTACTAACGGCTTGCTGTTTCATTGTTTAACATTGCTCTGCGAGACATAGCCTTCATAATTAGCAAAAAGCTGTCACCTAGCGGGAGGTGAAGCTTCATACTAATAACTAATCAGTTGGCTCTCAACACTAGAAGTTCTAAACCTTCACTCTTGACAATAAGAATTATGGTCGAAGAATAAACCGATGGTCGCCATTGAAGTCAGCAGAAAAGGGGTCACACTAGAGATTGTTGATCTCGACCGTGCGATCAGCATGCACATAATAATCAAGACTTGGATAGCCAGGTCATAATCATAATGTGATGTTCGATTCTTATCTGACTAACAACTTGTCCAACATTAAGTGTTGTGTGCCTTTCTGATCCAACAATGATGACATAAGTTGTTCACTAGGTGACGGATGTTAATACTGGGACAACCAAGTGGAGTCACTTGTCTACCACCTCTTGTTGTCGGTTAATGTTTATGTCGGTGACCAGTTCTTCAAAGGATATCCTTTTTGTGACTTCAAAAGGAAGCTCTACTACTTTTGGTCAGATATATGGATCTTCGATAAGATATAGAGAGATAACCAAGGAAGAGCTCACGTGAAAATAACACATCGGTGCAGTTCGGCAATGGATCATGACTAGAAACCTCGATACCAGCGCGCACCCAGCAGCACAACCATGTGTCGGCCGCCCACAAGGAGGCCCTAGGTTCCGTCGTGGCACCATAGATCGCTAATCATGGCACCATTACTGAACATACAACCAAAGTGAAACTTCTAGTGGCACCAATTAGATTGTAAGAACAAGCATTATGCAAAAGAGGGATAGCAAACAAGGATAGTCACAAGGTTAGGAATCAACAAGGAGGCGATCAGAAGATCAAAACACAGTGCAAAAGAACATAGCCTAATTGCCGAAGGCAACTAAGCAGGAGACTCTTGCTTAATTTCCATATACGCCTCGTGTCCACCAAAGTGATTACCAGATAAAGATTAACATGAGATTTGGTCCTGTCGAGCAGCAACAGGAGATCAAGACTGATAAACATCTAGAGACTTGAAGGATTTGGAGATAAAACAAATGAGATTTAGGGACAAAGCCATTGCACTGACTAGGGATTCAGTTGATAAAGCAATGACATGATCTGTGAGGAAAAGGTTCCAAAGCCAGGGCAGATAACGATTAGCGTTGCACTAGCTCATCAGTAGGAGAAAGAGCAATGAGGTCTAATAAGGATTTTTGCAGCAGGGTCCTCCCACACAGGAGCGGAACAACCACGAAACATGCAAGCATTCAAGGGAACTAAGCTTGGGCCTAAGGTCAAGCAAAGGCATAGATAAAGTCTTCGTAGCACAACGTTCAAGGCTAGCAACCACGTGTACAGGCTTAGGTTCCTAAGAGAGAACTTAATTGTAGACGACAACCCTGAGATTACCAAAACTTGGACGCTGCTCCAGGATAGCACTCTTCCACACTCATATGCTTACCGAGGACAAAAGGGTGACAACTACGACACTACCTAGATAACGAGCATCCACGCCTACATCATGGTCTTAAGTGAGCATTTCGAAACACTCAATCTAATTAGCTTAAATGGCTATTACGAAGCACAAAGCTCGTACATAACAAGCAGTCACCTACACAACACCACTACACATATCAGGCAAAACATGGTGGTAAGGCACTGTTATCTTTTGTTTCCTTTTTACTGAGTAGGTGGATATCTCTACAAAACCAGTTTTACTTACATTTAGCAATTTAGTTTTCAAAGGGGTGAACTTTTTGTTAACTATTAACTCGTCATCTATTTCTTTTGGAAGCCAACATACGAGGCAAAGCTAATCACACACTAACTTCAAGCATAGCTATTCAAGCAGCATGGGACAAGGCATTTTGGCTAGCTTCACACAGGGAAAATGGTGACATCACATTGATCACAAGTTACTTAACATTAGAACAAGGTGAGGAAAGCATATTTATGCATAAGCACAATCATGATGCATGCTCGTCCTATTCGTCCTCACGAAATTGCCAGCCAAAGGTGGCAATCATGTTCTATGTCGGTGGCATAACACGTACTCTCTCGATATATAGCTAGTCGTCAGCTATTTTCAATCTACACATTCGTGGTTAGCGTACCTATAGGCAAATTCATTGCAGCCCATCCCCACAAGAGACAAATAAGCACACAATGAAAGCAGTAAACTAAGATACTCTGCATATATACATCCCCAAATGTATATACTTCGATATCCATAGCTACCTGATAAATATACCCGCAATTAAGTACCTTCATATATACATGTGTGTGACATGTAAATATTCCAGTAACCACAGCTAACTCTCCCCTAGACCGATAGTTGGACGGTCATGCTCTCACAACTCCCACTTACTAGAGCATAGAGGTATTTTTGAGCCATACATTACCACCCAAGCGGATGGCATCCATACAATAGCACGCCGTATGGACAACGAAATGGAAACAAGTAGGAACCCCCAAGTTAGTACTTTAATAAGCCACCTAGGAGTCCTTATTTGGGCATAAATGATATGACCACTGGCAACACTTAGTAATTAATTTAGGATTTTCACAAATACTTTTGTTTTTAGATACACAAATGACATGTTTAGTGTTGAATCTTGCTCTGATGCCAGCTGTAATAGAACCGACCAAATCATAAGAACGTAAGTACAAAAACAATCACCGAAGTGATCAAATTCCTGTACTTAAGCTCCCATAATCCCGGTAGTCCGGAAATAACGAAGGATTTCAACCAACTCTGGACATACAAACCAAGACCATAGTGATTCAATACAACACATCATTCATTACAACATTTCACAAGTGGCATCCGGATTTCATCCATTAGAGTGCGAATAAAATATTACAAACCAAGTTCAAATTTGCGGAAGCAACATAGTTTAGTACATAACTTCATAGTTTCAAATACATTGCCAGATCTTAGTCATGTCCTACAAAAGCATCTTCAGGTATGAGGACTAGGAGAGACCGTGCCCAATGGTCTAGTCTTCATCCCCAGCCGGGAGAAGGCAATACTTGCAGCAACCGAAGTAGAACTGGTCATCTACAACAAGTGGGAGATAAACCCTGAGTACGGGAAGGTACTCAGCTAGACTTACCCGTCAAAACCAGAAATAAAAGACATCAAGGGTCATGCAAGGCTTATGAGGTGGGCTAGCTTGACACGGTTGCATAAAAGAGCTTATGAATATAGTGACCAATTTAAACTTAGCATCAAGCTTATCATCATTTACCTGTCCACTAGATTAGCACCTATATTAGAGCACTCACTTATTAGGAGCAATCAATATTAACCATAGCAGGTATAATAAGGCTGTCATCATCATATCAACATTTCTGAACCATTATGTTATTTAGTGTATCTACTTTGGAGATAAGTCCGTCAAGTTCTCACTAACCGGGAGAGACGGCGACTCGAATCGAATTACAACTCAGCTGAGGGCGTATTCCTAACACTCACCCTGACATACTTTGCAAGGGTAGCCATGGGTCACCTTTGGGACAACTCAGGAACCAAATTCGTGGGTTCGATTAGCGCCAGCACTCTTAGGGATTACCGTTCTGCCAGGACGATCAGGACTTTTAAATCACCTGCCCTTGGACTCACGCCTACAGCTCCCTTCCGAGGCGCACTTTATACTTATCGACTCCTGGCCTGAGGTGAGCTACTCGGCTTCATGGTCGGTCTTCGGACACGGCCAACTAAGAGAGAGGCATGCGTTCAACATGAACAGGAAAGGCTCCAAGATTCAGTCCTTAAGCGACACAGACGGAGTCACTACAAACCGGCAAGCCTCCGCCCGGTCTTCATTTCAATTTAAGACAGGTTCTTTTCCACGATAGCAAATATAGCCAACCATGCCATATGTATATTCCTATATCTCGCAGGAGACAGGAAATCACCTGACTTCTACCGCGTTTAAGCAGGGCTAAGCACTACACGAGCCTGAGCTACATAGGATTCAGGGTATCAATATCTGGACAAGGATTGGATAACCAATGCAGCAAGTGTTTGCATCGAACACCTAAACTTAATGCAACAATATATATATGTAACAATAATACTTTAACTGCATTTCAGAAATTAGGAGGCTTAATATGCTCGGGGGCTTGCCTGGGATCCGACACCAGTCAATTCAGTTA
Source organism: Miscanthus lutarioriparius (assembly GCA_904845875.1). Lineage (NCBI taxonomy): Eukaryota > Viridiplantae > Streptophyta > Magnoliopsida > Poales > Poaceae > Miscanthus > Miscanthus lutarioriparius. Next base: position 28,392,675 of record CAJGYO010000015.1, read on the forward strand.
GCGTGCACCGTCATGGTGACATCTTCGGTCCTAGCACTTGCTTAGTCCTTCCATCTTCGGGATATATCCACCAAACCAAATCTTTGGGTTTGGCTCCAACATCGCATCTTTCACGTGGTGCATCTAGCGTACCTAGATGGGATGCAATATACAAGTGCATAAATACGAAGAAGAGTACCATGAGACGCATCACAAAATAGCAAGCAAGACAAGCATAGTTTACACTAACACACTTAAGTACTTTGCGATGCTTAACTTAAACATCACACAATCTATCATGCTAAGATGGCAAACAAGACGACAACACCAAGCATGACACAAGTTTCCCAAGATCTCAGATGCTCTAACTCAGTCATCATTCAAGGCATAAGTCACACTTAGCAATATACAAGCAAACACTATAATTGGAATCAGCCAATTTCTGGACATGCAAACAGCAGCTACAAGATTTAGCTATAACTGGAGTTACACAAATCCAAATGACTTGCAAGAAGACATTTTGGAAAGCTTATGAAATTGTATACAATTCATTTTTAATAATCTTAGCATGATTCTCAAGTTAACTAAGTCAAATATACCCATTTATAGAAACTGGTCCACAATTGACAGAGAGCAATCAATTCTATAACCCAACTTTAAACAGGCACAACTCACAAACCACAAAACCAAATACCACCAAATTTTAACAAAAGATAGATACATGAATTATCTACAACTTTGTTATTATCTCCAAAAGCTCATTCAAATCCTAACTAGATCAAACACTAGCATCTTTTAGATCTGCTCAGAATATAATCAAAACCTGACAGAAGACTTAAAAGTCATGTAACTCCTACACTATCAGGCCTATGGCCTTATAAGTTGAACACAAGAAAGATCATGAAATTTTCTACAACTTTTGTATTCACTACAACCATAGCAAACATCATTTACACCACGAAAATAATTGGACAAGCAAAACTACAATTGCAACCAGCAGTGGTACAGAAAACTGATAAGAACTTCAGAGAAGCACAACTAGAGTTCTAGACCTCCAACAAACATGAACCATAACTTTTTGAAAAGCCTAGGAAGTTACCTACAACTTTCTTATTCTCATATTAAGATGATTCTACAGTTAGAAGGGTCAATTAATCCAATAATTACATCTCTGTCAAAAACATAGACAGAAACTGACATGCCACTTTAAACAGCTATAAATGGAGTTATACATGTCCAATAAATGTGTTTCTATACTTTTTATAAACCTTATCAAATTTGAAACAACTTTGTTGTAAACACCTAAAGCTAATTCTACTATTAAGAAGGCCCCGCAGTAAGAACAAGAAACCCTCTTTGGGTTTGGGCAGAAACAGCCACAGAGATTTAAGCAAGTACGACTCAAGATCTACTTAACCAAAAATCATGATATTTATCTTTTTGAAAAGCTTAATAAAAGTAATACAACTCATGTAATATCATAAAGTCATGATTCATAACTTAACTGAGCCAATTAATTCAAACATGCAGACCTATTCAGAATAGGGGTAAGACAATACAGGTAATTTATTATTTTCATAGATCTTAAACTATCAAGCCTAAAATACTGAAATTTTTACCAGACATCAATAATCACATCAGTAACACTCCATAAAAATTTCACATTTATTTGAGTAAAATAGCTGCAGTTATAAAAAAGACAAAACATGACTAGCATTAAGAACCTAACTGCTTAATCTATTTTTAAAGCAAACTATTTAAACTTCAACATGTAATATTATAGATCTAGTACATATAGAATTTCACAAGGATTCCAAAAAGTCCTTATTTACTATTTTACGATTTTTCTACAAATTACTACGAATTTTCAAAGCGGAGCATTCAAATCTGTAAAAACCAGAGAAAAAGGGATTGAAATCTTGCATCGGGGTCCCTGTGGAAAACACAAATTAAACACAAACAAATGGATCCTTTTCAGCACTGTTCAACTGAGTCACAACTTCTTCACTTAACCCCCTATAAAATGTCTTATTCCCGTGCGTGGCCCTTCGTCTTCTCTAACTCACATACGGACGCAGAGCCCGGCATGGTGGCCGGCCGGCGGCCGACTCGGCCGGCAGGGGAGGGGCGTCAGCGGCGAGTGGCGAGGGCGCGACTTTCCTAGGCATGTGCGTGGCCGAGGGAGAGGCCGGCCTGGCCAGTGGCTCCAAGCCACCAGCTCCGGCGACACTGGAAAAAAAAGGCGACAACGGAGGTGGGTTCGGCAGGCACAGGCGGCTCCGGCGGTGAGAGGGAGGGCTGCTGCAAGCCATATACTACGCCTAGCCATAGCTTGGCTGGTGGTAGTGGCAGGAGGAGGGCGCAGCTGCACGACGCTCTGCCAGGAGCCAGCCATGGCGGCGTCCGCGCGCAGCCTGGAGAGGGGGCGAGAGAGTGGACCGAGAGAGAGAGGGCAGTGAGTGAGCGAGGGCCAGGGGAGCTCGGGCGCTCGGTTGGAGGAGTAGAGGCGCGACAGAGCGGCAGGACACGCGGCAACGGCGCGCGGCAATGGCATGGCGTGAGCTCTGCATGGCTGCCACGCGCTCCCCCTTTGGGTCATTCCACCGAGCGGCTGGCAGGTGTCGGAGCGGGCCGGTTGGACCACGTTATTGGGCTTGTTCTGGTCCGAACTAAGTCATGGGCCCTTAAGCAAGTTTGTTGTCCACATGATGACCTACAAATTTCATTAACGGACCATGGCCATTTGAGCAATGGATTAGCAGTTAATTAGGCTCCAAAGTGATAGTGTTAGTGTGTTGATAACAGTTACGGGAGCTCGCCCTCGGAGGTCAAAACTTGGTCAAACTCCGTGCAACTTTTTGTATGCTCTTCTCCATATTATAACCTTCAACTTTTATTTTTGGACCAATTGAGGCCTTTTCATGACATGTGCTCAACACAAACCCTTCATGACTTTTGTTGTAGAGTTCAATTAGAGTCATTTGGGCAAGGTTGCAAGGTTTGGTTGGCGATCTAGAATTCCATTCACTTTATAAAACAATTCAAGCAAGGACATAACTTGTCATTTCATGTGACTTCTTGATTCCAAACTTCACGAAACTTTTTCATGGATCAATATAGATGGATATTGATGCGAGACACATGAAACAAGTACATCCAGTATTTCCCAAGCATACTCTTTAGAAAGGGCAGCATGTAAGCAATGGTGCATGGTCCAAGTTTAAGTGGTGACTCATTTTCATATGTTTAACCTAACATCTCCATCACTACTTAACATGCCATGGTTGAGCTTAAACCCGTTGCTTAACTAGTGACAAACACCTGGGGTGTTACACCGCGCGTGTGGGCCGTGCAGGAGAATTCGTTTTTCTTTTTCATAAGGAATTAGAAATAGTTTTCTAATTTAATTTTTTAGCTGATCTTTGGTAAATCATATAAAATCATGTAGGTGTCCTAAAATTATGAAACAAATTTTGTTAGGTTCCTAAAATTGTGCTCTATCTATTAGTGTATTTAGTTCATATATGTACATGTTGATACCAGGAGCTATTAAATCATTTGAGGGTGCTTAATATTATTAGGTTAAATATTGTAGGATTTTTTGTGGTAAATTGGTGATAGCTTTAGTCCTAAAATTTTTATGGTAGCTCCATTGTATTATTATGTGCTCACTGCAATTTTTGTAGCTTTAGAATAGACTAAACATTAGGATAGTTAAATGCCCTTCGTTTCAATATACATTAAATCATTAGTAGAAATAAAGATATATCCTTAATTTACCAAGCTAAGGGTTTGTTTGTTGAATGCAACACCTTGCTTGATGAAGATGATTGTTAGCTTGGTACCTTTGTCATCAGAGCTAGCTTAGTAGCTTAGTATGTGTATTCTTAGTTTAAGAGTTGCTGTTGCCTAAATGCTTAATGTTGCATCATAATCGCATGCTTGTAGAAAACGAGTTGGCGGAGTTCGTGACCCCTAGTTATCATGAGTTTGAGGAGATCATTGAGGAGTACAAGGAGGAGGTCCTTGTGTAGGAGGAGGTCCTAGAGCCATCACTAACTAACTTAGCTGACACCACGCCTGCCCAAGGCAAGCCACGGTGCATAACCCCTTATTTTTTATAATGACTGTTTATGTATGTTATGTGCATTTACGTTACAGGAATTTTACGAAAACCACATGCATACATATATCTATCCTAAGAGTCTTACTACTATAGGTTTGAGTAGTTGCTATGCTTAGGGTTTTGGTAGCGTGAGTAACCTGCTGTTACTCACAATAGGTGATTATTATAATTACTCTCATGATAAAAAGAGTGAAAGGAAAATGGAGACAGGGCAAGGATATGGTATGGGTATTGGTGGGTGTAACAGTTGTGTCTCACGGCCAATGGGGCTTAGCTTGGTTACACTGTTTTCCCTATCCATGTCGATTAAGGAACGTCCATTGCTGTGGATGGTAGTCAGGTCACAGACTTATTATCCTGAGCACATACTTGCTTATGGGAGCGGGAAGGCTCGTTATGCTCTTGTTGTGGGTTCCGACTCTTTCCAGATTGACTGATTGGAGGCGGGGAAAGGTGGAGGTCTAAGCACCATACTGATACCGGGTCTCAAGTGTGAGGGCTTGGAGTCTAAGTTTGGACGGGGACCTAGAGAGGGAGGCAAGCTTCGCTTGGATTTCTGATCGTGTAAAGAGCGTCTCTTGGTATAGCCTTTGTACCCCCTCTCTTTTGTATCTCTCATTACTTTTTTATGTTTGCTATAATTGTTATGACATTGTTCCTCATATTAATCATATTCCTAGTTATAATGTTCATCATTTACTTTGATTATATGCTTAGTATAGTTAGATTAGCAACATGTTTTATCATAAGTTTTTAGCGCTCACTCCAAAGTACAAGGGGTGAGTGGTCGACATTGTGTAAGTGTGGTGCTTATACGTTGTTTATCTACGGGTGCACCCTATATTCTAGGCCATGTGGTAGATCATAGATGTGACACTCCCATTGAGTCCTTTGTAGTCTACTCCCCGATTATAGGATAAGTAGGATCTAGTTATGAAGGAAGACAATCTCTGTTCTTAATCTTCCTTAGTAATATCCCCTATGATTAGATATGACGTTAATCTTAGCAATGATTACTAAGTGTAATTGCACTAATCAATGTATGCTTTGACTTGTAATTAAGGATGACTTAGGAATTATTCCTCTAATATTCTACTTAGTCATGCTAATGCCATAGAAAGGAGCACTCTAAGTGATCAATGATTAGTTTATATTTACCATTCATATACTTTTATCTCTTGACTTACTCCTGTTGTGAGTAGAAGTTTGGTTATGGTTTATTTCTCTATCATGTGTATAAGTTATCAATAAATTCCAATTGCTCATCCTTCCTTGTGATAAAAATATAAATAATGATACCTAGAATACTTCCGGGTGAAGTGCTATAATGGTATATTATCTGTGCGCTTACAGATCCTTATATATATATATATTTACATTCTATCTAGTCACATGAGATAGCAAAGTATTTCTTAGTGTCATTCTAGAAGTGGCACTAGGTAGTATCAATAAGCATTTCTGGCACCATCGCTAGGGATGACAACTTAGTAAAGTGATGCTAAGAGATGTCAACAACAATAGATGACTACTAAAACAAGTGACAAGTTAATAAATACCAATAGAGACTGATCCTTGACCGATTCCACAAGTGACAAGCATTTGCCTAGCTTTTGGTCCACCTGATCTATAGAGGAGATCAGATCGTCTCTACTAGATAGGCTTCCTCAGCCATCATGTATATTTGGTGGTGGAGTTGCCAAAGAGGAAGGTGACCCTAGGAGAGATCCTGAGATCAGATCTGCTGACGCAGACGTAGGTGCGATCAATGTAGGATTATCCTACTCTGGTTGGATGATCTCCTCGTCATCATTGGTGTTGACAACCCAGGTATAGATTCAACCGTGAAGGATTGACCAAGCCTAGGAGTGAACAGAGAGCTTGGGAAGCATACTATCTGGCTCACCATGGGATCAAGTGCACACCCCTACCTGGCGCTCCAACTATTGACAAAAGATGCTTGGTAATCCACCGAGGGGGCTATTCACGATGGTAAATTGAACGAAGACGTGAGCGAGATCAGGAGCAAGATGGTGACAAGACACAAGATTTATATAGGTTTAGGCCATCAGCTTTACATAATACCGTAATCATGTGTCCTATCGGTTTGTATTGGCTATCGTATATGATTACGTGTGTTTTGAGGGGGTCTCCTACCCGCCTTATATAGCCCAGGGGTAGGGGTACATGCCGATCAGGTTTAAGTCTAATCGAGTAAGAGATAATCTTTACATACAAACATACAATCGACATATCCTAATAGATTCTACATGATCTTTAGGATACCGCCAAGATGCCTTGCGGCATGCACCGAGCTATGCTGTGCACCGCAAGCCTTCGTCTTGTGGGCTAGACCATCCCTATTGGTGCGGCCCATGTGTCTTGCCATGGATACCCAAGGTTAGACCGCCCCCCACATTGACGTTGCCATTCAAGATCTTAGCAAGGATACCATGGAATTCCTTGATATGGCCTCTAGAGGAGCTTTCTTTCATTTGTTTGCTAGTGAAGCAAGGTCTATGCTTGATAGAATTAGTGGAAAGACTCCTTACACTAGCATTTATGATGAACTCCCTAAGGAAGAGAAGGAATTATCTCCCAATCAAGAAGAGGAAGTTTTGATAGCCAAATCACAACCACTAATTAAGGATGATCTTTTTGATGCTGATCTTGGGAAAAGCTTAAACTTTCTGCTACATAAGAGACCTTCGAGTGAATATAATTCAAATCCTCTCAAGAAGGGATCTCTTAGAAAGCGTCCTAAATCAAATTCCTATGGGGAACATCTAGAAACACCCAAGGATGGCATGTCAAGTGATACCATAGAAGGAGGCCTGGGTCATTTAGAAGCCAATCCTATCTTCTCCCCTTCTATGCCCACATTAATTAGATGTCCCATTTGAACCCATCTCTAAACCCATCCTTGACCCCGATGATTCCCTTTATACTCTTTTTCCTAAGTCTCATGATGATCATAGAAATCCCAAGCATAGGAATCATGAAGGATCTAAGGATGACCAAGATGAGCAATGACAACGACTAGAGCATTCATGCATCATTGCAAGTAAAGAATGGTTGGACAAGGCCAAACCCTTAAGGGTAGAATCTAGCCATAGTTTAGATCCAAAGGGTGAGCTTAAGTCAATCTCCTTAATAAACATGACTCATCCGAGTTTGGAGGAGGCCTTAGACAAGATCAACCCGAGAGTCACCAATCCAAGGGAAATTTTGGACATTCATGAATAATCAAACATCAACGAGCATGGAAGCTACTTCATGAACACCTCATCAAATCCATGCTCATGTGAGAAAGCTCCTGAATCAATTGGTCTCCCTAACATTGCTACACATGAGATCTTCAGCCCCCTCATACTTAATGTTCATAAATTATTTGAAAGGGTGGTTATAGGCATGTTTGTTTATCATAAATATTGTAGATCTCGTTGTATGTTGGCATGAAACTTGAGATAGGTACACAAAGATTGGTGTTGGAGGGGAAACCACTTCACCAACTTGAAGCGTAATTCGAAGGTTTCCCAAGGACAAGCTTTTATCCTAAAACATGCGCTTTTAGGAGATAACATGAGCTTTCACCTTTTGCTAGAATGCCCTTATGAAATGAGCATAGAAATATAATTGTGAAAATATTCCTTCTGATATTTTTGTCACTAACCATTTTAGGTTTGAAGCAAAAAGAACGACGGATGATGAAGCAAGATATGTCCAAACAATCATCATGCAACATTGAATCAAATCCATCCAAACTTGATTTTGTTGCAAAATTCAAGCTGGGGATAGACTTCTCTAAAAACATTTCATGCCATGTTATCTTGATTATCTCTACCTTCAAGCCATGCTCAATTTGCTAAATAACAACCATAGTCTTTCATCTCTATTTGAATAAATCTCTATAATGCTCTCATGCTAGCTTTGTTTGCTATAGTATGCTAAAGGTTTGGAGTATGTTCATACATCTTTTAAATTAAGCATGGTGATTAGTTAAGGGGTGCTGATTTTACTTCCAATGGCTTTTAAATTAAAGCATGGTGCTTAGTTTAGGGGTGCTGATTTTACTTCCAATGGCTATTAAATTAAGCATGGTGCTTATGTTAAAATGTCTTCCTCAATCAAATTAGACGTGGTGTCTAGGTTGATTTTTGAGCCAATAGTATGCTTTATTAGATGCTGGATATTTTGATAGACTAACCCCTACAGGAAACTCTTAATTCAATTTGGGTAAGTCATGAGATGAATTCAAATTAGAGTTGAAGCAAGACACAACTCATGAAGAATTGGATGAATGAATATAAGATATGCATGTCCATGGTTTGGCATAAATCTACAAACCCAGCCACCACTATAGCTATGGAACAAAGAGGAAGAAGACGAGTGCCATAAAACAAGATCTACAACAAAAGCACTCACTCATAGGAAGTGGACGAACAAATCAATAGGTCCAACAAAATGTCAAAGATCAAAGAGCAAAAAGATGGCATGACAAAAGAATGAGAAAGAAAGGGTGCAATCTAGGAGACAACAAACTCATGAATAACACAAGATGTGAGGCTAGCCGAACAAGGAAAACTTCAAGAAAAAGGGAAGTACCATCACAAGTCATCTACCCTTCGTCATATAGTGTCATTACGGTACAATGACAAAGGTAACATCCTTAGGTAAATGGTCATTATTTAAATAATTTTTCTTCATTCCGGTAGGCACATAAATAAGAAACAAACATGTTTGAGTTACATCTTTCTTCATCCAACCTGATTAACTCAACATGTTTAGTTTTTCAAGCTTGTTCCTAGCACCACTTTCTTGATCTCATAGTTTTAACCAAATGAGCTAAAAAGTCACACACCTTATCTCTAGAAGACGATAGTCATAATCATGTACAGATTGATACATTATGTAGAGATAGACAATCCTTTCAAGGGTTAAGCACTTCAACCCTTTTTGTCAAATGTCTTCAAATGCTACATTCATGTTCAACCTTCTGATCTTACCACCCATGTTATAATTGAACAAAGTACGTAACATCAACTTCATCTTGTTTCAATGTGCTTAAGGTTAGAGAAGAATAAATAAAGTTTTGGTTCTGTTGGTGTTTTCCCACCGATAGAGCCCATGCACTTGATCTCTACCTTGTCTTTATGAGCAGGACACACTTCAAGCAAAGTATGGGAGAGTCAGTTAATTCTCTGAATTTGTACAAGTGAAAGTTCTGAACCTATCAAACCAAAATAAAAACTCGAAACCAAGACAAGTTTGGCGGAAGGTGGCATCACCATTAGTGGCGCCACCACAAGAATCCTCATTTTCAGAGCAGACCGATGTACTTGATAAATGAACTTAACAAGGAGAAGTCTGGTTCAAAGGACTTAAACCATCAAGCCCTCACCAAAAGAGCTAGCTTGGGGGAGAAGCACCCCCGTGTATCTAGGTAAGCATTTCTTTCCTTTGTGTTTATTATTTTTATGTTTGCTTTATATATATGTTTCAAAAAACTACAAAACTAAAAACAAAATAAATAGTTATAGTTAGTAGTAATGTGTGATCTAAAAAAATAAAAAACAAAATAAAAGTGGGAATGATAGTTTGTTTTAAGAGTTGTTAAACAAATAAAGAGGACTCTAAATAATCTCTTAAATGAAAATGATGAATAGTTGCTCTGTTGTAATTCCTTTCAAGTACCTAGTTTTCAGCCTTGAATTCTCCCGAGTTTTGGATACGACTGTTTTGATATTATGATTTACTCTGAACTTGAAACTCATGGGTAGCATATGCTTGATGTAAGTCTAGGTAATTGACGGATATGATATGAGAAGGTCTGAGCTATTGTTTATCTTGTTCCAAGTGAAACTAAAATTCCAGATATTTATCTCTTGAAAAACATAAAAATGCTACATGATGAGTTCCTGTATGACAAAGCTTGAATTCCTACCAGAGCCATACTTGTTATTTAGGCTACAAAAACTTCCACATATATGTTGCTTGCTATTGCATTGAGTTTTATCATGCTTTGTTGACCCATTGTTGTAGATGGTACAGTTTATCATGGCTATTGCAAGATCTGCTTCTGTCCCACCATGGACAAGGAGTAAGCCCTGGGCAGGCATCTCTTATTAATCCCTCTCTTATGCTTTTGTGGAAGTGTGATCATGAGCTGGCACTATATTTAAACAATGTTGCAGATATTGGTTTCAAACTTTTAATTTGCGTCCGCTACTATCTTACCTGAATGTGGTATGCAATAACTTTAATTCGTACTCTAATGGATGAACTGTATTTGTGAACATTATGTAACGTGTGACATGTATATTGAATCATGTATGATCTTGGTTGTATGTTGGTTGAATCGAGACCCTTTTGTGGTACTCGACGGACTACCGGGTTATATGGGCTCAAGTATTGTAACACCCCAGGTGTTTGGCTTCCACATTTGCACTGCATTTCATGAACATGAGCATCATGCATCCATTCGTGAACCTATATCACATGAAGCATGATTTCGAAACATTGCAACATGTTGTATATTTCATGTGTGTTGTTTCTTTTATGAAATGTAAAGTGTGCAACACTCAAGTGCAACATGTGTAACTCACTTTAGTGAAACAAAGTTAGTTAATACTATGCAACAAGATCATGAAACATGTGAAACATGACTATGAAATAATTGTAACAATACATGTGTTTTGCATTGTTTCAGTACATACCTTGCTTCATTCTTGTGTGAGCAATGTGTGGTGTGACTAATAATTCTCTTAAACAACTTAGTTATACTTAGAATGTCATTAGGAACAAGGTTCATGTTGATCATTTTGCCTAATTAGGTTTCCAAGTCATGGTTTGACCAATTTGAGCCCCTAGAGCTCCTGAGTTTGACTGTTTAAAAAGTGTAGCTTAGAATATTTGCATGTCTGAGAAACCTAAAGCAAAGTTGTAGTAAATTTTATAAGGAACAAACTTTGTTTAGAAGTCAATTCATGAAAATGTGCAGAACATGCTAAAAAATGGCCCACAAGTCAGTTTTGAGGTCTATTTGGAGACTCTGAAAAATTTCTAAGTCACAGATCAAGTTTCAGTTTCATTGGCTCTATTTTGGGGCTGATTTTACTCATGATTCTTTGGGAATTAGGTCTTGGTCTTTTAATAGGAATTGTAGACTATATGAAGGGCTACAACTTTCGTTTAGATTGTTTGCACTTATGAGCTATGGATTGGGAGTATGATCGTCGTCAACTTGCGCTGTCAGGCTCGGATTTGAAACTCTGAATCGGCGCTACAGTAGCCGACCGGCTTCAGACTTCAAGCGCCGCGTGGCGCCGTGCGTCGCCGGCGTCCTGCTTGCTTAGGCCGCGTCAGGCCAGAGCACGCCAGCACAAGCCACAACGTGCACCCGTGAGCCTCCTAGCGCCACAGTTCCATTTCTTACTTTCTTCCTTCACCTTCATGCACCGCAGCAGACCACCGCCGTCGCCTGTTGCTCCGTCGAGCTCACGCGCGCTCGCCGCCGTGTCTCGCCCAGCACCATCTGGCCCAAAGCTCTGCTAGCACCTCACGAACCTCGTCGTCACTCTTGCTGAACCAGACGAGCACTAGGTAAGCGGCATTGCCGACTCCACGCACCGCCGCGCCATGGCCGCCACGACCGCGCCGGTGACCTCATGTGGCCGCACGCAACCACTTCACCGCATCCCGTAGCAGTAGCGTAGGGAGGTTCTCCTTGGTCCCAGGAAGCTTATGAGCACCTTGTCCGGGTACCTAATGCTGGGGTTCGCCGAAGCGCCACCGTGCGCCATGGCCGAGCCGCTGAGCTCCGTGGCCGGGGTACTTAGGGGCCGCTAGAGCTTTGGGTTAGTAGGTCAATCAATGTGGGAGATCATGGTGAACACGGAGGTACCCTCCTCGTCGTCAGAGAAGCTGCCATCGGCGAGCCCCGCTGGTTCCGCGCTGTCCCAAGCCGCCGTGCTCTGTTTCGTCTCACTGTCATGCGGGCCCGGCTGACCGTTGGGTCCCGCCTGTCAGTCACTATGTATAAGAAGCTAGCTCATTTATTCCAGTTTTGAGGCTGTTTCGTAAAATCCATATCTGGAGTTTGGTAGATCCAAATGTGGGGGTTCGAATTTTGTTAGGATCTTAGGGAAGTCTAGTATTTAGTAAAAATATGACATGAGCACTTGTAGTGGAAAATTTGGATGAATTAAATTGAAACTTGAAATGTGTTCGTGAATGCATGCAAACTTGTTTAAATCATATCTGGAGTTTCTGTGATTCAAAAATTATGAAATTTTGTGGCTAAGCTAGCCTTGTATAGTAGAAGCTCTGGTTAAAATTTGAGAGTCATTGCATGTGTAGTTTTTGAGTTATAGATTTTCATTTTATCATTGGTAGATACTTGTGTGAATTTTTGTAAATTATCTAGGAATCCTATGGCCATGAAACTTGGTAGGTAGTATCTTAGTACCTTTAGGATGCTAGGAAAAATATGAAATCTAGTTCTTAACACTTTTCACTAAGGTCTCCTAAATATGAAACGCTTAGCCATGCTTAGTGCGATAGAAGTCAGGTGATTTCCTGTCACCTACGAGGTTTAGGATGAGGTGGATCGCGGTTGGCTATATTTGCTATCGTGGAAAAGAACCATGTGAATAATGAATTAAGACCGGGCAGGGTCTTGTGTAGGTTTGAACAGAATGACTCTGTCTGAGTTGTTTAAGGACCGATATGTTGTACGTCCTCATGTCATGTTGAACGCAGCCTAACACTTAGCTGGCCGGATAAGTCGTTCCGACCGCGAAGCCTAGTAGCTCAATTCAGGCCGGGGACGCGAGCAGTGGTGGCATTCTAGAGGTAGTAAGGATGTGCAGAGAGCCATTGGCATAAGTCCAAGGCGGGTTAGAGTCCCGAACAACCTTGGCAGAGTGATTCTCTGAGAATGTCGATCTGTTCGGACTCGCGACTCCTAAATCGTACCAAAGGTGACTTGTTTGCGACTCCGACAGGGGAAGTAGGGTTTGTGTTTAGGAATACCCCTCCAGCAGGATAGGGATCGATTCGAATCGCTGTCTCTCCCGGATAGTGAGAACTTGACTGAGCAGCGGCAACGTAGATTCAATTAATTTAACGATATGGTTAAATGGATGATGATGATAAGGTTGCCACAATGAATACCTGATATGGTTATTAATGTTTGCACCCTAATAAAATGATTGCTTAGTATAGGTGCTAATATAGATGACATGTTAATGGCTAAAAAGTCACTGCTAGTTCAGGCTAATAGTTGATCATTATTACTTATGCTTTTCTGCAAAAAGAAAGTGTCAGCCAGATCCACTACATTGAGATATGCATAATCCTTGGTGTCAATTATTTTGGTTTTTGACGGGTAAGTCTAGCTGAGTACATTCCCGTACTCAGGGTTTATTTTCCCTCTTGTTGCAGATGACCTTCTATATCAAGGATTCTATAAGTATTGTCTCCATCCGGTGGGTGATGAAGACTAGATCATGGGCATGATCTATGTTCTCTTATCTGAATGCTTTTGCGGGCTGTGATCAGCGAACTAGTTGTGTATTTGAACTCGGGTGTGTAAGTTAAACTATTTGCTTCCGCATGTTTTACAAGACTTGTTTTGTAATAACGATGACTCTGTGATGATGTAATCTATTTGCGAACGTCTGCAAAATGTTGTAACATACGATATGTTATGTTGAATTACTGTGATCTTGGTTGTATGCAAGTTGGATTGAAATCCTTCAAGATTTCAGTTGACTACCGGGTTTATATGGGCTCAAGTTCGAGAATTTGATCGTTTCGGTGATTGTTTTTGTACTTGTGCTCTTATAAATTGCTCGGTTCTGTGACAGCTGGCATCAGAGCTAGATTCAACATTAAACATGTCTTACGGCTTTTTAAAACAAAAGCTTTTGTTGTGAAAACGGTTTTCCAACTTATAGTTATATATAAGTGTTCAAAAAATCAAAAAATTTATGGTATACTGGTGATCACATCCTTTATAGCCCACTTAAGGACTTCTAGGTGGTTTATATATAATTACTAACTTGGGGGAATTGATTGTTTCTATTTCATCATCCATGCGGCATGATATTGCATGGGTGCCATTCGTTTGAATGGTAATGTATGGATCAATTGCCTCTACGCTAAGGTAAGTGTGAGTTGTGAGAGCCTGACCGTCCAACCGTCGGTCTAGGGGAGAGCTAGTTGTGGTTACTGGAGTATTTGCGTGTTTCATACATGTATATATGAAGATACTTAATTGTGGGTACATTTGTCGGGTAGTTTGGATACCGAAGTATATATATCGGGGATGTATATATGGAGGGTATCTTAGTTACTGCTTGTGTAATTAGCATTATATCTTGTTGGGTTGGGCTGCAATGAAGTTTTCTGCAGGTACGCTAACAACGCACCATGTAGATCGACTAGTTACCGCTAATTGAGAGAACGTATGTATGCCACCGTATATCCCGCTAAAGCTTAAATTTTCATAGGTTTGTGAGGACATACGGAACGCGCATGCATCATATTCACTCATGTCATTCATATTGCATTACCCCTCCCTTATAATTGCTTATCCCAAGTGTAAAGTGCGATCTCTCAGCAAAGTAATCCTCTCACGTGAATTGCATCCCTTTTTGATACAGATGGTTGTGCCCGTGTTTCCTACTTGTAGCAGCACCTTTTTGGACCAGTTCGGTACTCCCACTTTGCTCTGGAGGGTGCTCAGTTCAGTTGGGTACCCAGAGGCACCTAGCTACATGTGGAGGCAGGCGGTACCCTTGGGAGATGTACCATGGTATGTCGTGACCTTCATCGTGCCGCAAAACCCCACAAGACCATTGTGGCATGGGTGGAGCATTGAGACTGATGGGCAAAGCCCATGGGAAGCCGCTTAGGTTGCTGCCCTTGATGTGCGGATGGATATAGCACAGAGCTTCGGGAATGAGTTAGTGGGTGGACCTGCTTCATCCATTCCCCAAGTGTCTCCTACTGAGGCTGAGTGGACTCAGGACGTTGGTCAGGCCTTGGTTCGAGGCCGTGGCGAACGGGTGCAGAGCGACAACGCTGGAATGAGTGCTATGATGGTAGTCTTGAAGCTTTGTCGAGTCAGGCAAAACACCCTTTCCAGTGTGCTTGATGAAGCTGGCAAGGCAATGGAAGCTTAGCACAAGTTCAGGTTGCGTGCCCGCAAGTATCACCGTAAGGTGAATGCATGTGGGAGAGCTCAGCAAGAAGTTGATGAGATTCGTGGTATTGCAAATTATCGCTTGCAACAGTGGGGTCAAACCGCACGCGAGAGAGACGAGCTTCATAACCAGCTGATGAACCTCACTATTGAGAGAGATGAGGCCGCACAAGAGTTGGATCGTGTGACCCGTCACCGGGATGCAGCTTTAGAGTTAGCAGAAGAAAGACGTCGAGGTTGGATTTTGGCCAACCACAACGCCTTTCAAAGGGAGCAAGCACTACAAGAACAGCTTGAAAAGCTTCAGGTTGAGCACCATCAACTGCACAACTGTATGTTTCCTATTCCTCACCCCATACCAAGGTATCCAAATGTGGGTGGACCTCAAGTGATTGAGGCCAATGAGGAAGAAGAGGACGTGCAGATGGTTGACAATGCAGCTGAGCCGACAGATGAAGAAGAGGAAGACCCAGAAGAAGTCCAAGGTGTCTCCGATGTGGACAGCGATCACTTCGATGAGTAGTTCGTTAGCAAGTCTCGCTAGTTTAAGCTTTTGCAGTCGTTGATGTAATGGACTTAAGTACGATGACTGATGTTGGATGTACTCTTTTAATTCGAACTCGGCATGTAATGTACTTTAATTCACTCCCTTCGGGATGCGTATCGTAATGGTTAAGTTTAAAACTTGTCATGTTGGAATGCACTGCGTATGGCGCCAGTAATCTACTTGATGATGTGGTGATTGGAGAATGAATTATTGCCTCTATTTATTGTATGAAGTTTTCATTCTCGTCAGTAAATTCAGTTTGGCACAATTATATTGTTCCTCTCCAATGTGCTGACATCATCAATAATTACTGGTTGCGCATTGTTGCAGATGCCTCGCACTCGTTCCAATGGTGCGGCTGGTGATGATGATGATCTTCCACCGCCACCACCACCCACACCAACGGAATTGATAGCAATGCTTGCGGAAGGACAGCGCACTATGGCCGAGGCCCTCCGTACGATTGCGAATCGGGATGGTCGTGGTCCACGCCAAGGACCGAAACCAAATCAATACAGTGATTTCAAGGATTTCCTTGACACAAAACCCCTGATCTTCAAGGAGGCTGAGGAGCCTCTACAAGCTGATGAGTGGTTGAATACTCTCGAGCAAAAGTTTCGTCTGCTCCGCTTGACTGAGGTGCTGAAGACTGAGTACGCATCTCACCAACTGCATGGGCCAGCTAGCATTTGGTTGAGTCATCATCGGTCCACTATGCTTGCAAATGCCCAAATCACCTAGGATCAGTTCAAGTCTGCTTTCAGGGGAAATTATATTCCTCCTGGTCTCATGGCGATCAAGCATACTGAGTTCATGAAGCTGACCCAGGGGAACAAGAGCCTAAATGAATACCTGCAAGCTTTCAACAACCTTGCAAGGTATGCTACCGAGTTTGTGGACACCGATGCCAAGAAGATTGCTAGCTTCAAGCAGGGACTTAGCCCCAAACTTATGAAGACCATGGGAAATTGCAAGTGTGCTTATTTTAATGAGTTTGTGAGTGATGCTTTATCGCAAGAGAACAACAATGCTGTGTATGCTACTTCAAAAAGTCGTAAGAGAGCCTATGAGGCGGGTGCCTCACAATCCAAGGCTCCCGTCACACAGAGGGCTCCATTCCGTCCTCCAGCGTCAGCCGCTAAGTTTCGCCCACCGCAGAAGAAGAATCCCGCCAAGACTAGGTTTCGCAAGGCATTTACAGTTGCTCTTCCCAAGGGCACTACCAGTCAGGGCAGTTCCAAGGCTCCTCCAAGCAACATGCCATGCTAGAACTACAACAAGACAGGCCACTGGGCAAGGGAATGCCCTTACCCTAAGAAGAATAACTACCAAGGTGGTCATCAGGGGCAGGTGAACCACATTAATATTACTGAGATTCCTTCAGGAGAGGTAGTGACTGCTGGTAAGTTTCTGATTGATCAACACCCCGCAGTTGTACTATTTGATTTAGGTGCTTCGCATTCCTTTATTAGTCCAGCATTTGCATCCAAGTTTATGCAGAAAACATATACTGTTGAGGGTGAGGGTTATTGTATTAGGGCTGCCAGTGGTATTATCCCAACCAAGCTGGTAGTTGGGGACGTATAATTTGAGATAGAGGGGTGAAGTTATCAGGTTGATCTGGTAGTTTTACCGGGGCTGGGTATCGATGTGATATTGGGAATGAATTGGATGAGCAGGCACGGGGTGCTTATTGATACATCGACTAGAGTAGTCATGCTCAGAGATCCTAGTAATCAGGAAGGTTTTCTAGTGCAACTACCCAGGGACATCAATCTTTCTTGTGCAGCTAATTCGGTGCAAGCAAAGGCTATTGCAGATATCCCTGTAGTGTGTGACTTTCTAGATGTTTTTCCCGATGATTTGCCTGGATTACTCCTGGATTGGGAAGTGGAGTTCAAGATAGAGTTGCTTCCTGGCACAGCTCCTATCTCTAGAAGGCCATATAGAATGCCTCCCAATGAACTAGCTGAACTTAAGACCCAGTTGAATGAACTTCTAAAGAAAGGCCTTATCCATCCTAGTTCATCTCCGTGGGGGTGCCCAGCTATCTTTGTGAAGAAGGATCAATCCCTATGCATGTGTGTAGATTATAGACCCTTAAATGCAGTTACATTCAAGAATAAGTACCCTCTGCCACACATAGATATCTTATTTGATCAGTTGTCTAAAGCAAAAGTCTTTTCCAAGATTGATTTGAGATCTGGGTATCATCAAATCAAAATTCGGCCTGAGGATGTCCCAAAAACCGCATTCTCTTAAAGATATGGTCTATATGAGTACCTGGTTATGTCTTTTGGATTGACCAATGCCCCCACACATTTTATGTATCTGATGAATTCAGTGTTTATGCCCGAGTTGGACAAATTTGTTGTGGTATTTATAGATGATATCCTGGTCTATTCTGAGAATGAAGAAGATAATGTTGAACATTTACGGGTGGTTCTCACTAGATTGCGGGAACACCAGCTGTATGCAAAGTTCAGCAAATGTGAATTTTGGCTTCACGAGGTACCTTTTCTTGGACACATATTGTCGGATGGTGGAATTATGGTTGATCCCACCAAGGTGCAAGAAGTGTTGAACTAGAAGGCTCCAATCTCGGTGCATGAGGTTCGGAGTTTTCTAGGGTTGGCTGGCTATTATCGTCGCTTCATCCCGGATTTCTCTAAAATAGCCAAGCCTATGACTCGATTGCTGCAAAAAGACATGAAGTTTGTCTGGACTCCTGAATGTGATGCGGCTTTCCATACCCTGCGAACTCTTCTAACTTTGGCTCTAGTTTTGGCACAACCGAATATCGAGAAACCTTTTGATGTGTTCTGCGATGCATCAGGTATTAGGCTAGGAGGTGTTCTTATGCAAGAGGGTAGAGTCATTGCTTATACCTCTCACCAACTTCGAAAGCATGAAGTGAATTATCCAACGCATGACTTGGAACTCGCTGCTGTTGTTCATGCTTTGAAGGCCTGGAGACATTATTTACTTGGCAATGTGTGCAACATCTACACTGATCATAAAAGTCTCAAGTACATCTTCACTCAACCTAAGTTGAATATGTGTCAGAAAAGATGGCTTGAGTTGATCAAGGATTATAACCTCCAAGTGCACTATCACCCTGGCAAGGCAAATGTCGTAGCGGATGCCTTAAGCAGTAAGTCTCATTGCCACTCTTTGATTGAGAGTGATGTCCATTTGTCGAAGCTTCTTCATCCTGCAGTCCTTCACAACATCACTGTCAGTTGTACTCTATAGAGTTGAATTATCGAGCTACAGAAGACAGATGCAGGTGTGTTTCACATCAAGCGCAAGATGAAAGAGCAAGAAACCAAACATTTTCTAGTTGATGAGGAAGGCGTGTTATGGTTCAAGGATAGGTTGGTAGTTCCGAAGGATAGAGAGCTTAGAAATCAAATCATATCCGAAGCTCATTCCTCTAAATTATCTATTGATCCTGGTAGTAGCAAAATGTATCATGATTTGAAGCCTCAATTTTGGTGGACCAAAATTAAGAAAGAGATAACCACTTATGTGGCTAGGTGTGACACTTGTTGTCGGGTCAAGGCTATGCACATGAAAGCTGGATTACTTTAGCCACTCTCTATTCCAGGTTGGAAATGGGAGGAGATAAGTATGGATTTTATTGTTGGACTTCCTACTACTCAGAGGAACTTTAACTCTATTTGGTTGATTGTAGACCATTTGACCAAGTCAGCACACTTCATTCCTATCCGCGTAGACTTTCGTCCCACCGACTATGCGGAGTTGTACTTTAATCAGATAGTCCGACTTCACGGGATCCCTCGTACTATTGTCTCAGATAGAGGACCACAGTTCACTGCTAGCTTTTGGGAGCACTTACACGGATTATTAGGAACTAAGCTAGTAAGAAGTTCTGCTTATCATCCGCAAACCAATGGGCAAACTGAGCGAGTGAATCAAATCTTAGAAGATATGTTGAGAGCATGTGTCATCTCGGCTAAGGGCTCATGGGAAAAATGGTTACCCCTAGCTGAATTCTTGTACAATAACAGTTATCAAGAGAGTATAAAGATGGCACCGTTTGAAGCTTTGTATGGCCAGAAGTGTAGAACCCCGTTGAGCTGGGTAGAAGCCGGTGAAAGGAGATATTATGGAATTGATTTTGTTCAAGAAGCTGAAGAACAAGTCTGTACTATCCAAACTCACATGGCCGCAGCTCAAGCTAGGCAGAAAAGTTATGCTGATCGACGTAGAAAACCTATTGAGTTCGAAGTTGGAGACTTCGTTTATCTAAAAGTCTCACCTATGAAGAGTGTCCAATGCTTTGGTGTGAAGCAAAAGCTTGCACCGAGATATGTTGGTCTATTTGAAATCATTGGACAAAGTGGTAAGGTGGCGTACAAGATTCAATTACCTCCAGAGATGAGTGCTATCTTCAATGTCTTTCATGTATCCCAATTGAAGAAATCTCTTTGCGTCCCTGAAGAGAGAGTTCTATTGGGGGATATCGAGTTAAAATCTGATTTGACCTTTGAAGAAAAGCCGGTTCGAGTGATTGACACTCGTGAGCGAGTGACTCAGAGTCGGGTGGTCAAGTTCTACAAAGTCATGTGGAGTAATCAGGGTAGTGAACGCGATGCAACGTGGGAAAGGGAAGATTATTTGAGGGATGGTTATAAGGAATTCTATCAACAATGGTACGCTTTTCAAATCTTGGGACGAGATTTTTATAAGGGGGGAGGGCTGTAACACCCCAGGTGTTTGGCTTCCACATTTGCACTGCATTTCACGAACATGAGCATCATGCATCCATTCGTGAACCTATATCACATGAAGCATGATTTCGAAACATTGCAACATGTTGTATATTTCATGTGTGTTGTTTCTTTTATGAAATGTAAAGTGTGCAACACTCAAGTGCAACATGTGTAACTCACTTTAGTGAAACAAAGTTAGTTAATACTATGCAACAAGATCATGAAACATGTGAAACATGACTATGAAACAATTGTAACAATTCATGTGTTTTGCATTGTTTCAGTACATACCTTGCTTGATTCTTGTGTGAGCAATGTGTGGTGTGACTAATAATTCTCTTAAACAACTTAGTTATACTTAGAATGTCATTAGGAACAAGGTTCATGTTGATCATTTTGCCTAATTAGGTTTCCAAGTCATGGTTTGACCAATTTGGACCCCTAGAGCTCCTGAGTTTGACTGTTTAAAAAGTGTAGCTTAGAATGTTTGCATGTCTGAGCAACCTAAAGCAAAGTTGTAGTAAATTTTATAAGGAACAAACTTTGTTTAGAAGTAAATTCATGAAAATGTGCAGAACATGCTCAAAAATGGCCCACAAGTTAGTTTTGAGGTCTATTTGGAGACTGAAAAATTTCTAAGTCACAGATCAAGTTTCAGTTTCATTGGCTCTATTTTGGGGCTGATTTTACTCATGATTCTTTGGGAATTAGGTCTTCGTATTTTAATAGGAATTGTAGACTATATGAAGGGCTACAACTTTCGTTTAGATTGTTTGCACTTGTGAGCTACGGATTGGGAGTATGTTCGTCGTCAACTTGCGCTGTCAGGCTCAAATTTGAAACTCTGAATCGGTGCTACAGTAGCCGACCGGCGTCAGACTTCAAGCGCCGCGTGGTGCTGCGCGTCACCGGCGTCCTGCCTGCTCAGGCCGCGTCGGGCCAGAGCGCGCCAGCACAAGCCGCAGCGCGCACCCGTGAGCCTCCTAGCGCCACAGTTCCATTTCTTACTTTCTTCCTTCGCCTTCATGCACCGCAGCGGACCACCGCCGTCGCCTGTTGCTCCGCCGAGATCGTGCGCGCTCGCCGCCGTGTGTTGCCCAGCACCGTCCCGCCCAAAGCTCTGCTAGCACCTCACGAACCTCGTCATCACTCTCGCTAAACTAGACGAGCACTAGGCAAGCGGCATTGCCGACTCCGCACACCGCCGCGCCATGGCCGCTATGGCCGCGCCGGTGACCTCACGTGGCCACACGCAACCACTTCACCGCATCCCATAGCAGTAGCGTAGGGAGGTTCTCCTCGGTCCCAGGAAGCTTATGAGCACCTTGTCCGGGTACCTAACGCCGGGGTTCACCGGAGCGCCACCGTGCGCCATGGCCGAGCCGCCGAGCTCCGTGGCCGGGGTACTTAGGGGCCGCTAGAGCTTTGGGTTAGTAGGTCAATCAATGCGGGAGATCATGGTGAGCACGGAGGTACCCTCCTCGTCGCCGGATAAGCCGCCGTCGGCGAGCCCCGCCGGTTCCGCGCCGTCCCAAGCCTCCGTGCTCTGTTTCGTCTCACTGTCATGCGGGCCCGGCTGACCGTTGGGTCCCACCTGTCAGTCACTATGTATAAGAAGCTAGCTCATTTATTCCAGTTTTGAGGCTGTTTCATAAAATCCATATTTGGAGTTTGGTAGATCCAAATGTGGTGGTTCGAATTTTGTTAGGATCTTAGGGAAGTCTAGTATTTAGTAAAAATATGACATGAGCACTTGTAGTGGAAAATTTGGATGAATTAAATTGAAACTTGAAATGTGTTTGTGAATGCATGCAAACTTGTTTAAATCATATCTGGAGTTTCTGTGATCCAAAAATTATGAAATTTTGTGGGTAAGCTAGTCTTGTATAGTAGAAGCTCTGGTTAAATTTGAGAGTCATTGCATGTGTAGTTTTTGAGTTATAGATTTTCCTTTTATCATTGGTAGATACTTGTGTGAATTTTTATAAATTATCTAGGAATCCTATGGCCATGAAACTTGGTAGGTAGTATCTTAGTACCTTGAGGATGCTAGGAAAAATATGAAATCTGGTGCTTACACTTTTCACTAAGGTTTCCTAATTATGCCATTTTAAGCCATTTTGTCTTACCATTTTTGTGTAGGTTGTTATACTTACTCAAATGGTGTGAAATTTTTATGGTAGTCTACTTAGGGCATGTAGTGTCTACTGTAATTTTTGTAGATTTAATGGTGTAGTTTCCATATATGTTTACTATTTCCTCTAATTAATTAAATAAATTAAGAAAGGTATTAAAAGAAATGTTTTGGGGATGAACACCCTACTTTCTGGTGTTCTTGTGATATGTGTGATGTGTGAGTAAAGTTGGTTTTGTCCAATTAAGTGTATATATCATAAGTTAATAATTATTTGTTTGCGTTATGTCCTTTTGGACAGATCTGGGGACTTTGGAAAGTTCCCCATGATATTTTGATTTGCTGTGAATGGGATGAATACAAAAGTTGTAGATAATTTATGTATCTAGCTCCTATCAAAATTTGAGGGTATTTGGCCTAGTAGTTTAGAAACTACAGCTGTTTAAAGTTAGGTTCCAATTTTGCTTACTCTTTGCCTTGTGAGGACAGAGTTCTGTTGATTAAAGAATTCAACTTGGTAAAGTGTTGAATCATGCTTTGAGGTCTAAAAATGAATTGTAGACAATTTCATAAGATTTCCAGATTGTCTTGTTTCAAGTCATTTGGATTTATAAATCTCCAGTTATGGCTAGTTTATTGTACCGCTACATAGTCTTTATTTTGCTGAAATACAAATGCTTGAGTGTATGTTGTTGCAATGTTCTCGTTGATTGTTTATGGGTTAGCCTAAATTGAGAATATGCTTAGGTGCAGGTTCTAGGTCATTAACTGAAGATGAGCAATTATACATTAGGTTGTATAAACTTGGTAAGTAAAGTGATTTGAATAGGCTTAAATTGGAATATACAAACTACGGCGAACATGCGCATTCCCCGAGCATCCCGACATTCGTTCATGTGCATCCATGATATTTATCTTGCGCATTCATGCAATAGGTGTGCCGGAGGGAGTGACATTGCTGGAGTTTGAGGGAGCCAACCAGGAGGAGGAACCCGAGGTGCAGGAAGCCGACGAAGCAGTCGCCGTGGAGGAATTGCCCGAGTGCCCTGACCACCAGCCTTCCTCGTTCCTGAAAGGCAAGACCCAAAGCATATTAAGCCTCCCATGTTTTTACAAATACTTTGAGTACCTTTTATTATTGATGATGCATTAAGTATAGGAATTGGTTGGAACCAATTGCCGCATTATATATCCTTCCTTGTCCAGATATCGCACTAGAATCCTAATTAAGTTCAGGAACGGGTTAAATGCTTAGCCATGCTTAGTGCGGTAGAAGTCAGGTGATTTCCTATCACCTGTGAGCTTTAGGATGAGGTGGATCATGGTTGGCTATATTTGCTATCGTGGAAAAGAACCATGTGAATAATGAATTAAGACCGGGCGAGGTCTTGTGTAGGTTTGAACATAGTGACTCCGTCTGAGTCATTTAAGGATCGATACGCTGTACGTCCTCATGTCATGTTGAACGCAGCCTAACACTTAGCTGGCCAGATAAGTTGTTCCAACCGCAAAGCCTAGTAGCTCGACTCAGGCCGGGGACGCGAGCAGTGGTGGCATTCTAAAGGTAGTAAGGATGTGCGGAGAGCCATTGGCATAAGTCCAAGGCGGGTTAGAGTCCTGAACAACCTTGGCAGAGTGGTTCTCTAAGAATGTTGATCTGTTCAGACTCGCGACTCCTAAATCGTACCAAAGGTGACTTGTTTGCGACTCCTACGGGGGAAGCAGGGTTTGTGTTTAGGAATACCCCTCCAGCTGGATAGGAATCGATTCGAATCGTCGTCTCTCCCGGATAGTGAGAACTTGACTGAGTAGCGGCAACGTAGATTCAATTAATTTAACGATATGGTCAAATGGATGATGATGATAAGGTTGCCACAATGAATACCTGATATGGTTATTAATGTTTGCACCCTAATAAAATAATTGCTTAGTATGGGTGCTAATATAGATGACAGGTTAATGGCTAAAAAGTCACTGCTAGTTTAGGCTAAGAGTTGATCATTATTACTTATGCTTTTCTGCAAAAAGAAAGTGTCAGCTAGATCCACTACATTGAGCTATGCATAATCCTTGGTGTGAATTATTTTGGTTTTTTACGGGTAAGTCTAGCTGAGTACATTCCTGTACTCAGGGTTTATTTTCCCTCTTGTTGCAGATGACCTTCTATATCAAGGATTCTGTAAGTATTGTCTCCACCCGGCGGGTGATGAAGACTAGATCATGGGCATGATCTCTGTTCTCTTATCTAAATGCTTTTGCGGGCTGTGATCAGCGAACCAGTATGTGTATTTGAACTCGGGTGTGTAAGTTAAACTATTTGCTTCTGCATGTTTTACAAGACTTGTTTTGTAATAACGATGACTCTGTGATGATGTAATCTATTTGCGAATGTCTGCGAAATGTTGTAACGTACGATATGTTATGTTGAATTACTGTGATCTTGGTTGTATGCAAGTTGGTTTAAAATCCTTCGAGATTTCAGTTGACTACCGGGTTTATATGGGCTCAAGTTCGAGAATTTGATCGTTTCGTCGATTGTTTTTGTACTTGTGCTCTTATAAATTGGTCGGTTCTGTGACAAGTATGACAGTGAGACCACTTTCATGCTGCCATTATACTTGTGCTTTTATAAATTGGTCGGTTCTACTACAGCTGGCAATAGAGAAAGATTCAATATTAATTGCCACATGTGTATTTAAAACAAAGGTTTTTGTTTTCTAAAACCAGTTTCTAGCAACTTATAGCTATATATATAGGTGTTTAAAACCTAGAGTTTGAATTTAAAGTGTGCCAGTGATCACTTTCCTTAATGCCCAATTAAGGATTTTAGGTGCCTAATTAAGTACTAACTTGGGGGTTTTCAATTTCATCATCCATACAATGTGCTATTGTATGAATGCCATTCACTTGAGTGGTAATGTATGAATCAAATGCCTCTACGCCCAAGGTAAGATGCCACTCATCATCATAGTGGCAAGACCGCAAGATGTGAGCGTGCGGTCTATGGGGATAGTTAGCTTTGATACTGAAGTGTATATATGTCTCATATATATACAGAGGTATTTAATTATTGATTACCTTTGATACAACTATATATGCATATTTATATGTATATATCGGACGTATTTACTTTCGGGTAGCTTTGATATGGAAGAATTTATATGGGTATATATGGAAGTATTTAGATTGCAACCTAGAGCCCAGATTTTTTTATTTTTCTGCATATATACTTGTGGGGTTGGGCTGAAATGAAATTCTTGTGCGGGTACACTAACAATGAAATGTGTAGCCTGACTAGTTACGTTATATATGAGAGAACGCTTGTATGCCACCGTGTATGCCATTTGATGTTTTAAATTTTCCTAAAGTTTGTGAGGTTGTACGGAACGTGCATGCATCATGATAAATCATTATTATTACACTTGCATTGTTCCTCCCCTTACATATTTCTTGGTTATGTAACTCTTATCCACTATGACATTGTCTCATGAGAGTTGCACCATGTTGTTGGTACAGATGGCAGCACCAGCTAGAAGTGAGACTTTCCTGTTGATGTTTGGTACCCCTACCCTATTTTGGAGAGTCTTGCATTATGCAGGGTATTACGAACCGCCCCTCTATTACTGGAATGAAGTATACCTAGAGGGACAACCATGGTATGAAGTACAGCTGACCATACAAGCTCGTAACCAAGCACCCTTCTGGCAGGAATGGAGGGCAGAATCTAAAGGAAGAACTCCTTAGGAGGCTACCCAAGTAGTGGCTTGTGAGGTGTTGAGTCAGATATGTTAGCAGCACGGGGATGAGCTTACTGGCAATGCCACTGGTACATTTCCTCAGGTGGATCCATCCATAGCAGTATGGGCACAACACAACAGTAATGCATTGATCCGAGACTAGGATCAATGGGCAGACAGTTCTAGTCTAGCTATGAGTGCAATGTTTGCAGTGATAAATATGTTCTATACTCGTCAGGACACCAGGGACTTTTGGTAGGAGTCCTATACCACTTGCATAGATAGGCTCATGAGGGCCGAAGCTGCACAGTGTAAGCTAAGGAAGCATGTGCGCAAGCACAAAAAGGCAACAAGTGAGGCTCGATGGGAAACCGATCAAGCTTATGTAGCATTGGGAAATCTCCACACCCAAATGGAGCAAGTTGATTAGTAGAGAGCTGCCGCCTAAGAGGCAATAGCGGATGATCAGGTAGTGCTAGCAGGACTACGGGAGCAGCTAGAGGCCGCTCATGCTGAGGCGCTCACAGCTATGTGCCAACAGATCCAAGCAAACAACCATGCATCCCTGGCAGAAGCAGCACGAAACAAAGCCAAAGTCCTAACCGTGCAGTAGGACTATGTCGAAAGGGACTTGTGCCTGTAGCTTGTGCATACCCAGAATGTGGTGGTTGATCTTTAGCATGAGGTGCATTTTCTGAACAACCAACTGCACCCGATCCTTGATAAGTTAGAAGAAGATCCAGAAATAATGGTCAAAGATGACGGTTGGGAGGAAGAAGAAGTGGAGCTAGAGGATGAGGATGAAGCTATCTCCGACCTTGACAGTGAGCACGCTAAAGATTAGAGTCGCCTAGTGACTAGTTAAAGCGCTAGATGTATCCTTGTTATTCATGTAATGGACTGGTAGCTTGAAGTTCGGTATTCATGATTTAACTTCGGTGTAATATTGGCACTTTACATGTTGTCTCACTATGAATTGAGCTTTGATGAAATTCTAGTTTTGTTTTACTGGTGGATTATGACATGCATATTAATGCGTTGCGAGTACGATAATGGATCTAATTGGTGATGTCATGTTGTGAGAATGGATGATTATGCCTCTGTTTTATTGTATGAATTTAAGATTCTCTTCAGTAATTTTAGTTTGGCATGATTACACAATTCATCTGCAATCTCTTGACATCATCCAATAATCACTTATTGTTGCAACTTTGTAGATGACTCACACTAGTGCTAGGGTAGGCACCAGCCAAGGTGGCAATGATGGTGACTTGCCACCACCGCCGTCACCGTCTGTGAATGAATTCTTCGCACAGGGAGCCATGGAGGATACACTGCGCCTCATTGCACAGAACACCGCTCACGCCCATCCACAACATCAAGGGCCTAAGCCAAATAAATATAGCTCTTTCATGGATTTCCAAGACACCAAGCCTCCTATCTTTAAAGAGACCAAAGAACCACTCCAGGCAGATGAATGGCTTAACATGATAGAGCTGAAGTTCCATCTGTTGAGGGTTACTGAGCATCTACAGGCTGAATATGCCTCCCATCAACAGCAGGGACCGGCTGGGATATGGTGGACCCATTTCCTATCCTCTCTACCTACCAACTCACAGGTCACATGAGAGCATTTCAAGTTAGCCTTTTGGGGACACAACATTCCCCTGGGGCTAATGCGCATGAAAGCTGCCAAGTTCATGCGACTCACACAAGGGACCAAGACCCTTACCGAGTACATGCATGCCTTCAACAATTTGTCCCGATACACTGCAGGGTTCATCGATACGGAGGAAAAGAAAATAGAAAGCTTCAAGAGAGGCCTTGGCACTAAGCTAATGAAGACTATGGCCAACTTGAGGTGTACCACATATAATGAGTTCATTAGTGATGCCTTGACCTTGGAGAACCAGAACAATTTGCGCGCAGCAATGAAGGGCCGCAAGAGAACAGCCGAGGTAGGTGCCTCAGTATCTTCCAAGTCTAGACCTCTAGTTGTAGCTAGGCCATAGTTTCATCCACCAGCGCCTAAGTTTAGGCCTCCTCCACCAAAAAGCTTAGGCCAATCGCCCCCAGAAGACATTTTGTAGGGCGTTCACCATTGCCCTACCTAAGGGAAATGGAGGGCAAGGAAGCTCAGTAGGACCAAGGAGCAATCAGCCATGCTTTGACTGTAATTAGTTGAGCCATTGGGCCAAGGAGTGCCACCATCCTAAGAAGAATTGCAATAAAAAAATAGGGTCATCAGAAATAGGCAAATCCTAAAGCATGTCCTGGATACGTGCATTATACAACTATGGAAGAAATCCCTAAAAGAGAAGTTGTCACCACCGGTATCTTTCTTGTTAGCAAACATCCCACCATTGTTTTATTTGATTCTGGAGCTTCTCATGCATTTATGAGCCAAGCATTTGCATGTAAGTATGATCAAAAAATAATTGAGGTAAACAAGGGTGGTTATAGTATAAGTTTAGCTGGGGCTACTATCTCTACAAATCAGATAGTCAGAAATGTGCTCATCGCGATACAAGAGGAGTACACAATGGATCTGATATTATTGCCCAGATTAGCCATAGATGTGATCTTAGGCATGAGGTGGATGAGTGACCATGGAGTTCTCATTGACACATCCACTCGGACAATCATGTTGAGGGAACCTAAGGGGGAGGGTGCTTTTCTAGTGCCACTTCCTAGAAGTTTTGATCTCCAAAACTTGTATTGTGCTATCCAAGCCACTACCCTCTATGATATTCTAGTGGTTTATGAATTTCCTGATGTATTTCTAGATGAATTGCTAGGTTTACCACCAGATAGGGAGGTGGAATTTAAGATTGAGTTAGTGCCAGGTACATCACCTAACTCGAGCAGACCCTATAGGATGCCACCAAATGAGTTAGCTGAACTTCAAATTCAGCTACAAGAACTATTGGACAAAGGTCTCATTTGACCTAGTTCATCCCCATGGGGATGTCTAGCTTTATTTGTAAAGAAGGATAAGTCCTTGAGAATGTGTGTGGATTATGGGCCGCTTAATGCTGTGACCATTACGAACAAGTATCCTTTGCCTTGTATCGATATCTTGTTCGATTAACTGACAAAAGCAAAGGTATTCTCTAAGATTGACTTGAGGTCAGGCTATCATCAAATTAAGATCAGGCCAGAGGATGTACCTAAAACAACTTTCTCCACTAGGTACGGCTTGTACGAGTATTTGGTCATGTCCTTTGAACTGACAAATGCTCCTGCCTACTTCATGTACTTGATGAATTCGGTATTCATGCCCGAGCTCAACAAGTTTGTGGTTGTGTTTATCGATGATATCTTGATTTACTCAAAGAATGAGGCAAATCATGCAGAGCATCTGAGTGTTGTTCTGTCTAGATTGAGGGAACATAAGTTATATGCCAAATTCAGCAAGTGTAAATTCTAGTTGAGCAAAGTACAATTCTTGGGTCACATCTTATCTAAAGATTTAATATATGTAGACCCATCCAAAGTACAAGAGGTCATGGATTGGAAAGCCCCGACTTTGGTTCATGAAGGTCGGAGTTTTCTAGGGTTAGCAGACTACTATCATTTTTTCATTCCTGATTTCTCCAAGATAGCTAAGCCCATGACTAGACTACTTCAGAAGGATGAAAAGTTTAGTTGGACGCCAGAGTGTGAAGCCGCTTTTCACACCCTATGGACTTTGCTAACTATAACTCCTGTTCTAGCACAACCCAACATTGAAAAGCCTTTCGATGTGTTCTGTGATGCATCGGGTATAGGTTTGGTGTGTGTGCTCAAGCAAGAAGGAAGAGTTATTGCCTATGCTTCTCGACAGTTGAGAAAGCATGAAGTCAACTATCCTACACATGATTTAGTGCTCACAGTAGTTGTTCATGCATTGAAGATATGGAGACATTACTTGTTGGGAAATGTATGTCATATATACTGACCACAAAAGTCTTAAAATATCTTCACTCAACCTGAGCTGAACATGAGGCAATGAAGATGGATAGAGTTGATCAAGGACTATAATTTGGAAGTGCACTACCATCCAGGAAAAGCCAATGTTGTAGCAGATGCACTTAGTCAGAAATCTCCTTATAACACCTTAGAAGCCTTGTTGGAAGATGGATTTAATTTGTTACATCATGTTATGCTACACAATATCACCGTCAATTGTTCACTTGAGAGCAAAATCATAGAACTGCAGAAGACAGATGTAGGTGTGTTTCACATCAAGAGAAAAATGAAGGAACAAGAAACCAAACATTTTAGGTTGGATGAAAGAGGTGTGCTATGGTTTGAGGACCGACTGGTAGTACCAAATGACCGTGAGATTAGAAATCAAATTTTAGATGAAGCTCATTCATCCAAGTTGTCTATCGATTCGGGTAGTAGCAAAATATATCAAGATTTGAAAAGCCATTTTTTGTGGACCAAGATGAAGAAAGAGATCGCCGCCTATGTCGCTAGGTGTGATAATTGCAGTAGAGTCAAGGCTATTCATTTGAAATCTGCTAGATTACTTCAGTCGTTGCCTATTTCAGGCTGGAAATGGGAGGAAATAAGTATGGACTTTATTACAAGCCTCCTGCTGACACAACAAGGTCATGATTCTATATGGGTCATTGTAGATCGCCTCACCAAGTCGGCACATTTTGTACCGGTTAACACAACGTATTACGTTGGGAAGTACGCTGAGTTGTATGTTTATTAGATCGTGAGATACATGGAGTACCAAGGACCATAATCTTAGATAAAGGACCGCAGTTTATAGCTCATTGTTTGGAACACTTGCATAAGGCCTTGGGAACCAAACTAATTAGAAGTTCAGCATACCCTCCACAAACTTTTGGACAAACTGAGTGAGTGAACCAAATCTTAGAAGACATGTTGAGAGCTTGTGTAATATCTTCTAAGGGTTCATGGGAGAAATGGCTACCTTTAGCCAAGTTTTCCTATAACAATAGTTATCAAGTGAGCATCAAAATGGCTCCTTTTGAGGCCTTGTACGGTCAGAAATGTAGAACTCCCTTGAATTGGATTGAGCCAACTTTGTTGCTGAAGCTAAAGAGCAGGTACACATTATCCAACAGCATATGAAAGTAGCTCAGTCTAGACAAAAGAGTTATGCTAATAAAAGAAGAAGGCCAGTAATTTTTAAAGTGGGAGACTATGTGTACTTAAAGGTTTTGCACATGAAAGGATTGCAGAGATTTGGAGTAAAAAGGAAGCTTGAGCCTAGATATGTAGGCCCATACCAGATTACTAAACGGAAGGGAGAGGTTGCCTACAAGTTACAACTTCCTCCAGAGATGAGTGCTATATTCAATGTCTTCTATGTTTCTCAGTTGAAAAGATGCCTTCGCATATCTGAGGAAGCCATTGCACCCACCAATATTAAGATCCAATCAGATTTGACATATGAAGAGAAACCAATCCGAGTGCTAGAAGAAATGGAAAGAGTAACACGGAGCAAGGTCATTAAGTTCTACAAGGTGGTGTGGAATAACCACAGTGAACAAGACGCCACATGGGAATGGGAGGATTATTTATGTGAGGTTTATCCCGCCTTTTTTGAGGAATGTAGTTCTTTTAAATCTCAGGACGAGATTCCTATAAGGGGGAGGGGCTATAACACCCCAGTGTTAAGCATTGCATTTGGCACCTGCATTTCATGAGCACAAGCATCATCCCAGCATTCATGAACATGAGCATAAGAAATTTCATCTCACTCTTATACCTTATCACATGAAATATTGATTATATATATATGCTTATGCTTGTAATCATGTAAGACCAATGTATGAAATGATTGTGAGGTCATAAAAACACCTTAGACACATCTAGGATGGTAATTGGAACAATGTTTATATTCATGACATAGACCAAATTTGCTTCTAAGTGTTGGTTTCATTTGAAATGCCATTTTCATGATGCTAGTTTGACTAAAGTTGAACAGTAGCTTAGATTGTTTGCATGGCTGTGTGACCTAAACAAAAGTTGTAGTTCACATCACGGGTAACAAACGTTATTTAAGGGTCATGAGAAAATTCAGTGTCTAACATGGTCAAATAGAGCTCACAAGTATCAACAAAATGCTGTTTCTAGACTTAGGGAGCCGTGTGGACGCCGCAAGCTAGCATCGGGCTCGCATGTTAGGCCAGGGCAGACAGCAAAGGGAGCCGTGTCCCCGCTCACTCTCCACACACACTCATTCTCTATGACTCACCTTGCCTCGCTCTCTCGCTCAAAGCCAAGCGGAGCAAGCCGTCATCGCCGCCGTGCCCCTCAGTCGTGCTCGCATGCCAACCACCGCACCACCGTCCAATCCATCTCACCCATAGCTCCGCTTTGACGTGCTTCACCTCACCGATTCGCTAGCACAGCCATTTGAGCAAGGGTAAGGCCGCATTGCGTGTCGCCGTCGCTGCCATGGCCACGGAGTGCCACCGAGCTCCAATCTCTCTCTCTTCATTCATCTTCGTCGTAGCTCCTAGAAGCTATAGCCATAGCTCGTTGAGCCGCTACCACCTCACCGGTGCCAGAACATGAGCCGCGCACTCTGGGAGCCGAGAGCGCCGCCGCCATGCATGTCACCAGGCTGCACCTGTCTGGTCGCCGTTCTCTCTCACAGTTAGGCGTTAGGGTTTAGCCTTAGGACGATGAAGCTCACGAGGAATATGGATGCACGCTTGCATCACCTTTCCACCGAAACATCACCGTGTTGCCGCCGTGCTCCCGCCACCATGCCGCCATGCACGCAACCAAGCTTCACCGCCGCTCCACCTTGACCTAATCCACGTCGAAGAGCTTTGCTAGGGTTTGTAGATGCCGTAGCCGTGCTCACCTGGCCATGCCATCACCAGGAATGGCCGGAGCACCACCGCGCGCCACTGCCATGATCCTCTGAGCAAACCAAGGGTACTTGTAGGTGCGGAATAGGATGGGGAATACGTTGGTGCCAACCTCGTAGCTGGTGACCTCACCGTCGGTGAGCTTTTCGCTGGTCAAGCCAGTGCTTAGCTCTATCTCTCTATCACATCGGGCTGGTTGACCGCGGGGCCCAGTCATCAGTCACAGTGCGGTGTATACACCGGGTGCACCTAGCTATAGCGCCCGATTTGAAATTTGATTTCTTTATTAATTTTTCACAAATTTAGTTACAAACTTCAAAAATTCATATCTAGAGCTAGGAGTATTTAAATGAGGTGAACCAAATTTTGTATAATTCATCTTGAAGTGTAATATTTGATAAAAATATGAAATCTACTGTTTAGGGTTTTTTCTAGGACAATTAAATTGGGCAAGATAAGTGCTTTTAAAGTAGTTTATATCTTATAAAATGCATAACTTGAGCTCGGAAAGTGATAAAAATGTGATTCCAATTTTGCTGGTCTTAGTTGACATGCTAGCTAGGAAAAATACTAAACCTATGGTATGAATACTTGAAATATGGTCTTCCTATTTAATCTTAATTAATTGCTAGATTCTAGTGGAAATAAATGGGGTAAAAATAGATAACATATGATCATACAAATTTTTACATAGTATCTCATGCTAGGAGAAAAGTGATAAAAATATTAAATCTACTGCTTGACACTTTTCACTATGCTAAACTATTTTCGCTAAAATAAGCATATGTAACTTGTAATTTTTGTAGAGATAGCTATACTTATCCAAATGGCATGAGATTTTTACAGTAGAGTATTAGGGTCATATTTAGACTACTGTAATTTTCTTAGAATTTATTGAGCATTGAAAGTATTTATCCTTTAAATCACCTTATTATCTAAGGAAATTAGTAAATGAATATAAATAAATTAGTTATGTTTAACCATGATGTTTTCTGTGGTGCTTGTGATGCATATGATCTGTTGATATTGTTAGAGAGGCTTAGAAGAATTTTTTATATGCAGCTAGTTAATTATTGCTTTATAATTCAACTAGATGGCGGCATGTATAGTTTCTTTTGTGGTGATGATTCCATGATGATAATGATCCTTTCTATAAAACTTGTTAATAACAAAGTTGTAGATAACTTACGTATCTAGCTTTTATTAAATTTTCATAGTCATAGGCCTTATGGTTTAAGAATTATAGCTTTTAGAATTCTGCTGTCAGAAATGCTTGCTCTCTAGACAGATCTGAATGATTGAATTGTTTGACCTAGGTAACTGTTGAATCACATTAAGATGATTAAAATACAGTTGTTGTCAATTTCATAAGCTTTCCAGAAAGTCCACAACTATATTATTTAGATATGTATAACTCTAGTTATGGTCAAAACAAGTGGCTGCTGTCTTGCAGTCCACAAAATTGCTTAGATGAGAATTTCTTTAGTTACTAGAGAAGAGATATGCACCTACTCAGTAAAATAAGATGCAACTTGTTATCACCGTAATGCAATGCTATTGAAAACACTCATGAGTATGCATTTCATCACACCATATCATATCATACATGTCATTATATATGCATCCATGATATCTTATTTCATGCTCATGCATATAGGATCGTCCGAAGGGATAACTCTTTTGGAGTTCAACGAAGAAGCAGAGGAGGAACAGCAAGAGACACCTCAGCCATAGCTCCAGAAGGAGAGGAGCAAACTCTTGAGGACCTCCCTAAGTGCCTAGATCATAGGCCAACCTCTTTCCTCAAAGGCAAGCCCCGGAGCATTCTGAGTCTCCTATGTTTTATAAAATATCACTTAAGTCCTTTATGTTTGATGCATTAGGTTATAAGAGTTGAATTGGAAACACTTGATGCATAGAACTACCTTGTCTAGATAAATATACCTTTAACCTTATGTAGGTCCAGGATCGAATATATGCTTATCCATGCTTAGACCGGTAGAAGTCGTGTGATTTCCCGTCACCTGTGAGATGTAGGTGGGTACCGAAGCACGGTTGGCTATATTTGCTATCATGGAAAAGAACCATGGGGTAATGTAAATGGAGGCCGGGTGGAGTCTATGTGTAGGTTGACTCATGTGATTCCGTCTGTGTCGATTAAGGACCGTACCATTGTTGGAACTTCTATTGAGATTGAACACATGCCTCTCACTTAGCTGGCAGGATAACTCATTTCGACCACGAAGCTGAGTAGCTCAACTCATGTTGGGCCCTGTTTTGTTAGAGTGCGCACTCTGGATGGTAGTAAGGATATGGGGGCAGCCATACATGAGCCCAAGGGTAGGCCGAGCCTAAATGTCTTGGTAGCTGGTTGTCCCTGATTATGCGGCGCTGGGCAAACCCACGAAATGTGGACCTTAGTTGTACCAAAGGTGACCTAAGGTGACCGTTGATCTGGTTTGCCTAGGTTTGTGTTAGAAATAAATTCCTAGTTGGTTGAAATCGATTCGAATCGCTGTCTCTCCCGGACAGTGAGAAACTTGGCTAGCTCCAGCATCGTAGTAACTGTATTATGGAATGATGGTTATGATGAACATGAAATTATTATACCAGCTATGGTTACTATTGTTATGCTACTAAATGATATATCACATGTTTGGCACATGTTAGTTGCTAATCTAGAGATGAATAGCTATAATTAACTTTATGACTAAATTATAAAATGTATTGCTGAATTAGTGGCTTTCTATGCAAAATGTTGTCAAGCTAGCTCCACTTATAAAGCCTTGCATAATCCTTGGAGTCACTTTATTTTTGGTTCATGATGGGTAAGTCTTGCTGAGTACCTTCAAGTACTTAGGGTTTTATTTCCATTGTTGAAGATGGTACAGTTTATCAAGGCTATTGCAAGATCTGCTTCTGTCCCGCTGTGGACGAGGAGTAAGCCCTGGGCAGGCATCTCTTATTAATCCCTCTCTTATGCTTCTATGGAAGTGTGATTGTGAGCTGGCACTATATTAAAACAATGTTGCAGATGTTGGTTTCAAACTTTTAGTTTGCTTCTTCTACTATCTTACATGAATGTGGTTTGTAGTAACTTTAATTCATACTCTGATGGATGAACTTTATGTAACATGTGACATGTATTTTGAATCATGTACGATCTTGGTTGTATATTGGTTTAATCAAGACCCTTCGCGGTACTCGATGGACTACAGGGTTTATATGGGCTCAAGTATGATAGTGCGACCGCTTGTGGGCTGCCGTTGTACTTGTGCTTTTATAAATTGGCCGATTCTGCTACATGAGATATTGAAAACAATGGGTACTTAGATGCCCGCCTAAAAAAAGAGAAGAGAGAAAAGAGATGAATAAGATAGCTCCTATTCTCTAGCAAATATTTCCAAGTCTCAAAAGAGAGATAAGTTTTTAAGGAGCAAAGTAGAATTAGGTTAGCTACCTATCGATAGAATATCATCGGTAGTCCTCCGAGGGGTATCGCACAAAGGTAGATTGATTGGTAGAGGTGCGCGTAATCAGGAATAAGAAGGCAATAGAGACACAAGAGTTAGATAGGTTCGGGCCGTCAGCATGATGTAATACCCTACTCCTATGGTCTATAGGTTTGTATTGGCTATCATATGATATTGTGTGTGTTTTGAGGGGGTCCCCTACCCGCCTTATATATCTAGGGGGTAGGGTTACAAGTCGGTTAGTGTAACACCCCGGGTGTTTTAAATACTAAAACCTGCCACATCATCATATGCATTGTACATCATTTCATATTAGTGAAAACTTTGATATGCATACACTAAAACAAGTTTACAATTATGATATATGTGTTGCCTTGTATGGTTTGGATTGAGTTCAAAGTGTTGCTTGGATTTGGATTTCCGAAAACCCTGATTTCCAGCAATTAGTTTTACCTGAAAAACCCATTTCAAAATCTAAGCACATTTTGGGGTTGAGCCTTAAAGAAAAAGTGTAGAGCTTGTCGAGTTGTACAAAGTTGGTTTTTGGAGTTTTCAAAGTTGTTTTATAAAAATTGAAGTAATTTGAAAAGGTGTAATTCTTTAAATGTTCCCTTTTTGAATTCAAAATTGCATTACAAAATGTAGACCGAATTAGGGGGTGGTTATAATAGCAAAGTTGTAGAACTTTTGATTTTGAACAACTTTTATTTTTGGAGATTTTTGAGTTGTTACATAAATTTAGGAGTAATTTGAGTTTCAAATTGGATGGCAATTCTGTAAATTTGGTGAACAGTGCTCGCAGCTTAAGCTACACCACCGACGACCTTCTTCTCGGTTCTAGGCGCGCGCGTGGCCGTCCTTAGCTTCATGCTGGCGCCGGAAAGGCTCCTTCGTGGCTTCTTCTTGCTTCTGAGCCACGCTATTTAGTTTGTGCTGTCGCCGTTCATCTCCTTTCTCCTCCTCTATTTTCCCGCCGTCGCCGTTGTAGCTCCGTCGAGCTTTCGCCATCGATTTAGCGACTGTACCGTCTCAGCAAAGTGCTACACAGCTCCGCCTAGTCCGTGCGCACCTAGCTAGCCAGCTCTGGTCACCTGACTTCTCCAGGAACTCGCTGTGCATTGCTTTCTTCCCCGCGACCGGCAGTACCGTCGTCGAGTCCGCATCACCGTGGCCAGCGTTCTTCGGTGCGTTTCTGCCCTTGATGAGCATGCCTCCAGCTTCGCCATGATGCCATGGTGCTTTGTGCCAAGTTGGTTGACCATTTTGTCCATTGTAGCCACCGGAGCATCGCCGTTGTCAAAGATTGCTCCGTCGTGATCGCTGTGACCGTCGACCCGCCTATCCGTTGTTCCTCCGGCTCGTCCATCGCCTTCAACGTGTTCGGGGTGAGCTTTTGGTTCTTCCCGAGCTATTTGTTTAACCGCTACAGCACTTGTTTCGCCAGCATAGAGCCGTCGAGCCGCCGTGTCCGCCATGGCCGGTGTCAAGCTCGAACCTCGCCGTAATTATTCCAGCTGGTGCCCCAAATCGATGCGCCTTGTCTTGGTGAACGTGTTGGTGTCTTCGCCGTCGCCGTTGGTCTCACCGGCGGCGAGAAATCGCCGGTCAGCGCGTAGTCGCCGTGGTCAAACACGGGAGGTAGGGGATGACAGGTGGGACCCCGCTGTCAGTGACTCAACGGTTTGAAAATGAAATTTTCAATTTTCAAAGATGAATGAATAGTGTATGTTTTTGTTATTTTTGTGCAGATTTATTTAGAGCTCCAAAAATTATGAAAATTTTTGTGTGACTTTTTGTGATGTATATTATTTAGGAAAAATATGAAATGTTGATTTTTAGTACTTTTTGAATGGGATAAAAATTGCTCAATTAATTATTAAATGAGTTTCCATGAATTTTCTAGGCTTATTTATTTATCCAAAAATTATGAAAATTGTTTTCCCACTTAGTTATCATGTGATGAACCTTTACAAAAAATTTGAGCTCAATTGGAACAAGTTGATATA
Organism: Miscanthus lutarioriparius; assembly: GCA_904845875.1. Classification (NCBI taxonomy): domain Eukaryota; kingdom Viridiplantae; phylum Streptophyta; class Magnoliopsida; order Poales; family Poaceae; genus Miscanthus; species Miscanthus lutarioriparius. The sequence goes on from CAJGYO010000015.1 coordinate 28,431,470, forward strand.
TTTCATAATTTTTAATTAATTCATAAAAGCAAATAGTAACCTTTGATGATTTAGGTTTGGTTTGAATTTTGGATTGAGTGATGACCTTGGGTCATTAGTTGGTAATGATCCTTGGCAATTGATGTAAGTGTTACGAAAAAAGGTTTAGTTAGTTTGACTTATAACTATACCGTGAAGGAAAGTTGTATTCAAATTGTTAATTTTTGCATCCATCATCGAGCATCATGTTTTATATTTCGCACCATGTTAAACATGGCATTGTTACTACGTGTAGTGAACGAAGGTGAACACATGGTAGTTAATCAAGTTGTGGAAGAAGTTAATCCGTCTGTGGAGGTCGGATTTGATATTTGTGGAACGACTACGGATCCTAACTTTTCCGTCAACGAAGGCAAGCCCCGGATGCATTTAAACCTACCTTGTGTTTTACAAATTGATATCGCTTTTGCTTTTCTACTGCATTAAGTGGTTAGGAGTTGAGTGAAAACCTAATTGGTGCATTACCAACCTTGTTTTTCTATATCTACCTTGTTACCAGTTTTAATTCGTATATGCCTTGTTATGCTTAGCTATGCTTAGAACGATAAAAGTCGGGTGATTACCTGTCACCTGCGAATTTTAAATGGATCTTTGGTTATGCTTGGTTACTTATGTTATCATGAGATATGGGCATGTGAAGTAATAAATCTAGACCGGGCAGACTCGGTGTGTGAGAGCCATAAGACATGGAGGTCTTGTGAGCGGGTTCTTTCCGCCTGTGTCGATTAAGATCCGTCCGTTGTTGAATTGCATGAGGTGAGACTTTGTAGTACTAACCACATACTCCGGTAAGCCTTAACTTGGCGATTCTATTACGAGAATGGCTACTCGCGCACTGGGAGTGGAGAGATGGTGGGAATCTCATGTACCCACGTGGCAATGGGCTGGATTGGTGGAGTACTGTATTCTCGGGTGGCGCGGACCCGTTCTTGTTTTAGAGGACCTGAGGGTAGGTTGGTATATGTAGGTCAGGGACCTACATATGTCATGTGGTCTGGAATCCCTAGCTGGGTTTAATCGGTTCGAATCGTCATTGCTCCTCAGTTATGGAGACTCAACTTACTGTTCATCATCGTAGTTAATAACTGGAACTCGAGTAAGGTTTGAGAAAGAGTTTGATATGAAGTTCATGATCTCATTACGGATCATGGCAGATTCATATGTGGTTCTTATAAAGTTTTATATGATGAAGTAAAGAATTTTGTTAAAGAGCTTTTACTCAAAAGAACTTTGCTTATTCCTAAAGCCATACCTTGAATCACTAAGCCTGCATTCCTGAGTTCTATCAGTTTCTATTTTGGTTAAGTCTTGTTGAGTACTTTTATACTCAGGGTTCGTTGACCCTTGTTGTAGGTGAGCCTCATGAGCAGGTCTATTTTGGGCCATGCTGCATGACTGTTGTTCAATGCGATGACAATAAGTAAATGCGTGGCCCTTGGGTTGGGCAATCTATTTGTGTGTTTGTATTATGTTATAATACCACTCCACTACTTTGGTTTGTAATAATTATCAAGCTTAGTTGTAAGGTTTGAAACTACTATTTTGTAAACTATGTTATTGTAAGACTTCCGCTGTTTTACTCTGGTGTAGATATTTGAACAAATGTTGTAATACTGCAATGACTCTGTAATGTGTTCCTGCTCAGAAATCATGGATGATTCGGGGTTCTCCGAGGACATCCAACAGTCTTCTTAAGTTACCAGGAATATATGCATAGTTGTCAAAGGTCATCAGACAGTGACAGGTGCATGTGGGCCCTATAATTTAGGAGGTTCTACCACAGTTAGATCTAGGAGATAATCGGTAAGTAATAACAGATTATAGGGATCATGGGATCGTAACATATCCTAATAGATTACGCCATATCTTCAGGATATCTTCTCGGTGTGTTGTGGGGTGCGCCAAGCAGCGCCGTGCTTCGCAAGGCTTCGTCTTGTGGGCTAGACCACCCCTGGGGGTGCAGTCCATGTAGTCTGCTGTGGGTATCTAGGGTTGTACCCCCCACAGCTAGTCCCTGAGCGCCTTGTATCCGCTATGCAACGCCGTCTTGAGCTTGTCTAAGCAGGTGTAAACAAAGCCAAGCAGTTAGACTCATAGTCCGACCACTCTAATGAGTCACCAAGCAGTTGTGGACTGTCATCGAGGAGAGTATCCCAAGTAAGGCTTGCCAGAAGGACGTAAGGAGCTCAAGTTCAAAATTGAAAATTTTCTCGTTGTGAACCAAGTCTGCCCACTTAGAGCCCGACCATGAGAAAGGGAGATAATCTTCTTCAACTTCAAGAGGCACGGAGTCTTCCAGATTAAAGAAAACACACTCACCATGAGGTGAAGTGTGCCCACTTAGTCCCCGAGCCTTATAGGGGGTGACATAGTCACGTGGTGCCAGGGTCCAGAAAGTAGAAAAAAGGCAGAAGACCAGCCGAGCAGGCAACCAGTCCACAGGCTGAACCCGATTACTCAAATCATGGAGAAAAAGCTAGAGTAATGGCTGTACAATAGAAATTACTAAGCCTTGATAGCATTGCGGAGGGGTCGACAAATATTTGGTGTGAAGTACCAAGTTGCATTGAAGAATGGGTGATATGGGCCGCAGTTACGCGAAAGCCCAGAGAATGGTCCAGCACGCCACTTTGGAGAATTCAGAAGGGCGCAAATTAGCATGGTGCAGTTTCCAAAAACCCTTGAATGCGAAAAGTGGGTATGGTTTCTTTATAACTACGTCGCCGCACTCCATGCTCCCACCTTTGCCACTCCTCCACTTTGCCTTCCTCCTCAGCATCACGCTCCCCCATTCGCATTCACACGCGCTCCACCGCTAGGGCTAAAGATCTTGCAAAAAAGGCCAGTTTCAATCCAGATCTGAGGGATGGCGCCAAAGAGGGCATGTGGTAACCCGAAGAAGGCGGCCGCCGGGGCGCGCCATGACAAGGAATGGGTACTATCGCTAATGGGAGAGACAGAGCTCAACAAGATGGTGGAGGTGGGTGTTCTTCCTGACTGTGTCACCGCTGAATGGCGTCTGGCTGACGGTGAGCCCTATCCGATGCCACACACCAACGAACTTGTAGTATTTGAAGATTATTTATGGTGTGGATTAAGACTTCCGGTACATCCTTTCTTGTGGGATCTATTGGAGTATTGGGGTGTGAGCTTATGTAACCTCCATCTGAACACTATTTTGTACATTTCTATGTTCATCTACTTCTACAAAGTCTATCTTAGCATTCTTCCCCATTTCAATCTCTTCCGACACTTTTTCTAGCTGAAGAAGAAAGGAGGGGGTGGTTCCAAAGTGGTCGGCGATGTGTATCTACAGCTTCGCGATGGGATGGCGGGCGAATACATTACTATGCCACTGAATACCTCGCTGAAGGGGTGGAATGCCAAGTGGTTCTACATGAAGCAAAGTCATCCCACCGTCCGATGCGACGTCAACCAGATTTCGGAGAATCAAAGGAGCTGGTCAGAGAAACCGACCAGTGCCGATATGGAGCAGGTGAAGGAGCTCCTCGAGTTAATAAGGGGCATGAAGTTGAATGGAGTGGTGGTGGCGCTAAACTTCATAATGCGCCATGTCCAGCCCCACAAGGAGAGGGCTCATCTGGGCTTTGACTTCAAGGGAGATACTGACGGCACTTGGGAGAGGACGGAGAGACTGATGAGGGAGGCTGTGCTACACCGGGCCACTGGTCTATTCGCTCCAAATGTTCCATACAGCGTGCTAGGGCAACTGAAAACCTTCAACTGCGTGAACCCACCTTTTCAGGTAAAAATCTTGACTGTTGTTCCTGGTGCTTTTTATCCCATGCCGATGCCGAGCAGTGGACTGATTCACTTGTGGAAAGATCCATTTGCCGTAATGGGCGGCGTACTTCTCGGGCATGTCGAGGAGCGATTGGCCAAAGGCAGTGGACGCCATGCTGACCACTCAGGTGGATGAAGGTGCCATCAGCGCCTCGTTTGAATCCAGAGGAGAAAGTGTTGGTCGGAAGGAGAGTTCCCCCTAGTATCAGAGAAAGTTTGAGGGAAAAGGGCGGCGAATGACGAACGGGGCCGAAAGAAGAGGAGAACAGCGGATGTAGCTCCCCTCAAGCTAGGCGGCATCTAACTTGGTGGCGATCAGACCGCTCAGATGTAGAGCACGGTGATATTCGAGTGGTTGGATGATGACGAGGCTCTAGTAGCTCCCCCTCTGAACACTAAAGCATCATTGAGCAACACATGCGTGGAGGTGCAATCGAAGGGAGGGGAAGGAGTCCCCAAGCAACATGCGGAGAAGACACCGACGGTGGGGACCACAAGACCTCCACCCTAGGACACACAGGTTGACCCCAGAGCAATGCCTGGGTGCTCGGGGAGGCAGCACTGGTTCAGAACCTTCTACCAGGAAGCTGATGTGTAAGTATCTTTGCCTTTGGATCGGTTGCTGTTCGATCTTTTTGGTTGCGGTGACTGATGAGCTAATCTGATGCAGAATAGGGTGCACGAAGGACCTAAATCCTTCAGGCTAGACTAGCGAGCGGCCAGAGGCTATTCCTGACATGGGCAGACTCTGTCCTAGAGTCCCCGGGCCCTCGTCGGTCTACGGAGGAGTCGACCACCGCTGCTGATGGAGTTGGTGGCGAAGAGTGGTTAGCAACAACGGCGGACAAGTCGATGGAGATGCCAGGAGCAACGTCGGGAGTCACCGAGTCATCGGAGGTGGGAGCAGGAGCTACGAACATCATGCCAGAATCAGCAGCGTGGAGGCCGGTAGCATCGGAATCGGCGACGCGGAGGCCGGTAGCGTCGGAGGAATAAGCGGCATGCCCTAAGATGCCGTAGGGCGTGGTTGGTTGCTATGTGCGGCCACCGGGCCCCCAGGCAGCACCACCAGCTATGGAGGAAGAGGACGAGGTTGACGAGATTTAGCGTGAAGAATCACGACCTCAAGCCATCTGCATCCTCCGCAAGCGAGGGGAGGAAGTTGTGGTCGTGGAAGAGGAGGTGACCACTAGGGAGGTGAAGAGGCTATGGTCCACCCTTTCCACAGCCATAAAGCAAATTGTGGTTAGTATTGCGTCGGTGGTGTCCATCTTCGGCATTGGAGACTATGGTCCTTTATAATCTTGGTGCTTTGCAGGGCATAGCACGTGCTTTGTAGGGCAAAGCACGAACTGCTGTACAATGGTAGCAGTTGATCAAGAGGATGGAGCCCCTCACTGAGGAGAATGAGAAGCTAAAGGAGGCGGTGAAGCTGATGGAGAAGAACATCTAGAGGGCCCAGCACGAAAGGGATCTTGCTGAATCAAATGCGAAGGACGTGGAGTACCAAAAGGGCATCTTGTCTGAGCAGTGGAAGACCATCTCCGAGCAGCTGGAGCGCACCTCCAAGAAACTGAATAGCATCTCTAAGCATCTAGGGTGCACCTTCAAGCAGCTAAAAGGCATCTCCAAATAGAAGAAAGGTACTGCGGATCGATGAATTTGCTCTGCATTACCGAACAGTCTCGATGTTGCTGTCAACAGTTATGTTTGTAGAGTAAGATGCGGAGCTTGGCTAGTTGTGAGAAGTCATCAGTAACTCCAAGAGGAGAAGGAGAGGGCGAGTAGAGAAACTGGCCGAGGATCTAGAAGGTGAGTAATTCGTGGTCAGAGTTGTTGCTAAAATGATTTCTTCATTTGACAAATCCCTTTGGTTTCTACAGAATACCATCGAAGAACCAGAGTGCAGTTCGATGTGCTGGAGCTAGAGGCAAGAACCTAGAGAGGGAAAACTTGATCGCTGTGGTGGCCGGAGTAAGGCCGGTGCTCAACTATATCAACATGGAGGTAGCTCCTCAGCCCGATGACATGTCGCCATGTCCGGACGCCATCATTGACAGGTGCAAGGCGGCGTGGGAAAACTTCAAAGGCTTCAACCAAGATGCCACTATCTCTGTCGTGACACATGCCCTGGTGGTGGTCTAGTCCCACTACCCTATGATCAATCTTTAGGTGATAGGGGCTGGATTCGCCGGAGGGATGGGTGCGACGAAGCAGGAGCAGCTAAAAGATGAGGTGGAGGACGTGGCAAAGAAGCTGGTCGATGATGTCGATCTGTTCGGCAAGGTAGACGGTGAGGGCCAAGCGCAATAACCTGAGTGGAGAGGAACTTATATGGAATAGCTAGAGAGGAGAGTTAAATGCGCGAGGGCATAAACAAACATTTATGTATTTGTATAAATGTTGTAAGTAGACTTCGTATGCGTGTTTATGCGGCTTGCTAGCAATTTTGGTGAAAAATAGATGTATTGTTAACCCTAACACATTTATACATGGTATAAGTAGTGTCCGAGCAGCTAGTTCATTACTGAGCTCTTGGCCTTGGCTAGCCCGTATTCCATAATGTTGAGCGTTGGAGCCCGTGCACGTGTAGGAGGAACAAATGTGACCGAGGAACCACAACCGACCACCCATAATGCAGAGCGCTGGAGCTCGTAGCACGTGTAGGGAGAGATTGGAGGCAGGTTTTTCTCCAAAGAACACAGGGCGGAACATGTGCTGCTCGATGGTTGGCAAAATTTCATAGAGATATTTTAGTAGGGAGAAATGGGGCAGAGCATTTATGGAGATCACGTATAATTGTCAAAGTTTGTTAAGGAGTAGATTGGAGCTGGTAATCGTAAATGGAGATTAACTAGAGTGGAGAAATAATGGAGACAAATTATGGCGATAAAAACTTCATTCATTATGGAATTGGGAGTACATATCTAGAGCGTTTCAAGGATAGAAACATATAAGTTGCTCGATGTGCCACAAATTGGGGATATCGATTCCCTCCATGTCACATAGCCAGTATGACCCTAGTCGGGTAACCTCTTTGACCACGTAAGGCCCTTCCCAGGGGGAGGAGAGCTTGTGCATCCCTTTAGTTTTCTGCTTTCTATGGAGAATGAGGTCGCCGACCGCAAATGAACAACCTTTGATATTGCAGTTGTAGTATCTTCGCAGGCCTTCTAGGTATTTAGCTGTGCGGATACAAGTGATCAGGCGTTCTTCTTTGGCTCTGTTGATATCCTCTGTCCGAATAGCTATGGCTTGCTCTTCATTATAATGTTCCACCCTAGGTGCTCGGAAGACAATGTCCACAGGAAGTACGACCTCTGAGCCATAGACCAAAAAATGTGGAGATACACTGGTGTTGTGACTAGCTTGAGTGCGTAGTCCCCAGACCATACTTGGGAGACCTTTGAGCCATCTGCCCGGATGCTTTTCCTCTTTCTGGTATAGTCTCTTTTTGAGGGCATCGAGGATCATGCCGTTCGCCCATTCGACCTGGCCATTGGCTCTCGGATGGGCAACAGAGACGTATTTGACGGAGATGCATCGGTCTTCGTAGAAGTCCCAAAAATGATGACCAGTGAATATAGTTCCGAGGTCGGTGATAATACTGTTTGGTAGACCAAATTTATGGATGATATCTTCAAAGAGCTCGACTGCCTTCTTTGTAGTAGCCGAAACAAGCGGCTTGTATTTGATCCACTTGGAGAACTAATCAATGGCGATGTACACGTATCGAAAATCGCCTGGCGCGGGCTTGAAAGGCCCAATCATGTTGAGTCCCCAGCATGCAAAAGGCCAAGAAGCTAGGATGGTCCACAATTCCTGCACCGGCATGTGTATTTGCTTGGCAAAAAATTGACATCCTTCACAACGTTGAAAGAGGTCTTCTGCGTTGGAGATAGCCATGGGCCAATAAAAACCAACTCAGAAATCTTTGTTGACCAGGTTTCTAGAGGCCGCGTGATTGCCACAGGAACCAGAGTGAATTTCACAGAGTAGTTTTGCACCCTCTTCTCGGGTGATGCATTTCTATAGTATCCCGACCAGGTTTCTAGAGGCCACGTGATTGCCACAGGAACCAGAGTGGATTTCATGAAGTAGTTTTGCACCCTCTTCTTGGGTGATGCATTTCTGCAGTATCCCTTCCTTGTCACTTTTCCTCATCAACTTCTCATCCACCAGCACGTAATGCTTGCTGTGATGGATGAGGCATTCAGTTTTGGTCTTATCGGGGGGTACGTCGGTGCTAGTTAGGTACTTGATGAACTATTACCTCCAATCTATGACCAGCGAAGGTACTGCAAGTACCAGCTGCTCGGTGGGGGGAATTTCTTGAACTTCATTTTCTTCCTTAATAGATGGCGTAAAGAGGTCTTGAATGAAGACCCTAGGTGGAATCACGACGCGAGAAGAGCCTATCTTAGATAGGTGGTTGACGTGCTAAATCTGGTCTCGCACCACGTGGTGGTACTCGATACCGTAGAACTTTCCTTCGAGTTTCCTGATCTCAGCTCAGTATGTGTCCTTCTTATCACTAGAACAGGACCAATCCTTGTTGACTTGGTTGATGACCAGCGTGGAGTGTTCGTATACCATGAGGCATTTTACACTGAGCTCAATGGCTATACGAAGTCCGTGGAGACATGCTTCATACTCCGCGATGTTGTTGGAAGCTGGAAAACGAATTCAGAGGACATAATAGAGCTTTTCCTTAGTTGGAGTAGTGAATGAAATGCTCGCGCCAGCACTGTTGATGTTGAGGGCGCTGTCAAAATACATCACCCAGTACTCGGGGCAAGCAGCGGTGATGGGCTCTTGGATCTCGGTCCACTCAGCGACGAAGTCAGCCAGCGTCTGCGACTTAATGGTAGGCCTGCTTCTGAATTCTATGGAATAAGTTTTGAGCTCGACTGCCCACTTGATGATGCGGTCATTGGCCTTTTTGTTATGGAGAATGCCTCCTAGAGGGAACTCGGTGACCATGACAATCTTGTAGTACTCGAAGTAATGGCAGAGCTTGCACGACGTGACCAGAATGGCGTATAACAGCTTCTGGACCTGAAGGTAACAAGTTTTGGACTAATTAAGAACCTCACTTATGAAGTAGACCAGATGTTGCACCTTATAGGCATGTCCGGCCTCCTCACGCTCAATGACGATAGCTGTGCTAATGACATGAGAGGTAGTGGCAATGTAGATCAATAGGGTTTCATCTGGTTGAAGCGCCATCATGATCGGAGGCTTCATTAAAAACAACTAGAGTTGCTCGAAAGTCGTATCAGCTTCCTCTGACTAGGAGAAGCGCTCGAAGGCCTTGAGTAGTTTGAAGAACGGTAGTCCCTTTTCGCCAAGGCGTGATATAAAGCAGCTAAGAGCAGCCATGCACCCTGTGAGCTTCTATATATCCTTCACGCAGGTTGGCCATTTAATATTGGTAATGGCCAAAACCTTGTCGGGGTTGGGTTCGATACCGTGGGTGCTGACAATGTAGCCCAGGAGTATGCCGGATGGAACTCCAAAGATGCACTTTGAAGGGTTCAACTTCAATCTGTATCTTTTCAGGTTGGCGAATGTTTCTTTGAGGTCGACGATGAGACTATCGGTGGTTTTAGACTTGACGACCACATCATTGATGTAAGCTTCGACATTGCGGCCTATCTGTTGATCAAGGCACATTTGGATGGCCCTTTGGTAGGTCGCCCTAGCATTTTTTAGTGCGAAGGACATGGTGGTATAGCAATACGCACCTAAAGGCGTGATGAACAACGTTTTGATCTAGTCGTCCTCTTTGAGGGATATCTGGTGATAGCCGGAGTAATAGTCAAGGAAGGAGAGGAGCTCGTAGCTAGCGGTGGAGTCTACAACCTCATCTATCCGAGGTAGACCAAAGGGGTCTTTAGGGCAGTGTTTGTTGAGATAGGTGTAATCAACGCACATTCTCCATTCTTTATTCTTCTTTTGAACAAGGACTAGATTTGCCAGCCACTCTAGATGATACACTTCTTTAATAAATCCAGCTAATAGGAGCCATTTTATTTCTACCCTAATAACCTCCTTCTTGTCTAGCGTGAATCGTTCGAGTTTCTCCTTGATCGGTTTGGCGATCGGCAAGACATTCAAGGAGTGCTCGATCTTCTCCCATGGTACCCCTAGCATGTCTATAGGTTTCCAAGCAAACACATCGGCGTTGGCACATACAAAGGAGACAAGCGTGCTTTCCAATTTGGGGTCGAGATGAGCCCCAATCCTGATGGTCTTGGTGGGGTCATTGAGGCCGAGGCCGACCTCCTTCGTTTCCTTAGACTTGGCGTAGGCATGTGGAGGCTCCAGCGCTGGGATCTCCAGGTCATCGGCGGGCACCGTCTCGGCGTCATTGACCATGCTAGCCATCTGGATGGAGAGGTTGGTGGCTTCGGTGAGGGAGAGACTCTATTTCATTTGGCGCGAGGCGATGGAGAGGTTGGCCCATAGAGCCAGAACTCCTGCAGGCAAAGGCATCTTCAATACTTGACAAGCGTAGTGTGGTATAGCCATGAACTTGGCCAGAGCTGGCCGACCAAGTATGGCGTGGTAGGCAGTGTTGAAGTCAGCGACGTAGAAGTTGATGTGCTCGACATGGAAGTTGCTAGCCATGCCAAATTGTAAAAAGAGGGTGATCTCTCCAAGTGGTTTGGATGCCCTACCAGGTACCACACCCCAAAAGGAGGAGTCGGAGGGAGTGAGGTCTTCTATTCCAAGGCCCAGCTCCTTTAGGGCTCTAGCGAAGAGGAGGTTCAGAGCACTTTCGCTGTCGATAAGTACTTTCCTGAAGAATACTTTTTTGATGGTTGCATTGAGGATGAGGGGGAAATGCCCTGTATAAGGGATGTTCACCCACTGGTCGGCCCTACTAAAGGTGATGGGGACCTCAGACTAGGGGTGATAGCTGGGGTTGGCGATAGCTTCTTCTATGTTGATGGCGACCACCTGGCGGGCGGTGAGCTTTCGATCTCTTCTGCTCTCGACGGCGGTGAGGCCCCAGAAGATAGTGGCGACCACTTTGTCATGATCTTGGAAGGCATTGTTATTGTCCCCAGGTGGTCAGTGACCTTTGGCTCTGTCATCGTTGTCGTCGTCCTTCTTTTTGGTCTGGAACTCCTTAGCCAGGCCAAGGCAATCCTTCATCTTATGCTTGCTGTTCTTATGGAGGGGGCACGGTCCTTTGAGGATCTTCTTGTACAACTCATTGTAGTTATGCTTGGCGTGAGGTTCGTCAATGGTAGCGACGATGTTGTCTGGTCGGTGATGGCAATACTGACTAGCTTTGGACCCTTCTGGCCGATCACGGCCACTATCATGATGGTGGTCGCGGTCGTCGTAGCAACGATCACTATGGCATCATTCGTCAGGGTGCTCGTCGCTGCGGTGAATTGGGAGGTGCGTGCCCGCATCCTCGTTGAAGCGAACTTCGGCCTCTTCAGCTTCGGCATACTGATCGGCAGTCGTGATCATCTCACCAATCCCCTTTGGTGGCTTACGATTGAATTTAGAGCAGAGGCCATGGTGATGGAGTCCTCAGACGAAGGTGGTGATGACTTCTACTTCTATGATGTTGGGAATAGGATTCCTCATCTCGAAAAAACGTCTAATGTAGCTACGCAGGAGCATGGATGGTTTCTAATAGATGGGATTCAGATCATGCTAGGTGCTTGGCCAAGTACACGTAGCCATGTTGTTGTTGGTGAAGACTTTCTTCAGCTGTTCCCAAGATTCGATGGAATCCGGGGCGAGGCTCATGAGCCACTTCATCACGGTTGGCGTAAGCATGATGGGAAGATAGTTTGCCATGACACTAATATCTCCCTCGGCGGCACGCACGGCGGTGGCATAATCTTGTAGCCACTGTGTGGGGTTCATCCGCCCCTCGTAGGGCTCGACCCTAGTGATTTTGAAACCACGGGACCACTGGAGTGTTCGGAGTGCTCTCATGAATGCTCGGGGCGCTTCGGGATCATCACCATCAGGATTTGTAGCATTGCCAACGTTAAGTGGCTAGAGGGCTGCATCTGGATTACCGAACTCTTGCTCGTATGTTGACGTCGGCGTACTTTCTCTTCATGGCAAGAGAAGCTGCACCCGTCGATACGACGTCATGCATCCTAGAGATTGCTGATGTGCACTTGGATATCTTGGTTGACGTCCCGGTTGTGTTGGCGAGGGTAGTTCTTGCGGTTCCCTCTAGCTCCCCCCTGGAGGGGTTGTCCATCATCACAATGTTGGTTGGTGAAACGGCTTCTGTCGGGGTGGCAATTGGATCTTGGCGTGGCAGATCAGCGATTTGAGATTGTCGAGTAGGAAGGTCCCTGATCCTGACGGATCTCGTTGACCTGGCAGTGCGTAGCTTTGAGCATTATGGCGCTCTTGGCAACCTCTGGCGTTTGCTTGAGCCGAGCGAGCTCATTAGCGTCCAAGGCCAAGTTGGCGCTTGGGGTCTTGTAGACATCGTGGCCGTCGACATGGATGAATTTGTTGTCAAGGTTGTGGTGGAGTGGGCGTGGCCTCCCTTGCGAGTCAAGCCATTCTCCATTGCGAGCAGCCTCAGCTAGCACAATGGCGGCTTCATTCGCTCGGCGCTGCACATGGTTGGCATTTCTGTTGACACAAGCTGTGCGGTCCTCATCGGTTTCTCCATCCCATGGAGGGCTGTCGATGCTGACATTGAAAATCCCACCTCCTCGGAAGGGTGGGAAAGAAGGTTGGATGACGGTGGTTTTGGCTATATTCTCCGTAAAGGCCTGGGACTCGGAGTCTGGATTTTCCTCTAGGATGGTGTGGAGGGATGCTTCGAGACGTCGGCCAATCTACAACATATTGACAGTTGGTGAGAGCTGGTCAGCGATCGGGTCAGCGAAAGGACAGATGTCTCCCACCTGGTCAGTGAATTTGCCCCTTAGGGCATCCTGATGGATGGTGGTCGTAACCCCTAGAGTTTCCTAATTAGCCTCTGGTAGATCAGAATCAGAGGGTGGTCGGCGCTGAACTAGAGTGGTCAGAGACGATTTCGTGATGGAGAGGCAGTCGGCGAGCTTTTGGCCAACCTGATCGATGGATGCGATTAGATCATCGTTGTCAATCTACTTCCTCGGGTAGTGAGGGAGCAGGTGATGAGTCCTTGGTAAAGACGACCTCGGAGGTGGTTCCAAGATCAGATCTAATGTTGTAGGTGTTAGTGTGGTCGACGTAGGATCGATCTGCACCGGCTCAATGATCTCTCCATCTCCGTCAGCATTGATGACCCAAGAGATCGATCCAACCATAAAGATTTGGTCGTGCTTTGGGGAGGACGAAGAGCTTGCAAAATGTACCATCTTGTTCGTCATAGAAACAGCACGCACACCCCTACCTAGTGTGCCAACTCGACTGTAGCACCCGGTTTTAAAGACAAAACTAGATACACACTATATGTGAGCCTAGGAAGTCAAATCTCACATATAGCCACAAATAAAGGGTAATATCAAAAGACAATCCTTATTACATAACGTATTAGTACAAGGAATATAACCTCAGAATATAGAAAGCGGAAAGACAACTCTGATCTTCAGGTGGAGACTTTAAATCCATAGGGATGACTGACTGGTTGACCACAAGCCTAACTCCTTCAGACTGGCAATCTGGTACCCATCCGGGATTTTCATTGGATGTAAAGCAAGTGTAAGCTCATCATATTTAGCAAGTATATCAAAGGGATCTATAAGGCTCAAAAGGCTTGACACTGTTTGACTGCGGTTCGCAATTTTAGTTGATCAAGTTTTAGCATCCTATATCACTACTTTAATGAACAATCCCAATTCCCAAGTGATATTAAAGTATAGTCAAGTTTATCTCAATTCCCAGCCATCCACCATCCACAATAACCACTAATCTTGAAGGATCCAGACCGCTCGTATCCGTGAGCACGGCTATTATAACAGGTCAAATATTTCTGCAGAAATTGTACATCTTTACCCACCGAGCCGTGATTCCCAATGCTGGGGTTTGCAATTCCCACTACACCTCTACCTAGGAAGTGTGGCAGGGTTTCACTATGAAACCCTTAGCTAGTTGCACTAACAAGTCATAGCTATTAAGGAGTGGCACACGTGGGCAACGCAGCACGGTGCACACATCCTAGCAGAAAAAGGAAAGATACCCTCTTATACTAGAAGCTATAGACGAGCTAGTACAATCTAGTTAACAGGTTAAAGTCAGAGCCATATGACACTCAGGGTTTTACGAAACCTCCTGGGTTGCCGCTTCAGGATTAAGTCTTTATGTAGAGGCACTAGAGTACTCAACCCCGAACTCTAGCCCCCTATTTGTTGCTACAAAGCTTCATGTTATTATATTGCATAATGTCTTTAGTCATGTTTAGCTATTATTCTATGTTCAACGCTGCAGCATCTATCCAAAATGCATACCCAAACCATAGGTAACAAGGATTTGTGGTACAAGAATTCATCTAGGTAAAGTCCTTAAGGGTATATCAAATTAAACACATGCATGAATATGAAGTGTAATAATTCATAGGTATAAGGGGCCTTTGGTACACTTACCTTAAATACCGATCCTTCGGTAAGCTTTAATCTTCAACGTCCTTCTTCTTCTTCTGGATCATCACGTATATCTCACCGACTGGACGTAATCGTAGAACACCACACAACATCCATACACATACATGCATAACATACAATGGTCTATATCAGAACAATACACTAATCATAGAAAAATAAGTAAAAGAGTTTGAAATATGATTCTACGCATCGCTACGAACACACAGTCGCGAGAGGCACACTAATCGGAGCTACGGTTGAAAAGATACATCTACCAGAAGATTTTGCTTATAAAACGGAAAACCATAAGCTTTAAAATAATATACTAAAAGAGTGGGATTGTCACTACAATCACGGGAATGCAAGAATCACCGATAACAGAACTATCATTAAAAAGAAACGAATATTGGGATTTTATATTACAAAAGAGAGAAAAGCCTATATGCTTGATTTATTTTAATTGAGCAAAACTATATGAAGCATATTAACTCAGATTGCACAAAATCACATTTTATTTTAAAAGCCCAGTTGAGCTAGTCATATTTTATACATAAACATGCACGTATCATTTAATCAAATTAAACTTTAACTTTGCAAGAGCAAAATGCATGTGAAAGCATCTTAACTGACTTTATATAAATCATGTTGAAACTAAGCAAATTATAATTAATAAATACATATTTAAGTTGACATTAATTAACAAGTAATTATAAAAGGTAGATACTGTCCTAGATTGTTGTTATTTAGAAACAAGTTTACGTAATCATTAATTAAATTAATATTTAAATTATAATATTATGAACATGGGACGTGATAAACATTGCTACTAACGCGTACCTTACATTGGCACAATTTAACACGACAAGAACAAAGTTAACCCTATGTAGTTTCTTTTAATCAAAAGCTATTGAATAAATATAAATTAAATTAATACCTTATATTAAAATTCAGAAACATTTGTTATATTGGATGATGCTGCTAACACGTATCACACATTGCAATGAAACTCGCGCCTGCCACACTTTAATTAATCGAAATCAAAAACCTAAATGACTTTAATTAATCAACGATTAATTAATTATAGACATAATTAATATTTTAATAAAATAAATTCATAAACATGTGATATGAAAACTAATAACTCTACTGCATAGATCTCGATGACACGAAACTAACGCAACTGGAACTGTCGATACAAAAAGTGACCAACTAGTGAATATTTGTAGTTTTGTTGTACGTTGTGATCGGAGGTGGCCTAGCACTCAATGACACAGGATATATACTGGTTTAGGCAACGTGCCCTACGTCTAATCTGGGTCGGTCAATGACTTTATTCCTGAGCTCAGGTGCTCGAAGTCTGTAGTGTAGTGGGGTTACAAACGAGAAGGAGAAATAAGGGGTGTACGAGAGATCTGGTCGGGTCCGACCGGAAGGGCCAAGGGTGACCGGAACTCCGCTATGAGCTAGGTATTCAAGCATGTGCTTGAGAGGTTGCGAGCTATCGGTCTAGTGAATCTAAACTCAAAGAAGATCCTCCTTTCATTGGAGGGAGCGCATCCCCTTTTATAGAAGAAGGGGATGGCTTTATAGGTGAGAGGGAGAGAGTATGGATGTTACAAAGTCTTGATGCCCATGCCGATGAGGAGTGGATAATGGCCGGCGCCCACAAAATTGTTGATGTTGCTGTAGAATGTCAGGTGCACGTGGGATGTTGCGGTGGCTTCTTCAAGAAGGGTGGACATCGGTACCTGCAAAATATTGTTGGTGTGTGGGGAGCCCCACCACGTGTACCTGGTATGGTGGATCCTGTCACCCCCTATCGATGCCCAGAGGCATAGGGGGCCTTTTGCCATATGGGAGCCCAACGGCGCCCGCAATATTGTAGACACAAATGTCGGTGCCTACAATACTGCTCATGTCAGGGCGGTCGTGGAGCACTGTTTTCGTAGGCATACAGGGTATGGTCCCGTTATCGTGGTTTGACTTAATGCACTGCCTTCTCCATTTGCCCCTGGTCCCTTCCGAGCGGGCATCCCCGGTCGGATGGCTCCAGTTGGCCCTTGCGCGCCAGTCGGAGATGAGCGGTATGCAGGCTTACTATGGGTCCCCGGTCAGAGTCACGGGGTCAGAGTAGGAAGCAACATTTTGGGCCAGGCCTTCCGATCAGAGAGACCGCCTGGAGGCGGCTGGTGCTCGAAGCGAGCGCTCCGGTCGGAGGTGGGCCGAAGAAGTTGATGAGTGAGCGTTCGTTCTTTCGGGCAGACCTCCCGGCCGGCGACCGGACGATCCTTCCAGCCCATCGTATTCTTAGACCTTCGGGCCAGCCCATGAACAACATGCTGTTTTCTTGGGCCGATCCCTGGCGTGGAAGCCAGTCCCTGAGGGACCCCAGGTTTGTGAACCCGACAGGAATGAACTGAAAAGGAGCTAAAACGATTAAACGACGGAGATTAACAACTAGATGGCAAAATGGTAAATAGTTGCAACTTCTACCTCTCTGTTCTTCTTCATCCCGACGTGACCATGGTTGTCTGCTGCTGTTGGCTCGCATGGGGAGGGAGGGGGCTCAGCCAGCAAGGAGGGGCGACCGGTCAGTCACCGTGGACGGCGGCATGGCGCGCCCGCGGCACAGTCGCCAAGCCAGGCTCGCATAGGGTGGGGCCTGAACAGGCACCGCAGACAGCGCTGCCTGTGCCGGCCTCCACTGCGAGATGCGCAGGGGGCACAGGAAAAAGCGAGGCTGCTGGGGGGCCCTCGGGGTCGGGCACTGGGCTCCAGACTACGGTGGTGGACGGCCGACTGCAGGGGAAGCTTCCTCGACCGGAGAGAGAGAGAAAGAAGGTGCCGACCATGGATGAGCTCGTCGGAAAACGACCGGAAAAAGGAAAACGAAGGGGAAACAGTCAAACAGTGATGGTTTCAAGAAAATATGGACACTATGGTGTAGAGAAAGATGAGATCTACCTTGTGGTGGTGGTGGTTGACGCTGGAACGTGACGGTTTGGCTGGAAAAGCTCGCCAAAGAGTTCGCCGGAAACCTAGCTGTGCCAAACTTTGGTATCCGATCTGCGGCGATAGGAGTGGCGGCTCGCGAAACATGTTGTACTTTCAGAATCAACGCGTTGAGGGCTACGCCAGCATATATATATATATGCAGGGTTCAGAGATTTTGCAAATCCAAGATATTTTAGGAAATAATTGATTTTCGGAATTAAAATAGTTACAGAAAATTGGGAATTACTATTTAGGCTTCAAAAAATAGCTCTAAGCTCCGAAAAATTCACTAAAAATTCCTAGGGATAGAAAGAAGGTTAAGGAACACAACCAAAGCTTTAAGCAATAGGAATTTAATCCCAAAAAGGGTCAAAAAGATTCTCGAAAGGAGAGGCATCATTGTAATGCGTCTTAAAACCTTTTCCAAACCTTTGGATCTTGAAAACAAAGCATCTTATCTAACTTTTGTTTTTGCAAGTTTTCAAATTCTTTTTAAACCACTACTTGAAAATAATATTTTTGAAGATTGAGATTTGAATTTATTTTCCAACCCACTCATCACAAAAGTATCAATGCAATGGCATGTATGCGCAAACATGTTGCTACCCTTATGTTGGATTTTAATTTAAAGAAAATTTTCTTTTACCTATGTTTTTATGAGCACAAAACAATTAACAGAAATCATTTTACTCTTTTTAGAAAGTAGCTAATTTTTTTGGGTGTTACATCGATAGAATATCGTCGGCAATCCTCCGAGGGGTATCCCATGAAGGTAGATTGATCGACAGAGGTGCGCATAATCAGGAACAAGAAGGCAACAAAGACATAAGAGTTAGACAGGTTTGGGCCATCAGCATGACATAATACCCTACTCCTGTGGTCTATTGGTTTGTATTGGCTATCGTATGATATTGCGCGTGTTTTGAGGGGGTCCCCTACCTGCCTTATATAGCTGGGGGTAGGGTTACAAGTTGGTTAGATCTAAGAGATAACCGGTAAGTAATAACAGATTACAGGGATCACGGGATCGTAACATATCCTAACAGAGTATGTTGTATCTTCGGGATATCTTCCTGGTGTCTTGTGGGGCGCGCCGAGCAGCGCCATGCTCCGCAAGGCTTCGTCTTGTGGGCTAGACCACCCCTAGGGGTGCAGCCCAGGTAGTCTGCTGTGGGTTTCTAGGGTCGTACCCCCCACACCACCATATATCCACACACATACACATCTTGATTTAATTGTATGAGTCAACTCCCTTTGGATCCGTTGCTAGACTTTACAATATATGCATTGCAAGTATGCTCTTTCATGTTATTACCATTCCTATGAGCTCCACATAAACCTTAGCTATAGGAAGAGAAAGGCATAACATTATTTTTTGCCTTGGTGTTGTAAGGAAAATGGACCCTAGGCCCATTTATTTTTTATTTTGGTGTTTGATGACCAACACAACCAAATTGGACTAATGAATTTGCAAGTGATTGGTTTGTAGTTCAATAGGAGGCAAAATGTGACTTGGACAAAGGTGACGTGATGACCCGATTATAAACACCTCAAGAAAGATATGTGAAGATGCATAGAACACATACAAGGTCAATCAAAGTCCAAGCACGAAGATTGGAACCAAGCCGGACGCAAGATCGCGAAGAAACGAGCCCAGTAGAGGTGACAGGACGTGGCCCTATAACTGACCGGACACGTCCGATTAGGTGCCAGGCAACACCAAGCATCGGTAGCTATGACCGGACGCTGAGCAGCAGTGACTGAACGCTGAGCGAGGCAGTGACCGAACGCACCGGTGCAACTGTTCATCATCATGGCAGTGTTTTTAGCGTGACCGAACGCAGCACACTGGACGATAGAATGCACAAAGTGCAGTGTCTGATCATTTCTAGAGAGGCTCTAGAGCGGTGCCAGCGTGATCGGTTGCGTCCGATCGATGATGACCGAACTCAGCCCAGAGTCCATCAGTGCACGCGCTCAATGGTCGGAGCGACCGAACGCATCCGGTCAAGACGTGATCAGCGTCCGGTCAGTAGCAAAAAACTAGGTTTCGTCCCCAACGGCTACTTTCTCAATGGGGCTTATAAATACACCCCCCCAACTGGGCATTTGACAAGTTGGAGCTAAGGAAACATACCAAGGATGTTGATGCATCATTTTAGTGATCTCCACTTGCATAGTGCTTAGTGATTCATTGGGTGATTAGCATAGGTGCTTTGCGAAGTGCTTAGGTTGATTAGACCACTGCTTATGCGCTTGCTCTAGGTTTAGGCCTAGTGTTTAGTGAGATTTGCATACCTCTTACCACTCATTGCTTGCGCGCACCATCGTTGTACATCGGAGGGGCTTGTAGTCTTGCGAGATCACACCGACCGTGTTTGTGGTGTGGCCTCCACCGTGTACCGGAGGGAACAAGGCCCACGACGTTTCTGCCGGAAGTTTGATAGTTAAGACGGCAGGGAGTGGTCCTAGAGAGGCTTGCCAGAAGGCACACCAGAGACCCACTTGCGCTTAGGGAAGGCCCGGGGCTATCCATAGAGTTACCTAACCAGGAGCTTGGCCCTTGCGAGGGATTCCTTGCGGGGGGCTCCAACAAGGACTAGGGCGAAGCTTGCGCGCTTCTCGATACCTTAGTAAAAATACCAGAGTCATCAACCAGAGTTTGCATATCTCTACCTTACTCTTTCGCTTCTGCATTTACATCGTTTGCATAACTCCTTTTGTGGTAGAGATAGCAACACACTAGCAAAACCATAGTTGCACATTTAGATAGTTTATCTCTTTGCATAGGTTTTGTGAAGGTTAGAAAAAGAGGCCATACTTTAGAGTTAGATTTTTAAGTTGCCTAATTCACCGCCCCCTTCTTAGGCATCACGATCCCCTTTCAGTTGGTATCAGAGCCGGTTGGCTCAATTTGGAGCTTTGGCTTCACTGCCATTGAGCCGATTCTATTTAGAGTGGTTGGGATGGATACCTCTAGGCCTCCGTACTTTGATGGCACTAACTTCCCCTACTATAAAGCTAGAATGGCTTGTCACCTTGAGGCGGTAGATTTGGGTGTTTGGAGAGTCACTCGTGATGGGATGAAACCCATTAAGAATCCTGATAAACCCACAACGAGTGAAGAAAAAGAAATTCATTTCAATGCTAGAGCTAAAAATTGTTTGTTTGAATCTTTTAGCATGGATGTGTTTAACCAAGTGTTCACTTTAAATACAGCACATGAAATTTGGTTAAAACTCCAAGAACTCCATGACGGCACAACTAATGTCCGTGAGCAAAAACATTGTCTAGCTAAACAAAATTATGATTCCTTTAAAATGAATGATGATGAGCTTGTTCATGATATGTATTCTCGTTTGAATCTAATTATCAATGAGCTCCATTCAATAGGATTAACCAAGCTAGATGATGTGGATATCGTGAGGAAGATCATCTCCGTGCTACCAAAAAACAAATATGCAAGTATCATCACCATCCTCCACAATATGGAGGACTTGAGCACCATGACTCCGGCCATAGGCATTGGCAAGATAGTGGCATTTGAAATGTCACGCAAGATTTGTCAAGAAGAAGCCTCTTCATCAAGCAAAGGCAAAGCTCTCGCAAGTAGTGAGAAAAAGAAGATGAAGCGTAAGCAAGTTGAGACAAGCTCCTCAAGTGAAGATGAAGAAGAAGAAGAAGATGATGATGATGAAGATTCAAGTGATGATGATCAATCTTCCTCCTCCACCTTTGACCTTTATGAAAAATCAATCAAACTTATCAACAAGGTGGAGAAGATGATCCAAAGGCTCAATGTCAAGGATGTGGCCATCCAAATTCAAGATTTCATCTTCACCAATCAAAGAAATGAGCAAAGAAAGAAAGGATGCTATGGATGTGGTGAGTTGGGGCACTTTGTGGAAGTTTGTCCAAACAAGCCCACACCCAAGACAAATAAGAAGGCGTGCAAGGACAAAGCCCTCACATCAATAAGGTCATGGGATGATTCTTCAAGTGAAGAAGAAGACCACCACAAGAGACGCAGGCACAAGCACTCATCATCAAGCACTTCATGTGTGTGCCTTCTGGCATGAGGTAATAAAAGGTCTATCCCTAGTGATAGTGATAATGATAGTGATAGTGATGATGAGCTACCTTCTTATGATGAAATTGTGCAAGAAAATCTTAACTTTGCTAAAGTTTGCACTAGTCAACAAAAGAAGCTTGAAAAATTAAAAGAAAAACTAGATAGCTCACAACAAGCTTATGCTACTTTGCTTGAACAATATGAAAGTTTTGCCAATCTTAATATGGATCTATCTACTAAAATTGAGCAACTTGAAACTAGTGCAAACACAAATAATTGCACAGTCAATGATGAGCAACTTGTAAAGAAAAATAAAAAATTAAAGAAAAAGTTAGCTAGCTCACAAGATTCTTATAAAAGTTTCCTTGCTAAAATGGAAACTATGTGCAAACATTGTGAGGAGCTAACTAATAAAGTTGTTAATCTTGAAGCCATCAGTTCTACCCCACGGAGGCACCTAAACAAAACGGTCTACCTTTGACATGCCTAAAAAGGATGCCTCTACTTCTTGCAATGATTTATGTTTAGACTCATCCTTGTGCAGCCAAGTTTGTGTTGAGAAAGTTGTTGTAGATACATGAACACAAGAGGTCGCAATGGAGATTGAGCAACTCAAGCAAGAAGTGGCTCGTCTTACCAAGGATTTGACTCAAGTACAAGGGAAAATAGAGCAAGCCCAACTTCATCAAGATAACACCATCAAGGGAGTGAAGAAGCTTGATGAAGGACAAACCGTGGTTTGCTACGTATGCCACAAGGAAGGCCACAAGTCCTATGAGTGTAAGGTGAAGAATGGGGGAGGAGCTAAGAAGAAAAAAAAACAAAAAGGAAACAAGCAAGCTCTCCAACACCTACACCAACAAGGTGGACAAAAAGGCTTCCACACCTTATCTCTTGAAGAAGAAGAAAAATGACAAGGTGGGGGCCATCAAGGTGAACAAGCAAGCCAACAATAGGGCAAAACGCGTTTGGATGCCAAAGGAGATCATTTCAAATATGAATAGCACCAAGAAGGTTTGGATCGCAAAAGGGAAGTGAGAAGTCCGATGGACTTTGGAGAATTTGCAGACTTGGCAAAGTATGGGTGCATTTCATGGGGTGCATCACATTGGATCATGTCAATTGACAAGTGGGTTAGTGAACACTATGGACCCAAATTCCCCTAACCATGTTAGGTCACTAGATTTAATTTCTTGTAATTTCAATTAGCATATAGTTCCTTTTCATGCCTAGGTTTGCATTTTCATGCTTAAATCCTTTGTCATGCATACACTAGGTATATCTTATGGTAGGCTTGCTCGGTTTCACTCTTAACCCTTGGAGCAAACCTACATGGTTTAAATTGTTTAGGAGCATGGCACATAGCTTGTTTTACAATTGTTCATCTAATATGTGCCAAAGTCCAAATTGTAGATAATTTCTCCCGAATATCACTTTTGAAAATGATTCTCACATTCATATGATGTCAACTTTCAAGTGGTATTTTTTATTCTAAAATCAATGTGCATGTCTCCTACAAGTATTCCATACTTGTGTACACAAATTTAGGGGGAGGTTACTCTACAAGTTGGATGCTTTGAGACTAACACCTTTTCAAGCTTATCATGTGTGTAGTAGTCTCATTGCAAGGAAAATGGAGTCCCTATAGTTAAGCATCATATTTCAAATATCCACCACCTATTGCAAGTGGTATAAATCAAATTGGTTTCCACATGTGTTATTTCTAAACCGATGTCATCATGTTGATTTCACTTTGGTATTTATATGCTTTCTCCATGCATTATATAGATTAAACTCCCTTGAGCATTAATTTGCCAATTATGCATAAATTCCATTCTCCATCATATGTGTGCATATATTTAGGGGGAGCTTAGTCTATGTAATGTGAGAGTCAAATTTTGTGACCTATTCCACTCCACATACAAAGGATCACAAAGTTTGACCCTCCCTTGTGCTACTAATGTCTTCCTTTTCAATGTTTGATTCCAAAGGGGGAGAATTTATAGGACTAAAAGCAATCCCGATCATAATAATTTACAAGTTGTAATAGTAATAGTTTTCAATTGGTAATGGTCCGAGAAAGGGAGGATAGTGGATTATGGAGTTAGGGGGAGGCTAAAATCCATAATGCCACATGGGGACATTTACAAGGGCAAGATAAGTTTCCAAAGATGTTTACATGTGGTATCTTTTATCATCATATAACCTTGCCCTTTGCATTGCATCCTAGCAAGTAAATAGTTTTAAATTCCAAATTTTTATTATTTGCTTGTTATGGTCGTGTTGTCATCAATCACCAAAAAGGGGGAGATTGTAAGGAAAATGGACCCTAGGCCAATTTACTTTGGATTTTGGTGTTTGATGACCAACACAACCAAATTGGACTAATGAATTTACAGGTGATTGTTTTGTAGTTCAATAGGAGGAAAAACATGACTTGGACAAAGGCGACGTGATGATCCGATGATCAACACCTCAAGAAAGACATGTGAAGATGCATAGAAGACATAAAAGGTCAAGCAAAGTCTGAGCACGAAGATTGGAACCAAGCCAAACGCAAGATCGCGAAGAAACGAGCTCGGTAGAGGTGACTGAACGCGGCCCTATAAGTGACCAGACGCGTCCGATCAGGTGCCAGGAAACACAAGGCATCGGCATCTCTGACCAGACACTAAGTAGAAGTGACCGGACACTGAGCGAAGCAGTGACCGGACGCACCAATGCAATTGTTCATCGTCATAGCAGTGTTTTCAGTGTGACCGGACGTAGTAGACTGGAGGACCGGACGCACAAAGTGGAGTGTCCGATCGTTTCTAGAGAGGATCTAGAGCGGCGCTAGCGTGACCAGACACGTCCGGTCGATGATGACCGGACTTAGCCCAGAGTCCGATCAGCGCACACGCTCAATGGTCGGGACGACCGAACGCGTCCGGTCAGGACGTAATCAGCGTCCGACCAATAGCAGAAAGCTGGGTTTCGTTCCCAATGGCTACTTTCTCAGTGGGGGGCTTATAAATAGACCCCCCCAACCAGCCATTTGATAAGTGTGGAGCTAAGGAAACATACCCAGGGTGTTGATGCACCATTTTAGTGATCTCCACTTGCATAGTGCTTAGTGATTCATTAGGTGATTAGCGTAGGTGCATTTACGAAGTGCTTAGGTTGATTAGACCACCGCTTATGCGCTTGCTCTAGGTTTAGGCCTAGTGTTTAGTGAGGTTTGCATACCTCTTACCACTCGGTGCTTGCGCACACCATCGTTGTACATCGGAGGGGCTTGTAGTTTTGCGAGATCATACCGACCGCATTTGTGGTTGGCCGCCACCGTGTACTAGAGAGAACAAGGCCTGTGGTGTTTCAAATTTAAAGCTTGATAGTGAAGATGGCGGGGAGCGGTCCAAGAGAGGCTTGCTGGAAGGTACATCGGAGACCCACTTGCGTGTGGGGAAGGCCCGGGGCTATCCATAGAGTTACCCGACCGGGAGCTTGGCCCTTGCGAGGGATTCCTTGCGAGGGGCTCCAACGAGGACTAGGGGGATGCTTGCACGCTTCTCGATACCTCGGTAAAAATACTAGAGTCATCAATGGGAGTTTGCATATCTCTACCTTACTCTTTAGCTTCTATATTTACATCGTTTGCATAACTCCTTTTGCGGTAGAGATAACAACACACTAGCAAAACCGTAGTTGCACATTTTGATAGTTTATCTCTTTGCATAGGTTTTGCTATGGTTAGAAAAAGAGGCCATAGTTTAGAGTTAGATTTTTAAGTTGCCTAATTCACCCCCCCCTTAGGTGTCACAGTCCCTTTTAGTTGTATCCACAAATACCACATATTTTGAGAGATTTGAGAGTGTCATACATTGGAAACTCTGAGTTTTATTTTGAAAAAGTTGCAAAAATTTTAGAATAATGGTTGAGCAAAGAACTCAAGACATAGTTCTTGACTTGATTATTTTGTCTTTCAATTGCTCAAGACCCAAGTGAAGGCTACAAGCCCCATGGTTAAAGGTAATATGGGTAAGTTTGAAAGTCATATTAGTTTGTTCTAATCTGAAAGAGAATTCTTGTTTGAACACATGTGTACTTTTGAGGAATGAAAACATTGTAGCAACTCCTGATCCATTGCTAAGTTCGGCATTGCTTAGGGATGAGCAAAGGTTAAGCTTGGGGGAGTTTGTTGACAGTAAGTACCATTCATCATAAATAATCAATATACCTTGAAATCATGCATGAAAATGATCACCAACATAGACTTAGGGGTTTAAACTGACAATTTCCACAAGTTTTGGTGAATCTATGTTTTCAGCAGGGTTTATCAAGAAAACCGTCAAGGTGGATCAAATCATCAAATTAAATCATGCTTATCTGCGGCGTAAACAACTCCAAAAGGTTCTTGAGGACACCAAAAGACACTCCACCGAAGCGGGGCACAAGAGGATGCTAGGTAGGGCTAGCCAGCCCCACTTGTAGGCTGGCCGGCCCCATGGGCCCATGTGCCAGCCCCCTCTTTGATGTCGGTTCCTCCATTGCCTCCTAGATTGCATCTATGTTGTTTATTCAAGTCGGTTTGATCCGAGGGTTCAGAATTGATGCTCCAGCCTATATATACCAGCCCCTGCCCCCTCCCTGAGGGAATTAGTACATAAGTCAAGATCAGCTCGGAAATTAGGGTTTCTAGAGAGAAGAGAATAGAGCTCCAATTCTTCAAAGTTCTAGTAAAGGCTAGCTAACAAGATTTAACTAGACTTGGGCTATTTCTCAGGATTCCAGAGTCGCCGTCTGGAGGCTAGTAAAGCCATTGTATCCCTTTATATTTTTACTTTGTGCTACTTCAATACTATGTTTCTATTTATTATGTTCCTAGTTTACTTTAGTATATAGTTATGATTGATGACGAATTTATGCATATGTTCGCAAAGCGCTTAGCTCAGTACTCAAGTTAGTTAAGTGGTCGACATTATGTAAGCGTGGTGCTTAAATATTGTTTACCTGTGGATGCACTCTACACTCTGGGGCATGTGGTAGATCATGAGTGTGACACTCTCGTTGAGTCCTTTGTAGTCCACTCCCCATTTGTAGAACAAGTAGAACCCGGTTGCGAAGGGAGTCAATCTCTGTTCTTGATCTTCCTTAGTAATGTTCCTTATGCATAGATACAGAGTTAATTATGCTACAAATGAGAGTGTATATACTAGAGTGAACAAAAGACTTAGTAAATAAGGAATGACTTAGGAATCTTTTGCTCTTAACTAATGTCCTGCCTAGCCATGCTACATTTATGCGTATCTATTCCTATCTCTAGATTACTATCAATGCCTTACACTTATCATTTATTTACCATTTGACTTACCCCTGCTAAAGCATGAGAGTTAATGATCTTGTCATATGTATGCATATTTGTCAGTATCTCTTGCCACCCCATCGCTCCTCCCTATGGATAAAATATAAATAATGATACCTGGTATACTCTTGGTTGAAATGCTACAATGGTACATTATCTGTGTGCTTGCGGATACTTACTATATATAAATTTACAAGTGTTCTCAATAATTACCAACAATGCATTTCTAGCATCATTGCTAGGGATGACAACTTAGTAAAGAGTGATGCTAAGAAATGCCAATAGATATGATACTTGGAATACTTCCGGGTGGAAGCTACAGCGATATCCATGCGCTTGTGGACCTTTAATCTATGTGCATCTTAAATATACCAACAGGCTAACACCTATGTCAAAGGGGCACATTGACGCGGCTACTGGAGGTTCTTTCCTCTCCCTCGCTGCTGATGAAGCCATCGCTCTCATCAATAAAATGGAAACCAATCAAAGTTGGGGGAAGAAAGAAAAACACAAATATGCATGCATACCGTTAAGGAGGCGGACGTGCATGCCGCAAAAATAGATTTATTAATGAAAAGATTGGAGGAACGGGCCCAAGAGAAAGAAGCAATGAAGGGCACTGTCTAGGCCATGGACTCACACATGACATGTGAAGTCTCTGGCAATGTTGGCTATTTAGGGAACGACTGCCCCAAAACCCACGAAGAAGTTGCCTTCATCAACAATGGGTTTCGTCAACGAGGTAATAACGGGTGGAACAACCAATCCCGCCTGCAAGGTAATTCGAACTTCAATTCAAATTACAATTTGAATCAACCTTCCCTGAAAGACTTGGTATTAGGCCAAGTCAAAATAAATGAAAATTTAACTAAAAAGCTCACAACTAATGATAAAAATCTTGAAAATATAAATTCTCAAATTGAAGGTTTAACTTTTGCTGTTAAGAATCAAATGTGGTTCAATAAAATGATAGTAATGGAAAAAATCTAGCTTAGCCTAAAAATTCTTTAGAAAAAGTAAATGTGGTGGCCACGAGGGGTGGTAAGTCCACTCATGATCCACCAAATCCTAACTATTCTATAGGAAAAACAAAAGTGCGTTAGGAGGAAGAACCTTCAACACCAAAAGAAAAAGAACAAGAAGAGGAGATGGCACTAAAAGACTTCATCGACACCAAGTATCTATCATTTCCCACAAGGAACTACAAGAAAGCTGTGGACGAGCAATTCGCTCGTTTTGTTGAGATGATCGAGAAGATACATGTGAGCGATCCATTAATGGCCATCTTGCATGTACCTTCCTATGCCAAGTACATCAAGGACATCATCAACAGCAAGCGACCACTACCATCCACGGAGGTCGTCAAGCTGATGGAAGAGTGCAGCACTGCTATACTCGACCATTTTCCTGAGAAGATGAAGGATCCTAGGTGCCCCATAATCACGTGGTCCATCGGGACCTGGCAATTCGACCACACCTTGTGCGACCTTGGGGCTAGCGTAAGCATTATGCCCAAGGCCATGTTCGACAAGCTGAATTTCACACATCCCGCACCAATGCTAATGATGCTCTAGCAGGCCGATTCAATGGTCCGCTACCCAGCAGGGATAGCCGAAAATATTCCAGTGAAAATCCAGGGTTACTTCATCCCTGTTGATTTTGTGGTGCTAGACATGGAGGTGGCAAAGGAATCACCACTCATCCTTGGGTGACCTTTCTTGAGCACCGTGGGAGCTCAGATTGATGTTGGAGCGTATAACATCCTAAAATTTGCATCATTTCAAAATAAGTGAAATTGATTTAATTATGCATTTTGTGAGCATTCAAACTCAGGGAAATAATATTTTTTATGAAATTAAAATCAACTATAAAGCTAGATGCATTTTGATGCATTCATGCTGTTGCACTCTTATTTTTGTGATGATTGGTTTTGACCAAAATTAAAAAGGAATTCAAAATCTTTTGAAAATGGATTTGTAAAATCGCTTAGAAAAAAAGAAAAGGAAATTCTTTTCCCTCTCCCTCTCTTCCCACCATTTTGGCCTATTGGCCCAGTTCTGGCCCAACCTGCCTCTGCCCTTCATCTTTCCCACAGGCCCACATGGGCACTACCCTTCCCTTGGGCCGGCCTAGCACCACGAAGGTGCAAGGTCGCTGTCATTCCCTCCTCCTGCTTCCGCTGCCACGCTGGCCCTGCCTGGCAGTCCACCGCAGCCGCTGACTACCCAAGCCCACCTATCGGAGGTCATCCCCAATATCTCGCTGAAATTGGGCGGACATCACCCTTATCCTACCATCGTCAGTTCCATGCTTCACGGGGTCATTGGCCCTTATCCCATGTGTGCCCATGCCTCTATAAAAGGGACCCCAAGAGCCGCTGCCACCCCCTACTACTCATAGCGCCAGCCACCGCCTCGCTAAAGCTCGTAGAGTCACCGCAAACCCTAGTGGAGCGAGTTGCCAGAGCTGCCGTGATGTTCTGTCGCCTCACTGCCATCTCCGCCTTCGTTTCATCCATGGTGAGCATCCCCGCTTCCCCCTTCTTCGTTTCGCGTACTTTCCATCTCTAATTGTGGCATCTAGGGCTGTGTTCGCGCGCGTGGGTGAGCATTTCTCGCCGCCGGCCATGGCGGTCACTGTGCAGGTCGCTCCTCAGCCGCGTAAAGGGCCTAGGCATGATTGCCATCGCCCCCACATCTTCCCCATGCCCTCGGTTCATCGAGCCATGGCCCATAGGGCTCTTTTTTGCTCGCGCCGGTGAGGTTTCACCGCCGGCCATGGCCGCGCCATCGTGCCATCATTGTTCCAGCCGACTGACACCTCTCTCTCCCTCACCGATCTGATCTGTGCCGCTCAGTTGAGATCCAACGGCCCAGGATGGCTGGTACCCCTTCACTGGTCACTTTTCGTAAAGAAAATCTAGGCTTTTTCATAATCGAACCCACAATCCTTTGCGCAATCTCAGATTACATTTTCCCTTTTTTAAAGCATAAATAGCCTCTGTTTAGATCTATAGTGCGTCTTCTCAATTTTAAAAGCGTATTTATGGTTCAATTTAATTAAAGAATTGCCCCTGAACTTGTTTTGCTCATAAAAACTACGTTTTAGGTCCGATTTGATCAGTTCAAGTTGTGTTAGGTTCGTAATTAAGCAATCTACATGTTTATGACACTGTTAATCATGTTTTACACTTTTAAAATTCATGGTTAGATTTAATCTATTAAACTACTATAGGAAATCTTATTTAATTCATAACTTTCACGTTTTATCTCTGATTTTCGTGATCTTTGCGTCTATGTGTTCATAGCGAGACATAGATTCGTTTTATAAACCTTTCATCTTGTTTTCATGCTATTGGTGTACTGTTCTAATTATTGGCTTGTTTGCTTTGCATAATTGCCTCTGGATGCGTGTTGTTGCTATGATGATCGAGTATAGACAATGAGCAATTCATGGGTGATCAAGAGTACTATTTTGATGACCAGGGCCAGCAGGGAAACTTTGAGCAAGGCAAGTATAGCATGGAATCTCCTTGTCCTATTCACCATTTAATTATTTAGTCATGTGCATGTGTCTATTTTGATACCCGTAAGGATCTCCTAGATATTGTTACCATCTACCTTGATTTCCGATGGGCAATACCTGCATATGGGTAGTTTGCTAGAGCTCAAATTAACTATACATGATCTCAATGATGATTAATGGTACTATGGAACGGATGGTAAAACTTGCTCTTAGCAACTGGATGATAAGGCAAGAGAGCAATTGGTTTTTGTACAAGATGCTCTTGGCCCTCCCTAAGGACTTATCTGTTGGCAAAAGCTGGGACATACAGTACAACCCAGGGTGCCACATGGCTCTAGATTTAGATTAGTAGTAGGACCTTTTCTAGCTTGTTAGTAGTTACCCGAAAGGGCGCAAATGGGGCCTACCGAGCTGAGTATAGTGCGGCCTCTGTCTCTATGTGTATAGCCTACGTGGAATGTGCCTTTTGGAAGAGGGGCTCTATAGACCCTTGTTGGGGAAACCTAGCGGCTACTAATTTGTTAGAAAAAACCTTTGAAAGGCTTCATAGTAAACCCTGCCGACCTCCCTAGGGATGGGGTCCAGAGATTAGCTACCTCGGGCGAAAGGGTAAATCACAGCTCTCGGGTAAAGATGTACAAACTCTGCAGAGTATTAAAAACTGGTATATTAGCCATGCTCACGGACACGAGCAGCCCAAAAAACTGACAGAATTGTTGATCACTTGATGATGATATTATTAATGATGATAATTCGAATGATGAATATTATTCGTGTTTTTGATCATGTTGTTTAATTGGGGCTAAAGCACAACTAAGTGCTCATATAGTGCTAAATCTTTGACTTATTAAAATGCTAACCATAGTAAACTAGGTCAGCCTCCTGAGCTTCATATACCATGTTATTCTTGCTGAGTACGAGATATACTTACGCTTGTTTATTTTTTTTACTATTTGGATAAAAATCCCGGATGGGTAATAGATGGCAATGTTTATGAGGACTACCCTGAGGATTACTAGACTTGTGCTTCACCAGTCGACATCCCTATGGAGTTTGAGGCTCTCGTGGAGAGTAGTTACCTAGTTTTTCTGCTTTCATGATAGACTTGATATTATTGTAATGAATTATTGTTCGCGATGTAATAAACACTGTGATGGTACTTTGTAATTTGTTAGCTTATGTGTGCGACTGATCTCTAGGTGCACATAAGATTTATGCATCCCATTTTATCCTTAAAATCAGGTGCGACAGAGCCGGACAAATCCACTTCAACATCAATGTCAATGAGGAGAAGTTCGCCTTCAGGCCCAAGCAAGAGCAATACTCCATGATCTGTATAAAGTATGGGCCAAATCTGCAAGGCATAAGGGAGGTCCAAATCCAACCTCAACTGGTGGACAACCTGATGAATAAAGAAATCCAAAAGAAGCTGGAGCTGAGGAAGACTAAACAAAGTACAAAAGATAAGAAATCAAAAGCTGTTTCCGCACCACCCAAAAAGAACAAACTGGTGTGGAAACCAAAAGAAGAAGCTCCAAAGTCCACCACCACACCTCCACATACGAACAAGATGGTGAGGAGACAAAAGAAAGGGCAGCCATCCGCATCCACTTTTTCGGGATTGGGCGTTCCATCAACAAGGAAATGAACTGAGAAGAGTCCTACTCGTTGGACTTTAAAAGGTGAGTCCTTGCCAAAGGTAAATTGGTAGTTACCTTTTATAATTATGCTAAAACTTAGAATTCCTCGTTTATACATTAATAAGTCTCAAAAGAACATATAAATAAAAAGATTTACCTTTAAATTACCTCTGTTGTTAAATCTTAGTTATCTTCCATGTTCTACACGAAGTATGCTTTGGTTTGGGCATGGTTCTTGCGCGATCATACTTTCATAGGCTTTTTAAATTAAGCATGGGGCTTAGGTTAATTAGCCTACTTTGATTAAATGCTTAAATTTGATCATTGTACCAAAACTGCTGATTATAGACATTGGTTGATATACTAAATAAAAATAACTAATTTACCTCGGAGTCATCGCCAAGCATCGTATTATGAACCATAGGCTTCGAGCTTGTTTGGGGAGGACCCCTGCAGAGGGAACTTGTTTCTTTTAAATTCTTGCATTTGTTTTATGTATTTATTTAATTATTAGCATTTAAAAAATCTATAAAAATTAAAAATACCAAAAAATAAAATATGATAAAAACAACAAAAATATGAATGTCACTCCTCATATGTGTTTAAGAATGTTTAGTTTCTCCTAAGTTGAAATGATGAATAGTTGCTTTATCTATAATTTATTTATGCCTAGGCTATAACTTAGTATTTTCTAAGATTTAAGCTTGTTGGCTAAAATGTCTCATCCTAAAACTTGAAACTTGTGGGTTACAAAAGCATGATCCTTTTCTAAGTTGTTGCAAGTTATGATATTGTAAATATAATATGCTATGATTTTGTTCTAAGAGAAACATGACATCCGGAGTTTTCAATTTTAAAATGTTAAAAATCAAAAGTTCCTGAATGATTATGAATTCCTACCACGACCATATGACAATATTCAAATGCAAACATTAGTCATATGCTACTTGTATTTACATTGAGTTTTGTCAAATTATTTGTGACCCTTGTAGAGATTCTTGTCATGCACCCATGATCAAGATTCACGTACTCTCACAAATAATATGTGGACTCTTACACTAAGAGTTACGCAAAAACATGTTTTTCCGTCCACCTAAATAAATACTCCATTCATTTATCATGAGTCTTTCTCTCCAAAGTTTTTATATGCCAAAAAGAAGTATGAGGCTATGATAAACAATGTCCATGCTAAAAAGCATAAGAAAAAAATTAATGCCAAAGAGCATGAAAAAAAGAAAGAAAGGAATAAAGATATCCCATACTTCTCAAGGCAATTATTAACAAGAGAGAAAGTCATGATCAAAGGAGTACAAAAAAATATTTAGAATAGGGAATCACTTTTAAATTCCACACACTTGCACTTTTTGATCAAAGTGTATGACTTGCATCTCCTTGGATCCGGTTTTGACTTAACAATATATGTAATGCAAGTATGCCTCTCATTCATACCTACCTAAGACTCCACTCAAAGCCTTTAGACATAGGATATCGAATGCCTTGGTGATATGATACAGATTGAGCGATTGAGTGAATCATTTGAGGAACTTACATTTATTTTGCAAAACTCATAAAACCTCCGGATAGAAGGTTGATCAAACAATGAATGATTGGTAATTTTGTTAAAACCGTTCTATCTTGCAACCGCCTAAAACTTGCAAAAGCAATAAACCCCACAGGGATTAAGTTAAAAGGGTGGATAGAATGCCAAACTTACTTGAATTATGGAAGAATACTTGCTTATAGGCATGGCACTTGTGAATTGTATCGACATAGTAGCAACTCCTGATCAACAACCAATAACTATTGTACGAGCAATGGTTAAGTTTGGGGGATCTTGTTGGCGGTCCTTAACGACCAATTTTGACCACCAATTAAGACATAAAAAGAGGAGAAACTAGCAATCTTATGCACATATGCATTTACTATTGACCCAATTCCACATGTATTTGGAAATTATTGTTTTGCAGGACTTAAACCCGAATGCATGGTGAAATGCACCAAAAGGCGTAATGCTAAATTGCGTAAAAGAATAATAGAAGAGCCCACTTACTCGGATTATTTGGGCGTGAAACCACCCAAGGAGTAGCCCAGGTCTAGTCTAGAGTCCACCATGCAAAGGTGGTGGCGAGAGGAGCCGGTCAGGGTGTGGCAGCACCCTAGGTGCTAGCGCACCACCACCTGCCCCTCTCAGCCCTACCTTCAGATGGCGGTGCCTAGACGACTTGTAGAGGCATTGGAGACTAGGGTTCCCACCAGATATCTTCTCCAAACTGCCATAGAGCTAGTATAAATAGAGGGGTAGAGCCTCCTCTTCAACACATACCTCTCTTGGAGCAACACCTCACTCTCTCTTGTATTTTTACCTTTTAGTAGTTGTCTAGAGCAAGGCAAAGCTACCTTGGAGGGCTTGACTCCTTGGAAGAAGACATTCTTGGTATGAATAGAAATATGAGTTCTTCCAAAGTCTTATCCCTATCATATAATTATAGTCATACTTATGAACTAGAGTATATTCTTTATGTTATGATCTTGACATATGAACTAGAGTATAGTTTCTATGTCATGAGAGTAGGATATACGACTTCATGCTTAACCATTCATATAACTAATATAATTGGAATTAGAGCTAAGTTGAGGTGGCGGTTCATCGTGCCTTTAGGTGTGCCTAAGTCTATTACTTGTCGATCTGTAGGGTCAGAATCATGGGGGAATTTGGGTAGTTTCTATGTAAACGGGCGTGGTGCTTAGGTATGGAGAGACAGGTGAATGCATTGTCCTTCTCCATGGTAGAGGGGGAGGCGGTAGGTGGTGATAGCCCTGTCCATCCCTTGTACTCCCCACGTTCATTTAGGGTGTAGGAGCCTAAATTGTCACATGAGGTTGCTGGTAGACCGGTACTCAATGGCCTCCTGACTTGCTTCACACTTAGCACTAAAACTAATTATGTAACTTGTATGATTATTAACTAATCTTTATATGACTATACTAGAACATGCCTGCTCTACTTAGGATTATTTTTTTTATTCTTTATTTTCCTTTTATCCTTGAGGAATGCCCAAGTGTGTGTCCACTATCTTGATTATATCATCTTTACTCTAGTATTAAACATTGGATTACTTTGCAAGTATATTATTGAGATCATTTCCATACTAGACTCTAAATCAATTAATGCCTTCCTTTGGGAAAATATAAATAATGATACCCTAAATACTTTGGGTGAAATGCTACAATGATAGCTCCGTGCGCTTGCAGATAAATTCTAAAATTGTTAAGGAACTATCAAGGCTTACTTAGTGACATTGCTAAATATTAGTGATGTTGCTAAGTATTGCCAACAGGCATTTCTGGAGCCTTTGTTGAGAATGGATTCTAATTCATACTTGGTGATTGAGTTAAGAAATACCAATAGTGGGGCAAGTTGTCGCTGCTACCGCCGGCACAGGTGCGCGGTGATCTTAGCGTAGGCAGCAACTGCGGCATTGCAGACAGATGAGAAGGAAGGGCTGTGTATTGCAGCGAGGACTATTCGCATGGGAAATTGGAATAAGAAACTACTAATTCACTCTTTACATGAGTGAGTAAATTAGTTAGCTTTTGATTTTCTATTGGTTTTGCTTTTATTTTTTTGTTATTTTTTTTTCAATTTTATTTATACTACCCCATATGCACACCGTATGATACGCATAAGTGTGCACCTTAGTTACTCCAAGAACTAGTGCCATCTGACCTAATGGCACACATGTACATAGTTTCATACACCATCTGACCCACTGCGACAATGAGTGCCATTTGATCTAATAGCACGTACATTCACCATTTGATACGGCTGTTTACCAAGACTGATCACCGTTAGATATTGTGGAAACTAGTGTCATCTGGTCTATTGCGCACATGTAAACCATCACTTGTTCTACCCGATTGTAACTAGAAAAATGTTAGATTATGTATGAAATCAACTGGAACTGAGTCCAACATTCAACAACAAATCTTTCATTAACATCTTATATCGTACATACAAGCTATGGGTCTAGGAAATATGGCATTCCAATGATCCTCATCACTTGCTTTGCTTTGGATTAGGGTCATTTGCATCTATCTCCTTAATACGTTCAAACAATGATGGATCTCAATGCAACAACATTCTTCCATTTTCCTATAGAGTGAAAGAAATACAACATATGTAATTGCGATGCTAATGATAAAAATATACAATTTATTAATGTGTGAGAGAATAGAACCTTCTTGCAGGCTTTCACCAAGTTCCTTCACTTATCCCGAGCATAAAAATTTGACAACATAAGTGACACAAAGGTTATATATATAACAATATATTAAATCTTTCATTAATATCTTATACCCTACATACAATCTTTGGGTCTAGGAAGGTGGAGAGGAAGACATCCTCCACATCTATAGCCACCATGATAGCCTCCGCGGTGGCACTGAAGTCGCTGACCAACTCCTACACCCTTGTGCCGGCGTCGACCAGGAAACCAGGCTCTAGGCAATGAAGATCGTGGCTGAAGTGAAACTGCGCCGTGGCTAGGGTAGTGCTAGCCCCATGGTGAATCCCGTGAGTGGCCACCGACCTAATGCGGGCTGGCACGGACCGCATACGGTCCTCAAGCAGAAGACCCCTAGGGTTCATGTCCTCCACTATGTCGAGGGCCACCTCTCGAAGAGTGGACAACTCCTCCTCCAAGCCTAACAACAGAGACACTATCAAAACAAAGGTCATGGACACAAGGATGGAGCCCCTCGGCAAAGGGTACCCTACCTATTGTTCTGGCCTGGGCATCGGCCGTCGGTGCCCATGCAGTGGCAGTTTCCCACTCCAAAGCATTGAGCGCTGTTTGAACGGCATCAAGACAAACCTCAAGCCAAGCAACCTCTCGCCTGGCGTCGGAGTGCTGACCGCGAGCCTCATCTAGAGCATCATCCATCAGGCGCTTCATAGGATCCATCACTTCGGCCGAGGGTGGAACTCGATCAAGGCTAAGGGAGGACGGATGACTACTTCACTCTCACCACCTCATTGATGAATTTATAGCCTAGAAAAGAGCGAACTCTGGGCTCTCTAAGCTACGCGCAAATTTAATTCAAGATTAACTGCATTGGAATTCCAAGTGAAAGGACACGTCATTGCGAGGCAGGAAGAAAAGTGGGAGTCACACGAGCACATGCACACCATATGATACTGTACTCATAAGTGTGCACGATAGTTACAGTGAGAGCCAGTGGCATCAGAACATTCAGCACATGTACACCGTATGATACATAGATTGATTAAACTGTGTGAGAATCAGTGACATGTGATCAAATTGCACGCATAATTGGTTCAAAACCAAAATGTTTCAAACTATAGGTACATTTTTTATCCAACTCAAATGTTACACTCACATTAAGGTACATTTACTTGACGAAGGCGGCTTCGTTATGAACTCTTCTCACGTATGCTAGTTCGTCGTCCTCCACAAATAGGGGGAGATCCACATCTGGACCAAGAGCAGGCATGTCTCGATAACCATTCCCTTCTTCCTCATTTGTATCTTCGACACCGATGATCTTCCTATTATCTTGAAGCACCACAAGACCACCGCCTCCACCACCTAGGTTTTTTCCATAGAATACTTGGACTACATCTTTCATAAAAACAAAAGGCTCATCCAGGTAGGCAAGATGGTTGAAATCTATGGTATGCATATCATACTTGTTCATCATGAGGCCCTTTGGTACTCTTACCCACTTGCACCGAAAAAGAGGCACCTTTTCGTAGTCTAGCTCCTAGATCTCTTCTATGAATCCATAGTATGTCTGTGCATGATTTTCGCTGTCATAAGCTTCGATCTGGACTATGCTATTTTGGTTGGCGCTCCTGGCATCTTGTTTTCTCATGTAGAATGTGTATGCATTTTTGTCATATCCTTCTTACATCAACACTGTCGAGGATGGTCCCATTGCCATGAGATCAAGCTCCTTTGAATTAGTCTGCTGACCCATTAATTTCTCCTTTAACCATTTGTTTACACCAAAATTTGGGAGAAAGAACGCGGGAACTTGTAGGCTTCCAAGATTGTGCCAATCAAAGAGGATCGATGTCAGCCACGACTCTGGAATCGAGTCTCTTGGGATGACGTCAGCGGATAGCGATGATGAACTATGGTTGGCGCCAGGAAACTACATATCAGACTCTACTAAAAGGGAAAGATTGGAGTTCAAGTTATCTTAAATTAGGAATATTTTCGTTTATGCTAAGGATTGTAACGAATCGTGCTCGAGTAGGATTCAGGTTTAGACTCCGGGTATAAATATCAGACCCCGGCTATTGTAAAAAGGACAACCAATCAATCAAATACAAGTCAATTACTTTTTCAGCTCCGGCCACCCTTAGGAGTAGGAGTAGAGTAGATCTCGGTGAGTTCTTCAGCATGTACGGCTGCATCAATCCGGTCGACCTCCACTGTGACTCTGGTATAAGTTAGTTATCGACTCTTGCCTAGTTCAAGTATGGCTGCATCGATCCGGTCGACCCCCACTGCATGAACTAGATCAAGGTCAAGTTATCGGCTCAACCTTAGGATGGCAGCCTTTGGTAGATTCATTAAGTTACCGATATTGCTTATTGCTTTCATTATTTATCTAATTATAGCAATATCATTCTGCCTGATTGGGATTGATCTAGATCGGCCTTATATCTTATTTAGCCCATCGTTTGTTAATTTAAATTGATCTAATCTACACCTTAAACGATGAGTTATGTTTTATCGGTTGTTTTATGTCAATCCTGATCGTGCATAGCGTGCAGTTAAGGCGTGTTGCATCTTGAGTAGATTTATTGCCTAGTGAGAACCGTTCCATGGCCCGTTATCATGACCTGTGTGATTCTGCCTCACACCCCACTATTAGAACCGTGGAGTGGGGACCATTATTTGGTAGATCTATTCCTGATAAGGCATGACTTTAACTGTGCGCTATGCCTGAATCGGCTGTTTTAGCCGATATCGAGTGCTTTCATGAACAGCTCGCATCACGAGACTGTTGAAGTAAAGATAGATTGAAAGATATGTTAGCCCCATGATCTTATTATTGTATTATGGCTTGCATGATTCTGCCTCATGCCCCACTGATATTAGTAATGAGTTAGGG
Organism: Miscanthus lutarioriparius; assembly: GCA_904845875.1. Lineage (NCBI taxonomy): Eukaryota > Viridiplantae > Streptophyta > Magnoliopsida > Poales > Poaceae > Miscanthus > Miscanthus lutarioriparius. The sequence continues at coordinate 28,470,602 of CAJGYO010000015.1, forward strand.
TCGTCGAGTTGATTGTTATTTCTATGGCCTACACGATTCTGCCTCATGCCCCACTGGTCATAGCGATAGATGAGATCTAACATGTTCATTAGATTTATCTTTATCAAACGGTTAAATGGTGTTGAGTTGTTTCTCTATATAAAAAGGGGTTCGGTTACTTATAATCATTGGCTCAGCATAAACCGATTATTGTTGACATCTTATTGCCATTGATTAATATCTGTTTGAATAATAACATTTACCCTGAATGATAACTGATTCTTCTTATGCAACCCAATGAGCTTTAATCGATTTATTCTCATGAATATGCTGGAATCAGCTATTTAGTCAATCTCCTTTCATATCGGCTCTCATAGCCACACATTCAGGACTGTCTGGCAACACCGGCAAGTTCCACCCTTAATTACTGATGAACTTTCTCTCGTTGTCAATTACAGGGTCAAATTGACTAGCACGTCTTGGGAGGAGTGCGCAGGATCGACCACCCTTGCGCTGAAGCTAGGCGGATCTGCTCCATCGAGCGGACCCTTCCAGCTTGCTGCATGTGTCCTCGGCACGGGACAAAAATTCTGTGTCGACACCATTGAACAAAGTGTTCTCTGTGTTGCTTTGCCAGCCATGCCTCTGACCTACCATTGTTTGCATCTTGCAGTTCTGCCTTGTGCTACTCGATATAGGGAGAAACTAAACATGCTTGGTGGAGGACGGTGAAATGAGCTCCCTAGAAAGCGGCAACCTCAACACATTCTAACCTTTCCCCAATCGTCCCCCTACCATCTAGCCTTCCCTCACGCTGAGACACAGGAACACTAATTCGATTTAGACAAAAATAGTATGTGTAGAACTTGATTGCCTCCTCTGTCGACCATCCTTCCACCATGCACCCTTTGGGCCTATACCTATTATGGACATACTTCCTTAGGACACTCATTAACCTCTCAAAAGGAAACATCTGATGGATGAACAGTAGACCCAGTGCTCTTATTTGTTGAACGAGATGCGATATGAAATGCATAGACATATCAAAAAATGTTGGTGGCAAATGCATCTCCATCCCACTCATAGTATGGTGCAACTCTTTCTCTAGCTTCTCAAGTGTAGCCAGATCTATAACCTTGTTCGAGATTGTGTTGAAGAATGAGCATAGCTTTATGATCGGGTCATGCACCTTCTTCGGTAGGATGCCCCTAATTGCAATTGGCAATAGCTGTGTCATGATAACATGGCAATCATGTGCCTTCATTAAGTGCATGTTGAATTTCAAATGTTTCATGTTCGCTAGCCTCCTAATGTTCGAGCAATAGCTAGTAGGCACTTTGAGTTCATGGAAGAAACTTAAGAGCTTCTTTTTCTCCTCTGTTTCCAAGGCCCATGAGGCTACTGGAAGTTTCTTTGTCCCATCAGGTTAAAGTTCAAGATGTAGCTCTAGCCTAACATTTATCTCTTATAGGCCCAAATGAGTGTTAAGTGAATCCTTCCCCTTGCCCTTTGCATCCATTAAGGTGTCGAGCAGGCTTTTGGTCATGTTTTTAGTTATGTGCATCCCATCAAGTGTGTGGTGAACATGCAAGAACTACCAATAAGGCAGACTTTTAGTTTGTTCACTTTGCCCTCGGTGCCTGTTGACTTCCTTTGCCCTTTCCAAGGATGACTTTTAGTTTGTTCACTTTTGTTGATATCTGCTTCCCATTTATAGTTCAAGGAGCCAGGCGATCCACAATATTGCCATTAAAGGATTTCTTGTTCTTCCGGTACGGATGCTCCATGGTTAGGAACCGACGATGACCCACTATTGGTGTTTTGTAAACTAGACTAGTAAACTTATATGATTGCCATGCTGCTCTAGGAAGATGATGGTAGCATCCAAAAGACACGAGGATTTATACTGGTTTAGGCTAGAGCCCCACGTCCAATCTTAGAGATGATCGAGTGCATGTTCCTCGCTTGAATGCTCTGAAGTTCTTACAATGGGGTGCAAGAATGGTGAAAGAGATGGAAGGACCTATGCTAGGTGAAGGGCTGCCCAAAGAGAAGCCCTACTACGATGGTGAATGAATGGAAAATGGTAGAGGATTTAGAATATCTGGAGAGGGTGCCCTGGCTGCCCTAATATAGAGTTCGGGGCCAGGGCGCATACAAAGTAGTAGGTTCTCCCGACCGAAGGGTCGAGAGCCTGAGGGAGGGCCTAGTTTACTTGGCTTGCAAGCTACTCCATCTTCTAGTGCACATTCGGTAGTGGCTATCATCATGGCCTTCTGGCTATGTTGTAGTAGGATGTGACATGACACTACTGTGGCGGCACTATAGCCTCGATGGTGGTTCATCAGCCTTCTTGTGCAACGTGGTGTTTTTTGTGGCCTTGATCATCATCTCTTGGTTCCTAGGTGCATCGTACCAATAGTAGATAGCTGCCCTGGGTCATTGATCGCTTGGTTGCCTTGTGAGGCCAAGGGCCATGATCATGATCATCGGGGTCAGGGCACTCCGCCGGTCTGGATGACCTTTTCATCGGGAGCCCCTTGTCATGGATCTCCATCCTATAGTGGGTGGGATTGTACAAGCATCTAGTCGGTCCATATTTGGACGGTTGGTGTCATACCCATTGCCACCGTGGTGCGGTGTTGTCTTGTCGGTGCGTCATGGCACAGGGATGGTGTCTGATCGGGCTGAGCTGACTGTTGTATCCCTTGGTCCTTGCGGGGCTAGTCTGGCATGCTTGCTCTTATTAGAGTAGGCATGCCTAGCTGCGCTCGACCTCCCCTATCCCTCCTGTAGGTCATTACGAGGAGAGGTCTTGCGTCTTACGAGCGCTATGTGCTAAGGCAGATGGAAGGGGTTGGGGATGACCCCGGCCACTACAGCTGGCCCACTCCGCTTGGCTTTCACTGGGCCTCGGTCATTTGGGCCCTTATTGACTTTTGTGTTGCAGGCCATATATAGGTGTTTTAAAACCTAGAGTTTGAATCTAAAGTGTGCCTGTGATCACTTCCTTTATGCCCAATTAAGGACTTCAGGTGGCTAATTAAGTACTAACTTGGGGGGTTTTCATTTTCGTTGTCCATACGGCGTGCTATTGTATGGATGTCATTCACTTGAGTGGTAATGTATGGATCAAATGCCTCTACACCCAAGGTAAGATGCCAATCATCATCACAGTGGCATGACCACAAGTTGCGAGCGTGCAGTCTATGGAGAGAGTTAGCTTTGATGGTGAAGTGTATATATGCTTCATATATATACAGAAGTATTTAATTGTGGGTTAGCTTTGATACGTCTGTATATGCATATTTATATGTATATATAGGACGTATTTACTTTTGGGTAGCTTTGATACGGAAGTATATATATGGGTATATGTATATATGGAAGTATTTAGATTGCTACTTAGAGCCAAGATTTATATTCTGCATATATAATTGTGGGGTTGGGCTAAAATGAAATTCTTGTGCAGGTGCACTAACAATGAAACATGTAGCCCGACTAGTTATGCTATATATGAGAGAACATATGTATGCCACCGTGTATGTCGTTAGAAATAATTTTCTTAAGTTTGTAAGGACGTATGGAACGTGCATGCATCATGATAAATCATTATTTCACACTTGCATTGTTCCTCCCCTTATAAATCTCATACTCGGTTATGTAACTCTTATCCATTATGACTTTGTCTTATTAGAGTTGCACCATGTTGTTGGTACAGATGGCAGCACCGGCTGGAAGTGAGAATTTCCTGTTGATGTTTGGAACTCCTGCCCTACTTTGGAGAGTCTTGCATTATGCGGGGTATTACGAGCCACCCCTCTATTACTGGAATAAAGTATACCTAGAGGGACAACCATGGTATGAAGTATAGCTGACCATACCAGCTCGTAACCAAGCACCCTTCTGACAGGAATGGAGGGTGGAATCTGAAGGAAGAACTCCTTGGGAAGCTACCCATGTAGTGGCTTTTGAGGTGCTGAGTCAAATTTGTCAGCAGCACTGGGATGAGCTTACCGGCAGCGCCGCTGGTACTTTTCCTCGGGTGGAGCCATCCACAACAGTATGGGCACAACGCAATAGTAATGCATTGATCTGACACTGAGATGAGCGGGCAGATAGTTCTAGTCCCGCTATGAGCGCAATGTTTGTAGTGATGAAGATGTTCTATGCTCGTTAGGACACCAGGGACTTCTGGCAGGAGTCCTATACCACTTGCATGGATAAGCTCATGAGAGCCAAAGCTATGCAGCATAAGCTAAAGAAGCGTGTGCGTAAGCACAAAAAGGCAGCAAGTGAGGCTCGATGGGAAACTGATCAAGCTTATGTAGCTTTGGGAAATCTCCACACCTAAATGGAGCAAGTTGATCAGTAGAGAGCTGCCGCCCAAGAGGCAAGAGCGAATGATCAGGCCATGTTAATAGGACTGTGGGAGCAGCTGGAGGCCGCCCGTGCCGAGGCGATCACAGCTATGTGCCAGCGGATCCTAGTAAACAACTGTGCAGCTATGGCAGAAGCAGAATGAGACAGGACCCAAGCCTTGAATGTGCAGCAAGACCGTGTCGAGAGGGACTTACGCCAGCAGCTTGCACAGACCCAAAACATTGTGGTTGATCTTCAGCATGAGGTGCATTTCCTAAACAATCAACTACACCCGATCCTTGATGAAGAAGAAGATCCAGAGATGTGGTCAAGGATGACAGTTGGGAGGAAGAAGAAGTAGAGCTAAAGGATGAGGATGATCCTATCTCTGACCTCGACAGCAAGCACGCGGAAGATCAGAGTCGCCTAGTGACTATTTAAAGCACTAGATGTATCCCTGTCATTTATGTAATGGACTTGTAGCTTGAAGTTTGGTATTAGTGGTTTGGCTTCCATGTAATATTGGCACTCTACATGTTGTTTCACGATGAGTTGAACTTTAATGAAATTCCAATTTCATTTTACTAGTGATTATGACATGCATTTTAACACGCTGCGAGCACGATAAGTGATCAAATTGGTGATGTCATGCTGCGAGAATGAATTATTATGCTTCTGTTTTATTGTATGAATTTAAGATTCTCACTAGTAATTTTAGTTTGGCCTGATTATACAATTCACCTGCAATCTCTTGACATCATCCAATAATCACTTATTGTTACAACTTTGTAGATGACTCGCACTCACGTCGGAGACGGCAACAGCCAGGGTGGCAACGACGGTGACTTACCACCATTGCCACCACCATCTGTGAATGAATTCTTTGCATAGTTCTTGGGTAGTCAGAGAACCATGGAGGAAACCCTGCGCCTCATTGCGCAGAACACTGCTCGCGCCCATCAGCAACAACAGGGGCCTGAGCCAAATCAATACAGCTCTTTCAAGGATTTTCTAGACACCAAGCCTCCTATCTTCATGTTGGCCGAAGAACCGCTCTAGGTGGATGAATGGCTAAACACAATCAAGCAAAAGTTCCGTATATTGAGGGTTATAGAACATTAGAAGGTAGAATATGTGTCCCATCAGCTACAGGGACCGGCTGGGATATGGTGGACCCATTTCCTGTCCTCTTTACCTGCCAACGCACAGGTCACATGGGAGCAATTTAAGTTAGCCTGTTGGGGACATCACATTCCCCTGAGGCTAATGCGCATGAAAGCAACCAAGTTCATGCGACTCACATAAGGGACCAAGACTCTTATGGAGTACATGCATGCATTCAACAATTTGTCCCGTTATGCCCCAGGTTTCATCGATACAGAGGAAAATAAGATTGAAAGCTTCAAGAGAGGCCTTAGCACTAAGCTAATGAAAACCATGGCCAACTCGAGGTGCACCACATATAATGAGTTCATCAGTGATGCTTTGACTCAGGAGAACCAGAACAATCTGCACGCAGCGATGAAGGGCCGCAAAAGAGCAGCTGAGGTGGGTGCCTTAGGGTCTTCCCAGTCCAAAGCTCTAGTGGTGGCTAGACCACAGTTTTGACTACTAGCGCCCAAGTTCAGGCCTCCTCCACCAAAATCCCAAGCCAACTGACCTCAGAAGGTGTTTCATAAGGCGTTCACCATTGCCTTACCCAAGGGGAATGGAGGGCAAGGAAGCTCAGCAGGACCCAGGAGCAATCAACCATGCTTCAACTATAATCAGTTGGGTCATTGGGCCAAGGAATGCCTCCATCCTAAGAAGAACAACAATCAAAACTAGGGCAATCAAAGATAGGTAAATTCTAAAGCACGTCCTAGATAGGTGCATTACACCGCTATTGAAGAAGTTCCTACGGGGGTGGTTGTCACAACTGGTATGTTTCTTGTTAACAAACATCCCACCATTGTTTTATTTGATTTTGGAGCTTCTCATTCATTTATGAGCCAAGCATTTGCATATAAGTATGATCAGAAAGTAATTGGGGTAAACAAGGGTGGTTATAATATAAGTTCAGCTAGGGCTACTATCTCTACAAATAAGATAGTTAGAGATGTGGTCATCTCTATACAAGAGAGGGAGTACACAATGGATCTGATAGTATTGCCCGGATTAGCCATAGATGTGATCTTAGGTATGAAATGGATGAGTGACCATGGTGTTCTCATTGACACCTCCACTCGGACAATTATGTTGAGAGAACCAAAGGGAGGTAATGCTTTTCTAGTACCACTTCCCTGAAGTTTTGATCTCCAAAACTTGTCTTGTGCTATCCAAGCCACTACCCTTTGTGATATTCCAGTGGTTTGTGAGTTTCCTGATGTATTTCAAGATGAGTTGCCAAGTTTACCACCTGATAGGGATGTGGAATTCAAGATTGAGTTAGTGCCAGGTGCGGCACCTATCTCAAGAAGACCCTATAGGATGCCACCAAATGAATTAGCTGAACTTAAAATTCAGTTACAAGAACTGTTGGACAAAGGTCTCATTCAACCTAGTTCGTCTCCATGGGGATGTCTAGCTTTGTTTGTAAAGAAGAAGGACAAGTCTTTGAGAATGTGTGTGGATTATAGGCCACTTAATGCTGTGACCATTAAGAACAAGTATCATTTGCCTCATATCGATATCTTGTTTGATCAGTTGGCAAAAGCAAAAGTATTCTCCAAGATTGACATGAGGTTAGGCTATCATTAGATTAAGATTAGGCCAAAGGATATACCTAAAACAGCTTTCTCCACTAGGTATGGCTTGTATGAGTATTTGGTCATGTCTTTTGGACTGACAAACGCTCCTACCTACTTCATGTACTTGATAAATTTGGTATTCATGCCTGAGCTCAATAAGTTTGTGGTTGTGTTTATCGATGATATCTTGATTTATTCGGAGAATGAGGCAGATCAAGTAGAGCATCTGAGAATTGTTTTGTCCAGATTGAGGGAACATAAGTTATATGCCAAGTTTAGCAAGTGTGAATTCTAGTTGAGCATAGTACCTTTCTTGGGTCACATCTTATCTAGAGATGGAATTTTTGTAGACCCATCTAAAGTACAAGAGGTCATGGATTGGAAGGCCCCAACTTCAGTTCTTGAAGTTCAGAGTTTTCTAGGGTTAGCAGGCTACTATCGTCATTTCATTCCTGATTTCTCCAAGATAGCTAAGCCCATGACCAGACTACTATAGAAAGATGAAAAGTTCAGTTGGACACTAGAGTGTGAAGCAGCTTTTCACACCCTAAGGACTCTGTTAACTACAGCTCCTGTTTTAGCATAACCCGACATTGAAAAGCCCTTCGATGTGTTCTTGATGCATCGAGTATAGGTTTGGGGTGTGTGCTCATGCAAGAAGGAAGAGTTATTGCCTATGCTTCTCAGTAGTTGAGAAAGCATGAAGTCAATTACTCTACGCATGATTTAGAGCTTACATCAGTTGTTCGTGCGTTGAAGATATGGAGACATTATTTGTTGGGAAACGTATGTCATATATATACTGACCACAAAAGTCTCAAATATATCTTTACTCAACCTGAGCTGAACATGAGACAGCGAAGATGGTTGGAGCTGATCAAGGACTACAATTTGGAAGTGCACTACCATCCAGGAAAAGCCAATGTTGTAGCAGATGCACTTAGTCAGAAATCTCATTGCAACACTTTGGAAGCATTGTTGGAAGATGGATTTAATTTGTAACATCACGTTGTGCTGCACAATATCACTGTCAGTTGCTCACTTGAGAGCAAAATCATAGAACTACAGAAGACAGATGTAGGTGTATTTCACATCAAGAGAAAGATAAAAGAACAAGAAACCAAGCATTTCAGGTTAGATGAAAGAGGTGTGATATGGTTTGAGGACCGTCTTGTGGTACCGAAAGACCGTGAGCTTAGAAATCAAATTTTAGATGAAGCTTATTCATCCAAGTTGTCTATCCATCTGGGTAGTAGCAAAATGTATCAAGATTTGAAAACCCATTTTTGGTGGACCAAGGTGAAGAAAGAGATCAGATAGGAGACCACAGTTTATAGCTCGTTTCTAGGAACACTTGCACCAAGCTTTGGGAACTAAACTATTTAGAAGTTTAGCATATCATCCATAAACTTCTAGACAGACCGAGCGAGTAAACTAGATCTTAGAAGATATGTTGAGAGCTTGTGTTATATCTTCCAAGAGTTTATGGGAGAAATGGCTACCGTTAGCTGAGTTCACCTACAACAATAGTTATCAAGAAATCATCAAGATGGCTCCTTTTGAAGACTTGTACGGTCGAAAATGTAGAACTTCATTGAATTGGATTGAGCCTGGCGAAAGAAGATAATTTGGCTTTGACTTTGTCACTGAAGCTGAAGAGTAGGTATGCATTATCCAACAACATATGAAAGCAGCTCAATCAAGACAAAAGAGTTATGCTGATAAAAGAAGAAGACCACTAACTTTTAAAGTGGGAGATTATGTATATTTAAAAGTGTCACCCATGAAAGGAGTGCAGAGATTTTGAGTAAAAAGAAAGCTTGCACCTAGATATGTAGGGCCATATAAGATTATTGAATGAAAAGGAAATGTCACCTACAAGTTACAACTTCCTCTAGAAATGAGTGTGATATTCGATGTCTTCCATGTTTCTCAGTTGAAAAGATGTCTTCGTATACCTGAGGAAGCCATTGCACCCACCAATATTAAGCTCCAATCGAATTTGACATATGAAGAGAAACCAATCCGAGTGTTAGAAAGGATGGAAAGAGTAACATGGAGCAAGGTCATTAAGTTCTACAAAGTGGTGTGGAATAACCATAGTGAACAAGATGGCACGTGGGAACGGGAGGATTACTTACGTGAGGTTTATCCCGCCTTTTACGAAGAATGGTAGGTCTTACAAATCTCGGGATGAGATTTCTATAAGGGGGAGGGGCTGTAACACCCTAGGTGGCATGGACATTGCATGAGCACAAGCATCATTGATCATTCATGAGCATGAGCATCTCAAATTTTATCTCTAGGATTGCTTATATCACATGTGTTTGTTACTCAATACTTTACATATGCTAGGATTTACATGTGACCAATGTATAGAATGTTTGTAGGACCTTAGGAGTACCTTAAACATGTTTAGAATGTCACATGGAACAACTTTTGTATTCATGACTTGGACCCATTTGTCCTCTAAGTCATGGTTATAGTGTAGGCTTTCATTTTCAAGTTGTATGTTTGACCTAAGTTGAACTATATCACAGATTGTTTGCATGGCAGCGTACCCTTAAGCAAAGTTGTAGCACTTGACTAGAGTAACAACTTTTATTTTTGGGTCAAGGTCTAATTCAGTGCATAATATGCTCAAAAATAGCTCATAAGTTTCAACAAAATACTATTTTGGACTTGCAAAATTTTTCTAAGTCTTAGTGTTGTTTATAGTTTCAATGTACCTCAATTTGGAGCAATGTAGTTTGTTAACTAGTGAGAATTAGATGATGGATCTTAAAAAGCAAAGTTGGAGATCTCATGTAGCTCTACAACTTTCATTAAGGAAGTTTTGGCTAATTTGCAACGGATTAGGAGAAATTGGATCACCAATTCACGCTGTTAGTCGGTGAAGGCAGCGCCTGAACCACGCCCACGTGCCCAGCAGTGGCCAACCGGCCACAGGCTGTGGCCACCGCGTGGCGGCCGTACCCCGACGTTGGCCCTACCGGTCAGGCCCGAGCGCACACTTAAGTGCCGCGCACCCACCGTTCACTCCACTCGCATGCCTTTGCCTTCCCTAGCTCGCTCTGACTCACCGCAGCGCTGCGCTGAGATTGCCGAGCACCACCACAGCTCTATGATAGCCGCTTGCTGCCGACGTAGCTCCCTTGGCTGATTCGTCTCGGCCATAGCTGCTACACGATCTCATCCACCTCCTCGAGCCACCAGCACCACCTATTGAATCCAGGTAGAGGGGCATTTCACCTGGCCGCAGCCGCCGCCATCACCAGAGCGCCGCCACGCTCAGAACTCAACGTGGCTCCGTTCTAGAGTCTAGCACTACGCTAGAGTCTAGTAGCTTAGGCTAGAGTTAGGTATGACGCTATCACGTGACGACGCTAGAACGAGTCGTCGCCCCGTGCGCGGCCGCCATGGCCACCGTGGTGCTCGAGCTCATCGCCGTCGAGTTGGTTCACCATCTCCCTCCCTTCTAGTGCTCCTTAGGTCGAGTTACCCTAGGCCTCGCTAGTGGCATGACAAAGACCCACCTTTCGCCACCGTTTAGCCAGAACAGCGTGAGCACCGTCGTGCTCCGTGCGCCGCCGCATGGCCATACATGCGGTCAAGCTCACCGGCGCCACCTCGAACCTAACCTGCATCCTTTAGCTTTGCTAGGTCACCACGTAGATGTAGCTAGTCTTGCCTAAGCTTAACGTGGCTAGAGCTTGTCAAAGCGCTGCCTCGTAGCTCTGCCGTCCGCCATGGCCGACCGTCGAGCCTACTCTGGCGAGCCTCCGAGCCAACCAAGTGCACCCATCGATGTGGGACGTCGAGGCAAAGCCATCGGTGGTGACCTCACCGCTGGTGACCTCGCCGGCGATGAGCTATGGCCGATCAGCATCGTGCTCTGCTTCTGTGTGTCTGACGTGTGGGTCCTCGTTGACCGTGGGCCCCATCTGTCAGCCTGAGTAATGTTGATTTTCTTAATTGTTTTTCACACATTTGAATGCATGTTTTAAAAATTCATATCTCAAGCTACGTCCGTCCAATTTTGGTGAACCAAATTTTGTTAGTTTGATCTTGAAGTGTAGTATTTGATAAAAATATGAGATGCATTGTTTCTAGTATTTTTCCAGGAGAACAAAATGTAGCGAGATAAATGCTTTTTAAATGGTTTCTATCTTGTAAATTGCATAAATTGAGCTAGAAGAGTGATAAAATTGTGATTATAATTTTGATGGTCTTGTGTTGGCATGATCTAGCTAGGAAAAGTAATAAACCTACAATAAACATACTTTTAATATGGTCTTCATATTTAATTCTAGTTAATTGCTAGTTTCTAGTGAAATTAATTGAGATAAAATTACATAACATATGATCATGCAAATTTTTACACAGTATTCTTATGCTTGGAGGAATGTAAAAAAATATTAAATCTATTGTTTGACACTTTTCACTATGCTAAACTATTTTTGCTAAAATCAGCCTATATAACTTGTTATTTTTGTAGAGGTATTTGTACTTATCTAAATGGCCAGAAATTTGTACAGTGGACTAATGAGGTCATTTGTAGGCTATTGTAATTTTATCAGAATTTATTCAGCAATAGAATTATTTATCCTTTAAATCACCCTATTATTTAAGGGAAATAATAAATGGATATAAATAAGTTTGTTATGTTTAACCATGATGTTTTCTATGGTGCTTGTGATACATATGATCTGTTGATGTTATTAGTAGGCTTAAAAGCAATTGGTTGTATGCAACTAATGAATTATTGCTTTTTAATTCAACTAGATGGCTACATGTATAGTTTCGGTTGAGTTGATAATTTCATGATGATAATGGTCTTTTCTATAAAATTGGTTAATAACAAAGTTGTAGATAACTTACTTATATACCTTGTGTTAAATTTTCATAGTCATAGGCCTTATGGTTTAAGAATTACGGCTGTTAGAAGTCTGCTGTCAAAAATGCTTGCCCTCTAGATAGATTTGAATGATTGAATTGTTTGACCTCGATAACTGTTGAATCACATTAAGATGATTGAAAGAAAGTTGTAGGCAATTTCATAAGATTTCCAGAATGTCCACAAACATATTATTTTGATGTATATAACTCCAGTTATGGTCAAAACAATTGCCTATTGTATTGTGGTTCGGAAAATGATTTACATAAGTGTTTGTTTAGTTGTTAGAGAAGAGATAGGCACGTACTCAGTAAAATAAGATGCACTTGTTATTACTTTAATACCATGCTGTTGAAAACACTTATGAGGAAGCATTCATAACATCATATCCTATTATACATGTCATTGTATATGCATTCGTGATATCTTATTTCATGCTCATGCATATAGGATCGTCTGAAGAAATAACTCTATTGGAGTTCAACAAAGAAGAAGAGGAGAATCAGCAGAAGATGCCTTAGGCCACAGCTCTAGGAGAAGAGGAGTAGACTCTCCAAGATCTCCCTGAGTGCCCAGAACACCGGCCAACCTCTTTCCACAAAGGCAAGCCCCGGAGCATTCTAAGTCTCCCATGTTTTACAAAATATTACTTGAGTCCTTTATGTTTGATGCATTAGGTTATAAGAGTTGATTGAAAACACTTGATGCATAGAACTACCTTGTCTAGTTACATATACCTTTAACCCTATGTAGGTCCAGGATCAAATATATGCTTAGCCATGCTTAGACCGGTAAAAGTCGGGTGATTTCTTGTCACCTGCGAGTTACAGGTGGATACCGAAGCACGGTTGGCTATATTTGCTATCGTGGAAAAGAACCATGGGGTAATGTAAATGGAGGCCGGGCGGAGTCTATGTGTAGGTTAACTCATGTGATCTCGTCTGTGCCGATTATGGACCATATCGTTGTTGGGCACTTCTAACAAGATTGAACGCATGCCTCTCAATTAGCTTGCCGGATAACTCGTTCCGACCATGAAGCCGAGTAGCTCAACTCAGGCTGGGCCCCGTTCTATAAAAGTGCGCACTCTAGATTGTGTAGTAAGGATGTGCAGGGAGCTAGACGTGAGCCCAAGGGCATGTCGGGCCTGGACGTCCGAGCAACTGGTTGTCCCTGATTGTGCGGCGTTGGGCGAACCCACGAAATGTGGACCTGAGTTGTACCAAAGGTGACCTAAGGTGAACGTTGATCTGGTCTGCCTAGGTTTGTGTTAGGAATAAATTCCCATCTGGTTGAAATCGATTCAAATCGCTGTCTCTCCCGGACAGTGAGAAACTTGGCTAGTACCAACATCGTAGTAACTATGTTATGGAAAATGATGGTTATGATGAACATGGAATTACTACACCGGCTATGGTTACTATTGTATGCTACTAAATGATATACTACATGTTTGGCATAGGTTTGTTGCTAATCTAGAGATGAATAGCCATAATGAACTTGATGACCGAATTATAATTGTATAACTGAGTTAATCGCTTTTTATGCAAAATGTTGTCAAGCTACCTCCACTTACAAAGCCTTGCATAATCCTTGGAGTCACATTATTTTAGGTTTATGATGGGTAAGTCTAGCTGAGTACGTTCTCATACTCAAGGTTTTATTCCCATTGTTGCAGATGGTACAGTTTATCACGACTATTGTAAAAACTGCTTCTGTCCTGCCTTGGATGAGGAGTGAGCCCTAGGCAGGCAACTATTATTAATCCTTCTTACATGCTTTTGTGGGAGGGTGATCACAAGTTGGCACTGTATCTAAACTATGATGGCAAAAGTTAGCTTCACACTTTAATTTGCTTCCATTACTATTTACTAAATTTGGTTTGTAATAACCTTAATTCGTACTCTGATGAATGAACTATATTTGTGAACCTTATGTAGTATGTGAGATGTATGTTGAATCATGTACGATCTTTGTTGTATGTTGATGGGAAATCGAGCCCCATCGTGGTACTCGACGAACTACCGGGTTTATATGGGCTCAAGTATGACAGTGCAACCGCTTAGGGGCTACCATTATACTTGTGCTCTTATAAATTGGTTGGTTCTATGACAGTAACCATCTCTTGTAGCTAGTAAACTCACCCCTCATCTCAAGAGTTAAGTCTCTTGACTTGAGAATGAGGAAGGGTTGGAAAGCCCTAAGCCTTAGTGGCTAACCTCAACAACGTGGAGGTAGGCAAGCCTTGGTGGCGAGCTGAACCACGGGATAAATCATTATGTCACTTGTGGTTGATTTACATTACTTGCATGACATATTGTGGTTGAGGAGATTTCTAGGATTTCTAATCGATCTACTTGTGTGTGGTGTTCCTACTACTTCTAGCTCTTGATCTGTGATTGTCATAACTGCAGTAAGCTAGGAAATTTCTCTGATCTAAGTTTTTGTTCACAGATTTTGAACTGTGACTCAATGTTGTCTGCAGATGCGGCAGTGCCGTAGTCCGGCAGTGCCGCCCTCCATAGCGGCAGTGCCGCAGGGTGAATTTGATAAAAGTTTAAGTGTTTGTTTTGACAGGCCTATTCACTCCCCTCTAAGCCAACTAGAGATCCTACAAGTGGTATTAGAGCAAGGTTACCTCATATACGCTTCATTGCATGAGTTGTAGAGCCCGGAGGAGGAACTAGTGGCACGAAGCGGGTGGATGTTGACACGGACAGCAGCGAGCTGAGCGCATCGACAATAAGCAACACCACACTACTACATCTTGAGGCTACCGATGCCGAAGGAGCTCTCAATGAGAATGAGAGAAGAAAAAGGAAGGAAGAAAGAAAGCTAAAAAGAGAAGCTAGAGAGAAGAAGAAGGAGGAGAAGTGGTTAGAGGGGAAGAAGCAAAGGAAAGAAGAAAGAAGGCTCAAGAGAGAAGCAAGAAGAAAAAGAAGAGAAGCTAGGAAGAAGAAGGAAGAAGAAGAGAAGGCAACAAGTGCATCATCAAGCATATCAAGTAGTTCCGAAGATGAAGATGATGATGAGTCATACCAAGTGTCGAAGGGGAATAAGAAGGAGAAGAAAGGAAAGGGCATGGCCGACAACACCAAATATGCTGCCGTATCCTTTAACTATTCTTCTATTCCTATGACTAACCATGATCAGAGGTCTTTGATCAATGTGCCCATGGGCAAGTTACCTCATTTCAATGGGACTAACTTTGCCAAGTGGAAGCACTTGATGAGAGCCTATCTTATATGTCTTCACCATGGCATTTGGGAGATTGTTTGCAATGGATTTGAGCCACCTGTTGATCCCAAAAGCCCAACACTAGAAGAGATGAGAATCATTCACCTCAATGGTCAAGCCACAAGTGTGTTGCTTAGTGCCTTGGATGGTGATGAGTACAATAGAGTGATTGGAGTTGATGTTGCCAAGCAATTATGGGACACTTTGCACCTAGCACATGAAGGGGTTGACAAAGTGAGAAAGGCAAGAATTGACTTGTTGATGTCAAAGCTCAACTGGTTTGTAATCTTGGATGGACAGGGGCCACAAGAGATGTTTGATAGGTTGATGATGATGGTGGGCAAGATTAGAGGCTATGGTTGTGATGAGCTAGATGATCACAAAGTTGTCAAGATTATGTTGGAAGCTTATTCACCTAGAAATGAGACCGTAGTCACTCTAATTAGAGACAAGAAGAAGTTTGAGTACTTCACACCAAATGATGTACTTGGGAGGATCTTGACCTTTGACATGCAAAGAGAAGAAGCAAATGAGAGGAAGAAACTTGGAGAATTGCAAGCAAAGTTAGAGGGCATCAAGATCAAGATGTAGCTCTCAAGGCCAACAAATCAAGCAAGCAAGGCTCTACAAATAAGTCCAAGATCAACCAACAAGCTTCAACTAGCAAGCCCAAAGCAAGCAAGCAAGTTCAAGAAAGAGTAGAGACCACATCATCTTTAAGTGAAAGTGAAAATGATGATGATCAATATGAGAAAGTTGATGATGTTGCTCTCTTTATGAAGAGGTATCACAAGGGGCTAAAGAAGCAAGGCTACAAGGTAGTGAATAGAAGCTTTCCAAACAAGAAAAAAGGGCATGCTACAATTGTGGAAGCACCGATCACTTCATTGCCAAGTGTCCATATGAGATCAAGGACAACAAATACAAGAAGGACAAGAAAGAGGAGAAGGCCGACCATAAAAAGAGCAAGAAGTACATGGGAGAGGCTCACATTGGGCATGAATGGGACTCAACTAAAGAGAGAACAAGTGAAGAGGATGAGAAGGTTGCAACTATTGCTATTCACAAGTCCTCCCCTACACCAAGGCTCTTCAACGACATGTCCGATGATGACTACTACTCCCTTCACATTTGTCTCATGGCAAAGGGTGAGAAGGTAAAATCCAAATCGAAGGACAGATCTCCTCCACCTCCTAGAGATATCTCTAGTAGTGATATTAGTGATAGCTCTAGTGATGATGAATCTAGTGATGAAGAAACAAACATGATAACTAAAAATTTGGATGGAAAGACCAAATTATTCATCACTAAGCTAATGGAGGATTTAGAGAGTGTCCAAGTCGAGCTAGAATCTAGAGAAGAGACTCTTATCCAACAAGAGGATCTCTACATTGCTAGCAAAGAAGCTCTTGCATTATAGAGAAGTGAGGTGGAATCCTTGCGCAAGGCTTAGGCCAAAGAGCGAGAGGACCATGCTATTACAAAGAAAGAAAATAAAGCTCTCAAGAAAAAGTATTGTGACTTGGATGAAAAGCACAAAGAACTTGAGATGCAATATGACATTCTTTGGGATAGCAACTCACATCTCCCTAAGGCAAAGGAAACCTCTACTCCCTCCACTAGTCAAGGTTGTGGAAAATGTTTTAATCTTGATTTGAATGCTTATTCCACTAACCTTGCAAACATGGAGGCTATGAGAAAAGAAATTGCTAGGCTCAATGAAGTCATTGGAAAAGGGTGGATAGGTAAGACCCAATCCAATGACAATAAGAATGATGAATCAAAAGGGCCACAATTCAAGCAAGGAAGGTACCCTCAATCAAGCATGGGCTTGGACACACAAAAGGAGCCAAGACAAATGGAAGAAGGATAGTGAATGGCTATGAGTGTGTGCAGTTTGAATGGAAGGGAAAAATTGGTATAGATCAGCCTGCATAGATCGCGGCAGTGCAGTGTCCCCGAGCGGCAGTGCCGCACCCCACAAAAAATGGGAAGGCTACCAATTCTACTCCTGATCAAACTAAGCCCAAGAAGAAGGTGTACTAGGAGAAACAAGTTTTCCAGAAGCCTAAGGAATCAGTGTGGGCCACCAAGAATAAGTATGCCTATCAACCGAAGACTTTTGCACCTAGACAAAACTTGACATCATGCTTTATTTTGAGGAACAATAGCAGTGGGAAAGTGGTTGCAAAATATGTTGAAAAGGAAGCCAACATAAATAGGAATACTTCTATTTGGGTTCCTAAGATTCTTGTGACTAACATGCAAGGCCCCAAGTAAAATTGGGGACCTAAATCTTGCAACTAAACTTATTTTGTAGGCATACTCCTCCGGTGGATCAAGTTAGGTGCTTGATAGTGGATGTACAAATCATATGACCGGAGAAAGGAGTATGTTCTCATCATATTCCCTAATGATGCACTCAACTAAAAATATTGTCTTTGGAGACAATTCAAAAGGGGATGTGATTGGTCTCGGTAAAGTTGCTATAACCCTTGCGCATTCAATTACAAATGTATTACATGTTGATTCGTTGAGTTACAATTTGTTGTCTATTTCTCAATTGTGTGAAATGGGCTACAATTGTCTCTTTTCGGATGAGGGTGTGGAAGTCTTTAGAAGGGAGGATTCCTCTATTGTGTTTATGGGTCAATTAAAGAACACTCTTTACTTAGTTGATTTCAACAAAAGTAAAGCTAAGTTTGAGACTTGTTTAGTGGCAAAATCCATCATGGGTTGGCTTTGGCATCGCTGACTAGCCCATGTTGGGATGAGGAACTTAGCCAAACTTCTAAAAGATGAACACATCCTTGGACTAACAAATGTTCACTTTGAGAAAGATAGGATTTGTAGCGCTTGTCTAGCCGGAAAGCAAGTTGGAGCACCTCACCCACCAAAGAGCATCACAACCACCAAGCAGCAATTGGAGCTAATACATATGGATCTCTTTGGACCAGTCACCTACCTAAGTATCGAGGGTAACAAATATGGTCTTGTTATTGTTGATGACTATTCCCGTTTAACTAGGTATTTTTCTTGCATGACAAGTGTCAAGTTCAAGAGAAGGTGAAGATATTTGTTAGAAGAGCTCAAAAGGAGTTCAGTCTTCCCATCAAGAAAGTGAGAAGCGACAATAGGACTGAATTCAAGAATACTCTAGTTGAGGAGTTTCTTGATGGGCATCAAGCATGAGTTTTCAACTCCATACACACCTCAACAAAATGGTGTAGTAGAAAGGAAGAACCGTACACTCATTCACATGACAAGGACAATGCAAGATGAGTACAAGACACCAGACATCTTTTGGTGTGACATCGTCAACACCGCTTGCCATGCCATCAACCGCCTCTACCTACACAAGAAGTTGAAGAAAACTTCATATGAGCTTCTAACCGGTAACAAACCTAGGGTATCTTACTTTAGATTGTTTGGGTGCAAGTGTTTCATACTTAACAAGAAACCCAAAATCTCTAAGTCTGTGCACCTAACGTTGATGAAGGTTTTCTTCTTGGTTATGGATCAAATGATCATGCCTACCGTGTCTTCAACAAAACCTCTGGGAGAGTTGAGATTGCGGTAGACATGACATTTGATGAATCTAATGGCTCTCAAGTGGAGCAAGTTGATTTAAGTGTTGTAGGAAAGGAGGATCCACCATGTGAAGCAATCAAGCAATTGGCTATTGCTGATATTAGACCACAAGAAGAAGAAGTGACTGAAGTGGAGGTTCCTCAAGTTGCTGCTGCACCTATTTCCGCTGACGTACCTGATGCTACACTACAACAAGCATCTGCTGCAACTCCAGATTGCGGTAGCGCCGTACTTGAGGGCGGTAGTGACACCTACATAGTCAGCAGCAGCTGATTCAACTCTAGCTCGAGGACAAAACCTACAACCCATATTTGAGCAAGATGATGATGAAGATCCAGAAGATGAACAAGAGGCCATTGAGCATCCAAGGCTAAGGCAAACAATTCAACAGGATCATCCCGTTGACAACATCCTTAGGAGTCTTCGAAAGGGGGTAACAACTCATTCATATTTAGGAAACTTTTGCCAATTTTACTCATTTGTTTCCTCTTTGGAGCCTCTTAAGGTAGAACAAGCACTTGGAAACCTAGATTGGGTGATGGCCATGCAAGAAGAGCTAAATAACTTCGAAAGAAATGAAGTGTGGACTTTGGTGGAATGACCCAATACCAAAGTCATTGGCACCAAGTGGGCCTTCCGCAACAAGCAAGATGAGATGGAGTTGTGACAAGGAACAAGGCAAGGTTGGTTGCTCAAGGTTTCACTGAAGTAGAGGGCTCGGACTTTGAAGAAACATATGCACCGGTGGCAAGACTTGAAGCAATTAGAATGCTTCTAGCCTATGCCGCACATCACAACTTCAAGCTACATCAAATGGATGTGAAGAGTTTATTTCTCAATGGCTCTATTCAAGAACTTGTCTATGTTGAGCAACCACTGGGGTTTAAAGATCACAAGTTTCCCGACCATGTCTACAAACTCCAAAAGGCACTCTATGGGCTTAAGCAAGCACCAAGAGCATGGTATGAATGCCTTAAGGAATTCTTGCTTAAACAAGGCTTTGAAATAGGCAAAGTCGATCCTACCCTTTTCACTCACAAAGTTGGCAAAGATATATTTGTGTGCCAAATATATGTCGATAACATAATATTTGGTAGTACTAATCATTCTTTTTGTGAGGAATTTAGTAGTATCATGACCAAGAGGTTTGAGATGTCCATGATGGGTGAATTGAAGTTCTTCCTTGGATTCAAATCAAGCAAATGAAGGATGGAACTTTTATTAGCCAAACGAAGTACACCCATGATATGCTCAAGTTTGACATGGTGAATGCCAAGCCTATCAAAACTCCCATGCCAACCAATGGACATCTAGATCTCAATGATGAAGGGAAAGCCGTGGATACTAAGGTATATCGCTCCATGATCGGCTCTCTACTTTATTTGTGCGCATCTAGGCCTGATATTATGCTTAGTGTGTGCATGTGTGCTAGATTTCAAGCTAACCCAAAAGAGTGTCACTTAGTGGCCGTTAAGAGAATCTTGAGATATTTAGCACACACTCCTAACCTTGGCTTGTGGTATCCTAAGGGCTCTAGGTTTGATCTACTTGGGTATTCGGATTCCGATTACGCTGGTTGCAAAGTAGATCGAAAGAGCACTTCGGTGACATGTCAATTCCTTAGACGGTCCCTAGTGTCTTGGAGTTCTAAAAAGAAAAATTGTGTATCCCTTTCCACCACCGAGGCTAAGTATGTTGCAGCCGGTGCATGTTGTGCTCAACTACTTTGGATGAGGCAAACCCTTCAAGATTTTGGATGTCACTTCACAAAAATCCCACTCTTGTGTGACAATGAAAGTGCCATAAAGTTAGCCAACAATCCTATAAGCCACTCAAGAACTAAGCACATAGACATCCAACATCATTTCTTGAGAGATCACGAAGCCAAAGGAGATATCGAAATTCGCCATGTGAGCACCGAAAAGCAACTAGCCGATATCTTCACTAAGCCTCTTGATGAGTCAAGGTTTTGTGCTTTGCGTAGTGAGCTAAATATTCTTGATTCTCATAACATGGTTTGAACTATAGCACACCTTGATTGATGAACTAGCATGGATAGGAGAAATGAATTGTAAAAGTATAAATATTGTGCTTAAAATGTTCTATCATAAGAAATAAGTGCATTATGATAACTGTTTGTGTTTATTATTTATTGTTGATCATAGTGTGCTTGAGATATGTGTCCATATCCTATATATACAGAGGTATTTAGTTAGTAGCTAAATTTGTTGTACTAGGAAGTGCGGCTGTGCCGTGCCTGCCCTGCGGTAGTGCCACATGTGGACTGCAGTAGTGCCGCACTTTGATTTTCAATCGAAATTCAGCCCATGATAGCAGTTACCATGGGGGCCCATTTACTCTTCTTATTTCACCTAGCCCCAAGGTAACTCTCTCCTTATTGTCACCTGTAGCCGCCGCCTCTCTCTATCTCCTTTCTCTCCCTCTTACGAACAGCGCCTCCATGCCGACGCCCTGCACCGCTGCCACCTCCGACAGTGCTGCACTGTGCTGCTGGTCTTCCTTGTCATTGTTAGCAGCCACTATAGCTCGTGGATGGAGCCATTTCATCTCTTTCCTCCTCAATCCATGAAAACCAAGGTGAAACCCTAAATCCTTCCTGATCTATGCAATGTGTCGATTCTAGTTGTCTTGGATGGTTGATTGGAAGGTATATAGTAGTTTGGATGGTGTATTGAGGATTGATTGAAGTAGAAATCATGATTCATCTTTGGAACCAAACTGACTGCTATGGCAGTGCCGCACCTCTGTGGCAAATATGGCAATGCTACACTCCTGGTTCAATGGTTGACTCACTTTATCTATTTCACTCAGCACCCATTGCTAAGATTCATGATTGTATAGTGGGCTAGGAGTTAAATTGTGAAGTAAGTTCAGTAGACAAGAAGATGCAAAGTGCAGTCTTGGTGAAACAGCTGGTGTGGCAGTGCCGCTTCTAGGTGCGGCAGTGCCACACATTTGGGGGTAGTACCTCATCAGCTGCTTCTCTCGCTTGCACATTGACTCTTCTTGATTACTTAACTTGATTTATAGGGTAACTCCAACTCTCCATTTGTACAGTTTCTCATTTTGGTCTATGTTTTCGCGTAGATGGCCTCTGGAGGTGATGATGACTAGAGGGAGAAGAGGAAGATGATAGAGCCTCAAGATAAGTAGATGCCTTGTTGTGGTTGTGGCAGGACCATAGGGGGCAGCAGTAGTGCAGCAAGTAGAGATGTTGCTAGAGATAGGGGAAGGAGAGATCAAATGATCCAGGAGGAGAACTTGGAGAGGGCTGGCTACACTATTCCTCTAGGTGCTTGCCCAGATATGCCACCTCATCTTGAGGAGTTTCATAGGAGCTACATTAGAGAGTATTCTGAGGATGTAGTCATGAGGCGTCCTGTTGACACACGTGCTCATCCCGTGCTCAACTGTGCGGGAAAGCTAAAGATGGTGGAGGAAGCACATGAGAACAATCCCTGTGAGCAGCCAAAGGATTTGAAGATAGACTATAGGTTTCGGAATGAGTTTCATTCCAACTTTTATGCATTTGTGAACTTCAATTCCAAGAAATCCAAAGTTGTCATGATGCAGTATGTTGATTGGGAGGAGATGAAGCCAAAAAATAATCCAGAATTCAATAAGGTGATCAAAGCTTGTGAATTGTTTGACCTCACTAAAATTATGAGCTTCAGATATAATTGGAATGAGGAAGTGTTAGCCTAGTTCCATGCCACTTTCTTCTATAGTATCTACACTAATGAGATTCACTAGATGATAGAGGGATGGCATTATAGAGTTGATTTTGTGACTTTTAGCCGGATTCTCAGATTTGGAGAGGAGGAGCGGGGCTTCACTTACATTCATGAGGAGGCTAGAGCTGAGATCCGTGACATTGCATATATGTGGATTGACAGGAGAAATGCAGATAGGAAAGTCAGTGGCCTAAAGAGCTATTATTACATTCTGAACAATTTAATCAGGCACACTGTCAATCCCAAGGATGGAGAAGCTTCTAATCTTAATGGATATACGAGGAATGTGCTTGCTAGATTTGTTCCTAGAGGTGATAGGTTTAATGCCCCTCGCTTCATGTGGTGTGAGCTGAGAATGCCATGGAGGATGGGAGAAAGGGGATACCCTATGCCCCCTATCTCATATTTATGATTGAGAGGGTCTATGGCTACAGATTTGAGAAAGATGGTCTTCACACTGTCTAGAAAATTGAGAAGACCCAAGGGGCAGGTGCTAGCAGGGCAGTGAGACGCTCTCCATCAATTGTGGAGATGCCTGAGTCATCCCGCTCTAGGCCTCTCAAGGAAAAGAAGATGGAGAAATTTGGGAAATGGATCAAGGCCATCTTCACCACATGCACTTATGTAGCGAGGATCGCACATCAGGACCGGTTGGAGAACCATGAAGCCAACGGGGAGGCTAGAGAGCGTGCAGGGCTCCCACCTCTTTCTTCAATTCAGTCACTGTTGAGGTTTGATGACATCCCTAGTCTTTCTGAGACAGATTCAGAGGATGAGGAGGAGTAGTTGTAGCCAGAGCTTGACCCTCACATGAGTTTGAGGTCCACTTTGTAATCCATGAGGAGAGCACCAGGCGTGAGCACCACACTTCGACCACTCATCGCTAAGGGAGGACGATGGTGTCTTCTTCTTCCTCGGACGACAACGACGATGATGATAGTGGAGAGGAGGATATTGCAGGTGCTAGTGGGGCTGCTGGTGGGGATGATATCGATTGGGACACCATCCAAGAGGATGAGGTGTGAGTGTTGGTCTTTCTTCTTTTCTTCTCTTTTTGGTGCTTTATGCCAAAGGGGGAGAAAATTAGAGGGGTCAACAACTTTTTCGATGCCATGGAGAGGAGGTTGTTGCAGCTAGAGTCATGTTGATATCTGTTAGGTGAGAGTTAGAGAGTCCATTAGAAACTCTATTTTATGTAATAATGCTACTTAAGTACTTTTTATATGTGTGGGATATGGACATATATTAATCTATGATGTCACTTGTGATACAATTGTGCTACAATATATATCTTTATATGTATCACATGTTGTGTGGTGTCTATTCTGATATGTGCTGTTACAGCAGGTGCGGCAATGCCACACCCAGCTACAATAGCAAACCATGTTGTGCATAAACTATCATTTGCATCACGTTTTACATTCCTGACACAGTATGCAGCACCCCACAAGAGCATGGATGTAGGGGGAGACCCATCACTTTCACTAAAATGTGAATTTTGGCCTCTTATGCCAATTTGAGAATTCAATTCTCTATTCACATACTTAGGGAGAGGCTCTACAACCATGGCTCAAAAATCTCAGTATTTATTTCATATCTTTTGTAAGCTCTAATTGGGTTGTCATCAATCACCAAAAAGGGGGAGATTGAAAGTGCAATCAAGCCCTAATTGTGGGTTTTGGTGATAATGACCACGCAATTAGAGAACTAATGAGATTTATCGAGATGACAAGTAGGGAATTCATGTTCGAGGATGCTACATGAAATGGGGGAGCCCCCAATTACAAATGTAGATGGCTTCAAACTCAAAGGAGGTTTAAATTCTTTTATATTTTGAATTTAAGTATAGGAAAAGCCATACTATAAAGGGGGACACAATGCTTAAGCTAATATGTGCTACCAAGTGCTTAAACATACACATGTATCTTCAGATTCATAGTCAAGATAGTCTACACTTCACTCTTACCCTTGCCGTCTTGCGAGATGCGGCACTGCCGCACTTGAAGAGAGACACTGCCGTAGTACGGCACTGCCGTGACTTAAGTAACCATTGGGGGCTGGGGGGTATTTATACCCTTCCCCTTCCTTCCCAATGGCACTCTACCCTCTTCCTCACTTTAGCACACCCAAAATAGAGAAGGAGCTCTCTCTCTCTCTCCCTCCATTATTGACCTCAAGCCCCAAGCAAATCCATTGATTTCCCCATCAATCCTTGAGGGAAAAGGGTCCAAAACTCGATTAGAGAGCAGCTCCATTGATTCTCCAACTCTAAAGAGCACTTGGTTCACATTTTGGCCGACGGTTGTGCTTGTTACTCTTGGAGCTTAGCTCCTAGCTGGCTAGAGCATCGCTCGTGGAGCTTGCCAACTTATGTGGCAGCCCCGGGAGGTTTGTAACCATCTCTTGAAGCTAGTAAACTCACCCCTCATCTCAAGAGTTAAGTCTCTTGACTTGAGATCGAGGAAGGGTTCGAAAGCCCTAAGCCTTAGTGGCTAACCTCAACAATGTGGAGGTAGGCAAGCCTTGGTGGTGAGACAAACCATGGGATAAATCATTGTGTCACTTGTGCTTGATTTACATTACTTGCATGACATATTGTGGTTGAGGTGATTTCTAGGGTTTCTAGTCGATCTACTTGTTTGTGGTGTTCCTACTACTTCTGGCTCTTGATCTGTGATTGTCATACCTACAGTAAGCTACGAAATTTATCTGATCTAAGTTTTAATTCACGGATTTTGAACTATGACTTGAAGTTGTCTACAGGTGTGGCAGTGCCACTGTTATGGTCCAGCAGTGCTGCAGTCCGATAGTGCCGCCCTCTAGAGGGGCAGTGCCATAGTGTGAATTTGATAAAAGTTTGAGTGTTTGTTTTGACAGGCCTATTCACCCCCTCTAGGCCAACCAGAGATCCTATAGGGGACCACACGTAATCTGCCCTCACAGGCCATGACATTTTGGCCGCCCGAGAAGAGCAGATCTGGTCATCTAGAAGGTGAAATGCCTTCGAGATGAACTGCATGGGTTTTGCATACCTAAGTTTATTCTACGCTACGTCTTAGTCGGCCACGTTCATCGATCGCCTCAATGTGTGTTTGTGAATGCGATCAAATAATGAAGAGAGGGATAGGATTGATATCACCGGTGTTTGTTGGGGAGTGAACATTTGCCCTACTACTGCCGCTCACACCGAGGTGAGCTCCCGAGCACTAGCTTGTGGTGGAGTTGTCATGGCTCTCGGGCTTCAGGTTGGTGAGGGCGCTTCCTAGTTACTTGGGGTAGTCGTAGTTGGCGTAGATCGTCCTCTCGTGCTACCTCAGGCTCTGCCTTGCTGGCTTGTTGTCCTCGGTGGGCCCGTGAGCCCTAGGGTATGACCCCTTCATGCCGCTCCTATTATAGTGTAGAGCCAGGAGGACTTGTGCATTCTAGTGCTTGAGTCCTCCTAGTGCGACGACGTCGCTGCCATCGTGTTCCCGCCTTTGGTTGTGGTCGCTGCTCTCAACTGAGGGCTGGCATAGCTTGTTGCTGTGGAAGCTGGTTATGAGTGCCACGCGTTTTGGTCCACTCATCATGGAGCGTGGTGCGCTTAGGAAACCTACTTCGTCAGATGCTCGTGCCTCCAAATAACAGCTAATAGTTCGTGGAGACTTGTCATGCGTCCTATTTGTCATGTAGGGTTGGGTCCTGGTTCTGGGCTTGGTCCTGCATGGCATGGCACCGGGTGGCCATCCGATCACCAACAACCATGCCACGCAGCGGCAGGTATCTATGTCGCTGGTGTGTGCCCTAGCTCATTCTATTTTTCTAGTGGTAGAGATGTTGTCAGGGGCATGATTCTACCATAGGGTTTAGCTTTTTCACGCAGTGAGTTTGGATTGGGTATAAGCCGATGATAGGCGTTGATCCATTGGTTCGAGCGATCTCGTGATTCCCTAGAAGTTTCTCGGGTGAGCTCGCCATGAGCCGCGAGCTTTGGGCTTCCTGGGTGGAAGTCTTGGCCGTGACCAGTGCTGAGAGAGGGCACTAGTCCCCCTACGCAGGTGAACTCTAGGGTGTAGCCCCCGTGGGGAGTTCTGAGAGTATGTCCACCATGGGTCACGGGGCCCAGACCTCCAGGGTAGAGGTTTGAGCCACAACTAAAGGCAGGAGTGGGCGCTAGCCCTCAAAGGTGGTCAACCGTGTGGTTCCCCAAAGAGATGTGGTCAGACAAGGCCATTTCCTGGGTGAGTTCATTGCAAACCATGGACCTTTGGTTTCCTGGATGGGAGACCTAGCCATAGCCAGTGATGAGTAAGGGTCCTAGCCCATGTGGATAGGTGAACTCTAGGATGTAGCCCCCAAGGGGAGTTCCAAGAGTGTGCCTACCGTGGGCCATGGGATCAAGATTTCTAGGGTGGAGGTCTAAGCCAGGGCTATAGGCGGACGCAAACACCGGCCCTTTGGTGCCGACGGGCTTGCAGTTTTTGTGGCGGATGTGGCCACCATTGGACATTCCACGAGCGAGTCCGCCAGCGGTGCGAGGAGCCATCGCTTCCTCCTCAATAAATGAGAGTGAGTGACTGTCCCCTACCTGGCACGCCAACTATCGGTGTTTTGTAAACTAGACTAGTAATCTTATACATCTGCCGCGCTGCTCTAGGAAGATGATGGTAGCATCCAAAAGACACGAGAATTTATACTGGTTCAGGCCAGAGCCCTATGTCTAGTCTCAGAGATGATTAAGTGCATGTTGCTCACTTGAATGCTCTGAAGTTCTTACAATGGGGGTGCAAGAATGGTGGAAGAGATGGAAGGACCTAAGCTAGGTGAAGGGCTGCCCGAAGTGAAGCTCCAGGAGCCCTACTACGATGGTGAATGAATGGAAAATGGTAGAGGATTCAGAATATCTAGAGAGGGTGCCTTGGCTGCCCTTATATAGAGTTCAAGGCCAAGGCGCATACAAAGCAGGAGGTTCTCCTGGCTAAAGGGTCAAGATCCTGAGGGAGGGCCTAGATAACTTGGCTTGCAAGCTACACTGTCAACTGGTGCACGTTCGGTAGTGGCTATCGTCATGGCCTTCTGGCGGTGTCATGGCAGGATGTGACATGGCGCTACTATGTCGGCCATGGCAGCACTATAGCCTTGATGGTAGTTCGTCAGTCATCCTATGCAATGTGGTGTCCATCGTGGCCTTTGTCATTGTCTCCTAGTTTCCAGGGGCATTGTACCATAAGTAGGTAGCTGCCCTAGGTCATTGATCGCTTGGTTCCCTTTGCGGGGCTTATGGCCATGACCGTGATTGTCGGGGTCAGGGCACTCTGCCAGTCTGGATGGCATTTTCATCAAGCCCCTTTTCATGGATCCCCATCTCGTAGTGGGTGGGATCATACAAGCATCTAGTCGGTCTGTATTTTGATGGTGGGTGTCGTACCCGTTGCCACCATGGTGCGGTGTTGTCTCGTCGGTGCAGCTTGGCACAGGGATGGTGTCTGATTAGGCTGAGGTGACTACTGTCCCCTTGGTCCTTGCTTGGTCAGTGTACCTAGATACGCTTGACCTCCCCCCATCCCTCCCGGAGATCATGATGGGGAGAGGTCATGCGTCTAGCGAGTGTTGTGTGCTATGGCGAACGGAAGGGGTCGGGGATGACCCCGGCCTTGGCGGCTGGTCCACTCCACTAGTCTTTCAATGGGCCTCAGTCGTTTGGGCCCTTGCTAACTATTGTGTTTTAGGCGACGTGGCCTACTAACTAATCGGTGTGTTGAGACACCCTGAGGTTATTATCCTGACACCTATGCACACCATCTTGTTACTTTTGTTCATCCATGTAGCATCTGTCTCCTCTATGTAAACCACAAATCCTTTGTATCCATTCATAACTTGTCTAGACAAGCAACCAAGGCCCGGTAGGTCACTGATTGTTACGAATAGCAATGCTTTCAGATAAAAGTGTTCTTTCTTGTACTCGTCCCACACCTTAACCTTTGATGTCCACATTTCCATTAGCTCATCCACCACTGGTTGTAGGTAGATGTTGGCATTTCGTAACATCACTACTAAGAACAAGGTTTTAAGATTAATCTCTAGCAATGATGCTAGAAATGCTTGTTAGTATTTACTTATGACTTGAAAGGATAACTGTATGAATAAAAAAGGATCTGTAAGTGCACAGATAATATACCATTGTAGCATTTCACCCGGGAGCATTCCAGGTATCGTTATTTATATTTTTACCATAGGGAAGGACAGGCAGTTGGAATATGTTGATAACTTATACACATGATTGAGAAATAACCCATGACCAAACTTCTACTCATAATAGGGGTAAGTCAAGAGATAAATATGATAAGCAATGATAAATGATCACTCAGACTACTGCTTTCTATGGCATTAGCATTGTTAAGTTAGAATATTAGAGGAATAACTCCTAAGTCATTCTTAATTACAAGTCAAATCATACACTGATTATTGCAATTACACTTAGTAGTCATGGCTAAGATCAACTTCATATCTACACATAAGGGATATTACTAAGGAAGATTAAGAACAGAGCTAGTCTTCCGTCATAACCGCATCCTACTTGTCCTATATTCGGGGAGTGGACTACAAAGGACTCAAGAGGAGTGTCACATCTGAGATCTACCACATGGCCCAGAATATAGGGTGCATCAACAGGTAAACAACGTATAAGCACCACGCTTACACAATGTCAACCACTCAACCCGTGTACATTAGAGTGAGCGCTATAAGAAATTATGCTTGAATATAATGATAATCTATCTATACTAAGTATATAATCAAAGTAGACGATGAACATTATATCTAGGAACATGAATGATATAAAGAACATTGTCATAACAATTGTAACAAACATATAAAAGTAATGAGAGATACAAATGAGAGATGAGGTACAAGAACTATACCAAACCATGCTCTTGACAAGATCAGGCAGGATTAGGGTTTCTGTCTTCTTGACTGACTAGATCAGGGTTTGATTATCTCTGGGGGTGGTAGGGGCTGATATATATAGGCCATAGCATCCATTTTGAGCCCTCAAATCAAACCAACTTGAAAGCATGGCATAGATGCAATCTAGGAGGCGGTGGAGAACCAACATTCGAAGGAGAGGCTAACGGGTGGGGCCCATAGACCGGTCATCCTGCAGGCGGCGTCTCACCCTCCGCAACGGTGTGGTGTCCTCTTGAGTCTTCTGGAACCTTCTAGGGTTGTTTTCGCTATGGATAAGCATGATTAACTCTGACATATAGGTTCACCTTGACAGTTTTCTGGATAAACCCTGCTAAAAACATAGATTCACCAAAACTTGTGGAATTTGTTAGTTTAAACCACTGAACCTATGTTGGTGATTACTTTCATACCCTTATACATGTTATATTGATAGTTTATAGTGTTTGCTATCTACCATCAACAAACTCCCCCAAGCTTAACCTTTGCTCATCCCTGAGCAGAGTTAAACTCAGCAAAATAGATCAGGAGTTTTTAGGATTTTTGAAAACATCAAAGCAACTCCTCAAAAGTACACATGCGTTCAAACAAGAATTCTCCTCCGGATTAGAATAAACCGATCTAACTTTCAAACTTACCCATATTGTAACACCCCGGCTCAGGGCTTAATAGGATTAATAGGATACTCGTACCAACAAGTTGCAACTTCTTTTCTGGAAGCCCATCTCTTAAGAACTCCAAGGTTAAGCGTGCTTGGCCTAGAGCGATGGGTGACCGACCGGGAAGTTCTTCTCGGGTGCGCATGAGTGAGGACAAAGTGCGCAGAAAAGACAAGTGTTGGTCTGTGAGGGTAGTCTATATCCTAGTTAAGTTGCCAGATGTAAGCGGGCCCAGCCTCGGAGAGGTGGGACGTTACAGAATGGTATCAGAGCCGACTCTCGCGGTTGCACGGGCGCGTGTGTCGTAGTTGCGCAGGTATGGTGCGCATGGCTGGTGTGGATCCAGCGTGGTCACATAGCATGGCACATGCGCTGGCACTGGACACACGGACGTGGCTAAGAGGGGACGTTCCTGGCTTGAGATTGATCGACGAGGACATCGATCTCTTAAGGGGGTGAGGATATAACACCCCGGCTCAGGGCTTAATAGGATTAATAGGATACTCGTACCAACAAGTTGCAACTTCTTTTCTGGAAGCCCATCTCTTAAGAACTCCAAGGTTAAGCGTGCTTGGCCTAGAGCGATGGGTGACCGATCGAGAAGTTCTTCTCGGGTGCGCATGAGTGAGGACAAAGTGCGCAGAAAAGACAATGTTGGTCTGTGAGGGCAGTCTATATCCTAGTTAAGCTGCCAGATGTAAGCGGGCCCAGCCTCGGAGAGGTGGGACGTTATAGAAGGTGGCGGCGAAGCTCATCGCCGGTGACCTCTCCGGCGAAACCATCGATGCTACTGTGTTCGCCTTACTCATGCGCACCTAGTGGAACCATCTATTGAAGCTATCGTCACCGGTAAGGGTAATGGCGACAGCCATGGCGGCGCACGGCCGCGGCTTGACCGGCTCTGACGAAACTATGGCGCTAGGGCTCGAATGGGTGACCCTACAAGCATCAGTGGCATGCACTGGTCCTAGTGCAAGGCAGAGGAGGGATGGCAATGGCGCGAGGAGAGCTGGCCACGTGGAGCGCTAACTCCGGCGAGGTCCGACAAGGCGGTGGTGGGGAAAAACGGTGATTTCATCCTTACCAAGGCGAAATTGGCATGACGGTGGGGTGGAGGAGGTAGAGGGAAACACGGCGAGGCTCTGGGTGAGCTGGGCGACGCGTTTTTGCCAGGACGCGGGAGCTAGGCGAGGGCGAAGGTCCGGCTATGGGCAACTGCAAGTGTGTCACCTTCAATGAGTTTATTAGTGACACCCTGACTCAGGAGAATAATGACAAGATATATGCTGCTTCCAAGAACCACAAAAGAAACTTTGAGGCTGGTGCTTCTCAGTCTAAGGCTCCAATAGTTTCCAAGACCCGGTACCGCCCACCTCAGAAAAAGAATCAAGCTAAAACCGGTTTCCGCAAGGGGTACACAATTTCCTTGCCAAAGAATACCTCTGGGCAGGGCAACTCCAATGCCCCACCAGCGAACAGGCCGTGCTGGAACTGTAACCAGCCTGGTCATTGGGCAAATAAGTGTCCCTATCCTCCCAAGAATGCTCAAGGAAACGTCCGTCAGGGGCGTGTTCACTACACTACTGTGGAGGAAATTCCTGCTGGTGAAGTGGTCACCGCTGGTAAGTTCCTTGTTAATGATCACCCTGCAGTTGTGCTCTTTGATTCGGGTGCTTTGCACTCCTTTGTGAGTTCTACTTTTGCGTCTATGCATAAGATGAATGTGATTACAATTGTCAAGGGTGGTTATTGTATTAGTGCTGCTGGAAATAATATCCTGACTAACCAAGTAGTTAAAGATGTAAAGCTTGAGATTGGGGATCGAGAGTTCCTTACGGATCTTGTAGTTCTACCGGGGGTAGGAATTGATGTAATCCTAGGAATGAAGTGGATGAGCGGGAATGGAGTGTTGATCGATACCTCAACCCGTGTGGTAATGTTGAGGGATCCTATGGATAAGAAGGGTTTTCTAGTGCAGTTACCTCGTGATATCTCTATCCACAATACAGCCAATGCTACCCTAGCCAAAGCCATTGAGGATCTACCGGTTGTCTGTGAGTTTCCAGATGTCTTCCCTAATGACTTGCCTGGATTACCTCTGGACCGTGATGTAGAATTCAAGATAGAACTCATTCCGGGTACGGCTCCTATTTCTCGAAGGCCCTATAGAATGCCGCCCAATGAGTTGGCTGAGCTGAAGAGTTAGTTGAATGAGCTATTAAAGAAAGGTTTGATTCGGCCTAGTTCTTCTCCTTGGGGTTGTCCGACTATATTTGTGAAGAAGAAGGACGAATCTTTGCGCATGTGCGTGGATTATCGCCCCCTAAATGTTGTTACTATCAAGAACAAATACCCTCTTCCTCGCATCGATATTCTGTTTGATCAGCTCTCCAAAGCTAAGGTATTCTCCAAGATCGATTTGAGGTCTGGCTACCATCAGATCAAAATTCGTCCTGAAGATATACCTAAGACAGCTTTCTCTACTCGTTATGGCTTGTTCGAATACCTCGTCATGTCCTTTGGGTTGACCAATGCTCCGGCACACTTTATGTACCTGATGAATTCTGTATTCATGCCGGAATTGGACAAGTTTGTCGTCGTGTTTATTGATGATATCCTGGTATATTCTCAGAATGAAGAAGAGCATGCTGAACATCTGAGAATTGTTTTAACTCGGTTGCGTGACAACCAGCTTTATGCTAAGTTCAGCAAGTGCGAATTCTGGTTGAACAAGATACCTTTTCTAGGTCATGTGTTATCTGGTGATGGAATTTTGGTTGACCCTACTAAGGTGCAAGAAGTCCTTGAGTGGAAGGCACCTACTACGGTCACAGAAGTCCGAAGTTTCCTGGGTTTGGCTAGCTTTTATCGTCGCTTTATCCCGGATTTCTCAAAAGTCGCCAAGCCCATGACTCGACTGCTTCAAAAAGATGAGAAGTTTGTGTGGACTCCGAAGTGTGAAGAGGCTTTCCACACTTTGCGGACCTTACTAACCTCTGCTCCTGTATTGGCACAACCGGACATCGAGAAGCCTTTTGATGTCTACTGTGATGCATGTGGCACCGGTTTGGGGTGTGTTCTTATGCAGGAGGGCCGAGTAATTGCTTATGCTTTGCGCTAGCTTCGAAAGCATGAAGTGAACTATCCTACCCATGACTTAGAGCTAGCCGCGGTTGTTCATGCCCTGAAGATTTGGAGACATTACTTGCTGGGTAATGTGTGCAACATCTATACTGACCATAAAAGCCTCAAGTACATCTTTACTCAACCCGAGTTGAACATGAATCAACAACGATGGTTAGAATTAATCAAAGACTACAACCTTCAAGTTTACTACCATCCTGGTAAGGCAAATGTGGTTGCTGATGCCTTAAGCAAAAAGGCCCATTGCAATTCCTTAGTTAGTGAAGACTTTTTCATCTGGCACACCTCCTTCATCCTGTGGTACTCCACAATATCACTGTGGATTGCTCTCTTAGAAGTCGAATTATCGAACTCCAGAAGACTGATGTGGGTGTGTTTCACATCAAGCGGAAGATGAAAGAGAAAGAAACCAAGCACTTTAGGGTCGATGACAAGGGAATTCTCTGGTATAATGATAGGCTTGTGGTACCCAATGACAAAGAACTTAGAAATCAAATTATGGCTGAAGCCCATTCTTCTAAATTGTCCATCCATCCTGGTAGCAGTAAAATGTATCAAGATCTTAAGTTGTATTATTGGTGGACCAAGATGAAGAAAGAAATCGCAGCTTACGTGGCAAGGTGTGATAACTGTTGCAGAGTCAAGGCTATTCACATAAGGCCCGGATTATTACAGCCACTCTCTATTCCTGGCTAGAAGTGGGAAGAAATTAGCATGGATTTCATTGTTGGATTATCCACTACCAAAAAGGGTTGTGATTCCATCTGGGTTATCATAGATCGTCTAACTAAATCCGCTCACTTTATTCCGGTCAAGTCTACATATCACCCGCACAATTATGCTGAGATTTATTTTCAACAAGTGTTACGTCTCCATGGTGTGCCCAAATCTATTGTTTCTGATAGAGGACCGCAATTCACGGCTCGCTTTTGGGAGTGCTTACATCAGAATCTTAGCACTCATCTAATCCACAGTTCTGCCTATCATCCGCAAACATCAGGACAGACTGAGCGTGTTAATCAAATTCTTGAAGACATGCTTAGAGCTTGTCTTATCTCTTACAAAGGCTCTTGGGAGGACTGGTTGCCTCTCGCTGAATTCTCTTGTAACAACAGTTATCAAGAGAGTATCAAAATGGCTCCTTTTGAAGCTCTTTTATGGCCGTAAGTGTAGAACTCCTTTGAACTGGGTGGAACCCGGAGAAAGAAGATTTTATGGTATTGATTTTGTAAAAGAAGCCGAAGAGCAAGTCCGAACTATATAGAAGAATATGACTGCCGCACAGGCTAGACAAAGAGCTATGCTAACAAGAGAAGAAAACCTATTGAGTTTGAAGTAGGTGATCACGTTTATCTGAAGGTATCCCCTATGAAAGGAGTAAAACGTTTTGGAATTAAAAGGAAGCTTGAGCCTCGATATGTTGGACCTTACCGCATTATCAAGAAAAGTGAAAGAGTAGCATATAAGCTCGATCTACCAAGTGAGATGGGAGCTATATTCCCGGTATTCCATGTGTCCCAGCTGAAGAAGTGTCTCCGTATTCCCAAGGAAAGAATAGCGACAAGAAAAGTCAACTTGAAATCTAATCTTTCTTATGAGGAGAAGCCCGTGCTAGTTCTGGATACTCAAGAAATAGTGACTCATACATGAGTAGTTAAGTTATACAAGGTAGTTTGGAGTAATCATAGTGAACGGGATGCAACCTGGGAGCGGGAAGATTATTTAAAGGAAAACTATCCAGCTTTCTATATTAAATGGTATGCTTTCCAAATCTCGGGACGAGATTTTTCTAAGGGGGGAAGGCTGTAACACCCTAGGTGTTTGGCTTCCACTAATTTCATTTCATTTCATAAACATGTGCATCATCTATCTCAGCATGTCATTGTTACTGAAACATGCATATGCAACATTTTCAATTGTGTGTGTTTCATGCTTGATTGCTTAGAATGGTAGTAGTGCAACATGTGAATGTAACATGAAATTCTCATACTTTGAAACATGCTAACATGGTAGTAATATGACAAGTATAAAATAACCACAAGGTCATGAAACATGTGAAACATGGAATTGAAACATATGAATGAATTGCTTGTTTTAATTGCTTTATCACATGTGATCTTTAGAAGTGGTATAACAATTTTGTAAAGTGGTTGATCATGGTCTATTACACCTTAACTACACTTAGGTTACTTGTTGGGACATTGTTCATGAAGATCAAAATGACCAAAATGCCCTCAAGTGGAGGTTTGACTTGAATTGAGTCCAGAGTCTCACAGTTTGACTGATTCAAAAGACCAACTTAGAGATCTTGCATGGCTGTGCACTCTTTACCAAAATTGTAGCCAATTTATCAAGGAACAAAAGTCTCAATATGACCATCTCATGAAAATGGATAGAACAAGTTCAAACAAGGCCCACAAGTCAGATGTCCATGCTGATTTCACTGAAAAATTTGTCTAAGTCTTAAACTGCATTTTCAGTTGGATCAGGCCAAGTTGGGCTTCATTTAACTTCTGATCCATGGCGAATTAGATGATGGTCCTTGAAAATAAATGGTAGATGGATGGTAGGCCTACAATTTTCATGTACACTGTTTTTGCAAACGAGCAACGGATTAGTCAGGATAATGTGTTGAAGTCGCGCTGTCAGGCTGATCAAATCGACTGAATGGCGTGCTACAGTGTTTCGACAGGTTCAGATTTTCACCGCCGCGTGGCGCCACCCGTCGCCGATCGCCTGAGCACGCAGGCCACACGCCGCGGGCGAACTGGCAAGGCCAGCCGCGTCATGAAGCACCCCAGCGCCTGCCCGACCGAGTCGCCACTCCATTTCTCATCTCTCGCCTCCCACAGCGCGTAGCACCAAAGCCGTCCGCCATTGCCAGCCGGTCCTTCGCCCTCGCCTAGCTCCCATGTCTTGGCAAAAACGCGTCTTCCAGCTCACCCAGAGCCTCACCGTGTTTCCCTCTACCTCCTCCACCCCACCGTCATGCCAATTTCGCCTTGGTAAGGATGAAATCGCCATTTTTCCCCACCACCGCCTTGTCGGACGTCGCCGGAGTTAGCGCTCCACGCGGCAAGCTCTCCTCGCGCCCTTGCCATCCCTCCTCTGCCTTGCGCTAGGACTAGTGCATGCTACTGATGCTCGTAGGGTCACCCATTCGAGCCCTGGCGCCGTAGTTTTGTCGGAGCCGGTCAAGCCGTGGCCGTGCGCCGCCATGGCTGTCCCCATTACCCTTACCGGCGATGATAGCTTCAATAGATGGTTCCACTAGGTGCGCACGAGTAAGGCGAACACAGTAGCATTGATGGTTTCGCCGGAGAGGTCACCGGCGATGAGCTTCGCCGCCGCCTTGTTCTTCTCCTTTGTTTCTCTCGCTGACACGCGGGCCCCTCTCGTCAGTCGCCGCGGCTGAGGCGGGAGCCCAGCGTGGGCCACGCCGTTGTCTGGGCCGCGCCAGCGTTGCTCGTGGGCCGCCGTTTCCTTGGGCTGGCCCAATAGCTGTGTAGGTTTTTCCATTTTGTTTTGTTTAATTGTTTTTCACAGTTTTGGGTATAGATTCAAAAATGTGTAACTCAAGTTTGGTAGATCCAAATGTTATGGTTCCAATTTTGTTAAGTTCCTGGTCATGTCTAGTATTTAATAAAAATATTATATGAGCAGATGTTTTAGAAATTCTGGATAAATTAAATAGGACTTTGAAATGTGTTTTTGGATACATGCAAACTTGTTTGAATTTTATTTTGAGTTTATGTGGTCCAAAAATGATGAAATTTTGTGGGTAATCTATTATTGATTAGTAGAACCTCTGGTTAAAATTTCAGAGCTATTGCACGTATAGTTTTTGAGTTATAGAATTTCTTTTTATCAATGGATGGATCTTGTGTGAATTTTCATAATTTTTCTTTAGATCCAGTATAGGTAAAATTTGGTGAGTAAGGTTCTTATGCTAGAATGATGCTAGAAAAAATGTGAAATCTGTTGCTTGACATTTTTCATTAGGGTTTCCTAATTATGCTAAAAATAGGCATGCCACCTATTATTTTGGATACAGCAAGTTCTACTTGCTCAATGGCTTTGAAATCTTTATGGTAGTCTAGGTGAAGCTTGAGATAGCTACTATAAATTTTGTAGATTTTTATGAATAGTTTTACTATATATTGCTTTAATCACCTAATTAACTAAATAAATTGGAAAAGGATATTAAATAATTTATTTAGAAGGTGGCACTATACTTTCTGATGTTTCTTGGGTATGAAAAACATGTTGGTAAACTTGGGTTGGTCCAATTATGCTTTTGCATCATTATTAAATAATTAATTTAATAACCCTGTCATTTCTGGATAGATTCTAGGTTTACTGGAATTCGATTTGGTTAACTTAAGAATCATGCTTTGATGTTTACAAATGATTTGTAGAGAATTTCATAAGCTTTCCAGAATGTCCTCATACAAGTCATTTGGATTTGTATAACTCTTGTTGTGATTGAATTAAGGGACTACTTGTGTGCATATGAAACTTTAAATGTTGATTTATGTATGCCTTTACTATTTCTAAATTTGTGGTAATGTTTCTAGGTGTTAGGCCTTTAACTGAAGATGAGCATCTTTATCTTAGGTTTGCAAGTTAGGTAAGTTGATCTTGTTCTTCAAGTTAAATTAGATACCTGTTTTAAAGTGATTTGAATAGGGCTAGTCTTACTCGGTAAACGAGTGTCCAGTGATGCTTTTATAAACACTTACTGTGATTCATCCATCATGAGCATCATGTCATTCCTTATGCATCCATGATATTTATCTTGTGCATCGGCATGCAATAGGTGTACCGGAGGGAGTAACACTGCTAGAATTCAAAGAATCGAGCGAGCAGCAGCAGCCGACACCGGAGGTTTAGGAGGTGCAGCCTTCAGGAGAAGTGCCAGACGAGGTCGTCGTTGAGTGCCCGGATCACCGTCCTTGCAACTTTGTGAAAGGCAAGCCCGGAGCATATTAAGTCTCCTAATTTCTGAAATGCAGTTACAGTATTCTTACATATATTGTTGCATTAAGTTTAGGTGTTAGATGAAAACATTTGCTGCATTGGTTATCCAATCCTTGTCCAGATATTGATACCCTGAATCCTATGTAGCTCAGGCTCGTGTAGTGCTTAGCCCTACTTAAACACGGTAGAAGTCAGGTGATTTCCTGTCACCTGCGAGATATAGGAAGATACATATGGCACGGTTGGCTATATTTGCTATCGTGGAAAAGAACCAGTCTTAATATGAAATGAAGACCGGACGGAGGCTTGCCGGTTTGCAGTGACTCCGTCTGTGTCGCTTAAGGACTGATTCTTGGAGCCTTTCCTGTTCATGTTGAACGCATGCCTCTCTCTTAGTTGGCCGTGTCTGAAGACCGACCACGAAGCCGAGTAGCTCACCTCAAGCCGGGAGTCGATAAGTATAAAGTGCGCCTCGGAAGGGAGCCGTAGGCGTGAGTCCAAGGGCAGGTGATTTAAAAGTCCTGGTCGTCCTGGCAGAAGGGTAATCCCTGAGAGTGCTGGCACTGATCGAACCAGCGAATTTGGTTCCTGAGTTGTACCAAAGATAACCCATGGCTACCCTTGCTAAGTATGCCAGGGTGAGAGTTAGGAATACCCCCTCAGCTGAGTTATAATTCGATTCGAGTCGCCGTCTCTCCCGGTTAGTGAGAACTTGACGGGCTTATCTCCAATGTAGATACACTAAATAACATAATGGTTCAAAATTGATGATATGATGATGACAGCCTTATTATACCTGCTATGGTTAATATTGTTTGCTCCTAATAAGTGAGTGCTCTAGTACAGGTGCTAATCTAGTGGATAGGTAAATAATGATAAGCTTGATGCTAAGTTTAAATTGGTTACTATAATCATAAGCTCTTTTATGCAACTGTGTCAAGCTAGCCCACCTGAAAAGCCTTGCATGATCCTTGGTGTCTTTTATTTCTGGTTTTGACGGGTAAGTCTAGCTGAGTACCTTCTCGTACTCAGGGTTTATCTCCCACCTATTGCAGATGACCAGTTCTACTTTGGTTGCTGCAAGTACTACCTTCTCCCAGCTGGGGATGAAGACTAGACCGTTGGACGTGGTCTCTACTAGTTCTCGTACCTGATAATGCTTTTGTGGGACATGACTCAGACTGGGCGATGTATTTGAAAACTATGATGTTTTGTACTAAACTATGTTACTTCCGCACACTCAAACTTGGTTTGTAATATTCTATTCAAACTCTGATGGATGTAATCCGAATGCTACTTATGAAATGTTGTAACGGATGATGTGTTGTGTTGAATCACTACGATCTTGGTTTGTATGTCGAGAGTTGGTTGAAATCCTTCATAATTTCCGGACTACCGGGATTATGGGGGCTTAAGTACAGGAATTTGATCGCTTCGGTGATTGTTTTTGTACTTACGTTCTTATGATTTGGTCGGTTCTGTTACACATATTACCTTCAACCATGGGGCTTCTTAGCCTTCTCTTGGGTCTTGAGTAATTGAAAGACAGAACGAACAAGTCAAGCACTATGTCTCAAGTTCATTGCTCAACCATTATTCTAAAGTTTTTATAGATTTTCAAACTAAAACTTAGAGCTTCCATTGTATGACACTCTCAAGTCTCTTAATATATGTGGTATTTGTGGATCCCTACCAAGGCAATAGTGATGTTATGCCTTTCTCTTCCTACAACTAAGGCTTATGTGGTGCTCATAGGAGTGGAGAAAGCATGAAAGAACATACTTGCAATACATATATTGTAAAGTCAAACCTCAGATCCAAAGAGAGTTGAGTCATAGAATCAAATCAAGATGTGCATATGTGTGTATGTATGGTGGACAAATATGGTGGCTAACCTAATTCTACTATACTCCTTGAAAACTTATCTCTCTTTTAGAACTGAGAAACAACTTTGCAAGAAAACATGGGCTATCTTATTCATCTCTTCTTTCTTTGTTTTTTTGAGGAGGGCATCTGAGTACCCATTGTTTTTTATATCTTAGACACTTGTCCATTTTTTAACTTTGTTCATGAATAACTTTTGTATAGCCCATGCTTCTTTTCTACAACAAACTTTTGAGAGATAGCAACAAGATCTTTGGAGCATTTATTTGGTGAATATTCCATCGAGCATAGTTTTTTCGAGTTTACTCCCAATGTAGGAGTAAAACATTTTTTGGGTAGTGTGTACATGATCTTGATTTTATGAGCATGACAAACCTCTCAAAAGGGTCAACAAAGCTTGACTAAACTCAATACAAAACAAGCAGCATATATGAGTGTAAGTTTTTCTAGTCTAAATAACATGTATGGCTCTAGTAGGAATTCAAGTTTTGTCATACGGCAACTCATCATGTAGCATTTTTACATTTTCAAAAGAAATCTCTAGAACTGTAGTATCACTTAGAACAAGATAAACAACAGCTTAGACCACCTCATATCATATCCGTTAATTACCTAGACTTAGTTCAAGCATATGCTACCCATGAGTTTCAAGTTTAGAGTAAATTGTTATATCAAAACAGTGTTATCCAAAACTTGAGAGAATTCAAGGTTGAAAACTAGGTACTTGAAAGGAATTATGATAAGGGCAACTATTCATCATTTCCATTCAAGAGATTATTCTCAGTGTCCTTTTATTCAGCTCTTAAAAATCAAACTTAAAGAAATCTAGACACACATTTTGTTATTTGGTTTTCATTTTTAAGATAACACCTTACTAATATATATATAGTTATGCATATATACTTTTTTTATAGCAAATGTAAAGCAAACTTGAGAATAACAAAAGGAAAGAAATACTTAGCTAGATACATTGAGGATGCCTTTCCCCCAAGCTGGATGTTGTTATGGTCAACTGTTGAAGTTGAGTGATCCTTCTCAGAGCAGATTTCCTAGTGGACGTCCTTCTCATCCTGGAGTGGAGTGAGATGAAGATGATTCAGTGAACTTGCTCTTGATCATGTATATCATCCTGCAAAGTACTAGAAAGAACACCAAAACTCGTGGAACAGATTAGGATAAAAAGGTTAGTAGTCAGCCATCCAAAGACTGTGACGCACACGTTCTTGAAGAGTGGATACCGGGTCAACATGGTGTATGAAGATCACGCCGAGCCACAGATATGGAAACTAGAAATCAGCCTCAGGGTAGTGAACAAAGAAATTCGCGTAGGTCGTACTTGTGTTGGTATACATTCCATTCTAGCAGTATGTGTAATTTGTTCCATGGCAGGATATGATGCGCACCGCCGAGCACCGGCGTTGATAGCTAGAACGAGTAGAGCCAACGTTCAAGGAGAACAAGCGGCTGCTGGCATCAGGGAAGGCGCTGGAAGAGAGCATGGCTAGGCTCAAGGAAGAGCAAAGCCAGATGCAGATGCACATGGAGCATCTAGGGTCAGAGAAGCTGGCCGAGACCGAGTGGGCCAATGCTGCTAAAGCATGGCTCAGCAGCACGTCTGACCAGCTGGTGGCCTCGAGTATCCAGCTTGCCCTTGTAGCAGAGGAGAAAAATGGTAAGACCTTAAGTCTTAATACATGCTGACCTATCATTGCAGCCTCATCATCATTATTATGGGTGCAGAGTTGGTGACACAGCTATTCTAGGCCTAAGAGGCGGCTGAGACCGTGTGGAGGGAGAAAGAGGCTACTGAGGAAGCATGGCATAAAGCCGTCGATGAGCTGCAATGTAAGCTAACATAGTTGTTTGGACTGCCGTCGTTTTGGTGTAACCGGGTGTGTTGCGCTGTCTTGGTGTTTGCAGTGGTGCGTACCAACTCTAGGGCGCAATATGAAGACTATGAGCTGCGACTGAAGGCCACCCATGACAAAATGAAAGCCATCATCACTAGAATTACGCCGGTGCTCGACAAGGAACCCGATGCCACCCCCGATGGGAGATCTCGTCGTCAGTCCTCATTCGCCAGAACCTTTTGTGGAGAGGTGCAAAGTGGCCTTGAGCAACGTCAGGGTGTACGTCCATGGTGTTGCATGTACCACACCTAGGCACGCCTTAGCAGTTGTCAAGTCCTTGTACCCGACAGTGAGCATCGAGGTCATTGATGGTGGGTTTGCTGAGGAGATGGAGGATGCCGAGGTGGAGCAGATCACGGAGGAGGCAACGGAGTCGGCCCTCAAGCTCATCAAAGACCTAGACATATTTGGCGATAGGGAGCAAAACAAAAACAATTAGTGAGAGTTGTAGCAGAAAACTTTAAGCTGTTGCTGGTCGGAGATGTAAATATAAACATGATGTGTATTTTGGAGTCTGTTCTATTCTTATGTTAAGTATGAGTTGGTTGCTTTATAGTTAGTTATGTGCCGCGTCACCATCCCTGACTAGCCCTCAAACTCTATAGCGTGGAATGGCTGGCACCCATGTACGTGTAAGAGAAGAAGGCGTCGTCAAGGAGTCGTTGCTGATTATCCATAGTGCATAGCATGGTTCATGCACGCATAGGAGTAAGTCAAGGCCAGGGCTGCTTCTGGATAGCGTGAGCGGGAACATGGCTGGTCGGCGAGCGGAATGGGGAGTATGTCGGTGGTGGTACGTATGGAGAATTAGCGAACAACGTGTTATGGAGATGTTTTAATTATGGCGAAATAATCAGAGAGTTAAATTTCAGAGAAACGTGGCGGTAAATTGGAGAAAAACATGGAGAAAAATGCAGTGAAAAATGGAGAACGCAATCGGCGCAAACTTTATTGAATCATCAAATATGGAGAAATACATATCTGTAGTATAACATTTCAAGGATAGAAACGCCCAAGGAGCTCGATGTGCCATGAGTTGGGGATGTCTACCCCTTTAGAATCGCTTAGCCTATATGATCTGGGTCGAGTGACCTCTTTGACGATGAAGGGTCCATCCCAATGCGATGAAAGCTTATGTAGGCCGTTGATCTTCTATTTCCTGTGTAGTACCAGGTTGCTGACCGTGAAGGATCACTCATGGATGTTGCGGTTGTAATATCTCCATAAGCCCTCTAGATACTTGGCTATTTGGACACATGTAACCAGGCGCTCTACTTTAAGGCTATCAACATCTTCTTGCTGGGCAATAACCGACTGTTCTTCATTGAAATTCTCAACCCGTGGTGCATGGAAGCCAATATCGGCTAGCAAAACGACCTCCGAGCCATACACCAAGTAGTATGGGGAGATAGTAGTGTTACTACTGGTATGGGTCCAGAGTCCCCAGACAACAGCTAGCAATTCCTTCAGCCATCTACCCGGGTGCTTCTCATCTTTCTTGTACAGTATCTTTTTTGAGGGCATATAAGATCATGTCGTTTGCCCATTCGACCTAGCCATTGGCTCTAGGGTTGGCAACCGAGACGTATTTGATAGAGATGCATTAGTCCTCACAGAAATCCTAGAAGTCATTGCCGGTGAAAGTAGAACCTAGATCGGTTTTAATGCTATTCGACAGGGCAAAGCGGTGCATGATGTCCTCAAAT
Source organism: Miscanthus lutarioriparius (assembly GCA_904845875.1). NCBI lineage: Eukaryota > Viridiplantae > Streptophyta > Magnoliopsida > Poales > Poaceae > Miscanthus > Miscanthus lutarioriparius. The sequence continues at coordinate 28,514,377 of CAJGYO010000015.1, forward strand.
AGCTCGGCTACCTACTTCGTGGTCGCGGTGATGAGCGGCTTGTACTCGATCCACTTAGATAACTTATCAATGGTGACATATACATATTTGAAACCTCTCAGAGCTGGCTTGAAAGGCCCGGGTCATGTCCAGCCCAGCATGCGAAGGGACAAGATGCGGGGATGGTTTGAAAGGCTTGTGCTGGCACATGTATCTGCTTGGTGAAAATTAGCAACCCTCATAGTGCCGAACGAGCGCCTCAGCATCTGCCACGGTGGAAGAACAGTGAAAACAAGCTCAAAAAGCCTTGCCGACCAGATTTCTTTAGGCTGCATTATTGCCACATGAGCCGGCGTGGATCTCATGCAGTAATTTTTCACCCTCCTCTTGGGTGATGCACTTCTATGAGAGCTCTTCCTTGGCATTCTTCCGCATTAGCTTGCCATCGACTAATGTGTAGTGCTTGCTATGACGAATAAGTCATTCCATCTTGGTTCTGTGGCTCAGGACCTCAGCTACGGTGAGATACTTGATGAACTGCTCTCTCCAATTAGGGCTAGGAGTAGGCACCCCCAGGACTAACTGCTCGGAGGGGGCGTTTCATTGACTGGCTACCCTTCCTTGATGGATTGAGTCATCAGATCTTGAACAAACACACACTAGTTTATATAGGCGGTCGACTATTTGATTAACATCCCGAACAACATGATGATACTCGATGCCATAGAATTTTCCTTCCAATTTTCTAATCTCAACGTACTAAGCGTCCACATTCTCGCTAGTGCAGGACCGGTCCTTGTTGACCTGGTTGATGACCAGGGCAAAATCGCCGAACACTATGACATTTTATGCCAAGTTCAGTAGTGATATGGAGGCCATGGAGAGCTGCTTCGTATTTGGCAGCGTTATTGGAGGCCAAAAAATGGATCCAGAGAAAATAGTAGAGCTCATGCCCGGAGGGGGTAATAAACAACACACCTACGCCAGCGCCGTCAGAGTTGAGTGCACCATCAAAGTACATCTTCTAGTGCTCAGGGCGATCGGGTGGTATAAGCTCTTGGACTTCAGTCCATTCAATGATAAAATCTGCCACAACTTGCGACTTAATGTGAGGTCGGCTCTTAAACTCAATGGAGTAGGTGCTGAGCTTGACCGCCCACTTGAGGATATGACCACTAGCTTCTTTATTGCGGAGGATATCACTAAGGGGAAATTCGGTGACCACGGGGACCTTGTAGTACTCGAAGTAATGGCGGAGCTTGCGGGATGTGATTTGGACTGCATGCAACAACTTTTGTACCTAAGGATACCAAGCCTTGGACTCATTTAGGACCTCACTGATGAAGTAAGTAGGTCGCTAAACCTTGTACGCATGCCCAGCCTCCTTGCTCTAGATGATGAAAGCCCTAACAACCTGGGAGGTCGTGGCGATGTAGATGAGTAAAGTGTCACAGGATTGAGGCACAGTCATAATTAGAGGCGATGTCAGGAACTGTTTGAACTCGGTGAAGGCCTTGTCGGCCTCCTCCATCCACTCGAAATGCTCATTGGCCTTAAGCAGCTTGAAGAAGGGGAGACCTTTCTCAACCAATGTTGGTATTTATTAAAGCACACAGATAAATCCGCAAGCACACGGATACCGCTGTAGCTTTCACCTGAAAGTATTCCAAGTATCATATCCACAGGGAAACATGTGAGACTAATTACAATCTAACTTGACAAAGGGTAGCAACAAGGTTAGGATAAACAGGAGCTTACAGAGGATTACTAAGGTTCTCTAGTTCTGACTTGGGTAAGCTATGTCTTCTACTATTCAACTTAGGACATTACTTAAGGAAATACACTAGCAGAGGATGCTTTGCATAGTAATCGGGTCCTACTTGGCCTACAAAAGGGAGGTGTACTACAAAGGATTCAACGAGGCTATAAGAGTCACCCTCACGAGCTACCACCGATCCAAAATGTAGGGTCCATCCACAATTAACCTAAGTCTAAGCACCACACTTACACTTATGATTAATACTTTGCTCCCTCTAGAATAGGAATAAAGCACTCAAAAGAGTCGTGAACCTGAAGAACAATACAAACAAGATGCTTACTTGAATCAGAAGTTGAATACCAGAGATATCTCAGAGGCAAGCTCAGATAGAACTTGGATCCACCAAGGTACAAGCCATAGAGAGAGCACCGACAGGCCGGCACCTCCTCCAAACTCTTCCCTCACTCTCTATCTCACTATTTCTATTTATAAGACTAGATCCTATGGAGGACTAATCTTCTCTTGATTGTTGGCTCTGATCCTGAAGATATGAATTAGAGTTTCTACGATGGCTCTAGGGAGGGGGTCTAGGGCTATATATATAGGAGGTAGCATCAATTATGGACCCTCGGATCAAACCGACTTGAATAAACGACGTAGATGTGATCTTTAAGGTGATGGGAAACCGACATACCGAGGAGGGGCTGACCCGTGGGTCCCACACGTCGGCCGGCCTGTAGGTGGGTCAACTAGCCCCCCATATCATCCTCTCACAGTCATCTTCAGTGGAGAGTCCTCTAGTGTCCTTTGGAACCTTCTGGAGTTTTTACGCTGTAGAAAATGTGATTTACATTGAGGAATAGGTCCACCTTGATGGTTTTCTGGATAAACCGTGCTGAAAACACAAATTCACCAAAACTCATGGAATTTGTTAGTTTAAACCCCTATACCTATGTTTGGTGATGGCATTAAGCATATATGTAGGTTATGTTGATGGTTTATAATTGGTGCTAGTGATCGTCAACAAGCTCCCCAAGCTTACCATTTGCCAGTACCTGAGCAAAGCTAAACTTAGCAATAGATCAGGAGTTGCTACTATGCTTTCATGCCTCAAAAGTAGATAGGCGTTCAATCAAGAATTCTCCTCTAGATTAGAATAAATTGATCTGACTTTCAAACTCACCCATATTACCTTCATCTATGGGGCTTCTTAGCCTTCACTTGGGTCTTGAGAAATTGAAAGACAGAACGATCAAGTCAAGCACTATGTCTCAAGTTCTTTGTTCCACCATTGTGCTAGAGTTTTTATAAGTTTTCAAAATAAAACTCAGAGATTCAATTGTATGACACTCTCAAGTCGCTCAATATATGTGGTATTTGTGGATCCTCACCAAGGCAATAATGATGTGATGCCTTTTTCTATTCCTACTACTAAAGCTTATGTGGAGTTCATAGGTAGGGAGAAAGCTAGAGCATAGTTGCAGTACATATATTGTAAAGTCAAACAACGGATCCAAAGACAGTTGAGTCATACAATCAAATCAAGATGTGCATGTTTGTGGATGTATGGTGGATATATATGGTGGCTAAGCTAATTCTACTTTCCTCCTTGAAAATATATCTCTCATTTGAAACTTGGAAATAATTTTGCAAGAGAACAGGGGCTATCTTATTCATCTCTTTCTGTTTTTTCAGGCGGACATCTAAGTACCCATTGTTTTAGATATCTCGGACACTTGTACATTTTTCTTAACTCTTTTTTTATGAATAACTTTTGCATGGCCCCATGCCTCTTTTATGCAATAAAACTTTTTGAGAGATAGCAATAAGAACTTGGAGCATTTATTTGGGTGGATCTAGATGAAAGGCATCTTTTTGCGTGTACCTCCAGTATAGGAGTAGTGCATATTTAGATGGTGTGCACGTGATCTTGATTTTAAGAGCTTGACAAACCTCTCATAAGCGTCAACAAAGCTTGACAAAACTCAATGCAATACGAGCAGCATATATGTGGAAGTTTTCCTAGCCTAAATAACATGTATGGCTCTGGTGAGAATTCAAGCTTTCTCATAGAAGAACTCATGTAGTATTTTTGTGTTTTTCAAAAAAGTAAATCCTAGAACTTTAGTTTCACTTGGAACAAGATAAAGAGTAGCTTAGACCTTCTCATATCATATCCAACAATTACTTAGACTTAGATCAAGCATATGCTACCCACGAGTTTCTAGTTCAGAGTAAATCCTTATAACAAAACAATTTTATCCAAAACTCAGGAGAATTCAAGGCTAAAAACTAGGTACTTGAAAGGAATTACAATAGAGCAACTAATCATCATTTCCATTCAAAAGATTATTATGAGTCCTCTTTATTTTATTCAGCTCTTAAAAACAAATTAAAGCAAACTAGGCACACCTTTTTATTTTGTTTTCAATTTTACTAGATCACACATTATTACTATAAATGACTAAAGCAAAGATAAATTTTTATTTTGTTTTTCATTTATCATTTTTTAACTAATTAAAAGAGACTAAAACTAAAACAAAAAGAGGAAAGAATACTTATCTAGATACACGGAAGTACTTCTCCCCCAAGCTAGCTCTTTTGGTGAGGGTTCGGTGTTGTAAGTCCTTCGAACTGGTCTTCTCCTTGTGAAGTTTATTAATCGAATACCTCGGTTTGCTCTGAAGACGAGGGTTCTTGTGATGATGCCTCTAATGGTGATGTCACCTTCTTCTACCAAACCTATCTTGGTTCTGAGTTTGGATTTTAGTTTGACAGGTTCAGAACTTTCACTTGTAGAAATTGGGGAATCGATTAACTTCCCCACACTTTGCTTGAAGTGTGTCCTACTCTGTTGGTGGGAAAACACCAGCAGAACCAAAACTTTATTTATTCATCTCTGTCCTTAGGCACATTGAACAAGTTAAAGTTGATGTTATGTGCTTGGTTCATTTATAACATAGGTGATAAGATCAGAAGATTGAGCATGAATGTGGCATTTAAGTGCATTTGTCAAAAAGGGTTGAATTGCTTAACCCATGGAAGGATTGTCTATCCTTACATAATGTATCGAACTTTTACATGATTATGGCTATCATCTTCAAGAGATATGATGTGCACTTTCTAGCTTATTTGGTTAAGACTATGAGATCAAGAAAGTGGTGCTAGGAACAAGCTTAAAGAACTAAATATGTTGAGTTAATCAGGTTGGATCAAGTAATGGAGTTGTAACTCAAACATGTTTATTCCTAGTTTATGTGCCTACCCGAATCACGGAAAACTATTTAAATAATGACCATTTACCTTAGGATGTTACCTTCGTCATTAAAGCATGATGACATCACATGATGAATGGTAGATGACTCATGATGGTCCTTCCCTTTTTGCTTCAAGTTTTCCTTGTTCGGCTAGCCTCGCAGTTATGAGATTCTTGTTGCCTAGATTGCACCCTTCCTTTCTCATCCTTTTGTCATGCCATCTTTCTACTCTTCGATCTCGCCACTTTGTTGGACCTTCCGCATCACCCTTTGTTTTATGCCTCAATGATTTGTTTTCACAAATGATCTTCTATTGGTGAGGGCCTATTAGGTCAATTGATCAAGACCTCTCCTTTCATTTATGTAACACCTCTGGTGTTTTGACCTATCATTAAAAATTTGACATGTCATCATATGCATTGCAAAGCATTCATAGAGTAGAAAATTTTGAATGCATTCACTAAATAAGGTTTATTTCATAATGTTGTTATTTCATGTGATGTGTTTCAAAACCCTAAATAAAGATCATGACCACAAGGGTCAAATTTCATGTGATCATGTGAGGCCATGTGTCATTTGACTCAAATAACCCTAATGGGCCATGTTACTGGTCAAAAATAAAAAATTTAAGTAAAAGGAAGACAAATCAAATTTGAATTCAAATTCAAATCACAAAAGTCCTTTTTGCCCCTTTTGACTAATTCAAAATCCATGTGGAATTTGGGGTTGAGGCAAAAAGCAAAGTTGGAGATTATTTTATGTGGATCAACTTTGGTATTCAAAGTTTTTCAAGTTTACATATAAAATTTGGAGTAATTTTGAAATGATTCAAATACTCAAATGCACCCCAAATTCAAATTTCAAAATGGAGGCAGAATTTGAAAATGTTCATTGAAGAAAAGTTGTAGAGTTTGAAAAGTTGAGCAACTTTCATTTTTGGAGATTTTCAACTTCTTTAGAAAATTTGAGAGTAATTTGCAAAATGAACTCGGTGGCAATTATGTAATTTCTCGGAACAGTATCCCGACCACCGCCCCACCGCCGGCGTCCTTTCTTTGGCCTTCCAGGCGCGTCTACGAGCGCCCTTGGCTTCGCGCTGGCACGGGGAGCACGCTGCGTGTCGAGTCCGCGTGCTCCTAGCCGATATAAGACCCAGACGACGCCGTTCACTTTTCTTCCTTCCCTTTGCTTTTCCGACGCCGTCGTCTCAACTCCGGTGAGCTTCTCTCATCTCCTCAGCGCAAGCAATCCCCGTAAAAGCCGTGTTCTAGTTCTGCCTGCTCCTCGCGCATCCGACCGAGCTGTTGCTATCGCCTGAGTTCGCCGAGAGCTCGCTGTCCACGTTCATCTTCCTCGCGGCCGGCGACCTCAACAGAAACATTGATTCACCGTGGCCAGTCTCATCCAGTGAGCCGTTGCCCTCGATTGTTGGCTCTCTGGTTTCATCGCGATGCTGTAGTGCTCATTCCACTCTTGCCTACTCGTTTTGCCCACTGCAGTCACCGGAACTCCATCGTCGACGAGGTACGCTCCGCCGTGATCCCGGTCACTGTCGAAACGCGTCACCAGAGCTTCTCCGGTCCTGCTTGTTGCTTCAACACGATCGGGGTGAGTCACTGATGCTTCATGTACGCTCTGTTTCACCTTTACCGGCCTTGTTTCGCCGGTGTAACGCCGCCGTGCCACCGCGTCCGCCATGACCGGTGTGAGCCTTATTCCATGCCGTAATCAACCTCCAAAGTGCCATAGATCGATGCGCCTAGTTCTTATGGACGTGTTGGAACTTTGGCCGTCGCTATTGGGCTCACTATCGGCGAGTTAGCGCCGGTCAGCATCGTTGAAGCCACGGTCAATGCCCGAGGTTGGGGATGACAGGTGGGGGCCGGCTGTCAGTGAGAGCAAGAGAGAGAATAGTGCCTTTTGTTATTTTCTGATTTTGAATAGTGCTGAATCTTTGGAAATTTGTAGGAAAATAATCATAGCTCCAAAAATTCTGAAGATTTTGTGTAGCTTCTGTACATGCTCTATTATGGTTTAAAAATTTGAAACTTGAAATTTGAATAAATTTTTAATGTTAAAAAATTTAGTTAATTAATTGATAAATGCAATTTCCATAATTTTTGTAGGTCACTGTATAGCTCCAAAAATTATGAAATTTATTTTGGTACACTAATTTGTTATGAGGAAACTTACATAAAAGTTTGAGGTCATTTGGAACAAGTTTTTTTGGGCTTATTTCAAATTAATTAAAAATTGAATAAAAGCAACCCTAATTGTTAGGGTTAGAGTTTAATTTTTGTTTGGGTCATGTTGTGTGACCAGTAGGGTTTCAAGATCAGTTTGGTCAAGTCACATGTGTGGTTCTTGCCGGTAGAATTACAAGTTGGTTTTGTTGGCTTGCAACTATACCGTGAAGTAAAATCGTATTCGGGGTGTTGTTACATTTCATGTATCGTGAAAGCATCATGTTAACATTATCATCATGTTAAAGCATATGTTATCATTTCGTGTAGAACCCGAGAGTGAAACGATTCTAGTTGAGCAAGTCCTGGAAGAATCCCCGGTTGTCACGGGATTTGATAATTGTGGTACTGATCCGGAACCTGAGATCGTCAACGAAGGCAAGCCACGGTTTATGCATTAAACCATTACCTTGTTTACTTTGAAAAGTTTATCACTTATGTTACTTATTGCATTAAGTTGATTTACTTCAAATGTTGCCTACTTGATGCATTGCCTACCTTGTTAATTGTTTACCTTCCTTGAAGATGTTTTCATTTACAAAGGCGTAGAATGCTTATGGTAGGTTTTCAAAGTAAAAGTTTCGATACAATCAAAGATGGCATACTGACCAAAGAAAGAATAAAAGAAGGTAGAATGAACTAGAGACTAGTCGGGTGACTTATCTTGAATGTTGGGTAATGGTGCCGACTATGTCGCTTAAAGGCCACTCATTGTGGATCTTTTGAACGAGACACTTTATAGTACTGGTCACATACTCCAGTAAGCCTACTTTGGCTAATCCGATACTAAGACGAATGCCCACGAACTGGGAGTGGTGAGATGGCGGGAGTAGCATGTACCCTCGTGGCTTGAATGTGGCCGGATTTGAGGCGTGATGTGCTCTCGGGTGGCGTGGAGATGGTTTAGTATGGGAGGATCCGGTAGCGAGGTTGATATATGCAAGATTAAGTTCTACATATGTCGTGTGATAAGGAATCCCTAGCTGGGACTTGAATCAATTCGAATTGCCGGTGCTCCGTGGATATGGAGACTCGATTCATTATAGATGCAATGCAGGACTGATGAATTACTAAAACATGAGAAAAAGAATGGAATGAGAAGGGTTGGAACATGGGATATGAACACTAGGTTGGAGATGATGAACTAAAGTACTTAGGGGTAAAACTTGAAACTAGGATCAAGAATAGTAAGCTTTTGGCAAAGAACTTTTGAATCTTTCTACATCCTTACCTTGACCCAACACCTACATCCCTAAGACCTTCGCCCTTTTTGGTCGGGTCAGTCTTGTTGAGTAATTTTGTACTCAGGGTTTGTTAACCCTTGTTGCAGGTGAGTCGCATGCGTAGGCTTGTTTTGGTCCCTGCTGCATGTCAGTGTTTGAAGTCGATGACGATGAGGAATGATGAATGGTCTTTGGACAAGGCACTAGTTTGTGTGAAATAAATAAAGTTAATGTAATATTATCCCGCTACTATGGTTGTATGACAATTATGGTTTTGTAAGTTTAAAACAACTGGTTTGTAATATCAAAACTTAAGTCTTCCGCTTTATAATCTCTGGTATGTATATTGAAAACTGTTGTAATCTGCAATGATTGTGATTGGGATCCTGTTTGGAAAAGATTCGTGGATGATTCGGGTTTCCCAAGGACACCCGACAGACCTGTTAAGTTGTTGGGAACTTGTGTACGCTATGTGAGGTCTGTTGAGATATCGATAGGTGCATGTGGGCCCGATTTCTTAGGAGGTTCTGCCATAGCTGGTATCAGAGCGGGCCCTATCTAAGATCATTGTAGGTTGCTTTTGAAAACCTTCAAACTGATTTGGATCAAAGAAATTAAACTGGATATTTTGAGTTCAAATTTCTTTCTTCTTCCCTCTAATCTAGCCTCAATCCTATCTTATTTGAAAGTTTGTGGTGGATAATATGATTAGGTTTGTCCTATGTATTAAAAATCTAGTACTTTTGATTGTATAAATCTTTTGTACTCGGATTCGTAAGATCGATTCATGCATCATGCTTGAGCACCTTGCATAATAATTCCCCTTAAAAGTGGTTGGGTAAGTAATGTCAATCCCATTCTTGCTAACCTCCATTATCCTCAAGCTATCCTTATAGTCCTATCCTAAATTCTATAGGCTATGGCAAAGACAAAGATAACCGCACGCAAGTCCACTGGACCTCACGGAGTCCCTCGTCACCAGTTGGCACCGCATAACCATGAGCTTGGTGAAGGAAGTTCCAAGACCCTAGGAGATGAAGGATCTGCAAGCAATCCCGCCAACATTGAGAACCTTACCAAGGAGCTCAACACTCTTTGTCGAGCTCATGCCAAAGATTAAGAGAAGCTGGCAGAAATGGAAAGGGACATCACCAAGAATACCGAGTTGCGGAATGAAGCCTAGACACGAGAGGATGCGGCCAATGAATGCATCCATGAGTTGGAGTTCTACGTAGAAGACCTGGAGATGGACAATGCCATTCTTCATGAGAATGTCCACATGATGTACGCTCAACTTCATCCTCCTCATGGGGATGGTGAAGTTACAGATGAAGAAATGATTGTAGACCCAGGAGAAGTCGAAAATGAAGAGGAGGAGGATCCCGAGGAGTTAGTGTACTTCTCCGATGAAGATGAGGGTTCATCCGATATGGGCACGGATGCCGATGACTAAAAGCTTAGAGTAGTAATAGTTCCTTTACTGCTTTCCTTGTAAATTAGGGTTGTCTTGTGGGATACAAGACATGGAACATAAATAAGAAACCCTTTATAGCATGAAACCTTTTAACTGCTTTCAATAAAATAATAGTGTAAATAAACATGTCTCTTTGACAGATGCCACGCATTAACACCCAAACTGGTGCTAGTACTTCGCAAGACAATGATGAAGTCCCAAATCCTCCACCAATGCCTCCGAGTATGGCAGATGCCATAACTGCACTCGTATATGCAACGGCTGAGAATGCTAGGTTGTTAAGGGAAATGGCTCAGAACCAACAAGCACCACACCCTAATCATGGCCGCCGTAATAATGGAAATGACGAGACAACCTATATTGATTTTACTGACACACGTCCACCTGTGTTCTCTAAGGTAGAAGAGCCTTTAGAAGGTGACAATTGGCTCCGGACAATGGAGCAAAAGTTTGAGCTGATTCGTTGTACCGAGATTCAGAAACCAAGGTTTGCAGCACAGCAACTCCGAGGAGCTGCTGGTGCCTAGTGGGCAAATTTGGTAGCTGTACAGCCCGCTGGTCACCAAATCACCTGGATGGAGTTTAAGGATGCCTTCAGGGCACACTATATTCCAGATGGTGTGATGACCATGAAGTTAGAAGAGTTCCTGGCTCTTAAGCAAGGGGAGCACCCAGTGATGCACTATGTTGGGCATTTCAATCACCTGTCGCAGTATGCTATAGAGTATGTGAATACAGACAGGAAGAAGAAGAATCATTTCATGAGAGGTCTAAACACCAAACTTCATACCATGATGGCAACTTATGGCAACGCAACTTATCATGAGACTGTCAACATTGCTATCGCTTTAGAGGACAATTACCGCTGACACAAGGAGGCGAAGAAAAAGAGAGCATTTGCTTCCGGATCGTCGAGTGGAAAGCGTCAAAAGGTGATCTACCATCCTCAGAATCATGGTCGTGCACCATTCCGCCCACAACAAAGCCAAAGCAGGCAGCAAATCTTTATTCGCCCTGTAACTAATACGCCTTATACTCATCAAGCGCCGCAGCAGCAAAACAATACAAATAATGCAAACCGCAATGCTACTCCCTAGAATCACAATTATCCATGCTATAATTGTGGTAAACCCAGACACTTTTCCTAGAGAATGTCCGTATCCTAGGAAGAACAATCCTGATGCACCCAAAGCCCCTGTTACTCAAGCTCAGAATCAGTACAAGGGCAATGCTCAGAATAGTCAGAAAGGTCAGGCTGAGAAGAAATCTGGAAGGGTCTTCTATACTCAGGTGGAATCTATTCCAGAAGGAGAACCAGTAATGATTGGTATGTTTCCCATTGCTAAGCACCCTGCAATTACCTTATTTGATTCTAGTGCATCCCATACATTCATCAATCGTACATTTGTTGTGAAGCATGGGATAACTATTGGGGAAACAAAAGAACCATATCATATACAATCGCCCGGGGAACGACTCTGTACAAGGGAGATAGTTCAGCATGTAACTATTGATTTGGGAGGACATGAGTTCCCTACCAGCATGCTGATATTAAAGGATCAAGATATAGATGTGATCCTTGGTATGAACTGGTTAACTCAACACGGGGTTGTCATAGATGTCCTGCGTAGAACCATAAGAGTAAATGTACCTGGCAGCAAAACCCAACTTCTCATCCAACTTCCCTTTCCTAAGAGTACAGTTGGAACAGTCTGTGCAACTACTATGGAAGAAGCCAAGAACATTCGTGTGGTATGTGAATTTATGGAGGTTTTTCCCAATGATCTGCCTGGACTGCCACCAGACCGAGATGTGGAATTTAGAATTGAACTAAAACCAGGAACGACACCTGTGTCCAGAAGAGCATATAGGATGCCACCCAAAGAACTAGCAGAATTAAAAATGCAACTACAAGAGTTGTTAGACAAGGGTTTCATTCAACCCAGTTCATCACCTTCGGGATGCCCTGCTATCTTCGTGAAGAAGAAGGACCAAACCTTAAGGTTATGTGTTGACTATCGGCCGCTAAATGAAGTCACCATAAAGAACAAATACCCCTTACCCCGAATTGATTTGCTTTTTGATCAACTTGCTGGAGCTAAGGTGTTCTCGAAGATAGACTTGAGATCAGGCTATCACCAGATTAAGATCAGATGAGAAGATGTGTCGAAGACAGCGTTTACTACCCGATATGGTCTATATGAGTATTTAGTCATGTCTTTTGGGCTGACCAATGCCCCGGCTCATTTCATGTACCTGATGAACTCAGTTTTCATGCCCGAGTTGGATAAGTTTGTAGTGGTATTCATTGATGACATTCTTATCTATTCTAAGAGCAAAGAAGAACATGCGGAACATCTCCGCATTGTTCTATAATGATTAAGAGACCACCAATTATATGTCAAATTCAACAAATGTGAATTCTGGTTAGAGGAAGTACAGTTTCTAGGTCATGTGTTATCTGCTGAAGGTATAGCTGTTGATCCAAGCAAAGTAGAAGAGGTCCTTAACTAGAAAGCACCTACCACTGTTCATCAAGTTCGTAGTTTTCTAGGGTTGGCAGGTTATTACCGTCGGTTCATCCCTGACTTCTCTAGAATTGCGAAGCCAATTACTGGACTGCTGAAAAATCAAACTAAGTTTGTATGGTCGTAGATGCCAGACACCTTTACACTGGTTAGATGTTGGAGAACATTGGTTATTTGGACCGGATGTGGTCAAGGAAGCAGAAGAGAAAGTTAAACTCATACAAGCTAATATGAAGGTAGCTCAATCCCGACATAAAAGCTATGTTGATAAGAGGAGGCGACCGCTAGAATTCATAGTGGGAGATCATGTCTACCTCAAGGTATCGCCGATGAAAGGAGTTCATCATTTTGGGATTCGGGGAAAGTTGGCTCCCCGTTATGTCGGTCCGTTTCAAATCCAACAAAGATGTGGACCAGTCGCCTATCGCGTCAAGCTACCAGATCACATGTCAGCTGTGCATGATATTTTCCATGTATCCCAGTTGAAGAAGTGTCTTCAAGTACCTGACCAAGTGATTGACTTTGGTGATGTAGAACTAGCACCTGATTTGACTTATGCCGAGTACCCCATTAGAGTCTTAGATCAGAAAGATCGAGTCACTCGAAGGCGTACAATCAAGTTCTACAAAGTACAATGGAACCAGCACACTGAAGAAGAAGCTACTTGGGAGTCCGAGGATTACTTAGAAGAAAACTTTCCTGACTTCTTTGCTTCTCTCTAGTTGCAATACCTTCTCTATATTGTAACTTGTTTCTTATGTCAAAAGAATGGAAAAACCCCTCACTAGTCTTTGAATAAAGTTATGATGTGTTAGCTTGACACATTTCTTTTTCCATTACTTAGCCTTAAGTTTTAAATCTCGGGACGAGATTTCTTTAAGGGGGAAGGGTTGTAACACCTCTGGTGTTTTGACCTATCATTAAAAATTTGACATGTCATCATATGCATTGCAAAGCATTCATAGAGTAGAAAATTTTGAATGCATTCACTAAATAAGGTTTATTTCATAATGTTGTTATTTCATGTGATGTGTTTCAAAACCCTAAATAAAGATCATGACCACAAGGGTCAAATTTCATGTGATCATGTGAGGCCATGTGTCATTTGACTCAAATAACCCTAATGGGCCATGTTACTAGTCAAAAATAAAAAATTTAAGTAAAAGGAAGACAAATCAAATTTGAATTCAAATTCAAATCACAAAAGTCCTTTTTGCCCCTTTTGACTAATTCAAAATCCATGTGGAATTTGGGGTTGAGGCAAAAAGCAAAGTTGGAGATTATTTTATGCGGATCAACTTTGGTATTCAAAGTTTTTCAAGTTTACATATAAAATTTGGAGTAATTTTGAAATGATTCAAATACTCAAATGCACCCCAAATTCAAATTTCAAAATGGAGGCAGAATTTGAAAATGTTCATTGAAGAAAAGTTGTAGAGTTTGAAAAGTTGAGCAACTTTCATTTTTGGAGATTTTCAACTTCTTTAGAAAATTTGAGAGTAATTTGCAAAATGAACTCGGTTGCAATTCTGTAATTTCTCGGAACAGTAGCCCGACCACTGCCCCACCGCCGGCGTCCTTTCTCCGGCCTTCCAGGTGCATCTGCGAGTGCCCTTGGCTTCGCGCTGGCACGGGGAGCACGCTACGTGTCAAGTCCGCGTGCTCCTGGCCGAGCTATAAGACCCAGACGACGCCGTTCACTTTTCTTCCTTCCCTCTGCTTTTTCGACGCCGCCGTCTCAACTCCGGCGAGCTTCTCTCATCTCCTCAGCGCAAGCAATCCGTAAAAGCCATGTTCTAGTTCCGCCTGCTCCTCGCGCATTCGACCGAGCTATTGCTACCGCCTGAGTTCGCCGAGAGCTCGCTGTCCACATTCATCTTCCTCACGGCCGGCGACCTCAACGGAAACGTCGATTCACCGTGGCCAGCCTCATCCGGTGAGCCGCTGCCCTCGATTGTTGGCTCTCTAGTTTTGTCGCGATGCTGTAGTGCTCATTCCACTCTTGCATGCTCGTTTTGCCCACTGCAGTCATAGGAACTCCATCGTCGACGAGGTACGCTCCGCCGTGATCTCGGTCACCGTCGAAACGCGTCACCAGAGCTTCTCCGGTCCCGCTTGTTGCTTCAACACGATCGGGGTGAGTCACTGATGCTTCCTACACGCTCTATTTCACCGTTACCAGCCTTGTTTTGCCGATGTAACGCCGCCGTGCCACCGCGTCCGCCATGGCCGGTGTGAGCCTTATTCCATGCCGTAATCAACCTTCAAAGTGCCATAGATCGATGCGCCTAGTTCTTGTGGACGTGTTGGAACTTTGGCCGTCGCTGTTGGGCTCACCGTCGGCGAGTTAGCGCCGGTCAGCATCGTCGAAGCCACGGTCAATGCCCGAGGTTGGGGATGACAGGTGGGGGCCGGCTGTCAGTGAGAGCAAGAGAGAGAATAGTGCCTTTTGTTATTTTCTGATTTTGAATAGTGCTGAATCTTTGGAAATTTGTAGGAAAATAATCATAGCTCCAAAAATTCTGAAAAATTTTGTGTAGCTTCTGTACATGCTCTATTATGGTTTAAAAATTTGAAACTTGAAATTTGAATAAATTTTTAATGTTCAAAAATTTAGTTAATTAATTGATAAATGCAATTTCCATAATTTTTGTAGGTCACTATATAGCTCCAAAAATTATGAAATTTATTTTGGTACATTAATTTGTTATGAGGAAGCTTACATAAAATTTTGAGGTCATTTGGAACAAGTTTATTTTTGGGCTTATTTCAAATTAATTAAAAATTGAATAAAAGCAACCCTAATTGTTAGGGTTAGAGTTTAATTTTTGTTTGGGTCATGTTGTGTGACCAGTAGGGTTTCAAGATCAGTTTGGTCAAGTCACATGTGTGGTTCTTGCCGGTAGAATTGGAAGTTGGTTTTGTTGGCTTGCAACTGTACCGTGAAGTAAAATCGTATTCGGGGCGTTGTTACATTTCATGTACCGTGAAAGCATCATGTTTACATTATCATCATGTTAAAGCATATGTTATCATTTCGTGTAGAACCCGAGAGTGAAATGATTCTAGTTGAGCAAGTCCTAGAAGAATCCCCGGTTGTCACGGGATTTGATAATTGTGGTACTGATCCGGAACCTGAGATCGTGAATGAAGGCAAGCCCCGGTTTATGCATTAAACCATTACCTTGTTTACTTTGAAAAGTTTATCACTTATGTTACTTATTGCATTAAGTTGATTTACTTCAAATGTTGCCTACTTGATGCATTGCCTACCTTGTTAATTGTTTACCTTCCTTGAAGATGTTTTCATTTACAAAGGCATAGAATGCTTATGGTAGGTTTTCAAAGTAAAAGTTTCGATACAATCAAAGATGGCACACTAGCCAAAGAAAGAAAGAAAGAAGGTAGAATGAACTAGAGACTAGTTGGGTGACTTATCTTGAATGTTGGGTAATGTTGCCGACTATGTCGCTTAAAGGCCACTCATTGTGGATCTTTTGAACGAGACACTTTATAGTACTGGTCACATACTCCGGTAAGCCTACTTCAGCTAATCCGATACTAAGACGAATGCCCACGCACTGGGAGTGGTGAGATGGCAGGAGTAGCATGTACCCTCATGGCTTGAATGTGGCCGGATTTGAGGCGTGCTATGCTCTTAGGTGGCGTGGAGACGGCTTAGTACGGGAGGATCCGGTAGCGAGGTTGATATATGCAAGATTAAGTTCTACATATGTTGTGTGATAAGGAATCCCCAGCTAGGACTTGAATCAATTCGAATTGCCGGTGCTCCGTGGATATGGAGACTCAATTCATTATAGAAGCAATACAGGACTAGTAAATTACTAAAATATGAGAAAAAGAATGGAATGAGAAGGGTTGGAACATGGGATATGAACACTAGGTTGGAGATAATGAACTAAAGTACTTAGGGGTAAAACTTGAAACTAGGATCAAGAATAGTAAGCTTTTGGCAAAAAACTTTTGAATCTTTCTACATCCTTACCTTGACCCAACACCTACATCCCTAAGACCTTCGCCCTTTTTGGTCGGGTCAGTCTTGTTGAGTACTTTTGTACTCAGGGTTTGTTAACCCTTGTTGCAGGTGAGTCGAATGCGCAGGCTTGTTTTGGTCCCTGCTGCATGTCAGTGTTTGAAGTCGATGACGATGAGGAATGATGAATGGTCTTTGGACAAGGCACTAGTTTGTGTGAAATAAATAATGTTAATGTAATATTATCCCGCTACTATGGTTGTATTACAATTATGGTTTTGTAAGTTTGAAACAACTGGTTTGTAATATCAAAACTTAAGTCTTCCGCTTTATAATCTCTGGTATGTATATTGAAAACTGTTGTAATCTGCAATGATTGTGATTGGGATCCTGTTTGGAAAAGATTCGTGGATGATTCAGGTTTCCCAAGGACACCCGACAGACCTGTTAAATTGTTGGGAACTTGTGTACGCTATCTGAGGTCTGTTGAGACATCGATAGGTGCACGTGGGCCCGATTTCTTAGGTGGTTCTGCCACAATTTAGCTTTTCTTTGCACCATCTGATTGAGGAGATGAGGATGCGACAAGTTGCATGTTCTTCTCTCGCCAACCTCTCTTTGATTTTCATTGATTATTGGTTGATGAGATGCTATTCATTGGAGCTATAGACTTGAGTTCCTCCATCCATGATGAATGAGTTGTGTCTTCTTTTCACAAATTATTGGCGTTCATCATGTGCCTTGCTTCATCTTTGATTTAAATTTATCTCGTGACTTACCCAAATTGAATTGAGAGTTTCCTGTAGGGGTTAGTCCAACAAAATATCCAGTATCTACTATAGCATACTATCGGCTCAAAAATCAACCTAGACACCACGTCTAATTTGATTTAGGAAGGCATTTTAACCTAAGCACCATGCTTAATTTAAAAGCCTTTAGAAGTAAAATCAACACACCTTTTAGTTCAAGAATCAAACTAGACACCTCATCTAATATAATTCAGGAAAATAGTTTAAACATAGCACCATGACTAATTTTAAAAGGTGTATGAATATACTTCAAAACCTACGCATATACTATAGCAAACAAAAGGTAGCATGAAAGCATTTTAGATATTTACTCAAATGGAGAAGAAAGAGCATGATTGTTATTTAGCAAATTGAGCATGGCTTAAAGGTAGTGACCAAAACAAATTAACAACATGGCAAGAGATGTTTTTAGGGAAGTCTATCTCCTAGCTTGAATTTTGCAAGGAAAAATCAAGTTTGGATGGATGTGATTCAATTTGCATGATGATTGGTTGGAAATACCTGCGTTGTCATCTTTCGTTCTTTTTACTTCAAACCTAGAATGGTTAGTGACAAAAATACCCGAAGGAATATTTTCACAATTATATTTCTATTCTCATTTCACAAGGGCATCACAGCAAAAGGTGAAAGTTCATGATATCTCCCGAAAGTGCTTGTTTTAGAACAGAAACTCATTCTTGGGAAAACTTCGAATTGTGTCTAACTAGTGAAGTGGTTTCCCCTCCAACACCAACCTTTGTGTACCTATCTCAAGTTTCATGCCAACGAGATTTGCAATATTTATGATGAACATATGCATCTACAACCACCCTTTCAAAGTCTTTATGAACAGGCAATGTTGGAGAGACCAATTGTTTTAGGAGATTTCTCATATGAGCACGGGTTTGATGAGGTGTTAATGAAATAGCTTCCATGCTCATTGATGTCATCTTCCTTTTTAGACTCCAAGGTTGTTTCTTTGAGGATGTCTATAGGCAGAAACATTGTCTTCATCATTTCATGCCTATGACATCCATTGGACATTTTATTGTCCAAGATTTCCCTTGGATTGGTGACTCTCAGGTTGATCTTGTCTAAGGCCTCATCCATCCATTCAATGGCAACGACACATAAGTTCTTAATATCCTCCAGCCATTGTTGTTGCTCTTCTTGGTCTTCCTTATGGCCATCATGACTCCCATGCTTTGGGTGTCTTTGTGGATTTCTAGGATCATCATGAGTTTCAGGAGAAAGAGCATAAGAGGAATCATCGAGGTCAACAATGGGTTTAGAGATGGGTTCAAAACTTATATCAGTTGTGGGCATAGAAGGGGAGAAGATAGCATTGGCTTCTACATGACTTGGCTCTCCTTCTATGGCATCACTTGTCATTCCATCCTTAGGTTTTTCCCTTCAAAAGGTTGAATTTCTTCTTTCCTTGGAGGATTTTGGGGTATTGATGGTTCGGGATTGACAGCTAAATCTTAGGATTGGAGTCGTTGTGATTTGGCTATCAAAACTTCTTCTTCTGGTTCGGGAGATGATTCCTTCTCTTCCTCGGGGAGTTCATTATGAATGCTAGTGCAAGGAGTCTTTCCACTAATTCTATCAAGCATAGATCTTGCTTCACTAACAGACTAATGAAGGAAAGCTCATCTAGAGGCTTGATCAAGGATTTATGCAGAATCCTCGCTAAGACCCATATAAAAATATTGAAGGAGCATCGGGTCTAAAATAGCAAGGTCTAGGCCAGTGGTAATAAGATCATTAATACGTTCCCATGATGTGGCAAGAGATTGTTCTTCTAGTTGTCTAAAAGATAGAACCTCTTTTTGAAGGCTGACTACCTTAGAGATGGGAAAGAAACGTAAACAAAATTTAGAGTATAACGTTTCCCAATCTCCTTCCATACTTCCTATGGTTTGACTATACCATTTTTTAGCTCTTCCCGTTAAAGAGAACGGAAACAACTTCCATGTTTTGGTTTCATCAAACATGCCCGCAATACGTAGGCATGTGTAGGTCTCAAACTCTCCTAGGTGTGAGTATGGGTTTTCATCGCTTTCTCTCGAGAAGGATTGTTCCTGAATCAGTTTTATAAAACACGGGCGCAGCTCATAGCCAGGTGTTAGGTTAGGCCCTGAAGATTTCGGTGGCTTTAGGCTTATGCTCATGGGTTTAGCATATTGATAGATAGGAGTGGAATCCATAGTGAAAAGGAAAAGAATAAAAGAAAAAATATAAAAGATACAAAGTTAAGCTAGGTTCATAGTTAATTTAGCAACTGTTTCTCGGTAACAGTGCTAGAAAGCTTGTTGCTATTTATTAACGCACACAGATAAATCCACAAGCGCACGGATACCACTGTAGCTTTCACCCGGAAGTATTCCAAGTATCGTATCCACAGGGAAACATGTGAGACTAACTACGGTCTAACTTAACTAAGGGTAGCAACAAGGTTAGGATAAACAGGAGTATAGGGAGGATTATTAAGGTTCTCTAGTTTTGACTTGGGTAAGCTATGTCTTCAAAAATTCAACTGAGCACATTACTTAACGAAAGAAACCAGCAGAGGATGCTTTTCGTAGTAACCGGGTCCTACTTGGCCTACCAACGGGAGGTGGACTACAAAGGATTAAATGAGGCTATAATAGTAACCCTCGTGAGCTACCACTGATTCATAATGTAGGGTGCATCCACAATTAACCTAAGTCTAAGCACCATGCTTACACTTACGATTAATACTTTACTCCCTCTAGAAAAGGAGTAAAGCACTCAATGGAGTCGTGAACCTGAAGAACAATATAAACGAGATGCTTACTTGAATCAGAAGTTGATTACCAGAGATATTTCAGAGGCAAGCTCAGATAGAACTTGGATCCACCAAGGTACAAGCCATAGAGAGAGCACCGATAGACTGGCACATCCTCCAAATTCTTCCCTCACTCTCTATCTCATTATTTCTATTTATAAGACTAGATCCTATGGAGGACTAATCTTTTTTTGATTGCTGGCTCTAATCCTAAAGATATGAATTAGGGTGTCAGGGATGGCTCTAGAGAGGGGGGTCCAGGGCTCTATATATAGGGGGTAGCATCAATTCTAGACCCTTAGATCAAACCAACTTGAATAAACGGCGTAGATGTGATCTTTAAGATGGTGGGAAACCAACATAGCGAGGAGGGGCTGACCCATGGGTCCCACAGGCTGGCCAGCTTGCAGGTGGGATCGGCTGGCACCCCATGTCAGCCTCTCATGGTCATCTTTGGTGGAGAGTCCTCTGGTGTTGTCTAGAACCTTCTAGAGTTGTTTACGAGTGGGAAAACATGATTTACTTTGACGAATATGTCCACCTTGATGGTTTTCTGGATACACCCTGCTAAAAACACAGATTCACCAAAACTCATGGAATTTGTTAGTTTAAACCCCTATACCTATGTTTGGTGATGGAATTAAGCATATATGCATGTTATGTTGATAGTTTATAATTCGTGCTAGTGACCGTCAACAACCAATCATGATATGAAGCGGCTTAGGGCCGCCATACATCTCGTATGCTTCTAGACGTCTTTCACATAGGTCAGCCACTTCATTCTAGTGATGGCCGAGACTTTCTCTAGGTTTGCCTCAATGCCCCGAGCACTAACAATGTACCCCAAAAGGATACCAGATGGGACACCGAATATGCATTTAGTGGGATTCAGTTTCCATCAGTATTCTTTGAGGGCTTTGAATGTTTGCTCAAGGTTAGCGATGAGGTTATCGATGGTCTTCAACTTAACTACTACATCATCGATGTAAGCCTGAATGTTGTGGCCTATTCAATCTTTTAGGCAATGTTGGATGGCCCCCTGATACCTCGCATTAGTGTTTTTGAGTCCGAAGGACATGGTGTAATAGTAGGCACTGAATGGCATGATGAAGGATTTTTTGATCTGGTCCTCCTCCTTCAAAGAGATCTGGTGATAACCAAAATAGCAATCTAAGAAAGAAAGCAGTTCACAACTAGTGGTGGAATCTACGACCTCGTCTATGCGAGGGAGACCAAAGGGGTCTTTAGGGCAGTGTTTATTGAGATCTGTGTAATCAACGCATATTCTCCATTCTTTATTCTTCTTTTGAATGAGCACTGGGTTAGCTAGCCACTCGAGATGATACACCTCTTTAATAAATCCGGTTGCTAGAAGCTGGTTTAATTCTACCCTAATAGCCTCGTTCTTGTCCTTCACGAATCGTCGGAGCTTCTGCTTGATTGGCCTGGTGGTTGGCGAGACATGTATGGAGTGCTCGATCAACTCCCTTGGGACCCCAGGCATATCCATAGGTTTCCATGTGAAGACGTCTACGTTGGCACATAGGAAGTTGATGAGCGCGTTTTCCTATTTGGTCTAGATGGGCCTCGATCTTCATGGTCTTGGTCGAATCGGCAAGGCCAAGGATCACTTCCTTGGTTTCATTGGCCTTGGTGGCTTTAGGATGCATCTCCAACATCAGAATCTCCTGGTCTTCTTCGAGCACCTTCTTGGATTCGGTGAGGTAGGCCTCCATGCGTGTGGAGAGGTCGAAGGCCTCAATGAGGGCGAGGATATCCTTCTCGCAATCATAGGCTACAACGAGGTTGGCCTAGAGGGAAGAACTCCTCCCGACGTCGGCATCTTTAGCATTAGATAGTAGTAGTGCGGTATGGCCATGAACTTGGTCAGAGCCGGTCGGCCTAGAATGGCATGATAGACGGTATCAAAGTCGGCGACCAGCAAGGTGATGTACTTGATGTGAAACATCTCGATGGAACCGAACTGTATGGGTAGTGTAATCTCACCGAGAGGCTGAGACACTCTTCCTAGAATGATGCCCCAGAACGAAGAGTAATCAGGGGTGAGGTCTTGGCGGGATAAGCCCAACTCCTTTAGGGTGCTAGTGAAGAAGATATTTAGGGTGCACCCTCTGTCGACCAGAACCTTCGTGAAGTGCACCTTCTGGATGATGGTGTCTAGAACAAGCAGGAAGCGTCTGGAGTATGAGATCTCTGCCCACTGGTCGGCCCTAGTGAATGTGATGGGCTGAACTGACCACGGGAGGTATCTTGGGTTGGCGAAGGTACTAGTAGCCTTGATGGCTAGAACTCGCCGTGAAGTTAGCATCTTGTCATGCCTATTCTCGAAGGCCACACGACCCTCAAAGATCATGTGGACAGTCTTCCGCCATCTTGAAAAGTGCTGCTCGTGTCTCTAGGGGGCTCATGATCCTTGCCCGTATCATCGGCTTCTTGTTCTGCTCATCATGTAGAGCCTTGGCAAGGCCCATGCACTCCCTCATGGTATGCTTGGCTCCCTTGTGGATGGGACATGGGCCATCGAGGAGCTTATCAAACTGTGCTGTAATTGTGCTTGCCACGGGGCTTTTCGACAAAGCCGATGAAGTTGTTAGGTCGGCAGTGTCGTAGCTGCCCAGATTTGGAGCCCTGCGGTCATTGGAATGGTGCTCACGGTTGTTGTGATGGCGATAGTGGTCATCGTTACACCGTTAATCATGGCGGTCGTCATCGCGACATGCATGGTGATCGGTCCGGGGAACTTGGCTGACTTCTTCTTTATGGTGCTGTTTGGCCTCTTCAACATCAGCATACTAATTGGCTATTTGGAGCATCTCGCCTATTGAGATTGGTGGCTTCTTGTTGAACTTCCTACGGAGCTCATCATGATGATAGAGCCCATGGACGAATTAGGTGATTACTTTGGCTTCTAGGATGTTAAGGATCTAGTTTCTCACTTCTGAGAAGTGTCTGATGTAGCTCCGGAGGAGCTCTCTAGTCCTCTAGTGGATCCTAGATAGGTCATCCATTGTTGTTGGCCACTCACAGGTCGCCTTGTAGTTCTCAACGAACATTCTCTAGAGGTCATCCCAAGAGTCAATGATATCTGGCTAGAGCCTAGTGAGCCAATTCATTGTGGCGGGCTAGAGCATAACTAGCAGGTAATTTGCCATCACATCAGTGTCACCACCGTCGGCTCACATGGTAATGGCATAACTCATCAGCCACTGCGTAGGATTGGCATGGTCATCGTATGGCTAGACCCCGTAGATCTTGAAGTTTGCAGGCCACTGTATGGCATGGAGCCTTGTCGTGCTGGGTCACGGGCTATCAGTGATAATGGTGGCATCATGAATGTCTTGGGGAGTAGCGGCTCCTACAGCTCGTGGAGCAGCAGCGCCAGTAGTAGGTCGAGCGGTGTTGCCAGCGGCAGGGCGAGCCGCGTTGCCGGCTCAATCGGCTAAAGAGTGACCTCGGGATTGCCCCACTCTTGGTCATACTCCTGTCGGTTTAGGATTTCACCCTCATGTCATGAGTTGTGATTCTTGTCGGTGCGATGGTGGACATCGTGGAGCTGGTTGAGATGGCTCTGAACGTCTCAACCATGGGGTTGATTGACCTCCTGGTTTTCGTTAGGGTTTGCATAGCGTAGCGGTTGCTCGGGGTTGGCAACGTAGTTACCTCATGACCCCCCTCTAGAGATAGGGGCCGTCAGCCTGGAAACAGCTTCCACCTGGATGGATGGAATGAGATTGCCTTGACCTCCTAGATTGGTTGGACCCAGTAGAGTGGGATGGAGCTAGATTTTTGTGAATTTCGAGGACCTGAACTGCCACTTCCTTAAGCATGGCGGTGGCCTTGGCAAGCTTGGGAGTCTACTGGAGCCTGCTGAGCTCATTCATGGCGACAGCAGGGTTGGCGCTCGACATCGGCTAGACTTGGTGTCCATCAACTTGCATGAACTCATTGTCAAGATTGTGGGCAATGCAGCAGCCCCCTTGCTGGTCGGCGTCACCACCTACTGCTATGGTAGCTATGGTAGTGTCTTCCGCTACGTGGTGTCTGGTGCAGTTGGTGTTTTTGTGTTCCCGAGCGACACACTGGGAATTGGCTTCCCCGTTTTGAGGGGGGCTATCACAGCTCACCATGAAGAGCTCCCCAAGGAAATGCCTGGGCGGTGAAGGAATCTCGGTGAGGATGTCGGTGATAGTCTCGGTGACCATTTTGGTGGAGCCTTCCGAATCTGCCCCCATATCTTCTTCCTAGATGGGGAGTACGGAGTCATCATGTAGCTGACAAATCTGCACCATATTGATTGTTGGTGCAAACTAGTTGGCAATGAGCAGATCAAGCTCGAAGAGCAGGTGGACGTGATCGATCTGATCGGCATAGATATCATGCAAGGCATCTTAGTAGACGGCGCCTGCGTTGGCCAACCCGTAGGGCTAGGCGGTCATGAAGCCTTACGCTAGAGCTTCCTACCTGGCCCTAGGTGGATTGGTTCTAGAGAGAGGTCAGTGCTGCACCGTGCACCCTGTGGGAGTTGCCATGATGGTCAGATCTGTATCCTACCACCTCAGGAGGCTGGATTAGGCGGAGCGCTTGGTTCGAGCCACCGTAAAGTGTTGGAGCGGTGGGAACTCATCATAGTGAGGAGACCGATCTATGATCGATTCCATGGGCGATAAGCATTCGGCTAGCTTTTGGTCAACCCAATCTATAGAGGAGCTTAGATCATCCTGCTAGATAGGCTTCCTCTGCTAGCAGGCACCAGTGGTCGAGTTGCCAGAGAGGAAGGTGACCCTGGGAGAGATCCTAAGATTGGATCTACTGACGCAGACGTAGGCACGATCGGCGCAGGGTTGACCTGCACCGGCTAGATGATCTCCCATCACCGTTGGCGTTGATGACCTAGGTGATAGATCTGACCGTGAAGGATTGGTTGGGCCTGGGAGTGAACAGAGATCTTGGGAAGTATACCATCTAGCTCGCTATGGGATCAGGCGCACAACCCTACCTGGCGTGCCAACTATCGACAAAAGATGCTCAGTAGTGCAACGAGGGGGCTACCCGTGATGGTAGATTGATAGGAGAGGTGAGCGAGATCAAGAGCGAGATGGTGACAAGACACAAGATTTATATAGGTTTAGACCGTCAGCTTGACATAATAACCTAATCTTGTGTCCCATCGGTTGGTATTGGCTATCGTATATGATTGCGTGTGTTTTGACGTGGTCCCCTACCTGCCTTATATAGCCCGGGGGTAGGTTTACATGCTGATCAGGTCTAAGTCTGATCAGGCAAGAGATAATCTTTACATGGAAACATACATTCGGCATATGCTAAATAGATTCTATGCAATCTTCTAGATGCCACCGAGATGCCTTGCTGCGTGCGCCGAGCTATGCCGTGCGCCACAAGCCATTGTCTTGTGGCTAGACCATCCCTATTGGTGTGGCCCATGTGTCTCGCCATGGGTACCTTGGGCTAGACCCCCCACACAACATCACTGTTCAACTGCTTAGGCTAAGATCACACTTTTCCTGTAGCAATCCTAACAATCAAATATAAACTATCCTCCCACCTTCCTTTGGGATAATATAAATTCAACACTCGGTACTCACCAAGCGAAGTGTTATGTGATAGTTCTGTGCGCTTGCAGAATCCCTCCACTAGTCGTTAAGAAATATCAACGATATCCTTTAGGGCCTACTCATAGACCTGTTCTCCACTGAAATGCATTGGAGCAGACCCTGTCTCCCTCATCCCATCAAACTGACGTTTCATTTCTTGGTATGGATGAGACCTAGGAAGGAAATGTTGGTGCCATAAATAAACCCTCTTCTTTGAGTTATTCAGTTAAACAGTCTCAGTGTCATCTAAGCACTGAAAGTAGTGTTTTTCTCTTTTGCTCTGCCTAGACATGCTATGATGTCCTGAATATCAGTCCTGGTGGTGAACAGCATGGCAAATTATTTGAAACATTGTCTCCTAAAACCATCGTACACTCTGATACCCTCTTCTTTCCAAAGTTTTTTTAAATCATCAATAAGCGGCCTCAGAAACATGTCGATGTTAACACCTGTTTGATGTGGACAAGAGATCAAAACTGACATCAACATGTACAATCTGCTTGTTACATAGCCAGGATGGAAGGTTGTAGATAGTTAATAGCATAGGCCAGACACTATGTGAGCTACTCATATTACCAAATGGGTTCATGCCATCTGTGCTCAGTGCAAAATGGAGATTCCTTGGCTCATCAACAAAAGATTTATGCTTGTAATCAATGACCCACCATTGAATACCATCTGCTAGGTGCTGTATATAATCACAAACCATCCGCCCATCCGAGTGCCAGCTCAACAGTCGTGCATCCTTGGGGGTTGCAAACAACCGTTTTAGGTGAGGAATTATAGGAAAGTACCATGCGACCTTCCTAGGAACTCTACAGCACATCTCCACCTCATCGTCACCCTCATCAGTTCTTTGTTTGTAACAAGAGGTTCCACACTTGGGGCATTCACTTAGAGCTTCATTGTCACCATGGAAATAGGATGCAGTCATTCTTGCAAGCATGAAATTTCTCAAACTTCAATCCCTAGGACAAACACTCTTCTTGGCCTCATATGTAGTCCTAGGTATCTCATTCCCCTAGGGAAGCATATCCATTAGCAGTTCTAGCAGTTCTCTCAAGCCCTTGTCTGCCTAATGATGTGTGGCTTTCAATTGGAGACGCTTTAGCAAAGCAGACAACTTTGTATACCTCTCCTTGTGTCAGAGATATGAGCCAAGGGTACCAGCACCGCCCCTATATATGACTACCACCAAGTTATCGGCCCAGCAGCCATCAAGGAGGAGGCCCACAATGGCTGACGTGATGAACCAACATGGGGATCAAGGCAAACCAAGGCATGCGTATTTGGACGATAGCAATGATCAATCTGTTGTAACAAACTAGGAAACAATCTGTTAGCCCGATCGCCCTCTCTATAACCCTACCTCTCCTGCCTATATAAAGGAGGGTAGGGATCTCAGACTTGGGATCCAATCTTCCACCAATTCCATCCACCTCGTAGCTAGGAGCAATAGCCCCTATAATTGAGCATACGAATACAAGAGTAGCCGCACCACTAGAGTAGGGTTTAGTGCGCACCGCGCCCCGAACCAGTATAAATCTCTGTGTCTCGTGTGCTACCATCTCATTCCATCTACGTGATCATGTTGCTGGATATTGCCGGAGCAAAACAATCCGACACCTTGCAACTTGGATAGAGTGGGGTCTTCATATCTTTCAATAGCTGTTTCAGCTTCTTGAACTCCGAACAAGTGTACTCCTCAAAGCTAAAGGCATCACACACCATCTCCTCTAGATTCTCAGCAAGATGGACTGGATCATAGTTGGTAGCAATATCTGCTACATCATCAGCACAGAGATCCTGATTGCCAAAGGGTGCTTCCTTGCCACCGGCATAAGTTTCATGGATGCCTTCCTCGCCATCCTGCTGACCAACAGCCTGCGCCTGGTCTCAGCCATTGACACCTTCTTCTCCATGTTTGTTCTAACATCGGTAGTCATCCATGAATCCTCGAATTATTTGGTAGGCATGGTGTGTCAACTAATTCAAGTATTGCTTTTCATGGTTACAATCAACGCATGGACACCACATAGATGACTTATGTCCATTCAACATATCTTCCTCTACCACAGTTAGCAAAGATTTTAAGACCATCTAAGTAGTCATCACAAGTACGGTTCCTAATATATATCCAGCGGCTTTGATCCTCCATAGGTTACAGAAGAAAAATGAAAATGGAAGAATAAGTCAATCAATTCAAGAAATTACCACAACACAACAATTTTGGCACAATTCATCGGTTGTTCCATTATCATAGTTTCACACAAGCTCATCAAAGTTTAGAATGCAAGTTAATTAGTTGCACAAGTTCTAGCTAAGCTCACCTCTGGCCACTGCTGGGCGGTGAAGCACTACTGGAGGATGGTTATGGTGAAGCACTACAGAGATTGGGAAGAGTAAGCATGAGCGCACCCTGCTGCAGATATCGAGATAGAATTAAGTGCACGGATTCCATCTAGCAGTTGAGTTTCATGGTCACACAAAAATTACGATTCTATTATTAGGAATGAATTTGGTCACCTACCTGAGTTGAGCTGAGCACACCGGGGACAAAGAAGGAGATGGTCGTTGGTGGACGGATGTACGGATGGATGGATGGATCGAGCAGATCAAGCAGAGCTAAAGGGGAATGGTCGGTCGGTGGCTGGAGCAGACCTGGCCATGCCCCCGGCTGGGGGCAACCGCCGGCGCCGACGCTGCTGCCTGCGTCGCGCCTGCCACTGGTGGCCTACGCCATGCGTGGCTTCGGCCGTTGCGCGCCTATTGAGTGCCTCCCACGCCCATGGGCTCTGCTAGCCTACGTCGTGCGCGCCCCCATCAGCCGCCCGCCACCCACCTGAGAGAGCTGCGCGCGCGCCTGGCCACCACCCACCTATGCCTCGCCCGCGCCCAGTGCCACTGCCCCAGCCTCGCGCCACCTGAGCTGAGTGCAGAGTGTGAGAACCGGCCTGCCAGTTAACTAGCACGTGCCAATGGCTGTCCACAAGACAAGTAGTAGTATAGACACGCGTCTACAACAAGCATATGTAAGATAGCACACACGTATAGAGAAGGACGTGTCTGCTCCAATTACCAATACTAGAGACGCGTCTTCACTGTACGCGTCTATAACAAAACACACGTCTATAATATGGAAACTAACTACAGACGTGCCTTACCAACAAGCGTCTATAATATAGCACAGACGCATACAGTGAAGCACACGTCTGCTTCAATTACGGATGATAGAAACGTGTCTTTACAACACGCGTCTGTAACTCTTCACATGTCTATGATTTGTCGTCTAACTATAGACCCATGCCTCCAACACCCGTCTGTGGTCTTATTACAGACGTTTGTTAAGAACATGCGTATGTCGTAAGAGCTTATTACAGACACGTGTTAACCCGGTAGGTCCTAGCGACCATGGTCGGTGACTTACTACATACGCTTATTGCGAACGTGCATATGTAAACTCATATCACAGCATATCACAAACGTGCATTCGTCCGACGTCTGTAGGGGTCGTTGGTAGATATGATGTTTTTTACATAGTGTTAGCTTAAATTTCACACCAATCTACCCCGTATGAATTGAGGTGGATACATGGGTATCCAAACAATCCCTAATTCAGCTTTGTGCTACTATGTATCTAGAGGAAAGTGTTTGAGTACATCTATGTTGACCAAAACTGTAGAAGAAAAAAAATAGGTAAGGTACAGTACATTAACGTGCTATAGAAAATTCTTATGATTATTTTCGAGGGGAATCAAATTCCTGGTTACATGAAAGCACATTATTAGAATTACATAATTGAGAATTAAATAAAGCTAACGGTTGGATAACCGGGTATATGGCGCACATGCTGGCACACAGATATAAATGTAAAAAAAAGGGTCCGATTAGCTGCTTATGCGTTCGGACTCCACTCGACGCATGCTTGCTTGCGATGGGGGGCCTAGACCACGTGGACGGCGGGGCTGGGGCGGCTCACGAAGACGTCGACCACGTCCCTGTTGGGCAGCATCGCCGGCGCGGCTGCTTCAGCAGCGCAGCTCATGGCAGGAACCGCCGCCACCGCCATCTGGGTGGTGCACCCCGGAGCTCCCTTCGGGGAGGGCGGGGCTGAGCTTGGCGATGTTGACGAGGACGTGCTCGTCTGCAGCTGAGGGAAGCTTGCCGCCGGCATCCTTGCCCTCGGCAACCGCCACCGGCGTCTTGTTCATGTACAACACGTAGAGCACCATCTGGACCACGCCAAAGGTGAACCCAAGGACGTTTGGAAGCTGCAGAGATATGATCATAGTTTATCATCAGTAACACTCATCATCATGAGACACATGGTGGTTGCAATAAATTAAATTAAATGGTTACCGCGACATATTTGTCCTTGATGAGGAGGCCGTAGAGGAACCAGACAACGGCGCTGAGGGTGAGCGACAGGGAGAGCGAGAAGGGCATGTACTCCACGCTCTTCGTCTGGATCACGCGCCTCTGCACGTAGCCACCAACACGCATGCAGTCCATCAGTGATACATGGATCAAAACTATTAATGCTACAGTGATTGGGTTCATTCGTCCATGCTCACCATGATGCTCAGCGGAGCCACAAAGACGCTGACGGAGAAGCCGACGCAGATCCATCCGAGCATGATGACACGCTTACCACCCTTGAAGAGGAGAAGGGTGAGGAGGAGGATGACCCCAAAGACGCTGACATTGAGGAGGAGCATGATCTTGGCCGTGAACAACTTGGCTTTCTTGGGCGCGTAGACGAAGTACATGACGATGTAGATGGTCTCGATGACGCAGCCGGCTGCGTTGATGGTGATGAGGAAGGTCTCGTTGGACTTGATCAGTGCGTAGAAGATCCACAGCATGGCGCTGAACAGGGCAACCACGTAGGGAACCGACTGGAAACCCTCCGTCGACTTGCTCTTGTAGATGCGGTAGAACGTCGGTCTGTATAGCATGGGCGATCAATTTCGAATAATTAAAACAACGGATGGAAATGGATAGCAATGTTTCAATTTAATGATGAACATCTGAAGTAGTAGTGACAATTTAGGAAGTTATGTCACTTACATCGGGGCCAGGAAGGTCATGAAGGAGATGACGTTGCCTGCAAAGCAAACAAAAAAAAAGGCGCCAAGATCAGCCATTTGAAAAAGTTGCCAAAGAGAGCCCAAATAAAGATGGGATAAGTTGTGATAAGCTCACACTTTACATCTCCCGTCCGGTCTAATTTGCCTTTTGTTGTGAGCAAAGATTGGCGAGGCTTTACTGTTAATTTGCAAGATGACAGCGGTAGTGCACTATGACGTCATCAGACCCATCACGTGCTAAGTAACCCTAAATGTCTCAAAAGACCGGTTGCTAGCTCGACACGTAGTCTATTACGAGAAATGTATAGTATAGGCCAACAAAAGCATTGATCAAAGATGACAGCGGTGATAAAATCTAGTGATGCATGCTTCTCGTGTGACTAACTGAACTAAGTGTAGTGATTATGACCACAAGAAACGTGTTATTTTGGGAAACGCTTGGAAGGCAGCACAGGCTCCTCTACTATTGGTTGACGATCAACGACGGGCAAATCTCACTAAGTGGCTTCTATAGTACCAGGCACTAACAGCTAACTAATGATAAGATATTTCTGAATACACAATTGTAGCAAAATGTGAAGTGCATGCTAATGTATGGAACATAATAGAAAAGATGAAAATTTGCAAAATTCATGGCCTTGCAGCTCTTGTTCAGTGAAAATGTAATATATATGTACCTAGAAGGCCGAAAGCGAATGCCCAGGGGTGCTGCAGAGATAGGCCTGCCATTGCGCGACAGAAAGGGTGCTACAAATAATACGGTTGCAAGGCAGCTATACAACTGAACTAACAGTTGCTGTTGTTGTTAGGCTTTAGAACAACTTCTCTTCCTCTCTTTCCCTTTGGCCCAAGCAGGAGGGGCACGAAGAGCTCTGAGGAGAGTTCTCTGTGTTGTTCTCAGAAACTCTGGCAATGATATATGGTGGCTGTGTGGGGCGCTTTATATAGGAGGTGGCACGCATGCCTTGGTATATACATCTGCAGCCAGCACTAGGCTCTCCAATCTCATCTAAACCCCAAACGATTGAGCATGGAATATAATTCAAAGATATTTTTCAATGATATATTTCCGGACATGAATATTGTTTTTAATAAATTGATCTATATTAATAGAGACAATCATGGTCCTTGCATAAAGAGTTAGCTTTGTGCAAGCTTTATGAGTATAATATATGGGCTAGTGCTTGAGTAGTACACTCCGAATTGTTGTGCACTGCCCGTGGAACTCTCCAACCTGCTTCGCATACATCAGTAACTAATTAGGATCGAGTAGGAGCTAGCCGCCACACTACAGCAAAATTTATCTTCACAACTTTCGACTCTAAAGACAGATTTACTTCATTCCATTGTCAGTTGAGTACCAAGTAATATCTTGTAATTTAACAAAAAAATAATTTATTCATGGTTTGGGGAAAATATTATATACGCTATACCACACCCATCTTTAGCGTCTTCCCAGCATGTGTTGTTATAAACCGTT
Organism: Miscanthus lutarioriparius; assembly: GCA_904845875.1. Classification (NCBI taxonomy): domain Eukaryota; kingdom Viridiplantae; phylum Streptophyta; class Magnoliopsida; order Poales; family Poaceae; genus Miscanthus; species Miscanthus lutarioriparius. The sequence continues at coordinate 28,546,637 of CAJGYO010000015.1, forward strand.
TTAATGACCTACCATCGGTCATTATATATCTATACCGACTATTCTGTGTGTCATTAATTAAAATAGTATTGCTCTTTTAAGTTATATTTATATTATATAATGAATAAAAAGCGTAAAGTGGTAAAATACGTGGTTGCACTTGTGTACTGTAATTCAACTATAGCAGATCCATGTCGTCATTTTTAAATAGTACTGGAATAATGGCTATGTTAGTGGATAGGTTCCCCCCAGCTTCTTTTTCTATGCATATTGCTTGGTTTCCAATCAACTCAGCTATTATATATAGACATATACTTGACATATTAAGGGTTACTTGTGCTTCATATTACCATCTGATACACATGACAAACTAATTATTGTATGAAATTATAATCTTCCTCCTGTTCTAAGTTTAGGCCACCGTAAAATGTGTTTGTTACAACCATTTGACTCTTAATTAGGTCACACACTTGATAAAGAGCTAGATCGCTCGATGTAGGCCCTAGCCAATTTTCAGATCGGATGGCGTCTAGGGGATATCCACACCTGGACCTTGTGCCTCCAGCGATGAGCGTGATTCGAAAGACACGTCGCTGGAGGAACTTTGCTAGGAGCGCGATCCGCAAGACACGCCGGCGAGGTCTCTTGAGACCCGAAACCCCACACACCTGGGAGGGACCCTGTTGGGGCGTGTAGCGGCTATGGGCTGCTTTAGCTGCCCTGGCTGCTCTAGAGCCTTGTCGTCAACAATCCACCGTCCATGCAGTGCCGACGAAGCACGAGGAGAAGTAGAGAGGAAGATAGGGTAAAAGAGAGATTGTAGATTGGTTTTTTTGGTACGATTGTGTATGTTGGGCACATCAATCGGCCGTGGTCCTTATATTTATAAGGTGGGGGTGGTCTTATCCCTCAAGAAGTCGAAACCCCTTCCAAATCACGTCAAAACGTGTTTAGATCCGTTCTGGACCTAACAAAGTTAGCTAAGCCAACTCCCGAGTCGGCTAGGCCAACTTCCATAGGCCCAAGGTACTGTTTTTGGGATAAAAACAGGGAGAGTCGGCTTAGCCGATGAGGGGACTCGGATAAGCCGACTTGGTGCTGGGAAATTCGGGTGAAAATCTTCCAAAATTCATAATTAATTCATCTGGACTCCAAATCAGGCGAACCATATATATGTTTCGATTAGCTCAACGAGAGGAACACAATGGTGAAGTCGGTTCTTGAGTTTGAGGAAGTTGGTCAAGTCGGCGCTAGCTGGTTCAGCACTCGAAAAGTCATTTTCTTCACCCAATTGCCAAATGTGATGATCCGAGTATCCTTGCTGGCCATGTTGACGATATAAACATGATAGAGTGGTCCATTATGCACTTTGGATAATTTTGGTTATCAACATATGCCCCCCTGTTTTTAATAGAGATTGCGTACTAAAAACATCTCCATCAGGCTCAAACCCAATTTCTGTTTTGAGGTGACAAATTCTGTTTTTTGCCTTCATTGATATCTTCTGTTTGGTGCTATGAACTTTTCAAAGTGACGTGCTCAACTGTTTCCATTGAATTCTTGCATATGCACCAAGCGATCAATTGTCACCATCGATAATCTTTCTTCATCTCAATTCTGAAATTGGGGTTTGGTGCAGCCAACATCTATCCTCTTTGTTCCTCCAAAGTAGAATATAATGAATGAATTCGGTCTCCCAACAAGTTTGAATTAGTACCTTGTTTAAATAGACTAGATAGATGAACTACGAGACACCATGGCTTGACAATAGGATGTGTTAAAGTGGCAAGCTTCATGTGGGCATCAACATCCTGAACTCAAGCATCTCAAAGACAAGCATTCGGCAGAAAGTCAATTAAATCATCATTGACCATAATACTATTGCATGCTAATTGCCAAAAAAATTTATCAACTTTAGCACTTGGATTACTTAATTAATCCACAATGGTTGTTCTTCAAGCATCCAAATCGGTTCAGCATCGCTAGAGTTCAAAACGAGTCGATTTGGGACCCCACTGGGCAAACCGGCCTGGCTGGCCCTGGTAGTCGGCTTGGCCGACCCTGCAACTCGGCTAGGCCATCTCTGGGAGTCAGCTAAGCCATTTCTATTGCTCTTGCATACAAAACAAATGAATTTTCTTGCATCGTCTTTTCTTTGATGTGAAATTTACGTCCACCAACGCCAAAGCCAGATGCTTGTTGAGCTAACATGTTGGCCTTCAAATCCTCGTGCTTTAGAATATGCCGAATTCAAAATTCACCAAATGTATTAATAATGTCAAGGCACATATCAAGACGCATATCAAATGTTGACCCCTTTTAATCATTGAAACTTACTTGCCACTTGCTATACCACCAGCAAGGAATCACCAAAGGCCTTAACATGTTTCACCTCCATGGAATGCAATATTTCTAAGCTGAATAATAGAACTTCACATTCGGCTTGAATGTTGGTGCAAATGTGTTTTTAATCGGCTTGATGTCTCAAACAACACCATTGTGAGAAATAGTGACTATGCCAACACCTTGGCCCTTTTTGCAAGCCGATTAATCGAAATAAAGCCTCCATGTGGTAGAAAACAGGTAATTGATCTCATCTCCTAAATCAATTCCATGAGGATTTGACCATTCAAAATACTCAATGGCTCAAGAGCCAAATCACAGTTAATTAATGCATTTGCCTATTCACCAATCCTTCTACTAAGGTTTGGCTGATGTAACATGTGCTTAATAACATCGGCCTGGCAAGCCATCATGTGCGTACTAAATCAATTAATGTTTCAATTCAGCACATGCATAGTACAACGCTAAGCATAATTTAAAGCCTGAGCATACCTTATCTTAGGAACAAGAAGACATCAACCAACATGGATGATAGCATACCCTTTCCTTTTGTCTTCTTGAGTCAACACAACACCGATACACCCTCTTCGGCAATAACATATAATGTGAATAGAGCTCCACTCTAGGATGCACGAAGAATCGGTGGTGTTGATAGAGAATTCTTGAAAAGCTCAATTAACTTATTTATAATCAGCTTCTAAATTTTGTCCTACATACGTCGGTTGTGGTCTAATGCCAAACCCAATGCCAGTTTGCTCGCATGGGTTGGCCGACGCAATACCCTGTCCAAACAAAATTTACACTACATGATGTGTAACACCTCGGGTGTTACAAGCTTGCTTAGCACCTAGGTTAAGGCCTTGGAGAATCTAGCAAAATAAGCTTTTGAGTTTTAAGATTTTACAACACACGTGAAATGAAAATCCTCACAAAAAGAATAAAATAAGTAGTTTTAATGGTTTGGTACCAAAAACAATTTTTGTAAACAAAAATAAAATATGGCTTGTGTATGGTGCTTATGTAAAGATGATGAGCAAATAGTGAAGATGAGAATGCAACTTTAATTTTAGAAAGTGAATATTGTTAAGTAGTGTTTTCGGGAGCTCAAAAATCGAATCCGAAATTTAAATAGAACTTTTCGTTGAATCAGCAGAAAGTTCAAATTGTAGTTAAAGTGTTATTTTTGGTGAATTATATTGAGCAAAATATTTAAATAGTGCCTAAACATTTTGCTCCTATGGGTTAGTATGAACTATGGACTTTTGCGTGCAATTCTTGTTGGTTGGAATTGATAAGGCTTAGGTCTCTTAAAAATTGTGACAAAAGTGCTAATGGTTGTTTAGTTCTAACTGAACCCTTGCCCTTTTCTGAGTCTAAGAAGGATAGTAGACAATGCTATTTTGGCATTTAAATTATAAACTAAAATGTTTAAACACTAGCTTCACGTTCTTGCACTATTGGTTGCCTCTGAGTACTTGGGCATGGTATAGGTTGTAGTGCTGTTGAGTGGCACGTGTTTCCTTAAAAAAATTCCCAAACTTCCTTAGAACACGTTGTGACCATGCTGTTGGCGCTCCGTTCATGAACCAGCGCTCAGCATGACGAACCCACGTTGGCACCTCTCTATCTCCCTCTCTAGTCGCTATCTGGACGTGAGGTTTGCTTCGCCAGCTAGGTGTTAGTATCGACTTTGGGTTCATGGAGTTGGTTGAACCTTCATCTAGATAGATAGTAGTTTTTGGCCCGCTTTAATAAGCGTGCGTGTCACTGTTTCATCCGTTTGGCCCCGTAGGCACGGTCGCCTCGCGCGCGTGCGTAGCTGGCGCTAGGCTCGGCCCAGGGCTTGTCGTGGCCTTTGCCTGCAAGCTAGCACCGCCTGCCGGTAGAACGCCGCGACGCGCCTCTCACCTCGCCATGCCCTCTTGCTGTCCAAGCCGAGCCAAGCCACTGTGCCACGCGCAGGACCGAGGCGAGGCTGCGATTATCGTCGCTCGGTCATCGTGGTGTTTTCCCCCGCCCTCTGATTCATCTCGACCACTTTAGCGCTCGCCCTTCGCCTCTCAAGCCACCTACCATGCCCTGATCTCGATGCCGTTGCGTGGCCTACCGCGTCATGACGCCGCACTGCTACTTGCATTTTTCTGCGTGTGGGCACAACTTTATGGCTCCATCCAAGCACTAACTGATGTGCCTCCTGCCCCTCGCTTGTGCGGTCATGTCCCTGTGCTGTCGTTCTCTTATCTGGTCTTGGCCGGGCCGCTTAAGCTATCGCCAGTCTCCGCAACGTGGCAGTGGCAATGCACCCTTCCCTCTTCCTTTATAATCACTAGCTCATGGCTTCTCAGCCCAATTTCTCTTGCTAGTGAGTAGCATGGGAAGTTAGCTAGACGCCCCATTCTTATCGGCCCCAGCTGTGGTCTATCTACGGCCAATATTAGTTTTTCCTCATCGCCGGACACGAGCGCCGCCGTGGCTAGGCGTTTGGGGGTAAGCCACGACCCAAAGGTAAAAACTCAATTGGTTGTGTTTCTGGACTCGTCTTGATCCCCTCTAGCTGGTGCTCGTGTCAGATTGGCCCGGGTTTCCGCCAGAGGTGAGATGTCGCATCGGTGTTCGCCTCGAAGCGCCGCCGCGCGGTGCGGGTGCACGTGGCCAGGCTTCCTTGGCCTTTCCCTGTCTCAACCTGTGGTGCGGCTGGCTTTGTGGTAAGCCTTTTCTGCTTCCCCGCAACCTCTATCGTCTCATGAGTCTTTAGGTTCGTTGGAACGGCTTCGCCGCTGACGCGAAACACATTGACCCAGCCACCGCCGTGGTCGGCTACGCTGCAGTGCCCTCTCTAGGTCTCTAACCGCCGTCTCTAGGAGCTCGCCGTCATAACTTAGATGCTCAGCCATCATAGGTCATCAGAGACCCTTGCTGGTGGCCGGTGTAACTGTGGTTTGCCGACGGTTGCCACGCCATCGTGCACGGTGGAATCGGGGACCACCCCGTTGTTAAGACTGGAGAGTTCGAGGACTTGTTTGCAAAACCGATGTCGCTAGGAATAGTGCGCATAGTAGTTGTAGTAATATCTAAAAGATCAGGGGCCTTACTACAAAGCCACCACCGTATGTGGGCCTCCTAGCCTTGGGCCATGTTGGGCCATGGCAACGCGCGCGCAGTCGCACCCCATGCTAGGCTTTTGGGCCGAATTAGTCGCCGCCGGCCCTTTTCTTTTTCTAGAGCATTTTCTAATTTAGTTTTTAAGGTAAACATGTAAATTCAATATAAATTTATGTAGTTAACCAAAAATTGTGAAACTAAATTTGTTGGGTTCCTAAAATCATGATCTATCTACTAGTATATTTGGTTCACATAGCTTCATAAGTATTTTCAAGAGTGATCTAATGAATTTTAGGTGCTTAATATTGTTAAAATATAAATTTGTAGGAATTGTTGTGACAAAGTGGTGATAGTGTTGGCTCTGAAACTTTCATAGTAAACTCCTAGCATTATTAGGTGCTCACGGTAATTTTTGCAGCTCCACAATAATTAGTTTGCTAAGGTAGCCAAATGAGTTCCAGTTCAAATATATATAAGTTTAATCGATAAAATGCCAAAACACCCTGGGATTGTAAAACTATAACATTTTCCGGGAAACGACGCCTTACTCGACAACATGGGTACGTAACCTAGTATGTTAGTCGTTAGAGCTAGCTCATTAGCTTGTGAGGCGTAATCGTATTTTTAAGAGTAACGGTTGTCGTTGATTAATTACGCCTCTGTGTTGCATCCACGTATATAATAGGAACAACGATGGATTCCTGAGTTATCTAGGGTAGCAGAAAAGATGGTGCCTTGATGATCGTGTCACCATGATGGAGTGCTAACCTTTGGTTATATCTTACCTAGGCAAGCCCTGGTGCATAACCCCTATTATTCGGCACTTTATTTTATGCTTGTGCATTAAGTTTTAAGGAGTTGAATGAAAACCACTTGCATATATACATCCTTATCCCATGAGTCCTACTAGAATGTCAGGATCATGTAGATTGCTATGCTATAGGATCCGGTAGAAGTCGAGTGATTATCTGTCACTCGGCAGAGATAGGAAAGATATTATTGTTGTTATTATATTACTATCACATGGAATATATACAGAGGATAATTGGAGACTGGGAGGAATGGTACTTTGGATATGGACTTGGTTAGGCATTCGAGCAAGGCTCAGATTGCACTTGTTCTGCCAGTGTTGATTGAGGACCGTCCATTGCTGTGGATGATAGTCAGGTCACAGACTTATTATCCTAAGCATATACTTGCTTATGGGAGCGAGAAGGCTCGTTGTGCTCTTGTCATAGGATTCGGCTCTTTTTGGACCGACTGATTAGAGACGGGGAAAGGTGGAGATCTAAGCACCACGCTGAGACTAGGTCTCAAGTGTGGGGGCTTGGAGTCCAAGTTTGGACGAGGACCATGACCCCTCGATAGGAGTGAAATGGGTTGGTCTCGTTTGTGCCTGGGATACAAACGGGGCATGTGTTTTGGGGTACCCAACTGGGATACATTGATTCATGAATAGCCATTTCTTTGAGACGGTAATGACTTGGCTGTGGTCTAGCACCGTAGTAAGAACTAGAACATGGAAGGTGATAAAATTGTTCTGATTGCTTACCACCTGCTTGAAAGTAGCATAGGTGGTTACATAGAATGGATAGTTAATGAACTAATGATGACGGCTAATAAAATTTAATATAAGGACACATGTTTAGTAATGCTTCCGTAGATGCAATAACCCACAAGCCAAATAAGCCTTGCATATCCTTGGAGTCTTTTATTTTCCTCCTGTCGGGTAAGTCTTGCTGAGTACAATCGAGTACTCAGGGTTTTATTCCCCCTGTTGCAGGTGACCGATGGATGGTAGACGACTTTTCTGTGTGGAAACCTCCTGGTGGGCTCAGAGAGGATTCCTTTCATGTTACGACCATAGTGTTTATTTATAACCCTCACTAAAAGTTTTTAGAAGAAAAGTTTTATGATTCACCATTAATCTTTATTTCCGCTGTAATTCTGATCATATGTTGTTCTCCGCTGCAAGATAAAAATGTAAACCTAAAATGTATAAACTCTTTTACATGTAAAACTATCTTAATTTTGCCACTGAATTCAACTTGTTTAAGTACTCTGATGTTGTAATATAGTGATGTAAGAAATGGCTAAGAGTGTTGTAAGCTTTATCCTCTTATTTATGATCCTGACAGAACATGTGGATTTTCATGTTCTCCCTTGGGGTGGGCTCGACGGAGCTATTCGGTTTAGCCACTTCCGGGGTGCTTAGTGTCTAGTGGAAGACAAGCGCCTCTGAAAGTGTGTTATTTCGAGCGTATCTATCACAGGTGGTATCAGAGCATAAATGAGAAGATAAAGCTTCAAAACCCTTTTCTAAATTAAAATCTGATAACCTATTTTTGCAAAAAGTTAGGGTGTTTTTCTACGAAGTATATAAGTAGCCCTATTGTTATGGTTAAGCATTCGGAATAGGTTTAACTAGACTTTCTCCGGTGCACTGACTCTTGCATAGTATATGATCTTTAAGTCCATCGCGTTGGTATTTCCTTGGTTGTCGTGCCCGTATTGCTTGCAGGTGCACCATCCATAGGTATCACATGTGTCGCATTGTGCACGACTGGCCCGTTCTTGTTCAGGAGTTACTTCTGCACTATGACTTCATGCTCCGCGTTAGTCTATGGTTCACACTTGTCATGACTCATGTCTTTTCGTACTCCTTCCTGCTCTCTTGTCAGATCCTTGCCCTGCAGCCATACTAGTCATTAATGGCCTCGGACACTGCTCGCAATGAGTGCACAAAAATTCTGGCTGGTTTATTTATAGTTACTCCGTGCAAAAACCGAAGGTGGACTGTGCCAGGACCACTGACCGCTCTGCCATTACAAAAGGGCCTAGCCTAGCCATTGGTATCACCACTCGGTGCACTCTAGCTCACCTAGCCCTTCCTCTTGAGCAAGCTTTTTGCTCAATCCTCCCTTGCAAACACCCATCAAGATGGCAGGAGCCTAGGTTAGCAGTTACTGCATGAACGCTAAAGGCTTCCCCAAAATCCTGTGTGCCACCCTGCAAAGGCTCAGAGCCAAAGATCGTCACGAGTATGAGGGCAATGAGTATGAGAAGCATGGCACTGAGCAGTGTTAAGTTACCATCTATATTGGGAAGAGTGTGGAGTTCCCCGACATCACTGAGGCCTGGAATGTGACCGCAACCGGGTTTTGTTTCGTCGACACCTACCAGGTTGTGGCCCGCAAAGCCTTGTGGCACCTTTGCTAGATCTATCAATGGTTAAGTTGTGACCAGACATGCACCACGAGGATGATCGGACGCTGCTACACCTGAGTTCGGTCATTACCAGTAAGGTTCTAGAGATGCAAAATTATGACCGGACGCGTCCGGTCCACCATGACCGAATGCGCCGGTGCGTCCGCTCCTCCTCTTCTCTGCACGCTGCCACATCAGTAAGACCAGACGCTGAACAGTGTTCAGCCAGAGTTCGGTCACTTTTCTTCTCCGAGTCCGGTCATAGGGCAAATCGAGCCCAAGAGCACCACCTTCTTTTATAATTGACCGGACGCTGGAACCCTGAGTCCGGTCACTTCGAACTCAGCGTCTGGTCACAAGACCGAGACTGCGCACTCTCTGTTGCCACTAGATCAGACACACCGGTCCTGCCGAGGCCAGCGTCCGGTCACTCACAGTGACCTATTTCTCCTCCATTTCTTTGTTGAGTTCATCCGTTTCAACTCCTACTTCTTCTCCTTTGCAAATGTGACAACACCACTAAGTGTACAACACCTTGTGCACGTGTGTTAGCTTTTCACAAACATTTTTCAAGGAGTTAACCACTCAGCTTGCCATGCCACTCGATCCTAGCAACGATGCAAAGTTAGATCGCTCAAGTGGCACTAGATGACCGATATGCAAACAAGTTTGCCCCTCTTGATAGTACGGCCATCTATCCTAAACTCAGTCATCAACTTCTCTACACACTTATGACCGGTGAAATGAAATGCCCTAGGTTATACCTTTGCCTTGCGCATTCCATTCCATCTCCTCCAATATCGATGCAACACATGCACCAACATGATCGACAATGATATGATTCACTCCATATCATCACGTGACCATATTGGTTCATCGATCTTGACTTCACTTGGTCTTCACCATTGCTTCGGTCCATCGGCACCAAGTCATCACTTAACTTGCCCTTCACACTTGCAACCGGTCCATCGAGCCAAGTCATGTCTTGATCTTCTCCACCTTGATCACATGACTCCCATATCTCATATGCAATGAGCTCCTTCATCATCATGTGTGTGAGGTTTGCAACATCTCGAGCCATTTCCACCTCCATCGCATATGTTGCTCACATACATGTACCTGTGGACTAATCACCTGTGTATCTCACATAAACACAATTAGTCCACCTAGAGTTGTCACTCAATTACCAAAACCAAACAAGGACCTTTCACCTCTCATATTGAGGTTGACTAAAAGTCAGGGTTGATTTACTAGTATGTCCAACATAAGGTGAAGTAGTAATAGGAGTACCAAAGATTCCTTCCCCTAACTTATCAAATATAGAATTCATTTTAACCATAGTAGAGTAAAGAGCAGAATCTTCAGTAATCCCATCTACCTTCAGCTTAGCTATGGTTATAAACCTAAGGAGGATCTCCTCACCCATTGGACTAGTGAACTCGCAGTTGCGACCGTTGTTCCACATTTTGATAAGAGGAGATCAAGACCAGATGCTTTTGACCTTTTGGGCCAGATTAAGCAATGGTAATGAGAACACAAAATGGATATATTGGAACTAGCGAATTGGTTAGGTCAAAAAGATTGGCTAAAGGATATCGTCGAACCAATCGTCCCTAGCTGAGTCTCAAAAAAGTGTGTTGACGCTTAATTAGGTCACACACTTGATAAGTAGCTAGATCGCTCGATGTAGGGCTAGCCGATTTTCAGATCGACCGACACCTAGGGGATGTCCACACCTAGACCTTGTGCCTCTAGCGATGAGCGCGATTCGCAAGACACATCACTAGAGGAGCCTCGCCGAGAGCGCGATACACAAGACCCACCGGCGAGGTCTCTTGAGACCCAAAACCCCACACATCTAGGAGAGACCCCCCATTGGGGCGTGCAGTGGCTATGGGCTGCTCTAGCCGGTATGGCCGTTCTAGAGCTTCGTCGTCATCGATCCACTGTCCATGCAGCATCGACAAAAACAAGGAGAATAGAGAGGAAGATAGGGTAAAAGAGAGATAGTAGATTGGTTTTTTGTACGATTGTGTATATTGGGCACCTAATCGGTCGTGGACCTTATATTTATAAAGTGGGGGTGCTCTTATCCCTCAAGAAGTCGAAACCCCTTCCACATCACGTCAAAACGTGACATGACAAAGTCGGCTAAGCCAACTCCCGAGTCAGCTAGGCCGACTTCCACAGGCCTGAGGTACTGTTTTTGGGCAGAAAACAGGAAGAGTCGGCTTAGTCCACAAGGGGACTCGGCTAAGCCGACTTGGCCTTAGGAAATTCAGGTGAAAATCTTCTAAAATTTATAATTAATTCATCCGGACTCTAAATCAGGCGAACCATATATGTTTTTCGATCAGCTCGACTAGAGAAATGCAATGGTGAAGTCCTTTCTTGCATTTGATGAAGATGGTCAAGTCGGCCTAGCCGACTTCAGCACCCAAAAAGTCATTTTCTTCACCCAATTGCCAAATGCCATGATCCAAGTATCCTTCTTGGCCATGTTGACGATATAAACATGATAGAGGGATCCATTATGCACTTTGGACATTTTTGGTTGTCAACACAACCTTATTATGCATGCTTCACTTTTTTAAAATAATTCTTCATGGAAACTAATTTCCACTGCTCAGCTTCAAAACACTTCACTTTTATGAAATAAAACGGCCTCTGATGGCCAGCATAAAACTCTGTTTGACTCCTCGCTAGTAGCTACTAAAGTGGCTTATTGAAAATGGGGCTCCAATGGAAAAGAACGGTTTCAAATGGCTCTTTTGGAAAGCTGGTGTCCAGATGTGATCTCCACAATGAAATGTAATCTCCTTTGGCAGACATGTACATCATAATAATGTACGGAGTATGTTCTTTGTATATACGTGTACTTCACATATGTCATACATGGTGATCAAAGGGTTCTGTGAAACCCTTCATTTAATAATAACATATCATATTTTAAAAGCCTCATGCAACCATGTTGTATATTACTCCGTCCATTTTAATATGTGAGACGACTTATTTGTTCAAAATAATTAGATAGAACTGATTATCTTGTCGTAAACGTTATATATAATTAAAAAAGAGGCGGGGGCACATGACTTCACGATACCATGTGCTTAATTACTCAAATTTTAGGTAACAAGTTGTCCCTGTTCAGTTTTACATGGTAAACTGCTAATAGCCTACTTTTCCACAATATTATACACGATTATCAAATAATCGCCACAATCCAGGCCAAAAAAAAAAGATTTTAGTCACAGTGGCCACGTGCACTCAGTGTTCCAAATTGTAAGTCGTTTTGACTGTTTTTAGATACATTACTTTTACTATATATCTATTTACACCAGAATTTGAAAGAAGAAATTCAAAAGCTCGAGAGCTCCCAAAATCATGTCAGTAAGGGATTAATTGCGTGCAGATCAAAACCAGCTAATTCGGATGCAGCACTAGAATCGGCTTTCTTCAGATAGCGCCAGCAGATAACGACAGAGACTATGATCGGCGCTGGGACAAGACATGCTGGACTCTACAAAAAGGGAAAGATTAGAGTCAAGTTATCTTAAATTAGGAATGTTTTCATGCCAAAGATTGTATTGAGTCGTACTCGAGTAAGGTTCGTTTTTAGGCTCCGGAAATAAATACCGAACCCGGCTATTGTAAAAGGACATCAATCAATCAAATACAAGTCAATTACTTTTTTTGCTCCGGCCACCCCTTAGGAGTAGGAGTAGAGTAGATCTTGACGAGTTCTTCAACGAGTACGGCTGCATCGATCCGGTCGACCTCCACTGCTTGTCTGTAAGTACCGTCATGGTTTATACCTCTGTTCGTATGGCTGCATCGATCCGGTCGACCCCCACTGTGACTCTGGTATAGGCTAGTTATCGACTCTTGTCTAATTTAAGTACGGCCTGTGTGATTCTGCCACACACACCACTGCTTGAATTAGATCAAGGTCAAGTTATCGGCTCTACCTTAGTATGCCAGTCTTTGGTAGATTCATTAAGTTATCGATATTGCTTATTGCTTTCATTGTTCATCTAATTACAGCAATATCTCTCTGTCCGATTGAGATTGATTTGGATCGGCCTTATATCTTGTTTAATTCATCGTTTGCTAATCTAAAATTGATCTAATCTACATCTTAAGCGATGAGTTATGTTTTTATCGGTTGTTTTACGTCAATCTTAATCGTGCATAGCGTGCGGTTAAGGCATGTTTGATCTTGAGTAGATCTATTAGTTAATGAAAACCATTCCATTTCCTATCATCACGGCCTGTGGGATTCTGCCTCTCACCCCACTGTTGGCACCGTGAAGTGGGGATCGTTAGTTGGTAGACCTGTTCCTGAGAAGGCATGACCTTAACTGTGCGCTATGCCTGAATCGGCTATTTAGCCGATATCAAATGCTTTCATGAACAGTTCACATTATGAGATCATTGAAGTAGAGATGAGTTGAAAGATATGTTAGCCCCATGATCTTATTATTGTATTACAGCCTGCATGATTCTGCCTCATGCTCCACTGATATTAGTAATGAGTTAGGGTCGTCGAGTCTATTGTTGTTTCTATGGCCTGCATGATTCTGCCTCATGCCCCACTGGTCATGGCAATAGATGAGATCTAACATGTTCACTAGATTTATCTTTATTAAATGGTCAAGTGATGTTGAATTGTTTCTTTATATAAAAAGGAGTTCGGTTACTTGTAATCATTGGCTCAGTATAAACCGATCATCATTGATATCTTATTATCATTGATTAATATTTGCTTAAATAATATTTATCATGAATGATAACCGATTCTTCTTATACAACCCCATGAGCTTTAATCGATTTATTCTTATGAATATGCTGGAATCGACTATTTAGTCGATCTCCTCTCATATCGGCTCTCAGAGCCGCACATTCGGGACTGTTTGGCAACACCGGCACGTTTCACCCTTAATTACTGATGAGCTTTCTCTCCTTGTCAATTGCAGGGTCAAATTGACTAGCACGTCACGGGAGGATTGCGCAGGATCGACCACCCTTGCACTGAAGCTAGGCAGATCTGCTCTATCGAGCGGACCCTTCCGGCTTATTGCGTGTGTCCTCGGCATGGAGACAAAAATTTTGTGTCGACACACATTTCTGGCACGCCCGGTGGGACCCCACAATCGTCATGGTGGCTCACAACAACGACAACATCCTTATGGTACATTATGAAGACCTATCTGATGAAGATAAGGATACCATCAGCAAAGCTACAGAAGAATTTCAGAAGAAGTGTTTGTTGTCCTACACCAAAACACATGACATCACAATTATTCAGAAACTTCCACTACCAAGAGTTCTACTACATGGACAGACAGACACAGTCGAAGCTGAAGACAGGCGTTTCTTTACAGAAGCCATAGACAAATCTGTTCGTGATGTCATATCAAGCCGCAATGAAGCTTTCATTGACGCATTTCATAACACCATGAAAGAGGCGATTCATGGAATTCCAGTTGGTCAGGTTGGATCAACTTGTTACAACATTCCAGATCCGTCGACTCAAGGAACTAATCAAGCCGGTACCAGCCATCAAGAAGCAGCACCAGCTGGTTATGGTGATGTCCAAGCACTTCAAGGTTCGTCTGAACAAACTCCAGGTACTGCCACGAATCAAATATAGTACAATCCTAGACTATCAATACAGCATGTGCAACAGTCGACGGGGCAAAATCAGAACCAGGTGATCAATTTTGGCACATCAGGCCATATACCGTCGTTGGCTCAAAAAATAGCACCATCAATTCAAAGAATCCGTAGAGATATAGATCTTTATGTCTATAATTAGAGACTTCAAGCAGCAAGCCAGCAAAGGACCAAACAGATTGAGATTCCACAAGGCTATCACTATGGCACGGATTATAACACCCTCCACATGATGCCAAATCCAGGATATCAAGGCATGCAGGATTTCAATCCACAGATGGGTCAGCAAGTACCGAGAAATCCAAATCTACATGCTGACGAGTTGCTGCTGAAGGTGACCGAGATGATGAAGAATCAGTTCGGTCTAAACCCAAAAGGGCTGACCGTTTTGTACAAACACCCATATCCAGAGTGGTATGATTTGGTCGCTCTTCCTATAAATTACAGGCTCCTAGAGTTCACCAAGTTCACTGGTCAAGATAGTACAAGTACAATAGAACATGTCAGTCGGTATCTTACACAATTGGGCGAAGCGTCAGTTGAGGATGCCCATCGAGTTCGTTTCTTCTCCTTATCCCTGTCAGGGCCAGCCTTCACTTGGTTTTCGCCACTACCAGTCAACTCCATTGCCAATTGGGCTGACCTAGAAAAGAAGTTTCATACATATTTTTACACTGGGACTGGAGAAAAGAAGATAACCGATTTGACAAGCATAAGACAGAGGGCTAATGAATCGGGCATTGAGTTTCTTCAGAGATTCTGAAAGACTAGGAACTTGTGCTTCTCATTGAACTTGGCCGATGATCAGCTAGCTGCTTTAGTTGTCCAAGGAATCTTACTAATGTGGAAAGAAAAGCTGCTAGGACAAGAATTTGACAACTTGGGTCAATTGGCTCAACGAGTAGCGGCGCTCAATAGCCAATTCCAGAGTATGCGCAGAGATACCCGATTCCAGAAGAGTACCACCGTAGCCAAAGCTTACGATCCATACTCAGTAGATGACGGCTACGAAGATGAAGAAGAGGAGGTTGCTGCAGCTGAATGGAATTGGGGCAAGAAGACAATAATGGTGCCAAATCCTTGGGGAAGAGTAGTCAAGGAGAGCTATGATTTTGATGTCACAAAATCGAACATGCTCTTTGACTTCTTACTTGAGAAGGGCCAGATCAAATTGCTGGACAATCATGTTATGTTGCCCCCTGAATAGTTGAAAAATAAGAAGTTCTGCAAGTTCCATAATGCTACTTCTCATTCCACTAATGAGTGTAGAATTTTCCGGCAGCATATACAAAGGGCTATTCAACAAGGGAGGCTCGAGTTTGATACACCTCGGAAGATGACGGTGGATGATAATCCTTTCCCAGGAGATCAAAATATGGTTGATGTTGGGCTATTCAAAGGAAAAACTAAGGTCCTAACATCGGCCAAATCAAGAGAAGCTAGAACAGTTGATCCCAAGATGCAAATATCGGCTGATGAATATAGAGAGATTAGAAAACGTGGTGATCAATAGAAGAGCCGATATGAATAGGGGGAAACATCAAAGGATGGAGCGACGAAGCCGCGAGTCACATCTTGGATCCTGTTGAATAAGTGGCGGCGGCAGAAGGAAAAAGATTATTAGCGATGGTTAGAAGATAAAAAATACCAGCATCAACTGGAAGAAGAAAGGTATGAAAGGAAGCAAGCTGAATCGCACTAGAGTTGTCCTTTCTTCAGATATTGCTGGAACAAAAGTTTGAAATTTCCTACTAGACATAACTGTCCAGAATGCAACAATCAATATTGGGAGTTTAGGCAATCTCAAACCAACCGCCGATCTATCCATGCCCAAGATACATATCATCATAATAACATGGATCGACGCTTAAAAAATAAAAGTATTCATGATCGGCTGGGAAAAAGAGTTGTTGACCAAGACTGGGCCGATCATGAAGAAGGAAGCAGCCAGAGGGAACATGTCTGGTAGGAAGGCCAATGGTGCCCCGGAGGATTGACAAGAAGCTAGAAAAGAAGGGTGTAGCGCCTAAGGAATAAAGAGATGGAACAGGCTCAGCCATCCGATAAAACTCAAGTGTGGCATACCAAGCAACTAGCTGATAAGAAGTGACCATCGGCTAATATCCAAATGGCTTTTCTATTACTATCAGAATTTAGAGCTCCGACAGATCAGAAAGTTTATTCAGACTTCGATGAATCAGAGTATGAAGAGATGGTTGCCATGTTAACAGTTGTGCAGCAAGCAATATTTGATAAGCCAGTCAAGCATCGGCACTTAAAGGCTTTATATATGAAAGGTTTTGTTGATGGGAAGCCGATGAACAATATGTTGGTGGATGGAGGTGCTTCTGTCAATCTTATGCCTTACACCACTTTCCGTAAGCTTGGCAAAGGACCAGGAGATTTGCTTGAAACCGACATGATGCTTAGAGACTTTGGAGGAAATACATCCAAGACCCGGGGGGCAATAAACGTCGAACTAATAATCGGGAGTAAAACTCTGCTCACCACGTTCTTTGTCATCGATGGGAAAGGATCATACAGTTTACTCCTCGGTCGTGACTGGATTCACGTGAACTATTGTGTGCCATCGACCATGCATCAGAGTTTGATTCAATGGCATGAAGATGATGTCGAGGAGGTTCACGCTAATGAGTCTGTGAGTATTGCGACAGCCGATCCAATGTTTTGGGAGTTAGGAGACTTTGAATGCCTTTCTGGCAAAACATGGGAAGGAGGCTTCATTAGGATTAATAATGAAGGCCAACAACCGGTTCAAGCAATCGGCTTTGAAAGTTTGTTTTGATCAATAATCGTGGCGTCACATCGGCCATTGAGTTAAGGAAAAATAAGTATTGAGTCTTGGAGATGGGTTTAGGCCGACGTATGTGAATGTTGAGTTAAAGTGTAAGTGCGATTCAGAGTTAAGGGATTCCTTAAAGAGGTTCTGGTTCGCTCAATAGGATGCTTGACCTGAGTTGATTAATCGCTCGACCTTTGATATGAAAAGTTCGATGGCATATTATTCTGACACCCGGTCAACATTTGATAGCCGATCTGTTCTCAGCTCTAATAGCCGGTACCGGAAGGGTATCGCCACTAGTTCAAAAATGAAAGATTTTTGAAGACATAAAAGCCGATACGATGTGTATCGCCTCTAGAACAAAAAACAAAAAGCAAAAATAGTCATACGCAAGGATGTCACACTGAAGCACAATCATAAAGGAACATGAGTCTTCATTTATCGGTTTATCCTAAATACAAACTAATCGAAGACCTTGTTCACCACATCCTGAGCGGGTGTGATGTCCATGATGGCCACTGCCGCTGTAGTGAAATCTTCTATCAGATCTTCATGTCCCTCAGGGCCATCGTCGGTCGGGAAGCCAACCTCCATGGTATGGAGACCATGCCCGGTTTGGACCTACGCCACAGTTAGCGCCATCGCCGCACCATGACGAATGCCATGGAGAGCAATCTCTTGGACGTGGGCTGGGATGTCTTGGAGACGAGCATCAATGGGGAACCCCCTCGCATTGACGGCGTCCGTGGCCGCATTCGCCGCCGATTGAAGAGATTCTAGTTGCTCCGTTTGAGCTGGCAATTACAGAAGAATATCAAGACAAAGGCAACGAAAACTAGAATGGAAACATTCATGGAGTCATCTTACCTGCTACCACGGCGTTAGACTCAGTCAGCCGCGCTCAAACAGCATTGGTCTCCTCCTCTGTCGCATTAAGAGCAGCCTGGAGGACTCCTAGATGAATCTCTAGTTGGCCATTGTTCCAAATTGCTTCAGGATAGCGGTCCTCGGCCGCTCTCCATTCTCGAAAGTAGCTCCAGGCATCACCGCCGTCATGTGAGTTGGAAGAGCCCTATGATGAGGCCACCACGGAAGATGCAGCATCAGCAGGTTTGCTGGTCCTGGAGAAAAGGATGAAAACTGTCATTCACAACGAACCTATAGGCAAATCAGAACGGGTCATCATCATGAACAGGGATTGCCAATCTCACCTCATGCATCGAAGACGCTGGTTCTTCGGCAAGTCTTCTGCCAGGATCTCCTCTGCAGCGCATTTACCTTGGTTATCTTCATCGGCCATGATAAATGATTGGATCTACAGGAAAAAGGAAGAAAACCGCTACAGGTTTTTGGTAGGCAGAAGCGAGCGAAGAAATAGTTGCGAATAGAAATGTGTTTGAGACTAGAACCCTAGGTTGGTATTTGAAGATATGAAGCGAAGAGGTGGACGCCTCAGGACGCGCAAAAGGCAACCGCAATTAATAGACGGCGAAACGCCACTCCACAAATGTCGAAGAGAATACGGCGCCGTATAACTAAGGATAGGAGATCGAAGGGCTCTCTTGACAAAAACCGTGTTTTCAGACCTAAGTGGGATTGAGAGCGGGAGTCTAGAATCGGTTATTTTCAAAAGAATCGACTCTTTAGCCGAAGCGGATGTGATCAGTCGACTATAGTGGTTCTTTAAGCCTCCCTCCTGTTTGGGCACCCCTTGGCCAAAAGGGTTTCGCGGTCAAATAAACTCCTATGATCCTGTTCCACCTTCAGGACCTGATCTTCACAAATGTAAAAGGGAGACAAGACTATGGGGAAGGCTGAGAATAGATTGCCCTTGATGACCAAGAGCAGAGGAGCTAACACGATCGCCTTGTGAACTTGTGCATAGACACAATGCAGTCTTTCTTTGGGAAGTCCAAACTGGATCAAGGCATGTTACATTGCAAAATGATTTATCAAGCCGAAGTCTACCAGAATTTTGTGATGGATGACTTTAAAGACTTGAGTTGCCTTCGGCTGCATGCTCTGAAGCCAATAAACTATGGATCACGAGACATTATGACTAAAAGGTCAAGGTCAAGCAATTTTCTGAAGGAGACTTAGTCTGGAAAATAAAATCACCGATCGGGTCAAGGAACAGCAGGTTCGATGAAAGGTCACCCAACTAGGAAGGACCTTATCGAATCAAATGTTATGCGCCTGGTAGTACTTGTTTTTTGGTGATACTAAGAAGAGAAAGAAAATTCAGCATAGCAATCAAATGGGAAATATTTGAAGGAATATTACCCTAACATTTGGATTGATACTTAACAACAGATTTGCTCGGTCATCAGTTTTGGTAGCCGATACCGAAAGGGTATCGTTGCTAGTGAGAAAGTAAACCCAAAGGGGTGGAAGCCGGTACAATGCGTATCGATTATGCCGACAGAGTGATGCGTATAATATGGAGTACAAAATAAAGGAGAAATCACTCAAGACAAAGAAATTGTTTGCTAAATACCCCCTATTACAAGTTAAGGGCTAGAAAACACTTTGCCTACTATGTCATCGGCCAGGGTGTTGAAGGCCATAGAGTTGGCGACACTAAGGAAATCCTCAGTCAAACGCTCATGATCCCCAGGGTGCACCGCATCTAGAAAACCGTGAGGAAGAAGCCGAAGATTATGGCCAGAACGAGCCTGTGCGGCAGCCAACGCCGTGGCAGCACCATGATGGGCGCCATGAAAAGCGACCTCCCTGATGCGATTTGGGATGTCATACAAGCGAACTATCGGGATGGCACCTCTGGCGTTGACAAATCCTGCCACGTACTCCGTAGCTAGTTGAAGGCTCTCTAGTTGGGCCGACAAATTTGAAGAGTTCAAACGGGAGATGATCAGAATCTGGAAGGTGAAGTTCAAAGGAAACAAAAGTTATGATATCTCACCCATGATTCTAGCCTCGGCTTTGGCCAATTTATCATCCACTGAATCAACCACGGGAAGCGATCGGCGTCGAGCCATGGCCAGAGTTGATTCTATGAGAGAGAGACATTCGGCAAGACTCTGGCCGTGACTGTCAATGGTGGCAAGCAGGCCATCATTGTCGATCCACTGCCTTGGGAAGCAAGGAAGCTACTGATAAGCTGTTGACAAGGAGGACCCTAGAGGCCGAATGGAGTCGGCCCTATGACCTGAGGCAGTAGGCACATCACGGGCTGCACCCTCTTGACGATGAAGGCGCTGGCGCGATGATGCAGATCCTTCGAGAGCCCCCTCAGTAGACCTCTTGCTATTCTCCATAATCTCAAGCTTACAAAAAAAATGGGAACTATACTGAGGATGCAGGGAGATTGAGACGAAGCGGGTTGTTGCTCGACCCTCAACCATGGCCCATATATATAGCCCGGGAAGGCAAAATCGGTTTCGTCGAGGATATGAAATTGAAATCAGAGATGGAAACGGATAGATACTCCAGGGATTCAAGGGACAGATAACAGAGTGGTAACAGATTCGAACTTATCGCTTCCCCAATTACGAAGGATCGTGGGAAGGATACAAAAGATTCACATGGACCAAAGATCAACCCACCAAGGCTTCTTTTGGATTGAAGGGAGTCTGGATCCCCCACATGGCCGAGGATCATCATAAACCAAGTTACATCGGCCCATTAATAAGATTATGCCAAAGAAAGGGAAAGCTGCCTAGCTAGCAGATACCCAGTTGATTTCTTGGTGACTGGAAACCTCTAGAAAGAAGCTTGTGGTTTTCCCGATAGGCATTTGATGGAACAAACGAGGGAAAAGTGTCCACACATTCTGGCCCTTGCAAACACTAGAATAGCTCTACGAGCATGGTGAGAAGACGCAGGCGATATCACAAGACTTCTTCTAGCCACAGCAGCTGATTCTCTTGCTCGACAAGGTGCTAGAATGAGCGACACAATCACCCTATGCACAAGAATTCTTCTAACCGCTCAAGATCTTTATCAGAAAAGAGATAGGCCATGGAGGGTCTAGCGGGGTTGGGAGCACTCGAAAAGACGCATGGAAGAGAAACATGGCTGAAGTATTGAGTTGCTCTCGCCAGGGTCGAATAAGCATTTTATAGCCGGCCCAGGAAGATGGATCCAAATGCCCGTGAAACAGTGATGCTCTTGTAAAAAGTTTTGAGGCATAGGCTCATGAATGGATGCAAATGGTGACAAACAGTAGGCCCCAGATCAAGGTTCTCTACTCGTGACTGTGGACCAATCAGGGATGCAGACATGATAATTTTGGAATAAAATTACTTTTATCCCAAAATTAGGGGGCATGTGTTTACACCAGAATTTGGAAGAAGGATCTCAAAAGCTTGAGAGCTCCCAAAATCATGTCAACAAGGGATTAATTGCGTGCAGATCAAAACCAGCTGATTTGGAAGCAGCACTAGAATTGGTTTTCTTCAGATAGCGCCAGCAGATAATGTCAGAGGCTATGATCGGTGCTGGGACGAGACATGCTGGACTCTACAAAAAGTGAAAGATTAGAGTCCAAGTTATCTTAAATTAGGAATGTTTTCATGCCAAAGATTGTATTGAGTCATACTCGAGTAAGGTTCGTTTTTAGGCTTCGGGTATAAATACCGAACCCCGGCTATTGTAAAAGGACATCAATCAATCAAATACATGTCAATTACTTTTTTCGGCTCCGGCCACCCCTTAGGAGTAGGAGTAGAGTAGATCTTGACAAGTTCTTCAACGAGTACAGCTGCATCAATCCGGTCGACCTCCACTGCTTGTCTGTAAGTACCGTCATGGTTTATACCTCTGTTCGTATGGTTGCATCGATCCAGTCGACCCCCACTGTGACTCTGGTATAGGCTAGTTATCAACTCTTGTCTAATTCAAGTATGGCCTGTGTGATTCTGCCTCACACCCCACTGCTTGAATTAGATCAAGGTCAAGTTATCGGCTCTACCTTAGTATGGCAGTCTTTGGTAGATTCATTAAGTTACTGATATTGCTTATTGCTTTCATTGTTCATCTAATTACAGCAATATCTCTTTGCCCAATTGAGATTGATCTGAATCGGCCTTATATCTTGTTTAATTCATCCTTTGCTAATCTAAAATTGATCTAATCTACATCTTAAGCGATGAGTTATGTTTTTATCGGCTGTTTTGCGTCAATCTTAATCGTGCATAGCGTGCGGTTAAGGCATGTTCGATCTTGAGTAGATGTATTAGTTAATGAAAACTGTTCCATTGCCCGTCATCACGGCCTGTGGGATTCTGCCTCTCATCCCACTGTTGGCACCGTGGAGTGGGGATTGTTAGTTGGTAGACCTGTTCCTGAGAAGTCATGACCTTAACTATGCGCTATGCCTGAATCGACTATTTAGCTGATATCGAATGCTTTCATGAACAGTTCACATTATGAGATCATTGAAGTAGAGATGAGTTGAAAGATATGTTAGCCCCATGATCTTATTATTGTATTATGGCCTATATGATTCTGCCTCATGCCCCACTGATATTAGTAATGAGTTAGGGTCGTCGAGTCTATTGTTGTTTCTACGGCCTGCATGTTCTGCCTCATGCTCCACTAGTCATGGCAATAGATAAGATCTAACATGTTCACTAGATTTATCTTTATTAAATTGTCAAGTGGTGTTGAATTGTTTTTTTATATAAAAAGGAGTTCGGTTACTTGTAATTATTGTCTTAGTATAAACCGATCATCATTGATGTCTTATTGCCACTGATTAATATTTGCTTAAATAATATTTATCTTGAATGATAACCCATTCTTCTTATATAACCCCATGAGGTTTAATCGATTTATTCTTATGAATATGCTGGAATCGACTATTTAGTCGATCACCTCTCATATCGGCTCTCAAAGCCACACATTCGAGACTGTCTGGCAACACTGGCACGTTTCGCCCTTAATTACCACTAGTAGAGAAACAACGTTTGATCCAGCTCAAAATTTGGCTTTAGTCCCGGTATTTTTTGCGTCCGGGACTAGAGAGACCTTTAGTCCCGGTTTGTAGCTCCAACCAGGACTAATGGTCCCTGTCCAACGGCTACTGCGGCAGGCTTTTGCTGCAGGGGACCTTTAGTCCCGGTTGGAGCTACCAACCGGGACTAAAGGTTAACTTTTACTCCCGATTGGTCCCTCCAACCGGGAGTAAAAGTCTACTCTTGGCTGGAGGCTCCGTTCGAGACTAGAAAGGGACCTTTAGTCCCGTTTTCTGTCTCCAACCGGGACTAAAGGTCCCCTCCTATATAGCCCTTCTTCCTCCCCGAGCCCGAGCCACTTCGAGCTCAGTGTTCTTGCTTCATTGCCGGCCTCTCTTCTTCCTCATCGCCGGTAATCACAAGATTTCTTCAATTCCTCCATCGATTCTTCAGTTCTAAAGGTTACCAACTTTATACTCTCATGTTTCATCAGTAGCATATCTCATTTTGTGGACTAGATATATGTGGTTTTTTATGGTGGATTTTTTTATTTGTAAGCCATTTAAGCTCAAAATCACTTTAAAGTTTGCATATTTGGATGAAGGAAGGTTAAAGTAGTTATTCAAAACTAGTATTCAACTTTCATTTCTATCATGCATAGCACACTTCATGGTTTAGAGATATAGAGAATTTTAGAGTTTTTTTAATTTTATTTGTTTATAAAATGAGAAATTTATATTATATTAAAAATGAGTATAGAGAGTAGATGTCAACTGCTTCCGGGTCCTCGGCCTCTCATCGGGTTCCAAAGCGACTGAGGCCGGACCTCCCTCTCATTGCATGCGGCAAGTGTGAGGAGAAGATTGTGATAGAGTACCGGGTGAGGAAGGAGTGTCCCAACAAGGGCCGTATCTTCTACAAGTGTCAGGATTGCAATGTGAGTTATTTTGTCGTATTTGATGATTATGGTTAATTTATACTTATTTTCATGATGATTGTGAATAAAGTTCTAATTTTTTGTTTTAATTTCAGTGGGATGGCACTAGATGTTCAGGCTAGTACTAGGAGGAAGAGTATGTTGAACACGTGCAAAACTCTCTTGCACAGGCTACTACGGCGGCTGATGAGGCAGTGATCCTATGGAAGAAGCCCATAGATGTGGAACAAACGCATGATCTGACTGTTTTAGTTGGGATTGGTCGCGAAATCCTTATGCTGCCGAAGTGCATTTTAGCTTTAGTTTTTTTAGTGGTAGTTGGGATTGTCTATATTGTAGCGAGACTTTTATAAATTAATACCTTGTGTGGTGGCATGCATGTCGTATAATTAACTAATTATTTTCTAGGTTTTAATATGGTACGTATGTCATGTAATGCAGATGAGCCGGCATTGGATGTACAATGCTGATCGCCGCTCCCAAGAGTTCATTGAGGGTGTGCATTCTTTCTTACGTGCGGCCGAGGCAAACAAGCGCGATGGTTTCATGTGCTGCTCATGTGCCATATGTAAGAATTTAAAGGAATATGCTAGCTCAAGGTGTCTTCATTCACACTTGTTGAAGTCGGGTTTCATGCCAAACTATATTTATTGGACGAAGCATGGAGAAACCAGGGTTGTAATGGAAGAAGGTGAAGAAGAACAATGGGACGATGATGACATTATTGCTGAATATGGTGCCTTCAATGATACTGCAATGGGGGAAGCTAAAGAAGAGGTAGTGGCAGAAGATGAGCCCATTGATGATCTTGGTCAGGCCATTCGTGACACACAAAGAGAATGCGAAAGTGAAAAGGAGAAGATCAAGTTCGAGCGCATGCTAGAGGATCACAAGAAATTGCTATACCCAACTTGTGATGCGGGACAGAAAAAGTTGGGTACCACACTGGAATTGCTGCAATGGAAGGCAAAGAATGGTGTATCTGACAAGGGATTTGGGGAGTTACTGAAAATCCAAAAGAAGATGCTTCCGAAAAATAACGAATTGCCCGTCACTACGTACGAAGCAAAATAGGTAGTCTGCCCTTTGGGATTAGAAATCTAGAAGATACATGCATGTCCTAATGACTGCATCCTCTACCATGGCGAGGAGAACGAGAAGTTAGATGCATGTCCGGTATGTCATGCATCGCGGTATAAGATCAGGCGAGATGACCCTGGTGATGTTGAGGGCGAACGTCCCACGAAGAAAATCCCTACCAAGATTTTTTGGTATGCTCCTATAATACCACGCTTGAAACGTCTATTTAGAAACAAAGACCATGCAAAGTTATTGCGATGGCACAAAGAAGACCACAAGGTAGACAATATGATGAGACACCCTGCTAATGGGACCTAGTGGAGAGAAATCGATAGAGAATTCCCGGAGTTTGCAAATGACGCAAGAAACTTAAGGTTTGCTTTAAGTACGGATGGTATGAATCCTTTCGGGGAGCAGAGCAGTAGTCATAGCACTTGGCCTGTTACTCTATGTATCTACAACCTTCCTCCCTAGTTATGCATGAAGCGTAAGTTTATTATGATGCCAGTGCACATCCAAGGCCCAAGGCAACCTGGCAACGACATCTATGTGTACCTGAGGCCACTAGTTGAAGAACTTCTACTTTTGTGGAATAGACCAGGTGTACGTGTGTGGGATGAGCACAAACAGGAGCACTTTGACCTGCGAGCATTGTTGTTCGTAACAATCAATGATTGGCCTGCTCTAAGTAATCTTTCAGGACAATCAAACAAGAGATATAATGCATGCACGCACTGTTTCGATGACATTAAAGGTATATTCTTGAAAAAATGTCGAAAGGTCATGTACCTTGGCCATCATCAATTTCTTCCTGTGAATCACCCCCTAAGGAAGAAAGGCAAGCATTTTAAAGGTAAGGCAGACCACCAGACCAAGCTAGGCAACTAAATTGGTGAGGATGTACTCAATATGGTCAAGGATGTGAAAGTAGTATTTGGAAAGGCACATGGTAGTGAACCTGTTCCAAACGGCACCGACGGTCACGAACCCATGTGGAAGAACAAGTCCACATTTTGGGAGCTACCCTATTGGCAAGTCCTAGAGGTCCGTAGCGCGATCGACATGATGCACCTGATGAAGAATCTTTGTGTGAACCTGCTAGGCTTCATGGGTGTGTATGGGAAGCCTAAGGACACACTTGAAGCATGACAGGACCTGCGATGTTTGAAAGAACGAGACAACCTACATCTAGAGAAGACACATGATGGACGCCATTACTTAAGTCTTGCCAGCTACACTCTTAGCAAAGAAGAGAAGGAAAGCATGTTTGAATGCCTAGCAAGCATCAAGGTACCATCTGGATTCTCCTCGACTATAAAGGGTATAATAAATGTGCCAGAGAAGAAATTCCTAAACTTAAAGTCCCATGACTGCCACGTGCTCATGACGCAATTGCTTCCAGTTGCATTAAGACGAATTCTACCTCCAAATGTATGTCTAGCAATCGTGAAGCTATGTGCATTCCTCAATGCAATTTCTCAGAAGGCAATCGATCCAATGGATCTAGCTAAACTATAGAATGATGTGGTTCAATGTCTTGTCAGCTTTGAGTTGGTGTTCCCTCCTTCCTTCTTTAATATCATGACACACCTCCTAGTTCACCTGGTCAAGGAGATTAGCATTCTCGGTCCTGTGTTCCTGCACAACATGTTCCCCTTTGAGAGGTTCATGGGAGTCCTAAAGAAATTTGTTCACAACCGTGCTCGGCCAGAAGGAAGCATCACCAAGGGCTTTGGAACAGAGGAGGTCATTGAGTTTTGTATTGACTTTATTCCCGACCTTGACCCGATTGGTGTTCTTGAATCGCGACACGAGGGGAGACTGAGTGGAAAGAGGACACTAGGGAAGAAAACATATATTGGTAAGCAAGACAATTATTTTAATAAAGCACACTACACAGTTCTGCAAAACTCCTCCTTGGTGGATCCATATATCGAGACACATAAAGAGTTGCTCGATCCAAGTTTCCAGGCAAGTCTGAAGCTTGGATTACGCGTTAGCACATGGAAACTTTCAGCGACTGGTTGCGAAAAGAATGTCAGGGTGAAGCGAACCGTTTGTCCTTGCCATGGATGTGAATCAGGTGTTCTATGTCAAGGACATGTCTACAAAACCAAGAGAGGGAAAAACAACAATGACCCAATCAATGAGCCAAAGCGTGACATAGTTCTTTTAGGGAAAAGAAACATCGTTGGAATTGAAGACAAGTCAGACATATCAGAAGATTATGAAAAGGATGACCGAATTCCACCCTTCATAGTGAACAAAGACCCAAGCATCTAGCTAAATGATGAGGACACTCCATGGTTACGGCGCGATCATAACCAAGGGATATACGTTAAGAAGAAGTTCACTACTGTGCCCGCTTGATATATATAGTGTATTCATATTTCTGTCGTGTATTCATATTTTCTATGATTTAAATAAATTTTCTACTTGACGGTGGATTTCCTGTGGAGAATGTGTGATGAAAAAACAAATGATCAACGTCAATAAGATGTGAAAACTAATTTCCTATTGAAAAGCAATAGTTTTAATGATTTTAATTAAGTAGTACATTTTTGCATGGTGAAAATTATGATTATTATTTACACTATGTTAAATATTTATACGATAAAACAAAAGAGTTTAGGTTACAGATTTTTCTTATGTACAATAATGCAAAACCAGGTCCCAGAATTCTTTTTGTAATTTTTTTGCTAATATTTTATTTACTAGGCAATTAACAACTCTCTGCATATTTATATAAAAGAAATATATGAAAAAGGAAAAAGTTCTACAAACTGGTGGAAAGCCAAACTGTAGCCCACCTTTACTCCCAAGTGGACCAACCACCCAGGACTAAAGGTCAGACCTTTAGTCCGGTTCTAACCATCACCCGGGACTAAAGAACCTTTAGTCCCAGTTCTAACCATCACCTGGGACTACAGGTCCCCCTTTATAAACCATGCCCTTCTCCCTTAGTTCTCTTCCTCTCTATCTCCGCCGCCTTCTTCTCTAACCGGATCCAGTAGCCGCCAAGCCTTCTTCTCCGTCGCCTCATCTTCTCCACCAGATCGATCGATCCAATCCAACGCTGTGCAACCACCTAGCCTCGCGCCAAGCGCTGCTTGTCACCGCACAGCGTGCAACCACCCTAGCTCGTCGTCCTTGTCCCCGCCCACCTCGCCGCAAGTGGTAAGGTTCTTCAAGACGTCTATCTCCTCCAATTCATCCCCTTCTTCATCCTCCTCTCCGTGCTTGTTTGAACTTTGAAGACCTCGTTTGTGTTAGATCCATGAGACGCAGTCTTCTCCAAGATCTGAGCAGGTCTTGGAAGACCGTGGTTCCCTTCCTCTCGCACTCTCTTGTTGTTGTAGAATCGGAGCTCTCAATGAATCCTAGCTAGTAGCCTTTGCAATTGGTGCATATTTCTATTTATATGTTAGGCTCCTTGGTGCTAGAATGTCCGAGGCCATGAGAAATGCTCGCCAAGATGATCGATGATCAAATTAAATGGTAAAAGCAAGGTACCATCTAGCATGTGACGGATGGTTATTTATTTAAAACATACTATTTTTTTGAGCTAGAATTTGATGGATATTTGATAGATATATATAATTTTATTTTTATAGATATATCTAGTGGTGTAAAAAGCTAGATGGCTGCCCCGGTAGCTTAGAGACAACATGGATGAAGAAATGATGGATATTATCAACACCTTGGCGTGGACTCAATTTGCCGATGGTGACTTATGGATCGTGACAACATCTCGGAGTAGCATGATGTAGATGACGGAGTTAATACTGGCTCTTGAAGATAACCAAGAAAATATTGTGCAAGAAAATCTGTGTGCTGGCACGGTGCCATCCGGTGGAGAAATGCCGTCGAGATGATAACGTAAGCAAGGGTATATATATTTATATATATATTTGAATATTATATATATATATATTTGAATATCTATCATCTATTATGTGTACACATGATATTTATTTATTCTTTTTATACGTAGCCCGCAACGGTCTTGGATCCTCGTAGAATCGGAGCTCGACCACAACAGCGAAAAGCAAAAATATTCGAGGCCGGATGGTTATTTATTTAAAAAGCCATTGATGATTTGATAGGGCGCTACATAACAACATGGATCGGAATTCAATATCGAGATAGACAAACCACTTGGTCCACATGCAAGCAAGAAATTCTGGCGAGGTATATATATTTATATATATATTTGAATA
This sequence comes from Miscanthus lutarioriparius, assembly GCA_904845875.1. Lineage (NCBI taxonomy): Eukaryota > Viridiplantae > Streptophyta > Magnoliopsida > Poales > Poaceae > Miscanthus > Miscanthus lutarioriparius. Next base: position 28,575,902 of record CAJGYO010000015.1, read on the forward strand.
TTATATATATATATATATTTGAATATCTATCACTATTATGGGTGCACAACAGCGAAAAGCAAAAATATTCGAGGCCGAAAAAAGCCATTGGAGGCGCTACATAATATCGAATTCAATATCGAGAGATGGACAAACCACTTGGTCCACATGCAAGGAAATCGTGCAACACTATGGGTGCCTTGTAAGGGACAGACTTCCGATCAGTGCCCGTGAATGGAAGCAAAAGATCAATGAGCCTCATGTTAGTTTTGTCTCTGATCTTGATAAGAATTTAATTTGGGATGATATCCTTCAACATTTCACGTTGCAAGCGGATGATTATGATGCTCAACGATGATGAATTGAAGGAACTAGTTCGAAAGTGGGCTATGAAGAAGATGGCCACACAATTTCAGACTTGGAAGAAATCCCTATACACGAAATACGTCAAGAAGAACCTAACGCCCAATTTCAATACTAGTAAAGTTGAGGCCCTACTGGAATGATTTTGTACAGTACAAGACATCGGAAGAGGCTGAGGAATGGGTGAGAAGGAACCAAGAGAATGCCTGACATAAGGTATACCACCATGGCATGGGATCAGGTGGCTACGCGACTGCCATTCCCAAGTGGAAAAAAAAATGGAAGCGGACATTCTTGCCAAGGGTATCACACCAAAATCACTCAATTGGTCCAAACGCACGAAGAATTGGTTTTTCGCTCATGGGGGAAGACTGGACCTAGAGACCGGGAAGCTGGTTCATGGCCCAAAACTCGAAAGAGCAACACAAAGATTTTCTTATGCTCTACAAGCTAAAGCTATTGCTGTGTTCAGGCCCAATAGAGAGAAGGATGAACTAACGTATGCCATTGGGACTGCTGAACATAGTGGCCGAATGAGAGGTTTAGGACGGAACATTTCTTGGGAGCATGGTTTCCCTAACGACAGAGATACCAATAGAAACCAGCAGAGAAGGAAGGATGAGGATGTAGTGTGGATCAGCAGGTTGGAGGAATATGTTCGTGAGTCACGGGAGGCGTTGCTTCAAGCACAGGAGCGCGAAAAAGACATGCAAGCTAGAATGCAGGACGAAATCATAAAGCAAGTGCAAATAGCAAGGAGTGCCCAAAGGCAGGCATCAGATTCAGAAATCAACATTAATATTAGCCCCCCTGATCAGTTGAAAAGAAGCTGCGCTTCCACGGAGTTGCCAAATCAAGTTGACGCAATGCTATGTTTCCCCATGGATGACATCACTGCACCATTTACATCATGTGAGCTACATATTCTAAAAGGGAATGCCACAATCATGGTGGCTCTCAGTGTTTTTTCTCCTCCAGATCCTACCAAGACACCAAGAATCCATGGGGCAATAATACCACCTGGATATGTTAGCGTCTCAGTGGATAGAGTTAACAAAGGTTTTAGTGATCTGGCTCTTGACATTCCAGGAGGTAATTGGGAGAAGACTCTAGCAGAAGCAGAGAAGACATTCATACCATGGCCCAAGCGCTACATCATTATTCCCGGGGTCTCTAGTCCACCGCCGCTTCCTCAACTGCCAGACAATAGGTGCGGACAAAAGTGAATGAAACAATTTTTTCACTCATTTTCTATTGACATACATGATTAATAATAACAATATTTTTTATACCTAATTATTCTTTTTTATACTCACATAGCAGGGCCTCCGCCAACCTAAGTCCAATTATTCAATCTCCAGATCATCATAATGCTCTGGGCAATGATTATGCAACGCCGCCACCTCCAAGGAGGTCTCCAACGCCTCAAAGGAGGTCTCCACCGCCGCCACCTCCAAGGAGGTCTCCAACGTCTGCCCCGTCTCCCTTGATGATCAAGAAGCAGCCAGCTCCTAAGAGGTCCGCCCCGCAAACGAAGCCGTTGGCCCACCAGCCAGCAAAGAAGAAAGCCTCCTCTAATCCAGTTATTCCCTAAAAACTGTCTTACGAGAAAAGTGAAAAGGAATTAAAGGATACAGTACAAAAAGATGTGAAAAGTTTCTTCGAAAAAGTAAGAAAGCAACGAGAAGCGAGGGAGAACCGGGAGAAACCGTACTTCTACCTAGCTCCAGATCTTTTAAGAAAGAAGGTGGACCAGAAAAAGCGGGAATCTCAAAAGACCCGGCTAAAATCGGACTACGACCGCTCTCTCACCAAGTCATTTGAGGCGGCGCAGAAAAAGACTAGAGTAGGAAAAGGTGTTGCACAACTCGGACAACAATCGCAACAATCAGTCCCCCCTCTTGTCATTCGTAATGAATATGGTTCAAACTTAGACTTACCGAACATCGATTTTGAGGACCTGGTTCGGTTTTACGAGTATACTGGTTTAGACCTTGCCTAAGTGCTCGCTGAAGGACCATCTGCTCCGAAAGTTGATCCTTCGAAGAAATTTGAACATGGAAAGAGTCTATACAACCCTGAGGCCTTAGGTGAACTAGGTACACAAATGTACCTGCTAAACAACTGGTACATGGCGGCGTGTGAACGGGGAGAGAACTTTGTTTCTGTTAGAGTTAGAAACCAACAATACTTCCGTGGCGATGACGTTATATATGTTGAGTTTTTAGAATTACACCAACTATGCCACCTAGACTCTCTCGACAAAAGTCTCATTAGCTGCTATTGTCTGTAAGTGTGATTATTTTCTACTATTAAAGTATATATATATAAAGCTACATGTATATATATAAATTATATATCCTCACACTATATTTTTATATATGCAGATATGAGATGACAGAACTCAGAAAGAGAAAGGATAATGATGTTGGTTTCGTTGATCCAAATGTCGTATTCAAACACCCTGATCCCCCGCCTCAATGGAAAGCTGAACTCGAGAAAAATCTCATGAGGTTCTTAGTGAACCAACAAAACAAGGACATACTCTTCCCCTACAACTTCAAGTGAGTGTTAAATAATTAATGTCGATCATATGGACATTTGTTCAATTATTTGCTTACTAGCTAAGCTATCTCCCATATATATATGTTGACTCTAGTTAATGTCAATCATATTTGTGTATAAAAACATATGCAGCAATCACTGGATATTGATGGTCATCGATATGGCCAATAGTCGGTTGAGCATCTTAGACTCGTTAAGAAAAGAGCAAACAGAGTACCAAGACATGATAGATATTATCTAAGGGTAATTTGGTCTCTCTAGCAACTATATATACCCCAATCTCTTAACTGCAACAATTATTAAAGGCTAAATTAATTTTTTATTTTATTAGGCGTAGTGTTTTGAAAAGTTTCATTGAGGAACACCACATGAAACATTGCAAAGCGCCACCGGATGTAATCGCACACAAAGTAAGTACTAGCTACATTTTATATATATATAATTCAATTAACACCATGCATGCATTCAATTCACAGGAACTTTTTTCTCGTAAAAGTGGGTTCTGAGGCAAGAACAGGGAACAACTACTGCGGATACTATGTTTGCGAGTTCATCATGGCATACTCAAAAAGCAACTCCTGAAGAGAACCTCAAAATACGTTATATAAATATATTCATATATTCACAATTTCTTTTATTGCTCATATATATATATAAGTAATCACATGACCAACACTCACATATATATATATTAATACTTTTCCTTTAACTTTTATTGAAAACTCTATGGTTGAAGGAAAAAGTCATATGACGTGACCAACTGAAAGCAATTCAAGAGACCATAGCAGGATTTCTTAATGACCAGGTCCTAAACCTTGCCGGCGAGTTCTACAATGACGTGAACGAAATATGAAAGCCAAACCAAATGGAGTGAATTTGTTATCCCAAGGATATGATAGAATATACAATGCAAGCTTTATTTGTAATATATATATACATATTATATAAACATAAAATAACGTCCAATATATATATATAAATGCATGTAATATATACGCTAGTTTCATACTTTAGTTTGTACAAAATGTTCGAACATTATAAACGTGTAGAATACGTATATTATTAGCAGCGTAGAATGCGTATTCGAAAACCTATTCGAAAACCAAAACGAATCATAAATTGAAAATAGAAAAAAAAAGAAAACCTTTAGTCCCGGTTGGTAATAAAAAACCGGGACTAAAGGGCCGTCCCACGTGGCCAGGCCGGGAGGCCTCTTTAGCCCCGGTTGGTATTTCCAACCGGGACTAAAGGTGTCCCGGATTCGTGCTCCCGGTTCTAAAACCGGGACTGAACGGGTTGAGAACCGGGAGTACAACTAGTTTCTCTACTAGTGTACTGATGAGTTTTTTCTCCTTGTCAATTGTAGGGTCAAATTGACTGGCACGTCTCTGGGAGGATTGCGCAGGATCGACCACCCTTGCCCTAATGTATGATACATGAAGCTAAGCGGATCTATTTTTCCATCAAGCGGTCCCCTTTCGACATTGTATTATTTGCTGCGTGTGTCCTCGACACGAGAGGCGAAAATTTTTGTCAAGAGGAAAAAAGAGTATTGTATCAGGATCTGATAGAACAATATCTACACATAATATAGGTTTAAGTGCATAGTATAACATATATGTATCTAAAAAAGCCAGAATGGTACATACTAAAAACCATGTATTAAAAAAGCTAAAACATCTTATAATTTGGAATAGAGGGAGTATGTCAATACCTTAATCGAAACAGATAAATTACAAGCAAGAAAACTTCTAATATTATGTTCTACAAAATTATGGATTGGCACATGAAGGAAACAAACTTCAGCAGCCTATGGATATGACAACCAGAAATATTTGATATACTCTTTGAGTGACCAGCAGGCTCTTACCGTTGTGGATGAGGTTTTTGTTTGCATAAGGTTCCTCTTTGTACTGAGTTTAATATGTAATAGTAGCTTTCATGGTAGAACTTTTGTTTTAATTAGCTTTGAGAATTTTACTACATTAAGCTTGCCAAAGAGAATGAACCATTATTTGAAGCAAACTTCTAGTTTTTTTGTTACAATTAATCTTAATCCTCAAAAGGTGGTTCAGGTCTCCTCAAATTTTATTAATGGAAATCATCAGTCAAATTTCTAGGTAGTAAACAGTTACATGATGGCGTGATCTGGTAAACTGGCTGACACCAAACCCTAATGTATGATACATCAAATTCTCATTTTTTATCCAATGATTGATAAATACATTATTTTTAGAATCATGGTAGCACTCACCGTCCAAATACAACAACGATTTTAGGAGACATTGTATTATTTACAAAGGCGTGCAGTCCATTTGTGATGAAGCAAGTCCATTATTTTGTTTTTTTCCCTGCTTAACATAACAACTCCCTACCTTCATTAGTGTTCTTTTTCTTGTTCAGAGCAGTATGGTCAAGAGGAAAAAAAAGAGTATTGTATCAGGAACCTTGGGGAGATACTCTGATAGAAAAGGTACTTTGTGTGATGACTATTAAATTAGTAAAATCTTTTCTGCTACGACAAAATTTTCTTACAATTTGTTCTTGTCAAGTGCAAATTTTCTAGCAACAGTCATCTCTTTTCTGCTGCTAACTGTGCATCACCTTTTTCAAAAGTTAAAACATTGTTATCTGAGAGAGAGAGAGAGAGAGAGAGAGAGACACCACTGTTTGAAAATTAAGCGTTATGTTTCTCCAACACTAATTACATTTTCAATTAACCTTTTTTGTGCAATGTGGGTCCATATCATGCCCTAGTTAGTTAAGTAACATTTCTCCTAGGGCCTGTTTGCAACAATATATTGTGAGAAGTCAAATGCGCCGTGGGTCCTTAAACTTTTATTGTATTCTTATCTAGGTCCATGAACTCTCAAAGATATCATCTAGTTTTTTCAACTTTTCAAGTGGTTTATTCAAAGTGTGAGTTCAGGTTCACGACTGGACCTAGATTGAACTTAGAATGATACACTTGAAAAGTTGAAGAACCTAGGAATCTAAATGGGAATGCAGAAACGGAAAGTTACGAACTAATAGTGTATTTCAGTCTATCCTGAGGAAAGGATTTGACATATACACACCACCCACGCGTGTTAAATACGATGAGCCGGGGCAGCATTGGCACCAGGTATGTTCTTCACCAGTTCACCCTGAGGGTCAGAGGGTGGGTTGTGTAACTGTATAGGTTCTTGCAAAACGTAACAGAATCTCTAGAGTTCTATCGTATAAACAGCTTTACCTACGAGATCTTTGTGAATCGTCACCTTCACACAACACAACTAGTACGCAGACCACAATCTTGCGCGCATTCATTTGGATAGGTGCTCTTTATATTTTCTTTTTTATCCTTACATGAACATATCACTCTTTATTTTCTTTACACGCAATAATTATTTGCCTTTTTTCCTTTTACTTTCCATTTGGAAACAATTCGAGCTTTAAGCGTGGCTATATTTGCAGTAATGACCATATATTGATCACAAGGCTGGCTCCACATTGAGAGCGAAAAGAAGCACGTTGTACCGACTAGAATAATGATAGAGTAATTTAATCTGAAAAGAGAAAAGATAAATAGTCTGTTAAATGGGACATCGATGTTGGAGCATGATCTGAACTTTAATGTGAATCTCGTGGGGGCACCTAGCACTGCATCACATATAATTTGTAGGGGCGGCTCCGGCTATTTGTAGCAACGGTTTTGGTAGCCGCCCCTACCAAACCGTTGCTAGGAATCGTCGATTTGTAGGGGCGGTTCTCCAGCCGCCCCTACAAATCGGATATGTAGGGACTGCCGGATATAGAGCCACCTCTACAAATCCATTTTCAGAAACCACGAAATCGGGCCCAGCAAAAAAAAATTAATCCAGGGAAGCCCTTATCGGTCAGCCACACATTGCGCACTCGCAAATCACACATTTTTTCTCGCGCTTCGCGGTAGCCGAGGTTCGAACCTACGAGTTCCCTCCTCTAACCGCTCCATCCAACACTCTCTTATGTCTATAATTGATTTTTTCTCCGCATATTATCCTAAACCGAGTTTAAATTGATTGTTTAAGGCACTAAACGAATTCAAATGAAAACGCAACTATAAAGTTGTATAACTTTTCGAGACCTACAACTTTTATTTTGGTTGTTTCTCCATCCTAGGTCGTTCGAAAAATTCAAATTTCAAATTTTAGAAATTCAAATATCATTTTCCTTGACAAAATGATTTCAAATAAAAAAGTTGTCAACTACAAAATTCTATAACTTTTTGAGATCTACAACATTCATTTTGATTGTTTCTCCATTCGAGGAAGTTTGAAAAATTTAAATTTCAAATTTGAGAAATTCAAACATAGTTTTTGTTGACAAAATAATTTTAAATGAAAAAGTTATCAACTACAAAGTTCTATAACTTTTCAAGATCTACAACTTTCATTTTGGTCATCTTTTCATGTGACTCTATTTTATGACTCAAAATTTGAATTTCAAAAGATGTCAACTTGAAACAATATTTTAAAAGGGTAAATGATTTCAGCTGAAAAAGTCATAACATAAAACTTGTAGAACTCATCAAGATCTACAACTTTTATTTTGGTCATTTGTTAATCCGATAAAGTGATACTATACATTGTTCAAAAATTTAGATATCTCTCTTATAGTTTCATAATTTATGAACAATGTTACTATCACTTTGTCGAATGAAAAAATAACCAAATTAAAAGTTGTAGATATTGGTTAGTTCTACAACTTTGTGTTCATGAGTTTTTCAGCTAAAATCATTTAGTGCTTTAAAATGTTGTTTGAAGTTGCTATTTTTTGAAATTTAAATTTTAAATTGATAAAACAAAGACACATGAAAAGATTGCTCAAATAATAGCGGTAAGAACACAATAAATTGATAGAGCAAGATTTTAGAAATTTTTTACAAAAAATCATCAAATTTGAAGTTAGTACGAGGGAGAAAGACTAGTTACAAGTTTTAGCCAGAGATTAAAAAGAGAAAGTAGAATTCTTGAATAATTTAAAAATTAAATTTCAAACAATATTTTGATGCACTAAATGATTCCAAATAAAAAAGTTGTAAGCAATAAAGTTCTATAACTTTTCGAGATCTACAACTTTTATTATGGTCATTTCGCCATCCGGAGTTGTTTGAAAAAATTCGAATTTTATTATTTAATTTTTACTATTCAGCGCCTATATGTAGAGACGGCTCAATATAGAGCCGCTCCTACAAATCGAATTTATAGGGACGGCTGGATATAGAGTCACCCCTATAATAGGACCATTTGTAGGGACGGCTGATAACACCAGCTGCCCTTACAAATGGATTTAGAAGGGCGGCTCGTTTGGTAACCATTTGTACCCCTAAAAAAAAGGAGCTGTTATTACAAATCCTTTATGTAGTAGTGTACAGAGCCCGCGATCGGGCTACGTTAGACTACGGATTTATTTCTATGTTAGACTAAAGTCCGTCCGCCCTATATATAAATCCTATAAATTGTACGGGGAGTGTAGAGATATGACTTAGTGTATTATCTATATTTTGTCATATAGTAAAGATTGTCTGTCAGTGCCCGTAGTTTTTCTCGCAAAGATTATTCAACTAAAAATTTGTGTCCTGTGATTTATATATATTTGTAATATTTTCTAACAGTGCTATTAAAGCTAGATACAAGATTGAAGAAAAAAAATTATGGTTGATCCCTTTTCGTTGCATCAGCTCATCGGAATTGTTCTGCAGGCTAGGCGTGATCATGGCGCTATTGTTCATCCACGCAGATCTGACCAACAGATTTGCCTTCAGTTCCAAGGCAGGGTTGAAGGACAGAACTATTTTTCCATTCATGGGTCGAAGGCCGCGAGTTTCAAGAGTATACAAAATGTGCAGCGCATTGCAGTTGTTGTCCCATCGCGCATTCCGTGCCTCCCTGCATCTAAGCAGACCAATCTGCTACTGCTACCATCCGAGCTGAGTGTTACGTACGTGGATCAAGAAGGGCAGAAGAATCTAGTTTGGTAGAATTTTTCTATGCCCACACAAGGAAGTCTACTAGGGGGGTTCCAACAAGTTGTTTGCTAAGTGGTATCAAACTACCATGAGCTTTCTTCAGTTTGGGCTACATGCTGAACATCAAGTGTACTAGGCTATAGGTTTCAGCTAGGGTTGCTAAGCATCGTACCTAGATTTCCGTTGGTTATATTTTCACTTGGTTCTTTAGTGAAGTATGATATTCTCCATCTAGATCGTGATACATGGTTCACTCTATGGCAAGTCAAAATGTGGGCTATTCTTACAAATTAAAGGATGAAGTTGATGATGCTCTTAATAAATTCAGTAAGAAATATTCAAAGACTTGAACCCATGCTGAGAAGAGAAAACATCATAAGGCCTTGACTTAAATTTAACTTCATCTATCAAATAATATTGTGCAATATGTTTTGCAGGAGAAAACTGTTGCATCTTTATGGCTCGGGTTAGAGTCATTTTGCATGTCTAAGGATTTGACAAGCAAGATACATATTGGTTCTCTTATGTATGATGTGGTTTGTTCTCATCCTGATTTATGTGGTGCATTGAGTGTTATTAGTAGATTCATAGCTAATCCTTGTGATGAGATATTTTTGTGGTACTTCTAATACCTATTTGTAGTCTGGGAAATCTAGAAATGGACTTATTGGTTATTTTAATTCTGAGTATACTGGTGATTTGGATAAATGGAGGTCTCTCACAGGTTATATTTTCACCATTAGTTGTCGTGTTGATAGCTAGAAAGGAAGTTTGCAGGTTACCATTGCTCTGTCTACTACTGAAGCTGAATATATGATTATTTGGTTGAGAGTTTTATAATTTAAACTTTGTTGGGTCCTTCTTGCATTGCTATACAATGTGATATCCACAATGCAATTTGTCTGACTACAGATCAGATGTTTCATAAAAAAACAAAGCATATTGATATGAGATATCTTTTTAATCGAGGTGTCATTATTGAAGGTGGCGTTGAGATATGCAAGATAAGTAACTCTTGATAATCTCACTGATATGATGACAAAGTATGTTTCTGGAGCTAAGTTTGAGCTATGCACAAGCTTAGCAGGTATTATAGTTTAAGTCCTAGTGATTCTTGGCTTCAGTGATTATTTGTTATTGAAGTGGGTGGATTGATGATACTTCATTCGTTACAAGATGGAATTCGTCTCAAAGTGGAGTTTGTTGGAGTATGATCCGAATTCTAACATGACTCTTGTCGGGACGCTAGGAGCACTAGTACAGAAACAAGCTGTACTCCCGGTTGGGAAATCCCTTCAGTCCCGGTTTCCCAACCAGGAGCACAAATCCGGGACTAAAGGGCCCCTCTTTTAGTACCGGTTTCTCGTCCGGGACTAAAGGTCCACCTTTAGTCCAAGTTGGTAATACCAACCGGGGCTAAAGAGGCCTCCCGGCCTGCCAACCGGGACTAAAGGTTTTTTTTTGTTTCTATTTTCAATTGATGATTTGTTTTGGTTTTCGAATAGGTTTTCGAATATGCATTCTACGCTGCTAATAATATATGTATTCTACACGTTTATAATGTTCGAACATTTTGTACAAACTAAAGTATGAAACTAACGTATATATTACATGCATATATATATATACGTTATTTTATGTACATATAATATTTATATATATATATATATATATATATTACAAATAAAGCTTGCATTGTATATTCTATCATATCCTTGGGATAACAAATTCACTCCAGCTGGTTTGGCTTCCATGTTTCGTTCATGTCATTGTAGAACTCGCCGATGGGGTTTAAGACCGGTCATTAAAAAATCCTGTTATGGTCTCTTGAATTGTTTTCAGTTGGTCACATCGTATGACTTTTTCCTTCAATATAGAGTCTTCAATAAAAGTTAAAGGAAAAGTATTAATATATATATATATGTGTGTTGGTCACGTGATTACTTATATATATGAGCAATAAAAGAAATTGTGAATATATGAATATATTTATATAACGTACTTTGAAGATCTCTTCAGGAGTTCTTTTTGAGTATGCCATGATGAACTCGCAAACATAGTATCAGTAGTAGTTGGTCCCATGTTCTTACCTCAGAACCCACTTTTACGAGAAAAAAGATCCGGTGAATTGAAAGCATGCATGGTGTTAATTGAATTATATATATAAATGTAGCTAGTACTTACTTTGTGTGCGATTACATCCAGTGGCGCTTTGCAATGTTTCATGTGGTGTTCCTCAATGAAACTTTTTCAAACACTGCGCCCAATAAAATAAAAAATTAATTTGTCCTTTAATAATTGTTGCAGTTAAAAGATCGGGGTATATATAGTCGCTAGAGAGACCAAATTACCCTTGGATAATATCTATCATATCTTGGTACTCTGTTTGCTCTTTGCTTAACGAGTCTAAGATGCTCAACCGACTATTGGCTATATCAATGACCATCAATATCCAGTGATTGATGCATATGTTTTTATACACAAATATGATCGACATTAACTAGAGTCATATATATATATATATATATATGGGAGATAGCTTAGCTAGTAAGCAAATAATTGAACAAATGTCCATATGATCAACATTAATTATTTAACACTCACTTGAAGTTGTAGGGGAAGAGTATGTCCTTGTTTTGTTGGTTCACTAAAAACCTCATGAGATTTTTCTCGAGTTCAGCTTTCCATTCAGGCGGGGGATTAGGGTGTTTGAATAAGACATTTGGATCAACGAAACCAACATCATTATCCTTTCTCTTTCTAAGTTATGTCATCTCATATCTGCATATATAAAAATATAGTGTGAGGATATATAATTTATATATATACATGTAGCTGTATATATATACACTTTAATAGTAGAAAATAATCACAATTACAGACAATAGCAGCTAATGAGACTTTAGTCGAGAGAGCCCAGGTGGTATAGCTGGTGTAATTCTAAAAACTCGACATATATAACGTCATCGCCACGGAAGTAATGTTGGTTTCTAACTCTGACAGAAACAAAGGTCTCTCCCCGTTAACATGCAGCCATGTACCACTTGTTTAGCAGGTACATTTATGTACCCAGTTCACCTAAGGCCTCAAGGTTGTTTAGACTCTTTCTATGTTCAAATTTCTTCTAAGGATCTACTTTCGGAGCAGATGGTCCTTCAGCGAGCACTTTGGCAAGGTCCAAATCAGTATCCTTGTAAAACCGAACCAGGTCCTCAAAATCGACGTCCAATAAGTCTAAGTTTGAACCATATTCATTACGAATAACAAGAGGGGGGACTGATGGTTGTGATTGTTGTCCGAGTTGTACAACACCTTTCCCTGCTTTAGTCTTTTTCTGCGCCGTCTCAAATGACTTGGTGAGAGAGCGGTCGTAGTCCGATTTTGGCAGGGTTTTTTGAGATTCCCGCTTTTTCTGGTCCACCTTCTTTATTAGAAGATCTGGAGGTAGGTAGAAGTATGGTTTCTCTGGGTTCTCCCTCGCTTCTCGTTGCTTTCTTACTTTTTCGAAGAAACTGTTCAAATCTTTTTGTACTGCAGCATTTAATTCATTTTCACTTTTCTCGTAAGATAGTTGTTGGGGAATAACTGGATTAGAGGAGGCTTTCTTCTTTGCCGGCTAGTGGGCCAACGGCTTCATTTGCAGGGCAGACCTCTTAGGAGCTAGCTGCTTCTTGGTCATCAAGGGAGGCGGGGCAGCCGTTGGAGACTTCCTTGGAGGCGTTGGAGACCTCCTTAGAGGTGGTGGCGGTTGCGACGTTGCATAATCATTGCTCGGAGCACTATAATGATCTAGAGATTGAATAATTAGACTTAGGTTGGTGGAGGCCGTGCTGTGTGAGTACAAAAAAGAATAATTAGGTATAAGAAATTGTTATTATTAATCATGCATGTCAATAGAAAATTAGTGAAAAAATTGTTTTGTTCACTTTTGTCCTCACCTATTGTCTGGCAGTTGAGGAAGCGACGGTGGACTAGAGACCCCGGGAATAATGATGTAGCGCTTGCGCCATAGTATGAATGTATTCTCTACTTCTCCTAGAGTCTTATCCCCATCACCTCCTGGAATGTCAAGAGCCAAATCACTAAAACCTTTGTTAACTCTATCCACTGAGACGCTAACATATCTAGGTGGTATTATTGCCCTATAGATTCTTGGTGTCTTGGTAAGATCTGGAGGAGAAAAAACACCGAGAGCCACCATGATTGTGGCATTCCCTTTTGAAATATGTAGCTCACATGATGTAAACGGTGCAGTGATGTCATCCACGGGAAAACATAGCATTGTGTCATCTTGATTGGGCAACTCCGTAGAAGCGCAGCTGCTTTTCAACTGATCAGGGGGGCTAATATTAATGTTGATTCCTCGATCTGATGTCTGCCTTTGGGCACTCATTGCTATTTGCACTTGCTTTATGATTTCCTCCTGCATTCTAGCTTGCATGTCTTTTTCATAATCCTGTGCTTGAAGCAACGCCTCCCATGACTCACGAACATATTCCTCCAACCTGCTGATCCACGCTGCTACCTCATCCTTCCTTCTCTACTGGCTTCTGTAGGTATCTCTGTCGTTAGGGAAACCATGCTCCCAAGAAATGTTTCGTCCTAAACCTCTCGTTCGGCCACTGTGTTCAGCAGTCCCGATGGCATATGTCAGTTCATCCTTCTCTCTATTGGGCCTGAACGCAATAATAGCTTTAGCTTGTAGAGCATAAGAAAATCTTTGTGTTGCTCTTTCGAGTTTTGGGCCATGAACCAGCTTTCTGGTCTCTAGGTCCAGTCTTCCCGCATGAGCGAAAAACTAATTCTTTGCTCGTTTGGGCCAATTGAGTGATTCTGGTGTGATACCCTTGGCAACAATGTCCGCTTCTATTTTTTCCCACTTGGGAATGGCAGTCGCGTAGCCACCTGATCCCATGCCATAGTGGTATACCTTCTATCGGGCATTCTCTTGGTTCCTTCTCATCCGTTTCTCACCCTCTTCCGATGTCTTATACTGTACAAAATCATTCTAATAGGGCCTCAACTTCGTGAGCGAGCCCCTAGTATTGAAATTGAGCGTTAGGTTTTTCTTGGCGTATTTCGTGTATAGGGATTCTTCCAAGTCTAGAATTATGTGGCCATCTTCTTCATAGCCCACTTTCAAACTAGCTCCTTCAATTCATCATCGTTGATATCATCATAATCATCCGCTTGCAACGTGAAATGTTGAAGGATATCATCCCAAATTAAATTCTTATCAAGATTAGAGACAAAACTAACATGAGGCTCATTGATCTTTTGCTTCCATTCACGGGCATTGATTGGAAGTCTGTCCCTTACAAGGTACCCACAGTGTTGCACGAATTTCCTTGTATGTAGACCAAGTGGTTCGCCTGTCTCGATATTGAATTCTGATATTATGTAGCGCCCCTCCAATAGCTTTTTCGAGCCTCAAATATTTTTGTTTTTTGCCGTTGTGGTCGTCGATCCAGAGAGCTATGTATAAAAAAAGAATAAATAAATATCATGTGTACATATAATAGATGATAGATATTCAAATATATATATATATATAATATTCAAATATATATATATAAATATATATAGCTCGCCAGTATTTTCTTGCACAATATTTTCTTGTATAATATTCAAATATATATATAAATATATATAGCTCGCCAGTATTTTCTTGCACAATATTTTCTTGCATATTTTCAAGAGCTAGGTATTGACTCTCGTCATCTACATCCTGCTGGTCACTATCGGCAAATTGAGTGCCGATGTTGATAATATCCATCATTTCTTCATCCATATTGTCTTTCGGGGCAGCCATCTAGCTTTTACACCACTAGATATATCTATAAAAAATAAAAACCATATATTTATAAAATGGATCAAGTCATGTACTTAAAATTAATTAAATAACTACACTCGAAATTCAAGTCTCCAAAGCATAACTTTGATTTCTTATTTTCTAAAAATATTTATTGGCAAGTGATATATATAACAAATTTATATATATAACAATATAAATTTAAAACTCTCTAATATGTATAACAAATATATATATATAACAATACAAATTTATAACTCTCTAATATGTATGTATAACAAATTTATATATATAACAATATAAATTTATAACTCTCTAATATAGATGTATAACAAATTTATATATATAAAAATACAAATTTATAACTCTCTAATATATATATAACAAATTTATATATTTAACAATACAAATTTATAACTCTCTAATATATATATATATATAACAAATTTATATATATAACAAATTTTATATATCAATACACAGTACGTTGGGGCCGGCGGCGTTGGTGGTGCGCGGGGCGGCCAGCATTGGGGCGGCCGGCGTTGGGGTTCCAGTCGAGGTCGTGCACCTCCCACGCATGCTCGTAGAGGAGGCGCACAGGGTTCTGCAGCGGCTGGAGCCGCGAGGCGTCGAAGAGGCGCACGGAGCCGTCCCTGGAGGTGGCGGCGCAGAGGGAGTCGTGGGACTCGGACCACGCGCAGTCGAAGAGCGTGTCGGAGGTCGGGAAGGAGAAGATTGGCGCCGGGTCCCGTGGCGGCGAGGTCAAGGACGATGAGGTGGCCACGGGCGACGGTGACGAGGGCGGCGGCGGCAGCAGTGGCGATGGACGACGAAGACGAAGAGTGAGGAGAAAGAAGAAACGGCCGCCTTATATAGGGGAGGGACCTTTAGTCCCAGCTCCTATAAACGCCCGGGACGAAAAGACCTTTAGTTCTGGCTGGTAAGACCAGCCGGGACTAAAGATACCCGGCTGGTATTACAAGCCGGGACTAAAGGTGTATTTTGGCAGGCCGCAAAAAATGCAGCCCACCTTTAGTCCCGGGTGGTAGTCTACCCAGGACTAAAGTTGGGCTGTAGTTTCACTTTTCACTGTTTCAAGCTCCATGTATTTTTTTATATATTTCTTTCTATAAAATGTTAAAGTCTTGTTAATTGCACAGTAAATTAAATACAAGGCATAAAATTATTTTAAAAGAATATAGATTTACTTTTGCTTTATTGCACACAGGAAAATTATGTGACCTAAAGTTTTTTGTTTTTTCTTATAAATATTGAAACATAATGTCATTAATAATTACTATTTCATTAATGCAAAAATGTAGTGTTTAATTTAAATCATTAAAACTTTTGTTTTCGATTGGAAATTTGTTTTCACATCATTTTAATGTAAATCTTTTCATTTTTTCATCACTCATTGTCCAAAAGCGACATGGAAATCCCACCATCAAACATAAATTTAATCTGAACATAGAAAAAAGGAAACACCTAATAAACATCTCTGAATTCACAATTATTACATAATACCTCTAATACACACTATTAAACATCACTATATATATATATCAAGCGGGCACAGTAGTGAACTTCTTCTTAACGTATATCCCTTGGTTATGATCGCGCCGTAACCATGGAGTGTCCTCATCATTTAGCTGGATGCTTGGGTCTTTGTTCACTGTGAAGGGTGGAATTTGGTCATCCTTTTCATAATCTTTTGATATGTCTGACTTGTCTTCAATTCCAACGATATTTCTTTTCCCTGAAAGAACTATGTGGCGCTTTGGCTCATCGATTGGGTCATTGTTGTTTTTTCCTCTCTTCGGTTTTGTAGACATGTCCTTGACATAGAACACCTGATTCACATGCTTGGCAAGGACGAACTGTTCGTCTTTGTACCCAATATTGTTGAGGTCCATGGTTGTCATTCCATACTAGTTGTCAACTGCTACCTCGCCTCCAGTAGCCTTTACCCATTGGCACTTGAACAAAGGTACCTTAAAAGTAGGTGCATAGTTTAGTTCCCATATCTCCTCTATGCGGCCATAATATGTTTGCTTATTTCCATTAGGGTCGGTGGCATCTTTGTGGACACCACTGTTTTGGTCGGTGCTCCTTTTATCTTGGGCTACTGTGTAAAATGTATTCCCATTTATCTCATACCCTTTGTATGTGAGGATATGCCACGATGGCTGCCTAGCCAACAAATACAGTTGCTCATCAATACTCTCATCAGCCTGACATTCTTTTTGCAACCAGTCACTGAAAGTTTTCATGTGCTGATGTGTAATCCAAGCTTCGGACTTCCCTGGAAACTCGGATCGGAGAAACTCTTTATGTGTCTCGATATACGGATCCACCAAGGAGGAGTTTTGCAGAATTATGTAGTGTGCTTTATTAAAACAATTTTCCTACGTACCAATATATGGTTTCTTCCCTAGTGTCCCCTTTCCACTTAGTCTCCCCCCATGTCATGATTCAGGAACACCAATCGAGTCAAGGTCAGGAATAAAGTCAACACAAAACTCAATGACCTCCTCTGTTCCATAGCCCTTGGTGATGCTTCCTTCTGGCCGAGCACGGTTGTGAACATATTTCTTTAGGACTCCCATGAACCTCTCAAAGGAGAACATGTTGTGCAGGAACACAAGACTGAGAATGCTAATCTCCTTGACCAGGTGAACTAGGAGGTATGTCATGATATTAAAGAAGGAAGGAGGGAACACCAACTCAAAGCTGACAAGACATTGAACCACATCATTCTGTAGTTTAGCTAGATCCATTGGATCAATTGCCTTCTCAGAAATTGAATTGAGGAATGCACATAGCTTCATGGTGGCTAGACGTATATTTGGAGGTAGAATTCCTCTTAATGTAACCGGAAGCAATTGCGTCATGAGCACGTGGCAGTCATGGGACTTTAAGTTTAGGAATTTCTTCTCTAGCACATTTGTTATACCCTTTATATTCGAGGAGAATCCAGATGGTACCTTGATGCTTGCTAGGCATTCAAACATGCTTTCCTTCTCTTCTTTGCTAAGAGTGTAGCTGGCAGGACTTAAGTAATGGCGTCCATCATCTGTCTTCTCTGGATGCAGGTTGTCTCATTCTTTCAAACACCGCAGGTCCTGTCGTGCTTCAAGTGTGTTCTTAGGCTTCCCATACACACCCATGAAGCCTAGTAGGTTCACACAAAGATTTTTCGTCAGGTGCATCACGTCGATCGCGCTACGAACCTCTAGGACTTGCCAATAGGGTAGCTCCCAAAATATGGACTTCTTCCACATGGGTGCGTGACCGTTGGCGTCGTTCGAAACAGGTTCGCTGCCATGTGCCTTTCCAAATACTACTTTCACATCCTTGACCATATTGAGTACATCCTCACCAGTTCAGTTGCTCGGCTTGGTCTGGTGGTCTGCCTTACCTTTAAAATGCTTGCCTTTCTTTCTTAGGGGGTGATTCGTAGGAACAAATTGACGATGGCCAAGGTACATGACCTTTCGACATTTTTTCAAAAATATACCTTTAATGTCATCGAAATAGTGCGTGCATGCATTATATCCCTTGTTTGATTGTCTTGAAAGATTACTAAGAGCAGGCCAATCATTGATTGTTACGAACAACAATGCTCGCAGGTCAAAGTGCTCCTGTTTGTGCTCATCCCACACACAAATACCTGGTCTATTCCACAAAAGTAGAAGTTCTTCAACTAGTGGCCTCAGGTACACATTGATGTCATTGCCAAGTTGCCTTGGGCCTTGGATGAGCACTGGCATCATACTAAACTTACGCTTCATGCATAACAATGGAGGAAGGTTGTAGATACATAGAGTAACAGGGCAAGTGCTATGACTACTGCTCTGCTCCCCGAAAGGATTAATACCATCCGTACTTAAAGCAAACCTTAAGTTTCTTGCGTCATTTGCAAACTCCAGAAATTCTCTATTGATTGCTCTCCACTGGGACCCATCAGCAGGGTGTCTCAACATATTGTCTACCTTACGGTCTTCTTTGTGCCATCGCAACAACTTTCTATGGTCTTTGTTTCTGAACAGATGTTTCAAGCGTGGTATTATAGGAGCATTCCACATAATCTTGGCAGGGATTTTCTTCGTGAGACGTTCGCTCTCAACATCATCAGGTCATCTCGCCTGATCTTATACCGCGATACATGACATACCGGGCATGCATCTAACTTCTCGTACTCCTCACCACGGTAGAGGATGCAGTCATTAGGACATGCATGTATCTTCTGGATTTCTAATCCCAAAGGGTAGACTACCTGTTTTGCTTCGTACGTAGTGGCGGGCAATTCGTTATCCTTCGGAAGCATCTTCTTTTGGATTTTTAGTAACTCCCCAAATCCCTTGTCAGATACACCATTCTTTGCCTTCCATTGCAGCAATTCTAGTGTGGTACCCAACTTTTTCTGCCCCGCATCACAAGTTGGGTATAGCAATTTCTTATGATCCTCTAGCATGCGCTCGAACTTGATCTTCTCCTTTTCACTTTCACATTCTCTTTGGGCGTCACGAATGGCTTGACCAAGATCATCAGCGGGCTCATCTTCTGCCCCTACCTCTTCTTTAGCTTCCCCCATTACAGTATCATTGAAGGCACCATATTCAGCAATAATGTCATCATCGTCCCATTGTTCTTCTTCACCTTCTTCCATTACAACCCCAGTTTCTCCGTGCTTCGTCCAACAAATATAGTTTGGTATGAAACCCGACTTCAACAAGTGTGAATGAAGACTCCTTGAGCTAGCATATTCCTTCAAGTTCTTACATATGGCACATGGGCAGCACATAAAACCATCGCGTTTGTTTGCCTCGGCTACACGTAAGAAAGAATGCACGCCCTCAATGAACTCTTGGGAGCGGCGATCAGCATTGTACATCCAATGCCGGCTCATCTGCATTACATGACATACATACCATATTAAAACCTAGAACATAATTACTTAATTATACGACATGCATGCCACCACACAAGGTATTAATTTATGAAAGTCTCGCTACAATGTAGACAATCCCAACTACCACTAAAAAAACTAAAGCTAAAATGCACTTCAGCAGCATAAGGATTTCACGACCAATCCCAACTAAAACAGACAGATCATGCGTTTGTTCAACATCTATGGGCTTCTTCCGTAGGATCACTGCCTCATCAGCCGCCGTAGCCGCCTGTGCAAGAGAGTTTTGCACGTGTTCAACATACTCTTCCTCCCAGTACCCGCCTGAACATCCAGTGCCATCCCACTAAAATTAAAACAAAAAATTAGAACTTTAATCACAATCATCATGAAAATAAGTATAAATTAACCATAATCATCAAATGCGACAAAATAACTCACATTGCGATCCGAACACTTGTAGAAGATATGGCTTTTGTTGGGACACTCCTTCCTCACCCGGTACTCCATCACAATCTTCTCCTCACACTTACCGCATGCAATGAGAGGGAGGTTCGGCCTCAGTCGCTTTGGAAGCCGATGAGAGGCCGAGGACCCAGAAGCAGTTGCAATCTACTCTCTATACTCATTTTTAATATAATATAAATTTCTCATTTTATAAACAAATAAAATTAAAAAAACTCTAAAATTCTCTATATCTCTAAACCATGAAGTGTGCTATGCATGTTAGAAATGAAAGCTGAATACTAGTTTTGAATAACTACTTTACCCTTCCTTCATCCAAATATACAAACTTTAAAGTGATTTTGAGCTTAAATGGCTTACAAATAAAAAATAATCCACTATAAAAAACCACATATATCTAGTCCACAAAATAAGATATGCTACTGATGCAACATGAGAGTATAAAGTTGGTAACCTTTAGAACCAAAGAATTGATGGAGGAATCGAAGAAATCTTGTGATTACTGGCGATGAGGAAGAAGAGAGGCCGGCAATGAAGCAAGAACACTGAGCTCGAAGTGGCTCGGGCTCGGGGAGGAAGAAGGGGTATATAGGAAGGGACCTTTAGTCCCGGTTGGAGACAGCAACTGGGACTAAAGGTCCCTTTCTAGTCCCAGACGGAGGCTCCAGCCGGGAGTAGACTTTTACTCCCGGTTGGAGGGACCAACCGAGAGTAAAAGTTAACCTTTAGTCCCGGTTGATAGCTCCAATCGGGACTAAAGGTCCCCTGCAACAAAAGCCTGCTGCAGTAGCCATTGGGCAGGGATCTTTAGTCCCTGTTGGAGCTACCAACCGGGACTAAAGGTTTCTCTAGTCCTGGGCGCGAAAAATACCAGAACTAAAGCTAAATTTCGAAGTGGATCAAAAGTCGTTTCTCTACTAGTGGAGGGCTCATGGTTCGAGTTATGTTAATTAGAGGATTTGTTTTCATGTTGAACGACTGCGGTCCGTCCGTCCAATATATACATCTTTTATGTCACACGAAAGAGTACACTCTGTATTCCCCATGTTTTATAAACTCTTCCGATATACATCCTCTATTTCGAATTATAATATATTTTTTTTTCGAGATATAATGCTTTTATTATGTATCTGACATGTTCTCAACTGGATTCAGCAATGAATGTAGGACTGCTTTGTCATGAACACCTAACTACCTAAGGCCTTTCCTTCAAAAAAGAAAAAAAAGGGAACGTTCCATCAGGTGTGGGGCTATTGTTTTAGGAAAGCTTGTGGCATTTCTAACCAAAACACAAGTCTAACCATTTGTATGATTACTTGTGCATTTTAAATATATCTGCACTATTGGACACAACAATGGGGTATCAAAAAATTTGAAAAACACATAGATGACACCCATTCATATGGGAAGCACCGCCCATCCTAGATTGCCCCTGCTAGCACACAGGGAAAATGCAGGTTCAGTAGTGCAAGGTTTTGCACGTTGTATAAAACTAAAAGACGTGCTCATTGCATGCCGTGTTATTAGTTACTTTGTGTTTCAGACTTGAAACTAACCACGCACTCCCCGGCAGTGTTTCACGTGGTAGCTATGCCCCCATTTACATAGACCAGGGAGAAGAGCCACCACCTGTTCCCGGTCCCCACCCCCTCTTTATCATTTTATAGAAAAAGTAGTAACAACGACATAACGGCGTGGACGCATTTGCGTGTGGCTAACCATGTCTCCGTACTTCCTTACAACGCTCGACACAGTCCACGTGAAATTTCTACGTTGTAACTCTGAAGAAACCGAGAGACTGGTCGCCAGCAGCAATCGGCATCAAACAATGATGAACAGAATTGCTCGGTCGGTCGGTCCATCCGTGGATGGGTGATGTCGTCACTGCTAGCCACAACTCCTAATTCGCCTCGTGGAGATAGTTGTTGCGGCTTTTGGAGGAGCTTTGCGCCTTTGTTTTGCGGGCAAGCAGCCAAGCACACGCAATATGCATGGGCCCGTGCTGAAATCATCTTGGCCTTCTTTTGTTCCCCATAATAAGCGCGCACTTGGATCTGTACGTATGCACATCAATGGAGTCTGGAGATAAGGATCGCCTTCGTCAGACAACCAAAGCAGGAGATCAGGCTGCGGTCTTATTGGCCCTCCTTTCGCTGCTTCAAATTTTTCTGGCAGCGATCGTGAGATCCTACGATTGGTACAGGTCAAACAAGAGAGGCCATTATTTGGGCGAGTGTGTACAGCAGCCACGTATCTGCCTGCGCAGGTGCAAGGCTCTGATTATTCAAGCGAGTATACATATGCTTCTTTATTTCCTTTTCGACTACTGATTTTTCGCCCACCCCTAAAAAAGGTGTGTCGTGATCACTAATAACGGATGAGCTTTTGCATGAATGGCAGCCTCAGCCCTCAGCTATGGTACCTCCATGCATGTAAATGACGCAAGCAATTAGGGTTTGGATGCTGACGCTGCCTTTAGTTTTTGTTATGTCCTCAGTCGCCACTTGGACTTATTTCCTGGATATGCATTCGATATCATCACTTGGCACACTCTGGAGGCCCTATCTGGGATGGGAGCATTACAGATGAGCATTTAAGGGTGAAAGCATGTTGGGTTGCATGGGCAGTATGTGTTGTATGCTATTTCTCTGCAGCAGAAGGATATGTAAAGGAGGGTATTATTGTATCATATCACTAGCTCATCCATTTGGTGATAATGCAAAAGTTGCCAGTGTGCATGAGTGGATTGTGGGGTACGGGCACACGTCTTTAATTCATTACAAATAGTTATATGATGTATTACACCTGCCTTTTGTGTTTTGACGAATAATAAACATTTTTTGACCTCCTGAAACACAAAGAAAAAAGAAAACTAGGGAAGCCAACGTAGGTAGAGCTCTCCATCCCGTGCAACACCCTTTTGTTCTCAGGCTCAAAATGATGAACAGCCTCTGAATAATGAACGACAGAGAACAATCAACATAGTTTTAGATGTATGGAACCTTGTTCAGGAATCGATAAATTAGAGGTCATCGGGTTAGGATAGGGAGATACATTTGAGGCAATTATCGTTATACCCTTAAGTCCGTAAATCTAATCTCACTAATAATCTTTCGTCTTAAATTATTTGTAAATAAAAATCAGAATAAAAAGTACCCAGAGGTACCGTTGCTACTTTTCAACCAATGTAAATCTGTTAGTAATTAACAAGTGTTTACTTTAAGATTCATGTGGGAGCTCCACTGGATCTAAACTCCTACAATATGTAATTTTGTAATTTGTCATCGCATGGAGCAGGTATGTCATTTTGGGACTAGTTGGGAGCCATTACTCATACGACTAGCTCCCTTTGAATCAACAATTAATGTGATCTATTATTAGGTTGCATGTAAGCAAATAAGAAATACAACTTGTGCTTCAAACTACATTTTTGTTTTCTAAGTCAAAAATCCTCTAATTATAACCAAGTTTAGATAAAAATGCTCCAAAGTCTATATTATTAAATTGGTTTCATTAAAATATTCTGTAAACTATGTTTTGATAGTGCTTTTATTAGTATACTATAGAGTTAGAGAAGTATGGTTTAAAATAAACCTAAAGTGACATATAATTTGGAAAGGATTGGCAGAACTAAATTCTATTACACTATTAAGCACAATTACGCTAATGTAAAAGGCATCACGCTATCCGATACTTCTACGTGTATCAGTACCCTGATTTGTGACAACGATTGTTAGCTAGTCAGCCTAGACTTTCATCTGATGTTTATATATAGGCAATAATGTGTAATATTAAGTTAGTTCTTTTTGAAGCAGAGAAAGAGCCTGTTCTTACCATCGGAATACGCACTAGCTGGTGGCAGAAACAAGATGATCTCTATCCAGTATCCCTAGAGATACGCATGGCCTCGGCGCACCTAATGAGTGATTAGTGAGACAATATGGCCAATAATGAGGATTAGCTGCACTTTCAAAGAAACACCGTACCATCGCAGACAGTTTAATGTATCTGGCTCACTTATAATAAATAAGAACAAAAGGTATTAGTGCTCGTTTCCTTTAGCAACTCTACTGATATAAACTGCAAAAAACAGAAGTTGCATTCACCTTTTCTAAAAGAGAAAATTGGCTATAGGACACTCAAAGTGACTCCTCTTTGTCAAATTTGATCCTCGACACCGCGGCCAATAAAATATTCATTTCTTGCTTCTGAGGAGAGAGAACAAAAGGGATATGTCCTTTTTACCCCTGGCCCCTGCCTCTCTCCCTTACTTTTTTAGAGCAGAGCACAACGCACAGAGGGGAGAACAGAGCAGACTCCAAGAGCAGAGCAGAACCCACAGCCGTTGGCCAAATCCGGCCGGCGCTGCTACTGCTACGCGTGCGTCGCTGTAGCACGCTACCGCACGCCGCCGCTGCCCTAGCTTGGTTTCTCGCGCCACCGCCACAGCTACAAGCCTGGTGAGCACGCTCACCGCTGTAGCTCACTGCCGCACGCCGTTGCTGCCTGGGCCTGGCTGCTCGGGCCGCCACCGCCGCCGCTTGCCTCCTGTGCGCCACCGCTGCGGCTTGCTGCCGCGCGCCGTTGCTGCCCGGGCTGCCGTCTCCGCTGCCTGTTGTGTGCCGCCGCTGCAGCTCACTGCCGCGCGCCGTTGCTGCCCGGGCCGCCGTCTCCGCTGCCTGCTGCGCGCCGCCGCTGCTTGGGCCCGGTTGCTCGCGCCATCGCCGCTGCCCTTGTCCGCTTGCCTGCCTGCACGTCCTGCGCGGCTCCCTCTCCCTCTCTAGCGCCTCCCCATGCTCCCTCTCCATCTCTAGCACCTCCACCAAGCGCCGCCGCCTCCATTGCTCAAGCTCGGTCGAGCTCCCGATCTCCCTACCCTGACCACCTCCGGCCTCGCTTCCTCCTCCGTTGGGTTCGCAAAGGCACGACGAGGCCGCGACACCGCTCCACAACGTCAATCCGAGCCCGCAACATCGTTTCCCATCACACACCAGAGCTCATCTAGAGCGGCGGCCCTCGTGCGTGCTCTGTGTGCCCCAATGCCGTGTCCTGTGTGCTGGTCACCGGCCCGATGCACGGGTGGCTCGAGAGCAGTGGCCTTCGTGCCCACGGCGCAGCCAAGCGAGCTGAGAAAAAAAAGAAAGGGAGAGAGAGGAAGAAGAAGGAGCGAGGGACAAAAAGGACATTCCCCTCTATTCTATCTCCTCAAAAGCAAAAAATTAATATTTTATTGACTATGGTTCCCAGGAGCAAATTTGACAATAACGACAGTGTCCACCAGTAAACTACTCTATTTTGCATGTCCACTAGCAAAGATGGTCACTTTGAGTGTCCGGTAGCCAATTTTGTCTTTTTAAAAATGAATAAATAAAGTAATTCCGGCCTCTACAACCACAACAGCCAAGATCTTACAAACGCATTAAGCTGAACTGCTGATAATATGAATAAGGAAAAGAGAACCTAAGCAAAAGGATAATGAGAAGTCCTGTGCACCTAAACAACATCTTGATCCAACATTTGAGTTTTCAAAATGTGCATCATCTTTTTTTTATTTTGCTAATTTCAAGGTGTTGAATATTGCAGAGTGGTAGATTTCTTATATTGGGAGATGGATCTTTAGCTGGTGTATGTATTCTATTTTTCAAATTTGTATTACTATATGTTATCAGGAATAGTCTTCAATTGTTCATAATGACACGATAAATTTTGGTACTATACTTGAGAGTATTGTTAAACAATGGCAAAAAGTGATGGGCACCAGATGGAAACATATCAACGGCACAAATAACGAGTAACAATTGAAGAGCTGACCAAAGAAGATATCTAATTCCTGATGCTTTTGAGTTCTTAGCTTATATTTATTTCACTGAAATTACAGCACTAAAACAATACTTTAATCATTTTTAGTATGTCTATGTTTATTTTATTTTGGCAAAATTTACTACAGGACATGTGAAAGTAATATTGAACCAAGTAGGACATAAAAAAAGTACAATAAGTTACTAGACACTGTGGCTCTAGACTATTTTGCTATGGACATCCCTATAGTTAAAATAATATTTTTGGTTGAAGTACGAGAGAGAAATGTGGTAAAATTATATTTTTGCCCTGGCTCTTTCTTCTTCCTCACTTACCTTTCTCTTCTGTCTCCTTCCTCATCCCCTTTTCTCTGTCGCACTACATCCTCACAAGGCCTGCACCACCACGCTCGCCGTACATCCACTCATGCCAGATCCGTCATTTACGCCTTGTGCCATCCACACTCACCATGCCTCCCTGGCTAGCTCACGCCGTGATAGTTGTGCTTGCCATTGCTTCCACCACTGTCCACTACGCGCTTTGCTCATTGTTGCTTTCCTATCCAAGTCTCCACCGCCACAGACTTGGAGCCCACACCACTGCCATTAGTGAAACCACCTCTCACGCCCTGCCCTAGAAAGCAAGCCTTCCAATTTTGAGTTGGCTTCTTGTCACGGGGTCAAAACTGCGGCAAGCATAGTTGTTTGAGTCGGTGTCAGAGTACGGGTCTCTGGTGGCTCAGGTGGACTGAAGAACACAAGAATCACGCAGAGAAGACGCAACGGTTTATCCTGGTTCGGGCCAATTCGGTCCCTACGTCCAGCAGCTGATGAACCTCATACTCAAGAGCACCCAAAATTGGAGGGTTACAACGGAGTGTAGAGAGAGATTTGGTAGGGTGTTAGCTCGGTGCTAATCCTAAGGTTGCCTCGCCGCTGGTGGAGCCTTCCCCCTCGTTGGAGAGGAGGAAGACGATGGGATGTGATGGAGGAGCTCTCGGTGCCCCTCTCTGGGTTGCCTTGCTCCCTATGCAGAGCGGAAGTGGATGGAATGGAATGGAGTGTCTGGTGATCGATCTAGGATCCCCCCCTCCTAGGTCTGACCTTATCCCTTATATAACGAGATAGGTTGGGTACATGGCCGTTTGGGGGAACTAGTCTATGGTCTACGTGCGCCGGAGTCTAGGAGGGTCTTGTAGTGGTGCGCCGTGGACCGTGGCGGTGTCTTGGAGCCGAAGAAGCCATGGGCATCGTCTAGCTGCTCTATTCTGACACTCTGCGTGTCAGGCTGTGTCGGCTTGGACCGGCCTCCTCTAGGTGGACCTTCTGGAGTCTTGTTGGTGGCGAAGGAGGTCGGCTCCAGGGGCTGTCTCGTGGGCCCGAAAGCCCCCAATCCCCTAGAGGCCGAGGGAAAGGTTTGTCTTCTTGTGTCACACCCTAGACGTGACCCTGTCGGGGGAGCAATTGGCAGGGCCACGCTTAGGGAGCGGCGCTAGGGAGCCCCTGAGCATTGGTAGCCTAGGGCTTGTCTTCTTGTGCTCGAGCCTTGGCTGACGTCGTTAGCCGGGCAGGAGCCAAAGGCTGGGCCGGGATGCACCGTAGATCGGGCGCTCGGGGCTCGGGCGAGCCCCTGAGCCCTAGGTGGAGGTCGTGGAAAAGTCAGGCTTCGCTGGGTCTCTTTGCCAAAGGGTGCACACGAGCGTGCCCGATGGGCATAGCAACCGAGCCCCCGGATGATCCTAAGGGGGTCGGTCGGGGGTCTTCTTCGGTCGAGAACCATTACACCCGAGGCTTAACATACCCATATGTTAGGATCTCATCAGGACACCCTGAGCCCTTTGTGGCCTCACTTGGGGTGATGGCAACGAAGGGCTGAATTCAATCTTATGGTGACCGAACCATCCTTGGTAGGGACGTCTTTCACTGACAATAGTGTTGCGCCTGGCTTGGGGCCTTCTTCTCCAATGTGATGGGTGTTGCTCGACTGTCGGGGCCGAGCGAAGATGGTGTCGATCCCTTTGTGAGTCTATGTCACATGGGTCTTTGACTCGAGCGAGGGCTCGGTGAACTCGTCTGGTGTCATCCACCTTAGGACCGGGGGCGCCCTCCTTTTTTATCGGAGCCTACCATGGGCCGGGTGATCAAGACCGCTGGGCTCTAGCTCAGCGCCATCTGAGAATCCAACGCACCATTCCCTTCTAAGGGTTACGGTTGCAGGCCTTGATCCTCTTGAGCTGGCATTCTAGGGCTGACCTCCTACGGCCATAGATCGGGGAGTGAGGAGCGCGGCGAGCCTTGGACGGGGACCCTCATTGGGCCTACTGCTCGGCGGCTCATGACCCAACTCCGAGGAGTTGGTTAATTTTTGGGGGATACACCACCTGAGCGCCCATTGATCGGGGGCTTGAGCTACTCTTTATGGGGACCGGCGCAGCCCCCGAGGCCACTAGGGCCTCAAAGTTTTCATAGGCTCGAACGATCCTTCAACTTAGGGCTGATGTTCCCTCAGTGGGCTAGGCTACCACGACAATGGCCTCGGTGGCCAAGATTGCCGCGCCCGTGCTGCTAGCGGGTAAGTCTTGAGAACCCCAAGTTTATGGTCGTTCCATGCCTTGGTCATGTCCCCTAGGGGAGAGATTCTTGGCTTCTCGATCGAGCCACTCGTATAGTTCCTGAACCCAACTATCGGTACTCGAGGGCTCGCTGCCTCCCTTGTTGGGTCACGAGTGGCTCAAGGTCAATACTTGGACATCACTCGTTCAGACGGTCGGGACGCTTCTGGGCATCCTGGCTACAACCACGTGGGCTCATCTCCTGAACGTCCCTCGCACTTTTAGTTGCTTTGGGAAACCTTAAATCCCAGTGGGCTGGCCTTAGATCCCTCGGCGATGCCACTTCTGTGGGCCCCCTAGACCATCATGCAGTGGGGTGGCATGATCCGATGAAGGATCGGGAGATAGGCAGATACCTGCAAAAAAAACAGAATGGACACAAGAGAAGGGAAAATGACATATTTGGTAACGCGGCCGTTGAGGCCGTTCTTTTAGCGCCTTGCCAATCCCTCGCCCGGTTCTCCTGCTCCGCCTATCCTATCCTCGCCTTGCTCAGGGGCCTTTTGCAATGGTCCCCCTTCAGAAAGGTCAGTAGGTGCTTAGCTCAATCAATCCTCTGGCGCAGCCGAGCTATCGCTTGGGCGGCTCAGGTTAAAGGAGACAACTGTAGAAATAAGCGAGGCAAGAGTGTCAGGAAGATGTGACTTATCTTGGTTTCTATTGTTGGAGAGGTAGGCCGGCAAAGTAGGTCGGCAAGCAGATCATGGCTTGGGAGACGGCGCTCCTAGGTGGATGGCTTGGCGATGGCCTTCCCCCATGGGGAAAGGTCAGAACTCACCTCGATCGTGTCAACCCCTTCTAGGGGCCTAAGTGCCTAGATGGAGGGGCCAGTCGAGCCACCACTACCACTGGGAGTATTGGCCACCTCACCGTCGCTCGGTCGATCGAGTACCGCCTTCCTCCGTCAGCGCCCTTTCTGTGTCATGGCCAGGGCCATTGGGAGCGCAGGGGGCGATGAGTGCGGCTGCTTGGGTGATGCAGTCTTGCTCGCAGTAGTAGGCTTGCTCAAAGCTACCCACGATGGTAATGACCCCCTTTGGGCCAGGCATCTTGAGCTTTAGGTAGGTGTAGTTTGGGACAGCCATGAACTTGGTGAAGCACGGCCAACCGAGGAGGGCGTATTAGATGCCAGGGAAGTCGACCACCTCAAAGGTGAGCAACTCCTTGTCAAAGTTGTCTGGCTGGTCGAAGGTGATGTTGAACCAGATGCGCCCAAGGGTCATGGCTTCCTTCCCCGGCATGATCCCATAGAACGGTGCCCAACTGGGGCACAGGCTGCTCCGAGGGATGCCCATCTTGTCGAGGGTGCTGGCATATAATATGTTGAGGCCGCTGCCCTTATCCATCAGCACCTTGGTGAGGCATGTGGTACCCATGATTGGGCTAACCATGAGCAATGTGAAGTCCAATTTATAGCTTGGTGAAGACCAGTCATCATAGATAGAGTCCATTCTTCACCCATATGAAATGAGAACCACTAATGATCAAGTGCACTATCTTTTTGTGGTTAGCTTACTTCATCTTTTGATCAATGCTTGCATAAGAGAACTATTTAGAATACCACTTGAATTGCCACGACTAGCTCTCTTTTGGGTGTTGCTTGCTTTTCTTAATCACCCATTTTGATTGCTTCAACTAAGCATCTCAAATGTCCCTTGGATCACCACTTCCATGTTAGCCTTCTAAGTACCACACTTGGTTTACCTACACATAGGTGGCAAGCCCCTACACTAGGGAGAAGTGACCTCTCTCCAAAGAACCATTCTTGACACTCACTTGAAATAGCTTGATTGATTGATCCAAGTGATGGACATAACTTGATGAGTAACCATGATTCCTTCTTTAAGTCATTTTCTTTCTACTTGTTTAAGTCCTTTTCATTCTACCAAATAATTTCCAATAGTCACTAGAACTTAAACTTCATCTTCATCTTGAGTTTGATCTTGATCTTCCAATTTAAGTACCAAATGTGTGCAATGTACACTCCACAATCAAATGGCCTTGTACTATTTGCTTGTTATGCTTCTAGATCATCTCGAAACAAAATTTAGGTACCTCAAACACTTATAAACATATTTCCAACTTGAGGACCTTTCAATCAAAGTGACTCCAAATAAATCTAATATTTGTCACTTTTCTAGCAGATTCTATACTCTTCAAAGAAAAATGCATATCTCCTAAAGTACAGATCCAAATATAACTAAATTTGTTGGAGATGTGCTTCACTAAGTTATCTAGCAGCTATAAAAAATTTAGCTTCATTTGACTTCTAGATTGCTCCCATATTTTAATTCTTCGACCACCACTACATGCTGAAAACTGCTGCACTATAGCTAGCAAGATCCACTCCAAAACTGAAGTATCTTTTACCTAATTCTCATGAAATTTCTATAGAATATCATACCATAAGTCTAGAGCATGCATAACAAATTTCAAATCAATCCAAGTAGATATGATTACTCAAACTTGGCTAAGATCATAGCTAGCTCAGATTTTACAATTTAGGATAGATTTCAATCACTTAAGCTATACTTCCTCAAATGTGAATCAACCTTGAAATCAACTTGTTTGAATACTTTTACAAGACATAAATCCATTCAACCACTTACTAAAAGTCATCTCATGAATTTATCCAACACAAATCAATCCAAACTTGACTACTAATCAATTTATCCATTCAAACATCTTATAGCAAGCAACATATGCATATATTTCCAATTCAATCAACTCATATGCACCCAAATGAAATGATCAACAATAGATATACCTTGGTTAGATTATGATCATCCGATTAGCAAGCTTTAACTCAAATAATTGCAAGCCATCAAATATTCCAATAAATCACCAACAACTTGACACAATACAGTTGTTTGTTGATAGCACTTGGACTTCGCTCAATTTTCACTTGGCATTGGGTTTGGATGTGCACTAAGCTTCATAACTTAACTCAATATGTGATAAATAAAGTGAGATCAATTGAATCAAGCCTCCAATGCCATGGTACCTTCAATCATTCATCCACTTCTTGATGATACCCAAACTAGTTTGGGTCCTCTCAAGTTAGGTGCAACATACTTAGGCATAGCCTTAGTATGAATAGCAGGATGTTTTGCAATTACAACCAATAAGGTACCCTTGCCATCCTTTCTAAGCAAATTATTATCAACAATTGAAATAGGCTTATAATTGTTACCTAGGGGACATGAATTTGCCATGTGTCCCCTTTCCCAGCATGAGTAGCACTTCCTCTTCATTTGAGCCTTCTCTTCCTTGCTCATGTGGTGCTTTTCATTGCCTTGCTTCTCCTTGTTTGCTTGAGCCTTCTTCTCAAGCTTGTTTGGACAACCCAAAGCTAGGTAGCCCAATGTGTCACAACTATAGCACCTCATGTGAGCAATCTTCTTCATTTTCTCTTCTTTGTTCTTGCTCACTTGCTTTGCATCTTGATTCCTCCTTGGACACATTGCTCTTTCTCTTGCTTTTCCACCCCTTCTAGTTTTCTTCTTCTTTGTCATCAAATCACCACCATCTTCATGGTTGATCTTGATTTGAGTTTGGGGCTTCTTTTCTTGCTCATCTTGTGGCTCTAGTTGAGGCCTCACCTATTGCTTCACCAATTGCTTGGTTGGGCACATAGAGGTGAGATGACCCCATGTGCGGCACTTGAAGCATTTTACATGCTTGAGCCTCTCTTCTTATTTCATCTCCTTGAGCTTCTCTTTGTTTGGGAAAATATTTGCAAGATGTCCCACATCATGGCACCGATAGCCCATGAAATGAGAAAGCTTCTCTTTCTCTTGCTTCTTCATCTTCTTTTCTCTCTTTCTTTCACCCTTTGTCATCTTCTTCTTGAAGCCAAGGCCACACTTATCACCATAGTTTCTTTGAGTCTTCATCATGTGCTCAAAGATGACTTTTGAGTTGTAGCACCTTTCTAACTTGTTGCTCAAATTCTTCACTTCACTTTTGAGCTCATTGTTCTCCTTCAAAAGGTTAGTCTCACAAGACATAGAAGTAGAACAAGCATCTATTTGTCAAGAACATGGCATTTCTAATAAATCATCACAAGAGGTGGATACATGCTTCTTGCCTACATCACAAGGGTTAGCAACAATATGTGATTGATCAGTTGACCCATGTGATGAGCTCTCACTAGTTTTAGTTTTTCCATTGGAAAGCTCCTTAGTGAGAAAAGAATGGTCTTGTACCAAGTTATCATGAGCAACACTAAGTTCTCATGTGAACAAGTAGTAACATAAAGTAGATGCTTTTGTTGTTCACATTTGTTCTTTAGAAAAGAGTTTTCATTTTTCAATTTCTCGGTTTTAGCCATCTCTTTTTTAAAACTTTGATCATGCAACCATATCTATCTAGAAGCTCCTCATATGAATCAAGATCAATCACATTTGCATTAGATACCTTAGTGTCACCTTGTGACATGAAGCAATGTGATGTAGTTGGAGAGCTTGTAGTAGCATCATCATCATGGCTTGAGCATGAACCAACATCATCAAGATCACCACCAAGTGTGCTTGAGGTAGAATCTTCATGTGAAACACTTGTGGCATCATCATCAACCTTGTCAAGTGATCTTGTGGTACTATAATCATCATCATCACTTGACCATGAGGTGGAGCAATCTTCCACAATCACTGAATTGTGGTCATGCTCAACATCCTCATGCACCTCCTCCATGGGCTCATCATCATCATCATCGGAGACCGTCCCATACTTCTCATTGAGATAAATCCAAATCTCATGGGTGGTCTTCATGTTTATGATCTCACCAAATATGCTATCATCCAAAGATCTATACATGATGTCAATAGCTTGGGTGTTGAGATCTCGACATTACTCTAGTGCTTGAGTTAGATTATTTTCATCCAACACGTGAGAAAAGCCTACATCCACCATCCACCACATTTGAGGGCAAATAAACTTAAAATTGCATATCATCCAATTTTTCCATCGTGTAAAGTGTGTGCCTTAAAAAATGTGTGGACACTCAACATCTAGCCCATAAGTCACCATCCTCTCGGATCAGTGAAGACCACAAATGAGAGACCTAGCTCCGATACCACTTGTAGGGTCAAGATGGTGGACTAGAGGGGGGTGAATAGTCCTTTCTTAAATTAAACGCGTCGGCTAACCGAGATAAAAGTGGAATTAAAACTAACGATCTCACCAAGACTACACCCCTATATCTAAGTTTACAAGCACCTTATAAAGATCATAATTATGCAACAAAGGTGCCCCGCTAGCTAGAGCTCACCTAATCAAATCTAGAGCAAGGTCACACAAACCTATGCACTAGTACTTTGCACAACCGGGGGAGTTCCTACACAAACTAATAAGCAAAAGCAGAAAGCTCCTAAGCTCACTAGCAATGCTCAATAACAAGGCAACCAATGCAAAATTAGAGAGCGCAAATACTTAGCTACACAAACTAAGCAATGTGACTAACAATGTTACACAAACCAAATTAGCCACGCAAGGGAGCTACTTCTATGCTACACAAGCAAGAAGGTAACTAGTGAGCTATACAAGCTAACTAATTACAAGAGCAACTACACAAGCACAATGTAAATGAGGTAAATACAAGCTTGTGTAACGAGGATGCAAACCAATAGGAATACAAGCATGACACAATGATTTTTATCCTGAGGTTCACGTGCTTGCCAACATGCTAGTCCCCATTGAGACAAGCTCTAAGGTTGCCATCGGTCCTCTTGCTAGTGGTGACCCGCAAGTCACACTCTCCCACATGGAGTTCTTACCACATGCTCTAGCACTTGACCCAGCTGGACCACTTGTCGCCCTTCGCGTCTTGCTCTACTAAAGTTGCTCTTCGTGGCTCCCATGGGGTGAGCACAATCCCCCTCACAATCACTTCTCTGGACTACCGCACAATCTTCTTTATGTGCTTCAATGGAGACCACCACCAAGCCATCTAGGAGGTGGCAACCTCCAAGAGTAACAAGCACCACCGGCTTGCAACTCGATCACCTAGTGCCACTCGATGCAACATCACGATGCAATCGTACTAGAATCGCTCACTCACTCTATCGGATGAACACTATCAAGCACAAGTGAATTATAGGGCTCCCAAGCACTACCACATAAGCCACCAAGGCTCTAGTGTGCTCAGCTCTCAACCAAAGGCTGACCAACACTTCTATTTATAGCCCTATGGGCTAAAATAGTTGTTACCCCTTCACTGGGCATTTTTCGAGATGACCGGATGTGCTGGTCAGATCGACCGGACACACCCTGCCAGCGTCCGGTCAATGGATGGCTGTCACGTCATCATCATCATCATCATCAACAACAACAACAACAACAAAGCCTTTAAGTCCCAAACAAGTTGGGGTAGGCTAGAGTTGAAACCCAGCAGAAGCAATCAAGGTTCAGGCACGTGAATAGCTGTTTTCCAAGCACTCCTATCTAAGGCTAAGTCTTTGGGTATATTCCATCCTTTCAAGTCTCCTTTTATTGCCTCTACCCAAGTCAACTTTGGTCTTCTCTGCCCCTTTTCACGTTACTATCCTGGCTTAGGATTCCACTATGCACTGGTGCCTCTAGAGGTCGACGTTGGACATGTCCAAACCATCTCAACCGGTGTTGGACAAGCTTTTCTTCAATTGATGGCTGCCACGTCATCCCTGGCTTCAATTGCTGAGCGCCTAATCTCAATGGTTAAGTTGCGATCGGACACGCACCACGAGGATGACCGGACGCTGCTACGCCTGAGTCTGGTCATTTCCAGTAAGGTTCCAGAGATGCAAAATCATGACCGGACGCGTCTGGTCCACCATGACCGAATGCGCCAGTGCGTTCGCTCCTCCTCTTCTCTACGCACTGCCACATCAGTAGGATCGGATGCTGAATAGTGTTTATCCTGACTCCAGTCACTTTTCTTCTCTGAGTTCGGTCATAGGGCAAATCGAGCCCGAGAGCACCACCTTCTTTTATAATTGACCGGACGCTAGAACCCTGAGTCCGGTCACTTCAAACTCAGTGTCTGGTCACAAGACCGAGACCACGCGCTGTCTACTACAACCAGATCGGCTACGCTGGTCCTTCGAAGGCTAGTGTCCGGTCACTAACAGTGACCTATTCTTCATCGAGTTCATCTGTTTCAACTCCAACTTCTTCTCCTTTGCAAATGTGCCAACACCACCAAGTGTACAACACCTTGTGCACATGTGTTAGCTTTTCACAAACATTTTACAAGGAGTTAACCACTCAACTTGCCATGCCACTCAATCCTAGCAAAGATGCAAAGTTAGATCGCTCAAGTGGCACTAGATGACCGATATGCAAACAAGTTTGCCCCTCTTGATAGTACAACCATCTATCCTAAACCTGGTCATTAACTTCTCTACACATGTATGACCGGTGAAATGAAATGCCCTAGGTTATACCTTTGCCTTGCGCATTCCATTCCATCTCCTCCAATGTTGATGCAACACATGCACCGACATGATCGACAATGATATGATTCACTCCATATCATCACGTGACCATATTGGTTCATCGATCTTGACTTCACTTGCTCTTCATCATTGCTTCGGTCCATCGGCGCCAAGTCATCACTCAACTTGCCCTTCACACTTGCAACCGGTCTGTCGAGCCAAGTCATGTCTTGATCTTCTCCACCTTGATCACATGACTCCATGTCATGTCTCATATGCAATGAGCTCGTTCATCATCACATGTGTGAGCTTTGTAAAATCCCCGAGCCATTTCTACCTCCATGGCATATGTTGCTCACATACATGTACATGTGGACTAATCACCTGTATATCTCACATAAACACAATTAGTCCACCTAGGGTTGTCACTCAATTACCAAAACCAAACAAGGACCTTTCACCTCTCATATTGAGGTTGACTAAAAGTCAGGGCTGATTTACTAGTATGTCCAACATGAGGTGAAGTAGTAATAGGAGTACCAAAGATTCCTTCCTCTAACTTATCAAATGCAGAATTCATTTTGACCATAGTATAGTAAAGAGCAGAATCTTCAGTAATCCCATCTACCTTCAGCTTAGCTATGGTTATAGACTTGAGGAGGATCTCCTCACCGATTGGACTAATGAACTCACAGTTGTGACCGTTGTTCCACATTTTGATAAGAGGAGATCAGGACCAGATGCTGTCGGCCTTTTGGGCTAGATTAATCAATGGTAATGAGAACACAAAAAGGATATATTAGAACTAACGGATTGGTTAGGTCAAAAAGATAGGCTAAAGGATATCGCCGAACCAATCGTCCCCAGCGGAGTCACAAAAAAGTGTGTTGACGCTTAATTAGGTCACACTTGGACCTTGTGCCTCCAGCGATGAGCGTGATTCGCAAGACACATCGCTGGAGGAGCCTCGCCGGGAGCGCGATACACAAGACACACCGGCGAGGTCTCTTCAGACCCGAAACCCCACATGCCCAGGAGGGACCCCATTGGGGCGTGTAGTGGCTATGGGCTGCTCTAGCCGGTATGGCCGCTCTAGAGCTTCGTCGTCATCGATCCACTGTCCAGGTAGCACCGACGAAAACAAGGAGAATAGAGAGGAAGATAGGGTAAAAGAGAGATAGTAGATTGGTTTTTTTGGTACGATTGTGTGTGTTGGCCACCTCAATTGGCTATGGACCTTATATTTATAAAGTGGGGGTGCTCTTATCCCTAAAGAAGTCGAAACCCCTTCCACATCACGTCAAAATGTGTTTAGATTCGTTTTAGACCTGACAAAGTCGGCTAAGCCAACTCCCGAGTCGGCTAGGACGACTTCCATGGGCCCGAGGTACTATTTTCGGGCTGGAAACAGGAGAGTCGTCTTAGTCGACAAGGGGACTCGGCTAAGCCGACTTGGCCTTAGGAAATTCAGGTGAAAATCTTCCAAAATTTATAATTAATTCATCTGGACTCCAAATTAGGTGAACCATATATGTTTTTCGATCAGCTCGGCGACAGAAATGCAATGGTGAAGTCCTTTCTTGCATTTGATGAAGTTGGTCAAGTCGGCTTAGCCGACTTCAGCACCCAAAAAGTCATTATCTTCACCCAATTGCCAAATGCCATGATCCGAGTATCCTTCTTGGCCATGTTGATGATATAAACATGATAGAGGGATCCATTATGCACTTTGGACATTTTTTGTTGTCAACACAACCTTATTATGCATGCTTCACTTTTTTAAAACAATTCTTCGTGGAAACTAATTTCCACTGCTCAGCTTCAAAACACTTCCTCTGATGGACAGCATAAAACTGTGTGTTTGACTCCTCACCGTGATTATTTGCGGCAAAATAAAGTAAGTAGATAGTAGCTACTAAAGTGGCTTATTAAAAATGGGTCTCCAATGGAAAAGAACGGTTTCAAATGGCTCTTTTGGAAAGCTGGTGTCCAGATGTGATCTCCACAATGAAATGTAATCTCCTTTGGCAGACATGTACATCATAATAATGTACGGAGTATGTTCTTTGTATATACGTGTACTTCACATATGTCATACATGGTGAGCAAAGGGCTCTTTTAAACCCTTCATTTAATAATAACATATCATATTTTAAAAGCCTCATGCAACCATGTTGTATATTACTCCGTCCATTTTAATATGTGAGACGACTTATTAGTTCAAAATAATTAGTTAGAACTGATTATCTTGTCGTAAACGTTATATATAATTAAAAAAGAGGCGGGGGCACATGACTTCTAGATACCATGTGCTTAATTACTCCAATTTTAGGTAACAAGTTGTCCCTGTTCAGTTTTACATGGTAAACTGCTAATAGCCTACTTTTCCATAATATTATACACGATTATCAAATAATCGCCACAATCCAGGCCAAAAAAAAAAGATTTTAGTCACAGTAGCCACGTGCACTCAGTGTTGGGAAATACTTTTTCATTCCAAATTGTAAGTCGTTTTGACTATTTTTAGATACATTATTTTTACTATATATCTACACATAATATAGGTTTAAGTGCATAGTAAAACATATATGTATCTAAAAAAAGCCAGAATTGTACATACTGAAAACCATGTATCTAAAAAAGTTAAAACGTCTTATAATTTAGAATGGAGGGAGTATGTCCATACCTTAATCGAACAGATAAATTACAAGCAAGAAAACTTCTAATATTATGTTCTACAAAATTATGGATTGGCACATGAAGGAAACAAACTTCAGCAGCCTATGGATATAACAACCAGAAATATTTGATATACTCTTTGAGTGACCAGCAGGCTCTTACCGTTGTGGATGAGGTTTTTGTTTGCATAAGGTTCCTCTTTGTACTGAGTTTAATATGTAATAGTAGCTTTCATGGTAGAACTTTTGTTTTAATTAGCTTTGAGAATTTTACTACATTAAGCTTGCCAAAGAAAATGGACCATTATTTGAAGCAAACTTCTAGTTTTTTTGTTACAATTAATCTTAATCCTAAAAAGGTGGTTCAGGTCTCCTCAAATTTTATTAATGGAAATCATCAGTCAAATTTCTAGGTAGTAAACAGTTACATGAAGGCGTGATCTCATAAACTGGCTGACACCAAACCCTAATGTATGATACATCAAATTCTCATTTTTTATCCAATGATTGATAAATACATTATTTTTAGGATCATGGTAGCACTCACCGTCCAAATATCACTAA
Source organism: Miscanthus lutarioriparius (assembly GCA_904845875.1). Classification (NCBI taxonomy): domain Eukaryota; kingdom Viridiplantae; phylum Streptophyta; class Magnoliopsida; order Poales; family Poaceae; genus Miscanthus; species Miscanthus lutarioriparius. The sequence continues at coordinate 28,615,054 of CAJGYO010000015.1, forward strand.
TACAACAACGATTTTAGGAGACATTGTATTATTTACAAAGGTGTGCGGTCCATTTGTGACGAAGCAAGTCCATTATTTTGTTTTTTCCCCTGCTTAACAGAACAACTCCCTACCTTCATGAGTGTTATTTTTCTTGTTCAGAGTTTTCTTGTTCAGAGCTGTATGGTCAAGAGGAAAAAAAAGAGTATTGTATCAGGAACCTTGGGGAGATACTCTGATAGAAAAGGTAGCTTTGAGTGATGACTATTAAATTAGTAAAATCTTTTCTGCTACGACAAAATTTTCTTACAATTTGTTCTTGTCAAGTGCAAATTTTCTAGCAACTGTCATCTCTTTTCTGCTGCTAACTGTGCATCACCTTTTTCGAAAGTTAAAACATTGTTATCTGAGAGAGAGACACACACCACTGTTTGAAAATTAAGCGTTATGTTTCTCCAACACTAATTACATTTTCAATTAACCTTTTTTGTGCAATGCCCGTCCATATCTTGCCCTAGTTAGTTAAGTAACATTTCTCCTAGGGCCTGTTTGCAACAATATATTCTGAGAAGTCAAATACACCGTGGGTCCTTAAACTTTTATTGTATTCTTATCTGGGTCAATGAACTCTCAAAGATATCATCTAGGTTTTTCAACTTTTCAAGTGGTTTGTTCAAAGTGTGAGTTCAGGTTCACGACTGGACCTAGATTGAACTAAGAATGATGCACTTGAAAAGTTGAAGAACCTAGGAATCTAAATGGGAATGCAGAAACGGAAAGTTTGGAACTAATAGTGTATTTCACTTTCCTGAGGAAAGGATTTGACATATACACACCACCCACGCGTGTTAACTACGATGAGCCAGGGTAGCATTGGCACCAGGTATGTTCTTCACCAGTTCACCCTGAGGGTCAGAGGGTGGGTTGTGTAACTGTATGGGTTCTTGCAAAACGTAACAGAATCTCTAGAGTTCTATCGTATAAACAGCTTTACCTACGAGATCTTTGTGAATCGTCACCTTCACACAACTAGTACGCAGACCACAATCTTGCGCGCATTAATTTGGATAGGTGCTCTTTATATTTTCTTTTTTATCCTTACATGAACATATCACTCTTTATTTTCTTTACACGCAATAATTATTTGCCTTTTTTCCTTTTACTTTCCATTTGGAAACATTTCGAGCTTTAAGCGTGGCTATATTTGCAGTAATGACCATATATTGATCACAAGGCTGGCTCCACATCATTGAGAGCCAAAAGAAGCAGGTTGTACCGACTAAAATAATGATACAGTAATTTAATCTGAAAAGAGAAAAGATAAATAGTCTGTTTAATGGGACATGGATGTTGGAGCATGATCCGAACTTTAATGTTAATCTCGTGGGGGCGCCTAGCACTGCATCACATATGATTTGTAGGTGCGGCTCCAGCTATTTGTAGCAACGGTTTTGGTAGCTGCCCCTACCAAACCGTTGCTAGGAATCGCCGATTTGTAGGGACTGCCGGATATAAAGCCACCCCTACAAATCCATTTCCAGAAACCACGAAATCGGGCCAAGCAAAAAAATTAATCCAGGGAGGCCCTTATCGGTCAGCCACACGTCGCGCACTCGCAAATCGCACATTTTTTCTCGTGCTTCGCGGCAGCCGAGGTTCGAACCCGCGAGTTCCATCCTCTAACCGCTCCACCCAACACACCCTTATGTCTATAATTGATTTTTCCCCCACATATTATCCTAAACCGAGTTTAAATTGATTGTTTTGTCCCTAAACGAATTCAAATGAAAACGCAACTACAAAGTTGTATAACTTTTCGAGATCTACAACTTTCATTTTGGTTGTTTTTCCATCCTAGGTCGTTCGAAAAATTCAAATTTTAAAATATAGAAATTCAAATATTGTTTTCCTTGACAATATGATTTCAAATAAAAAAGTTGTCAACTACAAAATTCTATAACTTTTCGAGATCTATAACTTTCATTTTGATTATTTCTCCATTCGAGGAAGTTTGAAAATTTTAAATTCCAAATTTGAGAAATTCAAACATAGTTTTTGTTTACAAAATAATTTCAAATGAAAAAGTTGTCAACTACAAAGTTCTATAACTTTTCAAGATCTACAACTTTCATTTTGGTCATCTTTTGTAGCACCCGATTTTAAGAACAAAACCAAATACACACCATATATGAGCCCTGTAAGTCAAATCTCACATATAGCTATAAATAAGAGTAATATCAATAGACAATGTTCAATATATAACATACTTAGTATAAAGAATATAACCTTAGATAGCAAACAGCGTAAAGACAACTCCAATCTTTGGGTGAAGACTCCAATTCCACAGGAACAACTGACTGGTTGATCACAAGCCTAATTCCTCCAAACTCTAGTAATCTGGTACTCATCCGGAATTTTTCTAAAAATTTAAAAAGTAAAGCAAGCGTAAGTATATGTCGTACTCAACAAATATAACATGGGGTTCATGAGGCTCAAAAGGCTGGCATGGGTTTAACTACGATTAGCTTTTAATTGTCACAATTTTAGCATAAGAATAGCAACAAGTTTATCACAAGCCCATATAAACCCATGATCAGGTAAACATGAATAATGAACAGCATAACCAGTAATCATTAGTGTTCATCATCTATTCCGTAAGGGTTCCAAGGCCGCTCGTGACCGTGAGCATGGCTGATATACCAATTTTACACTCTGCAGATGTTGTACACTTTCACTATGAGTCGGGATTTATCCTTTCGCCCGAGGTAGCTAATCTCTTGACCCACTTCTAAGGAAGGTCGGCAGGGTTCACTATGAAGCCTTTTAAATGTTCATCTAACAAGTTAGGGCCATTAGATTCACTCAGCAAACAGATATAGGATCCCTCCTGTCTAATGGCATAATTCCATCATGGCTATACACATAAGAGTAGAGACTATCCTATACTCGATTTGGTAAGCCATTCTTACGCCAATAAAGGTAACCTCTAACAATCTAGATAAGGTCCTCATACTGAGTTAAAGCTAGAGTCATGTAGCCCTCACAACTGTACTATAAGTCCCGGATGATCACTTACAGATAAGTCCTTATGAAGAGGAATCTAGAGCACCATAAAATAGCCCAATACTCTAGCCCCTTTGTTCCATGTTGCTAAAAAACATCTTTTAGTGTTTATTGCATATTACATTTGTCAAGTTACAAGATCATGGTTGTAGTTGAGCACTAGCATCATTCTACCCATTGCATAAACCCATAGGATTCAAGGTACAAAGTAACAAAGTACTAGAAAATCCTTAGTGGCAATCAAGGTAGACACATGCGGTTTGAATTTAATGATTAAAGGTGTATAGAATAACAAGGAAAATCCCATGATATACTTGCCTTAAACTTAGATCCTTCTTCAAGTCCAAAACTTCAAAGATCTGCTTCTTGATTCATCATGTATAACTCACTGACTGGACAAGATCATAAAGCACCACACAAGCATTCATGCAATCATACACAAAGTAAACATTAGATCTAAATTAGAATAGTACACCAATCAAAGAAAAATAAGTAAAAGAGTTTGAAACACGATTCTGTGCATCGCTACGAACGCATAGACACGAAAGCACGCTAATCAGAGCTATGGTGTAAAAGATACATCTATCAATAGATCTGCTTTATACATGGAAAAGAAAACTGTAGGCTTCATTTATTTGAACCATATAAATTCATATATATAAGATATTTTATAAATATTATAAATTGAATTAAGTCAAATTCAGATTTAATTTAGAAAACTAAAGTAAAACAATTCATATTTTATTTATAAAATCCAGTTGCATAATTATTATTCAAATTAGAGTTTAGGACATAAAATTCTAGAAGTAGTGACATGATAAACATTGTTACTAACGTGTAAATCTCGTTGCAATGAATCTAACGCAACTTGAACAGGTCAAATTAGAACTGAAACGTAGAAGATATGAATTTAACAAAATTTCCTTTATTAAAATAATAGATTAAATCTAACCTTAAATTTTAAAAGTTGAAAACATATCTATCAGTAGTATGAACATGTAGATTATGAAATTATGAACCGAACGCAAGTTGAACGGATCAAATCAGAGTTAAAACGGAGAAACTATGGCTAAAACAAAATTAGTGGCAAATCTGTAAATAAGTGAAAACGTATTACGGATCTAAATCGAAGAAACTAAGCTTTCCAAAGAAGAAAACGTAATCCGTGATTGCGCTTTGGACCACGGGTTAAGATCTAATTAATTGTAAGGGTCTTTTTATAAAAATACCAGACAAAGGGGTATCTTAAGATCTGGTCCATCGAATCATGATTGAACGGTGCTGATTAGATCATGGGGGAAAAAGGAGAGAGCTGCCCGGTGGCTACAATGCCCGACATAGCGGCCAGCCATGGGCGGCGCCGAAGAGCTCGCTGGCGTCCACGGTTTTGGCAATTACAGCCACCTTTGGACACGGTAAGACCATGGGGAGAGAGGGGAAGACGGAGAACTCACCACAGGGGTTCTAGGGGTCCAAGGTGGCGCTGTGGCAGCAGGCTATGTGGCGGGGCAGGTGGTGACCTCCGGTGAGACTACGGCAACACAGCCCAAGCGAACCGAAGCGAAAAATGGTGAAGCACTAGGCCCAGAGGGTTCGCATGGGTGTGGCGAAGCTCGACAGAGCAGTCACGGTGGCGGTGCAACAGCGGCGCGGCGAGGCAACTCTCGGCGGTGGTGGCTTAGGGTGCACGGCGGCGCTGGAGTCTCTGGGACGGCTGCGCCTTGCGCTCAGCTTAGATGGGGAGGCGGATCAGGCGTAGGGCATTATTTAAGGGCCGGACGGGCTTACAGGTCACGCCAAATCGACGGAAGCTGAGCGGCAGTGGACTCTCCATGGAGTCTAGCGTGGACACGGGGAAGAAGAAGAATCCGATAGGAGGGTCCCAGCATCAGTGAGAGGAGGAGGGAGAAGGGGCGCGGCGTGTCTATTGGGCGCGTGGCTGGGCCGGCAAGGGGGAAAAGAAAAACGGGCCACGCGGATTGGGCCTGCGGTGGAGAAGGGAGAAAGAGGGGGGAGAAGGTGGGCCGGTGGGAGAAGAGGGAGAGAGAAGCGGGAATGGGCCGGCTGGTCGCTAGGCCAGAATGGGGAAGAGGAGTGCTTTTCCATTTTCCCATTTTCATTCCAAGTTTCTAACATGACCCAAGTCAAATTCAAATGGGGTTTCCAACACATTTTTCAATTCAAAAGAAATGAGCAAATTGTTGGTAGGCTTTCCAAAAATAAATTCCACAACTTTCTAAATTCTTTTATTTTCAAATTTTCTTTTCTTTCACTTCAAAGCCATTTTCAAACTCATTTCCAAAAGCAATTCAAACCATTTTGAATTTTGATTCAAACCATTTTGAATTTTGATTCAAACCATTTTGAATTTTGATTCAAACCACTCAATCAATAAATCAAATGCTCCGGCATGTATGCACAACCATGTTGCTACCTTATGATGAGTTTTAATTTAATGAAAATTTTTATTTTCCTATATTTCATGAGCACAAAATTCAGAAATAAATCATTTTAAACCTATTTTCAAAAGAGGCAAATTTTAGGGTGTTACAATTCTACCCCCTTAAAATGAATCTCGTCCCCGAGATTCAGAAGACGTCGACTAGGAGATAGGAACACTCCGTCTTTGAATTCTTCTTTACTTCCTCATGTAGCTCCGTCTTCTTGTTAAGGACCCCACTTTACTTTGCATACCTATGAATCTCACTCCAAGTAACTTGCCAAACTAATTCCAAAATTTTGGCAAATACTCCAAACAATACTCGGGTAACTCAAATCACTAGGCCACCTTTCCTATAATACCAATTCTCTTCCTTAAAATATCCACCTTCCAATGAAGCCTGACGAATCTCTTGGTCAGAAGGAAATGCTACTACCAATCTTCAAAACATTAATGTTTTCGGCTAAGTTGCTCGATCTGGGAATACAATTCTTAGTCCTTGGTGTCACCCGAACCCTCTTAGCACAATTCTCCGTTGCTAAGGGCATCGGCCATGACTTTTGCTTCTCAAAGTGATAGCACTTTTCCAAGTCATAATCAATTTCATTACAACGAGGATAACACAAGCTCAAAATCATCTTAGTGAAGATGTCCTGTAGATTCTTGTGATCCTTCTAGATGTCACTTTTACTTCCAAAAAGATGGTACATCCATGCTTCGCAATGGATAACTCTAGATAACATGTTAGGTAGTTCAACTCAAGCTTCCTTAGTTGACTTAATGAATAAGCCACTACTTTTCTTCTTGTATAAAGACACATTCCACACCTTGATAAAGTGCATCCTAGTGGATATAAAGTTCTTGTCCTGATCTGGAAAGCTAATACTTAGCTTTTACTTCAACCTCTTCTTGGACTCCTTCAGACACTTAGCTGAGGTCTCATGATCCAAACTAACTTAAAACCTCTTCTAGTAGCATTATCGATATCTTGATGATCTTGGTTAAACCTCCCTTGAACCTTTAATCAAACCTCATTGAGACTCTGAGCTTCTCTCACATCTTTGGGTACCACCACGCTTTCGCTGCGTATTCTAGAACATAGGACACTTCATCTTGCAAATTCTTCAACTTGGCTACCCCCTTAAGAAAAGATAAATTAGGGGACACCAAAGTATAGCTTGCACCTCCTTCTAGATGAGCTAACTAATATCATGATATTCTATCATCCCATTGATACTCTCGTGTATGGGCAAGAAATCTGGAATTCCTCGCAAGCAGAAAAACAGCAGCATAGTAAAACAGCTGTAATTCTCATTTTATTAATCCAATGAAGTTGTAGCTTATACCGTTGGAAAGAAAATCAAATCCTCCACAACTTCCTTATAGAACACTTTTCCAAATTCTGCAGTTAACTTGGTCTAAAATAGTGCACAAGAGAACTGTTCCTGGTTCCAAACAGCACAGATGCATCGCCTTGTGATTTTCATCACTCCACAACTAAAATAGCTATCAGGGTGATTCTTGCGCTCAGAGAAATATATGGAAGTCTACTATTGTCCAGAATTTTCTCATGATTTTTGGTTATCCAAGATCAGAGATATATGCCAAAGAGTGCAGGCTGCTCCGAAAGACAGGATAGTGAAAACCAGAGATAAGCGAATCCCATCTATTTATTGCATTAATCCTTATACCTTAGGCCTATAAACTAAATAAAATTGTGGGAACACCCAACAAGATCACTGCAATCATTACAAAGATGCAAAACAATCATAAGCATAATGACAATTCAACAAGCAATAAAGGTGCACAACTCAATCATTGACTCAACTTGTGATACTATCGTTTTATTACATAAAGGGCACAAACTCCTATTCCTTAACTAAGGATCTTGGGTAGTCTAGCATGACTTCTTCATTCATCAATTTCACCAAATGCTTCTTTTAGGTTGGGTATCATTGACACTTCCTGGTGACAGTCTGGTAGTGATCTAACTCTGGCTACTTCCATGGTGTAATTGTTGATTCTTCTGTCAGCAAGATTTAACATAATGTCCTTCCTGCTGGCAATGATAACACTTTCTCTTAGCTGGATCCTTTGTGATGTCATACTCTATAGAATTGTTGCTTAGTGTGTTGTCAGCTTGCTCACTCTAAAGGTTCATATTTGTTTGACAGGACTGCTTTTTAGCTCGCTTGATCTTTCGGGGTTGAAACTCCTTGTAGGTGATTGTCCACCCATCTATGCATACCTCCTGTGGAAAGAGTGGAGTAATCTTAGCTTGAGAAACTTCTTACTCTTTAGAGTCTAAGTTTATCTGACTATGGATTAGAGCTGGATGTGGCAACGTAGTACAACTTGAATGTTGATTGCTTTCCAATTCTGGCTCTGTTGAGACCTCCTTTCTCTTCTTATCCACATTAGCTTCACAACTCAGGTTCACCTTAACTTCCCTCTTATGGGACTTGCTCTGAAGACAGGGAAAACCATAATGCTTGCAGCATTGACATTGATACTGACTTCCGAGCGTATTAATACCAGTACCTTCATGGGACTTTATTTTCTTCCAAGCTTCTGCCACTTGTCTCTTCACTGGTCCCTTTGGTATGTTAGTTTGACCTTGTGGCAAGCACTATGGAGAACTCCCATGTTGAGTCATTCCTTCTAATACTTGTTGTTGCATAGCTAAAAGCTTCTACTTGTGGAATGCAATCAAGGACAACATAGCTTGGTCCTCCTGGCCTTTGATGCTAGTGGTTTCTTCATTATGACCCATCTATTTAGATGAAGCGAGAGGATTCAGAATAAAGATAAGGTTTTCACAACAGAACAGAGGCTGAAGTGAGCATAACTTTTCATAAATAACAAGGTTAGAGAGAAAGCAAGAACTAAGCAAAGATGAAAGCATGCTAAAATGTCTAGTTCTATTTAGGCTTACGTCCTATAGTCAATATTGCTCTGATACCACTTTGTAGAACCTGGTTTTAAGAACAAAACTAGATACACACCATATGTGAGCCCAGGAAGTCAAATCTCACATATAGCTACAAATAAGGGTAATATGAATAGACAATGCTCAATATATAACGTACTTAGTATAAAGAATATAACCTTAGATAGCAAACAGCGGAAAGATAACTCTGATCTTTGGGTGAAGATTCCAATTTCACAGAGACAACTAACTAGTTGATCACAAACCTAATTCCCCTAAACTCTAGCAATCTGGTACCCATCCGAGATTTTTCCAAAGATTTAAAAAGTAAAGCAAGCGTAAGTACATGTCGTACTCAACAAATATAACATGGGGTTCTTGAGGCTCTAAAGGCTGACATTGGTTTTAACTGTGATTAGCTTTTAATTGTCACAATTTTAGTATAGGAGTAGCAACAAGTTTATCACAAGCCCATATAAACCCATGATCAGGTAAACATGAATAATGAACAACATAAATAGTAATCATTAGTGTTCATCATCTATTTCGTAAGTGTTCCAAGGCCGCTCGTGACTATGAGCATGGCTGATATACCAGTTTTACACTATATAGAGGTTGTACAATTTCACTGTGAGTCATGATTTACCCTTTCACCTGAGGTAGCTAATCTCTTGACCCACTTCCAAGAAAGGTTAGCAGGGTTCACTATGAAGCCTTTTAAAGGTTCGTCTAACAAGTTAGGGCCATTAGATTCACTCGACAAATAGATATAGGAACCCCCTGTCGAATGGCATAATTCCATCATGGCTATACACATAAGAGTAGAGGCTGTCCTATACCTGATTCGGCAAGCCATTTTTATGCCAATAAAGGTAACCTCTAACAAGCTAGAAAAGGTCCTCATACTGAGCTAAAGCCAGAGCCATGTAGCCCTCATAGCTGTACTATAAGTCCTGGATGATCACTTACAGATAAGTCCTTAGGGAGAGGAATCTAGAGCACCATAAAATAGCCCAATGCTCTAGCCCCCTTGTTCCATGTTGCTAAAAAGCAACTTTTAGTGTTTATTGCATATTACATTAGTCAAATTACAAGATCATGGTTGTAGTTGAGCACTAGCATCATTCTACCCAATGCATAAACCCATAGGAATCAAGGTACAAAGTAACAAAGTACTAGGAAATCCTTCGTGGCAATTAAGGTAGACACATGCAGTTTGAATTAAATGATTAAAGGTGTATAGGATAACAAGGAAGATCCTATGCTATACTTTCCTTAAACTTAGATCCTTCTTCATGTCCAAAACTTCAAAGATCTGCTTCTTGATTCACAACATATAACTCACTGACTAGACAAGATCATAAAGCACCACACAAGTATCCATGCAATCATACACGAAGCAAACAATAGATCTAAATTAGAACAGTACACCAATCATAGAAAAATAAGTAAAAGAGTTTGAAACATGATTCTACGCATCGCTACGAACACACAGACACGAAAGCACGCTAATCGGAGCTACGGTGTAAAAGATACATCTACCGATAGATCTGCTTTATACATGGAAAAAAAACTATAGGCTTTATTTATTTTAACCATATGAATTCATATATATGATATTTTATAAATATTATAAATTGAATTAAGTCAAATTCAGATTTGATTTATAAAACTAAAGTAAAACAATTCATAATTTATTTATAAAATCTAGTTGCATAATTATTATTCAAATTAGATTTTAAACCATGAAATTCCAGAAGTAGTGACATGATAAACATTATTACTAATGCATAAATCTCATTGCAATGAATCTAACACAAATCAGAAGTAAAACGTAGAAGATATAAATTTAACAAGATTTCCTTTATTAAAATAATAGATTAAATCTAACATCAAATTTTAAAAGTTGAAAACATATCTATCAGTAGTATGAACATGTAGATTATGAAATTACAAACCAAACGCAAGTTGAACGGGTCAAATCGGAGTTAAAACGGAGAAACTATGGCTAAAACAAAATTAGTGGTAAATCTGTAAATAAGTAAAAACGTATTTTGTATCTAAACTGAAGAAACTATGCTTTCCAAAGAAGAAAACATAGTCCGTGATTGCGCTTTGGACCATGGGTTAAGATCTAATTAATTGTAAGGGCCTTTTTATAAAAATACCGGACAAAGGGGTATCTTAAGATCTGGTCCATCGAATCATGATTGAACGGTGCTGATTAGATCACGGGGGAAAAAGGAGAGAGCTGCCCGGTGGCTACAGTGCCCAACATAGCGGCCAGCCATGGGCGGCGCCGAAGAGCTCGCTGGCGTCCACGGTTTTGGCGATTACAGCCATCTTTGGACACGGTAAGACCACGGGGAGAGAGAGGGGAAGACGGAGAACTCACCACAGGGGTTCTAGGGGTCCAAGGTGGCGGGCTACGTGGTGGGGCGGGCAGTGACCTCCGGCGAGACAACGGCAACGCAGCGCAAGCAAACCGAAGCGAAAAATGGCGAAGCACCAGGCTCGGAGGGTTCGCACGGGCGTGGCGAAGCTCGACAGAGCAGTCGCGTTGGTGGTGGAGCAGTGGCACGGCGAGGCAACTCTCGACGGTGGTGGCTTAGGGTGCGCGGTGGCGCTGGAACCTCTAGGATGGCTGCGCCTTGCGCTCGACTTAGATGGGGAGGCGGAGCAGGCGTAGGGCGGTATTTAAGGGTTGGACGGGCTTACGGGTCACGCCAAATCGGTGGAAGTGGCGCGGCAGCAACTCTCCATGGAGTCCGGCACGGACATAGGGAAGAAGAAGAATCCGACAGGAGGGTCCCAACATCAGCGAGAGGAGGAGGCAGAAGGGGCGCGGCGCATCTGCTAGGCGCATGGCTGGGCCGCGAGTTGGGCCTGCGAGGGGGAAAAGAAAAACGGGCCGCGCGGATTGGGCCTGTGGTGGAGAAGGGAGAAAGAGATGGGAGAAGGTGGGCCGGTAGGAGAAGAGGGAGAGAGAAGCAGGAATGGGTCGGCTGGTCGCTGGGCCAGAATGGGGAAGAGGAGTGCTTTTCCATTTTCCCATTTTCAATCCATGTTTCAAACATGACCCAAGTCAAATTCAAATAGGGTTTCAAACACACTTTTCAATTCAAAAGAAATGAGCAAATTGTTGGTAGGCTTTTCAAAAATAAATTCCACAACTTTCTAAATTCTTTTATTTTCAAATTTTCTTTTCTTTCACTTCAAAGCCATTTTCAAACTTATTTCCAAAAGCAATTCAAACCATTTCAAATTTTGATTCAAACCACTCAATCAGTAAATCAAATGCTCCGGCATGTTTGCACAACCATGTTGCTACCTTATGATGAGTTTTAATTTAATGAAAAATTTTATTTTCCTATATTTCATGAGCACAAAATTCTGAAATAAATTATTTTAAACCTATTTTGAAAAGAGGCAAATTTTAGGGTGTTACACTTTTCATGTGACTCTATTTTATGACACAAAAGTTGAATTTCAAAAGATGTCAACTTGAAATAATATTTTGAAAGAGTAAATGATTTCAGCTAAAAAAGTCATAACATAAAAGTTGTAGAACTCATCAAAATCTACAACTTTTATTTTGGCCATTTTTTTAAATTTAAATTTTAAATTGATAAAACAAAGTCATATGAAAAGATGGCTCAAATAATAGCTGTAAGAACACAATAAATCGATAGAGCAAGATTTTAGAAAAATTTTAAAAAAATCATCAAATTTGAAGTTAGTATGACGGAGAAAGACTAGTTACAAGTTTTAGCCAGAGATTAAAAAGAGAAATCAGAATTCTTCAACAGTTTAAAAATTAAATTTCAAACAATATTTTGATACAGTAAATGATTCCAATTGAAAACGTTGTAAACAATAAAGTTCTATAACTTTTCGAGATCTACAACTTTTATTGTGGTCATTTCTCCATTCGGGGTCGTTTGAAAAAAAATCAAATTTTAATACTTAATTTTTACTATTTAGCGCCGATTTGTAGGGACGGCTCAATATAGAGCCGCTCCTACAAATCGAATTTGTAGGGACGGCTAGATATATAGTCACCCCTACAAATAGGTCCATTTGTAGGGGCGGCTGATAACAGCAGTTGCCCTTACAAATGGATTTGGAAGGGCGGCTCGTTTGGGAACTATTTGTACCCCTACAAGAAAAAAGGTGTTATTGCAAATCCTTTCTGTCGTAGTGTAGAGAGCCCACGATTGGGCTATGTTAGACTATGGATTTGTTTCTATGTTAGACTACAGTCCATCCGCCCTATATATAAATCCTATAAATTGTACGGGGAGTGTAGAGAGATGACTTAGTGTATTATCTTTATTTTGTCATATAGTAAAGATTGTCTGTCGGTGCCCGTAGTTTTTCTCGCAAGGATTTTTCAACTAAAAATTTATGTCCTATGATTTATATATATTTGCAATATTTTCTAACAGTGCTATTAAAGCTAGATACAAGATTGAAGAAAAAAATATTATGGTTCATCCCTTTTCGTCGCATCATCCCGTCGGAATTGATCTGCAGGCTAGGCGTGATCATGGCGCTATTGTTCATCCACGCAGATCTGACCAACAGATTGGCCTTCAGTTCCAAGGCAGGGTTGAAGGACAAACCTATTTTTCCATTCATCGGTCGAAGGCCGCGAGTTTCAAGAGTATACAAAAGCTGCAGCGCATTGCAGCTGTTGTCTCATCGCGCATTCCGTGCCTCCCTGCATCTAGGCAGACCAATCTGCTACAGCTACCATCCGAGCTGAGTGTTACGTATGTGGATCAAGAAGGGCAGAAGAATCTAGTTTGGTAGAATTTTTCTATGCGCACACAAGGAAGTCTACTAGGGGGGTTCCAACAAGTTGTTTGCTAAGTGGTATCAAACTACCATGAGCTTTCTTCAGTTTGGGCTACATGCTGAACATCAAGTGTACTAGGCTATAGGTTTCAGCTAGGGTTGCTAAGCATCGTACCTAGATTTCCGTTGGTTATATTTTCACCTGGTTCTTTAGTGAAGTATGATCTTCTCCATCTATATCGTGATACATGGTTCACTCTATGGCAAGTCAAAATGTGGGCTATTCTTACAAAGGACGAAGTTGATGATGCTCTTAATAAATTCGGTAAGAAATATTCAAAGACTTGAACCCATGCTGAGAAGAGAAAACATCATAAGGCCTTGACTTAAATTTAACTTCATCTATCAAATATTATTGTGCAATATGTTTTGCAGGAGAAAACTGCTGCATCTTTATGGCCTAGGTTAGAGTCATCTTGCATGTCTAAGGATTTGACAAGCAAGATACATATTGGTTCTCTTATGTATGCTGTGGTTTGTTCTCATCCTGATTTATCTGGTGCATTGAGTGTTATTAGTAGATTCATGGCTAATCCTTGTGAGGAGATATTTTTGTGGTACTTCTAATACCTATTTGTAGTCTGGGAAATCTAGAAATGGACTTGTTGGTTATTTTAATTATGAGTATACTGGTGATTTGGATAAATGGAGGTCTCTCACAGGTTATATTTTCACCATTAGTTGTCGTGTTGTTAGCTAGAAAGGAAATTTGCAGATTACCATTGCTCTATCTACTACTGAAGCTGAGTATATGGTTATTTGGTTGAGAGTTTTATAATTTAAACTTTGTTGGGTCACTTCTTGCATTGCTATACAATGTGATATCCAGAATGCAATTTGTCTGACTACAGATCAGATGTTTCATCAAAGAACAAAGCATATTGATATGAGATATCTTTTTATTTGAGGTGTCATTATTGAAGGTGGCATTGAGATATGCAAGATAAGTAACTCATGATAATCAAACTGATATGTTGACAAAGTCTATTTCGGGAGCTAAGTTTGAGCTATGCTCAAGCTTAGCAGGTATTATAGCTTAAGTCCTAGTGACTCTTGACTTCAGTGATTATTTGTTATTGAAGTGGGTGGATTGATGATACTTCATTCGTTACAAGATGGAATTCGTCTCAAGGTGGAGTTTGTTGGAGTATGATCCGAATTCTAACATGACTCTTGTCGGGATGCTAGGAGGGCTCATGGTTCGGGTTATGTTAATTAGCGGATTTGTTTTCATGTTGAACGACTGCAGTCCGTCCGTCCGTCCGTCCAATATATACATCTTGTATGTCACATGAAAGAGTACACTCTGTATTCCCCATGTTTTATAAACTCTTCCGATATACTTCCTCTATTTCAAATATAATATATTGTAACACCCTAAAATTTGCACTTTTGGAAATAGAGCTAAAAAGATTTAATTTGAAATTTTTGTGCACATGAAATATAGGAAAAAGAAATATTTTTCATTATATTAAAATTCATCATAAGGAGTAGCAACATGTTTGTGCATACATGCAGTTGCATATTTATTTTGTGATGATTGGGTTTGATCAAAACTTCAAAAGGATTCAAATTTGGATTGAATTTAGATTTGAAAATTGGGTTTAAGAAATTAAAAATAATTTCTTTTACTTCCCCTCTCCTTCTCGGTTTCTGGCCCTGCCGGCCTGTTCTCCCTCTCCCGGCCCAGCTGCTCCCTTTTTCCCATGCAGCCCAACGCCCAGGTCGGCCTGCTCCCGCTCTCGGCGGCCCATCCGCTCATTTCCCCTCTTCCCCACTATGGCCGCGACCCAGTACACCCTTCGGCCCAGCCCCGACACCCGTAGAGTGCTCACTCCCCTTTCCTTTCTCCTCTCTGACACCTCGAACCCCCCCCCCCGAGCCGCTAACGAACTAGGCCCGCCAGTCAGCTTCGCCCCCTACCTCCAACCATACGCGACGCGTACTCTTTGACCGCGTCCGTGTCCGCCTATCCTAAGCCACCCTGCCTCATAAATATCAACCTTCGTGCCCATGCCATTCTCCACCGTGCCCTACAGCAAAGCTGCAAGCGCCATCTGTGCCCTAGCGCCGCCCCTCCGATTCCATTGAGAAGAGCCAACGTCGCCGAGCCGATTAGACGCCCCTCCGTCATGGTAAGTTTGTTCCCGAGATTCTCGTTGAAGTACGCCAAACCTCTTTTCTCCATCTCTCTCGCTCTGTCTTGGTCTCCCCACGCTGCAACTGCTACGCCGCCGCCATAGCTCGCCTCAAGCTGCCTCTGCTTGATTTTAGCGGCCATTGATCGCTGTGCTTAGTTCGCCGTAGTGATCTCTAGCTCCATGTGCCAAATCCGAGTCAAATCAAGCTCCGCAGAAGCTTTCCCCAATTTCGCCGGCGAGCAATCGCCAAACGCTGGCGAGGAATCCCCCGCAGCTCCACTGCTACAGTCAAATTATTCGCCTTCTTCCCCGTCTTAGTTCTAATCTAAGCCGTTGAATCTAGATCCAACAGCCTCCGTTAAAAGATACCCCTTCGCCTATTATTTTTAAAAAGAAACCCTGGATTGTTTTTAAGTATTAACCTACCGTTCCTAGTTTCTTTCAAAAGAGCCCCTGAGCTTTTGATAAATAGAATCCACAGTCCTCGGCTAGTTTAAAAACCAGATTTTATTTATTTTAATTTAAAAATAAGATCTAGTTATTTACAGTATTGCCACTATCTTCTATAGGCCATATTTTCTCCGTTTAAACTCCGATTTGATCCGTTCAACTTGCGTTAGGTTCGTAATTCCATAATCTACATGTTCATAGTACTGTGAAGTATTTTTCAACTTTTGAAATATGAGGTTAGATTTAATCTATTATTTTAATAAAGGAAAGCTTGTATATTTTATATCTTCTACATTTTAGCACCGAATTGACCGGTTCAAGTTGTGCTAGATTCATTACAACGAGATCTACGCGTTAATAACAATGTTTATCATGCCACTGTTTTCTGGAATTTAATGGTTTAAACTCTAATTTGGATAATAATTATGCAACTGGATTTTATAAATAAAATATGATTTGTTTTAGTTTAGTTTTGTAATTCAAATCTAAATTTGAATTAATTCAATTTATATATGCTTTTATATAGATAAAACACATGAAGCTTATAGCTTTATATTTTGTCTTATGAGTAGATCTCTCGGTAGCCGTTTCTTTTTAACCGTAGCTCCGATTAGCGTGTCTCTCGCGACTATGTGTTTGTAGCAACGCGCAGATTAGCATTCAAACCTTTTTACTTGCTATTTCCAATGTTTGGTGTACTATTCCAATTTAGTTCTATTGTTTGCTTCATGTATGATTGCATGGATGCTTGTGTGGTGCTTTATGATCCTGTCCAGTCGGTGAGCTTTGCGTTGGTGATATAAAGAAGTTGGTGATGTAGAAGAAGTTCTTTGGAGGCTACGAATCAATAGAAGAAGGATCTAAGTTTAAGTCAAGTATAGCATGGGATCTTCCTTGTTGTCCTATACACCATTAATCACTTATCATACTGCATGTGTCTACCTTGACTACCACTAAGGATTTCCTAGTACTTTGTACCTTGTGCCTTGATACCTATGGGGTATTGCATTGGGTAGTATGATGCTAGTGCTCAACTACAACCATGATATTGTAACTTGACTAATGGAATATGCAATAAACATTAAAAGATGCTTTTTAGCAACATGGAATCAAGGGGCTAGAGCATTGGGCTATTTTTATAGTGCTCTAGATTTCTCTCCCTAAGTACTTATCTGTAAGTGATTATCCGGGACTTACAGTACAACTGTGAGGGCTATATGGCTCTGGCTTTAGCTTAGTAGGATAACCTTTTCTAGATTATTAGTGGTTACCTTCATTGGCGTAAGAATGGCTTGACGAATCGGATATAGGATAGCCTCTACTCTTATGTGTATAGCCGCGATGGAATTGTGCCATTCGACAGGGGGTTCCTATATCTATTTGCTGAGTGAATCTAATGGCCCTAACTTGTTAGACGAACCTTTGAAAGGCTTCATAGTGAACCCTGCCGACCTTCCTTGGTAGTGGGTCAAGAGGTTGATCACCTTGGGCAAAAGGGTAAATCATGACTCACAGTGAAAGTATACAACTTCTACAAATTGTAAAACTGGTATATCAGCCGTGCTCACGGTCACGAGCGGCCTTGGAACATTTACGGAATAGATGATGAACACTGATGATACTGATGATCAAGATGCTCACTAATGATTATTGTTTATGCTATTCATTACTCATGTTTACCTGATCATGTGTTTATATGGGCTTGTGAATAAACTTGTTGCCACCCAATTGCTAAAAGATGACTCATTAAAAGCTAATCGTAGTTAAACAAGTGTTAGCCTTTTGAGCCTCATGAACCCTATGTTATATTTTTTGAATACGACATGTACTTATGCTTGTTTTACTTTTTAAATCTTTGGAAAAATTCCGGATGGGTACCAGATTGCTAGTCTGGAGGAGTTAGGCTTGTGATCAACCAGTCAGTTGTCCCTGTGGATTGGAGTCTTCACCCGAAGATCGGAGTTGTCTTTCCACTGTTTGTTGTCTAAGGTTATATCCTTTGTACTAAGTACGTTATATATTGAGCATTGCCTTTTGATATTACCCTTATTTGTAGCTATATGTGATATTTGACTTCCTAGGCTCACATATGGTGCGTATCTGGTTCTGTTCTTAAAACTGGGTGCTGCAAAGTGGTATCAGAGCAATGCTGACTGTAGGATGGAAGACTAGTATAAACTGGTCGTTTTGAGGTTTAGAAGTTGCTACAAAAACCCTTCCTCTCTAAACCTTGATATTTTCTTCTACCCTTGCTATACATCTCTACCTTAGTGCTTATTTTGAAGTCTCTGATTCTCATCTTAACTCCTTGATTTGATATGCTTTTAGAACTGTCCCTCATCACCTTCTTGCATAATCTGAAGATGAGTCTTAGGATTGTTATCCCTAACACAATGAGGACAATAGTATCGTAAGTTGAGTCAATGATTGAGTTGTGCACCTTTATTGCTTTGTTGATTTGTCATTATGCTTACGCTGGTTTTGAATTTTTATAATGATTGCAATGATCTTGTTGGGTGTTCCCACAATTTCATTTAGTTTATAGGTCTAAGGTATAAGGATTAATGAAATAAATAGTCAGGTTTTGGTTCTCTCCTATTTTCTCTATTGTGCCATCGGAGCAACCTATCTTTATCAGTTTATATCTCTGTCTTTGGACTACTAAAAATCATGACAACATTAGACTTCAATATCTTTCTCCGAGCTCAAGAATCAACCTGATAGCTATTTTGGTTATGGACATACGAAAATCACAAAGCGATGCATCTGTGCTGTTTGGAACCAGGAATAGTTTCTCTTGTGTATTGTTTTAGACCAAGTTAACTGCAGAATTTGGAAAAGTGTTCTATAAGGAAGTTGTGGAGGATTTGATAAGATTTCCAAAGGTATAAACTACAATTTCATTGAATTAATAGAATGAGAGTTACAGCTATTTTACTACGCTGCTATTTTTCTGCTCGCGAGGAATTTCAGAATTTCTTGTCCTTGCCCATATACAACAGTATCATCACGATGTCAGAATGTCTTGATACTAGCTAGTTCATCTGAAAGAAGGTGCAAGCTATGCTTGGTGTCCCCTAATTGGTCCTTTCTTAAGGGGGTAGCCAAGTTGAAGAATTTGCAAGATGAAGTGTCCTTCGTTCTAGTTTGCGCAGCGGAAGCATGGTGGTGCTCAAGGATGTAAGAGAGAACTCAGAGTATTAAATAATGAGGTTTGGTTAGAGGAAAGTTTATCCAAGACCACCAAGATGTTGATAAAGCTACCGAAGAAGCTTTTAAGTTAGTTTGGATCAAGAGACCTCGGCTAAGTATTGAAAGGAGTAAAGAAAAAAAAGGTTGAAGTAAAACCTATGTATTAGCTTTGTCAAATTAGGACAAGAACTTTATATCCACTGTGATGCACCCTGTCAGGATGTGGGATGTCCTTATACAAGAAGAAAAGTAGAGGTTTATGCAAGAAAGCATGAGATGGAACATCTGAAGTATGATCTGGAGTCATCCATTATGGACCATGGAGGTACTATCCACTTGGGCATGATAAGTGACATCTATGAGGATCATAAGAATCTAAGGAACATCTTCACAAAGTTGGTTTTGAGCATGTGACATCATCATTAGTTTGGTATTGATCAAGATTATGACTTGGAAAAGTGTTGTCACTTAGAGAAGCAAAGTCATGGCCGATGCCCTTAGCAACGGAGAATTGTGCTAAGAAGGTTCGGGTGACACCAAGGACTAAGAATTGTATTCCAAGTTCGAGCAACTTAACCATAATCGTTAATGTTTTGAAGATTGGTTGTAGAATTTCCTTCTAACAAAGGGATTCGTTAGGCTCCGTTGGAAGGTGAATATTTTAAGAAAGTGAATTGATATTATGGAAAGGTGGCCTAGTGATTGGAGTTACCTGAGTATTGTTGGAGTATCTATCAGAATCTTGGAATCAGTTTGGCAAGATACTTGGAGTAAGGTTAACCAGTATGCAAAGTGAAGTGGGATCCTTATCAAGACGATGGAACTACACGAGGAAGTAAAGAAGAATTCAAAGATGGAGTATTCTTATCTCCTAGTCAATGTCTTTCGAATCTCGGGGATGAGATTCATTTTAAGGGGGGTAGAATTGTGACACCCTAAAATTTGCACTTTTGGAAATAGAGCTAAAAAGATTTAATTTGGAATTTTTGTGCACATGAAATATAGGAAAAAGGAATATTTTTCATTATATTAAAATTCATGATAAGGAGTAGCAACATGTTTGTGCATACATGCAGCTACATATTTATTTTGTGATGATTGGGTTTGATCAAAACTTCAAAAGGATTCAAATTCGGATTGAATTTGGATTTGAACATTGGGTTTAAGAAATTAAAAAGGAATTTCTTTTACTTCCCCTCTCCTTCTCGGTTTCTAGCCCAGCTGGCCTGTTCTTTGTCTCTCGGCCCTGCTGCTCCCTTTCTCCAGTGCAGCCCAGCGGCCCGGTCGGCCTGCTCCTGCTCCCAGCGGCCCATCCGCTCTTTTCCCCTCTTCCCCGCTATTGCAGTGGCCCAGTACGCCCTTCGGCCCAGCCCCGATAGCTGCAGAGTGCTCGCTCCCCTTTCCTCTTCTCTCTCTAACACCTCGACCCTACCCCCAAGCCGCTGACGAACTGGGCCCACCGGTTAGCATCACCCCCTACCTCCAACCATACGCGACACGTACTCTTCGACCATGTCCATGTCCGCCCCGTCCAAACCCCGCTCGATGGCATGTGTCCTAAGCCACCCTACCTCAGAAATATCGAGCTTTGCTCCTGTGCCATTATCCATCGTGCCCTAGAGCAAAGTCGTAGCGCCATTTGTGCCCTAGCGCTGCCCCTCCGATTTCATCGAGAAGAGCCGACGTCGCCAAGCCGATTAGACGCCCCTCCGTCACGGTAAGTTTGTTCCTGAGATTCTTGTTGAAGTTGCGAGCACGCCAAATCCCTTTTCTCTCTCTCTCTCTCTCTTGCTTTGGTCTCCCCGCACCACAACTGCTACGCCGCCACCATAGCTCGCCTCAAGCCGCCTGTGCTCAATTTTAGCGGCCATAGATCGCTGTGCTTAGTTCGCCATAGTGATCTCTAGCTCCCTATGCCAAATCCGAGTCAAATCAAGCTCCGCAAAAGCTTTCCCCAATTTCATCGATGAGGAATCACCAAACGCTGGCGAGGAATCCCCCACACCTCCACTGCTACGGCCGAATTATTCCCCTTCTTCCCCGTCTCAATTCTAATCTAAGCCGTCGAATCTAGATCCAACGGCCTCCGTTAAAAGATACCCCTTCGCCTGTTATTTTTAAAAAGAAATCCTAGATTATTTTTAAGTATTAACTTGCCATCCCTAGTTTCTTTCAAAAGAGCCCCTGAGCTTTTTATAAATAGGATCCACAGTCCTTGGCTGGTTTAAAAATTAGATTTTATTTATTTTAATTTGAAAATAAGATCTAATTATTTACAGTATTTCCACTATCTTCTATAGGCCATATTTTCTCGGTTTTAACTCTGATTTGATCCGTTCAACTTGTGTTAGGTTCGTAATTCCATAATCTATATGTTCATAATACTGTTAAGTATGTTTTCAACTTTTGAAATATGAGGTTAGATTTAATCTATTATTTTAATAAAGAAAATCTTGTATATTTTATATCTTCTATGTTTTAGCATCGAATTGACCTATTCAAGTTGTGCTAGATTCATTACAATGAGATCTACGCGTTAGTAACAATGTTTATCATGTCACTGTTTCTGGAATTTCATGGTTTAAACTCTAATTTAGATAATAATTATGCAACTGGATTTTATAAATAAAATATGATTTGTTTTACTTTAGTTTTGTACTTCAAATCTAAATTTGACTTAATTCAATTTATATATGCTTTTATATAGATAAAACACATGAAGCTTATAGCTTTATATTTTCTCTTATGAGTTGATCACTCGGTAGCTGTTTCTTTTAAACCATAGCTCCGATTAGCGTGTCTCTCGCGACTGTGTGTTCGTAGCAACGCGTAGATTAGCTTTCAAACCTTTTTACTTGCTATCACTACACCACAACACCAAGTTTAGCGATGGACGGTCTGACACTAAAAGTGGCTACAGTGACAGATAGTTTGACGCTAAAAACTTATAGTAACAGACTTCTACAGACGTTGTAAGTCCTATCGCTAAAAATCTTTAGCGTCAGACAGTACTTTTAGCCGTCAGACAGTCTGTTGCCTCGAATATTTATAGCGATAGATAGTCCATTGCTACTTTTTAGCGACAGATAGTCCATTGCTACTTTTTAGCGACAAACTGTGCGATGGTACATTTGGTTTTAGCGACAGACAGTCCAACAAGACAATTTTAAATGGTTAAAAGAATAAAAATTAATCCATCAACAATTGTCCACAATAATACAAATGTAACTACACAACTAAGATTCAACTTCAACAAACATACATGCATTTTCACAAATTTGACCAAAACTTTACAACAGCTATTTTATGAAAGATTTGGGTAGTGGATCCGAACTATAAGCTAGGGTCAAAAGAATAATTATTTTCTGCTGAAATAAGCTTATAAGCATGTAGAGAAGGCCTAAAACTGAGCACCGAACATATAAGTATACTTGTTTAACAGTAGCTGTAGTAGAGGCAGCAGAGCAGAGCACATTAGCAGAGACCTGCACAAAAGCATTCATATCAATAGTTAAAGGCGTGCCAAGAAGATAAGTTCGAATCGAAGTAAATCAGCTTTCAGAACAATCTGTACTTGAGACACATGGAAGAAATACTAGCAGGGACTTTAATTCAGCCCGCCATATTTCTTTCTATTCATCTATTGAACACACTTCATGTTTTGAAAAAAAAACTTGTGTACAGGTAAAATTGCGTCCCAACATGCAAGTTATACAGTAATTGTATATTGTTGTTTCTTCTTTTTGGTGTATATGAATGAACGAATGAACCAACATATATATACTGCCATTAAATTTACTGTATAGTATTCACACAATCAAATTTCGTTAAAATGCTCGGCTGGCAGTTCTCTGCCTTGTGGCAGAGCATTAATCAAGCCTCCCAGAATTCTTCATTTATCAAATAGTCATGGCATCTACAATAGTATCTAACAGTATAAAGGCCAAGAAAATCTGCAATAGCTTATTTTAGTCATCTCAAAATATTGTTGGAAAAGTCAAACACCTGTAAACCATGCAAATTGGAAACACTTTTGCAACTTACTCAGCAACAGATGGAAGGTCAAACTAATCCCCAATTCAAGGAGCCATCTGCAATTTCTGATGCATCACCTATTCAACTTATTTCAGGTGACCAGAACTAGACAGCTAATGATAGAAAATTATCTACTAGAAAACTAGACAACTGTAGTTCAGTTCTAATTTAACTTGACAACAAACTGCTTGTACCTTGTGCACTTGATTATGCCTGCTGCTACAAGACTCCACACTGTAACAAGCCTCCACATGCTTGATTATACCATCAAAACAAAGCTGTGCTGATAAACAAAGGTTAAAATCAGCATATGGTAAATATTCAAGATACAAGAAGAATAGAAAACAAGTGATTGATCTCGTATTTAATTTAGTGACATGCACAGTTAAACTACAAATAATTGTGTACCTGTCAAACATTTTACTACTAAGGTATCCAATTGCATCTCATAGTATATGTCAAAGATTGATACAAGAAAAAGAAGACTAGACGAAGAAGCATGCAGCAGTAACAATCATGAAGTCAGTTGCCCATGGAACATTATGCAAAGAAAAAAAACAGCATGACTAAGTTCCATTTTAAGATCTGGAGCAAAGGCAAATATCAAAATTAGTTGCTTTAGCTACACAACTGCTATGAAGCTAAAAGAGAAGAGCAGGAACAAGATTTTCAGAAAAAAGCGATGCAGATACACCCCTTTCATACACTTTGCACTTGACAAACTAATCCTAAAAGTAGCAGAATAATACCATAAGGTTGCAGGGAACTAACTAATAAGGTATTGTGCTCCTCTTTACTACTGAAAATTAGAATAGCATCATCATCATTGCTGAAAAATTTAGCACGAGCTCAAGCTGCCTTAGCTAAGCAGATCATGGATGTAGATATACCTGTCTTGATTTCCACATGTAATTCCTGAGTCTCTACCTGCAGTAAAAATTAATTCTTAGGCCAGAACCATAAAAAGATGGAGCAAAGAGCAAGGATAGATGTTTTGCATTCAGTCAATCCAATGTTATTCAGAAGTAAATTCAAGGTAATCAATGTACTTTCTTTATAATTATCAGTTAATCCTAGCATTCACAGGCTTCTCACATCTAATCAGGACTCAAGGTAATGTCTTTTTGATGGGACTCTAAACTGTTTGCTTACTCTTACAACTCCATTATTGAATACTCTCACATGTAATCAGGACTCAAGATATAGTTTCATATTATTTCAGGTATGATTCTGCATGAGAACCCAATAGTCAAAGAACAAACCTTTCTCTCTGTACATCTCATACAAGACATTTAGCTCTTTGTAATTGGAACTTGTTAGCCCACTACAAAATAAGTAAAACCAATGAACCACAAGTTCCACATATGTTTCAACTGTGAAATAAAATAAAACATTGCTCTAGCATCTATTTTTTGAGGCATCTTCATTCAATCTTACAACTATGACTTGAACAGGGGAAAACATGTACATCAACGCACAAGTTTGCTACACTGGAGAGACCTGTTTACAACATGAGTAGTCTGCAGTATAGTAAGTAATATGTGTATAGGTATAGCCAGCAACAAGCAAAAACATACATCCATCTAAGAACAGAATATAAAATGCCAGATTCACCTTCCTGAAAGGCCCACACAGAAGCCATTGGTTCTCAGTTATAGCTGAATTATCTATACTGTACAGCAACTCAAATTCATAGTACAAGTTGAGTTCAAGACAGATGCAAGATAACTCTATCCTATCAAGTTAAGGAAAATAGATACAGCATGATGAATAACCTTGGAGGATATAGTATTCATTTCAACTCTCTAAAGGTTAACAATCTATATGATTTTCGCTCAAATGAATAAATTAAAACCTGGAGAAAGGGACATCCATTTTCATCAGAAGACCATTGATATATTTTTTTAAATGTTTAATATGATCTGATGTAGGCTAGATTGCAATGTTAAATAACAAAGTTCAGTTTCAAAAGTTCCATTTTGAAGCAACATTGACGATAAGAAGAACCTTTCCAGCATACTCACTCAGTTTTATGTCATCACCCCTAATATCCTTTACAAGAACTAAATATCAGTTAAGAAACAAGTCTGCAAAGACAAAGACCATAATATGTAAATTGAGGTCACAAGTAATCATACTTCAGAAAAACAATATACTTCATAAATAAAACCATATTCCAACAATCATCAGTTGCAAGTAAATAAAGCATGTAAGCTACACACGTGTTGGTCCACGTTCACAATTTATCAGTTAACCCTAGAGTTAAAATTGGTGGCAACATAAGTCCATGGAGTGACAAACAACTAACACAATAGTAGAAAACCGAACAATCCCTTGAGGTAAAGTCTACAATGATATACCTCGTGGACGCACATCTACCCGCCTCTGCTAAGGAACCCCTTGCCCACGACAAGCTGTGGGCAATCAACATTACACATCGTCAAATAGCTGTCTCGAAAAGCATCAAAATTTGCACAAATTCGTCGGCAGCGTCAATTGTCTAAAATCTTACCCGACCAGAAGTGCACGTATGTTTGCCATCTTCCCAAGCAAAACCTCTGCAGCAAATGATCCCTGGTAGAATGTGTCACAAAACAAAAGGGGCAGCAAAGAGGGGTGGTTTTCAGTTGGGCACGAAAAATATTTTGTGGAATACTACAATCTCTAACAGGGCCACGCATGGATGGGCGGATTGTTAGTGGCAACAAATACTACGGTGCCACACAAATCCACACCGAAACAATAAATCTAAATGGAGAGGAAGGAGGTTCCAAATTTGACCCGGAACAGAACCAATCTCGTGCTTCCAACAAAGGAATCCGTCCCCCCATTCAAGCGAGCTAGGACTACCAGGAAGGAAGGGATCACTACTCACCAGGACGGACGGATCTCCAAGCCCGCTCCAGCGTGAGAGGAGCAGCGGCCGTCTGTGGAGGATTCGGAGGAGAGGAGGAGGACTACGGCAGGGCGGAACCGGGCGAAAGGAGGGTTTGGCGGCCCCGGGTTAGATGCCCCCACCACCACCAGCGCGGACGAAGACGAGCAGGGGAAGGGAACCAGCGGTGATGCATAGGCAGGGAGCCATCCCCAGCCTACACACGCCACCGAAGTGGTGTGCCGCCAGAGGGGCCGCGGCCTGCAAGCTCACGCCACCGGAGGGGGGATGGGGGGCTCGTCCCATACTTGCCTGCGCCGCCAGAGCAGGGGAGTAGGAGTTCGTGGGGGACTGCGTGAGGGAGAAAGAGTGGGTAGTAGGGTTTCGACTGAGAAGAAGAGAGCGCTGTGTTTTATTCATCATTTCGTGTATCTCGGCCGTTGAAAGTCGATCAGACGGTGAAATGCGAGTATGCTCTGAGATGGGCTGAGACGGGCCAAATCACTAATGGGCTAAATGCGAAATTGCTTCACGAGTGAGCTAGATAGAGGTGGGGCACGTGAGCTCAGCATGGGCCCATTTTCTTTAGCGACAGACAGATTGACGGTACACTTGGCTTTAGCGACAGACGGTTCAATGCTAAATATGAATACCTATAGCGACAGACACTAAATCGCTAAATGAGGATTTAGCGTCAGATGGTCTCTGACTTATCTTTAGCGTCAGATCATCCATCGCCAAATATAATTTTTAGCGTCAGATGTCTGACGGTGAAGCGGTGTTGTGGTGTAGTGTATTTCCTATGTTTGGTGTACTGTTCTAATTTAGTTCTATTGTTTACTTCATGTATGATTGCATGGATGCTTGTGTGGTGTTTTATGATCCTGTCCAGTCGGTGAGCTTTGCGTTGGTGATATAAAAGAAGTTGGTAATCCAGAAGAAGTTCTTTAGAGGCTACGAATCAATAGAAGAAGGATCTAAATTTAAGGTAAGTATAGCATAGGATCTTCCTTGTTGTCCTATACACCATTAATCACTTATCATACTGCATGTGTCTACCTTGACTACCACTAAGGATTTCCTAGTACTTTGTACCTTGTACCTTGATACCTATGGAGTATTGTATTGGGTAGTATGATGCTAGTGCTCAACTACAACCATGATCTTATAACTTGACTAATGGAATATGCAATAAACATTAAAAGATACTTTTTATCAACATGAAATCAAGGGGCTAGAGCATTGGGCTGTTTTTATGGTGCTCTAGATTCCACTCTCTAAGGAGTTATCTGTAAGTGATCATCCGGGACTTATAGCACAGCTGTAAGGGCTATATGGCTCTGGCTTTAGCTCAGTATGAGGACCTTTTCTAGCTTGTTAGTGGTTACCTTCATTGGCATAAGAATGGCTTTACGAATTAGGTATAGGATAGCCTATACTCTTATGTGTATAGCCACGATGGAATTGTGCCATTCGACAGGGGGTTCCTATATCTGTTTGTCGAATAAATCTAATGGCCCTAACTTGTTAGACGAACCTTTGAAAGACTTCATAGTGAACCCTGCCAACTTTCCTTGGTAGTGGGTTAAGAGGCTGATCAGCTTGGGCGAAAGGGTAAATCACGACTCACAGTGAAAGTGTACAACCTCTGTAGAGTGTAAAACTGGTATATCAGCCGTGCTCACGGTCACGAGTGGCCTTGGAACATTTACGAAATAGATGATGAACACTGATGATACTAATGATGAAGATGCTCACTAATGATATTGTTTATGCTATTCATTACTCATGTTTACCTAATCATGTGTTTATATGGGCTTGTGAATAAAATTATTTCCACCCAATTGCTAAAAGATGACTCATCAAAAGCTAATCGTAGTTAAACCAGTGTTAGCCTTTTGAGCCTCATGAACCCCATGTTATATTTGTTGAGGACGACATGTACTTACGCTTGTTTTACTTTTTAAATCTTTGGAAAAATCCCAGATGGGTACTAGATTGCTAGTTTAGAGGAGTTAGGCATGTGATCAACCAGTTAGTTGTCCCTGTGGATTGGAATCTTCACCCGAAGATCGGAGTTGTCTTTTCGCTGTTTGATGTCTAAGGTTATATCCCTTATACTAAGTACGTTATATATTGAGCATTGTCTTTTGATATTACCCTTA
This sequence comes from Miscanthus lutarioriparius, assembly GCA_904845875.1. NCBI lineage: Eukaryota > Viridiplantae > Streptophyta > Magnoliopsida > Poales > Poaceae > Miscanthus > Miscanthus lutarioriparius. The sequence continues at coordinate 28,643,183 of CAJGYO010000015.1, forward strand.
TTTGTAGTTATATGTGAGATTTGACTTCCTGAGCTCATATATGGTGCGTATCTGGTTTTGTTCTTAAAACCAGATGTTATATATATTTTGTTTTTTTAGATATAATGCTTTTATTATGTATCTGGACATGTTCTCAACTGGATTCAGCAATGAATGTAAGACTGCTTTGTCATGAACACCTAACTACCTAAGGCCTTTCCTTCAAAAAAAAAAAAAAAGGGAACGTTCCATCAGGTGGGGCTATTGTTTTAGGAAAGCTTGTGGCATTTCTAACCAAAACACAAGTCTAACCATTTGTATGATTACTTGTGCGTTTTAAATATATCTGCACTATTGGACACAACAATGGGGTATCAAAAAATATGAAAAACACATAGATGACACCCATTCATATGGGAAGCACCGCCCATCCTAGATTGCCCCTGCTAGCACACAGGGAAAATGCAGGTTCAGTAGTGCAAGGTTTTGCACGTTGTATAAAACTAAAAGACGTGCTCATTGCATGCCGTGTTATTAGTTACTTTGTGTTTCAGACTTGAAACTAACCACGCACTCCCCGGCAGTGTTTCACGTGGTAGCTATGCCCCCATTTACATAGACAAGGGAGAAGAGTCACCCACTACTACAAAAACGATTTGCGACAACACCTTCCTTTCTTTGTAGGGGCGGCTGGATATTGAGCCGCCCCTACAAATGGTTGTCAAATGAGCCGCCATTACAAATAGATTTGTAGGAGTGGCGGCGGTGTTATCAGCCGCCCCTATAAATGGCTCGATTTGTAGGGGCGGCTCTATATCCAGCCGTCTCTACAAATCAGATTTGTAGGGCGGCTCAATATTAAACAGCCCCTACAAATAGACACCGAGTATTAAAAATTAAGCACTAAAATTTAAATTTTGTAAATATCCTCGGATGGAGAAATAACCAAAATGAAAGTTGTAGATCTCGAAAAGTTATGAAACTTTGTAGTTGACAATATTTTTATTGGAAATCATTTTGTCAAGGAAAACTACATTTGAATTTTCAAAAATTTGAAATTTTAATTTTTTAAACGAACTTGGATGGACAAACAGTAAAAATGAAAGTCGTAGATCATGAAATGTCATGAAACTTTGTAGTTGATAACTTTCTCATTTGAAATCATCTTGTCATGGAAAATTAGGTTGGAATTTATAAAATTTGAAATTTAAATTTTATAAGTGACCTCGGATAGAGAAACTACCAAAATAAAAGTTGTAGATCTCGAAAAGTTATAAAACTTTGTAGTTGACAACTTTTTTATTTGAATTAGTTTAGGGCCTCAAACAATCAATTTATACTCAGTTTTGTATAATACGTGGGGAACCAAAATGGATTGTAGACATAAATGATCGTAAGGTGCAGTGGTAGAGGAGTTTGTGCGCGTAGAGTGGGTATGTGGCTGTCGGTGGGAACTTCCTCGGATTAAAAAAAATTACTATTTTTTTGCCCATTTTTCGTGATTTCTAGAAATTGAATTGTAGAGGCGGTTCGAAACCAAAATGCATGATTTGTAGATGCGTTTGGATAGGGGCGGCTGGATAAACCGCCCCTACAAAGCCTCTAGAGTCGCCCCTACAAATATTATTTGCCGTAGTGACCCCCTGTTCATGGTCCCCACCCCCTCTTTATCATTTTATAGAAAAAGTAGTAACAACGACATAACGGCGTGGACGCATTTGCGTGTGGCTAACCATGTCTCCGTACTTCCTTACAACGCTCGACACAGTCCACGTGAATTTCTGCGTTGTAACTCTGAAGAAACTTAGAGACTGGTCGCCAGCAGCAATCGGCATCACACAATGATGAACAGAATTGCTCGGTCGGTCGGTCCATCCGTGGGTGGGTGATGTCGTCACTGCTAGCCACAACTCCTAATTCGCCTCGTGGAGATAGTTATTGCGGCTTTTGGAGGAGCTTTGCGCCTTTGTTTTGCGGGCAAGCAGCCAAGCACACGCAATATGCATGGGCCCGTGCTGAAATCATCTTGGCCTTCTTTTGTTCCCCTTAATAAGCGCGCACTTGGATGTGTACGTATGCACATCAATGGAGTCTGGAGATAAGGATCGCCTTCGTCAGACAACCAAAGCAGGAGATCAGGCTGCGGTCTTATTGGCCCTCCTTTCGCTGCTTCAAATTTTTCTGGCAGCGATCGTGAGATCCTACGATTGGTACAGGTCAAAGAAGGGAGGCCATTATTTGGGCGAGTGTGTACAGCAGCCACGTATCTGCCTGCGCAGGTGCAAGGCTCTGATTATTCAAGCGAGTATACATATGCTTCTTTATTTCCTTTTCGACTACTGATTTTTCGCCCGCCCCGAAAAGAAGGTGTGTCGTGATCACTAATAACGGATGAGCTTTTGCATGAATGGCAGCCTCAGCCCTCAGCTATGGTACCTCCATGCATGTAAATGACGCAAGCAATTAGGGTTTGGATGCTGACGCTGCCTTTAGTTTTTGTTATGTCCTCAATCGCCACTTGGACTTATTTCCTGGATAAGCATTCGATATCATCACTTGGCACACTCTGGAGGCCCTATCTGGGATGGGGGCATTACACAGATGAGCATTTCAGGGTGAAAGCATGTTGGGTTGCATGGACAGTATGTGTTGTATGCTATTTCTCTGCAGCAGAAGGATATGTAAGGGAGGGTATTATTGTATCATATCACTAGCTCATCCATTTGGTGATAATGCAAAAGTTGCCAGTGTGCATGAGTGGATTGTGGGGTACGGGCACACGTCTTTAATTCATTACAAATAGTTATATGATGTATTACACCAGCCTTTTGTGTTTTGACGAATAATAAACATTTTTTGACCTCCTGAAACACAAAGAAAAAAGAAAACTAGGGAAGCCAACGTAGGTAGAGCTCTCCTTCCCGTGCAACACCCTTTTGTTCTCATGCTCAAAATGATGAACAGCCTCTGAATCATGAACGACAGAGAACAATCAACATAGTTTTAGATGTATGGAACCTTGTTCAGGAATCGATAAATTAGAGGTCATCGGGTTAGGATAGGGAGATACATTTGAGGCAATTATCGTTATACCCTTAAGTCCGTAAATCTAATTTCACTAATAATCTTTCGTCTTAAATTATTTGTAAATAAAAATCAGAACAAAAAGTACCCAGAGGTACCGTTGCTACTTTTCAACCAATGTAAATCTGTTAGTAATTAACAAGTGTTTACTTTAAGATTTATGTGGGAGCTCCACTGGATCTAAACTCCTACAATATGTAATTTTGTAATTTGTCATCGCATGGAGCATGTATGTCATTTTGGGACTAGTTGGGAGCCATTACTCATACGACTAGCTCCCTTTGAATCAACAATTAATGTGATCTATTATTAGGTTGCATGTAAGCAAATAAGAAATGCTCCTTGTGCTTCAAATTACATATTTGTTTTCTAAGTCAAAAATCCTCTAATTATAACCAAATTTAGATAAAAATGCTCCAAAGTCTATATTATTAAATTGGTTTCATTAAAATATTCTGTAAACTATGTTTTGATAGTGCTTTTATTAGTATACTATAGAGTTAGAGAAGTATGGCTTAAAATAAACCTAAAGTGACATATAATTTGGAAAGGATTGGCAAAACAACTAAATTCTATTACACTAATAAGCACAATTACGCTAATGTAAAAGGCATCACGCTATCAGATACTTCTACGTGTATCAATACTCTGATTTGTGACAACGATTGTTCGCTAGTCAGCCTAGACTTTCATCTGATGTTTATATATAGGCAATAATGTGTAATATTAAGTTAGTTCTTTTTGAAGGAGAGAAGAGCCTGTTCTTACCATCGGAATATGCACTAGCTGGTGGCAGAAACAAGACGATCTCTATCCAGTATCCCTAGAGATACGCATGGCCTCGGCGCACCTAATGAGTCACTACCGCAGAATGATTTTCTCCCTACGGTTGGGGGCAATCCCCCTTGACCCGCAGCCTCCGTGAGGGGAGCTGAGGCGGCATCCCCCACGTGTGACCCAATACCTGTCCGGGATTGTGTCTCCTGTCGTTGGGGCACTGTCACGGGCCTGCTGCGCGCATTTCTCGCGAAAGGATTTGGTCGTCCGTGCTGCAGCGGTTCACTGTGGCCACGGATAGAAGGAGAGCGCGGGATCTCGGAAAAATTTCATCCGCGCCAGTGACCTTTTCTCCTCTTCCCCAAATCATTTCCTCTCCTAGCTGCTGGCCACTCAAAGTCGAACCTCTCTGCCCCCAAGGCCACAGCCAGCAGCGCCGCTGGCCTCCTCCACCAGCAGCGCCGCCCGCCGTCCCCCGCCTCCACAGCCCCGCCGCCCCTACCATCACCGCCGCCTCCCCAGCCATCAGCACCTACCGTCGGCCACCAGACCCGTCGCCCCCGCTCCTAGCCACCAGATCCGCCGCAATCGCCTCCGGCCCAGACCCCAGCCCCGCCGTCCCCATCCACCAGGTTCGGATTTTCCCATTTTTCTTCCCCCTCTCAACTCATCCCCAAAGAAGTGCTTCAGATCTGAATATCCATGACTGTGTAGGGTTTGTTGCCTAGGCTTTTGGCATGACCACCACAAAATTGGTTGCTGCTAGTGTACGCAAGATGATGGATCCGCAACATTGATGGTCTCTAAAGAAAGTTTTTCTTTTACGTATGGGAAAATTTTATTTTTTTATTTTTGATCTAAATTAAATTGTATTCTTTAATTTACACCGGTTGGGAGAGGGGAAGTATGTCAGAGATAATTTCTTGAGCATCCACCATAACGGTAGTGCAAGCTTCCATCATGCGGTCCTCAAATCCTAAACATTGTGCTGGTTAGTTATCTCTCTGAATTTTTTTGCTGTACTCTATGTCTATTGCATCTGGTTAGTTACCTCTCTGAATTTTTTAGCTGTACGCAACAGGGAAGCAGTATCAATGCTTAATAATGATTTCTCATATTAACTATGCATTACAATTAGGGTTCTGATGACAAATTGTTCATTGATTTGCATCTAAAAAATATCAGTTCCATTCTTTTTACACAGTAGATAGAACTTAGTAGTTTAGTATTTTAGTACGACCGGTTTAGTGTTTCACATGACACCGTATGTAAATGTTAGTTTTTTAGTAGGCCTGCTTGTGGTTCACTGATTAATGGAGGGATGAACATTTAGTTATAATAATGTGCATACAAATCTCATTGATTTCACTCTATACAAATTTGATGTGCATACAATGTCCCTGCTCAATGCTAACCTTTTTTTTTCCCAGGTTGAGTGCATGATTGCAAACTGAAAGAACTGCACTAAGAGCTTTTTGGAGATAAATCTGATAAAATGAAATGTACTTGCTTGATATTGCACTGTATGAGATAGCCTGACATACTACAAGGTACAAGTAGTCATACCACCTGACATGCTTGAGGATAGTTGTCATTGCTACCTGTTATATCTTAATATTGTTGTTTTCTTTAGTTTCTTACTGCAACGATGCTCATTTGTTTGTAATTTTTTCTTGAATCCAACATAAAGTATGTATAATTTCAGATTAGTCACTTTTAATCCTGACTTATGATTTGTGAAACTAAACTTTGTGAAGGATAGCTGTAAGTGCTCCCACTTAAGTTTTGTATCAATGCTAATGTTGTGTGACAACTATCTTATTTGTACAGAAAGCTCCTCTGATTTTTTTTGCTTTATAAATGTGAGGCCTGTGGCGTGTTGATTTTTTTATGGCATATGCAAGTGATGTATCTTTCCTGTTTATGGTTGTAGGGTCCAGATGTGTAGTAGCAGGTTGGTTGGCAGCTCCTAGATGTGCTGAGGCAGCATGGCAGCTTTAGGGTTCTTCACTAATAGCGCGTGGTGCACCAAGGGTGGTGAGCATCACCCTATATCCTCCCATCCCTGGCTCTTCTTGCTTGTATCTGCAAGTTATAAAACTCTGATTTTACCAACTCAGTGTTCTTGACACTGATCCTACTAGAAGATAACTAGTGCCAACATGTTATTTACAATGAGCAGCTTTCTGATATACTCATCGGGATTAAATCTGAACATATATCTTGGGATTCTTTTTGCCTTATGGTTATGTTTGTTGTGACATGAGTTGTACATTTGGGGCATATGCTACTTTAATGTTTCCTTTCACCATATGCACATAAGGGAATCCTTTTCATGCAGGTAAAAAGGATAAAACTGCTTATGTGGGAAAGACGCTTTGCAGATAGATTAGATAAAAAAAATATTCATCAACTAATATGCATATAAGGGAATCATGTATTAGCTTGCCTCTCTGTACCGCTAGTCTGCTAATATTGCCTCTTGCCTGAATGCCTGCTATACTAGCACTGCTAAATGAAAGTCATTGCCTCTTCTATATTTGTATAGGTCATTGCCTGAATCTATCTGAGTTACAGAATTATAATGGTAGTGTTGTTTGGATTTTTAGCTGATATGCTAATATGCTCATTGCGTAATATGCCTATTTTATGTTTCCTCAATACATTGGATGGAGTAGCATTGTTGAAATCTCACATTCTAGATTTTGCATAATTTGTTCTTGTGTTGTGCAAGCTGTGAACATATATATAGTCTAGTTGTCAACTAGTACCAAGTTTGCTTATACCTGAAGAACACGATGTTTAGTTCTTAGCATGGATTTAGAATGTACCTGCCATCTAGATATCTTGTGATGACCGAATCAATTGTCAAAATAAAGTCAGCAGAACCAAGTTGCATTGCAGATCAAATGTTAGATAATTGTTTATTTCGCTGTTGTTTTCTATTTAGAATCTACATAGTGGATGAATTTAGTTATATGTACCCGCCATCTAGATTTCTTTTGACTAAATCACTGGACAACAAATTTTGTAAAACCAAGACTATTACTTACAAGTGAAGTACAATATGAACATTAAGGAGTAACTATATCTGCCAACAAGAATCTGTAAAAACATCATAGTGTAAGACCTCTGGTGTTTAGACCTAGCACTAAAATTTGATATGTCATCATATGCATTGCAAAGCATTCATAGAGTAGAAAATTTTGAATGCATTCACTAAATAAGGTTTATTTCATAATGTTGTTATTTCATATGATGTGATTCAAAACCCTAAATAAAGATCATTACTACAAGGGTCAAAATTCATGTGATCATGTGAGGTCATATGTCATTTGACTCAAATAACCCTAATGGGCCATGTTACTGGACAAAAATCAAAATTTAAGTAAAAGGAAGACAAATCAAATTTGAATTCAAATTCAAATCACAAAAGTCCTTTTTGCCCCTTTCGACTAATTCAAAATCCATGTGGAATTTGGGGTTGAGGCAAAAAGCAAAGTTGGAGATTATTTTATGTGGATCAACTTTGGTATTCAAAGTTTTTCAAGTTTACATATAAAATTTGAAGTAATTTTGAAATGATTCAAATACTCAAATGCACCCCAAATTCAAATTTCAAAATGGAGGCAGAATTGAAAATGTTCATTGAAGCAAAGTTGTAGAGTTTGAAAAGTTGAGCAACTTTCATTTTTGGAGATTTTCATCTTCTTTAGAATAGTTGTGAGTAATTTGTAAATTAAAGGCAGTGGCAATTATGTAAATAATGCAAAAATCAAAATCCAGCCGAGAGCCACCTCCCTGCTTGCCGCCGGCGCCACGTAGCTGCCGCCGCTGATCATTTTGCGCCGCTTTCTCGCGTGTTGACACGTAGCAAGCTCCGTGGCGAGCTCGTGCGTGAGCTGTCGACGCCGGGCGCGTTCTCCCCGGCTATAAATAGAAGCACCGCCGCCGTCGTCCTCCGTTTTTCTCCTCTGCCCTGCTCTGCCACCGCGCAGCTCCGCCGCTCGTCGTAGCCACCATCAAACCGCGTCAGTCGTGCCCAGCTACACCAAAGCGATCGCCTCGACCTTGCGCTCATCTTCGACTTGCTCGCGTCGCTGGTGTTGGCCGGAATTGCCCGGCGCAACACGTTCTTCCCCGAGACCGGCCGGAGCTCCGCCACCATCGACCTCGCCGTGGCCAGGACGTTCTAGCCCGTCTCCACCTTCACCATGTACACCGGCGTGATCGTGGTGAGCTCCTGAGCGTGATGTTCGCTTCGCTTTTGCCTGTATTGCATCGTAACCGTAGTTGCGTTGTGCGCCGTCGTGCCCGTGCCGCCATGGCCGACGTGGAGCTCTCTCCGGTGCACTTGCTGCCTTTCTGAAGGTTGGGATGGATTCGTGGGGTAGAGTAGGTCATGTAGGTGCGGTCTGCCTCTCCGGAGCATCACCGCCGGCGCGTTTTGGCCGACCGGTGATGGCAGCGCCGCCGTGTTCTGTGTTTGTGTCACTGACGAGCGGGACCGGCTGTCAGTGAGTGAGAGAGAGAGGGAATAGTGAGATTTGTTATTTTCTGAAATATGAATAGTGCAGTAACTTTGAAAATTTATAGGAAATTAATTACAGCTCTAAAAATTCTAAAAATTTGTGTGTAGCTTCTGTACATGTTCTATTATGGTTTAAAAATTTGAAACTTGAAATTTGAATAAATTTTTAATGTTCAAAAATTGAGTCAATTAATTGATAAATGTAATTTACATAATTTTTGTAGGCCACTGTATAATTCCAAAAATTATGAAATTTGTTTTGGTACACTAATTTGTCATGAGGAAGCTTACATAAAATTTTGAGGTCATTTGGAACAAGTTCATTTTTGGGCTTATTTCCAAGTTAATTCAAAAATAAATAAAAGCAAACCTGAAGTGTTTGACTAGTGTTTGATCTTGTTTTGATCATGTTTTGTGACTAGTAGGGTTTCAAGATTAGTTTGGTCAAGTCACATGTGTGATCCTTGACGGTAGATTTACAAGTTGGTTTTGTTGGCTTGCAACTGTACAGTGAAGGAAAATCATTTGCGGGGTGTTTTTATATTTCATGTACCGTGAAAGCATCATGTTTACATTATCATCATGTTAAAGCATATGTTATCAGTTCATGTAGAACCCGAGAGTGAAACGATTCTAGTTGAGCAAGTCCTGGAAGAATCCCCGGTTGTCACGGGATTTGATAATTGTGGTACAGATCCAGAACCTGAGATCGTCAACGAAGGCAAGCCCCGGTTTATGCATTAAACCATTACCTTGTTTACTTTGAAAAGTTTATCACCTATGTTACTTATTGCATTAAGTTGATTTATTCAAATGTTACCTACTTGATGCATTGCCTACCTTGTTGATTGTTTACCATCCTTGATGATGATTTCATTTACAAAGGCGTAGAATTGCTTAGTATGCTTTATGGTTGGTTTTCAAAGTAAAAGTTTCGATACGATCAAAGATGGCATGCTGGCCAAAGAAAGAAAGAAAGAAGATAGAATGAACTAGAGACTAGTTGGGTGGCTTATCTTGAATGTTGGGTAATGTTGCCGACTATGTCGCTTAAAGGCCACTTATTGTGGATCTTCTGAACGAGACACTTTGTAGTACTGGTCACATACTCCGGTAAGCCTACTTCGGCTAATTCAATACTAAGATGAATGCCCACGCATTGGGAGTGGTGAGATGGCGGGAGTAGCGTGTACCCTCGTGGCTTGAATGTGGCCGGATTTGAGGCGTGCTGTGCTCTTGGGTGGCGTGGAGACGGCTTAGTATGGGAGGATCTGGTAGCGAGGTTGATATATGCAAGATTAAGTTCTACATATGTCATGTGATAAGGAATCCCCAGCTGGGACTTGAATCCATTCGAATTGCCGGTGCTCCGCGGATATGGAGACTCGATTCATTGCAGAAGCAATGCAGGACTGGTGAATTACTAAAACATGAGAAAAAGAATGGAATGAGAAGGATTGGAACATGGTATATGAACACTTGGTTGGAGATAATGAACTAAAGTACTTAGGGGTAAAACTTGAAACTAGGATCAAGAATAGTAAGCTTTTGGCAAAGAACTTTTGAATCTTTCTACATCCTTACCTTGACCCAACACCTGCATCAATAAGACCTTCGTTTTTTTGTCGGGTCAGTCTTGTTGAGTACTTTTGTACTCAGGGTTTGTTAACCCTTGTTGCAGGTGAGTCGCATGCGCAGGCTTGTTTTGGTCCCTGCTGCATGTCAGTGTTTGAAGTCGATGATGATGAGGAATGATGAATGGCCCTTGTACAAGGCACTAGTTTGGGTGAAATAAATAATGTTAATGTAATATTATCCCGTCACTATGGTTGTATGACACTTATGGTTATGTAAGTTTGAAACAACTGGTTTGTAATATTAAAACTTAAGTCTTCCGCTTTATAAATCTCTGGTATGTATATTGAAAACTGTTGTAATCTACAATGACTATGATTGGGATCCTGTTTGGAAAAGATTCGTGGATGATTCGGGTTTCCCGAGGACACCCGACAGACCTGTTAAGTTGTTGGGAACTTGTGTACGCTATCTAAGGTCTGTTGAGACATCGATAGGTGCACGTGGGCCTGATTTCTTAGGAGGTTCTCGCCACAATTTGGTATCGAGCAGGTCCTATCTAAGATCATTGTAGGTTGCTTTTAAAAACCTTCAAACTAGATTGGATCAAAGAAATTAAACTGGATATTTTGAGTTCAAATTTCTTTCTTTTTCCCTCTAATCTAGCCTCAATCTTATCTTATTTGAAAGTTTTTGGCGGATAATATGATTAGGTTTGTCCTATGTATTAAAAATCTAGTACTTTTGATAGTATAAATCTTTTGTACTCGGATTCGTAAGATCGATTCATGCATCATGCTTGAACATCGTGCATAATAATTCCCCTTAAAAGTGGTTGGGTAAGTAATGTCAATCCCATTCTTGCTAACCTCCATTATCCTCAAGCTATCCTTATAGTCCTATCCTAAATTCTACAGGCTATGGCAAAGACCAAGATAACCGCACGCAAGTCCACTGGACCTCACGGAGTCCCTCGTCACCAGTTGGCACCGCGTAACCGTGAGCTTGGTGAAGGAAGTTCCAAGACCCTAGGAGATGAAGGATCTGCAAGCAATCCTGCCAACATTGAGAACCTTACCAAGGAGCTCAACACTCTTCGTCGAGCTCATGCCAAAGATCAAGAGAAGCTGGCGAAAATGGAAAGGGACATCACCAAGAATACCGAGTTGCGGAATGAAGCCTAGACACGAGAGGATGCGGCCAATGAACGCATCCATGAGTTGGAGTTCTACGTAGAGGACCTGGAGATGGACAATGCCATTCTTCATGAGAATGTCCACCTACTGTACGCTCAACTTCATCCTCCTCATGGGGATGGTGAAGTTATAGATGAAGAAATGATTGTAGATCTAGGTGAAGTTGAGAATGATGAAGAGGAGGAGGATCCCGAGGAGTTAGTGTATTTCTCCGATGAAGATGAGGTTTCGTCCGATATGGGCACGGATGCCGATGATTGAAAGCTCGGAGTAGAAATAGTTCCTTTACTGCTTTTCTAGTAAACTAGGGTTGTCTTGTGGGATACAAGACATGTAACATAAAGAAGAAACCCTTTGTAGCATGAAACCTTTTAAATGCTTTCAATAAAGAGTAATGTAAATAAACATGTCTCTCTGACAGATGCCTCGTATTAACACCCGAACTGGTGCTAGTACTTCGCAAGACAATGATGAAGTCCCAAATCCTCCACCAATGCCTCCGAGTATGGCAGATGCCATAACTGCACTCGTCTATGCAACGGCCGAGAATGCTAGGTTGTTAAGGGAAATGGCTCAGAACCAACAAGCACCACACCCTAATCATGGCCACCGTAATAATGGAAATGGCGAGACAACCTATATTGATTTTACTAACACACGTCCGCCTGTGTTCTCTAAGGCAGAAGAGCCTTTAGAAGCTGACGATTGGCTCCGGCAATGGAGCAAAAGTTTGAGCTGATTCGCTGTACCGAGATTCAGAAACCAAGGTTTGCGGCACAGCAACTTCGAGGAGCTGCTGGTGCCTGGTGGGCAAATTTGGTAGCTGTACAGCCCGCTGGTCACCAAATCACCTGGATGGAGTTTAAGGATGCCTTCAGGGCACACTATATTCTAGATGGTGTGATGACCATGAAATTAGAAGAGTTCCTGGCTCTTAAGCAAGGGGAGCACCCGGTGATGCACTATGTTGGGCGTTTCAATCACCTGTTGCAGTATGCTATAGAGTATGTAAATACTGATAGGAAGAAGAAGAATCATTTCATGAGAGGTCTGAACACCAAACTTCAGAACATGATGGCAACTTGTGGCAATGCAACTTATCATGAGACTATCAACATTGCTATCGCTTCAGAGGAGAATTACCGGCGACAAAAGGAGGCGAAGAAGAAGAGAGCATTTGCTTCCGGATCGTCGAGTGGAAAGCGTCAAAAGGCGGTCTACCATCCTCAGAATTGTGGCCGTGCACCATTCCGCCCACAACAAAGCCAAAGCATGCAGCAAATCTTTATTCGCCCTATAATTAATATGACTTATACTCATCAAGTACCGCAGCAGCAAAACAATACAAATAATGCAAACTGCAATGCTACTCCCCAGAATCACAATTATCCATGCTATAATTGTGGTAAACCCGGACACTTTTCCCGAGAATGTCCGTATCCTAGGAAGAACAATCCTGATGCACCCAAAGCCCCTGTTACTCAAGCTCAGAATCAGTATAAGGGCAATGCTCAGAATATTCAGAAAGGTCAGGCTGAGAAGAAATCTGGAAGGGTCTTCTATACTCAGGTGGAATCTATTCTAGAAGGAGAACCAGTAATGATTGGTACGTTTCCTGTTGCTAAGCACCCTGCAATTACCTTATTTGATTCCGGTGCATCCCATACATTCATCAATCGTATATTTGTTGTGAAGCATGGGATAACTATTGGGGAAACAAAAGAACCATATCATATACAGTCGCCTAGGGGACGACTCTGTACAAGGGAGATAGTTCAGCATGTACCTATTGATTTGGGAGGACATGAGTTCCCTACCAGCATGCTGATATTAAAGGATCAAGATATAGATGTGATCCTTGGTATGAATTGGTTAACTCAACATGGGGCTGTCATAGATGTCCTGCGTAGAACCATAAGAGTAAATGTACCTGGCAGCAAAACCCAACTTCTCATCCAACTTCCCTTTCCTAAGAGTACAGTTGGAACAGTCTGTACAACTACTGTGGAAGAAGCCGACAACATTCTTGTGGTATGTGAATTTACAGATGTTTTTCCCAATGATCTACCTAGACTGCCACCAGACCGAGATGTGAATTTAGAATTGACCTTAAACCAGGAACGGCACCTGTGTCCAGAAGAGCATATAGGATGCCACCCAAAGAACTAGCAGAATTAAAAATGCAACTACAAGAGTTGTTAGACAAGGGTTTCATTCAACCCAGTTCATCACCTTGGGGATGCCCTACTATCTTCGTGAAGAAGAAGGACCAAACCTTAAGGTTATGTGTTGACTATCGGCCGTTAAATGAAGTCACCATAAAGAAAAAATACCCCTTACCCGAATTGATTTGCTTTTTGATCAACTTGCGGGAGCTAAAGTGTTATCGAAGATAGACTTGAGATCAGGCTATCATCAGATTAAGATCAGACGAGAAGATGTGCCGAAGACAGCGTTTACTACCCGATATGGTCTATATGAGTATTTAGTCATGTCTTTTGGGCTGACCAATGCCCCGGCTCATTTCATGTACCTGATGAACTCAGTTTTCATGCCCGAGTTGGATAAGTTTGTAGTGGTATTCATTGATGACATTCTTATCTATTCTAAGAGCAAAGAAGAACATGCAGAACATCTCCGCATTGTTCTACAATGATTACGAGACCACCAATTATATGCCAAATTTAGCAAATGTGAATTCTGGTTAGAGGAAGTACAGTTTCTAGGTCATGTGTTATCTGCTGAAGGTATAGCTATTGATCCAAGCAAAGTAGAAGAAGTCCTTATCTGGAAAGCACCTACCACTGTTCATCAAGTTCGTAGTTTTCTAGGGTTGGCAGGTTATTACCGTCGGTTCATCCCTGACTTCTCCAGAATTGCGAAGCCAATTACTGGACTGCTGAAAAATCAAACTATGTTTGTATGGTCAACTGGATGTGAGGAGGCCTTTCAGACATTGAAGAAGTTGCTGACAACTGCACCAGTATTAGCACAACCTGATATCGAGAGGCCATTTGATATCTATTGTGATGCCTCTGGAATTGGTATTGGCTGTGTTCTTATGCAAGAAGGCAGAGTCATAGCATATGCTTCCAGACAACTCAAGAAGCATGAAGAACATTATCCCACCCATGACCTTGAATTAGCTGCTGTTGTTCATGCACTCAAGATTTGGTGACATTATTTATTGGGCAATATATGTCATATCTATACGGATCACAAAAGTTTGAAATATATCTTCACTCAGTCAGAGTTGAATATGAGGCAAAGAAGATGGTTAGAACTTATCAAAGATTATGACTTAGAAGTGCATTATCATCCGGGCAAGGCTAATGTGGTTGCCGATGCCCTGAGTCGCAAGAGTCATTGTCATTGCCTGATTGTAGAACCTATGCAGCGAACATTGTGTCAAGAGATGGAGCATCTGAATTTACAAATCATTGAACAAGGTTCCCTATCCAATATTGCAGTTGAGTCTACTATCAAAGATCAGATCATTGCTGCTCAACAGAAAAGTAAGGGCATAGCCCATATCAAGGATAAAGTCAGATCTAGAAGATCAACATGTTTCAAGATTGATGAATCAGATGTCGTATGGTTCAAGGATAGATTGGTAGTACCCAAAAATCCAGAGCTGCGAAAGCAGATTCTTGATGAAGCTCATTCTACAAGATACTCCATTCATCTAGGTAGCAACAAAATGTATCATGATCTGAGAACGAGATATTGGTGGACCAAAATGAAAATAGAAATAGCTCAATATGTGGCCAAATGTGATACTTGTTAGAGAGTCAAAGCGATTCACATGAAGACTGCAGGTCCATTACATTCCTTGCCAGTTCCATCTTGGAAGTGGGAAGATATCTGTATGGACTTCATAGTAGGGTTGCCTAGGACATCTGCAGGCTACAATTCAATATGGGTTATTGTTGATCGCCTAACCAAGATAGCTCATTTCTTACCAGTCAGAGATAAATATCGAGCGGAGCAGTATGCAAAGCTTTATCTCGATAGAATCTTTAGTCTGCATGGGGTACCCAAGACCATTGTCTCTGACAAAGGGTCATTGTTCATATCCAAGTTTTGGAAAAGTCTACATGAGTCTTTGGGAACTAAACTTATCCGTAGTTCTGCTTATCATCCACAAACAGATGGACAGACGAAAAGGGTAAATCAAATTATTGAAGATATGTTAAGAGCATGTGTTCTCTCCTATGGTGCTATATGGGATGAATGCCTTCCCTCAGCTGAATTCTCAAATAACAATAGCTATCAAGAGAGCATTAAAATGGCACCATTTGAAGCATTGTATGGTCGTAGATGCCAGACACCTTTACATTGGTCAGATGTTGGAGAACGTTGGTTCTTTGGACCGGATGTGGTCAAGGAAGCAGAAGAGAAAGTTAATCTCATACAAGCTAATATGAAGGTAGCTCAATCCCGATAGAAAAGCTATGGTGATAAGAGGAGGCGACCTCTAGAATTCATAGTGGGAGATCATGTCTACCTCAAGGTATCGCCAATGAAAGGAGTTCATCGTTTTGGGATTCGGGGAAAGTTGGCGCCCCGTTATGTTGGTCCGTTTCAAATCCAACAACGATGTGGACCAGTCGCCTATCGCGTCAAGCTACCAGATCACATGTCAGTTGTGCATGATATTTTCCATGTATCTCAGTTAAAGAAGTGTCTTCGAGTACCTGACCAAGTGATCGATTTTGGTGATGTAGAACTAGCACCTGATTTGACTTATGCCGAGTACCCCATTAGAGTCTTAGATTAGAAAGATCGAGTCACTCGAAGGCGTACAATCAAGTTCTACAAAGTACAATGGAACTAGCACACTGAAGAAGAAGCTACTTGGGAGTCCGAGGATTACTTAGAAGAAAACTTTCCCGACTTCTTTGCTTCTCTCTAGTTGCAATACCTTGTCTATATTGTAACTTGTTTCTTTTGTCAAAAGAATGGAAAACCCCCTCACTAGTCTTTTGAATAAAGTTATGATGTGTTAGCTTGACACATTTCCTTTTCCATTACTTAGCCTTAGGTTGTAAATCTTAGGATGAGATTTCTTTAAGGGGGAAGGGTTGTAACACCTCTGGTGTTTAGACCTAGCACTAAAATTTGACATGTCATCATATGCATTGCAAAGCATTCATAGAGTAGAAAATTTTGAATGCATTCACTAAATAAGATTTATTTCATAATGTTGTTATTTCATGTGATGTGATTCAAAACCCTAAATAAAGATCATGACGACAAGAGTCAAAATTCATGTGATCATGTGAGGTCATATGTCATTTGACTCAAATAACCCTAATGGGCCATGTTACTGGTCAAAAATCAAAATTTAAGTAAAAGGAAGACAAATCAAATTTGAATTCAAATTCAAATCACAAAAGTCCTTTTTGCCCCTTTTGACTAATTCAAAATCCATGTGGAATTTGGGGTTGAGGAAAAAAGCAAAGTTGGAGATTATTTTATGTGGATCAACTTTGGTATTCAAAGTTTTTTAAGTTTACATATAAAATTTGGAGTAATTTTGAAATGATTCAAATACTCAAATGCACCCCAAATTCAAATTTCAAAATGGAGGCAGAATTTGAAAATGTTCATTGAAGCAAAGTTGTAGAGTTTGAAAAGTTGAGCAACTTTCATTTTTGGAGATTTTCATCTTCTTTAGAATAGTTGTGAGTAATTTGTAAATTAAACGTAGTGGCAATTCTGTAAATAATGCAAAAATCAAAATCCAGCCGAGCGCCACCTCCCTGCTTGCCGCTGGCGCCACGCAGCTGCCGCCACCGATCATTTTGCGCCGCTTTCTCGCGTGTTGACACGCAGCAAGCTCCGTGGCGAGCTCGTGCATGAGCTGTCGACGCCGGGCGCGTTCTCCCCGGCTATAAATAGGAGCACCACCACCGTCGTCCTCCATTTTTCTCCTCTGCCCTGCTCCGCCACCACGTAGCTCCGCCGCTCGTCGTAGCCACCGTCAAACTGCGTCAGTCGTGCCTAGCTACACCAAAGCGATCGCCTCAACCTTGTGCTCATCTTCGACTTCCTCGCGTCGCTGGTGTTGGCCGGAATCGCCCGGCGCAACACGTTCTTCCCCGAGGCCGGCCGGAGCTCCGCCACCATCGACCTCGCCATGGCCAGGACGTTCTAGCCCGTCTCCACCTTCACCAAGTACACCGGCGTGATCGTGGTGAGCTCCTGAGCGTGATGTTCGCTTCACTTTTGCCTCTATTCCATCGTAACCGTAGTTGCATTGTGCGCCGTCGTGCTCGTGCCGCCATAGCCGGTGTGGAGCTCTCTCCGGTGCACTTGCTGCCTTTCTGAAGGTTGGGATGGATTCGTGGGGTAGAGTAGGTCATGGAGGTGCGGTCTGCCTCGTCGGAGCATCACCGCCGGCGCGTTTTGGCCGACCGGTGATGGCAGCGCCGCCGTGTTCTGTGTCTATGTCACTGACGAGCGGGACCGGCTGTCAGTGAGAGAGAGAGAGGGAATAGTGAGATTTGTTATTTTCTGAAATATGAATAGTGCAGTAACTTTGAAAATTTATAGGAAATTAATTGCAGCTCTAAAAATTCTGAAAATTTGTGTGTAGCTTCTGTACATGTTCTATTATGGTTTAAATATTTGAAACTTGAAATTTGAATAAATTTTTAATGTTCAAAAATTCAGTCAATTAATTGATAAATGCAATTTCAATAATTTTTGTAGGCCACTGTATAATTCCAAAAATTATGAAATTTGTTTTAGTACACTAATTTATCATGATGAAGCTTACATAAAATTTTGAGGTCATTGGGAACAAGTTCATTTTTGGGCTTATTTCCAAGTTAATTATAAAATAAATAAAAGCAAACCTGAAGTGTTTGACTAGTGTTTGATCTTGTTTTGATCATGTTTTGTGACTAGTAGGATTTCAAGATTAGTTTGGTCAAGTCACATGTGTGATCCTTGACGGTAGATTTACAAGTTGGTTTTGTTGGCTTGCAACTGTACCGTGAAGGAAAATCATTTGCGGGGTGTTTTTACATTTCATGTACCGTGAAAGCATCATGTTTACATTATCATCATGTTAAAGCATATGTTATCATTTCATTTAGAATCCGAGAGTGAAATGATTCTAGTTGAGCAAGTCCTGGAAGAATCCCCAGTTGTCACGAGATTTGATAATTGTGGTACTGATCCGGAACCTGAGATCGTCAATAAAGGCAAGCCCCGGTTTATGCATTAAACCATTACCTTGTTTACTTTGAAAAGTTTATCACCTGTGTTACTTATTGCATTAAGTTGATTTATTCAAATGTTACCTACTTGATGCATTGCCTACCTTATTGATTGTTTACCATCCTTGAAGATGATTTCATTTACAAAGGCGTAGAATTGCTTAGTATGCTTTATGGTTGGTTTTCAAAGTAAAAGTTTCGATACGATCATAGATGGCATGCTGGCCAAAGAAAGAAAGAAAGAAGATAGAATGAACTAGAGACTAGTTGGGTGGCTTATCTTGAATGTTGGGTAATGTTGCCGACTATGTCGCTTAAAGGCCACTCATTGTGGATCTTCTGAACGAGACACTTTGTAGTACTGGTCACATACTCCGGTAAGCCTACTTCGGCTAATTCAATACTAAGACGAATGCCCACGCATTGGGAGTGGTGAGATGGCGGGAGTAGCGTATACCCTCGTGGCTTGAATGTGGCCGGATTTGAGGCGTGCTGTGCTCTCGGGTGGCGTGGAGACGGCTTAGTATGGGAGGATCCGGTAGCGAGGTTGATATATGCAAGATTAAGTTCTACATATGTCGTGTGATAAGGAATCCCCAGCTGGGACTTGAATCCATTCGAATTGCCGGTGCTCCACGGATATGGAGACTCGATTCATTGCAGAAGCAATGCAGGACTGGTGAATTACTAAAACATGAGAAAAAGAATGGAATGAGAAGAATTGAAACATGGGATATGAACACTTGGTTGGAGATAATGAACTAAAGTACTTAGGGTAAAACTTGAAACTAGGATCAAGAATAGTAAGCTTTTGGCAAAGAACTTTTGAATCTTTCTACATCCTTACCTTGACCCAACACCTGCATCCCTAAGACCTTCATTTTTTTTGTCAGGTCAGTCTTGTTGAGTACTTTTGTACTCAGGGTTTGTTAACCCTTGTTGCAGGTGAGTCGCATGCGCAGGCTTGTTTTGGTCCCTGCTGCATGTCAGTGTTTGAAGTCGATGATGATGAGGAATGATGAATGGCCTTTGGACAAGGCACTAGTTTGGATGAAATAAATAATGTTAATGTAATATTATCCCGTCACAATGGTTGTATGACACTTATGGTTATATAAGTTTGAAACAACTGGTTTGTAATATTAAAACTTAAGTCTTCCTGTTTATAAATCTCTGGTATGTATATTGAAAACTGTTGTAATCTACAATGACTATGATTGGGATATTGTTTGGAAAAGATTCGTGGATGATTCGGGTTTCCCGAGGACACCCGACAGACCTGTTAAGTTGTTGGAAACTTGTGTATGCTATCTAAGGTCTGTTGAGACATCGATAGGTGCACGTGGGCCTGATTTCTTAGGAGGTTCTGCCACAGCTGGTATCAGAGCAGGTCCTATCTAAGATCATTGTAGGTTACTTTTGAAAACCTTCAAACTGAATTGGATCAAAGAAATTAAACTGGATATTTTGAGTTCAAATTTCTTTCTTTTTCCCTCTAATCTAGCCTCAATCTTATCTTATTTGAAAGTTTGTGGCGGATAATATGATTAGGTTTGTCCTATGTATTAAAAATCTAGTACTTTTGATAGTATAAATCTTTTGTACTCGGATTCGTAAGATTGATTCATGCATCATGCTTGAACACCTTGCATAATAATTCCCCTTAAAAGTGGTTGGGTAAGTAATGTCAATCCCATTCTTGCTAACCTCCATTATCCTCAAGCTATCCTTATAGTCCTATCCTAAATTCTACAGGCTATGGCAAAGACCAAGATAACCGCACGCAAGTCCACTGGACCTCACGGAGTCCCTCGTCACCAGTTGGCACCGCGTAACCGTGAGCTTGGTGAAGGAAGTTCCAAGACCCTAGGAGATGAAGGATCTGCAAGCAATCTCGCCAACATTGAGAACCTTACCAAGGAGCTCAACACTCTTCATCGAGCTCATGCCAAAGATCAAGAGAAGCTGGCAGAAATGGAAAGGGACATCACCAAGAATACCGAGTTGCGGAATGAAGCCTGGACACGAGAGGATGCGGCCAATGAATGCATCCATGAGTTGGAGTTCTACGTAGAGGACCTGGAGGTGGACAATGCCATTCTTCATGAGAATGTCCACCTGCTGTACGCTCAACTTCATCCTCCTCATGGGGATGGTGAAGTTATAGATGAAGAAATGATTGTAGATCTAGGTGAAGTCGAGAATGATGAAGAGGAGGAGGATGCCGAGGAGTTAGTGTACTTCTCCGATGAAGATGAGGTTTCGTCCGATATGGGCACGGATGTCGATGATTGAAAGCTCGGAGTAGAAATAGTTCCTTTACTGCTTTTCTAGTAAACCAGGGTTGTCTTGTGGGATACAAGACATGTAACATAAATAAGAAACCCTTTGTAGCATGAAACCTTTTAAATGCTTTCAATAAAGAGTAATGTAAATAAACATGTCTCTCTGACAGATGCCTCGTATTAACACCCGAACTGGTGCTAGTACTTCGCAAGACAATGATGAAGTCCCAAATCCTCCACCAATGCCTCCGAGTATGGCAGATACCATAACTGCACTCGTCTATGCAACGGCCGAGAATGCTAGGTTGTTAAGGGAAATGGCTCAGAACCAACAAGCACCACACCCTAATCATGGCCACCGTAATAATGGAAATGATGAGACAACCTATATTGATTTTACTAACACACGTCCGCCTGTGTTCTCTAAGGCAGAAGAGCCTTTAGAAGCTGACGATTGGCTCCGGCAATGGAGCAAAAGTTTGAGCTGATTCGCTGTACTGAGATTCAGAAACCAAGGTTTGCGGCACAGCAACTCCGAGGAGCTGCTGGTGCCTGGTGGGCAAATTTGGTAGCTGTACAGCCCGCTGGTCACCAAATCACCTGGATGGAGTTTAAGGATGCCTTCAGGGCACACTATATTCCAGATGGTGTGATGACCATGAAATTAGAAGAGTTCCTGGCTCTTAAGCAAGGGGAGCACCCGGTGATGCACTATGTTGGGCGTTTTAATCACCTGTCGAAGTATGCTATAGAGTATGTAAATACTGACAGGAAGAAGAAGAATCATTTCATGAGAGGTCTGAACACCAAACTTCAGACCATGATGGCAACTTGTGGCAATGCAACTTATCATGAGACTATCAACATTGTTATCGCTTCAGAGGAGAATTACCACCGACACAAGGAGGCGAAGAAGAAGAGAGCATTTGCTTCCGGATCGTCAAGTGGAAAGCGTCAAAAGGTGGTCTACCATCCTCAGAATCATGGGCGTGCACCATTCCGCCCACAACAAAGCCAAAGTAGGCAGCAAATCTTTATTCGCCCTGCAATTAATACGTCTTATACTCATCAAGCACCGCAGCAGCAAAACAATACAAATAATGCAAACCGCAATGCTACTCCCCAGAATCACAATTATCCATGCTATAATTGTGGTAAACCTAGACACTTTTCCCGAGAATGTCCATATCCTAGGAAGAACAATCCTGATGCACCCAAAGCCCCTGTTACTCAAGCTCAGAATCAGTTCAAGGGCAATGCTCAGAATATTCAGAAAGGTCAGGCTGAGAAGAAATCTAGAAGGGTCTTCTATACTCAGGTGCAATCTATTCTAGAAGGAGAACCAGTAATGATTGGTATGTTTCCCGTTGCTAAGCACCCTGCAATTACCTTATTTGATTCCGGTGCATCCCATACATTCATCAATCGTACATTTGTTGTGAAGCATGGGATAACTATTGGGGAAACAAAAGAACCATATCATATACAGTCGCCCGGGGGACGACTCTGTACAAGGGAGATAGTTCAGCATGTACCTATTGATTTGGGAGGACATGAGTTCCCTACCAGCATGCTAATATTAAAGGATCAAGATATAGATGTGATCCTTGGTATGAATTGGTTAACTCAACACGGGGCTGTCATAGATGTCCTGTGTAGAACCATAAGAGTAAATGTACCTGGCAGCAAAACCCAACTTCTCATCCAACTTCCCTTTCCTAAGAGTATAGTTAGAACAGTCTGTACAACTACTGTGGAAGAGGCCGAGAACATTCCTGTGGTATGTGAATTTACGGATGTTTTTCCCAATGATCTGCCTGGACTGCCACCAGACCGAGATGTGGAATTTAGAATTGACCTAAAACCAGGAACGGAACCTGTGTCCAGAAGAGCATATAAAATGCCACCCAAAGAACTAGCAGAATTAAAAATGCAACTACAAGAGTTGTTAGACAAGGGTTTCATTCAACCCAGTTCATCACCTTGGGGATGCCCTGCTATCTTCATGAAGAAGAAGGACCAAACCTTAAGGTTATGTGTTGACTATCAGCCGTTAAATGAAGTCACCATAAAGAACAAATACCCCTTACCCCGAATTGATTTGCTTTTTGATCAACTTGCGGGAGCTAAAGTGTTTTCGAAGATAGACTTGAGATCAGGCTATCACCAGATTAAGATCAGACGAGAAGATGTGACGAAGACAGTGTTTACTACCCGATATGGTCTATATGAGTATTTAGTCATGTCTTTTGGGCTGACAAATGCTCTGGCTCATTTCATGTACCTGATGAACTCAGTTTTCATGCCGGAGTTGGATAAGTTTATAGTAGTATTCATTGATGACATTCTTATCTATTCTAAGAGCAAAGAAGAACATGCGGAACATCTCCGCATTGTTCTACAATGATTAAGAGACCACCAATTATATGCCAAATTCAGCAAATGTGAATTCTGGTTAGAGGAAGTATAGTTTCTAGGTCATGTGTTATCTGCTGAAGGTATAGCTGTTGATCCGAGCAAAGTAGAAGAAGTCCTTAACTGGAAAGCACCTATCACTATTCATCAAGTTCATAGTTTTCTGGGGTTGGCAGGTCATTACCGTCGGTTCATCCCTGACTTCTCCAGAATTGCGAAGCCAATTGCTGGACTGCTGAAAAATCAAACTAAGTTTGTATGGTCAACTGGATGTGAGGAGGCCTTTCAGACATTGTAGAAGTTGCTGACAACTGCACCAGTATTAGCACAACCTGATATCGAGAGGCCATTTGATATCTATTGTGATGCCTCTGCAATTGGTATTGGTTGTGTTCTTATGCAAGAAGGCAGAGTCATAGCATATGCTTCCAGACAACTCAAGAAGCATGAAGAACATTATCCCACCCATGACCTTGAATTAGCTGTTGTTGTTCATGCACTCAAGATTTGGCGACATTATTTATTGGGCAATATGTGTCATATCTATATGGATCACAGAAGTTTGAAATATATCTTCACTCAGTCAGAGTTGAATATGAGGCAAAGAAGATGGTTAGAACTTATCAAAGATTATGACTTAGAAGTGCATTATCATCCGGGCAAGGCTAATGTGGTTGCCGATGCCCTGAGTCGCAAGAGTCATTGTCATTGCCTAATTGTAGAACCTATGCAGCGAACATTATGTCAAGAGATGGAGCATCTGAATTTACAAATCATTGAACAAGGTTTCCTATCCAATATTGTAGTTGAGTCTACTATCAAAGATCAGATCATTGCTGCTCAACAGAAAAGTAAGGGCATAGCCCATATCAAGGATAAAGTCAAATCTAGAAGATCAACATGTTTCAAGATTGATGAATCAGATGTCGTATGGTTCAAGGATAGATTGGTAGTACCCAAAAATCTAGAGCTGCGAAAGCAGATTCTTGATGAAGCTCATTCTACAAGATACTCCATTCATCCAGGTAGCAACAAAATGTATCATGATCTGAGAACGAGATATTGGTGGACCAAAATGAAAATAGAAATAGCTCAATATGTGGCCAAATGTGATACTTGTCAGAGAGTCAAAGCGATTCACATGAAGACTGCAGGTCCATTACATTCCTTGCCAGTTCCATTTTGGAAGTGGGAAGATATCTGTATGGACTTCATAGTTGGGTTGCCTCGGACATCTGCAGGCCACAATTCAATATGGGTTATTGTTGATCGCCTAACCAAGATAGCTCATTTCTTACCAGTTAGAGATAAATATCGAGCGGAGCAATATGCAAAGCTTTATCTGGATAGAATCTTTAGTCTGCATGGGGTACCCAAGACCATTGTCTCTGACAGAGGGTCATTGTTCATATCCAAGTTTTGGAAAAGTCTACATGAGTCTTTGGGAACTAAACTTATCCGTAGTTCTGCTTATCATCCGCAAACAGATGGACAGACGGAAAGGGTAAATCAAATTCTTGAAGATATGTTAAGACCATGTGTTCTCTCCTATGGTGCTATATGGGATGAATGCCTTCCCTCAGCTGAATTCTCAAATAACAATAGCTATCAAGAGAGCATTAAAATGGCACCATTTGAAGCATTGTATGGTCGTAGATGCCAGACACCTTTACATTGGTCAGATGTTGGAGAACGTTGGTTCTGTGGACTGGATGTGGTCAAGGAAGCAGAAGAGAAAGTTAAACTCATACAAGCTAATATGAAGGTAGCTCAATCCCGACATAAAAGCTATGGTGATAAGAGGAGGCGACCTCTAGAATTTATAGTGGGAGATCATGTCTACCTCAAGGTATCGCCAATGAAAGGAGTTCATTGTTTTGGGATTCAGGGAAAGTTGGCGCCCCGTTATGTCGGTCTGTTTCAAATCCAACAACGATGTGGACCAGTCGCCTATCGCGTCAAGCTTCCAGATCACATGTCAGTTGTGCATGATATTTTCCATGTATCTCAGTTAAAGAAGTGTCTTCGAGTACCTGACCAAGTGATCGATTTTGGTGATGTAGAACTAGCACCTGATTTGACTTATGCCGAGTACCCCATTAGAGACTTAGATCAGAAAGATCGAGTCACTCGAAGGCGTACAATCAAGTTCTACAAAGTACAATGGAACTAGCACACTGAAGAAGAAGCTACTTGGGAGTCCGAGGATTACTTAGAATAAAACTTTCCTGACTTCTTTGCTTCTCTCTAGTTGCAATACCTTGTCTATATTGTAACTTGTTTCTTTTGTCAAAAGAATGGAAAACCCCCTCACTAATCTTTTGAATAAAGTTATGATGTGTTAGCTTGACACATTTCCTTTTCCATTACTTAGCCTTAGGTTGTAAATCTCGGGACAAGATTTCTTTAAGGGGGAAGGGTTGTAACACCTCTGGTGTTTAGACCTAGCACTAAAATTTGACATGTCATCATATGCATTGCAAAGCATTCATAGAGTAGAAAATTTTGAATGCATTCACTAAATAAGACTTATTTCATAATGTTGTTATTTCATGTGATGTGATTCAAAACCCTAAATAAAGATCATGACTACAAGGGTCAAAATTCATGTGATCATGTGAGGTCATATGTCATTTGACTCAAATAACCCTAATGGGCCATGTTACTGGTCAAAAATCAAAATTTAAGTAAAAGAAAGACAAATCAAATTTGAATTCAAATTCAAATCACAAAAGTCCTTTTTGCCCCTTTTGACTAATTCAAAATCCATGTGGAATTTGGGGTTGAGGCAAAAAGCAAAGTTGGAGATTATTTTATGTGGATCAACTTTGGTATTCAAAGTTTTTCAAGTTTACATATAAAATTTGGAGTAATTTTAAAATGATTCAAATACTCAAATGCACCCCAAATTCAAATTTCAAAATGGAGGCAGAATTTGAAAATGTTCATTGAAGCAAAGTTGTAGAGTTTGAAAAGTTGAGCAACTTTCATTTTTGGAGATTTTCATCTTCTTTAGAATAGTTGTGAGTAATTTGTAAATTAAACGCAGTGGCAATTCTGTAAATAATGCAAAAATCAAAAATCGGTGAGAGCCACCTCCTCACCTTCTTCACGGGCGCCACGCAGCTGCCGCCGCCGATCATTTTGCGTCGCTTTCTCGCATGTTGACACGCAGCAAGCTCCGTGGCGAGCTCGTGCGTGAGTTGTCGACGCCGGGCGCGTTCTCCCCGGCTATAAATAGGAGCACCGCCGCCGTCGTCCTCCGTTTTTCTCCTCTGCCCTGCTCCGGCACCGCGCAGCTCCGCCGCTCGTCGTAGCCACCGTCAAACCGCGTCAGTCGTGCCCAGCTACACCAAAGCGATCACCTCGACCTTGCGCTCATCTTCGACTTGCTCGCGTCATTTGGTGTTGGCGGAATCCCCAAAGGCAACACGTTCTTCCCCGAGACCGCCGGAGCTCGCCACCATCGACCTTTGTGGTGGCTGGGGCGTTCCGGCCCATCTCCACCTTCACCAAGTACACGGCGTGATCATGGTGAGCTCCCGAGCATGATGTTCGCCGCTTTTGCCTCTATTGCATCAGAATCAGTAGTTGTGTCGATGGCGCGTCGTCGTGCTGTGCCACCATGGTGGCGTGGAGCTCTCTCCGATGCACTTGCCGCCTGCCTTCGAAGGTTGGGATGGATTCGTGGGGTAGAGTAGGTCATGTAGGTGCGATTCGCCTCATGCCGAGCATCACCGGCCGACGACTGCGTTTTTGGCCGACCGGTGATGGCAGCGCCACCGTGTTCTCAATAATGCGTATCCTTTGGGACGGGCATTTGTCCATCGAAAGAGAGAGAGGGAATAGTGAGATTTGTTTTTTTCTGAAATATAAATAGTGCAGTAACTTTGAAAATTTATAGGAAATTAATTATAGCTCTAAAAATTCTAAAAATTTGTGTGTAGCTTTTGTACATGTTCTATTATGGTTTAAAAATTTGAAACTTGAAATTCGAATAAATTTTTAATGTTCAAAAATTCAGTTAATTAATTGATAAATGCAATTTCCATAATTTTTGTAGGCCACTGTATAATTCCAAAAATTATGAAATTTGTTTTGGTATACTAATTTGTCAAGAGGAAGCTTACATAAAATTTTGAGGTCATGTGGAACAAGTTCATTTTTGGGCTTATTTCTAAGTTAATTCAAAAATAAATAAAAGCAAACCTGAAGTGTTTGACTAGTGTTTGATCTTGTTTTGATCATGTTTTGTGACTAGTAGGGTTTCAAGATTAGTTTGGTCAAGTCACATGTGTGATCCTTGACGGTAGATTTACAAGTTGGTTTTGTTGGCTTGCAATTGTACCGTGAAGGAAAATCATTTGCGGGGTGTTTTTACTTTTCATGTACCGTGAAAGCATCACTTTACATTATCATCATGTTAAAGCATATGTTATCATTTCGTGTAGAACTCGAGAGTGAAACGATTCTAGTTGAGCAAGTCCTGGAAGAATCCCCGGTTGTCACGGGATTTGGTAATTGTGGTACTGATCCGGAACTTGAGATCGTCAACGAAGGCAAGCCCCGGTTTATGCATTAAACCATTACCATGTTTACTTTGAAAAGTTTATCACCTATGTTACTTATTGCATTAAGTTGATTTATTCAAATGTTACCTACTTGATGCATTGCCTACCTTGTTGATTGTTTACCATCCTTGAAGATGATTTCATTTACAAAGGCGTAGAATTGCTTAGTATGCTTTATGGTAGGTTTTCAAAGTAAAAGTTTCAATATAATCAAAGACGGCATACTGGCCAAAGAAAGAAAGAAAGAAGATAGAATGAACTAGAGACTAGTTGGGTGGTTTATCTTGAATGTTGGGTAATCTTGCCAACTATGTCGCTTAAAGGCCACTCATTGTGGATCTTCTGAACGAGACACTTTGTAGTACTGGTCACATACTCCGGTAAGCCTACTTTGGCTAATCCGATACTAAGACGAATGCCCACGCATTGGGAGTGGTGAGATGGCGGGAGTAGCGTGTACCCTCGTGGCTTGAATGTGGCCGGATTTGAGGTGTGTTGTGCTCTCGGGTGGCGTGGAGACGGCTTAGTACGGGAGGATCCGGTAGCGAGGTTGATATATGCAAGATTAAGTTCTACATATGTCGTGTGATAAAGAATCCCCAGCTGGGACTTGAATCAATTCGAATTGCTGGTGCTCCACGGATATGGAGACTCGATTCATTACAGAAGCAATGCAGGACTGGTGAATTACTAAAACATGAGAAAAAGAATGGAATGAGAAGGATTGGAACATGGGATATGAACACTTGGTTGGAGATAATGAACTAAAGTACTTAGGGGTAAAACTTGAAACTAGGATCAAGAATAGTAAGCTTTTGGCAAAGAACTTTTGAATCTTTCTACACCCTTACCTTGACCCAACACCTGCATCCCTAAGACCTTCGTTTTTTTTGTCGGGTCAGTCTTGTTGAGTACTTTTGTACTCAGGGTTTGTTAACCCTTGTTGCAGGTGAGTCGCATGCGCAGGCTTGTTTTGGTCCCTGCTGCATGTCAGTGTTTGAAGTCGATGACGATGAGGAATGATGAATAGCCTTTGGACAAGGCACTAGTTTGGGTGAAATAAATAATGTTAATGTAATATTATCCCGTCACTATGGTTGTATGACACTTATGGTTATGTAAGTTTGAAACAACTGGTTTGTAATATTAAAACTTAAGTCTTCCGCTTTATAAATCTCTGGTATGTATATTGAAAACTGTTGTAATCTGCAATGACTGTGATTGGGATCCTGTTTGGAAAAGATTCGTGGATGATATGGGTTTCCCGAGGACACCCGACAGACCTGTTAAGTTGTTGAGAACTTGTGTACGTTATCTAAGGTCTGTTGAGACATCGATAGGTGCACGTGGGCCCGATTTCTTAGGAGGTTCTGCCACACATAGTGCTTTGCCAATATATTGTAGTGCTATCTATGGTCACTCCTTTAATTCAAAGACGTTGGATATCCAATCAGCTATATTATTTTACTGCATATTTAACAAGATTTCTCATGAATTGTTATTTTTCTTGTTTTGA
The DNA here is from genome assembly GCA_904845875.1 of Miscanthus lutarioriparius. Taxonomy (NCBI): domain Eukaryota; kingdom Viridiplantae; phylum Streptophyta; class Magnoliopsida; order Poales; family Poaceae; genus Miscanthus; species Miscanthus lutarioriparius. The sequence goes on from CAJGYO010000015.1 coordinate 28,672,341, forward strand.
CTGAAGGATATGGAGATGAATGGATGTGTAGCAGCTGTTGTGTATTGCTGTCAAAGGGCTTGTAGGAAGTAGCAATTACTAAACTTCTATTTCCTATACGTTAGCTACCTGAACTATAGCACTGTAACTTGGGTTTGCTTACTTTGTTTTGCAAGGCCTTTAGAATGGCTAAAGATTTGTTAACCATTGAACTATCTAATGTATGAACAATTTGAATGATGATATGTATTAGACAATTGAGTATTTGAGTTACATGTATCAAACAATTGAGTGTAACATTTAATGCTTGCCGGTGTAGTTAGAAGAATCGGCTAATGAATTTTTTGAATAGTTAAATGAGCTTTTATGGATATTAAAATGAGGTTTCCCTGACGGTTGTTGGCTGACACAGAATGGTTGAACCTTTCCTGTCGGTGTTGTAACTGATAGGAAAAGTTTGAACCTTCCTTGACAATGCTGTAACTGACGGGGAAACTCTCTCCTGACTGATAAGGAAAAACTGATGGGGAAACTCTCTCCTGATGGTAGCAACCGTCAGGAATCATTTCGTGATGGTTTTCCGTCAGGGAAAATAGGCTTTCCCTGTCAGTCTATCCCTGACGGCTTATCCCTGACAGCAACCGTCACGGATGATCGTCCCTCATGGTTTTTGACACTTCTCCTGACGGAACAGGCCATCACGAAAAAACTTGGCTGGGGTAGTGAGTGATTAGTGAGACAATATGGCCAATAATGAGGATTAGCTGCGCTTTCAAAAAAAAAAACACCGTACCATCGCAGACTGTTTAATGTATCTGGCTCACTTATAATAAATAAGAACAAAAGGTATTAGTGCTTGTTTCCTTTAGCAACTCTACTGCTATAAACTGCAAAAAACAGAAGTTGCATTCACATTTTCTAAAAGAGAAAATTGGCTATAGGAGACTCAGAGTGACTCCTCTTTGTTAGCGGACATGTAAAATAGAGCAATTTGCTGGTGGACATTGTTGTTGTCAAATTTGATCCTGGACACCACGTCCAATAAAATATTCATTTCTTGCTTCTGAGGAGAGAGAACAAAAGGGATATGTCTTTTTTACCCCTGGCTCCTGCCTCTCTCCCTTACATTTTTAGAGCAGAGCACAACGCACAGAGGGGAGAACAGAGCGGACTCCAAGAGCAGAGCAGAACGCACGGCCGTTGGCCAAATCCGGCCGGCGCTGCTACTGCTACGCATGCGTCGCTGTAGCACGCTGCCGCACGCCGCTGCTGCCCTAGCTTGGTTTCTCGCGCCACCGCCGCTGCTGCAAGCCTGCTGAGCGCGCTCACCGCTGTAGCTCACTGCCACACGCCGTTGCTGCCTGGGCCTGGCTGCTCGCACCGCCACCGCCGTCGCTTGCCTCCTGTGCGCCACCGCTGCAGCTCGCTGCCGCGCGCCGTTGCTGCCCGGGCCGCCGTCTCCGCGTCCTACTGTGCGCCGCCGCTGCTCGGGCCCGGTTGCTCACACCATCGCCGCTGCCCGCGTCCGCTTGCCTGCCTGCTCGTCCTGCGTGGCTCCCTCTCCCTCTCTAGTGCCTCCCCGTGCTCCCTCTCCCTCTCTAGCTCCTCCACCAAGCGTCGCCGCCACCACTGCCGAAGCTCGGTCGAGCTCCCGATCTCCCTACCCTGACCACCTCCGGCCTCGCTTTCTCCTCCGTTGGGTTCGCAACAGCACGACGAGGCCGCAACACCGCTCCACAACGTCAATCCGAGCCCGCAACATCGTTTCATATCACACACCAGAGCTCATCTAGAGCGGCGGCCCTCGTGCGTGCTCTGTGTGCCCCAATGCCATGCCCTGCGTGCTCGTGTCCTGTGTGCTGGTCACCGGCCCGATGCACGGGTGGCTCCAGAGCAGTGGCCCTCGTGCCCACGGCGCAGCCAAGCGAGCTGAGAAAAAAAATAAAGGGAGAGAGGAAGAAGAAGGAGCCAAGGACAAAAAGGACATTGCCCTCTATTCTATCTCCTCAAAAGCAAAAAATGAATATTTTATTGACCGTGGTACTTATGAGCGAATTTGACAAACCAGCAAACTGCTCTATTTTGCATATCCGCTAGCAAAGATGGTTACTTTGAGTGTCCTGTAGCCAATTTTGCCTTTCTAAAAATAAATAAATAAAGTAATTCCGGCCTCTACAACCACATCAGCCAAGATCTTACAAACGCATTAAGCTGAACTGCTGATAATATGAATAAGGAAAAGAGAACCTAAGCAAAAGGATAATGAGAAGTCCTGTGCGCCTAAACAACATCTTGATCGAACATTTGAGTTTTCAAAATGTGTATCATCTTCTTTTTTTATTTTGCTAATTTCAAGGTGTTGAATATTGCAGAGTGGTAGATTTCTTATATTGGGAGATGGATCTTTAGCTGGTGTATGTATTCTATTTTTCAAATTTGTATTACTATATGTTGTCAGGAATAGTCTTCAATTCTTCATAATGACACCATAAATTTTGGTACTATACTTGAGAGTATTGTTAAACAATGGCAAAAAGTGACGGACACCAGATCGAAACATATCAACGGCACAAATAACGAGTAACAATTGAAGAGCTGGCCAAAGAAGATATCTAATTCCTGATGCTTTTGAGTTCTTAGCTTATATTTATTTCACTGAAATTACAGCACTAAAACAATACTTTAATCATTTTTAGTATGTCTATGTTTATTTTATTTTGGCAAAATTTACTACAGGACATGTGAAAGTAATATTGAACCAAGTAGGACATAAAAAAAGTACAATAAGTTACTAGACACTGTGGCTCTAGACTATTTTGCTATGGACATCCCTATAATTAAAATAATATTTTTGGTTGAAGTACGAGAGAGAGAAATGTGGTAAAATTATATTTTTGCCTGGCTCTTTCTTCTTCCTCACTTACCTTTCTCTTGTGTCTCCTTCCTCATCCCCTTTTCTCTGTCGCACTACATCCTCACAAGGCCTGCACCACCACGCTCGCCGTACATCCACTCATGCCAGATCCGTCGTTTACACCTTGTGCCATCCACACTCACCATGCCTCCCTGGCTGGCTCACGCCATGATAGTTGTGCTCGCCATTGCTTCCACCACTGTCCACTACGCGCTTTGCTCATTATTGCTTTCCTATCCAAGTCTCCACCGCCACAGACCTGGAGCCCACACCACCGCCATTGGTGAAACCACCTCTCACGCGCTGCCCTAGAAAGCAAGCCTTCCAATTTTGACTTGGCTTCTTGTCATAGGGTCAAAACCACGGCAAGCATAGTTGTTTGAGTCGGTGTGAGAGTACGGGTCTCCGGTGGCTCGGGTGGACTCAAGAATATAAGAATCACGCAGAGAAGACGCAACGGTTTATCCTGGTTCGGGCCAATTCGGTCCCTACTTCCAGCAGCTGATGATCCTCATACTCAAGAGCACCCAAAATTGGGTGGTTACAACAGAGTGTAGAGAGAGATTCGGTAGGGTGTTAGCTCGGTGCTAATTCTAAGGTTGCCTCGCCGCTGGTGGAGCCTTCCCCCTCGCCAGAGAGGAGGAAGACGACGAAATGCGGTGGAGGAGCTCTCAGTGCCCTTCTCTAGGTTGCCTTGCTCCCTATGCAGAGCAGAAGCGGATTGCCTGGAATGGAGTGTCTGGTGATCGATCAAGGATCCTCCCCCTCCTAGGTCCAACCTTATCCCTTATATAACGAGATAGGTTGGATACATGGCGGTTTGGGGGAACTAGTCTATGGTCTACATGCGTCGGAGTCTAGGAGGGTCTTGCAATGGTGTGCTGTGGACAGTGGCGGTGTCTTGGAGCCGAAGAAGCCTTAGGTCTCGTCTAGCTGCTCTATTCTGACACTATGCATGTCAGGCTGTGTCGGCTTGGACCAGCCTCCCCTAGGTGGACCTTCTGAAGTCTTCTTGGTGGTGAAGGAGGTCGGCTCTAGGGGCTGACGTGCGAGCCCGAAAGCCCCCAATCCCCTAGAGGCCGAGGGAAAGCTTTGTCTTCTTGTGTCACGTCCCAGACATGACCCTGTCGGGGGAGCAGTTGGTAGGGCCGCACATAGGGAGCGGTGCTAGGGAGCCCTTGAGCATTGGTAGCCTGGGGCTTGTCTTCTTGTGCCCGAGCCTTGGCAGACATTTTTAGCCAGGCAGGAGCCCTAGGTGGAGGTCATGGAAAAGTCAGGCTTCGCTGGGTCTCTTTGCCAGAGCATGCACGCGAGCGTGCCCGATGGGCATACCCCCGAGCCCCCGGATGATCCTGAGGGGGTCGGTCGGAGGTCTTCTTCGGTCGAGAACCATTGCACCTAAGGCTTAACATACCCATATGTTAGGATCTCGTCAGGAGACCCTGAGCCCTTTTGTGCCTCACTTGGGGTGATGGCAACGAAGGGCTGAATTCAATCTTATGGTGACCAAAACCTCCTTGGTAGGGACGTCTTGCACTGACAAGAGTGTTGCGCCTGGCTTGGGGCCTTCTTCTCCAATGTGATGGGTGTTGCTCGACTGTCGGGGCTGAGCGAAGATGGTGCCGATTCCTTTGTGAGTCTATGTCACATGGGTCTTTGACTCGAGTGAGGGCTCAGTGAACTCATCTGGTGTCATCCACCTTAGCACCGGGGGCGCCCTCCTTTTTGATCGGAACCTACAGTGGGCCGGGGGATCAAGATCGCTGGGCTCTGGCTCGGGGCCATCTGATCATCCAAAGCGTCATGCCTTTCTGAGGGTTACGGTTGCAGGCCTCAATCCTCTTGAGCCGGCCTTCTAGGGCCAATCTCCTGTGACCATAGATTGAGGAGCGGGGAGCGCGCTGAGCCTTGGACGGGGACCCTCATTGGGCCTACTGCTCGGCGGTTCCTGACCCAACTACAGGGAGTTGGTTGATTTTTGGGGGATGCGCCACCTGAGCGCCCATCGATCAGGCGGTTGAGATACTCCGTATGGGGACCGACGCAGCACCCGAGGCCACCAAGGCTTCAAAGTTTTCATAGGCTCGAATGATACTTCAGCTCGGGGCTGATGTTCCCTCAGTGGGCTGGGCTACCACGACAATGGCCTCGGTGGCCAAGATTGCCGCGTCTGTGCTGCTAGTGGGTAAGTCTTGAGAACCCCAAGTTTACGGTCATTTCGTGCCTTGGTCATGTCCCCCAGGGGAGAGATTCTTGGCTTCTCGACCGAGCCACTCGTATAGTTCCTGAACCCAACTATCGGTACTTGGGGGCTCGCTGCCTCGGTCGTTGGGTCACAACGAGCGGCTCGAGGTCGATACTCGAACATCACTCGTTCAGACGGTCGGGACGCTTCTGGGCATCCCGGCTACAACCATGTGGTCTCATCTCCCGAACGTCCCTACACTTTTAGTTGCTTTGGGCAACCTTAAAGCCTAGTGGCCTGGCCTTAGAACCCTCGGCAATGCCTCTTCTGTGGGCCCCCCAGATCATCATGCGGTGGGGTGGCATGATCTGATGAAGGATCAGGAGATACGCAGATACCTGCAAAGAAAACAGAATGGACACAAGAGAAGGGAAAATGACATAGTTGGTAACGCGGCGGTTGAGGCCGTTTTGTTAGCTCCTTGCCGATCCCTCGCCCAATTCTCTTGCTCCGCCCGTCCTGTCCTCACCTTGCTCGGGGGCCTTCTGCAATGGTCCTCCTTTAGAAAGGTCAGCAGGTGGTTAGCTCGATCAATCCTCTGGCACAGCCGAGATACCGCTTGGGCGGCTCAAGTTAAAGGAGACAACTATAGAAATAAGTGAGGCAAGAGGGTTAGGAAGATGAGACTTATCTTGGTTTCTGTTGTTGGAGAGGTAGGCCGGCAAAGGTGTCGGCAAGCGGATCATGGCTCAGGAGACGGCGCTCCTGGGTGGATGGCTCGCCGATGGCCTTCCCTCATGGGGAAAGGTCGGAACTCACCTCGATCGGGTCCACCCCTTCTAGGGGCCTGAGCGCCTGTATGGAGGGGCCAGCCGAGCCACCACTGCCACCAGGAGTGTTGGCCGCCTCGCCGTCGCTCGGTCGATCGAGCACCACCGCTGCCTTGGTTGCTTCCTCTACCGGCGTCCTTTGTGTGTCATGGCCAGGGCTGTTGGGAGCGCAGGGGGCGATGAGTACGGCTGCTTGGGTGATGCAGTCTTGCTTGCAGTAGTAGGCTTGCTTGAAGCTACCCACGACGGTGATGACCCCCTTTGGGCCAGGCATCTTGAGCTTTAGGTACGTGTAGTACGGGACAGCCATGAACTTGGTGAAGCACGACTGACCGAGGAGGGCATGTTAGATGCTGAGGAAGTCGACCACCTCGAAGGTGAGCAGCTCCTTGCGAAAGTTGTCTAGCTGCCCGAAGGTGATGTTGAACCGGATGCGCCCAAGGCTCATGGCTTCCTTCCTCGGCATGATCCCGTAGAACGGTGCCCAACTAGGGCGCAGGCTGCTCCGAGGGATGCCCATCTTGTCGAGGGTGCTGGCATAGAGTGTGTTGAGGCTGTTGCCCCTATCCATTAGCACCTTGGTGAGGCGTGTGGTACCCATGATTGGGCTGACCACGAGCGGGTAGCGCCCCAGATGAGGGATGCGATCGGGGTGATCTTCTTGGTCGATGGTGATGGACATCTGGGACCATTGGGGCCGTGTCGGGGCAGCGATGGTGTGAACGGCGTTGACCTCCTGCTCGGTGATGTGGCGCTATCGGCGGGACTCATACGGATGGGAGCCCCCGAAGATCTTGAGGCAGCGCTCGGCCTTAGGTTACTCATTGTCTCCTAAAGATCTTCGTGTGCCGGGTCACTGGCCTACGAGGCAGGCTTCTAGGCCTTGCCCTATTGGCCGAGGGTCCTACGGATGTATCCCTTCATGATAGCGCAATCCTTTAGGAGATGCTTTGCTTGCCCCCCGTGGAAGGGGCAGGGGGCCTTGAGCACCTTCTCGAAGTGCTCTAGGCGAGCGCCATGCTCGCGGGGCTGATGTCTGGCGACATGGTCGACCGCGGCCACCATCTCCTCCCCATGGCGCTTCAGGTCCTTGTTCCGCTTGTTGTGGCATCTCTAGGTCAACGCGGGATCATCGCCGCTGTCGCCACCACTAAGGTGTCCTACGGCCTTGGCTTTCCCGCTGAAGTTGACCTAGACCACCTCCTCACTGGTGGCATGCTGGGTGGCGACGTCCAGGAGCTCCCGCGTCGTGCACGGTGTCTTGCGGCCGAGCGCATGGACGAGCGCCTCATAGGTCATGCCGCAAATGAAGGCGTTGATTACGTTAGCGTCGGTGATGTTAGGGAGCTCATTGCGCTTCTTGGAGAAGCCCTAAATGTACTCCCAGACGGTCTCATTGGCCCTCTACCTACAGTTGCGGAGGTCCCAGAACTTTCCTGGGTGGGTGTAGGTACCCTAAAAGTGGCCAATGAAGACTGGACGGAGATCACCCCAGCAGCGGATGCTGCCGGGCTCAAGCTGCTCGAGCCAAGCTCTGGTCAATCTTGACAAAAGCATTGAAAGGTAATGGATGGCAAAGTCATTGTCAGACCCCCCGACCTTCATGGCTAGGCGGTAGTCCTCCAGCCAATGGTCCGGGTTGGTCTAACCGTCGTACTTGGAGATGTGCATCGATGGCTAGAAATGCCTAGGGTAGGGAGCCACCCGGATCTCTACCCCAAACGCTAGGGGGCTAAAGTGATCCAGGGCGGCACCCCCACCTCACCGCTAAGGGGTGTGGGACTGTGCTTGAGTGTGGCGTCTGGCCTAGATGGTGTTGCAGACGTCACGATCGTCTCTGATCCGATGGCGCGCGGTGGGACGCCGAGGAGAAAGGTCATGCCTTCGCTCCTACCGAGGCTTGGTGCCCTGGGTCTGTGGCCGATTGGAGCTGTTGCTAGAGGTGTCACCGCCGCTTCCTTCCGTCGATGGGGCGTGTGTTGGAGCAGTCCCTGTTGGCGGTGGCCATCGTATGGGATGACCAGGAGAGTGCGGCGTGGCATCGGGAGGCTGAACTCTTGGCCTGCTGCTCGAGGGCGACGTGGAGGACCTGCTTCACCTCATTTAGTCGCTCATTGGTCTTTGGGCCCGGTGTGTCAGAGATATCTTCCAGGAGGCTAGCAGCGGCCGCCATGTTGTACGCCACATGGGAGAAGTGGAGGCCGCTGGAAGCCTCCGTGTGAGCGTTGTTGTCATCTCTGAGAGGGTGCGCGGCAAAGCCATGCAAAGTCCTGCCTTTGGCGCTCGAGCTCTGCCTCGTCATCCTCCAAGTCCACCTGCTGAGCTCGCAAGCGGTCTGCCTTATCTTGAAGGTAGGCTGTGTGGCTGTGGGGACTCTAGTCAGGCAGCGTGAGCCCAGGTGCCTCCTCAGCAAGATCCTCGTAGTCGATGTGGTAGCACATGCGCAGCGGGGCATTGTACTTCAGGCCATTCCCCGAAAGGATCTCGAGGAAGGTGCAGAGCGAGGGGACATCGGTCCCGACCACGCCGGAGAGGATGGCACTTCGCTGCGCCTCGCGACTATGAGGTGCTCTAGCTCCGGTCTGGGAGGTAGTACCAGAAGTGATCAGGTGGCAGGAGCACCTCACCGGTGGCAATTTAGTGGCTGACGTTGGCCAACAAGTAAAACATCTGGCGGTGGTTCGACATGGTGGGATTCAAACCCAGACCGCGCTGGATCTAGCAGGCTAGAACCTCGAGATCTGCTCATTGCCCGCCGATGCAGCGTCATGGAGTGGACGAAGCTCACCGTAGCAGTCAACGACGTAGGCTAGGCTCCCAAAGTTGAGGACCTGGCCCAGAGCGAAGGCATCAGCCGTGATGTAGAACTCACCGGGGAAGTGGACACTACTATCTGGGGCGGTGCCGCTTGCTCTAGCGACGAGGCGGGTGGCTCCAGCCACCGTAGAGCCAGAATCGCACTTGATGCTGCCTCCTACCTGGCGCCCCAGCTGTCACGGGGTCGAAACCGCAGCAAGCGTAGTTGTTCGAGTCGGTGTCAGAGTACGGATCTCCGGTGGCTCTGGTGGACTCAATAACACAAGAATCACAGAGAGAAGACGTAACGGTTTATCCTGGTTCGGGTCAATTCGATCCCTACGTCAAGTAGCTGATGATCCTTATAGTCAAGAGCACCCAAAATCAGGTGGTTACAACAGAGTGTCGAGAGAGATTTGGTAGGGGTTAGCTCGATGCTAAACCTAAGGTTGTCTCGCCGCTGGTGGAGCCTTCCCCCTCGAAGGAGAGGAGGAAGATGATGGGATGCGGTGGAGGAGCTCTTGGTTCTCCTCTCTAGGTTGCCTTGGTCCCCATGTAGAGCGAAGGTGGATGGAATGGAATGGAGTGTCTGGTCATCGATCTGGGATCTTCCCCCTCCTAGGTCTGACCTTATCTCTTATATAACGAGATAGGTCGGGTACATGGCTGTTTGGGGAAACTAGTCTACGGTCTACGTGCGCTGAAGTCTAGGAGGATCTTGCAACGGTGAGCCGTGGACCATGGCGGTGTCTTGGAGCCGAAGAATCCTTGGGCATCGTTTGGCTGCTCTGTTCTAACACTCTGTGTGTTAGGCTATGTCGACTTGGACCGGCCTCCCCTAGGTGGACCTTCTAGAGTCTTCTTGGTGACGAAGGAGGTCAGCTCCAGGGGCTGACACGCGGACCCAGAAGCCCCCAAGCCCCTGGAGGCCGAGGAAAATCTTTGTCTTCATGTGTCACGCTCCGGACGTGACCCTGTCGGGGAGCAGTTGACAGGGCCATGCCTATAGAGCGGCGTTAGGGAGCCCCCGAGCATCGATAGCCCGGGGCTTGTCTTCTTGTGCCCGAGCCTTGGCTGACGTCGTTAGCTAGGCCAGGATGCGCCATAGATCGGGTGCCCGGGGCTCGGGCGAGCCCCAGGTGGAGGTCAGGGCCAAGTCAGGCTTGGCCGAGTCTCTTTACCAGAGGGTGCGCGCGAGTGTGTCCGATGGGCATAGCCCCTGAGCCCCCGGGCGATCCTGAGGGGGTCGATCAGGGGGGTCTTATTCGGTCGGGAACCATTAGACCTGAGGCTTAACATACCTATATGTTAGGATCTCGTCACTTCTCCTTTCCAGATCATCCCTATATCGCTGCCTCACCCATGGCCCTCGACTCGTGCAGCACGTCTGCTTCATCGCCTGCTGTGGGGATCCAAAAGGAGCACTTGAGGTGCCATGTCATTCTCAGTAGTGGGAGGATAGACGGTGGGACAACAAGTGGCCGGTGGCACAATTGGTATACGACTGCCTACGAGCAAGGTACGATATGACCCGGGACTGAAGGTTCCACCTTTAGTCACGGGATTGTTGTCCCGGCGCGGTAACCGGGACTAGAGGCCGTTACCGCCCGGGACAAGTCCATCCTGTAGTAGTGATGGCGGCTGCACTACATGGGCTTGACAGCCTAAAAGACATGAGGAGACATAGCGATGTGAGGACGCAAGGAGGCGAGAGGTGGCGAGAAGGGAGGAAGAAGACATGTTCTAACAAGTGGGTCAGGGCACCAGATGTTATTTTGCAAATGTTCGTCTTCTCTCGGGGCAGAAATAGTTATTTTAATTGGTGTGGTATCTTTTTGCAAATTAATACATTGCTAGTATGCCAGTCAATTCCACTTTTTTTCTTTATCCATTGGTCACTTGACATCAATTTAGATGTCGTTAGCAAATTTTTTTATTATTTTGTGGCTGCAACCATTAGCATTAGTTAGCACATCAGATCTTGTAATTGCAGCCACAAATTTGGTCAGGTAATCAGTTGTAGTCATCCAATTGTATAAGGAAATTGCATAAATGACTGAAACAGTACTTAGAGTGCGCAACAATCTTCTATCTCAAATGATTGAAAGGCGGGGTCAGTTCTTTGAGGATGAAACTAAACATGTCCAGATGCGGTTTTCTGACAGGACTAGATTAGACCACTAGATAGTTGGACGGATCTAACCTATGTGCTTTGAGTAATCGGATAACTGGATGAGAAGCGTATCTAGGAGACTCGTGAAACTGGATTGTAAAAACTTTGTGATCCAGAGTGAAATGCGGAGGGATGAATTCAGAATAAAGACGGTGCACACTTTGGTAGTTGATTGATCAAAGCATCCGGAGTGGAGCAAAGTTACGAGATTATGTATGTGAGCAATGATCAAGTGATGTGATGTACGAGGAGAGGTTGATATTGGTGAAAGGACTTGTGTACAGCCATCTGAGGCTACCAACAACCAACAGAATAAAAGGATTGCCTTATCTATCAGGATCTCATCTTGATTGTTTTTTTTTTCTTTTAGAAAAAAAAATCGTGATGCTCAAAGCACACTATGAATTACTCAAAGTTGTCGCCATGTTCTTTTGTAAGATGTATTAGCATTTTCATTTATGCTCTAATATATAACGCTATAACAAGGCAGCAGGCCATTAAAAAGTATACGACTTATCTGTGGGCCTATGCCTAACCAAAGAACATAGAGAGAGTAATGATGTATTTAGTTGAGCTGTGGCTTCTAGAAAAATTGAAAAAATTATTGTGGATTGTAGGCTATGAAAAAACTGAAAGCCGTTTGGTTGAACAGTTTTGGCTTCTGAAAAACCTAATGTCAACGGTTCCCACATGTCAACCACATAATAATGCATATTTCTTTTTTTTAATTTTTCTGTTTCTTCGTTAGGAGGGGAGCCGCAGCGGCCGCCCCTTCCCAGTGGGTAGACGTCAACGGGAACCTGTCTGTGGAGATTGAGGAGGAGGGCCACCTCCACGCGCAGCCGAGGCCTCCCTCGCGGAGGCCGAGTTCTACATCGGTCGTCCCTCCAAGGCCATGTCCTCCACCCACTCCGCAAGCGCGACCACCTCACCGCCAAGATTCTTTTTATTAGGAACTTGTATCCATAGAGGAGGAGCTGGCAACAGATATAGCATTCCTCTGTCCTTTAGAAGAATGAGATAAGATACAAATATTATAAAACAAAAAGGCTATAACATACCGGAGGAGATTGATACATCTGTGCAAAGCGATGCAATACTTTCCTGCTGGTAGCAAATATACTGTGACATTGTCAACGTAAAGTATCATATATGCTTAAATATTTACTTGTGACCAAAATCTGAGGTTGCATCTCGATTTATTCTCTTTGTTAGTGAAGTGGCAAAGTTTACCTCATATTATATTATATATATGATCTGTGGTCGTGCATGCATGTGGACGTGTTCTTAGCCTTTGAGAGGCTTCATTGTGGTGCCATAGAGAACCTCCTATCGCATATTGGTGTACCTTCTCTTCTGTGTTGGCCATTGGAGGCCGTTACTCCCCTGCAGTTGAACATTATTGTTTTTTTGTCTCTGGCTTTAGGTTCCTTTTTTTTCTGAAGAAGCAATGTCTGTGAATAATCAAACATGAATAAGGAAACAGGCTCCCGTAGGTTTTGCTCAGCTTTTACAGGTTATTCCTTTAATAATTACGCAGAAGCTACGTGTAAATGATCAATATTTGTTGAGAAACCATATTTGTTTCAGTTTTAAGTCTTGCAGAGGATACTTGATTTTTTTTATCTTTTAGAGACTACTCCCTTAATTCCAAAATGTAGGGTTTTTTATTTTTGTCCTATTCATCCTCTCTAACTTCGATTAAAAAAATAGAAAATGTGCCAACATGCAAAACATCAAATTACTTTCAATAATTTCGGCATGAAATATGTTTTGATAGTGCGTTTATTTGGTGTCCTACTTGTTAATGTACCGTATTTGTAAACATGGTAAAAGTTAGAGAAATTTTGTCACTTAATTATGGCAAAAACAACATCCTCTAAACTTTTGAATGTAGAAATTTCATGTGCAGCAGCAATTTGATTCGCCCACAAATTCCATGAAAAGATATATGTCACATTACTCAACAACTGATCAGAAGTCTGAGAACAATCAAATTACAGATTGTAAAATGGCAGCCAATAATAAATTACGGATGGGTGTGGAAAATTGAATGGACCAGGAGCCCACGCAGGTGGTTGATTGATCGCACTGGGAGGAGTGGTAGAGCAAAGTGGAGTTAGCAGTGATCAAGTGATTTGACATCGTGATTATACGAGGAGAGCTAGGTTAGAATTGGCGAAAGGGTATGTAGCCATCAGAGGCTGGCAACCAACAAAAACGAGGATTGCTGGCCTCAGCTATATATCAAGAACAAATCATGGTTGCTTTCTTTCATGGGTAGAGAACAGAGCTTTACTCTCGGTGAGAAATCCCCTCTAGTCTCGGTTCCCCACCTCGGACCAAGCATCCGGGACTAAAGAGGAGTCCTTTAGTCCCGGGTCTGGAACCGGGACTAAAGGTGCCTCCTGACATGCCACGATGGCTGGCACCTTTAGTCCCGGTTGGTAATACGAACCGGGACTAAAGGTTTTTTTTTCTTTTCTTTTTATTTTTTTGTTTTCTTTTCAAAATAGGTTTTCGAAGTCGTATTGTACGCTGCTAATTATATATTTATACGTGCGTATAGTATGTTTCGGTTCAAGCACAATGAACGTATTAAATCACACAATTCAAGCATAGAAATATATATATATATATATGCATGCATGCATCATATATATATTTACATGCATGCATGCATATGTGTATTTTATATTATATTATTTCATGTGCATATATTACAAAATATTGCATTACAGTTGTTGTGATATATAACAAGTTTCCTCTCATCCTCTAGTTTGGCTTCCATGGCAGTGTTGGGTCGAAGTAGAACTCGCCCTTAGAATCGATGACCCGCTCATTAAAAAATCCGGCTATAGACTCTTGAATTGTTTTGATTTGGTCTTGCCGTATGACCTTTTCCTCCAACCATCGAGCCTACAGGTTTGAATTAAAGGAAAATAAATTAATATATGTATATATATATAAAGACATAGTAACACAATCAATAATAATAATTAAATGAATATATAGTGTATTTTTAACGTACTTTGAGTCTCTCTGTAGGAGTTCTTTGGGAGACCACCTTGATAAACTTACAAACATAGTAACTACAGTAGTTGTTCCCCTGTTCCTGCCTCAAACACCACTATACGAGAAAAAGATTTGTCATCCCATTTGGTGATCCAATGAAAGCTATATGTTTAATTAATAAAGATGATGCGATTTAGGGGACTTACTTTCAAAGGGATTATATTCAGTGGCGCTTTGCATTTTTCCATGTGTTGCTTCCAATAAAGGTTTTCTAAACACTGCCCAATAAAAAATTTGCCACGTCATCAGATATAGTTAATCATCATGTTTGTGTGTATATATAGTTGCTAGAGATACCGAAATTACCTCTGGATAATATTTATTATATCTTGGTAGTCTTGTTGTGGTTTTCTCATCGAGTCATAGATTATCAAGTGACTTTTCACCAGATCGATGTCCATCAATATCCAGTGATTGCTGCATGTGTTTATAGGATATAACGCATAACACTCATTAATTAACTAGAATCAACATATGAGCCATTAAGGATGATCAACATTATTAACACTCACTTGAAGTTGTAGGGAAAGAGTATATCATTCTTGTGGCGTTGGTTCACTAAGAAGTTCATGAGGTTACTCTCTGACTCAGACTTCTAGTTAGTCTTTGGAGTAACTGGGTCTTTGAATACTATATGGGGATCAACAAAACCAATTTCATTGTAGCCTACCTTTCTGAGCTCTGTCATTGTAAATCTGCATATTATAGTACTTGTTAGGATAATTTATATGCATATACACACATATGATGAGTTTAATAATAGATCGAAAGAATTATTACTTATAGGCAATAGCAGCTAATGATAATTTTGTCCAGAGAGGTCAGGTGGCATAGTTGATGAAATTCTGCAAAGTCAACATACATAACATCATCGCCACGGAACCAATGTTTGTCTCTAATTCTGACACCAACGCAGAAGTCTTCACCGGTAGACGCCTGCATGTACCACTTGTTTAGCAGGTACATTTGCGTCCCCAGATCAGATAAGGCTTGAGGGTTGTATAGACTCTGGCCTAGTATAAATTTTTTCTTCCACATATCAACCTCCGCCGCACTCTCAATGTTTTCATCACCAAACATCTGGTAAAGGTCGAAACCAGTCTCATCAATAAATTCACCAAGGTGATCCAAATCGACATCCGGAGGTATGTTTGCCTGATGCATTAATCATAAATTCGAACCATATTCATTACCAACAACTAGCGGGGGGCTAATTGGTGCGATTGTTGTCCGAGTTGGGCAACTCCTTTCCCTGCCCGCTTCTTTTTCTATGCCGCCTCAATTGACTTGGTGAGAGTGCGGTCATAGTCCGTTAACGTTGATTTGGACGGCTTACGAGATTCCCGTTGTTGTTGCTAGTAAGAAGCCACCTTTTTTCTTAGAATATCTGGAGCTACGAAGAAGTACGGTTTCTCCTTGCTTCTTGATTCTTTTTAAGTTTGTCATAGAATCTAGACATATCTTTTTTATATGCATCAGTTCCTTCTTCCTTCTCTTCAGATATTATTTTGGGAATAGCCCTTGGTTTCACGGTGGCTTTCTTTGCCAGCGGGGACTGGTTCTTCGTTTGCGGGGCTGGTCTCTTGCTAGCACTTGGCTTCTTGGTAGGCGGGGGCAGGGGAGGCGTTGGAGACCTCCTTGGAGGTGGTGGCAGCAGCGTTGGAGACCTCCTTGGAGGTGGTGGCTGCAGCGTTGGAGACCTCCTTGGAGATGGTGTGGATGCAGCCTTGCCTTCCAACACAATGTCACCGTGCAGAGCACTATGATGATCTGGCGATTGAACAATTGGATTTAGGTTGGGGGAGGATCTGCTACAAAAAAAGGAATGACATATTATTATGAGCAGATAGTTAATTATTTAAGCCAATATAAATTAATGATGTAGTGTTTTCATCCGCACCTATGGTGAGGTAGTTCATGAGTAGGTGGAGCCGACATCCCGGGAATGATGATGTAGCGCTTGCGCCATAGAATGAATGTCTTCTCTGCTTCTCCTAGAATCTTTTCGCCATCACCTCCAGGAATGTCAAGAGGCAAATTACTAAAACCTTTTTTAGCTTTATCTACCGAGATGGTAGCATATCTTTCTTGGATTATATTCCCATGAATCCTTGGTGTCTTGGTTCGGTCGATAGGATTAACAAGACCGATAGCCACCTTGATTGTGGAATGCCCCTTTGGAATGAGTAGCTCACACGATGTACAAGGTTCAGTGACGTCATCCACAGGGAAGCACAGTCCTGTGTCCCCTTGATTTGGTATCTCCATGGAAGCGCAGCTGCTTTTCAACTGAACAATTTGGCTAATGTTGATTCCTGGCTCTGATGCCTGCTTGCTTGCACTCACTGTTATTTGCACTTGCCTTCTGATTTCCTCCTGCATTCTCGCTTCAAGGTTTTTTTCCCGCTCCTGTGCTTCACGCACCGCTTCTTACAACCTCTGGAGCCGCTGTGCCTCTTCTTCCTTCTTTCTCTGGCGACTTCTGTAGGAAGGTCTGTCCTGAGGGAATCCATGCTCCCACGAGACACTTCCTTTGCCTCTAGTTCGGCCACCATGTTCAATAGTCCCAATGGCATATGTCAGCTCATCCTTCTCTTTGTTGGGCCTGAACGCACCACTAGCAGTAGCTCTCTGAGCATAAAACAATCTTTCTGCTGCTTCTTGCAGTCTTGCACCATAAACGCACTCCCCTGTCTCCTGGTCCAGTGTTCCCCCATGAGCGAAAAAACAATTCTTTGCACGCTCTCCCCACTCGAGTGATTCGGGTGTGATACCCATGGCAAGAAGGTCTGCTTCCATTTTGTTCCACTTCTTAATGGCAGTCGGGTAGCCACCTGATCCTAAGTTATGGTGGTATGTCTTCTGTTGGGCATTACGTTGGTTCTTTATCACCCGACTCACACCCTCTTCCGACGTCTTGTCTTTGTACAAACTCATCCCAATAGGGCCTCTGCTTTGAGATCGGGCACGGGACAAGTAAAATCTGGTGCTATGTTCTTCTTGACATACGTCGTGTATAGGTATTTCTTCCAAGTCTGAAACTGGGTGGCCATCTTCTTCATTGCCCAATCCCTAACTCGCTCCTTCAATTCATCACCATCTATTATATCATCATAACCATCTATTTGGAGCGTGAAATGTACCAAGACATCTTTCCAAATTAACGTCTTGTCACGATCGGAGACAAAACTGATATGAGGAGCATTGGTCTTCTTCTTCCATTTATGGTCTTGATCGGGAGCCGGTCTTGTACAAGGTAACCACAAGTGGTGGTGCAATTTCGTTTTATTTGGCCCCGGTTCGGTGTATCCACATTGAACTCCGAGATGATGAAGCGGCCCTCCAATGGCTTTTTAGGACCTCGAACATTTTTACTCTTCGTTGTAGTTGTTGATATCGATCCAGAGGGCTACAAAACATAAACATTATTTTTAATGTCATGAGCACACATAAGACATATGATAATTATATAGCTAATAATAAAAAATATATACTTGGCCAATATGTTGTTGCTCATTTTGTTCAAGAGCTAATCTTGACTCCGTCATACGCATCCTCTTGCACGTTATTTTTAGCACCATCATCGCCGGCAACTTGAGTGCCAGTGTTGATCAAATTCATCATCAACTCCTCCTCATCCATGTTTCTCAGGTCGTCCATCTAGCTTCAGAAAACAAAACCAATATATAGTACGTCAAATCTTTGCTTACATGCGTAAAATCTACGAACAATATGCATTATTAAATCTTGCCCCTCGGTCACGGACGCAATTCTAGGGCGGCGGTGCTCCGCCGTATAAACCCTAAACCCTAAACGAGTAGGTTTTGATGGGTGAAGATTGGTTTGTATGATAAGAAGAATCAGGAAGCGAGTAGGTTTTGGCGGCGGTCCCGCCTGAAACAAAAGGGGGGCGTCGTTGCGCATTAGGTTTTATTAAACAAAAAATAGCGAGGCTCGCCTGAAAGAAAGGGGGCATCGTTGCGCGTCAAGTTTATGAGAACAATAAACGATGAGCCTCGCTTAAAAGAAAAGGGGGGCATTGCTGCAAACCAAAGTGACAACAAAATCGCACTGCATCCTGACTCGTCGAGTAAATGGCACCAAATAATGTTTACAATGATTGGAACCCTCGAAGAGGTTCACAACAACACGCCAAAAATGATCGAACGAGGGCAGCGGAACCGGCCTAAACCATAGGGCGAACGAGGGCAGCGGTGCTCCGCCGTATAAACCCTAAACCCTAGGGCGAACGAGGGCAGCGGTGCTCCGCCGTATAAACCCTAAACCCTAGGTCGAACGAGGGCGGCGGTGCTCTGCCGTATAAACCCTAGGGTGAACGAGGGTGGCGGTGCTCCGCCGTATACATAGAAATGCATGGCGCTTATAGATGGCGCGTATACACTAGAATTTTTTTCTGTTCCTTTGACGCTTTCTTTCTTATAATAGTTAGCGCGACAGATAATAATGCCCGTATGAACGCCGTGTGCGATGTGCCATGAAAATTAGTTAAGTATACGTTTGGGTTTGTGATCGATACACACATTTGTTGATGTACGTACGTATGCAAACCAAAGTGACAACCAAAGTATCAGTAGCTACTGTATCGAGCCATGAGTGAACTTGCCATGAGTGAACTTGCCTAAAACAGTGTGTTTCATGCATGGAGATGGAATAAGGCGGATCTGAGCAAGCACAGCATGCTCCTCATCATCGATCTGTTGGTCACGGTGTAGCCTGGAGATGGAATGGAGCAAGTAGCGTATACCTTGGGAATGGAGGAGAGGAAGCACAGCGTATACCTTGGCGGCCTCGTCGTCGCGCCGTGTCAACGCGGCGAGGGTACGTACGGTACCGGTGTGGCCACGTGTCTAGCGGGGGCGTCCGGGCAACAGTGGCGCCACGAGGTCGTCGGCGCGCGGGGTGGCATGGGGACCGTGGACGCGCCCGAGGCGGTGGCGACGACCGACGTTGGGCGGGGTGGCGGCGGCGTCCTCGGTGTGGCGGGCCGAGTGGCATGGGCGCAGGGGGAGAGGAATCGGCGAAGAACGCAAGAAAGAAGATGGCATTGGTATATATGTGCCACGCCTCTTTACTCCCAGTGACATCCCCCCACCGGGAATAAACGTCCTTTACTCCCGGTGCGTGTTACCAACTGGGAGTAAAGGTATACCTTTACTCCCGGTTTGTAACATGACCGAGGAATAAAAATTTTAATGGGAACCCGCAAGCTGCAACCCACCTTTACTCCCGGGTGGGCTTCCAACCCGGGAGTAAAGGTGGGCTGCAATTTCGTTTCTCACGTGTTTGAAGCAAATTTTTTTAATAGAAATGCAATAGTCTTGTTAAATACATAGTAAATTAAATAAAAGGCATAAAATTATTTTGTTAAAAATATGGATTTTCTTTTTCTTTATTGCACATAGGAAAAATCTATAACCTAACTTTTTTTATTTTTTGTTACAATTATAAAACATAATGTAACTGATATTTATTATTTCGTTAATGCAAAAATGTAGTGTTTAATTAAAATTATTAAAACTATTGGTTTTGGACAGGAAATTTATTTTCACATCATTTTAACGTTAATATTTTAATTTTTCATCACTCAATATCCTAATTTACCTTTTTGAGAGAGAAATCCCACCAAATCAAACATTGATTTAATTTGAAACCTGACATAATAAACATCTGAATTCACAATTATTACATAATATCTCAAACACACACTACATTAAATCACTATATCATCAAGTGGGCACAGCAGTGAACTTCTTCTTTACGTATGTCCCTTGGTTATGATCGCGTCGTAACCATGGTGTGTCCTCATCATTTACCAAGATGCTAGGGTCTTTGTTCACTTTGAAGGGCGGAATTCGGTCATCCTTTTCATAATCTTCTGACATGTCCGACTTGTCCTTAATTCCCACGATGGCTCTTTTCCCTGAAAGAACTATGTGGCGCTTTGTCTCTTTGGTTGAGTCATTATCGTTTTTCCCTCTTTTTGGTTTGGTAGACATATCATTGACATAGAACACCTGATTCACATCCTTGGCAAGGACGAATGGTTCGTCTTTGTACCCAATATTACTAAGGTCTACTGTTGTCATTCCATACTCCTTGTCTACTGTTATCCCGCCTCCGGTCACCTTGACCCATTGGCACTTGAACAATGGGATCTTCAAAGTAGGTGCATATTCTAATTCCCATATTTCATCTATGCGTCCATAATATGTCTTCTTATTCCCATTCGGGTCTGTGGCATCTATGCGAACACCACTATTTTGGTTGGTACTCCTTTTATCTTGGGCTACTGTGTAGAATATGTTCCCATTTATCTCGTACCCTTTGTATGTGATGATATGCCATGATGGTTGCATAGCCAATAAATACAGTTGCTCATGGATGCTCTCATCACCTTGACATTTTTTTCGCAACCAACCGCCGAAAGTTTCCATGTGCTTATGCGTAATCCAAGCTTCAGTCTTCCCTGGAAACTCGGATTGTAAGAGATCCTTCTGTGTCTCAATATACAGATCTACCAAAGAGGAGTTCTATAGAACTATGTAGTGCGCTTTATTGAAATAATCATCATCTGTACCAATATATGTTTTCCTCCCTAGTGTCTCCTTTCCGCTTAGTCTCCCCTCATGTCTCGATTCAGGAACACCAATCGAGTCAAGGTCGGGAATAAAGTCAACACAAAACTCAATGACCTCTTCTGTTCCATAGCCCTTGGCGATGCTTCCTTCTGGGCGTGCACGGTTGTGAACATATTTCTTCAGGACTCCCATGAATCTCTCTAAGGGAAACATGTTGTGTAGGAACACAGGACCGAGAATGAAAATCTCCTTGACTAGGTGAACTAGGAGGTGTGTCATGATATCAAAGAAGGAAGGAGGAACACCAACTCAAAGGCGACGAGACATTGAACCACATCATTACGTAGTTTAGCTAGATCATTTGGATCAATTGCCTTCCGAGAAATTGCATTGAGGAATGCACATAGCTTCACGGTGGCTAGGCGTACATTTGGAGGTAGAATTCCTCTTAATGCAATGGAAGTAATTGCGTCATGAGAACGTGACAGTCATGGGACTTTAAGTTCTGTAATTTCTTCTCGGCACATTTATAATACCCTTTATATTCGAGGAGAATCCAGATGGTACCTTGATGTTGTTTAAGCATTCAAACATGATTTCCTTCTCCTCTTTGCTTAGAGTGTAGCTGGCAGGATGTAAGTAATGGCGTCCATCATCTGTCTTCTCTAGATGTAGGTTGTCTCTTTCTCTCAAACAACGCAGGTCCTATCGTGCTTCAAATGTGTCCTTAGGCTTTCCATACACACCCATGAAGCCTAGCAGGTTCACACAAAGATTCTTCGTTAGGTGCATCACGTCGATCGAGCTATGGACCTCTAGGACTTGCCAATAGGGTAGGTCCCAAAATATGGACTTCTTCCACATGGGTGCGTGACCGTTAGCGTCGTTCGGAATAGGTTGGCTTCCATGTCCTTTTCCAAAGACGTCTTTCACATCATTGACCATATCAAGTACATCCTCACCGGTTCGGTTGTGAGGCTTGGTCAGGTGGTCTGCCTTCCCTTTAAAATGCTTGCCTTTCTTTCTTACGGGGTGATTTGCAGGAAGAAATCGACGATGGCCAAGGTACACGACCTTTCGACATTTTTTCAAGAATACACCTCTAATATCACCGAAGCAGTGTGTGCATGCATTATATCCCTTGTTTGACTGTCCTGAAATATTACTTAGAGCAGGCCAATCATTGATTGTTACGAACAACAATGCTCGCAGATCAAAGTGTTCCTATTTGTACTCATCCCACACACGTACACCTTCTTTATTCCACAAAATGAGAAGTTCGTCAATAAGTGGTCTCAGGTACACATCGATGTCATTATCAGGTTGCTTCGGGCCTTGGATGAGCACATGCATCATAATGAACTTCCGCTTCATGCATAACCAAGGAGGAATGTTGTAGATACTTAGAGTAACATGGCCAAGTGCTATGACTACTGTTACGCTCTCCAAAAGGATTGATACCATCGTACTTAAAGCAAACCTTAAGTTTCTTGCGTCATTTGCAAACTCCAGGAATTCTCGTCGATTGCTCTCCTTTGGGACCCATCAGTAGGGTGTCTCAACATATTGTCTACCTTACGGTCTTCTTTGTGCCATCGCAACAATTTTGCATGTTCTTTGTTTTTCGAACAGACGTTTCAAGCGTGGTATTATAGGAGCATACCACATAACCTTGGCGAGGATTTTCTTCCCATGGACGTTAGCCCTCAACATCACCAGGGTCATCTCTCTTTGATCTTATACCGTGATGCATGGCATACCGGGCATGCATCCAATTTCTCGTACTCTTTGCTTACGTGTGCAGGATGCGGTCATTAGGACATGCATGTATCTTCTCGATTTCTAGCCCCATAGGATGAGACAACTTGTTTTGCTTCATAGGTAGTGGCGGGCAATTCATTGTCCTTCGAAAGCATCTTCTTTTGGATTTTTAGTAACTCTCCAAATCCCTTGTCAGATACACCATTCTTTGCCTTCCATTGCAGCAATTCTAGTGTGGTTCCCAACTTTTTCTGCCCTGCATCACAAGTTGGGTACAACAATTTGTTGTGATCTTCTAGCATTCGCTCGAACTTGATCTTCTCCTTTTCACTTTCACATTCTCTTTGTGCGTCACGAATGACCTGACAAAGATCATCAGCAGGCTCATCTTCTGTGGCTACCTCTTCTTCAGCTTCTCCCATTGCAGTATCATTGAAGCACGCACCATCGGAAATAATATCATTGTCGTCCCATTGTTCTTCTTCACCTTCTTCCATTACAACGCTGGTTTCATGAAACCCGACTTGAACAAGTGTGAATGAAGAGTCCTTGAGCAAGGATATTCCACCGTATTCTTACATATGGCACATGGGCAGCACATGAAACCTTCGCGTTTGTTTGCCTCGGCCACACGTAACAAAGAATGCAGGCCGTCAATGAACTCTTGGGAGCGGCGATCAGCATTGTACATCCAATACCGGCTCATCTGCATTACATGACATAAATACCATATTAAAACCTAGATCATAATTAATTATTTATACAACATGTGTGTCACCACAAAAGGTACAAATTTATGAAAGCATCGCTACAATGTAGACAATCCCAACTACCACTAAAAGAACTAAAGCTAAAATACATTTCAGGAGCACAAGGATTTCACGACCAATCTCGACTAAAACAGACAGATCCCCCGATTGTGCAACATCTTTGGGCTTCTTCGGCTGGATCACTGCCTCATTAGCCACCGTATCTGCCTGTTGTGCAAGATATTTTTGCACGAGTTCAACATACTCTTCCTCCCAGTAGAAGCCTGAACATCGTCCACTGCCATCCCATTGAAATTAAAACAAAAAATTAGAACTTTAATCACAACCATCATGAAAATAGGTATAAACTAACCATAATCATTAAATACGATAAAATAACTCACATTGCGATCCGAACATTTGTAGAAGATACGATCCTTGTTGGGACCCTCCTTCTTCACTCGGTACTCCATCACAATCTTCGTCTCATCACGACACTTGCCGCATGGAATGAGAGGGAGGCCCGGCCTAAGTCGCTTTGGAAACCTATGAGAGGCCAAGGACCCGGAAGCAGTTGCCATCTACTCTCTATACTCATTTTTTAATACACTATAAATTTCTCATTTTATAAACAAATAAAATTTAGAAACTATAAAATTATCTATATCTCAAAAACATGTTTTAATAAATAACCATCCGTACTAGTTGACCTTGCTTATGTGATCATCTCGGTGAGCATTTCTCCACCGGACGGCACCGTACTTAGTCAAGAAAGAGCTCTGATTCTACGAGGAAGGGAACATGCTCGCCGAGATGAACACGGTCCACAAGTTCACCTAGCTACTTTAACCTTCTTTCATGTAAATATGCAAGCTTGAAGTGATTTTGAGCTCAAATTGCTTACAAATGAAAAAAAAATCACAATAAAGAACCATATATATATATATATATAGTGAACAAAATGAAATAAGACAATGGTAAAAAATGAGAGTATGAGATTAGTAACCTTTACAACTGAAGAATCGACGGAGGAATCGAAGAATGGATGGAGGAACAATGGAGGGAGGGAGGAAGCAAGAACACTAGTGCAGTGAGCTTCAAAATGTGCTGAGCTCGAGCTCGGGGAGGAAGAAGGAGACGGCCAGGATATAAAGGGGGGACCTTTAGTCCCGGTTGGTGGATCCAACCGGGACTAAAGGTAACTTTCCAACCCCGGGCGCAGCCACGATCCAGGAGTAGACCTTTACTCCCGGTTGAAGCCACCAACCGGGAGTAAAAGTATACCTTTAGTCCCGGTTGGTGGCTCCAACCAGGACTAAAGGTCCCTGCCACCTCTACCTGGCGCAGTAGCCGTTGGACCTTTAGTCCCGGTTGGAGCCATCAACCGGGACTAAAGGTATCTCTAGTCCCGGGCGTAAAAAATGCTGGGAGTAGAGCCCATTTTGACCGAGGATCAAAGATCTGTTCTCTACTAGTGTTTCTTTTAGCAAAAAAAATTATTGTGATGCCTAGGAAAAGATTATTATTCAAAGTTGACTAGAAAACATGGCATCAAAGTATATAAGCAACCTAATGATTTGCCAAAAATAATGCATATCTCAGATGTAATATCTGCTAACTCGGTGCTTCTCCTAATCAAGATCCAACACGGTGTTGATGTGGGTAGCAAGCAAGGATTACAGTGTGTTTGAGTAGTACAAGAGTAGTGCTCCCTAATTGTACTAATCAATCGTGTGAATTAGTTTATTAGCATATGCCAATGCAAAGGCTCAAAGTGCAAAGGCTAGTCGAACTTGAATAGCCTCTTGTACGTCTTGATGCCTCCTCTTATAGCCGTACGGTACAACCTTTAAGTCACTGGCTACAAGGATCCAAGCTTTTGCGTTCTCTGTGGCCGCAATGATCCTTCCTCGGTTGTCCTTTTAGAACTAAAAACAAACTCATCAACTAGATACTAATGTTACTTTTTTGACGAAAAGGAATGGTAACCTAGCTTAGCACTGCAGACTAAAATAAATGCAGGTGTTCGTTTCATTGTAGCCCATGTTAAGTTCTGTTTCATAGCTTTGACTAGCTAGAAGGCTTTTACTCTGTAGAGGAGGAGCTAGCAGAGAACATTCCTCTGGCTTTGTCTCGAATAAGACACAAATATTATTATGAAATATAAAAAGGTGGTGGCTGCGGATCGGAGATACAACGATATAGTGAAGCAAGTGATGCACGCAGTAACTTTCCTGGAAGCATATATGCCGTGACATGTTTAGTGCAAAGTAGCATGACTGGACCCTTAATTTGTGGCCAAAATCTGAGATTACGTCGACGAATCTTTGTATTAGTGTACGTGGAAGGGGACAAATAAAGTTGCTGCGTGGTCTGTGGTCGTTCGTGTAAGCATGTGGACGTTTTCCAAGCCTTTGAGAATCTGGAACCCATGAACTTCAATCGAATATTGGTATCCTCTTTTGTGCGTCCACGAGCAGACGAGCGGAGGCGGAGCATCGTCCTGCGGATGCATGCATGGTGGACTAGAGGTTTCTTTTTTTTTTTTTGATCGGTGGTGGACTAGAGGTTTTGACTGCCTTTTAGTTTCAATTTTCTGAAGACTGCATGCATGTCCGTCAATCAAATCTGAATCAGGAGACCATCTCGACCATCCATGTGAAGAGGATGCAATCAAACTTGAGACCTCGCTCCCCCAGAAGAGTCTGTCTAGCCAATAATGAGTGTTTTAGAAACTACTCACACGTGATTTTTGCCCATACATTTACACTGTCTTTTAGTTATATTTATAATGTCTTATTACTATATTTACACTTATTTCTTCAGCGTAATTTATTGAACCATGTGGTGTAATTCGGGATAACACGACTTATTGTAGATCCCAGATAACAAATTATTTCTATGGATTGCAAATATCAGAGAAATATATGTCAAATTGTACACAAATATCATCAAATTCTTCGCAAATTGATCACAAATTACAGAAAAATAACAAATTGCTGAGCATCCCGCAGCGGCGCCGGAGCTCGAAGGGGCCATGCTGGCGCCTGGGACGCCCGCTCGGTGGCTGATCGCGGAGAAGGGGCCACCAGAGCAGGGCAGGGGCAGCGCCGGAGCCGGCGCCGCCGCTTGGAAGTAGCCCGTGCCGTCGGGATGAGACAGGGCTTGCACGACGAAGGGGGCAGGGCTGGTCTGGGTCAAGCGGTGGAGGGAGGAGCGGCCGGCCTGGTGGCGGCCGGCAAGGAAGCAACGGCTGGGTGGGGTTCCATCGAGGCGACGGCGGCGGTGGGTAGGTGCTTGTGCGGGTGCAAGCGATGCAGCTGGGACTGGGCAGGCGAGATGTGAGTATGCGACCATCCAAGGGCCAGAAAATCGAGTGTCACGTGGCTCTAAAACACTCGTTTATAAATTAGCATTTCTCACACAGAATGGGGTCGGTCTTTATGAAGCTTTTGGCATGATTCTTATTTTGTGCGAACAAAAGGTATCATTGATTGATACTCAAAATGAAAACCTCCATAATTAATGGTCTTGTTTTTTTAATGGAATAATTGATTTTTTTTCCATGGAGCCGATTTCGCACAAGAACTTTGTAAAAATTTCACAGGTAACGTCTTGCTCACGTATGGATACGAACAAAACGACTGCTACGGTACTCCTTATTTAAAAATTTGCACGCATCCCAAAGCAATTCCATAATTATTTTCCGTTTATTAATTACTACCTGGACCTAGTTTGGGTCCGGATCAACCCACGTCCAGCCCATATCCAGCCAATTCACAACTGAAACGGGCCACGCGATCACGCTCAAAGTCGACGCCTGGCGGCAGCGCTCCTCGTCCTGTTGGATCACGGCATGCATGGGAGATATCCGCCGCGTCAGCTCTCGGTCAGCGAGGAATTCTACTGTAGAAAGTCAACCATTGGCGTCGTCGTAGCTACTCCTAACTGGCTAATTCTCAACATAGAGTCGGTATATATATTACGAACAGGCCAGCAGCATGCTCGATTTGGATGCGGCCAGTAGCGTCTTCACGATGCGAATTTGCAAAGTCAACCGGCAAGACGGCGGGCAGGACATTGGACGCGGCTAGATACTGGCATGTACGTGGGCACCGGCGGCGCACTTGGCCGCCGGTTAAGGGGTGGACACGGCCGATACCTCGAGAGCCGGCTTGTCTCTCTAGCGCCGCCGTTCTTCACCAGGACTCCAGGAGCGAGAAATCATCGTCGAGAGTGAGATGAGATCGTGATTGACTAGGTGCCCAGGTACCGGCTGGGCCAGCGCGGGTCTTGATGGATCTAGACGTGACATAGAAAAGTTAATTATAATCTTTGCTTTAAGATTCGTGCTA
This sequence comes from Miscanthus lutarioriparius, assembly GCA_904845875.1. NCBI lineage: Eukaryota > Viridiplantae > Streptophyta > Magnoliopsida > Poales > Poaceae > Miscanthus > Miscanthus lutarioriparius. Next base: position 28,699,757 of record CAJGYO010000015.1, read on the forward strand.
TTTTTTAAACAAGGAGTACCGGAGCAATTCTCAACAAAATGTATGATAGTCTCGACTCCCCAGGCAGCCAAATTGTAACTGAGAGGCTCATTTCACTTCTCCACAAAATAATCTTTGACATGTGGGCCCTATGCAAATAGATATTCCATTGGTTATATGACGTAATTATAAAGTCATAAGGATCCAATGATTTGGGCGTTTCTTTTTTTTCAAAAAAAAATCATATGGTTATATGTGGATCTGAGTTAAGGTAAAGAAAAAAAGCATTCCTCCAAATAAAATGGAGAAATCATCAGCAATCAGCATATGGGCCTTTCCACTCTGCTCATCTATTTAATCCCTCAGCTCAAGTGTTGTAGCGAGAAGAATCATTTGCCCGGATGCCACATGACAAACCTATTTGTAAAGCCTTATGCAGCCCAACTATTTCAAGGATCAGCCTATCTCATCTCAGCCAACAAGGCTATAACCCATGGACAGTGTAGCATTCTTATTATTATTATTTTTTTTTTTGCAAACTATGGGCACCGACTGTTATTTATGTTAAAAAATAATAAGAAATATATATATATACAAATACAGACATCCATGCTACTTAGTGATGCACACACGCACATAGTCATCATCACACTATAAAAGAGCGAGTTTTTCTGAGGGGACTCTTCCTCTATAATAACCATTCGATCTACACGCCGTGCTATGAGTCATCCGTCATCCGTGATCTTACATGTAAGATGTAAGACTCCTGTTCAATCTCAAATATAAGTTTTTGTAGACATATATGTCCCACACATGTATAGGTGCCTAATTAACGTAAATATGTTCCCAACGTATGTACGTACATATATCAACTATTTTAGTAGGACCATACTTATCACTCACGCTATAAAAGAACGAGTTTTTCTGAAGGGGTCTCTCCCTCTATAATAACCATTCGATCTACACGTCGTGCTATATGAGCCCTCCGTTATCCGTGATCTTATTTGTAAGATGGAAGACTCCTACTCAATTTCAAATACGAGTTTTTGTAGACATATATGTGCCACACATATATAGGTGACCAATTAACGTACATATGTTTGTACTTGTCCAGTATCAATTCATATTCTGATATATCAATTCATAGATTTGGTTTAAAGAAACTCAAAAGATAACATAATTATTAATAAATATTTTAGTTGTTTATTAATATATCAAACATAAATAAAACTATACATAAATATTACAATGTATATAGTGTTTTTTGTATTTGTAAAAATAAATTAAAATTTATAAAAGGAAAAGAAAGGATACAGTACAATCGGAATAGAAGGAGACAGGGAAAGGAAAAAAAGCAAGGCATGCAAAGAAGGAGCCATCGCTGTCTTGATAATGTTTCCTTTCTAATAACTAAATTAATTAAAAGGAAATTAATAAAAATCTAAACGCACGTTATTTTGTTTGTTATATGATAAAAAAGGAAGAAAAAACTAACACGTGAGAAAAATGCTGACTACCCCTCTTCTAATGGTGCGCCACATCCGGGAATAACGGATTGACCTTTCCAAGATTCGTTTTTTTAGAAATTATAAATTGGATTCTAACGGGCCACTCACATTAGGCAGCCCAATAGAGCACTGCACCTTCCACGCCTTGCATTACTTATAGTACCATATTATGAATGAACACCAGCTACAACGTGGAGGTGGAAATAAAACCAAGGCATGCAAACACAACACAATTCACACGTGAAAGATAGAATATCCCTTAAATCAAAATAATGTATGACAAAAAAAGGGTGAAAACCAAAAATCTAAACATGTTTGTAAGAAATAATGGGAAAAAAAGATCATGCAAAAAGGAAAAAAACATAAGGTTACATTGTTTATGAGGGCAAAAAGTAAAAAATATAACTTCTACGCCTTGCATTACTTGTAGTACCATATTGTGAATGAACAGCAGCTGTAACATGGAGGTGGAAATAAAACTAAGGCACGCAAAATAACACAATTCACACGTGAGGAACATACAATCCTCTAAATCAAAATAATGTATGACAAAAAAGGTGACTGAACATGTTTGTAAGAAATAATTAAAAAAAGGTCATGCAAAAAGGAAAAAACATAAGGTTACGTTTGATTATGAGGGCAAAAAGTAAAAAACATAAAGTTATGTTTAGATGGACCTGCTAAATAAATTAATGCTAAATTATTTAAGTCATAATTATTTTGCATCTAAAGATGCTTATTTATTTATATTTGTTCATTTAGTAAAGTCATAATCCTTTGCTACAGTAAATGCTGAGTAGCCAAGTATGAAAAGGATAACTGCTGGAAACATATAAGTAGTAAGCTCACTTTAAGATAAGTGCTCTCTTCTCCGACCTCCTTACACCCTTTGGTACACATATGAGATTACGACGGGTGAGGTTCTCCACCCATACAAGGATGGATTGAGCGATATATAGCTAACATACAAGCGATTTGAACCTTGTTTTACACGACCCAATCAAATCAATCGAGCACTTGCCATCTGTCTTTATTGTATATCGACAATTCAATTAATATTTCCATTGTATTTCAAATAGTTTTTAGAAACACGTGCGTGTCGCCATACTTATTTGCTAGTAATATAAACATCTCAATATTAATTAACACTTAGGCTCCGTTCGGTTAGAGCAAATCCGGCCTTGGAAACATTCCGGCCGTCGAAGGCGTATATAAATTTTAGTAACGAATCCGGCCGGGAATGCTTCCTGGGGTTCGTTCCCCAGGAAGCGAACAGGGCCTTAAGGAGCTGTTTGGTTGGGGCGCAAACTGATCCCCCTGGTTCGTGTTTAGTTGCGTCTGACTGTTACGGATCACAGCGTTTAACAGATACGGCCCAGTACAATGCCCATCCCGCTCGCCTTCCAGCGCTATCTGATCCCCTTGCGCAGTCAGAAGAAAAATCCCCGCCGGAAGACGCTCGCCCTCGCAGTCATCGTCGCTTCGCCGTCCACCCTGCAACGGGGAGGATTTGTTCTGCACGGCATCCTCGTCGACCCAGATCGCGCACCACAAGGGCGCCGAGCGCAGGAGAGGTGAGCGCAGGGGCGCCGGCCATGGCGGTATCGGACCACGGAGCCTTGGGCGCGGGAGCGCCGAGCTGCGGCGCAGCGGCGCAGAGGCATGGCCAGTGCAGCACATGCGCAAGGCAGATGGTTCTCAGCAGCAGAGGAAGGGAAGAGGACAGTCATCAACGAAGAAGATGTCACCAATGTTTCCCTTTCCATTACAGATACGAACCAAACAATCACTGGTTTCGGTTACAGTTTTTCAGATCACGGCGGTATCCATTCCATTGCCGTTTACATTTACGAGTCCTAACCAAACAGCACCTTAATATCATTGAAAAAAATTGTAAAAATACAATCATCCATTAAGTCAAGAATTCGAACATATTCCACTCAAGGGACCTAACTACAACCTATTTTCTAATTTGAGTAACCACAAAAACAAGTGAAAAAATTATGGTGTTCACATTCGTACGTGGGTATATATGTATTATGTAGCATCGACCAAATAATTAGGTCATACAAATATTCAAAAAAATTGAATCAAAATTCATTCAGAGTTTGTGCAAGGGTCTATATATGTATTATTGTTCCGTAGACGTCGACGCATGCTTGCTTGCGATGGAGAGCCTAGACCACGTGGACGGCGGGGCTGGGGCGGTTCACGAAGACGTCGACCACGTCCCTGTTGGGCAGCATCGCCGGCGCGGTTGCTTCAGCAGCGCAGCTTCTAGCGGAACCGCCGCCATCTGGGTGGCTCGGTGCAACCCGGAGCTCCTCGCGGGGAGGGCAGGGCTGAGCTTGGCGATGTTGACGAGGACGTGCTCGTCTTCAGCTGAGGGAAGCTTGCCGCTGGCATCGTTGCCCTCGGCAACCGCCACCGGCGTCTTGTTCATGTACAACACGTAGAGCACCATCTGGACCACGCCAAAGGTGAACCCAAGGACGTTTGGAATCTGCAGAGATATGATCGTTGTTTATCATCATCAGTAAGACACATCACGAAACTGCTAATGAATAAGTACCAATGAGATACATGGTGGTGGCAACAAATTAGATTGAATAGTTACCGCGACATATTTGTCCTTGATGAGGAGGCCGTAGAGGAACCAGACAACGGCGCTGAGGGTGAGCGAGAGGGAGAGGGAGAAGGGCATGTACTCCACGTTCTTCGTCTGGATCACGTGCCTCTGCACGTAGCCACCAACACGCATGCAATCCATCAGTAACACATGAAAACGGCGATACAGGATATTTGCCGAGTGACAGGGGCACTCGGCGAAGTCCCAAAAACACTCGGCAAACGACACTCGGCAAACTTGTTAACGGCAAACGCTAGTTTGCCGAGTGTTTTCTGTCGGGCACTCGACAAAAACGCCCAAAAAACACTCAGCAAACTTTTTTTCAAAAAAAAATAAAAAAAAAGCACACCGGGGAAGAATGGAGGGCCCCACCACGCCGCACCACCACCATCCACGCCACCGCCACCATGCCGGGGAAGAAGGGAGGGCCCCACCATGCAACACCACCACCGCGCCACCAGCAAAGCCGCCTCCTCGAGCCGCTCGCCACAGCGACGTCGTCATCCGCGACCATCGCGGGCTCCTACTCGCCACGCCGATGAGCTGCGACACCCTCGCCGCGGCCACCTCTGCTTGCCGTCACTAGGAAGCCACGGTGTCGAGCCTCCACCGCCGTGCCATCCACCTCGACGAGCCTCACCCAAGCCCGTCCTCGACAGCGTCGCGCGTCACCCGTTCCTTCCTCGTGGAGCTACGAACACCGACGAGCACGCCACCGGATCCGCCGCTCCTCCCTCCGCCACCACCACCACGCCCGTCACCGCCGGATCTGGAGAGGGAGGGCCGGGAGGGGGGCGGTGCCACCGGATCCGGAGAGGGAGGGCTGGGAAGGGGGCAGCGCAGCCGGATCCAGGAGAGGGAGGGCGGGCCGCGCCGGTGAGGGAGGAGGGGAGGGCGGGCCGCGCCGACGAGGGAGGAGGGGAGGGGGGCCGCGCCGGAGAGGGAGGAGGGGAGGGTGGGCCACGCCAGCGAGGGAGGAGGGGAGGACGGGCCGCGACGACGAGTGAGGAGGGGAGGGCGGGCTGCTCCGGCGAGGGAGGAGGGGAGGGCAAGCCGCGCCGGCGCCGGAGAGGGAGGAGGGTGCGGCGCGTGCGCGTGCGCGGAGAAGGGGAGGGGGCGCTGGGGGTGGGAGGAGAGAGAAGTGGTGGGGACGGGAGGGTGGCACGGGTGCTGGACGCAGTTAGGTTAAGTAGATATTTTTGTTGTTTGCCTAGTGTCTCAGATGGGACACTCAGGCATTTTTTTTAATTTTTTTTCTTCTCCTACTACTTTTTTGTGAGTGTTTTAGATCTGAGCGCTCGGCAAAGTTTGTTTTTTTATTTTTTTTCTTCTCCTTCTTTTTCAGAAAAAAGATTTTATTTTTGTTTGCTGAGTGTATTTTTTTAACACTAGGCAAATAACCTCTTTGCCGAGTGTTTTTGTTTTGACACTCGGCAAAACGTCCTGTTTGCCGAGTGTTTTTAGCGCCGCACTCGGCAAATAACTTGTTCGCTGAGTGCCCGAGAAAATACACTCGGCGAACATAAAAACACTCGGCAAATTTGAGGATTCCGGTAGTCGACACTGATGATACGGTGATTGGGTTCATCTGTCCATGCATCCACAGAGTGCTATGCTCACCATGATGCTGAGCGGCGCGACGAAGACACTGATGGAGAAGCCGACGCAGATCCATCCGAGCATGACAACGCGCTTATCACCCTTGAAGAGGAGAAGGGTGAGGAGGAGGATGACACCAAAGACGCCTACATTGAGGAGGAGCATGATCTTGGCCGTGAACATCTTGGCTTTCTTTGGTGCATAGACGAAGTACATGACGATGTAGATGGTCTCGATCACGCAGCCGGCTGCGTTGATGGTGATGAGGAAGGTCTCGTTGGACTTGATCAGTGTATAGAAGATCCACAGCATGGCGCTAAACAGGGCAACCACGTAGGGAGCCGACTGGAAACCCTCCGTCGACTTGCTCTTGTAGATGCGGTAGAACGTTGGTCTGTATAGCATGGGCGCAAGGATCATCAGACACGAGCATACCAATTTCAAATCAAATAATTAAAATAACGGATCGAAATGTATAGCAGTACGTGTTTCAATTCAATGATGAACCTCTGATGAAGTAGTGATAATTTAGCAAGTTATGTCACTTACATCGGGGCCAGGAAGGTCATGACGGAGATGACGTTGCCAGCAAAGCAAAAAAAATAAAGGGCGCCAAGATCAGCCATTTGCAAAAGTTGCCAAAGAGAGCCCAACTAAAGCTGGGATAAGTTTTGATAAGCTGACAAGCTTTACATCTCCGGCCGGACTAATTTGCCTTTTGTTGTGAGCAAAGATTGGCGAGGCTTTATTGTTAATTTGCAAGGCGAGGTTTTTGTGGTATATTGCAGTAGTGCACTATGACGTCACCAGACCCATCATGTGCTAAGATAACCCCAAATGTCTCAAAACACCGGTTGCTAGCTCGACACGTAGTCTATTACGAGAAATGTATAGGCCAACAAAAGCATTGATCAAAGATGACAGCGGTGATAAAATCTAGTGATGCATGCTTCTCGTGCAACTAAGCTAAGTGATAGTGATTATGACCACAAGAAACGTCTTATTTTGGGAAACGCTTGGAAGGCAGCACAGGCTCCTCTACTATTGGTTAACGATCGAAGAAGGGCAAATTTCACTAAGTGGCTTCTATAGAACCAGGCACTAACAGCTAACGAATGACAAGATATTTCTTAGTACACAATTATAGCAAAATGTAAAGTGCATGCTAATGTATGGAACATAATACAAAAGATGAATATTTGCAAAATTCATGGCCTTGCAGCTCTTCTTCAGTGAAAATATAACATATATATATACATAGGAGGCCGAAAGCGAATGCCCAGGGGTGCTGCAGAGATAGGCCTGCCATTTCGACACAAAAGGGTGCTAGAGATAATACTGTTGCAATGAAGCTATACAATTGAACTAATAGTCGTTGCTGGTGTGTTATGGTGATGATTTGTTAGGCTCTGGAACTACTTCTCTTCCTCCCTTTTCCCTTTGGCCCTTGCAGGAGGGCACGAAGAGCTCTGAGAGGAGTTTTCTGTGTTGTTGTCAGAATCTCTGGCAATGCACTACCGGAAACAGGGGGAAATATTTGCAGAGTGCCAAAATATTTGCCGAGCGCATTCCATCGGACACTCGGCAAAAAAATAATTTGCTGAGTACTGCAGAAACCACACTCGGCAAAATAATGGCACTCGGCATACCAAACTCTTTGCCTAGTGCTGAAAAAAGACCACTCGGCAAACTAGAAAAAAACACTCGGCAAAATACAGACACACGGCAAAAAAACCACAACGTGGACATCCGTCAGTTAGTGTGCCTGCCATTAGGAGTTTGCCGAGTGTCCGTTAGTGGCACTCGGCAAAGAAGTAAGTTTGCCGAGTGTTTTCCTTTAGCACTCAGCAAAGAAATAATTTTGCCGAGTGTTTTTTTTACTCGGCAAATAAATAAGTTTTTTTTCTTTTCTGACCATGAAACTTTTTCTACTCTCCACATACAACGTGTGGTACTCCATGTTAAGATTTGATATATTTCTGAATCTGTTTGCTATATTTAATTAATTTCTTAAATTTCAAGGAATTTTTTGGTATAAGTCAAATTTGAATTGCAAGTGATTCAAATAATAGAATAAAATGAGTAGAAAAATGATATTCATGTTATTGAGTCCGATGTGAGGCCTTATGCAGGAAATGAAAAGAAATTTCGAAGATCTTGTTCAGGAAACACGACCATGAACGTGTGGCCGAATGGTTTTTAAATTTTAAAAAAGCAAACGAAGTTTGAAAATCATGAGATTTGTCAAGATCTCATGATATCATACGTGGAGGCCATGGTAAAAAGTTGAGAATGTTTCACACAATCTGTCATGTACGATGTTTACAAACCGAAGTATCTTAGAAGAAGAATCGTAGCGTTGAGAAGGATTCGGTAGGATTTAGAGTCAAAGTGACAGTCGAACTGGGGTTTGACTTCAAAACTTTTTGTATAGACAATAGAGAACATAGATTGATTCATGTGAAATTTTGGTAATTTTTTGGATCTGTTTGATAATTTTAATTTATTAAGTGCAATTATAGGATTTTAATTGATATAGATTGAATTTGAGCTATAACTGCATGAAACAATAAGTTTTTTTCTCTTCTGACCTTGAAACTTTTTCTACTCTCCACATACAACATGTGGTACTTCATGTTAACATTTGGTATATTTCTGGATCTGTTTGCTATATTTAATTAATTTATTGAATTTCAAGGATTTTTTTGGTATAAGTCAAATTTGAACTGCAAAATATATATTGTTAAGTGAATTTGAGAAGGTATTTTCAAAGTACATTAGAACAAATTGAGAAAAACACGTTATGGAAAAGGAGAAAAATGAAAAAAAAATACGTTAGCCGAGTGCCTATGATCTAACACTCAGCAAAACTGAGGTTGGCCGAGTGTCAGACATGGAACACTCGGCGAACCGCTTCACGGCCCCCCCACACACAGTAGTTTATGGTTCGAAAATGAAAAAAACAAAATGGGTTTGCCGAGTGCCTGTGATCTAGCACTCGGCAAACCTTGGCTTTGTCGAGTACTGGATCGCGAGCACTCGGCAAACCTCCATCGTACACAACGCCGCCCGCACACACACGCACACATGCGCACCCGCACCCGCACACACGCATAGCCAGCCGCTGGCCCCGGCTCCACGCCTGCGCTAGCCAACGGCCCCGCTCCTGCGCCGCGCCCGCGCTAGCCGCTGGTACCGGGCCCGCGCCAACCGTCGGCCTCGTGTCCGCGCCAACTGCCGGCTTCCCATGCCCGGCACTCGGCCTCCCGCGCCACGGCTGGCCCCACGCCCGCGCCCCGCCTGCTCTAGTGGTTGCCACTGGCTGCCCCGCTCGGCTGCGCCATTGCCAGCTCGCGGCGTCGTGCGCACGGCCGCGCCCCTTTCGCGCTCGTCCAAGAGCCCAAGCCGAGCAGGAGCAGGCGAGCTGCCTCATCCACAGCCACCCTCATCGCCCCATGCGTCGTCCCCCCGACGCCCTGCGCTGTGCCCATCACCGCCGCACCGTGGCCGCCGGCCCCCTGTGCCGACCCTGGCCCCGGCCCCGCCACCCCTGCTCATCAATCAGGTAAGCACCCTGGAATTCTAGAATGACTAATCATTGAAACATTATTTTGTAAGCACCCTATTTTAGCAACATTACCTTATCTGGTGACACTAGCATAGCAATGTGTTAATGTTAGTACCCATAATAGTTGATGGAAACGTAAACATGTTATTGCTCTTAAGGCACTACTTTCACAATTTGCCGCTAATTGAATGCACTAGAATTTGATATCGTTGTGTGAGCATCATTTATTTAGCAGAGCTCCTTCTGTTTTCACATGAAATAGTTACATGTTTTGGAGCATATGATGTGTCAATTGAGGATGAAGCTACATAGCAAATGCTAACATGATTTTGTCTACTGGGATTGGAAGCAGAATAAACTCTTATGTACTTTCATATCTAAATCTGAATAGTACCTGCTATTGCTAGATGTTCGATTAGATTTTATTCTTAATTCGATCTAATGGTCTGATGAGTGTTATATTGCTGTGTATGTGGTTGTCGGCCATCATGCCGTTGGTTTGTTGCAGGTTTTGGTTACCTCACCGTGCAGGGGAGGTACTGCCGAAATTTATAATTAACACTATTATGTTCCTTTGTTGCAGGAGAGGCTATTGCAAAGATCATTCCCCACCGTCCTCGACTCGTCACTTTATAGGACAACAAGGTGAGACATCCTACATCCCTTTTTCCATATGATGTTCATATATCACGTAACCTAGCTAGGTGTCTCCCGTTCGAAAGAGATACGGTTGGAAATATGCAAATCTTTGCATATCTATAACCGTATCTGTTTTAAATTATCCATGTTTTTTGGACAGCCCGAGTATGTGTAGATGGGGTTAGTTTCCATGCTATACTCCGATCCGAGACAGAGTTTCGGCAGCATCTCCCTGTTGTTCTATACATCGCATTTATTGAACATTCTTGAAATAATGACTAGATACATCGCGTCTATATGTAGGATTTCTTTAGATGCGAGGAGGGATACGAGGCCAAGGCGGATGCTGTGGCTGACAAAGCCACCAAAAAACTCGTTAAGGACATGCACTATGTGGCGTGCATCCAGGCCGTGATCCAATACCACGCGAAAATTTTTAGAGTAAGGCTCCCTAAAAGTGCGGCAAGAACCATGAGGCTGACCCGGAACAATACCTAAAGGTAAATATAGAACATTAATACTTATTTTTTCTGAGATTAATTACGCTTAATTTCATCTTCTTATATGTCATATACTTGATGACGTAGGTGCCTCTGTGGTGGTGCGCCTACGATATGCAGTGCTGGGGCCGGATGTTTGACAGGTGGTGCGACCCCGCGTGGGAGGAGAATCACAATGCTTGCTGGGAGTGGCGTTTGCTGATGCCTGGTGCACCACACCATCAAGGCAACCTCAACCTCTCAAAATACGCGGCTAGATGGGTACGCGAATTTATTTCTTTATTCTAACGCTCAACTCTGCATAATTTCTAATCATATTGCTTTTTTTTTGCAGCCGGCGGCACATGGTGGCAAGCCTTGCTCCTAGTTCATGACATATGACTTGGCCCACAAGGGCAAGGCAACGGCAAGGGCCGGGCTGGATAAGGGCCGGGCTGGATACACATCGATGGCAAGGGCCGTCCATGGCCTAGAGTATGATCCGAGCGCCCATGACATTGATGGAGAAGTGGTCATAAGGGAGAGAGGAGGCAAAAAGCATGGCCGGTTCTGGATTGGTGATGGCAGAATCGACACGGCCAGTACTCCCACTCTCTCCCAGATTCGAGCACGGAGCACGAGTTCCAGCCCGGCGATACGCCCACGGTCGGACTCTACACGGTTCTAGATGAACGCACTCCAAGTTATTTCTGTTTTATTCATCATTCATTGATTTTTACGTACTTTTACATTGCATTGTAACATTTGGATGAAATATTGTAGGATCAGCTGGAACAAGAAACGAGGCGTCGAGAGGAGCTAGAGGCGAAGATGGAGGCAGAGCGGCAAAGGGTGGAGGCAGAGCGGCAGAGGATGGAGGCAGAGCGGCTGCAGATGTTTGAATATATGACGGGTGTTTGTGCTGCAATTGGTGAACCTCCGCCACTGATGCCAGTCCCTCCTCCTCAACCTGCTCCAAATATTGTTTCAGGCACTGTGAGTCACTTTACAACCTTATAATCACCGTTTCTAGTTTATGCAGAATCAATCTTACAAAGATGCCCAGACACTAGAAACTTAGTGACTAATGCTATATGTTTGTTACCAACTAGTACTTAAGCAATCATACTAGAGCACAATGCAACTGAGAAGATATTGCTGATAGTTGCAAGGGTTATACTAGTTAGGCAGCAGAGAGACTATACGTGTTGTTCAATCTTGTTTCACACATACAATCTCTTCTCCTTTATGCTGAATCAATCGGCGGCATCGCATGAGCCTCATGACCTAGCTAGCTTGGTCGCAGTGGAACCCGTGGCCTAAGTGACTACTTGTGATTTTATTTGCATTTGTGGATTACCTATGACTACTTGTGACTATTCGTAGTTGTGACTGAACCTACTAGTGATTTTGACGTTTATTTGCATTTATGTGTGGTCGATATATCTATATGAACTGCCTGCGATACCTATTGTGAACTATATGTGATGCCTGTAATGTTTATTTAAGTGGGGTATGTTATACGTGACGGAACAATAAAAACTGGGAATATATGGTCGCTTTGCCGAGTGTTACACTCGGCAAAGAGGCCTTTTGTCGAGGGCCAGGGTAAAAACACTTGGCAAAGCAGACACGTGGCAAATTTCTGTGCATTCTGGGACTAAAATGGCTTCTTTGCCGAGTGTCTGCGCTGTGACACTCGGCAAAGAAGCCAACATTTGTACATTCTGGACCCTTCTTTGCCGAGTGTCTGCGCTGTGACACTCGGCAAAGATGGCAGGTTTGCTGATTGCTCGGGGTTTGACACTCGGCAAAGAAGGCAGGTTTGCCGAGTGTCAGATCTGGGACTCTCGGCAAACACGCCGTGACCGTCTTCGCGCCGTCGCGTTACTTTTTTTCGCCGAGCGTCGGTTTCAGCTCTCAGCAAAGTATTTACTGAGTGCCGCATAAAAAACACTCAGCAAAAAGACGTTTGCTGGCACTGTAGATGCCGTGTGCTGTTTGCCAAGTGTTACACTCGGCAAAGCCTTTGATGAGTGTTTTGTGGGCTTTGCCGAGTGCCTATGGCACACGACAAAGCCACTGTTATCGTTAGTGATGATATGCAGGCTGTGGGGGGCTTTATATAGGAGGGAGCACGCATGCCTTGGTATACATGTGAGTTGTGACATTGTGTACACATCTGCAGCCTGCACTAGGCTCTCCAATCACATGTAAACCCCAAACGACTAAGCATGGAATATAATTCAAAGATATGTTTGAATGATACATTTCTGGACATGATGAATAAATGTTTTTAATAAATTGATCTATATTAATAGAGATAATCATGGTCGTTGCGTAAAGAGTTAGCTTCGTGTAAGCTTTATGAGTATAATATATGGGCTAGTGCTAGGGTAGTACACTCCGAATTGTTGTGCACTGCCCGTGGATCTCTCCAACCTGCTTCGTTCGCGCGCATACATCATTAATTAATTAGGATCGACTAGGAGCTAGCCGCCACACAACAGCAAAATTGATCTTAACAACTTTCGACTCTAAAGACAGGTTTACTTCATTCCATTATCAGTTCAGCACCAAGTTATATCTTGTAATTTAACAATAAAATTATTCATTGTTTGGCGAAAATATTATAGAAGATGAAAACTGAATGGCACTTAACCATTCAGTCAATATTTGTCAACAACTAAAAGTTCTGCAGTACGTCATAAAATTCGTTTATTATCTAAAAAAACGTCACATAAAATTCGTTTACATATTAATTAAAATTAAAACGTATTGCTCTTTTAATTTGTAGTGTCTATACTGAATAAAAAGCGTCAAGTGGTAAAATACGCGTGGCTGACCTTGTGCCACTGTAATTCAACTACAGCAGATCCAGCATGTCCTCATTTTTAAATAGTACTGGAAATGTTAGTGAATAGGTTTCCCCCGGCTTGTTTTTCTATGCATATTGGTTGGTTTCCAATCAACTCAGCTATTATTATATATAGACATATACTTGAGATATTAAGGATTACTTGTGCTCCATATAACCATCTGATACACATGAGAAACCAATTACTATTTTATGAAATTATAATCTTCCTCCTGTTCTAAGTTGAGGCCGTAAAATGCGTTTACAACCTTATTATGCATGCTTCACTTTTTTTAAACAATTCTTCATGGAAATTAGTTTCCACTGCTCAGCTTCAAAACACTTCACAATTATGAAATGAAACGGCCTCTGATGGACAACATAAAACTATGTGTTTGACTCCTCACCGTGATTATTTGAGGCAAAATAAAGTAGCTAGTAGCTACTAAAGTGGCTTATTAAAAATGGGCCTCCATGTGGAAAAGAACGGTTTCAAATGGTTCTTTTGGAAAGTTGGTGTCCAGATGTGATCTCGACCATGAAATGTAATCTCCTTTGGCAGACATATACATCATAATAATGTACGGAGCCTGTTCTTTGTATATACGTGTACTTCACATATGTCATATATGATGAGCAAGGGCTCAATGCACGTAATATGTCTGCACCCTTCTGCCAATAAATCTTTTAAACCCTTCATTTAATAATAACATATCATATTTTAAAAGCTTTATGCAACCATCACTACTAGAGAACAGACTTTAGAACGATGTCCCAATTTGGCATTAGCCTCGGCATTTTTTGCCGCCGGGACTAAAGGACCCTTTAGTCCCGGTTCGTAATACCAACCGAGACTAAAGGTCCCTGCCAAACGGTCATCCGCGTGGCAGGGATCTTTAGTCCCGGCTGGTATTACCAGCCGGGACTAAAGGTTTTAGTCCCGGTTTGGGTGATATCCCAGAAATAAATATTAATCTTTAGTCCCGGTTTGGCCACCTAACCGGGACTAATTATGCGGGCCTATACAACGGCTCATTTCTTCCTCCCCGAGCCCGAGCCATTCCATTCAAACTCACTGCCTCTGTTCTTCAGCTTGCTGTTGTTCTTGCTCTCTCCCCCTCCATTGGTGTTGCTCTTCGATTTTGGAGGTAACAAACTTAATTCTCTTATGTTTTATCAGCAGCTTATCTCATTTTGCGATGTAGATGCATGTGTAACTTTATATGTTGGACTTTATTATGATTTTATATGTCATTTTTAGCTCAAAATCATATGATGATTTGCATATATGTTTGGATAAACAAAAGTTAAATTAGTTCATCAAAATCACGCCTCGCTCGTCCTCGCTGGAGCACGCGCCATCCTCGTCCCCGGTGGCTTACGTGATCTTAGAATTAATTTTTCCATGAAATGAAAAACTTAGAAAATAGTTAGAAAATTATAGAAAATTCGTACTAGTTGAACTTGCGGACCGTGATCATCTCGGCGAACATTTTCTCTGTCGAGCGGTAACGGACGTCAAGGAGGAGCTTTGATTCTACGAGGGAGAGCGGCAACGGTCGTGGAAGACCGTGTTCCCTTCCTCGTAGAATCGGAGCTCTTCCTTGGCCAAGTACGGTGCCGTCCGGTGGAGAAATGCTCGCCAAGATGATCACGTAAGCAAGGTCAACTAGTACGGATGGTTATTTATTGAAACATGTTTTTGAGCTATGTGATTTCTATGTCATTTTTAGCTCAAAATCACATGATGATTTACAATAGTAAAATCACTTGATAGTTTGATATTTTACTATTATACATAGTACATATTTCATGGTTTAGTTAGATAAATAAATAATTTTAGTTTTGTTTAAATATATTATTTTAGAAAATGTGAAATTTACTGAGAGTTTGCAAAAATAAGTATAGAAAGTAGATGACAATCGGTATCGGATCCTCGGCCTCTCGTTCGGTTCTATGAACGATCGAGGCCGAACTCCCTCTCATTATCTGCGGCAAGTGTAAGCGGAAGATTGTGATGGAGTACCGAAGTCAAGAGACAGGGACCCAACAAGGGTCATGTTTTCTACAAGTGCTCGAGATCGCGATGTGAGTTTCTTACGATTTGATTATTATGGCTAATTGACTCGCTTTTCTTGAATATTTTTGACTAAATATTTTTGGCTTTAATTTCGTGGGAGGCAATGGATGCGATGGTTGGTTGGGAGGAAGATTATGCTACATACATGCAGAATTCGGGTCTTTGGCGATGAGGCAAAGTGAGCCAAAGAGAGAAGCTTATTGATATTCAATGTAAGAATGATTTGTCTGTTTTTTAGTGCGCGCACGATCACGAAATAATTATGTTATTGAAGTACATTGTAGTTTTAGTTTGTTTAGTGATAGTTGGGATTGCTTACGTTGTAGCCAGGCTTAGTTAATTAATCAACCGTGTGTGTGTCATCTATGTTGTGTAATTATGTTCAAGGTTTTCATAATTTATCATGTAATACAGATTATGTCACGCCATTGGATGTACAATGCCGATCTCCGTTCCCAAGACTTTATTGAGGGCTTGCACTATTTCTTAGGTGTGGCCGAGACAAATAAGCGGGATGGTTTCATGTGCTGTCCATGTGCCCTATGTAAGAATTTAAAGGAATATTCAAGCTCAATGAGTCTTCATTCACATTTGCTTAAGTCAGGTTTCATGTCAAACTATATATGTTGGACTAAGCATGGAGAAAGCGGGGTCATGATGGTAGAAGGTGAATGAGAAGATTTAGACATTGATGACATTATTGCTCAGTATGGTGCCTTTGATGATACTACAATGGGAGGAGATGAAGAAGAGGTAGCGGTAGAAGATGATCTCGGTGATGCTCTTGGCGATGCCATTCGTGATGCACAACAAGAATGGGAAAGTGAAAAAGAGAAAGTTAAGTTCGAGCGCACCGGAAGAAGCCTCATAACCGAACCGGGGAAGATGTACTCGCAATGGTCAAGGATGTGAAAGTAGTATTTGGAAAGGGACAAGGCAGTGAATCTGTTCCCAAAGATGCTAAGGGACACGCACCCATGTGGAAGAAGAAGTCTATCTTTTGGGAGCTACCCTATTGGCAAGTCCTAGAGGTCCGCAACGCAATCGACGTGATGCACCTAACAAAGAATCTTTGTGTGAACCTATTAGGATTTATGGGTGTGTACGGGAAGCCAAAGGATTCACTTGAAGCACGCCAGGACTTCCAGGGCATGAAAGAACGAGACAACCTTCATCCAGAGAAGACAGATGATGGACGTCATTACTTAAGTCCTGCTAGCTACACGCTTAGCAAAGAAGAGATGGATAGCATGTTCGAATGTCTAAGGAGCATCAAGGTCCCATCGGGATTCTCCTCCAATATAAAGGGTATAATAAATGTGTCAGATAAGAAATTCCTAAACTTAAAGTCCCATGACTGCCACGTGCTTATGATGCAATTGCTTCTAGTTGCTTTAAAAGGAATTCTACCTCCACATGTACGTCTAGCCACCGTGAAGCTATGTGCATTCCTCAATGCAATTTCTCAGAAGGCAATCAATCCAGTGGAACTAGCTACTCTACAGAATGATGTGGTTCAATGTCTTGTCAGCTTTAAGTTGGTGTTCCCTCCATCCTTCTTTAATATCATGACACACCTCCTAGTTCATTTGGTGAAGGAGATTAGTATTCTTGGACCTGTGTTCTTACATAACATGTTCCCCTTCGAGAGGTTTATGGGAGTCTTGAAGAAATATGTGAAAGTCCGTTCTAAGCCTGAAGGAAGCATCGCCCAGGGCTATGGAACAGAGGAGGTCATTGAGTTCTATGTTGACTTTATTCCTAACCTTGCCCCGATTGGTGTTCCCGAATCACGACATGAGGGGAGACTCAGTGGTAAAGGAACTTTAGGGAAGAAAACATATATCGGCATGAAAGACGATTATTTCAATAAAGCACACTACACAGTTCTTCAGAACTCGTCATTGGTGCATCTGTACATCAAGATACATAAGGAGTTCTTATGATCCAAGTTTCCAGGGAAGACTGAAGCTTGGATTAGGCGTCAGCACATGGAAAGTTTCAGTGGTTGGTTGCGAAAAGAATGTCAAGGCAATGACAATATTGATGAGCAACTGTATTTGTTGGCTAGGCAGCCATCGTGGCATATCCTCACGTACCAAGGGTACGAGATAAATGGGAATACATTTTACACAGTTGCCCAAGATAAAAGGAGCACCAATCAAAATAGTGGTGTTCGCATAGATGGCACTGATCCAAATGGAAATATAGAAACATATTATGGCCGCATAGAAGAGATATGGGAACTAGACTACGCACCTAATTTTAAAGTCCCTTTGTTCCGGTGCCAATGCGTGAAGTGGACCGGAGGAGGGTAACAATCGACAAGGAGTATGGAATGACAACAAAGTGGACCTCAACAATATTGGGTACAAAGAGGAACCATTCGTCCTTGCTTTGCCGATGTGAGTCAGGTGTTCTATGTGAAAGACATGTCTACAAAATCAAAGAGAGGAAAACGAAGACATCAACTCAATGATCAATGAGCCAAAGCGCCCACATAATTCCTTTTTCTCGGGAAAATAAATATAGTGGGAATTGAAGACAAGTCGAGACATGTCGGAAGATTACGAAAGAAATGTCCAAATTCCACCCTTCATAGTGAAGAAAGATCCAAGCATCATGTTAAATGATGAAGACACTCCATGGTTACGACAAGATCATAACCAAGGGTCATACGTCAAGAAGAAATTCATCACAGCCCACATGATACAACGATGCATGTTTAATATATTATGTTTTAGAGACGGATATTATGTAATATGTTATGACTTCACAATTGTAGATCTTGCTGAGATGATCAAACTTGGTATTCAGAGTTTTTTCATCTGAGGTCATTTAGTGTCTCATTTGAGCAAGTTTGACCAAGTCAAATTTGTTCAAATGAAAAAACAACACTTTGACTCTAGTATTATGAACTCTAAATGACTTCAAATTGAAAAGTTTTGAATACCAAGTTTGTTAAACTCAAAAAGATCTACAATTGTTGTTTTGGTCAACTTTCTATTTGAGAAAGTTTGGATGGTTCAAATTTATGATTTTTAAATTTCGACGCCTATAAACTAGTTTTCGGAACCCTAGATTGTCTCAAATTGAAAAGTTTTGAATACCAAGTTTGTTCATCTCATCAATATCTACAATCCTTATATAGGCCATTTTTTCATTTAAGAAAGCTTGAACAAACTGTAGTTCAAATTTCACAAGTATGTGACATAGTTTTAGAAAGTCTATATGAGATTTAACAAGTTGTGACTAGTGTTTGATAAAAAATTCTCAAATGAGAAAATGAGCTATGTAATAATTGTAGATATTGCTGAGATGATCAAACTTGGTATTCAGAATTTTTTCATCTGAGGTCATTTAGTCTCTCATTTGAGCAAGTTTGACCAAGTCAAATTTGGTCAAATGAAAAAACAACACTTTGACTCTAGTATTATGAACTCTAAATGACTTCAAATTGAAAAGTTTTGAATACCAAGTTTGTTAAACTCAAAAAGATCTACAATTGTTGTTTTGGTCAACTTTCCATTTGAGAAAGTTTGAATGGTTCAAATTTGTGATTTTTAAATTTCGACGCCTACAAACTAGTTTTCGGAACCCCAGATTATCTCAAATTGAAAAGTTTTGAATACCAAGTTTGTTCAGCTCATCAATATCTACAATCCTTATATAGGACATTTTTTCATTTGAAAAAGTTGTAGAACAAAAAATACTATATTTTCTTTATTTTTATAGGTTCAACAAAAATTTCCTATCAATTTTGGTCAAAAACCGAGAAAAAATTGAAACATTGACGTTACAATAATGTGATAATAAATTTCCTATCGAATAATATTAGTTTTATTAATTTTAAGTTACAAATATATTTTTGCATTAATAAAATACTTAGTATTAGTAACATTTATATTCTATATTCATAAAAGAAATTAAAAACTTTTGGTTACAAAATTTTCCTATTTACAATAAATAATTAGTTAATCAATAGTATTTTTAAAATAAATATTGCAAAGTATTGAAGTTGCTATGGAATTAATTGATTAACCTAGTATTAAACAAAATCAAAATCCTGTGCCTTTCCAATTCTGTTGGCAAGGGTTGCCAAAATTTTCGGTGCCTTTCATTCCCGCCCAAAGCCAAGAATCGGGACTAAAGGGTGGGCGGCAATTTCGGTGTTCGTCAAAAATATTTTTAGTCCCCGGTGGTAACACCAACCAAAACTAAAAGCCTTTAGTCCGGCTTAGAAGATTTGAGCCGGGACTAAAGGGTTGGACCTTTAGTCCCGGTTAGTCTTACGGTAGGGACTAAATGTCCTTTAGTCTCGGTCGGTGTTACCAACCGGGACTAAAGGGTCCGACCCTATATATATCGAACGCCCTGCGTTCGTTTCATCTTCGATCTCGCCTCGTCGCTTAGCCTTAGCCCGCCCGATCCGCGCCATCCACCGTCGTGCCGAGCTCGTCTCTCGCCGCCGCCGCCGTCGTCGTCTACCCCCGCCCGGCCACGCCATTCTCCCGGCCCGCATCACGCGCCGCATCCCGTCGCCGCCGCCGCACCCGACCCCACCCTTCGTTGCCGACGCTTCCCGCGCGCCCACCGTATACCCTCCATCGAACTGATCTCGTCTGCTGCTCTCGATCGGCCATGTTTTTTAGATTTTTTTTACAAAGTCTCGGCCGTATGTTAGATTAAAATGTATTAAAATTTGATTAGTAGTTTATTGTTAGTTTTTTAGTTAGTTTTTTAGATAATTTTTGATATATGTTAGATTTAAATATATTAAAATTTAATTAGTACTTTATGTAGATAGTTTTTTTAGATAGTTTTTTATTATAGTTTTTGATATATGCTAGATTAAAATGTATTATCTATTACTAGTTTATCTAATTTCATGTTAGATTTATTTAATTGGATTTAGTAATTATATATTCTATCTCTCTATATATATCTAGAGAGATTATTTTATATGTATACATATGTACTTAATTATTTCTATATGTATATATACATGTACTTATTTTCATGTGTTGAGAGAGAGAGAAAATTGTATCTAGAGAGACATTCTATGTGTTATCACATGCATATCTAGAGATATAGACATATGCACTTATTTCTATGTGTTGAGAGAGAGAAAATATATTGTATCATTCTATGTGTATATATATACATGTACTTATTTCCATGTTTTTGGATCGAAAGTGTTTTTGATTCGATTCCAAAGCCTATACCTTATTATTGTTTATCCTTATGAAATATTATGTGTTATTATATTTAATTGGATTTAGTAATTCTATATGTGTTATCACATGTACTTATGTTATATACCATAGTAATTCTATCTATGTGTTATCTTGAAGATACAAATGGCTACTCCGGATGATGACATAATGGCGGATATTATCAACGCCGGCACCAATATGGATGTAGATGACACGAGTCAGTACTTTGCTGATTATGAGGATATCCTGAATACGCCGGTGGTTGAAGATCAACAAATTGTCGCGCAAGAAAATACTGGCGAGGTATATTCGATTATCTATCATCTCTTATAGATGCATGCATATGTATATTTGTTGTTAGTCGTTGTGTTTCTACTCATGTAGCCGGTCTCTGGATTTACATCAACCACCGACAAAAGTAGGAAAGTGTAACACCTCTGGTGTTTTGACCTAATACTAAAATTTGACATGTCATCATATGCATTGCAAAGCATTCATAAGGAAGAAAATTTGGAATGCATTCACTAAATAAGATTTGTTTCATAAGTTGTTATTTCATGTGATGTGTTTCAAAAACTCTAAATACAGATCATGACCACAAGGGTTAAATTTCATGTGATCATGTGAGGTCATATGTCCTTTGACTCAAATAATCCTAATGGGCCATGTTACTGGTCAAAAATCAAAATCTAAGTGAAAGGAAGAGAAATCAAATTTGAATTCATATTCAAATTACATAAGTCATTTTTGCCCCTTTTTACTAATTCAAAATCCATTTGGAATTTGGAGTTTTGACAAAAAGCAAAGTTGGAGCTTATTTTATAAGGATCAACTTTGGTATTCAAAGTTTTTCAAGTTTACATATAAAATTTGGAGTAATTTTGAAATGATTCAAATGCTCTAATGCACCCTAAATTCAAATTTCAAAATGGAGGCAGAATTTGAAAATGTTTCTAGAAGCAAAGTTGTAGAGTTTGAAAAATTGAACAACTTTCATTTTTGGAGATTTTCAACTTCTTTAGAAAATTTGTGAGTAATTCGAAAAAATAGTCTCAGTGGCAGTTCTGTAATTTATTCAAAAATCAACCAGAACAGGTCATCACCTCCCTGCTCGCCACCGAGCTGCCGCCGCCGATCTGTTTTTTCACCGCTTGCTATAGCGGTGACACGCCGATGTCACCGTGGCGAACCCGCCTGCATGTTGGCGGCCGGACGCCTTCTTCCAGGGCTATAAATAGCTCTGATCGCCGCCGCCGTCGTTCCCATTCTTCCCCTCCGCTTCGCTTCCGCCACCACGTAGTTCGCCGTCGCCGTAGGCATCGCCGAGCCGCGTCGGTCGTCCCAGCTACGCCAACGTGATCGCCTCGGTCTTGCGCTCCTCCTCGATTTGCTCATCGCTGGTGTTGGCGGAATCGCCTGGCGCAACCCGTCTTCCCGAGCCGGCCGGAGCTCGCCACCATCGCCCTCCCCCATGGCCAGCCGCTCCGGACCATCTCCGTCTTCACCGAGTCCACCATCGTGATCATAGTGAGCTCTCTGAACGTGTTTATCACTTCGCTTTATTCTCTCATCGATCGTAAATGCGTGGTTACGCCGTGGCGCCGCGTTGCCCGAGCCGCCATGGCGGGCGTGGAGCCTCCCGTGAGTCTTCTCGTCGTTCGAGGATTGGGTTAGATTCGCGACGTGGTGTAGAGCATGGTGGTACAATCCGTCTCTCCGGAGAAGCACCGCTGATGCGTTTTTTTGGCGGAGCTGGCAACGTAGCGCTGTCGTGCCTCTGTCTCTGTGTCGGCGACAATGGGGCCCAAAGTTGTCAAGCAGTGAGGAAGAAGAAAAAGTGAAAATTTTTATTTTCTGAATTTGTGAATAGTACTGAATCTTTGGAAATTTGTAGAAAAATAATCATAGCTCCAAAAATTCTGAAAATTTTTTTGTAGCTTCTGTACATGTTCTAGTATGATTTAAAAATTTGAAATTTGAAATTTGGATAAATTTTTAATGTTCAAAAATTGAGTCAATTAATTAATAAATGCAAATTCCATGATTTTTGTAGGCCACTGTATAACTCCAAAAATTATGAAATTTATTTTGGTACACTAATTTATCATGAGGATGCTTGTGTAAATTTTTGAGATCATTTGGAGCAAGTTCATTTTGAGCTTAATTCTAAATTAATTCAAAAATAAATAAAGGTAAACCCTAAGTGTAGGTTTAGGGTTTGATCTTGATTTGGGTCGTGTAGTGTGACTAATAGGGTCCCAAGATCCATTTGGTCAAGTCACATGTATGGTTCTATGGTTCTTAATGGTAGGATTGCAAGTTGGTTTTGTTGGCTTGCAACTGTACCGTGAAATAAAATCATTTGCGGGTGTTTTTACATTTCATGTACTGTGAAAGCATCATGTTTACATTATCATCATGTTAAAACATATGTTATCATTTCGTGTAGAACCCGAGAACGAAACGATTCTAGTTGAGCAACTTCTGGAAGAATCCCCGGTTGTCGCGGGATTTGATAATTGTGGTACTAATCCAGAATCGGAAATCGTCATCGAAGGCAAGCCCCGGTTTATGCATTACACCATTACCTTGTTTACTTTGAAAAGTTTATCACTTATGTTACTTATCGCATTAAGTTGTTTATTCAAATGTTACCTACTTGATGCATTGCCTACCTTGTTAATTGTTTACCATCCTTGAAGATGATTTCATTTACAATGGCGTAGAATTGCTTAGTATGCTTTATGGTAGGCTTTTCAAAGTAAAAGTTTCGATATAATCAAAGATGGCATACTGGCCAAAGAAAGAAAGAAGGAAGGTAGAATGAACTAGAGACTAGTTGGGTGGCTTATCTTGAATGTTGGGTAATGTTGCCGACTATGTCGCTTAAAGGCCACTCATTGTGGATCTTCTGAACGAGACACTTTGTAGTACTAGTCACATACTCCGGTAAGCCTACTTCGCTAATCCGATACTAAGATTTAATGCCCACGCGACCGGGAGTGGTGAGATGGCGGGAGTAGCGTGTACCCTCGTGGCTTGAATGTGGCGGATTTGAGGTGTGTCTTTGTGCTCTCGGGTGGCGCGTGGAGACGGCTTAGTACGGGAGGATCCGGTAGCAAGGTTGATATATGCAAGATTAAGTTCTACATATGTCGTGTGATAAGGAATCCTCATTTGGGACTTGAATCAATTGAATTGCCGGTGCTCATGGATATGGAGACTCGATTCATTATAGAAGCAATGTAGGACCGGTGAATTACTAAAACATGAGAAAAGAATGGAATGAGAAGGATTGGAACATGGGATATGAACACTTAGTAGGAGATATTGAACTAAAATACTTAGTGGTAAAACTTGAAACTAGGATCAAGAATAGTAAGCTTTTAGCAAAGAATTTTTGAATCTTTCTACATCCTTACCTTGACCAACACCTGCATCCCTAAGACCTTCGCCCTTTTTGGTCGGGTCAGTCTTGTTGAGTACTTTTGTACTCAGGGTTTGTTAACCCTTGTTGCAGGTGAGTTGCATGCGCAGGCTTGTTTTGGTCCCTGCTGCATGTCAGTGTATGAAGTCGATGACGATGAGGAATGATGAATGGCCTTTGGACAAGGAACTAGTTTGTGTGAAATAAATAATGTTAATGTAATATTATCTCGCTACTATGGTTATATAACACTTATGGTATTGTAAGTTTGAAAACAACTGGTTTGTAATTATGTTATCTTAAGACTTCCGCTATCATTTACTCTGGTATATATTTGAATAAACTATTGTAATCTGCAATGACTGTGTTGGGATCCTGTTTGAAAAGAGAATCGTGGATGATTCGGGTTTTCCGAGGACACCCGACAGACCTGTTGAGTTGTTGGGAACTCGTGTACGCTATTCGAGGTCTGTTAAGACGACGATAGGTGCATGTGGGCCCGATTCTTAGGAGGTTCTCGCCACAAATTGGTATCGAAAGCAGGTCCTATCTAAGATCATTGTAGGTTACTTTGGAAAACCTTCAAATTGATTTGGATCAAAGAAAGTAAAACTTGATATTTTAAAGGTTCAAATTTCTTTCTTCTTTCCTCTAATCTAGCCTCAATCCTATCTTATTTGAAAGTTTGTGGCGGATAATATGATTAGGTTTGTCCTATGTATTAAAAATCTAGTACTTTTGATTGTATAAATCTTTTGTACTCGGATTCGTAAGATCGATTCATGCATCATGCTTGAACACCTTGCATAATGATTCCCCTTAAAAGTGGTTGGGTAAGTAATGTCAATCCCATTCTTGCTAACCTCCATTATCCTCAAGCTATCCTTATAGTCCCATCCTAAATTCTACAGGCTATGGCAAAGACCAAGATAACTGCACGCAAGTCCACTGGACCTCACGGAGTCCCTCGTCACCAGTTGGCACCATGTAACCGTGAGCTTGGTGAAGGAAGTTCCAAGATCCTAGGAGATGAAGGATCTTCAAGCAATTCCGCCAACATGGAGAACATTACCAAGGAGCTCCACACTCTTCGTCGAGCTCATGCCATAGATCAAGAGAAGCTAGCGGAAATGGAAAGGGACGTCACCAAGAATACCGAGTTGAGGAATGAAGCCTGGACACGAGAGGATGCGGCCAATGAACGCGTCCATGAGTTGGAGTTCTACGTAGAAGAGACACGGAGATGGACAATGCCATTCTTCATGAGAATGTCCACCTATCAGACGCTCAACTTCATCCACCTCATGGGGATGGTGAAGTTCTGAGATGAAGAAATGATTGTAGCTCCGGAGAAGTCGAGAATGAAGAAGAGGAGGAGGATCCTGAGGAGTTAGTGTACTTCTCGGATGAAAGTGAGGTTTCGTCCGATATGGGCACGGATGCCGATGACTGAGAGCTCCGGGGTAGTATTAGTCTTTTACTGCTTTCTTAGTAAACTGTGGTTGTCTTGTGGGATACAAGACATGTAATTCAAATAAGTAACCCTTTGTTGCATGAAACCTTTTAAATGCTTGTAATAAAGAATAATGTAAGTAAACGTGTTCTCTAATAGATGCCTCGTCCTATCACCCGAATCTGGTGCTAGTGGCTCACATGACGATGATGAGTGCCCAAATCCTCCACCAATGCCTTCGACTATGGCAGATGCCATAGCCGCACTTGTCAATGCAACGGCGGAGAATGCTAGGTCTGTTAAGGAATTGGCGCGGAACCAAAGCAGCACCATACCCAAATCATGGTCGTCAGAATGGAAATGACGAGTCAACCTATGTGGATTTTATCGACACACGCCCACTGTGTTTCTAAAGCGCATTTAACCTTTAGAAGGCGACGATTGGCTTAGGACAATAGAGCAAAAGTTCGAGCTGATCCACTGCATCGAGGTTCAAAACCAAGGTTTATGCACAAACAACTCCGAGGAGTCATTGGTGCACCGTGGGTAAATTTGGTAGCAAGAGACTGCCTACTGGTCACCAAATCAACTGGAGGGAATTCAAGGATGCCTTCAGGCACATTATATTCAGACGGTGTGATGACCATGAAGTTGGAAGAGTTCTTGTCTCTTAAGCAAGGGGAGCACCCGGTGATGCACTATGTCGGGCGTTTCAATCACTTGTCGCAAAGATGCTATAGAGTATGTGAATCTCGACAGAAAAAGAAGAATCATTTCATGAGAGGTCTAAACACCAAACTTCAGACCATGATGGCAACTTGTGGCAACGCTACTTATCATGAGATCATCAACATTGCTATCGCTTCAGAGGAGAATTACGGCTTACACAAGGAGGCTTAAGAAAAAGAGGTCCTTTGCTTCCCGGATCATCAAGTGGAAAGCGCCAAAAGGTGATCTACCATCCTCGTAATCATGGCCGTGCACCATTCCGCCCACAACAAAGCCAAAGCAGACAACAAATCTTTATTCGCCCTGCAACTAATACGCCTTATACTCATCAAGCGCCGCAGATAGCAAAACAATACAAATAATGCAAACCGCAATGCTACTCCCCAGAATCACAATTATCCATGCTATAATTGTGGTAAACTCGGACACTTTTCTCGAGAATGTCCATATCCTAGGAAGAACAATCCTGATGCACCCAAAGCCCTGTTACTCCAAATTTAATCAAGACAAGGGCAATGCTCGTAACAATCAAAAGGGACAGATCGAGAAGAAACCGGAAGGGTCTTCTATACTCAAGTGGAAGCTATTCCAGAAGGAGAACCAGTAATGATGGGTATGTTTCCCATTGCTAAGCATCCTGCAATTACCTTATTTGATTCTGGTGCATCCCATACATTCATCAATCGTACATTTGTTGTGAAGCATGGGATAGCTATTGGGGAAACAAAAGAGCCCTATCATATACAGTCGCCCGGGGGACGAATCTATACAAGGGAGGTAGTTCAGCATGTACCTATTGATTTGGGAGGTTATGAGTTCCCTACCAATATGCTGATATTAAAGGATCAAGATATAGATGTGATCCTTGGTATGAACTGGTTAACCCAACACGGGGCTATCATAGATGTCTTGCATAGAACCATAAGGGTAAATGCACTGGCAAGAAAACCCAACTTCTCATCCAACTTCCCTTTCCTAAAAGTTAACAGTGGAAGCAGTCGTGCAACTATTGTTGAAGGAGCCAAGAAAATTTCAGTGGTATGTGAGTTTACGGATGTCTTTCCCGATGATCTGCCTGGTTTGCCACCAGACCGAGACGTAGAATTCAGAATTGATCTAAAACCAGAAAAGCACCAAAGATCCGTAAGAGCATATAGGATGTCACCCAAAGAACTAGCGCAGAATTAAAATGCAACTACAAGAGTTGTTAGACAAGGGTTTCATTCAACCCAGTTCATCACCTTGGGGATGCCCTGCTATTTTCGTGAAGAAGAAGGATCAAACCTTAAGGTTATGTGTTGACTATCGGCCATTAAATGAAGTCACCATCAAGAACAAATACCCCTTACCCCGAATTGATTTGCTTTTTGATCAACTTGCGGGAGCTAAGGTATTCTCGAAGATAGACTTGAGATCAGGCTACCACCAGATTAAGATCAGACGAGAAGATGTGCCAAAGATAGCGTTCACTACTCGATATGGTCTATATGAGTATCTAGTCATGTCTTTTGGGTTGACCAATGCCCCGGCTCACTTCATGTACCTGATGAACTCAGTTTTCATGCCTGAGTTGGATAAGTTTGTAGTGGTGTTCATTGACGACATTCTGATCTATTCTAAGAGCAAAGTGGAACATGCGGAACATCTCCGTATTGTTCTACAAAGATTAAGAGATCACCAACTATATGCCAAATTCAGCAAATGTGCATTTTGGTTAGAGGAAGTACAATTTCTGGGTCATGTTCTATCTGCTGAAGGTATAGCTGTTGATCCGAGCAAGGTAGAAGAAGTCCTTAACTGGAGAGCACCTACAACTGTTCATCAAGTTCGTAGTTTCCTGGGGTTGGCAGGGTATTACCGTCGGTTTATCCCTGACTTCTCCAGAATTGCGAAGCCAATTACTGGATTGCTGAAAAATCAAACTAAGTTTTTATGGTCAATAGAATGTGAAGAGGCCTTTCAAACATTGAAGAAGTTGTTGACAACTGCACCAGTATTAGCACAACCTGATATCGAGAGGCCATTTGATATCTATTGTGATGCATCTGGAATTGGTATTGGCTGTGTTCTTATGCAAGAAGGCAGAGTCATAGCATACGCTTCCAGACAACTCAAGAAGCATGAAGAACATTATCCCACCCATGATCTTGAATTAGCTGCTGTTGTCCATTCACTCAAGATTTGGCGACATTATTTATTGGGCAATGTCTGTCATATCTATACGGATCACAAAAGTTTGAAATATATCTTCACTCAGTCAGAGTTGAATATGAGGCAAAGAAGATGGTTAGAACTTATCAAAGATTATGATTTAGAAGTGCATTATCATCCGGGCAAGGCTAATGTGGTTGCCGATGCCCTGAGTCGCAAGCGTCATTGTCATTGCCTGATTGTAGAACTTATGCAGCGAACATTGTGTCAAGAGATGGAGCATCTGAATTTACAAATCATAGAACAAGGTTCCCTGTTCAATATTGCAGTTGAGTCCACTATCAAAGATCAGATCATTGCTGCTCAACGGAAAAGTAAGGGCATAGCCCATATCAAGGATAAAGTCAGATCTGGAAGGTCAACATGTTTCAAGATTGATGAATCAGATGTCGTATGGTTCAAAGATAGATTGGTAGTACCCAAACATCCGGAGCTGCGAAAGCAGATTCTTGATGAAGCTCATTCTACAAGATACTCCATTCATCCGGGTAGCAACAAAATGTATCATGATCTGAGAAAGAGATATTGGTGGACCAAAATGAAAATAGAAATAGCTCAATATGTGGCCAAGTGTGATATTTGCCAGAGAGTCAAAGCAGTTCATATGAAGACTGCAGGTCCATTACATTCCTTGCCAGTTCCATCTTGGAAATGGGAAGATATCTGTATGGACTTCATAGTAGGGTTGCCTAGGACATCTGCAGGCTACAATTCAATATGGGTTATTGTTGATCGCCTAACCAAGATAGCTCATTTCTTACCAGTCAGAGATAAATATCGAGCGGAGCAGTATGCAAAGCTTTATCTGAATAGAATCTTCAGTCTGCATGGGGCACCCAAGACCATTGTCTCTGACAGAGGGTCATTGTTTATATCCAAGTTTTGGAAAAGTCTACATGAGTCTTTGGGAACTAAACTTATCCGTAGTTCTGCTTATCATCTGCAAACCGATGGACAAACGGAAAGGGTAAATCAAATTCTTGAAGATATGTTAAGAGCATGTGTTCTCTCTTATGGTGCTATATGGGATGAATGCCTTCCCTTAGCTAAATTCTCATATAACAATAGCTATCAAGAGAGCATTAAAATGGCACCATTTGAAGCATTGTATGGTCGTAGATGCCAGACACCTTTACATTGGTCAGATGTGGGAGAACGTTGGTTCTTTGGACCAGATGTGGTCAAGGAAGTAGAAGAGAAGGTTAAACTCATACAAGCTAATATGAAGGTAGCTCAATCCCGGCGTAAAAGCTATCTTTGATAAGAGGAGGCGACCTCTAGAATTCATAGTGGGAGATCATGTCACCTCAAGGTATCACCAATGAAAGGAGTTCATCGTTTTGGGATTCAGGAAAGTTGGCGCCCTGTTATGTCGGGTCCGCTTCAAATCCAACAAAGATGTGGACCGGTCGCCTATCGTGTTAAGCTACCAGATCACATGTCGTGCCGGTGCATGATATCTTCCATGTATCCCCATTGAAGAAGTGTCTTCAAGTACCGACCAAGTGATTGACTTTGGTGATGTAGAACTAGCACCTAATTTGACTTATGCCGAGTACCCCATTAGAGTCTTAGATCGGAAGGATCGAGTCACTCAAGGGCGCACAATCAAGTTCTACAAAGTACATTGGAACCAAAGACATCAAGAAGAAGCTACTTGGGAGTCCGAGAATTTCTTAGAAGAAAACTTTCCGACTTCATTGCTTCTCTCTAGTTGCAATACCTCGCCTATATTGTAACTTGTTTATTTTGTCAAAAGAATGGAAAACCCCTCACTAGTCTTTTGAATAAAGTTATGATGTGTTAGCTTGACACATTTCCTTTTCCATTACTTAGTTTTAAGTTTTAAATCTCGGGACGAGATTTTTTAAGGGGAAGGGTTGTAACACCTCTGGTGTTTTGACCTAATACTAAAATTTGACATGTCATCATATGCATTGCAAAGCATTCATAAGGAAGAAAATTTGGAATGCATTCACTAAATAAGATTTGTTTCATAAGTTGTTATTTCATGTGATGTGTTTCAAAAACTCTAAATATGAGATCATGACCACAAGGGTTAAATTTCATGTGATCATGTGAGTTCATATGTCCTTTGACTCAAATAATCCTAATGGGCCATGTTACTGGTCAAAATCAAAATCTAAGTGAAAGGAAGAGAAATCAAATTTGAATTCATATTCAAATTACATAAGTCATTTTTGCCCTTTTACTAATTCAAAATCCATTTGGAATTTGGAGTTTTGACAAAAAGCAAAGTTGGAGCTTATTTTATAAGGATCAACTTTGGTATTCAAAGTTTTTCAAGTTTACATATAAAATTTGGAGTAATTTTGAAATGATTCAAATGCTCTAATGCACCCCAAATTCAAATTTCAAAATGGAGGCAGAATTTGAAAATGTTTCTAGAAGCAAAGTTGTAGAGTTTGAAAAATTGAACAACTTTCATTTTGGAGATTTTCAACTTCTTTAGAAAATTTGTGAGTAATTGAAAAAATAGTCTCAAAGTGGCGATTCAGTAATTTATTCAAAAATCAACCAAACAGTCATCACCTCCCCTGCCGCCACCGAGCTGCCGCCACGATCGGTTTTTCACGCTTATAGCGGTGACACGCTGATGTCACCGTGGCGAACCCACTTCAAGTCTTGGCGGCGACGCCGGACGCCTTCTTCCGGCTATAAATAGCTATAGCCGCCGCCGTCGTTCCCATTCTTCCTCTCGCTCGCTCCGCCATCACAGAGCTCGCCTTCGCCGTAGGCATCGCCGAGCCGCGTCGCCGTTCCCAGCCACGCCAACGTGATCGCCTCGGTCTTGCGCTCCTCCTCGATTTGCTCTCATCGCTGGTGTTGGCCGGAATCGCTCGGCGGCGCAACCCGTCTTCCCCGAGACCGCCGGTGAGTTCGCCACCATCGCCTCCCCATGGCCAGCCGCTCTGCACCATCTCCGTCTTCACCGAGTCCACCATCGTGATCATAGTGAGCTCCTGAACGTGTTTATCACTTCGCTTTATTCTCATCGCATCGCCGTCGTGGTTACGCCGTGGCGCCGTGCAGTAGTGCCCGAGCCGCCATGGCCGGGCGTGGAGCTCGCCTCCCGTGAGTCTTCCGCTGGATTCGAGGATTGGGTTAGATTCGCGACGTGGTGTAGAGCATGGTGGTACAGTCCGTCTCTCCGGAGAAGCACCGCTGACGCTGCTTTTGCTGGCCGGAGCTGGCAACAGCGCCGTCGTGCCCTGTCTCTGTGTCGCTGACAGCGGGCCCAGGTTGTCAGTGAGTGAGGAAGAAGAACAGTGAAAATTTTTATTTTCTGAATTTGTGAATAGTACTGAATCTTTGGAAATTTGTAGAAAAATAATCATAGCTCCAAAAATTCTGAAAATTTTTGTGTAGCTTCTGTACATGTTCTAGTATGATTTAAAAATTTGAAATTTGAAATTTGGATAAATTTTTAATGTTCAAAAATTGAGTCAATTAATTAATAAATGCAAATTCCATGATTTTTGTAGGCCACTGTATAACTCCAAAAATTATGAAATTTATTTTGGTACACTAATTTATCATGAGGATGCTTGTGTAAATTTTTGAGATCATTTGGAGCAAGTTCATTTTGAGCTTAATTCTAAATTAATTCAAAAATAAATAAAGGTAAACCCTAAGTGTAGGTTTAGGGTTTGATCTTGATTTGGGTCATGTAGTGTGACTAGTAGGGTCCTAAGATCCATTTGGTCAAGTCACATGTATGGTTCTTAATGGTAGGATTGCAAGTTGGTTTTGTTGGCTTGCAACTGTACCGTGAAATAAAATCATTTGCGGGTGTTTTTACATTTCATGTACTGTGAAAGCATCATGTTTACATTATCATCATGTTAAAACATATGTTATCATTTCGTGTAGAACCCGAGAACGAAACGATTCTAGTTGAGCAAGTTCTGGAAGAATCCCCGGTTGTCGCGGGATTTGATAATTGTGGTACTAATCCAGAATCGGAAATCGTCATCGAAGGCAAGCCCCGGTTTATGCATTACACCATTATCTTATTTACTTTGAAAAGTTTATCACTTATGTTACTTATCGCATTAAGTTGTTTATTCAAATGTTACCTACTTGATGCATTGCCTACCTTGTTAATTGTTTACCATCCTTGAAGATGATTTCATTTACAATGGCGTAGAATTGCTTAGTATGCTTTATGGTAGGCTTTTCAAAGTAAAAGTTTCGATATAATCAAAGATGGCATACTGGCCAAAGAAAGAAAGAAGGAAGGTAGAATGAACTAGAGACTAGTTGGGTGGCTTATCTTGAATGTTGGGTAATGTTGCCGACTATGTCGCTTAAAGGCCACTCATTGTGGATCTTCTGAACGAGACACTTTGTAGTACTAGTCACATACTCCGGTAAGCCTACTTCGGCTAATCCGATACTAAGACGAATGCCCACGCACTGGGAGTGGTGAGATGGCGGGAGTAGCGTGTACCCTCGTGGCTTGAATGTGGCCGGATTTGAGGTGTGCTGTGCTCTCGGGTGGCGTGGAGACGGCTTAGTACGGGAGGATCCGGTAGCAAGGTTGATATATGCAAGATTAAGTTCTACATATGTCGTGTGATAAGGAATCCCCAGCTGGGACTTGAATCAATTCGAATTGCCGGTGCTCCGCGGATATGGAGACTCGATTCATTATAGAAGCAATGTAGGACTGGTGAATTACTAAAACATGAGAAAAAGAATGGAATGAGAAGGATTGGAACATGGGATATGAACACTTAGTAGGAGATATTGAACTAAAATACTTAGTGGTAAAACTTGAAACTAGGATCAAGAATAGTAAGCTTTTAGCAAAGAATTTTTGAATCTTTCTACATCCTTACCTTGACCAACACCTGCATCCCTAAGACCTTCGCCCTTTTTGGTCGGTTCAGTCTTGTTGAGTACTTTTGTACACAGGGTTTGTTAACCCTTGTTGCAGGTGAGTTGCATGCGCAGGCTTGTTTTGGTCCCTGCTGCATGTCAGTGTATGAAGTCGATGACGATGAGGAATGATGAATGGCCTTTGGACAAGGAACTAGTTTGTGTGAAATAAATAATGTTAATGTAATATTATCTCGCTACTATGGTTGTATAACACTTATGGTATTGTAAGTTTGAAAACAACTGGTTTGTAATTATGTTATCTTAAGACTTCCGCTATCATTTACTCTGGTATATATTTGAATAAACTGTTGTAATCTGCAATGACTGTGATTGGGATCCTGTTTGAAAAGAGAATCATGGATGATTCGGGTTTTCCGAGGACACCTGACAGACCTGTTGAGTTGTTGGGAACTCGTGTACGCTATTCGAGGTCTGTTAAGACGACGATAGGTGCATGTGGGCCCGATTCCTTAGGAGGTTCTGCCACAGAAAGTCCGAGGGCCAAAAAAGCCATTAGAGGGCCGTTTCATAATATCAGAATTCGACACTGACACCGGCAAACCATTGGGACCACATGCTCAGACATATGTCAATCAATGTGGGTTCATTGTAAGGGATAGGATCCCAGTTAGTGCTCGTGAATGGAAGCAGAAGATATCCGCTCCTAATGTTAGTTTTGTATCTGATCATGACAAGAACCTAGATTGGAGAGATATCACTCAACATTTCACATTACAAGCAGATGATGCTTTAAAGGAGCTAGTGAGGGATTGGACAATGAATAAGATGGCAACATTGTTCTAGAGTTGGAAGAAGACATTGTATAAAAAGTTTATCTTGAAGAATGCTACGCCGGATTTCAATGCTAAGGCGTTTGTCAAGTTAGAGTCCCATTGGGATGCCTTCGTAGAATACAAGACATCTCAAGACAGTGAGGAACGTGTGATGAGGAATCGACAGAATGCCCAACAGAAGCAATACCATCATCGCATGGGATCAGGTGGTTATAGGAGTGCTATTCCCAAGTGGCAGAACCTAGAAGCAGAGATTACTGCCAAGGGAATCATACCTGAAACAATAGAGAAGAACTGGCCTCAATGCGTGAAGAATTGGTTCTACGCTCATGGGGGAAGCCTAGACCCAGACACTGGCAAGCTAATTTTCAGCCAAAAAATTGAGAGAGCAACACAGAGACTAGCTCGTGCTAGGGAAGAAGCTGATAGTGGTGTTTTCAAGCCCAACAAAGAGAAGGATGAATTGACATATGCCCTAGAGAATCCTGAACACGGTGGTCGAACAAGAGGCTATGGGGCGGTTCTGTGGCAACACGCATTCCCAGCAGACAAGGATACCTATAGAAGCTGCCAGAGAAAGAAGGATGAGGAGGCAGAACGAATCCGTGCATTGGAGCAATTTGTTGATGAGTCACGACAAGCATTGCTTGAATCACGTGAACGAGAAAAATCTCTTGAGGCAAGAATGCAGGAGGAGATCAAGAGGCAAGTGCAGCTAGCAATGAGTCAAATGCAATTGCAATCAACGCTGGGAGTCACCATTAGCCCCGTTGGTCAGATGAAAAGCAGTCATGCTTCTACAGAGCTGCCAGTTATTCAAGACGACGCTGGATTGCGCTTCCCTGTTGATGACATTACCGAGCCTCTAACAACATGTGAGCTGCACATTCTAGATGGTAATAATGCATCAATCATGGTGGCTGTCGGGGTTGTATCTCCAATAGACCGAACGAAGACACCAAGAATCCATGGGTCAGTTATTCAACCTGGATATGCTAGCGTCTCGGTCGATAGAGTGCTCAAAGGTTACAGCAATGTTCCTCTTGACATTGAAGGCGGTGATGGGGAGAAGACACTAAGAGAAGCAGAGAAGACATTTATTCAATAGCCCAAACGCTTCATCATCACTCCTGGGGCGCCACCGCTTCCCCTACCTCACCCTAGGTACGAATGAAAGTGAATGAAATATTATTTTCCATTAATTTTCTATTGGCTTCAAAAATAATTGACACACAACTTGTTTTTGCAGCAGGGTCTCCCCCCAGCCTAGCCTAATCATTCATTCCCCATCTCATCACAGCGTCGCGGGGGGCGAGATGACTTCATCCCCACGGCGATCGCCAACTCCTACACCGGCCCCATCGCCTCCACAACGATCTCCAACTCCTACATCGGCCCCACCGCCTCCACAACGATCTTCAACGCCTCCACGCCGGTCTCCACCAACACCGCCCTCATCGCCTCCACGCCGGTCTCCAACACTGCCCCCACCCCCTCCACAGCGACGCACTACAAAGACGTCTAAGGTCTCGGCGGCAAAGAAGACCCCGAGAAAAAGAGTTATTTCTTAAGAAATACTTCCTAAAAAGACTGATGAGCAAATAGCAGCTGAAGAAGACAAAAAAGTGAAAGATTTTTTTATAGATATAAAAAACAAGAGTCAAGCGAAGCTTAAGGAGAAGCCATACTTTTACATACCATGAGATGTGCTGAGGCAGAAGGTCGATGCTCACAAGAAAAAGATGATTGAACTTCGTAAGCCTTCACCACTATCAGACTATGACCGCTCCCTCGTGAAGTCACATGATGCAGATAAGAAAAGGAAAAGAGCATCAGGGAAGGATGTCCCACAGCTCGGACAACAGAAGCAACCAATGCAAAATCTTGTTGTTGCTAATGAATATGGTTCCAACATAGAAGTCTATCGACCAGGCAACTCTGGAGAAGTGTCGGTTCAAGCCCTTAATGCTTTTTTTGAAGATACTGGTTTAACCTTGGATCAATTGATGGGCAAAGCTCCAATCCCGAACCTAGAAGTTGATACCTGAAAGACTTATAAATATGGCAAAAGTCTGTACAACCCTGCGGCTCTAAATGAATTGGGTATGCAAATATACTTGCTCAACAAGTGGTACATGCAGGCGTGTGGTAGGGGTGAGCAGTGGATCTTTGTTAGATTTAGAGACCATCATTACTTCTATGGTGATGACATCTTACATATTAGTTTCGAAGAATTGCATCAACTATACCACTTGGACGCTCTGGACAAATCAATCATT
This sequence comes from Miscanthus lutarioriparius, assembly GCA_904845875.1. Lineage (NCBI taxonomy): Eukaryota > Viridiplantae > Streptophyta > Magnoliopsida > Poales > Poaceae > Miscanthus > Miscanthus lutarioriparius. The sequence continues at coordinate 28,736,112 of CAJGYO010000015.1, forward strand.
AGCTCCTTTTGTTTGTAAGTGATTCTTACTTTTATTTAATAAACTCACTTCCATGCGTACGTGTATATAATTATCCTCACATGTAACTTATATTTATATACAGATTCTAGATGTCAGAGCTCCAAAGAATACAAGACACCAGTGTTGGCTTCATTGATCCTTATATCGTATTCAAAACCGGTATTATTATCAAAGAGCGGTGGGTATCTGAAGCACAGGAGAATATCATGATGTTCTTCGTGAAGCAGCACGACAAGACAACAATACTTTTCCCGTACAACTTTGAGTAAGTGTTAATAATAATGTAGTCTACACATTTTATGTAATATAAATACAACTTATATGCATGTACGTGTGTGTATAAACCAATACAGTTTTCACTGGATACTCATTGTCATTGAGTTAAAGTCAAGTCGGTTAGTAATCTTTGACTCGTTGAGAAAAGAGCGGGCACTATACCAAGATATGATAGACATTATCCAGGGGTAATTTCGATCTCTCGCGAACAACTATTATTGAATAGACTTTGCCATAATTTATTAACGATCGTACATTATTGGTCGCACAGGGTTTGGAAAGAGTTTATTCGCAAGCAACATCATAAGGATTGCAAGGCACCACTTAATGTAGTTGAAATACCGAAGAAGTTGTACTATATACACTTCCCCACGTGTTTAATTACTATATCGTACTTCAATTTACGTGTGAGATGATGAGAATAATCTTTTTCTCAGATAGTGGTGTTTATGCGGCTAAACTGGGTAATAAATTGTGTGGATACTACGTTTGTGAATTTATCATCTGCGCACATAAGAAGAACTCCTAAAGATGTCCTCGAGTATGTATATATCAATTTTTATTTATTTTAAATGAATATATATATATATATGTATTAATACTTTTCCTTTTATTTCAAATGCAAGACTGAATGGTTGAAACGAAGGGTCATGCAAAAAGACCATCTGAAAGCAGTTTAAGAGTCAATAGCAGGATTTCTTCTAGAAAAAGTGCTAAATCCCAACGGCGAGTTCTACTTTGATCCTAAGGAATAAATGGTGTAAATTAAATGTTTATTGATATCGTTATTTTCGAGAACAAGATTATGAAAGTGTTGTATATATACATATATATATATCTATAATATATATAGGTTCATACTTTATTCAAATATAATAATACTCGAGATGAGAATTAGATGTAATTATATGCGTGCGTGTATTTATATTAGCAGCGTAGAATACATACATAAAAACATATTATATATTAAACAAATACGTGTAACTGAACTGAAAACAAATTAAACAAAAAAAAAAGAAAAAGAAAAGGAACCTTTAGTCCCTGTTGGGGTTACCAACTGGGACTAAAGGGTGCGGCCACGTTTGCTCGGCTGGAGGGCCTTTATTCCCGGTTGGTAACATCAATCGGGACTAAAGGTCCCTCTTTAGTCCCGGCTCGATAACCCGGGACTAAAGGTGGCACCTTTAGTCCCGGGATCATTGTCCCGGCGCGGTAACCGGGACTAAAGGCCGTTACCGTCCGGGACAACAAGTCCATTCTGTAGTAGTGCATGTTGTATATTACTCCGTCCATTTTAGACGACTTAGGTCAAAATAATTAGATAGAACTGATTACCTTGTCGTAATAGTTATATATACTAAAAAAATAGGCTGGGCAAACGTTACGGTACCATGTGCTTAATTATCCAAATTTTAGGTAACAAGTTATCACTGTCCGGTTTTATGTGGTAAACTGGTAACAGCCTTCTTTTTTTTAAGGAAACAGGAGGGGGTGCTCCCTACTGTGCTTTTATTGGATTTTGAAATTTACAGAGTTTTGGGATCTTACAAAAGAGCCTCAAGAAACAAACAAAGATACAAAATAAATCTACAAAATTACACATAAAGTTCTAGCCATTGGATAGGTAGTGGCGCCAAACTACTTTTTGCTCAAAGGATAACCTAAGCAAACTCTCTTTTGAAGATGGCCTTGCAGTGTGGAATGGAAGGCTGCACTTGTCTGAAAATTGCATCATTTCTAACTGTCTAGATTGCCCAACACATTGTGACAATAATGTCCATAAAGAAAGGAAGGTGTGGTAGAACCGCTCGAAATAACACGCTTTTGGAGGCTCTCATCTTCCACTAGACACTAAGCACCTCGAAAGTTAGCTACACCGAATAGTTCCGTCGAGCACACCCCACAGGAGAACTCAAAACAATCCACGTTTTACATCCAAAATCCAATAATGAGTACGAGCTTACAATACTTAGTCCATTTCATATAACAAGAGTTCTTGAAAATTATTTATTACAATACTAGAGTTCAGAGTGCGATAATTAAACAACAGAACAAAAATAACATCTAGCGGATATGATACAAGGATCCATCTGCGCCCACTAGAAGAATCCTCCACACAAGAGCTACTCCTCAAGCTGCACCTGCAACATGGGTAAAATAAACCCTAAGTACACAATGTACTCGCAAGACTTACCCAACTAGTGGGAATAGTTTCGCGACTCTCAAGGATATGATAGGTAGTATGTGTTTGATGTTTTCTTTTAGTTTGCGGAAAGCATTACTGATAGTTCATCCTTACAGTCAAGTTTTATTAGCAGTCATGATTACTTCATTATCTAACCATTCTAGGTAAGCACCTGTTCTACTTTCAAACATGGGTTGAGCAATTAGAACCATTTCACCATCTTTCATCTTTCAGTTCTTACTACGGTGCTAGACCATAGCCAAGTCATACCGTCTCATGGAAACGGGGATTCATGAACCAATGTATCCCAGTTGGGTACCCCAAAACACACGCCCCGTTTGTACCTCAGGCACAAACAAGACCAACCCATTCCACTCCTATCACGGGGTCTAGACCTAGCCTAGCTAGCTATGCCCTAGAATATGGTGGAGCTCTGAGGATGATTAGGGTTTCTATGTTCTCAAATGACTTGATCAGGGTTTGATGCCTCAAGGGGGTGTCAGGGGCTAGTATATATAGGACGGAGCATCAATCCTGAGCCCTAGGATCAAACCAACTTGAATGGATGGCGTAGATGCAACCTAGGAGGTGGTGGAGAACCGACAACACAAGGCGGTGGTAGACATGTGGGCTAGGAGGCTGGCCAGTCTGCAGGTGGGGCCCACCTAACGGCCTCTCGCCCTCCGCCGTGGTGTGGTGTCTTCTGGTGTCCTTTGGAACCATCTAGAGTTGTTTATGCCGTGATTAAGCGTGATTAATTCTGACATATAGGTCCACCTTGCTGGGTTTCTAGATAAACATTGTTAAAAACACAGATTCACCAAAACTCATGAAATTTGTTAGTTTAAACCCCTAAACCTTTGTCGGTGATTGCTTTCATGCCCTTATTCAAGTTCTATTGACGGTTTATAATGTTTATTAACTACCATCAACAAACTCCCCCAAGTTTAACCTTTGTTGTTCCCTGAGCAATGTCAAACTCAGCAAATGGATCAAGAGTTGCTTCGATATTTTCACTCCTCAAAAGTATACATGCCTTCAAATAAGAATTCTTCTCTGGATTAGAATAAACCGTTCTAACTTTCAAACTTACCAATATTACCTTCAACCATGAGGCTTCTCAGCCTTCACTTGGATCTTGAGCAATTGAAAGACAGAACGATCAAGTCAAGCACTATGTCTCAAGTTCTTTGCTCAACCATTATTCCGGAGTTTTTATAGATTTTCAAAATAAAACTCAGAGCTTCCACTGTATGACACTCTCAAGTCTTTCAATATCTGTGTTATTTGTGGATCCTCACCAAGGCAGTAATGATGTTATGCCTTTCTCTCTTCCTACAACTAAGGCTTATGTGGAGCTTCCTAGGAGTGGAAATAGCATAAAAGAGCATACTTGCAATACATATATTGTAAAGTTAAACATTGGATCCAAAGAGAGTTGAGTCTTACAATAATATTAAGATGTGCATGTGTGTGTAATATATGGTGGATATGGTGGCTAACCTAATTCTACTATGCTCCTTGAAAACATATCTCTCTTTTAAAACTTGGAAACAACTTTGCAGGAAAAAATGAGCTATCTTATTCATCTCTTTTTTTCAAACCGGCATCTAAGTACCCATTGTTTTAAATATCTTGGACACTTGTCCATTTTTTTCTCAACTCTTTTTTTCTCTTTTTTTATGAATAACTTTTGCATAGCCCAATGCTTCTTTGCTGCAACAAAACATTTGAGAGATAGTAACAAGAACTTGGAGCATTAATTTGGTGAATATCCTATCAAGCATATTTTTGGTGTTCACTCCCAGTGTAGGAGTAAAATATTTTTGATTGGATCTAGATGGAATTGCATGTTTTTGTGCCTACCTCTAGTGTAGGAGTAGTACATATGTGGGTGGTGTGTACATGATCTTGATTTTAAGAGTGTGACAAACCTCTCATAAGGGTCAACAAAGTTTGACTAAACTCAATACAAACAAGCAGCGTATATGAGTGGAAGTTTTTTTTATTCTAAATATCATATATGGTTTTGGTAGGAATTCAAACTTTGTCATAAAGGAACTCATTATAAAGCATTTTTATGTTTTTCAAAAGATAAATATCTATAACTTTAGTATCACTTGAAACAAGATAAACAGTAGCTTAGACCTTCTCATAACATATCCGTCAATTACCTAGACTTAGATCAAGCATATGCTACCCACAAATTTCAACTTTAGAGTAAATTCTTATATCAAAATAGTCTTATCCAAAACTCGAGAGAATTCAAGGCTGAAAACTAGACACTTGAAAGGAATTAAAATAGAGCAACTATTCATCATTTCCATTTAAGAGATTACCTTCAAAGTCCATTTATTTATTTAGCTCTTAAAAATCAAACTTAAAGAAATCTAGACACACTATTTTTTTGTTTTCATTTTTAAGATCATACCTTACTAATATATATAACTAACTAAGATAAATTTTTATTTTGTTTTTAGCTATGCCTCTTTTTTTCTAGGAAATGTAAAGCAAACTTAAGAATTACAAAAGGAAAGAAATACTTAGCTAGATACATGGGGGATGCTCTTCCCCCAAGCTGAATGTTGTCATGGTCAAATGTTCAACTTGAGTGATCCTTTTTAGAGCAGTCTGGCCAACAGATATCCTTCTTGTCCATTGTGGAGCGAGATGAAGACGACCGGGTGAACTTGCTCTTGATCATGTAGGTCATCCTGCAAAGTACTAACAAGAATACCAAAACTCGTGGAACGGTTTAGGATAAAAGGGTTAGCGATCAGCCGTCCTGAGATTTGTTGTTCTTGAGATTGGAAATATTTTCAAAGTGGTAAAATTCAGTAGGATGTCTATCTAGTATTTTTGGTTTTTCTGATATAATTGAATGCATGGTATTTTTATTTTTATGCCATCACAGTAAATCTTCTTGGCGGTTTTTACACATCGAGGAATTATTCACATGGGGCTTACAATTTTTGTAATGCAATGATGCACCTTTTTTATTTTCTTTTCTAAATGTAAAGGAAATGCAGAAAAGTGAATATGCTAAAGTGAAAATAATTTATGGAATGCAAAAGAGTAGATATGGATAACTATCAATTTTACCTCCTAGCGAGGGTTCGGGTTTTTAAGTCCTCCGGACAGGACTTCTCTCTTGTCTTGTTCATTCCTTGGATGCATCTGTCGGTCCCGGAGATGGAGACATTGATGGTTGCACCTCTTGTGATGATGTCTTTGATGATGTCACCTTCTCCTTACACACCTACTTGGTTTGTGGACTTGACTTTGGCGGAGTAGGTTCATCTTTCACAACTTCTTCATCTTCTTCCCATTCATTCTTTGGTGATTGATTCTTCCGGCGTCGGGATGATCGATGTCTCCTCTTGGAGTGAGACTTCTTGGGCTGCTCATAAGTAGTATAACTATAAAAATAGCAGCGTACCTTTTCTCCAGGGAATTAGAAGTGGACTTGTCCAGATCCGACATAGATGATCGCGTTGGTAGTATTAAGGAACATTATTCCAAGGATGATAGGTGTATCATCTTCTTCTTATCCCATGTCTAGAACCATGAAGTCAGTAGGGGCATAGTGATCATGTATTCTTACCATGACACCTTTTGCTATTCCCTCCAAAAATCAGATTGATTGATCTACCATATGCAATTACATATATGTAGGGAACAAAGGTTCATCACCAAATAAGTATTCATACGTTACCTTGGACATTATTTTGACAGCTGACCCAATGTCATAGAAGGTCTTATGGAAGATTCTTTGTCCAATGGTACACTTGATCGTCGGTACACCAAGATCGTCCTTCTTGGTAAGGTATGGTGAAGCGAGTAGGTGGTCGTACTCTGATCGGATTGTGTTGATCATGTTGACTGATTCTTCTAGTGACTATTTAACTTTGTTCTTCCTTCTTCTCCTATTGTTTTCTTCTTGGTCACTATTGTCTCTTTGGGCAGGTACAGCGTCTGTGGATGACCAGGAGATTACAAGATATGATTCTTGAAAGAAAACTTCTCCTTTTTATCCTTAATTGTGAAGCAAATCTTGCCACTGTCTATGTAGATGATGGCTTTCGCGGTGCTTAGGAAGGGTCAGCCTAGGATAATGGGTTCCCTTACATCTCCACCTGTTTCCAAAACCACAAAGTCTACGAGAAAGTATGATTGCCCCACTTGTACACATATGTCTTCAAGAATTCCCTTGGGGTAGCAGTGGGACTGATCTGTAAGCTGCAAATGCATGTTTGTGTACAACAAAGTATTTCCATTAATTTTATCATAGATTACCTTAGGCATGATGTTGACATCTACTCCGAAGTCACAAACAACTTCTTGGAATATGTGAGGTCCAATGGCAATGGGGATGATAGGTCTTCGTGGATCACCTTTCTTTTTAGGCAAGGAATAGTCTATCCATCCACTAGTTGATGGTTTTATATAGTAGTATGCTGTATTGTGAATATTGACAAGATTTATAGTTTCTAGATCTTCCAGTTGCCCCGAGATCTTACCTTTGTTGGTCGGAGGAACAGCGGCCGCCAACTGAGCTAGGCCACCGTGGCACTCGAGCTCGCCGTTGCCGAGTTGGTTCACCGTCTCCCTCCTCTCTTGCGTCTTATGTCGAGTAACCCTAGACCTAGCTAGTGGCATGATGGAGACCCACCTTTCGCCGTAGTCTAGCCAGAATAGTGAGAGCACCGTTGTGCTCCGTGTGCCGCCGCACGGCCATGCACGTGGCCAAGCTCACCGCCGCCACCCTGAGCCCTCACCTGCATCGTGTAGCTTCGCTAGGTCACCAGGATGGAGTAGCTGTCCTCGCCTGAGTGTGCCATAGCTAGAGATAGCTGGCGTACCACCGCCTGACCTTCGCCATCCGCCATGGCCACCATCGAGCTTGCTCCGGTGAGCCCCCGAGCCAACTAAGCCTACCAGTCAATGCATGACGGTGAGAAGATTGCAACGGTGAAGATGCTATCATCGGAGACCTCGTCGGCGGCGAGTGTTCGCCGGTCTACGCCATCGCCTATCTTGGTCTCGCTGACGGGTGGGTCCCGTTGACCACGGTTCCTAGCTGTCAGTCGGATTTATAATTTGATTTTCTGGATTTATTTCATAGATTTAAATGCAAACTTCAAAAATTCATATCTTGAAGTGTACTATTTGAGAAAAATATAAAATCTACTATTTAGGGTATTTTTTGGGATAATTAAATTGAGCAAGATAAGTGCTTTTAAAGTAGTTTATATCTTATTAAATGCATAACTTGAGCTAGGAAGGTGATAAAATTGTGATTGTAATTTTGCTAGTCTTGTGTTGACATTGTCTAGCTAGTAAAAATATTAAACCTACAATTAGCATACTTGAAATATGGTCTTCCTATTTAATCCTAACTAATTGCTAGATTCTAATGAAATTAATTGGGGTAAAAATACATAACATATGATCATACAATTTTTTGCACAGCATTCTTATGCTAGGAGGAAAGTAAGAAAAATAATAAATATGTTGCTTGACACTTTTCACTCCACTAAACTATTTTTGCTAAAATAATCCTATATGACTTGTCATTTTTGTAAATGTAGTTATACTTATACAAATGGCATGAAATTTGTACAGTCGACTATTGAGTTCATTTGCGGGCTACTGTAATTTTCTCAAAATTTATTAAGCAATGGAAATATTTATCCTTTACATCACCTTATTATCTAACAAAATTAATAAATGAATATAAATAAATTAGTTATGCTTAAAAGTAATTTGTTGTATGCAACTAGTTAATTATTACTTTATAATTGAACTAGATGGTTGCATGTCTAGTTTCGGTTGTGATGATAATTTCATGATGATAATGGTCTTTTCTGAAAAACATGTTAATAACTACCTTGTGTTAAATTTTCATAGTCATAGGCCTTATGATTTAAGAATTATAGCTGTTAGAAGTCTGGTGCTAGAAATGCTTGCTCTCTGGATAGATCTGAATGATTCATTTGTTTGACCTAGATAACTACTGAATCATATTAAGATGATTAAAAGAAAGTTGTAGGCAATTTCATAAACTTTCTAGAATGTCCACAACCATATTATTTTGATGTGTATAACTCCAGTTATGGTCAAAACAAGTGGCTGCTATCTTGTAGTCTAGAAAATGAATTACATAAGTGTTTACTTAAGTCACTAGAGAAGAGATATGCACCTACTCAGTAAAATAAGATGTAATTTGTTATTACTTTAATGCAATGCTGTTAAAAATACTTCTGAGGATGCATTCATCACATCATATCATATTATACATGTCATCATATATGCATTCGTGATATCTTATTTCATGCTCATGCATATAGGATCGTCCGAAGAGATAACTCTTTTGGAATTCAATGAGGAAGAAGAGGAGGATCAGAAGGAGACGCCTCTGGCCATAGCTCTAGGAGAAGAGGAGCAAACTCTCAAGGACCTCCCTGAGTGCCCGAATCACCAGCCAACCTCTTTCCTCAAAGGCAAGCCCCGGAGCATTCTAAGTCTCCCATGTTTTACAAAATATCACTTGAGTCCTTTATGTTTGATGCATTAGGTTATAAGAGTTAATTGGGAACACTTGATGCATAGAATTACCTTGTCCAGTTACATATACCTTTAACCCTGTGTAGGTCTAGGATCGAATATATGCTTAGGCATGCTTAGACCGGTACAAGTCGGGTGATTTCCTATCACTTGCGAGATATAGGTGGATACCGAAATACGGTTGGCTATATTTGCTATCATGGAAAAGAACCATGGGGTAATATAAATGGAGGTCGGGTGGAGTCTGTGTAGGTTGACTCATGTGATTTTGTCTGTGCCAGTTAAGGACCGTACCATTGTTGGCACTTCTGACAAGATTGAACGCATGCCTCTCACTTACCTGGCCGGATAACTCATTCCGACCGCGAAGCCGAGTAGCTCAACTCAGGCCGGGCCCCATTTTGTAAAAGTGCGCACTCTGGATGGTAGTAAGGATGTGTGGGGAGCCAGACGTGAGCCTAAGGGAAGGGTAGTCCTGATCGTCCTGGAAACTGGTTGTTGCTGATTGTGCGGCTCTGGTCAAACCCACGAGATGTGTACCTGAGTTGTACCAAAGGTTACCTAAAGTGATCGTTCATCTGGTCTGCCTAGGTTTGTATTAGGAATAAATTCCTAGATGGTTGAAATCGATTCGAATCGCCGTCTCTCCCAGATAGTGAGAAACTTTGCTAGCTCCAACATCATAGTAATTGTATTATGAAATGATGGTTATGATGAACATGTAATTATTATATCAGTTATGGTTACTACTGTATGCTACTAAATGATATACCATATGTTTGGCATAGGCTTGTTGCTAATCTAGAGATAAATAGTTATAATTAACTTGATGACTGAATTATAACTGTATCCTTGAATTGGTAAGCTTTTTATGCAAAACGTTGTCAAGCTAGCTTCACTTATAAAGCCTTGCATAATCCTTGGAGTCGCTTGATTTTTGGTTTATGATGGGTAAGTCTAGCTGAGTACCTTCTCGTACATAGGGTTTTATTCCGATTGTTGCAGATGGTACAGTTATGATGGCTATTGTAAGAACTGCTTCTGTCCCATCGTGGATGAGGAGTGAGCCCTAGGAAGGCATCTCATATTAATCCTTCTCATATGCTTTTGTGGGTATGATCATGAGCTGGCACTGTATTTGAACTATGATGGCAGATGTTAGTTTCAAACTTTAATTTGCTTCTGCTACTATTTTACTCAAACTTGGTTTGTAATAACTTTAATTCGTACTCTGATGGATGAACTGTATTTGTGAACCTTATGTAATGTGTGACATGTATGTTGAATCATGTAGATCTCGGTTGTATGTTGATGGTTAATCAAGACCCTTCATGGTACTCGACAGACTTTCGGGTTTATATGGGCTCAAGTATGACATGCCAATCGGTTGCGAGCTGCCATTTTACCTGTGCTCTTATAAATTGGTCAGTTCTACTACAAGATTTGAGGGACAAAGCCGATACACTGACTAGGGATTGAGTTGATAAAGCAACAACATGATCTGCGAGGTAAAGGTTCCAAAGCTAGGGCAGATAGAGATTAGCGTCGCACTAGACCATCTTTTAGATAAGAAGTAGAGAGGTCCGACAAGGATTTTTGGGCAGGTTCCTCCCACATAGGAGCGAGACAACCATGACACATGCAAGCATTCAAGGTAACTAAGCTTGGGCTTACGAGTCTAGCAAGGCATGGCTACACAACCATTCAAGGGCTAACATTCACACACATTGGCTCAAGCTCCTAAGCAAGGAGAATCTACTTGGAGACAACCATGAGATTAGCGTTACCTGAGTGCTGTTCCTGGTTAAGGCTCTTCAACACTCGTATGCTAACCGTGGACAAACAAGGAAAAAGAGGTATCAAAGCATCCACACATACATCATGGTATTAAGCAAGCATTTGAGAAACTCAATCAAATTAGCTTAAGCAACTAATACCAAGCACAAAGCTCGCACATAAACATGTGAAACATGGTTGTAAGGTATTGTTATCTTTTATTTCCTTTTTACTGAGTAGGTGGATATCTCTTCAAAACAAGTTTTACTTACATTTAGCAAATTAGTTTTCGGTCATGCACAACATGACCATATGGTTACAACAAGTTATCCATTAATAGAACAAGGGTGAGAGGAGCATGTTTATGCACAAGCAATAATCATGATGTATGCTCGTCATATTCGTCCTCATGAAATTGCCAGCCTAAGGTGGCAATCACGTTCTATGTTGGTGGCATAACACGTACTCTCTCGATATATAGCTAGTCGTCAGCTACATTCAATCTACGCATTCATGGTTAGCGTACCTGCAGAAGGATTTCAGTTCAGCCCAACCCCATAATTATATATATGTGGAAATGAAAATCTAGTCTCTAAGTTGTAAGCTAAATACTTCCATATATATATACCCAACATATATATACTTCCGAACCAAAGCTACCCATATGTAAATATGTCCATACATACATATAAATATGCATATACAGCCGTATCAAAACTAACCCACAATTAAATACCTCCGTATATATAGGATATATATATACTTTAGTATCAAAGCTACCTCTCCCCTTTGACCGCACGCTAACATCTTGCGGTCATGCCACTCACAACTCACCTTCTTACCTGGGCGTAGGGGTATATTGATCCATAGATTACCATTCAAGCGAATGGCATCCATACAATAGCATGCCGTATGGACGATGAAATAAAAATTGCAAGAAAGTAAACCCCCATAGTTAGTGTTAGTTTACTTATTGCCACCTAAAGGTCCTTAATTGGGCTTAACTGGAGGTTGTCGCTAGAATAGTTTTGCAAATAAGTTTCGACAAATTTTCCTATAGTTAAAGTTTTAGTCAAAATAGGATTTTTAAAACCAAAGCTTTGTTTTTAAAACTATGTACATGACAGTATTATGCTTAATCTTGCTCTGATACCAGCTATGACAAAATCACCTAATTTATACAAGATCAAGTACGGCTGTCCCCATTTAATACGTTGACGCGCACATACTTTTACTTATATAAACCCGGTAGTACGCCGAGTGTCATGAAGGACCTCGGTAAATCCACAACACAACCAAGATCACACAATTAAGTAAATACACATCATATACACAGAGGTGCAGCAAAAATAATGTTTACAATGAGTTCACAAATAATAATACAAGTTTGGGTTTCAAAACCGATTAATGAAAGCAACATAGCTTTCAAATGATTATAATAATATAAGTTCCAAATACATTGCTAGCATACATGACATCCTCTGACAAAAACATATAGATAAGGACACTATATAGAGTCGTCGAGCCCACTGGCGGTTAGCCACCCACTTTAGCAGGCCTAGCACTTCACCTGCAACATGGTGGGATCAACCCTAAGTACACAAATGTACTTAGCTAGACTTACCCATCATAAACAAAAATAAAGTGACACCAAGGATCATGCAAGGCTATATAAGTGAAGCTAGCTTGACACCATTTTGCATAAAAAGCCACTATTTAAGCTATACATTTTATAATTCAGTCATCAAGTTAATTATAGCTATTCGTCTCTAAATTAACAACTAACATGTGCCAAACATGTGGTATATCATTTAGTATCATAACAATAGTAACCATAGCCATTTATTATATCAACCTCAGAACCATTCCGCTTGCCATTAACACTACGATAGAAGGAAGCTTCGTCAAGTTTCTCACTATCTGGGAGAGACGTCGATTCTAATCGATTTCAACTAGCTGGGAATTTATTCCTAACACAAACCCAGACATACCTGCGCAAAGGTAGTCTTAGGTCACCTTTGGTACAACTCAGGTCCAATTCACAGGTCCGATCAGTGCTGCACCCTTAGGGACACTACCGAATGCCAGGTCGATCAAGATTCTAACCTACCCTTGGCCTCACACCGGCTCCCCGCACATCCTTACTACCTCCAGGGTGCGCACTTTCACTTAACAGGTCCTAGCCTAAGTTGAGCTACTCGGCTTCATGGTCAGAATGAGTTATCTGGCCAGATAAGTGAGAGGCATACATTCAAAATGACCGAGGACCAACAACGATGTGGTCCTTAATTGGCATAGACGGAATCACATGAGTCAACGTACAACATAGAGTCCGTCCGACCTCGATTTACAACATCCCATGGTTCTTTTACACGATACCAAATATAGCCAACCGTGGTTCAGTGTCCACCTATCTCTTGTAGGTGATAGGAAATCACCCGACCTCTACCAAGCTAAGCATGGCTAAGCATATATTCGATCATAGACCTATACAGGGTTCAAGGTATATGTCTGAACAAGGAAATTATATGCATCAAGAGTTTCCAATCAACTCCTATAACCTAATGCATCAAACATAAAAGGACGCAAGTGATATTTGAAAAAACATAGGATGCTTAAAATGCTCTAGGGCTTGCCTGGGATCTAACATAAGTCAGTTCAGTTAGCTCGCACCGTCTTGGTGACATCTTTGGTCCTAGCACTTGATTAGTCCTTCTATCTTCGGGATAGGTCCACCATATAGCATCTTCGGGTTAGGCTCCAACCTCACATCCTTCACGTGGTTCATCTAGTGCACCTAGATGAGATGCAAGATGCAAGTGAATGAATATGAAGAATGGTAATAAGAGATGCATCACATAAGAGTGTTCAAGACAAGTATAAGGTTACACCTCAAGACATATGCACTTAGAGAGCAAGTCATTTAACTAATTATAGCACAAACCTATCCTGGTAAGTTAGAAGAAAATAACACCAAGCTTTCACCAATGAGGCACTCAAGTTAAGATACTTTAAGCAACCATCTAGCACCAGCTACTCCTATCAAACACAAAATCAAGATCAAGCATAAGAAATCAACTTCAAGTATATGCACAAAAATTGGACAGCAACATAGCAGCCATTGAATTTAACCATAACTGGCGTAATAAGCATCTAATAAAGGTGATCCTAGACTTTCTGGAAAGCTTAGGAAATTGTCTACAAGTTTGTTATTTACACCTAGAGTTGATTGAAAGGTTGACAAGGTTGAAAGACACTAACAAGCAGATCTGCACAAACTTGGATAGAAAAATGACATGAACTTTAGAAATGCATAACTAGAGTTCTAGTCATCCAACAAATATGATTCTTAACTTTAAGAAAATCTTATTAAGTTATATACAAGTTTATTATTATCATCTTAAAATGATTCTACGGCTAACAAGGTTAAAGAACACCAACAAGGCATCTCTATCCAGATTTGGACAAAAATCTGTCATTCCACTTTGAACAGCTATAACTAGAGTTCTAAACCACCAAAAAGGGTGTTCTATAACATTTTGGAAATCTTAGGAAAATAATTACAACTCTACTATTATCACCAAGACATAATTCCATGCTTAAATAAGTGAAACAATACAATCATTCAGATTTATTCAGAGGATATGCAAAAGCTGACAGCAAACTTGTAAAATCTATAACTCCTACACCAGCAGGCCAATAATCATGAACTTTTAGGACAAGCAAGATAAGGAAATTATCTACAACTTTGATATTCACTATATTTACAGAAAGCATCATTTGATCCATGAAGTTAGCATCACAACACAAAATGCACATGCAGCCATTTCTGAATATAACAATTTGATATTCCACTTGATTTGCTAACAAAGAGCATACGCACATGAGCCATTCAAGAGCTTCAACCACCACTAACATAATTAGCAACACTTTATCGAACACCAAGCACCCAAAGCATCACCAAATACAATTACAAGCTTTATCTACAATCATGCTTTTATCAATCCTTTCTCCTAATAAACATATATATTATTTTAGTGATATATGATAACAACTATTTTGGGGCTGAGACTTTTATGAATGGTATATGTTAGCAAAACATGGATACTGTACAAATTTCATGTGCTCAAGTTTTATAATTTAATTATTACAAAAAAGACAAATTGCTAATGCAAGAAAACATGTGAGAGCAAGATAAATCTAAAGATCAACATTTTCCATAAACATAGAGCCATGTTAGGGTTTCTCAAGCCACAATATCACCACGCAAAGGCAAAGGAACCACATTTCATATTTTTGCATATATAAATTATTTATAAACCATTTAAAACTATTTATCAAGTTAAATCAATAATCCAACCATACTGCATCTAATGAACATGAAATTTTTACCACAGCTCATATATGTCATCAGTAGACTACCATAAAAATTTCATATCATTTGGAGCACCACAACTTTAGATATGAATTTATTCCTAGAAAACCCTAATTAACATAGATAAATAAAAACAACAAAACCCTTCTACTAACACATATCATATTATGACTCTAATACATAGATCTACTTTCAAGGATTCCAAAAAGTCTTCATTTGCTATTTTATGATTTTTGTCTGATTTATTATGATTTTCCAAAGTTCTAGCTAAATTAAAAGCAATAAAGGAGAAACACATTTGCATCGGAGACCCTGAACTTTCCTCAAATACCGATTCCAGCATACAGGTCCTTCTAGGCACTATTCATGAGTCTAGGGTTCATAGTTAGGCCCTTCCCTTTCTTCGAATTGTTGCGTGAGATCCTCCACGCGAATTGAACAGAGGGGGTCGTCGGGGAGGCCGGGATTTTAGCCGGAGAAGGGCCGGCCGGGCTGTGTGGCTGTGAGGTGCGCCCACATGCGCTCACAACATGGCCCAAGGCAGCTGCAGCCTACTGGCCACAGAAGTAGGTGGCAGTAGCGGCTGCTGCCTTTGGCGGCCTGGCTAGCCGACGACGAAGGAAGGCTCGACGCACACACCCGTGGGTGGGCGAGGACGACCGGGAGGTGGATCACAGAGGCCGAGCCACATGCATCGACGACAGCGACGGGAGCGGCTCCGATGGCTAGGCTGGTCCGATGGTCTCTCGCTCGGCCGAGGAGCGTCGGTCGGAGAGGAGAAGGAGGTAGAGGCGGTAGAGCATGCAGCTAGGGCGGAGAAGGCCTAGAGGCTAGGGAACGCGGCAACGGAGTGCTCGGTTCGCCTCGGCCATGGCCGCGCATGCTCCGACGCGAGCAGGGGTGAGGGAGAGCGCAGAGGGAGTGGAGGGACTGAGAGGTGTCTTGGGCAGCTCCAAATTGAGGCAAGGAGAGGGTAGGGGCACGTGGTGTGGAGGAGCACGCGCGGTGCTAAGCATGGCAATGACGGGGCATTGCATCGAGCACGTGGTGTATGGTGAAGTGGCCAAGGTGGGAGCCGAATTGGGCTGGCTATGGGCTGATTTGGACCTTGGGCCTTAAAGAAAAATTGTTCCTTTCCTAATGCTCTCCAACTCATATCTAGGGTGCTTGACCATTAGAGTAACATATTTGTGCATAATTAGCACCCCAACATGATAATGTCGGCGTATTGACAGCGATGAACAAAAGTCCAAATTGATGGTCAAAATGAAGTCAAACTGGTGCCATCTTTTTGGATGCTCTTCCACAAAACATATAGCCCAACTTTTATATTTGGCTCAACTTGAGTTGCTTAAGAAAAACATGAGAACACGGCATGTCAATTAAATGGTTACTAATCCTGGACGTAGAATATTTCTGTCTAAAAATAGCTTTAGATTCAATCTTCGAGCCTCTGTTTGACAAACTTAGATGGTGATTTAGGATTGAGTCTTTGAACAAAGTTTGTCGTACACATCTTGCTCTACAACTTTGCTCAAAGGATCATGGACTGGTTCAGCTCCGTTAGGAAGATACAAATCTCCAAAGATAGGTAGATGAAACTGAAATTTAGATTTTAGAGTTTTAGCAGTGTGACCGAATTCAATGAACTTGCCATTTTGGAGAGAACCTTTGAATGACCAAATGGGCTCCAAATCTGCAAACTTATTTTGTTGTGTCCTTCACAAAGGGTACTTCAACTCATATTAAGGAATCCAGTTGAGTTACCATATGAATTTGGAAGGTAAAAATGTCACAACATGTCAACTCGCTTTTGCCAATCAGGGACTGAAAAAGATTTGAGAGCCCAAAGGAGCACTACATTCAAATTTGAGGCCATTGTTTGAGTCACTTAAGATTTGAATCAGGGCTTGGTCCAAAAATAAAGTTTGTTGTACTCCACACAAACTTGAACTTTTATTAAAGGTCAAACTTCATATCTAGTCCTGAAGTCATAGTTTCATCTTGGTCAAAGCAGAACCACGTTGAACCCAGGAATTAGGGTTTTCGACCAATTGAGGCATTTTCTTGACATTTGCTCAACATGAACCCTTCATGACTTTTGTTGTAGAGTTCAATTAGAGTCATTTGGGCATGGTAGCAAGGTTTGGTAGACATCCCACATTCTAATTCACTGGATGAAGCAATTCAAGAAAGATTATAACTTATCATTTCATGTGACTTCTTGGCTCCAAACTTCATGAAACTTTTCCAATAGTCAATGTAGATGGAAATAGATGTGATGTACATGAAAGGAGCACTTTCAACATTACTCAGGCATACCTTTTAAAAAGGGGTCAACATAGATGTAAAGGTGTGTTGTCCAAGTTTAAGTTGGGGCTCATTCTTAGAGAGTTGATCCCAACACCTTTGTCACCACTTACAAGTTTGAACTAGAGCTCTTGATTACCACTGAACTTGTCATGTTGGAGCACAAACCCACTACTTAACTGGTGGCAAACACCTGGGGTGTTATAGAGTCGCTCCCATGGAAGCTCAAGCACACGGTACACCAAGCCCGAAGAGAGCCCAATGCATGAAGATGAAGAAACCGAGCCAACAAAAGAAGAAGAAAAAGAAGAGCAAGAGCAAGAGCAACCGATAGAGGAAGGCAACGATGATCCACACCTTGATTTGGTGGGAATTCAGGTGATGCAAGCATACAACCTCAGCAAGAATCACGAGTTCATCCACACGTTGACATATGACCCCGACCTCCTCCAAAACATAGGTATGCACACCAAATTCTCCACCATTTGGAAAGCCGTTGGATGAGAAAATGTTGCTCCTATCGATGAGCTTGCTTCTCGCCTCTTAACAATCCAATTCTTATGCTCTTTGCAAGAAGTTGAGGGTGGGATTACTTTCTATCTTTTTGAGAAACAATACTATCTTACATGGAGAAATCTCAGCTCTCACTTAGGCTTTAGTACAAAATGCTCAATGACTTAGATCATGCTCTCAGAGGTTTTAATCGCTATGAACTTTGGAGAATGATTTCTAGTGAAAACATAGTTGGCAAGTTTCAACCTCAAAATATGAATATTTATCGTCCTACTTTGAAGTTCATGCATCATTGGATTGCCATGACTTTCTATGCTAGGCAAGACATAAGATTTGTTTATCATGCCAAATTGCAAATTCTCTATGCCATGCTTAAAAAGATTAAAATTACAACTGTGAAAGAAATGTTTAAACATTGGTTTGAAACATTCAAGGCCTCTACTGGTGCACTGGATGGACAAGATGTGACATACATCTCTATCCACGCATTGATATTGATGAGCACTACTTGATACAAGGGCACCATTTGAAATATGATGATGTAGGGAACGTTGTATTTTTCTTTCCGGGGTATACAAATGAGATTCTGCTCTGTAACCCAGGATTCTCTTTGTATAAATCCTCGTCACCCACCTTCACTCTTGTCGAATAAGAGGAAGCGCATAGGAGTTGTTTTTCTCACAGGGGAACAAGGAGCAGGGCTAGAGACGAAGCTGGCAGCTCTCAACAACCACTGACACCAACACCGACACCTCTTGTGCCTCAGGCATTCCATATGAAGTGGTTCCTAACCATGCAGACGCCTGGGTTCACCCTCGGGTATCAGCATGGCTAGAGGCACACCCCGCAACCACACGAGGCCGCTGGATCAGGATGGCATGAGGTCGATGACGTGGCATGGGCACATCACTCGTCTGAATCCAAGGGGCTACCACCACCCATCCATCCACGACGGCATCAACACTCGCCTTGGAGGATTGGAAATCCGCACAGGTGAAATTCAAAATACACTTAACACTCATGTGTAGGATACGAGACAGTGGCACCTACAGTAGCAGCAACAGTTCATGGATACAACAAAAGGAAGCACAGGCGGCCTATTGGCGGTCCATGGATACAATCCCGGACTATAGGCCTTGAGCTAGCTTTGGTGAGGACCCCCACAGAGGTACCCTTGTATCTTTTTAAATGTCACATTTATTTATTATTAGGATATATAAAAATGTAAAAAATTAAAAATACCAAAAAAATAAAATATGAATTCCACTCTCATATGTGTTTAAGGAATGTTTAGTTTCTCCTAAGTTAAAATGATGAATAGTTGCTCTGTCTATAATTCAAATGTGCCTAGGTTGTAACTTAGTATTCCCCAAGATTTAAGTTTATTGGCCAAAAATGTCTCATCCTAAAACTTGAAAACTTGTGGGTTGCAAATGCATGCTCCTTTTCTAAGTTGTAGCTACTTATGATATGGTACAAATAGAATTTACTATGACTTTATTCTAAGAGAAACTTGACATCAGGAGTTTTCATTTAAAAAAATGCTAAAATCAAAAGTTCCTCAATGATTATAGATACCTACCAAGGCCATATGACATGATTCAAATTCAAAACCTTAGTCATATGCCATTTGTCAGATCATTGAGCTTTGTCAAATTGTTGTGACCCTTGTTGAGTTCTCGTCATGCACCCAGGATCAAGACACACATACACCCACAAATAAACTGCTAACACTTACACTGAGAGTTTCACAAAAATATGCTTTTTCGTCCACCAAATAATTACTCCATTCATTAATCAAGTGTCTCTCTCTCAAAAATTTCATATGCCAAAAATTAAAAGTATGGGCTATGCTAAAAAAGAAGGAAAAGAAAAATATCCATGCCAAAATGGCATGAGAGAAAAAAATGTATGCTAAAGAGCATGAACAAAAGAAAAGAAAAATAAAGAAAGAAAGATAGCCCATACATTCAAATCAAAAGGCGTTCATCCAAAACAGAGAGATTCATGATTCAAGGAGTACCAACAATATGTAGAATTAGGACTTTATAAAAATTCCACACACTTGCTGTAACACCCTAAAATTTGCATGGTTTTAAAATAGTACAAAATGATTTAATTATGCATTTTTTGAGCATTTAAATTTAGAAAAATAACCACTTTGTTGGAATTAAAATCAAATATAGGTCTACATACATTTTTGTGCATCCATGCTGCTACATCTTTATTTTGTGAACCTTTGGTTTGATTGGAATTTGCAAAGGAATTTGAATTTGAGTTTAAATTGGATTTGAAAATGAAATTAAAAAAAAGAGAAAGAATTCTTCGACCTCCCTCTTTTTTGGCCCGCTCGGTTTTTCCTTCCGTAGTGGCCCAGCAGCTGCCCACCCTTATTTTTCTGAGCCGCCCAGCTTTCTTCTCCATGGCCCAGCAAGCAGGCTAGCCCAGCAATGCGCGGACGCCATGTGGTCGCTCTCCCCTCTTCCCTGTGATGCTGACGGCCCAGCCCACATGTCAGCCGCGTCATCTTCCACCTCACGATCGTTTTCGCCCTAGACACGACTGCCGCAGGGCGTCCGCGCCGCCCATGCCTCCCTCCTTGCCTTGCGCTCCAAGCCGCTCTGGCCATAAATACCAAATCCCCGCATCGTACCATTTCCATCCCAAGCTTCGAAACCGCGTTGCTTCGTCCCGAGCTCGCAGCGCCGCCGCTAGCTCTAGCCGTCGCCAATGAGATCAATCCACCGAAGTCGCATGCTACTTCCATCTTCTCCGTGCCTTGGTAAGTTACCTAGATGAGCTCGACTTGCTCTCCTCTAGCTCCCGGTGTCCTTGGTTTGCTATTTCATGTTCCATGGATCGTATTCCATGATCGCCGCTTGTCTCCGGCCATGGCGCCGCCATCGGGGCTCACCGCTGACCTCGCTATCGGGGACCAATACTAGGGTACCCGAAGAGGAGGAGCTAATAACCATCAACATTGATTCATTTGAGCAGTCAAGAGCATGACTATAGCTCCAACTAAACCCCAAGTGCACAAGCTCCGCCTCGCCTGACCCCTGAGGGCAGGCTCCGCCTCGCTCGACCCTTGAGGGTGGCTCCTCCTTGCCTGACACCGAGGCCATGGGCTCTGCCTCACCCAACAATGAGGCCATGGGCTCTGCCTCACCCGACCCCTGAGGGTTGGCTCCGCCTTGCCCGACATCGAGGCCATGGGCTCCACCTTGCCCGACCCCTGAGGGTGGCTCCACGTCGCCCGACGCTGAGGCCACGAGCTCCACCTCACCCGACCCCTAAGGGTGGCTCTGCCTCGACCGACACTATGGCCACAGGCTACGCCTCACCCGACCCCTGAGGGCTAGCTTCGCCTTGCCCGACACCAAGGTTGCGGGCTCCGCCTCGCTTGACCCCCAAGGGTTGGCTTCACCTCATCTGACCCTCGAGCGTGGGCTCTACCTCACCTGACCCCTGAGGCCGGCTCCACCTCACTCGACAGCCGAGGACATTGGCTCCGCCTTGCATGACCCCTAAGGGTTGGCTCTGCCTCGCTCGACACCCTAAGGCTGGCTCCACCTCGCCTATCACCCGAGGCCATGGGCTCCACCTCGCCTGACACCTGAAGGGTTGCTCTGCCTCACCTGACACCGAGGCCGCGGGCTCTGCCTCGCTTGACCCCTAAGGCCTGGCTCCACCTTGCTCGACCCTTAGGTTGGGGCTCTGCCTTGCCCAAGCCTTGGGTTTGCGCTCTACCTCGCCTGGCCTCTAGGGAGGAGCTCTGCCTTGCCAAACCCCGAGGTCGGGGACTGCGTCTCACCCGATGGAGACCCATACCACCGCCAACCACTCTAGGTCCAAGCATATGGGCCTAGGTCAAAGCTTTGACACGAGGGAGGTGAACCCATGGCTGTGATAGGCCATACCTAGGGATTCACATTAGGAACGATGTCGGGCATATTGGTGCTATTTTGCCTAACCCTCGCACAAACACCGACGAGCGCGTTAGTTCACCATGACGTCTGCTAGGCTAGAGTGGAGCGCCATGACCGGCAGACAATGCCTACACATGGCGCCAGTGACGGACAAGACCGAGACATGGCCCCGCCTCTATTAACATCTACAGGGTTAGCGGGCCCCACACGAAGGAGAAGAAGGACCTGACGATCCTGAAGGACTTTCTCTCCCTCTCGTTCTCCTCTCTTCCTCCGCTGTAACCCTGCTTTCCCTTGACCTATAAAAGGGAAAGTAGGGCATCCCATAAGGGTGATCGGAGCTCATTGCATGGCATGAGAGTCATCTGATCATCTGACCAGCGAATCCATCAAACCTCAAACACATAGCCGAGCGGTGACCGAGCTCTTGACACCCATTCATTCTTTCCACCAGAGACTTGGGACCTATCACTCTCTCGGCCGTTTGTAACCCCTACTACAAACTTTTAGTGCTAGTAACACGAGCTGCAACAATGAACTGGATGTAGGGACATTCTGCCTGAACCAGTATAAACCTCATGTCCTCTAAGCACACCATCCGAGCCAGACGCGCAATATTAGAAATTTACTTGTTGGTGGCAACTTGAAACACCGACAGTTGGTGCGCTAGGTAGGGGCCTTTTGCACGTCTCGACATCCACGCCAGACCTCGAATGGCTAGTCACAACCTCAGCTGGGTCCTGGGCGCGCATGTGTGCTTTGGGGACCTAGACTTCATCGTCACGATGGAGGGATAGTTGGCGATGGCTCCCACCACCGTCCGACCTCTCCACTCCTCCAGCCTCGACGTGATCGCTAAGGCGATTGAGGAGCTGTGGCTACACACACTGGAGGCTTGTGCCCCCAGGAGCAACTAGCTCCTCGACTTCAACTATAGGAGGTTGGAGCATGAGCTCAACGCCTTCCTACGACCCTAGCCATCCGGGAAGACCCGCGCCACCTCACCTTCTCGTTCGCCAATGTCATGATGTAGGTTGCCAAAGGGGAGCTGCTCTCTCTAGCATACCTCATCCGGAGCACCCCGACAGTGCTCCCATTCGGTCTTCGTAATGTCACAGAGACCGATGGCCACCTTGTGGCATGATGCATGCATCTTTCCCTGCGAACGACGAGTTCATGGGGATGACCGAATATGTCGTAGAGTCTTTCCTCATGGGAGAATCGGAGTCGCCCTCCAGCTCTGACTCTAGTAGGGGGAGCCATCACCCCTCTCGTGAGTGTTTTGTGGCGGGTACCTCCGAGGGACATGTCAAAAGCCTATGGGTGGAGTAGCTAAAGGCCCGACACCTAGAGCTCGAGGAAGCATGACTCTAGCTCGAGCAGGAACGCGCGGAGCTCGATTGGGAGATCGAGCACCACAGAGACGGTGGGCACGAGCGTGCCATGGCCCGCAATGTCAACTGGAGGATCATCACGGATGATGAAGCCCTCCCACACTTTGCCCAGATGAGCTAGAAGATCGCTGCTATAGCGGCCTTGTTCCGTGGGCTTCGAGGGCCCGCAACACCCAAGGATCATCGGGTACACCGCGAGATTCACACGCTGCTCGAGCGTGCAGCGGTGCAGCAGGCCGAGAGCTCACTGTCTCAGTGTCGTGAGCTCGATGGTAGCCAGCACATGCCCTTGTAGCAACCAGACAAGGACGCATTGGTCCACTAGGTGCCACAAGGTAGTATGCTGCGCAGCGCGCTTCTGGTGCATGAGCGTCTTGGCCGCAATAGTGATGCGCGTGACACCCTCGATGCCCGCAGGCATACCCGTGGTGATGCAGGGGAGGGAGCTTGTCGTGGCTACCACCCTAGTCATGGAGGATGCTATGATAGCAGCGAGGACCGAAACCTAAGCCCTGGCTTGCCGAGGCCTCAGGCCTTTGGATGACACATCCTCAATGCCACCTTCTCACCAAGGTACCGACCACCAACCAACATCCCAAAATACTATAGGGAAATGAACCCCATACTGTGGCTCGAGGATTATCGGCTTGCTTGGCAAGCCGGTGGAGCGGATAATGATGATTTTATTATCCACAACCTTCAATTGTTCCTGGCCGATTCAGGTGAACATGGTTGGAACACCTTCTGCCCAACAGAATCCAAAGTTGGGTGGACTTGAAAGAGTCCTTCATGGGGAACTTCTAGGGCACATACAAGCACCCCGAGAACCCATGGGATCTCAAAAACTACCGACAGAAGGCCAGGGAAACCCTTTGTGGGTATATCTAGTGCTTCTCCTATCAGTGCAATGAGATGCCTAACATCGCCGATGCTGATGTTATAGGAGCTTTCCTATCTGGGACCACCTATGAGTCCCTAGTTCACAAGCTAGGACGTAAGGGCCCGCAAAAAAACCAAGGAGCTCCTCGACATCGCCACCAGCCATGCCTCGGGCGAGGTGGCAGTCAGAGCGATCTTCGACCGCCTCAAGGGCAAGGCAAAACGAGACAAGGACACTAACGAAGGTGCCTCCAACTGTCCCATCAAGAAGAAGAACAAGCAATGGTGCAAGGGCTCGCTCGTGGCCACCATCGACCGTTGGGGGGCTAGAAGCTTGCAGAGGGCACCCCGAACCACTTTGTGAAGCTACTCAAGGGGCCATGCCTGAACCATGCCTTCCCCATCAAGCATTTGTACAAGGACTGTGACCTCTTGAAGCGGTTCATGTCCAAGGGTTCCAACAAAGTGGAGCACGGGAAGGACCCTGACCCGACTGCGAACGATGCCGAGGGGAAGGACGGTGGCTTTCTAACACCGGATGGCTACCTCATGATCTTTGGAGGGTCGGTAGCCTATGACTCCAAGCGTTGTCAGAAGCTCGCACGCTGTGAGGTCTATACAGCCAAGCCAGCCGTGCCTACCTTCCTCCAATGGTCAGAGTATGCCATAACCTTCGATCGGACCGACCACCCAGAGAGCGTCCCGCAACCAGGGAGATACCCGCTTGTGGTCGATCCGATCGTCGGCACAAAGCGGCTCACCAAGGTACTGATGGATGGAGGCAGCGGCCTTAACATCATGTACGCCGAGATGCTCAACGCTATGGGCATCGACCGAGGGCGCATCTGACCGACTAAAGTGCCTTTCCATGGCATCATGCCTGGAAAGCAGGCTATGCCACTTGGGCAGATCGATCTACCCATCACCTTTGGGGATCTGTCCAATTATAGGATGGAGACCCTCACCTTCGAGGTGGTTGGGTTCCACGGAACCTACCACGCCATCCTGGGACGACCATGCTACGTGAAGTTCATGGTCGTCCCCAACTACACCTACCTAATGCTGAAGATGCCAGGCCCAGGTAGGGTCATCACCATCGGCACCTTCTTCCAGCATGCCTACAAGTGCGAGGTCAAGTGCTACGATCATGCCATGACAATCATCGCCTCCAAATAGCTCATGGCCATCAGGAAGGATGTCGCAGAAGAAGCACACTACCCCAAGCGGTCGGCTAGGTCTTTCAAGCTAGTGGAGGGCACCAAGGAGGTCTCATAGACCCAGCAGCCCCGAGGGCAAAGTGGTGCACATTGGCACCATGCTTTCCTCCAAATAGGAAAGCACGCTCATCAGCTTCCTCTGCGCCAACAAAGACATCTTTGCATGGAAACCCTCGAACATGCCGGGCATTCCAAGGGAAGTCACCAAGCATGCCTTGAAGATCTGGCCAGGCTCCAAGCTGGTGAAGCAATGCCTACATCGCTTCGACAAGGGGAAACATAGGGCCATCGGCGAGGAGATCGCAAAGCTTTTGGCAGCATTGTTCATCAAGGAAGTGTACCACCCCGAGTGGTTAGCCAGTTCTATTCTTGTACGAAAGAAGAGTGGGAAATGGAGGATGTGTGTTGACTACATGGGTCTTAACAAAGCATGCTCGAAGGATCCGTTTCTTTTGCCGGGCATAGACCAAGTAGTCGACTCTACCTCAGGGTGCGAAATCCTTTGCTTCCTTGATGCGTACTCCGGGTACCACCAAATCATGATGAAAGAGTCCGACCAGCTCGCGACATCTTTCATTACCCCATTTGGATCGTTCTGCTACATCACTATGTCTTTCGGTCTAAAGAACATTGAGGCTATGTACCAGTGTTGTATGCTCAAATATTTTGGGGACCTCATCAGGCGGACCGTTGAGGCCTACGTGGACGACATCATGGTCAAGTCAAAATGGGATGACCAGGTCATAGCCGACCTTGAGCAGACCTTCACAAAACTCCAAGCAAATGGCATTAAGCTCTACCCTGAGAAATGCGTTTTTGGGGTCCCGAGGGGTATGCTGCTTGGTTTCATCATCTCCGAGCGTGGCATCGAAGCCAACCCGGAGAAGATCTCAGCCATCACAAGGATGGGCCCGATTTAGAACATAAATGGGGTACAGTGAGTTACATGGTGCCTTGCCACGGTCGGCCGCTTCATTTCATGCCTTGGCGAATGAGGTCTTCCCCTTTATCGACTTCTGAAGAAGGCCGACTGCTTTGAATGGACTTCCGAGGACTAGGAGGCACTTGACATGGTCAAGAAGCTTCTGACGAAGGCCTTGATCCTGGTTCCTCCAACCGATGGAGAACCCCTTCTGCTCTATGTTGTGGCCACCACACAAGTGGTCAGCGCTGCCCTGGTAGTGGAGCGAGAAGAAGAAGGGCACGCCCACAAAGTACAGCGCCCCATGTACTTCATTAGCATGGTCCTATCCAATTCTAAGACCCGCTACCCCTAGATCCAGAAGCTCCCGTACGCCATCCTCATCACCAAGAGGAAGCTATGCCACTACTTCGAGTCACATCTGATGACGGTCGTGATGTCCTTCCCCCTCGGTGAGTTCGTCCAAAACCAGGATGCCACGGGAAGAATCATGAAGTGGGCACTCGAGCTAATGGGTTAGGACAATACGTATGCCTCCTGGATGGCCATCAAGTCCCAAGTATTGGCTAATTTCGTTATAGAGTCGCCAAGGTCCAAATGCCACCAACGATCGTCGACCAAGAGTACTAGATGATGTATTTTAATGGATCGTTGATGAAGAAAGGCATCGGCACAGGGCTGGTCTTTGTTTCGCCCCTTGGGGTACGCATGAGGTACATGGTCTACATCCATTTCCCCTCCTCCAACAATGCGGCCAAAAATGAGGCGCTCATCAATGGCCTGCGCATCACCATCGAGTTGGGCATCTAACACCTCGACATCCGGGGCGACTCCCAGCTAGTCATCGACCAAGTCATGAAGGAGTTGAGCCGCCACAATGCCAAGATGGTTGCATATTTCCAAGAAGTCTACCAGCTAGAGGACAAGTTCGACGGCCTCGAGTTGAACCACATTCCAAGGCATCTCAATGAGGTGGCCGATGTGCTAGCAAAAGTGGCATCCGGCCGAGAGCAGATGCCAATGGGTGTCTTTGCCAACGATCAGCACAAGCCCTCGGTTTGCTTTGAGGGGCCAAAACAAGACGGTGATGGGCCACCCACCTTGGGCTCTCGGGGGTGACCAACCATCGGCTCCATCCGACCCTAAAGTCATGGAGCTCGAAGAGGACCCAGTGAGAGAGCCAGACACTCTGGTCGACAAGAGGACACTCTACCTCGACTACCTCCTCTATAAGGCGCTACCGACAGACAAGAAGGAGGCTCGATGGCTTGCACGTCATATCAAGTCCTTTGTCCTTATTGATGGCGAACTCTACAAGCAAAGCTACACCGAGATCCTATAGCGCTACATCCCCATCAAACAAGGGAAGCATTTGCTAAGCAATATCCACGGTGGGGTCTGCGGTCACCATGTCATGCCTAGAACCCTGGTCGGAAATGCATTTCGACAAGGCTTCTACTGGGCGACCGTAGTAGCCAACGCCGAGCAGATTGTTCACGCCAATAAAGGGTTTTAGTACTATGCTCGGCAGACTCACCTACCGGCCCAAGCGCTCTAGATGATCCCATCACATGGCCGTTCACGGTCTGGTGGCTCGATCTAGTTGGACCCCTCAAAAGGGCGCTCGGGGGCTACACCCACTTGCTTGTCACCGTAGACAAGTTTACAAAGTGGATAGAGGCTTGGCCCATCTCCGCGATCAAGTCCGAACAAGCCATGTTGTTCTTCCTTGACATCGTCCTTCACTTTGGAGTCCTGAACTCCATCATCACGGACAACAGCACGCATTTCACCGGAAAGAGGTTCCTCCAATTCTGCGATGAATACCACATCTAGGTCGATTGAATACCACATCCAATCACCGTGGCGCACCCTTGCACAAACGGGCAGGTGAAGCGCAGCGTGAATGGCATGGTCCTATAAGGCCTCAAGCCTAAGATCTTCAATCGGTTGAACAAGTTTGGTGGACGATGGGTTACGGAGCTTCCCGTGGTGCTCTAGAGCCTGAGGACGACCCCTAGCCAGGCCACCGGCTACACACCATTCTTCATGGTCTACGGTTTTGAGGCTATCCTCCCGATCGACCTCAACTATGGAGTGCCAAGGGTCAGGGTGTATGATGAATAGGGAGCTGAGGCGTCCCTCAAGGACTCCATGGACCAGCTAGATGAAGCACGTGACATTGCCCTCCTCTGCTCGGCCAAGTACTAGCAAGTGTTGTGGCGGTACCATAGCCGTCGAGTGCAGGGTCAGGCCTTCAATGTCAGAGACCTAGTCCTCCACCTCATCTAGAACAGCAAGGACCGCCACAAGCTCTCCCCGCCATGGGACGGACCTTATGTCATCATGGAGGTGCTTTGGCTAGGCGCCTATAAGCTCAAGACCATCGATGGCAAGGTTTTCGCCAATGCATAGAACATCAAGCAGCTACGTTGCTTTTACCCTTAATAAACACACACGTTTCGCTATCAAACTCCCTGACCTTTAGTGACACCTGACCCCACCAACGGTGGGGGGCTGGGCCTCACTCGATGGCTAATAAGAGCGTACCTATCTGGTAGACATTCTCTATGCCTGACCCTCTCTCACGTTAAGGCCCAAAAGTGAGGTTTGCGAAAACGAACGCTGAGTAAAACTAGTCAGATTGCGAGAGACCTACGCCACGGTGGCTACGACACCTTTGCTCACCAGCGTGATCAGAGTTTTTTTTCTACACCCTAGGCTTTTTTGGCCTTAGTCACGAGAAGTGTCGGCGTGCATCTAAGAGCTTGTCTGCCTAGCCTACTTTCTGTATGCCCGACCCCCTATCACATTAAGAACTAGGAACTAGGGTTGCGGGAACAAGCTCTGAGTATAATTGGTTGGACTATGAGAAACCTACGCCCCAGCGGCTACGGCACCTTTGCTCACCAGCGAGATCAGAATTTGCTCACTGACACCCTGAGCTTTACGACCTTAAGGACGAAAAGGGTCAGCATGCACTAACCTTTTTATACAAAAGGAGGAGAAGGGCTAAAAAGCTATTTGGCTATAATGAAATTTAAGAGCTTGTTGATTTATTACAAGTTCACCGCCTGGCTCATCTGCCTAACTAAGCTTTTTTGGCGAGATGTTCTCATCTCATATCTCCACAGGTAAGTCCTATCCCTGTGGGTAACACAAGTCGATCGGATGGCTCGGCCACTGCCATGAAACAGGTAGGGAGCAGCAGGATGCCCCACGCGGGCTATGCCGACCCCATCACGAACAACGGACCCACATTCCACTCGAACATATCTGGTAGGAGCTCCCTGAACCCATCACTCGTACCATCAAGGCAAATCTTGTGCCCAAGTCGATCGAACGACTCAAAGCTATTGCCGAGAGATGGGTCACCCTTAATTTATGCATGATTTCTCCTATTAATTTTGCTATCGAGCCTCCGACCCCAGTGACAGCGAGGGGTCGAGCTTCGCTCGGGGGCTGGCAACAGTGTCTATTCGGTAGACATTCTCTATGCTCGACCCATCCTCACATTAAAAAACTAGAGGAAAGGTGTGCGGAGACAAGCACTGAGTAAAGCTGGTCGGACTACAAGAAACCTACGCCCCAACGGCTACGGTGTCTTCGCTCACCAGCATGATTAGAGTTTATGTCCCCGCACCTCGAGCTTTAGCCTCCGCCCTTCTCGGGATGGGTTTGGAGGGGCCCATCTATGGAATCTCCATCAAGGAGTGGCCGGCAGGTCGCCCAAATCGATTGAATGGCTCAGGGCATTGCCGAGAGACGGATAGGGAGTAGTGGGATACCCCATGCAGGTTACGCCAGCTCTATCATGAAATGATAGACCCAGACCCCATGCAGACATGTTCGATAAGAGCTCCCCGAACCCATCACTCAAGCCATCGAGGTAACTTTACCAACCCCCACTTTTCTTTTCCATTACATGATCATCCATTCTCATGCATGCATTCATACATTCATTCATTCATCCATTCATCCATACATCCATCCCATACATCCAAGCATTGCATATGCAATTGTTGCATCATAACGCTTTGCGTCATGTCACGAAGTGGTAGTCGTCTCATTCGACATGAGCGGCGACCGACCAAGGTTCGAAGGCCATCCACGAAGGGCTCGAGGCTGCCTCGTGTCACACAGAGCTAGGGGAGAAAAACCAAGATGAGCCCTAGTGGCCTTACCTGACCCCACTCAGAAGCAGAAAGGGACATCTCAACCTTTCTCGTTCGATCCTAACCTTGAGCTAAGCCCACAGAATCCCCATCAATGGGAGGCCAGCGGGCCACCTGAGTTGCTCTTCGGAGTGACATGGGCATCTGCCTAGAGGCGGGTTAAGGAGCAGTGGAATGCCACATGAGGGCTATGCTGACCTCGTCAGCGAATGATGGACCCGGATTCCACTCGAACATGCCCGTTAGCGAGCTCACCGAGCGTGACACTTGAGCCATTGAGGCAAGTGCCGTTAGCTCCACCCCTCCAGTTGCAGAAACTGAGGATGGGGTGATGCATGAAATTCGGCCAACCCCTACCGAGCCCCATGGGGCTTGGGGGCTCAAGCTATCTGACCCTAAATCGGGAGTCCAACTGACTGGGGGTCGAAGGCCAGCCCATGAAGGGCCTGAGGCCACCTCGCATCGAAACAGAGCCAGGGGAGAAAACGCAGATGAGCCCCAGTGGCCTTTGTCTAACCCACTTAGAAGTGGATAGGGTCATCTCAACCTTCTCATGTCAAATCCCCATCGGGCCATCCTAACCTCGAGCCAATCCTATAGAATCCCCATCGGGGGAGGCCATCGGGCCACCTGAGTCGCCCTTTGGAATGTCTCGGGCATCTGTCGAGAGGCGGGTAAAGGAGCAGTGGAATGCCACATAAGGGCTATGTCGACCCCATCACAAATGACAGTCCTAGATTCCACTCGAACATGCCCATTAGCGAGCTCACCGAGCATGTCACTTGAGCCATCGAGGCAAGTGACGTTAGCTTAACCCCACTGGTTGTGGAAACCGCGGGTGGGGCAACAATCATAGAGACGAGCTAACCCTCGACCGCACCCCTGCTACGCATGGGGGCTCATGGAAAGTTGGACTTGCAAGGAGACCGAACGTGTGGTCGTAGAACGATAGCTCAGAACCTAGGGAGGGGGTACATGCGAAAACAAGAGACATTTTCTCTTACTAATTTCGCTATCCTCTCCTCGATCTTTTAGTGACACCCGACCACAGCAATGGCAAGGGGTTGGATCTCACTTGGAGGTTGATAAGGGTATAAATACACCCCTTCTAAAATAGTCACTGTGCTTGACCTCTTCCTCACGTTGAACCTAGTGGCAAGGTCTACGAAAATGAACGACTGAGCAAGGCTGGTTGGACTGCAAGAAACCTACTCCCTAGCAGCTATGACACTCTTGCTTACCAGCATGATCATAGTTTCTCTCCTACACCTCGGGCCCTATGGTGTTAACAAACAGAAAGGTCGGAGCACATGAACCCCTTTTTCACACATAAAAAGGGAGGAAAAACAAATTCAATCAAACAAAACAAAATGATAAGTTTGTTCGGATAGTATAGAGGGGTCGGAGTTTGTCCGATTGTTACATGAATGATTGCCCAACCTATCTAGCTAACTAACCCCTCCAGGGGAGAACTATGCTCTCTATTCTGTCCGCCAGGTCCTGCGAAAGGGGAGCCACCACCACTTCCATCTCCTCTAGCTCGTGGACTTCATAGCCAGCCACAAAGCCATGGCTCATCACCTCCAAATCAATGTTGTCCCCATAGTGAGAACGAGCAATCATGAAGGATTGATTGACCCTGGCATGAAGGGCATTCGTCTTGAGTTGGCGCACCCATGCTGTCATCTCGATGGCATGGGCCGTGAGTGAACTGGTCCCCACCGACCGCACCACCTCAAGGTCATCGCAGACCACCCCGAGGGCGGTGCTCAGGATACCGAGCTCGTCGCTCTTCGGCTGAAGATTCCTCCTCGTCTCGACAAGGTCCACGGCTAGTCCGACAGAGATGCTCTCAACCTCCAGCTTTTGGGTTGTCGCATTTCCAAGCTTGGCCTGGAGGGAGCCAACCTTCTACTATGTGTCATCATGCTCTTGGTAGGCCTGGTCATGCTCTCGGAGGGCCTAGTCACGCTCCTCAAGAGCCACGCCATGCTCCGAGCGGCCACCACAGCATCCAGACTCGCCCTCTTCTCTAGGGTCGCGAGCTTTTCCTTGGCCCCTAGCTTTAGATCCCTTTCCTTCTCAACCTTGGCCAGAAGGTCGAGGATCCACTGGCAGTCTTGGCATCCTTCTGGAGCATCTCATCCCGCTCCTTTCGGACCTTAGCGCCCTCCTCACTGTCCCTCTGCGATCTCACCGACAGGGCCTCAAATGCCCTCTTGGCCTCGTAAGAAGCCGACGAGCCTCGGCCACCCATGACCGAAGACTGTTCGCCTCCTTAGCGAGGGGAGTCAGCTTGGCCACCCTATGCTGGGTGAAAACAAGCTGAGCGGTCACCTCCCCGCGTAGCCGTGCCTCCTCAACGAGGCGGTCCTAGGTTTTCTTCTGCTCATGAAGGAATTGAGACTTCCCCCGGCTACGAGTGATAAGGGACTGAAAGGAAACGATGGTCCGAATACAAAAAATATATAGAGAAAAAAGGGTGAGAAGCATGGTCAAGTGAATACCCAGCCAGAGGGAACGACAACATCGTGCAAAGCACCTCGGGCGTGGTCCAGGGCTTCGAGCATGGACGCGACCCCCCACGTCGAGGTTCTGACGCTCCATGCTCTCTGCAGCGTCATCGAGAGTGAAGAGCGTCGACGATGGATCCTCTGGACTCGCCCACTGGAGCAGGGGCTCGTCCCACGTAGGCGATTCACTGCCCACCGACGTCAGGGCTAGGGACGACTCCTCGCTAGCTCCAATCATCGCTGACCCTTCTTGCTGTGACGTCCCTGTAGGGACACTCAATCCAGTGATAGAAGGTGTCAGTGGTATGGATGCTGACTCCTCTCCTAGCACCATGACCTCCGGGGACCCCTCAGTGGTGTTCCCCTCCATCCGGCCCATGCCAGATGCCGTCACCTGGGCCATCGATGGCGCGGGTCATGTTGGTTCCTAAGGCGCCTCCACGATAGCGCCTGGCAGTGACCCGCCTATCACAGTCGCCGCCACCTCCACCTACATCGGTGGGGTCCCGACCATCTACATCGCACCCACCATGGTGGGCGCTGCGAGTGTGGTCCATAGCCCCATCCACCCCATCATCGGTAGTGGGATCGCCGCTAGTGCTGGCTATTCCATGACCTCCGAACGCATCCCTCGAGCCACCGCGTCCGCCCGTCCCATCGAGGGCACAGGTGACTCTGTGAGCGGTGCCTGACTAGCCGCTGGGGCAGTCATAATGGTGCCGCTCCTGCCCAAAATAGGTGCGATGCCAGCCAACGCTGCCGCCTCGCTTGAAGGGTGACGCTCTTCTTTGGCGAAAGCGCCTAGAGGATTATGCTGCCTCCCGATGCTACAAGAGACAAAAAGCATAAGTCACAATGAAATCTGACCAAAATAGGGAAAAAGAGATTAGCTGATGACTCACCTCAGTGCCGTCTGGCGGTGAATACGTTTGGGGGGCGAACCCTCCGACCTCTGCTCCGCCTCATCGAGGCAAGGCCGTTTTAAGCCCGCCCCTGCTCTAGGGCAGAGGGGCTTGCTCCCCTTAGATCTTGGGGCATGATGGCGGAGCCACCCATCTCTGCTGGCACTTCTGGCCGGGCGGTAGGGCCGCCCAACCCTATTGACTCCTGGGGTAGGCCGATGGTATGGCCTATCTCCATTAGCTCCCCGGACATGCCCTTCCCTCCATGGAACAGGAAGGGTCCTGACTCCTGCAAGGACGAATCGATACCTATCAACACATCCTCGTTCTCTAGGTCGTCCCACTCGATGTTGTCGACTACCTCATCATCATCTTCATTATCATCATCATCATCATCGCTGTTGGTGCCCTCCCCTCGCTCCCGCACCTACAACTTTCGCTGCTTCTTCTTCCTCTTGTTCTCCTTCGTCTTCCTCAGCCGCTTGCCCTCGGCACGATTCGCTGCCCTCACGGACGAATCCCTCGGCGATGGTGTTGGGTGATCCATGAAGATGAGGTCCCTTGGCTAGTACCGACCCTCTCAAAGTTAGTATCAAGAGGTCAGGAAATCAATTGAAGAGGAGGTATGAGGAGGGGAAACTTATGAAGACGACATGGCCTGGTTCCAGCCACATCAGAGGATGTCTCGGCACTAGGTAGATAAAATCGAGGGGGGCACCCCAGTCATCCCGCAAAGGCTCCATCGTGTGCTTAATGCATTGTGTGACCTTAGAGTGAGGGAGCGCTCCCTCGGCAAGCACCGTTCCATCGAACGATGCCTCGGGCACCATCACGTACAACAGGAGCATGCGCGTCATCAACGGTGCCACCCTCCTTGCGTGGTAGGCCTCGATGACACCTGACCCCTTTAGGCCGCTATCCTTCAGGATGTGGATGGTGGTGATGTGGTCCTAGATCTTCTTCTTGTCCTTCTCCGGGACACCCCACTTCCTCCATGACTTTGGGGCCTCTTCGATCAGGCTCCCAGTGAACTCCGACAGAGGGGCAGCGGCGTCATTCTTGAGGTAGAGCCACTGCGAATGCCACCCCTTGTTGGATGTTGACAGCCGCATCGATGGGTTCTCAACGACCCGATTGTTCTGGAGTTGGATGCCGGCGCACCCCATCGGCATGTGCAGCTCCTGCCTACCGCCCTTCTCCTTCTTCTTATGGAGGGTGATGGCGAAGAAGTGCCTCCATGGATCGAAGTGGGGGCTGATCCCTAGGAATCCCTCGCACAGGGCGACAAACATTCCCATGTGCTGGATCTTGTTGGGATTGAGGTGCTATAGGTCGATCTTGTAGTAGTGTAGTAGCCCGCGAAGAAATTTGTGGGTGGGGTTATGAACCCACGCTCATGGACGTGGGCGAACAACACCACATAGCCGTCGGGCGGCGACGACAGATTCTCCTTGCCAGGCAGCAGCCACTCCTTGGCCGAGGTCCGCACATGGAGAAGAACACGATGGACGAGACCTTCCATGCACTAGAAGGTGATGTCGGAGCCATAGCACAGATCCATTGGAGGTGGGGGCGGATGGATGCAGGCTCGATGACATCGGAGATGTGGAGGCAAGAGACCTAAGTGATTGGTGGTGGTGGTCGTGGCTGCAGAAGCAAGGATGCAAGGTATGGAACCCGGGGGGTGAACCCTTTAGTTTTATAAGGGCGACGGATGCGAGGAAACCAACCACCCACCTAGATCTCCGCGCCTACCACGATCAGCCATAATGTCTTGTCGCGGGAAGGGCGCATGCAATCTCTATCTATTCCCTTGGAAAACTTGCCAGATGTTTTGCCTCTCTAGATGGGCCATGACTCACAAGTAAGATGAATATGGATCAAAAAACACCTCTATGGCCTGCTTGGGCCTAGGAGTTTGAAGGTTGGCCCATCGACGGGTTCGACAACCACTCCGGGCACCCTTAAAGTAAGGGATGAAAAGGGATGGGCCCACAAGAGGCCATACCTAGGCGCACGAGTGCCACGGGCATCCCAGCCCATGATCGAGTCTTGGGCAGGTATGATCCATGTTTTTTTCCTAAAGAAAGGCAAAGAGCCCTCAGGATCAGTCGAATGGACCCGAGAACTATATGGATTGACCGCTAAGAATCTAAAGTCAGTCACCAAGCTGACCCAAGCTGGATCCCCATGAATGGGATACCAGGACCCCACTCAAACTAGCCAGCTAACAACTCACCGAGCACCATGGCTCATCCATGGATGAAAATCATGGCATGGCTCACTCCATCGGTTGCAAAACCATGGACGGGGTGACTATCACAAAGGCGATCGACCTTCGACCAGACCCCCGCTGCGCATGGGGCTCAAGGAAAGTTGGACTCACAAGCAGACTAGATGCATGGTCACAGAACGACGGAACCCCGTGGGGGTCAAAAGTCAAGAAAGACCTCTTCCAACCCACCAAATCTCACAGCCATACCTGCGAAGGGTCCGACCTCGATGAGAGGGAATCACCATCCCCGGGACACACTGTGGGCAACAAAAGAAGGCCAAGGACTTTAGAGTCCTCCCATTTGGAAAAGCCTCCGAATGAGTATTCTACTCCTCCGCAGGCTCAGGGGCTACTATCGGGGACCAATACTAGGGTACACGAAGAGGATGAGCTAATAACCATAAACATTGATTCATCCGAGCAGTCAAGAGTGCGACTACAGCTCCAACCGACCCAAGTGTGCAAACTCCACCTCGCCCAACCCTTGAGGGTTGGCTTCACCTCGCCTGACCCCTGAGGGTGGCTCCGCCTCACCTGACACTAAGGCCATGGGCTCCGCCTTGCCCGACACCTGAGGCCACGGGCTCTGCCTCGCCAGACCCCTGAGGGTTGGCTCCGCCTTGCCCGACACCAAGGCCATGGGCTTCGCCTCGCCCGACCCCTGAGGGCTGGCTCTGCCTCGCCCGACACCGAGGCCACGGGCTCCACCTCACCCGACCCCTGAGGCTGGCTCCACCTCACCCGACACCCGAGGCCACGGGCTTCACCTCGGCCGACCCCTAAGTGTTGGCTCCGCCTTGCCCGACCCCCTAAGCATGGGCTCCACCTCACCCGACCCCTAAGGCTGGCTCCACCTCACCCGACACCCGAGGCCACAGGCTCTGCCTCGCCCGACCCCTGAGGGTGGCTCCGCCTCACCCAACCCTTATGTTGGGGCTCCACCTTCCCCGAGCCTTGGTTTTGCACTCTGCCTCGCCGGCCTCTAGGGAGCAACTCCGCCTTGCCCGACCCCAAGGTCGGGGACTCTGTCTTGCCTAACGGAGACCCATACCATGGCTAACCACTCCAAGTTCAAGCGTATGGCCTGGGTCAAAGGTCTGACACCAGGGAGGTGACCGACATGCCCTGATATAACACATGGCCATGATGGGCCATACCGGGGTTTCACATCAGGAATGGCATTGGCCATATCAGTGCTATTCTGCCTAACCCCCGTATGAACACTGATGGGCTCATGAGTTCACCACGACGTCTATCAAGGCAAAGTGGAGCGCCATGACCGGCAGACGACGCTTGCACCTCTTTTAACATCCATAGGGTCGGTGGGCCCCACATGAAGTAGAAGAAGGACCCGACAATCCTGAAGGACTTTGTCTCCCTCTTGTTCTCCTCTCTTCCTCCACTGTAATTTTGCTTTCCCCTGGCCTATAAAAGGGAAAGCAGGGTGTCCCATAAGGGGGATCGGAACTCATTGCATGGCATGAGAGTCATCTGATCATCTGACCAGTGAATGCATCGAACCTCGAACACACAGCTAAGTGGTGACTGAGCTCTCAGCACCCATTCATTCTTTCCACTAGAGACTTGGGACCTATCCATCTCTCGACCATTTGTAACCCCTACTACGAACTTTTAGTGCTAGTAACACGAGCCGCAACAACGAACTAGACATAGGGACATTGTGCTCGAACCAGTATAAACCTCGTGTCCTCTAAGCACACCATCCGGGCCAGACGCGCAATACTATAAATTTACTTGTTGGTGGCAACTCAAAACACCGACACTCGCCGGCGTTTCTATTTTCCCTTCCGATCTAATCTGCTTCGTCTGTTTGTGATCTGACGGTGGAAATCAACCCGTACCCCTTCGCCCGGCTATTTTGCAAAAGAGCCCCTATATTTCTTCGTTATCATGCCCGCCGTCCTTGGTTCAGTTTAAAATCTGATTTTATTAATTTAAATTCTAAAATCAAGTTTCATCTATTTATAGTTTTGCCACTAATCTTGTTTTAGCCATTGGGTTTGGGCTGCTGGCGCACCCCTTACTCAGGTACACTAGTAGGAATATCCACTTCTATGACAAATTTTTTAATGATGAATCCGAAACCATCACGAAAAATTACTTTTTATGATGAAAATTTTGGTTTCGTCATAGATCACCATGACGACCCTCGAACCCCCTTATCTATGACGAAATCGGGTATCATCACAAAAAAAACATCATAGAACAACACAACATTTCATCACAGATCACTCGCACGACTGTTCCTGCTCATCTATGATGATCTTATTCAAAATTGTGATAAACAGGGCTTCATCATTGAATTAATTACTGATCTGTAATAAACAATATTCGATCTGTAATGACAGCGCTTCGTCATAGATCTCCACACGGTACCTTCTCCATCTGATGTGTACCTATGGGACTTGTAGTGACTCATCCGTGACGCTTGTAGTTCATCATAAAAGTCTCCGCTTGATCCTTTCTCCATGTGACTGTTGGTATATTTAACGCACATAGATAAATCCACAAGCATACGGATACCGCTGTAGCTTTCACCCAGAGGTATTCCAAGTATCATATCCATAGGGAAACATGTGAGACTAACTACAGTCTAACTTAACTAAGGGTAGCTACTAGGATATGATAAATAGGAGCGTAGAGAGGATAACTAAAGTTCTATAGTTCTGACTTGGGTAAGCTTATGTCTTCTACTATTAGACTAGGGACATTTCTAGGGAAAGACACCTGTAGAAGATGCTTTCCTTCGCAAATGCATCCTACATGCTCTTATAGATGGGAGGTGGACTACAAACGATCAACGAAGCTTTATAGTATAGGCTATATAGAACTTATGTCACTCACGCGATCTACTACCTTCCAGAATGTAGGGTGCATCCATGATTAACCCAAGTCTAATCACCATGCTTATACTTACGATTAATACTCAACTCCCTCTAGAACAAGAATAAAGCACTCGAGAGAGTCGTGAACCTGAAGAACAATATAAACAAGATGCTTACTTGAATCAAAAGTTGATTACCAGAGATATCTCAAAGGCAAGCTCAAGTAGAACATGGATCCACCAAGGTACAAGCCGTAATCAGAGTACCGATAGGCCGACACCTCCTCTAAACTCTTCCCTCAATCTCTATCTCACTATTTCTGTTTATAAAACTAGATCCTATAGAGGACTAATCTTCTCATGATAGCTGGCTTTGATCCTAATGAGGAGAATATGAATTAGGGTTTTAGGATGGCTCCAAGGAGGGTGGCAGGGGCTGGTATATATAGGTCAGAGCGTCCAACATGAGCCCATGGATCAAACCGACTTAAAGAATGGTGTAGATGCAACCTAGGAGGCAGTGGAGAACCGACATAGCAATGGGAGGCTAACATGGAGGGCCCATAGGTCAGGCGGCCTCTAGGTGGGGCCAGGTGGCCTCTATGTGGGGCCAGCCGGCACCACATGTTAGGGACAAAGGCTTCGCTTTGGTGATTCACCTTTTGGAGTCTTCTAGAGTCTTCCCACATCAATTACGTGGTGGAATTCTATTATTTCCTTTGACAAATAGGTCCCCCTTGATGGTTTTCTAGATAAACCCTGCTGAAAACACAAATTCACCAAAACTCATGGAATTTATTAGTTTAAACCCCTATACCTATGTTTGATGATGGAATTAAGTAAATATACTGGTTATGTTGATGATTTATAATTGATGTTAGTGACCATCAACAATTTCCCCCAAGCTTAACATTTGCCAGTCCCTAAGCAAAGCTAAACTTAGCAATGGATCAGGAGTTGCTACAATGTTTTCATGCCTCAAAAGTACACATGCGTTCAAACAAGAATTCTCCCCCGGATTAGAATAAACTGATCTAACTTTCAAACTTACCCATATTACCTTCAACCATGGGGCTTCTTAACCTTCACTTGGGTCTTGAGCAATTGAAAGATAGAATAATCAAGTCAAGCACTTTGTCTCAATTTTTGTTCCACCATTATTCCAGAGTTTTTATAAGTTTTCAAAATAAAACTTAGAGATTCCATTGTATGACACTCTCAAGTCTCTCAATATATGTGGTATTTGTGGATCCTCACCAAGGCAACAATGATGTTATGCCTTTTCTATTCCTACAACTAAAGCTTATGTGGAGTTTATGAGCAGGGAGAAAACTAGAGCATACTTGCAATGCATATATTGTAAAGTCAAACAAGGGATCCAAAGAGAGTTGAGTCATACAATCAAATCAAGATGTGCATGTGTGTGGATAAATGGTGGATATATATGCTGGCTAACCTAATTCTAATATGCTCCTTGAAAACTTATCTCTCCCTTGAAACTTGGAAATAATTTTGCAAGAGAACAGGGGCTATCTTATTCATTTCTTTCTTTTTTTAGGCGCGCATCTAAGTACCCATTGTTTTAAATATCTCGGACACTTGTCCATTTTTTCATCTCTTATTTTATGAATAACTTTTGCATAGCCCCATGTCTCTTTTCTACAACAAAACTTTGAGAGATAGCAACAAGAATTGGAGCATTTATTTGGTGGATGAAAAACCTATCAAGCATGTTTTGTGTTCACTCCCAATGTAGGAGTAAAACATTTTTTGGG
Organism: Miscanthus lutarioriparius; assembly: GCA_904845875.1. Lineage (NCBI taxonomy): Eukaryota > Viridiplantae > Streptophyta > Magnoliopsida > Poales > Poaceae > Miscanthus > Miscanthus lutarioriparius. The sequence continues at coordinate 28,776,961 of CAJGYO010000015.1, forward strand.
TGGATCTAGATGGAAGGCATGTTTTTATGCCTACCCCTAGTGTAGGAGTAGTGCATATTTGGGTGGTGTGTATGTGATCTTGATTTTAAGAGCATGACAAACCTCTCATAAGGGTCAACAAAGCTTGTCAAAACTCAATACAAAAGCAAGAAACATATATGTGGAAGTTTTCCTCGCCTAAATAACATGTATGGCTCTGGTAGGAATTCAAGCTTTGTCATACAGGAACTCATCATGTAGCATTTTTGTGTTTTTCAAAAAGTAAATCTCTAGAACTTTAGTGTCACTTGGAACAAGATAAATAGCAGCTCAGACCTTCTCATATCATATCCATCAATTACCTAAACTTAGATCAAGCATTCGCTACCCACGATTTCAAGTTTAGAGTAAATCTTTATATCAAATCAGTCGTATCCAAAACTCAGGAGAAGTCAAGGCTGAAAACTAGGTACTTGAAAGGAATTACAATATAGCAACTATTCATCATTTTCATTTAAGAAATTATTCTGAGTCCTCTTCATTTTATTCAGCTCTTAAAAGCAAATTAAAGCAAACTAGACACATCTTTTATTTTGTTTTCAATTTTACTAGATCACACATTATTACTATAACTATATTTGTTATATAGATAACTTTTTATTTTGTTTTGATTCACCATTTTCTTAACTATTTAAAAGAAACTAAAACTAGAACAAAGGGAAAGCATACTTACCTAGATACACGGGAGTGCTTCTCCCCCAAGCTAGCTCTTTCGGTGAGGGTTTGGTATTTTATGTCCTTCAAACTAGACTTCTCCTTGTGAAGTTTATTGACCAAATACCTCGGTTTGTTCTGAAGAGGAGGATTCTTGTTGTGGTGCCTCTAATGGTCATGTCACCTCCTTCCGCTAAACTCATCTTGGTTTTGAATTTGGACTTTGGTTTGACAGGTTCAGAAGAGTTGTAGAAAGTGGGGAGTCGACTGTCATCCCCAAACTTTGCTTGAAGTGTGTTCTGCTCATAAGACAAGGTAGAGATCAAGTGCATGGGCTCTGTTGGTGGGAAAACACCAATAAAACCAAAAATTTACTTATTCTTCTCTAACCGTAGGCACATTAAACAAGATGAAGTTGATATTGTGTGTTTTGTTCACTTATGTCATGGGTGATAAGATCAAAAGATTTAGTTGTTTACCTATGGAAGGATTGTCCATGAGGTATTAATCTTTACATGATTATGACTATCATCTTTCAGAATTAGGATGTGCACTATTCAGCTTATTTAGTTATGGGATCATGAAAGTGGTGCTAGAACAAGCTTAAAGAACAAGACATGTTTGGCTAATCAGGTTTGATCAGGTAAATTATAACTCAAATATATTTTGTTTCTTATTTATGTGCCTACAAGAATCAAGGGCCCCACGCAAGCTTCCCCCAAGTCCTCACTGGAGCCCCTCGCAAGGAATCCCCCGCAAGGGCCAAGCTCCCGGTCGCGTAACTCCATGGATAGCCCCGGGCCTTCCCCACATGCAAGTGGGTCTCTGGTGTGCCTTTCGACAAGCCTCTCTCGGACCGCTCTCTACCATCTTCACTATCAAGCTTTTGGCCGAATTGTCGTGGGCCTTGTTCCCTTTGATACATGGTGGCAGCCACACCACAAACGCAGTTGGTGTGATCTCTCAAGACTACAAGCCCCTCCGATGTACATCAATGGTGCACGCAAGCACCGAGCAATAAGAGGTGTGGAAAGCTCACTGAAACACTAGCCATAAACCTAGAGCAAGCGCATAAGTGGTGGTCTAATCAACCTAAGCACTTCACAAAGCACCTACGCTAATCACCTAATGAGTCACTATGCACTATGTAAGTGAAGATCACTAAAATGGTGTATCAACACCCTTGGTATGTTTCCTCAGCTCTCCACTCCACAAATGGCCGGTTGGGGGGTCTATTTATAAGCCCCATGCAGAAAGTAGCCATTGGGGACGAAACCTAGCTTTCTGCTACTGACCGGACGCTGCTGTCGTTCTGATCGGACATGTCCAGTCGTCTCGACCGTTTGAGCATGCGCGTTGATTGGACGCACTGACGAGTCTAGTCATCATCGACCGGATGCATCTGGTCGCATTTGCACCGCTCGGGAACCTCTCTAGACATGATCAGACACTGCACTTTGTGTGTCCGGTTATCCAGTGCCACTGCATCCGTCCTCACTGAGTTGTTGTAATGATGATGAATAGTGAATTCCATGCGTCCGGTCGCTGCCTCGCTCAGCGTCTGGTCGCTACTGCTGACGCCAGCTGTTGCCGAGCAACTGATCGGACGTGTTCGGTCCTCATAGGGCCACGTCGGGTCACCTCTACCAAGCTTGTTTCTTTGTGATCTTGCGTTTGGCTTGGTTCACATCTTCGTGCTTGGACTTTGCTTGATATTTGGGGTCTTCTCTTGTGCTTCTAGGGTCTTGCTTATGGTGTTGATCGTGGGATCATCATGTCGCCTTCGTCCAAGTCACATCTTGTACCCTATTGAACTATAAAACAATTACTTGCAAATTCATTAGTCCAATTTGGTTGTGTTGGTCACCAAACACTAAAATAAAAAGTAAATGGGCCTAGGGTCCATTTTCCTTACACCTTTCTCCATCTCCATCCAACTTATGGGACCCGATGGCTTGCGTGTCACTTTTTGCCGCCGGGGTTTAATAAATTCAAACTAAAAAAAACCATGAGACCTAGGAGTCGAACCTAGGACCCAGAGCAAGGAATAAACCATCTTCACCATTGTGCTAGACGCCTGGTTGTGTTGACATGTCTTTGGAGTAGTATATGTTCTCTATGTGGACACGTCGACTTATATATCAGATATATCCCTATCCTCTGCAAGTAGAAATATAACAACCCAAATTTTTTATTTTGGGTTGTTATTAGAAAACACTAAATAAAATTTGTTAATTTAATTATTTGGATAAAATTTGTAAACATTAGTTCAGATTTCCATTTATTTTTCTTAAATAAAAATGATGTTTTTCAAATGTTTTGAAATTCATTTGATGGGCTTTTGTTGATGTGGTGCTTGGCTGATGCTTGTTTTTGGTGTTTGTGAGTGCAAATGGTTTCAAAATATGATAGGACAACGTTTGTTTCTCTCCGGGAATTTTTCCAACCTTTTCTGAAATTAAATTCTTTTTTCCTTGAACTTAATCTTTTTCCTCGATCATCTCAATAATCTTTTCATGAGTTCCAAACTCTTTCTTTTGATCCATCATGTTCATATCTACCTTGAGAAATTTTATCAGAATTTTCTCTAAATTTCTGTGATTTTCGTGTCTTAAATATGATTTAAGGAATTTCCTGGAATTATTTTTAAATAGAAAATAAATCCCAAAATTAAGAAATTTCGAAACGTTTCCAAACCCTACAACTATTTACGCCGGTGTCTCCCTCGACGTACTAGTTTTGGAAGTACGGCCCGTTTCACGAGCCACCACTCCCATCAACGCAGATCGGACGCCGAAGTTCTAGAAATGCTAGGACTCCGGTGAGCTTTTTTGGTGAAACCATCATGTTCTGGCATCAACCACCACCACGAAGAGGTTGCCCTCATTATTCTCTTCACCGTGGCATACTCATTTTCTTGAATCCACCATCGTTTCCCTAACCCATCTTCCTCTTTTCCGGTGAGAAGCTCCATAGCCGGCACCTCGTTCTCCTCCGGCCAGCCTCGACCTCAAGCCCTATGCCTCAGGCCCGCTCCCCTGCCCCTTGTGTGCTGCTCACGCTAGCAGCAAGGGCCGGTGCAGCCGCCCTTCTCCTGCTGCTCGGCGGCCACCGCCGTCGCAGGCCTCACGGGCAGTGCCCCTACGCGGCGTGGCCCCACCTCCGGCCAGCAAGGCCCCTCCCCACAGCCATGCCCCCTGCCCCTATGTCAGCCCCCTCCGCTAGCAGCAGCAGGTCTCTCCATGGCTGTGTTTGTGAGGATGAAAGCCCAAGGTACAAAGATGCTCTTAATTACGATTTTGCCATCCTGCTGTTAATCCCTGCCTTTTAATCGTTTGATCTCTGATTCGAGTAGTTCTCATTGAGTTCGTTTTGTAACGTCGTGCTCTATGCAGTAACAGTAATGTTCATCTTATCACTTAATTATGAATTTATTAATCTAAATGTAATTTGATTTATATTTATTTAATAACTTTTAAATTAAAAGCAACATAGGGTTTAAGTCCATTTTTTGTTGCGTTGCGGTCGAGCCAATGCATGCTACGTGTTAGTAGCAGCATGTAGCATGTCTCACACCTCTAAATTTTATAAGTTAAATATTAATTTGATTAATATTTATACAACCAAGTTTCTAATTAAAAGTAATTTAGGGTTTTATTCGGTCTTTTATAAATAGATGTTAATTAATATCAACTTCAATGTGTGTTTATTAATTATAACTATAACACACCTAGTTAAAGCACGAAACATATGATGGTTCGATTAGTTGTTCACACATGTTCTATGTTTTCTAAATTATAAATATTTAAATAACTTAAATGCAATAAAAAGTTATAAATAAAATATGACTAAGGTTTAATTCTATCTTTTCTAGTTAAACTATAATTTTACTTAATTGAATTTCAAGATGTTCCTCTAAAATGCCCACCACCTTGTTTGATGAAAACAAAATAAATGCACTCCATAGTCTTTTGTCTCTTTTTATAATGCAAGTCTCGATAGTCGCCTCCTCTTTAATGATTGCTCTGTTCTCAATCGTTCTTGCGCTCTAATGATCATAGCAACGAGCCGTGCTGATTAGTGCGATCTTTTCAAGCCTTTCCTTTTGAGTGTTGTGTCATTCTTAGTTGTGTTTGTTTATGTTGTCTATTTTGCTTGATTGCCGTGTGTAGAAGAAGAGCGGTTCTTTAGCGCTAAAGACCAGGAGCTGAGGACCGACAGTGGAAGCAGAGGCTGGAGACCAGAAGATTAGAAGCTAAAGACTAAAGACTTCTAAGCAATTAAACTTTGGGAAAAAGTCAAGTGCAGGCACTGTTTGATCATATTGTACCTATTCATTATGAATCACTTTACTTTCATTGCATCTGTCTAAATTATGCAAACCCTAAGGACATGACTAGCCCTTTATTACATTCCTTGTATTCCTAGGGTATATGCTTTGGGTAGGGTAGTTATGCTTAGCTGCTCCACCCACACTATTACATGTTAATGAAAGTAATGATGATTAATGACTACCTTAATGATGATTAATGGTTCTTATAATGAAGGAGAAGTAAGGATGCTTTATAGCATCGTGGATAAGTTCATGAAAGGGGGTCACGGGTACTAGAGATTGGCCCAGTTTTCAGGGGTACCCATGTCTGCCCTCCCTAAGGACCTGTTCGTGGAGCGGCCACCTAGGACTTACCCTATAGCTTCAAGCCATATGGCTCTGGCTTGACGTAGTATCAGGACCTCTACTAGTAGGGTGTAACTTTCCGAGTAGGCATAATAAAGTAACCTAGGTAATGAATATTAAGTTGATGGTTAGTCTAGGTTCCATTGCTATGGGCTCAACTGCCATGCGCCTAGGCCAAAACTTACAAGTTGCATCCTATTAGCTGGAACCTATGAACAGTCTCATAGTGAAACCCTGCCTGCTCACCTTGGTAGTGTTTTGGGGAGTCATGACCCCAGGCAAATAGGAATCATGACTTGAAGTGAAAGTGTACACCTCTGTAGAGTTAAAACTGATATATCAGCTGTGCTCATGGACACGAGCATCCCAAACTCTCACATGATTAGAATATGACTCACAATTGTACAGTGGAGGCAGATTTGTAGATTGAGGTTGCTACCTTGTGATTTGGCGGGATTGCCATACCGTGCTCTTAATTGGGTTGCTACCTCGGGTTACTATTTGGGGTTGCTACCCCATGGTTAATGTTGAGGTTGCTACCTCGGTTATATGATGATAATAAAAATGTCATACTCACTCTATTAATTAATGGTTGGGACCTTTCACTCATCTTAGTGATTAGGTTGCAATAATAAAAGATTGCCAACTAAAAATATTAACTGCACTAAGCCAGTGTTAGCCTACCTTTGATTAAGCCTTGCATGTCATTATACTTTCTGCCTATACTTGCTGAGTTTGACATGGACTCACCCTTGATATTTCCCTACACACCCCTAGTGTGTAGCAAAGTGCTACTCAAAAGAAGGACAAAGATGCAAAGGAGTTTTCTAAAGTCTATCAGAAGTGCTTGGCATATGGAGCCCCCAGTCAACCATCCCTGAGAAGAATGGAGCCTAAGGAGAAGTTTAACAACCATTCCACGATACTCTGATAGATGTAAGTGCTAATATAAGTATGTTTTCTGCTATATAATATTGCTTTCTAATATTTCTATTCTGTTGTTGTATGTGTGGACTTCCTGGGCACATATATGACTAGAGCTTAGTTCTCTTTGGAAAACCAGGTGTGACAGTAAACAAATCTGTGCCCATTGGACTTACGATGGCGGGGCCGGCGGCGGTGCTAACAATAGAGGACCCCTAGTGTGTTGTGGTGGCTCAGGCTTCCTTTTGGAGGCTAGGCGGTGGGTCTTTCTAGTGGAGCGCAGCGGCATTGGCATCCGTGTCCGTCGTGTGCCGCTGCAAAGGCGACAGATCTGATCCGTATGTCTCCTTTCTCGCCTTTTCCTGTTCACTTCACTGTTTTGGTCATTGCTTAAACATGAGGTATACAAGAAACATTGTGGAGTTTTAGATCTGGTGAGGCCAATAATGATGAAAAGAACTAGGAGGTGGCACTGCTAGGTTTTCTACCGATGCGTGTCACTTGCAGATCTGTCTAGGCAAACAAACATGCCCTTTGCTTCTGCCTTAAACTATTTTTTCTATCTAGTGCTTGCTTGATTCTACATTTCTGTTTCATATGCTCTAGTGCTACTAGTGAGTCCTTATGGTATTTTGAACTTATAACATATCTGAGGCTACATTTCTGTGCCATTGATGTCTACAAGGCTGTTGGATGTATTACGATGCAGCTCATATGTTTGCTTTCTATGCCTTCTCCTTGTTGACAACCAAGATATTCATTTGGTTCAAAACAAGATGAAGGCATTGAAAGCAAATCAATTCTTTGTGTCCATCATTCACATGTCTAAGGCCACTAATAATGTCTAAGTTGCACAAGTTGCTACTGATGCCAATGATGATCACTACCACTTGTTCACTGACATTCTACTTGTGAAAACTAAGGTAGCCTGTTCAGGTTGTGCAGATTTGAGATGAGTCGTCCCTGCTATGTTGTGTTCGATGGCCATGAGCTAGGAGTTTACTACAACTGGCCTAACTACCATAGACAAGTTCATAGGTTTTGTGGTGCATGTTATAAAAAGTATAACTCCTATGAAGAAGGAATTGCTGCCTTCAAGATAAGAACCAACTCAAATCCAACCTTAGCTCATGATGATGACTTCTATCTTCAAAACCTAGCAGCTTCTCCACCCTCTTTGTCCTTCAAAACTATTGTAATTGTAGTCATCTTAATCTTTGTCTGTCTCATATGGAAGAAGCTCTGAGCTCGTGTACTGATTTGTAAGTGTGATGGTTAGACTTGACTTAGCTACAATTGTAATGGTTACAGCTCCATTAACTGCTACTCTAGTTTGAGTTATATATATCTATGTGGTGCTACTCTAAATTTAGATGAGGTCGTACCATGAAAATTTTTAATGGTTGTTAAAGTTGCACTTTGGTATGAGTTGTGAACTTCACTAATGGATTTTTGTTGGATTATTTTCCTCCTTAGTGTTCTCATTACTGAGCAAGCTCTCATCCTACTACATGCACACGATGAAATGGAGGAGGCCTCTAACAAGAGCAACACACTGGCCAGCCTCATGGACGATGTCTTCGTCGAGATCCTCCACTGCCTCCCCGCCCACTCCTTGTTCTGCTACAAATGTTACTATCGCTCCTGGAGATGCCTCATCTTGGACCACCATAAGTTGATGCCCCAGACTATGGCCGGCTTCTTCTACGATGGAATCTATGGCCATAGAAACTTTACTAGCATTAGCGATGTTTACCCCTTGTCCTTCTTGCCCTTCACCATGAACAATGTAGTTGTCCTAGATTGCTACAATGGCCTCATCCTATGCTGGTGCCTTGGGGCTGGTGGATACCGCTATGTCGTCTATAATCTGGCAACCCAGGAGTTGAAGGTACTACCGCCTAGAATCCATTCTATTGGTGAGGCTCAATTGGGGTTCGATCCAACAGCCTCCTCACACTTCCATGTGTTTCAATATATGGAGGAGGATGGTCAGTGCGTGGGTGTGGACATCTACTCATCTAAAACTGCAACATAGATCTTTAAGGAATCTAAATGGGGTGAGGAGGCTAAGTGGACATTGTCAAAATCAGCAACTGTGTTTCTTAACAGTTGTATGCACTATATTGGGCTCTACGAGGGTTACCATCATATACTTATTGTGGATATGAAGCGAAAGGTATGGAGGAAAATTCCTAACTGGCAGCATGGTTTTTCACGCTCCATCCATCAAGCTCAGGGTCACTTGTGTTAATGTATTGTTGGTGGTCACAATATGTCCAAGCTTTCAATCTGGACCCTTGAAGACTATGGTACTAATAATAAATGGACATTGAAGCAAACTATCAGCCTATGTAAGTTGTTTGGAAGACTAAGAAACAAATGGGTTACTTTGATTTTGAGTCATACTACATGACGGTATAGTTCACCTAGAATGGAATTTGGTTTTCTTCGTTGGGGTTGGGGGGGTGGGGGGAAGAGCCATCATCGCATATTAGATGGATAGCAGAAAAGTTCATGTCATCCCTACACATTACATTTCATATGGTAGATGTGACATCCTACCAGAAATCATCGGCAGACCTTACTATCTTCCTTATGTTCCTTTATTCTCGGAGTTGGAGTCATTAGCAAAGTAGTAAATAAAGTTGCATTTGATGTATCTCTCTGTCATGACATGTTTAAATGGACCAATGTTGTTTGATTGTTTATGGACATGTTAATTTTTTCTTGGATGGATGTTGTCATTATTTTGCAGTAACTTTAACTTGTTTGTAATGTAAGCTAAGGTCTGTGCAGTGTGTTAGATGTGTTTCAACACCAATGGCTTTTGCGTGTGAAGTAACATTTCAACAATAATGGCTCCTCTTTGTTCCCCCAAAAAACACCAATGGCTCCTCTATAGTAGTGATATATTAACCACCATGTTCTCTTCCGCAACTCCGCTTGTTTTCCTTCCTTCCCCGAGCCCTCCCATTCCCACTACAAGTCTAAAATTGCCAGGAACATGCGGTTGCCTTCTTCAAACCTACTTCACTGTTAGCCACCGCCATAGTGAAGGGCGAGCCTTCTACAAACTGTGCATAGGAGGGGGATGATGCCATGCCTAGGGTGAAGGAGGATGATGCCATGCCCGTCGTGAAGGAGGATGGCGTCGTGCCTGTGGTGAATCAAGATGAAGCTTCGGTAGATCCCTTTGGAGATAGAGATGGTTGGGCCATTGGCATCATGAGTAAGGCTTTCTTGAAGATCAGGCATGTGCTATAGAACACTAGGGTGGGCACCCTCAACCTACCTTGGGAGAAAAAGGTGAGCAGTTACGTCTTCATTTTTCACCAACTCGTTGATGTCCTAGAAGAACTGCCAACCTACCTGAATAAGTAGCACGCGGACAACGCGGAGTACATCGTCGCCTGCTACCAGAGCCAGATGGATGGCTTTGACACTAGCATAGCGACGTAGGGAATCAGCACCGCCCACAATACCGAGAAGCACTAGCGCAACCTGGTTCGTGCCGATGCTGAGCAGGTGGCAAACCACATCACTGCTGATGAGCAAAAGGGCCTCATGGCTATAGAGGAGGAGGACAACAATGTTGATACCAACGATGAGGATGAGGATGAGGACAGTGATAGAATGATGAGTAGAGTAAATAAAGTTCCATTTGATGTATCTCACGTTGCATTTGATGTATCTTCCTTATGTTGGGAGTACAAATGGAGTACATGTTGTTACTCTTTCCTTATGTTATTACTCTTCCTTATGTACCTTCCCTAGCATTTTTTGTCAGACACGTTCAAATATACACATGTTTTGATTTGTGAAGTCTGATTTGCATGTTTGTGTTTACTTTTGTTGAACTTTGTATTAGGTGGGTTAAACTCTGTTGAGCATGGTGTAGATCATGTCTTTTGGTCAATTGGTAGCTGGTTTCTAGCCCATGTTGGTTGGTTTTTCCTATAGGTTTCTTTCTAGTACTCTTTCTGATCTGTAGTATGGTAAACATGCATAACAGAATTCATCTGATCAAGTCTCACATCGATGTAATGCCTAACGGAGGAGCCACATAGCTATTCAGATTTTACAGCACACGGAAGAAAGTCCGAGCATCATAAATGTGATCGGGCCAGACACATCTCATGTTATATTATACAGGGAAACCTGTTTCGTATGAATACATTTGTTGAATCCCTAAAGGAAACAAATAAAATTCAAACTAGTTACATGTCTAGCCCGTTCAAATTTATGCTGCTAAGACTATCAGGAGAGCAAATGGTTTACAAGAAACAGGTAAACATCATTTCATCGAATATAGTAGAGGGACATGGTTGGGGGAAAGTTGTGATCATTTGTTGTAGAGTATACACCCCTGGTATGGTAACTAGTTTCCATCTGTAAGCATGATTTTTGTTAGTGTCCATCGATGGAAGGGGAAAGCCACTCATGACTACTACTACTACTAATATAAATGTTGTGACTGAGTGCACTCTATAGGCAATAGTTTTACTCATAGCTTTGTACTATATAGTGTTCAATGAGATCAAATGTGCCGCATTCAGACTTTCTTGCAAGTGTAGTAAAATATGAGAATGAAGCGAATGCGGCAGGAAAGCTGGACACAAGAAGTGAATCGAGAAAAAGAGCTTTTGACCACCATAACATGCTTGAGACTTGAATGCTAGGTGCAGTTGTGATAGGTCTTTTCTATACTTATTTCACTCTAATCCAAGCAGACACGACAGTCAAGGGGTAGACTGATTGGTACGACACCCTACTGTCCGACGAGATCAAATACGTAGCGGTCGGACTTTCTTGCGTTCATAGTAGAAGTCAACTGCTTTGGCTCCTCTGTTCTGTATTAGATCGAGGTGAGACTTGTTCAGATGAACTCCTCGCTGCATGGTTCTTTCAAGTTCAACAATTTTTATCAAAGACACGAGTTGGCCTTAACAAATATCAAAGGCACTCATGAATGTTTAGCAAATTAAGTTTCAAATCAAAGATAACTAGAAAGAAATTTGCAGTGAAAAGAAACCAGCTACAAAATGATCAAATGACCGGAGCTACACCATGCTCAACAGAGTTTAACCCACCTAATACAAAGTGCAGCAAAAGTTCACACAGACATGCATGGAAATAAGAGTTCACATATTCATAAGGGCATCCCACAGATCAAACCTAGTAATGACTACTAGTACTACTAGTACGTCCCACGGATCATGGGTCGAGGCAGGCGTGTAGGATCTCATCCATGTCCACCTTCACTAAGATGGCATTGGCAGCTAGCTCAAAACTCTCGACCAGATCGATGATGTCATTGTTCTTCGAATCCGGCGAAAAACCCTTCTCCACCACCCAGATGTTAACCACTGCGCCAATCTGAAGCTGGGTAGCAGTGAGCGCAGTGGCAGCCCCCTGACAAACGGCTTTGGTCACCATGGCTCAAAGGCAGGCCGGCAGGGCTTGGAACGGCTCCTCTGCAACGAACAGATTATCCACTACTTGCATAGGGAAAGCCTGACTTAATGACGGCTTGCACGCATAGGACGAGGGTCTTGACCCATGTCCTCAGATCTACAAGAATGTTCATCATGTTTTGGCCCTGCTTGTAACATAATCGTCCAATTTATAAGAGCACAAGTACAATGGCAGCCTCCAAAGCAGTCGCACTATCATACTTGAGCCCATATAAACTTGGTAGTCTGTCGAGTACCACAAAGGGTCTCGATTAATTGCCAACATACGACCAAGATCGTACATGATTCAACATACATGCCACATGTTATATAAAGTTCACAAATACATTGCCATACATCAGAGTATGATTAAAGTTATTACAACTCAAGTTCAAATAAAGTAGTAGCAGAAGCAAATATAGTTTGAAACTAACATCTCACACCATTGTTCAAATACTTTGCTAGTTTACGATCACAACCCACAAAAACATGATAGAGGAGTTAATGAGAAGCGCCTTGCCCAGGGCCTACTCCTCATCCACGGTGGGAGAGAAGCAGTTCTTACAATATCCATGATACACTATGTTATCTGCAACAAGTGGGAAATAAACTCTGAGTACAAGAAGGTACTCAGCTAGACTTACCTGTCATAAACCAAAAATAAAGTGACTCTAAGGATCATGCAAGCCTTTATAAGTGGAGCTAGCTTGACAACATTTTGCATAAAAGCCACTAGTTGAGCTATATATTTTGTAATTCGATAACCAAGTTGATTATAGCTATTCATCTCTAGATTAACAACTAACCTATGCCAAACATATGGGATATCATTAGTAACATACAATAGTAACCATAGCCGGTGTAATATTTTCCATGTTCATCATAACCATCACATTCCATTACTACGATGAAGGGGCTCCGCCAAGTGTCTCACTATCTAGGAGAGATGGGGATTCAAATCGATTACAACCAGCTGGGCCGTTATTCCTAACACAAACCTAGGTCTACTAGCCACGATAGCCTTAGATCACCTTCGGTAAAACTCTGGTACACATTTTGCGGGTTCGATCAGCGCCGCACCCTCAGGGACACTACCGGATGATAGGTCAATCTAGACTCTAACTTGCCCTAGGCCTCACACTGGCTCCCAACACATCCTTACTACCTCCAATGTGCGCACTTTGATAGAACGAGGCTTGGCCTAAGTTGAGCTACTCGGCTTCATGGTTGGAACAAGTTATCCGGCCAGCTAAGTGAGAGGCATGCGTTCAAAATGACAATAGGGCCTCCAATGATGCGGTCCTTAATTGGCACAGACGGAATCACATGAGTCAACCTACACATAGACTCCACCCGACCTCTAGTTACATTATCCCATGGTTCTTTTCCACGATAGCAAATATAGCCAACCATGCTTCGGTATCCACCTATATCTCGCAGGTGACAGGAAATCACCTGACTTCTACTAGTCTAAGCATGGCTAAGCATATATTTGATCCTGGACCTACACAGGGTTTAAAGTATATATCTAGACAAGGTAGTTCTATGCATCAAGTGTTTCCAAGTCAACTCTTATAACCTAATGCATCAAACATAAAGGACTCAAGTGATATTTTATAAAACATAGGAGGCTTAGAATGATCCGGGGCTTGCCTTTTAGGAAAGAGGTGGGTCGGTGATTAGGGCACTCCAGAAGTTCATGAGTGGCCAGCTCCTCTTCTTCAGGAGCTGCGGGTGGGGGTGTCCCTTGATTGTCCTCCGCCTCTTCTTCGAATTCCAGTAGAGTTACTCCTTCTGGCGAGCCTATATGCATGATCTTGAAAAAATATATCAAGGATGCATAGATAATGACATGGATGATATGATATGATGAAATGCATATTTCCTAAATGTCCATGGAAGCAAGTTATTAAGGTGATAACAAAATTAAATTTGTTTTTACTGAGTAGGCGCATATATCTTCTTTACTAATTAAACAAACACCTACTTAAAACATTTTCGGGACTGCAAGACAGCAGCCACTTGTTTTGACCCTAACTGGAGTTTTACATATCCAAATAATATGATCTTAGACTTTATGGAAACCTTATAAAATTTTCTACAACTTTATTATAATCATTTTAATAGGATTCCATAGTTAACTAGGTCAAACAATTACATGTTCCAGATCTATCCAGGGACTCAGCAAATCTGAAAGCAAACTTGTAGAAGCTATAAATCTCAAAACATTTAGCCTATACTATGAAATTTTAGGACAAGACAGACGGATAAGTTATCTACAACTTTGTTATTAACAAGTTTAACAGTAAAAGTCACTATCATCATGAATTTGTCAACACAACAGAAACTACTCATGAAACCATCTAGTTGAATTATAAAGTAATGATTAAGTAGCTGCCTATAACCAATCAATTCCAAGCACAACTACTAATATCAACAGATCATATGCATCGCAAGAACCACAAAAAACATCATGGTTAAGCCCAACTAATTTATTTACATACAATTATTAATTTCCTTATATAATAGGGCAATTTAGAAGATAAATACTTCCGGTGCGGCGGTTGACCGGCCCTATCTCGCTGGCGGCGAGGTCACCGGCAGTGAGGTCTTCACTACTACACTCGCCTCATCAAGCCGCATCGAGGGGTACCCTCAGTTGGCTCAGTTCAAAACTGGAGCAACCTCGCCGACGAGCATGGTGGCTCAACGACAGCGCGTGGTGGCAGACTCACCTTCTCCAGCGATGGCATGGCCAGGCGAGCGCGACTACAACTTCTACAAACCCTAGCGGAGCTCTACGGTGTGGATCGAGCCAAGGTGAAGTGGCGGTGAGCTCTAGCCACATGCATGGCGGCACGGTGGCGCACAGCGTACGTGGCGGTGCTTACCATTCTAACGATATGGTGGTTAGTGGCGGGTCTCCATCTTTGGTGATGGTGCTAGGGTTCAAAGCAATGTAGAAACACACTCTAGAGGGGGATGATGGGGTCTAGTCGGTGCTAGATGCGGCGAGCTTGAGCTCACGACCATGGCGGGCGCATGTGGTGTGGTCACACGTTCCCGCATGGCGGTGGCAGTAGCGGTTAAACCGACTATGACATGAGCTATTAGGACCTAAGACGATGACAGACCAGGGGAGAAAGAGGTAGGAGGAGCAGCGGATAGGGCTATTCACGTTGAGCTCGGAGCTCAGTGGCGCTCTATGGCCCTGGCGGCGACAGCGATGCGCAATGCAGCCTTACCCTTGCTCAAATGGCGGTGCTATCGACTCGGTGAGGTGGAGCACGTCAAAGTGAAGCTGTGGGCGAGATGGATTGGATGGTGGTGCGGTGTGGTTGGCGTGCGAGCACGGTGGACAGTGGTGCTATAGTTCAACTTTGGTCAAAATAGGATCATGAAAAATGATATTTTGAGCAAACCAACACATAGAAGCATAGTTGGACCAAGTCATGAATAAAAACATTGTTCCATTTACCATCCTAGATATGCCTAAGGTGTTTTGTGACCCCACAACCATGTCTTACATTGGTCACACATGATCACAAGCATATGCTTGTATATAATCAACATCACATGTGATAATATGTAAAGAATAAGAT
The DNA here is from genome assembly GCA_904845875.1 of Miscanthus lutarioriparius. NCBI lineage: Eukaryota > Viridiplantae > Streptophyta > Magnoliopsida > Poales > Poaceae > Miscanthus > Miscanthus lutarioriparius. The sequence goes on from CAJGYO010000015.1 coordinate 28,792,314, forward strand.
AAAATTCCATATGCTCATGCTCATGAATTCTTGGATGATACTTGTGCTGATGAAATGCAAGTGCCAAATGCAATGCTTAACACTATGGTGTTACAGCCCCTCCCCCTTATAGTAATCTTGTCCTGAGATTTGAAAGACCTACCATTTTTTATAAAAGGCGGGATAAACCTCATGTAAATAATCCTCCCGTTCCCACGTGGCATCTTGTTCACCGTGGTTATTCCACACGACTTTGTAGAATTTAATAACCTTGCTCCAGTTTACTCTTTCCATTTCTTCCAAAACTTGTATTGGTTTTTCCTCATAAGTCAAATCCGATTGGAGCTTAATATTGGTGGTTTCAATAGCTTCATCAAGTATGCGAAGACATCTTTTTAGCTGAGAAACTTGGAAGACATTGAATATAGCTTGCATCTCTGGAGGTAACTAGAGCTCGTAAGCCACTCTTCCGCTTCGCTCAATGATCATGTATGGGCCAACATATCTAGGTGCTAGTTTTCTTTTCACACCAAATCGTTGTATTCCTTTCATTGGTGATACCTTGAGTTATACATAGTCACCTACCTCAAATTCGATAGGCCTTCTTCTCTTGTCAGCATAGCTCTTTTGCCTAGACTGAGTTGCTTTGATATGTTGTTGGAAAATACTCACTTGCTCTTCATCTTCTTTGACAAAATCAATGCCATAGTATCTCCTCTCTCTGGGCTCAACCCAATTTAAAGGAGTTCTACATTTTTGACCGTACGAGGCCTCAAAAGGAGCCATCTTCATGCTCTCTTGATAACTGTTGTTGTAGGAAAACTCGGCTAAAGGTAGACATTTTTCCCATGAACCCTTGGAAGAGATCACACATGCTCTCAACATGTCTTCTAAGATATGATTTACTCGCTCAGTTTATCCAGAGGTCTGAGGGTGATATGCTAAGCTTCGAATTAGGTTGGTACCCAACTGCTTATGCAAGTGCTCCCAAAATCAAGCAGTGAGAGCCTCTATCTAATACAATGGTTCTTGGTACCCCATGTAGTCACACTATATGCGTGATATACAATGTTGCATATTCATGTGGTCGATAGCGGGTGCTAACCGAAATAAAATGTGCAGACTTTGTCAATCGGTCCACAATTACCCATATCAAGTCAAAACCCTTCTGAGTGGGTGGAAGTCCAACAATAAAGTCCTTGCTGATCTCCCACTTCCATCTTGGAACAGACAAAGGTTGGAGCAATCCAGCAGGTTTCAGATGATCCGATTTGACCCTGCGGCAAGTATCACATCTAGCTACATAGGCGGCAATTTTTTTCTTCATCTTGGTCCACCAAAAATGGGTTTTCAAATCTTGATACATCTTACTACTACCTGGATGGATAGACAACTTGGATGAATGAGCTTCATCTAAGATTTGATTTCTAAGTTCACGGTCTTTCGGTACCACTAGTCGGTCCTTAAAACATTGCACACCTTTTTCATCCAACCTAAAATGCTTGGTTCCTGTTCCTTCATCTTTCTCTTGATGTGAAACACACCTACATCTGTCCTTTGAAGTTCAATGATCTTGCTCTCAAGTGAACAATTGATAGTGATGTTGTGTAGCACAACAGGATGCAACAAATTAAACCCATCCTCCAACAATGCTTCTAAGGCATTACAATGAGATTTCTGACTGAGTGCATCTGCTACAATATTGGCTTTTCCTGGATGGTAGTGCACTTCCAAATTATAGTCCTTGATTAGCTCTAACCATCTACGTTGTCTCATGTTTAGCTCTAGTTGAGTGAAGATATACTTGAGACTTTTCTGGTCAGTGTATATGTGACATACATTTCCCAACAAGTAATGTCTCCATATCTTCAATGCATGAACAACTGCGCCAAGTTCTAAAGCATGTAGGGTAGTTGACCTAATGCTTTCTCAACTACTGAGAAGCATAGGCAATAACTCGACCTTCTTGCATAAGCACACACCCAAAACATGTACCCGATGCATCACAAAACACATCAAAAAGTTTCTCAATGTCGGGTTGTGCCAGAACAGGAGCAATAGTTAGTAAGGTCCGCTGAGTGTGAAAAGCAGCCTCATACTCTGAAGTCCAATTAAACTTTTCATTCTTCTGAAGTAATCTGGTCATAGGCTTAGCTATTTTAGAAAAATCAGGAATGAAACGATGATAATAGCCTGCTAGCCCTAGAAAACTCCAAACTTCATGAACCGAAGTCGGGACCTTCCAATCCATGACCTCTTGAACTTTAGATGGATCTATAGAAATTCCATTTTCTGACAATACATGACCTAAGAAAGGCACTTTCCATAGCCAGAATTAACACTTGCTAAACTAGCATACAATTTATGCTCTCTCAGCCTAGACAAGACAATCCTCAGATGCTTTGCATGATCTGCCTCATTCTTAGAATAAATCAGGATATCATCGATAAACATGACCATGAACTTGTCAAGCTAGGGCATGAACATCGAATTCATCAGGTACATAAAATAGGCAGGAGCATTTGTTAGTCCAAACGACATGACCAAATACTCATACAAGCCATACCTAGTGGAGAAAGCTGTCTTAGGTATAACTTCTGGCCTGATCTTGATCTGGTGATAGCCTGATCTCAAGTCAATCTTAGAGAATACCTTTGCTCTTGCCAATTGGTCAAACAAAATATCAATACAAGGCAAAGGGTACTTGTTCTTAATAGTTGCAGCACTGAGCGGCCTATAGTCCACACACATCCGCAAGGATTTGTCCTTCTTCACAAATAAAGATGGACAACCCTAGGGAGACAAACTAGGTTGAATGAGACCTTTGTCCAAAAGTTCTTGTAGCTGAATTTTAAGTTTGGCTAACTCATTGGGTGGCATCCTATAGGGTCTTCTTGAGATAGGTGTTGTACCTAGCACTAACTCAATCTTAAACTCGACATCCCTATCTGGCGGCAAACCAGGCAACTCATCTGGAAATACATCTAGAAACTCACAAACTATAGGAATATCAAAGAGAGTAGTGGTTTGGATGGCACAAGACAAATTTTGAAGATCAAAACTTCTAGGAAGTGGCACTAGGAAACCACCATCCCCTTTAGGTTCCCTCAACATAATGGTTCGAGTGGATGTGTTGATAAGAACTCCGTGCCCACTCATGCATTTTATGCCCATTATCACATCTATGGCTACTCCTAGGAATACTATAAGATCCATAGTGTACTCCCGCTCTTGTATAGAGATGAGTACATCTCTGACTAATTGGTTTGTGGAAATAGTAGCCCCAACTGAACTTATACTATAACCACCCTTGTCTACCTCAATTATCTTTTGATCATGCTTAGATGCAAATGTCTGACTCACAAATGAATGTGAAGCTCCAAAATCAAATAAAATAATTGCTGGGTGCTTGTTTACAAGAAACATACCAACAGTCACCACTTCCCTTGTGGGAATCTCCTCCACGGCTGTATAGTGCACATATCCAAGACATGCCTTAGAATTGGCTTGCTTCTGATTACCCTAGTTTTGATTCCCATTCTTCTTGGGATAGGGGCATTCCTTGGAACAGTGACCCGTCTAATTACAATTGAAGCACGGCTGGTTACTTCTTGGCCCTGCTGAGCTTCCTTGGCCTACGTTACCCTTGGCAGGGCAATGGTGAATGCCTTGTGAAATACCTTCTGAGGTCAGCTAGACTAGGTGTTCTTCTGGGGAGGCCTAAACTTAGGTGCTGGGTGACAGAATTGTGGCCTAGCTTCCACTGAAGCTCTGGAGTGAGAAGACCCCAAGGCACCTACCTTAGCTGCCCATTTGCAGCCTTTTGCTACCGCATGTAGGTTGTTCTAGTTTTCCTGTGTCAGGGCATCACTAATGAAGTCATTGTATGTAGCACTTTGTAGTTGGCCATTGTTTTCATCAACTTAGTGCTGAGGCCTCTCTTAAAACTTTCAATCTTCTTTGCCTCTATATCAACAAATTATGGGGCATAGCAGGACAAGTTATTGAAGGCATGCATATACTTTGTAAGAGTCTTGGTCCCTTAGGTGAGCTTCATGAACTCGGCTACCTTCATACGCTTTAGCCCTAGGGCAATATGATGCCCCTTGAAGGCTACCTTGAATTGCTCCCATGTAACATTTGCTCCAGCAGGTAAGGCAGACAAATAATGAGTCCACCAGATACCTATAGGCCCCTGTAGTTGATGCGATGAATACTCGGCCTTCATCATTTTGGTGACCCTCAACAAATGGAACTTCTATTCAATAGTGTTCAACCAGTCATCAGCCTAGAGCGGTTATTTTGCCTCTTTAAACATAGGAGGCTTAGTCTTTAGAAAGTCCTAGAATGTACTGTATTGATTTGGCTCCGGCCCCACATTCTGCTACAGGCACGGGTTGTGTTCGGCACAATGAGGCACAGTGTTTCTTCCATTGTTCGCTGGCTTCCCAAGAATTGCACGAAAAATTCATTCACAGAGGGTGGTGGTAGGTCGTCATGATTATCACCCTAACTGGTGCTAGCCCCTGTGCGAGTGCGAGTCATCTGCAAAATTGCAACAATAAGTGATTATTGGATGATGTCAAGAATTGCAGAAGAATGTGTAATCATGCCAAACTGAATTTACTGGAGAGAATTTAAATTCACACAATAAAATAGAGACACAATTATTCATTCTCACAACAGAACATCACCAATTTGATCACTTATCGCGCTCGCAACGCGTTAACATGCATGTCATATTTTTACCCATAAAACAAATTTGGAATTTCATTAGATTTTGAACCACAGCAGACCAACATGCAAGGTTCCAATATTACATCAATGATACATTCGAAGATCAAAACTTAAGCTACATGTCCATTTCATAAAAGATCAAAAAAGATACGGAACTAGCGCATCTAGCTAATCACTATAGCTGACACAGGGTTCAAAGTTGTCATTATCAACACCGGACATATCATCACCATGGTCGTCCTCCCAGGGCTCAACCTCCTCCTCAAACACCTCCTCGACATCCTCCATGCCATCATCATTGGCAACAAATACATTTGGATCTTCTTCCTCTATGGCTACTAGGGGAGGAATAGGATTAATGATGTTGTTGATGCGATGAACATCATGCTGAAGCTATGCAATGGTGTCTAGTGCTCTTAAATCTAATGCCGATACTCTGCCTCCCTTCGACAATAGTCATTCTCTAGTCACCCAGCTAGAACCATAGTCCTAGTCCTAACGTCCTCTCTAGCCTCTTCAAGACGGTAGGCCTCATCCCTCTGCTGGATGGCCTACACCCTCTGAGTATGGGTGGACTATGTCTCTACCTATGCTGTGTTCCTATCTGCAACAACATTCTCCATTAGAGTCTAGAGAGCTCCTAATGTAGTATAAGCTACATTGGTGTCCCAACGAGCCTCCCTAGCTGCCTTCTTGTGCTTGCGCACACGCTTCCTTAGCTTCCATTGTGCAGCTTCAACTCTCATGAGCCTATCCATGCAAGTGGTATAGGACTCCGGGCAAAAGTCCTAGGTGTCCTAACAAGCATAAAACATTTTCATCATGGTGAACATAGCACTCATAGCGGGACTAAAACTCTCTACCTGCTCATCCCCATGCTGATGACAAATCTGGCTCAGCACCTCAAAGGCAACCACTTGGGCACCTTCCCAAGGAGTTTTTCCTTCAGATTCTGCTTTCCACTCCTACCATAGGGGTGCTTTTGTATGAGTAGGTATGGTTAGCTGCACCTCATACCATGGCTGTCCCTCCAGATATCCTTCATTCCAAAAATAGCCAGACGGTTCAGTATACCCCGCAAAATGTAGTACCCTCTAGAGGAGGGTAGGGGTATCAAACATCTCTAGGAAAGTCTCACTCCTAGCTAATGATGCCATCTATAGCAAAATGGTGCCACTCTCATGAGGACAATGTTATAATAGAAAAGAGTTACTTATCAGAATATGAAACTTATAAGGGGAGGAACAATGCAAGTATGTAATGAATGATTTATCATGATGCATGTGTAACACCCCAAGTGTTAGTCATGAGTTAAGCAGCAAAATTGGACTTAAGTAGGATATATCAAGCAATGATTATGATTTGTAGTTCATAATCTAGAGGTAATGATGAAGGTATTGAGGTCAAACCTATGAAAATGAGCCCCAACTTGGACTCGGACAATACACTTTGCTTACATCTGGACCCTTGTTAAGATTATGCAAGAGTAATGTTAAACATGCTTATTTCATGTACATTACATCAACATGCATCCATCTTGACCAGTGGAAAAGTTTCATGAAGTTTGGAGCCAAAAAGTCACATGAAATGATAAGTTACATTTTTGCTTAAATTGCTTCATCAGGTGAATGGGAACATGGGATGTCGATCAAACCTTGCTACCTTTCCCAACTAACTCTAATTGAACTCTACAACAAAAGTCATGAAGGGTTCATGTTGAGCAAATGCCAAGAAAATATCTCAATCGGTCTACAACTCCAATTTAAGGTTTATCATGATGCTGCTTTGACCAAGGTCAAATAATAGTGTGGTAACAAGTTATAAAGTTTGACCTTAAATAAAAGTTGAATTTTTATTGGAGTGCAACAAACTTTATTTTTGGACCAAGCCCTGATTCAACTTCTAAGTGGCTCAAACTATGGCCTCAAGTTTGAATGCAGTGCACCTTTGGGCTCTCAGAAACATTTCGGTCCCTGATCGGCAATAGCGAGTTGACATGTTGTGACATTTTTATCCTCCAAATTCATATGGTAACTCAACTGGATTCCTTAATATGAGTTGGAGTACATTGTGTGGAGGAAACAACTAAACAATTCTCATCACTTTTGGAGCTCGTTTGGATGTTCAAATTGAATTTCAAAAATAGAACCTCACACTATTTTGTCCCTGATTAGACTGAATGTTTGAACCCTGAATTTTAGTTTTGGGTACTCCACTTTGGAGCTTTGTATCTTCCTAACTAGGCCGAACCAGTCCAAGATCCTTTAAGAAAAGTTGTTAATCTCACATAGCTCTACAACTTTGTTTTACAGCTTATGCTAGAACTAAACGGATTAGAAGTTAAGGAAGGTTGAAGATGTGAGTTTTAGTTGATTTAATGGCAATTTTGAACTGGATAAAATAGGCCATGGTCGACTGACCTCAGAAGCCGAGCACCGTGTGGCCTCCCGTGTGCACGCTAGTCACCATCTCACCTCGCATGCTCGCCAGCTCGACCCTACTCGCCTATTTAGAGGACCCGACGCTGCATCGCTCTCCCTCCCATTCTCCCTTACTCTCTCTTCCCTCTCCCTCGCTTGGGCCAAGCAGAGAGCTCACGCAGCCGCGCGCCACCTCTAGCCTCTCCCGCGCTCCTCCTCTAGCCACTATCGCCGGCCAAGCTAGGGTCTAGGATGCTGTATCGCTCTCCCTCCCATTCTCCCTTGCTCTCTTCCCTCTCCCTCACTTGGGCCAAGTAGAGAGCTCACGTAGCCGCGCGCCTCCTCTAGCCTCTCCTCCGCGATCCTCCTATAGCCACTATCGCCGGCCAGGCATGGTCCAGGCCTTGCCGCGGCCCTGCAGCTCACCGTCGGCACCTTTCCACCTCACGATGTCTCTCCCGCTGCATGCAGCCGGTCATCGCTGGAGCTGCTCCATGGCCACCGTTGTTCCTTCTCTGCTAAGCGCCTGCTAGCCCTGCACCACCACCTTTGCCTCATCGTGCTCAATCTCACGCTTACGCTCGCCCAAGCCAAACGTCACCAGCGTGCTCTGCCACCGTGCCTAAGGCCATAGGCGCGCATGGCTAGGCCACCTTGGGCCATCTCCGGTTGAAGTGAGCAGCCCCATCGGTGCGTGTTGGCCCCTTGGTGCTCCCCCACCATTTCCCTGACGCCGGCAATGACCTCACTGGACGGAAATCAGCTGGTCGATGATCGTCCTCCGCCTCCACTGTTCTGATTCATGTGAGGGACCTCGTGCAACAATTGGAACAAGTGTAGGGGGCTAACTACAAAGCTTGTGACTTAGTTGAATAGTGCCTAGAAGGACCTGTTCGCTAGAAAATGTTTTCGTGAAAGTTCAGGGTCCTCCGTGCAAGTTTGTTTTTCTTTTATGGCTGAAACTTTGGAAAATCATAATAAATTGTAGAAAAATCTTAAAATAGCGAATAAGGAGTTTTTGGAATCTTTGTGAGTAGATCTACATAGTAGAGTCATCTTATGATATCTGTTAGTAGAAGGTTTTTGCTGTTTTTATTTATCTAGGTTAATTAAGGTTTTCTAGGGATAAATTCGTGACTAAAGTTGTGGTGCTCTAATTTCTATGAAATTTTTATGGTAGGCTACTGATGCTATGTGTGTGCTGTGGTAAAAATGTCATTGCCATTGGAGGCAGTATGATTGAGTTATTGATTTAACTTGTTTATTTCTTGATAAATGATTTTAAATAAGTTATAATTTTTATGTAGGTGTAAAAATGGAAAATGTGGTTCCATTACCTTGGTATGATGTTGTTGTGTCAAGTTGATACATAATATGGCTATGTGTTTGCAGAAAATAGTGTGTTTTAGATTTATCTTGCTCTCACATGTTTTCTTGCATTAGCAATTTGTCCTTTTTGTAATAATTAATCTATAAAACCTGAGCATGTTAAATTTGTGCAGTAGCCATGTTTTGATAACATATACCACTCATAAATGTCTTTGCCCCAAACTAGTTGTTCTCATATATCACTAAAATTATATATATGTTTATTGGAAAAAAGGATTAATAAAAGTATACTTGTAGATAAAGCTTGTAATTGTATTTGGTGATTCTTTGAGTGTTTGAGGTTCAATAAAGTATTGCTAAGTATGTTAGTGGTGGTTGAAGTTCTTGAATGGCTCATGTGTGCATGCTCTTTGTTAGCAAAACAAGTGAAACATCAAATTATTATATTCTAAAATGGCTGCATGTGCATTTCTGTTGTGATGATAACTTCGTGTATCAAATGATGTTTTCTGTAAATATTGTGAATACAAAAGTTGTATATAATTTCATTATATTGCTTGTCCTAAAATTTCATGATTTTAGGTCAGATGGTTTAGGAGTTACATATTTTAGAAGTTTGCTGTCAGGTTTTTGCATGTCCTCTAGACAGATCTGAATGATTGTATTGTTTGGATCATTTAAACATGGAACCATGTATTGGTGATAATAGAAGAGTTGTAGGTCTTTTCCTAATATTTCTAAAATATCTAAGATCACTACTTTTGGTGGTCTAGAACTCTAGGTATTGCTATTCAAATTAGAATGGCATGTTCTGTCCAAATCTGGACAGAGATGTCTTCATTGTGTTGTTTACCCCTTTTAGATGTGAAATCACCCATAGATGATAATAACAAAGTTTTAGATAATCTCATTAGCTGTCTAGAAAGTCTAGGATCACCATAGTTGGAGGACTATAACTCTAGTTATGGTTAAATTGAGTGGCTGTTATGTTGCTGTCCAGATTTTGTGCATATACTTGGAGTTGATTGCTTATGCTTGATCTTGATTGTATGATTACTAGGATTAGCTTGTGCTAGATGATTCCTTAAAGTAGATTCATTTGAGTGCCTCATTGGTGACTGCTTGGTGTTATTTTCTTGCTAACTTACCATGATAGGCCTGTTCCATAATTAGTTAAATGACTTGCTCTCTAGTGCTTAAGTTAATATGATGTTACCTTTTCCTTGCCTTTGTATCCCTGTTGCAATGCATCATGAGTTGTTTTATATGCATTCATACATCTCCATTTTTCATCTCATCTAGGTGCGCTAGAGGAACTATGTAAAGGACATGATGTTGGAGCCAAACCTGAAGATGGAGTTTGGTGAATCCATCTAGAAGACGGAAGGACTAAGCAAGTACCGAGATAGGAGATGCTCACCAAGCGAGTGTCATCTAACAAACACTAACCAAGTGTTGGATCTTAGGCATGCCTCAGAGCATTCTAAGCCTCATATGTTTTACAAATACCAACTTGAGTCCATTTATATTTGATGCATTAGGTTATAAGAGTTGATTGGAACCACTTGATGCATATAATTTCCTTGTCCAGAAATATACCTTGAACCCTATGTTGGTCCAGGATCGAATATATGCTTAGTAATGCTTAGACCGATAGAAGTCGGTGATTTCCTGTCACCTGTGACATATAAGTGGATACCAAAGCACGGTTGGCTATATTTGCCATCGTGGAAAATAACTTTGTGATGATGAATAAATGGAGACCGAATGGGATCTAGTGATTGAGAGGTAGCAGGACATGCAGGTCTTGTGTGCATGTTTTATCTTGTCTATGTCGATTCAGGACCATACCATTGTTGGCACTTTTGTTAAGACTGAACGCATGCCTCTCACTTAGCTGGCCAGATAACTCGTTCTGACCATGAAGCTGAGTACCTCAACTCAGGCCGGGCCTTGTTCTATAAGAGTGCACACTCTAGATGGTAGTAAGGATGTGCGGGGAGCTAGACGTGAGCCCAAGGGCAGGCTGGGCCTAAATGTCCTAGCAGCTGGTCGTCCCTAATTGTGCGGCGCTAATCGAACCCACGAAATATGGACCTGAGTTGTACCAAAGCTGACCTAAGACTACCTTAGCGTAGGTATGTCTAGGTTGTGTTAGGAATAAATCCCCAGCTGGTTGAAATCGATTCAAATCGCCGTCTCTCCTAGATAGTGAGAAACTTGGCTAGCTGCAACATCATACTAACTGGATTATGGAATATGATGGTTATGATGAACATGAAATTATTACACTGGCTTTGGTTACTATTGTTATGCTACTAAATGATATACTACATGTTTGGCACAGATTAGTTGCTAATCTAGAGATAAATAGCTATAATTAACTTGATGATCGAATTATAAAATGTATAGCTGAATTAGTGGCTTTTATGCAAAATGTTGTCAAGCTAGCTCCACTTAAAAAGCCTTGCATGATCCTTGGAGTCATTTTATTTTTGGTTTATGACGGGTAAGTCTACTGGGTACATTTGAGTACTCAGGGTTTATCCCACCAAGTTGCAGGTAAAGTTTTTAGCCTGCTGAAGATGGTGGCTAACCGCCGGTGGGCTCAGTGACTCTATATTTATTCCTCATCTATATGCTTTTTGTCGGAGGATGTCACTTATGCTAGCAATGTATTTGGAACTTATGTTAATGTAATCATTTGAGGCTATGTTGTTTTTCCTTAACCAGTTTTAAAACCCAAACTTGTACTATTATTTATGAACCCATTTATAATATTATTTCCGTTGCAACTTGTGTATGTGATGTGTATTTACTTAATCGTACGATCTTAGTTGTGATGTGGATTTACCGACGTCCTTTGTGATACTCAGCGGACTACCAAGTTTATATAAGTGAAAGTATGTGTGTGTCAACATGTTAAACGAGGGACAGCCGTACTTGATCTTGTGTAAATTGGGCGGTTCTATCACAGCAAGCACATTCCATACGTCCTCACAAACTTAGGAAAAATTGAAACTTCTAGCGACATATACGGTGGCATACATACATTCTCTCATAATATAAGTGTAATTAGTTGGGCTACACGTTTCGCTGTTAGTGTACCTGCATAAGAATTTCATTTCAGCCCAACCCCACATTTATATATGCAGCCTGCACAAGAATTTCATTTCAACCCAACCCCACAATTATATATGCAGAAATGAAAGTTTGGGCTCCAGGTTGCAAGCTAAATACTTCCATATATATACCCATATATATATATACATCTCTATCAAAGCTACCCGAAAGTAAATACGCCCTATATATACATATAAATATGCATATATAGCCGTATCAAAGCTAACCCATAATTAAATACCACCCTATATATGAGACATATATATACTTTAGTATCAAAGCTACCTCTCCCCTTAGACCGCACACTCACATCTTGCGGTCGTGCCACTCATCATCTTAGGCATAGAGGCATTTGATCCATACATTACCACTCAAGTGAATGGCATCCATACAATAGCACGCCATATGGATGACGAAAATAAACCCCCCATGTTAGTACATATTTAGCCACCTAAAATCCTTAACTGAGCATAAAGGAAGTGATCACTGGCACACTTTAGATTCAAACTTTAGATTTAAACACCTATATATATAGCTATAAGTTGCCAAAAACTGGTTTTAGAAAACAAAAACCTTTATTTTAAATACATATGTGGCAATTAATATTAAATCTTGCTCTGATGCCAGCTGTAACAGAACTGTCCAATTTATAAGAGCACAATTACAATGGTAGCTTGCGAAGCAGTTGCACTATCATACTTGAGCACATATAAACCCGGTAAAACGTCAAGTACCATGAAGGGTCTCGATTAATCGCCAACATACAACCAAGATCGTACATGATTTAACTTACATGCCACATGTTATATAAAGTTCACAAATACATTGCCATACATCAGAGTACGATTAAAGTTATTACAACTCAAGTTCAAATAAACTAGTAGCAAAAGCAAATATTGTTTGAAACTAACATCTCACACCGTTGTTCAAATACTTTGCTAGTTTACAATCACAACCCACAAAAGCATGATAGAGGAGTTAATGAGAAGTGCCTTTCCCAAGGCCTACTCCTCATCCACGGTGGGACAGAAGCAGTTCTTATAATATCCATGATACACTGTGTTATCTGCAACAAGTGGGAAATAAACCCTGAGTACAAGAAGGTACTCAGCTAGACTTACCCATCATAAACCAATAATAAAGTGACTCCAAGGATCATGCAAGGCTTTATAAGTGGAGCTAGCTTGACAACAATTTGCATAAAAGCCACTAGTTGAGCTATACATTTTGTAATTCAGTAACCAAGTGGATTATAGCTATTCATCTCTAGATTAGCAACTAACCTATGCCAAACATGTGGGATATCATTAGTAACATACAATAGTAACCATAGACGGTGTAATAATTTATATGTTCATCATAACCATCACATTCCATTGTCCAATTACTACGATGAAGGGGCTCTGCCAAGTTTCTCACAATCCGGGAGAGACGGTGATTCGAATCGATTACAACCAGCTAGGCAATTATTCCTAACACAAACCCATGTCTACCAGCCATGGTAGCCTTAGGTCACCTTTGGTATAACTCATGTACACATTTCACGGGTTCGATCAGCGCCGCACCCTCAGGGACACTACCGAATGCTAGGTCGATTAGGACTCTAACCTACCCTTGGCCTCACACCGGCTCTCCGCACATCCTTACTACCTCCAGTCTACGCACTTTGATAAAATGAGGCCCGACCTGAGTTGAGCTACTTGGCTTCACAATCGGAACGAGTTATCCGGCCAGCTAAGTGAGAGGCATGTGTTCAAAATGACAAGAAGGCCTCCATGATGTGGTACTTAATTAGCATAGACAGAATCACATGAGTCAACCTACACATAGACTCCGCTCGACCTCAAGTTACATTATCCCATGGTTCTTTTCCATGATAGCAAATATAGCCAACCGTGCTCTGATATCCACCTATATCTCGCAGGTGACAGGAAATCACCCGACTTCTACCGGTCTAAGCATGGCTAAGCATATATTCGATCCTGGAGCTACATAGGGTTTAAAGTATATATCTAGACAAGGTAGTTCTATCCATCAAGTGTTTTCAAATCAACTCTTATAACCTAATGCATCAAACATAAAGGACTCAAGTGATATTTTATAAAACATAGGAGGCTTAAAATGCTCCGGGGCTTGCCTTTTAGGAAAGTGATGGGTTGGTGATCAGGGCACTCCAGAAGTTCATTAGTGGCCGGCTCCTCTCCTTTAGGAGCTATAGATTCGGGTGTCCCTTGATTGTCCTCAGCCTCTTCTTCAAATTCCAGTAGGGTTACTCCTTCGGGGCGAGCCTATATGCATGATCTTGAAATAAGATATCAAGGATGCATAGATAATGACATGGATGATATGATATGATGAAATTCAAATTTCCTAAATGTCCATGGTAGAAAGTTATTAAGGTGGTAACAAAATTAACTTTCTTTTTACTCAGTATGCGCATATCTCTTATTTAGTAATTAAACAAACACCTATTTAAAACATTTTGGGACTACAAGATAACTGCCACTTGTTTTGACCCCAACTAGAGTTTTACACATACACATAATATGATCTTAGACTTTCTAGAAAGCTTATAAAATTATCTACAACTTTCTTATAATCATCTTAAGAGGATTCCATAGTTAACTAGGTCAAACAATTACATGTTCTAGATCTATCCAGAGACTAGGCAAATCTAAAAGCAAACTTCTAGAAGCTACAAATCTTAAACCATTTAGCCTATAACTATGAAATTTTAGAAAAATATAGATGGGTAAGTTATCTACAACTTTGTTATTAACAAGTTTAACAGGAAAAGTCACTATCATCATGAATTTGTCAACACAACAGAAACTACTCATGCAGCCATCTAGTTGAATTATAAAGCAATGATTAAGTAGCTGCCTATAACCAATCAATTCCAAGCACAAATAATAATATCAATAGATCATATGCATCACAAGCACCACAGAAAACATCATGGTTAAGCCCAACTAATTTATTTATATACATTTATTAATTTTCATATATAATAGGCCGATTTAGAAGATAAGTACTTCTAGTGCACAATAAATTCTGAGAAAATTACAGTAGATCACATATGACCCCAAAAGTCTACTATAAAATTTCATGCCAATTTGATAAGTATTACCATCTCTACAAAAATAGCAAGTTGCATAGGCTTATTTTAGTGAAAATAGTTTAGCCTAGTGAAAAGTGTCAAACAACAAATTTCATATTTTTCTTACTCTCATCCTAGCGCAAGAATACTGTTAAAAAAATTTTCATGATCATATGTTAGGTATTTTTATCCCAATTAATTTCACCAGAAACTAGCATTTATTTAAGATTAAATATAAAGACCATATTTCAGATATGCCTACTATAAGTATAGTATTTTTCCTAACTAGAGCATGTCAATACAAGACCAACAAAATTAGAATCACATTTTTAGCACTTCTATAGCTCATGTTATGCATTTTACAAGATAGCAACTAATTTAAAAGCACTTTACTAGCTTAATTTAATTTCCCCTAGAAAAATACCCCAATAGTAGGTGTCATAGTTTTATCAAATAGTACACTTCATTATGAATCCAACAAAATTTGGATCACCCCATTTGGACACTCCTAGCTCAAGATATGGATTTTTGAAGTATGCTACAAAATCTGGAAATATAAATAATGAAAATCAAATTTCAAATCGGGCCCAGTAGCTAAGTGCACCCGGTCCATGCACCCACTACGGCTGGCTGCTGGGTCTCACGGGTCAAAGGACCCCATAAGATAGAGAGACAGAGCAGGGGCATGGCAGTTGACCGACCATATCTCGCCGGCGGTGAGATCTTCACCACTACACTCGCCTCGTCAAGCCACATCGAGGGGTACCCCTCAGTTGGCTTGGCACATCACCAAAGCAACCTCGCCGGCAAGCATGGTGGCTCAGCGGCGGCGCGCGATGGTGGACTCACCATCTCCGGTGATGGCACGGCCAGGCGACCGCTGCTACAGCTTCTA
This sequence comes from Miscanthus lutarioriparius, assembly GCA_904845875.1. Lineage (NCBI taxonomy): Eukaryota > Viridiplantae > Streptophyta > Magnoliopsida > Poales > Poaceae > Miscanthus > Miscanthus lutarioriparius. Next base: position 28,807,897 of record CAJGYO010000015.1, read on the forward strand.
TAAACCCTAGCGGAGCTCTACGGTGCGGATCGAGCCATGGTGAAGCAGCGGTGAGCTCCGGCCACATGCATGGCGGCACAGCGGCGCATAGCGTACGTGGCGGCACTTGCTGTTCCAATGAGATGGGGATTGGTGGCGGGTCTCCATATTTGGTGATGGTGCTAGGGTTCGAAGCCATGCAGAAACATACTCTAGAGGTGGACAACGGGGTCTAGTCGATGTCAGACACGGCGTGCTTAAGCTTGGGGCCATGTCCATGGTGCGGTGGCGGCGGTAGTGGTTAAACCGACTATGACGTGAGCTATTGGGACCTAACACATCGATGGACCAGGGGAGAAAGAGGTAGGAGGAGCAGCAGATAGGGTTGGCCACGGTGAGCTCGGAGCTCAGCGGTGCTCCGTGGCTATGGTGGCGACGGCGACGAGCAATGCAGCCTTACCCTTGCTCGAATGGTGGTGCTAGCGAATCGGTGAGGTGGAGCACGTCAAAATGGAGCTGTGGGCGAGATGGATTGGATGGTGGTTGTAGTGTGGTTAGCGTGCGAGCATGGCTAAGGCACACGGTGGTGATGGTCGCTTGCTCCACTCAGCTTCGAGTGAGAGAGCGAGGCAAGGTGAGGCAGAGAGAGTGAGCGCGCGTGGAGAGCAAGCCGGGACATGGCTCCCTTTGTAGTCCGCCCTGGCCTGACGCGTAGGCTTAACGACGGCATACGGTGGCCACACGGTGGATGCAGCCTATGGCTGGTCGGCCATGACATTGTGCTGCCCCATTCAGTTTTAGGCCTACAACAGACGACTGACAGAGCAAGTTCGTGTACATGTAACTCCCAAACAAGCTTGATTTAGCAAAAACTTCCCTAATATAAATTGTAGAGCTATCGGAGATCTACAACTTTGCTTAAATGAGTTTGGGCTAATTGGAGCTAGTTTACAAGTTACAATGCTCCAAAGTGGTGCACATTGAAACCGAAATCAGCTTGTGGCTTAGCAAATTTTCCTAAGTCTAAAAACAACATTTCTTTGCTACTTGTGGGCCCTATTTGACCCTATTAGGCATTGAATTAGCCTATGACCCTTAAACAAAGTTTGTTACCCATGTCAAGAACTACAACTTTTATTAAGGGTGCACTACCATGCAAACCTTCTATGCTATAGCTCAACTTTGGTCAAAGTAGGATCGTGAAAAATGATATTTTGAGCAAACCAACACATAGAAGCATAGTTGGACCAAGTCATGAATACAAACATTGTTCCATTTACCATCCTAGATATGCCTAAGGTGTTTTTGTGACCCCACAACCATGTCTTACATTGGTCACACATGATCACAAGCATATGCATGTATATAATCAACATCACATGTGATAATATGTAAAGAATAAGATGAAATTCCATATGCTTATGCTCATGAATTCTTGGATGATGCTTGTGCTCATGAAATGCAAGTGCCAAATGCAATGCTTAACACTAGGGTGTTACACTGCTCTAGATAGATCTCCCGGTCGACTCATGCCTTGAAGACCTCAGTCATGGAAAAATGAAGTGCATCGCACGCAGCGTCCACCTCAACGCATAGTATCTTGGCGTTTAGCCTAGTTGATGACAAATCGGCTTGGGCCTCATGGTAATCCTTCAATAATTGATGGTACTCTATGTCATCTGAGGATTCATGCACTTCTGATGATTTGCCCACTTTAGAACAAGAGGGTTGTACGAGGCCAGATGGGCTCGGCGGCGGCAAGAGGTGATGGGATGACTCTCCAGCACCATCGAGGGAAAGCCACACGACTAGGGATGGCGCTGCCATGGAGGAAGCACTGCATAATGCAAGCCAAGTTAAAGCCCATATAGGATAAGAGGGAGAGCGATCTGATTGAGAAGGCAAATGACTTTTACCGAACTGACCGGTGCAGCATGGCATGGAATTGCGGGCGGCTGCCTCCATTGAGGGATGCCTCGTAGGCCATTTTCTAGGGCCAATGAGGCTCAGGACACCATAATGCCTACATCCTCCAATTGAGATAGTAGGCAAATTCCAAATACTAGTTAAATTAAATAGCATGAATTCAAATACTAGTGTGAGCATTGCTCTCATATACTCTAGTTAAATGAAGATAAACAACATGAATAGCGATACGGTGATGATCCACCTCGAAAGGGGGAACTAGCGGGTGACAGACCACACTAACGAGAGGTCCGACTATTGGTGGAAGATTGCCGGTGTGGAAGGCCTCCGGGGCCTCCCCATCGACAAATGACCACGTTCACTCCATCATGATCCTAGCAGGAGGCATCGATGGCGCAGTAGGGTGGAAGGCAAAAGCTTTGGGATGTAATAAGTAGCTTTGGAGAGAGAAGGTAGCAGGTGTATAACCTTCCCTCTCACCCCTTGTCTCTACTGCTTTGGTTTTGGGGCCATTGACCACCCCATGCCCGAGACATTTATGTGGGTGGGAGGTGGGGCTTCGCCCCGTCATGTCAATGCGACGGGCTGAAAGCGACGTCCCCTACTATAATAGGCTGTTGATGCCACCCATGCGTGTGCGCCTACGTGGTAATGCAGGAGCATGTCATCTAGGTAGTCAAGATTTTAGATGGCCAGACCTTGTGTGATCCTGTGAAGTATAAAAATTCTGAATAAAAATCATCTTTGTTGCATTGATCTTGCAAGTTCAACAAATCTTATCAAATACACAAAAATAAGATGAGTTGGGTTCAACAAATACACAAAAATAAGATGAGTTGGCCACTCATGACTACTACTACAACTAATACACATTAACCGAGTGCACTCAGTAGGTGTTGGTATAAATTAATGCACACAGAATAATCCATAAGCGCACGGATATTATATTGATGTAGCACTTCACCGGGAGTACCTAGCTTTATGTCAAACTCGAGGAAACATGTGTGAGAATAACCAAATCTAACTTAACCCAACTTCATAATCAAGGCTAGATAATAGGAGCGTAGAGTAGACTACTAAGGTCTTCTAGTTCTAACTTCGATAAGCTTTGTCTTCTATTATTCAATTCTAGGGATATTACTAGAGAAAACATAGGCAGAGTATGTTTCCTATAGTAACAATGTCTTGCTAGGCCTACTAACAGGAGGTGAACTACAGAGGATTCAATGAGGTTATAAGAGTCACCCTCGTAAGCTACCACATATCTAGAAAATAGGGTACATCCATGAGTAAACAAGTCTAAGCACCACGCTTACACTACGAATACTACTTTAACCTAGAAGCTACAAGGATTAAAGTACTCAAAAGAGAGCCACAAACCTAACGAACAATATGAACAAGATGCTTACTTGAATTAGAAGTCAATTACCAGAGAAATCTTAGAAGCAAGCTCAAGAAGAACTTGATTCCACCAGGGTACAAGCCGTAGAGAGAGTACAGATAGGCCGGGACTCCTCTAAAACTCTTCCCTCTCACTCTATCTCTCTATCTCTAGTACAAGACTAGATCCTATCGAGGACTAATCTTCTCTTAATTGCTAGCTATGATCCTGGTGGACATATGAATTAAGGTTTATGGCTTCTTAGCTCTTAGGATCAAATGAGGCATGCCCTAGAGGGGGGTGCAGGCAAATATATATTGGCCAAAGTGTCAATCCTGAGCCCTCGAATCAAACCGACTTGAATAAACGGTGGAGATGCAATCCTCAAGGCGGTGGAGAACCAACATAGCAAGGAGGCTGATAGGTAGGACCCACAGGGTCCAGGCGACCTGCATGTGGGGTCGGCTGGCCCCACATGTCAGTGGCTTGGCCTCTGCTGTGGTGATTCATCATCTAGAGTCTTCTAGAGTCTTCCCACGTTGTTCATGCGGCAGAATTCCATAATTTCCTTTGACGAATAGGTCCTCCTTGGTGGTTTTTTAATTAAATCCTGCTGGAAACATAGATTCACAAAAACTCATGGAATTTGTTAGTTTAAACCCTAAGTATACAGTGGTGATCCATTTTAGCCATTTATGCAAGTTATATTGACAAATTGTGATGAATGTTAACTACCGTCAACAAACTCCCCCACACATAGGCTTTTACTCGTCCTCGATAAAAGGATGGATTACTCAAGACAACCTTAGGACAAGTCATCATCATAAAACCATTCCCAATCATTCATGCACTGTAGGATCCAAAGTGTCTACCATGAAACTTTACGCGGTTGAAGAATGGAATAGCTTGAAACAGATCACCTTTTTCCTTCAGGCAAGTCAATTGGAGAAATATTTTTAGATTTTTGAAAATAAAACATAGCTTACCTTCTCCATTTGTAGTACTCTCAAATCACTCTGTATATATGGTATTTCTGGATCCTCACCAAGGCAATGATAATTTTGCCTTCTTTTTACCTACTTCTAAAACCTTATGTGGAGCTTAGGTAGGGATGAATATGAAAACATACTTGCATTGCATATATTGTAAAGTCAAAACAAGGATCCAAGGAGAAAAATGTCATACTCTTAGATCAAGATGGGCATGTGTGTGGATATGTATATGGTGGCTAACCTAATTCTACTTTGCTCCATGAAACATATCTCTCTTGTTTGAAACTTGAAAATACTTTGCAAGAAAACATGGGCTATCTTATTCATCTTTCTTCCTCTTTTTTTCAGGCGGGCATCTAACTACCCATTGTTTTGGATATTTTGGACACTTGTCCATTTTTTCAATACTTTCTTTTTTCTTTCATGAATAACTTTTGCACAGCCCATGCCTCTTCTTCTACAATTGAAACTTTTCAAGAGAGACATTTACAAGAACTTGGAGCATTTATCCTAACAATCATTTTTTTGTGTATATTCCCAATATAGGAGAACATTTTTAGGTGGATGGAAAATATGTTTTTGCGTACCCCCAGTGTAGGAGGAACAGATATATGTATAGTGTATGTGATCTTGATCTTGAGAGCATGATAAGTTTCTCAACAAGGGTCACAAGGTTTGACCAAACTCAACACAATGACAAGTAGTATATGTAGGAGGTTTCTCTAGTCTATATATATCATGTTTGGCTCTGGTGGGACATTGCTTACTACAAAGGAGAGGTGTAACTATTCTTTTTACTTTATGAAATAAAATTCTCCAATAACAAGACATCAAGAATCAAGTTCTCATTATTCTACTATATGTCATTCCACAATAACTTAAGTAGCATGGGTCCCTAATAATAAGTTCCCAATAGTAGCAAGACTTCTAGGAAAAGAGTTATGCGAGCCTATCCATAAGTCATGACTGAAATAATCTTTCCTCAGGTTTTAAAGTTGTTTTATCAAAGGATTTTCAATTCGGTTCAAAACGGAAAGCATAATGTGTGAAAATAGAGTGTATTGGGCTCAAACCTGACCGTGGATGAAGCTTGGGGCAAGGAGGCACTGTGGTGGGCTGGTCGGCCCATGTAGGAGGCCGGGCGGCCCACTCTCGGGCCCGATTGGGTTCAACTTTGGCGAGTGTGGTTTTTGGTCCATTGCTTTCTGAATTTCATGATTTTCGCGATCGTATTCCATTTTGTCGCCGTAGTGTGTCTCCCCCACACTTGTTTTCCTATATACCTTTTATGTACAACATGTGGAGACAAAACACATATCCAATAGAAATAGAGAGCAGATAATAATAATAAGACTCCATTAATATCATAAGGCACTTTATTACACAAACCAACCTAAACATAAACTTCAACCACTCTAACAATCTAAGCTAAGCGAGCAACCCAAATATTAAACACTCGACCTAACCACTCGTGCCTTATTTTCAGCTACCTAATTCTCACTTCCTCATCTTAGCAACAAAATGATTTAAAGCGTTAAGATCATGTTGTAGGCTCTTGCGATAAACATGTTCTTCGTCAATCCTTTGCTCTAAGGTATAGATAACATCGGAGAGGTCTTCAATCTTCTTCTCTAAGAGGGCAATAGTCATCCTTGGATGCTTCTCAATGTCTGGGATAGGTGGTGATGGAGCCTTCCTTTTCCTCTCCTTTGGGGGAACAACCTTGATCTGATCTAGCATAGCCTAGACTCCGTTAATGATGGTACGAGGGGTGACTGATTTGTATTTCACACATGTGACATCTCCCAATTTGTTGGTCTTGACTCTAGTCAGCACCTCATGTCCCTTCAGAGGAAGGAGGTTGATCTCCTTCATCACCTTGATCAGCTTCTAGACGTCTAGACAAGGCTCTTGTTGGCATGGCTTGTCATCAAGAAGTGCACATGGCGGCAATGGAGCGATCACCAGATGACGGATAGCTTGGGCAAAGTAAGATTGACTTGAGCGAATGGGGGTGACCTCTGGAGGAACGATGTTTAGCGCAAGTGCGTCGGGCTTCTTGATAAGATTAAAACCATAGGGGACGATCTCTTTGTTGGCCATGGAGACTAGAGAGGAGGAGAGCTTTGCTGCTGTTGAAGAGAAGACGCTTTGATGGGGTGGCTATGGAGGCAGGCAGTGTAACACCCCAGGTGTTTGTCACCAGTTAAGCAATGGGTTTGAGCTCAAACATGACATGTTAAGTAGTGATGAAGGTGAAAGATCAAATCTACAAGAGTGAGCTCCAACTTAAACTTGGGCAACACACCCTTATTTACATGTGGACCTTGTTAAGATTATGCAAGAGTAAGGTTAAACATGCTCATTCCATGTACATTACGTCAACATGCACCCATCTAGACCAGTGGAAAAGTTTTATGAAGTTTGGAATTAAGAAGTCACATGAAATGATGAGTTACATTCTTGCTTGAATTGCACTATTAAGTGAATGGAATTATAGGTCATCAAAACCTTTCCACATTGCCCAAATGACTCTAAATGAACTCTACAACAAAAGTCATGAAGGGTTCATGTTGAGCAAAGGTCAAGAAAATACCTCAATCGGTCAAAAACTCTAATTTAAGTTTTACCGTGATGCTATTTTGACCTGTGTTGACCAATCACTTACATTGCTTGCATGGAGTTGCACCTTAAATAAAAGTTGAAGTTTAAGTGGAGTAGAACAAACTTTGTTTTTTACCAAGAGCCAAATCATCTTGGAACTAAGTCAAACAGAGGCTTGAAGATTGAATCAGATGTTGTCTTAGGCTCTCAGAAAAATATTCTGAGTATCCAATTGGCAACAGCAAGTTGACATGTTTGTGAATTTTTATCTTCAAAATTCATGTGGTAGCTCAATTGGATTACATAAGATAAGTTGAAGTACTTTTCATGGTGAAAACAATAGATCAAGTCTCATCAAATTTTGGAGTTCATTTGGATCTTCAAAAATAGTTTCCAAAACAGCAAAGGTTTACTTTGTCACTTAACTAATATCGACATTGGCATTCCGCGTTCTCCAAATTTTGTTAAACAACTCAATTTGGTCCAAAGATAAAAGTTGGAGTATACATTGTGGAGAAGAGCGTGCAAAAAGATGGCACCAATTTGACTTCATTTTGACCATCAATTTTGGAGTTTGTTAATCGCCGTCAATGCATTAACAATGCCGTCTTGGAGTGTAATTAACCGCTAATCTACTGCCCTAATGACCATGGTCCCAAAATGAAGATTGTAGAGCAGTCAGTGTAGACTAAACTTCATTTTGGGCCCAATGTCTGATTCGGCCCAGATCAGGCCCGAACCACGTCCCACCTTCTCCAAGTTGCTGCCCGCCAGGTGTTCGACGAAACGCCGTGTGGCCGCCGTGCACGGACGCCGCGCGCCCCAGCTCCACTGCCGTGCCCCTACCTCGTTGCGTCCTTGTCTAGCTCCGCTCCATGTCCCTGCGCCCTCCTAAAGTGCACGCCGAGCCTCCCTCGCCCTTTGCGCTGCACGCGTGTGCCAGTGCACGGCCACCATGGATGCCGCCACCAAGCTCCATGGCTGCCTTGTTCCTCTACTCTAGCTTTTCCTCAGGCCCAACAAACCCCGCCACCTACTTCCTCAGTTCGCGCCATAACTCCCCATCGATTCGATTCACTGGCTTCACCCCTACAGCTCGCCGCTACCGGCGCAGCCGTCACGGTTGCAGCATGCGTGCCTGGCCAGGGCACCATCGGCCATCGTAGGCCAGGCTGCATGAGCTCGTGGCCATGCTCTGCTGCTACGCCCCTCTGGCGCCTCTCCCTCATCGCCGACAAGCACCCTGTCGCCAATGCCAGCCTCCCCTGCTCCTTGCAGCGACTCAAGGAAGAAGAAGGACCACGGGCTTGAATAAGGGAAAAGGAAGGGGCCTAAGTGCACAAATCGTGACTCAGTTGAACAGTGCAGCAGACTACGGGTTGATTCAGGAAAAACTCAGGGGCCTCGATGCAATTGTGTTTTTCCTTTATGCATTTAATTTGGCTAAAATTTGGAAAATCATAGTAAATTGTAGAAAAATCCAAAAATAGCAAACGAGGACTTTTTGGAATCCATGTGAAATTTTATATGCAGTAGATCTATAATATGGCATGATTTAGTTTAAAGTTTTTGCTGTAAAAATCAATTTATGCAGTTAGGTTTTTAGTACTAGTTATGTATTGTCCTTTTCATAACTGCAGTTGTTGTGCTCCAATAAATGTGAAATGTTTATGGTAGGCTAATGAAACTATGTGTATGCTGTGGTAAAAATTTCAGGAGTTGAGGCTTGATAGTTTAAGAGCTATAAAAATAACAAATTCCCTATGTCGCTTTGCTCCTATTCTAAATAGGCCTGCATGTTTGTATTAATTAGCTCAGTTAAGTTATGAATCATGCCATGATGACAATAAATGAGTTGTAGTACTTTTCTTAAGATTTTCAAAAAGCTAAATAGCATGATTTTTGGTTAAGTAGATTTTTAGTTATAGTTGCTTAAAATTTTGTGGCTGTTTTTGCCCAAACCCAGACAAGGTTGCCTTGTTGGTACTGTGGGGACTTTTTAATAGTAGAATTAGCTCTAGGTGTTTATAACAAAGTTGTTTATAACAAAGTCTAGAACCACATTTATTGGACATGTAGAACTCTAGTTATATCTATTTAAAGTGGCATGTCAGATTCTATCCATGTTTTTGGACAGAGATGCATTCATTGGATTAATTGACCTTGTTAGCTGTAGAATCATCTTAAGATGATAATAAGAAAGTTATAGGTAACTTCATAGTATTTTCAAAAAGTTATGACTCATGTTTGTTAGAGGTCTAGAACTCTAGTTATGCTTCTCTGAAGTTCCAATCAGTTTTCTGTACCACTGCTGTTTGGGCTGCATGTGCAGTTTTGCTTGTGCGATTATTTTCATGGTGGGAATGAAGTTTGCTGTCATTGTAGTGAATACCAAAGTTGTAGATAATTTCATAATCTTGCTTGTATTCAAATTGCATGACCATAGGCCTAATAGTTTAGGAGTTATGAATTTGACAAATGATCTGTCATGTTTGGTCTCTGCTCTGTACAGATCTGAAGGATTGTGTTGTTTGACCAAACTAATCTTTGAATCATGTATTAGTGATAATATAAGAGTTAATTGTGGAATCTGTCCTTTCAGTGTTGTACAGCTCCAGTTATAAGCTTGTGAAGTTGCATGGAAGAATCTGTCCAAGTCTAGATAGAGGTGCACAATTGTACTTAATTGACCTTGTTAATTGTGGAATCACCTTGTGATGATAATAAAAAAGTTTTATATAATTTAATGAGCTTTCTAGAAAGTTAAGGTTCATGCTTGTTTGAAGGCTGTAACCCTAGTTATGCCTTTTTGAAACTACTACTACTTTTCTATCCTAGTTCTGTGCAGATCTAAAACATTAGCATGTTTGACCTGGTTAGCTTTGGAATAAGGTTTTGGTGATAATAACAACGTTGTAGGCAATTTCATTAGCTTTCTAGAAAGTCTAGGATCACCTTCTTTGTATGTCTGGATCTCTAGTTATGGATAAAACAAGGGACTGTTATGCTGCTGTCTAGATTTCTATACATTTGCTAGGTGATTGCTTTAGCTTGCTCTTGTTTTGGCTAAACATGTTGGTTAGTTCTTGATCGATGCATAGGTGCAATATCTGAACTTAAGTTCACTTGTGTGCCATGCCTAATATGCTTGCTATCCCTCTATAATAGGTTGTGTTATGTTTAGTTAAATAACTCTAGGTGCCTATGTCCTGCATCATCTTATGTTTGCCTTGAATGCTATTATGTGATGCATCTCATATTACCATTCTTCATATTCATGCACTTGCATCTTGCATCTCATCTAGGTACGCTAGATGAACCATGTGAAGGACGTGATATTAGAGCCGAACTCGAAGACGGTGTATGGTGGACCTATCCCGAAGATGGAAGGACTGGACAAGTGTTAGGATGGGAGATACTCGCCAAGCGAGCGTCGTCTAACAAACACTAACCTAGTGTTGGATCCCAGGCAAGCCCTGGAGCATTCTATGCCTCCTATGTTTTTACAAATATCTCTTGAGTCCTTTATGTTTGATGCATTAGGTTATAAGAGTTGATTGGAACCACTTGATGCATATAATTTCCTTGTCTAGAAATATACCTTTAACCCTATGTAGGTCTAGGATCGAATATATGCTTAGCCATGCTTAAACCGGTAGAAGTTGGGTGATTTCCTGTCACTTGCGAGATATAGGTGGATACCAAAGCATAGTTGGCTATATTGGCTATCGTGGAAAAGAACCATGGGGGTAATGTAAATAGAAGCCAGGCGGAGTCTATGTGTTGGAAGACTCATGTGATTCCATCTGTGCCGATTAAGGACCGTACCATTGTTGGCGATTCTGACAAGATTGAACGCATGCCTATCACTTAGCTGGCCGGATAACGCATTCCGACCACAAAGCCAAGTAGCTCAACTAAAGCCGGGCCCCATTTTGTAAAAGTGCGCATTCTGGATGGTAGTAAGGATGTGTAGGGAGCCAAACGTGAGCCCAAGGGCAGGCCGAGCCTGAACGTCCTAGCAGCTGGTTGTCCCTAATTTTGTGGTGCTAAGCGAACCTGTGAAATGTGGACCTAAGTTGTACCAAAGGTGACCTAAGGCTACCGTGGCTGGTAGACCTAGGTTTGTGTTAGGAATAAATTCACAGCTGGTTGAAATCGATTCGAATCGACGTCTCTCCCGGATAGTGAGAAACTTGGCTAGTCCCAACGTCATAGTAATTGTGTTATGGAATGTGATGGTTTGGATGAACATGGAATTACTACACCGGCTATGGTTACTATTGTATGCTACTAAATGATATACCACATGTTTGGCACAGGTTAGTTGCTAATCTAGAGATGAATTGCTATAATTAACTTGATGACCAAAGTATAATTTTTCAACTGAATTATTCACTTTTTATGCAAAATGTTGTCAAGCTAGCTCCACTTATAAAGCCTTGCATAATCCTTGGAGCCACTTTATTTCTGGTTTATGATGGGTAAGTCTAGCTAAGTACATTTGAGTACTCAGGGTTTATCCCACCATGTTGTAGGTGAAGTTCTCGGCCTGCTAAATATGGTGGCTAACCACCGGTGGGCTCGATGCCTCTATATTTATTTCTCATCTATATGCTTTTGTCAGAGGAGGTCACTTATGCTAGCAATGTATTTGGAACTTATATTAATGTAATCATTTGAAAGCTATGTTGTTTTCACTAATCGGTTTTGAAACCCAAACTTGGACTATTATTTGTGAACCCATTTGTAATATTATTTCCACTGCAACTCTGCATATGTGATGTGTATTTGCTTAATCACGCGATCTTGGTTGTGATGTTGATTTACCGAGGTCCTTCATGACACTTGGTGGACTACCGGGTTTATATAAGTGAAAGTATGCGCGTGTCAACGTGTTAGCGGGGACAGTCATACTTGATCTTGTATAAATTGGACGGTTCTATCACAGCTAGCATTAGAGCAAGATTAAGCATAATACTATCATGTACATAGTTTTAAAAGCCAAGTTTTGGTTTTAAAAAGCCTACTTTGACTAAAACTTTAGCTACAGGCAAATTTGTCAAAACTAATTTGCAAAACTATACTAGCGACATCCTCCTTTTTCCCCGATTAAGGACTATTAGGTGTCTATCTAAGTACTAACATGGGGGGTTTTTACTTTCGTCGTCCATACGACGTGCTATTGTATGGATGTCATTCGCTTGAATGGTAATGCATGGATCACTATACCTCTATGCCCAGATAAGAAGGTAAGTTGATGAGTGGCATGACTGCAAGTGTGAGCATGCGGTCGGGGAGAGCTAGCTCTAATATGACTGTATACGCATGCTTGCATGTGTGTATGGCGCGTATTTAATTGTGGGTAGCAAAGTTAATGATCGGGTAGCTTTGATACGAAAAGTATATATATATATATATATGAAAGTATTTAGCTTGCAACCTAGAGTCCAGACTTTCATTTTTGCATATATAATTGTGGGGTTGGGCTAAAATGAAATCCTTCTACAGGTACGCTAACCACAAATGCGTAGATTGAATGTAGGTGACGACTAGCTATATATCGAGAGAGTACATGTTATGCCACCGACATAGAAGTGATTGCCGCCTTAGGCTGGCAATGTTGTGAGGACGAATAGAACGGTCATGTATCATGATTGTGCTTGTACATAAATATGCTTCCCTCACTTTGTTCTAATACTAAGTAATCTTATGATCCATGTGAGGTTACTATCGTCCCTATGTGAAGCTAGGCAAAATGCCTTGTTGCATGCCGCTTGAATAGCTGTGCTTGAAGATAGTGTGTGATTAACTTTGCCTTGTATGTTTGCTTCCAAAGGAAATAGATAACAAGTTATTAGTTAGCAAAAACTTCACCCCTTTGAAGACTAAATTGCTAAATGTAAGTAAAACTTATTTTGTAGAGATATCCACCTACTCAGTAAAAAGGAAATAAAAGATAACAGTACCTTACCACCATGTTTTGCATGATATGTGTAGTGGTGTTGTTGTAGGTGACTGCTTGTTATGTGTGAGCTTTGTGCTTAGTAATAGTCGATCTAGCTAATTGGATTGAGTGTTTCAAAATGCTTGCTTAAGACCATGATGTATGTGTGGATGCTCGTTATCGAGGTAGTGACATAGCTGTCACCCCTTTTGTCCACGGTGAGCATACAAGTGTTGAAGGGCCTAATCCTAGAACAACGTCCAAGTTGTGCTAATCTCATGGTTGTTGTCTCCAATTAAGTTCTGTCTTAGGAGCCTGAGCCTGTACACGTGGTTGCTAGCCCTTGAACATTGCACTATGAAGACCTTTATCCATGCCTTTGCTTGACCTTGGGCCCAAGCTTAGTTCCCTTGAATGCTTGCATGTGTCGTGGTTGTCCCGCTCCTGTGTGGGAGGACCTTGCTCAAAAATCCTTGTCGGACTTCATTGCTCCTTCTCCTACAGATGATCTGGTGCAACGCTAATCGCTATCTACCCTAGCTTCGTAACCTTTTCCTCACAGATCATGTCATTGCTTTATCAACTGAATCCCTAGTTAGTGCATTGGCTCTGTCCCTCGAATCTCGTTTATTTTGCCTCCAACCCTTTCAAGTCTCTGAATGTTTATCAGTTTTGATCTCATGTTGCTGCTCGGCAAGACCAAATCTCATGTTAATCTTTATCTGGTAATCACTTTGGTGAACACCAGGCATATATGGAAATTAGCAAGAGTCCCCTACTCAGTTTTCTTCAGCAATTAAGCTATGTTCTCTTGCGTGATGTTTTGATCTTCGAATCACCTCCTTGTTGACTCCTAACCTTTGTGACTACCTTTGCTTGCTATTCCTCCTTCGCATGGTGCTTGCTCATATGCAACCAAATTTGTGCCACGTGAGAATTCTTGTGGGTTGTATGTTCAGTAATGGTGCCACAATTAGCGATCTACGGTGTCACGATGAAACCAAGAGCCCCTATGGGTGCACACACAAGGTTGTGCTACTCAGCATGCGCTGGTATCGAGGTTTCTAGTCATGGTCCTTTGTAGAACTGCACCGATGTGTTATTTTCACGTAAGCTCTTCCTTGGTTATCTCTCCATATCTAATCGGAAGATTCTTATATCAGACCAAAGGTAGTAGAATTTTCTTCTAAAGTTGCAAGGAGGATAACCTTTGCAGAATAGGTCACTGACATAAACACTAACTGTCTGCAAGAGGTGGTAGACAAGTGACTCTACGTGACTGTCCCTGTAATGACGTCGGTCATCTAGTGAGCAACTTATGTCATCCCTGTTGGATCAAAAAGGTACACAACATGTAATGTTGGACAAGTTAATAGTCGAGTGACAATGGATGGAGATATTATGTGTTGTAATAGGTCACCTGGTGCTTATGAGCTTTCTATCCAAGTCTTGACCTTTATGTGCAAGATGATCAACCGACCTTCTTCGGTGTGACCCCTTTCTGTTGACTTCCATGGCGACCATCTGTTTATGTTTCGACCACAATTCTTATTGTCAAGAGTGAAGATTTGAAACCTTTTTGGTGTTGAGAGATAACTGATTAGTTACTAGTAGGAAGGTTAATCTCTATCTAGGTAACGACTCTTTGGTAACTACGAAGGCTAGATCTCACAGAATAATGTTAAGCAAAGAAACAGCAAAGCCAGTCAGCGATGCCAGTACTGCTTTTCTTCTCTAGGCCCTATGTCATCAAGTTAATTCCATCTTAGATAATCACATAGATAGTGCAGGATGCTGTATCAGCTAATTAAAGAGCTAGAGAAAGCACGTCCCTAGTCTCAGTCAGCATTATTATGTATATAGTACTATCAAAGGATTGTTCTGGATTCCATTGGATGAAGCACAGAAGGATAATCAGAGACATTCCCTTATCTTTGTAGGACTATCACTCCACGTGAAGTATGCATTGTGCCCTGCAAAAATAGCCCACCAGTCCAATGCTTGTGCATTGTTGAGTTGGTGTCTAAATCAACAGTTGAGGTTGTTTCCTAAGAGGCATGTAAGGAAAACCCTAGCCTCCATCCTCAGCGAGAAATCTATTGCTGTCATAAAAAGAGTTAAGGACAACGAACACACTTCCCAATGTGTAAATCAAAGGAAAAGAAGAATGGGAAGTCTGTCGAGATTTCATGGCACTAAATTGTTTATCTTTAAGCCGGTGATTCGAGGCTCAAACATGGCTGGGTCAACACTTGATAATCTCATTCCTCGCTTAAGGTACTTAGATGTCTTAAGTTGGTTTATGGATTGGTTGAATAAAGCATCGGATTTGAGAGATGTTTTGATAGTTCGGTCCCAAAATTTTAGAATAAAGCAGTTTTGGTAGATGATTTGTTTGGATAGTCAAACCATGTTCGTTTGAGCTGAATTTTGGTCAGTAGTCAATGGACTCTTGAATCTAAAGGTCTACCAAAATTTGTGCACAATGGAGCAGTAGTTTGCAGGATATGAACTGATTACCGAGAGGTACAAAATCTGTGATATCTCTGCTGACTACTATCATCCCTCATATTAGAAGGTTGTGTTTGTAGCTTAGGTCATGTTGGCAATGCGATGATTGTTAATACTTTAGATGCCCTAGAGAAGACTCCTAGCACCCCTTTGTGCCTTGCTTTTGCCCTCTCATATCAACAATGCTTGAGCAGTCAAGGTGTTCTACAAGTCAATTTGTGCCTCTACGAGTCAAAAACAATTTGAAAAGTTTCAAACAACAGATTTCAGATTTTTCTTATGAGTTGTTGATTGACATTAGAAAGGAAGCCTCAATGTCAAAATTTGTCCAACCAGGCTAATTTTGTGATAGTGCAAGTCAACCCAACTTACTGCGCCACTGCACCATGAAGGCAAATTGTGTTCAACCTGCTTAGTAGTGTACTATTTTTTCAATCGGTGTATACTTGCAACTTTCATTGACCTCCAGGCCTCGCTATCATCCTTCTTCATTAAGGATTTCCAAGGCAGACTTATCCTTTGGTACCTTCCATGTGTTTTTACCCATGAGGTTGCCTCAGATTCAGCCCAGATGACTGTTGCCGCTTAGATACGAGGATTCCATCAAATAATGATTGTCGAAAACGCTGAGTCAACAGAGTCAACTATCACATTCACCGCTCACTCAACGGACTCAAATAATAAAGTGTTATCATTAGAGAAGGAGAACTGCACACATGGAACATTATGTAGTTTTCCATTGGTTGGAATCTAAGTGATTGAATAGTTACGATCGACATCGACCTGATCTGTTGGTTACTCGGTTTCTCATAGCCTTAGAGGATGTTTACCCCGTCTGTGATCTCATCCCTTATGAAAGGTTGTACTCCAGCTACTTTGGTAGAGAACTGCTTTTCAAACTTTGTGAATGAACATGGAACCATTGTAATGAGTAGCTTTTAGAAGTTTGCAGTCTAGTGCAAAGTTCACATGGTCCATGCTATATTCACTAGGGAAATAGAGATTGTAGGTAATTAGTTTGTGCTCCGTAGTGCTCTCCATATCCCAAGAATAAAGTGTTGTGCTATCTTGGATTCCTCCCAAAGTAACAATGCTTCATGGAAGCCAATGAAGGAAATTCTTCAAACAAAACTTACTACAAAAGGCAAGTATCAGAAAGTGTCTTGACCAAATTAGCCTCTCTGATACTATGAAGTTAAGTAGCCAAATGCTATCACTGATATTGGAAAATTGATGCCATGCTTCTCTTCCCTTAAAATCTTTTCGCACCGAATCTTGGGGCGAGATTCTTATAAGGGGGAGGGCTGTAACAGCCCAGGTGTTTGTCACCAGTTAAGCAATGGGTTTGAGCTCAAACATGACATGTTAAGTGGTGATGAAGGTGAAAGATCAAATCTACAAGAGTGAGCTCCAACTTAAACTTGGGCAACACACCCTTATTTACATGTGGACCTTGTTAAGATTATGCAAGAGTAAGGTTAAACATGCTCATTTCTTGTACATTACATCAACATGCACCCATCTAGACCAGTGGAAAAGTTTCATGAAGTTTGGAATCAAGAAGTCACATGAAATGACGAGTTACATTCTAGCTTGAATTACACTATTAAGTGAATGGAATTATAGGTCATCAACCAAACCATGCTACATTGCCCAAATGACTCTAAATGAACTCTACAACAAAAGTCATGAAGGGTTCGTGTTGAGCAAAGGTCAAGAAAATGCCTCAATCGGTCAAAAACTCTAATTTAAGTTTTACCGTGATGCTATTTTGACCTGTGTTGACCAATCGCTTACATTGCTTGCATGGAGTTACACCTTGAATAAAAGTTGAAGTTTGAGTGGAGTATAACAAACTTTGTTTTTGTACCAAGAGCCAGATCATCTTGGAACTAAGTCAAACAGAGCCCCGATTGACAACAGCAAGTTGACATGTTTATGAATTTTTATCTTCCAAATTCATGTGGTAGCTCAATTGGATTCCATAAGATGAGTTGAAGTACTTTTCATGGTGAAAACAATAGATCAAGTCTCATCAAATTTAGAGTTCATTTGGATCTTCAAAAGTAGTTTCCAAAACAGCAAAGGTTTACTTTGTCACTTAACTAACATCGACATTGGCATTCCGCGTTCTCCAAATTTTGTTAAACAACTCGATTTGGTTCAAAGATAAAAGTTGGAGTATACATTGTGGAGAAGAGCATGCAAAAAGATGGCACCAGTTTGACTTCATTTTAACCATCAATTTTGGAGTTTGTTAATCGCCATCAATGCATTGACAATGCCGTCTTGAAGTGTAATTAACCGCTAATCTACTACCCTAATGACCATGGTCCCTAAATGAAGATTGTAGAGCAGTCAGTGTAGACCAAACTTCATTTTGGGCCCAATGTCTGATTTGGCCAGGATCAGGCCCGAACCACGTCCCACCTTCTCCAAGTCGCTGCCCGCCAGGTGTTTGACGAAACACCGAGTGGCCGCCGTGCATGGACGTCGTGCGCCCCACCTCCACTGTCGCGCCCCTGCCTCGCTGTGTTCTTGTCTGGCTCCGCTCTGCATCCCTACGCCCTCCTGAAGTGGACACCGAGCCTCCCTCGCTCCTCATCCCTCACCCTCTACGTTGCACGCGCGCGCCAGTGCGCGGCCACCATGGACGCCGCCGCCGACCTCCATGGCCGCCCCATTTCTCTGCTCTGGCTTTTCCTCAGGCCCAACCAACCCCGCCGCCTCCTTCCTCAGTTCGTGCCGCACGTTCCCATCAATTTGTTTCACCGGCTTCGCCCCTATAGCTCGCCGCCACCTCCCCATAGATCTATAATATAGCATGATTTAGTTTAAAGTTTTTGTTGTAAAAATCAATTTATGCAGTTAGGTTTTTAATACTAGTTATGTCTTGTCTATTTCATAACTACAGTTGTTTTTCTCAAATAAATGTTAAATTTTAATGGTAGGCTACTGATGCTAGGTGTATTATGTGGTAAAAATTTCAGGAGTTTATGCTTGATAGTTTAAGATATATAAAAATAACAAATGCCCTATGTTGCTTTCCTCCTATTCTGAATTGGCCTGCATGTTTGTATTAATTGGGTCAGTTATGTTATGAATCATGCCTTGATGACAATAAATGAGTTGTAATAATTTTCTTAAGCTTTTCAAAAAGCTAAATAGCATGATTTTTGGATAAGTAGATTTTTAGTTATAGTTGCTTAGAATTTTGTGGTTGTTTTTTGCCAAACCCAGACAGGGTTGCCTCATTGGTACTGTGGGGCCTTTTTAGTATTAGAATTAGCTCTAGGTGTTTATAAAAAAGTTGTTTAGAATTTTCTAAGATTTATAAAAAGTCTAGAACCACATTTATTGGACATGTAGAACTCTAGTTATAGCTGTTTAAAGTGGCATGTCAGATTCTGTCCATGTTTTGGACAGAGATGCATTCATTGGATTAATTGGCCTTGTTAGCTGTAGAATAATCTTAAGATTATAATAATAAAGTTGTAGATAACTTCATAATATTTTCAAAAAGTTATGATTCATGTTTGTTGGAGGTCTAGAACTCTAGTTATGCTTCTCTGAAGTTCCTATCAGTTTTCTGTACCAGTGCTGTTTGGGCTGCATGTGCAGTTTTGCTTGTGCAATTATTTTTGTGGTGGGAATGATGTTTGCTGTGGTTGTAGTGAATACCAAAGTTGTATCTAATTTCATAATCTTCCTTGTGTTCAAATTGCATGACCATAGGCCTGATAGTTTAGGAGTTATGAATTTGACAAATGATCTGTCATGTTTGGTCTCTGCTCTATACAGATCTGAAGGATTGTGTTGTTTGACCTAACTAAGCTTTGAATCATGTCTTAGTGTTAATATAAGAGTTATAGTGATTTCCTTAAGATTTCGAAATTATCCTAGATCACCCCTTTCGGTGTTGTAGAGCTCCAGTTATAAGCTTGTGAAGTTGCATGGTAGAATCTGTCCAAGTGTGGATAGAGGTGCTCAATTGTGCTTGATTGACGTTGTTAATTGTGGAATCACCTTGTGATGATAATAAAGTTAAGGTGCTCAATTTAATGAGCTTTCTATAAAGTTAAGGTTCATGCTTGTTTGATGTCTATAACTCCAGTTATGCCTTTTTGAAAGTACTACTACTTTTCTGCCCTAGTTTTGTGCAGATCTGAAACATTGGCATGTTTGACCTGGTTAGCTTTAGAATAAGCTTGTGGTGATAATAACAATGTTTTAGGAAATTTTATTATCTTTCCAGAAAGTCTAGGATCACCTTCTTTGGATATCTAGATCTCCAGTTATAGATAAAACAAGGGACTGTTGTGCTGCTGTCCAGATTTCTATACATTTGCTAGGTGATTGCTTTAGCTTCCTCTTGTTTTGGCTAAACATGTTGGTTAGTTCTTGATCGATGCATGGGTGCAATATCTGAACTTAAGTTCACTTGTGTGCCATGCCTAATATGCTTGCTATGCCTCTATAATAGGTTGTGTGATGTTTAGTTAAATAACTCTTAGTGCCTATGTCTTGCATTATCTTATGTTTGCCTTGAATGCTATTATGTGATGCATCTCATATTGCCATTCTTCATATTCATGCACTTGCATCTCGTCTAGGTACGCTAGATGAACCACGCGAAGGGCATGATGTTGGAGCCGAACCCGAAGACGGTTTATGGTGGACCTATCACGAAGATGGAAGGACTGGACAAGTGCTTGGATGGGAGATACTCACCAAACGAGTGTCGTCTAACAAATACTAATCTAGTGTTGGATCCTAGGCAATCCCCAGAGAATTCTAAGCTTCCTATGTTTTTACAAATATCACTTGAGTCCTTTATGTTTGATGCATTAGGTTATAAGAGTTGATTGAACCACTTGATGCGTATAATTTCCTTGTCCAGAAATATACCTTTAACCCTATGTAGGCCCAGGATCGAATATATGCCTAACCATGCTTAGATCGATAGAAGTCGGGTGATTTCCTGTCACCTGTGAGATATAGGTGGATACCGAAGCACGGTTGGCTATATTCGCTATCGTGGAAAAGAACCATGGGGTAATGTAAATGGAGGCCGGGCAGAGTCTATGTGTAGGATGACTCATGTGATTCCATCTGTGCCGACTAAGGACCGTACCATTGTTGGCACTTCCGACAAGATCGAACGCATGCCTATCACTTAGTTGGCAGGATAACTCATTCTGACCGTGAAGCCGTGTAGCTCAACTCAGGCCGGGCCCTGTTCTGTAAAAGTCCGTAGTCTAGATGGTAGTAAGAATGTGCGGGGAGCCAGACGTGAGCCCAAGGGTAGGCCGGGCCTGAATGTCCTGGCTGCTGGTTGTCCCTGATTGTGCGGCGCTGGGCGAACCCATGAAATGTGGACCTGAGTTGTACCAAAGGTGACCTAAGGCTACCGTGGCTGGTAGACCTGGGTTTGTGTTAGGAATAAATTCCCAGCTGGTTGAAATCGATTCGAATCGCCGTCTCTCCCGGATAGTGAGAAACTTGGCTAGTCCCAACATCGTCGTAATTGTGTTATGGAATGTGATGTTTTCGATGAACATTGAATTACTACACTGGCTATGGTTACTATTGTATGCTACTAAATGATATACCACATGTTTGGCACAGGTTAGTTGCTAATCTAAAGATGAATAGCTATAATTAACTTGATGACCAAAGTATAATTTTGCAACTGAATTAGTCGCTTTTTATACAAAATGTTGTCATGCTAGCTCCCCTTATAAAGCCTTGCATAATCCTTGGAGTCACTTTATTTCTGGTTTATGACGGGTAAGTCTAGCTGAGTACATTCAAGTAATCAGGGTTTATCCCACCATGTTACAGGTGAAGTTCTCGGCCTGCTGAAGATGGTGGCTAACCGCCGGTGGGCTCGGTGACTCTATATTTATTTCTCATCTATATGCTTTTGTCAAAGGAGGTCACTTATGCTAGCAATGTATTTGGAACTTATATTAATGTAATCATTTGAAAGCTATATTGTTTTCACTAATCGGTTTTGAAACCCAAACTTGGACTATTATTTGTGAACCCATTTGTAATCTTATTTCCACTGCAACTCTGCGTATGTGAAGTGTATTTGCTTAATCATACGATATTGGTTGTGATGTTGATTTACCGAGGTCCTTCATGACACTCGATAGACTATTGGGTTTACATAAGTGAAAGTATGCGCGTGTCAACGTGTTAGCGGGGACAGTCGTACTTGATCTTGTATAAATTGGGCAGTTCTGTCACAGGCAGGAGATTGTTTATATAGGGGGTAACAACTTGCGGCAGGGGTCAAGATCTATCCCTAAGGGTCTCGTAACGAAAGAATATGCGATTGCGGTGAAAAACTGTGGGATTCTAACAAGAAAGTATCTAGAAGACACGAAAAAGTTGATCCGGCATGAGAGGGGCTAACAGTAGGCTGAACGGCCTCTAGGTGGGGCCGATCAGCCCCACATGTCATCCTCTCATGGTGATTTTTCTCACGGTGGTTTCTAATCCCTATCTAATCCCAAAAAGTATATTTTCACATTATGAAATGTAAGGAGGATTGTAGTGGTGTAAATCTATGGTAAAATCAAGAAATCTACCACAACCAAATCCTCAGGTGGTTTTTAAGGTTCTAGAAAGATCTTGAGACGGTGGCCATTTACCTGGAATAACGTACCTTTTCATTTTGAAGTGTTATTGCTCCATGAGATGAAGTGCTTATGACCTTGAATGATCCTTCCCATTTGCTCTGAAGTTTTCCGTGCCCGAATAATTTAACCCTAGAATTAAAAAGTAATACCTTATATCCGAGGACAAACTCCTTGATCCTCTTGTCATGCCATCTTTTGGTCCTTGCTTTGTATATCTTGGCGCTGTGATATGCTTTTTCACACCATTCATCAAGCTCAGAGAGTTGCATCTTCCTCTTAGTTCCTATGGCTTCAAAATCCTTGTTCCATCGCTTGATGGCCCAGTGAGCCTTGAATTCTAGCTCAATAGGTAGATGACAGGTCTTCCCTAGTTGATATGGTGAAATGGCCAATGGTGTTTTATAAGCCATTCTGTAAGCCCATAGTGCGTCGGGTAGTTGATCTTTCTATGCAGTCCCCATCTTGTTAACCGTCTTTTGCAGAATGTTCTTGATTGGTTTATTTCATGTTTCTACTCGGCCACTTATCTAAGGGTGGTATTGAGTAGCAACATTGTGATGGATCCCATGTTTTGACAAGTAGTTGTGAAAATTCTTGTAAGTGAAGTGAGTGCCTCCATCACTAATCACCATCCTTAGAATTCCAAATCTTGGAAATATTGTCTCTTCAAACATCTTCTTGGAGTTCTTTGCATCAGTAGCTCCACATGGCATGGCTTCAACCCACTTGGAGACATAGCCAAGTACCACCAAGATGTATTCACAGTTCTTCGATTTTGGAAACGGTCCCATGTATCTCTTGAAGAGCTCAATCTGGAGGTTGTTGGTGAGTGGCATGGCATCTCTTGAATTGATATTCCCATGCCTTTGACATGCTCCACATCACTAGATGAAGTATTTTGTGTCTTCATACATGGTTGGTCAGAAGAATCCACTTTGCTAGATCTTCGAATGAGTACAAAATGCGCCATAATGTCCTCCATACGGTGACAAGTGGCATCATTCTATAATCTTGATGGCTTCTTCCACCGGTACATATCTTATGAGCAGGCCGTCAGAGCAGACTCTAAAGAGATATGGTTCATCCCATATGTGGAGACGACTTTCGTAGATGAGCTTTCTTTTGTTCTCCCCTAGTGGTACGTAACCTGCAAACATAAAATTAACAATTTTGCGTACGAGGGTTAGATTTTGAGACCTTGAAGAGCATGTCATCCCGCAGCAAATCATTGATGGGCAGTTCCTGCAGATTTTCAAACTGCATTATGGACAAGTGATCGGCAATAGAATTTTCTACTCCCTTTTTATCTTTTATTTCTAAATCAAATTCTTGGAGTAGCAAAATCCATCTTATAAGTCTAGGTTTAGCATCTTTCTTAGTGTTTAGCAAGTATTTTAAAGCAGCATGATCAGTTTAAACAATCACCTTAGCTCCTACTAAGTAAGATCTAAACTTGTCAATAGCAAAAACAACAGCCATGAGTTATTTTTTAGTTGTTGCAAAATTAAGTTGAGGTCCTGTCAGAGTTGTGGTAGCATAAGAAATTGCATGATGCTTTTTATCTTTTGTTTGTCCTAAAACTGCCCCCACAACATAATCACTAGCATCACACATAATTTCAAAAGGTAACGACCAATTAGGGGGTTGAATGATTGGTGCAGAGATGAGTGCTTTTTTGAGAATGTTAAAAGATTTCAAACATGCATCATCAAATTCAAAGGGAACATCCTTGGCCAAAAGATTTATAAGTGGTCTAGCAATATGTGAAAAATCTTTTATGAAACAGCAGTAAAAACTAGCATGACCAAGGAAACTACGAATCCCTTTGATATTTATGGGTGGAGGTAATTGTTCAATTACTTCAATTTTAGCTATATCTACCTCTATCCCTCATTCAGACATCAAATGTCCAAGCACTATGCCTTCTCTAACTAGGAAATGACATTTTTCCCAATTAAGGACTAAGTACTTTTCTTCACATCTTTGCGAAACCTTTTCTAAATTTTCAAGACAATCATCAAAAGTTTTTCCATAAACAGAAAAGTCATCTATGAAAAATTCCATGATTTCTTCAATTGTATCCAAAAATATAGACATCATGCATCTTTGAAAAGAAGCTAGAGCATTACATAGTCCAAAAGACATTCTACGATAGGCATAAGTTCCATATGGACATGTAAAGATGGTTTTGCTTTGGTCATTTGGATGGATCAGAATTTGGTGATAACCTGAATACCCATCAAGGAAACAGAAGAAATAGTGATTCGCCAGTTGCTCCAACATTTGATCAATGAAGGGCAATGGAAAGTGATCTTTCTTTGTTGCCTTGTTAAGTTTTTGGTAATCTATACACATCTGCCATCCAGTGATGGTTCTTTGGGGGATTAATTCATTCTTTTCATTTTTTACAACAGTCATGCCTTCCTTTTTAGGCACAACTTGAAAAGGGCTAATCCACTCACTATACGGCATGGGCTAAATGATCCCGACATTCAGGAGTTTCAAAACTTCTTTCTTAACAACCTCTCTCATAGCATTATTAAGCCTACATTGTGGCTCCGTAGAAGGTATAGAGTCAGGATCTATAGGGATGCGAAAGGTGCAAAGAGCAGGGCTCATTCCCTTAAGGTCTTGGAGCGAGTAGCCAAAAGCAGAATAATGCTTTTCTAAAATAGTTAGCAAGCGTAGAGATTCTTCCTAAGAGAGTTTATCACTTATGATCATAGATAAATCCTGATCATTATTGAGAAGAGCATATCTAAGACTAGAAGGCAGGGGTTTAAGCTCAGTGGTGGGCTTAGTTGGTTCCAACAATTCATCTAAAGGTTCACGGTCTATGGGATTTTCATCTTCCTCCTTGATGAAGAACTGGGCATCATCTTCAAGGTTGGGTTCAATCAAGTCATCAAGAGATGCAACCTTAACCTCTTCCATTGGGTCTTCCTCAGGAATTGTTTAGGGAATGATTAATGGGTATAGAAAGCTTAAAGTTTTTCCCGAGTCTTATATTCAACTTCCTGGTTTGTCCTTCTTGGATAAGTCTTTCAATTGGTTGTCCTATCAACAGGTTGAACTCTATAATATCAAAGATATAGAAGCTCAGATGAACCTTAGTTCCTTTTACCTAGATAGGGAGGACATACAAAATTCCCAAACTTGGGAGAATGTGTCCTAAAAGACTTTTTAATAACTTTGTTGTTGGGGTTAATGGCAAGTGTTTCAATAAATCATGAGCAAAAGATGCAGACATGATATTAACATCCACAATAGGATTGTATAGAGCATTGAAAGGAGCTTTATGAATTTGACAATGAATGGATATAGAAGGTGATTCTAAGCGAATCACGTTAGAGGAAAGCTCTGATTCTTCTAACCATTCATTGCTTATAATAGATACTAGCTCTTTCGTAGTCTTTTTAAGGAAAGCTTCCTCAGAAGGGTCTAAAGGTTCTTCATAAGATGATTTCCTAGACTTCTGGGGTC
Source organism: Miscanthus lutarioriparius (assembly GCA_904845875.1). NCBI lineage: Eukaryota > Viridiplantae > Streptophyta > Magnoliopsida > Poales > Poaceae > Miscanthus > Miscanthus lutarioriparius. The sequence continues at coordinate 28,833,370 of CAJGYO010000015.1, forward strand.
TCCTCATGGTATGTTAATTCGAGGTATTTCCATATTCATCAAAAAGTTCATCCTCGAATTCAAGCATAAAATCTAAAATTGGAGTTTCCTCCTTTTTCGGTGGTTCGGGATCTAGGATAGCTGAAGTTGGTGATGGGTCTGGTAAGGATTTGAGTTCAACTATTTGGGATTATTCCTCTAGTGGCTTAGAATTGGTGGAGACATGCAAGAATGAACCTCCTGAGGCCGTATTAAGATGCTTCAAGGTTTTCCTATCAAGACCCATATAAAAGTGTTGAAGAAGAATGGGGTCTTGAATGGCAAGGTTAGGGCCATTATTAATGAGAGCACTAAAGTGTTCCCATGCCATGCCTAGAGATTCTTTTTCTTTTTATTTAAAAGATAGAACCTTAGAACGAAGGCTAACTACCCTAGAGATGGGAAAGAATTGTAAGCAAAAGCTAGAACACAAGGCTTCCCAATCTCCTTATCTACTCCCTATAGTGAGATTGTACCAATGTTTAGCGTTTTCCAATCAAAGAGAAAGGAAAAAGCTTCCATCATAAGGTTTTGTCTAACATTCCTGCAATGCACAAGCATGCACAGGTCTGCTCAAACCCATTTAGGTGGGCATAGGGGTTTTCATCATCTTCACCCAAAAAGGGTTGATCCTGAACCATGTTAATTAAACATGGGCGCAGCTCATAGCTAGGTGTTAGGACAGGCTTTGAAGACTCTTGTGGCTATAGGCGTGCGCTCATGGGTGCACCATATTGGTAGATAGGGGTGGATTCAAGATCCATGGTAAAAAAAGATAAAGGATAAAAGAATAAAAGAATAATGATACAAGGTTAAGCTAGGTTCGAAGTTAACTCAACAACCATTTTCCCCAGCAACGGCGCTAGAAATGCTTGTTGGTATAAATTAATGCACACAGAATAATCCGTAAGCGCACGGATATTATACCGATGTAGCACTTCACCGGGAGTACCACTTTTACATCGAACATGAGGAAACATGTGTGAGAATAACCAAATCTAACTAAACCCAACTTCACAATCAATGCTAGATAATAGGAGTATAGAGGAGACTACTAAGGTCTTCTAGTTCTAACTTCGGTAACCTTTGTCTTTTACTGTTCAATTTTGGGGATATTACTTGAGAAAACACAGGCATAGTATGTTTTCTATAGTAACAATGTCCAGCTAGGCCTGCTAACGGGAGGTGGATTATAGAGGATTCAACGAGGCTATAAGAGTCACCCTTGTGAGCTACCATCGATCTAGAAAATAGGGTACATCCACGAGTAACCATGTCTAAGAACCACGCTTACACTATGAATACTACTTTAACCCAAGAGCTATAATGATTAAAGTACTCAAAAGAGAGTCGCAAACCTGAAGAACAATACGAACAAGATGCTTACTTGAATTAGAAGTCGATTACTAGAGAAATCTCAGAAGCAAGCGCAAGAAGAACTTGATTCCTCTAGGGTACAAGCCATAGAGAGAGTACCAACAGGCCGGGACTCCTCCGAAACTCTTCCCTCTCACTCTATCTCTCTATCTCTAATACAAGACTAGATCCTATCGAGGACTAATCTTCTCTTGATTGCTAGCTATGATCTTGGTGGACATATGAATTAGGGTTTCTGGCTTCTCAGCTCTCAGTATCAAATGAGGCATGCCCTAGAGGGGGGTGTAGGTAGATATATATATAGGCCAGAGCGTTAATCCTGAGCCCTCAGATCAAACTGACTTGAATAAATGATGGAGATACAATCCTTAAGGTAGTGGAGAACTGACATAGCATGGAGGCTGACAGGTGGGATCCATAGGGGCCGTCTGGCCTGCAAGTGGGGCTGGCCGACCCCACATGTCAGTGGCTTGGCCTCTGCTTTGGTGATTCACCTTCTAGATTCTTCTAGAGTCTTCCCACGTTGTTTACGCGACAGAATTCCATAATTTCCATTAACGAATAGGTCCTCCTTGGTGGTTTTTTTATTAAATCCTAGTTGGAAGCACAGATTCATCAAAACTCGTGGGATTTGTTAGTTTAAACCCCTAAGTCTACAGTGGTGATCCATTTTAACTATTTATGCAAGTTATATTGATAGTTTGTGATGAATGTTAACTACCTTCAATAGTAGGCAATAGTTTTACTCACAGATCTATACTGTATTGTGTCCGATGAGATCAAATGTGCCACATCGGACTTTCTTACGAGCGCAGTAAAATATTAGAGTGAAGCGAATGTGGCAGAAAAGCTAGACACAAGAAGTGAATCGAGAAAAAGAGCTTCTAACACGCTTGAGACTTGAATGCCTGGTGCAGTTGTGATAGGTCTTTTCTGTACTTATTTGATTCCAATCCAAGCAGTCATAGCAGTTGTGGGGTAGTCTGAAGAGTGAAGAGTGCGATATGTTCGGCTTGGTTAGATTTGGTCTATCGGCTCGGTCAGATTTGGTCTATCGGTGGTAAAGTCACCGTGAGATAATTCACAACTACTTGCATCACCATTACTTGCACTTCTCCATCTTCAGCTGGCCTATTTAACCTAGGTCGGGATGCACCTATTGGGCTCAATTCACACAATCTTGAATCCACATAGTCATGAGGCAATCATCTTTCTTCATCGCCTCGAGGTGCTTTGTCTTCCTCCATGCACCTCTCACGGCCTAGAGCCCATGAGAGGTTCAAGATGGAGATAAAGCACCTCACAGGGATGCTAGTGTCTGGAGAAGGCCTTCAAGATTGGGTGCTTTAGATTCCATAATCTTGTTGCATTTGAGCATCAAGATGTAGATCTACCTCCCTCGATCTTTAGAGGTAGCAAATTATGGAATATAAAGCACCTCACTAAGATGTTGGTGCAAGTTTTGCGTGGTGCTCCTTCTCCATCCTTTATGAGGTGCTGCCTTTGAACAAGAGCGTGACCTTGATGATTGCAGATCTTGTGTTAACATAAGATCTGTAATCATCTGGTTCTCTCCTTTCTAGGGCTCTATACTCAATTGGGGGTGCTTCAAGTTTGCTAGGTGCTCGTTCTTCAAGATTTGGTGCTTAGAGCATCTCCACGAGTACCCAATATTTTCTTCCCAAAAAATTATTGGAAGGAATAAAGAAGGCAACCTCTAAGAGTTTCTAATAATTAGCCAATTAGTTGTGTTATTAGTCCATACCTATTTTTATGGTAGACGTAGCGTCCTGCCAGAGTTCATCAGTAGACCTCACTACCTTCCCTATGTTCCCTTGTTCTTGAAAATTAGCAGAGGAGTAAACAAAGTCCATTTGATGTATGTCATGTTGCATGGTGCACTAATGTCTAGCCCATGTTGTTTCTTAGCGGCCGGACAATCCTGCGCGACCCAGATTTAAAAATAGTGTCCAAACTTAAAATTGTAACTGACATAGTAATAAGCATCACTAGAAAACAAGGAAAAATGAGACTTGCTCGTATGAACTCTCTAGAAAGAAATCTGCAGCGAAAAGCAACTAATATGGGCTAGACCATGGTCAATAGAGTTTAACCCACCTAATACTTAAGTGCAACAAAAGTACACACAAACATGCAAATAAGAGTTCATATATTTGCAAGGGCGTCCCATAGATCAAACCTAGTAATTACTACTAGTACTACTGATATGTCCCACAGATCAAGGGTTGAGGCGGGCATGCAGGAGCTGCTCCATGTTTATCGCTAAGATGCCATTGGTGGCTAGCCAGAGGCTCTCAATGAGATCATCGATCTCATTGTCGTTTGATCCTGGTGGAAAACCCTGCTCCACCACCCAGTCATTCACCGCCTCACCAAACTGAAGCTAGGTAGTGGCCCGTGCCATGGCAGCCGCTTGACGAATGGCTTTGCACACCACAACCACCTTGTGTTCTCACACTTGGGCTGCTTCCTGCAGGGCCACAATCAGTGCGGCACGCACAGCCACCAAGTCACTGTGTAGCATGTCGGTTTGTAGCCTAGGCGCACACAAGGCTGCTTGGACCACGTGTTAATGCTTCAATAACTTATGATATTTTTCATCACGTGAAGATTCACCCACTTTAGAACCAGAGGGCAGTGCGGGGATAGACAGGCTCAGTTGCGGTGAACGGCGATGGGACGACTCTTCGGCACCACCGGTGGGAAGCCCCATGATTGGGCATGATGCCGCCATGGAGGAATCACTACACAATGTAAGACAAGTTCAATCCCAGATGATAAGGGGGGAGAGCAATTAGATTTAGAAGGCAAACGATTAACCAATCTAACCGGCGTCGCATGGCGCAAAATTGCTAGTGGCTACCCCCATCAGCTATCTAGCCCTAGTTTGTCGCCAATGTGCGATGTCGGGCAATCTTCTTGTCGACGGCGTACGTCCTTTGTGGGTGGCGATTGGCCCAAACGAGGTCATGCTCCCTGACAACGGACTATGTACAACCATGGGGCGCACTCTCTGGACAAAGGGGGTAGACCAGCAAGCCATAGCGGCTGGCGCGTATCATCAGCTTCTGGCTCTCAGTGATAGGAGTTGCGTACCTATGCCGATGATTGTCCTCCAAGTCCATCGTAATGCAGGCGGAGAGCGCTTGGACATGTCCTCAGAGGACGCCGAGCGGGAGTGGCAGTGGCAAGGGAACCACCGGTGCTGCTGGCGCTAGCATCGTCAACAAGGGCAATGGGGAGAGCAATGGCAGTCTAGGAGATGGTGGGCGGGAGCATGATAGGAACATCAGCCTCCTATGACTGGACGTCGATGCCGCCTCTACCGACAACAAAGCAGGGCGCACTATTGGCCCCGCCTCCTCCGAAGCAGCAAGAGCCAGTACACTAGAGGAAGCAGGGACCAGAGCTAGGTGACCCTTCCTCGATTAGCGCTTCATGGGCATGACCTTAGTGCAAGAGATAGGAGGCGGAGTTTGGGACTTTGCAAGGCGAGGCGAGGATTTTTGCACAATGCAAGGTGGAATCAAACAATGGGAGCGAGGCTAGGCTTTATGTATACATAGGGTGGACCTTCCATATGCTTTGAAGTATACAGGCTTTATGTATACATAGGGCGGTACTTCACGGATCAAGATTCTTGATTAAGCTCATTGTTAGGTTTGGTATAAAAATGTTCTATTTGCATGATTTGGCGAGATCTTTTGTGATGTTTTGGATTGTAATCGTGTGATTGCATTCACGCAAATTAGATAAGATTATGTTCAAATTGGTGTGATCTTTTATGTCATAGATGTTACTATTTTCTATAAAGTTAGTCAAACTTAAATATGTAAACGACACAGTAACAAGCATCATAGGAAAAAGAGGAAAAACTATAGAGGATATTGTCTGATGCATTCAAATGTACTGACAATGGGCGGGAGCATGACAGGAACACCGCTCTCCTATGACTGGACGTCGATGCCACCTCTATCAACACCAAAGCAGGGCGCACCATTGGCCCCACCTCCTCCGAAGTGAGGAGAGCCAATACACTAGAGGAAGCTGGACTAGAGCCAGGTGACCATTCCTCGAGTAGAGCTTCATGGGCACGGCCTTGGTGCAAGCGATGGGGAGGCGGAGTTTGGGACTTTGCGAGGTGAGGCAAGGGTTTTTTGTGCAATGCAAGGTGGAATCAAATAATGGGAGCGAGGCTAGGCTGTATGTATACATAGGGAGGACCTTCTATATGCTTTGAAGTATATAGGCTTTATGTATACACAGGGCGGTACTTCACGGATCAAGATTCTTGATTAAGCTCATTGTCAGGTTCAGTATAAAATGTTGTTCTATTTGCATGATTCAGCGAGATCTTTTGTGATGTTTTGGATTGTACTCATGTGATTGCATTCACGTGAATTAGATAAGATTATGTTCAAACTGGTGTGATCTTTTATGTCATAGATGTTGTTACTATTTCCTATAAAGTTAGTCAAACTTAAAATTGTAAATGACATAGTAACAAGCATCACAGGAAAAAGAGGAAAAACTATAGAGGATATTGTCTGACGCGTTCAAATGTACTGAGGCCCGACTTTCTTATGCGTGCAGGGGTGCATGCTCGTACAAAAAAAATACGATCAGTGCCAGCAGACTTTGAACAACGAGATACACATATAGTTGATGTTGTTCCCAAATTTAAATAAAGTCACCAACCATAGATATACATGCATAGAAGTTTAACATAACTTAACATGCACTAATTCAGAATTAATCTACCACATTGATGTGAATAACTTATCGCACTCTCGTGAGATCCTACACTCCTCGCTGCAGAACCTAGACCACAACTCCCAAACTTCAAATCTGACAGATTCGCCGCAGCCAGCGCCTATGCACTGATGATGCCCATCCTGGCGATGAATAGGGCGAAGACCGGGCACTACATCATGTGGCACCATGTCCTACAACCGCCAGTCACATCTCGATGGAACTGTGGAAAGGTCTGGTTCTTCCACTGTAGTGCAGCCAGACCCGCTTCGTCAGCACCTTTGAGCTCCCTCAATAGGCGCTGGGCAATGTCATCATTGCCATCGCCGGTATTGGACCTATAGAGTACAAGGGCGTAGATGTACATTCCAAGTTTATAGCCTGCCTCAGTGGAGTGCTAAAGCCATTCCATCGGCGGCGTCAATGACCTACGGGCTTCCATGAAGGCGGGATGCAAACCGGCGAGGAAGCAAGCCACCAGGTTGCCCACGCTGGCCAGCCTAGTGGTGAGCATGGCGCGATTGTCATCATCATAGTAGTGGCGCTCCCAGAAACCTTGATGCTACAGCACCTAGCGCAGTGGTATGCGCCGGCTGATTTTGGCGGTGCTGCACACCCTATGCTTGAACAAGCAGGTTGCCTGTAGGCTGGCGGTCATCCGTGGGGCATATGATTGTTCAGCGATGCGGCCAGCAATGTCTGTGGCCAACTCCATTAGGAGTCAATCCATCACGATGTAGCTGAGGAAGAAGCAAAGTCAGAGCACGCATGATGAACGACGACAGATGCGGTGTCAGAGCAGAGTACGAATGCGTGACTACGATGAGGCGGAGAGCACTAGGGAAATATGGCCGATAGTTTATGTAGGCAGAGACTCCATGTTTTTGAAGGATCGCGTATACTCTATAAACGTGTCTTGGGGAAGTGAATCATCCAATGCGACGATTCTTTCTCGAGGAACCAACGGCGCCTCACTCGAGTTCTAGGCGTCCGTGTAAATGTGTCTTGGGAAAGTGAATCGTAGCAAATCTTATTCCCATGTTCTCTCCTATTTAGGTGCTCCATACTCGACTGGGGGTGCTTGAAGTTTGTGAGGTGCTCATTCAGGGGCTCCATGTTCCCTTGTTCTTGGAAAATTAGCAGAGGAGTAAACAAAATTCCATTCGATGTATGTCATGTTGCATGGTGCACTAAAGTCTAGCCCATATTGTTTCTCAGCGGCCGGACAATCCTATGCCCTAGATTTAAAAATAGGGCCCAAACTTAAAATTGTAAACGACACACTAATAAGCATCGTAGGAAAACAAGGAAAAATGAGACTTGCTCGTATGAACTTGTCACTGCATGGTTCTTGCGAGTTCAACAATTTTTATCTAATACATGCAAATAAGAGGAGAGCAGTGCAATCCCACTACTTAATGTCATCTAACTACTACCAATACATACTAGTTCTAACTGCAGATGATTAACATGACTTCATACTTGAGAAAAGGAGCTTTTGACCACCATGACACACTTGAGACTTGAATCCTTGGTGCGGAATTCATCTGATCAAGTCTCGCATCGATGTAATGCCTAATGGAGGAGCCACATAGCTATTCAAATTATACAGCACATGCAATAAAGTCTAAGCATTGTAAATCTAACTGGGCCAGACACATTTCATGTTCTACTTGAATATTCCCAACACGTATAGTATTGGAAACTGTTCGGCCAACCCCTAGAATCCAGGACAGCATTTACTGGAAGCCATCTAAGGTCCTCTACATTCAAAGCGATTCACTTTAAATTCCATCTCATAACTATCCCCCATTCATCCTGTATCTATTTAACACTGGATTCCCTTTAAATCATCCTCGGTCCAACTCCAAACCAATTCAAATCATAGCTATAAACTAAGCCACTAGACCCTTAGAGTAGCCATTGTCATGAGCTCCACTGGAGATCCTGCTGCCTAGTTTTCCACTTTCAAACACCATGTCAAGTGTAGAATGACGTTGAAGAACATATTCACTATCAAGGATCCATCTAGCGGGAGCGTCCTTGAAGCATTGTTCTCTATGACCCTAGAATGCACGGTGACCAAGACCCTCAAAGCCTACGGTCACTGGTAGCCGGTGTACCTCCTGTACGAATGAGGCAGCGCCACCAGGATCTTGAAGGTGAATCAAGCAGTGGGCATCCTCGGCGACTAGGAAGGTGTCTGTGATGTCCTCCACGGCTTGATGAGGACATTCACGCCGCTGTAGCAACTCAATCTCATCGACGAGCAGTGGGAGGACATCCTTCCTCAGCCTGAGGTTCCTGAACTCATGGCCCTGGTGCCCGAGGCCTACTAGGATGGCTGCATCGCCCACGCCATGCTTGAGCTTTGGGTCAACGAATAGTTGAAGTTCATTGGGTCCGAGGCGCTCTTGACGCTCTGCGCGGAGGCAGAGGCAGCGCTAGTGGGGTGTCAGGACTACATCATCTGCCTAGTGGATGAAGCATCTAATTCTACGGCCGGCCATGCTATGGAAATGCCTAGCAATGGCCATGCATTCCATCATAAGTGCATCACCAAGTGGTTCGGTCGGAGATCCACCTGCCCGATGTGCCGAAGAGATTTGTCTATGTATCTTGACCCGGCAGTGTGCTGAGATTCCTCTCACACTTCAATGAAGAGGATTATTGATTGAGCTCATTGTTTTATGTTGTATAAAATACTTATTACACATCATACTCCTGCTCTATATATATTTGGTCAAAATTTTGAATCTCTGAGTAAATCTCTGCTCCATCACTTTCTCCGCTCCGTCCCTCTATCCGTCGTGATCTCATCCGCAACTCCACTTGTTTTATTTCCTACCTTCCCAGAGCTCTCCCATTCCCTCTATAGATTTAAACCACGAGGAATGTGTGGTTGCCTTCTTGTACATGTGATCAGCACATAAAATACATGACTTCATGCCATCAGGCCAGACACCCAAGGCAACATAAAAAATAGAAACCAACTAAGGAAACTTCATCCACTACAACATCTTCACTGTTTGAGGCGTTAAAAAAATGGCAGGTGAACTTTCTTTCTTGTTCAGTAACATTTCAACACTAATGGCTCTTCTTTTCTAGATTAGATTAAGGCTAGACTTGCTCCTCGGTTCAAGGTTCTGGCAAGTTTAAGAAACTTTGACACAGACATGCAAATAACACAACATACTATATTAGCAAGGGTTCCTACTACATGAGCTCAACACATACACTACATGACTTCATGCTATCCCACATATTAAAGCTAGTCATGGCTACTACATGAGCTCAACACATACAAAACAGTACCTAGAGCACACAGAATCTCAATGTTGTCTAATCGGTTTGGTCTTGTTGAGATAGTTGAGGTCATAAGGACTTTTGATCAAGTTGAGACGGTGCACCCTCTTGAAAATGACACAGTCTCCACTGACATCGACACTGTAGTTAGAGAGCCGATGGGTATTCACAATAGTGCTGCAAAGCACAAATATTTCTCCAGAATCATGGTCTTTAACAACTCTGGTAATGTGTTGTTGCCCAACAACCGCACGAACAACAGCTTCAATGATTAGGCCTCGCGTAGCTCAGTCATGTAAATGATGCCCCCAAGTCACAAGCAACCTGTTTTGTTCTCCTTGCTCCACATCTAGCTATGAATGCGGTAGGAAAGCTGGACAGAAGAAAGAATCGAGAAAAGAAGCTTTTGACCACCATGACACGCTTGAGACTTGAATGCCTGGTGCGGTTGTGATGGGTCTTTTCTGTACTTTTTTTGCTCCAATCCAAGCAGTCACAATAGTCGAGGGGTAGACTGGTTGCTATAACATTCAAAACTAATGACCCTTTATACTATGTCTTATGATATCAAATATATAGCGGCCAGACTTTCTTGCGTCCGTAGCAAAATTCAACAGTGATGTCTCATCTATTATGCATTGGATCTAAGGCGATACTTGTTGACATGAACTCCTCGATGCATGATTCTTGCAAGTTCAACAAATTTTATCGAAGACTATTGATACGTGTTTGGTTCTTGCAAGATCAAAGCCACTCATGACTACTAGTACTACTGATACGTGTTTGGTTCAACAAACCGAGGCACAAAGCAACCCTTGCACGGTTGCGATGAGTGAATTGAATGCATGAGGAAAGCCTCTACAGTTATTTCACTCTAAGCATTCACAGCACTCGAGGGGCAGACTAAAGAGTGAAGACGAGTTGCTCTTGCTTCCGTAAGCAATTTCTCTTGCTTGGTTTTCCAGAGCAGCAGCTAGCTAGAGATGACTTCATGGTTTCATAGGTCCTGATCATCTGCACTCGCTTGGCTATGGCTAAAGATGCTGCCTCAAATCCAACTACCTTACTAGTACTTCATGCATGCAGCCATAGCCGGTGCAGCTGTTCTTTGTAGCACAACTGATTTGGCAAAAGTTCTAGTCACAGCTCAATAGCAGAGTAAAATGTCCAGGCTAGTCAAATTTACACGACTCGGACTATGAGGCATGCATACGATTTACAAGAAATAGGTAAACACCATTTCATCAATACTGTACTTGTCTATATATATTTGGGCAACAAAGTATAACCCACCTAATAGAAAGTTCAACAAAAGTCCATTTACATGGATATTATTACAACAAGATAAACTAAAGAACATCACAATTGTCTCTAGTGAACATTGAAAACACAAATCAGAACATCAGTGTTATGAGATAGTAAACATTAACATCATCTGACCATGTTGCTACTGCTCAGTTGAGAGAAACTACATGAACTCCACTAATCTCTAGATCATTCGGACGGATTGTAAGATAACAAATACGATGAGAAAATACTTCTACACCACAGAACTCATAGCGGTATGAAAGCAAATTCTGGAGATCTGCATTTGAATGAACCGCAACAAACACATAGGGTCCTAGATGATCCTCAGCAAGATAGTAGTTTTGATGGCCAAGAACTTGATGAACAACTACAGAAGCAATGTACCACCTACTATAAAAGTTAGAATGCACTGCAAGCACTACAACCCTTGTTTGTAGGCCATGGCAAATATGAAGCTCGTGGAAGACATAGCGATACATAGACATGTCCTAAGAGTGATCATAGTTATCCATGATATGTGTAAAAAAAACAATATGTAGAAAAAAACAAAGAACAAAGATGCCAAATTGTAGAATTGTAGGGAGAAGGGCAAAAGCTTTGGGATGGAACTAAAGCAGGAGCTCTAGAGAGCCTTCCTCTCGCCCCTTGTCTGCTGTTATATAGTTCACGGGTTGTGGACCACCCCATGACCCACACGCGTGTGGCTGCGTGCCCATGACCCCACATATACGGCGCAAGAGTTGACACAATCTATATTTTGTTGTTTCATCAAAATTATGATCCAGCCTATCAAGATTTCTTTAGTATCAAACTGTCTTAGGACCTATTTGGATGGACTGTGACTAGTTACCCTTGGCTAAAAAATAGCCAACTAAGAATTAGCCAATTAGTTGTGTTATTAGTCCATACCTGTTTGTATCCTCAACTAATTGTTGGGTTCTATAGATTAGAACTAGTTGTTAGCCCCTAGTAGTCGGGTTCTATGGACTACTTGGATGGCCCATGTATTTCATAGTGATCCAATAGTCTATATTTTGTAGGGTTGGACTGTCTTAGGGTCTAGAAAATTTTAACGTCTCTACACCCATGTCCTTCGATCAGAAAGGGCAAACACCATTAGTATAACTAGTTACCAAATGACCTAAGCACCTAAGCTACACAATGCTCAACAGAGTTTAACCGATCTAATACAAAGTTCAACAAAAGTTAACATAGACATTCATGCAAATAAGACTTCACATACGGTCATCCCACAAACCAAGCCTAGCCATGACTTGTACTACTGATACATCCCATAGATCAAGGGTCGAGGCGGGCATGTAGGATGTTGTCGTCCACATTCCCCTTTGCTAAGACAACGTTGGTGACCGACTCGAGGCTCACAAACAATGGGGACATACTCGAGTGACGGAAAGTATAGCACCGACTATGACTCTAGTGAGGAGGAGGACGATCCATAGTACTAGCGACTCGGTGAATCACAAGAGCGCTAGCTAGGAGGAGGATGCTTTAATTTTTTTTCTCTTCTCTGGAAACTCAAAGCACCTTAGAATCCATGACTACTTTTTCTAGGGTGGGAATCCATGGGGATATCATTTGAATAACCCATTTAGTTTTTAGAGTTTTTTCCATCCCTGGGCATGCCTTCCCCTTGCTTCCTAATTATCAGCCTTAGTTCAAATAGCCGCAGATACAGTCACACACACAAAAAAAATCGCTAGTTGCAATGCAATAAGCTGTAGCGAGCAAGTTTATTTTTTTAGTAATCTTTAGGTGTCAAATTCATGGATCTTTTAGTTGTTTATTATCAACCTATTTTAGTTTTATGTTTATTTATATTATGAAAAAACCAAAAAGGCAACAGCTATGGCTGCTCGAAATTCTGGTCTCTGCTGAGCAGGTGGGGCGGTCTGCTCGCCCGAAAATTTGATTTCGCACCATGCGGAGCAATCCCGCCAACACGCACCGAAAATTAGATGTCTCTCTTTTGACCTCCACGTGGAAAAAAGATTTACCACGCCATCAATTTCAGACAAAGGCATTTTTGGTAATGTGATGGCCACATAAAAGCGCAAAGAGTCACCATCTCTGCCTCCATCTCCATTCTCCAGCCGCACCGTCTCTCCTCCAACTCCAAATCCTAGTCCCATGGACTCCCTTTCCACTCTCTAGCCGCCCCCTCTACCACCCCTCTTTGGACCCTAAGCGCCATTGGAACACCAGCTCAACTCCCTCTCCACTCTCCAGCTGCACCCTCTCTCATACATTTTCAAACCCAAGACGAAGTTGGATCCCCTTCAATTCATCGATAGCAGGTCGATCAACTGATGACAAAAGGACCGCCTCGATGATTGTACAAGCCAAATCTAGATCCCCTACCAAGCTTAGCACCTATCATGATTGACCGGATCTGATCCCTAGCTAGAGCCAAATCTGGTACCCCTTCATCAACGCCAGCCGCACTAGCTCCATGACCGCGATGACAGGACGACGGTGCCGATGACAAAGAAAAGCCAGGGAACACGGAGGAATAGGTACGCAAATTTCTTTTATGATGTGTGCTCTACTATAGTGGCCAAACCAAGGATATGTAGATAGTTATGGGGTTATATATTTCCTATAGTTGAGTGTAACAGACATGTGCTTATTGGATTAATGACTTCCGTATAAGCTATAGGTACTAGTTAGGTGCTTATTTGCATACTCTTGCTCTGCTGTGTTGATATTCCGTAGAAGCTTTAGTCAATAAATGCCTTTGTAATCTAGATGAACAGCCACTAACTTCTTATGAATGAGCACGGGATGCACATATCGCAAGGAATCATAGAAAGATGGAAGAACATGGAATACGACGTGTGGGCCAAAAACCTATGTCTCCAAAGGCAAAAAAGTCAAGCACAAAGGGTAGACACAATGAAGATTTGGAATATATCCCTGAACCAGGGGAGGTAGTTGAGGGATTTGATGATACAGATGAAACAAATTTAGATTTAGATGATGAGCCAGTGCCCCTATCAATTGATGAGATGCTTGTTCTACCTTGTATTTAGTTTGCAGGGGAGGGCAGCGGGGGTGAAAGGTCCTAGTATGGCTAGAGGGGGGTGAATAGCCTATTTAAAATCTACAAACCAACTAGAGCAATTTGATTAGTATGACAAATAGCGAAAAGCAAACTTGCTCTAGCTCTACAAGGGTTGCAAGCCACTTATCCAACAATTCTAGTTACTATGATCACTAGTCACACAATTTACTAAGTCACTACTCACTAAGAGCTCTCACACTTGTTACACTAAAGAGCTCCACTAGATGAACTTAAGCTACAAACCAAGCTCTCAATTCTAGCTACACTAAAGAGCTTACTACAACTAGTTCGCGGGTATGTAAATGAGTAAGTAAGGTGATTATACCGCCACGTAGAGGAGTGAACCAATCACAAGATGAATACTAACTCAATCACCGAGAGAATACCAAAGGGCAAGAGACAACCAATTTTCTCCTAAGGTTCACGGGCTTGCCAACACGCTACGTCCCCATTGTGTCGACCAACACTTGGTGGTTCGGTGGCTAAGAGGTGTTGCATGAACCTAGTCCACACAATTAGACACCACAAGAACCTACCCACAAGTGAGGTAACTCAATGACATGAGCAATCTACTAGGGTTAACTTTCGGTGCTCCGTCGGGGAAGGCACAAGTCCCCTCACAATCATCGGAGATGGCCACAAACAATCACCAACTCGTGCCAATCCTCCTCCGCTACTCCAAGCCCTCTAGGTGGTGGCAACCACCAAGAGCAACAAGTGAATCCCGCAGCAAAACACGAATACCAAGTACCTCTAGATGCAATCACTCAAGCAATGCACTTGGATTCTCTCCCAATCTCACAAAGATGATGAATCAATGATGGAGATGAGTGGGAAGGCTTTGGCTAAGCTCACAAGGTTGCTATGTCAATGCAAATGTCCAAGAGAGTGAGCTTGAGCCAACCATGGGGCTTAAATAGAGAGCCCCCACGAATAGAGCCGTTGGCTCTCTGTTCTCTAAAAAGTTGGGGCGACCGAACGCACCGGTCAGATCGACTAGACGTATGACCCCAACGTTCGGTCATGTGATGCATGCCACATGGCCCCTACTTCAAATGTTGATCGCCCGATCTCAATGATCATTAGTACATTTAAGTTATGACTGGACACACTACAATGTAGGACCGGACGCACAGTGCCCAGCATCCGGTCACTTCTAGTAACATACCAGTCGCGACCAGACGCAAACGGTCACGCCCGACCGGACTCGCCTAGCTTCCAGTCAATCATGATCTTCTCTATGCGCCACCACAGCAGCATGACAGGACACTGAACAATGTTCAGCCTGCGTTCGGTCACCTGCATCAGGTCAAGAGACCAAGGGCGGCCTTCACTGCATGCCACTGACTGGACGTAGGACCCCAGCGTCCGATCACTATGTGACCAGCATCCTATGCACTCTGTAAAACCCTGTCTTTTCTATATAGGGCGCCGGTGAAGTTTTGAACCCTTGCTCCCAAGTGCTAAACACAATGTGTATCACCTTTGTGCCTGTGTGTTAGCATATTTTCACAAACATTTTTAAGGGTGTTAGCTTTCCACTAGATCCTAAGCATCTAGTGTCACTTTGATAACCGCATTTTGATACGAGTTTCACCCCTCTTAATAGTACGGCTATCGATCCTAAATGTGATCATACTCTCTAAGTATCTCGATCACTAAACCAAAAAATTCTTTTCAATTTCACCTTTGACTTGAGCTTTTTTATTTTCTTTCTCTTCTTTTCAAAGTCCAGGCACTTAATCATCACCATGTCATCAACATTATCATGTCATGATCTTCATTTGCTTCACTACTTGGAGTAGTGCTACCTATCTCATAATCACTTTGATAAACTAGGTTAGCACTTAGGGTTTCATCAATTCACCAAAACCAAACTAGAGCTTTCAGGAGGTAGGTCGCCATGCAATGCTTTACTGTTTGGATATCAATGGAATTTGTACATGCTTGCTGCTTAAGTTTGTATCTCCAATTTCAATGTCTGGGTCGAAGAAGCCATAGAGGAGGCTTTGCCAGTAGGACAAAAGGCAGCGCTGCCATGAGTCCTTGGCAAAGGCTCTCCAAGCGAGTGAGGTCAACACCACTAGAAAAGGCTGCTCTTGGATTTTGTACTCGGAGGTCTTCCGCTGGCAAAAGGTAGGACGTAGCAGCAATAGGTGAACATAATTCTCCATCACGACCGACACCCGGACCCAGGGATCAATTCCAAGTTCATCAATTGAATGGAGACATTGGTTAGGACGGCACCCTACCTATCCCTAAGAGAGACTCCTCACGGCCAGATGATGATAGCCCTACTGAAGAGGAGCCCTCTCAGCAAACTCCCATCTCCCCCACCCATAGAACGATGAAAGTTGCCTGGGTTGGTATTACCTTACAGATGTCTATCAATCAACTTGCACTAGCTATTTGATATCCATGTAACTTTTCTAACAATCTAAATATATGAAAATTGTGTAGTACCATTGCCGAGAAGAGTGAGGAAGCCGAGGCCTTGAACTCATGGAATTATGCTTGACCAAATGAGCAAATCACTAGGAGGAGCGAGGATGTGCATCTCTATTGCCAAGGGGAATAGAAGGCCACATGATCCAGTGCAAGCTGCCAAGTTTGTCTCAGAGGCAGGTGTAGTAGTCAACAAGAAAGTAACAATTTTGATGCATTGGAAAGCATACAAGGGAGAAGCTCAGCACCGTCTATTGCATAAGATTTGTGGAAAGGCTAAATGTATGTATGGTTATCCCCTCTTGACATTCAACTCTACTTTGAGCAACTTTAATGGATTTACTTTTCATTCACACTACTGTGTACAGGGAAGGTTGCACGTTAACAGTGCTCACTCACCAACAAGAAAAGCTTGCTAGAATGTAATACAGTCTGTGGTATGGCAGGAACACTACAGGTTGAAGAGAACATACTTCAATGGTGTCCCTGCTAATTAGATCCATATGACCTCTCCTATCTTGTCCATGAACGATGCATAGTGGTGTGAACTTGTCAAGATTTGGTCTAGTGCTAAGAACAAGGTTTGTGAACCCATCGATTTCCTGTCTAGTCTTGCTATGGTCTACTTGTGATGCAATATAACACAAAGGAAGCTATAGGAAACATCTGAGAAGAACTAGCAAAACCATGCAAAAGTGAAGTACTACCAGGCTACAAGATCTTGCTCCTATGTTGTCCAGATGCAAAAATTTATAAGTGATGGTTGTGTTTTATTGTTACTCTTTCCTTTGTATAAATATAAACCGAAACTCATGTGCAATGTGAACAAAAGGAGAACAAGAGGAATGCAGCAGAACAAAATGAAGGACTTAAAGAAGAAAATGGTCCACCTGATGAAGATATTAATGCTGTGGAAGTCTTCAGGGTCTCCCATATCAGTAGGAAAAATGGCCTAAGTGATGCTACAAGAGCAGTAGTTGTAAGTACCTTCTTTTGCTTCCCTTGAAATCCACTGAAGCCATTGCCATAAAAGAAGAAAATGTACTAGGAGCCTAGTGTTTTGGCAATCTACTGAATCTTATGTAATCTCTATCAGTAGTAGGCTGAGGAAGACCTATGCATTACTTGTTATGAATCAATCTCTTGGGTTTTCAATTGAAGTCCTCTTACACTATCTGTAACCTATTATTTTACTGATTGAATTTCACAGGAAGCTATGGAAACTATGCAAGCAGAACCTATTGCTAATGGGCAGCAACCAATTACTAGTCCTGATGTTGTCTGCAAGGTCCTCTATGTCCACTAGGACAATGCCCCATCCCAGGGAAGCGACAACAACCTTTTTTGAAGAATGTTGGTATCCAGACAAGCTCCACCAGAATAGAGACATCGGCGGAGAGAATGCTTCAGGAACAACTTGTTGCTGAATAGGAAAGTTCCGCTGCCCATGTCGATTAAGTGGATGAACTAAACAGGAAGATAGAAAAGACTGAAAGGAGCTTGAGGAATACAAGAAATGGCAACATGAGGAGTACAATAATCTCTGTGAGCTATGCACGTGCTTCAACTCTTCTGGTAACTCTCAGTCTTCAACTCCAGCGCCTTGATGTAGTGAACATTTGTGGTTTGATGTGTAGACTCATGTGCCGGTTTGATGTGTGGACTCGTATGTCGGTTTAATGTTGTGATACTATGTTGGTGGTTCGCTGCTGACGTGTGAAATGTAAATTGTTTTTATTAGTTTGCCATGCTAAATAGTTATGTAGTCAGTCTATGCAGTAGGGATGATCTTGAATTACTTCTATGATGAATTGATTGTACTCCACACGATAAAACTAGGACAGGCCACATGATCAAATAAAAATGCGACACATGGACAAACTAGTGCACGATACGTGAATTGGCCAGGGTACGACATGTGGGCTATTAAAAATTTGAGACGTGGAAGGAAATCGTCAAGCCACATGGACGTATAAAAATACAACACATGGACGAACAACATAGCAACGCGTGGTCAAATAAGAAATGGGCACATGGACTAATAAAAATATGACACATGGTCCAATGAGGAAGTGACACATGATCCAATGACAACACGACATGTGTGCTAGTAGAAAACTGACATGTGGAACAATAGGGAAACGACATGTGGTCCAATAAAAACCTGAAACGTGCAAGAACTAGAGTAGCCACGTTGTTAAATAAGAAGGTGACACGTACCAGAACCATCTCCAATGCAACCGGCTATAGTATGTACACATGGGCTATAGCATGTACACATGAAAAGCATCTCCAACAGAAGCGGCCACCAGCGTGGTAGCCCCCGGCCACACATGCCAAAACAGTTCTATGACGATCTATTTTTTGGCACAGATCAAGGAACTTCTATGACGATTTTGTCAAACTTGTCATAGATATGCAAGAGTGATGCGACTTCTATGATGAACTGGTTTTCATCATAAATTCATCATAAAACTAAAATTATGACAAATTTGGCTCCTTCAGTGATGAAATCTATTCGTCATAGAAGTGGATATTTCTAGTAGTGGTGGTTGCTCAACTACTACGGGCTCTGCCTCCATGACTTAACCCTAGAGGGGATCCTCCACCTCTCGGTCTTCATCATGTTGTGCGAGGGCTTCTAGGGAATACCTACCCATTATGATCTGTGGTAGATTCTTTTCTGGGTGGTTCCATCAGCATGCTCTTGGCACCATCATTATTTGATGAGGGGATGCCTCGATTGAAGTTCGTCCTGGATTGGAGGAGCGCTACCTGAGCCTTGACCGCCACTATGCCACAGACCTAGATTAGGAGCATAGGTGGCTCTACATCCCCAACAATGAGCGATAGTCGCTGCCACCTTTTTCTCATGACTGGCTGTGTCCTGATAAGCCAGAATCATGGTCGAGGGCGCCAACCCTGTTGGAACCATAGCATTTGCGCTTATTGCTTGATGCGATCGAAGAAATGAAGGACCAGGGACTAATGGTGCCGAGGGTGATCCGTACCTTCTTCCACAGTCGGGTACTCCCCTTGAAGATGAGGTGCCACCCCTAGTGGGAGTTCTAGGGCGCAAGGGACGCTACAATCAAGTCGAGCGTCCCCATCCACATGGAGGAGGTCAATGATCTGATGATGATAGCTATTGGAGTGTCCAGGCCGGATCATGGCGATGGGGAGGCCCCGGATGCCTTCCACGCTAACAATCCTCCTCTAACAAATGAACCTCTCATCATTGTGGTCTCTCACCCACCACCAGTTCCCCCTTCGAAGGTGGATCATCACGATACCACTGTTCATGTTGTTTATATTCATTTAACTAAATATGCGAGTAATGCTCACACTAGCTAGTATGTGTTCATGCTGTTTAATTTAACTAGTTTTTGGAATTTGCCTACTTTCTCAACAGGTGAACGTGGGCGTGATGGTGTCTCGAGCCTCATTGGCCCTAGAGCCTAGTTTTTCGTCCGCGGTCACGCTTGAAGAGCATCCCCGTGAGGCATCCCCCGATGGGGGCAACCACCCGCGATTCCATGCCATGCTACGCTAGTCAGTTTGGTAAGTCGTTTGCATTCTCAATCTGATCGCTCTCCCCCTTATCCTATATGGCCTTGAACTTGGCTTGCATTGTGCAGCGCTTTCTCCATGACGACGCCATCCCCGGTTGTGAGGCTTCACCCGGTGTTGCCAGAGAGTGGTCCCATCGATGCATGACAGTGCCATCCCTAGTTGTGGAACTGAGGATACGGGTCCAGACCCTATAGCTGTGCGCGCTTGCCATATTTGACATGGCCTTCCCCATGGAAACAACGGACAATCCAGTCCCTATAGAGGAGTGCTTCTAAGATCTGTTGGCCCACCTTCAAGCCGTGGTGACCAAAGCCATTCATTAGGGGGCTACCACGGCGCTAGCTGCTGCCTAGCTTCAGATTGGCACGATGATTAACGTCCGGGTGGTGGAGCAGGGTTCTTCGCCAGGCACGACTGACGATGACATCGCCAATCTGAACGAGAGTTTTGAGCTAGCCGCCAACACCATCTTACCAAAGGTGGACATGGAGCTGATCCTGCATGCCAACCTCGACCCTTGATCTGTGGGACATATCAGTAGTATTAGTAGTCATGAATAGGTTTGATCTATGGGATGCCCTTGCAAATATGTGAACTCTTATTTGCATGTTGGTGTTAACTTTTGTTGAACTTTGTATTAGGTGGGTTAAACTTTTTTTAGCGTGGTGTAGCATAGCTCCTTTGGTCACTTTCTAGCTAGTTTCTAGCCCCTGTTGGTTGCTTTTTGCTATAGATTTCTTTCTAGTTGTCTTTGATCTGATCTATAATATGCTAAACATTTACGAGTGCCTTTGATCACTATTGAAGCCAACTCGTGTCTTTGATAAATTTTGTTGACCTTGAAAGAACCATGCAGCAAGGAGTTCATCTGAACAAGTCTCGCCTCGATCTAATGATGAATGGAGGAGCCATAGCTATTGACTTTTACTGCGAATGCAAGAATGTTCGCCTGCTGAGTATTTAATCTCGTAGGACAGAATAAAGTGTCATATGGAGTAGCAATCAGTCTACCCCTCGACTATTGTGACTGCTTGGATTGGAGTGAAATAAGTACAGAAAAGACCTATCACACCCGCACCAGGCATTCAGGTGTCAAACATGTCATGGTGGTCAAACGCTCTTTCTTCGGATTCACTTCTTGTGTCTAGCTTTCCTACCACATTCGCTTCGCTCTCGTCAGCTATGCAAGGTCTATATGAAATGAGCGTCCCCCTTCCCTCATCCAATAGCATTGCATCAATCGCTTACCTTCTGGCTCCCTCCTCACCTGTTTGCATTTTCCCAACCGCGTTCAATGCTGGTTTGAGGATCTAAATAAGGTAATGTGCTTCATATCAAACCGTACTATTTGTATAAACTTATTATTGCGTTCCAAGCTGGTTTGAGGATCTCAATTAACATTTTTTCTAACCAAAATCATGCTTATAGATGGAAACTAGTTACCATACCACGGATGTTTACTCTATAACAAATGATCACAACTTTTCCCCCGACCACGTCCCTCTATGATATTAGACGAAATGACATTTACCTGTTCTTGTAAACCGTATGTTTGCCTCATAGTCCGAGCAGCAAAAATTTGAACGGGCCAAACACGTAACTCTTGTACTCAGCTATGAGTAAAACTTTTGCCTAATCGGCTGTGCTACAAAAAGGAGTTGCACCGTCTATGGCTGCATGCATAAAGTAGTAAGGTAGGAGTAGTTGGATTTCTGAAGCGGTAGCTTCAAACACAGCCAAGGGAGTGTAGAAGATCAGAACCTATGAAACCATGTAGCCATCTCTAGCTAGATGCTGCCCCTCGGCTGTTGCGAGCATGCGACTACTTGGATTGGACAGCACTGTACTTCGCCGAATGACAGAAGGTCTGACCGTCTAAAATATTCACTACTCGGATACTAGTAATGTTGAACATGGTCTGCTCGTGTCATAAGCCTGTTCCAGCCCTGGTGTCCCTATGTGTACAAAGCCTGGCTTCACTCCTATTGTTTTTTGATGGTCACCTCACTCCCAATGTTTCACTCCTCACTTGCATTGCGCGAAAGCCTTCGCCTCGCACTGCCTCCCAAAGTCCCCACCTCCGCCTCCCCATTGGTTCCCATGAAGGTTGTCCCCATGAAGCGCACTAGGTCCTCCTCGAGGAACTATGGCTGGGCTCCGGTCCATCCTTCCTCCAATGCGCTGGTGCACCCCTTCTTGACTGCTGGTACCCGTCGCGCTCTCGCACGCCATCTCCTAGGCTACCATTTTTCTCCCTATCACCCACGACAACATCATTGATGCCTCCAGGACCATTGGTTCCCTCGCCAGCACTGCTCCTAGGGGGGTCCACCTCGCCATCATCGCAAGCCCCATCGTGGTCCCACACACCGTCTCCTAGGCTAGTGTTGGTATTTATTAACTTGTCACTTATTTTAAGTAGTCACCTGTAATATGCCTACATCTCCTAGCATCACTTGTACTAGGTTGTCATCCCTAATGATGGTGCCAGAGATGCCTGTTTGTACTACATAGCATTACTACTAGAATAATACTAAGGAGTTCTTTATTAATTTATGTGACTAGGAGGAATAGATATGAATATATATATATATATATATGAAAGGAATCTACAAGTGCACAAATAATTATACCATTGTAGCACTTCACCCAGGAGTATCCCAGGTATCGTTATTTATATTTTTACCATAGGGAAGGTCTAGCATGGACATGTATTGATAACTTATACTATTGATGGAGAAATAAACCATAGCCAATGTTCTACTCATAATAGAGGTAAGTCAGACGATAAGAGATATGATAAGTATTGACTAATAATAATGATAAATCACTTAGAGTACTCCTTTCTATAGCATTAGCATGGTCAGGCAGAATATTAGAGGAATAATTCCTAGGTTATTCTTAATTATAAGTCAAAGCATGCATTGATTAGTGCAATTATATCTATTAGTCATTGCTAAGACCATCTTCATATCTATACATAAGGGATATTACTAAGGAAGATTAAGAATAGAGCTTGTTCTTCCTTCGTAATCGGACCCTATGTGCGCCTATATTCGGAGAGTGGACTACAAAGGACTCAACGGGAGTGTCACATCTGCGATCTACCACATGACCTGAAATATAGGGTGTATCCATAGGTAAACAACATATAAGCACCATGCTTACATAGTGCCAACCACTCACCCATGGTACCTTAGAGTGAGCGCTATACGAACTTATGCATGAACATGATGATAATCCAACTATACTAAGCATATACTCAAAGTAGACAATGAACATTATAATGAGGAACATGAATAAGATGAATACTAATATTGTCATGACAATTGTAACTACCATACAAAAATAATGGAGGTACAAAAAAGAGGGGGAACAAAGATTATACCAAACCACATTCTTGACATGATCGGGAATCCAAGCGAAGCCTGCTTGCCTCCCTCTAGACTAGCCTAACTAGCTATGCCTTAGAATATGGTGGAGCTCTGAGGATGATTAGGGTCTCTATCTTCTCAAATGACTTGATGATTGGGGTTATCCCTAGGGGGTGGTAGAGGCTGGTATATATAGGCCAGAGCATCCAACGTGAGCCCTTGGATCAAACTGACTTAGAAGACAGTGTAGATGCAACCTAGGAGGCTGTGGAGAACCGACATTCGAAGGAGGGGCTGACATATGGGCACAGGGGGACATGTGGCCTGTAGGTTGGGCCGCCCGGCACCACCTGGCAGTCTCTGCCTATCTACCTCAACGTGGAGTCCTCTCGAATCTTCAAGAGTCTTCTGGTGTCCATTTTGATGCAGATAAGAGTGATTAAATCTAACATGTAGGTCCGCCTTAATGGTTTTATGAATAAACCCTGCAGAAAATACAGATTCACCAAAACTCGTGGAATTTGTTAGTTTAAACCCCTAGACCATTGTTGGTGATTATATTTATGCCCTTATGCATGTTATACTGACGATTTATAATGGTTGTTAACTACCATGAACAGCTAGCATTGGTCTCCCCATCATCCATAGTGACGATGTTGACGTCACCAGTACTAGTGGTTCGATCGCCACCATCACTCCCGGTGTGGTACACCTCACCATCGTCGTAGGTACCATCATGATCCCGCATGCCATCCCCAAGGTTGGCATTGGTCTCCCCATCACCCATGAGGACAACGTTGATGCCACCGGCACCGGTGGTTCACTCACCACCACCGCTCCTAGTGCATTCCACCTCATTGTCATCGGTGGCCCCATCGTGGTCAAGCTTGCAGTCACCGGATCTGCTCCCGGTGCCCTATGGTGGGAGCAGGTCTCCTACAACATCGTGGTCCCATTCACTATCCACCGAGGACATGTTCGAGGGCTCTATGGTGGTGGCCCCGTTGTGGTCCAGCTCGCCTTCGCTGGATCTGCTCCAGACGCACCATGGCGAGAGCTGGTGAAGTGATCCTCCGGTTCGATGTGGCAGAGAGGTTTGCTGGTTTCAACATAAGCAGATTTACCTTTGCAGGAGTTGGATTTTGATCATGCATGTTGGTACCCTTGTTGCTTAGAGCTATGGGATGGCACAACTCATTAAATTAATTAGTAGTTTCAAGTCATGTAAACATTTGTAGTGAGGATGAGTACGCTGCCCTATGCTCATTACTACTATGAAGTCATGTTAATGATCTCTAGTTAGAACTAGTATGTTTATGTAGTAGTTGTATGACTTTGAGTAGTGTGGCACGTTTCTCCTCTTATTATGGTCGATGAAGGCATGGTTATGTAGTATGAACTTGTATCGTTGTTGTACTCTACATATATATATGAAGTCTGGTTTGATGTTATGTTATCTTTCTAGTAGCACTGCTCTCCTCTTATTATGCATGTAGCCATGCCTAGCTCTACAAAACCAACCAAGATCTAGGAATAGGTGCCGAATCTTTTATGCCATCAAAGCATAGTCCGGCCATGTTGTATTAGATCAGGACAGACCATATATTAGGTGTCAGACTAGCTCTTTTATCTTGGACATGCAAAATCAATAACCAAAGGACAGTCCGCCCCCTCGTTTTACCATAGGCTGGACATGCAAAAAAGGGTGCAGAAGCGGAAGGGCAACAAGATGAGTTAGGTGATGGTTTGAAATTAGTTAATTATGGTATGTATCTAGATGTCAATAATGCTGATGTATCTCAATCTGTAATTGGTAGTGCGCTCGTTTATTCAGTGTTTGTTCAGTGGTTATATCAGTTTGTTTGTTTCATCACAATGTTGTTCACTGTTCAAAGAAAGCCATTACCTGTGTGCCCTCATCAAAATCACATTCCAAAATACATGAAAAGCACTAAAAAATAGTTAAAACCGCCATTATATTGATTCCTAATATTTACTATCTAGGTACATGAGGCCATTCAAAATAGACCAAAAGTGCATTACAACGCACCCGCCATTGTATTACTACTAGTTCCTAGTACACCTATTGCTACTGTACTAATTAACACCTACTGATCGACGCCGCTACCCCTACTGTCGCCATTGTGGCCACCCTCCTTGTCGTCCTACTCTGATGAGGAGTCTCCCTTGTCCTCCACGATCGTGTTGGGGGATGGAGGGTTGAGCCTACACTTCTTTTAGCACGGCATGGGGGCAAATCCCGATGGAATGGTCTCGGTGATGTTGTCCACCTCCTCCGCCGGTGTCTCCTCCTCCTCCTCCTCCTCCTCCTCCTCCCTCCTCCTCCTCTTCCTCCTCTGCTACTACCAGCGCATCCTCCACCTCCTCTTCGGTAGGCTCCTTGGCCGGAAATGGATACTCCTCGTGCTCAAGGCTTGGCATCGGTTGATTCACCGCCTTGCCATCCTCATCTTCATAGTTGGTGGAATACTTACCGGATGACCAGTGCCCCATTGCTCACTCTACGCTGTAGTCATGCTCAGCGAGTAGGGATCGGAGGAGGTGATGTGATGGACTAGTAAGTTGAGTACGTATGAGAAAATACCCTAGTCGGTGGTGCTCTCTATAGCCTACTGGTCATTTTAAAGAGGAGAGCCTAGCAGTTGCTCTCCCACGGGACACGAGGCTCAAGGCTTGGCAGTTGGTTGGCATCCCCCATTTCACATTTTGACTCCTGGGTTTTGAAATAGTGTATGTTCAGTCCACCCAGTAATCTGAACCATGTCATTGTTGTGAGTTTCTATGCTAGTTCACAGAGTGTATTTAAGAACTCCTAATGTAACCCCCACTCAGTCATCTCCCCCACCTCCTCCTCAATCATCCTAAGCTGATGCCACTGCTCTACCTCTCTAGTCCTCCGTCTTGCCGCCATCCACAAGCCATAGCTCCATCCACGTCGGCTATCATATCGCTGACGGCGCTCCCTATCGACGTGCAAACTAAGATCATCGCCCACCTCGCTATGACCTCAGATCAGCCCATGGATGACCTCTGCAGCCCACGGGTGACTTGCTTGTCCATACGCCGCATCTGTGGTGATGCCACCATCGGTCGGTGTCTAGCACTGGATCAGTTTAGATCTAGGAGGATAGGGTCCAACCCCATCGACTACTACGCCCTCATTGCTAGCCTGACCCCAAGTTGACAACCTGGAGGCTTGCTTCCTCACCGGGATATGGACCATCTTCATGGAAAAGCGCAGCCCCTAGCCATGCATCCATGATCTTGTCCAAGTCGCTAATGGCAGCAACAATCTGGTAGCCTATTTGGTCACCATATTGCTCTATAGGCATACTGGTGGTGCCGGCGACGATGACACTACGAGACGGTACATGAGATGGGTCAAGGGCGAGAAAGAATCATCGGCAAAGGTGGTGGGCAGCGGCGGTGGACAAACGAGTAGGAGGTTAAGAAACAAGGGGTGTGTGCTGTGCCGCCCTGCCTGGCCATCAAGGTGATCTACAATACGACATTGGGATAGTTGTAACGGCCGCCGCTGGCGCAAGTGCATGGTGATCTTCCTTGCGTAGGCAGTGCTTGTAGCGATGTAGATGGATGGGAAGGAAGGGATATGTATTGCAGTGAGGACTGTAGGCTTCATCAAGAAATCCATTTTTTGAATGGGAATTTGGCATAAGAGACTAGTAATTCATTCTTTTCATGCGAGAGTGAATTAGTCCCTCCATCCTAAAATGTAGTGTATGATGGCATTTGAATTTTGTCCTCAAATATAGTGTATTCTGCAGCTTTGATTTCCTATTGCTTTTGCTTTTTTATTGTTTTGTTTCAATTATATTTGTTTCCTTTAGGGATTCAATGAAAGTACTAGTATGAAATAGGTTTCCCTGTAGAACGTGAGATGTGTCCGGCCCAATCAGATTTATAATGCTCGGACTTTCTTGTGTATGCAATAAAATTTGAATAGCTATGTGGCTCCTTCGTTACGCATTAGATCGACGCGAGACTAGATCAGATGATTTCAATTATGTATGTTTACCACACTACAGATCAGAAAGAGAACCAGGAAGAAACTTGTAGGCAAAACCAAACAATATGAGCTAGAAACCGGCTACCAAATGACCCCTGGTTTAATAGTAGTAGCCACAAGTGGCTTTGATCTGTGTTGAACCCAACTCAACTTATTTTCGTGACTACTTCAATCTTCAGTCTGTAACTCGTGAATCTTTAGCCTTCAGTCTACCCCTTGACTATCGTGTCTACTTGCGTGCTCCTGCATTCCTACGTAGACATGCGCACATGGGTGGCGTCAGCACTTGTTGCAGCAGGGACATCACCTTGTGGCCCATCGCATTGACATGACGCGGCTAAGCCGCACCGCCAAACCATGCAAACTTCTCATTTCTCGTTGGTCGTGGGGTGATACTTTGTATTAGGTGGGTTGAACTCTATTGAGCGTGGTGTAGCTCAGGTCATTTGGTTTCTTTTTGTTTTTTTGTTCCCTTGGTGTCTTTGTCAATCTTTGTTGAACATGCAAGAACCTTGTAGTGAGAAACAAGTCTCGCCTCAGTCTGATGCAGAGCTGAGTAGCCACTAGTGTTGAAATGTTATTGCACACGTAATAAAGTCTGACTTCTATACATTTGGTCGTGTCTGACAGTATCCTCCATAGTTTTTTCCTCGTTTGGACGTGTCTAACACGTAAGAAACTCCTAACATAAGCAAGATACATCAAATGCAATGTGACATAACATCAAATAGAACTTTATTTACTCCTCTGCTAATGACTCTGAGAACAAGGGGATATAGGACTAAAGTTTAACAGCAAAGATCCTAGGGTGTTTGGTTTAGGTGACTAAAAGAGACTAAAGTAGTTGAAAAAGACCAGAACGCCCATATTAATTGCCTAGGATCTTTGCTGCTGCTGTAATATTGAGGGGCAAGGGTGTCCTTTTTGGCCCTCTGCATGTCTGTGTTTACCTTTGTTCAACTTTGCATTAGGTGGGTTAAACTCTATTGAGCATGGTGTAGATTAGGTCCTTTGGTCATTTTGTAGCCGGTTTCTAGACTTTGTTGGTTGGTTTTGCCTACAGGTTTTGTTTTAGTTCTCTTTATGATCTATAGTATGGTAAACATGCATAATGGAATTCATTCGATCAAGTCTCGCGTCGATCTAACGCCTAAAGGAGGAGCCACATAGCTATTCAAATTTTACTGCACACACAAGAAAGTTTGAGCATAATAAATCTGACCGGGCCAGACACATCTCACGTTATATAGGGAAGCCTGTTTCATATGAGTACTTTCGTTGAATCCCTAAAGGGAAAAAGTAAAATTGAAACAAAACAACAGAAAATCAAAAGCTACATAATACATTATATTTGAGGACCTCGAACTACTTTAGCAGTACTTTTCAGCGAACGCATAGTGTTTTCCTCTCACAATAAATCAGCATATCGATTAGCATAAGCCAAATTTTAGCGAAAAGTACTGCTGAAGCCAGAATACAATATATTTTAGGACGGAGGGAGTAATTCACTCTCGCATGTAAAGAGTGAACTACTAGTTTCTTATTCCAAGTTCCCATGTGAACAACTCAAATTCATGGCAAAGCCTACAGTCCTCACTGTAATACACAACCCTTCCTTCCCATTCGTCTACATCGCCGCAAGCACCGTCTACGCATGGAAGATCGCTGCGCACCTATGTTGGTGGCGACAGCAACAACTTTCCCTAGACCCACCTTGTTTTGCGGATCACCTCAGCGACCGCCTCATGGTGGCACAACACACACCCCTTGTTGCGTAGCCACCAACTCGATGGTCCGCCACCGCTGCCCGCCGTTGGCGCCCATGATTCTTCCTCGCCCTCGACCCATCCCATGTGTGTCAAAAGCCTGTTTCAGCAGTAGCGTCCCTATGTGTACAAAGCCTGGCCTCACTCCCATTGTATAGCCATCTCTAGCTAGCTGACTGCCTGACAACTGCTGGGAGTCCTCTTCACAACCGCACAAGGCTTTAAAATCTCAAGCGAATCATGGTGGTCAAACACTCTTCTTCTAAGATGAACTTCTTGTGTCTAGCTTTCCTACACATTCACTTCACTCTCGACAACCGCGTAAGGTCTATATAGGAGGAGCGTCCCCCTTCCCTGAAAGATTCTAAATTTTCATCAAATACATATAGAGACACTCTACAACAAACGATCATAACTTTTCCCCCTACCACATCGCTCTAGTATATTCGACAAAATGACATTTACCTATTTCTTGTAAACTATATACTCACCTAATAGTCCGAGTAGCGTAAATTTGAATGGGTCGGACATGTAACTAGTTTTAATTTTATTTGTTTGTTTAGGAATTCAACGAATGTATTCATACGAAACATGTTTCCTTGTATAACATGAGATGTGTCTGGCCTAGTTAGATTTACGATGCTTAGACTTTTTTGTGTGTGCTGTAAAATTTGAATCGCTATGTGGCTCCTCCGTTAGGCATTACATCGACGCGAGACTTGATCGAATGAATTCCATTATACATGTTTACCATACTACAAATCAGAAAGAGAACTAGAAAGAAACCTGCAGGTAGAACCAACCAACAATGGCTAGAAACTGGCTATCAAATGACCAAAGGACCTGATCTACACTATGCTCAACAGAGTTTAACCCACCTAATTAATACAAAGTTCAACAATATAGTAAACACAGACATGCACATAAGACTTAACAAATCATAACCTCTATACATTTTAACGCATCCGACATAAAATGCAGGGGAAGATACATAAGGAAGAGTAACAACATAAGGAAAGAGTAACATCATGTACTCCCTCCATCTCCCAACATAAGGAAGATACATCAAATGCAACAAGAGATACATCAAATGCAATGTGAGATACATCAAATGGAACTTTATTTACTCCTCTACTCATCATCGATATCACTATCCTTGCCCTCGTCCTCCTCGTTGGTATCAACGTCGTCGTCGTCCTCCTCAATAGTGGTGATGCGGTTCACCACCTGTTCAGCATCGGCATGAACCAGGTTGTGCTCATGCTTCATCTTGATTCACCACAGGCACAACGTCATCCTCCTTCATCATGGGCATAACGTCATCATCCTTCACCATGGCCATGGCATCATCCCCCTCCCATGCACGCTTCGTAGAAGGCTCGCCCTTCACCATGGCGGTGGATAAGAGTGAAGTAGGTTTGGAGAAGGCAACCGTGTAACACCCTAGTGTTAAGCATTGCATTTGACACTTGCATTTCATGAGCACAAGCATCATCCAAGCATTCATGAACATGAGCATATGAAATTTCATCTCGTTCTTATACCTTATCACATGAAATGTTGATTTTATATATATGTTTATGCTTACAATCATGTATGACCAATGTATGAAATGGTGGTAAGGTCACAACAATACCTTTGACACATCTATAATTGTGGATGGAACAGGTTTTGTATTCATGACATGAACCAATTTTGCTTCTAAGTGTTGGTGTACTTTGAAATGTCATTTTCATGATGCTAGTTTGACCAAAGTTGAACAGTATCTTAGATTATTTACATGGTTGTGGAACCTAAATAAAAGTTGTAGTTCACATCATGGGTAAAAAACTTTATTCAAGGATCATGAGCTAATTTGGTGTCTAACATGGTCAAATGGAGCACACATGTATCAACAAAATGGTGTTTGATGACTTAAGAATTTTTCTAAGGGTTGAAGCTGTTTTCAGTTTTGAAGTACCTTGCTTTGGAGCACTATAGTTTAAAAACCGTTGGGAATGAGTCCAAACTCCTTGAAGCATTCTTGTAGTACTCATGTAGCTCTACAATTTTTATTAAGTTTTTGCTAAATCACCACAGATTAGCTGGACTAATCCATTGAACTTGGTTTGTCAGTCAGGTTCAGTGGTGTCTGAACTAGCGTTGCGCATGCGCATCATGGCCGACCGACATCAGGCCGCGGTCGTCATGTGGAAGCCATCCGCCGGCATCGGGCCCGCACGTCAGGCTAGGGCGGGTAGCAAAACCGCGTGATGCCTCTGCTCTCTCTCACTCACGCTCACTCTCTGCCTCGCTCTCACTCCTGCTCTTGCCATGCCAGAGCAAAACCGAGCGCCATCACCATTGCCGCCGAGCTCTGCCACGCTCGCTCATAGCCACCACCACACCACTGTCCACTACATCTCGCCCACAGCTCCACCATCATCTCCTCCACCTCCACAAACCACCTGTGCCACCATTCGAGCTCAGGTGAGGCCACAGTTCGAGTTTGCCATCGCCGCGCCATCACTGGAGCACCGTCGAGCTCGTGCTCACCGTGGCCGTGCTCCACCGAGCCGTCTCACTCACTCTCTTCCCTCATTAAGGTTAGAATAGGGTCACGTCCTACTCACGCCGCTGGCCATTGAGCCAATGTCGGCCTCATCGGAGTGAAACACCGCTGCTCCGCCGTTGCACCATCCATGCGGCTATGCCTCACCGACGCCCACACAAGCCCCAATCCAAACCCTAGAACTCCGCTAGGTCACCCTTGAACCGTAGTTGTGCTCACCCGAGCTTTTCATGGCCGGAGCACCACCGCACGCCACCGCCGAGCCACCATGGCCGTCGTCGAGCTAGCTTCGATGAGTCTCTAAGCCAACCTAGGGTACTGGTCGATGCAGATTGAGTTGGGGAACACGTCGGTGGTGATGCTACCGCCGGTGATCTCACCATTGGTGAGCTTTTCACCGGTCAACTACCGCCTCTGCCTCGGCCTTGCTAACATGTGGGGTCGGGATGATTGCGGGACCCATGCGTCAGTCACAGCTGGGTGTATAGACCGGGTGTACCTAGCAGCAGACCCCGAGTGAATTTGATTTTCTTTATTTGTTTTCACACATTTTGTTGCTAACTTGCAAAAATTATATCTAGAGCTAGGAGTATCCAAATGGGGTGAACCAAATTTTGTTAGATTCAACTTGAAGTGTACTATTTTATAAAAATATGAAATCTACTGCTTAGAGTATTTTTCTGGGAGAATGAAATTGAGCAAAATAAGTGCTTTTAAAGTAGTTTATATCTTGTAAAATGCATAACTTGAGCTAGGAAAGTGATAAAATTGTGATTCCAATTTTGCTAGTATTGTCTTGACATGCCCTAGCTAGGAAAAAGACTAAACCTACAGTAGACATACTTGTAATATGGTCTTCCTATTTAATCTTAATTAATTGCTAGATTCTAGTGAAATTAATTGGGGTAAAAATACATAACATATGATCATACAAATTTTTACACAGTATTCTCATGTTAGGTGGAAAGTAATAAAAATATTAAATCTATTGCTTGACACTTTTCACTATGCTAATCTATTTTTGTTAAAATAAGCATATGTAACTTGTCATTTTTTAGAGGTAGCTATACTTACTCAAATAGCATGAAATTTATACAGTAGACTATTAGGGTCATGTGTAGCCTACTATAATTTTCTCGGAATTTATTGAGCACTAGAAATATTTACTTTGTAAATCCCTTTATTACCTAAGAAAATTAATAAATGAATATAAATAAATTAGTTATGTTTAACCATGATGTATTATGTGTTGTTTGTGATGCATATGATCTGTTGGTGTTATTAGTGAGGCTTAGAAGTAATTGGTTGTATGCAACTAGTTAATTATTGCTTTATAATTCAACTAGATGACTGCATGTATAGTTTCTGTTGTGGTAATAATTTTATGATGATAATGGTCTTTTATGTAAAACTTGTTAATAACAAAGTTGTAGATAACTTACTTATATATCTGATATTAAATTTTCATAGTCATAGGTCTTATGGTTTAAGAATTATTGTTGTTAGAATTCTGCTGTCAGAAATGCTTGCTCTGTGGATAGATCTGAAAGATTGATTTGTTTGACCTAGATAACTGCTGAATCACATTAAGATGATTAAAAGAAATATGTAGGAAATTTAATTAGCTTTCCATAAAGTCCATAACCATATTATTTTGATGTGTATAACTCTAGTTATCATCGAAACAAGTGGCTGCTGTCTTGTAGTCCAGAAAATGATTTACATAACTGTTTGTTTAAGTTACTAGAGAAGAGATATGCACCTACTCAGTAAAAGAAAATGTAGCTTGTTATCACCTTAAGGCAATGCTGCTGAGAACACTTATGAGGATGCATTCATCACATCATATCATATTGTACATGTCATTATATATGCATCCAAGATATCTTATTCCGTGCTCATGCATATAGGATCATCCATAGGGATAACTCTGTTGGAGTTCGAAGAAGAGCCGAAAGAACAACAGGAGGCACCTCAGGACGTAGCTCCAGAAGGAGAGGAGCAAACTCTTGAAGACTTACCCAAGTGCCCAGACCATAGGCCAACTTCTTTTATCAAAGGCAAGCCCCAAAGCATTTTAAGCCTCCCATGCTTTATAAAATATCACTTGAGTCCCTGATGTTTGATGCATTAGGTTATAAGAGTTGATTGGAAACACTTGATGCATAGAACTACCTTGTCTAGATACATATACCATTAACCCTATGTACATCTAGGATCGAATATATGCTTAGCCATGCTTAGACCGGTAGAAGTCGGGTGATTTCCTATCAACTGCGAGATATAGGTGGATACCGGAGCACGGTTGGCTATATTTGCTATCATGAAAAAAAGAGCCATGGGATAATGTAATTGGAGGCCGGGCAGAGTCTATGTGTGGTTGACTCATGTGATTCTGTCTGTGCTAATTAAGGACCATACCGTTGTTGGCACTTTTGTCGAGATTGAACACATGCCTCTCACTTAGCTAGCCGGATAACTCATTTTGATCACGAAGCCAAGTAGCTCAACATAGGCGGGGCCCTGTTATGTTAGAGTGCACACTCTAGATGGTAGTAAGGATGTGCGGGGAGCTAGATGTGAGCCCAAGGGCAGGGTAGTCCTGATAGTCCTTGCAGCTAGTTGTCCCTGATTGTGTGGCGCTGGTCGAACCCACGAAATGTGTATCTGAGTTGTACCATAGGTGACCTAAGGTGACCATTGATCTGGTCTGTCTGGGTTTGTGTTAGGAATAAATTTCCAGCTGGTTGAAATTGATTTGAATCGTCGTCTCTCCCAGACAGTGAGAAACTTGGCTAGCCCCAACATCATAGTAACTATATTATGGAATGATGGTTATGATGAACATGGAATTACTACACTGGCTATGGTTACTATTGTATGCTACTAAATGATATACCACATGTTTGGCACAAGTTAGTTGCTAATCTAGAGATGAATAGCTATAATTAACTTCATGACCGAATTATAAATGTACAACTGAATTAGTCGCTTTTTATACAAAATGTTGTCAAGCTAGTTCCACTTATAAAGCCTTGCATGATCCTTGGAGTCACTTTATTTTTGGTTTATGACGGGTAAGTCTAGTTGAGTACCTTCTTGTACTTAGGGTTTATTTCCCATTGTTGCAGAGAATATGATGTATCATGGCTACTGTAAGAACTGCTTTTGTCCCGCCGTGGACGAGCAGTAGGGCCCTGGGCAAGGCGTTTCTCGTTAATCCCTCTCTTATGCTTTTGTGGAATTGTGATCATGAGCTGGCACCATATTTGAACAATGATGGAGATGTTGGTTTCAAACTCTATTTGCTTCCCCTACTATTTTACCTGAACTTGGTTTGTAATAACTTTTAATCATACTTTGATGTATGGAACTGTATTTGTGAACTTTATGTAACGTGTGACATGTTTGTTGAATCATGTACGATCTTTGTTATATGTTGGTTGAATAAATACCCTTCATGGTACTCGATGGACTACCGGGTTTATATGGGAGTATGATAGTGCGACCGCTTATGGGCTGCTATTGTACTTGTGCTCTTATAAATTGGATGGTTCTGCTACAGCTGGCACCAGAGCAAGATTCAACATTAATTGCCACATGTGTATTTAAAACAAATGTTTTTATTTTCCAAAACTAGTTTTTAGCAACTTATAGCTATATATATAGGTGTTTAAAAATAAAGTTTGAATCTAGAGTGTGCTAGTGATCACTTCCTTTATGCCCAGTTAAGGATTTCAGGTGGCTAATTAAGTACTAACTTGGGGGGTTTTATTTTCGTCGTCCATACGGCGTGCTATTGTATGGATGCCATTCACTTGAGTGGTAATGTATGGATCAAATGGCTCTATGCCCAAGGTAAGATGCCACTCATCATCACAGTGGCATGACCGCAAGATGTGAGTGTGCAGTCTAATGGGGAGACTTAGATTTGATACTAAAGTATATATATGTCTCATATATACGGAGGTATTTAATTGTGGGTTTGCTTTGATACGGCTATATACGCATATTTATATGTATATATAGGACGTATTTACTTTCAGGTAGCTTTGTTACGAAAGTATATATATGGGTATATGTATATATATATATATGGAAGTATTTAGCTTGCAGCCACAAGCCGAGATTTTTATTTCTGCATATATACTTGTGGGGTTGGGCTGAAATTAAATTCTTGTGCAGGTACACTAACAGCGAAACGTGTAGCCCGACTAGCTACATTATATATGAGAAAACACATGCATGCCACCGTGTATGCCGTTAGAAGTTTTAGTTTTCCTAAGTTTGTGAGGACGTACGGAACATGCATGCATCATGATCAATCATTCATTACACACTTGCATTGTTCCTCCCCTTATAAGTCTCTTATTCGGTTAAGTAACTCTTTTCTATTATAACGTCGTTCTCATGAGAGTTGCACCATTTTGTTGGAATAGATAGCAGCATCAGCTAGGAGTGAGACTTTCCTAGAAAGGTTTTGTACCCCTACCCTACTTTGGAGGGTCCTGCATTATGCGGGACATACCAAACCGCCTCTCTATTCCTAGAATAAGGTATACCTAGAAGGACAACCATGGTACAAGGTGCAGCTAACCATACCAGCTCATACCCAAGCACCCCTATGGCAGGAGTGGAAGGCAGAATCTAAAGGAAAAACTCCTTGGGAAGGTGCCCAGGTAGTTGCTTTTGAGGTGCTGAGCCAGATATGTCAGCAACACGGGGATGAGCTTACTGGCAGTGCCATTGATACTTTTCCTTGGGTGAATCCATCCACAGCAGTTTGGGCATAGTGCAACCGCAATGCATTGATCTAAGACTAGGATGAGCGGGCAGATAGTTCTAGTCCCGCTATGAGTGCAATATTTGCAGTGATGAAGATGTTCTATACTCGTCAGGACACCCGGGACTTCTGGCAGGAGTCCTATACCACTTGCATGGATAGGCTCATGAGGGCCGAAGCTACACAGTATAAGCTGAGGAAGCGTGTGCGCCAGAACAAAAAGGCAGCAAGTGAGGCTTGTTGGGACATCGATCAAGCTTATGTAGCATTGGGAAATCTCCACACTCAGATGGAATAGGTCGATCAGCAGAGAGCTACCGCCCAAGCGGCAAGAGCTGATTATTAGGCAGTGCTAGCAGGACTACGGGAGCAGCTAGAGGCCGCTCATGCCGAGGAGCTCACAGCTACGCGCCAGCGGATCTAAGCAAACAACCGTGTAGCCCTGGCAGAAGCAGCATGAAACAGAGCCCAAGCCTTAGCTGCGCAGCAGAATCATGTCGAAAGGGATTTGCGCCAGCATCTTGTACATACCCAGAATGTGGTGGTTGATCTTCAACATGAGGTGCATTATCTGAACAACCAACTGCACCCGCTTCTTGATGAGGAAGAAGAAGATCCAAAGATGTTAGTTGAAGATGACGGTTGGGAGGAAGAAGAAGTGGATCTAGAGGATGAGGATGATGCTATCTCCGACCTCGACAGCGAGCACGCTGAAGAGTAGAACTGTTTAGTGACTAGTTTGAAGCGATAGTTGTATCCCTACTATTTATATAATGGACTTGTAGTTTGAATTTTAGTATTTGTGACGTGACTTCGGTGTAAGATTGGCACTATGCATGTCGTTTCACTATGGGTTGAACTTTAATGAAATTCTAGTTTCATTTTACTGGTGAAATATGACATGCATGTTAACACATTGTGAGCGATAAGTGATCAAATTGGTGATGTCATGTTGCAAGAATGAATTATTATGCCTCTGTTTTATTGTATGAATTTAAGATTCTCTCTAGTAATTTCAGTTTGGCATGACTACACAATCATCTACAATCTCTTGACATCAATCAATAATCACTTATTGTTGCCATTTTGTAGATGACTCGCACTAGTACTGGGGCAGGCACCAGCCAAGGTGGCAATGATGGTGATTTACCACCAACGCCGTCACCATCTATGAATGAATTCTTTGCGCCATTCCTGGGTAATCAGAGAGCCATGGAGGATACACTGCGCCTCATTGCATAGAACACCGCTCACGACCGTTAGTAACATCAAGGGCCTGAACCAAATCAATATAGATGGTTCAAAGATTTCCAAGACACTAAGCCTCCTATCTTCAAAGAGGCCGAAGAACCGCTCTAGGCGGATGAATGGCTTAACACGATAGAACAGAAGTTTCATCTATTGAGGATCACTGGGCATCTAAAGGCCGAGTATGCATCCCACCAACTGTAGGGACCGATAGGGATATGGTGGACCCATTTCCTATCCTCTCTACCTACCAACTCATAGGTCACATGGGAGCAGTTCAAGTTAGCCTTTAGGGGACATCACATTCCCCCAGGGCTGAGCATATGAAAGCAGCCGAGTTCATGAGACTTACACAAGGGACCAAGACCCTTACTGAGTACATGCATGACTTCAACAATTT
This sequence comes from Miscanthus lutarioriparius, assembly GCA_904845875.1. Classification (NCBI taxonomy): domain Eukaryota; kingdom Viridiplantae; phylum Streptophyta; class Magnoliopsida; order Poales; family Poaceae; genus Miscanthus; species Miscanthus lutarioriparius. Next base: position 28,871,422 of record CAJGYO010000015.1, read on the forward strand.
TCCCCGACACGCCCCAGGGTTTGTTGATACGGAGGAAAAGAAGATAGAAAGCTTCAAGAGAGGCCTTGGCACCAAACTGACGAAGACCATGGGCAACTCGAGGTGTGCTACATACAAAGAGTTTGTCAGTGATGCCCTAACCTAGGAGAACCAGAACAACTTGCATGCAACAGCAAAGGGCCGCAAAAGAGCAGTTGAGGTAGGTGCCTCAGGATCTTCCCAGTCCAGAGCTCCAGTGGTAGCTAGGCCATAGTTTCGTCCACTAGTGCCTAAGTTTAGGCCTCCTCCGCCAAAAGCTCAGGCCAATCGCCCTTAGAAGACATTCAGCAGGGCATTCACCGTTGCCATACCTAAGGGCAATGTAAGCCAGGGAAGCTTAGTAGGATTGAGGAACAAATAGCCATGCTTCAACTGCAATCAGCTAGGCCATTGGTCCAAGGAGTGCCCCCATCCCAAGAAGAATAGCAATCAAAACTAGGGTAATCAGAAATAGGCGAATCCCAAAGCACATCCTGGATACGTGCATTATACAGCTATGGAAGAAATCCCTACGGGAGAAGTTGTCACCGTTGGTATGTTTCTTATTAACAAACATCCCATCATTATTTTATTTGATTCTGGAGCTTCTCATTCATTTATGAGCCAATCATTTGCATCTAAGATGATCAGAAAATAATTGAGGTAAACAAGGGTGGTTATAGTATAAGTTTAGCTAGGGCTACTATCTCTACAAATCAAATAGTCAGAGATGTGCTCATCTTGATACAAGAGGAGTACATAATGGATCTGATAGTATTGCCCGGATTAGCCATAGATGTGATCTTAGGCATGAGTTGGATGAGTGACCATGGAGTTCTCATTGACACATCCACTCGGACAATCATGTTGAGGGAACCTAAGGGGGAGGGTGCTTTTCTAGTGCTACTTCCTAGAAGTTTTGATCTCCAAAACGATGAGGAGGAGTACACCAAGGAGGAGCTCATGGACATGTGTGAGCAAGTGCACACTTGCTTTGAGACGAAGAGAAAGGAGTGCAAAGAATTGCGCAAGAAGATCAAATCTCTTGAGCAATCCTTTGATGAGCTCAATGCCTCTCATGAGAGTCTAAGGGAAGACCATAAGATGCTTGGCAAAGCTCACTCTAAGCTTAAAAAGGCTCACTTCTCTCTCCTCAAGCAAGTCAAGGAGGAAGAAGCCAAGAAGGAGCAAGTGATTGTGTCTTATGACGTGGGACTAGCATGTGATATTATTGACACTACAAGGATTTTACCCTAGAGCCACGCCTAAGAATGGTTGCAATATGGGTGTTTTGGTTGCAATACGTAACAAATGCTTCAAAGTTGGTTTCGTTGTGAAACTATGTGAGAGATCTTTGGATTTGTGAACAATATTTAGTAAAAGTTTGTCGAATGAAGAAATGACCAAAATAAAAGTTGTAGAGCTCAATGAGTACTACAACTTTTATGTTCGTGACTTTTTGAGTTCAAATCGTTAGGTAACTTAAAAATTGGTTTGAAGTTGTCATTTGTTGAAATTCAAAATTTTAGTTGTTCAAATTTAGTCATATGAAAAGATGACCAAAATAAAAGTTGTAGAGCCTGATTAGTTCTACAACTTTTATGTTCATGACTTTTTGAGTTCAAATCATTTAGTGTGACAAATTCTTGTTTGAAGCTGTCATTTGTTGAAATTCAAAATTTGAATAGTGAAAATTTAATGACATGAAAAGATGACCATAACAAAAGTTGTAGAGCTTGATGAGTTCTACAACTCTTATGTTCATCACTTTTTGAGTTCAAATCATTTGGTGACTCAAAAGTTTGTTTGAAGTTGTCATTTATTGAAATTTAAATTTTGAATTGTTCAAATTTATTCACATGAAAAGATAACTATAGTAAAAGTTGTAGAGCATGATTTTAGAAAAAAATAGAAAAAAAATTATCAAATTTAGAGTTAATATAAGGGAAAAGACTACTTACAAGTTTTAGGGATTAAAAAGAGAAAACACACTTGTTCAACAGTTGTTCATCCTGAACAAATGTCATTTCTCTTTTTAATCCCTACCTAAAATTCATAAGTAGTCTTTCTCCCTCATACTAACTCCAAATTTGATGATTTTTTTCCCTTAAATTTTCTAAAATTATGCTCTATCAATTTATTGTGTTCTTACTACTATTATTCAACCAACTTTTCATGGGCCTTTGTTTGAACAATTCAAATTTTGAATTTCAACAAATGACAGTTTCAAACTTGATTTTGAGACACCAAATGATTTCTACTCAAAAAGTCATGAAAATGAAAGTTGTAGAACTCATCAAGCTCTACAACTTTTATTTTGGTCATCTTTTCATGTCACTAAAGTTGGACCATTCAAATTTTGAATTTTAATAAATGACAGCTTCAAACAAGAATTTGACACACCAAATGATTTGAACTCAAAAAGTCCTGAACATAAAAGTTGTAGTACTCATCGAGCTCTACAACTTTTATTTTGGTTATCTCTTCATCGGACAAACTTTTACCAAATATTGTTCACAAATCCAAAGATCTCTCACATATTTTATGAAACTATGTGAGAAATCTTTGGATTTGTGAACAATGTTACTAATACTTTGTCGGATGAAGGAATGACCAAAATAAAAATTATAGACCTTGGTGAGTACTACAACTTTTATGTTCATGACTTTTTGAGTTCAAATCGTTAGGTAACTCAAAAATTTGTTTGAAGTTGTTATTTGTAGAAATTCAAAATTTCAATTGTTCAAATTTAGTCATATGAAAAGATGACCAAAATAAAAGTTGTAGAGCTTGATTAGTTCTACAACTTTTATGTTCATCACTTTTTGAGTTCAAATCATTTGGTGTGTCAAATTCTTGTTTGAAACTGTTATTTGTTGAAATTCAAAAATTTGAATGGTTCAAATTTAGTGACATGAAAAGGTGACCAAAATAAAAGTTTTAGAGCTTGATGAGTTCTACAACTTTTATGTTGAAGACTTTTTGAGTTCAAATCATTTGGTGTGTCAATTTTTTGTTTGAAGCTGTCATTTGTAGAAATTAAAAATAGGAATGGTTCAAATTTAGTGACATGAAAAAATGTCCATAACAAAAGTTGTAGAGCTTGATGAGTTCTACAACTTTTATTTTCATGACTTTTTTAGTAGAAATCATTTGGTGTCTCAAAATCAAGCTTACAACTGTCATTTCTTGAAAAAAATTTAAGATTAAAACAATTTCGAAGCCAACAATGTCGAACTCATAAGCATAGTACAGTGGTCACACCCGGGCCTTGTAATCCCTAGGTCATGGTTTGATTCCCGGTTGGGACACCCTTTTTATTTTGTTTTTATTTCCACTGGTGGTGGATTAAACAAACCGCCAGTGGAAATCTATCTCCACTGGTGGTTGGTATAAAAATCCGCCTGTGAAAATCATTTGTACAGGCGGTTGCTAATAGCTTCTATATATACTTGCACGCCAAGAGCCTCTAAAAATTTAAAGTCTAGTGGCACATTTTCTTCCCCGAGACACCGTCAGGCTGCCCAAATTTTCCATCGCTGACGCGCCATTCCCGCCTACGCCATGCGCCATCCCGCCCCACAGCTCGCCATCCCCGCTTGCGCCGCTGGAACCCTCCTCGTAGGCCCACCATCTCAGCCGTAGCCCCACCTCGGAGACCCACACCGTAGCCCCGCCTAGCTCGGAGACGCGCTAGAGCCCCGCTGTCTTTACCTACGCCAGAGCCCCGGCTATCTCGGGCGCCACCCGCCTCGGGGCCCCGCCCATGCCAGAGCCCCGCGTCCTAGAGCCCTGCCACCTCGGAGCCCCACCATCCCTGCCTGCGCTGGAGCCCCGCCCGCGCCAGAGCCCCTCGTCTCAGAGCCCTGCCGCCTCGAAGCCCCACCGGCGCCGAAGCCTCACCCGCCTCTACGGCGCGCGCGCCACCGAGGTCTGTATCTCGCCTACTCCTCCCGTGCTCCGCCTATGCCACTAGACCCCCTACCGCCGCGCGCTGCCTGCCGTAGAGCGCTGTTGGGCATGCCGCTTGCCTACCTGGGTTGGCCCATTTGGCACATTTCCCTAGGCCAAAACCCAAACTAGCCCATTAAGGGCTTGTTTCAACATCTTTTTTTTTGAAACTTTGTTTCAACATCTTTACTTGTATGATTATGTTACAACATCTTTACTTGTATATTATGTGTTATAATCATAAAATTAATTCTATGGTAGCTTTTTTGCTGAAAAAATAAATTAGTTCTTGGGTCGAATATTACTTTTATATTATGCTGGTTATTATTTGTACATTGTTCGATAATATATATATATATATATATATATATATATATTAATTAATTAAGTCTAGGGTAGCATATTTTATAATGCTTAATTTGTAGCAATAGTTTTTGTTATCCGATTGGTGTGGAATATTTATGGTAGCTTATTCAATTCATGCTATGTGTGAAAATTTCATGTCCATTTTGTATTTATTGTACGTGCTGTTAAACGATGCTTATATAAAAATAAATATTCAATAAATTAAATCAGAATTAGCTTGATGAGTTTTCCAAACAATGGTGACGAGGCGGGTGCCCAAGGATCAAACTCGCAGCACAACAACACCACACCAGTGGATCGTGGAGTTCACCGTCTGATCTGTGCCCTAGTATAGTTAGGGCAGCTGGTCGTGGCAAAACCCGAGACCCTACTTACAATCCAATAGATGAGAGGTATAATTTAATAATTTTAATGAAAGGCTATGAGTGGTTGTTATTCATATCCATACCTACGTATTGAATATATATATATATATATATATATATATGACAGGTTGTTCTTCGTAGATAACTTCTCAATTGCGGAACCAAATGGAGGAAGATGTATCGGATTCCGCACCAGAGGCAACTGAGACAACCACCGAAGATAGGAAGCAGAAACGTGGGGAACAGGGCATAAACAAGTGGCCGGATCATACATATTCTACTACAGAAGTGAGCCCGACCTATACAGGTGGCAGCTAAGTATTGAAACGTCATCGATTTCTTTGTTAGGGACAATCTTGACATCACAATCTCTAATTGGAAACTAGTGCCAAAGAAAACCAAAAAGAACTTGTGAAAAAAGTTGAGAACAAGGTTTATTTTCGCAACTGAGTCACGAGCTGTCGCGAAGGAGTACGCAATGAGGCAGTGTGCAATCATCTTTCGTAACTAGAGGTCTGAATTGAATTCCAAGTTCATGAAGAAAGGGTTGAACGCAACGAAGAAGTACACGAGAATTACAGCAGCTAAGTGGAACACCTTTGTTGAGCAGAAGACATCAGAAGAGTTCTTATATATGAGTCGAGCCAATGCTAAACTTGCAAAGAAGAACATATACCACCACCGCCTTGGAACTGGTGGTTACTAGCATGCGATTCCCAAATGGAGGGAAGAAGAAGCTAAAAGGAAGGCAGCAGGGTTACCGATGTTGTTGGAGGATGTACCCAAAAGTGCTGGAGACTGGCTTCATGCACAAAAACCACAAGAAAGTGAGGCTAGTTTGTCGTGGCCAGATCCAATGACCAATGAAGCAGCCAAGAACATTTTGGCCGTGGTAGCTAAGTAGAAGGAAGGATCATTCAAGCCATCAAGAGAGAGGGACACACTTAGTGTGGGTGTGGGTAACCCAGAGCACCCGGGTCTCGTCCCATTTGGGTTGGAAGGAAGGATTTCATGAGCATGACGAGATCTATAGAAAACGTGACCGCTCTATGAGAGATTATTTTCAGGAGAAGGCTAAGCAAGAAATGAAACAAATGTTGGTTGAAATCATGGCAAATCCTAATTCTAAGATAAGCAACAATTGGCTAGTGTAATGTCAAGTCAACAAGTGCCGACAATACAGCAGCCACTGATGATCACACAAACGCCATAGATGTAGATGGTCATCACACAACCCTCGGATTCTCCAATAGTTCCAAGCAGTATCGGATCTATGGCAAATAGGTTGCACTATGCAGTTGATGACATCATCACACCGACAGCTTGCTCCCTAGTGATATCATATGGTATCACCAATATCCGTACGATAGAAGTTGCCACTAGTATGGTGATCCCAGGCCACGACTATCACGACAAGAAAATGGCAGAGGAGTATTGCATGGTAGAAGTGTTGACAATAATCAAAGGACATAGGGATGACTTCCTACACATCCCCACTCCTGACAGTGTCGAGAAACTCGATCAAGCTATCAACGAGTTCATCTTATGGCCTCGATCGGACATTAGGTTGAATGATCCTATTCCATCGATGCCATTTTTCAGAGTGGACGATGAAGGAGGGTTCTCCATGCAGCCTCGCCATCTCATCATACCCCACCATCTCGTGATGCACCCCCATCACCAGAACCTAACCCACCACCATCATTTAGCCTCCACACCAACTCAAAACCTCTACCTAACCCACCAGCATCGACATCCATGAACCCACCATCATCCCTGAGCAAGAAGGATGCCTCGTCGGAACCTAAAGGCCATGCAGCTAAAGGAAACCTTCAGTCTGTGCCAAAAATGGTTACACCCTTAGGTAAGGACGAGACATCACCGGGGACCATGAAGAAGTGGATGGCCGGATTGGCAAGGAAACCAGACACATTCCAGTCGTCAGAAAGCTGCCAAGTCCGCCTCCAACAAGATCACCATACGAAAGCCTACGAGAGAGGATTACAATAATGTCCCCACCAATAAATATGTTCCGAGCAGGCCTCTACTCCAGTGGTGCGAACTCCATGGTGTTTCACATGCGATGAAGATGTTGCATGACTGGTATATGAGAGCATCTTCGGTTGAGATGAATGCCTTCTCCACAGCTGTACCACCACTAGCTTTTATGGGTGGCAATAGCAAGATTATTGTTGACTTCAAGGACATTTGGTTGATGTTTCGCTCGAAAAACTTGACGTCCAGCTCGTGAGCGTGTGGTGCCTATAATTATCACTCATGCATAACTATGTTTTATTACTAATTAATATAATGTTAGGGCATGAATTATCTAACAATGCCATGCGCTCTATAGAATGCAACAATTAGACCAAGAGATGCGGTATATTGAGAACCCGTTTCTTCACGCGGAGAAAAAGGTTGGGTATCTCGACCCGGCCAGAATAAGCCAGAACGAGCACACAGTGGTTATGGGTCCTGACCATGACTTATTTGTGGGCAAGACCGATGATGAAATAGCCAAAATTAGAGTGGAGGAGCAACAAAAGCGGGAAATTGCAGTGGCCACCTACATAGGAAACGTGTTTCTTCAATTCGGAGACAGGAGTATCGTATGTGCAGCATACATGTTCAAGTATGTTGGTCCTGAACTCCATTAATAATTTTTTTTATAAACTTACTACTGTCTCAAAATATGACTTCATTAAATTTATGCTGTGATCATTGGATTTGTATATTCATTTATCTCCATCAAGGACGACTTTTAGTCCTTGACTCCACAGATTTCCCACAGAGCAGTTATAAAAAGTTCATCGATATTTTAATCAGTAAGTCAAGATTTGCATGCGTGCTTTTCAACATTTCTATATCATATACGAGAGTTTGGATCAATATGACTTGTTGAATTCATTTGAGCACTGCAGGGCATACAGGTTCTACAAGTTCAAGGGTGGACGCTATGTTTTATAAAAAGCCAGAAAACCGCTACATGTGCAGATTAACTATAAGTAAATTTTAAATAAACATACATATTCGTCTTGTATATATATGTATACGTAGCAACTATGTAACCACTTGCCAATTCTTATATAGTGCCACAAGGAACCACTAGGATCGGTGCTTTGTGGGTACTATGTGTGCGAGTTTCTCAGAGAAAACGGGAGATACACCAACAACCGTAGCAAAGTAAGTAATAGTCATAAGTGAAGTTTTGTTACTACTGATGCCTTCTCCGTATTGGTTAGTTGTAAATATATGATGACTTATTATTTTGTTGCAGGTATACAAGTGTAATCCCACGAGTGCACGCGTCCAGAATGGTGACCTCATGGCCATTTGCGAGGACTTCTGCCGATTTATCATGAAAGAAATAATTCACTTCGATGGGAAATATTTTGATCCGGACTCGGAATTAGCTCAACCATAGTACCGAGAACTCGTAGATATTGCCAGGCTAGAGCTAAACCACGAAGATTATTAAAGGACTATGTCATGGGACGACCGAGCTAGCTATGAGTGGAAGAAACTTCATTTGTTTTATGTATACATTATTAGCGTGTGACGAATTTGGTAGACTACAACAAATATTGCTTTTTTCATGCATGTAAATATAATTTTCTGTGATTTCTATTTGGTTTCGTTTCAATTTGTATACAATATTCACTGGCGGGAAATAAAAACAATTCACTGGCGGAAAATATATGGCGCCAAATTTTAAATTTTTAAAAACAATTCACTGGCGGTTTTGCTAATAAACAGCCTGTGGAAAAATTATTCCAAAGGCGGCAGATTTAGGTCAACCGCCTGTGCTAAAAACATTACACTGGCGGCTGACTTAAACGAACCGCCAGTGAAAATGCTTTAACACAGGCGGATTGCTTACTACAACCGCCTGGGAAAATATTATTATCACCGGCTGTTGTTTAAGAGGAACCATCGGTATAAATTTATTAACACTGACACATCTTGACTAACCGCCTGTAGTATTTTTGATTTCCACTGGCCTATACCACAGGCGGTGGGTTCAGACACCAGTAGAAATGGCTCTGAAACCGCAGGTGCTGAGCTCCAGTGCACTAGTGAACACTATCGGTTAATCACACTAACAGACAGTGTTAGCTACATAGAACACAGCCGGCTCTTGTAACAAACTGGCAGTGAAGATTTTGATCATTGTCAGTTTATAAGAACTGGCACTGATGTGAACTTCCATCACTGTCAGTTTGGTTGTACCGGTTAAAAATCCGGCAGTGAAGAGTGAAGGGTTGAACCGGCAGTGAAGTCTCGATCTGAGGCAGTGCTTCTGCTGCATATCAGTAATGCACACAGCACCAAACAATACGCACACTTTGATCTCCATCCCAGATAGGACCTCCAACTTGCATGCACCGTGGGATATTCAGTCCAATCCTCCTCCCCTACCAGATAGAGCTTCCAGAGTGCCAAGTGATGAGAGTGCATATCCTGGCAGATAAGTCCACGTGGCAAAAGATTGGATCAGCATTCCAAAGCCAAACTATTTGGTTGCCTCACTAGATAGGACACATAGCAGCCATGCATGAATGCATGCATCCACATCCACAAAGTTGAGGCTGTCATTCATGCAAAGAGCTTAACTGTTTGTGATGACACAATCCCGGAAAGCCCGCAATTATTTTGATCTGGACACCTTCTTTTCTGACCAAATCATGATAGAAAAAAAGCAAAAAAGGAAACAAGGCCTGCTAATAAAATAGTAAGAGCTTTACACCTGTGGAGCCAGATACGTCACACGTGGACACACTGTGTACCAAATAATATGGTAGTAGTATCTCTTATATGACCTGGGTAAATCATAGGAGCTATCATCGAGCTAACAGAAAACATAAAAGGAGAACCAATAGAGCGGCTGCTTTGGCTGTGATGAAGACAATTCTTATCTCCATCGTTGTTGAGCAGCAGTGCGTGCTTAGGAGGACACTAAAGGCTGAGATTATTTCAGCTTGGGTGATGATCTGTTGATAGCATGGGCCATACATGCATGCCCACCAAACTAAAGGTGTGGCTCCTCTGCTCCAAAAAAAAAAAACGCAACGATAGATTTCCATGGGAGGCAAACTAGGGGCGTGAGGGCAAGCTATGACGTCGTCACTCATGCACTGACGAACAATCGAGTAATTTTGTCCATATATCATTGCTTGATGCCGACGATTGCACGCTCCTTCTGTTAGTTCAGGGTTTGCATTGCATGGGCATACAATTTTCACGTGAAATAATGTGTCGGGCATGGAAATTGTACACGCTAGACACGCTCACTTGAATGCGTGTGGACCAACTATATATGCTTTCCTTGGGAAAGACCAATAGTCCAATACTAAGGCCAGATATTTCACCTGTGCAAAATTTCAACATGCTTCACACGAGGCTCAATGGTCTGCACTGCACTTTTCGTGTGAGGTTTACTTGATTCACTATTTCAATATGAAGGCGGAAGAATAGTTTTTTTTTTGCCGTGTCAGCCTTTTTAGATATGCATTTTCTAAGACACTTTTAAGTAGATATATATATAGCATTATTGTTCTGGAAAACAAATGAGGGATGATGTACCGAGGTCACTGGAGCTCTACGACATTGATCTTAGGGTGTAACCAATTGTATGTACTCTCTCTTTCTCAACTAAATTAAACATGTCAGCCTACTATTCAAATTTCGTCCTATAAAGCAAGGTATCAAAATTTGTCCCGTAAAGGATTTTGTTGTACCTGATGGACAGCTAGTGAGGCATCAGCATTAATTATATCCGATCCCTCGAGCAAGGGTTTAGGCTCTGTTTGGGAGGCTTGGGTTCGCTCTCCAAAAATGTTGAAGCTAGGAGAAGGCATGTTTTGGTGATTTCAGCTTTCGGCCCACAATCGCTTCAGCTTCACTGTTTTTTACTTGGTTTTAACTTCAAAGTTGTTCTCGTGTGTAGTTGTTTAGTAGGGCTTTGGATTAAGCTGGTGAAGAACCCTTAACAAAAACCCTACCAAAGAGGGCCTTGATAATGTGATCCGCTTCCTTCCATGAGTAGCTCGGCATGCAGGTGTGGTTAAGTAGGAAGGTCGCATCCTTTGCCATTAATTATTGCAGCAAACAATAACATTGAACAACTGCAATAACCAGGGCTACATATTATCAATTACCCGGAGTGCTAATATTATACTCCCTTCATGTCCCTAAAGAATGTTGTTTTGTACATCGACACGGTCTCCAAAAAACAACTTTGACCACTACTTTTTGCTACAAAATATTTATAGAATATAGTCAATATATACTTTTATAACAAGATGAATCTACTTACATCACTTTCATATTTTTAAACTCAACCCAAAAGAATTTATTTGTAGTCAAAGTTTAAAATATTTGACTTAAAACAACCTCAAAATGACTTTCTTTAGGAACATGGAGGGGTATCTTGTAACTGCTATAGACTGACTTTTTTTTGGGGGATGGATGGAGTATGCCAGTTTGGCATTTCATTAGATTTTTTTTAGAATTACATAGTACAACGCAGACACCCACTCACGCACGCACACTCACCCCTATGAACATACGTACGCAAACCCTACCCCTATGAGCACCTTCGAAGGACTGAACCGACAGATCTCGAGATTCATGAAGTCACCACTGGCACCCCGCTGTCGATGGGGAACTTGCCTACCACTGAGGAGCCAACGACTTGTCCTTGTGGGCCACATCTTGGGCAGCCACCGAATTAGTTAGCTAGTGATGACAAGGGGTTACTGGACTATGCATTCAGGTGCTTTTCAACATAGCATATAGTTGGATGGTGCGCTGTCCGGTGGGCATGGACCAATCCGGTGCCTACGCAAATAGCCCCTTGTAGGGTGCTTATAATTGTTGGCCGGCTCTTTGAGGGTGTTCTTGGCATTCTAAGAAATCGCTTGACTTGTGCTTGATCCAAAGTGAGATTGGGGTGATCTAGTGCATTTTCTTTGTTTTCTTCGATTTAGTGGCACTAGTTCTTTTATTGGGCTGTGGGTTTTCTTGTTACTTTTGGTGTTTACCACCACCTAGATGGCTTCGACAGTTGTGGTTGTTGAGGGGAGTGTTGGTGATTCTTCTCCGCCTACAGCCAGTGATTTCTGAGTGATCTACACAACTCGTGGAGTTGCAAAGGGATACTCTAGTGGAATGCTCGTTACTAGTTCGAGTGGAATGCTCGTGGAGTTGTGGTTGTTGAGGGGAGTGCATGATGATTCTTGCGGGACCTAAGTTGTGGGTCTAGATTGTCACACTAATTAGTGCGTGAATCATCACTTGGGGACTCACTGTAACGTGTACATAGGCTGCCAACAAGCAACAGAATCACGGGGATAAATCATTGTATTGATCACTTGCCCTTGTTGGTTTGCTACTACTCTCACTTGCATTTACTTTCATATCTAGTTAGTTGTAGTTTGTAGTAGTAAAGTGGCATGTTTTTAGTTGCACACTAGTTCAGTTATCTAGAGTTGCCTTGTGCAGCTACTATCCTTGTGTTGTGTTGTGTTGTGTTGTGTTTTAGTATAGAAATCACATGCTACTAGAATTGTGTAGGGGCTTGCTTGCATGATCTAGATCTAGAGCTAGTAGAGGCTATTAGGATCATTTGTTGTACTAATCACTTTGCAATAGTGTATGCTTTTGTAGAAGAAATTTTGTAGGCTATTCACCCCCTTTTTGCCATCTAAATCCTTTCATGTGGTCTCTATTTTTTATGGAACATGCCCACCCCACTTCCATGTTGTCATGATTCTCTATTTATGCGCTTCATCTTTTTCATGTCAGGTCACAGGTCAAAGCCCGTGGGGGTAGGTGATAGGCACGCTGAGCAGAGGTGACTCACCAAGTGCAGGTAAATGCACCAGGTGATGTGGACTCGATAGGCGAGGGTATCCTATGGACCCTCCCATGGGGTGGAGGCCACATGTGAGCAGAGCGTGAGGGAGAGGTAGGTGGAGCAAGGATTGGCTGATGTTGGCTTGAACTCTAAGCAAGGGGTGGGGAGGGGTCATGAGTAGCAGAGAGCAAAGACAACAGTGCTCAGCATAGATGTGGTAGTGCATGAGAAGAACAAAGAATATGATGATAAAGGGGCTAACATATGGGCCCACTTGAAAGTTTGAAAGCCCTAGTTTGGTTTTGCATAATTGATGAAACCTATTGTACTAACCCTATGTTGTAAGTGTGTAGAATGAGATAGGTTGGTCGAACTCTAAGAAGGAGCTAGATGGCACTCACGGCGATATAGATGCCCAAAAGGTGGTGATCAAGTGCTTCAACTTGGAAAAGAAGAAAGAGAAAAGCAAAATGCAAGGGCTCAATGAAAAGGTACATGCTAGGGCATTTTGTTTTGCTGGTCAAGGCACAATAGAGTGTATGATCGGGTTTATGATAGATAATTGTACTATTAAGAGGGGAAATCTCATGGTACATATGGTTATCAAGTGCCACTAGGTGAACTAACTCTATGCATGTGCATTAGGACCTAGCGAGTACTAACAACCCTTGAAAATGATTGTGAAAATGCAAACTCATGAATACAAGTGATGGAACTTTGTGGAGTTAACACATTTGTAACAAGGGTTGAAGAGATAGAAGTGAAGGAACTCACTAAGTTGCATCGGACACAAGTGGCACAAGCATCAGACAAATTGAGGTAGCGTCGATGTGTTTTGGGCGTTCTCTATCTCAGCGAAATAATTCTTAGCACGATCGGCGTGAGCATCGGACAAATGGAGGAGCATAGTGTCCGATGTGTTTGGGCGTCCTTGGCTTCTAGTACTGCTTCCATCATACACTACAGCAGACACTAGAGGCACGTGCATTAGATAAAATGGAGTTACTATTGACTCATGGACCATGCTGTCAACTGTGCATCAGACCCTAGAACTAGTCTGATGTGAGGCATCAGACGAGTCCAATGTGAAATCGATGGCTCTGGAAGATATCGGACACTTGGCGACAATTGGTCTGATGTGACATCAGACACTCAAGCAATGGAGCGCATGGAGTCAAACATTGGGTGCCAACGGTCGAGTTCAAATGGTCAGTGACACGTGTCACGCGCAGGTGGCATCGGACAATGCTAAGTTTGTCCGATGGATGCACTGTAGCATTCGAAGCCCCCGTGAAAGCTATAGTAAAGGGGGCCAACGACTATGTGAGACTTTGGTCTATAAATTTGTGTTGGCTAGATCTTGCACACTCTCTTGGCAATTTTCAGTTGTGATACATCCTAGTGAGCTGAGTCAAACTCCTCCCTCTCATCTCTTTCAAGTGATGAACATCTTTGTGAGATTGGGAGTGATAGAAAGTGCATTTGCTTAGAGTTGAGGCATCTAGTGGCACTTATGATCGTGTTACTGTAGGTTTTCTTGTTACTCTTGGTGGTTGCCAACACCTAGATGGTTTGGAGCAGCGGAGGACCATTGAGCGGCTATTGGTGATTGATGCCGGCTCCGATCAAGTTCTTGTGCCTATTCCCCATGGGAGATCACGAAAGGCAACTATAGTGGATTGTTCATGGCTTGTGGATCCTCGCTTGTGTTGGTTCTTATGGCGTCCAAGTGTTGGGCTAGGCGTGTGATGCCTATTGGCATGTGAGCCACCAAGTGAGTGAATCACCACAACGGGGACATAGGTTGCCGAGAAGCAACTGTACCTCAAGGATAAATTTTGTCTCCATTGTCTCATTGGTATTCTTATTGGACACTTGCACGGTTCGGTACACCACTCTATCCCATGCAATTTACATGCCTAGCATACTTGTGTAGTGATAGCTTGTTAGCCTTGCTAGTTGAGTAGCATAGTTGTAATATGCTATAACTAGTTCTCTTGCTAGCGATCTAGTTGTTGTGGTTGTGACATAGTTAGCTTGATTGTGTGAAATCAACATGGAGATCATAGAAACTAGCATGTGGTAGGTGGCTTGCTAGTTAGTGAAAATAAAAATAGAGCAAAACAGCATATTCGCTATCTTATTGTCTAACCAAGTTTGCTTAGGTAATTTTATAGAATTTTATTAGACTATTCACCCCCATCTAGCCATTTAGGACCTTTCAAAGTTGCCTAAAGGATTGGGATAGATGTGTATCATCTCCCTCCCACTATCCCTCATACAAAATGCAAAGCAGGGACATCTCCATAAACTCAACCAAACACAAATATGGAATAGTCACATCCTAGAAAACTGGAATACATTCATCATGTCTATTATCCTTGTCCCCAAACCAAACACTCACCTTGATAAACTTTACTAGATAAACTAAAACTAACAAGCATGACGTGTAAGTAAGTTTGTCTAGTGTCATCTAAATACCCAAACCCACAAATAGTTTTGTGACCTAGTGCTAGTCTATCAACTAGGCTAAGCTACTATTGGAAAGATAAAGCCACACAAATCAAGCACTTGCCAAAATGTAAATGCGGTAAGTAAGAATTCAAGTAATTAAGAAGGATGAAAACTCAATGCAGTGATGTATCCTAGAGTGTTAGTTGCCAGAACACAACTCCTAGACATGTTGGCTCCACTGAGGTATGACCCTAGTAACTTATATTTGCCCTAATCATGGTGTTGAGTTTGCCACAAGGGATACTGCCAACAAAGACAAGTTCATAAGACACTAAGGATCACCATTTGCTTCCTTACTCTCTCATTCAGTATAGTCGATGATAGTTTTTTCAGCAAGGCATGGTTCTCATCGCATGCACTCCAAGTCGTTGCTACTCCACACCAAGCTTGGAGGGTTGTAGGCATCACTAGAGAGGCACAAAGGCCTCAAGTGTTTTGGCACTCATCCCAACTCAATTGCTCTCTAAACCTAATGAAAAATCACTCCCTAAGATGGGCACTTAGCACAATATAGGCCTTGGATATGATCACTAAACTCGAATTTGGTGGATAGATCGAGGGTTCTTGACTTGCACTAGCTACCTAATAATTCTAGGTAGTACTTCCACACCCCTCAAATGGCAAGCCAAGGGCATATGTATAACCCCATGTTATACTTCACTAAATCATCCAGTCAGGTATCTTGCATTGTATGACCATTGGCACATGATCCATTGCAATTAGGTCCCACATCACTAGACATCTAGTGAGTATATTGTTCATACTCCATTGACTGCATCCATCTATGCATGTTTATCATCATTACTAGATGATCCTTCATCTCGGAGGACAATGCAATGACCTTGTTCGCTTTGGCTCCCAACTCGTTGTAACGCCCTAGAGTCCAAACAGCTCAGATCCACTCTGCTCACTGAGTGAACCACACCTACTACCATCCACTTACGCTTTTGTCCTCGCTTCGCATAAAAGGATTAATCCGGGGATGGTGGGATGGACTCTAGAAGCCTTATATGTTGGTTTAACCCACCTTTAACAACCAAGGTGGGACTAAATCCCCAAAATATCTCATTAACATGCAGATGGGCAACTATGGGCCAAATTCAAAACTGGGTCGGATGTCACGTACACCCTGCTTAGAGGGCCCAACGTCCTCGTCAGCCCAACACACCCACAACCGGGCAAATGTCGGCTCTGATACCATTTGTAACGCCCCATAGTACAAACGGCTTAGATCCACTCTGCACACTGAGTGAACCACACCTACCACCATCCCACTTACGCTTTTGTCCTCGCTTCGCGTAAAAGGATTAATCCGGGATGGTGGAATGAACTGTAAAATATGTTAGTCTAAGTCACCTTTAACAACCAAGGTGGGACTAAACCCCCACAATATCTCATTAGCTTGCACACTCATGCAACTCTGTGATCATCACTATATAATGTGGTGATGTCTTTCTATATCCGCAGTGGACAATCTAGTAATACTGTGCTTTTTGAGCATCACCAAGTGATCCCATGCATGTCTCTTCACCATTTCATCTTAGATTTTGATTGCTCTTCTTCCGTATTGTTCCTGAGCATATATGAGACCTATGTAAATACGTCTTGCACAGCTTTGTGCACATGTAAGTCTTACTGATCATATATGTCATTCTGTGGGGGGTATGACCCCGGATACCCACGGCAAACCACATGGGCTGCGCCCCCAGGGGCGGCCCAACCCACAAGGATGAAGCCTTGTGGGACACGATTCTGCTCGGCGCCTCCCGCAAGATATGGGAAGGATATCCTAAAGATATTACGAGATCTGATAGGATACGTATGATCCCATGATTCTTGTAATCTGTTATTACTTTCCGGTTATCTCTCAGATCTAACCGACTTGTAACCCTGCCCCCAGACTATATAAGGCGGGCAGGGACCCCCTCTAGAATCACGGCATATCATACGATAGCTAATACAAACCAACAGACCACAATAGTAAGGTATTACGTCATACTGATGGCCTGAACCTGTATAACTCATGTGTCTCTGTCGCCTTCTTGTTCTTGATCACATGCTCCTCTGCCGATCAATCTACCTTTGTGGGATACCCCTCGGAGGACTGCCGATGATATTCTGTCGACAGTTGGCGCGCCAGGTAGGGGTGTGCGTGCTGTTTCCTTATCGAACAAGATGGCTTTTCCCGCAAGCTCTTCGTCCCCCCCCAAAGCCCAGCCAGATCTTCATGGTTAGATCCATCTCGTGGGTCATCAATGCTGACAGAGTCAGAGAGCTCCCCGAGCCGGTATAGATACGTTCTGCACCGACCACCCTCGCACCTACGACTGCAGATCCGATCTTGAAACCACTTCGAGGTCGTCTTCATCAACAACTCGCCGCTCGCTTCCTTGTTACCAGCGGAGGTGCATCAACAATGATGATCTGATCGAATCCATCGATTGGGTCGGTTTGAAGCTCGCCGATTGCCTCTCCATCGCTGAGTCGACTCTGGACACTTTCGTTCAGCGCCGACCACCCCCTGATCCGCATCTATCGGAAGCTGTTCGGCAAACTCCGGGGGTTATGGCCCTGCCCTTCAGACTCGCCAACACCGCCGCTACATACCAAGATGCCCCGAGGGGCAAATTCGCTGACCAAGTGGCGGATATCCATCCTCTCGCCGATCAGCTTCCGCCGACGGTCAACATGCTGCACGCTAATCGAGGCCCCGGAGCATCCCTCCAAACCATCCTGGAGGAAAATCTGGACTCCAAATCCTAGGGCTCCACAGAGACCCTCGCCGAAACCTTCACCGAGCAACCCCCTCTCCCGCCTTTTCGGGGTGGCGCGATCTTCAACGTCAGCATCGATAGCCCTCCTCAGAACGGCGAAACCGATGAGGAACGCGCTGCTTGTGAAAACAGGAACGTCAACCGCACCCTTGCGATGGCCGAGGCCGCTCATGACAACCAATTCGACTCGCAAGGAAGGCCGCTCCACCGCAACCTCGACGAAGAGTTTCTCTGTGTTGACGGCCACGACATCTTCAAGACTCCAAGTGCCAATCTGGCGGTGGCCACCAATGAGCTCGCCCGCCTCCCGCAGACGCCCAAGCTCGCCAAGGTCGCCGCTATGCTCAAAGCGGCGCACTGTCAAGTCAGTGAGATCCGAGAGGATCAGAGACCTTCATGCTCCACGAGCATGATTCGCCGATCAGCTGTGCCTAGATCCAATCGCCGCCCCAGTCAAAGCCGGTTCGCCGACCAGTCACTACCTCTCTAGGGGGGAATTGGGGGCCACCGCACCGAGCATCATCGCTAGCACGACTAGGAGGTCGAACAGGATGCTCGAGTGCACCTCAGTAACCTTCAAGATGCACGATGGTGTATCGAGCAACGTCGCTTTGGTCACCATGAAGAAGTACGCCGCCGCCAGGAGTACGAGCAAGAGTACGGTAATCCAGACTCAGCTCTAGAGCCGATCGCTGTCGGCAACGCTGCAGACAATGGTGCCGACAACCCAGAAGGGCCCCAGCTTTCACCAGGGCACTCCGAACACTCCAGTGGCCCCGTGGTTTTAAAATCACTAGGGTCAAGCCCTATGAAGGGAGGATGAACCCAACTCAGTGGCTGCAGGCTTACGCCACTGTTGTCTGCGCCACCGGAGGAGACACCAACGTCATGGCAAATTGTCTCCCTGTCATGCTCACGCCAGCCGCCATGAGCTGGTTCACAAGCCTTGCCCCAGATTCTATCGGATCTTGGGAAGAGCTGAAGAAAGTCTTCACTGACAATTACATGGCTACATATACGTAGCTGGGCACCAAGCATGATCTCAATCGCATCACCCAAAAGCCGTCCGAGCTCCTCCGCAGCTACATCAGATGCTTTTCTGAGATGAGGAATTTTATTCCCAACATCACGAAAGCTGAGGTCATCACCGCCTTCGTCCGAGGAATTCATCATCGCGAGCTATGTTCTAAGTTCAACCAAAAGCCACCTATAGGCATTGGTGAGATGATCACGACCGCCAACCAGTACGCCGACGCCAAGGAAGCTGAGCTGTGTTTTAACGAAGATACGGGCACAAATCGCTCGCCCCACCGCTACGATGACCGCACCGACAATCGACGACACAATGACCGCCGCTACGACGACCATAGTTTCCACCAGGACAGCGGCCGTGATCGGCCAGAAGGATCCAAGCCTAGTCAAAATCGCCGCCGCCGGCCAGACCACTTTGTCGCTGTCGTCAATGAGCCTCACACCAAGCGTAACTACGACAAGCAGTACAAGAAGATCCTCGATGGCCCGTGCCCCCTCCACAAGAATGCCAAACACAAGATGAAAGATTGCCTCGGTTTGGCCAAGGAGTTCCAGGACAAAAAGATGGACGACGATGCCAACGGCGGGAATAGAGGCCGCCGACCACCTGGGGGCAATAACAATGCTTTCCATGACCATGACAAGGTGGTCGCCACCATCTTCGGGGGCCTTGCCTCCACCAAGAGCAGAAGAGAACGAAAGCTCGCCACTCGACGAGTGCTCGCCGTCGCTTCAAAGGAAACCACCACCAACCCCAGCTATCGCCCATGGTCCAAGGTCCCCATCACCTTCAGTAGGGCCGACCAGTGGGCGGACATACCCTACATAGGGCGTTTCCCACTCGTCCTCGACGCAACCATCCAGAAGTTTCTCTTCAGAAAAGTGCTTGTCGATGGTGGCAGTGCTTTGAACCTACTCTTCGCCGGGGCCCTAAGGGTGTTGGGCCTCGCGATAATAGATCTCACACCCTCGGACTCCTTCTAGGGTGTGGTACCTGGCAGGGCATCCAGACCACTTGGGGAAATCACCCTACTAGTACAGTTCGGCATGGCAAGCAATTACTGCGTCAGCATGTCAACTTCTACGTCGCCGACTTCGACACCGCCTACCATGCCATACTTGGTCAGCCAGCTCTGGCCAAGTTCATGGCCGCACCACACTATGCATATCAGGTGATGAAGATGCCTTTGCCTACAGGGGTTCTATCTCTGTGGGCCAACCTCTCCATTGCCTATGCCTGCGAGACAAAGAGTCTCGCTCTCGCTAAAGCCACCGACCTCTCCATCCAGATGGCTAGCGTGGTCGCCGAAGCCAAGATGGCACCCGCCGATGACATGGAGATCCCAGAGCTAGAGCTTCCTCGTGCCTCCGCCAAGTCCAAGGAAGTTAAGGAGGTCAGCCTCGGCCTTGACAACCCCTCCAAGACCGTGAAGATTGGGGCTCACCTTGACCCCAAATAGGAAAGCGCACTCGTCTCCTTCCTACGTACCAACGCCGACGTGTTTGCGTGGAAACCTACTGACATGCCAGGGGTACCACGGGAGAAGATCGAGCACTCCTTGAATGTCTCACCGACCGCCAAACCAATCAAGCAGAAACTCCGCCGATTTGCGCCAGACAAGAAGGAGGCTATTAGGGTAGAAATAAAACGGTTCTTAGCGGCCAAATTTATAAAAGAAGTGTATCATCCAGATTGGTTAGCAAACCCTGTTCTCGTTCGAAAAAAGAATAAAGAATGGAGAATGTGTGTTGATTATACAGATCTTAACAAACACTGCCCTAAAGACCCCTTCGGCTTGCCTCGGATAGATGAGGTTGTAGACTCCACCACTGGCTACGAACTACTCTCCTTCCTTGACTGTTACTCCGGCTATCATCAGATCTCCCTCAAGGAAGAAGACCAGATCAAGACATCGTTCATCATGCCCTTCGGGGCATACTGCTACACAACTATGTCCGTCGGACTCAAGAATGCTGGGGCTACCTATCAAAGGGCCATCTAGATGTGTCTCAACCAACAGATCGGCTACAAGGTCGTCATGACCAAGACCGCTGACAACCTTATCACCGACCTCGAAGAAACTTTCGCCAACCTAACAAGTACTGATGGAAGCTGAACCCTTCAAAGCGCATCTTTGGAGTTCCATCTGGTATACTGCTGGGCTACATCGTCAGCGCTCGAGGCATCGAACCTAACCCTGACAAGGTCTCCGCCATCACCAATATGAAATGGCTGACATGCGTTAAGGATATACAGAAGCTTACAGGCTGCATGGCTGCTTTAATCCGCTTCATATCGCGCCTCGGTGAAAAAGGGCTACCTTTTTTCAAGCTCCTCAAGGCCTATGAGCATTTTTCCTAGTCAGAAGAGGCAGACACAGCTTTCGAGTAGCTTAAATTGTTCTTAACAAGGCCTCCGATCATGACTGCACCACGACTAGATAAAACTCTTCTGATCTACATCGCCGCTACTTCTCACGTCGTCAGCACTGCTATCGTCGTCGAACGCGAGGAAGCTGGGCACGCCTACAAGGTGCAATGTCCGGTTTATTTCATTAGTGAGGTACTTAATGACCCCAAAACTCGTTATCCTCAGGTACAAAAGCTGTTATATGCAATTCTGATTACGTCGCGCAAGCTCCGACACTACTTCGAATACTACAAGATCGTCGTGGTCACCGAGTTCCCTCTGGGGGACATTCTCCGCAATAAAGAGGCCAATGGTCGTATCATCAAGTGGGCTGTTGAGCTCGGCACTTACTCCATCGAATTCAGAAGCAGACCTACCATTAAGTCACAGGCGCTTGTTGATTTCGTTGCTGAGTGGACCGAGATCCAAGAATCCATTGCCACCACTTGCTCCGAGCACTGGGTGATGTACTTTGATGGCGCCCTTAACATCAATGGTGCGGGTGCGGGCATTCTGTTCATTACACCGATCAAAGATAAGGTCCGCTATGTCCTTCATATACACTTTCCGGCCTCCAACAACACCGTGAAATATGAAGCATGTCTCCATGGTCTCCGTATAGCAGTCGAGCTCGACGTCAAACGTGTCATGCTATACGGGGACTCCGCGTTGGTTATTAACTAGCTCAACAAAGACTGGTCCTGTTCCAGTGAAAAGATGGACGCATACTATGCCGAAATCAGGAAGCTTGAAGGGAAGTTCTACGGTATCGAATACCACCACGTGGTACGAGATCAAAATCAGCTAGCCGACCAGCTCTAAAAAATAGGTTCTTCTCACGCCGCGGTTCCACCGGGGGTCTTCGTTCAAGAACTCTTGGCGCCATCCATTACAGAAGAAAAGGAAGTTGAGGAGGTTCCCCCTGCTGAGCAGTTGGTACTTATGGTGCCTTCGTCGGTCGCCTATTGGAGGGAGCAGTTCATCAAATACCTCACCAATGCTGAAGTACCCGCCGACAAGACCGACACCGAACGCCTAATTTGCCGAAGCAAGCACTACGTGCTAGTAGACAGTAACTTGATGAGGAAGAGTGCCAAGGAAGGGATATTGCAGAAATGCGTCACTCAAGATGAAGGAGTGAAGCTGCTTCACGAAATTCATTCTGGTTCCTGTGGCAATCACGCGGCCTCGAGAAGCCTGGTCGGCAAAGCTTTCTGAGTAGGTTTTTACTGGCCCACGGCCATCTCTGATGCAGAATACCTCATCCAACGCTGTGAAGGATGTCAGTTTTTCGCCAAGCAAATACACGTACCGGCACAAGAACTACAGACCATCCTAGCTTCCTGGCCTTTCGCATGCTGGGGACTGGACATGATCGGGCCTTTCAAACCAGCGCTAGGAGATTTCCGGTATGTATACATCGCATTTGATAAGTTCTCCAAGTGGATCCAGTACAAACCGCTCGTTTCAGCTACTGCAAAGAAAGCAGTCGAGCTCTTTGAAGATATCATACACAGATTCGGTCTCCCGAAAAGCATCATCACCGACCTCAGAACCACGTTTATCGGCCATCATTTTTGGGACTTCTACGAAGACCGGTGCATCTCCATTAAATACATTTCCGTTGCCCATGCTAGAGCCAATGGCCAGGTCAAGCGGGCAAATGGTATGATCCTTGATGCCCTCAAAAAGAGGCTATATCAGAAAGAAGAAAAGCATCCGGGCAGGTGGCTCAAAGAGATACTAGCTGTGGTCTGGGGACTGTGCACTCAAGCTAGTCGCAGTACCGGTGTGTCTCCATATTTTTTGGTCTATGGCTCAGGGGCCATACTACCAGCGGATATTGCCTTCCGAGCACCTAGGGTGAAAATTATGATGAATAGCAAGCCGCAGCTGTTCGGACAGAGGACATCGACCGGGCCGAGGAAGAACACCTAATCACCTATGTCCGCACAGCTAAGTATCTAGAAGGCTTGTGGAGGTACTATAACCGCAACGTAAAAGGTCGTTCATTCACCGTCGGCGACCTCGTTTTCCGCAGAAAACAAAAGACCAAAGGGTTGCACAAGCTCTCCTCCCTTGGGAAGGGCCTTACGTCGTCAAAGAGGTCATTCGACCAAGCTCTTATCGCCTATGTGACTTAGATGGGATTGATGTTCCAAACTCATGGCACATCGAGCACCTTATACGTTTCTATCCTTGAAACACTCCAGATATGTACTCTCCACTTTTTGATGAATAAAGTTTTGATCTCCATGATTTGGCTCAATTCCTTTTCTCCATTATGTTTTAATCACCACATACGGACGCCGAGCATCGCAATACTCCATAATGATCTCCAATATGAACTCACCGAAGAGTTTTCTCCTAAATCGCCGAATGATTTCTCCAAATCGCCGACCATGATTTCGCCGAATAAGTTTCTAGAAATCGCCAAATGGTTTTCTCCAAAATCGCCGAACGGTTTTCTCCAAAATCGCCGAACGTTTTCTCCAAAACACCGACAAATTTTCACTGAAAATCACCAAATAAGTGATCTCCAAATCACCGAACATGTTTCCTCTAAATCACCAACATATCTCGCCACACATTTTCTCCAAACCGCCGAACACTCTATTATAAATTTCCAAGATATTTTGCGAATAAGCGAGCAGCCTACTTTCTTTTCTGTTCAATTAAGAAGACCCAGTCTCCGATCTCTCCATACACGTGCTACGGGCTTCGCGCTCTACGTTATGGGTGGTCGGCTACGGTTCCTTGGTCACGCCTGTTTATCCTACACGTGCAAGGGCTCCGCGCTCGATGTTATGGACTACGGGCTAGCGAAGGCCGAATGCTCAGCACAGAACTAATTGCTCGGATGCCGCTTATGCTATCTATATCTTCAAGTTATTTCGATAACCGCCGAGCAACACACGTTCCGCTCTTTTCTCTATGGAGAAGACCCAGTCTCTGATCTCTCCCTACATGTGCTATGAGCTCCGCGATCTGCATTATGGGTGGTCGGCTGTGGTTCCTTGGTCACGCCTGTTCTTCCTACATGTGCTACATGTGCTACGGGCTCCGCGCTCGATGTTATGGACTATGGGTTAGCCGAGGCCATGGGGGTTAGTAGCAAACTAACTGCTCGAACTCTACTTATACACCGTATAAATACTTTATGGTCATAACTACGAAGATTTTTTCGCCGAAATATAATCTGACTGCATACACATGCACTTTATAACATTTATCATGTATATAAGTGTTTTTTGCGCTTCCACGCATTCTAAGTGCACTGTCCAGAAAAATACAGATGATATCCACCGAGAAGATCATTGCGCTCCGCCATTGCCGTCCGTCTCACCGAACAGGTCTATATTGCCGACCAACTTCTTCGCTGTGTCTTCCACCTCATCCTCCAGCTGCTGGGTCTCGCTTCGCTCAGCCCCTCGACGTACCCGCCCCCTATCGCCTGAAGGTTAGTGGCTAGATAGTGGGACCGAACCACAACAAGGGTGTGGGTAGTGGCGGAAACAACAGCATCGCGATTGAAGCTCTCCCACGCCGTCTTGCATCTTTCGATGACGATGTCTGGGTGTAGCGGCCTGCCGTCGGGCTGAGGAGCCACTTCTGGTTTGACACAGTCGAGCACTGGGTTGATTCCAGTAACTACGACATCAAATCTGTCCCTCTGGGTCCGAGCGTCCTGCTCCAGCACATCGAACTGTGCCTTGACCCTCCGACGGTAGTCTGCAAGCATTACAAAGTTCCATCAAGTAAGAGAGTTAATTTATCAGCACCCCCGACCAGGGAGTACTCACCATTCAGCTCCTCATCCAGTTTGTTCGCTCGCCCTGTTTCTTTTTCCTTCACCTCTCGGAGTTGTTCGAGGGCCTGGCGCAGCTGTCCGAGCACCACATCTTGCTCTACAAGTACAACAATCATCACCAAAAGTACGCGTATCCAACTATGCAAAGCACTTTCGCTGGTCACACATACCTTTCTTCTGCTCGGATACTTTCTGTAGCTTTTCCACCTGCTCAGAAGCATTTTTCAGTTGTGTGGAGGCAGTGGCAAGCTGCTCGGATTTGTTGCACAACTGTTCTTTCGCAGTCGCCAGCTACTCAGACAGGACCCCTTTCTGGTGCTCCAGGTCCAGCGCGTTGGATTCAGCGAGGTCCCGCTCGTGCTGGGACCTTTGGGTGTTTTTCTCCAAGAGGTTCATCGCCTCCTTGAGTTTTCAGTTCTCTTTAGCGAGAGGCACCATCCTCTTTATTAACTGGTGCCGATGCTCGGCAGTCCGAGTTATCCCCTGAAAAATAACAATAACAATGATGGAGTTTGATCTCAAATGTCAAAGACAAATACTCATGATTCAACACTAACCTCGATTTGTTTTACTACTTCGGCGAGGGCGGATTTCAGCTGCCTCATCTCCTTGGGGGTGTCCTCCTCCTCGACAACTACCACCTCATCACCGTGTCTGTGGAAGATTCGGACGGATTGGGTTTGAGGCTCAGCACGAATGATCTCCTCCACCACGTCCTCCTCTTCCACAGGAGCTGGCAGCACCACCGGTGGACTCTTTGGCTGGACTGCGGGTCTGACCATGCCCTGCACCACTTTAGGAGGTGCCATTAGCTCCTCACATGCATCTGGTTCCGTCGACCCGTACTCTGGTGCAATGCCGGCAGCTCCAGTTTCAGCTCTCGAGGGTCCGGCAGTACCCGCCATTGCTTCGCGTGTTATCGCCGACCCATCCTCCGCTGACGCCGACCTCTCGTCGTCTCCAAGTTCACCCGCAGTGGTCGTTAACTTCTCCGCCGGATGCCGAGCACCCGGGGACCCCGACATGGGGGCTGCCGGCGTTACCTCCGCCTTGGGATCAGTCCAAGGCTTCTTGTCAGTCTAGGTGGATGGTTTTGGACCCTCCGTATGCCTTGTGCTACATCAGATCATTTGGTTAAGCACCAAAAACACTAAGATAAGATAACAAAGTAACTCCAACACGAGGATACTCACCGCTTGGTCTGTCGGTGCACTTTTTTGAATCGGCGATGCCTACCGGAGCCCCTAGGTGTGGCTGTGGGGTCGACCCCCGTGCTTGGGGGTGGAGGTCTTGTCTCCTCCAAGGTCGGCCTCTGATCCGCCTGCTGCTCCGGGGTTTCCTCCGCCCATCGCTCCGGATTTATCTCCGTCTGCTGCTCGGGGGCGCCTGTCGCCTGCTCAGTGGGGATTTGTGTTGTCTGCTGCTCGGGGACTTCTTTGTTCCCCCTTGATTGCTCCTCCATGCGTGTGCTGTGTGAAGGCGTCTGCACGCTCGGAGGAGGAGCAACTAGATCTTCATTGTCATTAGACCACTCGATCACCGTGGCCCTCCGCGTTCGAGTGGTCTGGTCGCCACCAAGCGAGATGCCGCCCGGTTCACGAGGAGCGGCAGCCGCCATCTTCCTCTTCTTTTGGGCCGGCTCTCTCTGCTGCTGCCGTTTCCCCTAGGATTTCTCCAACACCGGGGACTCACCGTGTGATCAACATCCGTATCTCTGGATTCCGATGAGATACCAATGGAACTCTCTTCAGGTTGTACTATTGGTCGGGCGTCCACTGCTAGCGGCCAATTGGCTCTCGGCACGCCTGAAAAGTACACTGCCCTTTCCTACGAATGGATCTTTGCATAAGTAAGTCAGTCCCCTGCTCGACAACCATCAATTGAACAATGCAAACTGAGATGGTTACCTGAGGAGGCAGGTTGGTACAGTTGAAGGCCTTCGTTTCCTTCGGTTAGCTAAATGAGGCATTGGAGGTGAATAGCTCTATGACCCGGCTTATCACTTCTTTCCTTGATAGCCGTTCAGTACTCTCCCGGGTCCCGTCATCGACACCCCTGTAGTCAAAGCCTAGATGGGCCCTCTCTTTGCAGGGCTGGACATGGCATACTATGAAGCTTACTGCCACTAGTTCACCTCTCAACTCCACACCTTGAATCAAGTCAAGGAGATCCTTCACTTGCTCCATGTCAACACTGTTTGGTCTCTCCGACCAGTTACTCTGGTTCTCTGGGATACGGTGGACGTCGTAGTAGATTGCCGGGTGGCTCTGTTTCATGTAGAACCACTTGGAATTCCACCCTTTCAGAGAAGTGTTCAGCGGTACGTTAATATACTCGCTAGCCATTCCGTCCCGGAGTTGCAGATATACGCCGCCGACCACCTTGGAGCCACCGCCGCCTTTCTTCTTCAACCAGAACAGGTGTCTGAAGAGGTTGAAGTGCGGCAGAACCCCTAGAAACACCTCATAGAAATGAATAAAGATCGAGATGTGCAATACGGTGTTGGGGTGGAGATTGCACAGACTAATCGATCAAAATTCTAACAGATCTCGCAGAAAAGGATGAACAAGGAACCCCAACCCACGCCAGAAATAATCCTCAAAGACTACAACTTCATCATTGTTAGGCATTGGAAAGGGCTCACCGCTGGCTGGCCGCCATCCAACGGTGACGCGGTCAGGAAGCACGCCCGCCGTCACCAATCTCTCGAGCTCCGCTTCCCCCATGCGCAACGACGCCCACTCTTCGTCATGACTGGCTCCGGCACCTGTCTTCTTTGGGCTCGCGTTCTTTAGATTCACAGCTCTCCTCTTCGGCGCCATCACTTAGATCTGGATGGTGGCTCACACCGGCAGAGTGTGTGGGTGCGAATCTGGAAGTGTGACGACTGAGGAGGAAGATGAAGTGGCGAAGTGGCAAAGGTGGGAGCGTGGGGGGTAGCGACGCCGTTATAAAGTGTTTTCCCCACCCTTTCGCATTCGAGGGTTTTTGGGAAACCATTCCCGCAGTCTGCGCTGTTCCGAATTCTCCAACGCGGTTTAATGGGCCGCAACCTGGGCTTTCGCGCAACCGTAGCCCACATTGCTCATTTATCGCCGCCGTTTGTTGTTACTCACCGATTAATCGCCGATTTCTCCACCATTTATCGAGGCTTAGTAACCGTTACTGTATAGCCGTTGCTCCGATTTTCCTACACGGTTTGATTTCTCCGATATCTTCGCTTGGAGCCCGGGGACTGGCTGCTTGCTCGGCTGGTTTTCTATTGTTTTTTTTGCTTTGGACCCTGGCACCACATGACTACGTCATCTACTATCAGGCTCGGGGACTAAGTGGGCACACTTCACCTCGCGGTGAATGTGCTTGTTTTTTCTAGAAGACTCCGTGCCTCTTGAAGCAAAAGAAAGTTATCTTCTTTCCTCATGGTCGGACTCTAAGTGGGCACACTTGGTCCACTACGAAGAAATTTTCGATTCTGGACTAGAGCTCCTTACACCCTTATGGCAAGCCATACTTGGGATATGCTGCTCCGCTGCGGGTCACGCTGCTCGTCGATGATTGCACGCTGCTCGGCGACTGCTCGGTGACTCATCACAGTGGTCGGACCATGAGTCGAACTGCTTGGCTTTCGTCTGCACTTGCTCGAACACGCTTAGGACGGCGTTGCACAATGGGTACAAGGCGCTCGGGGACAAGCTATGGGGGGTATGACCCCGGATACCCACGACAGACCACATGGGCTGTGCCCTCAGGGGTGGCCCAGCCCACAAGATGAAGCCTTGCGGGACACGATTCTGCTCGGCGCCTCCCGCAAGATATGGGAAGGATATCTTGAAGATATTACGAGATCTGATAGCATACGTATGATCCCATGATTCTTGTAATCTGTTATTACTTTCCGGTTATCTCTCAGATCTAACCGACTTGTAACCCTACCCCGGACTATATAAGGCGGGTAGGGACCCCCTCCAAAATCACGGCATATCATACGATAGCTAATACAAACCAACAGACCACAGGAGTAAGGTATTACATCATACTGATGGCCTAAACCTGTATAACTCGTGTGTCTCTGTTGCCTTCTTATTCTTGATCACGCGCTCCTCTGCCGATCAATCTACCTTCGTGGGATACCCCTCGGAGGACTGCCGACGATATTCTATCGACACATTCCAATCAACAAAACCACTAAAGACAAGGCAGAGAGGACCTGTTAGCTATAAAAAGTGGAGTGGGCCATTGGTGGCTCATGCACCCATGCAATCAATCGAATTCAAATTTTCAGGTGCACTACACATTTGAAATGCATGGTGTCCTCACTGGTAGAGAATAGAGCTTTACTCCCAGTGGGGAACCCCCTCTAGTCCTGGTTCCCCACTCGGGAGCAAGCATCCGGGGCTAAAGGGGGGTCCTTTAGTCCCGGGTCAGGAACTGGGAGTAAAGGAGGACCTTTAGTCCCGGTGGGTAACACCAACCGGGACTAAAGGTGCCTCCTGACATGCCACGATGGCCGGCACCTTTAGTCCCGGTTGGTAGTACGAACCGGGACTAAAGGTTTTTTTTTCTTTTTTCTTTTCTTTTCATTTTTTGTTTTCTTTTCAAAATAGGTTTTGAAGTCATATTGTATCTTGCTGCTAATTATACATTTATACGCGCGTATAGTATGTTTGGGTTCAAGCACAATGAACGTATTAAATCACACAATGCAAGCATAGAAATATATATATATATATATATATATATGCATGCATGCATCATATATATATTTACATGCATGCATGCATGCATGCATATGTGTATTTTACATTATATTATTTCATGTGCATATATTACAAAAGATTGCATTACAGTTGTTGTGATATATAACAAGTTTCCTCTCATCCTCTAACTTGGCTTCCATGGCAGTGTTGGGTCGAAGTAGAACTCGCCCTTGGAATCGATGACCTGCTCATTAAAAAATCCGGCTATAGACTCTTGAATTGCTTTGATTTGGTCTTGCCGTATGACCTTTTCCTCCAACCATCGAGCCTACAGGTTTGAATTAAAGGAAAATAAATTAATATATGTACATATATATATAAAGACATAGTAACACAATCAATAATAATAATTAAATGAATATATAGTGTATTTTAACGTACTTTGAGTCTCTCTGTAGGAGTTCTTTGGGAGACCACCTTGATAAACTTGCAAACATAGTAACCACAGTAGTTGTTCCCCTGTTCCTGCCTCAGACACCACTTTACGAGAAAAAGATTTGTCATCCAATCTGGTGATCCGGTGAAAGCTATATGTTTAATTAATAAAGATGATGCGATTTAGGGGACTTACTTTCAAAGGGATTACATTCAGTGGCGCTTTGCATTTTCCCATGTGTTGCTTCTCAATAAAGGTTTTCCAAACACTACCCAATAAAAAATTTGCCACGTCATCAGATATAGTTAATCATCATGTTTGTGTGTATATATAGTTGCTAGAGATACCAAAATTACCTCTGGATAATATCTATCATATCTTGGTAGTCTTGTTGTGGTTTTCTCATCGAGTCATAGATTATCAAGTGACTTTTCACCAGATCGATGTCCATCAATATCCAGTGATTGCTGCATGTGTTTATAGGATATAACGCATAACACTCATTAATTAACTAGAATCAACATATGAGCCATTAAGGATGATCAACATTATTAACACTCACTTGAAGTTGTAGGGAAAGAGTATATCCTTCTTGTGGCGTTGGTTCACTAAGAAGTTCATGAGGTTACTCTCTGACTCAGACTTCTAGTTAGTCTTTGGAGTAACTGGGTCTTTGAATACTATATGGGGATCAACAAAACCAATTTCATTGCAGCCTACCTTTCTGAGCTCTGTCATTGTAAATCTGCATATATATAGTACTTGTTAGGATAATTTATATGCATATACACACATATGATGAGTTTAATAATAGATCGAAAGAATTATTACTTATAGGCAATAGCGACTAATGATAATTTTGTCCAGAGAGGTCGGTGGCATAGTTGATGAAATTCGCAAAGTCAACATACATAACATCATCGCATACGGAACCAATGTTTGTCTCTAATTTCGACACAACGCAGAAGTCTTCACGGTAGGCCTTTGCATGTACCACTGTTTAGCGGTACATTTGCGTCCCCAGATCGAGATAAGGCTTGAGGGTTGTATAGACTCTGGCCTAGTATAAATTTTTTCTTCCACATATCAACCTCTGCCGCACTCTTAATGTTTTCATCACCAAACATCTGGTAAAGGTCGAGACCAGTCTCATCAATAAATTCACCAAGGTGATCCAAATTCGAACCATAAATTCGAACCATATTTGCCTGATGCATTAATCATAAATTCGAACCATATTCATTACCAACAACTAGCGGGGGGACTAATTGGTGCGATTGTTGTCCGAGTTGGGCAACTCCTTTCCCTGCCCGCTTCTTTTTCTGTGCCGCCTCAATTGACTTGGTGAGAGTGCGGTCATAGTCCGTTAACGTTGATTTGGACGGCTTACGAGATTCCCGTTGTTGTTGCTAGTAAGAAGCCACCTTTTTTCTTAGAATATTTGGAGCTACGAAGAAGTACGGTTTCTCCTTGCTTCTTGATTCTTTTTAAGTTTGTCATAGAATCTAGACATATCTTTTTTATATGCATCAGTTCCTTCTTCCTTCTCTTCAGATATTATTTTGGGAATAGCCCTTGGTTTCACGGTGGCTTTCTTTGCCGGCGGGGACTGGTTCTTCGTTTGCGGGGCTGGCCTCTTGCTAGCACTTGGCTTCTTGGTAGGCGGGGGCAGGGGAGGCGTTGGAGACCTCCTTGGAGGTGGTGGCAGCAGTGTTGGAGACCTCCTTGGAGGTGGTGGCTGCAGCGTTGGAGACCTCCTTGGAGATGGTGTGGATGCAGCCTTGCCTTCCAACACAATGTCATCGTGCAGAGCACTATGATGATCTGGCGATTGAACAATTGGATTTAGGTTGGGGGAGGATCTGCTACAAAAAAAGGAATGACATATTATTATGAGCAGATTGTTAATTATTTAAGCCAATATAAATTAATGATGTAGTGTTTTCATCTGCACCTATGGTGAGGTAGTTCAGGAGGAGGTGGAGCCGACATCCCGGGAATGATGATGTAGCGCTTGCACCATAGAATGAATGTCTTCTCTACTTCTCCTAGAGTCTTCTCACCATCACCTCCAGGAATGTCAAGAGGCAAATCACTAAAACCTTTTTTAGCTTTATCTACCGAGATGGTAGCATATCCTTCTTGGATTATATTCCCATGAATCCTTGGTGTCTTGGTTTGGTCGATAGGATTAACAAGACCTATAGCCACCTTGATTGTGGAATTCCCCTTCGGAATGTGTAGCTCACACGATGTACAAGGTTCAGTGACGTCATCCACAGGGAAGCGCAGTCCTGTGTCCCCTTGATTTGGTATCTCCGTGGAAGCGCAGCTGCTTTTCAACTGAACAGATTGGCTAATGTTGATTCCTGGCTCTGATGCCTGCTTGCTTGCACTCACTGCTATTTGCACTTGCCTTCTGATTTCCTCCTGCATTCTCGCTTCAAGGTTTTTTTCCCGCTCCTGTGCTTCACGCACCGCTTCCTCCAACCTCTGGAGCCGCTGTGCCTCTTCTTCCTTCTTTCTCTAGCGGCTTCTGTAGTAAGGACTGTCCTAAGGGAATCCATGCTCCCACAAGACACTTCCTTTGCCTCTAGTTCGGCCACCTTGTTCAATAGTCCCGATGGCGTATGTCAGCTCATCCTTCTCTCTGTTGGGCCTGAACACACCACTAGCAGTAGCTCTCTAAGCATAAAACAATCTTTCTGCTACTTCTTGTAGTCTTGCACCATAAACGCACTTCCCTGTCTCCTAGTCCAGTGTTCCCCCATGAGCGAAAAACCAATTCTTTGCACGCTCTCCCCACTCGAGTGATTCGGGTGTGATACCCTTGGCAAGAAGGTCTGCTTCCATTTTATTCCACTTCTTAATGGCAGTCAGGTAGCCACCTGATCCCAAGTTATGGTGGTATGTCTTCTGTTGGGCATTACGTTGATTCTTTATCACCCGACTCACACCCTCTTCCGACGTCATATACTGTACAAACTCATCCCAATAGGGCCTCTGCTTTGAGATCAGGCCTGGGACAGTAAAATCTGGTGCTATGTTCTTCTTGACATATGTCGTGTATAGGTGTTTCTTCCAAGTCTGAAACTGGGTGGCCATCTTCTTCATTGCCCAATCCCTAACTCGCTCCTTCAATTCATCACCATCTATTACATCATCATAACCATCTGTTTGGAGCGTGAAATGTACCAAGACATCTTTCCAAATTAACGTCTTGTCACGATCGGAGACAAAACTGATATGAGGAGCATTGGTCTTCTTCTTCCATTCGCGGGTACTGATCGGGAGCCGGTCTCGTACAAGGTAACCATAGTGGTGCATGAATTTTGTTTTATTTGGCCCCACCCGGTTCGCCTGTATCCACATTGAAGTCCAAGATGATGAAGCGGCCCTCCAATGGCTTTTTGGGACCTCGAACATTTTTACTCTTCGTTGTAGTTGTTGATGTCGATCCAGAGGGCTACAAAACATAAACATTATTTTTAATGTCATGAGCACACATAAGACATATGATAATTATATAGCTAATAATAAAAAATATATACTTGGCCAATATGTTGTTGCTCATTTTGTTCAAGAGCTAAGTACTGACTCCCGTCATCTGCATCCTCTTGCACATTATTTTTAGCACCATCATCGCCGGCAACTTGAGTGCCAGTGTTGATCAAATTCATCATCAACTCCTCCTCATCCATGTTTCTCGGGTCAGCCATCTAGCTTCAAAAAACAAAACCAATATATAGTATGTCAAATCTTTGCTTACATGCGTAAAATCTATGAATAATATGCATTATTAAATCTTGCCCCTCGGTCACGGACGCAATTCTAGGGCGGCGGTGCTCTGCCGTATAAACCCTAAACCCTAAACGAGTAGGTTTTGATGGCTGAAGGTTGGTTTGTATGATAAGAAGAATCAGGAAGCGAGTAGGTTTTGGTGGTGGTCCCGCCTGAAATAAAAGGGGGGCGTCGCTACGCATTAGGTTTTATTAAACAGAAAATAGCGAGCCTCGCCTGAAAGAAAGGGGCATCGTTGCGCGTCAAGTTACTAAGAACAATAAACGATGAGCCTCGCCTAAAAGAAAAGGGGGGCGTTGCTGCAAACCAAAGTGACAACAAAATCGCACTGCATCCTGACTTGTCTAGTAAACAGCTCCAAATAATGTTTACAATGATTGGAATCCTCGAAGAGGTTCACAACAACACGCCAAAAATGATTGAACGAGGGCAGCGGAACCGGCCTAAACCCTAGGGTGAACGAGGGCGGCGGTGCTCTGCCCTATAAACCCTAAACCCTAGGGCGAACGAGGGCGGTGGTGCTCCGCTGTATAAACCCTAAACCCTAGGGCGAACGAGGGCGGCGGTGCTCCGCCGTATACATAGAAACGCATGGTGCTTATAGAGGGCGCGTATACACTAGAATTTTTTTCTGTTCCTTTGGCACTTTCTTTCTTATAATAGTTAGCGCGACAGAGAATAATGCCCGTCTAAACGCCGTGTGCGACGTGCCATGAAAATTAGTTAAGTATATGTTTGGGTTTGTGATCGATACACACATTTGTTGACATATGTACGTATGCAAACCAAAGTGACAACCAAAGTTTCAGTAGCTACTGTATCGTGCCATGAGTGAACTTGCCATGAGTGAACTTGCCTAAAACAGTGTGTTTCATGCATGGAGATGGAATAAGGCGGATCCGAGCAAGCACAGCGTGCTCCTCATCATCGATCTGTTGGTCACGGTGTAGCCTGGACATGGAATGGAGCAAGCAGCGTATACCTTGGGAATGGAGGAGAGGAAGCACAGCGTATACCTTGGCGGCCTCGTCGTCGCACCGTGTCAACATGGCGAGGGTACATACGGTACCGGTGTGGCCGCACATCTGGCGGGGGTGGCCGGGCAGCAGTGGTGCCGCAAGGTCATTGGCGCGCGGGGTGGCGTGGGGACCGTGGACGCGCGCGAGGCGGTGGCGACAACCGACGTCGGGCGGGGTGGCGGCGGCGTCCTCGGTGTGGCGGGCCGAGTGGCGTGCGCATAGGGGGAGAGGAATCAGCGAAGAACGCAAGGAAGAAGATGGCAGTGGTATATATATGCCACACCCCTTTACTCCCGGTGCCATCCCCCCACCGAGAGTAAACGCCCTTTACTCCCGGTTGGTAATAAGCACCAGGAGTAAAGGTTTTTTTGGCGGGCCACGAAACTACAGCCCACCTTTACTCCCGGGTGGGCTTCCAACCCGGGAGTAAAGGTGGGCTGCAGTTTCATTTCCCGCGTGTTTTAAGCAAATTTTTTTAATAGCAATGCAATAGTCTTGTTAAATACATAGTAAATTAAATAAAAGGCATAAAATTATTTTGTTAAAAATATGGATTTTCTTTTTCTTTATTGCACATAGAAAAAATCGATAACCTAACTTTTTTTATTTTTTGTTACAATTATAAAACATAATGTAACAAATATTTATTATTTCGTTAATGCAAAAATGTAGTGTTTAATTAAAATTATTAAAACTATTGGTTTTGGATAGGAAATTTGTTTTCACATCATTTTAACGTTAATATTTTAATTTTTCATCACTCAATATCCTAATTTACCTTTTTGAGAGAGAAATCCCACCAAATCAAACATTGATTTAATTTGAAACATGACATAATAAACATCTGAATTCACAATTATTACATAATATCTCAAACACACACTACATTAAATCACTATATCGTCAAGTGGGCACAGCAGTGAACTTCTTCTTTACGTATGTCCCTTGGTTATGATCACGTCGTAACCATGGTGTGTCCTCATCATTTACCAAGATGCTAGGGTCTTTGTTCACTTTGAAGGGCGGAATTCGGTCATCCTTTTCATAATCTTCTGACATGTCCGACTTGTCCTCAATTCCCACGATGACTCTTTTCCCTGAAAGAACTATGTGTTGCTTTGGCTCTTTGGTTGAGTCATTATCGTTTTTCCCTCTTTTTGGTTTGGTAGACATATCATTGACATAGAACACCTGATTCACATCCTTGGCAAGGACGAATGGTTCATCTTTATACCCAATATTACTAAGGTCTACTGTTGTCATATCATACTCATTGTCTACTGTTACCCCGCCTCCGGTCACCTTGACCCATTGGCACTTGAACAATGGGATCTTCAAAGTAGGTGCATATTCTAGTTCCCATATTTCATCTATGCGTCCATAATATGTCTGCTTATTCCCATTCGGGTCTATGGCATCTATGCGGACACCACTGTTTTGGTTGGTACTCCTTTTATCTTGGGCTACTGTGTAGAATATGTTCCCATTTATCTCGTACGCTTTGTATGTGACGATATGCCATGATGGTTGCATAGCCAATAAATACAGTTGCTCATGGATGCTCTCATCACCTTGACATTTTTTTCGCAACCAACCGCCGAAATTTTTCATGTGCTTACGCGTAATCCAAGCTTCAGTCTTCCCTGGAAACTCGGATCATAAGAGATCCTTGTGTGTCTCAATATACGGATCTACCAAAGAGGAGTTCTGTAGAACTATGTAGTGCGCTTTATTGAAATAATCATCATCCGTACCAATATATGTTTTCCTCCCTAGTGTCCCCTTTCCGCTTAGGCTCCCCTCATGTCTCGATTCAGGAACACCAATCGAGTCAAGGTCGGGAATAAAGTCAACACAGAACTCAATGACCTCTTCTGTTCCATAGCCCTTGGCGATGCTTCCTTCTGGATGAGCATGGTTGTGAACATATTTCTTCAGGACTCCCATGAATCTCTCTAAGGGGAACATGTTGTGTAGGAACACAGGACCGAGAATGAAAATCTCCTTGACTAGGTGAACTAGGAGGTGTGTCATGATATCAAAGAAGGAAGGAGGGAACACCAACTCAAAGCTGACGAGACATTGAACCACATCATTCTGTAGTTTAGCTAGATCAGTTGGATCAATTGCCTTCTGAGAAATTGCATTGAGGAATGCACATAGCTTCACGGTGGCTAGACGTACATTTGGAGGTAGAATTCCTCTTAATGCAACTGGAAGTAATTGCGTCATGAGAACATGACAGTCATGGGACTTTAAGTTACATAATTTCTTCTCTGGCACATTTATAATACCCTTTATATTCGAGGAGAATCCAGATGGTACCTTGATGTTGTTTAAGCATTCAAACATGATTTCCTTCTCCTCTTTGCTTAGAGTGTAGCTGGTAGGACGTAATAATGGCGTCCATCATCTGTCTTCTCTGGATGCAGGTTGTCTCTTTCTCTCAAACAACGTAGGTCCTGTCGTGCTTCAAATGTGTCCTTAGGCTTTCCATACACACCCATGAAGCCTAGCAGGTTCACACAAAGATTCTTCGTCAGGTGCATCACATCGATCGAGCTGCAGACCTCTAGGACTTGCCAATAGGGTAGGTCCCAAAATATGTACTTCTTCTTCCACATGGGTGCGTGACCGTTAGCGTCGTTCGGAATAGGTTGGCTTCCATGTCCTTTTCCAAAGATGACTTTCACATCATTGACCATATCGAGTACATCCTCACCGGTTCAGTTACGAGGCTTGGTCAGGTGGTCTGCCTTCCCTTTAAAATGCTTGCCTTTCTTTCTTACGGGGTGATTTGTAGGAAGAAATCGACGATGGCCAAAGTACACGACCTTTCAACATTTTTTCAAGAATACACCTCTAATATCACCAAAGCAGTGTGTGCATGCATTATATCCCTTATTTGACTGTCCTGAAAGATTACTTAGAGCAGGCCAATCATTGATTGTTATGAACAACAATGCTCGTAGATCAAAGTGTTCCTGTTTGTACTCATCCCACACACGTACACCTTCTTTATTCCACAAAATGAGAAGTTCATCAATAAGTTGTCTCAGGTACACATCGATGTCATTGCCAGGTTGCTTCGGGCCATGGATGAGCACAGGCATCATAATGAACTTCCGCTTCATGCATAACCAAGGAGGAATGTTGTAGATACTTAGAGTAACAGGCCAAGTGCTATGACTACTGTTCTGCTCTCCAAAAGGATTGATACCATCTGTACTTAAAGCAAACCTTAAGTTTCTTGCGTCATTTGCAAACTCCGGGAATTCTCTGTCGATTGCTCTCCACTGGGACCCATCAGCAGGGTGTCTCAACATATTGTCTACCTTATGGTCTTCTTTGTGCCATCGCAATAATTTTGCATGTTCTTTGTTTCTGAACAGACGTTTCAAGCGTGGTATTATAGGAGCATACCACATAACCTTGGCAGGAATTTTCTTCCGCATGGACGTTCGCCTCAACATCACGGGGTCATCTCACACGATCTTATATCGCATGATGATGGCATACCGGGCATGCATCCAATTTCTCATACTCTTTTGCCACAGTACAGGATGCGATCATTAGGACATGCATGTATCTTCTCAATTTCTAGCCCCATAAGATGGACAACTTGTTTTGCTTTCGTAGGTAGTGGCGGGCAATTCATTGTCCTTCGGAAGCATCTTCTTTTGGATTTTTAGTAACTCTCCAAATCCCTTGTTAGATACACCATTCTTTGCCTTCCATTGCAGCAATTCTAGTGTGGTTCCCAACTTTTTCTGCCCTGCATCACAAGTTGGGTACAACAATTTGTTGTGATCTTCTAGCATCGCTCGAACTTGATCTTCTCCTTTTCACTTTCATATTCTCTTTAAAGCGTCACGAATGACTCGACAAAGATCATCAATGAGCTCATCTTCTGTGGCTACCTCTTCTTTAGCTTCTCCCATTGCAGTATCATTGAAGCACGCACCATCGGGAATAATATCATTATCGTCCCATTGTTCTTCTTCACCTTCTTCCATTACAACGCCGGTTTCTCCGTGCTTCGTCCAACAAATATAGTTTGGCATGAAACCCGACTTGAACAAGTGTGAATGAAGAGTCCTTGAGCAAGGATATTCCACCGTATTCTTACATATGGCACATGGACAGCACATGAAACCGTCGCGTTTGTTTGCCTCGGCCGCACGTAACAAAGAATGCACGCCGTCAATGAACTCTTGGGAGCGGCGATCAGCATTGTACATCCAATGCCGGCTCATCTGCATTACATGACATAAATACCATATTAAAACCTAGATCATAATTAATTATTTATACAACATGTGTGCCACCACAAAAGGTACAAATTTATGAAAGCATCGCTACAATGTAGACAATCCCAACTACCACTAAAAGAACTAAAGCTAAAATACATTTCAGGAGCACAAGGATTTCGCGACCAATCTCAACTAAAACAGACAGATCCCCGATTGTGCAACATCTTTGGGCTTCTTCGGCTGGATCACTGCCTCATTAGCCGTCGTATCTGCCTGTTGTGCAAGATATTTTTACATGAGTTCAACATACTCTTCCTCCCAGTAGAAGCCTGAACATCGTCCACTGCCATCCCACTAAAATTAAAACAAAAAATTAGAACTTTAATCACAACCATCATGAAAATAGGTATAAACTAACCATAATCATTAAATATGATAAAATAACTCATATTGCGATCCGGACACTTGTAGAAGATACGATCCTTGTTGGGACCCTCCTTCTTCACTCGGTACTCCATCACAATCTTCGTCTCATCACGACACTTGCCATATGGAATGAGAGGGAGGCCCGGCCTAAGTCGCTTTGGAAACCCATGTGAGGCCGAGGACCCGGAAGCAGTTGCCATCTACTCTCTATACTCATTTTTTAATACACTATAAATTTCTCATTTTATAAACAAATAAATTAAGAAACTATAAAATTATCTATATCTCAAAAACATGTTTTAATAAATAACCATCCGTACTAGTTGACCTTGCTTACGTGATCATCTCGACGAGCATGTCTCCACCGGACGGCACCGTACTTGGTCAAGGAAGAGCTCCGATTCTACGAGGAAGGGAACATGCTCGCCGAGATGAACACGGTCTGCAAGTTCAACTAGCTACTTTAACCTTCTTTCATGTAAATATGCAAGCTTGAAGTGATTTTGAGCTCAAATTGCTTACAAATGAAAAAAAACCACAATAAAGAACTATATATATATATAGTGAAAAAAATGAGATAAGACAATGGTGAAAAATGAGAGTATGAGATTGATAACCTTTACAACTGAAGAATCGACGGAGGAATCGAAGAATGGATGGAGGAACAATGGAGGGAGGGAGGAAGCAAGAACACTAGTGCAGTGAGCTTCAAAATGTGCTGAGCACGGGCTCGGGAAGGAAGAAGGAGACGGTCGGAATATAAAGGGGGGACCTTTAGTCCCGGTTGGTGGATCCAACCGGGACTAAAGGTAACTTTCCAACCTCCGGGCGCAGCCACGACCCGGGAGTAGACCTTTACTCCCGGTTGGAGCCACCAACCGGGAGTAAAAGTATACCTTTAGTCCCGGTTGGTGGCTCCAACCGGGACTAAAGGTCCCTGCCACCTCTGCCTGGCGTAGTAGTCGTTGGGCAGGGACCTTTAGTCCCGGTTGGAGCCACAAACAGGACTAAAGGTATCTCTAGTCCCGGGTGTAAAAAATGCCGGGACTAGAGCCCATTTTGACCGAGGATCAAAGGTCTGTTCTCTACTAGTGCCTTGCATTACAATGAAATCTAAGTGACTAGTCAACATACATTGCTAACTGTCTAAGCTTCTTTATTTGCTGCAATACCAATATCTGATTTTTTCTTTCTATTGGTAGGCTGTCAAAAGTGTTCGTGTAAAATTATAGGGGCTACTTTTTCGTACAATACAAAACTGAATAATTTGATTTTTGTTCTTACAAAAAATCTACATACATACTACATAGCAACAGCTAAGGACAATTTCAATATCAATGCAACTATTGATACATGATTATTGTACCTAAATAAACATCAATTTAGATGTTACAGCCTTACGCACACTTAGCACAGATCTTAGCAGCCAGGAACGGGAACGTGGGGACGTTCCACATTTCGGGAACATCGTCCCTTTTCGTGGAATGGGAACGTGATGGAACATCATTCCGAATATCGATGGAATGTGATCCACATCACAGGAACACCGATGGAACGTGAGGCCCAAAATTCAAGTGATGAAAGAAGAAAAAAGAGAGGAGAGGCCACACTGGGAAGTTTAATTATCTATTGATCTTT
Organism: Miscanthus lutarioriparius; assembly: GCA_904845875.1. Taxonomy (NCBI): domain Eukaryota; kingdom Viridiplantae; phylum Streptophyta; class Magnoliopsida; order Poales; family Poaceae; genus Miscanthus; species Miscanthus lutarioriparius. The sequence continues at coordinate 28,912,791 of CAJGYO010000015.1, forward strand.
ATTATTTTTTTAGACCTTTCTAAGTCTTATGTTTAGTGAACACTTGTGCTACTTAATTCGTTCATGATATCAACCAATTTAATTAGGATCATGTTCATCGTTCTGGGAACATGTTCCATTTACACTTGGTACACGTTTAATTAATCGAAGGAACGAGATCAAGCTGTATACCCTCTTCATCCTAGATTTATTTAGAGCAATAAAGAACATCAGCTTTATCTCCAATTTAATAACAATATCCTTGTCTATCATCAGCGTATATATATATCCATTTTCCTTAGGCAAGTTTGGATATTGCCAATGCTTTTATGTTCCTTCATGCACCTACTGTGAGCACTTGAAACCTTGGAACAGACAACATTTTCTCTCTATCTCCTGATGAAATTAACACAATTATTAATCTAGTCCAACTTGCATTCTTTTTTATTTGGCGTGGTAGTGGGGTCAGCCTTTTGGTCGTCAATAGTCTTTCCATGATGACAGCCACTGAAAGTAGGTCGATAAAATGTTTGCAAAAGAAAAGTGAAAGAGGAAAAGACCAATAATATAAGTAAAGAGAGAAATAAAGAGTGCCAAGTTCACGTCACATGGACAAAAGAAAACACAGAATTTCTATCCTAACATTAATGCGCACAAGATCGTGGTCTGGAAAAACGTAGTAGCAGCTTATGTGACAATTCATCAAGATTTTGTAAGGAAAAGCGCTTTATTATCCGAAAACGACTCTGGAGATTCTGTTGTGATATATGCAAGAAAATATAGGGTGAAGAAAATATCTACTCACTCCGCCGGGACCTTCGTACCGCACCTCGCCCCTTCCGCACGGAATCACGCTTGCCTGCCCGCCCGGACGGAACAGAAATAGAGATGGGAACCACCCTTCCTCCGCTCCCCGCGCACGGAACCCGCCCGCCCCCAACCTCGCCTGCCCCAGCCAAGCACGGAAGGGATCGAATAGAACGTGTTTCCCATCCGCCCCCAACGCACTCCCATCGGAAAATTATTTGCAACATCAAACAAAGCTCAATACGAGGTGAAACATCAGAACAAGTCTATTGCAACATCGGAGAGCGACTGCAACAACACAACCAAGCTACTACAATACGAGATGCAACATCAGGAAAAAAATATTAATGCAACAAAGAAAAAATTACTTGTTGCAATAGTAAACCAAAGCTACTACAACAACAGAAACAAAGCGCAATGCGAGATGCAACATCAGAAAAAGACTAATGCAACAAAGAAAAATTACTTGTTGCAACAGCAAATAAAAGCTACTGCAACAACAGAAAACAAAACCACAGTGCGAGATGCAATATCAGAAAAGAAAGACTAATGCAACAAAGAAAAAATACTTGTTGCAACAGTGAAACAACGTACTGCAACAATATAAACAAAAACGCAATGCGAGATGCAACATCAGAAAAAACAAGGCCAATGCAACAAAGAAATATTGCTTGTTGCAACAACAAAACGACACTACTAAAACAACAGAAACAAAAAGCTCCATGTGAGATGCAACATCAGGAAAAAAACTAATGCAACAAAGAAATATTACTTGTTGCAACAGCAAAGCAAGCTACTACAACAGAGCTTGCCGGAACCCTAGCCACCGCCGCGACCCTCAGATCTAGATCCAGGAGGAGGAGAAGGAGGAGAAGGAGGAGGAGAGCTCAAATTCAGATGAGGAGGGGGAGAGAGGAAGACGAGGAGGAGGAGGGCTCAGATCCAGAGAAGGACCCACCTACCTCGCTGGAAGCTGCCGCCATCGCCCTCCTCTCTAGTTGCATGGAGGTCGCGGAGCGAGGGAGGGAGGCAGGGAGGGAGGGAGGGCCGGCTCGCCAGAAGCCACCACCGCCGTCCTCCTCTCCGATGGCATGGAGGTCACGAAGGGAGGGAGGAAGGGAGTGCAAACCGGCGGGTGTGGTAGCGACCTGGATGCGAGCATGGCGTCCGTCCCGGAGAGCAGCAGCGAGCGCAGCAGTGCGGAGGAGCGGAGAGGGGGGAGCGGGAGAGTGGAGCAGAGAGTGGGCGTGGGAGGTCACGGGGACGAGATGGGGTCCGAACAGATAAGGAGCCGGGGGGCGTGTCGCTTCGCTTTGTGGCTCGGTCGAGTCTTATCTAACGCGCGTCCGGAACGTCGGAGGTTTGAGTTATAGCATTACTGTCAAATTATAAGTCACTTTGACTTTTTTTAGTTCATCCATCCATTTTGTTATGTATTTAGACAAATTGTTATATCTAATGCATAGTAAAATAGATGTACCAAAAAATCAAAGTAACTTATAATTTGAAACAAAGGGAGTAGTACGTTCTACCGCACCTCAACACGTATGTGCCATGCAAAAATAATACAGTAATAATAATAATCAAATATGTATATATGTTACGTGAAATAAAAAGGCAAAACGGAAGACTGTTGTGTATATATTTTGGTAGTAAGATCACTATAAATTAATTAATTAAAGAACCAGCAACTTGCAAAACAAAAATAACAAGAGATCGCGAAAGAACGGTGGTGAACTCCTACAGACAAAAGTCTTCTTTTCCTGTGATCATGATGAGCTTCTTCTCACTTTTTTCCGGTGACCGTGTGATGAGCCATGCATGTTCATCGTTCAACCAGAATATTCGCCCCTTGTCAGCATCAGAAGAATCTTCTCACGAAGCATCTGCTGCTGGAACCCCTCCAATTATCAATTAAGCTGATACGCTTCTTTTGCTTTTCGATCAAGGGAACGAAGATTCTTTGAGCTATGATTAGTCCTAATCAACCCCGCTAGTGAATCTGTACATGCTTTATAGCAACATTATACACTTCACAAAAAAAACCGAAAACTTTTGCGTGCCCTTGGAAAGCACGCATGCGTTTGTTTGACTGCTTACAGTCTAAGGACGAACGATCTCAACCATACACAGACTTGGATGGTGTATGTTTCTCTAGTGTATAGCCTTTTTGACTGCATTTAGTGTTAAACAATCTCATGCATGATCGTAGTAATGTATTTGCCCATCTTTGGAAAAGGAATGACAGTTGGATGCACCATTTGCGGTTAGCGTGAGCAGCGCAGCTTTCAGGTCCATGGCATCATCACATTATGATCAACCTACAGTTTATGTATATAGATTGACTAGATATAGAAGATTTTTGACACATGATTTCCGTTAACAGAAATTAACCATTTTCAATATATAACAAAGGGCCTAATAAGTTATTGCAGCGAAGGCAGGGGCGGCTCAGATCACCACTAAACAAACAAAATGCCCGCCTCTGAAAAGTGTTCCTAGAGTAGTCTTACCTAGCAAAACAAGGTATAACAACCAAAAATAAATTCAGAAACCATAATCTGTTTTAATTTCACGTATATCTAGTTACTTTTTTATGTTTCAGGCCAGTGCCAATCCCAACTGTACTGACTTATCCATGTCAAACCAGCCAACCCCAGTTATAAACTTAGGGTTTTAATTACTCCGCACAATGGAACAATAATGTTGTTTTTATGAAACAAATTAAAGTTGACTAAATAAAAAGGATGGTACATCACAAAGTCATGTAGTATATAGGAGTACCGGGTTAACATGTAACAGAAATACTCAAACGCAGTCGCCTGATAAGCTGCTTATCAGTCAGTCGAACTTCTTCTTCCTCTCAGCTGCGTCCCCTTCTTCTTCCTTTGTTCCCCTCGGCGGCCGTGCCTGCGCCCCACCGCCCCCCCCTTGTTCCCCAACTCTGATCCGGCAGGCTTAGAAGAGAAGGGGATCGCGTGGAGGTAGGCCGGCTAGGCGGTGGGGACGGCGGCCGGGTGGTTAGGGGTCTTGGTGGCGGTGGAGGTGGCCGGGCCACGTCGAGGCAAGGGCGTCGCGGCGAGCTCGCCGGCGTGCTGCTCTATGGTTAGGGTGGGCAGGGTCGAGGGGCGGGGGCGGGTTGTGGGTGGCGCAGCGAGATGGCTTGCCGCCAGCCGCCGGTGGTGGGAACAGAGGTGGGGCAAGGATGAGGTTCGCTGCCGGCGACGTTCCTTGACTTTCGGGGAGGTCGGGGTCATCGAAGCGGGGGCAGACGGTGGTGGGCCGGCCGGCGGCAAGGCAGCCACGGCTGGGGGCGGTGGGGGTAGGGGTGGAGGGGGCGGCGGCGGAACAAGAGGTCGAAGATGACTGTAGCATATGCAAAATATCAGGCAACTGCCATGGAGACACAAGCAACATGTAATGTTGTTTTTGCTGCTTAAAATAGCTAATATAAGATAAAGAATTATACAGGTATCACTACCGGAAACGTCAAATTTACCGAGTGTTTTTATGTTTGCCGAGTGTATTTCCTCGACGAACATGTCCTTTGCCATGTGCTGCGCTAAAAACACTCGGCAAAAAAAAACACTCAGCAAAGAGAGGGTTTGCCGAGTGTCAAAAAAAAAACACTCGGGAAAAAAGGGTTTACCGAGTGTTTTATTTTTTACACTTGGCAAAGAAATAAAATCTTTTTTCTGGGAAAGAAGGAGAGGAAAAAAAATTAAAAAAAAACTTTGCTAAGTGTCCAGATCTAGGACACTTGGCAAAGAAATAAAATCTTTTTTCTAGAAAAAAAGGAGAGGAAAAAAATAAAAAAAACTTTGCCGAGTGCCCAGATTTAAGACACTCGACAAAGAAATAAAATCTTTTTTTTCTAAGAAAGAAAAAAAATAAAAAAACTTTGCCAAGTGTCCAGATCTAAAACACTCGACAAAGAAATAAAAAACTTTTTTTTCTGAGAAATAAAAAGAAAAAAAAATAAAAAAATCCACTTTGCCGAGTGTCCAGATCGACACTCGGCAAAGCACAAAAATCCACTTAATAAACCGGCCCAGCGCAGTGCCCCTCCCGAGCACCCCGCACTTCTCTTCCCCAGCTCCCCTCCCTCTCCCAGATCTCTCGCGAGCAGCACCAGCTCTGGTCCTGCTCAGCCTCGATCCGCCCGCTCAGCCACTTCGCCTCGATCCGCCGGAGGCCCTCTGAGGGCATGTTGGCCTTGTCGGCACCGAGGGCGACGGGGCAGAGCCCAGCGCAGACTGCGGCGGCGGACCCGCCCGAGGAGCCGCCGGAGACCCTGCTGACGTTGTAGGGGTTGCGCGTGGAGCCGTGGTGCAGGTTGATGCCGCTGGTGCCTGCGCCGAGCTCGTGCATGTTGGCCTTGTTGGCCATCATGGCGAAGGGCAAGGACAGTGGCGGCCGGGCTTCTTTTTCCTCCTTTCCTCTCTCCCGCGAAGCTCCTGTGCTGGTTCGGCGCAATTCTTGGAGGGGGACCTCGGCCGGTAGCGCCCCCAGCACCGGGGCGGGCGGATCCTTCCTTCCCCCGCCAGGATCTGCTCTCCCCCGTCCGGATCTGCTCCTGTCTCTCCCCTGCGGGGCTCCTCTGCGTGCTCTTTAGAGACGGGGTGGCTCAACCGGCGGCGAGCGGATCCACCATCCCTGCCCCCTCCGTGCGTTTGAGCCTAAGCGGGTCGGAGGTGGTGCTCTCCGGCTTTCACCGGCGTCGGGGGCGGCGGCCCGGTCCACGGCGCACTTCGGGCCTTGTGGGGCCGGGAACGGATGAGGCGGGGCTGTGCTGTCTAGCTAATTTTTTTTTGAAAAAGGTTTGCCGAGTGTATTTTGAAAAACACTCGGCAAACCAATTTTTTTTTGCCGAGTGTCAAATTTGACACTCGTCAAACCATTTGTCAAGTGCGCGATAAAAAACACTCGGCAAATAGATGTTTGCCGACACACAGATGCCGTGTGTTGAATGCCGAGTGTTACACTCGGCAAAGCAGTTGCCGAGTGTTTTTGGGACTTTGCCGAGTGCCCCTGGCACTCGGCAAAACGACTGTATCCCGTAGTGTATGAAATAATTCAGTTCTTAGAATTACTTATTGTACCAGATGAAGTTTTAGATTGTCTTATTATAAGGTAAAGTGTTCAATAAACTGAGCACTTTACTACAACGACAACATATAAGAATGAATCATTATTCCATGTACAACATAAAATTAAAGAACTGGAGTATTTCCAAAATTAAAGAGTACGGTGTGGCGAGATTGCATGCACATTCCATCAGGTCTTGCGCATGCTCCCTGTTTATGTAGTCGTATGTGCACACGTATGAAGCAATACGTACACTATATATCTGTGTGCCAAAGAAGAAAAAATTTCAGTGGTCAAGAATCAAGATCGCATGGCAATGAGCTTTCCAAAAGACAGCCATTTAACTGAAACCATTCTTTGCTACATCAATGCCCATTTTAATCAACCACTTTGGTTTGCCTCCAATAATCGTGATTAGGATGGGGGAACGTACGTGGAAAAAAACACTCTCTCTCTCCTCCTGATATCCGTCGGAAGCTACCGTCAAACTACATGGAAAAAACGTACTGTTTTGGGCACTGTTAGGACTTTAAACTACCACTTTGACCATACTATCACAATATGTGTGGCTATAATCTAAATAAATTGCATTTACTGTATAAATATGTTTTATTTGATTAACTGTATGGCCTTTTGCTGGTAATTTATTGTGAAAAATGGAAAATTTTATGAAAAAACAGAAAAATATTCAAGAAAAATCATTTAGTATAGACACATTTTTTATGATCTAGATTAATTAAGATCGAGCACAGGATGAAGATGATGATTTTTCACATGACAGCATAAGTAATTAGTATCACATGTATGTTACTTAATTAGGAGCACACGGAATCTTTAATATGTTTAATTATGCTTAGTGTTCTAATCATTGAATTGATTGGAAACCAAGCAATATAGAAAAAGAAAAGCTCGGAAAGCAATGTATGTCCACTAACCGCAGCGACGTGAGAAAAGTAGAATTAAAGAAGCAAAGGCATTCCAAAATGACCTATACATGCCGACAAAGATCTATACTGTTTTCGAGTCACAGTTACCGGTGCCTTACAAGTATATATGATGCTAGCTATATTATTCAATTGAAGCAAAACAAGGGTCTTTTAAGCTGTAAAACTATTTCATGGTGAAAAGCTTAGTAATACACATAAAAAAATGTTTAACCAGCAGTGGTTAGAACAACTTATTACAACCTGTTCGGTTGGCTGGTTTGTTTTGTTGCTGGTTCGTAAAGAAGTACTGCTGTCTGGTTTGTGTGAGAGAAAAATACTGTTCCGGCTAGAAATTTACGATCGTTTACGACAAGCCACAATCAAACGAACAGGCGTTAGTTTAGATCTTCATATTATATGTCCAAAAAGGATATTCTACCTTAATTATTATTAGGTTCTACTCAGGAGCAAAATCACATAATCAAACTAAGAATGCTGTCTTGAGTCCCGTTGTTGGAAAAGTAAACTTCATGTGATTTAATTCGCTGTAGTGCGGCGGCTCTTACCATTACCACTGAGTCGTCCAAAGCAGGTTGGGGCCGGCAGAGAACCCCGGCCAGGCGGTGCACAACAATTTGGAGTGTACTACTACCCTGGCACTCACCGTTGTATAATGGACAATAAAGCATGCACGCAAAGCAGCTCCCGCTTTTTTGAATGGAGAAGATTATCTGAGTCTATTAATATATTTATATAGGATAATTTATACACTCTAGTGATATATACATGGCCAGAAATTTGTCATCTCTAAAGCTACCCATATTGAAAAAGATCTTTGCATTGCATCTATAATTTCACAAAAATTATTAATGACATATGTGATTGAAGGGACTGCAAATGTAGAAGATGACACAACAAGTACACCAAGGCCTGCGTGCCACATCGTGCCTATATAAAGCCACCCACAGCCCTGCCTATCATTGCAAGAGTTTCAGCCAACACAGAGCGAGGACTCCTCACAACTCTCCCTTCCCTCCTGTAGGGGCTCAAAGGGTTAGAGAGGAAGTTAAGAGAAGTAGTTCCCAAGCTAGCCTAACAAGAAAACAAGCGCATCATCGTGATTCCGGCAACTGTTGGTTCAGTTGTATAGCAGCTTGTGTTGGGAAATTCTTGTGACCCTATTATATTCTTTGTAGCTCCCCCTTTTCTGTCGTAATGGCAGGCCTATCTCTGCAGCACCCCTGGGCATTCGCGTTCGGCCTCCTAGGTATATATATTTACATATATATTACCCTTTCACTAAACAAGGCCTAATAAGTCCATAAATCGCGCATATATATATTTAGTTATCTTTCTATTCTGTTTAATTAAGTTTCACTTTACATATTGCTATAATTGTGTATTCAGAAACATCTTATCGTTCATAGTTGAGTGCATGATAGTACATAGAAGCTAGTTAGTGGAACCTGCACTTCGGTGATCACCAATCAATAGTAGTACGTGGAGCTTGTACCACCTTCCAAACCTTGTACTACCTTCCAAAAATTCCCGGAAAATATATCAGACGTTCTTTGTGGTCATAATCACTTAGTTGCAACAGATTAAGCATGCATCAATAGGTTTTGTATATCACCTCTGTAATCCTTGGTCGATCCTTTAGTTAGCCTCATGGACTACTTGTCGAGCTAGCAATCGGTCCTTTTGTGGCATCTATCTTGTCACTTGGGTGGTGTAAAAAAAATAATAAAGCCTCACCAATCTTTGCTCACAAGTCACAACAGAAGGCAAATTTTAGTCCGGCCGGACTGCCGCAGATGTAAAGCGTGTCAGCTTATCACAACTTATCCCAGCTTTATTTGGGGCAGTCTTTGGCAACTTTTGCAAATGGCTGATCTTGGCGCCCTTTTTTCTGCTTTGCAGGCAACGTCATCTCCTTCATGACCTTCCTGGCCCCGATGTAAGTGACATGAACGTGACTTGCTAAATTATCGCTACTTGAGATATTCACCATTGAACTGAAACATTTCTGTCCATCTGATGATCCTTGCGCTCGTACAGACCAACGTTCTATCGCATCTTCAAGACCAAGTCGACGGAGGGTTTCCAGTCCGTTCCCTACGTGGTGGCCCTGTTCAGCGCCATGCTGTGGATCTTCTATGCACTGATCAAGTCCAACGAGACCTTCCTCATCACCATCAACGCCGCCGGCTGCGTGATCGAGACCATCTACATCGTCATGTACTTCGTCTACGCGCCCAAGAAGGCCAAGATGTTCACGGCCAAGATCTTTCTCCTCCTCAATGTCGGTGTCTTTGGGGTCATCCTCCTCCTCACCCTCCTCCTCTTCAAGGGTGGTAAGCGCGTTGTCATGCTCGGATGGATCTGCGTTGGCTTCTCCGTTAGCGTCTTCGTCGCGCCGCTCAGCATCATGGTGAGCACAGAGCACGTATATATATTATACAAATGAGCACTCTGTCTATGCATGGACAGATCAACCAATCACCATAGCCATCAGTTTTGATGTGTTACTAATGGGCTGCATGCGTGTACGTGGCTACGTGCAGAAGCGCGTGATCCAGACGAAGAGCGTGGAGTACATGCCCTTCTCGCTCTCTCTCTCGCTCACCCTCAGCGCCGTCGTCTGGTTCCTCTACGGCCTCCTCATCAAGGACAAATACGTCGCGGTAATTATTTAATTTATAATTTGTTGCAACCACCCTAATTGCTCTATCTTTATTAGCAGATTCGTGATGTGTCTTACTGACGATAAACAACTCTCATATCTCCGCAGCTTCCAAACGTCCTTGGGTTCACCTTTGGCGTGGTCCAGATGGTGCTCTACGTGTTGTACATGAACAAGAAGCCGGTGGCAGTTGCCGAGGGCAAGGATGCCGGCGGCAAGCTTCCCTCAGCCGCAGACGAGCACGTCCTCGTCAACATCGCCAAGCTCAGCCCGAGCCTCCCCGAGAGGAGCTCCGGAGTGCACCCAGTCGCCCAGATGGCGGCGGTTCCCAACAGGAGCTGCGCTGCTGAAGCAGCTGCGCTGCCGGCGATGCTGCCCAACAGGGACGTAGTCGACGTCTTCGTGAGCCGCCACAGCCCCGCCGTCCATGTGGTCTAGATTCTCGATCGATCGCGTGCATGGCCCATGCATGCATGCGCCCGCCACACGTACCCTTTTATTCGAACGACTTGCTACTAGTCATGAGAAATGATGGAGAATGATTAAGTATACTAATTATAAGTAATTAACTGCCATGGAAGCAAGCTAATGGATGGAGGCAGAGATCAGAGCATGTAGGGGAAGCTATATATATGTATAATGTATGGGGTGTGTATTCATCTATGCCGCGCACTGCTGCTATGTATTAATTTCCATGGATATCTGTTATTCCTTTTCACGTGTAATTTTTTATAATAAATTGTAAACGATCCCAGACTACTGTTGTTAGCTAGTACATATATTTGGTTTCATGAAAATGTCTCCCGTGTGTTCGTCTGCGCTGTTTTTTACGCTGTCTGAATCCGTGCGAAAATGAGTGTATATACAATACGTACATGTACCGCCATTTCAATGCAAAGAAAGTTTCAAATATGTAGCTTGTTCATATAATTCTATGCATGTTTCATGTGTGGTCAAATGATGACCACGCGTGCGTTTCAGGTGTTATATGTTGCATTGCATATATTACTGCGGCCTTTTGTAAAAGCAATATATGTATGTCGTGTCGTGTGTGTATGTTCATTTGCTTTTTGTCTATTTCATTTGATTGATTATAGGAGTATAACTTTAAATTGAATTGAGTGTCTGTTACGTGGCCAACTGAGGGTACGTTCGTATATACTTAGCCTGTTTCGAATTACAAGTCCCTTTGACTTTCTGATACATAGAATTTTCTATTTATCTAGACATATATTATATCCACTACCGGAATTGAAGGCTTTGCCGAGTATCATATTCTTTGCTAAGTATATTTTATCGGACACTCGGCAAACCATCTCTTTGTCGAGTGCTAAACTAAAAACACTCGACAAAGATTCTGATCTGTTTGCCGAGTGCCTTACTAGAAAACACTCGGCAAACATTCTGACACTTGGTAATTATATGGAAAAACACTCGGCAAACTCCGACACACGGCAAATATGAAAACAACACTCGGCAAATTACGGCACTCGACGAACATTGCGCCACATGTCCCTCCATGAAAAGAGAAAAATAAATAAAAAATAAAAAAATCCTTTGTCGAGTGTCAGATCTAGGACACTCGGCAAACACTACTTTGCCGAGCCCCCGCCCGCCTCACACTTAACACGCACACACACCCCCTCCCTGCCCCTGCTCCCCGCTCCCCTCTCCCTACCCGCCGCTCCCCTCTCCCAGCTGCCTCCGCGCCCCTCCCGTCCTCCCGTCGGCGCCACCCCTCCTTCCCTGGTTGCCGCCCCCTCCATCCCTCCCCTCCTCCCTTTCCAGTGCCGACGCACCTCCCCCCTCCCTCTCTGGCGCCCCTCCCTCCCTCCCTCCTCTGTCTCCCCTGATGGCGCTTGCCCATCATCCCCTCTCTGCCGCGCCCCCTCCCTCCTCTGCGCCCTCCTCCCTCCCTCTCGGCGCAGCCCCACCTCCCTCACTAGATCCGTTTGGCCCTCGGCTCCCCTCCTCCCCTGCCTCCTCCCCAGATCCGCCTCGCCGCCCCTCTCTTGGCGTAGCCTTTGCCTGCCCCCCCCCTCCCCTCCTCCGTGTGGCACCATGATTTAGGCCTAAGTAAAATTTTCAAAACGAGTTTCTCGAATTTTTGATTTAAAATGTACTTGACGTGATAAGTGAATCCTGTGTGACTTAATTTTGTGGACTCGAATCAACGCCCAAGTTAATTATTCGGTAAGTAAAGATATTCAGGAATGTCGAATGACAATTCTAGCCAATAGATAGCAAACGGTTTATTCTATTAGATTAAGCATGAAAAACGACTTTTATAAATAAAATAAAATCCATTAATAAATAAAACGATATATGTATATAACTTTTAAATCTAATTTAAATTCGAGCTTTGTTGAAAAGCTTGGGTCTAGTGATATGTTTTTACGTATAGACTCGTTTTAGTCCGTATGATAAGTTGGTAACGTACCGGCGACAACTGCCCGTCGGGCCACCTCATAAATTCAACGTAATTAGTGTGAAAGCACGAACTGACGAGAGAGAGAGCGCAGCAGCTTCATTTATTTTTCCTTACATACAGCGTACTCGTTGCATGGCAATTATTCACCGTCTTGTCTCCCATCGTGGTGCGGCATTGCAAAGTCTCCTCATCCATCCGCATCCTTACTTCCCGGTCTTTGCTTTTGCTTCTCTCTCTGCCTTGATTGCCTCTATCTGCATCTGTTGAGCCAAGCAACCGCAGTGGCCATGTGCGCTTGCTTTCTCGCGTCCTTGCTTGGGAAGATTGTCGAATCACTCATTGTTTTCCCTCCATCACTCCCTGTTTGTCTCGTCGTTTGCTGCCATTTTTCACGCTGCCGCACGTGGTTCTGTCCCTGCCCACACCATGTCCTCTCTCTGCCATACACCGTCGAGTAACCACCGCCTCCGTTGTCCCGTTGAACTAATAACCTTGTCATGCTGCCGTCGCTACTTGCCTCGACTTGTCTCTGTCTGTCTCGGCTTTATCTCTGTGCTACACTGCGTTCGCATACAAGTGGAGACCGAATCCTCGCGCTGGCCCCGCTCCCCCGCCGCTGCGTTGCTCCTCCCGTTCCCCTACGCGCTGGCACCCCCTCCTCTTCCTCCTCCGTTGTGGCCGCGTGTGGTCGCTGTGCCCCACCCCGGTCCACATGGGACTGTCGGCTCCACAACACTGCTCCTCCTCGCCTCCGTGGCTTTCGCGCCGCCACGCCGCACCTCGCACCTACCGATGCCGGCCCTCTCCCGCGCTAGGTCTCGACTCCGCAGCACCGCGACGCCGTCTCGAGGCTAGCTGCTCCACTTCCGTGCCATAGCGCTGCCCTCCTAGCGCGACAGCCACCGCGTCTAGGAGCGCCGTCACTAGTCCCCCCCTCTCGCAAACGCGCCGCCGTGCTGTGCCCTGGCCCGCGCCTTCCTCCTCGCGTGCGCGTGATGCCGCTGCGCCGCTGCCGCGCCTGGAGCACCGCCCCGCGTAGTCCTTCCGAGCACCTTCCTCGCTACCGCGGTCGAGCAGGGCACCCATCCAGCGTAGCCACTCCCGCTATTTGGCCACAGTGTGTGCAAGCGCACCCGAGCCCTGCGTGGTCTGCACCCCCACCTCGCTGTGGCCCGCACGCCACTCAGGAACGCCGTCGTGCCATGCTACGACCCGCGACGCCCCCGCCGTTTTCTGCTGTTGCCGGGCGCCCCAGCCAACCACCAGCGCTCGTGACTGGACCGCGTCGGTTTGCGCCGTGGGTAGGCGAACTGATAGTAGCCGCGTACCTCCCCGCACGGGCGCCCATGCAACTCGCCGGCGGGCTTTCCGCCGTCGCCGTGTCCTTCCCGTCCAGGATTGACCGCCAGCGGGACCTCCTATGCTCCGTGCTCTGCTCTTGGGGAAAGGAAGGAAGGTGAGAACGGTATGAATTGAGGTAAAAATTTTGTTCAGGGTCCTAGGTGTAAAATCAGTGACTTACATGAATATTGCAAATGTCCTGTGGGCGGATTAAGTAAAAGTGTGAGGGCCTTGGTGCAATGTGTGCCGCCACCGCTGGGTTTTCCGTCGTGGGCCGGCCTGCTCGCACTGGGCCGTCCGCGCTTGTCATAGCGTGCGCTCCAGTGGGCCGCCTGCCTGGCTAGTTGGGCCGCGCTCGACGTCCGCTGGGCCGGCCTATCGCCGCCCTGGTTGGGCCGCTGGCCGTGCGCCGCCTGGGCCTCTAGCCGTGCGCGCATTCGCCCCGCGCTAGGCAGAGCGGTGGCTGTGCTTTTTGCCGTGCATCCGCGTGGGCCGAGTGGGTGACCTCTGGCCCTTTAGTCTTATGAAGCACTTGTTAATTTAGTTGCGGAAATAAACTTGTCAAATTTGTAGTAAATCATAGAAAAATTAGAAAAATGCCAAACCAGTTTTGTTAAGTTTCTAAAATCATGATCTATCTAATATTGTATTTTGTTCACATAGTTTGATAATATTCTTGAAAGCTATATAATTAATTAGAGATACTTAATATTGTAAAAATATAAATTTATAGGAATTGTTATGAGAAAATGGCGATAGTGTTGGATCTAAATTTTTTAGTGTAGGTTCCTAGCAATATTAGGTGTTCAATGTAATTTTGTAGCTCCAGAATAATTAGTTGCTAGATAGATAATGATGCCCTATTTCGGATAAAGATTAAATCGATAGAATGAAATAAAGAAACACCTTAGGATTGTATAACTAGACCTTTGTTGGGTACTAACGCCTTATTCGCCAACTTGGATACGTAGCTTAGTACGTTAGTCGTTAGAACTAGCTCGTTAACTTGAGAGGCGTAAATCATATTTTACGAGTCACGGATTACGGTTGATTAATTACGTCTTTGCATTGCATTGCATCGCATATCATAATAGGGACGTCGATGGATCGTGGAGTCATCTAGAGTTGCTGGAGAAATAGTGCTTTTGGAGATCGTGTCGCCATGATGGAAAGCTAACTTCTGATTAAATCTTACCCAGACAAGCCCCAGTGCATAACCCCTATTATTCTGCAGTTTAAATTATATTTGTGCATTAAGTTTTAAGGAGTTGAATCAAACCCACTTGCATATATATATATATATCTTTATCCTATGAGCCTTACTAGTATGACAAGATCGTGTAGATTGCTATGCTACAGGACTCCAGTGAAAGTCGAGTGATTGTCTATCACTCGCGAGAGATAGGAAATATATTACTGTATTATTATCATTTGGAAAATATAAATGGTGGAAAGAAAAAATGGTGACCGGGCAGGGATATGGTTTGTGTTTTGGTGGGTGTAAGAGGTTGTGTCCTGCGGCCAACAGGACATGGCTTGGTTACACTATTTTCCCTGTCCGTGTCGGTTAAGGATCGGCCGTTGCATAAGGCTCTAGGCAAGTCACAGATTTATTATCCCGAGCACATACTTGTGTATGGGCGCTTGGAAGACTTGTTACTCTCTTGTCATGGGTTTCAGCTCTTTCCGGACAGATTGGCATGGTGGTTTTTGGGTTAGGAGGTCCTTGCACCGCACTGAGTCCGGGACTCAGGGGTGGGGGCTTGGAGTCCCAGTTTGGATAGGGACCTAGACCCCATAACAGGAGGGTAGTGGGTTGGTCCTGCTTGTGCCCGGGGTACAAGCGGGGCATGTATTTTCGGTGTACCCAGCTAGGGGCATTGATTCGCGAATCGTCGGCGTTCCGGTATGGCTTGTCTACGGTTTAACATCGTAGTAAGAACTGACAGATGGAAGGTGATGAAAAGAAAATCTGATTGCTTACCACCTGCTTGAAAGTAGCACATGTGCTTACATAGAATGGTTGGTTAATGAACTAATGCGGCTGTTAATAAAAATCAAATATAAGGACGCATGTTTAGTAATGCTTCTTGCAGATGCAATAAACCCACAATTCAGATAGCCTTGCATATCATTGGAGTCTTTTCTTTCCTCCTGTCGGGTAAGTCTTGCTGAGTACAATTGAGTACTTAGGGTTTTATTTGCCCCTGTTGTAGGAGACAGGTGGGGGCTAGAGCTGACCTTTATGTGTGGATTCCTCCTGGTGGGCTCAGAGAGGATTTTCTTTACGCTGCGATCATAGTTTTATTTATAACTCTCACCAAATATTTTTATAAATGGAAGTTCTATAATCTGTTGTCATAGTTTATATATCAATGCTTCATCATGACATGAATAGATGTTTAGTTCCGCTGTAATTCTGATCACATGTTTATATTCCGCTGTTCAATTAAATTGTTCATAACTCTGATAATATGAATACATTCCGCTGTTAAATAATAAATGTTATACTCTGATGTTACATGTAAAGAGATGTAAGAAATGGTTAAGAATGATGTAAGTTTTATTCTCTTATTTGTGATCCTGATGGAAAAATATGGATTTTCGGGTTCTCCCCTGTGGTGTGCCCGACGGAACTGTGTAATTTAGTGTTCTCCCTTGAGTGCTTAGTGTCTAATGAAAGACGAGCACTCTTGGAAGGCATTAGATTAGGTGGTTCTGCCACACCCGCCCTCCCCTCCCTCCCTGGATACGGGCGCCGCCCCTCCTCTCCTCCTCCTCCCCGGATTCGGTTGTTGCCCCCCCCCCTCTCTCCCAGTGGCGGTGTGGTGCTGGTGGTGGCGTGGCGTCGGCTGGAGGCGCTGTTGGTGGAGGGGCTAGCGTGGTGGTGCTGCGGCTCCTGATGTCCTCTACGTCGGGATCCCCGACCTCCGCCGCGGCCGTCGTCGGCATTAGGATCCCCGCCCTCTGCCGCCACGGCCAATGGTAATGTCACTGTCTTCTGGAGGCAATTTGTTCTAGGGTTATGAATTTAGAGGGTTATGAATTAGAAACTCGTGTATCTAAAAAATGTTTGATTTTTGTTTAGTTAATTTCCTAGATCTTTAATCTGTATCCTTTTAATTGCTCAATGCTTCCTTATTTTAGGCAAATAGTTAATTGTAGTGAACATCAGACTGAGGTATACTACAATTATTATGAATTCTTTTTACCGCTTAGTTATGATCCAATTTCTTTTAGGTTGTCATACCTGTTGGTTAAATTGATTGTAGCTACCAGATGGAGTACCTAGTTTTCTGAAAAATTAATCGCTTAGAGTGGGGAGGATTACTAAAGTTGCTATCTTTAGTTAGGATTTTTGGGAAAAATATACATATGAGTGCCTCTAAATTATATAGTGTTAAAAAGCTGAAAACTGGTTCTTAGTTCATAGTTCAGTGACCGTTCAAACTGCAACAAAAGAATTTTAGAATTTATCCTGGTTAGGAACTTGCTTGATGTTCAGAGTTAAACGTGAATGTACACTGGCTTTTGGTTGCCAATGTTCTTTTTCATATAGTCGTATGGATTTGTTGCTTTAAATGTTGAAAGTGAAAAAACAGTGCTGCTTGATAGGTTGCATAATACATGTTCTTGTGGAATGTTAATTATTTTTCTTTTACTGCTAAAAGCCTTGTCACACCCAGCTCTCGCCTGGATTCCTAGTTGCCTCTGAAACCATGATCTGTACTGTATTTGTTTCCTTCTCCATATCTCAAAAGGGACTTGCATACATTTTTGCCTTTTCATCTAGCTATGGGATGTGCTTTCTTGTTTTCTATTTTTATTCATGCATGATTTTTTCAACTGCTCCAAATTATTCAAATAGCCTACCTGTGCTCTTGTTACATTTAGATTGTTAAGGAGAACCAGAAACTTCACAAAGGCTCTGTTGAGATTGAAGATGACCTTGCTACTCTTGCTGATAAGGGTGTTTTTCCTGGGGATATTCTTTGGGTCAGAGACTCTGAAATCTATGAGAATCGTGACATAGCAGGTAAATAATAACAAAAAATGATGTGGCAAACCTTTTTTTTAAAAAAAAAGAGAGGATGCTAATGGTTTTAAGCGTTTGCTGCTTATATGTATCAGATGAAATTTCAGAACAGAAGGCTGATATGCTACAGGTTGAGGAAGGGTTTCGAGGAACTCTGTTGACATCAGGCGTCTCTGTTCAGCTTTGTCAGGACATAACATTTAGTGAATGAGTTCCGTGTATCTACCGACTTGCTGATTGAGCTTGCTAGGAGGTGATGGTGACTTGCTTATTCTTTGTTTTTATTTTATTATTACATATCGTTGCGTTCTCAATGAAGATATGCATATGCACTGTCAAAAATTAGCAGCTGTTTCAAACCCCTATCATCTAGTACATATATTATTCACGTTCCAAACTATGCTCCATGGATGAAATCATTTTAGGAAACGTGCCTTGCAGAGTACACAACTGATGCAACCATACGTTGATGAACACTTGGCTATCATTATGGTGGAGAGAAATGATTGTTCAGATAATTGGGTCATGAAACAACACAAACAACGACTAACTACATGCTTGAAGGACCAAAACATACCACCTAGAGAAACCATAGACTCTATTACCATCAGTAGGTTGGCGGAGGGGCCATTGAGACAAGTGACATCTTGGAAAGCTTATGACATCAATAGGTATACATACTATACCCATGCAAAGGATAGTAAATATATGAACCAAAACAACGGCGTTCGAATAGAAGCTCTCGATGGAGTGGGGCAAAAGATCCAATACTTTGGCATCATTGAAGAGATATGGGAACTTGAGTATGGAAGGGATATAACGGTGGCCCTATTTCGATGCCGCTGGATGTGCCGCATTGAGAGTCATGGACCTCGAGAATCTAGGCTACCAAGATGACCCTTGGGTGCTCGCTTCACGTGTCGCATAAGTTTTCTATATGCCTGACCCACAAAGTAACCTCCCCCCGAAGAAGAAGACAAAGCACGTGGTTGCCTCCGGGAAATAGCACATTATCGGAGTTGATGGCGTGGATGATGTTGAAGCTTACAATAACTACGATGAGATGCCGCTATTCACAGACTTTCCTAAGAAGATCAGTGTTGTGGAAAAGAACCTGCCCAAAGACATATTGCCATGGGAATGAAAATGTGTTAAGGAAAAAGTCGTTACAGCGGGCTAGCTAGTTGTTAAACGTGGAGTGTTTGTGTAAGTGTGTGTGTTTGTAGAACTTCATTTATGCATGCGTGTGAGACTATATATTTATGTATATGTGTGAGACTATATATTTATGTACGTGTGTGAGACTATATTTATGCATGTGTGCGAGACTACCCTTTGCAACATCCAGATGAATCTATTTCAACAACCACCCTATTACTACTAAAACTTTATGAAATCACTCAACACTTTATGAAATGAAGAAATGACCAAAATAAAAGTTGAAGATCTTGACGAGTTATACAACTTTTATATTCATCACCTTTACAGCTGAAATCATTTAGTGGTTGAAAATAAGGTTTGAAGTTGTCATTTTCTGAAATTCAAAATTTGAATTGTCTAAAATTAGTGACAAAGATAGATGACTAGACTAAAATGATAGAGCATGATTTTAGAAATTTTTAGGAAAACGAACCATCACATTTGGAGTTAGTATGAGGGAGAAAAACTAGTTACAAGTTTCAGCCACAGATTAAAAAGAAAAATCACACTTGTTCATCATTGATCATTATGAACAGTTGTGATTTTTCTTTTTAATCTCTAGGTAAAATTTGTAACTAGTAATTCTCCCTCATACTAACTCTAAATGTGTGAGTTTTTTTTAAATTTTTCTAAAATCATGTCCTATCAAGTTACTGTGTTGATTTGGTCATTCTTTTCATTTGACAAAGTTTGAGCAATTTAAATTTTCAAATTTAAAAAAAAATTACAAGTTCTAACAAGATTTTGAAACACCAAATGATTTCAGCTGAAAAAGTGATGAATACCAACGTTGTATAAGTTATCAAGATCTAAAACTTTTGTTTTGGTCATTTCTTCATATGATAAAGTGATAGTAAACATTGTTCACAAATCAACGTGTCTCTTGTATAGTTTATGAAACTATGAGTGACATGTGGATTGGTGAACAATGTTTAGTAACACTTTGTTAAATGAAGAAATGATCAAAATAAAAGTTGTACATAGTGATGAGTTCAACAACTTTTATGTTCATGACTTTTCAAGTTGAAATCATTTAAGGTTTTAAAATCTTGTTTGAAGTTACCATTTATTAAAATTCAAAATTTGAACTGTTCAAATTTAGTCCAATGAAAAGATGATCAAAATAAAAGTTCTAGATAGTGATGTGTTAAACAACTTTTATGTTCATGACTTTCTTATTTGAAATCATTTAAGGTTTCAAAATCTAGTTTGAAGTTGCCATTTATTGAAATTCAAAATTTGAACTTTTCAAATTATGTCAAATGAAAAGATGACCAAAATATAAGTTGTACATCTTGGTGAGTTCTACAATTTTGATGTTTACAAAATTTTCATTTGAGCTCATTTAGTGTCCTAAAATTCTATTAGTTGTTTTGAAATTCAAATTTTAAATTTTTAAAATATTATTTTTTGTAAAGAAGAAAATATAAAATTATATCTATATATATAATAAAATTGTTTATATATACAAATATTTATATATATAGAATAATAAAAAACTAATATATAAATTTACATTATGTTTTTTATATATGAATGAATTACAGAATTATTAATTAAAATAAATTGAAAAATATTTATAGAGGGCGGCTAACTCAGGAACTGCTCCTAAAAATCGATTTGTAGGGGCGGCTAACTTAGGAGCTGGCCCTACAAATGCCCTCTAGTATATAGGCCAAAGCCCGTGGGCGGTTAACTCAGGGGCGCGATTCTTGTTTTCAGACGCCATCGGGCTGCCGAACCCGCTGCTGCCTCCACCGTGCGTGCTTCCTCTCACCTCCGCCGGCACATGCTAGGACCCACTGCAGAACCCTAGCCGTGGGCGATGCTGTTCCCCCCGACAGCTAGGGTTTTCGTGCCCTTATCGCCCCTCCGTTCGCCGCTGGGACACGCGCGACGAGCCTCGCCCCCGCTCGCCGGCTACCGGCAACGAGCCTCCTCCCCTGCTCGGCGGCCTTCGGTGATGAGCCCCCGCCCAAGGCTCGCCGTCCACCAGGGACGATCCTGCACCCCGCGGCGTCGATTCGACGACCACCCGTGAGTTCATCCCGTTCCCCATTCTTGATCTACTCTGTTTATGCAGTTCTTGACTTCTCATTGCTTGATTTCGTTGTCCACCACTTCCCCTTCCCATTCTCGGTCTACTCTATTTCTACAGTTATTGACTTCTCGTTGCTTGATTTTCTTTGTTCCCCACTTCCCCGTACTGATTAGGGTTTTCCATGCTTGATTGCTTCTATGCAATAGATGGCGTCTCCAAATATGAGTAGTGCTAGTGCAAGTCTCCAAATATGAGTAGTGCTAGTGCAAGCTGCATCTTTTGGTTTGTATGATCTGCGGCTTGATGTGTGACGAGAAAGAGACAAATGACGAAGAACAAACTTGATGCGAGCCTGAATGCGTTTTGTTAATTTCCTAAATTTGAGACTGCTATATTTGAGAATTGAATTGTGGAGATTAGAATTCCTTCTCGCCATTTCAGACAAGAGGTGCTCTACATGAAAATGATTGAATTGCAAACATGAGCAACTCATTGGTTGTGTTTCTTTTTACTAAGAATGCCAGTGTTGATAGACTGATGCAAGTTAGACTTCTTTAGCTATTAGCCTAGTGTTATATTCAGTGATGCTTGTTCTGGTCACCTTAGGTGCTAGCCTAGCCTACTACCACTATAATTGTACATCATGCTTTGCTCCTATAATTTGCCAGTGATTTTTTTCTAGCAAGCTTTTGTTCTGGAATTGTAGATTAGCTTTTGGCTGTTGTCTATGACTTGTAACTTGCTTGGTGGTCTTAGGAAGAATATCTGAATTGAATATATGTATGTATGTCAAAACCACAATTTGAAATCAGTCTTCCATTCAAAACTCGATGATAATTGAGGTTTTTTGGAATTGTTGCAAAATAAACATTATAAGATATGCTCGTGAGGCTCTGATATGGTTTTCTTCCAATATTATGACATTAGATTCACTGAGATTGTATTGCTAAATGTTGCTTGATGGATTTGTAAACTCAAATCCTTTGTGTCGACCTTGTTACATTCATTTGCATGTCAGGATGTGTTTGGATAAGATGTGGCTGGATTTTTCTAAGTTTTATACATGATAGGAATTGCATTTCAAAGGATTTAATTTGTGCTTGGATTTCTTTTGTACATGATAGAAATAGTGCTGCAGCTAGAGCATGATTTTTTACAGGATTGAAACATCATTTTACATGATAGAAATAGTGCTGGATATTTATTCATGGTTTAAGTCACTTCTGGCCTGTTTCAATGAAGTAAATCCTAATTAGTATGCCAGTCACTTCTTTTTGGGTCTTTTATGTTTTGATTGTACAATTGTATTGACTGCATAGCTTGCTGAACGTTGCAGCATTGCCTGCAAATATGCCCCTGTGAATTGAAAACTCTTGGCAGCTAAGAATACAGTTTACGTTAAAATGTGACATTTGCTTGCATCATGACTGGAAATAGGTGGGAAAGCATTACAGATTGCTAGACTTTCTGTGGTTCCTTTTTCTGTCTTCTTTTGCTTGCCTCTGGCAAATAAGTTACACATGCTTCTTTTTTTTTGTTTCTAGCGCCATCATGCTTCTAGTGGCATTCTTGCTTTTTTAAGTTTTAGTTTCTTTTAACTGAATGATTTATGTGAAGTTATTTGAATAATTTTTTTTTTCTGAGCCTGAGATCTTAGTTAATGATTTTTATGATCTCATGTGGTCCTTATTCATTAAGGAAATGACGGGCTTTGGATATCTGTGTGGAACTGCTTATTATCTGTTGATATATCTGTATTTCCAGATGTGTCAGTTGATTACAATCTTGCTTTTGATCCCTCATGAATTTGTGTAATCTTGAAAAATTGTCTCTGTTGTGTGCTTGGTGATCTTGAACCCTTATTCTTGGACAGTAGACCAGAATGATCACACCATTTTAATATCATAAGTGTAATTTATTAGATTGCCTACGTTCTGTTACACTCGTCTGCCATTTTGTTCACTCCTGTCAAATGATAAATGAGATTGTCAGTTTTTACCAACATCCCATAAGTTGAACTTGAACGATTATCAGAAACTGTCAAATGTCACGGTTACTTAATTTTTCCTATTCCTGAACATATACCTTTTCCTAGTATGGAAAATACAATTTGATACTGTCAACCTGCTCCGGTCAGTGTAGTTGTAGCTAGTATTCAACTAGCCTTGTTTTACCCGACTGATGTTTGAAGCTGATACTGTCTTCTAGTGGTAGGACTTATGTACTTGTCAAATAAGATTGATCCTCTTTCAGCTGTTGAATTTGGCTCCTGTGTATCATGACATGTTCATATGTCAGTAGTTCTTAGAATGGTTGATAGTTTGTTTGTATAACTCCAGTATTTTCCTGTGTCCCTAGCACATATTTGAAGTCTCTTTGAAACATGAAGAAAGGTTGTTAGCATGTTTTTTTGTTTGTTTTTTTTACCAAAGCTTATACCTTTTATTTTAATTTGGAACTGAAGTTTCAATATAATAATTCACACGGAAATGCCTTGGTTTACTGGTCTATGCATTAATGATATCATTAAATGCATTGCGTTTCTGTAATTATTCTACTGCCATAACTCATAGGAGATGCTAAATGTCACTGTTAATGTCCATACTATATAGTGATGGAACATTGAGAACTACCTTTGCACCCTGTACGAATAATCATGACTTATAACATTGGAAATTTTAGGCAACAAAAAAGGGGGTTTATATTAAAATGTGATGCATTCTCTTACATCACAACTAGAAATTGGCGAGATAGCATTATTGAACATGCCTTTTTAAGTAGTTATGGCAAGTTGCAGTCCAAACAAATCATGTGCTGCACTTTCCAAGTCATTTATGACTGTATGGATTTACTTATTTCTATTAGCGGTATATGAGTACCCTCCTGATCATTTTGTCTGCATTTCAGTATATATTTGTTAACAGTGAGCATATATATGTTGCACCTGTAGTTTCTAGATTCTCTGTACTCTAATTAGAGTAAAGGCTGAAATGCCTTCGACAGAGGTGCAAATAGACTGCTGAGAATAGAGGCCATTTATGGGGTTCATGAATGGCTGTGGCCGCCTTCGACGTTTTGAAACAACTGTAAACCCCTCTGTATCCTTCAGACCCTTAGGAACCTTCATGGCTTTCTCTTGTTTATCTGAATCTTTGCGACCAGAAGCATTCTTGCCTAAGTTGCTGCTCTATTCATTACTAGCTTCATCTGATCCACTTGGCTTCCTCTCTAGTTCAGCTTGGGCAGAACCTAAACTATCATGCACTGACTTCACAATAAAACTGAGCAAAATTTGCCTTGCAAGTTCTATTTTGTATGAGTTTCTCACGATGTCTTCCCCTCTGTTTTCCTTTCCTTTACCTGAAATGACTTTCCCAATTTGACCTGTCTTTTCTACGACAGGCGTTTCAGCCTATACTCTAATTTCTCAACTTGACGCTCCTGATCTAATTTCAGTATATATTTTGCACCTACAGTTCTAGATTCTCTGTACTCTACTATTCTTCTCTTTATGTTTGTTAACAGTGAGCATATATATGTTTGTTAAGCAGTTGTTGTTTGGTGGATCTACAGGGGTCTTCCAACTATTCTACTATTCTTCTCTCTATGGTTTTTTGCCAAATCTTCCCTCTCCTCTCCTCTCCTTTGTTTTGCCGATGATGAAATTGTCCAAGTCCATACATTATATGGAATAGGAGCTGATGATCAAGAACTTATGAGGAACTTGGCATCATTAGCGGCCGCCCCTACATTACCTTCTCTCTTCGCTGTTATGATGCCTTCATGCTCCAAGTTCATGATCAAATGATGATTGACATGTTTCTGAGGCCTCTACTACTGCTACTACTAATTTTTTTGATATATTGTTGTTTTATAGGACTACTTTGGTTTATAGACCTTTTTGATTTCTTATACCTTCTCGCGTACCTAAAACACACTTTCTTGCATCTATTAGAACAAAGCATGAAATAATATCGCGGACACCATATAGTGCAGCTCGATGCCCCGAGCATGATGAGCAGCCAACCTATGAGGAGCAAGCACTAGAGGACCAGCTTACTCAGGAGCAGTTCGATAACGAATTAGAAAAGGATCTAGAAGTGATGCTTACTCAGGAGCAGTGTGACGAGGAGGAAGGGGGAGCAAAAGGAAGAGCAGGAGAGGCTGCTGAAGGCGAAGAAGAAGGGGATGATGATGATGACTCAGAAGAGGGATATGTAAGTCCCGAAGATACTTTCCCACGTGAAGCCAGAAGGAGGCCAACGGAGGAAGATTTGGACAAGGATTTTGACCCAAATGAGGAGGTAGGGATAAACCCTTAGCTTGTAAATTTTTCTAAAGCTTTGGTTGTGTTACCTCTGCTAACATTTTGACCTATCGTATATACAGGTCCCTCCTGAAACTCAGAAAAGACGACGTCAACGTCCGCCACATCTCGCCAAACAAGACGGAGTAGAGGAAAGGAGAGCAGAGGCAACAACCATAGAGACGGACATTGAGGCCTCTTCTCCACAACCTCAAGACACAACCATGAACACGACCACCAAGCCAACGAGAAAACAAGGGGATAGAAAAGCAAACCAATATCCAGATAAGGCATGCTATGTGATAACGGAGGTCGGGCCAGCTGGGGAGATCCTTGAGCCAAAGGAATTCAAAGGACGATTCCGTAATGCGATTGAGGCCCTAGTAAGAGATAAATTGAACCTAGCAATCCCTAACTAGAAATAGGTACCAGAGAAGAGAAAGGATGAACTATGGGATAAGCAACTGAAGCTTAATTTTAGATTTCTGGAGGGTAAGCACAAACTGGTAAAAAAATGCTTTCAGGATCATGGTAGAGTCATTCCGACGTTGGAGGTCGAAGCTCAACAAGAAGTATATCCAAAAGGGGTTAACTCCCTTCAATGAGTTCGGCAACATAACTCCTAGTCAATGGGAGGAGCTCGTGGCTCAGAAGACTTGACTAGAGGCATTGGAGCTCAGTGCCTATAACACCAAGCTGGCGAAGAGGAACAAACACTACCACCATCTAGGCCCCGGTGGCTACTATGGCAAGGAAGAGCGGTTTAGGAAGATGGAAGAAGAGGCCACAGCTGTTGGGAATATTGATGTGAAGAATTTGAAGCTACGCTCAAGGAATTGGATATATGCGATGAGTATAGAATCATCCGGCGGTAATCTTAAGTTTGATAAGCCAGAGACCCAAGTGGCAGTATCAAGGATACCAAAATATGCTGAAGACAAGGAGAAGGGCTCATTTAATCCTTCCAGAGAGAGGGACGAGCTTAGCCTTGGCTTGAGAAACAACGAGCACACAGGCCGCACCAGGGGGCTAGGGAAAAGGATGACTTGGAAGCAAGGATTCGAAGAGGACAAGCACATATACAAGAAACATGGTAGAGACCGGGAGGCTAAGCTTGAGCTCCAAGTGAAGGCTCTAGTTGCGAAGGCGCTGGAGGAGCAAGGACTATCTATGGAGCCACGCATATTAATGACACCGCCGAGAGAACTGGCATTAGTTGGTAGCCCTCCGAAAATTCCTAGCTGTGACAGAACCATCCAATTTATACAAGATCAAGTACGGTTGTCCCCGCTTAACATGTTGACATGCGCATACTCTCACTTATATAAACCCGGTAGTCCGCTGAGTGTCACGCAAGACCTCAGTAAATCAATATCACAACCAAGATCGTGTGATTAAGCAAATACACATCACATACGCAGAGTTGCAGCGGAAATAATATTACAAATAGGTTCATAAATAATAGTACAAGTTTGGATTTTAAAACCGATTAGTGAAAACAACATAACTTTCAATGATTACATTAATATAAGTTCCAAATACGTTGCTAGCATAAGTGACACCCTCAGATAAAAACATATAGATGAGAGATAACATAGAGTCGCCGAGCCCACCGGCGGTTAGCCACCATCTTCAGTAGGCCAAAACCTCACCTGCAACATGGTGGGATAAACCCTGAGTACTCGAATGTACTCAGCTAGACTTACCCGTCATAAACCAGAAATAAAATTGACTCCAAGGAGTATGCAAGGCTTTATAAGTGGAGGTAGCTTGACAACATTTTGCATAAAAAGCGATTAACTCAATTATACAATTATAATTCTATCATCAAGTTAATTAGAACTATCCATCTCTAGATTAACAACTATCCTGTGCCAAACATGTGGTATATCATTTTAATAGCATACAATAGTAACCATAGCAGGTATTGTAATTCTATATTCATTCGAACCATCATGTTCCATAACACAGTTACTACGATGTTGGGACTAGCCAAGTTTCTCACTATCCGGGAGAGACGGCGATTCGAATCGATTTCAACCAGCTGGGAATTTATTCCTAACACAAACCCGGCAGACCAGATCATTAGTCGCCTTAGGTCACCTTTGGTACAACTCAGGTACACATTTCGCGGGTTCGTACCGCGCCGCACAATCTGGGACACCAAATGCCAGGACGTTCAGGCCTAGCCTGCCCTTGGGCTCAGTCTGATCGCCCCTCGTAAGGAGCGCACAACAGAACGGGGCCTGGCCTGAGTTGAGCTACTCGGCTTCGCGGTCGAAATGAGTTATCCAGCCAGCTAAGTGATAGGCATGCGTTCAATCTTGTCAGAAGCGCCAACAACGGTACGGTCCTTAATCGGCACAGACGGAATCACATGAGTCAACCTACGCATAGACTCCGCCCGGCCTTGATTTGCTTTTACCCCATGGTTCTGTTCCACGATAGCAAATATAGCCAACCGTGCTCCGGTATCCACCTATATCTCGCAGGTGACAGGAAATCACCCGACTTCTACCGGTCTAAGCAGGGCTAAGCATATACTCGATCCTGGACCTATACCGGGTTAAAGGTGGTATTTTTGGACAAGGAATTTATATGCATCAAGTAGTTCCAATCAACTCTTATAACCTAATGCATCAATCATAAGTACTTAAGTAATCATTTGTAAAATACTGGGAGACTTAAAATGCTCCGGGGCTTGCCTGGAGTCCGACATAAGTCAGTTCAGTTAGCTTGCACCGTCTTGGTGACATCTCCGGTCCTAGCACTTGCTTAGTCCTTCCATCGTCGGGACAGATCCACCAAACCCAATCTTCGAGTTTGGCTCCACATCACATCCTTCATGTGGTTCATCTAGCGTACCTAATGAGATGCAAGATGCATGTGTATGAATGTGATGAATGGTAACACAAGATTATGCAAGACAAAGACACCAATAGCTATTTAACTAACATCACACAACTAACTATAGAGAGCAAGCACATCAAGCATGACACAAGTTTAACAAGGTCACAAGTATCATAACTTGACCATCAACAAGGACATAAGCCACACTTAGCAACACATGGAGTAAACAACCACAACTAGCATATGTCTATTTCTGGACTGGAACAACAGCTTCATATTTGGATCATAACTAGAGTTATACAAATTCAATAGCCATGCAACAAGACATTCTGGAAAGCTTATGAACTTCTCTACAATTCATCTTTAATCATATTAGCATGATTCTCTAGTTAACTAAGTAGAATATACCCATTTACAGAAACTGGTCTAAATTAGACAGAGAGTAATCAATTTTGTAACCCAACTTTAAACAGGCATAACTCACAAAATATTTGGCCAAATGCCAGGAAAATTTAACACAATATGTTTAAGTTAGTTATCTACAGCTTTCTTATTATCATCTAGGTGTGATTCAAACCCTAACTAGATCAAACACTAGCATCTTTTAGATTTGCTCAGAATACAATCAAAACATGATAGAAGACTTAAAAGTCATGTAACTCCTAAACTATCAGGCCTATGGTCTTACAATTTGAACACAAGCAAGATTATGAAATTTTCTACAACTTTTGTATTCACTACAACTATAGCAAACATCATTTACACTACGAAAATAATTGCACAAGCAAAACTGCAAATGCAGCCCAACAGCAGTGGTATAGAAAGCTGATAGGAACTTCAGAGAAGCATACCTAGAGTTCTAGACCTCCAACAAACATGAACCATAACTTTTTGAAAAGCTTAGGAAGTTACCTACAACTTTCTTATTCTCATATTAAGATGATTCTACAGTTAGAAGGGTCAACTAATCCAATAATTGCATCTCTATCCAAAGCATAGACCGAAACTGACATGCCACTTTAAACAGCTATAAATGGAGTTATACATGTCCAATAAATGTGGTTCTAGACTTTTTAGAAATCTTAGCAGATTCTCAACAACTTTGTTGTAAACACCTAAAGCTAATTCTACTATTAAGAAGGTCCCACAGTAAGAACAAGGAAACCCTGTCTGGGTTTGAGCAGAAACAACCACAGAGATTTAAGCAAGTATAACTCAAGATCTACTTAACCAAAAATCATGATATTTAACTTTTTGGAAAGCTTAAGAAAAGTACTACAACTCATGTATTTTCATCAAGTCATGATTGATAACTTAACTGAGCCAATTAATTCAATCATGCAGACCTATTCAGAATAGAGGAAAAGCAACATAGGCAATTTGTTATTTTTATAACTCGCAAACCATCAAACCTAAACACCTGAAATTTTTACCAGACATCAAGAATAACCTTAGTAGCACTCCACAAAAATTTTACAATTATTTGAGCACAACAACTACAGTTATAAAAAAAACAAGTAAGACTAGCATTCAAACCCTAACTGCACAAATCCATTTTTACAGCTAAAACTTTAAACTAAAACAGGCCATATTATAGATCTAGTGCATAGATAATTTCACAAGGATTCCAAAAAGTCTTCATTTGCTATTTTTGGATTTTTCTACAATTTACTGTGAATTTCCAAAGTTCCAGCCGATTTAAAACAAATAGATCCAAAAGGCACTATTTATATGAGTCACAGACTATGCAGTTAGGTCCCTCCCTTTCTTCAAATTCATGCACGAAGTCCTTGACGTGGATAGCAGGAGAGGAGGAGCGGGAGCTCACTGTTTCCGGCCGGAGGAGGCTCGCCAGCGGCGAGGAGTGGCGGCGAAGCACACGTAGGCCCGTGCGCACCGGTGCATGGCTCCAGCACGGCCCGCGGTGGCCTACAGTGGCCCAGCCACGCACGCAAGCTGCAGCTGTGACGGCGGCGCCGGTGGCGACGAGCTGCAGGGGCAAAGCCGGCAAAACAACTCGATTGGGAGGTGCGGCGCGAATGGAGGAAGGAGTAGGCGGGGTTGGTTAGGCCTGAGGAAAAGCCAGAGCAGAGAAACGGGGCGGCCATGGAGCTTCGGCGGCGACGACCATGGTGGACGATGTCATGTCGCGCCGCGCCCGTGCATAAGCAAGAGAGAACAAAGGGAGAAAATGAGCGAGCAGGAGGGAGGAGGGAGGGCGCTCGGCTGTCCAAGACGAAGAGAGCGAGGCAAGGTGGCGCTCATGCGACAAGCGAGCTCAGCCACGCGGCATTCGGTTGCTGCACACAGTCCGCCATGAAGCCACGTAGCACAGTTCAAATTTTCAATTCTACTTCAAAAGTTCGACTGAACATCGATATGTCTCCCTTATTAACTCCTAATCCGTTGCGTTCTGGCACAAAATGTAGTAACAAAAGTTGTATAGCTACGCTAAATCTCCAACTTTGCCAATATCAACATTGTCTAAAAATCAAAGGTTTTCAAAGTATGAGGCACCAAAGTACACTACACGAAAACTGAAAAGCGTTGAAAGACTTAGAAATATTTTCAGAGTTTTCAAACAACACTACATGGACTTTTGTGATCCAAATCCAAGCATGTTAAGAGCTGAACTAGCCTATGACCCAAAAATAAATTTGTTACACTCCTCAAGTACTACAACTTTGTTTTAGGGTACACATCCATGCAAAGGTTCTAAAATGCAATTCAACTCCGGTCAAACATACCACATGAAATTGGTACTTTACACTATAGGTATGACTTAGAGACCAAACTAGGTTTAGTCATGAATACCAAAGTAGTTCCTAGTGACATTCTAAACATGTTAGAAGCATTCTTAAGGTTTCACAATCATTTCATATATAGATCACATGTAAATCCTAGGTCAAACTAAACATATCATCACTTAGGAGCTTAATTAGGTGAAGTGATCCACATGAACATTGTTCCAATAGGCATCCTAAGTGTAGCTAAGGTATTTTAGTGACCAACATCAACCACATGCACTCAATCACACATTATCATAAGTGTACACACAAGGAAAACATAAAATAACAAGTCATGTTTCACAGGTTCTCATTCACCTAATAAAGCAATCCAAGAAAGATTATAACATATCATTTCATGTGACTTCTTGATTCCAAACTTCATGAAACTTTTCCATGAATCAATATAGATGGATATTGATGTGAGACACATGAAAGAAGTACATCCAACATTACTCAAGCATACTTTTTGGAAAGGGCAACATGTAAGCAATGGTGCATGGTCCAAGTTTAAGTGGTGGCTCATTTTTATATGTTTGACCTAACATCTCCATCACCACTTAACATGCCATGGTTGAGCCTAAACCCATTGCTTAACTGGTGACAAACACCTGGGGTGTTACACTAGCAGCCAAGATTCCATTACAGCCACAACCCCCGTTGATCGCATACGGGAACCAACTAGTTGCACCTTGGTGTTTCTCAGCGGTCGGCAGAACAATGTGATGGAGATGGCAACGGGTATGGCACATCCTCCTGGTGGCTTACACCACAATAATAAGATACCACCGGACTACACTAGGGTTGAGCTGCATATCGTGATGCCCGAGTTCATGCAGTGGAGGATAGACTACGCAACTCCCGAGGGGCTAGTGTTACTCGGAGATGTAATGGGGCAGTTCATCCTCTGGCACAAATGGGACATTATATTGACTGCTTCTCCGCCGCCTCCCCCTCTCTCAAATTTGGAGCGAGTTGTTGAGGACGTGGAGATATTTTTACCGTCTTGTGACCACCACATTCCTAAGATGCCACATTCTTCCCCGCCTCCTAGCGAGCTTGTGCCTGATAAGCCACAACCTTCTCCAGCTCGTACCGAGCAAGTGCATGATGAGATGCCATAGTCTTCTCAACAAGCGCAGCTGATACATGAACAACGAGTGCCTCCTGAAGAAGGTGATGCACAAGAAGATGAGGACGTGCCTGAATGGAAACTTCGAAAGAAGCATCCAATCACCATAAGGCCAATTTATGTTCTAATGAAAGACGTCTCGTCGGTGCACAAGTGGTATGCCCATGACCAGTTCAAGCCTATGAACCAAATTAAAAAAGTCCCATCACGGGCTTCTGAGGAGGCCATCACTAGCAAACTCCACCAAACAGCAAAGAAGTATCCAAATGTTGATGTCATCAAATGGTTGAAGGATTGTCCGAAAACATATGAAAGAGGCAAGCCCTTCCTACTAAACCGAGACATCTAGTGCCTACCACTTGGAATGGGAAGGTTCCATGATTGGTACTTGCGTGTTCTCCTAACGAGCATAGACCTCGTACAAGCATGCTTCCCCACCGGCACATTTGGAAGCCCAGCCGGGAAAATTATCTTTGACTTCAATGACATGTAGACATGCTTTCACCTCGGAGCAATAGAAATGAATCTAATTTGCATGTGCTGCCTGTAAGTCCTTGTCCTCCCGATAGATATGAATGTAATTTTTGAATTTTGTTGTAACTAACCCACGCTGTGATTTGTAGAATGCAAGTGCATATTATAAAACAAATGCCAAGTATGAAAGCTGGGTATATAGACCCTCAAGCTATAGCACAAACAAATTTAATTTACCCTAGATAGTGGAAACTGGATGACAAAGAGCTAGTTGCTAGAAAGACCCTTTGGGAGAAACAGGACATACGTGCGAAGAAACTAAGGCAAGAGTCTCTTAAGGTTTCAGCATACATTGCCCTGGCTTTTAAAAATCTCCAACAACACTCTACTATATGGCTACCATACAACTTCAAGTAAGTTCAACTCTACTTAAAGCTTTGTTCGATATATTTTATTCGATGCAAAAGAGCTTATCTAGTTCTATGATTAAATCCATGCAACAACCACTAGATTTATATAGGCATCGATGTCGGGAGGAGCATGGCATGGGTCTTTGATTCAAGAGATAGGGACCCGGGGACATACAAAGACTTCATATCGATTCTCAAGACGTATACATATCGACAATCCTCTTTAGCTTATATGTTTGTATACATACTTTTAACGTTTACTTTTGGATACTAACAAGTTGTATTTGTTAAAATAATTCGAACAGGGCATTTAGGTTCTATGTCACTAAACATCATGGAAGGCATGATCCAGTAAGGAAGGAAAGGCTGGCTATAAAAACACTATGTGCGGTAAGTGTAACTTCCTTCTTCAGTACTCCATTACATGGCTGTCAAAAGCATTACTTAACATTTCAATATGCAAAACACACAGTGCCCCAAGCAGAAGCCTGGGAGTGTACATTGTGGATACTATGTATGTTCTATGATAAGTAACAATGGTGCCTCTAGGAGACACCCCTTAAGGGTAAGTTTGAACCTCTTCACCCATAGTATAAAAACTTCACACATGGTATGAAATAATAAACCGAAACTTGTTCTCTTATAGTGGAAATAAGAGAAAGAAATGAAAAGAGACCCATACAAGGATGACCAACTCTTAGAGCTTGTCGGCGACAATTTGCAACTTCATATTGGACCAGATTGTACACGTCAAAGGCACCTACCATGATCGAGAGTCTGACTTAGGTAGAAATCCTCAGTAGCAACACATTCGTGAGACTGAAAGGCTAGCTCTAGGCCGTTGATAACAATGTGTATGTAATTTGACATTGGTCTTACCTTGTGGGAGCTTCGCTAAGCACCTCACCGTGGTGCAGACTCCACCGTGCCTCTAGGTCACTGCTGTCGACCCACGACGCCGCCGTCCGCCGTGACACCTACGCCGAGCGCCATAGCCACCAAGGTGAACTCGCCGTGAGCGCATGAAGCCGTAGAGCATCCTAGCAGCCCTGCCTATCGACCCACACACGAGCTCGCCACCGACGAGGAGCACCGCCGTGAGACGGAGAGGAGAGAGAGCTGCTGCGCCACTGTCGCCCCGTTCACCTAGTGCATCGTGTGCCAGAGAGAGGGGAGGGAGAAGTGGAACGAATTAGACTTATGAATTATGTCTATTTAATGATGGATTATATATATTATTGTGAATTGGACTTGTAATGGTAGTTTATTCTTGTGCTTGTGGTCAGATTTGAATTATATATGCATATATATATATATATATATATATATATATATATGTTCTGGTAAAGTGTACTGTAGGGGCGGTTCTACAAAATCGATTTGAATTTTTTTTGGTCGGAAAATATACTATAGGGGCTGTTCTAGACTAAACTGCCCCTACAAATAGGTATTATAGGGGCGGCTGGTACTACAGCCACCCCTACAAATCGACTTTGTAGAGGTGACTGGTGTTTCCAGCCGCCCCTACAAATCAATTTGTAGAGGCGGCTTATAACACCAGCCGCCCCTACAAATCAATTTGTAGGGGCGGTCTGGGAACCGCCCCTACAAATCGGTAATTTGTAGCCATGCTTTGGTAGGGGCAACTGGCCAAACCGCCCCTATAAATGCCCATAAGCTACCCCTA
The DNA here is from genome assembly GCA_904845875.1 of Miscanthus lutarioriparius. Lineage (NCBI taxonomy): Eukaryota > Viridiplantae > Streptophyta > Magnoliopsida > Poales > Poaceae > Miscanthus > Miscanthus lutarioriparius. The sequence goes on from CAJGYO010000015.1 coordinate 28,946,968, forward strand.
CAAATGATATATGTAGTAGTGTCACACAGGCTCGGCCTCCAAGAGGGGTGAGAAGGGTGGCCCAGGCCCTTGAAAGCGGTAGCACCTGGTATAAGTCTAGCCAAAGTCATACTAATGGAGACAATCAAATTAAAGGCCAACTCTAGAGAAGTGCAATGGGTGGGAGCGTCTAGGGCTCAGCCTTTGTGTGAGAGGGCATAAAAGCCTTTGTGAACTTCCTCTCATAAGGGGCATAAAAGCGAACTGGAACTAGGGATGAAAACGGTATGGATATTTCCTACTCCGAATCCGTTTAGAGGGGTTGATCTGCCTGCAGCGGATATCGATACCGTATCCGTATCCGAATACTCAAATCGCATAATGATTCCTCTCATAAGTTACTATTAGGAACAGCGAAATATGAAAACAAATGTAATATCGGTGATATCCGTCCGTATCCGATCCGTTTTCATCCCTACCTGCAACGAACATAGCCGATGTGAGATTGCAAGTATTTAGTCTCTAGTGAATTTGATATGTTCTGGGCTCATTTTGTGAAACAAATGACATAAATGAAATATGAATCCAAGATTAATTGACACTACTATGAAATTGATTTTAGGAGAGAGGTCATGTTATTAACAAAGGTGGGCAAACAATGTATATGTCTTCCAAAATAGCCGGTGAATTTTAGAGGTTGCTTAACGCCCGATTCCTTGTACCATTTAGCATCTTAGCATAATCAGCATGAGTAGGATAAGAATCATTGTTACCTCTTCATCATATTTTGCCTTTTCAGTAGCCTTTACCTCTGGCTCAGAAGATGTAGAAGTAGTTGAATCTCCATAGGCAGGCTCATGGAATTGAGTAACCTTGCTGTGCCAATTTCTTGGTACAACTTTTTCAAGAAAGCTTTGATATCAGCATTGAGCTTGGTTTGAAGCTTCTAGCGCAACTCATTGGAAAGCTTATCCATGGATTGTGGGAAGATGATGTTAGCTTCGTTGAAGGGGCTGGTCTTATCACCCTTCTCGCCACCATCGCCTTTGGCCGCCATCTCACTAGTAGATTGGTTCTTGCTTCGCTTCTTCTTCACCAATGGAGTCGCGAAAAAGTGTGTTGTTGGGGATTTGACTTCGTCATAGAACACAGCCCCGAAACTTTGGAGTAATGTTGACAAATTCTGTAATGAAGTTTGTTTGTAGGAAGACAGAAGGCGAAGACGATATTTAGACTTCGCACAAGAAGAATTGACTTCGCTACAAAGGACAATAAAACTGGAGTGAACAAGAAATGAAGACAAGATTTAGACTTCGCACCAATGGCAAAGTCGAACGAAGAGATTAACAAGGAAAAGATGAAGAATGAAGACTAGGATGGCAGAAAAGGCCACTTTGCCCCTGTAGCTTAAAGGATTGTATCAATTGAGAGAGGGGAAAAAACATCATTTGTATATAGATTACGAAGACTATGGCCTCTATAAATACCCCCTCCGACATGTACAGTACGATCATGAAATGAATACAACTTTCGCTTGTGTTCATCTTTGATGTTTGTGTGATTGGGTAACCGTTTGTGCGTGCTCGAAGACTCCCATGACCACAAGAAACCAATGGGTAGACCAGGTGATGAGGACATCACTCCTTCGGATGTACCCGCTGATCCTCCTCCAACCGTCATGCAAGGTCCAATGACCCGAGCTCGAATGCGTCAACTCAATTTTGAGGTGAGCTCGTTCTTAAGCGATCCTTTTCATACTTTTTAGAATAAACTACTATCTAATGATGTTATCTTGCTTCAGAATATTGGAGAGGGTCATGAGGGACTTAGAGGAAGAGGTGGAGGCGATGATGACCAGCAAGGACGTCCAACAGAAACCGGAGGCCCGGTCCAACATGATTTCGAGTCTGCCTCGGCCTTCAGGACCAGTCTGCCTTAAACGGGTCACCCAGGACGCATCCGGACTCCATTTTTGACGATCCACATATGGTTGGAAAGCTAATTTGATAAGGAAGCCAATCCAAGTGGTATCACATAAAAATACCTTCAGAATCAACGGCAATAATTGAAACAATTCAGTGTCTAGAATCTGCCAGGGTGCTGCGACACCGTCTTTTGGTCTGTTGGACCGTGTATCGTGTTTGGGCCAATTAGGGGGCGCGCCCAGGGTAGGCGATGACCCTAAGACCTTTATAATCATACGCCGCCACCGTTATTAGGTCTTGGGTTTTGCTTAGATTAATCTGTCCAGAATAGTTTCGTCGTTCACCGGTTTGTGAGACCCCAACTTCGTGAGATTAATCATTCATCTGCAATTTGGTTGCTTTCTTTCTTGTTCTTGCTTGTGTTCTTCGTTGCGCAGGCAGGGATTAGCCTTCTTAGCGAGGTCAACCGGATCCATGTCTCGGTTGATAACTAGAGGAGTTGTGGTGCTAAGATTGCAGGGTTCGATCTTTCGATTTGAAGCCGAATCGGTGTGTCATTCTCCGCCACAACGATAGTTACCACTACCTGACGGAAGATCGGGATCCCCATTTCCATTAAGTGGTAATCAGAGCTAAGTTATACCGTCAGGTTCACATTTATCCCCTAGTTTTGAGTGTTTCACATTCGTCCCATACTCCAGTGCCATTTTGTTTCCTGTCCTAGAACCTTCCGCGCCATAGCCTTTGCATATTTTGTTTCCAGAGTCTGTCATGTTGAGTTTGTGTCCTGGTTGAGGTCTTGTTGCTGGTTAGGTCGTGTTTGAGTCTAGTTCGTGTGTTTTCCCCCATCGTTTCCATCAAATCCTTGCTGTCGTGACCAATTTTGCGCGCATTGTTCTCGTTTTGTCCTCTAATTCAGAGTCCGTTCTTAAAACTGGTCTAGTTTTCGCATACGAACTCCGATTTTGACGTTCCATATATCAAAATTGATTAGAAATTTTTTTGGATCCGTCCATCCCCTGCCCTTTTGGGGTCGGAAAATTTTATTTTGGTCAAAAACTGGTCACAAGATCCTCTTTTCCTGGTCACAAGCTTTTTGTCAATTTTGAGCACGTCTTCTAAAATTTCCATGGGCCACACCTTTCACTTGTTTAATCTCATATTTTTTGTGGTTACTTATTTTGTGCTCCTAAGTGAATAAAAAATATCAAAAAAATAAAAATAAAAAGTTGAAATTTCCCTAAAAAAACAACGGCAGCCCTAAAAATAGAAAAAAGAGAGGGGCAAAAGAGGAACAATAACTAGAGGAGCACATAGAGAAGGTCAAAATGAGCTATGTTAGCGTGTGCTATCTGGTTCCTTGTTTGTGTTGCTCTTGCTATCCGCCATACTTGTTTTTCACACCCCTATCACCTTGCTATCCACCATACTGTTTGTTACACACCTGGTACTTGGAACATTTTGGAACAGCAACGAGAACAAGTACTTTGGACTATAATTCAGCATTACTTTCTATTACTGACTAGTGTGCCAAATATACATATTATTCTTTGTGTTCCTTCCAAGCTCCACAAACTCTTTAGATCAGTAGGACATCACTCCTTCGGATGTACCCACTGATCCACCTCCAACCGTCATGCAAGGTCCAATGACCCGAGCTCGAATGCGTCAACTCAATTTAGAGGTGAGCTCATTCTTAAGCGATCATTTTTATACTTTTGAGAATAGACTACTACCTAATGATGTTATCTTGTTTAGGAACATTAGAGAGGGTCATGAGGGACTTAGAGGAAGAGGTGGAGGTGATGATGACCAGCAAGGACGTCCAATAGAAACCGGAGGCCCGGTCCAACATGATTTCGAGTCTGCCTCGGCCTCTAGGACCAGTCTGCCTTAAACTGGTCACTGAGGACGCATCCGGACTTCGTTTTCGACGATCCATATATGGTTGGAAAGATAATTTGATAAGGAAGCCAATACAAGTGGTCTCACATCAAAAGCCCTTCAGAATCAACAGGAATCGTCAAAATAATTCAGCATCTAGAATCTACCAGGGTGCTGTGACACCATCTTTTGGTCTGTTGGACCGTGTATTGTGTTTGGTCCCATTAGGGGGTGCGTCCCGGGTAGGCGATGACCCTAAGACCTTCATAATCATACACCGCCACCATCATTAGGTCTTGGGTTTTGCTTAGATTAATCTGTCAAGAACAGTTTCGCCGTTCATCGATTTGTGAGACCCCAACTTCGTGAGATTAATCATTCATCTACAATTTGGTTGCTTTCTTTCTTGTTCTTGCTTGTATTCTTCGTTGCACAAGCAGGGATTAGCCATCTTGGCGAGGTCAACCAGATCCGTGTCTCGGTTGATAACCAGAGGAGTTGTGGTACTAAGATTGTAGGGTTCGATCTTTCGATCTAAAGTCGGATCGGTGTGTCATTCTCCGCCACAACGATAGTTACCACTACCTGACGAAAGATCGGGATCCCCGTTTCCATTACCAGGCAGGAAAGTTATCTCTGGGGCAACTGAAGAAAACCCACCAGCAACTGGCGAAGACAAAGTCTTGAAAAAGATGCACCCCAAGACCCAAACTCTTCAGAGGCAAGAGAACCCGAAGAACAAGGACTCAAAGAACTAGAAGTACAACCGCTACTAAAAACAAAAGGAGCTCAAAAAATGCCGCACAAGGGCAAGAGAAAAGTCACTTAAACAAAGAATAGAAGAAACCAAAGCAACTCTTCACAATCTGAATGAACAACTTCAAAGTGCAAGCCACGAAGTCATAAACGTGGAAAGCCCAAATTCAGCAACAAAAGTTTCTCAAGAAAAGAATTCTCAAAAATCATTCATATCAATTGATACAAGCTCTCCTCTGTCAATAAACTTATAGCTAGCCCAAGGGCCCCTAGGGTACAAATTCAATATGATACCAATATTTGATGGTCAAACTGACCCAAGGCAATTTCTAATGAGTTTCAAAGCAACGGTAATTTCTAGAGGCGGTGATGAAACCACATTGGCAAAATCACTCGCCATGGCAGTCAAAGGACCAGCCCAACAGTGGTGCTCTTCGCTAAAAGCAAAATTCATACATTCATGGGATCAACTCAAGACGAACTTACTTGTTGATTTTCAAGGATTTCAACCAGCTGGTGTCACAGCTATAGACCTGTTCAATTGCAAGCAACAACTCAAAGGACCCTTGAGCCAGTACTTCAAAAGATTTATCCAAATCAAGGCACAAATTCATAATGTTCTAGATGATGTGGTAATTATAGCTGCAATTAAGGGTCTTCAAGTAAGACAATATGCATTGCACTTCGCCCGAGAAAGACCAAACACAGTCACTAAGCTTTATGAAGTCATGCAAAAAATTTGCAAATCAGATGACGACTACAGAAAAAGAGTCAAAGAAGAAAACAACTTTAGGGAACAAATCAAGCCAAACAACAACTTTCATCCTCCAAAATCAAACAACTATGAGTGAAGACCATTTTCACCACACAACCAAGTCAATCAAATTGAGAATGAAAACAACTCAATAGATAAAAGTGATTTCCCACAACGAAGTCAATACAATCAGCAAAGTCAATTCAATGAATGAACATTTGAAAGAGGAGGCTTTGGTTCAAGAGGAACTCCAAGAGGAGGAAGAGAAGAGGAAGAGCACCACTAAAACCAGAAGACATGTACTACATCATTCATGCCAAAGGGGCTAGACACACATCCAAAATGTGTCCAAAAGTAAAGAAAAGCATCGAAGAAGCCCAAGAAGAAAATAGGGCACCTACCGAGAAAAAAGTGTCAATCATGTTATGCAAGAACATCAAAACACTCATCAAACTTATTATCCAGTGCATTATGGGCATTCCAAAGCAATGATTCCAGGACCACCTGCATACAGCTATGAACCTTTAGCAATGTATCACCCAATGCAAAATCAATGGATGCAAAATCAGCCTCAACAATCCAATGTTCAATCAGCACAACTTGAGGCTTCAGTTGCAGATAACAATCCTCAAAACCGCCAAGCTAAGCAAGAAAACAACTCCCCATCAACATCAGTGGTGAACAACAATGCAATCATTCCAAGCAGAGGAAGGATATTGACAATTACAGGAGGAAATAGTATAGATCATGAAAATAATAGCCAAAGAAGAAATTACTTATGAAGAGTAAATTCAATTTCAATGGAAGGCCCGTAAAAGAAAACAAGATGGTCCCATCTCCCAATCACATTCTCTGAAGAAGACCTTTAGCTGAAAGATTACCCACACATGGATGTAATGGTAATCAAAGCAAACATTGATGGATGGGCAGTCTCAAAAATCTTAGTCAATGGAGGAAGCTCCGCAGACATCATATTTACATCAACATTAGATACAATGAAAATTGATCGCAAAATACTAGGGAGAGCTGAACACCCACTTTTTGGCTTCGGTGGAAAAAGGATTCATTCAATCAGGAGAATAGTCCTACCAGTTTCATTCAGAACTATAAGCAATGCAAGAACAGAGCAAATAGCATTTGACGTAGTGGACATGTATTACCCATACAATGCACTTTTTGGAAGAGGAAGTCTAAATGCATTTGAAGCTGTAATCAGCTACTCTTACCTATGCATGAAAATGCCAGCCATAAATGGTGTAATCACAATTCATGGAGACCAAACTGAAGCAAGGAACATCAAAAAAGAATCTACCCTAGGCCAAAAAAATGTCCATGCTATTTCAGAAGAAGAAGAGGAGAAAGAAGAAATAGAAAATGCGAAGCCACAAATAAAAGCATAAGCTTGCAAAGAGACAAAGAAAGTACCTCTCAACCCATTAGTTCCAGAAAAGCAAGTGATCATAGGAACAGGGCTCTCTCAAGAAGAAGAAGACAAACTCATGGAATTTCTAAGAAGTAATAAAGACATCTTTGCTTGGTCATCCAAAGACCTATGAGACATAATTGAGCATAAATTGGACATTGATCCAAAATTCATACCTAAAAAGCAAAAGTTGAGGAAATTAGTCGAAGACGGAGTTCAGGCTACAAAAGCTGAAGTTCAAAGAATGAAAATTAGTCAAAGACAGAGTTCAGGCAGCAAAAGCTACAAAACTCATAAGAGAAGTACAATTAACAACTTGGCTAGCAAACATTGTCATGGTAAGGAAAAAGAACGGAAAATGGCGAATGTGCATTGACTTTATAGACCTCAACAAAGCATGCCCCAAAGACAACTTGCCATTACCAAGAATTGACACACTAGTTGATGAAGCAGCGGGAAGCGAAATGCTCACTTTTCTTGATTGTTTTTCTGGGAGTAAAGTATATGGTCGGTCCTTGAACTTGCGCAGGTGTGTCATCCTAATCCCTGAACTCAGAAAGTGTGCCATTCCGGTCTTTAAACTATGTTTGGGTCTCATATTAATCCAAATGGGTATGGGCCCACATGTTAGCAATATCTCCCATCTCTCATCTCTCTTGTGGCCACGACCAGCTCTATGGTGGTGGCTCACTTGCGTGGCTGCTACTCGCTCGCACACCTATCTGGCAGCTACGGCGGCGCTCGCCCCCGCGACGTGGCTCACTACTAGGAATATCCACTTCTATGACGATCAGTTTTTGTCACTGAAGGAGCCAAATTCATCATAATTTTAGTTTTATGATGAATTTATGAGGAAAAATGGTGCGTCATAGAAGTTGCGTCATTCTTGCAATTGTATGACGATTCTAGAAAATCATCATAGAATTAGATAGATCTATGACAAAAACTAATTGTCATAGAACTGTTTTGGCATGCATGGTAGGGTTGCAGCCACACTAGCGGTTACTTCCGTTGGAGATACTTTCCATGTCTACCGGCTATAGTCGGTTGCATTGGAGAGGGTTCGGGTACATGCCACCTTGTTATTGGACAACATGGCCATCTCTGGTTCTTGCATGATTCAGGTTCTTATTGGACCACGTGTCGCGCCCCTGTTGTTCCACATGTCTGTTTTCTATTAGCACACATGTCGTGTCGCAGTTGGGTCACGTGTCATTTCTTCATTGGACCATGTGTCGTAATTTTATTGGTCCACGTGGCCATTTCTTATTCGACCATGTGTCATGGTGTTGTCCGTCCATATTTTGTTTTTTGATTTGGCCACATGGCTTGACGGCTTCCTTCCACGTGTCGAATTTTTATTAGCCCACGTGCAGTGTGAACGCTCTAGTTTGGTTTTGGTAAATTGATGAAACCCTAAGTGCTAACCTAGTTTATCAAAGTGATTATGAGTTAGGTAGCACTACTCCAAGTGGTGAAGCAAATGAAGATCATGACTTGATGATGGTGATACCATGGTGATGATCAAGTGCTTGGACATGGAAAAGAAGAGAAAAACAAAAATCTCAAGGCAAAGGTGAAATTGTTAGGAGCTTTTAGGTTTAAGTGATTGAGACACTTAGCGAGTATGATCACATTTAGGATCGATAGCCATACTATTAGGAGGCGTGAAACTCATATCGAAATGCGATTATCAAAGTGCCACTAGATGCTCTAACTCATTGCATATGCATTTAGGATCTTGTGGAGTGCTAACACTCTTGAAAATGTTTGTGAAAATATGCTAACACACATGCACAAAGGTGATACACATTATGTTTAGCACTTGGGAGCAAAGGTGATACCCATTGCTAGATTGGAAGCAATTAGAATCTTGATAGCCTATGCTTGTGCCCACAACATCAAACTCTATCAAATGGATGTTAAGAGTGCATTTCTCAATGGTTACATCAATGAAGAAGTATATGTTGAGCAACCTCCCGGTTTTGAAGATGATGAGAAGCCCAACCATGTGTACAAGTTGAAGAAGGCGTTGTATGGCTTGAAGCTAGCACCTAGAGCATGGTATGAGTGATTGAGGGACTTTCTACTCTCTAAAGGGTTCATGATGGGCAAGGTTGACACTACTCTTTTCATCGAGAAGATTGTAAAAGACTTATTTGTGTTGCAAATCTATGTTGATGACATCATATTTGGATCAACCAATCAAGACTTTTGTGAAGAATTTGGAAAGATGATGGCTAATGAGTTTGAGATGTCTATGATTGGAGAGATAAGTTACTTCCTTGGTTTTCAAATCAAGCAATTAAAGAATGGTACCTTTGTGAGTCAAGGCAAGTATATCAAGGACATGATCAAGAAGTTTGGCATGAGTGATAGCAAAGCCATTAGTACACCAATGGGAACAAATGGCAACTTGGATAGTGATGCAAGTGGCAATATGGTGGATCAAAAATTATATTGGTCTATGATTGGAAGCCTACTCTATGTGACCGCATCAAGGCCAGATATCATGTTTAGTGTATGCTTGTGTGCAAGATTTCAAGCCTCACCAAGAGAAAGTCATTTGAAGGCTACAAAGAGAATATTGAGGTACTTGAAGCATACACAAAATGTTGGTTTGTGGTATCCCAAAGGAGCAAATTTTGAGCTAGTTGGTTACTCCAACTCAGATTATGCAGGATGCAAGGTTGAAAGGAAGAGCACGTTGGGCATATGTTAATTGTTGGGAAGATCACTTGTTTCTTGGTCATCAAAGAAGCAAAATAGTGTTGCATTATCAACCGCCGAAGCCTAATACATATCTACCAGTAGTTCTTGTACACAAATACTTTGGATGAAGGCCACCTTGAATGACTTTGGAATCAAGTTCAAGAAAGTGCCATTGCTATGTGACAATGAGAGTGCAATCAAGTTAACCAACAATCTAATTCAATATGCAAGAACAAAGCACATTGATGTCCACCACCATTTCATAAGAGATCACCAACAAAAAGGGGACATTTGCATTAAGAGTGTAGGGACCGAAGATCAACTTGCCGATATATTCACCAAGCCATTGGATGAGAAAAGGTTTTGCAAGCTAAGGAATGAGTTGAACATATTGGATTTCTCAAATATGTGTTGATGATGCACCCCCACTTATATGACATGCCTCTCCTTCGAGTAATCCAAGGTAAAAGTTGATTGGCATAGCATACATCCTTGCTTAGGACATGTTTAGTGCATCTAGACATCTTTCCCATTTGATAGGCTCATTCATGAAAATCAAATGATTTTGATGTTTGTATGGTACCACTATTGCTTCTATGCTTAAATTGGTCTAGTGGTAGCATATGACATGTTTGTGAGCTTGTAAACCTAGTGTTTGATCTAGAAAATGAGCTTCAAGTGTTTAACTCAACATGGTACAAGATAACCCTTATTTGGAGGTGTCAAGAAGCTTGTCCTTGGATCAAACTGAGTTAAATATCTTTGGCAAATGTTATAGATTAAAACAAATTTGGGAAAATGATCCTCACCCGATTGATTGACATTGATAATCTCAACCTATCTATATTTTTAACCTTTGTGGTCATTGATGACAAAGGGGGAGAAATAGTGTGCAAAGATAGTGAAAAAGACAACAAAGGGGAAGAGAAATAAAGATATAAGTGATAGGGGGAGAATTTGACATAGGGGGAGACATATGATAAAGGAATGGGATCAATTAAATTTTTGAGCACACAAGTAGGGGGAGCAAGCTCATGAACTTGTATGGTGCATTTCATATATTTGCTTGCATGACACAAGTTTTAAATTTCAATATTCATGCTTGTGTGGTGTATGCTAGTTATAGGTTTGGATGATGAAATGAAAACTAGCATGCATAGGTTAAAGTAACTAGACTCATGCTCACATTATGAAAACTAGATCCTTACTTCTAATGTTGATCTCATAGGGTATTCTAGTTTTTGTGTATGTCTAGTTACTAATGGTACTAAGGATGGTATATTGGTGCACTCCGATTGGTATCACGCTTGAAAGGTCCATCTTTTATACCTTAGCATCATTTGATAGACATTGTCTCCCATATTTCCTATCTAAGCATATGTGCAAGCTACGATCCAAACTCTTAGCACATATGTACGGGGAGCAATTGCTACCATTTGGGGTCCATGAAACTTGTCCATATCCTTTTACACATGGTAAATATGCTTGGGCAAGCAACATGGATTCAATTTAATTTCAATTCATATCTTTGTGTAAGGGTTGTCATCAATTACCAAAAAGAGGGAGATTGAAAGCTCTAGTTTGGTTTTGGTAAATTGATGAAACCCTAAGTGCTAACCTAGTTTATCAAAGTGATTATGAGATAGGTAGCACTACTCCAAGTGGTGAAGCAAATGAAGATCATGACTTGATGATGGTGATACCTGGTGATGATCAAGTGCTTGGACTTGGAAAAGAAGTAAGAGAAAAACAAAAAGCTCAAGGCAAAGGTGAAATTGTTAGGAGCTTTTTGGTTTAAGTGATTGAGACACTTAGCGAGTGTCATCACATTTAGGATCGATAGTCGTACTATTAAGAGGGGTGAAACTCATTGCATGTGCATTTAGGATCTAGTGGAGTTCTAGCACCCTTGAAAATGTTTGTGAAAATATGCTAACACACATGCACAAAGGAGATACACATTGTGTTTAGCACTTGGGAACAAGGGTTCAAAACTTCACCGGTGCCCTATAAAGGAAAGACAGGGTTTCACAGAGTGCACCGGACGCTGGACTCAGCAGCACTGGTGCGTCCGGACAGTGGCAGCAGATGGTGCGCGGGCATAGAGCCGACCGGACACTACACGGTAAAAGTGACTAGACACGCAGGGACTACATCCGGTCAGTGATGACATATGCTAACATAGCGCACTGAGATGATCCAGAGGAGATCGAATGTAGAGGCGAGTCCGGTCACTAGGGACCGAACGCTTTCGGTCGCTAAACAGAGGCTCAGGGAGCTCTCTAGAAATGATCGGACTCTGAGGCTCATGCGTCTAGTCACCTATGATCGGACGCGTCTGGTCCTGCTAATGTTGTGATGCATAGAGAAGAGGGTAAGTGATCGAACGCCTGGTGAGTCCAGTCGGGCATGACCGAACACGTCTGGTCGTGACTGGAACCTTACTAGAAGTGACCGGACGATGGGGTCCTTTGTCCGGTCTTACATTGTAAAGCGTCTGGCCACAACTTAAGTGCACTGATGACCATTGAGATCGGGCGATCAGCATTTGAAGCAAGGGCCACATGGCGTGCATCGCACGATCGGACGCTGAGGTCCTGCGTCCAATCGATCTGACCTGCACGTCCGGTCACCCTGATTTTCAGTGAGTTGAGGAACCAACGGCTCTATTTCATGGAGGCTTCTATTTAAGCCCCATGGCTGGCTCAAACTCACTCTCTTGGCCATTTACACTGACATAGCAACCTTGTGAGCTTAGCCAAATCCCTCACACTGATCTCCATCATTGATTCATCATCTTTGTGAGATTGGGAGTGAATCCAAGTGCATTGCTTGAGTGTTTGCATCTAGAGGCACTTGGTGTTTGTGTTTCGCTGTGGGATTTGCTTGTCACTCTTGGTGGTTGCCGCCACCTAGATGGGTTGGTGCAGCGAGGATCGTCGAGCGGAGGTTGGTGATTGTCTCTGGCTCTGATCATAGTGATTGTGAGGGGTTCTTGAGCTTTCCCCGACAGAGAGCCAAAAGGTACCCTAGTAAATTGTTCGTGGCTTGTGTGATCCTCATCTTTTGTTGGTTATGCGGTACCCTATTGAGGGTTTGGCTTGTGATGCCAATTAGCGTGTGAACCTCCAAGTGACTGAATTGCCACAACGAGGACTAGCTTGCCGGCAAGCAAGTGAACCTCGGTAAAAAATCATTGTGTAATCTTTTGATTCCAAGGTGATTGGTCTTCATTGGTATTCATTCTTGTGATTCATTGGTTCATTCCTCGACTCGGCGGTATAACCATCTTGCTCTCCCTCTTTACATTACCGCAAACTAGTTGTCAAGCTCTTTAGTGTAGCTAGTCATGACAGCTTGTTAGTTTGGTTAGTGTGGCTCTTTAGTTAGCCTTTGAGAGCATACTAACTTACTGTAGTAACATAGCCATTGTTGTGATATACTAGTGATCATAGAAAATAGAATTGGGTAGGTGGCTTGCAACCCCAAGTATAGAGCTAGCGCAAAATTTGCTTCGCCATCTTATTGACTAATCATTTGTCTTAGGGTTGTTGTAGAAATTTTTAATAGGCTATTCACCCCCCCTCTAGCCATTAGGACCTTTCATCGTGCCATGGCTATTTCATGTGTAATGCACTGGTTCATCCACGTGTCACATTTTTATTTGATCACGTGGCCTGCCCAGGTTCTACCAGGTGCCCAACAATCAATTCATCATAAAAGTAATTCAAGATCGTCACTACTGCATAAATTGACTATATAATTATTCAACGATGTCTACATAATTATTCAGCATGACAATCAAATACAACAAATTACTGTTTACACATCAGCAGCAACCCACTGATAGTTTTACCACATCAAACCAGCACACGAGTACACATATCAAACCACAAATGTTCACTGCATCAAGCCAACAGAGTTAACGACTGAGAGTTACTAGAAGAAGAGCTGAAGCGCATGATATCCTCATGTAGCTTATTGTACTACTCCTGTTGCTGTATCTTAAACTCCTCAAACTCCCTTTTAATCTTTTCTATTTTCCTCTTCAGTTCATCCACTTGTTCGCTGAGTTTAGCGGAACTTTCCTATTCAGCAACAAGCTATTCCTGAAGCATTCTCTCCGTCCATGTCTCTGTTCTGGCGGAGCTTGCCGGGATACCAGCATTCTTTAAAAAAGGGTGTTGTCGTTGACCTGGGAGTGGACCTGGTGATGGGAGAGGCAAAGGACCGTGGGAACTATAACACCCTAGGTGTTAAGCATGCATTTGGCATTGGCATTGCATGAACACAAGCAGCATTGATCATTCATGAGCATGACCATCTCAAATTTTATCTCTATGATTGCTTATATCACATGTGTTTGTCACCAAATACTTTACATATGCTAGGGTTTACACGTGACCAATGTATACAATGCTTGTGGGACCCTAAGAGTACCTTTAACATGTCTAGAATGTCACATGGAACAACTTTGGTATTTATGACTTGGACCCAATTGGCCCCTAAGTCATGGTTATAGTGTAATCTACCATTTTCAAGTTGCATGTTTGACCTAAGTTGAACTATACACTAGAACTTTGAATGGCTATGCATCCTTAAGCAAAGTTGTAGTACTTTACTAGAGTAAAAACTTTTATTTTTGGGTCAAGACCTAATTCAGTGCTTAACATGGTCAAATAGGGCTCACAAGAATCAACAAAATACTGTTTTCAACTTAGAAAAATTTGCCAAGTCATGAACTGAGTTTCAGTTTCGATGTACCCTACTTTGAAGCTTTGCAATTTGAAAACTATGGCAAATTAGATGTTACTCCCTAAAGCAAAGTTGGAGTTTACATGTGGCTCTACAACTTTTAGTAATGCAGTTTTTGCTAACTCACCACGGATTAGGAGATAGAGGTGGATGAACTTGCACTGTCAGTCACTGATTTTGGGGCATGATGGCCGCGGACGCCATGCCATCAGTGGTCGACCGGGGGTAGGCCAAGCGCACCGCATGGCGGCCGTACGCCGGTGGCGCTGGCCCGACCGATCAGGCCAGCGTGGGGAGAAGAGGCAGGCGCCTCTGCTGCTCGCCCCATTTCACTCTCGTACCCCACTCTCGCCCATGCCAGAGCAAAGTGGAGCACCACGCCACCATACCATCGCCGTTGCCCCGCCGTGCCCGCACGCTGCCATTGTAGCTCCACCGCTCAATTCCTCACGCCAACAGCTCTGCCACCTCCACCACTACCTTCCCAAACCACTACTACCTCATGTCGCACCTTGGTAAGGCCCCATTTTGCCTCGCCGCCACCGCGCCATCACCGGAGCACCACCGCGCTCTTGGCTCACCGTGGCCAGCCACAACACGTGCACCTCTGCTCTCTCTCTCCCTCGTCTAGTCCTTGCCGTAGGTCCTAGCATCTAAACCCATCGTCCATTTAGACGCTACCACCTAGTTGCGCCGGAACACATCGCCGCTCTGCGCATTGCTGAGCTGGCCCATTGCCTCCATCCTCTCTCGCGCACCTTAGGTTCAGTAACCCTAGACCTAGCGGGTAGCATGATGGAGACCTATCTCTCGCCGCCGTCTAGCCGGAACGGTGGGAGCACCGCCGTGCTCCGTGCGCCGCTGCGCGCACATGCACGCGATCAGAGCTCACCGCTGCCTCACCGGAACCCTAACCACCCTAGCTAGCTTCGTTAGGTTACCACGGCTGGAGAACATTGGCATACCATGGTGCTACGTCCGCCGTCCACCATTGCCACCGGCGAGTTGTCTCCGGTGAAACCTTGGTCACGTCTTCACCACCAACTGACGCGGCTTGATGAGGGGAACACATTAGTGTCACCCTCGTCGCCGGTGATCTCACCGTCGGTGAGATAGGGCTGGCCGGAGCACCTCCCCTGCTTCGGTCCCACTAACCAGCGGGTCCCACTAACCAGCAGGTCCCACGTGTCAGCGGCTGCAGTATGGATTTGAATTTATTCTTTTTAAAAAATATAAGCAAACTTTGAAAATTTATAAGTAGAGTAATTGATGTCCAATTTTGGTGAACTAAATTTTGTTGGATCCCTCATGAAGTGTAGTATTTTATAAAAAATATGAAATGCACTGTTTCTGGTATTTTTATGGGAGAATAAAATAGAGCTATATAAATGCTTTTTAAATGTTTTCAATCTTGTAAAATAGGAAAGTGATAAAATTATCATTCTAATTTTTCTGATCTTGTGTTGACACGCTATAGCTAAGAAAAATACTAAACCTATAGTAAGGATGCTTGGAATATGGTCTTCCTATTTAATCTTAAATAATTGCTAGTTTCTAGTGAAAATAAATGAGGTAAAAATACATAACTAATGATCATGCAAATTTTTACACAGTGTTATGGTACTAGGATACATGTAAGAAAAATATGAAATCTGTTGTTTGACATATTTCACTAGGCTAAACTATTTTTGCTAAAATGAGCCTATGTGACTTGTCATTTATGTAGAGATGGCTGTACTTATCCAAATGGCATGAAATTTGTACAGTAGACTTTTCGGGACATAAGTAGGCTACTATAATTTTATCAGAATTTATGGTGCAGTTTTGATATATTTTCCTTATTTCACCTTGGTGTCCAAATAAATTAATAAATGCATTTAAAGAAATTATTTGACCATGACCATCATGTTTTATAGAGTGTGTATGATGCCTATGAACTGTTGGTACCATTGGTTGTGCCCAAATTTGATTTCTTATATGCAGTGAAATATTAATTTCTCTAGAATTCAATTTTAGTGACTGTTGGGACAGTTTCGGTGGTTAAATAAATTGCATGGGTAAGATGATGTTTGCTGTGAATATTGTAATTAACAAAGTTGTAGATAACTTACTTATATTGCTTGTGTCAAATTTTCATAGTAATAGGCTAAATGGTTTGAGAGTTATAGCTATTAGAAGTTGGTCTCCAGAAATGCTTGTTATCTGGAATTTCTAGATAAATCTAGGAAATTACTTTGTTTGACCTTGATAACCATTGAATCATCTTGATATGACTATAAAAAAGTTGTAGGCAGTTTTATAAGCTTTCCAGAAAGTCCAAGATCATAGTATTTGGTTGAGTAGAACTCCGGTCATAACCAAAATAAGTAGCTGCTGTTTACAGCAGGAAATGACTAAACCATGGGGCATGGTACTCCTGAGTTATCTCCTCTGTTCTGCTTTTGCTAGAAATGACCATAGTACTGGCATGTATTTGAACTAAGTGCGATGTTGATGTTAAACTACTTTGCTTTCGCTATTTAAACTTGGTTTGTAATAACTATGTGAACTCCGATGTATGTGAGAAACTTGTGAACTATTTGTGAACTGTGATGTAATATGTGACTGGTTGTGTTGAATTATGTACGATCTTGGTTTGTATGTTAGTTTGTTTGAGATCTCTCATGATTTCACTAGACTATCGGGTTTATATGAGCTCAAGTATGATGGTTTAATCGCTTCGGCGATTGCTATTGTACTTGTGCTCTTATAAATTGAATGGTTCTGTTACAGCTGACATCGGAGCAAGGTTCAACACTAAACTGGTCATATGGGTATTCAAAATAAAGATTTTGTTTTATAAAATCAGTTTGACAACTTATAGCTATATATAGTTATGTTAAAAATCTAAATTTTTAAATTTAGAGTATGGCAGTGGTCATATCATTTATGCCCAGTTAAGGACTATCAGGTGGCTAATTAAGTACTAACATGGGGGGTTTTACTTTCGTCAGCCATACGGCATGCTATTGTATGGATGTCATTCACCTGAGTGGTAATGTATGGATCCAATGCCTCTACGCCCAGGTAAGAAGGTAAGTTGATAAGTGGCATGACCGCAAGATGTGAGCGTGCGGTCGAGGAGAGCTAGCTTTATGCGGTTGTATTTGCATACTTGCATGTGTGTATTGTGTGTATTTAATTGTGGGTAATAAATTGTCATCAGGTAGCTTTGATACGGAAGTATATGTATGGGTATACATATATGGAAGTATTTAGTTGCAACCTAGAGACCAGATTTACATTTTTGCATATATAAGTGTTGGGTTGGGCTGTAATGAAATTCTTGTGCAAGTACACTAACAGTGAATCGTATAGCCCGATTAGTTATGTATATTGAGAGAACATATATATGCCACCGTCTATGTCATTAGAATTTTAAATTTTTCCTAAGATTCATGAGAACGTACGGAACGTGCATGCATCATGTTCACTCATACATTTACATTTTTGCATTCCTCCCTTACTTATAATTGCTTACCCCGTTTATCAAGTTTCTTCTCACGTATGATATCCTCTCACAAGAGTTGCACACTTTGCTATAAATGGCAGTACTAGGAGCCCCGCCTCGCTTGCTCACTTGCGTGCCTCTACGCTGCCGCCGCCAGCTACTCGCCTACACTGCTGTGTTCGTGGCTCGCTCGAGCACCTGTGTGCGTATGTGCCTATGCGCGGTGGCAGCAGCTTGACCGTGCCCATGTGCCACTAACACAGCACCACTCTGCGCCCGTAGCTCACCAGATGGATGCAGATTTCCATGTGTGTGGACATGGATTTCCTCTATCAGGCCGGATGGACATGTGCACCACCCCACAGCCAGATGCCGCCCGCAGCATAGCAAAGCACCATGTGCACAGATGCGGATTTTCTCTAGCAGGCCACCAACAGCTCATGACGCTGAAGAACCTAGACGCCACCATACATCCATGTGCCTGCTCTTTGTGGCCTGCCAGGGGGACATCACCGGAGTGGAGGACCTACTTAGGAGCGGGGTGGACATCGATAGCATCGGCCTTGATGGATGCACGGCACTGCACATCATGGCCTGTGCGGGACAGGGAGAGGTCATGCGCACGTGCCTGGGCGGTGGCAGCTGTAACAGAACCGACCAATTATACGAAATTAAGTAAGAAAATCATCCGCCAGAGTAGACGATTTAGCAAACTTAAGCCCATATAACCCGGTAGTCCGTGAAATCATGAAGGATTTCAAACCAACTTCCATTCCAGCCAAGATCGTAATAAGTTTAGCGGTCACCATCACATATTACATAAAAGTTCGCAATCTCAGATACATCAGAGTTTCAACATATTTATTACAAAACAAGTTCGAATAAAAGTAGCGGAAGCCATTTGTTCAAACCACACACACACTCACGCGGAGTTCAAATATAGTGCCAGCGAATGATCATCTCCAACAAAAGCATCAGACGAGACGTAAGGAATGACCATGCCTATGGTCCTAAGCATCACCCATCGTAGGATAAAGGCAGTTGATATAGTAGCCGTAATACATCTGCCCATCTGCAACAAGTGGGAATAAAACCCTGAGTACGAGAAGATACTCAGCTAGACTTACCCGACATAACCAAAAATAAATGACACCAAGAATTATGAAGGGCTTTATAGTAGGGTAGCTGACTCATTTGCAAAAGAAGCATTTTTAGCACTTCAAGAACCTTCCTAAAAGCATTATTGTCAATTTAATTATTATTAACCTGTCGATTAGATTTGCACCTATACTAGAGCAAACATGATTAAGCAGATCATGATAACCAATGATCATTAAACAACTTCCATAATGTCATATTCATTATAACTGTCCAAGTGTTCAATAAACATTTACTACGATGAAGTAACTCAAGTCAAGTGCTCACTATCTAGGAGCGATGGCGATTCGAATCGATTCCTAACTAGCTGGTGATTTATTCCTTACACAAACCTCACTCACCCGCTAAAGTGAGATATTGATCACCAAGTCAACTATCCAGGTATCTCGAGTTTGCCAGGAACCACATGTACCCGGGGGCCGACCGACTGCACTTTGGTCTTATCATCCCGCCCCCGTGTCCTACCACACCTGCTCCGGCACAGTGCGCTGCGGCAATCTACTTGGCCCGAATAATCTCCCAGCTTCGTGGTCGGAAGGTACTTTATCCGGCCAGCTAAATGTAAGGCATGCGTTCAACATGACTCGAGGCCCAACAACGGTCGGTCCTTAATCGACACAGACGGAAACACTATAGTCCAAAACTCTGCAAGTATCCGTTCGGTCTCAACTTCATTTAACACTTAGTTATACCATGACTTCATAGTCATCCAAGCAGATCTAGGTAACCACCTATAACTCGCAAGTGATAGGAAATCACCCGCCTTCTACCGGTCTAAGCCAGCTAAGCATTGACTCGACCGCGGATACCCGGGTAACAAGGATATAGTATAATAAAGGTAGACAAGGTATAATGCAGCAACGGTTGCAAACAACTCCTGAACGTAATGCATCAATTAAAGTAAAGCATTTAATTAAATAATTGCAAACTGGGAGAAAAATGCTCCGGGGCTTGCCTCTCTCGAATGAGCTCGGACGGTGATCGGAGCACTCCGGAAGTTCCTCAATGTCCTCCTCGTCGGCTTCGGGCACTTCCTGCGGCTGCACCTCGAACTGCTCCTCGGGCTCCTCGGGTATGATGACTGGGTTCTCGGTTTGCGATCCTGTATGATGCAATGTGCGTAAGTGCTTATGCAATTGGTGCATAGGATGGGATGAATACAATGGATATGTTTGAATGCAAGGTAGTCAACATCATCCAAGAAAATATACTACAAGCACATGTTATCTACTACATTCTCTTCTACTACTAATATGTTAAGTCAACACATTTTATTAAATGATTCAAAGATACACTAAAGCTTCACTAATTTCTTCATCCCACAAAAAGCAACACTTAATTAAACCCTAATTAATAATAGGTTTGAATAGCAATATCTATTTTTATTGCTTAGAAAAATCTTAGAAAATTACTACAGCATAGTACTACCCTAAGTAGTTTACTATCAGATTTTCATGGTATTTGAATGAGTGGATTAGCCAACACAAAAATAACAAGCTATGGCATGATTATGAACATGAAAATACTTTGTACTGTGAAAAGTGTCAAATAACAGAGTTAGTATTTTTCCTATGTTCTTCATAGCATACAACTACTGTACAAAAATTATCACATGCATGTTTTATACAAAGTTTGCTCTCTAGCTAAAATAACAAAAATCAGCCATTAAAGGTACTTGAACTACACCTCAAAATTTTCCCACAAAGCACATGCATGGAAATATATTTTCCTAGGAAGAACATTACATAAGATGATTAACAAACTTAGAAATCATATTTTTCTGAAGCCTATAGATTTTTCTACCTATTTTTCAAGTTATCGCCAATATACATGATTAAATAAAATTCTACAAAGAAAGTATCTCAAAAATGACATGCAATAATTCTCCCAAGTAGATCTGATGATAAGGAACCTAGACAAATTTATTTCAACAGATTTGGAGCAACTTTGAGTATCCAAACATTTTTCAAACCCTTTCTATTTTCAAATAATAAAGAAAAATGGAAAACAAATCATTCAATCGCTCATCGGGCCAGCCCATTGAAGCACTCGCCCATCGCCACATTTGGCACGCTTGTGCCCGAGCGAATGGGAATGGGGAGACGGCCCCAGGGCGTGCTGCCCACGGCCTTGGCTTGGCTTTGCCGAGTAGGCCGAGGCCACGCACGGCTGGTGACGACGTCGCGGTGTGTGCTGCTGCTCGCCCACAGGCCGGGCGGCCATTGCCGGACGTGATAGGGCGAGTTAGCAGTAGCATGAGGTTCGCGAGAAGATGGCGAAGGCGGGAAGGTAGCTAGGCAGGGTTGGAGAAGAGGAGGAAGGTGCCTTCCATGGCGGCCGAGCACGGCGGCGCCATGGCCGACGGTGGCGAGGTGCGAGACGTCACTACCTGAGCTCAGCAGGCGGCACAGGCGCGAGCACGACGTGTCGGAGAGCGAGGCGGAGCTACGGGTGCACGAACGCTGGTCGAGGTGGAGGAGGCGCAGTGGATTACGCCGGTGGGTGCGGTGGCGCGGCGAGAGGCAGAGTGAGTGCGCTTGGCGCTGGCGGAGAGGAAAGGCAGCGCGGGAGTGAGCGAGCGAGCGCACCGGCTTCGGCAGGAGTAGGCGGGCGCGGGGGTACGAGCGCAGACCACCATTGATGACATGGCGGCAGATCGGCAGCGCATGCGCGCACTGCAATGCGAAGCTCTGCCGCTGATCGGGCGTGAGGAAGCAGCAGCGGCGCTATTGCTTGAGGCTGAGGCGTGGCGCGCGGGGGAGGGAGGTGGGCCGGGCTTCGACCGTGGGCCAGAAGCGAGGCGGCGGCCCGCGAAGGAGAAAAAGCCCTTTTCCATTTATAGTTTCAAGAAATTATTAAATGTCAGCTTTCAAATATCATTTTGAGCAAGAAAATGACATCTTTTGCAAATGTACCAAAAATGAAAGTTGATTAGAATTTAATTCTCTACAACTTTGCTTTTATGACCAAAGCCAAATTCTTTCTAGATTTTGAATTGTAAAATCAAAGTCCATGTTTAACTCAAAACCCTAATTTTTTTGGGAAATTACTTTTGGAAGCAAAAATTTTGAATTAATTTGAATACAAACCTTGCTCCAAAATTTTAACTAAATAATCCTAGATGATTTACAATAGTAGCCAAACATGTTTTACTAACCTAGCAAGCAAAATCAGGGCAAAACAATTCAAACAAAGGTATGCAACATTCAGGTTTCACAACATGTTTCATATGTTTCGAAGCAGTGTTTCAATTGTTATTTACATGATTAGGCATGTGTGATTAGGATGCTTGATGATGCATGATAGGTATGATTTGCAGTGCCTAAATGCAGGCATAACACCGGGGTGTTACAGCGCTCCCCCCTTATAAAAATCTCGTCCCGAGATTTGGGTTACGAACCATTTGTTATAAAAATCTTCATAAGCTTTTTGTAGATACTCTCCTGTTTCCCAAGTTGCATCTCCCTCATCATGATGATCCCACTGTATCTTGTTGTATGTTTTCACCACACTATCCCGAGTAGCACGTTCCTTAGTGTATAACACCCGGACTGGTTGCTCACGATACACCAAATCTGATTTGAGTTGGATACCTCGAGGTTCTATTCTTTCCTCTGGAACACGCAAACATTTCTTGAGATGTGATACATGGAAAACTAGGAAAACGGTACTCATTGTCTCAGGTAACTCTAACTTGTAGGCTACCGGACCTCTTTGTTCTAGGATCTTGTATGGTCCTACGAATCTCGCGGCAAGCTTTCTTCGAACTCCGAACCTTTTCTTCTTCATTGGCGTGACTTTCAGATAAACATAGTCACCAACTTCAAACACAAGGGGTCTCCTTCTTCTGTCTGCATAACTTTTCTGATGTGATTGGGCCGCTTTCATATTCTGCTGAATAATATGAACTTTCTTCTCGGCTTCTTCTATAAAGTCAATGCCATAATACCTTCTATCTCCAGGCTCGACCCAATTCAATGGTGTTCTACATTTTCTGCCATATAAAGCTTCGAAGGGAGCCATCTTGATGCTTTCTTGATAACTATTATTATACGAAAACTCAGCTAATGGTAACCATGACTCCCATGATCCCTTAGAAGACAATACATAGGCTCTTAACATATCCTCCAAAACAGCATTCACTCGTTCAGTCTGACCATCTGTCTGAGGATGAAAAGCGGTACTGCGAATCAAACTAGTTCCTAAGCCTTTGTGTAAATGTTCCCAAAAGTGAGCCATGAACTGTGAGCCTCTATCAGATACTATGGTCTTTGGTATACCATGCAACCTCATAATTTCTGCGATATACTTCTTGGCATATTGAGGTGGTCGATATTCTATTTTGACAGGCAAGAAATGAGCGGTCTTGGTAAGACGATCCACAATTAACCAAATTGAATCATGTCCTTTTTGAGTAGGGGGCAAACCCGTGATAAAATCCATACTTATATCGTCCCACTTCCCACCAGGGACTGATAAGGGTTGCAACATACCAGCAGGTTTCATGTGGATGGCTTTCACTCGACAACATGTGTCACATCTGACAACATATGCTGTAATTTCTTTCTTCATTTTGGTCCACCAATAACGAGATCTTAGTTCTTGATACATCTTACTACTTCCGGGATGGATAGATAGCATAGAAAGGTGAGCTTCATCCATGAGTTTATTCCTAAGCTCTCGATCCTTAGGAACCACAAGACGGTCGTCAAACCACAACACGCCCTGTTCATCCACTTTAAAGTGTTGAGACAACTTTTCTTTGATTTTTTCTTTGATGTGGAATATTCCCTTGTCGGTTTTCTGGCCTTCTATTATCTTACTCTCCAAAGAGCAACTAATCTGAATACTATGTAACACAGCATGATGCATCAGATCGAACCCATCTTCAAGTAATGGCTACACATTCAAGTAATGTGACTTTCTGCTCAAAGCATCTGCCACTACATTGGCTTTTCCAGGATGATATTGCACATTCAAGTTGTAATCCTTGATCAATTCCAACCATCTGCGCTGTCTCATGTTTAACTCTGGTTGGGTAAAGATATACTTAAGACTCTTGTGATCCATGAAAATATTGCACACATTACCAAGTAGATAATGTCTCCAAATTTTTAGGGCGTGCACAACTGTAGCAAGTTCAAGATCATGTGTTGGATAGTTGACCTCGTGCTTCCTCAATTGACATGATGCATAAGCAATGACTCTCCTTTCTTGCATAAGAACACAACCTAATCCAGTTTTCGATGCATCGCAAAACACATCAAATGGTTTCTTGATATCTGGTTGTGCTAGAACAGGAGCAGTGCTCAACAGTTTCCGCAAAGTGTGGAAAGCTGCTTCACACTCCTTTGTCCACACAAACTTGTGATCCTTCTATAGGAGACTCGTCATCGGTTTGGCAATCTTTGAGAAATCTGGTATAAAGCGACGGTAATAACCGGCTAGTCCTAAGAAACTTCTAATCTCAGGAACTGTGGTCGGTGCTTTCCAATTCATAACTTCTTGCACCTTACTTGGATCGACTGAAACTCCACTTTCTGACAGAATGTGACCAAGGAAAGGAACTTCCTTCAACCAGAATTCACATTTGCTAAACTTAGCATACAGTTGATGATCCCTAAGTCTTATCAAGACAGTTCTCAGATGCTCTTCATGATCTTTCTCGTTCTCGGAGTACACCAGAATGTCATCGATGAACACTACCACAAACTTATTCAATTCTGGCATGAAAACTGTATTAATCAAAAACATAAAGTATGCAGGAGCATTCGTCAAGCCAAAGGACATGACAAGATACTCATACAACCCATATCTGGTGGAAAATGCAGTTTTTGGTATATCCTGTGGCCTAATCTTGATCTGATGATAACCGGATCTCAAATCTATTTTTGAGAACACCTTGGCCTTGGCTAACTGGTCAAACAGAACATCAATATGAGGCAAGGGATACTTATTCTTTATGGTTACAGTGTTGAGTGGCTTGTAATCTACGCACATTCTCAACGTGCCCTCTTTCTTCTTCTTCACAAACAAGGCGGGACATCCCCATTCAGACTTGCTTGGCCGTACAAACCCCTTTTTTGATAAATCTTCTAACTGCTTCTTCAGCTCAGCTAGTTCATCTGGAGGCATCCGATAGGGTCTCCTTGAAATCGGAGCTGTTCTGGGGACTAACTCAATTCCAAACTCAATCTCCCTATCCGGCGGAAGACCAGGTAGCTCATCCGGGAATACATCTAGAAATTCACACACTACCGGAATCTGATGAATAGGAATGACTGTCGTAGCACATGTAACACTTATAAGGTCTGTTCTCCAAAGCAATGGTACTTGGAAAGTACCCTCACCTAGGGGATCCTTAAGGGTAAGTACTCGACTTCCAGTATCTATGACTGCTCCCCAATCCTTCATCCAATTCATCCCTATAATGACATCCAAAACTAATCCAGGCATAACTATTAAGTTCACTTGGAACTTCCTGCTACCTAATTCAAGGGTTGTCCCTCGAACCATCCGGTTGGTCAAAACATCAGCCCCTGCTGAACTTATATGGTACCCATAACCCAATTCTGTGCATAGTTGTCCATGTTTCTGTGCAAATGCTTGACTCATAAAAGAATGCGATGATCCAGAATCAAATAGAACAACTGCAGGGTTTTCGTTGACAGGAAACTTACCAGCAGTGATGGGCTCTCCCTCAGGAATTTCACCCACGGTCATACTATGCACTCTAGCATTATAAGTTTGCTACTTCTTCTTGGGCGGATACGGACAAAACCTCGAGAAATGGCCGGGTTGATCACAGTTATAGCAGGGTCCCCTCACCGTCCCAGCAGATCCCACAGTTCCCTTGGAACTACCTTGTACCGCAGTTGTGGCTGCCTTGTTGGGCTGTACTGCCATCTTGTAAGGCTTCTGGGGTCCACGGAAATTCTGACTTCTCTGTTGAGGTGGCCTGAACCTAGCGCCAGGTGCCGATGGGCGATAAGGAGGATGACCTCCCATAGGTGCTCTAGCTTGGGAAGGACCACCTTCAAGGGCTCTCTTGCGTGTCTTGGCTGCGGTGCTGGCGTTGTTATTCTTCTCCTGCTTCAGACAGTCGCTGATGAAGTCATTGAACCTGACACGGTTGTTGGTACCAACATGCTTCATCATTTTTGGATTGAGTCCCCTCTTGAAACTGGCTATTCTTTTAGCATCTGTGTCAACCATGTCGGGAGCGTAGCGACACAAGTTGTTGAAGGCATGCAGGTATTGCGTCACGGTTTTGGTGCCCTGGTTCAACGCCAGAAACTCTCCCAACTTCATCTCGGTCAGCCCGGGTGGAATATAGACTCCACGGAAGGCCTCAGCAAACTCTCTCCAAGAAATCTGAGCATTTGGAGGGAAGGTGGTGCGATGGTGCTTCCACCACATTCCCGCTGGTCCTTGCAACTGAAGTGCAGCATACTCCGTTTTCAACACCTCAGTCATCCTCAACACACGGAATTTATCTTCCATCGTGTTGATCCATTCCTCAGCATCGAGTGGCTCTGTTGCTTCCTTGAATACTGGCAGCCTGGTGTCCATGAAATCTTTGAAGCTGCTATATTGGTTCACTCCCATGCCACCACCTTGATTGTTACCACGTTGCACGTTGTTGGCGATGGTGCGCAGAAAATCCTCCATGTTCTTCTGGGATTGTTCCGCGTTGCGCTGACTCCCGAGCAGTTGTGCGAGGAACATCTCGGGGGTAAACGGGGGAGGAGGTGGCAAATGTGGTTCATGGGGAGGTTCATTGTTGTTGCCGTGGTTTCCACCACCACCACCGGTCCCCGCACCGTTAGCACCGGTCTCAGCGGCCTCATACGTGGTTCGGCGAGTGTTTGTCATTTGCATATTTCAGCAACAAGTAATGATTGAGTGAAGCTATAATAATTGTGAGTGAAGGAAAAATTATGCCATACTAAATTTACTGGACAGAATAAATTCATACAATAAAACAGAGGCACAACAATCGCATCCCAATTAAAACAACAACACTTAATCAAATTACTTCAACGGCAAACATCGCATCCATACAACCAATTTGCCAGCATAAATACACTGGACTTTTATGCGTTCAGATATCGCATTCGAAACATCAAGTTCCAACCACATGCCAAGTCTCATACGTTCGAAGCAACATACAATAGGTTACATGCCAACAATAGAAAGGTCATCGCGACAGGACCTAGATACTAGCGCAAGGCAACTAGCCTACTCCTCGGGGCCATCGTCGAGATCGGAGACATCACCATCGCCCCCAGGTGAAACTATAGGCTCGTCCTCATTGTCGTCATCGATATCCATGCCAGCGGCGTCTGGTGGAGCATATGGGCCAACCCCATTGTAGAGCACGTGAAACTCCTCGTGCAGGTTGCCGTTGTATTCCTATAGCTCATCAACCCTCTGCAACAGAAGGTCCCTCTCGTCCCAGGCTTCATTCCTTTCCTGAACCAACTATCCTATCATGCGGTCTGCATTATTGTTGGCTTGAGTCAACGTATGCACCCGCTGCATAGCTCTATCACCTCTCTCAACCGCCTGATCTCGCTGTAAGTTCATATCAGCCAACTGCTCCTGCAAGCTAGCTATAGCACGTGCTTGTCTCTTCTTCTGCTTTCTCCTCTTGAGCTTATCCTCACCACGCAAACCAATCAAAGTCCAGTAGGTACTCTTGAGACCCTCATATGCTCTGATGGCGGTGAACATAGCACTCATTGCCTGGTTGTCGCTAGCCTGTCCTTCAGCTGGACCTCTGACCAATGCACTTCCCTGAGGCTGAACCCAAATGGCATCACGAGGATCATCCCTAGGAAAAGTGCCAGCTAGAGCTGCTGCAAGCTCACTAGGAAATTTGCTCATAATATCCCTGATGACACAGAAGGCTGCTCCCTCTGCACCCTCAGCAGGAGTGCGACCCTCAAACTCCAAGTGCCAACCATCCCAATCTGGAGCATCATCGAGAGCAGGAACCGTGATTTCTACCACTGCAAGTCCATCCTGTGCCAACTGGCTCTCATTCCAGGAGTACACCGATTCTTGACCCTCTAGGTACCCCACATCATGGAGCACACTCCAAAGCAAGGTTGGCATGCCAAACTCGCTCAAGAAGGTGTCCGTGGTGTGGTGCTCCCTCAGGGCCAACAGACGTCGAGGTGCTCTTCCTCCGGTGGACTTACAGGCGGTCTGCTTCGTGCAGGCCATCTGTAGCAAAAGTTCTTTTATTACCTCGGGGAAAAATATCTTAGGTGATACAACTTTTATCAAAATGAGATAATTAATTTATAAGGGGAGGAATACATGACATGAATGAAATGCACAAGTAACATGATGTATGTACGTGCCGTACGTTCTCACAATCTTTGGAAATAAATAATTTCTAACGATGAATTCGGTGGCATACAAACGATCTCTCAAATACGTAGCTAATACGTTCTACACGATAGCGTTGTTATGTACCTGCAGAAGATTCATTTTAGCCCAATTCCCAATGAATGCATAAAAGCAGTAAAATTTTATCTACACGCTCTACACGAATCCTCAGATACGTGTATAACGGTAGTAACTACCCGAACCATCGTCCTATTGACGGCATCGCCTCCATAGACGGAAGACCCATACATGAGATGCCTTTGTAAAACATGCGTAGAACATGTAATTACTCCAGCATCATATAAGCATTCACCCTAGATCAGTGGTGTATCCGATCATGCTCTCACAACTCACACTTACCGAGGCGTAGAGGCAATTGATCCATACATTACCACTCAAACAAGTGGCACTCATACAATAGCACGCCGTATGAGCGACGAAAGAGAAATATGATGCAAGAACCCCAGTCAGTACTTAATTAAGCCACCTAAAGTCCTTAACT
The DNA here is from genome assembly GCA_904845875.1 of Miscanthus lutarioriparius. Classification (NCBI taxonomy): domain Eukaryota; kingdom Viridiplantae; phylum Streptophyta; class Magnoliopsida; order Poales; family Poaceae; genus Miscanthus; species Miscanthus lutarioriparius. The sequence goes on from CAJGYO010000015.1 coordinate 28,975,705, forward strand.
GGGCATAAAGGATATGACCACTGGCACACTTTATAGTTTGGAAATCACGTTTTTCAAATGCCTTTTTGTTTTAAATACACTTGTGAATAGTAACACGCTAAACCATGCTCTGATGCCAGCTATAATAGAACCGACCAATTATACGAAATTAAGTAAGAAAATCATCCGCCAGAGCAGACAATTTAGCAAACTTAAGCGCGTATAACCCGGTAGTCCGTGAAATCACGAAGGATTTCAAACCAACTTCCATTCCAGCCAAGATCGTAATAAGTTTAGCGGTCACCGTCACATATTACATAAAAGTTCGCAATCTCAGATACATCAGAGTTTCAACATATTTATTACAAAACAAGTTCGAATAAAAGTAGCGGAAGCCATTTGTTCAAACCACACACACACTCACGCGGAGTTCAAATATAGTGCCAGCGAATGATCATCTCCAACAAAAGCATCAGACGAGACGTAAGGAATGACCATGCCCATGGTCCTAAGCATCACCTATCGTAGGATAAAGGCAGTTGATACAGTAGCCGTAATACATTTGCCCATCTGCAACAAGTGGGAATAAAACCCTGAGTATGAGAAGGTACTCAGCTAGACTTACCCGACATAACCAAAAATAAATGACACCAAGGATTATGAAGGGCTTTATAGTAGGGTAGCTGACTCATTTGCAAAAGAAGCATTTTTAGCACTTCAAGAACCTTCCTAAAAGCATTATTGTCAATTTAATTATTATTAACCTGTCGACTAGATTTGCACCTATACTAGAGCAAACATGATTAAGCAGATCATGATAACCAATGATCATTAAACAACTTCCATAATGTCATATTCATTATAGCTGTCCAAGTGTTCCATAAACATTTACTACGATGAAGTAACTCAAGTCAAGTGCTCACTATCCAGGAGCGATGGCGATTCGAATCGATTCCTAACCAGCTGGTGATTTATTCCTTACACAAACCTCACTCACCCGCTAAAGTGAGATATTGATCACCGAGTTAACTATCCAGGTATCTCGAGTTTGCCAGGAACCACATGTACCCGGGGGCCGATCGATCGCACTTTGGTCTTATCATCCCGCCCGTGTCCCTACCACACCTGCTTCCAAACACAAGGCGGCTGGGCAATCTACTCGACCCGAATAATCTCCCAGCTTCACGGTCGGAAGGTACTTTATCCGGCCAGGTAAATGTAAGGCATGTGTTCAACATGACTCGAGGCCCAACAACGGTCGGTCCTTAATCGACACAGACGGAAACACTACAGTCCAAAACTCTGCAAGTATACGTCCGGTCTCAACTTCATTTAACACTTAGTTATACCATGACTTCATAGTCATCCAAGCAGATCCAGGTAACCACCTATAATTCGTAGGTGACAGGAAATCACCCGTCTTCTACCGGTCTAAGCCAGCTAAGCATTGACTCGACTGCGGATACCCGGGTAACAAGGATATAGTATAACAAAGGTAGACAAGGTATAATGCAGCAACGGTTGAAAACAACTCCTGAACGTAATGTATCAATTAAAGTAAAGCATTTAATTAAATAATTGCAAACCGGGAGAAAAATGCTCCGGGGCTTGCCTCTCTCAAAGGAGCTCGGACGTTGATCGGGGCACTCGGAAGTTCCTCAATGTCCTCCTCGTCAGCTTCGAGCACTTCTTCATGTTGCACTCGAAGCTGCTCCTCGGGCTCCTCGAGTATGACGACTGGGTTCTCGGTTTGCGATCCTGTATGATGCAATGTGCGTAAGTGCTTATGCAATCGGTGCATAGGATGGGATGAATACAATGGATATGTTTGAATGCAAGGTAGTCAACATTTTCCAAGAAAATATACTACAAGCACATGTTATCTATTGCATTCTCTTCTACTACTAATATGTTAAGTCAACACATTTTATTAAATGCTTCAAAGATACACCAAAGCTTCACTAATTTCTTCATCCCACAAAAAGCAACACTTAATTAAACCCTAATTAATAATAGGTTTGAATAGCAATATCTATTTTTATTGCTTAGAAAAATCTTAGAAAATTACTACAGCATAGTACTACCCTAAGTAGTTTACTATCAGATTTTCACGGTATTTGAATGAGTGGATTAGCCTACACAAAAATAACAAGCTATGGCATGATTATGAACATGAAAATACTTTGTCTTTGTGAAAAGTGTCAAATAATGAGTTAGTATTTTCCTATGTTCTTCATAGCATACAACTACTGTACAAAAATTATCACATGCATGTTTTATACAAAGTTTGCTCTCTAGCTAAAATAACAAAAATCAGCCATTAAAGGTACTTGAACTACACCTCAAAATTTTCCCACAAAGACATGCATGGAAACATATTTTTCCTAGGAAGTACATTACATAAGATGATTAACAAACTTAGAAATCATATTTTTCTGAAGCCTATAGATTTTTCTACCTATTTTTCAAGTTATAAGACAATATACATGATTAAATAAAATTCTACAAAGAAAGTATCTCAAAAATGACATGCAATAATTCTCCCAAGTAGATCTGATGATAAGGAACCTAGACAAATTTATTTCAACAGATTTGGAGCAACTTTGAGTATCCAAACATTTTTCAAACCCTTTCTATTTTCAAATAATAGAGAAAAAATGGAAAACAAATCATTCAATCGCTACTAGGCCAGCCCGCTGAAAGCACTCGGCCCACTGCCACATTTGGCATGCGTGGCCCGAGCGAATGGGAAGGGGGAGACGGCCCGGTAGGGCGTCGGCCCATGGCCTTTCGGCCTAGCTTCGGCTGAGGCAGAAGCCACGCCGACGCTGCGATGTAGCGGCGGCGCGGCTCGGCCACGAGGCCGGCGGCCATTGCCGGCCGTGACAGGGCGAGTTAGCAGTAGCATGAGGTTCGTGAGAAGATGGCGAAGGCGGGAAGGTAGCTAGGCAGGGTTGGAGAAGAGGAGGAAGGTGCCTTCCATGGCGGCCGAGCACGGCGGCGCCATGGCCGACGGTGGTGAGGTGCGAGACGTCACTACCTGAGCTCAGCAGGCGGCACAGGCGCGAGCACGACGTGCCAGAGAGCGAGGCAGAGCTGCGGGTGCACGAATGCTGGCCGAGGTGGAGGAGGCGCAGTGGATTTCGCCAGCGGGTGCGGTGGCGCGACGAGAGGCAGAGTGAGTGCGCTTGGCGCTGGTGGAGAGGAAAGGCAGCGAGGGAGTGAGCGAGCGAGCGCACCGGCTTCGGGCAGAGTAGGCGGCGCGGGGCGCAGGGCGCAGATCCGGCTGCGCGACGCGGCGACGCCGACGCGCATGCGCCACACGCATGATGGGCTGGCGCTGGTCTGTGGTGGTCGCAAAGCAATGCACGACACGATGAGGGGCCGGCGCAGAGAGCAGCCAGCGCATGCTACGGGCTGGGCTGAGGCGAGGATGCGTGGTGGCGGGAGGTCGGGCTGGGCCGGGCCGACTGGTGGGCTGGAAGGCGAGGGTGGCCCTGCCAAGGAGAAAAAGCCCTTTTCCATTTATAGTTTCAAGAAATTATTAAATGTCAGCTTTCAAATATTATTTTGAGCAAGAAAATGACATCTTTTGCAAATGTACCAAAAATGAAAGTTGATTAGAATTTAATTCTCTATAACTTTGCTTTTATGACCAAAGCCAAATTCTTTCTAGATTTTGAATTGTAAAATCAAAGTCCATGTTTAACTCAAAACCCTAATTTTTTTGGGAAATTACTTTTGGAAGCAAAAATTTTGAATTAATTTGAATACAAACCTTGCTCCAAAAATTTAACTAAATAATCCTAGATGATTTACAATAGTAGCCAAACATGTTTTACTAACCTAGCAAGCAAAATCAGGGCAAAACAATTCAAACAAAGGTATGCAACATTCAGGTTTCACAACATGTTTCATATGTTTCGAAGCAGTGTTTCAATTGTTATTTACATGATTAGGCATGTATGATTAGGATGCTTGATGATGCATGATAGGTATGATTTGTAGTGCCTAAATGCAGGCATAACACCGGGGTGTTACAGCAGCGCCTCTCCTACGCCCCTATGCGGCAACAGTTGAGGCTGCTCGCCGGTGCAGCCATGGCGCCTGTGTGGCAGCAGCGATGGTGTTGGCATTTCTTAGCACAATCACCAAGTATGGAGATGGAATCCATTCCTAGCAACGGCACTAGAAATGCCTATTGGTATTTCTTAGCACCATCACTAAGATATAGATAAATCTTTGCAACGCCACCAAGGAACACCAACACAATAGTTCTTAACGATTATAGAAAATATCCGCAAGCACATGGATCTATTGTTCTAGCATTTCACCCGGAAGTATTTAGGGTATCATTATTTATATTTTTCTAAGGGAGGGCAAGGTGTTAAGAGTCTAGCATGGCATATGAACAAGATTACATACTTGCATAGCAAACCAATAGTCTATAACAGGGATAAAAATGGTATTTCAAGGATAGTGGACGCACAATTGGGCCAACCTCAAGGATAAAAGAGAAAACAAAGAATAAAAGAATGACCCTAAGTGGAGCAGGCATGTTCTAATATAGCCGTGCAAAGAACAGTTGATGATCATACAAATTACATGATTAATGCTAGAACTAAGTGTAAGATAGATAAGGAGATCTCCGAGCACTTGTCTACCAGCAAGTGTGAGAGAATTTAAGACTCTTACACAATACCCGAATGTGGGGGATTACAAGGGACAGACAAGGCAATCACCACCTACCGCCTACCCCATAACCATAGGGCACCATCATATCCGAAGGCTTCCGTGCACCCCGTGCACCATGCCCATGTACAAAGAAACTACCCATATCCCCCCTGGGGCTCCAACTCTACAGATCAACAAAGCATAGGATGTGGGCAAACCCGAAGGAATGACGAACCGCCACCTCAACTTAGCCCTACTTCTACTCATATATGTCATATGAATGGTTAAGCATAAAGTGGCACATGTTAAGATCATAACATACAAACTATATACTAGTTCATATGTCAAGATTATAACATGAGAACTATAGTCTAGTTCTATAGCACATATATATTCATAAATTGAGAGCATGAATTTGGAAGAAATTCTTCTTGTATTTATACCGAGCCTTGTCTCTTTTCTCCCAAGGAGCCAAGCCCTCCTTGATAGCTCTTGCTAGCTCCAAATACTGCTAAAAAGTAAAAGAGTACAAGTAGAGAAATGGAGGTGTAGAGGCTCAAATGGTGCATGTGTTGAAGGAGAGCTCCACCCCTCTTCTTATAGTGCCTGATGGTCGGTTTAGCGTAGATAATTTAGGAAACCACCAGAAACCAACCAAGCATGCCGCCATGCAACTGTCGTAGGAAGCCAAACCCACATGGCAGCTGCTGGGTTCGTGTGGTCCATTCTTGGGTAGGCCTAGGCCTTGTCTATGTCGGTGCCTGGCCCAGATTCATTAGTTGCTTGGGCCTTTGCTTGGTTCTTTTGCGCTTTTCTGCTTTACGCTTTTCTGGATTACGCCTTTTGCTATGTTTTCCACTTGTATTTAAATGTGTGCCCTGCAAAACATGTTTCTTCCAATACAAGTGGAACTAGGTTAATAGTAATTTCATATGTGTCAAAAGTTTGTTTATTTCTCCCATTTTATATAGTAATTGGTGGTCGGATATTGTTGTTAAGGACCGCCAACAAATCCCCCAAGCTTAACCTTTGCTCATCCCAAGCAAATAGCTAAGTACTTGGTTGTTGATCAGGAGTTGCTACTATGCCAAATATATTTCATAAGTGCCATGCCTATAACAAAGTATTCTTCCGTAATTTAAATAAGTTGGCATTTTTATCTACCCTTTTACCTTGATCCTTGTGGGGTGTATAGCTTTTCCAAGTTCTTGGGCGATTGCAAGATAGAATGGTTATAACAGAATCACCAATCATTCATTCTTTGATCGACTATCTATCCAGAGGTTTTATGAGTATTGCAAAAATAAATGTAAGTTCCTCGAATGATTCTCTCAATCACTCAATGTGTATAAAACCTCACGAAGGCATTTGATATTTTGCCTTCTTTTCATCCTACCACTAAAGGCTTTTTGTGGAGTTTATGGGTAGGTATAAAATTGAGGCATACTTACATCACATATTTTGCTAAATCATGGGTGTATGTGTGTCTTAATCATGGGTGCATGACAAGAATCTCAACAAGTGTCACAACAATTTGACAAAGCTCAATGCTCAAACAAGTAGCATAAGACTAAGGTTTTGAATGTATATCAGGTCATACGGCCTTGGTAGGTATTCATAATCATTGAAGAACTTTTAATTTTAGCATTTAAAAAAAACTCCAGATGTCAAGTTTCTCTTAGAACAAAGTCATAGTAATTCTATTTATACCATATCATAACTCACAACAACTTAGAAAAGGAGCATGCATTTGCAACCCATAAGTTTTCAAGTTTCTAGAATGAGACATTTTTAGCCAACAAACTTAAACTTTGGGGAATACTAATGTTATAGCCTAGACACAGATGAATTATAAATAGAGCAACTATTCATCATTTCAAAATAAGAGAAACTAAACATTCTTAAAACACATATGAGAGTGAAATAAATATTTTTATTGCTTTTATCACATTTCATTTTTTTGGTATTCTTTTTTTTTAATTTTTCAATTTTTTATATGCTAATAAATAAGTAAATGCAGAAAATAATTGTGAAAATTTAAAATACAAAAAATAAATGATACAAGTTACCTCTGTGGGGGCCCTCCCCTAAGTTAGCTCGAGGCCTATGGTCCGAGATTGCATGGTGATGACTCCGAGGTATATTATTGCATTTATGCATATATTTTTATGTGTTCATACCTCTCATGTCTATACTCAGCAGTTTCAGTTCAGTGATCAAACTAATTTTAAATTTGATCAAGGTAGGCTAATCAACCTAAGCACCATGCTTAATTTGAAAAGCCTATGAAAGTATGATTGCATGAAAGATCATACCCAAACCAAAACATACTTGTAAAAAGCATGGAAGGGTAACAAAAGTATTTAAACCTAGTATTTATATTTTATTTTAGCATAGTTGTAGTTTTTTTATCTAGTAAGTCTAAGCTAGGTAACTATTTATTAAATTATAAATATAAAGGATAACTACCAATTTACCTTCGGTATGGGCTCACCGTTTTAAAGTCCAACGAGCAGGACTCTTCTCCTTTCACTTCTTTCTTGATGATGGTACATCCATGCTCGGAGAAGTGGACATGGATGACTGTGCTTTCTTGGGTCTCCACACCATTTTATTTGATTTGGGTGGTGTGGAGGTGGACTTTGGAGTTTCTTGCTTTTATTTCCACACCTTTTTGTCCTTGGGTGTTGTAGGAACAACCTTTGAAGTTTCTTCTTTTTCTTTTAGGCTGTTCTTTTCTGCTCTGGCCTCTTTTTATTTTCTTTGTTTTTCTTGATGAGGTTGTCCATCAATTGAGGTTGTATCTCAACCCCCTTTATGCCTTGTGGGTTCTACCCATACTTGATAAGGATCATGGAGCATTGCTCCTGCTTGGGCCAAAAGTCAAACTTCTCCTCCTTGCCATTGATGTTGAAGCGGATTTCTCTGGCTCCAACATCAATTTGTGCTCCCGCGGTGCTGAGGAAAGGTCACCCAAGAATAAGGGGCGATTCCTTTGTTGTTTCCATATCTAGCAACATGAAGTCAATAGGGACGAAGTAACCCTAGATTTTCATCGAAATATCTTTGGCAATCCCTGCCGGATAGCGAACCATTGAGTCCACCAGTTGGAGCATCATTGGCGTAGGCGCTAAAAGTGTGAAGTTCAACTTGTCAATCACAACTTTGGGCATCACGCTGACGCTAGCCCCTAAGTCACATAAGGCATGATCAAATTGCACTAATGGAGCATGTGATGGTGGGGCACCTAGGATCCTTTTTCTTTTTAGGTAGACAGTTGAGTATAGCAGTGCTACACTCTTTCGTTAGCTTGACAACTTCCATGGATGGCAAAGGTTGTTTGTTGTTGATGATGTCTTTCATGTACTTTGCATATGAAGGTACATGTAAGACATCCATTATGGGGATGCTCACATGTATCTTCTCTATCATGTTGACAAAACGAGTGAATTGCTCATCCATAGCTTGCTTTCTTTTCGTTGTCAGAAATGGCAAGTAGCTAGTGTCGATAAAGTCTTGTGGTGCCGTTTCCTCTTCTTCTTGATCATTTTCTATTTTATTGAAAAAGATCCCTCCTATTGCCCTTGTGTTTTCCCTGCTTTATTGTTAGGGTTTGGTGGATCACGAGTGGACTTACCACCCCTCGTGGTCACCGCATTAACTTTTTCAAGAGAATTCTCGGGTTGCCCCGGATTTTTCCTTCATTATTAACAGGTAAAGCAACAGCAATTTGAGCTAACTGTGTTTCGATCATTTTATTAAAGCTCAATTGATTTTTAACAGAGGAAGATAGACATACTACTTTTGAGATAATGTTTTCTAGCATTTTATCATTATATGTTAGCTTTTTAGTGAGGCTTTCATTTATTTTAACTTGTCCTAAAACTAGGTCTTTCAAGGAAGGTTGGTTTGAATTGAAATTTGAATTCAAATTATTATTACCTCCTTACGGGCGGGACTGATTGTTCCACCCGTTATTATTACCTTGTTGAAACCCGTTGTTGATGTATGATTCTTCTTCATGGTTCTCAGGGCAGTCGCTCCTCGAGTGTCCGACTTCACCACAGACCTCACAAGTCATATGTGAGTCCATGGCCTTGATGGTGGCCTTCATTGCTTATTTTTTGTGGGCCCTCTCATCTAGTCTCTTCAATAGCAAATCCATTTTTGTGGCAAGTATATCTACCTCCTTCACGGTATGCATGCCTTTTTTGTTGTTTTCTTTCTTTCCCCAGCTTTGATTGGCCACCATCTTTTCGATGAGGGCCGTTGCATTATTGATAGTGAGGGAAAGAAATGCTCCTCCAGCAGTGGCATCTACGTGCCCCTTCGACATGGGCGTAAGTCCCTCATCGAAGTTCTGGAGCATGAATCAGTTTTCCATCCCATGGTGCAGGCATGCCTGGATGTAATCCGATGGCCTCTCGCACACCTCGGGGATGGATTCTATAGAAGTCTGCTGGAAATTTGAAATTTTCCCCCTCAGGGCATTGGTTTTGCCCATGGGGAAAAACTTCACGATGAACGCCGTGGGACATTTGTCCCATGTGTTGACAGCTTCCTTCTCCATATAAAACCATTGTTTTGCCTTCCCCTCGAGGGAGAAGGGAAATAAACGGAGCCTGATGCTAGCTGGTGTGACGTCTTTGATGATGTTGGTGTCACACAGCTCCAGGAAGTGTTGCAAGTGTGCACTTGCATCCTTGCTAGACAAACCACATAATTGGTTTGCCTTCACCATCATGATTAGGCCAGTGCGTAGCTTGAAGTTTCCATTTCTTGTGTTGACAGCAGGCCCAACGGGCACGTTGGCAACAGCGGGGGTGGAGTAATCGTGGAGTGTCTTGGCCATAGTGGTAGTAGCAGATGGTGTGGGGTGACTAGTTCACTTGTCATCGGAGTAGCGGAGGAAGAAGCGGTACGGGACATGTTCTTCCTTAGGAGCGCCTCCGGATTATCGGTGTAGTTTTTCGGCAGGTTTACCGGTCATACACTATCCTATTTTCATCCACAACAGGAAGAAAACAAGCAGACTTAGCCAGCATAAACTATGGCTACAATTACATGCATGTGATCATGATCATGTCCTACTAGATTCTTTAACCTATGCCCTCCCTAGCAACGGCGATAGAAATGCTTGTTGGCATTTCTTAGCGCAATCATCAAGTATGGAGAAGGAATCCATTCATGGCAAAGGCACTAGAAATGCCTTTTGGTATTTCTTAGCACCATCACTAAGATTTGGATAAATCTTAGCAACGCCACCAAGGAACACCAACACAATAGTTCTTAATGATTACAGAAAATATCCGCAAGTGCACGGATCTATCGTTGTAGCATTTCACCCGGAAGTATTCAGGGTATGGTTATTTATATTTTCCCAAAGGAGGGCAAGGTGCTAAGAGTCTAGCATCGCATATGAACAAGATTACATACTTGCATAGCCATAGTCTATAACAGGGGTAAAAATGGTATTTCAAGGATAGTGAACACACACTTGGGCCAATCTCAAGGATAAAAGAGAAAATAAAGAATAAAAGAATGACCCTAAGGAGAGTAGGCATGTTCTAATATAGCCGTGCAAAGAATAGGTGATGATCATATAAATTACATGATTAAAGCTAGAACTAAGTGTAAGATATGGATGGGGAGATCTCCGAGCACTGGTCTGCCAGCAAGTGCGAGAGACTTTAAGACTCCTACACAACACCCAAACGTGGAGGATTATAAGGGATAGACAGGGCTATCACCACCTACCACCTACCCCTCAACCGTGGAGCATTGTTGTATCTAAAGGCTTCCATGCAGCCGAGCACCATGCCCGTGTACAAAGAAACTACACATATCCCCCTAGGGCTCTGACCCTATGGATCGACAAGCATAGGACATGCGCAAACCTGAAGGAACAATGAACCACCACCTCAACTTATCTCTACTTCTACTCATATAAGTCATATGAATGGTTAAGCATCAAGTTGCACATGTTAAGATCGTAACATACAAACTATATACTAGTTCATATGTCAAGATTATAACATGAGAACTATAGTCTAGTTCTATAGCACAACTATATTCATAAAATGAGAGCATGACTTTGGAAGAAATCCTTCTTGTATTCATACCAAGCTAACTATATTCATAAAATGAGAGCATGACTTTGGAAGAAATCCTTCTTGTATTCATACCAAGCTTTGTCTCTTTTCTCCCAAGGAGCCAAGTGTTGGTATATTTAACGCACACAGATAAATCGGCAAGCGCACGGATACTGCTATAGCTTTCACCAACAAGTATTCCAAGTATCGTATCCATAGGGAAATGTGTGAGAGTAATTATGTCTAACTTAACCCGGAGTAGCAACAAAACTTAAAATAATAGGAGTATAGAGGAGATCACAAAGGTCTTTTAGTTCTAACTTCGGTAAGCTATGTCTTCTATTGTTCAACTGAGGATATTACTAAGGGAAACACAAGCAGGGTATGTTTCCTATAGTAACTAAATCTTGTTAGGCCTACAAATGGGAGGTGGACGATAGAGGATTCAACAAGGCTATAAGAGTCACCCACACGAGCTACCACCGATCTAGAATGTAGGGTACATCCACAAGTAACCCAGTCTAAGCACCACGCTGAAAGCTCTAGTTTGGTTTTGGTTAATTGATGAAACCCTAAGTGCTAACCTAGTTTATCAAAGTGATTATGAGATAGGTAGCACTACTCCAAGTGATGAAGCAATGATGAAGATCATGACGATGGTGATGGAGTGGTGATGATCAAATGCTTAAACTTGGAAAAGAAGAAAGAGAAAAACAAAACGCTCAAGGCAAAGGTAAAAATTGTAGGAGCCATTTTGTTTCAGTGATTGAGACACTTAGCGAGTGTGATCACATTTAGGATCAATAGCCGTACTATTAAGAGGGGTGAAACTCGTATCGAAATGCGGTTATCAAAGTACCACTAGATGTTCTAACTCATTACACATGCATTTAGGATCTAGTGGAGTGCTAACACCCTTGAAAATGTTTGTGCAAATATGCTAACACATGTACACAAGGTGATACACTTGGTAGTTGGCACATTTGAGCATGGGTTAGTAATTTCACCAGTGGACTGTCCATCCGTAGAGTGCGGATAGTCCGACGGTGCCACCGGTGCTCTTTACAGAAAAGACAACGGTCACTGAAAGTGACCGGACGCTGGTCTCGGTTGGACCGGCGCATCCGGTCAGTGTCAGCAGAGGGTGTGTGTTTCGGTCTTCGACTGGACGCTGGCACTAAAAGTGACCAGACACTGGTAGGGTGCGTCCGATCAGTGCTGACGTACGCTAACGTGGGGCGCATAGAGGAAACATTGAGTGACCGAACGCAGGGTGTGTCCGGTCGAGCATGACCAGACGCGTTTGTAACCTTACTGGAAATGACCAGACGCTGAGATCCAGCGTCGGGTCACTTTCTAACTGACGCGTCCGGTCATCACTTGACCGTTGAAATCGGGCAATCGGCGTTTGAAGCCAATGACACGTGGCGCACATCGCACGACCGGACACTGAGGTCCAGCGTCCGGTCAATATGACCAGAGCGTCCGGTTGGCTCGTGTTCAGTGTAGTGAGGAGCCCAACGGCTCTATTTAGTGGGGGCTTCTATTTAAGCCCCATGGTCGGCTCAAGCTCACTCTCTTGGCCATCTGCATTGACATAGCAACCTTGTGAGCTTAGCCAAAGCCCTCCCACTCATCTCCATCATTGATTCATCATCTTTGTGAGATTGGGTGAGAATCCAAGTGCATTGCTTGAGTGACTGCATCTAGAGGCACTTGGTATTCGTGTTTTGCTGTGGATTTCGCTTGTTGCTCTTGATAGTTGCCACCACCTAGACGGCTTGGTGCAGCGGTGGAGGATTGGCACCAGTTGATGATTGTTCGTGGCCATCTCTGGTGATTGTGAGGGGATTTGTACCTTCCCCGGCGGAGCGCCGAAAGGTAACTCTAGTGGATTGCTCGTGTCATTGAGTTACCTCACTTGTGGGTAGGTTCTTGCGGTGTCCAATCCTGTGGATGAGGTTTGTGCAAACACCTCTTAGCCGCCGAACCACCAAGTGTTGGTCGACATAACGGGGACATAGCGTGTTGGCAAGCGCGTGAACCTCGGGAGAAAATCGGTTGTCTCTTGCTATTTGGCATTCTCTTGGTGATTGATTTCATCTTCATCTTGTGATTGGTTCATCCCTCTACACGGCGGTATAATCACCCTACTCACTCTTTTTTATTCTTACAAACTAGTTGTGGCAAGCTCTTTAGTTTAATTAGAATTGAGAGCTTGATTTGTTATTTAAGTTCATCTAGTGGAGCTCTTTAGTGTAGCAAGATTGAGAGCTCTTAGTGAGTAGTATCATAGCAAGTTGTGTGTCAAGTAATCATTGCAACTAGAATTGTTGGATAGGTGGCTTGCAACCCTCGTAGAGCTAGAGCAAGTTTGCATTTCGCTATTTGTCTTACTAATCAAATTGCTCTAGTTGATTTATAGAATTTCAAATAGGCTATTCACCCCCCCTCTAGCCATATTAGGACCTTTCAAGTGGTATTAGAGCCATGGTCACCGTTTGATTAAAAGGCTTAACAACCTCGGTGTCAAATTATGGCTCAAGTTGTGTTCAATCATGTGGGGGGCAAACCACCATTCTTTGATGGCACATGCTATGATTATTGGAAGAGAAAGATGAGGATGTATCTTGGTTCAATCAATGATCAAGTATGGGAAGTGACCGAGAATGACTATGCTATCATTGATAATGATGATCCCACCAACCAAGATAAGATCAACAAGCAATGCAATACAATGGCTCTCAACACCATATACAATGCCATTGATTCCAAAGTGTTTGAGCAAATCAAGGATTGTGAAAGAGCAAATGAGGTGTGGAAGATATTGGAGGAAACATATGAGGGCACACCAGCGGTGAAGAGTGCCAAGTTGTATATCCTTAAGGATAAATTGACAAGCTTCAAGATGAAGGAAGATGAGAGCATTCCGAAGATGTTCCATCATTTGCAAATGATTGTCAATGATGTGAAGGCATTGAGAGAGAAGATCAAGGATGATGATGTCTCTCATCGGTTCTTGATGTGCCTACCTCCAAGATTTGAGATGTTGAGATTGCTCATCATAAGAGGAGGATTGAAGGAGATTACCCCCAACCAAGTACTAGGTGATGTCATGACCCAAGAGACATACCGTGTGGAAAGGGAGGGGGATGACAAGGATGACAAGAAGGAAGAAGAAGACAAGAAGAACAAGAGTATAGCATTCAAGGCTAGCTCATCATCATCCAAGAACAAGGGTGTTGGGGACCTAATACCGGGGTACCCCAGAAGGTGGAACCAATAACTACCGAACGATAAAAACTTCTGAACGGATAAGGGCGCCGTAGCGTTCCTTGCTCGAACGATAGGAGTTTGGTTCCGCCTCGCCCGACGCCTTTGGGGTAGCTCTGGCTCGCCCAAGGGCTCAGGGCTAGTCCCCGTCTCGCCCAACGCCTTTGGGGTAGGCATGGTCTCGCCCGAGGGCTCAGGGCTAGTCTCCGACTCGCCCGACGCCTATGGGGCGGGCTCGGTCTTGCCCGAGGGCTAAAGGATAGGCTCTGCCTCGCCCGACCCCGGAGGGACGGGGTCGGTCTCACCCAAGAGATAGGGGTTGGTCTCCATTTCACCCGACGGCCAGGAACGAGCCTCGCCCTGCTTGATATCTAAAGACTGGTTTCATCTTACCTGACAACTCCTCCCATTCCCTCATAATGATGGGTACAGGGCAAGATAAGACGTTCGGGTCAACCATGGCTCCAAGGACCATACCCTGCACCCTGGCAGGAAAAGTACTGCCGGGGAATGATGGGACAGGTGCTTTAGACCCTTTTGGACGCCGCAGAGCCCGAAAAGTGTTACAGGTGCGTGTTCTTCGCCTTGTAGAGTTGTAGGTGCCGCCTTCAGCTCTGGGACACGAAACCCGACGAAGATATACGACAATCGCTACGCTCTAGAAAAGGATTTGCTATCTCCACGGACGACGGGTATTCCGTCACCACGCTATGGACCCAAGTGAGCGGTGTCCGCTTCCCGACCCCCAGGTCCACCAAGACAGAAGACCTTGGCCACAGCGCTACTCCAGACCCCGACCCCGTTTTCCCTCCGACGAAGACTCATAGGAACCAGAAGACATGCGGAGCAAGGCTAGGGGAGGCTCATAAGTCAAAACCACTGTACTGCGGCCCATACCCTGCGCAGGGTAGCATTCTGTAACCAACCTGACATTCTACAGAGACATCGACAGTATTGTAGGCACTTATTTTCCTTTGCACTCATCAGAATGAAGAACCAGGCCGGGTAGACGTGAGCCACAAGACTAAGTAGAGTACGCATCCTAAAGCCCTTAGCCTTGTAAAAGCCAGCCCCTTCCTCTATAAAAGGGGATGCGCTTCCTCCATCAAAAGGAGGACTTCTGACCGAACAGCAGAAGACACACACACACACACAGTCAAGTGGCTACCAAGTTCTTGACCTCCTTTCAACCCTTCCATCAGAGACTTGGGACCAGTCCCTCTCTCGATCGTTTGTACCCCCTACTACGAACCGTTCACGGTGCTAATAACACGAGCAGCAACAAAGTGGACGTAGGGACATTCGGCCCAAACCAGTATAAATCTTGTGTCCTTTAGCGCACCATCCGAGCCTAACGCGCATTACTATAAATTCGCTTGCCGGTGCCTATATGAAACACCGACAGTTGGCGTGCCAGGTAGGGGACTTTGCGCGTTCCAAATCAGGCCTCCAATGGCCACCCACCCAATCAGCTGGGCCCCGGGTGCACATGTGTGTTTCGGTGACCTAGATTTCATCATCACACTAGGAGGAGAACTGGTGCTGACCCACACGGCCGCACAGTGTCTCCCTTCCATCAACCTTAGCCGTCTAAGGACTGAGGGCCCGCGGGGCGACTCCCTTGGACCCCAGTTATCCAGGGAGCCCCGGCGCTGCATCACCCTGTTTCCAGGAAGGCCCTGTACGAAGCGCCCCGACAGCGTTTCCATTCGGTCTCCGCAACGCCGTGGCGACCGCCGGCCACCTTCTGGCACTACGCATGGTTCAGCCACCTACGGACAGCGAGTTCATGGGGGTAATCGAACATGATCTAGAGACACTCTATGGGCTCCTCGCGGAGGATCCAGAGTCGCCCTCTAGCTCTGACTCCAGCAATGGGAGCCATCACCCTTCCCGGGAATGCTTCATGACGCAAACCCCCGAGGGACACGTCCAAAATGTCTCCGGAGAAGAGACAACCCCAACAAGCAACCCCTACGCCAGGATCAAGGCGGAGACGGTGGCTCCATCTCACGTAAGGATGGAGCAGCTAAGCGCACGAAAGCTGGAGATCGATGACGCAGGGCAACAGCTTGTCCGGGAGTACCAAAACATCGAGGAGGAGATCAAGCATCACTGAGACGGTGGGCACGCCCGCGCCTCGGCCCATGATGTGCATCAAAGGATCCTCACCGATGATGGGACTCTCCCTCACTTCACTCGGGCAAGCCAGAACATCGCCACAGTGACGGCCTTACTGCACGGCCTTCCGGAGGCCATGACGTCCGAGGATCGCCGCGCCCGTCGAGAAATTCGCATGTTGCTCGAGCGTGCGGCGGCGCAGCAGGCGGAGAGCTCGTTGTCTCAACAACGCGAATTCGACACCAGCCAGCGCATGCCCTCGGTACGTCCCGCCAAGGACGCGTCCGTTCACTAGACGCCACCAGGCAACAGGCAGCGCTCCACTATCCCAGTACATCAACATCTTGGCCACGACCGTGACATGCGTAGCACCATCAGCGCCCGCAGGCACACCCATGGTGTCGAAAGGGAAGGAGCCCATCGCGGCTATCATCCTCGACGCGGTGGGCACTATGACAGTGGCGAGGACCGGAGCCTGAGCCCCAGCCTGCCAGGCCCTCGGGCCTTCGGCCGACACATCCTCAACACTGCGTTCCCCCTGAGGTACCGACCGCCCACCAATATCCTAAAGTATTCTGGAGAATCGAACCTCGGGCTTTGGCTCGAAGACTATCGGCTTGCCTGCCAAGCCGGTGGTGCGAGTGATGACAACTTCATTATTCACAATCTCCCGTTATTCTTGGCCGATTCGGCACGAGCGTGGTTGGAGCACCTACCGTCCAACGCCATTCAATGTTGGGCGGATCTCATGGAGATCTTTGTGGGTAACTTCTAGGGCACGTACAAATGCCCTAAAAACCCATGGGACCTCAAGAACTACCGCTAGAAGGCTGATGAAACCCTCCGCGGGTACATCCGGCGCTTCTCCTAGCAGTGTAATGAGCTCCCTAATGTCACCGACGCCGACGTGATAGGAGCCTTCCTATCCGGGACAACCTACGAATCCCTGGTCCACAAGCTGGGACGCAGGGGCCCGCAGACCACCAAGGAACTTCTGGGCATCGCCACCAGCCACGCCTCTAGAGAGGAAGCGGTCGGAGCCGTCTTCGACCGCACTGACGGCAAGGTGAGGCGGGACGAGGCCGCCGACGAAGGCATCTCCGACCGCCCCACCAAGAGAAAAGAATAAGAAGCAATGGCGCGACAGCTCGCTCGTGGCCGTCGCTGACCGTAAAGGTGGACGGAAGCCCACGGAAGGCACTCCGAACCATTTTGAAAAAATGCTCGAGGGGCCATGCCCAAACCACGCTTTCCTGGCCAAGCATCTATACAAAGAATGTGGCCTCATGCGCAAATACTTGTCCGGAGGCCTCAACAAGGGGGAACAGGGGAAGGAACCTGCCCCCAGTACAGACGACGTCGAGGAGAAGGACGACACCTTCCCGACTCCGAACGGCGCCCTGATGATCTTCGGAGGATCAGCGGCCTACGACTCCAAACGCCGCCAAAAGGTCGCGTGCCGCGAGGTCTATACGGCCGAACCGGCCACACCTGCCTTCCTCCGATGGTCAGAATCCGCCATAACCTTCGACCGGGCCGACCACCCGGGCGCCGTCCCACACCTAGGAAGATACCCGCTCGTCGTCGACCCGATCGTCGGCCCAAAGCGGCTCACAAAGGTACTGATGGATGGAGGCAGCGGCCTCAACATCATGTATGCCAAAACGCTCGATGAGATGGGCGTCGACCGAACGAACCTCCGTCCCGTCCGAGCACCTTTTCATGGCGTCGTACCTGGTAGGCAGGCCATGCCACTAGGGCAGATCGATCTGCCCATCACTTTCGAGGATCGGTCCAATTACAGGACTGAGACCCTCACCTTCGACGTAGTGGGGTTCCCTCTAGCTTTTCACGCCATCCTGGGACAACCATGTTACGCGAAGTTCATGGTCGTCCCCAACTATACGTACCTTAAGCTAAAGATGCCGGGCCCCCGCGGGGTCATCACCATCGGCACCTCCTTCCAGCACGCTTACAAGTGCGAAGTCGAATGCTGCAATCACGCCTCTGCGGTCGTCGCCTCCAAAGAGCTCATCACCCTCAGGGAGGAGGTTGTCGAAAAAACGCCGGATGCCAAGACAACAACCGGGTCATTCAAACCAGCCGAGGGCACCAAGGAGGTCCTCGTAGACCCTAGAAGCTCCGAGGCTAAGAGGGTACGCATTGGTACTATGCTCTCCTCCGAATAGGAAAGCGCGCTCGTCGATTTCCTCCGCGATAACAAAGATATCTTTGCGTGGAAACCCTCGGATATGCCAGGCATCCCGAGGGAGGTCGCCGAGCATACCTTAAAAATCCACCTGGGCTCCAAGCCAGTGAAGCAACGCCTGCGCCGCTTCGATGAGGAGAAATACAGGGCCATCGGCGAAGAGATAGCCAAACTATTAGCCGCAGGATTCATTAAGGAAGTAAACCACCTAGACTGGCTGGCAAATCCCGTTCTCGTACGAAAGAAGAGTGGGAAATGGAGGATGTGTGTCGACTACACAGGCCTCAACAAGGTGTGCCCAAAGGACCCGTTTCATTTACCATGCATTGACCAAATAGTTGATTCCACCTCAGGGTGCGAAACCCTCTGCTTCCTTGACGCATACTCTGGCTACCACCAGATCGTGATGAAAGAGTCCGATCAGCTCGCGACGTCTTTCATCACCCCCTTCGGATCATTCTGCTATGTTTCAATGTCGTTCGGTCTAAAGAACGCTGGGCAACTTACCAGCGTTGTATGCTCAACTACTTCGGGGACCTCATCGGGCGGACCATTGAGGCCTACGTCGACGACATCGTAGTTAAGTCCAAAAGGACCGACCACCTTGTTGCCGACCTCGAACAAACCTTTGCGAAACTCCGTGCAAACGGCATCAAACTCAATCCCGAAAAATGTGTTTTTGGGGTCCCGAGGGGCATGCTGCTCGGCTTTATTGTCTCTAAACGAGGCATAGAAGCCAACCCAGAGAAAATCTCAGCCATCACAAGAATGGGCCCGATCCAGAACATAAAAGGGGTTCAGCGAATCATAGGGTGCCTTGCCGCCCTCAGCCGATTCATTTCGCACCTCGGTGAACGGGGACTCCCCTTTATCGACTCCTAAAGAAAGCTGACCACTTCAAGTGGACAGCCGAGGCACAGGAGGCACTTGACATGGTTAAACAATTTCTAACTAAACCGCCGGTCCTAGTCCCTCCGTGCAACGGAGAATCCCTCCTGCTGTATATATCGGCCACCACACAAGTGGTCAGCTCCACCTTAGTAGTAGAGCGAGAGGAAGAGGGGCACGCCTTCAAGGTACAGCGCCCTGTCTACTTCATCAGCGAGGTGCTATCTGACTCCAAAACCCGTTACCCCCAAATCCAGAAACTCCTCTACACCATCCTCATCACCAAGAGAAAGCTATACCATTACTTCGAGTCACACCCTATGACAGTCATGAAGTCCTTCCCCCTCAGCGAGGTCGTCCATAGCCAGGACGCTACAGGAAGAACCGCAAAGTGGGCGCTCGAGCTGATGGATCAGGGCATTACTTATGCCCCCCGAACAATGATCAAATCCCAGGTGCTGGCTGACTTCATCGTAGAGTGGACCGAGGTCCAGATGCCACCAACAATCATCAATCAAGAGTACTGGACGATATACTTCGACGGATCGCTGATGAAGAACGGCGCCGGTGCGGGAATAGTCTTCATATCTTCCCTTGGGGTCCGCATGAGGTACATGGTTCGACTCCACTTTCCCTCATCAAACAATATCGCAGAATACGAAGCGCTCATCAACGGCCTACGAATCGCCATCGAGCTGGGCATCCGATGTCTCGACGTCAGAGGCGACTCCCAGCTGGTCATCAACCAGGTCATGAAGGAGTTGAGCTGCCACGACGCCAAGATGGAGGCATACTGTCAAGAAGTCCGATGGCTGGAGGACAGATTCGACGGCCTCAAACTCAACCACATCCCAAGGCACCTCAACGAAGCAGCCGACGCGCTCGCGAAAGCAGCATCTGGCTGAGAGCCAGTCCCGGCATGCGTCTTTGCCAGCGATCAACACAAACCCTCGGTATGCTACACGGTGTCGGAACAAGCCGACGATGGCCCATCTAGTCCGATCCCAGGGGCCAATCCGCCAATCGCTCCACCCAACCCCGAGGTTATGGCACTTGAAGAGGACCCAGCAGCGGAGTCTGACCCTCCCGACTACTGGAGAACGCTTTACCTCGACTACCTCCTCCACAACATACTACCAACGGACAAGACGGAAGCCCGACGGCTCACACGCCGCGCCAAGTCCTTCGTTCTTGTAGAGGGCGAACTCTACAAATGGGGTCACATCGGGATCCTGCAGCTCTGTATCCCTGGCGAACAGGGAAAACTTCTGCTAGGCGATATCCACGGTGGGGCTTGCGGCCATCATGCCGCACCAAGGACCTTAGTTGGGAATGCATTCCGACAGGGCTTCTACTGGCCTACCGCAGTAGTCGATGCCGAGCAAATTGTACGCACCTGCGAAGGATGTCAGTACTATGCTCGGCAAACTCACCTCCCGGCCCAGGCGCTCTAGATGATCCCCATCACGTGGCTCTTTGCGGTCTGGGGGCTTGACCTGGTTGGGCCACTCAAAAAGGCGCCCGGGGGCTTCACCCACCTGCTTGTCACCATAGATAAATTTACAAAATGGATTGAAGCTCGATCGATCTCCACGATCAAATCCGAGCAAGCTGTGCTATTCTTCCTCGACATCATCCATCGCTTCGGAGTACCGAACTCCATCATCACGGACAACGGCACGCAGTTCACCGGCAGGAAATTCATTCGATTCTACGACGAACAACACATCCGGATCTATTGGGCAGCCGTCACACACCCCCGGACGAACGGGCAGGTCGAACGCGCAAACGACATGCTTCTTCAAGGCCTTAAGCCCAAAATTTTCAATCGGTTGAAAAAGTTCGGCGCGCACTGGCTCACCGAGCTTCCGGCCGTGCTCTGGAGCCTAAGGACAACATCTAGCCGGGCCACCGGCTACACACCTTTCTTCATGGTCTACGGTTCCAAGGCTGTTCTTCCAACGGACCTTGACTATGGAGCACCAAAAATCAGAGCGTATGACGAACAAGGGGCCGAGGCATCCCACCAGGACACCATGGACCAACTAGATGAAGCCCGTGACATCGCCCTCCTTCGTTCAGCTAAGTACCAGCAGGCGTTGTGACGGTACCACAACTGGCGGGTGCGGGGTCGATCCTTCAACGTCAGGGACCTCGTCCTCCGCCTTGTGCAGAGCAACAAGGACTGCCACAAACTCTCACCGCCCTGGGAAGGGCCCTACGTCATCACGGAAGTACTTCGCCCAGGCACCTACAAGCTGAAAACCATCAACGGTGAGGTGTTCACCAATGCCTGGAACATCGAACAGCTATGTCGCTTCTACCCCTAAATAAACGCATACTTTGTCCTTATCAGTTTTTTGTCTTTACAAATCTCCGAGCTTTAGTGACATCCGACCCTAGCAAAATGCAAGGAGTCAGACCTCGCTCAGGGGCTGGTACAATCGATATAAGTATGTTTACCTCACAAACATCCCATGTGTCGAACTTTCTCTAAGTTTCTCCCAAAAACTAGGACTTCTAGAACTGATTCTGAGTACAACTGGTACGACTGCGGGAAACCCACGCCCCTACAACTACGGCCTCCTCGCTCACCAGTGTGATCAGAATCGTTCAACCTGTACCCTAAGTTTTTGTGAGCTGAACTATGAGAAGAATCGGAAGGCACCAAAAACCTCCTCTGAAGAAAAGGAAACTAAAAAATGGTTTGCCACAACAAAACACGAAGATTTGTTCATTTTTGCACAAATTCACCACTTACAAAACCATCTCATCACAAAAAGGGCTAATGTACTCTTAAATTCAACAGACAAGCCACTCGGGGGCTCCCCTACAAAACTTTTTTGATTACAATCTCTACCTAGCTCGACTACAACTGCTACCACGGTCATAGTACCAACCTCTTCAGGCACAAGCACTAGAAGGAGCTCTTCGTCGCCGCCGAGGACATGTACATGGGCCAGTTCATCTACTACGGCCACCGCGTCTCGCTCCCCATCAGCGACGACCCTACCGCTCCGCAAGACCTTCAAAGGCGCCACCATCTGCAACGTCGAGCACCACGCCGGCGACTGTGGTGCCCCTCCGCTGGGGCATCCGGGGACTACGCCACCATCATCAACCGCAACCCCAACAATGGTGCCTGAACGGAAGGCGCCTCCCGCCGTGGGGAGGTCGCAATGAATGACGACGAGGCTGACGACGCTCGGCACCCTCCAGTACTCCTCCTCTTTTGGCGGCATCAAGCTCTTCCCAGCAAAGGCGGCCCGCACCACCTCATCTACGTTGGATGACCTCCAGCTCGACATCACAGTCCGGAATCAAGAGCGGATCAGTGAGTTTCCCTCTCTCTCTGGCATTACCCTTCCTCACTCAGGAACCGCCGCAACACACGGACGCATTCAGTGGAAAGGAAGAAGGAGAGGTAGCGGCTCAGAGGCAGAAGAAGAGGTGCGATGAGAACTCTCCTTCCCCTCCCTATTTAAAGAGGAGACACCGCAGCTAAGGAAAGGTGAAAGGTTGGACGAAAAACCCTCTCTGTTCCCCTCCTTAAATACGGAATCAATGCTGATAGACACCTGAGGGGACGTACCAGAACTGACGGGACGCGTCCCGGTCGACGAGGTGTCCCAACCGGTCAAACTAGACACTACCTTGGTATGGCCCGCCACGGACCCGCTCTGGACGCGGCAATTAAGGCGCCCACATGGGCAGACGACCCTTCACCTCCCCATGCAGGACCACAGAACGATCCGACGACAGGATCTCTGTGAAGGGGAGCAAACGACGAACGAATGTCCAAGGAAAGATAAGCATCTCTGCCTTCTTACTTTACGCGTTAAAATTCTTTTACCGAGCTTTCGACCCCGTCAAACGGCGGGGACACGAACATCACTCGGGGGCTGCCGAGCGTGTCTACCAGTCTAGATATCCTCCTCACCCGACCCCTCCATACGCTTGGAACCAGGGGCGCGAAATACAGGCATAAAACTTTGAGTAAGACTGGATGAACTAGCAGACCCTACGCCCCGATAGCTACAGTGTTTCTGTTCACCAGAAAAATCATACTCAACACCCCCCGTGTCTCCAGTTTCGACGTCTGCCTTCTCAAGAAGGGTTCGGAGGGGTCCGCCTACAGAATCTCCACCAAAGGAGAAGCTATCAGGTTGCCCAAGTTAATCGTACGGCTCGGATCACCACCGAAATACGAAAACAAAGAATAGCGATTCTTATGCAGGTTACTCCAACCTCGTCACAAACGTCAGGGCCCAAACCCATCTGGTAGGAGCTTTTCCGCCACTCACGCCACCAAGGTAACGTTACCGACCCGCCTTTATTTTGATTAAATTTTGCATTCAAAACATTACATATGCAAAACGTTGCATCCCAACGCTTCATGTCGTGTCACGAAATGGCTGTCGGCTCACTCGATATAGGTGACAGTAGGCTGAGGTTCGAAGGCCGGCCCGCGAAGGGCTCTAGGCCACCTCGTACCAAGCAGAGCCAGGGAGAAATAACTAAGACGAGCCCCAGCAGCCTTGCCCGACCCCGCTCAGAAACGAACAGGGGCGTCTCTACCTTTTCTCGTTCGATTCTAAACCCCAAGCCAAACCTACAGAATCTCCAATGAGGAGAGGCCATTGGGCCGCCTGAGCCTATTGAACAGCTCAGGCATCTGCCAGAGGTGGGTTAAGAAGTTGTGGAGTGCCACCAGATGGCTCTGCCGACCCCATCAGCAAATGATGGACCCGGATTCCACACAAACATACCCGTTAGCGAGCTCATTGAGCGCGGTACTCGAGCCGTCGAGGCAAGTGTCGTTTACTCAGCCCCTCCGATTGCAAAAATCGAGGATGGGGTAACACGCAAATTAGGGTCGACCCCTATCAGACCCTGACAAGGCCCGGGGGCTCGAGCCGCTCAATACAGGGACACTGGTTCGAAGGCCCTACCTTGCCGAGCCCATAGAGTCCCATTTGGGGATTTCTGTTGGAAGACAGGGCGTGGAATATTGCAATGCCATCCAAGGACTTCGCCGACCCTGTCACAAAAACCATAGATTGGGATTCGATCCAAACGTTCCGGTCTCCAGTAACACCCGACCCCAGCAAATGCAAGGGATCGGACCTTACTCGGGGGCTAGTTAAGGTACGGCTACATCCCTTCCTTTTTTTCAAACAATCTCCTCGCATCAAGACCAGCGGCAAGATTCGGGGGAACGGATTGGTAAGATCACAAAAGATCAAACAAAACGAAATTACGAAGCAAAATTACAAGACCGTGCCCAGACTCAAAAATACCGACACTTGTCCACATATTACATATAAGTTGTTCTCAAAATTATTCGACTAACTACTCCCGCGAAGGGAGAACCATCTCTTTTAGATTATCCGCCAGGTTTTTCGCAAGGGGAGCAACCATCTTCTCCATTGCCTCTAGCTCATCATCCTCATAGGTGGATGGGAAACCTTCGCTCATCACCTTCAGGTTGATTTCCTTCTCATAATGGGCATGGGCGACGGTGAAGACCTAGGTGATCCCGGCGTGAAAAGTACTCTCCTCAAGCTGGCCCACCCGAGCCGTGATACCTGCGGCACGACCACCTTTAGGGCATCAAGGACCACCCCGACCGCAGCTTGCAGCAGATCATGCTCATCGCTCTCAACCTAAAGGGCCCTTCATGCATGGGCAACCTCTTTTTCTAGCTTAACGGAGACATTTTCGGCGCTCAACCTTTGGCTTACCGTGTCACCGAGATCCGCCCAGAGAGAGCGGACCACCTCGACGTCCTCGTCCACCTTCTACTGAAGGGCCATGGCCCTACTCTCGGCCTTCCGCCAGAGGTCCCGCTCCATCTCCAGCTCCTTCAGGACCTCGCCGGCCTTCTCATTAGCCGTGGCATTCCTCTGCAGCAGCTCGTCTCGCTCCTTTTGGAGCCTGGCGATCTCCTCCCCATCTAGCTTGGACCTCGCCAACAAATCCTCGAACATCCTGTGGGCCTCCTCCGCGTCCTGACGCGCCTGGGCCTCCCGCTCTTGGGCAGCAGCAAGCTGTGCGGCCATGTCTGCTCGTAGCCGGGCCTCCTCGAAGAGGCGATCCCACTCCACTTTCTGCTCGCGGAGGAATCAGGATTTATTCTGGCTACGAGCAACAAGAGCCTGAAGAGGAAGAAGACTGGTATCAGAAATGCGAAAACACAAAAACATGCGAAGAAAGAAGAAAATCAAGCGAATACCTGGGTAGTAGGAACAATGATTTCACGCAGGGCTCCTCTGGCCTGGTCCAGGGCCTCCAGCATGGTCAAAATTCCAATGTCAAAACCCTCCCGCTCCATGCTCTCGGAATGATCATCGAGCGGGAAAAGAGCCGACATCGGGTCCTGAGCGGCCATCCACTGAAGCGGCGGCTCCCCCCGCGCGGGGGAGCGGTTTCCTCCTGACAAAGGGGCCGGGGGCGGCTCCCTCCTGACCCTATGTGGCACCACCGCCGCGCTCGAGGACCCTCCGACTAGACCCTCCTCCATCTGGGCCGCTTCGAGCGCCACGGGCGGAGCCACCTGGGCCCTCGGTGGCGCGGATTGCACTACGCCCTCGAGCACCACCACGGCCGCACCCGGCTGATCCTGGCTTGGCAAGGTCACGACCACCTCCACCAGTGGTATGCGGCCCTCGACCGGCTGTACCACGTCCGCCATGGAGGAAGCCACCTGCTCGGTAACCTCCGTGGGCGTGGGCGCCACCACAGACGCCGTCGGGTTGGCCAACGTAGATCCAACGTCAGCACCACTCCTACCCGAAACAGGGGTGACGCCAGGCGATGCCAACTGTCCCACCTGAATGGCGAGACTCTTCTTGGGCGCCAGCCCTAGGGGGTGACCCGTACGCAAGAACCTACACAAAGGTAATAGCCATTAGATCAAAATACAAATGGAAAAAGGATGAAAACAGGGGAATCAGTAGCTCACGTTGACGCCCTCGGCCGGCGGAAGCGTTTTGGGGACGGATCCCCAGATCCCTGCCCCGACTCGTCTGGGCGGGACCGTTTCAAGCTTGCACCCTGCTCTAGGGTAGGGGGGTTCACCTCGTGGGGCGCGGCACCAGAGCCCCTCCCCTCCATCGTCTCGTGGGGCGCGGCACCAGAGCCGCTCACATCCGTCGTCTCATGGGGTGCGGCACCAGAGCCACTCCCCTCCCCTATCTCATGGGGCGTGGCACCAGAGCCACTCCCCTCCACCATCACCTTAGGGTCAGCAGTGGCAGGCCCGCTTTCCTCCATCCACCGGTCCTCGGCCGGCACGCCGTGCGAAGCGGCGGACCCGCCGGCCTCCACCGACCTCACTGATTCACTTCCCTCCGCGTGGAATGGGAAGGGTCCCTGCACGGATGGGTGGCCACTTGTCAGCATGTCCTCATCCTCCAGGACATCCCAATCCACGCCGATGGCTACCTCATCGTCATCGTCATCGTCGTCGTCGTCATCATCACTGTTCGCGTCCTCTCCCCGATCCCGTGCCTACTGCTTCTATCGTTTCGCCCTCTTCATCTGCTCCCTTGCTTTCTTGTCCCGCTCGGCCACGAGTCGATTCACCGCCGCCACGGCCTTGTCCTTTGGCAGCGGAACCGGACTATCTTTGAAGACTAGCCCCCTCGGCTGGTCCCAACGTCACAAAAGCAAGTATTAAAAAATGGAGATTCAGGAAAAAGAAAAGAGCACGGGAGAAGAGGGCTTACGAATTCAAGGAACCTAGGTTCTGGCCGCATTGGGGGATGTCCGGGCACCGGATACACAATGTCGAGGACGCTGCCTTTGGAGTCCTTCATCGGCTCGTCGCCTCCTTAATGCACTGTGCCACTTCTAAAAAGGGGAGTGCCTCGTCAACAAGCACCATCCCCTCGAACGACATTCCAGGCATCATCCAATGCAGGGGATGCACGCACGCCATCAGCGGCGCCACCCTCCATGCATGATAGGCGCCGATAATCCCCGTCCCCTTTACACCCCGATCCTTCAGGGCCTGAAGGGTGGAAAGAAGGTCGGAGAGGTGTTTCTTGTCTTTGGACTGGACGCCCTAGCTCCACGACTCCGGAGCCTCTTCAATAAGGCGTCCGGTGTACCTCGGTAGGGTGGCACTCACATCATCCCTAACATAAAACCACTGCGAGTGCCATCCCTTATTGGATGTCGCCAGATGCATGTATGGGTAACCCCTCGACCGAGTATGGCGCAGATGAATGCTGGCACATCCCATTGGTGCGTTCACATCTTTCCCTCCAATCTTCCTCTTCGACAAACTAATGGTAAAGAAATACCGCCATAGATCAAAATGGGGATCGATCCCCAGGAAACCCTCACACAGGGCAACAAACGCCGCCATATGTTAAACCCTGTTGGGAGTTAGATGCTGCAGCTCCACCTCATAATAATCCAGCAGCCCCCGAAGGAATCTATGCGTGGGTACCACAAATCCCCGCTCATGGAAGATGGCGAAAGAAACGACATACCCTTCGGGCGGCATCGGCTCACCCTCGTCGCTAGGTAGCAGCCACTCCTAGATGACGGACAGCGGGTGGAGAAGGCCACGGCGGACGAGGCCCTCCAAACACCGTGGGGTGATGCTAGATCTGCCCCACAACTCCATCAAAGCAATTAGGGAGAAAGGTGGGCGCAAGCTCGATGGTGGCTACGGGGCAGGCGCAAGCTTGACGGTGGCTGCAACACGGATGCAAGCCGGCTGACGGTGGCGGTGCGGGCGTAGGAGGCTGGGGCGATTGGCGGCGGATGTTTCAAGACGCAAAGACAAGGGAGCGAAATATGGAACCTTGGGGGCGAACCCCGTGGTTTTATAGGGGTGACGGACGTGAGAAGGGCAACCATCCACCTCGATCTCCGGGCCTGTCACGCGCACCGCCACGTCACGGCGCGGGACACGCGCCCGCAGTCCCTATCCTTTCCCACCAAAAGTCGCGGTGGATGGTTCGTCTTCCCCAGGCGAATCCGAACTCTCTACCCATCTGGGAAACACAGGTCGCGAAGATCTTTCTCTCTTTGGCCCACCTAGGGCCCAGAAGCTCGGCGACCAGCCCAACTGGGGATGGGTCCGTGAACGATCCGAAATCAAGGGCGCAAGTATTACTGAGGTCTCGATCCACGGTCAAGCCCCGGCCAGGTCAGCCCTGAATGAGATCCCCGTGAATGGGATACCACGACCCCCTCGAAAAATATCCAGTTGACGAAAAACTAAGACCTTCAGCCTTACCCGCGAAGGGTCGGAGAACACCCTCCAGGCGATTATATCCGAATCACCTGGAGGCTCGGGGGCTACACCGATCGGGTGCGCTCACGCGCACCCTCTGGCAAAGTAACTCCGACGAAATCGAAAAACACCCTCCAGGCGGTTCTATTCAAATCACTTGGAGGCTCGGGGGCTACTGTCGGGGACCTAATACTGGGGTACCCCAGAAGGTGGAACCAATAACTACCGAACGATAAAAACTTCTGGACAGATAAGGGCGCCATAGCGTTCCTTGCTCGAACGACAGGAGTTTGGTTCCGCCTTGCCCGACGCCTTTGGGGTAGCTCTGCCTCGCCCGAGGGCTCAGGGCTAGTCTCCGTCTCGCCCGACGCCTTTGGGGCGGGCACGGTCTCGCCCCAAGGGCTCAGGGCTAGTCTCCGACTCGCCCGACGCCTATGGGGCGGGCCCGGTCTCGCCCGAAGGCTGAAGGATAGGCTCTGCCTCACCCGACCCCGGAGGGGCGGGGTCGGTCTCGCCCAAGAGATAGGGGTTGGTCTCCGTTTCACCCGATGGCCAGGAACGAGCCTCGCCCTGCTCGATATCTAAAGACTAGTTTCATCTTACCTGACAACTCCTCCCATTCCCTCATAATGATGGGTATAGGGCAAGATAAGATGTTCGGGTCAACCATGGCTCCAAGGACCATACCCTGCACCCTGGCAGGAAAAGTACTGTCGGGGAACGACAGGACAGGTGCTTTAGACCCTTTCGGACGCCGCAGAGCCCGAAAAGTGTGACAGGTGCGTGTTCTTCGCCCTGTAGAGCTGTAGGCGCTGCCTTCAGCTTTGGGACACGGAACCTGACGAAGATATACGACAATCGCTACGCTCCAGAAAAGGATTTGCTATCTCCACGAACGACGGGTATTCCGTCACCACGCTATGGACCTAAGGGAGCGGTATCCGCTTCCCGACCCCCAGGTCCACCAAGACAGAAGACCTTGGCCACAGCGCTACTCCAGACCCCGACCCCGCGTCCCTCCGACGAAGACTCATAGGAACCAGAAGACGTGTGGAGCAAGGTTGGGGGAGGCTCATAAGTCAAAACCACTGTACTGCGGCCCATACCCTATGCAGGGTAGCATTCTGTAACCAACCTGACTTTCTATAGAGACGTCGACAGTATTGTAGGCGCTTATCTTCCTTCGCACTCATCAGAATGAAGAACTAGGTCGGGTAGACATGAGCCACAAGACTAAGTAGAGTACGCATCCTAAAGCCCTCAGCCTGGTAAAAGCCAGCCCCTTCCTCTATAAAAGGGGATGCGCTTCCTCCATCAAAAGGAGGACTTCTGACCGAACAGCAGAAGACACACACACACACACAGTCAAGCGGCTACCAAGTTCTTGACCTCCTTTCAACCCTTCCATCAGAGACTTGGGACCAGTCCCTCTCTTGATCGTTTGTACCCCCTACTACGAACCGTTCACGGTGCTAATAACACGAGCAGCAACAAACTAGACGTAGGGACATTCGGCCCAAACCAGTATAAATCTTGTGTCCTTTAGCGCACCATCCGAGCCTAACGCGCATTACTATAAATTTACTTGCCGGTGCCTATACGAAACACTGACAAAGGGCAAGTTCAAGAAAGAATCAAGTGATGATGATGATCTTGGTGATATTGATGATGAAGCTATGGCCCTCTTTGTCCGCAAGATGGGAAAATTCATGAAGAAGAAGGACTATGGTGCAAGAAAGACAAGAGATCACACCAAAAGCAAAGAATATGTGAGAAGATGCTACAATTGCAAGAGCCCCGATCATGTTGTAGCAAATTGTCCCTACAATAGTGACAATGATGAGGATGAGAAGAAGAAGCTCAAAAAGGATAAGAAAGAAAAGAAGGAGAAGAAGGAGAAGAGAATGACCTTCCAAAAGAAGAAGAAAGTTGGAGGCTATGTGGTCACATGGGATAGTGATGGCTCTTCGGATACTGATAGCTCTAGTGATGATGACAAGAAATCTATCAAGAGAGCACTAGCAAGCATCGCCATCAACAACAAGCTCTCCATCTTTGACACTCCATCGACATGCCTCATGGCAAAGCCTACCAAGGTAAAATATGATGTGAGTGATGATGATGAATGTGAAAGTGATACTTGTAGGAATGATGATAATGATGATGAGGAGGATGAGGAGTACACCAAGGAGGAACTCTTGGACATGTGTGAGCAAGTGCATGCTTGCAATGAGATGAAGAGAAAGGAGTGCAAAGAATTACGCAAGAAGGTAAAATTTCTTGAGCAATCTTTTGATGAGCTCAATGCCACTCATGAGAGGCTAATGAAAGCCCATGAGAAGCTTGGCAAAGCTCACTCTAAGCTTGAAAAGGCTCACTCCTCTCTCATTGAGCAAGTCAAAGTGGAGGAAGCCAAGAAGGAGCAAGTGATCGTATCATGTGATGTGGGACTAACTTGTGATCTTATTGATGAATCTTTTTATAAGCCCATTGTAGTTGCTCCCACTAACTCTTCTTGTAGCACTACCACATCCACTTCACCTTTGAGTGATGGTCTCTCTTGTGATGCCTCACTAATGGTGGAAAATGAGACCCTCAAGAAGGAGGTGAATGAGCTCACTCGTGCCTTAGGCAATGCCTATGGTGGAGATGCCCGCTTGCTAAAGTGCTTGGGTAGCCAAAGGTTTTCTCTCAACAAAGAGAGATTAGGCTATAACCCCAAGAGAGGCAAGGCGGCCTTTGTCACTCCCAAAGTTAGCTTTGTGAAGGGCAATGGTCGGTTTTGCAATAGATGCAAGCAAGTTGGGCATATAGAGCAATATTGCAAGATTAACAAGAACAAGATACCTAATGTATCCTCAATTAAATTTGATTCTTGTTACATGCTTTTTAAGGGTGCCAATGGTGTGAAGGCTAAGTTCATTGGTACACCAATTGTGGGCCCAAAGAAGAAGGCCATTTGGGTACCAAAGACCTTGGTAACTAACCTACAAGGACCCAAGCAAGTTTGGGTACCTAAAAAGAATTGATCTTCTTTTGTAGGTCAATTATAAAGTCGGAGGAAGGCATTGGGTGCTTGATAGTGGGTGCACACAACACATGACCAGTGATCCAAGAATGTTCAATTCAATCAATGAAATCAAGAGCAATGGGATTGATAGTATCACATTTGGTGACAATGGCAAAGGCAAGGTCAAAGGGCTTGGTAAGCTAGATTGCAATATCCAATGACTTGAGCATTTCCAATGTGCTACTAGTAGAAAGCTTGAACTTCAACCTATTATCGGTAGCTCAATTGTGTGATCTTGGTTTCAAGTGCATATTTAGTGTGGATGATGTAGAGATCATAAGTGTAGATGGCTCTAACTTGATATTCAAAGGATTTAGAAATGAGAATCTATACTTGGTTGATTTCAATGCTAGAGAGGCTCAATTGTCAACATGTTTGATCACTAAGTCTAGCATAGGTTGGTTATGGCATAGAAGGCTTGGTCATGTTGGAATGAAACAATTGAACAAGTTGATTAAGCATGACTTAGTTAGAGGCTTGAAAGATGTAACATTTGAGAAGGATAAGCTATGTAGTGCATGTCAAGCCAGAAAGCAAGTTGGTAACACACATCCTAAGAAGAGCATGATGAGCACATCTAAGGCATTTGAGTTGATGCACATGGATTTGTTTGGACCAACCACATACACTAGCATTGGTGGAAACAAATATGGATTTATGATTGTGAATGATTTCACTAGATACACATGGGTATTCTTTCTAGTAGACAAGAGTGATGTGTTTGCAATATTCAAATCATTTGTCAAGGGCATTCACAATGAATTTGAAACAACCATCAAGAAAGTGAGAAGTGACAATGGAAGTGAGTTCAAGAACACAAGAATTGATGAGTTGTGTGATGAATTTGGAATTAGACATCAATTCTCGGCCAAGTACACTCCACAATCAAATGGTCTTGTTGAGAGGAAGAATAGAACACTTATTGACATGGCAAGATCAATGTTGAGTGAGTACAATGTGAGTCATTCTTTTTGGGCCGAAGCAATCAACACGGCTTGCTATTATAGCAACTAACTCTATTGTCACCCCATGATGGAAAAGACACCTTATGAGCTATTGAATGGGAGAAAGCCCAACATAGCATACTTTCGGGTCTTTGGTTGTAAATGCTACATATTGAAGAAAGACACTAGATTGAGCAAGTTTGAGAAGAAATGTGATGAAGGTTTCTTGCTTGGTTACTCCACTACTAGCAAGGCTTATAGAGTTTGGAATTTGGCTAGTGGTACTCTTGAGGAGGTTCATGATGTGGAGTTTGATGAAACAAATGGTTCCCAAGAGGAAGATGAGAATTTAGACGGTGTAAGAGGCACTCAATTGGTCAATGCAATGAAGAACATGGACATTGGTGATATAAGGCCTAGAGAGATGATTGATGTTGAAGATGACAAGATTCAAGTGTACTCTAACTCAAATGTGCAAGCTAGTGGTTCTCATGATCAAGTTCAAGCAAGTACTAGTCATGACAAAGTGCAAGACCAACAACAAGTGGCTAGTTCATCATCTCAACCAAGTGACCAATCAAATTCAAGCAATCAAGTGCAAGTGCTTCAACCAACCAATGTTGCAAGAGATCATCCATTGGACACTATCATTGGTGATATTTCAAGAGGTGTGCAAACTAGATCAAGATTGGCTTCATTTTGTGAGCATTTCTCTTTTGTGTCATCCATTGAACCTAAGAAGATAGATGAAGCTTTGAAAGTTGTTGATTGGGTAAATGCTATGCATGAAGAGCTAACAAACTTCACAAGAAACCAAGTATGGGAGTTAGTTGAGAGGCCTAAGGATCATAATGTGATTGGAACTAAGTGGGTCTTTCGGAACAAGCAAGATCAAGATGGGATAGTAATAAGGAACAAAGCAAGATTAATGGCTCAAGGTTACACTCAAGTTGAAGGTCTTGATTTTGGAGAAACATATGCCCTGGTTGCAAGATTGGAAGCAATTAGGATCTTGTTAGCCTATGCTTGTGCCCACAACATCAAGTTGTACCAAATGGATGTGAAAAGTGCATTTCTCAATGGGTACATCAATGAGCTTGTGTATGTTGAGCAACCTCCCGGTTTTGAAGATGGAAAGAAACTCAACCATGTTTACAAGTTGAGAAAGGCTTTGTATGGATTGAAACAAGAACCAAGAGCATGGTATGAGAGATTGAGGGATTTCCTACTCTCTAAGGGATTCAAGATGGGAAAGGTTGACACCACTCTCTTCACCAAGAAGCTTGGAAATGACTTGTTTGTAATGCAAATCTATGTTGATGATATCATATTTGGGTCAACAAATCAAGATTTTTGTGAGGAGTTTGGCAAGATGATGGCAAGTGAGTTTGAGATGTCTATTATTGGAGAGCTTAGTTATTTCCTTGGTCTTTGAATCAAGCAAATGAAGTATTGCACATTTGTGAGTCAAGGCAAGTATATCAAGGACATGCTCAAGAAGTTTGGAATGGATGATGCTAAAGCTATTAGTACACCAATGGGGACAAGTGGAAGCTTGGATAGTGATGCTAGTGGCAACATGGTGGATCAAAAGATGTATCGGTCTATGATTGGAAGCCTACTCTATGTGACTGCATCAAGGCCAGATGTGATGTTTAGTGTATGTATGTGTGCTAGATTTTAAGCCTCACCAAGAGAAAGTCATTTAAAGGCAACAAAGAGAATATTGAGGTACTTGAAGCATACACAAAATATTGGATTGTGGTATCCCAAAGGAGCAATATTTGAGTTGATTGGATATTCGGACTCTGATTATGCGGGATGCAAAGTTGAGAGAAAAAGCACATCGGGCCCATGTCAATTATTGGGAAGATCACTTGTATCTTGGTCATCAAAGAAGCAAAATAGTGTAGCACTTTCAACCGCCGAAGTGGAGTACATTTCGGCCGGTAGTTGTTGTGCTCAATTACTTTGGATGAAGGCTACTTTGAGTGACTTTGGAATTAAATTCAAGCAAGTGCCATTGCTATGTGACAATGAGAGTGCCATAAAGCTCACTAACAACCCGGTTCAGCATTCAAGAACAAAGCATATTGATGTCCGCCATCATTTCATAAGAGATCACCAACAAAAAGGGGACATTTGCATTGAGAGTGTGGGCACCGAAGATCAACTTGCTGATATCTTCACCAAGCCACTTGATGAGAAGAGGTTTTGCAAGCTAAGGAATGAATTGAATATACTTGACTTCTCCAATATGTGTTGATGCACCCCCAATTATATGACATGCCTCTCCTTCGAGCAATCCAAGGTAAAAGTTGATTGGCATGGCATACATCCTTGCTAAGGACATGATTAGTGCATGTAGACATATTTCACATTTGAATAGGCTCATTCATGAAAATCAAATGAATTTGATGCTTGTATGGTACCACTATTGCTTGTATGTTTGAAATGATCTAGTGGTAACATATAACATGTTTGTGGGCTTGTAAACCTAATGTTTGATCTATAAAATGAGCTATAAGTGTTTAACTCAACATGGTACAAGATAACCCTTATTTGGAGGTGTGAAGAAGCTTGTCCTTAGATCAAACCGAGTTAAATAACTTTTGCAAGTAATCTAGATTGAACCAATTTGGGAAAATGATCCTCACTTCACATGGTTTCACCCCAACCTATCTAAAATTTGAGCCCTCTTTTTGTGCTAATTGTTAACAAAGGGGGAGAGAAATGCACAAAGATAGTAAGATAGATAGGGGGAGCAAACAAATGAAATGACATTGTAAGGGGATCAATCAAAATTGCACACAAGTAGGGGGAGCAAGCTCATAAACTTGTAAGATGCATTTTAATGTGCATTTCATATATTTGCTTGCATGGTACAAGTTCTTAATTTCAATATCCATGCTTGTGTGGTGTATGCTGGCTGTAGGTTTGAATGTTGAAATGAAAAACTAGCATGCATAGGCTAAAGTAACTAGTCTCATGCTCACATTATGAAAACTAGACCCTTCCTTGTAATGTTGATCTCATGGGGTATTCTAGTTTTTGTGTATGTCTAGTTACTAATGGTGCTAAGGATGGTATATTGGTGCACTCCGATTGGTATCACACTTCAAAGGTCCAACTCTTATACCTTAGCATCATTTGGTAGAAATTGACTCCTATATTTCCTATCTAAGCATATGTGCAAGCTGCAATCCAAACTCTTAGCACATATGTAGGGGGAGCAATTACTACCATTTGGAGTTCATAAAACTTGTCCTTATTCTTTTACACATGGTAAATATGCTTGGGCAAGCAACGTGGATTCAATTAAATCTCAATTCATATCTTTGTGAAAGGGTTGTCATCAATTACCAAAAAGGGAGAGATTGAAAGCTCTAGTTTGGTTTTGGTTAATTGATGAAACCCTAAGTGCTAACCTAGTTTATCAAAGTGATTATGAGATAGGTAGCACTACTCCAAGTGATGAAGCAATGGTGAAGATCATGATGATGGTGATGGCGTGGTGATGATCAAATGCTTAAACTTGGAAAAGAAGAAAGAGAAAAACAAAAGGCTCAAGGCAAAGGTAAAAATTGTAGGAGCCATTTTGTTTCAGTGATCGAGACACTTAGCGAGTGTGATCACATTTAGGATCGATAGTCGTACTATTATGAGGGGTGAAACTCATATCGAAATGTGGTTGTCAAAGTACCACTAGATGCTCTAACTCATTGCATATGCATTTAGGATCTAGTGGAGTGCTAACACCCTTGAAAATGTTTGTGAAAATATGCTAACACATGTGCATAAGGTGATACACTTGGTGGTTGGCACATTTGAGCAAGGGTTAGTAATTTCACCGGTGGAGTGTCCATCCATAGAGTGCGGACAATCCGACGGTGCCACAGGCGCTCTTTATAGAAAAGATAAAGGTCACTGAAAGTGACCGGACCTGGTCTCGGTTGGATCGGCGCGTCCGGTCAGTGTCAGCAGAGGGTGTGTGTTTCGGTCTTCGACCGGACACTGGCGCTAAAAGTGACCGGATGCTGGTAGGGTGCGTCCGATCAGTGCTGACGTACGCTGACGGGGGGGCACGGAGGAAACATTGAGTGACCGGACGTAGGGTGTGTTCGGTCGAGCATGATCGGACACGTCCGGTCGTGAAATGTCGCGTTTGGAACCTTACTGGAAATGACTGGATGCTGAGATCCAGCATCCGGTCACTTTCTAACTGACGCGTCCCGTGATCACTTGACCGTTGAAATCGGGCAATCGGCGTTTGAAGCCGATGATACGTGGCACACATTGCATGACTGGACGCTGAGGTCCAGCGTCCGGTCAATATGACCAGAGCGTCCGGTCGGCTCGTGTTCAGTGCAGTGAGGAGCCCAATGGCTCTATTTTGTGGGGGCTTCTATTTAAGCCCCATGGCCGGCTCAAGCTCACTCTCTTGGCCATTTGCATTGACATAGCAACCTTGTGAGCTTAGCCAAAGCCCTCCCACTCATCTCCATCATTAATTCATCATCTTTGTGAGATTGGGAGAGAATCCAAGTGCATTGCTTGGGTGATTGCATCTAGAGGCACTTGGTATTCGTGTTTTGCTGTGGATTTCGCTTGTTGCTCTTGGTGGTTGCCACCACCTAGACGGCTTGGTGCAGCGGTGGAGGATTGGCACGAGTTGGTGATTGTTCGTGGCCATCTCCGGTGATTGTGAGGGGATTTGTACCTTCCCCGGTGGAGCACCGAAAGGTAACTCTAGTGGATTGCTCATGTCATTGAGTTACCTCACTTGTGGGTAGGTTCTTGCGGTGTCCAATCCTATGGATGAGGTTTGTGCAAACACCTCTTAGCCACCGAACCACCAAGTGTTGGTCGACACAACGGGGACGTAGCGTGTTGGCAAGCACGTGAACCTCAGGAGAAAATCGGTTGTCTCTTGCTATTTAGCATTCTCTCAGTGATTGATTTCATCTTCATCTTGTGATTGGTTCATCCCTCTACACGGCGGTATAATCACCCTACTCACTCTTTTATATTCTTGCAAACTAGTTGTGGCAAGCTCTTTATTTTAATTAGAATTGAGAGCTTGATTTGTTATTTAAGTTCATCTAGTGGAGCTCTTTAGTGTAGCAAGATTGAGAGCTCTTAGTGAGTAGTATCATAGCAAGTTGTGTGTCAAGTAATCATTGCAACTAGAATTGTTGGATAGGTGGCTTGCAACCCTTGTAGAGCTAGAGCAAGTTTGCATTTCACTATTTGTCTTACTAATCAAATTGCTCTTGTTGATTTATAGAATTTCAAATAGGCTATTCACCCCTCCCCCCTCTAGCCATATTAGGACCTTTCACATGCTTACACCTACAATTGCTACTTTAACCTAGAGCATCCTATAGATTAAAGCACTCAAAGAGTTGTGAACCTGATGAGCAATATAAACATGATGCTTACTTGAATTAGAAGTTGATTACCAGAGAATCCTTAGAAGCAAGCTCAAGTAGAACTTGATTCTACTAGGGCACAAGCCATAGAGAGAGCACCGACAGGCCGACACTTCCTCCAAACTCTTCCCTCACTCTCTATCTCTCTATTTTTAATACAAGACTAGATCCTATAGAGGACTAATCTTCTCTTGATAGCTAATTCTGATCCTGGTGAGGAGAATATGAATTAGGGTTTTAGGATGGCTCTAGGGAGGGTGGTACAGGGCAGCATATATAGGGGTAGCATCAATTCTGGACCCTCGGATCAAACCGACTTGAATAAACAGCGTAGATGCAATCTTTAAGGCTATGGGAAACCGACGTAGCGAGGAGGGGATGACCCATGGGTCCCATAGGCCGGCCAGCCTATAAGTGGGCCCGGCCAGCTCCCCATGTTAGCCTCTCGCAGTCCTCTTTGATGGAGAGTCCTCTGGTGTGTCCTCTGGAACCTTCTAAAGTTGTTTATGCCGCGGTTAAGTATGATTTACTTTGACGAATAGGTTCGCCTTGATGGTTTTCTAGATAAACCCTACTGAAACATAGATTCACCAAAACTCATTGAATTTGTCAGTTTAAACCCCTATACCTATGTTTGGTGATGGAATTAAGTATATATGTAGGATATGTTTATGGTTTATGATTGATGTTAATGACTGTCAACAAGCTCCCCCACACTTAACCTTTGCTAGTCCCCAAGCAAAACTAAACTCAATAATGGATCAGGAGTTGCTACAATGTTTTCATGCCTCAAAAGTACACAGGCGTTCAATCAAGAATTCTCCTCTAGATTAGAATAAATTGATATGACTTTCAAACTTACCCATATTACCTTCAACCATGGGGTTTTTAGCCTTCACTTGGGTCTTGAGTAATTGGAAGACAGAACGATCAAGTCAAGCACTATGTATTAAGTTCTTTGTTCTACCATTGTTCTGGAGTTTTTATAAGTTTTTAAAATAAAACTCAGAGATTCCATTGTATGACACTCTCAAGTCTCTCAATATATATGGTATTTGTGGATCCTCACCAAGGCAATACTGATGCTATGCCTTTTTCTCTTCCTACAACTAAAGTTTATGTGTAGTTTTATAGGTAGAGAGAACACTAGAGCATACTTGCAATGCATATATTGTAAAATCAAATAACAGATCCAAAGAGAGTTGAGTCTTACAATCAAATCAAGATGTGCATGTGTGTGGATGTATGGTGGATGTATGTGCTAACCTAATTATGCTTTGCTCCTTGAAAACTTATCCCTCTCTTTTAAAATTTGAAAACATTTGCTAGAGAGCAGGAGCCATGTTATTCATCTCCCTCTTTTTTTCAGGCGGGCATCTAAGTACCCATTGTTTTTAATATCTCAGACACTTTTGTGTCCATTTTTTTCAACTCTTTTTTTCCTTTTTATTATATTTTTTATGAATAACTTTGGCATAGCCCCATGTCTCTTTTTTGCAACAAAACTTTGAGAGATAGCAACAAGAACTTGGAGCATTTATTTGGTGGATGAAAAACCTAACAAACATGTTTTTGTGTTCACCCCTAGTGTAGGAGTAGAACATTTTTGGATGGATCTAGATGGAAGGCATGTTTTTGCGTACTCCCAGTGTAAAAGCAGCAGGTATAAGTGGTGTGTATGTGATTTTGATTTTAAGAGCATGATAAATCTCTCATAAGGGTCAACAAAGCTCGACTAAACTCAATGCAAAACAAGCAGCTCATCATGTAGAATTTTTATGTTTTTCAAAAGATAAATCTCCAGAACTTTAGTATCACTTGGAACAAGATAAATAATAGCTCAGACCTTCTCATATCATATCCGTCAATTACCTAGACTTAGATCAAGCATCTACTACCCATGAGTTTCATGCTCAGGGTAAATTCTTATATCAAAACAGTCTTATTCAAAACTTGGAAGAATTCAAGGTTGAAAACTATACTTGAAAGGAATTATAACAGAGCAACTATTCATCATTTCCATTTAAGAGATTATCTTTAGTCCTTTTATTTATTCAGCTCTTAAAAATCAAACTTAAATAAAACTACACCTTTTTATTTTGTTTTCATTTTTAAATCACACCATACTATATATATATATAACACAAAGATAAATTTTTATTTTATTTTTAGTTATGCATCTTTTTTAACTAGGAAATGTAAAGCAAACTTAAGAATAACAAAAGGAAAGAAATACTTATGCCCTTCCCCCAAGCTGGATGTTGTCGTGGTCGATTGTTGAAGTTGAGTGATCCTTCTCAGAGCAGTCTTGTCAGTTGATGTTCTTCTTCATCCATGGGTGGAGCGAGATGAAGTCGACCGGGTAAATTTGCTCTTGATCATGTATACCATCCTGTAAAAACTTCAACAAGAACAACAAACCTCGTGGAACAGATTAGGATGAAAGGGTTAGCGTTCAGCCATCTAGGGGTTAGTCATTCTTTGGGTTAAGAAGATTTTTTTATTTGATAAGTCTTTAGCAGGATGTTTGTCTAGAATTTTTGGATTTTTCTGAATACAATGCATGCATTGTCACAGAACCGACCAATTTATAAGAGCACAAGTACAAAAACAATCGCCGAAACGATCAAATTCTCGCACTTGAGCCCATATAAACCCAGTAGTCAACTGAAACCATGAAGGATTTCAAACCAACTTGCATACAACCAAGATCACAGTAATTCAACATAACATCTCACATGTTACAACATTTCATAAATAGTTTGCAGATAGATTACAACCCAGAGTCATTGTTATTACAAATCAAGTCTTGTAAAGTAGCGAAAGCAAATAGTTTAACTCACACACATGAGTTCAAATACCAGTACCAGCTTGCCGATCACATCCAGCAAAAGCATTCAGATAAGATAACAAGAGATCATGCCCATGATCTAGTCTTCGTCACCCGCCGGGTGGAGACAATACTTACAGAATCCCTGATATAGAAGGTCATCTGCAACAAGAGAGAATAAACCCTAACTACGGGAATGTACTCAGCTAGACTTACCCGTCGGAAACCAAAATAAATGACACTAAGGATCATGCAAAGCTTTATTTAGTGGATCAGGCTGACACTTCTTTTTGTGGAAAAGCATAAATAATAATGATTAACTTTTAATCTGAGCTAGCAGTGACTTTAAGCCATTAACCTGTCATCTATATTAGCACCTGTACTAAGCAATCACTTGATTAATATGCAAACATTATTAACCATAGCAGGTATAAATCGTGGCAACATTATCCATCATCATCATTTTTCATTTAACCATATCGTTAAATTAAGTGAATCTACGTTGCCGCTGCTCAAGTCAAGTTCTCACTATCCGGGAGAGACGGTGATTCGAATCGATTCCTATCCAGCTGGAGGGGTATTCCTAACACAAACCCTGCTTCCCCCGTCAGGGTCGCAAACAAGTCACCTTTGGTACAACTCAGGAGAAAAATAAAAGAAAAGACATGGGTCCAGGCCGCCCTGCATTCTCAGAGAACCACTCTACCAGGAAGTGCAGGATTTTAAGCCCTGACTCCCCTTGGACTTATGCCAATGGCTCTCCGCATATCCTTACTACCTCCAGAATGCATCCAACCCCCACGGTTCCCGGCCTGAGTTGAGCTACTCGGCTTCGCAGTCGGAACGACTTATCCGGCCAGCTAAGTGTTAGGCTGCGTTGAACGTGACCTGAGGACGTACAGCGTATCGGTCCTTAAATGACACAGATGGAGTCACTATGTCCAACCCTACACAAGACTCCGCCCGGTCTTCATTCATTATTAACATGGTTCTTTTCTACGATAGCAAATATAGCCAACCGTGATCCACCTCATCCTAAAGCTCGCAGGTGACAGGAAATCACCCGACTTCTACCGCACTAAGCATGGCTAAGCATTTAACCCATTCCTGAACTTAAATAGGATTCAAGTGCGATATCTGGACAAGGATAGATATATAATGCAGCAATTGGTTCCAACCAATTCCTATACTTAATGTAGCATCAACAATAAAAGATACTCAATATATTTGTAAAGACATGGGAGACTTATAATGCTCTGGGGCTTGCCTTTCAGGAAAGAGGATGGATGGTGGTCAGGGCACTCGGGCAACTCCTCCTCGGCGGCTGCTTTTTCAATTGCCTGAACCTCGGGCTCCTCCTCCTGGCTCGCTCCCTCGAACTCTAGCAACGTCACTCCCTCCGGCACACCTATTGCATGAATGCACAAGATAAATATCATGGATGCACATGAACGAATGTCAGGGATGCTCGGGGAATGCACACGTTCGCTGTAGTCTGCACATTCCAACTTAAGCCCTATTCAAATCACTTTACTTACCAAGTTTATATAACCTAATGTATAATTGCTCATCTTCAGTTAATGACCTAGCACCTGCACCTAAGCATGTTCTCAAGTTAGGCTAGCACCTAAACAATCAACAAGAACATTGCAACAAAGCATACACACAAACATTTGTATTTCAGCAAAACAGGGACTAGACAATGGTACAGTAAACTAACCATAACTGGAGATTTACAATTCTAAATGACATGCAACAAGACAATTTG
This sequence comes from Miscanthus lutarioriparius, assembly GCA_904845875.1. NCBI lineage: Eukaryota > Viridiplantae > Streptophyta > Magnoliopsida > Poales > Poaceae > Miscanthus > Miscanthus lutarioriparius. The sequence continues at coordinate 29,018,238 of CAJGYO010000015.1, forward strand.
GAAAGCTTATGAAATTTACTATAATTCATTTTCAGACCTCAAGGCATGATTCGAAATTTTACCAGGTCAAATTCTTTAATCAACAGAACTCTATCCTCACAAGGCAGAGAGTAAGCAAAACTGGAACCTAACTTTAAACAGTTGTAGTTTCTAAACTACTGGGCCAAATGCCCTCAAATTTTGACAGGAGCTAGATACATAAATTGTCCACAACTTTTGTATTCATCACATTCACAGCAAACCAAAATATCATGGAGAGCTTTCTAAAGTCCCCAGATCTGTCCAGAAGGACATAATGCAAACAAATAATTATTAACTTATGCTATAAACACATAATTGGATAAAACTAACTCTACTCACTTATTACACATATCACAAGAACCCCAGAAAGTAGGGTGTTTATCACCCAAACCTTTCTTTTAATACCTTTCTTAATTTATTTAATTAATTAGAGGAAATGGTAAACATATATGAAAACTATACCATTAAATCTACAAAAATTACAGTAGATACTGCATTCCCTAAGTAGACTACCATAAAAATTTCACACCATTTGAGTAAGTATAACAGCCTACACAAAAATGATAAGGCATAATGGCTTAAAATGGCATAATTAGGAAACCTTAGTGAAAAGTGTCAAGCAACAGATTTCATATTTTTCCTAGCATCCTTAAGGTACTAGGATACTACCCACCAAGTTTCATGGTCATAGGATTACTAGATCATTTACAAAAATTCACCCAAGTATCAATCAGTGATAAAAGGAAAATCTATAACTCAAAAACCATACATGCAATGACTCTCAAATTTTAACCAGAGCTTCTACTAAGTAAGACTAGCTTGTTAACTACCGTCAACACCTACACTTATCATTTATGTATCATCTGGCTTACCCCTATTTAGAGTAAGTGTTTAGTCAATGATCTCATCATAAGTATCATGTTTATCAATATCTCTAGCCATCGCTCCTCCCTATGGTAAAATATAAATAACGATACCTAAAATACTCCGGGTGAAGTGCTATAATGGTATATCTATGCGCTTGTAGAATTCTTCATATATATATTCTTCCTAAATTACAAGAGTCATTAATAAATACCAACAAGCATTTTCTGGCACCATTGCCAGGGAGGACACAGGCTAAAATAGAATTGATCAAATAATACTTATTGATGATATCAAAACTATGCACCATTGCTCTAGCAGGTTTACCCTTCTTTCTATTTGTTTATATCTTATACATGGTATTGACGGCTGGTTTTGATCCACTCAGAAGCTTACACTCTAAAAGACTAACACAAGGCTCATTAGGCCAAGCTTCTTAATAAGAATCAAACCAATCAAAAGGTAGCTCAACACCAGTTTCTGAAGCTATGGCTGACAAAACACTACACGAGTTCTCTGCTCCAAGCACAAAGAACATTTATACTGGACCAACACTCAAGACCAAGAACCTTGAGTTTGAACTCAAGCCAAGCCTCATCAACATGGTGAAAGCTAGCCCATTCAATGAAAAGGCACATGAAGGTGCTAGTGCCCATCTCTAGAACTTCCTTGAGATTACTAGCACAATCACCAACAAGGACATTGCTCAAGATATCATACTACTCCGCCAATTTCCATTCTCACTTCTGGGGAAGGCGAAGCAGTGGTTCTATGCCAACAAAGATGACATAGACACATGGGCAAAGTGTTCAAAGGCCTTTCTAGCAAAATTTTTCCCTATAGGCAAAACTAATGCCTTACGAGGAAAAATCTCCAACTTCTAGCAACAGAAAGGTGAAACCATTCTAGAAGCATGGGAAGATTTTCAAGAATACATTTTAGATTGTCCTCACCATGGGATGGAGGATTGGTTGCTCAAGCAAGGCTTCTACCATGGATTAACCAAGAAGGCTCATGAACAACTCGATACTACTGCTAGAGGATCATTTATGTCACTCACCCTTAGAAAAGCTAAAGCACTCATGGAAAAGATAACCTCCAACCAAGGCTGGTCCCCAGGCAATATCCAATATTGCAAGAAGAGCGAAGAAGCCAATGAAGAGGTGTGTGCACTATCAACCAAGATGGATGTATTGCTAAATTGGCCCGAGCAGCGAGCCAATTACAAGAAAGATTGATAGGCCATCCAGGACACTTATGATTTGCAAACTCTACGTGTCATTAGTGGAACCATTAGGCGCTCAGGAAATAACTGCCCAGAAACACAATAGGATATGAACTTCATCATCAACAACTCTGGTTCACAACAACAAAGGCAAGGAAGGGGTCAACAACAACGATCAAATTACCAAGGTAAACTCCTAGGTAACGATTATAATTCTTTCAATACTAATCAACCATCCTTGAGAGATTCGATCTTAGAACAAACCAAATTAATGAGAATATTTCCAAAAAGCTTGCTTCTAATGATAAGGTTCTAGAAAATATAAAAACTAAAATGGATAGTTTTTCTTCTGTTATAAAGGACCAACTTAGCTATAATAAAAAGATAGAATCACAAATAGCTCAGCTAGCCACTGCTCTATCTTTTGCCAAAAACCCTAAAAAGGTTGATGCCATCACCGCAAGAGGTGGCAAGTCTACCCGTGATCCTCCATATCCAACAAGGGTAGGTAAGACACCAGTAGTACAAGAAGAGAAGAAAAACGATGAAGTTGAAGAAGTGGAGCCATCAAAACAGGAGATCCAACATGATTTCCATGACACAAACTTCCTACTGTTTCCACATAGAAATCAAAAAGCCAAAGTAGATGAGCAGTTTGGTAAGTTTGTGGAGGTAATTCAAAAGTTATATATCAACATCCCTCTGCTATATGCCATACAGGTACCTACCTATGCAAAGTATCTCAAAGACATTTTGAACAACAAAAGACCACTGCCCACCACTAAAGTAACCAAGTTAACACAGGAATGTAGTGTGGCCATCCCAAACACATCACCCATAAAGAAGAATCCAGGATGTCCCACTATTGATTGCTCGATCGAAAACCAGAACTTTGAACATGCACTATGTGACCTTGGTGCAAGCATTAGTGTCATGCCCAAAGCCATTTTCGACAAGCTCAACTATTCAACACTCTCGCCAACATCGATGTGCCTGCCTACAACTAGCCAACCAATCGGTTCGCTATCCAGCAGGAATCGCCAAGAATATTCTGGTAAAAATAAGAAACTTCTTTGTACCAGTCAATTTTGTGGTGCTTGATATGCAGAAAGACATAAAGACACCCCTCATTTCTAGGAGGCCCTTCTTGAGCACCACAAATGCAGAAATTAATGCTAGAGCTGGAGAAATCCAATTCCATATCAATGGAAAAGAGGAGCAATTCACCTTCAAACCAAGACCAGATCAATGCTCTAAATTGGTGTGGCGTGAGAAGGAAGTGCAATCATCAAGGTCTCCATCTTCAGGACCAATTGATGCTCCTGAGGAATGAACAAGACTAGAGAAGTCTGGTTCGGTGGACTCAAAATTTTGAACCCTCGCCGGGAGGTAAAATCGGTAGTTATTCATATTTACTTTTTTACATTGCATAAATTATTTTTACATTGGCATATTTACTTTTTGACACTTGCATTAGAAAATAAAATAAAATGAATTTCATTATTGCATTATAAAATCCTTAAGCCCCATGAGAAAAATTTGATGGTGTGTAAAAACCCATAAAAATATTCACCGTGGTGGCATAAATATAAAAATACCATGCATCCATCTAGTTATATTTCATAGTATTATAAAATATTTTCTGCACACTATATATACATGTGTATACAGAGGAAATATAGGCATATGACCCATAGACACCTAGGACCCACCACCATCACCTCATGCTCTCTCCACCAGCAAATTTGGTGCATCTGCATCGACGGAGCATTAAGCTTACTTAGCCTCAAAACAAAGCATGGGTGGGTGAAGAAATGACCCAAGTGGGCCCAAAGAGGCTGGCCGGCCGGCCTGCTGCTACCGCCGTCTATAAATTAGAGGCTCCTGGCTACTCTCTGCTTAACACTCAAACACATTCCAGTTCTCTACCTCCAAATTTTGAAATCATCTCTGTAGTCTAGTAAATCCACTAGAAAAAGTGTTGCAGAAATTAGGAAGAGCCAAAAATATTAAGGGTAGAAGTTCTACTAAAATCTTGCTTAGAGAAATTATAGTCAATCAGAACGACTAACCCCTGGACGACTAACTCTTGGACGGCTAACCGCTGACTATTTTATTTCTTAACCCGTTCCACGAGTTTTGTTGTTCTGTCAATTTTGCTGGATGTGGAAGGCTTTCAAGGGAAAGGCTACCCATTCGTAGTCGTCCCGCTCGTTGAGGAGTTCATCCTCCAGGGAAAACTCTAACATGCAAGTAGATGTTCCATCCCCTGGAGCCAGAGTACCGCCATAGTTGTCCTCATCTACGAACAATGTGCTGCTGGAGGAATCACATATCCGTTGGCAATCCAAGGCGAAGAAGGATGCTTTCAAGAAGCTAAAATCTTGAAGGTTTATGCACACAACTGTGTATGATCCTCTCCTACTGCAAGAAATAGGTATGGACATCGAGTTCAATTTTATTTTCCATGTTGTTGGTTGGGATAGCTTTTGGAATATTGCTGAGCATGGGTCTAGACTTTTTACGTTGGAATTTTATGCACATTGCAAATCACCGACTGTGGAGTCAAATTTAGACTTTTTTAGGAAAGAGTATTCTTCTCCGAAGGATCTAAGCTTACTCCTAGGGTTTAACTCACAATGTGTTGTTGATGTAGATCATGCTTTGCAAGACTTTGATAAATTAAAATTCTATAAGGAAATCTCGGGCATAATGAATTTTATCGTCCCCATACTAATGGCATTCAACATCCCACACTTCGCTTCATGCACAAATGGCTAGGATTTACCATATTTCCTAGACCCGATACTCGCCCTATGAGAATAGACGATCTCAAGTTGCTATATGCCATAGTAAAAAGGAGAAAGGTTTTGCCCATTAAATTTATGATGAACCAATGGTTAGAGGTTTTCACTCTCATGGGTGAGGTCAAGTGTACGTCTTTGGTCACTCGGATTGCCCAAAACATGGGTCGACTAAATAATGCTTTAATCTCTTTTATTTTTTAGCAGCACTTGTATATTAATTTTGAATATTTCCATCAAGCTCAAATACTTAAAAAGAGAGAGGATGGAAGGATTGTCATCATGTATTGCGGTTATACAACTGAGATTCTGTTACCTAACCAGAATCTCGGTTTATATATTGTGGACTCTTTCACTTTTGATTTGTAGGCAAGGGATGCGGTACCTCACAGGAGTGCATCCGTGAGACTGACTCATGCACCTCGGCCTCACTACTATGGTGCTAACCCAATATCTGAAGGACCAACCTATATCGGCTATGCAGGCTGGGACAAAGCGGGAACTTCTCATAGGTTCCAGACCGAACATACTAGTTGGGACCAGCCATCACCCCACCAATCTGAAGGCTCTTGGCAATAGGCTCCAAGTGAACATTGGCAAGACAGGAACTTCCACAACTACCAAGGGCAGAACTATGAAGAAACCTCAAGTGGCCATCAGGGACGACGCATGTCTTTCTCTAGCCGAGGGTACCATGACTTCCACGAGAATCAGCACTGCATCGACGGTAGACTAACAACCATTGAAGAGATGAATGCTACCATACAAAGTACACTACACCAACACTCATAGTGGCAGGCAACCATGGGACACGCGATTGCCAACATTCAACAACAACAGCAACAACAGAACTAGAAGTGGGACATTTTGTTTTGGAACTTCAACATCCGGCCACCACATTGAATGACTATGTCAACAACCAACTTGAGGAAAAGGCATCCCCCATGTATCTAAGATAAGTATTTCTTTTCCTTGTGTTTTATTATTTTTGAGTTCTGCTTTATATGTATGCTAAAAAAAAGATGCATAACTAAAAAACAAAATAAAAATTCATCTTTCTGTTAGATATATATATATTAGTAATGTGTAATCTAAAAAGATGAAAACAAAATAGAAGAGTGTGTATAAAGACTGCTTTAAGTTTGATTTTTAGGAGCTAAATAAAAAAAGGGGACTCTCTAAAGATAATCGCTTATAATGGAAATGATGTGTAACAGAACCGACCAAATCATAAGAATGTAAGTACAAAAACAATCACCGAAGCGATCAAATTCCTGTACTTAAGCTCCCATAATCCTGGTAGTCCGGAAATCACGAAGGATTTCAACCAACTCTCGACATACAAACCAAGACCGTAGTGATTCAACACAACACATCATTCGTTACAACATTTCACAAGTAGCATTCGGATTACATCCATCAGAGTTCAAAATAAAATATTACAAACCAAGTTCAAATCTACAGAAGCAACATAGTTTAGTACATAACTTCATAGTTTCAAATACATTGCCAGATCTTAGTCATGTCCCACAAAAGCATCTTCAGATATGAGAACCAGGAGAGACCGTGCCCAATGGTCTAGTCCTCATCCCCAGCCGGGAGAAGGCAATACTTGCAGCAACCAAAGTAGAACTGGTCACCTGCAACAGGTGGGAGATAAACCCTGAGTACGAGAAGGTACTCAGCTAGACTTACCCGACAAAACCAGAAATAAAAGACACCAAGGATCATGCAAGGCTTAAGAGGTGGGCTAGCTGGACATAGTTGCATAAAAGAGCTTATGAATATAGTGACCAATTTAAACTTAGCATCAAGCTTATCATCATTTACCTGTCCACTAGATTAGCACCTGTACTAGAGCACTCACTTATTAGGAGCAATCAATATTAACCATAGCAGGTATAATAAGGTTGTCATCATCATATCATCATTTCTGAACCATTATGTTATTTGGTGTATCTACTTTGGAGATAAGCCCGTCAAGTTCTCACTAACCAGGTGAGACGGTGACTCAAATCGAATTACAACTCAGCTGAGGGGGTATTCCTAACTCTCACCCTGGCATACTTTGCAAGGGTAGTCGTGGGTCACCTTTGGAACAACTCAGGAACCAAATTCGCGGGTTCGATCAGCGCCAGCACTCTTAGGGATTACCCTTCTGCTAGGACGATCAGGACTTTTAAATCACCTGCCCTTAGACTCACGCCTACGGCTCCCTTCCGAAGCGCACTTTATACTTATCGACTCCTGGCCTGAGGTGAGCTACTCGGCTTCGTGGTCGGTCTCCAGACCTAGCCAACTAAGAGAGGCACGCGTTCAACATGAACAGGAAAGGCTCCAAGATTCAGTCCTTAAGCGACACAAACGGAGTCACTGCAAACCGGCAAGCCTCCCTCCGGTCTTCATTTCCAATTAAGACTGGTTCTTTTCTACGATAGCAAATATAGCCAACCGTGCCATATGTATCTTCCTATATCTCGTAGGTGACAGGAAATCACCTGACTTCTACCGTGTTTAAGCAGGGCTAAGCACTACACGAACCTGAACTACATAGGATTCAGGGTATCAATATCTGGACAAGGATTGGATAATCAATGCAGCAAGTGTTTGCATCCAACACCTAAACTTAATGCAACAATATATGTATGTAACAATAATACTTTAACTGCATTTCGGAAATTAGGAGGCTTAATATGCTCCGGGGCTTGCCTTTCACAAAGTTGCACGGACGGTGATCCGAGCACTCAACGGCGACCTCGTCTGGCACTTCTCCTGAAGGCTGCACCTCCTGAACCTCCGGTGTTGGCTGCTGCTGCTCGCTCGGTTCCTCGAATTCCAGTAGAGTCACACCTTCCTGTACACCTATTGCATGCCGATGCACAAGATAAACATCATGGATGCATAAGGAATGACATGATGCTCATGATGAATGAATCACAGTAAGTGTTTAACGAAAACATCACTGGACACTCGTTTACCGATTAAGAATAGCTCTATTCAAATTACTTTGAAATGTGTATCTAACTTAACTTGAAGAACGAGATCAACTTACCTAACTTGCATAACCTAAGATAAAAATGCTCATCTTCAGTTAAAGGCCTAACACCTAGGAACATTACCACAAACTTAGAAATAGTAAAGGCATACTTAAAACAATAGTTAAAGTTTCATATGCACACGGGTAGTTCCTTAATTTAATCATAACCAGAGTTCTATAAATTCAAATGACTTGCAAGAGGATATTCTGGAAAGCTTATGAAATTCTCTACAAATCATTTGTAAACATCAAAGCATGATTCATACGTTAACCAAATCGAATTCCAGTAAACCTAGAATCTGTCCAGAAATGACAGGGTTGCTAAATTAAATATTTAGTGATGATGCAAAAGCCTAATTGGACCAAACCAAGTTTACCAACTTGTTGCACATACCAAAGGAATATCAGAAAGTATAGTGCCAACCTCTAATTAAATTATTTAATGTCCTTTTCTAATTTATTTAGTTAATTAGGTTATTAAAGCAATATATAGTAAAACTATTTAGAAAAATCTACAAAAATTACAGTAGCTATCTCATGCTTCACATAGACTACCATAAAAATTTTAAAGCCATTGGGCAAGCAGAACTTGCTGTATCCAAAATAATAGGTGGCAAGTCTAATTCTACATAATTGGGAAACCCTATTAAAAAGTATCAAGCAACAGATTTCTCATTTTTCCTAGGATCATTATATCATAAGAACAGCACTCACCAAATTTTACCCTTACTGGATCTATAGAAAAATTATGAAAATTCACACAAGATCCATCCATACAAACAAGAGAATTTTCTATCTCCTACATACAGTGTCCAAAATATATGAAAATTTAACTACAAGCTATTCATGATATGAGCAGTACACCATAAAAATTTCATGCCATTTGGAGCTACATAGAAAAAGATATAATTACCCCTATTTCTTTCATGATTAAAAGAGATAATTAGCAACTCCATTTTTCATAACAGAACACAGCATAATTTATATTTTTAATAAAAACTAGACATTATCATGAACTTAGCAAAATTGGAACCACATCATTTGAGGCTACCAACTAGGAGATACATATTTTTGAATCTATACACCAATCTGTGAAAAGAATAAAACAAAAACGAATTTGAAACCCTAACTCTATTGCTGGGCTGGCCCGAAGGACACGGCGGCCCATGAAACACGCGCTGGCGTGGCCCAAACGCGACGCGGCCCACGCTGACTCCCGCCTGAGCCTCAGCGACTGACGCGCGGGTCACGCCTGACAGAGAGACAGGCAGGGGAACGAAGAACGGACGGCGACGTAGCTCGTCGCTGATGGCAGCTCCGGCGAGTCCAGCGGTACTACGGTGTTCGCCTCATCAAAGCGCATCTAGCGGTGCCATCAATTTTGGCTATCACCGCAGCAAGAGGGGGTGGTGACGGCCATGGCGGCGCACGGCCACGGCTCGGCCGACTCCGGCGAGACGACGACATCGCAGCCCTAGTGGTCTACTCGACGAGATTCAGCGTCACACACAGTAGCTAGCGCAAGGGAGAGAAGGGACGGTAAGGGGCTCGAGCAGCACGGCCACGTGCGAGCTCAGCCGGTGGTGGTCATGGCGACCTGGTGGAGCCGCACTCACGGTGAGCTCTACCTGAGGCGAAAATGGAATGATGGTGGGGTCAAGGACGTGGAGGAGCTCACGTTGGTGTTGTGGTTCAGAGCAATCGGACCAAGGTGCTCGGTTGAGGGGGATTTTGGCTCGGCGGCATCACGGTGTTCCCGGTCACCGCGCTCACGTGGAAGAGAACAGCAGAGGGGGAAATGGTGAGAGGAAGAGGGAGTGAGCGAGGCGCTGGCTTGGCTTTCATCTGGGAGCACGGGCACGTGACATGGAGGCGCTGGCAGAGCATGCGCACCATGCGGTGCTCAGCTCCTGAGCCGGTCGGCCATGGCGGCTCTGTCGGTTTTCTGAAAACAGACTGAAACGACGCCCGATGGCACGACTGACAGCGTGAATTCGACGATCCATAACTCCCAAACGGTGGCGATCTGATTCATGGTGTAGTTAACAAAATTGAAGATCAAAGTGAGTACAACAACTTTGTCAAAAGGAGCTCGGGTTGGTTCGGCCTTGTTAGGGAGATACAAGCCTCCAAACAGTGATACTCGAAACTGTAAATCGTCTTAAAGACTTAGAAAAATTCTAAGTGTGAATTCAGCATGGAAATATGACTTGTGGCCCTTGTTTGAACATGTTCTTTCCATTTTCATGAGTTGGTCATATTGAGACTTTTGTTCCTAGATAAATTGGCTACAACTTTGGTAAAGGGTGCACAGCCATGCAAGGTCTCTAAGTTGGTCTTTTGAATCAGTCAAATAGTGGCACTCTATAGGTCATTCTAAGTCAAACCTCCACTTGAGGGCATTTTTGTCATTTTGATCCACATGAACAATGTCCCATCAATTACCCTAAGTGTAGTTAAGGTGTATTAGACCATAATCAACCATTTTACACAAGTGCTACACCAACTTCTAATGATCACATGTGATGAAGCAACAAAACAATCAATTTCACTCCAATGTTGCAATTCCATGTTTCACATGTTTCATGCCTTTGTTGCAATTTTAACTTGCCACATTCCAACCATGTTGCATTCACATGTTGCACTACTACCATTCATAAGCAATCAAGTATGAAACAAACAGAATTTGCGAATGTTGCATATGTATGTTTCAGTGACAATGGCATGATGACATAGATGATGCATATGTTTATGAAATGAAATGCAATTTTGTGGAAGCCAAATGCCTAGGGTGTTACATCCCTCCCCCCTTAGAAAAATCTCGTCCCAAGATTTGGAAAGCGTACCATTTAGTATAGAAAGTTGGATGATTTTCCTTTAAATAATCTTCCCGCTCCCATGTTGCATCCCGATCACTATGATTACTCCAAACTACCTTGTACAACTTAACTACTCGCCTACGAGTCACTCTTTCTTGAGTATCCAGAACCTGCATGGGCTTCTCCTCATAAGAAAGATCAGATTTCAAGTTGACTTTCCTTGTTGCTATTCTTTCCTCGGGAATACGAAGACACTTCTTCAGCTGGGACACATGGAATACCGGGAATATAGCTCCCATTTCACATGGTAGATCGAGTTTATAGGCTACTCTTCCACTTTTCTCGATAATGCGGTAAGGTCCAACATATCGAGGCTCAAGCTTCCTTTTGATTCCAAAACGTTTTACTCCTTTCATAGGGGATACCTTCAGATAAACATGGTCACCTACTTCAAACTCAATAGGTTTTCTTCTCTTGTCAGTATAGCTCTTTTGTCTAGCCTGAGCGGCAGTCATATTCTTCTGTATAGTTCGGAATTGCTCTTCGGCTTCTTTTACAAAATCAATACCATAGAATCTTCTTTCTTCGGGTTCCACCTAGTTTAAAGGAGTTCTACACTTGTAGCCATAAAGAGCTTCAAAAGGAGCCATTTTGATACTCTCTTGATAACTGTTGTTATAAGAGAATTCAGCGAGAGGCAACCAGTCCTCCCAAGAGCCTTTGCAAGAGATAAGACAAGCTCTAAGCATGTCTTCAAGAATTTGATTAACACGCTCAGTCTGTCCTGATGTTTGCGGATGATAGGCAGAACTGTGGATTAGATGAGTGCCAAGATTCTGATGTAAGCACTCCTAAAAGCGAGCCGTGAATTGTGGTCCTCTATCTAAAACAATGGATTTGGGTACACCATGGAGACGTACCACTTGTTGAAAGTAAATCTCAGCATAATTGTGAGGGTGATAGGTAGACTTGACCGGAATAAAGTGAGCGGATTTGGTTAGACGATCTACGATAATCCAGATGGAATCACAACCCTTTTTGGTAGTGGGTAATCCAACAATGAAATCCATAACAATTTCTTCCCACTTCTAGCCAGGAATAGAGAGTGGCTGCAATAATCCAGGCCTCATGTGAATAGCCTTGACTCTGCAACAGTTATCGCACCTTGCCACGTAGGCTGTGATTTCTTTCTTCATCTTGGTCCACCAATAATACAGCTTGAGATCTTGATACATTTTACTGCTACCAGGATGGATGGACAATCTAGAAGAATGGGCTTCAGCCATAATTTGATTTCTAAGTTCTTTGTCTTTGGGTACTACAAGCCTATCATTAAACCAGAGAATTCCTTTGTCATCGACCCTAAAGTGCTTGGTCTCCTGATCTTTCATCTTCCGCTTGATATGAAACACACCCACATCAGTTTTCTAGAGTTCCATAATTTGACTTCTAAGAGAGCAATCCACAGTGATATTGTGGAGTACTACAGGATAAAGGAGGTGTGCCAGATGAAAGTCTTCACTAACTAAGGAATTGCAATGGGCCTTTCTGCTTAAGGCATCAGCAACCACATTGCCTTGCCAGGATGGTAGTGCACTTGAAGGTTGTAGTCTTTGATTAATTCTAACCATTGTCATTGACGCATGTTCAACTCGGGTTGAGTAAAGATGTACTTGAGACTTTTATGGTCAGTATAGATGTTGCACACATTACCTAGCAAGTAATGTCTCCAAATCTTCAGGGAATGAACAACCACGGCTAGCTCTAAGTCATGGGTAGGATAATTGACTTCATGTTTTTGAAGCTAGCGTGAAGCATAAGCAATGACTCGGCCCTCCTGCATAAGAACACACCCCAAACCGGTGCCACATGCATCACAATAGACATCAAAAGGCTTCTCGATGTCAGGTTGTGCCAATATAGGAGCTGAAGTTAGTAAGGTCCGCAAAGTGTGGAAAGCCTCTTCACACTTCGGAGTCCACACAAACTTCTCATCCTTTTGAAGTAGTCGAGTCATGGGCTTGGCGATTTTAGAGAAGTCTGGGATAAAGCGACGATAATAGCCAGCCAAACCCAGGAAACTTCGAACTTCTGTGACCGTAGTAGGTGCCTTCCACTCTAGGACTTCTTGCACCTTAGTAGGGTCAACCGAAATTCCATCTCCAGATAACACATGACCCAAAAAAGGTATCTTGTTCAACTAGAATTCGCACTTGCTGAACTTAGCATAAAGCTGGTTGTCACGTAATCGAGTTAAAACAATTCTCAGATATTCAGCATGCTCTTCTTCATTCTGAGAATATACAAGGATATCATCAATGAACACGATGAGAAACTTGTCCAATTCCGGCATGAATACCGAATTCATCTGGTACATAAAGTGTGCCGGAGCATTTGTCAACCCAAAGGACATGACAAGATATTCGAACAAGCCATAACGAGTAGAGAAAGCTGTCTTAGGTATATCTTCAGGACGAATTTTGATCTGATGGTAGCCAGACCTCAAATCGATCTTGGAGAATACCTTAGCTTTGGAGAGCTGATCAAACAGAATATCGATACGAGGAAGAGGGTATTTGTCCTTGATAGTAACAGCATTAAGGGGGCGATAATCCACGCACATGATCAGAGACTCGTCCTTCTTCTTCACAAAGATAGCCGGACAACCCTAAGGAGAGGAACTAGGCCGAATCAAACCTTTCTTTAATAGCTCATTCAACTGAATCTTCAGCTCAGCCAACTCATTGGGCGGCATTCTATAGGGCCTTCGAGAAATAGGAGCCATACCCGGAATGAGTTCTATCTTGAATTCTAGTTCACGGTCCGGAGGTAATCCAGGCAAGTCATCAGGGAAGACATCTGGAAACTCACAAACAACTGATATATCCTCAATGGCCTTGGCTAGGGTAGCATTGGCTGTACTGTGGATAGCGATATCACGAGGTAACTACACAAGAAAACCTTTCTTATCCACGGGATCCCTCAACATTACCACCCGGGTTGATGTATCGATCAACACTCTATTCCCACTCATCCACTTCATCCCAATGATTACATCGATTCCTACCCCCGGCAGAACTACAAGATCTGCAAGGAACTCTCGATCCCCAATCTCAATCTTTACATCTTTAACTACTTGGTTAGTCATGATATTATTCCCAGCAGCACTAATACAATAACCACCCTTGACAGTTGTAATCACATTCATCTTATGCTTAGATGCAAAAGTAGAACTCACAAAGGAATGTGAAGCACCCGAATCAAAGAGCACAACTGCAAGGTGATCATTAACAAGAAACTTACCAGTGGTGACCACTTCACCAGCAGGAATTTCCTACACAGTAGTGTAGTGAACACACCCCTGACAGACGTTTCCCTGAGCATTCTGCTTGGAAGGATAGGGGCACTTATTAGCCCAGTGACCAGGCTGGTTACAGTTCCAACACGGCCTGTCGGCTGGTGGGACATTGGAGCTGCCCTACCCAGAGGTATTCTTTGGCAAGGAAATTGTGTACCCCTTGTGGAAACCAGTTTTTGCTTGATTCTTCTTCTGAGGCGGGCGATACCGGACATTAACATTGGGTGGACGATATTGGGTTTTGGATATCACTGGTGCCTTAGACTGAGAAGCACCTGCCTCAAAGTTTCTTTTATGGGTCTTGGAAGCAGCATATACCTTATCATTATTCTCTTGAGTCAGGGTGTCACTGATAAACTCATTGAAGGTGACACACTTACAGCTTGCCCATAGACTTCATCGGTTTAGGGAAAGTCCCTCTTGAAGCTAGCTATCTTTTTGGCATCAAGATCGATTTAACTCGTGGAGCATACCTCGCCAAAGTTGTTAAATGCCTAGAGGTATTCAAGAAGACTCTTGTTGCCTTGAGTTAGCTTCATAAACTCGGTATGCTTAATGGCCATGAGACCGTGGAGGGATAAAATGTCCCTCAAAGCTGCTCAAACTCGGTCCCAAACTATCTCGACGTTTGCGGGGAAGGTGGTCCTGTGATGGGTCCACCGGATACACCGCAGGCCTTGGAGCCGGTGTCCGCATACGAGGCCTTCATACCTTCATCAAACGGAGCAATCCAAACCTTTGCTCTATCATACTCAACCATTCATCAGCTTGTAATGGTTCTTCTGCCTCTCTAAAGATAGGAGGCTTTGTGTCCATGAAGTCCTTAAAGCTGCTGTACTGGTTCGGCTCGGGTCCTTGGTGGACATGTCGATCCTCGCGGTTAGCCATATGGCGATAGCCTCACTAGCGTCGCTGACTTTCAACAACTATCTCTGCATTAGCTCAATTTGGTGTGGGCGGTGGAGGAGGTGGTTGTTCCTCATCTCCCATGCTACGACCGCGACGAAGGTTATAAGCCATCTGCAAAATGTATAGCCAATGAGCACTGACGATGTGGAAATTTTTGTAGATGAATTGTATAATTATGCCAAACTGAGTCCATTGGAGAG
This sequence comes from Miscanthus lutarioriparius, assembly GCA_904845875.1. Taxonomy (NCBI): domain Eukaryota; kingdom Viridiplantae; phylum Streptophyta; class Magnoliopsida; order Poales; family Poaceae; genus Miscanthus; species Miscanthus lutarioriparius. The sequence goes on from CAJGYO010000015.1 coordinate 29,033,475, forward strand.
AATGCATTTATATAATCAACAGAGGCACAATCATTCATCACAACCACACAACTCATCAAGCGCATCAATTGACACATAAATGCGACGAACTTAACCAACAACGAGATCTATAGACCGCAAAGACAGAATTTAACAAAGGCTCACATACGTGGAGCATAACACGTTTGATAGGTTACATCCAAGCCATAGTGGTTCCAAACATACATCCAAAATAACATAGGGTCCGACATTACATCCCAACGATTAACTTATTACAAAGCTACTCGTTCATGCATGAGGATCAACAAAAGACTAGCTCTAGCGCATTAGCTAAGTAGTAAGCTAAACTACACATCGTCCTCGGAGTCAGTGTCGAAGATCTCTCCTCCATCTTCATCACTAGCAGGCTCTAACTCCTCATCTTCCTCCTCTTAAGGTGGAACGTTCTCAGGTCCATTAATCTCAATGTCATCATCATCTTCAGCCATGATGACACCAGAGCCCATCTCATCCTCATCATCAGGGGGCAGGAGAGGGTGAAGCTGATTATGTAACAGGTGAACCACCTCATGGAGATGGTCATTGTACTCTTTGGCAACTGCCAACTACTGCTCTAGCTCCACCTGTCGCGCTCTCAACACATCCTCTTTGTGCCAGGCTTCATTCCGTTGGTTCAGCACGTGAATCAACATATGTTCATAGTTGCGGTGAGCAACTGTCAACCTTTGAACCTCTAGGGTCTCTTGATCCTGTTCCTGTGTTACTTGCTCCAAACGATGCTGAGCCACATTCCTCTTAGCAGTCACTCGAGCCAGCTCTGCCCTCAGCCTTTCCTCCTCAGTAGGCTCCAAATGGGGCTCACGAGGAGCTAACTGGTGACGAGGCGCCCTGCCTCCAGCGGACTTGCGAGCAGTGAGTTTCGTGCGCGCCATTTGTAGCAAAAAGTTGCAACGTAAGGGGAGAATCATTTAAGGGATACGAAATTTAATTAGTCGGGACAATCATATTTTAAAGGAGGGAGTAATGCAAAAATGCTATGTATGCTTGAACATGATGCATGCATGATCCATACGTCCTCACGACCCTAGAAAAATTTAAAGGCTAGCGAATATACGGTGGCATACATACGTTCTCTCATATATGGTATCTAGTCGATCTACAACGATACGTTGTTAGTGTACCTACAGAAAACTTCATTTTAGCCCAATAATTTCCCAAAAAGGCATGTAAAGTAAGCAGTAAACTAAATACTTTCATACATACATCCCCCGATGCATATACTCTAGTATCACAACTACCCGTCAGAGATAGCCACATTTGAGTACTCTCATAGATACTGATCGAACATGTAGTATGCGAGCAACCACAACTACTCTCCCCTAGACCGACGGTTGGACGGTCATGCTCTCACAACTCTCCACTTACAAGAGCGTAGAGGTATTTGGATCCATACATTACCACCCAAGGGGATGGCATCCATACAATAGCACGCCGTATGGACAACGAAACAGAAACAAGCAGGAACCCCCAAGTTAGTACTTTAATAAGCCACCTAAGAGTCCTTATTTGGGCATAAGGGATATGACCACTGGCAATACTTAGTATTTAATTTAGGATTTTCACAAATACTTTTTTTTTAAATACACAAATGACATGTTTAGTATCGAATCTTGCTCTGATGCCAGCTGTAACAGAATCGACCAAATCATAAGAACATAAGTACAAAAACAATCACCGAAGCGATCAAATTCCTGTACTTAAGCTCCCATAATCCCGGTAGTCCGGAAATCATGAAGGATTTCAACCAACTCTCAACATACAAACCAAGACCGTAGTGATTCAACACAACACATCATTTGTTACAACATTTCACAAGTAGCATTCGGATTACATCCATCAGAGTTCAAAATAAAATATTACAAACCAAGTTCAAATCTACGGAAGCAACATAGTGTAGTACATAACTTCATAGTTTCAAATACATTGCCAGATCTTAGTCATGTCCCACAAAAGCATCTTTAGATACGAGAACTAGGAGAGACCGTGCCCAACGGTCTAGTCTTCATCCCCAGCCGGGAGAAGGCAATACTTGTAGCAACCAAAGTAGAACTGGTCACCTGCAACAGGTGGGAGATAAACCCTGAGCACGAGAAGGTACTCAGCTAGACTTACCCGACAAAACCAGAAATAAAAGACACCAAGGATCATGCAAGGCTTAAGAGGTGGGCTAGCTGGACATAGTTGCATAAAAGAGCTTATGAATATAGTGACCAATTTAAACTTAGCATCAAGCTTATCATCATTTACATGTCCACTAGATTAGCACCTGTACTAGAGCACTCACTTATTAGGAGCAAACAATATTAACCATAGCAGGTATAATAAGGCTGTCATCATCATATCATCATTTCTGAACCATTATGTTATTTAGTGTATCTACTTTGGAGATAAGCCCGTCAAGTTCTCACTAACCGGGAGAGACGGCGACTCGAATCGAATTACAACTCAGCTGAGGGGGTATTCCTAACTCTCACCCTGGCATACTTTGCAAGGGTAGCCATGGGTCACCTTTGGAACAACTCAGGAATCAAATTCGTGGGTTCGATCAGCGCCTTCCGAGGCGCACTTTATACTTATCGACTCCCGGCCTGAGGTGAGCTACTCGGCTTCGTGGTCGGTCTCCAGACCCGGCCAACTAAGAGAGAGGCATGCGTTCAACATGAACAGGAAAGGCTCCAAGATTCAGTCCTTAAGCGACACAGACGGAGTCACTGCAAACCGGCAAGCCTCCGTCCGGTCTTCATTTCCAATTAAGACTGGTTCTTTTCCACGATAGCAAATATAGCCAACCGTGCCATATGTATCTTCCTATATCTCGCAGGTGACAGGAAATCACCTGACTTCTACCATGTTTAAGCAGGGCTAAGCACTACACGAACCTGAACTACATAGGATTCAGGGTATCAATATCTAGACAAGGATTGCATAATCAATGCAGCAAGTGTTTGCATCCAACACCTAAACTTAATGCAACAATATATATATGTAAAAATAATACTTTAACTGCATTTCGGAAATTAGGAGGCTTAATATGCTCCGGGGCTTGCCTTTCACAAAGTTGCATGGACGGTGATCCAGGCACTAAACGGCGACCTCATCTGGCACTTCTCCTGAAGGCTGCACCTCCTGAACCTCCGGTGTTGGCTGCTGCTGCTCGCTCGGTTTCTCGAATTCCAGCAGGGTCACACCTTCCAGTACACCTATTGCATGCCGATGCACAAGATAAACATCATAGATGCATAAGGAATGACATGATGCTCATGATGAATGAATCACAGTAAGTGTTTAACGAAAACATCACTGGACACTCGTTTACCGATTAAGAATAGCTCTATTCAAATTACTTTAAAACGTGTATCTAACTTAACTTAAAGAACGAGATCAACTTACCTAACTTGCATAACCTAAGATAAAGATGCTCATCTTCAGTTAAAGGCCTAACACCTAGGAACATTACCACAAACTTAGAAATAGTAAAGGCATACTTAAAACAACATTTAAAGTTTCATATGCACATGGGTAGTTCCTTAATTTAATAATAACCAGAGTTCTATAAATTCAAATGACTTGCAAGAGGACATTCTGGAAATCTTATGAAATTCTCTACAAATCATTTGTAAATATCAAAGCATGATTCATACGTTAACCAAATCGAATTCCAGTAAACCTAGAATCTGTCCAGAAATGACAGGGTTGCTAAATTAAATATTTAGTGATGATGCAAAAGCCTAATTGGACCAAACCAAGTTTACCAACTTGTTGCACATACCAAAGGAATATCAGAAAGTATAGGGTCAACCTCTAAATAAAATATTTAATGTCATTTTCTAATTTATTTAGTTAATTAGGTTATTAAAGCAATATATAGTAAAACTGTTCAGAAAAATCTACAAAAATTACAGTAGCTATATCATGCTTCACATAGACTACCATAAAAATTTCAAAGCCATTGGGCAAGTAGAACTTGTTGTATCCAAAATAACAGGTGGCAAGTCTAATTCTAGCATAATTGGGAAACCCTATTAAAAAGTGTCAAGCAACAGATTTCTCATTTTTCCTAGCATCATTCTAGCATAAGAACAGCACTCACCAAATTTTAGCCTTACTGGATCTATAGAAAAATTATGAAAATTCACACAAGATCCATCCATACAAACAAGAGAATTTTCTATCTCCTACATACAGTGTCCAAAATATATGAAAATTTAACTACAAGCTATTCATGATATGAGTAGTACACCATAAAAATTTCATGCCATTTGGAGCTACATAGAAAATGATATAATTACCCCTATTTCTTTCATGATTAAAAGAGATAATTAGCAACTCCATTTTTCATAACAGAACACAGCATAATTTATATTCTGAATAAAAACTAGACATTATCATGAACTCAGCAAAATTGGAACCACATCATTTGAAGCTACCAACTAGGAGATACATATTTTTGAATCTATACACCAATCTGTGAAAAGAATAAAACAAAAACGAATTTGAAACCCTAACTCTAATGCTGGGCTGGCCCGAAGGACACGGCGGCCCATGAAACATGCGCTGGCGTGGCCCAAACGCGACGCGGCCCACGCTGACTCCTGCCTAAGCCTCAGCGACTGACGCGCGGGTCCCGCCTGACAGAGAGACAGGCAGGGGAATGAAGAACGGACGGCGGCGTAGCTCGTCGCCGGTGGCAGCTCCGGCGAGTCCAGCGGTACTACGGTGTTCACCTCATCAAAGAGCATCTAGCGGTGCCATCGATTTTGGCTATCACCGCAGCAAGAGGGGGTGGTGACGGCCATGGCGGCGCACGGCCACGGCTCGGCTGGCTCCGGTGAGACGACGGCGTCGCAGCCCTAGTGGTCTACTCGACGAGCTTCAGCGTCACACACAGTAGCTAGCACAAGGGAGAGAAGGGATGGTATGGGGCTCGAGCAGCATGGCCACATGCGAGCTCGACCTGGCGGCGGTCATGGCGACCCGGTGGAGCCGCGCTCATGGTGAGCTCTACCTGAGGCAAAAATGGAATGACGGTGGGGTCAAGGACGTGGAGGAGCTCACGTTGGTGTTGTGGTTTAGAGGAATCGGGCCAAGGTGCTCGGTTGAGGGGGATTTTGGCTCGGTGGCACCACAGTGTTCCCGGTCACCGCGCTCGCGTGGAAGAGAACGGCAGAGGGGGAAATAGCGAGAGGAAGAGGGAGTGAGCGAGGCGCTGGCTTGGCTTTCATCTGGGAGCACGGGCACGCGACGTGGAGGCACTAGCAGAGCATGCACACCATGCGGTGCTCAGCTCCTGAGTCGGTCGGCCATGGTGGCTCTGTCGGTTTTCTGAAAACAGACTGAAACGACGCCCGATGGCACGACTGACAGCGTGAATTCAACGATCCATAACTCCCAAACGGTGGCGATCTGACTCATGGTGTGGTTAACAAAATTGAAGATCAAAGTGAGTACAACAACTTTGTCAAAAGGAGCTCAGGTTGGTTCGGCCTGGTTAGGGAGATACAAGCCTCCAAACGGTGATACTCGAAACTGTAAATCGTCTTAAAGACTTAGAAAAATTCTAAGTGTGAATTCAGCATGGAAATATGACTTGTGGGCCTTGTTTGAACATGTTCTAGACATTTTCATGACTTGGTCATATTGAGACTTTTGTTCCTTGATAAATTGGCTACAACTTTTGTAAAGGGTGCACAGCCATGCAAGGTCTCTAAGTTGGTCTTTTGAATCAGTCAAACAGTGGCACTCTATAGGTCATTCTAAGTCAAACCTCCACTTGAGGGCATTTTTGTCATTTTGATCCACATGAACAATGTCCCATCAATTACCCTAAGTGTAGTTAAGGTGTATTAGACCATAATCAACTACTTTTACACAAGTGCTACACCAACTTCTAATGATCACATGTGATGAAGCAACAAAACAATCAATTTCACTCTAATGTTGCAATTCCATGTTTCACATGTTTCATGCCTTTGTTGCAATTTTAACTTGCCACATTCCTACCATGTTGCCATGTTTCAAGGTATGAGAAACTCATGTTGCATTCACATGTTGCACTACTACCATTCATAAGCAATCAAGTATGAAACAAACTGAATTTGCGAATGTTGCATATGTATGTTTCAGTGACAATGGCATGATGACATAGATGATGCATATGTTTATGAAATGAAATGCAATTTTGTGGAAGCCAAACACCTAGGGTGTTACATGATGAATAGTTGCTCTGTTGTACTTTCTTTAAAATACCTAGTTTTCAGCCCTGAGTTCTTCCGAGTTTTGGATAAGATTGATTTGATATAAGGATTTACTCTAAACTTGAAACTCGTGGGCAGCATATGCTTTATCTAAGTGTAGGTAATCGACGGATATGATATGAGAAGGTCTGAGCTGTTGTTTATCTTATTCCAAGTGAAAATAAAATTCTAGAGATTTATCTTTAGAAAAAACATAAAATTAGGTTAGACACCATATATATCCACACACATGCACATCTTGATTTGATTATATGAGTCAACTCTCTTTAGATCCGAGGTTTGACTTTACAATATATGTATTGCAAGTATGATTTCATGCTATTTTCCCTCCTATGTGCTCCACATAAGCCTTAGTTGTAGGAAGAAAAAAGGCATAACATCATTATCGCCTTGGTAAGGATCCACAAATACCACATATATTGAGAGACTTGAGAGTGTCATACAATGGAATCTTTGAATTTTATTTTGGAAACTTATCAAAACTCTGGAACAATGGTTGAACAAAGAACTTGAGACAAGTGCTTGACTTGATCTTTCTGTCTTTCAATTACTCAAGATCTAAATGAAGGCTAAGAAGCCCCATAGTTGAAGCTAATATATGGGTAAGTTTGAAAGTCAGATCAGTTCATTCTAATCTAGAGGAGAATTTTTGTTTGAACGCATGTGCACTTTTGAAGAGTGAAAAACATTGATGCAATTGCTCAGGGATGAGCAAAGGTTAAGCTTGGGGGAGTTTGTCGCTGGTAGTTAACACTCATCATAAACCATCAATATAACTAGTATAAATGCATGAAAATGACCACCAAGATAGGTTTAGGGGTTTAAACTGACAAATTTCATGAGTTTTGGTGAATCTGTGTATTGATTTATTCAGAAAATAAGCAAGGTGGACCCAATCGTCAGATTAAATCACGCTTATCCATGACGAAACCAGCTTAGGAAGACTCCAGAACACTCTAGAAGGCAAACCACCGTGACCCGCAATGAGCCTCTGCAGGGTGGGGCCGGTCGGCCCCACCTGTAAGCCGCTCAACCTATGGGGGCCACTTGTCAGCCTTAGCTTCAATGTCAGTTCTCCACCGCCTCTAAGGATCAATCTTACACAATTGCTCAAGGTCGGTACGTTTTGAGCCCGCAGATTTGATGATGCCATAGATTCTTGGGCCCATAGGACTCCTGGTTCCCCCTATATAAGGCACCCCATACCCCCTAAGGCATGATAATAATAATCGATCTTCATCTTTAGAGCTACCACAACTATTTGAGAAGGTCCTCCGGAGAGAACATAATAGATCTCCAATTCCCTAAAGCTTTAGTATAGGCTAGCTAGTAAGATTCAAGTAGAGTTGGGCTACTGCTCAGGATTCTGGATTTGTCATCTGGGGGCTGGTATAGCCATTGTATCCTCTATTATTCATGACTTTATGCTTAATCTATATTATGTTTCTATCTATTATGTTCTTAGTATGCTTTGGTAGTATGCTTGATATAGTCATAGTTGAAACTAAGTTTATGCATAAGTTTGCAAAGCGCTTAGCTCAGTACTCGAGTGAGTTAAGTGGTCGACATTATGTAAGCGTGGTGCTTATATGTTGTTTACCTACAGATGCACTCTACATTTGTGGTAGATCGCGAGTGTGACATTCTCGTTGAGTCCTTTGTAGTCAACTCCCCGTCTATAGAACAAGTAGGGCCTAATTGCGAAGGAAATCAGGCTCTATTCTTAATTTTTCTTAGTAATGTTCCTTATGCATAGATGAAGAGTTAGTTATGCTATAGATGAAAGTATATATACTTGGGTGTACAAAAGACTTGGTAAATAGGAATGACTTAGGAATCTTTCTCTTATTTTATCATCTAGTATAGCTATACTACATTTATGAGTATCTAATTTTATCTCTGAATTATTATCATTGCCCTACACTTATCATTTATATATCATCTGGCTTACCCCTGTTTAGAGTAAGTGTTTAGTCAATGATCTCATCATAAGTATCATGTTTATCAATATCTCTAGCCACCACTCCTCCCTATGGTAAAATATAAATAACAATACCTAGAACACTCCCGGGTGAAGTGCTACAATGGTATAAAAATGACAAGTCTTCCTAAATTACAAGTGTCACTAATAAATACCAACACTGGCACAACAGTAATAATCGCATCTCCCTTAGGAATAAAATTGACATATGCCACAAGGCTTGAGTTTCAATGTACCAACAATATTGCAGAATACGAAGCCATTTTGCTTGGACTTCGAAAAGCAAGAGCAATGGGAATCCAAAGGCTAATAATCAAAATAGATTCACAAGTCGTTGCTGGTCATATAGAAAAAGATTACAAAGCAAGAGACCTAGAGCTGGTAAAATATCTACAATTCTTGAGAGATCAAGAAAAATACTTCAAAGGCTTTACAGTCAAAAATATTTCAAGGATAGATAACTTAGATGCTAATGAAATAGTAAAAGCAGCAGCGCCCAAAAATCAAATTTACCTCAAGATGTCTTTTTCCAAATCCTAACCCAAGCTTCAATCAAGACAAAAAAAGAATCCCAAGGGACATTCATGTGATAAAAAGTGAATACTGGAGAGCACAAATCATGGCTTACATTCGTGGTCACTATGAACCAGAAAATGAGGTCGACGAAGCCAGAATGAAACGTAGATCAAGAAACTACAAAATCATTGACAATCAATTATACAAACAAGGATTTTGTGAACCACTTCTCAAATGTATATCAGCAGAGGAGGGAAGGAGATTGCTATCAGAAATACACGAAAGCATCTGTGGCACTCATCAAAGCGCAAGGGCCATGGCAGCAAAAGTATTTCGATAAGGATTTTGCTGGCCATCAGCACAAAGTGACAGCAAAGACATAGTCAAGTCTTGCCACAACTGTCAAATTTCCATGAGCAAGATAAGAGCCCCTGCAACAAATTTACAAACAATGGAACCAACTTGGCCACTAGCAAGATGGGGAATTGATATAATAGACAAATTGCCTCTAGCTCAAGGAAATTATCAATACGCTGTTGTTGCAGTGGAGTATTTCACAAAGTGGATTGAAGCCAAGCCAATAACAAACATGTCATCTTTCATGATGAAGAATTTTTTATGGCAAAACATCATATGTCGATTCAGAGTTCCAAGGCACATCATAGTAGACAATGGGACTTAATTTTATAGCGAAGACTTCAGAACTTACTACCAAGCTATGGGAATCCAACTTTGCTTTGCCTCAGTAAGACACCCACAATCAAATGGTGCAGTTCAAAGAGCAAATGGAATTATATGCACTGGAATTTCAAAATTCCTAGTGAGGCTTCCAAAAAGGAAATGGGTCGATGAATTACCAAAACTTATCGGGGCTCACAACACAAATGTATCAAGATCAACAAAGTTCACACCACTCAAGCTATTATACGGAGAAGAAGCAATGACACCTGAAGAAATAAAATTTGAAGGACCAAGAACCAATGTGCAAATCATCAAAGAAGAAGGGCAAAGAACAAGCAAACACTTGCTTGAAGAAGAAAGGATGAATGCAATCCAAAATCTAGAGGAATATCAAAAAGAAACAAAGAGTTGGTACAACAAGAAAGTAAAGCCAAGACAACTATCACCGGGAGACTTTGTTCTAAAAAGGAAAAGAAACGAAGATACAGTTAGAAAGTGTCAACAAAAATGGGAAGGACCCTTTCTTATCAGAAGAACAAACAAGTTGGGATCATTTCACTTGGTAGATATGAATGGGAAAGAAATTGACCACACTTGGAACATTAAAGCACTGCGAAGATACTATCCTTAGATTCCTAAGATTTACTTTAGAAGTACCATAGTACTTTTTTCATTGCAAATTTCAAATTCAAATGTAAACGAGCTGCACTCTTTTTCCACTCAGGGGAAGCTCTACACAGGGTGAGTGGTTTTTTAACGAGGAAGTATCTATTTTAAGCTCTCATGAAATATAAATGAGATACTTTTCCCCAAAGTCTTGAGCATAACAAAAGTAATAAGCCGAAGAGTATACCAAAATTATACTCAAATATTGGCTATAAAAACTAAAATAGGTAGCATCACCTTTTTGAACAAGCAGAAATTAATTCTAACCTATCTAAACAAATGTTATCTTCACTTTCAGTTTTCTTAATTCACTAAGGTGAATTGCGACTTCCGGAGCGAAGTCTACACGTCACCTTCACAAAAAAAAAAGTGTGGGGGTGGCATTTTTCAAATTTACTAAGGTGAATTGTGACTTTTAAGTGAAGTCTATGTGTTGCCTTCAGAAAAAAGTGAGGGGACAATGTTTTTCAAATTCACTAAGCTGAATTGCAACTTCTAAGCGAAGTCTGCACGTCACCTTCGCAAAAAAAGTGAGGGGATGGTGTTTTTCAAATTCCCTAAGTTGAATTGCGACTTCTAAGCGAAGTCTACGCGTTTCCTTCGCAAAAAAAGTAAGGGGATGGTGTTTTTCAAATTCACTAAGGTGAATTGTGACTTCTAAGCGAAGTCTATGCATTGCCTACGAAAAAATGAGGGGACGATGTTTTTCAAATTCACTAAGGTGAATTGCGACTTCTAAGCGAAATCTACGCGTTGCCATCACAAAAAAGTGAGGGGATGGCATTTTTCAAATTCACTAAGGAGAATTACGACTTCTAAGCAAAGTCTAAGCAAAGTTTACACGTTATCTTCACAAAGACACCACAACCTTTGTAAAGACGAAAAGATACAACGACACATCAACTTTTCAAACAAAAACTTATGTTATAAATTACAAATATGATGTCAAACATTATTCATTGCAAATTACAACAACTCAAAAGAACAAGTTTACATCAAAATTTACAATCATTCACTTTCTAATGCTATAATAGTTGCAGCTTCAGTAATCAAGTCATCAACAACTTTATTCAACACACGATCAACTTCTGATTGGAGAAAATCTTCAGAAATAAAGCTCGGTGAAGCACTTCAGCATGATGACTAAGAAAAGTACCAACGTCAAGCAAAACTCTCTCTCTCTCTCTCATTCAAACCTCACAAAAAAGGAACCACCAAGTACCTAAGAAATTTTGCTGAAGTCGATAACACGTGGCAAACAAGGTTGCCTGTTTTTAGCAAGACGATTGTTAGATTCACAATCTAAAACAATATGCCCGCATCAGAAACAAGCACAACAAACAAGGACATAAACTTTCAATAAAAACTCTTACATTAGCTTACGTTCAACAAACAAATTGAACGAAGGATTAGGATCATTCCTCTCATACTCCAACCATAACGTAGGCTCAACAACAAAGTTGTCCTTACACATTAATAACGGCATAACTTTGACTCCATCCTGCGTAGACTAAAACATTCAGCATTTACAAATGTCAAAGTTTTTAAACCCTCTCCCCTCAAACTTCAAATCTAACAAGCCTAAACAACGAAGACTACTAAACAGGGTGATCACCAACATCATCATCTCTAGCATTCTCCTCAGCAAATTTATCATGTTCCTTAAGCTCCTTTTCTCCAGAAGCAATTTCTTTCTCAAGCTGCTCTAAGAAGACAAAAACATATTAGAACAAAAGTAAAAAAAAAGAAACATACAAAAAGAAAGAGAAATATCAACTAACCTTCTCCATCTTCTTTTTAGCCTTCATAAAGGCATGTTCTCGGCCACCTTGATTCCAGTATTGATGAAAATACTCCTTGCAAAGAATTTGAGTTTGTGTCAAAACCTGACTTAGTGATTCCACATACGAAAACATGTAGCTCTTATCATACAATTGCTCTACAAGGGGTCATTTGCCTCTTTCATCAAATGGAAAAGCGCATGAGTTGAGTACATACAACTCAAATCTAAACTTGTTTGAATAACAGTAGGTAAGTCTTCATATTGGCGGCACAGCCATCCAAAGAATGGGTCAAACTCCCTAAGCTCCCAGAAGGGATGCTCTGGCCTCGCATCAAACTTATCATAACAATTCTTACAAAGTTCCCACAAATGAGTGCACTTGTCATAAAAGCTCTGATCTTTTTCAGTAGCCTTTTTCTCCAGATACCGCTTTTCTCTTTTAATTTTCTTGAAATCTTTCCTCAAATTATCATACTCTTCAGTCTTTGTCTAAAGCTTCGCTTCCATGGAAATACTCTTCAGCAGCCTTTTTCAATTGCATGGAGAGTATCAACAGTATCTACTCTCTCCTTCTCCTTAGCAACAAACTATGATTTCAAAGATTTAATTTCCTCAAGCAAATTCTTCTCATGAAGAGCAACAACTTTTACATCCTCTTCAAGTGATCTTCACAAACTTCTTTGTAAAAGTGCACTATAAAAAATATATAAGAGATGAAACAAACAGAAAAATCAAAATAAAATTACGAAGCCAAACGGATAGCGAAGTCAAAATAAAGTCTTCAAACAAAACTTAAATACCTTGTAAATCAAAGAAACCCCAGCATCTGCCAATTCAAGGGAGGATTTCCTAGCAAGTTAAGATTCCGCATCTGGCACTACAAAGGCATTGTCAATGCACCTTGATAATTTAAACTCTGATTTCTTCGGTAGAATGCGAAGTCTGTCCAAGCCAATCCCAACAAATTTAAAAGTATCTAAATTCACACCTTAAGCTTGGCAGTGTTCCAGACACCGCTTGTAGGCCTCAGGTTCAACTCCATCAAGAATTGTATCCAAGGCTTCGGCAGGAGTAGCAGGCTCCTAAACCACATCCTTTATCTTTCCAACATCTACAGTTGCCTCCTTTTGAGACGAAGGATCAGGGAAAAATTCTTCTGTAAAATAAAAGGCGAAGTCAAAATATATAAATCAAACAAAAAATACACTAGACAAGAAAACAACAAAATAACCTGTGGAGACGCCTTTCTCAAGTTGACAGGGAACTTTTTCTCCAGTATTAACATTTATGGTGGACTCAGTCAAGCGAGAAGCCTTAGCATTCTCGACTTCCTCATCAAACACATCATCATCAAAATCATCGAAGTCAAGAGTAGCTGTAAAAGTACCCTTATGACTTCTGGCCACACGAGCACCATCTTTAGAAATGTTGGCGCCACCTCCACCAACACGAGCATCATCGCCAACAATATCAACATCCATATCTTGAGAATCAATTACCGGTAGTGTTGGAGCGTGCAGAGTTGAGGCACCAAGCCTACAATCTGCATCACCAGACTCAGTAATAGGAGGAGTCTGGGCACCAAATCTTTGAGATGATGGCCCCGTAATTTCTTGCGAAGCCACAATCGGGATTTCACCTTCATCAAACTACACTACAGCAGTTGTGACAGCATCATCACTAGTAGCATGAGCAACAATAGCAGCAACAAAGCTAACCGGAGCCACAAGTGACGAAGGCAAAGTGGCTTCATCAATCTTGGGACTTGATTTTAGTGTAGCTCTGAAATTATAGAAATATTCACCAAGCGGAGTCAACATTGGTGGAGTCAATCCACTAGAATCAAAAACTAAACTAATCATTCTCACCTCAGCATTACGAGCTTGTTCACTAAGAGTCTCCTGACTCTCAACATTCTGACCCAAGTCTTCTTCACCCTCACTACTTTTACTCAAACCAAAAGCAGCAGGAATAGCCTTCCTCTTCTTGCTAGTCTTCTTGGTAAGATTGTCTCCACCTCTCTTTTTGCTAGTAACATTATCTATACCAGGCTTCGCAGCATGGGTATAAGCTGGTGGCAGCCTTTCATCATACTTAATATTGGCAACATCAAAAACTTGATCCAAACGTTTATAATCTTTCTAGTAAGTTTTTCTATCAAAAACTAGCCAAGAATGGCAACTGCTTTCTTCTCCACCACAATAACAAAATCCTGGTTGGAGTCAAACTTCACTGGTCTAACAACTTCTTTGTCAGGGAAAATATACTCTTTCCCACAAACAGTCTTCTTGTGAAGGTGGACAAAATCCCAACCTTTCTTAAGCGGTGAAATATGGACAGCAAGATATTCTTCGCAGAGATCTCTAGCACCTTGCAAGCTAGCGGTCAATTTGTAAACTTTCTCACAAATCTTTGAATTCTTAGAGCTACCAAGAATGGGTCTGCACTCGAAAGCACTCTTTCCCATATTCACTGCCAAAGGATACCTCTTCACCACCTCACGTGATTCATCCCTCTCTTCTGCAAGGGAGAACAGAATGATAAAACCAAAACTTATACCAGTCTTCGCTCCGCTTATTCTTCGAAGCTGGGGGAGTCTATTTTGAATTCTGAATAGGCTTAAAGCTACAGCAGCCAAAATAAAAGATAACCTTCTTCCCATCTGCAAGCTTACTCCAAAATTATGTATGCTCTCATGAAGAGCACAAAAGTCCTTAATATCTAGATTTACTCCTTGAGACTTTACCGCCCAAATAAACAAAGCAATCTTAGCAATACCATTTGGGGTCAGATGATGCATCTCAATATGGTAGGCCTTCAAGATCTCTTCAAAAAATCCTAACACGGGAAGTGAAGACCAGCACTAAACTGATCTCTAAAAACCACACATTCATGTTGCTTTAGATCAGGAGTTGTTTCACCCTTAGGTAAACGAACAGAAGCTTTCTCAACCATTCAATTGGTAACTGTCCAACAAACTCTGACTCAGATGTTGAAACATCTGATAAATTATCATTAGACTTCATGGAAGATTGATTTGATTCAGCTGGTGAATTCCCAGATGCAATTTTATCTTGTTTAGACATCTAAGGCAAGCAAGAACATAAAATAAAGCACATCTGAAAACTAAAATCAAGACAAACAAAAAGAAACTCAAGAGAGGGGTTGTTGTTGGGGATTTGATTTCATCATAAAACATAGCCCCCAAACTTTGGAGTAATGTTGACAAATTCTGTGATGAAGTTTGTTTGTAGGAAGGCAGAAGGCGAAGACGATATTTAGAATTCGCACAAGAAGAATTCACATCACTGCAAAAGACAAGAAAACTAGAGTGAACTGGAAACAAAGACAAAATTTAGACTTCGCGCCACTGGCGAAGTCGAATGAAGATTAACAAGGAAAAATGAAGAATAAAGACTAGGATGGTAGAAAAGACCACTTCACCCATGTAGTTTAAAGGGGTTGTATCAATTGAGAGAGGGGTAAAAAGGTCATTTGTATATAGATTACGAAGGCTATGGCCTCTATAAATACCCACTCTGACATGTACAGAATGATCATGAAATGAGTACAACTTTTGCTTGTGTTCAACTTTGATGTTTGTGTGATTGTTTTACCCAACATGTGTTGACATTGGAGGTGTATGAATCATACACCAGCAAGGGCTAGCACACCTAAGAGGTTGTAAAGAACCTAGATAGCAGTAAGAATGTAGTGTAATCGATGAAACCAATTTAGAGACCAGTTAGGCCGATGTTGAGCCTGTTCTTGGCTTGATAGACACCCAAACTTCTCCCGGAAAGATCCGTCTAGGAGGAGCACATGGAGGGTGTCCTAGGACCAACAAGGCCACCTAGAATGCCATTGAATCTCGCTGGGAGAGACGACGAACAGTATGAGGGCTTCGAAAAAGGGTAAAAGGTGTAGTAGATTGATTTTTGATTGATTGGATAGATGGGATCTCAATCAGCTATGATCTTGTCATATATAGAGAGAGGGTGGTGGTCTTATCCTAGTAGGAAACAAATCCAAAACGTATTTTCTAAGTTTCCCACGTTAAAATATACACAAAACTGATTTAGAAACCAAATCAATTCATAATACAAGAGGAGTCAGCTTTAGCCGACTTTTGCACGCTTGGGTGAATGTCTCGATTAGCTGAATAGGGGAAGTTAGCCAATCGGCCAACCAAAAGCCAATAAGTACTTAATTAGCAAATAGCCGATAGGCCTCTTATGATATTTGAAGTGTCGACATGCAGTTAGTCGACTACAGCAAAGGAGTCGGTCAGCCGTCCCAAAGCCTATAGGCACTATCGATAGAATATCATTGGCAGTCCTTCGAGGGGTATCCCATAAAGGTAGATTGATCGATAGAGATGCATGTAATCGAGAACAAGAAGGCAATAGATGCACATGAGTTAGATAGGTTCAGGCCATCAGTATGACGTAATACCCTACTCCTGTGGTCTGTTGGATTATATTGGCTATCGTATGATATTCTGTGAGTTTGGAGGGGGTCCCTACCCGCCTTATATAGTTCGAGGGGCAGGGTTACAAGTCAGTTAGATCTAGGAGATAACCGGAAAGTAATAACAGATTACAGGAATCATGGGATCATACGTATCCTAACAGATCTCGTAGTATCTTTAGGATATCTTCCTAGTGTCTTGCGGGAGGCGCCGAGCAGCGTCATGCCCCACAAGGCTTCGTCTTGTGGGCTGGGCCACCCCTGGGGGCGTAGCCCATGTGGTCTGCCATGGGTATCTAGGGTCGTACCCCCCATAGCTAGTTCCCGAGCGCCTTGTATCCATTGTGCAACACCGTCTTGAGCTTGTCTGAGCAGGTGCGAACAAAAATGAGCAGTCAAACTCATGGTCCAACCACCATGATGAGTTGTCGAGTAGTTGTGAGCCATTGTCGACCAGCATGAACCGTCACCGAGCAGCGTGAACCATCGCCGAGCAGCGTGAACCATCACCGAGCAATGTGAACCGTCGCCGAGCAACGTGAACCATCGCCGAGCAGCGTGAACCGTCGCCGAGCAACGTGACCCAAGTATGGCTTGCCATAAGGATGTAAGGAGCTTAAGTTTAGAATCGAAAACTTCTTCGTAGTGGACCAAGTGTGCCCACTTAGAGTCCAACCACGAGAAAGGGAAATAGTCTTCTTCAGCTTCAAGAGGCGCGGAGTCTTCCAGATTAAAGCAAACACACTCACTACAAGGTGAAGTGTGCCCACTTAGTCCCCGAGCCTGACAGTAGGTGATGTAGTCACATGGTGCCAGGGTCCATAGTAGGAGAAAAGTAGGAGACCAGCCAAGCAGGCAGCCAATGCCCGGGCGTAGCCTCGAGATGAGAAATGCACACTCACTGTAAGCTAAAGTGTGCCCACTTAGTCCCCGAGCCAGACAGTAGGTGACGTGGTCACATGGTGCCAGGGTCAGAAATAGTAGTCAATAGAAGAAAATTCCCAGTGTGGTGAGGAACCAGGTCATAGTGTGAACGCAGTCCCCGAGCCACAACAGGAAATCTTGAAGAAAACAAATCCTGGAGAAAAAACCAGAGTAATGGATGTACAGTAGTAATTACTGAGCCGTAACAGATGGCAGAGAAGTTGGCGAATATTCGATGAGCAGTAACAACTTGCGGCGATAAATGGGCGACACGGGCTGCAGTTGTGCGAAAGCCCAGGTAACGGCCCACCACGTTGTTGCAAAGAATTCAGAGAGGCACAAATCATGGAGCGGTTTCCCAAAAACCCTCAAATGCGAAAGGTGGGGGGAGTGCTTTCTAACTGCGCCACCGCACCCCGTGCTCCCACCTTTGCCACTTTGCCCTTTCATCGTCATCCTCAGCCCTCACACTTCCAGATTCACATCCACGTGCACTTCCGCCACCAGTCCCAATCCGGATCTGAGAGATGGTGCCGAAGAGGGGAACTGTGAACCCAAAGAAGGCGAGCGCCGAAGCCAGCCATGACGAAGAGTGGGTGCCATCGTGCATGGGGGAGGCGAAGTTCAATAGGTTGGTGGAGGTAGGTGTTCCTGACCATGTCACCACCGGATGGTGGCCAGCCAGTGATGAGCCATATCCAATGCCTCATACTGATGAAGCTATAGTATTTGAGGATTACTTCTGAAGCAGGTTAGGATTTCCTATTCATCCTTTCTTGAGAGATCTATTGGAGTTCTGGAGAGTCAGTCTGTGCAAGCTCCACCCAAACACCATCTTGCACATTTTGATTTTCATTCAATTCTGTGAGGCGTATCTCAGGATTCTTCCCCACTTCAACATCTTCCGTCAACTATTCTGGCTAAAGAAGAAGGGCGGCGGCGGTTCAAAGGTGGTCGGTGGTGTGTATCTTCAACTGCGTGATGGAATGGCGGGCGAATACCTCACTGTACCGCTGAACACTTCACTAAAGGGGTTGAACGCTAGGTGGTTCTACATGAAGCAGAGTCATCCTGCCATCCGCTGCGACGCCGACCACATCCCGGAGAGCCAGAAAAGCTAGTCAAAGAGGCCAAGCAGTGCTGATATGGAGCAGATGAGGGAGCTCCTTGACCTAAAAAAGGGCATGAAGACCAACGGTGGACTGGTGGCGGCGAGCTTCATAGTGCGCCATGTCCAACCCTGCAAGGAGAGGGCCCACGTGGGCTTTGACTTCAAGGGGGACACCGACGGCACCCGAGAGAGGACGGAGATGCTATCGACGGACGATGTGCAAGAGCGGGCTACAGAGCTATTCACTCCATTTGCCTCGTTCAACGTGTCAGGGCAGATGAGACCCTTTAACTGCAAGAACCCACCCCCTTTGGTAAACATCTTAATTATGTGTTCCTGATCCTTTTTTTCATGTACCATTGCCAAGCAGTGAACTAATTCACTTATGGAAAGATCCATTCACAGGAACGAGTGGTGTACTTCTTGGGTGTGCCAAGGGGTGATTGGCCACAAGTAGTAGACGCCTAGCCACCCACGCAGCCTGAGGAGGGTGCCTTCAGTGCCTCATTGGAATCCAGAGGCGTCGGCGCTGGTCGGACGGAGACTAACCCCCCCCCCATGTTAGAGAAAGTCCGAGGGAAGAGGGCAGTGGTAGATGAGCTAGCCCAGAAGAAGAGGAAGATGACGGGTGTTGTCTCCCACAAGTCAGGCAGCATCTCGCTTGGCGGCTACCAGACCACATGGACACAGAGTGCGGCGATGTCTGAGTGGTCGGATGACGACAAAGTTCTAGTGGCTCCTCCATCGAGCACTGAGGTGCCTCCGCGCAACATGCGCACGGAGGAGCAATCGAAGGGAGGGGAGGGAGTCCCTGAGCAATAGGCAACAGGAGTCCCCGAGCAATAGGCAAGGGGAGTCCTAGAGTGGCAAGCGGAGGAGAGGCCGATGGCGGAGACCGCGAGAGCTCCACCCCAGGGCGTGGGAATCGACCCCAGGGCCGCGCCTTGGGGCTCAGGTAGGCAACGCCGATTCAGAAAAGTGTACTGGTAGGCCAACACATAAGTATCCTTACCTTCGAGTTATTTTGCTATCGGGTCTTTATCACGGTGGCGACTGATGAGCTAATCTAATGCAGAGCCAGGTGTACGGAGGAGTTGAATCTGTCCGTCCAGACCGATGAGCAACCGGGGGCTAGACCTAGCATGGAGAAAATGCCGGTGGATCTAGTCCCAAAGTCCCCGGGCGCTCGGCGGCCTATGGAGGAGTCAACCACTGCTGGTGGTGGACTTGGCGGCGGTGAACGGTTAGCGCCAACGGTGGACAGGTCGGCGGCGATGCCCGGGGCAATGGTGGAAAACGCCGGGTCTTCAGCGGTGAATGCTGGAGATGCCGGTGCCGCGCCTGAGACTGGTGCGGCGAGGCCGGTGCAGCCGAAAGAGCCGACTGCGCTCCTCGAGACATTGGAGGGCATGGTCGGACGCATTGTGCGGCCACTAAGCCCCTAGCTGGCACCACCCGCTGTGGAGGAAGAGGACGAGGTGGAAGAGATTGAGCATGAGGAATCACGACCTCGAACCGTCCAAATCATCCACAAGCGGGGCAACGAAGTGGTGGTTGTTGAGGAGGAGGACACCACCAAGGAGCTCAGGAGGCTGGAGTCCACCCTTTCCATGGCGGTGAAATAGATCAAGGTTAATGTTGCGTCATCAATCTTTGTGTTTGTCATTGGAGATTAGGAGTTCTTCATAATCTTGTTGCTTTTGCAAGGCATAGCTCAGACTGCTGAACAACGGCGCCAGCTGATCAAGAGGATGGAACCCCTCGCCGAGGAGAATGAAAAGCTAAAGGAGGCGTTAAAACTTATGGAGAAAAACGTCCAGAGGGCCCAGCGCGAGCATGATCTTGCCGAATCCAACGCGCGGGATCTAGAGTACCAGAGGGGCGTCCTATCCGAATAGCTGGTGACTGTGTCTAAGCAGTTGCGGGGCCGGTCCGAGCAGCTGGCCACCGTCTCCAAGCAGCTGACGGGTGCTTCTGAGCAGCTAAAGACCAAGTTCGAGCAGCTACGGAAAGTCTCCGAGCAGAAGAAAGGTATGGTGGATTGGCGGAATTACTCTACATTGCTGAAATCGTATTGTTGCTGATGACCGTTGTGCTTGTAGAGCATGATGCAGAGCTTGGCCAGTTGCGCCAAGTCATCAGTCAACTCCAGGAGGAGGAGGAGAAGACGGCTGGGCGGGCGGAGAAGCTAGCCGAGGAGCTGAAAGGTGAGTACTTCATGGTCAGAGTTGTTGCCGGAGTGATATCTTTTGTTTGACGGTTCCTTATGATGCTTGCAGACTACCGTCGGAGGACCAAGGCACAGTTCGATGTGCTGGAGCAGGAGGCCAGGACCTAGAGGAACAAGCTCGATGCCATGGTAGCCGAAATCAAGCTGGTGCTCGACTGCGTCGACATGGAGGTGGCTCCTGAGTCCGACAGCAGGCCGCCATGCCTAGACACCATCATCGATAGATGCATGGTGGCGTGGGAGAACATCAAAAGCTTCAACCGCGACGCCACCATCACCGCCGTTACACACGCCCTAGCGGTGGTCTAGTCCCACTACCTAGCCATTGACCTTCAAGCAATAGGGGCTGGATTCACTAGAGGGATGGAGGTGATGGAGCATCAGCAGCTGGAAGACGAGGTGGAAGACGCAACAAAGAAACTAGCCAGCGACGTCGACCTGTTCGGCGAGATGGACGGCGATGGCGAAGCCCCATGATCTGCTCGAACAGAAGTCTGTAATAACTGGAGAGAGTAGTTAAAACACGCATGGGCACATACAATCATTTATATATATGTATAAATGTTGTAAAATGTCATGTGCATGTTTATGCAGTTTGCTAGTATTGCGGTGCAAAAATCGTTGTAGTGTTAACCCTAACGCGATTATACGTAGTATAAGTAGCGTCCGAGCAGTTAGTTTGTTACTGAACACTTTGGCCTTGGCTAGCCCATAGTCCATAACGTCGAGCGTGGAGCCCGTGCACGTGTAGGAGGAACAGGCGTGGCCAAGGAACCACAGCCGACCACCCATAATGCAGAGCGCGGAGCCCATAGCACGTGTAAGGAGAGATCGTAGACTGGGTCTTCTCCATAGAGTACAGAACAAAACGTGTGCTGCTCGGCTATTGGCGAAACATTTCGGGGATATAGAGAAACATGGTGGAGTGTTTATGGTGATCACATGTTGGAGATATGGAGAAACGTGGCGGAGCATTTGTGGCGATCACATGTTGGAGATATGGAGAAACGTGGCGGAGCATTTATGGCGATCACATGTTGGAGATATGGAGAAACATGGTGGAGCATTTATGGCGATCTCGTATTGGAGTTCGTTAAGGAGTAGCTTAGAGCTCGGCGACTGTAAGTGGAGATTAAATCGTAATGGAGAAATAATGGAGACAAATTATGGCGACCAAAACTTTATTCGTCATGGAGTGGAGAATACATATCTGGAGTGTTTCAAGGATAGAAACGTATAAGGTGCTTGATGTGCCATGAATTAGGGATATCGATTTCATCCAAGTCACATAGCTGATAAGACCCTGGTCGGGTAACCTCTTTGACCACGTAAGGCCCTTCCCAGGGGGAGGAGAGCTTGTGCATCCCTTCGGTTTTCTGTTTTATGCGGAGAACAAGGTTGCCGATAGCAAATCAACGACCTTTGATGTTGCGGTTGTAGTATCTCCGCAAGCCTTCTAGGTATTTGGTTGTGCGAACGTAGGTGATCAGGCATTCTTCCACAGCCCTATCGACTTCCTCTGTCTGAACAGCTATGGCTTGCTCTTCATCATAATGTTCCACCCTAGGTGCTCGGAAGGCAATGTCCACTGGTAGTATGGCTTCTGAGTCGTAGACCAAGAAATATGGAGACACACCGGTGCTGCGACTAGCTTGAGTGCGTAGTCCTTAGACCATAGCTGGCAGCTCTTTGAGCCATCTGCTCAGATGCTTTTCTTCTTTCTGATATAGCCTCTTTTTGAGGGCATCAAGGATCATGCCGTTCGCCCATTCGACCTAGCCGTTGGCTCTAGGATGGGCAACGGAGACGTATTTGATGGAGATGTATCGATCTTCGTAGAAGTCTCAAAAATGGTGGCCAGTAAATGTAGTTCCAAGGTCGGTGATAATGCTGTTCGGGAGACCAAACATGTGGATGATATCTTCGAAGAGCTCGACTGCCTTCTTTGCAGTGGCCGAAACAAGCGGTTTGTATTCAATCCACTTGGAGAACTTGTCGATGGCGATGTATATGTACCGAAAACCACCTGGCGCTGGGTTGAAAGGCCCGATCATGTCCAGTCCCCAGCAAGCAAAAGGCTAGGAAGCTAGGATGGTCTGCAGTTCTTGTGCCGGCATGTGGATTTGCTTGGCGAAAAATTGGCATCCTTCACAACGTCAGGCGAGGTCTTTTGCATCGGTGATGGCCGTGGGCCAGTAAAAACTAGCTTGAAAAGCTTTGCCAACCAGGTTTCTCGAGGCCGCGTGGTTGCCATAGGAACCAGAGTGAATTTCGAGAAGTAGTTTCACTCCCTCTTCTTGGGTGATGCATTTCTACAATATCCCTTCCTTGGCACTTTTCCTCATCAAGTCCCCTTCCACCAGCACGTAATGCTTGCTTCGATGGATTAGGCGTTTGGTTTCAGTCTTGTCGGCGGGTACTTCGGTGCTGGTGAGGTACTTGACGAACTGTTCCCTCCAATCAGCGGCCGGCGAAGGTACTGTAAGTACCAGCTGCTCGGCAGGGGGAATTTCTTGAACTTCCTTCTCTTTCTTAACCGAAAGATCTTGAATGAAGACCCCAGGTGGAATCGCGGCACGAGAAGAGCTTATCTTGGATAGGTGGTCAGCGAGCTGATTTTGATCTCGTACCACATGGTGGTACTCGATACCGTAGAACTTCCCTTCAAGCTTCCTGATTTTGGCGTAGTATGCGTCCATCTTCTTACTAGAGCAGGACCAGTCTTTGTTGAGCTGGTTGATGACCAGCGTGGAGTCCCCGTATACCATTAGGCGTTTGACATCGAGCACAACAGCTATATGGAGTCCGTGGAGACATGCTTCATATTCGGCAGCGTTGTTGGAGGCTAGAAAATGTATTCGGAGAACGTATCGGAGCTTATCCTTGGTCGGCGTAATGAATAGAATGCCAGCACTAGCACCATTGATGTTGAGGGCGCCATCGAAGAACATCACCCAGTGCTCAGGGCATGTAGCGGGGATGGGCTCTTGGATCTCAGTCCACTCAGCGACAAAGTCAGTGAGCGCCTGTGACTTGATGGTAGGCCTACTTCTGAACTCAATGGAGTAAGTGCTGAGCTCAACAGCCCACTTGATGATGCAGCCATTGGCCTCTTTATTGTGGAGAATGTCCCCCAGAGGGAACTCGGTGACCATGGCGATCTTGTAGTACTCAAAGTAATGGCGGAGCTTGCATGACGTGATCAGAATGGCGTATAACAGCTTTTGGACCTGAGGATAACGAGTTTTGGGCTCATTAAGGGCCTCGCTGATGAAGTAGACCAGACGTTGCACCTTATAGGCATGCCTAGCCTCCTCGCGTTCGACAACGATAGCTGTGCTAACGACACGAGAAGTGGCGGCGATGTAGATCAGTAAAGTTTCATCTGGTCGAGGCGCCGTCATGATCGAAGGCTTCGTTAAAAACAACTTGAGCTGCTCAAAAGCTGTATCTGCCTCTTACGACTAGGAAAAGCGCTCGGAGGCCTTGAGGAGTTTGAAGAACGGTAGTCCCTTTTTGCCGAGGCGTGATATGAAGTGGCTGAGAGCATCCATGCAACCCGTAAGCTTCTGTATATCCTTTACGGACGTTGGCCGTTTCATGTTGGTGATGGCGGAGACCTTGTCAGGGTTGGGTTTGATGCCGCGGGCACTGACGATGTAGCCCAGGAGTATTCTGGATGGAACCCCAAAGATGCACTTTGAAGGGTTGAGCTTCCATCAGTACCTTTTCAGGTTGATGAACGTTTCTTCAAGGTCGGCGATGAGATTATCGGTGGTCTTGGACTTGACAACCACATCGTTGATGTAAGCTTTGATGTTGCGGCCTATCTGTTGATCGAGGCACATCTGGATGGCCCTTTGGTAAGTCGCCCGGTGTTCTTGAGTCCAAAGGACATGGTGGTATAGTAGTACGCACCAAAAGGCGTGATGAATGATGTCTTGATCTGGTCTTCTTCCTTGAGGGAAATCTGGTGATAGACGGAGTAACAATCGAGGGAGAGCAGTTCACAACCGGCAGTGGAGTCTACAACCTCGTCTATCCGAGGCAGACCGAAGGGGTCTTTAGGGCAGTGTTTGTTAAGATCAGTGTAATCAACGCACATTCTCCATTCTTTATTCTTTTTTTGAACGAGAACAGGGTTTGCTAACCACTCAGGATGATACACTTCTTTTATGAATTTGGTAGCTAGGAGCCATTTTATTTCTACCCTAATAGCCTCCTTGTCTGGCGTGAATCGACGGAGTTTTTACTTGATCGGTTTGGCGGTCGGCGAGACATTCAAGGAGTGCTCGATCTTCTCCCATGGTACCCCTGGCATGTCTGCAGGTTTCCAAGGAAACACATCGGTGTTGGCACGTAGGAAGGAGACGAGCACGCTTTCCTATTTGGGGTCGAGGTGAGCCCCAATCTTCACTGTCTTGGAGGGGTCATCGAGGCCGAGGCCAACCTCCTTGGTTTCTTTGGACTTGGCGAAGGCGCGAGGAGGCTCCAGTGATGGGATCTCTAGGTCGTCGGTGGGCACCGTCTTGGCATCGGTGACCACACTAGCCATCTGGATGGAGAGGTCGGTGGCTTCGGCAAGGGCGAGACTCTCTGTCTTGCAGGCGTAGGCGATGGAGAGGTTGGCCCATAGGGCCAGGACTCTTGCAGGTGAAGGCATCTTCTGCACCAGATAGGCATAGTGCGTTACAGCCATGAACTTGGCTAGAGCTAGCTGACCAAGTATGGCGTGGTAGGTGGTGTTAAAGTCAGCGACGTAGAAGTTGATGTGTTCAACTCGGTAGTTGCTAGCCATGCCGAACTATATTGGTAGGGTGATCTCTCCAAGCGGTTTGGATGCCCTACAAGGTACCACACCCTAGAAGGAGGAGTCGGAGGGTGTGAGATCTCCTATCCTAAGCCCCAGCTCCTTTAGGGCTCTGGTGAAGAGGAGGTTCAAAGAGCTCCCGCCGACGATGAGCACTTTTCTGAAAAGCACTTTTCTGAAAAGCACTTTCTGGATGGTTGCGTCGAGGACGAGGGGGAAACGCCCTATGTAAGGGATATCCGCCCACTGATCGGCCCTGCTGAAGGTGATAGGGACCTCGGACCAGGGGCGACAGCTGGGGTTGGCGATGGCCTCTTCCGCATTAACGGCGATCACCCGGCGGGCGGTGAGCTTCCGTTCTCTTCCGCTCTCGGTGGAGGCGAGGCCCCCAAAGATGGTGGCGACTACCTTGTTGTGATCCTGGAAGGCATTGTTATTGCCCCCAGGTTGTCGGCGGCCTCCGGCACCATCGTTGTTGTCGTCATCTGGCTTTTTAGCCTGGAACTCCTTAGCCAAGACAAGGCAGTCCTTCATCTTATACTTGTCGTTTTTGTGGAGAGGGCACGGGCAGTCGAGGATCTTCTTGTATTGCTCGTCATAGTTGCGCTTGACGCGAGGTTCATCAACGGTAGCGACGATGTGGTCTGGTCGGCGGTGGCGATATTGACCAGACTTGGATCCTTCTGGCTGGTCGTCGTAGCAGCAGTCGCTACGGCGCCGGTCGTCGGGGCGATCGTCGCTGCGGTGAGTTGGGCGATGAGTGCCGGCATCCTTGTTGAAGCGCACCTCAGCTTCCTCGGCGTCGGCGTACTGGTTAGCGGTCATAATCATCTCGCCAATCCCCGTTGGTGGCTTGCGATTGAACTTAGAGCAGAGGTCGCGATGATGGAGTCCTCGGACGAAGGCGGTGATGACCTCAGCTTCCGTGATGTTGGGAATAGAATTCCTCATCTCAGAAAAGCGTCTGATGTGGCTACGGAGGAGCTTGGATGGCTTCTGGTAGATGCGATTTAGATCATGCTTGTGCCCGGCCGAGTACATGTAGCCATGTAGTTGTCGGTGAAGACCTTTTTCAGCTCTTCCCAGGATCCGATGGAGTCCCGGGCAAGGCTTGTGAACCAGTTCATAGCGGTTGGCGTGAGCATGACAGGAAGATAGTTCGCCATGACACTAGTATCTCCTCCGGTGGCGTGCACAGCAGTGGTGTAAGCTTGTAGCCACTATGTGGGGTTCATCCTTCCCTCATAGGGCTCGACCCTAGTGATTTTGAAACCATGGGGCCACTGGAGTGTTCGGAGTGCCCTCGTGAATGCTGGGGGCCCTTCGGGGTTGTCGGCGCCGTGATCTGCAGCGTTGCCGGCGTTGAGCGGCTTGTGAGCTGAGTCCGGGTTACCAAACTCTTGCACGTACTCTTGACGGTGGCGTACTTCTACTTCATGGCGACCGAAGCGGCGCTCGTCGATACGTTGTCGTGCGTCTCGAAGATTATTGAGGTGCACTCGGATGTCCTGGTCGACCTCCTCCTAGTCGTGTTAGCGAAGGTGTTTGATGCGATTGCCTCGAGCTCCCCCGGAGGGGTTGTCTGTCGTCGCAGTGCTGGTCGGTGAAACGACTTGGGCAGCGATCAGATCTTGGTGCTGCTGATCGACGAATTGAACTTGTGGAGTATGAAGGTCTCTGATCCTGGCGGATCTCGTTGACCTGGCAATGCGCCGCTTTAAGCATGGCGGCAACCTTGGTGACCTCTGGTGTCTGTGGGAGCCGGGCAAGCTCGTTGGCGGCCACGGCCAGGTTGGCGCTTGGGGCCTTGTAGATGTCGTGTACGTCAACACAGACAAATTCGTCGTTGAGGTTGCGGTGGAGTTGGCATGGCCTTCCTTGCAAGTCAAGCTGAGCCTCGGCCATCGCAAGGGCAGCCTCGTTTGCTCGGCGCTGCGCACAATTGATGTTTTTGTTGACGTGGGTGGCGTGGTCCTCCTCGGTTTCCCCTTCCCACGGGGGGCTATCAACGCTGACGTTAAAGATAGCGCCTCCACAGAAGGGAGGGAGAGGAGGTTGTTCGGCAGAGGTTTCGGCGACAGTCTCCGTAGAGTCCTATGACTTGGAGTCTAGATTCTCCTCCTGGATGGTTTGGAGGGATGCTCCGGGGCGTCGGCCGACGTGTAGCATGTTGACAGCTGGCGGGAGCTGGTCGGCGGTAGGTTGGACATCTCCAACCTGGTCGGCGAACTTGCCTGTTAGGGCATCTTGGTAGGCAGCGGCGACATTGGTGAGCCCAAAGGGTAGGGTCGTGACCCCTCGAGTTTCCTGAGCAGCCTCCGATAGATCTAGATCGAAGGATGGTCGGCGCTGAACCAGAGTGGTCAGAGCTGATTCTGTGATGGAGAGGCAATCGGTGAGCTTCTGGCCGACCTAATCGATGGATGCGATCAGATCGTCGTTATTGATTCGCCTCCTCTAGTAGCGGGGGAGCGGGCGGCGAGTTGTCGGTGAAGATGACCTCGGAGGTGGTTTCGAGATCGGATCTGCAGTCGCAAGTGTTGGGGTGATCGGCGTAGTATCGATCTGCACCGGCTCGATAAGCTCTCCGACTCCGTCGGCGTTGATGATCCACGAGATCGATTCGACCGTGAAGATCTGGCCGGGCTGTGGGAGGGACAAAGAGCTTGCGGAACGTACCATCTTGTTCGATATAGAAATAGCACGCACACCCCTACCTCGCGCGCCAACTGTCGACAGAATATCATCGGCAGTCCTCCGAGGGGTATCCCACGAAGATAGATTGATCGATAGAGATGCGTGTAATCGAGAACAAGAAGGCAACAGAGGCATACGAGTTAGACAGATTTAGACCGTCAGTATGACGTAATACCCTACTCCTGTGGTCTGTTGGATTGTATTGGCTATCGTATGATGTTGCGTGAGTTTGGAGAAGGTCCCTGCCCGCCTTATATAGTCCGGGGGCAGGGTTACAAGTCGGTTAGATCTAGGAGATAACCGAAAAATAATAACAGATTAAAGGAATCATGGGATCATACGTATCCTAACAGATCTCGTAGTATCTTCAGGATATCTTCTCAATGTCTTGCGGGAGGCGCCGAGCAGCGTCGTGCCCCGCAAGGCTTCGTCTTGTGGGGGCGCAGCCCATATAATCTGCCATAGGTATCGGATAGACTTACTGCAAGATTCTGCTAAACCGACTAGGTGTGGATTGCCCGGCTTGCCATCTTCTCGTTGTGATTTCTTCAACGTTTTGTCATGCTACTTGGCCACCAACACATATATGATGTACATAACTTGCTGGAGATGCCTATAATCAATCTCTTGACACTTTTGATTGTCAACAGACGCTGCCTAAGGGCGTGGAGTGGTGGAGTGCTGGCCAGGATTCAGGATCGGCGATCTGGCGATTGCGTAGTGGCCGAGTCGTTGAGTGGTTGTTCGCCACCTCTGCAGGCATATGGTCCCATTTCGGCACCTCATACTCTCGTGGCACATGTGGATGAGACCGGAGGCAGGCAGCCAAGTAGATAATTAAGTGGTCCTTTGCTGCTTAATCGTTCCGTGCCTAGTTAAAAGTTGATCCATGTGTCTAACTGGTTGGTCAATTCAGGATTTACGATTTATTAGGAAGCACAGTGAAAATTAACGAAGTAAAAATGGATCAGAAAGGGAAGGGCAAGGGAAATGCCAAAATTGTTGTACATGTTGTAATTTGCAATTTAGGCCATGTTCGCTTGTCTTATAAGCCGTACTGTTTCAGCGAAATAACAGTGTTTTTCTCACAACAAATCAGCGAACAGTACTTTTCAGCCATGGCTTTTCAGCGAAGCGAACATGACCTTATTTAATTATATGATTTAACACAAAATTATTGGCCATATTGTTTTTATATATGTCATTGTTGACAGCAGAAAGGGTTAGAAGAGGTTCCATTTGAACTTGGGAGACAATCAGAAGCAAAAGGACTTCGAGTCAAACTGAAGTGTCAACTCAGATCCCTTGAGCATCGGAGGGTATATACCATTCAAAAGAAATGTGAGAAGTTCCAAGGCTATGTTAGCTACTGAATAGTTGGAGAAGGGGATCGAGGAGGAGAAGCACAGCAGAGGTGGGGAATCGGACGATGTCTGATGATTTCTTGGGGAAGAGTTTGATGTTTGTTTACACAATTCTATGAACTTTCCATTACAGAGCTTCAGCTTATATACCGCGCCAGACGCAAAAGAGCCGTGTCGGTCAGTTCCGGTCTGAACGCTCGCGATCTAGGTTCCGGTTGCTGGGCTTTCTCGGCCCATCCACCTCCGGAGACTTCTCGCCTGCTTTCCTCAGCTTGCTTCTGGGCTTGGTCACTGACAGGCTACTTTGAGATGCATCCTCAGAGGGACAACTTTTTTTTCTAACACAAATAAACAGACGATTACTATTGGCTTCGACGAGGTTGGTTCTGTCGTCGAATTGGAACGGCAAACGGACAAACGAAACTCGATACCATGTATATCTTGATGGTGTCGCCATGTACGCCAGTGCACGACACAAACTAGATGGTGCCGGGGAATGGGGACGGTCAGGCGATGAGTCGCGCTCACTGCACTCTGACAAGAAAACACCTAGACAGTATCGAGTATCGACCTCTAGGAAGTTTCGTCCCAAGTGCTCACGATTGTAACAATGCGTGCCCCTACCATCTGTCTTTAAAAGAATCATCTCGCGAGCTGCTGGCAAGCAGCATGCTCCTTGCTGTTGAGTCCATTACACACGGCAACTGAAACAGCATATGGGAGGAAAGCAAAATCCCATGCCGACCACTGCAACAACAATGGCGAAGCTGGAAGGCCCAGTTCGGCCAGCCTCAGCCTCTGGCGACGGGTTGAGCGGTCAAGTGGCGGCTGCAGGCCTCGTCGAGCAGAAGCTGTCTCAAGAAGCCCGCAAAGAGTTTGCAGTGACGGGTGCCTCCATTTTCGGCACCATGATGCTCCTGGATGACATGCCGCAGGCGCTGGTCGACCGCGCCGACCAGCCGGCGCTCCTGATGCTGGAGCTGTCGGCCAGGCTCTGCCTGTTGTTCTACCTTTGGGTGGTATTTATCACTCGGGTCCTCACCAGAGATCGCCACGGTGCACGCCGCCTCAGCGTCCGCGTGCTGCTCTGCGTGCTGGCGTGGATCATCAGCGCCGTCGCGGTGTCCGGCGCCCTCGCCGACACGGCCATTTGCATCGTCACGCCAATGCTGATCATGTACATCGTGACACTCTGCGTCGCCGGGCTCTTCGCATGGTGCCTCGGCGAGTACTTGCGAACAAGGTACGACCGTACAACTCATGCTAGTTTCTAATTGTACTTGCGAACAAGCCGGCCATTCACAAGTTTGCTTTTTTATGTTCCGGTTGCTGCTAATTGCAGGAATTCTACTGAGCCCGCTTCAACTTCGACCTCTCGCAAGCTGGAGACTACTGCTGCGCCTGACGAGTCAAAAGACGATTTACTTCAAACAAAGAGCAGTGCAAAAGCGAAGCTTGGCCATGAGCTTAATGCTCAAGATTTAGAAGCCGGCCTCCTGATTTCTGAAGCGCAACAGCTTATAACATCTGAAGCGTAAAAGCAAAGATTGGCCATGAGCATAAGTGCCATATTCAAGATGCATAAACATGTGTGAGTGAATTGTTAAGAATAAAGGTGGGTTGTACTACAAATATGTATACATGCATCAACTTCCGAAAGTAAATTTTCTTCTTTTATATATCCATCATGTAAGACTTTTGAGCCAGAACTAGTTGGTGTATATATGTAGGTCAATATCGTCTCAAGTTTGAATCCTAGAAAGATGTAGCTTGATCGAGTTGCCAACTACGTTCTGTCTACATTTCTATGTTCGGAGATGCGCACAAGAGCTTTTGTTGCTGGATTAGAAATAGAATGGTCACGTTCTTTGTAGAAGATGTCCTCGCTCCAAAGCTCCTTTCCACCCTGAACTCAGAAACATGTGAACTTTGTGAGGCGATGTATAAGATGTGAACTTGTGCTTATGAGAACACGACACTAAGCGTAAGGATACTTGTGCCTTGGCCATACTACTAAGGGAGTCAAGATTAGTACCTTGATCAAAATTGGAGTCAAGAGCATTTTGATGCACTCGTGAGAGTTGCTCCGAGATAAGTTAACCAATAGTGACCATAACAGATAGAGAATTTTTAAAAAAAACTGTCACGGGGAATTCCCACCTAAATAAAATTAATATATCATCAACAACCTCATTTTTGGGGAACGAGGCAAAACTCTTTCGTCCGGTTAATTTTGAAAAACCAGACTAAAATCATACAATAACCCCAGCGTAAGAGCAAGCTTGTGGGATATGCACTAATAAGAAAAAAAAAACAACAAATGTCCCAGCACAAGGGTAAACAGTGGCACAACCACAAAAAACACCAGTACGGAGAAAAACTGCAACCCACCAAGGCACAGGAGCTCTTCGATGATGCCTCTAGGGAGGTGAATGATGCGAGAACGCAATCATCGTTAGCTAAGTAGGCACTTAGGGAATCATTTGAAGTCTACAAAAATAGTAAGAAGACTATAAACATATACAACACTTTACCAACTAGAGTGTTATTATAATCGAAGTCTACAAACACATTACAATATAAGCACCTTACAAACATTCTTCTAGAACCCGAGTGGGGTCTCAGAGGTGCAAGAGCATGCCGGAGGGGGCGGAGAGAGCCAACCGCCGTGCAAAAGGGTTTGGAGCCCGTGATGTGCAAGGTGGCCGATGCTCACTCAACACAGACCAACAACTATTAGAGTCATGATGAGCAACTCCGCCCCGCTAGCTCAGCATAGCGCCAACAACCTACTGGGGCCCAAGAAGCAATATATTGCTAACAACACCCAACCTTTAGTGTTGTCTCCATCTTCACAAACAATTCTCTAGTGCCTCTCGTGTGCATCATCGTGACTCCACATTATGAAATGTGTATGTGTAGGACTCTGTCCCACAAAATAGCCCATACATGTGGATAATATATAAGTGGCAAACAAATTATGAGTGTCTTGCATAAATCGGTCGGTAGGGGTGACCTCATCTTGGCCATGGAGGCGTTAGGATGCAACTTTTATACCCAAAAGCAATGGTGGTAGGTGGGATCAACCGGTGAAGAATCAATGTTGTGATAGATACGTGGATCCATAGAAGCCCAAGACAACTAATACTGGCGGTCAAGAAGGAAAACCGACAGTGATATCAAATATTTTAGTGCCTGGTTGTGCCTTAACCCGGTAGGGCTATATCACCGCCAAGTTATAGCAAAACCCGGCAGTGATATGGTACTGTCGACATGAAAATGTGACGGTCACATCCAGCACGCAGCAAGACGAGAGAAACTCCACGGAGCAGATCCCAAGATCTCCGTGGCTTCGAACAGAGGACCGATCGGATCCAAGACCAAGGGCGTGCCAGTCAATTTGACCCTGCAATTGACAAGGAGGAGAAAGACATTCAGTAATTAAAGGCGGAACATGCCGGTGTTGCTCCAGACAATTCCATATTTACGGCTAAATAGCCAATGAAATAAGGCTATCGACTAAAGAGTCGATATCCAGCATGCTCATGATGAAATAATCAAAAATAGATGCTATCGACAACTATCTGAGTGTTAATCATATGAATTTATCAGCTGATAATCATGCAAACATGTAGAAACATAATGGATGATTTATATGTGAGAGCCAGTATACATGCAGTGCATAGGATATCGGCTAATTAGCCAACACTTATCCATTGAATATGATTAAATCTATGAACTTATCAAATCTAATCTATCACCATCAACAATGAGGTTCAACCGGATCGATGGCAGCTATGATGATAATGACAAGTCAAATCCTCAAAGTAATCAAATCTATTCACACTCAACGGAATTGTGAAAGCATATTACACGCGTGAAAGCTCAAATGATCGGTTGGATAGCCGAAGTGTACGAAAATAGACTCATGACATGTAAACAATCAACTGTTTAATATAAGCAAATCTTTGAGCTCATCAAACCCAGCCTATCATCATTAACAGCGGGGTTCGACCAGATCGATGGCAGCAGTGATAATGATAACAGATTAAACCCTCAAAGTAAACAAACCTACTCATACTTCAACAGCATCATGGATACGCGTCATGAACGTGAAAGCGCAGGCAATCGGCTAAATAGCTGATGCAAGCATAGCAAGTAGTCAAGAGTCATATTTGACCATAAGTAAATCTACTAGTTAACAATTTCCAATCTACAGTGCTATCAGTGGGAATCGATCGGATCGAAGCAGCCATAACAGTAAGCTATAGATCAAATCTTGTTAACTAGTTGACTTACTTAAGGTCAAACATGCTTTTGACCTCTTGCTATGCACGATCAAGATTGAGACAGAACAGTTGATCTAATCGAACCCATCGTTAAAGCAAGATTTGAACGTAATATATGGGTAAAACGATGGATTAATATGATGTAAGACCGATCTACCCAATCGTAGGCCTTGTTTAGTTGGCGAATTTTTTTGGAAAATGGTACTGTAGCACTTTCGTTGTTATTTGGCAATTAGTGTCCAATCATAGTCTAATTAGGCTTAAAAGATTCGTCTCGTAAATTTCGTCTAAACTGTGTAATTAGTTTTATTTTTTATTTATATTTAATGCTTCATGCATGCGTTCAAAGATTCGATGTGACGGGGAATCTTGAAAAATTTTGTAAAA
The DNA here is from genome assembly GCA_904845875.1 of Miscanthus lutarioriparius. Taxonomy (NCBI): domain Eukaryota; kingdom Viridiplantae; phylum Streptophyta; class Magnoliopsida; order Poales; family Poaceae; genus Miscanthus; species Miscanthus lutarioriparius. Next base: position 29,067,677 of record CAJGYO010000015.1, read on the forward strand.
TTTTGGGAACTAAGCAGGCACTTAATCGTATAAAGAGTGATTATTTGCTACAAATATTGAGAATTTTGACTATAGCAAAATCAATAACTAACTCGTACCAAGATTTGTAAGAGGTCGGCCGGACCGATGCAGCCTTACAAATATTGGTAAAAGTCGATAACTAACCGGTAAGAGGCCGGCCGAACCAATGCAGCCTTACAAGTAATAATACAAGTCATGACGGTACTTACAAACATACCGAAGGTCGGCTGAACCGATGCAGCCCTGCTTGCCCGAAGAACTCACCGAGATCTATTTTACTCCTACTCCTAGGGCTGGCGTGAAACAGAAAGGTAAATGTACTTGTTTGTATTGATTGATTGATGTCCCTTACAATAGAAGGGGTTTGATATTTATACCCGAGACTTCAATACGAGTCCTGGTTCAACAAGACTAGCTTACAAAACTAGGAAAAGTAGACAAAATGTTCTAAATTAAGATAACTTGGACTCCAAACTTTTCCTTCTATGAAGTTTGACGTGTCTTCTTGCTTCTGATCACAGCCATCTTCCACCGGAAAGCCCATTCTCGAGATGATGTTGTCATACAATTCAGTCGATTCTGACAGTGTTTTAGTAAGCCAATTTTGCAAATATTTTGGCTTTTCTCAACAAATCCCAAAACTTAGGGTCCCATGTATCAATCCAAATTTTGGTGTTAACAGGTACCTATCACTGCTGGGTGTTTAGCACCCGCCAATATTCTTGATCTTCGCCTTACCACTGGCAGTAATTAGTACTACTATCAGCCCAAGTGCACCGGACAGTGATACTCCGGCAGTGATTGACTTTTCTAGTGTAGTTAAAATAAAGGAATGAGACTTAGGTCCCCATCCTAATCCGACTTAGCTACATAAACTTGCTACAGAATTCGAACACCGTGGTTTCCACCTTTCCCTAGTGAAGACAAGCACAACATATATCTTGCATAAAATCGAAGCTCAACTACTAAAGAGGTTAGGGTTGAATAAACCTACTTGTGGACGTTGCGTGAAGTTGGATCTCCAAGGCGACATGTGAAGATGGGCATCTAAGGTTATGCCTCCAAGGAGAGAAACAATGAGAGTCACTGATGTTGCCCGTCTCATAACCTGAGACAAGGTTTTCACCTGAAGATTAGTAGACACGAGGGCTATGGAGTGCCACGAAAACACCTCTAGGAAGAAAAACAATGCCCTCAAAAGCATCGTTGTTGTCGAAAAATCACTGACAAGGTTTTCGTCAGCACCTACCCACTACCCACATGCATAAATAGTCCGCCGGTAACACATTGAGAGCCCTTCACCTTAACTCAAGGCCATGGCATAACCACACCCTCGAGCTCCACAATAAGCCACTGCTTGCGATGCCCAAGGAGAAGCTACCACATGACGATTATGTACCACCACTAAGCAGTTCGAGCATTGTTGACGGTCCTTAACTCACAATTTTAACTGCCAACATTAGTATAAATTCACTCAAATGAAAACCAAACCTAGTGATAGGGCTTTAAACTAATGATTTCCATAGGTTTTGGTGAGTTGTGCTTTTGCAGGACACATACATGGAATACATATGGACAATAGTCAAAATGCGCAAACAGAGAAAGCGTAACACAGATCCACTCAAGCAAATAGAAGGAAGACCCACTTACCTTGCAAACTTGGGCCGAACACCGACGTGGCTACACTACAGGCCCATCAAGTAAACCACCAGGCGAAGGCGGTGCCGAGCGCCGCACCACCACTGGCGCCCCTCGGGTCCACCTTCGGCAGGGCGGTAACATTAATGCTCCTGAGGCCGGTTGCGGTGGGGCTTTCCTAAAATACCTCCGCAAACCATCCTACTTGAGCTATAAAAGGAGGAGGCCACCCTCTCACAATTCATTCATCAATCAAATACAACACAAGGGAGACGCAATGTAGCAAGAAGAGAGAAGAGATACATTCATATCTTAGCTCTCTAGCTAGTCCTAGTGTAGGGAGTGAGTAAGAGTGGAGAAGTACCGGAGTTGTCGGCTACCTCCACTTGTGTACTTGGGGCCTCTTGTACACTTAGCGGAAGGAATGCCGAGAATCGTCGGCTCCTCTCCACTTGTACCTCTACGTTCCGAATACTACTATGAGTATAAAGTTCGTGTTTATCTTTGATGGTGAGTTCTACTTTAAGATGGTCTTGTTCATTATTTATTTGCGGGTTCGTCGTTTGCTCTCGTAGCGGAAACTCTAGTAGAGAGCTTCCGATAAAGACGGATCACCCTATACAACGCTAGAGTAGTAGTCGATAGCGTAGACGTGGTGTCTAAGCTAGAGGCTACCTTCGTTTGCCTCGTGCCCTATGGTTGAGGGGTAGACGGCAGGTGGTGACAGCCCTATCCGTCCCTCGTAATCCCCCACGTCCGGGTACGACGTAGAGCTGGAAACCGAAGGTACTTGGCAGACCAAGTATAAGCCGGTGCCCGAAGTAAGTATATAGTGGCAAAACTATCTTAACTTAGGATCTCTATCCTTAGAAAACATCGCTACCCGAGCTATCTTTCTTCTTGGTACCTTAGGTGAACTAGCTTAGAGACTTCTACACATTCGTTCCTCGTGAAAATGCGATACCCTAAATATTTTCGGGTGAAATACTACAACGGTAATTTCGTGCGCTTACAGATTATTTCTATATACGTTAAAAAATACCAACAAACATCATGAGCCACACATCTGACTGCACCAAAAGTAGCTCCGCCTCGAACCAAATCGCCGGCCCGACTTCACCGTCATGGGCCTTCACACAACAGATCCGACGACGGCAGCCAGAGAACCCATCTTGGCCACACCAAATCGGTCGTCGCCAAGTCGCAAGGGAAGACAACAGGTGCACATGGAAGCAGCCAACACCGGACACTCCCGCTAAGACCCTCGACATTATATATTGCGATGTTACTTACCTACTAGTAAAGTGGTCAATGTAATACTGTATATGGGCTATGTCTCGGTAGCCTGACGGCGTGTTTAGTTTGGGAAGCATGGAATTTGGGCTACTGTAGCACTTTCGGTTTTATTTGGCAATTAGTGTTCAATTATGGACTAATTAGGCTCAAAACGTTCGTCTTGCAATTTCCAACCAAACTGTACAATTAGTTTTTTTCGTCTACATTTAATACTCCATGTATGTATCGCAAGATTTGATATGATAAGTACTGTAGCACTTTTTGGATTTTGGATGGTAACTAAACACGCGGTGAAACTGTGGGCGAGTTTTTACCGAATACAAGTACAGCCCACCGTTTCCAATCATCTGACGCCATGGATCCTTTAGGGTACGGACGATCCAGCCTCGCCTGATTTTACAGCGACAACCACAAGCCGCTATGCCACAGGCCACAACAGCCCACGAGGGGCAAAGGTCACGGATGACCAGCGTTCACTCTGCATGCAATGCAATCACCCGCAGTGCTGTCGTCCACCTCTTCTGCCTGCCCAATCGCAACTCCACAGCTCTTCCATCTGCAAGGTGCAAGGTAGGAGTAGCACACTAGTACGCATCAACTCCAGCCGTCCTTGGACCGCTCTTTCTCTTTTCCGACTGTTGGTTGCTACTGTACGAATGTAGAGGTACGCTCCAAAACCATGATGCTTCCAGAACACCAGAATCGAGCCCGTGACACCCAGAATGCCTGGGAAATTCAGAGTTGGCGCCCTTTGTTAATTGCGGCGCAGGCAAAAGGGTCCAGATGCCCTTCTAACTATAGCAGGGTTGAAGCACAACTTTGAACTGTACTTATCAAATTCTTGGCGTGCTTGAATTCAAACTTAAACACTTACAAAATTTTCGCTAAGCATCACCAGCTTTTCTCATCTGCAGTTAGCATCTCTGTATGAATCTACTTGTGAAGCCATTCTGATATATAATATAAAGAATCGATCAGTTCACGGACTTAACCCTGAAAAGCAATATAGCAAACGTGATTGCCTATCTTGGCTCATCACGGATACGTGTTAGCATATATATATATAGATGTACAAACTTGCATTACAAGGAATTCGGTTAAACTAGATATGGATCTAACAAACTAATCATATCTCAACATAACACAAGATTGACGTGCACACAACCACGTTCATTGACGTGTTATACTTGCGTGTCACGTTTACAAGATTGTTACGTATCTTAACACCCCCGCTCAATCTATACTTGTCTTCTCTACAAGATTTAGATTGTTCTTGAATTCTTCAAATTTCCTTTGCGACAGAGCCTTGGTAAAGCCGTCTGCAACTTGATCTTCTGTTGGTATAAACCTCACCTCTAGTTGTCTTCTTGCAATCCTCTCTCGGACAAAATGAAAGTCAATTTCTATATGTTTAGCTCTGGCATGAAACACCGGATTCGCAGACAAATACGTAGCCCCTAAATTATCAGACCAGAGGCGAGGTCTAGACTTCAATTTTACTCCAAGCTCACCAAGCAACTGCTCCACCCATATCATCTCGGCTGTAGCGTTGGCCATAGATTTGTATTCGGCTTTTGTGCTGGACCTTGAGACCGTGGGTTGCTTCCTAGCACTCCATGAGATAACATTTGATCCAAGAAACACAGCAAAGCCTCCTGTGGATCTCCGGTCATATCTACAGCCCACCCAATCTACATCTGAAAATGCGCTCACCACCATTGGAGACCGCTTGCGAATCAGCAAGCCAACATTCTCTGAGAACTTTAGATATCTAACAATTCTTTTAACTGCCGTCCAATGTGCTGTAGTTGGTGAGTGTAAATATTGACAGACTTTGTTAACAGCAAATGCCAAATCCGGGCGAGTAAGAGTGACATATTGCAGTGCTCCAACTATGCTTCTGTACCTGGTACAATCCTCAGGCCCGAGTGGATCACCATCATACTGTGACACTTTCTCTATTGACGACATGGGAGTAGAAACAGGCTTGCACTTCAACATGCCCATCCTAGTCAAAATATCCTTAGCATACTTTCTCTGAGTCAAGAGCAGATCACCACTTGGTTTCTTTTCTACTTCAATGCCCAGAAAGTAATGCAAGTCACCGAGATCCTTCAGTGCAAAGTCTTCTCTCAGAGCTTTCAGCAACACATTCACAGCATCTTGAGAGGAACTAGTAACAATAATGTCATCAACATATATCAGCATATATATCTCCACACTACCTTTCCTGTAAATGAAGAAAGATGCATCTGACTTCGCAGGAACAAAGCCAAGGTCAACAAGTTTTGTACTTAGCCGAGAGTACCAAGCTCTTGGAGCTTGTTTAAGACCATAAATGGCTTTCTTGAGTTTGCAAACGAATGATGGAAATTTGTCACTTTCAAACCCAGGTGGTTGTCTCATATAAACCTCCTCTTCCAGAACACCATGAAGGAACGCGTTCTGAACATCTAGCTGCCTAAGACACCATCCTCTTGCCACTGCTAATGACAATACTAATCTCACAGTTGCAATTTTGACTACTGGACTAAATGTATCCTCATAGTCAATTCCATACCTCTGTTTGAAACCTTTAGCCACTAAGCATGCCTTGTAACGATCTATTTGTCCATCGGCTCTTCTCTTGATTTTGTACACCCACTTACAATCAATGAGGTTCTTCCCTTGAGGCGGTGAAACCAGGCTCCAAGTGCCATTGCGTTGCAGCGCATCATACTCCTCTTTCATGGCATTTTTTCACTCTGACGACTTTAGCGCTTCATCAACAGAGGTCGGTTCACCTACTGCACAGAGATTTGCATATCGAACAGTCTCGTCAGTGTATACTTTGGGCTTAGTAATACCACTTTGCAGTCATGTATGAGGACAAGTTGTAGGTTGCTCCGGTTCAGCCTCATCAGATGCCGCAGCTGATAACTCTGACGTAGATGATCCGGATGCAGCCACAGAAGATCCAGTTGATGACGACATCCGGGGCGCAACGGAAGACAACGACGACGACAATCCTATCCCCCCACTCGGCGAGCCGGGAGACGCCCCGACCACCTCGGACATGGGCGCAGACGGGATCGGAGGATCACCTCTGGGATTTGTGACGGGATCGGATGCGCCAGCCGGATCCGTAGCCTGATCGTTTGGTATTTCATGTACCTCCTGCACTTCATCGTTTTCCTGCGTTTTAATATGATCACTTGAACCAGCGGGATTAGTAATAAAAGGCACATGGCAATCTACACCCCCGGAGCAAGATGGAGCTATATTGACAGGAAGGAGGGAGATTTCGTTTCTTAGCTGAGCTCCGGCATTAGAATGCATAGAGGCAAACAGAAAGACCTCTTCATCAAAAACTACATCTCGCGATATGTAGATACGACCTGTGGTCGGGTCAAGGCACTTGAAGCCCTTGTGAAGAGAGTTGTAGCCTAGGAAGACACACCTTATGGAATGGAAGGATAATTTCTTGGTGTTGTAAGGTCTCAAATTAGGCCAGCACGCACACCCAAAGACTCGTAGAGAGTTGTAGTGAGGTTTCTCCTTCAACAAGAGCTCAACTGGTGTTTGATTATCAAGAACTCTGGATGGCAGGATGTTTATGAGGTATGTGGCTGTAAGGAAAGCTTGATCCTAGAATTTGAGAGGCATTGATGCCTGGGCTAAGAGAGAAAGACCTACTTCTACAATATGTCGGTGTTTTTGCTCAGCTCTCCCATTCTGCTGATGAGTATGAGGACAAGAAACTCTATGAGCGATTCCCAGTTGATTAAAGAAGGAATTCAATCTCTCATACTCACCTCCCCAATCGGTTTGCATGTGAATAATTTTTCTGGTGTATTTTCTCTCAACATGACTCTAAAAATTCTTGAAGACATGAAAGACTTCAGACTTGTGTTTGAGGAGATAGATACATGTATATCTACTGTAATCATCGATAAAGGAAACATAATACGTGTAATTGCCAACAGATATGGGAGCAGGACCCCAAACATCATAATGTATCAAATCGAGGGGAGCACAACTTTTATTTTCCGAGCTAGAATAAGGAAATTGATGACTCTTTGCCTTTTGACAAGAGTCACACACCGACTCAACATGATGACTAGTAGACCTTGGAAGCAAATTGTTTCTAATAACTCTCTCAACGACAGGAAACGACGCATGACCCAGACGACTATGCCATATCCATGTGGATGGCCGACTAACACCACATGCCTGCTTGTGGTGGTGTGCTCCAACCTCTTGAGGCCTCAAAGGGTAGAGACCACCCTCACACCAGCCTTGATGGATTGTTTTCTTAGTGGCTCGATCCTTGATGAAAAAATGGTGAGGGTGAAATTCAACATAAGTATTATTGTCTGAAGTAAGATGATGAATTGATACTAGATTTTTGTTGGCACTTGGAACATGGAGGACATTTTGTAGATGGAGATTTTTATTTGGGGTATGTAGAATTGCATGGCCAATATTACTAATCCGCATACCTGAGCCGCTTGCAGTGTGGACTTGATCAGCACCCTTGTACTTGTCCCAGACCGTCAGCTTCTCCAATTCGGCGGTGACGTGGTCAGTTGCCCCACTATCGGCGTACCAATTGGTGTCGTAGCCGTAGTTGGTGGTCGCAGCTCCAGCAGACTTGGTATAGGGCTACAAGTCCTCCTCAAAGCGGTGCCAGCACACATCGGCCTCATGGCCTTTCTTCTTACACACTTGGCAGATTGGTTTGGACGACGTCGGTGCACCTCCCTTTGGAGGCAGAGGAGAGTTGGCATTGCCGTGCCCACCTTGGCCATGACCAGTACCACCACCGCGACCATGGCCGTGGAAACCCCCACGCCCGCGTGAAGCAGCGTTGACAGATGAGTTCTGCCCGGCGTTGTAGTTCTCCTGGAGCATCTGGAGCCTTGTGCCATAGGCGAGTAGCTGAGCGTACAGATCACTCAGGGATATAGGCGTCGCACATGCCAGGACTGACAACACGAGGGGATTGTAGTCGAAGTCGAGTCCAGCCAAGATGAATGTCACTAGCTCTTCATCTGGTACTGGCCTCCCAGCGACAGTGAGTTCATCACCGATCGCCTTCACCTTGGCGTAGTATGCAGCAGCGGTCTGGCTGCCCTTCTTGGAGGTCGCCAACTGCATGCGCAAGTTGGTCACCCGTGCCTGGGACTACGCCGAGAACATGTCCTCGAGCGCTGCCTAGACAGCCGCCGAGGTGGTCTTGGTCATCACTTGCGTCAAAACCTCCCTCGACAAGGAGTTGTTGATGTGGGACAGGAGTTGCTGGTCCTCCTTGAACCACTTTTCATACTCAGGATTGCTGGCGGTGATCTTCGTCTTATCATCCTTCACCAGATCGATGGTCTTGGCCGGGGCGGCGTTGGTTCCATCTAGGTAACCTTCAAATTGCGCTGCCCTAATGCTAGGCATGATTTGTGCCTGCCATAGGAGGAAGTTCTCCCTCGTGAGCTTCTCAGAGATGGCTGGGCCAAAGGGTGAATGGTGGGAGTGTTTGTCACCAGTTAAGCAATGGGTTTGAGCTCAAACATGACATGTTAAGTGGGGATGAAGGTGTCAAGATCAAATCTACAAGAGTGAGCTTCAACTTAAACTTGGACAACGCACCTTTGCTTACATGTGGACCCTTGTTAAGATTATGCTAGAGTAATGTTAAACATGCTTATTTCATATACATTACATCAACATGCATCCATCTTGACCAGTAGAAAAGTTTCATGAAGTTTAGAATGAATAAGTCACATGAAATGACAAGTTATGCCCTTGCCTGAATTGCTTTATTAGGTGAATGAGAACATGTAATGACAAACAAACATTGCAACCATGCTCAAACAACTGTACTTATATTCATGAACAAAAGTTATGAAGGGTTCATGTTGAGCAAGTGGCCAGAAAATGCTCCAATAGATCAAAAAGGGTAATTTAAGCTTTATCGTGATGCTACTTTGGCTTTGTTTGAACTGTGGCTTAAAGGGTTTGCATGGCAGTGGAACCTAAATAAAAGTTGTAGTCCATGTTATGTAGAAGAAACTTTATTTTTGGATAAAGGCTCAATTCGACTTCTAAGTGTCTCGATTAGGGATTTCAAGAATCAACTCAGTGATGTTTTGAAGCTCCAAAAATCGGCTAAGTGTTGGAACTGAAATATTCAGTTTTCAAGTTTAGTGAACCCCAATTTGGAACCTTGTATCTTTCCAACCAGGCCGAATTAGACTTTGGTCCTTTAAGAAATGTTGGAGATATCGCGTAGCTCTACAACATTGGTTACTACGTTTTGTGCCAGAACGTAACGGATTAGGAGTTAAGAAGGGAGAAATATAGATGTTCAGTCGGACTTTTGAGGTAGAATTGAAAATTTGAACTGTGCTGCGTGGCTTGTGTGCAGCAACCGAATGCCACCCATACGTGAGCTCGCCCCTGCCATTGCTGACGCGTGCACCCACGCCCCTGCGCCCTACGTTTATGGGGAGGCGCTCTCTGCCCTCTCTCTAGCACTCTCTCTCACTCACTTGCCTCTCTCTTTCTCTCCTCTGTGTCTCGCTCGTCATGGCAGACGCGAGCTAGAGCTCCATCGCCGCCGCTGCTCTCCTTGATCCGGCCTTCCTCTACCCGAACCAGCCACGTCGCTGCTGGACACAGCAGGGCCGCAGCCGGCCGCTGTCTGCCGCCCGGCCTCGCGACGCTGTAGTGCTCGACCACGTCTACGCCACCATGGCCGGCTCCAGGCAGAGCGCTCGTAGCCGCACCCTCCTCCTGCTGCTACTACCAGTCAAGCTATGGCCAGGCGTGGTCCATGGCTTGCCGCAGCCCCGCAGCTCGCCTCTGGCCCCTCCCCGCCGCTGCCGGCTCTCGCGGCCAAGCCTAGACGGCCCCAAGCAATGCGCTGCTCCCTTGCTGTAAAGAAGGCGAAGGACCGCGGGTTTGAATAGGGAAAAAGAAAAGGGTCTAACTGCGAAGCCATGACTCATTTGAATAGTGCTCCTGAGGACCTCTTCACTGTAGTTTAATTTATGTTTTCTGTAGGGTCCCCGATGCAAGTTTTACATTCCTGTTCTTTTGATTTTTACAGATTAGAATGATGAACTTTGAAAATTCATAGTAATTAGTAAAAATATCGTCAAATAGTAAATGAGTACTTTTTGGAATCCTTGTGAAATTGTCTATGCAGTAGATCTATAATATGGCATGTTTTAGTTTAAAGTTTTAGCTGCAAAAATAGATTTGTGCAGTAAGGTTGTAATGCTAGTTGAATTTGTTATTTTAAATAACTGCAGATCTAGGGCTCTAAATGAAGTTAAATTTTTGTGTCATGTTACTCATGTGATAGTTGATGCGTGGTAAAAATTTCATGAGTATTGGATTAAGTATGAGTGAGTTATTGGTTTATCTCGCTCTCACATGATTTCTTGCAATAGCAAATTGTCTTTTTCATAGAGGCAGCCATACATATGAAAATGATATGAAATTTGTACAGTATACTATTAAGAGGATATGTGAGCTACTGTAATTTTTGTAGAATTTATTGTGCATTTTTAGTATATGTTCATAAATACACCTTGATGTATAAATAAATTAAGAAATGCTTTAAGAAAATTTATTTAGAGGTGAGCATCATGCTTTCTGGTGTTCTTTAGTCATGTGTGAAATTTTGGTAAAGTTGGTTTTGCCCAATTATGTGTTTGCAATATAAGTTAATAATTATTTTCTTGCCGATGTGGTTTATGGATAGATCTGGGAACTTAGCAAAGTTCTTCATGATAATGTGCTTTGTTGTGAAACTTGTTTATACACAAGTTGTAGATAATTCATGTATCTAGCTTCTGTTAAAATTTTGTGTCATTTGGCCAAGTAGTTTAAGAGTTACAGTTGTTTAAAGTTGGGTTACATAATTGATTGTTCTCTGTCTTGTTTAGACCAGTTTCTGTAAATATATAATTTCGACCCACTTAACTTGTGAATCATGCTGTGATGGTTATAGATGAAATGTAGAGAATTTCGTAAGCTTTCCAGAATGTCTTTTTGCATGGCTATTGGATTTGTATAACTCCATTTATGATCCAAACATGCAGCTGTTGTTCGCAGTCCGGAAATTGACATATGCTAGTTGTGGTTGTTTACTCCATGTGTTACTAAGTGTGGCTTATGCCCTTGTTGATGGTCAAGTTATGATACTTGTGACCTTGTTAAAATTGTGTCATGCTTGATGTGCTTGCTCTTTATAGTTAGTTGTGTGATGTTAGTTAAATAGCTATTGGTGTCTATGTCTTGCATAATCTTGTATTTGTCTTGAATGCTTATGTGATGCATCTTGTGTTATCATTCATCACATTCATACACGTGCATCTTGCATCTCATTTAGGTACGCTAGATGAACCACGTGAAGGATGTGATGTGGAGCCAAACTCGAAGATTGGGTTTGGTGGATCTATCCCGAAGATGGAAGGACTAAGCAAGTGCTAGGACCAGAGATGTCACCAAGACGGTGCAAGCTAACTGAACTGACTTGTGTCGGATCCCAGGCAAGCCCCGGAGCATTCTAAGTCTCCTAATTTACAAAAGCAATTCTTTATATATATATGAGTTTATATATTGTTGCATTAAGTTGTAGGAGTTGATTGAAACCGTTGATGCATTTATTACTATCCTTGCCTACCTTATTACCTTTTACCCTGCTAGTTCAGGATCGAATAACTGCTTAGCCTTGCTTAGACCGGTAGCGATCGGTGATATCCGGTCACCTACATTATAGGTGGTTACTGGAAGAATTTAGCTATGGAAAGAATGATATCCTGGAATTAACCATGTGTGATGGATAATTGGAGACCGGACAGAAAAAGTTGGAGGCAACCAGACAGGGTTCTGGGGTGCTGTTAGTTTCCATCTGTGTTGATTAAGGACCGATTGTTGCTCGTCCCTCTTGTCCTGTTGAACGCATGCCTCACATTTAGCTGGCCGAACAAAGTACCTTTCGACCGCGAAGCTAGTGGCACTATTCGGCCCGGGATCTACACGAGTGCGTGTATTGGTGCTAATGGGGGTATGACAGGGACGCGAAGAGTGAGCCCAAGGGCAGTTGCGCCCTGATTCCTGGCAGTCGGGCGGTTCCTGGGTACTGCGGCTCCAGATTGTCCCACGGCTACCTAAATAGTGTCCTTGGTGATCTAAGCTATCCTGGTAGGGGAAGCATGGTTTATGTGAGGAATAAATCACCAGCTGGTTAGGAATCAATTCAAATCGCCATCGCTCCTGGATAGTGAGCACTTGACTCGAGCTACGGCATCGTAGTAATTATTATGGAACAATGATGGTTATCTGGATGGTATGGGATATGCTAAATCTAAATTGATAACTGGATGTTATTGGTTAATCAAGTGATTGCTATAGTACAGGTGCTTACCTAGATGGATAGGTTATAATAATGATGATGCAAAGTACTTAAAATGGTTTCTTCATGATAGCTTATGCTTTTCGCAAACAAGTCAGCTAGCCCACTAAAGAAAGCCTTGCATAATCCTTGGTGTCGTTTTATTTTGGTTTAAGATGGATAAATCTAGCTGAGTACATTCGAGTACTCAGGGTTTATCCCACCATGTTGCAAGTGAAGTTCTTGGCCTGCTGAAGATGATGGCTAACCGCCGGTGGGCTCGGTGATTCTATATTTACTTCTCATCTATATGCTTTTGTCTGAGGATGTCACTTATGCTAGCAATGTATTTGGAACTTATATTACTGTAATCATTTGAAAGTTATGTTGTTTTCAATAATTAGTTTTGAAACCCAAACTTGTACTATTATTTGTGAACCCATTTGTAATATTATTTCTGCTGCAACTCTGCGTATGTGATGTGTATTTGCTTAATCACGCGATCTTGGTTGTGATGTTGATTTACCGAGGTCTTTCGAGACACTCGGCGGACTACCGGGTTTATATAAGTGAAAGTATGCACGTGTCAACGTGTTAGCGGGGACAGCCGTACTTGATCTTGTATAAATTGGGTGGTTCTGTCACATTATGGAAGGTAGGCTCTGATTACCATGAAAAGCAATATAGCAAACGTGATTGCCTATCTTGGCTCATCACGGATACGTGTTAGCATATATATATATAGATGTACAAACTTGCATTACAAGGAATTCGGTTGAACTAGAAATGGATCTAACAAACTAATCCTATCTCAACAGAACACAAGATTGACGTGCACACAACCACGTTCATTGACGTGTTATACTTGTGTGTCACGTTTACAAGATTGTTACATATCTTAACAAACCCTACTTTTATTCGGCGTGTTCGCTGGTTGGTTTTTAGGCTGGTTTGGGCTGGCTGGTGTTGGTTTGTTGTGACAGGAAAACACTGTTGACTAGTTGAATAAGCCTGGCTGAAACCAACGAGCAAACATGGTGATTTTGTCCAATGTTCTGAATTTTTCAGCCCTCCTTTTTCTTCTCTTCATTCAGGTGTAAAAGTCTGACCAGACTGCATGATCAAAGTGAACTCAAATTCCAAGGAGGAGATCAAGATCACGGCCAAGAAGGTGACCAACAGCTACGGCGCCTACCAGCTGGACATCCCGGTGATCGACGGCTTCGAGTGCGCCGCGCCTGGCGCGACCGCCGCCGAGTCCTTCTGCCGGGCGGCAGTGCTGGACAACCCCTCCGCGCTGTGCAACGTGCCGGCCGTGACCACCACCGTCAGCCACATCTCCTTCCCGACCCAGGAGCCCAACGCCTGCTTCTATAGCCTCAACTCGCTCTACTACCGCCCCAGCAAGCCGGGCCTGGCTCAGTGCGACGGCGGTGGCGCCGGCGTGTCTCCTGCGGCGCTGACCATGTCCCTATTCTACTGCCCGCCGTGGCCGTGGCCGCCTATCCCGTTCTGCACGCCACGGCCGTGGTTCCCGCCCATACCGTTCTTCACCCCGCCGCCACCGGCGTTCCCGTTCCCGCTGCCACCGATACAGTTCTTCACCCCATTGTCGCCTCCACCATCGGCGTTCCCTTTCCCACTGCCACTATGGCCATGGATGCCACCATCGCCTCCGCCTTCACCGCCGTTCCCATTTCCTCATTTGCCGCCGATCTTTACAACACCATCGCCTCCGCCACCACCACTACCGAAATTCGCATTCCCTATGCCATCACTCCCACACTTGCCTCCTCTCCCGCACTTCCCACCGCTACCATCACTGTATTCACCGCCACCTCCTCCACCTCCACCACCGCCTCCGCCACCGTCGTTCCCGTGGACGTTTCCGCCGTTACCTTTCTTCCCTCCTGGTTCTTCAGGGCCATCTCCTCCACCTTTGATGAATCATTCTCGTAAAGATCCAAGCACTTGGTCTCCTTCCAATAAACAACCATAAAATAAATGAGAAAATTGCAATTATAGGACACAAAATAATACGCTTCACTATTACAGGACTTTAAATGTCGACTTCGCTAAAATGACCTATGAAACGGGACTTTGTTATATATGACATTTGGTCTTTTTAATCACTTTTCTCAACTAAAATACATGTATTTTGCCATGATGTGACCGTATTGCCCTCAGGTCTTCAATTGACGTACCTTTTGCCTGTTGGGGGACAGAGCGCCGAGAAACCTGCTCCACCGTGAGCCGTGACCATTTTCTCACCAAAAGGCTGCCAAGAATACAACGGATGGACCGGATCACCACTCACCAGGAGAAAAGGTATGACTGTTCCTGTGCTCAGTAGCCAGCACTTTGTAGTTTTGTGGAGCGCACCGAGCCTGGATTGAAGTGGCTGACACGCACATGCTTTTGGTTTTGGAGTACGTAGGGGAAGGTATGTCGATTGAAACCCCGAGGGCAATACAGTCACATCATGGCAAAAATACATGTATTTTAGTTGAAAAAGTGATTAAAAAGATTAAATGTTATGTATAACAAAGTGCTAACGTTTCAAGGGTCGTTTTAGCGAAGTCGATATTTGGAGTCCTATAATAACGAAGTGCATTATTTCGCGTCCTATAATTGTAATTTTCTCTAAAGTAAATAATAGTTGCCTCCTTCTGGGAAGGATAATGTGCAATGCAGAAGACTATGTTATATATGGATTTTCTTTTTTCTATTTTATATCCCCTGAGCTGTATGAACATGAATGTAAGTTTCTGCCTGCGCCCAATACGTATATACATAAAATTTCTAGGTTCTGAACATAGGACTTTATGCAATGCAATGCAAACTTGCCATAGCTTATTCAGTTGTTCTTTATTGTTTTTTTTAGGACTTGTTCAATTGTTCTGTCTTTGGCAGTGTGCAATCAGGACTACAATGCAAACTCAAAACAGATTGTTTTGAAGCCTTCGACTGGTTGATTATACAAGGCCTAAGAGTCTGAAGGTTTTCATAATTTCATTTTCATCACATTCCCCAATCTCATTTATGTTGAAATGAGGCCCTAAGTGTTGATACAACGCAGTCACCATTCAGTGATCAGTACATCCACAATTACGACCAATCTTATTGATTGATTATAGGTAGAGATATGATTGGATTTGGACTATCCCAGAATAATTGGATTCCTTTTAATTGGACTTGGTGCATTTTGGATGTGATTTGCTTCACCATGGTATTTTTGTGTTTTGGATATTAATGGGCAAAACATTGGATCATCCATGGATATTAGTGAACATGAGGTTTATTATCTGAGTTTAAAGTTGAGGGGATTTTATACTTACAGTACAAACAATATCCTTTTCTCTAGTGCTGAGGAGAGTCATTTGAAAAACCAACTGCATCCTCGTATGAACAGCTTTCAGATATGAGAATTAATTTCTTTAAAAGTGAGTCTATTTCTATGAACCTGGATGAGGATAATATGCATTGCATTGCACATCATTTTTGTTGTCCCGTAGGGGCCCATCTACACTATGAGGAACTTGGAAGAGAGGATATTAAGCCTTCGATTGACAATATTCTGAAAAGGATAGCAGGGTGGAGGGGTAGACTCCTTTCCCATGCTCGACTAGTAGCCTAGTCGACCTATTATCTTTTAATAAGTTTCATAAGTAGGTTATGTAAGGAAAATAGACCCTATGTCTATTTACTTTGGATTTTGGTGTTTGATGACCAACACAACCAAATTGGACTAATGGATTTATAAGTAATTGTTTTGTAGTTTAATAGGATGCAAAACATGACTTGGACAAAGGCAACGTGATGATCCGATGATTAACACCTCAAGAAAGACATTTGAAGATGCATAGAAGACATACAAGGTCCAGCAAAGTCCACGCACGAAGATTGGAACCAAACCGGACGTAAGATCGCGAAGAAACGAGCCCGACAGAGGTGACCAGACGCGGCCCTATGAGTGACCGGACGCGTCTGATCAG
The DNA here is from genome assembly GCA_904845875.1 of Miscanthus lutarioriparius. NCBI lineage: Eukaryota > Viridiplantae > Streptophyta > Magnoliopsida > Poales > Poaceae > Miscanthus > Miscanthus lutarioriparius. Next base: position 29,084,006 of record CAJGYO010000015.1, read on the forward strand.
GTGCCAGTCAACAGCAGGCGTCGGCTGCTGTGACCGGACGCTGAGCGAAGCAGTGACCGGACGCACCGATGACACTATTCATCGTCACGGCAGTGTTTTCAGCGTGACCGGACGCAGCAGACTGGACGACCGGGCACACGAAGTGCAGCGTCCGATCGAGTCCAAAGAGGTTCCAGAGCGGCACCAGCGCGACCAGACGCATCCGGTCGATGATGACCGGACTCTGAGCCGAGTCCGATTAACTCATGCGCTCCAATGGTCGAGACTACCGGACGCGGCGTCCGGTCAGTAGCAGAAAGGTGGGTTTCGTCCCCAACGGCTACTTTCTCAGTGGGGCTTATAAATGGACCCTCCAACCATCCATTTGAGTTGTGCGGAGCTGAGAAAACATACCAATGGTGTTGATACACCATTTTAGTGATCTCCACTTGTATAGTGCTTAGTGATTCATTAAGTGATTAGCGTAGATACTTTTCGAAGTGCTTAGGTTGATTAGACCACCGTTTATGCGCTTGCTCTAGGTTTAGGCCTAGTGTTTAGTGAGGTTTGCATACCTCTTACCACTCGGTGCTTGCGTGCGCACCATTGTTGTACATCGGACAGGCTAGTATTCTTGCGAGATCACACTAACCGCGTTTATGGTGTGGCCGCCACCATGTACCGAAGGGAACAAGGCCCGCGGCGGTTCGGCTGGAAGCTTGATAGTGAAGACGGCGGGGAGCGGTCTGGGAGAGACTTGTCGGAAGGCACACCGGAGACCCACTTGCGCGTGGGGAAGGCCCGGGGCTATCAACGGAGTTACCCGACCGGGAGCTTGGCCCTTGCGAGGGGCTCCAACGAGGACTAAGGGGAAGCTTGCGCGTTTCTCGATACCTCGATAAAAATACCGGAGTCCTCAACGGGAGTTTGCATATCTCTACCTTACTTTTTAGCTTCCGCATTTACATTGTTTGCATAACTCCTTTTGCGGTAGAGATAACAACACACTAGCAAAACCGTAGTTGCACATTTAGATAGTTTATCTTTTTGCATATGTTTTGCTAAAGATAGAAAAAGATATCATAGTTTAGAGTTAGAGTTTTAAGTTGCCTAATTCAAACCCCCCCCTCTTAGGTGTCACGGTCCCCTTTCAAGCTATTATTAGAATGATTAATAGCCAAATGGTCAATTGTCTTTGGGATGACCTCATGGACATAGCAAATATCACCTTGCAAATTAGGATAGTGTAACTATGTGAAAGGAATATTGTGGTTCAGGAGTACCGAATCTAAGAGATCTGATTCTATGCCTCTTAGGTTCCTGGCTCAAAAGGTTCTTGGTAGATGATGGTAGGTTATGGAAACATGTTATTGATCACAAATATAGAACCAATAATCCTAACATCTTCACAAGTAAAGTCAATAGTTTTCTCAGTTCTTCAAAGGTTTTGTGGGCCACAAAAGCGGCTAAACTAAAGATAGGGAATAGGAAAAAGGTGAGATTTTGAGAGGATAATTCGTTCGGCACCTCTAGTTTCTTAATGAGAAAGCAAGCTCTATAACTGATTTATGGGATATAAAAACTCTGAAATGTACTTTTAGAAGAACCGTTAATGCTACCCCATGAATCTTTGGCTATAAAGAGTTTAATTAGCTTCTACTATTTGTTTCTCTAATGATGATGATATATGATAAAAGTTCAATTTTTTATTGTTTATATAAGTGTCTTTGTTCTTGTATCTTGGAGAACCTTACCAACGTAGGTTGTAGCACATGGAATATATTAAGAGGAAGAGCCACATGGGAAACAACCTACACCATTACTAGATTAGAAGCCATGAATGTTAAGATATCATCAGTATCAGCACAGGCAAATCACAATTGGAATTTAAGAACTCACTAGCATTTTTTGCTTCTTTTCTCCGGCCCAAGTGTTACCATCTGTTACCATATAAACAACAAAGGGAAGAAAAGAAAGTAGTACCAATGGTCCATAGAGTGGAGCTAGATATCATATATAGTTCTATTGGAGGCGCAACCATAGTCGTCTCTCGTTTGCATGGATATTGCCTTGAAGAGGACAAAGACAAAAAAAAATCAATAACACATGAATTTAGTGGGTTAAAAACAAAAACAGTAGATCTATGGGAAGGGAGCATATGGACAACTCCTCCACTAGACAATACAAGGAAACTCTAAATACAAAACCATAGTGCATGAAAATCATCAAGTTACCTTCTGAAGCAACCTAGTGATATAAATAATGGTTCTCATTTGAGTAAAAGGTAAATAGTAAACAACAGATACGAAATTGAATTTGTTGGTTGTTATCTAAACACCACGACCAAGAAATGAAAACTGACTCGAAGAGATGTAGATGACAAATTACAACCGGAAAGGGTAAGGAGCAAGACACCGGAGCAAATCTGTAGAAGAGATAGTAACATATACATATGTTTTATGTTGTTTTGGAACTCATGTAATGTAAGTAAAAATGCATCCTTTATTAATTTTTATATTTTATTAAGAACCTTATTTGTGAAGTTGCTTGGCTTGTAGCAAACATGATGGCTAAGTCCAATCATGTAAATATCATATACTAATAAATAACTAAAAATGGAGCCTACTTAATATCCTTGATCAATGTATTTTTAGTAAACACATGTGGTTAGATTTAGTTAATCACAGTGAAGGATGACTGTTACATTACTACATAATTTATTTTTAGAGGTAGCTAGGATGCCTTTACAGAGGTGATTGGCCCAATCGTCTCTGCTCTTCCATCTATACAAATTGTTTGTAGAGGCGGTTCTCTAGCCACCTCTAGAAATTGATTTATATAGGCGGTTGCATCATTGTCCGAAATCGTAAATTTGGGTCAAAAAATAGCAAAAAAAGTTTTTAATCTCAATAAACCTAAGTCACACAATCCGTTGGCGTTCGAACTGACAAATCAAATTGCACAATAGGACTGTAAAGAGGCCATCATAAGACTAAGAATGAGCTATTCTCATATATGGATGGTGCACTATAGTGATTGGCTTCATCAGTGCTTAATTGATTGTTGCGATCTTTGTATCTTGGTATATTGGTTTATTGAGGAGTGGTTTTAAGATACATAGTGTTATCTCCCCATAAGCTCTCTCTCTAATAAGTAATTGTTCTATTTAATGTAGAGTGGTCGACTATAGATGTTTGATCTAATGGTACTTAGCTGGGTGTTATGATTTTTTTATCTTAGTATATTGTTGTATTGAGAATAGGACTAATAATAAAATTACTAAGCCATTGGATCGAAGGAGAGATATTGAAATGATCTTGACTTAGTCAATGACTAACCGAGTCATTAAGGGCTTAAGGGCCCACTACCAGTCCATGATCGGTGGACTTGACAGATCTAACGTTCACTGATCTAGTCCAAGGGTTCCAAAGCTATAAGGGGTCACGATACCTAATTAATTAAGGCTATGACTATGATTAACCACCCTAACCACCTATCGGTCAAGGTAAGCTCGCTACATCTCCTGAAGACTAGGAGCCAGCCACCGGCCACCCCTGTGCCGGCATCCTAGCCATTGACGCCCTTGGAGAAGAAGATCGACACTGCGTCTGCATCACGCAGGCATGGGGACTTCATCAATAGCCCTCTGGGCATCCCCAATCTACAGGTTAGTGCAAATCTAAGTGTGATTAAGTGCTAATCTAAGTAATAATCTACAGCAAAGCTAGGGGATTAAGATCCTATGATTAACACTAATTAGTTCTAACAAATCTATCTCTATAAACACCTTTAATAAATTAGGTTAAAAGATCTTATGATTGATAAAGTCATCATATTATTATTATTATACACTTGACGAGCATGTCATTCACCACAGTGAAATAATACTTAGTTAAAAATATGAGCACCTTATGTTAGTATTCACGAAAGTTCAAAGAACTTTGGCTACATACAACCCAAAAGAAACCATTTAAAAGCTTATCGTTGGCAAACTACATGTTGAGTTCTCTCCTACTAACGTGGTAGCAAGCAAGTGCTGGGTTAAGACTCAGAAACTGAAAGTAAGGTAGTGATCCCTCGTGTCGATCAAAAGGAACTGACACTTTGATAAGGTTTGAAGTCAAACTATTTAAAACTTTAACCGTGTGTTTGTTTTTATATGTTGAATCTGAAAAAAGTGATACAAGTGCAGTCTTGAATATTAGTAGTGCTATATTTCTTTCTCGATCCATTTTAATAAAATTTTATAAATGCTTGAGTTTTGACACATCATTTCTTTTTAATGGGACGGAATAAAAGACCAGAGAAAATCAAGACATAAGCGTGTATTTGGTTCTAGGGTTAAACTAGGTTGGGATAGATTGAACCCATTTTTTAGAGTGTTTGGTGTTCAGAGACCGTTGGTTGGGAACATCTCATAAAGAGAATATTATCTCTAGATGTGGGTTCACTCTATCCCTTCAAATCAGAGAAACCGAACGAACACGGATAAGAACCCACTTCCATAGTGGAGGAGTGGCAGTCGGACGAGCACTGAGCAGTGGCCGCACACATATATGGCGGCGGCGGAGTGGGAGCGCGGCCACAGAGGAGTGGCCACGCAGAGATGCAACGGCGATGGCCACGCGCGCAGAGAAACGGCTACGGTGGCTGCCGCGCGAGCGCAATGAGTAGCGGCGGTGACCACGCGGGGCGGAGAGGAGTGGCTAAGGCAACGTTCGTGCGTGCAGAGAAGCTATGGCGATGGCCACGCGCGCAAAGGAGCTACCGGTGGGGTTACGTGGGTGCTGAGGAGCCACCTCGTGGAGGACCAGCAATGGCGGACACGCAGGCACCGAGAACCAGTGGCGGCCATTGGACATAGCATGTGGCGAGGAGCGAGAAAATGGCGAGGAAGAAGAGAGGCTCATAGAATGGTCTGCGGGCCCCACATGTCAAATGTCCTAATTTCTTCTGACCTAACACTCCAAACAAAAAATAGAATAAACGTAAGCCTTAACCTAAGAGCATCTCCAAAAGTATCCTATTTTTTCCTCTCAAAAACATGTATTTTTGTAACTCCTAAAAAGGTATTGGCGAGAGAAAAAAAAGGCCATCTCCAAGATTTTTAATAATCTAGTCCTAAAATATAGAAGACAATTTTATATCAGAAATCATATACTATTTCTAAATTATCGTAACCACTTTTATATATTCTTTCTCTCTCGTACATTTACATCAGAAATCTTTTTCTACTCCTTATTCTTTCTCACACTCTTCCATCTTTAGATTGACCGACCAATAAGGGAAAGCAGCATCCGCACGACCGCGGCTAAATTTTACATGGATTAGGAGTTGTTGGAGATGGCTTTTTCTCATCTTGCTAAAAACTAAGAGCATCTCCAAGAGTATCTATTTTTTCCTCCCAAAACATGTAGTTTTGCAACTCCTAAAAAGGTATTGGAAGGAAAAAAAGAAGGTCATCTCCAAAAGTTTTCAATAATCCACTCTTAAAATATAGAAGACAATTTTACATCAGGAATCCTATACTATTTCTAAATTATCGTAACCACTTTATATATTTGTTTGTCTTTCGGACATTTGCATTAGGAATTCTTTCCCACTCCTTATTCTTTCCCACACCCCTTTAGATGGACCGACCGATATGCACGGGGAAGTAGTATCCACGCGACGGGGAGGATTTCTCAAATGCGTAAATGTTAGGAGCATGGATTAAGAATTGTTGGAGATGAGTTTTTTCTAATCTTGCTAAACACCAAGGATTGAGAAGAAAAATAGGATACTCTTGAAGATGCTCTGAGAATTGAGAAGGAAAATAGGGTACCGAGTAAGGATGGCAACGGATCGGGTTTAGGGCGGATATGTAACACCTCGGGTGTTTAAAATACTAAAACCTGACATGTCATCATATGCATTGCAAAGCATTTGGCATTTGGTGAAAACTTTGAGATGCATACACTAAAACAAGTTTATATTCATGTGGTATGTGTTGAATTGTATTGTTTGACTTAATTCAAAGTTTGTTTGGATTTTGAATTTTTCGAGAAAACCCCGCTTTTCAGCATTTAAATCCTACCCTGAAAATCCATTTCAAAATCTAGACAGAATTAGGAGATGGTTATAGAAGCAAAGTTGTAGAACTTTCAATTTTGAACAACTTTTGTTTTTGGAGATTTTTGAGTTGTTATGAAAAATTTGAGAGTAAATTGTGAATTTTTGGCGTATGGCAATTTTGTAATTTTGTGAAGCAGTGTTCACCGCCTAAGCTTACATTGCCGCGTCGTTCCTTCTTTGGCGTTCTAGGCGTGTCGTGGCCGTCTTTGATGTCGCTATTGGCACGGGAATAGCTCCGTCGTGGCTTCCTTGAGCTTCTGCAACAAGCGCTATAAGTACCAAGACGTCGTCATCGTCGTTTTTCTTCCTTTGTTTTCACCACCGTCGTTGTCATCGCTCCAACAAGCTCGCATCGTCTCCCTAGCGCTGTTGCCATCTCGGTAAAGGCCGTCCTAGTTCCGTCTTTTCCTTGCGAATCCAAACATTACTAGCCTTGATCGCTTGAAATTGCCGAGAACTCGCTGTCCACGCTTTTTTTCTTCCTCGAGGTCACAACTTCACCGCCGCTTGGGCGTGTCATCGTGGCGAGCTTTTCGGTGAGCCGTTATGCGTAATCGGTGTACTTACGGTTTCGCTTTTGATGTCTGTAGTCTTTAGTCGGTTGTTGTTTACTCATTTTGATGATCGCTGCGTCGCGGTTCTCCCTCACCGACGATCTTTGCGGATAGCTCACCCTAGTGGTCGGATAGCTCAAGCATAGTGGTCGGATAGCTCAAAGATAGTGGTCGGATAGCTCAAAGATAGTGGTCGGATAGCTCGGCATAGTGGTCGGATAGCTCACCATAGTGGTCGGATAGCTCAAGCATAGTGGTCGGATAGCTCACCATAGTGGTCGGGTGGTTCACCATAGTGGTCGGAGAGTTCACCAAAGTGATCGGTGCTAAGCGTGGTCACATCGATTCTGAATATGGTTTGGTTAATTTGGTTTGTAATCGCTGTCTTTGCCAAGAAAAATTGTATCCAATTTATTTATTTTTGTATCCATCATCGAGCATCATGTTTCATATTCCACATCATGTAAACATGGCAATGTTACTACGTGTAGTAAACGAAGGTGGTAGCGTGGTAGTTAATCAAGTTTGCGGAGGAGGTTGATCCATCTGTTGAAGTCGGATCGAAGACGTGTGAAACGTCGCAGAGCCAGATTTTTTCCGTCAACGAAGGCAAGCCCCGGATGCATATAACCCTACCTTGTATTTTACAAATTGATTTCGCTTTTGCTTTTCAATATTGCATTAAGTGATTAGAAGTCAAGTGGAAACCTAATTGTTGCATTATCAACCTTGTTGTTCCATATCTACTTTGTTACCCGTTTAAAAATCGTATATGCCTAGTTATGCTTAGCTCTGCTTAGACCGATCAGAGTTGGGTGATACCTGTCACCTGCAAGTTTTAAATGGAACATTGGTTAATTATGTTAGCATGTGATATGGGAATGTGGAGTAATAAATCTAGACCGGGCGGACTCGGTGTGTGTGAGCCACAAGACATGGAGGTCTTGTGAGCGGGTTCTTTCCGCCTGTGTCGATTAAGGTCCGTACCGTTGTTGACCTGTGTGAGTTGAGAATTTGTAGTACTAACCACATACTCCGGTAAGCCTAAACTTGGCGATTCTATTACGAGAATGGCTACTCGCGCACTGGGAGTGGAGAGATGGCGGGAGTAGCGTGTACCCTCGTGGCTGGAATGTGGCCGGATTTGAGGTGTGCTGTGCTCTCGGGTGGCGCGGACCCGTTCTTGTTTCAGAGGATCCAAGGGTAGGTTGATATATGTAGGTCGGGGACCTACATATGTCGTGTGGTCTGGAATTCTCCAGCTGGGTTTATAATCGGTTCGAATCATCGTTGCTCCTCGGTTATGGAGACTCAATTCTCTGATCATCATCGTAGATTAATAACTGGAACTCGAGAATGGTTCGAGAAAGTGTTGGATATGAAGTTTCATGATCTTAATACGGATCGTGTCAGCTTTGTATATGATCTGATGAGATTTTAAATATTGATACAAAGAATTTTGTTAAAGTGCTTTTAAGCAAAAGAACTTTGATTATTGCTAAAGCCATACCTTGAATCCTCGAGCCCGCATTCACGAGTCTTATCGGTTTTCATTTGGTTAAGTCTTGTTGAGTACTTTCGTACTCGTGGTTCGTTGACCCTGTGAGGCTCATGAGCGATCTGTTTTGGATCGTCTTTGCATGACCTGTTGTTGAAGGCGATGATGATAAGTAATGTGTGGCCCTTAAGGTAGGCGGTGATATTTGTGTGTTTTGGATATATTATAATGCCACTCCACTACTACGTTTTGTAATAATAATCGAACTTAGTTTGTAAGGTTTGAAATAAATGTTTTGTAAACTAAGTTATTGTAAGACTTCCATTTGATTTACTCTGTGTTGATATTTGAATAAATGTTGTAATACTGCAATGACTCTGTAATGTGATCCTGCTCGGAAATCGTGGATGATTCGGGGTTCTCCGAGGACACCCGACAGTCTTCTTAAGTTATCGGTAACATATGCATAAATGTCAAAGGTCGTTGGACAGTGACAGGTGCATATGGGCCCTATAATTTAGGAGGTTACGCCATGAATGGTATCAGAGCGATCGTTACAAGGTTTTTTGTGGTATTGTTTTGCAAAAACTTCAAAATGATTTGGATGACTAAATTTAACTTGATAGTTTGGTCCAAATTGCTTCTGACTTATCTTATTTCTTTCTCACCATTCCTTATTTGATTAAAAGGGTCTTGTGTGGTGGAGTAGTAATCTTACTATGCCCTATATATAAAAATAAATGTTGTTTATGTGCATTATAAACTTTGATGTTTTTGTTAAAGAAGAACGATTCATGCATCATGCATAATTCACTCGTTACTTCCTTCACCTCTTAGTCCTGGAGTTGAGTAGTGAGTCCGATTTGAGGAATGTAATCCATCATAGCTGCTCTTTAGACTTTGATCAAGTGGTCTTACTTGGATTAAATTGGTTTCCTCAAGATGGCTCGTGCCAAGATGACGCCCGTAACTCGGACCCAAAGGAGTTCCTCGTCACCAACTTGCCCCTAGGAATGATGGTGCTAGCAAAGAGTGACGCTTAGGCCCGATCCTCAAAGGAGATCAGAGGATTTCTGCAGAGTTAGCCCAAGCTACTAGAGATAGGGCTATGGACGCCATTCGGTGGGCGTGATTACGAGGAACAATTAAGGCATCTTACCACAACTCACAGGAAGGCTCATGAACGTATGTTAGTTAAATGCAGTGGAAGGAAGGAATGAAGCTTGGCATAGGGAAAAATGTAGCTAGAGTTAGAACTCATGAGTTAGAATTTTATGTAGAAGACTTAGAAGAGCATAATACATATACGCATGAGGAAGTTCATAGGCTAAGCAATCTCCTAGATCCAAATCATGAACCCCAAGTTGATGCATTGGATCCCGGTGTAAATCCTTGCCGATGAAAGTGAATCGAGAAGAAGAAGAAGATCCCAAGAATTAGTAATGATTGATGAAAGTGATAGTGAAGGCGGTAATAATTCCGGAATGGATACCGAGCACGAAGTTTGATGTAATCGCAAAAAAGGAGTAGAGTTGTGAAATAATTACTTCTAGTTAAGTTAAGTAGTCTTGTTTAGATATGGTCTTGTGTTTAAATAAGTGGCACCGATGTAATGCGTTGTAGTAAGCTTTAGGATCTTTGAATAAAGACTTGTGGATAAAGTTTGGTTTGTTATAAGCAGATGCGTCAGACGCGAGGTTCGCGCAGATTCGGGTACTTCACAAGATGAGGATGATATCCCCAACCCGCCACCAATGCCGTAATTAATTTATTGATGCTATCATTGCATTAGTCAATGTGGACTGTGGAAAATTCTCGTTTGCTTCATGAGATGGCTCAAAGTAATCAAAATCGGATGCATAGAAATCATGGATTTAATCCTAACGGGCATGAGGCTACATATGTTGACTTCACAGATACAAAACCCCAAAGATGTTCACTAAGGTCGATGAACCATTGAGGTCGATGACCGGCTTAGGACCATGGAAGTAAATTTGATCTTATTCATTGCACGGAGTTTCGAAGAAGGTGTTTGCTTGCCCAAAGAACTTAGAGGTGCACCGGTGCTTGGTATGCAAACCTTATGGCCATGCAACCCTTGGTGTTCCATTAACTTGGATAGAGTTTCAGATCGCTTTTAGAGCCCATTATATCCTCAAGGAGTGATGGCTATGAAGTTAGAAGAGTTCCTTGCCTTGAAGCAAGGAGATCAAACTGTGATGCAAGATGTAGGAAGATTCAATCACTGTCACAATATGCACCGTAACATGTCAATACGGATGCCAGAAAAAGAAATGGTTCATGAGAGGTCTGAATACCAAACTGCAGACAATGATGACAGCCTGTACCAATATCACTTATCATGAGGCAGTAAATATTGCACTTGCTTCAGAGGCAAAGTATCGGCAGCATAAGGAGCTCAAGAAGAAAAAGAATGTGCCGTCTGGACCTTTTGGTGGAAACCAAAAGAGGCAGAGAGTGATTTATCATCCAGTAAACCATTATCGTCCTCCTTATCGTCCCCTTGAGTTCCAAGCCGAACAACAATCAAATGTCCGTCTCCGCTATAACCTATCCGGACTCACAGTCAACCAATGTTCCTAGTGGTAATACTCCAACATCACAGGGTCACAACTTTCCATGTTACAATTGTGGAAGGACTGGTCATTTCTCTAAGGAATGTCCATATCCTAGGCAGGCTAATCAACATTATCAAGAAGGCCCCGCCAATCAACAACAGGTCAAGCACCAAACAAGAACCACAATCGAGTAATGCTCGAGAAGGGCAAAGATGAGAGGAAGACAGAAGGGTTTTCTATATTCAAGCCGGGAAATTCCGGAAGGAGAGCCGGTGATGATGGGTATGTTTCTGTTGCCAATCATCCTCAGTAGTTATACTTTTGATTCTCTGGCGCATCGCATTCCTTCATCAATAGAGCATTTGTTGTGAAGTATGAAATTTCAATTGGGACAACAAGGAAAATTTCTTTATACAATGCCGGGGACGTCTCGTGTACTAAGGAAATGGTATACTGTGTACCCATATAAACCGGGTGGGCATATTTTTCCCACTACCATGATGATCCTAAAGGACCGTGGATATAGATGTAATTTTGGGAATGAATTGGATGTATCAGCATAAGGCTATTATAAATGCTTTGAATAGAACTATAAGGGTAAGTTTGCCAGATAGTAATTCTCAACTTCTTATCCAACTTCCAACCTTAAGAAGATCAGTGGGCAAAGTTTGTGCAACTGTCGTCAAAGAGATTAGAGATATCCCGGTAGTATGTGAATTTCCTGATGTGTTTCCTGAAGAATTACCCGGTCTACCACCAGATAGGGATGTCCAGTTTAACATAGAATTGAAACCTGGAACAGCTCCTATTTCTTGGAGAGCTTATAGGATGCCACCTAAGGAATTGGCCGAGTTGAAAACTCAGTTGCAAGAACTGATTGATAAGGGATTTATCCAACCTAGTTCATCACCTTGGGGATGTCCGGCAATTTTTGTGAAAAAGAAAGATGAGACCTTGAGGTTATGTGTCGACTCACCGTCCGTTGAATGAAGTGACCATCAAGAATAAGTATCCATTACCTCGGATAGATTTGCTTTTTGATCAATCTGGCGGAGCCAAAGTTTTCTCCAAGATAGATTTGAGGTCAGGATATCACCAAATCAAGATAAAGCCTGAAGATATTCCCAAAACGGCATTTACCACAAGATATGGATTATATGAATATTTGGTCATGTCTTTTGGTTTGACCAATGCTCCAGCTCATTTCATGTATTTGATGAATTCCGTATTCATGCCTGAGCTAGACAAATTCGTTGTGGTGTTTATTGATGACATTCTAGTATATTCCAAGAGTAAGGAAGAACATGCGGAACATCTCGTAATTGTTTCGACTCGTTTGAGAGAACATCAACTATATGCAAAGTTCAAAGCAAGTGTGAGTTTTGGCTTAAGGAAGTACAATTTCTTGGACATGTCTTGTCAGCGGAAGGAGTTTCTGTTGATCCAAGCAAAGTGAAGGATGTTCTGGATTGGAAACCACCAACCACAGTTCATGAAGTTAGGAGTTTTCTGGGATTGGCGGGGTATTACCGTCGGTTTATTCTAGATTTTCTAAAGTGTCAAAGTCCATTCTTGAGTTGTTGAAGAACCAAGTCAAGTTTGTTTGGACGTCTGATCGTGAAAAAGGCTTTTCGGACTTTGAAGAGATTGTTGACCATCGCATCAAGATAGCCCAACTCGACATCGAGAAGTCATTTGACGTCTATTGTGATGCGTCGGGTATTGGTATTGGATGTGTGTTAATGCAAGAAGGCCGAGTCATTGCTTATGCATCCGCACAACTTAAGCAACATGAAGAGCACTATCCGACTCATGATTTGGAGTTATTTGTGGTCCATTCTTTGAAGATTTGGCGGCATTACCTACTTGGTAATACATGCCATATATATATCTGCACCATAAGAGCTTAAAGTATATCTTTACTCAATGTAATTGAATATGCGACAAAGAAGATGGTTAGAGCTGATTAAAGATTATAACTTAGAAGTGCATTATCATCCCGAAAAGCAAATGTGGTTGCAGATGCTCTAAGTCATAAAAGTTATTGCAATTGCACGAAAGTAAGAACAATGGGTTTGACCTTATGTCAAGAGATGGAGAAGTTGAATGTAGATAATTCAACAGGCAATTTGACCAACATAATTGTTGAAGCCACTATTCGAGATCAAGTTATTCTTTTCGGAAGGAAAATAAGGGTATAGCCCATATCAAGGAAAAAGTCAAGAATGGAAAAGCGGAATGCTTTAACATAGATGATGAAGATGTGTTATGGTTCAAGGATCGCCTGGTGGTACCAAAAGTTCCTGAGTTACGGCAGTCAATTCTAGATGAGGCACATGCTACTAGGTTATCTATCCATCCGGGAAGCAACAAGATGTACCATGATTTGAAGCAAAGATTTTGGTGGACTAAAATGAAGATAGAAATTGCAAGATATATAGCAAAGTGTGATACTTGTCAGAAAGTAAAAGCTATACATTTGAGGTCTGCTGGAGAACTACAACCATTACCTATTCCAGCTTGGAAATGGGAGGACATTAGTATGGACTTTATTGTTGGTCTACCCAAGACATCAAAGGGATATGACTCAATATGGGTTATTGTAGATCGACTAACCAAGTCAGCGCATTTTCTTCCAGTTCGGAATGCATGTCCTACTGTACGATATGCCAAGCTGTACTTAGAGCGGATTGTGAGTCTGCATGGAGTACCGAGGACCATAGTGTCAGATAGGGGTACACAGTTTGTCTCGACTTTTGGAAACAATTACATTCTTCGTTGGGAACCAAGCTTCATTTAGTACAGACCTATCACCCATGTGATCGATGGATGATGAAAGAGTCAATCAAGTACTTGAAGATATGTTAAGGTGTTGTGTCCTTAACTATTCCAAGAAGTGGGATGAGTGTTTGCCTTTGGCTGAGTTCTCATATAACAATAGTTATCGTGGGAAAGCATTAGAATGGCTCCATTTGAAGCACTCTATGGTCGTGAGATGCAGAACATCGTTGAGTTGGTGCTGAGCAGGAGAAAGAAGATTCTTTGGAGTTGATCTTGTGAAAGAAACAGAAGACAAGGTTAGGCAAATACAAAGTAATTTGAAGATAGCTCAGTCCCGACAAAAGAGTTATGCAGATAAACGGCGTCGACCATTGACGTTTAACAAAGGGGACTTTGTGTATCTTAAAGTATCACCAATGAAGGGAGTTACTCGTTTTGGTGTTAAAGGCAAGTTAGCACCTCGATATATTGGACCATTTCAAATTTTGGAGAGGTATGGAAAAGTGGCATATCGCTTGAAATTACCAGAACATCTATCAGCAGTGCATGATGTATTCCATGTTTCTCAATTGAAGAAGTGTCTCCGAGTGCCGGAGCAGAATGTTGAGATTGAAGGGGTAGGACTTGAATCAGATTTGACTTATTCAGAATATCCTATCCGAGTGTTGGCTCAGAAAGATCGTGTTACTCGAAGGAGGACAATAAAGTTCTACAAGATACAATGGAATCAACATTCCGAAGAGGAAGCTACCTGGGAATCAGAAGATTACTTGTTAGAAAAATTTCCAGAGTTTCTAGCGTCAATATAGAATAGATAATGTTAGTTGAGCTCGGTTACTACAAATAGTGTTTTGTAAAGAAACCTCAGTTGTTTTATGGAAGAGTTCGGGATGTTTTTGGATTAACACATTTCCTTTTCCATTACTTACTCTATGGCTTTGAATCTCAAGCGAGATTTCTTTTAGGGGAAGGATTGTAACACCTCGGGTGTTTAAAATACTAAAAACGACATGTCATCATATGCATTGCAAAGCATTTGGCATTTGGTGAAAACTTTGAGATGCATACACTAAAACAAGTTTATATTCATGTGGTATGTGTTGAATTGTATTGTTTGACTTAATTCAAAGTTTGTTTGGATTTTGAATTTTTCGAGAAAACCCCGCTTTTCAAAGACATTTAAATCCTACGAAAATCCATTTCAAAATCTAGATGTAATTAGGAGATGGTTATAGAAGCAAAGTTGTAGAACTTTCAATTTTGAACAACTTTTGTTTTTGGAGATTTTTGAGTTGTTATGAAAAATTTGAGAGTAAATTGTGAATTTTTGGCGTATGGCAATTTTGTAATTTTGTGTGAACAGTGTTCACCGCTTAAGCTTACATTGCCGTCGTTCCTTCTTGGCGTTCTAGGCGTGTCGTGGCCGTCTTTGATGTCGCTACAAGCACGGAATAGCTCCGTCGTGGCTTCCTTGAGCTTCTGCGCGCGCTTATAAGTACCAAGACGTCGTCATCGCTGCGTTTTTCTTCCTTTGTTTTCACCACCTCGTTGTCATCGCTCCAACAAGCTCAAGATCGTCTCCCTAGCGCTGTTGCCATCTCGGTAAAGGCCGTCCCTAGTTCCGTCTTTTCCTTAATGCGAATCCAGCCACTAGCCTTGATCGCTTTGAAATTGCCGAGAACTCATTCCCACGTTTTTCTTCCTCGAGGTCAGCAACTTCACCGCTGCGGGCGTGTCATCGTGGCCAGAGCTTTTCGGTGAGCCGTTGTCTGTAATCAGTGTACTTACGGTTTCGTTTTGATGCTGTAGTCTTTAGTCAGTTGTTGTTTACTCATTTTGATCGCTGCAGTCGCCGGTTCTCCCTCACCGACGATCTTTGCTTCGGATAGCTCACCCTAGTGGTCGGATAGCTCAAGCATAGTGGTCGGATAGCTCAGCATAGTGGTCGGATAGCTCAGCATAGTGGTCGGATAGCTCACCATAGTGGTCGGATAGCTCAAGCATAGTGGTCGGATAGCTCACCATAGTGGTCGGGTGGTTCACCATAGTGGTCGGAGAGTTCACCAAAGTGATCGGTGCTAGCGTGGTCACATCAGTTACGAATATGGTTTGGTTAATTTGGTTTGTAACTGTACTGCGAAGAAAAATTGTATCCAATTTATTTATTTTTGTATCCATCATCGAGCATCATGTTTCATATTCCACATCATGTAAACATGGCAATGTTACTACGTGTAGTAAACGAAGGTGAGCGCGTGGTAGTTAATCAAGTTGCGGAGGAGGTTGATCTGTCTGTTGAAGTCGGATCAAGACGTGTGAAACGTCGCAGAGCCGATTTTTTCCGTCAACGAAGGCAAGCCCCGGATGCATATAACCCTACCTTGTATTTTACAAATTGATTTCGCTTTTGCTTTTCAATATTGCATTAAGTGATTAGAAGTCAAGTGGAAACCTAATTGTTGCATTATCAACCTTGTTGTTCCATATCTACTTTGTTACCCGTTTAAAAATCGTATATGCCTAGTTATGCTTAGCTCTGCTTAGACCGATCAGAGTTGGGTGATACCTGTCACCTGCAAGTTTTAAATGGAACATTGGTTAATTATGTTAGCATGTGATATGGGAATGTGGAGTAATAAATCTAGACCGGGCGGACTCGGTGTGTGTGAGCCACAAGACATGGAGGTCTTGTGAGCGGGTTCTTTCCGCCTGTGTCGATTAAGGTCCGTACCGTTGTTGACCTGTGTGAGTTGAGAATTTGTAGTACTAACCACATACTCCGGTAAGCCTAAACTTGGCGATTCTATTACGAGAATGGCTACTCGCGCACTGGGAGTGGAGAGATGGCGGGAGTAGCGTGTACCCTCGTGGCTGGAATGTGGCCGGATTTGAGGTGTGCTGTGCTCTCGGGTGGCGCGGACCCGTTCTTGTTTCAGAGGATCCAAGGGTAGGTTGATATATGTAGGTCGGGGACCTACATATGTCGTGTGGTCTGGAATTCCCCAGCTGGGTTTATAATCGGTTCGAATCGTCGTTGCTCCTCGGTTATGGAGACTCAATTCTCTGATCATCATCGTAGATTAATAACTGGAACTCGAGAATGGTTCGAGAAAGTGTTGGATATGAAGTTTCATGATCTTAATACGGATCGTGTCAGCTTTGTATATGATCTGATGAGATTTTAAATATTGATACAAAGAATTTTGTTAAAGTGCTTTTAAGCAAAAGAACTTTGATTATTGCTAAAGCCATACCTTGAATCCCTGAGCCTGCATTCCTGAGTCTTATCAGTTTTCATTTCGGTTAAGTCTTGTTGAGTACTTTCGTACTCAGGGTTCGTTGACCCTTGTTGCAGGTGAGGCTCATGAGCAGATCTGTTTTGGATCGTGCTGCATGACTGTTGTTCAGTGCGATGATGATAAGTAATGTGGCCCTTAGGGAGGCGATGATATTTGTGTGTTTTGGATATATTATAATGCCACTCCACTACTACGTTTTGTAATAATAATCGAACTTAGTTTGTAAGGTTTGAAATAAATGTTTTGTAAACTAAGTTATTGTAAGACTTCCGCTGATTTACTCTGTGTTGATATTTGAATAAATGTTGTAATACTGCAATGACTCTGTAATGTGATCCTGCTCGGAAATCGTGGATGATTCGGGGTTCTCCGAGGACACCCGACAGTCTTCTTAAGTTATCGGTAACATATGCATAAATGTCAAAGGTCGTTGGACAGTGACAGGTGCATATGGGCCCTATAATTTAGGAGGTTCTGCCACAGGATATCCGCGGGTTTTGGGTTCTGCGGGTTCAGGTTTGGGGATGGTTTTTCACCCACGGTTTTCGGGTTCAGGGCTCCGAAACCAATCGGGTTCGGTTTCGGGTTTGGTTTTTCACCCGTGGATATCCAATGGATATCCGAAATAAATCATTTGGAATTAAAACTCATGTTTTATAATATACTAATAATAATTTGATTACTTAGATTATTAAATTTATTTAAAGTTGACTCATGAAAATATTTATTATTTGTTGCCTCTTGTTTATACATGTGAATATGTGTATATATATCCGCGGGTTTTGGGTATCCATACGGGTTTCGGGTATCCGTTCGGGTTTCGGGTATCCGCGGGTTTGGTTTTGGTGATGGATTTCCACCCGAATCGGTTTTCAGGGCGGATTCGGGTTTTGATTTCGGGTTTCGGTTTTGGGTGCACGGAGACTCCACCCAATCCAAACCCGACCCGTTGCCATCCTTAGCACCGAGATGCTCTAATAAGAAATGGGTTCAACCTATCTAAAAAACAATATTAGATCTAACCCATGCCTTGTCGCTCGAAACCAAACGCACCTAGACAACGACATGCACCGTGCATGGATTTGACAGGCACATCTCCTCACCCACAGCCCTAAAGTTGTACAGGCCCAATTAGCGAGGCCCAACAATTAGCATATTTAGGAGTTTGGGAATGGCCCACACACGTACGCATGCGTGAACACGCACGCATGGCTCGTCGCACCTTTAGTCTGTCCGTCCGTCATCTTTTATGACCGTGAGGAAAGGAAAGTTGAGTCAACGTCAATCCTCAACTCATCCATTTTATCAACTTCAGTTGCTTTAGGCGCTGCCCTTGCCTTGCTGCTGTTCATCCATGGCTGGCTACGTATTCTGGTATTCGTTTCGTTTGTTGATGACCGTTACTACATGCAACGGTGTAGTAATAAGCTCTCAAATTAGAAACAACAGTCATGCTACGTCAAATTGTTGACTGTCCCCTTCTACACTCCGTCTGCCCAACAGATAGAACGTGCTGCATCATCTCAGTCCTTCGGGTTACTGAATCAAGAAGACCTTGTACTATCAACTTGCCATCCTAAACATGCTTGCAAAGCTGCAGTCCTCTCACTTGATATGTGCTGCTCTCCTACTACATAAATGTTTTTTTGGGCGGTTCGTAACCCTTTATAGGCAGCGGCGGATTCAGGGGAGTGGGGGGCGCTCGAGCCCCTTATCGATACCGGAGCCCTGGAGTCCCCATGCATTTTTAGACAAAGTTCTATCGTGTAGGTGGGGCTGAGACTAAGATCGAGCAGCAGCTGAAGGTATGTTGCTGTCGCACTTTTGTTCAGCCCCCCTAATTTTTTTCCTGGATCCGCCGCTGTTTGTAGGGGCGGTTTTGTCAATCGCCCTTACGAAGGTATGGCTACGAATCGCTTTCCAAAATTCACGAAATCGGACAAAAAATAGCAAAAAAAAATTAACCCGGGGAAGGCCCTCACTAGTCAGCAACCCGCCCACTCCGTCGAAGCCGCAAGTTGCGGCATTTTTCACGCGCTTCATGGCCGCGGGATTTGAACCCGTGACCTTCCACTCGCGCGTAGCCTCCTCTACAACTGTATCTCACACTAACTTGTGTCAATATTGCATTTGGGTTCCCCACATATTTTGCTAAACAGAGCATAAATTGATTGTTTAAGGCTCTAAACGAATTCAAATGAAAAAGTTGTCCACTACAAAGTTTTATAACTTTTTGAGATATACAACTTTCATTTTGGTACTTTCTCCATTCGAGGTCGTTTACAAAATTTAAATTTTAAATTTGAGAAATTTAAACGTAGTTTTCCATGACAAGATGAATTCAAATCAAAAAGTTGTCAACTATAAAGTTTCATAACTTTTCGAGACCTACAACTTTTGTTTTTGCTGTTTGTTGATCCGACGTCGTTTAAAAAATTCAAATTTTTAATTTTTAAAAATTGAAACGTAGTTTTCGTTGATAAGATAATTTCAAATCAAAAAGTTGTCAACTATAAAGTTTCATAACTTTTTGAGATTTACAACTTTCAATTTGATTGTTTCTCCATCCGAGATCGTTTGAAAAATCTAAATTTCAAATTTGAGAAATTCAAACGTAGTTAACGTTGACAAAATTAATTCAAATAAAAAAGTTGTCAACTACGAAGTTCTATAACTGTCCAGGATCTAAAACTTTTATTTTAGTCATTTATTCATCCAACATAGTGGTAGTAACATTGTTCACAAATTTTACATATCCGTCTTATAGTTTGTGAAACTATTAGAGAGATGTGTAAATTTTGCGAACAATGTTAGTACCATTTTGTTATATGAAGAAATGACTAAAATAAAAGTTGTAGATCTTGATGAGTTGAACAACTTTTATGTTCATGACTTTTTCAGCTGAAATCATTTAATGTTTCAAAATGACGTTTGAAGTTGTCATTTTTTTTAAATTTAAAATTCAAATAGATAAAACGCAGTCACATGAAAAGATGGATAAAATAATAGATGTAAAAATACAATAATTTGATAGAGCATGATTTTAGAAATTTTTAGTAAAAAATCATCAAATTTGAAGTTAGAACGAGGAAAAAAGACTAGTTACAAGTTTTAGCCAGAGATTAAAAAGAGAAATCAGAGTTCTTCCACAATTAAAATTGAACTTCAAACAATATTTTAAAGCAGTAAATTATTTCAAATAAAAAGGTTGTGAACAACAAAGTTTCATAACTTTTCGAGTCTACAACTTTTATTTTGGACATTTCTCCATCCAAAGTCGTTTGAAAATATTCGAATTTCAGTGCTTAATTTTTAATATTCGTCGTCTATTTATAGGGACGGCTCAATATTGAGTCGTCCCTATAAATTAAATCCGATTTATAGAGGCGGCTGGATATAGAGCCACCCCTATAAATTAGACCATTTGTAAGGGCAGCTAATGACACCAGCAGCCCTTACAAATAGATTTATAGGGACGGCTCATTTGGGAGGCATTTGTAGGGGCGGCTCAATATAGAGCCATCCCTAAAAAAAAGGGGCATTGCTATAAATCGTTTTTGTAGTAGTGCTCTATAGCCGATCTTGGTACATTTCTTGTTGGGACTTAGTTATGTTTGGTCCCGGTGTGCATGTAGATGTATATTCTGTGAGTTAAATTTTTTATGATCCAATTTCCATTTTGATGTGCTGTAATTAGAAGAGGTTTTGGTTACTATATTTTGTATGTCACAAAATTGTGATAGTTTACTGTATTCCTATATGATAATTCAGGATGCAGCTCAGGCAACACATCTGTGCTATGTCGGCCATTAGAATTGCACTAGAAAATAGTTGATTGGTTACAACTATATATTTTTATTGATAGAGTGATTTTCATGACTTATCACTGTAATCCGAAAAATGAAAGTGGTATGGTCAACTTAGGAACAAATTATTTATTTCTGATTACGTTTCTTCTATAAAGGTGTCAATGCTTTGTCCTTAACTGTAGGCAAGTGACCTATTTCTTTGTTGGGATTAGCCATGAATTTAGTTCCTACCATTTGATTGACCCATGATACTGATTTTTGGCATGTGTCCATTGTTCCTAAATATGTTGTGTTATTACACACATTGTTTGGAGTCTGACCACATATATGCCAAATAGCATGTTTATCACCTAAATGTATGTTCATGTGGTGTCATGATAGCATCGATTTAGTCACTGCAGCCATCTCCCTTGAATGACTCAACTTGATGGTGATAGGAATATTTTGGTTGTTTAAATATCGTTGTGGTGTTAGCACAAATTCATTACAGATTGATTGAGGTACAAGCGTGTTTTTTTTTTTTTTTTTTTTGCAATCACAATGTACTAAACACAGTTTGTGCCTTGTTTTATATTAAGCTAGGACTCATCATCCTGTTTCATGAATCATAAGTTTTATTGCTATTATTCGGTGGTAATAGACTTGAGAATAAGAGAAAATCGCAATATAGCTTAGCACTGGGCCTGATCTCAATCAGAGACTAGGAGGTTTAGTTTGGTAACATGGATTGCATATTTGGATGATATAAGGGAATGTTTGGATCTCATCCTCATAGTGATATTTTAGACTCTAGATTGTGAATCTGGATTCTAGATAAAATTATGAGTGTTTGGATCTTATTCTCACAGTGATTATTGCCTTAGCATAGTGCAAATCGTCAAATAGTAGAGGTTTGTGGTAGATAGTTGGATTTTACAATCTAATTCTAGAGTCTAATTGTTTAGATCTCATTCTCATTTCTCCACCATATTTTCATTTTTCTTAAGACATCCAAACAGGCCCGAAGTTTTCTCGATAAAACAACGCAAAATGGAAACGTCTAGCAACATAGAGATATGAACTCTAAATATTTTAATTTTAGCTTGACGGAGTCCTTGAATAATACCAAGCAACATACATCACGTGAAATTTTTCGTTGTTCCATTGCAACGTACGAAAAGATCTATAAAGTAGAGTTGGTGAGCTTGGGATGTTATGCTCTCCATAACTGTGTTAATTTTACGAACTTTGCTTTTTGAATTAAATGTTACTTTAACGTCGACTTTTAATTTTAAATTATTATTATCTTATCATACGATCTATATGTTTTGTATATAAAAGTTCTGTTGTTCCGTAACAACGGTGAAGATAAAAAGGTCAAAGCTTGACGAGACTGGAGACGAGGCTAGACAGTTATTAGGGCACTTTAATTAGAGTACCCTACTCGTGCGTGCGGACAAATTTAGCTTTTCACAGCTGGAGGCTGCAGCAACGGCGATAGGTTAACATCTGAAAGACCG
The DNA here is from genome assembly GCA_904845875.1 of Miscanthus lutarioriparius. Lineage (NCBI taxonomy): Eukaryota > Viridiplantae > Streptophyta > Magnoliopsida > Poales > Poaceae > Miscanthus > Miscanthus lutarioriparius. Next base: position 29,106,118 of record CAJGYO010000015.1, read on the forward strand.
CGATAACTGACCAGAATAGTTCGCCGCTCCACGGCATCGAGATCGATCGATGTTGTGGGGAAAGGCCGATAGCAAATGAGTGATTAAGCTAGCTGTGTCATATCATCAGCGATTACATCATGTCATCACATGATAAAAACAAAGGTTACCATAGCCCATGCTTACAATCGTAATGCATTTCCTGTGCTAAATTTATCTCTCCCTTCGGTGACAGAAAAAAATAATAAAACAAAAAGATCTAAACCTTTGATTTAGTCTTCAATACCTTTTCAGTTCTTTTTCATTAAACGTTCAGAAATACCATAGCTTGATTTTCTTTTCAAAAGTAGCTTCACAATATGAAACATTTGCTAAATTCGTTTTAGGAGGTAGCAGTAGCAGAGTATACACGGTGAAGCTGAAAATCTGAAAGAACACAGTTTACATCTCACAAAACTTTGTATCCTTACTTAAATTTATTTTTTTATTATGAGGACAGCGAGTAGTAAAAAACCTAGGCCTGGTTTAGTTTGTAAAAATTTTCACATCAAACTATCACATCGAATCTTACGGCACATGCATAGAGTATTAAATATAGACGAAAAAAAACTAATTGCACAGTTTGGTTGAAAATCGCGAGACGAATGTTTTAAGACTAATTAGTCCAAGATTAGTCATAAGTGCTACAGTAACTAGCATGCGCTAATGATAAATTAATTAGGCTTAATAAATTCGTCTCGTAGTTTCCAGATAAGCTATGTAATTAGTTTTTTTATTAGTATCCAAAAACTCCTTCCAATATTTCAAAATATCTAATATAACATTCAAAAATTTTCGTTTCGCGAACTAAACACATCCCTACTAATATCTCCCACCTCGGGCCCACAGTACTGACAACCTCGGCAGTCGACACCGGCACACGGAAACGGAGGGTGCATACTCCGTACATTACTCTGATCCAGACTTCCAGTCCACAGGAGTACTAGTACGTTGGGTGGGGGTTGTGTGTGTTTTTGCAAACGTCGGCTGATAAATCATAATTAAAAATATCGTTAACTAATTTATTATAAAAAAATATTATTTATTAATTAAAAAAATACAGTTTATACGACAAGCGAACAGGGCACACATTTCCTGACCAGTGGTTCCGGTATAGTGAGACGGTCACACGGAGACGACGCTGGAAACAACTGCGACACGCACACGCTTCGATCCTCTCCAGCAGTGGAATTGCTGCCTGCCTGCACAAGATCTGGATCTAATCCCTTGCTCAGATGCTATGGAAAGTTCTGTCGCGAGACGAATTTAGTAAGTCTAATTAATTCGTTACGAGTATATATTTACTGTAGCACCAAATTATTAAATCATGGACTAATTAGATTTAAAAAATTCGTCTCGTAAATTAATTTTAATATTTATATTTAGTTTTGTAATTAGTATATATTTAATAATCTAAGTATGTGTGAGACCGCGATTAAAATTTAGAAGATAAACTACACACCCCTTTATACTGCCTCCCTCCTGTCTCGAGATTTAAAGCTAGATTTTTTTTTTCGGAGGGACTGAGGTGATTGAGAGGAATTCTGCTCAGCTTTTTGGATGCTCCCTCGTTTCTAGCCCTGGCTTAGTTGGCAAATTTTTTTGGAAGTGGTACTGTAGTATTTTTGTTGTTATTTGATAATTAGTGTTTAATCATAGTCTAATTAGGTTTAAAAGATTCGTATCATTAATTTTGTCTAAACTGTGTAATTAGTTTTATTTTTTATTTATATTTAATGCTTCATGTATGCGTTCAAAGATTCGATGTGATGGAAAATCTTGAAAATTTTTGCAAAATTCTAGGAACTAAACAGGCACCTGGTTTTTCACACGGGGCAGGCACAGTGGCAGCAGAAAGCGGTGCCTCTTTTTCTGTACTTGGACCGAGCTTGCACCGCAACAGTAGAGCCTGTTTCGCACTCGTACAACATTTTCGTGCATTGCGTTGCGTCCACACGTGCGTGCCTGGGGTTTTGATAACGGAGCCTCCCATTTTGCTTGAATTTCTTCTGCCATGTTTAGTTCACCCTAAATTCCTAACTTGAACACTATGTAAAAAAAACATTCTCGTTACATCAAATTTGTGGTATATGTATAGAGTACTAAATGTTGACGAAATCAAAAATTAATTACACAGTTTGGTTGTACTCTGCGAGACGAACGTTTTAAGCCTAATTAATCAATGATTGGACAAGTATTACTAAATACAAATAAAATGATAGTACAGCTACTGTGCTAGAGTGTTTTTGGCGGTGCCAGATTCAGGCAACTAAGGGCATGTTTAGTTTATCTCAAAACCCAAATTTTTTTACGCAGTATCCATCACATCGAATTTTGCGGTACATGTATGGAGTATTAAATGTAGACGAAAAAAAACTAATTGCACAGTTAAGTGAGAAATCGCGAGACGAAACTTTCGAACCTAATTAGTTCTATAATTAGATACTAATTGTCAAATACAAACGAAAGTTCTACAATAACTAGAACGTAAAAATTTTGAATCTAAACGGAGCCTAAACATGCCTAGTAGGAGTAGCTTTGCTCGATTCCGACGAGAAGAAATGACGTATGCGTTCGGGATCCATACTCGAGGAATCCGAATCACTTTTTTAAGAATCGTTTGTCTCGTTGGCTGAATTTTAATTCAATTCAAAAAAAATTAAAAATTATATATATGTAATTATTCTTTTAAAAAACTAAAATTTTTATGGGCCAAGAACGACTTAATACAACATATTTTAACTTGTTTAACTTAAAAACAATAACTATAAAATTATGGTTACTAGTATAGAGGCGGCAAGAGTCAGAATCACATCGAACAAACTAACTGTCATTTCTCTAGACATAAATACGAGAAATATGATTCACGGGTGAAGGAAACACTTCTGGTCCACCTCATTAAACCATGATTCTACCGATTCCCATAAGAATAAGAATTAAAACTGTTTCTAGTTGCCAACATGACCAATTGCCGGCCGCCGAGTATTTCCCGTCAGAGTCAGACTGAGATCTCTGTTTCCAAATCTTCAAGCGTAAGAAGTGAGTCTATCAACTAATTTGGTGGAAGACGTGATCACGTCCCAATTATCCAAGTTCAAATACTTTTTAACTTGAATTTTATGTCAATTTTTTTATAGAAACACCTAATTCCTTCTAGGTTAGTCACATTTTTAATCCTCATTGAATTAGATTTTTCCATTGGAAGGGTAAATCTTTATAGATGTGTGAAATGTCTTAAATGGCTAGAGATGGTGAATAGCTTATAAAAATTTGAGAAATTTTGCTATTGAACACTAGAAAAACTTTATATATGTTGCTGCACACCGCCAACCGCGTAATCGGCCCAGTACCATTATAAAATTTGCGTTCTTTGCCGATGGACACCGCATCCATTATTTTAATCATTTCCGTATTTGGGGGTGAGAGAAAGCCACCTAAGCGGACGATCTTGCCCTTGGCACTATAGCTGCATACATGGTTGGGTCGAACCAATTCACTTTGGACTGACCCAAGCCTATAAACACCTGCATCGGTTCTCTTCATCCTCCCGTCTCCATCATTCCCGTCCGCACTGCTCCTCGTTGAACGTAACCCTAGATCTCGTAGTCCTGTCCACTGGAGGTCCACCGGAGATGGCTTCGAGCTCGCAATCCACAGCACGCACGTCCTCTATGGCCGCGTTGGAGCCATTTAGGGACGCTGGAGGGATGCTGCCCTTGGTTCCATGCCACAAGTGCGGCACCCAGTTCATCAGCCGTGTGTCACAGAAGACAGGTAGCAAGGGGAAGAGGTTCTACAAGTGCCCTTTGCTGGAGCATGTAAGTGATTTCATTGGTTGATCTGAGTTTGTTGTTCATCATCTTGGTTTGTGATTTGTTTCCTGCGGCTCTACATGTTCTTGTGCAGACTGATTTTGCTTGCGCCGTCTACATGTTTGAAGATGAATATGTTGAGTACTTGGTCCGCAGAGGCATTCTTCCACCATCTTGCAGTCGGATTAGATCCCCAGACCTTTTGAGATATGAAGTTGTGAAGAACGAACCAGCTGACATGATGAAGGTAGCTGTTGAAGAAGTAGAGAAGTGTACTCACATGTTGCAGGCTTCAGTGAAAGATGCAGAGGCAAACTTGAAGGATGCAGCTGATTGCAAGGCCGTGATGTGCAACAAAATTGATAAAATTGGAGAGCGCCTCCTCTTTATTGGCCTTGCAAACCTGGTAGTTGTAGTGCTTGTTCTGCTAGTGTTGTCATTCAAGTGATATTGTAAGTAGCTTAGTAGCTAGCATGTATGGCTGGATGCCAGCACTATCTAATTGTATCTGTGAACAAATTCTAGCAGTCAATGTAATGCCGGTATGGTAATATGTGAAGCAAATGTGCACCTTCTGAATTTATGCAAATATGTCACAGATGCATCTTAGCCAACAATAATTCTGGCATTACATAAGAACTAGCCGATACATTAAGTGTGGCATTACATAACAGGTCCAGCACCACAACATATATTGCTGTTCACATCACAGCAAATAGAAGCCACAATAAATGTGCCAGTTGCATTGTAATGTAATGGGTTGACATGTGAACTCAGAGATATGACATGAGCTGTTATCCTTCAATATCACTATGTGCATTGTCAACCAAGTAACACTAAGCAAAGCAAAGACAGTAGACATAACATCTTAAAGCATGATAATCTTAGAGGTAGCTGACAGTAATTAACATAACATCTTGAAGGTACATGCCTTCACATGTCACAGTACACCTTAAACAACACAAATCGAGTGTCACATGACATCACATGTCAACAAAAGCAATTGTTTTGGACACTTCAATACTTAAACTACTTGTGCTTATCCATGACTAGTTTCTTCTTGGCTGCCATGCTAGTAGTGTTCTTCCTCTTTGGTGTCCTCTTAGTCGTCACCTTGATCTTCTTAGGAGGGGATGAACTTCCATTTGTCATGGCCAACATCCTTTTGTGGCTACAGGTGCAGAACTAAAATATTAGTATGTAGTCTTTGGATATCATAGTTATGTCAAGGCAATAAGGTAAACAGGTATAAGTACCTTCTAGTGTTGGCTGCAGGGCTAGAAGGTGCTGCTGCAGCACTTACAGTGCTTCCTCCAACCTGAGACTGCTGGGTAGAAACTGTAGAAGCTGGCTTGCTTTTCTTTCCCTTGCTTCTTTTGGGCTTAGCTGCTGCAGGAGGAGGTGCATCTGAGTCATACACTGTCTCATTGCAAGTCTTCATCATGTGCCCAAATTGACCACATCTTTTGCACTGCATCTGTCTACGAGTTCCCTTGCCACCTACTTCAGCTCCCTTCAACCTCCTTGTCCTTGGTCGTCCTGCTGATCTTTTAAAAGCTGGAGGCCAAAGTTTAAAGCCTATCTCAACCTTAGGACATTGGCTTCTATCTGTCATGGGATGCACAACCCCTTCATAAGCCTTCTTGAACATGGCTACAGAATAGTACTCATGTACATAATCTTCCACATTCATGTTCGTCAATGCATTGATCAAGCAAAGTGCATGAGTACATGGTAGCCCAGTTATCTGCCACCTTTGGCAGCTACATGATGTGTTGTCCAAATCAACAGTGTGTCTCCAAGTTTTCAATTCCTTAGTAGTACCCTGAATCTCTACTGTGTTGTTAGGTCCTTTGTGTATGACATAATTCAGGTTCCTGCTCCTAGCATTTAGGTCCTTTGTGATGTTAGGTAGAATCCTATCATTTAGCTTCTCTGCAAGTGTCCTTCTCGCTGCATTTTTCTCCATGATCATCTGTCTGATCCTATCCATCAGAGATATGACTGACTGTGACTTCTCCATTCTAATCCAACTATTAAATGTCTCTGTAATGTTGTTTGTTACATAGTCACATTTGCTGGCGTGAGAGAACTTCCATCTGTTCCACAAGTGCTTATGTGTTTGTTCTATCCATTTGATTACATTTGGTGAAGCCTTCTTCATTATGTTGTAATGGTACTCATAATGCTGCTGGTTGTATGCCCTGCTGCATGGCCACAAATGCTTCTTGAACACAACACCTTTGTACCTCTTCTGGAAGTTCTTCACCAAATGCCTCATGCACTCTCTATGCTCAACTCCATTTGAAAAAACCGAAGTCACTGCACTGTCAATTCCTTTACCAGCATCTGTAGAGATTACAAGTCCTGGTGGGGAGCCAATTGCAGTCTGTAGCTTCTCAAAGAACCATTTCCAACTGTCAGCGGATTCTGAACCAAACACAGCATAAGCAACTAGAAACAACCAGTTGTTTCCATCTACTGCTGATGCAGAGGCTAGCTGTCCTCTCCACCTTCCTGTTAGCACTGTTGAATCAACTCCCAAGAAGGGTCTGCATCCATTCAAGAATCCATCAACACATGACTTCAGTGCCACAAACATCCTTGAGAATCTCATCTTGTTTCCCACATTTTCCCATTCAATTTCCACAATGCTACCAGGATTGGTTCTCTCAACCTCTGCCTTGAAACTGAAGGCATCATCGAAACTATCGTTCCACTTGCCATTAATTTCTTCTAGAGCCATCCGTCTGCCATCAAATACCACATAGTATGACAAAGTAATGTTATACTTCTTCTCCAGGTCTTTCTTCAATGCTGCTGCCCCTATTGTTGGTTCCTCTCTGAGGATGTCAATTATCCTGTCCCTCACCCAGGCATTGTTAGCCATACAATTTTGATGCAGTTTGGATATGCTTGGACAAGTATGCTTCTCATACATCTTTATCTGCAAAGCAGTTAAACAACAAAAACAAACATGTTCACAAAATTCACATTTAGTAACCCATTCTATCAGTTCAATAACAAAAATGATTCAATAGCATACCTACCAAGTTTTGCCATCTTGCAACTGAGATGCATGAATCCTCCACTTACACCTCTTCTTCTTGCTCTTTGAACCCTTGTAGATCCCTCTGTAGCTTGTTGACTCACTGTAAAGAGCTATAATTTCAAACTCATTTAGTACTGCAAATTGCCTAATTGCTCTCTTAAAGGTATTCCCATCCTCAAATGTGACCCCACAAGCTATGGTTGGATTTTCTAAGTCAGTGACATGTTCAAAAACTTCACAACCAGCTTCATCATCAACATAAAGATCATCCTTACCACTACCGTCAGAGTCATAAGCATCAACATCTGGACCTGCATTATCATCATTAAGGCCAGACATGTAATAGTTTTCATTATTCACCCCCACATATTCTTCTTCATCTTCTTCCCAAGACACATCATCATCAGCTACCTCCTTTCTTTTCTTCTTTGACCTTGGAACACTTTTCATCTCTCCATCAGTATCAGTGCCACCATCACAAACATCATCACAAGGATCTGGCTCTGCATCATCATGGTCACCTGCTTGAATAGGGGGTTCAAGAGCAGGTATTGCCTCATCAGCATAAACACTCTGACTATATGCAACTGCAACAGTGTCATACACCCCCACATACACAACCAGCTTCCTTAGATCCCAATACATGTCAATAGCATCCATCAGCATGGAGTCAGTACTAAGAGTGGAGTAACATTTTCTCGGCTTGTTGTAAAAACATAGATTCAAGCCCTGATTAGCTCCGCAAGCGACCTTAGCTGCTACATCGTTAGTAAGATCCTTCAAATTCGTAGTGTCCCTATCAACCACTAGTTGGAAATCAGCTGTAAGAGGATTAAGATTCAGAGTGGCCCGCACATCAATCCGGCAGGCGGTACTAATGTCCATCCTAAAAAATGGACAACAAGAAACCATAAAATCCCTAGATTCGGCCCAATAAATACTAAGATGAGCAAGACAAATCCAACCACAACAAGCAAACGGGGAAAAAGGAAACAAGAGAAAAGGGGAAGAACAGGGCGTACCCTTCAGGAACCCATGCTAGATTGAGCCCCTTCGAAGGGGAATCTACACTTGGCCGCAAGCGCTTCACTTTTCCCGACGACACCATCCTTAGACGTCCATCAAACCACGGGCGCGAGCCGTGCCGGAGGAGGCGGCGGAAGCCAGGTCATCGCCGGAGCTTCGTGGATGCGGTAAGAGATGCGGCGGCGCCTGTGGCTGAGTGCGAAGGGGTTAGGGTTTAACAAAGGGGATGTGTGCCTTTGACCGACGCAGTCTGGTTCAACCAGGGGCATCGAGCGTCATTTTCAAAATTTTCTCTCTCCAAAATGACAGAAAAGAGTAAAGTAATGACTGCGGTGTCTTCTGCCAAATAAACCGTGATTCATAATGGTACTGAGCCAATAAGTGAGTTGGCGGTGTCCGGCGGCAAATAACGCCATTCTTCAGTGTCCCTGAGCAAAATATCCCTAAAAATTTCTATAAATACACTAGAGCAAGAGGTTAGTACACTAAATGGCGAAATGCAATTTTGCTCTAGCTCTACAAGGATTGCAAGCCACCTATTCAACAATTCTAGTTGCTATGATCACTAGGCACAAATAATGGCTATGTCACTACTCACTAAGAGCTCTCAACAAGTCTACACTAAAGAGCTCCATTAGGTGATACTAAACTAGCAAGCAACCAAGCTCTCAAAACTAGTTACACTAAAGAATTTGTTATAACTATTTTGCAAGTAAGTAAAAGAAATAAGTGGGATGTTTATACCGCCATGTAGAGGGATGAACCAATCACAATATGATCACCAATACAATCACCGGGAGAATGCCAATGGCAAGAGACAAACGATTTTTCTCCCGAGGTTCACGTGCTTGCCGGCACGCTAGTCCCCGTTGTGTCGACCAACACTTGGTGGTTCGGCGGCTAAGACGTGTTGCACGAACCTCGTCCACATAATTGGACACCGCAAGAACCTACCCACAAGTGTGGTAGCTCAATGACATGAGTAATTTACTAGAGTTGCCTTTGGCGCTCCGCTGTGGAAGGCACAAGATCCCTCATAAGCAACCGATCGAGGCCAGAGGCAATCACCAACTCCGCTCAATGATCCTCCAATCACCGGGCCATCTAGGTGTCGAGAAACACCAAGAGTAACAAGCTCACAACCAGCCCAAATCACCCAACTAGTGCCACAGGATGATGCAACTCAATGCAATGCACTAGAGGCTCTCCAATCTAACTCAATATGATGAACTCAAGTGAACAAGTGAGTGGAGTGTGTTGCTCAGCTTCTAAAGGGTTTGCACAAGTGTATGAGGTGCCAAGAGAGTGGCCAAGGCCAGCCACACCGTCTATTTATAGCCACACAAGCAAATAGAGCAGTTATACCTCTTGGAGCTGTCTATGCGGGGGCACCGGACACGGCGGTGGCACACCGCCCCTGGGGTGGCGGTGCCCCAACGGTCACTTTCCAATGGCTAGAAAACTAGCCGTTGGTCACTGGACATGGCATGGTGGTGGCATCGCCCAAGGGGTGGCCGTGATCATCCCAGCCAAGTCCCCAAAACCGGCCCTCTCTAGAAAAATAGGGCAGTGCACCGCCATCATCCTGGCGATGACCTTCCTTGCTTGTGCCTGTCTCTAGAAGGAAACAGCGGTGGCACCGAACAACCCATGGCAGTGACCAGGCGGTGCACCGTCGCGCCCATGGCGGTGTACACCGGCATGTCCAGTGACCACCCCAAACTAGCCACTCTTGCCCCTTCTCTGCCAGGTCTAGGTGGGCGCCAGCACACGGGTGACGGTGCACCAAACAAGGGGTGGCGGTGCCACCCAGGCACCACCACAAGCTCTTCGAGTTGCAAACTTTGTCACGTTTTGATCCACGTCAACTCGAGCTACTCCCCACAAGCGATGCTAACTTTCAAAGTGTTTTCTCAAAACATGTTAGAGCCAAGTTAACATTTCTCAAAATATTTTCAATAAATATTTTCGCTTGCTCTCCGATGTGCACTAGGCCTAAATGCAATGCATGAAGTCCAACACCAAGTGGCACTAGATGACCGAATTGTCAAGTTAAGAACCCATTTTAATAGTACATCCATCTACCCTAAACGTGATCACACTCTCTATAGTGTCTTTATCACTGAAACAAAACCCCTAATTATACTTTTGCCTTGATCTTCATAGGGTTTTGTTTTTCTCTTTCTTCTTTTCTAAGTTGAGCACTTGATCATCATCACATGTGGCCATCTCATCATTTAATGTGATCAACATCTCCATTTGAGTGCCACCATGCTTCACAACTTGGATTGCACCAACCTAGCTTATATCACAACTCATGACAAGGGTTAGTGCATAGGTTTTATCAATTATCCAAAACTAAACTAGGGCTTTCAATCTCTCCCTTTTTGGTAGTTGATGATAACCTATTTACAAAGATATCCAATAAAATCTTTTTGGATTCATGTTGCTTGCCCAAGCATATTACCATGTGTAAAGGTTATGGACAAGTTTCATAAACCCAAAATTGGTAGCATTAGCTCCCCCTACATATGTGCTAAGAGTTTGGATTTAAAAGCTTGCACATATGCATAGATTAGGAAGTGTGGGGAAGTAATGTCTACCAAATGATGCGAAGGTGTAAAGAATGGACCTTTGAAGCATGATACCAATCGGAGTTGCCATTTGTACACCATCCTTAGCACCACTAGTAACTAGACATTCACAAAAGCTAGAAAACCCCATGAGATCAAAATTATATGAAAGGGTCTAGTTTTTACAAGATAAGCACAAGTCTAGTTACTCTTCCTATGCATCCTAATGCTTCATTCATCATTCAAGTTACTACTAGCATACACCACACAAGCATGGATATGGAATATAAAACTTGTGCCATGCAAGCAAACATATGTAATGCACATACAAATGCAACATACAAGTTTATGAGCTTGCTCCCCCTACTTGTGTGCTTCAAATTTTAATTGATCCCCTTACAATGTCATTTCATTTGTTTGCTCCCCCTATCTCTTACTATCTTTGTGAATTTCTCTCCCCCTTTGTCAACAATTAGCACAAAAGGTGAGTTCAAATTTTGGATAGGTTGGGGTGAAGCCATGTAAAGTAAGGATCATTTTCCTAATTTGGTTCAATCTAGATCACTTGCAAAAGATATTTAACTCGGTTTGATCCAAGGGAAAGCTTTTTCACACCTCTAAATAAGGTTTATCATGCGCCATGTTGAGTTAAACACTTATAGTTCATTTTCTAGATTAAACACTAGGTTCACAAGCCCACAAACATGTCATATGCTACCACTAGATCATTTCAAGCATATAAGCAATAGTGGTACCACACAAGCATCAAATTCATTTGATTTTCATGAATGGGCCTAAGACATGTGAGGAATGACTAGATGCACTATATAAGTCCTTAACAAATGATGAATGACATGTCAATCAACTTTACCTTGCATTTCTTGAAGGAGAGGCATGTCATATAACGAGGGTGCATCAACACATTTGAGAAGTCAAGTATGTTCAATTCATTACTTAGCTTGCAAAACCTCTTCTCATCAAGTGGCTTGGTGAATATATCGGCAAGTTGATCATCGGTGCCAACACTCGCAATGCATATGCCTCCTTTTTGTTGGTGATCTCTTATGAAGTGATGACGGACATCTATGTGCTTTGTTCTTGAATGTTGAACCGGGTTGTTGGTGACCTTCACGGAACTTTCATTATCACAAAGCAATGGCACTTGTTTGAACTTGATTCCAAAATCATTCAATATAGCCTTCATCCAAAGTAATTGAGCACAACAACTACAGACCAAAATGTACTCTGCTTCGGCAATTGAAAGTGCTACACTATTTTGCTTCTTTGATGACAAAGATACAAGTGATCTTCCCATTAGTTGACATGTGCCCGATGTACTATTTCTCTCAACTTTGCATCCCACATAATCGGAGTCCGAATATCCAATCAATTCAAATCTTGCTCCTTTGGAATACCATAATCCAACATTTTATGTATGCTTCAAGTACCTCAATATTCTTTTGGTTACCTTCAAATGGCTCTGTCTTAATGAGGCTTGAAATCTAGCACACATGCATACACTAAACATCACATCCGGCTTTAATGCGGTCACATAGAGTAGACTTCCAATCATAGACCGATATATCTTTTGATCCACCATGTTGCCACTAGCATTACTATCCAAGCTTCCATTTGTCTCCATTGGTGTACTAATAGCTTTAGCGTCATCCATTCTAAACTTCTTGAGCATGTCTTTGATGTACTTGCCTTGACTCACAAATGTGTCATTCTTCAATTGCTTGATTTGAAAACCAAGGAAGTAACTATGCTCTCCAATCATGGACATCTCAAACTCACTTGCCATTATCTTTCCAAACTCCTCACAAAAATCTTGATTGGTTGATCCAAATATGATATCATCAACATAGATTTGCAACACAAACAAGTCATTGCCTAGCTTCTTAGTGAAGAGAGTGGTGTCAACCTTTCCCGTCTTAAATCCCTTAGAGAGTAGGAAATCCCTCAATCTCTCTTACCATGCTCTAGGTGCTTGCTTCAATCCATACAAAGCCTTTCTCAACTTATAGATATGGTTGGGTTTCTTCTCATCTTTAAAACCTAGAGGTTGCTCAACATACACAAGCTCATTGATGTACCCATTTAGAAATGCACTTTTCACATCCATTTAGTACAACTTGATGTTGTGGGCACAAGCATAAGCTAACAAGATCCTAATTGCTTCCAATCTTGCAACCGGGTCATATGTTTCTCTAAAGTCAAGACCTTCAACTTGAGTGTAACCTTGAGCCACTAATCTTGCTTTGTTCCTTACAACTATCCCATCTTGATCTTGCTTGTTCTGAAAGACTCACTTGATTCCAATCATATTATGATCCTTAGGCCTCTCAACTAACTCCCATACTTGATTTTTTGTGAAGTTGTTTAGCTCTTCATGCATAGCATTTACCCAATCAATATCCAATAAAGCTTCATCGATCTTCTTGGGTTCAATGGATGACACAAATGAGAAATGTTCACAAAATGATGCCAATCTTGATCATATTTGCACATCTCTTGAGATATTACCAATTATAGAATCCAATGGATGAACTCTTGCAACATTTGTTGGTTGGAGCACTTGCACTTGATTGCTTGTATTTGATTGATCATTTGGTTGAGATGATATACTAGCCACTTGTTGATTTTGCATTTGAGATGATGAACTAGCTTGACTTGTATCAACTTGCACATTTGAGTAAGCGAGCACTTGATCTTTGTCATCTTCAACTTCAATCACCGCTCTAGGCCTTATGTCACCAATATCCATATTCTTCATTGCATTAACCGATTGAGTGCTTCTCACATCATCTAAATTCTCATTTTCCTCTTGAGAACCCTTGGCTTCATCAAATTCCACATCATGAACCTCCTCAAGAGTACCACTAGCCAAATTTCAAACTCTATAAGCCTTGCTAGTAGTTGAGTAACCAAGCAAGAAACCTTCATCACATTTCTTCTCAAACTTGCTCAATATCGTGCCTTTCTTCAATTTGTAGCATTTGCAACAAAAAACCTAAAAGTATGCAATATTGGGCTTTCTATCATTCAAGAGCTCATAAGGTGTCTTCTCCTTCAATGGATGACAATAGAGTCAGTTGCTATAGTAGCAAGCCATGTTGATTGCTTTGGCCCAAAATGAATGACTCACATTGTACTCACTCAACATTGATCTTGCCATGTCAATCAAGGTTCTATTCTTCCTATCAACTAGGCCATTTGATTGAGGAGTGTACTTGGTCGAGAATTGATGCCTAATTCCAAACTCATCATATAAAATCATCCACTCTTGTGTTCTTGAATTCACTTCTATTGTCACTTCTCACTTTCTTAATGGTTGTTTCAAACTCATTATGAATTCTCTTGATGAATGTCTTGAAGGTTGCAAATACATCACTCTTGTCAATAAGAAAGAACACCTATGTATATCTAGTGAAATCATCCACAATCACAAATCTATATTTGTTTCCACCAATGCTAGTGTATGTGGTTGGTCCAAACAAGTCCATGTGCAATAACTCAAATGCCTTGGATGTGCTCAACATGCTCTTCTTAGGATATGTGTTGCCAACTTGCTTTCCGGCTTGACATGCACTACATAGATTATCCTTCTCAAATGTGACATCTTTCAAGCCTCTAACTAGATCATACTTAATCAACTTGTTCAATTGTTTCATTCCAACATGACCAAGCCTTCTATGCCATAACCAACCCATGCTAGACTTAGTGAGCAAACATATTGACAATTGAGCTTCTCTAGCATTGAAATCAACCTAGTATAGATTCTCATATCTAAATCCTTTGAATATCAAGTTAGAGCCATCTATACATATGATCTCTACATCATCAACTCCAAATATACACTTGAAACTAAGATCACAAAGTTGAGCTACCGACAATAGGTTGAAGTTCAAGCTCTCTACAAGTAGCACATTAGAAATGCTCAAGTCATTGGATATTGCAATCTTACCAAGCCCTTTGACTTTGCCTTTGCCATTATCACCAAATATTATACTATCAATCCCATTGTCATCATTTGAGTTGATTGAATTGAACATTCTTGAATCACCGGTCATGTGTTGTGTGTGTGATAGAACCGCCTAATCTAATGCCCTCTTAAGAGTACTTGTCTTCCATTAGACATGAAGTACCCAAGAGAGTGCACTAAATCGTGCTATTCCATCGAGCACACCCCAAGGGAAGAACTCAAAAATCCACAATTTTCCGTCAGGGTCATAAATGAGAGAATAAAGCTTACCACATATTTAGCCATTTCTTACATCACTTAATTACCGTAGAAGAATATTACCTCAATTGATTATAACAGCGGAATATAATAATGTTATCAGAGCTTTCAGCGGAAATGTATATAACGACAAGTTTAAGCGCTAACATGAGGAACATTTATATACATGGAATGATAACAGACTGTAAGTCTTTTCCTTTGCAAAAATATTTTGTGACAATTTGAATAAACTCTATGTCAGCAACGGACGGAAATCCTCACTGAGCCCACCAGGAGGTTTTCACACATAAAAGTCATCTATGTATCCTCCGGTCACCTGCAATAGGGGGAATAAAACCCTGAGTACTCGATTGTACTCAACAAGACTTCTCGATAGGAGGAAAATAAAAGACTCTAAGGATATGCAAGGCTATCTGGCTTGTGAGTTATTGCATCTGCAGGAAGCATTACTAAACGTGCGTCCTTATATTTAATGTTATTAGCAGTCATCATTAGTTCATTAACTAACCATTCTATGTAAGCACCTATGCTACTTTCAAGCATGTGATAAGCAATCAGAACCATTTTACCATCTTTCATACTCCAGTTCTTACTACGGTGCTAGACCATAGCCAAGTCGTACCGTCTCATAGAAACGGCGATTCACGAATCAATGTATCCTAGCTGGGTACCTTGAAACACATGCCCCATTTGTACCCCAGGCACAAACCGAACTAACTCGTCCCACTCCTGTTAAGGGGTCTAGGTCCCCGTCCAAACTTGGACTCCAAGCCCCCAACACCAGAGACCCAGTCTCAGTATGGTGCTTAGACCTCCACCTAATACCCGCCCCTAAAAGTCGGTCCAGAAAGAGCCAGAACCCATGACAAGAGAGTGATAAATCATCCCGCTCCCATAAGCATGTATGTGCTCAGGATAATAAGTCTATGACCTGACTACCATCCACAACAACGGATGGTCCTTAATCGACACAGGCCGAACAAGTGCAACCGGAGCCTCTCTCGATTGCCCAACCACAAATCCAGATCCAAAGTACAGTTCTGCTCGGTCCCCAATTATCATCCTGATATCTGTTCCATGTGATAGTTTATAATAATGACAATAATAATGCCTTTCCTATCTCTCGCGAGTGATAGATAATCACTCGACTTCTACCGGGTCCTATAGCATAGCAATCTACACGATCCTGATATACTAGTAGGACTCATAGGATAAGGATATATATATGCAGGTGGTTTTCATTCAACTCTTTAAAACTTAATGCACAAGCATAAAATAAAGTGTAGAATAATAGGGGTTATGTACTGGAGCTTGTCTGGGTAAGATATAACTAAAAGTTAGTATTCCATCATGGCGACACAATCATCGGGCACCATCTTTTCCGCTACTTCGGTTGACTCCATGTTCATCATGTTTCCTATTATGACATACGTGGATGCAACGCAGAGACGTAAATGATCAACGACAACTGCAACTCTTATCACACGATTACGCTTCTCAAGCTAACGAGCTAGCTCTAATGACTAACGTACTAAGCCACGTATCTACGTTGTCGAACAAGGTACTATTTGTCCACAAGTGTTTAAGTTATAAAATCCCTAGGTGTTTCTTTATTTCATTTTATTGATTTAATATATATTTGAACTAGGGCTCAATAACTATTTTAGCAAACTAATTATTATGGAGCTACAAAAATTACAGTGAGCACCTAATAATATTAGGAATTTACTATGAAATTTTTAGAGCCAACACTATCACCAATTTATTACAAAATTCCTACAAGTTTATATCCTAACAATATTAAGCATCTCAAATTAATTAGCGAACTTCTAAAAATATTATGCAACTAGGTGAACAAGATATACGAGCAGATAGATCATGATTTTAGGATCTAACAAAATTAGTTTCACAATTTTTGGTCAACTACACAAATTTATAATGAATTTACAAGATTGCCTTAGAAACTAAATTAGAAAATGCTTAGAAAAAGTAAAAGGCCGGTGGCAACTAATTCAGCCCAGCAGCTCCTCGGCCTAGCGCAGAACGTGGACGCGTGCCAGCAGGCCAGCCCAATTGGCCCGCTGCGCGAGCGCATCTGCACATTAGCAAAAGAGCCCCCGTGTTTTTAGACAATCAAACGATACAACACAACACTATTCCCACATACTCAAGCTTTGCACAAGGCACCTTGAGTTGTGTCGTCTTTGCAACGGGGTGGTCCACAGCGTCCCTGCGCGGTACCGAGCAAAAGGGACCCATTCTAACCAAGCTAAGGGACCGACCACCATCTACAGTTCGGACGACGACGATGGTAGCAGTGGGATACTGGGAGGTGCCCTAGGATACGCTACAGCGATAGGCGGTGGTTCGCGATGATGGTGCGGCTGTTTCGGTGAGCGAGGAGGACGGAGAAAGAGTAGAAGAGGTGCGCGAGCACCAATGTCATACCACTAGAGCATCCAATGCGTTGATGAGGATGGAGAAGCCCTGTGTGGCACTGGCCACGTACGAGCGGCAGAGGCGGTTGCATACCGAGGTGGGCATGGTCATGTCAGCTCACTTCTGGCTGGATCTTCAGTGGAGCTAGGGCGAGCACCGACACCAGGGGATTAAGACGAGTCTAAAGCCGACTTGAATTGAACAGAGACCAAGCATATAGACTTACCCCCAAAACATGCCATACTACGGCGGCGAGATGACTGGCGGTCACGAAAATCCGAGCTTGTCCTTGCTGGGGCATGGCATGGCCTTGATAGGGGTTGCCTGGCTAACTGACTCCCTATGCTACGTACTGATGCGAGGAATCAGACTGTGAAGCCCTGAGCTAAGCGAATCAATGGGTGGAGAGCGTGTTGCTCTTGTCGTGGTCATGTCATGGAGAGGCACACGAGTGAGCATGAGCAGATTAAGATAGGCGGCTTCGATTGATAGTTGCAATACGAGCACATGCACACGGGTGACGAGATAGGGGAGGGCTTGGTGCGACGCACTTGAATTGGAGTGGCCAGACTTGAGCAGGGCTCACCGACATTGGCTAGCGGGGCAAGACGAGGCAGGGAGGTGTCCCATCGCCATTGTGATCGGGATCATCGGCCTAGGCGCGACGAGTAGTGGAACACGCTCGGGGGTTCGACGTGGTAGGTGGATCAAAGGGTGAGGCAGGCGCCACATTGGCCGAGCAACGACCACCGCAGCCAAGGCTTACCCTATGCGCGGCATCACGGCTAGCCACCCGAGCATGATGCACACGTAGCAGCGGGAGCCAGGCACAGCCCGACGCACACGTAGTAGCGGGAGCCAGGCCGCAGCTAGACGAGACCGGCCAACGCTAGGCCATAGGCGCTACGCGGCATCACCCAGGCGCGTGAGCTGGCCAGCGGCAGCAGCCTAGCCATGGCCTGAGCATGGCGTCAGCAGTGCCCATGCGCGCGGTGACCATGAACTTAGACCAAGAGGTAGCAACTGGTGATGTGCACGCATTTTAAAGTGAAGCAAAAGCTGCTAACGATCACGATTGAGGTTCAACTAATTCCCCTAACCTAAAGCCAGCAATACTAGCTATCAAGCAGACCAATCGCCATAAGCAAGAAGCAACTAGAGAAGGTGATAAAAGAATGCCAACATGAGCTCGCCACGATGAACGCCAGTT
Organism: Miscanthus lutarioriparius; assembly: GCA_904845875.1. Classification (NCBI taxonomy): domain Eukaryota; kingdom Viridiplantae; phylum Streptophyta; class Magnoliopsida; order Poales; family Poaceae; genus Miscanthus; species Miscanthus lutarioriparius. Next base: position 29,124,491 of record CAJGYO010000015.1, read on the forward strand.
CGCGAACAAAGCGCCAACATGGTTTCAACACGTTTTGATGATGTTTGGGCAATTTTTAAGAGGGCAACGTGACACCCAACACCACTACCACCTATACCATGCTCAAGTACTTACTTAGAGGCAACCAACAGTACAAGAACATGAAGCTAGTGTTTAAACAATTTAGGTACAATTTGAATGCCAAAATGGCACTGTCTCCTTCCTTTTTAGACTTAGAAGAGGCAAGGATTCAGTTTGAACTAAACAAACCATTAGCACTTTTGCCACCATTTTTTTAAAAGCTCTAAACTTTATTAACTTCAACCAACAATTACTTCATGCAATAGTCCATACTTTATACTAAACCATAGGAACAAAATATTTAAGCACTATTTAATTATTTCGCCCACAATAAATCACCAAAAATAGTACTTTAAACGTAAGTTCAAGTATTTGCCGACTTAACGAAAAGAGCTTATCTTAACTTTAAATTTGATTTTTGAGCTCCAAGAGCACTAGTTAACAATATTTATTTTGATTTTTCTCAACCATAAAAGTGAGTCACATAGAATATGTTTATCATTTCCTGTGCGCTTTAAATTTCAAAACCCGAGAACTTGTTTTGCTAATTTCTCTTATGCCTTAATCTTGATGCTGAACAAGTTCGTAACACCAGGGGTGTTACAGTGTGCACCCACTATCAAGCATCCAATGCCTTCATCCGTCTTTATAGTTTACCTATAAAAGAAAATCAATTCTTTTTAGGTACTCAAACTTGTTTGGGTCCTTGAAGGTTAGTTACTAAGGTCTTTGGAATCCAAATAGTTTTCTTCTTTGAGCCCATAGTAGGTGCACCAATGAACTTAGCCTTCACACCATTCATACCCTTGGTAAGCATGTAACAAGAATCAAAACAAATTGAGGATACATTAGCATTCTTCTTGTTCTTGTTCTTTATGCAAGATTGCTCTAAGTGCCCTACTTGCTTGTATCTATTGCAAAACCGACCATTGCTCTTCACAAATCTAGCTTTGGGAGTAGCAAAGGCTGCCTTGCCTTTCTTGAGATATAGCCTAATCCCTCTTTGTTAAGAGAGAACTGTTGGCTACCCAAGCACTTTAGCATGCCGGGCCTCACCGCCATAGGCCTTGCCTAGGGCATGAGTGAGCTCATCCACCTCTCTCTTGAGAGTCTCATTCTCAACCATTAGTGAGGCATTACAAGTGAAACCATCACTAGTAGTAGAGGTAGGAGTGGTAGCGGTGGTGGATGATGAGCTACAAAAAGGGTTAGTAGGAGCAACAACAATAGGTTCATAAAATGATTCTTCAATAATGTCACATGTTACGCCCACATCACGTGATACTATAACCCTTTCCTTATCTTGTTCAAGAAGCAAGGAGTGAGCCTTTTCAAGCATGGTGTGAGCTTTGCCAAGCTTCTCATGGGCTTCCACTAGCCTCTCATGAGTTGCATTGAGCTTATCAAAGGATTGCTCAAGAGCACTAAGTTTCTTTTGCAATTCTTTACACTTCTTGCTTTTCTTGTTAATTATTGAGTCAGCTTGTTCTAGCATATTCATTAGTTGTTCATTTGAGAATTCATCATCGTCACTATCATTTTCACTCTCATCATATTTCACCTTGGATCCCTTGGCCATGAAGCATGATGGAGTGTCAAATAGTGAATGCTTGTTGCTGATAGCAATGCTTGTTAGAGCCTTCTTCTTGGATGCCTTGTCATCATCACTTGAATCATCATTAGTGGAGGCATCACTATCCCATGTGACAACATAGGATCCACCCTTCTTCTTCTTCTTAAAGGTCATCTTCTTCTCTTTCTTCTCCTTCTCTTTCTTGCTCATCTTGTTCTCATTATCCTCATTGTCACTATTGTAGGGACAATCCACTACAACATGATCGGGTCTCTTGCATTTGTAGCATAACCTCACATACTCCTTGTTCTTAAAGTGATCTCTTCTCTTACTTGCACCATAGCCTTTCTTCTTCATCATCTTGCCAAACTTGCGCACAAATAGAGCTAGTGTTTCATCATCACTATCATCATGAGAGCATTCTTCATCACTTGATTCTTCCTTCTTAGCCTTGCCCTTGCTCTTGTTCTTGGATGATGAAGTGTCGGCCTTGAATGCCACACTCTTCTTATTCTTCTTCTTGTCTTCCTCCTTCATAAGCTCTTCACCATCACTATTGTATTGGTCCACGGTCATCACATCACCAAGCACCTCATTTGGAGTGACATCCTTCAATCTATCTCTAAAGATGATAGTTCTCAATGTCTTGAATCTTTTTGGCAAACACATCAAGAACTTATGAGAGAAGTTCTCATCCTTCACCTTCTCACCCAAACTCTTGAGATCATTGATGATGACTTATAGCCTATAGAACATCTCTGGAATGGACACATCATCCTTCATCTTGAAGTTTGATAGCTTGTCTTCGACCATATAGAGCTTGGCACTTTTTACCACTGAAGTGCTCTCATATGTTTCTTGTAGTCTCACCCAAACTTCACTTGCCTTCTTAAGATCTTTGATTTGCTCAAACACCTTTGAATCAATGCCATTGTATATTGTGTTGAGTGCCATAGTGTTGCATTGCTTATTGATCTTGTCATTGTCGATGAGATTGGTAGGGTCAATGATCACAAACTCATTCTCTACCACATCCCACACCTTGTCATTGATTGAACCAAGGTACATCTTCATCTTTCTCTTCCAATAATCAAAAGATGTGCCATCAAAGAACGGTGTTTTACCCCCAACATGGTTGAACACTATTTAAACCATATTTTGCACCGAAGGTTGTTAAGCCTTGAATCAAACGGTGACCACGGCTTCGATACCACTGGAAAGGTCCTAAATGGCTAGAGGGGGGTGAATAGCCTATAAAAGTTTCTACAAATACACTAGAGCAAGAGGTTAGTTCACTAAATGGCAAAATGCAATTTTGCTCTAGCTCTACGAGGGTTGCAAGCCACATATTCAACAATTCTAGTTGCTATGATCACTAGGCACAAACAATGGCTATGTCACTACTCACTAAGAGCTCTCAACAAGTCTACACTAAAGAGCTCCACTAGGTGATACTAAACTAGCAAGCAACCAAGCTCCAAAAACTAGTTACACTAAAGAGTTTGTTACAACTACTTTGCAAGTAAGTAAAAGAAATGAGTGTGATATTTATACCACTGTGTAGAGGGATGAACCAATCACAATATGATCACCAATACAATCACCGAGAGAATGCCAATGGCAAGAGACAAATGATTTTTCTCTCGAGGTTCACGTGCTTGCCGACATGCTAGTCCCCGTTGTGTTGACCAACACATGGTGGTTCGGCGGATAAGAATCTACCCACAAGTGAGGTAGCTCAATGACATGAGCAATTTACTTGAGTTGCCTTTGGCGCTCCGCCAAGGAAGGCACAAGACCCCTCACAAGCATCCAATCGAGGCCAGAGACAATCACCAACTCCGCTCAACGATCCTTCGATCACCGGTCTATATAGGTGTCGGCAAACACCAAGAGTAACAAGCTCACAACCAGCCCAAATCACCCAACTAGTGCCACAAGATAATGCAACTCAATGCAATGCACTAGAGGCTCTCCAATCTCACTCAAGATCATGAAATCAAGTGAACAAGTTAGTGGAGTGTGTTGCTCAGCTTCTAAAGGGTGTGCACAAGTGTATGAGGTGCCAAAAGAGTGGCCAAGGCCGGCCACACCCTCTATTTATAGCTACACAAGCAAATAGAACCGTTATACCCCTTGGAGCTGTCTACACGGGGGCACCGGGCACAGCGGTGGCACACTGCCCCTGGGGTGGTGGTGCCCCAACGGTCACTTCCCAATAGCTTTGGTCACCGGACATGGCATGGCGGTCGCCGCCCTAGGGGTGGCGGTGACCATCCTAGCCAAGTCTCCAAAATCGGCCCTCTCTGGAAAAATAGGGCGGTGCGCCACCATCACCCTGACGGTGACCATGGCGGTGACTATTGATGGTAGTTCACAAACATTATAAACCATCAATATAACATGTATAAGTGCATAAATATAATCACCAATGAAGGTTTAGGGGTTTAAACTAACAAATTCCACGAGTTTTGGTGAATCTGTATTTTCTGTAGGTTTTATGTAGAAAACCGTCAAGGTGGACCTACATGTCAGATTTAATTGCGCTTATCCACAACGAAATGGATACCAGAAGACTCTAGAAGACTCGAGAGGACTCCACACCAAAGCGAAGGGCGAGACGCTGCCAGGTGGGGTCGGCCACCTGTATGTCGCCCGGCCCCTAGTGCCCCTAGTGCCCACCTGTCAGCCCCTCATTGTTATGTTGGTTGTCCACCGCCTCCTAGGTTACATCTACACCGTCCTTTAAGTCGGTTTGATCCAAGGGCTCACGTTGGACGCTCCGGCATATATATAGCAGCCCCTGTCCCCCTAAAGAGGCATAAGTCATTTGAGAAGACAGAAACCCTAATCATCCTTAGAGCTCCACCAAATTTTAGGGCATAGCTAGTTAGGCTAGGTCTAGAGGGAGGCAAGCAGGCTTCGCTTGGATTCCCGATCTTGTCAAGAGTGTGGTGTGGTATAATCTTTGTACCCTTCTCTTTTGTATCTCCATTACTTTTATATGCTAGTTACAATTGTTATGACAATATCAGTATTTATCTTATTCATGTTCTTTGTTATAATGTTCATGATCTACTTTGATTATATGCTTAGTATAGTTGGATTATCATTATGTTCATGCATAAGTTCGTATAGCGCTCACTCTAAGTATCCATGGGTGGGTGGTCGATATTGTGTAAGCGTGGTGCTTATACGTTGTTTATCTGCGAATACACCATATATTCTGGGTCATGTGGTACATCGTGGATGTGACACTCCTGTTGAGTCCTTTGTAGTCGACTCCCCGAATATAGGCGCACATAGGGTTCAGTTACGAAGGAAGAGCAAGCTCTGTTCTTAATCTTAGTAATATCCCTTATGTGTAGATATGACGATGATCTTATCATTGATTTACTAGGTATAATTGCACTAATTAATGTATGCTTTGACTTGTAATTAAGAATGACTTAGGAATTATTTCTCTAATATTCTACCTGACCATGCTAATACCATATAAAGGAGTATTCTGAGTGATTTGTTATTATCATTGATCAATACTTATTATATATATATATATATAATAAGTATTGATCAATGATAATAACAAATCACTCAGAATACTCCTTTTACTTCTCCTATGACTTACCCCTGTTATTTGTAGAATATTGGTTATGATTTACTTCTCTTTCAATAGTATAAGTTATCAATACATGTTCATACTAGACCTTCCCTATGGACAAAATATAAATAATAATACATGAAATACTCTCGGGTAAAATGTTACAATGGTATATTATCTATGCGCTTGCAGGTCCTTTTCATTCATAAATTTATTTATTCTTCCTAGTCACATAATTAATATTCTAGTAGTAATGCTATGTATTACCAACAAGTATCTCTGATATCATCACTAGGGATGAAAAACTAGTAAAATTAGGAGATATAGGTTTATAATAGGTGGCTATTTAAAAACAAGTGACACGTTAATAAATACCAACAAGCATTTCTGGTGCTGTTGCTAAGGACTAGATTTAAAACTCCATTCTTAGTAGTGACGCTAAGAAATGTCAACAGTTACCTTCCTCGCTTGCGCCTGTCTCTTGAAGAAAACGGCGTTGGCACCGGATAGCCCATGGCGGTGACCAAGCGGTGCACAATCGTGTACACCAGCATGATCGGTGACCACCCCAAACTAGCCACTCTCGGACCTTCTCTGCCAGGTCCAAGTGGTCACCGCCACAGGGGTGATGGTGCACCGGACAAGGGGTGGCGGTGCCACCCAGGCATCACCACAAGCTCTTTTAGTTGCAAACTTTATCGCATTTCGATCCACGTCAACTCGAGCTACTCCCCGCAAGCGAGGCTAACTCTCAAAGTGTTTTCTCAAAACATGTTAGAGCCAAGTTAGCATTTCCTAAAATATTTTCGAGAAATATTTTTGCTTGCACTCCGATGTGCACTAAGCCTAAATGCAATGCATGAAGTCCAACACCTAGTGGCACTAGATGACCGAATTGTCTAATTACGAACCCCTCTTAATAGTACGACCATCTACCCTAAATGTGATCATACTCTCTATAGTGTCTTGATCACTGAAACAAAACCCCTAGTTATACCTTTGCCTAGATCTTCATAGGGTTTTGTTTTTCTCTTTCTTCTCTTCCAAGTTGAGCACTTGATCATAATCACATGTGGCCATCTCATCATTTCATGTGATCAACATCACCATTTGAGTGCCACCATGCTTCACAACTTGGATTGCACCAACCTAACTCATATCACAACTCATGACAAAGGTTAGTGCCTAGATTTCATCAATTATCCAAAACCAAATTTAGGCTTTCAATGTGTTTGGCTTCCTGGCTATCCCTCTAGGAAGCCTCCATTTAGCCAACTTGAGCCTATTTGGTTGACTGAGCAGGCCTTTTATATTAGCCTGGCCTCAACAGACCACCAATAGGCCTTTACCTTGGCTAGATGGAAATGAAGAGGGCAAGCGCTTCCGCTAGACCAGGCTCCCTCTAGCACTCGGACCTGCTTCTCTCACCTCCTGGTCGACAGCAACACGTACTCCTCTTGTCGCCCCTTCGACCTCGCGCGGCGGCAAACTCACGCGGCAAGGGGCTCGCAGTGCAGCCACGAGCTCATGTGACATCTGCCCGGCGGTGGTTTCCCACGACAAATTGGCGGTGGCCGCATCTGGTCCTCCTCCTCCGTGCATGCAGGCCCACCATCGTCGAGTTCCTCAGCCTCTGCCACCGTCAAGATGCAAGCCAGGTGTGTTGCAGCCATGGTCCTATGGCAACATACAAGCCAGGTGTGTTGCAGCCATGGTCCTATGGCAATGAGATGAATAGAGACAATGATGGTGATGGAGGTTAGGTCACCAAGGCAGAGAAGAGATAATAGTATCAAATAATCCAGGCAACCAAACAAAAACTAACTTATCGAGACTTAGCTAGCACATGACAGCACTAGGAGAACCATAAATTATACTACTACATCCTCTAAACCCATAAACAACTCTGGTCCCTCTGCTAGTCATTAGAAAATAACTTTTTCTTCTTAAGTGTTTCATAAAGCTCCTTTATAACACTTGCTGTTGGAGCTCAAACAGAAGTCATTGTCAAAAAGACACTTAGGGCGTCTCCAACAGCTAACTATTTGGCTAGCTATTCTGACGTGGATAGTGAAAAAGCGGGAGAGAGAATAGTCACTAGAGATGAATAAATAGCTAATCTATTTCACGTAGTCTAAAAATCTGAAAGAGAAACATATGCATCCAATAGTACATACAAAAATAAAAATATATAAAATAATATTTGCTTTTGTCTCTCACCTCCACATCAGCTAGCTACGTAGGTAGCATCATTGCGGATACCCTTAGTACCGACCTACTGGTGCTACCGCTCTAGGCCCAGCATGCACCTATTGTGGGGCATGGGTCATGATAGTCTCACGTGAAAACATTTTGAAAATAAGATTTACTGGCTGTTTGTTTCGTTGAAAAGCCAGGCTGAAAAGTACTGTTCGCTATTTTGTTGTGAGAGAAACACTGTACATGACTGATAAGTTCGAGCGAACATATTATGTTGTTTTTACACACTAAACGCACTTATAGAACTAGTTTAAGTCCAAAACGTTTGACTTCCTAAAAATACAGTGGGTGGGAGCAAGCACAGGTCGGATCCATCAGAGCTTGTGGGGGCAATGCAACCGACGAGCCAGGGCACAACGGTTAAACAACTGCACCACCACTAGCGGTCAGTCGGTCACTCCAGTAGTTCTCGTGCGCACGAGCACAACACAGATCTCGCAATAAATTAAAACCACGGTCCAGCACCCTTTTTCAGCTCACCCCCGTCTGTCCGGAGCTGCCATTCCTGGAAGCCCAGCAGCAGGTCCGGCCGGCCTTCCATTCCCATTACTCCACTACTAGTATTACGCACGCTGTTCCGCCTACTAGAACGAGCACGGCGCACGCTACTCCTCTATGGCTCCATCCATCGACCTCGACCGTACTGTATCAGGCAAGGGAAACGTCGCCACACGCGCGAGATGGCAACTTGGCAAGGCGAGGGAAAGGCTATGCGATGCGGCCTAGGACGGTAGCAAGTCATAGCATGCACTGTAGGTGTAGCATGAGTGAGATCCTGGGCGATGTGCATGCAACGCCCGCAGGAAGCGTGCAGAGGGAATTAACTCGGGGGCTGTCCCGAGGCCACAGTATACTAGTGGCGCTGGTGCCGAAGCTGTCTGCGCCGGTGGAGCACGATAGATCGCTATCCATCGACCGCTGGCTGTCTGCTCGCTGTCCGTCCCGGTCGATCCTTCAAACAGCGATCGGGCAGTGTGCCGGCCTGCAGGGCATCAGCGGTGGAGTACTAGCACAGCACAGACCATCGGCATCGATGGTCGCTGCGCTGCGCCGCGCTGGCCGGCTGGCCGGGCTCGGGTTGCTCGCCAGCGGAAACAGGTGGCCTATGGCATGCACTACCCGTCTACTACTAGTCGTACGCACAGGGAGCTAGAGGCCGCAAGATTTGGGTTGGGAGGCAAGCACGGCACGGCTGGGTTGGGTATGGTCGCGTGGACCGTGGTGGCCGGCCGGCGCACATCGGTAATCGGTTCGTGCGGGCGTCGCCGTGTCGCGTGAGCCGACATGACCGCTGACCAGGGCTGCTGTTCACCACTCATTGCCGATGGACAGCCCCACCGGCAGCGGCCTCTGCCCACGATGGCATCCCTCCGTTGGCAACCAGTCGCGACTTGCACAACATTCTGCTCATTAGGGCCGGTTTGTTTAAAAAGTCACCTACTTATAAGTTAAAAAATAAAAAAAGTAACTTATTTTGTTAAACACCATCAATTTATAAGTTACCCTTGCTTATAAGTTTTAAGTTGGTTTATCCATACTTAAAACTTATAAGTCACCATTTTTCACATGAGGCCCACACCTTTAATGAGCTTATAAGGGCACTCCCAATGGTGTATTTATGGTAGTTTCTATCTTCATTAATTATTTGGACAAGTCAGCATTTTACTGATGTGGCATGAAAATTAATGAAGAGAGAGAGAAAAACGAAGAAACCGTTTCCTCAGTAGGAAACGACGTCGACGCTAACACCGATGCTCCTAGAAACTACGAAAACGCCGTTGGGAAGAAACGACCAGCGTCTTGTGCCCTTCACCCGGATCCCATGCGCCGCCGCCCCCTCGCGCCGATGGCGCGCGCTCGCCTGGATCCCCCGCTTTCTCCCGCCACTGCGTCGGCCGATGGCGCGCGCGCTCGCCTGGATCTCCCCCGCGCGCTCCCGCCACTGCGTCGCCCGATGGCGCGCTCGCTCGCCTGGATCTCCGCCCTTTCCCCCGCGCGCTCGCCTGGATCTCCCCCACGAGCTCCCGCCTTCGATTTCCCGCGCGAGCTCGCCCTTCCCTCCCTTCCCCGCGCTTCTCCTGCCACTGCGTCACCCTTTCCCCCGCGCGCTCGCCTGGATCTCCCACGCGCGCTTACCTGGGCTCAAATAGCCTGGCCTCCAAGACCTAGAATCATCCAGCCCCCAATCTTCAAGCATGAATCTTCTCCGGCCTTCATCGTCAAGCTCCAGGCAAGGCAAGACAGGGGAAGGCAGGACAGGGCAGGGCAGGGGTGCTCCTGCCGCCGCTACCCGATCTGAATCGGTAGTCGTTGCTCCCGTCGCCCCTGATGATGGATCCAGTTCGGCCGCCGGTAATCCCTCTCGCGTGACTGCAGCAACATCTCCACCACTTCCAAGCCTTCAAGCAGCCGGATTGCCAACGTGGTGGACAAATTCCTCTCCAATGGGCTCCAATGAAGGGTATGTGTTCTTATCAGTTTTAGTGTTTCCAACGTTCATACTGTTACTACAAGTATTTATGGTAGAAAATGCTTTTTCTATATGAACAAGTAGTCCAGATGGTTCATACTGTTCTTATCAGTTTCATTGAACATCTCTTTTCATTTTTTTAGGATGTACCCACCGGGTGGGTTTACCAATTTTCTCCAGTCAAATGGTAGTCCAGAGAATTTCCATTTAGTTGGAAATACAACAAGTAGAACTACAATTTCTCCAACTGCTCCAAGTTTGAAAAGAACCCTAGAAAGCAATGCAGAAGACAAAGAAACAATCAATATTGATGCGGATGAAACCAACGAAGACGAGAGGACTGAGAGGCGATTGAATTGGACGAAACCTGAAGACGTTAGATTGGTAAGCATCCTTTCTTAGTTTGTGAACAACTTGAACAATCAGCTTGGTTATAAACTTGTAGGTGTTGTTTTTTGAATGTAGGCTTCTGCTTGGCTGCGTAACTCAAAGGACCCAGTTGATGGAACCGATAGGAAGGCAGATCAATATTGGACGGATGTTACTGAAGAATACAATAAAAGCACAGAGGTTTGCCGTAGGAGAAACCGGAATCAACTGAAGATCCGCTGGGACCGTGTTAAGAAACCAGTAATGGATTTCCATGGTTGCTGGAATAGAACCACCAAAGTCTACAGAAGTGGTGTGAGCGATAATCAACTGATGGAAATTGCTGAGAAGATGTATGCTGGTGAACATAATGACAAAGAATTTACACTGAAGCACTTTTGGAAGGTTGTGAGGAATGAAAGGAAGTGGTCTGCATATGTGAAAAAGGAACATGAAAAAGAAAAGAACAAGAGTGCAGCTGATTCGCCGTCTCAAGTGGTGAATTTGGAAGATAATCCTAAGATTCGTCCTATTGGACATAAGAAGGCTAAGGCTGAGCTCTATGGGAAAAAGAAGACACCTGAAGCTTTTTCTGCTATTACTGACAAGCTAGACAAGTTCATTGAAGTAAGCACATTGGCTAGAAAGGACCGTGAGAAGATGGCGGAGACGCAGCAAATTATGGCAAAAAGTAAGGTAGAAGCTGCTAGGTTGACTGATAAGGCAGCAGAGAAGCAACTCAAGTGTAAAATGCTAGACACTTACAGAGAGCTTCTGTTAGCTCCAACAACTAATATGAATGCTCATGCTTTGGCTGAGAGGGAGAAAGCACTAGAGAGTATGAGTTTGATCTTATTTGGTACAGACAATTAAGGTATTTGCTAAATGCTTGTAGTGACAATTACTTGAGCACTGGAGAGTATGTGTTAAAGTTTAATTTCTTTGTGACAGCAGGTTTTCAAGTATGAACTTGGTGTCCAGAAGCTTTTTCTTATACTGGAGTGTATGATGAGTTTCTATGTGATACTACTGGGTTTCTAGGTAACTGGCACTTGAAAACTGATGTATTTATTAGTGTCAAAACTGCTTATGATGTATCCTTTCAAGATTATTATTTGATATAAACTTGATGTCTGTTGCATGACAACCTCTTTAGTTGGAACAACCTCTTTGTTGATTGTTTGATATAAACTTGAGGATATCTCATCAATTGTCTCAAATATTCTGAGTTCCCATTTGTGAATGACGCATGACTCCTTCTATATATGAAATGAAACCACAGATTCAACAGCCCATACCTAAATAGTGAAGCAATACAGGGAGAGAACCTTTTAGTGTGAAAACTGACTCTAGTGTGAAAACTGACCATTATTAGTGTCAAAACTGCTTCTAGTGTGAAAACTGACCTTAGTGTTAAAACTGACCATTATTAGTGTGAAACTGAAACCCATCATGGTGTGAAAACTGACCATTATTACTGTCAAAACTGCTTCTAGTGTGAAAACTGACTCTAGTGTCAAAACTGAAACCCATCATGGTTTGAAAACTGAAAATTACTAGTGTGAAACTGCCCACTGCCTCTTGGTGTGAATACTGCTTGCTTCCCTACATATATATGGCAACCACCGAGTCTTGGTGTGAATACTGCTTGCTTCCCTGCATATATATGGCAACCACCGTGTCTTGGTGTGAATACTGCTTGTGGGTATACATACTCCTCTTTCTGTAGTTCTTCTCTCTTCGTTCTCCTAATGTCTAGCCAACCACCAAGTGATGCTGAACCTCAAGACGAGGATGGCAGCATATATCCAGAAGAGTTGTACACATTTGAAGAATTTGAAGCCGAGCAAGAAGTATTAGAAGACCTGCAAGATGAGATGGTTGCAGAATTGAAGAATGATATTGAAGCACTAGAAGAAGGGAGGAGACGCAGTAGTGGTCCAAGGAGGTATGTGGCAAGGCCTCGAGAAGAAGCCAATCAGCGGCTTATGGATGACTATTTCACGGAGAATCCTATCTATAATTCTACTATCTTTCGTAGAAGGTTTAGGATGAGAAGGCTCTTGTTTCTGCGCATTGTCCATGCCCTAGGTGAGTGGTCTCCCTTTTTCACCTTAAGAGTGGATGCTGCTAATCGCCCTGGGCTATCTCCAATTCAAAAGTGCACTGCTGCAATAAGGCAGTTAGCAAATGGAAGCCCAGCAGACCAGCTTGATGAGTATATTAAGATTGATGAAAGTACTGCAGTAGAGTGTTTGAAGTTATTTGTGGAGGGAGTGATTGCAAAATTTGAGGGGGAGTATTTGAGGCGACCAACAGTACAAGATGTTGAGCGCTTAATGGAGATTGGTGAGTGTCGTGGGTTTCCTAGCATGCTAGGGAGTGTTGACTGTATGCACTGGCACTGGGAAAAATGTCCTTATGCATGGAAGGGTATGTATACCCGCGGTGATCACGGTGTTCCTACGATCATTCTAGAGGCAGTTGCTTCGCATGATCGTTGGATATGGCACGCCTTCTTTGGTGTTGCCGGATCGAACAACGATATCAACGTGCTTAACCAATCACATTTGTTTGTCGAGCAGCTGAGAGGAGAAGCTCCCCAGGTGCAGTACTCTATCAATGGTAGACAACATAATATTGGTTATTACTTAGCAGACGGCATATATCCAGAGTGGCCTGTTTTCGTGAAGTCTATACGTAAACCACAATCTGATAAACATAAACTTTTTGCTGAGAAGCAAGAAGGGGCAAGGAAGGATGTTGAATGCGCCTTTGGCATTTTGCAGTCTCGCTTTTGTATTTTGCGTCGACCAGCCCGTCTATATGACCAAGGAGATCTGAAGAATATCATGCTTGCCTGTATAATTCTCCACAACATGATAATTGAAGATGAGAAGGATATAGAGCAGGTTCCAATTGATTTGAATGAGGAAGCCAGCACATATACTGTTCAAGAAGCTACAATCTCTCATGGAGAAAACCCTGAGATGGAAGATGTACTTAACAGAAATACTACCTTACATGATCGCCAAGCGTATAGACAACTGCAATCTGATTTGATTGATCATATTTGGCAAAAGTTTGGGAATACATATAGTCAAAATAATTAGGTACATATCTTCAATCTGATTTGGTTTAGTGTGCAAATATAGCTAAGTCATCTTAGTATGTTTGTTTACAAAGAACAGATTAGTTTTTTGAAAAACACATGTGCCAGTTCAACCTTTTCAATTGCACTAAGTAATGTTTTTCATCTAATCACTATTTCTTTCCTTGTAGAAGATGGTTTCTGAAGATTTGGAGTCCATTGCTACCTAATGGATTTTGGAGTGCATGTGCAACCTATCTGACATGGACGTGGCACCTTATTATTTTATTTTGCATATGATGAACTTCAGTACTTCCGTACGAACTATGTATGTTACATGTTATATTTATCTCCAGATTGCTATTATTAATTAATGTATGGTTTTCGAGACTGAATTATGGGTCGTGTATGGTGATATTTGGTTCTGAAAAGTGATGGAATGCAGAAATATGATCTATGTTTGCCGGCTGTGTTGATTTGCTGGCAGTTATCGACCAATTTTGTTTCTGTCATTGTGTGTCGTCGACGGAACACATGTGGGCTGTAAAATTAGTTGTCACAATTGATCTATCTGTTTTTGGTGGTGCATTTAATTTACTCTTTGTATGAATGATGTTATAGAAACCATGGGTTGGAAAGCACTACTTTTTTAGTGCGGTATCCTATGTTATAGAAACTACTGATTTTTATCATTGGGACTACCCTAAGTCATCTAGAACCAAACAGACATGACTTATAAGTCACCTGACTTATGGAAATCAAACAGACCTTTTACTCTCCGTCCGTCCCGAGAAAAACGCAAGACCCTTACTCACTCCGTCCGTCCCGAGAAAAACGCAATTGCAGGACAAACATGTTTACAGAGGAACAATACCAAATTACAAAAATATCCCTGTACAATTAAAGTCTCTGAAAAAAAGCCAGTACGGACCTATACATGTAGAGGAGATAACACCACTTCGTTCATGAGCCTTGCGTCTGATTTTTTTTCCTGCATACAGCAGCTTACTTAGGATGGGTCTCACAGGAGAATATGGCAGCCTTTGCACTGTGTATGTAAATTTTTATGGGACAAATTTTGAACCGTAGGATTGTATTCTTTTTAGGACCTGGGGAGGGAGTACATTAATTTGGGATCCATTAGTGCCACCCGCGTTGCTACGTTGTCAAAATCTCCATTATATTGTTTGATTTCAGATATTTATTATATGATACTCCCTCCGACCCAACCAGGATATAAGGCGTAACTGTTTTTTTTCTTAGTCCCATGATACAAGGCGCCTGCACTTTAGCTTCCGCATGCAACAACTAATGCAGGACCAAATCTGACTCCTGGGCTCCCTCGGGAATGTATTTGTGCAGCATGCATGCATGAATGCTGGTAGCTAATTGGCTAGACCGTTTCTGCATGCACACATATGGCATCACAGTAAATTGGATAGAGAACCAAAACACCTTTAATGTGTAGGAGTTAATTTACTTATTAGTCTTGGTGCTAAAAGGAATTGCGCCTTCTATCCTGAGACGGAGGGAGTATATAAGAACTACTACACGATCTAGTTTATCTTGTCGCTGGACTGCCCCAATAACCATGATCAGTTTCAAAGTTGGAAAAAAATACCTTCTGACTGGCCCCGCGCCTCCGGCGTTGGCGCTCCAGCGGACGCATCCCGGCCACGTCCCGGCGCCGCAACCCGGACTCGTGCTTCCTGGAAACGCGCCCCGGCTGCATCCTCGGCGGCCGCGTCCCCACCATGCGTGCTCGACGGTCACGTCCCCACCATGCGTGATCGACGAGGACTAAAACACCCAGACGATGCTTACCCATGCTCGCCTGTAGAAGCACGCAGCCGTCCACCGCACCGTCCGCAGCAGGCGAGAGCAGCAGGCGCCTGAAACTTAAGCAACCCATTCAATTCCCTGCATGTGCAGAAGAATTTAAATTGAAAATTGGTTTGAAGAATCTTACCAATGGGATTTTAGGCTGGTTTAGATTGAGGTTATGAATCAGTATTTCACACTGTAGCACTTTCATTTGTATCTGACAATTATTGTCCAATCATGGTCTAACTAGGCTCAAACGATTCGTCTCGTAATTTACAATCAAACTGTGTAATTAGTTATTTTTTATCTACATTTAATACTTCATACATGTGTCCAAAGATTTGATGTGTTGGAGAGAGAGTGAAAAAACTTGCAATCTAAACAAGGCCTTATTGAAGATATTTGACACTGCACCTGTTTATCACTTGTCGCACGGCATATTTCTTTCTTCAATACAGCCACCGTGGGCGCTTTTTCACCGAAAACCGAACACCGAACCGAACCGAACCAAAACCGAACCGAATAGTCAGTAGTTCGGTTTTTCGGTTCGGTTTCGATTTCCAGTTCTGTGAAGTTCGGTGTTCGGCTTCGGCTTCGGTTTCTATGCCATACCGAACCGAAGTACTGAGAAACCGAGTCGGCCCAACATGCCTCCACTCTCACCGCACTCCGCAGTCCTGACCGGTGACGGCCCTATCTGAAAACCACAAGCACTCGCTCCCACAGGCCAGAGCTGTGCCGCACTGCCCCAAAACCTAACCCTATCCCGGCGCGAGCGAGGGCCGAGGGCTGTGGCAGAGCGACAGCGCTAGGGCGAGCGTGAGATCGCGGCGGCGGCGGCGCGACCGCGAGGCGGGCTCGGGCGCTTCGGGGTTTCGGCGGCGTGAGCGTGACCACGAGATAGGTAGTGATTTGGCGAGAGTTCTCCCTCCGGCCCTCCCTCACGCACGGGGCTCCTGCACGCGCACCCCTCCCACAAGTGGCACGGGGCGTCGCTCCCCTAACCCTAGAGGCGGAGGCGGCGGCGGCAACGCGGCACCGTGGCGCAATGGGGAGCGGCTCACGGCAGCACGAAGGGCGGGCCGGAGGGGAGCGACGCATCTGCTCGAAGACGGGCGAGGAGCGGCGAATTGACCAAGCAGCGGCGGCGAGCGGCGAGCAGCGAGCAGCGGTGGCGTCCGGCGAGCTGCAGTGACGTCCAGCACGCAGGGGCCTAGGCGTAGGCCGCGCAGCTCCCAGGACAGGCCAAGGCGCAGCAGCGGGCAGGGAGGCCACGCCCAGACGCGACGGCGAGCAGGACTTGCAGCGGCGGCGACCAGCGGACCAGATGCTTGGGTTAGTTCGGTTAAACCGAAAAACCGAGCCGAACAAATCGAAACCGAATTCGTCGGTTTTCAGTTCTCTCACAAACCGATTGGTTGCCATAGCTTGGAAACCGAAGTTTTTTGAAACCGAACAAACCGAACCGATTTGTCGGTTTAAATCGAATGCCTAGGCTGACAATACAGTGTCCATATGTTCATTTGACCCGTAAACATAATGTCAAGACAGTAACTTTTAGAGTTTTATATTCCTTGATTGCAGTGCTCCAACCTAAATATTATTGTGACTTCGACCACGAGATCACATGGTAATCTGCCCAAAAGACCACATTGCTATATGTCATCGGCTAAAAGAAATTTGAAGCACAAACTACTAATTTAAAGACTTGTGATAAAGATGATGAAAGACGAGCTAGAAACTGAGAAGATCAGCGTAACCACCTTGCAAGGCTACGGGACAAGGTTGATGGTATAAAAAAAACAGCCTGATGCAAGCACTATAATAGCAAAGCAACCGGGTTTGATAATAAACAATGTTACTACAATACTATTTATATGTTATAGATGTTGAACATACTTGTTTTAAATTTTAATCTTTGATCTTTACATATTTACAGGTGAGGTCACGGAAAAAACTCCAATAATGAATAATCTAGAGAATCTAGATTCTACTGATGTAATGACTTGTGAAAAAGATGATGAAAGACGGGCTAGAAACCGAGAATACCAACGCAAGTACTGTACAAAAGCTGATGGTAACCAAAAAGAACAACCTGATTCACACGCAGCAAAGCAACAAGGTTTGATTATAAATAATGTTACTACATTACTATTATATGTTATAGATGTTGAACATATTGGTTTATAGGTGATGACACAGAAAAAGCACATAATGAGTACTTAGAGAATATTAATCTAGTAAAATATAAGAGGCAATGTCAAACAAAACATACTGGTGTGCTCTTTAATGATAAAGAGGCAGAAAGACGGGCTAGAAATCGAAAATATCAGCGTAACTATCATGCAAAGTTTAGCCGTTCTAAAAAACTAGCATCAAGTGGTATGTTTATTTCCACCAAGCTCATAAGCTATCCATTGTGTTGGTTCACTTAACATTATAGATATAAAAATTAACAGCGCAAGTTGGCAATGCTATTGAAGACTACGATTTTGGTTTTTCGGAACCAGAAGATCCAATACATGGAATAGAAGGTATGTCGGGTTCATAAACCCGGGGTCCCCAATAGACCCGCTTCCCTACAAAACCCGGCCCAGCAGGCGGCACAGCGACAACGCGCGCCTAGGCCGGCCCAGATACATAATGACAGGCCGAGACAACGATTCGGTCCCCGACTGGAAGGCCTGGCCAAGGTAGGGACCGCAGTCCGACTTCGACCGAGGATACGCCAGATCTCCACTCGCTGCTCTTTCTCGACCGATACGGTCAGGACCAATTGGGAACGACTGACTGGGGACACCCGCTCGGTGAGGGCTCGGGGATCAGGCGGAGCAGATAAGGTAAGGCGCTCAAGTCAACTGCAATACCGAGGACCGTACCCTATCATGCCCTGCGCACCTGCAGGACGGTGCCACCTGGTCATGCCAGACGGACACTATACAACCTTCCGGACGTGTCAGAGCACAAACAGTATTGTAGGCGTTGACGTTTGCCGTACCAGGCAAACATGGTAGAGCCTGCAAGATGCGTCTGAACATAAACAATATTGTGGGCACCGACGACCGTCTTGTACCCGACAGCGTGGGCAAGAAGACTAGGTAGCACATGTAAACACTCTCTCTCTTTCTCTCTGACTTGTAAGGCCATCCCTTTCAACTATAAAAGGGGATACGCTCTCTCCCAACAGAGGAAGCTAGATGACTCGAGGACTCGATGACCTGAGGACTAGAACAACTCAATAGCTCTAGAACTCGACAGCTACACAGAGCATACGCTCCAATACTTAGCGCACGTTAGAGCATCCGTCACTCTCGGCCATTCGGTTCAGAGTCTGACCGGGCCTTTAACACCCCCTTCTCATTTCTACTCGTTTGTAACCCCACAGCAAACTTCGAGCACTTGGGCTCAGGAATAAAGTCATCAACCAATTGAAACTGGACGTATGGCACGTTGCCTGAACCAGTATAAATCATGTGTCATTGAGTGCTAGGCCACATTCAATCACCACGCATGGCAAAACTACAAATATTTACTTGTTGGTCACTTTTCGCACCGACAGTTGGCGCCGTCCGTGGCGAAGACGCCGTGCGTTCACGCTTTTGGTCATTGGATGGCCCACCTTTCCACCATCTTCGGCATCGCGGGCTCGAGCGATACGATTTGGTTTGGCTCGCTGGAGTTTCCCACGCTCCCACCTGTTGGGATGTGGGTTCCTCCCGTCTTCGAGACACTCCAGACCTTGCTCTTCGGGAGTTTGGACTTCATTGCCGACCAGCTCGGCGTACTCCACCTCCTTGAGGAGGTGCTCGTCCTGGCATCCACTAGAGGAGGAGCGCTCTCCACCGGCCCTAGCCCAGTCGATGACCCCAATGTCGAGACACTCACGCTTCGCCTAGAGCCCATGCTGGGCTCAAACCCCATGATGAGTGATGTACATATTGTTCTTTACACACTATTTAACACCTTACGCTGACTCTCCGGCGGGACTCCATTGTCCCCACCGCGATCGTCGTGCGACCGGTTCCCCTATAGCTTCACGTCCCCCATGGACGTGTGCACGGGGGGCTTCGAAGGATGCTGACGCCGCCCCCTCTCACGTCCGTGTTCGTGGGGATGGTGGGCTATGCTCCCGCCTCCTTCCATGACCTCATCGATGACGAGGTCGAAAGCAACGGCTCCAGCATCGGCGATGTCGTGGTACTAGGCCACCCTCTATCCCGAGAGTGCGCTATGGCGGACGCCCTGGGATAGCCACCGGTGGTAGTGGAGTCTCTGTAGACTCACACCCCTCCGGACCCCCATGCGAAGGCCCTCACGCGTGCGCAGCAACACGCGCGAGGAGTTACGACAAAGGCAGTAGAGCCAACCGCCACCTACGCTGGCCTACTCGACATAGCATGCTGCGCCACATGGGCGTAACCCCACGAGTGGCACTCCGGGTCACGCCGGTCAGGTCCAGCGTAACATCCTGGACAGAGGGAATGACCCTGCTCAGTTTGCTCGGGCTAGCCAGAACATCGCTGCTGCTGCGATGCTTCTACGTGGCCTCCCCGAGCCTATCGACCCCTAGAAACAGGCAATCCATCGGAACCTCTAGGCACTGGTGGAGACCGCCATAGTTCAGCAGGTGGAGAGCTCCGTGTCGCGACACCGGCTCATGGCCTCTTCCCCACCGGGGGACTGGGGCCGCACCAGTCAAATCGCTCCATCCACTCACCACTGCAGTTGTCGGGCGTGGGGTAGGAAGCCACGGCTACACCGTAGCTCGACCGACGCTCGCTCCACGCCGACCACCTATGCACGAACGGCTCGAGCCGAACCATGATGCTCGTAGCGTCATCAACAATCGACGCAACGTCCGGCATAATGATGAAGTCCATCTAGTGGCGGCAAGAGCAGCCGAAGGAGTGGATGATGACTACTTCATCATCTAGTACCTCCCCATCTGCGCGGGGGAGCATATTAGAGCATGGCTCGAATTCCTTTCGCCTGACAGCATCCGTGACTGGGCGGATCTCAAGAGGGTCTTCGTCGGAAATTTCCAGGGGATGTATGTCCGTACTGGGGATTCCTAGGACATCAAGAGTTGCCAGCAGGAGCCCAATGAGTCCCTACAGGATTACATCCGTAGGTTCTCAAAGTAAGGCAACTCCCTTCCTGATGTCGTCGACATGGACGTCATCAGCGCGTTCCTCTCTAGGACAACTTGCAAGTCCTTGATCCACAAGCTCGGCTATGTGAAACCTCGTACCACCCGTGACCTGCTTGACATTGCCACGAACCACGCCTTCGACGAGGAGGCAGTCGGGGTGGTCTTCAGCGGTGGACGGGGGCAAGGCCAAGCACGAGGACCAAGGCGAGGGTCCCTCCACACAAAAGGGCAAGAAGAATAAGAAGGATTGGCGTCGACCGGCCAACCCAGCTTTGGTCACCACAGGCGACCGCGCGGGCAAGCAGCCCCAGCAGGGCCAGCTCAACCACTTCGACAAGCTCATGGAGAGTCCATGCACCAACCACGCCTACCCCATCAAGCACCTCTACAAGGACTGCGAGCTCCTCAAATGCTCTCTGCGGCAAGCTGGCAAGCCAAAGGAAGGAAAAGGAAAGGAAAAGGAGGCCAACAAAGGCAGCATGGCGGGCAAGGATGAAGACGGCTTCCCCGACTCCAAGGAATGCCTCATAATCTTTTGGGGAATCCGACGCCATCCACTCCAAGCGCTAGCACAAGGTACGCTACATAGAGGCATGCACCGCCGAGTCGGCCATGCCCTCTTTCCTTAGCTAGTAGGACTTCCCGATAACTTTTGATCAAAGTGACCATCCTTCCCACGTCGCCCGACCGGGTCGCTACCCACTCGTCGTCGACCCCATCGTCCGCAAGAAGTGCTTCACCAAGGTGCTGATGGACGGAGGCAGCGGCCTCAACATTCTCTATGTTGACACCCTCAACACCATGCGCATCCCGCAGTCAGAGCTCCGCTCGGTGAGCTCTCCTTTTCATGGCATGATCCTAGGGGCACGGGCGTATCCACTCGGGCAGATTGACCTGCCTGTCATGTTTGGTGACCACACCAACTTCCGCTCGGAGGCTCTAACCTTCGAGGTAGTGGACTTTTTGGGGTCCTACCACGCCATCTTGGGGTGGCCATGCTACGCCAAGTTCATGGCGATCCCCAGCTACACCTACCTCAAGCTAAAGATGCCAGGGCCGAACGGCGTCATCACCGTGGGTAGCACCTTTTTGCACACCTACTAGTGCGACCATGAGCATTACGAGCTCGCCACTGCCGTCATCAACTCAACCGAACTCTCGGAGCTCAGGAAATCGGTGACTCTAGTAGTCCCCGACTGCAATGAGCCAACCTCCTCAAGCGCCTTCCATCCAACTAAGGAAACTAAGGTGGTGGGGATCAATCCCACCGACCCAACCAAGACGGTGTGGATCGGGACCAAGCTCCCGGCCAAATTGGAAAGCGAGCTCGCCGACTTCCTACATGTCAATCGTGATGTCTTCGCATGGAAACCTTCCTACATGCCGGGCATACCAAGGGAGGTCGCCAAGCACGCACTATGCCTCGTCCTGGGCTCAAAGCCCGCCAAGCAACACATGTGTCGCTTTGACAATGAGAGGTGCAGGGCCATAGGCGAGGAGATCGCCAAACTCCTGGCAGCCGGATTCATCAAAGAGGTATACCACTTCAACTGGCTAGCTAATCCTGTTCTTATGAAAAAGAAGAATAGAAAATGGAGAATGTGTGTTGATTATACTGGCCTCAACAAGGCATGCCAAAGGACCATTTTCCTTTGCCACGCTTAGATCAGATAGTTGACTCCACCTCAGGATGTGAAATCCTCTCCTTTCTAGATGCCTACTCAGGCTACCACCAGATCGTGATGAAAGAGTCCGACCAGGTCATGACTTCATTCATCACCCCGTATGGTTCGTACTGCTACGTGACCATGCCTTTTGGTCTGAAGAATGCTGGAGCCCCCTATCAACGGTGCATGCAACGATGCTTCGCTGACCAAATCAACTCGCTCGACCAACCTGACCAAGTCGAGCGGCCAAAACCAACAATCGCCATCTATGTTGATGATGTAGTGGTGAAAACATCTCATGCTAGCGACCTAATCGCAAAGTTGGCCGCAACATTCATGAACCTCCGAAGGTTCAGCGTCAAATTGAATCCCGAAAAATGTGTTTTCAGGGTTCTGAACGGGAAGCTGCTCGGATACATCATGTCTGAGCGCGGCATCGAAGCCAACCCCAAAAAAATAACGGCCATCTCCAACATAGGCCCGATACGCAATGTCAAGGGCGTACAGAGGCTCACCGGCTGTTTGGCCACCCTGAGCCGGTTCATCTCCCGACTAGGCGAACGTGGGATGCCTATCTACAAACTTCTCAAAAACACAGATGCATTCGTCTAGACAAAAGAGGCACAATAGGCGTTGGAAAGCCTCAAAGCATAACTGACATCGGCACCAATCCTCGTCGCTCCCAAATGGGGAGAATCCCTCCTCCTCTACGTCGTGGCAAGCAACCACGTTGTAAGAGCCACCCTCGTCGTTGAGAGGGAGGAGCCAGGACACCCCCTGATGGTCCAACGACTAGTGTACTTTGTCGGTGAGGTACTCACCCAGGCCAAAGTCCACCCACGCCAAAGTCCGCTATCCCTAGGTACAGAAGGTTCTGTAAGCAATGCTGACGGTGATTCGGAAGCTCCTGCACTACTTCACCGACCATGAGGTCATGGTCATCACATCGTACCCACTCGGGGAGATCATCGGTAACCGTGATGCTGCTGGCCGAATCTCCAAGTGGGCTCTCAATCTCATGGGCCACGACATCAGGTATGTCCCCCGCACCGCTATTAAGTCTTAGGCTCTTGTTGACTTCATCGCCAAATGGACGAAAGTCCAGCTCCCGACCCTGGACGTCACCCACGAGTACTGGACGATGTACTTCGACAGGTCGGTCATGGCGCCCTGCTCGAGGGCTGGAGTGGTTCTGATCTCCCTAGATGGGACCAGACTCCGCTACGCAATCCATCTCCATTTTTCAGCCTCGAATGACGCTGCGGAGTACGAGGCCCTCATCAACGGACTGCACATCGCCGTCGAGCTCGGCGCCATGCAGCTATACGTCAGCGATGACTTAGAGTTGGTCGTCGACCAAGTCATGAAGGAGTCCTCCTGCAAGAGCCCTCTCATGGCGGCGTACTACCAAGAGGTACGCAAGCTCGAGGGCAAGTTCTGAGGGATTGAACTGCATCATGTCCCCCGAAAGGACAATGATGCAGCCGACTTCCTCGCAAAATTGGTTGCCAGGCGGGTTCCGTCTCCAGATGGGGTCTTCATCAATGATCTCCATAAGCCATCTACCCATGTTCTAGAGGATCCAACTCCGTTGCGGCTCAACCCCGACCAAGTGCTCGGGGGCTCTAGCGTTCCGACGCGATCCAACCCCGACCAGGCGCTCGTGGGCTCATGCCCTAACATTCCTATCACAACATCAACAGGCGACACCGCCATGATGACACTCGATCCGGCCGACTAGAGAGCACTACTGCTCGCCTACCTCCACAAGGAGGTTCTCCCTTCGAAAAGGGCTGAAGTGCGATGAATCGCTCGACGCGCCAAGACGTTCATCGCCACTGGTGATGAACTTTACAAAAGGAGTCCGTCAGGAGTACTCATGAGGTGCATCCCGACCAACCTAGGGAAACAGCTCCTCCTCGAGGTCCATGTCAGAATCTGCAGACATCACGCGGCCCCGAGATCGTTGGTCGGAAAAGCCTTTCTCCAAGGTTTCTACTAGCCCACTGCACTCTAAAATGCAGAGGAGGTTGTCCGTAGGTGTGAAGGATGCCAGTTCTATGCTCGACAAACTCATCTGCCGGCGCAGGAGCTTCAGACCATCCCCATCACCTGGCCATTCGTGGTCTGGGGCCTCAACTTGGTCGGACCCCTCAAAAAGGCCCCGGGCAGCTTCACTCACCTACTCGTAGTGGTGGATAAGTTCACCAAGTGGATAGAGGCGAAGCCCATCACCAATATCCGCTCGGAAGAGGCGGTCAAGTTTTTCCTCAACATCATCTATCGGTTTGGTGTCCCTAACTGTATCGTCACCGACCATAGAACAAACTTCGCTGGGAAGAAGTTCCTGGACTTCTGTGATGGATATGGCATCAGGATCGATGGGCCTCGGTCGGACACCCACGTACTAATTGTCAGGTCAAGCAGGCCAATGGCATGGTCCTCCAAGGACTCAAGCCCTGCATCTTTGATCGACTTAAAAAGTATGCCGGGCGATTGGTTGTAGAGGTCCTAGTGATCCTCTAGAGCCTGAGAACGACCCCAAACCAATCCATGGGGTTCACCCCTTTCTTCCTGACCTATGGAGCTAAAGCAGTGTTGCCCTCTGACCTCGATCACGGCGCCCCAAGAGTAAAGGCCTTCGACCGAGACCGAGCCATGGAGGCTCAGCAAGACATGGTCTACCTGCTTGAGGAGGCTCATGAGACAACCATCATCCGCTCCGCTTGTTACCAACAAACTCTCCGTAGGTACCATGAAAGAAAAACCAGGGGGAGGATCCTCGAGGTCGGTGATCTCGTACTCCGGAGGACCCAATCAACCAAGGAGAAACATAAGCTCTCTCCACCATGAGATAGACCCTACACGGTGACCGAGGTGATCTGACCGGGCGCCTATCGACTGAAGGAAAACAACGACAACGTTCTCACCAACACATGGAACATCGAACAGTTACGTCGTTTCTTTCCCTAAAGCTCGGTCTTACCGTTTATTTCCATTCAACGTTTGCTCCTACAGCGCCCTAGCCCGAGCACTTTTGGCCTAGGTCACTCGAGGGCTCCATGAGGGTGTGATACCACCCTCCTTTTTTTACTATCATGTAGTAAAACTTTTTGCCCAAACAAAAGGGCGTCGCCCAAACGAAATAGCATTCCGTTCCTTTGATTACCCTACGTAACTTGCGCTTTAACCTCCCGACCGATCACATCCCTCCATGACCTACGGTCACGAGCAGCTTAGCCTCGTGGGCCACGCCCGGGTTCTTAAGGTTCTACCTACGGTCAACGGGTAGGTGCGAAAAAGAAAGGACAAAAACAAAGCTACGCAAGGATAAAAACAAGGGCGGATGGGACAAGCTTCCCCTCACAAGTAATTTCATCACAAAAATGAATGTAAAACTATTCGCACGGGGGCTCCTCCATGAATTCATCTTTTACATAAACTGACTATTTCTACTCTAACTCTATTATGACCACCCGGCGGCATCGGCTGACGGTATGGTTGATAAGGACGAAGGCAGCACAGCTATGGTCGGGACAACGTTCGGCTCGGTTGGGGGCGGGACAACACTTGCCTCCGTAGGCTATACAACATCTTCCCGGCGCATGTCTTCAGCCATGGTCGAACGGTGAGCCTCCATCACCCACTGCAGGTGACCTGCTCAGCGACCATCTATGCATGTGGCACTAGACTCTCCCCCAGCGCATGGATCTCGTTTGTGCTCCACCCATCAGCGCATCCTCTATAGATGGTCGCAAAGCCTAGGTCAAGGTAGTGGGTCACCACTGAGGTCAGCACCCCCGACGTCCCGTAGAACATGCCATCGGAGATGAGCGCCCAAACTTCATTCAGGACCTCCGCTAGTTGGACGGCGGGCGTACTGGTGCTCGGTCCTAACCCAAACACCTCGGAGATGACCACCTACACAATATTGTGAAGCTGGTCGAGTTCTACCTTGAGAACGTGTCACTCCTCAAGGGACTGAGCTAGCGCCTCTACGCTCCGACCGACCGCCGCTTTGACCGTCTCCAACTCTTGCTCCAGAGAGCCAATCTTTCCACCCAGTTCTAGAAACAGACGAGAAATTCAAAAACAAAGGAAAGAAAAATTCAAGGCATCAACTGAGGGTAGAACAGGTATGTATCGAGTCAGGCGCTTTTGAGAAAGGAGGGCCTTTCCTCTTGTCGGGTCACCTTCTCGAGCAGGCGAGTGTTCGACTCCTCTACCCCAAGCATCTAGTCCCGGGCGTGACCACTTCTTGCTCGATGTCCAACCAGGCCGTCCGCTCTACCTTCAGAGCCTCTAAGGACTTCTAGAGCATAGCCTCAGTCTCCGCCAAGTGGGCCTTTGTCACGTCGAATTCTCGCTCGGTAGCAGTCACTCGCTTGACCGCACATAGTTCTGCTGCCCGTGATCGTATGGCCTCAGCCGCCCGGTCTTGGGACTCACGGTGGGCGGACTCTAGCTGGTGCATGAGCTCGTCGACCTGCCATGATGCCACCGCTTCTTGCTACATCCGACCATGCTCCTCCTGAAGAAATCAGGACTTACGGGTCGACATCATCTCTAGGTCATGCGAGACAAGAAGTAGGCGTGCTGAGACAACCATTTAAAATGCCAAGGAATCAAAGACAACACTAGGAATGCAGAAAACTTACCTCTGCAACGCGTGGTAGGTCGACAGTCATGGCCTGATGGACGAGCTCAACCCTCTCCAAGGCCTCCTTGAGCCCCGCCTTAGTAAGAGCGAGACCGGACTCCATCGATAGTCCTCTCTCCCTGAGCAGGTGCCAAAGCTTCACCTCTTCCTCATCATGAAGGATGAACCGGGCCTTTCTTGGCTCATCGGGGCAAGGCCACACCAGCTCGTGGATCACACCTGACCCGCTGGAAGATCCAGCCATCATAGTATCATGCGACGACCGGATCATCACCAACTCCCGGGACGTCGGGATGGCGGGGGGCTCCACCATGGTGCCTTCCTCACCATCGAAGGGGATGTACACTGCCAGGACTCCATGGCTCACCGGTGGCTGCTCTACCTCTAGCCTAGATGCAGTTCCTCCGGACCCCACCAGCTCTGACCAGGCGGGTGAACCATGCGCTCCTCCGCCGGGTGAGACAGGAAGCCCAGTTTCCCTCCTCTCCTCCTCCGCAACCATCAGGGGAGGGACCACAAGAGTCACCTCCGACCCGACCACCGCCGCTGCCGCTACCGCCATGCTCATGACCGGCCGAGAAGACGCAACCCCCATTAAGGAAGGGCATGCCGCCGCCAACCTGCTTCCTCCGCCATTCAACATGACTCAGTGCCGACTGGGTCTCCACTCTTCTCGCATGGGAGGTGGGTAGATCCCTAGTCCTGCCAGCCCCTAGCCGCTATCAAAACCAGCTCAGGTTAGTCACACTCAAAAACTCTAACTATGAGAACAAATGGGAGCAAGAATGCATACCTAGATGAAAGCCGTAGAACCCTGAAGCCCGACCGGCAGACGATGAGCCGACCAGACGAGGATCGCTCATGGGTCACGACCCGTGCCAACTCGCATCGACCGAGGGAGGAGGCGACCCGGCCGGTCCCCGATCGGCCCACGAACGGCCGCGACCGCCAGCTCATGGCGAAACCACCAGAGAAACTGGTGGGGCATCTCCCCATTGGGGGTTGCACACATGTGTTGACCCCGAAGATGCAAGGGAATGATCATGTCCCCTCGACCGACCGGCGTGCTCCGCTACACTCGGAACAGGGGACCACGAAGCCGACGATGCCTCCGAAGGGCGCAACGATCGCACCCGCTTTGCCACCCATTCGAGGGCGGTGTCTTCACTCATGGCGTGCTTCCTTGACTCAGGAACTTCATCGCGCTTCTCAATACCACGCCCGCCACCGACGGATGCAGCCATGGGCTCACAGTGTCCCACCAAGGCCATAGTAGCGCCCCTGTCTCCTTTGTCCTCCAAGGAACTCACATCATCACCCATCTCTATGGGTTCCTCTGACTCGAGCTCCGCCTCCACGTCACTCCATGTCGCACCCAATTTTGCATAGCAAAACCAAGTACTCATATATGTGCGCCCAGGATGTCCAAACACACACATATATCACAAATTGCAATAGTATCAAAGTAAAGTACTTATTACATCGCATATCTCATCATAAAGTAAATACAAAGTTTGCTCGATGGCAATATTATTACAATCACAGCGGAATAACTAATCCAACTACCACAGGGACTCCAACTAGTGAACGTCTCCCTAGTAGTCCTGGACATCCACCGAAAACTCTTCATATCCATTATATGTTACCCATCCGGGATTTTCATTGGATGTAAAGCAAGTGCAAGCTCACCATGCTTAGCAAGTATATCAAAGGGATCTATGCGGCTCAAAAAGGCTTGACACTGTTTGACTACGGTTCGTAATTTTAGTTGATCAAATTTTAGCATCCTGAATCACTACTTTAATGAACAGTCCCAATTTCCATGTGATATTAAAGAATAGTCATTTTGATCTCAATTCCCAATCATCCACCATTCCCAGTAACCACTAATCTTGAAGGATCCAGACCGCTCGTATCCGTGAGCACGACTGTTATAACAGGTTAATTATTTCTGTAGAAATTGTATATCTTTACCCACCGAGCCGTGATTCCCAATGCCGGGGTTCGCGAGACCCACTACACCTCTTCCTAGGAAGTGTGGCAAGGTTTCACTATGAAACCCTTAGCTAGTTGCACTAACAAGTCGTAGCTACAAAAGAATGGCACACGTGGGCATCGCAGCACGGTGCACACCCTAACAGAAAAAGGAAAGATACCCTCTTACCCCTTACTGGAGCTACAGACGAGCTAGTACAATCTAGTTAACAGGTTAAAGTCAGAGCCATATGACACTCGGGGTTGTACGGTCCCTCCTGGGTTGCCGCTTTAGTATTAAGTCCTTATGGAGAGGCACTAGAGTACTCAACCCCGTACTCCAGCCCCCTATCTGTTGATAAAAAGCTCCATTTTATCACATTGCATATAGCCTTTAATCATATTTAATAATTATTTCATGTTAAGTGTTGCAGCATCTATCCAAAATGCCTACCCAATAATCCCAGGTATCAAGGATATGTGGTACAAGTAATCATCTAGGTAAAGTCCTTAAAGGCATTTCAAATTAAACACATGCATGAATGTAAGTGGTAATAGTTCATAGGTAACAAGGGGCCTTTGGTATACTTGCCTTCCTCAAAGTCATCCTGGGAGTACTACTGATCCTGCTGGAGGTCCTCAGTCACCTCAAATGGCTCACCCTCTAATCGTAATCCAATCATCAATCAAGCATCATACAAATCATTACATGCATACAAGATAGACTTCCATTAGAACAGTACACCAAACAGTGAAAACATAATTTGAAAAGCTTACAAATATATTCTACGCATTGCTACG
Source organism: Miscanthus lutarioriparius (assembly GCA_904845875.1). Taxonomy (NCBI): domain Eukaryota; kingdom Viridiplantae; phylum Streptophyta; class Magnoliopsida; order Poales; family Poaceae; genus Miscanthus; species Miscanthus lutarioriparius. Next base: position 29,153,992 of record CAJGYO010000015.1, read on the forward strand.
ATCACGTGAGCGAAAGAATCACTCAAATCGGACTTAAAACGCGAAAGTTATGCATGAAATAAGATGTCATGACATTTCTGTAAATAAACTGAACCTATTTTTGAATTAAAACAATTAAAAATATAAATAATCACGGTTATAGGACTGCGGGCACTAAATCTGGAAAGTACAAGGTCTAAACTGAATAAATATAGGGCTAAATAGAAATTCTTTTGAACTGATGAGTACCGTGGGTTGATTCTACCAAAACAGGGGGGTTTTCTGCAAAATGTGCGCTGCTGACCGCGGTTTGGTCCTGGCTGCTGACTGGGTGGCCACGTGGTGGCTGGGATTTGGTGCGGTGCACCACATGGCGTAGACATGTGCTGACACAGACATGGTGGACCGAGTCCACGGCTCGCTGTGGACCGAACCAGTAAGATCTAATCAATGCCATCTACGCGAGATCTAACGGCACAGGGTGGGTGCGGGGCAGCGGGTCGCCGGGGAAGAAGCACATGACGGCGGCGCCATGGCTGGCGTGACTGGAGATCCACGAAACGGCGTTCTAGCGCATGAAACAAAGAATGGAAAGCACGGGAATGGTCAGGAGCTCACCGCGAGTCCGGTGAAGACGTTCTCGGTGTTTGGAACGGGTTCCAGAGGCGAGATCGACGGCAGTGGGGCTCTGGAGAGAGAGGACACGTGGGTGAGGTTGAATCCGAGCATGGGGTCATCAAATCGACGAGATGGAGGTACCTTTGGCTACGGGGAAGCACGGCGGGGCTCGGTGTCGCGTCTGCGTCGGCGATTGAGGCGCGGGCGAGGGAAAGCTACAGTGGCGGTGATTCTCGGCTGTGAGCAGAGGATTGGGGAGGAAGAAGCGGTCGGCATGGACATTTATAGGCCAGGTGGTGGGAGAAATAAGGAAGGGGAGCAAGCGGGATTGGCTGCTTTCCTTCTGTGGGCGACGGCGTGAGATTTCCTGCATGGCCGCGCCATCGGCGGCGACTGGAGAAAGGAAGGTGCCGATTGAGAAGAAAGGAAACACGGGGAAGAAGAAAGGAAAGAAGAAAAGGGCACTGATAGGTGGGGCCAAAGCGCAGTGAGAGAGAAAGAGAGCGGCGAGCGCGGCGTTGCTGGCCACGGTGCCCAGCTAGGCCGGTGTTGGCGTGCGATGCGCTGCGGAGGAGGGCGCGTAGCGCGTGGGAGAAGGCCGGTGCGGCAGGCCGCCGAGTGGGCCGCGCGGTGCAGTTGCGGGCAGGTGCGGGGCAGGCCGCCAAGTGGGCTTGGTGCGAGGCAGGCCAGCGCGGGAAAAGAAAGGGGGAAGGAGCTGGGCTGGTTCGGTTGGGCTGAAAAGGGGAAGAAGATGAATTTCTCAAAAAAATCCTTTTCCAAATCTATTTTTTCATTTCTAAGCCAAATTCAAATAGAATTTGAATTCAACTTCAAATCAACTAGCCCTACACTCAACCAAAAACAATATGCTTCGGCATGAATGCAACAACCATTGTTTCTAATCCTTATAGTTTATTTTATTTATCCAATATTTATTATTTGGCCTAAGTTAGAAATACCTAGAAAATGTAATAAAGGCTAAGAATTAATTGCTAATTTGTAGTAAAATTTTTGGGTGTCACACTCCAGCTCTCGCCACCATGGACCCACCGGTTGATCTCCTTCTCCTTATCAAACCTACTTCGGGCCTTCTCGGTTTTCTTCTTCTTGGCAAGCGCGGCCTCCCTTTGGGTAGCTTGCTAAACCACGCCATCCAGCTCTCTCGGAAGATGCGGCTGGGATTTATAGCCCATGAGTCCCTTCAAAATGGGCAACTCGAAATCAATCGAAACATCAAAACAAGAAGGAAAAGGTCACGGGAAAAAACATACTAAATTGGACAGCTTCATGGCATGAAAGGGACCGGGTGTCCCTTCGAGGGAGTCTTCATCCCTCAACTGCAGCACCCGATCGAGATGGCTCCAGACTTCATCCTTTGGCAACTCCTCTGGCGACACATGGTCGGGATCCATCGGGCCAGAGTATTCCAACATCGACTGCGTTCTCTCTGCCAACAGGGCGACCCGACGGCGGAAGAAGGTATGGAAGACCCACAACCCATCGAGGCCATGCCGCACGAGCCTCCGAAGCTCTGTCTAGATAATCTCTAGCTCATTCTACAGATGGGTGTGACCCCACAACCAGCTTTCCCTCCTCTTCGGCCTCTCCTCGGTGAACATTGAGAATGACGCCTCCGCCGGGTTCCTAATGTAGAACCACTCACCGCTACACCCCGGTTGGAGTCATAGGGGGAGTACACGGGGTAGGGGATGGATGGCTTTAGCCTATTCTACTGGGCAAACCCCCCAACCAATGCGATTCTATGCGGCTTCCCCTCGGACTGGGCTGGCCCACTGAAAATCTACTGGAAGAGGTCCACATGCGGCTCCATCCCAAGGAAGGCCTCGCAGACTATGACAAAGCCGGTGATGTGCAGTACCCTAGTCGGGTTGAGGTGCTGCAACTCCAGGCCCCACTCATTGAGGAGGCCGCACAGGGACCAGTGCATGGGATACCCGAGCCCATGCTTATGGAAGGCAAGGAAGGAGACGACCTCGTCGGCCTGGGGTTACGGAACAACCTCCCATGGCACAGGAGCCCTCCAATGCGCCACCTCCTTAGACAGGAGCAGCCCCTTCTTGGCAAAGGCGACCAGCACCTCCTCATCAATGTTGGAAGGCCACTAGTTCGGCATCACACCTTGGATTTACAAATGAATCTATGAGTTTTTTCTCTCCCTTGCTCTGCTCTCCTCTCTCCTAGAAATCGTCGCGGCACACGAACATGCTTGGCAAAAAGAAGGAAGGAGAAACTACAGCGGTTGAAGAAAGGCGAAAGAACAGGAGGAAAACCCTCTCCCTTCCCCATATTAATACAGAAAGGCGTGGGTGGGACGTGGCCCTGGCTGATGGGACATGGCCTGCCCAATGAAATGTCGCCTGACTAATGGGACATGGCCTGGGCGAGGCCCAACCACTACCGCAACCCAAACACGGGAAACAAGGCGCAACCACATGCAAACGACCCTCTGCCTTCCCAGATAGGGTTTGAAGGGGCCCACCGATGGAATCTCCATTGAGGAGAGGCCAATGGGTCACCCTAGTCTATCAGATGGCTCAGGCGTCTATCAAGAGACAGGTAAGGAGAAGTGGGACGCCCCATGCGGGTTATGCTGACCCCATCATGAACGATGGACATGGTCCCACTCGGACATATCCGATAGGAGCTCCTGGACCCATCACTCGCGCCATCGTGGTAACTTTACCAACCCCCGTTCTACTTTCCTAGTGCATAAGCATTCATTCATCCATCCTCATATATGCATTCATACATTCAGTCACATATTCATCCATACATTCATCCCATACATTTAAGCATTGCATATGCAATTGTTGCATCACAACGCTTCGCGTTGCGTCACGAAGCGGTAGTCGTCTCATTTGATATGAGCGACGACCGACCGGGGTTCAAAGTTCAGCCCGCAAAGGGCTCAAGGTTGCCTCGCGTCAAACCAAGCTAGGGGAGAAAACATAGATGAACCCCAGCGGCCCTCGCCTGATCTGCTCAGAAGCGGACAGAGTCATCTCGACCTTCTCGTTCGATCCTAACCTCGAGCCAAGCCCACAGAATCTCCATCGAGGGGAGGCCAACGGGGCCACCTAAGTCAATCTCTAGAATGACTCGGGCATCTACCGGGAGGCGGGTTAAGGAGTAGTGGATTGCCACATGAGGGCTATGCCGACCCTGCCACGAACGATGGACTCAGATTCCACTTGGACATGCCCGTTAACGAGCTCGCCGAGCACGACACTTGAGCCATCGAGGCAAGTCTCGTTAGCTCAGCCCCTCTGGTTGTGAAAACCGCGGACAAGGTGATGCATAAAACTCAGTTGACCCCTACCGAGCCCAACGGGGCTCACGGGCTTGAGCTACCAGGTCCCTACTTAGGAACCCGACCGACCGCATAGGTTGTAGTCGGAATGGACATGGGCGAACACCCCGACCGGAAGGAACACAAGAGTACGTAGCCCCAGAAAAGAGTACCAAGGTGCTTAGCCTCTGACCGACTCTCTAGCCGGCTACAGGCTCGGGGGCTACGCCCACCACCGTCTCGCTCGACCCTTGGGTTCGCGCTCTGTCTCGCCTGACCCTAAGGCCACGGGCTCCGTCCCACCTGACCCTAAGGCCGCGGGCTCCATCTCGCCCAACCGCAAGGCCGCAGGCTCCATCTTGCCTGACCCTTAGGTTCACACTCTGTCTCGCTCGACCCCAAGCCCACGGGCTCTGTCTCATCTGACACTTGGGTTCACGCTCCGTGTTGCCTGACCCTTGGGTTTGTGCTCCGTCTCACCCGACCGCAAGGCCGCGGGCTCCGTCTCACCCGACCGCAAGGCCGCAAGGCCCAAATACATAATGATAGGCCAATACAATGATCCAGTCCCTGACAAGAAGGCCTAGCCAAGGTAGGGACCGCAGTCTGAGTCTAACCGAGGATATGCCAAACCTCCACTCGCTGCTTTTTCCTAACCGACACGGTCGGGACCGACTGGGAACGACTGACCGGGGACGCCCGCTCGGTGAGGGCCCGAGGATCAGGCGGAGCAGATAAGGTAAAGTGCTCAAATCAACCACAATACTGAGGACCATAACCTACCATGTCCTACACACCTGCAGGACGGTGCCACCTGGTCATGCCAGACGGGCACTATACAACCTTCCGGACGTGTCAGAGCACAAATAGTATTGTAGGCATCGACGTTTGCCGTACCAGGCGAATATGGCTAGCCTACCAGATGTGTCTAAACAAAAATAGTATTGTGGGCGCCGACGACCGTCTCATATCCGACTGCGTGGGCAACAGGACTAGGTAGCACACGCATACACTCTCTTTCTCTCTAACTTGTAAGGCCATCCCTTTCAACTATAAAAGAGGATACGCTCTCTCCCAACAGAGGACGCTAAACGACTTGAGGACTCGACGACCTGAGGACTCGAACAACTCAATAGCTCTAGAACTCGACAGCTTCACAGAGCATACACTCTAATACTTAGCGCATGTTAGAGCATCCGTCACTCTCGGCCATTCGGTTCAGAGTCCACCGGGCCTTCATGTGGCAGAACCGCCTAATCTAATGACTCTCATGAGTGCTCGTCTTCCATTAGACACTAAGCACTCAAGGGAGAACACCAAATCACGCGGTCCCGTCGGGCACACTCCAGGGGAGAACCCGAAAATCCACATTTTTGCCATCAGGGACACAAATGAGAGAATAAAGCTTACATCATTCTTAACAATTTCTTACATCACTTTTAATACAACATCAGAGTATAATATTTATTATTATAACAACGGAATGTAATCATATTATCATAGTTAAGAACAATTTAAATTAACAGCGGAATATAAACATGTGAACAGGGTTACAGCGGAAATAATTATCTAATCAAGACATGATGAATCATTGATATGTAAACTATGACAACAGATTATAAACTTTCATTTATAAAAATATTTAGTGAGAATTATAAATAAAGACTATGATTGCAGCGTAAAGGAGATCCTCTCTGAGCCCACTAGGAGGAATCCACACACAAGGTCAGCTCTAGCATCCACCTGTCACGTGCAACAGGGGGAAATAAAAGCCTGAGTACTCAATTGTACTCAACATGACTTACCCGACAGGAGGAAAGAAAAGACTCTAAGGATATGCAAGGCTATCTGGCTTGTGGGTTTATTGCATCTGCAGGAAGCATTACTAAGCGTGCGTCCTTATATTCGATTTTTATTAACAGCCGCATTAGTTCATTAACCAACAATTCTATGTGAGCACCTGTGCTAATTTCAAGCAGGTGGTAAGCAATTAGATTTCCTTTTTCCATCTTCCATCTTCCATCTTTCAGTTCCTACTACGGTGCTAGACCGCAGACAAGCCGTACCGGATTTCTGGCGATTCGCGAATTAATGCCCCCAGCTAGGTACCCTGAAAACATACGCCCCGCTTGTACCCAAGGCACAAGCAGGACCAACCCACTACCCCCCTGTCATGGGGTCTAGGTCCTCGTCCAAACTGGGACTCCAAGCCTCTAGCCTGAGTCCTGGACTCAGTGCGGTGCAAGGACCTCCTAACCCAAAAATCACCAAGACAGTCGGTCTGGAAAGAGCTGGAACCCATGACAAGAGAGTAATAAGTCTTCCACGCACCCATACCCAGGTATGTGCTTGGGATAATAAGTCTGTGACTTGCCTAGAGCCTTATGCAACGGTCGGTCCTTAACCGACACAGACAGGGAAAGCAGTGTAACCAAGCTATGCCCCACGGCCGCGGCGACACAACCTCTTACACCCACCAATACCCAAACCATATCCCTGCCTGGTCACCATTTTTCCTTTCCACCGTTTATATTTTCCAAGTCATAATAATACAGTAATATATTTTCTATCTCTCGCAAGTGACAGGCAATCACTCGACTTCTACCAGAGTCCTATAGCATAGCATTCTACATGATCCTATAATACTAGTAAGACTCATAGGATAAAGATATATATGCAATTGGGTTTCGTTCAACTCCTTAAAACCTAATGCACAAATATAATTTAAAGTGCAGAAAAGTAGGGGTTATGCACCGGAGCTTGCCTGGGTAAGGTATATACTAAAAAGTTAGTATCTGCATCTTCAAATCATCCACCATCAATTGAATAGAAAGCCCATTACATCATCTCCATAAGACAATACCATTACACCATCTTCGGATTCGCAATCATCATTTCAATTGATCCATTGATCCATCATCGTACCTATATGATATGCATTGATGCAAATGCATAGATGTAAATAATTAACGACAGCCAAAATGTGTAGAAATCCGATCATGCCTCACAAGCTAACGAGATAGCTCTAACGCTGGTCTACGTATCCATGTTGTCGAATAAGACGTTATTTCCCAACAATTATTTTAGTTATATAAACCCAAGTTGTTTCTTCATTTCATTCTATCGATTTAATCCTTATTCAAAATAGGGCATCATTACCTACCTAGCAAACTGATTATTCTAGAGCCACAAAAATTACAATGAGTACCAAATATTGCTAGGAGCCTACTGTAAAATTTTTTGATTCAACACTATTACCAATTTATCACAATAATTCCTACAAGTTTATATTTTTACAATATTAAGTACCTTAAATTAATTATATAGCTTCCAAGAACATCATCAAACTATATGAATAAAATATACTAACAGGTAGATCATGATTTTAGGAGACTAACAAAATTGGTTTCATCATTTTTGGTCAACTACACAAATTTATATTGATTTTACAAGTTCGTTTCTCGAACTAATTAGCACTTGCTTTATAAAACTAAATGGGCCAGCGGCCACCCATTTGGCCCACGTGGACACGCGGCCCAGGGACGGGAGCGGCACACAGACGGCCCAGGCACGGCGTCGAGTAGGCCGAGGCCGTGGATGTGCAGGGCACGCGGCCCAACAGGCCGGAAATGGCTGGCCCCTGTGGGAGAGCCCAACACGCGAGAGCAGGTCGGCCAGAGGCCCAGGCATGGCGCGCGTGGCCCAACGCGGGGACAGGCGCGAGTGGCCCAGCGCGACATGGCCCATAGGCGTGTGCGCGGCCCAGGTGGCAGCGGCGATGGCACATTTGTGAAACCCTAGAATTCCTCAATTTAACCCGCGGTATGAAAACACTATTGATGAGAGTCAGATACTTCGCAATAAGAACCCTAGAAAAAGCTACATTCGCATTTCTCACCTTCTCTCCCTCCCAAGAATAGAGCATGGAGCAGAGGAGCACCAGCTGGTGGTCAATCCTAGCCGGGGAAGGTACGGAGGCGGCGGGAACCTGTCGGTGAGGGGCACGGGAGCCCGCGTGACCATGGCCTAGCCACGGCAAGACCCACGCCGGCAACAGCAGCGCGCCAACGCGAACCATGGTCGCGGGCACAGCGGCTGTGGTGGCGCTAGCCAGGTGCACGGTGGAGGTTGGAGGCGGAGGAGGCGCTAGAGAATGATGGCGCCGTGAAGCAGCAGGCCTAGCGCGGACGAGGGGCTCACGCTCACAGGGAGACCGACGATGGCGGGCGCGGACAACGGCTGGCGAGGCACGGCTTCTCGATGGTGCAGGCATGGGTGACTGCGAGCGTAGCCCTGGGCAGATGCTGTGGGGTAGGGTGGCTGGCGAGGGCAGGGAAGGGGAAAGCGGCGCTGCAGTATGGCTCCACAGCTCCAGCGGAGTGGCGCGCCCGCACGCGCGGTGGCGGCGATGGAAGCGGCCACAGCGGGCGCGGAGGAGCGAGTCAAGACGAAGCCACGCGTGGCTCCGGTGAGCAGAAGGAGAGTGGCATGGTGTTGTGGGCACACGGGCGCGGCAGCAGTCCAGAGCGGACCGAGGGGCATGCGCGGGGAGGGCCGGCACCGGTGCGGACGGGGCGTGGGAGCAGGCCAAGGTGATGCGGCGCTGTCACGGTGGGTACGTGGCATGGGGCAGCAGCTCAGAAGCGCGCGATGTGAGGAGGAAGAGGAGGGCGCCGGTGCATAGCACTTGCGCATGCTCGCGAGGGTGGAAAGGGGCCGCTATGGTAGACTGGAGCTGGGCTGCCCTTTCAGCAGCAGAGAAGAAAAGGGAGGAAGAGGCAACGCGAGGGAGGCAACGTCGTACGCGGCCAGAGCATGAACATGGGGGTAGGACACGATGGCGTGGCATGGCCGACAGCGGCGTACCAACGCGCGCACAGGGAAGTGAAAGGACACGGCGTGGTAGGGACAAAACCTCATGCTCTCCTATGGGAAAAGCATGCCAAGCAGTACACGGCAGCAGTAGCCTAGCCAAGTTTCTTTAAGAACCTCCCAGAGAAAGGACGCGAAGGAGAGGGAGCAACGACCCAGCGACGGGACCCGACAACGCGGCGCGACGTGAATAACTCCGATGATTAATTCTGAGCAGGGAAATACACCACCGTATTCAAGCGGCTAGGATGGCAGCACTGACGTAGGCCTTAGCCAGCCGTAGTAGCAAGACGACGGATGAAGCGATGCAGTGTGTGGCCAGCGCAGTACGAGCTACAGCGGTGACAAGACCCTGCACGTAGACCACGTCTCGACATAGCTAGCCAGCATGAGATTAGTTCCAACAAAGCTCAAATTTAAATTAGATTCAAAGCTATATACATATCATTCTATTTATTAATGGATTTTATTTTATTTATAAAAGTTGTTTTTCATGCTTAATCTAATAGAACAAATCATTCGCTATTTATTGGCTAGAATTGTCGCTCGACATTTCTAAATATCTTTATGCACTGAGTAATTTAACTTGAGCATTTATTTGAGTCCACTAAACTAAGTCACATAGGATTCGCTTATCACATCAAGTATGTTTTAAATCAAAAATCCGAGAAACTCACTTTGGAATTTTTTCTTAGGCCTAAATCGCGGTGCTAAACAAGCTCGTAACACTAGGGGTGTTACAACCAACCCCCCTTAAAAAAGAATCTCATCCCGAGATTCGAAGCTAGAACCAGAAGAGGGGAAACACGATTACATTTCATAGATCAGGGATTACACGAAAGATTACACGACTTCGAATGCTACACCACATAGGGATTTAGGGATACATGGTTAAGAGCAACCTAATACAACCGAGACTTAATGCAGAAGTCGAGATAGACGAGGACAATGGAGAAACAACAGGAAGATGATTATCCAATTCGTGGCATAGGTCCAACAGATCCAAAAACAGTCGACTGAGAAGTCAAACATCATGACCCAAAGGTAGACTTGAACTTTTTCGACGAAACCAGATCCTTTCTTCTTCTCAGATTACACCATCACTTCAGACTAACGAACCTAGCTCCACAATGGCGACTGGATTTCGTAACTCTGCTCCGAATGCGAGGGGAATGGAGATGAAGAAGAAGAGCAAGGACCAAGGGTATCTTATAGCGGCGAATGGAGGTGGGGCGCAACACACCGGAAGCGGATGCGGCGGGGATGGGATACACAGACGGTTCATGCTATGGAGATCAGGTCAGACATGGTGCGCTTCCAACGCGAGCGGGCAAAGGATAAGGGAGAGGAGAGGAGAGGGGTCCGCTCGATGAGGCAGGCGTGTGGGCGGTCATGTCCCCAACAGAAGAAAGAAGAGAGGGGGGAAGGGGGGTTCCAGTACGAGGGACAAGGCGTGAGAGTCGAGAGCTGACTGGATTCTAGGAAAAAAAGAAAAAGCGCATAGTGCACAAGGACGGCGAGTGCGGCACCATGCTGCGGCCATGCGAGAACGGGGATCTATATGGCCCGACACAGATGGCGTCCGCAGGGCATGCAGTGATACAATCCGACAGGTGTAGCGCGGTCAACTAAACACAGGGCTTGGGACATGACGTCCACTCAGGCTTTTCTAAGCACTCCCTACTACCCGAGACTGACTTTCCTTACTACTCTTCTTTTTCTTTTCCTTCCTTGTCCACCATGTGTACCAACCTCTGTACGAACTGAGAGCAAGACAGAAACACTTCGTCCAAAACCACGTTCTCTTACTTCTTTGAGAGAACACTATTTTATCAACTTGTTGTGGATTTCCCGTTTGAACACCTAAATATTTTCAAGAAATATTTTGTAGCAAAAATGGTACGGCGGTGTAACTTGGTAAAGGTACTTGGTCAACAACCTCAATACCAGCACGTGCCGAGCAGCGTCACCATGTGGCAGCTGTTCCACGGAGAGCCCTCAGTTTCGTTGTGACACCATAAGCTATTAACCAGGCAACTATTACCAACTTATATGCCATGAAGGCGGTGGGGTCATAGACCATAGAGTAAGAGGAGTATTGCAAGAGAAGATTCAACAACAAGGGTTCCCTTTACAACAAGGGACAAGGAATTCAAACCCAACGGTAGATTTGATTTAAAGAGATTCAAGTGTTCTATTGGGACATCCACAATTAGTCGATACAGTGTCCTGTGCTCCAATCATGACTGGCTTGCTGATATCTGAATGACAACTTTTTTTGTAACCCACCTAACATCACCCTTGAAAACCCTAAGCACGTCTAACGGGATTTAAAGTAGACAGATGCAATAAACACAGTGAATTAAATAAAATGCATATTCTGAACGGTCTTATATGGGTACAACGTATAGGCATTCAGTCTCCCATTCACGACACATCATTCACCTCTCCTACAGCGGACGATCTCAACAACTACGGACGACAACAATAGCAAGAGTACAATACTGGAGGACAGCGACGAAAAGCACTACTACTACGGGTACAGCATCCCAAAGCAACTAATCACGCATCTTCATTCCCAGGCTCGGCGGATTCTTCTACTGCCCTGGCTATGGATCTACATATTCTCGTGGCAATGGCTGAGTGAGAGGAACCAAGGGCTCTACTTCTAACACTTCCAAGGGTGGGGGTGCTGGCAGCACTACAACACCGATTCTCCTTCTTTTAGGCAGGTGGACGGGGATCCCTTCCAAGATCAGGGCATCCTACCTTTCAGCAACCAGCATCCTCCGCTTGGCCCTGGTGATAAGATAGGCCTCCTGCAGCTGATGGACATGCCAATCTTCAACCTCCTTTAGAGCTTCCGACATGGCAGTCTCTCGGCTCTCAGCAGCTGCAGCACTGGCATGCGCTTTGGCAAGTTGCACCTAGAGCATCTAGGTGAAGATCTCGGCTTCCTCAGCCCACTGGAGGCAGATCCTCAGTTCCAAGGCTTGCCAGTCATACTGCTCATCCAGAGCAAGTAGGTACATGGTCAAGTGCACCACGGTAGGACTATCTTCTTGCGCATCTCGCCCTTGCAAGGCCTCCATGCGAGCCCTCCATGCCCGCCGATTCTTGTCCAAAGGGGGAAAGAACCTCATGGGGGTACGGGCAATGGGCTCCTCATAGATCTGGCAGAGGTAACACAAGGCTTTGCGGGCCACAACCTGGTAGGTGTCGAGGAAGCTAAACCCGGTTGTGGTCACACTCCAGGCTTCAGTGAGGTCGGGGAACTCTTCACTCTTCCTGATGTAGACGGTAACCTCACACCGCTCGGTGCCATGCTCCTCATACTCACAACCCTCATACTCGGGACGATCTTTGACTCTGAGCTTTTGCAGGGTGGCATGCAGGATTCTGGGAAAACACTCAACGTTCAGGCAGTAACTACTAACCCAGGCTCCTGCCATTTCTGGCGGTGGTGGTGAGGAAGGCTGAGCGAAAAGCTTGCTCAAAGGAAAACCTGGACTAGCTAAAGTGCACCGAGTGGTGGTACCAATGGCTAAGCCATCCTCTGCTTATAAAGGCGGAGTGTTCTGACGTGGTCCACCGGGGTTCCTGCGCGGGGTCACTACGAATGAATCGACCAAATTTTTTGTGCGTTCGAGGCGAGCGAGGTCCAAGGCCATTACTGAGTGGTACAACTGTAGGGCACGTGTCCGCCAAGAGCGCAGAACAGAGTACGGGGAAAACATGGGTCACGACAGGCGTGAACCATGGGCGAATGCGTGGAGCACGAATCCACAGTGCAGACCTAACTCTAGAATAGGAATGAGTCAGTCGTGCACAATACAACACGCATGACACCTATGGATGGCGTATCTGCCAATAATACGGCACTATAATGCACAAATTGGATATGCATGAATGCACGTCCTATACGTTCTTTCACTGTTGCCACCATATAGGGCAACCGTTCTTAAATTTTTGACACATCGTTCTCTCCCTGTAGCTAGTCTGTACTATCGGACTATGCTTGGGGTTAGTGTACCTGCAGAAAAATTGATTAAGCCTACCTAAATCAGCAGAGTGCCATCTATCCAGGATACATAACCATAGTAATAGGGCTACTTATATAACTTTGCATAAAGACGTTTATTCTTTCAGCCTATTTGCTTGTTGGTTTCAGCCAGCCCAAACCAGCCAGCCAACAGTGTTTTTCTCTCACAAAAAACCAGCACCAGCACCAACCAGCGAACAGGCCCTTTGAAAAGAATTTGTTGTCAAATTTATTTTAGGAAAGGTTTTCGAAGCTTTATTTCCTCATTTATGCTCTGATACCACATGTGGTAGAACCGCCTAATATAATGTCTCCCATGAGTGCTCGTCTTCCATTAGACACTAAGCACTCAAGGAAGAACACCAAATCACACGGTCCCGTCGGGCACACCCCAAGGGAGAACCCAAAAATCCACATTTTTGCCATCAGGATCACAAATGAGAGAATAAAGCTTACATCATTCTTAACCATTTCTTACATCTCTTTTATAAACTTTCATTTATAAAAAACATTTAGTGAGAGTTATAAATAAAGACTATGATCGCAATGTAAAGAAAATCCTCTCTGAGCCCACTAGGAGAAATCCACACACAAGGTTAGCTCTAGCATCCACCTGTCACCTGCAACAGGGGGAAATAAAACCCTGAGTACTCAATTATACTCAGCAAGACTTACCCGTCAGAAGGAAAGAAAAGACTCTAAGGATATGCAAGGCTATCTAGCTTGTGGGTTTATTACATCTGCAGGAAGCATTACTAAGCGTGTGTCCTTATATTCGATTTTTATTAACAGCAACATTAGTTCATTAACCAACAATTCTATGTGAGCACCCGTGCTACTTTCAAGCAGGTGGTAAGCAATCAGATTTCCTTTTTCCATCTTTCATCTTTCAGTTCTTACTACGATGCTAGACCGCAGACAAGCCATATCGAATTTCCCAGCAATTCATGAATCAATGCCCCCAGCTAGGTACCCCAAAAACACACGCCCCGCATGTACCCAAGGCACAAGCAGGACCAACCCACTACCCTCCTATCATGAGGTCCAGGTCCCCATCCAAACTGGGACTCCAAGCCCACACCCCTGAGTCCCGGACTCAGTGCGGCGCAAGGACCTCCTAACCCAAAACCACCAAGACACCAAGACAGTCGGTCCGGAAAGAGTCGAAACCCATGACAAGAGAGTAACAAGTCTTCCAAGCGCCCATACCCAAGTATGTGCTCGGGATAATAAGTCTGTGACTTGCCTAGAGCCTTATGCAATGGACAGTCCTTAACCGACACAGACAGGGAAAGCAATGTATCCAAGCTATGCCCCGCGGCCGCAGCGACACAACCTCTTACACCCACCAATACCCAAACCATATCCGTGCCTGGTCATATTTTTCCTTTCCACCATTTATATTTTCCATGTGATAATAATACAGTAATATATTTCCTATCTCTCGCGAGTGACAGGCAATCACTCGACTTCTACCGGAGTCTTATAGCATAGCATTCTACACGATCATGTAATACTAGTAAGACTCATAGGATAAAGATATATATATATGCAAGTGGGTTTCATTCAACTCCTTAAAACTTAATGTACAAATATAATTTAAAGTGCAGAAAGGTAGGGGTTATGCACCGGGGCTTGCCTGGGTAAGATATATACTAAAAAGTTAGTATCTACATCTTCGGATAATCCACCATCAACTGAATAGAAAGCCCATTGCATCATCTCCTGGAGATAATATACCATTACACCATCTTTGGATTCCCAATCATCCTTTCAATTGATCCGTTCATCCATCATCGTACCTATATGATATGCATTGATGCAAATGCATAGATGTAAATAATCAACGACAGCCGAAATGCTTAGAAATCGATCCGCCTCATAAGCTAACGAGATAGCTCTAACGCTGGTCTACGTATCCATGTTGTTCCCAACAATTATTTTAGTTATATAAACCCAAGTTGTTTCTTCATTTCATTCTATCGATTTAATCCTTATTCAAAATAGGGCATCATTACCTACCTAGCAAACTGATTATTCTAGAGCCACAAAAATTATAATGAGTACCTAATATTGCTAGGAGCCTACTGTATAAATTTCAGATTCAACACTATTACCAATTTATCAAAATAATTCCTACAAGTTTATATTTTTACAATATTAAGTACCTTAAATTAATTATATGGCTTCCAAGAATATCATCAAACTATGTGAACAAAATATACTAACAGGTAGATCATGATTTTAGGACACTAACAAAATTAGTTTCATCATTTTTGGTCAACAACACATATTTATATTGATTTTACAAGTTTGTTTCCAAAACTAATTAACACTTGCTTTATAAACTAAATGGGCCAGCGGCCACCCATTCGGCCCACGCAGACGCGCGGCCTGGCCCAGGCACGGGAGCGACACATGGATGGCCCAGGCGCGGCGTCGAGCAAGCTGAGGTCATGGATGTGCAGGGTGCACGGCCCAACAGGCCGGAAACAGCCGGCCCTGGCGGGAGAGCCCAACACGCGGGAGCAGGCCAGCCAGAGGCCCAGGCGGGGCGCACGTGGCCCAACGCGGGGACGGGCGCGAGCGGCCCAGCGCGACACATCCCACAGGCCCGTGCGCGGCCCAGGCGGCAGCGGCGATGACACATTTGTGAAACGGCCCCTGATCTTTCCTCAATTTAACACACGGCACGAAAACACTATTGATGAGAGTCACATACTTCGCAATAAGAACTCTGGAAAAAGCTACATTCGCATTTCTCACCTTCTCTCCCTCCCAAGAACAGAGCATGCAGTAGAGGAGCACCGGCCGGCGGTCAATCCCTATCGGGGAAGGCACGGCGGCAGCGGGAACCCATCGGTGAGGGGCATGAGAGCCCACGCGACCACGGCCTGGCCACGGCAAGTCCCACACCGGCCCCAGCAGCCCACCCGCGTGAATTGTGGTGGCGGGAACGGCGGCTGCCACGAGGCCAGCCAGGCGCGCGACGGCAGCGACGCGGGGAGCAGGTTGGAGGCGGAGGAGGCGCTAGAGAATGACGGTGCCGTGAAGCAACAGGCCTAGCGCGATCAAGGGGCTCGCGCTCTCAAGGAGACCGACGGCGGCAGGCGCGTACAACGGCTGGCGTGGCGCGGCTTCTCGACGGCGCAGGCACAGGTGACTGCGGGCGCAGCCCTGGGCAGATGTTGTGGGGAAGGGTGGCTGGCGAGGGCAGGGAAGGGGAAGGCGGCTGCAGGACGGCTCCATGGCTCCGGTCGCCTGGTGCACCCACGCGCGCGGTGGCAGCGATGGATGTGGCCACGGCAGGCGTGGAGGAGCGAGTCAAGCCGAAGCCACGCGCGGCTCCGGTGAGCAGAAGGAGAGCGGTGTGGTGCTGTGGGCACACGGGCGCGGCCGCAGTCCAGAGCAGACCAAGGGGCACGCACGGGGAGGACCGGCACCGGCGCGGACGGGGCGCGGGGAGCAGCCTAAGGTGACGTGGTATTGTCACGGCGGGTACGTGGCGTGGGGCAGCGCGGTCAGCAGCTTAGAAGCACGCGACGTGGGGAGGAAGAGGAGGGCGCCAGTGCAGAGTGCTTGCGCATGCTCGCGAGGGTGGAAAGGGGTGGCTACGGCGGACTGGAGCTCGGACGCCCTTTTGGCAGCAGAGAAGAAAAGGAAGGAACATGCAACGCGAGGGAAGCAACGTCGTACGCGGCCAGAGCATGGACGCGGGGGAAGTGAAAGGACACGGCGTGGCAGGAACATAACCTCATGCTCTCCTGGGGAAAAGCACGCCAAGCAGTACACGACAGCAACAGCCTGGGCAACTTTCTTTAAGATGCTCCTAGAGAAAGGATGCGAGGGAGAGGGAGTAGCGACCCGACGACAGGACCAGACAACGCGGCGCGACGCGAATAACTCCGATGATTGATTCTTAGCGAAAAACGCACCACCGTATTCAAGCGGCCAGGACAGCAGCAGTGCCGTTGGCCTCGGCCAGTTGCAGTAGCAAGACGACGGAGGGAGCAATGCAATGTGTGGCCAGCGCAGTACGATCTACAACGGCGACAAGACCCTGCACGCAGACCACGTCCCGACGCGGCTAGCCAGCATGAGATTAGTTC
Source organism: Miscanthus lutarioriparius (assembly GCA_904845875.1). Classification (NCBI taxonomy): domain Eukaryota; kingdom Viridiplantae; phylum Streptophyta; class Magnoliopsida; order Poales; family Poaceae; genus Miscanthus; species Miscanthus lutarioriparius. Next base: position 29,170,922 of record CAJGYO010000015.1, read on the forward strand.
CAACAAAGCTTGAATTTAAATTAGATTCGAAGCTATATCTATCGTTCTCTTTATTAATAGATTTTATTTTATTTATAAAAGTTGTTTTTTATGCTTAATCTAAAAGAACAAACCTTTCGTTATTTATTGGCTAGAATTGTCACTCGATATTCCTAAATATCTTTATACACTGAGTAATTTAACTAGAGCGTTTATTTGAGTCCACTAAACTGAGTCACATAGGATTCGCTTATCGCATCAAGTATGTTTTAAATCAATAATCCGAGAAACTCGCTTCGGAAATTTTTCTTAGGCCTAAATCGTGGTGCTAAACAAGCTCGTAACACCAGGGGTATTACACTTTAACACCCCCTTCTCATTCCTACTCGTTTGTAACCCCACAATAAATTTTGAGCACCTGGACTTAGGAATAAAGTCACCGACTGACTGAAACTGGACGTAAGACACGTTGCCTAAACAAGTATAAATCCTGTGTCATTGAGTGCTAGGCCACATTCGATCACAACGCATGATAAAACTACAAATATTTACTTGTTGGTCACTTTTCGCATCGACAAGGTAAAAAACACATTAAATTTGCATTATCAATATTTTTTATTGTAAATAATTTTTGGCAACAGAAAATGATTTAGATCAACATAACCCTGAAGAAGATCCATCAAACACTTATGAGGATGATGAAGCTAGAGTGTTTCACGATAGAGGTAATCTCTTTTTCAATCCATGACAGACAAGTAATACTTCATTATAGATGAATTTCCATGACAAATGAATAATGCTTCATCATGCAGATTTTCAATACGAGTATTCTATAGAACCCACAACAAAAATGAATGGTCATGATCCTTATGAGTTTGTGTATGCGGATCTTCCGAAGACCCATCATGTATTGAAAATAGTGCAGAATTGTTTTTATTGTCGCGCAAAGAGATTTGAAGGTGAAGGTCCTGCATTTTGTTGTCGGAACGGACGGGTTAGTATATTTATACCAAGGGTGCCAAATGAGCTCCATCGATTGTTCACAAGTCAAACTGATAGGGATGCAAAGTATTTCAGAAGGAACATTCGTTACTTCAGTTCACACTTTTGTTTCACCAGTGTGAGGGTTTCCATTGACCGTAGTTTGGCAACAGCGAAAGGTACTGGCATTTATACATTTAAAGCTCATGGCCAAATATATGACAAGTTGGATCAACTTGTACCTGATAACCGGGGACCATGCCATATGTAGTTGTACTTTTATGACACAGATGAGACTATGCGCCATAGGATCAAAAGGTCTCCACACCTTGACACTCATGTGATCCGCTCTATATTGAATATCATGCAAGGCAATCCATATGTTCAAGTATTTAAGAGTCTTGGCACTCTTTCCAACTTGGATAGGTACAGTATTGCACTAAATACAAGTATTTCTGTTGACCAGAGAAGATATAATGCACCTGCAATGGAACAAGTTGCTGCTATATGGTTTGATGGAAATGACCCACAATAAAGGTTTGAGCGAAGCATAGTCATTTACAATAAAGAAAATCAACCTCATTATATAAGGTCGTACTATGGATGCTATGATCCATTAGCATACCCTATGTTCAACCCTAATGGTGAAACTGGTTGGGAGGATAAGAAGATTTTATTTCAGGACTCACCTCCATCACCAAAGAGGAAATATACTAAACATGTACTAAAAGGTGACTTTATTTGTTATTTGCATACACAATTTTTACCCTCAAAATCTCGTTAACAACCCCTCACAAAATTTCTTACTTTTCTACAGGCCCAATGCCCGTTGACCTCAATGATGTCTCAAAGACGAATGTACATGAAGAACAAGGTTTTTTTTCTTTGCAAATTATTTTGTATTTAAAGCATATTTATTTGTTCTCAACTTAATAAAGTTACTTTTTGTAGGAACTCTTCCAAAGGACAAGAATATAAATGACAATGAAGATGGAACTGATGGACAAGGTATAATATTTTTTCAGCAATTAAAAAACTCAAAACAGAATGGAATTTAATTTATTTGTTCTTATGAACATAAATTACGGAGTCACGGCGATATGTTAGCGCTAGGGAATATCTATGTTTCATGCTACAAATTCATGAGGGAGAATTTAATGTCATGTTTCATGGTGGGAGGCTTTTCCAGCAATGGGTCGTTGATATGTATGTGAAGGTGGAGTCAATGCGATTAGACTGGTACTCAAAACCGGTGCATCAAGATTTAATTCGTGCTGATCTATACCAGGTTAGATGTATTTGAGTTTAAAAGTTGATTTTCTATTTTCAAACCCAAGGAAATACTAATAATCTTTTAACACATATTCACCAAGGCCTTCTAGACACTCTCGCTGCTGGAGAAACCCGTGCGTCACAAACTGGTTGTAGAATTGTACTATCAAAAGATTTTCCAGGAAGTGATCGTAATGTGCACTCAAGATATATGGATATCATGGCTTTGATTACTCGATATGGAAAGCCAGATTTTTTGTGACAATGACATCTAATCCATATTGGGATGAGATAGTAGAACAGCTATTGCTAGGTCAAATGCCGCAAGATCGTCCAAATATAGTGGCAAGGGTTTATAAGAGCAAAGCTATGAGACCTCAAAAATTTCCTTAAAAGGCATCATTTGGGCAGGGTCGCTGCATGGGCACATGTCACTGAGTTTCAAAAAAGGGGATTACTAAATGAACACTTCCTTTTGGTTATGCAAGACGAGAGCAAGGTACGTACTCCTGATGATTATGACAAGTACATATCAGCAGAGCTTCCTGACCAGAAGAAATATCCAGAATTGCATAGACTTGTGTGCAAACATATGATGCATGGTCCATGTGGTGTCCTCAACCATAAGTGCCCATGTATGATAGATGGTAATTATCGCTTTTATTATCCCCGTGACTTTTGTGAAACCACCCAACAAGGAAAAAACTCATATCCTATTTATAGAAGGAGAGATGATGGATAAAAAGTGAAAATAAGAAGGGAATGGTTGGACAACACATGGGTTGTGCCGTACAATCCAATCCTTCTAATGAGGTATAATTGTCATATTAATGTAGAGGTTTGCAGCAACATAAAGTGTGCCAAGTATCTATATAAGTACGTCTTTAAGGTCCACGACCGTGTTTCCATTTCGATAGATCAAGCTCAGGCAAATATGGATGGGCATCCACTTGTTATTAATGAGATTAAGCAATATATAGATGGAAGGTGTATAACAGGTATAGAGGCAATCTATAGATTATACGGTTTTCCTTTGTATGATATGTCACCTCCTGTGTTACAAATGCAAGTTCACCTTCTAGGAAAACATATGGTTGCCTACAAAGTTAGGGATGATCTGAACAATGTTGTGCAAAATCCTAACTCTCAGAGGTTCATGCTTACAGAGTATTTCAGCACAAACATGTATAATCCTGATGCACGAAAGTATTTATATAGAGAGTTCCCTAAGCACTTCACTTGGATAAAGTCAAAAAAGTTTTGGAAGCCAAGAGAAAAAGGTGGTCAGATTGGAAGACTGGTGTATGCCCATCTTGCTGAAGGTGAGTGATACTATCTCCGTGTGCTTCTAAACCATGTGAGGGGTACAACTTTATTTGAGCATCTTAGAAGTCGACAGGGAACTACATATGCAACATTTAGAGATGCTTGTGAAGCCTTGGGCTATGTGGAAACTGACAAGAGCCTAGATGACTGCCTCACTGAATCTGCACAATTTAAGATGCCTTGTGCTCTTAGGTGGTTATTTGGAGCTATCATAGTTTTCTACGAGTGTAATAACGTTTGAGTAGTATGGGACAAACATATTGATTCAATGTTTGACGATTATCGTCGCTCAAATGGCAAGTCTAAAATGGTTGAACAAATGGTGCATAGAGATATATCTATATATGTTAAAGATATGTGTAGAGACATTATAAACTATGGACTTCCTGAACTAGATGCCATAGGTAATTGATAAATATAAAAAATCCCAAAAGCTTTTTTTCATTCATAAACATTGTGTTTACCTTAACATCACGAACACCAATTTGATATGTCACTAAACATTATTAAAAAATTAATGCTTCTTATTCATCATTTTGACATGACCCCTAACACTTTATTTGATTAGATGAGGTGTCAAGAGACCATTATAGAGAGCTTAAAGAAGAATTTAATATTGGATATGTAGAACATCTAAAAATGATAGAAACACTAAATGTTGAGCAGAGAGCTGGGTTCGATTTAATTATGAATCATGTGGATAAGAAAGTTGGCCAGGTATTTTTTATTGATGGACCAGGAGGAACCAGCAAGACATATCTGTATAAAGCTTTGCTTGCAGAGGTGCTCTCCATGGATCTTATAGCAATTGCTACAGCCACAGCTGGTATTGCAGCAAGTATCATGTCCGGCGTACACACTGCACACTCCTGCTTCAAGATTCCTATCAAGCTAGATAATAACACTAGCTTTACCAAGCAGAGTGGTACTATAGAATTGCTTCGCAGGGCTGCCTTGGTAATATGGGATGAAGTAGCCATGACAAAGAGACAAGCAGTAGAAACACTTGACCGAATATTACAAGATATAATGGGTTGCAATCAACCTTTTGGTGATAAGGTCATGTTGTTCAGAGGTGACTTCAGGCAAGTTCTTCCCGTTGTGGTACGAGGAACAAGAGCATAGATTACTGATGCTACTTTACTAAAGTCATATATATATGGGACAATGTACGAAGGATTCGGCTTACCCAAAACATGCGAGCTAAAAATGATATTTGGTTCGCGGAGTATCTGTTAAGAATTGGGAACGGAATATTCACAAAAAAAAGAATTGGGAACGAAACTAAAAAAACATTTGGTGACGATTATGTTCAATTGCCTGATGATATCACCGTGGAATGGAGCCAAGATTCCACTAAGAATGCAAAGAAAATAAGTTCAAGAGATAATTCAATTGCCAACCTTATTAGACATGTGTTTCCCAAACTCGAGGCAAATTGTACCTCTGCAGATTATATGCGGGAACGTGCGATTCTTTCAACTACAAATGAGCATGTTGATGCAGTGAACGCAATAATGATCGAGAGGTTTCCTAAAAATGAGAAGGTATACTATAGCTTTGACTCAGTGGATGATGATAAGAAATAATTACCCTCTTGATTTTCTAAATTCTATTACACCTAATGGGTTAAAAAAGGCTGCCATGTTATCCTACTGCGTAATCTTGATCCACACAATGGTCTTTGCAACGGCACTGGGTTGGTCATTAGAGGATTCCAGAACAATACAATTGATGCTAAAATAGTTAATGGGCAGCATGCAGGAACCAAAGTATTCATACCAAGGATTCCCATGTCCCCTCCGAAGACTTTTCATTGCCATTCAAGTTTAAGCGAAAGCAGTTTCCAATAAAATTGAGTTTCGCAATGACAATAAATAAAGCCCAGGGTCAGACCATACCAAATGTTAGTGTTTATCTCCCTGAACCAGTTTTCTCTTATGGCCAATTATATGTAGCATTGTCGAGAGGTATTTCTCATAAGAGTACATGGGTCTTGGCCAACACGAATAAGGATGTTGACCCCACTGGAAAGAGAAAAAAAAAATATTGTGTTCAGACATGTTTTAGATATGTGACAGTACTATCATATATTTTTGCCGGGATGGCCTGGCCCTAGCGCAACGTACAGGTGTTCAGAAGGTTTGGATGGAAACTGATTGTCAATAGCTTGTGCGCCTGTGAAACAAAGGTACCGATCAGAGATCAACTGTGGTTTCAGTCTTGCGGGAGATCCAGGATTTGAGCTTATGCTTTCAAGCTTTTAAATTTTCCTTCATTAGTCGGAAATGTAATATAGTAGCAGGTGTGGGTGATGCACAGTCTGGGTTGTGGCATGTTAGCCCGACTTGCATTGCGAAACTGATGATCGCAGATTGTAATCCTAGAACTATTTGATGAATGAATCTCCCCGGTCGCAAAAAAAAAAGACTATTATATATTTAGATTAAACTGGCTTCACGTGTCTCAGGTATTTAATAGATTATATTGCTTTTATTAATCGGTAGATTAGATTGCTTTTAATCGGGAAACTTAAGTCTTCACATGTCTCAGGTATTTAATTAATTTAATTAAATAATATATTATTAGATTACTTTTGGTGGGGCCATTCATGCAAACGGATGATGTACGATCCGTCTTGCTTTTAATTTAGTTAATTAATTAATATATTAGATTACTTTTGGTGGGGCCATTCATGCAAACGGATGATGTACGATCCATATATAGAAACGAAGGATCAAAAATAAATAAATTTATAATCAAAATGAAATAAAACTTACAAATACAAGTAGTCCCCTGTCCTGCCTAAATTTACAATTAGTGGCTACATTCACTCTACCACACATCCAAGCTAGATAACGCTCCACTAGCACTTGAACATAGTTCCAAATAATAAAAAAAAATGTTGGTTTCAAATAAACTTGAAAATACTATGATAAGATGATAACTACAAACAAGCTAGAAAATGACAAATGTTGGTTTCAAATAAACTTGAAAATACTAGGATAAGATGATAACTACAAACAAGCTAGAAAATGACAACAAAAACAACAATTTTTTTAGACACGCACGTGCATATTAACTAGTATTAGTTAATACACATATAGTTTAAGGTATATTTGTACATCGTAAGCAAAAGGATTATGCACTATTGAATATCTTTGGTTCCACATTTGTGCTTACATGAATTGAGATTGAACATTTTTATTTTCTAGCATATTTTCTTTTTACCCCCTCAAATTGGCAACTTATTTTATTAGTTGTGAACATGGTATACACATAAAATGGACAGGATTATCATCACTCAAAAGGAAGCAAATTGTGGAAATAAGGAACGTTTGAATGTAGAATAGAATGATGTCCGTATCAAACAAAGTATTCTGTGACAAACTATACAACTGTTCTCTATCTTTACGTACTAGTAAGAGCCCGTTTGAACCCCAGGATTCTGAGGATTAGATAAAAACCTCAGTGTAACCAAACAGACCGGATTATGGGAGGAATAACAAAAATCTCAAAAGACATTCATGCCCCCTACCTTGTCCTCTGGGGCATCCGTCATCCCCTTCCATCCAAGACCGTCACACCTCCAAGCCGCCTCCTGTCCGCCCGATTCACACCAGCGTGAGGTGCACCGCCTAATCTAATCCATAATATTTGCTGCCTGCTCCACCCATAAGCGCAAGGACAGCTGTTCCGTTAAGCTTGAGCAAGGTTGCCGTCGCTACATCTTGCTCGCGTGAACTACGCCGCCGCCGCCGCCACGGCTCGCCCAATCCATACTGCCGCTGCTCCGACCCTCAAGCGCAAGTCTGATTGTCGCCGCTCTGCCTTTCTCCCATGAACCGCACCGCCGGTCGCTCGAGCCGCATCGTCGCTGCTCCATCCCTTCAACGCGAGTCGCTTGGGCCTCAGTTGTGCTCGGCACCACTCGGTGATGGGAGGCAGATAACAAAGAATGGTTTAAGAAAATTTAAGCAAGAGATAGGGTATTATAGACCATGTGCACAATGTATCACATATAATCCGTAACTAGAATCTTGAAATTTGAACACCATAATTTTTTATTATCTAGAATCCAGTTGTAGAATTATTGCACTAAATCTAGATTCCACTCCCTCTGTCCTATAAATTGGGTTGTTTGGGAGAGAGACTGCTTGTACCAAGGAGATGGGGGAAGAACCTGCATGCCCCTACTAGTACAGTATAAGCAGCAGCAGACCATCAGACAATGCTCAAACTCCTGTGTGCTGGTACGGTACTTATGCGTAGGAGGTGAAACGTTGCCCAGCGACACTTGTTATTATGGGACAAAATTTAAATCCTAGAATGATTCTTTTTATGTGAGAGTATCTCTGAGGTATTCAAACGGCACCAAAATGTTGTAGGCTTTTTATTATTGGGATTCCAAATCCAAGAGATACGTCCCGTGGTTCAGCAGTGGAATCTCGTTATTCATTCAATTGGTTCAAACCTTCAATTCCCTCTCGCACACAAGAAATTCTCATACTACGGAGTACTTCTCTTGCGCTGCTAGGCTGCAACTGCACTGCAACGAAGGCCTTCTCGTAGGATTGCAGCAGAATCAGCTATCCCACGGCGACAGGGGATGTCCACTGTAGCTTTTCGATTTTCGTGCCAAAAGTTTCATTTAATTAGTAGAAAATACGTGCAATCTCCAAATAAATTTATTAAAAAAACTACTCCCCGTACTAAAAATATAAAGTCGTTTTTAGAGAGCGACACGGTCTCCAAAGTATTACTTTGACTCCTTGTTTTTATAAAAATATTTATCAAAAAGTGATATATGTATATTTTTATGAAAGTATTTTTCAAAACAAATCTATTTATATAGTTTTCATATTTCTAAACTCAACAACTTAAAAGTTATTCATGATTTATATTCCTAATATTTGCTTATCAAAACGATTTTATTTTTTAGTACGGTGGGAGTAGATTCAAAGACATTTCCAAAGATGTCAATTATGGATCATAAATATTAATATTTTTTAATATATATTTTGTCAAAATTATTTTTCGTGAAAACGAGACGTATTTTGAGATGGAAGGAGGAAGCCGGTAGCAAGCCCTACGGTTATAGATGGCCATCGGGCCGTGTCGGCCCGGCCCGGTGGCCCGGCGTGCCGTGCCGGCCGTGCCGTGCCTAGGCCATGCTTGTGCCTGGCCAACGGCCCATGGCACGGCCCGTGGGCCGTTTTGCCGTGCCGTGCCGCCTGGTGGGCACGGCCATTTTCACAGGGCCGTGCCGCCCCATGGCCCATGATGCACACTTCACAGATCGTAGTTCACAGTTCACACTTCACAGAATCAAAGTTTCACAGTTCACACAATCACACTTCACAGAATCAAAGTTCACACTTCTTTCACAGTTCACAGTTCACAGTTCACACTTCACAGTTTCACAGAAAAGAGAGAAGACAGACACAGCACACAGATGACAGATCATATGATGATGAACTTATATTTAGAATGAGCTATTTTGTGCAATGCTGCCTCATTAAAAATCTTTCTAGGTAAAACTCACCCTTGTGAGAAACTCTAGAAAGAAAAAAAGAGTACAACCAACTCTAAATGTCAAAGTCTTATAGTTCTATCCTATTAGGATAGCCAACATCAGTGACAAAGTCATTGTGACTTAGTGAGTTCACATATCACAGCAACAGGAAGCCAAGAACAGCAAAAGTTCTATCCTATTACAACATCAGGTCATGAGTGGCAAAGTTCTTCCTTCATTGATCATAGTGACTCACTCCAGCACACCAAAAGTTCCTGCAAGCAAAGCAATGTTAGTACCAGCAGTACTTAAATGTAAAGAAAAGATGCAAAATGGAACTTGAATGTTGAGTGACTATCTCTTATCTTCTTCTTCTTCTTCTATCCACCGTCGCCGAGGGGATGCTGATTCTCCCCCCGCGTTGTGAGGCTGGAACCGCCCGCGGACGAGCCGGACAACCGCGCCCGACCTTGACCTCCAGCAGCACCAGCACCGCCCCTCAACGGGTGCTTGGGCGGCCTAGCCATGTCTACTCCAGAGGAGGAAGACGTGGCGTCAAGCACCAACCTGCACGCAAGAAGAAGTTAGAAGAAGTGAAGAACTAAAGAAGAAGAAGTGAGAAGAAGACGAAGAAGTGAGAAGAAGAAGAACAGATGACAAATCTAGGGTTAGGATTAGGGAAGAAGTCCAACCTGTGTACCCGGAGCCCGATGCCGGTGATGAAGAGGCTAGCCAAGCAGCGGATGAGACAGACAGACATGGATTAGAATCAACGGCGAGGTGGTGGAGGAGGAGGGACAGCCATGAACACTCACATGGCTCACCGAGAGGGGAGTGAGGGAGTGAGAGTAGAGGAAAAGGAGGGAGGAGGAGACGGCGGGGAAGCAGGGACCAGGGAGGAGCATCGGCGCGGTCACCGCTCACCGGTGATGGGGAGGACGGACGAACGTTGGCGTCAGCGGATCTGGATCGAGAATGGGAGAGCGGAGCGAGAGCGAGAGACTGAGAGAGCCGCGGCGGGGGAGAGGATTAGGTTAGGGTTTGGGAGGGGGATGCGCCGCGGCCGAACAGCTTATATACGACGAGGGAGAGGGGTGTGTGGGGTGGGCCAGCAGCCTACCTTCGTGGCTTCATAGGCCGTTTCTCCGACCGGGCCGTGCCACAGGCCAGGCCGGCGGCCCCGGCACGGTCACGGCGGCCACCGGGCCGGCGGGCTGCATGGCCAAATATACCTACGGCAGACGGCAAGCAGAGGCTACGACGTCCCACAGTACCCTACAACGCTGAGGGCTGAGGCCCTGCCCTCATTTCAGTTTCAGCTTTCAGCCTTTCACAGCCATCACACTCCAATCAATGTGAGGAGCAAAGCGAAACACGAGCACCCCCATCAATCGCCGCAGCGCAGCATGTCTGTCACTCGCACGGTCACTCACTCCCCATCCCACCTCCCTCTCTCTGTCTCTCTCTCTCCGGTCTCATGCAGCAGCAGGCCAGCAGGCTTCTCGCAGAGGCACAGCCTTGCCCAGAAAAAGCAAGTCGCACACAGCTGACAGCTGCTATGCCCTGCACGAGAACCGCACGGACACACGGTGAAGCACATCAATGGCCGGGGCACCCGCATCCACAGTCCACACCCCACCCTTGGCAAAACGGCATTTCTCATGACCAGAACAGCTCGAATCATTCACATGTTCGAGCAAGCAAACAAGGCACCATGGGCCATGGCAACAGCCAGCACGCACAGAAGCTCAACCAAAAGAAGAAAGCAAGCAATGCCAACAGACACGAAAAAGCACTCGCCTCCTTTACCACAACCACGGCTGCTACGTACTAGTCCTTCCAGCATGAAACAAAGCTTTGCCATTACAGTAGGCCGGCCTGGCGGACCAAAAATTTCACATCCCGCACCCAGTGATACACTAGTACTATTAAAAATCTTTCACCGCTCGATCCGTGTCATGTTCATTCATGTACACGTGAGACGCGAGACCTTGGAGCTTCGGCAAAAACAAAACGCGGAGTCCCTGCCGCTCCCTCGCGCGCCCGATCCAACAAAGCCAACAAAATCACCCAACCACCAGCTAATTACATTTGGATCCGGGGCCCTTGGCTCCCCACCCATGCGACCCAAGAACCAGAGAACTGCCTTGCACTGTCCTACTGCTGCAACTGACTTGTAGTACTGTATTATAATACTCGTGGTACTGTGGTAGTAGTATTATGAGTTGAGTTTATATGCCTATCGTGTGCTGCCGACGGAGCGAAGTGGCGGCTCCTATGGCCTACGGGGTGGTGGTGGGGTCGACGCAGGTGGCGACGCGGACGGAGAGCTCGTACGGGAACGAGTTGGCGTACTCGAAGGAGATGGTCTCGCCGCCGAGCAGTGGCCGGCCGTCGTTGAGGAGGCAGTCGTCGTGGCCCAGGCGCCTGAACTTGCGAGGGTCCACCAGGCTCACCGAGCTGAACCACCCGCACCGCACGTGGATGCCCGCGATGGCGCAGTCGCCGCCGTCCAGGTCACCCATGCACTGGTTGATCACGTCCACCTTGTACGCCGGCACCCCGCCCGGCAGCGACGACGCGTGGCCCTGGTAGATGGCGATGTCCTCCGCGCCCGCGCACCCCTCGTCCATCCGGCTCGGCCGCACCGGGCCTCCTGCTGCTCCTCCGCTGCCGCCGGCGACGCCTGCATTATTGCCGGTGCCACGGCACAAACAAACAAACAAAAATGTGAGACGGGCCGGAGTGCAGTTGTGTATAGGTGCAAGCAGCAGTGCAAATGAGAATCATGGGCCCGCTTGTCATGCAGGCGCCGAAGCCAACGGGCCCCCCACGCTTCGCTATCGAGGCTACGACAGAACGAATCAATGGAAGGTTTGGAGCCAGCAGATGGCCCCGGCTTTGCTTCCCCCTTCTCCCGCCTCCTGAAGAGGAGGTCGTTTCGAACCCCACGACAAAACAGTGCCAGGGATGGGGCCGCACGACCGCGGGGACGGAGGGCCCGCGGGAGCAGGGGACGGTCGGAGAAAGCGCGGGGCCCCAGGGGGGCGCTGCATACACCCCCGGCTCTGGCCGTCAGACCGGCGGATCGGACGGCGAGGGATGGATGGACGGACCGGAGGGAATGGGCGAGTAAGTGGGAGGCGGGGACGTGGAGCACGAGTAGGACGGGACGGGGCTTGCGGTTTACCTGGCGGTCGGAGGATCTTGCGGGGCAGCGGAGCTGGCACCGGCACGGGCACGGGCAGGGCGGCAGCGACGGCGCGGAGTGCCGGGCGCGGCGGACCCGCTGGTACGGCGGTCGGCGGCGGCGAGAATCCTGCAGCGACACATGGGATTGGTTGGATGGAAGCGTTAGTCAAGGGCCTAAACGAAAAGGCGAAATAATTCCAATCAAAAGCGAACAAAAAGATCAAATAATTCCAGAGAAAAATATCTCGCGGTTTCGAGAATCCAACGAAACATAGTAGCACCTTTTGCATCAAACAAAATCATGCATTAGGCGAGCACACGAGTTCATGAATCGGTACAATTTTTTCCTAAAGGAGTCGTGCTGTGATACTGATACAGCAGCGTAGATTCATTCTAGATTTCATGGAGTTCGTGATGGTGATGATCGAAGCTAGAATAGAAAAACAAAATAGATTCGATGGAGGAGATTAATTAATCAAAACCTCTCTGGCTAGCCTCCAACAGAAAAATTGATGAGAAAAAACCTGGATTATGGAAACAAAATGCTCAAAAAAATCCCAACAAATACAATCGAGAGTACGGCGGCGGAGTACGTTGGTACTAGATTGGAGCAACGGAACCGAAAAACAAAACAAGGCCAAATTGCCGTGGCGGAGAAGTAGCACGACGGAAACAGCACCTGCGTCGTCGGAGGCGGCGAGGGAGGCCGAACCGAGCAGCACGGCGAACCAAGCCGATGCCACGATCGCCTTCAAGGCGGCCGACGAGGATGCCCTCATCCTCATCGCGCTGAGACCCTGCAGCGAACACGGACGCCAGGAGTTAGAGAGTTGAACAGATGAATTTGCGAGGCACGTCGACGAAGCCTTGAACAGAGAAGCACCCCACATCTCTACTGGCATGCAACGAAGCCTGGCTATAAGGCATTGCGGCAGTGGTGCCTAACCAGGGAGCGGCCACAAGGGAGACCACCGCGACGCGCGTCCCCGGTGAGCGGACTGGCATGCAGACCTCGCCGCCGTGTCGAGCAGAGTCGGTGCCCTATAGCCAGGCGGTCGCGGAACGAGAACGACGACGACGCGTCCATGCGCGAATGGCGGCCGCCGGGACTCACGGCGGGACCAACGGAACGCACACAAGCTCGCACGCTCGCAGACCCGGCGGTTGCTGAGGGGGCGGGGAGCGGGAAAGGACGGACGGACGGACGGGATGGCGGCGCCTACCTGGAGGAGCTGGAGTCGTTGGAGGCAGAGGCGGTCGCCGGTGACGTCGTCGACGTCCTCACAGCTCGCCGCCGGCGGTCGTGTCGTAGGGTTTGGTTCCTTCCACCGTCCCGGTCCTCGCCCCAACTCCCTCTCGGATCGCACGTGCTGCTGCTGGTGGCGGTGGCGCGGACGAGGACGGGCGATGCGCGAGGCGAATGCTTGCGAGAGGCGTGCGGCGGTGGAGTTGCTGCTGCTGCGCCGCGCCGTGCGCCCGCCCCGTACGTGACGCTGGGTTATATACTAGTAGTACTAGTGGGAGGTCGATGAGATGGAGATGGAGATGGAGATGGAGACGGGCGATGGGATCATGGAAGCCAAGCCAAGAGCGGAGAATGTGTGTGTGTTGGTGCTGGGTCTGGTGGGTCCGGGAAGGGAGGGAGGGCAGTGGACCAGGCGCCGGCAGAGGCTGCTGCGAAAGCGATCTGGTCTGGTCCGCTTCTGGTCAAGGCTGCCGTGGCACTGACCCAAGGGAAAGGGAGGGCAGTGGCAGGCTCAAAGGCTTCGGCCTTTCGGTCTTTTGAACCCTGGAACGAATTTCACCGGATCTTTCTGGAGCTCCGTTTTGAAATTCAAGTTTGGATCCTCGTGCCACTGCTAAACAGCTGGCCTGGTACTGTATATCCGTAGACCGTAATAGATTATCGCAAAAATTACGGGGCGACGGAAAATGGCTGTGCGTCCGCACTATACGGATACGGTGGCAGCGCAAACGAAAACGAAGAGATGGAAGATATTTGCGGTCCGCCTAAAAAAAAGTTTGCTGGGGTGAACGGTGATGACCTCAAATGAAACGATCCGTGTGAGGCCCGGTTCGGCAGGGGCCGGCGCTCCTCTACCACCTAGCCTGATCTGCCGGCCGTTTCGTACTTAGCGTTCCTCTACCACCCAGCTGCCGCCCGGAGATGGTCGTCGGCGGCGAGCCGGCGACGTAGAGGCTACCGACCAAATCATGGGATACTCATGCCACACGTGCCGCGTGGCCGCAATAGATACCACGGAGTACTAGACCGGTGAACCCACCTCTCGTCTCTACAGTCGTATATATAGATATATATACCACTTTGACTCTTTGAGTACGTAATTACCTGCACACGGCACGTGTGCCTGTTCGTCGTGGTCGTGGGCTGCATGCCTCTACCGTCCGGCGAAGTGGCCGTGCTCAAAATGGAACAGGAGCGGCATCATGATGCTGGGGGCATGCACGTTCGGACGTCTACCGGTACATGGTGAGCGAGAAGGGACAAAACCGTGTCCTTGCCTCTCTGCATTGCCCATTTTCCAGTTTGCCACCAGAGGAAAGTGCGCGTCCCAGCCAAAAAGAATTACGTTCATGACAACTCGGGCCGAATCGGTGGTGTCTCGGTCTCCTACTGTCTCGGACTCATGGTAATTTTCCCTCCATGCAATTCTCTGTTTTCCTAAATATATATAAGTTATAAAACGAGCTAAGAAGTAACTCAGTGGTTGGAACCCAGTAGGCCTTGTTTGGCGGCCCGTGTGTTACATACACATGTAACTTACATCACCGGTGTAGTTGGTTGATCAACCGCGTCCACTGAATCCATTGGAACTGAAACCACTTCAAAGCTACTACTCATTTCGAAGCACATGTGGCTTGCCACACGCTGGTTAGCTACTCATTTGGAACCAATGTTCATCTCACTGATAATCAAACTTTTTCAACCAGTTAGACAAGAAATCAAAGGTCATAGAATTCAGTAAACCTTCTGAAAACAAGAAACTAGAAAATCAGCCGAGAGTGCCAAGAGACTCAAAAGAGCCGGCCACACAAGTATTTACAGAGCCAACAAGCCAACTAGCCGTAGATCAAAAGGCCCCATTCTGCTCATGCACAGAACATGTCCCATGCGCACTGGATTTGCCAACAACTATTTTCTAATGGCTCCGAAACTAGCCGCGTCCGATATACCTGTCTGGTGCACGCTGGACTGGTTCAGTGACTGCAACTCCCAAACACCCCCACATTATAAGCTCTCTGGTCGAATAGTGTGGTGTGGCAGTCCGGTGCCGCACCTGACACGTCCAACGGGATTTGAATGGACTCCTCCGGCGGGTGCACGTCCGGTGCACACCAGAGTCCATTGTGCTCCGCTGAAAAAACGGCCAAGTCTGCACACGATCCGACGCATCCGGTGAGCACATCTGGTGAGTGCTAAACAACCAAAATAAGTGTTCAATTAAATAGATCCAAACATAAAAAGATTCAAAATTATCATCCAGAACACATAGAAAGGGCATTTAGCTTACCGTCGGTGTTTCGAATAAACACCAACTAGTAAATTTATATTTATTATGCGTTAGGTCCGGATGGTGTGCTAAAGGACACAATATTTATATTGGTTCAGGCAGAATGTCCCTACGTCCAGTCTGCTACTACTCGTGTTATTAGCACCGAAAATGGTTTGTAGTAGGGATACAACGGTTCGAGAGAGGGACAGGTCCCAAGTCTCTGATGGAAGAGTCGAAAAGATGCCAAGAGCTTGGTTGCTGCTTGGCTGTGTGTTGTGTGATTGGTTGTGTATGAAAAAATCGATCCGTCCCCTTAGTGGGGCATCCTGTTCTTCCTTTTATAGACCAAGGGGGAGCAGGGGTTACAGATGGGAGAAAGAGGAAAAAACCAAAGGTAGATAAGGTCCTTCGAAGGTGTCGGGTCTTCCTTTTCCCTTGAGCCTGCCCTGCTGACATGGCAGACCACGCCATGGATAGCACGTTTCGTTGATCCTGATAGGGCCGGGCTCTGGCTTCGTTTCAGCGAGTGGTCACGTCCCATTCTCCTCCGGCGGACGGTGCAGTGTGTTAGGGTGCCGAGCCATGACTCTGTGGGGAGTAGACGGGGAAGTGACTATACACCTGTTACTGTTGATGATGTGAGTTCCCTCTTGGATTGTAGTGGTTGTCGTATGCTCATGTTAGGATCCGCGGCCGAGGGTTGATGGCGGCGCCCACAACACTGTAAGACTAAAGTCGGCGCCTACAACACTGTTCGGCCTCTGCCATGCCTGGAAGGGCTTACGTGCCCATCCCATCGTATCCTGATGGTACTTTTCTGCAGGCGTGCAGGGTATGGTCCTCGGTACTGCGGTTGACTCAAATGTCCTATCTTACCTCGTGCCCATCATCACGAAGGAGCAGGGCGCAGTCGTCGGGGCAGGCGGGACCAACCCTCAGACGTCGGGCGAGGTGGAGCCTGCCCTCGAACGTTTGGGGAGGCGAAGCCAGCCCTCGGACGTCGGGCGAGGCGGAGCCAGCCCTCGGACGTCGGGCGAGGCGGAGCCAGCCCTCGGACGTCGGGCGAGGCGGAGCCAGCCCTCGGACGTCGGGCGAGGCGGAGCCAGCCCTCAGCCGTCGGGCGAGGCGGAGTCAGCCCTCGGACGTCGGGCGAGGCGGAGCCTGCCCTCAGACGTCGGGCGAGGCGGAGCCAATCTTTCGTCGTTCGGGCAAGAAGTGTAGTAGCGTTTTTGTCTGATCGGAAGCGTCAACGTTCGATGGTTATTAGCTCCACCTCGTTGGGTACCCTGGTATTAGGTCCCCAACAGTAGACCCTGAGCCCCGGGTGATTCGGATAGAATCACCCGGAGGATATTTTGATTCGCCAGAGGGTGCGCGCGAGCGCACCCGTAGGGTGTAGCCCTCGGGGCCCCGTGTGATTCGGATAGAATCGCCCAGGGGGTATTTCGGACCTTTCACGGGTATAACTATGAGATTTGGTGTTTTGACAACTAGATAACTTAAAGGAAACCCTGGTATCCTGTTCGTGGGGATTCGTCCGGGGTCATCCCGGTCGAGGCTCCCTTGAGGCTCGTGCGCCTGAGTTTTGGTTGCTCGTAGGCCCATCCCTCGTTGGGACGGCCGTCGAAACTGTTGGGTCAGCCCTCGAACTCCTGGGCCTAGGCGGGCCGAAGAAATGTTTTTTGACCCGTATCCCCTCTGTGGGAAAAGTGTCCTAGTCTGCTCGGGAAGGCGAAACGTCCGGTGCGATTTTGGTGGGAAAGGATAGGGATCGCGGGCGTATATCCCGCGACGTGACACGGGGGTGTATCATGGCAGGCTCAGAGACCTAGGCGGGCGATTGCTCTTCTCGCATCCATCGCCCCTATAAAACCAAGGGGTTCGCCCCCAGGGTTCCGTACTTTGCCTCCTCGCCTTTGCATCTCCAACCTCCGCCACCAATCGCCTGAGCCTCCCGCACCCGCATCATAGCCGGCGTCATGCTTGCATCCAACCCCCTCCCAATCGTTCAATGGAGCCGTGGTGCAGATCCGACATCACCCCTCAGCGCCTGGAGGGCCTCGTTCGCCGTGGCCTCCTTTGCCCGTTGACCGCCACCAAGGATTGTCGGCTGCCCGGTAATGAGGATGAGCCGTCGCCGCCCGAAGGCTACGTGGTGTCCTTCGCTCGCTTTCATGAGCGGGGATTCACCACCCCCGCCCACAAGTTCCTTCGGGGGCTGCTGGATTATTACAAGGTGGAGTTGCAGCACCTTACTCTTAATGGGGTCCAGCACATTGCGGCGTTCGTCACCCTATGTGCGGGGTTCTTGGGGATTAGTCCCCACTTCGACCTGTGGCGGTATCTCTTCGTCGTCAACCTTCTGAAGAAGCGGGCCAGGAAGCAAGAGCTGAGCGTGCCGATGGGATGTGCCGGCATTCATCTTTGCAACAACCGGGTGAACGAATACCCGTCGATGCGTCTATTGACCTCCAATAAGGGGTGGCATTCGCATTGGTTTTATGTCAAGGATGACGTTGCCGCCCCCTTGCTAGCATTCTCCGGGCGTATCATCGAAGAGGTCCCAGAGTCGTGGAAGTGGGGTGTCCTAGACAAAGATAAGAAGAAGATCAAGGACCATCTCGCCGCCCTCCAAATTTTGAAGGAGAGGGGCGTGACGGGGTCGGGGATCATCGGCGCCTACCACATGAGGAGGGTGGCGCCGCTGATGGCACACGTGCTTCCCCTGCATCTGATGGTGCTTGGAGCGTCGCTAGAAGGGACGGCGCTTGTCGATGAAGCGCTCCCCCCCTCCGAAGTGGCGCAGCACATCAAGGAGGCGATGGAGCCTTCGAAGTACAACGCCGGCGTCGTCCTCAATTTTCATGTATCCGGTGCGGGGGCATCCCCCAATGCGGCCGGAACCAGGGTTCATTGACTTCGTAAGTTTTCTTTCCTCGTGCCTCCTTTTTACTTGAATTCCTGACCCCTTGGTGCTGACATTGGGATAGTGGGACCAGCTGAAGAAACTTATCTTTATAGACTGCTCGGCTCCGCTGCCGAAGGACAAGTTCATGGCGGCGGCCAACCGCGCCATGGACGAGTGGCAGAGGAAGACGAAGGAGTTCAACCGGAAGAAGAAACAATAGAAACATCAGCCATGCAGGGACCCTTCCTGTTCCATGGGGGGGAAGTAGTCCGTGAGGCTGGCGGAGACGGGCCAAACCATCGGCCCGTTCTCAGGACCGGTGGGAGCGGGCGGATCCGCCGCCTTGCTCGGGGTGCCGGTGGAGGAGGGCGGCTCCACTGCCGCGCCCCACGAGCTGATAGGGGTGGTGGATCTGTTGCCTCACCCAAGGTGCTGATAGAGAGGGGTGGCTCCACCGCTGTGCCCTCGGAGGCAAGGGAGACGAGCCCCTCTGCCCGGGAGCAGGGGCAGGCTCAAAACGGTCCCGTCCAGACGAATTGGAGCAGGAATCTGGGGGTTCATCCCCAAAACGTGCCTACCGTCCAACAGCGCCAGCGTAAGTCACTAATTCCTTTGTTTTTTTCTGTTTTTTCAGTATGACCTATGCCTCTAAACTCTTGTAGAGTCTTGAGACGGGGCCGCTCTTTGGCGTGGCGCCCAAGAAGAGCGTTGCTCTTCAAGCGGAACAGGCGCCGTCACTCGGCGTCGCTCCTATTTCGGACAGGAGCGGAGCCGATGTTGTGGCCTCGTCGGTCGGTGAGGCACGTGCCGTCGGCGAGTCAAGCAGACGCTGGGGCTGACGGAGCGCCCTTGGGGGTCGCCGAGCAAATAGCGGCGGAGGTGACTCCGTCGCCTACGTTAGGAGCGAACGGAGCTGCCGCTTGCTCTTTTGGCGCCCTCTGTGGTGGGCGCGGCGCCGCAAGCCGAGGCCCCAGCATCGCAAGTGGAGGTGGCCATGACCGTGACAAGCTAGGCATAGCCGGATGCAACTACAGTGGTGTCCGAGGGAGCGATGTGATCTGTGCCACCGGCGGCCTAGGCGACGGCGCCCGAGGCGGGCTGGACGGAGGAGGACATGGCCGGAGGGTCCCCGGGCATCGTGGCGGTGGTGGAGAGGACCGGGGGGGGGTGGGGTCATCCTTGGCCCTGATGTCAGGGGGCAGCCGCTCAGCCACGTGGGGTGAGCCACTGCTCCAGTGGATGGATCCTCAAGACCCAATGTCGATTCTCTTCTCGCTCGACGATGCTACCGAGTGCATAGAGCGGGAGAGTCTCGACGGAGGGATCTCGGCTATGATGGAAGTCCTGAACCAGGCCAGGGGCGTCCTGCGTGATGTCATCATTCCCACTGGCCGGGTATCAGCTTGATCTTCCCTCTCGCTTTCTTCTTTCTTCATGTTTTTGTTGTATTTTTGACACTAGTCTTCTTTTCAGTCCCTCATTGCTCGTAGCCGGGAGAAACCCCGGTTCCTCTATGAGTAGAAGGTGGAATGGGACCGCCTCACCGAGGAGGCCCGGCTATGTGGAGATGTGAGCGCCTAGCTTGCTGCCACCCAATAGTGGGAAGCCGAGGCGCGTCGGTGAGGGTGTAGCAGGACGAGGAGGCGGCCACCAGGGTCCGAAAAGAGCGGGACGAGCTACTCTAGAAGGATGCCGAGGCCTACCAGTGGGCCATCGACCTCCTGGCTGAGCTGGAGAGGGAGCGGGATCTCAAGCTGGAAGCCGAGGAGAGGTCCGCGACCCTGCAGCAGAAGGCGAATCTGGATGCCGAGGTGGTTGCCCAACTGCTCAGGGAGCGAGACAAGCTGTGCTAGACTACAGAAAGGCTCCGCTCGGATCATGGCATGGCCCACGAGGAGCATGACCAGGCCATCTGAGAGTGCAACAAGGCGTGTTAGGGGGTTAGCCCCCTCTGGGCGGATCTTGGAGCCGCAGTGGCTGAAGGCTGGAGGCCGAGAGCGTCTCTACCGGCTGGGCACGAAGCTCGCTGAGGTGCAGGGGATTCTTCAGGCTGAGAGTGGTGAGAATGATCTCCTGCGCGCTGCCATCGGGGTGGTTTTCGATGACCTAGGGGTGGCGTGGCTGGAGGAAACTGGCTCACGTGCGGCCCGTGCCATAGATACATGGCGCGGGTGCGCCAGCTTGAGGAGAACGCTTTTCACACCAGGATCACCCAAGCCTTTGCTATTGCCTGCTCTCATTATGATCAGGAAATCAACTTGGAGGTAATGAGCCTCGGCTTTGCGCCTGGCTACGAAGTCTCCGAGTTGGATGAGATTGAGAAGGCGGTGACTCCTGTTGCGCAGAGCCTGGCGGACAGGATGAAATACATAGTTCTCCCCCTGAGGAGGTAGTTAGTCGAATGAGTCTAATAAACATTTATCTGTGATCTATGGAAAAGTTGTCGGCACTTTTGTGTCTGAAAACAGATTCATAATTTTGTTTCGTTTGTCTGAACTTGTTTTCTTCCCTTTTGCATTCGAGAAGAAAGGTTTTATGCGATCCGACCCTTCCGTTCGTTAAGACTGTCGGGCCCGAGATGTATAAGGGGAAAATTTCGATTATGCTGGTGAGCAAAGTTACCATAGCCGTCGGGGTGTGGGTTTTTTGCAGTCTTACCAGGCATGCTCGTTTATCTATTCCCACAAACCTTGACACTAACCTTAATGCGAGGAAGAGGTCTGATGCAACGACTATTTTGAAAAAAGGAGGTATTTATACCTTTATCAGCCCCCAAGTGAGATCCGACCCCTTGCGGTCGCTGGGTCTGGATGTTACTGGAGACTGAAGCGAGGGTAGCGAACTTACTCTTGTATTCGCATGTACCCCTTACTTAGGTTTTTAACGATCGTTCCGTGACCGTGCGTTTGGTCTCGTTGCTGGCCCGGCCTTCCCCGAGCCCTCGCGCGTGGCAGGGATTCGGTCAAGCGTTGGCTTGTTTTGTGACTATCGCCCCGTCCACGGTTTCCGCAACAGGAGGGGTTGAGGCGACGTCACTTGCCTCGACGGGTCGAGTGACATGCTTGATGAGCTCGCTAACGAGGATGTTGAAACGGAATCCGGTCCCGTTGCTTTGCGATAGTGTCGGCAAAGCCCTCGGGTGGTGTTCCGTTGCTCCTTAACATGCCTTCTAACAGATTTCCCCTCAATGGGGATTCTATCAGCTCGGCTAAAGGCCAGATTGAACTAGAAGGTTGAGATGACCCTATCCGCCTCTATGCGGGTTGGGCAAAGGCCGCTGAGGCTCATCTGTGTTTTCTCCCCTGGCTCTTGTTTGACGCGAGGCGGCCTCGGACCCTTCGCGGGCCAGCCTTCGAACCTCGGTCTCTCGATCTCAGATCGAGCGGCTCGAGCCCCCGAGCCCCTTAGGGTCTGATAGGGGTCGGCCGTGTTTCACGCATCACCCCGTCCTCGGCTTCCATAGTCGAAGGGGCTGAGCTAACGACACTTGCCTCGATGGCTCTAGTGTCACGCTCAATGAGCTCGCTAACGGGCACGTTCGTGTGGAATCCGGGTCCGTCATTCACTGACGGGGTCGGTAGAGCCCTCATGTGGTATTCCACTACTTCTTAACCCGTCTCCCGGTAGATGCCCAAGCCATTCGATTAGCTCAGGTGGCCCGTTGGCCTCTCCTCGATGGAGATTTTGTGGGTTTGGCTCGAGTTTAGAATCGAACGAGAAAGGTCAAGATGTCCCAGTCCGCTTCTGAGCGGGGTCGGGCAAGGCCGCTGGGGCTCATCTCGGTTTTTCTCCCCTGGCTCTGTTTGACGCGAGGCGGCCTCGAGTCCTTCGTGGGCTGGCCTTTGAACCTCAGTCAGTTGCCTCTCATATCAAATGAGGCGACTTCCACTTCGTGATGCGACATGAAGTGTTGAGATGCAGCAATTGCATATGCAACATTTTGGATGTATGGGATTAATGTACGATTTAATTGAAACAAAAGCGGGGGTTGGTGATGTTACCTTGGTGGCATGAGCGATGGGAAGCTCTTACTTAACATGTTCGTGCGGGGTTCGAGTCCGACATTCGCGATGGGGCCGGTGTAACCTGCGTGAGCATCGCAATTTTTCATTTCTTTCTCTCGGTGGTGATCCAAGCCATTCGATCGATTTAGGCGACCTGACAGCTTCTCCTTGAAGGAGATTCTACAGGAGGACCCCTCCGAACCCTTCTTGAGAAGGCAGATGCTAAAGTTTGGGGTGTGGGGAACTGTGAATTCGATTATGCTGGTGAACAAAAACACTGTAGCCGCCGAGGCATAGGGTCTAGCGGTTCATCCAGTTTTACTCAAAGTTTTACACCCGCATACCTTGTCTCTGGTTTTCATACAAAAGGAGGGGTCGGGCAAAAAGAATGTCTAAACGAGTAGACACTCTCAGCAGCCCCTGAGCGATATCCGTGCCCCTGCCGTTGCTGGGGTCGGAGGCTCGGTAGTAGAATTGAAACTCAAAGTAAGTAAACAAAGGTGCTTATCTTTCAGTGCCCCTGTTGTTGATAGAGGTTCCGTCGTTGGGTCGTTCCAGGTCTTGCCTAGGGAAGCGGAGAGTCGCCTGCATGGAGGTGCGCCCTGATTCTCGTGCTCGACGTGCGGTAGTGGTGGGCCATGCCCAGGCAATGTCCTATTTGACCAGGCGATGTCTCGTCAATCAGAGCGCGTCCCGTCAGTCCAGGCGCATCCCCTCGGATTCCCATCAGCATCGATTTCCTATCTGCATTGAATAGGGGAATTGAGAGGGTTTTTTGTCCCAACCTTTCGCCTTTCCTCCGCTGCTGCGTCTCCTCCTTAAATAGGGGGAGGGAGGGGGTTCTTGTCCCCATTCCTTCGCCTATTCTTGAGCTGCTACCTCCTCTCTTTCTTCCTTTTCACCGAATGCGTTCGTGCATCGCAGCGGTTCCAAAGTGAGAGAGGGTAATGCCAGGGAGAGAAAAACTCATAGATCTGCTCGTGAATCCGGAGCGTGATGTCGAGCTAGAGGTCATCCAACGTAGAGGAGATGGTGTTGGCCGCCTTTGCTGAGAAGGGGCCGCTTCCGCCGAAGGAGGAGGCGCACTAGAGGGTGCTGAGCATCGTCAGTTTTGCCATCGTCCGCGAGGCCTTTGTCGGGATGGAGCCGCCCAAGAATGCGTCGATGGGGGGCTTCGCCCTTACAGCTGCTCAGATCGGCCAGTTCTTGAAGCTTGATGAGATGTCAGAGACATCCGTCGGCCATGGCGGCCATTCTCCGGTGGGCAGCACCTCCCCGTCCAGGTGCCGTTGTCAGGGTTGTGGCTGATCATGATGGCGTAGTCCCTGGACACCCCGGCAAAGGTGCCATGGTCGCCGGCGTGGTGCTCGACGTTGAAGACTATGGCACCCTCAGGGATCCTGCGGAGCGGTAGGCCATTGCCGATGGAGAGCGTGGCGCGTCGACTGTAGTAGTACTTAGAGTAGAAATGGTCACCAGATGTAATCGTTTAATTTGTGGGGGAGCCCCCGTGTGAACTGTTTTATGTATTTATGAATACATCAGTCCCTTTTCATGATGAAATCACTTTGTAAGCGATGAATTTGTGCAAAAATGAACATGTTCTCAAATTTTGTTATGGCAAATAGCTTTTTAGATCTTCTCCCTCGTTTTGGCAAAAGAGGTTTAATGCCTTCCCACCCTTCCCATGGTTACGGTCGCAAAAGACTCAGAGTGCGGGTGAGTCAAGTTTGATCATCGCTGGTGAGCAAAGAGACCATAGCTGCTGGGGCGTGGGTTTCCCACAGTCCTACTAGTTATACTCAGATTTTGTCCCCGAAATCCTAGCCCTTAAGACTTACCGTGAGAAAAGAGGGAAAACATAGAGAATGTTTGCACGATAACACAGAGAATGTTTTGCAAGGTAAATGTGCTCATACCAACCCCCGAGTGAGCTCCGACCCCTCACACTTGCAGGGGTCGGATGTCACGAAAGATTGGGTATTTGATGACAAAACTGATAAGAGAAAGTATGTATTTATTTAAGGGTAAAACTGACGTAGCTGCTCAATGTTCCAGGCATTGGTGAAGACCTCGCCGTCGATGGTTTTCAAATTGTAGGTGCCTGGCCGAAGTACTTCCACGACGACGTACAGCCCCTCCTAGGGCGGGGAGAGCATGTGACGGTCCTTGTTGCTCTACACGAGGCGGAGAACCAGGTCCCTGATGTTGATGGCTCGGTCCTGCACACGTCGACTATGGTACTGACGCAGCGCCTACTGGTACTTGGCTGAGCGGAGGAGGGCGACGTTGCGAGCTTCGTCTAGCTGGTCCATGGTGTCTTCATGGGATGCGTTGGCTCCTTGTTCGTCGTATGCTCTTATCCTTGGCGCTCCATAGTTGAGGTCGGTTGGGAGGATGGCCTCGGAACCATAGACCATGAAGAAAGGCATGTAGCCAGTGGCTCGGCTGGGAGTTGTCCTTAGGCTCCAGAGCACCGCAGGGAGCTCGGTGACCCAGCATGCACCGAACTTGTTCAACTGGCTGAAGATCCTAGGCTTGAGGCCCTGTAGGAGCATGTCGTTTGCTCGCTCGACCTGCCCGTTCGTTTGGGGGTGCGCGACGGTAGCCCAATCGACCCGGATGTGTTGTTTATCGCAGAATGAAAGGAATTTCTTGTCGGTGAACTGTGTGCCATTGTCCGTGATGATGGAGTTCGGTACTCCAAAGTGATGGATGATGTCGAGGAAGGTCGGTCTTGATCACGGAGATTGGTCGAGCTTCAATCCATTTTGTGAACTTGTCTATGGTGACAAGTAAGTTGGTGTAGCGCCCGGGCGCCTTCTTGAGAGGCCCAACTAGATCGAGCCCCCAGATCGCTAAGGGCCATGTGATGAGGATCATTTGTAGTGCCTAGGCCGAGAGGTGAGTTTGCCGAGCATAGTACTAGCACCCTTCGCAGGTGCGTATGATCTGCTCAGCGTCGGCTACTGTAGTGGGCCAGTAGAATTCCTATCAGAACGTGTTCCCAACCAAGGTTCTAGGCGTGGCGTGGTGACCGCAGACCCCACCATGGATATCGCTCAGCAAAAGCTTCCCCTGTTCGATGGGGATGCAGAGCTGCAGGATCCCAGTGTGGCTTCATTTGTAGAGTTTGCTCTCTACAAGGACGAAGGATTTGGCACGACGTACAAGCCATCGAGCTTTCATCTTGTCCATTGGCAGCGTGTCATGGAGGAGGTGGTCGAGGTAGAGCGTTCTCCAGTCGATTAGAGGGTCGGGCTCTGTCGCTGGATCGTCTTCAAGCTCCATGACCTCGGGCCGGACGGAGCCGTCTGTTGGTTAGCCCTCGAGGCTGGATCAGAAGGGCCATTGTTGGCCTGTTCTGACCCTTCGTAGCACACCGAGGGTTTGTGTTGGTCACTAGCGAAGACACCTGTTGGCACCGGCCCTCGATCGGATGCCACTTTTGTAAGTGCGTCGGCCGCCTCGTTAAGGCGCTTTGGGATGTGATTGAGTTCGAGGCTGTCAAATTTGTCCTCCAGCCGTCAGACTTCTTGGTAGTACGCAGCCATCTTGGCGTGTGACTGCTTGACTCCATCATGACTTGGTTGACGACCAGCTGGGAGTCCCCTCGGATGTTGAGGCGTCGGATGCCCAACTCGATGACGATGCATAGGCCGTTGGTGAGTGCTTCATACTCAGCCACATTATTGGATGAGGGGAAATGGAGATGAACCATGTACCTCATGCGAACCCTGAGGGGTGATACGAAGACCAGCCCCACGTCGGCACCCTTCTTCATCAGTGATCCATCGAAGTACATCATCCAGTACTCTTGATCGACGACCACCGGTGGTGTTTGGACCTCGGTCCATTCCGCGATGAAGTCAGCCAACACCTGGGACTTGATTGCCATTCGGGAGGCATACGTGATACCTTGATCCATCAACTCGAGCGCCCACTTTGCGGTTCTTCCCATGGCATCCTGGCTCTAGACGACCTCGCCAAGGGGGAACGACATCACGATCGTCACGGGGTGTGACTCAAAGTAGTGGCGTAGCTTCCTCTTGGTGATGAGGACGGCGTATAGGAGCTTCTGGATTTGGAAGTAGCGGGTCTTGGAATCGGATAGTACCTTGCTGATGAACTACACATGGTGCTGCACCTTGAGGGCGTGCCCTCTTCCTCTTGCTCTACTACTAGGGCGGCGTTGACCACTCGCGTGGTGGCCGCTATGTATAGCAGGAGGGATTCTCTGTTGCTTGGCGGAACTAGGATTGGGGCCCTTGTCTGAAGTAGTTTGACCATGTTAAGTGCCTCCTGGGCCTTAGATGTCCACTCAAAGCTATCGGCTTTCTTCAGAAGGTGATAAAGGGGGAGACCTCATTCGCCGAGGCGCGAGATAAATTGGCTGAGTGCGGCGCGGCACCCTGTGACTCGTTGAACCCCCTTTATGTTCTGAATCAGGCCCATCCTTGTGATCGCTGAGATTTTCTCTGGGTTGGCTTCAATGTCGCGCTTGGAGACGATGAAGCCGAGCAGCATGCCCCTCGGGACCCCAAAAACACATTTCTCGGGGTTGAGTTTGATGCCATTCGCTCAGAGTTTTGCAAAGCTCTGCTCAAGATCGGCAACGAGGTGGTTAACCTATTTGGACTTAACCACGATGTCATCAACGTAGGCCTCAACGATACTCCCGATGAGGTCCCCGAAGCATTTAAGCATACAGCGCTGATATGTAGCCCCAGCGTTCTTTGGACCGAACGACATTGAAACGTAGCAGAACGATCCGAAGGGGGTGATGAAAGATGTCATGAGCTGGTCGGATTCTTTCATCACGATTTGATGGTACCTAGAGTACGCATCAAGGAAGCAGAGGGTTTCGCACCCCGAGGTAGAGTCGACTATTTGGTCTATGCATGGCAAACGGATCCTTTGGGCATGCTTTGTTAAGACCCGTATAGTCTACGCACATCCTCCATTTCCCACTCTTCTTTCGTACAAGAACGGGATTGGCTAACCACTCTAGGTGGTATACTTCCTTGATGAATCTGGCAGCCGATAGTTTTGCTATCTCTTCACCGATGGCCCTGCGTTTCTCCTTGTCGAAGCGACACAGGCGTTGCTTTACCGGCTTGGAGCCTGGGTGGATCTTCAAGGTATGCTCGGCGACCTCCCTCGGAATGCCTGGCATCTCCAAGGGTTTCCATGCAAAGATGCCTTTGTTGTCGTGGAGGAAGTCGACGAGCGCGCTTTCCTATTCAGAGGAAAGCGTGGTACCAATACGTACCGTTGTGCCCTCGAAGCTGTTGGGATCTATGAGGACCTCCTTAGAGCCCTCTGTTGGCTCGAATGACCTGGTCGACTTCTTGGCGTCAGGCGCTTCTTCGGTGACCTCCTCCCTGAGGGTGGCGAGCTCCCCTGAGGCGACGATTGCTGCGGCGTGACCACAACACTCGACCTCGCACTCATAGGCGTGCTGGAAGGAGGTGCCGACGGTGATGACCCCGTGGGGGCCCATCATCTTCAGCTTGGGGTTTGTGTAGTTGAGGACGGCCATGAACTTCGCATAGCATGGACGTCCCAGGATGGTGTGGAAGGTTTCGGGGAACCCAACCACCTCGAAGGTGAGGGTTTTAGTCCTGTAATTGAGCTGATCCCCGAAGGTAACGAGCAGATCGATTTGCCCGAGTGGCATGGCCTGCTTCCTGGGCACGATGCCGTGGAAAGGCGCTCAGGTTGGGCGGAGGCATGTCCGGTCGATGCCCATCTCGTCGAGCGTCTTGGCGTACATGATGTTGAGGCCACTGCCTCCATCCATCAGTACTTTGGTGAGTCGCTTTGGGCCAACGATTGGGTCAACCACAAGCAGATACCTCCCTGGGTGTGGGATGCTATCCGGATGATCGGTCCGATCGAAGGTTATGGCGGCCTCTGACCACCGGAGGAAGGGAGGTGTGGCCGGCTCAGCCATGTAGACCTCGCGGTGCGCGACCTTCTGTCGCCGTTTGGAGTCATAGGCCGCTTATCCTCCGAAGATCATAAGGCAGCTGTCCAGCGTTGGAAAGCCATTGTCCTTCTCCTTGGCGTCGTCCGTGATGGGGTTAGGGTCCTTTCCCTGCTCCCCCTTGTTGGAGCCTCCAGACAGGAACCGCCGCATGAGGCTGTAGTCCTTGAGTAGATGTTTTACCAGGAAGGCGTGGTTCGTGCACGGCCCCTCGAGTAATTTTTCGAAGTGGTTCGGAGTGCCCTATGTGGGCTTCCGACCACCCTTGCGGTCAGCAGCGGCCACGAGCGAGTCCTCGCGCCATTGCTTCTTGTTCTTCCTTTTGGTAGAACTGTTGGAGGTGCCTTCACAGGCACCCTCGTCCCACCTTGCCTTGCCCTCGAGGCGATCGAAGATCGCTTCGACCACCTCTTCTCTTGAGGCGTGGCTGGTGGTGATGTCCAGGAGTTCCTTGGTGGTTCGTGGGCCCTTACGTCCTAGCTTATGAAGCAAAGAGTCGGATGTAGTCCCAGACATGAAGGCTCCTATCATGTCAGCGTCGGCGATGTTAGGGAGCTCGTTGCACTATCGGGAGAAGCGCCGGATGTACCCGCGGAGGGTCTCACCGGCCTTCTGACGGTAGTTCTTAAGGTCCCATGGGTTCCCAGGGCGCTTGTATGTGCCCTGGAAGTTCCGCACAAAGATCTCCTTTAGATCCGCCCAACTCTGGATCGCGTTGGACGGTAGGTGTTCCAACCTTGCTCATGCCGAGTCAGCCAAGAACTGTGGAAGGTTGCGGATAATGAAGTTGTCATTATCCGCACCGCCGACTTGGCAGGCAAGCCGATAGTCTTCGAGCCAAAGTCCAGGGTTTGTCTCCCCAAAGTACTTAGGGATATTGGTAGGTGGTCGGTACCTTGGCAGGAAAGTAGCGTTGAGGATGTGCCGACCGAAGGCCTAAGGGCCTAGCAGGCCAGGGCTCGGGCTCTAGTCCTCGCCGCTGTCGTATTGTCTACCACGACGAGGGTGATAGCCGTGGCGGGCTCCTTCTCTCGGGTTGTTGTAG
Source organism: Miscanthus lutarioriparius (assembly GCA_904845875.1). NCBI lineage: Eukaryota > Viridiplantae > Streptophyta > Magnoliopsida > Poales > Poaceae > Miscanthus > Miscanthus lutarioriparius. The sequence continues at coordinate 29,200,648 of CAJGYO010000015.1, forward strand.
ATCAGTCTGCGGGCATCGAGGGTGCTGTGTGTGTCGTGGTTACGGCCGAGGCGCTGATGTATCTAGACCGCAGCGCGCTACCTACAACCTTGTCGTGCCTGGTACACCGATGCATCCCTGTCGGGACGCCTAGAGGGCGTACGTTGGCTGGTGTCGAGCTCGCGTCGCCGAGACAACAAGCTCTCCGCCTGCTGCACCGTCGCACGCTCAAGCAGCGTGCGAATTTCGTGGTGGGCCCAATGATCCTCGGGCGTTGCGGCCTCTAGAAGGCCATGGAGTAAGGCCGTTGCGGCGGCGATGTTCTGGCTTGCCCGAGCAAAGTGAGGAAGGGTTTCATCGTCGGTGATGATCCTTCGGTTTACATCACGGGCCACGGCACGTGCGCGCCCACCGCCTCCGCCGCGTTCGATCTCCCGATCGACCTCCACATATTCCCGCACAAGCTGGGGTCCGGCTTCATCGATCTCCTGCTTTCGGGCTCTTAGCTGCTCCACCCCCATGCGAGGTAGGGCCGCTGTCTCCCCTTTGGTTTCGTCACCGAGGTTGCCCGCCGGGGTAGCCTCCTCTGCGGAGATGCTTTCAATGTGCCCCTCGGGGGCACCCATCATGAAGTAGTCCCAGGAGGAGTGACGGCTCCCCCTGCTGGAGTCAGAGCCAGAGGATGACCCCGGCTCCTCAGTGAGGAGGTTGTGGAGAGACTCCATGACATGTTCGATTACCCACATGAACTCGTTGTTCGCTGGTGGCTGAACCATGCGTCGTGCCACAAGGTGGCCAACGGTCGATGCAACGTTGCGGAGACCAAACGGAAGCGCTGTCGGGGCACTCCGTATGTGGTGTTCCGGAGAAAGGGACCCTCCTCTAGAAAACCACGCCATGTTGTTGTCGTCGGAAAGGGTGAGGCAGCGTTGGTCCTCCCTGGACTGCTGGGGTCCAAGGGAGACACCAAGCTAGCGCTCAAACCTCTCGTGGTTGAGGCCGACGGAGGGGAGAGATTGGATGGTGGCGTGAGCCAATGCCAACTCTCCCCCCACCGTGATGATGAAGTCTAGGCTCTCGAAGCGCACGTGTGTGCCTGGGACCCAGCGGATGTCGTGGTTAGCCATCCGTGGCCTGATGTGGAACGCGCAAAGGCCCCTACCTAGCACGCCAACTGTCGGTGTTTCGAATAAACACCAACTAGTAAATTTATATTTGTTGCGCATTAGGTCCGGATAGTGTGCTAAAGGACACAAGGTTTATACTGGTTCGGGCAGAATGTCCCTACGTCCAGTCTGCCGCTGCTCGTGTTATTAGCATCGAAAAGGGTTCGTAGTAGGGGGTACAAACGGTCAAGAGAGGGACATGTCCCAAGTCTCTGATGGAAGGGTCAAAAGGATGCCAAGAGCTCGGTTGCTGCTTGGCTGTGTGTTGTGCGATGAGTTGTGTATGAAAAAATCGATCCGTCCTCTTAGTGGGGCGCACTGTCCTCCCTTTTATAGACCAAGGGGGAGCATGTGTTACAGATGAGAGAAAGAGGAAAAAACCAAAGGTAGAGAAGGTCCTTCGAAGGTGCCGGGTCTTCCTTTTCCCTTGAGCCTGCCCTGCTGACATGGCAGACCATGCCAGGGATAGCACGTTTCGCTGATCCTGATAGGGCTAGGCTCTAGCTTAGTTTTAGCGAGTGGTCACGTCCTATCCTCCTCTAGCGGATGGTGCGGTGTGTCAGGGTGCCGAGCCATGACTCTGCGGGGAGTAGACGGGGAAGTGACTATACGCCTGTTACTGTTGATGACGTGAGTTCCCTCTTGGATTGTAGTGGTTGTCGTATGCTCATGTTAGGATCCGCGCCCGAGGTCTGATGGCGGCGCCCACAACACTGTAAGACTAAAGTTGGCGCATACAACACTGTTTGGGCTCTGCCATGCCTGGAAGGGCTTAACGCGCCCGTCTCGTCGTATGCTGATGGTACTTTTCTGTAGGCATGTAGGGTATGGTCCTCAGTACTGTGGTTGACTCGAATGTCCTGTCTCACCTCGTGCTCATCATCACGAAGGAGCAGGGCGCAGTCATCGGGCGAGGTGGGACCAGCCCTCAGACGTCGGGCGAGGCAGAGCCAGCCCTTAGCCGTCGGGCGAGGCGGAGCCAATCTTCCGTCGTTCGGGCAAGAAGTGTAGTAGCGTTCTTGTCTGATCGGAAGCGTCAACGTTCAATGGTTATTAGCTCCACCTCGTTGTGTACCCCGGTATTAGGTCCCCGACACTTACCAATTTAAAAGTGCACAAGTGTCAGACCACATATTTAGGGCCACATGCATAGTCAGCCCGATTACAAAGTCAGGTTTGCATACAAAAGATGGTCACATTGACCTCATTACTAGTTTAAACATTGTTTGGTCGTGTAGACTTTAAAAACTACAAAAACATGTCATACAGATGCAAACTCATCAAAGATTAAGTTTTTCCTTGCTCCTAGTTCCCATCGTGGGGCTAGAAGGGGAACTAGGGACCTTGCTACAGGTTCCCATATCTGGACTACCCAAGGCATCACAATTTTTCTTCTCATTGCAACTCTTCTTGGCAATTGTGTTTTTTTTTGAATGGCCTTCTTCTTGTGCTCCTACTCACTTATGCTCTTTTAAGCTATGTGCTGCTCACTTGGTCCACTAGGGCACGTAATCGACAAAGGCGATATTTCTTCTATTTGAACTCCAAATGAGATAATCCAAATATTTTTTTTTGATCCTATCGACAAAAACATATTGGTAGAGTTCATTATGCACTTTAGCTATTTTTGTTGTCAACATAAGGGGCTTGAGATAGGGTGGGTAGAATTTTTTTGGATGGGAGATATTTTTTATTCATTCGCTCTTTTATAGTAATAGATATCATAATATATTTCTATATTAAAATGTGACAAATAATGCTTAAATATCTAACAGTAAGCTCTACTGTAAACTGGAACCAAAACTCCCAGAAAAAAAGGACAAACATAATTCTGGTAAACAGAGTAGTTTCCATTGATAAATGAAACTTAATGGAATGTTGCAACAGTTAAAATGAGCACGGTTATAAAATGTGGTGCTCTTATGAAATTATCATCAGACTTGCAGCCATGTACATGTGACACGACACTCAATTTGACACCCAACAGGAGACCCATTGCAGGATCAAATATAAAATGGGTCTCCAACATAATACCTATAGCTTCCAACAGAGTATCAATATAAAAACCCATTTTGGGTGCCAGGAGAGGCATAACCTAAATTTTAGTATTCTCTCTTCTGAAGACCCATTTGCAGAAAGAATTGTCTTTTAAGTTTTATTGTTGGAGAAGACCAAAAATATGTATTGAATCATTTGTCTCTAACGCTACCTAAAGGACGAATATGTCTTATATTTTGGGTCACGGTTGCTGTAGACAGTCTAACCTCAAGGTATTGTCACTCTAGTCTTATGGAAAATTCGATGTTAGCTTTACTGCAATACTCTCCGATTTACACGCACCTGGAGTAATATAAAAAAAAACATGTGACCTCCTTAATCAGGATAGGGTGGAAATGGAATGCTAATTGCAGTCTTTGTAACAAACCAGAAACTGTGAACAACATCTTCTTTGGTTATCCTTTAGCACAATATGTTTGGAGCTGTCTTCGGGATGCTCTAGGGTGGGAAGGGTTCCCAACTTCGGTTCAAGATCTGACTTCTAAAGGGCTTTCGGGCCTCTCAGAGCTTGGGCATGTTCTGTTTTGCAGGGCTGGCCTGGGCCATCTGGCGCAATCGGAACAAAGTGGCGATTGAGAAATCTTTCCCAGCTACTCCAAACATAGTGATTTATGCTGGTACAAATTTTCTGCATACTTGGGAGAACGACCAGCGAGCTATTGTCGGAGTCGGATGCTGTGGTTCTGTAAGGCGTAGCTGAGGCTGGAGGGTTTTTTTCTTCTGAGTAGATAAATACCCGTGTGTTGCAACGGAGAAAAAAATATTATCTTGATAATATAGATATGAATGTGTGATATACTAAATTACTCTGAAAAACAACATTTGATTTTGTAATATCACTATTATACGATTCTTCACACCTCTCGTGCTGACTAATGCGATGGAATTTGGCTTATGCTGATATTTATGTTAATTTTTGTAAGAGGAAAACATCGTTCGTTCGCTGAAAAGTATTGTTGAAGTAGTGCGGTAGAATAGAGCAGGAGATTCTAAGACCTGAGGCACGTCTATATCTAATGCACACAGAGACATGATTAGTCTCAATATTTAGGCTCCGCACGACCTAGCCACTATTGTACTAAAAATACATGGCATGATTATTTTGAACAATCTTTGTTGCTCTGATGACTAATTATTGCATGGTTAATTAGGCAACACTTCCTGCTGACTAATGAAAATGTAAGTACAGGTGACGCGACTGAAGTGTTTTATTGTCTTTATCTTTGGGTTCCGTCGATGTTTTATTACCGATAGCTTGCCACGGGGTTATCCGGGACAGTATGTTCGGACTTCGGTGTATGCGGAACTCGACGGTGAACGCAAGAGACAGTCGATTTATCCTGGTTCGGGCCCTCGATCGTTGATCGAGTAATAGCCCTACGTCCAGTTGGTGTTAGCCTCTGCGTTGTATTGATTGTGTGTTGTTGCGTCCTAGAAGTCCCAATCTCTAGGATCCTGCCCTCCTTTATATAGTCAGGAGGTCAGAATCCTAATCGGTTTACAATGAGAATTCATAGTAGGATTATAGAATAATGCTACTACTAAGATTATATGGGGAGAATCCTAGTTAGACTAGATCTTCTCTCTTCCTTGCGGGGTATTCTATGGGTCCCGCACCGACAAGCCCCCGAGTACTTCATGGTTGTGCTCTGGAAGCCTTGCCTTGTTCTTTCAGGTCTTGCTGAGTAGGAACAAGCGTCGTCCGAGTGCTTTCTTGAGCGAAACCGTGTAGCGCTCTGTGAGATCTTCACGTGGTGTGTACCTTTTTGAAGAATAAAGTACTCCCCTTTGGGTGTAGCCCCCGAGCCTCTTGCTATTTGGTACAAGGAGCTGGAGGGTCTTGTCTTGAAATCGCTCTGATCCTTTGTTGAAATGTTCCCAAGCATGTACCTAGGTTTTTTGTCGAAAAGAACTCGGATATAGTTTAGTCCGGCTTCTTTTTGTCATGAGTCCTTGAAGTAGTTTTGTCTTGAAAAAGTCTTTTTGGTGACGTGCGCTTTTTTGAAGAAAAAAGTGCACTCACTGAGTGTAGCCCCCGAGCCTCTTGCTGTTTGGAACAAAGAGTTGGAGGGTCTTGAGTCTGATTTGTTCGAGGAACTGAAATCTTCCCCTGTTGCAGCCTCTGAGCATTTATCCGGGTTCTTTGAAAAAAGAACTCGGATGCATTGTCATGGCGTATTCTCTGGTAGTCTGCCGTTTGTCAGGTGCAGTTGTGTGGTGGTGGTTGAGAGTAAATGTTGCCTGTTCACGGGTTGTACAGTGTTGGCATATTCTTCCGAATATGCTCGTCTTCGAGTTCTGTTCCTTCTCGCCTGAGTCTTCCATTATTGAGTCCTGTCTTTTCACTGTGTCCTTTGTTAGGCTTGTTTCGTTGGTGCTCCTAGTCCATGTGCGCCGCTCCTTCGATCTATAAATACCCTTCCGGAGTGCTTGTTTGCATCCATTGAATATTTTGTTGAAGCCTTCGTGGTCATGAATATGGTAGTTTGTGAAGTAGAGCAGCCCCCGGGTGTATTTTGTATTTCCTGTGCGTCTTTGTCGTAGCTAGAGGAAGTCTTGTGATAGGGATTAGAGGTAGACTAATCCCGCAGCAGCATTGTACTTGGAAGTACGTGGTGGTAGTTGGAGGAAGTCTTGTGATGTGGGATGCGTTCCTTCATCCAACAGTTCTGGGTTGATCTTCCTTGCCCGCCCTGCGAGTGTCCGGTGCAGATCAACACCTGATCCTGCATCACGTCGGGCTTGGGTAGACAGATGCCTACCGACTTCCCCTGGTCTATGTTATCCCGCCGTGCTGCTGACTTCCACCTTGGATGCACTGCGTCCGTCCTTTGAAGAAAACAGTGTAGCCGAGTGCGGTTTGTTCTACCGGGTAGCAATTTGGGACACGTAGTCGTTCCAGAGCCTAGCTGTGTCCGGGTTCCTCTTTGCTACCTTGATTGTCGTAGTACCGAGTTCGTTGGGTCTTGTAAGATGTGTAATCTTCTATTTTTTGAAGCCACTTGTAATGGAAAGAATCTTGTCTTCTGAGTTGTCATTCATTTTTTTTCTGTAATCCTGGTTGTTCATGAGACTCCTGAGTTCTTTCTGTAATAACCGGGTTCTTTTGTTCCTTGTGAGTTAGCCCTCCGGTTCTTCATGGTTGACGGGTTATTCTTGTAGTAATCTGATAACTCTGCCGTGGTGCTGGATGGATAAGTCTGAAATCTGCCCATTAAACTGTACCATTGTGTGGATTTGTGCCGTCCATCATTTTAGCTGTGTCAGTAAATGGACCGTTGCGTTCCCACACTGTGTTTTAATGGGCCTGGTGGGCCGTTTTTATCGCTGTAAAATCTATTTAAAGACCTTTTATCTTCCTTTTCTTTACTGCCCAGCTCTTTCCTTGAAACCCTAGCTTTCAGAAATCCGCTGCCGCCATTGTCGCCATCACCTGAGCGCCGCCGTCCTAGCTTCGTCTTCCCAGTGCCTTTTAGCTTCGTGGACGAGGAGTCATCCCTTTCTTTGATCGAGAACCAAGAGTTCGTGGCCATGAGGGCTGCCCAGAAGGTTTGGTCGGCTCCGACAACAACCGAAGACTAGCTTCGTGAGCTTGTCAGCGACAACTTGATCCAGAGCAAGGACATTGCTAAATGGAGAGCTCCAGGCAAGCATCGGGTCCCTACCCCAGGTCCTGGTGAGATTGTCCTCTTTATCTCCTTTGTCCGTGCTGGACTCTGCCTTCCCGCTTCTGCCTTCCTCCATCGATTCCTTAATTATTTTGGGGTTACTTTGAACCATCTTACCCCCAATGCTGTCCTTCATCTTTCTGTCTTTATTCATCTTTGCGAAACCTTTCTTGGAATTCCTCCTTCTCTTTCACTCTTCCGTTTCTTCTTTCGTCTGAAACCACAACCCCGCCGTGATGACACTTCTGTTCTTTGTGGGTGTGGGATTCAGTTCCGTCAGGGTCTCAAAATTAAATTCTTTGATTATGACTTAGTTGACTCTGTGAGGGATTAGCGTTTCGAGTGGTTTTACTCCGCCAACATGATTCCTCCCCTTTCCGTTCATTCTTCTTCTGGTCCCACGGTTAACGATCGATGGGAAAAGAAACTCCTGACGGAAGATGAGAACTAGGCGATCAAGCCGCTTGTTGAGAGGATAAGTACTCTGAAACAACAAGGTTTGACCGGCCTTGGTATTATTTCCAGTTTTCTTCGCCGTCGAGTCCAACCTCTTAAGGAGCGAGAAAACTTTGGTTTTGAGTACTTTGGGGCAGAGGATCCTTCTCGTATGGTCCCTACCCTTGAGTTGACCGACGAGGAGGTGCTCGAGTGCCTTCGGAAGATGCTGAAAGGAGTGAACGTCGTTCCTCACGTTGCTGTTGAGTATTACGCTAAGAACCCTCCTCCTGCTGTGAGTTGTTTTCTTTATTTGAGTACTTTTTGAATTTTCCTTTGTTGTCTCCACCTTTATTTAATCTTTCTCATCTGGTTGTTATACTCTTCTTTGTAGGAATTGGGGCGCAACTTTGTTGACCCAATCCCCCTTGATGTCCTCCCTGCCGTGGTGAATACTGGGGAGGATCTTGCTGGGGCTTCTGTAATTAGTAAGTTCCAAATCACCACATCATTTCCTAGAGTTTCTTCCGGAGTTGTTGATGTATATGAAGAATATGTTCCTCATCTAGTCCCCCGAGGTCCTCACAGCGTCTCAAAGAGGGGCCGGGCGGATGGCTCTTCATCTGGTTTACTTGTTTCCAAGAAGTCTCGCTAGCCGAGTACTCATCCAGGTACTCCAGTTATAGGTAGTGTGCTCCTAGGTGAGCATATTAATATGTTTGGTTTTTCTATTATTTATTTGTGCCGTTGACCGAGTTCTTTTCTCTCTGTTTTCAGATGGCGCTGTAGCTGTCTTGCTGGAGACTGAGGACGATGATGTGCCCCTCATTATGCGTCGGTGAGTTGTTTACTTGTCTTTGTTTTGTTGAGCGCTTTTTCTTGTTCTGACTTTGTCTTGGCTCTTTTGTAGCAAGCAGTCATTGGGCTCGAGTTCCTCTGGGGCTCTGGTGCCAAGTTCTTCTAGGGCTCCGGTACTAGCCACGCCGCTCCTGTCTCAGGGTGGCGGTGATGTTTTTGCTGCCATCATTCCCCCTGCGAGGTCTTCTTTGTGTTTTATGAAGAAGAAGATAGCCGGGTGAGTGACTTCTGGTTTCATCTCTTTGCTTTCTTTTTTCCTTTATTTTCCTTTTCTTTTGTTCTTATTGGTGAGTTTCTTTATCAACTTTTAGGCCTTTGTCTTCTCTCGACCCTCCATCGACTTCTTGCCAGTCTTCTGGTGTGCCACCGAGTACCGAGCCTCAGGACTCGGAGTGCACGGTCGGCGAAGTGGTTGTGGGGGAGACAAGGTTTCCTGGTGATGATGCTGCTTGGCTTGGTTGCCTCGGAGGTGACCATGGCCATGGTGGTGGATTCATCTAGGGAGGTAGCCGGGACCTCCCATGATGTGTCCCTGCTCTTACCTTCTCCGCATCGGCTGTCTTCCCCCTCCGCTCCTCTCTCTACTAAAGATGTGGTGCATCAATTTGATGCCACTCATCGGTTGTCAGAGTTGACCGCTTCTTGGGGAGACTTTGCGACCATTGCAACTTCTTTTGGAGAAAAACTCCAAGTAAGTTTTCTGAAGTTCTTTCTTTGGATGTTCATTTTTCTCCTATTCTTATGTCTTTTTCTTTCTTTCTTTCTTCTTGTTCAGTCCTTCTCTCGGGACCATACCGGTTTCTTTTTCTTGTCGGAAACTGAGAAGAAGTTGTCCTCTGAGTTAAGCGCCTTGAAGACAGATCTTGGTCTCTACCAGGCCAAGCTGGAGGCTAAGCGTCAAACGCATCAGAAGGAGGAAAAATCACTTCGTGCCCGGGTTGTTGAGGCCGAGAGACAGAGGGATGCTGCTATCCAGGAGGCTTTAAAGAACTCGGAGGCCATGAAGAACTTGGAGGCAGCGAAAAAAGAGTGCAATGGTATGGCAGGTTCTTTTTGTTTCCTTCTGTATTCAAACTTTTCTTTCTTCTGACTTGTTGTTTGGTGCCTTGTCCAGCTCTCTGAGTTGAAAAGCAGAAGCTCTCGGAGAGTATTGATGAAATAAAGACTCTTGTTTGTTCTAGTCACAACAAGGCTGAGGAGGTAATTACTCATGCTGAGGAAGAACTCGCGCTTGCTAAGTTGATTAGGCGTGGAGCTAATAGAGATCTTGTGCAGGCTCAAAAAACTATTGAAGACTTGTCTGGCAAGTTGGCGACGGCTACTGAAAACTGGAAAGCTTTGTGGAAATCCTTTCGTTCAGTAGCTAACGCTCTTCGAACTCCAGCGGATGATGGGCAATCTTGGGCTCAGTTAATTCCTCGAATTCTGACTCATTTTCAAGAGTTCGTGAAGAGGTGTGCCCAACTGTGTACCAAGAATGTCCTGGCCCAAGTCCGGGTTCTTGCTCCAGAGGCGCCTTTGTCCAAGATAGTAGAGGAAGCCGATAGTCAAGAGTACATTGATGCCATTGAGAGGATGGAGCCTGAGGTCGAAGACTTAGCCAGTAGAGTTGTAGATAATCTTAATATTGTTATCTCTTCTCCTGATGATGACGCTTGATGTAATTGACATTTATGCTCGTGCCTTGTAATATGACATTATACTTCCTTTTGAATGAAGATTTTTTGTTGATGTCTTCTCTGCCTGGATGCCTTGTTTATTCTTTGGATGAGTTGTCCAAGTGATCAGAGTTGTTTGACTTGCCGAGTACTTTGTCTTGCTTTCGTCTTTGCCATGTAAACAACTCTGCGTGTTATCTTTGTGTTGACAACCTTTCTTGATCTGTCGAGTGCTTGTTTGGCCTTCGTCTTTGCCATGTAAACAACTTGGTGTAGTCCGTTGTCTTGACAAACTTTCTTGATCTATTGAATGCTTGCCTGGCTCCTGTCTGCGCCGCATAAACAACTCGGTGTGGACCGTTGTCTTGATAGACTTTGTGATCTCAAGTGTCTTCAGTGTAGCCGCCGAGCCTCTTGCTATTTGGAACAAGGAGCTAGAGGGTCTTGACTTGAATTTTTCCTGATCCATGCCCAGGCTTAGTCGTTTTGTTTTTTTTTGGTCGGGTGTTAGCTTGTTAGCTACCCTCATCGGCGAGCTCAAGCATCTTTTTAGCTATTTTGCTCTCGGCCGGTAGGCTCAGGCATGTTTAAGCCATTTTGCTCTTTGGTTCGGGTGTTAGCTTATTAGTTACCCTCATCGGCGGGCTCAAGCATCTTTTCAGCTATTTTGCTCTCGACCGATAGGCTCAGGCATGTTTGACCATTTTGCTTTCTTTTTGGTGTTAGCTTATTAGCTACCCTCATCGGTGAGCTCAAGCGCCTTTCAGCTATTTTGCTCTCGGTAGGAATGCTCACGCGTATTTTCAGCCATTTTGCTTTTTGTTTCGGGTGTTAGCTTGTTAGCTACCCTCATCAGCGAGCTCAAGCGTCATTTCAGCTATTTTGCTCTCGGCCGGGATGCTCAGGCGTATTTTCAGCCATTTTTCTTTTTGTTTCGGGTGTTAGCTTGTTAGCTACCCTCATCGGCGAGCTCAAGCGTCCTTTCAGCTATTTTGCTCTCGGCCGGGATGCTCAGGCATGTTTTCAGTCATTTTGCTTTTTGGAAACAACTCGGGGTTATCCATCATAAGACATATGTTGCCGAAAAACCATCTTTATTGATCATGATCGTTTGATAAGCCATAATACATATTTTGTCGAGGAACACCATCTTTATTGGCCGTGAACGTTGATCTCTTGTGGTTTGTACATGTATTCTCCCTTGAGTTGTTTTCATGCGTAGAATCTTCTTAGTTGGCTGATGTGCCATGTATTGCTGACTTCTTTCCCATCTTTAGTTATAAACTTGTACGTGCCTGGTCCAGTGATTTTTGAGACAATAAAAGGACCTTCCCATGGACTGAGTAGTTTATGGCGTCCGTCAGTTTTTTGTATTCTTCTTATCACTAGGTCTCGACTTGTAGTGATCGAGAATGCGTATTCTTGTTGTAGTGGCGTCTTAATCCTTGGAGGTATCTTGCTGATTGAAGGGTAGCGTTTACCCTGACTTCTTCTGTAGTGTCGAGTTCTAATCTTCTGGTGTGTTCTGCTTCTCCTTCGTCATACTGTTCTATCCTTAGTGATGTCCAAATCAAGTCGGCAGGTAGTACGGCTTCTGATCCATAAACTAGGAAGAAAGGCGAGTATCCGGTAGCTCTGCTTATTTGAGTTCGTAGCCCCCATACTACTTTGGGTAATTCTTCAATCCATTTTGATCCATAGTCTTCTAGCTCTTCATACAGTCTTGGTTTCAACCCTGCTAGTATGAGTCCATTGGCCCTTTCTACCGCTCTGGCTTACGGATGTGCGATCGATGCGTAATCTATCTTTGAAGCCACAATCCTGTGCTTAACTTTTGAACTCTGTGTGGCTGTAAAGGAGAGCCTAAATCTGTGATGATTCGATTGGGCATGCCGAAGCGGTGCATAATGTCTTGGATGAACTCGACTGCTTTGGCTGCACTGTATTTTGCGAGTGGTTTGTATTCGATCCACTTGGTGAACTTGTCAATTGCCACGAAGATGTACTTGAAACCGCCCTTTGCTTTCTTGAGGGGTCCTACTTGATCCAGCCCCCAACAGGAGAAAGGCCAAGCGGGTGGGATGCAGATGAGGTTGTGAGCTGGCACATGAGCTTGTCTTGCGAACATTTGACAACCTTTGCATTTTCTAACAAGTTCTTCTGTGTCTTTTAGAGCTGTTGGCCAGTAGAATCCGGTGCGGAAAGCTTTGTCGACTAGTGTTCTTGAAGCGGCATGATTTCCGCAGCAACCTGAGTGTATTTCGTCTAAGATCTCTTTGCCTTCTTCAAATGAGACACATTTTAGGAGTACTCCTGACGATGCAGCTCTTCTATAGAGCTTGTCCCCTACTATGGACGTAGTTTTTGCTTCTGCGAACAACTCGGGTAGCTTCCTCTTTATCTGCTGGCAACTTATTCTCTTTGATATAATCAATAAAAGCATGTGTTCATGAAGTGTTGATTACCAGAATCTGGTTGCCTTTGTCTATGAGTTCTGGGCTTGTCCAATCGGGTTGTTTGATAGAAGGAGCTGATAACTCCTCTATGAATACGCCCGGTGGGACCTTTGCCCTGTCTGATCCGAGCTTGGCGAGGACATCTGCTGCAATGTTGGAATCCACAGGACATGTAGAATTTCCAATCCTTGGAAATGTTTTTAGAGTTTTCGGATTTCAGCGCAGTAAGCACCCATGTTTTCTTTGGTGCAGTCCCAATCTTTGTTGACTTGGTTGATGACTACTGCCGAATCACCGTATACGAGTAATCGCTTAATTCCGAGAGTAATTGCCACTCGTAGCCCATGGATGAGAGCTTCGTACTCTGCTTCATTGTTGGTAGCTTGCCATAATATCTGAAGGACATATTTGAGTTGTTTTCCATCTGGAGAGATTAGGAGAACGCCCGCACCGGCTCCGCCTAGCTTGAGTGATCCATCAAAGTACATCTTCCAGTGGTCATGGATTGTATTTGACATAGGTTGTTGAATCTCTGTCCACTCGGCAACAAAATTGGCAAGGGCTTGAGATTTGATTGCTTTCCGCGGGGTGAAATCGATGTTGAGAGCACCAAGTTCAACTGCCCACTTTGATATGCGCCCTGTTGCGTCTCTATTGTGTAAGATGTCTCCGAGTGGGAAATCTGTCACCACTGTAATCTTGTGGCTTTCAAAATAGTGGCGAAGCTTGCGTGAAGTGATCAATAGGGCGTATAGTAGTTTTTGCACAAGCGGGTATCGGATTTTTGATTCTGATAGTACTTCGCTGATGTAGTATATGGGTCATTGTACTTTATACACGCGTCCTTCTTCTTCTCTTTCTACAACTATCATCGTGCTGACCACAGTAGAAGTTGCCGAAATGTATAGCATCATGTCTTCGTCTTTCTTTGGAGGTGTGACAACTGGTGAGGATGTGAGGTATGCCTTAAGTTTCTTGAAAGTTTCATTGGCTTCTTCCATCCACTCGAACTTGTCTGTCTTCTTTAGTAATTTAAAGAAAGGTAACCCTTTTTCGCCGAGCCTTGAAATGAAACGATTGAGTGCCGCCATGCAGCATGTTAGCTTTTGCACATCTTTGACGTTTCGAGGTGGGCCCATCTCTGTTATGGCTCGAATTTGCTTAGCGCTTGCTTCAATTCCGCGATGACTGACCAAGAAACCGAGTAGTTGTCCTGAAGGAACTCCGAATACACACTTGTTTGGGTTCAATTTCCACCTCCATCTATTCAAGTTCTCGAAGGTTTGTTTTAAGTCTTCAATCAGTGTATCCGGGTTCTTTGTTTTTACCACCATGTCGTCCATGTATGCTTCTACGTTTTCGCCGATCTGATCACCAAGGCACGTTTGGATAGCTCTTTGGTAAGTGGCTCCAGCATTCTTGAGTCCAAACAACATGGTCTTGTAGCAGTAGGCACCGAACGGAGTGATGAAAGATGTCTTGCTCTGGTCTTGCTCTTTTAATACGATCTGGTGATACCCTGAATAGCAATCAAGAAAGGATAATAGGGTGGATCCTGCTGTTGAATCAACTATCTGATCAATGCGTGGTAGCCCGAACGGATCTTTCAGGCAGTGCTTGTTAAGATCTGTGTAGTCGACACACATGCGCCATTTGTCCGTATTCTTTTTCTGTACTAGAACTGGGTTTGCTAGCCAATCTGGATGAAGGATTTCTCTGATGAATCCAGCCACCATTAGCTTTGTGATTTCTTTTTTAATCGCTGCCTTCTTGTCAGGCGAGAATCGTCGTAGCCGTTGCTTTACAGGCTTGGAGCTTTCATTGATATCAATTCTATGCTCAGCCAACTCTCTTGGGACACCTGGCATGTCGGTCGGCTTCCAAGCGAAGATATCTTTGTTGTCCCGAAGAAAGTTGGTGAGCGTAAGTTCCTATTTTGCCGAGAGGTGGGCGCTGATGGTTGCTGTCTTGGAGGGATTGCCAGTGCCCAGGTCGATTTGCTTGACGTCGGCTTCTTTTGGTGGTGCAAGGATGCTGGGCTTTTTATCCGGTATCTCTAATTCTTCTTGGCTTATTTCTGCGGCAATAGTGGCTATTTCTTTTCTTCCATTGTCGGCTTGTGCTTTGGCTGCGATTTGGATTGCCTGAACATCGCAGTCAAAAGCGCGCTTCAAATCACTTCGAAGAGAAAGGACACCATTAGGTCCTGGCATCTTAAGCAGTAGGTACGGATAATGTGTTATTGCCATGAATTTTGCTAGCTCTGGGCGCCCGAGGATTGCATGGTATGATGAATCGAAGTCCGCAACCTCAAACTTGATGAACTCTGTACGGTAGTTCGAGGGAGTTCCAAAAGTAACAGGTAGAGTAATTTATCCAAGTGGCATGGCTGCCTTGCCGGGTACTATGCCATAAAAGGTGTACTTATTGGTGTAATCATCTCGGCGAGTTGCAGTCCCATCTTCCTTAGCGTTTCTGAAAAGATGATGTTGAGCCTGGCTCCCCCGTCGATTAGTACTTTGGTGACAGTCATACCGGCAATAGTTGGATCTAGAACCAGTGGATAATGGCCTACGTTTCCCACGCTAGTCCATTGGTCTTCTCTTGAAAATTGGATTGGATACTGTGACCAATTGAGATATCTCGGAGTAGTTGGTTCTGCGGCCATGATAGTTCGTAGTGCTAATTTTTCTTGATGTTTGCTTCTAGAATCTGGGCCCCCGGAGATGATCACTGCTACCGTCCCCCTGGATTTTTGGAATCCCTTGTCTTCATGGTTGTCCTCATCTTTTTTCTGATTGTCTTATTTAGTGTTTCCCTTACTATCTTTTCTTGTGTATCGATCGTTGAAGGTGTAGCAATTTCCGATGGTGTGCTTCCTATTAGGGTGCAATGGGCAACATATGTTTTCGATGTCGTCATATCTTCTGGGTTTGGAAAACTTCTTTGATTTGTCAGCCATTGCCATGGTGTTGTCTGGTCTATGTTTTCTTTCCTGATGTCTGCTATTTCGATGATTTTGCTTGTCCGGGTTGTCTCGGTTGCTTCTATCCGGGAACCTCTCTCGTGTCTTCTCTTCCACAGTAATCATCTTTTCTACTGTTCGTCTGAATTCTTCATTGTTTCTTAGATTTTCTTTGCAGAAGTCTTGAAATTGCCACCTTGCCATGATTCCGTGAGAGAAAGCTTCAATTACTTCTCGTTCGGTGATGTCATGTTCTTGAGCTCGTAGTTCGCCAAATCGTCGATAGTAATCTCTAAGACTTTCACCTCCCTTCTGCTTGAGTCCTTTTAACTCTGCGTGGGTGATTAGGTGTGTAATGATCCTTGTGAAATTTTCACAGAAAGCTCTTTGCAAGTCCTCCCAATTTCTGATTGATCCTGGATTCAATTTGTCGAACCATTGGAGAGGCATGGTTTCTAGGGCCATGGAAAAAAAACAGGGTCTTGATATCGTCGTCTCAATCGGCTAGTTCAATCGATTGTAAATATATCCTGAGCCACTGCCTTGGTTCAGTTTTGCCATCATACTTAGAGTGGTTGGACGGTTTGAACTTGTGAGGTAGTCTTATTGACGCAAGTCTGTTTGCAAAACAGGGGAATCTATCGTGCGTTCCGGCTTCTTTGAATTCCGATTCATCACCTTCTTCTAGCCAACTATTGTTTTGATGAGAGTACTGCTGCGAGGCTGTCTGGGCAGGCGCCCTGCTTCTGGTCTTTCTTGGTTGTTCAACTCGGTGGCTCTGACTATGGTCCCTTTTACTTTCTCTGTTATGACTTCCACTTGGTCCAAGTCTCTCGAAAGCGGACTTTCTTTGATTTTGATCTTCTTGCCTATGGGTCGTTGATCTGGCGGGTAGTCTTGAGTGGGTCCTTTCTTCATGCGTCCTCAGGGCTGCTGACCGGAGAAAGTCCCAGAGCTATTCTTGTTTTTCACTGGGATGTGAGGTCGCTCTGAGTTCTTCTAATGCCTCCCGGATCTTATCATAGGGCGTATTTGCCGTGTGTCTTTCTTCGACTTCTCGTTGTGATTTTCTTCTGTTGTACTCGGCCAACTCTGACTCATATCTGATCCAAGCTTCCTTGCGCTGCCTAGCACGGTGTTGGCGTCCTTGCTTCAACTTGTTTTTTCTTTCTCTGGCTTGTTTTTGATTCTCGATCTCACCATCATAGCCCTGGGCAAAGGGTGATATGTTGGATTCTGATTCATCCGATGACCTGACATTGGGTGCTTCTGGGTGGACCAATGGTGATCGAGGACGATGAACCATGAGTACTTCCCGTGCGTGAACTGTTCTGTTATTGGCGTTAATTTCCACACTGTCGTTGCTGATAACTTTAGTAGAGGCCTCGAGGTCGTAGATCGAGTCTCCTTGGTAAGGTAGGATTGCCGTTGTCATCGTGTTGACCAGTCGGGTACTGCTATCCTCAGGAACAGAGCCCGGCCAGTGGACGATGCAGTCCTAAGATGTTATAGTTAGTACGAAACCTTCTTGAGCTCCCTTCAGTGGCATTCTAAGCACCGGATCGAGGAATCCTCCGAGCCATGTCTGATAAGATGTTGCCATGTTGTGGAGTCCGAGTGGAAAAGGATCCGACTTCATGAAAAGATTCTGCATGTTCTCTGAGTTGTATTCTTGATAGGTCAGGGCCGCGTTCTTAAGCCCCACCAGAAAAGAACTTGGTTTCCCGAAAGAACTCGGAGAAGACTCTATCTCGGATGCGGAGCCTGAGTTCGAGTCGGATGCACAAAGCCACGAAACATGAGTTGAATCGGACATCATGAGCTGCGTGAATCTTTCGGAGATTTGATCTGTCGTAGTCGTCGAAATAGAATAGTCTTCATGGTGATTCGAATCTTCGAGGAGATGGCTTTGGACCTTGCCATTGTCGTCCGCCTCGCAGATCCATGAGCCGAAGATGAAAGTTGATCCCATCGAGAAGATCATGCTGTCGAGGTCCATCGAGCTCTCGGATGCAAATTCATCGAAAGCCCCTACCTGGCGTGCCAGCTTTCGATGTTTTACCACTGATAGCCTGCCACGGGGTTACCCGGGATAGTATGTTCGGGCTTCGGCGTATGCGGAACTCGACGGTGAACGTAAGAGACAGTCGATTTATCCTGGTTCGGGCCCTCGATTGTTGATAGAGTAATAGCCCTACGTCCAGTTGGTGTTAGCCTCTACGTTGTATTGTTGTGTGTTGTTGTGTCCTAGAAGTCCCAATCTCTAGGATCATGCCCTCCTTTATATAGTCAGGAGGTCAGAATCCTAATCGGTTTACAATGAGAGTTCCTAGTAGGATTACAGAATAATGCTACTACTAAGATTACATGGGGAGAATCCTAGTTAGACTAGATCTTCTCTCTTCCTTGCGGGGTATCCTACGGGTCCCGCACCGACA
The DNA here is from genome assembly GCA_904845875.1 of Miscanthus lutarioriparius. Lineage (NCBI taxonomy): Eukaryota > Viridiplantae > Streptophyta > Magnoliopsida > Poales > Poaceae > Miscanthus > Miscanthus lutarioriparius. Next base: position 29,218,329 of record CAJGYO010000015.1, read on the forward strand.
GGTTCCATATTTGCCGATGCATGGCCGACGGCGCCGGGATCGTTCAGTTCCAGACCGCACGATTCGAGTCTGCACTTGCATGGGCGTGCCCATCGTCCGCCTAGTGTTGGAGCACGAGCTTCACATGGTGGGTTGGCCACCGGAGATCAGCCACGACCACCGGGAGTACGCTCCACTCCTTGATCCCGGCAAGGACAGGGTGAACTCCAGACGACGTGTTTGCGCACTATGCCTTCTTCTACGGGCCCGGTGAGTGGTGATCCAATCATACGCCTCGGCCGCCCTGTGCTCCACCGCCTCATGGTTGTCCGCCCCCACATGTTCGTGAACGCCCGTGTCTGGAACCAGAGCCACCGGCTGGTGCCCGCGGGCTACAGATGCAACGCGTTGCCAAGGCGCAGGCGTCATGTAGGGAGGGACGGAGGGGCGAGCGGGGCAAAGGGAGAACGTGCACACGATTGATTACCTTTCGTATTCCTGTGGTTCCAGTTGATGTCGATCAATAGGCTCGTATCAAACTCGGAGTTCCGGGCGCGCACATGAAGAGAGTTTGGACGTCCGACGACTTCGGGCGTGCACACGAAGGAACTTGGACGAAAGCGGTCCGTATTTTTAGGTGGTATATATATATATATATATATATGTATAATCAGTACCCGAGTCCAAATCACCGCACCCGAGCCACCCCACCCGGTCCCTCGACTCCCTATGTTTTTTCCTACCGCACCCACCTCCTCTTTATCCTTCTAGTTTTTTTCCCGATGAAAAAAAAGTTTCTTTTTTCTGCTCCAATCTCCAAAAGTCACGATCGTGGGGAGGAGACTGCGGTTTCACCCAGCTTGCCGCCCCCACCGCCGTACGAGCTTAGCTTGCCACCCCCGCCTCACGCACCTAGCTCAACGCGTCCCCTCGCCTCCTCCGACACCTCCGCATCCCACCGCTACTTCTGCAGTCCCGGTGTCGGCGTTGGCGATGGCGCTGCGGGGCCTCCACCGCACGAGCCCAGTTCGCCCCCTCCCCCTCGCGTCCGCAGCCTCCGACGCCTGTGAAACCTTCGAACAATGCCTCTACAGCCCCAGTGGTGGCCTCATCGGTGGCGCTGCGGGTCGACGGTTTCTTCCATCTGCTGCCGTCACAAGCATAGATCACCCATCGCTGCCGCCTCCAACGTAGACCCCAGATCGCCACCGCCCTCGCCGCATGATCTCAACTCACCGCTGCCCCTGCTCCCTAGTTCGACACCGGCGAGCTCGTCGCACCTGGGCCCCGCGGTCCACCCCACAACCCTGTACTCTTCTCACCTCATCAAGTTGCCGCCGCCTCGTGCCGAGGCTGAGATGTCCAGGTGATGGGGGCCTGGAGAGCTGGTTGTGTGGGCAAGAGGGACTCTGCTCACCTTGGCGTGGTCAAGCCCCTCCTTGCAGGTATCATATCCACATGATTTGTTTAAATTTTTTCTTAAATATTGCCTAGATCTGTGGAGGGAGAGTTGTGATTTTCTCACATATTATAACCTGACATGAAAATTGCATGGCGTCTGCAGGATCCATGGAGGGAGGCAATAGACATGCAATTCATTGTAACGATGTATGATGATGTCCATGATGCGGGACAGATCAGCCCCCTCAGCTGTAATCCTGTATTGCCTCACATGATTTGTTGCCGAAGGTTCGTTTGATACATGGAGAGGGTAGATTTGTTCTGACTTTTCTAAGGTAAACCATCTCACACTCATGCAGCTTGCCATTGTTAGGACCCATGTAAGAGGGCAGGAGGGCATTGGAGAATCGACATGCAATCCATGAACATGCAGAACTAATTTGAAGGTTCTCCAGGTTAATTAGCTTGTCCACACATGCTACAGCCAAACCAGAATGCATCAAATGTGCTTTTACTTTTCAAGTGTCAGGCTACTGTAGTGAAAGAGGCGAGCAGCTTAGAGGTTTGATCATGGATTCTTTCTCTGTTATCATGCTCCATCCACGTGTTTCTTTATTTGGTTTGACATAGATTTAGCAACAACATGGCATTTTTCAGATCTATGATGACAGGCATAGAAATAGATCAATGAGACTATTTTGATATTGTCACTGTATTTACGGTCTTATGTACTTATGAGCTTGCTGAAGTGGTCGTAATAATGAATCACACCTAAAGAGACACTTACCTAAGAAACTATCGTTCATTTGATTCCTAGTAACTTGTAATTATTTTGGGTAAAATATATATATTCATATTTGAAATATTACCTAATCAATGTGGTGTGTCATTATGCACAATAGCCAATAGGTATTGTCTCTTGTGCTAATTAGATCAAGTTTCTGGTGAACAAGCATAAAATATTTTTCTTAACCATAGTTCTCTGCAACTAAACTGAATCTTCATAGCTTAAGGAATATATCAGTATTTTTTTCATCTCAGAAGATCTAAACTGTTTGTTGCTAAGACCTAATCAGCTACACAATGCAAAATTCAAATGTCATATCATAAAAATTTATATGATAATTTTCTTTCATGTGAAGTTTCAGCTTATAAATAATGTTTGTCTGGATGTAATCTCTGATGGAAAGCTATATTGCAATATATATTATTCTTTATGCGATGATTTTTTTCTTAAAATTTCTTGTCGGTGTCTGAAGGCCAGGAGAAGTTATTTATCCTCTTTTCTCTCTCTTTATTTTTTGTGCAGATCCCAGGCGCTCGCCATCAAAGCATCCTCCATCTACTCCCCATGATTACTCACATAGGTAGTTTCTTCTACTATTACTGATTTGTTTGTGTGGCTAATTATGCTTGAAGATTTACAAGAGTATAAATTTTGCATTTGTTTGCATTGTAAATTAGCTTCTTTTTCGGCCTTGCTAATTTTCCAATTTTACACATTTAATTTATGGCTGTTGTAGCTTCCAAATCATTAACACTAGGTATTTCTGTTTTTATCATTTTAGTTAGCCTTCCACCGGTAGGAGACGTTGATAGGACTTGATGCCATACCGGTGTTGCTGTGTAGGTTATAGGGGTGGAAGAGGGGAGGACGTGGTATGTACTCTCGACGTCGGCGAGGGGCCATGGCGGCGAGAGCGGCGGCTGCTACTGCAGCCCTAGAGTTCACGTAGCGCTACAATAACATGGGTACTGTTCACACGAGGGAGAGAGGGCAGGGATGGCTGGCTCCCAAGGGAAGCTAGCAACTTAATTGTTGCTTTCTGCTTAATTCCAATCACCCCCGATTACAAGTATTTATCCTTCCCCATAGATGCTATAATTAAGGAACTATATCTATTTCTAAGAAAATACCAAATAAGCGATAAATTGGGCCTCTAAGCCCCTTAACAGACCGCCCCCCCTAGCCACTATTGGGCCTGCACCTGGCATAGGGGATGCTGGTCATAACAGCTCTCCCCGCCTGCGCAAACAACTTATCCTCAAGTTGGAAGTCGAGGAAGTGCTCGCGGAACTCGTCGAGAGGCTCCCAGGTAGCATCCTTGTTCGGAAGGCCGCACCACTTGATCAGCACGCGCTAGACACCACGGCGTTGCTGCGCCTGCAGCGCCCGCTCTGGTCTTGGTAGAACGCGATCATCGAGGACCGGTGGAAGGGTGGCCGGAACGGCCGGCGGATCTCCGCGGTGCCACTTCAGCAGCCCCACGTGGAAGACATCGTAGATGCGGGCGCCCTCCAGCAGCTGTAGGCGGTAGGCGACGCGCCCAATACGCTCCAACACCTGGAACGACCCTGCGTAGCGAGGCCCAAGCTTGCGTCTGCCATGGGGGTCCAGGGACTGCGCTGTTCTGTGTAATAGCCGCAGCCAGACCCAGTCGCCGATGGCGAACTCCAAGTCATGGTGGTTGGTGTTGTAGTACTTCTTGGACAGCTATTGCGCCTGCAGGAGGCACTGGCGCACCTCGGCGAGGATCTCATCACGGCTGCGGTGGAGGGCGTCAGCAGCTTCTGTCCGGGCCGTCCTCGGCTTATACGGCAGGATGGGCGGCGGGGGACGGCCATTGACCACCTCGAATGAAGTGGCGCGCAGGGCGGTGTGGTAGGAGGTGTTGTAGCAGTACTTCGCCCAGGTGAGCCAGTCCACCCACGCACGCCGGTGGTCACCTGTAACACACCGCAAGTACATGGCAATCACCTTGTTCACTACCTCGGACTGGCCATCAGTCTACGGGTGGAAAGCCATGCTCATACGTAGCTTGACGCCGGCCATCCGGAAGAGGTTGTGCCAGACGTGGCCGTTGAACACCAGATCCCGATCGCTAACAATGGAGGAGGGAAACCTGTGGAGCCGGACGATGCTGTCGAAGAAGGTGCGAGCGACGGAGGTGGCGGTGTAGGGGTGGCCGAGCGCGATGAAGTGCGCGTACTTGGAGAAGCAGTCGACCACCATGAGTACGACGGACTTGCCGCCCATCTTCGGGAGGCCCTCGACGAAGTCCATGGAGATATCCGCCATACCTGGGACAGAACCTCCCGCTGACTCAGCGAGTCCCACCGCTGCGATGTCTCCGTCTTGTTCTTGGCGATAGGTACTGTGGGACCGCACCCGATCCCTGCACCAAAGACGTGATCGCCGGGGATGTAGAAGTCAGAGTGTAGGCGGTGGAGGGTCTTCTGAACGCCCTCGTGCCCGGCCGAGTGCGCTAAAAGGAGCGCCTGATGGCGTAGGTCGCCATGGTCGGGGATGAAAAGGCGACTACCATGCAGGAGCAACCCATCGTCAAGGCGCCATGGCAACTGCAGGTCGCCTGCCTCAAGGCGCCGAAGGAGTAGCTGCGCGTCCGCCGCTGTCGCTGTGGCGTGGTGGATGTCGTTGATGAAAGCGAAGGAGGGGCCTGAGCGGGAGCACATGGCAGCGCCCGCACTGCTGTCCTCCTCGGCCCGTGCTCGGCGTCACGGCAGGACAGGGCATCCTCCACGGTGTTGAGGCGCCCAAGGCGGTATTCGACGGTGAAGTCGATGCCCAATAGCTTGCTGATCCACTGGTGCTGCGGAACAGTAGACAAGCGCTGGTCCAGGAGGCACTTCAAGCTATAATGGTCAGTGCGAATAAGGAAGTGGCGCCCCCACAGATATGGGCGCTAGTGGCGCATAGCTTGCACCAACCTGATGAGCTCCCGCTCGTAAGCCGCGAGCTTGAGATGGCGCGTGGCGAACGGCCTGCTGAAGAACGCGAGAGGTCCCACACCCTAGTGGAGAATGGCGCCAAACCCCACGTCGGACACGTCGCAGTCCACCATGAATAGCTTGTTGAAGTCGGGCATCTGGAGGACAGGCCCGGTGGTGAGGGCGCGCTTAAGCGCCTGGAAGGCCTCTTCTGCCTCCGTGTCCCAGGCGAATGCGTCTCATTGTAAGAGACGCGTTAGGGGCACCGCGATGTGGCCAAACTCCTGGATGAATTTCCGGTAGTAGCCCACCAGGCCCAGGAAGCCCCAGAGGCCCTGAGCGGAGCACGGTGGGGGCCATGCAGCGACCGCCGCGACCTTGTTGGCGTCCATGGCGACGCCATCCGAAGAGATGACATGGCCCAGGTAGGCCACGGACGTCGCCCCAAACGAGCACTTCGAGCGCTTAAGGTGAAGACGGTGCGCTCAAAGCTCGTTGAGGACGATGGCAATGTGCTATAGATGCTCTGCCCACGAAGAGCTGTAGATGAGAATATCGTGCAAAAAGACCAGCACAAACTGCCGCAAGTAGGGGCGAAGGACGTCATTCATCAATGCCTAGAATGTCGCCGGGGCATTGGAGAGGCCGAAAGGCATCACTAGGAACTCGTAGTGGCCGTGGTGTGTGCGGAAGGCGGTCATGGCGATGTTGTCGGGGTGCATCCGCACCTGGTGGTAGCCCGAACATAGGTCAAGCTTGGTGAAGAAGCGAGCCCCATGGAGCTCATCGAGAAGCTCATCCACGACCGGTATGGGGAACTTGTCCTTGGACATCTTGGCGTTGTGGGCAATGTAGTCAATGCAGAAGCGCCAAGACTTATCCGCTTTGCGGACAAGGAGCATGGGCGCCGAGAATGGCGAAGTGCTAGGCCGGATGATGCCCTGGGTGAGCATGTCCTCGCACTACCGTTCCAGCTCGTCCTTCTGCTGCTGGGGGTAGCGGTATGGGTGCACGGCGATGGGAGCAGTGTCTGGCAGGAGGTGGATGCGGTGGTCATACGGATGGGCCGGTGGGAGGCCCTACGGCTCCTCGAAGATGGCACCGTGCTGCTGCAGTAGGCGGTCCAGCAAGGACTGCTGAGAGTCGACGGAGGTCGCCGCCACATGCAGCTAGGGCGCGGCCGAGTCAGAGCCATCCACGCCCTTCTAGAGGACGCGGCGACCCTCACGCCAGAAGGCCAATGTCATGGCCTCGAAGTCCTAGAGAATGGGGCCCAAGGTCCTCAGGAAGTCGACACCGAGGATGAAGTCGAAGCAGCCCAAGTCGAGGCTGACGCATGTGATGGAAAAAGTCCTCGGCCCCGATGCTGATGGGGATGTGACGGGCGATGCCCTCACAACGTAGGCGATCGCCATTGGCGACGGTGACGTGGAGCTACGCCCCCCCGGTGGGCGGAAGCCCTAGGTGGCGCATGGTTGTGCCCTAGAGGAAGTTGTGGGTGGAGCCAGTATGGAGAAGGGCCAAGAGGTGCTCCCCCTTGACCATCACCGGCAGCAGCATCGTGTTCTCCGTCCGGATACCTACAAGTGCATGGAGGGACACGATGAGAGTGTTAGTGGCCGCCTGCCCCTGGGCGGCCAGCTCCTCTGGTGGTATGGCCGCGTCCCCATCCTCGGTGGGTGCAGTGTCCTCCTCAATGTAGTCCCCGGACTCCAGGTAGAAGAGTCGCTAACACAGGGCTCATCATAGTTGTAGCATAGTCCTTGGCGACGATGTTCCAGCTGCTCCACCGGTGTAAGGCGGCGAAACGGGCGCACCACGGGGGCCGCATTGGCCGTAGTGGGGGCTGTCCCACCTAGGACGCCGGGTGCGCGCGCCGGAGGAGGCTGACCTTGACGCCGAGCCGGACGAGCGGCTCGAGGAGGCGACGCCGGCTGCATGGCAACCGCACGACGCTCGAACGCCCGGGCATAGTACATGGCCGTCTGGAGGTCTGGGGGGTCGCGCATCTCCACGTCCACCCGGATATGATCTAGAAGGCCACCAATGAAGAGCTCGGCCCGCTGATGCGTGGAGATGTCCTGGGCGTGACATGCCACCGCCTGGAAGCGATCGGCGAACTCCTGCATAGTGGAAACAAATGGTAGCTGGCCCAGCTCAGCCAGCTGACTCCCTCGGATCGGAGGGTCGAAGCATAGACGACACAGCTCCTTGAAGCGCTCCCACGGTGGCATGCCCTCTTCCTGCTCGAGGGCGTAGTACCAAGTCTGGGCCGCCCCCGGAGATGATAGGAGGTGAGCCAGGTACGGTCGGAGGCGAGCGTGCGCTAACCCCAAAAGAATTTCTCACACTGGTTGAGCCAATTCAGGGGATCAACGGAGCCATCGTATGTGGCGAACTCCAACTTGTAAAACTTGGGCGGTGGCGGGTCCTATGCGGTGGCTAAGGGCGCCGCGCCCGTGCTGTCCAACGAGGGCGACACGGTGGAGAGTGTCGGCATCAGGCTGCCATCGTGGAACAGGGGACTGTCCACCCCGCCGTAGAGGACGCCCGGAGCCGGGGTGCCGCCAAGCGCCATGACAGGCCTAGTGGTCGAGAGCGGCAGTAGGTGTGGCTGGGTACTGGGCGCCGTGTAGATGGGTTTCGATGAACTGACGATCTAAGCCAGAAGCGGTGACGGCGACGACGGGATCCTGATATGCTAGATGGGGACGCCCTTGGATGGCGGCGGCACGGCTGGGAACGAGGTCGTCGCAGTCCCATCGTAGGGCATCTCATACTGGGGCAGCGGCTGGGGCGCATAGGGCCCGACAAGGAAGGCCCTGATGCTCGCCACGGCCTGCCCTAACTCTAGGATTGCGGCCGTCATTTCCTCCGGGGTGAGGACAAGGGTGGCGGGAGACGACGGTGCTGGGGCAGAGGACGCCAGCGCGCCTAATGCCGGCGCGCCTGATGTGTAGGGCAGCAGCGCCGACGAAGATGCTGGTGGCGGCGGGTGGGTGTGCGGCGGCTGCGGGTGGGAAGAACTCGGTAGAGGGCTGGACATGATCGAACCAGAGATCTCTGATACTAGATTGATAGGACTTGATGCCCTACCGGTGTCGCTGCACATGTTATAGGGGTGGAAGAGGGGAGGACGTGGTCTGTACTCTCGACGTCGGCGAGGGGCCGTGGCGGCGAGAGCGGCGGCTGCTGCTGCTGCCCTAGAGTTCACGTAGTGCTACAGTAACACGGGTACTATTCGCGCGAGGGAGAGAGGGCAGGGACGACTGGCTCCCAAGGAAAGCCAGCAACTTAATTGTTGCTTTCTGCTTAATTCCAATCATCCCCGATTACAAGTATTTATCCTTTCCTATAGATGCTATAATTAAGGAACTATATCTATCTCTAAGAAAATACCAAATAAGCGATAAATTGGGCCTCTAAGCCCCTTAACAGACCAGCCCCCTAGCCACTATTGGGCCTGCGCCTGGCATAGGGGATGCTGGTCATAACAGACGTCTACTTCTTCTGCACTCCATCAGCAGCAGTGGCGTGCCGCTAGCACAAAAAAGGTATGCTGGAGAATGCTCTACATTTTTTTGGACTTATCACTGTCTCCATCAGTCATAAATTTGGCATTGATTTTATAATTTATCTATCTTGATCTATGTATGCACTTGTTAATATTACAGATTTAAGGTTTCTGACTGTTAATCATTGTGGTATGCTTTTGACAATTGCATGTGTGAGCACCTGATGCTCATATGCTCTTGAATCCCAAAGCTGATCATTGTTGTTCATATGCTCATGTATTCTAAAATTTATGTATCCTATTATGCATGCCACTTTGCTTCCTGTAAGACCATTTGTATACTGCTCATATGCTCATCTTTAAATATGTACATCGTTGTATCTTGTCACTTTGATACGCATTTCATTATTAGAATTTCTCTAAAGCTGAAAGCTTCATGGTGGATGCACATTGTATCGTATCTGATTCTGCTTGGTTGCTGTTCAAATTCTTAAATTAATTATCTAGCAGTCCCTAAAAGTATTTCTGCTATCTTAGATAATTCAAACTAGCAGATAATTAAATATCTAGCAGTCCCTAAAAGTATTTCTGCTCATATGCTTCACGACAGCTAGTTGAAACATTGTCGATGTATTATCACATAATATCATACAATAATTGATTTGTTGTTTAAAATTACAGGTTTATTAGCTCTTGGGTAGTTGAATCTTAGTCAAATTGGTATATATTGAATTAATGAATTATATGAAGGCGCTGCTAGCTTGCTATGGGCGATCCCTTTTTAATAGTAGGCACCATCTTCATTTTTTAAGAATTAAATTTGTCATATATTATTCATTCGCGTGGGATATCAATGAGAATGTGATGTGCAAATTTGATTTTTTTATAATATTAGTTATGTGTTCACGTTCTGCCCAGCTAAATTTTTCTGATTCAATTGAAATAGTTAGATGAATGTGATTAACATTGGATTAGACATTGTGCCACCTTATAGTTGAAGTGGAATTCAGTTGATTTAGCATCTCTACAGAAATATAGAATGCATTCGTTGAAGTTTTAGTCTTAGAATATCCTTAACTTGAAGCTGAGTTTTTTTGAAACAAAAATTATGTGTGTCTGACGATTTCTTCATACTAGTCTTCTCTGAGCTCCTCCAGCACATAAGGTTCTCTCTCCACTCTCTTTTGATTCTTCATGCTGTTGGTACATTACCATCATAGGCGGTGACATTTTCCGAAAACAGTTAGAGGTTGAGTTGTATATGATTTACATTTCCCCTTATGATTCACTTCAGGATTTGTTTGCCCAATTGTCTATGTTGTGTTCATTTCTTGCTCAATATTGTTGATTATGCTTCCTCTGGTTAGACCTAATATTTTCATCATTGTTATTTATCCTCTTTTCTTTCTCTTAGTTTTTTGTGCAGATCTCACTTGGGCACTAGCGCACCCACTTGTGGTGCAATATCTTGACCATCAATCCATCTATCAGATATAGATTTCCTTGGTTGATCTCGATAGGGCAGTGCCAAGAGAAGCCACAATCTTACCACCTTGGTAAGTTCTATTCCTCATGTACTCTGTTCCTAGTTAGACCTTATGCCAGTATTGGTCATTGCGGTTAATTTTAAAAATCCTGCACTCATGTGAACAGTTCTACCGCCACCTGTTTACTGAATTGGGCTTAGTCCACTCCATGCCAATGTATATTCATGGCCTCCCTCTGTCATGTTTTCTCCATCATGTCTGATTGGATCAGGATCTTTTGCTTGTGCTCATATTCATGGCTCCATGCTATTCTGTCTCAGTTTTCTCTCCTTGCCTATATTTTCTTCTTTTCCTCTTCATAATTGCACTTCCCATTTTTCCTTTTGCCATGCAAGATACGAACATGGTAAACATAGCATGTATATTGATATTATCTTGTTTTAGGAGGAATCCCTAAACTTATTTAGAGGGACCGATCAGATTTTTTTTAGATACACTATTGTTTCATTCCCTGACATGGGGACAGTGTGTCTTTGGTGGATGACAGGCTCGATTCCGCTGTGGTTGCGAGACACATGCCAAACATATATATAGTTACAAATATATGTGACCATGTCCATATGTTTTATGATTCCAAGCGATTTTTTTGTCACTTTCAGAATCATGTCAGTATATATGTGAGGAAATCATAATAATTTGTCACTTACTGATTTTGTACCAAGATATTTAGTTTAAATACATAATTCTTTAAACCAAAAATTAAATTCTGGACATTAGGATCTTATCTGTGCAGTCAAGATGTGCTAGCTAAGCTCAATTGGTGCTAGTATTTACTTTTTAGAATACTATGATTGCAAAACCTAAGATGTTTTTATGGTCAGAAGGATTTGTGTAGAACAAATGTTTCTTTATGGCTGCAATAAAACTGTGTCAAAGGAACCTTGTACGGAAATAGGGAATCGTCACAGTAACAAAATATTATATTCTGTCTTTGGATTGGGACAGAGAAAAAAATTGAGAGCCTTGAGGTTCTAAGCTTACCAACATGCATGAATTTTTATTTAACCTTGCCTACTGATGTGAGCTCTCACCAGTTACATATTTTTTCTAATTTTATTAGTTAGCCTTCTTCCACCAGTCGGTGATGTTGGCCTCATGCGCACTCGACCAGCAACACTAGTGTGCCGCTAGCATGAACAAGGTATGCTGGAGTGCTCTGCACTTGTCTGGACTGATCGCGGTCTCTACCAGGCATAAAATTCGACATTGATTTTATAATTTATCTATCTTGATTTATGTATGCACTAGCTGACATTAAAGAAACAAGTTATTAGGACTACTCCAAATGTGAGCATTTGTATTGGTTCCACCATACACAACATCCCGTTAGTTGCTCACAAGGAATCAATTACTTCATGAATTTATACATGTATCTTATATTGCAGGTTTTTTAAGAAGCAACTGTCATAATGCCTAACAAGTTGGGTCTGGGTGCTATGCAAATGAAGGTCAATGTTAGCCGCATCCCAAGTGTTTGGTGAATGGGGATGTTGGAGCTCAGGGACCGAAGGGAGTATGGATGGGAGATGAAAGGCCTAGGCTTGTAGCCCCGGCGACTAACTGACGGCGCCGTGCTAAGGGAGTCCACCTTGTTCTTCTAGCAGACGGCGCAGGCATGCACATAGTCACGCACGTGTGCGCGATCGCCCTCGACGTAGAACTGGGCACGCAGGCGGTGGAGGGTCTTCTGAACGCCCTCATGCCCAACCGAGTGGGCAAGCTCCAGCACTGTGGGCAGCAGCGCCGACTGCACTGGCATGAAGACGCGGGTGCCGTGAAGGATGAGGCCGTCCACAACACGCCAAGGGGTGCCGCGGTCAGCGACTATGGAGTCCCGCAGCGCGCGCAGGGCTGTGTCCTCGTCGAGCTCGCGGCGGAGGTTGTCTAAGAGGTCGAAGGATGGTCCTGACAGGGTGTGCAGATGATCAGCAACCTCGTCACGCCGGGATAGCGCGTCCGCCACCACATTCAGGCGCCCCGGCTGAAATTCGACGGCGAAGTCGTAGCCGAACAGCTTGGAGACCCACTGGTGCTGAGGCAGGGTGGAGAGGTGCTGGTCGAGGAGGAACTTGAGCGCATAGTGATCTGTGCGCACGATGAAGCGACGCCCCCAAAGATATGGCCTCCAGTGCCGAACAGCTTGTACCAATCCAATGAGTTCCCGCTCATACGTCGCGAGCTTCATGTCTTTGTGGCGCGAACGGCTCTTTGAAGAATGCTATAGCGCTGCGTGCCTCGGCAAAAGACAGCAAGCTTCGATCCCGACGCATCGCAATCCACCGTGAAGGGTACCGCGAAGTCCAGCAATTGGAGAACCGGAGCTACAGCCAGTGTTTGTTTCAACGCCGTGAACGCGCTGCTGCCGGTGCCGCTAGCTCCTCATCGGCGTCATCTGGTTCCTCGACGATGTAGTCCGATGCCTCCATATAAAAGAGTCGGGCGCACTTGTGGCCACGGACGTACTGCTCATCGCAGTTGTAGCAGAGCACCTGTTTGCGACGTTCAGCCATCTCCTCAGGTGACAGCCGCTTGAATGGCCTTGTAGTGATTGTTGGCGCGGATGAAGCTGGCACCGAACTCCCCTAGGAACCCGCCAACGCAGTAAGTGTTGGTGCAGTCCCCGCATTATGACGAACCGGGCGGCCCGACGGCGTTGGCAGGGCGAGTGGTGCAGGTATATTCCGCCGCTCGTACGCGCGTGCTAGTCGCATGGCCCGCTGGAGATCTTGCGGGTCGTGGAGCTCGACGTCGACACGGATGTGGTCCGGAAGGCCCCCTGTGAATAGCTGAGCCTGCTGGTGCGGCGAGTGGCGACCGTCGTGCGCCATCCGCGCCTGAAACGCATCCAGGTACGCATCAACCGATGATGTGAAGGGTAGGCGCGCCAGGTCCGCCAAGTGATTGGTGCTGAGCGGGGGTCCGAAGCGTTGATGGCACAGTCGCTTGAATTCTTCCCATTCGGGCCGGCCGGCGTCGCGTTCTAGGATTGTGTACCACATCTGGGCTGTGCCGGTGACGTGGTAGGACGCGAGCCAGACCCAATCCGCGTGACGAGTCTGCTGGCCGCGGAAAAACTGCTCACACTTGAGCAGCCAGCCAAGTGGATCCTCCTTGCCGTCATAGGTGGGGAAGGACAGCTTATGGTATCGGGGGACAGCAGGACCCTCCGGCTCCGGCGATAGATGAGGCAGTGGCGGCGGCGTGTGCATCGCGGCCGAAGGTGGTGGTGCAGCGATCCCGGCTCCTTGCATGATGGACGACAGGGAAGGCACGGGTGATGGCGAGTGTGAAAATGGAATCTGGGTGATGGGAACCCCCGTAGATGGCGGCTGTGGCGGCAGGGACAGGGCACCGGCGATGGTGACTCCCGTGGTCGGCACTGGTGGTGTGGAGAACGGGAACTCCAAGATGGCCGGGCCCGACGCAGGCAGCGCCGGTATGCCGCAGTAACCTGGCAGCCCGTACTGGAAGACCGGTGGCCCTGAAGACGAGGGCTGGCGCTCCACCGCTGCAAGACGCAAGGAGATGTCCCCCATCTGGCGTTGCAGCACATAGATGGCCGTCGTCAAGGCGTTGAAGGCCTCGGCGGGGGATGCTGGGGTCGTGGGTGGTGGACTGAGCAGCGACGTGGTGGTGGCCACAATTGGCACGGAGGTGGTGAACACAGGGAGTGTGGGGGTGGTGGAGGCGACGGTGGTAGCGGCTGTGGTTGGAGCGACGGCGGCGGCGGACGACCCAGGACCGGACATGGCTGATACCAGGTTGTTGGAGCTCAGGGACCGAAGGGAGTATGGATTGGAGATGAAAGGCCTAGGCTTGTAGCCCCGGTGACGAACTGGCGGCGCCGTGCTCGGCGCCTGACTGGAAGCTGGACGACAACAGGAGATCGTGAACAGTAACGCCCGAGGGCCCAAGGTGAGATAAACTCAATCTCAGGCTCTCTTTGTTCCTTTAGATTGTTTGATACTTATAGCAACTCAATAACAATCATTTCCTAAATCTAAGGGCTAACAGCCCTGACTTAACAAACTCCAACTCGACTAGGACTCTTAATAACTAACTCCTATAGACCCGGCTGGGGCCCCAAACCGACTCCCACGCCTTGCCCTGGTGGCTGGCCGCACCCTAGTGCCTGGCCCAGCCCCTCCTACCCTAGCCACTCTTCTTGTTACGGCGGTGGTACACCTTTCCCACCATAACAGGGGACCTATAATCAGATAGGAAAATATCCATGATAACAGGCCGTCATCCAGAAAAGCTGTGTTGCATTGTTGCAAACTATAAATGACATCCAAAGAGCCCTCAATGATGCAGATTTCAGTTCATCAGAAGGAAGCACTTTGATGCCTGTGCATCATCATTGTAGTTCTTCAAAAAACAAAGAGTGTATCTGCACCTTGGGGGGATCCAAATCTCGTTGTGATCAAGCTGTGGAGTGTTTTTTTTTGAAAGAATCAAGCTGTGGAATTCATAAACCATCTCCTTTCTTGCCTCTTCGCTGCAGTTTTTTTGGTTCAAGTTGTCCCAAACAGCCTACCGATTCTTTGTAACTATTAACGAACCAAATAGTACTATTTGTGATTAGCATCATATACTATTATTGATGACAAGATGTGTTTGTATCAATCAAATTAGAATAATATTTATAGTTTAGATAATGAATTATTATTGTTGACAAGTAATTCATCACAAGAAACCTGGTATATAGAAAGGAAAAAATGGCCAAATATATGTATCCCCCGAGGCCTAGCGGGAAAAAATGACAACCGGCTAGAAAAAAAAATTGATATGAAACTCACGCAAAAAAAAAATCGCTGAAAACACATGCTCGTGTGGGCAATGAAAGAAAAAAAACCGGCCAGAAACACAAAAAAAATCAGCCAGGAACACAAAAAAAACGGCTAGAAACACAAAAATAGAAAAAAAATCGGCTAGAAATAGACATGGAAGAAAAAAAATGGAAAAACATCGCTTCTGGTGGCCGAGCACGTGGACTACGAGCGGAACCTAGAGGGGTCGGGTACTGAATATTATTTAGTACGCAGGATGCCAACTAGCGCAGTCGGTGCTAGGAAGAGTTCCCCAGTGAGCTGCTCTCGGTTGATGTGTTTCTGTAGGCTTAACTAGGGCTTGTGTGGGTGCTTCTTTTGTTAAACTTGTTTCTTTGTTGAGAACTGGCAACCCCAGTCTGCAAACTCTGTTAATTACTTTCCTAAAAGCAGAGGTAATCTCATCTTAAAAAAAAGGGTCCAGCTACGTTGTCTTATAGGAAAACATAGCACAGATCATCACAGACACTGGACACCGACCTCGAATCTATGCTCGGCAATCACCTGTGCTGATCTGCCCTGCAACCTAGCATTTGGGCCATCGGAGGAAGAACTCAGCAAGCAAATATAGCTTCTTCCGGCTTCTTTTTCCTCTAGCATGTCGCGTCTTGGAGGAACCCTGGAGGAATTGATGCTGGAAAACGCATCTTTGCTACAGATTTGCACTGAGGAAATGTGAGGAAGAGGACATTGTTAGAATTTGCAAGGATTCTTGTTAATCCAATAAATTTGGGGAGCACAGCCAGTTACCTTGTGCTGACCGTACTTTTCTCTGATTGCAGGAAGGTTATTTGAAGGATCATCCCTGAAAAGGTGGCACAGCGCATTTACACACTTGCCCAATTCTGACGCTTTGTACCTTGTGTAGTTAGCAAGGGTGGGATTCTGCTTCCAAATTGCAATGAGAATTCTATGTTAACCCATTCAGGTATTGATTTAGCAACTGCTAAAAACATATATATATATGCGTACAGCAACACATGAAGCCACTTACCCAAGGATGCTTTGTTGGATATAGTATAAATTTTGCCAAGATAGCTGAGGCTGCTATTAGTGAAGGAGGGTAACAAAGTAGGTTGTACTCCAGCAATGATAGCTCAGCGACATAATTTGCTAGAACCTCGATATAGGCCGGATCCTGTAAAAAGAGAAGTGTCAAGTGAAATGAAATAAAATAAAATAACATTTATACCTTATAGCAATGCAATAACCCTAACTCGATTAAAAAAAAGGGTAATACCTCATCACATGTTTGTGCAGCACGGAGAAATCTTCTATTGTCAGCAAGAAAAAGAGTTAGTTAGGTTCAATTGTACTAATGATTTTTTTAAGATGAAAGATCAGAATCTCAAAAAACACTTCGCTGTAGGCGCACTCGTTTGAAATTTCAGGCAATTTAGGACAGAAGCTTCCATTTCTAAAACCTGCTCATGTGTAAGTTTGAGAGTGCAGTGATGAATAAGGGACTGGCATATTGTAGTGATCTGACAGATAAAAATAAGAAACTGCTGGAAGTAACGTGTTACAGACCTCATCTCTGAAGTATGTGTTGTCAGTTATGTAGCAGAATTCTTCTACCAGTCACATCTCTTCATGTTTTCTGAATCAGAAGTTGTCGGCATGTCAAAAACAAGCGAACACTGTAATTCTATTGAGAATAACTGGGAAAGAAGTCAGCTAGGTGGATCTTACGCTGCAACAAACATGCATGCAACACCAAGTAATTGTAGCCTTTGGCGACTGATTTTGTTGACAGAAAGATAGCGGTCGATGTAGTTAACAGTTAAGTATAAAGTATCAGGAACAAGGCGATATTCTTCAGTAACCTTCACATGGCAAAGGTGTGGATGCAATTTTAGGTCAAAGAAGAGTGATGTTCAGGTTTTTTACGTAAATTTATTTGGTGGAGCAGAAAAGCTTACTTCAACCAGCCAATCTATCAAAATAGCTCTCATGCTTGGGGTTACATCCTTTTGAATCTTTTCCATAAAATCTGCGGACGGCCTTTTCTTGCTCTGCTAGACAGCAATGCAGCACTATTAACAACATGCAAAGTAAGCGAAGAACCAGGGGATCTAAAGACGTGCAGAGGAAGAAAGCACGGCACATGACAGCCCGCGAGAGAGTTTGAGCAGAAGCGATGGAGATGGATCGACGACTCGTGATATCATGTAGAAAGGTATACAAGGATTGTAAAACTTCTCAAACTCTTAGGGTTGGGTGTCCTATATAGCCGAAACGGCTTGTGTTACAAGAAGTCATGTATAAAGTATAACATATATTCATCTAAAAATGCCTAGCTGAAACCAAAGAATTTTTTTCTCCTCGTATCAGATTAATACATTCATATGATCAAAACCCAGTTCAATACATTTTTAGATGATGGAACAAAGTTCCAAAACCCAGTTCAATACATACATCAACAAAATAACTTCAGAAAATAATTAGTTGCCCCTACCATACTGGAAAAGTGCATTGATATTGATCAAACATAACTACAGTAAATGTTAATTTGGCACCATAAGTGTAAAACTTTTGCCTGTTGATGGATGTGATCAGCCCCAACAAAAGTAAGTTGTGAACCAATTCTTTGAATCTTCCCTAAACATGTCTTTGCTGCTGCTGTTGTTCAAGCATTTCTAAAATAATTTTTGATTGAGGAAAATTGTTTGGGCACAGACACAAAGACAAGAATGTTTCACGTCAGCCTCACGCATGAGCATGTAAATGTCAGAAGCAAGAGTATGACACATCTGTGGATTTTCATTGTTACTGTTAACAGCACAAACACTTTGATTTCCATCGGAACAAGAGCATTTTTCTTCCACTTAGTTCCTTGTAAAGAAAAACAAAAGATGCATACTTAATGAGCCACAGCTAACAAAATATGCTAAGCACAAATCATAACAAGAATTTCAGCAAATTAAACAAACTATTACCATCTCTATCCTCTGATATGAAGGTGTTGATTTGCCCGTCGCTCCAATGATGTGAGCATTGACGAGTCACCATCAATGTTTTCACAGTCTGGGCTTTTCATCAAGTAGGAGTTTGACATCTTCCCATTGATGGAAATTGAACCTCCTGAATATGTAGGAGATACAATGCTGCTGCAGGGTGCAGTTGCAGGCACAACATTCAGAACATGTGAAATAGTGGGCACTTTCAGAGGAGGGAAATTGTGCTTTGGTGCTGCGCTGTCATGGTGAGACACGGTTGGAGCTGGCTTAGTAGTAACCAATTTCACACCACAAGCTGGATCCTGAACAGAGCTTGCATTTGAAAAAGATCGTCTGTTCACAAGAGCAGCTGATGTAGCTGAATTCAACTTCTGTGAAGAAAAGGGATTCCGTCATGCTAAACTTCTAAATTTGGGAACCCAGTAATTGGACTCAAATAGGAGAAACAAAGTACAGTGACACTACGGCTGCATACTATCACATTGCCAAGAGAAATTCGAAGGCAAACAGATAAAATGATTGACACATTATAAACATTGAGTTAAATTTGCCAATACGTTTTGTGCAAACAGATAAAATGATTAATACATTGTAAGCATTTTGAGCTTTTGACCATCAATATATACGAATAATTCAATGAAGAAAATATACAGACCATGATAGAGTATTACAATTAGCAAGAGAAAAGAATAACGCTACTGAATTTGCTAAACTGATTGTTTGGTACTAATAACAGTTCTAGTCTCAAAAATCGACTAGTTGACTGAAGTACTGAACCGCAAAATCCGACAGATTCTGCCGAAGTGGACGAGGACAAACAACTCTACTAGTAAAGTGGACTCATTCGCATGAGCCAAGCCAACAGAGCAGAAATGAACTCCCGTAACCACATTTCAGGATCAGAAAAATCCCGAACAAATACAACAGAAATGCAATTGACTAATCCTAAGAACAGCCGAGACTCGAGAGGCATAAAGACGTACGGAGGCGGCGGTGCCATTCGGTGCTGACGCTACCTTTGTGGAGCCGTCGTCCCTCCCTCAAGTTGCCGCTCTCCCTACGGCAACGTTGGTGACGTCGCCGAGCGCGGCCCGCTTATTGGCCTTCGCCTTCAGTCCTATGCCGGTGCTCTCTACCGTCCCCACTGCGGGGCGCTTGGCCGTCGCGGCCCTCGCAGCTGACGACGAGTGGCGGGAGGCAGCTTTACTCGACATCGCGCGAGGGGATTGACTGAAAACGGGAGGAGCGGACGAACGAACAAGGAGGAGCAGCTGAGCAAGGAAGGCTTCGCCGTTTTAAAAATTTTCAAACCGTGGAAGTGGAGGGAGGAGGATGATCTTGGTGAGATATACGGGCTGAGTGAACGTTAAACAGACGTGGGCCCCACATGGCAGCTGGTCATCCTGCAGCTGCCGTGGATCAGTGTTCGTAGCATTCCTTCGTTGATGCGATGCGACTGCTTTGCCATCAAGTAAGATTACAGAATCAATACTACCATTAGTGATTAGTGCAGGAATAATTTGTAGTTATTAGTACTATATTCTTCACATATACAGATGTTGAATATTTTTTTAATACGGATCTGGACAGAGAAAAACAACATAAAACATCAATTTAGTATCCATATTTATTAGAGACAAATACAAATACGAATATCCATATTACAAGTTTTGGTGGATACGGATTCGGAAAATCTAGATATCCGGACATCCATTTCCACCTTACTACTAGACAAGATCTAACTATTCGTTGGGCAGACTAGCCCGTGAGTCAAGACTAGGTGAAAACGGTATGGATATTTTCCGACCGTATTCGAGATCGAATCCGTTTAGAGGGGTTTAGATGTGTCCGTATCCGAGTCCGGATATTTAACATCCGATACTGTATCCGTATCGGAATATTGAAATCGCATATTTATGATGTCGATATCCAGTCGTATCCTATCCGACATGATTGATATTATCCGTATTTGAATTCGAATTCGGACAGAAATATGAAAACAAATGTAATATTGGTGATATCCGTTCGTATTCGATCCGTTTAGTCAAGACATAAGTCCGACTGGATTTTTTTTACTTCTCTTAAGGCATCAATCAACATGAAGAAGCAATGGAAATGCTAATGTCTTCCATAATCTCTCCACTTTTTCCCCTCTCCGTGGACTTATTGGCTATACAAAACCGAAAGGCAGCGTATATCTTTCTAACCAATGTATTAAATAAGTTACCTCTTTGGAACCATTTTGTGTATTACCTATAAGAACGTTCGCAATAGACGTATCCATAAGTTTTATACTATAAATACTACTATAGATTATAGAACCATATCCCTCGACACTATGTGGGTGTTTCTATGGAGGAGGAGCCCCCAGATAGAGCCACGTTCTATTGATTAAAAAATTATAGAACTCTGATATGGGAGAATGGAAAGGAAGGTTGAGAAATAATGGTCTATTTTTTTTTGTCAGCGTCGATCCTACGTACGGAATCGGCTCCGGATCCAAACACTGTAAGCCAAATAGCAGATGACGTCTAATCGTTGTGGAGCCTACTTTGTATGAACACCCCTTCCTTCATACAATGCAGTCGCCCTAAGTGAGAGATAAACAAAGTAGAAGATAAAGGCTGAGATATTTTAACGTGGCAATCGATAATGCACTCAAAGTGCCCTTGTGTTCTCATAATCCGTATCCGGTCCGGAGTTGACCGTTACAACTTAGAAACAGCGCGTTTGTGCATCCAACAACGATATGAAGACCGATTTCCACAAATATTATTAGAACAGATGATGTGATCGTTATATAAATATACGGGTGTAAGTGATTCAAGTGACCACGCGTCCACACACCGAGATATGCTATCCGCTGCATAGCATAAACACTTTTGCTAATATAGCTAAAATAAGCTAAAACTAACATCGATCCAAATGGTATGTTTTCTATAGCCTATTCTGACCATGTTTATTCCTACTGCCTTCCTTATTTTGCATGTACTTTTACTCCATTCTGAGAAGTGTTTTCAAGAGAACTTGTAGGCTCGGAATGGGAGTCAGATTTGGTGATGTTCCTTCGACAAGTCACGGTGTAACTAGCGGACCCTATATCCAGCGTCCAACTACCATCTGACGGCTGCCAGTGGTTCTAAGAGATACTTATTTTTCCTCCGTGAAGATAGGCAGGAGTGGCTCATTCGTGCGCGCCGCGCTGGTTTCCACAGATTGCGCTGGTCGGCGCTTGCTTCCCGCCATCCAGAGGAGCCAAGCAATCCGCCACCCACCGCTCGAAGGAGCCGAGGCACTGAACTGCGCAGCAACGATGCTCAGCATTGTTGTTGGCCCGAGACACCGTCGAGGAGCTATTTAAGGACTTCGCATAAAAAAAGTATCTGACCTCTATTATTTTGCATTCACTTCACATACAACAATCTTTCATCCATCTATACCTAAAATCTAACTAGTTTCATTAGTTCGTGGATGTGTGGTTTGCAATCTTAGGATTGAATATGCAAAATATAGCGAGCAACGCATTATTTAGATAGTGTCAGATGAAGGCTCTATATATGCAATCCAATCTTCAGAAAGTATTCACATGTGGCTAGGAATGATTTGCTTGATCTATGTGTTGTTTATAGCAGATGCGAATATGCAATCATGTGCTATCCATTATGCGTAGTAAATTTATTGTTTTTGACAGAATTTGACAAGGAAAATTTGAGCACTGTGAAAGGCGAATTTGGTTTATGTTGAAGGCAATGGTAGAACTTCACAAGGGAACACCTCAACTTAGTTTGAGATTTAAAAGTTCAGGCTTGGTAGTTTTGGGTGGCATATGGGTGGTATAGGCTTTGATGTGAGGAAAAGGTGTACAAATTTAAGCAAATATGATCATACGGTAACTTCATGCAGATATGTTTGTGCCAATGAGGGACATGGAATAAAAGTGGAAAGAGATCATGTAACAAAGTTTAGACCTAAAACAAGAACTAATTGCAAAGCACAAATGACTATTACATTGGACCGAGGGGAAGGGAATTATGAAGTCACTGATGTTATCCTTGAACACAATCACTTCCTTCACTTGCCTGAAACTCGACACTTGATGGCATCACAAAGAAAAATTTCAGAACTACAGGCTTTCGAAATCAAGACCGCTAATGATTCTGGAACTAGGACAAAAGCTACCCATGAGTTGGCTATCCATCAAGTTGGAGGACCATTTAACCTTAGGTACACTTATCATGACTGCAAAAATTATTTACAAAGCAAGAGGCAGAGGGAGTTAGCTAGCTTTTGGATAGGCCGGTAGTATGTTGAAATATTTTTATGATAAGATCTCTAAAAATCCATCATTCCAATATGCTATGCAAATGATTGTGATGAGCATATAACCAACATGTTTTGGGCTTTTTGTTGATGTCGTGATATTTGACACTACTTTTGGCACAAATAAAGAATACCGAACATTTTGTGTCTTTCTTGGGCTCAACCATTTCTAGAGAAACCACTATTTATGGTGCTACATCCTCTTTGACGAAACTAAAGACTAGCTCATTTACATGGATCTTTGAGACCTTTTTAGCAGCTCATAATGGCAAGCAACCTAAAACTATTTATACATGTCAAGATGTAGCTATGGGCAAAGCTATAAAGAATGTATTCACGGAATCATATCATGGGTTGTGCACATTTCACATAATGCAAAAATGCCATCAAACATTTATCTCAAGTGAAGGGCTAAGAAGAAAAGGGTGACCAGGAAGATGAAGAACCTCATATTCTCTCTTATTTTTGTGCTTGTATGCATGACTATGAGTACAAGGAGGCATTTCAAGAAGCATTTGACATTATGTGAACAAAAGTACACAAGCAAACTTGGTTAGATAGTATCTATAAAGTCAAATAAAAGTGGATGAATGTTATATGAGAGATGTTTTTAGTTTGGGAGTGAGAAGCACACAACTAAGTGAGAGTTTCAACAATGCATTGAAGAACCATTTGAAATTAGATTTTTATATGGTTCAATCTTTGGGAAGACAAAAGAACTAAGGAGCTGGAATATGAAGTTGAGGCTAGGAAGAACATACCAAGAAGGCTAATGTGCACTCCTACGTTGGTGCAAGCAAGTAAAGTTCACACACTAGTTATTTTTGAAGCTTTCCAAAGCGAACATGAAAGATCTATGGCTGCATGTACAAGAGTACTAGAAGGAGACAACAAATATGTTGTTGCTATTGGGAGTCTCCATGGTGATCTAAGGTTTGAGGAGGAATGCATGTTAATAGGTGACTTTTTAAACCAAACAGTTTCATGTAGCCGTGGAATGTTCGATAGGGCAGGAATATTATGTGCACATGGTATGAAAGTTCTTTTGATTTGATGAATATAAAGATGTTGCCAACATATTAATTACATCTTAATGAGATGGACTAGAGAAGTGTGCACTAGAAGTGTCGGGGTTATGATACCCCGGGTATCTTAAGACACCGATTAGTTAGCCGCTCGGACGGCCCATGGTACATCAGCTAGTATAAGCCCAAACGATCGAGGCCCAGCTAAGCTACGCAGACCTAGGCCAAACACCAACAAGGCAGGGGTAAACCATGACCTCTTCCCTCAGCCTTCACCGCACGCCGCTCAACTCCTCACGACCTCTCCTCCGTCCCAACGTCTAGGAGGAACGGGGAGAGATCGAGACCCATCGAGCACGCCTGCTCTGACAGGAGCAAGCACACCGCACTAACCCCACAAGGACTGAGGGAACAACAGTCCCCTCAGCCCGGTCAGACACCATCCCTGTGCCATGCAGCATAGACAAGACAACACCGCCGAGTGGTGGTAGCCAGTACAGTGGCCCACCATCCAAATACAGTCCGACAAGACAAATGTATGATTTCATCCACTACGGGATGGAGGCCACGACGGCGGCCTTGACTATTGAGGCCATCGAAGCCAACGAAGGCCATGATCCCAGAGCGCGGGATCGTGGCCACCGGCTCCACAAGCAGCAAGACGTCCAACAACCTGGGGGCGGCTACCAACTCCTGTATGATGCCCCCAAAAGATCAGGAGGCGATAATCAAGGCCATGGTGAGACCACATTGCACAGGATGGCTGGCAAAACACCACCATGCCTATAGTGCTGCCACAACTGGCACAGTAGCACCATGCCACACCATGCCGCGACGTGGGCACTAGACCATGACGACAACCACGCACGGACGTGCACTACAAGATGGTGTTACTTACAAGCCAAGTTAGCTAGGTTCCCTCCCTCAGGCTCACGACCCCTCGGTCGGGAGAACCTTCTTTTTATGTGACCTGGCCCTGGACTCTATATAAGGGCAGCCAGGGCACCCTTCTAGGGGATTGGACTCTCAAAGCTCTCATTCGGGTAGTCTATCTCCTAGCTCTAGCTCTCCTACCTCTTTCACCATCTTGCACCCCCATTGTAAGAACTTTAGAGCATTCAAGCAAGGAACACGCACTCGATCATCTCTAAGACTAGACGTAGGGCTCCGGCCTAAACCAGTATAACTCTTCATGTCTTTTGGATGCTACCATCGTCTTCCTGGAGTAGTGCAACATTCATATAAATTCACTAGTCGGTCTACAAAATATCGACAGTTGACGCACCAGGTAGGGGACAGTCATGCACTCTCTTTGTTAAGAAGGAAGTGATGGCTCCCTACACCTATGTTGGACTTGCTCTTGGCGCAGCCCCCGATGGCCGTATCTGCTTTGAAAGCCTTGAGTTCGCCGACATCGATGGGCCAGCACCCGTTAATGGTCTTCTCCCTGGAAAAGCCCTACACTTAGGGGATCTAGACTTCCTAGCCGACCACCTAGGTCAGCTACGCCTCTACGAAGGGAATGCGGCCTCGCCGCACATCCCAACGCTTGATCACGGATCGGCCCATGCCGGTCCCACGATCGTCGACTCTGATGCGCTAGCTTGCAGGATCGACACCTATCTCAGGACAAACCCTGTGCCAGGGCTAAGCCAACACATTTTCTATGTGCTAGTGAATACCTTCGCCTAGCTCTCCGGGAGCCGGCCCATGCCACTAGAGGCCAAATTCTGGGACCCCTACACTATGCTGCCCTCCAGCATGAAGGACGCGATCGCACTCTTCGAGCAAGAGCTAGCCAGGCGCAACAACCCTACCATGACGCCAAGCCCCTCTAGGTTTGTGGGGATGATGGAGTGGCATCCAGAGTCCGTTTACGACATCCTATCAATGACCCTAGGGAACACAGACTCTGAGTCTGATTCTAAGGGGAGCTGTCATCCACTGAGAGAATGCAACATGTTGCACCTCTCAGAAGATGGGGCGGTGCTGGCAGGAGGCACAGAGGATGATGCCTATCCGATTCCATGCACCCCTAGGGAACAGGCAGAGTACGACCAGGAGCACCTAGAATGAGCCAGGGCCTGTGAGGATGACCAGGCCAATGAATGCCTCGATGCTGAGGGCGCACGGGCGCGGGCACGCCGCGTATATGACCAAATTCAACAAGGCAAGAGGGAAATGCCCGTCTTCCCTTGAGCCAGCCAGAATGTTGCGGCAGCCGCCATGATCATACGAATGACCCCTAAACCCTCGATCAATGAAGGAAAGCACGTCCACAAGGAGCTGCGAGACCTACTAGTGACCGCAATAGTACAGCAGGCCCAAAGCTCTACAGAGAGGCGGCACCCCGAGGCTAGCCTCATGCATGTCTCTTCTGCGCATGGTGCCCCCGAGGGACACCATGCGCTGAGCGTACTCCGGTATGGTGATGATGAGATGGCGCGCATGTGGGAGCCTTTCCTGGTGCGTAGCCGCTATGTCAGGAACCATAATGCACACCCGGTTCATGGCGCCAGACGCCCTAGACTGAACTTAGCGGGTAGGGATCTGCCGCACTATGGTGACAGCGACCCGGACAACCATGGCCCACACCCAAGGATCTGAGATGCTCGACATAGTCTGAGCGTGGATGCTTGCAACCTGCTAGTGTTCGCAAAGAGGATCCGATAGACGCCATTCCTAGCGTGATTCCAAGCACCACCGAACATCGTTAAGTACTCCAGAGACACCAACCCCACCGTATGGCTGGAAGACTTTTGCCTCGCCTGTCGCGCAGGTGGAGCGAATGATGACCTCTTCATCATCCAATACTTGTCGCTCTACCTCGCGGAAAGCGCCCGAGCATGGCTCGAGCATCTCCCCACGGATAGCATCCACTTGTGGGCAGACTTCAAGCACATCTTCGTAGGGAACTTCTTGGGCACATACATGCGCCGTGGGATCTCAAAGCCTGCAAGCAGAGAGCAGGAGAAACTCTACGTGAGTACATCCACCGCTTTTCCAAGCAATGCAATGAGCTTCCCAACATCGTGGATGCAGACGTGATAGGAGCGTTCACCTCTGGCACGACCAATGAAGCACTCGTCCACGAGCTCAGACATAGCAAACTGCGTACGACATGAGAGTGGCTCAACCTCGCTACAAGACATGCCTCCAGCGAGGAGGCCATCTAGGGAATCTTTTGCACATACAAGGGCATGGCCCAGGCCGAACCCACGGATGAGGCTAAGGACCGCAATTGGCGACGGAAAGGTAAGAAAGACAGCTAGAGGCATCGCGATAGTGAGTTCATCGCGGCGGTCGACAGGGTCCACAAGCAGAAGACTAGTAGGCTCAACCATGTCAATTTTGACCAGATAGTCAAGTTACCGTGCCACAACCACGGCTACCTTGTCAAACACACCCTTGAAGAGCGGGACCTCATCAAATGTTACTTCAAGGGTGATAACAAGGTAACTAGCATGGACGCATCATCCAGATCCGCCGGCGATGAGGGAAAAATGGATGCTTATCTCGACCTGAAAGGGTTCCTCGTGATCTTCGACGGACCAGTGGCGTATGAGTCCAAATACCAGTGAAAGCTCATGAATAGGGAGGTCAATGCGGCCACCCTGGGCAAGGCCGTCCTGGCCTTCCTGAAATGGTTAGAGACTGCTATCACTTTCGACAGAAAGGATCACCCTGAACACATTCTATAGCCAGGACATTTTCCCCTTGTCTTTGACCTGATCATCGGCAAGACCTGCCTATCTCGTGTCCTCATGGATGGCGGGAGCAGTCTCAGCCTCCTCTACACCAAGACCTATGATGCCATGGGACTCTCACGAGCAGGGATACACAGCCATCCAATGCTCCATTCCATGGAGTCATACCTGGACTTCAGGTCGTTCCCCTTGGGCAGGTCGACTTGCCCGTAATGTTCAGAGGTCGAGCAAACTTTCGCATGGAAACGCTCACCTTCGAGATAGCAGACTTCCCTGGTGCCTACCATGCCATCTTGGGGCGACCATACTATGCCAAGTTTGTGGCCATTCCCAATTACACCTATCTCAAGCTCAAGATGCCCGCTCCCCATGGGATCATCACCATAGGTGGTGACCTTCGATAGGCCCACCTCTATGAACAGGAGAACTACGACATCGCGATAGCCGCATGCCAACCTCCGGAGCCTCGACTCCCTTGGGCAACAACGACTAGCGCCATGCCGAAGTTAAGCTCTGAGGAGCAATCCCCAGGAGCTAAGCCCGAGCGTGACTTCCCTACATGGTAGGGGAGCACGCAGAGGTCGTGCCCAGTGACCTCAACCGCGGCACGCGACGAAGACCCGTGATGACCCGATGCAAGGGTGACGCGATCGATGAGCTCTAGAGGGCTCGTGACACAGCGCACTCCTTGACTCGACGAGCCATGCGTTCCAAGCCTCGCCGCGCCAAACACCACGGACACTAAGCACCCTGTTATGGCACGAACGTCCATGCGTTCACATGGAGGTTCCCCCAAAAGGAAGCCTTTTCTGGGCTAAGGTCTCTATACATATTTACTCATGTAAATTCTTCCATACGCCCAGAGATCACGATGCAACCACCATGACGCGTTAGGAAAGTGCCTGTCGAAAGCGACACTTTGGCAACACGCTCGCCCTCAAGTGACCCATGTCAATCGGCATGTGTCGATCGACGCAGCTTACTTGCGGGGGCTACACCATGGTACAATGTGCGTCGGTGCGCATCAAAGGGTCATACAAAGCCGAACCCCAAGAGCCAGCTCTAGGTGAGGCCACGCACCTATGCATAAGGAAAAGGGAAGGAAAATTATTGGGACCTAAAGAAAAGAGGTCAAAGGAGGGCGTGACGCTGCCGGATCTGTCCTACAACACTTCGGTCACAAAAATGGAGTTGCACTGGGCCAAGCCTCGCAATTTGATCCCTGGGAAAGGTTGCGCGACTACGACATTCAAACGATCGGATCATTGGCAAGCACGACAAGTCGGTGGCACACAAAAGAAAAGAAACCAGGAAACACAAACTAAGAAGATTTCTTTATTAAAAATGCCCTATGTACAACCTAAGGCCCTTGGCCACCGCCGCGAAGGATGTCCTCCACATTCACGGTGGCCACAATGGTGGCCGTGGTGGTGGTGAAGTCACCGACAAGCTCCACCCGTTCTGCTTGCCCAACGTGGTCTGGGAACCTAGGTTGCACCTAGTGGAAGTCCTGGCCGATACAGAGCTGCATGGCGGCGAGGGCGACACCGGCTCCCTGCCAGATTCTAGCCACCAAAGCCCGCTCATGGTCCTCCATCAGGAGAACCTCCTAAAGGCAGGACGTCGCTAGTTCTCCTCCATCGCTGGCAACAAGATGACAAGGAGGTCAGAAGCTACGGATGATGGATAGGATGATAAGATGAAGAGAGCCCTTACCCACGATGTAGGCCTAGGCATCGTCGGTCGCCTCCTGTGCAGCGGCAGTCTCCCTCTTTGAAGCGGCGAGGGCCACCTCGATAGTGTTGAGGTTGTGCTCCAGCTTGCCCACCTCATGGGCGGTGTTGGAGTAGTGCTGGTGGGCCTCGTCTATCCCGTGGACGAGCTCGTGGAACTCCCACCGATCATCTGAGGATGACGACGAAGAAGACAAGCTTGACCCCACCATTGGCAGGGTCATGGCATGGGCGGCGCCAGCAGCCCCACTTGATGCGGCGTGGGAAATTGCCCTAGAAACATCACCGATCAGCATAGGTCAATTCTAATCTCAAAACTTTGCTTGAAAACTTACCCTTGCCCTTTGAAAGGTCCTAAATGGCTTAAAGGGGGTGAATAGCCTATAAAAATTCTCTACAAATTCACTAGAGCAAGAGGTTAGTATACTAAATGGTGTAATGCAATTTTGCTCTAGCTCTACAAGGGTAGCAAGCCACTATCCCAACAATTCTAGTTGATATAATCTCTAGGCACACAAGAGGCTAAGGTACTACTCACTAAGTGCTCTCAAACAAGCTACACTAAAGAGCTCCACTAGGTGAAACTATGCTAGCAAGCAAGCTCTCAAAACTAGCTACACTAAAGAGATTGCTACACACTAGTTTGCAAAAAATATAAGGAAGTGAGTAGGGTGTTTATACTATGGGTCGAGGAATGAACCAATCACAATATGAAAGCCAATTCAATCACCGGGGAGAATTCCAATCACAATGGACACCAAGATTTTTCTCTTGAGGTTCACGTGCTTACCGGCCGCTAGTCCCCGTTGTATCGACCAACACTTGGTGGTTCAGTGGGTAATAGGTATCACACACCTAGCCAACAGTTAGCTCCGCAAGAACCTACCACAAGTGGGGTAACTCAATGACACAAGCAAATTACTAGAGTTACCTTTCGGCTCTCCGCTGGGGAAGGTACAAGACCCCACACAATCACTGGGAGATGGCCACAAACAATCACCAACTCATGCCAATGCTCCTCCGCTGCTCCAAGACATCTAGGTGGTAGCAACCACCAAGAGTAACATGAAATCCATAGCCACAACAATCCCCAAGTGCCACTAGATGCAATCACTCAAGCAAATACACTAGGAATCACTCCCAGTCTCACTATGGTGATGAACCAATGATGGAGATGAGTGGGAGGTGTTTGCTTAGGCTCACAAGGATGTCATGAATGTCAAAGTGCTAAGAGAAGTGAGCCCAAGCCAGCCAAGGTCTCTTTATAGACCCCCTCAAACAAATCTAACAGTTATGCCCCTCACTGGGCTATCTGCAAGATGACTGGACGCGTCCGGTAGGGCGACCGAACATGTCCAATCACTATGTCCGGTCAACGCCTGGATGCCACATGTTACGTTTAAACTAGTATAGCCATTGGCGCCCAATGGCTAGCTTTGACACTCGATCGGACGCAATGCTTGAAATCAATCGGACGCACCACAACGTAGAGTCCGGTAAAGAACAGAGAGCTCCTAGAGCCTCTCAGACATGACCGAATGCATCTGGTATAGCTGACTAGATGCACCCCTACGTCAGGTGCTCATGGCTATGCGCACCACCTCCTCTGACCGGACGCGACGTGCAGCGTCAGGTCGCTCATTGCATAGAGCGTTCGGTCACAATCAAAATCTACACCGAGAGGTCCAAGGCATGACCTGATGCGTCAGATCAAACGCGAACGGACATAGCCCAGCATCCGGTCATCCCTGCCTTCACTTCTAGTGCCGAGGTCAAATACCAGACACTTTCGGTATCGATATCGGACGCATCCGATCACGTCGAACACTGCCGGCTGAGTCAAGTACTGGACTTGTCCGGTCCCACTGCCGGACGCGTTCGGTCACCTCGTGACCAGCGCTTTCAACGCCTTTCTCAACACCCTTGCTTATAAGTGCTAACACCAAAGTGTCTCACCACTTGTGCACATGTGTTAGCATTTTTCATAGCATTTTACAAGGGTTAATTGTTAGCACACTAGGTCCCTATTGCATATGCAAGAATCATGTCACCTAGTGGCACTTGATAACCGCTTAGCCAAAGATTTCCTCTATTTATAGTATGGCTACCGATCCTAAATCACTCACACCCTCTATGGTGTCTTGAGTGCAAACCAAAAATGGCTCCTAACAATATACCTTTGCCTTGAGCCCAATTTTGTTTTTCTCTTTCTTCTTTTCCAAATGTGAAGCACTTGATCCATCTTTTTTGTGGCCGTCACCTTCACCATGACCATCATCTGGCTCCACCACTTGGATTGGACTACCTTATCTAATTCACACTTAGATCAAAGGTTAGTCCTAGGTTTCATCAATTATCCAAAACCAAACTAGGGCTTTCAATCTTCCCCTTTTTGGTAATTGATGACAACCTTTTCACAAAGATATTCAATAAAATTTTCTTGGATTCATGTTCTTGCCCAAGCATTTTACCATGTGTAAAGGATATGGACAAGTTTCATAAACCAAAATTGGTAGCACTAGATCCTCCTACATATGTGCTAAGAGTTTGGATTTGAAAGCTTGCACATATGCATGGATTAGAAAGAGTGGGAGAGTAATGACTACCAAATGATGCTAAGGTGTAAAGAATGGACCTTTGAAGCGTGATACCAATCGGAGTTGCCAATAATACCATCCTTAGCACCATGGTTTGCTAGATATCACTTGTAAAACAAAGACACTAGATACCTCGTGAGATCAACATTATAAGCAAGACTCTAGTACCACTTGATAAAGCATGTGAATATCTAGATATCATCCTTTGCATGCTAGTTTTCCTTTCATCAAACATTTTCTACTATCTAGCATACACCACACAAGCATGGATATGGAATCTAAAAATAACTTGTGCCATGCAAGCAAACATATGTAATGCACATACAAATGCAACATACAAGTTTATGAGCTTGCTCCCCCTACTTGTGTGCTTCAAATTTTAATTGATCTCCTTCCATTACCATTTCATTTGTTTGCTCCCCCTATCTTACTATCTTTGTGAATTACTTCTCCCCCTTTGGCATCAAATACCACAAAAGGGTGAGCTCAAAATTTTAGACAGTTTGGGGTGAAACCATGTTATGTGAGGATCATTTTCCATATTTGGTTCAATCTAGATCATTTGCAAAAGATATTGAACTCAGTTTGATCCAAGGGCAAGCTTTTTCTCACCTCATTTCAAGGGTTATCTTGACCATATTGAGTTAAACACTTACTCATTTTATAGATTAAACACTAGGTTGACCTGCCCACAAACATATCATATGCTACCACCAGATCATTTCAAACATAGAAGCAATAGTGGTACCACACAAGCATCAAATCCATTTGATTTTCATGAATAAGCCTAAGACATGTGAGGAATGACTAGATGCACTAAACAAGTCCTTAGCAATGTATGAATGACATGTCAATCAATTTTACCTTGCTTTGCTCGAAGGAGAGGCATGTCATATAATGGGGGTGCATCAACACATATCTGAGAAGTCAAGTATGTTTAATTCATTCCTTAGCTTGCAAAACCTCTTCTCATCAAGTGGCTTGGTGAAAATATCAGCAAGTTGATCATCGGTGCCCATACTCTTAATGCAAATGTCTCCTTTTTGTTGATGATCTCTAATGAAATGATGGCGGACATCTATGTGCTTTGTTCTTGAATGTTGAACCGGGTTGTTGGTGAGCTTCATGGCACTCTCATTGTCACATAGCAATGACACTTGTTTGAATTTGATTTCAAAGTCACTCAAAGTAGCTTTCATCCAAAGTAATTGAGTACAACAACTACCGGCCGAAATGTACTCCACTTCAGCGGTTGAAAGTGCTACACTATTTTGCTTCTTTGATGACCAAGACACAAGTGATCTTCCCAACAATTGACATATGCCCGAAGGGCTCTTTCTCTCAACTTTGCATCCCGCATAATCGGAGTCCAAATAACCAATTAACTTAAAGTTTGCTCCTTTGGGTTACCACAATCTAACATTTTATGTATGTTTCAAATACCTCAATATTCTTTTGGTTACCTTCAAATGACTTTCTCTTGGTGAGGCTTGGAATCTAGCACACATGCATACACTAAACATCACATCGGCCTTGATGCGGTTACATAGAGTAGGCTTCCAATCATAGACCGAGACATCTTTTGATCCACCATGTTGCCACTAGCATCACTATCCAAGTTTTCATTTGTCCCCATTGGTGTACTAATAGCTTTAGCATCATCCATTCCAAACTTCTTGAGCATGTCTTTGATGTACTTGCCTTGACTCACAAATGTGCCATTCTTCATTTGCTTGATTTAAAGACCAAGAAAGTAACTCAACTCTCTAATCATGGACATCTCAAACTCCTTTGCCATCATCTTTCCAAACTCCTCACAAAAATCTTGATTGGTTGATCCAAAGATAATGTCATCAACATAGATTTGCAACACAAACAAGTCATTGCCTATCTTCTTAGTGAAGAGAGTGGTCTCAACCTTGCCCATCTTAAATCCCTCAGAGAGTAGGAAATCACTCAACCTCTCATACCATGCTCTTGGTGCTTGCTTGAATCCATACAAAGCCTTCTTCAACTTGTAGATATGGTTGGGTTTCTTGTCATCTTCAAAACGGGAGGTTGCTCAACATACACAAGCTCATTGATGTACCCATTGAGAAATGCACTCTTCACATCCATTTGGTACAACTTGTTGTTGTGGGCACAAGCATAGGGTAACAAGATCCTAATTGCTTCCAATCTTGCAATCGGGGCATCAGTTTCTCTAAAGTCAAGACCTTCAACTTGAGTGTAATCTTCAGCTATTAATCTTGCTTTGTTCCTTACTACTATCCCATCTTAATCTTGCTTGTTCTGAAAGACCCATTTGGTTCCAATCACATTATGATCCTTAGGCCTCTCAACTAAATCCCATACTTGATTTCTTGTGAAGTTGTTTAGCTCTTCATGCATAGCATTCACCAAATCAATATCCTTCAAAGCTTCATCTATCTTCTTTGGTTCAATGGATGACACAAATGAGAAGTGTTCATAAAATTATGCCAATCTTGATCTAGTTTGCACACCTCTTGAAATATCACAAATTATGGAGTCCAATGGATGATCTCTTGCAACATTGGTTGGTTGGAGCACTTGAACTTCATTGCTTGCACTTTGTTGATCATTTGGTTGAGATGATGTACTAGCCACTTGTTGATCTTATAGTTGAGCACCACTTGTACTAGCTTGATTTTGATCATGAGAACCACTAGCTTGCACATTTGAGTTAGAGAGCACTTGATTCTTGTCATCTTCAATATCAATCACCTCTCTAGGCCTTATGTCACCAATGTCCATGTTCTTCATTGCATTGACCAATTGAGTAACTCTCACATCATCTAGATTCTCATCTTCCTCTTGGGAACCATTGGTTTCATCAAATTCCACATCATACACCTCCTCAAGAGTACCACTAGCCAAATTCTAAACTCTATAAGCCTTGCTAGTAGTGGAGTAACCAAGCAAGAAGCCTTCATCACATTTCTTCTCAAACTTGCTCAATCTAGTGCCTTTCTTCAATATATAGCATTTGCAACCAAAAACCTGAAAGTATGCAATGTTGGGCTTTCTTCCATTCAAGAGCTCATATGGTGTCTTCTCCATCATTGGGTGACAATAGAGGTGGTTGCTATAGTAGCAAGCCATGTTGATTGCTTTGGCCCAAAATGAATGACTCACATTGTACTCACTTAGCATTAATCTTGCCATGTCAATCAAGGTTCTATTCTTCCTCTCAACAAGGCCATTTGATTATAGAGTGTACTTGGCCAAGAATTGATGTCTAATTCTAAATTCATCCCATAACTGCTCATGATTTCTCATGAGTGGGTGCCATTAAGCCATGACATGACTATGGAGGCCAACTGCCCCCCGAATCCGTGCATAGAATGACCCATAGCGCCCACAACCTCATGTCGTGCTTAGGAAACCTACTCTTGTGCCAGCCCTTAGAAAGGCTCAAGGCCACAAAGGGATAGGGGCAGGGTGAGATGGGCCCCTGTGGCTCTTATCGGTGGTGCGGAGCCTCTCGACCATCTCCCAATGTGTTCGAGTCGTTCGCTTTGAAGTCGCCTGGGTTGACCCCCTCTGGAGGGGAGGCATCTTGCCCTCTAACCACTGTAGAGGTGGTCGGGGACCAATGTGTTTGATGGCCAATGATTTATGGTATGTCTCACGACGAGGCGTAGTCGAACTTCAAATCGATTGTGGAGGATATCGGGTCCTGCTCGAACTACCGATCGACCCCGATGAGGCGCACCGCTCTGACCATGTGGCTACGGTGGACATGCCTCTCCCCATGTGAGGCAAAACCAAACTTGCCTATAACAGGGCAACACAACCTCTCGAGGTCAGCAAGGATGCTAGAGAAAAACAGAGCTGGGTCCCCGTGACCCCATTAAGAGGTCGAGGCCAAGGCACGACCTGCTTCTCCCTATGTCCCAGGTCCAAGACCTAAGGCTAGCTCCAGAGACTCACAAACTGTCAGAGGTCCATGACCTCTCTAGGTGGGATCAACAGAGCAAACGGCTAGGGTAACACAACAGTGTCTTCCTCATGAAGCAACGCAAAGCCCAAAGCATGATCATGGATCGGTCACGTAGAAAAAGCAAAAGGTCTAAGACCTACGAGCCACTGCATGATCACAGAAAACCTCATGACCATGCAAAAAGAGGTCGGGGAAATGATTCCTCGCATCATTAAGGCAAAACAACCCTATCGGCGACCCTATACCAAAAGCACAACCCCGATCCCATGGCTTGGGGTCTCGCTGCGAACACAAGGGTAGCCTAAACACATGAAAAGAGCATTCTTTTCACCCAACATTCATAAGTACAAGAGCGGTCAAGTCGCTTGTGAAGTACTACACCATGACGCCATCACCAAGGCAGCATCGTTGGGATCCCCAGAGGCGCCTGCTACAAGTATAGAAGGGAGAGATGTGAAATCACCTCATGATCCTTCTCATAGCACCATAGCCTCTAGGGAAGAGATGCACAGGGAGGAAAGGATAGGGCAAGACCAAGCCCGTAGGCCACCACCATCGTGCTTTGGAAAGCATGATGGGGGCACCAAGGCACTGCAACGCGTCCCCCAAACCTCAGGTAGCTTTGTGAAAATGGGAAGCGGTCCTCACAAAGGGCCACGACCTAATAATGAGCTACCTACAAGTTCCGAGAGAAGCTGGTTGTAGTCCTTGGTGTTCGTGCTTCAGTGACCCAAAACCCATGGGTTCGAGGAAGCACTAGAATCACGAGGTCCGACGGCTGGCCTGAGCACCACCTCAATCCTCCCCTACTCACAAGTCTCCATCTAGCACCAGTTGTTGGAAGGGGAACGCCGGCTTCCGGCCACCGCAGGTGACCCCTAGTGAGTCACATGCTAGAAACTAAACCAGGAGCTCTCTCCCTCTCTATTTCTCCCTCGTTTAGCCTTTCAAAAGGACTAAGAGCAAGTTTGTAGAAGTAGCTACAAGTGGCTCAAACAGAAGAAAGGCCCTTATTTATAGGCCCAAGGGCAGACTGGGCAGCCTAGGACCCCCACGCCGTGTGGCAAACCATGGGAGGTCATGGCCAATGTTAGATGCCTGTGTGAGGTTAGGGAAATCGAGATCCTCTCAAAGGTAGAGCCAGTGTCGACGAGACCACTCGACCCCACCTGGATCACGTGCCCCGATACGTAGCACACTGACACGGCCGGACTCGCAGTCATGTACCGCACCGTCGGGGCATCCTGGCAGGATGAAACATAACAACCACCTACCGCATTGAACACACTAGCCTATAAGGGGTTGAGCGATGAAGCTTGGACAGCCATGACTATGAACCCACACACAACACATGCGAATATCAGTGATTTTGCGATCACTTCATGATCACAAAAATGCTCGGGGGCTACTATCAGGGTTATGATACCCGAGTATCTCAAGACACCGAATAGTTAGCCACTTGGGCGGCCACTACTATAGATTGATACATCACTGTCGCCACTTTCACTACCATAGCAATATAAGTGACTGGGTTATACTTCTACCACCGGTTGAACCAATAGTGAGGCCTCCCAAGGAAGGAAACCGATAGTTGAGACTTCAACCACCGATGGGTTAACAATAGATGCGACAGTGGTATTTTCTCAGTCGTATGAAAAGCCGAGCCAATTGGGTTACATGTTATGGTCACCGGCCCTCCACAATCATTTGATCTATCGGCGGTGAAGTCAGCGTGAGTTATTTCCCAATGACACACAACACCATTGCATCACCATTACTTGCACTTCTCCATCTTCAAGGTTGGCCTATTTAACTAGGGTCTAGATGCACCTCCTGGGCTCAATCCACACACTCTTGAATCCACACACGTTAGCGCTACTATATCTTTTCTCATCGCCAAGAAGTGCTTTGCCTTCATCCTTGTATCTCTCACAGTGTCCTCCTGGCTGTGAGAGGTGCAAGATGGTGATAAAGCACCTTACCCTATGTTTGAAGATAGCCTTTAAGATTGGGTGCTTTAGATGCCATAACCTTGGTGCCCTTTAGCATCGAGATGCGGATCTACATCCTTTGACCCTAAGAGGTAGCAAGATTATGGAATATAAAGAACCTCACTGAGATGTAGGTGTAAGTTTTGTGAAGTGATCCTTCTCCATCCTTAGCGAGGTGCTACCACTGAATAGGAGCTTGACCTTGATGATTGCAGATCTTCTTATAGATCTTGTGTTAATAGAAGATCTGTAATCATCTGGTTCTCTCTTGTTCAGGGGCTCCATACTCGATTGGGGGTGCTTCAAGGTTGCAAGGTGCTCGTTCTTCAAGATTGGGTTCTTTATATTCCATCTTGTAGCTCTCACGGTCAAGAAGCAGATCACATCCCTTGACTATGAGGGTTGTAAGATGGAAGGTAGAGAACCTCACTAATGGTGAAGTTTTGCGATGTGCTGCGTCGTTCTTTAGAGTCCATAATCTTTATACCTTAGAGGATCTATTGCTTTGTATATGCAAACCGGCGTATGGTACGGATCTATTATCGCGTAGACCTCAATGAAAAATACGTAAAGAAGTACTACCGAAGTATTTAATTTGGGTCGATGCTTGATAGCCGAGTCTCATTGGCTCAAACTAGCTGACACCTAGAGTATCGCCTTTAGAACAAAAAATAACAATAAAAGACATAGGATCAGAAGTGACATTCAAATAGTAGGTTGTTTACTTATAACTTATAAGACCCTAGATATAATCTATGTCCTAAGAAAATGTTGTTTACAACCTCTTGTGCAAGGATGGTCACTGTAGGCAGCATCAGTGAAGTCTCCAATCAGGTCCTCTTGATCTTCTAGCCGATCAGTGTCTGGAAAACTAGGTTCCAGGTGACGAAGCTCATGCCCTGAACGCAGTTGCGCTGTAGCAAGAGTGGCACCGGCACCATAGCGGATGCCATGAGTTGCCACTTCTCTGGCACGAACTAGGATATCCTATAGGCGATCTTCAAGTGAAACACCCCTGGCATTGACTGTTGCAACTGCGCCAAGTGCTACATGTTGGAGGGTCCCATGGTGATTCTCTAGGTCGATCTCCCGGTGATGAGCCTCCTTAATGTCGCGACGAGAAGTAGCCAATTGTTCCTCAAGATCTAATGAAAATGAAGGATTACAGGATAAAGTCATGAATATAAAAGCAAAGACTCTTCAAAGAAATTTTACCTGCTACCCTAGCATCAGCTTCATCAGCCCTCATCTGAGCAACGTTGGTCTCTTATTCAGATGCAGAGAGGGCTATTTTAACGGCATCGAGACATTGCTCGAGACGACCTACCTCAAGCGTGGCTTCAAAATACAGGTTTTCAGCCTCCCTCCTTTCACTGATAAGATTCTGGATATCCTAACCCAACTCAGAGGATGAAGATGAAGATACCATGGACCCAGCAAGATGTACAATCCATTGTTGTCCAACCTCTGTCGGAGTTGGCCGATATACCGCAGCATGAGAGGTAGCCCTGCATATTCAAAGGATTAATGCAAGGCAGTGTTGATAGTAGTTAACAACCATTGTAAACTATCAATATAACTTGTATAAGGACATAAAATAATCACCAACATAGGTTTAGGGGTTTAAACTGACAAATTCCACAAGTTTTGGGGAATCTGTGTTTTCCGCAGGGTTTATTCAGAAATCCGTCAAGGCGGACCCAAACGTCAGATTTAATCGCAATTAT
Organism: Miscanthus lutarioriparius; assembly: GCA_904845875.1. Lineage (NCBI taxonomy): Eukaryota > Viridiplantae > Streptophyta > Magnoliopsida > Poales > Poaceae > Miscanthus > Miscanthus lutarioriparius. Next base: position 29,257,352 of record CAJGYO010000015.1, read on the forward strand.
CCACAACAAAAATACCTCTAGAAGGTTCCAGAGGACTCCAGGAGGCAAACCACCAAAGCAGAGGGTGAGCCCCACCTACAGGCCGGTCGGCCCTTGGGCCCACTTGTCAGCCCCTACATTGCTACATCGGTTCTCCACCGCCTTAGGGTCTGCATCTACGCCGTTCTTTCAAGTCGGTTTGATCCGAGGGCTTAGGATTGATGCTCCCTCCTATATACCAGCTCCTGCCACCCCTAGGGCAACAACCCTAATTATTCAAGAGATCAAGAAACCCTAATCATCCTCAGAGCTCCACCATATTCTAAGCCATAACTAGCTAGGCTAGATCTAGAGGGAGACAAGCTTCGCTTGGATTCTTGATCTTGTCAAGAAGCGTGGCTTGGTATAGCCCCTTGTATCCTATTTTGTATCTTTCATATTCCATATGTTTGCTACAATTGATTCGACACTATTCTTAATATTATTTATGTTCCTAGTTATCATGTTTCATCGTTTACTTTGATTATATTCTTAGTATAGATAGATTATCATTATATTCAAGCATAAGTTCATATAGTGCTCGCTCTAATGTACATAGGGTGAGTGGTCGACATTGTGTAAGCATTGTGCTTATACTTTGCTTACCTGTGGATGCACCCTATACTCCGGCCCATGTGGTAGATCGAGGATGTGACACTCCCATTGAGTCCTTTGTAGTCCACTCCCTGAATATAGGACAAGTAGGATCTAGTTACGAAGGAAGACATGCTCTGTTCTTGATCTTCCTTAGTAATATCCCTTATCTGTAGATATGAAGTTGATCTTAGCAATGACTACTAAATGTAATTGCACTAATCAACGTATGCTTTGACTTGTAATTAAGAATGACTTAGGAATTATTCCTCTAATTTCTACTTAGCAAGGCTAATGCCATAGAAAGGAGTACTCTGAGTGATCATTTATCATTACTTTTCATATTTAACTCTTGACTTATCCCTGTTGTGAGTAGAAGTTTGGTTATAGTTTACTTCTCCATCATACGTATAAGTTATCAATATATTCCAACTGCCCATCCTTCCCCATGGTAAAAATATAAATAATGATACCTGAAATACTCCCGGGTGAATTATCTATGCGCTTGTAGATCCTTTCATTTATATATTCTTTATAGTCACATAAAATAATTAAAAGTACTTCTTAGTATCATTCTAGTAATGATGCTAGGCAATACCAATCAGCACTTCTAGCATCATAGCTAGGGATGACAACTTAGCAAAAGTGATGTTAAGAAAGGTCAACAACATTAGGTGGCTATTTAAACAAGTGACAAGTTACTAAATACCAACAAGCATTTCTAGCATCGTTGCCGAGCAAGGTAGCTAGGCAATCAAAAGGAATGTTGATAAACTTTTACTTATTGACGTGATCGAGAAAACCATTCACCCTGCTCAAGCAGGATTACCCTTGTTTTGTCTACTTTTATATCTTATGCAGGGTAATGTATGACCGGTTTTGACCTTCCAACAAACTATGTTGAAGATCCAGAAGCATTAGTCAGGAGGACTAGAGCTAAACTCAAGAAAGTTCTAGCTTTAGAATCAGAAGACAACCAGACAAGGTGGAGCTTAACACCAGTTTTTGAAGCCATGGCCACCAAGACTCTCTATGGATTCTCTGCTCCAACTATGGCCAACATCCATACTGGACTGGCGATCAACATTGGAGACAATGCTTTTGAGCTCAAGCCAGCTCTCATCAACATGGTGCAAGCTAACCAATTTTGTGGAAAGGGACATGAAGATGCGAGTGCTCATCTCCAACAATTCCTAGAGATCTGCAACACTTTCACCATCAAGGGAGTAACCAGAGATGCCATATTACTTTGCCTCTTCCCATTCTCACTTTTGAGGAAGGTGGAGCAATGGTTTTATGCCAACAAAGATAGAAACACTACATGGGAGAACTGCTCCACTACCTTCCTAGTAAAGTTCTTTCCCATAGGCAAGACCAATGCTTTGCGTGGGAGAATTTTAAGTTTTCAGCAGCAACATGATGATTCTATCCTAGAGGCATGGGAACACTTCCAAGACTACATATCAGAATGTCCTCATCATGGGATAGAAGATTGGCTACTCATGCAAACTTTCTACCACCGGTTGACAAACAACACTCGTGAGAATATGGATGCCGCTGCTGGAGGTGCATTTCTGTCACTCACAATCGCACAAGCAACAGCTCTCGTGGAGAAGATGGTTTCCAACCAAGGTTGGAATGAAGAACGTCTTCAAACCCATAAGCGAGGTGGAGGTATGCATCAACTCAAGGAGGTAGACATGATGAATGCCAAGATGGACCTGCTGATGAAGAGGCTCGAAGAACAAGCCAATGAGAAGCAAGAAGTCATGCACGTTCATGATTCCTATATGACATGTGAAGAGTGTGGAAACACTGGGCATTCAGGGAACAACTGTCCTGAAACCCATGAGGATGTGAACTTCATCAACAACAACTATCGTCCTCAACAGAATCAAGGATGGAATCAGCAACAAAGGTCGAACTACCAAGGTAACTATCAATGTAAATATTTCGATAGTTTCAATAACCAACCACCCTTGAGAGAATTAATTTCTGGCCAAGCTAAAATAATAGAGGGCTTATCTAGAAAACTAGCTTCCAATGATAAAATCTTAGAAAACATAAATAATAGAATGAATAGTTTCTCCTCTACTATTAAAAACCAGCATAGCTTTAATAAAATGATAGAATCACAAATAGCTCAGCTGGCAGCCGCTGTTCCATCGACCGATAAAGGTAAGATTCTAGGGCAACCGGAAGATTTAGAAACTGCAAATCTTGTCGATATTTACAATGTAGGATACTACATACAACTATCGATAGGAGCTTGGAAACATGAGTCTCTACCATCAAGAAGGGTGATCCAGGAAGACCTATCATCCCCATAGCTATTGGACCTCACATTTTACAAGAAGTTGTCTGTGACTTTAGAGCAAGTGTCAACATTATGCTAAAGGTAATTTACGATAAGATTAATGGAGATACTCTGTTGTACACAAACGTGCATTTGCAGCTTGCAGATCAGTCACTCTGCTATACTAAGAGAATTCTTGAAGACATCTGTCACTACTACAAGATTTCTTTTGCGTGGCGGCACCCTTTTTTGGTTGGAGGCGAGCACCACTTTTGACCGCCTCCGTTATTGCTAGCCAGGCAACGCTCCCAAGCAGCCATCTCGGTTAATAGTTATCGGAGGCGGTCGCCTCAACACGACCACCTCAGTTAATCACCCATTAACCGTGGTGGTCGGCTTAAAGTAATCGCCTCCGTTAATATATTGATGGAGGCGGTCAACGTTGCCCAACTGCCTCAGTTAATGGCTATTAACCGAGGGCGTCGCCTTACAGCAACCGCCTCCGTTAATCTATTAATCAAGGCGGCCATTGTAAAACAACCACCTCCATTAATATTTGATTAATAGAGGCGGTTTTCCTTACAGTGCCCGCCTCTATTATTGTTGTAGCTATAAATGCACCCAGCCGCCACCCCCTTTCTTCTTCCTCAGAGCGCCTCTTCTAATTTTTAGGGTTTTGAGCTGCAAAACCCTAAAAATTGTGCAAAATCAAGGGGAGAAGTTTTGCTCTTGTTTTGTTTAAGGACACCACAAAGGTAGATACATTCTCTCCAAACCTCATTTTTCGCTCTTCTTCATCATTTGGGGCTCTAGATCTAGATCTAGATCATCTACATCTACTTTTTCATGGAGGAGAGAGAAAACTGCTATTTCTTTAGCTCTAGATGTATTCTCTCTTCTTTGTGGCTATTTATTTGTAATAATATATGCTTTGTGGAATAAGGTTTGTAGGTATGGACAACAGGTCCAAATGGATGTACCGGATGAAGAGAATGGAATTGCAATACTTGGTTCATGTGAGGAAGTTTATTACGGTTGCAAAAGCTCGCCATGAGAGTCTAAATCGGATGACAACCATATGTCCATGTTCTCACTGTATGAACTTGAGAGCCCACATAGACAACGAGGTGTAATCTTACTTAGTCAGGTTTGGTTTCGTCAAGGATTACACGGTCCGGACTTTTCACGATGAAAAAGTAGATGCGACTGGCAGTGCATCTGGAGGGAACTCATTGTTGTCGACAACGATTAATGCAGACCATGTAGGATGACAACCCCCCCTCCTCCTCATCATCAATAGCCAGCGATGACAATGCTCATGATTACATCACGATTGAGGATTTATTCCAAGACATGGCTGCTGACAATGACAGTGGTGGGGATGCTGATGAGGAGGCTATTGTGAGAGACCCAGAGGGTGTGGAGCTCTCAGAGGAAATATCTAACCACCTTGATGAAGATGACATTTTGTTTGGGAGCCCGAGGTGGCTGGAGAATTTTAGAGACATGAACTAGGCGGCAATTGACCCACTCTATAAGGACTGTATGAAGCATTGGACAACGCTGTGTTTTAACCTCTAGATGCTGATGTTGAAGGCTTGACATGGCTGGACTAACACTAGCTTCAATGAGCTCTTAAGTGTCCTTGCTGACACATTCCCAAAGGATAACAAGGTGCCCGCCAATACCTATCGGGCGAAGAAGCTAATCCGGCCAGTGGCGATGAAACTTAGAAAGTTCGACGCCTGCCCTAACCACTGTATCCTTTATTGGGGTGAGCCGTATGAGAAGTTGGAGAGCTATCTGCACTACGGCGTGAGTTGATATAAGAGGAATGCCGGTTGTCGTGTGGATGTGAACGACGATGGAGCCTTGGGTGGGCCAAAGAAGAATGGGGCCAAGAAGAAGGGGGTGAAGAAGAAGCAGATCTCATCTTAATAGGACAAGGAAGAACAGGGTTACATGTAGAGGAAAAGTCCCGCACTATCGATGTGGTACCTGCCCGTCATTGATCGTCTATGGGCTATATTCAGGAACCCTAAGGATGGCAAGCTGATGTCCTGGCATGCATCTGGTGATCGCACAAAGGACAATGGCAAGCTATAGCACCCTTCCGATGGCAAGCAGTGGAAGGATTTTAACGCCACGTTCTCAGAGTTTGGCAAAGAGGCATGGAACATTAGGTTCGCACTGAGTACCGATGGGATGAACCCGTTCGGTGACCTTAGCAGCTCACATAGCACTTGGCCGGTCATCCTCACTATCTACAACCTACCTCCTTGGCTCTGTCAGAAGTGCAGGTACCTTTTGCTGACCATGGTTATTTCTGGATCGAGGTAGCCCGATGATGATATAGATGTGTTCCTAGAGCCGCTCATGGAGGACATGAAGATACCATGGGAAAAAGGGGTCGAGATGATGGATGCGTCCCTAAGGAAGAAGTTCACTCTAAAAGCCATAATATTTGTGACCATCACCGATTACCCTGGTATTTTTTCACTATCAGGACAAATCAAAGGGAAGACTAGCTATGTAGTTTGCATCGACGATACTTGCTACACTTACCTTAAGTGATCCAACAAGATTGTTTACATGAAGCACAGATGATTACTTATCAAGAAGCACAGGTACCGAAAGGATATGATGAATAAATATTTCGACAACCAGGCCGAGCCACAACTTGATGAACCAGAATGGACTACGTATGGGAAAAAGTGTTTGGCATGGTCAAGGACATGGAGGTCGAGTTTAGAAAGAAGAAGAAAGAGACAGAGGGGACAACGACAAGGAAGAGAAAGCAGGATAAGATGGAGGAATCATCTGTCACTGTTCCTTTCAAGAAGTCTATTTTCTTCAAGTACCTGTCGTATTGGAAAACACTAGATACACCCCATGCCATTAACTGCATGCATCTGGAGAATAATGTATTCGAAAGCACGATCGGCGTCCTATTAGAAATCAAGGGAGAGACGAAGGATGGTCTAAAGTCACGGGCAGATCTTGTCAAACTGGGCATCAGTCATGACATTCACCGCAACCATCAACATAGAACGGGAAAGTCAACCTCCCTGGTGTGGGCTACAACCTGATGGAAGACGAGTGGAGGGTTATGTGCCAGTGGCTTAGGGGTGTCAAGGTGCCGTTCGGTTTCTCTTCCAACATCAAGAGCCTGGTCTCGATGAAAGACCTCACAATGACCAACTACAACTCACATGACTGCAATGACATGCTGACGGTGTTTTCCAATTGTGATAAGGGCCATTGGTCCAGAGTAAGTGAAGATGGTGATCACACGGATGTGCTACTTCTTTAACTGCATCACCTAGAAGGTCATCAATGAAGCTAAGCTACCCACCCTAAAACAGTTCATCACGGAGACTCTTTGCCAGCTCGAGATGTGCTTCCCACCGTCTTACTTCGATATTATGCCACACCTGATGATGCACATGGTTGATCAGATACAACAATTGGGCCCCATATACCTACACTAGATGTGGACGTACGAGCGGTTCATGTCGACCCTCAACAGATACGTCCTTAACCGTGCCCACCCGGAGGGCTCTATGATCGAGGCATACACAACCGAGGAGGCCATGAACTGCTACACAAAATACATCCAAGATGGGAGGGTGATTGGGCTGCCCATCCATCAGCACGAAGGCCAAACCTCAGGGATGGGGTGCATAGGGCGGAAAGTATGCATTGATGTAGAAAATAAAATGGTGCGACAAGCTCACTACAGCATCCTTCATCAGTTAGTGGCCATGGAAACCTATGTTGAGAAGCACCTGGATGAGATCCATGTTGGTCATGATGGGCAGCGCATGGAGGCATGGGTGCCAAAACAAAACAAGAGCAGTTTCACGGTGTGGCTCTAAGAGCAGTACATGTAACACCCTCGGTGTTTGGCTTCTACTAATTGCATTTCATTTCATAAACATGTGCATCATCTATCTCATCATGCCATGGTCCCTGAAACATACATATGAAACATTCGCATATTCTGTTTGTTTCATACTGGATTGCTTGTGAATGGTAGTAGTGCAACATATGAATGCAACATGAATTTCCCATGTCTTGAAGCATGGCAACATGGTAGTAATGTGACAAGTATAGGATAACAACAAGGTCATGCAACATGTGAAACATTGTATTGAAACATATGTATGAATTGCTTGTTTTACTTTCTTTATCACATGTGATCAGTAGAAGTGGTATAACAACTTTGTAAAATGGTTGATCATGGTCTAACACACCTTAACTATACTTAGTTTACTTGTTGGAACATTGTTCATGTAGACCAAAATGACCAAAATGTCCTCAAGTGCAAGTTTGACTTGAATTGACCCATGGAGTGTCATCGTTTGACTGATTCAAAAGTCCAACCTAGAGGCTTTGCATGGCTGTGCACTCTTTACAAAAGTTGTAGCTAATTTATCAAGGAACAAAAGTTGTTTTATGGCCAACTCATGAAAATGTGTGGAACATGCTCAAACATGGCCCACAAGTCAAAATTACATGCTGATTTCACTGAAAAATTTGTCTAAGTCTTAAACTGCATTTTCAGTTGGATCAGGCCAACTTGGGCTTCATATAACTGCTGATCCATGGCGAATTAGGAAATGGTCCTTGAAAGGAAAATGTAGCTGGATGGTACCTCTACATTTTTCATGTACACCATTTCTGCAAAGCATCATTGGATTAGCCGTAGTAAGGCGTTGAATTCACGCTGTCAGGCGATCCAAGTCGACTGAATGCGCGCTACAGTGACCGACCGTTTTCAGAAAACGCCGGACGCGTGTGCGCCGCGCGTCGTCGGCCGGCTGATCGCGCTGCCACGCGCCGTGGCTGATCTGAAGCCGCTGCACGTTGTCCTCCACTTCAAGCCAGCGCCTGCCCGACGCCTTCACCGCTCCAGTTCGCATTTCTCGCTTCGCATAGCTCGCCGCGCCGAGCCAAAGCTTTCCGCCGTTGCCGTTCAAGCTCGCCACTGCAAAAACGCGCCGGCCCTCCCGCTCGTAGCCTCGCCGTGACCCCCTCTGTCACCCCCACCCCTCAGCCAGGTCGATTGTGCCTTGGTAAGGATGAATCCGTCATTTCCTTCCACCACAGCCATGGCGGAAGTTCGCCGGAGTTGACGCTCCATGCGGCCAGCTATCCGCGCGACCTTTCCACCCCTCCTATGCCTACAGCTAGGTCCGGTGAACACCACCGAAGCCCGTAGCGCCAACCGTTAGGGCTGCGACGCCGTATCGTCGCCGGAGCCGACCGTGCCGTGGCCGAGCGCCGCCGTGGCCATCGCCACCCCTCCTTGTCGCGTCAATAGCTACGAATGAGGGTTCCCCTAGGTCCGCTAGGATGAGGCGAGCATGTAGAAACCCTTACCTTCGCCGGAGAAGCCACCGGCCGTCGCTCCTCCCCTGTTTCGCTCACTAACGAGCGGGTCCGCCTTGTCAGCCGCTGAGGCTCAAGCGGGAGTCCAGCTCGGGCCGCACCATCGGCTTGGGCCGCGCCTGTGCGCTCGTGGGCTGCCGTTCCTTGGGCCAGCCCACCAGTAGCGGTTAGGTTTTTATTTTGTTTTGTTTAACTATTTTTCACAGTTTTGGTGCACCATTTCAAAATTATGTAACTCAAGTTTGATAGATCCAAATGATGTGGTACTAATTTTGTTGAGTTCCTCGTCATGTCTAGTATTTAACAAAAATATTATATGAGCACATGTTTTAGAAATTTTTGAGGAATTAATTAGGACTTTGAAATGTGTTTTTAGATGCATGCAAATTTGTTTGAATTTTATCTTGAGTTTCTGTGGTCCAAAAATTATGAAATTTTGTGGGCAGTCTGTTATTGCTTATTAGAAGCTCTGGTAAAAATTTTAGAACTAGTGCATGTGTAGTTTTTAAGTTATAAAATTTAATTTTATTAATGGGTGGATCTTGTGTGAATTTTCATAATTTTTCTATAGATCCAGTGTAGGTGAAATTTGATGGGTGCTATTCTTATGCTAGAAAGATGCTAGGAAAAATGGGAAATCTGTTGCTTGACACTTTTTAATAAGGTTTCCTAATTATGCTCAAATTAGACATGTCGTCTGTTATTTTGGATACAGCAAGTTATGTTGGTCCTATGGCTTTGAAATTTTTATGGTAGTCTATGTGCAGCATGAGATAGCTACTGTAATTTTTGTAGATTTTTATGAATAGTTTTACTATATATTGCTTAAATCACCTAATTAACTAAACAAATTGGAAAAAGACATTAAATAAATTATTTAGAAGTTGGCACTATACTTTCTGATGTTTCTGAGGTATGAAAAACAAGTTGGTAAACTTGGTTTGGTCAAATTAGGCTTTTGCATCATCATTAAATAATTAAGTTGGCAACCCTGTCATTGCGGGACAGATTCTAGGTCTACTGGAATTTGATTTGGTTAACTTAAGAATCATGCTTTGATGTTTACAAATGAATTGTATAGAATTTCATAAGCTTTCCAGAATGTCCTTTTGCAAGTCATTTGGATTTATAGAACTCTGGTTATGATTGAATTAAGCGACTACTGGTTTTGCATATGAAGCTTTAACTGTAATTTTAAGTATGTCTTTGCTAGTTCTAAGTTTGTGGTAATGTTCCTAGGTGTTAGGCCTTTAACTGAAGATGAGCACCTTTATCTTAGGTTATGCAAATTAGGTAAGTTGATCTTGTTATTTAAGTTAAGTTGGATACATGCTTAAAGTGATTTGAATAGAGCTAATTACTCGGTAAGCGAGTGTCAAAGTGATGTTTTCGTAAACACTCACTGTGATTCATTCATCATGAGCATCATGTCATTCCTTATGCATCCATGATATTTATCCTTTGCATCGGCATGCAATAGGTGTACCGGAAGGAGTGACCCTGCTGGAATTGAGGAACCGAAGCGAGCGGTAAATGACGCCGGAGATTCGGTGGAGGAGCAGCCTTCAGGAGAAGTGCGGGACGAGGTCGCCGTTGAGTGCCGGACCACCGTCCTTGCAACTTTGTGAAAGGCAAGCCCGGAGCATGTTAAGCCTCCTATTTTCCGAACTGCGATTCTGATATTATTATTACATATATTGTTGCATTAAGTTAGGTGTTGGATGCAAACACTTCTTTGCATTGGTTACCCATTCCTTGTCCGAGACATCTTGTTACCTCAATCCTATGTAGATTAGGCTCGAGTAGTGCTTAGCCCCGCTTAAACGCGGTAGAAGTCGGGTGATTTCTGTCACCTGCGAGATATAGGAAGATACATGTGGCACGGTTGGCTATATTTGCTATCGTGGAAAAGAACCGATCTTAATTTGAAATGAAGACCGGACGGAGGCTTGCCGGTTTGCAAGTGACTCCGTCAGTGTCGCTTAAGGACCCTGATTCTTGGAGCCTTTCCTGTTCATGTTGAACGCATGCCTCTCTCTTAGTTGGCGGGTGCGGAGACCGACCACCAAGCCGAGTAGCTCACCTCGGCCGGGAGTCGATAAGTATAAAGTGCGCCTCGGAAGGAGCCGAGGCGTGAGTCCAAGGGCGGTGAGTTAAAAGTCCCGATCATCTGGCGGAAGGGTAATCCACGAGAGTGTTGCTGATCGAACCCCACAAATTTGGTTCTGAGATGTTCCAAAGGTGACCCACGGCTACCCTTGCAAAGTATGCGGGGTGAGAGTTAGGAATACCCCCTCCTGAGTTGTAATTCGATTGAATCGCCGTCTCTCCCGGTTAGTGAGAACTTGACGGGCTTATCTCCAATGTAGATACACTTAATACTTAATGGTTCGGAAATGATGATATGATGATGACAGCCTTATTATACCTGCTATGGTTATTATTGTTTGCTCCTAATAAGTGAGTGCTCTAGTACAGGTGCTAATCTAGTGGACAGGTAAGTAATGATAAGCTTGATAATAAGTTTAAATTGGTTACTATACTCATAAGCTCTTTTATGCAACTGTGTCAAGCTAGCCCACGAAAAGCCTTGCATGATCCTTGGTGTCTTTTATTTTCTGTTTTGTCGGGTAAGTCTAGTGAGTACCTTCTCGTACTCAGGGTTTATTTCCCCACCTTGTAGGATGACCAGTTCTTCTTTGGTTGCTGCAAGTACTACCTTCTCCCTGCTTTGGGGATGAAGACTAGACCATTGGGCACGGTCTCTACTAGTTCTCGTACCTGATAATGCTTTTGTGGGACATGACTCTGATCTGGCAATGTATTTGAAACTATGAAGTTAAGTACTAAACTATGTTGCTTCCGCGCATTCAAACTTGGTTTGTAATATTTTATTTGAACTATGATGGATGTAATCCGAATGCTACTTGTGAAATGTTGTAACGAATGATGTGTTGTGTTGAATCATTACGATCTTGGTTTGTATGTCGAGAGTTGGTTGAAATCCTTCGTGATTTCCGGACTACCGGGATTATGGGAGCTGAAGTACAGGAATTTGATCGCTTTGGTGATTGTTTTTGTACTTACGTTCTTATGATTTGGTCGGTTCTGTTACAGTACATACCGCATGGAGAAGCCGATGAAGCAGAGACTGTTAAGAGGCTTGTGTCCAGCCCATCCACCCAAATCACAATGTGGCAAGGGTATGACATCAATGGATACAGGTTCCACATAAAAGAGAAGGACAAGAAGAGCGCGGCATAGAACAACGGTGTTCGATATGAGGGCATCGACGTGTCCATGGGGCAGAGGAGGCAATACTATGGACAGGTTGAAGAGATATGGGAACTTGACTATGATGGTGAACTACAGATACCCGTCTTCCAATGTTAGTGGGTCAAACCAAAGGGGGTTGTCGTCGATGACTATGGGCTAACCACCATGGAGCTCCAATGTGTTGGATACAAAGATGATTAGTGGGTACTAGCAACCGAGGTTGCACAAGTAGCCTACTATGTGATGCCCGAGGACAACAGGAGGCACGTGGTTGTGTTAGGAAAGCAGAGGATCATGGGAGTTGATGGGGTCCAAAGTCCCAAAGAATACAACAACTACGCAGAGCTTGGGCTTTTTACCGATCATCTAAGGAAGATCTAGGCCATCGAGGACCGCTTAAACAAGTCCAAGATCATGCCCTGGGCCCGCCCCAACAGTGAGAAGAAGACCATGGGAGCACCTGCAGCAAAATGATATATGTGTGCCACACATTTATGTAATAATGGAGGGATCGGACTCATTTGAAGACAACTTTTTGTAACTTATTATTATAATGGAACCATATATATATGCCACACATTTTATGTATGCATCGTTATGTTAAGTGCTACTATACTACTTCCTACTCCTACTATACACTACTACCACTCTACTACCTCTACCATTGCTCTATTACTCCTATAGTACTACCACTACTCTACTACCCCTTCTCCATACTCCTAGTACTATCAAAATAATTATCAATTTTAAAAAGCATTACAAATGTAATATCAACTTTACAACTTAGTAAAAATAATTAAACCAAGGCATTTCAAATTAAAAAATTAATAATCTTAATGGAGGCGGGCACGGTTAACGTTAATCGTGGCAGGCACCCTAATCTGCCTGCCTTGGTTAATATTAACCGAGGCGGGCACTGTAACTTGCCCGCCTTGGTTATTCACTCCCTATATTACACCAGAGCACCCCCCAAATCTTCCTAAGTCCTTCGACACGTTCGATTTCACCCCAAAGGGCTGCCAAAATTTCTAATCGCGCCGCCGCCACCGCCACCGCCGATGTGCTCTCCCCCCAACCCACACCTGCCCCCGCCCTCGCACCGACTTCCCCAGCTGTGTCCACCATCTTCCCCGAGCCACTACGGAACCCTAGCATTGGGAGCGGAGCTCCACCACCGTATGTTGGAACCCTAGCGGTGTTTTGCCGTCTTCCCCGCCTCCATCTCCATCTCCACGCCGTGCGTTGTTCCGTCCTCCACATTCGTCTTAGTCCTCTAGTCCCAGTGCGGCGCACCCTGGGCCAAGCCCTCCTCGACGGCGTGTCTTCGTCCCTGGCGCCAATCACTGTGTGGCCCCCTTATGGCGAACTTCGGTGCGTCATCCGCCGGCGGTCCTCCTTGATGCCAAGATCATGCCCCTAGTTCCCTGACCCAGTCATCGACCCCGAGCTCATCTCCAATGGCATGTACACTATCTTGTTGTGTACATTCAGGTTTTGGCTTTGATGCTCTCTGATTCAGGTTTTGGCTACCCATTTCTTGTTGTGCAAATTTTAGCAATCGAACCTTAGCTGCCTATGATGCATGTGATGATCCCTAGCATATATGCCACTACCTATGATGCCTCTATTTTGTACTATCTGAGCATATGTCATTTCCTAAGATTGTCACTGCCTATGATGCCTCTATTTTGTACTATCTAGCCATATGTCATTTTCTATGATTGTCACCGCCTATGATGCCTCTATTTTGTTTCAACTGAGCATGTCATTTTTGCTATTAGTCCTCTACTCACTGAATGTCATCACTGATTGAATTTTCATTCTGAGATTGTCATTTTTACTGCCTATGATGCCTCTATTTTGTTGCAATTGAGCATATGTGATTTTCTGAGCATATGTCATTTTCTTTGATTTTTACTACCTATGATGCCTCTATTTTGTTGCAATTGAGCATATGTGATTTTCAGTGCCTCTATACAAGTGAAATTGAGCATACGCAATGATGAATTTTTTGAACTGAGCTTACTTCTCAACTTAGCTCACTGTCCTATACTACTCTCTACTACTACTACTGTCCTACTACTAATGGTGCTGGCTGGCTGCTGCTCTCTACTATTGCTTGCTCTCTACTAATCTACTACTTACTACTCTACTACTACCATGTGCTCCTACTACTTGATCTCTACTACTCTACTACTCCTACTACTTACTACTCTACTATACTCTATTCTCCTACTACTTGCTATCTACTACTCTACTACTCTCTACTCTATACTACTTACTACTTACTACTTACTACAGCTTACTACTCCTACTACTTACTACTCTACACAACTTACTACTACTACTACTACTACTACTACTACTACTACTTACACTACTACAACTTGCTGCTGGTCCTATACTCCTACTACTTACTACTCTATGCTCCTATACTCCTATGTACTACTACTTGTTGGTCTTCTCTATGGCATATGCAATGATGAAATGTTTAATCTTTTAAAAATTTGCTGAGGCAGTGGCATACTACTTGCTGCTACTCTATACTCTATGCTTCGACACTATACCTATACTATACTCTACTAATGGGGCTGCCCGCCTCGATCGGTTAACCATTTTTGCCAGCCTCCATTAAGTTTTCTATAGTACCCTCTTACTCTATGCATGATGTGGATCTGGTGTGATCATGCTTCTCTATGGCATATGCAATGATGAACTTTTTTAAATTTCAAAAAACGTGCTGAGGCAGTGGCATATGCAATGATGTGAACCCTTTTATGCTGAGGCAATGTCTATGATGATTGAGTGCGCTCCTACTTGTAAGCTACTAAACTAGGATGGCTTGTATACCATATACAAGCAACAAGTTTTGAAGCGATGTGATATCGATGACAATGGGGCAAATCTGAGCCAACTATGTAAATGATTTTTTCTATTTAATACTTTTGTCCTTTCCTTTCTACAATTTTGTACTTTTCTTCTATAATTTTGTACTATCCTTCTATTTATGTATCCCCATTCCAAATGTTAATGAAAAAAATAATTCTGTATTAAGTTATGAGATGAATATAATCATTCCATTGTCTATACAAGTGAATTGTCCATATAACCCTATTCTTCATAGATTATAATGATGAATGAATCGGAGGCTCTACGAGAGTGGCGTGAGGCTACCCCGATGAGGATAGTGACAGGGTCATCGTCTGGCTCAGATGGCTAGAGCACGGAGTACAAGAGCAAAGAGCTGACACCGAGGTCATAGAAGAAAGCTCGTGGAGAGGAAGCAAACGATCCAGACTTCGACCCGTCGGTCGAAACACAACGTTCTCGCAAGCAGCCACCATAGATTCCTCCTGATGAGAATATTGAAACACCAAGGCTCGAGGTACTTGCATCAATGCACGCATTAATGAACATAGCGTTTGATGTGCTCCTGCAAGTATATAGCTAATGCAAGTTTTTGCCCTCAATAGCTACCGCTGGTGCCTTAGAATTTGCAGTTCACACTACAGGAGGAAGAAGAAAGGGCCCCCTAGAAGCACCCACTCCCTCCACGGTGACATATTCAACCACAACGGCTAATGACAAGACGAAGCGGAGAAGGGGCCAACATGGAAGGCACAAGAAGCACGATGATGTGCACGTCATAGCCTAGGTGGGCCCATAGGGAGAGCCTTTGCAGCCAAAAGGGATCCTTGGCAAATTCAGCAACCAGTGCTCCATTTTAGTCAGGGAGAAGGTGCCTATCATGTATGAAAATTGGAAGGATGTCCCAGAAGACCTCAAGGAACACGTGTGGAAAGAGATGCTGAGGCGGTTCACGTATCCAGAGGGCTATGATAAAATGAAGTGTAGGGGGCATGTCATGGTCCTAGCAGGAAAAGCGCTTTGAAACTTTAGGTACAAGCTCAACAAGGAGTATGTGTAGAAAGGGGAGACACCCTTCACCTGTTACAATTACATCTTGCCTAAAGTTTGGGAACAGTTCATCAGACAAAAACAAACCCCAGAAGCAAAGCTCAAGAGCGAGCAGTTCTTCGAGCTTGCTAAGAGGAACTAGCACCACCACCACCTAGGCATGATAGCGTATGCCACTAAGAGGCCATAGTGGCATGCAGAAGAAAGGGCTTTAGCTGAGGCCGGGCTACCGGATCCATACGTAGACTATGATGTGAGGGCATGGGACTTCCTCAAAGGCCGCAAGCCGAAAAAGCTAAAGGAGGGAAAGTCCAAGTTCAATGAGCCGCAGACTGAGGAGGCGGAGAAGAGGATCTTGGAGGTCGCTGCGGTCGAGAAGGGCGGGTTGTTCGAACCTCGCCGAGATAGGGACATACTGACCGAGGCACTAGGAAACCCCGAGCAGCACAGTCGTGTCCATGGCGTATCCTCAAGGAAGAGCTGGAAGACCATGGAGTTTTGGCAATCTGACACAAGCACATACCACACAAGGCAAAGATACAAGGAAGGGCTCATCTAGAAAGGCAAAGATGATGCAATGAAGGACATGATCATGGGGTCGATACAAGATGCTTTCACTAGCACCGCCCCCATGATGGTGGAGCTGAGGTCGTAGCTATTTTGCTAGGTTGGCATGGTGCTGCCACAGGTTCAAGACGCCATACAAGGGTAGATGGTGCTATCGACCAAAGGACTACCTAGGTACCCGGTCAATGACATCGTGGAAACTACGAGTTGCATGCTTCAGGTGCCCTTCAGCAGGGCATAGAGGAAGAAGGATGTGTCCACAGGAGTGGCATTACCGCCCAAAAGTGGCACCTTGTACGGTGGCAAGCTGATCCTGCCCGACTACGCCAGGGTGGATGTGGCGTGGACCAACACAGAATTTGATGAGGATGAAATTGTACTCCCACTAAAGAGGGGAGCAGATTCATCGGTGCTACTCTCAGCATGCGTGTGCTATGGAATAAGGGCAACATTGTCTTGGAAGTGCCGACACCAGCGTTAGCTCGCTCATAGTCGTCTCCCCCTGGTGACGACGACAACAATGACAACACCGACGATGACAATGGCAGTGACAACGACAATGCTAGCGGCCCAGGCAGCAGTCCTCGAGGCAGTCTAGCTCCCGACAATAGCAGTCCATAGGGAGGCACAGGGGCAGCACCAGGCGATGTGACACCACTGCCTACAAGTGGTTTGAACGAGGGCACAAGCCAATGTCCTCCCCCACTGAGGAAGCCTATAGATGAAGAGGAGGCCATACCCTACAACCACACCAAAACGAGTTGGGCGGCCTATAAAATAGCTGACAAGCACCCATACTCAACTACGTTTGAAAGGTTTGCTACTTGCGAACATAGTCAATCTATAATTCAATTGGAGAAGAAAGTTGCTTTTTTCACTCCCTAACATCTTAAGCCTGATGTTGTAGGCGAAAAACACCCCCATCGAGTTGGGGCCTATCGGATGATTGCCCCAGCAACTATGAGCATGGGAAGTTCATGATGACCTTGGGCGACCTCCTTGAGGAGAAATGGGAGGTAAGAAGGTTCCATCTATGGTACATCAAAGTGGTGAAAGCACGCCTCTGAGATTTCATCATCAAGATTCCGGTGGACTATTTCCACACGCCCACAGATGGTGAAATCCTCATAGATTTCCACGACATGTATAGACTACTGTGGCAAAAGGACCTCGACGTCGCCCAAGTCACCTTATTTGCTATGTAAGTTAACTACGACTTTGACACCACTACATCACTGTAGGTACTTCAGGAGCAAACTAATAATGCCATGATGACTTTTCCTTGCAGGATGTAGGCCTATGTAAGCAAGGAATTGGGCAAGGGTATTATCTATCTCTCTCCGATGCTTATTACAGAGAGAACCATCATGGGTTATGATATACCAAACACTCATGAAGACCTGGTGAACTTGAACCCGGAGGAGAGAAATAAAATCTAGGAAGTTCTAGAAATCGAATATAAGTATCGGGCAGGAATGTACATCTATGGAGCCATGAAGAAGGTCTAGGGAAATGGGTGTGTCATGGCTGCCCACTAGTTCGGGTAAGTCAAAAATCTTCTTGGAACATATATATAGCTACTTGGATCATGACTTCTTATATTTGAACATTTCAAATCTCTATTGTGTGAATGGTGCAGCAAGGGCATCATGGGCCACTGGATTGCGTTTATAATCTATCCTCAGGATGGTAGGGCCTGTATATTTGACTCTTTGTGGGATACAAACAAAGCAGGCTACAAGCACTTTGAAAGTGTATTGAGATAGTAAGTGATGGAACTTATTCATTAACAGTTAACATACGTGTTCAAATTGTTGTTGGCACTAGTGGTTTTTCGTACAGCGCTTATAAGAAGTACGTGCAAGATCCCGACTACTATGATCGGAGATCTGAGAAGAAGATCAAGAATGGCATGAAACCGAAACTTAGGCATGAGTTCCTAGTAAGTACATCAAAAGTCCTTTGTGCTATTATATCGAGCATGCTCTCTCTACTACTACTCCTACAACTCCTACTACTCCTACTCCTACTACTACTACTACTAGTACTCCTACTACTACTAGTAGTACTCCTACTCCTACTCCTACTCCTACTCCTACTCCTACTCCTACTCCTACTACTACTCCTACTACTACTCCTCCTACTACTACTCCTACTACTCCTACTCGTACTCCTCCTGCTACTCCTACTACTACTCTACTCCTCCTCCTCCTACTCCTACTGCTCCTACTACTACTACTCTACTCTACTCTACTCCTATACCAATACTACTACTACTACTACTACTTTACTCCTATACCAATACTACTACTACTCCTACTCCTCCTACCTACTACTACTCTACTCTACTCCTATACCTACTCCTACTACTAATACTCCTATACTATACTGTCCTACTATTGATTGTGTATTATATATCATGCAGTGCGCCAAACAACCCTATGGCTCAGTTCTATGTGGATTCTATGTTTGCGAGTACCTAAGGACATGCACCAGATTCAACAGCAGTTGGCGGCAGCTGAAGAAAGCACAAGGATGGTGGCGAAGGGAGAAGGTCGACCAAAACTTTGGACAAACAGTAGTAGTCATATGTAAGTTTGTCACAGAGTGCGCACATGAAGGGTGACCGTTCTTCAACAAGGAAAGCGAGTTAGCACTTGATCCGAAGTTCGAGAAGATCAGAAACTAGAGCACCAAGTTATAAATCAAGGATTACATGTTGCCGGACCTCTTTTCTGACAAAAGTTGATAGCGGGGTGATCTTAGTTTCACATGTAAACATTTGACATCATGCATGTGTAATAACTTTGAATGATGTTGGTTGACGATGGAGGACACCAATGATTGTGTTATATGTTTGTGCTTGATATGCGTAATATGTGTTTATATGTCTTGATTCTACTTTTATATGTGTTTGATTTGTGAAAATAGAATTCAAATTCAAATCAAATTACCAAGGGTATTTTTTTAAATGGGAAAATATTAACGGAGGCGGGCAAGTAACAACAAACCGCCACCATTAAATCTTTATTTATGGCGGTCGCATTATAGATACCACCTCGGTTAATTGTTTAATGAATGTAGGCAACTTAGGGCAACCACCTCCGTTAATGGTGATTAATGGAGGTGGTTGCCTTAAGTTGCCTGCCTCCATTAAACAATTAACGGAGGTGGTTTCCCTAAGTTGCCTGCCTCCATTAAACAATTAATCGAGGCAGGCAGGGCAACCGCCTCCGTAAAGTCACAATTAACCGTGACCTTTGATTGGAGGTGGTTGCAATGCCAGCCTTCATTAAGCATTTTCTCCTGCCTCCATTAAGATTTCTATACTAGTGTGTGTACGAGTTGGACAATCATACGTACCCGTAGACTTTGTAGTTTTGGAAATAGGTGGAGATGTAAGGGCACCCATTATCTTGGGCCGACCTTTCCTAAGCACCGCAAAAGCCATCATCTATGCGGATAGTGCCAAGATCTGCTTCACAATCAATGATAGAAAGGAGAAGTTTACCTTCAAGAATCGTATACATCACTCTCCTAGTCATCCACAAATGGCATACCTGCCCGAAGAGACAACAGTAAGCAAGAAGAGAAATAACCGAAGAAGGAAAAATAAGGCTAGGCAGTCACAACAAGAATCAGTCAAAATGATCAACACACTCCGATCAGAGTACGACCACCTCCTCGCTTCACCTTTCCTTATCAAGAAGGAAGATCTAGGAGTACCAACGATCAAGTGTACCATTGGACAAAGAATTTTCCACAACACCTTCTGCGACATTGGATCGGTTGTCAACATAATGTCTAAGGTAACATATGACTATTTGTTTGGTGACGAACCTTTGTTCCCTACATATATGCAATTGCAGATGGCAGAATAATCCATCCAATTTTTGGAGGGAATAGCAAAAGACATCATGGTAAAAATACAAGATCATTATGTTCCTGCCGACTTCATGATTCTTGACATGGGAGAAGAAGAAGAAGACGTACCTATCATCCTTGGAAGACTGTTCCTCAACACTACCAATGCAATCATCTAAGTCAGATCTAGGCAAGTCCACTTCCAATTCCATGAACAAAAGGTACATTGTTATTTCAATAGTTATATAACTTATGAACAACCAAAGAAGTCCCGCTCCAAGAGGAGATGCCAAGCATCTCAATGCCGGAGGAATCAACCCCCGAGGAATGAGGAAGATGGTGAAGAAGTTGTGAAGAATGAACCTACCACGTTAAATTCAAGTTCACAGACCAAGCAGGTCTAGAAGGAAATGGTGGCATCATTAGAGTCACCGTCACAAGAGGTGCAACCATCAAGGTCTCCATCTTCGGGACCGATAAATGCACCCAAAGAATGAACAAGCCTGGAGAAGAGTCCTATCCGAAGGACTTAAAAATTTGAACCCTCGCCGGGAGGTAAATAGGTAGTTAACCATATTTACTCTTTCGCATAGCATAAGTTATTTTCACTTTAGCATATTTACTTTTCTACATTAGCACTACATTTAGAAAAAAAATTCATTGTTGCATTATAAAATCCTAAGCCCATGTGAATAATTCTACCGTGTGTAAAAACCCCCAAGAATATTTATTGTGGCGGCGTAAAAATAAAAATACCATGCATGCATTATGTCAGAAAATCCAAAAATATGCGATAGACATCCTGTTAGAATTCTGCTAATTTAAAAATGGTTCTAAACCTCCAAGAATGATGAACCCCTAGATGGCTGACCGCTAACCCTTTTTTATCCTAATCCATTCCACGAGTTTTGTTGTTCTTGTTGAAGTTTTTGCAAGATGGTCATGAGCAAGTTCCCCGGATCATCTCCATCTCGCTCCACCAGGAGTGTGTCCTCTAAAGAAACTTAACTCCTTGATGGATGAGAAGGACATTTGCTAGTGAAACCACTCTAAAAAAAACTATGACAACAAGTAGCTTGGGGGAAGGGCACCCCCCGTGTATCTAGATAAGTATTACTTTCCCTTTTGTTTTATTGTTTCTAAGTTTGCTATATAGTTGCTAAAAAATGCATAACTAAAACCAAAATAAAAATTTGTCTTTGTCTTAGATATATATTAGTAATGTGTGATTAAAAAAATAAATAAAATGAAAACAAAATAAAAAGTGTGTGTCTAGTTTTCTTTAAATTTGATTTTTAAGAGCTAAATAAAATAATATGGACTCTGAAGATAATCTCTTTGAACGGAATGTTGAATAGTTGCTCTGTTGTAATTTCTTTCAAGTAGCTAGTTTTTAGCCTTGAATTCTCTTGAGTTTTGATAAAACTGTTTTGATATAAGAATTTGCTTTGAACTAGAAACTCGTGGGAAGCGTATGCTTGATCTAAGTCTAGGTAATTGATGGATATGGTATGAGAAGGTCTGAGTTGCTATTTATCTTGTTCTAAGTGATACTAAAGTTCTAGAGATTTATCTTTTGAAAATATAAAAATGCTTCATGATGAGTTCCTGTATGACAAAGCTTCAATTCCTAATAGAGCCAAACATGATATTTAGGCTAGGAAAACTTCTACTCTTATATGCTGCTTGTTTTGCATTAAGTTTAGTCAAGCTTTGTTGACCCTTATGAGAGGTTTGTCATGCTCTTAAAATCAAGATCACGTACACACCACCCACATATGCACTACTCCTACACTCGGGGTAGGTGCAAAAACATACCATTCCATCTAGATCCACCCAAAAATGTTTTACTTCTACACTGAGAGTAAACACCAAAAATATGCTAGATAGATTTTTCACCAAATAAATGCTCCAAGTTTTTGTTGCCAGCTCTCGAAAGTTTTGTTGTAGAAAAGAAGCTTGGGCTATGCAAAAGTTATTCACAAAAAAAGAGAAAAAAATTAATTGAGAAAAAAATGGATAGGTGTCCGAGATATCTAAAACAATGGGTACTCAGATGCCCGCCTGAAAAAAAGAGAAAAAAAGAGAGATGAATAGGATAGCCCATGTTTTCTAGCGAAAGTATTTTAAAGTTTCAAAAGAGAGATGTTTTCAAGGAGCATAGTAGAATTAGGTTAGCCACCATAAATATCCACCACATATCCATACACATGGACATCTTGATTTGATTGTGTGACTTAACTCTCTTTGGATCCGAGGTTTGACTTTACAATATATGTATTGCAAGTATGCTCTTTCATGCTATTTCCACTCATATGAGCTCCACATAAGCCTTAGTTGTAGGAAAGAAAAGGCATAACATCACTATTGCCTTGGTGAGGATCCACAAATACCATATATATTGAGAGACTTGAGAGTGTCATGCAATGGAAGCTCTGAGTTTTATTTTGAAAACCTATAAAAACTCTGGAATAATGGTTGAGCAAAGAACTTGAGACATAGTGCTTGACTTGATCGTTCTATCTTTCAATTACTCAAGACCCAAGTGAAGGCTAAGAAGCACCATGGTTGAAGGTAATACGGGTAAGTTTGAAAGTCAGATCAGTTTATTCTAATCCTAAGGAGAATTCTTGTTTAAATGCATTTGTACTTTTGAGGAGTGAAAATATCGAAGAAACTACTGATCCATTACTGAGTTTAGCATTGCTCAGGGACGAGCAAAGGTTAAGCTTTGGGGAGTTTGTTGATAGAGTTAACAACCATTATAAACCATCAATATTACTTGTATAAGGGCATAAAATAATCACTGACATAGGTTTAGGGGTTTAAACTAACAAATTCCACAAGTTTTGGTGAATCTATGTTTTCAGCAGGGTTTATTCAGAAATCGGTCAATGTGGACCTAAATGTCAGATTTAATCACAATTATCCGCAATGAAAATAACTTCAGAAGGTTCTATAGGACTCTAGGAGGCAAACCATTGAAGCAGAGGGCGAGAGGTAGCAAGGTGGGACCACAAGGGCAAAGGGTTTTTGTGGCAAAAATTTTCATCACAAAAGCTTATTTCTTCACCACAAATCAGCCTTTGTGGTGATTTTTTTAATCGCCACTAGTCACCACAAATACTCGCCTCACAGATACTCTAGTGATGATTTTTTGTTCCCCACAAATAGCCATACTCATTAGTGACAAATTGTGCTTCCACTAGTAACGTGGCCATTTGTGGCCCATTTGTTGTCACAAAAACATACGCATTAGTGGCAAAAAATCATGCCACTTATAATGTTTGTAGTGGTAATAATAGTTGACACAACTATACAGAATTTATGGCAATATAATTGTCACAATTACCATTGTAAAAGTGGCAAAATTAATGGTCACTAGAGACTACATATTAGTGATAGAAGTTTCGCCATTACATGAGTTTATTGTGTCGATGCTTGTTCTCACTATTAAACTATAATTGTGTCTAATGGTTTGCCACAATATGTGGTAGCTTGTTAACACAAATACTTTTTATTTGTGATGCAAACTCATCCTCACATATAAGTTACAGTGGCAAACCTTTGTCACACAAAATTATCTTTTTGTGAGAATTGACAAGACAAATTGTATCAATAGTTTCATCACAAAAAAGCATAGCATTTGTACGAAAATATTAGTCAAGACAAGTTTTGTCACAAGATAAGTTTCAATTGTGTGAAACATATTAGTTGTTGTGGCGACCAAGTCATCATTATGATCCTTGTTATAGTG
Organism: Miscanthus lutarioriparius; assembly: GCA_904845875.1. Classification (NCBI taxonomy): domain Eukaryota; kingdom Viridiplantae; phylum Streptophyta; class Magnoliopsida; order Poales; family Poaceae; genus Miscanthus; species Miscanthus lutarioriparius. The sequence continues at coordinate 29,281,036 of CAJGYO010000015.1, forward strand.
ACAAAAATAACTTAAACAGATGTACACTATAGCAATATGATCCTCTCAAATCTGCATGAATAATATTTATTTCAATAATTTAAATTTGGCAATCAAGCAGTACACAAATTTGAGAACACTCACAACCCTCAAAATAACTATCTTGACACTACTTTAATGTCTCACAATAATTATTCAACTAAAGGGTTTAAACTCTAAGATGTTGGAGGCTACAAGGCACCAGAATGTATGCGTGTGATTAATTCAGCCATTTGATTATCAAGTCGTTCTCTCACTAGACGAGCAACTTCTCCACTCTGTGCTTGACGCAAAGGAGTAAGCTCACCACGTTGGGATTGCTGCTCTTCTTGCAGGTGTGCATTTGTTTCGACCACCATGGAAACTTGGCCTTCCAAAGCTTGCGCCTATTGCTCAGCAGCCTCGGCACATTGCTCAGTAGCACCTGCATGTGCTTGAGCTGTAGCTTCATGCTGTTTAGAAGCCTTAATTTGCGCCTTCAGCCACTCGGTTTACAGAACGAATGCCAACACCACGTGAATGGTTTGGCTTTCGACCAAGAGCTAGTGCGAAGTGCTCCACTATGGGCACCGGCGCAGAAGAAATCTTTTCTTGATGTATCTGTAAAGGGCGTTCACTCCTAGGGTTGCTGGCCCTCGACTACGGAGTTCGTAGTCTCGGTCCGTCTTCTCCGGCAAGGTTTTCCCCTCTGCCGTAGGCTTGGGTTGAGGGAAGAGAGGGAGATTAGATAGGTAATATCCTTCTTAATCCTCATTGTTCAACGTACAGGAAAATATAATGGCCAACCGGCCAACAAACTTAGAAACAAACGATCCTAATTTCCAGCATTAGAATATCTCCTAGCCACTGGTCACGCTCTTGCCTTCCATGCGCGTGGTGATCACGGCCTCAGTCGCCACGTTGATCGCAGCCTCGCCTGCCGCTGCTACGCGCGCCGCTGTCCTACGGACGTCACAGACCCTGCACTGCCTTGTGTATGCGTGGCCCCACACGACACCTCTCCCCCCCTCAAGGTCCAGCTCGTCCTCGAGATGAAAGGCCAGATACTTGTCGCAGAACGCATTGAGGTCTTCCCATGTGGCCGACGCCGCTGGCTCTCCATGCCAATGGACGAGCACCTGCCGAACACCACGCGCCAAGCGAGCCCGCTCGACACAGACTGGTTTTGGAGCCACCGCGCCATGGTGGATAGACGAAAGTGGCGGTGGTGCTGCTGGAGGTGTCCCGATGAACTTCTTGAGCACGCCGACGTGAAACACATCGTGTAGACGGACGCGCGGAGGTAGCTCCAGATGGACGGCAACGTCGTTGATGAGCTCGGTGACGCGGTAGGGGCCGACGAAGCGGGGCTTAAGCTTCCCTATAGTAGGATGAGGAAGCGAAGCCGCAACATGTTGGCGGAGCCGGAGTAGAGCCCAGTCGCCCACCTGGTAGGAAACCGGTCGATGCTGCTTGTCGTAGTGGAGCTTCTGCGTTGCCTGCGCCTATTCCATGAGGAAGCGGATGTCGACGAGGAAGGCTTTGTGTTCCTCCATGTCCTGCGCGACCGCGGCCACCCTTGTCTCACCTGGCTCATAAGAGCGAATGGTTGGAGGATCACGACCGTACACCACGTGGAACGGTGTCTCCCGGAGCGAGGACTGGTACACCGTGTTGTAGACGTATTCGGCCCATGGGAGCCAACATAGCCACTGGCGGGGGTGGTCGCCGGTGAAGCAGCGCAGGTACATCACGATGACGTGGTTGGCGGCCTCCGTCTGTCCGTCGCACTGGGGATGGAATGCCGACGACATGTGCAGCTTGGTGCCCATGAGACGCATGAGCTCGCGCCAAAAGGTGGAGGTGAACACCGGGTCGTGGTCGGACACCATGGACTAGGGCATGCCGTGGAGGCGAACAATGTCGGCGAAGAACGCATGAGCCATGGACTCGGTGGTGTACGGGTGCGCCAAGGGAATGAAGTGGCAGTACTTGCTGAAGCGGTCGATAATGGAGAGGATGACCGACTTCCCGTTGACGACGCGGCAGGGCTTCTATGAAGTCGAGGCCGATATCCGCCCAGACAATAGTGGGGATCGGCAAGGGCATGAGCAGTCCCGCCGGATGGAGGTGTTCCGACTTGTACCGCTGACAAGTGTCACACGCTCGCACGAAGTCCTAGACCAGGCACCGCATGTTGGGGAAGTGAAAGTCGCGGTGGAGACGGTGAAGTGTACGTTGTACACCCTCGTGGCCATCCTCGTGTATGGCCGCCATGATTTCCTACACAAGGGGTGACGTCAGTGGTATGTACAGGCGGCCATCATAGACCACCATGCTGTCGACCACTGCCCAGGGCGCGGCGCGCGTGCCGGCGCAGATGTCGTCGTGGATGGCGACCAGGGCGGGTTCGGTTGCTTGAGCGTGGCAGAGGCGGCCGATGAAGTCGAAACGGGGCGCCGAAACCGCCAGGAGGGCGCCCTCTTCAGTGTCACGGCGTGAGAGGGCATCGGCCACCGTGTTCGTTGCTCCGGGCTTGTACTCGACGGCGAAGTCGAACCCGAGCAACTTGCCGACCCAATGGTATTGAGGGATCATGGTGAGGCGCTAGTCGAGGAGGTACTTGAGACTGTAGTGGTCCATCTTGACGATGAAACGGCACCCCCACAAGTACAGCCGCCAGTGCTGGACAGCCTGGACGAGGCCAACGAGTTCCCGCTCATAAGCGGCGAGGGAGCGATGGTGAGGCGCCACCGGCCGACTGAAGAACATGATTGGATGCGCATCCTGGATGAGCACCGCGCCGAAGCCATAGGTGGACGCGTCGTACTCGACGACGAACTGCTTGGTGAAGTCCGGCATGGCCAACAGAGGGGCTAACGTTACCGCCGACTTGAGTGCGCTGAAGGCAGCCGCGGCGTCGTCGTTCCAGCTGAACCCCTCCTTCTTCAGGAGAGCTATGAGAGGTGCTGCGATGGCGCCGTAGTTGTGGATGAATTTGTGGTAGTACCCCGCCAGGCCTAGGAAGCCATGCACGGCGCGCGCTGAGTGGGGTTGGGGCCAGTCGTGGATCGACTGCACCTTGGTCGGGTCCATGGCCACACCTGCCTCGGAGATGACATGGTCGAGGTAGGAGACGGAGTCGATGCCGAAAGCGCACTTTGAGCGCTTGACAAAGAGGTGGTGCTGGCGCAGCACGATGAGGACGGCGCGGAGGTGTCACAGGTGGTCCGCCTAGGAGGTGCTGTAGATGAGGATGTCATCAAAAAAGACAAGCACGAACCGGCGAAGGTATGCGCGTAGCACGTCATTCATGAGTGCTTGGAAGGTTGCCGGGGTGTTGCAAAGCCCAAACGGCATAACCAAGAACTCGTAGAGGCCGTCATGGGTGCTGAACGCCGTCTTGTGTACATCTTCCGGCCACATCCGCACCTGGTGGTACCCCGACCGTAGGTCTAGCTTGGTGAAGAACCGCGCGTCGTGTAGCTCATCGAGGAGTTCGACGACGACGGGGATGGGGAACGCATCCTTGACGGTGAGCGTGTTCAGCGCGTGGTAGTCGACGCAGAACTGCCATGATCCGTCCACCTTCTTGATGAGGAGGACCGGCAAGGAGAACGCCGAGTCGCTGCGGCGGACGATTCCCTGCTCGATCATGGCGACGCACTGCCGCTTGAGTTCATCCTTGTGAGCCGCCGGGTACCGGTATGGGCGGACTGCCACCGGTGGCGCGCCTGGCTTGAGGGCGATGCTGTGGTCATGGGCACGCTTGGGTGGCAGTCCCATGGGCTCGGTGAAGACGTCCCCGAAGGAGGCCAGCAGCTCGTCGAGGAGCGAGTCGCTTGTCGGTGCAGTACAGAGGCCCGGCGCACTGGGCGTCGCCACGCCCGGCCAGCAAACCTTGCATCCATGTCGGGTGAATGACATTGTGCGCGCGGTGAAGTCCCAGGTGATCGGTCCGAGGGTGGCCATCCACTGCGTCCCCAGGACCAGATCGTACCCTGCAAGAGGCATGATAAAGAGGTCGACGCGGAACTCATCGCCGGCGATGGTGATCGGTGCTTGCTGGAGGACGCCTGGGCACGTGACCCTCTCGCCATTGGCCACGGTTGCCGTGAGACACGGCCAGGGTTGGACAGGCAGCCCGGTTTGGCGAGCAGCAGCCTCGGCGATGAAGTTGTGGGTCGAGCCGGTGTCGAGGAGAGCGACGAGGGTAGTGGTGCCCAGCGACACGTTGATCTGCATCATGTCGCAGATCGGCACACCGGCGACCGCGTGCAGGGAGAAGACTAGGGTCTCCATGTCCGGGGCCTCGATCACCGTGGCGTCGTCGCTGTCGGCGATCTCCACGCCGTCGATGAAGAATAACCACTTGCAGACACGGTTGTGCCCACGGGTGTACTTCTCATTGCAATTGTAGCAGAGGTCGAGGCGGCGGCGCTCCTCCTGCTCCGCCTAGGACAGGCGCTTCACCGGGCGGCCCTCCACCGTGACCGTGGGCGCTGCAGCCTTGTCAACCGGGGGAGCCAGTAAGGCGAGGCATGGAGCTGGAGCAGGCAGCAGGCCGCGGGTGGCGGTCTTGGTCGGTGCCGGCGTGTACTACTCCCGCAGCTCCATTTGTCGCGCCAAGCTCATGGCGGCTACTGGATGCGGACGTCGATGCTGAGCAGTGGTAGGAGACCCCCGGTGAAGAGCTGCACCCGCTGCGACTCCTCCAGCGGACCCACACGTGCCAGGAGCGCTTGGAAGCGGTCCTGGTACTCGGCGACCGTGCCCGTATGCCGACAATCGGCGAGCTCGAATAGCGGCGCAGATCGCAGTGGCAGTCCGTAGCGCAGATTGAGGAGGTCGGTGAAGCGGCGCCACGATGGAGTACCCTCGTCCTGCTGGACTTGGATGTACCACATCTGGGCTCCCTCCTCCAAGTTGTAGGACGCCATCCAAACCTTCTGTTCCTCCATGATCCGCTGCTGATGGAAGTACGACTCGCATCGATTGATAAAAATGAGTGGGTCAGACTTGCCGTCGTACCACAGAAAGTCCATCTTCTGGAACCGTGGCGGTCGGTCGGTGTGGTGTTCGCCGGTGGGCTGCTTGCTGCTCGAGGAGGACCGATCGGCGAACAAGGCAAGGATTGCCTTGGTGTTGGCCTCCGTGGTGGCTTGCAGTGTTTTGACGGCCGCGGCCAGCGTCTCCACGGTGGTCTTGAGGTTGGTTTGGTCACCCATGGCGGCGGTGCAGGAGAATGCGGAGGATGCAGAGGTGGGGGAGGGTGGCGCGGCGGCTAGAAGTGGAGATGGTGGCGCGGTGGCTGGTGGTGAGGTGGAATGGGAGGGCGAGGATCGTCGGGACCGTGATACCAGGTTGTCAAGGGCGTTCACTCCTAGGGTAGCTGGCCCTCGACTACGGAGTTCGTAGTCTCGGTCCGTCTTCTCCGGCGAGGTTTTCCCCTCTGCCGTAGGCTTGGGTTGAGGGAAGAGAGGGAGATTAGATAGGTAATATCCTTCTTAATCCTCATTGTTTAGCGTACAGGAAAATATAATGGCCAACCGGCCAACAAACTTGGAAACAAACGATTCTAATTTCCAGGCCTAGAATATCTCCTAGCCACTGGACACGCTCCTGCCTTCCATGCGCGTGGTGATCGCGGCCTCAGTCGCCGCGTTGATCGCGGCCTCGCCTGCCGCTGCTGCACGCGCCGCTGTCCTGCGGACGTCACGGGCCCTGCGCTGCCTTGTGTATGCGCGGCCCCACATGACAGTATCCAAGCAGCTTCCTGTAGCTTGGTCTGCAAAGCATAAAGCAACAAACCAATTAAGAACTCATATACTAAGCAACAGCCAAAAACGTTCATGTAATGAATCATAAGTATGAGCACAAATTAATTAGCTACGGGATAGTGTAATGCAAATGTTCTCAGAGTTGCTGGTGTTGAAAACAAAATCTGTAGACATGTTATCTAATAAATAAAAAATGCCGACAAATTAAATAATATGTGAAATTTACAAACAACTCATTAAAACAATATTGTTCATGACTAGAGATATTGCAAACACATCATAGTGCCCAGACTTTTCAACTCATTAAATGAACAATACATCAGAAACTATGTTGCAGAGATAATAACCATGAAAGAGTCATACAGAATTCTATTAGCATATTTTTCATACAAAAACACATCACTTCCACCTAATCCTAGTTCAAAAGGTAGGATACAAAATGACATGTTCATACCATTATTTTTTCACCCGTTGGAATGGACCATGTCCCATCAGCCTTTTGATATGTAGCCCTCCAAACTTGTATAGCAGTAGGCCATTCACCAGTTTCTGGGTCTCGTTATGTTGGAATAAAAAAGCATGTATTCACTAATTCAGAACAATTTGTAGCAAATAAAAAATCTGCCTGGTAACTTTTTTTCTCACCAGATCGTAAGCGATTTGAGCAATTGATCTAGTTCCTACTTTGGACCCCATCTCTTGCTTTCCTCTATTGATAGAGTTTTGGTTGCTCCTTTTCTGGTTTATAAATTGCATAAATGTGTCATTAACAATAATGTAGCACTGTAATTTAGGACGAGTAGTATGTACCTGAAAATCATCATCTGTCCACAAATTCCTTATCAACCATTGCCAACCTTCTAGTGAGACATGTTGTGGCCTTGGCTTCTTGTTATGGTAAGCTTGAAGCAGACGATAACATCGATTATTGTATTGACTCTCTACTTGTCTCATTTCACAATCTTTATCTTCTTCTGAAAGTTCAGGAAACTTTTGTTGTACACCAATGATATGATGTAATAAGCAGCCATTGAATGCAATGATAACCTATGCATGCCAAATATATTTATTTCATATGAAAATTCACTTGGAGTGGTACAGTTCTTACAAGAAATGTTATCTCACTTTTAAATAAACTAGCATGTTCTCCACACATTTTTGCAAATTCTTTAGGGAACTTTATATCAATATTGTTTCCTTTTGCTCTTGATCGTTGGTTGTAACTTTTCTACCACTCTTCTTATCAGGGTCTAGTTAATATGGGGGGGGGACAACAATAATTAGATGTAATATTTCATATTTCTACTCTGTACTGTACATAAACAAATTCAGATTGTATAACAGTTCCTAGTTACTTTGGTGGTTTTCTAAAATGCACTGCTTACTATTATGTTGTGTAAAGAAACAATTCCAGATCAGCATAACAGAGCCTACTAAATGTGAGCCTAGGCAATTTAGTGAAATGAACAATAGTGTACAGAAAGATTTTATATTAGCTAAGCACCTTCAGTGTTGTGTGCTGCAGCATTTATTTGAATATTTTCATCCATGGCCTCGTCTGAATCCAAATGATCACTTGTATTGTCAGCTCGAGAGGCACGTGGACGTAACCTGCTTGTTCTTTCCCCTGTAGGAGTAAACATTTTATAAAAGCAGGATTTTTATACGAACAAGAATACAAGCCACAAGTGTTCATAGTTGCTCCAGTTCATACGTATGAACAAGTCATGGTGCATTCAATTGTATGAGAACTAACAGGCTTTGGTTAGCTTACCGTGCAATTGGTGGAGACTAATGGAATCAGTATCAATATTAAGATATTGAGTTCCTCATAACTAGAAGATACACCTTATTACCTTGGTATAAGATCATGTAAGTTTCCTAAGCATAATTGAAACATTGGACTATGTGACATGCTACAATACATCAGATTTTTTTATGCAGAGAAATTATTTAGTGGAACTGAGTGTATGAATCCTATACCAGAGGTGATCAACTGCTCCCTTGGATCAGATAAAGCAGAAGTCAACTCATCCAATTCTCTATCAATTTCAGCAACAGTTCGGCGAGTCACCCGTGGAGCCATGTCCCCTGTGGAATCAATGAAGATTTTGCCAAAAGAAATAATCTAAAAAATAGTAATTTCATAAACATGAATGCTGGAGTGAGCAGGAGGCATGGATGCCCTAGCGCAAAAGTATGCAAGGGCTGGTGTCGAGGACAGGCATGGATGCAATGCATCTTGATGGATCGAAGGCCGGGGTGTCGGTGCAGAGTAGTAGGCATCACATCTTCGCGGATGGGCAGAGGTGTGAGGAAAGCGGCGCGGAGATGGGGGCGACAGCGGCAGTGTGGATCAGGGCCAGGATGATAGTTTGCAGCAGCATGGATCGGAAAATTGGGGCAGGTGAGTCTCAGCAGCACGGAGATGCGCCGCAGAGGCGTCCGGCCGTGAGGATGGTGAAGCACGGCCTTTGCGGCTGCTTTGACCAAGGAGTAATCATGGGAGGCTACTTTTGGTTGCTAGATGGCGGAAGGTTAGATGGGAAAAAAAGATAGAAAATACTAGTACTCACCTTGCAGACTTTACGGTTGCCTATTTCTCCTCTCACGGAATGGCTTGGCTTATTTCTTCATAGATGAAAAGGACTCCTTGTTGCTGTATATATATGTTGACGTCCAATGCAATATGGCGGGAGTGAAAAAAATTCACTGAGTAATTGGAGGGAAAGTAGCATCATTTGTGAATGGATATTTGGAGAGAACAATTTTTACCAATTACAAGGAGGGAAAAGGTGCGCTCCGTGCAAAAAAAACAAGGCCATAATATTTCTACTGGTAGAATTTATAATATTTAATGGACAATGTTATTTTCATATATGTGTTTATTGAAAAAAAGTTAATCATTTTAGGTAATGAATAAAATTCGGCTTCTAACCTCTTCAAATAAGATGTGTCACTTGAAATCTTCCAACGGTATAATCTAAAAACAATGTTCTTTCAATGCTATAGAACTAATTTAACATTAATATCCAATACAACAAATAAAAATATATTCATGGAAGGCGAAGACCTCCATCGACCTGGACTGCAAAAGTTGGCTAGAGTGTACTAAAGGGTTCATGATTTCCTCATAGCGTTATAACAGAGCCAAAAACCGTAAACATATGGGTGCATTTGGTTTCTCAAGGAAACTTGCCTCGCCTCACCTACACGGAATCCAAGAAACTCACCTAGTCGAGCAAGCCGAATGCACTCTCGAACTCTTTTCAAATATTTTGCTTGCCAGCACAGGCTCCCAAGCAACTCGCTGCTCAACCAAACGTCCGGCTCTCTTGCAATTCCTTACCAAGTAAGGCGAGGCAAGATACGGCCAAGGATCTAAACACACCCATTATCATGGGCCGGAGACAGGAATTATACATAGATGGGTCAGTCAAAGATATTCAATACATGTGAACTGAGTGTAGCTCATCTGTTTAGGTTCTTGTGGTGGAACCTGGCACCCCGTGTTAGTCATCGATGTACTTGATCCTATTTTCCTGAATTTATTCTAGTACGGCAACTCATTTGGTTGAGTGTGCGTGTATGCTTGTAAGCATTTGTCGGGCCCCTTAGCATGGACCATACGAATTCAAATGTTCTTGAATACGAATACAAATGGATGGTTCTAATTCAAACCATATTAGAAATGTACTTGATTAATATATAAAATCATAAATAAGTAATTATTGAAATTATATATTAAATATTTATAAAAAATAATATAGAATACTATAATTGTCTATTCATAAAGATCAAACCAAATACCAACATTCAAACCATATTAGTTTTGTTTTAGCTGATTTTTTTTTAGGAATAAGTAACTCACTCATGTATTCATCTTGTCCTTAAGAATCGTTATTTGGGCCTGTGGGCCAAGCATGTATTCGTGTCCCTGTAGCCCATATAGTCCAATGTGGTCTGCCTATCTATCCATCCCGGACTCGCGGTGATGGTGATGCCGCCGCCGCGAACGGACAAACAGACGCTGCCCTATCCGACACGAACCATCAACGCCGTGATCAACGAGGCTGCAAGGCTGCGCATTGGTGGTGACAGCGGAGGTCTAACCCAGTGAGGCCAGCACAGGCAGCGCAGGCGTGCTGCGGCCGAGCAGCGAAGGAAAACGGCCTTGCTAGTGCATACATTCGCTGTCTTTTTGGTCAGATTCGAGCAGAAGTAAGCAGGTACTATTTTCTGTTTGTTCAATTAATGGTTACCAATTGGTTCATTTAGCCGTGCGACCTGTTGTTGCTTCATTGCTCTGTACTTTTATTTTTCATTTGCTTCATTCATTAACTATCTTATTACTCCATATTCTGCAAACTAATGAAAAACCTGTAGTTATATAGAAACAACCTATATTTCTAACTTCTTTTGTAGCAAAAAGCAACAAAAATAGTCCTGCTTTTAGCTTTGCTTTCATTTGCACTCTTTTACATGATAAGATCCACCACAATTTATATAAATTAGACGTACATGGCCAATGTGGTTTTACGGATGACGGTTATCTGTCATTTTTACTTACGAAGAAGATGTCACTACTAAATCAAGAAAATCCAGTCTGGCGCACATGAGGCCGGAATGGGGGCGTTGCTGTGGCAGTCTGGCAGAGCGAAGGTGCAGCTTGCTGGTGATGGATCTGGAGTGGTGCAGGCGTTGTAGCGCATTCAGGTGAAGAGGAAGGAACTCACGTGTCTGACAACGTGTTGCCCGTGTATTTTGTGTTTATAAGAATCAAAGAAGAAAAAGATAGACTAACACGTGGAACCATCTTAAATAGCTTTCTGTATGTAACATGTGTTTAATGTATTAGATTGTATCTCTGTATGTAACGTGTGTTTAATGAATTAGATTGGATACATGTATTAATAAGGAGCTGATGCATGGGCTCTATTTTAATTAAGCTAGCAAGTAGTAACTATGATTTATCATAATATTTTTCTCACTAATTGTGTGTCCTGTGGTGATATTTTTCCATTAATAAATGTCATATTAGTGAGGTAAATATTTTTTTTGTCACAAATATCTTGTTAAATAGTGGCAAAAAAATGTTTCACCACTCGATTTGCCACTCAAGATGCTTTCTGTGGCAAATTAATATTTTATCACTAATAACCAACATAAGAGTGATGAAAGCTAGTTTTTTTTCACATATAGTATGGCAAGTAGTGGCAAATTTAAATTTCGCCATAATATTTTCTCACTAATTGGGGTAAATATTCTTTTGCCACAGATATCATGTTAAACAGTGGCAAAATAATGTTTCGCCACTAAAGATGTTTTCTATGGCGAATTAATACTTTGTCACTAATAACCAACATAATAGTGATGAAAACTAGGTTTGTCACAAATAGTATGAGCATTAGTGGCAAAGATAAATTTTGCCACATCATTTTATCACTAATGCTCCGTCTTCCTGTAGTGTGGGGCCGGCCGGCTGAAAGGTCCTTGTTTGGTTTTGGTAATTGAGTGACAACGTAGGTGGACTAATTGTGTTTAAATGCGTGATATATAGGTGATTAGTCCATAGGTATATGTGTGTGAGCAACTCATGCCATAGAGGTGAAATGGCTTGGATATGTTGCAATGCTCGCACATATGATGAAGGAGCTCATTGCATATGAGACATGACATTGAGTCATGTGACTAGGGTGGAGAAGATCAAGACAAGATTTGGCTTGATGGACCGGTTGCAAGCGTGAAGGGCAAGTTGGAGGCTTTGGAGCGATGGACCATGTGGCGGTGAAGCTTGAGCAAGACTTGGCGCCGATGGATGAAGGCAATGGTGAAAAGTAAGCGAGGTCAAGATCGATGAACCAACAAGGTCACGTGATGATATGAAGTGGATCATATCATTTGTGATATGGTTGGGGCATGTGTTGCATCAACATTGGAGGAGATAGAATGGAATGCACATGGCAAAGGTATAACCTATAGAGCATTTTATTTTCCGGTCAAAGGTTGTGTAGAGAAGTGCATAACCGGGTTCAGGATTGATGGTCGTACTATCAAGAGGGGAAAACTTATTTGCATATAGGTCATCTAGTGCCACTCGAGTGATCTAACTTTACATTATTGCTAGGATCGAGTGGCGTGGTGAATTGAGTGACTAATCCTTTGAAAAATATTTGTAAAAAGCTAGCACACTTGCACAAGTTGTTCTACACTTGGTGGTGTTGGCACATTTGCAAAGGAGAAGAAGTTGAAGTCCCTTTGGATCAACTTGGAGAAGAAAAAGGAGGTGCCCTAGGTGGACCGGACCCTGGCTACGGGAGGACCGGACCCTAAGAGGGTGAGTCCGGTCATCAACCCTAGCCAGGGCATGGCACTGTGGTTTTCTAGACCCTAGGGACTAGACCTAGGGCAGGGTTGGGTCCGGTCTGTTGCAGCAGAGGCGCTGTGGCTCGCGGGGGTTCCGGACCCTAGTGTCAAGCAGGATCGACCCCTGAGCTGTGGTCCAGTTGTGGCGTTGTCGAGCGCGAGTAGAGTAAGTGGTGACGTGGCGCGTGGTGTAGGACCGGACCCTGATTGTCAAAGTCCGGTTGCTTCTAGCAGACTAGGTCCATAGGGTTTTGGCCCTCTCAGGACCTCTCTAGACACGATCGAACTCTGGCATTGGTGGCATGATCGGACTCCATGCGATGGGTCCAGTCATCCTTGAGAAGCATGTCCGGTCAAGTCTGTGGTGGCATGCTCAAGGTAGCCGTTGGAGAGCAATGCTCGGCGTTCAAAAATAGGACACATGGCACGATCCTGGCGACCAGACCCTATCAACAGTGTGGGTCCGGTTGGCCTGGGAGGGTCCAGTCTGGACCTTGCGTAGATGGGGTTTTGAGCAATGGCACTTTTGACCCTTGGGCTATATAACCAAGCACTAGCCAGCCTTGGGCTGGTTGCTGAGCACACTAGAGCCTTGGTGGCTTATGTGGTGGTGCTTGGAAGCCCTCTAACTCACTCATGCTTGGTAGAGTTCATCCGATCAAGTGAGTGAGCGATTCTAGTGTGATTGCATTGTGAGATTGCATCGAGTGGCACTAGGTGATCGTGTTGCAAGCCGGTGGTGCTTGTTACTCTTAGAGGTTGCCACCTCCTAGATAGCTTGGTGGCTTGTGACTCTGTTGAAGCAGATGACAAGATTGTGCGGTGCTCCAGAGGAGGATTTGTGAGGGGGATTGTGCTCACCCCGCGGGGATCACGAAGAGCAACTCTAGTAGAGCATGTCATTAAGCTACCCTCACTTTTGGGGTAGGTTCTTGTGGTGCCCAACATGTGGGCTTGGCGGGTGATGTCAATTAGCCGCCGAACCACCAAGTGAGCGGTCGACACAACGGGGGCTAGCATGTTGGCAAGGACGTGAACCTTGGGAGAAAAATCATTGTGTCATCCTTGTCTTCTCGTTGGTTTGCATCCCCTTTACACAAGCTTGTACTTACTTTTCATACATTGTGCTTGTGTAGTTGCTCTATTAATTAGTTAGCTTGTGAAGCTTGCTAGTTACCTTCTTGCTTGTGTAGCATAGAAGTAGCTTCCTTGCATGACTAATTTGGTTTGAGTAACCTTGTTAGTCACATTGCTTAGTTTGTGTAGCTAAGTGTTTTGAGCTCTCTAATTTGGCTTGTGTAGCCTTGTTTTTTAGCATTGCTAGTGAGCTTAGGAGCTTTGTGCTTTTGCTTACTAGATTATGTAGGAGCTCCCTTGGTTGTGTGAAGTACTAGTTGCATAGGCTTGTGTGACCTTACAAGCTAGTTTAGTTAGGTGAGCTCTAGCTAGCCCGGCACCTTTGTTGCCTAATTAGGATCTTTATAAGGTGCTTATCAACTTAGATAGAGGGGTGTAGTCTTGGCTAGACCGATAGTTTTGATCCGGCATTAATTTTAGAAAGGACTATTCACCCCCTCTAGTTCACCATCTCAACCCTACACCGGCCCCACCTGCAGGCTGGCCGGCCCATGGGTCCACCTGTTAGCCCCTGTGTTGCTACATCAGTTCTCCACCGCCTTAGGGTCTGCATCTATGCCGTTCTTTCAAGTCGGTTTGATCTGAGGGCTTAGGATTGATGCTCCCCCTATATATACCAGCCCCTGCCACCCCCAGGGCGTCAACCCTAATTATTCAAGAGACCAAGAAACCCTAATCATCCTCTGAGCTCCACCATATTCTAAGGCATAGCTAGCTAGGCTAGATCTAGAGGGAGGCAAGCTTCACTTGGATTCCTGATCTTGTCAAGAAGCGTGGCTTGGTATAGCCCCTTGTATCCTCTTTTGTATCTTTCATATTCCATATGTTTGCTACAATTGATTCGACATTGTTCTTAATATTATTTATGTTCCTAGTTATCATGTTCATCGTTTACTTTGATTATATGCTTAGTAAAGCTAGATTACCATTATATTCAAGCATAAGTTCATATAGCTCACTCTAATGTACATAGGGTGAGTGGTTGACATTGTGTAAGTGTGGTGCTTCTACGTTGTTTACCTGCACATGCACCCTATATTCTAGGCCATGTGGTAGATCATGGATGTGATACTCCTGTTGAGTCCTTTGTAGTCCACTCCCCGAGTATAGGATAAGTAGGATCTAGTTATGAAGGAAAACATGCTCTATTCTTGATCTTCCTTAGTAATATCCCTTATGTGTAGATATGAAGTTGATCTTAGCCATGACTACTAAGTGTACTTGCACTAATCAACGTATGCTTTGACTTGTAATTAAGAATGACTAAGGAATTATTCCTCTAGTTTCTACTTAGCAATGCTAATGCTATAGAAAGGAGTACTCTGAGTGATCACTTATCATTTATCATTACTTACCATATTTATCTCTTGACTTAACCCTGTTGTGAGTAGAAGTTTGGTTATGGTTTACTTCTCCATCATACGTATAAGTTATCAATATATTCCAACTGCCCGTCCTTCCCTATGGTAAAAATATAAATAACGATATCTGGAATACTCCCAGGTGAAATGCTACAGTGGTAAATTATTTGTGCGCTTGTAGATCCTTTCATTTATAGATTCTTTCTAGTCACGTAAAATACTTAAAGTACTTCTTAGTATTAGTCTAGTAATGATGCTAGGTAGTACCAATCAGCACTTCTGGCATCATAGCTAGGGATGACAACTTAGCAAAAGTGATGTTAAGAAAGGTCAACAATATTAGGTGGCTATGTAAACAAGTGACAAGTTAATAAATACCAACAGGCAGCCATAGAGATAAGAAATCATTCCCTCTCACCCTTGGCGACGAAGAGGGACACAAAGGCGCAAAGGCGAATCCGTGACTTCTTGAGTTTTCTCCCTTGGACACTTGCCGTGAGCCATCGTTTAGAAGAAGACTGGAAGGAGAAAACAAAGAAGAAAAGATATGTGTCACAGCACAACAAATGAACACAATTAGTATTCCTTCTACTCTGCTTTGCCTCCAAATTTATACAGTGGGTTCATCAAAATTTTGGGGGCATGTGTTCACACCAAAATCTAGGAAGATGCATAGGAAGCCCAAAACTCAGGGAAGCATGCATGAGTGTTGAATGTCATCCCAACTTCCAACACCATCCCCACCACTAGTACGCTAGGAACCGTCGTATACCTCATCTTCTCTGATGCGTGCTCCCTAGATCACACATCTTAACTGCACTGAGTTTGGGTGTATTTTCAAGGTTAGCATATTTAAGTGCATGAGTGTTGAATGTCCTAACTTCCAACACCATCCCCACCACTTATTACATTGGGAAACGTTGTATACCTCGTCTTCTCTAATGCGTGGTCCCTAGATCATGCATCTTAACTACACTGAGTCTGGGTGCATCTTCAAGGCTAGCCTATTTAAGATGGGTCTGGGTGCACTGAGTCTCTTGCCCCTTCCCTCCCATCCCCTCTCCTCCCTCCAAATCCCTTAGCATTAGACTGAGTGAGAGAGTGGCAACTCCTTTCATCCATCCATGGTTCATAGCGTACTTTGGCAGCTCCACTGTTGTTGGGAGAAGGCTTTCAAGATCAAGTTCTGCAGCGGCCTGCTGGTGGCCGTTCATCTTGGGTGTTAGAGGAAGTTCCGCAAAGAGATGGGGAAGAACAATACCATCTTCGGTGGCCTGGGTCACTGATGACATAGTGGCTAGGCTCGTTGATGGTCGGCATGCGAGAGACTCCTAGGTCAGAATATCTATAGGAAATCCTAGAGGACAGAGGGTGCCTTGCTGTTGCCAGGAAACCTTTTGAGCCCATAGATCTCGACCTGGGATCTCTCGACGCCGTGGCATGCGTTCCACCCCAATGTTGACGAAGACGGCACGGGCAAGGCTCCTCATAGGGCTCCTCATCCTCTCGGATGTTAGAGGCAGTTTTGTGAGGTGGTTCTTCCCTAGGCTTCTTCCAAGTGTCATCCTTGCTCGTGGCGAAGATTCAGAGGCATAGTGAAGGTCAGTTATGCCTTCATCTGGCTTCTACGCTTCATGAGATGTCCATCGCTCAGTGTGGGGATAAACCTACTGTCATCGCTAAAATTTGGCTTATGTCGATGCTTATGCTGATTTGTTGTGAGAGAAAACATTGTTCGTTCGCTGAAAAGTACTACTAAAGTAGTGCTAAAGAACAGGGCCAAGGTTTTTGTCATCATAACTATAGTTGCTAATAGATCCTTGTTATTGTACACCTGGTGAATAAAAAGTGTAACTGAGTTAATCGAAAAAGAATGTCTTTTGTTGATGTTGAGCACTATTACCTCACTATGATGCTGGTGGGGTGTTGCTTTGTATGTGCAGACAGTCGTATGGTATGGCTTTGTAATCGCGTCCATTGCTATTGTAGAGATTTGTACCTTTATTATGCAACATCAGCTGACGAACTTTGTCATGTTAGCATCCATTGTTATTGTAAAAAGTACGATGTGTGTTTAGTAAGCTACTAAGACCTAGCTGAATTAGTATGAACATTGTATAATTATGTCACCGTCGGATATAAGCGTCATTGAAAAAATTGTATCACCACCTCTATTCGCCATTAGGTGCTAACATCTTCTTGCTATAACTTGCAAAAATAATGTTTATAATATTTTGTTCCTTTCCAACGTTCAATTTTTGTATGACATGCACATCGTTAGGTGCTACGTACCATCTTATTTAAGACCCAATCACCACTGCCGGTAGCCTTCACCACCGATATCATCAAAATTTGCAAGCCAGCGCGAGACTCCCACACGTTTTTAGAATTTTTGGTGTGTTTGTAGTTAGCTTACAAAGACTGCTACCCACCCAGCTGCCACCCTGTTCGTCTCCTCCTCAAGTGCTTCTATTCCGCACCTACTCATCGCCGTGAAAGCTACCACTCACCACCGACAAGCTAGTGCTCCACGCCGGTACGCCTCACCGGCACGCTCGCACAGATCCACTGGTGACCAGGCTGGTACTCATCACCACCGTGGCTGCTCGAGCTCATTGCCGCAAGATCCAAAGGTAAGGGTAAGGCTTTCTCGCACTTCCCTTATCCATATTTCTTGGCTTTTTATTCCCCTCTTATCTCATCTGAGTATGAATCAAGCTTCCATCTGATCATTAAGGAGCTCACGAGCACATCCCCACAGGTGCTCCTACTCTAATTCAGGCGATAGAGTTGCTGCTTCCATCGCCGGCCCCGCTCCACCACATCCTAGTCAAGATGGAGGAGGAGGCCACCAACAAGAGGAACGAAGTAGACATCCTCATAGATGATGTCTTGGTCCTTATCCTCCACCGCCTCACCGCCTGCACCTTGTGCAGCTACAAGTGTGTGTGTTGCTCCTATTATCGCCTCATCTCTGAATCTGAGCATCGTAAGGAGCTGCCCCAGTTTGTCACTAGATTCATGTATGGCAACTAGAAAGGCAAACGCCGATTCGCTAGCTTCACTGGTGAATACCCCTTCTTTTCCTTCTTGCCCTTCCCCATTCTAGATTTAGTCATCTTGGATTGTTGTAGAGGCCTCTTCCTCTGCTGGTGTGTTGGGCTTCACTATGTTGTCTACAATCCGGTGACTAGCAAATCAATGGTACTATTGCATAGCAACCTTTGTTATGGTTTAGCTCGCTTGGGGTTCGATCCCACAATCTCCTCGCACTTCCATGTGGTAGAACTGTGGGTAAGGTTGTCTGGGGTGTTAGTTGTCAGCATCTACTCATCCAAAACTGGAGCATGGATGTGTAAAGAATCTAAATGGGGAGAGGATATTCTAGTATACAAATTTTCAAGAACTGTGTTTCTTAATGGTTTTATGCATATGCAGGAGGTGTCCCACATAGTTGCTGTTGATGTGGAGGGAAAGACATGGAGGAAAATTCTTAGGCCACTAGGTCCTGCAATGTCCATCCATGGAGATCAGGGTCAGTTGTGTCTATGTATTGCTGATATTTTCAATACGTCTGACCTTTCAATCTAGATCCTTGAAGACTATGGTACTAGTAAATGGACATTGAAGCATACGGTGAACACGCTGCAACTATTTGGACTGAACAATATTGGACTCGGATCCGAGGCTGCCAATGCGAACTACAGAGTGATTGCAGTTCACCAAGAATGGAATTTGATTTTCCTTATTGGGGAGGATAGAACACTGATGGCATATGACATGAGCCGTAGAAAAGTTCATTGCCTCCCTACCCGGGTCGTCCACTATCCTAAAAGTACCTAGAGTATTTATTTGAATAGACCTCACTATTTGCCTTGTGTTCTCTTGTTCATGGAGTCATTAGCAGAGCAATAAAGGTGCATATGCTGTATTTTATTGTTAGGACATGTCTTTGTTTAGGTAGGGAGTTGTTTTAGGTCTATATATAGTCCAATTTTGGCTTGATAACTAAACCAATGGTATGTTGAATATTATTAATTCTGCTGCTTTGCATTGTGCAGGTTTTGGAGTCTGTGCTTTTGAATGATTTTCCTGCAATGGTTATGGGAGGAGGAAGAGGGGTTCCATGCTACATTGGCTACCAAGCTGATCAAGGAGTGCCAATCTGAAGGAGCAGAGCACATCTACCTCATTTTAGTTACGTAAGTCTATAGGGAGCAGAACCTTTATTATGCTATCTATGTACCGCTTGTGTTAATTCATCAGTTGACACAGTTGTTAGTTAGTGTCGAGCATTGTTATTATAACAATTACTCTTCGTTGTGGACAAGATGAATGATGTGTAATTATTATATCTGTATGGTGTGTGTTCAATAAGTTATTAAGGCCAAGCTGATTATTAAATACATTGTCAAAATCGGATGCAATTCTGTCACCGTCGGATGTAAGGGCAGTTGATTGTTTTGTCATCACTGCCATACCACTTACCTTTGGTGAAGCAGATGGCCATCACCACCGCTATTCATCAGATGCGGCAGGGGTCAATAGTGCATCACCGCCGAATCATTTAGTAACCCAACACTAACTAAAGGATCATCATGAGCAAATTGTACTGCAACGCGACGATTACCATGCCCTATGACCAGACGGTTCATATGCTGAAGCGAAGGTAATGTTCACCTCAACACAAGTGAGTCATGCTCTAATGTGACGGAATAAGGATCTAAACACGGACGGATCATAAGCCATGCGACGGTGTTAGTGCATACCCACACACGTAGGTCGTGCTCCAATGCGATGGAAGTAAGGAACTTAACATGAAGGGATGATAAGACAATACGATGGTGTAGTGTACACCATAGATGGTCTCAGATAGCAATGGTGAGGGCTATGAGTATCACTGCTGACAACTTACTGTTGAGGCCGAAATTGGACTATGATGTGGGTTACAACGTGGCTATGAAAGGTGCGAGTGTAGTAGTGGGCCCATGGTAGAACTGCTAGTATAAGCCCAAACGATTGAGGCCCAGCTAAGCTATGCAGACCTAGGCCAAACACCAAGGTAGGGGTCGGCCACGACCTCTTCCCTCAGCCTTCACTGTGAGCCGCGCAACTCCTCATGACCTCTCCTTTGTCCCGACCTCTAGGAGGAACGGGGAGAGATCGAGACATGCTGAGAGCGCCTACTCTAATAGGAGTAGGCACGCCACATTGACCCCACAAAGACTGAAAGAAAAGCAGTCCCCTCAAACCAGTCAGACACCGTCCTTGTGCCACGCAGCATAGCCAAGACAACACCATCGAGCGGTGCCGGCCAGTACGGTGTCCCACCATCCCAATACGGTCCTACAAGACAAATGTATGATTCCACGCACTACGGGATGGATGCCACGATGGAGGCCTTGACTATTGAGGCCATCTAAGCCAATGAAGGCCATGACCCCAGAGCGCGGGATTGTGACCACTGGCTCCACAAGTAGCAAGACGACCAACGACCTGGGGCGGCTACCAACTCCTATATGACGCCCTTTGGAGATCAGGAGGCATGACGAAGGCCACGACAAGACCACGTCGCATAGGACGGCTGGCAAAACACCACCGTGCCTATAGTGCCACCATAATCGGCATAGTAGCACCACACCACACCATGTCGCGACGTGGGCACAAGACCATGACGACAACCACTCCTAGACGTGCACTGCAAGATGGCGTTACTTGCAAGCTAAGTTAGCTAGGTTCCCTCCGTTAGGCTCATGACCCCTCGGTCGAGAGAACCTTCTTTGTATGTGACCTGGCCCCAGACTCTATATAAGGGTAGCCAGGGCACACCCTTTCAAGGGATCGGACTCTCGAAGCTCTCATTCGGCAGTCCATCTCCTAGCTCTAGCTCTCCTACCTCTTCCACCATTCTTGCATCCCCCATTGTAAGAACTTTAGAGCATTCAAGCGAGGAACACGCACTCGATCATCTCTAAGGCTGGACGTAGGGCCCGGCATGAACTAGTATAACTCCTCGTGTCTTTTGGATGCTACCATAGTCTTCCTAGAGCAGTGCAACATTCGTATAAATTCACCAGTCGGTCTACAAAACACCAACAGGAAGCATACAAGATAGGCAAGGATGAAATGTGGTAGAAAACCCAAAACTAGAAGCTCAACTTTAGTTCACGTTCCTATCTTATAAATTCCGCAGATTGGCATATAAAGCTGCCAACTCTCAGAATGTTGCTTGCTACTCAACAATGTACTTGATTGCCTTTGCACACAAGTTGAGGATAAACTTAATGTATCCAACGGTACTATGAATGAAAAAACAACAAATGAATAAGAAAATGTTGACCCAAGTGTGAACCAAAGAGATGATTTGCTTAATGCTGCAGGAGGTCCAGTCAAAAATCAAAGAGAAAGATGACTTGGATTGATAAGTTATGACACAAGGGGAAGCGCAAGCAAAATAAAATCTGCCATGCCAGCAAAAAAGGAGCAAAGGTATGTTGCAAACCTACAACCTATATAATTATACATGCTGATGTCATTCCAAATCTAAACTAACCAGTTTAATTTTCATTGGCAGTGACAAAAAAAGAAAAATGTTGTTGTTCAGCCCCAAGTCCAATTGGAGAATGATTGCACCATCAAAGAAGCAATTCTGAAGTGTCAAGATTACAATGCCATTAGCGATTTTACTCAACTCTTAACAACTGCAACTTGTGTCGATGATAACCTTCAATTCTAGTATGTAGGCTAGTTAGATAGCATTTTCAATACGGCTAACTATAGTCTTTTGTGGCATGAATGTACATGTGTAATGGCCTTTAGAATGTTAGGAATAGCACATGTTGTGGCTTCAGTAGTAACAAATATTATTGGAACACACAAATCTGAAGTGTGCTTATCTGTTTACAAATTCTATGCTTGCCAAAATGTTTATATTTGTGTGCAAATCTGATGTACTTCCACTGCTAAAATGGCTTAGTTTCTGTGCAAATCTGATGCTGCAAAGTGGTGTTCTCCATTAATAGAGGAAATATCTCAACACATAAAGGAGACATCAATATGAAGCGAATCATGTAGTTCTAGGTTCCAATTTTCACAAGTTTTGTTAATGCAATACCTCAAGATGAGGCATCTTTGATTTCACTGTATACACATGAAGAGTCGGACATGGTTAGTTGATTATAATAAATATTTTTCATATAGAGCTAGTTACATGAACCATAGGCAAGTCAAGCAATGGAACTTTGAAACTAGTCCATTTAGAGAGCTCATCCATGGTGGCAGCATGCCTATCGGATGTCCATGTCTTGTCGACCATCTCCACCAGTTCAGCAAGGAGCTCCGTCTCCTCCAGGACGGGTGAAAGCTGTAACATCCTAGATGTTAAAAAGCAGTTACAACCGGATCATGAGCATCATTAAGCATATTACCAAGTTTTATGTCAATCATGCATTTCAAGTTTCACTTATGGCATACATGTTGTATATATGGTGTTTCATATGTCGTTTATGTGGTGTTATATGTGTTACATGAAATGTTATCAGTATTAATGATTAAGATTATTTGTGAATTTATATACGAGAATTTACTTAAACAATTAAAATTTTGATAAAATAAACTTTATAGTTCAAAGTGTGCTAATAATATAGAACCAAAGTTTGT
Source organism: Miscanthus lutarioriparius (assembly GCA_904845875.1). Lineage (NCBI taxonomy): Eukaryota > Viridiplantae > Streptophyta > Magnoliopsida > Poales > Poaceae > Miscanthus > Miscanthus lutarioriparius. The sequence goes on from CAJGYO010000015.1 coordinate 29,303,336, forward strand.
TAGGGTTTTCAATTCAAATATGTTTAAAATTGGACTCAAAGATTGAATTTAAGGTTGATTTTCAAACTTAGTCAATTTCTGCCCAAGTCCCTGGATCAGTTTTAAAGTTCAAACTTTGGTAAATTATTAAATGAAATTTCAAAAATAAAATTTGTTCAAGTTGTGTTCCATTGATTGGTAGTATGTGTGGCCTTTGATATCATGTAATTGGTTGATGTTTTTGATTAATAATTATTCACTAATTAATTACCCAAGTTTGTTAATCACATCATTTTCCAAAGAACCCTAACTGAATTCTGTTTCAGTTTCAAAGTGCCAATGTTTGAAAACCAAAATCTTGAAAACAAGTAAGCTTTTGATATCAGTTCCTTAAGCAAAGTTGAAGTCTGCGGTAAGGTGAACAAGTTTGGTTCTTGGAGGTTCTTGAGTTGATGTTTGGAACTTTGAGAAAAAAGGGAAGAAGAAGGAGTTTCAAGCGGGGAACAGTAATCATGGCAGCAGCTCGCTTCCTTGCTCACCGACGCCGCCGCCCCTGTTTTGCTGCCTCACGCGCGCTTGGGATGCAGCTGCTTTGCCGTGGCAAGGCCAAGCTACTGCGTGCAACGTTGTAAGCCTCGCCCTGCTTTCAAATCACCGAGCCACCGATCATCCTCCCCTCCTTTCTCTTTTAGCAACGCCGCCAGTCCACCCCACGCACCGGTGAAATTCATCATTGCCGTGGTGCTGTCATTCAATTGCTCGTACCAGCAGCATCACCTCACCCTAGCACTCCTTGTTGACCCACTTGCCTCGCCTTTCATTGCCAGAATCACCATGCACCGTTCCCATCACGGCAGACCTCCATAGCCGCCAAGCTTCACCGCGCCGTGGCCAGATCGCTCGAGAGCTCCTCTCGCCACCCCGTTTCTTGTTTTGGCTTCTCTTTGACACCTTGATGCTCACCTGCTCGATCGTTTTTGTAGATGAGCTTCCAAGGTGCTGGAACACCGCCGCGACGCTAGCTCACACCGCCACGTGCACCGTCACCGCCGGCCACCTCTCTCCACCGCTCTCCACTTCAACCAGGTAGCCGAGCAAGTCCGTGGTGAGCTCCTGGTGCTGCCTACGCCTTATGCCTAACCCCTACCATGCCATAGTGGCCTGAGCATTGCCGTGCCGATGAGCTCTACCCTACCGTGCCGCCATGGCCATGGCCGAGCTCGGTAGGAGCCCTAGCTTGCTCAACCGTCACCTTAGATAGGTACGCTAGGTTGCAGGGAACGCGCTGGTGGTCTATCCTTACCAGAATCCTCACCGACGGTCACCTCCGTCGCGTTGGAGCACCACCGTGCCGCCATAACCGCTGTCGTGCATGTCGCCATGCTCTAGAGGATCAACTAATACCACCCGAGTGTGCACAAGGGTCTGGGGAGTGCTGCGGGACAGGTCTCGTTGCCGGCGAGGTCACCGCCGACGAGAACCCGCCGATCAACGGCCGAGAGTCCACAGTCAAGCGCGGGGTCCTATGCAGTTGACCCCAGCCCCGCTGGTCAGTGGCTGTGGCTAGCTGGGGCTGGGTGTAAGGTTTTGCAGTGTTTTTTCGAAATTTAGAAAATATGAATATGTGCTAAATTTTTTAATTTCTAGGAAAATATAGAAGCATGATAAAATTTTGAAAATTTTTGTGTAGCTCTATTATGATATTCTCTACGTAGGAAAAATATCAGTTGAGCATTTTTAGTACTTTTGGTATGCTAAACAATTACCTCTTTTAATTATAAAATGGACCTTGCATGATTTTTGTAGTAAAAAATGTTAATCCTTTAATCATGAAACTTTTTGTGTATCCTTTACATGCTAATATCTACCTTCACAAATTGTTTGGTATCGTTTTGATAATTCTAACATTGGTTAATTGATTTAGGTGTGTTTAAATGCCTTTTATTAATTAATAAATGCTAAAATGAATTAGATAAATACTTAAAATGACTTTGGTGTATTTTGGAGTTGATTGTAGACCTTGGGACACAAACATTTCTATTGATCCTTGGCAACCTAATTTCTTTGCTTGATATGCTTTAATCAACTTGTTTATATAAATTAAAATGACTTAATTAAATAATTAGTTTGATGAGTTCTTAATAATGATCATGAGTTAAGATAAATGCTAATCTTGACGATGCATGTTAAATTGATTCTTTCATGATAACAACTAATTAAACTTGTAAGTTAAATAAATAAAAATGCTTTGTGAATTATAACCCTAGTGGTACCACGAAGGAAAGTTGTATTCAACTTTCTTAGATTAGTTTAAGTTCTGTTATGCACTTGTGTGTCTTTCATCATGTATCATGGCATGTAGTCCATCATGTTAAGCGTGCATCATCTTATTACGTGTAGTTCATGAGAGTGAGAAGATTCGTGTTGATCAAGTTTTGGAGAAGGTCCATCCACCAGTGGTGTTGATGTCAAGTTTAACTTTTTGGATCTCTCTACGGGAACTAACCTTCTATGCAACACAGGCAAGCCCCGAAGCATAAACCCTTTCTTAGTATTTACAAATCTTTATTACACCATAAGTCTTGTGAGATGTACATTAAGTAATTAGGAGTTAGTCGAATATCATTGCTGCATGATTACCTTGATATTCAGGTATCCTTGTTAATCGAATATAAATGTTGCATGATCATTGTAGGCCCACTTGTGATCGTGACTTGTAGTACTGGCCACATACTCTAGTAAGCCTGATACCTTAGCTATTCTATTATGTGAAAGGCTAACCGCGCACTGGGAGTGGAGAGATGGCTAGAGTAGCGTGTACACATCCTATGAATCCACCAAGAGTGGCGCATGGAGGTGGAGTATTGTGCTCTCAGGTAGCGTAGGACCCATTCACGTTTTGGAGGATACGAGTGAAGGTTGATATATGTAAGTCTGAAACCAAGACCTGCATATGTCGTGTGGTAAGGAAACCCCAGATGGACCAAATCGATACGAATCGTCATTTGCTCCACGGTAACAGGAGATACGATCAATTGACCTGCATCATAGTTAATCAATGGAACATGGTTACTTTTGGATATCACATAAGATGAGATGAGGTGATTAATGAAGTGATTAAGCTAGATCAGGAGCAAACTGGATACTAGTGATAAATTTAATGCGAAGCTAAAACAATGAAAGTAAGGATCCACTAGTAGTAAGCTTTTGTGCAAATGTTATTTTTGTTTCTACCTTACCTTTAAGCATGTATACCCTTGGATTCTTTTCTTTAGTCAGATAAGACTTGTTGAGTACCCTCACATACTCAGGGTTTGTTAACCCCTGTTGCAGGTTCTGACTTGTATTGCTAATCGAGGTTATGTCGGTGGGCTCGACATGATCTGACTATTTCATCTACCTTAGATGCTTCACCTAAGTTGCTTATGTAGTTCTACTCATCTTTTGTAACTTAAGTTAAAGTTTTACTTAAACATGTTTGTAAATTAATGTTAGTAATCTTCTGCACTCTGATGTAAGTTATTCTTCTACCAAATGATGTAATGTTGTGGTAACTCCATGTTGATCCTATATGAGTTGTAAAATGTGGATGATTCAGGGTTCCTAAGGACACCTGACAGACTACCTGAGTTATTTGGCTCTTGTGTGCAGCAATCAGAGATCTTAAGGACAATGACCGGTGCATGTGGGCCATATAATTAGGGTGGTTCTACCACAAAGCCCTGGTTTTGTTTTAGATAATTGATGAAACCTAGTGTGCTAACCCTTGTCATCTAATGTTGTGATTGAGATAGGGTTGTACACATCAAGTGGTGGAGCTAGATGATGGTCAAGGTGATGGTGGTGACCAAAAGAGTTGATCAAGTGCTCCAACTTGGAAAAGAAGAAAGAGAAAAACAAAAACCAAGTGTTGATCAAGGCAAAGGTATCAAATAGGTTTTTGTTTTGGTGATCAAGACACTATAGAGAGTGTGATCACATTTAGGATCGATAGCTATACTATAAAGAGGGAAAATCTTTGGCTAATCGGTTAGCGAGTGCCACTAGGTGACATGATTCATGCATATGCATTTAGGGACCTAGTGTGCTAACAATTAATCCTTGAAAAATATTTAGAAAAATGCTAACACACAGGCACATGAGTTGTACACTTTGTGGTTAGCGACTTGGAAGCAAGGGTGAAGTGTTTGAGGAGATAGAAAAAGAAAAGGAGGCAAAGGTACTCTACTGGAGTCTAGCCTAGGGAGAATGGACTCTCCCCGAGCATGTCGGGTCAGTTGGCGCAGAGAGATGTTGCCTCTGGTCCTCGACCGGACTCTATTGGGGACGCGTGATAGGACACGCAGGGGGTGTGTCTAGTCTTAGTTGATGTAGCATGATGTGGCAGCATGAAGGCTCAGCTATTGAGCTAGAGAGGATCGGACGCAGGGGCACGTCCGGTCACCCCTGAATGGACACGTCCAGTCATGTTTTCCCCTCTTTGGACCCTTACTAGAAGTTACCGAACTCCATGTTGGTGGAGCATCTAGTCATTAGGCGGCGTGTTCGGTCTTGGCATCACTGGCATGGGTGCGCGCGTGAGCGGACATGTGGCTGGTGCGTCCGGTTCCTCATAGGGCGTCCAGTCTGCACTTAAACGTTGGCACGCTGCTCTTTTGACCGTTGGAATCCAATGGGCAGTGTTCAAAGGGAGGACACGTGGCGGCCATCAGCCGATCAAACTAGATCGATCGGACGCTGGGGTGCGTCCGGTCGCACCTACATAGAGGAATGGCTCTATTTGTTTGAGAGGGCCTATAAATAGACCATACTTTCAATGTGAGCCCAAGCAAACACTTCCCACTCATCTCCATCATTGATTCATCATCAAAGTGAGATTGGGAGTGATTCCTAGTGCATTTGCTTGAGTGATGGCATCTAGTGTCACTTGGGGATTGTTGTGACTACGGATTTCTTGTTACTCTTGGTGGTTGCCGCCACCTAGATGGCTTGGAGCAGCGGAGGAGCATTGGTACAAGTTGGTGATTGTTCGTGTCCATCTCCTGGTGATTTGTGAGGGGTCTTGTGCCTTCTCCGGTGGAGAGCCAAAAGGTAACTCTAGTGGATTGCTTGTGTCATTGAGTTACCTCACTTGTGGGTAGGTTCTTGTGGAGCCCAAGTGTTGGGCTAGGTTTGTGAAATACCTATTAGCCGTTGAACCACCAAGTGTTGGTCGACACAATGGGGACTAGCGTGCCGGCAAGCACGTGAACCTTGGGAGAAAAATTTTGTGTTAGTTGTGATTGGAATTCTCCCGATGATACTCTTGGTATTCTTGATTGTTTCATTGTCTCTTGCCATGGCAGTATAATCATCTCACTCACTCTTGAAAGCTCTAGTTTGGTTTTGGTGAATTGATGAAACCCTAAGTGCTAACCCGTTGCTCTAAGTGATCATGAGATAGGGTAGCACATTCTAAGTGACGGAGCAAATGGTGAAGATCAAGATGATGGTGGAGGCCATGGTGATGATCAAGTGTTTCGGACTTGGAAAAGAAGAAAGAGAAAAACAAAATGGGGTCAAGGCAAAGTTATATTTGATATGGCCATTTTGTTTTGGTGATCAAGGCACCTAGTGGGTGTGATCACATTGAGGATAGATAAGCATACTATTAAGAGGGGTGAAACTCGTATCGGAATGGGGTTATCAAAGTGCCACTAGATGTTCTAACTCATTGCATATGAATTTAGATTCTAGTGAGTGCTAACACCCATGAAAATTTTATGAAAATATGCTAACACACATGCACAAGATGATACACTTGGTGGTTGGCACATTTGATCAAGGGTGGCGAAGTTGGAGATCAAAAGGAGGGTTTTTGATCGATCGGACTCTGGCTATGTAGTGACCGGACGCTGGCCAGGTGAGTCCGGTCCACGTGGCAGAGAAGAGCGTGGCCTCGGATCCTGATCGAACTCTAGTGGAGGCACGCAACCGGATGCGATGGTGGTGACTCCGGTCGCTGCTGACGTACACCGACGTAAGCATTTCCACGAGGAAGGAAGGAGCGGACGCTGTGGCGTGTCCGGTCATTGTTGACCTGACGTGTCTGATTCCGTTTGGGTAGCTCTGGAACCTCTGTGGAGTTGACCTAACACGCGGTGGCATAGCTTCAGGTGGTGAAGAGGCGCGTTCGATCGGTTGTTCGGGGGCGTGGGTGCGTGCCTGACATGATGTGGCATCAGCTCATCCAGTCATCTCGGTCCGTGCGTCCGATAGCAACTTAAGCACTCGTGTAGGAGAACTCGACCGTTGGAGATCAGCTGCTCGTGTTTGAAGGCAGGGGCCACGTTGCGCTCATCAGGTGACCGGACGCTAGGGGCTGCGTCTGGTCACCTCTGACTGGCCTCCTGATAGACAGTGGCCGCATTAGCTAGCCCAAAAGGATGAGCCATGATGAAGTCCTCCACTAGGGCTTCACGATCGGCCAAAGGCAGATCAGATCCGAAGAGTGGTCGGCGTCGGACTATATGCCCCTCTAGAGTCACCGTGATAATCAGATCTGCATCTTGCCACTTCAGACAGCGCGAACGAGCGGAGCGCTTAGCGCCAACCACTTGTCGTCGTAAGCAGATCGATCTGAGACCGATTCCATAAGCAACAAGCACTCGGCTAGTTTTTTATCAACCCGGTCTATAGATGCGACCAGGTCGTCTTGATTGATGGGCTTCCTCGACCGACATGGCGCCGAGCAGCAAACTCTCGGTGAGGAAGATGACCCCAGAAGAGGTTTTGAGATTGGATCTACTAGTGCAGGTGTAGGCATGATCGGCGTAGGATTATCCTACACCAACTTCATGATCTCCCCGTTGCCGCTGGCGTTGATTACCCAGGAGATGGATCCAACCACGAAGGACTAGCTGGGCCTGGGGGAGAACGGAGAGCTTGGAGGACAACCATTTGGCTCACCATGGGGACAACACGCACACCCCTACCTGGCGCGCTAACTGTCAACAGAATATCATTGGCAGTCCACCGAGGGGTATACCCATAATGGTAGATTGTACGAAGGAGTGCACGTGAACAGAAACTATATGGCAACAAAGACACAAGATTTAGACAGGTTCAGGCCATCAGCTTGACGTGAAACCCTATGTCCTATATACTGTTGGTTTGTATTGCTAGAATATGAGAATGAATATGTTTTGAGGGGGTCCCCTACCTGCCTTATATAGCTAAGGGGTAGGGTTACAGGTTGGTTAGATCTAAGTCTAATTGGGCAAGTAATAATTTTTATTAGGAATCAAATAAGTCGGCATATCCTAACATATTGATCGCTATCTTCAGGATATCGCCTTGATGTCTTATGGTGCATGTCGAGCAGTGCCATGCGCGGCAAGTCTTCATCTTGTGGGCTGGACTGTCCCTCATGATGCGGCCCATGTACCTTGCCGTGGGTACCTGAGGTTACACCTCCAACATTAACTTTCATGCTCTCAGAGGAGGCGTGCGGATGCCAGCATGGTGTAGGAAGGCTATGATGTGGGACTCCCTCGACTCGAGTTTTGCCCCCTCTAGGGAGACATAATGGTGGTGTGGCGTAGGAGCACTACGGTGGCGCAATGAGTGGTCCGAGAGGTGTGGTGGTGCATCGTACTGCCTGGTGGAGGAGGGCTCCAACACAACATGTGATTGTGTGAAGCTCCGCCTGCAGTAGCTCAGCGTAAGGAAGATGGGAAATTTCAATACTTAACCCTCAATACGCGTGCCTCTCTATATTTGACACCCAATTCACATGCCTTTGAAAATTTAAGCCTGGGCACGCTCTATTGACATGAAAGATTTCAACCATTTTCTCTCATTTCCTATTTTCAATATTATTCTCATCTTTACTCAGTCCATGGGAAAAGACTCAAATGCCAAAGCCCCTAACAAAGAAGGATCCCAAGCATCTCTGTTCATTCGCAAACATTGCATGAGTCGCGTGGGGTCACGATGCAGAGCCACGACACCCGCTGTCGCCACCCACCGTTGACACCCACCTTCAACCCTCCATCCGCGTGCCTAGGCCTCTCGTTAGTCCCCCTTGCTCGATGCTAGGGTTTGGGCGGTGCTACATAGCCTGCCCCTCAGCCCTCCATAGGTCACTTCTAGTAGGAGTGAAAGTTTTAGTAGGCAAAAGGCAACATAACACTTTTTTGGTACATGGGAAGAAAGTCTTGGATATTTGTTTAAATTTCAAGGCAGAGATTGAGCTCAGAATGCTAGGAAGTGTTGTTGAGATAGAGGTCATGGATAAGGAGGATGGTGTATATTTCCATAGATTCTTTTGTTGTTTGAAACCAAGCATTGATGGTTCCCTAAATGGTTGTAGGCCATTTTTGAGTATTGACTCTACAGCTCTCAATGGTAGATGGTATGGCCACCTACCTTTAGCTACAACACTAGATGCACACAACTAGATGTTTCCAATTGCATTTCATTTTTTTTGGTAATAAGACTAATGATAATTGACTTGGTTTATGCAGTAGCAGCAAAAGGCAATTAGAAATCAACCTCACCTAGCTATAAGTTTAGATGCTTGTAAGGGCCTAGAGAATGCAGTGAAGAAGGTATACCCTTAGGTAGAGCATAGAGATTGTTTTTTCCAATCCGATGAAGAAATTTAGCATGAGGTTTCAAGGGTCTGCATTTGGGAGAATGTATCCTACAGCTTGGACTTTCCAACCAGAATACCATGAATACTTAATGAACAAGATGTATGTAGTGAATAAAAAGGGTGAGCCATGGTTGAAAGCCAATCACAAGTTGAAGTGTATAAAAAGGGATGAAGCAGAGGTGATAGATGTCACTGCTTCATATAAGATCATAAAACATGTGGTTAATATTAAATACAATATATGCACCTATAGGGAGTGGCAAGTCTCAAGGAACTATGTGCACATGCTTTAGCACTAATAACCACATGGAAGAGTACATGCATCCTTACTATATAGTGTACCATTTTAGACTAGCCTATGGTGGTGTGATCAAACCACCACCTGTTAAGTCTCAATGGGTACGTGTGCATCCTGGATTCAAAGTATTACCACCTCTCACTAAGAAAGAGGTTGGAAGACAAAGGAAACCCAGACATACTTGCACATTGGGAACAAGGGGAACAAGCCTAGGGACAAAGGCATGTGGCAAGTGAAGTGTAAAAATTTCTTGGGTCTTGGTCATAGAACGACATCCCCCAAAGTGCCCTCTTAATGGAGCAAAGAAGAGGTAAATATGTATGGTTTTTTTTGAACTAATTCATACTTGCTTCATATTTTGAACTTATCCCAATTTCACATTTATAGGAAAAGTCAGGCCAAGAAAGGAAAGATAGGTAGGCCATCTGGTTGTACTAAAGGTGATGCAGCTGCTAGTCTATCAAAAGGTAGAAGGTTGTTGTGCAAGAAAAATCAATGGATAATAGTCCTGGACATGTGGTAGCAAGTGCAAGGAAAACCACATTTAACCTATCTTTTTATTCAAAATGAGAATTTGTACATATGCTTTTAGAAACCAAACTATTTTCTCTATTTTTGGGGTCACTTACAGTCAACCATGGAAGAATTAGAAGGCATAAGTCAAATCAACACTAAACCTGGGCTAGTTACAAGAAGGTGAAATTCTATAAACTGAGCATGTATTTGGATCTGTACGATCTCTTTTTTAGGTTAAACCTTTAGTCTTATTTTTAGCCAATTGCAATTAATAATGGTGAAACTTGGAGGGATAAATTAGATCACTACAAGCCCTAGCGCTGTGACAAGAAGGTAAAATGATTCACTCCATTAAACATGTAAATACTTACCTTTGTTCATCTACTCATCTACTCTATTTTTCTATGGTATTCAGTCAAACTGGAGAAGGGGCAAGTAATACTATGACCACTCCATGAAAGCGGCTAGGTCTGAAGAAAAATCTCACTCAAAAAAGGAAAAAAAAGATCAATGTTTGAATAATCCTAGAACAATGTTATGGTAATATTTTTGTATGGTTCTAGATTCCTAGACATCTGGATATTTCTTTTTGTCTATATGAACCTATAGTCTTAAATTGTCTAGACTATATGGCTATTTTGTCTACTAAATGTGTACTCTTAAATTGTCTACATGGCTCTTTTGTCTATCCCAAAATTTGATTATAATATGTACTTTGTTTACACTAATTTTGATCAATATGTTAGAGATGTGTACCGCCGACTATTGGGGAAAGAGAATGGCTGTTGGGGAAGGGGTATGGGCCGACTGAAAGATGCCAGCTACGAAGCTGTGTGCGGTCCCGAGGGGCGAGGAAGAGGTGTGTTCAAGTCTCTTGATAGGGTAGGGGTAATTTAATCTTTTCTCATGCCCTGTGTAGTGAGAACATTGGAGATAGAAAAGGGGAGGAAAAAAGAGAAATCTCTCATCACGTGTCCATGTGTTGGTGTTTCGAGTAAACACCAATGAGTAAATTTGTGTTATTGCGCATCTCACCCGAATGCTGTACTAAAAGACACAAGGTTTATACTAGTTCGGGCAGAATGTCCCTACATCCAGTTCGTGGCTGCTGCTCGTGTTATTAGCACTGAAAAGTTTATACTAGGGGTTACAAACAGGCGAGACAGGGACAAGTCCCAAGTCTTTGATGGAAAGGTCAAATGGGTGCCGAGAGCTTGGTTGCTACTCAGCTATGTGTGATGTGATACATGATATCTTCAATCGATCTGTCTCTTTAGTGGGGTGCCCTGCCTTCCCTTTTATAGACCAAGGGGAAGCAGGGATTACAGATGGGAGAAAGAAGAAAAACCAGAGGCAAAGGAGGTCCTTCAAAGATACCGAGTCTTCCTTTTCCTCTGAGAGAGCCCCCGCTGACATGGTAGACGGTGCCAGGAATAGCTCTATGCTGGGTGCATGTCCACTGATGATGCCATGTTCTGGCTTTGTTAGCAAGTGGTCATGTCCCATCCTGCCCTGGCGGGCGGCGCGATGAACCAAGGTGCTGATCCGTGACCCTACGGGGAGCAGACGGCGTAGTGACCACACATTCGTTACTGTAGATGATGCGAGTTTCCTCCTGGACCATAGTGGTTGTCGTATGCTTCCGTCAGGATCCACGCCCGAGGGCAAATGATGGCGCCCACAACACTGTAAGACAAATGTCGGCGCCTACAATACTATTTGGGCTCTGACGTGTCGGGAAGGGCTTAAAGCGTCCATCTTGTCATATCCTGATGGTACTTTCCTGCAGGCGTGCAGGGTATGGTCCTTGGTATTGCCGTTGACTGGAGTGCCCTGCCTTATCTACGCGCATAGTTATGAAAGAGTAGTGCGCAGATGTCAGGCGAGGCTGAGCCAGCCCCCGGACGTCGGGCGAGGTGGAGCCAGCCCCCGGACATCGGGAGAGGTAGTGCCAGCCCTTAGATGTTGGGCAAGGTAGAGTCTGCCCTCAGACATCGGGTGAGGCAGAGCCAACCCCTGGATGTCAGGCGAGGCGAAGCCAGCCCCTGAACGTCGGGCAAGGCGGAGCTAGCCCCTAGATGTCGGGCGAGGTAGAGCCAGCCCCCGAACGTTGGGCGAGGCGGAGCCAGCCCTCGGGGTCGGGTGAGACAGAGTCTGCCCTCAGACGTCAGGCAAGGCGGAGTTAGCCCTCGGGAGTCAGCTTGAGGCGGGACCCATGGTCTTGGTGGATGGATGAGGAGTGACCCGACAAGTAGTGTAGTCGTCCTCTTGATCGCACGAATGAATTAATGTTGACAGTCATTAGCTCCTCCTCTTCGGGTATCCTAATATTGGTCCCCGACAGTAGCCCCCAGGCGATTCGAGTAGAATTGCCTAGGGGATTTTTTGACTTGCCAGCGGGTGCGTGCGACCGCACCCGGTGGGTGTAGCCCCGAGACTACGGAGGAGTAGGATACTCCTTGGAGGGTTTTCTGAAAGAGAGAATTCTAAGAGCCCTAGCCCTCTATTGTTGCCCACGGCGTGCCCTGAAGATGGTGATTTCTTCTTCACCGAGGTCGGACCCTTCACGGGTATGGTCATGAGATTTGGTGGTTGTTTAGCTGGATAGTTCAAGTAGGATCCTGGTATCCCGTTCGTGGGGGATCCGGCTAGGGTTAGCCCGGCTGAGACTCGATCGAGGGCCGAGACTCCCATGATGCTTGCGTGCCTGATTTCTGGCTGCTTGCAAGCCCATCCCTTGTAGTAAGGGTGCCTTGGGATGACCGTTGAAACTGTTGATGGGCTAGCCCTCAAACTCCTAGTCCCAGGTGGGTCAGAGAAACGCTTTTCCACCCATATTCCTTTTGCTGGTAAAGAGTCCTGGTCCGCCGGGGAGCAAAATGTCCGGCGTGTCTTCGGATGGAAAGGATAGGGATTGTGGGCGCATATCCCACGACGTGACATGGTGATGGATCATGGCAGGCATGGATATCTAGGCGGATGGTTGGTTTCCTCGCATCCATCTCCCCTATAAAACCAAAGGGTTTGCCCCCAGGGTTTCATACTTTGCCTCCTTGCCTTCACATCTACAACCTCCGCCACCAATCGCCTAAGCTCCCCGCATCTGCATCTCAGCCATCGTCGAATTCACATCCACCCACCCCAATCTTCTAATGGAGTCGTGGTGCCACTCTGATATCACCCTCCAGCATCTGGAGGGCCTCGTCCACCATGGTCTTCTCTACACGTGGACCGCCGCCAAGGAGTGGCGGTTGCCCAGTGATGTGGACACGTCATCACCGCCCAACTGTTATGTCATGTCCTTCGCTCACTTTCATGAGTGCAGGTTTGCCACCCCCACTCACAAATTCCTTTGGGGACTGCTGCACTACTACAAGGTGGAGCTGCAGCACCTCAATCCTAATGGAATCCAACACATCACGACGTTCGTCGCCATGTGTGAGGGATTCTTGGGGATTGGTCCCCACTTCGACCTATGGTGGTACTTCTTCATCGTCACCCTCCTGAAGAAGCGGGAGAAGAAGCAGGAGCTGAGCACACCGATGGGATGTGCCGGCATCCAACTTCACAACAATTGGGTCGGCGAATACATGGCAATGCGTCTGTCAACCTCCAACAAGGGGTGGCATTCACATTGGTTCTACATCAAGAACGACGTGGCCGCCCCCTGCCAGAGTTCATTAGGCGCCTCATCTAAGAGGTCTCGGACTTGTGGAGGAAGTGGGGAGTCCTGGAGAAGGACAAGAAGAGGATCCGAGACCACCTCACCACCCTCTGAATCTTGAAGGAGAGGGGCCTAAAGGGGTCGGGCATCATCGGTGCCTACCATACGACGAGGGTGGCACCGCTGATGAGGCGCGCGTGCTTCCCCTACACATGATGGCGCCCGAGGCATCACTCGATGGGATGGCACTCGCTGAGGGAGCGCTCTCCCCCTCCGAAGTAGCGCAGCGCATCAAGGAGGCGATGGAGCCTTCATGGGACGACGCTGGCACTGTCCTCGAGTTTGTGTATCTAGTGTCGGGGCACCCCCCAATGTGGCTGGAACCGGGGTACATCATCTTCGTAAGTTTTGTTTCCTCATGCCTCCTTTTTAACTGAACTCCCGACCTCTTGTTGCTAATAATGAGATATAGGGACCAACCAAAGAAACTCATCCTTATGGATCACCTGGCTCCGCTGTCGAAGGACCCAACCGCACCGAGGCTGAGCGGCAGCGGAAGGCGAAGGAGGATGAGAGGAGGAAGAAGCAGCAGAAGCTGTGGGCACAGGAGCGAGGGGAGGACACGGACAGTGACGATGACAACGACGAGGAAGATAATGAGGTAGTTGCCAACACCGAGTGGAATGACCTAGAGAGCGAGGATACGCTGACAGGTATCCACTCATCCTTGCAGGGACCCTTCCCGTTCCATGCAGGGGGAGGCGAGTCCGTGAGGCCAGAGGAGGCGGGCCGAATTGTCGGCCCAACCTCAAAACCAGCAGAGGCGGCCGGATTCGCCGCCGCGCTCGAGGTGCCAGCAGAGGGGGTGGCCCCGCCGCCGGACCTCAAGAGCCAGCAGGGGCGGGCGGATCTTCTGCCATGCCCGAGGTGCCGATGGAGGGGGGTGACTTTACTGTCGTGCCCCAAGAGCCAACCGGGGCGGGCGGATCTGCCGCCACGCCCGAGGTGCCGATGGAAGGGGGTGGCTCCGCCACCGCACCCCGGTATGCATAGGAGGTGGGCTCCTCTACCCGGGAGCAGGGGGCGGGCTCAAAATGGCCCTGCCCTAATGAGGTGGAGCAAGGACCTAGGGGTTCATCCCCAAACGTATCCTCCACCCAACAGTGCCGATGTAAGTCATTGACTCCTTTGTTTTCTCTGTTTTCCTCTATTTTTAGCGTGACTTACGCCTTTTGTTTCTTGCAGCGTCCGAAGACGGGGCAACTCTTTAGCCTGGCGCCCAAGAAGAGTGTCGCCATTCAGGCGAGGCGGCGGCCGTTGGTTGACGTCACACCCATTTTAGGTGGGAGTGGCACCAGTGTTACTGCCTCGTCGGCCGATCAAGCACCGCCCGTGGTGGTGTCCGTGCCCTCGATGGGACAAGCGGGTGTGGGGGCTTGAAGGATGCCCTTGGAGATCACTAAAGAACCAGTGACTGAGGCAGTGCCGCTGTCGACGACGGGTTGGTCGGAGCTTCCGACCGAGCTCATGGCGTTGACCTCGGTGAGCGTGATGCAGCTGGATGAGGCCCCACCGTGGCAGGCGGAGGTGGTGGCGGCCGTGATAGGTGGGCCATGGCCAGACATGGACCATAGCCAAACACCACTGTGGTGGTGCCTGAGCCAGCGGCACGACCCACACCTCCGGCGGCCCAAATGACGGCTCTCGACATGGGCCGGACGAAGGGGTACAGAGCTGATGGGTCCCCGAGTGTCGTAGCGGTGGTGGAGAGGACCAGCAGGGAGTCACCCTTGGCCCTAGCATCAGGAGGCAGCCACTCACCCTCGTGGGGCAAGCCTCTGCTCTAGTGGATAGATCCGTAAGACCCGACGTCGACACTCTTCTCGCTCGATGATGCTACTGAGAGCATAGAGTGGGAGAGTCTCAATGAGGGGATCTCGGCCATGCTAGAAGCTCTGAACCAGGCCAGGGGCACCCTACACGATGTCATCATTCCCACTGGCTGGGTATTCACTTAATCTTGCATTTCACCCTCTTCTTTCTTTATGTATTTTTATGTTCTGACCATCATCTTTTCTTCAATCCCTTATCGCTCGTAGCCGAGAGAAATCCTGGTTCCTTCGCGAGCAAAAGGAAAGCTAGGACCGCCTCATCAAAGAGGCCCATATGTGTGGGGATGTGTCCGCCCAGCTTGTTGCCGCCCAACAAAGGGTGATCAAGCTAACTCCCCTGGTCGAGGAGGCGGCCAGTCTCCGGCTGCGGGAGGCTGAGGCCCATCGAGACACGAAGGAGGCCGAGAAGGCATTTGAGGAACTATCAGTGAGGGTGTGGTAGGATGAGGAGGAGGCCGCCAAAGTCCAGAAGAAGCGGGACGAGCTGCTCTAGAGGGACACTGAGACCCGCTAGCGGATCCTCGACCCCCTAGCTGAGGCAGAGAAGGAGCGGAAGCTCAAGCTGCGAGCCGAGGAGAGGTTCATGGCCCTGCTGTAGAGGGCGAACCTAGATGCCGAGGCGGTTGCCCGGCTGCGTAAGGAGCGAGATGAGCTATGCCAGACCACGGAGAGGCTCCACTCGGAGCGTGGCGTGGCCTGCGGGGAGCGTGACTAGGCCATCTGAGAGCATGACGAGGCACAGCAGAGGATCAGCTCCCTCTAGGCTAAGCTCAATACCGTGGCAACCCGAAGGCTAGAGGCCGAGAGCGTCTCCGTTGGGCTGGCCATGAAGCTCGCCAAGGCATGAAGGAACCTTCAGGCAGAGAGCGACGAGCATGATCTCCTAAGCGCTACCCTCGGAGTGGTCTGCGATGACCTGGAGGTGGTGCGGCCAGAGGGGACCAGCTCACTTATGGCTCGTGCCGTAGATATCACGGTGCGGGTGCGCCAGCTCCAGAGGGAAGCTCTTCTCTCCAGGATCACCCAAGCCTTCACCATCGCCCGCTCTCATTACACGGATAGTATTAACTTGGAGACAATGAGCCTTGGCTTCATGTCTAGCTACGAAGCCTCTAAGCTAGATGAGATAGAGACAGCGGTGGCTCCTCTCGCGTGGAACCTGGCGGACAAAGTTAAAGACATAGTTCTCCCCCAGAGGGGATAGTTAGTCAAATAGGTTGGATGAGCATAATTGTAATCTGTGGATAAGTGCCGACCCTTTTGTATCTTAAAAACAAATTTGTAGTTTTGTTTTGTTTGATTGAACTTGTTTTCTTCCCATTTTGTATCTAAAAAAGGGGCTCACGTATTCTGACCCTTCCATTCATTAAGACCGTAGGGCCCGAGGTGTAAGGGCGGAACTTTGATCACGCTGGTTAGCAAAGACACCGTAGCCGCCGAGGCGTTGGCTTTTTGTAGTCCGACCAGGGATGATCAATTTATTCATTTCCGCAAACCTTGCCGCTAGGCTTAGCGTGAGGAAGAGGTCTGATGCGGCGACTGTTTCAGAAAAGGTGTACTTATACCTTTATCAGCCTCATAGTGAGATCCGACCCTTTGTCGTTGCTGGGGTCGGATGTCACTGAAAAAATCAAGGAGAGGATAGCGAAACTTTGTAGGAAAAAACATATCTTATATTCGCACGTACCCCCTCCCTAGGATCTTATCTGTCGTTCTATGCCCGAGCGTTCGGTCTCCTCGCAAGTCTAACTTTCCTCGAGCCCCCACATGTAGCGGGGATTCGATCGAGGGTCGGCTCATTTTTTGTGATTGTAGCCCCGTCCGTAGTTTCTGCAACCGGAGGGGTTGAGTTAACGTCACTTGCCTCGATGGCTCGAGTGACACGCTCGGTGAGCTCGTTGATGGGCATGTTCGAACGGAATCCGGTTTCATCGCTTGTGACGGGGTCGGCAAAGCCCTCGGGGGGCATTCCATTGCTCCTTAACCCGCCTTCCAATAGATTCCTCCTCAATGGGCAGTCTATGGGCTTGGCTGGAGGTTTGGATCAAACGAGAAGTTTGAGATGACCTTGTCTGCTTCTAAGCGGAATGGGCGAAGGCCGCTGGGGCTCATCTGCATTTTCCCCCTGGCTTTTGTTTGACGTGAGGCGGCCTCAGGCCCTTCCCGAGTCGGCCTTCGAACCTCGGTCTCTCCATCTAGGATCGAGCGGCTCGAGCCCCCAAGCCCTGTGGGGTTCGATAGGGGTCGTCCATGTTTCATGAGTCACCCTGTCCTCGATTTCCATGACCAGAGGGGCTGAGCTAACGACACATGCCTCGACAGCTCGAGTGTCACGCTCAGAGAGCTTGCTAACGGGCATGTTTGAGTGGAATCCGGGTCCATCATCCGCTGACGATGTTGGTAGAGCCCTCATGTGGCATTCCGTTACTTCTTAACCCGCCTCCCGACAGATGCCTGAGCTATTCGATAGGCTCGGGTGGCCCATTGGCCTCTCCTCGATGGAGATTTTGTGGGCTTGACTCGAGGTTAGAATCGAACAAGAAAGGTCAAGATGTCCCTGTCCGCTTCTGAGCGAGGTCGGGCAAGTCCACTGGGGCTCATCTTGGTTTTTCTCCCCTGGCTCTGTTTGCCGCTCATATCGAATGAGACGACTACCGCTTCGTGACGTGAAGCATTGTGATGCATCAATCGCATATGTGATGCTTGGATGTATGAGATGAATGTATGAATGATTGAATGAATGATCATATAAAGAAATAGCGGGGGTCGGTAATGTTACCTTGATGGCACGAGTGACGGGTTCTAGGAGTTCTTACCGGATATGTCCGTGCGGGGTTCAGGTCCGACGTTTGTGATGGGGCCGGTGTAACCTACACGAGCTTCCCATTCTTCCGTATCTGTCATTTGGCAGCGGCTCAAGCCTTTCGATTGACTTGGGCGACCCGACAACCTCTTCTTGATGGAGATTCCATAGGTAGGCCCCTCCATACCCTTCTCGAGAAGGTGGAGGTTAAGGTTTGGAGTGTAGAGACAAAGACTTTGATCGTGCTGGTGGGAAAAATGCCATAGCTGCTAGGGCGTAGGGTCCTAGCGGTACAATCAGGTTTACTCAAAGTTTTGCAGCCACACACCGCGTCTCCAGTTTTTAAACGTAACAAGGGGTTGGGCAAAGAGAAATGTCTAACGAATAGACACTCCCGCCAGCCCCCGAGTGATGTTCGATCCCCTACCGTTGCTGGGGTCAGAGGCTCGGTATCGAAATTAATACGTAAACTAAGTAAGTAAGGGTGCTTGTCTCTCGGCGGCGGTTATGAGCCGTTTGATCGATCTAGGCACTGGTTTTACCTCAATGATAAGAGTGATGGGTTTGGGAAACCTTCACTGGATAAGAGCAGGATCCTGTTTGCATCCTACCCGTTCCACAGCCATGACCAAGCCATCCGATTGACTTGCATTACCTGTTGAGACAAGTTTTTCTAGAGGGAATAGAGAATGAGGATATCCTGTGCAAAAATTTAGTTAGGCAGATAAGCCAAGCAGAGAAAACTTGTCACAAATGGACAAGCTCTTGAATTTTGGTGTAGCAAATAGTTTCTTAGCTCTTCTCCCCTTTTTGTATAAAGAGTTAGTGCATTCCGACCCTTTTTGTTTGTTAAGGTCATAAAAACTCCGAGTGCGGGCGAGCCAATTCTAATTACGCTAGTGAGCAAAGACATCATAGCCACTGGGGTGTAGGTATCCTGTAGTCCGACCAGTTATACTCATAGCTTGTTCCTATAAACCTAGCTCCTAAGTCCTAACGTAAAAAGAGGGGCAGGCACAGAAAATGTTTGCCGAATAGATATGCTCATATCAGCCCCTGAGTGAGATCCGACCCCTTGCCATTGCTGGGGTCGGATGTCACTGAAAATCGGGGAGTTGGATAACAAAAACTGATAAGAGAAAGTGTGCGTTTATTAAGGGTAAAAGTGACGTAGCTGCTCGATGTTCTAGGCATTGGTGAAGACATCACCGTCGATGGTCTTTAGCTTGTAGGCGCCTAGCCGGACCACCTCCGCGATGACGTACGGTCCCTCCCACGATGGGGAGAGCTTGTGGTGGTCCTTGTTGCTCTGGACGAGGTGGAGAACCAGGTCTCTGACGTTGAAGGCCCGACCCCGCACTCGATGGCTGTGGTATCGCTGTAACACTTGCTAGTACTTGGCCGGGCGGAGGAGGGCGATGTTGCGCGCTTTGTCCAGTTGTCCATGGCGTCCTCGAGGGATGCCTCAGCACCTTGTTCATCATATGCCTTGACTCTTGGTGCTCCATAGTCAAGGTCGGTTGGGAGGATGGCTTCAGAACCCTAGACCATGAAGAATGGTGTGTACCCGGTGGCCCGGTAGGGGTCATCCTCAGACTCTAGAGCACCAAGGGAGGCTCAGCGACCCATCTTGCGCCAAACTTGTTCAACCGGTTGAAGATCCTAGGTTTGAGACCCTGTAGGACCATGTCGTTTGCGCGTTCCACCTACCCGTTCGTTCGGGGGTGCGCTATGGAGGCCTAGTCGATGCGGATGTGATGTTCATCACAAAATTAGAGGAACTTCTTCCTAGTAAACTGTGTGCCATTGTTTGTGATGATGGAGTTTGGGACTCCGAAGCAATGGATGATGTCGAGGAAGAACAGCACGGCCTGCTTGGATTTGATCACGAAGATCGGCCGAGCTTCTATCCACTTTATAAATTTGTCTATGGTGACAAGCAAGTGGGTGTAGCCCCCGGGCACCTTTTTGAGTGGTCCAACCAGATCGAGTCCCTAGACTGCGAACGGCCAGGTGATGGGGATCATCTAGAGCGCTTGGGCCAGTAGGTGAGTCTACCGAGCGTAGTACAGGCACCCTTCACAGGTGCGTACGATTTGCTTGGCGTTGGCTACCGTGGTAGGCTAGTAGAAGCCCTATCGAAAAGCGTTTTTGACTAGGGTTCTGGGCGCGGCATGGTGACCACAGACCCCACCATGGATATCGCTCAGCAAACGCTTCCCCTATTCGAAGGGGATGCAGCACTGCAGGATCCCGATGTGGCTTCGCTTGTAGAGTTCGCCCTCCACAAGAACAAAGGACTTGGCATGATGTGTGAGCCATCGAGCCTCCGTCTTGTTCATTGGTAGCGTGTCACAGAGGAGGTAGTCGAGGTAGAGTGTCCTCTAGTCGACTAGAGGGTCAGGCTCTATCGTTGGGTCCTCTTCGAGCTCCATGACTTCAGGGCCGGATGTAGCCGACGGTTGGTCAGCCCCCGGGCCTGGATTGGATGGACCATCACCGCCTTGTTCTAATCCCTTGTAGCGAACCAAGGGCTTGTGCTGGTCGCTGGCGAAGATGCCTGTTGGCACCGGTACTCAACCAGATGCAGCTTTCGCAAGCGCATCGACCGCCTCGTTGAGGCACCTCGGGATAAGATTGAGCTCGAGGTTGTCGAACTCATCCTCCAACCGGCGAACATCTCAGTAATATGTAGATATCTTGACGTCGTGGTAGCTTGACTCCTTTATGACTTGGTCAACGACTAGCTTGGAATCTCCTCGAACGTCAAGGCGTCGGATGCCCAATTCGACGACAACACGTAGGCCGTTGATGAGCCCCTCGTATTCGGCTACGCTATTGGAGGAGGGGAAATGGAGATGGACCATGTACCTCATGCGTACCCCTAGGGGTGACACGAAGACCAGCCCTGTGCCGACACCCTTTTTCATCAGTGATCCGTCAAATTACATCATCCAGTACTCTTGGTCGACGACTGCTGGCGGCATTTGGACCTCGGTCCATTCCGCGACGAAATCAGCCAACACCTTAGACTTGATGGCCATCCGAGAGGCATATGCAATGCCCTGACCCATCAGCTCGAGCGCCCATTTTGTGGTTCTTCCCATGGCATCCTGGTTTTGGATGACCTCACCGAGGGGGAAGGACGTCACGACCGTCACCGGATGTGACTTGAAGTAGTGGCGTAACTTCCTCTTGGTGATGAGGATGGCGTACAGAAGCTTCTAGATTTGGGGGTAGTGGGCCTTTGAGTCAGATAGGACCTCACTGATAAAGTACACAGGGCACTGTACTTTGAGGGTGTGCCCCTCTTCTTCTCGCTCCACTACTAGGGCGGCGCTAACCACTTGCGTGGTGGTCGCAATGTAGAGTAGGCGAGGTTCTCCATCGGTAGGAGGAACCAAGATCGGGCCCTTCGTTAGAAGCAGCTTGACCATGTCAAGTGTCTCCTAGGCCTCAGACATCCATTCGAAGTGGTCGGCCTTCTTTAGAAGTCGATAAAGGGGGAGACCTCGTTCGCCGAGGTGCGAGATGAAGCGGCTGAGTGCGGCAAGGCACCCTATAACTCGTTGTACTCCCTTTATGTTCTGAATCAGGCCCATCCTAGTGATGGCTGAGATCTTCTCTGAGTTTGCCTCGATACCACGCTCGGAGATGATAAAACCAAGCAGCATGTCCCTCGGGACCCCGAAGACGCACTTCTCGGGATTGAGTTTGATGCCGTTTGCTTGGAGTTTCGCAAAGGTTTGTTCAAGATCGACTACAAGGTGGTCAGCCCGTTTGGACTTGACCACATTGTCGTCAACATAGGCCTCAACGGTCCACCTGATGAGGTCCCCAAAACAATTAAGCATACAACGCTGGTATGTAGCCCCAGCGTTTTTCAGACTGAACGGCATTATGACGTAGCAAAACGATCCGAAGGGGGTGATGAAAGATGTCACGAGCTAGTCAGACTCTTTCATCATGATCTGATGGTACCCAGAGTACGCATGCACCCTGAGGTAGAGTCAACTATCTGTTCTATGAGCGGCAAAGGAAACGGATCTTTTGGGCATGCTTTGTTGAGACCCGTATAGTCAACACACATCCTCCATTTCTTGTACTTCTTTCGTACAAGAACGGGATTGGCTAATAACTTTGGGTGGTACACTTCCTTGATGAATCCGGCTGCCAAAAGCTTTACGATCTCCTCGCCGGTGGTCCTGCGTTTCCCCTCGTCGAAGCGACGTAGGCGTTGTTTCACTGGTTTGGAGCCTAGGCGGATCTTCAAGGCATGCTCGGCGATTTTCCTTGGGATGCCTGGCATATCCGAGGGTTTCCACGTGAAGATGTCTCTATTGGCGCGGAGGTAGCTGACGAGCGTGCTTTCCTATTCGGAGGAAAGAGTGGTACCAATGTGCACCATTTTTCCCTTGGTGCTCCTGAGGTCTATGAGGACCTCCTTAGAACCTTCCGCTAGCTCGAAGGACCCAGTCAACCTTTTGGGGTCAGGTGCTTCTTCGGTGACCTCTTTTTCTGATGTCCGCGAGCTCTCCGGAGGCTACAATCGCTATGACGTGATCGTAGCACTCGACTTCGCACTCGTACACGCGCTGAAAGGAGGTGTCGATGGTGATGACCAGGCCTAGGCTCGACATCTTTAGATTGAGGTAGGTGTAGTTGGGGATGGCCATGAACTTCACATTGCACGGTTGTCCTAGGATGGCATGGTAAGTTCCGTGGAACCCCACCACTTTGAAAGCGAGGGTCTCCGTCCTATAGTTGGATGGACCCCTGAAGGTGATGGGCAGATCGATCTGCCCAAGCGGCATGGCTTGCTTTCTAGGCACGATGCCATGAAAGGGTGCTCCGGTTCGCCGGATGCATGCTCGGTCAACGCCCATAGCGTCGAGCGTCTCGGCGTACATGATGTTGAGGCCGCTGCATCCATCCATCAGTACTTTTGTGTGCCGCTTTGTGCCAACGATTGGGTCGACCACAAGTGGGTATCTCCCTAGCTATGGGACGCTCTCCGGGTAATCAGTCCGATCGAATGTTATAGCGGACTCCTACCACCAGAGGAAGGCAGGCGTGGTCGGTTCGGTCGCATAGACCTCGCGACGTGCGATCTTCTGGCGGCGCTTGGAGTCGTAAGCCTCGATCCTTCAAAGATCATGAGGCAGACATCCAGTGTTGGAAAGTCGTCATCCTTCCCCTTGGCGTCGTGCATGGTAGGGCGGGGTCCTTCCCATGCTCCTCTTTGTTGGAGCCTCCGGACAAGAACCGCTTCATGAGGGCGCCGTCCTTGTACAGATGCTTGATGGGGAAGGCATGGTTTGGGCATGGCCCCTCGAGTAGTTTTTTGAAGTGGTTAAGGTGCCCTTCGCGGGCTTTCGACCACCCCTGCGGTCAGCGGCGGCCACGAGAGAACCCTCATGCCGCTGCTTCTTGTTCTTCTTTTTGGCGGGATGGTTGGAGGCGCCTTCGCCAGCGTCCTTGTCCTGCCTTGCCTTGCCATTGAGGCGATCGAAGATCGCTCTGACCGCTTCTTCGCCCGAGGTGTGGCTGGTGGCGATGTCAAGGAGTTCCTTGGTGGTTCGCGGACCCTTGCGTCCTAGCTTGTGAACCAGAGACTCATAGGTGGTCCCAGATAGGAAGGCCCCTATAACGTTGGCGTCGACGACGTTAGGTAGCTCGTTGCACTACCGGGAGAAACGTCGGATGTACCCACGGAGGGTCTCACTGGCCTTCTATCGGCAGTTTTTGAGGTCCCATGGGTTCCCAGAGCGCTTGTATATGCCCTAGAAGTTCTCCACGAAGATCTCCTTCAGGTTCGCCCAACTCTAGATTCTGTTGGGCAGCTGGTTGTTCCAACCATGTCTGTGCTAAATCAGCCAAGAACAGTGGAAGGTTGCGGATAATAAAATCGTCATTATCCGCGCCACCAGCTTAGCAAGCAAGCCGATAATCCTCGAGCCATAGTCTAGGGTTCGTCTCCTCAGAGTACTTTAGGATGTTAGTTAGTGGCGGTACCTTGGTGGGAAGGCAGCGTTGAGAATGTGTCGGCCGAAGGCCTGAGGCCTCGGCAGGCCGGGGCTCGGGCTTCGGTCCTCGCCACTATCATAGCATCCGCCACAGCGAGGGTGATAGCCATGGCTAGCTCCCTCTCTGGGATCATCGTGGGTACGCCTGCGAGCATCGAGGGTGTTGCGTGCATCACGGTTGTAGCCAAGACACTGATGCACCAGGACCATGACGTGCTACCCACCGCTTTGTGGCGCCTGGTGGACTGATGCGTCCTAGCCGGGACTCTCTGAGAGCGTACGCTGGCTGGCGTCGAGCTTGCGTCGCTGAGACAATGAGGTCTTGGCCTACTGTGCCACTGCACGCTCGAGCAGTGTGCGAATCTCATGGTGAGCCTGATGATCCTCGGGAGTCACGGCCTCTAGAAGGCCATAGAGTAAGGCCACTGTGGAGGCGATGTTCTGGCTTGCCCGGGCGAAGCGAGGGAGGGCTTCATCGTCGGCGATGATCCTCCGGTTCACGTCGCGGGCCATGGCGCGGGTGCGCCCACCGTCTCCACGGTGCTCGATCTTCTAATCAAGCTCCACGCATTCCTACTCGAGCTGGAGTCGCGCTTCCTCGATCTCTCAGTGTCGGGCTTTCAGCTGCTCCATCGACATGCGTGGCGGGGCCGCTGTCTCCCTCTTGGCCTCGTCGTCGAGGTCGTTTGTTGGGATAGCCTCCCCCTCGTGGACGCTTTCAACGTGCCCCTCAGGGGTACCCGTCATGAAGCATTCACGAGAGGGGTGATGGCTTTCCCTGCTGGAGTCAGAGCCAGAGGGTGACTCTGGCTCCTCTGCCAGGAGGTCATGGAAAGATTCCGCGACGTGTTCGATCACCCCTATGAATTCGTCATTCGTGGGAGGTGGAACCATGCGTTGTGCCATAAGGTGGCTAACGGTCGTCGCGGCGTTGCGGAGACCGAACGGAAGCACTGTCGGAGCGCTCTGTATGAGGTGTTCGGGAGAGAGGGGTTCCCCTCTGGCGAGCCGTGCCATGTCATTGGCGTTAGAGAAGGTGAGGTGGCATGGGTCCTCCCTGGACGGCTGGGGTCCCAGGGAGATGTCGAGCTAGCACTCAAGCCTCCCATAGTCAAGGCCGATGGAGGGGAGAGGTTGGATGGCGGCGTGAGCCAATGCCAACTCTTCTCCCACCGTGATGATGAAGTCCAGCTCCCCGAAGCGCATGTGTGCGCCGAAACCTAGCTGATACCGTGGCTAGCCATCCGTGGCCTAATGTTAATGTTGAAACGCGCAAAAGTCCACTACTTGGCGCGCCAACTATCGGTGTTTCGAGTAAACACCAATGAGTAAATTTGTGTTATTACGCGTCTGACCCGGATGGTGTACTAAAAGACACAAGGTTTATACTAGTTCGAGCTGAATGTCCTTACATCCAGTTTATGGCTGCTGCTTGTGTTATTAGCACTGAAAAGTTTGTAGTAGGGGTTACAAACAAGCTAGAGAGGGACAGGTCCCAAGTCTCTGATCGAAAGGTCAAATGGGTGCCGAGAGGTTGGTTGCTACTCAGCTATGTGTGATGTGATACGTGATGTGTTCAATCGATCCATCTCTTTAGTGGGGTGCCCTGCCTTCTCTTTTATAGACCAATGGGAAGTAGGGATTACATATAGGAGAAAGAAAAAACCAGAGGCAAATGAGGTCCTTCAAAGATACTGGTTCTTCCTTTTTCTCTGAGCGAGCCCCCGCTGACACGGCAGACGATGCCAGGGATATCTTCATGCTGGGTGCATGTCCAC
Source organism: Miscanthus lutarioriparius (assembly GCA_904845875.1). Taxonomy (NCBI): domain Eukaryota; kingdom Viridiplantae; phylum Streptophyta; class Magnoliopsida; order Poales; family Poaceae; genus Miscanthus; species Miscanthus lutarioriparius. The sequence continues at coordinate 29,328,930 of CAJGYO010000015.1, forward strand.
TGATGATGCCATGTTCTGGCTTTGTCAACAAGTGGTCACGTCCCATCCCGCCTCGGCGGGCGGCGCGACAGACCAGGGTGCTGATTCGTGACCCTATGGGGAGCAAACGGCGCAGTGATCGCACGTCCGTACTGTAGATGATGCGAGTTTCCTCCTGGAACGTAGTGGTTGTCGGATTCACGCTCGAGGGCAAATGGCGGCGCCCACAACATTGTAAGATAAATGTCGGCGGCTACAACACTGTTTGGGCTCTGACGTGCCTGGAATGGCTTAAAGCGCCCGTCTTATCATATCCTGACGGTACTTTCCTGTAGGCATGTAGAGTATGGTCCTCGGTATTACGGTTGACTGGAGTGCCCTGCATTATCAGCGCGCGTAGTTATGAAGGAGAAAGATGTAGCCGTGGCCGGCGAAGTGAGCTAGCCCCTGGACTTAGACAGGGGCCCGACCCGAGCGTCGAGTAGGCGAGCCGCCTTGGCCGTCGGGCGAGACGGAGCCAGCCCCCAGACATTGGACGAGGCGGAGCCAACCCTCGAGGTCAGGCGAGACAGAGTCTACCCTAAGACGTCGGGCGAGGCGGAGTCAGCCCTTGGGAGTCAGCTTGAGGCGGGGCCCGTGGTCTCGGTGGACGGACGAGGAGTGACCCGGCAAGCGGTGTAGTCGTGCTCTTGATCGCGCGGATGAATCAATGTTGACGGTCATTAGCTCCTCCTCTTTGGGTATCCTAATATTGATCCGTGACACCATGGTTCAATTTTTAAATATATATAAATTAGGTGTCAATCGTAGATCCATGGTTAATATTGAAATTTTCTCAAAGAAGATAGGGTGAAAAGGTGAGGGAGATTTTTTTAGCAGTGGGAAAAGGCAAGGGAGATTTTTTTAGCGGCCGGACGGTGGTTTAGGGCTTGTTTCGAATGCAGGAATTTCATAGGAATTTTATAGGGATCAGTTTAATTTCACAGGAAAAATACAGAAATATGAAAAAAATCCCGCATTCCAAACATGCCTTTAGAGGGCTGCAGGTTAAGACAGGTCTCCAACGAATGATTCATATGAGAACCCAAAGTTAAAGTGGGTCTCAGATGTTACTATATCAGTCTCCAATAGAACATCTATATGTGAGATTTATTTTAGGTTTTAGCAGAGGTATAACTCAAATATTTATGAAGATTTATTTATAGTAACAACTCGTTGGAGATAGTCTAACGACTTGCAAGTAACGTTACCGAGAGAGTCTTGTCAGTTCCACTTCCCCCTTCTCCCTGCCGGCTACCGCACCAAAACATTGTCCTCCGCCGCTCCGTCGTACGGACGCTCGCGGCGCCGCGCGAAGGACAGCCCGCGAAGATGGCCGACTCGCCAACGGTCGATGCCGTCCTTCACAACGCGGTCATCGTCACCATGGATGGCGCGCTCCGCGTCCTCCGGGAGGGCGCTCTCGCCGTCTCCGGCGACCGCATCGCCGCTGTGGGCTCCTCCGCCGACGTCCTCGCCTCCTTCCCCTGCGCCGTGCAGACCGTCGACCTTGGTGGCCGCATCGTCCTTCCAGGTCGGTGCCTGGCTGCCTGCAGCTCCGCTTAAGTGGCCCCTTATATCCTTACCCCCCTCGAAATTTTAGTCTTTTTTTGTGTGTGGTGATTTTCGGTTTCTTGCTTGGGTTGGTTGTGGCTGTGTAGGGCTTGTAAACACGCACGTGCACACATCGCAGCAGCTGGCGCGAGGGATCGCCGACGACGTTGACCTGATGACGTGGCTGCACGGGAGGATCTGGCCCTATGAGTCACACATGACGGAGGAAGACTCCTATGCCTCCACCCTCCTCTGCGGCATTGAGCTCATCCGGTCTGGGGTGAGCAGCAGCTTCTCACTTGACCAATACGGCGTTTGATTTGCTGTGTTGTGTTGTGATGTTCCTTAATGGTGGTCGATCACTGCCCTTTCTGAATTCATGGTTCCACTGTTTGAATGCAAATGTATTGCTGATTCTAGTGCCCGAGGTTGGATAGTTGAGGAATTTATACAACATAGTTCAATTACATTGGCTGCATCTTACATGTGTGTGATGCATGTGGCTTGAATCAGTTAATAGTAAGTGCAGCATTGTCGCATGAATGCCCGTCAGAAGTTCCTTCATGATAGTTCTAGGCTCAAGTATGATGTGATTCCTTTCATGGGTGGTGGCCTTGTGAGAATTTGAAATACAGAACCATGTTCGGTGAATTTATGATGGAGAGCTGGGTTCATGGGAGTAGATATCGCAATATCGGTTATTAAACTAGACATGATAATTTGTTTAGCTTATATTGCTTTGTGGAACAAGGGGAATCCCTGAGGTACTTGGATCATCTTGAGGATTCTAAACCCGTTGAGAAGTCTTTGCATGCCGTGGGTTGATCTGAGTCATAGATCACTTATGATCATACAGATCTTAAGGCCTTCCAACATTTGCTTCGGATAGGATGCCCTGGGTGTCTCATGCATTACTTTACCGACACTCAGAGATCCTATTTGAGTTGTTTCCTGCATCATGTCACGATCAACAGGGTTGTGGGATGTCGTAACTTTGTTCCTTTAATGCACACATTATTTAAGTTTTCCCTTCATTCTGACCAGCCATTGGGGCTTTGATTGCTCTATGGAAATTCCCATACCAGATGAATTTTCTTACTTGGATCTACATCAGATGTGGAACTTTGCAGCTATTGTGTGAGGCACTGACGGATCCATCGCCTGGTGACCCCGGGTGGCTGCCCAGGCTTGCTGGCGAAGTGCAAAATAGATGTTCCTTTGTTGCAAAGGATAAACACGACATTTTTTTTTGGTAAATACATTTGGGTAATGAGGATTGTCGAGGCTTCAAAAATTTCTGGAGCTGCCACTGTGTGAGGCATGTCAATATGTCATGTATGCCATTTGCTAACTCTGATGGTGTTCGTTAGGCGAAAGATAACTTGGTGCAGTTGGCAGTTTGCAGATAAGATCAAGAATCGTTAGTTCTACAAAACAATCAAATTGAGAATGATTCATGAAAAGAATTAATTTTAAGCTTGGTTCACGTGTATGATGTTGATAACATCTAGTTCAGTAGCTCTTTGAATGTGCTAAGGTAAAAGGTTTTTTTTTCAAAAAGATCACAAAAAAGGATAAATGCTTTATGAAAAGGAGGTTCTTAGCTCCCTAGTACTGGAACTATAAAATGGCGATCCACTCATGCAATAAATGAAATGCATAGCGTGTTTTCTGCTTTTTTTTTTCTTGTTTCAGATTGCTAAAGAGATCTCTAAAAGTAAATGAAAATGTTCCATTATTTTGTGAAATACTTTAATAAAAGAACATTGAGGTATGTGCTGCTACATAAAATCCTGATGGAATTGGAGCCCTCTAGTGCCACCCAGCAGTTTCTTGGCTCTATAATTTGTAGGCTAATCTATTGATTTCTATAGGGATGCTCTTGTCAGCAACGTATTTGGCCTAGTATTGTGATTGCTTGTTAACTGGTATAATGTGCATGTACTTTTGTTATCATCAAATATAAAAAGCTTCATTTTGATTTTACTGCTCCAATCACGGGAAAAACATACTAAAAAAACTAAATTTCCTTTGTGCTAGTAATTATATTTCTTATGGTGTAAGGTTTCATGTTCTTTTTTTTATCTGGTAGTATTTTTTGTTGTGCAAGCGGTAGAGTCTTACCGCCTGTGGCCGGAAGGTCCCGGGTTCGAGTCGCGGTCTCCTCGCATTGCACAGGCGAGGGTAAGGCTTGCCACTGACACCCTTCCCCAGACCCCGCACAGAGCGGGAGCTCTCTGCACTGGGTACGTCCCTTTTTTATTTTCTGTTGTGATCTTCATAGTGGTTTTCATCTGATGTCGAGCTTGGTAGTGGTTCTGTGTGCTGCAAAGGTTCCTTTTTGTCCGTCTTTTGGAGAACTATCAACTATTCTGCACTTGTAAGTTTCATATATTAGAAATCCTGGGGAGTGCAGACTTGAGGATATTCTAAAAAGGGGTATGGATGAATACAATGCTAAGCTAACAATCATGAATTTTACTTATCGAGCAAGCAATTGTTCATTTTGCATTTTGTTTAATCTGTCTTGTTTATCCTGTTTTTGTTTATCTCTGCTTATCTATACACGCAACTACAACATTGTGTCATTGACTCATTATAGGTTCATGAATGATTGGTATGCTCAAACTATCAATAACCATAAGATTTTTCACTGTGCATGACCTTTCCCTCTTTGGTCATTGAATGACAGGTGACATGCTTTGCAGAAGCAGGTGGGCAGTTTGTTTCAGAAATGGCACGTGCTGTGGAGTTGTTAGGCTTGAGAGCGTGTTTGACAAAGTCAACAATGGATTGTGGTGATGGTTTGCCTCCAAATTGGAGTTGTTGCTCCACTGATGATTGCATTCAGGTGTTTTGTCTGCTATAGAGTTCACCATTCTTTCTGTCACAGCATCTTCTTATATCTCATGACTATTTATATTTTTCAGTATAATCACTTTCCTGAACACAGTCACCTGCTGTTTGCTCCTATCTTTTCCTTCACTCTAATTCATAGCCTTAACTTGTGCGTCCACTGATCATGAGCTTCTTAGGTTGTATTTCCCATAATTTGAATGCCTAACAAAAGTGACTTTCAAGATAGAAATACCTTTTGAAACAGTATTTACCTGAGGGCTCAGGATACTGGAACCGTGTTCTGGGCTGCTTTTCTTTATATATTTAAGTTTGCATGTACTGCAATTATATGCTTTTGGGTCGGTAATTTAGATTTAGGAGAGGAGCCCAAGGTTGTGAACTTGCTGCACTTAAACCAGGAGAATGAAATTAGGCACAGATATTTGACTTCTGTTTTGGTGGCGAAACAGGCAGTTTTACCTCTGGAACCCTGGATTGATCCATTGAAGATGATATGCAAAATTCTGAATAGCATAGGCATATGGAGCAGATCCAAATGTAGCGTTGTCTATTTACTGTGGTGCCATGTTCTTGATTTATTATCCAGTGAAAAATTCGAACTAGCTTAATGTTAAAATTAGGAAAGGGCTGATATTTGGTGGAAACATCTATTTGTCTTTATAATCTTTATTCCAGAGCAAGTTTGGGTGGCTAGAGATGAAACACAATAGGGTAAAAAAAAATACAAAGAGGTATTACTAATAGTTGTTGAAGTGTGTATAAGTGCATTGCCCACCTCTTCCTGATAGCTTAAGCTTTTCGGTTGAACTGGTCAATGCGTGCACCTTAACATGGTATCAGAGCCAGAGGTCTCGAGTTCGAATCCTAGTCGAGGCAACTTAAGTCCTCCGCCCCTTTATTTCCACGTTTGCGCATCTCAAGCTGCTGTGCCTCTCTCTGGCTACACGCCTCTCTCTGGCTGCACGTGAGTGGGGGTGTTGAAGTGTGTATAACTGCATTGCCCGCCTCTTCCTGATAGCTTAAGCTTTTGGGTTAAATTGGTTGGTGTGTGCAGCTTAACAATAGTAACAGTAGTAGTAATAGGAAAAGGGGAATGATAGCCTAATGTTAGTGAACGTTGGTTGCTGATCTTCACACACTCTTGCCCAGAGCTAGTTCTTTCTCTGTTTATATCAAATTTCAAATAAAAAAGACAACCTGTGAAGTGCAGGCTACATCTTTTGGTGAAAGATGAAGTTATGTAATGCGAAAAGTAAGAGAGTGCAATCAGAAAGATTTACCTTTTTTACTGTTCCTTTGGCCAAGTTTGTCTTATATCAAATTGTATTCTGTATTCATTGGGAATTTTCTAGCATTGTCTGTTTGCTCAGGTTAAAGTCCATCTTGAAGAGATATAGTACCTGTGTTTGCTCTTTCCATTTTTGTCTGTTATGTGATGTGGGGAACTATATCATATGGTACATTTCTTTCCTACAGTCACAGAAGGAACTATATGAAAAGCATCATAATACAGCTGATGGGCGTATCAGGATATGGTTTGGGTTGAGACAGATAATGAACGCAACAGATCATTTACTGCTTGAAACAAGAGATGTTGCCCAGAAGCTAAATACTGGAATCCATATGGTACTTACACAAAGTTTATTGGTGTATTCAAGTTTATATAATTTAATATAATGTGCTACTTCATTGGTTCATGCTTACATGATAATCTGTTTCACACATTCATGCAAAATCATAGTAATGGCTTGCACTGTTTTCTAATAGGGAATGTTGATGATTTACTTTTGAACTTCCTGAAGTGCTTGTGCTAGATGCCTATATTTGGTCAAGGGAAACACCAGCCAGGGTTCAAATCCTGGTGGCAACAAAAAAAATCCCCTCGCTGGCAACCCTAAAAATAGTGCCACGGTGCTGACCTGTGGCGCTTGTGGTTGGTTTGGGCCCTGCTACCATGGGATAGATGCAGTGGTTGCCAACCCAGAAGATTGTGGTCACCCCCTATTTTTTGGGTTCACCCAGGAAGGTCATGGTTGGCTTCCCCTTGTTAAGGGTATCAGTGTAATCTCCCTAGTCTAGGGTTTCTCTCCTGTGTCCCCATGTATTGTATGTATAGTCCCCCTATTAGGCGTCAATATGACAATACATTCAGTCTCCCTTTATTCGTAACATATGACAATCCATTCAGTCTCCATTTATTCATAACACCCCCTACCGGCTTATGTTCCAAAATATAGACTGGAGAGCCTAATTGACTTACACTGTTTAACCAAATAATTATCTCATGTCCACCTACCTTCCGGCTTGAACTGTTTTTTTTTTTTTTTTGGGTTTGGGCCCTCCTACCATGGGGTAGCTGCAGTGGTCGCCAACCCAGAAGATCGTGCTCGGCCCAGGTTATGGTGTGGCCCTGTAGGGTGAAGCCAGGGTTGGTCTGCATTGTTGAGGCTTCTTAATCATAATAGTGCCTTGGGGAGGCTATTCCCGAGGGTCAAGTTTTTTTTTTCTCCAAATAGAATTGCTGAACCCAGCCTACCTTAACATACTTACTTGGGACTTAAAGGCTTTGTTGTTGATTAAATTGCTAAGCCTGGTAACCTGCTGATTTTCTTACAACATTGTCTTGCACTTCATTCAGCATATTGCAGAAATACCATATGAAAATCAACTTATAGTTCGGACCAAAGGAATTGATCATGGCACAGTGACATATTTAGAGAAAATTGATTTCCTGAGGAGTAATTTACTGGCTGCCCATTCTGTTTGGTTGAATGAACCTGAGGTGAGTAAACTTTTTCACAATCAATTGTTGCCTTATACATTGTCTACTCTGTTTGTATTCTGAGAACATATAGTAGTTATCAAATATACAAAATAGGCTAGAAAATGTTCTGGTTGTAAGAATGTCATGGTTTTAGTTTTTATGTGTTCCGTGATTCCGTCCCAAAATGTAGGTGGGGTGTGTGTGTGTTGGGGGGGAGGTGTTAGGTTCTATGGATTGTTTACTGGAGGACGAGCACAATGGCATCCTGTTGGTGCCATGATTGCAGGAGAAAGATAGTGGGCTGGGTGGATTTCGGCAGGAGATAGAAGAAGCGAGGGTCTTGCCAGCCTTGGTAGAGAGGAACAAAAATGGTACATGCAAGAAATATATACATAGATTATGTCCTTGTTCCTGAAAACAGAGCTCCTTATAAAGGTACTCTGGGTTAGTAGTACATGGGCCGAATCTCCTAGTCTGTGCATGTTACAAATTAAATACTTATTCATGCATTACTTTCAAACTCTGGGTTACTAGTACATGGGCCGAATCTCATAGTCTGTGCATGTTACAAATTAAATACTTGTTCATGCATTACTTTCAAGGACTAGTAGTACATGGGCCCAATCTCTTAGGTAGTGTTTGGTTTCAAGGGGACGGGACATGGGCCCAATCTCATAGTGTTTGGTTCCAAGGAGACGGGAGGGGCGAAGTCATCCCACTATGGAATATTCCCCATATATGCGGGGCAACCCCATCACTGGAAACAAGGCGGGCGAGCTTGTCCTCACTCATCCGATGGCTCGGCGGGGTCGGGTGGGCGGCGTGGCCGAGCAGGGGCTCGACGAGGCACGGTTGGCTGGCGCCGTGACCAAACAGGGGCTGGACAGGGTGCTGACAGCCATGACGTGGATGGGTGAGAGCCGGCACCGAGGACCCTGACAAGGTGTTGGCGGCCATGGTGCGGACAGCGCGGGAGCCGGATTTGGACGATCGAGGCTTGGGTTTGCGAGGGATGGCTTGGACGCGTGGCCGCAATGCACCGGCTGAGCAGCGTGCCCTGGCCGAAGTGACGACAAGGGCAGAGGCGAGGGAGCTGGGTGGCCACGCCCGAGTTCTACTCGTGGGAAAACAATAATAAGGTAGAAGGTGGAAAAGAAAATGACATGTGCCCGCTCCCCCACCCCCCACACACAATATGTGCCCCGGCCGGTGAGCAGCCACCACTGCACGGCCCCACTCCGCGATCGTAGGCCGGGCTGGAAGCCGCTGCCGTGCCTTGCCCTAGCTGGCAAGCAGCCACTGACTCTGCTCACAGGCTGGTCGGGCAGCCGCCGCCACGCCGCGCCCAACCAGCGAGCAGCCACTGCGCTTCGTGCCATGCACCACGCACTTGAGGCCAGGCTGTGCTCGCAGGCCGGTCGGGCAGCTGCCACCGCGCCGCGCCCGACCAGCGAGCAGCCACTGTGCCTCGCGCCATGCACCACGCACTGGAGGCCAGGTGAGCAGCCACCACCAAGGCCCTTTTTTTTCTTTTTTTTTCTCGTACACGCTGGAGAGATGCGGATCATTATATTAAGAAGAGAACAAAACCCGGGGAAAGGTCCCTTACAAAAGAACCACACAAACCCACACCAAAACCTAGATATCAAAAACAACAAATGCGTCCTTTACAACAATAGACTGACCACGACCACAAAATATACACAGGCCAGTCAACCTTCCTCCGCCATAAAGGCCGAGAGAAAGTTAACACATCATGCTCCGGCCAAACCTCAAAGATGTAAATCCTCCATAGCAAGCAACACAGCCCAGGCCACACTAGGGGAAACCCCATAAAAAACACACCTACTGTGATGCTTCCAGAGATTTGAAGCACCTAGCATAACATGGAAATTAAGGCCCTTTTGAATAAGATCAACTGCCCCATTGGAAATTTTATCCCACCTGTCATCAAAACAAACATCTTCAATTTGCCACCAAGGCCCTTTCCGTTGGCATCAGAGAGGAGACAGGAGGGACTGAGGGAGAGAAGACTGGAGGAGAACGAGAGATTTTTTTCACTGACGGTCACCGGCCTAAATATGGGCCGTCGAGTTGGGCCGAAGGGGCCCCAGGCCGGCCGCGCCCTGGTCATCTGCGCCGCCAGGGGGGCGCGTGACCAGGGTGGGGTGGCTCCCTGCCGCGTCTCTGACCCCCACCCCCCAGGGAAGCCTGAAATAGGAGACCAGGAGGAGATTTGATAAAATTAGGAAAAAAAGGTAGGGAAAATAGAAATAGAATTTGTTTAGGGAATAAGAGGATTTGTTTAGGAAATAAGATAAGATTAAAAAGGAGAGTCCAAATCTGTAAGAACTCCCCCTCTAGTTTGCTCAGGGGCCAAGTCCGCTAGGGACTATAAATCTAGGGGCAATGTAACCGTTTCAATCTAAGCAGAGTGTCAGCTCTTCCCCTCCCCTCTGTGCACCTGCCTCTCCCTCTCTTGCCGCTGCTGCCCTAGCACGCCGTAGGTCCCACATATAAAGGGGATGTGGCTTTCTTAATCTGCTGGAGCAGCTATCTCCTATTATTCTCTACAATCCAGTTTTCTCAGTCCCTTATACTAGATTTTAAGGGAAAGGGGAAAGAGGATCTAACGGAGATGCTCTAAGTCCTAACAAAACCAAACTGCTCAGTTCAGCAAAACAAAAACTAACTTGAATGCTGCTGCACTCACAAACTGATGTGGGTTTCTTCATGTGGAAGGTTATCTCCATGTACATCCATTGATCTACATCATGCTGAAGTCCTCATGACAGTGCTAAAACATCTATATTAGAAGTTTTTTTTTTGCCACATTTGGATATGTATCTCTAAAATTCTAAATGTCTTTTGTTATATGATATTTTTTTCAATAATAGATAGCAAAATACAGAAATTTCTCCAAGTACAGCTTATAGGTATGCCCTTCCATGAAGATTTCACTATGTGGTTCTCAAACTGCAGATAGGCCATTTTTCAAAGGCTGGTGTTAAGGTTTCTCACTGTCCTGCATCTGCCATGCGGATGTTGGGATTTGCTCCTATTAGAGAAATGCTGGATTCTGGTGTTTGTGTCTCCCTTGGTACAGATGGAGCACCAAGCAATAATAGAATGAGCATTGGTATGCTTCAGAACCCTCACAAACATTTTTACGAGCATGTCTGAGTTTGGATCATAAAGGTTTCACTATGGAGCCTAATTGACTATTCTTACTCTGTTTTGACCAAATAATTATCTCATGTCCACTTTATAGAATGATTATATTCTTGTGAAGATATTCAATATTTTTTATTAAAATGTCATCGCTAGAATTTTCACAACCACATTTAACTGTTTTTTTTAAGAAAATGGATTATCAGGTTGTTATCGTGTTATGTAGTTCAGCTGTGCTGTTATGTAAAGAAACACTGAACCAAACGAAAAAATTAAGAAGTGGGAAAAGCATATTTTACTGATTAACCACCAAAATCAATAAAAATATACTGTTTTGGGCATCCATTTGATTAGGTGTGCTTTTTTAACCAAATAAACCAATTCTTCTCCTTTTATTTTAAAGAAGGTGTCAAACAGTTACTGTTGGATCACGCAATTTACATATGCAATTGTACTTTGTACTTCATCCTAGGCAATACCCACCTTATATCTTTGAAATTTTGATATCCTGTGGTTAATTTTACATTGACTACCTTGGTCTGTACAGTGGATGAGATGTACTTAGCATCCCTAATTAACAAAGGTCGTGAGGCATACATCAGTGGAACAACAAACCCAACTGCTCTTCCTGCTGAGACTGTGCTGAAGATGGCTACTATTAATGGTGCAAAAGCAGTTCTGTGGGACAATGAAATAGGTTCGCTAGAGGTTGGGAAAAAGGTGATGCTCCCAATTGCTATTTTGTTCATGTATGGCTCTAAATAACTTTGGTCCATATATTTCAGAGGTTGATAAATCTTATTTTCTTCATCCTAAAGCCATGTGGTTCTTGTTGTACATTTTTTTTTTTGAAGCCAATAGTGGGCTGATTAGCTTACTTTTCCTAGCAAGCTCAGATTCATTTTGACTCCTAAATTATCTGGTTTAGTTGGCCCATGCAAGTATCTTGTTTGTGTAGGCAGACTTGGTTGTGGTGAATCCATTTACGTGGTCCATGGTCCCCTTACATGACAGGTGTGCACTACTATGTTTTATTTATTTCTTAAATGTTTGAATAACTACTATTTTTATGATTGGTTTAGCGTTGGGTCTCATGTGTCAATGTTTTCACTCTGGTACTGTAGAGGTATATCTATAAAGATCTTTGTTTCTGTCTCTACTCCATTTCACAATATTTCTGTACAGTAGCCTGTTATGACCATAATTAGCAAATCTTCTTGTTACCTGATATATGTATAGTTAGGTATCTAGCCATGCTGCTGGCCTTTTGTATCATTGGTTGTTTGGCATAACACTTACCTCTCCGGCTCTGCCTAATGCACAGCATTGCCAACATTGTCTATTGCATGCGGACAGAGAATATTGAGTCTGTTATGTGCAATGGTCGGTGGATCATGAAGGACCATAAAATCATGAATCTTAATGAGGTAATTCACTGCTTCTTTAAGTGTACTTCAATATTGAAATGAACTAAAATGTACACAGAATACTATTTTCCTATTGTCACTCTAAAAATGATGGACACCATAAACTGTTTCATTTCTGTTCCTACTAGTTTTCAACTTCTGACGATAGCTGAAAAGTCAAATGAATACTTGGGCACTAAGCACCAAGTATACTGGTTTGCATGGGGTGTAGCACTGCACAAAGTTCCTTGGCCCTATTTGGTTGGAACCAGCGGCGGAGGCAGGAATATTTTCTAGGTGTGGCGGGTTTATAAAGGTCAAACATGTATAATGTAACTATCAACTATATAAGGACGCACTAAAATATTATTTAAATATGTATATTACTTTGTGATCAACAAATATAACAGAAATCCAAAAGTATTGGCTCTTCTTTGGTTGTGCCATTTTTGATGTCGTATACTCGTATCATACGCCCGGGACCGGCTACCGTGCCGGCGCCGACTACCGAGTCGCCGCCTCCTGCCTCTGCACTTGACACAACACCGTTTCTAAGCCTGGCTAGTGCACCGGCATCCGCCTCGCTGATCGCCGCCTGCCTGCCTCTGCACTTGACACACCCCCGTTTCTGATTTGCGATAGGTGTCTTTAGGAAATACGTACCGTCGGGCGATTGAAACCTGGAGCTAGCATCCGATCCATCAACCAGGAAGACCAACGAGACTTCTAGCTTCCTTCCGTGGACCGTGGGCTCTTGAGATTGGCCCATGAGATACCAGGCCAGCCGCAAAATACATCTGTACATCAGCCATGTATACTATTTCACGTATATACACATGATATACTAGTATTTTGTATAAACTTTAGGTATGGTGGCCGCCAAACCTTGCCATACAGCTGCCTCCGCCCATGGTTGGAACCCTGCTAAGCATCTCCTAGGCTCCCGGCCCAGGCAACAATCTTAGGACCTGTTTGGTTCCCACCCTAGGAAACGTGCCTCAGCCAGGCATCAACACCAGGCGAACGCCTGGGGTCAGATGCAGGCATGCAGCTGCCTGGCGTCCCTCGCCAGGTGAGGGTGGCAACCAAACAGCCCCTGACTTCCAGCCCAAGTAATGCTGGATAAGTTCCTAAGATCTCTGAAGATCAAAAACTTCAAATCTCAGCCATTTTTGTTGACTAAAAATTTATGTATTGTTTTTCATGACCGCAGACTATGCCTGTACCTTTTTTTTTTTTTCTTTTTCCTTTTTTTGAGACACCCGTAGACGCCCCTGTAGATATACCACTGATGCTATCACACGTCTGTTTCTTTGTGGTCCAGGAGGAGGCAATTTCTTCAGCTGTGAAAAGAGCGAACGACCTCCTTGCGCGAGCTGGCATCAATCTCCCCAGACGGATGAACTACGTATAGTTATTCTCTTGCCATTTCGTCATGTATGGCCAGTTGCCACCATGCCGCTAATTGTAGTACCTTGCATGCTGGCCCGGACGCTGGGCCGGCAGGATTGGTACTTTGTACTACGACTAGTCTTCCACTTCTTTGGAGTAGCTTGCAGGATCGTAGCCATGACTTCATTTTCTACGAGTGTTGAATCGAAAATAATGTGCATTTGTACGTGTGGCTTCTGTAATAAAAGCATCATGGAAGTCTCGAACTGTATCAACAGTAAAAAATAGAATTATAGTGGAGCATGTTTTTCAATGTGATGCTGAAAGTTTACCATTTGGTGCCTCTGCCTCCTTAACATGTCTATGCTGTGTCTATGAATACAGAAAATGTTCATGCTCACAGTTTCTTCTTTTTTCGTTATATCACTAGCAAACATATTTGTGCGTAAATGGGACATACAGCTTATTGTAAGATCATTTTGACAACCCGTGGCTTGGAGATTTAATTAACAATCGTGTCTTGAAATCAAACTCCCAATTTGTTATGGAATGGGCGATGGATCATGGAAACGCTTCATATTTCAATTCGGTCCTGTTTGGTTGGGCGTTCGTGGTGCGTTTGAGCCAGGAAAGCGAGAAAAGCGGGAAATCATATCCCGAAGGCAACTTCGGGGGAAGTTGGTTTCTTCACCGTAGGATTGATTTGTTGAGATTCGTGCTATGCCTCAACCACGCCTGAGGGATGCCCAGCCTAAATCTTTTGGGGTTTTGCCTCACGTTCAGCCAATCTATCGGCTCCATCTCTTCTCTTCCCGTTTGCCGACACCTGACCATCTCCTGGCTTATCTTCTTAGGTTATTTGAATAAGTACCATTACAATTCTGAAAGTTTTAACATATACCATTATAATTCATCTATTTTGAGTCTTACTATTACAATTCTTCGTTTCATCCACGGTGTACGCTTGGGAATGACTTAGGCCCACCTGTAGCCGTATATGGCCACCAAGTGTTTGTCTATGGTCTATTTTGCCCTCATCTTCACGGCCATGGTCTTCTTCTTCCTGGCCGGCGACACACCGCCCTCCTCCATGGCCGTCGCCCTTTGCGCGCTCCCCCACCTCGGGCACCCTCCATGGCTGCCGCATCGGGCCAGTCAAGCTGCCGACGGGCTTGCACATGCGCACTGCTGGGCTGCCACCAGACGACCAGGCGGCCGCGCCATGGCCAACGAGTGCCCGAGCTACCACCGGGCAAGCGCACGAGCGGGTCGCCGCGCCGCTGCCGGGCAAGCGCGCGAGCAGGACGCCGCGCTGTCGTCGGGCAAGCGAGCGAGCGGGCCGCCGCGCTACAGCGTCGGGCCACCTTGCGCTCTTGGTCTCCCGCCGCCGCCTTGAAGATGTTCGGCGTCGGCGCGATGCCGAACTCCATGAGCGGCTGCGCCTGGGTTAGCCAGTGCCTGGAGGGTGTGGAGCGGAGCACGCCGCCGAAGGGCTCGTCGGTGGTGAGCAGCGTCAGGAACGAGTTCCTGCCCACCTTCCACAACTCGAACTTTGGCGACGCGCCGTGGGATTCCGAGGATCTCCCAGACTCACTGCGGCGGCGGAGGAGGAAGCGTCCCCATGACGCCATCGATTGACAGTGGCTTGTGCTTGCTTTGGCCGCGTCTTGGATCTGGGCAGCGACAGTGGAGGCAATGCGAGATGGATTCAGGAGGAGAGGAAGCTAGGAAGGAGGGAGGAAGGAGATGACTGATGGGGTCCACACGTCAATGACATAGAGAAAGGTGGAATTGCAGTTTTGTCCATACAAAAATAAGATGACACCGTGTACGTCTGCAGGTGGGACTATGTTATTTCCATGCGTACGCGTATTTAAAAAACGTCCAAGAATTATAAAAGGTAAAATTCAAAACAGGTGAATTGTAACGGTATTTATCGAAACTTTCAGGATTGTAACCAATCCAAATAACCCCTTCATCTTCCCCATCGAGGTTTTCTCCGATTCTCTCTCGTTGTCCCCAACAGCAACTATGGATTCCCACCTGCTAGGTCCGGATCTGGCCAAATCAGCCCTGGTGCTAGCAGATCCGGTGGTCATCTTCGCGGCGCGGCGGTCACGCGTCTCCCCTGCCGGTGCCGCCGCCGCTTGCGTCCGGCAGGTTGCGCGCCGCCTTCTGCCCGAGAGATGGCTCAACGAGGAAGGCACGAAGCTTCGGTACGAGCCGTCCTAGATCATCTCCTTCAACGCCGGGCCGCGAGCATGCCTCGGCGAGGAGATGGCGCTCGTGCAGATGAATACCACGGCGGCGGCCGTGCTGTGGAATTTCACCGTGAGGTGGTGCCGGACCATGTCGTGGATCCGAAACTGTCCTATCACACTTCACATGAAAAATGGGCTTGCCGTCAAGGTTATGAGAAGGGACGGACGGCGCCGTCGTGCGTTTGCTGCTGCTGACTGAACACGTAGGTGCCTGCAGATGCCTAGATTGTGTTCTTTAGAATCTTTTTCTTATTTTACTAGGCCACTAACTTGTGGTTTTATCTAGTAACTGATATTCTATTGGCTGCGAACGATGGATTCTGATCGAATTGTTTGCTACGATTTTATAGCTTGCTTGTGCTGATAGATGCAGTCTTGTGCACTGTGCCGCGTGACTGAAAAAAATAACTGACGCCCTTACGATTTTATAGCCTTGTGAGCTAACTAGCTGAGAGGGGACTTATTGGGCTAAATGTACTTTAGAGTTACCATTTACAAAGAGGCAGGGCACGAACCAGTGATGTCAACTTGTCTGTCAAAGTGTCAAGTGCCTTGTCAAGAGTTTTCTTGCTTGTAAGAAGAAAGATGTTTTGTTTCTTATGTCCAGCTCCATTCAAACATTTTCTTGAGATGGTCACCAATATGAAAATTTCTTGCGCTGATTTGGTTCCAAAGTGTGATTCATTGGTACGAAGTGGAATGTGTTTTTTCTTTTAGTTGTGTGTAAAGCATGAAAAAACTATTGATATGCAAAAATAACTACACATAATGGATTTCCAATCTTGAAATGTGAGTTAGAGCATCTCCAAGACTTCTTTAAATCCCTCCTAATCCTTAGTTTTTAGAAAGATGAGAAAAAAACGCTCTCCAACAACTCCTAATTCTTCCTCCTAAAATATACGCACTTGATAAATCCCACCCCGTTGCGCGTAACTCTGCGCGGCTCCTCCATCGCGCATATCCAGTTCTCCCACGCGGTGTCCATCTTCGTGGGCCTTCTTTTGTCGGGACCAGTTCATGGGAACGCCGTTCTCGATCGAGCCAGATAGCCGCGCCTAATCGCCTCTCGAGTGAATTATTCAGACTCCGATCACGATGACCGGCAACGCCATGGCCACGGCTGCGATGGCGCCGGCGAGTGCGCCCCCGGTGGTGCCTGCTGGCGTGGCGGCGCCGGTCGGGGCCTGCGGGCTAGGAGGCGCCGGCGGGGGCGTGCCCGGGCCGACGATCTGGACGACCATCCTCTGGCCACGCTCGCAGTGGCCGGACTCGCCGCTGATGAAGTAGATGGGGCCCGGGTGGTCCAGGGCCACCTCTGTGTCGCTGTTGTTGGAGAAGAAGATGGGGTGCGACGCGGCATTGTCAGAGAAAGTACCGTCGAGTCGGCCTCTGTCACCACCATCACCGAGTCCTCCTTGTACTTGAAGTCTGCACGCGGCATGGACCATGCATGAGTTGGCGGCGATCGAGATTGATTAATGGTGTTTGCCAGATTGATCCAAGAGAACCAACGAACGAATGGGAATGGACCTGTCTCTTACGGACGAGGTCGCCGACTGGTTGTACCTGCCGCTGTAACACCCCAGGTGTTTGGCTTCCACATTTGCACTGCATTTCATGAACATGAGCATCATGCATCCCTTTGTGAACTTATAGCACATGAAACATAAATTCAAACATTGCAACGTGTTGTAGATTTCATGTGTGTTGTTCTTTATGAAATGTAAAGTGTGCAACGCTTAATGCAACATGTGCCACTCACTTAGTAAAACAAGGTTAGTTAGTGCTATGCAACACAATCATGAAATATGTGAAACATGACTATGAAACATTTGCAACATTTCTTGTGTTTTTCATCGCTTCAAAGTATACCTTGATTGATTCTTGTGTGACCAATGCATGGTGTGGCTAGGAATGCGTGTAAGTAACTTAGTTATACTTAGAATGTCATTAGGAACAATGTTCATGTTGATCATTTTGCCTAATTAGGTTTCCAAGTCATGGTTGACCAATTTGGACCCCTAAAGCTCCCGTGTTTGACTGTTTAAAAAGTGTGGCTTAGGATGTTTGCATATGTCTGAGCAACCTAAAGCAAAGATGTAGGGAATTATATAAGGAACAAACTTTGTTTAGAAGCCATCTCATGAAAATGTGCACAACATGTTCAAAAAGGACCCACAAGTCAGTTTTGAGATCTATGTTGAAACTCGGAAAATTTTCTAAGTCCGAAACCGGTTTTCGCTTTCTTGTGTCGATGTTTGGAGCATTGTATCTCACAAACCAAGCCGAACCAGCTCGTGCTCCAATTGTGAAAATTGTAGCCCGCATGTAGATCTCCATCTTTGTTAACTACGACATGAGCTCGATCAAGACGGTTTAGGAGTTTGAGCACGCCGAAAACTCGTCGTCGGCCGGTTGATTGCGAGCCCGATGGCCGTCTCCGTCAAAGCCGAGTGGCCGACCGCCTCAGCCGTCATTGCCGCGTGTACACGCTGCGTGGAGGCCGTGACGTCGGCGTTGGCCCCACCGGTCGGTCATCGCGGACACCTCAACGCCACGCGCCCATCACTCGTCTATTTGCTTCGCCGCTGTGGCGTCCGCTTCGCTCCCCACGCCAACCCAGCAGCAACCGCCCGCCATTGCCGCTCCTCGCTTCATGTCGCCGAAGCTCGCGAACCACCGCAAAAGCGCGATCGCCATCTCGCCAGCCGACTCCACCGTAGCTCGCTCTACCTTCTCCACCTCCTAGCTGCGCCTGTCGTGTTTGGGTAAGGTCGCATGACCATTTCGCGCCATCGCCATGGGCGTGACCTCGCCGAGCTAGCGCTGTCGTGGGCCGGCCGCCTCCGCGCCTTTACGCCTCTTCTAGTGCGCGCATGGGGAACCGTAGGAGCCGAGTGTCTACCTCAAAGGCATAGTCTTCGGATTCGCCGCCGTTGAGCCGAACACACCGCCGCACGCCAGGCGCCATGGCCGAGCCGCCGAGCCCGTGGGTCGGGTACTTAGGGGTCGGTAAAGTTGGTGGTTAGGTGTCAATCGACGCGTAAGATTGAGGCGGTCACGAGGTGCCGCCATCGTCGCCGGAGAAGCCGCCGTCGGCGAGCTCCACCGGATTCCCGTCGCATGCGAGCCGCCTTCGCTTTGTTGTGACCATGGGGTCGGTGACGACACCGGTCCCACACGTCGCTGGTCGTTGTTCTTAAAGATAGTTTCGGGCTTTACAGATTTGAATGCAATGTTGTAAAATCCATATCTTGAGTTTAGTAGATCCAAATTGAGTACTTCCAATTTTGTTAGACTCACTGTTAGGTCTAGTATTTAAGAAAAATATATCTTGAGCATTTTATGTAGAAATTTTGGGTGAATTAAATAGGAACTTGAAAAGTGTTTTTGAATGCATGCAAACTTGTTTAAATCATATCTTGAGTTTCTGTGATCCAAAAATTATGAAATTTTGTGGGTGAGCTAGTCTTGTATAGTAGAAGCTCTGGTTAAAATTTGAGAGTCATTGCATGTGTAGTTTTTGAGTTATAGATTTTCCTTTTATCATCAGGTAATTCTTGTGTAAATTTTAGTAATTTATTTATGAATCCAATGGCCATGAAAATTGGTAGGTAGTATCCTAGTACCCTAAGGATGCTAGGAAAAATATGAAATCTGTTGCTTGACACTTTTCATTAGGGTTTCCTAATTATGCCATTTTAAGCCATTATGCCTTGTCATTTTTGTGTAGGCTTTTCTACTTGCTCAAATGGTGTGAAATTTTTATGGTAGTCTACTTAGAGCATGTAGTGTCTACTGTAATTTTTGTAGAATTAATGGGGCAGTTTTCATATAGGTTTACTATTTCCCCTAATTAATTAAATAAATTAAGAAAGGTATTAAAAGAAATGTTTTGGTAATGGACATCCTACTTTCTGGTGTTCTTAGGATATGTGTGATAAGATAGTAAAGTTGGTTTTGTCTAATTATATGTTTACATCATAAGTTGCTAATTATTTGTTGGCATTATGTTCCTCTGGACAGATCTGGGGACTTTGGAAAGTTCCCCATGATAATGTGGTTTTCTGTGCTTGTGTTGAATACAAAAGTTGTAGGTAACTTATGTATCTAGCTCCTGTCAAAATTTGAGGGCATTTGGCCCAGTAGTTTAGAAACTACAGCTGTTTAAAGTTAGGTTGCAGTTTTTGCTGATTCTCTGCCTTGTGTGGATAGACTTCTGTTGATTGATGAATTCGACCTGGTAAAGGTTTGAATCATGCTTTGAGGTCTAAAAATGAATTGTAGACAATTTCATAAGCATTCCAGATTGTCTTGTTTCATGTCATTTGGAATTATACATCTCCAGTTATGGCTAGTTTAATGTACCGATATATATAGTCTTCAATTGCTGAAATATACATGCTTGATTGAATGTGTTGCAACGTAATCGTTAATTGTTTGGAGGTTAGCCTAACTTGAGAATATGCTTAGGTGCAGGTGCTAGGTCATTAACTGAAGATGAGCAATTATACATTAGGTTGTATAAACTTGGTAAGTAAAGTGATTTGAATAGGGCTTAAGTTGAAATATGCAAACTACAATGAACATGTGCATTCCCGAGCATCCCCGACATTCGTACATGTGCATCCATGATATTTATCTTATGCATTCATGCAATAGGTGTGCCGGAGGGAGTGACGTTGTTGGAGTTCGAGGGAGCCAACCAGGAGGAGGAGCCCGAGGTGCAGGAAGTCGAAGAAGCGTACCGTCGCCGAGGAGTTGCCCGAGTGCCCCGATCACCTGACCTTCCTCTTTCCCGAAAGGCAAGCCCGGAGCATTATAAGTCTCCCATGTCTTTACAAATATATTGAGTATCTTTATTGTTGATGATGCATTAAGTATAGGAATTGGTTGGAACCAATTGCTGCATTATATATCCCTCCTTGTCCAGATATCGTGACCGAATCCTATTTAAGTTCGTGAACGGGTTAAATGCTTAGCCATGCTTAGTGCGGTAGAAGTCGGGTGATTTGCCACCGCGAGATTTAGGATGAGGTGGATCACGGTTGGCTATATTTGCTATCGTGGAAAAGAACCATGGGAATAATGAATTAAGACCCAAGGAGTCTTGTGTAGGTTTGAACATAGTGACTCCGTCTCGTGTCGCTTAAGGACCCATATCAGACGTCCTCATGTCATGTTGAACGCACCTAACACTTAGTCGGGCGGATAAGTCGTTCCGACCGCCGGGGCCGAGTAGCTCAACTCAGGCCGGGAACCGTGGGGGTTGGATGCATTTCGGAGGTAGTAAGGATGTGCGGAGAGCTATTGGCATAAGTCCAAGGGGAGTCGGATTTGAGATCCTGCATTTCCGGCAGCAGAGTGGTTCTCTCGAGAATGCAGGCAGCCGGACCCGCGTCTTTTCTGTTACTTTTCTCCCGAGTTGTACCAAAGGTGACTTGTTTACGACTCTCGACGGGGAAGCAGTGGTTTGTGTTAGGAATACCCTCCATTTGGATAGGAATCGATTGAATCGCCGCCTCTCCGGATAGTGAGAACTTGACTTGAGCAATGGCAACGTAGATTCAATTAATTTAACGATATGGTTAAATGGATAATGATGATGATGACGATAATGTTGCCGAGAATTATACCTGCTATGGTTATTAATGTTTGCATATTAATCAAGTGGTTGATTAGTACAGGTGCTAATATAGATGACAAAAGTTAATGGCTTAAAGTCACCGCTAGTTCAGATAAAAGTTAATCATTATTATATATGCTTTTATGCAAATGGAAGTGTCACCAGATCCACTAAATAAAGCTATGCATGATCCTTGGTGTCCTTTATTTTGGTTTCCGTCGGGTAAGTCTAGTGAGTACATTCCCTGCACTCGTGGTTTATTCCTCTTGTTGCGAGATGACCTTCTCTATCGTGGATTCTCGTAGTATTGTCTCCACCCGGCGGGTGACGAAGACTAGATCACGGGCATGATCTCCTTTTATCTTACCCGAATGCTTTTGTGGGATGTGATCAGCAAACCGGTAATCGGTATTGAACTCGTGTGTGTGAGTTAAACTATTTGCTTCCGCTATGTTACAAGACTTGTTTTGTAATAACGATGACTCGTGTTGATGTAATCTATTTGCGTAACGTCTGCTGAATTGTTGTAACGCACGATATGTTATGTTGAATTATCGTGATCTTGGTTGTATGCAAGTTGGTTTGAAATCCGTCGTGATTTCGGGTTGACTAATGGTTTATATGGGCGCAAGTTCGAGAATTTGATCGTTTTGCCATTGTTTTCGTACTTGTACTCTTATAAATTGGTCGGTTCTCTGCGATGATACCGGCATCGAGCTAGATTCAACGTTAAACATGTCATACGGGTATTTAAAAACAAAGCTTTTGTTGCGAAAACTGGTTTATAACTTATAGTTATATGTAAGTGTTCAAAATCCGAAATTTTATAGTGTACCCGTTGATCACATCCTTTGTAGCCCACTTAAGGATTTTAGGTGGCTTATATAATTACTAACTTTGGGAAATGATTGTTTCTAGTTTCGTTGTCCATGCGGCGTGTTATTGCATGGGTGCCATTCGCTTGAATGGTAATGTTTGGATCATTTGCCTCACGCCTGTGTAAGGGTGAGTTAGAGAGCATGACCGCCCAACCGCGTCGGTCTAGGGGAGAGTAGTTGTGGTTGCTCGTGATACCTACATGTTTAATCATGTATCTATGAGAGTACTTAATTGTGGGTATCTCTGTCGAAGTAGTCTGTGATATTAGAGTATATACATCCGGGATGTATGTATGAAAGTATTTAGTTTAATGCTTGCTTTTATGCCTTTTTAGGGAATTATCGGGCTGAAATGAAATTTTTCTGCAGGTACACTAACAACGATCGTTGTAGATCGACTAGCTACCGTATCACGAGAGAACGTATGTATGCCACCGTATATTTCGCTAGCCTTTAAATTTTATTTTTGGTATGTGAGGACGCACGGATCGTGCATGCATCATGTTCAATCATACATGGCATTTCTTGCATTTCTCCCTCCTTTAAAATTGATGGTCTCGAATAATTAAATTTGTATCCCTTAAATGATTCTCCCTTACGTTGTAACTTTTGCTACAGATGGCGCAATTTAAACATGCTTGCGTCGTAAGTCCGCTGGAGGCAGGCACCTCGTCACCGCTTAGCTCCTCGTGAGCCCCGCCCCGAGCCTACCGAGGAGGAAAGGCCGAAAGCGAGCTAGCCGGGTGATCGCCGAGAGGATCTGCAGATTCAGCAGCGTTTGGAGCAAGTCACGCAGAACGGGATCAAGAGAACCGGAGGTTCAGAGGTTGTGATTGCTCACCGAATCGTGGAGCGTATATGTTGGTTCACATGCTTGAACCAACGGAATGAAGCCTGCACGAGGAGAATGTCTTTGAGAGCCTTGCGATGTAGAACTCGAGCGTTAGGTTGGCGGCCGCAGTAAGGGTACAATGACAATCTTCATGAGGAGGTTCACCTGTTATTACAATCGCCTTCACCCTCTCCCGCCACCGATGAGGATGAGATGGGTTCCGTGTCATCATGGTGAAGGTGATGACGTTGAGATTAATGGACTCAAGACGTTCCACATGATGAGGAGGAAGATGAGGAGTTAGAGCACGCTAGTGATGAAGATGGAGGAGAGATCTTCGACATCGACTCGAGGACGATGCGTGAGTTAGCTTAATACTTAGCTAATAATACTGGAGCTAGTCTTTTGTTGATCCTCGTGCATGAACGAGTAGCTTTGTAATAAGTTAATCGTTGGGATGTAATATCGAACCTTAAGTTATCTTTTTTGTCGCTTTGGAACCCCGCTTTGATGTAACCTATTGAACATGTTATGCTCCGCATATTTGAGCCTTTGCCAAGTTCCGTCTATGCGGGCTATCTATCTCATTGTTTGGTTAAGTTCATCGCCTTAATGTGTCAATTGATGCGCTTGAGAAGTTGTGTGATTATGATGAATGATTGTGCCTCTGTGATAGTATAAGTTCATTTCCTCCATTGAGTCGGTGTGGCATAATTATACAATTCATCTACAAATTTCCACATCATCGATTGCTCATTGGCTATACATTTTGCAGATGGCTTACAATCTTCGTCATGGTCGTAACCATGGAGATGAGGAGCAAACACCTCCTCCACCACCACCCACCCACACCGGTGAGCTAATGCAGAGGGTCGTTGAAAGTCGCCGCATGCTAGCCGAGGCTATGCGCCCGAGATGGCAAACCGTGAGGATCGAAATGTCCACCAAGGACCGTAACCAAATCAATCTGTTGATTTCAAGGTTTTCCTTGACACGAAAACCCCGATCTTCAAGGAGGTGAGGAGCCTCTGCAAGGTGATGAGTGGTTGAATACTCGAGCGAAGTTCCGCTGCCCGCTTGACCGAGGTGTCAAGATCGAGTACGATCTCACCAGCTTGTATGGGCCATTTGGTATTTGGTGGAGCCATCATCGGTCCACTATGCCCGCTAATGCCCAAATTACTTGGGATCAGTTCAAGTCTGCTTCAGGGAAATTATATTCCTCCTGGTCTCATGGCGATCAAGCATCTGAGTTTATGAAGTTAACCCAAGGGAACAAGAGCTTGAACGAATACTGCGGGCTTTCAATAACCTTGCAAGGTACGCCACGGAGTTTGTGGACACCGATGCCAAGAAAATCGCAAGTTTCAAGCGGGGACTGAGCCCCAAACTTATGAAGACCATGGGAAATTGCAAGTGTGCGCATTTCAATGAGTTTGTTAGTGATGCTCTAGCCCAAGAGAACAACAATGCTGTGTATGCTGCTTCAAAGAGTCAAAAGAGCCTATGAGGCGAGTGCCTCACAATCCAAGGCTCCCGCCACACATAAGGCTCCATTCCGGCCCACGGCATCGCCACCGCTAAGTTTCGCCACCGCAGAAGAAGAATCCAGGGAGGACTGGATTTCGCAAGGCTTTTACGGTTGCTCTTCCAAAGGGCACTACCAGTCAAGGAAGCTCCAATGTTCCGCCAAGCAATATGCCATGCTCGAATTGCAACAAGACCGGCCACTGGGCGAGGAAGTGTCCTTACCCTAAGAAGAATTTCAATCAAGGTGGCCAGGTGAACTATACAAATGTTGCTGATATTCCTTCGGGGGAGGCAGTCACTGTCGGTAAGTTTCTGGTTGATCAACACCCCGCAGTTGTACTATTTGATTCGGGTGCTTCACATTCTTTTATTAGTCCCGCATTTGCATCCAAGTTTGTGCAGAAAACATACACTGTTGAGGGTGAGGGTTATTGTATTAGGGCTGCCAGTGGTACCATCCCCACCAAGCTCGTAGTAGGGGTACAACTTGAGATAGAGGGACGAAGTTATCAAGTTGATCTGGTAGTTTTACCGGGCCGGGTATCGATGTGATATTGGGAATGGATTGGATGAGCAAGCACGGGTGCTTATTGATACATCGACTAGAGTAGTCATGCTCGAGATCCCGATGAATCGGGAAGGTTTTCTAGTGCAACTACCTAGGGACATCAATCTTTCTTGTGCGGCTAATGCGGTGCAAGCAAAGGCTATGGCAAATATCCCGGTAGTGTGTGACTTTCCGGATGTTTTTCCCGAGGAATTGCTCGGATTACCTCCGGATCGGGACGTAGAGTTCAAGATAGAGTTGCTACTGCACAAAGACCCATATCTAGAAGACCTTATAGAATGCCTCCCAACAAACTAGTTGAACTTAAGATCCAGATTAAGTGAACTTTCTGTAAAGGCCTTATCCGTCCTAGTTCATCGCCATGGGGTGTCCAACTATCTTTGTGAAGAAGAAGGATGGAGTCACTACGCATGTGTGTAGATTATAGGCCTTTGAATGCGAGTCACAATTAAGAACAAGTACCCTCTGGCGGATAGACATCTTGTTTGATCGGGTTGTCTAAAGCAAAAGTCTTTTTCCAAGATTGATTTGAGGTCCGGTTATCATCAAATCAAAATTCGCCCTGAGGATGTCTCAAAACCGCATTCTCTACAAGATATGGTCTGTATGAGTATCTGGTTATGTCGTTCGGATTGACCAATGCCCCGGCACATTTCATGTATCTAATGAATTCGTGTTTTATGCCTCGAGTTGGACAAATTTGTGGTGGTATTTATAGATGATATCTTGGTCTATTTCGAGAATGAAGAAGATCATGTTGAACATTTGCAGTGGTTCTCACTAGATCTGCGTGAACACAAGCTTTATGCAAAGTTCAAGCAAATGTGAATTTTAACCCATAAAGTACCGCTTTCTCGGGCATGTGTTGTCCGATGGTGGAATTATGGTGGATCCCACCAAGGTGCAAGAAGTGTTAGACTGGAAGGCTCATTTCGGTGCATGAGGTTCGAGTTTTCGGGTTTGGCGGGCTATTATCGCCGCTTCATCCCGATTTCTCTAAAATAGCCAAGCCTATGACTCGGTTGTCGCTGTAGAAAGACACGAGGTTTGTCTCGGACTTCCGAGTGTGATGCGCTTTCCATACCCCGCGAACTCTTCTAACATCGGCTCCCGGTTTTGGCACAACCGGATATTGAGAAACCTTTTGATGTGTATTGTGATGCATCGCATTGGCTTAGGAGGTGTTCTTATGCAGGAGGGTAGGGTCATTGCTTATACCTCTCGCCAACTTCGGAAGCATGAGGTGAATTATCCTACGCATGACTTAGAACTCGGCCGCAGCTTGTTCATGCTTTGAAAGCCGGAGACATTATTTGCTTGGTAATGTGTGCAACATCTACACCGATCACAAAAGTCTTAAGTACATCTTCACTCAACCCGAGTTGAATATGCGTCAACGAAGATGGCTCGAGTTGATCAAGGATTATAATCTCCAAGTGCACTATCATCCCGGCAAGGCAAACGTCGCTGCGGATGCCTTGAGCAGAAATCACATTGTCACTCTTTGATTGAAGGTGATTGTCATTTGTCACGGCTCTCGCATCCCGCAATCCTTCACAACATCACATCGGTTGTACTACTGCAAAGTAGAATTATTGAGCTACAAAAGACCGATCCGTGTGTATTCCACATCAAGCGCAAGATGAAAGAACAAGAAACCAAACATTTTCGGGTAGATGAAAATGACGTGTTATGGTTCAAGGATAGGTTAGTGGT
This sequence comes from Miscanthus lutarioriparius, assembly GCA_904845875.1. Classification (NCBI taxonomy): domain Eukaryota; kingdom Viridiplantae; phylum Streptophyta; class Magnoliopsida; order Poales; family Poaceae; genus Miscanthus; species Miscanthus lutarioriparius. Next base: position 29,355,505 of record CAJGYO010000015.1, read on the forward strand.
TCCAAGGATAGAGAGCTTAGAGATCAAATCATATCTCAAGCACATTCCTCTAAATTATCTATTCATCAAGGCAGTAGTAAAATGTATCATGATTTGAAGCCTCGTTATTGGTGGACCAAAATGAAGAAAGAGATCGCCGCTTATGTGGCTAGGTGTGACACTTGTTGTCGAGTTAAAGCTGTACACATGAAGGGCGGATTACTTGACCACTATCTATTCCAGTTGGAAATGGGAGGAGATAAGTATGGATTTTATTGTTGGACTCCCTACTACTCAGAGGAATTTTAACTCTATTTGGGTGATTGTAGACCGTCGACTAAGTCTCGCACACTTCATTCTGTCCGCATTGATTTCGTCCGATTGATTATCTTTGAGTTGTACTTCAATCGATAGTCCGTCTTCATGGAATCCTCGACTATTGTATCTCGATAGAGGACCACAGTTCCTTCGCTTCGCTTTTGGGAGCACTTACATGGATTATTAGGAACTAAGCTAGTAAGAAGTTCTCGCCTATCATCCGCAAAACCAATGGACAAACTGAGCGGGTGAATCAAATCTTAGAAGATATGTTGAGAGCCTGTGTCATCTCAGCGAAGGGTTCATGGGAAAAATGGTTGCCCCTAGCTGAATTCTCGTACAATAATAGTTATCAAGAAAGCATCAAGATGGCACCGTTTGAAGCTTTGTATGGCCGGAAGTGTAGAACCCCGTTGAACTGGGTAGAAGCCGGTGAAAGGAGATATTATGGAATTGAGTTTGTTCAAGAAGCCGAAGAACAAGTCCGTACTATCCAAACTCACATGGCTGCCGCACAAGCTAGGCAGAAAAGTTATGCTGATCGACGTAGAAAACCTATTGAGTTCGAAGTTGGAGACTTCGTTTATCTGAAGGTTTCACCTATGAAAAGTGTCCAACGCTTCGGTGTGAAGCGAAAGCTTGCGCCGAGATATGTCGGCCCATTTCAAATCATTGGACAAAGTGGAAAGGTAGCATACAAGATTCAATTACCCCCTGAGATGAGTGCTATCTTCAACGTCTTTCACGTATCACAGTTGAAGAAATGTCTTCGTGTCCCTGAAGAGCGTGTTCCACTGGGGGATATCGCGTTAGAATCTGATTTGACTTTTGAAGAAAAGCCGGTTCGAGTGATTGACACTCGTGAGCGAGTGACTCGGAGTCGGGTGGTCAAGTTCTACAAAGTCATGTGGAGTAATCAGGGTAGTGAACGCGATGCAACATGGGAAAGGGAAGACTATTTAAGGGATGGTTATAAGGAATTCTATCAACAATGGTACGCTTTTCAAATCTCGGACGAGATTTTATATAAGGGGAGGGCTGTAACACCCTGTGTGTTTGGCTTCCACATTTGCACCGCACTTCATGAACATGAGCATCATGCATCCCTTTGTGAACTTATAGCACATGAAACATAAATTCGAAACATTGCAACGTGTTGTAGATTTCATGTGTGTTGTTCTTTATGAAATGTAAAGTGTAACGCTTATTAAGTGCAACATGTGCCACTCACTTAGTAAAACAAGGTTAGTTAGTGCTATGCAACACAATCATGAAATATGTGAAACATGACTATGAAACATTTGCAACATTTCTTGTGTTTTTCATCGTTTCAGTGTATACCTTGATTGATTCTTGTGTGACCAATGCATGGTGTGGCTAGGAATGCGTGTAAGTAACTTAGTTATACTTAGAATGTCATTAGGAACAATGTTCATGTTGATCATTTTGCCTAATTAGGTTTCCAAGTCATGGTTGACCAATTTGGACCCCTAAAGCTCCTGTGTTTGACTGTTTAAAAAGTGTGGCTTAGGATGTTTGCATGTCTGAGCAACCTAAAGCAAAGATGTAGGGAATTATATAAGGAACAAACTTTGTTTAGAAGCCATCTCATGAAAATGTGCACAACATGTTCAAAAAGGACCCACAAGTCAGTTTTGAGATCTATGTTGAAACTCGGAAAATTTTCTAAGTCTGAAACCGGTTTTCAGTTTCTTGTGTCGATGTTTGGAGCATTGTATCTCACAAACCAAGCCGAACCAGCTCGTGCTCCAATTGTGAAAATTGTAGCCCGCATGTAGATCTCCATCTTTGTTAACTACGACATGAGCTCGATCAAGCACGGTTTAGGAGTTTGAGCACGTCGAAAACTCGTCGTCGATCGGTTGATTGCAGGCTCGATGGTCGTCTCCCACAAAGCCGAGTGGCCGACCGGCCTCAGTCATCATTGCCTGATAATTACGCCTGTGGAGGCCGTGACGCGGCGTTGGCCCCACCGGTCGGTCATCGCGACACCTCAACGCCACGCGCCCATCAGCTCGTCTATTTGCTTCGCCGCTCGCTTCGCCTTCACCACGCCAACCAAGCAGTACCGCTCCGCCATTGCCGCCTCGCTTCGCCGCCGCCGAAGCTCGCGAACCACAAAGAAAAGCGATCGCCATCTCGCCAACGACTCCGCCGTAGCTTCGCTCTACCTTCTCCACCTCCTAGCTGCGCCGCTCGCAGTGCTTGGGTAAGGTCGCGAGCGACCATTTCCGCCATCCATCGCCATGGGCGTGACCTCGCCGAGCTAGCGCCGTCGTGGCCGGCCGCCTCCGCTCCTTATCGCCTCTTCTAGTGCGCGCATGGGGAACCGTAGGAGCCGAGTGTCTACCTCAAAGGCATAGTCTCTCGGATTCGCCGCCGTTGAGCCGAACACGGCCGCGGCGCGCGCCGGCGCCATGGCCGAGCCGCCCGAGCTCCGTGGTCGGGTACTTAGGGGTCGGTAAAGTTGGTGGTTAGGGTGTCAATCGACGCGTAAGATTGAGGCGGTCACGAGGTGCCGTCATCGTCGCCGGAGAAGCCGCCGTCGGCGAAGCTCCACCGGATTCCCTCGTCGAGCGAGCCGCCCTCTGCTTTGCTTGCTGCTGACCGGTAGGGTCGGTGACACCGGGTCCCACACGTCGCTGGTGTTGTTCTTAAAGATAGTTCGGATTTACAGATTTGAATGCAATGTTGTAAAATCCATATCTTGAGTTTAGTAGATCCAAATTGAGTACTTCCAATTTTGTTAGACTCACTGTTAGGTCTAGTATTTAAGAAAAATATATCTTGAGCATTTTATGTAGAAATTTTGGGTGAATTAAATAGGAACTTGAAAAGTGTTTTGAATGCATGCAAACTTGTTTAAATCATATCTTGAGTTTCTGTGATCCAAAAATTATGAAATTTTGTGGGTGAGCTAGTCTTGTATAGTAGAAGCTCTGGTTAAAATTTGAGAGTCATTGCATGTGTAGTTTTTGAGTTATAGATTTTCCTTTTATCATCGTGTAATTCTTGTGTAAATTTTAGTAATTTATTTATGAATCCAATGGCCATGAAAATTGGTAGGTAGTATCCTAGTACCCTAAGGATGCTAGGAAAAATATGAAATCTGTTGCTTGACACTTTTCATTAGGGTTTCCTAATTATGCCATTTTAAGCCATTATGCCTTGTCATTTTTGTGTAGGCTTTTCTACTTGCTCAAATGGTGTGAAATTTTATGGTAGTCTACTTAGAGCATGTAGTGTCTACTGTAATTTTTGTAGAATTAATGGGGCAGTTTTCATATAGGTTTACTATTTCCCTAATTAATTAAATAAATTAAGAAAGGTATTAAAAGAAATGTTTTGGTAATGGACATCCTACTTTCTGGTGTTCTTAGGATATGTGTGATAAGATAGTAAAGTTGGTTTTGTCTAATTATATGTTTACATCATAAGTTGCTAATTATTTGTTGGCATTATGTTCCTCTGACAGATCTGGGGACTTTGGAAAGTTCCCCATGATAATGTGGTTTTCTGTGCTTGTGTTGAATACAAAAGTTGTAGGTAACTTATGTATCTAGCTCCTGTCAAAATTTGAGGGCATTTGGCCCAGTAGTTTAGAAACTACAGCTGTTTAAAGTTAGGTTGCAGTTTTTGCTGATTCTCTGCCTTGTGTGGATAGACTTCTGTTGATTGATGAATTCGACCTGGTAAAGGTTTGAATCATGCTTTGAGGTCTAAAAATGAATTGTAGACAATTTCATAAGCATTCCAGATTGTCTTGTTTCATGTCATTTGGAATTATACATCTCCAGTTATGGCTAGTTTAATGTACCGATATATATAGTCTTCAATTGCTGAAATATACATGCTTGATTGAATGTGTTGCAACGTAATCGTTAATTGTTTGGAGGTTAGCCTAACTTGAGAATATGCTTAGGTGCAGGTGCTAGGTCATTAACTGAAGATGAGCAATTATACATTAGGTTGTATAAACTTGGTAAGTAAAGTGATTTGAATAGGGCTTAAGTTGAAATATGCAAACTACAAATGAACATGTGCATTCCCCGAGCATCCACGACATTCGTACATGTGCATCCATGATATTTATCTTGCGCATTCATGCAATAGGTGTGCCGGAGGGAGTGACGTTGCTGGAGTTCGAGGGAGCCAACCAGGAGGAGGAGCCCGAGGTGCGGGAAGTCAAGAAGCAAACCGTCGCCGAGGAGTTGCCCGAGTGCCACGATCACTGACCTTCCTCTTTCACGAAAAGGCAAGCCCTGAGCATTATAAGTCTCCCATGTCTTTACAAATATATTGAGTATCTTTATTGTTGATGATGCATTAAGTATAGGAATTGGTTGGAACCAATTGCTGCATTATATATCCCTCCTTGTCCGAGATATCGACCGAATCCTATTTAAGTTCAGAACGGGTTAAATGCTTAGCCATGCTTAGTGCGGTAGAAGTCGGTGATTTCTGTCACCTGCGAGATTTAGGATGAGGTGGATCACGGTTGGCTATATTTGCTATCGTGGAAAAGAACCATGGGAATAATGAATTAAGACCAAGTGAGTCTTGTGTAGGTTTGAACATAGTGACTCCGCTCGTGTCGCTTAAGGACCGATACGCCAGACGTCCTCATGTCATGTTGAACGCAGCCTAACACTTAGCTGGCGGATAAGTCGTTCGACCATGAAGCCGAGTAGCTCACTCGGTAGGGAACCGTGGGGGTTGGATGCATTCGGAGGTAGTAAGGATGTGCGGAGAGCCATTGGCATAAGTCCAAGGGGAGTCGAGGATTTGAGATCCTGTACTTCCCGGCAGAGTGGTTCTCTCGAGAATGCGTATGCCCGGACCCGCGTCTTTTCTGTTACTTTTCTCCGAGTTGTACCAAAGGTGACTTGTTTGCGACCTCGATGGGGAAGCGGGGTTTGTGTTAGGAATACCCTCAATTTGGATAGGAATCGATTTGAATCGCCGCCTCTCCCGGATAGTGAGAACTTGACTTGAGCAAATGGCAACGAGATTCAATTAATTTAACGATATGGTTAAATGGATAATGATGATGATGACGATAATGTTGCCGAGAATTATACCTGCTATGGTTATTAATGTTTGCATATTAATCAAGTGGTTGATTAGTACAGGTGCTAATATAGATGACAGGTTAATGGCTTAAAGTCACTGCTAGTTCAGGATAAAAGTTAATCATTATTATATATGCTTTTATGCAAATGGAAGTGTCAGCCAGATCCACTAAATAAAGCTATGCATGATCCTTGGTGTCCTTTATTTTGGTTTCCGTCGGGTAAGTCTAGCTGAGTACATTCCCGTACTCAGGGTTTATTCCCTCTTGTTGCAGATGACCTTCTCTATCGTGGATTCTCGTAGTATTGTCTCCACCCGTGGTGATTTAAGACTAGATCACGGGCATGATCTCCTTTTATCTTACCGAATGCTTTTGTGGGATGTGATCAGGAAAACTGGTACTGGTATTGAACTCGTGTGTGTGAGTTAAACTATTTGCTTCCGCTATGTTACAAGACTTGTTTTGTAATAACGATGACTCTGTGTTGATGTAATCTATTTGCGAACGTCTGCGAATTGTTGTAACGTACGATATGTTATGTTGAATTACTGTGATCTTGGTTGTATGCAAGTTGGTTTGAAATCCGTCGTGATTTCAGTTGACTACCGGGTTTATATGGGCGCAAGTTCGAGAATTTGATCGTTTCGGCGATTGTTTTCGTACTTGTACTCTTATAAATTGGTCGGTTCTGTGACAGCCGCCGTCGCTGGCCAGCGGCACGACCCACCCGTCGTCGCCGCCGACCTCGAATGCGGTCGCGTCGGCGTGGCGGCACAGCGCTCAGGCGAGGACGGCGAGGAGGAGCGCGAGCGGACGGAGGTTCGCCATCGCGCGCTAGCTGCCGTGTAGTACACGTGTGTGTTCGGATCAGCTGCGAAGCCGAGAGGAAGCACCCACCAGCTCTCGACTGAGCTCTCTATTGCTACTCTCCGCTTGGTGCTAGCTGGTGCGTTGCGTTGCGTTTGTGCTGGGGGTGGCTGGCGGCCGGCGTTCGTGGAGTTCTCGCCGCGACCTGGATGATCGCACTCTCCCGTGAAAAAAACCAATTTTTATTTTTTAGGAGTGGTTTTTTTAGAAACTGTTGGAGAAACACATCTTTTAACGCTTTCAATACTTTTTTGAGACTGGGGAAACTAAGTAGTTTTAGAAAGAATTTTTAAAGTACTCTTGAAGATGCTCTTAGTATGGAACGGCTCTTTCTTGTTCCTGACTGCGGCTGCCTCTTATATTTTCTTGTGCTTGAAAGACTTCTGTATATCTTGTGATGATTTTTGCAATATTGTGTTGAGGAATTTATGTGTCATCTGTGCTGGCACAATTATGCATATAGCTAACTCTATGCTTATTGGGGTAATAAATGTCAGTTATATGCAATTCTTCTTCATGGTGTCAAGGAGCCACAAGGGCAAGGGGAGCCATGCATGGCGTCTGTTTTTGAAGCCCCCTATATAGTGCTAATTCTTTAATATGTGTTTCGATTGGGAAGAATTTACAAAGTAGATACTATCTGGCTATGACCATATTATCCACTATGTGGCTGACAAACTTACAATTGATGGTGGCATGGTGCCAGCCTGCAGACACAATTGATGTGCGGTGGATCATTTCGAATCACAATGTGTGATGCTATGATGTAGCTATACAAAATCACTTGATGTATTTATCAACCAGGACACACATGATGGGCGCACTTCTTACCAGCTAGAGTTTTGCAGTATCAGTATGTAATCTACCTATTTCTTGTTTCTATTACACTGCAACTTACCCACATAATTCGAACTAATGCCATTGTGTTCTAGAAATTGCAGGTCAATGTGCTCAGTGGACGAAATTACCTCGATTACTCACTCATCCCTGCTTCATTTACTGGCAAACACATAGATTTGGTGCAGGCTGCCAAAGATGAGTAAGCAATATATCAGGTAAAGTTATACTTTTCCAAACATGGTAGGCAATTTGGAGTTGCAAATAAGAACTTTCACACAGATAGTGTTTAGGTCCTTCAAGGTATGTAGTTGGATTAATGCTTATGTGTTCCAAAGGGTGTTGTAATGTGATGTCCACTAAACTTACTGTTTTGGTGGCCATATATGTTTGGAGAGGCTCCGGCGGCTCCGGCTCTGGCTACCACAGCACTACTGTGGAGGAGCCGCCGGAGCACCCAATTGCAGGCTTCTTCGGCTCCTCCTCTTTTCCCGTTAATTTGTGCTGGAGCCGGAGCCGTTTTTTTCGCTGCTACAGGGATCTACAGTGTTGCACAGTGCAGTGGGAGCCGGAGCCATTGGACAAGAGCCCTGCTAAACAGGTTCTAAGCATGGAACATATCAGTTATGAAAGTTGTGTTTTCGGATCATACTAATGCAAGCAAGCACTGGTGATGCCTTAGGGGTTACGAACTTTATGCTTCATATCATGTTGGTATGTTTGTAGGTTACCTTTGTCTTTACATGTAAGTTATTTTCTTAAAATACATGTTGGTTTCTTTGCAGCTTTTGGGCGCAAGAAATTGCTCAAAACAGGAAGGACTTCACCAAAAATCATAGAGGGACACTTTCGCTAGAAGTGAACTCAAATGTTATAAATCGATTACTGTGAAAGTAGACCTTGTTGTCTATTCCATGTTCCATATAATATAAAAAGCGAGCGAATTAGTATTGTTTGCTGTCATAAATCAGCATCTTGTCGTCTCTTCCGTACATAATTTACCACGGACAAAAGTGAATGGAAATGCAACTAACGCTGTCATCTGAAGCAACAATGGACCAAACTTCAATCATTTTATAAACAAGTGGTAGCCGATTAGTATTGTTTGTTTTGGAGTACCAATTTTTGGTCATTACTCCCTCCGTTTTTTTATAAATGTCGTATTTGCCAGTGCTACAGAGACCAAGAAGATGATTAATTATTCTCATTTTCAACAGTTGCCTGATTAATGCTCCAACGATTATCCCTCCATTGCTTCACCTCTCACTTTTGCATGCAAATCGAACGGCTGCTAAAGGCTTCTCCGCACCAGCGAACCGCACGATTGGGGCGTGCCCACACCCGGCCTGCATGCACGATCTTAATGGCGCTTTGTCTTTAACCGAGGAGCGGACACAAATACGACACTTTTTTCCGACGTTTTGCAAAAACGAAATATGACATTTACAAAAAAACGGAGGGAGTATAATATTATAAAATTCATATATTATCTAAAGATGTTCAAGAAAAAATGGTATGAATAGGTACAGTTCATTGTTTTGTAGTGGTCAATAAGTTTCCAAAATATACTTGCGGGGTCAACGCCACATAGGCAGGCACATGGGGCGGGCGGAGGAGAAAAGTACGTGGCATTTTGCCTCCCCAACCAGGCACACGGTGGGACCAGCTTAGAGACAAATCTGGAAGGGACCAACATCAGCGGTGATAAAAATGACTACTCCCTCCGTCTCACAATTCGTTATGGAATGCATCCATGCCAAACTTTTTCAAATTTAATCAGGTGTCTGTTTAGTTCTCAAAATTTTGTAAAATTTTTCAAGATTTCCTATCACATCGAATCTTTGGACACATGTATGAAGCATTAAATATAAATAAAAAATAAAACTAATTACACAGTTTAGACGAAATTTACGAGACGAATCTTTTAAGCCTAATTAGACTATAATTGGACACTAATTGCCAAATAACAACGAAAGTGCTACAGTATTATTTGCCAAAAAAATTCATCAACTAAATAAGACCTAGGTTTGTAGAAAATATGTGCAACATCTATATCTTCAAATAAGTTTATTATGAAAGTATATTCAATAATCTATCTAATAATACTAATTATGTATTATAAATATTAATATTATTTTATATATAATTGGTCAAAGTTAAAAAAACCTGATTTTTGGAGAAGTGAGAACGATTTCTATTTTAGGACACAGAGAGTACCCCCGAAGTTGCCCATTGAAAAACTGCGCTATGAGAAAAGCCCGCCAGACATCCCGTGACCCCACGTTCATCGCGACCGCGCTTCCGCGTTCGATCATCGCCCGCAGTGTTGTTCAGAACGCGCCCCTGTGCCCGTGATTTGGAAACGTGTGGGGGTATTAACCCCTATATCCTTACGGCTAGGCTTGGGCCGACCCGGATCAGAGGGTCCAGTCCGCTAAAAGACGACGCGTGGCCCGGCCAGCCTGTTCAGAGTTCCGCGCAAGGAGTCAAAACAGATTTGGCGATCAAGCAAGATCCTGGTCGGTTAGAATAGGAATCCTTATCCAGCCACCTATGGCAATTGTAACTGACTAGGACTACTTTCCAGATCTGTAACCCTGTCCCCCGGACTATATAAGGCGGGCAGAGGATCCCTCTAAAAAACATCTCTCATTGACATACAGCAATACAATCAGACGCAGGACGTAGGTATACGCCTTCTTGGCGGCCGAACCTAGATAAAACCTCGTATCTGTCTTGCGTCACCATCTTGTTTGTGACTTGCGCATCTGTCTGCCGACAATCTACTACCTTGGGCATACCCCTAGGTAGACTGTCGACCATATTTCGTTGACAGTGGCGCACTAGGTAGGGGGTGTGCGTACTGCTCTCCAAGCGAACAAGATGGTCATCATCCCTGGCTCCATGGCTACACCGAATGGCCTCACGTTCACCGTCGGTCAGATCACCTGGACCACCAGCTCCGACAACTTCATCGCCATGATCACGGAGGAGGCGCGGATTCAATCTGCGTCGATCGCTGCTTCACCTGCATCAGCTACGGCTCCGACTACGGTGGATACGGCTCCGACCACGGGGGATCTGGCTCCGACCACGGTGGATCCGCTCACCACCGGTGGATCCGGCTCCGACCACGCCCGCATCGCTTTCACCACACCGACAACCCATCGTTCGCTTCCTCGCTACAAAGGGAAGCAGATCGACAACACCGACCGCTCGACTCCATCGATCGGGTCAACACCAAACTTGTCAAACCCTAGCTCGTAAGTTCAATTCAAAGTCAACCTAATGAGCAGGTAACCGCTACCCACAACAGATCTACCCGACTAGCTCGGCCACCGTAAATCGCATGCGACTTGCATGCAGATCTTGTGGTCACATCTACTCTCAAAGGCGCCCATTCATCGCCGCCAGCCCTCGCGACGGGTCTCCGGCTCTCCGAATACGAAGCCTCGATGGAGAACTACTAGGCCCAGCCCTACGGCCTGCAAACGCTGCCTCCAACTACGCTACAATATACAACGCTGCCGGGTCTGCGTTCGTACTCGACCTCGGCCAAAGCCACGCAACTTCGTCAACATGGTCCGGATTGAGGATTGTCAAGAAGGATCGGTCCACACAGTTCAAGAGGGTGGCTCAAGCTCCTCGTCTGGCACTGATCCAATGCCTCTGTTCGCACTGAGCTCCAGAATCACGACGATGAAGGCATCGAATACGATCTGGATATCCCAGACCACGCCCGAGATACCCACGATTCCCGTCCTTCCCACCAAGGTGGGGAGGTTTGATCAACGTTGTCAATAATGATGAACCACCGGCAGTCGCCGAGACAGAGCAAGAAAGGCTAGCACATGAAGCACGCAATATTGATCGGTTTAATCGCTGACAAATCGAAGCCGAGGCGGAAGAAGCACGACGCATAAGGGTCCAGCCACGTGACCTCAACAATGCCTTCGACAGGGTGGGGGATAAACAAGTCTTCAGGACTCCAAGCGCCAACGTGGCCGTTGCTATGGCGATAATGCAACGACTACCCAATACCCCAAAAGCCTAGGCAATTCGCGACGATATACAAGCTTACCTGATGGCTGCTATGGCCCAGACCGCAGAGATCATAAATCAAGCCCGGGCTCCATCCTTCTCAGTCGAGTCAAGCCACAGCCGCCAGTACTCAAGTCACTCACAGCCACCCAACCAACGTGGCTCGCGCAACAATGACCCATCAGACAACCGTCAAGGCAGAAACGATGGCCATGACGGTGGTCGGGATGACAACCGCCATTGGGAGGATGACCGCCGCGACATTCGGGACGACAACCGCCGAGACAACCGCAATAATCGCCGCGAAAACCATGGTCGCAGGGCTAATCTGGATGGCAACCGAGATCGACGTGATGGCAATAACGATCTCCGCCATTACCTCGGAGGACGTGATCTGCGCGATCGCATCAACCAGAGAGCTAACGATCGTGCATCCCATGAAAGCTATCGCCGTATGGAATATGATACTGTCCACGGCCCACCAGGTTTGAAGCAGTTTACTCCGCACCTTCGCCAAGTCATATGGCCCAAGAACTTCAAGCTCGAAAAACTTCAGAAGTATGACGGCAAGGAGAACCCTGAATTATGGGTCATGCTCTATGAAACCGCGTGTAGATCAGCCATGGCTGACGAGCATGTCATGTCTAACAACTTCCCAGTCGCTGTTGGTCATGCAGGTCACCAATGGCTGGTCAGCTTGCCGGCAAACTACTTCGATTCCTGGCAAGAACTCAAGCAAGCTTTCATCGACAACTTCATTGCCACTTGCGAGCAACTCGGCAACAAATATGATCTGCAGCGGATTCGAGATCGGAAAGATGAGCCACTACGCGAGTACGTCCGGCGTTTCTCGGAGATGCGCATCAAGGTCCCATCAATCTCCGACAGCGAGGCAATCGAGGCTTTCATCACTGGCCTCCGCTTCCACGACGCTCTAAGGGACAAGCTCCTCCGCAAGAGACCTGAATCGGTCACAGCGCTCCTGGCCACCGCTAAGAAATATGTGGACGCCGACGACGCTAAAAAGATAATTATCGAAGAAGCAGCAAGGGTCCCGCGCTCCGACCACCCCCCACACCGCGATGATTACCGCGGCAACCGTGGTCGGAACAACAATTTTGACCGTCGCAACCAGTGCAACGACTCCCGCGACCACCGCGACCAACGTAATCAACGGCGTAACCACCGTGACGATTACAGGGGCAAGCGTGCTCGGGAAGATGACGTCGAGGTCAACACCGTCAAAAAAGGTGGCGGACGTCGTAACTACGAAGAAGACTACGCCAAAGCATTGAAAGGGCCCTGCCAGCTCCATCCCAAGTCAAACCATACCATGGAGAACTGCCGTGTTCTCGAGTCTATCTACGCGCGTCAACAAGCTCCGGATACGTCCGACAAGCCTAACGACACAGGGGAACAGCACGACGAGGACAACGATGATGAAGATGTAGATCCCCGCCACAAGTATGTCAAGCCAACTGATCGCGTGCACTCCATCATTGGAGGCAAAGTGTCCATCGAGACCAAACAAGAACGCAAGCTGCTCGCCCACGCCTGCTTAAACGTGGCCTACACCGACAACCTCATCGCCGATCCGCGGCTCCCTCCTTGGTCCCACCGTGAGATCTCCTTCAGCAGAAAGGACCAATGGGCCGTAATACCTGAGCCAGGACGTTTTCCTCTGGTCCTCGATCCTTGTATCAACAAGGTTCAGTTCGATAGGGTGCTGATTGACGGCGGCAGCTCCATCGATATACTGTTCAAGAATAGTCTGCCAGCACTGAAGATAACCCAGGCAGATCTCAAGCCATATGAGGCATAGTTCTGGGGTGTTCTCCCCGGACAGAGCTCTACACCTCTCGGGCAGATCATGCTACCTGTGCAATTTGGGACCTCGGACCACTTCCGCACCGACTGTCGTCAACTTCGTGGTCGCTGACTTCGACGGCACCTACCATGCTATCCTGGGTCGACCATCACTCATCAAGTTCATGGCCATACCTCATTACAGGTATCTAGTGCTGAAGATGCCTACCGAGAAAGGAGTTCTAACCCTCAGGGGCAACGTATACGCAGCTTATACCTGCGAGGACGACAGCTTCAAAATAGTAGAGGCTCACGACCTCTCTATTCGCATGGCCGAGACCATGCTCGATGCCAAGAAGACCTCGCCGACCACCTGGAGATCCTAGAGCTTGAGGCTCCATGCAAGAACACCAAGTCCAAGGAGCACAAGGTGATCCAGCTGGTCGACGGCGATCCCAGCAAAACGGCCCTTATTGGGGCCAACCTGGATCCCAAATAGGAAGACATGCTCGTCAGGTTCTTGAGGAGCAACGTGGATGTGTTCGCATGGAAACCTGCTGACATGCCCGGTGTACCTCGAAACTTGATCGAGCACTCCTTGAATGTCAACGGCAAGGCCAAACCTATCAAGCAGAAGCTACGACGGTTCGCTCACGACAAGAAGGAGGCGATTAGGGTAGAAGTTACACGACTTTTGGCAGCCAGATTTATTAAAGAAGTGTATCATCCGAGTGGTTAGCCAACCCGGTTCTTGTATGTAAAAAGAATAATGAATGGAGAATGTGCGTTGATTACACTGATCTTAACAAACACTGCCCTAAGGACCCCTTTGGCTTACCTCGCATAGACGAGGTCGTAGATTCAATCACCGGTTGCGAGCTGCTTTCATTTCTCGATTGCTACTCTGGTTATCACCAGATCGCTCTCAAAAAGGATGACCAGATCAAGACATCTTTTATCACGCCTTCGGTGCCTACTGCTACACGACTATGTCGTTTGGGCTCAAGAACGTCGGGGCTACCTACCAACGCGCTATACAGGCCTGCCTCAAAGACGAGATAAAAGACGACCTCGTCGAGGCTTATGTTGATGATGTAGTTGTCAAAACCAAGGAAGCACATACCCTTGTTGACAACCTGGAATGCACCTTTGCAGCCCTTAACACATTCCAATGTAAATTAAATCCAAAGAAGTGCATCTTTGGTGTTCCTTCTGGCATACTACTTGGCAACGTCGTCAGTCAAGCATACGCCCTAACCCGGAGAAAGTCAAAGCTGTCTTGGACATGAAGCCGCCCAAAAAGGTGAAGGATGTTCAGAAGCTCACCGGATGCATGGCAGCTCTCAGCCGTTTCATATCAAGATTAGGAGAAAAAGGATTACCGTTCTTTAAACTGCTCAAAGCATCCGAGAAGTTTGAGTGGTCAGAGGAAGCAGACGCTGCCTTCACACAGCTGAAACAATACCTTACGTCACCTCCGGTCCTCACTGCTCCCAGAGAAGACGAAACACTCCTGCTTTACATTGCGGCGACTAATCGAGTGGTCTCCACTGCCATGGTGGTCGAGCGCGACGAGCCCGACCACGTCTACAAGGTACAGCGACCAATTTATTTCAACAGTGAGGTACTCAATGAATCCAAGACTAGGTACCCATAGATTCAGAAATTGATCTACGCCATACTGATAACATCTCGAAAGTTGAAACATTACTTTGACGGATATCGTGTGGTGGTCATGACTGAGTACCCTCTGCGAGACATCATTAACAACAAGGATGTGAAAGGGCACAGTGTCAAATGGGCAATGGAGCTATGCCCCTTCTCCTTGGAATTTGCAAGCCATACTACAATCAAGTCTCAGGCACTCGTCGATTTCATCGTCGAGTGGACAGACTTAAGCACGCCTGCTTCTCAGGGGCCCGACGAGTATTGGAAGATGTACTTCGACAGCTCTCTCAACATCGACGACGCAGGAGCAGGAGTCCTTTTCGTGTCACCATCCAAGGAGCAGCTCCGGTATGTCCTCAGGATTTATTTCCCAGCATCTAATAACGTCGCCGAGTATGAAGCATGCCTACATGGTTTGCGCATTGCGGGCGAGCTTGGTGTTAAATGTCTCTATGTCTACTGAGACTCGGCTCTGGTCATCAACCAACTCAACAAGGACTGGGACACGACCAGCGAAAAGATGGATGCATACTGTAAATCGATCAGAAAGCTGGAAGGCAAGTTCTATGGCATCGAGTACACACACGTGGTCCAGGACAAAAATCAAGCAGCAGATGCGCTGTCAAAGTTAGGATCATCCCGAGCCAAAGTCCCACATGGTGTATTCGTCCAAGACCTGCTCATGCCTTCCATCGAAGAGAAAGATCCCACGGTCGACAAGCCTCCAGACCAGCAATTGGTGGCTACGGTTCCGGCGTCGAGCACCACCAAGCCACCTCCGACCACTCATAAGCCCGACTGGAGAGTACCTTTCATCAAGTACCTGACAGATGGCAGCGGTTACACTGATCGGGCAGAAAACGAACGCTTGATGTGTCGCAGTAAGCAGTATCTGCTCGTAGATGGCAAGTTATGGCGCAAGAACGCAAAGGAGGAAATCTTGATGAAGTGTATAACCCAGGAGGATGGCGCACACCTCCTGGACCAAATCCACTCTGGCTCCTGCGGCAACCACGCGGCCTTCGAGAACGCTGGTCTGCAAGGCTTTCCGAGCAGGGTTCTATTGGCCGTCAGTGGTAGCTGTTGCAGAGAAGCTAGTCCGCCACTGTGAGGGTTGTTAGTTCTTCGCCAAGAGAATCCACGTACTAGCACATGAGATCCAGACAATACCAGCCTCTTGGCCCTTCGCATGCTGGGGACTGGATATGATCGGACCCTTCAAACCGGCTTCTAGGAAATTTACATGTGTCTTCGTGCTGATTGACAAATTTTCTAAGTGGATAGAGTACATGCCTCTGGTACAGGCATCCTCAGAAAAGGCTGTCACGTTCCTCGACCAAGTCATCCACCGCTTCGGCATACCCAACAACATCATCACTGATCTAGGTACTCAGTTCACCGGGAACGTTTTTTGGGACTTCTACGATGAAAGGAGCATAGTAGTAAAATACGTCTCGGTGGCACACCCTAGAGCTAATGGACAGGTCGAGCGGGCAAACGGTATGATTTTGGACGCATTGAAGAAGAGGATGTATAGAGAAAATGACAAAGCTCCCGGAAGATGGCTCAAAGAGTTACCAGCCGTGGTCTGGGGCCTCAGAACTCAGCCTAGTCGTAACATCGACGTCTCACCATACTTTATGGTTTACGGCGCTGAGGCAGTCCACCCAGCAAATATAGCTTTCAGATCAGCACGGGTAGAGAACTTCGACGAAGGCAAGGTTAATGAAGTACGGGAGCTAGAAGTGAATAGTGCAGAAGAGAAGCGGCTCGATTCTTACGTACGTACAGCCAAATTCCTTGCTGTTTTGCGCAGGTACTACAACAAGAACGTTAAAGAGCGGTTCTTCATGGTCGGGGACCTGGTCTTGATGTGGAAGACGAATCAGGCTGGTGTCCATAAACTCGCAACTCCATGGGAAGGGCCCTTCATGATCAAGGAAGTCACACGACCAACGTCTTACAGGTTAGCTCACCTGGACGGTATGGACGTACCCAATTCATGGCACATCGACAAGCTTAGGCATTTCTATGCTTAACTACTAAGATATGTACTCCTCTTGTACTTTCGAATTAATTCAATAAAGCTATTATGATTTCTCTGACCACTCTGATGTGTCACTTCAAATTTTACGGTTATTCTAACTTAGCCAGTCAAAGCTGACCACCATTCCTTCCCAGGTTTTCAGAGCAGGCCCTGTCTTCGGTTCCTCCCAACGCGTGCATGAGATCCACTCTCTACGCTACGGGTGATCGGCAGGTCCCCCCTGGTTTGACTTGTCCGTGTCTACATGTGCACAGGTCACGCACCTCACACTCCGACCATATGGCAAATCAGGGCCGTACAAACTATTCAGGATGACGTGTCGACTAAACTGGTACAACTAAACAGAATGCTAACATGTTCTCACTTAGTTACACCAACATGAGTTTCAAGCTTAAATACGTTTTATACAAAACAAACAAGCTTATGATGATATACAGTTACGTTATTACAAGCTTGCCTAAAAAGGTACAGGTTTACAATAACACAACTACATCTTCTTCTACAGCTACAGCCTATCCTATTGGCTGGTCGGAGCAAGTGGCACCTGCTGCTCGCTGCTCCTGACATATTGCTTGAGTCTCGGAGACTCTTGTACTGGTCGAGCTGAAGAAGATGGCCCCGCCGATGCCTGGCTAGTCGAGACCACAGGCTTCATCGGTTGGCTTAAAACTGATGGCGTTTCTAGATGACTCGTTGATGGCATACCCTATACAGGCGCTGTCCCGCTTCCACACAGGTTAATATCACCAATTATTTTTGCCGACAAGTCTAGCTGAGTCATCCGAAGCTCCTCAGCCTTGTCTGGATCTACCTCTTTCAGGTACCCAGCCTCCAGGCGCTTGAGATCGATCAGGGGGTAGTGGGCACGCACCATGCTTAGCACATGGGCGACTGTGTACTCACCCGCCTCCTTCACAAACTCTTGGAACCATCCCCATGCCTTTCGGCACCTCTCGACCAGTCTGAGCTACGGTGTCCTTGGCACTTCCTATGTAAGCGCTGGGTCGATAAGGTTGAGGATGGGCAAAATGCCAGTTGCCACTTCCTGGCACCGGTTCTTCCATGTGTCCAGATCCTCGGTAATCTCTAGGCATCGTGCCTTCCAGCCGTCATGATCTTTCATCACGGTTTTCAGATGCCTCTTGGCATTGACTTTTAAAACTACAAACCGCACAAGGCATTAAAATGTCACGCCACGACAAGATAAGGCAGGCAACAGAGTGAGCAAGGTGGTCTAGAACACTTACTTTTTAGTTCCTCCTTCATCTTGGTTGTGCGGTCCCGGAGTTGCGACTAGTCGTGCGCCAGTTTCTTGTTGTCCTCCTTCAGGCGACTACACTCTACGGCCACACGGCTATTCTCCTCTTGGAGACGGATTACTTCGGCTTCTAAGCCTGCACTAAAGCTATTATTACCAACAATGCAACAACATGTGTCATGCACTCGTTGTGATAAAGTGACAACTTACTTGTTTTTTCCTGCTCTTTGTTACTGAGTTAGACGACCAGGTTCTGGTTCTGCGCCTCTTGCTCCATCCTCTCCTAGTTGGCGGCTTCAAGTTGGTGGCGTAAGCATTCCACCTCAGCCGCCAATTCTTTATTGCTTGCTGTGATTCCCTCAATCTGGTCGAAGCACTTTTTTCGGTACCTAGCGGTCTTCATTAAGTCCTGCATGTAAAAAGCTAAGTCAGATAGTTTGACTGGGTAGCAGGATCAGGTGGTCAAGCAAAACATTCCTAGACTTCCGTCACTAGACGTTTTGCCGCTCGTTCAACTTTCATGGTCTCTTCGATCTCTGGGATTTCTTCATGAACAACCCATTGGTCATTCCGCCAGCGCAACACATATACATGTTGTCGTTTGTCTTGGTGACAGCCTAGGACCTCCTCTACTTCATCCTCTTCGGCTTCGTGTTCAGGTAGCGGCGCTGGTCCGGAGTTTGCAGCCTCTGCGATCACTATGGCCTTCCCGCGGGCCGTAGCATCGGCAGACGTGCTTTGTGCCACCTCCGGCTGCTGCTCCTCGGTTTGGTCTGTTATCCTTGGCGCTGACGTGTCACCCTCAGCAGGGTTAGTGCTCGGAGCACTTGTATTTGGCTCGGCTCTCCCCTCGACCACCTGCTCGGGGACAGTTGTCTGGCCGCTCGTCTGCTGAGGCTCTGGCGGACTTTCTGCTATAGGTTCCTCCATAGCCGGCTATTGGGTAGTTTTCTCTAACATTGCTGGCGGAGCCATGCCGCACCCGGCTAGTTGGTCGGGATTTTCGGTGGATGTCGACCTAATATATCCGAGATAAGTTCAGAAGATGACATTATTCAATTGTAAGCTTACATCAAGGTTACAAATACTTACAGCTTGGAAGCGCAGAATGATGTGGCGAAGAAGTGTCTCTTCGGCCGTGTTTGCTCCGCGTGCTCTGCGGGTGCCACCTGGTTTCCCTCTACGACCAGCACCGGCGCCGGGGCTTGATGCTCGACCCCTTTGCCACTTGTCCTCTGTACTTCAGTGGTCGGCGATGTGGGTCCCACTAGCACGGAGGAGCCACTTTGATCCATCGGCTCCAGTTGCCTCCTCCTCTTTCTAGGGACAAGTCGACAGATGTCCGCATCCTCTGTTTCACCGTCTGACAATGTGAAGATCGCCTGACGACGCTTGCTGGCCGCTGGCCGCTTACCAGTAGCTCTGGCCGCTGCCTCCTCCCCAACTCCGAGCACAGTCCAGTCGATGTCTTCGATGCCGGCGCTAGTCTGGGCGGTTGGGCCGGCAACTTGCGGCCAATCTACACCCGGGGGTGGAGACACAAACATTGTTGCTCTATCTCTACCATTAATCTGGGAAACATAAAGGAGATAACACAGTAAGTTTCTGTTACAGCATAAGACTACGGGTTCAAGGCAGAATGATTTACCTTTGGGGGAGGTCGGGCGAGCTTGAAAGCGTGCTCGATGTCGCTCAATCTCACATAATTTGGATCAACTAAGTTAAATAGCTCTCCAATTCTAGCTTTGACTTCGATCTTGTCAAGCGCCTCTTGCCTGGCCCTCGTTGGGTCTGCGCTACCCTGGTACTCCTAGCCAGGATGTACCCTCCTCTGGCAGGGCTGGATCCTTCGGCTGATGAAGTTTTCGACCACGCTCGGACCATCCAGTTTCCTCCATGGGATCATCCCAAGTAGTTCTTGGATCTATTCTAGGTGCTCGGGCTTTTCCGACCAGCTGTTCTTCTTCTCTGGAACGAATCCCACATCGCACAGTGTGATCGTGCTCGGCTCTTTGCGGATGTAGAACCACTTCTTGTACCAGTCGTCCAACGATGTGTTCCAAGGGCAGTGCAAGTACTGGGCCTTCATCCCATCACGCAGATTAAGGTACACACCTCCGGCTATCTTCGAGCCGCCGCTTCCTTTTTTCCGCAGACAGAAAAGATGGCGAAAGAAGTCGAAATTGGGCTGGAAGCCACCATATGCTTCGCAAAAATGAATGAAGGTGGAGACAAGAAGAATCGAGTTGGGATGCAGATTGCAAACCCCAATCTTGTAATACAAACAGAGCCCCTGAAGGAATGGGTGCACTGGAACCCCAAAACCCCGCTTGAAGAAATCTTCGAAAACCACAATCTCACCTGGTTGTGGATCGGGGTACCCTTCTCCTTCCGCGCGTGCCACCCTGCGAGTGCCTTGTTGTGGAGTACTCCCATGATGACGAGGTCTTCGATGGTCTGCTCGTTGCTTCTTGACTTCCACCACTCCTTCGCCATGACTCTGGTTTTCTTCTAGGCGTCGCTCTTCGCCATGAATCCGCCCTTGCTGATGAAGGTGGAAGTGGTGGAGGGGTTATTGGTGATGATTTTGGAGGTATTCGGGTTGGCAAGAGGAAGAAGAAGGCTACGAAGGTGAATGGTAATGGGGATCGGTAAAAAGTAACTTACCAGTTCCATATTATAAATAACCAAGAGTTCTGCCGTTTCGACTGCCCGAGATTCTTCGGAGACGTGCGCACGCGCCACAGACGGTTGTTTTCACAACCTCGAGATCTATGCCAATATACACGCCCCTTTGTTACCAGTGTACGCGCCTCTTCGTTGCTAGTGTGAGAGGGCCCACACTGACGCACCTCCTTACAGGTGCCAAGCGACTGTTTGCTTGAAAGGACAAGAGGGCAGAATGACGTGCTATACCCGTCTATTTTTTGACTAGACATGTTAGATTTTACTTGACAGAAAAAGAAGATACATAAATACACCAAGTAATAGTACAAGTGACATTTGTTTCTTCACTGCAATACTCGTGCTCAGGGATGGTCCAGACCACTACCGTGCTCGGGGACTGCTCTGACCACTACCGTGCTCGGGGACTGCTCTGACCACTACCGTGATCGGGGACTGCTCCGACCACTACCGTGCTCGGGGACTGCTCCGACCACTACCGTGCTCGGGGACTGCTCCGACCACTATCGTGCTCGGGGACTGGTCCAGACCACTATCGTGCTCAGGGATGGTCCAGACCACTACTCGTGCTCAGGGATGGTCCAGACCACTACCGTGCTCAGGGACGGTTCCGAAGAATGCTCGACGATTGTTCTCCTCGGCTACATGTGATTTGCACTCACATATAGTTGAGAGACATTTATTTAGACCTTGTTGCAAGGTTTCTACTTTGCCTTCCAGCAAGCTCGGGGGATAGATCGGTACGATGCACCTGCCGGTGCATCCCGTATTGATTGTACGACGACTGGATTCTTAACTTCAGTAGAAATTCTTTTTAGACCCTGGCATCACATGCCTGCGTCACCTACTACCAGGCTCGGGGACTAAGTGGGCACACTTCACCTTGCGGTGAATGTGTTTATTTAATCGACCCCTATGCTTTGACTGATTGTCAGGGTTACTATCGGGCTCGGGAACTGTCCCGACCACTGCTCGGAGACCGCTCTCCTCGGCTATATGTGATTTGTACTCACATACAGTTGAGAGACATTTATTGAGACCTTGCTACAAGGCTTATACTTTGCCTTCCAGCAAGCTCGGGGACTACATCGGTACGATACACCTACCGGTGCATCTCGTATCGCTTGTATTATGATTGGATTTTCAACTTGAATGGGAATTCTTTTTAGACCCTAGCACCACGTGCCTGCGTCACCTACTACCAGGCTCGGGGACTAAGTGGGCACACTTCACCTTGTGGTGAATGTGTTTATTTTATCGACCCTTACGCTCTGACTGTTGGTCATAACAACTACTGTACAAGGGTCACTTACATTTCTTTTTAGAAATACAAGTGGGCACACTTGACGAGGAAAGAAATCTTTTTCTTTTTTCTTTAAGAGCACCATGCATTCTTCGGACAACCGGAATCTTTGGCTATAATCATGGTCTACTGCTTTCTGTACTGATCAGAATGTTGGCGCATTTGATTGGTCAATGTTTCAATCGGTTGAAAATGACATGAAGACGGATTGCGTTAGTCGAAGGAGATCAAACGGCGTGTCGCAGCATAATACATGGTGCTCGGGGACTAGCTGTGGGGGTATTAACCCCTATACCCTTATGGCTAGGCTTGGGCTGGCCCGGATCAGAGGGTCCGGTCGCTAAAAGACGACACGCGGCCCGGCCAGCCTGTTCGGAATTCCGCGCAAGGAGTCAAGACAGATTTGGAGATCAAGCAAGATCCTGGTCTGTTAGAATAGGAATCCTTATCCAGCCACCGAACTATATAAGGCGGGCAGGGGATCCCTCTAAAAAACATCTCTCATTGACATACAACAATACAATCAGACGCAGGATGTAGGTATTACGCCTTCTTGGCGGCCAAACCTGGATAAAACCTCGTGTCTGTCTTGCGTCACCATCTTGTTTGTGACTTGCGCATCTGTCTGCCGACAATCTACTACCTTGGGCATACCCCTAGGTAGACTGTCGACCATATTTCGTCGACAAAACGCGGCTCAAGTTCGCACCCACCCAGGCAGCCGACGGTCTCCTCCCTCCTCCTTCACTGCTCCGCCACCTCCTCCCTCCTCCTTCAACGCTCCGGTCTGGCGCTACCTCCCTCCGACCCACCTGCTCGTGCTCCATGCGCACCGCCCTCCCTCTGCCCCCTCTCTCCTCAAGATCCGGCACCGCCCTCCCTCCGCCGGGCGGATTTGAGGCTCCGCCACCCGGTGAGGCAAGTCGCGGCCACAATCGAGCTCTTCCCCGTCGTCGTCTGCTCTGACCAACAAGAGAAGGGAGAGAAAAAAAATAGAAACTCTTTCTTAGGTCCAGATGCAAAAGTATGGACACATATGAATAGTGTAGAACAGTGCTAGTCCGCTACGGGTAGATTTAGAAAATGTCCAGGGGTGCTAGTGTAAAATATCCTACCCAAAATAATAGAGACAGCCAAATGCTCTGCTTATTTATACAGCAGATTCTCTAGAGTGTGGCTTATCATATAATCTTGCTCAGCTTATAAGCGAGACTCACATGAGCTGAACCAAACATGGCCTTCGTCTTGTGACTAACTTGTACGGACATAGCACATAGATGAATATATGATAGACCACAAAAACTTTAGCGTGTTGGGTAAGTTTCATGGTACCATCTCACCTCATGTACCGGTATATTTTTTTGAGTTACTAGGGTAATGCCCATGTTGCATCGGGTAAACAATCATTTGTAAAATAAGATAAAATCGAGAGTTTTTTGCATGGCTGTTTGTGCAACCGGATACACTGGGTAAACGATCAAGTTTTTGAGTTTTTTGTTATTTTGTCTAGCAATCAGGTTAATCCACCAAATTAGGTATGAATCTAAAATGCTACCAATGTTATAGGTATGAGACCAAGAAGATGTTGATGTTACACTAGCTCAGTGCCCGTACGTTGCAATGGGAAAAAAATAAACAACAATAATTTAAGTATAAATGAGTGTTATACTGTTTCTGAAAAATGATGATACTTCAAGACATGGTATCAAAACATCAGTATTATTACACGAATGGATGGAACAATTAAAATATAACTCAAGTTCTCATGTGAAATTAGAACAACCAAGTTCACACCATTGATTGATATGCTAGACTAAAATCTGTTGATTGATAGGCAACAAAAATAAAAATTTGATACATGATTAAATCATAGGCCTTCGAATGGCCAACTGGACACATAAAAATTAAAGCCACTTATCTTTCCCATCTGCACGAAAGGAGGTTGAACATTTTGATGTGAACTGATTTAAGAGGAAGCATGCTTTACAAATTCTTTCTGAGTTGACAGCATTTACAGCTGAACTGTTGCAGGTTCAGGTGAATCAGTCTGGCTTTATAGGAAATGTACTCTAAGCCGATTATGAACTGAACATAGCGTCATTTTAGACCACGGAGACTTCCAATGTGTGGAAGGGAGAGTGAAATATGCATTTATCTCCCGCTTCTTGTCCCACTCCTATGCCAGCAACCACAATAGCCAACGCCCAACAGAGCAGACCAAATCCTGGCTTCTCAACTCACCATGATATGGGTCGCCTGCTCGCCCCAAAATCCCCTCCCGCTGCAGCCACTGATAGCACGATGCTAAGCCGTGGGCTGACTGTTGCTGCCAAACAAGACCACTTTTTAGAACATCTTTTCATTGATGCTTGCGTTGTAGCCGCCACCTTCAGGCAAGTGGATTTTGAATGATTAGTTCAGCATTAAACGGTACCAACGGCAAGTTTACTGTTAAGGTGAATGATTGCAAAAGACCTTAATATGAAGGTTTAGCGTGGTCTGCATTATATTGCAATTAATAAGCACTGAAGATCACCTTACAGGTAAAGCGAGAATTGTTTTTACAGGTAAATGAACAGAAGAATGAGAGGGAGAGAGAAATAAGAGATGAACCTATTGTTGACACCAAAATTTGGTCTAAGAGGAAAGGACCCCGAGGTCTGAATTTGTTAAGAAAAAGTCAAAATATTCAACAAGATCGGCTAACCAAAGTTGCCATCAAATAAGTAAGATAACGCCATCATATCAGGGGAATGAGCCCCATTGGCAAACGCGACAAGGCAGGAAGCGAGAGGATACGTCAGACTTTATAGACGGGAAAGATTTAGGTCCAAGTTATCGTAATTTATGAAACTTTATTTTCTTTTCCAAGTTTGACATCGGTCTTATTCGACCAGGACTCGTAGTCAAGCCTCGGGTATAAATACTGAACCCCGACTATTGTAATAGACATCTCTCATCGATCAACCAAACACGTACCTTTACTTTTTGGCTTAGGCCACCCCTTAGGAGTAGGAGTAAAGTAGATTTTGACGAGTTTTTTGGGCAAGCAGGGCTGCATCAGATGACCTGACCTCTGACTTGTTTGTGAGTATCCGTCATGACTTGTATTGTTACTTATATGGCTGCAATAGGCGACTAATCTCTTGCAAGTCGTGGTATAAGTTAGTTATCGATCTATATTGTTATTTGTAAGGCTGCAATAGACGATTGATCTCTTACAAATCGTGGTATAGATTAGTTATCGATTCGTATCAACCTTTACAAGGCTGCAACAGACGACTGATCTCTTGTAAATGTTAGTATGGATCAAAATTATCGATATTGTGTTAAATAGTTTACTGTTTATAATAATATTACCAATTGCACGATCTAGATTGAGATTTGTTAGTCTTACTATTTTGATCTATCGTCTGTGGATTACCATCACAGTTGAATTTAATTCTTGACGTTAGATCATGTTTGATGACTAATCCATCTCGATCTTGATAGTATATGGCGGGTGCTTAAAGTCGTGTTCTGTTAAGAGATAGATTCATTGATCACCAGTATCTGGTATGAGTCCGCTATCAATGCTGCATCAACCGACTCGATCTGTCGATAGCGTGTCAGATTGGATATTGTCGGTTAATAGATCTATCTATTAAGAAGAGCATAGCATTAGCCACCCGCCATGTCCCCATCAGCTATTTAGCCTATGGCTTGAGCTTCCATGCGTACGACATGCTTTCATGATTTCTTTACGATATAAGTAGATCAATCGGTAGCTGGTCTTTGATCTAGGGTCCTTCTGTCAATGCTGCATCAGACGACTCGACCTGGTGATGGTACAATAGATTGGGGCTAGTTGTCTGTAGATTTATTTATATTCAATGGATGAATGATCGTATGCTGTACGACACGACCACTGGAATCAGCTATCTTAGCCGATACCCTTTTTGCTGAGGATATACTGGCTGTTTACATGCTTTTACTTGTTTTTGTCTTGGTTAAAAGCTAGTATATCTATCACATGTATGCTTACACGCCTATCATTACACCTTTCGTATGTTTTCATGATCAACGGCTAAGTTAGATCAATGTAACCAAGTGAATAATAATTATCGATATGCTTGTTTTGATTACATTACATTATGCACATGCAGGATATCGACTCTTTAGTCGATAGCCTTATCTTGCTGGCCACTTGGCCGTATATTTGGAACTATTTGGGCAAACACCGGCATATTCTACCTTAAATTACTGATTAACTTTCTCTCCTTGTCAATTATAGGGTCAAATTGACTGGCACGCCCTCGGTCACGACCATCCGGTCTAGTGTCTGCTTTAAGCCCAGAGAGAGCTCGGGATATGCTTCGCGCTGTTTCTCTTGGCTTGCTGCGTGTCAGTGGCTCCCCATCGCTTTTTGCCATCGACACGGATTGGCACGTCCGGTGGGACCACAATTGTCAACATGGACAATCAAGCGATCCTCCAGGTCAACCTTGAAGACCTGCTTGATGACCAGAAGGCACTCATTGAGTGGGTGGCGAAAGAATTCTGAGAAAAGTGACTGTTGTCTTACGGCAAGACGCATGATTCAGTCATCCAGAAGACTCCCCTACCAAGCGTCCTCTTGTATGGACAAAGTGAAGATGTTGAAGCAAAGACTACTGCTCATTTGGTCCATAAGACTGCTCATGAAGCCTTTACGAAGCACAATAAGGTGTTGGCCAACACGATCGGTAATGTTTTGAAAGAAATCTTCTTTGGAGAGCCAGTTGATCAAGTTGGGCTAGCATACTCTAATGGCTTTAATCCTTCGGCTATGGGAAGCAACATAACTGGTACAGTCAGCAGTCGAATGGTGGGTAGTTCCAACAGCCACCAATACAACAACTTTTGGGAGGATAGGCTCAAGATTAGACCCTGCAAATAGCTGGGGGGCAAGGTCAAGCTCTGCCAGCCATAGGGGGGAAAGGTCAAGCCCTACCAACGGTAGGGGGGTAGGCTCAAATGACAGGGGGGCAACCACCAGCACATCAATCACCAAGTGCCCTTGTCACACATTCAGTCCAGTAGCCAACCTCTCTAGCTACTCAGCAGGTTATGCAACGGCCGTCTTAGGGAAGATTCAATACTTCCTATCAAACGCCTTAGTCGACCCATAAAATTGCCCCATCAGTATAGAGGATCATCAAGAATATTGATCCTAACTACTTCAATAGTTGGTTGCAGGGATACATGACTCATAATGCTCAGATCAACTATCCAGAGGGGTACCACCTGGTTTCTAATGCCAGCACATATGAGCTCATGCCACATCCTAGGTATCAAAACCTTTATAGTTATAATGCACAACAACTCCAGCAGTCTCTGGCTTAGAATCAACAAGTCTAAGTACAAGGATCTCAAGCTCATGCTCAAGGGCAGCTGAGACAAGAAGTTGTTGGCATGGATGCTGATGAGTTCATCAATAGAATCACTGCTACGATGCATAGCCAGTTCGGTCTAAAGCCTAAAGGATAGGTTGGCTCTTACCAGCACCCATACCTAGCCTGATATGATATTGTGCAACTCCCGCAACGCTACAGAGTCCTAGATTTCTCCAAATTTATCAGGATAGATGAGATGACAACCATGGAACATATCAGCCGCTATCTCGTTCAGCTTGGAGAAGCATCTGTTGTGGAGGCACATAAAGTTAGATTCTTCCCCTTGTCCCTATCTGGACCAACCTTTAGTTGGTTTTCATCACTAGAACCAAACTCGATCACTGGATGGGTCGATCTAGAGAACAAGTTCCACGTATATTTCTATAATGGGACATGTGAGAAGAAGATTATAGACTTGACAAGCATGAGGTAGAGGAACATTGAGTTAGGCTCTGAGTTCATTTAAAGATTCAGAGAAGTAAGGAGCCAGTGCTACTTATTGAATCTGTCGGATGGCCAATTGGCTGAATTGGCCCTTCAAGGGATGTCTCCATTGACCAAAGAGAAGTTTGATGGCCAGGAGTTTGAAAGCTTGACCCTTTAGTTCAAAGAGTGTCTGCCTTTGAGAATCAACATTGAGCCATGTGCAAAGAGAAGTATTTAAAGGGTACCACTGCTATGACTGACCCCTATGATGCAGACTCTAATGGAGACGATCTAGAAGTCATGATCATCGAATGGACATTGGGCAAGGCTCCTGTATCTTGTCCATGGGTGAAAGAAACAGAGAACACCTACGACTTCGATGTCAAGAAAGCCGATAGGATCTTCGACTAGCTGCTAGAGAAGAACCAGTTGAGATTACCTGCAAATCATGTGATCCCTTTGGCTGAAGAACTTAAAGGGAAGAAGTACTGCAAGTTCCACAATGCTACTAACCATAGTACCAATGAGTGCAGAATCTTTCGCTTTCACATTTAGAAGGCCATCGAGCAAGGAAGGATCAAGTTTGAGCCAGCTCAGAAACTGACAATGGACATGGATAAGAATCCTTTTCCCAGGGGTACACATGGTAGAGTTCTAGTTGGCTAAAGGAAAGACAAAGGTCTTGACGTCGGCTAAGGCCAGAGAAGATGGGTCGGTTGATCCCAAGGTTCAAATATCAGCTAATGAGTATGAAGAAGCTAAGAAACAACGCGATCAGCAAAAGAGTCGATATGAACAAGGTGAGACATCCAGAGCTGGTGCTATGCATCCTCGTGTGACTTCTAGGATCTTGTTGAACAAGTGGCAATGCCAGAAGGAGAAGGACTACCAGCGCTAGCTTGAAGAAGAAGAATATGAGCATCGGTGCATGGAATAAAGGTATGAAAGAGAACAGGCAGAGTTACACGAGAATTGTCCTTTCTTTCGACACTGATGGAACAAAGATTTGAAATTGTCTATAAGACATAACTGCTAGAGTGTGGTAATCAATATGCAGAGCTCATGCAATCTCAAACCAGTTGTCGGTCCATCCATGAACGTTTGAATTATCAATCCAACGACATCGATCGGCACGCAAAAAATAAAGGAGTTCATGATCGGTCATGATGGAAAGAAAGAGTATGCTTGGCAAAAGGGCCAATGGTGTCTAGGAGGTCTAGCAAGGAGCCAAAAGAGAAGAGTTCAACGCTTGAGGAATAGAGAGTTGGAAGCTTAGAAGTATAACAGACCTTAGACATGGCGCGTGAAACAAACAGTCGACAAGGGTAAGCCATCGGCTAATATTGATATAGTCTTTATCCTACCTACAGAATTAAGCTCCTCCCAAGTATAAACAAGAAGAATCTAATGAAAAAGGGTGTGATGAAGAAGAATTAGAAAAGCAGTGGCTTGGCGAGCCCTCTAGTCTCAACAAGCCATATTTGACAAACCATCTCAGCAGCGGCACTTAAAGGCTTTATACATGAAAGGATTTGTCGATGGAAAGCCAATGACTAAGATGTTAGTCGATGGAGGTGCTGTAGTCAATCTTATGCCATACACTACCTTCCGTAAGCTTGGGAAGGGCCCTGGAGATCTGCTTGAGACCGATATGATGTTGAAAGACTTCTGTGGTAATGCAACTAAGACACGGGGGGCAGTCAGCATTGAATTAACGATTGGGAGCAAGACTCTACCTACTACTTTCTTCATCATCGATGGTAAGGGGACATATAGTTTGCTCTTGTGACGTGACTGGATCCACACCAACTGTTGCATTCCATCGACAATGCACCAATGTCTCATCTAGTGGCAAGGAGATAACATCAAAGTGGTTCTGGCGGACACATCTATAAGCGTGGTAACAGCCGATCTAGCATATTGGGAATTTGAAGATTGTGAATGCTTCTCTAGCAGAATCTAGGAAGGAGGCGTCATCAAGATCAACGATGAACGTCAACAGCCGATTCAAGCAATCGGCTCTGAGGGTTTATTCTGATGACTCCCCTAGTTGGTTGTTATGGAATGGCTAAAATTGCTCTCGTTGACTAGTTCGCTAGAATATAGCCGTTCTATTTCAAGGAGTCGAATTTGGATGTAATAGTGCAACATTTTTAAGAACCTTGACAGCCGGTGATTTTTGGTTTAATACTTGAATCATCATCGGCTATCTTCAGAAACATCGCTCAATATGGGACTTTGACCCTGGGGATTAAGGTTATTATTCAAGTTTAATCAATTTTGGATCATTGCCAGGATTACAGTCGGTACTAATAGAGTATCGCCTTTAGAACAAAAAATGAAAATCCTAATTTAGCCTCAGAAGGCGAAAGCCGGTGCCGTACGCATCACCTATAGTGCAAAAAGAAAATGAAAAATACAAGTCGTATAGGGAAAACATTAGTGGCATTCACAGAGATAGACAGGAGATCACCATAAGGGAAGTCAGCTATTTTATTCATAGTTGGATCCCTAGATACAAATTACTATCCGAAGAAAACTTTGTTTACAATTCCTTCAATCGAAGAAGCATCTGCGTGCCCCGCGAAAGCCTCCACTAGTTCATGATGATCATCTCCACTGGCGAAGCTAGGTTGGAGCACCGGAGTTCATGCCCAGAGTTCACCTAGGTGGTCATCAGGGCCACCACGGCCCTATGGCGGACATTGTGGAGGGCGATCTCCCTGACGTGCACAGGGATGTCCTAGAGGCGATTCACCACCAGATCACCCCAGGCGTTAAAGGCCCTAGCAGTGTTGTTTGCCACCAGTTGGATGGAGTCCAATTCCTCTGTTAGGGCTGAAATGAAAAGGGAAAGAGTCATAAAGAAGAACATGATAGAACAAAGATGATGGAAGGGCGGGGTTTCTTTTGAGAGTCCTACCTGCAACCCTGGTGTTGGAATCTGCTAACCACGCTCGATCAATGCTACTCTCCCCCTCAACGGTAGCCAGAGCAGTTTGGGAGGCAACCAAGGTGGCCTCCAGACGCTCGGTTTCTTGGGTCACCTCCCAATGGCGAGCCAGTGCCTCGTCCCATTCATAAAGATAACGCCGGGCGTCATCTCCATTGTATGACTTAGTGGAATCAATGGAAGAAGCCGCTGGTGCCATCGACTGAGCCTCAAACCTCGCTAGAAGATTTTGGACAGCGGCCCAGGTGACATTCCTATAAAAACAAAATCACCAGGATCATATGATTATTAGAGTTAGGAATGCAATTCTAGCGTACCCTAGGATGCGAAGGCATTGGCGCTGAGGGAGATCCTCCTCTAGAATGTTGCCAGCAGGACGCTTGTCGTCCGCCATTGTTCTTGACTAAGAATATTTGGCCTGAGGAAGAGGAAGAAGACGATGTGCAGTAGCAAGAGTGGGGATGAGTGCGTATGTGAGCTCTCGGCTATCCCCTAGGAGCATACATTTATAACCAAGGTTGGCACAGGTAGGTTTATCAAGCTATGTCAAAATAAAGGGTAGTTAATGGAATACGAAAGGCCATTCCAAGAACCGAGGAGGCCATGTGTGGCCGAATGAGAAGGCAATAGTTGAACGTGATGAGTTACCATTGGGATTCTATGTTTTCATTCAGTTCCGGACTACAGATTTGAAAAAGTTCGCTCGCTGTAGTTTTGTGTTGCCATCCGAGCCCGAGGATTGGCTTTAAGGATTGATTGGTTAAGGACGGTTGCGAGAAGCCAATTTCAAAGTCTGAGAAGAATTGTCGGAAGTCAATCACTAAACAATAAGGAGATTTATACAAGATAGAGAAGTACGTTGGCTAAATATTGACACCAAATACCATGAGATTAGGGACTGGGGTTTGTGAACCGTTCGAGTTGTGAAGCATCTAAGTGAATAACATCAGTCTCTACAACCGTGTTGTCTCTCAAGATCTAGACCATAGATTTTAGAGTAATGTTGCTCGATGCGGTTTTCATTTTACACTTAACCTTAGACGATCTGACCCCAGGAGGGTAGTCGATTCGATCTAATCGACTATTCTTGGATCAACCAAGGGACCTGAGTTCGAGTTCATTGATGGATACTTCAAGTTATCATCCTAAAGGCTGTCGCTAAAGGGAATTGATGACAATGAAAAAGGACACTCGGAGCCAAAAGTACGAGGGACATATTTTATTTATTCACAAACATAACCCCTAGTAACACACTAAGGGCTGAGGAAGACGTTGTTCATGACTTCCTCGGCCAAGGTTATGTTTGCCTTGGCGGCACCGGCCCCCTCGAAGTCATCCACCAGGTCCTAGTAGTCTTCAAGGTTCTCCTCCTCCGGGAAGCTAGGCTCCACCAAACGAAGGTCGTGCCCCGAACCTGGGCTGTTGCCAGGGCAACGGTAGCACTATGACGGATGCCTTGAAGGGCCACCTCCCTAGCATGCACAGGAACATCTTTGAGGCAAGCCTCTAGAGTGTCACCCGTGCATTCAGGGCACTAGAGGCGTCGCCTACCGCCAACTAGAGGGCTTCCAGTTGCGCCGTTAGGACTAAAAACAAAGGAACGCTGAAAACCGTTAGAAGATTGGCAATATAGAAGCATCGAAGGAAACCAGAATGTTGAAGATCTTACCGGCGACCCTGGTGTCTGACTCTGCCAATTGCGCCCAGACCATGTTTGCTTCTGCCTCCATGGCGGAGAGGGTGGCCTAGGAAGCATTCAGGGCAAACTCTAGTTGCCCATTACGACGGGTGGCCTCAGAATAGCGATCGACCGACGCATTCCAGTCGTGGCGAAAGCATCGCGCGTCGTCTTAGTTGTAGGAGTCGGCAGAGTCAGAGGTGGAGGCCGCTTGCGCCATCGAATGGGCATCACTAGCGGTGCCAGAATGATCCCCACAACAACATCAAATGGATCAGCAAAGGAAGATGAAAAACTGAGATAGATTCGATCTTACTCCTGAAGACGAAGGTGCCAGTGGGGAGGAAAATTTTCCTCTAGGAGGCCACCAGCAACGCGCTTGCCGTGTCCATGCTTCTCTGGATGTGGTTTTTGGATCTAAGAGCAAGGGGAAGAGAAGTTGCACGGTGGTGAGAGCAGAAGAAGGAACGGATGGGATCCCTCGGCTACCCTCTAGGGATGTATTTATAGATGGGATGGGGTGCTGATGGGTCTTTTGAATCGAGAAGAATGAATTTGATTTACAGAAGATAGAAGGCCATCTCGAATATTAAGGGAGCCACGCATGGCCTAATAAGGGGAGAGCAGTTGCAGAAGCGGCAGATGTGAAAATTTCATTCATCAAGATTATTTGCAGTTTCATTCAAATCCAGGATGCGGATGTGAAATAATATCCGCTGCAGTTTTGCATTTTCACACGCATCCGAAAGCGAACCCTGGAATTGATCAGCTAAAGTTCAGACGGTTGTTTGATGGACCAAGCTTGAAAAGGTGGTCAATTCAAAGAAGTCGATCACTG
The DNA here is from genome assembly GCA_904845875.1 of Miscanthus lutarioriparius. Classification (NCBI taxonomy): domain Eukaryota; kingdom Viridiplantae; phylum Streptophyta; class Magnoliopsida; order Poales; family Poaceae; genus Miscanthus; species Miscanthus lutarioriparius. Next base: position 29,388,718 of record CAJGYO010000015.1, read on the forward strand.
GTGTAGAAGAATTTGAGCGTAAGTAGAACAGGTATCAACCAAACCAAGGAGATGATGAGAGATCAGTTTTGGAGCATAGGTTTAAGAAAGAGGGATTGATCAAAAGGTTAAAAGGATGATCAACGTCAAGTGATGAAACCTCATGCCATTGGTCAAAAGAAGCCAAAGGAATTAGCATGGCATTAAGAGCAGATAGTTGAAAGTGCGGCGCATGCAATGATCATAAGAGGATAATTTAGGAATAAAATCATTTTTATCCCAAAATTGGGGAGCATGTGTTGACACCAAAATTTGGTCCAAGAGGAAAGGACCTCAAGGTCTAAATTTGTCAAGGGAAAGCCGAAATATTCAACAAGATCGGCTAACCAAAGTTGCCATCAAATGAGTAAGATGACGCCATCATACAGAGGAATGGGCCCCATTGGCAAACGCGACAAGGCAGAAAGTGAGAGGATACGTCAGACTTCATAGAAGGGAAAGATTGAGGTCAAAGTTATCGTAATTTAGGAAACTTTATTTTCTTTTCCAAGTTTGAGATCGGTCTTGTTCAAGCAGGACTCGTAGTCAAGCCTCGTGTCAATAGAATATCGTCGGTAGTCCTCCGAGGGGTATCCCACGAAGGTAGATTGATTGATAGAGATGCGTGTAATCGAGAACAAGAAGGCAACAGAGACACAAGAGTTATATAGGTTCGGGCCATCAGCGTGATGTAATACCCTACTCTTGTGGTCTATTGGTTTGTATTGGCTTCGTATGATCTTGCGTGTGTTTTGAGGGGGTCCCTTTCCGCCTTATATAGTCTGGGGGGCAGGGTTACAAGTCGGTTAGATCTAGGAGATAACCTAAAAGTAATAACAGATTACATGAATCATGGGATCGAACGTATCCTAACAGATCTCATAGTATCTTCAGGATATCTTCTCGGTGTCTTGCGGGGTGCGCCGAGCAGCGCCGTGCTCCACAAGGCTTCATCTTGTGGGATGGACCACCCCTAGGGGCACAGCCCATGTAGTCTACCATGGGTATCTAGGGTTGTACCCCCACCACTTGTCCCCGAGCACCTTGTATCCACTGTGCAACGCCGTCTTGAGCTTGTTCGAGCAGGTGTGAGCAAAGCCGAGCAGTCAGACTCATAGTTCGACCACCATAATGAGTCACCGAGAAGTTGTGAACCATCGCTGAGTAGTGTATGCCAAGTAAGGCTTGCCATAAGGATGTAAGGAGCTCAAGCTCAAAATCGAAATTTTTCTCGCTGTGAACCAAGTGCGCCCACTTAGAGTCCGACCACGAGAAAAGGAGGTAATTGTCTTCAACTTCAGGAGGCACGGAGTCTTCCAAATTGGAGAAAACACACTCACCACAAGGTGAAGTGTGCCCACTTAGTCCCCGAGCCTGACAATAGGTGACGTAGTCATGTGGTGCCAGGGTCCAGAAAGTAGAAGAAAAGCTAAAGACCAGCCGAGCAGGCAACTAGTCCCCGGGTGTAGCCCTGAAATGAAAAATGCACATTCACCGCAAGATGATGTGTGCCCACTTAGTCCTCGAGCCTAATAGTAGGTGATGTGGTCATGTGGTGCCAGGGTCAGAAACAATAGTAACCAGAAGAAAGTCCCTAGTGTGGTGAGAAACCAAGTCGTAATGATGATGTAGTCCCCAAGCCACTAGTGGAAATCTCAAAGAAATCAAATCGTGGAGAACAAACCAGAGTAATGGCTGTACAGTAGAAATTACTGAGCCTTGATGGTATTGCAGAGAAGTCGGCAAATATTCGGTGTGTAGTTCCAAGTTGCATTGGAGAATAGGCGATATGGGCCTCAGTTGCGCGGAAGCCCAGATAATGGCCCAGCACGCTGCTTCGGGGAATTCAGAAAAGTGCAAATCGTGGTGCGGTTTCCCAAAAACCCTTGAATGCGAAAAATGGGTACGGTTTCTTTATAACTATGCCGCCGCACTCCGCGCTCCCACTTTTGCCACTTTGCCACTTCATCTTCCTCCTTAGCCTCACGCTCCCCCATTCGTATTCACACGTGCTTCCACCTCTAGTCCCAATCCAGATCTGAGGAATGGCGCCGAAGAGAGGAAGTGGCAACATGAAGAAGGTGGCCGCCGGGGCGAGCCATGACAAGCAATGGGTGCCATCGCTCATGGGGGAGATGGAGCTCAACAGGATGGTGGAGGCAGGCGTTCTTCCTGACTGTGTCACCGCTGGATGGCATTCGGCCGACAGTGAACCCTACCCGATGCCGCATACTGACGAAGTCGTAGTCTTTGAAGATTATTTCTGGTGCAGATTAGGACTTCCTGTTCATCCTTTCTTGCATGATCTATTGGAGTATTGGGGAGTAAGCCTGTGCAATCTGCATCTGAATACTATCTTGCATATTGTTGTCTTTATCCACTTCTGTGAGGCGTATCTTGGCATTCTACCCCACTGCAACCTGTTCTGGCTAAAGAAGAAGGGCAGGGGTGGTTCCAGAGTGGTCGGCGGTGTGTATCTGTCAGCTCCACGATGGGATGATGGGTGAGTACATTACTATGCCACTAAACACCTTGCTGAAGGGGTGGAATGCTAGGTGGTTCTACATGAAGCAAAGCCATCCTGCCATCAGATGCGATGTCGACCAGCTTTCGGAGAACCAGAGGAGCTAGTCGGAGAAGCCGACTAGTGCTGATATGGATCAGGTGAAGGAGCTCCTCAAGCTAATGAGGGGCATGAAGGTGAATGGAGTGGTGGTTGTAGTGAGCTTCATATTGCGCCGCATCCAGCCCTGCAAGGAGAGGGCTCATCCGGGCTTTGACTTCAACAGAGATACTAATGGCACCTGGGAGAGGACAGAGAGGCTAACGAAGGAGGCCGTGCTACACCGGGCCATTGAGCTATTCGCTCCAAACGCGCCGTATAGCATGCTAGGGCAGTCGAAAGCCTTCAACTGCATGAACCCATCTCCTTAGTTAAAAATCTCGATTGTTGTTCCTAGTAAGTTTTATCCCATATCGGTGCCGAGCAGTAAATTGATTCACTTGTGGAAAGATCCATTTGCAGGAAAGGGCGGCGTACTTCTCGGGCGTGCCGAGGAGCGATTGGCCAAAGGCAGTGGATGCCAGGCCAACCACTCAGCCAGAGGAAGGTGCCGTCAGCACCTCGTCTGACTCCAAAGATGAAGGTGCTGGTCGGAAGGAGGGTCCTCCTCCGATTTCAGAGAAGGTTTAGGGGAAAAGGGCAGCGATAGATGAGCCAGCCCAAAAGAAGAGGAAAATAGAACATGTAGCTACCCGCAAACCGGGCGGCATCTCGCTTGGCGGCGATTAGACCACTCAGACATAGAGTGCGGCGATGTCCGAGTGGTCGGACGACGACGAGGCTCCAGTAGGTCCTCCTCCAAGCACTGAGGCACCACCGCAAAACACGCGCACGGAGGTGTAGTCGAAGGGAGGGGAGGGAGTCCCTGAGCAGCAGGCAGAGGAGAGGCCGACGGCGGGGGCCGCAAGACCTCCAGCCTAGGGCACGCAGGTTGACCCTAGATCTATGCCTGGGTGCTTGGGGAGGCAGCACCGGTTCAGAACCATCTATCGGGAAGCCAACATGTAAGTATCCCTGCCTTGGAGTCGGTTGTTGTCTGGTCTTTATAGTTGCGGTGATTGATGAGCTGATCTAATGCAGAACGAGGCGCACGGAGGATCTAAATCCTTCTGTCCAGTCTAGCGAGCAACCGGGGGCTATTCCCGACATAGAGACCATGCCGGCGAACTCCGTCCAAGAGTCCCCGGGCGCTCGATGGTTTGCGGATGAGTCAGCCACCACTGCTGATGGAGTTGGCGGCGGAGAACGGTTGGCGACGATGGCAGCCGATGCGATGGAGATGCCAGGAGTGATGGCGAGAGCCACCAAATCTTTGGAGGTGGGAGCGAGAGCTTCCGGCGCCATGCCAAAGCCTTAGGCATAGAGGCTGGCAGCGTCGGAGGATCAAGCGACGTGCCATGAGTTGTTGCAGGGCGTGGTCAGTCGCTACATGCTGCCACCGAGCCCCTAGGGAGCGGCACAGGCTGCAGAGGAAGAGGACGAGGTCAAGGAGATTGAGCGTGAAGAATCATGACCTCAAGCCATCTAGATCCTCCACAAGTAGGGGGATGAAGTGATGGTCGTGGAAGAGGAGGACACCTCTAGGGAGGTGAAGAGGCTACGGTCCACCCTTTCCACAGCCATGAAGCAGTTCGAGGTCAGTATTGCGTCGGCGATGTCCATCTTTGGCGTTGGAGAATGGGGTTCTTTATAATCTTGGTGCTTTTGCAGGGCATAGCGTGAACTGCCATACAATGATAGTAGCTGATCAAGAGGATGGAGCCCCTTGCCGAGGAGAACATGAATCTGAAGGAGGTGATGAAAATGATGGAGAAAAACGTCCAGGGGGCCCAGCACAAAAGGGACCTTGCCGAATCAAACACGAGGGGCCTAGAATACCAAAAGGGTGCCTTATCCGAGCAGCTGACGACCATCTTCGAGCAGCTGAAACACACCTCCGAGTAGCTAGAGCACAACTCCGAGAAGCTGAGAAGCGTCTCTGAGCAGAAGAAAGGTATGACAGATCGATGAATTTGTTCTGCATTGCCGAACAGTCTTGTTGTTGCTGATGATCATTATGTTTGTAGAGCAAGATGCGGAGCTTGGCTGGTTGCGTCAAGTCATTGGTCAGCTCCAAGAGGAGAAGAAGAAAGCATCTGGGCGAGCGAAGAAACTGGCCGAGGAACTGGAAGGTGAGTAGTTCATGGTCGGAGTTGTCGCTGATCTGATTACTTCATGTGATGAATCCCTTTGGTGTCTATAGAATACCATCAAAGAACCAGGGCGTAGTTCAACATGCTGGAGCTAGAGGCGCAAACCCAGAGGAGTAAACTCGATGTCGTAGTAGCTGGAGTCAAGCCAGTGTTCGACTGTATCGACATGGAGGTGGCTCCTTAGCCCGACGATAGGCCTCCACGTCCGGACACCATCATCAACAGGTGTAAGGCGGCGTGGGAGAACTTCAAGAGCTTCAACCGAGATGCCACTATCTCCATCGAGACCCATACCCTGGTGGTGGTTCGGTCTCATTAACCTGCCATCGATCTTCGAGCGATAGGGGCTGGATTTGCCAGAGGGACGGGTGCGGCGAAGCCGCAGCAGCTGGAAGATGAGGTGGAGGACGCGGTGAAGAGGCTGGCCAGCAATGTCGATCTATTCGGCGAGGCAGACAGTGAGGGCCAAGCTCAATGACCTGAGTAGAGGGAAACCTGTATGTAACAGCTAGAGAGGAGAGTTAAATGCCCAAGGGTGTAAACGAACATTTATGTATTTGTATAAATGTTGTAAGTAGACGTCGTGTGCATGTTTATGCAGTTGGCTAGCACTTTCAGTGAAAGATAGATGTATTGTTAACCCTAACGCATTTATACGTGGTATAAGTAGCGTCCGAGCAGTTAGTTCGTTACTAGGCTCTTGGCCTTGGCTAGCCCGTATTCCATAACATCGAGCACTGGAGCCCGTGCATGTGTAGGAGGAATAGGCATGACCAAGGAACCATAGCCGACCACCCATAACACAGAGCACGGAGCCCGTAGCACGTGTAGGGAGAGATCGGAGACTGGGTTTTCTCCAAAGAACATAGAGCGGAACATGTGCTGCTCGATGGTTGGCGAAATATCTTAGAGATATTTTAGTATGGTGAAACGGGGCGGAGCATATACGGAGATCACGTAAAATTGTCGGAGTTTAAACCAAAGTAGCATAGAGCTGGCGATCGCAAATGGAGATTAAACTGTAGTGGAGAAATAATGGAGACAAATTATGGTGACAAAAACTTCATTTATTATGGAGTGGAGAGTACATATCTGGAGCGTTTCAAGGATAGAAACGTATAAGGTGCTCGATGTGCCACAAATTAGGGATATTGATTCCATCCAAGTCACAAAGCCGGTAAGACCCTGGTCGAGTAACCTCTTTGACCATGTAAGGCCCTTCCAAGGGGGAGGAGAGCTTGTGCATCCCTTCAATTTTCTGCTTTCTACGGAGAACGAGGTCGCCGACTGCAAATGAAGGACCTTTGATATTGCGATTGTAGTATCTTTGCAGGCCTTCTAGGTATTTGGCCATGCGGATGCAAGTGATCAGGTGTTCTTCTTTAGCCCTATTGATGTTCTCTGCCCGAACAGCTGTGTCTTGCTCTTCATTATAATGCTCTACTCTGGGTGCTCGGAAAGCAATGTCCGTGGGAACTACGTCCTCTAAGCCGTAGACCAAAAAAATATGGAGACACACCAATGTTGTGACTAGCTTGAGTGCATAGTCCCCTGACCATAGCTGGGAGCTCTTTGAGCCATCTACCCGAATGCTTTTCCTCTTTCTGGTATAGCCTCTTTTTGAGGGCATCGAGGATAAGGCCGTTTGCTCGTTCAACCTAGCCATTGGCTCTAGGATGGGCAATAGAGACATAATTGACGGAGATGCATTGGTCTTCGCAGAAGTCCCAAAAATGATGACCAGTTAATGTAGTTCCGAGGTCGGTGATAATGCTATTCAGGAGACCGAATCTGTGGATGATATCTTCGAAGAGCTCGACTGCCTTCTTTGCAGTGGCTGAAACAAGCAGCTTGTATTCGATCCACTTGGAGAATTTGTCGATGGTGACGTATATGTACCGAAAACTGCCTAGCATAGGCTTGAAAGGCCCAATCATGTGTAGTCCCCAGCATGCAAAAGGCCAAGAAGCTAGGATGGTCTGCAATTCCTGCGTCAGCACGTGTATTTGCTTGGCAAAAAATTGACATACTTCACAACGTCGGACGAGGTCTTCTATGTCGGTGATGGCCGTGGGCCAATAAAAACCAGCTCAGAAAGCTTTGCCGTCCAGGTTTCTTGAGGCTACGTGATTGCCACAGGAACCAGAGTCAATTTCAAGAAGTAGTTTCACTCCCTCTTCTTAGGTGATGCACTCCTACAGTATCCCTTCCTTGGCACTTTTCCTCATCAAGTTCCCATCCACCAGCACGTAATGCTTGCTACGGCGAATGAGGCGTTCAGTTTTGGTCTTGTTGGCGGGTACGTCGGTGCTTGTGAGGTACTTAATGAACTGTTCCCTCCAATCTAGAGCCGGTGAAGGCACCGCAAGTACCAGCTGTTCGGCGAGGGGGATTTCTTGAACTTCCTTCTCTTCCTTAATAGATGTCGTAAAGAGGTCTTGAACGAAGACCCCAGGTGCAATCGTGGCACGAGAAGAGCCTATCTTAGATAGGTGGTCGGCGAGCTGATTTTGATCTCGTACCACGTGGTGGTACTCGATACCGTAGAACTTCCCTTCGAGTTTCCTAATCTCAGCGCAGTACACGTCCATCTTCTTACTAGAATAGGACCAATCTTTGTTGACCTAGTTGATGACCAGCGCAGAGTCTCCATATACCATGAATTCGGAGAACGTATCAGAGCTTGTCCTTGGTCGGAGTAATGAATAAAATGCCAGCACCAACACCGTTGATGCTGAGGGCGCCATTGAAGTACATCACCCAGTTTCGAGGCAAGCAGCTGGGATGGGCTCTTGGATCTCGGTCCACTCAGCGACGAAATCAGCCAACGCCTATGACTTAATAGTAGGCCTACTTTTGAATTCGATGGAGTAAGTGTCGAGCTCGATAGCCCACTTGATGATGCGGCCATTGGCCTCTTTGTTGCGGAGGATGTCCCCCAGAGGGAACTTGGTAACCATGGCGATCTTGTAGTACTCGAAGTAATGGCAGAGCTTGCACGACGTGATCTAAATGGCATATAACAGCTTTTGAACCTGAGGGTAATGAGTTTTGGGCTCATTAAGAACCTCGCTGATGAAGTAGACCAGACGTTGTACCTTATAGGCATGTTTGGCTTCCTCACGCTCGACGACGATAGCTGTGCTAACGACGCGAGAAGTGGTGGCGATGTAGATCAGTAGGGTTTCATCTGGTTGAGGTGCTGTCATGATCAGAGGCTTCATTAAAAATAACTTGAGCTGCTCGAAAGTTGTATTAGCCTCTTCCGACTAGGAGAAGTGCTCGGAGGCCTTAAGTAGTTTGAAGAATGATAGTCCCTTCTCACCGAGGTGTGATATAAAGCGTCTGAGAGCAGCCATGCACCCTATGAGCTTCTGTATATCCTTTACGTAGGTCGGCCGTTTCATATTGGTGATGGCAGAGACCTTATCGGGGTTGGGTTTGATGCCGCGGGCGCTGACGATGTAACCTAGGAGTATGCCAGATGGAACTCCAAAGATGCACTTTGAAGGGTTCAATTCCATTGATATCTTTTCAGGTTGGTGAACGTTTCTTCGAGGTCGGCGATAAGATTGTTGGCGGTCTTGAACTTGATGACCACATCATCGATGTAAGCTTCAACATTGAGGCCTATCTATTGATCGAGGCACATCTAGATAGCCCATTGATAGGTCACCCTAGCGTTCTTGAGTCCGAAGGACATGGTGGTATAGCAATACGCACCAAAAGGCGTGATTAACGACGTTTTGATTTGGTCATCCTCTTTGTGTGATATCTGGTGCAGTCGAGGAAGGAGAGGAGTTCACAGCCGGTGGTTGAGTCTAAAACCTCGTCTATCCGAGGCAGACCAAATGGGTCTTTAGGGCAGTGTTTGTTGAGATCAGTGTAATCAACACACATTCTCCATTCTTTATTATTTTTTTGAACAAGAACTAGATTTGCTAACCACTCAGGATGATACACTTCTTTAATAATTTCGGTAGCTAGGAGCCATTTTGTTTCTACCCTAATAGCCTTGTTCTTGTCTGGCGTGAATTGTTGAAATTTCTGCTTGATCGGTTTGGCGGTTGGCGAGACATTCAAGGAGTGCTCGATCTTCTCCCGTGGTACCCCCGGCATGTCTATAGGTGTCTGTAGGTTTCCAAGCAAACACGTTGGTGTTGGCACGTAGGAAGGAGATGAGCGTGCTTTCCTATTTGGGGTTGAGGTGAGCCCCAATCTTGATGGTCTTGGTGGGGTCGTCGAGGCCGAGGCCGACCTCCTTTGTTTCCTTGGACTTGGTGGAGGCACGAGGAGGCTCCAGCACTAGGATCTCCAGGTCATTGGTGGGCACCGTCTTGGCGTCAGTGACCATGCTAGCCATCTGGATGGAGAGGTTGGTGGCTTTAGCGAGGGCGAGACTCTCTGTCTCGTAGGCGTAGGAGATGAAGAGGTTGGCCCATAGGGTCAAAACTCCTACAGGCGAAGGCATCTTCAACACCAGATAGGCATAGTGTGGTATGGCCATGAACTTGGCCAGAGCTGTCCGACCAATTATGGCATGGTAGGCGGTGTTGAAGTCGACGACGTAGAAGTTGATGTGCTCGACACGGTAGTTGCTAGCCGTGCTGAATTGTACTGGGAGCGTGATCTCTCCAAGCGGTTTGGATGCCCTACCAGGCACCACACCCTAGAAGGAGTCGGAGTGTGTGAGGTCTTCTATTCTAAGGCCCAGCTGCTTTAGGGCTCCAGTGAAGAGGAGGTTCAGAGCACTTCCATCGTCGACGAGTACTTCCCTGAAAAGCACTTTCTTGATGGTTGCATCAAGAACGAGGTGGAAACGCCCTATGTAAGGGATGTCTGCCCACTGGTTGGCCCTATTGAAGGTGATGGGGACCTTAGACCAGGGGTGGTAGCTGGGGTTGGCGATGGCGTCTTTTGTGTTGATGGCGAGCACCCGACGGGCGGTCAGCTTTCGATCTCTTCTACTCTCAGCTGTGGTGAGGCCCCTAAAGATGATGGCGACCACTTTGTCGTGATCTTGGAAGGTGTTGTCATTATCCCTAGGTGGTCGGCAACCTCTGGCTCCATCATCATTGTCGTCGTCATTCTTCTTGGCCTGGAAATCCTTAGCCAAGCTAAGGCAGTCCTTCATCTTGTGCTTGTTATTCTTGTGGAGTGGACACGGGCCTTCGAGGATCTTCTTATACTGCTCATTGTAGTTGCGCTTGGCGCGAGGTTCATCAACGGCAATGATGATGTGGTCTGGTCAGCGACAGCGAAATTGACCAGCTCTAGACCCTTCCAGCCGATCACGGCCACTGTCTAGATGGTGGCCGCGGTCGTCGTAGCGGCGGTCACTATGGCATCAGTCGTCAGGGCGCTCGTCGTTGTGGCGTGTTGGGCGGTGAGTGACTGTGTCCTCATTGAAGCGAAGTTCAGCCTCTTCAGCATCGGTGTACTGGTCGGCGGTCGTGATCATCTCGTCAATCCCCTTTGGCGGCTTGCAATTGAATTTGGAGCGTAGGTCACGGTGATGGAGTCCTCGGATGATGGCGGTGATGACTTTAGCTTCTGTGATATTGGGAATAGAATTTCTCATCTCAGAAAAACGTCTGATGTAGCTATGGAGGAGCTTGGACGGTTTCTGATAGATGTGGTTCAGATCATGTTTGGTGCCCGGCCAAGTACACGTAGCCATGTAGTTGTTGGTGAAGACCTTCTTCAGCTGCTCCCAGGATCCAATGGAATCTGGGGTGAGGCTTGTGAGCTAGTTCATCGCAGTTGGTGTGAGCATGATGGGAAGATAGTTTGCCATGACACTGGTATCTCCCCCGGCGGTGCACACGGTGGTGGCATAAGCTTGTAGCCACCATGTGGGGTTCATCTGTCCTTCATTGGGCCCAACCCCAGTGATTTTGAAACCACGAGGCCATTGGAGTGTTTGGAGTGCTCTGGTGAATGCTCGGGGGCCTTCAGGATCGTCACCGTCAAGATCTGCAGCATTGTCGGCGTTGAGTGGCTGGAGGGATGTGTTCGGGTTACCAAACTCTTGCTCGTATTCTTAATGTCGGCGTACTTCCTCTTCATGGCGAGAGAAACAACGCTCGTCGATATGACGTCGCGTGTCTCGGAGATTGTTGATGTGCGCTCAGACATCTTGGTCGACTTCTTGGTCGTGTTGGCGAGGGTAGTCGATGTGGTTCCCCTAGCTCCCCCTGGAGGGGTTGTCCATCATCACGCTGTTGATCAGTGAAATGACTTCTGCTGGAGCGGCGATTGGATCTTGGTGCGGCGAATCGGTGAATCGAGCTCGTCGAGTAGGAAGGTTTCTGATCCTGGCGGATCTCAGTGACCTAGCAGTGTTCAGCTTTGAGCATTGCGGTGACCTTGGCGACTTCTAGTGTTTGCTCGAGCTGGCGAGCTCATTGGCGGCCACGGCCAAGTTGGCGCTTGGGGTCTTGTAGACATCATGGCCGTCGACATGGATGAATTCGTCATCGAGGTTGCGTTGGAGTGGGCGTGGCCTCCCTTGCAAGTCGAGCTATTCGTTGCGAGCAGCCTCAGCTAGCACAATGGCGGCCTCATTTGCTCAATGCTAAGCATGGTTGGCATTCCTATTGACGAGAGCGGCGCGGTCCTCGTCGGTTTTGCCATCCCGTGGAGGGCTGTTGACATTGACATTAAAAATCTCGCCTCCTCGGAAGGGTGGGAAGGGAAGTTGAACGGCGGCGGTCTCGGCGACAGTCTCCGTCGAGCACTAGGACTTGGAGTCTTGGTTTTCCTCTAGGATGGTTTGGAGGGATGCTTTGGGACATCGACCAATTTGTAGCATGTTGACAGTCGGCGAGAGTTGGTCGGCAAGAGGATAGATGTGTCCCACCTGGTCGATGAATTTGCCCCTTAGGGCATCTTTGTAGGAGGCGGTGATGTTGGTGAGCCCAAAGGGTAGGGCCATAACCCCTGAAGTTTCCTGATTGGCCTCCGATGGATCTGAATTGGAGGGTGGTCGATGTTGAACCAGAGTGGTCAGAGCCGATTCTGCGATGGAGGGCAGTCGGCGAGCTTCTCGCCAACTTGATCGATGGATGCGATCAGATCGTCGTTGCTGATCCGCTTCCTTGGGTAGCGGGGGAGCGGGCGACGAATTGTTGATGAAGATGACATCGGAGGCAGTTCCAAGTTTGGATCTGCAGTCTCAAATGTTGGGGTGGTCGGTGCAGAATCAATCTACACCAGCTCGATGATCTCTCTGTTTCTGTCAGCTTTGATGATCTAGGAGATTGATCCGACCGTGAAGATATGGCCGGGCTACGGGGAGGACGAAGAGCCTACAAAATGTACCATTTTGTTTGACATGGAAACATCATTTACACCCCTACCTGGCACACCAACTGTCGACAGAATATCGTCGGTAGTCCTCCGTGGGGTATCCCATGAAGGTAGATTGATTGGCAGAGATGCATATAATCGAGAACAAGAAGGCAACAGAGACACAAGAGTTAGACAGGTTTGGGCCGTCAACGTGATGTAATACCCTACTCCTATGGTCTGTTGGTTTGCATTGGCTTCGTATGATCTTGCATGTGTTTTGAGGGGGTCCCTACCCGCTTTATATAGTCTGGGGGGCAGGGTTACAAGTCGGTTAGATATAGGAGATAACCAAAAAATAATAACAGATTACATGAATCATGGGATCAAATGTATCCTAACAGGTCTCGTAGTATCTGTAGGATATCTTCCCGGTGTCTTGCGGGGCACGCCGAGCAGCGCTGTGCTCTGCAAGGCTTCGTCTTGTGGGTTGGACCACCCCTGGGGGCGCAGCCCATGTAGTCTGCCGTGGGTAACCAGGGTCGTACCCCCCATACCTCGGGTATAAATACCGAACCCCGGCTATTGTAATAGACATCTCTCATCGATCAACCAAACAAGTACCTTTACTTTTCGGCTCAGGCCACCCCTTAGGAGTAGGAGTAGAGTAGATTTTGACAAGTTTTTTGGGCAAGCAGGGCTGCATCGGACGACCTGACCTCTGGCTTCTTTGTGAGTATCCATCACGACTTATATTGTTACTTATACGGCTGCAATAGGCGACTAATCTCTTGCAAGTCCCGGTATAAGTTAGTTATCGATCTATATTTTTATTTGTAAGGCTGCAACAGACGACTGATCTCTTACAAATCACGGTATAGATTAGTTTTTGATTCGTATCAACCTTTACAACGCTACAACAGACAACTGATCTCTTGTAAATGTTAGTATTGATCAAAGTTATCGATATTGTGTTAAATAGTTTACAGTTTATAATAATATCACCAATTGCATGATCTAGATTGAGATTTGTTAGTCTTACTATTTTGATCTATCGTCTGCTGATTACCATCATAGTTGAATTCAATTCTTGACGTTAGATCATGTTTGATGACTAATCCATCTCGATCTTGATCATACATGGCGAGTGCTTGAAGTCATGTTCTGTTAAGAGATAGATTCATTGATCGCCAATATCTAGTATGACTCTGCTATCAATGCTGCATCAGCCGACTCGATCTATTGATAGCATGTCATATTGGATATTATCGGTTAATAGATCTATCTATTGAGAAGAGCATGGCTTGAGCTTCCACGCGTATGACATGCTTTCATGATTTCTTTGCGATATAAGTAGATCTATCGACCACTAGTCTCTGATCTAGGATCCTACTATCAATGCTGCATCAGACGACTCGAGCTGTTGACAGTACAATAGATTGGGGCTAGTTGTATGTACATTTATTTGCATTGAACCGATGAGTGATCGTGTGCCACATGACATGACCACTAGAATTGGCTATCTTAGCCGATACCCTTTTTGCTGAGGATGTACTCGTTGTTTACATGCTTTTACTTGTTTTTGTCTTGGTTAAAAGCTAGTATGTCTATCACATGTATGCTTACATGCTTATCATTATGTCCATCACATGTATGCTTACATGCTTGTCATTACACCTTTTGCATGTTTTCATGATCATCGGCTAAGTTAGATCCATGTAGCCAAGTGAATAATAATTGCCGATATGCTTGTTTTGATTACATTACATCATGCACATGCAGGATATCGACTCTTTAGTCGATTGCCTTATCTAGCTGGCCACTTGGCCGTATATTTGGAACTATCTGGACAAACATCGGCATGTTCTACCTTAAATTATCGATCAACTTTCTCTCGTTGTCAATTACAGGGTCAAATTGACTGGCACGCCCTCGGTCACGACCATCCAATCTAGTGTCCGCTTTAAGCCCAGAAAGAGCTCGGGATCTGCTCCGCGCGGTTTCTCTCGGCTTGCTGCGTGTCGGTGGCTCCCCATCGCTTTTTGCCGTCGACACCCATAGCTAGGAATTTCCTAGTATATCAGCTTCTATTTCATGAGGGATCTTGAGAAAAAACCAGAAAGAAAGAAACAAAAACATGTGAAGCCAAAAGAAAAATAACAGATAATTCTCTACTCTAGTGAAAATTTTAAATATCCATGGATAGAGATGTAGTTATGCCTAGAGATTTTGCCCCTCAAGAAAAATTTATTGAATCTATGACACACCTCGTTGAAAATGTTTTGCCCCTCATGAACACACTGAAAATAAAATACTGCATATCTAAGAGGATGTAGTTATGCCTATGATATTTTTTATGAACTTATCATTCAGAGTAGTTTTTCTCAAGAAACCTATTCTCCTTGGACAGAGATGTCATTTGCAGTGCATTCACTAACTCAGAAATACTCTCTAAAACCTGCAAGAAGGAATCATGAGCTATAGGTTCTGTAATTTTGGCTCTAGTTCCAAAACTAACGAGGTGCACAAGCAAAAATTTTAAATCAATCGGCAAAAAAATTTAGGAGATGTGAAGTACACAAAAACAACATAAGCTCAGAAGAATGACATGCTGCTTAGCTGATGATCTTGGTGGAATGTGCTGTATAAAATATTAAGCATGGTTTGGATCATAGGGCACACCTGTGACCATAGAAGGAATGAAACAAAGGACAAAGGGCTCTGCAATATACAAAAGAATGAACAATCTACCTAAGTGGTACTGCAGGACAAGTTTACTTTCAGAAATAATTTGTTGCATTTACTCGATAACATCATAACAGAGCTCCACTTGGTTTAAGAAAAAAAGTTATAGATTCTCACCTGGATGTAACACCCCTGGTGTTAAGCATTAGTAAAACTTGACCATGTCATCATCATTCATGTTGATCATCCATAGTAGCAAACCAAGTTTTGCATCCACTAAAATCAATGTTAATTGGTTAGCAATGCAATGCATGTGTGTGGTGATGTGTACAACCAAAATCTTTTAAGGTAATTTGTGACCTTCTATTTTTGAATTTCACCAAAAATAGTTGAACTTATGCCCTAATAAACTTTGAGGTGTAAAGTGTGTACTTTACACTAGCGTCAGGTATAGGATATGAATTCAAGTCCAACCCATTAAAACTTGAGCTCCAAATTTGAAAACAGAATTGGGTTCCAGCACTTTGGTAGATTTGGCTGAGTCTTGGGATTTAGTTTGAATTCAAATTTGAGGGATTTATTAAAATGAAATTCTCAAATAAACTTGTTGCAACCCTAGTATCATTTGTTAGTACAAAGTTTGTACTATGCAATGATGTTATTGGTTGAAAGGTTTGCTTGTTAATTAATCACAAATTAATTCACCAAAGAAACTAACTTAACTGGATTTCAAAACCCTAACTGAAGATTCAGAAATGTAGTTTCAAGGTTCCTCTAATATTTAGCTTAGATCTCTCTAACCAGTTGGAATTAGAGATTGAAGCTTAAAGCAAAGTTGTAGAGGACATCAAGACGAACGACTTCCATCTTTGGAGATTTTCAAGTTGCTACATGAAAGTGGAAGAAAACGGAGGAGGAAGGAGGGCTATCAGGTGCTACAGTGTCGTCGGTGAGCTGCTTGCTTGGTCAACGTCGGTGGCCACCCCGCCGAATGTTTTTGCCGCTTTCTCGTGCCATGGCACGCAGTTGCTTCTGCAGACGTGTCACGGGCAGGAGGTGGACGCCCAGAAGTCTCCCCGTAGAACTTATCTTGCCAAGTCGGCCACCACCTCTCCTTTCTCTCTTTACAGCGCCGCCGCCGAGCTCTCGCTGTGCCAGCGATTTCTTCACCACTGCTCATTCCTAGTTCAATTGCTCTCGCCCATAGCTTCGTCACATCCTTCTGTACTGATTGCTCCTGCTCACGCCAGCTCTAACCCTCAAAGCTGCCCACACGCCATCTTCTTTCCCGACAACGACTGAAGCGCCGCTGTGAGCCCCTCCGTTGTGGGTAGCCCTCTGTGGCGCACTTTCACTTCATCCATCATGTTCTTTATCTTCACCTTGATGCCCTATTTCTTTTCAGCTTGCTTGTTTTGATAGATGACCTCCGGACGCGCTGGAACGCCATCATCGTCGCTGGTTCACGCCACCGCTGTCATCCGCAACGTCGACGACTTAGCTCCACGTTGCCTCCGTCTCAACCAGTAGGAGCACCAAAGTCACGGTGAGCTCCTGAAGCTAACCCTACTATCTATTTAAGTTCTACCATGCCCTAGTGGCTGGAACGCCACCGCCGGCCTGCTTTGCTTTGCCAAGTCGCCACGGTCATGTGCACGCGCGCTACTAACTTCGCTTCGTCCAACTTACCCCTTGGATGAGTGTGCGTGAGCGAGGTGAGTGTGCGGGTGACCTTCGCATCGCTGGGCAACTCGTCGTTGAGCGTTTTCGCTGTGCGAGAGCTCCGTCGTGCCTCCATGGCCGCTGGTGTGGTCGCTGTCATGCCTTAGACAATCTTTCATCATCGTCTGTGAGTTTGTGAGGTCATGAGGAACACAAAGACGTAGTCCCTATCACCGGAGATGTCACCGTCGACCATTGTTGCCTCACCGGAGTACCATCAAGCCACCAAAATCACCACCGTGGTCGTTGGTATGCTCCATCCGTTCAATCGTCACTGCCAGGAGATGCAAGAGGGTGAGAGGAGTCCACCGGAGTGGGTCATGTGCTGGCGAGCTCGCCATCGGTGAGAACCTACCAGTCAATGTCCGCCAGCGTCGTGGTCAACGCAGCCCGGTCCGGGCCCCTCTTGTCAGTAAGAGCGGGTGAGAGAGAGAGTAAGAAAAGGATTTTCGTCCTTTTTCGATTTTCAGAAAAATGTTAATAAGTGCTAAAATTTGATTAATTCATAATTAAATAATTAAGGCTGATAAAATTATGAAAAATTTTGTGTAAGCTTGTTATCTTATGCTTTGTCAAGGAAAAGTATCAGTTAGCCAAAATCAGTACTTTTGCTAGGTCTCAAAATTACATCTTTTAATTAATAAATGGACCTTCTATGATTTTTATAGGCTAAAATAATTATCCAAAAACCATGAAACTTTTTGTGTATGCTTTATATGCTTAAATAAACCTTCACAAAAAGTTTGGCTCTGTTTTGATGAAAATAAATTGTCCACTTAATTTAAATGCCTTTTATGATTTAATAAAAATACTAAAATGATTTCTATAAATCCCTAAATGACTTGGGTGTGATTTTGGACTTGATTGTGGACCTTGGAATACTAATCCCTTTGTTGTTCCCTGGCAATTTCTTTATTTGATTGTTGTACTCATATTAAACTTGTTAATAATAATAACAATATTGCTTTGTGATTAATTAACCAAACTTAACCGCGAAAGAAAGTTGTATTCAAGTTAATTAGCTTTGTTTTAGTCATATTAATCCATGCTTAGTACATCATCGTCCTAAAGCATGCATCTTTATTTACATTTAGTGAACGAGAGTGGTGATTCTATATTTGAGCAAGAGAAGGGTTTTCTGTCAGTGGATTGGATTTGTTATCTGTGATTATTCTTAAGTGACTGAGAACCCCGACACTAAAGGCAAGCCCAGAGCATAAACCATTTACTTGTGTTTTACAAATGTTATTCACATAAGTCTATGCTTTGTGCATTTAAGTAAATAGGAGTTGGTTGATATACCAATTGTTGCATGTCTTCCTTGACTTTCAATACTCATCCTTATCACCCTGTTTAGTTATACTGAGTTTAATGATGCTTAGCCATGCTTAGTTGATAAAAGTTGAGCAATGAGTTAATGGTTCTATACTCAGGGTTGGTCTTGAGGTTTAAAAGTGATGATCATGAATTTAACATGAGACCGGACGGACTGTTTGCATGTGTCAAGAATGGAGTCTTGACATAGTGCCCCGCCTATGTCAAGTAAGGACCATTTGTTGTAGGTTTGTATGTGTTCGAGACTTTGTAGTACTGGCCACATACTTCGGTAAGCCTAATACCTCGGCTATTCCATTATGTGAAAGGCCAACCACGCACTGGGAGTGGAGAGATGGCAAGAGTAGCATGTACACATCCTGTGAATTCGCTAGGAGCGATGCAGGGGGGTGGAGTACTGTGCTCTTAGGTAGCGCTAGACCCATTCATGTTTTGGAGGATCCAAGTGAGGGTTGATATATGTAGGTTCGGGACCGGTCCTAGACCTGCATATGTCGTGTGGTAAGGAAACCCCAGCTGGGCCAAATCGATTCGAATCGCTGTTGCTTCTCAGAGAAGAAGACTCGATCCTCTACCCTGCATCGTAGTTCATAACTGAAACATTAGTCCTATGATCATGAGATGAGATCGTTAAAGAAGTGCTTGACCTACATCAGGTACAAATGAGAGACATAATTATTTAACTTGAGCTAAAACATTGAAAGTAAGGATCAACATTAGTAAGCTTTACTACAAAAGTTAAACTTGATTCTTGCTACAGACTTACCTTGATTCCCCTTAAGCCTGCATATCATTGGAGTCTTTCCTTTTCATCGGTTAAGTCTTGTTGAGTACCTTTGTACTCAGGGTTTGTTAAACCCATGTTGTAGGAGGAGAGCCAGTAGTAGAAGAGTTTGATGTGTACCCTTGGGCAGGGTGAACCTCCTTTATGTGATTCTATTGTGGTACCTGTCATGCTACCCTACTGCCTAGTTGGCTAAAGCTTATAATTTGTATTAACTTATGGTCTGTACGACTTCTACCGTTTACTCTGATGTAATATATTTGTATAAACTGTTGTAATACTGCAATGTCTTCTATAATGTGTCCTGCTCGGAAGGATGAAGTGGATGATTCATGGTTCCCCAAGGACACCTGACAGACCACCAGAGTTGTCTGACTCCCATGTGCAGCCGTCAGAAGTCTAAAAGACAATGACAGGCACATGTGGGCCATATAATTCAGGTGGTTCGGCCACAACTGGTATCAGAGCATGTCATTACAAAGATTGTTGAAGTACTACTTAACAAAACTTCAAAATGAATTATGCAAATTAAGTTCAACTCTATTTGGTCAAAAAGTTGCTTCTAACTCATCCTCTGCTTGCTATAGATGCCTCACGGAGGGTTGATTGTTATGACATGGTCTGAAGGCACGGAGGGTTTCCTAGCCATTCTTCGGGAGGTGATGTGGCATGCCAACTTCTCCTATAAGCCAGAGTACTTTATCTATGCTCATCTTCTAGGTCTAGGCCTGGATGAGTGTGTGGCAAAGGTCATTTTGCATCCTCGACTTGTTGAAGGAGAAACCAAAGAGCCACTCTAGTACCAAGGAATGGGAAGCTATCCTAAAGCTGCCATTCAAGGTGCAGCATACCAAGCTATAACAAGGCTTAGGGCGCGGTGCCTTGAGCTGTAGACTTCTTATGCTTTTGGCTACCTCAGAGGATTATGGGTCCTATCAATGGGATCCGTTATCCGAATCCCACGCATCCATTCACCAACCGAAGTCAGAGGCAGTCGGAGCTAGTGAGAGATTTAGATTGGGCTTGTTGATGCACTCGCCAGGAGTTGAGAGAGAATCGTTGAGCTCTCGGCTTGGTGCAGGCTGAGATACGGAGTATTGAGGCTCTACACCCGAGTCTAACAAAAACAGAGATGAGTTAGGGATAGCACCAGTTCAAATACTTTAGGAGTCGCTTAGGTTTCCTTCTATAGTAGGACATGTTGTGCATCCACCTAGGCTGGATCGTCATCGTTTCTCTAGGACTAGGGCATGTGAGATGTTAGGAAGGCTAGTTCGCTTATCTCACGCTCAGGCCTCAGGTGATAATGGAACACCTTCATCTTGGTGTGGGGGGTACGACCCTGGATACCCACGGCAGACCACATGGGCTATGCCCCCAGGGGTGGCCCAGCCCACAAGATGATGCCTTGCGGGGCACGACTCTGCTCGCCGACTTTCGCAAGACATCTGGAGGATATCCTGAAGATACTACGAGATCTGTTAGGATATGTATGATCCCGAGATTCCTGTAATCAGTTATTACTTTCCGGTTATCTCTTAGATCTAACCGACTTGTAACCCTGCTCCCCAGACTATATAAGGTGGGCAGGGACCCCCTCCAAACTCACGTAATATCAGACAATAGTCAATACAAACCAACAGACCATAGGAGTAGGGTATTACATTATACTGATGGCCTGAACCTGTCTAACTCATGTGTCTCTGTTGCCTTCTTGTTCTTGATCTCACGCTCCTCTGCCGATCAATCTACCTTCGTGGGATACCCCTCGGAGGACCGTCGACGATATTCTATCGACAGTTGGAGCGCTAGGTAGGGGTTTGCGTGCTGTTTCCTTGTCGAACAAGATAGCTTTTTCCGCAGGCTCTTCGTCCCTCCCGTAGCCCGGCCAGATCTTCATGGTCGGATCGATCTCGTGGATCATCATTGCTGATGGAGTCGAAGAGCTCCTCGAGCCGGTGCAGATCGATTCTACGCCGATCACCCCCGCACCTGCGACTGCAGATCCGATCTCGGAACCACTTCTGAGGTCGCTTTCATCAACAACCCGCCGGCTGCTAACTCGCTATCAAAGGAGGCAGATCAACAGTGATGATCTGGTCACCTCCATCGATCAAGTTGGTCACAAGCTCGCCGATTGCCTCTCCATAGCGAATTGGCTCTAGACACCCTTGTTCAGCGCCGACCACCTACCGATCTAGACCTCCCGGAGGCTGCTCGGAAGACTCCGGGAGCTATGGCTCTGCCCTTCGGGCTCGCCAATGCCACTACCGCTTTCCAAGATGTCCTAAGGGGCAAATTCACCGACCAGGTGGGAGACACTCATCCTCTCACCGACCAGCCTCCACCGGCCATCAACATGCTCCATCTCAGCCGGCACCCTGGGGCGTCCCTCCACACCATCCTAAAGGAGAATCTAGACTCCGAGTCCCAAGACTCCATAGAGACCCTCGCCGAAACCTCCACTGAACAATTTCCTCTCCCTCCTTTCTGGGGGGCAATCTTCAACGTTAGCGTCGATAGCCCCCCATCGGAATGGTGAGACCGAGGAGGAACACGCCACTCGGGAGAACCGGAATGTCAACCGCGCACAATGCCGAGCAAACGAGCACACCCTCGTGATGGCCAAGCAGCTCCTTGACTCGCAAGGGAGGCCACTCCAGCGCAACCTCGATGAAGAGTTTCTCCACGTTGATGGCCACGATGTTTTTAGGACTCCGAGCACCAATCTGGCAGTAGCCACCAATGAGCTCGCCCATCTCCCACAGATGCCCGAGCTTGCCAAGGTCGCTGCCATGCTTAAAGCAGCACACTGTCAGGTCAATGAGATCCGCTAGGATCAAGGACCCTCATACTCCACCACTTTGATCCACCGATCAGTTGCCACAAGGACCGACCGCCCAGCACCACGACGATAGGTAGCCCCCCCAAGGTGGAGCTAGAGGCGATCGCGTCGTACATCAATGCTAACATGACCAAGAGGTCGACCAGGACGTCCGGGTGCATCTCAACAATCGTCGAGATGCACGACGGCGCATCGACGAACGCCAATTCGGTCACCATGAAGACAAAATCCACCGCCGTCAGGAGTACAAACAAGAGTACGGCAACCTAGACTCAGCTATTGAGCCACTCGTCGGTGGCAATACCACTGACGACGGTGCCAACAACCCCGAGGGGCCTCTGGCATTTACAAGGACACTCCAAACGCTTCAGTGGCCCCGTGGTTTCAGGATTACTGGGGTCGAGCCCTACGAAGGAAGGATGAACACGACACAGTGGCTATAGGCTTACACCACTTCTATCCATGCCGCCGGAGGAGACTCCAATGTCATGGCAAACTATCTTCCTGTCATGCTGATGCCCGCCGCCATGAGCTGGTTTACCAGCCTTGCCCCAGACTCCATCGGATCCTAGGAGGATTTGAAAAAAGTCTTTACTAATAACTACATGGCCACGTGTACTCGGCTGGGCACCAAGCATGACCTGAACCGCATCGACCAAAAGCCGTCTGAGCTCCTCCGCAGCTACATCCAACACTTTTCTGAGATGAGGAACTCTATCCCCAACATCACAGAAGCTGAGGTCATCACCGCCTTCATCCGAGGACTCCACCACCGTGAGCTCCGCTCCAAGTTCAACCACAAGCCGCCTACTAGGATCGGTGAGATGATCACAACCGCCAACCAGTACACCGATGCCGAGGAGGCCAAGGTGCGCTTCAACAAGGATGAGGGCACCCAACGACCAACACACCAGTATGACGACCGCCCCGTCGACCGACGCCACAGCGACCGCCGTTTCGACGACCGTCGTTTCGACGACCGTAGTTATCCTTATAACAGCGGTCGAGATGCAAGAAGGGCCCAAGTCTGGCCAAAATCGCCGCCGCTGGCCAGACCACATCGTCGCTGCAGTCAATGAACCTCGCACCAAGCGCAACTATGATGAGCAGTACAGGAAGATCCTCGATGGCCCGTGCCCTCTCCACAAGAACGCCAAGCACAAAATGAAGGACTGCCTCGGGCTGGCTAAGGAATTCCAGAACAAAAAGCTGGACGATGACACCAATTACAGAGCCGGAGGTCACCGACCACCTGGGGGCAATGGCAATGCCTTCCAGAACCACGGCAAGGTGGTCGCCACCATCTTCGAGGGCCTTGCCTCCACCGAAAGCAGAAGGGAATGGAAGCTCACCGCACGGTGGGTGCTCAACGTCTCCACGGAGGACGCTGTCGCCAACCCCAGCTATCGCACATGGTCTGAATTTCCCATCACCTTCAATAGGGACGACTAGTGGGCGGACATTCCCTACATAGGGTGCTTCCCCCTTGTCCTCGACGCAACCGTCCAAAAGGTGTTGTTCAAAAAAGTGCTCATCGACGGTGGGAGTGCTCTGAATCTCCTCTTTTCCAAAGCCCTAAAGGAGTTGGGCCTCGGATTAGCGGATCTAACGCCCTCTGATTCCTCTTTTTGGGGTGTGGTACCCGGCAGGGCCTCCAAACCGCTTGGAGAGATCACGCTACCAGTACAGTTCGGCACGGCGAGCAACTACCGCGTCGAGCACATTAACTTCTATGTCGCCGATTTCAACACCGCTTACCACGCCATACTTGGTCCGCTAGCTTTGGCCAAGTTCATGGCTCTACCGCACTACGCGTACTTGGTGCTGAAGATGCCTTCGCGCAGGAGTTCTGGCCCTATGGGCTAACCTCTACATCGTCTATGCCTACGAGACAGAGAGTCTCACTCTCGCCGAAGCTACCGACCTCTCCATCCAGATGGCCAGCATGGTCGCTGAAGCCAAAACGCTACCTGCCGACATGGAGATACTAGAGCTAGAACCTCCCCGTGCCTCCGCCAAGTCCAAGGAAGTGAAGGAGGTCAGCCTCGGGCTCGACGACCCCTCCAAGACCGTGAAGATTGGGGCTCACCTTGACCCCAAATAGGAAAGCGCGCTCGTCTCCTTCTTACGTGCCAATGCCGACGTGTTTGCTTAGAAACCTACAGACATGCTAAGGGTACCGCAGGAGAAGATCGAGCACTCCTTGAATGTCTCACCGACCGCCGAACCGATCAAGCAGAAACTTCGCCGATTCGCGCCAGACAAGAAGGAGGCTATTAGGGTAGAAATAAAATGACTTTTAGCTACTGGATTTATAAAAGAAGTGTATCATCCTGATTGGTTAGCGAACCCTATTCTCGTTTAAAAAAAGAATAAAGAATGGAGAATGTGTGCTGATTATACTGATCTTAACAAACACTGCCCTAAAGACCCCTTCGGTTTGCCTCGGATAGACGAGGTTGTTGACTCCACCGCTAGCTTCGAATTACTCTCTTTCCTTGACTGTTACTCCGGCTATCACCAAATCTCTCTCAAGAAAGAAGATCAGGTCAAGACGTCGTTCATCACACCTTTCGGTGCGTATTGCTATACCACCATATCCTTCGGACTCAAGAACGCCGGGGTGACTTATCAATGGGCCATCCAGATGTGCCTCGATCAACAGATTGGCCACAACGTCGAAGCTTACATCGATGATGTGGTCGTCAAGTCCAAGACCGGCAATAATCTTATCGCCGACCTCAAAGAAACATTCACCAACCTAAAAAGATACAGATGGAAGCTGAACCCTTCAAAGTGCATCTTTGGAGTACCATCCGGTATACTCCTGGGCTACATTGTCAGCGCACGAGGCATAGAACCCAATCCCAACAAGGTCTCCACCATCACCAACATGAAACGACCAATGTGCATCAAGGATATACAGAAGCTTACTGGCTGCATGGCTGCCTTAAGCCGCTTCATATCGCGCCTCGGCGAAAAAGGTTTACCTTTCTTCAAACTTCTCAAGGCCTTCGAGCGTTATTCCTGGTCAGAAGAGGTAAATGCAGCATTCGAGCAGCTTAAGTTGTTCCTTACAAAGCCTCTGATCATGACGGCGCCACGGTCCAACGAGACTCTCTTGATCTACATCGCCGCTACCTCTCGCGTCATTAGCACAGCAATTGTGGTCGAACACGAGGAGGCCGGACATGCCTATAAGGTGCAACATCCTGTATACTTCATCAGCGAGGTTCTTAATGAGCCCAAGACTCGTTATCCTTAGGTCCAGAAGTTGTTATACGCTGTCCTGATTACGTCGCGCAAACTCCACCACTACTTTGAGTATTACAAGATCACCGTGGTCACCGAGTTCCCTCTAGGGGACATCCTCCGCAACAAAGAGGCCAATGGCCGTATCATCAAGTGGGCTATCGAGCTCGACACTTACTCCATTGAATTCAGAAGCAGGCCTACGATCAAGTCTCAGGCGCTCACTGATTTCATCGCTGAGTGGACCAAGATCCAAGAGCCCATCGCCGCTACTTGCCCTGAGCACTGGGTGATGTACTTCAACGGTTCCCTCAACATCAATGGTGCTAGTGCGGGCATTCTGTTCATCACGCCGACCAAGGATAAGCTCCGATACGTCCTCCAGATACACTTCACGGGCTCCAACAACGCCGCTGAATACGAAGCATGTCTCCACGGACTCCGTATAGCTGTTGAGCTTGGCGTCAAACGCCTCATGGTATACGGGGACTCCGCGCTGGTCATCAACCAGCTTAACAAAGATTGGTCTTGTTCCAATGATAAAATGGATGCTTATTGCGCCGAGATCAGGAAGCTTGAAGGAAAGTTCTACGGTATCGAGTACCACCATGTGGTACGCGACCAAAATCAGATCGCCGATTACTTGTCCAAGTTGGGCTCCTCTCGTGCCGCGGTTCTGCCCAGGGTCTTCATCCAAGATCTTGTGGCACCGTCCATTAAAGAAGAAAAAGAAATTTGGGAAGTTTCCCTCACCGAGCAGCTAGTACTTACGGTACCTTTGCCGACTGCCGATTGGAGGGAACAATTCATCAAGTACCTTTCCAGCACCGAAGTACCAGCCGATAAAACTGAAACCGAAGCGCCTAACTCATCGGAGCAAACATTACGTGCTGGTAGACGACAACTTGATGAGGAAAAGTGCCAAGGAAGGGATTCTGCAAAAATGCATCACCCAAGAAGACGGAGTGAAGTTACTCCTCGAAATTCACTTTGGTTCCTGCGCAACCACGCGGCTTCGAGAACGCTGGTCGGCAAAGCCTTCCGAGCAGGTTTTTACTGGCCCACTGCCATCTCCGATGCAGAAGACCTTGTCCGACGTTGTGAAGGATGCCAATTTTTCACCAAACAAATACATATATCGGCACAAGAGTTGCAGACCATTCTAGCCTCCTGGCCTTTTGCATGTTGGGGACTGGACATGATTGGTCCTTTTAAGCCAGCACCAGGAGGTTTTTGGTACGTATATGTCGCCATCGACAAGTTCTCCAAGTGGATTGAGTACAAACTGCTCGTCTCCGCTACTGCAAAGAAAGCAGTCGAACTCTTTGAAGACATCATCCACAGATTTGGTCTCCCGAACAGCATCATCATCGACCTCAGAACTACATTCACTGGTCATCACTTTTGGGATTTCTGCGAAGACCGCTGTATCTCCGTCAAATACATCTCCGTTGCCCATCCTAGAGACAACGGTCAGGTCGAACGGGCGAACGGTATGATACTTGATGCCCTTAGAAAGAGATTATATCAGAAAGACGATAAACATCCGGGTAGATGGCTCAAAGAGCTATAACAGAACCGACCAAATCATAAGAATGTAAGTACAAAAATAATCACCAAAGCGATCAAATTCCTGTACTTAAGCTCCCATAATCCCGGTAGTCCAGAAATCACGAAGGATTTCAACCAACTCTCGACATACAAACCAAGATCGTAGTGATTCAACACAACTCATCATCCGTTACAACATTTCATAAGTAGCATTCGGATTATATCCATCAGAGTTCAAATAAAATATTACAAACCAGGTTCAAATTTGCGAAAGCAACATAGTTTAGTACATAACTTCATAGTTTCAATTACATTGCCAAGTCTGAGTCATGTCCCACAAAAGCATTATCAGGTACGAGAACTAGTAGAGACCGTGCCCAACGGCCTAGTCTTCATCCCCAGCTGGGAGAAGGCAATACTTGTAGCAACCAAAGTAGAACTGGTCATCTGCAACATGTGGGAGATAAACCCTGAGTACGAGAAGATACTCAGCTAGACTTACCCGACAAAACCAGAAATAAAAGACACCAAGGATCATGCAAGGCTTATGAGGTGGGCTAGCTTGACACAGTTGCATAAAAGAGCTTATGATTATAGTAACCAATTTAAACTTAGCATCAAGCTTATCATCATTTACCTATCCACTAGATTAGCACCTGTACTAGAGCACTCACTTATTAGGAGCAAACAATATTAACCATAGCAGGTATAGTAAGGCTGTCATCATCATATCATCATTTCCCGAACCATTCTGTTATTAAGTGTATCTACATTGGAGATAAGCCCATCAAGTTCTCACTAACCAGGAGAGACGGTGACTCGAATCGAATTACAACTCAGCTGAGGGGGTATTCCTAACTCTCACCCTGGCATACTTTGCAAGGGTAGCCGTGGGTCACCTTTGGAACAACTCAGGAACCAAATTCACGGGTTCGATCAGCGCCAGCACTCTCAGGGATTACCCTTCTGCCAGGACGATCAGGACTTTTAAATCACCTGCCCTTGGACTCACGCCTACGGCTCCCTTCCGAGGCGCACTTTATACTTATCGACTCCCGGCCTGAGGTGAGCTACTCGGCTTCGTGGTCGGTCTCTAGACCCGGCCAACTAAGAGAGAGGCATGCGTTCAACATGAACAGGAAAGGCTCCAAGATTTAGTCCTTAATCGACACAGATGGAGTCACTGCAAATCGGCAAGCCTCCGTCCGGTCTTCATTTCAATTAAGACTGGTTCTTTTCCACGATAGCAAATATAGCCAACCGTGCCACATGTAGATTTCTATATCTCGCAGGTGACAGGAAATCACCCGACTTCTACCGGGTTTGAGCAGGGCTAAGCACTACACGAGCCTGAGCTACATAGGATTCAGGGTATCAATATCTGGACAAGGATTGGATAACCAATGCAGCAAGTGTTTGCATCCAACACATAAACTTAATGCAACAATATATATATGTAACAATAATACTGTAACTGCATTTTGGAAATTAGGAGGCTTAATATGCTCCGGGGCTTGCCTTTCACAAAGTTGCACGGGCGGTGATCCGGGCACTCAACGGCGACCTCGTTTGGCACTTCTTCTGAAGGCTGCACCTCCTGAACCTCCGGGGTCGACTGCTGCTGCTCGTTCGGTTCTTCGAATTCCAGCAGTGTTACTCCCTCCGGTACACCTATTGCATGTCGATGCACGAGATAAATATCATGGATGCATAAGGAATGACATGATGCTCATGATGAATGAATCACAGTAAGTGTTTACCGAAAACATCACTAGACACTTGTTTACCGAGTAAGACTAGCCCTATTCAAACCACTTTAAAACAGGTATCTAATTTAACTTGAAGAACAACATCAACTTACCTAACTTGCATAACCTAAGATAAAGATGCTCATCTTCGGTTAAAGGCCTAACACCTAGGAACATTACCACAAACTTAGAAATAGTAAAGGCATACATAAATCAACATTTAAAGTTTCATATGCACACAAGTAGTCCCTTAATTCAATCACAACCAGAGTTCTAAAAATCCAAATGACTTGCATGAGGACATTCTGGAAAGCTTATGAAATTCTCTACAATTCATTTGTAAACATCAAAGCATGATTCTTACGTTAACCAAATCGAATTCTAGTAAACCTAGAATCTGTCCTGCAATGACAGGGTTACTAACTTAATTATTTAATGATGATGCAAAAGCCTAATTTGACCAAACTAAGTTTACCAACTTGTTGCACATACCAGAGGAACACTAGAAAGTATAGTGCTAACTTCTAAATAACTCATTTAATATCCTTTTCTAATTTATTTAGTTAATTAGGTGATTAAAGCAACATATAGTAAAACTATTCATAAAAATCTACAAAAATTACAGTAGCTATCTCATGCTTCACATAGACTACCATAAAAATTTCAAAGCCATTGAGCAAGAAGAACTTGCTGTATCCAAAATAACAGGTGGCATGCCTATTTTTAGCATAATTAGGAAACCTTAATGAAAAGTGTCAAGCAACAGATTTCTCATTTTTTCTAGCATCATTCTAGCATAAGAACCTTACTCACCAAATTTTACCTATACTGGATCTATAGAAAAATTATGAAACTTCACACAAGATCCATCCATTGATAATAGGAAATTCTATAACTCAAAAACTATACATGCACTAGCTCTGAAATTTTAACCAGAGATTCTACTAAGCAATAATAGATTACCCACAAAATTTCATCATTTTTGGACCACAGAAACTCAAGATAAAATTCAAACAAGTTTGCATGTATCCAAAAACACATTTCAAAGTCCTATTTAATTCATCCAGAATTTCTAAAACATGTGCTCATATAATATTTTTATTAAATACTAGACATGACCAGGAACTTAACAAAATTGGAACCATAACATTTGGATCTACCAAACTTGAGTTACACATTTTTGAATCTATACACAAAACTGTGAAAAACAATTAAACAAAACAAAATGGAAAACCTACACAGCTACTGGGCCAGCCCAAGGAAACGGCGGCCCGCGAGCAACGCTGGCGTGGCCCAGACAACGGTACGGCCCACGCTGGGCTCCCACCTCAGCCGCGGCGACTGACAGGAGGGGCCCGCACGTTAGCGAGACAGTCAGGGGAAACGAGCGGATGGCGGCGTAGTTCGTCGCCGGTGGCTTCTCCGGTGAAGGCAACGGTGCTACTACGGTCAACTCACTCGTGCGCATCTATTGGTGCCCTCAATTGCTTCTATGGCCGTGGCTACAGGGTTGGTGACGAGCATGGCAGAGCACGGCCGCGGCATGTCCGGCTCCGGCGAAGGCTACGACGCTACGTCTCGAACGTGAGGCTCTACGAGCTTCAGCAGTGCACCTAGGATCTAGCGCGAGGCAGAGGAGGGGATGGGAGGGTCATGGTGGCGGTTGTTCGCATGGAGCAAGAACGACGGTGAGAACAGCCATGGCGGCGGTGGGACGAAGCTGCGATTTTTCCCTTACCACGGTGCAATCGGACCGACGGTGGGGTGGAGAAGGTAGAGGAGACCACGGCGAGGCTACCGACGGACTGGGCAACCCATTTTTGCGGTGGCGAGCGCACACAATGACGGCGATGCATGGTCGGTAATGGCGGACAGCTGTTGTGGCTTGGCGCAGCGCGCGGGGAAGGGGAAAGGAAAAGCAAATGGCGCGGCGAGTGCGTCGGGCAGGCGCGCGGGGTGCTCTTATCACGGCCAGCAGCGCCAGGAGGCACGCGGCCCGTGGCAGCATGCTCAAGCGACCGGCGACGCGCGACACACACGCGTCGGGCGTTTTCTGAAATTGGTCAGTCACTGTAGCATCCATTCAGACGAAGAAAACCGACTGACAGCGTTATTTCAACGTGTCAACACGGCTAATCTACTGCACCTTTACAAAAATGGTGTATATGAAAAATGTAGGTCTACCATCCATCTACAATTTCTCTTCAAGGACCATTCCCTAATTTGCCATGGATCAGCAGTTACATGAAGCCAAAGTGAGCTTGATGCAACTGAAAATGTAACTATGACTTAGAATATTTTCTAAGTGTGAAATCAGCATGAAATACTGATTTGCAGGCCATGTTTGACCATGTTCCACACATTTTCATGAGTTGGCCATAAAACAACTTTTGTTCCTTGACAAATTAGCTACAACTTTGGTAAAGAGTGCATAGCCATGCAAAGTCTCTAAGTGGGACTTTTGAATCAGTCAAACAGTGACACTCCAAGGGTCAATTCTAGTCAAACCTTCACTTGAGGGCATTTTGGTCATTTTGATCTACATGAACAATGTCCCAACAAGTAACCTAAGTGTAGTTAAGGTGTAATAGACCATGATCAACCACTTTACAAAATTGTTATACCACTTCTAAAGATCACATGTTATAAAGAAATTAAAAGAAGCAATTCATTCATATGTTTCAATTCCATGATTCACATGTTTCATGACCTTGTGGTTATTTTATACGTGTCACATTTCTACCATGTTGCCATGTTTCATGGTATAAGAAACTCAGGTTGCATTCACATGTTACACCATTACTATTCACAACACTCAAGTATGAAACATATACAATTGGAAAATGTTGCATATGCATGTTTCAGTAGCAAAGGCATGATGAGATAGATGATGCACATGTTTATGAAATGAAATGCAATTAGTGGAAGCCAAACACCTAGGGTGTTACAAGAGCTACCAGCTGTAGTCCTGGGGACTGCTTACTCAAGCTAGTCATAGCACCGGTGTGTCTCCATCCTTCTTGATCTACGGCTCATAAGCCATACTTCCAGCGGATATTGCCTTCCGAGCACCTAGGGTGGAAAATTTTGATGAACAACAAGCCGCAGCTGTTCGGACAAAGGACATCGATAGGGCCGAGGAGGAACGCCTAATCACTTGTGTCCGCACAGCCAAGTATATAGAAGGCTTGCGAAGGTACAACAACCGCAACATCAAAGGTCGTTCATTTGCTGTTGGCGACCTTGTCCTTCGCAGAAAGCAGAAAACTGAAGGGATGCACAAACTCTCTTCCCCCTGGGAAGGACCTTACGTCGTCAAGGACGTTATCCGACCAGGGTCTTATCGCCTATGTGACTTAGATAGAATTGATGTTCCTAACTCCTGGCATATCGAGCACCTCATACGTTTCTATGCTTGAAATGCCTCAGATATGTACTCTCCACTTTATGATGAATAAAGTTTTGATTTTCATAAATTTTCTCCATTTTTTCTCCACTATGGTTTAAATCTCCACTTACAATCACCGGGATTTACGCCACTTCATAGCGAGCTCCACCAATGTTGTCACCGACCACATTTCTCCAAATCTCCAATTCGCCAAACACGTATCTCCAATTCGCCAAACACGAATGCTCCAATTCGCCGAACACGTATGCTCCAGTTCGCTGAACACGTATCCTCCAATTTGCCGAACACGTATTCTTCAATTCGCCGAGCACGTTTTTTCCAATTCGCCGAGCACGTATTCTCCAATTCGCCGAACATGTATTCTCCAATTCGCCGAACACGTTTTCTCATATTCGTCGAATATGTTCTTTCCGAACTGTCACAAAATGTTTCTCCAAAACGCCCAACATTTTGCTCCAAATCTTCAAGATATTTCGCCGATCAGTGAGCAGCATACGTTCTTTTCTATTTTCTTCAGAGAAAACCCAGTCTCTGACCTCTCCCTACACACGTCACGGGCTCCGCGCTCTGCGTTATGATTGGTCGGCTGCGGTTCCTCGGTCATGCCTGTTCCTCCTACATGTGCACGGGCTCTACGCTCGACGTTATGGACTATGGGCTAGCCAAGGCCAAGATCTCAGCAAAGAACTAATTGCTCGGACACTACTAAGATTATGTGTATCTCCAAGTTATTTTTGACAACCGCCGAGCAGCCCACGTTTCGCTATCTTCTCCATGGAGAAGACCCAGTTTCCAATCTCTAACTACACGTGCTACGGGCTCCGCATTCTGCGTTATGGGTGGTCGGCTATGGTTCCTTGGTTACGCTTGTTCCTCCACACGTGCATGCGCTCCGCGCTCGATGTTATGGACTATGGGCTAGCTGAGGCCATGGGGGGTCAGTAGCAAAACAACTGCTTGGACGCTTCTTATACTACGTATAATTGTGTTATGGTTCAAACTAGAAAGGTTTTTCCGCTGAAATACACGCAAACTACATAAACATGCACCTTATAACATTTATCATATGCATAAGTGTTTTTACGCTTTCGCGCATTCTAAGTACACTATCCAGAAATTACATATGATGTCCGCCAAGCAGATCATTGTGTTCCGCCACTGCCGTCCATTTCGCTGAACAGGTCTATATCACCTGCCAACTTCTTCGCTGCGTCTTCCACCTCATCCTCCAGCTGCTGGGTCTCCGTCTCGCTCAGTTCTTCGGCGAACCCGCCTCCTATCGCCTGAAGGTCAATGGTTGGATAGTGAGACCATACCACAGCAAGAGCGTGGGTAGCGGCAAAAACAACGGTGTTGTGGTTGAAGCCCTTAAAGCTCTCCCACGCCATCTTGCATCTTTCGATGACAATGTCTAGGCGTGTTGGCTTGCTGTCGGGCTGAGGAGCCGCTTCTGGTTCGACGCAGTCGAGCACTGGATTGATTCCAGCAACTATGGCGTCAAACTTGTCGCTCTATGTCTGGGCGTCTTGCTCCAGCACATCGAATTGTGCCTTGACCCTCCGATGGTAGTCTGTAAGCATTACTGAGTTCCATCAAGCAAGAAATTTACTTCATCAGTAACCCCGACCAGGGAGTACTCACCGTTCAGCTCCTCGGCCAGCTTGTTTGCCCGCCCTGTTTCTTTATCCTTCTCCTCTCGAAGTTGCTCAAGGGCCTGGCACAGCTGTCTGAGCTCCACATCTTGCTCTACAAGTACAACAGTAATCACCAAAAGTAAGCATATCCAACTATGCAAAACACTCTCGCTGATCACACATACCTTTCTTATGCTCGGATACTCTCTGCAGCTGTTCCAACTGCTCGGAAGTATCCTTCAGTTGCATGGAGGCAGTGGCAAGCTGCTCGGACTTGTTCCGCAACTGTTCTTTCATAGTCGCCAGCTGCTCAGACAGGACCCCTTTCTGGTGCTCTAGGTCCAGCGCGTTGGACTCAGCGAGGTCCCATTTGGGCCGGGCCCTTTGGGTGTTTTTCTTCGAGAGGTTCATCACCTCCTTGAGTCTCTGGTTTTCCTCGGCGAGGGGTTCCATCCTCTTTATTAACTGGTGCCGGTGCTCGGCAGTCCGAGTTATCGCCTGAAAATTAACAATGACAATGATGGAGTTCGATCTCGAACGTCAAAGACGAATACTCATGATTCAGTACTAACCTCGATTTGTTTTATTACTCCAAAGAGGGTGGATTTCAGCTGCCTCATCTCCTTGGGGTGTCCTCCTCCTCAACAACTACCACCTCATCACCGCGCTTGTGGAAGATTCGGACGGTTTGGGTCTGAGGCTCAGCATGAACGATCTCCTCCACCACGTCCTCTTCTTCCACAATAGCTGGAGGCACCATCGGGGGACTTTTTGGCCGGATAGCGGGTTCGACCGTGCCCTATGACGCCTTAGGAGGCGCCGTTAGCTCCTTGCGCGCCACTGGTTCTGTCGACCCATACTCTGGTGCATCGCTGGCAGCTCTAGCTTCAGCTCCTGAGGGCCCGACAGTACCCGCCGTTGCTTCACATATCATCGCCGACCCATCCTCCGCTGACGCCGAGCTCTTACCGTCTACAAATCCACCCGCAGCGGTGGTTGACTTTTCTGCTAGTTGCCGAGCACCCGGGGACCCCGACACGGGGGCCGCTGGTGTTACCTCCGCCCCGGGATCAGCCCAAGGTTGCTCATCTGTCTGGGTGGATGAGTCTAGACACTCCGTATGCCTTGCACTGCATCAGACCATTTGGTCAAGTGGCAAAAGAGCTAAGGTAAGACAGCAAAGTAACTCCAACACGAGGATACTTACCGTTTGGTCCGTCGGTGCAATTTTTTGAATCGGCGATGCCTGCCCGAGCCCCTAGACGCGGCTATGGGATCGACTCCCATGCCCTGGGGTGGAGGTCTCGTCTCGTCCAAAGTTGGCCTCTACTCCGCCTGTTGCTCCGGGGATTCCTCTGCTCGACGCTCTGGGTTGGCCTCCGCCTGTTGCTCAGGGACTCCCATCGGCTGCTGCACGGGAATTTCCCTCGCCTGTTGCTCGGGGACTTCCCTCGTCTATGGCTCAAGGATGTCCTCGCCCCCTCTTGGTTGGTCCCACGCACACGTGCTATGCGGAGGCTCCTCCATGCTCAACAGAGGAGCCGCTGGAGCTTCGTCGTCGTCCGACCACTCGAGCACCATGCTTCTTCGCGTTCGAGTGGTCTGGTCACCACCAAGCAAGATGCCGCCCGGTTTGTGGGGAGCGGTAGCCGTCGTCTTCCTCTTCTTCTGGGCCAGCTCGTCTATCGCTGCCCGTTTCCCCCGGGATTTCTCCGACACCGGGGGAGGACTCTCTATGCGATCAGCATCCGTACCTCTAGATTTTGATGAGATGCCGATAGAACTTTCTTCAGGTTGTACCAATGGTTGGGCATCCACCGCTGGTGGCTAATTGGCTCTCGACATGCTCGAAAAGTACACTGCCCTATCCTGTGAATGGATCTTTGCATAAGTGAGTCAGTCCCCTGCTCGACAACCGTCAGGTGAACATTACAAATTGGGATGGTTACCTGAGGAGGTGGGTTGGTACAGTTGAAGGCCTTCATTTCCTTTAGCCAGCTAAATGAGGCGTTGGAGGTGAATAGCTCTATGGGCCGGCCTAATACATCTTTCTTTGACAGCCGTTCAACACTCTCCCGAGTCCCGTCATCGTCACCCCTGTAGTCAAAGGTTAGGTGCGCCCTCTCTTTGCAGGGCTGGACGCGACGCACTATGAAGCTTGCTGCCACCAGTTCACCTCTCATCTCCACACCCTAAATCAAGTCAAGGAGTTCCTTCACTTGCTCCATGTCTACATTGTTTGGTCTCTCCGACTAGCTACTCTGGCTCTCCGGGATGTGGTGGATGTCACACCGGATTACCGAGTGGCTCTGCTTAATGTAGAACCACCTGGTGTTCCATCCTTTTAGAGAAGTGTTCAGCGGTACATTGATGTACTTGCTGGCCATCCCATCTCTGAGTTGTAGATATCCGCTGCCGATCACCTTGGAACCACTGTCGCCCTTCTTCTTAAACCAGAATAGGTGTCTAAAGAGGTTGAAGTGTGGGAGAATCCCTAGAAACGCCTCACAGAAATGGATCAAGACTGAGATGTGTAGTACGGTGTTTGGGTGAAGGTTGCATAGGCTAATCGCCCAAAACTCTAGTAGATCTCTCAGGAAAGGGTGAAAAGGAAACCCCAACCCTCGCCAGAAATAATCCTCAAATACTACAGCTTCATCAGTGTGAGGTGTCGGGAAGGGCATACCACTGGCTGGCCGCCATCCGGTGGTGATGCGGTCTGGAAGAACCCCGCCGCTACCATTCCATTGAGCTCCACCTCCCCCATCTTCGACGGCACCCATTCTTCATCGTGGCTGGCTCCGGTGGTCACTTTCCTCGGCTTCACAGCTCCCTTTTTCGGCGCCATTCTCTCAGATCTGGTTTGAGATTGAAGGCGGTTGTGCGCATCAATGCGGATCGGGAAGCGCAAGAGCTGAGAAAGAAGATGGCTAGGCAAAATGGTAAAGGTGGAGGGCGTGGGGTGCGGCGGCGTCAGTTATAAAGCACTCCGTCAGTTGTTTCACAATTGAGGGTTTTTGGGGAACCATTCCCGCGATCAGCGCCGCTCCGAATTCTCTGAAGCGGCATATGGGCCGTTACCTGGGCTTCTATGCAACAGCAGCCCATGTCGCTCATTTATCACCGCCGCCATTTGTTGTCCGCCAAATAATCACCGACTTCTCCTCCATTTATTGAGGCTCAGTAACCATTACTGTACAGCCATCTCTCTGGTTTTTTCTCCACAGTTGGACTCCTCTAATATCTCCGTTGCGGCTCGGGGGCTGGCTGCTTGCTTGGCTGGTCTTTTCACTGTTTCTTTGTTTCTGACCCTGGCACCACGTGACTTCGTCACCTACTATTAGGCTTGGGGACTAAGTGGGCACACTTCACCTTGCGATGAATGTGCTTTTTGGGTCTACGCCTAGGGACTGGCTGCCTGCTCGGTCGGTTTTTCTATTCTTTTGCTTTGGACCCTGGCACCACGTGACTTCATCACCTACTGTCAGGCTCAGGGACTAAGTGGGAACACTTCACCTAGTGGTGAATGTGCTTACTTTTTTCTAGAAGACTCTGCGCTCCTTGAGGCTGAAGAAGATTGTTTCTTGCTCTCGTGGTCGGACTCTAAGTGGGCACACTTGGTCCACTGTGAGGAAATTTTTGATTCTAAAT
This sequence comes from Miscanthus lutarioriparius, assembly GCA_904845875.1. Classification (NCBI taxonomy): domain Eukaryota; kingdom Viridiplantae; phylum Streptophyta; class Magnoliopsida; order Poales; family Poaceae; genus Miscanthus; species Miscanthus lutarioriparius. The sequence goes on from CAJGYO010000015.1 coordinate 29,425,397, forward strand.
TTGAGCTCCTTACACCCTTATGGCAAGCTGTGTTTGGATCATACTACTCGGCTATGGTCCACGCTGCTCGGCAATTGCTCGCAACTGCTCGACAACTCATTACGGTGGTCGGATCATAAGTTTTACTGCTCGGCTTTGTTCGCACCTACTCGAACAAGTGCAAAATGGCGTTGCACAATGGGTACAAGGTGCTCGGGGACTAGCTATGGGGGTACGACCCCGGATACCCATAGCAGACCACATGGGCTATGCCCCTAGGGGTGGCCCAGCCCACAAGACGATGCCTTGCGGGGCACGACTCTGCTCGGCGGCTTCCTCAAGACATCTGGAGGATATCCTGAAGATACTACGAGATCTGTTAGGATATGTATGATCCCGAGATTCCTATAATCAGTTATTACTTTCTTGTTATCTCTTATATCTAACCGACTTGTAACCATGCTCCCCGGACTATATAAGGCGGGCAGGGACCCCCTCCAAACTCACGCAATATCAGATGATAGTCAATACAAACCAACAGACCACAGGAGTAGGGTATTACGTCATACTGATGGCCTGAACCTATCTAACTCATGTGTCTCTGTTGCCTTCTTGTTCTTGATCTCATGCTCCTCTGCCAATCAATCTACCTTCATGGGATACCCCTTGGAGGACTGCCGACGATATTCTATCGACACTTGGAATCTGTCTCTTTTTCCATCTGGTTTTATTAGGCAGCCGTATCATGAGGATAGCGATACGATAGTTAACTAGTTATGTAAAAGTGGGATAGCTTGTTTAATATTGCCCTATGTTGTAAAACTGAGTGTGTTGTCACTCGCTTGTGTAATATGTAAAATTAAGCAATAAAGTTATGTAAGCAGGTTTGTAGTAATCGTAAGATCGTTCATGCATCATGTCATTAATAATCTTTTAATTTCTTTTCCCTTACTAATAGTTGGGTTAAGTATGTTGCCAATCCTATTCATGCTATCTTCTCCCCTATGTTGTTCTACCAGTCTATGGAAATCTGGTAATTAAAGATCGCTCTTACCTTATAGTATGAGGACCTGTTCTAAAGCCACCAATACAAATAAACCTGGTACCTCCTGTAGTCATGCCAATACCACTAATCCACCACCAGAACCAACTTTGGATGATGCAGTGACTGCTCTAATGAATGCTAGTGCAGATAGTGCATGTATTCTTCAAGTCTTGGCATAGGATGAAATACTAGCTTCTCAAGGTTGTCCCAGTCCAGTAGTCAACAATACCTATGCTGACTTTCTGAAAACTCATCCTCCTATATTTCTGAAAGCTGATGAACCTCTGGAGGCAGATTACTATATTTGTACTATAGAACAAAAGTTTAGCCTCATCTATTGCAGTGATGTTCAGAAGACACTATTTGCAGCACAGTAATTTCAGGGCCCTACTGGCGCCTAGTGGGCTAACTTCCTTGCAACATAGCCAGAGGGACACCAAGTTCCATGGGCTGATTTTCGTACTGCTTTCCTAGCACACCATATTACTGGTAGTGTGATAGAGATGAAGTTAGAGCACTTCCTCAAGTTGCAGCAAGGAGATCAGAGTGTGGAGTACTTGAGTCAATTCAATCATCTATCTTAGTATGCCCCTGAGTATGTTAGTACGGATGTCGCGAAAAGGGGTGGTTTGTACGTGGTCTCCACACTAAGCTACAAGCAATGCTGACCACCTACACTAATGCTAGTTATAATGAAATTGTCAGTATTGCTATATCTTTTGAGGACAAGTACAATCAGCACAAGGAGGCAAAGAAGAGAAAGGAGGTGTTGGTGGAATCCTCTGGTGGCAATGCTCAGTGTCATAGGATTATTCATCAACCTGTCCATCATTCCTTCTATTATCTACCCCAGTAACAGCCCAACAGTAGTCACTTGTTCGACCTACTGTAGCTCTTACCCATTTACATCAGTCGAATACCCTTAGTGTTCATCCTATGATCTTCTGGAATAATCAAGAGAATGTTTCAAAGAATAGGGCTATTACTAAAATAGGTCGAGTTCACTATACTCAGGCTAATGCAATTCCTGAAGGTCAACAGAGCCTTTGTCATGTAGTATCATTTACCAATAGAGGTTGTGGACAACAGTTTATGTATACAGTCTCTTGGTGGGTGACTGGTTACTCAGGAAGTGGTATATCATATCCCTGTAGATCTTGTTGGGCATACCTTTCCTACTAACCTGAATGTTTTTAAAGGTCAGGACATAGATGTGATCCTTGGCATGAATTGTTTATGTCAGCATGGGGCTGTCATTGATACTCTGAATAGGACTATACAGTTGAACTCACCTGATAGTAGTTCTAAGTCACTTATCTGTCTACCTACTCCTAAGAGGGCAGTTGAGAGACCTTATGGAACCACAGTTAAGGAAGTGAAAGATATTTCTATATGAGAGAGTTTCCAGATGTGTTTCTAGATGATTTGTCTGGTTTACCTCTAGATAGAGATGTCGAGTTTGTAATTGAGCTTAAACCTAGAACTGCTCTGGTATCCAGAAGAGCATATCGAATGCCTCCAAAAGAGTTGGTAGAACTTAAGATTCAGTTGCAAGAGTTGCTTGATAAAGGTTATGTTAGACCTAGTTCATCACCGTAGGGATGTCCTGCTATATTTGTGAAAAGGAAAGATAAAACCTTGAGGTTGTGTGTTGATTATCGTCCACTGAATGAATTAACTATCAAGAATAAGTATCATCTTCCTTGCATTGATCTACTTTTCGATAAACTTGCAGGATCAAAAGTATTCTCTAAGATAGATCTCAGATCTAGCTATCACCAAATAAAGATCCATCTGAAAGATATTCCAAAGTCTGCTTTCACTACTCAATACCGTCTTTATGAATATCTAGTCATGTCCTTTGGCCTAACTAATGCTCCAACTCACTTTATGTACCGAATGAACTCCATTTTCATGCCGGAGCTCGATAAGTTTGTTGTTGTTTTCATTGATGATATCCTGACATACTCCAAGAATAAAGAAGAACATGCGGAACATCTACGCATTGTTCTAAGCCGCCTGAGAGAACACCAGTTATATGCCAAATTTAGCAAGTGTGAGTTCTTGCATGATGAAGTGCCATTCCTTGGGCATGTTCTGTCTGCCAAGGGTGTTGCTGTGGACCCTGGCAAAGTGAGGGATATCCTGAATTGGAAGCCACCTATTTCTGTTCATCAAGTCCGTAGTTTTCTAGGAATGATAGGATATTATCGTCGTTTCATCCCTGATTTCTCCAAAAACATCCAAGCCAATTACTGAATTGCTAAAGAACCAAACTAAGTTTGTCTGGTCACCTAAATATAATGAAGCTTTCGAAACTTTGAAGAAGCTTCTGACCCCCGCTCCTATTCTAGCTCAGCTAGACATTGAGAAGTCGTTTGACATTTGCTGTGATGCTTCTGGTATTGGTATTAAGTGTGTACGGATGCAGGAAGGCAGATTTATTGCTTATGCTTCTAGATAGCTCAAGCATCATGAAGAGCACTATCCTACTCATGACTTAGAATTAGCTGTTGTTGTTCATGCACTTAAGATCTGGCATCACTATCTGTTGGGTAGCAGTTGTCATATCTACACAGACCACAAGAGCTTAAAGTATATCTTTACCTAGTCTAAATTGAATATGCATCAAAGAAGATGGTTAGAATGGATCAAAGATTATCATCTAGAAGTTACATTATCATTCGGGCAAAGTAAATGTGGTTGCAGATGCACTCAGTCCTAAGTCGCATTGCAACTGTCTTACAACAAGGCCCTTCGATAAAACTTTGTGTCAGGATATAGAAAAGTTAAATCTAGAGATTGTTCAGCAAGGAACCCTAGCTAATATCACTGTTGAATCCACTATTTGAAGTCAAATTATTGATGCTTAGAAAAAAGAACAATGGTATAGCCCATATCAAAGAGAGAGTTGAAACTAGAAAGGCCCTGTGCTTTTGGATTGATGATGAAGGTGTTCTTTGGTTCAAGAATCATCTAGTAGTGCCAAAAGTTACTGAGTTATGTCAATAGATCCTCGATGAAGCTCACTTGTCTAGATTCTCTATTCATCTAGGAAATAATAAGATGTATCATGATATGAAACAGAGATTCTGGTGGACCAAAATGAAGATAGAGATTGCTCAGTATGTAGCTAGGTGTGATACTTGTCAGCAAGTGAAAGCTGTCCATCTAAAATTTGCTGGACCATTACAGTCATTGTCTGTTCCCTCGTGGAAGTGGGATGATATCAGTATGGACTTTATTGTTGGTCTGCCCAAGACATCAAAAGGCTTTGATTCTATTTGGGTTGTTGTTGATCGCCTCACCAAACAAGCTCATTTCCTGCCAGTAAAAATAAGATACCCAGTTATTGGTTATGCCAAGCTATACATTGATCATATTCTAAGTCTTCATGGAGTGCCTAAGATAATTATTTCTGATCGAGGCTCCCAATTTGTATCACAATTCTAGGAACAGTTACATAAGTCAATGGGTACTAAGCTCATTCATAGTTTAGCTTATCATCCTCAAACTGTAGGGCAAACTGAAAGAGTAAATCAAGTTCTAGAGGACATGATAAGAGCCTATGTTCTCACTTATGCAGATAAATGGGATGAGTGTTTACCTTTGGTAGAGTTCTCTTACAACAATAGTTATCAGGAAAGTATTAAGATGGCACCATTTGAAGCTATTTATGGTAGAAGGTGTAGAACTCCGCTGAATTGGTCGGAACCTAGAGAAAGATGGTTCTTTGGATTGGATATAGTGAAAGAAACTGAAGAAAAAGTTTGGCTTATCCAAGCTAATATGAAAGCAGCATAGTCCTGTCAGAAGAGCTATGCTGACAAGAGACGTCGACCTTTAGTGTTCAAAGTGGGAGATCATGTCTATCTAAAGGTATCACCTGTGAAAGGAGTGAATAGTTTTGGAGTCAGAGGGAAGTTAGCACCTAGCTAAATTGGTCCTTTCCAAATTATAGAGCAGTGTGGGCCAGTAGCGTATCATCTTAAGTTAGTTGAGCAACTATTAGCTGTGCACAATGTGTTTCATGTATCACAGCCGAAGAAGTGTCTTCAAGTGCCAGATAAAGCTAGTGAGATTGAAGGAGTTGAACTAGAACCAGATCTGACTTATGCAGAATATCTGGTTAGAATCTTGGATTAGAAAGATAGAGTCACCCAAAACAGAACAATCAAGTTCTATATGGTTTAGTGGAACACGCATTTAGAAGAGGAAACTACATGGGAATCCGAGGATTTTCTGAGGAAGAATTATCCGAATTTCCTCGCATCTACTTAGGTTGTTAACTCCTCTATAGTTGTAAACTTTCTTTTGAAAGTTGATGTAATATTGTAACCTCCCTTGTTGTTTTATGGAAACCATGCTTGTAATAAGTGTTTGGCATGTTTCCTTTTCCATTACTTAACCCTCGGCTTTAAGCGTTGCTTAATCTCGGGATGAGATTTCTATAAGGGGAGGAGGTGTAACACCCATGGTGTTAAACATCACTAAAACTTGACCATGTCATCATCATGCATGTTGATCATCCATAGTAGCAAACCAAGTTTTGCATCCACTAAAATCAATGTTAATTGGTTAGCAATGCAATGCATGTGTGTGGTGATGTGATACAACCAAAATCTTTTAAGGTACTTTGTGACTGTCTATTTTTGAATTTCACCAAAAATACTTGAACTTATGCGTTAATAAACTTTGAGATGTAAAGTGTGTACTTTACACTAGCATTGGGTATTGGGTATGAATTCAAGCCCAACCCATTAAAACTTGAGCTCCAAATTTGAAAATAGAATTGGGTTCCAGCACTTAGGCAGATTTCGTTGTCTTGGGATTTAGTTTGAATTCAAATTGGAGGGATTTATTAAAATGAAATTCTCAAATAAACTTGTTGCAACCCTAGTATCATTTGTTAGTACAAAGTTTGTACTATGCAATGATGCAGAACAAGCATTTAGAAGAGGAAGCTACATGGGAATCGAGGATTTTCTAAGGAAGAATTATCCGAATTTCCTCGCATCTACTTAGGTTGTTAACTCCTCTACAGTTGTAAACTTTCTTTTGAAAGTTGATGTAATATTGTAACCTCCCTTGTTTTATGGAAACCTTGCTTGTAATATGTGTTTGGCACGTTTCCTTTTCCATTACTTAACCCTAGGCTTTAAGCGTTGCTTAATCTCGGGATGAGATTTCTGTAAGGGGGGAGGAGCTGTAACACCCCTAGTATTAAGCATCACTAAAACTTGACCATGTCATCATCATGCATGTTGATCATCCATAGTAGCAAACCAAGTTTTGCATACACTAAAATCAATGTTAATTGGTTAGCAATGCAATGCATGTGTGTGGTGATGTGCTACAACCAAAATCTTTTAAGGTACTTTGTGACCTATTTTTGAATTTCACCAAAAATACCTGAACTTATGCCTTAATAAACTTTAAGGTGTAAAGTGTGTACTTTACACTAGCGTCAGGTATAGGGTATGAATTCAAGTCCAACCCATTAAAATGTGAGCTCCAAATTTGAAAACAAAATTGGGTTCCAGCACTTAGGCAGATTTGGCCGAGTCTTGGTATTTAGTTTGAATTCAAATTTGAGAGATTTATTAAAATGAAATTCTCAAATAAACTTGTTGCAACCCTAGTATCATTTGTTAGTACAAAGTTTGTACTATGCAATGATGCTATTGGTTGAAAGGTTTGCTTATTTATTAATCATAAATTAATTCACCAAAGAAACTAACTTAACTGGATTTCAAAACCATAACTGAAGATTCAGAAATGCAGTTTCAAGGTTCCTCTGATCTTTAGCTTAGATCTCTATAACCAGTTGGATTTAGAGATCGAGGCTTAAAGCAAAGTTGTAGAGGACATCAAGAGGAACGACTTTCATCTTTTGAGATTTTCATGTTGCTACATGAAAGTGGAAGAAAACAAAGGAGGAGGAAGGGCTATCAGGTGCTACAGTGTCACTAGCGAGCTAGTTGCTTGGTCAACGTCGGTGGCTGCCCCGCCGACTATTTTCATCGCTTTCTCACACCGTGGCAAGCAGCTGCTTCCGTAGACGTGTCACGGGCAGGAGGTGGACGCCCAAAAGTCTCCCCGTAGCCCTTATCTCGCCAAGTCGGCCAGCACCTCTCCTTTCTCTCTTTCCAGCGCTACCGCTGAGCTCTCGCTGCGCCAACAATTTCTCCACCATTGCTCGTTCCTAGTTAAATTGCTCTCGCCCACATCTCCACCACATCCTAGCATACCGGTTGCTCTTGCTCACACCAGCTCTAACCGTCGGAGCTGCCCGCATGCCATCTTCTTCCCTGAGGATGACCGAAGTGTAACAAAACCGTCCAATTTATAAGAGCACAAGTACAATGGCAGCCCATAGCAGTCGCATTATCATACTTGAGCCCATATGAAACTCAGTACTCCGTCGAGTACCACGAAGGGTCTCAATTCATCGCCAACATACAATCAAGATCGTACATGATTCAACATACATGCCACATGTTACATAGAGTTCACAAATACATTGCCATACATCAGAGTACGATTAAAATTATTACAACCCAAGTTCATACAAAGTAGTAGCGGAAGCAAATATAGTTTGAAACTAACATCTCACACCGTTGTTCAAATACTTTGCCAGTTTACGATCACAACCCATAAAAGCATGATGGAGGAGTTAATGAGAAGCGCCTTGCCTAGGGCCTACTACTCGTCCACAGTGGGACAGAAGCAATTCTTATAATAGCCATGAAAGATTGTGTTATCTGCAACAAGTGGGAAAAAACCCTGAGTACAAGAAGGTACTCAGGTAGACTTACCCATCATAAACCAAAAATAAAGTGACTCCAAGGATCATGCAAGGCTTTATAAGTGGAGCTAGCTTGACACCATTTTGCATAAAAAGCCACTAATTCAGTTATACATTTTATAATTCGGTCAGCAAGTTAATTATAGCTATTCATCTCTAGATTAGCAACTAACCTGTGCCAAACATGTGGTATATCATTTAGTAGCACAACAATAGTAACCATATCCGGTGTAAGATTTTCATATTCATCAAAACCATCATATTCCATAATCCAATTACTACGATAAAGGGGCTCCGTCAAGTTTCTCACTATCCGGGAGAGACGGTGATTCGAATTGATTGCAACTAGCTTGGCAGTATTCCTAACACAAACCTAGGTAGACTAGATCAACGGTCACCTTAGGTCACCTTTGGTACAACTCAGGTCCAATTCATGGGTTCTATCAGCGCCGCACAATCAGGGACACTACCGGATGCTAGGTCGATCAGGACTCTAACCTGCCCTTGGCCTCACACCAGCTCCCCACAGATCCTTACTACCTCCACTATGTGCACTCTAACAGAACAAGGCCCAACCTAAGTTGAGCTACTCGTCTTCATGGTCGGAATGAGTTATCCGGCCAGCTAAGTGAGAGGCATGCGTTCAAAATGACAAGAGGGCCTCAACGATGTGGTCCTTAATCGGCACAGACGGAATCACATGAGTCAACCTACACATAGACTCCACCCGGCCTCCAGTTACATTACCCCATGGTTCTGTTCCACGATAGCAAATATAGCCAGCCGTGCTCTGGTATCCACCTATATCTCGCAGGTGACAGAAAATCACCCGACTTCTACCGGTCTAAGCATTGCTAAGCATATATTCGATCCTGGACCTATACAGGGTTAAAGGTATATATATCTGGACAAGGTAGTTCTATGCATCAAGTGTTTCCAAATCAATTCTTACAACCTAATGCATCAAATATAAAGGACTCAAGTGATATTTTGTAAAACATAGGAGGCTTAAAATGCTCCGGGGCTTGCCATTCAGGAAAAAAGTGGGTCGGTGGTCAGGGCACTTCAGAAGTTCCTCAATAGCTGGCTCCTCACCTTTGGGAGTTGCTGGTTGTGGTGTCTTTTGATTCTCCTCCGCCTCTTCTTTGAATTTCAGTAGGGTTACTCCTTCAGGTGATCCTATATGTATGAGCATAAAATAAGATATCATGGATGCATAGATAATGACATGATGAAATGCATAATCTTAAGTGTTCTCAACAGCAAGGTATTAGGGTGATAACAAGATTAACTTTCTTTGTACTGAGTAGGTGCATATCTCCTCTCTAGTAATTAAACAAATTTCCATTTAAGCAATTTCTGGATTGCAATTCCGCAGCCATTTGTTTTGACCATAACTAGTGGTTTACACATCCAAATAATATGATCTTGGACTTTCTGGAAATCTTATAAAATTATCTACAACTTTCTTATAATCATCATAAGATGACTCAGTAGCTATCTAGGCCAAACAATTCAATCTTTCAGATCTGTCCAAAGGACAAGCAAATCTGACAGCATACTCTTAAAAGCTAGAAATCTTAAACCATTTAGGCTATAACTATGAAATTTTAAGACAAGAGAGATGGGTAAGTTATATACAACTTTGTTATTAACAAGTTTCACAGAAAAGATTATTATCATCACGAAATTGTTACCACAACAGAAACTACTCATGCAGCCATTTAATTGAATTATAAAGCAATAATTAACTAGCTACATATAACCAATTAATTCCAAGCATAACTACTAATATCAACACATCATATGCATCACAAGCACCATAGAAAACATCATGGTTAAGCACAAGTAATTTACTTATGTGCATTTATTAATTTCCTTATATAATAGGGTGATTTAGAGGATAATTATTTCTAATGATCAATAAATTCGGAGAAAATTACAGTAGGTTACATATGACCCCAATAGTCTAGTGTACAAATTTCATCCCATTTGGATAAGTATAGCAACCTCTACAAAAATAACAAGTTGCATAGGGTTATTTTAGCAAAAATAGTTGAGCCTAGTGAAAAGTGTCAAACAACAAATTTCATATTTTCTTTACTTTCATCCTAGCATAAGAACACTGTGTAGAAATTTGCATGCTCATAAGTTATGTATTTTTACCCCAATTAATTTCACCTGAAACTAGCATTTAATGAAGGTGAAATAGAAAGACCATATTCCAAGTATGCCCACTGTAGGTTTAGTATTTTTCCTAGCTAGAGCATGCGAACACAAGACCCACAAAATTGATATCACAATTTTAGTACTTCCCTAGCTCAAGTTATGTATTTTATAAGATAGAAACAAATTTAAAAGCACTTTACTAGCTTAATTTAATTCCCCTATGAAAGGTTCTAATGGCTAGAGGGGGCTGAATAGCCTATAAAAATTTCTACAACAACACTTAGCAAACCGGTTAAATAAATATGAGGTGAAGCGAGTGTTACGCTAGCCTACTAAAAATGCAAGCCACCTATCATAATTCTAGTTTATATAGTCTCTATCAACACAATGGTTATGTCACTACACTAAGTTAGTGTGCTCTCAAAAGCTAACTAACGAGCCACACTAACCAAACTAACAAGCTCTCATGACTAGCTACACTAAAGAGCTTGACAACTAGTTTGCGGTAATGTAAAGAGAGAGAGTAAGATGGTTATAACACCGAGTCAAAGAATGAACCAATCAATCACAAGAATGAATACCAATGAAGACCAATCACCTCGGAATCAAATGATAACACAATGATTTTTTACCGAGGTTCACTTGCTTGCCGGCAAGCTAGTCCTCATTGTGGTGATTCACTCACTTGGAGGTTCATGTGCTAATTGGCATCACACGCCAAACCCTCAATAGGGTGCTGCACAACCAACACAAGATGAGGATCACACAAGCCACGAGCAATTTACTAGAGTACCTTTTGGCTCTCCACCGGGGAAAGGTCAACAACCCCTCACAATCACCACGATCAGAGCCGGAGACAATCACCAACCTCCGCTCGACGATCCTTGCTGCTCCAAGCCATCTAGGTGGCGGCAACCACCAAGAGTAACAAGAGAATCCCATAGCGAAACACGAACACCAAGTGCCTCCAGATGCAAACAGTCAAGCAATGCACTTGGATTCACTCCCAATCTCACAAAGATGATGAATCAATGATGGAGATGAGTGGGAGGGCTTTGGCTAAGCTCACAAGGTTGCTATGTCAATGCAAATGGCCAAGAGAGTGAGCTTGAGCCGGCCATGGGGCTTAAATAGAGACCCCCATGAAATAGAGTCGTTGGCTCCTCAGTCCACTGAAAATCGAGCTGATCGGATGCACCGGTCGGTTTGACTGGATGCAGGACCCCAACACCCGATCCTCATATTTTTGCCACGTGTCCCCTGCTTCAAATGTTGATCACCCGATCTCAACGGTCAACAATGCACTTAAGTTGTGACCGAACGCTCTATAGTGTAGGACCGGACGCATAGTTGCCTAGCGTCCGGACACTTCCAATAAGGTTCCTGTCGTGACCGGATGAGTCCAATTATAAGCGACCGGGTGCAGACTAGCCAGAGTCTGGTCATTTTCAGAGAGCTCCTCAAACTTCTATTTTGTGACCGGACACGTCCGCTCCTGTACGACCAGACGCAGAACTTGAGTCCGGTCATTCTCCAACTGCCACGCATCACAGCTGTTCCTCATGCTACAACGTCAGTGTACGTCAGCACTGACCAGACGTAGGCCCTAAGTGTCCGGTCACTCTTCATGCCAGCGTCTAGTCACGAGACCAAGACCGCGCGCTCACTACTGCTACTGACCGGACGCAGGGTCAGAGTCTGGTCACTGTGTGACCAGTGTCCAGTGCACTCTATGAAACCCTATTTTTTCTGTACAGGGCGCCGATGGCTAACTCTCCGCCGGTGAAGTTTCGAACCCTTGCTCCCAAGTGCGAAACACAATGTGTATCACCTTTGTGCATGTGTGTTAGCATATTTTCACAAACATTTTCAAGGGTGTTAGCTTTGTACTATATCCTAAATGCATATGCAATGAGTTAGAGCATCTAGTGGCACTTTGATAACCACATTTCAATATGAGTTTCACCCCTCTTAATAGTACGGCTATCGATCCTAAATGTGATCACACTCTCTAAGTGTCTCGATCACTAAACCAAAAGGCTCCTAACAATTTCACCATTGCCTTGAGCTTTTTGTTTTTCTCTTACTTCTTTTCCAAGTCCAAGCACTTGATCATCACCATGGTATCACCATCATCATGTCATGATCTTCATTTGCTTCACCACTTGGAATGTGCTACCTATCTCATGATCACTTTGATAAACTAGGTTAGCACTTAGGGTTTCATCAATTCACCAAAACCAAACTGGAGCTTTCACCCTAGAACCCCCAAACAGTAGGTTTCATATTTTTATCAAATATTACACTTCATGATGAATCCAGCAAAATTTGGATCACCCCATTTGGACACTCCTAGCACAAGATATGGATTTTTGAAGTTTGCATTCAAATATGTGAAAATAAATAAAGAAAATCACTCAAAAATCTGAAATATTCTACATACACACGATCTATACACCCACTGCGGCTAACAGTAGGGGCCCACGGTCAATGTGACCCCACGTGACAGACACACAGAGCAGGGGCGCGGCTTGACCGGCGGCAAACTCATCGATGGTGAGGTCACCAGCGGTGATGTCATCAGCATTATGTTCCCCACACTCTTGCACATTGACTGATACCCTTGGTTAGCATGGTGAATCACCGGAGCTACCTCACCGGCGATAATGGCGGCATGGCAGAGGTGCTCTGCTGTGGGCTCATCATCTCCAGTAATGATACGGTCAGGTGAGCTTGGCTACAGCATCAGGAGGTCCTAGCAGAGCTCTAGGGTTAGGCCTAGGTCATGGTGGAGCGGCGGTGTGCTTCGGCCATGTGCATGGCAGCGCCGGCGCACAGCACATGGCGGTGAGGTCACCGTTCCGACAAGAAGGCGGACGAAGGTAGGTCTCTGTCTTCAGGGAAGATGCAGAAGTTCTAGATGACACGGTAACGGGCATAGAGGGAGCTAAAGGTGGCCGGTGAGGTCGGCGGCGGTGAGCTCGTGCGCGCGGCCATGGCGGACGCACACGGCATGGTTGCGCATTCTGGTGTGGTGGCAGCGGTAACAGTTAAACCAGCTTTGGCCTTAGCATCTAGACCCTACGACGATGACCAGATGAGGGAGAGAGAGGTCATAGGTGGATGGGTTGTGGCTGGCCATGGGCGAGCTTGAGCTCAGCGGTGCACCGTAGCCATGGCGGCGATGGCAATGTGTAATGCGGCCTTACCCTTTCTCGAACGGCGGTGCTAGCGACTTGATCAGGTGGAGCACGTCAAAGCGGAGCTATGGGCGAGATGGATTGGATGGTGGTGCGGTGTGATTAGCGTGCGAGCGCGGCAGAGGTGCACGACGGTGATGATGGCTTGCTCCGCTTGGCTTCGAGCGAGAGAGCGAGGCAAGGTGAGGCAGAGAGAGTGAGCGCGCGTGGAGAGTGAGCGGGGACACGGCTCCCTTTGCTGTCCATCCCAGCCTGACGCGCGGGCCCAATGCCGGCATACAGCGTCCATGCAGTGGATGTGGCATGTGGCCGGTCGGCCACGACATCGCGTTGCCCCTGCCAGTTTCAGGCCTACAACAGACGACTGACAGAGCAATTTCGTGAACATGTAACTCCCAAACGAGCTTGATTTAGCAAAAACTTCCCTAATACAAATTGTAGAGCTATCGTAGATCTACAACTTTGCTTAAATGAGTTTGGCCTAGTTTGAGCTGGTTTACAAGTTACAATGCTCCAAAGTGGTGCACATTGAAACCGAAATCAGCTTGACTTAGCAAATTTTCCTAAGTCTAAAAACAGCATTTCTTTGCTAGTTGTGGGGCCTATTTGACCATGTTAGGCACTAAATTAGCTCGTGGCCCATAAACAATGTTTGTTACCCATGTCAAGAACTACAACTTTTATTAAGAGTGCACTTCCATGCAAACACTCTATGCTATAGTTCAACCTTAGTCAAAGTACGACCATTAAAAATGACATCTTGAGTAAACTAGGACTTAGAAGCAAAATTGGTTCATGTCGTGAATACAAACATTGTTCCATTTACCATCCTAGATATGTATAAGGTGTTTTTGTGACCCCACAACCATCTCTTACATTGGTCACACATGATCACAAGCATAAGCATGTATATAAGCAACATCACATGTGATAAAGATAGAGTGAATGAGATGAAAGTTCATATGCTCATGCTCATGAATGCTTGGATGATGCTTGTGCTCATGAAATGCAAGTGTCAAATGCAATGCTTAACACTAGGGTGTTATAGGCCCTCCCCCTTATAGAAATCTCATCCCAAGATTTGAAAGACCTACCATTTTCGTAAAAGGCGGGATAAACCTCACGTAGATAATCTTCTCATTCCCATGTGGCATCTTGCTCACTGTGGTTATTCCACACCACTTTGTAGAACTTGGTGACCTTGCTCCGGGTCACTCTTTCCATTTCTTCCAACACTTGGATGGGTTTTTCTTCATAAGTTAAATCTGATTGGAGCTTAAGATTGGTGGGTTCAATGGCTTCATCAGGTATGCGATGGCACTTTTTAAGTTGAGAAACATGAAAGATATTGAATATGGCTCACATCTCTAGAGGTAACTGGAGCTTATAAGATACCCTTCCACTTCGCTCGATGATCTTGTATGGGCCTACATATCTAGGTGCTAGTTTCATTTTCACACCAAACCGTTGCACCTTTTTCATGGGTGATACTTTGAGGTATGCGTAGTCACCTACCTCAAATTCGATAGGCCTTCTTATCTTGTCGGCATAGCTCTTTTGCCTAGATTGAGCAGCTTTCATATGATGTTGGATAATACATACTTGTTCTGCAACTTCTGTGATAAAATCAATGCCATAGTATTTCCTTTCTCCGGGCTCAACCCAATTCATAGGAGTTCTACAATTTTGACGGTACAAGCCCTCCAAAGGAGCCATCTTGATGCTTGCTTGATAACTATTGTTGTAGAAAAACTCGGCTAAAGGTAGCCATTTTTCCCATGAAACCTTGGAAGAGATCACACATGCTCTCAACATATCTTCTAAGATTTGATTTACTCGCTCAGTCTACCTAGAGGTCTGAGGGTGATTTGCTGAGCTTCGAACTAGGTTGGTACCTAACTGCCTGTGCAAGTGCTCCCAAAACCGAGCAGTGAATTGGGATCCTATATCTGACACAATGGTTCTTGGTATCCCATGTAGATGTATTAAATGCGTGATATATAATGCTGTGTATTCATGAGGTCGGTAGCGGGTGCTAACCGGAATAAAATGCGTAGACTTTGTCAATCGGTCCACAATTACCCATATCGAGTCAAAGCCCTTTTGAGTGAGTGGGAGTCCAACAATAAAATCCATGCTGATCTCCTCCCACTTCCATCCTAGAACAAATAAAGGTTGGAGCAATCCAGCAGGTGTCAGATGATCTACCTTGACCCTACTACAAGTATCACATCTAGCAACATAGGCGACGATTTCCTTCTTCATCATTGTCCACCAGAAATGGGTTTTCAAATCTTTATACATCTTATTACTACCTAGATGGATAGACAACTTGGATGAATGAGCTTCATCTAGGATTTGATTTCTAAGTTCACGGTCCTTTGATACCACTAGTCGGTTCTTGAACCATAGCACACCTCTTTCATCCACCCTAAAATGCTTGGTTTTTTGTTCCTTCATCTTTCTCTTTATGTGAAACACACCTACATCTATCTTTTGTAGTTCTATGATTTTTCTCTCAAGTGAACAACTGGCAGTGATGTTGTGTAGCACAACAGGATGCAATAGATTAAACCCATCTTCCAACAAGGCTTCTAAGGCATTACAATAAGATTTCTGACTAAGTGCATCTGCTACAACATTGGCTTTTCCTAGATGATAGTGCACTCCTAAATTATAGTCCTTGATCAGCTCTAACCACCTTCGCTGCCTCATGTTCAGTTCAGGTTGAGTGAAGATATATTTGAGACTTTTGTGATCAGTGTATATGTGGCATACATTTCCCAACAAGTAATGTCTCCATATCTTCAATGCATGAACAACTGCTGCAAGCTCTAAATCATGTGTGGGATAGTTGACTTCATGCTTTCTCAATTGTTGAGAAGCATAAGAAATAACTCGACCTTCTAGCATGAGTGCACACACCCCAAACCTATACCCGATGCATCATAGAACACATCAAAAGGCTTTTCAATGTCGGGTTGTGTCAGAATAGGAGCAGTGGTTAGCAAGGTTTGCAGAGTGTGAAAAGTAGCCTCACACTCTGGAGTCCAATTAAACTTTCAATCCTTCTGAAGTAATCTGGTCATAGGCTTAGCTATTTTGGAAAAGTCAAGAATGAAATGACAATAATAGCCTACTAGCCCTACAAAACTCCAAACTTCATGAACCAAAGTCAGAGCCTTCCAATCCATGACCTCTTGTACTTTAGATGGGACTACAGAGATTCCATCTTTAGATAATATATGACCCAAAAAGGTACTTTCTTCGGCCAGAATTCACACTTGTAAACTTTGCATACAATTTATGCTCTTTCAGCCTAGACAAGACAACTCTCAGATGCTCTGCATGATCTGCCTCATTCTCAGAGTAAATCAAGCGATAAACATGACCATGAACTTGTCAAACTTGGGCATGAACACCGAATTCATCAAGTACATCAAATAGGCAGGAGCATTTGTCAGTCCAAAAGACATGACCAAATACTCATACAAGCCATATCTAGTGGAGAAAGTTGTCTTAGGTATATCCTCTAGCCTAATCTTAATTTGGTGGTAGCCTGATCTCTCATCGATCTTAGAGAATACCTTTGCTCTTGCCAATTGATCAAACAAGATATCAATACGAGGCAAAGGGTACTTGTTCTTAATTGTTACAGCATTAAGTGGCCTATAGTCCACACACATCCATAACGATTTGTCCTTTTTCTTCACAAATAAAGCTGGACAACCCTAGGAAGATGAACTAGGTCAAATGAGACCTTTGTCCAAAAGTTCTTGTAGCTGAATTTTAAGTTCTACTAACGTATTGGGTGTCATCCTATAGGGTCTTCTTGAGATAGGTGCTTTACCTGGCACTAACTCAATCTTAAACTCCACATCCCTATCTGGCGTCAAACTAGACAATTCATCTGGGAATACATCAGGGAACTCGTAAACTACTGGAATATCACAGAGAGTAGTGGTTTGGATGGCACATGACAAGTTTTGGAGATCAAAACTTATGGGAAGTGGTACTAGAAAAGCATTACCCCCCTTGAGTTCCTTCAACATAATTGTTCTAGTGGTAGTGTCAATGAGAACTCCATGACCACTCATCCAACTCATGCCCAAAATCACATCTATGGCTAACCCAGGCAATACTATGAGATCCATAGTATATTCCCTCTCTTGTATAGAGATAAGCACATCTCTAACTATTTGGTTTGTAGAGATAGTAGCTCCAGCTGAACTTATACTATAACCACCCTTGTCTACCTCAATTATCTTCTGATCATGCTTAGATGCAAATGTTTGGATCATAAATGAATGAGAAGCTCCAGAATCAAATAAAACAATTATGGGGTGCTTGTTTACAAGAAACATACCAGCAGTCACGACTTTTCCTACGGGAATCTCCTCCATGGTTGTATAGTGCACATATCCAGGATGTGCCTTTGGATTAGCTTGGTTTTGGTTGCCTTGATTCTGATTTGCTCCCTTCTTATATGGTCATTCCCTAGCCCAATGGCCGGTTTGGTTGCAATTAAAGCATGGCAAATTGCTTTTTGGCCCTGTGGAGCTTCCCTGACCTATTTTACCCTTGGGTATGGCAATAGTGAAGGCTCTGCAAAACACCTGCTAAGGATGACTGGCCTAGGCTTTTTGCTGGGGAGGCCTGAATTTAGGTGCTAGGGGACAGAATTGTGGCCTAGCTACCACTGGAGCCCTGGAGTGAGAGGAACCTAAGGCACTTGCCTTAGTTGCCCACATGCGGCCTTTTGCTACCACATGTAGGTTGTTCTGGTTTTCTTGTGTTAGGGCATCACTAACAAAGTTGTTGTATGTAGCACATTTGGAGTTGGCCATTGTTTTCATCAACTTGGTGCTAAGGCCTCTCTTAAAACTTTCAATCTTCTTTGCTCCTGTATCAATAAATTCTTGGGCACAGCGGGATAAGTTATTGAATGCATGCATATACTCTATAAGAGTCTTGGTCCCTTGGGTGAGCTTCATGAACTTAGTTGCCTTCATGCACATCAGCCCAGGGGGGATATGATGCCCACTAAATGCTACCTTGAATTGATCCTAGGTGACATTTGCATTTGCAGGTACCGAAGATAGATAATGGGTCCACCAGATTCCTGCTGGCCCCTACAATTGATGGGATGCATACTCTTCCTTCATGGGTTCAGTGACTCTCAGCAAGCAAAAGTTTTGCTCAATGGTATTCAACCACTTGTCTGCTTGGAGCGGTTCTTCTGCCTCTTTGAAGACCAGAGGCTTAGTGTCCTAAAAATCCTTGGAGGAGCTATACTAGTTTGGTTCAGGCCCTTGGTTTTGCTGGCGGGCACGAGCTGTATTCTGCACAATGAGGCGGTGTTTCTTCCATCACTCTTTGATTCCCCAAGAACCGCGCAAAAAATTCATTCACGGAGGGTGGCGGTGGTGGTGGTAGGTCACCATCATCGCCACCATTTTGGCTGGTGCTGGCCCCAGCGCGTGTGCAAGGCATCTGCAAAATTACAACAATAAGTGATTATTGATGATGTCAAGAGATTGCAGAAGAATTTTATAATCATGCCAAACTGATATTACTGGAGAGAATCTTAAATTCATACAATAAAATAGAGGCACAATAATTCATTCTCACAACATCACATCACCAATTTAATCACTTATCGTACTCGCAACGCGTTAACATGCATGTCACATTTCACAAGCAAGACAAAACTAGGATTTAATTAAAATTCCAACCATCATGGACCAACATGCAAGGTTCCAATGTTACATTAATGATACATCTAAAGATCAAAACTTAAATCACATGTCCATTACATAAAAGATCGAAAAAGATAAGGAGCTAGCGCATCTAGCTAAGCACTATAGCTGAGTAATGCCTTGGAGTGGTCACTGTCAACACCGGACATAGCATTTGCCTCGTCATTGTCCACATGCACAAGTTGTTGTTCTTCTTCCTCTTCCCAACCGTCATCTTCCACAAACATTTCTGGATCTTCCTCTTCTTCTTCTGTGGCTACTAGGGGAGGAATAGGATTAGTGATGATGTTGAGGCGATGAACATCATGCTGAAGCTCCACAATGGTGTTCTAGTGCTCCTGAATCTGATGCTGGTACTTCACCTCCCTCTGATGGTAGTCATTCTCTAGCCGCCTAGCTAGAACCATAGTCCTAGTCCTAACCTCCTCTCTAGCCTCTGTAAGATGGTAGGCCTCATCCCTCTGCTGGATGGCCTACACCCTCTGAGCATGAGTGGCCCATGACTCTACCTGTGCTACGTTCCTATCTTCAACAGCGTTCTCCATTTGAGTCTAGAGGGCTCCCAACGATGTATGAGCATCAGAAGTGTCCCAAAGAGCCTCTCTAGCTGTCTTCTTGTGCTTATGCCCACGCTTCTTCAGCCTTCGCTGTACTTCCCACAGATGTTATAAGACTCTTGCCAGAAATAGTGGGCCTCCTCTTAGGCATAAAACATCTACATGACAGCAAACATAGCACTCATAGTAGGACTCGAGCTCTGTGCCTGCTCATCATGGTCCCGCACCACAGATACGTGATCATGCTGCCTCCAAACTACCATAGCTAGATCCACCTGAGGAATAGATTCCCCTGCACTATTGGTGAGTGAATCACCATGCTACTAACAAAGTGTGCTCAAGATCTCAAAGGCTGCCACTTGAGCGCCTTCCCAAGGGGTTCTTCTCTTAGACTTCGCTTTTTAGCCCTGGTACTGCGGTGCCCGTGTACAAGCTAGGGGTGGACACTTGCACCTCATACCATGGTTCCTCCTACACATGCCTCTGTGTCCAAAAGTATTGGGGTAGCTCTGTGTACCCCACAAAATACAACACTCTCTAGAGCAAGGCAGGTGTGCCAAAGATACCCAAAATGCCTCGTTCCCTTACAGTGGGTAATAGACTACCATCTGTAGCAAAAATGGTGCAACCCTCATGAGAACAACGCTATAATAGAAAAGAGTTACTTAACCGAATAAGAAACTTATAAGAGGAGGAACAATGAAAGTATGTAATGAATGATTTATCATGATGCATGCACGTTCCATATGTCCTCACAAACTTAGGAAAATTAAACTTCTAGCGACATATACGGTGGCATACATATGTTCTCTCATATATAAATGTAACTAGTCGGGTTACACATTTCGTTGTTAGCGTACCTGCACAAGAATTTCATTTTAGCCTAGCCCCACAATTGTACATGTAGAAATGAAAATCTGGGCACTAGGTTGCAAGCTAAATACTTCCATATATATATACACTTCAGTATCAAAGCTACCCGAAAGTAAATACGTCCCATACACACCTATAAATATGCATATATAGCCGTACCAAAGCTAACCCACAATTAAATACCTTAGTATATATATATATGAGACATATATATACTTTAGTATCAAAGCTACATCTCCCCTTAGACCGCACGCTCACAACTTGTGGTCATGCCACTCATCATCTTACCTTGGGCATAGAGACATTTGATCCATACATTACCACTCAAGTGAATGGCATCCATACAATAGCACGTCGTATGGACGACGAAAATAAAAACCCCCATGTTAGTACTTATTTAGCCACCTAAAATTCTTAACTAGGCATAAGGGAAATGATCACTGGCACACCTTAGATTCAAATTTTAGATTTGAACACCTATATATATATAGCTATAAGTTACTAAAAACTGGTTTTTTGTAAAACAAAGACTTTTGTTTTAAATACACATATGGCAATAATTTGAATCTTCCTCTGATGCCAGCTGTAACAGAACCGTCTAATTTATAAGAGCACAAGTACAATGGCAGCCCGCAAGCGGTCGCACTATCATACTTGAGCCCATATAAACCTGGTAGTCCGTCGAGTACCACGAAGGGTCTCAATTCATCGCCAACATACAACCAAGATCGTACATGATTCAACATACATGCCACATGTTACATAGAGTTCACAAATACATTGCCATACATCAGAGTACGATTAAAGTTATTACAACCCAAGTTCAAATAAAGTAGTAGCGGAAGCAAATATAGTTTGAAACTAACATCTCACACCATTGTTCAAATACTTTGCCAGTTTACGATCACAACCCATAAAAGCATGATGGAGGAGTTAATGAGAAGCGCCTTGCCCAGGGCCTACTCCTCGTCCACAGCAGGACAAAAGCAATTCTTATAATAGCCATGAAAGACTGTGTTATCTGCAACAAGTGGGAAATAAACCCTGAGTACAAGAAGGTACTCAGGTAGACTTACCCATCATAAACCAAAAATAAAGTGACTCCAAGGATCATGCAAGGCTTTATAAGTGGAGCTAGCTTGACACCATTTTGCATAAAAAGCCACTAATTCAGCTATATATTTTATAATTCAGCCATCAAGTTAATTATAGCTATTCATCTCTAGATTAGCAACTAACCTATGCCAAACATATGGTATATCATTTAGTATCATCACAATAGTAACCATAGCCGGTGTAAGATTTTCATATTCATCTGAACCACCATATTCCATAATCCAATTACTACGATAAAGGGGCTCCGTCAAGTTTCTCACTATCCAGGAGAGACAGTGATTCAAATTGATTGCAATTAGCTGGGCAGTATTTCTAACACAAACCTAGGTAGACCAGATCAATGGTCACCTTAGGTCACATTTCGTACCACTCTGGTCCAATTCGCGGGTTCGATCAGTGCCGCACAATCAGGGACACTACCGAATGACAGGTCGATCAGGACTCTAACCTACCCTTGGCCTTACACCAACTCCCTGCACATCCTTACTACCTCCACAGTGAGCACTATAACAGAATAAGGCCCGGCCTGAGTTGAGCTACTCGGCTTCGTAGCCGGAACGAGTTATCCAGCTAGCTAAGTGAGAGGCATGCGTTCAAAATTACAAGAGGGCCTCCAACGATGCGGTCCTTAATCGGCATAGATGGAATCATATGAGTCAACCTACACATAGACTCCGCCCGGCCTCCAGTTACATTACCCCATGGTTCTATTCCACGATAGCAAATATAGTCAACCGTGCTCCGATATCCACCTATATCTCGTAGGTGACAGAAAATCACCCGGCTTCTACCGGTCTAAACATATATTCGATTCTGGACCTATACAGGGTTAAAGGTATATATATCTAGACAAGGTAGTTCTATGCATCAAGTGTTTCCAAATCAATTCTTACAACCTAATGCATCAAATATAAAGGACACAAGTGATATTTTGTAAAACATACGAGGCTTAAAATGCTCTAGGGCTTGCCTTTCAGGAAAGAAGTGGTCGGTGGTCAGGGCACTCTAGAAGTTCCTCAGTAGCTAGCTCCTTGCCTTCGGGAGCTGCTGGCTGTGGTGTCTCCGGATTCTCCTCCGCCTCTTCTTTGAATTCCAGTAGGGTTACTCCTTTAGGCGATCCTATATGTATGAGCATGAAATAAGATATCATGGATGAATGGATAATGATATGGATGATATGAACAGATGAAATGCATAATCTTAAGTGTTCTCAATAGCAAGGTATTAGGTTGATAACAATATTAACTTTCTTTTTACTGAGTAGGTGCATATCTCCTCTCTAGTAATTAAACAAATTTTCATTTAAGCAATTTCTGGATTGCAATTCAGCAGCCATTTGTTTTGACAATAACTGCAGTTTCACACATCCAAATAATATGATCTTAGACTTTTTGGAAAGCTTATAAAATTTTCTACAACTTTCTTATAATCATCATAAGCTGACTCAGTAGCTATCCAGATCAAACAATTCAATCTTTCAGATCTGTCTAGAGGACAAGCAAATCTGACAGCAGAATTTTAAAAGCTATAAATCTTAAACCATTTAGCCTATAACTTTGAAATTTTAGGACAAGACATATGGGTAAGTTATATACAACTTTGTTATTAACAAGTTTTACAGTAAATATCATTATCATCACGAAATTGTCACCACAACATAAACTACTCATGCAGCCATTTAGTTGAATTATAAAGCAATAATTAACTAGCTGCCTATAACCAATTAATTCCAAGCACAACTACTAATATCAACACATCATATGCATCACAAGCACCATAGAAAACATCATGGTTAAGCACAAGTAATTTACTTATGTGCATTTATTAATTTCCTTATATAATAGGGTGATTTAGAGGATAATTATTTACAATGATCAATAAATTCGGAGAAAATTATAGTAGGTTACATATGACCCTAATAGTCTACTGTATAAATTTCATTCCATTTGGATAAGTATACCAACCTCTACAAACATAACAAGTTGCATAGGCTTATTTTAGCAAAAATAGTTTAGCCTAGTGAAAAGTGTCAAACAACAAAATTCATATTTTCTTTACTTTCATCCTAGCATAAGAACATTGTGTACATATTTACATGATCATAAGTTATGTATTTTTACCCCAAATAATTTCACCAGAAACTAGCATTTAATTAAGGTGAAATAGAAAGACCATATTCCAAGTATGCCCACTATAGGTTTAATATTTTTCCTAGCTAGAGCAAGCCAACACAAGACCCACATAATTGGAATCACAATTTTAGTACTTCCCTAGCTCAAGTTATTTATTTTACAAGATAGAAAACAATTTAAAAGCACTTTACTAGCTTAATTTAATTCTCCCAGAAAATACCTCAAACAGTAGGTTTCATATTTTTATCAAATAGTACACTTCATGATGAATCCAGCAAAATTTGGATCACCCCATTTGGACACTCCTAGCACAAGATATGGATTTTTGAAGTTTGCATTTAAATCTATGAAAACAAATAAAGAAAATCACTCAAAAATCCAAAATATACTACATACACCCGGTCTATACACCCACTGCGGCTGACAGTAGATGCCCGCGGTCAATGTGACCCCGTGCAACAGACATAGAGCAGGGACGCGACTTGACCGGCGGCAAACTCGTCGACGGCGAGGTCACCGGCGGTGAGGTCATCGACATTGTGTTCCCCACACCCTTGCACATCGACTGATACCCTTAGTTAGCCCGGTGGATCACTGGAGCTACCTTGCCGGCGACAATGGCAGCACGGCAAACGTGCTCTATAACGGGCTCGTCGTCTCCAGTGTCGATACGGTCAGGCGAGCATGGCTACAGCATCAGGAGATCCTAGCAGAGCTCTAGGGTTAGGTCTAAGTCACGGTGGAGTGGCGATGAGCTCCGGCCGCGTGCATGGTGGCGTGGCAGCGCACAACGCACGGCGGTGAGGTCACCGTTCCAACAATACGGCGGCTGAAGGTAGGTCTCTAACTTTAGGGAAGATACGAAAGTTCCAGACGACACGGTAACGGGCACTAGAGGGAGCTAAATGCAGCCGGTGAGGTCGGCGGCGGCGAGCTCGTGCGTGCGACCATGGCGGACACGCACGGCGCGATCATGCGTTCTAGTGCGGTGGCAGCGGTAATAGTTAAACCAGCTTTGGCCTTAGCATCTAAACCCTACGACAATGACCAGATGAGGGAGAGAGAAGTCAGAGGTGGACGGGTTGTGGCTGGCCACGGGCGAGCATGAGCTCGGCGGCGACAACGACGCACAATGTGGCCTTACCCTTGCTTGAACGGCGGTGCTAGCGACTCGGTCAGGTGGAGCACATCAAAGCAGAGTTGTGGGCGAGATGGATTGGTTGGTGGTGTAGTGTGGTTGGCGTGCAAGCGCGGTGGAGGCACGCGGCGGCGACGTCGGCTTGCTCCGCTTGGCTTTGAGTGAGAGAGCGAGGCAAGGTGAGGCAGAGAGAGTGAGCGTGCGTGGAGAACGAGTGGGACGTGGCTCCCTTTGTTGTCCATCTTGGCCTGATGTGTGGGCCCGACGCCGAGGTATGGCGTCCATGTGATGGACATGGCCTGTGGCCGGTCGGCCACGACGTCGCGCTGCCCCGACCTGTTTTAGCCCTGCAACAGACGACTGGCAGAGCAAGTTCGTGTGCATGTAACTCCCAAACGAGCTCGATTCAGCGAAAACTTCCCTAATACAAATTGTAGAGCTATCGGAGATCTACAACTTTGCTTAAATGAGTTTGGCCTAGTTTGAGATGGTTTACAAGTTACAATGCTCCAAAGTGGTGCACATTGAAACCAAAATTAGATTGACTTAGCAAATTTTCCTAAGTCTAAAAACAACATTTCTTTGCTACTTGTGGGGCCTATTTTACCATGTTAGGCACTGAACTAGCTCATGGCCCTTAAACAAAGTTTGTTACCCATGTCAAGAACTACAACTTTTTATAAAGAGTGCACTCCCATGCAAACAATCTATGCTATAGTTCAACCTTAGTCAAAGAAGGATCATGAAAAATGACATCTTGAGTAAATTAGGACTTAGAAGCAAAATTGGTTCATGTCATGAATACAAACATTGTTCCATTTACCATCCTAGATATGTCTAAGGTGTTTTTGTGACCCCACAACCATCTCTTACATTGGTCACACATGATCACAAGCATATGCATGTATATAAGCAACATCACATGTGATAAAGATAGAGTGAATGAGATGAAAGTTCATATGCTCATGCTCATGAATGCTTGGATGATGCTTGTGCTCATGAAATGCAAGTGCCAAATGCAATGCTTAACACTAGGGTGTTACAGGCCATCCCCCTTATAGAAATCTCGTCCCAAGATTTGAAAGACCTACCATTTTCGTGAAAGGCGGGATAAACCTCACGTAGATAATCTTCTCATTCCCATGTGGCATCTTGCTCACTGTGGTTTTTCCACACCACTTTGTAGAACTTGATGACCTTGCTCTGGGTCACTCTTTCCATTTCTTCCAACACTTGGATGGGTTTTTCTTCATAAGTCAAATCTGATTGGAGCTTAATATTGGCGGGTTCAATGGCTTCATCAGGTATGCGAAGGCACTTTTTAAGTTGAGAAACATGAAAGATATTGAATATGGCTCACATCTCTAGAGGTAACTGGAGCTTGTAAGCTACCCTTCCACTTCGCTCGATGATCTTGTATGGGCCTACATATCTAGGTGCTAGTTTCATTTTCACACCAAACTGTTGCACCTTTTTCATGGGTGATACTATGAGGTATACGTAGTCACCTACCTCAAATTCGATAGGCCTTCTTCTCTTGTCGGCATAGCTCTTTTGCCTAGACTGAGCGGCTTTCATATGTTGTTGGATAATACGTACTTGTTCTTCAGCTTCTGTGATAAAATCAATGCCATAGTATCTCCTTTCTCCGGGCTCAACCCAATTCATAGGAGTTCTACAATTTTGACCGTACAAGCCCTCCAAAGGAGCCATCTTGATGCTTGCTTGATAACTATTGTTATAGGAAATCTCGGCTAAAGGTAGCCATTTTTCCCATGAAACCTTAGAAGAGATCACACATGCTCTCAACATATCTTCTAAGATTTGATTTACTCGCTTAGTCTGCCTAGAGGTCTAAGGGTGATATGCTGAGCTTCGAACTAGGTTGGTACCTAACTGCCTGTGCAAGTGCTCCCAAAACCGAGCAGTGAATTGGGATCCTATATCTAACACAATGGTTCTTGGTATCCCATGTAGACGCATTAAATGCGTGATATACAATGCTGCGTATTCATGAGGTCGGTAACAGGTGCTAACCGGAATAAAATGCGCTGCCCCGGCCGGTTTCAGGCCTGCAACAGACGACTGACAGAGCAATTTCATGTACATGTAACTCCCAAATGAGCTTGATTCAGCAAAAACTTCCCTAATACAAATTGTAGAGCTATCGTAGATCTACAACTTTGCTTAAATGAGTTTGGCCTAGTTTGAGCTGGTTTACAAGTTACAATGCTCCAAAGTGGTGCACATTGAAACCAAAATCAGCTTGACTTAGCAAATTTTCCTAAGTCTAAAAACAGCATTTCTTTGCTACTTGTGGGCCCTATTTGACCATGTTAGGCACTGAATTAGCTCATGGCCATTAAACAAAGTTTGTTACCCATGTCAAGAGATACAACTTTTATTAAGGGTGCACTTCCATGCAAACACTCTATGCTATAGTTCAACCTTAGTCAAAGTAGGATCATAAAAAATGACATCTTGAGTAAATTAGGACTTAGAAGCAAAATTGGTTCATGTCATGAATACAAACATTGTTCCATTTACCATCCTAGATATGTCTAAGGTGTTTTTGTGACCCCACAACCATCTCTTACATTGGTCACACATGATCACAAGCATATGCATGTATATAAGCAACATCACATGTGATAAAGATAGAGTGAACGAGATGAAAGTTCATATGCTCATGCTCATGAATGCTTGGATGATGCTTGTGCTCATGAAATGCAAGTGCCAAATGCAATGCTTAACACTAGGGTGTTACAGGCCATCCCCCTTATAGAAATCTCGTCCCAAGATTTGAAAGACCTACCATTTTCGTGAAAGGCGGGATAAACCTCACGTAGATAATCTTCTCATTCCCATGTGGCATCTTGCTCACTGTGGTTTTTCCACACCACTTTGTAGAACTTGATTACCTTGCTCTGGGTCACTCTTTCCATTTCTTCCAACACTTGGATGGGTTTTTCTTCATAAGTCAAATCTGATTGGAGCTTAATATTGGCGGGTTCAATGGCTTCATCAGGTATGCGAAGGCACTTTTTAAGTTGAGAAACATGAAAGATATTGAATATGGCTCACATCTCTAGAGGTAACTGGAGCTTGTAAGCTACCCTTCCACTTCGCTCGATGATCTTGTATGGGCCTACATATCTAGGTGCTAGTTTCATTTTCACACCAAACTGTTGCACCTTTTTCATGGGTGATACTGTGAGGTATACGTAGTCACCTACCTCAAATTCGATAGGCCTTCTTCTCTTGTCGGCATAGCTCTTTTGCCTAGACTGAGCGGCTTTCATATGTTGTTGGATAATACGTACTTGTTCTTCAGCTTCTGTGATAAAATCAATGCCATAGTATCTCCTTTCTCCGGGCTCAACCCAATTCATAGGAGTTCTACAATTTTGACCGTACAAGCCCTCCAAAGGAGCCATCTTGATGCTTGCTTGATAACTATTGTTATAGGAAATCTCGGCTAAAGGTAGCAATTTTTCCCATGAAACCTTAGAAGAGATCACACATGCTCTCAACATATCTTCTAAGATTTGATTTACTCGCTTAGTCTGCCTAGAGGTCTAAGGGTGATATGCTGAGCTTCGAACTAGGTTGGTACCTAACTGCCTGTGCAAGTGCTCCCAAAACCGAGCAGTGAATTGGGATCCTATATCTAACACAATGGTTCTTGGTATCCCATGTAGACGCATTAAATGCGTGATATACAATGCTGCGTATTCATGAGGTCGGTAACAGGTGCTAACCGGAATAAAATGCGCTGCCCCGGCCGGTTTCAGGCCTGCAACAGACGACTGACAGAGCAATTTCATGTACATGTAACTCCCAAATGAGCTTGATTCAGCAAAAACTTCCCTAATACAAATTGTAGAGCTATCGTAGATCTACAACTTTGCTTAAATGAGTTTGGCCTAGTTTGAGCTGGTTTACAAGTTACAATGCTCCAAAGTGGTGCACATTGAAACCAAAATCAGCTTGACTTAGCAAATTTTCCTAAGTCTAAAAACAGCATTTCTTTGCTACTTGTGGGCCCTATTTGACCATGTTAGGCACTGAATTAGCTCATGGCCATTAAACAAAGTTTGTTACCCATGTCAAGAGATACAACTTTTATTAAGGGTGCACTTCCATGCAAACACTCTATGCTATAGTTCAACCTTAGTCAAAGTAGGATCATAAAAAATGACATCTTGAGTAAACTAGGACTTAGAAGCAAAATTGGTTCATGTCATGAATACAAACATTGTTCCATTTACCTTCCTAGATATGTCTAAGGTGTTTTTCTGACCCCACAACCATCTCTTACATTGGTCACACATGATCACAAGCATATGCATGTATAAAAGCAACATCACATGTGATAAAGATAGAGTGAATGAGATGAAAGTTCATATGCTCATGCTCATGAATGCTTGGATGATGCTTGTGCTCATGAAATGCAAGTACCAAATGCAATGCTTAACACTAGGGTGTTACACGAAGCACCGTCGTGAGCACCTCTACTATGGATAGCCCTCTGTGGCGCACTTCCACTTTATCCATCATGTTCTTTAGTTTCACCTTGATGCCCTATTTATTATCGGCTCACTCATTTTGATAGCTGACCTCTAGACACACGGGAACACCATCGTCGTCGCTGGTTCACACCTCCACTATCATCCACAACGTCAGTGACTTAGCTCCACCTCACCTCCGTCTCAACCAATAGGAGCACCGAAGTCACGGTGGGATCCTAAAGCTAACCCCGCTGTCTGTTTAAGTTCTACCATGCCCTAGTGGCTGGAGCACCGTCACACCAGCGTGCTCTACTTTGTCGAGCCACCACGATCACGTGCACGCGTGCTACTAACTTCGCTTCATCCAACTTATCCCTTGGATGAGTGCGCGTGAGCAAGGTGAGTGTGCGGGTGACCTTCATGTCGCCGGGCAACTCATTGTTGAGCATTTTTGCCGTGCTAGAGCTCCGCCGGTGTGGTCACTGCCGTGCCTTAGCCAATCTTTTGTCACCGTCTATGAGTTCGTGAGATCGTGAGGAACTCAAAGACATAGTCCCCGTCGTCGGAGACGTCACCATCAACCATTGCCGCCTCGCTGGAGTACCGTCAAGCCACTAGAATCTCTGTCATGGTCATTGCTACTCTCCATCCGTTCAATCGTCACTGCAAAGAGATGCGCGAGGGTGAGAGGAGTCCACTGAAGTAGGTCACGTCGCTGTTGAGCTCGCCGTTGGTGAGAACCCATCGGTCAACGACCGCCAGTGTCGTGGTCAACGCGGGCACTATCTGGGCCCCTCGTGTCAGTGAGAGTGGGTGAGAGAGAGAGTAAGAAAAGGATTTTCATCCTTTTTTTGATTTTTAGAAAAATGTTAATAATTGCTAAAATTTGATTAATTTATAATTTAATAACCAAGGCTGATAAAATCATGACACTTTTTGTGTAAGCTTGTTATCTTATGCTTTGTCATGGAAAAATATCAGTTTGCTAAAATCAGTACTTTTGCTAGGTCTAAAAATTACATCTTTTAATTAATAAATGGACCTTCTATGATTTTTATAGGCTAAAATAATTATCCAAAAATCATGAAACTTTTTGTGTATGCTTTATATGCTTAAATCAACCTTCACAAAAAGTTTAGCTCTGTTTGGATGAAAATAAATTGTCCACTTAATTTAAATGTCTTTTATGGATTAATAAAAATACTAAAATGATTTCTATAAATCCCTAAATGACTTGGGTGTGATTTTGGACTTGATTGTGGACCTTGGAACACTAATCCCTTTGATGTTCCCTAGCAATTTCTTTATTTGATTGTTGTACTCATATTAAACTTGTTAATAATAATAACAATATTGTTTTGTGATTAATTAACCAAACTTAACTACAAAAGAAAGTTGTATTCAAGTTAATTAGCTTTGTTTAGTCATATTAATCCATGCTTAGTACATCATCGTCCTAAAGCATGCATCTTTATTTACATTTAGTGAACGAGAGTGGTGATTCTTTATTTGAGCAAGAGAAGGGTTTTCTGTCGGTGGATTGGATATGTTTTCTATGATTATTCTGAAGTGACTAACAACCCCGACACTGAAGGCAAACCTCGAAGCATAAATCAATTCCTTGTGTTTTACATATGTTATTCACAAAAGTCTATGCTTTGTGCATTTAAGTAAATAGGAGTTGGTTGATATACCAATTGCTGCATGCCTTCCTTGACTTTCAATACTCAACCTTGTCACCCTGTTTAGTTATACTAAGTTTAATGATGCTTAGCCATGCTTAGTTGATAAAAGTTGAGCAATGAGTTAATGGTTCTATACTCAGGGTTGGTCTTGAGGTTTAAAAGTGATGATCATGAATTTAACCTGAGACTGGGCGGACTCTTTGCTTGTGTCAAGAATGGAGTCTTGACATAGTGCCCCGCCTATGTCGAGTAAGGACCATTCATTGTAGGCTTGTATGTGTTCAAGACTTTGTAGTACTGGCCACATACTCCGGTATGCCTAATACCTTGGCTATTCCATTTTGTGAAAGGCCAACCGCGCACTGGGATGGAGAGATGGCAAGAGTAGTGTGTACACATCCTGTGAATCCGCCAGGAGCGGTGAAGGGAGGTGGAGTACTATGCTCTCGGGTAGCGTTGGACCCATTCATGTTTTGGAGGATCCAAGTGAGGGTTGATATATGTAGGTTCGGGACCAGTCCAAGACTTGCATATGTCATGTGGTGAGGAAACCCCAGCTTGGCCAAATCGATTCGAATCGTCGTTGCTTCTCGGAGAAGAAGACTCGATCCTCTGCCCTACATCATAGTTAATAACTGAAACATTAGTCCTATGATCATGAGATGAGATGCTTAAAGAAGTGCTTGACCTACATCAGGTACAAATGAGAGACATAATTATTTACCTTGAGCTAAAACATTGAAAGTAAGGATCAACATTAGTAAGCTTTACTACAAAAGTTAAACTTGATTCTTGATATAGACTTACCTTGATTCCCCTTAAGCCTGCATATCCTTGGAGTCTTTCCTTTTTGTTGGTTAAGTCTTGTTGAGTACCTTTGTACTCAGGGTTTGTAAAACCCATGTTGCAGGAGGAGAGCCAGCAGTAGAAGAGTTTGATGTGTACCCTTGGGCATGGTGAACCTCCTTTGTGTGATTCTATTGTGGTACCTGTCATGCTACCCTACTGCCTAGTTGGCTAAAGCTTATAATTTGTATCAACTTAAGAAATGATTTGTAAACTTATGGTTTGTAAGACTTCTGTCGTTTACTCTGATGTAATATATTTAAATAAACTGTTGTAATACTTCAATGCCTTCTGTAATGTGTCCTGCTCGGAAGGATGAAGTGGATGATTTGGGGTTCCCTGAGGACACCCGATAGACCACCAGAGTTGTCTGACCCACATGTGCAGCCATCAGAAGTCTGAAAGACAATGACAGGCACATGTGGGCCATATAATTCAGGCGGTTCTGCCACACTAAAGGTACGTATACATCCCCCAAATAGCTTAACACTTCAAATTAAAAAAACTAAGTTACAAGATAGACGATAGATATCGGAATATTGTATGGATTCCGAAGACTAACATCAAATACACACTTTCATCTTTGAATTAGGGACAAAATTGGGGTCAGAACATTGAAGGCAAGTGACACCAAAAACCATACATTGCCAGCCCAAGTGTGCGCTGCATGAACGTGGAAACAAATGTTTCTTTGGCAACATAGGCCACGTTATACATCACAGCATGGAAAATTAAATTTTCATGATATAACCTTAGGAGAAGTGTTGGGCTATTGGCTAATTTTGCTAGCAAGATTCAGAGAACAGGAAAAATAACTGAGGAAGAAAGAAAAATAGTTTCAATGTACAAGACTGACTGCTGCTAAATCATCAAATAAACAAAACCAAGAGTTACGATCACAAGCTCCTTATCGTGGTATATGTTGATCACAAGCTGTAGGCTTAATTTGTGATCACTGAATTCAAGGAGAACCCCATTCGATATACAGGTATTGGAAAGAAAAGGGCAAACTAGATCTGTTCAAGGCTCTTGTCAATACCTGAGGAGGGCTTAGGAGTCAATGGCAACATGATGCCCCGCTGGACTGCTGGATGCAATCTTGCCACAATCCGAATAGACATTAAAATTGTGTAAAATATCTAATTAGATCAAACAAAGCATATAGGGGAGCAATAAATTTTCCTATGTTAGTGGTGATCATGAAGCTTTCCAACTTGAACAAGAGAAGATCACAACGAATGGGAAGCGGACACCGTTGCTCTTGGGATCGTAGGATGATTGCCTCGGTGTAGGCACAGCGATGGGTGCTGTAACTCACCCTCCTTAGGTTCCACGGGATTTACCAGCAAGCTACCGAAATCGTAGGTGGAGCATTGAGAAATCATTAAAAACAGTATAGCAATTGTACTCATATTTTTTCTCAACTATTTGAAGCATGAAGCGATTAATGGTTGACAGATAGTTCTGTGACTTCTAAAGCGATTAATCTCTACAAGATTCACCATGTAAGAATTTGGGAGAAGAGGAGTCAAGATGGGTGAAGGTAGCTAGGAGGCCAGGAGGCAGAACTCACCATGGCTAGGCCAGGTCTTGTCTTCCGTTGTTGTCACTACCGCAGCGGGGGCGTCCTTAGATCCAACCAGCAATGCATCCTTGGCGGGAGCGGCGAGAGATCCCTGTGATCACCGACGGCGATGGGTCCCTCTCCACGGCCGCCTTGGTGATGATATAGTCCTCTCCCCTTCGATCCCATTCTCCACAGAAGCATCATCGTCGTGGCTGGCATCCTCCAACGTAGAGCCGAGGTTTGTCATTCGTTTGTCGGTTGCTGGAAGGAAACGTGCAGCTTGGGCCCGGAATTGACTGGGGTGGGGCGATTAGGACTGGGATAGGGTGATTAGTTTAGCGGTGGGGCGATTAGTTGTTAACAAAGATGATAACATGCGGGTTTTTCTAGTTGTAATATAGATAGATGTATGGGACCAACAGGAAGTTATGAAAATTAAAAAATTACTCCATTCGTCTATGACCTTCTGATGAAGCTTTTCTCCTCCATGACATTTTAGACCTATGCATGACATTTTGGACCTATGCCGCCTCAAATTACATGACTTTTTAGTGCACTATAATCGAATTTGCACTGGTTTTTCCTCTTTATGATTGCATCTTGATGTTTAGTTTTGAACTACAAGTTTCAAGACTTGTTTTCATTGTACAATCGATAGGAAAAAAAGCATGTTTTTATTGGATAGACAAAAAAACATTGTGCCCAATGGAAGTCATATTTACATGATTAAATGTTGTTTCAAATTTCTAAACCTGATGACAGAGTTTTCTTGTGTGCAAAGTCTTCTCGTGGTTCTAGTAGGTAATTTTGTTAAGTAAATCATGATCTAGAGGAACTTTGGCTAGGTGTGGATGTCATAGACGCTGGTGGTAGCCCGTAGAACCATTGAGGTTAGGCGCGAGGGGCGCATAAGCATAATTGCATGTTGGCATGCAACGTAGCCACTAGGCCTTAGTTCGGTCTCAGTTTTTGGTCTTCCCTCTGGTCTGTCGGTGGATGATTCCTCTAGAAACATTTTAGGTGCAAAAGATAGATTAAATGAATAACTTTATTATGTCATTTTGTATGAGTAGTGCATTTTACCATCGAGGATTACAAAGTTGAGCCAAACAAATATCTTTTTTCCATTTTAAGGTACTCCAAATTATAGTACAATTTGTAGTGGACCATTGTGGGTGGATGACCTAGGGGCTAATATTTCTATTCAGTCAGTGGGCAATAAGGGTGTCTCCAAAAGTATAAGCTAGTACTAGCTCTAAGCTGATAAATATGGAGGAAAGAGAGATCGTAGTAAGCAGTCGAGAAGATCGTGCTGTGAGAGATGAATGCATCATGAAACATACAAGACTATCTTTTGGGTTCATGGTAGTCTCTTGCTTTTTGAACTATTTAGTAATTTAAAAATTGATTCAACTAGCTCTATGCTAGACCATATTGAAGACGCTACAAGGGCATGTACAATGCATTGTTTAATTTAAAGTCGTCTACCTCACGCTATATTCATAAGAAGCCCCCCCACACACAAATAACAAAAGGCGACGAGGTCACCATTTGGTGAAACAATGACAATGGCTCATGCTACATCTTTGTCGCCCTTTGTCTGAGCCATCTACTTCAAATGCCGATTGTCGGGGTTATATAACCGGATACCCCCGAGACACGATAGAAAGTCACTTAGGATGGCCAAGGCCTAACTCACCATGGCCTGCCTCAACCTCTCTCGCTCATGCCGTATGAGGCCCACCTCAACCTCACACGCCTCTTGACCTTACACCACGCGGTGCCCTCGACCACCTCCTACCTTAGCCGATAAGGAAAGGATAAGAGGTGGGAGGACGCATTTAGTACGCCTGCCCGGATGGGACGTGCACGAGTGTATGATCCACCAAGTTCAAGAAGGACGGCAACCCCTCTGACTGTTTGGTCCTAGGGTAGAGCATTGTCTCGGTCAACACCCCACTGATAGATAAGACAACACCAGGACTTAGTTGCGTCACCCCGCATGGCTCTGCACTATCTAAATCCCATCCTACCTGATGGACGGGCGTACAATCTCACCCCCTATGGTATGGGAATCATGACTAGGAGCCAGCTCCTCCCAACCCAGCCGCATCCAATGCCCCTAACCCGACCATGAGAGGTCAGGGAAGAAATGGGGCCACAACCCTGAGAGCAAGCAACCCACGATGGGACAGCCATTGTCACCGTACAATGACACCATGACTTCTTCCCGATGAAAGCTCTAGTTTGGTGTTGGCGAATTGATGAAACCCTAAGTGCTAGCCCAATTGCTTTAAGTGATCATGAGATAGGGTAGCACATTCCAAGTGGTGGAGCAAGTGATGATGATCATGATTGGTGGTGATGGCCATGGTTGATCAAGTGCTCGGGCTTGGAAAAGAAGAAAGAAAAACAAAAGCTCAACACAAAGGAGCGTCCGGTCATTCCATCTACGAGTTCGGTCATAGTGTGGTTGCAGTGCGGGCGCGCATGAGTGGACGCAAGCTCGTTGCATCAGGTCGGTGTTGCGCGCGTTCGGTCTTAACTTAAGCTATGGTGCGGTGCGAGTCGACTGTTGGAGATCATGGTTCACATTCAAAGACGTCGACTATGGCAGAACCACCCAAGTTATATGGCCCACATGTGCATGTCATTGTCCTTTAGACTTTTGATAGCTGCACGTGGGAGTCAGATAACTCTAATAGTCTGTCGGGTGTCCTTGGGGAAAACCCAAATCATCCATGTTTACTTTTCCAAATAGGATACATCATAGGAATCATTGTAGTATTACAATAGTTGTACAAATATACAATTATATTACATCAGAGTAAATAGCGGAAGTCTTACAAACCATAAGTTTACAAACCATTTATTTAGTTATTACAAACCATGCATTTTTAGCCATCAAGGCAATGAAGTAGCATGACAGATATCACTTATATTACAACACATAAAAGAGTTTCACCCTACCCAAGGGTGCACAACAAGCTTCTACTCCTAGGACTCTTCCTTTAGAACCATCATGCAGCAGGGGCATATGCCAAACTGCTGATGAGGCTCACCTGCAACAAGGGTTTAACAAACTCTGAGTACAAATGTACTCAACAAGACTTAACCGACGAAAGGGAAAGACTCCAAGGATATGCAGGTTTATAGGGAATCAAGGTAAGTTTGAAGCAAGAATCAAGATTAACTTTGCATAAAAGCTTACTAATGATTGATCCTTATTTTCAATGTTTTAGCTCAAGTTAATGCATTACAAGTCTCCAATTTGCACTGGATCTAATTCAACCACTTCATTCACCATCATATTAGGTGATCATAAGTACCAATGTTTCATTAATTATACTATGATGTAGAGCAGAGAATCGAGACTTCTTCTCCGAGAAGAACGGTGATTCGAATCGTTTTGGCCTAGCTGGGGTTTCCTTACCACATGACATATGCAGGTCCTAGACCTACATATATCAACCTTCACTCGGATCCTCCAAAATATGAACCGGTCTGTGCTACCCGAGAATATAGTACTTCACCATCCTACGCCATTCGTGATGTTTCCATAAGGTGGGTACACGCTACTCTCGCCATATCCCACTCCCAGTGCGCAGTTAGCTTTTCACATAAATGAATAGCCGAGGTCTTAGGCTTATCGGAGTATGTGGCCAGTACTGCAAAGTCTCGACGCACATAGGTCTACAACGGATGGTCCTTAATCGACACAGATGAGACAAGCACGACCAAGCAACCCTGTCGGCTTAACCACCAAAGACCATTTCCATGTCCCGTCCGGTCTCAAGTTATGCAAATTCATTATTTAACACTCAGGACATCTCCTGAGGATAGGACCATTTCGAATGATAAAATCACCACTCGACTCTTATGAACTAAGCATGGCAAAGCATAACTAACCTATGAAACTAGCAGGGTGACAAGGAATAGTATTGAAATGCCAAGGTAGACATACAGCAATTGGTAATCAATCAACTCTTAATCTTACTTAATGCGACAGACATAATACTTAAGTGATTAACGTTTATAAAACACAAGGAATGGGTTTATGCTTCGAGGCTTGCCTTCAATGTTGTGGTTGTCAGATCCCTCAGGTGATCCATTGATAGCAAACCCAACTTCAACAGAGTGAAAACACGACTCTAGGACTTGTTCAACCAAAGGTTCACCACTCTCTTTCACTAAACATAAATGAAATGCATGCTTTAGATTGATGAAGTGCTAAGCATGGATTATGAAAAATAAACAAGATTAATTACTTGAATACAACTTTCCTTCGCGGTTAAGTTTGGTTAATTATTCATAACACAATATTAGTTATTGTTACTAATAAATTGATTATGAGCTTACAAACAAGTAATTAACTTACCAAGGAACATCAAAGGTGTTTTGTGTCCCAAGGTCTACAGTCAATCCAAAAGTACACTCAAGTCATGTTATGACTAATTTTGCTTATTTAAACATTTATTAATCAATTATTTAAGCATGGAAATAAGTGGATAATTTTTATTTATCAAAATAGTACCAACATTTTTGTGGAGGTAGGTCTAAGCATGTTAAGTATACACAAAAATTTTCATGATTAAAAGATAATTATTTTAACCTATAAAAATCATGGAAGTTGCATTTATTAATTAAAAGAGGTAATTTTTAACCAGCAAAAACTATTGATTTTCATCATTTCATATTTTTCCTAGGTAGATCATATCTTGAAGACTCTACACAAAATGTTTAATGATTTTATCAGCTCTAGATATTTTTCTATGATTTAAACAAGAATTTGCACAAAATAGCATTTTCTAAAAAGAATAAATCATTTTCCCGAGGCCAATTCTTTTCTTACTCACCCCCATCCTAATGGGTTTATGCTCCGGGGCTTGCCTTCAGTGTTGTGGTTATCAGATCCCTCAGGTGATCCATCGATAGCAAACCCAACTTCCATAGAGTGAAAACCCGACTCTAGGACTTGTTCAACCAAAGGTTCACCACTCTCGTTCACTAAACGTAAATGAAATGCATGCTTTAGATTGATGAAGTGCTAAGCATGGATTATGAAAAATAAACAAGATTAATTACTTGAATACAACTTTCCTTCGCGGTTAAGTTTGGTTAATTATTCATAACACAATATTAGTTATTGTTACTAATAAATTGATTATGAGCTTACAAATAAGTAATTAACTTACCAAGGAACATCAAAGGTGTTTTGTGTCCCAAGGTCTACAGTCAATCCAAAAGTACACTCAAGTCATGTTATGACTAATTTTGCTTATTTAAACATTTATTAATCAATTATTTAAGCATGGAAATAAGTGGATAATTTTTATTTATCAAAACAGTACCAACATTTTTGTGGAGGTAGGTCTAAGCATGTTAAGTATACACAAAAATTTTCATGATGAAAAGATAATTATTTTAACCTATAAAAATCATGGAAGTTGCATTTATTAATTAAAAGAGGTAATTTTTAACCAGCAAAAACTGTTGATTTTCATCATTTCATATTTTTCCTAGGTAGATCATATCTTGAAGACTCTACACAAAATGTTTTATGATGTTATCAGCTCTAGATATTTTTCTATGATTTAAACAAGAATTTGCACAAAATAGCATTTTCTGAAAAGAATAAATCATTTTCCCGAGGCCAATTCTTTTCTTACTCACCCCCATCCTACCCACGATCACTGACCAGCGGGACCCCGGGTCAGCGAACAGGTCTCCCGCGCTGACTGCGCGGCACCACCTTTGACCGGCGGGTACTCACCGACGATGAGGTCGCCGGCGACGAGGCTTGGCCCGGCGGACTCCTCTCGACCTCGCGCACATGATGGTGATGTTATCTGAGCCTATAGCACCCTACATCAAGTACAACGATGGTACCGGCGGCATGGCGGTGCTCCGACAAGGCGGCAACGTTCGGCGGTGATGACTCCGGTGATGGGGTTTTCTCCTAAACACTCGTCTTGACCTCATGAATCCACCCAAGGGATTGGTTGGGCGGATTAGAGGTTGGGACAAGCTCGCCTGCGGCCATGGTGGCTCGGCGAAGAAGTGCACGTCAGTGCGACAATGCTCCGACCAAGCCCGGCTCTATTCGGCCTAGCTAAGGGCTTCTACACGTCCGGGGTGATCACCGTGACTTGATCGGCTACACGATTGAAGCGGAGACGAAGTAGGCGGCGCTATTGACGGTGATGGCGGCTCCAGCGACGCGAACAGAGGAGGATGGCGATGTTCCAACATGGCCTGTGCGTTAGAGGTAAAAAGAGAAGACCGATCACCATCAAGGCTTCACAGAGAGCTCAACGCAACAAACGGCAAGCTAAATGGCTCACTGGAGTGGCCTAGGCACGGTGAGGGGACCACGGCGATGCTCTAGGACGGTAGTGAAGAAGACGGCGATGTCTGGCCAACTCCAGCAGAATTGGACCATGAGAATGGGTCGAGGCGATGCGCAAGAATGTGGCGAGTCTAGTGGCAAGAGGAATTGTGAGAAGAGTCGAGCGATGGCGGCGGTGCTGACCGACGAAGCAACGGCGCTCGACGGTGGCATGGCGGAGCAGAGAAAGGAAAGAAGGACGACCGGCGGTGATGCACTCTTAACGACCTAGCAAAGCATCTGGACGAGCCAGCAGCTGCTTGAGCGTGGCCACATGAAGCAGCTACGTGCCACGCGCGCGCTTGGTGGCGCTAAGGCGGTGGCAGTCGGTGGTGAGCTGGCGAGCTGCCTCCCTGCCTGCCTGTGATGGAATTCCACCTCAAACAGATGACTGACATACCAATTTCTCCCTTCTCCTTCTTTTCTCCCTATTTCCAACAGCAATGTGCCCAACTCCAAGAAACAAACTTGTTCATTTACACGTGGTCTACAACTTTGATTAAAGGACTATCATCAAAAGATTGCTAGTTTCGAATATTTTTTAGCTCAAACCTAAGTACTTTGAAACTGTTTATATCTGAAAATAGATTTTTAGATTAGGGTTTTGCAAAGTAATTACTTAGCTACTTAGGTGAATTATTTGGTGATTAACTATCGAACAAACTTTTGAATCAATAGCATCATTGTATAGTACAAACTTTACACTACCAAATGATATTAATGTTTGAACAATTTTATTTATGAAATTCATTTTAATAATCCCTCCAAAATTGAAGTTTTTAATCAACTCCATGATAGCCATTTCTGCCTAAGTGCTATAAATTGAGTTTGAATTCAAATTTGGAGTTCAAATTTTAATGGGTTGGACTTGAATTTATGCCCAACACTTGACACTAGTGTAAAGTACACTTTTTATATTCCAAAGTTTATTAGGGCATAATTTCAAGTGTTTTAATGAAATTCAAAAATACGAGGTTACAATGTACCTTAAAAGAAATTTTTGGTTTAAGTACAACACATCAGTCATGCACTGCATTATTAGCAAATAAATATTAATTTTAGTGAATACAAGACTTGATTAGCTACCATGAATGCTTTACATGCAAAATGATGACATGCTCAAGTTTTAGTGATGCTTAACACCAAGGGTGTTACATGGACACATGGCGCGAATATGTTGATTGGACGCTGGGCGTCGTGTGTCCTATCAGACCGACTGGTGCGTCCGGTCACCACGCAGTAGGCTGCTTCTTGAGCTCAATGGCTCTATTCATTGGGGCTCTCTATTTAAGGTGTATGGCCATCTCTAGCTCACACTTTTGGCCATTTTCATTGACACAGCAACCTAGTGAGCTAAGCCAAGGCCCTCCTACT
The DNA here is from genome assembly GCA_904845875.1 of Miscanthus lutarioriparius. Classification (NCBI taxonomy): domain Eukaryota; kingdom Viridiplantae; phylum Streptophyta; class Magnoliopsida; order Poales; family Poaceae; genus Miscanthus; species Miscanthus lutarioriparius. Next base: position 29,466,544 of record CAJGYO010000015.1, read on the forward strand.
CATCTCCATCATTGATTCATTATCTTTGTGAGATTGGGAGTGAATTCAAGTACATTGCTTTAGTGATTGCATCTAGAGGCACTTGGTGATTGTGTTTCACTAAGGGATTTGCTTGTTTCTCTTGGTGGTTGCCACCACCTAGATGTCTTGGTGCAGCGAGGATCGTTGAGCGGAGGAAGGTGCTTGTCTTCGGCTTCAATCATGATGATTGTGAGGGGTTCTTAACCTTTCCTAGGTGGAGAGCCAAAAGGTACTCTAGTGGATTGCTCGTGCCTTGTGGATCCTCATATTGAGTTGGTTGTGCGGCACCCGATTGCAGGTTAGGCATGTGATGCCTATTAGCGCGTGAACCTACAAGTGAGTGAATCACCACAATAGGGACTAGCTTGCCGACAAGCAAGTGAACCTCAGTAAAAAAATCTTGTCATCATTTGCCTCTGAGGATTTCTATTGTGATTGATTGATTGTCACTTGCCACGGCGGTATAACATCACTACCTCACTCTTGTACTTACATTTCTAGTGTAGCTGAGCTCTTTAGTGTAATTAATTTTGAGAGCTAGCTTATGTCTTGTCTAGTCGTTAGTGAGGCTCTTTAGTTAGTCTTTGAGAGCTCACTAACTTAGTGGTAGTGACCTAGCCTTGTGTGCTTAGTGACTATTAGTGACTAGAATTATGGTAGGTGGCTTGCATTTTTAGTAGGCTAGTGCAACATTTGCTTTACCTCATTTTTTTCTAACCACTTTACTTAGTGTTGTTGTAGAATGTTTATAGGCTATTCACCCCTCTCTAGCCATTAGGACCTTTCAAGTATCGGAGCCATGGTCACTGTGATTTGAGGCTTAACAACCTTCGGTGTCAAAATAGCTCAAATCAATAACACCAAGAAGCTACCCCAATTTAATGGCTCCAATTATCCTTATTATAAGGCGAAGATGACAACATATATTAAGTTAATCAATAGAAAGGTGTGGAAGGTGGTGGAGACCAAGATTGATATAGCCAATCCGGAGAATCCCTCCATGGTGAAGAAGTGCTTCTCCAAAATAATGACATTGCTTGTAGTGTCATTCATGATGCATTGGATGAGAGGACATTTGAGCAAATCAAGAACATTGAGATGGCTCATGAGGCATGGAAGAAGTTGGAGGAGTCATTTGAGGGCACACAAGCGATGAAGGGTGCCAAGGCATACATCCTCAAGGAGAAGTTTGCTAGTTTCAAGATGAAGGAAGATGAGAGTGTGCCAGAGATGTTCCATAGGCTTCAAGTGCTTGTCAATGATCTCAAAGCACTTGGAGGAGAGGTGAAGAAGGACTTCTCCCACAAGTTCTTGAGATGTCTACCCTCAAGATTTGGCACATTGGTTACTATTCTTATGAGGAGTGGTTTGGACACCATGACACCAAACCAAGTATTGGGAGATGTGATGACCGATGACACATATAGAGATGATGATGAGAAGGAAGAAAAGAAGAAGAAGAAAGATAAGAAGAAGGATGAGAAGAAGAAGAGTGTGGCATTCAAGGCCACATCAACCAAGGGCAAGGCAAAGCAAGATTTATCAAGTGAAGATGAAGACTCAATCTTTGATGAGTTTGATGATGAGAAGATGGCTCTCTTTGTGAAAAGATTTGGCAAGTTCATGGTGAAGAAGGGCTATCGTGCAAGAAGGAAGAAATCATCATCAAGGAACAAGGATAAAGTAAGGAGGTGCTTCAAGTGTGATAGCAAGGATTAGCTTGTTGCTCAATGCCCATACAATAGCGACAATGATGATGATGACAAGAAGAGAAAGAAGAAAGAGAAGAAGGACAAGATGACCTTGAAGAAGAAGAAGAAGAAGAAGGGTGGTTCATATGTGGTCACTTGGGATAGTGATGCTTTCTCAAGTGATGATGATGATAGTGATGATGACAAGACCACCAAGAAGAAAGCTCTTGCAAGCATTGCTATAAATGAGAAGCCTTCTCTCTTGGACACTCCATCAACTTGCTTCATGGCTAAGGCAACTAAGGTACAAACTTATGATGATGGATGTGATAAGAAACATGATAATGAAATTGAAAGTGACGATGATGATGAACTAACTAAAGATTAACTAATTGACATGCATGAAGATGCTAAAAGTCACTTTGATCTCAAAAGAAAGGAATGCAAAGACTTGCGTAAGGAACTAAAAGCCCTTAAGCAAGCATTTGATGAGCTCAATGAATCTCATGAGAGGCTAGAGGATGACCATTAGAAGCTTGGGATGGTTAGCATACTACAAGGCATCAAATATGGTCACAAGAAACTAGAAAACTGATCTTCAGTTTTACAGACTTAGGCAAAATTTCGAGCTCCCAAAACAGACATGGATTCCAAATTGATGGCTCAGTTTGACTTTCTTACAAGCTGATCTAGCTCTTGGTACAAAAACAAAGTTTGTTCTACTCCACTCAAACTTCAACTTTTGTTTAGGTTCCACTGCCATGCAAATCCTCTAAACCATAGTTCAAACCAAGTCAAAGTAGCATCACGATAAAGCTTAAATTAGAGTTTTAGACCGATTGATGCATTTTCTTGATCTCTGCTCAACACGAACCCTTCATGACTTTTGTTGTAGAGTTCAATTAGAGTCACTTGGGCAAAGTAGCAAGGTTTGGTTGATGACCTATAATTCCATTCACTTAATAGTGTAATTCAAACGAAGATATACTTATCATTTCATGTGACTTCTTGATTCCAAGCTTCATGAAACTTTTCCAATCATTCATGTAGGTGGAAATTGATGTGAGACACATGAAATAAGCACCTTCAACATTACTTAGGTAAATATCCGAAAAGGGCCAATATGCAAGCAAAGGTGTGTTGTCCAAGTTTAAGTTGGAGCTCACTCTTGTAGATTTGATCTTGACACCTTCATCACCACTTAACATGTTAGGGTTGATTTCAAACCCATTGCTTAACTGGTGACAAACACCTGGGGTGTTACAGCCCTCCCCCTTAAAGGAATCGCGTCTCGAGATTCAAGACGAAAGACTTTTATGGAAGGGAGACATGTTACCAGTTTCCAATATTAGCGATAGCTTTAGGCTACATAGCTTCAAGCATCAGAGGGACCAAATTGGTCGAGACAACTTTCTATACTTGTTCTTTGTAGTAAATTTTTGTCAAAAGAATTTCCTTCATTGGCTTCCATAAAGCATTGTTACATTGGGCGGAATCCAAGATAGCATTGTCCTACGTACTTTGTCCTCGATGTACGAAGAGCGATACAAACGTAGACTAAATACTTGTAGCATCTACTTCCCTAGTGGATATAGCACAGACCATATGGACTTTGCACTAGATCATAATCTTCTGAAGGATACTCATTGTAATGGTTCCATGTGTGCAGTTCTCTTTCTCTGATAACAATATTGTATGGTCTGAGTCTGCCGAGTGAGTGGTAAACGTAATAGCTGACTCTATGGGCTCAACGTTCTCGATGATCATTCCTTAGGGAGCCTTTGGATCCAAGTTGCAACAGTGATCTGGGCTGAATCTGATGCAACCTCTAGGGTAAAAACACATATAAGGTACCAAAGGCATGTCAGCATTGGAGAACCATTGATGCAGAAGGATGTTAGCGGGGCTTGGAGGACAACACAATTTGCAAGAAATCACAAAACTAGGGACTAGTTCACTATCAAGCAGGTTGAGTATAATTTGCCTTCGTGGTGCAGTTGTACAGCAAGTTGGGTTGACTTGCATCGTAGCAAAACCAGCTTTCTTAAACTATATTTGACGTCGAGGCTTCCATTCTTAGGCTGATCAATATCTCAAAAACCATAATCCAAAAAAAATCTATGGTTTGATACATTTTCAATTACTTTCGAATTGCAAGGGCACAATTTGACTTCTAGAACACCTTGACTGCTTACGCATTGCTGATCTAAGAGGGCAAAAGCAAGGCACATAGGGGTGCAATTAGTCTTCTCAAGGTTATGGAGGGTTGTCTAACAGCGATACACCTATAAGTTGTAATTTCTTGGCATGAATTACAAACACAACCGTCTAATGCAAAGGATGATCGCAGTCACAGCGAAATTGTAGATTCTGTACCTTTTTGTTTTCTATTCATATCTCACAAACTGCTGCTCCAATATGCACAAATTTTGGTGGACATGTAGATCCATGGGTCTTCTAACTACTCACCAAAATTCAACTCAAACGGACACCGTTTGACCATCCAAATAATTCATCTACCAAAACTGCTCTGTTCTGAAATGGCAGCAAACCGAGCCGACAAGATATCTCTCAAATCCGATGTTTTACTCAACCAATACTCAAACCAACTTAAGGCATTGAAGGGTCCTAAGCGAGGAATGAGATTACCAAGTTTGGAGTCAATCCAACTTCGTTTGAGTCACTAATCGCTGGCTTGAAGATAACCGGTTTAGTGCCACAAAATCTGGACATATTTCGTGTTCTCCCTTTTCTTTGCTTCACACGTTGAGGTGTGTGTTTTGCACTCTCTAACCTTTCTCATAGCAGCAGCAACCTTTCCCTAGCTGAGGATGGGGGCTAGAGTTTTCCTCACATGCTTCTTTGGTAACACTTCAACCATCGTTCTAGACACCAACTTGACTATGCACAAGCATTGGACTTGTGGGCTATTTTCGTAGGGCACAAAGCATTATTCCACATGTAGGGCATTCCTACATAGACAAGGAACCGTTTCTGAATATTCTCTGGCACTTGGTCCAATAGAACCTTGAACAAATCCATTTGTGGTACCTAGGGGCACAATGATGCTGATCGAAACTAGGCACATGCTTTCTCTAGTTCTTCACTTAGCTGATACAACATCTTGCATTGCTGAACGTCCTTGTTGTTTCTTTGCTTAACATTATTCTATGAGACATAGTCTTCATAGCTACCAAGAAGTCGCTACCTAGCTGGAGATTAACTTTACTATGGGTAACTAATCATTTGTCTCTCAACACTCAAAGTTCCAAATTCTTACTCTTGACCACAGCAATAATTGCAATTGAGGCACAAACAGACGGTCGCCATCGAAGTCTGCAGATAAGGAGTCATACTAGAGATGGTTGATTTCAACTGTATGACCATCATGCACCTACAGATCAAGAACTTGAACGGGAGGTTCATGAGCACCTGGTGACCTATTACACCACATGATATCGCCATCCATTATCATTAGATTGATAACTTGTCCAACATTAAGTGTTGGGTACCTTTCTGATCCAACATGGATGACATAAGTTCCTCATCAGACGATCAACGTCATTACAGGGACAATTAGGTAGAGTCGCTTGTTTACCACCTCTTGCAGTCTGTTCATGTTTATGCCGGTGACTTGTTCTTCAAAGGTTATCTTCCAGACGACATCAGGAGGAAGCTCTACTACATATGGTCCTAATAGATTGATCTTCTGATAAGATATGGGGAGATAACCAAGAAAGGATCACAAGAAAATATCACATCGGTTGTCGTTTCATAATGGATCATGACTAGCAACCCTGATACCAGCGCGTGCCGAGCAGCACAACCTTGTGTGCGCGCCCACAGGAGGCTCTCAGTTTCGTTGCGGCACCATAGAATGTTAATCATAACACCATTACTGAACTGACAACCAAAGTGAAATTTCCAGTGGCACCAATTAGATTGTAAGAACAATCATTGTGCAAAAGAGGGATAGCAAACAAGGATAGTCACAAGGTTTGGAGTCAACAAGGAGGCGATCCGAGGATCAAAACACAGTACAAGAGGACATAGCTTAATTGCCGAAGACAACTGAGCAGGGAACATGTGCTTAAATTCCACGTATGACTTGCGTCCACCAAGGTGATTACCAAAGGGAAGATTAACACGAGATCCAGTCATGTTGGGCAACAACATGAGATCAAGACTGATAGACATCCCGAGACGTGGGAAGGTTGCAGATGGATTAAGCAAACTTCAAGGCAAAACCGATATGCCAATCAGAGGTTGAGTCGATAAGGCAATCACATGATTTGCTAGCAGAAGATTTCAAGATCAAGCAGCGAGAGATTAGCGTTGCCTAGATCACCTGTAGGAGAGAGAATCGGGAGGTCCAACATGAAATTGGGTATGGTCTCCAAAACTTGGCAAGCAACAACTGTGGCCAAGACCGGCATTCGCTAGGACTTAACTTGGTTGGTCGATCGAACAATGGAATTCTCCAAAAGGTAGCAGACGTCCAAGGCCTAAGCAAACATATAAGGGAACTACGCTAGGGCCTACGGTTCAAGCAAGGCATAGATACACAAACGTTCAAGGGCTAGTGACCACGTCTACAGGCTCAGGTTCCCAAGAGAGAACCTAATTGGAGATGACAACCGTGCGATTATGTAACTTGAGCGTTGTTCTAGGATAAAGCTGTTTGACACTCGTATGCTTACCGAGGACAAACGAGGTGACAACTATGGCACTAATTAGATAACAAGCATATATACCACATCATAGTTTCAAGCAAGCATTTGAGAGATTCAATCAAATTAGCTTAAGCACAAATACTAAGCACAAGGCTCACACACATAACAAGCATTTACCAGACAAGATTTAACTACAAGCTTGGCCCAAAACCAAAGCAAGCTAAAGCATCCACTTAGTATATGCATAGAAAACTGAACAGCGGTACAGTAGGCACATGTTTCAAGCATAACTGAAGTTGTAGGCATCAAACAAAGGTGATCCCAAACTTTAGGTAAAGCTTATTAAGTTGTCTATAACTTTCTTATTATCATATTAAGATGATCCTATAGCGAACAAGACCAAACAAGACAAAGAAGACATCTCTGCCCAGATTTGGACAGATTCTGTCATTCCATTTTGCAAGCTCATAACTGGAGATTTAGATCACCAAAAGCAGTGCTATTAGACATTTTGGAAAGCTTAGAAAAATTACTATACTTCTTCTACTATTTCCAAGAAATAATTCTATATTCACACAGGTAAAACAAATCAAATATTCAGATCTATTCAGAACATAAGCAAAACCTAACAACAAACTTCTAAAATTCATAACTCCTAAACCATAAGGCCTGGGGTCATGAAATTTTAGGACAAGCAACATACGAAAGTTAGCTACGACTTTGGTATTCTCCATAACTATAGAAAACACCGTTATGACCACGAAAACATCACTGCTACAGAAACTGTTCTAGCAGCCAACGTCCCACAAGCAAAATAAAACTTGCCTTTGTTCTACTTAACAAGAGAGCACACAAACATGTTATTCTAGCAGCTCTAAACATTGTTACCTTAGACCAACAATAAATTAATTTTAGTCATAAGAATCACAAGTACTTAAGCGAGGCCTAAAGCATTTGCAAAAGCTTGTAAGAGCAACATACCCACCACTTGGCTAAACTAGAGGACATTATAGGTTTAAGCATGTAACCACAATTATTTCTAGCAAGGCTAAGCACACACTTTTCTCAAGCACTTCCTATTTAAGCAACATGGAACAAGGCATTCTTGTTTAACTCCACACAAAGAAGATAGTGCAACACATCGATCACAAGTTACTTAGTACTAAAACAAAGGAAGGGAAGCATATTTATGCACAAGCACAATCATGATGCATGCTCGTCCTATTCGTCCTCACGAAATTGCCAGCCTAAGGTGACAATCACATTCTATGTCGATGGCATAACACGTACTCTCTCGATATATAGCTAGTCGTCAGCTACATTCAATCTACGCATTCGGGGTTAGCGTACCTATAGGCAAATTCATTGCAGCCCATCCCCACAAGAGATAAATAAGCACACAATGAAAGCAGTAAACTAAGATACTCTCCATATATACATCCCTAGATATATATACTTTGGTATCCATAGCTACCCAACAGATATACCCATAATTAAGTATCTTCATATATACATGGGTGTAACATGTAAATATTCCAGTAACCACAGCTAACTCTCCCCTAGACCGAAAGTTGGACGGTCATGCTCTCACAACTCACACTTACCTGGGCGTAGAGGCAATTGATCCATACATTACCATTCAAGCGAATGGCATCCATACAATAGCACGCCGTATGGACGATGAAAGTAAAACCCCCATGTAAGTACTTAGATAGCCACCTAATAGTCCTTAACTGGGCATAAAGAAGGATGTCGCTAGCATAGTTTTGCAAATAAGTTTTGACAAATTTTCCTGTAGCTAAAGTTTTAGTCAAAATAGGATTTTCAAAATCAAAACTTTGTTTTTAAAACTATGTACATGATAGTATTATGCTTAATCTTGCTCTGATACCAGCTGTGACAGAACCGCCCAATTTATACAAGATCAAGTATGGCTATCCCCACTAACACGTTGACACGCGCATACTTTCACTTATACAAACCCGGTAGTCCGCCGAGTGTCACGAAGGACCTTGGTAAATCAACATCACAACCAAGATCGCGTGATTAAGCAAATACACATCACATACGCAGAGTTGCAGCGGAAATAATATTACAATTGGGTTCACAAATAATAGTACAAGTTTGGGTTTTAAAACTGATTAGAGAAAACAACATAGCTTTCAAATGATTATATTAATATAAGTTCCAAATACATTGCTAGCATAAGTGACATCCTCTGATAAAAAGCATATAGGTGAGAAGTAAATATAGAGTCACCGAGCCCACCGGCGGTTAGCCACCATCTTCCGTAGGCCAAGAACTTCACCTGCAACATGGTGGGATAAACCCTCAGTACTCGAATGTACTCAGCTAGACTTACCCGTCGGAAACCAAAACAAATAACACCAAGGATTATGCAAGGCTTTCTTTAGTGGGCTAGCTGACTCATTTGCGAAAAGTATAAGCTATCATGAAGAAACCATTTTAAGTACTTTGCATCATCTTTATTATGACCTATCCATCTAGGTAAGCACCTATACTATAGCAATCACTTGATTAACCAATAACAACCAGTTACCAACTTAGATTTAGCATATCCCATACCATCCAGATAACCATCAGTGTTCCATCATAATTACTACGATGCTGTAGCTCGAGTCAAGTGCTCACTATCCAGGAGCGATGGCGATTCGAATCGATTCCTAACCAGCTGGTGATTTATTCCTCACACAAACCATGCTTCCCCTGCCAGGGTAGCTTAGATCACCAAGGACACTATTCAGGTAGCCGCGGGACAATCTAGAGCCGTGGTACCCAGGGACCGCCCGACTTCCAGGAATCAGGGCGCACCTGCCCTTGGGCTCACTCTTCGCGTCCCTGTCATACCCCCATCAGCACCAATACGCGCACCCGTGTAGAATAGTGCCACTAGCTTCGCGGTCGGAACGACTTATCCGGCCAGCTAAATGTGAGGCATGCGTTCAACATGACAAGAGGGACAAGCAACGATCGGTCCTTAATCGACACAAACAGAAAACTAACAGCACCCAGAACCCTGTCTGGTTACCTCTAACTTTTTCCGTCCAGTCTCCAATTATCCATCACACATGGTTAATTCCAGGATATCATTCTTTCCATAGCTAAATTCTTCCAATACCCACCTATAAGTGTAGGTGACCGGAAATCACCGATCGCTACCGGTCTAAGCAAGGCTAAGCAGTTATTCGATCCTGACCTAACAGGGTAAAAAGGTAATAAGGTAGGCAAGGATAGTAATAAATGCATCAACGGTTTCAATCAACTCCTACAACTTAATGCAAAAATATGTAAACTCATATATAGGAACAATTGCTTTTATAAAGTAGGAGACTTACAATGCTCCGGGGCTTGCCTGGAATCCAACACTAGGTTAGTGTTTGTTAGATGACACTCGCTTAGTGAGCATCTCCCGTTCTAGCACTTGTCCAGTCCTTCCACCTTCGGGATAGGTCCACCATACACCGTCTTCGGGTTCGGCTCCAATATCACGTCCTTCACGTGGTTCATCTAGCGCACCTAGATGAGATGCAAGATGCAAGTGCATGAATATGAAGAATGGTAATACAAGAGGCATCACATAAACATTCAAGACAAACACAAGATTATGCAAGGCAAAGACACCAATAACTATTTAACTAACATCACACAACTAACTATAGAGAGCAAGCACATCAAGCATGACACAAGTTAACAAGGTCACAAGTATCATAACTTGACCATCAACAAGGGCATAAGCCACACTTAGCAACACATGGGGTAAACAACCACAACTAACATATGTCTATTTCTGGACTGGAAACAACAGCTTCATGTTTGGGTCATAACTAGAGTTATACAAATCCAATAGCCATGCAACAAGACATTCTGGAAAGCTTATGAAATTCTCTACATTTCATATATAACCATCACAGCGTGATTCACAAGTTAAGTGAGTCAAAATTATATATTTACAGAAACTGGTCTAAACAAGACAGAGAGCAATCAATTCTATAACCCAACTTTAAACAGCTGTAACTCTTAAACTACTTAGCCAAATGACACCAAATTTTAACAGAAGCTAGATACATAAATTATCTACAACTTTTGTATAAACAAGTTTCACAACAAAGCACATTATCATAAAGAACTTTGCTAAGTTCCTAGATCTGTCCATAAACCACATCGGCAAGAAAATAATTATTAACTTATGTTGCAAACACATAATTGGGAAAAACCAACCTTACCAACATTTCACACATGACTAAAGAACACCAGAAAGCATGGTGCTCACCTCTAAATAAATTTTCTTAAAGCATTTCTTAATTTATTTAGACATCAAGGTGTATTTATGAACAAATACCAAAAATGCACAATAAATTCTACAAAAATTACAGTAGCTCACATATCCTCTCAATTGTCTACTGTACAAATTTCATACTATTTTCATAATTATAGCTATCTCTACGAAAAAGACAATTTGCTATTGCAAGAAATCATGTGAGAGCGAGATGAACCAATAACTCACTCATACTTCATCCAATACTCATGAAATTTTTTACCACACATCAACTATCACATTAGTAGCATGCCACAAAAATTTCACTTCATTTGGAGCCCTAGATCTGCAGTTATGGAAAATAACAAATTCAACTAGCATTACAACCTTACTGCACAAATATATTTTTACAACAAAATATTTAAACTAAAACATGCCATATTATAGATCTAGTGCATAGACAATTTCATAAGGATTCCAAAAAGTCATCATTTACTATTTTATGATTTTTCTACTAATTACTACGAATTTTCAAAGTGGATCATTCAAATCTGCCTAAATCAAAGAAAAGCAATGTAAATCTTGCATCGGGGTCCCTGCGGAAAATAGAACTCAAACGTCAGCGAAGAGGTCCTCCTGACACTATTCACATGAGTCACAACTTGACAGCAAGATCCTTCCCTTTTCCCTTATTTGAGCGCGACGTCCTTCATCTTCATCCTTACGATGGCAGAGCAGGGAGCGGTCGGGCTTGGCCAGCGAGAGCCTGCAGCGGCGGAGAGGGGCCGGCCTGGCTTGTCCGCGGCTGCGCCTGGCCAACGGCATGGCCAGCTACAGCCCGTTGCCCTCCTGGCCACATGTGTGGGTGGCATGCCGCGGCGGTGGCCTGCAGTGACAGCAAGGCAGCGGCAACGGCGGCGAAGGGAGCTGATGGGGTGGAGGTGGCGGCGCAAACCGGAGAAGTCGAAGGTGTTGCCAGCCTGAGCAAAGGAAGACTGGAGGCAAGGGAACAGCGGCAGCGATGGAGCTCCAACAGCAACGACGTTGATGGCAGCGGCAGGTGCCGGCTTGGAGAGAGCAGGAGAAGGAAGGGGAAGGGAGAGGGAGAGAGTGGAGAGGGTCTCTGTACTTATGCACAGCAAGGAGGCGAGCTGGCGGCCATGGAAGCAGCGAGGGCGAGCGAGCACAACACGTGGACTGCAGCGCCTGAGTACGGTCAGCCATGCAGCTGCTTCTGCTAACTGAAGGAAAAATCTAATACTACCTCAAACATACCATTGAAACCCAAACTTCATACCTCCGTAACTCCTAAACCATGAGGATTTAGCAAAAACTCTATTAATAAAAGTTGTAGATCTACATACCATCTCAAACTTTTATTAAAGTACCATGGTTTGATTCAAGATGGTTAGCAAACTACAAGGCATCAAATATGGTCACAAGAAACTAGAAAATTGATCTTCAATTTTACAGACTTCGGCAAAATTTCGAGCTCCCAAAACAGACATGGATTCCAAATTGATGGCTCAGTTTGACTTTCTTACAAGCTGATCTAGCTCTTAGTACAAAAACAAAGTTGGTTCTACTCCACTCAAACTTCAACTTTTGTTTAGGTTCCACTGCCATGCAAATCCTCTAAACCATAGTTCAAACCAAGTCAAAGTAGCATCACGATAAAGCTTAAATTAGAATTTTAGACCGATTGATGCATTTTCTTGATCTCTGCTCAACACGAACCCTTCATGACTTTTGTTGTACAGTTCAATTAGAGTCACTTGGGCAAGGTAACAAGGTTTGGTTGATGACCTATAATTCCATTCACTTAATAGTGCAATTCAAACAAAGATATACTTATCATTTCATGTGACTTCTTGATTCCAAGCTTCATGAAACTTTTCCAATCATTCATGTAGGTGGAAATTGATGTGAGACACATGAAATAAGCACCTTCAACATTACTTACGTAAATATCCAAAAAGGGCCAATATGCAAGCAAAGGTGTGTTGCCCAAGTTTAAGTTGGAGCTCACTCTTGTAGATTTGATCTTGACACCTTCATCACCACTTAACATGTCAGGGTTGATTTCAAACCCATTGCTTAACTGGTGACAAACACCTGGGGTATTACAGTGAGGCCCGCTTGCTAAAGTGCTTTGGTAGCTAAAGATTTTCTCTCAACAAAGAGGGATTAGGCTATACCCCCAATAAAGGCAAGGCGGCCTTTGCAACTCCCAAAGCTAGCTTTGTGACAGGCAATAGTCGGTTTTGCAATAGATGCAAGCAAGTTGGGCATGTAGAGCAATATTGCAAGAACAAGAACAAGCAACCAAATGTATCCTCAATTAAATTTGATTCTTGTTATTTGCTTACCAAGGGAGTGAATGGAGTGAAGGCTAAATTTGTTGGTACACCAATTGTAGGCTCAAAGAAGAAAGCCATTTGGGTGCCAAAGAGCTTAGTCACTAACCTTTAAGGACCCAAGCAAGTTTGGGTACCTAAAAAGAATTGATCTTTTTTTGTAGGTTAATTACAAAGCCAGAAGAAGGCATTAGGTTCTTGATAGTGGGTACACTCAACACATGACTGGTGATGCAAGAATGTTCAACTCAATCAATACCAACGGCAATGATGGTTATGATAGTATCACATTTGGTGACAACGGCAAAGGCAAGGTCAAAGGGCTTGGTAAGATTGCAATATCCAATGACTTGAGCATATCCAATGTGTTGCTAGTAGAGAGCTTGAACTTCAATTTTCTATCCGTGGCTCAATTGTGTGATCTTGGATTTAAATGCATATTTGGAGTTGATGATGTACAAATCATAAGTGTAGATGGCTTTAATTTGATCTTCAAAGGTTTTAGATATGAGAATCTATACTTGGTTGATTTCAATGCTAGTGAAGATCAATTGTCAACATGCTTGTTCACTAAGTCTAGTATGGGTTGGTTATGGCATAGAAGGATTGGTTATGTTTTAATAAAACAATTGAATAGATTGATTAAGCATGATCTAGTTAGAGGCTTGAAAGATGTGGTATTTGAGAAAGACAAACTTTGTAGCTCTTGTCAAGCCAGCAAACAAGTTGGAAACATCCATCCTAAGAAGAGCATAATGAGCACTAGCAAGGCATTTGAGTTATTGCACATGGACTTGTTTGGACCAACACAATACACTAGCATCGGTGGAAACAAATATGGCTTTGTGATAGTGGATGACTATACTAGATACACTTAGGCATTCTTTCTAGTTGACAAGAGTGATGTATTTGCAACTTTCAAATCATTTGTCAAGGGCATACACAATGAGTTTGAAACAACCATCAAGAGGGTTAGAAGTGACAATGGTAGTGAGTTCAATAATACTAGAATTGATGAGTTATGTGATGATTTTGAAATTAAACATTAATTCTCGGCCAAGTACACTCCACAATCAAATGGCCTTATTGAGAGGAAGAATAGAACACTTCTTGACATGGCAAGGTCTATGCTTAGTGAGTACAATGTGAGTTAATCCTTTTGAGCCAAAGCAATCAACATGGCTTGCTATTATAGCAACTGACTCTATTATCATCCATTGAAAGAAAAGACACCTTATGAGCTCTTGAATGGTAGAAAGCCCAACATTGCATATTTTTGGGTCTTTGGTTGCAAATGCTACATTTTGAAGAAAGACACTAGATTGAGCAAGTTTGACAAGAAGTGTGATGAAGCATTCTTGCTTGGTTACTCCACTATAAGCAAAGCATATAGAGTTTGGAATTTGGCAAGTGGTACTCTTGAAGAAGTTCATGATATTGAATTTGATGAAACCAAGGGTTCCCAAGATAAGAATAAAAATCTTGAAGATGTTAGAGGCATTCAACTTTCAAATGCCATGAAGAACATGGATGTTGGTGACTTGAGGCCTAGGCAAGTGAATGATGATGAAGATGATCATGTGCAAGTGCTTTCTAACTCAAATGTGCAAGATGATACACATCAGGCAAGCACAAGTGGCTCTCATGACAATGAAGAAGATCAAGTGGCTAGTACATCATCCCAATCCAATGAGCAAGCAAGTGCAAGCAATGTTCCAATACTCCAACCAACCAATATTGCAAGAGATCATCCATTGGACACTATTATTGGTGATATCTCAAGAGGTGTACAAACAAGATCAAGATTAGCATCATTTTGTGAGCACATCTCATTTGTGTCATCCATTGAACCAAAGAAGATAGAAAAAGCATTGATGGATGTTGATTGGGTGAATGCTATGCATGAAGAGTTGAATAACTTTACAAGAAATTAAGTATGGAAGTTAGTTGAAATACCAAAGAACCACAATATAATTGGAACTAAACAGGTCTATAGAAACAAGCAAGATCAAGATAGGATAGTAGTAAGGAACAAAGCAAGTGTCACACCCAATTTTGCACAGCAAAATCAAGTACTCATATATGTGCGCCCAGGATGTCCAAACACACATATACCAACAAATTGTAATAATACCAAAGTAAAGTACTTATTACATCGCATATCTCATCATAATGTTATTACATAGTCTTGCTCATTGGCAACATTATTACACACACAACGGAATAACTAGACCCAATCTGCCACAGGGACTCCAACTGGTGAACATCATCCTAGTAGTCCTAGACATCCTCCGAAACTCCTCATACACGTTATATGTTACCCATCCAGGATTTTCATTGAATGTAAAGCAAGTGTAAGCTCACCATGCTTAGCAAATATATCAAAGGGATCTATGAGGCTCAAAGGCTAGACACAGTTTGACTGCGGTTCGCAATTTTAGTTGATCAAGTTTTAGCATCCTGAATCACTACTTTAGTGAACAATCCCAAATCCCAAGTGATAATAATGTATAATCAAGTTCATATCAATTCCCAACCATCCATAGTAACCACTAATCATGAAGGATCCAGATCGCTCGTATCCGTGAGCACGGCTGTTATAATAGGTCAAATATTTCTATAGAAATTGTACAACTTTACCCACCGAGCCGTGATTCCCAATGCCGGGGTTTGCAAAGCCCACAACACCTCTACCTAGGAAGTGTGGTAGGGTTTCACTACGTAACCCTTCGCTAGTCGCACTAACAAGTCATAGCTGCAAGGTTTCAGCCGTCTAGCCATATGTGGCCCTCCTCTAGGAGTGGCATGCGTGATCGCGGCACGGTACACACACCCTAGCAGGAAAGGAAACATACCAACTAGTTCCCCCTCTTGCCCTTACGGAAAGCTACAAACGAGCTAGTACAATCTAGTTAATAGGTTAAAGGTCAGAGCCATATGACACTCGGGGTTGTACGAAACCTCCTGGGTGGCCGCTTCAGGATTAAGTCCTTATGGAGAGGCACTAGAGTACTCAACCCCGTACTCTAGCCCCCTAATTGTTGCTAAAAGCTCCATTTTATCACATTGCATAATGCCTTTAGTCATGTTTAACAATTATTTTATGTTAAGCGATGTAGCATCTATCCAAAATGCATACCCAAACCCTAGGTAACAAGGACATGTGGTACAAGTAATAATATAGGTAAAGTCCTTAAGGTATTTCAAATTAGACACATGCATGAATATGAATTGTAAAGTTCATAGGTACAAGGGGCCTTTGCTACACTTAGCTTCCTCAAACTTCTCTTCTGGGTACTACTGATCCTCTTGTTGATCCTCAGTCACCACGAACTGCTCACCCTCTAAACATGTTTCAATTCACCAATCAAGCATCCAGTCCAATCATTACATGCATACAAATAGACTTCTATTAGAACAGTACACCAAATAGTAGAAACATAGATTGAAAAGCTTACAAATCTATTCTACGTACTGCTACGAACACGTGAGCGAAAGAATCACTCAAATCGGACTTAAAACGTAAAAGTTATGCATGAAATAAGGTTCAATGGCATTTTTGTAAATAAACTGAACTCAAATTTGAATTTAAACTAATAAAATCTGAATTTAAATGATTTATGGACGGCGCGCATTATTACCAGAAACTATAGGGTCTAAAGTGAATAAAAACAGGACTAAAAAACAATTTATTTGAACTGAACTGGACTGTGGGTTGATTCTCTAGAAACCGAGGGTCTAATCTGCAAAACGCGCGTGGCTGACTGTGGGTTGACTATGGCTGCTGACTAGGTAGCCACGTGTCGGTGTGTGAGTGGCACAGTGCACCACGTGTGCGTGGGCGTGCACTGACGCGGCGCTGTGGACCGAGTCCACGGTCCGCGGTGGACCGGTTACACACCGAAGGGGTAGTATGGTTTAATCCTGACCATCCATCCAAGATCCGATGGCGAGGAGCAATCGGGACATCTCTCGTCGGCTGCACAGCGGCTCCGGTGAGCCCGCCTTGGCCGACGGTGAACCATGCGCTACGGCGAACGCCGGTACGGCGCTCCGATCCATCCCAATCGAATCCAACTACACGTACATGAACTACAAGCGCTCATGAACTCAATGGGGTGCAATCCTAGGGAGGGGAACGCGCTGGAGCGGCAGTCCCATGGCGGCGCCATGGCCGGCATGCCTAGAACTCACCAGTACGGCGTTCCAGGGCGTCAACTACTGAAACGGGGGCACGGGGAGGCGGAGAAGCTCACCACGAGTCGGATGGAAGGGGTCGCGGTGTCCGGGAAGGCTCCGAAGGGGTGGGTTGTCGATGACGGCAACTAGAGAGAGAAGACAAGGCGTGGGTTAGGGAAATCCGAGCGGTTCAAGGCCAAATCGAAGAATTGAAGCCACCTACAGACATGGGGGAGTACGGTGGAGCTTCAAGAGGCGTCGGCGATGGCGATTGAGGCACTGGAGCAACGGGATATGGAGTGGCAGTGAGTGAGCTTGAGTGGTGAACGAAAGGGAGAGGGAGGGGCTCAGCTCGGTGCTTTATAGGCCGGACGGGTGCTACGGTAGATGGAAGGGGAGCACGTAGGGCTACAGAATCACGAGATTATGAGCCTTCTATGCGGGCGCGGTGGCCCAGCGGCTTGCCGTGCATGGCATGCGCCATCGCAGGGGCGAAGGAAGGAAAGGGAGCATGGGGAAGGAAAGGAAGGAGCGTCCGACAGGTGGGACCCACATCGCAGTGAGAGGAGGAGAGAGAACGGGCGTGTGGCCATGGGCGCTGAGGTGAAGCCGAGGCTGGGCCGCGGCGCTGAGCTAGGCTGCGCGGTGAGCAGCAGGTGCGCGCGTAGCAGGCCGCAAGCTGGGCCGGTGCGCGAGGATAGGCACGGAGCGACGCGTGAGCTGGGCCGCCGAGCAAGCCAAAGCCAGGTTGGGCTGGAAAGGGAGTAAAGAAAAAATTTCAAGAATAAATCCTTTTCTATTTCTAGTTTCCAAATCCAAGCCAACTTCAAATGGAATTTGAATTCAACTTCAACCATTCTAGCCCTACACTCAACCAAAAATAGTATGCTTCGGCATGAATGCAACAAACATGTTTTTATACCTTATAGTTAATTTTATTTAACCAAAATTATTATTTGGCCTAGGTTAGAAATACATAGAAAATTAAATAAATGCTCAAGTTAATTACTAATTTGCAAATGATATTTTAGGGTGTTACAGCAAGATTGGTAGCACAAGGCTATACACAACTTGAAGATCTTGACTTTGGAGAAATATATGCTCCAGTTGCTAGATTGGAAGCAATTAGAATCTTGCTAGCCTATGCTTGTGTCCACAACATAAAGCTCTATCAAATGGATGTCAAGAGTGCATTTCTCAATAGATACATAAATGAAGAAGTATATGTTGAGCAACCTCCCGGTTTTGAAGATGACAAGAAGCCCAACCATGTGTACAAGTTGAAGAAGGTAGTGTATGGTTTGAAGTAAGCACCTAGAGCATGGTATGAGAGATTGAGGGACTTCCTATTCTCTAAAGGGTTCATTATGGAAAAGGTTGACACCACTCTTTCCACCAAGAAGATTGGAAAGGATTTGTTTGTGTTGCAAATATATGTTGATGACATTATCTTTGGATCAACCAATCAAGACTTTTGTGAAGAGTTTGACAAGATGATGGCTAATGAGTTTGAGATGTCCATGATTGGAGAGTTGAGTTACTTCCTTGGTCTTCAAATCAACTAATTGAAGAATGGTACATTTGTAAGTCAAGGCAAGTACATCAAACACATGCTCAAGAAGTTTGGCATGAATGAAGCAAAGGCCATTAGTACACCAATGGGAACAAATGGCAATTTAGATAGTGGTGCAAGTGGCAACATGGTGGATCAAAAGTTGTATCGCTCTATGATTGGAAGCCTACTCTATGTGACCGCATCAAGGCCGTATGTCATGTTTAGTATGTGCATGTGTGTAAGATTTCAAGCCCCACCAAGATAAAGTCATTTGAAGGCAACAAAGAGAATATTGAGGTACTTGAAACATACACATAATGTTGGTTTGTGGTATCCCAAAGGAGCAAAGTTTGAACTAGTTGGATATTTGGACTCCGATTATGCGGGATGCAAGGTTGAAAGGAAGAGCACTTCAGGCACTTGTCAATTGTTGGGAAGATCACTTATTTCATGGTCATCAAAGAAGCAAAATAGTGTTGCATTATCCACCGGTAGTTGTTGTGTACAAATTCTTTGGATGAAGGCCACCTTGAATGACTTTGGAATTAAGTTCAAGAAAGTGCCATTGCTATGTGACAATGAAAGTGCAATCAAGCTAACCAACAATCCGGTTCAACATGCAAGAACAAAGCACATTAATATCCGCCACCATTTCATAAGAGATCATCAACAAAAAAAGGGACATTTCAATTGAGAGTGTGGGCACCGAAGATCAACTTGCCGACATATTCACCAAGCCACTTGATGAGAAGGGATTTTGCAAGCTAAGAAATGAGTTGAACATATTGGATTTCTCAAATATGTATTGATGCACCCCCACTTATATGGCATGCGTCTCCTTCGAGAAATCCAAGGTAAAAGTTGATTGGCATGCATACATCCTTTGCTAAGGACATGTTTAGTGCATCTAGTCATTCCTCATGTTTTATAGGCTCATTCATGAAAATCAAATGAATTTGATGCTTGTATGGTACCACAATTGCTTCTATGCTTGACTTGATCTAGTGGTAGCATGACATGTTTGTGGGCTTGCAATCCTAGTGTTTGATCTAGAAAATGAGCTATAAGTGTTTAACTCAACATGGTCAAGATAACCCTTCAAATGAGGTGTGAAGAAGCTTGTCCTTGGATCAAACCGAGTTAAATATCTTTAGCAAGTAATCTAGATTGAACCAAATTTGTGAAAATGATCCTCAACCCATTGATTAACATTGATAATCTTAACCTATCTAAAATTGAACCTTTGTGGTCATTGATGACAAAGGGGGAGAAGTAATTCACAAAGATAGGGCGAGAGAAACAATGATAAAGAAAAGATGACAAAGGGGGTGAAATGTGAAAGTAAGGGGATCAATTAAAATTTGAGCACACAAGTAGGGGGAGCAAGCTCATAAACTTGATTGATGCATTTGAATATGCATTTCATATGTTTGCTTGCATGGCACAAGTTTTAATTTAAAATTCCATGCTTGTGTGGTGTATGCTAGTTGTAGGATTGATTGATGAAATGAAAAACTAGCATGCATAGGTGATAGTTAGATATACCTTGCTTACTTATTTTGTTTTCACAAGTGGTACTAGAACCTTACATATAATGTTGATCTCACGAGGTATCTAGTGTTTGTGTTTTGCAAGTAATTCCAAGTGGTATCTAAGTAACCATGAAGCTAAGGATAGTATACTTGGTGCACTGCGATTGGTATCATGCTTCAAAGGTCCATCTCTTATACCTTAGCATCATTCAATAGACATTACTCTCCCACAACTCCAATTCATGCATATGTGCAAGCTTCTATCCAAACTCTTAGCACATATGTAGGGGGAGCAAATGCTACCAATGGGGGTTCATGAAACTTGTCCAAATCCTTTTACACATGGTAAATAAGCTTGGGCATGCAACATGGATTCAATTGAATTTCAATTCATATCTTTGTGAAAGGGTTGTCATCAATTACCAAAAAGGGGGAGATTGAAAACTTTAGTTTGGTTTTGGTGAATTGATGAAACCCTAAGTGCTAACCCAATTGCTCTAAGTGATCATGAGATAGGGTAGCACATTCCAAGTGGTGGAGCAAGTGATGATGATCATGATTGGTGGTGATGACCATGGTGATCAAGTGCTCAGGCTTGGAAAAGAAGAAAGAGAAAAACAAAAGCTCAAGGCAAAAGTGAAACTTGATAGGAGCTTTTATGTTTTAGTGATCGAGACACTTAGCGAGTGTAATCACATTTAAGATAGATAGTCGTACTATTAAGAGAGATGAAACTCATATCGAAATGCGGTTATCAAAGTGCCACTAGATGTTCTAACTCATTGTATATACATTTAGATTCTAGTGAGTGTTAACACCCTTAAAAAAGTTTGTGAAAACACACGTGCATAAGGTGATACACTTGGTGGTTGACACATTTGAGCAAGGGTGGCGAAGTTGGAATTGAGAAGGGACTATTTACAATGACTGGACGCTGGACCGGTGCATCCGGTCAGCTAGCGCGTGGTGGCA
Source organism: Miscanthus lutarioriparius (assembly GCA_904845875.1). Taxonomy (NCBI): domain Eukaryota; kingdom Viridiplantae; phylum Streptophyta; class Magnoliopsida; order Poales; family Poaceae; genus Miscanthus; species Miscanthus lutarioriparius. Next base: position 29,487,800 of record CAJGYO010000015.1, read on the forward strand.
TGGCCTCAGTCGAGTGACCAGACACTGGCGCAAAGTGGTGAATGGATGTGCAGTGCTTGGGTCCGGTTGAAGCTGACGTACGCTGACGTAGGGTTGCTAGACTTAGCGTGTGGCGGCAGTTGGGACCGAACGCTGGCCTACGTCAGGTTGAGGTTGAGCAGACGCGCGTCGATCGGCAAAAACCGGCTCTAGATCATCTCTAGAAGTGACCGGACGCCAAGTTGGGGAGCATCCGGTCATTTCGTCTGTGAGTCCGGTCATAGCGTGGTTGCAGCACGGGCGCGCATGAGCGAATGTAGGCTAGGTGTATCAAGTTGGTGTTGTGCGCGTCCGGTCTTAACTTAAGTTGTGTTGCGGTGCGAGTCAACCTTAGGAGATCTATGCCTCGCATTCAAAGATGTGGACACATGGCCCAAATCTGTGGACCAGACGCTAGGCGTCGTGCATTCGGTCCGACCAACTGGTGCGTCCGGTCACCGCGCAATAGGTTGCTTCTTGAGCTCAATGGCTCTATTCATTGGGGCTCTCTATTTAAGGCGTATGGCCAACTCTAGCTCACACTTTTGGCCATTTTCATTGACATAGCAATCTATTGAGCTAAGCCAAAGCCCTCACACTCATCTCTATCATTGATTCATCATCTTTGTGAGATTCAGAGTGAATCCAAGAGCATTGCTTGAGTGCTTGCATCTAGAGGCACTAGGTAATTGTGTTTCGCTACAGGATTCGCTTTTTTCTCTTAGTGGTTGCTGCCACCTAGATGGCTTGGTGCAGCGATGATCGTTGAGCGGAGGAAGGTGCTTGTCTCTAGCTTTGACCGTGATGATTGTGAGGGATTCTTGACCTTTCCCCGGTGGAGAGCCAAAAGGTACTCTAGTGGATTGCTCGTGGCTTGTGGATCCTCATCTTGTGTTGGTTGTGTGGCACCCGATTGCGGGTTAGGCGTGTGAACCTCCAAGTGAGTGAATCGCCACAACGGGGACTAGCTTGCCGGCAAGCAAGTGAACCTCAGTGAAAAATCTTGTGTCATCATTTGTCTCTGAGGATTTCTATTGTGATTGATTGATTGTCACTTGCCACGGTGGTATAACATCACTACCTCACTCTTGTACTTACATTTCTAGTGTAGCTAAGCTCTTTAGTGTAATTAGTTTTGAGAGCTTGCTTGTGTCTTGTCTAGTGGTTAGTGAGGCTCTTTAATTAGTCTTTGAGAGCAAACTAACTTAGTGGTAGTGACCTAGCCTTGTGTGCTTAGTACTATAGTGACTAGAATTGTGGTAGGTGGCTTGCATTTTTAGTAGGCTAGTGCAACATTTGCTTCACCTTATTTTTATCTAACCACTTTGCTTAGTGTTGTTATAGAATTTTTATAGGCTATTCACCCTTCCTCTAGCCATTAGGACCTTTCACCCGAAAAAACGGACGCCAGGACGGAGGCCACAACAACATCACCAAGCCCATGCTACACAGGGGAGTCGGTGAACAACCACCACACCTATAGCGCCGCCATGGCCGGAACAGTGCCGCCACCGTATGCCATGCCTTGGCGTAAGAAGCAAGCTCATGACGACTATGCCCCGACGTGCTGACAAGACTAGCAGGATTGCCGCACCAAGTAAACTAGCTTCTCCCTCCCTCGGACTCTTGGCCACTCGAGCCAGGAGAACCCTACACCTCTACATGTAACCGGGCCCCACGGCTATATAAGGGGAGCCAGGCCTCCTTCAAGAGGAGAGAGTTCATTATTTTCTCCTACCTCGTATCCCTTCTACCAGTAGAATCCTAGCTTGCATACCCCCTGTTGTAAGCCGTTTGGAGCACTTTGACATTGAGGAATACGTACTCACAGTCTCCGGCACTAGACGTAGGGCTTTGTCCCAAACCGGTATAAATTCTATATGTCCTGAGTGCTAGCCATCGACTCTCTTGAGCAGCGTGGTGACAAATTTACTTGTCGGTTCTCAAAACACCAACACCGATTTATTTAGATCGAGTGAGAACGGCCTGTGAATGTTGCTTCCCCGCTTTTATTCTTGCTCAGCTAAGCAGAACACTAGTTCGCTTAGCGTTGAGCTTGACGAGCGTCTCTTCTCACCGTGTCGAGAATGAGCCAAGTGTAGTGCCGCTGCCGCGCGCGGATCCAGCACCAGACTAAGGGTCTGTTTTGGACAACTCTACCACCGAAAAAGTGAATCTAGATCTGGAATTCACCATGGAGCAGCTCTACTAGTGGATCTGAGATCCACCATGGATCTGATAGGGAACTGATTGGCTACAAAGCAACTCCAGATCCATGGATGGGTATTTTTGTTGGAATGACCAGATTTGCCCTTGGCTCTTTGTCACACTGCCACTCGAACCCACGCGTCAGAAAAAACACACTGCGTACAGGGACGACAGGGGCCAGGACGGGCTCGTGGCCGGCCGACGGGGGCGGCACGAGACCAGTCAGGAGGCAGGTCAGGGGCGTCCGCAGCCAAAGTAGGGCCAGCCAGAGCAGCGCGCTGCCGTAGCGAGGCTGGCCAGGGAAGATGCACAGGGCAGAGCTAGGGAAGACACGGACGGTGGCGCAACAGTGACTGGGGCAAGCGGGACAGCAGCATCAGTGTGCATAGCCCCGAAGGGCACAGCCATGGACGGGCGTGGCCCCGTCGAGGCACCGCTTCCGGTGGATGCATGCGCTGCCCCTTTTGCTCCCGCTCATCTTGTCTCCGGTGGAGCATGGCTGGCCGGGGCTGGATGGGGCGGAGCCGGAAATCGAGCCTGCAGACTAAGGGGGTGTTTAGATGGACTAAACTAAACTTTAGGCCATGTTTTGGAGGCCAAATAGAAAGTCTAAATATAAGATAATCATAGACTAATAAAAACTAATAGGGCTAATTGATGAGTAGAACTCATTAGAACTTTTCTTAATTAGTCTTGTTTAGTCTATTATCCAACAATGGACTAAACTTTAGTCCGATGATCCAAATAGGCACTAATCTGTGTTGCCCCTCGTCTCAAACCTATCCTGCACCACCCACAGGCCACAGCTCCGCCTTTGTCTCCTTTGCTTGCTGATCCCTTTCCTCGAGTAGCAGTGTCTCCGGTTCATACCCGATGCCGTACAAATTATATTGTCGACCAATGGTAGAATAAGACGTATTGGACCAATGTTACGAGAACTTTTAAAAATGAAAGAAACATGTAGAAAAATCCAAAAATTGCAAAATAAAATTTTGTTAGACTTTCCTGAGCAGATCTATTCAGGAAAAATAGGAAGTCAACTGTTTCTTTAGTTTATTTTCATGTGTTGTTGGTTCTTTGATTTTGAATTGTTCTATTTATGTTAAATTCAGTTGATCTAAAGAATTATTTTATTTACATTGATACTACTATACACGATCTCATGTATATCAAAGAAACAATAAAACACTTCTAGAGCACCCGTTTTCCACATGTGCACTAGTTTTTCACATGTAAAGGGGGAGCTACAACTCTGAAAAAACATATCCACAACACTAGCTTCACCTAGATCCACCATGAAGTTAGGCTCCTAGAAACATGTTTGGGAGAGTTCACAGCTATAAATTGGACTCATATGTAATTATTAGGGGCCAAAATGATTAAATATGAGTCCATATTAGAGCTGTGGAGGGCGCCAGGAGGGGGAAGTAATGTGGGGCATGGTGGGCCGATCTCGTGGCCATTGGGGCCAGTTCGTGGCGGTGGCGGTGGCCCAGCTCGTGGCGCCCATGGGGGTTGAGATTGCAGCAGTGGTGGCGGTGTGCGGGGGGCCGAATTAACTGCTCTACGTCGCTGAAGCAGGGACAGAGATTCTATTGGGATGATTGGGGCGGAGATGGGAAAAGCTAGGTCTCAATGGGGAGAGTCTAGGGCGAGAAATCATCGTGACAGTAAATTCCCCATCACCATTATTTTTTTAACACGATCCTCTTTATTCAGTTAGGAGGATTGTACACATTGCAAACACCATCTGGTGTGTTCAAAAACCATTTACATGCCACCCTAGCTCGGCATGGATCGAGCTACAAGCTATCCTATGAGCATCAGTATTTGAGTCCCTATGCTCATGTACAAACTCGACACTTCTAAACGCTGCCTTCCTCGCATTGATCTCCCGGACAACATGTCCATAGATTCTGAGGTCACATTGTTGGATACTCTTCACGACATTTGGACAGTCATTGGCTAACCTGAAACTGTCAGCTCATTGGTTTGAAGCGAGGGCCATCCCTTCTCTGCATGCCAGATTGCATCACCTCTGGGCCGACAATTTCCTAAAGGACCAGCACCGAGGCTCCCATAAATCGACCATCCCCATCTCTTGCTATTGCTGCCGCCGAAGCCGTGGATGTGTTCTTGGATAAAGCCACGTCGACATTGATTTTAACAACACCTGAGGGGGGTGCAATCAATGTCGGCCTACTCTGGTGCACCCAAGGCTAGGGGCCCGCTGCACTTGCTTCCCCTCCCCTAGCTCCAACACAAGGCTGTCCATAAAATTATGCATCGACAAAGAGCTTTGGTAAACATCCTCATGGATCGCCTTCCGCCATGCGAACCAAATAGCCCACAATGTGATCGCCACTCTAACGATATCTTCTTGTGGTAGGATTTCTGCCATGATCGCTAGCCAAGACTTAGCGTCATTCTCGAGAATTCTACTCAAGAGTTCCATGGTCTCTTCCTTCTCCAATGCCCAAATGCATCTCACCATGTAACATTCTAGCAAAGAGTGTCTCCACGAGTCCTCCATCCCACAGAAAAAGCAGGTGCTGCCTTGTGTCATCTTCCTATGGTGAAGCACGTCTCCGGTCTGCAGCAAGTGCTTCGCTAATCGCTAGAGAAAAATGCGGATCTTTGAGGGGACTCTCTCACCTTCCACAGCGACATCTATTCCTTCGAATTAGTTCGGTGATCCGACCGACCTGCAATATTTCACATGGCTGCGTCATGCTGCTCCGTCGATGGACTAGCATATGATACGTCGAGCATACCGAGAAGCTGTCCCATTTGTCAAAGTGCCACGCCCAGAAGTTCTCCTACCTTCTTGTACAGATAGGTATGTTGGCAATCATCATCGCGTCATGAGGCATAAAGAACTCCTCTGGCATGCCATATTTCCTCGCCACCTCATCCTAATTAATTAGTTCACTAACCATTTGAGGAGAGTTTGATTTATCCGCCCTGATGGGACGACGTACGCTCTCCAAAGGTAGCCAATTCATCGTCTAAATTGTCGTCGTTTCTCCCGTGCCTATTCTTCCTATCAATTCCTGCTTCAAGACCTCGCGTCCATATTCTTTTTATCAATTCCTCCTTCAGGACCTCGCGTCGACCATTGAACGCCAAATGCGCGACGGGAGGAACAAAATCGGCCTCCACAAAAACACCATCGCTAATAGGTGCGGCAGTGCTAGTTTGGGCCCTAAAACATTTAGGCCCGCACCGGCCACACTCCCACACTCTTCTGCTGAGTTTTGATGGGTGAGTTGCAGGTGCAGCCTGGGAGAGAGAGCCCATCTCGGTCTGCCCATGTGAAAAGAACAGAAAAGAAAGCAGCCCAATCGGCCAGCCAAGAAAACCCGAAACCCACGAAGCCCAGCGAGCCCTTCTCCAATCTCCACTAGGCTAGTATTAGTACGCGGCCAGCCGCCAGAGGCGGGTCGGAGTTGAGCACTACCCCTTCTCCTACCCTTCACCTCCCGATTGCCGCCGCCACCACTGCGTCCCCAACCCCTAGCACTCAGCTCCCCCGTACCGGATCGACGCCATGGTGTCGGAGGCCAGCAAGAAGAAGGCCGCCCAGAAGAAGGCCGCCGCGGCCGCCAAGAGGGGAGGCAAGGCCTCGGTGGCGTCCTCGTCGTCTTCATCTGCGGCCGCAGCCGCCGATAAGGCGGCGAACGGCGTCGCGGCGCTCAAGCTATCAGACCGCACCTGCACCGGGGTCCTCGCGTCTCACCCGCTCTCCCGTGATATCCACGTGAGCACCCCCTTTCCGATCGAACCCTCGTCTTCCTGTTCTTTCGTGATTCGTGGCGTGAATCTTTTACGCTCCTGAACTCGCCCTAGACGCGGAGGACCTAGCAGTTTATTTTTTTTTTCCTATTCGTTCCATCGCATACTCCATACGCATACTGGGTCAGCTTTAGGACGCTTGGAATCGCCGACATCTTTGATCTGTCTTCTAGAGTGGTTTTGATATGAGCACCGACCTTTAATCTTTGAATTAGTAGACTACTACTATTATTTATTTTGTTAGATATGGTTCCGCAAACATGGTGATGGGGAAATAGTTTCCAGGGGGCAGCGAATGGAAAATTGGAATTTCGTTTTGTTAAGGCACATAAAGGGACAAAATCAACGAAGCCCTCTGGTATCGCATCCAGTATCTTTGGATATTATGCTATATCTGAAAACAGAGGTTAGGGCCCTTACCGTGTCCTATGCCTACCACTTTTCCTTCAGAAAAAGCAAGTGATAATGTTCCTCGGGGATATCTTGCTTTCGTCTTTTTAATTTGGCTGGAACTTCTGCTTATAGGTTAATTGTTCCTGTCTCTAGCACAATCTCTATCCTGTTGCAAGCACCATCTGTACCATTGATCATTGTCTTTAATACATCGCGGTCCTAACTAAATGGATGTATGTGCAGCAGTGAAATTCAATGACCATGTAAATGGTAGTCAGTTGGCAGATATAAACTTGGTCATGACACCAGTTCCATATGAAGTTCAAGTTTGGCTTCTATGTAGATTGTTATTATGAAATACAGGCTGTGGCTTCTTTCCTATTACTTGTCCTGTCACTTCCTTTTACCATTAAAGGAAGTGAAAGAGATCTTTGGCCTCTTTTAAATTAGAACTCTCTCGTATATCTGGGTGCTGCATCTCCTGTTGATTCGTTTAGCCCTTTGCTGATTGGTGATTTTTGTCGGTGCAAAAACGTGTCAATGCGCCTGACACACAACCAATGTTTTTCTAAACGGTAAATGGTCTTTACACGGTCGCCCTTCGTTTAACGTTTAGGCTGTTTAAATGGTGTTTAAACGAAGTTAAATGGTCTAAACGGTTTTGTACTTTAAAAAAAATACATATAATTATAAATGTGTATGTAAAAAATCAAGTATTCTAGCATATATACATATTTATCCGAGTAAAAATCAATTATTTTGGTATGTATATATATTTATGCATGTGAAAAGAACCAAATATAGATATTTATGCATGTAACATATCAAGTGTACATATTTATAAATATAATAAACTTAAGTATACAAATTTATCCATACAAAACTGAACTAGATTTACTTCGTATTCATCTAAACGGCCGTTTAAACAGCTGTTTAGCCCGTTTAATGCTGTTTATCTTCGTTTCGTTTAGGCCATTTTTTCCTGTTTTTTACCGTTCAAACGGTCAACTGTTTAATTTCCGTTTACCCCTAAATAAAATAGTTTACCACCGTTTACCGTTTACTGGCTATTTAAACGGCCGTTTAATCTGTTTAGGCTAACACTGCACACAGCAAGTCGGAAGGATCTGCTTAGGATGAGCCTGGAGATCCACTTGGCTTCAATCGCAGGACTCGTTGGCCCTACGAATTCCTCCAGAGGCGTGCCAGTCAATTTGACCTGCAATTGACAATGAGAGAAAGTTTATCAGTAATTTAAGGTGGAACATTCCGGTCTTACCCAGACAATTTCAAGCGTGCCACTTCGGGAGCAGTCAGACGGGAAAATCGACTAAATAGCCGATACGCGAAGAAATTGGCTGTTATAGACGGTAAAGCTTGTGGGTCGCGATTCGATTTATTTTATGTTGATAAGTACAATACACGTAGATATAAGTAAAATCATCAGCTAGGTGAGTATTAGCAGTGTAAAGCATTGAGCCGATGAATCTAACGATAAAGGATATAACATGCGAACAAATCGACTGTCTAGTACGAATGGATCTACAAACACTCTGAATCTAATATGTTACCATCAACAGTGAGGTTCGACCAGATCGATGGCAGCTATGATGATAATAACAAACTAAAACCGAAGAATTCATAAAACCATCTATACATTGACAGGCTTTGCGAAAGACATGCTATATTTGTGAAAGCTCGAGCGGATTGGCTGAAATAGCCGATTCAGATGAAAAGGGACTACAGCATGTGAACAATCGACTATTTAACATGGATAAATCTCTGAACTCATCAGACTTAACCTGTTATCTCTAACAGTGGGGTTCGATCGGATCGATGACAGCCGTAATAAAGACAACAAATCAAACCTTTAAAGTAAACAGATCTATTCACATTTAAAAGAATCATGAAGACATACTGTAGGCGTTAAAACATAGGCGATCAGCTATTTAGCCGATGCAGGCATAGCAAACAACCAAGGTCACGCCTGATCGAAAACAAATCTACCAATTAGCATCCTCTGATCTAAAGTGCCATCAGTGGGGATCGACCGGATCGTTACAGCCATAATAGCGAACTATAGACCAGATTTAACTAGCCAGCAAACTTCCTTAAGATCAGACATGCCTTAACCGCATACTATGCACGATCAAGATCGAAGTAGAACAGCCGATGAAACATAACCCGTCGCTCAAAGTAAGAAACATCGTATTGTAATAAAGCAAACGACGGACTAAAATGATATGAGGCCGATCTTGATTGATCTCGACCGGACAAGTTGATGTTGCTGAAATTAATGGCAATAAGAACATCAACAAGATCGGTAAATTAATGAATCTACCCAAAGGATGCCGCTCTTAGGTAGAGCCGATAACTTGACCTTAATCTAATTCGAGCAGTGGAGGTCGAACTTAACCGATGCAGCCGTACTTGAACTAGATAAGGGTAAATAACTAGCTTATATTAGAACTCGTAGTGGAGGTCGAACTTAACCTATGCAGCCTTACAAACCAAAGCATAAGCCATGACGGTACTTACAGACAAGCCGGAGGTCGGCCGGACCGATGCAGCCCTGCTTGTTGAAGAACTCGTCGAGATCTACACTACTCCTACTCCTAAGGGTTGGCGTAAAGCCGAAAAAAGTAATTTGTATTGATTGATTGGATGATCTTTACAATAGCTGGGGTACAATATTTATACCCGAAATCTAAGCATGAATCCTATTCAAGTACGACTCATTACAATTTTTGGCATTAGAGAAAATACTCCTAATTTAAGATAACTTGGGCCCTAATCATTCCCTTTTTGAAGAGTCCGACATGTCTTTCCCGACGCCAACCGTAGTTTATTGTCGTTATCTGTTGACGTCATCTGAAGAGAGCCGATTCCAGTGCCGCATTTGAATCAGCTGATATCGACCCTTATGCAATCGATTCCTCGATGACACAATCTTGGAAACTTCGAGTTCCCACGTTCTTCTTTCCAAATTTTGGTGTAAACAATGTCCTAGTCCCCTAATAATCTATGTTTTGGATGTTGCAGATAGAGTCTCTTTCTTTAACATTCCATGGGCATGACCTTATTGTGGATTCTGAGTTGGAGCTGAACTATGGGAGGTAATAAAAATATACATAATGCTACCATTCAGTTACGAGCTGGTATGCTGTTGGAGCACGTCACTGATACCTTTTATCTGTTATATTTTTATTTTATATAACAGGCGATACGGTTTGCTTGGGTTGAATGGCTGTGGGAAATCTACTCTTCTCACAGCAATAGGCTGCAGAGAACTTCCTATCCCTGAACACATGGACATATACCATCTAAGCCATGAGATTGAAGCTTCTGACATGTCTGCACTGCAAGCCGTTGTTACTTGTGACGAAGAAAGAGTGAAGTTGGAAAAGGAAGCTGAAATTTTGGCTGCACAGGTTGAGCTCTTGGAATCACAGAATTGTTATTTTCACATGTTCCTTCTCTATGTACTGCCTTTCTCAGGTTGCAAACTGTAAGTTAATGCTGGTGGCACTTTTAGGACGATGGTGGTGGCGAAGCTTTGGATCGTGTCTATGAGCGTCTAGATGCAATGGATGCTGGAACTGCAGAAAAGCGAGCTGCTGAAATATTATTTGGTCTGGGTTTTAACAAACAAATGCAGGCAAAGAAAACTAAAGATTTCTCTGGAGGTTGGCGTATGAGGATTGCTTTGGCGAGAGCACTGTTTATGAATCCAACAATCCTTTTGCTTGATGAGCCAACAAACCATCTAGGTAAGTTTTGGGAAATCTAAAATCAATGGAAATGTAATTAGAATACTTTGTTTTCAGTGACAGATATTTAATCGGAACCCTGCTATCAGTGAAATATTTATTTATATACAAGAAGTTGGAACTTCATATCCATATGCCCATTTGCATAACCTTACATTTCATTAATTAGTAAGGCAGCTTCCTTCAAGCATCGATGGATATATTCACCCAAACATAAATGATACCTTGTGAATTCTTATGCACATTTGCACAGCCTTACTTTATACTTCTGAATAATACTGCCAAAATTCAATAATTCTTTAGTGCCTGTCAAAGTTACTTTTTACGGGCTGTTTTCAACTCAGGGAAGGCATCGTTTTCTAATTCTTTACACTCATTTGCAGATCTTGAGGCTTGTGTCTGGTTGGAAGAGACACTGAAGAAATTTGACCGCATACTTGTTGTCATATCACACTCTCAAGATTTTCTAAATGGAGTGTGCACTAACATTATCCATATGCAAAGCAAGAAGCTCAAGTTATACACCGGTAACTATGATCAGTATGTTCAAACTCGCTCCGAGCTTGAAGAGAATCAAATGAAGCAGTACAAATGGGAGCAGGAACAGATTGCTTCAATGAAGGAGTACATTGCTCGCTTTGGTCATGGTTCTGCAAAGCTTGCTCGTCAGGCTCAGAGCAAAGAGAAAACTCTTGCAAAGATGGAGCGAGGTGGTCTCACTGAGAAGGTTGTTAGGGACAGAGTTCTAGTGTTCCGGTTTACAGATGTTGGCAAGCTTCCTCCACCCGTGCTACAGTTTGTTGAAGTCAAGTTTGGGTATACACCAGATAATCTCATATACAAGAGTCTGGACTTTGGTGTTGATCTTGACTCTAGAATCGCATTGGTTGGTCCCAATGGGGCAGGGAAGAGCACTCTTCTGAAGCTTATGACTGGTGACCTTGTTCCGTTAGATGGCATGGTTCGGCGCCATAATCACCTGCGCATTGCGCAGTACCATCAGCATCTGGCGGAGAAGCTGGATCTGGACATGTCATCCCTGGCTTACATGATGAAGGAATACCCTGGGACCGAAGAAGAGAAGATGCGAGCTGCTGTTGGCAGGTTTGGCCTGTCAGGAAAGGCGCAGGTGATGCCGATGAAGAATCTTTCTGATGGGCAAAGGAGCCGTGTCATTTTTGCATGGCTGGCATATAGGCAGCCGCAACTGCTACTGCTCGATGAGCCGACAAACCATCTGGATATTGAGACCATTGACTCCCTGGCAGAGGCACTGAATGAGTGGGATGGTGGTTTGGTCTTGGTGAGCCATGATTTTAGGTTGATCAACCAGGTTGCTCAAGAGATCTGGGTGTGTGAGAATCAGGCGGTGACAAGGTGGGAAGGTGATATCATGGATTTCAAGGCACACTTGAAGAGCAAGGCTGGTTTATCTGATTAGAAGGCTTTTCTAGCAACCATGAGCATTTTAACTCTGTATCACGAAGTCCTATTTTTCCAGTAGCAAACTTTTGGAGATACTGCTATTGTATCGGATTCCTTTAAGACTTCCATCGCAACCGGAGTACCTTATACTACCTGGAATGTTTATTTTATATATTTTTTGAAATGCTATATTATGTGTACTGTAGTTTTGTAGATTTTGGAAGTTTGGATTTGTCAAAGTTACTGGATTCTATGATTGTGAACATACAACTTAAATTTAGTTTCAAATTCAACTGAAATTTTATTTCTTCAGAAAAATGGTTTTGTTAATCATTTGAAAATTTTATTACACTTTGGTGGCACTTGTCTCGAGGTTTCATACCATCAGTTCCATTTGTAGACATGTATTCTTCAAAGAACGCGTTTGACGCTACGCGGCTAGCCCAAGTTCGTAGCATCTCGCGTATGACGCTATGCGGTTAGCCCAAGTTCGTAGCATCTATAGTTTCAAAAAAAAAGTCCGTAGCATCTCTCAAAATGAAGTTGATGGTTCCTATTGCGTTGGTAGCCATCATGAGCGCCGAGTTTTTTTTTTTTTTTGAGAAAAAAACATATTACCATATTTTGATGTAAGATTGAGCCAACTGTTGGATGGTTTTTTTCTTCATAATAATTTACTTGTAAAAAAACCCCCAAGATTGTGATAGATTTAGAATACTCTTGAGAAGCTTTCAACGCTTCAGATCAACTTGTTTACAACCAATTAACCAAACACCAACTTAATTTATGTATCCAGATGTATATGCATGCTTGCCGTGTGTAGTCTATAGCACCATCCATCTGGTCAACAAACAACAGAAAGGAATGAAGTTAGTGGCATGTCTGCGATGCACATGCATCCATACATTGTCTGTGAAGCTCTCGTGGCCTCACTTTTACAAGCCATCTTGTATATAACTGCCGCATGTACTTGTCTCTCGACACACAACACAAACACACATTCACAATAAAGGATCGACGCCAGAAAATAGTAATGGCCCAGACCATCGTCGTAGCGCTTTGCATTATTGCCGCCGCCGTCGCGGCTGCCGCTTCTGTGCCATCAGCAAGTGCGTCCGATCAGACCACCGCCATGCATCTGCTCCCTGTGGAAGCAGCAGAAGTTTTGACGAAGGGCAGGGCTGGCGGCGTCGCCATCCAAAAGGAGCTCACCGGCGGCGTCCAGAGGGAGCTGCTAGACGAGAGCTGGGTCAGAGATGCGGACGAGGCCAGGTCCGGGGTTACCGGCATCCAGAGCCAGAGGGAACTGCTGGGAGAGAGCTGGGTCGGAGGTGCGGATGAGGCCAGGTCCGGGATCGCCGGCATCCAGGCCGAGAGGCAACTCACCGCCACCGACGCCATCCCAGCCACTACCGAGAAACTGCTCCCAGTGGGAGCAGCGGAAATCCTGACCAAGGGCAGGGCCGGCGGCGTCGCCATCCAGAAGGAACTCACCGGCGTTAATGTGCCCGCAGCATTCAGCATGCAGCAGTGATCATGACATCATCCTATGCAACGTCCGGCGCCGTGTCCATTGTTTGTGTTTGTGTGTGCCACACGTCGATTGATGGATCTATATAACTGTGTCATGTGTCTGTTTTCCATTCTTTTCTTGGACTATTTAATCCAAGGGGTGGAGTCCATGGCCCTAAAACAAATATCCAAGCAGAATGGCAACTGATACTGTTAATATTGGATTCTAAATTCCATACCTCAGGTAGCTCACACCGTTCTCGGTTGAGCCGGCCATGGGTTGCCGTCGCCGGCAGCTCGCACCGGAGCTCTGCCGTGCCGCCATCACCGGTGACGAGCCACCTCCGCTAGGTCGTAGGTCGCGCCAATAGCACCAATCGATTCACCGCATCACGTAGATCACGTAGGTGTCCTCGGTGTCGCCGGAGGAGTCGCCGTCGGCGAGTTCCACCGTCGCCGCGCCGTCGAAGCCGGCTCCCCTGTTTCGCTGTCGCTGACCGGTGGGGTCGGCTGACACCCGGGTCCCACCCGGCAGTGGCTGTAGTTCATAGGGATAGTTCAAAAATTCCAATTTTTGTGCTGTTTTGTAAATTTCGTAACTCCAAATTGGTAGATCCAAATTGGATGGTTCCAATTTTATTAGACTCATAGTGAAGTGTAGTATTTAGGAAAAATATGATATGAGCACTTGTAGTAGAGTTTATAGAAGAATTAAATTGAAACTTGAAATGTATTTTTGAATGCATGCAAACTTGTTTAAATCATATCTTGAGTTTCTGTGATCCAAAAATTATGAAATTTTGTGGGTAAGCTAGTCTTGTATAGTAGAAGCTCTGGTTAAAATTTGAGAGTCATTGTATGTGTAGTTTTTGAGTTATAAATTTTCCTTTTATCATTGGTAGATACTTGGGTGAATTTTTGTAAATTATCTATGAATCCAATGACCATGAAATTTGTTGGAGAATGTCCTAGTACCTGAAGGATGCTAGAAAAATATGAAATCTGTTGCTAGACACATTTCACTAAGGTTTCCTAATTATGCCATTTTAAGCTATTCTGCCTTACTATTTTTGTGTAGGTTGTTATACGTACTCAAATGGTGTGAAATTTTTATGGTAGTCTACTTAGGACATGTAGTATCTACTATAATTTTTGTAGAATTAATGGTGTAGTTTTCATATATGTTTACTATTTCCACTAATTAATTAAATAAATTAAGAAAGGTATTAAAAAAATGTTGTGGGGATGAACACCCTACTTTCTGGTGTTCTTGTGATATGTGTGATATGTCAGTAAAGTTGGTTTTGTCCAATTAAGTGTTTATATCATAAGTTAATAATTATTTGTTTGCATTATGTCCCTCTGGACAGATCTGGGGACTTTGGAAAGTTCCCCATGATAATTTGGTTTTCTGTGATTGTGATAAATACAAGAGTTGTAGATAATTTATGTATCTAGCTCCTGTCAAAATTTGAGGGCATTTGGCCTAGTAGTTTAGAAACTACAGCTGTTTAAAGTTAGGTTCCAGTTTTTGCTTACTCTCTACCTTGTAAGGACAGAGTTCTGTTGATTTATGAATTCGACTTGGTCAAGTGTTGAATCATGCTTTGAGGTCTAAAAATGAATTGTAGACGATTTCATAAGCTTTCCAGATTGTCTTGTTGCATGTCATTTGGAATTATAAATCTCCAGTTATGGCTAGTTTATTGTACCGCTACATAGTCTTCATTTTGCTGAAATGCAAATGCTTGAGTGTATGTTGTTGCAATGTTCTCGTTGATTGTTTAGGGGTTAGCCTAACTTGAGAATATGCTTAGGTGCAGGTGCTAGGTCATTAACTGAAGATGAGCAATTATACATTAGGTTGTATAAACTTGGTAAGTAAAGTTATTTGAATAGGGCTTAAGTTGGAATATGCAAACTACAGCGAACATGTGCATTCCCCGAGCATCCCTGACATTCGTTCATGTGCATCCATGATATTTATCTTGCGCATTCATGCAATAGGTATGCCGGAGGGAGTGACGTTGCTGGAGTTCGAGGGAGACAACCAGGAGGAGGAACCCGAGGTGCAGGAAGCCGACGAAGCAGTCGCCGCGGAGGAATTGCCCGAGTGCCCTGACCACCAGCCTTCCTCGTTCCTGAAAGGCAAGCCCCGGAGCATATTAAGCCTCCCATGTTTTTACAAATACATTGAGTATCTTTTATTGTTGATGATGCATTAAGTATAGGAATTGGTTGGAACCAATTGCTGCATTATATATCCTTCCTTGTCCAGATATCGCACTGGAATCCTATTTAAGTTTAGGAACGGGTTAAATGCTTAGCCATGCTTAGTGCGGTAGAAGTCAGGTGATTTCTTGTCACCTGCGAGCTTTAGGATGAGGTGGATCACGATTGGCTATATTTGCTATCGTGGAAAAGAACCATGTGAATAATGAATTAAGACCGGGTGGGGTCTTGTGTAGGTTTGAACATAGTGACTCCGTCTGAGTCGTTTAAGGACCGATACGTTGTACGTCCTCATGTCATGTTGAACGCAGCCTAACACTTAGCTGGTCGGATAAGTCGTTCCGACCGTGAAGCCTAGTAGCTCAACTCAGGCGGGGGACACGAGCAATGGCGGCATTCTGGAGGTAGTAAGGATGTGTGGAGAGCCATTGGCATAAGTCCAAGGCAGGTTAGAGTCCCAAACAACCTTGGCAGAGTGGTTCTCTGAGAATGTCGATCTGATCGGACTCGCGACTCCTGAATCGTACCAAAGGTGACTTGTTTGCGACTCCGACGGGAGAAGCAGGGTTTGTGTTTAGGAATACCCCTCCAGCTGGATAGGAATCGATTCGAATCGCCGTCTCTCCCGGATAGTGAGAACTTGACTGAGCAGCGGCAACATAGATTCAATTAATTTAACGATATGGTTAAATGGATGATGATGATAAGGTTGCCACAATGAATACCTGATATGGTTATTAATGTTTGCACCCTAATAAATTGATTGCTTAGTATAGGTGCTAATATAGATGATAGGTTAATGGCTAAAAAGTCACTGCTAGTTCAGGCTAAGAGTTGATCATTATTACTTATGTTTTTCTGCAAAAAGAAAGTGTCAGCCAGATCCACTACATTAAGCTATGCATAATCCTTGGTGTCATTTGTTTGGTTTTCGTTGGGTAAGTCTAGCTGAGTACATTCCCGTACTCAGGGTTTATTCCCTCTTGTTGTAGATGACCTTCTATATCAGGGATTCTGTAAGTATTGTCTCCACCCGGCGGGTGATGAAGACTAGATCATGGGCATGATCTATGATCTCTTATCTGAATGCTTTTGCGGGATGTGATCAGCGAACCAGTATTTGTATTTGAACTTGCGTGTCTGAGTTAAACTATTTGCTTCCGCATGTTTTACAAGACTTATTTTGTAATAACGATGACTCTGTGATGATGTAATCTATTTGCGAACGTCTACGAAATGTTGTAACATACGATATGTTATGTTGAATTACTGTGATCTTGGTTGTATGCAAGTTGGTTTGAAATCCTTCGAGATTTCAGTTGACTACCGGGTTTATATGGGCTCAAGTTCGAGAATTTGATCTTTTCGGCGATTGTTTTTGTACTTGTGCTCTTATAAATTGGTCGGTTCTATGACACATCTCACCCATGATTCTAGCCTTGGCCTTGGCCAACCTCTCCTCCACCTGGTCGGCCTCAGAGGGTGATCGGCGCTGAACCAAGGTGGTCAGAGCCGATTTCGTGACGGAGAGGCAGTCGGCGAGCTTCTGGCCAGCCCGATCGATGGATGCAATCAGATCATCATCGTCGATCCGCTTCCTTGGGTACCAGGGGAGCGGGCGGCGAATCATTGATGAAGACGACCTCGGAAGTTGAGTGGAGTCGGCACTATGTTCCAAGATGATGGGAGCATCCTGAGTTACATCCTTGTGATGACGAAGACTCTGGCGTGGTGACACAGACCCATCAAAGGCCTCTTTAGCAGACCTCTTGTTGTTCTCCATGTCTTCAAGCCTATGGGAAAGCAAAATAGCACCAAAGAACACGGAAGGTTTGGGACAAAGTAGGTTGCTTTTCGATCCATAGCCATGGCCCATATATATAGCCCGGGAGGTGAGAAGATAGGCTTCATCAGGGTTATGGAATTAAAGTCAGTTATGGAAATGGATCGACACTCTGGAAATTCAGAGGATAGATCACGAACAAATAATGGATTTAGACTTATTGCTTCCCATAATTACAAGATACCAAAGGTTTACATTAACTGACAATCAACCCACTAAGACTTCTTTGGATTGAAGGGAGTCCGGATCCCCACAAGGCCGAAGGTCATCATGGACCGAGCCATATCAGCCCGCTGATAGAAGTGCATCAGGGAAGAGAAAAGGTTGCCTGCTTTAAAGATACCCATATATCCAACCGATTCCTCGGTGGCTAGGAAACAATGGGAAAGAAAGCCGCCTACTAAAAGACGCCCATTTCTCGGTGGCTGGGAAATCATGGGAAAGAAGTCTGTGGTTTCCCCAATGAGCATTTGACAAGGCGAACAAGGGAAAGGTGTCCACACATTTTAGCCCTTGCAAACACTAGAACAACTCTGTGATCATGGTGAGAAAACTCAGGTGATGTCACAAGAGTTCTTCTAACCGCAATGGATGATCCTCTTGCTCGACAAGGCGCTGAAATGAGCGACACAATCACTCTAGGCATAAGAATTCTTCTAACCACTCAAGACCCTCGTAGCAAGGAATTAGACCATGGAGGGTCTAGCGGAGCCAAAGGCACTTGAGGAAGCAAGCAGAAGAGAAACATAACTGAGTTGTTGAGTTGCTCTCGCCAGAGTCGGATAGACATTTATAGTCAATCTGGAAAGATGGATTCAAGCGTCCGTGAAACAATGGTGTTCTCATGAAGCTTTGAAGCATGGGCCCATAAGTAGGCAAGGATGGTGATAGATAGTAGAGCCCAGATCAAGATTCTATACCCGTGACTATGAACCTATCGGGGGTACAAACGTGGTAATTTTGGAATAAAATTACTTTTATCCCAAAATTTGGGGGCATGTGTTTACACCAAAATTTGGGAAGAAGAATGTGGGAACTTGAAGCTTCTAAGATTATGTCATTAAGGAATCGATTGCATAAGGGTCGATATCAGCTGATTCAGATGCAGCACTGGAATCGGCTCTCTTCGAATGACCTCAGCACATAACGACAATGAGTTACGGTTGGCATCGGGAAATACATGTCGGACTCTACAAAAAGGGAAAGATTAGGGTCCAAGTTATCTTAAGTTAGGAATGTTTTCTTTTATACCAAAGATTGTAATGAGTCGTACTTAAGTAGGATTCATGCTTAGGCTTTGGGTATAAATATTGGACCCTGGCCATTGTAAAAGGACATCCAATCAATCAATACATATTACTTTTTTTGGCTTTACACCAACCCTTAGGAGTAGGAGTAGTGTAGACCTCGACGAGTTCTTCAACAAGAAGGGCTGCATCGGTCCGGCCGACCTCTGGCTTGTCTGTAAGTACCGTCATGGCTTATACTTCTGTTTGTACAGCTGCATCGGTAAAGTTCAACCTCCATTGTGAACTCTAGTATAAGCTAGTTATCGACTCTTATCTAGTTCAAGTACGGCTGCATTGGTTAAGTTCGACCTCCACTGCTCGAATTAGATTAAGGTCAAGTTATCGGCTCTACCTAAGGGTGGCATCCTTCGAGTAGATTCATTAAGTTACCGATCTTGCTGATGTTCTTATTGTGATTGGTTTTCAGCAACATCAACCTGCCCGGTCAAGATCAATCTAGATCGGGCTCACATCCTTTTAGTCCGTCGTTTGCTTTGTTACAACGTGATGTTTCTTACTTTGAGCGATGGGCTATATTTCATTGGTTCTACTTCAATCTTGATCATGCATAGTACGCGGTTAAGGCTTGTTTGGTCTTGAGGAGGTTTGCTAGCTAGCTAAATCAGGTCTATAGTTCGCTATTATGGCTGTAACGATCCGGTCGATCCCCACTGATGGCACTTTATATCGGAGGATGCTAGTTGGTAGATTTGTTCTCGATCAGGCATGACCTTAACTGTTTGCTATGCCTGCATCGGCTAAATAGCCGATCGCCTATGCTTTAACGCCTATAGTGTGTCTCCATGATTCTGTTAAACGTGAATAGATCTATGTACTTTAAAGGTTTGATTTATTGTCTTTATTACAGCTGCCATCGATCCGGTCGAACCCCACTGTTAGAGATAGCAGGTTAAGTATGATGAGTTCATAGGTTTGTCCATGTTAAATAGTCGACTGTTCACACACTGTAGTCCCTTTTCACCTGAATCGGCTATTTCAGCCGATTCACTTGAGTGTCCACACATATAGCGTGTCTTTCAGAAAGCCTGTCAATGTATAGATGGTTTTACGGATTCTTCAGTTTTGGTTTATTATTATCATCATAGCTGTCATCGATCTAGTCGAACCTCACTATTGATGGTAACATATTAGATTCAGAGCATTTGTAGATCCATTTATACTAGACAGTCGATTTGTTCGCATGTTATATCCTTTCTCATTAGATTCTTTGGCTCAATGCGTTACACTGGTAATACCTACCTAGCTGATGATTTTACTTAAATCTGCGTGCATTGTACTTATCAACATAAACCAATTGTGACCCGCAAGCTTTACAGTCCGTAACAGCCGATTTCTATGCATATCGGCCGTTTAGTCGATTTTTTCCGTCTTGGCTGCTCTCGAAGCGGCACACTTGGAACTATCTGGGCAAAAACCGGCTTGTTCCACCTTAAATTACTGATAAACTTTCTCTCCTTATCAATTGTAGGTCAAATTGACTGGCACGCCTCGAGAGGAATTCACAGGATCGGATGGCCCTGCGTGGAAGCCAAGCGGATCTCCGGGTTCATCCTAAGTACATCCTTCCAGCTTGCTATGTGCCCGGTGCATTGACATGTTTTTGCGTTGACAAAGGGATGTTAGTAGGAGTGAGTAGGCTGGTAAAGTCTAGGCCTATCTTCTTCAGCGTATCTGCAAATATTATGTTCAATCCTGCGCCGCCATCGATCAGGACCTTGGGGACTGTCATGCCAGCTATTGTTGGACCCAAAACGAGTGGATAGTGGCTGGCGTTAGTTACGCTAGTCCATTGGTCTTTTCTGGAAAACTAGATCGGGTACTCAGACCAATTAAGGTACTTTGGTGTTGAGGGCTCTCCTACCATGATGTCCCGAAGAGCTAACTTCCCAGAGCGCTTGTTTGATGAAGTTGGTAGGCCTCCAAAGATTACTGTGATTTGACCCTTTGACTGTTGGAAGCCAGGGTTAGGGTTGTCGTCTCCATCTTTGTTGTTATCAGCTTTACCCTTGCCCTTGTTGCTTTTGTCATAGAAACCCACTTCTTGGAGTTGTCTGCACTCGGCCGCCGTGTGCTTGGTGTTCTTGTGGAAAGGGCAGGGTAAATTCTTGAGGTCTTTGAACTTCTTGTTATTTTTGTTAGAATTCTTGGACCTATCCATGGAAGCAAAGGTGTTGTTGGGTCCTCTTTTTCTGCCAGGCTATCCACCCTGATTACTTTTGGGGTAGTAACCTTTGTCTTGTTGGCCGCATGGGAATTGTTCATGAGTACGCTCTTCAGATGCAATCATCTTCTATACTATATGCTTAAATTCCTCAGCGGTCTCTGGATTATCATCGCAGAATTTTTCAAATTGCCACTTGTATTTGATCCCATTGGTGAAGTGATCTATCACCTCCCTATCTGTGATCTCATAGACCTAGGCTCGTGACTCAACAAAGCAGCGGTAATATTGCTAGAAGGTTTCATCTGGTTTTTGCTTGCAAGCTCTAAGCTCGTTCCTAGTACTTGGGTGGTTGAGGACGCCGCAAAAATTTTCACAGAATTTGCGCTGGAGATGTCCCCAAGTATCGATGGAGTTGGCTCGTAGCTTATCGAACTAGGCGAGAGGCATGGGGTCGAGTGCCATTGGAAAGTATAACACTTTGATGTCATCATTGCCGCTTGCCAACTCGATGGACTGAGAGTAGATACGCAACCATTGGTTGGGTTCTGTCTTCCTGTCGTACTTGGTATGGTTGGGCGGCTTGAATTTGTAGGGAAGCCGGACAGAGAGTAGTCTGTTAGAAAAACATGGGAACCTATCCAGTGAGATCCCAACCTCTCTATACTCAGACTCGCCTCTGCCTTTCCTGTTATTGTACTGGTGCCCATGATAGGCTGACTGTGCGCTACCCTAATTCTATTTTGGTTACCCTGTGGCCCTAGACGGGAGTGGGCTGGTACTCGTTGTTCTCCTCCTTGGTTGCCCTATGGCCCCAGATGAGAGTGGGTTGGTGCTCGCGCCTCTGGTCCTTGGGAAGGGTTAGCTTGGGATGCCACTTTTGTAGCCTACATCTGAAAGGTTGTGGATTCCACAATGACTTTGAGTCGTTGCTGGTCTAGAGTAGGGTTTTCTATGGCTGCCATTTCTTCTACCAGGGCATAGACATTGGCGTAGAGCATAGTAAAGACCCTATGGCCAGCTACTTCCATGAACTCAGGCTCAAGGTTGCATGATGCAGAGGCTCTGATGGCATCACGGTCTTGGCGCTGTCATTCTGCTTCTTCATCCCGTAGATGTTGTTCATATGCTGCCTCTGCAGCTAAGTGTCGTCGTTCAACGTCTTGACAAGTCGACTGATACCACTACCACTCTTCCTTGTGGTGTTGGGCACGGTTGTGCCGAGCCTATTGAGCTCTATTCTTCTTTTCCCTAGCCATCCTCTGCTCATCCGTCTCTCCGTTGGGTGGTGCAGTGTTCGGGGAGATGTCGGACAAGGCTTCCTCTCCATCTTGGATATTAGGTGGGTTAGGCATAGGGATCTGAGGTGGTTGCCTGGCCATAAAGACTTCTCTAGAGTGCCTCATGGCCGAGTGAGTTCCATATTCTGCAGTCATCGCGATGTCCAAAATCTCTGTAAAACCATGATCGTTGTTGTCCGCTGGAAGAGTTATGCCGTCCTGATAAAGCAAAAGTTCCACCATGCCAACTAGACGAGGTGGATCTATTAAAGAAGCATCGAGTCGAGCACCTGGCCAATGGATGATGCCTCCTTCGGATGTGATGGATAGAAGCAAACCTCTCTAGGCACCTATAAGAGGGATCTCTTGCTCAGACTGCATGAGGTAGCTGATCGTATCTTGATAGATTGAAGTTGGATTCTTGAGTCTGAGTGGAAAATAAACTAGGTCTTCATGTTGGACTTCAGATGGGATCTCCAGCCTAGACAAAGGTGACATGTCCGAGTGAGTCATGGTTGATGGTGACCTCCTGAGTTTGAGTTGAATCAAAAATTGAGAGGTGCGAAAACTTCTCGGCGAGTTGATCCAGCGTGGTCGTCGAGATGTTTGGTGAAGCTTGAGGCGTCGGGATCTCCATGAGACAACTTTGGAGCTTGCCGTTGTCGTCTGCCTTGTAGATCTAGGAGTCGAAGATGAAGGTGACACCCGCTGAGAAAATCATGTCGTCGAGGTCCGTCAAGCTCTCGATCGCGAAGTCGCCGAAAGCCCCTACCTGGCGTGCCAGCTGTCGATGTTTGATGACTAGCAACTTGCCATGGGGGTACCTAAGATGGTGTTCGGAGGGCTTCGATGTACGCAGAACTCGACGGTAAATGCAAAGAGATGAATGATTTATACTAGTTTGGGTCCTCTTGTCGAGTAATAGCCTTTATGTCCAGTCGACATGAAGCCTTTTGCGTTGGATTGATTGTATGATTGTTAGGGTTATAAGGGGGTGCACCATACCTCTTTATATAGGGGAGAGGGTAAGGGTACGTATCTAGTCCTAGTCAGTTACAAGAGAAGGGTCCTTGTCCTATTACCGGATCTAGCTTTCATAGTAAGCCGACTAAGTCGATATGGAATAGCTTGAAGTCTATGCCACCTTGTATCGCATCCTTCAACAGATCATGGACCATCCTAGGGCCCATCCAAGTAGTACCTCCATGGGGAACCCCTAGGACCCTAGTTCGTCAGACGGCAACAAATCAGGTAGGCACCCCACTACTATGAACCTTTTATACATATCAAGTTTCATTATGAGTTATGCATTACATGTAGTTTTGGTTGTTAATCTTGTTTACCTTACACTTAGTCACTCATTAATCTAGTAGAAGCCTCTCATCTAAACAATGGGAATGGAAACGCTTAATTGCTTAGTTGCTTAGCAATAGTAGAAGTCGAGCATGAGAAGGGAACTCATTCTCACATGTGTAGGATGCTACACTTGGATAAATGATTACTAAAAGCAATGAGGGTACAACTTGACATACTTCACTAATCTGGCTAAGGAGTAATATCACTAAAAGGTATAAACATGAACACCACTTTGATAACTTCACTCAAGCGAGGGGTAGGTCGTTGTGAGTGTGGGATCTCAAGCAACATAGCTCATGGTGCGGTTAAGGACTGTTCATTGGGATACGTGAGTCCGAGTAACCACCCGTATAGACCACATGTCATGGATGGGATTGATAAGACAAGTAACTAATTACGACCGGTTTATCCATGAAACTAGCAACGGGGTGGCGCTGGTCGGGAATGTTTGGAACATTGACCGGGCACCAGTCGAACCTTTCATAAGACACTCGGGACAGATTAGGGAAAGGTTGGAGAACATGAGGCAAACCTTACTACCGGACCCGGCGTATGGTGGTTAGTCTCATTTTCCGTGTGGGTACAATTGTACACCTCTATAGAGTTCAAAAGCCTGAAGTCCTCCGGGACGAAACCATTCGGTTGTTCCTACTTTCTATACCCATGGTAGTGTTGTTTATGAGCTAAGAGCACTTAGGTGCAATCTTGGTCTTAATCGTGCACTTTTGTTCTAGTGTTAGAACATAGCATGTCATACATGTTAATAAACGCCATTGCTTTTCTACAAATGTACAAATGCCTGATAATCATCTTGTGTCCACCAAATATCTATGTGTTGGAATTATTTCCTGTGAGTACGCAATGTACTCACGGTGCAGCCGCTAAGTTGTTTTGTAGGTAGCAAGACATTCCTCCGAGACTAGCTCCAATGAGTGCAACGGTTAGCAGACCTTAGAACGAGTGTTTTCCAAGATGAGTTATGTGTAATCCGATGAGTAAAAGAGTGAATTGAGGTGTAACCTAGATTGAAGGCAGTAGTTAAAATGAGAGATAATGTCAATAGTAGCTTCTTGTCTAGAATATATTTTATGGTCAATGATGTTTCAACTATGTGTTGGATACTTAAGTGCGTAATCGATCGAGTTGCTCGGTATGCCCTGTATCAAGTATGTGTGTGTAACTCAATGCAAAGATCCTGAAAAGGAGTTGCTAAGTATGCTCCTGGGAGCCTCGTGGTGGAAATGCGACAACCCCGTCGGCCTTGGCCACGCACGGGGCATGACAGCCCCTCTCCTTCTTCCTCCCTGGTGCATCTGCGGGGGATAAGAAGGAGAGGGGACCCATCCTTTTTTCCACAATTTCATATATAGTTGTTTAGGGTTTAGTCCAAATAAATCTTCTAGAGAAATCAGATGATTTTTGGTTGAGATCGTATTTCCTGCGATGACTTCGGTGATTGCCACGACGAGATCACCGTTGAAGGTGTCGATTTCATCGGTAGGCGACCAATTTGTGTCCTTTATCTACAGGGGGGGTAACAAGGACAGCTACTCCAGGTCAGCGATCTCTTCGTCGATGGTCACGAAGAGGAAATCAAGGTTTGGAGGTGATGTATCCGCATCCTATGTTGTACTCGATGATGCAACTGCCGATATTCTTTCATCGATTCAGACGCGTTTTGGACTGCTTACGAAGAGTTGGATCTTGCAACATGTTCAATGTTTTAGGGTTAGTCGTTGGATTCAGCATAATGACTGCACTTCGGCTCTGGCGTTCGAGAGAAGCCATTGGGAAAGAAGATGATGGAAGAATCTAGATAGAATATTATGTATTTTTTATTTTAAATTTTTTCATGTATAACTTGGGGATGTACTGTGCTGAGTTTAAATATAATCCCCCTTCCCTTCGCAAAAAAATATTGCACTTGTCTATTTTTGTTCTCTCAACTCGAGACATTGGCACCTCAACTATCAAAATAGTTCAATTTTGACCCGAGAGCCATACGAAAACCACTCAAAACCACATGAGGGGTCAAAATTGAGGTTTTGATGGTTGAGGTGTCAAAGTTAGACAAAAGCAAGAGAGTTGAGAGGCCAAAATGGACTTAGTACTTCAGTTTTTAGATATTTATGAAATTTTTTATATATTTAGATTTACTTATTGATAAATATTTACATGTACTAAAAAGGTTTTGATAGTTGAGGTGCGAAAGTTAAATGGTTTTGTAATTGGGGTTAAAATTAGACAAAGACAAGAGTTGAGAGACCAAAAATGGACTTAGACCCCTTTGGTTGGGTCTCCCAACCTGCTTTGGCTTTCCAAAAATCCAAAAGCCAACCAAAGGGGTGGCTTCCCCTACCTGCTTTGGGACAAAAACAGCTTTTACTTTAGTTGAAAACCCATGGCAGCCCAGCCTCTCCTTTCACATGATGTGGAGGTGGGTAACTTCAAAGAAATTACCCACCTATCAATGGTTATGAAAGAAAAGGGTTTGTTTTTCCCTTCTATCCGGTGTGTGCTCCTTCCCATCGCACGTCATAGCAAACACATGAGAGGCGTGCGGCTAGGGTTCCTCCGCCGGCGCAGTTCCCTGGCCGGTCGCCGCCCCGACGCCTCCCTAGTCGTCGGCCCCTAATTCCCTATCCTCCAGTCGACCGATCAGCTGCCCGCTGGAGCCACCTTGTCGCCGCTGGCAGTTTTATCAGAGCCCTTCTCAGCAACCTTCCCATCTTCTTTCATAGGCTGTGCTCTGTCCATATTGCCATTCATGTCATCGAAGCTCGTCGGGTTCTTTCACGGGCTGTGCTTCGTCCATACTCTGAGGTTGATGTTTCCAAGATTGCTTCTTTGCAACTGGATTGGAGTTGAGTTCTCATGTTGCATGTGAGTCTTTGGATGATAGCACTTGTGCTAAGGTTTTGCATAGCCCTCCAATAGCTAGTCCTAAACTTGTTTGTTTAGGTGATGTCCAAGGGACCCTGATTCTTGCAATTTTAGAACTGAGGTTCCCAAGCCAACCTACCATTGCACCTTTTGCAAGAAAGATGGACATTAATTTGATTTTTGCTTTTGCCGGGTCAAACATGATCAACGTGTTTGAGCTAAGGCTTTTAGGTAGTCATGTAGTGTTTCTCATGGCATGTGTGCACCTAAGATTGGCACCAAGTTGAATGATGCTTCTTGTTGTAAGTCCCAAGGGACTTCTCGCTTGACGGATAATAGTGATTCGTCCTCTTGGACCATGCCTTACAATAGGCCTTTGTATCATTGCTCTTTTTTTGAGAAAGATGGCCATCAGGAAAGTTTTTGATAGAGTGGGTATAGCCTCTATCTAGGGAGTAGGAACAGTGATGGGGTGTGACAGATTGGCTCGTGGTCATGGACATGGACTTGGGGACCAACATATAAAGATGGAACAATTTAAATAGGCAAGAATAGTTCAAGCACACTAGCACTTTACCTGCGTAACTGCACATTAGAACAAGTTACAGCTCAACTTACGAGCAATACCAACCTTGCAATCGCTAGGCTTCATCTCACCCCGTACCAGCTCATGCATGGCGCAGCCCGACGCTAATAAGGTTCTTGTTCTGATGTGCCATATATAGTTTAGAGATTATTTTTGCAACTCTGGTAACATTTTTCACTTTTTTTTACTTGTTTGAAGGACTGCACTCACTACAGAAAAAATGGAATATCCTTGAGGGTCACCTGACATGTTTGTGAAATGAAATCCATTGTTTTAAAAAGGTACAATTTTGTGTTGTTATGCTTTAAAGAATGCATATTGGCACTTAGCTTGATATGTCTAGTTAGTTTTAAAACTAGCAGGCCACATACTAATATCGTATGAAGGCAAAGTTTATATCAAAATTGTCAAGGCTGAAGAATATTCAACTTTGTTGTTGATGACTTCTTTATTTGAAATTATTTAGAGTCCAAACATTATGTTTTCAGTTTTCAGAGTTTTGAAATTCATTTTTTTTCCAAACGACCTTGGATGGATATACAATCTAAACCAAAATTGTAGTTCTTGATGAGATATAAAACTTTTAGTTCAAACTTTTTTCATTTGAAATTGTTTAGGGTCTCAAATATTCATCACAAGATCCACTAAAGTGAACAAAAAAGAAAGAAACATTCATTAAGTAACAATTGACTTTTGTAGTGTAGTGGTAAGTGAGCATGCGAAACCTTAGGTTGTGAGTTTGATTCTCATTTCTAGCAAGTGTTTCGTTATTTATTTATTTTTGGCTATACATATCCTTGATATTTCGTTTTGTGCTAGTGACTACCAAAGTCAAAACTAATTCGAGAGCAACAATCTTATATATGTTGCAATTTCACCTACATTCCCTATAACATCGAAGTACACATTTGTCGGTTTGAATATAATAGTGATGGCCCCACAGTTTCACTGGGGCCGCGTGATAATTGGATATTTCAAGAATGCTTTGATCGTCAGTCCTGGAACTATGATTGCATAAAACCGGCTGTGACTAGCTAAGTCTTGCTAAATTTGATATTCTTCACATGCTTTGGCAAATAATGTATGCACGCATGCATGCTTGCCATAATGCCACTTGCCACACATGCCATCTCTTGTCAGCCACCAAAACGATGGAACAAAACCTGTACATGCACACAAGAAGATGGATGCCCGCAAAGCTCTCGTAGCATCATATATTCTTAGGCGCCATCTCTTGCATTGAGTTTAAGTACTGCCGTTTACACTTCTCTCAAGTCACAACACACACCATGAACCATCAATCTGTAAATGGTCCAAGCTAGAAAACAGTAATGGCCCAATGTAAGACCATCGTTGCAGCGCTCATCGCCGTTGCCCTCGTGACCGCGGCTGCTTTTGTACCAGCAGCAACCACGT
Organism: Miscanthus lutarioriparius; assembly: GCA_904845875.1. Lineage (NCBI taxonomy): Eukaryota > Viridiplantae > Streptophyta > Magnoliopsida > Poales > Poaceae > Miscanthus > Miscanthus lutarioriparius. The sequence goes on from CAJGYO010000015.1 coordinate 29,515,988, forward strand.
CCATAGCCGCTACCGGCACGCAGAAGGAAGTGACCGATGACAACACGATTCCAGCCAGCGCCGACACGAACCTGGTACCTGCAGGAGGCACCGCATGCTGTACGGAGGGCAGCAGTGCCAGCACCTTCGGCATGCAGAAGGAAGAGACCAGAGGCAACGAGAAACCAACCCTCGGTGGATCTGTTGGAGTTGGCAAGAATGCCATCTACGGGTAAATTAAATGATTATATTAGAAGGGGTCCTGCTTCAGAATATGTCAATCTCAACCGAGATGATGACGAGTCATCAGTAGGGCACAAAAGGGTACCACAAGCACTTATTGCAAATGTAACATCAGTGTTCGCTAATAATTGTAATGATTTGTGCAATTAGCTTATCCAAAATGTGGACAGATGGTGGAATCAGAAAGACGTAATGAAGCCAATCAAATTAAGATGTTGCTGCTATTATTGATCAAGGTCTTTAGCATTTCCTGAAATGCACTATTGCGCGTTCAGTTTTGACGTGTACCCACGGAGAAACAATGTTATCTGCTGTATTTTCTCAAAGTAGATTTGGTAGGGAATTAAAAGTAAGATGAGAGGCATAAAGCGTATAGGACAAAACAAAGATTGGCAAGCTGATCGAGAGCATGAAGCGTGGATAATGAAGTCACCAAGACAATTTTGCAGAGAACATTAGAAAGAGGAAGACACCTGACAATTTTGGAGACACGTTCCAAGGTCAATTCCAATGGTCATATATATCTTCACAAATAATGAAATGAATGTTACCAAAAGTGAAGATCAAAATTAAAATACTTATATATATCGATTAAATCTATGCAACAGAGCAAGGGCCTATAAGAGATTTAACTTCATTGTTATCTGTGTTTCTGTCCATTAATTTTTATAGCAACTATGTCAAAAAAATCTCATATATGCGAACTAATTCAATTGGTTGGGTTTCTTGTGACCTATTTATCCGGGTTCAAGTCCTCAACTTTACTAGTGTGCTCATATTTTCTTTGATTTATTTTAGGATCTAACAACGTTGTTGTGTTGAAACAATACAGAGGCGAAAAGGAAAAATGGGTGGAACCAAAGGATATCTACCCTACCAAAGATACAATAGAACAACCTAAGCATGTCAGCCAATCATGTATGCATTTCAAATCAGAATTACAATACATTTTATTTCTATTTAACAGCCTCCCTCGATCATAATCGTGCTAGGTTAAGATTGTGTTTAAAGTTCTCCGATTGTCTTACAGGGAGTGCTTTAGTAAATCCATTTGCAACCGGATCTCCTGAAGGAATTAAATCAATCTCTAATAATTTCCTTTCCACATGTTCTCTTACAAAGTGGTAATCAACCTCAATGTGTTCAGTTCTAGCATGAAAAAATTGAAAGATACTTCCACGTTATCACACCATAATTTGGATGTTGGTGGGGACAATGTACCAATTTCTTTCAATAAAGTTTGAACCCATATACAATGGAGGATCCAAACTAAAAATTCACCTATGGCGAACTTTCTACTGCTAATTCTAGTGACGATAATCACATAGAAAACAAGAGTTAGTAATGCAGACATGCAGTGAAACAAGAGATCGACCTTTCATAATTGATAGTTAAACACAGCTAAAAGATGATATCAAGCATTAAATAATACTAGTGATTAGTGAATTATCATACCAATGGAAAAAATAGGCAATGAATATTTGCCAGACCAATGACCTCCAGGACTCGGACCACTCACCTCTAGTCTAGTGCAAAATATATTGAAAAAATATTGATTTGACAACAAGACTCCTGAAGATTGAATCATCATCGGTAAAAAGCATAGCGGTTCACCTTCTGAGTCCCCTGGGCCTCGTTACGTGGCCCATTAGCCTAGCGCGTCCAACCAACCGCTCGCTCGGCAGCAGAAAGCAGCATCGTCTTCCTCTCAATAGCAGGATCCATGGGAGCTCGCACATGGCAGGGATAGTTTAGCCGCAAAAAAGATGGGAGAAGAGGATAGTCTCGCCAGTGGGAAGGTCTGGCGGCCGCCAGAGCACGCCATATTATGCCAGCAGTGGTATTAGCAATAGCTTTATACTTTGCCTCTTTACTAGACCTTGACATCATTTGTCTGTGTTTACGTGGGCTCCATGATATCAAATTTGAAATTCCACTGACTAGTAGGGAGTTGGACTTCCCAATTTTGGGTCCAATCTTAGTGCATCGTTCTAAGTACCTTAGGATTGGTTTAACTACTATCCAATGTGACATTGTAGGTCATGAATAAATTGGCATACTTTATTTACAGACAAAGCAATATCAGGTCCAGTAAGAGTTTGATATTGAAGAGCACCAACTATGCTTTGATAGAGTCATTAGCACCTAATGGCATGCCCTCAAACAGAGACAACTTTTCTTTTCTTTTTCCACGAACATTTAGGAGAACTGCATATCATTGAATTAAGAAGAAAAGACCATAGTAAAGAACAATGTGCCTAGAGGCACAAACACTGCACACCAACTTAACAGAAGCAGGGAAAGAAACCGACCCAAGACTAGCTAGAGACAACTTTTCACTTGTTGATAGAGGAGTACTGACTGGTTTCTAGTGTCAGATTTGCTTAAGAGGTTTTTTTATTGGGAATTATCGCTTCATTGATTAGACAACGTTATTACAATCAAATTGCAATACACGCTATCTAATGAATGAAGCGATGATTCCTGATAAAAAAAATCTCTTAAGCAAATCTGACGCTAGAAGCTGGGTTCCATGTGGCATGGTGTGGGGCTCGGACATCAGTGTGCATGGCCTAGTTGGTTTTTTTTGTCTCATGATTGCGACGTGAGGTGCAGGGGCAAGATCGACATAATTACTACAGTGTTTTTATGGGAAAGGACTTGTTGATCGTGGACATGCACATGGTTGTGCAGGAGAATAAAAAGAAATTCACAAAACAAGGTTAGGAAGAAAAGCGCACGATACTTAGTCCGGATTGGATAGGGTCATGTGTTTGCGTTCTCCTGGCCTCCACAAAATAAAGAGAAGTCCACGAATTGAGGTTTTGCATGTTGCTTAAGTTTATGATGTAGGTTTTGCATTAGAGGAGTTTGCGTGCTTCCAAGATAGCAAGGTGCGCCGATCGATTCAAGTCTCATGCGGGATGGAAAGCGTAGGGCTGAACTGGAACGAAGTACAGATGATGGATGTTTGTACAGGCAATTGGAGTAATCTGATTGGTCAAGGCAACAAGAGGTCATATGGAAAGATGTTAGACGTAGCATTGCAGTGGAAGGAGAAGAGCTGGCTAATGTGGCAATTTCCATATGTGACTTTAGTGGTGGTGAAGTTCTCGGCGTCTTATGTGTAGTCATGATCGAGTATGGTATTAGATTCAGTTAGCTTGTGTGGTGCCTAACAAGAAATCGTCGTGCTATAGGAGGTCAGGCATGTCAGAGCGGCATCAGCGGCGTCTGCGGCCAACGCCAAGGAAACCATGCGTGCCACCGCCGTCAAGATCTCTTTGGTGCAGCACCCCATCACGGGCCACTACTGCCCCGCCAACTGGGCTGCCGACCTCCGTGCCACACACCTCACTTGCACCTACGCCCCTTGCCCAGGCCCGGAGGCCGACGCGGCGAGGTCCGCGACTGACGGGGGCGCTAGAGCAGCCGCACCTGCTCCCCGTTCCAGTGTCCTCACGGGATCTGCAACAACACCGGTGGCTGGTGCTCGTGTCGGAGCCGAGCTCTCCGCCCAGTCAGCCGCTGCCCCTGCCATGGCTCCAGCCACCCGCACCGTCATCATCCTCTAGCTCGGGCCACGCGCTTGGGTGGAGCTCGCCCGCCTACAAAGGGGCCTCGCCGTGTCGCCTCGCAAAGTAGGGGGTGACGGTTGGGTCCCGCATGTCATTGAGATGTAGAGAGAGGCCCAAACAACTAACAAGGATATTTTGGAGCATAAAAAAATACAGACGTTTGCTCATGGGCCTAACGGTATCTAGAGTGTATAAAATGGTGAGAGAATTTAATGGCACCGCTTCATACGATGAATAGTAATGGTAGTTTTCTCATCCGTGAAAATGGTATGATTCCGATTAAACTTTTTTTTAGCGAGTATATACTGGAAGCCCGTCCGGGCGTCCGGTAACCAAACACAGAGACGTCGGGGGATGTGGCTGCCCTGAATACTGTTTAGTTCTTCCCCATTCCAGCACTGCCTCCGCCAAATCGGAGTCGCCGGATCGCTGCCCCACCCGCGGTGCCCACCTGCTGCAAAAGGGGTTCATTAGAAATCCATGGCCAAGTTCTCCTTTGACGACGCCGACGAAGACCCTCCGGCCTTCTCTTCCGAGGGCGAAAAGAGAAAGCGCGAAGACGGCCCAGCCGAAGCGGCGGCCGGCGGAGGATCTTCGAAGGCTCGAATTTTGGCGGTCGAGGGCGAAGAGCAGGATGGAAGCGCGGTGGTAGGGGCGGCGAGGGCTGAAGGGAACGACCGTAATTTGGAGACGGTCGTTGGCGGAGAGGCTGACGGGATTAGTGTGCGCATCGACCCGGATGTGCTTGATTGCTCCATCTGCTTCGAGCCCCTCCAACCGCCCCTCTACCAGGTAGCTAACCCCGTTTGAAAATCGCCTATATTGCTTGATTTCCCGTAGTAATTTGGGTAGGATGGCATAATATTTGGTGGTTCTGTGTTTTGAGATGATACTCTGTAATGATGTTTCTTACTTTGGTAGTGGCTTGTGGTAGAAGCCGGCGTAGTCTGTATTTCTTCGTGCTTTCGCTCTAGCTACTTCTAGCGTTTCCTTTGCTGTCTGAACTTTCTATAACTCTGTATTTCCGTTATTTCGGTAATGGAAACGGGGATGGCCTCGGTTCGGAAAAGGATGGCATAATATGCTGTTCATCTGAACGCAGTGATAATCTGCTACAAAAGCATAATATGGTTATTTTCCTAGTTTTCCTGAAATGTTTGCTCAAACTGTAAGAACTAAGAAGCAACACTTTGTTACAAAATTGAGGATATGAAAGGAGACAGTAACATATAAATGCAGAGCAGCTGACTTACCACCGTGCGTGCAGCACTCTTCGACAAAATTTTCATGTATGCTTTTGTAGCAACCGTGATTTGAAGGCAGGTAAACGCGGTACTTAATCCTGACTATGACTTTCCAAAATGTCTGCAATTGAACCAATACTTATCTGTCTCAGACAGTTGGACTTGACATTTTCTTTAGAAACAAAGGCAAGTAATTGCTCTTCTAACCACATGGATTATTAAAATCCTTATGTCCAGCCATATATGGTATCATTAATACTACTGAAGGAAACAATTGTGCACAAAGGGTTACTAACTGTATTGTACATATTTCATCAATAGACAAATAATTTGATAGAAATATCTACTAAGATACCTCATAATAGTGAGCTGTTGACCTAATCAGTGCATAGTAACACAACTACTAGACACAAATAAACGCCAATGAACTTTCAAGCTTCTTATCAGTTGAGGTTAGTGTTATGAAAGGAAATAAACTTATCACTATGCTACAAATCTGATTTATATAGTTCACAACTAACCCATTTGCTATGCTTGAGCTGAAGGTTATCAGGATACGATACCTTCATAGCTATCACTGTGGCAAGGTAATTAGTGTTGAATCAGTACCAGGATGAATCTTGTTTTCTGTGCCCTCTCCTAAGTTGCTTGGAATGGGAAATAAAACAGAGTAGATCTGTTCCCATGGCAAAGCCTACCTGTGCTCATGGAGCAAGGATGGAAACTTAATGGGTTTCACATCACATTACTGTTGCCACGGACAGCACATACTACTGTTGCAAAGTATCTGTTTTTTTCTTGGAACTTGCATCACACATGCCTCAGTAAGTAAATGCAAACTACCTGTTGTTAACACCCAGTTTGTACTGCAGTGGATATGCCCCTTTAGATATGGTTAAAAATGTGCACAAAACTTTCCGATCTACTTGTCTTCTAGAATCAAAACCTTGTTTGGGTACATATTAGATGGAGATGCTTTCATTACATAGTAATCCCTCCTTTTTGAAATATAAGGTATCCAAGCATTTAAATTTTTTTCCAAATTATAAAGGATTCTAGGTGAACCCCCAACTCAGTTTATGCATACCTACTACTAGTGTCTACCACCAATCCAAATATGGTAATCACAAAGGGTTACATTTGTCATTTGCTTTACGCATAATATGTCATAGAATTCCTAGAATAGGTTGTATTTCAGGTTGGAGGGTGTATTAGATCTTTGACATTTTACTGCAAGCAGGTAGGACATTTTACTTAAGAACCTTGTGAACTAATCTACAAGTGTCCGTAAAAATCTGAAAACATTTTTTTTTGGGGGAGGTAGACTTATACCAGACGACTGAACCGTTTACCAAACTCAATTACAATTATGTGGAGCAGAAAAATGAGAAGCTCCTATCTGCACAACTTTTTTCCATTTTTGCATTTCTCATTTAGGTTTCTCTGAGCTGCAGATAAATTGGTTCATAAATTCCAACAAGTCATATGATCTGATTATTATATTGACATGTGACAATGTTTGCAACTAAAATTTGGTCCATGCTGTATGCCTTCTCATAATAGGCGAGCATTCTTATCAAAAGTCATATCTTAAGGCCGCCTTTATATGATTGCAGCTTGTTTCTGTATTTTCCAGTGCCAAAATGGCCATGTAGTGTGCTTTTCCTGCTGGTCTAGGCTCACCAACAAATGCCACATTTGTTCTCGTGATGCTAACTTTGTACGAAACATTGCACTGGAGAAGGTTGTTGAGTCAGTTAAGTCATCCTGCTCATATGCCAAATGGGGCTGTAACAAGTTGGTCAGCTATGCATGCAGAAATGCTCACGAAGAATCCTGCCTTTACGCTCCTTCAATGTGTCCTATTCCTGGTTGTGGGTACAGAGGATTCACTGGATGGTGGTCAGTACATTTCCTTACAAACCATAATAGTGATGGGCTGCGCTTCTCCTATGGTCAGTGTTTCAAAGTGAGTTTGGAAATGTCAGTTCCTTTTCTGGTTCTTCTAGCAGAGGATGATCACCTATTCATTTTCATCAACAAGAACGTGGTTCCCTTTGGCCATGCGCTTTCAGTGTGTTGCCTTAGGACTGGCAATCTGAATTGGAATTTCTTCTATGAAATGAGAGCAACTAGTAATGGAAACACTGAAAACAGTCTGCAATTGAAGGCTTCTGTCACAGATACGAGGGAGTGGCAAGGTCTCAATCCTACAGAAGCTTTCCTTTTGGTTCCATATGCCTTCAGCAAAGCTAGCAAACTTACACTAAATGTCTCTATTGAGAGGGTTGCTGATGCGAGGTGAATATCTGCAGTTTGTAATGTGTTGTAAAATGTAAAAAAAAAAAGGGTGGCAGTGTAAGTTTGTCTTAGAAACTGTTTCTTCACTGAGGCATCTCTGGCCAATTTGGTTTGCTAAACCCTTGACTCTATTCATGTGATTCAGATGCTGCCATCAAGGTCTGTAACTGTATGTGTATACTTCCATGTACTAAAATCTGTAACTGAGAAACTCTATGAGCTCATGTTGCATTCTTGTGTAAATCCTGAATCCTTGATGTACATGCAACAATTGGTTCTTTATGTTGTTAGGCCTGGGAATTTGGTTTACGTGTTTAATGACGTCTTTAGATGCAAAGAATGAATGTCGCCATCAATAGATGGTAGAATTTATTTAGTTATTATGGTCCGGTCCGTTATGTTCCTGAGGTCGGCTTGTTCTGTATTCCCCCAAACAGTTCAGAATGTATTTGTATGTTTCAACTCATTAATTTATGAAATACATATACTCCCTTCGGATCTCTAAAGAAAGTCGTTTTGACAAGGTTTGGGTTAAATATTGGGAATATAAATCATGAATAACTTTTAACTTATTAAGTTTAAAAATATAAAAATCATATAAATAGATTTGTCTTGAAAAATACTTTTATAAAAATATACATATGTCACTTTTCCATCAATATTTTTTGTAAACAATAGAAGTCAAAGTTATGCTTTGGAGACTACGTTATGTAAGGAACACCTTATCTTGTTGCTCATTTTTGCAAGAGTACTATTCTGTCTTACGAGACTTGAGAGCGTATCATATTGTTGATGGTTTCAGTTATCCCATTTTATCTTCTGAATGTCCTGACCTTCTACACTTTTGCTATGAAGCAAATGAAGCAGTCTAAAGCATTCCACTTGAAAAATGTTAGTCTACAAGTAATACTTCCAAATTTGTTCGTCTCGGGTAATTGTCATTTATGTGTAACTTCCTATTACTGGCATGTTTTTTTGTTATCTAATATTTGGCACTTCAAATCAATGAGCTAAGAGAACTACTCCAACCTGAAGTGTGAAGCTGTAAAAACTCTGATTAGGCTGACAAGAAGGATTTCAATAGACCAACATCGGAATGCTCCGGTGCGGAAGCTGGCCGACATGGGAGAGCGTGATATTCAAGCAAGGGAGTTTTGAAAGACAAGGTGTGTGAACTTGCGTATGACTTTGGACTGCATCGATGTCTGTGATGTTCAAGCAAGGCATAATCTTGGCCTATGACTTTGATGTTCAAGCAAGGCAGGATTGCACGCCAGATCAAGAAGCTATTGACTGTGGCGACACATTGCTCATTGCTAGTCAAATTCGACAACTCAAGGCTCGTTGCTGCCGACGAGGCTGAGCGGCGTTACAGTTACAGGTTCAAGGTCAAAAGAATGTGTCTGAAAGTCAAGAGCTGCTGACATTGAACTAGTTTCGCTTTCTGGGAAGGCAAACAAACTTGAGAAGCTGCCAATTTGGGTACGAACGAAGCTGTAGACACAGGCACATTTGTTAATTGTCTGGTCCATATCCTCTTGGTCTCATGTGTGCGTGAATCTATCGGAGGAAAATAACAGTAATTTAACTAGTTTCTGCAGCGACTGAATGGAGCATCTTGAGAATCTTGTATGATGCGATTTTTCGTTTTTCCTTTAAGATAAGACAAATGAAACAAGAATCATTTTGCTTAAACTAGAGTGCACAAGCCACCAGACCGACTACCATTTTCGCTTAGAGTGAGCAGAGAGCAAGGAGGCCTGAGATGACGGGCATGGCAGTGAGCGCTGCGACGACTGGGGTGATGAGCTCGCTCATCTCCAAGCTATCCATCCTGCTTAGTGATCAGTACAAACAAGTTCCTCAGCCGTGAGTTAATTGAAAAATATAGATGTTGGAGTTCGAATAGATGTTGGAGAAATAATAGAAAATATTATTACAGTTGTTTGTTTCATTTGTGATCAAAAGAAATGCTAGAAGTAGGACCCTGCTTAGTGACCATTTTTGTCGCTTCTTTTGTGCCTCACCCCGTGTGATCATTCTTGTGGCTGTTATTAATCTTAGTTCATATCGGGGATAGGAAGGATAACCGTTACAAAAAAAAAGGCCGCATAAAGTCGGCGTGGAGGGAGACTAGAATATTTGAGGGTAACTGGATTGTTTTGTTCATTGCTTAATTCTCTCTCATTCGGTTACAAGATATAAATAGAAGTTCGTGAGTCCTACATCCTTGATTCTCTCCTAGCCATTAACTTCTTACTCCCTAAACGATAGCTTACTGCCATTGATTGCATGCAGCTGGCTGTGCATGTGCCTCCCTGTGTTTTAACCCCTAACTGGCAGCTTAACTGCCATTGATTACAGCATGCACCTCTTGGATTACCGTTCTAGCTGCATCTTGAGCCCTAGGACGTCTTTGGTATTGGCGCCCCCACATCACATCTCCCCCCCCCCCACTTGACGAGCAGCTCGTCCTCGAGCTGGAAGCTTGGATAGCGGTCAATGAAGCTGACAACGTCCTCCTAGATCCCATGGGAAGAGCCTAACAGCTAGCTTCAGCAGTAAGCTGGGCCTATCCAACGACACCAAAACAGGTGATAGAATAGAGGAGACGGCTGGTGCTGGTGGCGGTGCCATATCCAACTCATCAAGCCTGGATGATTTTGGTGAATGTCTGCCGCTTGTTGGCACAACCATACCCGTCGTCAGCGCCGGCTGGACAGTGTGTTGCGGCGACACCTAATGATGCGGTGGATGGGATCGTTGAAGGCGCAGGGTTAATCGCGGCCCGCATCTTCCTTGTGGTGTGCCTTACCAGGAACCCTCTCGTTGCCGCCTATAGCTGCACCGCTGCTTGGAGTTTATGCTCTGACTTCTCCAAGTGATCACGGTAGCGGTTGAACATCACGACGAAGCGATCCATCTCTTCTGCGAGACGGGTGAGTCCCCTCAACGAGGGCAGTGATTGGCTCATCACTTGATGGTGATGGATGGCCGCCAGCATAAGCCATAGGAAGGGATCCCTGACTCATGACATGGAGGTGGTGGAAGTCATTGGTGAGGCTGGGGCGGATGGCGTTGTGGCTGCTGGGTTTGGTGGCGGAGCAGAGGTGGAAGAGGAGCGCCTGGAAGCCGATACCAGATGTTATGAACCTTAGTTCAAATCAGGGATAGGGAGGATAACCATTGCCAAAAGAAGGCCACACAAAGTCGGCGTGGAGGGAGAATAGAATATTTGGGGGTAACTGGATTGTTTTATTCATTGCTTGATTCTCTCTCAGTCGGTTACAAGATATAAATAGAAGTTCCTGAGTCCTACCTCCTCGATTCTCTCCTAGCCATTAACTTCTTACTCCCTAACCGATAGCTTACCACCATTGATTGCATGCAGCTGGCTGTGCATGCGCCTCCCTAGGTTTTAACCCCTAACTGATAGCTTAACTGCCACTTATTATAGTATGCACCTCTTGGATTACCATTCTGGATGCATCTTGAGCCCTGGGACCCCTTTGATACTGGCGCGCCCACATCACATCTCTTCCCCCTTGACGAGTAGCTCATCCTCGAGCTGGAAGCTTGGATAGCAGTCGATGAAGCTGATGATGTCCTCCTGGATCCCATGGGAAGAGCCCAACAGCTAGCTTCAGCAGTACGCTGGGCCTGTCCAGCGACACCAAAACAGGTGACATAACAGAGGAGACGACAGGGGTGGTGCAGGGTTGGCTGATCTGCTCACTTCTGGCCCGTCCTCGCCAGATCTGGTGGTGACTTCCTCATGTGGCTATCCTCCTAGCTGGCGGTGCTGCTCGTCGGTCTCCGTCGACATCGAGGGCTACCTGGGCCTTGGCCGGATTTGCTTCGGCCAGCACTCGTTCTACGAGGAAGGTGGTAGATTCGTGCGCTAGGGCTGCTACTAGGACTGCTCGGCAGGGGTAGGGTGTTGGTTGGCTGTGGCTAGGGCTTCTTCTATCCCTAGCTCTCTCCTCCCCCACCATCTTCCTTCTGCCTTGCTGGGGCTGATTTCCGTAGTGGAGCTAGCTGGATCCGCTTCCTGGTTCTGACGGTGGCAGCCTCTCCATCTTCGTATCCTGCCTGCTTGGTAGGGTCAAGGGTGTGGTGACCCGATACCATTTATGTCTCACCGACACAAGTGTCATCCACTTGACCAAATTGCACCAGCTTGACTGGCAACAGGTCACCAACAGGAGAGTGCCAATCGGCTTTCCCCTGATCAGGATCTCGCAGTTGGGTAACATATCTCAAACCACATAATAAACCATCGAGAGACCACATGTATAATATCTCAAAAATAAACTCGAACATATCCTTGACTTCGAGGGAAAACACGGATTAAAGAATACTTAGCTTACACTTCAAGTGCAACCCATTCTAAGTTGCTCTCGGTACTCGATCGTATACACTATCGGAGTTAATTTGCAGCTCAAATAGGAGTCACCCACTCCAAGGTCTACTATTCCTCAGCTTGTTGAGCCCGACTTAACTGTGAACATGAATGAAGATTCCTGCAAAGAAACTTAACGGCAATGCCATGAGTATATTTTGTACTCGTAGGACTTAATTCCAACGTAAATATTTGGTGGATGCAAAAAGGTATTATCGGGCGTTTGTATATTTACAGAAAAAGTGATGGTGGACGTTAAGTAATAAGATGCTTATGATGCATAATCAAAATAGTTCAACCGAGATAGATGTAAAACAAGTGCTGGGTAGCATAGGTAAGGCGATCCACAACGGAATTCACCTCAACTCAAAAGTGAGGTCTCCCACACTACAATGGGTCAAGAAATAAGAACAACCAATTCCGTCCCAAGGGACTTCAAGCTTTCAATAGACTCTGTGCAGAGGGTGCAACTATACCCACATGAAGAATGAGACGAACCTCCATATCCGTGCGCAAGGATAAGGGTTGCCTCATGTCTCCAATCTTTCCCTAATCCAGCCAAAAATGTCCACAAAGGTGTTGATTGGCTCCCGGGTGATGCTACCATGATCTACTCGGTGCCACCTTCGTGCTAGCACAACGGACAAACCGGTCGCAATCAGTTACTCGGCTTACCCCCCATTTGTGATATGTGGTCTGTATGGGTGGTTACTCAGACTCACTATCCTAATGAACGGTCCTTAATCCTCCACGAGTGTTGGTATAATTAAATGCACACAGATAAATCCACAAGCATACGGATATCGTTGCAGCTTTCACCTAGAGTATTCCAAGTATCGTATCCACATGTGTTGGCATTTTTTAGCATCACTCTTTACTAAGTTGTCATCCCTAGCAATGATGTCAGAAATGCATTGTTAGTAATTATTGAGAACACTTGTAAATTCATATATACTAAGTAAGTCGCAAACACACAGATAATGTACAATTGTAGCATATCACCCAAGAGTATACCAGGTCTTGTTATTTATATTTTATCAATAAGGAGGAGCGATGGGGTGGCTAGAGATATTGACAAATATGCATACTTATGACAAGACCATTAACTCTCATGCTATAGCAGGGATTAGTCAAATGATAAATAAATGGTAAATATAAGGCATAGATAGAATTTTAGAGATAGAAATAGATACTCATAAATGTAGTATGGCTAGGCTGAAGATTAATTAAGAGCAAAAGATTCCTAGGTCATTCCTTATTTACTAAGTCTTTTGTACACCCAAGTATATACAATCTCATCTATAGCATAATTAACTCTGTATCTTTGCATAAGGAACATTACTAAGGAAGATCAAGAACAGAGCTTGACTCTCTTTGCAACTGGGTTCTAGTTGTTCTACAAACGGGGAGTGGACTACAAAGGACTCAATGAGAGTGTCACATTCGTGATCTATCACATGACCTAGAGTGTAGAGTGCATCCGTAGGTAAACAATATTTAAGCAACATGCTTACATAATGTCGACCACTTAACTCACTCGAGTATTGAGCTAAGCGCTTTGTGAACATATGCATAAATTCATCATCAATCATGACTATAGCAAGCATATAACTAGAGAAAACTAAGAACATAATAAATAGAAACATAGTATTGAAGTAGCACAAAGTCACAAAATATAGAGAGATACAATGGCTTTAGCAGCCTCCAGATGGCGAATCCAAAATCCTGAGCAATAGTCCAAACTCTACTTGAATCTTGCTAGCTAGCCTATACTAGAACTTGAAGAATTGGAGCTCTATTCTCTCTCTGGAAACCCTAATTTCTGATCTACTCTTGACTTATGAAAATCTGCCTGAGGGAGGGGGCAGGGGCTGGTATATATAGGCTGGAGCGTCAATTCTGAGCCCTCGGATCAAACCAACATGAATAAACGACATAGATCAATCTAGGAGGCGGTGAAGAACCGACGTAAGAAGCTGGAGGCTGACTGGTGGGCCCAGGGGCTGGCCGGCCTACAGGTGGGGCCGGCCGGCCCCGCCTAGCATCCTCTCGTGCCCGCTTCGGTGGAGTGCCTTTTGGTGTCTTCTGGAACCTTTTGATGATATTTTTGTCGTGGATAATTGCGATTTAATTTGATGATTTGATCCACCTTGACGGTTTTCTGGATAAACCCTGCTGAAAATACTGATTCACCAAAACTCATGGAAATTGTCAGTTTAACCCCTAAGTCTATGTTGGTGATCACTTTCATGCATGATTTCAAGTTATATTGACGGTTCATGATGGATGATAACTACCGTCAACAAACTCCCCCAAGCTTAACTTTTGCTCGTCCCTGAGCAATGCCAAACTTAGCAATGGATCAGGAGTTGCATCAATGTTTTCACTCCTTACAAGTACACACGTGTTCAAACAAAAATTCTCCTCCAGAGTAGAACAAACTGTTCTAACTTTCAAACTTACCCAAATTACCTTCAACCATAGGGCTTTAGCCTTCACTTGGATCTTGAGCAATTGAAAGGCAGAACAATCAAGTCAAGCACTATATCTCAAGTTCTTTGCTCAACCATTATTCTAGAGTTTTTGTAAGTTTTCAAAATAAAACTCAGAGATTCCATTGTATGACACTCTCAAGTCTCTCAAAATATGTAGTATTTGTGGATACTCACCAAGGCAAAAATAATGTTATGCCTTTCTTCCTACAACTAAGGCTTATGTGGAGCTCATAGGAATGGTGATAACATGAAAGAGCATACTTGCAATGCATGTATTGTAAAGTCAAACCTTGGATCCAAAGAGAGTTGAGTCATACAATCAAATCAAGATGTGTATGTGTGTGGAATTTATGGTGGATATATATAGTGGCTAGCCTAATTCTACCATGCTCCTTGAAAACTTATCTCTCTTTTAGAATTTGGAAACATTTGCAAGAGAACATGAGCTATCTTATTCATCTCTTTCTTTTTTTCAAGCGGGCATCTAAGTACCCATTATTTTGATAATTCGAACACTTGTCCATTTTTCAACTCTTTTCTCTCTCTTTTTTATGAATAACTCTTGCATAGCCCATGCCTCTTCTCTACAACAAAACTTTTGAGAGATAGTAATAAGAACTAGGAGCATTTATTTGTTGGATGGAACCTATCAAGAATATTTTTGGTGTTTACTCCCAGTGTAGGTGTAAAACATTTTTGGGTGGATCTAGATGGAAAGCATGTTTATGCGCCTACCCCCAGTGTAGGAGTAGTGCATATGTAGGTGGTGTGTACGTGATCTTGATTTTAAGAGCATGACAAATCTCTCATATGGGTCAACAAAGCTTGACAAAACTCAATGCAATACAAGCAGCATATATGTGAAGGTTTTCCTAGCCTAAATAACATGTTTGGCTCTAGTAGGAATTCAAGCTTTGTCATACAAGAACTCATCATATTGTTTTTATGTTTTTTTTCAAAAGAAATATCTAGAATTAGTATCACTTGGAACAAGATAAATAGCAGCTCAGACCTTCTCATATCATATCCATCAATTACCTAGACTTAGATCTAGCATTTGCTACCCACGAGTTTCAAGTTCAGAGCAAATTCTCATGTCAAAACAATCATATCCAAAACTCGGAAGAATTGAAGGCTAAAAACTAGGTACTTGAAAGGAATTATAACAGAGCAACTATTCATCATTTCCATTATGAGAATTCATGTTCAAGTTCTTTTTATTTATTGGCTCTTAAAACAGAAATTTAAAGAAAACTTTATACACACTCTCTTTATTTGGTTTTCATTTTTTAGATCACACCTTACTATATATAGAAGATGAAGGCAAATTTTTATTTTGTTTTTAGTTGTGCATCTTTTTTTAATAAATAAGACAAACGCAAAAATAAATAATGAAAAAGGAAAAAAGGAAACAAAATACTAGAAAAAGAAAACTTACCTTAAATAATGAGGGATCCTCATCCCCCAAGCTGGGTGTTGCTGTAGTCCTTTAGATTGGCGGGACAAAGTTGAGCTTTTCGAACAAATAGTTTCAATTCTCATTCTGCTGCTGCTGATGTTGCTGGATGTTGGTGATGCGGTCTCCCATTTCCGCTTGCCACTGGGAGTGCTGGTGTAGGGTGTTCTGAATGTCTTGCTGCGTCTCTTCAATAGTTGTCAACCTGGTGTCGAGGCAGGAATGCTCCATCTGCTGGTCATGGTAACCCATTGGCTGCTCATGATAACCACGGGGGGCAGAGAAGGACATACGTCCTCCTTGGTGTCCGCTTGAAATTTCTTTATAGGGCTACTATTGATAGTAGTCAAAGTTGCCATACTACCATTGCTCACTTGAGCCCTACTACCAGGAGCTCTCAGAGTGCTGAGGACCGATTGCTCCCAACTAGCATGCTTGGGCTGGTACATACAGGAAGATCCCAGCTGATCCTAGCCTGCATAGTTGGTGAAAGTAAGTCCCTCTGGAATTGGATCATCGCCGCGGTACCTAGGCTGCGGGTTGTGAGTAATTCTTGTAGAAGAACTTCTGTGAGGTGCTGCCTCCTTCACCTGTAGATCAAAGACAAAAGAATTCACCGCATATAAACCGAGGTTCCAGTGTGGTAATGGAATCTCAGTTGTATACCCCAAATACATCATGACAAGTTGACCATTATTCTTCTTTTTTAGTACGTGAGCCTAGACAAATTATTCATAATCAGTGTACCAGCGGTCAATATCTTTAATATAAGCAGCAGAAGCATTTTCCAAAAGACACAATTTTTGGGTGATGCGAGTGACCAAAGAGGTACGTCCGACATCTCTCTTGAGTACAAAAACTTCCTTCCATTATTTCATCATAAATTTAACAGGTGAAACCTTTCTTCTTTCAACCATGGCATAAAGTAACTTGAGTTCATCAATCCTTACGGTGCGAAAATCATTTCTAGGAAATAAAGAAAATCCTAGCCATTTATGCATGATGCGCAGGGTAGAGTGATGAATATCACTAGTGTGAGGACGGTGACAAGTAAGTTCTTTGGATATTTCTCTCTAGAATTTTGTCCTATCAAAATCTTGCAAAGCAGAATCTATGTCTACTACGCACTGTGCATTGAATCCTAGAAGCTCACTAAATTGTTTCTAGGGGACAGAAAAATCTTTCTCAAACAATCTAAATGTGACTTCAGAATCAGTGGTTTGTAGGGTGCATAGAAATTCCGCGGTTAAGAGCTTAGACCCTAGCTCATCAATATGCCAAACATTTTCCCACCCAACATTTTTAAATATGATTTCGAATTCAGCATTCATACCTATTGATTGCAAAAGGGCTGGGTCATAGACAGAAGTGTGAATGAACCTCCGGGTTTTCAGCTGCTTGTAGGCCTCCTTCTCCATCTTGTTCCGAAGCTTGAGATGCTTCTCCTCTAGGAGAATGTTCTTCTCAGCGGATGATGACCCAGACGACACTCCGACAGCGGGAGATGGAACATCGATCTGCATGTCGGCGCTTCCTCTAGAAGAAATGCTTCTCGTCAAACAAAACGATGCCGCACGTTTGAGCTTCCCTAAATACTTACTCATCTTCCTGCAAAATAAACGGACAACACAACTCGTGGAACAGATTAGAAAAATAAAATGTCAGCAGTTAGCCATCCAGAAGTTGGTCATCCGTGGGTTAATCGTTCGAGGGTTAGTCATTCGAGGGTTAATCGTCCTTGATTGCGTAATGGATTTTCTAATCAAGATTTTGGCATGAATTTTACCCTTATGTTTTTGATTTTCCCTCTCAATTTTAACAGTACTTCCACTCTTAATCTCTCTCACCTTTCCTAATTCCAACAACACTTCTACTAAGTGAATTTTCAAACTACAAACATCGGTGTTCAAAATTTCAAATTTGGATGCTAGATTGTGAGTGTGTGTGAGGCCGAGTGCAAGCAGGAGGAGTGCCATTTATAGGCGGCACAGCAACAAGCTGGCCAGCAAAGTGGTGGGGCCGGCCATCCCCACATAGTGGCGAAATGGCCTCCCCTTCCTCCAAATATTTCTTTGCTTCACACTTAAGCAAGAATGGATGGCCGTTGGTGGAAGTTCGGTGGAGAAATGACCTGAGTGGAGATGGAGGTGAATGGTGGTGGTTGAGTGGGTCCTCTATGTTTCCTGTGGGCCCCGGATGCATGTATTTCTACCGTATACACAAGCATATATATGCAATGCAAAAGTATTTTATGATACTATGAAATATAAGAAGATGAATGAATGGTATTTTTAAATTTTTATGCCTCCATGGTAAATATTTCTTACGGGTTTTTATGCTCCTTAAAATTATTTACATGGGGCTTGGTTTTATATAATGCTATGATGAGATTTTTTATTTTCTAATGCAGATGTTGTAAAATAAATATGCTAAGATAAAATGATTAATGCAATGTAAGAAGTAAATATGGATAACTACCGATTTTACCTCCCGGCGAGGGTTCAGGATTTTAGGTTCGCTGAACCGGACTTCTCTGATCATGTTTATTCCTTGGGTGCATCAGTCGATCTCAGAGATGGAGACCCTGATGGTGGTATTTGCTTCTCACGCCATTCCAAATTAGAGCATTGTTTCGGTCTTGGCTTGAAAGCGAATCGCTCTTCCTTGCCATTGATATGGAACTTAATTTCTCCTGCTCTGACATCAATGTGTGCATTTGTAGTGCTCAAGAAAGGTCTCCCAAGTATGAGGGGTGTCTTTATGTCTTTCTGCATGTCAAGTACTACAAAATCTATTGGAACAAAGAAGTTTCTTATTTTTACCGGAATATTCTCAGCAATTCATGCAGGATAATGAACCGATTGGTCGGCTAGTTGCAGGCACATCGATGTTGGCATGAGCATTGAATAGTTGAGCTTATCGAAAACCTTCTTGGGCATGACAGTGACGCTGGCTCCAAGATCACATAGCGCATGCTCAAAATTCTAGTTTTCGATTGAACAATCGATAGTGGGACATCCTGGATCCTTCTTCTTGATAGTTGATGTGTTTAGGATGGCCGCACTACACTCCTCCATTAACTTAATTACCTCAATGGTGGGTAGTGGTCTTTTGTTGTTCAAAATGTCTCTGAGGTACTTCGCATAGGTAGGTACCTGTATGGCATATAGCAGAGGAATATTGATATATAACTTTTGAATTACCTCTACGAACTTACCAAACTGCTCATCTATTTTGGCTTTTCGATTTCTACGTGGAAACGGTAGAAAAGTGGTGTCATGAAAATCTTGCATCATTTTCTATGCTTGTGGCTCAACTTCTTCAACTTTAGCATCCTTCTTCTCCTCCTGTACAGCTGCCGATGTCTTACTCATCCTTGTTAGATATGGAGGATCACGAGTAGACTTGCCACCTCTTGTGGTTATGGCGTTGACCTTCTCAAGGTTAGTGGCAGAAGGCAGAGCAGTGGCCAGCTGAGCTAATTGTGATTCTATCTTTTTATTATAGCTAAGTTGGTCTTTAATGGCAGAAGAAAAACCGTCCATTTTAGTATTTATGTTTTCTACAACCTTATCATTAAAAGCAAGCTTTTTAGAAATATTCTCATTAATCTTAGCGTGTTCTAAGATCAAGTCTCTCAAGGATGGTTGCTTAGGATTGAAAGAATTATAGTAATTACCTGGGTGCTTACCTTGGGAATTTTAACGTTGTTGTTATTGATTCCATCCGTATCTCTGTTGTTGTGGAGTAGAATTGTTGATGACAATATTTGTGTCTTCTTGATATTCAGGGAATTCAACCCCAAATATTCTCCACATACATTTTGGGAATTAAAAGCATCTTAAATAGCCTGATGATCTTTCATGTAATTGGCTCGCTGTTCAAGCCAATTCAATAGTATGTCCATCTTAGTTGACAGTGCACACACCTCTTTTGGTACTTCTTCGCTCTTATTGCATGCTTGAATAGTGCATTGAGACCAGCCTTGGTTAGAGGCTATCTTCTCCATGAGAGTTTTAGCTTTTCCAAGGGTGAGTGACATAAATGATCCTCCAGCAGTAGCATCATGTTGTTCATGAGCTTTCTGAGTTAATCCATGGTAAAAGCTTTGCATGAGCAATCAATCTTCCATCCCATGATGAGGACAATCTGAAATGTATTCTTGGAAAGCTTCTAGAATGGTTTCTTCTTTCTGCTGCTAGAAATTGGAAATCTTTTCTCTTAAGGCATTGGTTTTGCCTATAGGGAAAAACTTTGATAGGAAGGCCTTGGAACACTTTGCCCATGTATTGATGTCTTCTTTATTGGTGTAGAACCACTGCTTCTCCCTTCCCACTAGCAAGAATAGAAAGAGGCAGAGTAGTATGATGTCTTGAGCAACGTCCTTGATGGTGATCGTGCTGCTTATCTCTAGGAAATTTTGAAGATGAGCACTAGCATCTTCATATGCCTTTCCGCTGAACGGGGTAGCTTGCACCATGTTGATGAAGCTTGGCTTGAGTTTGAACTCAAGGTTGTTGGTTTTGAGTGTTGGTTTAGTGCGAATGTTCTCAGTGCTTGGAGCAGAGAACTCACGCAGAGTCTTTTTAGCCATAGCTTCAGAAACTAGTGTTGAGCTTTCCTCTTGATTGATTTGATTATGATGGAGACTTGGTGAATCACAACCAATCCTACAATACCCTGTATAAGATATGAATGAAGACAAACAAGGGTAAGCCTGCTAAAGCAGAGGTATAAAGTTATGATCTCGTTAATAAGTATTTATTTGATCAATTCTCTTAGCCTTGTGCTCCATCCCCAGCAACGGTGCTAGAAATGCTTTTTGGTATTTCTTAGCATCACTCTTTACTAAGTTGTCATCCCTAGGAATGATGCCGGAAAATGCATTATTGGTAATTATTTAGAACACTTGTAAATTCATATATACTAAGTAATCTACAAGCACACAAATAACGTACCATTGTAGCATTTCACCTGGGAGTATACCAGGTATCGTTATTTATATTTTATCCATAGAGTGGAGCGATGGGGTGGCTAGAGATATTGACAAATATGCATACTTATGACAAGACCATTAACTCTAATGCTATAGCAGGGGTAAATCAAATGACAAATAAATGGTAAATATAAGGCATAGATAGAATTCCAGAGATAGAAATAGATACTCATAAATGTAGTATGGCTAGGTAGGAGATTAATTAAGAGCAAAAGATTCCTAGGACATTCCTTATTTACTAAGTCTTCTGTACACCCAAGTATATACACTCTCATCTATAGCATAATTAACTCTGTATCTATGCATAAGGAACATTACTAAGGAAGATCAAGAATAGAGCTTGACTCACTTTGCAACCGGGTTCTACTTGTTCTACAAATGGGGAGTGGACTACAAAGGACTCAATGAGAGTGTCACACTGGTGGTCTACCACATGACCCGGAGTATAGAGTGCATCCACAGGTAAAAAATATTTAAGCACCATGAGAAACGATCCCTATTTTCCACGAAGGGAAAATCCATAGATATGGGTGATAGTCTAGGAGATCGAGCCATCACATTATCAAATAACAGTTGATACCATAGTTTGTACATAGCGGAAGTACAAGTTTACAAGGTATTACAACACTTGGTTATGCACCTAAATACATCGTTATACTAGTGGAAACACACACAGGGCTTCATCAGAGTAGACGTGGCGCGTCGGTGGGTGAAGGCTCCTCCTTCACAGACCATCATCAAATTTGATGTGGAGCATCGATAGGTGAAGGCACCTCCTTCACGAGCAATCATCAGAGTAGGCATAAAACAACAGCGGGCATAAACTTCATCTTCATCTCCACAACCAAACTTGAGCGCAGGCACGAGACAATCTAATCCTTCAAATCTCCGTTGTCGTCATCATAGATGACATCCAAAACCTGCCAAATATCTTTTAGTACGATTTGTACTGGCCACTGACTCCCACCCTATGCTTTGCGTATGCTTTGTGGTAAGTGGAATGAAAGGGTAGAGCAAAATGCCTATATATGGCTGTAGGTTTCCTATGCAAGTTCATCCATATTTTATAATAGTTCATCAAGTTTTAACCTATCTCATCCACACGTTCACCCATCCCATCACACACATCTCATCACACTCTCACTCTCTAGGAGGCAAGGATGACTCCGCTCATACCTTGCCTCAACGGCCCAAGCTAGAAACCAACACTAAACCCAGGGGGGGAAAAGAAGAAAGGACACCTCTCACTAATCAAGGGAAGCGTAGGTCATTGGAATGTCCGTATCCGAGGATGTGGCTATACGTATAGATCGATCAACTCTGTAGAGCGTGTACACCTGGAACCACAAGATCACCATCATTAGCGGTGCACCCTGCCTAGGCCGATACCTGGCTACCTTCCAACTGGTGCGATGCCACCCTACCACTCAGCCCTAGGCCACCCCAAGTCCACCCAAACTCTAAGACTATGAGACATAGTACTAGGCCCTCGAGGTCACTACGCTATCTTAGGAGGGTGTGGGCCATACGCTCGTACCTCCCTACACTATCCACTTCCAACCTAGTAGTAGTGGCACCGTCCTAGCTGGTCAGCATCCGTCCCCCGCCCATTCAGGAACGAGTGGCGTGCACGTAGGGTCCTATGATCTGGTTCTCTCGACATACCAGTCCTTAGGGGGACCAGACATGATATCTTCTCAAAGAGGATAACCAACTCCCCATGCCTCAACGACACCTAAATCCCATGGCTTCATCCCACAAAGACACTCCACCCTGGGATCTCCTCAACTCACATGCACCACCACAGGTACCTCTCGTAGGGGATGCCCAGGTCGCACCCCCCTCGGCAAGACTCATCCAATGACTCATCGTAAGATCCTACCCAATTGACTCAACCCTCACCACACACCCAAGACACACGCCAAGATCTCCCTAAGTTATTACCAATTTTAGCGGCACCATGTGTCTTAGCCACTCACAAACAATCCTCCACCAAGCATCACATCATAGATATAATGCGTAGTAGAAGCAAGTAGTAAGTAGTATGTGAGCGTCTATCGTAACAGCGGGTGTGCAGGGGTAAAGGTTGCGTCAAGGTAATGGCTTTCAAGCAATTCTACCATGCAACCTATCACAGATCATTTGCATGAAAGTAAAGCACTAGCAGCTACATTATTGCATGTCTAATAGGATTCTACGAGGTTGGGTGGGATGTGTCACCTATTGACTGGTCATCTCTCATATCCTCAGTGTACTCATAGTCATTCTCCTCAAAGTCCTACTGTCATCCATGCTTTCCTTCTTCCAATAGGTCCCAGTCCGATCACGTTATCCTTGATGAAACTACCTCGATAGAGCGCCAAACAAGGCAATAAGCAAACAATACTCTAAAAAGGCTACAAGACTAAGAAAGATCGAACAACACTAAAAGAATTCCAAGAGAAAAGGACTTAGCCCTAGCGGAGGATTTCCGACCCTTGGGCCAAAAAGAGGCAAAAGTGGTTATTTGCTAAGCACAAGCTTAAGTCATAGCCTAGCCAATACTTTTCGGGTCAATCGTGTTGACCTGTATGGCTTCAAGAATAATGGCCTAGACCCTTGCTCATCATAAGCAAATACCACAGAAAACAAGACTGGCCCTCATGAAGTGAGTCCGTATCCTTGGACTTGAAAAGGAGAAAGTCGGCTAGGCATGTCCATGTTACATCCTCGATAGAGATGGCACTCTAATGGTCGATCGAGTCGACTTGCATGGTTCCAAGAACACGACATGGACCATAGCTTTGCTAACTAGAAGTGATAGTCCGGTCTTTGATCCGATCATCATGGCTAGGATGGGATCAAATAGAGCGGGCTATGTGATAGAACCACCCAATTTATACAAGATCAAGTACGGTTGTCCCCGTTTAACATGTTGACGCGCACATACTTTCACTTATATAAACCCGGTAGTCCGCCGAGTGTCACGAAGGACGTTGGTAAATCAACATCACAACCAAGATCGCATTATTAAGCAAATACACATCACATACACGGAGTTGCAGCGGAAATAATATTACAAATGGCTTCACAAATACCAGTACAAGTTTGGGTTTCAAAACTGGTTAAGGGAAACAACATAGCTTTTAAACGATTACATTAATATAAGTTCCAAATACATTGCTAACATAAGTGACACCTCTGATAAAAGCATATAGATGAGAAATAAATATAGATTCACCGAGCCCACCGGTGGTTAGCCACCCTCTTCATCAGGCCGAGAACTTCACCTGCAACATGGTGGGATAAACCTTGAGTACTCGAATGTACTCAGCTAGACTTACCTGACTAGAGAGAAATAAAAAGACTCTCAAGGATATGCAAGGCTTATTTAGTGGAGCTAGTTGGATAGCATAACTTTGCAAAAAGAGCATTATTGTCATGAGTCCTTACTTTCAATCTTTTATTCAAGTTTTAGCATCAAGTTCAGTGAAGCTTATCATGACTAACTTTGCACCCATTCTAGAGCAATCATTTAATTAACAAGCATCACAATAGTAACCATATTTGGTTTATCATATCATCATCATAACCATCATGTTCCATCCATTACTACGAGGAAAGAAGCTCTGTCAAGTTCTCACTATCCGGGAGAGACGGTGATTCAAATCGATTTCATCTAGTTGAGAATTTATTTCTAACACAAACCTAGACATACCTGCGCCAAGGTAGTCTTAGGTCACCTTTGGTACAACTCAGGTCCAATTCATGGGTTTGATCAGCGCCGCACAATCAGGGACACTACCGGATGCTAGGTCGATTAGGACTCTAACCTACCCTTGGCCTCACACCGGCTCCCCGCACATCCTTACTACCTCTAGTGTGCGCACTTTGACAGAATGATTCTCGGCCTGATTTGAGCTACTCGGCTTCACGGTCGAAACGACTTATCCGGCCAGCTAAGTGATATGCATGCGTTCAACATGACAAGAGGGCCTTCAATGATCCGGTCCTTAATCGACACAGCCGGAATCACTATAAGTCATCACACCGCCAACATATAAGATTCCGCCCGGTCTCCATTTATTCATCATCACATGGTTATTTTCCATGATAGTAATTATAGCCCACCGTGCTCAAGTATCCACCTATATATCATAAGCGATAGAAAATCACCCGACTTCTACCGGTCTAAGCATGGCTAAGCATAGATCGGCCTATTCATTTAGTAAGAGTACGGGTATTGATATATATTGGACAAGGTAGGGAATATGCACCAACGATTTCATCCAACTCTTATCACCTAATGCATCATATAAAAGTTATACTCATGTGCATTTATAAAATAGAGGGTACTAGACTTAGAATGCTCCAGGGCTTGCCTGGGATCTGACACAAGTTAGTTCAGTTAGCTCGCACTATCTTGGTGACATCTCCGGTCCTAGCACTTGCTTAGTCCTTCCATCTTCGGGGTAAGTCCACCATACACCATCTTCGGGTGAGGCTCCAACATCACGTCCTTCACATGGTGCATCTAGCATACCTAGATGAGATGCAAAATACAAGTGCATGAATGCGAAGAATGGTAATACTAATGCATCACATAAAAGCGTTCAAGACAAGCACAAGATTATGCAAGACATAGGCACCTAGAGTTATTTAACTAAACACTATTCAAGCACAATAGGTGGATATGGCAAGCATATCCAGCATGGCACCCAAATTACTTGAGTGTAGCCATGGCAAGTATTCATCAATCGATGTCAACTTAACATGTTTAACCAACCAAGGCAAGCTAAAGCAATCAACCTACACATGTAGTTCCTGAACAACAGCACAACAATCACTTGTTTCAGTCATAAACAAAGATTCCAACATCCAATAAAGGTGATCCTAGACTTTATGGAAATATAATGAAATTATTTACAACTCTTTTATTTACACTCAGAGCTGATTCTAAAGTTAACCAAGTTCAAACACACCAAGAAGCAGGTCTGCACAAGCAATGGACAGAAAACTGATATGAACTTCAGAGATGCATATCCAGAGTTCTATCCACTCAACAAATGTGGTTCTTAACTTTTTAGAAAGCTTATTAAGTTAGATACAACTTTGTTATAATCATCTAAGGGTGATTTCACAGCTAAAAGGGATAAACAACACAAAGAGGGCATCTCTGTCCAGATTTGGACAGAATCTGCCATTCTACTTTAAACAGCAATAACTGGAGTTCGAGACCACCAAAAGCAGTGATATTAGACATTTTAGAAAGCTTATAAAAATCACTACAACTCTCCTATTATAAACACTAGATTATTCCATGTTTAAATAAGTCAAACAAAACAATCATTCAAATCTGCACAGAGCATAAGCAAAATCTAACAGTGGGCTTGCCGAGAGCATAACTCTGAAACTATCAGGCCTATGGTCATGAAATTTTTAACACAAGCAAGATAAGGAGATTATCTACAACTTTGGTATTTACCACGCCTTCAGAAAACATCATTTGATTCACAAAGTTTGCATCACAACAGAAATTGCACATGCAGCCATTTTAGAATATAACACTTTGAGATTTCACTTGTTTTGCTAACGAAGGGCATACCCACATGAGCCATTCAAAGAACTTCAACCACCACTAATATACTTAGCAACACTTTATTGAAACACCTAGCACTCAAGCATCACCAAAATACATTTACCAGCTTTATCTATAAATACACTTCTACTAACCCTTTCTCCTTATAAATATATATCATATTTTAGTGATATATGAGAAAAACTAGTTTGGGGCTGAAATTTTTATGAGTGGTAGGTGCTATCAAAACATGGCTATTGCACAAATTTCACATGCTCAGGTTTTATATATTAATTACTATGAAAAAGACAGATTGTTATTGCAAGAAAAACAAGTCAGGGAAAGATAAATCTAAAGATCAACATTTTCCATAAACACAGAGCCATATTAGGGGCCACAATATCACCATGCCAAGGCAAAGGAACCACATTTCACATTTTTGCATATATAAATTATTTATAAACCATTTAAAACCATTTATCAAGCACCAAACAAGTTAAATCCATAACTCACTCATACGACATCCAATGAGCATGAAATTTTGACCACAACACACACATAGCATCAGTAGCCTACCATAAAAATTTCATAGAAATTGGAGCAACACAACTTTAGATATGAATTTATTCCTAGAAAACCCTAATTAACATAGATAAATAAAAACAACAAAAACCTTCTACTAACACATGTCATAACATGACTCTAATGCATGTATCTAGTCTCAAGGATTCCAAAAAGTCTTCATTTGCTATTTTATGATTTGTCTATGATTTATTATGATTTCCCAAAGTTTCAGCCAAATAAAAGCAATAAAGGAAAACACATTTGCACCGAGGCCCCTGAACTTCCATGAAAACAAATTCTAGCGAAAAGGTCCTCCTAGGCACTATTCACTTGAGTCTTAGAATTCACAACTGGACCCAACAAGAAACTTCTATTAGCATTTTGGCCCTCCTTCATCGAGTAGAGATGGAGGGGGCGGTCGGGCTCGGGGGCGACGCTGGCCGAGAGCGGCCGGCTGTGGGCCATGCTGTAGGGATGGGAAAGGAGAGGGCCGGCATGGCTAGGGTTTTGGTGGCACATGTGTGGCGTGGCTAGGCACTGCAGCGGAGGAGGAGAGGGAGCAGCATTTGCAGCAGTAGCGGCAACTCGAGCTTCGGCTCTGCCATGGCGATGGCGAGCGCTTGAGGGATGGAGAGAGAGGCAGAGCGTGAGGGAGATAGAAGGGAGGGTAGAGGGAGTGAGGGAGAGTGAGCTAGGGCTCGTTACCCACTCTAGGAGGACACAGATGCACGATAGGGAGGCAGGCGCATGCGTCGGCCATGGTGGGGGCGCGGTCGGTGCATGGGCGACACGTCGGCAAAATGTCGAACACCTGGTGAGCGACGTTGTGGGTGAGGTGGGTGCCAGTTTTGGGTCTCCTATGGGCCGAATTGGAGAATGGGCCTTAAATGAAGTTTGACCATATCTGAATACTCTCCAACTTTGATTAAGGGTGCATTGCCATTAGAGCCATGTATTAAGAGATAATTAGGTCCAAATTTGACACTGTCACCGGTTTAAACGAAATTAAGCTTTGCCTAGTTGGATCCCAATTTAACTAGTCAAACTTGGTCAAACTGAGTCCAAATTTTTTTGAGCTCTTCTCCAATGAATTATCTCCAACTTTTATTTTTGGGTCAACTCAAGTTACTTATCAAAATTTGGAGAACGTGATGTGCCAACTGAATTGCTACTAATCCCGGACTTTTTGTCTGAAAAACAGCCGCAGATTCGATACTCGAGCACCTTGTTGACTTGCTTCCAAATTGGTTTGGCTCTTGCTCCAAGAACAAAGTTTGTAGAGCATAAACTGAACCACAACTTTTATTAAAGGATCAAGGTTTGGATCAGCTTGGTTTGTAAGATATAAGGCTCGGAAGTGTGGTACACGAAACTAAAACCGAGGCTCAGTTAACTCCTAGAAACAGTGAGCATTTGCTGCTTTTGAAACTACCTTTGAATGTCCAAACGTGCTCCAAAAGTGATGAGACTTGTTTTGTTGTTTTCAACACAAAGTGTACTTCAACTCGTATTGAGGAATTATATTGAGCTGCCATATGAATTTGGAAGATAAAATGTCACAAACATATTAACTCACAGCTGTCAATCAGGGACAGAAATATTTCGGAGGGGCCAAAACGGCACTGCATTCAAAATTGAGACCACTATATGAGACACTTAGAAGTTGAATCAGGTCTTGGTCCAAAAATAAAGTGTGTAGCACTCAACTGTTTAAGGTCAAACTTCAACTTTTGTTTAAGGTCAAACTTCATATCTAGTCCCAAAATCATTGTTTCACCTAGGTCAAAGCAGCATCACGATAAGGCCTAAATTAGAGTTTTAGGCCGATTGAGGCATTTTCTTCATATATGCTCGACACGAACCCTTCATGACTTTTGTTCATGAGTTGAATTAGAACTGTTTGAGCAAGGTTGCAAAGTTTGGTCAACATCCCATGTTTCCATTTGCTTAATGAAGCAATTTAAGCAAAATGTAACTTGTCATTTCATGTGACTTTTTGGCTCCAAACTTCATGAAACCTTTCTAATAGTCAATGTAGATGGAAATGGATGTGAGGCACATGAAAGGGGCACTTTTAACATTACTCCGGCATACCTCTAAAAAGGGTCAACATAGAAGCAAAGGTGTGTTGTCCAAGTTTAAGTTGGGGCTCATTCTTAGAGAGTTGATCCCAACACCTTTGTAACCACTTATAAGTTTGAACTAGAGGTCTTGATTACCACTAAACCTGTCATGTTGGAGCTCAAACCCACTACTTAACTGGTGACCAATACCTGGGGTGTTACATGCTAAGGGGGAAAAGGAAACAGTTTCGGTCTCTCTCAATCCGTATGCCATTGCAATTGTCGGCAACTGAAGAGATGGTGGAATGGGAGGAGAAAGGAAAGGAGTGGTGGTCTACTTCTTCCTGTCCCCACTCCATGGCAAAAGATAGGGCATCAGAAAGGAGCAACACACAAGGGAACACAAATGCCTAAATCCACTCGTAGGGTACCTTGACCCACGTGCACTAAATGGCACCAAGACACCCCTAGGGTCTTAGCGGTGCAATTGTCACCGCGAGATCCTAGAGAGTGCTAAGGTCTAAAATAGGTACAAGCATACAAGGGTTCGGGCGTGAAGAGCCAAAAGAAAGGGGCAGGGATTCACCTTCCTTTGATCCACTCGCCATAGAAGCCAATGGGAATTAAAGGTAAGCAATCAAAAGAGCAACAAACAAACACTAAGGGACACAAACAAACAAACTGGGGACTTTTGGTTCCACGGCACTTCAATTGACATGCCATGGTGATAGACATGAACCAAAGAAATTGGAACAAGAAGATCAATCCACATCTTACTAGATCGACGGGAGATTGATATATAGGGGGAGAGAGAAGAGAGAAAGATGGTCTCCGCATTCCGTTGACCAACACACCATGGGAAATGGGCGAGGGTTGAAAGAATAGAGACACAAAACACTGTGGACTCTCAATCCACACCCACTCGTAGTGCTCCATGACCTAGGTGCAACTAAATCGGCACAAGGCTATTCCCATGGTCCATAGCTATGCGGTTGTCAATGCGAGAACCAAGGAAATGCCATGGTCTAGGTGGCACAAGCAAATGAGGTGGATAGGAAGGAACAAAAGAGCAAAAGAGAGGTAGAGCCTGATGGTCATGGCGAGGCAAACCCGTAGCCACAGGCTATACCTAACGAGTTGCCTTCCATAGTTCTGTAGTCGTCATCCCCTAATCCTCGCACTCGTGATGGTGCGGGTAAGAACCGCGTCGATATCGGCATCAAGTCCCAAATAGCCTCGTCTTAGGGCCAAGGATAGGAGATAACGCTCATAGATCGATGGAGACAACTAAAACGTGAGAGAACAAGTCACACTTGGCATCATGGCTATGGCATGACAAACCCATGACCAAAATGGTCAAACAAACTACAATTCCCTTGATGGGCTTGAAGGCACGGTCCATAGACAAACAACACAAAAATGCAAGAGAACAAGAACTAAACCGACACAACAACCGCTAAGTGGAGTAAAACATTCCATAGCATAGGGGATAGATAGATTGGTGGATAGACCGGTGCAAAGGCATGGCACAAGCATGCATAGATATTGATATCATATAGATGATCATGAATCAAGTATGGAAGAGCAAGTAAATGTAAATTAGGAGTTTTTCCGACATCGAGAACGACATTGACTAGGTTCAAAGGGTCGACCTTGGAGTTGGAGGGCTGCAGCGGCACATTCTAGCGAACTATAGCTAACTGCAGCTTGCTGTGGCTGGCCTACGGTAAGCTTGAGGTCGCCGGGGCTAGCTAGAGGCAGCCGGGGCTTGATGGTTGTGGCCGTGAATGTCTCGAAGGTGGCCGCTGCATGCTGGACGCGGCTCCGGTCCTCCGACGGTGGCTGCTGGTCCTGCCAGCTAGCTCGCAGGCCGAGCGGTGATGGGAAAGGTGCTTCAGCAAGGTGTTGGGTCACCAGGGCATTGCTAGATGGTGAGGACGGGGCAGGGCTCGCCATGGTCGAGGAAAAGTGGAGGTGTCGCCTCCCTATGGCTGTGAAAACCATGGCACGAGAGGGCGGTGTCAGCCATGAACAGTGACAGAAAAGGAAAAGGAGGAAGCTTTGACTGCTGGTGAGGAAGGGAAAAGCGAGAGCTTGGGCGTGGATGCTCACCGGTGGCAGAGGATGAGCTCGGCGGTGGTGTGGTGGTGTTGCGGGCTGGTGTAGGAGCCCAACGTGGTGGAGATGGACTGGCACGGTCACAACAAGGATGACGCAGAGGAGGAGGCAGAGCATGACGTGGATGCAGCGAGGCCTGTGTCACAGTCTTTGTGCTTGGCAAGGAGCAATGGCTCGGTGTTGGGGTGCTTTGTGAGGATGAGTTCATTGGCACGATGAGGATGGAGCTGGGGCGTGGCGTGGTCGGCGTCCATGGATCCCATCGATGTGCGAACAGAGGAGGAGGCAGTGTTGCGGGGCTTGGCAAAGGGGTTTGAGGTGAGGCACATGATGATGATGGTGTAGAGGCGAGGTGGAGCCCGGTGTCATGGCGGTGGTGTTCGACAGCGCATGGCTGTGGCTCTGGCGGGCTATGGCTTGGCGAAGCGGATAAGCCGGTGAGGTGGTCACAGTGAGCTTGAGGCGGTGGTGCTAGACGAGGCAAGGAAGAGGATCTCATATGGGTAGTGGTGGCATGACATTGCGACATGGCAGGGCATGGAGGCGAGCAAGGTAGTCATGACGAGCTTGGTGGTGTAGCTAGCACGGGCTAGTGGTGGGGTGGGTGGCACGGTGGCTGGCTACGGTCATGGCGGCGGGTGGAGCTATGGCCATGGCTGGCTTAAGGTTTGGCGTCGTGAGAGGGAGGAAGGGAAGCGGAGGAGTGCAGCGGCGGATTGGGGAATGGAGCAGAGGAGCGATGGTGGCTGCTCCATTTATAGAAGGTGGCTAGGGTTAGGGTTGGTTGTGCGGCTCTTGTGGACAACGGCGACCCTCGAAAGGCATGCTAGGGATGCATGGTGGTCATATGTCGGTGCATAGTATGGACATCGAGGCGAGCACGGCGCGGCGTGTGAGATGCGGCAGCGATGCGGTGGCGTCTAGGGACCAGGAGCGCATCTGAGGAGCGACGTGGATGCGCCTAGGGTTTGGGCGCAGGGGAGCACGATGGCTTAGGCCTGCATGGGCTTGCTACTGGGCCTGCGGGGGCCCATGAGAGTGGCACTACGGGGGCCGGCGTGGGTTAGTAGGCCGTGGCACTATGCTGCTAGGCCAGCGGGGATGGAGGCAAGGTGGGCCAATGGCTTGCGAGCATGCGCGCACGTGGGCTAGAGGCGAGGAGCTGGGCGCTGGCGCAGGATGGGCCAGAGCGCAAGCTAGGCCGAGTGGAGGAGGAAAAGGCCAGATGGGCCTGGCGGTGGAGGATAAGGAAGAGAGGGATGGAGGGCTACTTAGGCTAGATGGGAAAAAAGGTAAAAGGAATTTTCGTTTTTAAGATTAAGGAACTTTTAGATGGAATTCAAAAGGATTGGAGATGAATTGCTACGGATTTGTGCACTCCAAACTCCAAACAAAACTCACAACCCAAAACCAACTCAAGGTCAAGGAACACACCTACAATCAATTCTATATGAGTGCAACAATTTATTAGCAACTCTTCTAGGTTTGACTTATGTTTGACATAGAGACTACATGATCCACATATTGCAAAAAAAAAATTTAAAAAGCTTGCATTTTTGGTTGCACAAAAACCGGGGTTGTTATAGTCCTTCCCCCTCACAAGAATCTTGTCCCTGAGATTAAGGTGTTGCTCGGTAGGTGAAGAGGTAGGGGTGCTGCTTGCGAAGCCCTTCTGCTTCTCCTTCGATGTGGTTGCTCCACAAGACCTTGTAGAAGAAATGGCCATCCTTCTAGTTTCTATGGCAGCTTGATCCAAAAATCTTCAAGAGGTGCTCAAGATACCCAAGCAGTTCTGTCATACCCAAGGCTTCTATCTACACTTGCTCTTCGGCTTCTTTTATCACTTCTGGTCCAAGAACTACCTTTCTCCGGCTTCTAATCTCATAAGCGGTGTCATGCTTGATAGCTGTTGTTGTAAGGGAACTCAGCGAAGGATAGGCTCTTCTCCTATTCTGATTCATAAGTTAAGATTCACACTCTAAGTAGGTCTCCCACAATCTGATTCACTCTTCAGTGTGAACCGAGAAAAGAAGATGTGATCTCAGTTTCCAAGTTCTTCCCAAGAATAAAATAAGTCACTTGGTCCAACGATTGACTATGACCAATATCGAGTTGTTTTCCCTTTTCGGGAGCGGGGTAAGCTAACTATAATGTCCATACCAACTGTAATGTTCATAAGAGATGCCAGCTGTATTGTTCATGCTGATATCTACCTATGTCCTTAGAGGAATGTCCAAGACTGGAGGTAATCCGTTGGTTCTCTGGTGTTTAGCCTTCACTTCTTTATCAAATGTCATATCTAGCCACATAGGTTGGAGTAACGTGTTTTTCTGACAAGATGGCCTCTTGGATTTGCTGATCTTGTGGAGTACATAATTGATTCTTCGATCACAAGGTGTCTCATGCATCGATCCGGTAATTCTAGAGCTTTTCCCCTGGCATAAGTGTCTTGACCTTCTCGAATCTTCCAGTATAATTTAAGTGCTTCTCTGACCACCTCTTCTAAGGTGTATGTGACTAGTATCATCTGCTTCTCCAACCATTCAGGTAACTTAGGTGATCGCTTGTGGCAACCAAGGTGTTCCAATAGTTCTTCCTATTTAGGCCATTTGCTTCAATATGGGCTTTTCCTGGATGGTAATGAATCCCTAGTTCATAGTCCTTAATCAATTCTATCCATCGGTGTTGTGTCTTATGTTCAGCTCATATTGCATGAAGGAATACTTGAGGCTCTTGTGATCGGTGTGGAGGTCGCACTTGTTGATCATTAGGTAGTGTCTCCACATCTTAAGGGCATGAACAACTGTAGCTAACTCAGGGTCATGCATGGGGCAGTTCTTCTCAGGATTTCTCAACTATTGTGAAGCATAAGCAGTCACTTGATCATTCTGCATAAATAGACTTCATAAATCTTGCTTGCAAGCATTGCGATATACCATGAAATTCTGATAACTATCGGGTGAGGTTGGTGACAATATCTAGCTATTCCAAGAAGACTTCTGATATCAGTAACATTCTATGTCTGCTTCTGTTCTACTAACTGCTTCAATCCTAGATGGATCCATTGAAAATTCCATCTGCGGTCATCACATACGAGCTCTTTTTAAAACAAGAATTCCCACTTCTAGAACTTGGTATACAACTAAACCAACCTTAGCTTCACTAGCACAACTCTAAAATACTTCTCAGGATCTTCTATTTCTGAATGGGTTAGGATGTTGTCAAAATTGTGACAAATTTGTCTAGCTCTTCACTTTGAAGGTCTTGTTCAATTTAATTATGAAGTATGCGGACACACTAGTCAATCCGAAGCAACAACTATGAACTCATTGTCTGGATCAAAGGGCTTTCCTGGCAACTCATCTAGAGAGACACTCAGATTCTTGCCATCAATAGGCACATCCTGTAGAGTCTTCTCTGTCAAGTCATGAGGTTCATCTTTCTCTGCCTCACCTAGTGATGTGTATCATCACTCTGCACTAAAAAACTTGAGGGTGCTTTGTCTACCAAATTGAGGGAAGGAGGGTCTAGGGTTTGATCTCTTATCCCCATTCCAAGAATCATATCAATATCTCCCTCAAACTCTCGAACTGTCAGGCCTGCTAGTCATATATTCTACTCTCTAGAGTCTTGCTGATTTGTAGACCAAGGTGCAAATGGCATCTTCAAGGTGTGAGCTAGTGATGATTGATTTGCTTCATCATTTAATCAGAAGGGACTATTGCTGCAAGAACTTCGAAGAGATGTGGGTGTAGGTGACTCCTTCCATGTTTATCTTTCCAACTCAACTTCAGGGAAGTCTTCCATTGCATTCTTGATGGCGGCATGGTTAAGTCTTCTATGATATTCGAGGGATGTGACCAGCATGCTTCGAGCTGATGTCGATCTGTTCTTAGGTAGCCCTAGATGAATAGATGTTTTGATGTTGAGAGCATACTTTGTCCTTATGTCCAATCTGGTGACGTGCGTAGCAACTTCAATCACCTTCTTCTTCATCATCATCATCAATTTTGCTAAGTTTAGACCTCCTCTTACTCTTATTTGCACTTGTCTAATTTCTAGTACATAGTTATTCTTGAGGCTCATTGTGGTGGCATACAGGTAACTTGAGTTGGAGATACGAAGCTACCACAACTCTAAAGCCTATAAGGGCTTGAATTCTCAAGATTCAGCTGAGGCCTCTGTCTCTTCTCATTATGGGGTGCTTCTTTCTTTAGCGTATTCTGCTTAGGATCCATTTCCACGAAAGCAACTACGTTGATTTGCTTCTTTGGAGTCAGGCAATCAGGAGCGACAAGAACGCTTTGCAAGTCTTAGGGAAGAACTTTCACATAGCAGTGCTTCCTTTGCCTCTCAATTGCTGTGTACTCAGGCACATATCTCAGTTTGGTGGTGTAATCTTGTCTTGACATGATATTCATTTGCATTTCCCTGAATCCTTCTGTCTTTGCTTCCATCATTCTCTCCATGAGGTGGTACTTGCTTGTGCAAACTCTATCCATCCAATGTTGGTGGGGTCAGGGTGGTTAGTACAAAAGCAATCCTACTATGAGTTCACACTGACTCTGAGTTAGGAGGTGGCAACGTTCAGATTTTCCTTGTCAGTGCATTTCTCTAGATCAAGCCTTCCACTAATTTCACATAATTAGTCCTATTATTGGACTGGGTTATCAACATTGTCAAAAAAGGGTTTAGCTTGTAGAACTTCTTGAACTTTTTGCTGAAAGACTTCACAGGATGGCTCAGGTGCTTAAGCATTGGAAACTCCCAGCAAGATACAAGTCTGATGAATTGTAGTTGTTGTCAGATCGGGTGCCTCTGGGGTCTCTATTCCAAGACTCTAGTTAGGCTCTAGGTGTATCCAAGTTTCATTCCTAGGCGATGTTCTGCGGCATTTGAGATTCACATTAGGGCCATGGGTGTCCAGAATTGCACCAGGGTCACTATAAATCTAACTCTCCAAGCTAAGGCTACTGATATATTGTCTAGCTCATCTGGCTCAACCCTTCTTGTTTTTTGGCTTGATACTCTTCTTAGGATTGACATCCGATCAACAAAGGGCAAGGTAGGCTTGGGTTGGCCAAGGTCCAGAGTCTTACTCGCATAAGACAACTTCTATAGCCTACACTCAGACATTAAGAAGCACAAGAAGCACAACACCACAAGATACAGGCAATCATATAGCATTACAACTCCAACATGCATAGTGTTGACTTAAGCTGACTCCCAGTCCTTCAAAGTCTCA
The DNA here is from genome assembly GCA_904845875.1 of Miscanthus lutarioriparius. NCBI lineage: Eukaryota > Viridiplantae > Streptophyta > Magnoliopsida > Poales > Poaceae > Miscanthus > Miscanthus lutarioriparius. The sequence goes on from CAJGYO010000015.1 coordinate 29,552,229, forward strand.
CACATCTACCGATATAGCATGGGCAGTAATGGGGAAGGTTCTCTACAAGTCAACTTTCTACAATAGGGGGCTCAATTATCATTAGAACTCAAGGTGGAGAGGGAAACAAGTGTTAGCACCTATAGTTCTACAACAGACAGGATGGTTCGCTTCTATACTAGTGTTTGGTACTAAAGGTCGCATCCTAGGGTCAAGTATAGCTCTAATACCAACTAGAATGATCCTGATTTTCCAGGGAAAATCCACAAATATGAATTATAATGTGATAGTCCAGGAGATCGAGCCATCACATTATCAAATAACAGTTGGTACCCTAGTTCATACATAGCAAAAGTACAAGTTTACATGGTATTACAACACTTGGTTATGCACCTAAATACATCGTTATACTAGCAGAAACGCACACAGGGCTTCATCAGAGTAGATGTGGCGCGTCGGTGGGTGAAGGCTCCTCCTTAACAGACCATCATCAGAGTCAATGTGGAGCATCGATAGGTGAAGGCACCTCCTTCACGAGCAATCATCAGAGTAGGCGTAGAGCAACAACGGGCATAGACTTCATCTTCATCTCCTCAACCAAACTTGAGCGTAGGCATGAGGCCATCTAATCCTTCTAATCTTTGTTGTCTTCATCATAGATGACATCCAAAACCTGCCAAATATCTTTTAGTATGATTTGTACTGGCCACTTGCTCCCACCCCATGCTTTGCGTATGCTTTGTGGTAAGTGGAATGCAAGGGTAGAGCAAAAGGCCTATACATGGTTGCAGGTTTCCTATACAAGTTCATCCATATTTAATAATAGTTCATCAAGTTTTAACCCATCTAATCCACACGTTCACCCATCCCATCACACACATCTCACCACACTCTCACTCTTTAGGAGGCAAGGACGACTCCCACTCATACCTTGCCTCAACGGCCCAAGCCAGAAACCAACACTAAACCCAGGGGGAGAAGAAGAAAGGACACCTCTCACTAATCAAGGGAAGCGTAGGTCATAGGAATGTCCATATCCAAGGACGCGGCTATACGTATAGATCGATCAACTCTGTAGAGTGTGTATACGTGTAACCACAAGATCACCATCATCGGTAGTGCACCCCTGCCTAGGTCGATACCGGGCTACCTTCCAACCGGTGCGATGCCACCCTACCACTCAGCCCTGGGCCACCCCGGAGTCCACCGAAACACTGAGACTGTGAGACATAGTATTGGGCCCTAGAGGTCACTGTGCTGTCTTAGGAGGGTGTGGGCCATACACTCGTACCTTCCTACGCTATCCACTTCCAACCTAGTAGTAGTGGCACCGTCCTAACTGATCAGGATCTGTCCCTTGCCCATTTAGGAACTAGGGGCATGCACGTGGGATCCTATGATCCGGTTCTCTCAACATACCAGTCCTTAGGGGGATCGGACATGATATGTTTGTCGACAAGAAATTTCATCCCATGCCCAGGCACACGAGCAAGCCAAAAGGGTCCGCTCGATGGAGCTAGAGATCCGCCTAGCTTCAACGCAGGGATTATCGATCCTGCGCACTCCTCCCGAGACATGCCAGTCAATTTGACCCTACAATTGACAAGGAGAGAAAGCTAATTAGTAATTTAAGGCAGAACATGCCGATGTTGCCAGACAGTCCCGAATGTGCAGCTCTGAGAGCCAATGTGGAAGGAGATCGACTAAATAGCCGATTCCAGCATACTCATAAGAATAAATCAGTTAAAGCTCATGGAGTTATAGAAGGAAAATCGGTTATCATTCAGGATGAATATCGTTATTTAGACAAATGTTAGTCAAGGGCAATAGGATGTCAACACTAATTAGTTTATGCTAAGCCAATGACTGCAAGTAAACGAATCCCTTTTTATATGAAAATTCAGCCCATCATCATTTAACCATTTAATAGAGATAAATCTATGAACATGTTAGATCTCATCTATCGCTATGACCAGTGGGGCATGAGGCAGAATCATGCAGGCCATAGAAACAACAATAAATTCAATGACCCTAACTTATTACTAATACCAGTGGGGCATGAGGCAAAATTATGCAGGCCGTAATACAATAATAAGATCATGAGGATAACACATCTTTCAACCTATCTTTACTTCAACGGTCTCATGACGTGAACTGCATATGTGAAAACACTTGATATCGGCTAAAATAGCCGATTCAGACATAACGAACAATTAAGGTCATGCCCTATCAGGAATAGATCTACCAAATAACGATCCCCACTCCACGGTGCTAATAGTGGGGTGTGAGGCAGAATCACACAGGCCATGATAACAGGCCATGGAACGGTTTTCGTTAGCCAATAGATCTATTCAAGACCGGACATGCCTTAACCGCACACTATGCACGATCAAGATTGACATAAAACAGTCGATAAAACATAACTCATCATTTAAGGTGCAGATTAGATCAGTTTAGATTAATAAACGATGGGTTAAACAGGATATAAGGCCGATCTAGATCAATCCCAATCGGGCGAAGTGATATTGCTGTAATTAAATAAATAATGAAAGCAATAAGCAATATCGGTAACTTAATGAATCTATCTGAAGGACGCCACCCTTAGATAGAGCCGATAACTTGACCTTAATCTAGTTCGAGCAGTGGAGGTCGACCGGATCGATGCAGCCTTACTTGAACTAAACAAGAGTCGATAACTAGCTTATACCATAGTCGTAGTGGAGGTCGACCGGATCAATGCAGCCGTACGAACAGAAGTATAAGCCATGACGGTACTTACAAACAAGCCGAAGGTCGGTCGGACTGATGCAGTCCTACTTGCTGAAGAACTCACCGAGATCTACTCTACTCCTACTCCTAAGGGGTGGCCGGAGCCAAAAAAAGTAACTTGTATTTGATTGATTGTGTGTTCTTTTACAATAGCCGGGGTCCAATATTTATACCCGAAGCCTAAACATGAATCCTACTCGAGCACAACTCATTACAATCTTCGGCATAGAAGAAAACATTCCTAATTTAAGATAACTTGGACCCTAATCTTTCCCTTTTTGTAGAGTCCGATATGTAGTTTCCTGGCGCCAATCGTAGCTCATCATCGTTATCTGCTAATGTCATCCAATGAGATCCGATTCTAGAGTCGTATCTGAATCAGCTGATATTGATCCTCTTACAATCGATTCCTTGATTGGCATAATCTTGGAAGCCTTAGAATTCACGCGTTCTTCTCCCAAATTTTGGTGTAAACACATGCCCCCAATTTTGGGATAAAAGTGATTTTATTCCAAAATTCCTATTTATCCGTTTACCACACCACAACAGTTCTATTCCGAGATATACGCATGATTCCTGACTTCCTGGCCCGAGTTTTATATAATATCCCAACAGTACCTCTTCCAACTCACTCGGCCTATTTGCTTTTCCCCTTTTCCTTCAGCAAATCTTAATATCTGACGCCGTCATCACCAAGGCCTCAAACCCTAGCAAATCCTCTGTCTTATCAAGCCGTTATTCAAGCGTTCTTCGCAGATTCAAATCTACCTTGGCTTTAATGGCGACCAGCGACCACATCCCTGAGGTATGCCTTCCAAGTTTCCCATTCTCCAAGTACCGGTTGCTACCCTGTATTTCTTTTTTCCTTAAATTTATTTCATCCAATTTCTAGGAAATAAGGAATGAAATCTTGTTTCCATCAGCTGTTGCTTCCAATGTTTATTTTCTTGGGCCTATGGGTGATCCCGATCCATCTGATTTCATCCATCAAGAAACCAACCAAATCCCCTTCAAACAGTCAGTAGTGGATTTGTCCTCTTGGAATACCAAAACTCCCTTCAGAAATTGGCCCAAAATGCCTAAGGGATGGAGAAATTGGTTCCGTAGGGTGTAAGAAAAAGGGTGGAGATTGTGAGCTTTATGATTTGGATCAATGCTTGACACTCTCGTTGTCTGGGACGGAGAGGAATGATTCACTCTTGATTTCCGCATCTTATTTTTGGTCCAATACCCTTAATGCCTTTGTATTTGGTCACGGTCCAATGATCATCACTCTGGCCGATGTTTACATGTTGACCGGCCTTAGAATTACTAGATCAATGCAGCCTTATGAGTACTTGAGTGTCGGATCCAAGAAATTAGCCAAGATATCAGACTGCACAGGATGGGCCAGTTACATTCTAAACCATATTGGAGACGAATCAAATGTTAGTGAAAGGGAATATGTAGTCTTTCTGAACATGTGGCTTGAGAGATTCATCTTCTGTGCGTCATCTTGTGGCCCAACTTATATTCATAAACTCATGGCTGAGCATCTAGCAGTAGGCAAGGACATCCCTCTCGGAAAGTATCTGTTAGGAGCCGCTTATCATCTGATGTACCAGGTAGCTGCCCAATTACTGAAGAATGAACCAGTGCATGCTATTAGCGGCCCCTGGTGGTTGATAGAACTGTGGCTTAACCTGTACATGCACAAGATTGTAAGGCTTGATCTCAGAAACCTGAGTTTCCCTTCCTCCAACTTTGATGAGGAATATAGAGGCGAAGAAGGAAGAACCCATCAGTGTACAAGCTATGGTGAGGCTGCATCGGCCATAACAATCGATATTGACATTGGCCATCTCTTCAAAAAAATTTATAGAGGGTTTGATGCAGACATCCTAACTTGGCTGCCATACGATGAGGATGAAAACAATGAGTTGATCTTCCCATTCAAATTTTGATTTGAATCAGGCTGCTCGGATGAGACGGCGGCTGTAGTCTTCAATTCCTTTATCAAGCCCTACATCCTTCCAGTCGAATTTCATCATGGTCATGGCAAAATGGCCATAGGTTCCTTCCTCCCAGGCAACCTTCCAACCTATGAATTCTACAACCCCTCTTTTATAGCTCGTCAGTTTGGTTTTGGTCAATTGCTTCCTCAACTTTTCTTCAAGGATATACTGAGGCCCAGAGAGGATATTAGTGAAGTACTGGAAGTCTCCAGAGTTTTCCAATTGGTGTCAGATCTTTCTTCCCTTTGCTTGCATGACTGGATCAGAGTCAGCTTCTCTTCCACTCTCTTTGACTCTTGGTGGCAAGAATGACACTCTCATCTTTTCTGTGGGTTGGTCCACCCTTTGTGTATAGCTCTGGATGGGGAATTTGCTTCTGACAGAGAGGTAACTTGCCATTTCTTTTTAAGAAAACTGCTCAACAAATTCCTCTGCCAACTGTTCTAATCGACCTTTTCAGGATGCTGAATTTGATCCTTCGAGCTTGGATAGGAAGGGGCATCTTATAGATTATCAGCCACCATGCCCAGTTTCAAGAATGGGATCAACCGTACCTTCATTGAAGAAATTGATGAAAACTCATGCTGCCCCTACCATCGTAACATATCAATCTTCAAAGCGCAAGGTGGCTCAAGGGATGACCCGGAAAACCACTACTGGAAAAAGACTCCATAGGATGAGACCATCAGCTGCCAGGTAAACAATCCATGTTCTTCTTGAACCGATATTCAATCTTTTAATCTCGTTCCTTCACAGTTATTGAGTATTACGTTCCAATCTGCTCTTGGTGCGGTACTACTATCCCAAGCGTTTGATTCAGCACCAGTTGAACCCCTATCGGCTGATCCTCAAAAGGAGCCAATTTGGGTTGAAATAACCGATGCCTCCACAATAGCAGAGAACGTGAGTTTTATCCTTGACGCTCGTCGAAGTATCTTTCTTCAACTTCTTGATTTACTTAGTTTTTTCATCCTTCATCTGACTTCTTACCATGCCAGATACTTCCTGAGGAAACATCCATGTAAGAGCAGGACCCTGACAGCCTACTTAATGATCCTGCCGGTGTTGAGGGTGATCCTATTTCTATCGACACTCAGATTGTTGATTCCCCAGTTCAGCATATAACTGATGGTAAGGAAGTTATATGTTCAATTTATTTTCTCTACAAAAAGATGAGCTAAGAATCTTTCCTGATGTTTGCAGATGTTAATGTTGCGAGTCCAGAGCCGATTCAACCAGACATCACCAATGCATCATCAGCTGTCCCTTCTCCTCAAATATAGGCTATCACAGAAAAGGTATTGCGTTCATCTTGCCATTCATTTTGTCATAAACTGATCCAATCCTCTTAATCAAGATTCTCTTAAATGTAGGCATTCAATCTTCTAGCCATGAGCTACTCTTTAAATGTTGTGGAGTATCTTGATGAAGATGAAATCAGTTCGTCAGCCACCTCCTCCAAGGAAGCCTTGCTAGAAGAGACAAAAAATAAACTAAGAGATGTTCTGCCAATGTTTGAGAAGAATATAGCCGATTTGGTCCAAGACACTGATCCAATGCATAGAGTCTTCTTGGCCATTAAGGGTAATCCATCCCCAGCTCTCTCCAGAGTCTTATCTCCTTTATCTATCTTTGAAGATCAGGTCCTGAAGGTGAAACAGGCTCAGAGGAATCTGTTTGATCGTGAAACTTTATTGGCCAAGGGGAACTCTAACATGCAAGAGGCTAAAGAGCTAACACAATTGATTGATCATTTGAAGAATTCCTCACTCAGTATCGACCTAGAATTGTCTCAATTAGAAGCCAGGCGTGCGGAACTTGAGAAGGAGCTAGAAAATATGAAGGCTGCCATTGATCGTCATAAGTCCACCCTGGCTCAAATACCTAATGCCATTCAACAAAAGAAACATGAACTGCTGGCCAAAGTTAGAGAAGGCAGAGCCATCCGAAGTAGCCTCAAGAGCATTCCTGGATCAGCCGAAGAAGATAAACAACAGATCACAGAAGTTGATGCTATTCGGCTAGAAGTGTTGAAAGAGATCTAGGATGTTCTAGACTTGTAATTTATGTACCAACATATGTCTTATGTAGAACCAATGGCAACCATACTTTCCGTTGTCTCGCTGTGTTTCTTTGTTTCGGCTAAAGAGCCGATTTGAAAATAGCCGATTCCAAACTTCCATCCTTAATCCAATTAAGTCTGAAAACACGGCCTTTATTATTAAGAGGACCCTTCAATCTTCTGTCCTTAGTCACCCAGCGCCGTATTCTCTTCGGTATTAGTGAGGTGGCGCTTCACCTTCTATTAATCGCGGTTGCCTTTTGCTTGTCCCGAGGCATCCACCTCTTCGCTCCGTGGCTTCAAGTACTAGACGAGGGCTCCAGCCTCGAACACATCTACACTTGCAACTGCTCCTATTCCTTTGCACTCCTCCACCCCCACAAACTCTATAGCATCCTTTTCCCCTTCTTGTAGATCCAATGGTCAGCAAGGATGGCCAAGGCAAGCGTGTAGCGTAAGAGATTCCAAAGGAAAACATGCCAGTGAGCCAACACCTCCGACGCATGAGGTGAGATCAACATCTTCTGTTTGTGATGATGAACTCTTCTGATTTGTCTATAGATTCATTTTGAACGATAGTCTTCATCCTCTTCCCAGGGCCGGTGAGCCCTCTAATGCTGCATCTTCTGCGTTGGCCTCATCATCGGATTCTTCCGACTCCTACAACGGCGACGACGCCCGACGTTTTCTCTGAGAGTGGAGGGCGGCTTAGAACCGCTATTCCGAGGCAACTCAGGAAAATGGCTAGCTCGAGATCCACCTCGGGGTCTCTCAGGCTGCTCTTCATGCGGCCGAGGAGGAGGCTAGTGCCGTTCAAGCGCGGCTGGCCGAGTCTAACGCCACGGTGGCGGGTAAGACAAACTTTAGGAACGCCTCTATTCTGATTTCCCCTATCTTTATCTTGATAGTTTTTCTATTTTCTATGATTGTCAGCCCTGACAGTATAGTTGGAGTCCCTCCAACTGGCGGTGAACGCGGCCGTGGATGATGTTAAAGCTAGGGGCTCCCTAATCAACGCTCGCCTCCATGACATTTCGACCCATGTTTAGGAGATCGCCCTTCATGGCGTTCGCCATGGCGCATCGATGACGCTGACCGCGGTGCAAGTCTAGACCAGGTACGAGCTCCATGCCATGGAGACTGGTTTCCCAATGGGCGATGGCCCTGAGGAGCATGAGGATCTGCTCAAAGAGTTTGTTGTCGCGGCCAAGGCCATTGTGGACATCACATCTGCTCAGGATGTGGTGAACAAGGTCTTTGATTAGTTTGTACTTAGGGCGAATTAATGGACAAAGTCTCTTGCTCTTTCCACGAACATGTCTCAGTGCAATGCTCTTGTATACGTCATGACTGTCTTTGTTTTTGTTTTTGCTCTATAGGCGATACGTATCGTATTGGCTTTCACTTCTTCAAAGGTTTTCATTTTTTGAACTAGAGGCGATACATTTCTGGTACCGGCTATTAGAGCTGATGACTAAATGAATTAGCTATCAAGCATTGATCAAATGCTAGGATAATAGCCCTTCAAATATTTTTCATCGATTGCTATTGACAGGCTACACCAGAATTTTTTAGACCAACGGTTAAACAATCGATCAATCTAGGCCAAGCATCTCATTAAGTGAAACAAAACTTCCTTTAACAGATCTGTTAACTCTAGATTGCACTTATGATTCGACTTAGCGTTCACATACGTCGGCCTAAGCCTATCTCCAGGACCAATGCTTACTCCCCTTAATCCAACGGTCGACGCGAAGCCATGATTATTTATCAAAACAAACTCTCAGAGCCAATTTCTTAGATCGGCTGTTGGCCTTGATTACTGATCTCAATGAAGCCTCCTTCCCATAACTTGCTAGAAAAGTATTCGAAGTCTCCTAGTTCCCAAAAGACTAGATCGACTATTGCGATATTCACAGACTCATCAGCGTGAACCAGCTCGACATCATCTCCATGCCATAGAATCAAACACTGATGCATGGTCGATGGTACACAATAGTTCGCATGAATCCAATCACGACCAAGGAGTAAACTGTATGACCCTTTTCCACCGATGACGAAGAACATGGTGAGCAGAGTCTTACTCCCGATTGTTAGTTCGACGTTCATTGCCCCCAAGTCTTAGATGCATTACCCCAAAGTCCTTAAGCATCATGTCGGTCTCAATCAGATCTCCTAGTCCCTTGCCAAGTTTACAAAAAGTGGTGTAAGGCATGAGATTGACAGAAGCACCTCCGTCCACCAACATTTTGTTCATCGGCTTCCCATCAACAAAACCTTTCACATATAAAGCCTTTAAGTGCCGATGCTTGACTGGTTTATCAAATATAGCCTGCTGTATAACTGTCAACTTGGCAACTATCTCCTCATACTCTGATTCATCAAAATCTAAGTAAACTTCTTGATCTGTTGGAGCTCTGAACTCTGATGGCAACAGGAAAGCCATCTGAATATTAGCCGATGGTTGCCTTTTATCGGCTGCTTGCTTAGCATGCCATACTTGAAGTTTACCAGATGCCTGACCCTGTTCCAACTCTCTATTCCTTAGGCGTTGCACCCTTCTCTTCTGGCTTCTTGTCAAACCTCCTGGACACCATTGGCCTTCCTGCCAAACATATTCTTCTTCATTACTTTCTTCTTCATAATTAGCCCAGTTTTGATCAACAACTCTTTTTCCAAGCCGATTATGAACACTTCCATTTTTTAAGCGCCGATCCATGTTATTATGATGATATGCATCATGAGCATGGATAGACCGGTGATTGGCTTGAGATTGCCTAAACTCCCAATATTGATCGTTGCACTCTGGACAATTATTCCTGGTAGGCAACTTCAAACCTTCATTCTAGCAATGTCTGAAGAAAGGACAATTCCAATGTGATTCAGTTTGCTTTCTTTCATACCTCTCTTTTTCCTGTTGACGCTGGCATTCTTGCTCTTCTAACCAACGCTGATAATCGTTTTCCTTCTACTGCTGCCATTTATTCAATAGAATTCGAGATGTAACCCGCGACTTTGTTGCCCCATCTTTTGGCATTTCTCCCTGCTCATATCGGCTCTTTTGCTTCTCGCGATGTCTTCTAATTTCTCTGTATTCGTCAGCCAATATTTGCATCTCGGAATCGACTGTTCTAGCTTCTCTTGATTTGGTTGATGTCAGGACCTTAGTCTTTCCTTTGAGCAGCCTAGCATCGACCATGTTTTGATCTCCTGGGAAAGGATTATCATCAACTTTCATTTTTTGAGGCGTATCAAATTTGAGTCTTCCTTGCTGAATAGCCCTCTATATATGCTGCCAAAAAATTCTACATTTATTAGTGGAATGAGAAGTAGCATTATGGAACTTATAGAACTTCTTATTCTTCAATTGATCAGGGAGCAACATAACATGATTATCGGGCAACTTGATCTATCCCTTCTCGAGCAAGAAATCAAAGAGCTTGTTTGATTTTGTGACATCAAAGTCATAGCTCTCCTTGACTCCTCTTCCCCAAGGATTTGGCACCATTACTGTCTTCTTGCCCCAATTCCATTCAGTCATGGCAAACTCTTCTTCTTCATCTTCATAGCTGTCATCGACTGAATATGGATTATAAGCTTTGTCCACTGTGGTACTCTTCTGGAATCGGGTATCTCTACGCATACTCTAGAATTGGCTATTGAGCGCCGCCACTCGTTGAGCCAATTGACCCAAGTTGTCAAATTCTTGTCCCAATAGTTTTTCTTTCCATGTTGGCAGCATCCCTTGAATAGCCAAAGCAGCTAGCTAATCATCAGCCAAATTTAATGAGAAGCACAAATTTCTAGTCTCTCGGAACCTCTGAAGAAACTCAGTGCCCGATTCATTAGTTTTCTGCCTTATAGTTGTCAAATCGGTAATCTTCTTTTCTCTAGTCCCAATATAAAAATATGTATGAAATTTCTTTTCTAGGTCAGCCTAATTGGCAATGGAGTTGACTGGCAGTGATGAAAACCAAGTGAAGGCTGGCCCTGACAGGGACAAGGAGAAGAAACGAACTCAATGGGCCTCCTCAACGGATGCTTTGCCCAACTGTGTAAGATACCGACTGACATGTTCTATTGTGCTTGTGCTGTCTTGGCCAGTGAACTTAGCAAACTTTGGGAGCCTGTAATTTGTAGGAAGAGCGACCAAATCATACCATTCTGGATATGGGCGTTTGTATGAGAAGGTCAGCCCTTTTGGCTTCAGACCGAACTGATTCTTCATCATCTCGATCACCTTTAGCAACAACTCGTCAGCATATGAATTTGGATTTCCTTGCACTTGCTGACCCATCTATGGATTGAAATCCCATGTACCTTGATACCCTAGATTCGGAATCATGTGAAGGGTGTTATAATCTATGCCATAATGATACCCTTGTGGAATCTCTATCTGCTGGGTCCTTTGCTAGTTTGCTGCTTGAAGTCTCTGGTTATAGACATTAGGATCTATATCTCTACGGATCCTTTGAATTGATGGTGCTATTTTTTGATCCGATGATGGTATGTGGATTGATGTGCCAAAATTAATCATCTGGTTCTGACCTTGCCCCGCCGGCTGTTGCACATGCTGCACTGACGATCTAGGATTATATTGTATCTGATTTGTAGTAGCACCTTGAGCTTGCTCAGATGAACTCTGAACTGCCTGGACATCATCATTACCAGCTAGTGCTGCTTCTTGACGGCTGGTACCAGTTTGATTAGTCCCTTGAGTTGACGGATGTGGAATGTTGTAATAAGCCGGTCCAACCTGATCAACTAGAAACCCATGAAACACCATTTTCATGGTGTTATGGAATGTGTTCAAGAAAACTTCATTATGGTTTGATATGGCATCATGAACAGATTTATTTATAGCTTCCATGAAGAAATGTCTGTCTTTAGTTTCATCTGCATCTGTCTGCCCATGCAACAGAACTCTTGGTAGTGGATATTTCTGAACAATTGTATTGTCACGTGTTTTGGTGTAGGACAACAAACTCTTGTTCTGAAATTCTTCTATAGCTTTGCGGATGACATCTTTATCTCCATCAGGTAAGTCTTCGTAAGGTACCATAAGGATGTTATTGTTGTTGTGAGCCGCCATGACGATTGTGGTGTCCCACCGGGCGTGCTAGAACATGTGTCGACATGAAATTTCATCCCGTGCCGAGGCACATGAGCAAGCCAGAAGGGTCCGCTCGATGGAGCTGGAGATCCGCCTAGCTTCAACGCAGGGATTATTGATCCTACGCACTCCTCTCGAGACGTACCAGTCAATTTCACCCTGCAATTGATAAGGAGAGAAAGCTAATCAGTAATTTAAGGCGGAACATGCCGGTGTTGCTAGACAGTCCTGAATGTGCGGCTCTGAGAGCCAATGTGGAAGGAAATCGACTAAATAGCCGATTCCAGCATACTCATAAGAATAAATCAGTTAAAGCTCATGGAGTTATGGAAGGAAAATCGGTTATCATTCAGGATGAATATCGTTATTTAGACAAATGTTAGTCAATGGCAATAGGATGTTAACACTATCAGTTTATGCTAAGCCAATGACTGCAAGTAACCGAACCCCATTTTTATATGAAAATTCAGCCCATCATCATTTAACCATTTAATAGAGATAAATCTATGAACATATTAGATCTCATCTATCGCTATGACTAGTGGGGCATGAGGCAGAATCATGCAGGCCATAGAAACAGCAATAAATTCGATGACCCTAACTTATTACTAATACCAGTGGGGCATGAGGCTGAATTATGCAGGCCGTAATACAATAATAAGATCATTGGGCTAACACATCTTTCAACCTATCTTTACTTCAACGGTCTCATGACGTGAACTGCATATGTGAAAACACTCGATATCGGCTAAAACAGCCGATTCAGACATAGCGCACAATTAAGGTCATGCCCTATCAGGAACATATCTACCAAATAACGATCCCCACTCCACGGTGCTAACGGTGGGGTGTGAGGTAGAATCACACAGGCCGTGATAACAGGCCATGGAACGGTTTTCATTAGCCAATAGATCTATTCAAGACCGGACATGCCTTAACCGCACACTATGCACGATCAAGATTGACATAAAATAGTCAACAAAACATAACTCATCGTTTAAGGTGCAGATTAGATCAGTTTAGATTAATAAACGATGGGTTAAACAGGATATAAGGCCAATCTAGATCAATCCTAATTGGGTGAAGTGGTATTGCTATAATTAAATAAATAATAAAAGCAATAAGCAATATTGGTAACTTAATGAATCTATCCGAAGGACGCCACCCTTAGATAGAGCCGATAACTTGACCTTAATCTAGTTCGAGCAGTGGAAGTCGACCAGATCGATGCAGCCTTACTTGAACTAAACAAGAGTCGATAACTAGCTTATACTAGAGTCGTAGTGGAGGTCGATCGGATCGATGCAGCCGTACGAACAGAAGTATAAGCCATGTCAGTACTTATAGACAAGTTGGAGGTCGGCCATACCGATGCAGTCCTGCTTGCTGAAGAACTCGCTGAGATCTACTCTACTCCTACTCCTAAGGGGTGGCCGAAGCCGAAAAAAGTAAGTAACTTGTATTTGATTGATTGTGTGTCCTCTTACAATAGCCAGGGTCCAATATTTATACCCAGAGCCTAAACATGAATCCTACTCGAGCACGACTCATTACAATCTTCGGCATAGAAGAAAACATTTCTAATTTAAGATAACTTGGACCCTAATCTTTTCCTTTTTGTAGAGTCCGATATGTAGTTTCCTGGTGCCAACCATAGCTCATCACCGTTATCTGCTGACATCATCCAAAGAGATCCGATTCCAGAGTTGTATCTAAATCAGCTGATATTGATCCTCATGCAATCGATTCCTTGATTGGCATAATCTTGGAAGCCTTCGAATTCCCACGTTCTTCTCCCAAATTTTGGTGTAAACAATCTTCTCAAAAGGGATAACCAACTCCCTATTCCTCGGTGGCACCTCAATCCCTGGGCTTCATCCCACAAAGACACTCCACCCCAGGATCTCCTCATCTCACATGCACCCGCCATAGGTACCTATCATAGGGGATGCCTAGGTTGCACCCCCCGGCAAGACTCGTCCAATGACTCGTCGTAAGATCCTGCCCGATCGACTCAACCCTCACCACACACCCACGATGCACGCCAAAATCTCCCTAAGTTATTACCAGTTTTGGCGGCACCATGTGGCTTAGCCACACAAACAATCCTCCACCAAGCATCACATCACAGATATAATGCATAGTAGAAGCAAGTAGTAAGTAGTATGTGAGCGTCTATCCTAATAGCAGGTGTGCAGGGGTAAAGGTTGCATCAAGGTAATGGCTTTCAAGAAATTCTACCATGCAACCTATCACATATCATTTGCATAAAAGTAAAGCATTAGCAACTACATTATTGCATGTGTAATAGGATTCTATGAGGTTGGGTGGGACATGGCACCTATTGACTGGTCATCTCTAAAATACTTAGTGTACTCGTAGTCATTCTCCTCGAAGTCCTACTGTCATCCAAGCTTTCCTTCTTCGAACAGGTCCAGGTCTGATCACGTTATCCTTGATGCAACTACCTCGATAGAGCGACAAACAAGGCAATAAGCAAACAATACTCTAAAAAGGTTACAAGACTAAGAAAGATCGAACAACACCAAAAGAACTCCAAGAGAAAAGGACTTAGCCCTAGCAGAGGATTTTTGACCCTTGGGACAAAAAGAGGCATAAGAGGTTATTTGCTAAGCATAAGCTTAAGTCATAGCCTAGCCAATACTTCCCGGGTCAATCGTGTTGACCTATATGGCTTCAAGAATAATGGCCTAGACCCTTGCTCATCATAAGCAAACGCCATGGAAAACAAGACTAGCCCTCATGAAGTGAGTCCATATCCTCGGACTTGAAATGGAGAAAGTCGGCTAGACATGTCCATGTTACATCCTCGGTAGAGATGGCAGTCTAAAGGTCGATCGAGTCGACTCGCATAGTTCCGAGAACACGACATAGACCATAGGTTTGCTAACTAGAAGTGATATTTCGGTCTTTGATCCGATCGTCATGGCTAGGATGGGATCGAATAGAGTAGGCTAAGGGGGAAAAGGAAACAATTCTGGTCTCTCTCAATCCATACGACAACCGAATAGATGGTGGAACAGGAGGAGAAAGGAAAGGAGTAGTGGTCTACTTCTTCTAGTCCCCACGCCATGGCAAAAGATGGGGTATCAGAAAGGAGCAACACACAAGGGAACACAAATGCCTAAATCCACTCGTAGGGTACCTTGACCCACGTGCACTAAATGGTACCAAGACACCCCTAGGGTCTTAGCAGTGCGGTTGTCACCATGAGATCCTAGAGAGTGCTAAGGTCTAAAATAGGTACAATCATACAAGGGTTTGGGCACGAATAGCCAAAAGAAAGGGGCAGGGATTCACCTTCCTTTGATCCACTCGCCATAGAAGCCACCAGGAATTAAAGGTAAGGAATCAAAAGAGCAAAAAACAAACACTCAGGGATGCAAACAAACAAACTAGGGACTTTTGGTTCCATGGCACTTAGATCGACATGCCATGGTGATAGACATGAACTAAAGAAATTTGAACAAGAAGATCAATCCACATGTTACTGGATCGACGAGGATTGATATATAGGGGGGAGAGAAGAGAGAAGGATGGTCTCGGCATTCTCTCGACCAACACGCCATTAGAAATGGGCAAGGGTTGAAAGAATAAAGACACAAAACCCCATGGACTCTCGATCCGCACCAACTCATAGTGCTCCACGACCTAGGTGCAACTAAATCGGCATAAGGCTATTCCCATGGTCCATAGCGATGTGGTTGTCACCGCGAGAACCAAGGAAAAGCCATGGTCTAGGTGGCACAAGCACATGAGGTGGATAGGAAGGAACAAAAGAGCAAAAGAGAGGTAGAGCCCGATGGTCATGGCGAGGCAAACCCACGGCCACAGGCTATACCTAACGAGTTGCCTTCCATAGTTTTACAGTTGTCGTCCCCTAATCCTCCCACTCGAGAGGGTGTGGGTAAGAACCACATCGATATCGGCATCGAGTCCCCAATAGCCTCGTCTTAGGGCCGAAGATAGGAGTTAACACTCGTTGTTCGACGGAGACAACTAAAATGTGAGAGAATGAGTCACGCTTGGCATCATGGCTATGCCGGGACAAACCCATGGCCAAAATGGTCAAACAAACTACAATTCCCTCGACCATCTCAAAGGCATGGTCCACAGGCAAACAACACAAACACGCAAGAGAACAAGAACTAAACCGACACAACAACCGCTAAGTGGAGTAACACATTCCATAGCATAGGGGATAGATAGTTAGGTGGATAGACCGGTGCGAAGGCATGGCACAGGCATTAATAGATATTGATATCATATAGATGATCACAAATCAAGTATGGAAGAGCAAGGAAATGTAAATTAGGAGTTTTGCCGATGTCGAGAACGGCATCGACTAGGTTCAAAGGGTCAACCTTGGAGTTGGAGGGCTGCAGCGACACGTTCTAGTGAACTACATCTAGCTGTAGCTTGCTATGGCTAGCCAACTGGAGGTGGCTAGGGCTAGCTAGGGGTGGCTGGGGCTTGTTCATTGTGGTCATGAATGTCCTGGAGGTGGCCGCTGCATGCTGGACATGGCTCCGGTCCTCCGACGGTGGCTGCTAGTCCTGCCAGCTAGCTCGCAGGTCAAGTAGTGATGGGGAAGGTGCTCTGATGTGGTGCTAGGTCGCTAGGGTGCTGCTACACAACAAGGATGGGGCAGGGCTCGCCGTGGTCGAGGAAGAGGGAGGTGTCGTCTCCCTACGGCAGTGAAAACCATGACACGAGGGCCGATGTCAGCCATGAACGGCAACAGAAAAGGAAAAGAAGGAAGCTTTGACTGCTGGTGAGGAAGGGAAAAGCAGAAGCTTGGGTGTGGATGCTCACCGGTGGCAGAGGAGGAGCTCAGCGGCGGCGTGGTGATGGTGTGGGCCGATGTAGGAGCCCGACGTGGTGGAGATGGCCTGGCACGGTCGTGACGAGGACGACGCAGAGCGCGGCATCATGGAGCTTAGCAAGAGGAGGAGGCAGGGCATGACATGTATGTAGCGGGGCCTGCATTGCGGTCTTCTGTGCTTGGTGAGGAGCAACGGCTCGGTGTCGGGGTGCTCGGCAAGGACAAGGTTGCTAGCACGACGAGGACGGAGCATGGGCGTGGCGTGGTTGGCATCCATGGCTCCTATCGAGGCACAGACAGAGGAGGAGGTGGTGTCATAGGGCTTGGCGAAGGGGTTCGAGGCGAGGCACATGATGACGACAATGGAGAGGTGAGGTGGAGCCCGGCGTCGTGGCGGTAGTGTTTGGTAGAGCATGGCCATGGCTCTAGTGGGCTATGGCTTGGCGAAGAGGATAAGCCAGTGAGGTGGTCATGGTGAGCTTGAGGCGATGGTGCTAGATGAGGCGAGGAAGAGGAGCTCATCTGGGTAGTGGTGGCGTGACATCATGGCATGGCGGGGCATGGAGGTGAGCAAGGCAATCACGACGAGCTTGGTGGTGTAGCAGCACAGACGTGGTGGTGGGGTGGGTGGCACAGTGGCCGGCTATGGCCATGATGGCGGGTGGAGCTATGGCCATGTCTGGCTTAAGTTTTGGTGTGAGAGGGAGGAAGGGAAGAGGAGGAGTGTGGCAGCGGATTGGGGAATGGAGCAGAGGAGTGATGGTGGGTACTCCATTTATAGGAGGTGGCTAGGGTTAGGCATGCTAAGGACGCATGGCGGTCATCCATCGGTGCGTAGTATGGATGGCGATGCGGGCACGGCGTGGCCACGTGAGATGCGGTGGCGCCACGATGTCGTCTAGGGAGCGGGACGCGCCTAGGGTTTGGGTGCAGGGGAGCACGGCGGCTCGGGCCTACGTGGGCTCACTACTGGGCCTGTGGGGGCCGGTGAGAGTGGGCCTACAGGGGCCGGCATGGGTTAGCAGGCTATGGCGCTTTGCTGCTAGGCCAACGGGGAGGGTGGCAAGGTGGGCCAGTGGCTTACGAGCTTGCACGCACGTGGGCTGGAGGCGAGGAGCTGGGTGTTGGCGCGCGATGGGCCAGAGCACAAGCTGGGCCGAGTGGAGGAAAAGGCCAGATGGGCCTAGTGGGTGGAAGATAAGAAAGAGAGGGATGGTGGGCTGGTTGGGCTAGATGGGAAAAAAAGGAAATAGGAATTTTCCTTTTTAAGATTAAGGAACTTTTAGATGGAATTCAAAAGGATTGGAGATGAATTGCTACAGATTTGTGCACTCCAAACTCCAAACAAAACTCACAACCCGAAACCAACTCAATGACAAGGCACGCACCTACAATCAATTCTATATGAGTGCAACAATTTATTAGCAACTCTCCTAGGTTTGACTTATGTTTGACATAGAGACTACATGATCCACACATTGCAAAAAAAAAATTAAAAGGCTCACGTTTTTGGTTTTCACAAAAACCTAGGTTGTTGCAGTCCTTCCCCCTCATAGGAATCTCATCCCCAAGATTAAGGTGTTGCTCGGTCGGTGAAGAGGTAGGGGTGCTGCTTCTGAAGTCCTTCTACTTCTCCTTCGATGTGGTTGCTCCACAAGACCTCATAGAAGGAATGATCATCCTTTTGGTTTCTCTGGCAGCTTGATCCAAAAATCTTCATGAGGTGCTCAAGATACCCAAGCAGTTCTGTCATTCCCAAGGCTTCTATCTACACTTGCTCTTCGGCTTATTTTATCACTGCTGGTCCAAGAACTACCTTTCTTCGGCTTCTAATCTCATAAGCGGGGTCATGTTTGATAGCTGTTGTTGTAAGGGAACTCAGCGAAGGATAGGCTCTTCTCCTATTCTAATTCATAAGTTAAGATTCACACTCTAAGTAGGTCTCCTACAATCTGATTCACTCTTCAGTGTGAACCGACAAAAGAAGATGTGATCTCAGTTTCCAAGTTCTTCCCAAGAATAAAATAAGTCACTTGGTCCAACGATTGACTATGACTTATATCGAGTCATTTTCCCTTTCCGAGAGCAGGGTAAGCTGACTATAATGTCCATACCAACTGTAATGTTCATAAGAGATGCTAGCTATATTGTTCATGCTGATATCTACCTATTTCCTTAGAGGAATGTCCAAGGACTAGAGGTAATCCATCGGTTCTCTAGTGTTCAGCCTTCACTTCTTTGGCAAATGTCGTATCTAGCCATATAGGTTGGAGTAATGTGTTTTTCTGACAAGATGGTGTAACAGAACCGACCAAATCATAAGAATGTAAGTACAAAAACAATCACCGAAGTGATCAAATTCCTGTACTTAAGCTCCCATAATCCCGGTAGTCCAGAAATCACGAAGGATTTCAACCAACTTTCGACATACAAACCAAGACCGTAGTGATTCAACACAACACATCATTCGTTACAAACATTTCACAAGTGGCATCCGGATTACATCCATCAGAGTGCGAATAAAATATTACAAACCAAGTTCAAATTTGCGGAAGCAACATAGTTTAGTACATAACTTCATAGTTTATAATACATTGCCAGATCTTAGTCATGTCCCACAAAAGCATTATCAGGTACGAGAACTAGAGAGACCGCGCCCAACGGTCTAGTCTTCATCCCCAGCCGGGAGAAGGCAATACTTGCAGCAACCAAAGTAGAACTGGTCACCTGCAACAGGTGGGAGATAAACCCTGAGTACGAGAAGGTACTCAGCTAGACTTACCCGACAAAACCAGAAATAAAAGACACCAAGGATCATGCAAGGCTTATGAGGTGGGCTAGCTTGACACATTTGCATAAAAGAGCTTATGAATATAGTGACCAATTTAAACTTAGCATCAAGCTTATCATCATTTACCTGTCCACTAGATTAGCACCTGTACTAGAGCACTCACTTATTAGGAGCAAACAATATTAACCATAGCAGGTATAATAAGGCTGTCATCATCATATCATCATTTCTGAACCATTAGGTTATTTAGTGTATCTACTTTGGAGATAAGCCCGTCAAGTTCTCACTAACCGAGAGAGACGGTGACTCGAATCGAATTACAACTTAGCTGAGGGGGTATTCCTAACTCTCACCCTGGCATACTTTGCAAGGGTAGCCGTGGGTCACCTTTGGGACAACTCAGGAACCAAATTCGTGGGTTCGATCAGCGCCAGCACTCTCAGGGATTACCCTTCTGCCAGGACGATCAGGACTTTTAAATCACCTACCCTTGGACTCACGCCTACGGCTCCCTTCCGAGGCGCACTTTATACTTATCAACTCCTGGCCTGAGGTGAGCTACTCGGCTTCGTGGTCGGTCTCCAGACCCAACCAACTAAGAGAGAGGCATGCGTGCAACATGAATAGGAAAGGCTCCAAGATTCAGTCCTTAAGCGACACAGACGGAGTCACTACAAACCGGCAAGCCTCCGCCCGGTCTTCATTTCAAATTAAGACAGGTTCTTTTCTACGATAGCAAATATAGCCAACCGTGCCACATGTATATTCGTATATCTCGCAGGTGACAGGAAATCACCTAAATTCTACCGCGTTTAAGCAGGGCTAAGCACTACACGAGCCTAAGCTACAGGATTCAGGGTATCAAAATCTAGACAAGGATTGGATAACCAATGCAGCAAGTGTTTGCATCCAACACCTAAACTTAATGTAACAATAATACTTTAACTACATTTTGGAAATTAGGAGGCTTAATATGCTCCGGGGCTTGCCTTTCACAAAGTTGCATGGACGGTGATCTGGGCACTCAACGGCGACCTCGTCTGGCACTTCTCCTGAGGGCTGCACCTCTAGAACCTCCGGTGTTGGTTGCTGCTGCTCCTCGCTCGGTTCCTCGAATTCCAGCAATGTCACACCTTCCGGTACACCTATTGCATGCTGATGCACAAGATAAATATCATGGATGCATAAGGAATGACATGATGCTCATGATGAATGGATCACAGTAAGTGTTTAACGAAAACATCACTGGACACCCGTTTACCGATTAAGAATAGCTCTATTCAAATCACTTTAAGACATGTATCTAACTTAACTTGAAGAACAAGATCAACTTACCTAACTTGCGTAACCTAAGATAAAGATGCTCATCTTCAGTTAAAGGCCTAACACCTAGGAACATTACCACAAGCTTAGGAATAGTAAATGCATACTTAAATCAACAGTTAAGGTTTCATATGCAAACGAGCAATTCCTTAATTCAATCACAACAAGAGTTCTATAAATTCAAATGACTTGCAAGAGGAGATTCTGGAAAGCTTATGAAATTCTCTACAAATCATTTGTAAACATCAAAGCATGATTCTTACGTTAACCCAATCGAATTCAAGTAAACATAGAATCTGTCCAGAAATGACAGGTTTACTAATTTAATTATTTAGTGATGATGCAAAAGCATAATTAGACCAAACCAAGTTTACAAACTTGTTGTACATACCAGAGGAACATCAGAAAGTATAGTGCCAACTTCTAAATAAATTATTTAATGTCCTTTTCTAATTTATTTAGTTAATTAGGTGATTAAAGCAACATATAGTAAAACTATACACAAAAATCTACAAAAATTACAGTAGCTACCTCATACTTCACATAGACTCCCATAAAAATTTCAAATCAATTGGTCAAGCAGAACTTGTTGTATCAAAAATAACAGATGGCAGGGCTATTTCTAGCATAATTAGGAAACCCTAATGAAAAGTGTCAAGCAACAGATTTCACATTTTTCCTAGCATCATTCTAGCATAAGAATAGTGCTCATCAAATTTTACCTTTACTGGATCTATAGAAAAATTATGAAAATTCACACAAGATCCATCCATGCAAACAAGAGAATTTCCTAACTCCTACATACAGTGTCCATAATGTATGAAAATTTAACTACAAGCTATTCATGATATGAGAAGTACACTATAAAAATTTCATGCCATTTGGAGCTACATAGAAAAAGATATAATTACCCCTATTTCCCTCATGATTAAAAGAGATAATTAGCAACTCCATTTTTCATAATAGAACATGGCATAAATTATATTTTTAATATAAACTAGACATTATCATGAACTCAACAAAATTGGAACCACATCATTTGGATCTACCAACTAGGAGATACACATTTTTGAATATATACACAAAACTGTGAAAAGAATAAAACAACCAGAAAATGGAAAACCTAATCCTACGGCTGGGCCAGCCCGGAAGAATACGGCGGCCCGCGAAGCATGCGCTGGTGCGGCCCAGAACTCGGCGCGGCCCAGGTCAGGCTCCCGCCTCAGCTCAGCGACTGACGCGTGGGTCCCGCACGACAGAGAGACAGACAGGGGATGAAGAAAGGACGGCGGCGTGGCTCGTCGCCGGTGACAGCTCCAGTGAGGCCATCGGTGCCAATGTGTTCACCTCACTCGTGTGCACCTAGTGGTACCCTCAATCTCAGCTATTTCCGCAGATAAAGGAAGTGACAACGGCCATGGCGGCGCACGGCCACGGGTTGGCCGGCTCCGGCGAGGCGACAGCGTTACGGCCCTAGTGGCCTACTCTCCGAGCTTCAGTAGCACTCACAGGACCAAGCGCAAGGGAGAGAGGGGACGGTAAGAGGCTCGAGCAGCAATGCCACGTGCGAGCTCGGCCGGCGGCGGTTATGGCGACCCGGTGGAGCCACGCTCACGGTGAGCTCTACCTGAGGCGAAAATGGGATGACGGTGGGGTCGTAGACGTGGAGGAGCTCACGGTGGTGCTGTGGTTCAGAGGAATCGGGCAATGGCGCTCGGTTTTGGTGGATTTTGGCTCGGCGGCTGCCACAGCTTCCCGGCCGCCGTGCTCGCGGAGGAAGGAGATGGCAGGGGTGAAATGGCGAGGTGAAAGGCGAGTGAACGAAGCGTTGGCTTTCATCTAGGCACGGGCACGTGACGTGGATGCGCTAGCAGAGCATGCGTGCCATGCGGTGATCAGCTCCTGAGCCGTTCGGCCACGGCGTGCTCTGTCGGTTTTCTGAAACGGACTGAATCGACGCCCGATGACATGACTGACAGCGTGATTTCGACGATCCATAACTCCCAAACGGTGGCGATCTGGTTCATGGTATAGTTAACAAAATTGAAGATCCAAGTGAGCACAACAACTTTATTAATTGGAGCTTGAGTTGGTTCGGCCTGGTTAGGGAGATACAAGGCTCCAAACTATGACACCCAAAACTATAAATCGTCTTAAGGACTTAGAAAAATTCTTAAGTATGAACTCAGCAGGGAAAAATGACTTGTGGGCCTCGTTTGAACATGTTCTATCCATTTTCATGAGATGGTCATATTGAGACTTTTGTTCCTTGATAAAT
The DNA here is from genome assembly GCA_904845875.1 of Miscanthus lutarioriparius. Lineage (NCBI taxonomy): Eukaryota > Viridiplantae > Streptophyta > Magnoliopsida > Poales > Poaceae > Miscanthus > Miscanthus lutarioriparius. Next base: position 29,575,384 of record CAJGYO010000015.1, read on the forward strand.
TGGCTACAACTTTGGTAAAGGGTGCACAGCCATGCAAGGTCTCTAGGTTGGTCTTTTGAATCAGTCAAACAGTGGTACATTATAGGTCATTTTAAGTCAAACCTCCACTAGACGGCAATTTAGTCATTTTGGTCCACATGAACAATGTCCCATCAATTATCCTAAGTGTAGTTAAGGTGTATTAGACCCTAATTAACCACTCTACACAAGTGCTACACCAACTTCTAATGGTCACATGTGATGAAGCAACAAAACAATCAATTTCACTCTAATGTTGCAATTCCATGTTTCACATGTTTCATGACTTTGTTGTAATTTTAAACTTGTCATATTACTACCATGTTGCCCTGTTTCAAGGTATGAGAAACTCATGTTGCATTCACATGTTTCACTACTACCATTCACAAGCAATCAAGTATGAAACAAACATAATTGAGAATGTTGCATATACATGTTTCAGTAACAATGGCATGATGAGATAGATGATGCACATGGTTATGAAATGAAATGCAATTTTGTGGGAGCCAAACACCTAGGGTGTTACAGATGGCTTCTCAGATTTGCTGATCTTGTGGAGTACATAATTGATTCTTCAATCACAAGGTGTCTCGTTCATCGATCCGGTAATTCTGGAGCTTTTCCCCTGGCATAAGTGTCTTGACCTTCACGGATCTTCCAGTATAATTTAAGTGCTTCTCTGATCTCCTCTTCTAAGGTGTATGTGACTAGTATCATCAGCTTCTCCAACCCATCAAGTAACTTAGGCGATCACTTGTGGCAACCATGGTGTTCCAACAGTTCTTCCTATTTAGGCCATTTGCTTCAATATGGGCTTTTCCTGGATGGTAATGAATCCCTAGTTCGTAGTCCTTAATCAATTATATCCATCGGTGTTGTGTCTTATGTTCAACTCATATTGCATGAAGGAATACTTGAGGCTCTTGTGATCGGTGTGGAGGTCGCACTTGTTGATCATTAGGTAGTGTCTCCACATCTTAAGGGCACGAACAACTATAGTTAACTCAGGGTCATGCATGGGATAGTTCTTCTTAGGATTTCTCAACTGTTGTGAAGCATAAGCAATCACTTGATCATTCTGCATAAATAGACTTCCTAAATCTTGCTTGCAAGCATTGCAATATACCATGAAATTCTGATAACTATCGGGTGAGGTTGGTGACAATATCTAGCTATTCCAAGAAGACTTCTGATATCAGTAACATTCTATGTCTACTTCCGTTCTATTGACTGCTTCAATCCTAGATGGAACCATTGAAAATTCCATCTACGGTCAAAACATACGAGCTCTTTTTAAAACCATAATTCCCACTTCTCGAACTTGGTATACAGCTGAACCCACCTTAGCTTCTCTAGCACAACTCTGAAATACTTCTTAGGATCTTCTTCTGTTTCTGAATGGGTCAGGATGTTGTCAAAACTATGACAAATTTGTCTAGCTCTTCACTTTGAAGGTCTTGTTCATCTTACTTATGAAGTATGCGGACGCACTAGTCAATGCAAAGCAACAACTATGAACTCATTGTCTCGATCAAAGGGCTTTGCAAGCAAGTCATCTAGAGAGACTCTCAGATTTTCACCAACAATAGGCACATCCTATAGAGTCTTCTCTGTCAAGTCATGAAGTTTAGCTTTCTCTACCTCACCCAATGATGTGTATCATCACTCTATACTCAAAAACTTGAGGGTGCTTTGTCTACCAAATCGAGGGAAGGTGGGTCTAGGGTTTGATCTCTTATCCCCATTCCAAGAATCATATCAATATCTCCCTCAAACTCTAGAACTATTAGGCCTTGTTGGTGTTTCAAGTTGCCACCGGCTAGTAAATTTCTAATATTGTGCGTCTGGCTCGGATGGTGTGCTAAGAGGACATGAGGTTTATACTGGTTCGGGTAGAATGTCCCTACATCTAGTTCGTTGCTACTGCTCATGTTACTAGCACTAAAAGTTCATAGTAGGGGTTACAAATGGGCGAGAGGACAGGTCCCAAGTCTCTAGTGGAAGGAACAAATGGGTGCCGAGAGCTCGATCGCTGCTCGGATGTGTGTTTGGGGTTTGATCAGTTGATCGGATTCGAGTCTGATGCCCCCTAATGGGATGCCTTGCTTTCCCTTTTATTATCTAAGGGAAATGATGGGTTACAGTGGAGGGAAAAGAGGACAATCAGAAGGAGAAGAAGTTCTCCTGGATCACTGGGTCCTTTTTTTCCTTCATGCGGGTCCCGCCGACCCTGTAGACGTCAACAGTGATAGCTCCACGTCATGGCCCTATCCATCACTAGCGCCATGCGTAGGCATCGTCTCTGGTCGTGGTGCTCCACTCCGTCCTAATGGAAGCCGTGATGAACTAACGTGCCTGTCAGTGTTCGTACAAGGGTTAGGTAGAATAGCACCGATACGCCCAATGCTATTCCTAATGTGAATCCCAGCTATGGCCCGTCATGACCACATGTTATATCGAGGCATGTCGGTCACCTCCTTGGTGTTAGTACTTTGACCTAGGCCCATTCGCTTGGACCCGGACTGATTGGCGGCGGTATGGGTCTCCGTCGGGCGAGACGGATCCCCCGACCTCGGGGTCAGGTGAGGCGGAGCCCATCCCTAGAGGTCGTGTGAGGTAGAGCCCACCCTCAGAGGCTGGGTAGGGTAGAGCTAGCCCTTAGAGGTTGGGCGAGGTGGAGCCAGCCCTCAGAGGTTGGGCGAGGCGAAGCCCGTCCCTAGAGGTCAGGAGAGGCGGAGCCCGTCCCTAGAGGTCAGGCGAGGCAGAGCCTGGGGCAGAGCTAGCCCTTAGAGGCCAGGTGAGGTGGAGCCAGCTCTCACAGGTCAGGCGAGGCAGAGCCAGCCCTCAGGGGTCAGGCGAGGCGGAGTCCACCCTCAGAGGTCGGGCAAGGCAGAGCCCATAACCTCGGTGACAGGCAAGGTGGAGCTAGCCCTCAGGGGTCAGGCGAGGCGGAGTCCATCCTCAGAGGTCACGCGAGGTGGTGCCAACCCTTAGAGGTCGGGCGAGGTAGAGCCCATGGCCTTAGTGTCGGTCGAGGCAGAGCTTGCGCACCTGGGGATCGGTTGGAGCTATAGTCATGCTCTTGACTACTCGGATGAATCAACATTCATGGTTATTAGCTCCTCCTCTTTGGGTACCCTTGTATTGGTCCCCGACAGTAGCCCCCGAGCCTACGGAGGAGTAGAATACTCCTTAGGAGGCTTTTCCGAATGGGAGGACTCCGAAGGCCTTGGCCTTCTTTTGTCGCCCATAGCGTGACCTGGGGACGGTGATTCCCCTTTCCTCGAGCCCCTCCCATTGTAGGGGCCCAGTCGTGGATCGATTCATCTTCGCGATTGTCTTCCCTCAAGCATTTTTTGTAATAAAAATGGAGGGGCCAAACCGTGCCATGATTTTCCTCTAAGGACAAATCATGGCGTCCGGCGAGCTGTTAATGGGCTAGTCTGAGTGGGGCCCCGGCATCCCATTCGTGGGGATCCAGCTTGGGTCAGCTTGGTGACCGACTCCTGATTCTCAGCGGTCAATCCATATAGTTCTCGGGTCTGTTCGACTGGTCCTAAGGGCACTCTACCTTTCTTCGTAGAAAAACCATGGATCGTACCCGGCCAAGACTCGATCATGGGTCGGGATGCCCATGATGCTCGTGTGCCCGGGTACTGTGTGTGCACCCAATTTTGCATAGCAAAATCAAGTACTCATATATGTGCGCCTAGGATGTCCAAACACACACATATATCACAAATTGTAATAATATCAAAGTAAAGTACTTGTTACATCGCATATCTCATCATAATGTTAATACATAGTTTTGCTCATTGGAAACATTATTACACACACAACGGAATAACTAGACCCAATCATGGCATTCGAAAAGATTGGGATAATCACATTTCATATCATCTTCTCTTTCCCAAGTTAATTACTAATTTGTAAATGATATTTTAGGGTGTTACATACTGGCTGCCAGCGGGCCCATCCCTTTTCATCCCTTACTTTAAAGGTGCCTAGAGTGGTTGTCGAACCCACTGATGGGCCTACCTTCGAACTCCCAGGCCTAGATGGGCCGTGGAGGCATTTTTAGATCCATATCCCTTTTACTTGTGTCGAGTCATGGCCCGTCCGGAGAGGCAAAATGTTCGGTAAGTTTTCTGAGCGAACGGACAGAGATTGTGTGCGCACGTCCCACGGCAAGACATTATGGTAGATCATGGTAGGCACGGAGATCTAGGTGGGTGGGTGGTTTCCTTGCACCTATCGCCCTTATAAAACCAAAGGGTTTGCCCCCGGGTTCCATACCTTGCATCCTTGCCTCCGCATCCACGACTGCAGCCGCCAATCGCTTAGGCTTCTTGCCTCCACATCCCCACCACCGCCGAGCTCGCATCCACCCGCTCCCTTCTCCAATGGATCCATGGTGCTGCTCTAACATCACCTTCCAGTGCATGGAGGGCCTCGTCCGTCATGGTCTTCTTTGTGCGCGGACCTCGGCCCAGGAGTGGCTACTGCCTGGCGAGGAGGATTGTTGTCACCACCCGATGGCTATGTAGTGTCGTTCACCCACTTCCATGAGCGTGGGTTCGCTACCCCCGCCCACAGATTTCTTCGGGGGCTGCTGCACTACTAGAAGATCGAGCTACAGCATCTCAATCCCAATGGGATCCAGCACATGGCATCATTCATTGCCCTATGCGAGGGATTCCTAGGGATCAGCCCCTACTTCAACTTGTGGAGGTACTTCTTTGCCATCACCCTCCAGAAGAAGAGGGAGAAGAGCGGCAGGCAGGAGCTACACATGTCGATGGGGTGCGCCAGCATCCAGCTCTAGAACAATCATGTCGGTGAGTACCCATTGATGCAGCTATCAATGTCCAACAAGGGGTGGCACTCGTAGTGGTTCTACCTCAAGAACGACGCCGCTACCCCACTATTGGAGTTCACCAGGCGCCTGATCGAAGAGGCCCCAGAGTCATGGAGGAAGTGGGGCGTCCCGGAGAAGGACAAGAAGAAGATCTGGGACCACATCACCACCATCCACATCCAAAAGGAGAGCAGCTTGAAGGGGTTGGGAGTCATCGGGGCCTACCACGCAAGGAGGGTGGCTTCGTTGATGACGCGTGCACTCCCGCTATACGCGATGATGCCTAAGGCGTCGTTCATCAGAACAACGCTCACCGAGGGGGCACTCCCCAATTCCGAGATCGTGCAACGCATCAAGGAGGTAATGGAGCCCTCATGGGATGACATGGGAGCCCCCCTCAATTTCATCTACCCGGTGCTGGGGCATCCTCTGATGTAGTTGGAACTAGACCAGATCGTCTTCATAAGTTTCCCCTCCTCATACTTCCTCTTCAAATGATTTCCCGACCTCTTGATACTAACTTTGAGAAGGCCGGGACTAGCTGAGGGACCTTATCTTCATGGATCACCCAGCTCCATTGCTGAGGGATTGGTCCATAAGGGTAGCAAATCACACCGAGGGCGAGCGACTAAGGAAGGCGAAGGAGGACAAGAAGAGGAAGAGGCAGTGGAAGCTGTAGGCGTGGGAACGGGGCGAGGACACCGACAGTGATGACGACGATGATGATGGTGATGATGATGATGATGAGGTAGCCGATGATGTCGAGTGGGACATCCTAGAGAATGAGGATGCGCTGACAGGTATTGGTTTGTCCTTGCAGGAGTCAGGACCCTTCCCGTTCCATGGAAGGGAGGGTACGTCCAGGGAGCCAGCGGAGGTGGGACATACCATCGATGTCCCTTAGGAGTCAATAGAGGCAGATGGCTTTGCCGCCGCGCCTGAGATGTCGGTGGAGGTGGGCGGCTCTGCTACCACGCCCTAAGAGTCAAGGGGAGTGAGCCCCTCTACCCAGGAGTAGGGGGTGGACTCAAAATGGCCCCGCCCCAATGAGGTGGATTAGAGGTCGGGGGGTTCACCCCCTGAACATATCTGTCACCCGACAGCACTAAGGTAAGTTATCAGTTCCCCTATTTTCTCAGTTTTGGATGGATTTCATCATGACTTATGCTTTTTGTCCCTTGTAGCATCGGCAGGCAGCGCAATCCTTTGGTGCTAGCACCAAAGAAGAGCGTGGCCCTCCAATTGAGGCGGCAGCCACCAGCTGGTGTTGCGCCTATTTCGGTTAGGAGCGACACCATTGTGACCACGTTGTCAGTCGGTCGGACACTACCCATGATTACACCCCATGCCCTCGGTGGGACGGCCGGACGTAGGGGCTCAAGGGACACCTTCGGAGGTCGCTGAGCAGCCGACGATGGCCGCGATACCGCTGCTGATGACCGAGCAGACAGGGCTACCAACCGCGCTCATGGCGCTTATCGCGGTGGGCATGGCGTAGTTGGTCGTGACCCCCACCGACGCAAGTGGAGGTGGCGGTGGCTGTGACAGGCGGGTCACAGCTAGGTGCAATCGTGGCGGTGCCTGAGGCACCGACACAATCCGCGCCATGGGCGGCCCAATCGACAGCGCCTGGCATGGGCCGGATGAAGGAGGACACAGCCGGGGGGTCCCTGGGAGTGGTGGTGCTGGGTGAGAAGTCAGCGTTCGCACCGCTGATTCCTTCCTTCAGCTGGAGGGGGGCCCTCAGTGGGGATGTCACAGCAAGAGGGGTCGGTGGTGCCTGGAGCCTGCAGGGAGTCATCCCTAGCCCTAATGTTGGTGGGTAGCAGCTCACGCCTGGGTGGGGCGAGCCTCTGTTCCGGTGGACAAATCCATAGGATCCGACATCGACGCTCTTCACCCTCGATGACACCGCTGAGAGCATGGAGTGGGAGAGCCTCGACGTGGGGATCACGTCCGTGCTAGAAGCCTTGGACCATGCCAGGATGCCTTGCATGATGTTGTCGTTCCCTCTGGCCAGGTATTTGCTTGATCCTGCTTCTCGCCCTATTCTTTCTCTATATACTTTTTGTATTCTGACCATCATCTCCCTATGGTCCCTCATCGCTCACAGCCGGGGAAGTCTCGGTTCCTTTGTGAATAGAAGGAAACCTAGGATCGCCTCATTGAGGAGGCACAGCTATGTGGGAGGTGACCGCTTAGCTTGTTGCCACCTAGCAAAGGGTGGTCGAGTTGACCCCCCTCGCCGAGGAGGTGGATAGTCTTCGGTCACGGGTGGCAGAGGCCCATTGGCACGCTGATGAGGCTGAGAAGGCATTCGAGGCCCTATCGGCAAGGTCATGGAGGGACGACGAGGAGGCCACCAAGGTTAGGAAGGAATAGGACAAGCTGCTCTAGAAGGATGTCGAGACCCACCAGCGGATCCTCGACCTTCTGGCTGAGGTTGAGAAGGAAAGGGAGCTAAAGCTAGGGGCCGAGGAGAAGCTTGTGGCCCTAGAGAAGAGGGCAAGCCTAGATGCTGCGATAGTCACCTAGCTACGCAAGGAGCGGGATGAGCTCCTCCAAACTACGAAGAGGTTCCATTTGGAGCATGGTGCGGCTCGCCAAGAGCGCGACTAGGCCTTTTGAGAGTGTGACCAGGACTGCCAAGAGCGTGATGAGGCAAAGTAGAAGGTCGGCTCCCTCTAGGCCAAGCTCGGAAACACAATGGACTAGAAGCTGGAGGCCGAGAGTGTTTCTGCTGGGTTGGCCATGGACCTCGCCGGGGCAAGGAGGAATCTCCAAGTGGAGAGCGATGAGCTTGGTATCCTGAGCACCACCCTTGAGGTGGTGCGGTTGGAGGAGACCAGCTCGCTCACGGCCCGTGCCATCGAGATCATGGCTCGGGTGTGCTAGCTCGAGAGGAATGCCCTTCGCGCCGGGGTAAATCAATCCTTTGCGATTGCTCATTCTCATTATGGGGAAAACATTGATCTGGAGATGATGAGCCATGGCTTCATGCCAGGCTATGAAATCCATGAGTTGGAGGAGATGGAGACGGCGGTGGCTCCCCTTTCATAGGACCTGGTGGATAGGATAGAGAGCATAGTTCTCCCCCTGAGGGGTTAGTTAGCCAGATAGGTTCGATGATCATTCTTGTAATAAGTGGACAAGTTCTGACCCCTCTGTATCATTTAAACAAACTTGTCACTTTGTTTCATTTGACCAAGTCTATTCTTTTGTTTACGTGCGAACGGATTTGTTTTTCCTCCCTTTTTATGTGTGAAAAGGGGTTCATGCATTCTAATCCTTCTGTTTGTTAAGACCATAGAGCTCAAGGTGTAGGAGGGAAACTCTGATCACGCTGGTAAGCAAGAGTACCGTAGCCATTGGGGCGTAGGTTTCTTGCAGTCCGACCAACCTTGGTCAGTTGTTCGTTTCCGTAGACCATGCCACTAGGTTTAATGTGAGGAAGAGGTCGGGCTTGGCGACTATTTTGGAAAGGGTATATATATGCCCTTATCAGCCCTCGAGTGAGATCCAACCAATTGCCGTTGCTGGGGTCGGGTGTCACTAAAGATCAAGGAGAGGATAGCAAAATTAGTGGTAGAAAATGTATCTTGTTTTCGCACGTACCCCCTCCCTAGGATCTGAGCCATCGTTCTGTGACCGTGCGTTCAGTCTCCTTACGAGTCCAACTTTCCTCGAGTAGGGGTTCGGTCAAGGGTCGGCTCATCTTTGTGATCATTGCCCTGTCCGTGGTTTCCACAAACAGAGGGGTTGAGCTAACGTCACTTGCCTCGATGGCTCGAGTGACGCGCTCGATGAGCTTGCTAATGGGCATGTTCGAGTTGAATCTAGGTCCATCATTTGTGATGGGGTTGGCCTAGCCGTCATGTGGCATTCCACTACTCCTTAACCCACCTCCTAGTAGATGCCAGTGTCGCTCCAGAGAGCGACTTGGGTGGCCCGCTGGCCTTTCCTCAATGGAGATTATGTGGGTTCAGCTCAAGGTCAGGATCAAAGAAGAAGGTCAAGATGACCCTGTCTGCTTCTGAGTAGGTCGGGCAAAGGCCGCTGGGGCTCATCTGCATTTTCTCCCCTAGCTCTGTTCTACGCGAGGCGGCCTCGAGCCCTTCATGGGCTAGCCTTCGAACCACGGTCAGGTGGATTCCCAAGTTCGGTCAGGCGGCTTGAGCCCCCGAGCCCCATGGGGCTTAGTAGGGGTTGGCTGTGTTTGATGCGTCACCCCGTTCGTAGTTTTCACAATCGGAGGGGCTGAGCTAATGACACTTGCCTCGATGGCTCGAGTGTCGCGCTCGGCGAGCTCGCTAACGGGCATTTCGAGTGGAATCTGGGTCCATCATTCGCTGATGGTGTCAGCATAGCCCTCATATGGCATTCCACTGCTCCTTAACCCGCCTTCCGACAGATGCCCATGTCACTCCGGAGAGTGACTTAGGTGGCCCGCTAGCCTCTCCTCGATGGAGATTCTATGGGCTTGGCTCGAGGTTAGGATCGATTGAGAAAGGTCAAAATGTCCCTGTCCGCATCTGAGCGAGGTCAGGCAAGGGCCACTGGGGCTCATCTCGGGTTTTCTCCCCTAACTCTATTTGACACAAGGCGGCCTCAAGCCCTTCGGCCGGCCTTCGAACCTCGGTCGGTTGCCGTTCATGTCGAATGAGACGACTACTGCTTCGTGACGCGACGCGAAGCATTGTGATGCAACAATTGCATATGCAATGCTATGATGTATGGGATGAATGTATTCATGAATGCATGCATGAGTATGGATGAATGAATGATCATGTATTGGAAAAGAAAAGTGGGGGTTGGTAAAGTTACCTCGATGGCTCGAGTGACAGGTTCGAGGAGCTCTTACCAGATGTGTCAGTGTGGGGTCTGGGTCCGTTGTTTGTGATGAAGTTGGCGTAACCTGCATGGGGTACCCCACTGCTCCTTACCCGTCTCTTGGCCATGACCCGAGCCATTCGATTGGCTTTGGCTGACCTGCCGACCTCTCCTCGATGGAGGTTCTAGAGGTGGGCCCCTCCAAACCCTTCCTGGGAAGGCGGAGGCTAAAGCTTGGGGTGTGGGCAACAAACTCTAATCATGCTAGTGAGCAAAAAATACCATAGCCACCAGGACATAAGTTTCTACAGTCTGACCAGTTTGACCCAATGTTTGTTTACGCACACCTTGCCTTTAGGTTTTAGCGCGAGAAAAGGGTCGGGTATAGAGAATGTCTACCGAATAGACACTCTTGCTAGCCCCCCAGTGAGACCCAACCCCTTGCTGTTGCTAGGGTTGGGGGCTCGAAAGTGAAATTAATTAGAGAGAACATGCATAATGTAAGGGTGACCCATCTCTCGGTAGTGGCCCAAATCATTCGATCGACTTGGGTGACCCGCTGGCACAGAGCTTACCTCGATGGCATGAGTAACGAGTTCAGGGAGCTCTTACCGAATATGTTCAAGTGGAATCCGGGTCCGTCATTTGTGACGGGGTTGGCATAACCCACATGGGGCATCCTACTGCTCCGTATCCGTCCCTCAGCAGCGGCTAAGCCATCTAATTGACTTGTATGACCCACTGGGCAGGACTTACCTGTGGAGATAGAGGATGAGAACATCCCATGCAAGGATTTAGTTAGGCAGATAAGCCAGACAACGAACTTGTAATAAATGGACATGCTCTTAAATTTCATTATAGGCTAACAGATTTTTAGCCCTTCTCCCCTTTTTGTATAAAAAGGTTAGTGAGTTCCGACCCTTTTAGTCGTTAACGCCATAAAGCTCGGGGTGCGGGTGAGCAAATTCTGATCACGTTGGTGAGCAAAGGCGCCGCAGCCGCTGGGGCATAGGTTTCTCACTGTCCGACCAGTTATACTCAGAGTTTGTTCCCGCAACCCTAGCTCCTAGGTCTTAACATGAGAGGGGGTTGGGCACAGAGAAAGTTGGCCAGGTGGATAAACTCTTAGATGTGCACTGACACTTTTCGTAGCTAAGGCCAAAAAGTCTGGGGTGCGTAAAAAACTCTGATCACGCTGGTGAGCAAAGGCGCCGTAGTCGCCGAGGCATAGGTCTCTCGCAGTCCAACCAGCTTTACTCAGTGTTTGTTTCTACGAGCCTCGCTTCTGGGTCTTAATGTGGGAGAGGGTCGGGCATAGAAAATGTCTACCGGATAGGTGTGCTTTTATTAGCCCCCGAGTGAGGCCCGACCCCCCGCTGTTGCTTGGGTCGGGTGTCACTAAAGATCAGGGAGTTCGATAGTGAAACTGATAAGAGAAAGTGTGTGTTTATTAAGGGTAAAAGCGACGTAGCTACTCGATGTTCCAGGCATTGACAAAGACTTCACCGTCAATGGTCTTGAGCTTGTAGGTGCCTGGTTGGAACACCTCTGCAATGGCGTACGGTCCCTCCCACGGTGGAGAGAGCTTGTGGCATTCCTTGTTGCTCTGGACGAGATGGAGCACCAGGTCTTCGATGTTGAAGGCCCGACCCCGCACTCGATGGTTGTGGGACCGGTGCAACACTTGCTGGTACTTGTCCAAGCGGAGGAGGGCGACATCGCGTGCTTCATCCAGCTGGTCCATGGCATCCTCGAGGGATGCCTCAGCTCCCTGTTCGTTGTACGCCCTGACCCTCGGTGCTCCATAGTCGAGGTCGGTCGAGAGGATAGCCTCAGAACCGTAGACCATGAAAAATTGTGTGTAGCCGGTGGCCCGGCTAGGGGTCGTCCTCAGGTTACAGAGCACCTCGGGAAGCTTTGTGACCCATCGTCTGCCAAACTTGTTCAACCGGTTGAAGATCCTAGGCATGAGGCCTTGTAGGACCATGTTGTTCACACGCTCAACCTGCCCATTCGTGCGCCATGGCAGCTCAATCAACCTAGATGTGGTATTCATCGTAGAATTAGAGGAACTTCGTTCTGGTGAACTACATGCCATTGTCTGTGATGATGGAGTTCGAGACCCCAAAACGATGGATGATGTCAAGGAAGAATAGCACAACTTGCTTAGACTTGATTGCGGAGATCAGTCGAGCCTCTATCCACTTTGTAAACTTGTCTACGGTGACAAGCAAGTGGGTATAGCCCCCGGGCGCCCTTTTAAGAGGTCCGACCAGATCGAGCCCCCAGACCATGAATGGCCATGTGATGCGGATCGTCTGGAGCACTTGGGCCAGCAGGTGGGTCTACCGAGCATAGTATTAGCACCCTTCGCAGGTGCGCACGATCTGTTCGGTGTTAGCGACTGCGATCGGCCAGTAGAAGCCTTGCCGGAATGTGTTCCCGACGAGGGTTCTAAGCGCAGCATGGTGACCACAGACCCCACTGTGGATATCGCTCAACAACGGCTACCCCTATTCGGTGGGGATGCAGTGTGGAAGGATCTCGGTGTGGCCTCGCTTATAGAGTTTGTCCTCAACAAGGACAAAGGACTTGGTGCGATGCGCAAGCCGTTGAGCCTCTGTCTCGTCCGTCGGTAGCACCTCACGAAGGAGGTAGTCGAGATAAGGCATCCTCCAGTCAACCAGAGGGTCAGGCTCTATCGCTGGATCCTCGTCAAGATCCATGACCTCAGGGTCGGATGGAGCCGACGGCTGGTTTGCTCCCAAGCCCAGGGTACTCGGCCGAGCACCAAGCTAAAAAAAGTCATCACCGACAATTATATGGCTACGTGTACTCGGCTAGGCACCAAGCATGATCTCAACCGCATCAACCAGAAGCCATCCGAGCTCCTCCATAGCTACATCAGATGCTTTTCCGAGATGGGGAATTCTATTCCCAACATCACGGAAGCTGAGGTCATCACCGTCTTCATCCGAGGACTCCATCACCACAAGCTTCGCTCCAAGTTCAACCACAAACCACCCACAGAGATTGGCGAGATGATCACGACCGCCAACCAGCTTGTTCTGGCTCCTCGTAGCGGATCGAGGGCTTGTGTTGATCACTGGCGAAGATGCCTGTCGGTACCGGCTCTTGTTTGGATGCCGCTTTCGCTAGCACGTCGGCCGCCTCAGGATGTGATAGAGCTCGAGGCTGTCGAACTTGTCCTCCAGCTGGTGGACTTCTTGGCAGTATACAACCATCTTGGCATTGTGGCAGCTTGACTCCTTCATGACTTGGTCGATGACCAGCTGGGAGTCACCCCAAATGTCGAGGCGTCGGATACCGAGCTCGACGGCGATGCATAGGTCATTGATGAGCACCTCATATTTGGCCACACTGTTGGAGGAGGGAAAATGGATGCGAACAATGTACCTCATGCGTACCCCAAGGGGCAAAATGAAGACCAGCCCCACGCCAGCGCCTTTCTTCATCAGCAATCCATCAAAGTATATCATCTAGTACTCCTGGTCGATGACTGCTGGCGTCATTTGGACCTCGGTCCACTCTGCAACAAAATTAGCCAGCACTTGAGACTTGACGTCCGTCCGGGAGGCATACGAAATGCCTTGACCCATCAACTCGAGCGCCCACTTCATGATTCTTCCTGTGGCATCCTGGTTTTTGACAACCTCACCGAGGGGGAAGGATGTCATGACCATCACCGGATGTGACTCGAAGTAGTGGCACATCTTCCTCTTAGCAATGAGGATGGTGTACAAGAGGTTATGGATTTGGGGGTAGCGGGTCTTGGAATGGGATAGGACCTCAATAATGAAGTACATGGGGCACTGTACCTTGAGGGCGTGCCCCTCTTCTTCTCGCTCCATGACTAGGGCGGCGCTGACCACTTATGTGGTGGCCGCAATGTACAGAAGAAGGGGTTCTTCATCGGTTGGAGGAACCAGGATTGGGGCCTTCGTCAGAAGCTGCTTGACCATGTCAAGTGCTTCTTGGGCCTCGGGTGCCCATTCAAAGTGGTCGACCTTCTTCAAAAGCCGATAGAGGGGGAGACCTCATTCACCGAGGTGCAAGATGAAGCGGCTGAGCACAGTGAGGCACCCTATAACTCGGTGTACCCCCTTTATGTTCTAAATTGGGCCCATCCTCGTGATGGCCAAGATCTTCTCTGGGTTGTCCTCGATGCCACGCTCGGAGATGATGAAACCCAGTAGCATACCTCTCGGGACCCCAAAAATGCATTTCTTGGGGTTGAGCTTAATGCTATTTGCTCAGAGTTTGGCAAAGATCTGCTCAAGGTCGGCTATGACTTGGTTAGCCTATTTGGATTTGACCACAATGTCATCCACATAGGCCTCAACGGTTCGCTCGATGAGGTCTCTGAAACACTTGAGCATGCAACACTGGTACGTAGCCCCATCGTCCTTTAGAACAAACAACATTGTGACGTAGCAGAATGATCTGAACGGGGTGATGAAAGATGTCGCGAGCTGGTCGTACTCTTTCATCATGATCTAATGGTACCCGGAGTACGCATCAAGGAAGCAAAGGGTTTCACACCTTGAGGTCAAGTCGACTACTCGGTCTATGCATGGCAAAGGAAACGGATCCTTTGGGCACACTTTGTTGAGACCTATGTACTCATCACACATCCTCCATTTCCCACTATTCTTTTGTACAAGAATGGGATTGGCTAACCACTCAGGGTGGTATACTTCCTTGATGAACCCAGCCACCAAAAGCTTCGCAATCTCCTCACCGATGGCTCTGTGCGTCCCCTCATTGAAGCGACGTAGGTGCTGCTTCACCGGCTTGGAGCCTGACCTAATCTTCAAGGCATGCTCGGTGACTTCTCTTGGAATGCCTGGCATGTCTGAGGGTTTCCACGCAAAGATGTCTCTGTTGGCGAGGAACAAGTCGACGAGCGCGGTTTCCTATTCAGAGGAAAGCGTGGTGCCAATGCACACCACTTTGCTCTTAGAGCCACTGGGGCCTATGAGGACCCCTTTGGTGCTCTCTGTGGGCTCAAAAGACCTAGCCGACCACTTGGGGTCGGGTGCTTCTTCGGTGACCTCCTTCCTGATTGCCGCAAGCTCCTTGGAGGCAACGATCGCTGCAGCGTGTTTGTAGCACTCGACCTCGCACTCGTAGGTACGCTGAAAGGAGGTGCCGATGGTGATGACCCTGCATAGTCTCAGCATCTATAGCTTTAGTTAGGTGTTGTTAGGGACGGCCATGAACTTAGCGTAGCATGGACATCCTAGGATGGCATGGTAGGTTCCATGGAACCCGACCGCCTCGAAGGTGAGGGTCTCTGTCCTATAATTGGATGGATCCCCAAAGGTGATGGGCAGATCGATCTGCCCAAGTGGCATAGCCTGCTCTCTAGGCACGATGACATGGAAAGGTGCTCTAGTCGGTCAGATGCGTGATCAGTCGATGCCCATGGCGTCGAGCATCTCGGCGTACATGATGTTGAGGCCGCTGCCTCCATCCATCAGCACCTTGGTGAGCCACTTTGTGCCGATGATTGGGTTGACCATGAGCGGATATCTCCCCAATTGCGGGATGCACTTTGGGTGGTTAGTCCAATCAAAGGTTATGGCGGACTTCGACCATCGGAGGAAGGTAGGCGTGGCCAGCTCGGCCGTATAGACCTCAACGCATAGGCTTCTAGCGACACTTGGAGTCGTAAGCCGCCGACCCTCCAAAGATCATAAGGCAGCCATCTAGCATCGGAAAGCCACCGTCCATCCCCTCGGCGTCGTCCACGGTTGGCTTGGGATCCTTGCCATGTTCCCCCCTATTGAAGCCTCCACACAAGAACCTCTTCATGAGGCCGCAGTCCTTGTATAGATGCTTGATGGGGAAGGAATGGTTCGGGCATGGCCCTTCGAGTAGCTTCTTGAAGTGCTCTAGGGTACCCTCCATGGGCTTTCGGCCCCCCTTACGGTCGGCGGTGGCCATGAGCGAGCCCTTGTGTCGCTGCTTGTTCTTCTTCTTGATGGGACGGTTGGAGGTGCCTTCGCCTGCATCCTCGCACCATTTCGCCTTGCCTTTGAGGCAGTCGAAGATCGCTCCGGCCACCTCCTCGCCTAAGGCATGGCTAGTGGCAATGTCGAGGAGCTCCTTGGTGGTTCATAGGCCTTTATGTCCTAGCTTGTGAACCAAGGACTCATAGGTGGTTACAGACAGTAAATCTGCTATAACGTCGGTGTCGGCGACACTAGGCAGCTCATTGCACTATCGAGAGAAGCACCGGATGTACCCATGGAGGGTTTCTCCATCCTTCTGTTGTTAGTTTTTGAGATCCCATGGATTCCAAGGACACTTGTACGTGCCCTGGAAGTTCCCCACGAAGATTTCTTTCAGGTCCGCCCAACTTTGGATTCTGTTGGATGGAAGGTGTTCCAACCATGTTTGCGCCAAATTGGCCAGGAACAATGTAAGGTTGTGGATAATGAAATCATCATTATCTGCCCCACTAGCTTGGTAGGCAAGCCGATAATCCTTAAACCACAGTCCGAGGTTCGTTTCCCTAGAGTATTTTGGGATGTTGGTTGGTGGACGGTACCATGGCGGGAAGGTGGCGTTGAGGATGTGTCGGCCGAAGTCCTGAGGCCTCGGTAGGCTGGGGCTTGGGCTTCGGTCCTCGCCACTGTCATAGCGTTCGCCACGGTGAGGATGGTAGCCGTGGCTAGCCCCTCCCTCGCATCGCCACGGGTACGCCTACGGGCATTGAGCATGTTGCGTGCATCACGATTGCGGCCAAGATGCTCTTGCACCAGAACTGTGATGCACGGCCTATAGCCTTGCAGCACCTAGTGGACTGACATGTCCTTGTTGGGTCGCTCTGAGGGCATGCGGTGGCTGGCGTCGAGCTCGCATCATCGAGATAGCGATCTCTTGGCCTGCTGTGCCGCCCCACGCTCAAGCAGCATGTGAATCTCGCGATGGGCCCGACGATCTTTGGGCATCGCGTGCCCTGGAAGCACCTGGAGCAAGGCCGCCATAGCAATGATGTTCTGGCTCACGCGAGTGAAGTGTGGGAGGGCTTTATCATCCTTGATGATCCTCTAGTTTACGTCATGGACCATGGCGCGTGCGCACCCACCGTCTCTGTGGCGCTCGATCTCTTGATCGAGCTCCGCGCATTCCTACTTGAGCTGGAGTCATGCTTCTTCGAGCTCTTGGTGTTGGGCCTTTAGTTGTTCCACCCACAGGCTGGGTGGGGCCCCTGCCTCCCCCTCGATCTCGTCATCGAGGTTGTTCGTCGGGGTAGCCTCCTCTTTGTGGATGCTTTTGACGTGTCCCTCAGGGGTACCTGCCATGAAACACTCACAAGAGGGGTGATGACTCCCCCTGCTGGAGTCAGAGCTAGAGGGTGACTCCGATGCTCCTACGAGGAAGTCATGGAAGGATTCTGCAACATACTCAGTCATCCCCATGAACTCGCCGTTCACGGGGAACCGAGGAGTGCATTGCGCCACAAGGTGGCCAACGGTCTCTGCAGCGTTGTGCAGGCCGAATGGGAGCACTATCAGGGCGCTCTGGATGAGGTATTTTAGGGAGAGGGGCTCTCCCCCAGCAAGTTGTGCCATGACATTGGTGAGGTGGCGTAGGTCATCCCAGGATGGTCGAGGTCCCAGGAAGGCGCCGAGCTAGCGCTCTAACCTCCCATAGTCGAAGCCGAGGAACTGATCGCTTCTAGGGGCGCACGGCCTCCGGTGCGTGCAGCTACAGCTACTCAAGCGCCTCGGTGATTGCGTTGAGGCCGGCGGAGTGGAGTGGTTGGAGGGCGATGGGAGCTAGCCCTATCTCTCCCTCCATCGTGACGATGAAGTCTAGGTCCCCGAAGCGCACATGCGTGCCCGAGACCTAGCTGACACTGTGACTAGCCATCCTAGGCCTGGTGTGTATGTTGAGACATGCAAAAGGCCCCTACCTGGCATGCCAACTATCGGTGTTTCGAGTTTCCATCAGCTAGTAAATTTCTAATATTGCGCGTCTAGCTCGGATGGTGTGCTAAGAGGACACAAAGTTTATACTAGTTCGGGTAGAATGTCCCTACGTCTAGTTCGTTGCTGTTGCTCGTGTTACTAGCACTAAAATTTCGTAGTAGTGGTTACAAATGGGTGAGAGAGGGATAGGTCCCAAGTCTCTGGCGGAAGGAACGATTGGGTGCCGAGAGCTTGATCAATGGTCGGATGTGTGTTTGGGGTTTGATCAGTTGATCGAATTTGAGTCTGATGCCCCCTAATGGGATACCCAGCTTTCCCTTTCGTAGGCCAAGGGAAAGCATAGGTTCGCTTGGACCTGGAGTGGTTGGCGGCGGTATGGGTCTCCATCGGGCAAGATGGATCCCCTGTCCTCAGGGTTGGGCGAGGTGGAGCCCATCCCTAGAGGTCGGGTGAGGCAGAGCCCGCCCTCAGAGGCTGGGTTGGGCAGAGCCAGCCCTCAGAGGTCGGGTGAGGTGGAGCCCATCCCCAGAGGCTGGGAGATGCGGAGCTCGCCCTTAGAGGCTGGGCGAGGTGGAGCCAACCCTTAGAGGTCGGGTGAGGCGGAGCCAGCCCATAGAAGTCGGGCGAGCAGAACCAGCCCTCAGAGGTCGGACGAGGCAGAGCCCGTGGCCTCTCCATGTCGGGCGAGGTGGAGCCAGCCCTTAGGGGTTGGGCGAGGCGGAGTCTGCCCTCAAAGGTTGGGCGAGGCGGAGCCACCCTTAGAGGTCGGGCAAGGCAGAGCCTGCGACCTCGATGTCGGGCAAGGCGGAGCTAGCCCTTAGGGGTTGGGCAAGGTAGAGTCCGCCCTCAGATGTCGGGTGAGGCAAAGCCAACCCTCAGAGGTTGGGTGAGGTAGATCCCGTGGCCTTGGTGTCGGGCGAGGCGGAGTCCACCCCAGAGGACGGGTGAGGTGGAGTCCACCCTTAGAGGCCGAGTGAGGCGGAGCTTGTGCACCTGGGGATCGGTTGGAGCTATAGTCGCGCTCTTGACTGCTCGGATGAATCAACATTGATGGTTATAAGCTCCTCCTCTTCGGGTACCCTAGTATTAGTCCTTGACAGGCCTACTGATAATATATTCTGCTCTCTAGAGTCTTGCTGATTTGTATACCAAGGTGCAAATGGCTCAGCGAAGGAACTCAACGATTGATAGGCTCTTCTCCTATTCTGATTCATAAGTTAAGATTCACACTCTATGTAGGTCTCCCACAATCTGATTGACTCTTCAGTGTGAACCGACAAAAGAAGATGTGATCTCAGTTTCCAAGTTCTTCCCAAGAATAAAATAAGTCACTTGGTCCAATGATTGACTATGACTTATATCTAGTCGTTTTCCCTTTTCCAAGAGCGGGGTAAGCTGACTATAATGTCCATACCAACTGTAATGTTCATAAGAGATGCCAGCTGTATTATTCATGCTGATATCTACCTATTTCCTTAGAGGAATGTCCAAGGACTAGAGGTAATCTGTCGGTTCTTTGGTGTTTAACCTTCACTTTTTTGGCAAATGTCGTATCTAGCCACATAGGTTGGAGTAACATGTTTTTCTAACAAGATGGCCTCTCGGATTTGCTGATCTTGTGGAGTACATAATTGATTCTTCAATCACAAGGTGTCTCATGCATCGATCCGATAATTCTGGAGCTTTTCCCCTGGCATAAGTGTCTTGACCTTCTCGGATCTTCCAGTATAATTTAAGTGCTTCTCTGATCTCCTCTTCTTAGGTGTATGTGACTACTATCATCAGCTTCTCCAACCCTTTAGGTAACTTAGGCGATCGCTTGTGGCAACCAAGGTGTTCCAACAGTTCTTCCTATTTAGGCCATTTGCATCAATATGGGCTTTTCATGGATGGTAATGAATCCCTAGTTCATAGTCCTTAATCAATTCTATCCATCGGTGTTGTGTCTTATGTTCAGCTCATATTGCGTGAAGGAATACTTGAGGCTCTTGTGATCGGTGTGGAGGTCGCACTTGTTGATCATTAGGTAGTGTCTCCACATCTTAAGGGCATGAACAACTACCGCTAACTCAAGGTCATGCATGGGGTAGTTCTTCTTAGGATTTCTCCACTGTTGTGAAGCATAAGCAATCACTTGATCATTCTGCATAAACAGACTTTCTAAATCTTGCTTGCAAGCATTGCGATATACCATGAAATTCTGATAACTATCGGGTGAGGTTGGCGACAATATCTAGCTATTCCAAGAAGACTTCTGATATTAGTAACATTCTATATCTGCTTCTGTTCTACTGACTGCTTCAATCCTAGATGGATCCATTGAAAATTCCATCTACGGTCATCACATATGAGCTCTTTTTAAAACCAGAATTCCCACTTCTCGAACTTGGTATACAGCTTAACCCACCTTAGCTTCTCTAGCACAACTCTGAAATACTTCTCAGGATCTTCTTCTATTTCTGAATGGGTCAGGATGTTGTCAAAACTATGACAGATTTGTCTAGCTCTTCACTTTGAAGGTCTTGTTCAATTTACTTTTGAAGTATGCGGACGCCCTAGTCAATCCGAAGCAGCAACTATGAACTCATTGTCTCGATCAGAGGGCTTTCCTAGCAACTCATCTAGAGAGACACTCAGATTCTTGCCAACAATAGGCATGTCCTGTAGAGTCTTCTCTGTCAAGTCATGAGGTTCAACTTTCTCTGCCTCACCCAGTGATGTGTATCATCACTCTGTACTAAAAAACTTGAGGGTGCTTTATCTACCAAATTGAAGGAAGGAGGGTCTAGGGTTTGATCTCTTATCCCCATTCCAAGAATCATATCAATATCTCCCTCAAACTCTTGAACTATCAGGCCTGCTAGTAATATATTCTACTCTCTAGAGTCTTGCTGATTTGTATACCAAGGTGCAAATGGCATCTTCAAGGGGTGAGCTAGTGATGATTGATTTGCTTTGTCATTTAGTTAGAAGGGACCATTACTGCAAGAACTTAGAAGAGACATGGGGGTAGGTGACTCCTTCCATGTTTATCTTTCCAACTCAACTTCAGGGAAGTCTTCCATTGCATTCTTGATGGCGGCGTGGTTAAGTCTTCTATGATATTTAGGGGATATGACCAGCATGCTTCAAGCTGATGTTGATTGGTTCTCAGGTAGCCCTAGCTGAATAGATGTTTTGATGTTGAGAGCATACTTTGTCCTTATGCCTAATCTAGTGACGTGCGTAGCAACTTCAATCACCTTCTTCTTCTTCTTCATCATCATCAATTTTGCTAAGTTTAGATCTCCTCTTACTCTTATTTGCACTTGTCTAATTTCTTAGTACATAGCTATTCTTGAGGCTCATTGTGGTCGGGTCTAGGTAACTTGAGTTGGAGATACGAAGCTACCACAACTCTGAAGCCTATAAGGGCTTGAATTCTCAAGATTTAGCTGAGGCCTCTGTCTCTTCTCATTACAAGGCGCATCTTTCTTTAGCATATTCTGCTTAGGATCCAATTCCATGAGAGCAACTACGTTGATTCGCTTCTTTGGAGTTGGGCAATCGCGAGTGACAAGAACGCTTTGCAAGGCTTAGGGAAGAACTTTCACATAACAATGCTTCCTTTGCCTCTCAATTGCTGTGTACTCAGGCACATATCTCAACTTGGTGGTGTAATCTCGTCCTGACATGACATTCATTTGCATTTCCCTAAACCCTTCTGTCTTTGCTTCCATCGTTCTCTCCATGAGGTGGTACTTGCTTGTGCAAACTCTATCCATCCAATGTTGGCGGGGTCAGGGTGGTTAGTACAAAAGCAATCCTACTATGAGTTCACACTGACGCTGAGTTAGGAGGTGGCAACGTTCAGATTTTCCTTGTCAGTGCATTTCTCTAGGTCAAGCCTTCCACCAATTCCACATAATCAGTCCTATGCTTCGATTGGGTTATCGACGTGGTCAAAAAATGGTTTAGCATGTAGAACTTCTCAAACTTTTTGCTGAAAGACTTCATGGGATGGCTCAGGTGCTTCAGCATTGGAAACTCCCAGCAAGATATAGGTATGAGGAATTGTAGTTGTTGTCAGATTAGGTGCCTCTGGGGTCTCTATTCCAAGACTCTAGTTAGGCTCTAGGTGTATCCGAGTTTAACTCCTAGGTGATGGACTGTGGCATTTGAGATTCACACTGGGGCCATGGGTGTCTAGAATTGCACTAGGGTCGATGTAAATCTAACTCTCCAAGCTGAGGCTACTGATAGATTGTCTAGCTCGTCTAGCTCAACCCTTCTTGTTTTTTGGCTTGATACTCTTCTTAGGACTGACATCCAATCAACAAAGGGCAAGGTAGGCTTGGGTTGGCCAAGGTCTAGAGTCTTACATGCATAAGACAGCTTCTATAGCATACACTTAGACATTAAGAAGCACAAGAAGCACAACAACACAAGATACAGGCAATCATATAGCATTACAACTCCAATATGCATAGTGTTGACTTAAGGCAACTCCCATGACTTCAAAGTGTCACACATCTACCGATCTAGCAAGGGCGGTAATGGGGAAGGTTCTCTATAGGTCAACTTTCCACAACAGGGGGCTCAATTATCATTAGAACTCAAGGTGGAGAGGGAAACAAGTGTTAGCACCTATAGTTCTACAACAGACAAGATGGTTCGCTTCTATACTAGTGTTTGGTACTAAAGGTCTCGTCCTAGGGTCAAGTATGGCTCTGATACCAACTGGAACGATCCCGATTTTCTAGGAAGGGAAAATCCACAGATACGAATTATAATGTGATAGTCCAGGAGATCAAGCCATCACATTATCAAATAACAGTTGATACCACAGTTCATACATAGAGGAAGTACAAGTTTACAAGGTATTACAACACTTGGTTATGCACCTAAATACATTGTTCTACTAGTGGAAACATACACAGGGCTTCATCAGAGTAGACATGGCGCGTCGGTGGGTGAAGGTTCCTCCTTCACAGACCATCATCAGAGTCAACGCGGAGCGTCGATAGGCGAAGGCATCTCCTTCACGAGCAATCATCAGAGTAGGCGTAGAACAACAGCGGGCATAGACTTCATCTTCATCTCCTCAACCAAACTTGAGCGCAGGCATGAGACCATATAATCCTTCTAATCTTCGTTGTCGTCGTAGTACATGACATCCAAAACCTACTAAATATCTTTCAGTACGATTTGTACTAGCCATTGGCTCCCACCCTATGCTTTGCATATGCTTTGTGGTAAGTGGAATGCAAGGGTAGAGCGAAAGGCCTATATATGGCTGTAGGTTTCCTATGCAAGTTCATCCATATTTTATAATAGTTCATCAAGTTTTAACCCATGTCATCCACATGATCACCCATCCCATTACACACATCTCACCACACTCTCACTCTCTAGGCGGCAAGGATGACTCCCGCTCATACCTTGCCTCAATGGCCCAAGCCAAAAACCAACACTAAACCCAGGGGGAGAAGAAGAAAGGACACCTCTCACTAATCAAGGGAAGCGTAGGTCATAGGAATGTCCATATTCGAGGACACGACTATACGTATAGATCGATCAACTCTGCAAAGCTTGTACACCTAGAACCACAAGATCACCATCATCAGCAATGCACCTCACCTTGCCTGATACCGGGCTACCTTCCAATCGGTGCGATGCCACCCTTCCACTCAGCCTTGGGCCACCCTGGAGTCCATCGAAACACTGAGACTGTGAGACATAGTACTAGGCCCCAGAGGTCACTACACTATCTTAGGAGGGTGTGGGCCATATGCTCATACCTCCATACACTATCCACTTCCAACCTAGTAGTAGTGGCATCGTCCTAACTGGTCAGCATCCGTCCCCCACCCATTTAGGAACGAGTGGCGTGCACATAGGGTCCTATGATTTGGTTCTCTCGACATACCAGTCCTTAGGGGGACCGGACATGATATCTTCTCAAAGGGGATAACCAACTCCCCGTGCCTTGGTGGCACCTCAATCTCGGGGCTTCATCCCACAAAGACACTCCACCCTAGGAACTCCTCATACATGCACCCGCCATAGGTACCTATCGCATGGGATGCCCAGGTCGCACCCCCTGGCAAGACTCATCCAATGACTCGTCGTAAGATCCTTCCCAATCAACTCAACCCTCACCACACACCCAAGACGCACACCAAGATCTCCCTAAGTTATTACCAGTTTGAGAGGCACCATGTGCCTTAGCCACTCATAAGCAATCCTCCACCAAGCATCACATCACAGATAAAATGCATAGTAGAAGCAAGTAGTAAGTAGTATGTGAGCATCTATCCTAACAGTGGGTGTGCAGTGGTAAATGTTGTGTCAAGGTAATGGCTTTCAAGCAATTCTACCATGCAACCTATCACATATCATTTGCATGAAAGTAAAGCACTAGCAACTACATTATTGCATGTGTAATAGGATTCTATGAGGTTGGGTGGTACATGGCACCTATTGACTGGTCATTTCTTAGATCCTCAGTGTACTCCTAGTCATTCTCCTCGAAGTCCTGTTGTCATCCACGCTTTCCTTCTTCCAACAGGTCCCAGTCTGATCATGTTATCCTTGATGCGACTACCTCGATAGAGCGACAAACAAGGCAATAAGCAAACAATACTCTAAAAAGGCTACAAGACTAAGAAAGATCGAACAACACCAAAAGAACTCCAAGAGAAAAGGACTAAGCTCTATCGGAGGATTTCTGACCCTTGGGACAAAAAGAGGAACAAGTGGTTATTTTCTAAGCATAAGCTTAAGTCATAGCCTAGCGAATACTTCCTAGGTCAATTGTGTCGACCTGTATGGCTTCAAGAATAATGGCCTAGACCCTTGCTCATCACAAGCAAACGCCATGGAAAACAAGCCTAGCCCTCACGAAGTGAGTCCGTATCCTAGGACTTGAAAAGGAGAAAGTTGGCTAGGCATGTCCATGTTACATCCTCCGTAGAGATGGCACTCAAAAGGTCAATCGAGTTGACTTGCATGGTTCTGAGAACACGACATAGACCATAGCTTTGCTAACTAGAAGTGACAGTCCGGTCTTTGATCCGATTGTCATGGCTAGGATGGGATCGAACAGAGCGGGCTATGGGGGAAAAGGAAACAGTTCTGGTCTCTCTCAATCCATACGGCAACCGAAGAGATGGTGGAACGGGAGAAGAAAGGAACGAAGCGGTGGTCTACTTCTTCCAGTCCCCACGCCCTGGCAAAAGACGGGGTATTAGAAAGGAGCAACACACGAGGGAACACAAATGCCTAAATCCACTCGTAGGTACCTCGACCCACATGCACTAAATGGCACCAAGACACCCCTAGGGTCTTAGCGGTGCGGTTGTCACCGCGAGGTCCTAGAGAGTGCTAAGGTCTAAAATAGGTACAAGCATACTAGGGTTCGGGTATGAAGAGCCAAAAGAAATGGGTAGGGATTCACCTTCCTTTGATCCACTCACCATAGATGCCGACGGGAATTAAAGGTAAGGAATCAAAAGAGCAACAAGCAAACACTCAGGGATGCAAACAAACAAACTGGGGACTTTTGGTTCCACAACACTTCAATCGACATGCCATGGTGATAGACATGAACCGCAGAAATTGGAACAAGAAGATCAATCCACATCTTACTAGATCGACGGGGATTGATATATAAGGGGAGAGAGAAGAGAGAAGGACGGTCTCTGCATTCTCTCGACCAACACGCCATTGGAAATGGGCGAAGGTTGACAGAATAGAGACACAAAACCCCATGGACTCTCGATCCACAACAACTCATAGTGCTCCATGAACTAGGTGCAACTAAATCGGCATAAGGCTATTCCCATGGTACATAGTGATGTGGTTGTCACCGCGAGAACCAAGGAAATGCCATGGTCTAGGTGGCACAAGCATATGAGGTGGATAGGAAGGAACAAAAGAGCAAAAGTGAGGTAGAGCCCGATGGTCATGGCAAGGCAAACCCACAGCCACATGCTATACCTAATGAGTTGCCTTCCATAGTTCTACAGTCGTCGTCCCCTAATCCTCCCACTCGAGAGGGTGTGGGTAAGAACCGTGTCGATATCGGCATCGAGTCCCCAATAGCCTCGTCTTAGGGCCAAAGATAGGAGCTAATGATCGTAGTTTGATGGAGACAACTAAAACTAGAGAGAATGAGTCACGCTTGGCATCACAGCTACGGCGGGATGAACCCACGGCCAAAATGGTCAAACGAACTACAATTCCCTCCACCGGCTCAAAGGCACGGTCCATAGGCAAACACAAACACGCAAGAGAACAAGAACTAAACCGACACAACAACCGCTAAGTGGAGTAACACATTCCATGGCATAGGGGATAGATAGATAGATAGGTGGATAGACCGACGCAAAGGCATGGCACAAGCATTAATAGATATTGATATCTTATAGATGATCATGAATGAAGTATGGAAGAGCAAGGAAATGTAAATTAGGAGTTTTGCCGACATCGAGAACAACATCGACTAGGTTCAAAGGGTCGACCTTGGAGTTGGAGGGCTGCAACGGCACGTTCTAGCGAACTATAGCTAGCGGTAGCTTGCTATGGCTGGCCAAATGGAGGCGGCCGAGGCTTGTTGGTTGTGGCTGCGAACATCCCAGAGGTGGCCGCTGAATGCTGGACGTGGCTCCGATCCTCCACCGGTGGCTGCTGGTCCTGCCAGCTAGCTCGCAGGTCGAGCAGCGATGGGGAAGGTGCTCCAGTGTGGTGCTGGGTTGCTGGGCGCTGCTACATGATGAGGATGGGGCAGGGCTCGCCGTGTTCGAGGAAGAGTGGAGGTGTCACCTCCCTGCGGCAGTGAAAACCATGACATGGGGGTCGGTGTCAGCCATGAACGGTGATAGAAAAGGAAAAGAAGGAAGCTTTGACCGCTGGTGAGGAAGGGAAAAGGGAGCTTGGGTGTGGATGCTCACCGGTGGCAGAGGAGGAGCTCGGCAGCGGCATGGTGGTGGTGCAAGCCGATGTAGGAGCCTGACATGGTGGAGATAGCTTGGCATGGTCACAACGAGGATGATGCAGAGCACGGCGTTGCAGAGCTTAGCGAGAGGAGGAGGTAGGGCGTGACGTGTATGTAGCGGGGCCTACATCGCGGTCTTCTATGCTCGGCGAGGAGCAATGGCTTGGCGTTGGGGTGTTCTGTAAGGACGAGGTCGCTAGCATGATGAGGATGGAGCATGGGTGTCTCATGGTCAGCATCCATTGCTCCCGTCGAGGCACGGATAGAGGAGGACACGGTGTCGCGGGGCTCAACAATGGGGTTTGAGGCGAGGCACATGATGACGATGGTGCTGAGGCAAGGTGGAACTCGGTGTCATGGTGGTGGTGTTCGGTAGAGCATGGCCACGGCTCTAGTAGGCTAG
The DNA here is from genome assembly GCA_904845875.1 of Miscanthus lutarioriparius. Lineage (NCBI taxonomy): Eukaryota > Viridiplantae > Streptophyta > Magnoliopsida > Poales > Poaceae > Miscanthus > Miscanthus lutarioriparius. The sequence goes on from CAJGYO010000015.1 coordinate 29,602,434, forward strand.
GGCTTGGCGAAGAGGAGAAGCTGGCGAGGTGGTCGCGGTGAGCTTGAGGCAGAGGCGCTGGACAAGACAAGGAAGAGGAGCTCGTCGGGGTAGTGATGGTGTGACATCACAGCACGGTAGGGCATGGAGGCAAGCAAGGTAGTCACGGTGAGCTTGGTGCCATGGCAGCATGGGCCTAGTGGCGGGGTGGGTGGCATGGTGGCCGGCTATGGCCACCGCGGCGGGTAGAGCTGCGGCCATGGCCGGCTTAAGGTTTGGCGCCACGAGAGGGAGGAAGGGGAGAGGAGGTGTATGGCAGCGGATTGGGGAATGGAGCAGAGGAGCGACGGTGGCTGTTCCATTTATAGGAGGCAGCTAGGGTTAGGGTTGGCCATGCGGCTCCTGTGGACGGCAACAATCCTCGGAAGGCGTGCTAGGGACACATGGTGGTAATCCATTAGTGCATAGTACGGACGCTGAGGCAGGCACGGCATGGGCGCGTGAGAAACGGCAATGGCATGGTGGTGTGTGGGGAGCGGGAGCCCATCTGAGGGGCGCCGCGGACGTGCCTAGGGTTTTGGCGCAAGGGAGCACGGTGGCTCGGGCCTGTGGGGACTCGCCACCGGGCCTACGGGGGATGGTGCGAGTGGGCCTACGGGGGCCGGCATGGGTCAGTAGGCCGTGATGCTACGCTGTTAGGCCAATGGGGAAGGGACGCAAGCTGGGCCTACGGCTTGCAGGCTTGCACGCATGTGGGCCGGAGATGAGGAGCTGGGCGCTGGCGTGGGATGGGCCAGAGCGCAAGCTGGACCGAATGGAGGAGGAAAAGGCCAAATGGGCCTAGCGGGTGGAGGAGAAGGAAGAGAGGGATGGTCGGCTAGTTGGACTAGATGGGAAAAAGGAAAAAAGGAAATTTCCTTTTTAAGATTAAGGAACTTTGAGATGGAATTCAAATGGATTGGAGATGAATTTCTATGGATTTGTGCACTCCAAACTCCAAACAAAACTCACAACCCAAAACCAACTCAAGGACAAGGCACACACCTACAATCAATTCTATATGAGTGCAACAATTTATTAGCAACTCTCCTAGGTTGGACTTAGGTTAGACCTAGAGACTACCTGATCCACACATTGCAAAAAAAAATTAAAAAGCTCGCATTTTTTGTTGCACAAAACCCCATGTTGTTACACCATGTTTACATATATGTCGACCACTTAACTCACTCTAGTATTGAACTAAGCTCTTTGCGAACATATGCATAAATTCATCATCAATCATGACTATATCATGCATATAACTAGAGCAAACTAGGAACATAATAATAGAAACATAATACTAAAGTAGCATAAAGTCACAAAATATAGAGAGATACAATGGCTTTACCAGCCTCAAGACGGCGAATTCGGAATCATGAGCAATAGCCCAAACTCTACTTGAATCTTGCTAGCTAGCCTATACTAGAACTTGAAGAATTAGAGCTCTATTATGTCTCTGAAAGCCCTAATTTCTAATCTACTCTTGACTTATGAAAATCTGCCTGAGAGAGGGAGCAGGGGCTGGTATATATAGGCCGGAGCATCAATTCTGAGCCCTCAGATCAAACTGATTTAAATAAAAGACATAGATGCAATCTAGGAGGGTGGAGAACTGACGTAAGAAGCTAGAGGCTAACTAGTGGGCCTAGGAGTCGGCTGACCTAGCCCCATATGGCATCCTCTCATGCCCCACTTCGGTGGAGTGCCTTCTGGTGTCTTCTAGAACCTTCTGATGATATTTTTGTCGCGGATTAAATTTAACGATTTGATCCACCTTGACGGTTTTCTGGATAAAACCTGCTGAAAATATAGATTCACCAAAACTCATGGAAATTGTCAGTTTAACCCCTAAGTCTATGTTGGTGATCACTTTCATGCATGATTTCAAGTTATATTGATGGTTCATGATGGATGATAAGTACCATCAACAAATGTGTGAGATTGACTACAATCTAACTTAACTAGGGGTAGCAACAAGGCTAAGGATAAATAGGAGCGTAGAGAGAATTACTAAGGTTCTCTAGTTCTGACTTGGGTAAAATATGTCTTCTACTGTTCAACTAGGGACATTACTGAGGATAAGCATAAATAAAGTATGCTTTCCGTAGCAACCAGGTCCTACTTGGCCTACAAACAGGAGGTGGACTACGAAAGACTCAACGAGGCTTTATAGTCACCCTCATGATCTACCACCGGTCTAGAATGCAGGGTACATCCACGAGTAACTAGAGTCTAAGCACCACACTTACACTGTGATTACTACTTTAATCCTTCCAGAACAGGAATAAAGCACTCAAACAGAGTCGCAAACCTGATGAACAATATAAACATGAAACTTACTTGAATAAGAATCAATTACCAGAGATGTCTCAGAAGCAGGCTTAGGTATAACTTGGATCCGCCAAGGTATAAGCCATAGAGAGAGCACTGACAAGTCGACACTTCCTCCAAACTCTTCCCTCACTCTCTATATCACTATTTTCTATTTACAAAAGCTAAATCCTAACTTGGAGGACTAATGTTCTCTTGATTGCTGACGTACCCCCTGGAGGAGGGGCTATGGGGGGCCTTATATAGGGGGCAACAGGAGTCCTGTGGGCCCATGAAACCATGGCAACATCAAATCTGAGCCCACAATACGAACCGACCTGGTGCAACAGTGGAGATGGACTCTCAAAGGAGGTGGGAAACCGACCTTCAAAGGAGAGGCTGACCTATGGGACCCACAGGCCAACCAACCTATAGGTGGGGCTGGCCAGCCCCACACTGTAGCCTCTCGGGTCGGGTCACGGTGTATTCTTCTAGATGCTTCTATATCTTTCCTAAGTCGGTTTCATCATGGATAAACGTGATTTGATCTAACGATTGGGTCCACCTTGCTCGTTTTCTCGACAAATCCTCCTGCAAACATAGATTCACCAAAACTTATGGAATTCATTAGTTTAAACCCTTATACCTATGTTTGGTGATGGAATTATGTATATATGTAAGATATGTTGATGGTTTATGATTGACATTAACAATCGTCAACAAGGTCCCCCAAGCTTAACCTTTGCTCATCCCTGAGAAAAGCTAAATTCAGCAATGGATTAGGAGTTGCTACAATGCTTTCATGCCTCAAAATTACACAGGCGTTCAATCAAAAATTCTCCTCTAGATTAGAATAAACTGATCCGACTTTCAAACTTACCCATATTACCTTCAACCATGGGGCTTCTTAGCCTTCACCTGGTCTTGAGCAATTGGAAGACAGAACGATCAAGTCAAGCACTATGTCTCAAGTTCTTTGTTCAACCATTGTTTCAGAGCATTTGTATGTTTTCAAAATAAAACTAAGAGTTTCCATTGTATGACACTCTCAAGTTTCTCAATATATGTGGTATTTGTGGATCCTCACCAAGGCAATACTGATATTATGCCTTTTTCTTCCTACCACTAAGGCTTATGTGGAGCTCATATGTAGGGAGAAAGCTAGAGCATACTTGAAATGCATATATTGTAAAGTCAAACCTCAGATCCAAAGAGAAATGAGTCATGCAATCAAATCAAGATGTGCATGTGTGTGGATATAAGTGGTGGATATATATAGTTGAAACCTAATTTTACTTTCCTCCTTGAAAACATATCTCTCTTTGGAAACTTGGAAACATTTGCTAGACAACAGGGGCTATCTTATTCTCTCTTTCTTTTTTCATGTGGGCATCTAAGTATCCATTGTTTTCAATATCTCAAACATTTTTGTGTCCATTTTTTTTCAACTCTTTTTTTATGAATAACTTTTGCATAGCCCCATGCCTTTTTTCTGCAACAAAACTCTGAGAGATAGTAACAAGAACTTGGAGCATTTATTTGGTGGATGAAAAACCTATCAAGCATGTTTTTGTTTGCTCCCAGTGTAAGAGTAGAACATTTTTGGGTGGATCTAAATGGAAAGCATGTTTTTGTGCCTACCCCCAGTGTAGGGGTAGTGCATATTTGGTTGGTGTGTACGTGATCTTGATTTTAAGAGCATGACAAATCTCTCATAAGGGTCACAAAGCTTGACAAAACTCAATGCAAAAGCAAGCAACATATATGTGAAAGTTTTCCTAGCCTAAATAACATGTATGGCTCTGGTAGGAATTCAAGCTTTGTCATATAGAAACTCATCATGTAGCCTTTTTGTGTTTTTCAAAAAGTAAATCTCTAGAATTTTGATGTCACTTGGAACAAGATAAACAACAGCTCAGACCTTCTTATCTCATATCTGTCAATTACCTACACTTAGATCAAGCATATGCTACCCACGAGTTTCAAATTCAGAGCAAATCTTTATATCAAATTAGTTTTATCCAAAACTCAGGAGAATTCAAGGCTGAAAACTAGTTACTTGAAAGAAATTACAACAGAGTAACTATTCATCATTTCCATTTAAGAGATTATTCAGAGTCATCTTTATTTATTAACAGTTCTTAAAACAAACTATCATACATACTCTTTTTATTTTGTTTTCATTCATCATTTTTAACTATTTAAATGAAACTAAAAACTAAAACAAAGGGGAAAGAATACTTACCTAGATACACCTAGGTGCTTCTTCCCCAAGCTAGCTTTTGATGTAGTTTGTTTTATCAAAGTTTTTACGTATTTTTATTTTGTTTTATATATATATATGTAGATAAGTTCTATTATGCAAATGCAGAAAATAAACATGCTAAAGGAAATTTATGCAATTGGAAATAAATACGGATAACTACCGAGTTACCTTTTGGTGAGGGTTCGGTGTTTTATGTCCTTCAAACCAGACTTTTCCTTGTGAAGTTCACTAATTGAGTATATTGACAGTAGTTAACACTCATCATAAATCGTCAATATAACTTGTATAAATGCATGAATATGATCACTAATATAGATTTAGGGGTTTAAACTGACAAATTCCATGAGTTTTGGTGAATCTATGTTTTCAACAGGGTTTATTCAGAAAATGAGCAAGGTGGACCCAATCGTCAGATCAAATCACGTTTATCTGGGACAAAATCGACTTAGGAAGACTCCAGAAGACTGCAAAAGGCAAACCACCGTGTCTAGACCTAGATGGCCACTAAGTGGGGCTGGCTGGCCCCACCTGTAGGCCGGCCAGCCTATGGGACCCACTTGTCAACCTCCGCTTCAACGTTGGTTCTCCACCGCCTCTAAGGATCAATCTTACACCGTTACTCAAGGTCAGTTCATATCGAGGGCTCAGATTTGACGATGCCATGGATTCATGGGCCCACAGGACCCCTGGTTCCCCCTATATTAGGCCATCCATACCCCCTCCTAAGGCATCAATCAATCCCTGATCATCATCAAGAGAGATCAAGAAGAAGAACCTCATAGCTCCATAGATATTCATGGGCATAGCTAGCTAAGTTAGATCTAGAGAGAGGCAAGCTCCTTGCTTGGATTCATGATCTTGTCAAGAGCTTGGCTTAGTAAAGCCCTTTGTATCCTCTACTATTTTTATATGTTTGCTACAATTGCTATGACATAGTTCTTAATATTATTCATGTTCCTAGTTATCATGTTCATATTCTACTTCGATTATATACCTATTATAGCTAGAATTATCATTATGTTTATGCATATGTTCGCAAAGCTCTCACTTTATGCACGTGCGGGGTGAGTGGTCGACATTGTGTAAGCATGGTACTTATATGTTGTTTACCTGTGGATGCACCCTACATTCCATATCGTGTGGTAGATCGCGAGGGTGACAGTCTCGCCGAGTCCTTTGTAGTCCACCTCCTGTTTGTAGGCTAAGTAGGACACGGTTGCGATAGGAGTCAGGCTTTGTTCTTGATCTTCCTAAGTGTTGGCATTTCTTAGCAAATCACCAAGTATGGAGATGGAATCCATTCCTGGCAATGGCACTAGAAATTCATGTTGGTATTTCTTAGCACCATCACTAAGATTTGGATAAATCTTAACAACACTGCTAAGGAGCACCAACACGATAGTTCTTAACGATTACAGAAACAATATCCGCCAAGTAGCATTTCACCCGGAAGTATTTAGGGTATTGTTATTTATATTTTCCCAAAGGAAGGCATGGTGTAAAGAGTCTAGCATGGATATGAACAAGACTACATGCCTACATAGTGAATCAAAGTTTAATATAGGGGTAAACACGGTATATTGAGGATAGTGGACACACACTTGGGCCAACCTCAAGGATAAAAGAGAAACAAAGAATAAAAGAAAGGTCCTACGTGGACTAGGCTTGTGCTAATATAGCCATGCAAAGAACAGTTGATGGTCATATAAATTACATGGTTAGAGCTAGACCTAAGTGTAAGATAGGTCGGGAGGCCACCAGTACTGGTCTACCAGCAACCTCATGTGACAATTTAGACTCCTACACCCTACCTAAACATGGGGGATTACGAGGGATGGAAGGGCTGTCACCACCTATCGCCTACCCCTCAACCGTGGAGTAGGAAATGCATTCACCTGTCCCTATGTACCCGGGCACCACGCCCGATTACACAGAAACTACCCACATCCCCATGGGACTCCGACCCTACAGATCGACAAGCATAGGACATGGGCACTCCCGAAGGCATGATGAACCACCACCTCAACTTAGCTCTAATTCTAATCATATAAGTTATATGAATGATTAAGCATAATGTTCTACATGTTAAGCTATGACATAGAAACTATATGCTAGTTCATATGTCAAGATTATAACATGTAAACTATACTCTAGTTCAATAGCACAACTATATTGATAAAATGAGAGCACGACTTTGGAAGAATTTCTCATAGCATTCATACCAAGATTTCTCTGTTCTTCCAAGGAGCCAAGCTCTCCTTGATAGCTTTGCTAGCTCACAAAAGACTAAAAATGTAAAAGTAGAAGAGGTGGTAGTGAGGTGTGAAGCTCCAAATGTTGTGTGTGTTGAGAATGAACTCCACCCTTCTTCTTATACTGGCTACAGGTTTGTTAGGGTGTAGGTAAATTAGGAAACCGCCTTAAACCACCTTCGCAAGCCGCCATGCAACTGCCAGAGCGAGGTGGTGCCAAGTGGGCTTGGGGGGGTGCGGCCACACCCTAGGTGCTGCCCCACCCTAGGCTGGCCCAATTGCCACCGCCTTGCTTTGGCAGGCTCCTGGCTAGGCCTAGATGGCTCCCACATCGGTGCTTGCCCCAGATTTGATGCATAGGTTGGCCTTCTTCCATTATTTCCTTGCACATTTCTAATTTACGCTTTTCCGAGTTGCACTTTTTGTCCATACTTCCCATGTATTTTATGAATAAGTCCTGCAAAACACTAAGTCTCCAATACATGTGAAAATATATCAATAGTAAAAGCATGTGTCATAAGTTTGTTTATTTCTCCTGTTTTGGATCTTAATTGGTAGTCAGATTTGGTCATTAAGGATCGCCAACAAATCCCCCAAGCTTAACCTTTGCTCGTCCCGAGCAAATAGCTAAGTTATTGGTTGTTTATCATGAGTTGCTACTATGCCAAATATATTTCATAAGTGTTGTGCCTATAACAAAGTATTCTTCCGTAATTTAAATAAGTGCATTTTTATCCACCCTTTGCCTTGATCCCTATGGGGCATACAACTTTTCTAAGTTCTTGGGTGGTTGCAAGATAGAACGATTATAACAGAATTACCAATCATTCATTATGTGATCAACTTTCTATCTAGAGGTTTTATGAGTTTTGCAAAATAAATGTAAGATCCTTAAATGATTCACTCGATCGCTCAATGTGTATAGAAAACCTCACCAAGGCATTTTATGTTTTTGCCTTCTTTTCATCCAACCACTAAAGGCTTTTTGGTAGAATTTTGGGTAGGTATGAAATTGAGGCATACTTGCATCACATATTTTGCTAAGTCAAAAACCAGATCCAAGGAGATGCAAGTCATACACTTTGATCAAGACGTGCAAGTGTCTGGATTTTTTATAACTTCCTAATTCTAAGTATTTTTGGTACTCCTTTGAATCATGACTCTCTCTCTTTTGGATGAATGTCTTTTATTTGAAAGTATGGGCTACCTTATTTCTTTCTTTCTTTTTCTTTTCTTTTCTTCATGCTCTTTGGTATGCATTTTTTCACATGCTTTTTAGCATGGATATTTTTCTTTTCTCTCTTTTTTTACCATAGCCCATACTATTCTTTTTAGCACATGAAATTTTTTAGAAAGAGAGGCTCATGATAAATGCATGGACTAATTATTTTAGTGGATGGAAAAACATGTTTTTGCGTAACTCTCAGTGTAAGAGTTAGCATTTTATTTGTAGGTGTACGTGGGTCTTGATCATGGGTGCATGATGAGAATCTCTACAAGGGTCAAAAATAATTTGACAAAGCTCAATGCAAAAACAAGTAGCATATGACTAAGGTTTTGTATGTGAATATTTGTCATATAGCCTTGGTAGGTATTCATAATCATTGAGGAACTTTGAATTTTAACATTTTTGAAATTGAAAACTCCGGATGTCAAGTTTTTCTTAGAACAAAATCATAGCAAATTCTATTCGTACCATATCATAACTTGCAACAACTTAGAAAACTAGCATGCTTTTGCAACCCACAAGTTTTCAAGTCTTTTAGGATGAGGCATTTTTAGCCAACAAATTCAAATTTTGGGGAATACTAAGTTATAGCCTAGGCACAGATGAATTATAAACAGAGCAACTATTCATCATTTCAACTTAGGAGAAATTAAACATTCTTAAAACACATATGAACAGTGGAATTCATATTTTTGTTGTTTTTATCATATTTTATTTTTTTGGTATTTTTAATTTTTTAGATTTTTTAAATGTTAATAATTAAATAAATACGGAAAATAAATGCAAAAATTAAAAATGCGAAAAGATACAAGGTACCTATGCGGGGGTCCTCCCCCAAGCTAGATCAAGGCCTATGGTCCGAGATTTCTTGGTGATGGCTCCGGGATAGGTTGTTTACTTTATTGCATATATTTATATATAGTTTTACTTGTAGGTTTGTACTTTTGTTTATCCTACCCACATGTATACTCAGTAGTTTTGGTTCGATGATCAAAGTTAGACATCATGTTTAATTTGATAGAGGTAGGCTAATCAACCTAAGTAGCCTGCTTAATTTGAAAAGCCTATGAAAGTATGATCGCGCAAGAATCATACCCAAATCAAAACATACTTGTATAGAACAAGGAAGGATAAACAATTTTTTTATTTGGCAGATGGAAGGTGAACTAATTATTATTATTTTAGCATATTTAATGTGTGATCTATAGTTTTATTATATAGGAGTTCTAAGCAACTTTTATTTTAGCAAATTATAATTACAAAGAATAACTACCGATTTACCTTCGGCAAGGACTCATTATTTAAAGTATAATGAGCAGGACTCTTCTCCTTTCATTTCTTGCTTGAGGATGGTACATCCATGCCTAGAGAAGTGGATGTGGATGTTGATCCTTTCACTTGCCATTGATCCCTTTACGTGGTTGTTTCTTGGGCTGGTTTTTAATATGTTTGTTCATGTTATACCCATTAAATGGGCATTTTATTGTTCGGCCTTGAATATGAAAGTTAACATGTCCTGATCCCACATGGATGACTGTATTAGTTGTGTTAAGAAATTGTCTCCCCAGGAGGAGGTGAACTTCCTCATTCTGGCCCATATCTAGAACGACGAAGTCCGTGGGGGATGTAGCTATTTTGAATTTTTACCAAGATGTCCTTGGCTAATCCCTTTGGATTCCATGTGGATTGGTCCATCATCTTCAGTCAAAAACATGTGGTGGACAAAGTTTCACCTAGTATTTTATCATATATTACCTTGGACATGATGTTGATGCTTGCTCTAAGGTCACAGAAGGCATTGTGGAAGACTTTTTGGCCAATTGAGCATGTGATTGTCGGGCGGCCAGGATCTCCTTTCTTAGCAATGAATGGTGGATCTAGAAGATAATCATAGTTCATCTGACATAGAGGCTTACCGAACTTTGTTGAGACCATTTTAATAGATTCGATAGAAGTTTCATGTTGCCCCGGAATCTTACCCGAATCAGAAATAGGTATAGCAGCAGCAATTTGAGCTAAAGCTCAATTGATTTTTTTACAGAAGAAGTTAAACCTTCAATTTCAGAACTTATATTTTCAAGCATTTTATCATTAAAAAACAACTTTTTAGTAAGATTTTCATTTATTTTAGCCTAACCTAGAACTAGGTCCTTCAAGGACGGTTGGTTTGAATTATAATTCTAATTACCTCTTTGTGGGTGGGACTTATTGTTCCACCCATTGTTGTTTTGTTAGAACCCGTTGTTGATATATGCAGCATCTTCACAGGCCTTGGGGCAGTTATTCCTCGGGTGTCTGAGTTCACCTCAAACTTCGCAAGTCATTTGCGAGTCTATGGCCTAGACGGTGCCCTTTTTTGCTTCCTTGTCAGCGGCACGCTCGTCCAGTCTGTTCAATAAGAGATCCATTTTTGTGATAAGCATATCCGCCTCCTTCATAGTATGCATGCCTTTTTGTTGTTCTCTCTTCCCCCAGCTTTGATTGGATACCATTTTGTCAATGAGAGCCATGGCTCCATTGATAGTGAGGGAAAGAAATGCACCCCCAGCAGCGGCATCTATGTGCCCCTTTGACATGGGCATCAGCCCATCGTAGAAGTTTTGAAGCACAAGCTAGTTCTCTATCCTGTGGTGCGAGCATGCCTAGATGTAATCCTATAGCCTTTCCCACGCCTCGGGGATAAATTCCATTAAATTATGCTGGAAATTTGAAATTCTCCTCCTCAGGGCCTTGGTTTTGCCCATGGGGAAGAATTTCGTGAGGAACGCCGTGGAACATTTGTCCCACGTGTTAACTGCTTCCTTGTCCTTGTAGAACTGCTTTGCTTTCCCACAAGGGAGAAGGGAAACAGACGGAGCCTGATGCTTGCTTATGCGATGTCTTTTATGACAATGGTGTCACACAGCTCAAGGAAGTGCTAAAGGTGCGCACTTGATTCCTCATTGGGCAAACCACAAAATTGATTTGCCTACACCATCGTAATGAGGCCAGTATGGAGCTCAAAGTTTCCCATACCCGTGTTGACAGCGGGGCCAACGGGCACGTTGGCAATAGCGGGGGTGGAGTAGTCGTGCAGTGACTTGGCCATGGGTGAAGTAGCAGATGGTGCGGTGGTGATTGGTTCAATCATCGGTAGAGTAGCAGAAGAAGAAGTGGCATGAGACCTATTCTTCCTTAGCAGTGCATCCGAATTATCTATGTAGTATTTTAGTAGGTTGTAACCAGTCATACACTATCCTATTTTCATCCACAACAAGGAGAAAGCAAGCAGAGTTAGCATGCATAAACTATGGCTACCATTCATGCATGTTATCATGATCATGTCCTACTACATTCTTTTAACCTATGCCTTCCCCAGCAATGGCACCAGAAATGCTTGTTGGCATTTCTTAGCACAATCACCAAGTATGGAGATGGAATCTATTCCTAACAACACCACTAAAAATGCCTGTTGGTATTTCTTAGTACCATCATTAAGATTTGGATAAATCTTATCAATGCCGCCATGGAGCACCAACACAATAGCTCTTAACGATTACAGAAACAATATTTGCAAGCGCACGGATCTATCGTTGTAGCATTTTCCTTGGAAGTATTCAGGGTATCATTATTTATATTTTCCTAAAGGAAGGCATGGTGTAAAGAGTCTAGTATGGATATGAACAAGACTACATGCTTGCATAGTGAACCAAAGTTTAATACAGGGGTAAACATGGTATATTGAGGATAGTGGACACACACTATATGGAGCAGTCTTGTGCTAATATAGCCATGCAAAGAATAGTTGAGGATCATACAAATTATAAGGTTAGAGCTAGTCCTAAGTGTAAGATAGGTTGGGAGGCCACTAAGTACTAGTCTACCAGCAACCTCATGTGATAATTTAGACTCCTACACCCTACCCGAACATGGGGGATTACAAGGGATGGAAGGGTTGTCACCACCTGTCGCCTACCCCTCAACCGTGGAGTAGGAAATGCCTTCACCTGTCCCTATGTACCCAGGCACCATGCCCGATTACACAGAAACTACCCACATCCCCCTAGGACTCTAACCCTACGGATCGACAAACATAGGACATGGGCACACCAAAAGGCACGATGAACCACCACCTCAACTTAGCTCTAATTCTAATCATATAAGTTATATGAATGATTAAGCATAATGTTCTACATGTTAAGCTCATGACATAGAAACTATATGCTAGTTCATATGTCAAGATTACAACATGTAAACTATACTCTAGTTCAATAGCCCAACTATATTGATAGAATGAGAGCATGACTTTGGAGAACTTCTCATACTATTAATACCAAGATTTCTCTCTTCTTCCAAGGAGCCAAGCTCTCCTTGATAGCTTCGCTAGCTCACAAAAGACTAAAAAATGTAAAAGTACAAGAGGTGGTAGTGAGGTGTGAAGCTCCAAATGTTGTGTGTGTCGAGAATGAACTCCACCCCTCTTCTTATAATGGCTATAGGTCCGTTAGGGCGTAGGTAAATTAGGAAACTGCCTTAAACCGCCTTTTCAAGCCGCCATGCAACCACTAGAGCGATGTGGTGCCAAGCGGGCTTGGGGGCAATGCGGCCACACCCTAGGCTGACCCGTTTGCCACCGTCTTTCTCTCACAGGCTCCTGGCTAGGCCTGGATGACTCCCACATCGGTGCTTGGCCTAGATTTGATGCATAGGTGGGCCTTCTTCCATTATTTCCTTGCACATTTCTAATTTACGCTTTTTCGAGTTGCGCCTTTTGTCCATACTTCCCATGTATTTTATGAATAAGTCCTGCAAAACACTAAGTCTCCAATACATGTGAAAATATATCAATAGTAAAAGCATATGTATCATAAGTTTATTTATTTCTCCTGTTTTGGATCTTAATTGGAGGTCGGATTTGCTCGTTAAGGACCGTCAACACTAAGTAATGTTCCTTATGTGTAGATATGAAGTTAATCTTTAGCCATTATTATTAAGTATAATTGCACAATCAATGTATGCTTTGACTTGTAATTAAGAATGACTTAGGAATTAGTTTCTCTATTGTATCTACTTAGACTTGCTATTGTTATTAGTACTTCTGAGTGTTCATTGTTCATTTACCAAGTTATCATTACATATATCCTTTCTCTTGAATTACCCCTATTTAGAGTAGAAGATTGGTTGGTTTATTACTCCATCATAAGTATAAGTTATTAATATATTTCCTTTGCCAGTCCTTTCCTAAGGTAAAAATATAAATAACGATACCTGAAATACTCCCGGGTGAAGTGCTACAATTGTATATTATCTATGCGCTTGTAGAATCCTTGTTAACACTTCTTACGTCACTACTAGGTTTGTGTTCCCGATAATGACACTAGAAGTGTTTTGTTGGTATTATTAACATGACACTTGAAACTTAGGAAAAAATATTTTCATAAAGGAATCCACAAGCGCACAGATAATATACCATTGTAGCATTTCACCCAAGATTTTCCCAGGTATCGTTATTTATATTTTTACCTCAGGGAAGGACAGGAAAAGGGAATATATTGATAACTTATACTTTTACTTATGATGGGCGAATAAACCAACCAACCTTCTGTAAGCAGGGGTAAATCAAGAGATAAGATAATGATAAATGATAGTTGATCAATGCATAATGAACACTTAGAGTACTGATTAAGATGTCATTAGCATGAGTAAGTAGATACAATAGAGAAACTAATTCCTAAGTCATTCTTAATTACAAGTCAAAGCATACTATAATTAGTGCAATTATATTTAAAAATTATGGCTAAGATCAACTTCATATCTACACATAACGGATATTACTAAGGAAGATCAAGAACAGAGCCTGACTTCCTTCACATCTACATCCTACTTGACCTATATTCGAGGAGTGGACTACAAAGGACTCAACGTGAGTGTCACACTCGCGATCTACCACATGGCCTGGAATATAGGGTGCGTCCATAGGTAAACAACGTATAAGCACCACGCTTACACAATGTCGACCACTCACCCCATGTACTTTAGAGAGAACGATATATGAACTTATGCTTGAACATAAAGATAATCTAGCTATACTAAGCATATAATCAAAGTATACAATGAACAAGATAACTAGGAACATGAATAATATTGATAACAATGTCATATCAATTGTAGTAAACATATGAATAATAAAAGATACAAGAGAGGATACAAAAGGCTTTACCAAGCCATACTCTTGACAAGATCTAACTTAGCTAGCTATGCCCTAAAATATTTGTGGATCTCTAAGGTTCTTCTCTTCAGATGATCTCTCTTGATAATGGAGTTGATGCCTTAGGGGGTAGGGGCTGATATATATTGGGCATAGCATCAATTCAAGACCCTCAGATCAAACCGACCTAAAGTAACAGCGTAGATTTGATGTATAAGTCGGTGGAGAACCGTCATCACGAGGAGAGGCTAACCAGTAGGGCCCACAGGCCGGTCGGCCTACAGGTGGGGGCTGGCAGTGCCTTGCTCTCTGTCATGGTGGGTTGCCTTCTAGTGTCTTCTAGAGTTGGTTACGTCATGGATAAGCGTGATTAAATTTGACAATTAGGTCCGCCTTGATGGTTTTTTGGATAAACCCTGCTGAAAACACAGATTCACCAAAACTTGTGGAATTTTTCAGTTTAAATCCCTAAACCTATGTTGGTGATCATTTCATGCATTTATATAAGTTATATTGACATTTTATGATGAGTGTTAACTACCATCAATAAACTCCCCCAAGCTTTACCTTTGCTCATCCCTAAGCAATGCTAAACTCAGTAATGGATCAGGGGTCGCTACAATGTTTTCACTCCTCAAAAGTACACATGCGTTCAAACAAGAGTTCTCCGGATTTCAATAAACTGATCTGACTTTCAAACTTACCCATATTACCTTCAACCATGGGGCTTCTTAGCCTTCACTTGGGTCTTCAGTAATTGAAAGACAGAAAGATCAAGTCAAGCACTCTATCTCAAGTTCTTTGTTCAACCATTATTCTAGATTTTTTGTAAGTTTTCAAAATAAAACTCAGAGCCTCTATTCTATGACACTCTCAAGTCTCTTAATATATGTGGTATTTATGGATCCTCACCAAGGCAATAGTGATGTTATGCCTTCCTCTTTCTACAACTAAGGCTTATGTGGAGCTCATAGGAGTGGAAATAGCATGAAAGAGCATACTTGCAATGCATATATTGTAAAGTCAAACCTTAGATCCAAAGAGAGTTGAGTCATACAATCAAATCAAGATGTGCATGTGTGTGGAAGTGTGGTGGATATATATGGTGGCTAACCTAATTCTACTACGCTCCTTGAAAACATCTCTCTCTTTTCAAACTTAAAAAGTACTTTTGCAAGAGAACATGGGCTATCTTATTCAACATCTCTTTTCTCTTTTTTCAGGTAGGCATCTGAGTACCCATTATTTTAGATATCTTGGGCACCTGTCCATTTTTTTCTCAACTTATTTTTTTATGATTAACTTTTGTAGAGCCCATGCTTCTTTTCTGCAACAAAACTTTTGAGAGATAGCAACAAGAACTTGGAGCATTTATTTGGTGGATAAACCTATCAAGTATATTTTTGGTGTTCACTCCTAGTATAGGAGTAGAACATTTTTGAGTGGATCTAAGTGGAATGGCATGTTTTTGCGCCTACCCCCAATGTAGGAGTAGTGCATATGTGGGTGGTGTGTACGTGATCTTGATTTTAAGAGCATGACAAACCTCTCATAAGGGTCAACAAAGCTTGACTAAATTCAACGTAGAACAAGCAGCATATATGAGTGGAAGTTTTCCTACCTAAATATCATATATGGCTCTAGTAGGGATTCAAGTTTTATCATACAAGAACTCATCATATAGCATTTTTATGTTTTTCAAAACATAAATCTCCAGAACTTTAGTATCACTTGGAACAAGATAATAAGCGGCTCAGACCTTCTCATATAATATCTGTCAATTACCTTGACTTAGATCAAGCATGTGCTACCCATGAGTTTCAAGTTTAGAGTAAATTCTTATATCAAAACAATCTTATCCAAAACTCGGGAGAATTCGAGGCTCAAAACTAGGTACTTAAAACGAATTACAACAGAGCAACTATTCATCATCTCTATTTCAATAGGTTATCTTCAGAGTCCTTTTATTTAGCTCTTAAAAATAGAAATTAAAGCAAATTTTGTACACACTCTTTTTATTTTGTGTCTATTTTTAGATCACATATTACTACTATATATATCTAACACAAGGATAAATTTTTATTTTATTTTTAGTTATACATCATTTTTTAACAAATATATAGCAAACTTAAAAATAAAACAAAAAGGAAAGAAATACTTATCTAGATACACAAGGGATGCTTTCCCCCAAGCTTGTTATTGTCGTTGTCCTTCTCAGAGCGGTTTTATCATCAAATGTCCTTCTCGTCTATCAGGAAGTTGGGTTTTTCTTGTGCGGGAAAATGTACTTTGGGTGGAGTGAGATGAAGACGACTGGGTGAACTTGCTCTTGATCTTGTGCATCATCCTACAAAATGTCAACATGAACAACAAAACTCGTGGAATGGATTAGAGTAGGAGGGTTAGCAATCAGCCGTCTAGGGGTTAGTTGTCCTTGGAGTTAAACATATTTTCTAATTGGCAGAATTTTAGCAGGATGTTTATCTGCTTTTTTCATGCGTACTATGCAGAAAATGTTATGATGCAATGAAATATATTTCTAGATGTGTGCATGGTATATATATTTTTATGCCACCACAACGAATATTCTTGCGGGTTTTTACACATCATGGAAATTATTCACATGGGGCTTAATATTTATAATGCGATGATGAAATTTTTATTTTCTTTTTCAATGCAATGTAAATGTATAAAAGTAAATATGCTAAAGTGAAACTAAATTATGCAATGCGAGAAAGTAAATATGGATAACTACCGATTTTACCTCCTGACGAGGGTTTGGTGTTTTAAGTCCTCCAAACAGGACTTCTCCAGTCTTGGTCATTCTTCAAGTGCATGAGTTGGTCCTAAAGATGGAGACCTTGATGGTTGCACCTCTTGTGATGGTGACTCATGATGATGCCACCTTTTCCTTCCAAATCTTCTTAGGTTGTGGACTTGATTTTAGTGTGGTATGTTCATCCTTTTCAACTTCTCTTTCTTCCTCATTCCTTGGGAGTTGATTCCTTTAGTGTTGGGATGATCGACATCTCCTCTTGGAATAGGTGTTCTTCGACTGTTCATAAGTTGTATAACTATTAAAATATCATTGTACCTTTTGTCTAGGGAATTGGAATTGAATTTGCCCTGATCCAATGTAGATGATTGCGTTTGTAGTGTTGAGGAATGGTCTTCCAAGGATGATAGGTACATCTTCTTCTTCTTCTTCTTCTTCTATGTATAGAATCATGAAGTTGGAAGGGACATAGCGATCTTGTATTTTGACCATAATGTCTTTTGCTATTCCCTTTGGAAATCAAATTGTTTGGTCCGCCATCTGTAATTGCTTATATGTTGGGAACAAAGGTTCATCACCAAACAAATAGTCATATGTTACCTTGGACATTCTATTGACACCCGAGCCAATATCGCAGAAGGTGTTGTGAAAGATTCTTTGTCCAATTGTGCACTCGATCATCCGGTACACCAGGATCTTCCTTCTTGGTAAGGAATGGTGAAGTGACTAGGTGGTCGTACTCCGATCTAAGTGTGTTGATCATCTTAACTGATTCTTCTCTTAGCTACCTGGCCTTGCTCTTCCTTCTTCTCTAGTTGCTTCTCTTTCTGTTAGCTGTTGTCTCCTCAGGCAGATACAACATCTGTGGATGACTAGGAGAATGCAAAATATGATTCTTGAAAGTAAATTTCTCCTTTCTATCCTTGATGGTGAAGTAGATTTTGGCACTGTTCGAGTAATGATGGCTTTTGTGGTGCTTAGAAAAGGTCAACCCAATATAATGGTTGCCCTTACATGTCCACCTATCTCCAAAACCACAAAGTCTATGGGTACGTATGGCTATCCAACTCGTACACAGTTGTCTTCAAGATTCCCTTGGGGTAGCAGAGTGATTGATCTGCAGGCTGCAAATGCATATTTGTGTGTAACAAAGTATCTCCATTAATTTTATCATAAATTACCTTTGGCATAATGTTAACACTTGCTCCGAAGTCGCAGACAACTTCTTGGAATATGTGAGGTCCAATAGCTATAGGGATGATAGGTCTTGCAGGATCACCTTTCTTGATAGGCATCGACTCATCTTTCCAAGATCCTGTCGATGGTTCTATGTAGAATCCTGCATTGTGAATATCGACAAGATTTATAGTTTCAGGATCTTCTGGTTGCCCAGGAATCTTACCTTTGTCGGTCGAAGGAACGACAACCGCCAGCTGAGCTATTTGTGATTCGATCATTTTGTTAAAGCTATGCAGGTTTTTAATAGCGAAGGAGAAGCTATCCATTCTATTATTTATGTTTTCTAAGATATTGTAATTGGAAGCCTATCTTCTAGATAGACCATCCATAATTTTGGCTTGAGCAAAGACTAAATCTCTCAAAGATGGTTGGTTATTGAAATTATTACCTTGATAGTTACCTTGGTAGTTTGGCCTTTGTTGATTATTCCATCCTTGCTTCTGTTGAGGATGATAGTTATTGTTGTTGATGAAGTTCACATCCTCTTGGGTTTTGGGATATTTGTTCCCTGAATGCCCAGTGTTGCCACATTTTTCACATGTCATGTGGGAATCACAAATGTGCATGACTTCTTTCTTTTCATTGGCTTGGTCTTCAAGATTTTTCATCAGCAGATCCATCTTGGCAAACAATATATCTACCTCCTTAAGTTGATGCATTCCTCCACATATCTTGTAGGTTTGAAGACGTTCTTCATTTCATCCTTGGTTGGAGGCCATCTTCTCAACGAGAGCTATTGCTTATGGGATTGTGAGTGATAAAAATGCACCTCCAGCAGCAGCGTTCGTATTCTCACAAGTGTTGTTATGTCGTAGAACCGACCAATTTATAGGAGCACCAGTACAATGGCAGCCCACAAGCAGTCACACTGTCATACTTGAGCCCATATAAACCCAGTAGTCCATCGAGTACCACGACGGGTCTTGATTAACGATCCACATACAACCAAGATCGTACATGATTCAACATATATGTCACATGTTACATCAAGTTCACAAATATAGTTCATTCATCAGAGTACGAAATAATATTATTACAAACCAAGTTCAATAAATAGTAGCGGAAGCAAATTACAGTTTGAAGCTAACTATTTCTAGCATAGTTTAGAAACAGTGCCAACTCGTGATCACACTCCCACAAAAGCACATAAGAAGGATTAATAATAGATGCCTGCCTAGGGCTCACTCCTCAATCACAGCGGGATAGAAGCACTTCTTGCAATATCCATGATAAACTGTACCATCTGCAACAATGGGAATAAAACCCTGAGTACAAGAAGGTACTCAGCTAGACTTACCCATCATAAACCAGAAATAAAGCGACTCTAAGGATTATGCAAGGCTTTATAAGTGAATGTAGCTTGACAACATTTTGCATAAAAAATGACTAATTCAGTTGTACAATTATACTTTGGTCATCAAGTTAATTATAGCTATTCATCTCTAGATTAGCAACTAACATGTGCCAAACATATGGTATATCACTTGGTAGCATACAATAGTAACCATAGCCGGTGTAGTAATTCCATGTTTATCCAAACCATCACATTCCATAACATAATTACTACGATGTTGGGGCTAGTCAAGTTTCTTACTGTCCGGGAGAGACGGCGATTCAAATTGATTTCAACCAGTTAGGAATTTATTCCTAACACAAACCCAGGTAGACCAGATCAACGGTCACCTTTCGTACAACTCAAGTCCACATTTCACGGGTTTGCCTAGCACCGCACAATCAGGGACAACCAGCTGCAAGGATGTTCAGGCCTAGCCTGCCCTTGGGCTCACGTCAGGCTCCCCGCATATCCGTATTACCATCCAGAGTGCTCACTCTAACAGAGCGGGGCCTGGCCTGAGTTGAGCTACTTGGCTTCGCGATCGGAACGAGTTATCTGGCCAGCTAAGTGATAGGCATGCGTTCAATCTTGTCAGAAGTGCCAACAACGGTATGGTCCTTAATTGGCACAGATAGAATCACATGAGTCAATCTACACATGGACTCTGCCCGGCCTCTATTTACATTACCCCATGGTTCTTTTCCATGATAGCAAATATAGCCAACCGTGCTTCGGTATCCACCTGTATCTCGCAGGTGACAGGAAATCACCCGACTTCTATCGGTCTATGCATGGCTAAGCATATATTTGATCCTGAACCTACATTGAGTTAAGATATATGTAATTGGACAAGGTAGTTCTATGCATCAAGTGTTTCCAATCAATTCTTATAACCTAATGCATCAAACATAAAGGACTCAAGTAACATTTTTGTAAAACATGGGAGACTTAGAATGCTCTAGGGCTTGCCTTTAAGGAAAGAGGTTGGCCGGTGATCCGAGCACTTAGGGAGATCTTCAGGAGTCTGCTACTCTTCTTCTAGAGCTACGGCCTGAGGCATCTCCTGCTGATCCTCCTCCTCTCCTTCGTTGAACTCCAACAGCATTATCTCTTCGGACGATCCTATATGCATGAGCATGAAATAAGATACCACGAATGCATATACAATGACACATATAATATGATCTGATGTGATGAATACATCCCCATAAGTGTTTTCAATAGCATGGTATTAAAGTAATAACAAGTGCATCTTATTTTACTGAGTAGGTGCCTATCTCTTCTCTAATAACTAAATAAACACTTATGTAAATCATTTTCTGGACCACAATACAGCAGCCACTTGTTTTGACCATAACTAGAGTTATACACCTCAAAATAATATGGTTGTGGATATTATGGAAAGCTTATGAAATTGTCTACAACTTTATTTTAATACCCTTAATGTGATTCAACAGTTATCTAGGTAAAACAATTCAATTATTCAAATTTGTAAAGAGAGCAAGCATTTCTGACAGCAGACTTCTAACAGCCATAATTCTTAAACCATAAGGCCTATGACTATGAAAATTTAACACATGGTAGATAAGTAAGTTATCTACAACTTTGTTATTAACAAGTTTTACATAAAGTACCATTATCATCATGAAATTAGCAACTCAACCAAAACTATACATGCAGCCATCTAGTTGAATTATAAAGCAATAATTAATTAGTTGCATACAACCAATTGCTTTTAGGCCTTACTACTAACATCAACAGTTCATATGTATCACAAGCACCATAGAAAACATCATGGTCAAGCCCAATTGATTTATTTAAATGCCTTTATTAATTTAATTAGATAATTGGGTGAAATAACTAACATATACCAAATGTGCACAACAAATTCTCAGAAAATTACAGTAGCTTCCAAGTGCTCCCAGTAGACTACCATAAACATTTCATACAATTTGAACATGTATAACATCCTCTACAAAAATGACAAGCTAGCAAGGTTTATTTTATTGAAAATAGTTAACCCTACAGAAAAGTGTCAAGAAACAGATTTTATATTTTTTTTAGCTTCATCCTAGGTCCATAATACTGTACAAAAAATTTCATGGCAATATGTTACTTATTTTTATCCCTAAGAATTTTCTTAGAAAACACTATTAAATTAATAGATAAATAGAAAGAACCTACTCCAATCAAGTTTACTGCAAGATTATTGTTTTTCCTAGCTAGAGCATGTCAACACAAGATCAGCAAAATGGGAATCAAAATTTTATCACTTTCCTAGCTCAAGTTATACATTTTACAAGATTGCAAACATTCAAAAAGCACTTATCTAGATACATTTTATTCACCTTGAAAAATACTAGAAACAGTGCATTTCATATTTTTATAAAATACTGCACTTCATGAGGAATCCAACAAAATTTGATTCACCAAAATTGGAAATTCCTAGCTCTAGATTTGAATTTTGGAAGTTGGTATTCAAATCTGTGAAAATAATTCAGAAATTCAACTAATACACAGACTGACAAATGGGGCCCGCTGGTCAGTGGGACCCGCTTGTCAGCGACGCAAAAACAGAGGAGATGCTCCGACCAGCGATATCTCACCGGCGGCGAGATCTCCAGCGACGACGACGACACCTACGTGCTCGGCTCGTCATGTCGCGTCGATGGGTGTGCTCGGCAAGCCCGGAGGCTCACCGGAAGTAGCTCGTCGGTGGCAATGGCGGACGGCGGTGGTCGCACGAAAATACGCTGGCATCCTCCGACCACCATATGCTCTGGTGAGGTGCTCTACAGCTACGTGGTAACCTATCGAAGCTAACCGAGGTGGCTAGGGTTCTGGTGATGTGACGGCAAGCACTAGCCACGTGCATGCCTGTGCGGCGGCGCACGGAGCACGGCGGCGCTCGTGACGTTCCGGCAAGATGGTGGCGAGAGAGAGGTCTTTGTCATGCCGCTAGCTAGGGTTAGGTCTGCTCTACCTAATGCGCACCAGAGAGGAGGAAGCTGATAGGCCAGCTCAGCGGCGATGAGCTTGCCAGTCATGGTAGCCATGGCGGACGCGGCGGGACCAGCAGCGCGTTCCCGTGCGCTTGTTTGGTAGCGTCTAACCTAGACGTGATCTGAGCTGCTATGGCCTAGTGCGGTGCTGGACCGATGAAGAGAAAAGCATGGGGTGTGGTGGATAGGGGCGGACACGGTGAGCCGAGCGCGCGGCGGTGCTCCGGTGAGGGCTGAAAGGCGCTACGAAATGTGCCCTTACCAAGGGTAGGCAAGCTAGGCTAGTGGGTCAGCGTGGAAGAGGTGACTACGGTGGACTTGTAGGAGAGAGGAATCAGATAGTGGTGCAACAATGACGGCGAGCGGCTACGGTGGAGTACGGTGGCAGCAATGGCGAGCTTAGTGCTGTGCTTCGGCGAGGTGGAGCAGGAAGCAGAGAGTGAGTGAGGGTGTGGGGGTGAAACAGCGAGCGTGGGTGCCTTTGTGCCCACCGTGGCCTGATCGGCCAGGGCGTCGGCAGTGTACGGCCACCACGTGGCGTTCGCGGCCTGACATGGTCGGCCACCCACGGCGAGGTGTATGCGGCCATCAGCGCCCGATGGCAAGCCTGACAGCGCGAAATGGGGGTGCTTAAGCGCTTAATCCACGGCGAATTGGTGCAAGACGTTAAAACAAACTTTGTAGAGCTATGTAAGGGCTACAATATTGCTTTAGAAACCATCTTCTAATTTGCAATGGTTAGGAAGTTACATCATCACAAAGTCAGGCACATCAAAACTGAAAAATCAATTTGACTAAAAATTTCTAAGTTCCAAAAACAGTACATTGTTGATTCTTGTGAGCTCTAACTGACCATGTTAGGCATTGAATTAGCTCTTGACCCAAAAATAAAAGTTGTTACTCTAGTCAAGTACTACCACTTTGCTTAAGGGTGCACTACCATGGAAATAGTCTATGCTATAGTTCAACTTAGGTCAATCATACAACTTGAAAATGATGATTTACATTATAGATATGACTTAGAGACCAAACTAGCCTTAGTCATGACTACGAAAGTTGTTCCATGTGATATTCTAAACATGTTTAAGGTACTCCTAAGGTTCCATGTAGAAGGTTTTTGCTATTTTTATTTATCTAGGTTAATTAGGGTTTTCTTGGAATAAATTCATATCTAAAGTTGTGGTGCTCCAAATGATGTGAAATTTTTATTGTAGGCTACTGATACTATATGTGTCCTATGGTAAAAATTGCATGTTCATTAGATGTAATATGGTTGAGTTTTTTATTTAACTTGATTAATGCTTGATAAATTATTTTAAATAGTTTATAAATAATTTATATATGCAAAAATGTGAAATGTGGTTCCTTTGCCTTTGCAAGGTGATACCATGGCCTAAGAAACCCTAACATGGCTCTGTGTTTATGGAAAATGTTGATCTTTAGATTTATCTTGCTCTAACATATTTTCTTGTATTAGCAATTTGTCTTTTTTTGTAATAATTAAATTATAAAACTAAGCATGTGAAATTTGTGTAGTAGCCATGTTTTGATAACATGTACCACTCATAAAAGTCTCATCCCCAAACTAGTTGTTCTCATATATCACTAAAATAATATATATGTTTAATAGGAGAAAGGATTAATAAAAGCAAGATGGTAGATAAAGCTTGTAATTGTATTTGGTGATGCTTTGAGTGCTTGGTGTTCGATAAAGTGTAGCTAAGTATGTTAGTGGTGGTTGAAGTTCTTGAATGGCTCATGTGTGTATGCTCTTTGTTAGCAAAACATGTGAAATATCAAATTGTTATATTCAGAAATGGCTTCATGTGCATTTTCTGTTGTGATGATAACTTCGTGGACCAAATGATGTTTTATATGAATGTGGTGAATACAAAGTTGTAGATAATTTCCTTATATTGCTTGTCCTAAAATTTCATAATTTTAGGCCTGCTGGTGTAGGAGTTATAGATTTTACAAGTTTGTGGTCAGCTTTTGCATGTCATCAGAATATATCTGAATGATTGTATAGTTTGACTTACTTAAGCATTGAATTATGTCTTGGTGATAATAGGAGAGTTGTAGTGATTTTTTGCAATCTTTCCAAAATGTTAGAGAACACCCTTTTTGGTGGTTTAGAACTCCAGTTATAGCTATTCAAAGTGGAATGGTAGATTTCTGTCCAAGTCTAGATAGAGATGCCTTCTTGGTGTTGTTTAACCTTGTTAGGTATAGAAACATTTTAAGAAGATAATAAGAAACTTATAGATAACTTAATAATCTTTCCATAAAGTTAATGATCATGTTTGTTGGATGATTAGAACTCCAGTTATGTATTTCTGAAGTTCATGTCAGTTTTCTATCCTAGTTTGTGCAGATCTGCTTGTTAGTGTCTTTCAACCTTGTTAACCTTTGAATCAACTTTAGGTGTAAATAACAAAGTTGTAGAAAATTTTCTAATCTTTCCATAAAGTCCAAGATCAACTTTATTGAATGTTTTTAACTCCGGTTATAGTTGAAACAAGTGACTGTTGTGCTGCTGTCCAGATTTCTGTACATGTGCTAGGTGATTGCTTTAGCTTGCTCTTGTTTTGGCTAAACATGTTTGGTTAGTTCTTGATCGATGCATGTGTGCAATATCTAAACTTAAGTTCACTTGTGTGCCATGCCTAATATGCTTGCTATCCCTCTATAATAGGTTGTATGATGTTTAGTTAAATAACTCTAGGTGCCTATATCTTGCATAATCTTGTGCTTGTCTTGAACACTCTTATGTGATGCATCTCTTATTACCATTCTTCATATTCATGCACTTGCATCTTGCATCTCATCTAGGTACGCTAGATGAACCATGTGAAGCATGTGATGATGGAGTCGAACCAGAAGACGGTGTTGGTGGACCTATCCCGAAGATGGAAGGACCCCTAGAGTGCATTCCTAGAGTGGAAGATGTTCCCCAAGATGGTGCAAGCTAACTGAACTGACTTTGTGTTGGATCCTAGGCAAGCCTCGGAGTATTTTAAGCATCCTATGTTTTACAAAATATCACTTGAGTACTTTATGTTTGATAAATTAGGTTGTAAGAATTGATTTGGAAACACTTGATGCATAGAACTACCTTATCCAGATATATATACCTTTAACCCTGTATAGGTCTAGGATCGAATATATGCTTAGCAATGCTTAGACCGGTAGAAGTCGGGTGATTTCCTATCACCTGCGAGATATAGGTGGATACCGGAGCACGGTTGGCTATATTTGCTATTGTGGAACAGAACCATGGTGTAATGTAACTAGAGGCCGGGTGAAATCTATGTATAGGTTGACTCATGTGATTCCGTCTGTGCCGATTAAGGACCGCATTGTTGGAGGCCCTCTTGTCATTTTGAATGCATGCCTCTCACTTAGCTGATCAGATAATTCGTTCTGACCGCGAAGTTGAGTAGCTAAACTTAGGCCGGGCCTCGTTCTGTTAGAGTGCGCACTCTGGATGGTAGTAAGGATGTGCGGGGAGCCAGACATGAGCCCAAGGGCAGGCCAGGCCTGAATGTCCTGGCAGCTGGTTGTCCCTAGTTGTGCGGCGCTGATCGAACCCACGAATTGGACCTGAGTTGTACCAAACGTGACCTAAGGTGACCGTTGATCTGGTCTACCTAGGTTTGTGTTAGGAATACTGCCCAGCTAGTTGAAATCGATTCAAATCACCATCTCTCCCAGATAGTGAGAAACTTGACGGAGCCCCTTCATCGTAGTAATTGGATTATGGAATATGATGGTTCTGATGAATATAAAAATCTTACTCTGGCTAATGTTTGACATAGGTTAGTTGCTAATCTAGAGATCAATAGCTATAATTAACTTGATGACCGAATTATAAAATATATTGCTGAATTAGTGGCTTTTTATGCAAAATGTTGTCAAGCTAGCTCCACTTATATAGCCTTGCATGATCCTTGGTGTCACTTTATTTTTGGTTTATGATGGGTAAGTCTAGCTGAGTACCTTCTTGTACTCAGGGTTTATGCCATCTGTTGCAGGTGAAGTTCTTGGCCTGCTAAAGATGGTGGCTAACCGCCGGTGGGCTCGACGACTCTATATAGTGTTCTTATCTATATGCTTTTGTTAGAGGATGTCACGTATGCTAGCAATGTATTTGGAACGTATATTATTGTAATCAGTTAAAAGCTATTTTGTTTTCACTAATCGGTTTTGAAACCCAAACTTGTATTATTATTTGTGAACTCATTGTAAACATTATTTCCGCTGCAACTATGTGCATATGATGTGTATTTGCTTAATCGTGCGATCTTGGTTGTGATATGGATTTACCGAGGTCCTTCGTGACACTCGGCGGACTATCGGGTTTATATAAGTGAAAGTATGTGCGCGTCAACTTGTTAAACAAGGACAGCCGTACTTGATCTTGTATAAATTGGGCGGTTCTATTACACTTCATGTGCCTTTCCACAAAACTGGCTAGCTTGCACCATGTTGATGAGCGCTGGCTTGAGCTCAAAAGCATTGTCTCCAATGTTAACCTCCGGTCGAGTATGGATGTTGGCCGTAGTTGGAGCAAAAAATTCACGGAGAGTCTTGTTAGCCATGGCTTCGAAAAATGGTGTTAAGTTGTGCCTTATCTAGTTGTCTTCCG
The DNA here is from genome assembly GCA_904845875.1 of Miscanthus lutarioriparius. NCBI lineage: Eukaryota > Viridiplantae > Streptophyta > Magnoliopsida > Poales > Poaceae > Miscanthus > Miscanthus lutarioriparius. Next base: position 29,629,696 of record CAJGYO010000015.1, read on the forward strand.
ATTCTAAAGCTAAAACTTTCCTAAGTTTAGCTTTAGTCCTCCTGAATAGTGCTTTTGGATCTTCAAGTAGTTTGTTGGATGGTCAAAACCAGTCATACATTACCCTGCATAAGTTATAAAAGTAGACAGAACAAGGGTAAGCCTATTTGAGCAGAGGTAAAAGGTTTTCTCGATCAGATCAATAAGTAAAAGTTTATCAATATTCCTTGATTGCCTAGCTACCTTCCCCAGCAACGGCGCTAGAAATGCTTGTTAACACTTCTTACATCACACCAGGTTTGTGTTCGGATAATGACGCCAGAAGTGTTTTGTTGGTATTATTAACATGACACTTGTAACTTAGAAAAGATATATTTATAAAGGAATCCACAAGCACATAGATAATATACCATTGTAACATTTCACCCAGAAGTATTACAGGTAGCATTATTTATATTTTTACCCCAGGGAAGGATAGGCAAATGGAAATATATTGATAACTTATACTTTTACTTATGCTGGACGAATAAACCAACTAACCTTCTTTTCCAAGTAGGGGTAAATCAAGAGATAAGATAATGATAAATGATAGTTGATCAATGCTTAATGAACACTCAGAGTACTCCTTAAGATGGCATTAGCATGACTAAGTAGATACAATAGAGAAACTAATTCCTAAGTCATTCTTGATTACATGTCAAAGAATACTATGTGTAAGGAAAATGAACCCTTGGCCCATTTACTTTGGATTTTGGTGTTTGATGACCAACACAACCAAATTGGACTAATGAATTTGCAAGTGTTTATTTTGTAGTCCAATAGGGTGCAAGACGTGACTTGGACGAAGGCGACGTGATGATCCGATGATCAACACCATAAGCAAGACCTTAGGAGCACAAGAAAAGACCCAAGATGTCAAGCAAAGTCCAAGCATGAAGATAGGAACCAAGCCGTACGCAAGATCGGGAAGAAACGAGCTCGCAGAGGCGACTGGACGCTGGACCGGACACTGGAAGTGCGACCGGACGCTGGACCGGTGGCTTCGGTAGACAGGCGACTGGATGCTGGCAGCAGATCGACCGGACGCAGGACAGCAGAGTTCGGTTTAGTATAGAGAGGTTCCAGAGTGGCGAAACTGCGACCGGACATGTCCGGTGGCAGGTGACCGGACGCTGGCAGCGTCCGATCAGTTGTTCGTAGCTCAATGGTCGGGACAACCGGACGCGTCCGATCAGGACGACTCCAGCGATTCGGTCAGTAGCGGAAAAGCGGGATTTCGTCTCCAACGGCTACTTTCTCAGTGGGGCTTATAAATACAACCCCCAACCGGCCATTTGAGAAGTGTGGAGCTGAGGAAACATACCAAGGGTGTTGATACACCATTTTAGTGATCTGCACATGCATAGTGCTTAGTGTTTTATTAGGTGATTAGCATAAGTGCTTTGCGAAGTGCTTAGGTTGATTAGACCACCGCTTATGCGCTTGCTCTAGGTTTATGCCTAGTGTTTAGTAAGGTTTGCATACCTCTTGTCACCCCGTGCTTGCGAGCACAAGTGTTTTACATCGGAGGGGCTTGAAGTCTTGTGAGATCACACCAACCGTGTTTGTGGTGTGGCCGCCACTGTGTACCAGAGGGAACAAGGCCCGCGGCCTTTCGGCCGGAAGCTTGATAGTGAAGACGGCGGGGAGCATCCGGGCGAGGCTTGCTAGAAGGCACATCGGAGACCCACTTGCGCGTGGGGAAGGCCCGAGGCTATCCACGGAGTTAACCGACCGGGAGCTTGGCCCTTGCAAGGGATTCCTTGCGAGGGGCTCCAACGAGGACTAGGGGGAAGCTTGCGCGCTTCTCGATACCTCGGTAAAAATACCGGAGTCGTTGACGGGAGTTTGCATATCTCTACCTTGCTCTTTAGCTTCGCATTTACATTGATTACTTTACTACGTTTGCGGTAGAGATAGCAACACACTAGCAAAACCGTAGTTGCACATTTAGATAGTTTATCTTTTGCATAGGTTTTGCTAAGGTTAGAAAAAAAGGCCATAGTTTAGAGTTAGATTTTTTAAGTTGCCTAATTCACCCCCCCCCTCTTAGGCGTCACGGTCCCTTCAATTGGTATCAGAGCCCAGTTGGCTCATTTTGGACCTTTGGCTTAACCGCCGTTGAGCCGATGCTATTTAGAGTGGTTGGGATGGATACCGCTAGGCCTCCACACTTTGACGGCACTAACTTCCCATACTATAAAGCTAGAATGGCTTGTCACCTTGAGGCGGTTGAATTGAGTGTATGGAGAGTCACTCGTGATGGGATGAAACCCATCAAGAATCCCAAAAAACCCACAAAGAGTGATGAAAAAGAAATGCACTTCAATGCTAGAGCAAAAAATTGCTTGTTTGAATCACTTAGTATGGATGTTTTTAACCAAGTATTCACTTTAAATACGGCACATGAAATTTGGTTAAAACTTCAAGATCTCCATGATGGCACAAGCAATGTCCGTGAGCAAAAACATTGTCTAGCAAAGCAAAACTATGATTCCTTTACTATAAATGATGATGAGCTTGTTCGTGATATGTATTCTCGTTTGAATCTAATTATCAATGAGCTCCATTCTATAGGATTATTAAAGCTAGATGATGCGGACATCGTGAGGAAGATCATCTCCATGTTACCACAAAAGAAATATGCAAGCATCATCACCATCCTTCACAACATGGAGGACTTGAGCAACATGACCCCGGGCATAGTAATTGGCAAGTTAGTGGCATTTGAAACGTCACGTAAGATGGGTCAAGAAGAAGCTTCTTCATCAAGCAAAGGCAAAGCTCTCGCTTGTAGCGAGAAAAAGAAGATGAAGGGCAAGCAAGTTGAGACAAGCTCAAGCTCAAGTTCCTCAAGTGAAGATGAAGAAGAAGATGAGGACGATGATGATGATGATGAAGATTCAAGTGATGATCAATCTTCCTCCTCCACCTCAGATCTTGATGAAGAATCAATCAAAGTGATCAACAAGGTGGAGAAGATGATCCAAAGGCTCAATGTCAAGGGTGTGCCCATCCAAATTAAAGATTTCATTTTCACAAATCAAAGAAAAGAGCAAAGAAAGAGAGGATGCTATGGATGCGGCGAGTTGGGGCACTTTGTGGAAGTTTGCCCAAACAAGCCCACACCCAAGACAAAGAAGAAGAAGGCATGCAAGAACCAAGCCCTCACATCAATAAGATCATGGGATGATTCTTCAAGTGAAGAAGAACACCATCATAAGAGGCGAGGCCGCAAGCACTCATCATCAAGCTCTTCACGTGTGTGCCTTATGGCATGAGGTAACGAAAGCTCTTCCTCTAGTGAGAGTGATAGTGATGATGATATGCCTTCTTATAATGTAATTGTGCAAGAAAATCTTAAATATGCTAAAGCTATCACTAGTCAACAAAAGAAGCTCAACGGTTTAAAAGAAAAGCTAGATAGTTCACAAAAAGCATACAAAACCTTGCTTGAACAATATGAGAATTTTGCTAATCTCAATGTTGAACTATCTACTAAAATTGAGAAGCTTGAGGCTAGTGCAACAACAAATGCATGCACAATAAATGATGAGCAACTTGTAAAGAAAAATGAAAAATTAAAAGAAAAGTTAGCTAGCTCACAAGAAGCATATAATAGTTTGCTTGCTAAAATGGAAACCATGTGCAAACATTGTGATGAGCTAACTAATAAAGTTGCTAATCTTGAAGCCATGAGCACAACCCCCACTAAGGCATCTAAAAAGAAAAGTTCTATCTTTAACTTATCTAAAAAGGATGCCTCTACTTCTTGTAATGATTTATGTTTAGACTCATCTTTGTGCAACCAAGTTTGTGTTGAGAAAGTTGTTGTAGATACATGCACACAAGAGGTTACAAAGGAGAATGAGCAACTCAAGCAAGAAGTAGCTCGCCTCACCAAGGACTTGACTCAAGTAAAAGACAAGGCGAAGCAAACCCAACTTCATCAAGATAACACCATCAAGGGAGTGAAGAAGCTTGATGAAGGACAAACCGTGGTTTGTTATGTGTGCCACAAGGAAGGTCACAAGTCCTATGAGTGCAAGGTGAAGAATGGGGAAGGAGCAAAGAAGAAGGAGAAAAAGCAAACAAGCAAGCTCTCCAACACCTACACCAACAAGGTGGACAAGAATTCCTCCACACCTTATCTCTTGAAGAAGAAGAAAAATGACAAGGTGGTGGCCATCAAGGTGAACAAGCAAGCCAACAATGGGGTCAAACGCTTTTGGGTGCCAAAGAAAATCATTTCCAACATGAAAAGCACCAAGAAGGTTTGGATCCCGAAAGGGAAGTGAGAAGTCCATCGGACTTCAGGGAATTTGGAGACTTGGCAAAGTTTGGGTGCATTTCATGGGGTGCATCATGATGGACAAAATCATTGCCAAGTGGGTTAGTGAATACTTTGGACCCAAATTCCCCTTCCCATGTTAGGCAACTAGATGTCATTACTTTCAATTAGTATTAATTTCAATTTGCATTGTTTTTCAACTGATATACTCTTAAAGCATCTAGTTATCTTTCATGCCTATGTTTGCATTTACATGCTTAAATCTTTTGTCATGCATTCAATAGGTATATCATATGGTAGGCTTGCTCGGTTTCATTGTGAACCCTTGGAGCAAACCTACATAGTTTAAAATTGTTTAGGAGCACGGCACATAGCTTGTCCTACTTTTGTTTATCTAATATGTGCCAAAGTCCAAATTGTAGATAATCTCTCCCGAATATCATTTTTGAAAATGATTCTCACATTCATGAAAAGTCATCTTTCAAATGGTATTTTGATACTTAAATCAATATGCACAAATTTTACAAGTATTCAACATTTGTGTGCACATATTTAGGGGGAGTATTTCTACAACTTGGATGCCTTGAGACTAACACTTTTTCAAATGGTATCAATTTTTCAAACCTATCACATGTGTAGTAGTCTCATTGTAAGGAAATTGGAGTCCCCGGAGTTAAGCATCATTCTTCAATTGGCATCATCATGTTGATTTCATTTCATTTATATGCTTTCTCCATGCATTATATAGATTAAACTCTCTTGTGCAAAAAATTGCTATTTATGCATATGCTTTGCTTTCTACCATATGTATGCATACATTTAGGGGGAGCTTAGTCTATATAATGTGAGAGTCAAATTTTGTGATCCATTTCACTCTATACACAAAGGATCATGAAGTTTGACCCTCCCTTGTGCTACTAATGTCTTCCTTTTCAGTGTTTGATGCCAAAGGGGGAGAATTTGAAGGACCAAAGACAAGCATTTAGTTACAAGTAGTAATGGTCCGAGAAAGGGAGGAAAGTGAATTATGGATTAGTCTAAGTAATGGGAGATTTTTTTTAGAAAGCTAGGCTTTAATCCATAATATCACATGGGGACATTTGCAAGGGCAAGACAAGCTTTTAGGTAAAGTTTTAATTGGTATCTGTCAATTAGTATCATATAACCTTGCCCTTTGCATTGCACCCTAGCAAGTAGGTAGTTTTTAATCTCCAAATTCTTATCATTTGCTTGCTTTGGTCGTGTTGTCATCAATCACCAAAAAGGGGGAGATTGTAAGGAAAATGGACCCTTGGCCCAATTACTTTAGATTTTGGTGTTTGATGACCAACACAACCAAATTGGACTAATGAATTTGCAAGTGTTTATTTTGTAGTCCAATAGGGTGCAAGACGTGACTTGGACGAAGGCGACGTGATGATCCGATGATCAACACCATAAGCAAGACCTTAGGAGCAAAAGAAAAGACCCAAGATGTCAAGCAAAGTCCAAGCATGAAGATAGGAACCAAGCCGTACGCAAGATCGCGAACCGCTCAATCATCGCGAAAGCGAGCTCGAGGCGACCGAATCTTTGGGCCGATTGCCAACACGGGACTGGAGCGCGAGAGGTTCGAGCGGCAAAAGCGTGATGGACGACGGTTGGCTCCTATCTTCATGCTTGATTCGACACTTGCTTGGCGGCATATTGACGCAAAACTTGAGCTCCTAAGGTCTTCTTATGGTGTTGATCATCGGATCAAAATGGCCGGGCGCTTTGTCCAAGTCACGCCTTGCACCCTATTGACCGTACAAATTCAAAACGCACACGCATTAAGGCAAAGTCGCAATTTCGCCTATTGGACTACAAAATAAACACTTGCAAAAGTCCAATTTGGCTCTATCATCATCAACATCAAAATCCAAAGTAAATGGGCCAAGGGTCCATTTTCTCATAATCTCCCCTTTTGGTGATTGATGACAACACCACCAAAGCAAGCAAATGATAAGAATTTGGAGATTAAAAACTACCTACTTGCTAGGGTGCAATGCAAAGGGCAAGGTTATATGATACTAATTGATAGATACCAATTAAAACTTTACTTAAAAGCTTATCTTGCCCTTGCAAATGTCCCCATGTGATATTATGGATTAAATCCAAGCTTTCTAAAAAAAATCTCAAATTACTTAGACTAATCCATAATTCACTTTCCTCCCTTTCTCGAACCATTACTACTTGTAACTAAATGCTTGTCTTTGGTCCTTCAAACGGACACGTCCGATCAGGACGACTCCAGCGTCCGGTCAGTAGAAGAAAAGCGGGATTTCGTCTCCAACGGCTACTTTCTCAGTGGGGCTTATAAATACAACCCCCAACCGGCCATTTGAGAAGTGTGGAGCTGAGGAAACATACCAAGGGTGTTGATACACCATTTTAGTGATCTCCACATGCATAGTGCTTAGTGTTTTATTAGGTGATTAGCATAAGTGCTTTGCGAAGTGCTTAGGTTGATTAGACCACCGCTTATGCGCTTGCTCTAGGTTTATGCCTAGTGTTTAGTAAGGTTTGCATACCTCTTGCCACCCCGTGCTTGTGAGCACAAGTGTTGTACATCAGAGGGGCTTGAAGTCTTGTGAGATCACACCAACCGCGTTTGTGGTGTGGCTGCCACCGTGTACCGGAGGGAACAAGGCCCGCGGCATTTCAGCTGGAAGCTTGACAGTGAAGACGGCGGGGAGCATCCGGGAGAGGCTTGCCAGAAGGCACGTCAGAGACCCACTTGCGCATGGGGAAGGCCCGAGGCTATCCACAGAGTTACCCGACTGGAAGCTTGGCCCTTGCGAGGGATTCCTTGCGAGGGTCTCCAACGAGGACTAGGGGGAAGCTTGCGCGCTTCTCGATACCTCGGTAAAAATACCAGAGTCGTCGACGGGAGTTTGCATATCTCTACCTTGCTCTTTAGCTTCCGCATTTACATTGATTACTTTACTACGTTTGCGGTAGAGATAGCAACACACTAGCAAAACCGTAGTTGCACATTTAGATAGTTTATCTTTTGCATAGGTTTTGCTAAGGTTAGAAAAAGAGGCCATAGTTTAGAGTTAGATTTTTTAAGTTGCCTAATTCACCCCCCTGTTAGGCCTCACGGTCCCTTCACTATGATTAGTGCAATTATACTTAATAATCATGGCTAAAATCAACTTCATATCTACACATAAGGGATATTACTAAGGAAAATAAAAAATAGAGCCTGACTTCCTTCGCAAGTAGATCCTACTTGACCTACATTCAGGGAGTGGACTACAAAAGACTCAACGAGAGTATCACACTCGTGATCTACCATGACCCAGAATATAGGGTGCATCCACAGGTAAACAATGTATAAGCACCACATTTACATAATGTCGACCACTCACCCTATGTACTTTAGAGCGAGCGCTATACAAACTTATGCTTGAACATAAAGATAATCTAGCTATACTAAGCATATAATCAAAGTAGACAATGAACATGAATAATATTGAGAACAATGTCATATCAATTGTAGCAAACATATGAATAATGAAAGATACAAGAGAGGATACAAAAGGCTTTACCAAGCCACGCTCTTGACAAGATCAGGAATCCAAGCAGATGGCTTGCCTCTCTCTAGATCTAACTTAGCTAGCTATGCCCTAAAATATTTGAGGAGCTCTGAGGTTCTTCTCTTCTGATGATCTCTCTTGATAATGGAGTTGATGCCTCAGGGGAAGTAGGGACTGATATATATAGGGGGTAGCATCAATCTTGGACCCTCAGATCAAACCGACCTAAATAAACGGTGTAGATTTGATTTATAAGTAGGTGGTGAACCATCATTGCTAGGAGAGGTGGACCGGCCCCACCTAGGAGTGCCTCGCACTCTGTCGCGGTGGGTTGCCTTCTGGTGTCTTCTTGAGTTGGTTACGTCATGGATAAGCATGATTAAATCTGACAATTAGGTCCTCCTTGATGGTTTTCTAGATAAACCTTGCTAAAACTTGTGGAATTTGTGGAATTAAACCCCTCCTATGTTGGTGATCATGTTCATGCATTTATACAAGTTATATTGATGGTTTATGATGTGTTAACTACCATCAGCAATCCTTTATATATATATTTATTCTCTCTAAGTCACAATACCAAGTGTCACTCCTAGTAGTAATGCTAAGAAATACCAACAAGCATTTCTAGCGCCTTTGCTGGGGAAGGTAGCTAGGCAATCAAAAGGAATATTGATAAACTTTTACTTATTAATGTGATCGAAAAAACCATTTTACCTCTACTCAAATAGGCTTACCCTTATTTTATCTACTTTCATATCTTATGTATGGTAATGTATGACCGGTTTTGACCTTCCGATGAACTACATTGAAGATCCACAAGCATTATTCAGGAGGAATAAAGCTAAACTTAAGAAAGTTTTAGCTTTAGAATCGAAAGACAACCAAACAAGGCGAAGCTTAACACTACTTTTTGAGCCTATGGCTGACAAGAATCTCCATGAATTCTCTGCTCCAACTACGGCCAACATCCATACTAGACTGGCGATTAACATTGGAGACAATGCTTTTGAGCTCAAGCCAGCACTCATCAACATGGTGCAAGCTAGCCAGTTTTGTGGAAAGACATATGAAGATGCGAGTGCTCATCTCCAACACTTCCTAGAGATTTACAGCACTATCACCATCAAGGAGTTACTAGAGATGCCATATTACTTTGCCTCTTCCCATTTTCACTTTTCGAAGGCAAAGCACTGGTTCTATGCCAACAAAGATAAGAATACCACATGGGAAAACTGCTCCACCACCTTCTTAGCAAAGTTCTTTCCCAAATGCAAAACCAATGCTCTACATGCAAGAATATCAAGTTTTCGGCAGCAACTGATGAATCTGTCCCTGAGGCATGGGAACACTTTCAAGACTACATATTAGATTGTCCTCATCATGTGATGGAGAATTGGCTACTCATGCAGACTTTGTACCATGGGTTGACTAACAGCACCCGTGAGAATATGGATGCTACTATTGGAGGTGCATTTTTATCACTCACAATCTCACAAGCAACAACTTTCATAGAGAAGATGGCCTCCAATCAAGGATGAAATGAAAAACGTCTTCAACCCCACAAGAGAGGTGGAGGTATGCATCAACTCAAGGAGGTAGATATGTTATCTACCAAGATGGATATGCTAATGAAGAGGCTTGAAGACCGAGCCAATGAAAAGCAAGAAGTCATGCACATTCATGATTCCCGCATGACAGGTGAAGAATGTGGAAACATTGGGCATTCAGGAAACAACTGTTCCGAAACCCAAGAGGATGTTAACTTCATCAACAACAACAACTATTGTCCTCAACAAAATCAAGGATGGAATCAGCAACAAAGGCCAAATTACCAAGGTAATTACCAAGGTAACTATCAAGGTAATAATTTCAATAATCAGCCATCCTTGAAAGATTTAGTCTTTGGACAAGCTAAATTATGGAGGGTTTATCTAGAAAACTAGCTTGCAATGACAAAGTGTTAGGAAATATAAACAATAGAATAGATAGTTTCTCCTCAGCCATTAAAAACTAGCATAACTTTAATAAAATGATAGAATCACAAATATCTCAGCTGGTGGCTGCCGTTCCTTCAACCGGCAAAGGTAATATTTTGAGGCAACTGGAAGACCTCGAAACTACAAATCTTGTTAATATTCATAATGCAAGATTCTATAGAGAACCATCGAGCAGAGGATGGGAAGATGAGTCTCGGCCCATCAAGAAAGGTGATCCAGGAAGACCCATCATCCCCATAGCCATTAGACCTCATGTGCTCCAAGAAGCTATTTGCGACTTCGGAGCAAGTGTTAACTTTATGCCAAAGGTAATTTATGAGAAAATTCATGGAGATCGTTTGCTATATACAACAATGTGTTTGCAGCTTGCAGATCAATCACTTTGCTACCCCAAGGGAATTCTTGAAGACATCTGTGTACAAATTAGACAATCGTATGTACCCGTAGACTTCGTAGTTTTGGACACAGGTGGAGATATAAGGGCACCCATTATCTTGGGCTGACCTTTCCTGAGCACCGCAAAAGCCATCATCTACGCTGATAGTGCCAAAATCTGCTTTAAATTAAGGATATAAAAGAGAAATTTACTTTCAAAAAGCGTATATTGCATTCTTCTAGTCATCCACAGGTACAAACTCTGCCCGAGTACACAGTAAGTGATGAGAAGAGAAATAGTAGAAGAGCAAGGAAGAATAGGGCTAGGCAGCCAATAGAAAAATCAGTCAAGATGATCAATACACTTCAATCAAAGTATGACTGCCTCCTCGCTTCACCATTCCTTACCAAGAAGAAAGATCCAGGCGTACCGATAATCGAGTGTACAATTGGACAAAGAATCTTCCACAACACCTTCTATGATCTTGGATCAGGCGTCAACATCATGTCTAACGTAACATATGACTACTTGTTTGATGAACCTTTGTTTCCTACATGTATGAAATTACAGATGGCAGTCCAAACATTTCGATTTCTAGAGTGCTGGGGTTAAGATCGTCGGGTTTCTCAAGGCATCGATTAATTAGCAGGCCAAGCAGCCCACATTAAGCTAAGAGCGAGGAGGCCCAGCTAAGCTAAGCGGACCAGGCCATATGCTAAGGATGGTGTCAACCATGACCTCTCCCTTAGGCCTTAGCCTCACGACACACAAGGGACTCATGACCTCTCTACCGTCTCGACCCCTGAGAGGAGCGGGGAGACGTCGAGCTTAGCCAAGCGCACCTGCTCTGACAAGAGTTTCTATGCCGCACTAACCCCATAAGGACCTAGGGGACAACGGCGACCACAATCCAGTCAAACACCATCCCTACGTCATGTAGTGTAGATAAGACAACACCGCACGGCGGTGACTGCTAGTATAGTGATCCACCATCCAAATACGGTCCAACAAGACATATGTACGATTCTACCCACTATGGGATGGGATCCATGACAGAGGCCTTGACTTTAAGGCCATCCAGACCAGTGGGAGCCATGACCCCGGAGCTTGGGATCGTGGCCACCAACTCCCCAAGCTAACCAGGAAGTCGATGACCTAGTGGGGCTACCAACTCCTGTATGACACCCCTAGGAGATCAGGAGGCAATGATGAAGGCCACGGCAAAGACCACATCGTGCAGGATGGCTAGCGAATCAACACCGTGCCTACAGTGCCACCACGGTCGGCACAGTAGGACCACACCACACCTTACTACGATGTCGGCGCAAGACAATGACGACAACCAAGCCCAAACGTGCACCACAAGATGGCTAGGCCCCTCCCTCAGGCTCACAACCGCTCGGTCGGGAGAACCTTCTTCTTTGTACAAGCCCTGGCCCTGAACTCTATATAAGGGCAGCCAGGGCACCATCCTCAACGTTCTCACATTCTTCAACCTACAGAGTCCTGAAGCTTCCCTTTAGGCAGTTCATCTCCTAGCTCTAGCTCTCCTACCTCTTCCACCATTCTTGCACCCCCCATTGTAAGAACTTTAGAGCATTCAAGCGAGGAACACGCACTCGATCATCTCTGAGAATAGACATAGGGCTCTAGTCTAAACCAGTATAAATCATCATGTCTTTTGGATGATACCATCATCTTCCTAGAGCAGCACGACAATCATATAAGTTTACTATTCTGGTTTACAAAACACCAACAGTTAGCGCGATAGGTAGGGGACAGTCACGCACTCTCCTTTGTTGAGAAGGAAGCGATGGCTCCTCGCACTATTGGTGGACTCGCTTGTGGAATAGCCCACAGTGGCCACATCCGCCACGAAAACTATGAGTTCATCAGCATAGAAGGGCCAGCGCCCGCGTCTGCTTTCAACCGCAGCCTAGACCTCCACTCTGGAGATCTAGATCCCATGGTCTACGACAGACACACTCTCGGAACTACCCTCTCTCGCCACCTACCACGGCTAGTACCCTCTCTTGCAACCTGCCACGACCAAGTATTCCACTCAGAAAGCCAAAGGCCCATGGCTCATGGCGAACTCACCCAGGGAATGGCCTTAACCGGCCACATCCTCTTAGGAAACCACGAGATCGTCCACACCAATGGGTCAATGCCCATCACTAGCTTCCATCCTACCTAGGCCAACCACATGGGAAGCCTGGGTCTAGCTGTGGAACCTCATCCCAAGCGGCGTCTCCGCCACCAGCAGAATGCAACATGTCTAGGCACGCACAAGCGACGAAATCACCCGCCGCCACGCGGCGTCATCGTTAGTGATCAGGTGGATACCCGGTGCCACTCCTCGCAAGGCCAAGCCCGAAACCAAGGTCTGATCCCGCATGTCAGACAAACCATCCATCACACCTTAGCGAACTATTAGCTTTCACTCAGAGGCACGTGCATCCAAGGAAGTAGGCTCCCTGAGCGCACCATGCGCCATGCCAAGTGGACCAAACCTCATTGCCCTTAGAACCTGCTTCCATAGTGATAGGTCATGCTAGCTCTTCATCAAGAGCGTCAACCACACCTAGAAGCGGAGACACAACGACTATGACATCATCATGCTACAAGGGCTTAAGCATCAGAACACACAAGTCTTCCCGGCCAGAAACTACAATAGGCCAGATTCGAAGAAATCACCCCTGGGAGCTCGCGAGCTCACCAAGGACGTCGAGCCAGCAAAGGTTGGCCCAAGGCATCCCAAGAGGATGACCTATGTCAGCTATGACTACTCCAAGCGATAAAGAAGTGCCCTCACCAGCTCGTGGCTCAGGGACCACATCAACTCCGCCACGAGTAGACGCTCGGGGGCTTGCCGCGCCCCGTGCAACAACCGCTAGGTTCACGACAGCTTTCGGTACATCGGTCAGTCACATCCACTTTGACCCTAGCCTCTTTACCTAAGCACGTCCACATACACATAGGCTACCTATAATGCCAAGAAACTTAGAGCCGACCCGCAGAGCAAACCAGAGAGCATGATGTCCATACACTTCATCCTAGTGGTGCTCCAACTCCTAAGCAATTCAATCTAGCTCATGCTAGCAGCTGGACATGATTCACTCATGGGGGTAGTACACGTAGTCACATATACATGATCCACGGTGTAGCACTGCTTGTCATCATCCCAGTGACTCACTTGTTTTGAGTTGTTTCTAATTGCGCCTCGAACCGTGATGGACCAGTGACCCAAGCCTTGATTTCTCATTCACACTAGGGTCGCCCCGGCCAAGCCTCATGGGCTAGGTCCCGGGTAAGTCCAGGCACCCGTGCATGAGTCTGAAAGGAAATGGGCAACTCGTTCGCTCAAGGAGGGGGAACGAAAGGAAAGAGAGCTCTAGCCGCTCGCTTGTTTTCTTCTCGCATCACACCGGATCTGTGAGCGTCTCCCGACATCATGCTGCATGATCAGGTAGCGCACCTTTTAGCCCCACGGACCAGCCCCTAGGATAAAACACGCACCCACACGCATAGAACTAAAGGGGATGATGTACATTCCTAGCTCGAACTAGAAGAAGATGAGGAAACGGCAAAATGACAAAGCGAATGAGCCGATCACATGCTAAACAAAAAACAAAAACACATAAACATGTTCATCATAGCCAGATCACCCCGTACAACACTAGACATCCACATCAAAAACTCATAGATTGGAAGACTGGCATTGGCGGCAAATGCTGGCGACAGATATCTTGCTTGCGAGGACCTCCACACCTCGAGTAGCGGTGCCACCAATGGTGAGGATATCGCTCTCGGACCTCCCCGGCGCACATCCTCGTCCAACAGCATCAAAATCGTCGCCACCGTAGTGCGAGCCGACTGACGTTAGGGCGGTGTGAGCGCCATGACGAACTTCCTTGGAAATTAGGGAATCAACGTGGAGATGGGCCTCATTAAGACAAGGCACCAGATGGGCATTCCCTCGGTCGGCATAGAGCATGATGTCATAAAGAGCCCATCCGGAGCAAGTTAGTGCTGCCAGCTGGTTGTCCATCTCCAGTGCCTTTTAGCTCACAACCTCCTTCTCCTCCTAATCCAAGAGCACCCTTGTGCGCAACCCTGTAAAGAGATAGCTGATTCACAATGAGACATGATGACAAAATGGAGACATAATGCAGAATAGAAGAGGACTCACCGCTATAGGTGGAGGGCAGTTTCTGGCACTCAGCTTCAAGGTGCTGACGCCCCTGCTCGGCCATATCCCGAGCAGCGCCAGCCAAGATGAACTCTGTTTCTTGGACAACCATCATGTCCTTGAGACCGGTCATCTAGAACGTCAGAGCCTTGATCTAGGACCAGGCCAGCGCTTCCTAGTGGATTAGCTCCTCCCTCGACCTCTAGGAAGCCTCCAACTCCCCGTGCAAGCACGGCACCTTGGCCTCCACTTCTTCTAGACGACTATGGTTAGTGGCACCCCTTGCTTGCGCCTGATAAGCTAGACGCAAGAACCGAGACTTCTCCACCAAAATCTTCATCAGCCCCTATAGAAAGGAGGAACAATCAAACGATCGCAACAAAAACGAAATAGGTACGATGGAGTCAAAAGACTGGAAAGACCACCTGCACCTAGGCCACCACTTCGTCGTTCATGTAACGCTGGGCCTCCATGCCCAGTCGAACGACCATGGTGATCGCATTCCCCATCTTGGCCAAGGTTGCTTGGACCCCCTCGTGGCCTCGGGAGGCAACCTCCCTCGTGGCTCGCTCAGCCACGTCATCCACCACAAATAGCACCTCTCCAGATCGCGTGGGATTGGGCCACACGAGGAGGTCCTCACCCAGATCAAGCTCCTCCTCATGGCGGGCAGGGGCCACCATACTCGAGCCACTAGAAGCCACCTTTTTAGGAAAAGGGCTGGTAGCGGGCGACGAGCCAACACCAGCCCAAATATGATCCACCGCCGTGGAGGAGCTCTCCTCAAGGGGCGAACGCAGAGACACAATGGGAGGAAGCCCAACCATCATCGCCAAGATAGTGTCGTCGCTCGATGACTCTGGCCATAGGGGAAGGTGTGCACCGCTCCCCAAGGGTCTCAGGATTATAGGCCCTAGGAGGCGCTCCCTGCATCATAAAGATTGATGAAGATCAGACAACCAAGCATTATCAATGAGCACAATAAGGAAGAAATCAAAGAACGGTGTACCTAGTGGAGCGTTCCACGAAGGGCAGGACGATCCGCCTTTCCACATGCAGTTCAGTAGAAGGGGTCACGGCAGGAGGCACCCCCGATAGCGTCGGCAGCGCCGGTCTCCTCTATGCTGGGATCCCCAGTGGCCCCTGCATCCCCGAGCTCTGATATCCCAACGCGAAGTGCCGAGGATGCAGGATGCACAACCACCGCGTTGGCAACAAGGTGCTGGAGGAGGTCTTGGTCTTCTCCCCTAGGAATCTCTAAGGAAGGGCGGTAAACCTCGCCATACATCCTGGTTGCGGTGTCCGTATCCGTCGCGTTCTTGATACCTTCTTCCTAGACGAGGGCCTCAAGCCCCATCAGGGAACGGGTGCTAGAAGCCATGCACGAGGAGTCCTAGCCGCCCGCTTCTGAGCAGGGCACTCCTTAGTTGTGACACTCGCCTTAGTTGTGACACTCGCCGGGCGGTCGGCACCGCTCGGCCCGACGCCATCGCTGAATCCGTGTGAGACATCGAGGGTGCTCTGAAGGGCCGCTAGGTCCTCATCCTCTTCAACAGAGCCCTCCTCATCGTTCAACAATGAAGCTCCGCGCTTCTGACGCTCCATGTGCTTCATTGCCCTTTCCCGCCTGAGGCGCTTCCTCTCCTTAGCAGCCGTCGTCTCCTGGGCGGCGCGCTCAGCGCCTCCAGGACAGGGAGATGGAAACGGGAGCTGAACGAGGGCATAGGCTACGGAAACGAAACCGATCGGTCAACAACTCTTAACGAAGAAAAAGAAGTGGATCGAGGCGGCTTACCAGATTAGACCGAAAGTTCGCCAAGGCCTCCACCGTGTCTCCAGCCATATCAACGGTCCTAGAAGAGAGGAGTCCCCTGACTTGCTTCGCGACCACAGAGGCTGTTGGCGGTCGCTAACTCAAATATTTTGCCGGCCAAAATATAGTAAAATGACAACAAATACAATATATATGAGTAAGATAGAAATTTATATGACAAGTTCCACGAGTTTTGGTGCTCGAAGTTGGTTTGCAGGATATGCTCAAAATGCATGTTAAAAGGATATTATATATTACATATACAGCTTGGTGAAAATCGGGCAGAAAAGAAATTTGAATTTTATTTCACAGCAAAAGAATGTCAAACAAAGATTTAGAGCACACAATTGCGTAGAGCTCGTTGAGATGGTCGAAACGGATATATTATTCGCTATATTTAAAGCTCCGAGTAAAAAGATATTAATTTTGCAATTAAGCCAACGTGATTGTCTCAAAAGCAGAAAACCTACCAGCCGTGGGGCCCAGTCACTGTGCAGCGTGCCACCCAATTTCAAATTCTCGACACACGGCTGCAGCAGCACCTGCAGCAAACCAGCCGGGCCCAGTGTCAGCCGCATGCAGCAGTTGAGGCGGCAAGCATCCCACGCGCAAGGAATATGGAGCTTCTTTCCAACACTTATACTAACCAGCCTGTTCCTAGTGATCAGCAGGACATTAGATAGACGCCTTCCAAGACTGGTCTATGCACCACCAAAAATATTTATAGGCACCTGTCTTCTGAGCTTCTGGTCCACCTTCCCCAGCAAGGTTCTAGAAGCATCCATCCACAGGCAAATCAAATTTTGCAGAAAGCGTGGAAAAGTAAGGATCTACCTCCTCTCATCAAAGCCTTCACATGCAGACTTATAAGAAGGGCACTCGCCACTGCTGATCTGGCAGCCAGGTACTCCTCTCATATAGATAAACATTGCTCTTACTGTGGCGCAGTGGAAGATGATGCTCATCTTTTCTTTCACTGCAACCTCCCTCGGGCTGTTTGGTTTTGAGCAGATCCCCCGATGAGAACTGACACTCCCACAAGAAACTGACGGTGTCCAGTTAATACTTTCAAGTTTTATCTCCAGTTCAGTGTCAGAATCTTTACTATGTAAAATACTAATCACTTTATGGTATTTATGGAGGGCTAGAAATGATAATCGCTTCCATAGAAAAACCTGGACTCCTTGGCAGGTTCATCGTGCAGTAGCTGCGCATATCACCACTCATCAGCAAGCAGGAACAAACACCACAGCCACCCAAGACACAAGACTGGTGCAAAATCCTGACCGCCCAACGGCAACAGGAACTGATCTAGGCCAACAAATCGACTACCGACACCACAAGGGCTCTTATCTCTCCATTTTCAAGATGTAAAAGTAGTATAGGCTAGTTGGAAGTTAGGGAGAGATGCTCAAGTTCCATAGTAGTCCTCAGAGGTCCGGTATATTGTTTATATCATACCTTTTGTAAGACTCGACTATTTAATATATATTTATCTTCTCTAATTACTTGAATATCTATCTTCGTTATCTAGTCATGCCTTAGTGTTTAGCTAAGCGTGGTAAATATAGTTGTCTACAGCTTAGCATGGGATCTCCACTCACATCGAGTGCTATAGTTGTAGATCATGACTAGAGTAGTAATCGATAGGCTAGACATGGTGTCTAGTCTATAGATTACATGAGATGGTACCCAACCCCACGGATAGCTGTGGTAGCCCCAGGTGATGACAACCCTGATGGCCGACGTATTCCACCACGTTTGGGTTGGTGCTTGCAGGACCGTAGTCGGAGCTTCCTAGCCCCCTTCTCATCCCTGTCCGTGGCTAATGTTCTGATGTCCCGAAGTGTTATGGTGTGATCGCTATGTCTAACCTTTGCTTAGTTATCCCTATGGTCTGCTCTATAATGGAACCATAAGTAATAAAGAAGTATATAGGAGCTTGAACTCACCCGTTGTCCTTTCAGCTTACTTAACTACTCTTCTATCTTACCATAGAGTTGTCCTGTGTGTGTCATTTATCAATCACTCCTATCTTTTATGGCTTACCCCCACATTAGTCTAGTTCGTATACTAATTAGTATATATATGATGGTTAACTCTTAATTTCTTTAACCATTGCTTCCCTGTGGATAAATATGATACCCTGGAATACTTCTGGGTGAAAGCTACAACGGTATCCGTGCTCTTGCGGATTCATATCTGTTTGCGTTAATAATTACTAACAGAGGCCTCGAGCATCTCCATGGTCTCACGGGTCAGGTTTTTGACCCTAGAATAGTCACACAACAAGGTCATCCGCCTCTTTAGCAGCTGAACCCACAGCTCCACCATGGTTTGCCAAAACCGCAACTGTTGATGGTAGTTAACACCCGTCATAAACTATCAATATAACTTGAATAAATGCATGAATATGATCACCAACATAGGTTTTGGGGTTTAAACTAACAAATTCCATGAGTTTTGGTGAATCTGTGTTTTCAGCAGGGTTATTTAAGAAAACCGCCAAGGTGGACCAAAACGTCAGAATTAATTGTGCTTATCCGTGATGAAACGAACTCCAGAAGACACCAGAAGGCAACTCACCGTGGCAGAGAGGAGGACATCGGCCGGCCCCACCTACAGGCCGACCGGTCCCACCTTCAGGCCGGCCGGCCACCTAGGCCCACATGTCAGTCTCCCTTCGCTACGTCGGTTCTCCACCGCCTTAGGGATTGCATCTACGCCGTTGCTTTAAGTCGGTTTGATCCGAGGGCTCAGAATTGATGGTTCCCCCTATATATACCAGCCCCTAACCTGCTCAGGCAATCATTGATCATAATCTTCATCCATCATCAAGAGAAGAACCTTAGAGCTCAACAAATATTCTAGGGTATAGCTACCTAGGTTAGATCTATAGGAAGGCAAGCTTCGCTTGGATTCCTGATCTTGTTAAGAGCGTGGCTTGGTATAGCCTCTTGTATCCTCTTTTGTATCTTTATATATTTCATGTGTTTGCTACAATTGATTTGACATTGTTCTTAATATTATTCATATTCCAAGTTATCATGTTCATCATCTACTTTGATTATATGCTTAGTATAGCTAGTTTATCTTTATGTTCAAGCATAAGTTCGTATAGCGCTCACTCTAAAGTACGAGGGGTGAGTGGTCGACATTGTGTAAGTGTGTTGTGTTTACCTGCGGATGCACCCTATATTCCGGGCCATGTGGTAGATCGCGAGTGTGACACTCTTGTTGAGTCCTTTGTAGTCCACTCGTCGAATATAGGACAAGTAGGATCTTGTTACGAAGGAAGTTAGGCTCTGTTCTTGATCTTTATTAGTAATATCCCTTATGTGTAAATATGAAGTTGGTCTTTGCCATGATTATTAAGTGTAATTGCACTAATCATAGTATTTCTTAGCAATAGACTTGTAATTAAGAATGACTTAGGAATTAGTTTCTCTATTGTATCTACTTAGTCTTGCTAATGCCATAGAAAGGAGTACTCTGAGTGTTCAACTATTAATTATCAATGATCATTTACCATATATTTATCCTACCCTGTGACTTACCCCTGTCGAGAGTAGTTTCTCCATCATACGTATAAGTTATCAATATATTCCCTTTTGCCTGTCCTTCTCTGAGGTAAAAATATAAATAAAGATACCTAGAATACTCCCGAGTGAAGTGCTACAATGGTATATTATCTGTGCGCTTGCAGACCCCTTAATTTATATATTCTTTCTGAGTCACAATAAAATACTAAAGTACTTCTTAGTGTCATTCTAGTAGTGATGCTAGGAAGTACTATCAAGCATTTCCGGCACATTTGCCGGAGATATAAAATTGGTGGCGACTAAACAAGTGTCATGTTAATAAATACCAACAAGTATTTCTGGCGCCATTGCCGGGGAAGGTAGCTAGTCAATTGTTAGTATTTATTAACTTGTCACTTATTTTAATAGCCACCTAATGTTGTTGACAGTTCTTAACATCACTTTTTCTAAGTTGTCATCCCAAACTATGATGCTAGATATATTTGTTGGAACTACCTAGTGCCACCTCTAGAATGACACTAAGAAGTACTTTAGTATTTTATATGTCTAGAAAGAATATATAAATGAAAGGGATCTGCAAGCGCACAGATAATTATACCATTGTAGCACTTGACCCGGGAGTATTCCAGGTATCGTTATTTATATTTTTACCACAGGGAAGGATGGGAAGTTGGAATATATTGATAACTTATACTTTTGATGGAGAAATAAACCATAACCAAACTTCTACTCACAACAGGGGTAAGTCAAGAGATAAATATGATAAGTAATGATAAATGATAAATGATCACTCAAAGTACTCCTTTCTGTGGCATTAGCATTGCTAAGTAGAATATAAGAGGAATAATTCCTAAATCATTCTTAATTACAAGTCAAAGCATACGTTGATTAGTGTAATTACACTTAGTAGTAATTGCTAAGATAAACTTCATATCTACACATAAGGGATATTACTAAGGAATATTAAGAACAGAGCTTGTCTTCCTTCGTAACCACATCCTATTGTCCTATATTCGGGGAGTGGACAACAAAGGACTCAATGGGAGTGTCACATCCATGATCTACCACATGGCCTGGAATATAGGGTGCATCCGCAGGTAAACAACATATAAGCACCACGCTTACACACATGTCTACCGCTCACCCCTGGTACCTTGGAGCGAGCGCTATACGAACTTATGCTTGAACATGATGATAATCTAACTATATTAAGCATATAATCAAAGTAAACGATGAACATGATAACTAGGAACATGAATAATATTAAGAACAATGTTATAGCAATTGTTGAAACATATAAAAGTAATGAGAGATACAAAAGAGAGGGGGTACAAAGGCTATACCAAGCCACGCTCTTGATAAGATCTGGAATCCAAGCGAAGCTTGCCCTCCTCTAGACCTAGACTAGCTAGCTATGGCCTAGAATATGGTGGAGCTCTGAGGATTAGGGTTTCTGTCTTCTTGACTGACTTGATCAGGGTTTGATATGACAGGAGGTGGCAGGGGCTGGTATATATAGGCTGTAGCATCCATTCTGAGCCCTCGGATCAAACCGACTTGAAAGGACGGCGTAGATGCAATCCCTAAGGCGATGGAGAACCGACGTTTGAAGGAGGATGCTGACAGCGGGCCCCACAGGCCGGCCGGCTTGTGTCCCCACCTGGCAGCCACTCAGGCCCTGCCACGGTGTGGTGTCCTCTGGAGTCTCCTAGATCCTTCTAGTGTCCGTCTCGTTGCGGAATAATGCGATTAACTCTGATACCTAGGTCCACCTTGACGGTTTTCTAGATAAACCCTGCAGAAAATATAGATTCACCAAAACTTGTGAAATTTGTTAGTTTAAACCCCTAAGTCTCTGCTGGTGATTACTTTCATGCTCTTATTCAAGTTATATTGACGATTTATAATGTTTGTTAACTACCGTCAACAACAATGGACAGGAATATTGATAAACTTTTAGTTATTGATGCCATCATAGATAAGCCATCTGATGCATCATCTGTATCATCAATTTTGATTTTAGACCGAGTTTCACAAGAAGAAGCACTACTAAGCAGCCCCGATGTAGAAGAAAGATCAGCACTCCCATGCATAACTGTCGGTTCAGGCACTGCATCCTTCTGCAACAACTAAGAATCTGCTTTCTTTAGTTGCTTAGAACTATCAATTGGCTTGGTAATTAGAGATTTTGAACCATAAGCCTCAGCTACCATTTTCCTTGACCAAAATGGATAAAGAAATAGGTGTTGTAGCACAACCTTCATATCGCTCCATGTCCAACAAGGAAATTCTTTGTCATAGTCAATCCACCAATAAAAAACATCGTTAGCTAAAGTCTTTTGTGCATAATATATCTCTAACCGTTGGAGTCGATGACCCTGGAAGAAATCCTCAAGACTTTCTTCCCAATCAAAATACTCCAGGTGACTAGATGCTAGAGATAGCTTTGGCAAAGATTTAACTTCCTCGAGGAATTTCAAATTACCCATTGAAAAAGAATATCCAAATGCACCGTGAGCAACCCAGAAGCCGATACCAACCGATAAAGACAAGCCTCTGATGTCCAATATATACCCAATCTTTCACGGCACAAATTATCAAAATTAATATAATCTAAATTTTGTCTGTCCTGCATGACAAGATTCAAATCGACTGATATTTTAGCAGTATAAATATAGCAAATGGATCCCTGACATTCAGCAGGACTGCAGCAGTTGTTCACGTCCGCAACAAGAACAGTTAAGTACTGATATCTCTCAGCAACAGTACTAATGTATATATGTATTAATCCAATCAATCAGCAAAGCACGGCTCGAACTTAAAAATTAATCAAGACGAATCAACCGGGCAGCAGTAAATAGAACAAATAATCTCACAGCCAAATATCAACCAAACTCCACAGTAGCAGCAATAATTCTAGATATTCCTTTGACAAATCAACAAGAACAGTAGCAAATACTACTAATAAATAGACGGATCAGCTTACAATAGATGATGCAAACCAAACCCTAAGATAATCCTTCCACCCGTAGCCTCGATGACCATGTCGGACTCAACCACATGGTGCACGCATGTAACAGACTCAAAGTCCGACCACTAAAACCAAAACCCACGTGACAAGCTAGCTAACCCAAACCAAGTCCTAATTACCTAGGACTCAAACAAAATCTGCTACATTATAAAATAATTAAATAATTTGGCAAGGATGCAAATCAACGTGAGGACCTGTGACCTTCACCTGTTCACCAGCAGCATGAAGCAAATAGCGAGCACTTCTCCAAGTTTTCCTTGATGCCAATAATATTTCAAGTGACATCAACATTCATAGAACCAACATAAATATATTTTCTTGGCTTTTCATCATTTTTTGTTCTTAAATGTTGCACCCTTAAAGATGATCATAGACAAAAGTCCACCTAGAGCAAATATTTCCTTGGCCTTCTTTATTTATATATTTTTCATAGAAGAAAAGGCACCAAATTGAAGACCAGTTACCATATTTGAAATTGGACAAGTATTTTCTTCAGATATCTTTTGCGAAACCATGAGCTCATCATCCTCTCCTTCTTTAAACAAAGTCGTCCTCGGCTTTGATATATTCTCATGTGTATCTTGTGCATCAAATACATTTTGAGAAACCATGGGTTCATCAACCAACCGCACTAAATGCACCTGCCCGCAAGGGGTCGAGCAACGAAGCTTGAGCAAGCCACGAGTATGGACCCGCACTCAACGCATGCGCATCATAGCACTTTCACGATCACTTTGTGATCGCAAAAACGCTCTAGGGCTACTGTCGGGGTTATGATCCCTTGGTGTCTCAAGGCATCGATTAGTTAGCAGGCCAAGCAGCCCATGATACACCAGCTAGCGAAGGGCCAGACGACCGAGGCCCAGCTAAGCTAAGCAGACCACGCTAGACGCTAAGGACGGGGTCGGCCATGACCTCTTCCTTAGGCCTTAGCCTCACGACACACAAGAGACTCACGACCTCTCCACCGTCCTGACCCCTGAGAGGAGTGGGAAGAGATCGAGCTCAGCGAAGCATGCTAGCTCTAACATGAGTGGGCATGCCACACTGACCCCGCAAGGACCGAGGGGACAACGGTCACCTCAGTCCGGTCAGACACCATCCCTACGCCACACAGCGCAGACTAGACAACACCACACAACGGTGACTGCTAGTATGGTGACCCGCGATGCAAATACGGTCCAACAAGACATATGTATGATTCTACCCACTACAAGATGAGATCCACGACGGATGCCTTGACTTTAAGTTCATCCAGACCGATGGGAGCCATGACCCCGGAGCTTAGGATCGTGGCCACCAACTCCACAAGCTAACCAGGCAATCGACGACCTGGGGGTGGCTACTGACTCCTCTATGCCCCCAGGAGATTAGGAGGCAATGACGAAGGCAACGGCGGAGACCACGTCGCATAGGACGGCTGGCGAATCAACACCGTGTCTACAGTGTCGCCATGGTCGGCACAGTAGGACCACACCACACCTTACTGCGATGTTGGCACAAGACCATGACGACAACCATGCCAAGACATGGACCACAAGATGGCGTAGCTTGCAAGCTAAGTTAGCTAGGCCCCTCCCTCAGGCTCACAATGCCTCGGTCGGGAGAACCTTCTTCTTTGTACAAGCCCTAGCCCTGAACTCTATATAAGGGCAGGCAGGGCACCATCTTCAACATTCTCACATTTTTCAACATCTGGACTCCTGAAGCTTCCCTTTAGGTCGTTCATCTCCTAGCTCTAGCTCTTCTACCTCTTCCACCATTCTTGCACCCTCATTGTAAGAACTTCAGAGCATTCAAGCAAGGAACATGCACTTGGTCATCTCTGAGACAAGACATAGGGCTCCGGCCTGAACCATTATAAATCCTTAAGTCTTTTGGATGCTACCATGGTCTTCCTAGAGCAGCGCGACAATTGTATAAGTTTACTAGTCTGGTTTATAAAACACCGACACGAAGGGAATAGTAAAAGACATCATAGTCAAAATACAAGGTAACTATGTGTCGGATTGTTTTGCTCTGACAATATCCAGCAATGTGATCGCGTAGATGGAATCAGACGGTAGCACACGACACACAGAGATTTATACTGATTTGGGGCCCGGTGTGCGCTAAACCCTACACTAGTGGTGCGATAGCTCTTGTATTTGTATGCTCAATTAAAGGGGCTATTGTTCCTAGTTATGAGGTAGATGTAATAGGTGGAAGATTGGATGATGTCGATCCCGAGCCCGAGGTCCCTACCCTCCTTTATATAGGTAGGAGAGGTTGGGTTACAGAGACGGCGATCGGGTCATCAGATTGTGTTCCTAGTTTGTTTCATGATATGGGCAACAGATTGATCCTAGCTATCATCCAGATATGTCCACCTTGGTTTGCCTTGATCTTCACGTTGGTTGATCGTGTCAGCCCTTGCGAGCCTCCTCCTTGACAGCTGCTGGGTCGAAAGCTTGGTGGTAGTCATATATACGGGTGGTGTAGGTACCCCTAGCCCATATCTCTGATAGAAGCCCCCATAGGACTTAATGATATGCTAGCATGTAGCTTAAAGCCCTCGGGACGTCGCAGTCTCCCCTATAAGTTCTACGTACTATGAGTACATAGTGAGCACCTTTAGGTGCTGAAGCTCTGAGTAGTGCGCTTAGATACTCCAAAGTATTGGGGAGCCAGTATGTTGCCATTCATGTACCAAGAGCATTACTCGGGGAGCAAGAATCTTCTTCAAGCATCGAGTGAGGCGGTAGTACACCGTATATCAAGGAACATTGTCCCGTGGCAGCTGTAAGTGCCTGGCTCGGGTGGTGCACCCCATATCAGAAAAACATAGTTTCCTGGGCATAGCCCTTGGGACGTTGTTAACGTCGTGATCAGGTGGTGTACCCGCTAACCGGAAGCGTAGCTCCCAGGACATCGTAGATGCCATGCTAGGGTAAACAATACTGTTGTACTCGATAAGTTGGTTCCTGACATATTTCAGTGTGTAAATAGTGGTTGCGCATCATTAAGTCCTAGTCATAAAACAGTAACGAAGATGGGGTAGGTGCACCTCCATCACCCGCGCGTCACTAAGCTTGTTGATTTTTTGGGTGACCTGATGCATGCCATTTGTTAATGAGCACTAAGGGTGACACGTTTTTCTTTGAGATCTGTCAAGTAATGTGATACGAATTTTCATGAACCTTGTTAGTAGAAGAGTGAGGACATTGTTCCAGAGCCTTGAGGCCAATATAACAGTGTCCTGGTGCGGGCACCACTGTGGGCGAGTAACAAACACGTGAGCAGTTGCCGGCAGTTGCGTTTATTACTCTTCGAGCTGGCAACGGGTAGAATGAGTGAACATCCGCTATCTTTGAAAGGAAGCAGCAGGGTTAAGCCTAACCAGCGGGGGCATGTCATAAAACTCTTTTTCTAGATTCCAGGAGCCCGTACTTTGGTTAGAACCATGGGCCAATCATTTTCCGGTTTACCTCGAAGGGGCACACATCAGCTGAAATAAGGTACTTTGAGCTCGTTCGGGTATTGGGAGACCCTCCCGAATACCCCCTAACTCTAGAGGCCAGGGTCGATAGTGAATGAATTACCACCGCTTACACCTGCTGAGGGGGTGAGCTGGGCCGAGTACCCGATCTGAGTGTCAGATCACTCGCCTGCACCGGTCGGGTGATGGTGCATCAAATTTTGGGCCAAGAGGCCCCATGGTGTTCGCGGTTGCGGAGATGGGTTCCTTCTCGGTGAAGCTGACGCGTTGGTTTCGGTGGCCTGTTTCCCCACGTATGTCTCTCGGGAGGCGTCCCTCTAGAAATCGTGGGGACGTGGCATGGCCTCAATAGCACCACTACTCGGAGAGATTATTGGAATTCCATCGGCTGTGTGCATCCCCTGCTATGTCTAACCTTTGCTTAGTTATCCCTCTGGTCTACTCTGAAATGGAACCATAAGTAATAGAGAAGTATATAGGAGCTTGAACTCACTCGTTGTCTTCTCAGCTTACTTAACTACTCTTCTATCTTACCATAGAGTTGTCCTGTGTGTGTCATTTATCAATCACTCCTATCTTTTATGGCTTACCCCCACGTTAGTCTAGTTCGTATACTAATTAGTAGATATATGATGGTTAACTCTTAGTTTCTTTAACCATTGCTTCCTTGTGGATAAATACGATACCCTAGAATGGTCCTGGGTGAAAGCTACAACGGTATCTGTGCGCTTGTAGATTCATATCTGTTTGCGTTAACAATTACTAACAGAAGCCTTGAGCATCTCCATGGTCTCACAGGCGGGTTTTAAACCCCAGAATAGTCACACAACAAGGTCGTCCACTGTTTTAGCGGCTGAACCAACAACTCCACCATGGTCCGTAGAACCGCGACTATTTATGGTAGTTAACACCCATCATAAACCATCAATATAACTTCAATAAATGCATGAATATGATCACCAACATAGGTTTTGGGGTTTAAACTAACAAATTCCATGAGTTTTGGTGAATCTGTGTTTTCAGCAGGGTTATTTAAGAAAACCGCCAAGGTGGACCTAAACGTCAGAATGAATTATGATTATCCACGATGAAACCAACTCCAGAAGACTCCAGAAGTCACTAGAAGGCAACTCGCCGTGGTAGAGAGGAGGACACCAGCCTGCCCCACCTGTAGGCCGGCCGGTCCCACCTTCAGGCCGACCGACCACCTTGGCCCACATGTTAGTCTCCTTTCGCTACGTCGGTTCTCCACCGTCTTAGGGATTGCATCTACGCCGTTGCTTTAAGTTGGTTTGATCTGACGGCTAAGGATTGATGGTTCCCCCTATATATACTAGCCCCTAACCCGCTCAGGCAATCATTGATCATAATCTTCCTCCATCATCAAGAGAAGAACCTCAAAGCTCAACAAATATTCTAGGGCATAGCTAGCTAGGTTAGATCTAGAGGGAGGCAAGCTTCGATTGGATTCCTGATCTTGTCAAGAGAGTGGCTTGGTATAGCCTCTTGTATTGTCTTTTGTATCTTACATATTTCATGTGTTTGCTACAATTGATTCGACATTGTTCTTAATATTATTCATATTCCTAGTTATCATATTCATCATCTACTTTGATTATATGCTTAGTATAGCTAGTTTTTCCTTATGTTCAAGCATAAGTTCATAAAGCGCTCGCTCTAAAGTACGAGGGGTGAGTGGTCGACATTGTGGAAGCGTGGTGTGTTTACCTGTGGATGCACCCTATATTCTGAGCCATGTGGTATGTGTAAGCCTTTGTACACTCGCGATCTATATTCGGGGAGTGGACTACAAAGGACTCAACAAGAGTGTCACACACGCGATCTACCACATGGCCCAGAATACAGGGTGGATCCGCAGGTAAACACACCACGCTTACACAATGTCGACCACTCACCCCTGGTACCTTGGAGCGACCGCTATATGAACTTATGCTTGAACATGATGATAATCTAACTATACTAATCATATAATCAAAGTAGACGATGAACATGATAACTAGGAACATGAATAATATTAAGAACAATGTTATAGCAATTGTTGAAACATATAAAAGTAATGAGAGATACAAAAGAGAGAGGATACAAAGGCTATACCAAGCCACGCTCTTGATAAGATCTGGAATCCAAGCGAAGCTTGCCCTCCTCTAGACCTAGCCTAGCTAGCTATGGCCTAGAATATGGTGGAGCTTTGAGGATTAGGGTTACTGTCTTCTTGACTGACTTGATCGGGGTTTGATATGACAGGGGGTGGTCGGGGCTAGTATGTATAGGTCGTAGCATCCATTCTGAGCACTCGGATCAAACCAACTTGAAAGGACGGCGTAGATGCAATCCCTAAGGAGATGGAGAACCAACATTTGAAGGAGGAGGCTGACAGCGGGCCCCATAGGCCAGCCGGCTTGTGTCCCCACCTGGCAGCCACTCAGGCCCTGCCACGGTGTGGTGTCCTGTGGAGTCTCCTAGATCCTTCTAGTGTCCATCTCGTTGTGGAATAACGCGATTAACTCTGACATTTAGGTCCACCTTGATGGTTTTCTGGAAAAACCCTGCAGAAAATACAGATTCACCAAAACTTGTGGAAT
Organism: Miscanthus lutarioriparius; assembly: GCA_904845875.1. Lineage (NCBI taxonomy): Eukaryota > Viridiplantae > Streptophyta > Magnoliopsida > Poales > Poaceae > Miscanthus > Miscanthus lutarioriparius. Next base: position 29,658,600 of record CAJGYO010000015.1, read on the forward strand.
TTGTTAGTTTAAACCCCTAAGTCTCTGTTGGTGATTACTTTCATGCCCTTATTCAAGTTATATTAACAATTTATAATGTTTGTTAACTACCATCAACAACAATCAAAAGGAATATTGATAAACTTTTACTTATTGATACCATCATAGATAAGCCATCTGATGCATCATCTGTATCATCAATTTTAATTTTAGACCGAGTTTCACAAGAAGAAGCGCTACTATGCAGCCCCGATGTAGAAGAAAGATCACCACTCCCATACATAACTGTCGGTTCAGGGACTGCAGCCTTCTGCAACAACTGAGAATCTGCTTTCTTTAGTTTGTTAGAACTATCAATTGGCTTGGTGGTTAGAGATTTTGAACCATAAGCTTCAGCTACCATTTTCCTTGACCAAAATGGAGAAAGAAATAGGCGTTGTAGCACAACCTTCATATCGCTCCATGTCCAACAAGGAAATTCTTTGTCATAGTCAATCCACCAATAAAAAGCATCGTTAGCTAAAGTCTTTTGTGCATAATATATCTCTAATTGTTGGAGTCGATGACCCTAGAAGAAATCCTCGAGACTTTCTTCCCAATCAAAATACTCCAGGTGACTAGATGCTAGAGATAGCTTTGGCAAAGATTTAACTTCCTTTAGCAATTTCAAATTACCCATTGAAAAAGAAAATCCAAATGCACCGTAAGCAACCTAGAAGCCGATACCAACCGATAAAGACACGCCTCTGATGTCCAAGAATATGCCCAATCTTTCATGGTACAAATTATCAAAATTAATATAATCTAAATTTTCTGTGTCCTGGCAAGACAAGATTCAAATCGACTGATATTTCAGCAGTATAAATATAGCAGATGGATCCCTGACAATCAGCAGGACTGCAGCAGTTGTTCACGTCCGCAACAAGAATAGTTAAGTACTGATAACTCTCAGCAACAGTATTGATGTATATATGTATTAATCCAATCAATCAGCAAAGCACGGCTCGAACTTAAAAATTAATCAAGACAAATCAACAGGACAGCAGTAAATAGCACAAATAATCTCACAGCCAAATATCAACCAAACTCCACAGTAGCAGCAATAATTTTATATATTCCTTTGACAAATCAACAAGAATGGTAGCAAATACTATTAATAAATAGACGGATAAGCTTACAGTAGATGATGCAAACCAAACTCTAAGATAATCCTTCCACCCGTAGCCTTGACGACCACCATCAGAAGAGAGGGAACTCTGAGAACTCCAAGCGACGTACTCGAGTTGTAGCAACTCGATCACGCACTCCCCACAAATCCGCGCAGGAATCCGGATGAACAACCTCTAGGGTTTCTCGAGCGGCGGCTCGATGGGGAGTAACTCTACGATAAAAATTCAATCTGATCTTTGGGGCACACAGGCCCTAGGCATATATGGCACGCAGGCAACTTTGGACTCCAGGTCGGACTCAACCACATGGTGCACGCATGTAACAGACTCAAAGTCCGACCACTAAAACCAAAACCCACGTGACAAGCTAGGTAACCCAAACCATGTCCTAATTACCTAGGACTCAAACGAAACCTGCTACATTATAAAATAATTAAATAATTCGGCAACGATGCAAATCAACCTGTGACCTTCACCTATTCACCAGCAGCACGAAGCAAATAGCGAGCACTTCTCCAAGTTTTCCTTGATGCCAATAATATTTCAAGTGACATCAACATTCATAGAACCAACATAAATATATTTTCTTGGCTTTTCATCATTTTTGTTCTTAAATGTTGCACCCTTAAAGATGGTCATAGACAAAAGTCCACCTGGAGCAAATATTTCCTTGGCCTTCTTTATTTATATATTTTTCATAGAAGAAAAAGCACCAAATTGAAGACCAGTTACCATATTTGAAACTGGACAAGTATTGTCTTCAGATATCTTTTCGGAAACCATGAGCTCATCATCCTCTCTTTCTTTAAACAAAGCCGTCCTCGGCTTTGATATATTCTCATGTGTATCTTGTGCATCAAATATATTTTGACAAAACCATGGGTTAATCAACCTACCACACTAAATGTACCTGCCCGCAAGGGGTCGAGCAACGAAGCTTGAGCAAGCTACGAGTACGGACCCGCACTCAACGCACGCGCATCACAGCGCTTTCACGATCACTTTGTGATCGCAAAAACGCTCGGGGGCTACTGTCAGGGTTATGATCCCCTGGTGTCTCAAGGCATCGATTAGTTAGCAGGCCGAGCAGCCCACGATACACCAGCTAGCGAAGGGCCAGATGACCAAGGCCCAGCTAAGCTAAGCAGACCACGCTAGACGCTAAGGACGGGGTCGGCCACAACCTCTCCCTTAGGCCTTAGCCTCATGACACACAAGAGACTCACGACCCCTCCACCGTTCTGACCCCTGAGAGGAGCAGGAAGAGGTCGAGCTCAGCGAAGCATGCCTGCTCTAACATGAGTGGACTTGCCACACTGACCCCGCAAGGACCGAGGGGACAATGGTCACCTCCGTCCGGTCAGACGCCATCCCTGCGCCACACAGCGCAGACTAGACAACACCACACGACGGTGACTGCTAGTATGGCGACCCGCCATCCAAATACGGTCCAACAAGACATATGTACGATTCTACCCACTATGAGATGAGATCCACGACGGAGGCCTTGACTTTAAGGCCATCCAGACTGACGAGAGCCATGACCCCGGAGCTCGGGATCGTGGCCACCAACTCCACAAGCTAACCAGGCAATCGATGACCTAGGGGTGGCTACCAACTCTTGTACGACGCCCCTAGGAGATTAGGAGGCAATGACGAAGGCCACAGTGGAGACCACGTCGCATAGGACGGCTGGCGAATCAACACCGTGACTATAGTGCCGCCACGGTCGGCACAGTAGGACCACGCCACAACTTACTGCGACATGGGCACAAGACCATGACGACAACCATGCCAAGACATGGACCACAAGATGGCGTAGCTTGCAAGCTAAGTTAGCTACGCCCCTCCCTCAGGCTCACGACGCCTCGGTCAGGAGAACCTTCTTCTTTGTACAAGCCCTATCCCCGAACTCTATATAAGGGCAGCCAGGGCACCATCTTCAACATTCTCACATTCTTCAACCTCTGGACTCCTGAAGCTTCCCTTCAGGAAGTTCATCTCCTAGCTCTAGCTCTTCTACCTCTTACATCATTCTTGCACCCTCATTGTAAGAACTTCAGAGTATTCAAGCGAGGAACACACACTCAATCATCTCTGAGACTAGACATAGGGCTCTGACCTGAACCAGTATAAATCCTTAAGTCTTTTGGATGCTACCATGGTCTTCCTAGAGCAGCGCGACAATCGTATAAGTTTACTAGTCTAGTTTATAAAACACAGACACGAAGGAAAATAGCAAAAGACATCATAGTCAAAATACAAGGTAACTATGTGTCGGATTGTTTTGCTCTGACAATATCCAGCAATGTGATCGCGTAGATGGAATTAGATGGTAGCACACGAGACATAGAGATTTATACTAGTTCGGGGCGCGGTGCTTGCTAAACCCTACTCCAGTGGTCGTGCGGCTGCTCTTGTATTTGTATGCTCAATTATAGGGGCTGTTGTTCATAGTTACGAGGTAGATGTAATAGGTGGAAGATTGGATGATGTCGATCCCAAGCCCGAGGTCCCTACCCTCCTTTATATAGGCAGGAGAGGTTGGGTTACAGAGAGGGCGATTGGTCTATCAGATCGTGTTCCTAGTTTGTTACACGATATGGGCAACAGATTGATCCTAGCTATCGTCCAAATACGTCTGCCTTGGTTTGCCTTGATCTCCACATTGGTTGATCGTGTCAGCCCTTGTGAGCCTTCTCCTTGATAGCTGCTGGGTCAAAAGCTTGGTGGTAGTCATATATACGGGCGATGTAGGTACCCCTGGCCCACATCTCTGACAGAAGCCCCTGTAGGACTTAATGATAAGCTAGCATGTACTTAAAGCCCTCGGGACGTCGCAGTCTCCCCTGTAAGTTCTGCGTACTGTGAGTACATAGTGAGCACCTTCGGGTGCCGAAGCTCTGAGTAGTGCACTTAGATATTCCCAAGTATTGGGGAGCCAGTATGTTGTCGTTCAAGTACCAAGAGCATTACTCGGGTAGCAAGAATCTTCTTCAAGCATCGAGTGAGGCGGTGGTACACCGTACATCAAGGAACGTTGTCCTATGGTAGCTATAAGTGCCTAGCTCGGGTGGTGCCCCGCATATCGGAAAACGTAGTTTCCTAGGCGTAGCCCTCGGGACGTTGTTAACGTTGTGATCAAGTGGTGTACCCGCTAACCAGAAGCGTAGCTCCCAGGACATCATAGATGCCATGCTAGGGTAAAAAATACCGCTGTACTCGAGAAGTTGGTTCCTAACGTATTTTAGTGTGTAAATAGTGGTTGCGCATCATTAATTCCTAGTCATAAAATAGTAATGAAGATGGGGTAGGTGCACCTCCATCACCCCCGCGTCACTAAGCCAGTTGATTTTTAGGGTGACCTGATGCAGGCCGTTTGTTAACGAGCAGTAAGGGTGACACGTTTTTCTTTGAGATCTATCAAGTAATGTGATACGAATTTTCATGAACCTCGTTAGTGGAAGAGTGAGGACATTGTTCCAGAGCCTTGAGGCCAATATAATAGTGTCCCGGTGCGGGCACCACTGTGGGCGAGTAACAAACACATGAGCAGTTGTCGGCAGTTGCGTTTATTACTCTTCGAGCTGGCAATGGGTAGAATGAGTGAATGTCCGCTATCACTGAAAGGAAGCAGCAGGGTTAAGTCTGACCAGCGGGGGCATGTCATAAAACTCTTTTTCCAGATTCTAGGAGCCCGTACTTTGGTTACAACCGTGGGCCAATCATTTTTCCGGTTTCCCCCGAAGGTGCACACAACCGCTGAAATAAGATACTTTGAGCTCGTCTAGGTATTGGGAGATTTTTGTGACACGGAGTGTCAGAGGTTTTAGGATCAGATTGGTGACCCTCCCGAATACCCCCTGACTCTGGAGGGGCAGGGTCGATAGTGAATGAATCACCACCGCTTACACCTGCTGAGGGGGTGAGCCAGGCCATGTACCTGATCTGAGTGTCAGATCACTTGCCTGCACCGGCTCGGGTGACGGTGCATTGAATTTTGGGCCAAGAGGCCCCACGGTGTTCGCGGTTGCGGAGATGGGTTCCTTCTCGTCGAAGCTGAGGCGTTGGTTTCGGTGGCCTGTTTCCCCACGTATGTCTCTCAGGAGGCGTCCCTCCAGAAATCGTGGGGACGTGGCATGGCCTCAACAACACCACTGCTCTGAGAGATTATTGGAATTCCATCGGCCGTGTGCATCCCCTGCTTATAAAAACAGAGAAAGGGAAGTAGAGTTAGTACATCTGTATTGTAGACTTTACAAACTCACCTTGCTTGTCATGGAACGAGTATTCGAGCGGCCATTGCTGATGATGTAAGCGAAGGCAGCGTGTCGATGTAGATGGTGGTGGTGTGACCGACTTGAGGCAGCCCCTGAGGGAGAACCCAAGGGTCGTTGCCGACGAAGTGCCTAGGGGCGACGTATCGACGTAGCTGGTAGCAGCATGATGACGTAGCCAGAGATGGTGTGACCGGCTCGAGGTTGCCCCTAAGGGAGTACCCGAGGGTCGTTGCCGACGAAGTGCCCGGAGGCGGCGTGTCAATGTAGCTGGTAGCAGCGTGACAACATAGCTAGAGACGGCATGACCGGCTCGAGGTAGCCCCTGAGGGAGTACCCAAGGGTCATTACCGACGGAGGGCCCGGAGGCGGCATGTCGACGTAGCTGGTAGCAGCGTGACGACGTAGCCAAAGACGGCGTGACCGGCTCGAGGTAGCCCCTGAGGGAGTACCCGAGGGTCATTGCCGATGGAGTGCCCGAAGGCGGCGTGTCGACGTAGCTGGTGGCAGCACGGCGGACTTGCTGTTGTCGACATAGCCTTTGTTATTGTACGTCTTAAAACATGAAGACAGGATTAGTGAATATTTATTCGGTAGTCGAACAAGATAAACTCGTAGTAAAGCATGAGTTAATTTCCCTTTATGAGCTATATTCATTATGTTGTGCACTTTGTCGACTAGACTATAGCCCCGTGCTAACAGTCGAGTTGCGGCGCATGTAGCATTGGGTTTGCGGCGTAGGTCATCACAGCTAACAAAGCACATTGTATTGAACCTGTGTCATAAAAGAACTTAAAGCAGTTTTAGGGGTTGTTGTTTTCTCTCTGTGACGTTATTTTCCCTTTATGAGTTGCTCGGCATGTTATGCACTTCGTTAACTAGACCGTAGCCCCGTGCATAGAATGTTAGCCATGAGATGGCGTGATTCGTAGCGTTGGGTCATTGTCGTGACGTGAGTCATTGTCGTGACAAAGCTTTACACATAGAACGTATCATACAGGTACTTAAATCACGGAGCCGGAGAAAAAAAGCGAATATGCCCTAGAGTGTGATCCAACGAGACGTTGGTGCCATTGTTGTTGATGGAGGCAACGTCAAGGGCCGTGGCGAGAGACGGCAGGAGGTCGAGAGCCATGACGAGAAGCCGAGCACGACTGACTCAAGGGAGCCGTCGATGATGTGCTCGGGTGGTGGTTGTCGATGACGTTGTCGCCATACATCTAGCTCGGTGATGTGGACGACGAGTCGATGTCGACGACAACCACAATGAGATGACGGCGAGAGACGTCGTCGAGGGCCGCCGTCGGGTTCCTACCGATAATAGTCATGTAGACACGAAGATATCCGAAGAGAGAGAGATATATATTCTGCAGAATATTTAATCTTTAAAAATAATAAACTAGACTTAGCTGCCCGAAGTGTCATCCTTGCGGTTGGCTAATGTACGTATATGTATGTACATATACACACATGCAATCCTCAATTTCTTGAGTATCCGCGAGGAGACGAGATCTGCAAGGCGTCGCTGGGGACGATGAGGGTCGATGACAAGTGTTGCCGACGAGGGGTGACGAGATCCACGCAGCCGACAACGATTGTCCCGTGCGATTCGGGATGAAGGCCACCGACGAAGCAACAACGAGTCGACGATGCGGGACGACAAGGGCTGCCGTGGAGGGCCGTCACTGCCTTAACAGCTATGACAAATAGAGATGTCCAGGGATATTTAGATTTGCGAGAATATTAACCGAAATAAAAACATGGCTTAGCTGTTCGGTGTTGCGTAAAATCTAGATGTGCCAACGACCAGACGATGTGGATCGACGATGCTGGAGGCCCCCGTGGTACAACGACGTGTGTCGTCGTGGATGATGTAGGGCACCGCAGGTTGCCGACGATGAGGCGCACAACCAAATTCCTGCCATTAATTATGTAGATCCCAAGAAGTACACGTATATCATAGGGTAGTTAATTAAAATAAGAAATAGGACTCAGTTGATTTGATGTGCAACTGGTCGAGGTGATTTCTTGGAGTCAGATCCCGAAACCATGTTTGCTCGATGACGATGAGACATGCAGGTAAACCACGCGGCTGTGTTGAACCTTGTGGCCCATGCGTGCCTGGTATGCCGATCTGCTCTACATGCATGTGTGTTTGGTGTATAGATGCGTTACGCAAGACTCGATATCTCGGATAGTTTAATTAACCGATCTTGCATATCTCTTGTGTGGGCGCCTTGAGCCCGTGAATCCGGCTTGGGCAAATACGTAAGCCAGAAAACCGTTTCTAGAAATCCTGGATGTGCGGCCAGCGAGTGCCATCGTGAAAGGCAACAGCGCCGCCCAAGGTTAAAGAATTCGTTACCGTCCCTAGATGCGAAGCCATGTTGCCGAACGCCGGGCTGCTCCACACATCCTCATGCACAGCATCGGGTGTTGTCGTATGTTGATGAAGGATGCTACCACGAAATCTCAAGTTGTCACGGCCGGCGTTGACCAAGAAAATCCCCAACTAAACATGCTAGATCTGTACGCGAAAGGCCCCTACCTGACGCGTCAACTATCGGATTATTTTGCTCCGGCGGCAATATCCAGCAACGTGATCGCGTAGACTGAATTAGATGGTAGCACACGAGACACAAATATTTATACTGGTTCAAGACGCGGTGCGCGCTAAACCCTACTCCAGTGGTACGGCTGCTCTTGTATTTGAATGCTCAATTACAGAGGATGTTGCTGCTAGCTATGAGGTAGATGTAATAGGTGGAAGATTGGATGATGTCGATCCTGAGCCCGAGGTCTCAACCCTCCTTTATATAGGCAGGAGAGGTAGGGTTACAGAGAGAACGATCGGTCTAATAGATTGATCCTAGCTATCATCCAGATACGTCCGCCTTGATTTGCCTTGATCTCCACGTTTGTTGATCGTGTCGGCCCTTGCGGCCTCCTCCTTGACGGCTGCTGGGCTGATAGCTTGGTGGTAGTTATATATACGGGCGGCGTAAGTACCCCTGGCCTATATCTCTGACACTATCTGTTGGGTTCATAAACCCGGGGTCCCTCGGGGATCGGCTTCCATGCCAAGGCTCGACCAAAGCAGACAACATATCACTCGTGGGCCGGCCCAAGGGTCCAGGACAATAGGCCGAAAGGGCGGTGCAGTCACCGACCGGAAGGTCTGACCAAAGAGGAACATCGCCCGCTCGTCGACTACTTCGGTCCACCTCTCCGACCGGAGCGCTCGCTTCGGACTCCAGCTGCCTTCGGACGGCCTCTCCGATCGGAAGGCCTGGCCCAAAGTACTACTTCCGACTCTGACCCCACGTCTCCGACCGGGGTACACAGAAACCCTGCTCACCGCTCTTCTCCGACTAGCGCGACCAGGGCCGACTGGAGCCGTCCGACCGGGGACGCCCGCTCGGAAGGAACCAGGGGACGAACAGAAAAAGCCAGGGCGCACAAGTCAAACCACGCTACCAGGGACCATACCCTGAGCACCTACGGGAACAGTACTCTACAACCGCCCTAACACTAACAGTATTGTAGGCGTCGACATTTACCTCTACAGTGTTATGGGCGCCGTTAAAACTCACATACGGTAAGGCCCCCCACATGCCTCTGGGCATCTATAGTGTCGTGGGCGCCGGGATTTACCGTACCAGGTGAACGTGGTAAAACTCCTCACATGCCTGTAGGCATCAACATTGTTTTGCAGGTACCGACATCTGCTATTTCTGGAGAAGGCAACACAACCTCCCACATGCATCTGACAATTTACAGTGATGACCAACAGTGTTGTAGGCGCCTACTATTATCTGGTACCCACCAGCATGGGTGACAAAGCCCAATAGCATACGTACCCTCGTCCTCTCACTTGTAAAGCCATCCCTTTATCTATAAAAGGGGATGCGCTCCCTCCAACAAAGGGGTGTCTCCTTTTAGTCCTTTCAAGTAAAAAACCATCATCGATCAAGTTCATCAGCTCACAACCACAGAACCGCCGGGTTCATACCCCAAGCACGCGCTTGAACACTTAGCTCATAGCGTAGCTCCCATCGCTCTTGGCCCTTCCGAGCGGACCTCTTCTATACCCCATCTTTCTCCTTCTCGTTTGTAACCCCACTGCAAACTTCGAGCACCTGGGCTCAGGAATAAAGTCACCAACCGACCCAAACTGGACATAGGGCACGTTGCCTGAACCAGGATAAACCCTGTGCCATTGAGTGCTAGGTCACCTCCGATCACAACGTACGGCAAAACTACAAATATTTACTAGTTGGTCACATTCTGCACTGATAGTTGGCGCCGTCCATGGGGAAGATGCTGTACGTTCAACACTTTTTGGTCATCGGATGACCCACTTTTCCACCACCCTCGCCGTGGTGGGCTCAGGCTATACGATTCGCTTCGGCTTGCTGGAGTTTCCCGCACTCTCACCTGTTGAGATGCGGGCTCCCCCAGTCTTCAGGCCATCCTAGGTTTTCCTCTTCGGAAGCCTAGACTTTGTCGCCGACCGGCTCGGCATACTACACCTCTAGGAGGTGGAACACGTTCTGGCACCCGTCGAAGGGACGCCCTCCATCAACTCCGAGACGCACGACTTCGACAACGCGGCATCTGCGCTTCTTTCTGAGCAAACTCTCTGCCCAAACCCCGCTGTGAGTAATGTACACGCTGTCATTTACTTACTATTCTATATCTTCCGCCGATTACCTGGTGTAACCCGGTTGTCCCCGACGCAACCACAGTACGACCGGTCCCCCTACGACCTCGCGTCTTCCGCGGACGCATATGCTCGGGGCTCCAAAGGAGGCCAGCACTGCCCCCTCTCGCATCCGAATTCGTGGGAATGGCGAGCTATGCTCCCACCTGTTTCCTCAACCTCATGGATGACGATGGCGAGAGTGACGGCTCCAGCGTCGGCGACATGGCGCTTAGCCACCGTCCGTCCTGGGAGTGCGCCATGGCGAACACTCCGGGACACCCACCGGCGAAAGCAGAGTCCTCATGGGCTCGCACCTCTCCGGACCCTCATGCAGAGACCCCCGAGCTCACACTTGAGCACGGGGAGAAACTACGACAATGGTGGCTGCATCAGCCACCGACTGCGCCACCACGCTTGGCACACCTCGTTGCGCCCCGTGCGCGTAGGCCGGCGGGCGGCGCTCGGGGTCACGTCCATCGGCTCCAGCACAACACCATGGACAAGGGGAACGATCCCCCACACTTCGCTCGGGTGAACCAGAACATTGCCGCCGCGGCTATGCTTCTGCGCGGCATGTCCGAGCCGAACAACCCTCATGAACAGGCGATCCACCGGAACCTCCGTGTACTAGTGGAAACCACCATCATTCAACAAGCCGAGTGTTCCGTATCGCGACGCCGACTCGCGGCCTCGCTCCCCGTCAGGGGAACGGGGACATAGGAGATGGGACGCTCCACCCGATCGCCGCTACAATCATTGAGCGTGGTGTAGGAGGCCGCATCGGCACCTCTTCTTGACCTAACGACCGCTCCACACCGACCGCCTATGCATGCACGGCTCGGACTGAACTGAGGCACACGCAGCAGCGACCGGAGTCCTAGCCTTGATGGCCCGAGACCACGAACCTCTGTCCAAGGCAAGGCCAAGCGCCAAGATCAGGATGAGGGCCCCTCCATGCAGGGGGAAAAAGAATAGAAAGAATCATCGCCGATCGGCCAACTCCGCGTTAGTCGACACGGCTGATCAAGCAGGCACGCAGACCCGGTAGGACCCTCTGGGCCACTTCCATGAGCTCATCGAGAGCTCGTGCACCAACCACAACTACCCTGTAAAACACCTCTACAAGGACTGTCAGCTCCTCAAGTGCCTTCTACAACAGACCGACATGCCAAAGAAAGAAAAAGGCGAAGAAGCTGCAACCGTGAAAGGGGCCACGGCGGGCAAGGATCCGGATGACTGAAGAACGAAGTGATCCGACCGGACGCCTACCGACTGAAGGACAACAATGACGCCCTTCTCTCCGAATGCCTGGAACAGCTATGTCATTTTTTCTTCCCCTATGTTTCGGTCTTACCATTATTTACTCAGCGTACGCTCCTACAAGAACACCCCAACCCGAACACTTTTTGGCTCGGGGTGCTGGGGGCTCCACTAGGGGGCACTACTACCTCTCTGTTTTGTTTACTTTCGTATGAGGAAGATTCCTTCCCACCCAAACAAAGGGGTGGTTCATTCCTTTAATCTACCTTACGAAGCTTTGCTTTAAAAAATCTGACCAATCGCACACCGCCTTCTCCTACGGTTACGAGTAGCTGAGCCTCGCGGGCCATGCCCCGGGCTCCCAAGGTAGCCTACAGGACAAATGGGCAGGTATGAGTAAAAAAGAAATAAAAAACAAAGTTATGCTAAGGGAAAGCTAAGGAACAAAAGGGAACAAGCTTCCCCAAACCAAGTGACTCCATCATAGAAAACGAAACCAATTGTTCGGTAGAACACCCATGAACGATTACACGGGGGATCCCCCATGAACTTAAACTCTTTACGTTCACTAAACTACTTATATCTTACAAGCTACGGGACCGACCCGGTGGCATCTGCTGTCGGTGCGACTGACGAGAGCACAGGCTGCTCACCCCCCGACGGCACGACGTTCGGCTCAACCGAAGCCAAGGCGACATTCACCTCCGACCCAGGCTCCATGCTATCCGCAGGCTGGGAAGCATCCTCCCCACGCATGCTTCAGGCTATGTCTTCACGACGAACATCCATCACCCACTCGGCAGAGACTCGGTCCGCCACCGACCGTGCGTGCGGCAGCAAGCTCTCCCCGATTGATTGGACATCCTCCATGCTCAGGCCTTCAGCATACCCGCTGCAGATAGTGGTGAAGTCCAGATTTGGGTGGTACGTCGCCACCGAGGTCAGCACCCCCGACGCTCCATAGAAAAGCCCGCTCTTGATAAGGTCCTTGACCGCGTCCAGGACCTTCGCCAGCTGGACAGCAGGCGCGCTAGTGTTAGGCACCAACCCAAAGACTTCTGAGATGACAAGCTGGGCAACATTGCGGATCTGGTCAAGATCCCCCTCAAGAGCACATCGCTCTTCATGGGACTTGGCCAGCTCCTCCGCATTCTGGCTGAGGGTTGCCTTGCTCGTCTCCAGGTCCTGCTCCAGCGTCTTCACCTGTCCACCCAGCTCTGGAAGAAGGGTGACAAGCTAAACAGGCTGAAGAAAGAAACCAACGCAATGAAAAAACAGAAAAGGTATGTACCGATGCGAGAGTTCTCAAGGGCGGAGAGCTTCTCTATCTATCGAGCCGCCTGCGCGCACAACCAGGCATTCACCTCCTCCATCCCCATCACCCGGCCCCGGAGCGCAAGCACCTCCTAGTCCGCCTCCGACCGGGCCCTCTGCTCCACCTCTAGGGCCTTCCGTGCCAACTCCAGAGTGGCCCGCTCCGACGCCAAAGCGCTCTACTCTGGCCCAAGGGCCGCCAGGGCCTCTTGAAGCGCCGCATCGGTGTTCGCTAGGGATGCCCGCAACTCCACCTCAGTCTCCGCCTAGCAGTCCTTCACCGCCTCAAGCCCTTGCTCGATGGCAGTTGCCCTCTCCACTACACACTGCCCCTCTGCCCGCGCCACGGCCACCTCGGCCGCCCGGTCCTGGGACTCGCGGCAAGCGGACTCTACCCGATGCTCGAGCTTAGCCATCGGGGCGTGTTCCATCCGGACGAAGCGAGACTTGTGGGATGACGTCTCCTTTAGACTCTACAAAAACAGTCATGCTAAGACAACCAACAAAAGGTTCAAAGGTCAAGGACAAAGTATGGAAAACTCACCGCCGCGGCAAGCTGCAGGTCGACCTCCACCAACTGCTGAGCAAACCTAACCTGTCTCTAGGCATTTCCAAGCTTCTCAGACAGGTTGGCAAGCTCAGACACCGTGGCATGCCCTTGCTCCTCAAGGATGTCCCAGAGCTAATGCTCCCGGGAATCCCGGAGAACGAACCGTGCCTTCACTGGGTCCTTAGGGAAGACCCACTCTAGGTCACCCTCCGGCAGCTCACCGGAGGACCCAGCCTCGACTAGACCACCGCCAACTCCTACGGCGACACCGGTGGCTCCGCTGCGATATCCACCTCGTCGTCAGATGGGATTACCACCACCTCATTCACATGGACCACCGCTAGATGTCCCGACTCTGTCCCGGCCACACTCTCCTCCGGTGCCTTCGGCCCGATGGCAAGGAGGAGCTGGGTGGCCCCCCACCCGGTGAGATAGGGAGCTTAGCCTCCCTCGCCTCTTCCACCGCAACTGGTGGAGGAGGGGCCGCAAGAGTTACCCCCACCGTTGGCACCGGGATCGCTGCCAACACCGACACCACCGCTGCCATCACATCAACAGCCGACCTAGAGGGCACCACCCCCGGGAGGGAAGGCTTTGCCGCCACCACTTTGCTCCCCCCGTCGCTCACCGCAGCATGCTGCAGGGTGGGCCTCCAATTCTCCTGCATGGGAGTCGAGGCGATGCTCAGCCCCATCATCCATCGGCCGCTGACAGAAATTGGAGGTAAGTGACACTCCAAAAAGACTCAACCACCAAAAGATCGAAGAGCAAAGGGAAACACACTGGGAAGTGAGCGGCATGACTCTGAAGGCAGGCTCCGACGATGGCGGACCTACAGGACGACGACCGCTCCCGGGCTGCAACCTGCGCCCCCTCGCTTCAGATGGGGGCAGAGTCGTCCCGACCAGCTCCTGCCCGGCTTGCGGGTCGCTTTGACCTCCAGCTTGGGACTCCTCGACCGGAGCAACCGGTGGAACATCCGCCGGCTGCAAATTGCGCGACGCACGGGCACCAGTCTGCCCCTTGAACCGCCTGGCTTGCCCAACCACGTCCGCGGCTGGCAGTGTCTCCTGCGGCAGCAAGTCACGCATTGGCACCAGTCCCGCGCGACACACAAGGGTCAGTCCGCTCCTCGGACCGGCTGGCTTGCTCAACCGCGTCCACCACAGGCGACGATGGGACCGGCGACATCGCTAAGGGGCGTAGTGACGGCGTCCGCTTCGCCTCCCGTCCGCCAATGGTGTCTGCGCTCGCAGCATGCTTCCTCGGCGTGAGAACCGCCGCATGCCACGTGGCCTCCTGCTCCTCACCGGTGGACGTCGCCGTAGGGTCGCGACGCTCCGCCAAGGTCACAATGACCTCGCGACTCTCTTCCTCGTCAGAGAAAACCATATCATCTACATCCGTAGGATCATCTGACGTGAATTCCGACTCGATGTTGCTCCTATGTTCCCTGACCTTCACGCGCCGGGCGACTTCCTGCTCCTTCCTGCTTCCGACGAACCTCCTTGGCTCTCTTCTTCTTCCGAGCGACCACAGCATCCTTTTGGGCGGCCTGCCGGGCCGCACCCTCTGGTCCCTTAGGAAGGTGTGGCCGGGACTTGTACCTTTCAAGCCCCTACAGAACGGATGGCCCGAAATCAAGAAATAGAAAAATCAGAGGAAGAAACATGAATGGAAAGGAAGGGAGCATACCAGTTTGGACATGATCGAGGCATTGAACGGTATGGGTTTCCCCACAACTGTCTCCTTGGGCCTCAGCTGCAGCACCCAGCCAAGGCAACTCCAGACCACGTCGTCTGGCAGGTCCTTCGGCGACGTATGGTGCGGGTTCGACTGGCCGCTGTACTTCCACATCGGCTGCATCCTCCCTGCCAATGGCGCAACCCGGTGGTGGTAGAGGGTGTGGAACACCCGCACGCCATCAATGCCGCGCTTTACGAGCTTCTGGAGCTCCTCCTCGATGACTCCCACCTTGTGCTTCTCCATGTGGGCGCAACCCCACGACCAGCTATCCCGCTTCTCTGGCCTCCCACCGGTGAACGCCGGGAATAGCGCCGCCGTCGGATTCCTAATGTAAAACCACTCCCCGTGCCACCCCAGATTGGAGTCACAGGCGGTGTACGCGGCGTACGAATCTCCCGCGCTCGGCTTCCTCTGCAGGGCAAAACCTCCCACCGGCGCGGTTTCGACCGAATTCCTCGCCGTCAGGGTCCTCCCGGAGAACAGATGTTGGAAGAAATCCACGTGCGGCTCCATCCCGAGGAAAGCCTCACAGATAGTGACGAAGTCGGCGATGTGCAGCACCCCCATCGGATTGAGGTGCTGCAGCTCTAGACCCCACTCATTGAGGAGCCTGCGCAAGAACTAGTGCGCGGGGTATCCCAACCCGCGCTCATGGAAGGTGAGGAAGGACACCACCTCGTCAGGCCGAGGCTACGAAAACTCCTCCCTCCTAGGAACCCTCCAGTGGGCCACCTCCTGCGGCAGCAGAAACCCCTTCTTGACGAAGGCCTCCAGCACCGACTTCCTCATGGTGGATGACCTCCAGTCCAACATTGCGCTCCGAGGATTGGTGAGTTCTTCTCTTCTCGCTCTCTCCCCTTTCTCTCCTAGAAACCACCGCGGCTCTCAGGAATGCTCACGGTAAGAAGGGAGAAGAAAGACGGTGGTAGATGAAGAACTAGCTAAAGAACGGGGCGAAAAAACCCTCTCCCTTCTCCTAATTAAAGTAAAAGGGAACAACAGTCAGGGAAGGGCACGCCGATCAGGGAAGGCAGAACAGTGGAGCAAAAAATCCTCTCTCTTTCCCATTTAATGCAGATAAGACACGCCCTGACCGATGAGACATGCCCTGCGTGACGGAATGGCTCCTGATCAGAAGGGACGTGGCCCGGCCATGGCCCACCACTATCGCATGACCAACCACTACCACACGACGGGCATAGGAACCAAAGCGCCATTGCACGCGGACGGCTCCCCACTTCCCCAGGCCAGACCTGGAGAAATCCAAAGCGAAATCTTCCACCGGAAGAAACCATCCAAACCCCTGAGTCGATCAAATCACTCAGGATACACACCGAGACACAGGTAGGAAGCGAAGGGACGCCCCATGTGGGCCATGCCAACTCCGTCACGAACGATGAGCACAGGTCCCGGTCGGACATTTTCCGACTGAAGCTCTCCGAGCCCCGTCACTCTAGTCGTCAAGGTAAACACTACTGAACCCCTCTATTTCCTTATAAATCATTTCATACATCCATATGCACATTCATTCCATACGCTCGCGCCTCCTGGATGATTTGGGCCCTAAGCCGCCTAGGGGCTCGGGAACTAAGCATCGCACGTGTAGCGAAATGCATCACAACGCTTCGTGTTGCATCACGAAGCGGCGGTTGCCTCATTCGACATGAGCAGCCAAGAAAGCCAGGGGAGAAAACCGTAGATGAGCCCCGTGTGTCCCTCGCCTAGTCTAGCAGACCGGGTCATCTCAACCTTCTCGTTCGATCCTGAACCTCACCAAGCCCACAGAATCTCTATCAAGGGGAGGCTGTTAGGCCACCCGGGTCGGTCTCCAGAACAACCCAGGCATCTACTGGGTAGCAGGTAAAGGAGTAGTGGAATGTCACAAGAGGGCTATGCCGACCCCGTCACGAATGACGGACCCGGATTTTGCTCGATCACACCCGTTAGCGAACTCACCGAGCGTGTCACTCGAGCCCGAGCGATCGGGACAAGCGACAAAACTCAGCCCTTCTGGTTGTGAGAAACCGAGGATGGGGTAACACACACTAACTCACACCGACCCCTACGAAGGCCCGACAGGGCTCGGGGGCTCAAGCCAAACGCCAGGGTCTGTGACCCCGATCTTGCCCCATCCGGCTACGTTTTCGACTGCGCTCCAAGGACTCGCCCCATCCGGCTACGCTTCTGACTGCGCTCCAAGGACACCTAGGTCTGCGACCCCGATCTCGCCCCATCCGCTACGCTTCTGACTATGCTCCAAGGACACCTGGGTCTACGACCCTGATCTTGCCCCATCCGGCTACGCTTCCGACTGCGCTCCAAGAACACCAGGGTCTGCGACCCCGATCTCGCCCCATCCGACTACGCTTCCGACTACGCTCCAAAGACACCAGGGTCTGCGACCCCAATCTCGCCCCATCCGGCTATGCTTCCAACTACACACCAAGCTCCTGGGACCTTGACCCCAAACTTGCCTCATCAGGATCCACAAGCTTCGGCTCGTCCGATCCCAAAAACTAACTAAAACTAGGTACCTTGGACGCCCAGGCTATGCCGAGGCTAGGATCCACGACTCCGACCTGCCCAGTCCCATGGCGCGCACCGACGCCCAGACCACAGGCTCTGTCTCGTCCGATCCCTAAAAACTAACTGTCTCGATCCGCGGCACGCACCGACGCCAGGGTCCATTCGTGACTTCGACTCGCCCGATCCCATGACGCACAACGACGCCATGGTCAGTGAGCTCAGTCACGCCCGAATTAAACTTCTTCGCCCGGTCCTACGATGTGCATCAACGCTAGGATCAGTCAGTTCTGTCTCAAAATCCAATCCCCACGCCTAATCACCTCGCCTGCACAGCGACGCCTTGGTGACAAAATTCAGTCTCCAACTAGGAACTCACACACCCGCTGACAACGTGAGAAACCCCCCAGCCGGTTCTGCCCGAACCGCCCGGGGGCTACACCCGCGGGTGCGCTCGCGCGCACCCACCAGCAAGTCAAAAATCCCCTAGACAATTCTGCCCGAATCGCCCGGGGGCTCAGGGGTTCCTGTCGGGTTCATAAACCCGGGGTCCCTCGAGGACCAGCTTCCACGCCAAGGCTCGGCCCAAGCAGACAACATATCACTCGTGGGCCGGCCCAAGGGTCCAGGACAACAGGCTGAAAGGGCAGTCCAGTCACCGATCGGAAGGTCTGGCCAAAGAGGAATAGCGCCCGCTCGTCGTCTACTTCGGCCCACCTCTCCGACCGGAGCGCTCGCTTCGGACTCCAGCCGCCTCCGAACGGCCTCTCCAATCAGAAGGCCTGGCCCAAAGTACTACTTCCAACTCCGACCCTGCGTCTCCGACCGGGGTACACAGAAACCCTGCTCACCGCTCTTCTCTAACAAGCGCGACCAGGGCCGACTGGAGTCGTCCGACTGGGGACGCACGCTTGGACGGAACCAGGGGACGAACGGAAAAAGCAAGCCAGGGCGCACAAGTCAAACCACGCCACCAGGGACCATACCCTGAGCACCTGCGAGAACAGTACTCTACAACCGCCCTAACACTAACAGTATTGTAGGCGTCGACATTTACCTCAGCAGTGTTATGGGCACCGTTAAAACTCCCATACGGTAAGGCCCCCCATGTGCCTCTGGGCATTGATAGTGTTGTGGGCGCCGGGATTTACCGTGCCAGGTGAACATGGTGAAACTCCTCACATGCCTCTAGGCATCAACATTGTTTTGTAGGTACCGACATCTGCCATTTCTGGATAAGGCAACGCAACCTCCCACGTGCATCTGACACTCTACAGTGACGACCAACAGTGTTGTAGGCGCCTACTATTATCTCATACCCACCGGCATGGGTGACAGAGCCCAATAGCATATGTACCCTCGTCCTCTCACTTGTAAAGCCATCCCTTTTATCTATAAAAGTGGATGCGCTCCCTCCAACAAAGGGGGTCTCCTTTTAGTCCTTTCAAGTAAAAAACCATCATCAATCAAGTTCATCAGCTCACAACCACAGAACCGCCAGGTTCATACCCCAAGCACGCGCTTGAACACTTAGCTCATAGCGTAGCTCCCGTCGCTCTTGGCCCTTCCGACCGGAGCCGACCGGACCTCTTCTATAGCCCATCTTTCTCCTTCTCGTCTGTAACCCCACTACAAACTTCGTGCATCTAGGCTCAGGAATAAAGTCACCAACCGACCCAAACTAGACGTAGGGCATGTTGCCTGAACTAGTATAAACCCTGTGTCATTGAGTGCTAGGCCACCTCCGATCACAACGTACGGCAAAACTATAAATATTTACTAGTTGGTCACATTCTGCACCGACAATATCCTTGCCGACTTCATGATTCTTGACATCGAAGAAGAAGAAGATGTACCTATCATCTTTGGAAGACCATTCCTCAACACTACCAATGCAATCATCTACGTTGGATTAGGACAAATCCACTTCGAATTACCAGGACAAAAGGTACGATGCAATTTCAATAGTTATACAACTTATGAACAGGCGAAGAAAATCCGCTCAAAGAGGAGACGTCGATCAACCCAACGTCGAAGGAATCAACTCCCAAAGAATGAAGATGAAGGAAAAATTATGAACAATGAACCTACTACGCCAGAATCAAGTCCACAACCCAAGCTGGTGTGGAAGGAAAAGGTGGCATCATCATCAGAGTCGCCATTGGGAGAGGTGCAACTATTGAGGTCTCCATCTCCGGAACCGACAGATGCACCCTAAGAATAAACATGGCTGGAGAAGTCTTGTTCGGAGGACTCAAAACACCAAACCCTCACCGGGGAGATAAAATCGGTAGTTATACACATTTACTTTTTCATTTTACATAAATTACTTTAGCATATTTACTTTCCTGCATTTATATTGCATCTAGAAAATAAAATAAAAAGTTTATTACTGCATTATAAAATTTTAAGCCCCATGTAAATAATTTTACGTTGTGTAAAAACCCGCAAGAATATTTTTTGTGGTGGCATAAAAAATGTGATGCATACATCTAGTTATATTCCATTGCATCATAAAATATTTTCCACGAAGCACGTATATACATTTGTATACAGAAGAAATACATGAAACCAGGACCCACATGAGACATCTGGGACCCACCACCACCTCCACCATGCACCAAATCGTATCTGCACCGAAAGAGCAGCATATTTGCTTAGCTTCGAAGCAAGCATCAACCTGGAGGAGGAGGAGGATGACGCCAAGTGGGCCTAGGGTGGCCACTTGGCCGGGCAGCCTGCAGCCTCCTCCCCTCTATAAATACCGAGCCCCAGGCTGCTCTCTGCCTCAAGCTCAGCTCAATTACACCTGCCAAGTCCAAGTTTTGAAATCTTCTTCTGAAGTTTAGAAATTCCAAAGTTTAGAAGTGCTACAGAAATTATAAAATCCAAAAATATTAGATAGACATCCTGTTAAAATTATGCTAAATTAGAAATATTTCTAACTTCAAGAATGACTAACCCTGGACGGTTGACCGCTAACCCTTTTTATTCTAATCCGTTCCTCGAGTTTTGTTGTTCTTGTTGATATTTTGCAGGATGATGAACAAGATCAAGACTAAGTTCACCCATACACCTTCTTCCCACTCCACCAGGAGTACATCTTAACGAGCCGGCTCTGATATGAACATCGATGAGCCAACCGCTAGAGCTGCTGCACCCACTGCACAAGGGGAACCCAACTTCCTGATGGACGAGAAGGACCTCCGCTAGCGATCCCGCCAGGAGAAGGATAAGTTCAAGTTGCTGAAGCCACGCTCCTTCACACTCACAAGTGTGTACAGCCCACAACTGCTCCAAGATACATGCATGGATGCTGAATTCAACTTTATATTTCAAGTCGTAGGAAGGCAAAATTTTTAGAGTATCATTGAGCAAGGGTCTAGAGCTTTAACTATGGAATTTCTGTGCACTCTGTCGATCACTGACATGGGGGTAGGCTACAGATTTTTTGGGAAGGAGTACTCTACACCTTGGAAAGATTTTAGTCTTCTTTTGGGTTTTGATGCACAATGCGTGGTAGACGTAGACTTTGCTCCAAGATTTTGATAAGGCGAAATTTTGGAGGAAAATTTCCAGGAAAACTAATTTCTTCCGTCCCAGAACCAATGATATTCACAATCCTACTTTATGCTTTATGCATTAATGGTTAGGGATGACTTTGTTTCCTAGGAGTGGTACCCGCACTGTAAGGACAAATGATTTAAAGTTTATGTATGTCATGGTAAAGAGGAAGAAAGTTTCTCCTGTCAAATTTATGATGAATCAATGGTTGGAAGTCTTTACTCTTGTTGGTAATGTTGAGTGTACCTCCTTTGTCACTAGAATTGCCACCAACATGGGTCTCATGCAAAGATCTTTTGTTTCACGTGTTACTGAGCGCCCTTACATTGATTTTGAATACTTTCGGCAAGCTCACATACTTAAGAAAGAAAATGAAAGAACTGTTATGATGTACCGTAGCTATAGAGCCGAGATTCCGTTACCTAACCGGAATTACGGTTTGTATGCTGTGCAATCATTAACCATAGATTTACAGAAGAATTAAGTAGCCCCTCACAGGAGTGCATCTGCAAGAATCACTCGTACACCACAGTTCTACGATGCCGATCCGACACCAGAAGAACCAGCCTATGCTATTTACACAGGGTTTGAGAAAGCGAGACCTTCTCGCTTGTTCCAACAAGAGCACACTATCTAGAGCCAACGCACTGGCAGCATGCTCCAAGTGAACAGTGGCATGGTGGGAACTTTCACAACTACCAAGGGCAAGATTATGAAGCAACCTCAAGTGGGCATCAGGGAGGGCGCATGTCTTTCTCTGGCCGAGGGTACCATGACTTCCGCGAGACCCAGTACAGCATCAACACTAGGCTTACATCCATTGTGGAGACCACCGCTGCCATACAAGGTACAATACACCAACACTCACAATGGCAGGTAGCGATGGGACACGAGATGGCCAGTGTCCAATAGCATCAGCAACAACAGAACCAGAACTAGGATATTTTGCTCTAGAACATAAACATTCGGCCACCTCGTTGAACAACCATGACAACAACTAGCTTGGGGGAAGGGCATTCCCCATGTATCCAGATAAGTATTTCTTTTCCTTTTGTTTTATTATTTTTAAGTTTGCTTTATATATGTTAAAAAATACATGACTAAAAACTAAATAATAATTTATCTTTGCATTAGTTATTTATAGTAATAATGCGTGATCTAAAAAAATGAAAACAACATAAAAAGAGTGTATACAAAGTTTGCTTAAATTTCTACTTTTAAGAGCGGAATAAATAGAAAAGACTCTGAAGATAACCTCGTAAAATAGAAATGATGAATAGTTACTCTGTTGTAATTCCTTTTAAGTACCTAGTTTTTAGCCTTGAATTCTCCTGAGTTTTGGATAAGATTGTTTTGATATAAGAATTTACTCTGAACTTGAAACTCATGGGTAGCATATGCTTGATCTAAGTCTAGGTAATTGACGGATATGATATGAGAAGGTCTGATTGTTGTTTATTTTGTTCCAAGTGACACTAAAGTTCTAGAGATTTATCTTTTGAAAACACAAAAATGTTACATGATGAGTTTCTGTATGACAAAGCTTGATTTCCTACCAGAGCCATACATGTTATTTAGGCTTGGAAAACTTCCACTTATATGCTGCTTGTTTTGCATTAAGTTTGGTCAAGCTTTGTTGACCCTTATGAGAGGTTTGTCGTGCTCTTAAAATCAAGATCACATACACACCACCCACATATGCACTACTCCTACACTAGGGGTAGGCGCAATCACATGCCATTCCATTTAAATCCACCAAAAATGTTTTACTCTTGCACCGAGAGTGAACACAAAAACATGCTTGATAGATTTTTTCCATCCACCAAATAAATGCTCCAAGTTCTTGTTGCTATCTCTCAAAAATTTTATTGCAGAAAAGAGGCATGGGCTATGCAAAAGTTAAAAAAAAGAGTTTAAAAATGGACAAGTGTCCGAGATATCTAAAACAATGGGTACTCAGAAGCCCGCCTGAAAAAAGAAAGAAAGACGAATAAGATAGCCCCTGCTCTCTAGCAAATGCTTCCAAGTTTTAAAAGAGAGATATGTTTTCAAGGAGCAAAGTAGAAATAGGTTAGCCACCATATAGATCCACCATATATCCACACACATGCACATCTTGATTTGATTGTATGACTCAACTCTATTTGGATCCAAGGTTTGACTTTACAATATATGTATTGCAAGTATGCTTTCATGTTATTTTCACTCCTATAAGCTCCACATAAGCCTTAGTTGTAGGGAGAGAAAGGCATAACATCACTTTGTCTTGGTGAGGATCCACAAACACCACATATATTGAGAGACTTAAGAGTGTCATACAAGGAAAGCTCTGAGTTTTATTTTGAAAACTTACAAAAAACTCTAGAACAATGGTTGAACAAAGAACATGAGACACAATGCTTAACTTGATCTTTCTATCTTTCAATTGCTCAAGACCCAAGTGAAGGGTAAGAAGCCCCATGGTTGAAGGTAATATAGATAAGTTTGAAAGACAGATCAGTTGTTCTAATCCAGAGAAGAATTCTTATTTGAACACATGTGTACTTTTATGAGTGAAAACATTGTAGCAACTACTAATCTATTGCTGAGTTTAGCATTGCTCAGGGATGAGCAAAGGTTAAGCTTGGGGAGTTTGTTGATGGTAGTTAACACTCATCATAAACCATCAATTAATATAACTTGTATAAATAAATGAATATGATGACCAATATAGGTTTAGTGGTTTAAACTGACAAATTCAATGAGTTTTAGTGAATCTATGTTTTTAGTAGGGTTTATTCAGAAAATGAGTAAGGTGGACCCAATCGTCAGATCAAATCATGTTTATCTATGATGAAACCGACTCCAGAAGACTCCAGAAGGCAAATCACCGCGACCCAACCCGGATGGCCACTGGGTGGGGCTAGCTGACCTCACCTGCAGCTGCAGGTCGGCCAGCCTATGGGATCCACTTGTCAGCCTCCGCTTCAACGTTGATTCTCCACCTCCTCTAAGGATCAATCTTACACCGTTGCTCAAGGTCAGTTCGTATCAAGGGCTTAGATTTGATGATGCCATGGATTCATGGACCCATAGGACCCCTGGTTCCCCTATATAAGGCCACCCATACCACCCCCTCCTAAGGCATCAATCAATCCCTAATCATCATCAAGAGTGATCAACAAGAAGAACCTCATAGCTCCACAAATATTCACAGGCATAACTAGCTAAGTTAGATCTAGAGAGAGGCAAGCTTCTTGCTTGGATTTCTGATCTTGTCAAGAGCTTAGCTTGGTAAAGCCCTTTGTATCCTCTATTATTCATATGTTTGCTACAATTGCTATGACATTGTTCTTATATTATTCATGTTCCTAGCTATCATGCTCATAGTCTACTTTGATTATATACCTAGTATAGCTAGAATTATCATTATGTTTATGCATATGTTCGCAAAGCTCTCACTCTTATGCACATGCGGGGTGAGTGGTTGACATTGTGTAAGCGTGGTGCTTATATGTTGTTTACCCGTGGATGCACCCTACATTCTGGATCGTGTGGTAGATCACGAGGGTGACAGCCTCGTTGAGTCCTTTGTAGTCCACCTCCCGTTTGTAGGCCGAGTATGACGCGGTTGCGATGGGAGTCAGGCTTTGTTTTTGATCTTCCTAAGTAATGTCCCTTATGTGTATATATGAAGTTAATCTTTAGCCATGATTATTAAGTATAATTGCACAATCAATGAATGCTTTGACTTGTAATTAAGAATGACTTAGGAATTAGTTTCTCTATTGTATCTACTTAGTCTTGCTATTGTTATCATATGGAGTACTCTGAGTGTTCATTGATCATTTTCCAAGTTATCATTACATATATTCTATCTCTTGATTTACCCCTGTTTAGAGTAGAAGGTTGGTTGGTTTATTTCTCCATCATAAGTGTAAGTTATCAATATATTTCCTTTGCCAGTCCTTCCATGTGGTAAAAATATAAATAACGATACCTAGAATACTCCTGCGTGAAGTGCTACAATGGTATATTATCTGTGCTCTTGTAGAATCCTTTATATATATTTATTCTCTCTAAGTCATAATACCAAGTGTCACTCCTAGTAGTGATGCTAAGAAATATGAATAGAGTACCTCGGTTTGCTCTAAAGATGGGGATTCTGGTGGTGGCGCCTCTAATGGTGATGCCACCTTCTTCTGCTAAACCCATCTTGGTTTTGAGTTTGAATTTGGTTTGATAGGTTCAGAATGGGGAATTGACTAACTCCGCCACACTTTGCTTGAAGTGTGTCCTGCTCATAAAGACAAGGTAGAGATCAAATGCATGGGCTCTATTGTGGGAAAACACCAACAGAACCAAAACTCCATTTATTCTTCTCTGGCCTTAGGCACATTGAACAAGATGATAAGGTTGATGCTATGTGCATTGTTCATTTATAACATGGGTGATAAGATCGGAAGATTGAGCTTGAATGTAGCATTTAAATATAGTTGTCAAGAAGGATTAAGTCTCTTAACCAATGGAAGGATTGTCTATCTCTTCATAATGTATCAATCTTTACATGATTATGACTATCTTCCAGAGATAAGGTGTGCAACTTTTTGGTTCATTTGGTTAAGACTATGAGATCTAGAAAGTGGTGCTATGAGCAAGCTTAAAGAACAAAACATGTTGAGTTAATCAGGTTGGGTCAAGTAAAATTGTAACTCAAACATGTTTGTTTCTTATTTATGTGCATACCAAAATCAAGGAAGAACTCTTTAGACAATGACCATTTACTAGGATGTTACCATTGTCATTGGAGCGTGATGATACCATGTGACGAAGAGTAGATGACTTGTGATGGTCCTTCCCTTTTTCTTGAAGTTTTCCTTGTTTGGCTTAGTCTCACATGTTGAGCTATTCATGAGATTCTCGTCTCCTAGATTGCACCCTTTCTTTCTCATCCTTTTGTCGTGCCATGTTTTAGCTCTTTTATCTTGACATTTTGTTGGACCCTCTGCTCCACTCATTGTTTTATGCCTGCAAGAGATCAGTGGACTACACATACCCAAAGGATTATACAAGTAATTTAAAGCAGAGGTAGTGTTGTTATAGAGCTAAAAGTCATCTTTCTATGCTATAGAAGAGTTTGTTTTGACTTGTTGATTAGCATAGAACTTTTATCCCATGTTTTAAATGATGTGCCTTTATTGTTCACCAATACTTCAAAGCTTAAACAAGTTCAAGGCAAAGATATGTAAATTGTTTTAAGGAATACCTCAAACCTGGAGTTGTTTCCCCAATTGATCTCCTACTGGTGAGGGCTTTTTAGGTCTATTGATCAGAACCTCTCCTTGCATTAGCTTTTGTTTGCATCATTCGATCTAGGAGATGAGGACAGTTACTTGTCCTCCTCCATCAACCTTTCTTGATTTTTGTTGATTCTTGGTTGTTGAGATGATGTTCATTGAAGCTGTAGACTCGAGTTCATGATGATCTTTGTCTTCTAGTGGCATGGCAGAGAGTGGTTCTTGGAAATATGCCAGCCATCTTGATGGTCGAGGGATGAGCCTTCATTGGTTCTTGCGTGAACACTTCATCTTCAATGACCTTGGAATGTCATTTTGCGACCATGGTCGTTCACAACCTCATGAGACACTATCGACAAACCTCTATTGATATTATGTTTTTTAACATGAGGGTGCTTGCCATGATGTAGGGGCATTTCGTCAACCTAGTCCTTGGTGCTGACATATGAATTGGTGTCCTTAAGGATAATGAAAACAAGCACCAGTTTGACTAGGTGGGTTGTATCCTGCTTATCTTTGGGAAGCATCAATGCTTGGTAGTCTTTGATATTTCTTATGGCCTGTTGATTTGCTCATCCACTTCCAATGAGTGAGTGCTTCGATTGTAGATCTTGTTTTATGGCACTCATCTTCTTCCTCTTTGTTCCATAGTTGCAGTGGTGGTTGGGTTTGCAGATTCATGACAAACCATGGATAGTCATAGCTTATATTCATCCATCCAGTTCTTCCATTCATGATGAATGAGTTGTGTCTTCTTTGCACAATGTTATTGGAGTTCATCATGTGCCTTGATTTATGTTTGATTTAAATTCATCTCATGACTTACCCAAATTGAATTGAGAGTTTCCTGCATGGGTTAGTCTATATATACAACCAAATTCTATACAAGCATGTTTTGATCCAATAATCATGTTAAATTATTACTCCAAATCAAAACATACTAGTGTAGAAAAGGTGGTATGAAAGTACAATAGAGATTTACTCAAATGGAGATGAAAGAGCATGATTGTTATTTAGCAAATTGAGCATGGCTTAAAGGTAGAGGCAACCAACATGGCATAAGTTTTTTTAGAGAAGTCCATCCCCCAAACATGAATTTTGCAACGCAAAATCAAGTTTGGACGATAGAATTCTCCCATGAATGTGGTTCAATGTTGTATGATGATTGGTTGGGCATACATTGCGTTGTCATCCTTTATTCTTTTTACTTCAAACCTGGAATGGTTAGTGACAAAAATACACGAAGGGATAATTTCACAATTATATCTCTATGCTCATCTCACAAAGGCATTATAGCAAAAGGTGAAAGCTCAGGTTATCTCCGGGAAGTGCTTGTTTTAGGACAAATACTCATCCTTGGGAATCATTCGAATTTCGCCTCATGTTGGTGAAGTGGTTTACCCTTCAACACCAATCTTTGTGTTCCTATCTCAAGATTCATGCCAACAACACAATGAGATTTGCAATATTTATGATATACAAACACATCTACAACCACCCTTTTAAATTTTTTGTGAACAAGAAGCATAAGGGGGTTGAAGATCTCGTGTGTGGCAATGTTAGCGAGACAAAATAATTTAGAAATTTTTTCATATGAGCATGGATTTGATGGGATGGTCAAGAAATAGCTTCCATGCTCATTGATAGAATTATCTGTTTCAAGCTTCAAGGTTGATTCTTTGTGAATGTCCAAAATTTCACTTGGATTGGTGACTCTCGGGTTGATCTTATTCAAGGCCTCTTCCAAACTTGGATGAGTCATGTTTATTAAGGAGATTGACTTGATTAGATTGTGCATGAAAGAAAGTCCCCTACTCTATGATTGTAACGCGTTGGACAATAGATTTCGTGTTCGGGCGACTCCTCGACTTGCAATGAGGTTGTTCGACCCTGTAGTTCTCTGTTAAGAGGAACGGCTTGAGTTGCAATGAGGTAGTCAGACTAGATAGATGTCGCTCATATCGTACTTAGATGTTAGGTTTAATTTACAGTGGCAACATAGTGATAAAAATGGTTCAACATGTACAACTTATTACAAAACCGTAAAATAGACATTGTGTCCTAAGAAATACTTCAATTATTAAATCAAGAATCATTTTAAATCCAAATTTCGATGCCTACGTGGCAACATAGTGATAAAAATGGTTCAGCATGTACAACTTATTACAGAACCACAAAATGGACATTGTGTCATAAGCAAGACTTCAATTATTACATCAAGAATCATTCTAAATCCAAATTTCGATGCCTCCGTTCCCTCACCTTCTATTGCATCCCTCCCTTCGACTGTCAAACTATCACTAATCTCTTGTATGTCCCTTCCTCGGTAGGGAATCAAGGTGACTATGCATCCAAAAGATGTGGTGATGACGACGAAGTAGGCATCGAAGTCAAGATGGTGCTGTTGAGGTCGAACTCACCTGGTCCGTGCATCTCTCCAGGTGAGTACGCTAAAATCTCATTGTCCGAATCTGATGTCTCATCATGCTCAGCAAAGTGGTTACCTGGACGAATGTTGGACTCTCTGGTTTGCTAAACTAAAGTAGTAGTGTTAGACCCTAGGGTTGGCTCAGCTCTATTAATGGTAGGATTAGTAGACTCGGTGGTTGCATCAGGCTCCACGATTGTTGGGGAAGCCCTTGGAGGCTCTGTATGTGCCCCTATGGTGTCGCACGTAGTATCTGGCCCCTTGACCTGATTGGGCGGAGAAGGTCGATCAGTAGCCTCATGAACTAAAGCTAAACTCTGCTTATGTTCGACTATAGTAATACTAGCATTAGCAGGTTCAGGCATCTCGTTCGTTGGAGAAGACATGAGAGGCTCTTATGTGTCCCCGTGGTAGCTTGCACCTTGACTTGAGGGGGCAAAGAAGGTGGATCACCTACCTCATCAGAACCAAAAGCTGGCTCAGGTATCTTGGGCATTGGAGAAGCCTTGAGAGGCTCTGTATGTGCCTCCATGGTGACTTGCACCTCGACCTAAGGGGGTGAAGAAGGTGGATCACCGACCTGATTAGGACCTAAAGTTGAACTCTGCTTATGTAGTGTCATCACAGTGGGTAACTCTGTGTGGACAGTTGTATTATTAGGACCAATCAGATAACTAGCAATGGGGTTGACCTAACTACCACATTCCAACTAAAGCATCTAAAAGTCAGGGGCCTTAACCCCTATAGCACTGTACAGTTGACTAAAGCAATTGGTGAACACATTGCACATCAGGTCGATTTTTTGGCCTTGTTGGTTGATGGCCTCACAAAAAGTAGATGATTGCTGGCTCATCTGCTCTTTGAGAAGGATCACACTCTCCGCTTGCTTATCAATACTTGCTTTCAAACACCTCTCCTGTCATTCCATACGCTTGTCTTATCATTCCATACGCTTCTAGTTTTCTTCCTGGCTGACAACTAGCCTAGCAAGTATCTGTTCAAGCTTCGACGGTTGCTAAATGGACACTGGAGGTGGTGCCTGCTTAGCTAACATCTCTGTAGTAGGTGGAACATCATCCATCTCTTTGTCGGCCACACCATCGGAGGATGACCCCCCCTTGTCGTGGTTGTCTGATGTAGGGTCACGGTAGTTGTTGTCATCAGAGTCTGAATCTTGCATTCGTACATTCAAGATTCCTCCAATCCTTGACTAGTGCTCTGCCTGCTATAGGGCTACATCCATCATTTTGTGTCTTTCTCTGTCTTGTATGGGTAACAGCTCTTGAATGGACATAAGGGCACGCTGTCCATGACGGCGATGGTTCGGATTTGCTGGCATGTAGGTCATAACCTCGTAGGTCGACTCGTTGTACAATGGCCCATTCTTTTTAGAGTTAATCGTGCGTAGCAGATAGCTGATGATGTGAGGGTACACGTGCTGCCATTTAATACTGATAGGGTCAGCTATCACATCCTCGATCTCAGATAGGAAAAGGTGTAAGAAGTCAAACTGCTCGCCTCTCCTTATTGATAGTAGTAGCCACTACTGCAAGCTAGTCAACGACTCTCGGTTGCCCCACGAGGCAAGACTATCTTCCTCAGAGCCATGTGTAGAACGTAATCCTTTGGACGCAATCTGTCTGGTGTACGCAAGGAGTCACCGGCTAAGGGCTCCTTGAAGAGCGGCCGAATCTCCTAGTCTATAGGAAAAGTACCTCCATCCCTAATACAACATGGAGGAAGAGCATCTCTGTAGACTATCTGGTGGAGCTTCCTATCTGAAGTGTTAACCCCAAGGAGTTGTTGTAGGCGGTTATAGGACATTCGCTCTGGCCAACCATCGAGCATAAAAGTAATGAAGTCATGCTCCGGATGAATCCACACTATTGCATAGAACTGACGCACCCAGCTTATCACAATTCAATCAACCCCACTGAAAAGGTGAACGAAGCCCGGGAACCGCTCCAAGAGGGGCCGGATGGGTATACCAGCTGCTCTCTAAAGCTCATCCCAATCAAGTATCATTTGGTCTACTAGTGTCATCCCTCTAGCATGGTAGCTCCTGAAGAAACTCTCTTGAGTCATAGTCTAGAACTGTGATTTTGTGCCAGGCACTTTGAGGAGTGGAAACCAGAACTCAATATCATAGAACCTGGTGCTCCGTGTCTTCTTTGAGCTATAATACCGAAAGTCATAGAACTAAACCACCTCTTTTTTCTCTTAATATTACTGCTCTTCATAGCACCATTGGCAAACACCAAATCTCCTCGATTGCTCCTCGTACCACCATTGGCAGACATCAAATTACCATTTCGACAACAACTCGTACCACCAATTGTGGCACACATCAAATTACCTCCTCGACTCCTCCTCGTACCACCAATTGTGGCACACATCGAACCTCCACGAGTGCGAGTGCCAACACCCCCATGATTAGCTGCAGATTTGATCTAGGAAGGTGCAAAGCGACTAGTCTGGTTTTTGGAGTGGAACATGGTAATTTGCTGTAGTTGTTCCTGAGTGAGCTCCTCCTCCCTAAACCACCTCTAGCACAGTAGCTCCTGAAGAAACTCTCTTGAGTCATAGTCCAAAACTGTGATTTTGTGCTAGGAACTTTGAGGAGTGGAAACCAGAACTCAATATCACAAAACCAGATGCTCCGTATCTTCTTTGAGCTGTAATACCAAAAGTCATAGAACTAAACCACCTCTTTCTTTCTCTTAATATTACTGCTCTTCATAGCACCATTGGCAGACACCAAACCTCCTCGATTGCTCCTTGTACCACCATTGGCAGACATCAAATTACCTCCTCGACTACTCCTCATACCACCAATTGTGGCACACATCAAATTACCTCCTTGACTGCTCCTCGTACCACCAATTGTGGCACACATCGAACCTCCATGAGTGCGAGTGCCAGCACCCCCATGAGTAGCTACAGATTTGATCCAGGAAGGTGCAAAGCGACTGGTCTGGTTTTTAGAGTGGAACACAGTCATTTGTTGTAGTTGTTCCTGAGTGAGCTCCTCCTCCCTAAGTTCCATTTCAACACTCTCCTCACATTGCTACTGTTGGTGGGCTATTCGAGTCCACCTATGAGAATTCCTAAACTCTAGGGCTAGAATAGCTTTGGTTGCTTCTTCCTCTGCCTCTCGGATACTGTCTGCCCTCCTC
Organism: Miscanthus lutarioriparius; assembly: GCA_904845875.1. Taxonomy (NCBI): domain Eukaryota; kingdom Viridiplantae; phylum Streptophyta; class Magnoliopsida; order Poales; family Poaceae; genus Miscanthus; species Miscanthus lutarioriparius. Next base: position 29,690,567 of record CAJGYO010000015.1, read on the forward strand.
TACCTCTTCTTGGGTTGTGGTGGTGCATGTTCCCCTACTTCTAGGACACTGCAAGCCTTCCTCTAGCTCTTTCTGGGCTATGGTGGTGCCTGTTTCTCTACTTCTCGGAGAATGGTTGCATGCCCTTGGCTCTTTCCGTGATGTGGTAGTTCTATTCGCTTTGATTTATCTCCGGCCATCTGCAACAATCAGAACAAATTACACATGTGTTTCATCAAACACCATAAATTCATGAAGAAAAAAAGTGGAGATCGCAGATGGCCTCACCGTGTCGAGGCAAGAAGGCAATCTCGTCCGGCTTGCTTGCTGGAGGAGTGGCGCGCTGACAGACAGCGGCATAGTAGATCCCTGTGGTGAAGAAGGATCTAGGCAAGAGGTTTCAGTGTGCAGGGGGGAGGGGGAGGGGGTAGGGGCGTAGGGTGGGTGATGCTGGAGGGGGCGAACGGCGACGAAAATGGCGCGCAAAAGAGGAAAAGATGGGTACTGATCAGAGAATGCCTTTAGTAGCGGACTGTCCCACGTGTTGCGTAATTACCTTTGTGATCTACATGTTGACATCCGGAATATCTCCCTGAAGCGGGGGAGAGTGTTCAGGGATATGGTGATATAGATACAGATTTAGAAGAGCGAGTACCCCTTGCAATTGAGGTGCTTGTTCTATCTTGTCATGTTAGGATGGGAGGGGATTGGTTTAGGTAGCAGTGCAATTCAATTCTTTGTTGTGTGGATAGCAATGCAATCTTTACATGCTTGCCGCTTAAGTTTGTTTCTCCAATTTCAGGCTGTGGGTTGAACAAGCTATAGAGAAGTCCCTACCATCAGGGCAAAAAGGTAGCACTGATATGGGTCCTAGGGGATGGCAATCCAAGAGAGTGAAGCCAGCTAGTCTATCAAAGTTGCAGCATCTTGTAGTTCCAACTAGGTCCAAAAGTCAGCACGCACAAGGCGAACAAAGCCCTATGAGAGACTGGTCACGTGAACATGACCTTAGCCATGCTAAAGAGGAGACTCCACCTCCCCACCAGCAGAATGACCAAACCTACAAAGGTTGGTACTACCTTAGACATGTCTATAAATCAAGACACACTATTTGATATCCATGTTACTTTTCTAACAATCTGAATGTATGAAAACTGTGTAGTACCATTACAGAGAAGAGCGAGGAAGTCGAGGCAAGCAACTAAGGGGGTTGGGCTTCACAAAACCACCCAATCAATGGGAACAAGGATGCCCATCTCGGTTGTCAAGGGGAACAAAAGGCCACATGATCCATTGCAAGCTGCCAAGTTTGCCTCAGAGGCAGGTGTAGTAGTCAGGTGCAAGTACCAATTTTCCTGCACTAGATACATTACAAGCAATAGATCGAACTTCTCAATGGATTTGTGGCCAAGTTATCTGTAAGTATGTATATCCTCTGTTGACATTCGACTCTGCCTTGAGCAACTTAGTAATAGATTTAATTTGAATTCACACTTCTATAGTTGAGGCTAGACATTGATGACAATGATGAAGCAACAAAAGAAGCATGCACAAGTGTATTACAGTCTATTGGACGGTAGACACGGTATAGGTTCAAGCGATCTTACTTCAATGGCATCCCCACTGATGAAATCAGAAACACCTCTCCTGTGTCTTGCATGAATGACACATAGTGGTGTGCACTTGTCCACATGTGGTTAAGTTTCGAGAACAAGGGGGGTGTGAACTCATTTATTTCTTGTCTAGTCTTTATGTGATCTACTTGTGTTGTAGTCTAACACAATTGTGGTTATAGGCAGTCTCGAAGTAGAACAAGCGAAACCATGCAGGATCTCGCTCCTATATTGCCCACCTACGAGCATATGTAAGTGATGGTTGTGTTACTCTTTTTATATCAAATACACAATGCCTTTTCTGTCAACAAAAAGGCATGTGCAATTTTAACAGAAGGACAAAAACAGGAAGGACACAAGACATGATGAAGAAGTGCTCTTTGAATAACATGATCAACCTCGTGAAGATGTTGATGCAATGGGAATCTTCAACAACTTCCATAATAGTAGCAACACGAGACTGAGCGATGTTGTAAGAGAAGTAGTGGTAAGTACCTTCATTTGCTTTCCTTGAAATTTGCTGAAGCCATTAGCATAAAAGAAGGAAAAGTAGGAGGAGTCTAAAGTGGCACCATCATTTTGAAGTTGTAATATTACAACAGTTAATATGTTACCTATGCATTGTGCTTATGAATCTCTGTCGATAGTAGGTTGAGGAAGACCTATGCATTACTTGTACTAAAATAATCTCTTGGTTCTACAATTTAAGTCCTCTTACTAATGTTTACTCCTTGGTTTTCATAGGAGGCTATGGAAACTATACGAGCAGAACCTATTACTGATGTTGTTTCCAAGGTCCTCTCCCAGGCCAGCTGCAACACCTTTTCTTTGAAGAATGCTTGTATCAGGACAAACTGCTCTAGACTTCGGGAACGGCTTGCTGCTCATCAGGAAAGTTTAGCTGTCTTCACTGAACAAGTGGATCAACTGAAAAGGAAGGCAGAAAACACTGATAGGGAGTTTGAGAAGTTCAAGAAATAGCAATAGAAGGAGTACAATATGCTCCATGAGCATATCATGGTCTTAAGCGCTGGTAACTCTCAGTCTTGTTGATGCAGTGAACATGTGGTTTGTTTGTTGTTTTGATGTGAAATTTTGGTGGCTTTATATGTGAACTCTGTTAGTGGTTTGCTGCTGAGCTGAACTGCTGTTATTTGATTTAGGTTAAATATAATTATGCATGTAGTCATTTTGTGTAGCAGTGTAGATCTAAAATCATTTTCTCTGATGTAATGATTGGTGTGCACGTGGTGGATTCGGTACAGGCACCTTGTTAAATAAGAATCTGACACATGGATGAACCAATGAATGACACATGTAACAGCCACGACAGGGCACGTGGGCCAATACAAACAAAATACGTGGTACAAATCCATCCTATCATGTGGCCGAATCAGAAAAATAAACATGGGCAGCTCAGGGCATGACACGTGGCCCAATAAAATGCTAACACGTGGATGTACAACATCGAGACATGTGGTTGAGTAAACAAAAGACACGCGGGGTATTTTGATCATGCCACGTGGACCAATAAAAATACGACACTTAGTCCAATGAAGAAGTGACACATGACCCAACCACAACACGACACGTGTGCCAATAGAAAATTGACATGTGGAACAACAGGGTCCTGACACGTGGTGCGGTAAGAACCTAAAACATGCAAGAACCAGGGATGGTCACGTTGTGCAATAAGAAGGTGACACATACCTAAACCATCTCCAATGCAATCGACTCTAGCATGTACACATGAAAAGCATCTCCAACGAAAGCACCCACTAGCGTGGCTACCCCCTACCACGCATGTCAAAGCAGTTCTATGACGATCAGTTTTCATCATAGATCTATCCAATTCTATGGCGATCAGTTTTCATCATAGAATCATCATAGCATTGCAAGAATGACACGACTTCTATGACGAACCATTTTTTTCATAAATTCATCATAGAACTAAAATTATGACGAATTTGGCTCCTTCAGTGACGAAAGATGATCGTCATAGAAGTGGATATTTCTAGTAGTGTTGGCAGTCAGATTTGGTCGTTAGTGATGCCAACAGAGAGTTAAGAGCTTCCATAGCGAAAAGGTTGAAGATCCCATTCTTCTTCCATCGAAGCTTTCACCAAAAACCACAAATTAGGCATTTGGGGAAAATCCTCAACATGAGAGATACTTTTCCTTAGCTCACCATGAGTAGGTTGAGGATGTTGATGAGATCCATGGAGTGGTGTTGGTGCTTCCTTCCTTCCCCTTTTTCTCCTTTCCCAATCTCCCTTCCAATCCTTTCTCTCTCTAGTTCTAGGGTTCATCCTTGTTCTTAGGGTGTAGAGAGAGAGGGGGAGCAGCCAATGAATGGGTGGGTGAAAGAGTGAGTAAGAGGGTGCAACTTCTGCTGATGAAAGATCCCAACTCATGCTGACATGTGGGTCCAAGGCCATAAATGGAAAAACCACCTATTTCCATTTAACTCTATGCTGTCTTAGTTTCTATCGGAGGATCCGATACCCTGGCATGGATTGTTCTGTAGTCTCTGTCTTCTGCTGAATTGATTAAGTTATTGTGTCATGTTCATAAACCCGGGGTCCCTTGGGGACCGGCTTCCACACCAAGGCTCGACCCAAGCAGACATCACGCAACTCATGGGCCAGCCCAAGTACCTGAGCGCCAGGTCGGAGGAGTGATCCAATCTCTGACCGGAAGGTCAGGCCAAGAAGGAACAACGCCCGCTTTCTGGCTCCAGCCCACCTCTCCGACCGGAGCGCTCGATCCGGTGGCCAGCCCACCTCCGGATGGCCTCTTAGACCGGAAGGCCTAGCCAAAAAGCACTGCTTCCGACTCGACCCTGCACTCTCCGACTAGGGATATGCCTAGCCCCTGCTCAACGCTCTTCTCCGACTAGCGCGATTAGAGCCGACTAGGATCAATCGACCAGGGACGCCCGCTCGGTAGGGACCAGGAGACGAGCGGAGAAAAGCGGGGCAAGACGCACAAGTCAAACCATGATACCAAGGGCCATACCCTATACGCCTGTAGGAACAGTACTCTACAACCAACCTGACACGCACAGTATTATAGGCGCCGACTTTTTCCCTATAGTATTGTGGGCGCCATTGACTCCCATACGGTAAGACTCCCCCAACATGCCTCTAGGCATCGACAGTGTTGTGGGCGCCGGAATTACCGTACCGAGTGCACACGGTGAAAAACCCTCATATGCCTCTGGGCATCAATAGTATAGCAGATACCGACATCTGCCGCACCCGAACAAGACGACGTAACCTCCCACATGCGCTCGATATTCTATAGTGACATCAATAGTGTTGTGGGCGCCTACCATTATCCTGCACCCGTCAGCGTGGGCAACAAGGCTTAGAAGCATTCGTACTCTCTCCCTCTCACTTATAAGGCCATCCCCTTCATCTATAAAAGGGGATGTGCCCTCTCCCAAAAAAAAAAGTTGACTCAAGCAGGGCCCTTTTGGTTAATAAACATCGAACAAGTTCACTAGCTCATAACCACAGAACCGCCGGGTTCGGACCTCAAGCACGCGCTTGAACACTTAGCTCATAGTGTAGCTCCTGTTGCTCTAGACCCTTCCGACCAGAGCCGACCGGACCTCTTGTACACCCCATCTTTCTCCTTCTCTTTTGTAACCCCACTACAAACTTCGAGCACCTAGGCTCAGGAATAAAGTTACGGACCGACTCAAACTGGACGTAGGGCACGTTGCCTGAACTAGTATAAACCCTGTGTCATTGAGTGCCAGGCCACCTCCGATCACAACGTACGGCAAAACTATAAATATTTACTAGTTGGTCACTTTCTGTACTGACACATTGAATCAAGGATGTTAATGGCTAGTGAATTATTCCCACATGTGTTCTTGAGATGTACTTGGTGTTCATGATGTCCATAGGGCGAACGCCAGTCCAAGTAGAGGTTCTCTTTCTCTATGTTAGGTGTGTTAACGGATTCTCGGTGTTTCATCTTGCATAACATGACATGGATTTCCTTAGGATGTTCAGTAGTTGACCTCTCTCGACATCCAAAAATGACTGCCTAGGTTGTAACAGGTTTTGGGTCATTACAAAAGGTGATGGTATCAAGCTCAAAGGAGGTTTATTTCATTTTATTTTTTTGAATTTGAGTATAGGAAAAGTCGTACTATAAAGGGGACACAATGCTTAAGTCAATATGTGCAACCAAGTGCTCAATCCTACACTAAAGGATCCTCAAAGCTCAGACAAGATGGCCAGCTCAACACTAAGAGCGGGTATGCCACAGAGCGGCACTGCCGCAGATAGGCCACAACACTGTCGTGACTAACTGACCATTGGAACCAAGGGAGGTATTATAGCTCTCTCCTTCCCTCACAATAGTCTTCTTCTTTTTTGGCCCAGCTCATTTAGACCATCAAAAATAGTCATGTGCTCACTCTCTCTCTCCTTCATTGGTGCCCTAAAGCTCTAAAGCTTTCCCCTTTGGTTTCCCCATCAATCCTTGAGAGAAAAGGCTCCAAACTCGATTAGAGAGCAGATCCACTTATTCCCCAACTCAAAGAGCACTTGGTTCATGTTTTGGCCGATGGTTGTATTTGTTACTCTTGGAGCTTGGCTCTTAGCCGGCTAGAGCATCGCCCTTGGAGCTTGCCAACTTATGTGGCAGCCCGAGAGGTTTGTAACCATCTCTTGAAGCTAGTAAACTCACCCCTCATCTCAAGAGTTCAGTCTCTTGACTTGAGAACGATGAAGGGTTGCAAAGCCCTAAGCCTTAGTGGCTAACCTCAACAACATAGACTTAGAAGAGCGTTAGTGGTGAGCTGAACCATGGGATAAATCATTGTGTCACCGTGTGCTTGTTTTACATTCTTGTCATTCATATTGTTGTTGAGGTGATTTCTAGGGTTTGTGGCCGATCTACTTGTTTATGCTTCTCCTACCACTTCTAGCTGTCGTTCTGTGATCTATACACCTGCAGGAAGCTCAGTAATATCTCTGATCTAAGTTTCCATTCATAGCTTTTGAACTGTAGTTCAAAATTGTCTGCAGGTGCGGTAGTGCCGCTATTCTGGCTCGGTAGTGCAGTAGTGCCACAGGGCAAGAGCGGCAGTGGCACAGGTCAAATTTAACATTTGGCTAAGTTTTGTTTTAACAGGCCTATTCACCCCCCTCTAGGCTAACCAGATATCCTACAGGCTCAAATACATGAAACAAACTAAATGTTTTCCAAAGGAACAAGCTAAAGCTTTTGCTCATGTAGCATCATGATATACATGTTCATATTGCTTTTGCTTTAAGCTTGGACATGTCAAAGAAAGTACTTGCGGAGTTGGATTTGAATTATATATTGTTAGCAATTTTGGCTACATCATATACAATCAAGGATATCAAAGTACTAAATCAAGTTAGTTATCCTACGGTTATCACTTATCTTAAAGGGCGATAAATTTGGGTCACTCCAAAGTCCCATAAATTAAATAAAACTGGTTAGTTAAAGCTAAGTGCTTGTGCTTCAACTATTTGAAGCATATATTTGCACTCATCCTGTTGTACCATATGAATTGGGATATTTGGCAAAAATGAGTCAAACTTAGGATTGGACCCCTAGGAGACTATTAAGAATGCTTATGATGTATAAGAGAATAAACATTGCATGCTTGTACATAAGAAGTCTATAAATTTGGCGTAATTAATGAATCAGATGCTAATTTGCGTGATGTGTTGATACTAAGATGCCAACATTAAGTTTTATTTCATCACACTTGCAAGCAGATCTGTTTACTTTAAAGCCTCATGATGTATATTGGTGATAGGATGCTAAAGTTGTAGGCAAAGCCGTATGGCATAAGAATGAGATTCCCATTTTCAAGTGGTGAACAACTTATTCATACCACTGCACTGCGTTCATCGAAATGCAGTTTTCCTATATGAGGAACAGGTCAAGTGTACGTACCAAACACATTGACATAAAGTATCAAGTTGTGAAAGATACCTAGGATGAGGCAATTAGTATTACACATTAGGTTAATGTCATGGATCCTCTAAGACTTACCATCCAATATATTACACGATTATGTTGCGCGCATGGACTTAAGGGAGAGCTTTTGATTCTGGGTATGAGGACCATTAAACAACCAACTCCCATTACAGGTATTGTTGGTTGCAGTGGTGTTTTTGTTGACTGTTGTAACCCATTGCCTCTATGTAACATCCTAGATGTTAATCAATTAAAACTTGATCATGAGCATCATTAAGCACAATCAACAAGCATTAAGGCATAAATGCAATTTATGTTTCAAGTATAGTATTCATATGTTGCATATATGATGTTTCATATGTTGCATCAAGTGATGTCAATTATTTTGATTAAGGAAACTTTGTGAATTTATATATGTGAATTTGCTTAAAGAATTAAAATTTTGTTAAAATAAACTTTATAGTTCAAAGTGTGCTCTATGATGTAGAATCAAAGGTTTGTTGTGTTTCCAAGTCAAACATGTTTAATTTGGAGTACAAGGATTGGATTTAAGGCTGATTTTCAAACTTAGCCATTTCTGCCAAAGTCCCTGAAAATCAGTATTTGATTCAAACTTTGGTGAATTGTTAAATGAATTTTCATAAATAAAATTTGTCCAAGTTTTGTTCCATTGATTGGAGTGATGTTTGATATATGATGAGGTGTAATTAGTTGATAGGTTTGATAGATGGTTGATCCCTATTTAAATGCCAAAATTTGCAAATTAAAACTGCTTTTAAAACCTGAAACTAAATTCAGTTTGTCAGTTTCACTTTACTCATCTTTTCAGTTAAAAATCTCAAAATCCATTAATCGTTTGATGTTGATTCTTTAAGCAAAGATGGAGATCTCATGTAGATGTACAACTTTTCTTTTCTGGTGATCATCAAGTTGCTTTGCAAAATCTAGAGAACAATAGAGGAGAAGGGGAGAGTTTCAGTTTGTGATCAGTGACCTCGGCAGCAGCTTGCTCGCCAGCTCACCGCCGATCGCTGAGTTCCTTCACGCCGTTTCTCTACCGGGGCACACAGCTACTTGCGTGGAGGTGGTCAAGCAGCTACTGTCGACCGCCCATGCCTTGCACTCGCCTTCTTAACGCATCCCAGCCGGCTGCCCTCTTTCTTCTTCCCTCTCTGCTCGTAGCCAGTGGTCTTGCTGCGCCTATCAAATTCACCACTACCAAAACGTCTCAGCCCAAATGCTCGTGCTAGTAGCTCTGCCCCATCCTCGCGCTTCTCCCCAACCTACTCGCATCGCCTCTCCTGGCCAAACTCTCTCATGCGCGCCGTTCCCGCCGCGGCAGCCTGCCATGGTCGCCCCAAGCACCTCCGCTATGGCCATGGTTCACTAGAGCATCGCGCGCCCTCTCTTGTGTTGTTTTGGCTTCCTTGTTATGACGTGATGCTCATAGGCTTGCCGGTTTTGTGTCTTGCGCCTAGGTTTCACCGGAGCGCCATCCTCGTCATCGTTCGTGCCGCCGCGCTCGTCCTCACTGTCGGCAGCCACCTCTGCTTTGTCTCCGCTCCAACCACTGGGCTAGTCAAGTCGCGGTGAGCACCTACAACATGTAGCACGCTCGAATTAGGCCTATTAGGCGTCGGAGTGGCTGGAGTTGCATCACGCCGCCGTGCCGAGTACCACCGCGTCGCCATGGCCAAGTCCTAATTACATTCAATCAGTAGCGTCATGGTGTTCGCATGAGTGTGGGGAGCGTGAGGGTGATCTCACCGTCGTTGGTGACCACACCATCGGCAAGGTCCACCGCGCCAGATCACCACCATCGTCATCGCTGCCGAGCTTGCTGTAGTGCCCTAGATGCTCGTCTAGTGGGCTGGGTGGGTGCGCAAGGGAGACATGAGCGCGCTAAGGTAGTCCCCATCACCGGCCGACTCGCCGTCAGCGAGCTCCGCCGTGTACCCGCCGGCGGCGCCTCGATCAAAGCCGGTCAGGATTGATCCTGGCCCCACATGTCAGTGGCTGGGGGTAAGCTGCGGCTAGGTGAGAAAAGTTTTACAGTGGTTTTCGAATTTCAAAAAATGATTAAAAGTGCATAATCTAATTTAATTCATAACTAAATAATTAGAGCTGATATAATTATGAACATTTTTGTGTAGCCTTGTTATGATGTGCTTAATCATGGAAAAATATGAATTGGTCATTTTCAGTAGTTTTGTTATGCTTAAAAATTACCTCTTTTAATTATAAAATGGACCTTACATAAGTTTTGTAGACAAAAATATTAATCCTTTAATCATGAAATTTTTTGTGTAAATGTCATGTGCTAATATCTACCTCCATAAAAAGTTTGGTACTGTTTTGATAATTCTAAATTGGTTAATTAATTTAAGTGTGTAAATATGCCTTTTCCTTAATTAATAAATACTAAAATGAATTAGGAAAATGGTTAAATGACTTTGGTGTGTTTTATACTTTGTTTGTGGACCTTGGGATATCCAAACCCCTGATGTTCCTTGGTAACTTAATTACTTGTCGGATATGCTTTGAATCAACTTGTTATATAATAATTAAAATGATTTAAGTAAATATTTAGTTTTATGAGTTCTTTATAATGTTTATGAGTTAAGAAAATGTTAATCGCTTTCTAGTCCAGGTCAAGTTTAATTCTTTCATGATAAACAACTAATCAACTTGTTGGTTAATATTAAAATAGTTTAAATAAATGTTTGGGTGATATAAGTTAGTTAGTAGATGCATGTGATTAGGTCATGTGATGATCCTTGTTTGCACTCATGGTTGAGCTTTATGTAATGTTAGTTAAATACCTTGTCTTGCTTGATTGGTATAATGTGATAAGTGTTGCTTTCTTAAGAACCACATAATCAACTTGATAACCAAATAATTAAAATGCTTTGTGAAGCATAACCCTAGTTGTATTGCGAAGGAAAGTTGTACTCAATCATGCATGATGGCATGCATTCAATCATGTTAAGCATCATTTATTATGTGTAGAACTTACGAGACTGAGAAGATTGGAGTCGATCAAGTTTCAGAGCAGTTCTATCTACTAGTGGTGTTGGTGCCAAGTCTAACCCTATGGTCCTTCTATGGAAATAACCTTCTCTGCAACGCAGGCAAGCCCCGGAGCATAAACCCTTGTTTTGTATTTTCAAATCTTTATTACACTCTAAGTCTTGTGAGATGTGCATTAAGTAATTAGGAGTTGGTCGAATACCATTGCTGCATGATTACCTTGAATTCAGGAATTCTTAGTCGTACGCTGCTAGTATGTGTAGGTCGATACATTTCATGCTTAGTAATGCTTAGACTTCAATAGAAGACGAATGATGGTTTCATTGTTCTAGAGAAATAGGTTTATCTTGCTCTTCTTGACTCAGGTTATGAGTTTGTGAAATACCATGGTTATGATAAGAGTAAAGTTCATGGTTGATCCTCGAACTTCCACGGGCGTGTCACCGTGGACCTCAAACTGAGAAAGTGTGTCGTTCCGGTCCTTAAACTCTGTTTGGGTCTCATATTCATCCAAATGGGTGTGGGTTCATGCCCGTGAGTAGATATAGGACTTAATTGCTTAAATTAAAAGATCGGCGGTGGTTATAAATAAAATCACCCAGACACATAAATTACACAAGTATTTACAAACTTCATGAGGGACTATTCTAAAAATAATCATCATCTTCCTCATCCGAGTCACCGCCGCCAGCACACAGGTGCGCAAGCGATGGTGGCGCCGCACGAGCAGCCGCCACTGTTGCCACACAGGGGCGCAGGAGAGCCGTTGCCGCCACGCACAGGCACACAGGTGAACCGCTGCCACACAGGCGAGCAATGGTTGTGGCCACGCACAGGCACGCGCAGGCACAGGCACTAGGCATCACCGCACAGAGGGGCATGGGTGAGCTACCACCATTGCCGCACATTGGCATGAGTTGCCGCCACCACACATAGGCACGTGCACGAGTCATCGCTATGCACAGGGGCATGGGTGGGCCACCATGATCGTGCAGGTGAGCTGACGCCGTCATTGCCGCACCATGGGCATGGGCGAGCTACCGCCGTTGTGTAGGCAAGCATCCAGTAGCCGAGGCTGAGCCGCGCGCATAGGCATACCCATGGCCGGCATGGAATGGCCAAGTAGTAGTCCGACAACCTCATGTTGGGGCGGCCGACTGGCTGGGGAAGAGGAGCAGTGGCAGGATGGGCAGGAGCAGTGGCTCATGGGATGGCGGGCACCATAGAGACATGCGGTCTAGCATCGAGGCTGGCGCCATAGTAGGCTGGCATAGTGCGAGACATGGCGGCTTCCTAGAGTTGGGCCAGTGATGGGCCACGGTGGTCCAAATCTCGTAGTGGCTTTCCACTGGTTCTCGTCCATGCGTGAATGAGACCAAGCATGAACAATGAAGGAAGAAATAAGGTGAGGGATGAGAGATAGAGCTAACATGTGGACCCTTACGTGTTTGAAGGAATATGAGACCCAAATAGAGTTTTAGAACTGAAATGACACACTTTCTAAGTTTAGGGACCGGGACAACACACCCTTATAAGTTCGAGGACCAGCCATGAACTTTACTCTTATGATAATGTTAAATTGAGACTAGGAGGGTAGCTTGCATTGAGAATGGAGTCTCAATGTAGTGCTCTGCCTGTGTCGATTAAGGACCGTTCGTTGTAGGCCTGTGTGTGGTTGAGACTTTGTAGTACTGACCACATACTCTGGTAAGCCTGATACCCCGGCTATTCCATTATGTGAAAGGCCAACCATGCACTAGGAGTGGAGAGATGGTGAGAGTAGCATGTACACATCCTATTAATCCGCCAGGAGCGGCACATGGAGGTGGAGTACTATGCTCTCGGGTAGCACATGACCCATTCATGTTTTGGAGGATCCGAGTGAAGGTTGATATATGTAGGTCTAGGACCTACATATGTTGTGTGGTAAGGAAACTCCAGCTGGGCCTAATTGATTCAAATCGTCGTTGATCCTCGGTGGGCTCGACATGATAAGGATATCCCTCCAATCTTAGGTGCTTCGTCTAAAGTTGCTTCTATAGTACTACTCACCTTTTGGAACTTAATGGGTATAACATGAACAAATATATTAAAAACCAGCCCAAGAAACAACCACGTAAAGGGATCAAACAGGTGTGGCAAGTAAAAGGATCGACATCCATGTCCACTTCTCTGAGCACGGATGTACCTTCATCAAACAAGAAATGAATGGAGAAGGATCCTACTCATTGGACCTTAAAAGGTGAGTCCTTGCCAAAGGTAAATTGGTAGTTATCTTTATAATCATACTAAAATTTTGAATTTCTAGTTTATACATTAATAAAGGAAAATAATAATAATAAAGTTTACCTCTTTACCTCTATTTCCATTAAATACATCTCGCTTTTTCTATACAAAGTATACTTTGGGTTGAGGCATGGTTAGTATACGATCATGTCTTCATAGGCTTTTTAAACTTAAGCAGGGTGCTTAAGTTATCTAGCCTACCTTGATTAGATAATCACTGAACCAAAAATACTCAGTATGAACATTAGTTGATACACTAAATCAAAACAAAATAACCTACCTCGAAGTCATCATCTAGCGACGAGCAAGCTTGGGGGACGGCCCCCTAAAGGTAAGTAGTATCTTTTATTTTCAGCATTTTAATTTCTACATTTAATTATTAGCAAAAAATTGAAAAAAATAAAATCCAAAAAAATGAAATATGATAAAAATAACAAAAATATTTATTCCACTCTCATATGTGATTTAGGAATGTTTAGTTTCTACTTTGTTGAAATGATGAATAGTTGCTCTGTCTATAATTCATCTGTGCCTAGACTGTAACTTAGTATTCCCCAAGATTTAACTTTGTTGGCTAAAATATCACATCCTAAAACTTGAAACTTGTGGGTTGCAAAAGCATGATCCTTTTCTAAGTTGTTGCAAGTTATGATATGATAAATAGAATATGCTATGACTTTATTCTAAGAGAAACTTGATATCCGGAGTTTTTTATTTAAAAAAATGCTAAAATCAAAAGTTCCTCAATGATTATGCATTCCTACCACGACCATATGACATGATTCAAATTCAAAACCTTAGTCATATGATGTTTATATTCACATTGAGTTTTGTCAAATTGTTGTGACCCTTGTAGAGATTCTCGTCATGCACCCATGATCAAGATTCACGAACACCCACATATAAAAATGCTAACTCTTACACTGAGAGTACGCAAAAAACATATTTTTCGTCCACCTAAAATAAAAACTCCATTCATTTGTCATGAGTCTTTCTCTCTAAAGTTTTCCTATGCCAAAAAGATGTATGGGGTTATGCTAAAAAAAGAGACACACGAGAAGCTCTCAAAATAGCAAAAAAATGGAGCACATGAAGATTCCAAAGTATTGAAAGAAAAAAAAAGAAGAAGAGAGAAATATAGCCCATACTTCCAAGGCAATTAACCAAAAGAGAGAAAGTCATGATCAAAGGAGTACCAAAAAATATTAGGATTAGAAAAATATTCCACACACTTGCACGTCTTGATTAAAGTGTATGACTTGCATCTCCTTGGATCCAGTTTTTTTTACTTAGCAATATATGTGATGTAAGTATGTCTCTCATTCATACCTACCTAAAACTCCACTCAAAGCCTTTTAAGAGATAGGATGAAAACAAGGCAAAACAATCAAATTCCTTGGTGAGGATCATACACATTGAGTGATTGAGTGAATCATTTGAGGAACTTACTTTTTATTTTTCAAAAAACCTCATAAAACCTCGGGATAGAAGGTTGATCAAAGAATGAATGATTGGTAATTCTGTTAAAACCATTCTATCTTGCTACTACCTAAGACATGGAAAAGCAATAGGCCCCATAGGGATTAAGTTAAAAGGGTGGATAGAATGCCAACTTACTAAATTAAGGAAGAATACTTTGTTATAGGCACGACACTTGTAAATTACATTCATCATCGTAGCAACTACTGATCAGCAACCAATAACTTAGCTATTTGCTCGGGACGAGCAAAGGTTAAGCTTGGGGGAGCTTGTTGGCGGTCTTTACCGATCAAATCTGACCACCAATTAAGACACAAAAAGAGGATGAATAAGTAATCTTGATCACATATTCATTTATTACTAACCAAATTCTACATGTATTTGGAGAACATTATTTTATAGGTCACAAACATAAATACATGGAATAATTCACCGAAAGACGCTTTCCAACGCTGATTTACGCAAAGAAACAAGGTAGACGCCCATCAACTTAGTGCAAACAGGGCAAAGCACCACCAGGCTCTAATCCAAGTCTACCCCGGAGCCTGCCACGCGAAGATGGTGGTGAGGCGGTTCAGTCAGGGGGGCCAACCCCTAGGGGTGGGCGACCCCCTACCAACGCTGCTCAGCCACCCCTTCGACAGGCGGTAGCATGGCTCCATGCTATGGTGGTGGGAGCTGGTCCTCGCACCAAGAATAGCCTCTAGCACCGCATAGCTCCATGTATAAATGGAGGGGTATCCCTCCCTCTACAATACACACTTCACTTGAGCATCACCTCACACACCTCACTCTCTAGTAGTAGTAGCTTTACTTTTTAGTAGCTTTAGAGCAAGGCAAAGCTACCTTGAAGAGCTTGGATCCTTGGAAGAAAAGACCTTTGGGTTTGAATAGACATATGAGTTCTTTTAAAGTTATGCTCTCATATGATATTTATAGTCATACTTATGAACTAGAGTATAGTTATTGTGTTATAATCTTGATATATGAACTAGTCTATAGTTGTGTGTCATGAGAGTAGCACACTTAATTTTATGCTTAACAATTGATATAACTTATATAATTGGAATTAGAACAAAGTTGAGGTGGCGGTTCATCATGTCGTTTGGTGTGCCCAAGTTCTTTACCTATCGATCCGTAGGGTCGGGGACCTAGGGGGATTTGGGTAGTTTCTATATACGCAAGCGTGGTGCTTGGGTATGGAGAGACAGGTGAATGCATTGTCCCTTTCCATGGTTGAGGGGTAGGTGGCAGGTGGGGATAGCCCTATCCGTCCCTTGTAATCCCCCACGTTCAACTGGGGTGTAGGAATCTAAATTGTCACATGAGGTTGCTGGTAGACTAGTACTCGGTGGCCTCCCGACCTGCTTCACACTTAGCCCTAAGACTAATTATGTAACTTGTATGATCATTAACTAATCTTTGTATGATTATACTAGACCAATGCCTGCTCGACTAGGATTATTGTTTTATCATTCTTTTCTCTTTTATCCTTTGAGGAATGCCAAGTGTGTGTCCACTATCTTGAAATCACCATTCTTATCCCTGTTATAAACATTGGTGTACTTGCAAGCATTTCTGGCGCCGTTGCTAGGGATGGATTCTAACTCCATACTTGGTGATTGCGTTTAGAAATGCCAACAAAGATTCATGTCGATCAAGTTTCAGAGAAGGTTTATCTACTAGTGGTGTTGGTGCCAAGTCTAACCCTGTGGTCCTTCTGTGGAAACTAACCTTCCCTGCAACGTAGGCAAGCCCCAGGGCATAAACCCTTCTTTAGTATTTGCAAATCTTTATTACACTTTAAGTCTTGTGAGATGTGCATTAAATAATCAGGAGTTGGTCGAATACCGTTGCTGCATGATTACCTTGAATTCAGGAATTCTTAGTCGTACCCTGCTAGTATGTGTAGGTCGATACCTCTCATGCTTAGTAATGCTTAGACTTCGATAGAAGTCAAATGATGGTTTCATCGTTCGAGAGAAATAGAGGTTTATCTTGCTCTTCTCGACTCAGGTTATGAGTTCTGAAATACCATGGTTATGATAATGTTAAATTAAGACTGGGCGGGTAGCATGCATTGAGAATGGAGTCTCAATGTAGTGCTTCGCCTGTGTCGATTAAGGACCATTCATTGTAGGCCTATGTGTGGTTGAGACTTTGTAGTACTGGCCACATACTTTGGTAAGCCTGATACCCCGGCTATTCCATTATGTGAAAGGCCAACAGCTCACTAGGAGTGGAGAGATGGCGAGAGTAGCGTGTACACATCCTGTGAATCCGCCAAGAGCGATGCAGGGAGGTGGAGTACTATACTCTCGGGTAGCGCATGACCCGTTCATGTTTTGGAGGATACAAGTGAAGGTTGATATATGTAGGTCTAGGACCCACATATGTCATGTGGTAATGAAACCCCAACTACGCCTAATCGATTTGAATCGTCGTTACTCCTCGGTTATGGAGACTCGACCCTCTGACTATACATCGTAGTTAATAAATGGAACATGGTTCCTTGTGGATAAAAGATGAGATGAGATGATTAAAGAAGTGATTGATTTAGACCAGGTGCAAACTGGATACTATTGATAAACTTAATATGCAGCTAAAACATTGAAAGTAAGGATCAACTTGTAGTAAGCTTTTCTACAAAAGTTCTCTTGCTCAAACTTTCCTAAAGCCAGCATACCCTTAGAGTCTTTTCTTTTAGTCGAGTAAGACTTGTTGAGTACCCTCAAGTACTTAAGGTTTGTCAACCCTTGTTGCAGGTTCTGACTTGTGCGGCTAATCGAGGTCATGTCGCTGGGCTCGACATGATCTAGATGTCCCTCCAATCTTAGGTGCTATGTCTAAAGTTGCTTCTATAGTACTACTCACCTTTTGGAACTTAAGTTAAGTTTTTACTTGAACATGTTTTGTAATCTATTACAGTAAGTCTTCTGCACTCCGATGTATGATATTTTTGTAACAAATGTTTTAATGTTGTGGTAATTCCATGTTGATCCTATATGAGTTGTAAAATGTGGATGATTTGGGTTCCCCCGAGGACACCCGACAGACTACCGGAGTTATCTAGCTCTTGTGTGCAGCAGTCAGAGATCTTTAGGATAATGATAGGTGCATGTAAGCCATATAATTTGGGTGGTTCTACCACACTCTGTGTGCTATTTCTACTAAGTGTAGACTTATGATGTTAGCCTTTCGATCAAAGGGGAGAATGTTGGAAAAGTGATGTCGGGCTAATGGGTATGGGTCAACGCCTTAACCATGTATGGCCGAGTCAACCAAAGGGGAACCCTTTCCCCATACATGCGTAATCAGGACACCCTAACATTACGAGGTTATGGCCCCCACTACCAGGGAACCAACGTTCCATGGTCAGCCAATACCTATCCTCTCCTAAGATCCGATAACCAAGCACGCTGAAGTGATGGGAAGGCCACCACCATTCAATGCCATTCCTCTTCCCCACTGACATCTAGAGGACATCGACATCTCCTTCACCGCCTTCCTCATCGATGTCCTGGCGCCCAGAGAGGAGGACGGAGGCTCCACCATTCCCTCAACGACCACTATCAATGGTGGACTACTGTGAAGATTATCGTTAGTCATAGATTCACTAATGTGTTCACGTTAACTAGATTGGAGATCCTAACTTATTCCCTAATTTTCCTAATAGAATGTAGACAACCGTGGTAGATGAAGCTTCTAGATTGAGAATGAAGACGCCTGCTTTTCATGTGGAGCTATTGCTTCAGGCCTTAGAGAAGCATCTAAGCACCAACAGGCTCTTAGGAGGCAGGCTGACAAAGGAAAGTTGGCTTGGTTTTGTGGTGTAGTTCTGGGAAAAAATAGCATAGGGACCATCCGTACACAGAATTCTAACTAGTGGACCTCTTCCCATCGTGTTGCATCACATGCTGCTCCTAAACTTCTTCCACATGCTGCTGGGTGTGGACAGTCCCTACCTAATTTGTTTCCTAGTTCTGTGGCCTTTGTGGGTTGATCCTTCATTGGTAGATGGCGTACCTTGCTGGGACTCCATTATGGCTTGGTTGGTGGTGTAGTGTGTGGAGTCCTCGAGCATTCATTGTGTACTCTCTCCATCCCTAAATAACTGTCGTTTTCGCTTCCAAGAAAACAACTTTGATATTTATGATACAAAATTAATATCATTAGATAGATCGTTGAATCCATTTTTATAATAAATTTGTTTGAAGATACAAATGTTGCCTGCATTTTCTATAAATCCAGTCAAACTTACGGCACGAAAACCAAAAGCGACAGTTATTTAGGGACAGATGAAGTACTCCTAACCTGCATTTTTGCATTAGAGTGATCGTGTCGAGATCTGAAAGCCATGGCACTGTGGATTTGCCGCATTATCCACACAACTTATTGAATCTTCTATCATTTGGAATAAATTCTAAGTGCTTACAGCATCTCCATCAGCCCACCAATAATTCATCCCCAATAAAATAGTATTGGTGACCACAATATTGGTATTTTTATTATTGGGGGAGTTGCTCCTACATATCACCAATAAGCCCAATACAAATGGATCCCGCTTAACAGAAAAAGGTTGTATTTTACTTTATTTTCTCCCTTCGATATCTCTTCAATGCAGTTGACTTTCTCTCACCACAGCCATCTTCCTCTCTTCTTTCTCTACCCATCACGCATCGGATGCCTGGACATAGGATGCCATAGATACAGACCTAGCCATGGCGCCAGACCTCGATGTGCTACTCGTCTAGGGTCAGCGACTCCCTGCCCAGGTGTTGGCTAGGTCTGGTAGGGGTGGCTCCATGCCCAAGTGCTGGCTAGGGCAAGCGGCTCCCTACCTAGGTATTGCGCCCATGCGGCCTCCCACCGACAATGGTGGTTGCCTCATCGGTGGAGATTCAAAGCTCCGATAGATACCCACCTGCCCATGAGATTTTGCAACTGGTGAAAATATGGAGCTCCGGCATCCACCGTGCTGCCTCCGGTGTCGGCGTCCATGGAGAACTCATGGGATGCACCGGTGCAAAGGGGAATGACAGTTGGACGGGCCTAGATTTTTGGGGTGGATACAGCTGTGATAGAACCGTCCAATTTATAAGAGCACAAGTACAATGGCAGCTCGCAAGTGGTCGCACTATCATACTTGAGCCCATATAAACCCAGTAGTCTGTCGAGTACCTCGAAGGGTCTCGATTCATCACTAACATACAACTAAGATCGTACATAATTTAACATACATGCCACATGTTACATAGAGTTCACAAATACATTGCCATACATCAAAGTGCGATTAAAGTTATTACAAACAAAGTTCAAATAAAGTAGTAGCAAAAGCAAAGTAGTTTTTAAACCAACATCTCATACTATTGTTCAAATACTGGCCGGTCTATGATTACAACCCACAAAAGCATCATAGATTAGATATATAAATGGAAGCACCTTGCCTGGGGCCTACTCCTCGTCCACGACAGGATAGAAGCAGTTCTTATAATATCCATGATACACTGTGTTATCTGCAACAAGTGGGAAATAAACCTTGAGTACAAGAAGTTACTCAGCTAGACCTAACCATCATAAACCAAAAATAAAGTGACTCCAAGGATCATGCAAGGCTTTATAAGTGGAGCTACCTTGACAACATTTTGCATAAAAGCCACTAGTTGAGCTATACATTTTGTAATACGATAACCAAGTTGATTATAGCTATTCATCTCTAGATTAGCAACTAACCTGTGCCAAACATGTGGTATATCATTTAGTAGCATAACAATATTAACCATAGCCGTTGTAAGATTTTCATATTCATTAGAACCATCATATTCCATAATCCAATTACTACGATGAAGAAGCTCCGTCAAGTTTCTCACTATCCGGGAGAGACGATGATTCGAATCGATTGCAACTAGCTGGGCAGTATTCCTAACACAAACCTAGGTCTACCAGCCATGGTAGCCTTAGGTCACCTTTGGTATAACTCAGGTCCACATTTCGCGAGTTCGATCAGCGTCGCACAACCAAGGACAACCAGCTGCCAGGACGATTATGACTACCCTGCCCTTGGGCTCACGTTTGGCTCCCCGCACATCCTTACTACAATCTAGAGTGTGCACTTTGATAGAACAAGACTCAGCCTGAGTTGAGCTACTTGGTTTCACGGTCGGAACGAGTTATTTGGCTAGCTAAGTGAGAGGCATGCGTTCAAAATGACAAGAGGGCCTCCAACGATATGGTCCTTAATCAGCACCAATGGAATAACATGAGTCAACCTACACATAGACTCCGTCTGGCCTCTAGTTACATTATCCCATGGTTCTTTCCCACAATAGCAAATATAGCCAACCGTGCTCCAGTATCCACCTATATCTCGCAGGTGATAGGAAATCACCTGACTTCTACCGGTCTAAACATGGCTAAGCATATATTCGATCCTGGACCTACACGGGGTTTAAAGTATATATCTGGACAAGGTAGTTCTATGCATCAAGTGTTTCCAAATCAACTCTTATAACCTAATATATCAAACATAAAGGACTTAAGTGATGTTTTATAAAATATAGGAGGTTTAAAATGCTCTGGGGCTTGCCTTTTAGGAAAGAGGTGGGTTAGTGATCAAGGCACTCCAAAAATTCATCAATGGCTAGCTCCTCTCCTTCGGGAGATGTGGGTTGGGGTGTCCCTTGATTGTCCTCCGCCTCTTCTTTGAATTCCAGTAGGGTTACTCCTTCGGGCGATCCTATATGTATGAGCATGAAATAAGATATCATGGATGCATAGATAATCATGTGGATGATAAGATATGATAAAATGCATACTCATAAGTGTCCTTAATAGCAATGTACTAAAGTGACAACAAGGTAAATTTTCTTTTACTGAGTAGGTGCATATCTTCTCTCTAGTGATTAAACAAATTTTCATTTAAGCAATTTCTAGACTGCAAAACAGCCGCCACTTGTTTTGATTATAACTAGAGTTATACACATCCAAACAATATGGTTATGGACTTTCTAGAAATCTTATGAAATTGGCTACAACTTTCTTTTAATCATATTAAGGTGATTCTATATCTACCTAGGTCAAACAATTCAATCTTTTAGATCTGTCCAGAGGACAAGCACATCTGACAGTAGACTTCTAACAGCTATAACTCTTACACCATTAAGCCTATGACTATGAAATTTTAGGACAAGAAAGACGAGTAAGTTATCTACAACTTTGTTATTGACAAGTTTTGTAGAAAAGATCATTATGATCATGAATTTGTCAACAGAACAGAAACTACTCATGCATCCATTTAGTTGAATTATAAGGAATAATTATCTAGCTGCCTATCACCAATTACTTCTAAGCACAACTATTCATCTCAACAAATCATATGCATCACATGCACCATAGAAAATATCATGGTTAAGCCTAACTAATTTATTTACATACATTTATAAATTTCCTTATATAATAGGGTGATTTAGAAGATAAATACTTCTAGTGCACAATAAATTCTGAGAAAATTATAGTAGCTTACATATGACCCTAAAGGTCTACTACACAAAGTTCATGCCAATTTGATAAGTATAGCCATCTCTACAAAAATGACAAATTGCATAGGCTTATTTTAGCAAAAATAGTTCAGCCTAGTGAAAAGTGTTAAACAATAGATTTCATATTTTCCTTACTTTCATCCTAGCATAAGAACATTGTGTAAAAATTTGCATGATCATAAGTTATGTATTTTTACCCCAATTATTTTCACTAGAAACTAGCAATTATTTAAGATTAAATAGGAATACCATATTCCAAGTATACCTACTGTAGGTTTAGTATTTTCCAAGCTAGAGCATGTCAACACAAGACTAACAAAATTGGAATCATAATTTTAGCACCTCTCTAGCTCAAGTTATGCATTTTACAAGATAGAAACTATTTTAAAAGCACCTTACTAGCTTAATTTAATTCTCCTAGAAAAATATCCCAAATAGTAGGTTACGTATTTTTATCAAATACTACACTTCATGATGAATCCAGCAATATTTGGATCACCTCATTTGGACACTCCTAGCTCAAGATATAAATTTTTGAAGTTTGCATTCAAATATATGAAAATAAATAAAGAAAATCAAATTTCAAATCAGGCTCAGCAGCTAGGTGCACCCAGTCCAGTGTATCCGGAGGCACTGACAGCGGGGGCCCATAGGTCAATGCAACTCCATATGTCAGTGAGACCGAGGCAGGGCGCGGCGTTTAACCAGCGAGAACTCGTCGACGGCGAGGTCTCTGGCGGTACGGTCACCACCGTCATGCTCCCCTCAACATCCTGCATCGAATGAGGTAGGTTGTCGGACCTCTAACGATGGTTGGCTACGGTGGCGGTGCTAATGGTGGCTCGGCGGAGGCGCGCAGCGGTGCTCCGGCCTTCCCTGGCCATGGCATGCTCGGGCGAGCATGGCTATAGCTTCGTGGTGACCTAGTAGATATCTAGGGTTAAGATAGAGCAATGGTGGAGCAGCGGTGAGGTTCGGACGCGTGCATGGCGTCACGGCGGCGAGAGCTCAGTGGCGAGAGGCCGCGTTCTAGCGCCGGCATGTCGGTATTGGCTAAAAGCAAGCGGCGTGAGCTCGACCTAGTCCTAGGCTATCCCTAACGCGAGAAGCGAGAAAACAAGAGAGCTCGGAGGAGCATGGCCACGCATAAGCGCGAGCTCGGCGGTGCTCCGATGATGGCCGCGGCGATGGCGAACTCGTCCTGAGGCTTTACCTAGGCTTGATTGATGCGGCTAGTGGCTCGGGAAGGTGGAGTGGCTCACGGTGAAGCTATTCACGTGATGGATTGGATGGAGGCACGGCGGTGGTGGCGCGCGAGCACGGTGGAGGTGCGACGGCAATGGTGTGGTGCTCCGCTTCGCTTCGATGAGCGCAAGAGATGCAGAGCGAGGGCGAGAGAGTGAGAATGGGAGGGAGCAGTGGCTTTGCCTCCCTTTTCTCTCCCTGCTGGCCTGACCGGCCCACCAACGCTGGCGAGCGGCCGCCACGCGGCGCGCGCGGCTTAGTGTCAGTGAAAGGATCAAGATGCCCAAGAGGGGGGTGACTTGGGCTAATTCTAAAATTCTATGCAATAATTATACCCTACACATAGCCCACTTCACCCCTTGTGCCTAGAATGTGTTCCTATTGTTCTGCAAAACAAAAGTTTTGCACCCTAGGTTCCAATTCTACTCTAGCATGGCAATTCTAAGAATGTAAAGACAAGAATTGAATTGCTCAAATGTAAATGCTTAAAGTAAAGAGAGGAGAAGGAACGCGGCGATGTTTTGCCAAGGTATCGGAGAGTTGCCACTCCCCACTAGTCCTCGTTGGAGCACCCACGCAAGGGTGTAGCTCCCCCTTGATCCATGCAAGGATCAAGTGCTCTCTATGGGCTGATTCTTCGACACTCCGTCATGGTGAATCGCCCACAACCGCTCACAACTTGAGTTGGGTCATCCATAAGCTCCACCGGATGATCACCAAACTCCTGATCACCACCAAGCCATCTAGGTGCTGACGATCACCAAGAGTAACAAGCATGAACTCTCACTTGACCACAACAAGCCTAATGAGAAGGGTGGATGCACACTTGCTACTCTCCTTGCACTAATGAGGCCTTAATCTTGGATTCTCTAATCTCAATCACCTCACTAGGCTCTTGCTCTCCTTAGCACTCTCAAGGGTGTTTCTCAGCTGAACAAATGGGCAAGAGACCTCCCTTGGATGAATAGAGGAAGTATTGATACCCCCTCATTCAAAATAAACCATTAGGAGGTTGAGTCAGCACTCTGCGGGGTGACCGGACGCTCCGGTCAAGGTGACCGGATGCTACGGTCAGTTATCCCCGCCACAGAGCCGTTAAGTTGTGACTAAACTCTGACCTGCGTCCGATCACAAAAACTACTCTCTGGAACCTTACTGATGTTGACCGAACGCTGGCACCTAGAGTCCAATCACTTCATTTTCTCAAAGATCCGGTCGATTACGAGATCCTAACGGCGTCGTCGGCCAAGACCGACCGGACGCGTGTCTGATCGAGAATTTCCGTCTCTCTCGAACCTCTCTAGAGTTGACCGGACTCGGCACCCAACATCCAGTCACTTTTTCACTCGCGTCGTCCGGTCAAGAATCAGACGGCTCCAGTTGATCAAATGAATTGACCGGACTCACCCTTCAGCGTCCGATCACAACCAGACCAGCGTCGATTCGTCATTTGACCCTCTATTCACTTCCAACTCAAAATCATATGTGAATGAAGTTTGCTCCAATTGATCTTAGGGCTACTCTGGAGCTACCTAGCACTAGATTTGACAAGTGTGCACCACACCTAACTCACTAGACTCACCTAGGTCAAGCTACTAGTCCACACCCCCCTTAATAGTACGGCCAAAGGAAAAACAAGGTCCTAAACTACTCTAAGTGTCTCTTCAACATCAAACGACACTTAGAACTAGTCCATCCTTAACCTTATCATCCATCCTTTGAAAATTGAAAGGATTTCCATTGTAGGGGCTTGACAACCATGATTGCCCAATCAATTGCCATTACCATGACCTAACTTAATTGCCTCTACAAAACACACGTTAGTCATAGTAATCTCGTATTGTCATTAATCACCGAAACCCAACTAGGGGCCTAGATGCTTTCAATCTCCCCCTTTTTGGTGATTGATGACAATACAACCTCGAGTATGTGTGAGAGATGAGGTTTTCAACATGCTTGGTTCATATAAGCTTTTGACAATAAGAGCAAAGGAGTTAGACATGCATATATGACCCAAGCCAACATGGTGTACTCAATAGATATGAAATAAGCATGAGTATAAGAAATAAAGCTCATTTGAATCGGAGTAAAACTCGAAAGCAAAGTAAATGAGCATAATGAAGTGACATGACATATATATAGATCAAAGTAGAGAGCACACATGTTACATATAGAGCACACATGTCATATATCACATAAGTATCATAATCACATGTATGTAGTTCAATGCATGAAAGTAAACGTGAATGCATAATAATGTATCACACATAAAAAGCCAAAAGTAATAAATCATAAGCTCCCCCTAGATATAATGCTCCCCCTAGATCTAGCATACTTGATCCCTCTCCCCCTTTGTCATCAAGCACCAAAACCTAAGGGTCGGACGGCGGGGCAAGAGCAGACGAGTCGGACGCTGAGGTGCGGTGAGCCATCTAAAACTATGTAGCATCATCCTCTGATCCGGAGTTCTGAGCTGTCTAACCCTCTATCACTGGAAGTGAAGCTAAAGCAGTCTGGGTCTGCTCTAGGACTGGCACGGCCTATGACTCTGCAGGTATCACTATAGCAGGTGGCTCTAATGATGCAACAGATGATGGGAGCATCTCTGTAGTCCCAATAACTGGAGCGACTGTGGAAGATATAGGGACACGCAACTCTGGTGGTGTAGGCTGCCCTATAAGCTCACTGAAAGTAGCATCGAAGCTCCTAGAAACTAGGGTGTTAGTCACAAGCACCGAGGAACTCTGAGCTGGAGTGAAGCCCGTAACAATAGGTGTGAAGTGAGGACCCTAGGCTATCACTGGCAAAGCAAACCACTAGGACACCTACTCTGTCGGTGAAGCAAACTGTGTAGCTAGCTGTCCTTGACTCTGAAGCCCACTGGGCTGTATAACTGGAGTCACCAAAGTGGTGGCATGCTGGCCGAGTTGAGGTGTAGACTGTAGCGGTGCAACCCCAATAACAGTGACGACATGCTGCATAAAACCAAGTAACTGCTGCTGGATCAAGAGTTGCTGCTGCATGGCCTACTGCTGCTGTTGTATGGCCTGTTGTTGTCTCTGGAACTCGTCCTGTCTAGCCTGAACCTGTGCTAGTGCAGCTACGGTCTCCTGGGCCTAGTGTGCCTGATCCTGCCTCATCCACTCAAGAATAGCTAGAAGAGCGGGGTCTGTCTACGGTGGCTGTGGAGCTGAGCTGGAGCCATTGGCCTCTCTGTCATGTGGTCGAGGAGGCATCTAAGGAATAGTCTGATAATCATCATCAGAACTATCACTAGGGTCGCTCTCGACCACACCCTCCTGTTGTGCATCTAGCTGCTCCTCCTCTATCACTACAATGCACCTGATAATCTCATCCTATTGGGCTGCGGTCTCTGGCACCTCTAGGCGATGGCTTGGCTGACTAGGTGTCCTCGCACTATTGTGACAGAGCATCTGGGTCATGTTGTATGGAGGAAACTCGGTAGTAGCACTACTATACTCTGCCATCGTCTCTGGAGACTTCATTGTAACTGCCTTGCGAATCAAGAATGTGATCCAGTGAGCATAGGGCAACTGACGATGGCCTCTGAACCCCTCTACAAGAGTGTCCTCCATCTCTGAAAGAATGACATCCCAAATATCTAAAATTGTCTGCTACACTAGAGAGTTCACCAACCATAACTGGATGCAAGTCAATCCCTCGCGGTAACCCATCCTCAAAAGTAGGGTCCTCCTCATGATAGCATCAAGAAGTCGAGCTGTAGGAGTAAGATCCCGTGGTGTCCTACTTGACCCCTCGCCAAATGGCTCTATGAAGCATGGTCGGACCAGATCTGTAGGAGGCACAAGACCACCGTGACGGCATCTGGGAGGCTCTGTCTGACCATAGCAAACCTCATGAAGGCGAATGGGTGACTCTGGAATCCTGAGAATCTCTCTGACCCTCGAGCTTTGTAGCCTATAGTCATGGCCTCTGAATGCGAAGTGTATGGATTTGTGCCCTGAGTCAATCCAAAGTGAAGAGTAAAACTCATAGACCCATGATGGAACATATCGGCTAGTCTGTCCAAGTAAGTCTATCAACCCTGGTAGATATGATGGATGGGGACGAATCTGCTCGCCTGCTGCAGCTACAAGTGCCTCAATAGAGCAAACCCGCTATGATCTGAAAGCAACTCCACTATTCAGATATGCATGAAAGAAATCTCTCCTGCAGTGGTGTATAGAAGTGCTCTGAAGCATGCTCATCCCACCTCAGCGGAAACTAGTCCTCGAACTGCACGAAGTGTAGCTACTACACCTACTTGGCTGTGGCTGCCCTCAGGTCAAGGTGAGTCACTAGGGGTAGACCCTGTGGTCTAGGAGGTGGACGAGAACCCCTCCTCTGTGTCTCAGGCCTCGGCGTCACCGGAGCACGAGTACGACCAGAGCATCATAGCTATGGCTGAGGTGCTTGCTTTGTCTCCTCGGTCTACGCTGCCTGCTTAGTCTGCTCAGCCTACTGAGTATCCTCTAACTGCACTAGTGGATGTGTCTGTTGCTATGACTCCCCCTGAGGCTGACTCTCCTCTATAGCGACACACTATCCTCCAAGCATGATAGTCCCAGCTGGACTACCATGAAGACTCTCAACCCTCTCGACGGTGGACCTCTGAGCTAGTGATAGCTGATCTGCAATACGGACACCACTTCGAGCCCCTCCTCTCTCTGCACGCTCTGCGGCGGCTACCACTGCAACTTGCGCTATAGAATAGATTGGATATATGAATAATTATAATATACATATAGAGATACAAAACCCTAAGAAGCAAGCAATAGATATGAAATTAGGGATGATGGCTTGCTACCTGATGAACCAGCGAACCGAAGAGCAAAGGAACAGATCACGGGGCACCACCAGAAAATGCCTAGGGTTAGGGTTCCAATGACATGCGGACGCGAGCATGACGACACGACGGTGGAGTCAATGAGTGGCGGTGCAGGCGCAAGCTAGGGCATGGGCACGGCGGCGCTGTTGCAGGGCGTGGAGCACGACTGCGGCCGTGGAAGCTAGCGGCTTGACGGGTGAGGCGCGGGCAGGCGGCGTGGCGAGCAAGGCAGCGTGGTCGAGCATGGCGGCGCTGCTGTAGTGCGGGCACAAGAGCATGGTTGCGGGGCGTAATGGAGCAATGCAGCACGGGCACGGTGGCGCTGCTGCTGCGGTAAGGGCATGAGCGCGAGGCTAGCGGTGGAGGCATGGCTAGGGCTCTACGTGGCGGCGTGATGGCGTGGGCATGGTGTCACGGTGGATGCGGGCTTAGGTCAAACAGCGGTGCGGTTATATGGTGGCCCCCACGTGACGGATAAGGAAAGGAGAAAGAGTTCTGGATCCGCACGTTTTCTACTAACCAGACGCTCTAGTGGCAATGACCGGATGCTACCACCCAGAGTCCGGTCGACTACAGAGAGGTCCAAATCTCCTCAAGTCACGACCGAACGCGTCCGGTTACCCTTGACCAGACGCAGCCAGAGTCTGGTCGATCCTATATTCATCTTCTTTGCTTGATCGGACGCAGGGACACTATCTGACCGGACACAGGAAAGGTACTGTTTCAGCATCCGGTCACTCCTTTATGCTTCTATTCACCTCCTGTGAACTAACCGGACGCTGGAATCCAGAGTCCGATACAGCGTCCGATCGCCCTTTTTCAGCAATTCTTCAATGTTCTTTCGCGCTGCCTGTTCTCAATCAAGTCCCAACTTCAATAAGACCCAAATAAACACCAATTGGGACTGATGTAAGTGACCTCTCTCAAACCCTCAAAATTTTCAAAATATTTTGCCTTAGGCTATACTTCTTTTTAAGAAAATAGGCAATAAAAGGGTAATCGAGAGGAAACGACAAAACAACACATGCATATGCAATGCAATACTTGAAAGTAATTATAGTTGCTTGTCAAGTTTGATCCAAGGTTAAGCTTCTTCACACGCTTTTTGGCTGTTATCTTAACCATGTTAGACAAGCCCTAAATGCATTACCAAAAATTAAACATGTTGTATATTACAATGCAATGCAAGGGACAACACAAGCTCATTTTCTAGTGAAGTTAGTAAAATCAAGCACATTGAGCTCATTCCTCAACCGACAAAATGTTGCCTCATCTAGCGGTTTAGTGAAGATATCCGCCAATTGATCCTCAGTCCTTACACCTTCTAGTGAAATATCATTTTTAGCAACATGATCTCTAAGAAAGTGATGGCGGATATCTATGTGCTTGGTGTAAGAATGTTGAACCAGATTATTAGCAAGCTTTACCGCACTCTCATTATCACACAAAAGAGGTACATTTTCTAGAACTACTCCATAGTCTAGCAAAGTTTGCTTCATGTAAAGTATTTGTGCACAAAAAACACCCATGGCAATGTATTCCGCTTCAGCGGTGGACAAAGCTACACTATTTTGCTTTCTAGAGGACCAAGACACAAGTGATCTAACAAGCAAATGGCACCCTCTGGATGTGCTTTTCCTATCAACTTTGCAACCGGCATAATCCGAATTGGAATAGCCAACTAATTGAAATCTAGCTCCTTTGGGATACCAAAGACCAATGCTTGGTGTGTGCTTAAGGTACCTAAGGATTCTTTTAACGGCAACCAAATGAGCTTCCTTAGGATTAGCTTAAAATCTAGCACACATACACACACTAAACATGATGTTGGGCCTAGATGCGGTTAAATATAACAAGCTACCAATCATAGAGCGGTAGAGAGTTTGATCAACGGTTTTACCTCCCTCATCTGGGTCGAGATGTCCATTAGATGGCATTGGTATCTTGATTGGCTTACATTCATCCATATTGAACCTCTTGAGAAGATCCTTGGTATACTTTTCTTGAGAGATGAAAATTCCTTCTCTCATTTGCTTGACTTGAAAACCAAGAAAGAATGTAAGCTCTCCAATCATAGACATCTTGAACTCCTTTAACATCAATTCATCAAACTCTTTGCAATAATCTTCATTTGATGATCCAAAGATGATATCAACATATACTTGGCAAATGAAGATTTCTCCATCAAGCTTATTAGTGAATAGTGTGGTGTCAACCTTTCCAATGGTGAAGCCCTTCTCAATAAGGAAACTCCGAAGGCGCTCATACCACGCTCTTGGGGCTTGCTTAAGCCCATATAGCGCCTTGGACAACCTATAAACATGATTAGGATATCTAGGGTCTTCAAACCCGGGAGGTTGATCAACATAGACTAGTTCATTTATGAAGCCATTTAAAAATGCACTTTTAACATCCATTTAATATAATTTCATTTCATGATACGATGCATATGCAAGGAGGATACGAATGGCTTCAAGTCTTACAACCAGTGCAAAGGTCTCTCCAAAATCCAACCCTTCAACTTGAGAGAACCCATTTGCAACTAGTCTTGCCTTATTCCTCACTAGAACACCTTGATCATCTTGCTTGTTGCGGAACACCCACTTTGTTCCAATGACTCTTGCACCTTGTGGTCGCTCTTCAAGAGTCCAAACTTTATTGCGGGTGAAGTTGTTCAACTCTTCATGCATGGCATTTATCCAATCGGAATCTTGAAGAGCTTCTTCTATATTCTTAGGTTCAACACAAGAGACAAAGGAGTGATGTTCAATAAATGAAGCAAGTTTTTGTGATCGAGTCATTACACCCTTTGAAGGACTCCCTATGATGAGATCTTGTGGATGAGCTTGTAGTAGAGGTGAATTTCTTCTATCAACCACTAGAGGGGGAGGTTGTGGAGCATCAACATCTTGAGCTTGTGCCACCATTTGATCATGAGAGACATGAGTATCTTTATTTTCTACTCTCCCATCTTTATCACCATCTTGTGGCACATTTGATGAAGAAGGTGGATCAATCACTTGTACATCATCTTCATCATCTTTAGGCTTGATGTCTCCAACCGGAATGTTCTTCATAGCCTCCCTTAATGGTTCATCACCTACATCATCAAGATTCTCATGTTCTCCTTGGGAGCCGTTATATTCATCAAATTCCACATCATATGTTTCTTCAACCAAGCCGGTGGCATGATTAAATACTCGATATGCTTTGGACTTTGATGAGTAACCAACAAGAAAACTAATATCGCAACGTCTTCGAAACTTCCCTAGGTGTTGCCGCTTCTTGTAGATGTAGCATTTGCAACCAAACACCCGAAAGAATGAGACGTCCAGCTTCTTCCCATTGAGCAACTCATAAGGTATCTTGCCAAGAAACTTTTGAAGGAATAGGCGGTTGGATGCATAACATGTGGTGTTGATAGCTTCTGCCCATAGAGCTTCGGGTGTGTTGTACTCATCAAGCATTGTTCTTGCAAGTGTGATAAGTGTCCTGTTCTTTCTCTCAACTACACCATTTTGTTGAGGAGTATATGTTGCGAAGACCTCATGCTTGATCCCAACTTCATCACAATAAGCTTCAACGTTTGTTTTGTCAAACTCTTTTCCATTATCACTTCTTATCTTCTTGAGCTTCACTTCAAACTCATTTTGTGCTCTCTTGGCAAACTTCTTGAAACATGATGCAACTTCAGTCTTGTCATGAAGGAAGAACACCCATGTATATCTAGAGTAGTCATCAACAATCACAAGACAATAAAGATTTCCTCCCAAACTCTTGTAAGTTGTTGGTCCAAATAAGTCTATGTGAAGGAGCTCTAGCACTCTTGTTGTTGACATGAAAGCTTTTGTAGGATGAGTGTTTGCAACTTGCTTGCCGGCTTGACATGCACTATAAAGCTTGTCCTTCTCAAATTTCACATCCTTCAACCCTCTCACCAATTCATTCTTTATAAGCTTCTTGAGTGAGCTCATCCCAACATGAGCAAGTCTTCTATGCCATAGCCACCCAAGTGATGTTTTGGTGAATAGGCATGTCTTCAAGTTCGCATCTTTGAAAGTGAAATCCACTAGATATAGGTTGTTGTATCTAAATCCCTTGAATATAACTTAATCATCATCTTTCTTAGATACAACCACTTACTTCTCGGTAAACAAGCATTGAAAGCCAAGATCACACAATTGTCCAACGGATAGCAAGTTGAAACTCAAAGAAGCAACATATAACACATTTGAGATTGAATGATCATTTGATATTGCCACTTTGCCCAATCCTTTGACTTTGCCCTTTGAATTATCACCAAATGTAATTCTTTCTTGACCATCAACTTCTTCATCTAGTGAGGTGAACATACAAGGATCACCGGTCATATGTTGAGTGCAACCACTATCAATTACCTAATGACTTCCACTAGTTTTGTAGTTCACCTACACACAAGAGATCAAGCTTGTTTAGGGACCCAAACTTGTTTAGGGCCCTTGACTTTCTCAATAAGTGACTTTGCAACCCAAATTTTCTTAGGCCTATTCTTGTTGGGAGGTCCTAAGAATATAACTTTCATTTTTCCACTAGAGTCCTTTCTAAGCATGTAATGAGCATTGAAAGCAATGGGTCTAGCATGCTTGGGCAAGGGTTATGGTGGTGGAGTTTAACACTCATGGGCAAAGTGACCTTCTTGTCCACACTCAAAACACCTCTTTGCCTTTGGCTTTGACTTGTGTTGTTGTTGGTGTTGAGCTTGAGCCTTCTTCTCTTGATGTGCCAAGTACCCAATGCCACTTCTATCTATCTTCATGACGATGTTCATGAGTAGCTCACTTTGAAGATGTTGACCTCTTATGAATTTGCTCAACCTGGTCTTGAGATGTTCTTTTTCTAACTTGAGCTTCTTGTTCTCTTCTTTGAGCTCATCATGATTTTTTGTCCTTCTTGAGTCTCTTGTTCTCTTCTTTGAGCTTCTCATTCTCAAGAATTAAATCACCATCATGATCAAGAGTCTCTATCACAATGGTATTGGTGGTTGATAGCTTTTCAAGATCTTTCTTAAGCTTCTCATTCTCATTCTTGATCTTGACATACTCATCATAGTTGTTGAACTCAACCACTTGCTTGCCTTTGCTACTAGAACCTTGCTCAATGCTCTCAATAATCAAATCATCACATGATGTAGCTATATCAATCTTAACAACATAGTTAGTAGCATCATATGGCTCATTAGATAAAAACTCATGGGAGACAACAAGATTATCATGATTAACCTTGAGGTTGGTATACTCTTCTTTTAGCATATTGTAGCTAGTAATAAGCTCATTATGTATCCCCTCAAGTTTATCATGTTTTTCTTTAAGCTCTTTCTTAGAAGATTTGAGCTCCTTGAGTTTGGATGACATAGCTTCATTTTCTTCTCTAAGCTCAACACTAGCTTTTTCCTCTATGTCACATTTAGCTAAAAGAGTGTCATTCTTAATTTCTAGCTTTTCATTCTTAGCTCTTGTCTTTCTAATGATCTTAGTGTATTGATTTAGCAATTTGACAAGATCATCATATGAAGGTGATTCAAATTCATCATCACTATCACTATCATCATTGCTAGCATGATCATCACCACTACTATCATCATTATTTGATACCTTTCATTCACCCTTCGCCATAAGGCATAGGTGTGTAGAGGATGGTGGCGGTGGTGTCGGTGAAGATGATGAAGAGTCAATCACAATAGCGGCCACCTTTTCATTCTCACTATCATCATCGGATGAGCAACTTGATGAATCAATATCAGTGAGCCAATCATCGACGATGTATACCTTGTCATTTTTCTTCTTCTTATGGAAATCCTTCTTCTTGCCATCTTTCTTCTTGTATGGCTTGTTTTTCTTCTTCTCATCATCATCTTCATTGCTTGAGTCATCTTTCTTGCCCTTGTACTTCTTCTTGTACTTGTCTTTCTTGGGCTTGGGGCATTGATGTGCTAGATGACCAAGTTCTCCACAATTATAGCAATCCATCACGGAGATTGGCTTCCTTCTATTGCTAGTGAAGAACTTCTTTTTGCCGTCAAACTTGACACCATTCTTGTTGAGCTTCTTAAGCATCTTGGTGGTTCTTCTCACCATGAGAGCAAGACTTGCATCATCAATTTCATCATCACTTGAGCTCTCATATTCAATTCTTGCTTTGCCCTTGCTCTCTTGGCTAGCCTTGAATGCCAAGTCTTTCTTCTTGGTGGAGGAAGAGCCATCTTGTGGTGTGATGTGCATATACATTTCATATGCATTGATCTTTCTCAATATTTGTGTTGGTGTAGCGGTGGAAAGATCACCTTGATGAAGTACGGTCACAATATGCCCATATTTGTCAATGGGGAGGACACTCAAGATCTTTCTTACAACACCGAATGGTTGCATTTGTGTGAGTCCAAGCCCATTAACTTTCTCTACAAGAACATTCAAGCGTGAGTACATTTCATTAGCACTTTCTTTCGGAAGCATCTCAAAGGAATTAAGCTTTTTCATGACAAGATGATAGTGTTCCTCACGTTCACTCTTTGTTCCCTCATGGAGCGCACAAATGTTTGACCATAGTGCATGGGCATCCTTGTGGTTCCGCACACGATTAAACACATCTTTGCAAAGGCCTCTAAAGATGGTGTTTCTAGCCTTTGCATTCTATTTTTCATAATTTACTTCATCACCTTGAAGGTTGGCGGGATCCTTAGGTTTTAGGAAGCCTTGAGAGGTGGCTCTAAGTTTTCCAACATCTAAGGCTTCTAAGTAAGCCTCCATGCAGATTTCATAAGGAAAATCATCTCCCTCAAAGATAGGAGGAGGTCCATCCCTGTGGAACACCTTTCTCTAGGCGGTTAAGCCTAAATTTATGAGCATGAGGCTCTGATACCAATTGAAAGGATCAAGATGCCCAAGAGGGAGGGTGAATTGGGCTAATTCTAAAATTCTTTGCAATAATTAAACCCTACACTTAGCCCACTTTACCCCTTATGCCTAGAATATGTTCCTATTATTCTACCACACAAAAGTTTTGCACCCTAGGTTCTAATCCTACTCTAGCATGGAAATTCTAAGAATGTAAAGACAAGAATTGAATTGCTCAAATGTAAATGCTTAAAGTAAAGAGAGGAGAAGGAACGCGGCAATATTTTGCCGAGGTATCGGAGAGTCGCCACTCCCCACTAGTCCTCGTTGGAGCACCCGCGCAAGGGTGTAGCTCCCCCTTGATCCACGCAACGATCAAGTGCTCTCTATGGGCTGATTCTTCGACACTCCATCGCGGTGAATCGCCCACAACCGCTCACAACTTGAGTTGGGTCATCCACAAGCTCCGCCGGATGATCACCAAACTCCCGATCACCACCAAGCCATCTAGGTGATGGTGATCACCAAGAGTAAGAAGCACGAACTCTCACTTGACCACAACAAGCCTAATGAGTAGGGTGGATACACACTTGCTACTCTCCTTGCACTAATGAGGCCTTAATCTTAGATTCTCAAATCTCAATTACCTCACTAGGCTCTTGCTCTCCTTAGCACTCTCAAGGGTGTTTCTCAGCTGAACAAATAGGTAAGAGACCTCCCTTGAATGAATAGAGGAAGTATTTATACCCCTTATTCAAAATGAATCGTTAGGAGGTCGAGTCAGCACTCTGCGGGGTGATCGGACACTCCGGTCAAGGTGATCGGACGCTCCGATCAGTTATCCTCACCATAGAGCCGTTAAGTTGTGACCGGACTCTGACATGTGTCCGGTCAGCATTGACCGGACACGTCTAGTCACAAAAACTGTTGTCTGGAACCTTACTGATGTTGACCGGACGCTGGCATCCAGAGTCTGGTCACTTCACTGTTCAGCATCTGGTCAGTTATCGGATCCTGACCAGTGTCCGGTCAGCACTGACCAGTCGCGTCCAATCAGGAATTTCCCTCTCTAGAACCTCTCTGGAGTTGACCAGACTTTGGCACCCAGCGTCCAGTCACTTTTCACTTAGCGTCTGGTCGCAACTAGATGGCTCCATTTGATCAAATGAACTGACCGGACTCACCCTTCAGTGTCTGGTCACAACCAGACCAGCGTCCGGTCAGTCATTTGACCCTCCATTCACTTCCAACTTGAAATCATATGTGAATGAAGTTTGCTCCAATTGATCTTAGGGCTACTCTAGAGCTAGCTTGCGCTAGATTTGATAAGTGTGCACCACACCTAACCCACTAGACTCACCTAGGTCAAGCTACTAGTCCATACCCCCCTTAATAGTACGGCCAAAGGAAAAACAAGGTCCTAAATTACTATAAGTGTCTCTTCAACACCAAATGACACTTAGAACTAGTCCATCCTTAACCTTGTCGTCCATCCTTTGAAAACTGAAACGATTTCCATTGAAGGGGCATGACAACCATGATTGCCCAATCAAGTGCCATTACCATGACCTAACTTAATTGCCTCTGCAAAACACACGTTAGTCATAGTAATCTCGTATTGTCATTAATCATCGAAACCCAACTAGGGGCCTAGATGCTTTCAGTCGGTCGGCCACTGCTGCGCCGCTGCTGCTCGGTTTTAGGCCGACGATGGCCGACTGACGGAGCAACATCAAGCACATGTAACTCCCAAATGTGCTCGAGTTGGTGAAAAACCCCTTAATAGAAATGTAGAGCTACATGTATTGTCCAACTTTGCTTTTATAAAGCTTCCTCTAATTTGCCATAGTTTTTAAACTACAATGCTCCAAAGTAAGCTACTTTGAAACAGAAACTAGCTTTAGACTTAGCAAAATTTCTAAGTCCTTAAACATCATTTGATTGCTACTTTGCAGCGGTTTTTGACTATGTTAGGCACTGAATTAGCTCATGACCCTTAAATAAAGTTTGTTACCCATAAGATAAGCTACAACTTTTATTAAGGGTGCACTGCCATGCAATCACTCTAAGCTACTGTTCAACTTTGGTCAAACTAGCATCATGAAAAATGACATTTTGAGTAAATTAGGATTTAGAAGCAAAATTGGCCCATGTCATGAATACAAACATTGTTTCATTTACCATCCTAGATATGTCTAAGGTGTTTTTGTGACCTCACAACCATTTCTTACATTGGTCACACATGATCACAAGCATATGCATGTATATAAGCAACATCACATGTGATAAAGATAGAGTAAATGAGATGAACTTTCATATGGTCATGCTCATGAATGAATGGATGATGCTTTTGCTCATGAAATGCAAGTGCCAAATTACAATGCTTAACACTAGGGTGTTACAACAACTCCCCCTTTGTTTGAGAAAAAGGAGATATGGGTGACCATAAAAAAAGGAGACGTATCAGGGAGCTGCTGGAGCAATGAAATTGCCTTATGTCCCCTAATATGACAGGTTTATGGGAATGAGAGGATGGTAGTAGTTTCTAAAAAAGCAGTTGGTAAATCGATGAGTTTTCTAGTGGCTAAAAAAATGAAGAGCATATTTGTTGAGTTCCTCCAACAGTTACCTAAATCTCGATTTTAAAATATAGAAGACAATTTTACATTAAGGACTCCGATCCTAAAATATATAAGACAATTTTACATCAGGAATCCAAATCATTCTAACCAATTTTTATATTTTCCCTCTCTCTTATATTTGCATCATAAATCATGTCCTACTTTTTATTCTTCCCCACCTCTTTCCACCTTTAGATTAGCGGACGGATTAGCGCGCATATTTATCCGTGCGATTGGATTATTTTTCCCAAGTGCGGAAAAGATTAGGAGTTGAGATAGGGAGTTGTTGGAGAGTAGCGTTTTCAATTTTGCCAAAGAAATCTAGATTAAAAGTGGGTTTTGGAAACTCTTGAAGATGGTCTTAGAGCATCTCTAAGAGTATCCTAAATCTCCTTCCCAAAAACACCATGTTTCCAACTCCCAAAAAGTTATGTGGAAAAAAAAGAAGGCCATCTCTAGTATTACCTAATATTTCACTTTAAAAAAATCAAAATTTAACGCCACTTGGGTTATTTTTTTTTTGTGGCAATTTTTTTTTCCGCGTGAAAGGCTTCGTAGTCGCGCGCAGGCAGGCACCCCGCCACCCTAGCTCTCGCTCCAGCACCTCCCAGGAGGCGGCCGTGGCCACCTCCCAGCCAGCCTCAGTAATATTGTGACGAGTCTACAAATATGAACAAATAAATCAACAGCAATTTCCATAAATAAGAAAATTATGTTTACAACATCATAACCCTAGGAATCTGAAAGTAATATTCGCAAAAGAAAAACTATATGAAAGTTATGTTTAGAACATCATAACCAGGAAACAATACCACGCGAACAGTACCATGCAAGCAGCAGTAAGCAGCATGTACAGGCCGTCAGCAGGCCAGTAGCACCAGCCGGCCATCAGCACGTACACGCCATCAGCAGGCCAGTAGCAGCAGCAGCCGGCCATCAGCAGGCGAGCAGGTAGAAGCAGTCGACCATCAGCAAGGAAACCAGCTAGCAGCAGCCGGCCATGGCCTTGCACACACAGGCAGCAGCAGTCCAAAACACACTCGGCCACGCGTAGGCACGAGGGAACAACCAAGGGCGGACGCCAGCAGTCCACGGCAATCTCGGCGGCGGCAAGAAGCACACAGGGCCGTGGCAAACCTAGCAACGGCCAAGGCAAACCTAGCGACGACCAAGGCAGTTCTAGCGGCAGCGGGTAAGGCAAACTTAGCGGTGACGGCGGCCGGCAGGAAGCCATGGTGGTAGCGGCGGCACAGCAAGTCCACGGCAAACCAGGTACGTACCTCGTCGCTACATCTGCGGCAGCATCGATCGTCTATCCTAGACGGCGAGCGTTGGACGACAAAAAGGAACTCATGATGGAAGAACTGGTGATGGAGGAACTCGCGCGCGAAGGGACGATCGTGGCAAAAGTCCGCACGTAAAGATGGAAGCCGCGCGGGAAACCTCTTACGGCACGACGCCAAGTCCGCGTAAAGTTACACGCAATGGAGTTTTTTTTTCTTTCCCAAATGCTAAGTTTGAGAGGATGGTTTATGAGTTGTTCTAAAGGTATTTATTTCGATCTAGGATCGGAAAGAGATTTATATTAGATAAGATGCTCTTAGGCAATAGCACCAGGCAATTGATCCTCTCGGTAATCTAGGATTGGTTCCTCTTGGTATCTATTTTTATCGGGAAAACTGCCTATCGAAATGCTTTCGGACCCGCGTGGGGTCAACGCACCCGGTTTCCTCCCCCCAAATCTCACTCAATCCCCGTGCTACTCCCGAGTCCCGACTCCCGACTCGCGTCCTCTCCTCCGAAGTCACCACCGCATGGACGACGCAGCGAATCCCACCCCTCCACCATCCACCTCCACCGCCGCATCCGCGGCGGCCGCGGCCGCGCAACACCAGCAGCTCCAGCGTCAACTCTTCCTAATGCAGCAGGCGCAGTCCCACCCGCAGCAGCTGTCGCAGCAGGCCATGTCCCGCTTCCCCTCCAACATCGACGCTCACCTCCGCCCCCTAGGCCCGCTTCGCTTCCAACAGCCTCAGCAGCCCCAGCCCCAGCCGTCTCACTCCCAGGGTCCATCCCAGTCGCCGTCGCAGGCCACGCAGCAGGCGTCCCCCAGCAGCAGCAGCAGCAGGCGGCGGCGGCGGCGGCGGCGGCGCAGGCCCAGGCCCAGGCGGCGCGGGTACGAAGCCCCGAGATGGAGATGGCGCTGCAGGACGCCATGCGGGTCTGCAACCCGGACGTCAAGACACCCTTCCAGTCCATCGAGGACGCTGTCAACAG
Source organism: Miscanthus lutarioriparius (assembly GCA_904845875.1). Classification (NCBI taxonomy): domain Eukaryota; kingdom Viridiplantae; phylum Streptophyta; class Magnoliopsida; order Poales; family Poaceae; genus Miscanthus; species Miscanthus lutarioriparius. The sequence goes on from CAJGYO010000015.1 coordinate 29,730,329, forward strand.
GTGCGCTACCGTCGGATTCGTGCCAAATCTTGCTACTTTCCTATTTGGATGTGTATCTAAATCTCGATCTCGAGGTATTTGTTTGAAACACGTATCTGTGGCGAAGGGGAGGTTGTGGAAATGATGGGTTAAGCATTTATTTTTGCAGATCTCCACGGTTTTAATACGGCGATTGAGGTTTGAGTGCGCGTGAAAAATTCGTCTTTGTGTGATGTAGTGCGAATTGATGATATAATTTTTGTTATGCCTGGCATGTTTGTTCGGTCTACTGGATGCAATATTGGGCTGGTTACTGATGACATGTCGGAATCTGATTAGTTCCGATTTTTGCATATCCTTTTTGGCTGTTGGCTATCGAATGCTTTCAGAAATCACCTCTTCTGTTGAGCTATTTTGGGCAGTAAGTCTAGCAGTGCGTTGTATTCTGTAAATAGGTATTTCAATTGTATTAATTAATTGCTGTCATTGGATTATAATATTTGTTTTGGGTGAAAAATTCAGTCTTATCTTCGTCAGTAGATTTCCAGTTTTGTTCATCTCTTCCAATGTTGTATAGCATTGTGAAACCAGATGGTGGCGTTGCAGAAGTACTTGGTAAGGGTTGGTATTGAACTTCACAAATATAAGAGTGCACATTCTGCATTGAATTTCAAACAGATGGGCTGGTTATCCTTCTTTATGTGAATAAATCTGTATAGAAACACAATTTGTCATTCAATAATCAATACTATTCTCAGAATTACATTTCTGTACTACAATAATGATTTTATCATAAAAGTTTTTTAAAAAATTGTCATGGGCATTTTATCCAACCTGTTTTTTTTTTCCTAAGTCATGTCTGGGAAGACAAGTTTGTAGTTTTTACCGTTACAAGCAGTTAAACTGATTGCTATTAATTACTACTCAAGTTACATTTAGCATTCTGTATTCAGTGTTGAGTTGTTTCCTTCGTGTATGATAACCTGTTGCTCCTTCAGTTACAAATACTTGAGCGATGTTTTTGGGTTGTTTGAACTCAGTCATTCTATTCTTTGATAACAACTTACATTTTATGTGTTGAGTTTCAGTGTTTGAAAACTATAGAAGCAGATTCGTATAGTAAGGTAGTGTCATAATAGTTCACTTTTATTATATCATACAACTATATTATTTATAATAAAAAAGTTGGGTCAACGGTATCGGTGTGTAAGACATCACTTATTTGTGGCTAAATGGAGTATATCATTACTGTACCTTTGTCCTTTTATTATATACAAACTCAATCGAATGGAGTCCATTTGTTTCATTGAACTTGCCTTCGATGATATGAATGTTTAGTCACATGTACCAGTTTATGCCCTGACTGTAATATGAGGGTTTATTCACTGTGCTTGTTGATTCCCTGTTTTCTTTTGCTAGTGTTATTGTTGTACCCTTACCTGAGTGGTGTTCAGCGATGAAGTTTTGATGCAACACCATAAGTTGTTGGGGACTGGTTTGGATTTTGTCTTTTCTTTCTTCCTGCAACTCATTGTAGATCATTAAGCCAGATATTTTGTTGGCTTATTCAAACGGATACTAGTTTTTTCTCACTATCACGCTACATGTGGAATTCATAATCACATCATGTTACTGGGAACATACCATGTAGAATGTCATATATGCTTCTGGCTATGGGGCTGAAGCTGAACATTGGTACCTTATAAGATCCACGTTTTTTGATTCGTTGTGGCATCCTGTTGCACTGGGGTTATGCCACACATGCTGTCTTGCATGTGAGAAATGCTTCTACTCACTCGTGACATGCGTACGACAATGGAGCAGTAATTAATATGACTACATAAGTCTAAGTGGTGTAGCACACACCTTAGAATCTTCTGGAGTAACGGGCAAATGCTCCCCTTGTGAAGGTCATGTGCACGGTGCACGTGGTGTACGCCATCTAATATCATACCTTCCACATGACAACGCAATTACAGAAACTGCATTGTTAACTATAGTTCGCATTATTTTTGCATTTCACCTCATCCCAGGAACAACAAAATAAGTAATCATTTATGCAAAATCAGAAAACTAGTCTTATATGATTTGTACCCTGCATATTGCAAGAATATTTTATTTATATTGACCCTGCAAAGTGGAAACCAAACTATGTGCCCTCAGAGTAATATAATATATTGAAATTGTTGCATCAAGCCTTTTTCTCATGAGTTAGTAGTACAAACACACCATTCAAGTTTATTAACAATTGGGAATCCTTGTGATTGTAGCTAGAGAGTAATGTGACGCTACTGCATGTAAATATGTATGCATGTGCTGGGTTCAGATGAGATAATCAAATATCACCTGGGTAATACAGATTTTTTTTTCTTTTGTCTCTTAAAGTAGTATTCCTTTTTGAAGGACGTATACACATTCTGAAGTGAATACATTATAATTTGTGTACTGCTGAATTTCCATTGTGGAAGTCCTTGGTCTAAAATAAAATGTAAGTTTCTACCTAGTAGATTAAGATGTGCCGTTATTATCTCCTGCCTTTGTAAACTGTATGATCTCTTCATTCTCCATATGGTATTTTACTCATACCATTTATTCCATTTGTGTTAAAACTAGGTTATTGCCTTACCATGTTGTTGCCGACTATGAGGCTGAAGAAGATGACAGAATCCTTGATAGTGATACAACAGGCCAGATTCCTTCTCGCCTGCAGCAATGGGACCATAACATTCTAGTGAAGATTGCTGAGTTCACGACAACATTTGACAAGCAAGTATTGGCATATAACATAATGACAAAGAAAAGGGCCATTGGTGAGTTCAGGTCAGAGGAGCGGCTCATGCTGGAGCAAGCCTTATTACAGGAGGAAAAGCAGGCTATGCTGGGACTGAGAGCAGAGATAGAGTCGAGAGAGAAAGCTGGTCGCGAGGCTGCTGAAGTGAAGATGCGTATGGCAATGGAGCATGCTCGTGCTGAGGCACAAGCACACTCTGAGATGATGAATCATGGTCCTATAAGGGCCAGTGCTGTTGCTTCGCAAGGGGATGATGGTCCAAGTCATGACATGGTGCAAGAACATGGTGAAGATGAGTGGGGAAATTCTGAGAGGGATGATGAAGATCCATCTGAGGATTTCCTCAATGATGAGAACGAACCAGAGAATGGGAACTCAGATGGGCAGGAGGACTGGCGCAGATCTGGGGAGCTTGATCTGAACTCTAGGTAAGGCAGTTGGATTTGCACAGGTTGAGTGAACTACATGAAAAATTCTAGGCAGGCTACGGTATGCTGGTATTATATCTATTGTTCTATTGTTGTTTTTGGTGAAGATGATTTAACCGGTCTTTCTGGCTGTAAACATGCCATTCAAACAAATTAGCTTCTCTGCTGTTTGACTATAGCAATATTTACTTCAGCCCTCAATATGTGCCATTTTCAACTAGGAAAAAAGAGAATTCCCGCATTCATTTCTTGTACATCCATGACCTTTCTATCCATGGGCCTTAATGAAAATATATAATTGCATCAAAGTGTTAGTCTCACTTAACTAGAGAAAAAATCATTACTCTGAACATAAACTTAACTCGACAATCTGATATCAGTTGGTTTTAGAATCTTGGAAAAATCCTGGCACATAGTAGTATTTGTAAATTTACAAACACTTCATTTTCATTAAACAGAAAAATCACCTCTCTCTTACTTTCTCACCACTCCATGCATGGCTGCATTGATTAGATCTACACACATCTCCATTCCTGGACAACATTACTCCTAAAAAGCGGAAACTGCAATTGTTCACACCCCAGATGGGTCTGCCTCCTCTCCCCTACCCACGAACCCACCTGGCTCCCTCAACCGTCCTCAGGAAAAAAAAACATGACTCGCCCCTCACCCTTCGCCTCCGAGCGCCTGCGACTGCGCCACCGCTGAATGCCCCCGCCGCCACCGTCTGTGCGCCACCCTCCTCTCCCTCTGCCGCCGCATCCGAGGTGAGAGGCTTTACCTAGAGACCCGTCTGCCGTCTCAGGCCCCCTTTGGCACGGCTCATCCAAAACAGCTTCACCGGTGAAGCCAAAGCCGGTGAAGCCAGAAAAATTGGCTTTTTCCGGCTTCTGATTCATTTTAACACTGGCTTACAAAACGGCTTCACGCTACAGTGCCTCGATTTCCGCAAAATAAATGAAGCCGAAGCCGACATAAGCCGTGAAAAAGGGGCCCTGGTCCTAGCTCCCGTTGCGGGGGATGCCGGTCGAGTCGTACTGACGCAGCGTGGCCGGTTCTGCGATCCGCAGCGAGGTGCGCGGGGTGCGACGGGCAAGCTTGACAGGGCGCTGGACGAGGCCGAGGCCGAGGCCTACGCTTCCAAGGTCAGCACTGTTTTTCCCACTCCCTCGCTGTTTTCTCGCACGCTTCTGCTGAACGAAAACTTGTGTTTTGCAGCTTGTTGATTTGGGAGTTCAAGTACATATTAGGTGGTTCATTAGTGTTACATCGTACGATTGAGTACACTGGCACTGAGAGTATAATTCTTGATCCATCTGGTTTACTAGAAAGAATGTGTGCTACGATTGAGTACACAAGGCAGGGCGTGCTTTACAGTTCATTGCACACAATATTGGGTCATGATTCTTTCAAATCAAAATTAAGAACTGCGTTGAGAACTGTGTTATGCATTTAAGGCAAAATCTGTAGCATTTAGTCTCCAATATGCATATTTTTGTGTATTGAGAACTGTGTCGACTATATTTTTGTATATTGAGAACTGACTGGACCTAATCAAGAGTGTGGACAAATATTAGGCGGTGTGGACAAATATTGTCAAATGGAGTATTAAGCTGATTCCACAACGGAGTGGGTTCTAACATTGATCTTTTTGGAATCCAATTTTAAGGTCTGGTCCATACTAAAAAATAGATGTTTTTAAGACATGCATGTTACTGTTTCTGGAGTATTAAGCTGATTTGGCATCTAAATTAACCAAAGGAGAGCCATGTGAATCCAAAGATTTTCCAGAACCTCTTCTCTAACTTAGGGCTAAGGGCGTATGCCATTTTCTAACTGATTTTTAGCTACATGTTCTCTATTCGCAAATTTGCTTAGTAATGTGCGGTTGCAGTGAGTAGGCAATGTAATTCTAGATCCCCACAACACAAAAATAGGATAGTGATTTCAGTCAGTGGGCATCTCTTTGTACCACTGATTTTAATTCTTGGCTTCTTTCACATATTCAACTATGGTTTTCATATAGCCAATTTCTTGCAAAAGAAATTGAGAACTAATAGTTCTATCCTATAGCAAAGGCCAGTTATTTTGTGACATGGCATATGCTATCAGTATTCCAAAGAAGAAAGACCTCGTCGAATCAGATATAGAACTTGTCGGGGTTATGTAAATGGGATACCCAAAGGTCGGTTATAAGAGTTGCAAAGCACGGCCTAGCTAGCCACGTCCTAGCTAACCGTGACCCGCCTCGACCTCTCGCCCTCGAGCCACACGAGGCCCGCCTCGACCTCTTCCACCTCTTGACCACACACCACGCGGTGCCCTCGACCGCCTCCAGCCTTAGCCACTAAGGAAAGGACGAGAGGTGGGAAGACGCATCCAATACGCCTGCCCGAACGGGACGCACACACGTACACTCCACTGAGTACAAGAGGACGACAGCCCCTCTGACCGTCCGGCCCTAGGGCAGAGTGTCACCTCGGTCAACACCCCGCTGACAGACAAGACGACACCAAGACTCGGCAATGTCACCCCGCGTGGCTCAGCACCGCCCAAATCCTGTCCAGCCTGATGGACGGGCGTATGATCACAACCACTATGGCATGGGAGTCACGACCGGGAGCTAGCTCTCCCATTCTGACCGGATCCTATGCCCCCGACCTAACCATGCGAGGTTGGGACAATGGGACCTCGACCCGGAGAGCAGGTAGCATCGACCCGAAGACCAGATAGCCCACGATGGACAGCCATTCTCCCTGTACAACCGTACCACGACTTCCCCTGAAGAAGCGGACGCCAAGACGGAGGCCACGACAACAACTAGCAAGCCCAAACCAAGTAGGGGAGCAGGTGAACAACCACCACTCCCATGGCGTCACCATGGCCAGCACAGTACCTCCACCATACACCATGCCTTGGCGTAAGGAGTAAGCTCACGATGACCATACCCAGACGTGTTGACAAGACCGACAGGCTTGTCGACCAAGCAAACTAGCTTCTCCCTCCTTCGGGCTCCTGGCCACTCGGGCGGGGAGAACCCTACACCTCTGCATGTAACCTAGCCCCCACAGCTATATAAGGGGAGCCAGGCCTTCTTCCAAACAATAGATTTCCCCTTCCTCAAACTCTTCCTACTAGTAGGACCTTAGCTTGCATACCCCCTATTGTAAGCCGTTTGGAGCACTTTGACATTGAGGAACACGTACTCACAGTCTTTGTCACTAGACGTAGGGCTTTATCCCGAACTAGTATAAATTCTCTATGTCTTGAGTGCTAACCATTGAATCCCTTGAGCAGCACGACGCTAAATTTACTAGTCGGTTCTCAAAACATCGATAGTCGGTGCGCTAGGTAGGGGAAAGTCACGCACTCAAGTTTGTGATCAGGGCATCGATGGCACCCTTCACCCACTTTTGGTTCATTGTTCACGCGGCCCCCGACGTCCGTGCTCGCTTTGAGAGCCTTGAGTTCATCGACACTAACGGGCCGATGCCCATCTCCGGATTCCATCATGACCAAGTTCTTTGTCTCGGGGACCTGGATTATGTGGTGGACCACCTGGGGCAGCTGCACCTCTGTGAAGGGACCATTCCCCGCTATGGGCTTTACAGTGCGGCCCCGCGACCATCGGCTTGGACGCACCCACACGGTGGACCAAATCGCACCACAGGCCCAACCTTGGGCCATAACAGAGTTGGGGAGCGACCCATACGCCGACCACCGTTCTTCCTCCAATCTGCCAGAGCAAACTCGTGGAACACCACTATAAGGGCAGGCATGCGCTCGCCAGCAACAGAGATAAAGGAGAGGCCCCATCCAATCTGGAAGGGTGCCTCGTAATCTTCAATGGGTCCCCCATCAAGAGCGCATGTCCGCGTAGGGGTTTGTGGCTTGAGAAATCTACATGGCCGACACTTCGAGGGAAGCGGCTCCCGCTTTCCTAAAATGGTCGGAGGTCGCGGTTACTTTTGACGCGGCCGATCGCCGTGACAACATTCCACAGCTAGGCTATTTTCCCCTCATCGTCAGCCCAATAATCGGCAATACGCACCTGACTATGGTGCTCATGGATGACAGGAGCAGCCTGAACCTCCTGTATGTTGAGACGTACGACACCATGGGACTATCACGAGCCGCCTTACGGCCGAGTGACGCCCTGTTCTATGGAGTCATACCAAGGGCTCAGGCAGCACCCCTCGGGCGAGTCGACTTATCTGTGACATTCGGTAGCCACAACTTTCGCACAGAGACGCTGAACTTCAAAGTAGCGGACCTTCCCAATGCAAGCAATGCGACACTGGGGCGGCCATGCTACGCCAAGTTCATGGCCATCCCCAATTTGCGTACCTTCAACTCAAGACCTCGGGGCCGCGAAGGATCATAATGGTGAAGGCGATGTCCTCCAAGCGCACATCTGTGAATAGGAAAGCTACGACGCCGGGGCGGCCGCATCCTGAGCCCCCAAGGTTAGGAGCATCCGCGCCACCGCAATATATATATATATATATATGTAGTTCTATATATAGAGTAAGGCTATTCTGCAGCTGGCCATAGAATAACTTATTCTATAGCCACCTTGATTTACGATAATGTTTGTACCAATTTACGATAACATGAATACGCATTTATGATACTCGTGTTACTACAACTCATGGTGATATTATAGTAAATCACTTAGTAAGGAGTTACTGTAATCTCGTGGCCACAGAATAAGTTATTCTATGGGCAGCTGCAGAACAGTAGTTCTATATATATATATATATATATATACAAGCGCACAGATAATATAACATTGTAGCACTTCACCCGAGAGTATTCCAGGTATCGTTATTTATATTTTTACCACAGGGAAGGACGAGCAGATGGAATATATTGATAACTTATACTTTTGATGGAGGAATAAATCATAACCATTATTCTACTCACAATAGAAGTAAGTCAAGAGATAAATATATATGAATGGTAAATGATAAATGATATTGATCACTCAGAGTACTCCTTTCTATGGCATTCTCATGACTAAGTAGATATTAGAGAAATAATTCCTAAGTCTTTCTTAATTACAAGTCAAATCATACTATGATTAGTGCAATTACACTTAGTAGTCATGGCTCAAATCAACTTCATATCTACACATAAGGGATATAACTAAGAAAGATCAAGAACAAAGCATGACTTCCTTCATAACTAGATCCTACTTGACCTATATTCGGGGAGTGGACTACAAAGGACTCAATGAGAGTGTCACATCCACAATCTACCACATGGCCTGAAATATAGGGTGCATCCGTAGGTAAACAACGTATAAGCACCACGCTTACACAATGTCGACCACCCACCCCATGTACTTTGAACCGAGCGCTATACGAACTTATGCTTGAACATAAAGATAATCTAGCTATACTAAGAATATAATCAAAGTAGATGATGAACATGATAACTAGGAACATGAATAATATTAAGAACAATGTCGAATCAATTGTAGCAAACATATGAATAATGAAAGATACAAAAGAGGATACAAGGGGCTATACCAAGCCACACTCTTAACAAGATCAGGAATCCAAGCGAAGCTTGCCTCCCTCTAGATCTTGCCTAGCTTGCTATGCCCTAGAATATGGTGGAGCTCTGAGGATGATTAGGGTTTGTGACTTCTTGAATGATCAGGGTTTCTCTTGATATCTAGGAGGTGGTAGGGGTTGGTATATATAGGAGAGAGCGTCAATGCTGAGCCCTCGGATCAAACCGACTCGAAAGAACGGCGTAGATGCAAACCCTAAGGCAGTGGAGAACCGACATAGCGAGATGGATACTGACAAGGGGCCCATAGGCCAGCCAGCTTGTAGGTGGGGCCAGTCGGCCCCACCTGGCAGCCACCTGCCCTCTGCTTCGGTGGTTTGCCTTTTGGAGTCTTCTAGAGTTGTTTTTGCCATGGATAATTACGATTAAATCCGACGTTTGGGTCCACCTTGACGGTTTTCTAGATAAACCCTGCTGAAAACACAGATTCACCAAAACTTGTGGATTTTGTTAGTTTAAACCCCTAAACCTATGTTGGTCATCATTTTATGTCCTTATATTGACGGTTTATAATGGTTGTTAACTACCATCAACAACTCCTCCAAGCTTAACCTTTGCTTGTCCCTAAGCAATGCTAAACTCAGCAGTGGATCAGGAGTTTTAAGATTCTTGAAAACGTTATAGCAACTCCTTAAAAGTACACATGCATTCAAACAAGAATTCTCCTCTGGATTAGAACAGACTATTCTGACTTTCAAACTTATCCATATTACCTTCAACCATGGGGCTTCTTAGCCTTCACTTGGGTCTTGAGCAATTGAAAGAAAGAAGATCAAGTCAAGCACTATGTCTTAAGTTCTTTGATCAACCATTATTCCATAGTTATTATAGGTTTTCAAAATAAAACTCAGAGTTTCCTTTGTATGACACTCTTAAGTCTCTCAATATATGTGGTATTTATAGATTCTCACCGAGGCAATAGTAATGTTATGCCTTTCTCTTCCTACAACTAAGGCTTATGTGGAGCTCATAGGAGTGGAATAGCATGAAAGAGCATACTTGCAATATATTGTAAAGTCAAACCTTGGATCCAAAGAGAGTTGACTCATACTATAACACCCCGGATGTTAGCCACTTGCTAGGTAGTGGGTTTCAGCTCAAACATGACAGATCAAGAGATAATCAGGAGCTTTAGTTACTTATCTCTGAAATGGTGATGAAGGTGTTGAGGTCAAATCTATAAAAATGAGCCCAACTTAAATTTGGACAACACACCATTGCTTACATGTTGACCCTTTTCAAATGTATGCTTGAGTGGTGTTAAACATGGATCTTTCATGAGCATCACCTTAACATCTATCTATCTCCACCATTGGAAAAGTTTTATGAAGTTTGGAGCCAAGAAGTCACATGAAATGATAAGTTATAACCTTTCTTGAATTGCTTCATTTCGTGAATGGGAATATGGGATGTCGACCAAACCCTGTGACCTTGCTCAAACAACTCCAATTCAACTCATGAACAAAAGTCATGAAGGGTTCGTGTTGAGCTAATGTCAAGAAAATGCCTCAATTGGTCGACAACCCTAATTCCAAGGTTTATCGTGATGCTGCTTTGACCAAGATGAAACTATGATTTTAAGACCAGATATGAAGTTTGACCTTTAACAGAAGTTGAAGTTTAAGTTATGCATAGCAAACTTTGTTTTTGGATCAAGAGCCAAATCAGCTTGGAAATAAGTCAAATAGAGGCTCAAAGATTGAATCTGTTGCTGTTTTCTACCCTTAAAAATATTCTAGGTCAGAGATTTCAGTGGCAATGATGATTGATGTGTCGCGTTCCCATGTTTTCGTTAAGAAACTTGATTTGATCCAAAAAATAGAAGTTGGAGTTAACTCCATGGAGAAGAACTCAGAGAAGTTTGGCCAGAGTTTGACTTCGTTTTGATCATCAAGATTGAGTTCCCTTAATTGTTGTCAATGCATTGACACTGCTATCTTGGAGTCTAATCATCTCCTAATCCGCTTCTCTAATGGTCGTGCACCTTTAATTGAAGTTGTAGAGCAGCCCGAGATCAACAACTTTGCTTCAAGGCCCGTTCGCCAAATCAGCATGTAGCTAGCCCAAAATCGGCGCCCACCGCACCCACACCATCGCACGCCACGTGCTCGGAGAAATGCCGATACACAACACTTAATGTTGGACAAGTTATCAGTCGGATGATAAATGGACTGGGATATTATGTCCTGTAATAGGTCACCTGGTGCTCATGAGCTTCCTGTCCAAGTTCTCAATCTTTAGGTGCATAAGGATCATGCACACAAAAATCGACCTTCTTTGGTGTCACCCTTTCTCAGCTGACTTCCATGGCGACTGTTTGTTTGCACATCCACTATAATTGTTGCCATCAAAAAGGAAATTTTGGAGTTTTTTAAGTGTTGAGAGACAACTAATTAGTTACCAGTAGGAAGGTTAATCTCCAGCTAGGTAACAACTCTTCGGTAGCTATGAAGGCTATGTCTCATAGAACAATGACCAACAAGGAGTTGATCAACTAGTACGGCCTGAGTGGCACTCTATCTTCCAGAGCCACTATGATCAAGTCAATTCCATCTTGAACCATCACATAGATAGTGCAAAATGCTGTATCAGCTAAGTAAAGAGCTAGAGAAAACACGTCCCTAGTTTCGGTCAGCATCGTTATGTATATGGTGCTATCAAAGGATTTGTTCAGGACTCTATTAGATGAAGCACAGAAGGGTAGTTAGAAACGGTCCCTTATCTTTGCCGGACTGCCCCTCTACATGTAGTATGCATTGTGCCCTACAAAAACAACCCACAAGTCTAGTGCATGTGTATCGTTGAGTTGGTGTCTAAATCAACGGTTGAGGTTGTTTCCTAAGAGGCATGTAAGGAAAAACCCTAGCCTCCATCCTCAGTGAGAAAGCTACTGCTGCTTTTGTACGAAGAGTTAGAGAGTGCAGAACACACTCCACAATGTGTGATGCAAAGAAAAAGAAGAACGGGAAATCTGTCCAGATTTCATGGCACCAAACCAGTTATCCTTAAGCCGGTGATTAGAGGCTCAAACATGGTTGGATCGTCACAAAACTTGGCGAGCTCATTCTTCACTTGGGGTACTTCGATGTATGAAGTTGGTTTGAGCATTGGTTGAGTAAAGCATTAGATTTTAGAGATGTTTTGCCAGTTCGGGTCGATAAAATTTTAGAACAGAGCCGTTTTGGTAGATGATTCATTTGGATAGTCAAATAGTGTCCGTTTGAGCTAAATTTTGGTCCGTTGTTAGAGGACTCGTGGGTATACATGCCTACCAAAATTCATATGGAATGGACTAGTAGTTTGTGAGATATGAACTGAAAACCAAGGTGTATAGAATCTATGATTTCTCTGTTGACTGCTATCATCCCTCATGTTAAAAGGTTGTGTTTGTAATTGATGCCAAGATTAGCAACATGGTCAATGTTTTGCCGTTAGATAATCCTTTAGATACCCTAGAGAAGACTCCTTTCACCCCTTTGTGCCTTGCTTTTGCCCTCTCATATCAATAATGCTTGAGCAGTCAAGGTGTTCTACAAGTCAATTTGTGCCTTTGCGAGTCAAAAACAATTTGAAAAGTGTCAAACAATAGATTTTAGATTATGATTTTAGTTGTTGATTGACATTAGAAAGGAAGCTTCAATGTCAAAAGTAGTTCAACAAGTAAGCTTTGTTAGATTGTAATTGTATCGTGAAAGAATGTTGTACTCAAGCTACTTTGGTAGAGGACTGCTTTTCGAACTTCGTGAATAAATCCTTGACCACTACTGTCCTTCGAGCATCACTATTCTCCTTTTCAGTAGCAATCTTTAACATCGGCTCATCCTTTGGTACTTGCTGTGTGTTTTTACCCAAGAGATTGCATCAGATTCAACCCAGATAACTGTTGCCGCTTGGATACGAGGATCCCCTTAACTAATGATCGTCGAAACCACTGAGCCGATAGAGTCAGCTATCACATTCACCGCTCTCCCAATAGACTCAGATAATACCATGTTATCATTAGAAAAAGAGAACTACACACATGGAACATTATGTAGTTTTCCATCAGTTGGCATTTGAGTGATTGGACAGTTATGACCAGCATAGGCATGGCTTGTTGGATTAGTCGGTTTTTCACCGCCTCAAAAGATGTTTACCCCGTCTATGATCTCATCCCTTATAGAAAGGCAGAGGATGCGAGTAGTTCATTATGCTCTAAACCACCCTTCGTACACCAAGAACAAGTACTCAGAACAGTGTTGTCCTGGATTCCTCCCAAGGTAACAATGCTTGATGGGAATCAATGAAGAAAATTCTATAAACAAATAATTACTACAAAGAACAAGTATCAGATAGTGTCTTGACCAAATTAGCCTCTCTAATCTGGAAGCTAAGTAGCCTAATGCTATCGCTGATATTGGAAAATGGATGACATGCTTCTCTTCTCTTAAAGTCTTTCGCACCAAATCTCGGGGCGAGATTCTCATAAGAGGGAGGGCTATAACACCCCCGAGTGTTAGCCACTTGCTAGGCAGTGGGTTTGAGCTCAAACATGATAGATCAAGAGATAATTAGGAGCTTTAGTTCCTTATCTCTGAAATGGTGATGAAGGTGTTGAGGTCAAATCTATGAAAATGAGCCCAACTTAAATTTGGACAACACACCATTGCTTACATGTTGACCCTTTTCAAATGTATGCTTGAATATTGTTAAACATGGCTCTTTCATGAGCATCACCTTAACATCTATCTATCTCCACCATAGGAAAAGTTTCATGAAGTTTGGAGCCAAGAAGTCACATGAAATGATAACTTATAACCTTTCTTGAATTGCTTCATTAAGTGAATGGGAAAATGGGATGTCGACCAAACCCTGTGACCTTGGTCAAACAGCTCCAATTCAACTCATGAACAAAAGTCATGAAGGGTTCGTGTTGAGCCAATGTCAAGAAAATACCTCAATTGGTCGACGACCCTAATTCCAAGGTTTATCATGATGCTGCTTTAACCAAGATGAAACTATGATTTTAGAACCAGATATGAAGTTTAACCTTTAACAGAAGTTGAAGTTTAATTTATGCGTAGCAAACTTTGTTTTTGGATCAAGAGCCAAATCAGCTTGGAAATAAGTCAAATAGAGACTCAAAGATTGAATCTATTGCTGTTTTCAGCCCTTAAAAATATTCTAAGTCAGAGATTTTAGTGGCATTGATGATTGATGTGTCGCGTTCCCGTGTTTTTGTTAAGAAACATGATTTGATCCAAAAATAGAAGTTGGAGTGAACTCCATGGAGAAGAACTCAGAGAAGTTTGGCCAGAGTTTGACTCTGTTTTGATCATCAAGATTAAGTTCCCTTAATTGCTGTCAATGCATTGACACTGCTATCTTGGTGTCTAATCATCTTCTAATCCGCTGCTCTAATGGCCATGCACTTTTAATAGAAGTTGTAGAGCAGCCCGAGATCAGCAACTTTGCTTCAAGGCCCGTTTCGCCATATCAGCCTGTAACTGGCCCAAAATTGGCGCCCACCGCACCCATACCGTCGCGCACCACGTGCTTGGAGAAATGCCGACATGTCCATCATGTAGGGCAGCGTGCCCCACCATTGTTGCCATGCGCCCCACCTCCCGACGCGTGCCCTGCCTCCTCCTCGCTCGAGATGTGGACGCCGAGCCCCTATCTCCGTGACCTCGGCTCCCAGGCATTCGCCCTCGCTCTCCCTCTTGCACTTGCCTTGGGCGACCGGACCAAGCTCCATGGCCGCCGTCATTCCTCCACCCTGAGCGCCTCATAGCCCTGCACCACCATCACCGCCTTCGCCTCGTTGTTCTCTACCTCGCACACACGCTCGCCGAGAAGCTCCATCATCGAGCAGCCACCACCACTAGAGCCGTGCCTTTGGTGCCGTGCAGCTAGGGCAACCTAGCCCACCTTGGGTCGAGCCGGGCAGCCCCATGGGTACGCTCAGGCCCCTAGGTGCTCCCCACCGCTGGCGGCCCCTGCTGGCCAAGGCCGATCGACCCCGAGCCTGTCCTCGCCGGCCGTCGAGCCGCTGCTACCATGGCCGAGCCGCCTCGGTCCACCACGGGGCAAGCCGTGAGCGCCTGCTAGTGCGCGCGAGCCCCCTGGCACTCCACCGCTGCCGCTCGCCACCGGAGGTCGACCACCTCGCCGGAAAATCGAGCTGTCGTCGTCCTCCTCTGCTCCAACTTGCGTCAGGGACCTCATGCTCAAATAGCAAGAAAGGGAAGGGCCTAACTACAAAGCTATTGACTCATGTGAACAGTGCCTAGAAGGACCTTTTCGCTGGAATCTGCTTTCGAGAAAGTTCGGGGTCCTCAGTGTAAATGTGGTTTTCTTTTATGGCTGAAACTTCGGAAAATTATAATAAATCGTAAAATAGCAAATTAAGACCTTTTGGAATCCTTGAGAGTATATCTATGCAGTGGAGTCATAATATGATACGTGTTAGTAGAAGGTTTTTGCTATTTTTATTTATCTATGTTAATTAGGGGTTTCTAGAAATAAATTCATATCTAAAGTTGTGGTGCACCAATTTCTATTAAATTTTTATGGTAGGCTACTGATGCTATATGTGTGCTGTGGTAAAAATTTCATGCTCATTGGATGTAGTATGGTTGAGTTATTGATTTAACTTGTTTAGTGCTTGATAAATGGTTTTAAATAAGCTATAATTTTTATGAAGGTGTAAAAATAGAAAATGTTGTTCCTATACTTTTTATGATGTTGTGCTACCATAATAACATATAATATGGCCATGTGTTTGCATAAAATAGTGTGTTTTAGATTTATCTTGCTCTCCCATGTTTTCTTGCATTAGCAATTTGTCTTTTTTTTGTAATAATTAATCTATAAAACCGGAGCATGTAAGATTTGTATAGTAATCATGTTTTATCATCATATATCTTTCATAAAAAAATTGAGATCCAAATGAGATGTTTGCAACATGACCTATAATTAATATATAGGTTTTTATATATAGAAAAACTAATGAAAGTTTGTTAGTAGATGCTTGTGTTTATACCATGTAATACTTCTAATAATTGGTGCTAGGTAATGTGATTGCTTGGTTGTAGTTAGGAGTTGCATGGAACTGCATATATAGCAACAAAATGTTAGTTGTTAACAACATAAATGGTAAATGCATATAGTTGTATCTCTGGTGTTATGGCTGCATGTACAGTTTTTGTGGTGGTGATATTTTCGTGATACAAATGATGTTTTCTATAGATATGTTGAATACAAAAGTTGTATATAATTTCCTTATCTTGCTTTTCATAAAATTTCATGAGTTTAGGCCTGATGGTTTAGGAGCTATAGATTTTACAATTTTCCTGTCAGGTTTTGCATGCTCTCTGTGCAGATCTGATTGATTGTGTTGTTTGGCTTAGCTAAGTTTTGAATCACCTTCTGATGATGTTAGAAGAGTTGTAGTGATTCTCGTAAGCCTTCTAAAATGTCTAAGATCACTGTTTTTGGTGGTCTAGAACTCTAGTTATTGCTATTCAAAGTAGAATGGCAGATTCTGTCCAAATCTGGACAGAGATGCCTTCTTTGTGTTGTTTAACCCTTTTTTCTATGAAATCACCCTTAGATGATAGTAACAAAGTTGTATCTAACTTAATAATCTTTCTAAAAAGTTAAGAACCACATTTGTTGGATGGATAGAACTCTGGATATGCATCTCTGAAGTTCATATCAGTTTTTCTATCCATTGTTTGTGCAGACCTGCTCCTTGGTGTCTTTTGACTTGGTTAGCTTTACAATAAGCTCTGAGTGTAAATAAAAGAGTTGTAGATAATTTCATTATCTGTCTAGAAAGTCTAAGATCACCTTTATTGAATGTTTGTCACTCCAGTTTTGGTTGCAACAAGTGACTACTGTGCTGCTACCCAGAATATGAGCGTGTACCTAAAGTTGTTTCCTTCACTTTACATTGCTTTGTATGCTTGTTAGTGTTAGCTCATGACACTACTAGAGTTAAATTGATCTACCTAAGGTATCTTATAAATGTGTTATATAATGTTGGTCAAGCACGTAACTAATAAATGGTCATGTATGCATGGTGCCACAAAATGATCTCGATGCATGTTTTGCTAGAGCTTCAATTATATTGGTGTCATTCACTGCGGCCCTAGTTCTTATGTGATGCTAGGATTAATTAGTTCTTGATTATTAAATGCTTGTAATAGTTTGACTTGAGTTAACTGGTGTGCCATGCTTGTTATGCTTGCTACCCCTATGCTAGACTTGAGAGATAATTAATTAAATGACTTGCTCTCTAAGTGCATGTCTTGAGGTGTAACCTTATACTTATCTTGAATGGTTTTATATGATGTTGGTGGACATATCCTAAAGATGGAAGGACCCCTAGAGTGCATGCCTAGAGTGGAAGATGTTCCCCAAGACGGTGCAAGCTAACTAAACTGACTTTGTGTTGGATCCTAGGCAAGCCCCGGAGCATTCTAAGCCTCCTATGTTTTTACAAATATCACTTGCGTCCTTTATGTTTGATGCATTAGGTTATTGGAGTTGATTGGAAACACTTGATGCATATAACTTCCTTGTCTAGAAATATACCTTAAACCCTGTGTAGGTCTAGGATGAAGTATATGCTTAGCCATGCTTAGCTTGGTAGAAGTTGGGTGATTTCCTATCACCTACGAGATATAGGTGGATACCGGAGCACGGTTGGCTATATTTGCTATCGTGGAAAACAACCATGGGATAATGTAACTGGAGGCCGGGAGGAGTCTATGTGTAGGTTGACTCATATGATTTCGTCTGTGCCGATTAAGGACCGCATCGTTGGAGGCCCTCTTATCAATTTGAACGCATGCCTCTCACTTACCTGGCTGGATAACTCATTTCGACCATGAAGCCGAGTAGCTGAACTCAGGCTGGGCCTCATTCTGTCAATGTGCACACTTTGGATGGTAGTAAGGATGTGCGGGGAGCCAGACGTGAGCCCAAGGACAAGGTAGTCCTGATTGTCCTGGCAGTTGGTTGTCCCTGGTTGTGCGGCGCTGATCGAACCCACAAAATGTGTACCTGAGTTGTACCAAAGGTGACCCAAGACTACCTTGGCGCAGGTATGTCTAGGTTTTTGTTAGGAATAAATTCTCAGCTGGTTGAAATTGATTCGAATCGCCGTCTCTCCCGGATAGTGAGAAACTTGACGGAGCTTCTTCATTGTAGTAATTGGATTATGGAATATGATGGTTCTGATGAATATGAAAATCTTACACCGGCTATGGTTACTATTGTTATGCTACTAAATGACATACCACATGTTTGGCATAGGTTAGTTGCTAATCTAGAGATGAATAGCTATAATTAACTTGATGACGGAATTATAAAATGTATAGCTTAATTAGTGTCTTTTTATGCAAAATGGTGTCAAGCTAGCTCCACTTATATAGCCTTGCATGATCCTTGGTGTCACTTTATTTTTGGTTTATGATGGGTAAGTGTAGTTGAGTACATTTGAGTACTCAGGGTTTATCCCACCATGTTGCAGGTGAAGTTCTCGGCCTGCTGAAGATGGTGGCTAACCGCCGGTGGACTCGGTGACTCTATATAGTGTTCTTATCTATATGCTTTTGTCAGATGATGTCACATATGCAAGCAATGTATTTGGAACTTATAATATTGTAATTAGTTGAAAGCTATGTTGTTTTCACTAATCGGTTTTGAAACCCAAACTTGCATTATTATTTGTGAACTCATTATAAATATTATTTCCGCTGCAACTCTGTGTATATGATGTGTATTTGCTTAATCATGCGATCTTGGTTGTAATGTGAATTTACTGAGGTCCTTCGTGGCACTCGGTGGACTACCAGGTTTATATAAGCAAAAGTATATGCGCGTCAACGTGTTAAACGGGGACAGCCGTACTTGATCTTGTATAAATTGGCCGGTTCTATTACACATATAATCAAATCAAGATGTGCATGCGTGTGTGGATATGTATGGTGGATATTTATATGATGGCCAACCTAATTCTACTGTACTCCTTGAAAACATATCTCTCTTTGGAAATCTTTTGCAAGAAAACATGGGCTATCTTATTCATCTCTCTCTTTCTTCAGGCGGGCATCTGAGTACCCATTGTTTTTAATATATCAGACACTTGTCCATTTTTTCTCAACTTTTTCTTTTTTCTCTTTGTTTTCTTTTATGAATAACTTTTGCATAGCCCTTGCTTCTTTTCTGCAACAAAACTTTTGAGAGATAGCAACAAGAACTTGGAGCATTTATTTGGTGGATATCCTATCAAGAATATTTTTTGGTGTTTACTCCTAGTGTAGGAGTAAAGCATTTTTGGGTGGATCTAAATGGAAAGCATGTTTTTGCGCCTACCCCCAGTTAGGGATGAAAACGGATCGGATACGGACGTATATCACTGATATTGTATTTGTTTTCATATTCCTGTCCGGATTCAGATTCGAATACGGATAATGTCAACCATGCCGGATAGGATACGATTGGATATCGATATCATAAATATACGATTGGAATTCTCAGATACGAATATAGTATCGGATGTTGAATATCCGAACTCGGATACGAACAGATCTGAACCCCTCTAAACGGATTTGGTCTCGAATACGGTCGGAAAATATCTGTATCATTTTCATCCCTACCTCTAGTGTAGGAGTAGTGTATATGTGGGTGGTGTGTATATGATCTTGATTTTAAGAGCATGACAAGCCTCTCATAAGGGTCAACAAAGCTTGACTAAACTCAATTGAAAACAAGCAGCGTATATATGAGTGGAAGTTTTCCTATCCTAAATAACATATTTGACTCTAGTAGGAATTCAAGCTTTGTCATATAGGAACTCATCATGTAGCATTTTTATGTTTTTCAAAAGATAAATCTATGACAGAACTGCCCAATTTATAAAAGATCAAGTATGGTTGTCCCCGTTTAATACGTTGACAAGCACATACTTTTACTTATATAAACCTAGTAGTCCGCCGAGTGTCACGAAGGACCTCGGTAAATCCACATCACAACCAAGATCGCCATAGATTAAGCAAATAGACATCACATACATGGAGTTACAGCGGAAATAATGTTAACAATTGAGTTCAGAAATAATAATATGTTGCCAAGTTTACAAATATGATAGCTAAAACAACATAGCTTTAAAATGGTTACAATAACATAAGTTTCAAATACACTGCTAGCATAAGTAACATCCTCCAACAATAGCATATATACGAGAAATAAATATAGAGTCGCCGAGCCCACCGGTAGTTAGCCACCATCTTCAGCAGGCCGAGAACATCACCTGCAACATGGTGGGATAAACCCTGAATACTCGAATATACTCAGCTAGACTTATCCGATAGGAGAGAAATAAATAGACTCTCAAGGATATGCAAGGCTTATTTAGTGGAGCTAGTTGGATAGCATAACTTTGCAAAAAGAACATTACTACCATAAGTCCTTACTTTCAATATTTTAATCAATATCTTAGCATCAAGTTTTAGTGAAGCTTATTATGTCTAACTTTGCACCTATTCTAGAGCAATCACTTGATTAATAAGCATCACAATAGTAACCATATCTGGTTTATCATATAATTATCATAACCATCATGTTCCATCCAGTGTTACTACGATGAGGAGGCTCAGTCAAGTTTCTCACTATCCGGAAGAGACGACGATTCGAATTGATTGCAACCAACTGGGCAAAAATCCTAACACAAACCCATACTTCCCCCATCGGGGTCGTGTCGGGTTATCTTTGACTCCAACATCCCATGCTTCATGTCCACACGCGGTACATCTAGCGTACCTAAATGAGATGCAAGATGCAAGTGCATGAATATGAAGAATGGTAACATGCGTTGCATAATGTAAAAGCATTTAAAACAAGCACAAGGTCACACCACATGACATGAACACCTAGAGAGCAAGTTATTTACATGAAGTCTAACATAGAGATGGCAAGCGCATAAAGCATGGCATGCTAGTCAACTCAAGTTCAGTTACATCAAGCATTTATCAATCAAGAACTAACTAACATGTTTAGCCAAAACAAGAGCAAGCTAAGGCAATCAACTTAGTACATGCACAGAATCTAGACAGCAACACAAAAGACACTTGTTTCAACCATAACAGGAGTTATAGGCATCAAACAAAGGTGATCCTAGACTTTATGAAAAGCTTACTATTACTTTGTTATTTACACCTAGAGCTGATTCAAAGGTTAACAAGGTTGAAAAACACAAACAAGCAAATCTGCACAAACTAGGACAAAAAACTGATGTGAACTTCATAAATATATATCTGAAGTTCTAGACATTCAGCAAATATGATTCTTAACTTTCTGGAAAGCATATTAAGTTATCTATAACTTTCTTATTATCTCTTAAGATGATTCTACAGCTAACAAGGTTAAACAACCCAATGAAGACATCTCTATCCAGATTTAGACAGAACCTGCCATTCCACTTTGAACAGCTATAACCGGAGTTCTAGTCTAGCAAAAGTAGTGCTCTTAGATATTTCGGAAAGCTTAACAGAAGAACTCTTCTATTATCACCAATACATGATTCCATGTTTAAATAATCCAAACAATATAACCATTCAAATCTATTCAGAGCACATGCAAAAGCTGACAGCAAACTTGTAAAATCTATAACTCCTGAACCATTAAGACTTAAATCATGAAATTTTAGGACACGAAAGATAAGGAAATTATATACAACTTTTGTATTCAACATATCTATAGGAAACATCATTTAGGCCACGAAATCATCACCATACTGCTAACTGCTCTAGCAGCCACAACAACAGAGATACAACTATATACATTTATCATTTAGGTTGTTAACAACTAACATTTTGTTGCTATATATGCAGCTCCATGCAACTCCTAATCATAACCAAGCAATCACATTACTTAGCACAAATTATTAGAAGCATTACCTGGCATAAACACATGCATCTACTAACAAACTTTCATCCTCTACTTATATAATGCAACATATATATATATATATATATTTTTTGGTGATATTTTAAACATAGAGTTGGGAGCTGGAATTTTTACAGGTGATAGGTGATATCAAAACATGGCTACTATAGAAATATTACATGCTCAGGTTTAGTAGATTAATTATTACAATAAAAACAATTTTTAATTATAATTAAGCATGTGAGAGCAAGATAAATCTAAAGATCAATATTTGTAGTAAAAACATGACCATATTAAGGTTTCTTATGTTACAACAACATCATACAAAGCTAGTGGGACCATATTTTTCCATTTTTACACCTTCATAATAATTATAGCTTATTTAAAACCTTTTATCAAATATTAAGCTAGCTAAATCCATAACTCAACCATACTGCATCCAATGAACATAAAATGTATACCACAGCACACATATGACATCAGTAGCCTACCATAAAAATTTCACAGCAATTGGAGCACCACAACTTTAGATATGAATTTATTCCTAGAAAACCCTAATTTACAAAAATAAATAAAAACAGCAGAAACTTTTTACTAACACATATCATATTATGACTCTACTGCGTAGATCTACTCACAGGGATTCCAAAACATCTGCATTTGCTATTTTACAATTTTTCTATGAATTACTATGAATTAAACAAGATTCAGCCGATTTATGTATAAACAGAAAAGAAAAGGAAAAACACTTTTGCATCGAGAACCCTGGACTTTCCTCTAATTAAGCCCAAATCTAAAAAATATACTTAGCTCCCGTTTTCGGCATATTCGGGATAGATTCGGACCTGGGCGCCTATACAAAAGATCTTCACCACTGATAGCTTTATAACTTTGATTATGGATGCATGGCCATTAGAGCTATGGATAATTGGCTAATTAAGTCTTAACTAGACAATGTTAGCGTGTTAACATAGATTAATGAAACCAAACTTGATGATCAAACAAAGTCAAACTCAAGCTAAATTTCTCTGAGCTCTTCCCCATGGGCTTAATTCCAACTTCTATTTTTGGATCATTTCAAGTTACTTAACGAAAACACGAGAACGTGAGACGTCAACCGTCATTGCTACTGAAATTCCTAGACTTAAAATATTTTTTAGGGCTAAAAATAGTAGCAGATTCAATCTTGAGTCCTCTATTTGACAAGCTTAGACATAGATTCAGCCTTTGGTCTAAAAACAAAGTTTGTAGAACACAAACTAAACTACAACTTTCACTTATGGTCAAACCCTACCATTGGTACGGAAGTCAAAGTTTTACTTGGGTCAAAGAAGCATCATAAATAAGCTTAAAATTATTCTTTTTGGTGCATTGAAGCATTTTCTTGACATTTTCTCAACATGAACCTTTCATAACTTTTGTTCATGAGTTGAATTAGGACTATTTGAGCAAGGTTGCAAGGTTTGGTCGACATCCCAAGTTCCCATTCACCTGATGAAGCAATTGAAGAAATGTTATAACTTATCATTTCATGTGACTTCTTGGCTCCAAACTTCATAAAACTTTTCCAATGGTCAAGGTGGCCTGATACTAAGGTGATGCTCATAAAAGATGCATGTTGAACCCTACTCAAGCCTACATTTGAAAAACATCAACATGTAAGCAAGGTGTATTGTCCAAGTTCAAGTTGGGGCTTATTTTCATAGATTTGACCTCAACGCATTCATCACCACTTCAAAAATTTTAGACTAGAGCTCTCGATCATCACTTGACATAACTTATTTGAGTCCAAACTCGCTTCTTAACTCATGACTAACACCTGGGGTGTTACAGCCCTCCCCCCTTATGAGAATCTTGCCCCGAGATTCGGTGTGAAAGACTTTTAAGGGAAGAGAAGCATGTCATCCATTTCCCAACATCAACGATAGCATTAGGCTACTTAGGTTCGAGCATCAGAGAGGCTAATTTGGTCAAGATAACTTTCCGATACTTGCTCTTCATAGTAAATTTTGTGTGAAGAATTTTCTTCATTGACTTGCATGAAGCATTGTTACTTTGGGAGGAATCCAAGATAGCATAGTCCTTCGTTCTCGGTATATGGAGAGTGCTATAGAGCATAAACTAACTACTCATAATTATCTGTTTCTCTAGTGGATATAGAATGTACATGAACAATCATGTTCCACAAAAACCTTCTTGTTAGGAAACTGGCCTACCAACGAAAGGTGTCTGCACCGTTGGTGACTATCAAATCACTAAGATCCCAACTGATGAAAAAGTACATAGTGTTCCACGTGTGTAGTCTTTTTCTCTGATAACAACATTGTATTATCTGAGTCTGTTGATTGAGCATTGAATGTGACAGCGAACTCTATCGGCTTAGCATTTTCGATGATTATTATTTAAGGGGATCCTTGTATCCAAGTGGCAACAGTTATCTGGGTTGAATCTGATGCAACCTCTAGGGTAAAACACATGGAAGTGTTTACACCAAAATTTGGGAAGAAAGAACGTGGGAACTCGAAGCTTCCAAGATTGTGTCATCAAGGGATCAATTGCATAAGGGTTGATATCAGCTAATTCAGATGTGGCACTGGAATCGGCTCTCTTCAGATGACATCAGCAGATAACGACAATAAGCTACGGTTGGCGTCAGGAAAGACATGTCGGACTCTACAAAAAGGGAAAGATTAGGGTCCAAATTATCTTAAATTAGGAATGTTTTCTCTTATACCAAAGATTGTAATGAGTCATACTTGAGTAGGATTCATGCTTAGACTCCAGGTATAAATATTGGACTCCAGCTATTGTAAAAAGGACATCCAATCAATCAATACCAATTATTTTTTGGCTTTACGCCAACCCTTAGGAGTAGGAGTTGTGTAGATCTCGGTGAGTTCTTCAACAAGTAGGGCTGCATCGGTCCGGCCGACCTCTGGCTTGTCTGTAAGTACCGTCACGGCTTATACTTTTGTTTGTAAGGCTACATCGGTTAAGTTCGACCTCCACTACGAGCTCTAGTATAAGCTGGTTATTGATTCTTATCTAGTTCAAGTATGGCTACATCGGTTAAGTTCGACCTCCACTGCTCGAATTAGATTAAGGTCAAGTTATCGGCTCTACCTAAGGGTGGCATCCTTCGGGTAAATTCATTAAGTTACCGATCTTGCTGATGTTCTTACTATCATTAGTTTTAGCAACATCAACCTGCCCGATCAAGATCGAACTAGATCGGCCTCGCATCCTTTTAGTCCCTTGTTTATTTTGCCACATTGCGATGATTCTTACTTTAAACGACGGATTAGGTTTCATCGGCTGTCCTACTTGGATCTTGATCGTGTACAGTACGTGGTTAAGGCATGTCTGATCTTGAGGAGGTTTCCTGGCTAGTTAAATCTGGTCTATAGTTTGCTATTATGGCTGTAACAATCTAGTTGATCCCCACTGATGGCACTCTAGATCGGAGGATGCTAGTTGGTAGACTTACTTTCGACCAGACGTGACCTTGGCTGTTTGCTATGCTCGCATCGGCTAGATAGCTAATCGCCCGTGCTTTAACGCCTACAGCGTGTCTCCATGATTATGTTAGATGTGAATAGATCTGTTTATTTTAAAGGTTTGATATTTTTTCTTTATCACGGCTGCCATCGATCCGATCGAACCCCACTATTAAAGATAACAGGTTAGGTCTGATGAGTTCACAGATCTGTCCATGTTAAATAGTCGATTGTTCACATGCTGTAGTCCCCTTTTCTACCTAAATCGGCTATTTTAGCCATATCACTTGTGCTTTCACACATATAGCATGTCTTTCAGAAAACCTGTCTATGTATAGACGATTTTATGGATTCTTCGGTTTTAGTTTGTTATTATCATCATAGCTGCCATCGATTTGGTTAAACCTCACTGTTGATGGTGACAGATTAGATTCAGAGCGTTTGTAGATCCATTTGTACTAGATAGTCAATTTGTTCGCATGTTATATCCTTTTTCGTTAGATTCATCGGCTCAATGCTTTATATTGGTAATATCCACCTAGCTGATGATTTTACTTATATCTGCGAGCATTGTACTTGTCAACATAAAATCAATTGTGACCCACGAGCTCTACAATCCTTAATAGCTAATTTTTTTTGCGCATTGGCTGTTTAGTCAATTTTCCCGAAGCGACACACTTGGAACTGTCTGGGTAAAAACCGGCATGTTCCACCTTCAATTACTAATAAAATTTCTCTCCTTCTCAATTGCAGGTCAAATTGACTGGCACGCCTTTGGGAATTCGCAGGATTGGCTAGCCCTACGTTGAAGCCAAGAGGATCTCCAGCCTTGCTCCATCAAGTAGATCCTTTCGACTTGCTGTCTGCCAGGTGCATCGACACATTTTTGCATCGACAAGAAGGTACCAAAGGATGAGCCGATGTTAAAGATTGCTACTGAAAAGGAGAATAGTGATGCTCGAAGGACAACAGTGGTTGAAGATTTATTCACAAAGTTCAAAAAGTAGTCATCTACCAAAGTAGCTTGAGTACAACTTTCCCTCACAGTACAATTACAATCCAACAAAGCTTACTTGTTGAACTACATTTGACATCGAAGCTTCTTTTTTAATGTCAATCAACAACTCAAAATCATAATATGAAATCTATGGTTTGACACTTTTCAAATTGTTTTCGACTCGCAATGGCACAAATTTTACTTGATGACACATGGTCTGGAGAAGAAAGCAGTACTTGCATTGCTGACCAGCTTTGCTGTTTCTTTGCTTAACATTGTTCTGTGAGACGTAGCCTTCAGGGCTACCAAAGAGTCATTACCTAGCTGGAGATTAACTTTCCTACTGGTAACTGATTAGTTGTCTCTCAACACTTAAAAAGCTCCAAAACTTCCTTTTTGATGGCAATAATTGTAGTGGATGTGCAAACAGACCATCACCATGGAAGTCAGCAAAAATGGGGTCACACCGAAGAAGGTTGGTTTCTTGACTGCATGATCATCTTGCACATAAAGATCAAGACTTGGATAGAAAGCTCATGAGCACCAGGTGACCTATTACATCACATAATATCTCCATCCATTATCATCCGATAGATAACTTGTCCAACGTTAAGTGTTGTGTACCTTTTGGATCCAATGGGGATGACATAAGTTGCTCACTAGATGACCGATGTCATTACAGGGACAATCAAGTAGAGTCACTTGTCTACCACCACTTGTAGTCTGTTATTGTTTAGTTGGTGATCTGTCCTTCAAGGGTTATCCTCTGGATGACTTTAGAAGGAAGTCCAACTGCATCTGGTCTAGTATATGGATCCTTTGATAGGATATGGAGAGATTACCAAGGAAAAGCTCATGAGAAGACAACTCATCGGTGTAGTTCCATAATGGGTCATGACTAGAAACCTTGATACCAGCACATGCCGAGCACCACCACCTTGTGTGTGCACCCATAGGGGTTCTCGGTTTTGTCGCGGCACCGTAGATCGCTAATTGTGGCACCATTATTGAACATGCAACCCACATGAATTCTCACGTGACACAAATTTGGTTGCATAGGAGCAAGCACCATGCGAAGGAGGGATAGAAAGCAAAGGTAGTCACAAGGTTAGGAGCCAACAAGGGTGGTCTAAGGTAAAGACATGACACAAGAGAAACATAAATTAGCTAACGAAGACAACTAAGCATGAGACTCTTGCTTTAATTTCCACGCATGCCTTGTTTTTACCAAGTAGATTACCAGATAAAAGAGTAATATCAGATTTGGTCATGTTGGGTAGCAACATGAGATCAAGACTAATAAACCTTCAGAGACTTGAGAGAGTTGGAGATAAACAAGAGAGATTCGAGGGATAGAGCCGATACACTACTCAGGGATTCAGTTGATAAAGCAATGACATGATCTACAAGGAAAAGATTCTGAGGCTAGGGCAGAGATGTTCGACAGGGATTTTTGGGTAGGGTCTGTAAGAAAAATGGACCCTAGGCCCATTTATTTTGGATTTTGGTGTTCAATGACAAATACAACCAAATTAGACTAATGAATTTGCAAGTAATTATTTTGTAGTTCAATAGGGTGCAAGATGTGACTTGGACAAAGGTGACATGATGATCCAACGATCAACACTATAAGCAAGACCCTAGAAGCATAAGAGAAGACCCCCAAGATGTCAAGCAAAGTCCAAGCACGAAGATGGGAACCAAGCCAGACGCAAAACCGTGAAGAAACAAGCTTGGGAGAGGTGACCGGATGCGCGCCCTTCGTAAGGACCGGATGCGCCCTTCGTAAGGACTGGACGCATCCGATGGGCAGTCCAAGACAGCGGCAAGTGTTAGTAGGTGATCGGACGCTGAAGAAGAAACATGACCGGACGTGACGATGGCACTGTTCATCATATCGACAACATCTTCAGCGTGATCAGACGCAGTAGATGGACGACCGGACGCACCAGGCAGCAGCATCCGATTGGTTCTAGAGAGGCGCAAACACAACCGGACGAGTCCGGTGGCAAGTGACTGGACTCAGTGCCATGTCCGATCAACGCGCCAGCTTCAATGGTTGGGACGATCGGACGCATCCGATCAGGATGACTTGCATGTCTGGTCAATGGCAGAAAGCTGGGTTTCGTCCCCAACGGCTACTTTCTCCATGGGACTTATAAATAGACCCCCTAACCAGCCAATTAAGGCGAGGAGAGCTGAGAAAACATACCAAGGGTGTTGATACACCATTTTAGTGATCTCCACTCGCATAGTGCTTAGTGATTCATTAGGTGATTAGCGTACTTTCTTTGTGAAGTCCTTAGGTTGATTAGGCCACCGCTTATGCGCTTGCTCTAGGTTTAGGCCTAGTGTTTAGTGAGGTTTGCACACCTCTTATCACTCGGTGCTTGCACGCACCACTTTTGTACATTGGAGGGGCTTGTAGTCATGTGAGATCACACCAACCATGTTTGTGGTGTGGCCACCACCGTTTACCGGATGGAACAAGGCCCACGACAGTTCGGTCGAAAGCTTGATAGTGAAGATGGTGGGAAGCAGTCTGGGAGAGACTTGCCTGAAGGCACACTAGAGACCCACTTGCACATGGGGAAGGCTCGGGGCTATCCATGGAGTTACCCAACCAGGAGCTTGACCCTGGTGAGGGATTCTTTGCGAGGGGCTCCAACGAGGACTAGGGGGAAGCTTGAGCAATTCTCGATACCTCGGTAAAAATACCGGAGTCGTCGATAGGAGTTTGCATCTCTACCTCATCTTTACCTTCCACATTTACATTGTTACCTAGGTTGTGTGCTTTACTTTCCTAGCTTAGTTTATTGGCTAGTTGATAGGGTTGGAACCTTGGTTGCAAGACTCTTTGGCGGTAGAGATAGCAACACATTAGTAAAACCGTAGTTGCACATTAATATAGATTACTTTCTTGCATAGGTTTTGCTAGGGTGGAATTAGAGGCCATAGTTTAGAGTAGATTTTTAAGTTGCCTAATTCACCCCCCTCTTAGACGTTACAGTCCCTTACAAGTGGTATCTTAGCCGGTTGGCTCAATTTGGACCTTTGGCTTCACCGCCGTTGAGCCGACGCTATTTAGAGTGGTTGGAATGATACCTCTAGGCCTCCGCACTTTGACGGCACTAACTTCCCCTACTATAAAGCTAGAATGGCTTGTCACTTTGAGGCGGTAGATTTGGGTGTTTGGAGAGTCACTCATGATGGGATGAAACCCATTAAGAATCCCGATAAACCCACAAAGAGTGAAGAAAAAGAAATTCATTTCAATGCTAGAGCTAAAACTTGCTTGTTTGAATCTTTTAGCATGGATGTGTTTAACCAAGTGTTCACTTTAAATATGACACATGAAATTTGGTTAAAATTACAAGAGCTCGATGATGGCACAAGTAATGTCTGTGAGCAAAATCATTGCCTAGCTCAACAAAGTTATGATCCTTTTGAAATGAATGATGATGAGCTTGTTCGTGATATGTATTCTCATTTGAATCTAATTATCAATGAGCTTAATTCTATAGGATTAACAAAGCTAGGTGATGCGGACATTGTGAGGAAGATCATCTCTATACTACCACAAAAGAAATATGCAAGCATCATAACCATCCTTCACAACATGGAGGACTTAAGCACCATGACCTCAGCCATAGTCATTGGCAAGGTAGTGGCATTTGAGATGTCACATAAGATGGTTCATGAAGAAGCCTCTTCATCAAGCAAAGGCAAAGCTCTCGCTTGTAGTGAGCACAAGAAGATGAAGGGCAAGCAAGTTGAGACAAGCTCAAGCCCAAGCTCCTCAAGAAGAAGAAGAAGAAGAAGAAGAAGATGATGATGATGAATCAAGTGATGATGATCAACCTTGCTCCTCCATCTTTGACCTTGATGAAGAATCAATCAAACTTATCAACAAGGTGGAGAAGATGATCCAAAGGCTCAATGTCAAGGGTGTGCCCATCCAAATTCAAGATTTCATTTTCACCAATCAAAGAAATGAGCAAAGGATGAAAGGATGCTATGGATGCGGAGAATTGGGGCACTTTGTGGAAGTTTGTCCAAACAAGCCCACACCCAAGACAAAGAAGAAGGCATGAAAGGACAAAGCCCTCACATCAATAAGGTCATGGGATGATTCTTCAAGTGAAGAAGACCATCACAAGAGGTGAGGGTACAAGCACTCATCATCAAGCACTTCACAAGTGTGCCTTATGGCCTAAGGTAACAAAGAGTTTATCCCTAGTGATAGTAACAATAATAGTGATAGTGATGATGAGCTACCTTCTTATAAGCAACATATGCAAGAAAATCCTAAATATGCTAAAAGTTGCACTAGTCAACAAAAGAAGCTAAAAATGTTGCATAAAAAGCTAGATAGTTCACATGAAGCATATAAAACCTTGCTTGAACAATATGAGATATTTTCTAATCTCAATATTGAACTATCTACTAAAATTGAGCAACTTGAGGCTAGTGCAACAACAAATGCATGCACAATCAATGATGAGCAACTTGTAAAGAAAAATGAAAAGTTAAAAGAAAAGTTAGCTTTCTCACAAGATGCTTATAAAAGTTTTCTTGCTAAAATGGAAACCATGTGCAAACATTGTGATGAGCTAACTAATAAAGTTGCAAATCTTGAAGCCGTTGGTACAACCCCCACCAAGGCACCTAAAAAGAAAAATTCAATTTTTGACATGCCAAAAAAGGATGCCTCTACTTCTTGCAATGATCTATATGTAGACTCACCCTTGTGCAACCAAGCTTGTGTTGAGGTTGTTGTAAAACATGTACACAAGAGGTCGCATTGGAGAATGAGCAACTCAAGCAAGAAGTGGCTCGCCTCACCAAGGACTTGACTCAAGTGCAAGGCAAGATAGAGCAAGCCCAACTTCATTAAGATAACACTGTCAAGGGAGTGAAGAAGCTTGATGAAGGACAAACCGTGGTTTGCTATGTATGCCACAAGGAAGGCCACAAGTCTTATGAGTGCAAGGTGAAGAATGGGGGAGGAGCAAAGAAGAAATAGAAAAAACAAAAAGGAAACAAGCAAGCTCTCCAACACCTACACCAACATGGTGGACAAAAAGGCCTCCACACCTTATTTCTTGAAGAAGAAAAATAACAAGGTGGTGGCCATCAAGGTGAATAAGCAAGCCAACAATGGGGCCAAATGCATTTGGGTACCAAAGGAGATCATTTCCAACATGAAGAGCACCAAGAAGGTTTGGATCCCAAAGGGGAAGTGAGAAGTCCAATGGACTTTCAGGGAATTTGGAGACTTGGCATAATTTGGGTACATTTCATGGGGTGCATCATGATGGTCAAGGTAATTGCCAAGTGGTCTAGTGAATACAATGGACCCAAATTCTCCTCCCCATGTTAGGTAACTAGATTCAATTTCTTGCAATCTCAATTAGCATCTAGTTCCTTTCGTGCCTAGGTTTGCATTTGCATGTTTAATCTTTTGTCATGCATACACTAGGTATATCTTATGGTAGTCTTGCTCGGTACCACTCTTACCCTTGGAGCAAACCTACATGGTTTAAATTGCTTAGGAGCATGGCACATAGCTTGTTTTACAATTGGTTATCTAATATGTGCCAAAGTCTAAATTGTAGATAATTTCCCTTGAATATCATTTTTGAAAATGATTCTCACATTCATGCGATGTCATTTTTCAAGTGGTACTTTTTTTATTCCATACTTGTATGCACAAATTTAGGGGGAGGTTACTCTACAAGTTGGATGCTTTGAGACTGACACCTTTTCAAGCCTATCATGAGTGTAGTAGTCTCATTACATGGAAAATGGAGTCCCCAGAGATAAGCATCAAACTTCAAATGATCACCACCCATTTCAAGATGTGTCAATCAAATTGGTTTCTACAGGTGGTATATCTACACCGATATCGTCATGTTGATTTCAATTTGGTATTTATATGCTTTCTCCATGCATTATATAGATTAAACTCCCTTGAGCAATAATTTGCCAATTATGCATATTCTTTGCCATCCACCATATGTATGCATATTTTTAGGGGGAGCTTAGTCTATGTAATGTGAGAGTCAAGTTTTGTAATCTATTCCACTCCACATTTAAAGGATCACAAAATTTGACCCTCCTTGTGTTACTAATGTCTTCCTTTTTGGTGTTTGATTCCAAAGGGGGAGAATTTGTAGGACCAAAAGCAAGCCCGAGCATAATAATTTACAAGTGGTAATGGTCCGAGAAAGGGAGGATAGTGGATTATGGAGTTAGGGGGAGGCTTAAATCCATAATGCCACATGGGGACATTTCCAAGGGCAAGATAAATTTCCAAAGATGTTTACATGTGGTATCTTTTAGCATCATACAACCTTGCCCTTTGCATTGCATCCTAGCAAGTATTTGTAGGACCAAAAGCAAGCCCGAGCATAATAATTTACAAGTGGTAATGGTCCGAGAAAGGGAGGATAGTGGATTATGGAGTTAGGGGGAGGCTTAAATCCATAATGCCACATGGGTACATTTGCAAGGGCAAGATAAGTTTCCAAAGATGTTTACATGTGGTATCTTTTAGCATCATACAACCTTGCCCTTTGCATTGCATCCTAGCAAGAATTTGTAGGACCAAAAGCAAGCCCGAGCATAATAATTTACAAGTGGTAATGGTCCGAGAAAGGGAGGATAGTGGATTATGGAGTTAGGGGGAGGCTTAAATCCATAATGCCACATGGGTACATTTGCATGGGCAAGATAAGTTTCCAAAGATGTTTACATGTGGTATCTTTTAGCATCATACAACCTTGCCCTTTGCATTGCATCCTAGCAAGAATTTGTAGGACCAAAAGCAAGCCCGAGCATAATAATTTACAAGTGGTAATGGTCTGAGAAAGGGAGGATAGTGGATTATGTAGTTAGGGGGAGGCTTAAATCCATAATGCCACATGGGGACATTTGCAAGGGAAAGATAAGTTTCCAAAGATATTTACATGTGGTATCTTTTAGCATCATACAACCTTGCCCTTTGCATTGCATCCTAGCAAGTAGATAGTTTTTCAAATTCCAAAATTTTTATTATTTGCTTGTTTTGGTTGTGTTGTCATAAATCACCAAAAAGGGGGAGATTGTAAGGAAAATTGAAATGAAACTTCATATGCTCATGCTCATGAATGTTTGGATGATGCTTGTGCTCATGAAATGCAAATGCCAAATGCAATGCTTAACACTGGGGTGTTACAACCCCTCCCCCTTATAGAAATCTCATCCCGAGATTTGAAAGACCTACCATTCTTCATAAAAAGAGGGATAGACTTCACGCAAATAATCCCCTGTTCCCAAGTGGCATCTTGTTCACTGTGGTTATTCCACACCACCTTGTAGAACTTAATGACCTTGCTCCGGGTTACTCTTTCCATTTCTTCTAGCACTCGGATTGGTTTCTCTTCATAAGTCAAATCCGATTGGAGTTGAATATTGGTGGGTGCAATAGCTTCATCAGGTATGCGGAGACATCTTTTTAACTGAGAAACATGGAAGACATTGAATATAACACTCATTTCTTGGGGAAGTTGTAACTTGTAGGTGACATTTCCTTTCTGTTCAATAATCTAGTATGGCCCTACATATCTAGGTGCAAGCTTCCTTTTTACTCCAAATTTCTGCACTCCCTTCATGGGCAAAACTTTTAAGTACACATAGTCTTCCACTTCAAAGGTTAGCGGTCTTCTTCTTTTATCAGCATAACTCTTTTGTCTTGACTGAGCTGCTCTCATATGTTGTTGAATGATGCGTACTTGCTCTTCTCCTTCTGTGACAAAATCTAAGTCATAGTACCTCCTTTCTCTGGGCTCAATCCAATTCAAAGGAGTTCTACATTTGCGACCATACAAGGCCTCAAAAGGAGCCATCTTGATGCTCTCTTGATAACTGTTATTATAGGAAAACTCGGCTAAAGGCAGCCATTTTTCCCATGAACCCTTGGAGGATATAACACAAGCTCTCAACATATCTTCCACGATTTGGTTCACTCGCTCGGTTTGTCCGAAGTTTGGGGATGGTATGATGAACTTCTGATTAGTTTAGTTCCCAAGGCCTGGTGCAAGTGTTCCAAAAAATGAGCTATAAACTATGGTCCCGATCTAAGATTATGGTCCTTGGTACTCCATGTAGCCTCACGACCTGAGAAACGTACAACTTAGCATACTTTCCAGCATGATACCCTGTGTTAACCGGTAAAAAATGTGCCAACTTGGTGAGGCGATCTACAATGACCCATATGGAATGGTGACCTTGTTGTGTCAGTGGGAGGCCTGTAATGAAGTGCATACTTATTTCCTCCCATTTCCAGCCTGGAATAGGCAACAGCTGAAGTAATCTAGCAGATTTCAAATGAATGGCCTTGACACTACTGCAATTATCACACCTAGCGACATAGGCGGCCATTTCCTTCTTCATATTGGTCCACCAAAAATGGCTTTTCAAATCTTGATACATTTTGCCACTGCCCGGATGGATAGACAACTTGGATGAATGAGCTTCATCTAGAATTTGATTTCTAAGTTTACGGTCTTTTGGTACCACAAGTTTGTCCTCAAACCATATCACACCTCTTTCATCCAACCTAAAATGTTTGGTTTGTTGTTCCTTCATCTTTCGCTTGATGTGGAACACACCCACATCTGTCTTCTGTAGTTCTATGTTTTTGCTCTCAAGTGAGCAACTAACAATGATATTGTACAGCACAACAGGATGTAACAAATTAAATCCATCTTCCAACAAGGCTTCTAAGGTGTTA
This sequence comes from Miscanthus lutarioriparius, assembly GCA_904845875.1. NCBI lineage: Eukaryota > Viridiplantae > Streptophyta > Magnoliopsida > Poales > Poaceae > Miscanthus > Miscanthus lutarioriparius. The sequence goes on from CAJGYO010000015.1 coordinate 29,765,313, forward strand.
CAATGAGATTTCTGACTAAGTGCATCTGCTACAACATTAGCTTTTCCTGGATGATAGTGCACTTCCAAATTATAGTCCTTGATTAGCTCTAGCCACCTATGTTGTCTCATGTTCAGCTCAGGTTGAGTGAAGATATATTTGAGATTTTTGTGATTAGTGTATATGTGACATACGTTTCCCAGCAAGTAATGTCTCCATATCTTCAAAGCGTGGACAACTGCGGCAAGCTCCAAATCATGTGTAGGATAGTTGACTTCATGCTTTCTCAATTGTCGAGAAGCATAGGCAATAACTCGACATTCTTTCATGAGCACACACCCCAAACCTGTACTCGATGCATCACAGAACACATCGAAAGGCTTTTCAATGTCGGGTTGTGCTAAAACAGGAGCTGTAGTTAATAAGGTCTATAAGGTGTGAAAAGCAGCTTCATACTCTAGCGTCCAATTAAACTTCTCATCCTTCTTAAGTTGTCTGGTCATGGGCTTAGCTATCTTGGAAAAATCTAGAATGAAACGATGATAGTAGCCTGCTAACCCTAGTAAACTCTGAACTTCACGAACCAAAGTCGGGGCCTTCCAATCCATGACCTCTTGTACTTTAGTTGGGTCTACAGATATTTCATTTTTAGATAAGATATGATCCAAGAAAGGTACTTTGCTCAACTAGAATTCACATTTGCTAAATTTGGCATATAATTTATGCTCCCTCAATCTAGACAAATAATTCTCAGATGCTCTGCATGATCTGCCTCATTGTCCATGTAAATCAAGATATCACCGATAAACACAACCACTAACTTGTCGAGCTCGGGCATGAATACTGAATTCATCAAGTACATGAAGTAGGCAGGAGCATTTGTCAGTCCAAAAGACATGACCAAATACTCGTACAAACCATACCTAGTGGAGAAAGCTGTTTTAGGTACATCTTCTAGCCTGATTTTAATCTGATGATAACCGAACCTCAAGTCAATCTTAGAGAACACCTTTGCTTTTACCAGTTGATCGAACAAAATATCGATATGAGGCAAAGGATACTTGTTCTTAATGGTTACAGCATTAAGCGGCCTATAATCCACACATATCCGCAAGCATTTGTCCTTCTTCTTTACAAATAAAGCTGGACATCCCCATGGAGACAAAATAGGTCAAATGAGACCTTTGTCCAATAGTTCCTGTAGCTGAATTTTAAGTTCGGCTAACTCATTCGGTGGCATCCTATAGGATCTTCTTGAGATAAGTGCTGTACCCGGCACTAACTCAATCTTAAATTCCACATCCCTATCAGGCGGTAAACCAGACAACTCATATGGAAATACATCAGGAAATTCATAGACTACTGGAATATCACATAGGGTAGTGGCTTGAATAGCACAAGACAAGTTTTGAAGATCAAAACTCTAGGGAAGTGGTAATAGAAAAGCATGACTCCCCTTTGGTTCTCTCAATATAATTGTTCAAGTGGATGTGTCAATGAGAACTCCATGACCCCTCATCCAATTCATGCCCAAAATCACATCTATTGCTAGTCCTGGCAATATTATAAGATCCGTAGTGTACTCCCTCTCTTGTATAGAGATGAGCACATCTCTCACTAATTGATTGGTAGAAATAGTGACCCTAGCTGAACTTATACTATAACCACCCCTGTCTACCTCAATTATCTTCTGATGATGCTTGGATGCAAATGTTTGGTTCATAAATGAATGAGAAGCTCCAGAATCAAATAAAATAATGGCAGGATGTTTGTTAATAAGAAACATATCGGCAGTGACAACTTCTCCCGTAGGAATTTATTCCACGGCTGTATAATGCATGTATCCAGGACATACTTTTGGATTGGCTTGTTTCTGATTTCCCTGGTTTTGATTTCCACCCTTCTTGGGATGGGGCACTCCTTGGTCCAATGACCGAACTGATTGCAGTTGAAGCATGGTTGGTTGTTCCTTGGTCCTATTGAGCTTCCCTGGCTTGCATTACCCTTAGGTATGGCAATAGTGAATGCCCTGTGGAATGTCTTCTAAGGGCGATTGGCTTGTGCTTTTGGCTGAGGAGGCCTATACTCAGGCGCTAGTGGACGGAACTATGGCCTGGCTACCACTGGAGCTCTAGATTGAGATGACCCTGACGCACTTGCCTCAGCTACTCTTTTACAGCCCTTTGCTGCTGCATGCAAGTTGTTCTGATTCTCCTGGGTTAAGGCACCACTAACAAACTCATTATAGGTGGCTGTGGGGGATACGACCCAGGATACCCACGGCAGACGACATGGGCTACGCCGCCAGGGGTGGTCTAGCCCACAAGATGAAGACATACAGTGCACGGTACTGCTTAGCATGTACCGCAAGACATCAGGGGCGATATCCTGAAGATGGTATGAGATCTATTAGGATATGCTCGATCCCATGATTCATGTAACATGTTATTACTTACCGGTTATCTCCTAGATCTAACCGACTTGTAACCCTACCCCCTGGCTATATAAGGTGGGTAGGGGACCCCTCAAAACACACGCAATATCATACGACAGCCAATACAAACCAATAGACCATAGGAGTAGGGTATTACGTCGTGTAGACGGCTCGAACCTATCTAACTCTTGTGTCTCTGTTGCCTTCTTGTTCTTGATTACACGCACCTCTGTCGATGAATCTACCTTCTTGGGATACCCCTCGGAGGACTACCAACAATATTCTATTGACAGTTGGCATGCCAGGTAGGGGTGTGCGTGTTGTTCCCATGACGAGCATGATGGTACACTTTTTAGGCACTTCGTCCTCTCCAAAGCCCAGCCAGATCTTTATGGTCGGATCGATCTCCTGGGTCATCAATGCTGACGGAGACAGAGAGATCATCAAACCGGTGCAGATCGATTCTGCACCAACCACACCAACACCTGTAATGACAGATCCAATCTCGGAACCACCTCTAAGGTTGTCTTCACCAACAACTCGCCGCCTGCTGCCCCGCTACTCGAGGAAGTAGGTCGGCAATGATGATCTAATCACATCCATCGATCAGGTTGGCTAGAAGCTCGCCGACTGCCTCTCCCTCATGGAATCAGCTCTGACCACTCTAGTTCGGCTCTAACCACTCTGGTTCGGCACTGACCACCTTCCGGTTTTGATCTATTGGAAGCCGAATGGGAAACTCTAGGGGATACAGCCACCAAACATCAGGATGCCCTAAGGGACAAATTCGCCGACCAGACGTTCTGTCTAAAGCTAAGTCATGCTTTAATATTTTTCTAAATATTCCCCAACCTTCATATATCTCCATGATATTTCTTTGAGCTATTTTCTCCATGTTTGTTCACCAAATGATTTTCTTTCATGTATACCATCTTGAAGATGACACATGCTTTCAACTCAGCAAATCCCTGAACAGTCATGTTGATGCTCGGATGTTCCCAGAGACAGCCCTATCTCTGGCTTCTCCCTAAATGTGTATGAGCGCCTGCCCTCTGCGTTAGGGGTGGTCGGCAGCACCTCCTTAGCGATGCCCTGCTCTTCCTACACGCACACGGGCTCCGCGCTCCACGTTATGGTTAACAGGCTAGCTAGGGCTGGAGACTCAGCTACACACTAACTGGTCGGGCTGTTTATATTAAATATAAACACATCTTTAGAATAACACTAAGTGTTCACACCAACTGATCGCCTAGCTACATATGCTATTTCATCACCATTGCTGATTCTTCTTCGGAGTTCATATATTTTATTTTTACATCATGTACTAACCATTCTACACATTTGTTTCATAGGGGCACGGTTCGGTCAATGAGCTTACGCTCAGGGACTAGACAAGATGACCATCGTTTAGGTGGTCGGACCACCTATCGAATGGACTTCACCGTGAACCAACTGGTCAGACTGCTCGGCACTCACTCCTGCTCGACGTTCACTTCACCGCTGACCAGTTGGTTGGACTGCTCATCGCATGGGTTTCATCGTCAGCTACGTTGGGGACTCCTCAGTGTTTGAATTCTTCGTGTAAGCATCGCTAGCTAAGCTAGGGACTCCCTAGGTGGTCGGATCTTGCTACGTCTCGTCGCTGTGCTATGAAGTTCCTCCATGCTGTTCGGATTAGGGTGCTGATCTTGTGCAGCACGTCTGGGGTCTTGTGAAGTACATGATAGATGACGTTAGCAAGCTTTCATTAAAAATTCTTTGACCCTACTACAAGATATGTTCAAAATCTTTCAGCACGCTCGGGGACTACGTGTGTACATGTCATCTCGCGATGACTGTATTTATTTCTACACTGGTTTCCAGCGACATTGGGAACTAGGCCAGCACCTGAAGACTACTACTTTGGACCCTAGCACCATGTGACCACGTCACCTACTATCAGGCTCGGGGACTAAATGGGCACACTTCACCTTGCGGTGAATGTGCGCTTTTCATTTTAGAGCTCAACCCGTGGACTGGTTGCCTGTTCGGCTGGTCTTCTGTCTTTCTTCTACTTTCTGGACCCTGGCACCACATGACCACATCACCTACTATCAGGCTCGGGGACTAAGTGGGCACACTTCACCTTGCGGTGAGTGTGTTTTCTTTAGTCTGTTCATTGGAAGACTCTGTGCCTCCCAAAGTTGAAGAAGATTATCTCCCTTTCTCATGATCGGACTCTAAATGGGCACACTTGGTTCACAGCAAGGAAATTTTCAATTTTGAACTTGAGCTCCTTACATCCTTTTGGCAAGCCTTACTTGGGTAAGCTCGGGCTCGGCCAGATAGCTAAGCTAGTCAATTATGGTCCACAACTGCTCGACAACTCATTAGGGTGGTTGGACTATGAGTCTGACTGCTTGGCTTTGTTTACACCTGCTCGGATAAGCTCAAGATGGCGTTGCACAGCGGATACAAGGCACTTGGGGACTAGCTGTGGGGGGTATGACCCTAGATACCCATGATAGACTATATGGGCTATGCTGCTAGGGGTGGTCCAGCCCACAAGACGAAGACTTACGGTGCACGGTACTACTCGGCGTGTACCACAAGACATCAAGGGCGATATCCTGAAGATGCAACGAGATCTGTTAGGATATGCTTGATCCTGTGGTTCCTATAACCTATTATTACTTACCTATTATCTCCTAGATCTAACCGACATGTAACCCTACCCCTGGCTATATAAGGCGGGTAGGGGACCCCCTCAAAACACATGCAACATCATACGACAGCCAATACAAACCAACAGACCTGTCTAACTCTTATGTCTCTATTGCCTTCTTATTCTTGATTACGTGCACCTCTGCCAATCAATCTACCTTCGTGGGATACCCCTCGGAGGACTGCTGATGATATTCTATTGATAGTGGCACACCTTGAGTTGGCCATAGTCTTCATTAGTTTGGTGCCTAGGCCTCTCTTGAAACTTTCTATTTTCTTCTCCTCCATGTTGACAAACTCTAGGGCATATCTAGAAAGATTGTTGAAGGCATGCATGTACTCGGTAAGGGTTTTGGTCCCTTGAGTAAGCCCCGGGGGAATGTGATGTCCCCTAAAGGCTAACTTGAACTGTTCCCAGGTGACCTGTGCATTTGCAGATAGAGAAGATAAGAAATGGGTCCACCATATCCCTGTCGGTCCCTACAGTTGATGAGACGCATACTCGGCCTTCTGATGCTTCGTTACTGTCGATGCGGGACCCACGGGATACCCCGCAAGGAAGGGAGAAGATCTAGTCTAACTAGGATTCTTCCCATGTACTCTTAGTAGTAGTATTATTCTGTAATCCTACTAGGAACTCTCATTGTAAACCGACTAGGACTCTGGCCTCCTGACTATATAAAGGAGGGTAGGGTTCCTGGAGACAGGACACTTTTGACAACCAATCCAATGCAAAGGCTAACGCTGACTAGACGTAGGGCTATTACTCGATCATGGTCGAGGGTCCGAACCAGGATAAATCGACTATCTCTTGCGTTAACCGTCGAGTTATGCATACACTGAAGCCCGAACAAACTGCCCCGGGTACCCCTGTGGTAGGCTATCGGTGGTGAAACATCGACAGCTGGCGCGCCAGGATCAACCTTCATATTCGGTTCATGGATCTACGAGGCAGACGACAATGGCAAGCTCCGAAGCCGTCTCCTCGAAGTTTTGGATCACCATGAAGACCTTTCTATTTCAGCGACTACGACAGATCAACTCACCGGAAGATTCGCGCAGCTCGTGATGTCCGATCCAACTCAGATTTCACGGCTTTGCGCATCCGATTCAAACTCAGGCTCCACATTTGAGATGAAGTCATATCCGAGTTCTTTCGAGAAACCGAGTTCTTTTCCGGTGGGGCTCCAGAACGCGGCCTCAGCCTATCAAGGATTCAACTCGAAAAACATTCAGAGTTCTCTTGAGAGTAGTCTGAGTTCTTTTCCAGTGGGACTCCAGAACATGGCCTCGGCCTATCAAGAATACAACTCAGAGTACACTCAGAGTCTTTTCAAGAAGTTGGGTCCTTTTCCATTCGGACTCCACAACATGGCAACATCTTATCAGGCATGACCCGAAGTATCCCTCGATCCGGTGCTTAGAATGCCACTGAAAGGAGCTCAGGAAGGTCTCATACTAACTATAACATCTCAAGACTGCATCGTCCACTGGCCAGGTTCTGTTCCTGAGGATAGTGGTACCCGACTAGTCGGCACGATGACAACAACAATTCTACCTTACCAAGAAGGAGACTCAATCTGCGACCTTGAAGCCTCTACTAAAGTTATCAACAACTCCGACAGTGTGGAAACTGACGCCGATAATAGAACAATTCACGCACGAGAAGTATTCATGGTTCGCCGTCCTCAATCACCATTGGTTCCCCCAGAAGCACCCGACATCAGATCATCGGATGAATCTGAGTCCAACATATCACGCTTTACCCAGGGGCACGATGGTGAAACCAAGAATCAGAAGCAAGCCAGAGAAAGAAAAAACAGATTGAAAGAAGGATGCCAATGCCGTGCTAGGCAGCGCAAGGAAGCTTGGATCAGATATGAGTCAGATCTGGCTGAGTACAATAGAAGAAAATCAGAACGAGAAGTCGAAGAAAGACGCGTGGTGAATACACCCTACAATAGGATCCGAGAAGCACTAGAAGAACTCAGAGCGACATCGCATCCCAGCAAAAAACAGGAACAGCTCCAGGACCTTCTCTAGACAGCAGCCCTAAGGACGCACGATGGAAGGACCTGCTCAAGACTACCTTTAAGGTCAACATGTCATAGGAAGGAAGATCAAAATCAAAGGAAGTCCGCTTTCAAGAGACTTGGACCAAGTGGAAGTCATAACAGAGAAAGTAGAAGGGACCACAGTCAAAACTACCGAGTTGAGCAACCAAGAAAGATCAGAAGCGAAGCACCCATTCAGATAGCCCCGCAGAACTACTCTCACCAAAACAACAGTTGGCTGGAAGGAGGTGCTGAATCAGAATACAAAGAAGCCGAAACGCACGATAGATTCCCCTGTTTTGCAAATAGACTTGCCTCAATACGACTACCTCACAAGTTCAAGCCGTCCAACCACTCTAAATATAATGGCAAGACCGAACCAAAGCAGTGGCTCAAGATTTACTCGCAATCGATTGAACTAGCCGGAGGAGATGACAATATCAAGACCTTGTTCTTTCCCATGGCCCTAGAAACCATGCCCCTCCAATGGTTTGACAAATTGAATCCAGGGTCAATTAGAAATTGGGAGGACTTGCAAAGAGTTTTCTACGAAAATTTCACGGGTATCATTACGCACCCCATCACCCACACAGAATTAAAAGGACTCAAGCAGAAAGGGGGCGAAAGTATCAGAAATTACTATCGATGATTTGGCAAACTACATGCTCAAGTACATGACATCACTGAACGAGAAGTAATCGAGGCTTTCTCTCACGGAATCATGGCTAGGTGGCAATTTCAGGACTTCTGCAAAGAAAACCCGAGAAACAATGAAGAATTTAGACACACAGTAGAAAAGATGATTACTGCAGAGGAGAAGACACGAGAAAGGTTCCCGGATAGAAACGACCGAGGCAACCCGGACAAGCAAAATCATCGAAACATCAGACATCAGGAAAGAAAACATGGACCAGACAACACCGTAGCGGTGGCTGACAAATCAAGTTTTCCAAACCCAGAAGGTATGACGACATTGAAAACATGCATTGCATCTTGCACCCTAAAGGAAATCACACCATCGGAAATTGCTACACCTTCAATGATTGATACACAAGAAAAGATAGTAAGGGGAACACTAAAGAAGACAATCAGAAAAAAGATGAAGACAACCACGAAGACAAGGGATTCCAAAAATCTATGGGGACAGTAGCAGTGATCTTCGCTGGGGCCCCAGATTCCAGAAGCAAACATTAAGAAAAGCTAGCTCTACGAACCATCATGGCAGCAGAACCGGCTACTCCAAGATATCTCAATTGGTCATAGTATCCAATCTAGTTTTCAAGAGAAGACCAATGGACTAGCGTAGGAAACACAGGCCATTACCCACTGGTTCTAGATCCAACTATCGCTGGTATGACTGTCACAAAAGTATTAATCAATGGGGGAGCTGGACTCAACATCATTTTTTAAGAAACCCTAAGGAAGATGGGACTACAACTTGCCGGGATGATTACACCAACGAGCATCCCTTTTTATGGCATAGTACCCAGCAAGGCAACCATGCCACTTGGACAAATCACTCTATCGGTTACTTTTGGAACTCCCTCAAACTACCGTACAGAGTTCATCAAGTTTGAAGTTGCAGACTTCGATTCATCATATCACGCAATCCTTGGGCACCCAGCACTAGCAAAATTCATGGCGATACCGCATTATCGGTACCTATTGCTTAAGATGCCAGGGCCTAACGGCGTCCTTTCCCTTCGAGGTGATTTGAAGCGTGCTTTTGACTACAATGTTCAGGCAATCCAAATTGCAGCCAAAGCACAAGCCACCAATGGTAGAAAAGAAATAGCCACTATTGCCGCAGAAATGAGCCCAGAAGAACTAGAGATACCGGCTAAAAAGCCCAGCATCCTCGCACCACCAAAACAAGCCGACGTCAAGCAAATCGACCTAGGCACCGGTGATCCCTCCAAAACGGCAACCATCAGCGCCCACCTCTCAGCAAAATAGGAACTCATGCTCACCAACTTTCTTCGAGACAACAAAGATATCATGGCTTGGAAGCCGACCGACATGCTAGGTGTCCCAAGAGAGTTGGTTGAGCACATAATCGATATCAATGAAGGCTCCAAACCTGTGAAGCAACGGCTATGATGATTCTCACCCGACAAGAAGGCAGCAATTAAAAAAGAAATCACAAAGCTAATGGCAGCCGGATTCATCAGAGAAATCCTTCATCCAGATTGGCTAGCAAACCCAATTCTAGTACAAAAAAAGAATACGGACGAGTGGCGCATGTGCGTCGACTACACAAATCTCAACAAACACTGCCCGAAAGATCCATTCGGGCTACCACGCATTGATCAGATAGTTGATTGAATAGCAGGATCTGCCCTATTATCCTTTCTTGATTGCTATTCAGGATATCACCAGATCGCATTAAGGGAACAAGACCAGAGCAAGACATCTTTCATCACTCCGTTCGGTGCCTACTGCTACAAGACCATGTCGTTTGGACTCAAGAATGCTGGTGCCACTTAACAAAGAGCTATCTAAATGTGCCTTGGTGAACAGATCGGCGAAAACGTAGAGGCATACATGGATGACGTAGTAGTAAAAACAAAGAGCCCGGACACACTAATTGAAGACTTAAAGCAAACCTTCAAAAACCTAAAAAGGTGGAGGTGGAAATTGAACCCAAACAAGTGTGTATTCAGAGTTCCTTCAGGACAACTACTCAGATTCTTGGTCAGTCATCGTGGAATCGAAGCCAGCGCCAAGCAAATTCGAGCCATAATAGAGATGGGCCCTCCTCGAAGTGTCAAAGATGTGCAGAAACTAACAGGCTGCATGGCGGCCCTCAATCGTTTCATATCAAGGCTCGGTGAAAAAGGGTTACCTTTCTTTAAACTACTAAAGAAGATAGACAAGTTCGAGTGGACAGAAGAAGCCAACGAAGCTTTCAAAAAACTTAAGGCATACCTCACCTCCTCACCCGTTCTCACACCTCCAAAGAAATATGAATACATGATGTTGTACATTGCGGCAACTTCTACTATGATCAGCACAATGATAGTCATAGAAAGAGAAGAAGAAGGGCGCGTATATAAAGTATAACACCCCGTATACTACATCAGCGAAGTACTGTTAGAATCAAAAATCCGGTACCCGCACGTGCAAAAACTACTCTATGCCCTCCTGATCACTTCACGCAAGCTTCGCCACTATTTTGAAAGCCACAAGATTACTGTGGTGACAGATTTCCCACTCGGAGACATCCTACACAATAGAGACGCAACAGGACGCATATCTAAGTGGGCAGTTGAACTTGGTGCTCTCAATATCGATTTCAACCCACGGAAGGCAATTAAATCTCAAGCCCTTGCCGATTTTGTTGCCGAGTGGACAGAAATTCAACAACCTATGTCAAATACCATCCTTGACCATTGGAAGATGTACTTTGATGGATCACTCAAGCTAGGCAGAGCCGGTGCAGGTGTTCTCTTCATTTCTCCAGATGGAAAACAACTCAAATATGTCCTTCAGATATTATGGCAAGCTGCAAACAATGAAGCAGAATACGAAGCCCTCATCCACGGGCTCCGAGTAGCAATTACCCTCGGAATCAAGCGATTACTCGTATATGGCGATTCGGCAGTTGTCATCAACCAAGTCAACAAAGATTGGGACTACACCAAAGAAAACATGGGCGCTTACTGTGCTAAAATATGAAAACTCAAAAAACATTTTCAAGGATTAGAAATTCTACATGTCCCGCGCGACTCTAATATTGCAGCAGACGTCCTCGCCAAGCTTGGATTGGACAAGGCGAAGATCCCACCCGGCATATTCATAGAGGAGTTATCAGCTCCCTCTATCAAACAACCCGGTGAGATAACCCCTGAACTCCTAGCCAGAGGCACCCAGATTTTGGTAATCAACACCTCATGGACCCAGGTTTTTATTGATTATATCAAAGAGAATAAGTTGCCAGCAGATAAAGAGGAGGCTACCCGAGTTGTTCATAGAAGCAAGAACTACGTCCTAGTAGGGGACAAGCTCTACAGAAGAGCCGCATCATCAGGAGTACTCCTAAAATGTGTCTCATTTGAAAAAGGCAAAGAGATCTTAGACGAAATACACTCAGGTTGCTGTGGAAATCATGCCGCTTCAAGAACACTAGTCGGCAAAGCATTCCGCACTGGATTCTACTGGCCAACCGCTTTGAAAGACGTAGAAGAACTTGTTAGAAAATGCAAAGGTTGTCAAATGTTCGCAAGACAAGCTCATGTGCTAGCTCACAATCTCATCTGCATCCCACCCGCTTGGCCTTTCTCCTGCTGGGGGCTGGATCAAGTAGGACCTCTCAAGAAAGCAAAGGGCGGTTTCGAGTACATCTTTGTAGCAATTGACAAGTTCACCAAGTGGATTGAATACAAACCACTCGCAAAATACAGCGCAGCCAAAGCAGTCGAGTTCATCCAAGACATTATGCACCGCTTCAGCATGCCCAATCGAATCATCAGATTTGGGTTCTCCTTCACACTCTGAGAATTCCAAAGTTGAGCATGGATTGCGGCTTCGCATAGATTACGCATCGATCGCACATCCGAAGCCAGCAGACGACAGTAGAAAGGGCTAATGGACTCATACTAGCCGATTAAAACAAAGATTGTATGAAGAACTAGTGGACTATGGATCCAAATGGATTGAAGAATTACCCAAAGTAGTATGGGGCTACAAACTCAAAAAGCGAGCCACCGGATACTCACCTTTCTTCCTAGTTTATGGATCAGAAGTCGTACTACCTGCCGACTTGATATGGACGTCACCAAGGATAGAACAATATGACGAAGGAGAAGCAGAACACACCTGAAGATTAGAACTCGACAAGTATATGTCACGCAGAACCGACCAATTTATAAGAGTACAAGTCACGAAAACAATCGTGAAAAACGATCAAATTCTCGAACTTGCGCCCATATAAACCCGGTAGTCAAGCCCTGAAATCACGACGGATTTCAAACCAACTTGCATACAACCAAGATCACGAGTAATTCAACATAAATATAAATGACGTTACAACATTTCGCAGACGTTCGCAAATAGATTACATCAACACGAGTCATCGTTATTACAAAATAAGTCTTGTAACATAGCGGAAGCAAATAGTTTAACTCACACACACGAGTTCAATACCGATACCAGATTCATTTGATCACATCCCACAAAAGCATTCAGATAAGATAACGAGAAGATCATGCCCGTGATCTAGTCTTCGTCACCGTAAAGGGTGGAGACAATACTTACAGAATCCACGATAGAGAAGGTCATACGCAACAAGAGGGAATAAACCACGAGTGCGGGGAATGTACTCAGCTAGACTTACCCGACGGAAACCAAAATAAAAGACACCAAGGATCATGCATAGCTTTATTTTGTGGATCTGGCCGACACTTTCATTTGCGAGAAAAGCATATGTAATCTTGATTAACCTTTATCCCGAACTAGCAAAGTGACTTTAAGCCATTAACCTGTCATCTATATTAGCTTTTTGTACTAATCAACCACTTGATTAATATGCAAACATTAATAACCATAGCAGGTATAATTCGGCAACATTATCATTATCATCATCATTATCCATTTAACCATATCGTTAAATTAATTGAATCTACGTTGTTGCATTTGCTCAAGTCAAGTTCTCACTATCCGGGAGAGACGGCGATTCGAATCGATTCCTATCCGGTGGAGGGTATTCCTAACACAAACCCCGCTTCCCCGTCAGTGGTCGCAAACAAGTCACCTTTGGTACAACTCGGAGAAAAGTAACAGAAAAGACGCGGTCCGGCCGCTCTGCATTCTCGAGAGAACCACTCTGCCAGAAGTACAGGATCTCAAACCCCGACTCCCCTTGGACTTATGCCAATGGCTCTCCGCACATCCTTACTACCTCCGAATGCATCCAACCCCCACGGTTCCTCGGCCCGAGTTGAGCTACTCGGCCGTGGTCGGAACGACTTATCCGCCAGACTAAGTGTTAGGCTGCGTTCAACATGACATGAGGACGTCTAAATGATCGGTCCTTAAGCGATACTGACGGAGTCACTATGTTCAAACCTACACAAGACTCCGCCCGGTCTTAATTCATTATTCACATGGTTCTTTTCCACGATAGCAAATATAGCCAACCGTGATCCACCTCATCCTAAATCTCGCAGTGTGGTGAAATCACCGACTTCTACCGCACTAAGCATGGCTAAGCATTTAACCCGTTCTGAACTTAAATAGGATTCCAGGCGATATCACGGACAAGGAGGGATATATAATGCAGCAATTGGTTCCAACCAATTCCTATACTTAATGCATCATCAACAATAAAGATACTCAATATATTTGTAAAGACATGGGAGACTTATAATGCTCGGGGCTTGCCTTTTTCAGAAAGAGGAAGGTGGTGATCAGGGCACTCGGGCAACTCCTCGGCGACGGCTGCTTCTTCGACTTCCTGCACCTCGGGCTCCTCCTCCTGGTTGGCTCCCTCGAACTCCAGCAACGTCACTCCCTCCGGCACACCTATTGCATGAATGCGCAAGATAAATATCATGGATGCATATGTACGAATGTCGGGGATGCTCGGGAATGCACATGTTATTTGTAGTTTGCATATTTCAACTTAAGCCCTATTCAAATCACTTTACTTACCAAGTTTATACAACCTAATGTATAATTGCTCATCTTCAGTTAATGACCTAGCACCTGCACCTAAGCATATTCTCAAGTTAGGCTAACCCCCAAACAATTAACGATTACGTTGCAACACATTCAATCAAGCATTTGTATTTCAGCAAATGAAGACTATATATATATCGGTACATTAAACTAGCCATAACTGGAGATGTATAATTCCAAATGACATGAAACAAGACAATCTGGAAAGCTTATGAAATTGTCTACAATTCATTTTAGACCTCAAAGCATGATTCAAACCTTTACCAGGTCGAATTCATCAATCAACAGAAGTCTATCCACACAAGGCAGAGAATCAGCAACAACTGCAACCTAACTTTAAACAGCTGTAGTTTCTAAACTACTGGGCCAAATGCCCTCAAATTTTGACAGGAGCTAGATACATAAGTTACCTACAACTTTTGTATTCAACACAAGCACAGAAAACCACATTATCATGGGGAACTTTCCAAAGTCCCCAGATCTGTCAGAGGGACATAATGCCAACAAATAATTAGCAACTTATGATGTAAACATATAATTAGACAAAACCAACTTTACTATCTTATCACACATATCCTAAGAACACCAGAAAGTAGGATGTCCATTACCAAAACATTTCTTTTAATACCTTTCTTAATTTATTTAATTAATTAGGGAAATAGTAAACCTATATGAAAACTGCCCCATTAATTCTACAAAATTACAGTAGACACTACATACTCTAAGTAGACTACCATAAAAATTTCACACCATTTGAGCAAGTATAAAAGCCTACACAAAAATGACAAGGCATAATGGCTTAAAATGGCATAATTAGGAAACCCTAATGAAAAGTGTCAAGCAACAGATTTCATATTTTTCCTTGCATTCTTAAGGTACTGGGATACTCTCCAACAAATTTCATAGTCAATGGATTCATAAATAAATTACTAAAATTCCCACAAGAATCATCCAATGATAAAAGGAAAATCTATAACTCAAAAACTACACATGCAATGACTCTCAAATTTTAACCAGAGCTTCTACTAAGCAATACTAGCTTACCCACAAAATTTCACAATTTTTGGATCACAGAAACTCAAGATATGATTTAAACAAGTTTGCATGCACTCAAAACACTTTTAAAGTTCCTATTTAATTCATCCAAAATTTCTACACAATGTGCTCAAGATATATTTTTCTTAAATACTAGACCTAACTGTGAGTCTAACAAAATTGGAATCACTCAATTTGGATCTACCAATTAGGAGTTACAAAAATCACAAATCGGCATTCAAAACTGTCTTTTTGAGCTAGCTTCTGGGGTCGACTCACTTACAACCGGGACCCACTGGTCAGGGACCCCACCTGTCAGAGAAACCGAAAGCGGGGGACGACGCGGGACGGTGCGGAAGCAGGCAGCGCTAGCTTCGCCGTGGCGTGAACTCCGGCGAGGCCAATGACCTGGCGTGCTCCTAGAGATGATACGCACCTACCTATACCTTTTTCCCAACCGCTACCATGCTCTAGCTATGACGGCGTCGACAATGGCGGACGGGCGGCAAGGTCGCTCTGACACCGGCGTGACAGCGAGCCCCCATTGCCCCACCCAAGCTCGGCACGAGCTTCACAGTGTCACCGGAGCTAGAGAGGTAGGAAGCAGAGGGTGGGAAGAACCCTAGCTAGCATGACCACGGCGAGGTCCAACTCCGCGAGCCTCGGACGGGCGGCAGAAGCGACCAAGCGGCCATACCAAACGTCGAAGCGGCTGCTGGAGATGACGACGAGATAGAGGAGCTCAAGGCCGAGCTATGAGCGAGATAGAGCGAGGTGAGACACGACGGCGAAAGCGCTTGAGAGCTCGTCCGGAACCAACGGCGGCAATGGAGCTCCGGCGGGGAAGGAGAATGTGGCCTCACCCTTGACTCAGCGATACAACGGCGAGGTGGACGAGCACACGAGGCTATGGTGGAGCTTTGGGTGGTTCGAATCGGCGAGAGACGCGACGACGACGAGACGCGAGCTCGGCGTGGCATGATGGCGATGGCGTCGCCTCGATCCGCCTCGGCTTGCACGGTGAAGAAGAGGAAATGGAAGTGGAGTGAGCTGGTGGCGTCGTCCATTTCACTCCGCCCGGCACACGGCGGTGGTCAGGCCAATTCGCTGCAGCGTGGCGGCCACGCTGGCAAATCCTCTATCGCTGGTCGGCCATGACCGGTCGGTCAGAACGGCCATCAGGCCTGATGAAGCCGAGTGACAGGCGATATTTGGTGGTGATTAACTTCTAAACCGTGATGATCTAGCTCAAGAGGTAATTAACAAAGATGGAGATCTACATGTGGTCTACAACTTTCACAATTGGAGCTCGAGCTGGTTCGGCTTGGTTTGCAGGCTACAGAGCTCTCAACTATGGTACATGAAACTGAAATTGCACTTAGGACTTAGAAATAATTTCAAGTGTTGAATCCACCTTCAAAGCTGACTTGTGGGACCTTTTTGGGCATGTTGTGCACATTTTCACGAGTTGGTCACAAAATAACTTTTGTTCCACATATAATCCTCTACAACTTTTCTTTAGGTTGCTCAGACATGCAAACATCCTAAGCTACACTTTTAAACAGTCAAACCACAGGAGCTCTAGGGGTCCAAAATTGGTCAACCATGACTTGGAAACCTAATTAGGCAAAATGATCAACATGAACATTGTTCCTAATAACATTCTAAGTATAACTAAGTTACTTACAAGCATTTCTAGCCACACCATGCATTGGTCACACAAGAATCAATCAAGGTATACACTGAAACGATGAAAAACACAAGGAATGTTGCAATTGTTTCATAGTCATGTTTCACATATTTCATGATCTTGTTGCATCGTATTAACTAATCTTGTTTCACTAAGTGAGTGGCACAGGTTGCACTTAAGTGTTGGACACTTTACATTTCATAAAGAAACAATACACAGGAAATACACAACATGTTGCAATGTTTCGAAATCATGTTTTATGTGATATAAGTTCAAGAATGGATGCATGATGCTCATGTTCATGAAATGTAGTGCAAATGTGGAAGCCAAACACCTGGGGTGTTACAGCCCTCCCCCCTTATAAAAATCTCGTCCCGAGATTTGAAAAGCGTACCATTGTTGATAGAACTCCTTATAACCATCCCTCAAATAATCTTCCCTTTCCCACGTTGCATCGCGTTCACTACCCTGATTACTCCACATGACTTTGTAGAACTTGACCACCCGACTCCTAGTCACTCGCTCACGAGTGTCAATCACTCGAACCGGCTTTTCTTCAAAAGTCAAATCAGATTCTAACGCGATATCCCCCAGTGGAACACGCTCTTCAGGGACACGAAGACATTTCTTCAACTGTGATACGTGAAAGACGTTGAAGATAGCACTCATCTCAGGGGGTAATTGAATCTTGTATGCTACCTTTCCACTTTGTCCAATGATTTGAAATGGGCCGACATATCTCGGCGCAAGCTTTCGCTTCACACCGAAGCGTTGGACACTTTTCATAGGTGAAACCTTCAGATAAACGAAGTCTCCAACCCGAACTCAATAGGTTTTCTCGCCGATCAAGATAACTTTTACGCCTAGCTTGTCTGCGCGCCATGTGAGTTTGGATAGTACGGACTTGTTCTTGACTTCTTGAACAAAATCAATTCCATAATATCTCCTTTCACCGGCTTCTACCCAGTTCAACGGGTTCTACACTTCCGCCATACAAAGCTTCAAGCGGTGCCATCTTGATGCTTTCTTGATAACTATTATTGTACGAGAATTCAGCTAGGGGCAACCATTTTCCCATGAACCCTTATTTGAGATGACACAGGCTCTCAACATATCTTCTAAGATTTGATTCACCCGCTCAGTTTGTCCATTGGTTTGCGGATGATAGGCAGAACTTCTTACTAGCTTAGTTCCTAATAATCCATGTAAGTGCTCCCAAAAGCGAGCAGTGAACTGTGGTCCTCTATCAGATACAATAGTACGAGGGATTCCATGAAGACGGACTATCTGATTGAAGTACAACTCAGCATAATCGATCGGACGGAAATCAATGCGGACGGGGAATGAAGTGTGCTGAGACTTAGTCGACGGTCTACAATCACCCAAATAGAGTTAAAATTCCTCCGAGTAGTAGGGAGTCCAACAATAAAATCCATACTTATCTCCTCCCATTTCCAACACTGGAATAGATAGTGGTTGAAGTAATCCGCCCTTCATGTGTACGACTTTAACTCGACAACAAGTGTCACACCTAGCCACATAAGCGGCTATCTCCTTCTTCATTTTAGTCCACCAATAACGAGGCTTCAAATCATGATACATTTTACTACTGCCCGGATGAATAGATAATTTAGAGGAATGTGCTTGAGATATGATTTGATCTCTAAGCTCTCTATCCTTCGGAACCACTAACCTATCCTTGAACCATAACACGTCATTTTCATCTACCCGAAAATGTTTGGTTTCTTGTTCTTTCATCTTGCGCTTGAGCGTGGAATACACTGGATCGGTCTTTTGTAGCTCAATAATTCTACTTTGCAGTACAAGCAGCGGTGATGTTGTGAAGGATTTGCAGGATGCATGAGCCGTGACAAATGACAATCACCTTCAATCAAAGAGTGACAAACGATTTCTGCTCAAGGCATCTGCAGAACGACGTTTGCCTTGCCGGGATGATAGTGCACTTGGAGATTATAATCCTTGATCAACTCGAGCCATCTTCGTTGACGCATATTCAACTCGGGTTGAGTGAAGATGTACTTAAGACTTTTGTGATCGGTGTAGATGTTGCACACATTACCAAGCAAATAATGTCTCCGGGCTTTCAAAGCATGAACAATGCGCAATGAGTTCTAAGTCATGCGTAGGATAATTCACCTCATGCTTCCGAAGTTGGCGAGAGGTATAAGCAATGACCCTACCCTCCCGCATAAGAACACCTCCTAAGCCAATGCACGATGCATCACAATACACATCAAAAGGTTTCTCAATATCCGGTTGTGCCAAAACCGGAGCCGATGTTAGAAGAGTTCGCAGGTATGGAAAGCCGCATCACACTCGTGGAGTCGGACAAACTTCATGTCTTTTTGCAAGCAAGCGAGTCATAGGCTTGGCGATTTTAGAGAAATCCGGGATGAAGCGGCGATAATAGCCCGCCAAACCCGAAAACTCCGAACCTCATGCACCGAAAGTGGGAGCCTTCCAGATCTAACACTTCTTGCACCTTGGTGGGATCCACCATAATTCCACCATCGGACAACACATGCCCGAGAAATGGTACTTTTTACGAAGCCAAAATTCACATTTGCTAAACTTTGCATAAAGCTTGTGTTCACGCAGTCTAGTGAGAACCACTGCAAATGTTCAACATGATCTTCTTCATTCTCGAGAATAGACCAAGATATCATCTATAAATACCACCACAAATTTGTCCAACTCGAGGCATAAACACCGAATTCATTAGATACATGAAAATGCGGGGCATTGGTCAATCCAAACGACATAACCAGATACTCTCATGCAGACCATATCTTGTAGAGAATGCGGTTTTGAGACATCCTCGGGCGAATTTTGATTTGATGATAACCGGACCTCAAATCAATCTTGGAAAAGACTTTTGCTTTAGACAATGATCAAACAAGATGTCTATCCGTGGGCGAGGGTACTTGTTCTTAATTGTGACTGCATTCAAAGGCCTATAATCTACACACATGCGTAGTGGTGATTGATCCTTCTTCTTCACAAAGATAGCTGGGACCCCCCCAGGCGATGAACTAGGATGGATAAGGCCTTTCAGAGAAGTTCACTTAACTCGGATCTTAAGTTCAGCTAGTTCATTGGGAGGCATTCTATAAGGTCTTCTAGATATGGGTTTGTGCTGGTAGCAACTCTATCTTGAACTCTACGTCCCGATCCGGAGGTAATCCAGGCAAATCCTCGGGAAAACATCCGGAAAGTCACACACTACCGGGATATTTGCCATAGCCTTTGCTTGCACCGCATTAGCTGCACAAGAAAGATTGATGTCCCTAGGTAGTTGCACCAGAAAACCTTCACGATTCTTTGGGATCTCGAGCATGACTACTCTAGTCGATGTATCAATAAGCACCCGTGCTTGCTCATCCAATTCATTCCCAATATCACATCGATACCCAGCCCGGTAAAACTACCGGATCAACTTGATAACTTCGTCCCTCTATCTCAAGTTGTACGCCCCTACTACTGAGCTTGGTGGGGATGGTACCTTTGGCAGCCCTAATACAATAACCCTCACCCTCAACAAAGTGTATGTTTTCTGCACAAACTTGGATGCAAATGCGGGACTAATAAAAGAATGTGAAGCACCGAATCAAATAGTACAAGCTGCAAGGGGTGTTGATCAACGTAAACTTTACCGACGGTGTTGCCTCCCCGAAGGAATATCGGCAACATTTGTATAGTTCACCTGGCCACCTTGATTGAAATTCTTCTTAGGGTAAGGACACTTCCTCGCCCAGTGGCCGGTCTTGTTGCAATTCCAAGATGGCATATTGCTTGGCGGAACATTGGAGCTTCCTTGACTGGTAGTGCCCTTTGGAAGAGCAACCAAGTAAAAGCCTTGCGAAATCCGGTCCTCCCTGGATTCTTCTTCTCCGTGGTGGCGAAACTTAGTGGTCGATTTGGTGGGACGGAATGGAGCCTTATGTGTGACGGGAGCCTTGGATTGTGAGGCACTCGCCTCATAGGCCCTTTTACGACTCTTTGAAGCAGCATACACAGCATTATTGTTCTCTTGGGCTAGAGCATCACTAACAAACTCATTGAAATGCGCACACTTGCAATTTCCCATGGTCTTCATAAGTTTGGGACTCAGTCCCCGCTTGAAACTGCATGATTTTCTTGGCATCGGTGTCCACAAACTCCGTAGCGTACCTTGCAAGGTTATTGAAAGCCTGCAGGTATTCGTTCAAGCTCTTGTTCCCTTGGGTTAACTTCATAAACTCTGTATGCTTGATCGCCATGAGACCAGGAGGAATATAATTTCCCCTGAAAGCAGACTTGAACTGATCCCAAGTAATTTGGGCATTAGCGGGCATAGTGGACCGATGATGGCTCCACCAAATACCAGCTGGCCCATACAACTGGTGAGATGCGTACTCTCGATCTTGACACCTCGGTCAAAAGCAAGGAACGGAACTACGCTCGAGAGTATTCAACCACTCATCCGCTTGCAGAGGCTCCTCGCCCTCCTTGAAGATCGGGGTTTCGTGTCAAGGAAAGCCTTGAAATCCTTGTATTGATTTGGTTACGGTCCTTGACGGACATTCCGATCCTCACGGTTTGCCATCTGGCGCATAGCCTCGGCTAGCATCTTGGCGACTTTCAACGATCATGTCTGCATTAGCTCAGCTGGTGGTGGGTGGGTGGTGGTGGAGGAGGTGTTTGCTCCTCATCTCCATGGTTACGATCATGACGAAGATTGTAAGCCATCGCAAAATGTATAGCCAATGAGCAGCGATGATGTGGAAATGTGTAGATGAATTGTATAATTATGCCACACCGACTCCAATGGAGGAAATGAACTTATACTATCACAGAGGCACAATCATTCATCCAATCACACAACTTCTCAAGCGCATCAATTGACACATTAAGGCGATGAACTTAACCAAGCAATGAGATAGATAGCCCCGCATGACGGAACTTGGCAAAGGCTCAAATATGCGGAGCATAACATGTTCAATAGGTTACATCAAAGCGAGGGTTCCAAAGCGATGACAAAGATAACTTAAGGTTCGATATTACATCCCAACGATTAACTTATTACAAAGCTACTCGTTCATGCCTGAGGATCAACAAAAGACTAGCTCCAGCGTATTAGCTAAGTAGTAAGCTAACTACGCATCGTCCTCGGAGTCAGTGTCGAAGATCTCTCCTCCATCTTCATCACTAGCAGGCTCTAACTCCTCATCTTCCTCCTCGTCATGTGGAACGTTTTCAGGTCCATTAATCTCAACGTCATCACCTTGACCATGATGACACCGAACCCATCTCATCCTCCTCGGTGGGCGGAGAGGGTGAAGGCGATTGTGTAACAGGTGAACCTCCTCATGAAGATTGTCATTGTACCCTTCGCTGCCGCCAACTGCTGCTGCTCGAGTTCTACTGTCGCGCTCTCAAGACATTCTCCTCGTGCAGGCTTCATTCCGTTGGTTCACATGTGAACCAACATACGCCACCGATTGCGGTGAGCAAGCTGTCAACCTCTGAACCTCCAGGTTCTCTTGATCCCGTTCTGCGTGACTTGCTCCAAGCTGCTGAGCTGCAGATCCTCTCGGCTGATCACCGGGCTAGCTCGCCCTCGGCCTTTCCTCCTCGGTAGGCTCGGGGCCAGGGCTCACGAGGAGCTAAAGCGGTGACGAGGTGCCCTGCCTCCAGCCGGACTTATGAAGCGGTGCGTTTAAATGGCGCCATGTAGCAAAAGTTACAACGTAAGGGGGAATCATTTAGGGATCTGAAATTTAATTATTCGAGACCATCAATTTTAAAGGAGGAGAATGCAAGAAATGCCATGTATGATTGAACATGATGCATGCACGATCCGTACGTCCTCACAAACCTAACTAAAATTTAAAGGCTAGCGAAATATCTACGGTGGCATACATCGTTCTCTCGTATCACGGTAGCTAGTCGATCTACAACGATACGTTGTCGGTGTGTACTGAGAAAATTTCATTTCAGCCCGATAATTCCCAAAAAAGGCATAAAAGCAAGCATTAAACTAAATACTTTCATACATACATCCCCGGATGTATATACTCTAATATCTGACTACCCAACAGAGATACCCACAATTAAGTACTCTCATAGATACATGATTAAACATGTAGGTATCACGAGCAACCACAACTACTCTCCCTAGACCGGCGGTTGGGACGGTCATGCTCTCACAACTCACCCTTACACAGGCGAGAGGCAAATGATCCAAACATTACCATTCAAGCGAATGGCACCCATGCAATAACACGCCGCATGGACAACGAAAATAGAAACAATCATTTCCCAAAGTTAGTAATTATATAAGCCACCTAAAATCCTTAAGTGGGCTACAAAGGATGTGATCTTTGGTACACTATAAAATTTCAGATTTTTGAACACTTACATATAACTATAAGTTATAAACCAGTTTTCGCAACAAAAGCTTTTGTTTTTAAATACCCGTATGACATGTTTAATGTTGAATCTAGCTCGATGCCGGTGTCACAGAACCGACCAATTTATAAGAGTACAAATACGAAAACAATCGTGAAAACGATCAAATTCTCGAACTTGCGCCCATATAAACCCAGTAGTCAACTGAAATCACGACGGATTTCAAACCAACTTGCATACAACCAAGATCACGATAATTCAACATAACATATAAATACGTTACAACATTTCGCAGACGTTCGCAAATAGATTACATCAACACAGAGTCATCGTTATTACAAAACAAGTCTTGTAACATAGCGGAAGCAAATAGTTTAACTCACACACACGAGTTCAATACCAGTACCAGTTCGCTGATCACATCCCACAAAAGCATTGAGATAAGATAATGAGAAGATCATGCCCGTGATCTAGTCTTCGTCACCCACGGTGGAGACAATACTACAGAATCCCACGATAGAGAAGGTCATACGCAACAAGAGGGAATAAACCACGAGTGCTGGGGAATGTACTCAGCTAGACTTACCCGACGGAAACCAAAATAAAAGACACCAAGGATCATGCATAGCTTTATTTTGTGGATCTGGGTGACACTTTCATTTGCGAGAAAAGCATATGTAATCTTGATTAACCTTTATCCTGAACTAGCGGTGACTTTAAGCCATTAACACATCATCTATATTAGCACTTTTGTACTAATCAACCACTTGATTAATATGCAAACATTAATAACCATAGCAGGTATAATTCTCGGCAACATTATCATTATCATCATCATTATCCATTTAACCATATCGTTAAATTAATTGAATCTACGTTGCCGCTGCTCAAGTCAAGTTCTCACTATCCGGGAGAGACGGCGATTCGAATCGATTCCTATCCAGCTGGAGGGTATTCCTAACACAAACCCTGCTTCCCCCGTCAGGGTCGCAAACAAGTCACCTTTGGTACAACTCAGGAGAAAAGTAACAGAAAAGACGCGGGTCCGGGCCGCCCTGCATTCTCAGAGAACCACTCTGCCAGGAAGTACAGGATCTCAAACCCTGACTCCCCTTGGACTTATGCCAATGGCTCTCCGCACATCCTTACTACCTCCGAATGCATCCAACCCCCCACGGTTCCGGCTGAGTTGAGCTACTCGGCCCATGTCGGAACGACTTATCCGGCCAGCTAAGTGTTAGGCTGCGTTCAACATGACATGAGGACGTACAGCGTATCGGTCCTTAAACGACACAGACGGAGTCACTATGTTCAAACCTACACAAGACTCCGCCCGGTCTTAATTCATTATTCACATGGTTCTTTTCCACGATAGCAAATATAGCCAACCGTGATCCACCTCATCCTAAATCTCGCAGGTGACAGGAAATCACCTGACTTCTACCGCACTAAGCATGGCTAAGCATTTAACCCGTTCCTGAACTTAAATAGGATTCCAGTGCGATATCTGGACAAGGAGGGATATATAATGCAGCAATTGGTTCCAACCAATTCCTATACTTAATGCATCATCAACAATAAAGATACTCAATATATTTGTAAAGACATGGGAGACTTATAATGCTCCGGGGCTTGCCTTTCGGAAGAAAGAGGAAGGTGGTGATCGGGGCACTCGGGCAACTCCTCGGCGGACGGCCGCTTCTTGACTTCACGCACCTCGGGCTCCTCCTCCTGGTTGGCTCCCTCGAACTCCAGCAACGTCACTCCCTCCGCACACCTATTGCATGAATGCGCAAGATAAATATCATGGATGCATATGTACGAATGTCGGGGATGCTCGGGGAATGCACATGTTATTTGTAGTTTGCATATTTCAACTTAAGCCCTATTCAAATCACTTTACTTACCAAGTTTATACAACCTAATGTATAATTGCTCATCTTCAGTTAATGACCTAGCACCTGCACCTAAGCATATTCTCAAGTTAGGCTAACCCCCAAACAATTAACGATTACGTTGCAACACATTCAATCAAGCATTTGTATTTCAGCAAATGAAGACTATATATATATCGGTACATTAAACTAGCCATAACTGGAGATGTATAATTCCAAATGACATGAAACAAGACAATCTGGAAAGCTTATGAAATTGTCTACAATTCATTTTTAGACCTCAAAGCATGATTCAAACCTTTACCAGGTCGAATTCATCAATCAACAGAAGTCTATCCACACAAGGCAGAGAATCAGCAACAACTGCAACCTAACTTTAAACAGCTGTAGTTTCTAAACTACTGGGCCAAATGCCCTCAAATTTTGACAGGAGCTAGATACATAAGTTACCTACAACTTTTGTATTCAACACAAGCACAGAAAACCACATTATCATGGGGAACTTTCCAAAGTCCCCAGATCTGTCCAGAGGGACATAATGCCAACAAATAATTAGCAACTTATGATGTAAACATATAATTAGACAAAAACCAACTTTACTATCTTATCACACATATCCTAAGAACACCAGAAAGTAGGATGTCCATTACCAAAACATTTCTTTTAATACCTTTCTTAATTTATTTAATTAATTAGGGGAAATAGTAAACCTATATGAAAACTGCCCCATTAATTCTACAAAAATTACAGTAGACACTACATACTCTAAGTAGACTACCATAAAAATTTCACACCATTTGAGCAAGTATAAAAGCCTACACAAAATGACAAGGCATAATGGCTTAAAATGGCATAATTAGGAAACCCTAATGAAAAGTGTCAAGCAACAGATTTCATATTTTTCCTTGCATTCTTAAGGTACTGGGATACTCTCCAACAAATTTCATAGTCAATGGATTCATAAATAAATTACTAAAATTCCCACAAGAATCATCCAATGATAAAAGGAAAATCTATAACTCAAAAACTACACATGCAATGACTCTCAAATTTTAACCAGAGCTTCTACTAAGCAATACTAGCTTACCCACAAAATTTCACAATTTTTGGATCACAGAAACTCAAGATATGATTTAAACAAGTTTGCATGCACTCAAAAACACTTTTAAAGTTCCTATTTAATTCATCCAAAATTTCTACACAATGTGCTCAAGATATATTTTTCTTAAATACTAGACCTAACTGTGAGTCTAACAAAATTGGAATCACTCAATTTGGATCTACCAATTAGGAGTTACAAAAATCACAAATCGGCATTCAAAACTGTCTTTTTGAGCTAGCTTTTGGTCGACTCACTTACAACCGGGACCCACTGGTGGGGACCCCACCTGTCAGTGAAACCAAAGCAGGGGACGACGGGACGGTGCGGAAGCGGCGCTAGCTCGCCGGGCGGCGTGAACTCAGGCGAGGCCAATGACCTGGCGTGCTCCTAGAGATGATACGCACCTACCTATACCTTTTTCCCCAACCGCTACCATGCTCTAGCTATGGCGTCGTCGACAATGGCGACGGCGGCAAGGTCATTGCTGACACCCGGCGACGGCGAGCCCCCATTGCCCCACCCAAGCTCGGTCACGAGCTTCACGGTGTCACCACGGAGCTAGAGAGGTAGGAAGAAGCAGAGGTGGGAAGAACCCTAGCTAGCATGACCACGGCGAGGTCCAACTCCGGTGAGCCTCGGGACGGCGGCGAAGCGACCAAGCGGCCATACCAAGCGTCGGCGGCTGCTTGCGGAGATGACGACGAGATAGAGGAGCTCAAGGCCGAGCTATGGCGAGATAGAGCGAGGTGAGACACGACGGCGAATGCAGGCGAGAGCTCGTCGGAACCAACGGCGGCAATGGAGCTCCGACGCGGGGAAGGAGAAATGTGGCCTCACCCTTGACTCACCGATACAACGGCGAGGTGGACGAGCACACAGAGGCTATGGTGGAGCTTTGGGTAGTTCGAATCGGCGGAGACGCGGCGACGACGAGACGCGAGCTCGGCGTGGCATGCGGTGGCGATGGCGTCGCCCTCGATCCGCCTCGGCTTGCACGGTGAAGAAGAGGAAATGGAAGTGGAGTGAGCTGGTGGCGTCGTCCATTTCACTCCGGCCAGCACACGGCGGCGCGGTCAGGCCAATTCGAAGCGTGGCGTGCGCGACCGCTGGCGGCAAATCTCTGTCAGCTGGTCGGCCATGACCGGTCGGTCGAGCGGCCATCGAGCTGATGAAGCCGGTGACAGGCGATATTTGGTGGTGATTAACTTCTAAACCGTGATGATCTAGCTCAAGAGGTAATTAACAAAGATGGAGATCTACATGTGGTCTACAACTTTCACAATTGGAGCTCGAGCTGGTTCGGCTTGGTTTGCAGGCTCTGAGCTCTCAACTATGGTACATGAACCTGAAATTGCACTTAGGACTTAGAAATAATTTCAAGTGTTGAATCCACCTTCACAACTGACTTGTGGGACCTTTTTGGGCATGTTGTGCACATTTTCACGAGTTGGTCACAAAATAACTTTTGTTCCACATATAATCCTCTACAACTTTTTCTTTAGGTTGCTCAGACATGCAAACATCCTAAGCTACACTTTTAAACAGTCAAACACGGGAGCTCTAGGGGTCCAAAATTGGTCAACCATGACTTGGAAACCTAATTAGGCAAAATGATCAACATGAACATTGTTCCTAATAACATTCTAAGTATAACTAAGTTACTTACAAGCATTTCTAGCCACACCATGCATTGGTCACACAAGAATCAATCAAGGTATACACTGAAACGATGAAAAACACAAGGAATGTTGCAATTGTTTCATAGTCATGTTTCACATATTTCATGATCTTGTTGCATCGTATTAACTAATCTTGTTTCACTAAGTGAGTGGCACAGGTTGCACTTAAGTGTTGGACACTTTACATTTCATAAAGAAACAATACACAGGAAATACACAACATGTTGCAATGTTTCGAAATCATGTTTTATGTGATATAAGTTCAAGAATGGATGCATGATGCTCATGTTCATGAAATGTAGTGCAAATGTGGAAGCCAAACACCTGGGGTGTTACAGTATAGAAGAAGTCAGAGTAAACGCTACCCTTCAATTAGCTAGATACCTCCAAGGTTTAAGACGCCACTACAACAAGAATACCCAACGTCGATCACTCCAAATCGGAGACCTAGTACTAAGAAGAATACAAAAAACTGACGGACGCCATAAACTACTCAGTCCATGGGAAGGTCCTTTTATTATCACAAAAGTCACCGGACCAGGCACGTACAAGTTGATTACTAAAGATGGAAAAGAAGTCAACAATACATGGCACATCAGCCAACTAAGAAGATTCTACGCATGAAAACAACTCAAGGAAGAATATATATACAACCCACAAGAGATCAACGTCCATGATCAATAAAGATGGTGTTCCTCGACAACATATGTATTATTATGGCTTATCAATGTTCATGATCAATAAAGATGGTTTTTTCGACAACATATGTCTTATTATGGCTTTCCCCGAGTTGTTTTCACTTAGCTTACCGGCCGAGAGCAAAAGAGCTGAAAAGATGCTTGAGCCCGCCGATGAGGGTAGCTAATAAGCTAACACCTGAACCAAAAAGCAAAATGGCTGAAATTATGCCTGAGCATACCGGCCGAGAGCAAAAGAGCTAAAAGATGCTTGAGCCCACCGATGAGGGTAGCTAATAAGCTGACACCCGAACCAAAAAGCAAAATGGCTGAAATTATATCTGAGCATACCGGCCGAGAGCAAAAGAGCTGAAAAGATGCTTGAGCCCGCCGATGAGGGTAGCTAATAAGCTAACACCCAAAACAAAAAGCAAAATGGCTGAAATTATGCCTGAGCATACCGGCCGAGAGCAAAAGAGCTGAAAAGATGCTTGAGCCCGCCGATGAGGGTAGCTAATAAGCTAACACCGAATAAAAAAGCAAAATGGTTGAAACTATGCCTGAGCATACCGGCCATTAACAAAAAAGCTGAAAAGATGCTTGAGCCTACCGATGAGGGTAGCTGATAAGCCAACACCTGAACCGATCCTAAGATGTTTTTACAACTAGGGAAAGAGTGAGATGCTGGCCACATCTCGAGTTAAGCAAAAAAGCTAAAAAGAAGAAGCTGAAGATACTTGAGATCACTGGCCCTAAGTCTTTATAGTACTAACAAGAACAAAAAGGTTGTAAGGACAAAGATCTACTTACCCTAAGTTGTTTACACAGCAGCCAGACAAGCACTCGACAAATCAAGAAAGTTTGTCAAGACAACGATCTACATATACCAAGTTGTTTACATGGCGCAGACGAAAGCCAGACAAGCACTTGGCAAATCAAACAATTACTCAGAAATTTTTTTGATCACTTGGACAACTCATTCAAAGAATAAACAAGACGAAGACATTCAGGCAAAGAAGACATCAACAAAAAATAAAGAACCTTTATTCAAAAAGAAGTATAATATCCTATTATAGAGGCTGGAGTACAAAGGTCAATTACATCAAGCGTCGTCATCAGGAGAAGAAATATCAATATTAAGATTATCCACAATCCTCCTGGCTAAATCTTCGACCTCAGGCTCCACCTTTTCAATGGCATCTAGGTATTCTTGACTCTCGGCTTCCTCTGCAATCTTGGACAAAGGCAACTTTGGAGCAAGAACCCGGACCTAGGCAAGAACATTTCTGGTACATAGTCGGGCGCACCTCTTCACGAACTCCTAGAAACGGGTTGGAACTTGGGGAATAAACTGAGCCCAAGATTGACCATCACCTGTTGGAGTCCGGAGAAGGTCGGCTACTGACCGAAATGATTTCCACAAAGCATTCTAGTTCTCAGTAGCCGTCATAAACTTACCAGTCAAGACTTCAACAATTTTTTGGGCCTGCATAAGATCCCTGTTAGCTCCACGCCTAACCAACTTAGCAAGCGCGAGTTCTTCTTCAGCACGAGTAATTACCTCCTCAGTCCTGTTGTGGTTATTACGAACAAGTATCTTCATTTCCTCAATACCCTCCGAGAGCTTCTGCTTTTCAACTCGGAGAGCTAGACCAGACACCAAAAAATAAGTCAGTAGAAAGGGAAATTTAAATACAAAAGGAAACAAAAAAGAACCCCCAATACCATTGCACTCTTTCTTCATGGCCTCCACATTCTTCAAGGCCTCCTGGACAGCAGCATCCCTCCGCTCTTCCGCCTCAACCACTCGAGCATGAAGAGCCTGTTCCTCCCGCTGGTGTGTTTGATGCTCGGTCTCCATCTCGGCCCGATAGAGGTCAAGCTCTGTTTTCAGAAGACAACTTTTTCTTGGTTTCAGACGAGAAAAAGAAGCCGGTATGATCCCGAGAAAAAGACTGAACAAAAAGAGAGAGAGAGAAACAAGACATAAGAATAGAAGAAAGATGAACATCCAAAGAAAAAACTTTAGAAAATCTTACCTGGAGTTTTTCCCCAAAAGAAGTAGCAAAGGTTTCCCAGGCAGCGATCAGCTCTGACAACCGATGAGTGGCATCGAATTGTTGCAACACATCATCATCCAAATGCTGACCACTAGTACCAAGAGGAGTAGAGGGAGAAGCCGGCTGATGCAAAGAAGGCAAGACCAGGGCCGTATCCTGGGAAGTCGTGGCTACCTCCTCAGATGGATCCACCGCCACAGCCACGGTCGCCCCGGGAGTCAGCAAATCCGTAGCAGTGTGATCACCAGGGAACCCTGTCTCCCTCATAGCCACCTCGCCGACCGTACATTCTGGGTCCTTAGACTCAGTACATAGGAGCGCACCAGAGGATTGACAAGAGGTCGACTGAGGGTTAAGGGAAGGCAAGGGTCTACAAGATGATAAGGAAACTCGACGATAAGAATATGAGTCAGGAAAAAGGAAAACAGAAGCAAAGAAACATAACCAGGATTCACTCACTTAGCTATCTTCTTCTTCATAAAATCCCCAAGGCGAACAGAAGACCTTAGAGGGGGAACTATAGCAGCAAAAATATCACCACCACCCTGCGACAGGAGTGGCGTGGTCGGTACCAGAGCCCCAGAAGAACTCAAGCTCGACGACTGCTTACTATAAGAGAACAAGTCTAAAGTTAGAACAAAAAGAGGTGTTCAACAACAGAAAAACAAGAAAACAACTCACCGACGCGTGACAAGGGCCGCATCATCATCCTCAACTTCCTCACTCTCAAACAAGGCAACCACAGCGCCATCTGAAAAAGGAGAAAAGTACTCGGTTAAAGGCACAAACAAACAACAAAAAGACAAAACATATTAATATGCTCACCTAGGAGCACGCTACCTATAACTTGAGTACCTAGACGAGTACTCGACTGGCGTGACTTCTTGGTAGCAGACAAACCAGAAGAAGAACAATCCGCCCACCCCCTTTTTCCGACACTACGAGGAGCTCGAGGAACTGGACGAGGAACATACTCTACATATACGCCAAGAACTACGGAAGAAACACCAAGAAACATCATGGTGGTTTGAAACTTACTGGTTAAAGATGCCCCAGCAAGACTATCCCAGTCTCCACAATGGTAGGGCAGTCATCAAGGGGGATCGGATCAACGAAGTTACGCCCCAATTCCTATAAAAGAGTAAAACAACTAGACAAGAAAGATTAAGCAAAAAGTGGAGACAGTAAAGGAAATACAAAAAGTACCTGCATAAGAAAAAACAACTCACAGCAGGAGGCGGGTTGTTAGCATAATACTTAAGGACAGCATGCAGAACGACGCTTACTCCTTTCAACATCTTCTGAAGGCGCTCGAGCACCTCCTCATCAGTCAACTCAAGGGAAGGGACCATACGAGAAGGATCCTCCACCCTAGAGTACTCAAAACCATAATTCTCTCGCTCCTTCAGAGGCTGAACATGGCGGCAAAGAAAACTAGAAATGATACCAAAGCCGGTCAAGCCCTGCTATTTCAGAGTACATATCCTCTCAAGAAACGGCTTGATCGCCTAGAGCTCATCCATCATCAGGGGATTCTTTTCCCATCGGTCATTAACCACGGGACCAGAACTAGAACCAGAATGAACAGCAAGAGGAGGAATCAAATTGGCGGCATAAAACTAGTCAGCACGCCAATCCCTCAAAGAATCAACCAAGTCATAATAAAAAAATTTACTCTTAAGACCCTGACGAAACTGAATTCCACAGCCACCAAGAACATGGGTGTCATCACGGCGGGGTTGTGGCTTCAGACGGAAGAAGTAACAAAAGAGAGAAAGAGAAGGAGAAATTCTAAGAAAAGTTTCACAAAGATGAACAAAAACAGAAAGATGAAGGACAGCATTGGGACAAGATGGTTCAAGCTAATCCCAAAATAACTAAGAAATCGATGAAGAAAAGCAGAAGCATGAAGGCAGAGTCCAGCACGGATAAAGGAGACAAAAAGAACAATCTCATCAGGTCCTGGAGTTGGGACCCGATGCTGGCCTAGAGCTTTCCAATCAGCAAACTCCTTGCCCTGGATCCTCAGTCGTAGTCAGAGCTGGCCAGATCTTCTGAGCAGCCCTCATGGCCATAAATTCTTAATTTTCAATCACAGAAAGCGATGCCTCCTTGTCTACAAAGGTTGCCTAGGACTTGCTCATTGACTTCTTCCTACCCATATACTAGCGAAAGCAATAAAGCACTAAGAAACGATGAGGCTCAGATGGCGGCGCTCAGATGACGGCGACAATGGCGGCGGCAGAGTTTTGAAGACTAGGGTTTCAAGGCAAAAGCAGGGCAGCAAAGAAAAAGAAGAAGAAAGGCCTTTAAATAGATTTTACAGCAATAAAAACACGGCCCACCAGACCCGTTTAAACACGGCATGAGAACACAACGATCCATTTCTCACCATAACTGACACAACTGAAATGATGGATGGCACACTTCTACACAAAGGTACAGTTCAACAAGAGATTTCAGACTTATCCATCCAGCACCACGTCAGAGTTATCATATTGCTACAAAAAGAACTCATCAACCATGAAGTAATGAAGGGTTACCTCACAAGGAACATAAGAACCCCGTTCTTATAGAAAGAACTCAGGAATCTCATAAACAACCAGGACATCAGCAGAAAAAAGAATGACAACTCAGAAGACAAGATTCTTTCCATTATAAATGGCTTCAAAAAATACAAGATTACACGTCTTACAAGACCCAACGAACTCGGTACTACGACAAGCAAGGTAGCAAAAAGGAACACAGACACAGCTAGGCTCTAGAACGACTACGTGTTCCAAATTACTACTCGGCTAGAACAAACCGCACTCGGATACACTGTTTTCTTCAAAGGACGAATGCAGTACATCTAAGGTGGAAATCAGCAGCATGGCAGGACAACATGGACCAAGGGAGGCCTGCAGGCATCTGTCTACCCAAGCCCGACGTGATGTAGGATCAGGTGTTGAATCTGCACCGGACAGTCACAGGGCAGACGAGGAAGATCAACCCAGAACTGCTGGATGAAGGAACGCATCCCACATCACAAGACTTCCTCCAACTACCGCCATGTACCTCCTGGTACAATGCCGCTGCAAGATTAGTCTACCTCTAATCCCTATCACAAGACTCCCTCCAGCTATGACAAGATACACAAGAACTACAAAATACGCTCGGGGCTGCTTTACTTCACAAACTATCATATTCATGACTACGGAGATTTTAGACCATGCAACAAAATGCTCGATGAATCAAAACAGCACACCAGGAGGGTATTTATAGACCAAAGAAGCGGTGCACATGGACCAGGAGCACAAACGGAACAAACCTAACAAAGGACATAGTGAAAAGACAGAATTCAACGAAAGAGGACTCAGGCGTGAAGGAACAATACTCAAGAAAGAGCATATTCGGAAGAATATACCAACACTGTACAACTCATGAACAAACAACATTTACTCTCAACCACCACCATACAACTACATCTAACAACAGCAGACTACTAGAGAACATGCCAAGATCCTGTATCCGAGTTCTTTTTGAATAAAAGAACCCAGGTATATGCTCGGGGGCTACAACAGGAGAGGTTTTCAGTTCTTTGAACAACTCAGATTCAAGACCCTCCAACTCTTTGTTCCAAATAGCAAGAGGCTCGGGGGCTACACTCAGTGAGTGCACTTTTTCTTCAAAAAAGCGCACATCACTCAGAAGACTTCTTCAAGACAGCAGTTATCAAACAACATAAGATTCAAGACCCTCCAACTCTTTGTTCCAAATAGCAAGAGGCTCGGGGGCTACACTCAGTGAGTGCACTTTTTCTTCAAAAAAGCGCACATCACTCAGAAGACCACTTCAAGACCTCACGACAAAAAGAACCCAGACCGAGCTATATCCGAGTTCTTTTTGATAAAGAACCCGGGTATATGCTCGGGAGCCCTTCGACGAAGAATCAGAGCAATTTCAAGACAAGACCCTCCAGCTCCTTATTCCAAATAGCAAGAGGCTCGGGGGCTACACCTAGATGGGTATACTTTTTCTTCAAAAAAGCACAAACCACTCGAATATCCCAAGAAGCGCTACACGGTTTCGCTCAAGAAAGCACTCGGACGACGCTTGTTCCTACTCGGCAAGACCTGAAGGAACAAGACGAGGCTTCCAGAGCACAACCATGAAGTGCTCGGGGGCTTGTCGATGTGGGACCCATGGGATATCCCGCAAGGAAGGGAGAAGATCTAGTCTAACTAGGATTCTTCCCATGTAATCTTAGTAGTAGTATTATTCTGTAATCCTACTAGGAACTCTCATTGTAAACCAACTAGGACTCTGGCCTCCTGACTATATAAAGGAGGGCAGGGTTCCTAGAGATAGGACACTTTTGACAACCAATCCAACGCAAAGGCTAATGCCGACTGGACGTAGGGCTATTACTCGATCACGGTCGAGGGTCCGAACCAGGATAAATCTACTATCTCTTGCGTTAACCATCGAGTTTTGCATACGCTGAAGCCCGAACAAACTGTCCCGGGTACCCCCGTGTCTAGGCTATCGGTGGTGAAACATTGATAGTTACCCTCAATAGACAAAACTTTTGCTCTATTGTGTTCAGCCACTCATCCGCCTGGAGCGGTTCTTCGGCCTCTTTGAAGATAGGAGGCTTAGTGTCTTGGAAGTCTTTGATTGAGCTATACTGATTTGGTTCAGGCCCTTGATATTGCTAGTGGGCCTGAGCAATGCTCTGCGCAATGAGTCATAGTGTCTCTTCCATAGCTCTCTGATTTCCTAGATATTGCGTGAAGAACTCATTCACAGAAGGTGACGGTGGTGATGGTAAATCACCATCAATACCACCTATCGATGAAATCTGGTCGGTAGTCTACCAAGGGGTATACCCACAGTAATAGATGAATCGGTGGAGGTGCGCGTGATACGAACCAGACAGTAATAGAGACACAAGACACAAGATTTATACAAGTTCAGGCCATCAGCTTGACGTAACACCCTACATCCCATGCTCTGTTATTTTGTATTGATTGTGTATCAGATTTGATATATCATCTAGGGGACCCCTGCCTCTCCTTATATACTCTAGAGGGGTAGGGTTACAAGGAAAATATCTTGTTTGATACTATACAATAAATCACATCTTCATGTAGTCTTGCGGTGCACGCCTAGATCTTTTGGGTTTGGCCACCTTTGGGGCACGACCCATGTCTTGTCTTGTGGGTACTAGGGGCCATACCCCCACAGCTAGTCCCCGAGTGCCTTGTATCCTTTGAGCAACACTATCTTGAACAAGTCCAAGCAGTTTGACATGAAGTCGATCAGTTTAACCGGTGATCCGAGCGGTGGAAATCGAAGCTGACCAGTTCAACTAGTGAACTGAGCAGTGAAAGTCGAAGCTGACCAGTTTAACTGGTGGACTGAGCAGTGAAAGTCGAAGCCAACCAGTTTAACTGGTGAACTGAGCAGTGAAAGTTGAAGCCGACCAGTTTAACTGGTGCGTAGATCTCGGACTTAGCCAAGTAAGGCTTGCTACAAGGATGTAAGGGGCTCAAGATAAAAATTTGAAAATTCTCCACCTTAGGCGAAGTGTAGCCACTTAAACTCCATTTGCGAGGAATCATCCATGATTTAGTCAATAAGGAGGGTAAATAAAAAAAGAGCACTACATTCACCGCTAAGTGAAGTGTAGCCACTTAGTCCCTAAGCCTGCTAGAAGATGAAGAAATAAATCTTGTAGCAGGGTCAAAGAAAATAAGCCTGAAAGCTTGCCAATGTCATCTGTTATGTGCGTATCAAGACCCCAAACGTGCTACCCAAGATCAGCACCATAATCCGAACAACATGAAGCAAGTTGATAGCACACCGATGAGACGTAGCAAGATCTGATCACCAAGGGAGTCCCCAGCTTAGCTGGCGACTCTTGCACGAAGAATCTGAACAGCGAGGAGTCCCTAGCTTAGCTAGAAACTCTTGCATGAAGAATCCGAATGCCGAGGAGTCCTCAGCTTAGCTAGCGATGCTTGCACGAAGAATCCGAACAATCCAAACACCGAGGAGCCCCCAGCTTAGCTGGCGATGAAGCGACGAACAATCCAACTTATTGGTTGGCGAAGAATCAAGCACCGAGCAGCCCAACCAACTGGTCGGTAGCGAAGTGAGCGCCAAGTAGAAGTGAGCACTGAATAGTCTGATCAGCTGGTTAGCGATGAAGGTCATGAACCTAGCAGTCCGACCAGTTGATCGGTGGAGAAAACAACGGCGGAGCTTGCCAGAGACATCGACCTTAGGTGAAGTGTACACACTTAGGCTTCGTTGGCGAAGTCAGATGATCATCATCCATGATTTAGTCAAAGAGGATGTTAGTATTGATACATGCACCGCAAGGTGTAACGAATACATTGTAGTCCCTGAGCCTGACAGTAGGTGAAGAATGGACCTAGTGTCAGGATCAAAGAAGTACATGGATAGTGCTTAGCACTATACCATGGCGAAAATTGGAGACCGTGGCAAAAATTGGAGAACCATGGCGAAAATTGGAGAACCGTGGTCAGAATTGGAGACCGTGGCGAAAATTGGAGACTGTGGTGATATTTGGAGATCATGGCGAAAATTGGAGACCCGTGTCAAAAATTGGAGACCGTGGAGAGTGCTAAGCACTGTACCGACGAGACGTGGGGGCATTCTATCCCAAGATGTTTGTCCACGGTTAGGAATATATGCATCACCGAGGAGCCACTGCCGATCTCTCATGGCACAGAGCGCTAGTGCTCATGCATACTGATGGCGGGGAAACGGGCAGCTATGACCTGTCTCCACATCAGCAGAGATAAATTTGGTTTTGTTTTAATTTACATGGAACAAAAGAAAAAGAACAGGTATTGCAAGTCCATACTTCCATAATTCTTATATTTGCATAAAAATTATGTTAATTACATCTCCGAAGAGAACACCTCTGATTAAGAGCTCCAAAATGAGTACATGAAAAACAAGATTACATCATATGGTTTCCTATTACAAACTACAAAAGAGAACAAAAGGTCTTCAGTCTTATAGTCGTAGATGCATGCTTGGCATAGACTTGAACTTGATAATTGTAATTTCTTTTAAGCATGACATTTTCATTTGTTGAGGAGCTAACATATACTCCTTATACGATTGGTCGCTAGCTTGTTTAGCTTCTTAGCAACCCATGATATATAGGTATTTAATCTGTGCAATGAATATCTTATTGTTTGTTCAGATTATGATATGGCGCTAAATTTAGCTAACTCAGCATGGGGCATCTAGATCATGCTACATATGCATATACAACCATGAGGAAATGATTTGTTTGTATGTGGGACATTTCTCTGGTGCATAGTATCATGTATGTATGCACGTAATTTACTTTGGAGACTAAATTTGACGTAGTATTTTTGGATCATTAAATATCATGATTTAGCATGTTTGAGATGCCCGTTCATGGATGTATTCAGCATATAGTGCAATATTTCATTTGAGCTAAGCCAAAGTATTTATTTTGCCTTGGCCTAGAAAGAAATGTTGCATCGTCGACTCGGCTGAGGCGGGTGCAATTAATTTAGTTCATCAAGGTTAGCGTGCATACTCATGGTACGACACTTGCCCAGAGATTTGCATGCACGGTGCTATTTGATCCAATTTAATTTGGTTTGCCCTTTTTAACAACTTAGCTAGGCATGAACATTTATGGATACAATCTAGCTAAGATGCAATATTCAATTTATCCATTATATGCATGGCACTTGGAAGGCCTACGCGCGCTGGGCATGGATGATGCGCCTGGAAATTTTGATAAATATGACAAAGCTTATTTGACTTAGCTAAGTCTATATCGATGTTCATGACATTTTGGTTATTCTAACCCTGGCACCGCAGCAAGTTAATTAGCATGGACAATCATGGTATAGAATTTGATATGATGAAATCAATTTATTTAAGTTTATTTATATGGTCTAGCCGTAATTCAAAACAGAGTAATTTCATCTAATGCATGATTAGACATATTTGATTCCCCGGCATGACCATGACATGGTGTGCAGGTTTTCTTATCTGCTTTCTAATTTTAATTAGGTCAAGACCATGGGAGTGGCTATTTGATTTTATCACTGCCTAGCCATGTTGATTTTGATGCAACACTAATTGGCTTTGTCTATGTGGTATAGGCGGTTTGATCATGCCGCCGTTCAGGCAAGACGGAGCAGGCAGGCTAGTTTGCATTTCGGCGAGAGGTACGCTAATTAACTGGCCTATGGCTTGCACATATGCAACATCTTTTGCCGGGTTCATTGATTTAATTAAGGGTTTTAAACTTTTAGCGTGCAACCTGATTAGTACTGAGCACATACGCCCAACCAGGAGACATGACGTGATGCACAAGTGCAGGATGCAAGACAACACCGCTATTTTGTCTATCAGTTTTAATTAAGACTTTATCTTTTGCCATGCAAAACCTTGGTGATTGTAGCATGCAAAATTTGTTTTCTTCTATGAACCGTATGAATGGAGATAGGCCGGCAAAACCGTGGCTGTGATCAACACAGACTTATTTGGGGTGGAACCTATTTGCGTCCATCCATTTTTGTACCATGGTTTTCAACCGGGTGGAGCCAAAACACGTCCCCCATTTTAGTATGAATTTCAACCGAGGAATGGAGCCAAAGCGCGTCCAAACTGATTCTACCATGAACATTTAACCAGGTTGGAGCCATAATGCGTCCAACCAAATTTCAACCAGGAACATAACTCGGGGTGAAGCCACAGCGCGTTCGACCCAAATTTCAACCGCAGGATGCAGCCAAAACGCGTCCAAACCCGAATTTCACCTAGTCACATTTGTTTGCCTTATACACCTTTACCGGGGCAGAAAGCCGATGCGCATAGCGCAGCCATTTGGCCCTTATACCTTTACCAAGGCATGATGCCCATGTGCGGAGCACCATCCTCACTGGCCCTGTTTGTACCAGAATACACTGCTACATAAACTTTACTGGAGGCGGGCGATTTGGGTTTCCCGCGGCGGGCAAAGCCGTCCACCGCAGCCTAGAGGCCACGGTAAATTGTGGCTTAACCGCGGCGGGCGGCTTTGCCTTGCGGTTAACTTTCGATTATCATGCGGCGGCGATGTAACGTGCCGCTTGCGGTAAATATACTTTTACCACGGCGGGCACGTTACACCGACCGCCACGGTAAATTATTTTACTGCGGCGGACACATTTTGTGGCCCGCCGTGGTTATGTTGATTAGCCATGGCGGGCTTTATTATTTGCCCGCCTCGGTAAATTATTTCCTGAATTAAAAAAATACAGCAGGCATATAAATTCAAATAAAATACAACAGGCATATAAATTCAAATTCAAATTCAAATCACATCCAGATTTCACAGATTAAACTTAAAAAGTATGCAGGCATTACACATGAGATAATATACATATATATATACATTCACTTAGTCATTCTTGTCATCGTTAATTCATTACATTTACATATTAAAGTCGTTATACATGCGCTAAGGTGTAATCCTGCGGACGCATCATCGTGGGCCATTTCCTCAGCCTCTCGTACTCTGGTAACATCGCTAGTGGGCTGTTCTCATGGAAGAACATGGCCCCTTCAAGCACGCATTTGTCTAAGACAAACTTATATATGTCCACCTTTGTCTGCTTGAAGCTATGTTGGATGCTCTATATGTCTCCCGACCAGTTCAATCCATTCTTGAGCACCCTCCAACTGCTGCTGTACTGCTTGCATACCCTCAGGAACTCACAGGCGTAGAAGCCACAGGTTTGTGATCCTACCGATTGTTTGGCACACTGCATGATCGATGCGCAAGCATTACAACACAGGCATTAGAACGCATATGAACGGAAAGCACAATTAAACCTTTCAAATACTTACCGGAAAGTTGCGTCTGATTTTGATGCGGTTCTTATGCTTAGCCTTAAAATTCTCTGTTCTTCGATCATAGCATTCAGGATCCTTCACGTACTTCTTATAAGCGCTATATACGAAATGTACTAGTATTAGATAGGGCATTAGAACGCATATGAGAAGACGATTCGATCACTTACACTTTGAGGCAATCTTCAAAGGCCTTGTACCCTTTTAAGTTTGGCAATCGCCAAGCGAATCAAATACGTGAGCCCCGCCATCCCGAGGGTAGATGATAAATGCAACCCGGTGACCCTCGAGGCCTTGGCTACGCCATTGAAACAAAAATACAAAGTTCACGACGAGAATTAATAATTCTAGCTAGCTACCCACTTATCTCTCTGAGCATGTCTTGACTTACCCAAAGTGGTAGGCAGCTAGGATACACCCATGTCCCCTAATCTTCTTCATTGCTCCTAGTATGTACCTTGAAATGTTCAACTTCTCATTGTCCATCAGTTTCTTCCTGTGTGCCTCTCTCTGTCGCTTGGTCAAGTCTTTCATGGTTGGATGATTGTCATCTAGGTGGTAACCAATGATGATTCTTTGAGCAATATGCATTGGAGATAGATAGATAACATCAAGTTTTAGTTCCTTGGATATATAGGCCATCAACCTGCAAGGACAAGCCATCGTGGCATATATAAGTAGTCTTGACCGATTCAAAGGCAGGTGATATATGAAACTCGCAATTCATCACTTACATAGAGAACAAGGTGACTTGGGCAATGTCAAGGTCTTGTTCCCGCAGTAGTCTCTACATGTTGTGGAAGTCCACGGGGAGTTCTACATCATTGCCGGGCAAGTGGAAGTACTCCGCCACAACCTTGACTAGAAAACCATGCAGGCCAGCTTTTGCCGCTTCCATGTACCAGAGATGAAACCTCCTTGTCTCCCACCTTTCCTCGTCGATGAGTTGGGCCTTGGTTATCATGAACTTCCCATGCTCGTAATGGCCGAGGCAGTCATCCGATTTAGGAAATAGATGGAAAGGTGATCTCGGCCTAGGATAGAAATGTTAGTACCATATTATGGCAAAGAAAAGTTATTAGCAAATTATGCTCGCCGCTCCATACCTTTCAAACTCAAGTGAGTATGTGAGCTGCCCTTGGTCGCCTTTAGTCTTCGCTGGCGGTGGAGGACAGTGGCTTGTGCTCGCAATGGCAGCAGGCGGTGTCTTTGCCCCCAGCTCCTCCGTGCCTCCTGGTCCTTTGCTCGTGCCCTTAGACGGACTGCCGGGAGGTGGAGATGGACTTGTTGTTGGAGGAGGAGAACGAGGGTGAGGGCTTGTGCCTCCCGGTCCTTTGCTCGTGCCCTTAGATGGACTGCCGAGAGGTGGAGGTGGACTTGTTGTTGGAGGAGGAGAACGAGGGTGAGGGCTTGTGCCTCCCGGTGCTTTGCTTGTGCCCTTAGACGGACTGCCGGGAGGTGGAGGTGGACTTGTTGTTGGAGGAGGAGAACGAGGGTGAGGGCTTGTGCCTCGGGGTGAGTTCCTTCCCTTGTCATCCCTGCCATTGCCTTCGTCATCGCCATTGCCGTGATCTGGATCATCGGGGGGACAAGATCCGGCAACGGATGGTTGTGATGTTGGTGTCGCCATCAGCATAGAAGTCGACGTCAAGAGAATGATCTCTATGTCGTCCTTGTTCCACAGGACTTCGGAACCCAAGGCAGCTCCAAGGATCGTTACCCCTTCTGTATTTGGATATTCCATTTCAAATTCTTCGTATTCGGTCGCATACCATGTAAGTATCACGGCAGCATAGTTTGTAGGGATCTAGTCTTTGTTGAAATCTTTGATATCTTCTTTGGGGTGCATGTAACCCTCACCCACGGTCAACTTTTTTGCCCTACCGAACGGGATCGTGAGCTGGACGTGCATGGGTTCCTAGATGGCGTCGATGGGGTGCCTTGGGCGATCCTCGATCATTGGTAGTGGCTGCCCTTGTGTCTGCCCTTGTGGAACTTGAGGCACGGCCACGCCAGCCTGGCAAAGCATCTATGACCTCATCGACACCATATCTGGGTCATTGCTCGTGAAGGCTTCTTTTATGGACCGGCTGATCATTTCGGCCATGCCTTGATCATAGCCCTTCTGAAAGATGCCCTCCTTGTACCTCTGCCTTGACCGGTATGTGGCAGCATCGGATTGCCATGACTCCACTGAGTTCTAGCTCATCTTCGATGACATGCCACGGACGCGGCCACGGTGCTCGGGGGTTCCTAGCGCTAGGGTCAGCAAGTCCTGGCCCCTGCGAACCTCGAAGCTGTCCTTGGATTTAGCGGCCTCGATGACAGCCCTCTCCACCTCCTCGAACTTGGGCTCATTGAACTTGCTCGCGCCCTCCTTGAGCTTCTTCGGCTTGCGGGCATAGATGAAGTCCTTAGCCCTCAAGTCTACACCATCGTACGGATCGGGAAGCCCGGCGGCAGCTCTAGCCCTTTCTTCCTCCCGCCACTAGGGCCTCTTACCAGCAAACCCAGTCATGCCCAAGTGGTGCAGGTGCAGGTTCTTCTTCGTGAGTGCGCTGAACTTAACGCTCTTTGCCTTTGCTTCTTCTGTTGTTCTTTGTTTGCAGAACTCTTCCCAGTGATGTTCCTTCACCATAGTGTATTTGACACAGGGTGACTTGCCTAGCTTCAGGAAGTACCTAGTCAGCATGGACTTGAAGTTTCTAAAGGCTCTTCCTGCCACGTGCATGACCCACTCCCTGCACTTGTTTAGATCGGCGTCCTCGGGATAATGGAAGCTCCTCGTCACCACACCCCAGATATGTGTCTTGTAGTCGACCGGGACATTGTTCCACTCCTCCCAAGTGATCTCCACCTTGTCCTTGACTATACATGCCATGCCTCCATGCGCTGCTCGTCATTAGCGACGCGGATCTCTTCCAGGTGCTTTTCAATGTATTTCTCCATGCTCACTAACCGATGAAAGATGTTGTAATGAGCTTCTTGCATCGTTCGGTTTGCCACATCGGTGCGTACTTTTTGGCCTGTGCACCCCATCCCTGAGGTTTTGCCTTCGTGGTGATGGACAGGCAGCCCAATCACCCTCCCATCTCTTATGTACCTCATACACCAGTTCACGACCTCCTCCGTTGTGTATGCCTCGATCATAGAGCCCTCCGAGTAAGCGCGGTTATGGATGTATCTGTTGAGGGTGGACATGAACCGCTCGTACGTCCACATCTGGTGTAGGTACACGGGGCCCAGTTGATGGATCTGATCGACCATATGCATCATTAGGTGTGGCATAATATCAAAGTAAGATGGTGGAAAGCACATCTCGAGCTGGCAAAGGGTCTCCGCGATGAACTCCTTCAGGGCAGGCAGCTTATCCTTATCAATGACCTTCTGGGTGATGCGGTTAAAGAAGTATGACATCCATGTGATGACCATCTTCACGTACTCTGGATGGATAGCCCTA
This sequence comes from Miscanthus lutarioriparius, assembly GCA_904845875.1. Classification (NCBI taxonomy): domain Eukaryota; kingdom Viridiplantae; phylum Streptophyta; class Magnoliopsida; order Poales; family Poaceae; genus Miscanthus; species Miscanthus lutarioriparius. The sequence goes on from CAJGYO010000015.1 coordinate 29,809,073, forward strand.
ATCGCAATTGGTAGGAACACCATCAGCATGATGTGGCAGTCGTGTGAGTTGTAGCCGGTCATTATGAGGTCTTTCATGGAGACCAGGCTCTTGATGTTGGAAGAGAAACCAGTCGGCACCTTGATACCCCTAAGCAACTTAAGAAAAGCTGTCCTCTCATCTTGCGTTAGGTTGCAGGCCGCACCCGGGATATTGACTTTACCGTTCTGAGGCGGTCCCGGGTGAAGGTCTGGCCTGATGCCCAGATTGACAAGATCCGTCCGTGACTTGATACCATCCTTTGTCTTGCCCTTGATGTCCAGCAGGACACCGATAGTGCTTTCAAAGACATTTTTCTCCAAGTGCATGCAGTCAATGGCATGGGGTGTATTCAGTGTTTTCCAATACGACAGGTACTCGAAGAAAATTGACTTCTTCTTGAAAGGAACGGTGGTGGGGACTTCCTCCGTCTAGTCCCGCTTTCGCTTCCTTGTTTGCTTGGGCCCCTCTTCAGGCGGCTTCTTCTTCTTTCCAAACTCCACCTGATCCATGTCCTTGACCATCTCATACACCTTTGTCCCCCAACTAGTCTGTGTCATTTGATCACGCTGCGGCTCGTCCTGATTGTCAAAGTATTTGTTCATAATACTTCTTCTATACCTATGATTTTTGGCGAGGAACCGTCTGTGCCTCATGTACACCATCTTATTGGATCCCTTAAGGTAAGTGTAGCAGGTCTCATCGATGCAAATTACACAGCCGGTCTTCCCTTTGATCTACCCCGACAGTGAGAAGAGACCGGGGTAATCGGTGATGGTGACAAAGATGATTGCTTTTAGTGTGAACTTCTCCTTGCGGGATGCATCCACCATCTAGACCCCAACATCAAATAGTATCTTCATTTCCTCCATGAACGGCTCCAGGAACACATCTATATTATTGCCGGGCTACTTCGGTCTGGAGATAAGCATGGTCAGCATAAGGTACCTACGCTTCTGACATAGATGGGGAGGTAGGTTGTACATGGTGAGCACGACGGGCCAAGTGCTGTGAGAGCTGCTAAGCTCACCGAACGGGTTCATCCCGTCGGTAGTCAGCGCGAACCTAACATGCCTGGGCTCCTTGCCAAACTCCAGGTAGGCCTCGTCGAAATCCTTCCACTGCTTGCCATCGGATGGGTGCCGTAGCTTGCCATCGTCTTTCAGGCGGTCAGCTGATGCATGCCAGGACATGAGCTTGGCATCGTCCGAGTTCCCGAATATTGCACGCAGGCGATCGGTCAGGGGCAGGTACCACACCGACAGTGCTGGACTTTTTCTGTGTGTGTAACGCTCTTCTTCATCATCCTGCTGAGCCAAGATCTGTTTGGCCACATTGCTCTTCTTTGCCCCCTTCTTGTTCTTCTTCCGACCACCCCGCAAGCCTCCCTCGTCTTCTGCATCCACGCGACAACCAGCATTTTTCTTGTACCGACTAAAGCCGCAGTATGGACAACTCGTCAAATTCTCATACTCATTGCCCCGATACAGGATGCAGTGGTTAGGGCATGCATCAAACTTTCTAAGCTTCATCGCCGCTGGCCGGATCAGCTTCTTGGCTCGATAAGTATTGGCGGGCACCTTGTTAGCCGTTGGGTACGTGGTGGCAAGGTAGCTTAACAACTCATTGAAGCTAGTGTCAGACCAACCATGACGAGCCTTCAACATCAACATATGGAGGTTAAAACGGAGCGCCGTGCACTCCTTCGGACAATCGCCGCCGTCCTTATAGAGGATCAACTGCCGCCTGCTTTAACTCTCTGAAATTCTCCAACCACTTTGGGCAACCCAACACAACGTTGTCTTCATCGAAGTGTTTGACTAGATCTTCAACAAGCTGCACATCCTCGGGTTGGCTCACAGTATCCTGACCATCCCCACCGTCGCCGGCTTTGTCGGCCATGTCTTGCATTAGATCATCCACCGTGATGTAATCACGACAACTGTTGTCACTGTCAGCTGGCGCAGCTGCTGCTGAAGATGATGAGGAGCCGGGTGCTCCTAAAGGATCTTTATTCACCAGTGGTGCTGTCGTCGTCGGCGTCGAAGAGCTCACTCCAGATGCACCGCCACTCGTACCAACTCTTTCGCCGTGAAATGTCCAGACTATGTAGCCCTCGACGAAACCATACATGATCAAATGAGTTTGCACATCGCTGTCTCGGTGGGCTTTCAGGTTCTTGCAATGAGAACATGGACATATGGTTGCCATCCGCTTCAGTCTCTCACGGTGAGCTTTACCAGCAGCAATAAACTTCCTTAATTCAAAGAGGTACTGCGGATCATTCACTCTATCGATCCGGTACATCCATTCCGACCTATCCATCATACCTGCGAACATTATCCATCATAATCAACATTAAAAAAGAAGAATTAGGAGAAATTGATGATTTTTACGTCCAAAATCATGAAAAAGAGAGGAAATGACGATATGACAGATGAAGCATGCATCTATGATGAATCTAAAGTTAAAGAAATACATAGCATCATTTTTTCCATTAAAATTGATCTAGATCTAGATCTAGATCTAGAGAGAACTCTAGGTGATGGAAATAGAGAGAGAGAGGATGGAAGGAGAGAGGGAGAGTCTTTATGAACCTCTTATGATGTCCTCGTCCCTTAAATCCAAGCTCTTCAACTCAAATCAAAAGTTTCCTCAAATTTTAGGGCAAAGCCTCCCCCCATGAGTTTGAGAGAGGAACACCCGTGGAGAAGACGAAGGGGGGTGCTATGTATTTGTACAGGCTTTACCGCGGCGGGCAAGATAAAGCGCCCGCCTCGGTAAATCAACTCTTTACCATGACGGGCAGTTTAAATAGCCCGCCACGGTAAATCATATTAACCGCGGCGGACGATTCATACCGCCCGCCGCGGTAAATAACGATTTACTGCGGCGGGCAAGTAAGGTGACCCACTGCGGTAAACCCTTTTCCCGCAGCGGGCGCCTCGGTGGCCGGCCACCGGTTAACCGTGGCGGGCAAAAGAGGTGCCCGCCACAGAGCCCATTTTTGCCACGCTGCGCAAATTGATTCTTGTAGTAGTAATAGAGGATGCAAGGCTCACCGATGAAGTTGCCGATGACGACGCTTGTGGATGAAACAGCCGGAGATAAGAAGCAGGATGGGAGGCAGGATCAGAGATGTGCCCTGAGGCCTCTCACCTTCTCAGGGACCATGGACAGGATGTTGCTTCTTACGGCAAGGTCCTGATGACCTTCCGCGCAGCAGAGCGGCGAACCGGCTGACTAGTGGTGCGAGATGAGAAGCGCAGCAGCCTAGCAATGGTTTGCGTTGCGTATTGGTGAAGGCAGCCTGACGGCACTTTGGATCAGAGAGCCGGGGGTCTGAACTCTTGCAGTAGCCTGCTATTTATAGAGCAAGCGGCAAGGCGGTTTCTCTGCTTTGAAGTCACATCCAAGTCTAAAGCGGCGGGAGTAGTTGCCAGGACTACTTGGCGCTCTTGAGTTTGATTTCCAATTTGCTAGTCCCTTGATCAAGCGGTGCCGGTGCGGCGCCATTTTTTTAAATCAACAGAGCGCGCGGTCCGTGGAGGTTGCATGACTCGGTCTCGCGGCAGTGATTTGGAGAGGTGGCCATCCTTTGACTATGTTTGAATATGCCAAGCGCGCACAACAGTTTCTTCCTTGCCTGGCAACTGGCATTTAGACCATTTGTTTATTCTTTAACTGAAGTGATTAAGGAGAACAGGAAATAGCTTACTTCCTGGCCGGCGTGCACGTAAGTGCTATACGCTTGCTGTGTATGTACCACACACGTACTTGCATGGCCATGTTTTGATTAACCCATGTGTATGTATATGCGTGTATGTATTTATGGCCGGGTGTATTTATGGGACAAGTGATTGCCATGCTTTTGTTTATTTGTCAAGGCGTGAACACGCTCATGCATATATGTACATGTGTGTCTCCTTTTTCTTTTTGCTTTGTCTTCTTTTCCTCTTTAGCGATGTTATATTATTCCTTATTTGCCTATATCATATTCATATGAAACTTGATCATCTATACCATTTCATTTAATATGGTATAAATGTTTTCACACATTTTGGGTATGCCAAAATTGGTGTCAACAGATGCCCCCTCGAGGTCCGGATGCGAAAACTACTTCGTATATGTTGACAGATCCGGAGCTCGAAACTTGAGATTTTTTATTTATTTATGATCTCGCTTTTTTCTTTCTTTTTGGAAACATATTTTGGGGCACTTGATTCACACGGAGATTTGCGCATATAAATGACATTTATCAAGCAGTGATGTGTAGTCTCACGTTATATTGATCTTTATATCAGACTCTTGCAGGACATAAACATTTTAAATGCTCGTTCCATGGTCGCAGTTTAAATTTAAGAACTTTGGATTTTTTGTTGTTGCATTCAGTTTAAACTCATGATGCATTGAAAATGCATTGGGGCCATTTGTTTATTTTCATGCCAACGGTTTAGGCTCATATCGCAATGGAGTATCTTTTTTTATATATTTTCTTTTTAGCTTCAGTTCATGCTCACGAAGCTATGGAACATTTCTTCTTCTTTTTTTTGCTTACAGTTTAGGCTCATGAAGGAGTATGTTTTTTTCTTTTTGTGTGCTAACAGTTTAGGCTCATGTAGCAGTGGAGCTTCATTTTTTTTGTTTCAGTTTAAACTCGTGAAGGAATGGAGCCTTGTGATTTTTTCTTATTCTTGATGCTACAGTTTAAGCTCATGAAGCGATGGAGCATTGGGTTTTTTTACGCTACAGTTTAAGCTCATGAAGCGATGGAGCATTTGTTTTCTTTACAGTTTAGGCTCATGAAGGAGCATTTTTTTGTGCTAACAGTTTAGGCTCTTGTAGCAATGGAGCGTAATATGCATATTTCCCTATGCGTAGTAACGCTTTAGAAATTTTCCATTTACTGGCGGTGGACAATACTCGCCATCTGGAGATATAATTCTATACGCGCCACTAGAGTAGACATCCTTCACAATATAAGGACCTTCCCATTTAGGCTCGAATTTGCTTTGCATTCGATGAGTAATATTCATAGGCCGAATGACCGCTAGAACCAAATCCCTTCTTCGAACGACCTCCTCCTTACGTGCTTGTCAAAAGCCCAAGACATTCTAGCTTGGTATGCCTCCAAGTTTTACAATGCACGAAGACGTTTTTCTTCGAGGTTGTCTAGTTCCCTTAGGCATAATTTCACCGATTCATCTTCATTGAGTTCTTCTTTGATAGCAACTCTTAAGGAGGCAATTTGCACCTCCAGTGGCGGGATCACCTCTCCTCTATACACAAGTGAGTAAGGAGTCATTTTCGTTGGCGTCCGAGTCATGGTCCTATATGCCCACAAGGATTCAAGTAACTTTTCATGCCAGTGTCTCTTATTTTGTGAGACCATCTTTTTAAGCAACTTGCATAGCACTTTATTGAATGCTTCCGCTTGACCATTAGTGGCTAGATTATAACCTGTGGAGAAGTGATGTTTAATTTTGAATTTAGCACACATCTTCTCTATTTGTCTATTTTTAAAAGACATGCCATTATCAGATATCATTCGGGCTAGAACCCCAAATCGATATATAAGATTCGTTCTTATAAAGTTTTCAATATTTTCCGCTTTGACTTCTTTTAGTGCTATAGCTTATGCTGACTTAGAGAAGTAATCAGTTGCGGCAAGAATGAATTTGTGTTCCTTAGAAGACGGGGGGGATTTATTGGCCCGACTACATCCATTCCCCACATTTCAAAGGGCCAAGACATATTAGTCGGATATAATGGTTCATGGGGCTGATGTATGAAATTACCATGTATTTGGCATTCATGGTATTTCTTTGCAAATTTCATAGAATCATCAAACATTGTAGGCCAATAATAACCTAAATGTCTTAGTTGGTAGTGTAGCTTGGGTAAGATTGGTGTGCGCCACACACTCCGGAGTGAACTTCATTTAAAGCTTCGATTACCTCATTGCCTGCAAGGCAGCGAAGTAAAATGCCATCGCATGAACGCTGATAGAGCGTGTCGTTTATACATGTATAATTCAGTGATCTCTTTCGAATTCTAGACCTTTCACAAGAATCTAGGGGCAAATATCCATGAAGGAGGTAATCGAGAAAAGGTGTTCTCCAATCACCCATCTTAATTTCATACGTATCTATAGTCATGGCTGAAGTAGATGGTACGTCCTCTTCCTCAGTAAGTATGGGGAGGACTCTTCGTTCCTCCATGTGAACATTCATAGTTTGATATGGATTTAGTGACATGCTAGCAGCTAAGCTTGCCAATGCATCTACTTTCTCATTTTGACTTGTTACAACATGCTAAATTTTCAAATCAGCATACATAGCCATTAGTTCTTTTGCTTTCCAAAAATATCGCAAAAGCCCTTGCGTTTTTACCGTATATATTCCCAACAATTGATTAATTATTAATTGGGAGTCTCCATATACAAAGAGTGTGTTTAAACCCATATTGTGAGCCATTTCAAGCCTGATAATTAGAGCCTCATATTCAGTAGCATTATTTGAAACCGCTGAAGTAAATGTGAAGGAATATGAAAGTATTGCATCGTCCAGTGTGACAAACACGACCCCTGCGCCTGCTCCTAATTTTTGGCAAGCACCATCAAAATACATTTGCCATGTAGGATTGGACACCGTAGTGGTGAAAACTACCTCATCTGGCAGATCATCGTCAATGGGAAAGTCATCAGGTATGGGATGTGCGGCTAGAAAATTAGCCAAAGCTTGACCTTCAATGGCTTTTTGAGGCATTAACACAATATCAAATTGTGAAAGGAACATCGCCCACTTAGCCAATCTACCAAATAATGTCATTTTATTTAAAATATGTCGGAGTGGATCAGCTCTCGAGACAAGATGTACTGTATGTTCTAGCATGTAAGGGCGAAGCTTTTGTGCTGCAAATACAAGTGCCAGGCATATTTTTTCTATATCCGGGTAATTGTACTCTGCCCCCTGTAGGGTGCGGCTTAAATAATATAGGGAGACTTCTTTCCCTGCATCATTGGTTTGTGTCAAAAGAGCGCCTAATGAAGTCGGCATGGCTACCGTATAGAGGATTAATGGTCGTCCTTTAATTGGCGCGCCTAAGACTGGAGGATTTGTTAAATATTTTTTTATGTCCTCGAATGCATTTTGGCATGCTTGATCCCATTGAAACGGGACTCCTTTCTTCATGAGCTAGGAAAAAGGTTTGCACCTCCCGAGCAGGTTTGAGATGAACCTTTTAATGTACGCTAAATGGCCTTGGAGGCTCTTTAATTCATGCATGTTTGTTGGTCGAGGCATGTCGACAATTGTATTTATTTTAGTAGGGTCAATTTCAAAGCCACGCTTGGTGACTATGAAACCAAGGAATTTTCTCGAAGATACTCCGAAGGCGCACTTCATAGGATTCATCTTTAATTTATGTTTTCTAAGGCGGTCAAACACCATTTCCAAGTGTTTTAAGTGATCTTTCTCATGCTTAGATTTTACAACAATATCATCTATATAGCACTCAACAATTTTGTACAACAACCCATCAAGGACAATGGTCATTGCACGTTGATACGTAGCGCCTACATTTTTTAATCCGAAGGGCATCACTTTATAACAATATATGCCCTTGGGTGTACGGAATGCTGTTAACTCCTCATCTTCCGGTGATATTTTTATTTGGTTGTAACCAGAGAAAGCATCCATGAAGGAGAATATTTCATATCCCATAGTGGCATCAATAAGGATTTTAGATATTGGAATTGAAAATTCATCTTTTGGACAGGCTTTATTTAAATTTCTAAAATCCACACATACACGGATGTGCCCATTTTTCTTTTTCGTGGGCACGATACAAGACACCCATTTGGGGTATTTCACTTCTTGGATAAACCTAGCAGCAATGAGTTTATCAACTTCAGCTTCTTTTTGTGGGAGAAGTTCTGGATGATATCTTCTTTGTCCTTGCTTCACCGGAGGAACATCTTTTCGAACAGCCAATTTATGCACAACTGTTGGGTCTAGACCTGGCATTTCTTCATAAGACCAAGCAAAGACATCTCTATTTGTAGAAAGAAATTTATGGTATTCTTCCTTACTTTTTTTAGATAGATGTTTACTAATGAAGATTGGCCAGGATCGTCGTCCGTGCGGATATTAATTTCTTCCAACTCATCAACAGTTGGTTGATTTCCATCATCCATTTGTGGAGATGCTTTCATAGCATCAAGAGGTTTGGCAGAGGTCATATTAACTTCATAGCCTAACCCATATTTCTCTTCTTTTAATGCTTCATCTTGGTGTAGGGCTTCAAGCTGAGCCTGGGACATCAACTTTTCAAATGGTGCGAGCTGCCCCCGGCCATCGCATAAAGAAGGTCCGGTAGAAATATCATAGCCCATATGTTGCATAATATAAAGAACTTTGTTGTCATATAAAGAGATGGGTAATGTTTTATTATCTTTATTTAACAAAGAACAATTTACTCTTATTATCCCTTTCAATTTGGGCTTGTTTTATTTTATATTGCACCAAAGGAGGTAAAGGAGTTGGAAATGAAATACCTCTATTTTGAGAGGGTTTACTTATAATGCGAAATATCAGATCACCTTCCTTCCTTTGATTGCTTGGTATATATTGGTATATCTTTCGGTTTGATGAAGACTTGACATCTTCTATCTTTGGGATATTTTGTTCTAACGGCAATGATGATTTTGGTTTTGAGAGTTTATCAATAGGCTCAAAATAAAACTTTGCATCAACATAGAAGGATTCTGCTATAGTGAATGGCTTTTTATCAGCAAAAATCCTTACTACGCTCCCTGAAGGATCTTTATACTTGATGCATCAATGGAGAGTAGATGGAACAACTCCATTTTCATGTAGCCATGAGCGACTGATAAGAACATTATATGAGGTAGCCGCATCAATCACATGGAAGTATACATATGTCATAAGATCTTCAAACTTTAAAACCAGAGATATGGTGCCCAATGCTTCTTGACCAGCTTGGTTAAAGCCATGAATGACAACATTTGAGCGACATAGGTCTCCTTTAGAATACCCAATCTTTTTAAGAGTGCGCAAGGGTAACAAATTTATGGCTGAACCATCATCAATCATTATCCGATTAATGGGGAGATCATCGATCTCGCCGAACATAAGAAGGGGTCTGTTATGCTTTTTATTTCCTAACAACAGATCCTCATCATTGAACGTAATACTTTGAGTTTGGGATAATTTTACTTCTGCTTGTGAAACCTCAACCCTATAATCTTCAGGGAAGGAAAATGCAGTAATAAATGCATTTTGCAAATCAGAAGAGAGACACAAAGCATCATACACAAAAAGCATAGCCGGTATTTTTTTTCAAGTGCGAGATTACATCATACTTGACCGACACATTAAAAGTATGGTCAGTCGCATCATTCAGAGTTACATTTAGGGGATTTCTTTGTTGAGGAGATGGCTTAGGTAGTTGACGGCCTAATCTAAGCTGAACTTCCTCAACTTTGGGTGCCTCTTCTTTAGGGAAGTGAAGAGACTCCTCATCATCCTCAAAAACTCCAATGGGGAAAGCAACATATTCTTCGAGGGGGTTGTCCTCGCACTTCTTTATATTTTGGTAGAAGTGCGGGCCTTCTCTCTTTTCCATCATTCGTCAGAGAGCAAATCGTCTTGAGAGTTGCTGTCGACGTTCTCCTGATCTTTGGGAACCTGATGGTTCACATTTTGGGGTGTGGATCCACCGAAGGAAAGCCTTGCCTTCATGCTGGCGCTTAGCTTGCTATTGTGGATGCCCTGAGAAAGACATATTAACATGCTCAGGTTTTGATATCATATATCGATCATAAGTTGGCCACATTTTTGGAGTTGCACAACTCATCTGATCACTTTGAAAAGTGGTGACATTTGACGTAGCCATTTTCTTTCCATTTGTCATACTTCTGAGTAGATCGGCATCTATGGTGCCTTTATCTATGAGCTTTTGTATCATGTTTTTTACCACAAAACAATCCTTGAGCGTATGACCCAAGATGCGATGAAAGTGACAGAAATTTGGCTCATCGAATTTAGAAGCTTCTTCCAGACTTTTCGGTTTGGGGAGCTCAATGAGTTTCAACTCCCATAGACCCATGAAGAGATCCCCCACTTCTTTGTCGAGGAAAGAGTACTTCTGATTTTGACGCTCGCTAAGAGTTGGCCTTCTAGAAGCTAGTGCACCCCCTTTGCTTGGTAATCTTATGGCGGTGCCCCCAGTTTGGAACTTTTGAGGACCCACCGCTGCCTCCATGGCCTACATTTGCTTCGTCTTGGAAGATGTGGGCTTATCTCGTGGGTTGTTTTTGTCCAATGCTGCTTTGCTAAATGTCCTCGGTGGACGAGACATGTGATGCATATAATTCTCTATGTCTGTGGCCTTCAAGGACAAGACTTCAAAAGTTATTGGCCTTATGCCCTGCAGGTGAATGGCCATGTCCGGGCTCAAGTTATTCATACACATATGAACTACTTCTGGTTCAGTGATTGGCTGTGGGCAGTGGAGGCTTAAATTCCTCCACCTGTTGATGAAATCCGCAGCTTTCTCATTTGGCCTTTGTAAGGTTTGAGTCAGCTCAGTTATTCCCACTGTCCTTTGAGTACTATAAAAGTGCTCTAGGAAGGCGTTTTGCATTTGTTCCCATGTACGGATGGAGCCAGGTGCCAACTTTCTATATCATGTGAAAGCTGGACCTGATAATGTTTGTACAAATTGATGGAGGAGAAGAGCTCCATTGTGGGTTGTATCTTGACACGCAGTAAGGAAATGGGCCACATGTTCATGTGGTGATCCGGTCCCATTAAATTTACTAAATTGTGGTTGGCGATAATTGTTCGGAAATGGTACCATGTCCACCTCTGGCGGATATGGTTTCACATACCCCGGACGCATGGAGTAATGTGTTTGCATATATTGAGCTTTTACACCTTCAGAAATCATCCTCTGTATGGATTTGAGTGTAATTGCAGGTTGGGGATGGAGATGGGAACCATTATGACTAGTCGAAGCATTCACATCACTTGTATGATTTCTAGTGTTGGCCACCTACTCATGGAGCACAGCCAACTCTTCTTCTTTCTGTTGCAATGCAGCCATCATTCGGTTCAACTGCTCTTCAATAGATTGAACCTCATTTGTGGCAAGCACTTGTTCAGCATCGCCTGGCTCACTCTCACTATGCGGAGATGGTGAGCCATCCTCACTTGAGGCTTGTGGATCTTCACCATTTAGTGGGTTTGGATTAGTCGAGCCTGTAGTATCCAATAATTCATTTTCAAAGTTAGAATGATCATCAAATAGGGGGTTATAAGACCCTACATAGATTGTATTATTTCTTGAATTACCAGAGTTTGTTAAGCTTTGAGTCACTGGACGATGACCCACTAGAATTTGTTTACGAGGCTTCTTTCTTTTGAAGTGTGTAGAAGCGGAGGAAGTATCACTCATGTTGCAGGCTGCTTCCTCAACACTCAATGACATTGAAGAGAATACCTCAAAACGGTTGCTCAAGGCTCTTTTATGAGGAGGTGGATAAGCTAGTGTTGTTGTATCTTCCACTTTTGGAGTAGCTGCTTTTATTTCTCCTTGGGTGCCACCAGCAGGGCTTGATGATGCATCCCCTCGTACCCAACTAGACGTGGAGTCAGTTGGTATTGCCATCTCCCTTTGCTTTAAGCTGGCATGTCTTGCACGTACATTAGCAGCCTGCTTTTCATATCTCCCTCGCCTCAAGTTCCTTTTTACAAACTCTTGATGGTCGGGTAGTTTGGCCAAAGTTTCGGTGTGTCGCATGATTTCACCCTCAATATTATCTGAGGATGTGGATGCTCCAGGCAACAAGCTCCTTAGGTCCTGGCATATGGCCCTTTCGATGGAAGCCTGAAAAGCTTGCCTCGCAGCATTTTGGATCCTACGATATTCACTACTTTGTTGAGCCAAAATTGAATCACAAACATAAGCACATTGTGCATTAGTCATAGAGTCAATTGCATTGCTGAAGTTGGCCCATGCTTGAAGGATTTTGCGTTGCCATCGGTGGTGTCGCTTTGGAGACACAGAATCTTGTACAGAAGGCCATGACGGTACCACCTCTGATGATATAGGATCAGAGAGTGTCGCAGCCGGATCAACATGTCCCCTCTTTATATCATTGAGGGAGAGGTGAATCCCTTGCCACCGAAGCTCACGCTTAGGTGGATCATTGCTGGGATTATAGACCAACATGGGGATAAACTCAGGAGCTTTAGCCCGAAGTTGGCTTTTTGTAGATGAATCAATTTCAGTGGATGACATACTATATTCTGTCGCCATGGACTTTCCTTTGTTGGAAGGACGCGGGTGATCCATTTCTCCCACCGCTACAACCCTTTCTTTGTTGCAGGGCGGCAAACGTTGAGGTTGATCCTGTAGCACTATCCCCTTATTTGGAGGTCGGAAAGCTGTTGTCGATGCATTCTTTGTCGGAGGTGCCCCTAGTATGCTTGGGGTAGGTTTGGAGGAACCAGCCCCTAACTTATCATGAGTAATTGAAGGTGGCATTTCCCTCCTTGTCTTTGGAGTCGATGAAGAGGACATCATTGGTGGCATTGACTTGGTTGGCGATGCCCTTTTGGCACAGATAAGCCACTCCCCAAGCGTGGTGGGGCAGAACTTTGGTGCCATCTTGGAACTAGGGGACTTGGTGCTCTTGGGTTTGGATGAGCCAGGAGCAACCACATTGGAGGATGTGGCCTTGCGTACATTGGTAGCGCGCTCATTGGAGGCCATCATCGTTGCTTTGGCAGCAACTCTTCTTGCTTGCCGCTTTGTGGCTTTGGACATGACAGGGGTGAACCCTTCCTCAGGCTTGGAATTGACCTCTTGGTCATGAGGAACTACAGCCGACGACGCGGACTGTAGTGTGGAGTGAACCAGCATTGTTGGAAGCTTGAACGGGACCCATGGGAACATCGACCCAGAGGGAACCAATGCGGATCATGATGAAGTCTTGAACACGTCCAGCCATACCTTCTTATAAGAAAACCATATATGGGTTTTCTTGAATGCAAATATGAATGCGCATATAATTTCATTTGACAATTTAGGTCAAAGCCGTATGATGCAACCATGTCGGAACTCAAAGATGAGGGGAGAAGTAGGTCCCACTGGGCGTGCCAGAATCTGATGGCGGGGAAATGGGCAGCTATGACCCGCCTCCACGTCAGCAGAGACAAATTTGTTTTTGTTTTAATTTACATGGAACAAAAGAAAAAGAATAGGTATTGCAAATCCATACTTCCATAATTCTTATATTTGCATAAAAATTATGTTAATTACACCTCCGAAGAGAACACCCCTGATTAAGAGCTCCAAAATGAGTACATGAAAAACAAGATTACATTAGATCATTTCCTATTACAAACTACAAAAGAGAACAAAAGGTCTTCAGTCTTCCCAGATGCATGCTTGGCATAGACTTGAACTTGATAATTGTCATTTCTTTTAAGCATGACATTTTCATTTGTTGAGGAGCTAACATATACTCCTTATACGATTGGTCACTAGCTTGTTTAGCTTCTTAGCAACCCATGATATACATGTATTTAATCTGTGCAGAGCATTTGTGAATATCTTATTGTTTGTTCAGATCATGATATGGCGCTAAATTTAGCTAACTCAGCATGGGGCATCTTGATCATGCTTCATGCGCATATACAACCATGAGGAAATGATTTGTTTGTATGTCGGACATTTTTTTGGTGCATAGTATCATGTATGTATGCACATAATTTACTTTGGAGACTAAATTTGACAGTCTTTTTGATCATTAAAGATCACTATTTAGCATGTTTGAGATGCCCGTTCATGGATGTATTCAGCATATAGTGCAATATTTCATTTGAGATAAGCCAAAGTATTTATTTTGCCTTGGCCTAGAAAGAAATGTTGCATCGTCGACTCGGCCGAGGCGGGTGCAATTAATTTATTTCATCAAGGTTAGCGTGCATACTCATGGTACGACACTTTGCCCCAGAGAGTTGCATGCACGGTGCTATTTGATCCAATTTAATTTGGTTTGCCCTTTTAACAACTTAGCTAGGCATGAACATTTATGGATACAATCTAGCTAAGATGCAATATTTAATTTATCCATTATATGCATGGCACTTGGAAGGCCTACGCTGGGCATGGATGATGCGCCTAGAAATTATGATAAATATGACAAAGCTTATTTGACTTAGCTAAGTCTATATCGATGTTCATGACATTTTGGTTATTCTAACCCTGGCGCCGCAGCAAGTTAATTAGCATGGGCGATCATGGTATAGAATTTGATATGATGAAATCAATTTATTTAAGTTTATTTATATGGTCTAGCCGTAATTTAAAATGGAGTAATTTCATCTAATGCATGATTAGACATATTTGATTCCTCGGCATGACCATGACATGGTGTGCAGGTTTTCTTATCTGCTTCCTAATTTTAATTAGGTCAAGACCATGGGAGTGGCTATTTGATTTTATCACTGCATAGCCATGTTGATTTTGATGCAACACTAATTGGCTTTGTCTATGTGGTATAGGCGGTTTGATCATGCCGCCGTTCAGGCAAGACGGAGCAGACAGGCTAGTTTGCATTTTGGTGAGAGTGATGCTAATTAACTGCCTATGGCTTGCACATATGCAACATCTTTTGCTCGGTTCATTGATTTAATTAAGGGTTTCAAACTTTGAGCATGCAACATGATTAGTACTGAGCACATACACCCAACCAGGAGACATGACGTGATGCACAAGTGCAGGATGCAAGACAACACCGCTATTTTGTCTATCAGTTTTAATTAAGACTTTATCTTTTGGCATGCAAAACCTTGGTGATTGTAGCATGCAAAATTTGTTTTCTTCTATGAACCGTATGAGTGGAGATAGGCCGGCAAAACTGTGGCCGTGATCAACACAGACTTATTTGGGGTGGAGCCAATTTGCGTCCATCCATTTTTGTACCATGGTTTTCAACCGGGTGGAGCCAAAACACGTCCCCCATTTTAGTATGAATTTCAACCGAGGAATGGAGCCAAAGCGTGTCCAAACCGAATCTACCATGAACAATTAATCAGGTTGGAGCCATAATGCGTCCAACCAAATTTCAACCAGGAACATAACTCGGGGTGAAGCCACAGCGCGTTCGACCCAAATTTCAACCACAGGATGGAGCCAAAACGCGTCCAAACCCGAATTTCACCTAGGCACATTTGTTGGCCTTATACACCTTTACCGGGGCACAAAGCCCAAGTGCATAGCGCAGCCATTTGGCCCTTATACCTTTACCGAGGCAAGATGCCCATGTGCGGAGCACCGTCCTCACTGGCCCTGTTTGTACCAGAATAGAGGATGCAAGGCTCGCTGATGAAGTTGCCGATGACGACGCTTGTGGATGAAACAGCCAAAGATAAGAAGCAGGATGGGAGGCAGGATCAGAGATGTGCCCTGAGGCCTCTCACCTTCTCAGGGACCCTAGACAGGACGTCGCTTCTTACGGCAAGCTCCTAATGACCTTCTGCACGACAGAGCGGTGAACCGGCAGCCTGGTGGTGCGAGATGAGCACCGCAGCAGCCTAGCTAAGGATGGCAACGGGGATGTACCCGTCGGTTATCGCCGGAACGTTCTCTTTCCCACTACGGAGAATTCATCCCGTCCCCGTCCCCGTTAACTGTCTCAGGTATAGATTCTTGCCCATCCCCGTACCCGTCGGGCATCGGTCGGGTAACAGATACCCGACCGGTACTGCATACCCGATAAACAAGGACACTTGGGGTCGCAGCTTTGCAATCGGAGACGTTTCTTCTTCACTCGGGTATAAGTGTCGGAGTCTCGGAGATGCCAAGGAGAAGGAGCGAGGTTGCGAGGAGGACGAGCAAAGGTGGCAGAGAGACCGAACTGAGGAAGTGAGGGGCACGAGCGCTCGTGAGACAGGCGTGCTTGTGCTGCTGACGGAGATGGTGAGGAAAATTTGAATTAGGTTTTCTAGAACATACAAACTATATATATGATTATTCAGATTTGGGCCAAAATACCTATGTTGAGCTTCTTTGGGCATAATACTCGCATGACAGCTCAAATTGTTGGGTTCCCCAATGGGTAACGGGGACGGGTAAACAGGGAACATTCCCGTACCCGCTATACCCGTCGGTGATGGATTATTGCCCATTTAGATGCCCATGAGTAAAGATATGATCACATCCCCATCCCCTAATGGATCAAATAACCGTCGGGTATCGGGGGGCGTTGCCATCTTTAAGCCTAGCGGTGGTTTGCGTTGCGTATTTTTGAAGGTAACCTGATGGCACTTGGGATCAGAGAGCCGGGGGGTTTGAACTCTTGCAGTAGCCAACTATTTATAGAGCAAGCGGCAAGGTGTTTCTCTGCTTTGAAGTCACGTCCAGGTCTAAAGCGGCGGGAGTGGCTGCCAGGACTACTTGGCGCTCTTGAGTTTGATTTCCAATTTGCTAGTCCCTTGATCAAGCGGTGCCGGTGCGGCGCCATTTTTTTAAATCAATAGAGCACGCGGTCCGTGGAGGTTGCATGACTCGGTCTCGCGGCAGTGATTTGGAGACGTGGCCATCCTTTGACTATGTTTGAATATGCCAAGCGCGCACAGCAGTTTCTTCCTCGCCTGGCAACTGGCATTTAGACCATTTGTTTATTCTTTAACTGAAGTGATTAAGGAGAACAGGAAATAGCTTACTTGGCCGGCGTGCACGTACGTGCTATACGCTTGCTGTGTTTGTACCACACACGTACTTGCATGGCCATGTTTTGATTAACCCATGTGTATGTATATGCATATATGTATTTACAGCCGGGTGTATTTATGGGACATGTGATTGCCGTGCTTTTCTTTATTTGTCAAGGCGTGAACACGCTCATGCATATATGTACATGTGTGTTTCTTTTTTCTTTTTGCTCCGTCTTCTTTTCCTCTTTAGCGATGTTATATTATTCCTTATTTGCCTATATCATATTCATATGAAACTTGATCATCTATACCATTTTATTTAATATGGTATAAATATTTTCACATATTTTGGGTATGCCAAAATTGGTGTCAACACATACTTGGGTGCTAAATCGAGGACTGGGCTGCTTTTGGGTAACGCGAATGAGAACGTGACTGGTCAGCGGGGATGAAATTGCCCAGCCCTCGAGCTTTTCTGGCCTGTCGCCATGGTGGCGGTCGCTGTTGTCACAACGCAGTTCTTCAGGGCGGTCATCATCGTGGTGTGGCACGACTTGATTACGACTCAGGCAGCTCGCTCGGCAGCACGACGGCTCGGCGACTCGAGCGGCTCGACGGCACAGCGGCACGGTGGCTCGGCGGCATAGCGGCTCGAGCGGCTCGACGGCATGGTGGCTCGGCGGCTACACAGAGTCATAGGCAAACGGACGTAATCGAAGCCTGGCGGAGTCAATTCACATGGGGAGACGAAGCCCTTGAGCGTGTTCAACCGAGGCGAGGGCGCAGTCCGATTTGAATGGCCATAGTATATGTCATCTTAAAGATGTTTAGCATGGAGAAATAAGTAATTTGAGAAAAATTATGGAAAACAAATGGAGAAAGCATAGGGTCGCCGCTGTTGTTGACAGTTATCAAGGTAGACAAAGTTATATATATGTTAGAATATTCAATGGAAAAAACCATGACTTAGCTAGTTTGAATTGATGACATTGGAGTCATGTTTTGTGAGTGTAGATCGGTAGCAAGGGAATTTATTTCTTGCATGCATGCTCGAGGTTGTATGTAGATGCAATCAAAACACCGTGATTGTTTGTTTACTTATCTTTCATGGTATAGTAGATAATACGTCATCCTTTGCTTGTTGCCATTGGTAATGCGTCGCCGTGAGTTGCCTCATAATGTCAAGTCGATAGCGAGGACCACGTGAGCCATCGATGAGGGCTAACGAGCAGCGCCGAAGGATGATGACGAGTCGATGTCGGGTGGTGCAATCGAATTCTTGAAGTTGACCTACATGCTGCAGGCTTGCCGCATGTAGCCGTCTCCTTGATTGGTGCCGATGCAGCGTAGCGTTGAACCTCCGGAGAACTCTTACGAAGAGCGATGCGCCGCAGATGGTGATGATGATGGAAAATTCCCATCTGGTTCTCCCTAAGCGTAGCTGACGATGAAGCGACAGACAATCCGACCAGTTGGTTAGCGAAGTGAGCGCCGAGTAGAAGTGAGCACCGAATAGTCCGATCAACTGGTCGGATATTGCATTATGGAACATCTTAAACATGGAGATATTAAACGTGGAGACATTTAATTATGGAAAATAACAGGAAAAATAATAATTGGAGAAGCATGGTGAAAACTCAAAGAAAATAATTGGAGAAAGCTGTATTAAATGGAGATAGAGTAGAGGTACTTAGCATTAGTCAAAATGTCTGATCGGCAGCGTATGACGTTATCTGGTCGACGTCAATGAAATTGCCCGGCCCTCGAGCTTTCAGCCTGTTGTCGTGGCAGTGGTCACGGTCGTCATAGTGTCATTCTACGCAGCGATCATTGCGACACGGTAGGCGATCGAAACGAGTAGTTCGGGCGACGTCATCCTTATGCCACTGGTCGGCCTTAGGCAGATCGGATACGGAGAGATCGTTGTCGTAGCCACATTCAAACTGGTCAGAGAGATGATGCGACATGGCACTTTAATAGCCGGCGGAGTGGAGTAATCGGCGTATATAATATCTAGCTCGCATCTACGCAGAGGAGTTGTAGTCGTAGTGGAGGGTGAGGTCTAATGAGTTGTGATGGAAGACGAGGATGATCACTGCTGTGAATAACCATAGAAGCGTATGTAGATACACAGAGACATAAACATGCAATACGATACTAAATTGGAAGAAAGGAATAGGACTTAGCTTGTCAACAAGCCACCGGGCTTGTTTGTGCTTGTGACCTCCATGCATGCATGCTGAGCGTGTATATATATACTCCCATATATACAAGCCAATTAATGCATAGCACTGTATGTCCTCCTTTGTTGCTTGAGGTTGTGCGACGGTTCCTACGTAGACACCGCTTGACGCTTCCACCAATGCCATGAACAGGAGCGCCGTGCATGGCTGTCGATCCTGATTGGTCGGTATTGTACACAGCATGGAGGCACGCCATCGAACGTCGAGAGAAGGGCGCCGCTTGACTCAGCACCTCGTCGCGAGCTGCCATAGATTGCCCCGGGACATAGAATCCCGTCGTAGGCCGGTAGGAATACCGCAAGACGCCAAGTTGCTGCCGACGCCGTTGGTGAAGAAATTAGCATCTGATTCGCCATAGAATCAGCACACACCCAGCACATGTACGAGTCATCTATAAAGTTGCAACAATAAGTGATTATTGGATAATGTCAAGAGATTGCAGATGAATTGTGTAATCATGCCAAACTAAAATTACTGGAGAGAATCTTAATTCATACAATAAATAGAGGCACAATAATTCATTCTCGTAAGATAACATCCCCAATTTGATCACTTATCGTACTCGCAACGCGTTAACATGCATGTCATATTTCACCAGGAAAACGAAACTGGATTTTCATCAAAGTTCTACCCATCACGGATTAATATGCAAAATACCAAAATTACACCGAACTTACGTCACGAATACCAAAATTCAAATTACCAGTCCATTACATAACGATAGTAGGGATACAACTAGTGCTTCAAACTAGTCACTAAATGGCTCTACTCTTCAGTGTGCTCGCTGTCAAGGTCAGAGATAGCATCATCCTCATCCTCTAGATCCATTTGTTCTTCTTCCCAACCATCATCTTCAACAAACATTTCTAGATCTTCTTCTTCCTCATCTAGGATCGGGTGCAGTTGGTTGTTCAAATAATGCACCTCATGCTGAAGATCAACCACCACATTCTAGGTCTGTGCAAGTTGCTGGTGCAAATCCCTCTTGACATGGTCATGCTGCGTGGTTAGGGCTTCGGCTCTGTTTCGTGCTGCTTCTGCCAGGGCTGCATGGTTGTTTGCTTAGATCCACTGGCACGTAGCTATTAGTGCCTCGGCGCGAGCGGCCTCCAGCTGCTCCTGGAGTCCTGCTGGCACTGCCTGATCATTAGCTCTTGCCTCTTGGGTGGTAGCTCTCTGTTGATCAACTTGCTCCATCTGAGTGTGAAGATTTTCCAATGCTACATATGCCTGATCAGTTTTTCATCGAGCCTCACTTGCTACCTTCTTGTGCTTGCACACACGCTTCCTTAGTTTATGCTGTGTAGCTTCGGCTCTTATGAGCTTGTCCCTACAAGTGGTATAGAACTCCTGCCATAAGTCTTGGGTATCCCGACGAGTATAGAACATTTTCATCACTACAAACATTACACTCATAGCGGGACTAGAGCTATCTGCCCGCTCATCTCGGTCTTGGTTCAACGCATTGCTGTTGCGTTGTGCCCAAACTGCTGTGGATGGATCCACCCGAGGAAAAGTACCAGTGGCACTACCGGTTAGCTCATCCCCGTGTTGCTAACATATCTGGCTCAGCACCTTAAAAGCAACTATTTGGGCTTCCTCCCAAGGAGTTTTCCCTTCAGAATCCGCCTTCCACTCCTGCCATAGGGGTGCTTGGGTATGACCATGTATGGTTAGCTGCACCTCATACCAGGGCTGTCCTTCTAGGTATACCTCATTCCAGGAATAGAGAGGTGGTTTAGTATATCCCGCATAATGCAGGACCCTCCAAAGTAGGGCAGGGGTACCAAACATTTTCAGGAAAGTCTCACTCCTAGCTAATGCTGCCATCTGTTCCAACAAAAGGGTGCAACTCTCGTGAGAACAACGTTATAATAGAAAAAGAGTTATTCAACCGAATAAGAGACTTATAAGGGGGGGAACAATACAAGTGTGTAATGAATAATTGATCAAGATGCATGTACGTTTCGTACGTCCTCATAAACATAGGAAAATTAAACTTATAACGACATACACAGTGGCATACATGCGTTCTCTCATATATAATGTAGCTAGTCGGGCTACATGTTTCACTATTAGTGTACCTGCACAAGAATTTCATTTCAGCCCAACCCCATAAGTATATATGCAGAAATAAAAATCTAGGCTCTAGGTTGCAAGCTAAATACTTCTATATATATATATACCGATATATATACTTCCATATCAAAGCTACCGAAAAGTAAATATATCCCATATATACATATAATTATGCATATACAGTCATATCAAAGCTAACCCACAATTAAATACCTCCGTATATATATGAGACATATATATACTTTAGTATCAAAGCTAACTCTCCCCATTAGACTGCACGCTCACATCTTGCGGTCATGCCACTATGATGATGAGTGGCATCTTACCTTGGGCGTAGAGGTATTTGATCCATAAATTACCACTCAAGTGAATGGCATCCATACAATAGCACGTCGTATGGACGACGAAAATAAAAAACCCCAAGTTAGTACTTAATTAGCCACCTAAAATTCTTAACTGGGCATAAAGAAAGTGATCACTAGCACACTTTAGATTCAAACTTTAGGTTTAAACACCTATATATATATATCTATGAGTTGTCAAAACTGGTTTTGGAAAAACAAAAACCTTTATTTTAAATACACATGTGGCAATTAATGTTGAATCTTGCTCTAATGCTAGCTGTAGCAGAACCGTCCAATTTATAAGAGCACAAGTATAATGGCAGCCCGCAAGCGGTCACACTATCATACTTGAGCCCATATAAACCCGATAGTCCATCTAGTACCATGAAGGGTCTCGATTCAACCAACATACAACCAAGATCGTACATGATTCAACGTACATGATTCAACATACATGTCACACATTACATAAGGTTCACAAATACAGTTCCATACATTAGAGTACAATTAAAAGTTATTACAAACCAAGTACAAATAAAATAGTAGCGAAAGCAAATAAGTTTGAAACCAACATCTGTCATCATTGTTCAAATATAGTGCTAGCTCATGATCACAATTCCAAAAAAGCATAAGAGAGGGATTATCTTGAGACGCCTTGCCTAGGGCCCAACTCCTCGTCCACGGCAGGACAGAAGCAGTTCTTACAGTAGCCATGATACATTGTATTATCTACAACAAGTGGGAATAAAACCTTGAGTACAAGAAGGTACTCAGCTAGATTTACCCGTCATAAACCAAAAATAAAGTGACTCCAAGGATCATGCAAGGTTTTATAAGTGGAGCTAACTTGATAACATTTTGCATAAAAAGCTTACCAATTCAAGTATACAGTTATAATTTGGACATCGAGTTAATTATAGCTATTCATCTCTAGATTAGCAACTAACCTATGCCAAACCTGTGATATATCATTTAGTAGCATGCAGTAGTAACCGTAGCTAGTATAATAATTCATGTACATCATAACCATCATATTCCATAATACAGATACTACGATGTTGGGGCTAGTCAAGTTTCTCACTGTCCGGGAGAGACAGCGATTCGAATCGATTTCAACATGCTGGGAATTTATTCCTAACACAAACCTAGGAAGACTAGATCAACGATGACCTTAGGTCACCTTTGGTACAACTCAAGTCCACATTTTGTGGGTTCAATCAGCACCGCACAATCAGGGATGACCAGCTGTCAGGACGTTCAGGCCCGGCCTACCCTTGGACTCACATCTGGCTCCCCGCACATCCTTACTACCATCCAGAGTGTGCACTCATATAGAATGGGGCCTGGCCTGAGTTGAGCTACTCGGATTTGCTGTCGAAATGAGTTATCTGGCTAGCTAAGTGAGAGGCATGCGTTCAATCTCGATAGAAGTGCCAACAACGGTATGGTCCTTAACCAACACAGACGGAATCACATGAGTCAACCTACACATAGAATCCTCCCGGCCTCCAATTATATTATCCCATGGTTTTGCTCCATGATAGCAAATATAGCCAACCGTGCTTCGGTATTCATGTATATCTCGCAGTTGGCATAAATCACCCGACTTCTACCGATCTAAGCATGGCTAAGCATATATTCGATCCTGGACCTACGCAAGGTTAAAGGTATATATATCTAGACAAAATAGTTCTACGCATCAAGGGTTTCCAACCAACTCTTATAACCTAATGCATCAAACATAAAAGACTCAAGTGATATTTTGTAAAACATGGGAGACTTAGAATGCTCTAGGGCTTGCCTTTGATAAAAGAAGTTAGCCTATGGTCTGGGCACTTAGGTAAGTCTTCAAGAGTTTGCTCCTCTCCTTCTAGAGCTATGGCCTAAGGTGCCTTCTATTGTTCCTCCGGCTCTTCTTTGAATTCCAATAGAGTTATCCCCTCGGATGATCCTATATACATGAGCATGAAATAAGATATCATGGATGCATATATAATGACATGTATAATATGATATGATGTGATGAATGCATCCACATAATTGTTCTCAGTAGCATTGCATTAAGGTGATAACAAGTTACATTTTCTTTTACTGAGTAGGTGCATATCTCTTCTCTAGTAACTTAAACAAACAATCATGTAAATCATTTTCTGGACTACAAGATAGTAGCCACTTGTTTTGACCATAATTGGAGTTATACACATCAAAATAATATGGTTGTGGACAACCTGGAAAGCTTATGAAATTGTCTACAACTTTCTTTTAATCATCTTAATGTGATTCAGTAGTTATCTTGGTTAAACAATTCAATCTTTTAGATCTATCCAGAGAGCAAGCATTTCAGATAGCAGACTTCTAACAGCCACAATTCTTAAACCATAAGACCTATGACTATGAAAATTTAACATAATGTAGATAACTAAGTTATCTATAACTTTGTTATTAACAAGTTTTACAAAAAAAGACCATTATCATCATGAAATTATCATCACAACAGAAACTATATATGCAGCCATCTACTTGAATTATAAAGCAAAAATTAACTAGTTGCAAACAACCAATTACTTCTAAGCCTAACTAATAACATCAATAGATCATATGCATCACAAGCACCACATAAAACCTCATGGTTATGCCTAACTAATTTATTTATATTCATTTATCAATTTCCTTATATAATAAGGTGATTTAAAGGGTAAATATTTCTAGTGCTTAATAAATTCTGAGAAAATTACAGTAGCCTACAAATACCCTAATAGTCTACTGTACAAATTTCATGCCATTTGCATAAGTATAGCCATCTCTACAAAAATGAGAAGTTACATATGCTTATTTTAGTAAAAATAGTTTAGCATAGTGAAAAGTGTCAAGCAATAGTGATATGATCCCGCTAGGGTTTGTTCCCGATCTTTCGATGAGAGGTGTGGGATAACTCGATTGATGGGTGGAGACGACGTTCACGGACCGACTACAGCCTTCCAAGCTGCGCCTTAGCAACCGATACACCACCTCCAACAGCTGCTGCGATCTTGTGGAGTGCGATCAACCAAACCACTAGGGTAATTCCTGCAAGCAATCGAGGAACAAGCAAGAGCAAGTAGAACAAGCAACTCAATTGCAAATATGGAGATAAAAACCAATCTAAAATCACAAAGTTGGGGTTCTGAATCAAGTAGAATGCATGGTCTAGTCGACACACGCGTCTACAAGGAAGTAGCAATGGCTAAACTTTCAACAAAACAAAACCCAAGTGTTCCTGGTGGCGGCTAAAGGGTATATGACGTGTGGAGGACGACCACAAGAGAGTTTGGGTCATGCTCCAACCCTAGGATGCGTCCCTACTGGACTCTAAACGATACAAGCCCATTGGGCTAACTTAAGGTGGCGCAGCACCCTAGACAGAATAGACCTCTCAGTGATTTTTGGACTGTTGACGCTGCTTCTGAGCAGGTATGAGTACGAGGTCAGATCCGTATGAAAGTAGACTTTATTAGCTTTCCAACAAGTCTAGAATCACCCCAATCCGACTCCGTATGTAACCGTGGCGACCGTCGCCAGTTGGAGGTGTGCTGCAGTCCGAATCTAGCCTACGCAAGTCCTTTTCCCTTTCGGTCTTCTCCTTGATTCCTAATCAAAACAAGAGTGCATGTGTCTCCAAGATCTAAACAGGATGGACAAGAGCTCAAGAAGGAACTCACTTGATGATTAAGTTTTCGAGCACGAGCACGAGTAATAGGACCAGCAGGTGTCAACATGGACGGCGTGGATGTATGATCGGTGTTGATGTCCTCATCATCCTCCCTTTCTTGAATTTGAGTTGTCCTCGACTCAAGCTCATCTTCCTCACCCAAATAAGGCTTCAAATCTGCAATGTTAAATGTGGGACTAACCCCAAAATCTGCAGGAAGATCAAGCTTATATGCATTCTCATTTATTCGTTGCATCACTTTAAAAGGACCATCCGCTCTAGGCATCAATTTAGATTTTCTTAATTCAGGAAACCTATCCTTTCGCAAATGCAACCAAACCAAATCTCTAGGTTCAAGAATCAATTCCCTTCTACCTTTATCTCCAGCAAATTTGTACTTAGCATTCATGCGCTCTATGTTTTCTTTAGTGGTTTCATGTAGTTTTAGCATCAATTCAGCATGTTGCTTAGCATCAAAATTCAACTTTTCAGAACTTGGCAATGGCATTAAATCAATAGGAGCACATGGTAACAAGCCATAAACAATCTCAAAGGGACACATCTTCGTAGTAGAATGCAGCGAACGATTATAAGAAAACTCAATATGAGGCAAACAATCTTCCCACATCTTAATATTCTTCTTTAAAATAGTCCTTAACATAGTAGACAAAGTTCTATTCACAACTTCAGTTTGACCATCAGTTTGGGGATGACAAGTGGTGGAAAATAAAAGCTTAGTCCCCAATTTGGCCCATAAAGTTCTCCAAAAATGGCTAAGAAATTTAGCATCACGATCAGAAACAATTGTATTTGGCACACCATGCAAGCGAACAACTTCTCGAAAGAACAAATCAGCAATATTTGTAGCATCATCAGTTTTATGACATGGTATAAAATGTGCCATTTTAGAGAATCGATCCACAACCACAAAAACACTATCTCGCCCTTTCCTAGTCCGTGGCAATCCCAACACAAAATCCATAGAAATATCCTCCCAAGGAGCACTAGGAATAGGAAGAGGCATATACAAACCGTGTGGATTCAACCGGGACTTAGCCTTTTGACATGTTGTGCAGTGAGCAACAAATCTCTCCATGTCTCGTCGCATCTTTGGCCAAAAGAAATGACTAGCAAGAATGTCCTCCGTCTTCTTCGCTCCAAAATGCCCCATCAAGCCACCTCCATGCGCTTCCTGCAAAGAACAACAAGTTTAACGGAGCTAGCTGGAGAATGCATAGCTTGTTAGCTCTAAACACAAACCCATCATTGACGATGAATTTGTTCCACGTTTTCCCATCTTTACAATGCAAAGCAAACACTTCTTTAAAATTAGCATCATGAGCATATCGGTCTTTAATTGTTTCTAACCCAAAGATCTTGTAATCAAGTTGATTCAAGAAAGTATATCTCCTAGACAATGCATCTGCAATGATATTATCCTTCCCTTTCTTGTGTTTGATAACATAAGGAAAAGATTCAATAAATTCAACCCATTTTGCATGTCTACGATTCAGTTTTCCTTGACTACGAATATGCTTCAAAGATTCATTATCGGAATGTATAACAAATTCTTTGGGCCACAAATAATGCTTGCCATGTTTCTAATGTCCACACTAGAGCATATAATTCCTTATCATATGTAGAATAATTAAGAATAGGCCCGCTCAATTTCTCACTAAAGTATGCAACAGTTTGCCTTCTTGTAACAAAACACCACCCAATCCAATTCCACTTGCATCACATTCAAGCTCGAAAGTCTTATTAAAATCGGGAGTTGGAGTAGAGGTGCATGTGTTAACTTATCTTTCAGCACATGGAAGGCGTGCTCTTGTGCTTTGCCCCAAGAAAAGGGCACTCCCTTCTTTGTAAGCTCATTCAATGGTGCAGCAATGGTGCTGAAGTCCTTCACAAAACGGCGATAGAAACCAGCAAGTCCTAGGAAACTCCGCACTTGTGTGACCGTCGTGGGTACAAGCCATCCTTGTATAGCTTCCACCTTGGCTTTATCAACCTCAATTCCCTGTGGAGTGACAACATAGCCAAGAAACGATACTCGATCGGTGTAGAAAGTGCACTTCTCAAGGTTACCAAACAAACGTGCATCACGTAGAGCATTGAAAACAGCACGTAAGTGATCAAGGTGTTCATCCATGGATTTGCTATAAATCAGTATATCATCAAAATAGACGACAACAAATTTCCCAATGAAAGCACGCAAAACCTCGTTCATTAATCTCATGAAAGTACTAGGTGCATTAGTTAACCCAAAAGGCATGACTAACCACTCATATAGACCGAACTTAGTTTTGAAAGCAGTTTTCCATTCATCTTCCAATTTCGATATGATCCCGCTAGGGTTTGTTCCCGATCTTTCGATGAGAGGTGTGGGATAACTCGATTGATGGGTGGAGACGACGTTCACGGCCCGACTACAGCCTTCCAAGCTGCGCCTTAGCAACCGATACACCACCTCCAACAGCTGCCACGATCTTGCGGAGCGCGATCAACCAAACCACTAGGGTAATTCCTGCAAGCAATCGAGGAACAAGCAAGAACAAGTAGAACAAGCAACTCAATTGCAAATATGGAGATGAAAACCAATCTAAAATCACAAAGTTGGGGTTCTGAATCAAGTAGAACGGATGGTCTAGTCGACACACGCGTCTACAAGGAAGTAGCAATGGCTAAACTTTCAACAAAACAAAACCCAAGTATTCCTGGTGGCGGCTAAGGGGTATATGACGTGAGGAGGACGACCACAAGAGAGTTTGGGTCATGCTCCAACCCTAGGATGCGTCCCTACTGGACTCTAAACGATACAAGCCCATTGGGCTAACTTAAGGTGGCGCAGCACCCTGGACAGAATAGACCTCTCGGTGATTTTTGGACTGTTGATGCCGCTTCTGAGCAGGTATGAGTACGAGGTCAGATCCGTATGAAAGTAGACTTTATTAGCTTTCCAACAAGTCTAGAATCACCCCAATCCAACTCCGTATGTAACCGTGGCGACCGTTGCCAGTTGGAGGTGTGCTGTAGTCCGAATCTAGCCTACGCAACTCCTTTTCCCTTTCGGTCTTCTCCTTGATTCCTAATCAAAACAAGAGTGCACGTGTCTCCAAGATCTAAACAGGATGGACAAGAGCTCAAGAAGGAACTCACTTGATGATTAAGTTTTCGAGCACGAGCACGAGTAATAGGACCAGCAGGTGTCGGCGTGGACGACGTGGATGTATGATCGGTGTTGATGTCCTCATCAAATAGATTTCATATTTTTCTTACTTTCATCCTAGCATAAGAATACTGTGTAAAAATTTGCATAATCATATGTTATGTATTTTTACCCCATTTATTTTCACTAGAAACTAGCAATTAATTAAGATTAAATAGGAAGAACATATTTCAAGTATGCTTACTATAGGTTTAATATTTTTCCTAGCTAGAGCATGTCAACACAAGTTCAGCAAAATTAGAATCACAATTTTATCACCTTCCTAGCACAAGTAATGCAATTTATAAGATAGAAACTATTTTAAAAGCACTTATCTTGGTCAATTTAATTCTCCTAGAAAAATACCCTAAATAGTAGATTTGATATTTTTTATCAAATAGTATACTTCATGATGAATCCAACAAAATTTAGTTCACCTCATTTGGAGACTCCTAGCTCCAGATATACTTTTTGCAAGTTAGTAACAAAATCTGTGAAAAAATAAATAAAGAAAATCAAATTTCCACTCGAGCGCTACAGCTAGGTGCACCCGGCCCATACACCCCGCTGTGACTGACACATGGGTCCTGTAGTCAACCTAGCTCCACATGACAGCGAAGCAGAATAGAGGTGGCGCTTTGACCGGCGAGAACACACCGACGGTAAGGTCACCGACGACAAGGTCACCACTAACGTGTTCCCCACACCCTTGCGCACCCATTGGTACCCTTGGTTGGCTTGACAGATCACCAGAGCTAGCTCATCGGCAAGCATGGTGGCTAGGCGGTGGAGCGCTGCGGCGAGCCTATCGTCTCTGGCCACGATGAGCCTCAGCGAGCACTGCTATGGCACCTAGGAGCCCTAGCGAAGCTCTACGGCGTGGTTTAGGTCAAGGTGGAGCGGTAGCGAAGCTTGACCGCATGCATGGCAGCATGGCATCACGAGCGCAATGGCAACATGGCGGTGTTCTGCTCTGATGAGGCCAGCATTGGCCTTAGGCTCTTGCCTCGAGCTAGACCTAGCTCTAACCTAACCCTAACGTCTTGAAGCGTGCGAGGAAGAGAACTAGGCATGCACAGCCATGGTAGCATGCATGGTGGTGGCACTCTTAGCGATGGTGCGATGACAGTGAACTTGAACTTCGGCTATACCTAGGCTTGAACGGTGATGTTAGAGGCTTAGCAAGGTAGAGTGAGGCATGGCGGAGCTGTGTGCATGAGCTATCAAAGAATGGCGTGGTGGCGATGGCGCGCGAGCTCGGCGGAGGTGCAAAGGCGATGGTACGGTGCTCGGCTTGCTCTGGCGGGTGAAGGAGAGGCAGAGAGAGGGCGAGAGAGCGAGAGTGAGTGAGCACGGCAGCTTTACCTCCCTTTTCTCCCCCTGGTGGCTCGACCAACCGAGCCAACAATGGCGTGCTACCGCCACACGGCGCGCGCGGCCTGGGCGTAGTCGGCCACGATGGCCAGCCGATTTGAATCGAAGAAGTTGATTTAGTCGACTGAAACCGCCATCTTTGCTCTCCTCTATCTCCTAATCTATGGCAAATTTTTGAAAACTTTAGTAATACAAAGTGTAGAGCTACGTGAGTACTGCAACTTTGCTATAATGATCATGGCCTAATTTGAGCTACTTTTCAAACTACAGTGCTCCAAAGTGGGGTACTCTGAAACTATAAACTGGTTTTGGACTTAGCAAAATTTTCTAAGTTACAAACAACATTGAGTTGAAACTTGTGAGCTTTATTTGACCATGTTAGGCACTGAATCAGCTCATGACCCTTAAATAAAGTTTGTTACCCTTGATGTGAACTACAACTTTTATTTAGGTCACATAGCCATGCAAACAATCTAAACTATTGTTCAACTTTATTTAAGGGTCATGAGCTCAATCAGTGCCTAACATGGTCAAATAGAGCTCACAAGTTTCAACTTAATGTTGTTTGTAACTTAGATTTTCTAAGTCTTGAAGCTATTTTTAGTTTCAATGTAGCCTATTTTGGAGCCTTATAGTTTGGAAACTATTGCAATTTAAACAAAACTCCTTTAAGTAATCTTGTAGTACTCATGTAGCTCTATACTTTGTATTAATGAAGTTTTCACTAATTCACCATGGTTTGGAAGATTTGGAGGTTTGAAAATCGACTGTCATATGGACTGAATCGGCCCTTGCCGATTCAAATCGCCAGCCGTCGTGGTTGACCGCGCCCAGGCTGCTCGCACCGCGTGGTGGCAGTCCGCTGGCGTCGGCCTGCCCTGTCATGCCAAAAGGGAGAGTGCTCGCCTCTCCACTCACCCATGCGCTTAATCCCACTCTTGCTTTCTCTCTCTCCCATGTGCCTCTCTAGAGCAGAGCAGCACCACAGCAGCATCGCCACCCTGCCTCCACTATGCTTGAGCACCGCCACCGGCACACCACTGCTCAATCAATCGCACCCACAGCTCCACCATCACCTCCTCTACCTCGCTGACCCACCATTGACTTAGCTTGAACCAAGGTAAAGGCCTACAGGCCGTCTCCATGGCCGCCATAGCCACTGTGCGCCGCTAAGCTCCAAGCTCGCCCGTGGCTAGCCCTATCCACCATAGCTCCTACCTTCTTATCCGTTGGTCTGTTGTTGCCTTAGGTCATAGGTGCTGACGCCATAGCCTAGTTCACCATTACCACCGTCATCTCACAGGAACATGCGACTACACCGTGCGCACCCGCCATGGCCGTGAGCTCTAGCTCGCCGCGGTCAACCTTAGCTAGACCCCGTCATTCCCCTCTAGCATGTGTTTCCGCACCTCCACTAACCCTAGCACCATCACCGAAGATGGAGACCCATGACCCATCACTAGCTCGCCGAAACGGTGACACCACCACCGTGCTTTGTGCGCCGCCGCGCCGCCATGCACATGGCCAAGCTTCACCGCCGCTCCACCGTCGCCCTAACCTAACCCTAGAGCTCTGCTAGGACCTACTGATGTTGTAGCCGCACTCACCTAGACATGCCATCATCGAAGATGATGAGTCTGCCACCACGCGCCACCGCCGATCCACCATGCTCGCTGGCGTGGTCGCTCCGGTGATCCACCGAGCTAGCCAAGGGTACCAATGGGTGCATAAGGGTGTGGGGAGCACAACGACGGTGACCCTACCGCCGATGACCTCGCCGTCGGTGAGTTCACCGCCGATCAACCGCGTGCTCTGCTCTAGTTCCACTAACGAGTGGGGCCGAGTTGACTGCGGGACCCGCATGTCAGCGCCTGAGGGTGTATAGACCGGGTGTACGTAGCATTTAGGGTTTAGTTGGTTTTTGAATTATTTTCACAGTTTTACATACAAACTTCAAAACTTCATATCTTGAGCTCGGAGTATCCAAATGGGGTGAACCAAATTTTGTTGGATTTATCTTGAAGTGTAATATTTGATGAAAATATGAAATCTACTGTTTAGGGAAATTTTCTAGAAGAATTAAATTGAGCAACATAAGTGCTTTTAAATTAGGTTATATCTTATAAAATGCATAACTTGGGCTAGGAAGATGATAAAATTGTGATTCCAATTTTGCTCATCTTGTGTTGACATGATCTAGCTAGGAAAAATACTAAACCTATAGTAGGCATACTTGAAATATGGTCTTCATATTTAATCCTAATTAATTGCTAGTTTCTAGTGAAATTAAATGGAATAAAAGTACATAACATATGATCATGCAAATTTTTATATAGTATTCTTTTGCTAGGAGGAAAGTAAGAAAAATATTAAATCTATTGCTTGACACCTGTCAATATGCTAAACTATTTCTACTAAACTAAGCATATGTAGCTTGTCATTTTTGTAGAGGTGGCTATACTTATGCAAATGGCACAAACATTGTACAGTAGACTATTAGGGTCATTTATAGGCTACGTTCATTTTCTCAGAATTTATTGAGCACTGGAAATATTTATCCTTTAAATCACCTTATTATATAAGGAATTTGAGAAATGAATATAAATTAGTTAGGCATAACCATGATTTTTTCTATGATGCATATGATCTGTTGGTGCTATTAATTAGGATTAGAAGTAATTGGTTATAGGCAGCTAGTTAATTATTGCTTTATAATTCAACTAGATGGCATCATGTATAGTCTCTGTTGTGGTGGTAAATTCATGATGATAATGATCTTTTCTGTGAAACTTGTTAATAACAAAGTTGTATATAACTTACTTATATACCTTGTGTTAAATTTTCATAGTCATAGGCCTTATGGTTTGAGAATTATAGCTGTTAGAAGTCTGCTGTCAGAAATAGTTGTTCTCTAGATAGATTTGAAAGATGGAATTGTTTGGCCTAGATAACTACTGAATCACCTTAAGATGATTCAAATAAAGTTGTAGGAAATTTCATAAGCTTTCCAGAAAGTCCACAACCATATTATTTAGATGTATATAACTCCAGTTATGGTCAAAACAAGTGGCTACTGTCTTGAAGTCTAGAAAATTGCTTAGATGAGAATTTGTTTAATTACTAGACAAGAGATATACACCTACTCAGTAAAAGAAAATTTATCTTGTTATCACCTTAATGCAATGCTATTGAGAACACTTATGATGATGCATTTCATCACACCATATCGTATCATGCATGTCAGTATATATGCATTCGTGATATCTTATTTTATGCTCATGCATATAGGATCGTCCGAGGGGATCACTCTATTGGAACTCAACGAAGAAGAAGAGGAACATCAGGAGTCAGCTCAGCCCATAGCTCTAGAAGGTGAGGAGCAAGCTCTTGAGGACCTACTCGAGTGCCTGGATCATTAGCCAGCTTCTTTTCTCAAAGGCAAGCCCCGGAGCATTTTAAGCCTCCCATGTTTTACAAAATATCACTTGAGTCATTTATGTTTGATGCTTTAGGCTATAAGAGTTGAATTGGAAACACTTGATGCATAGAACTATCTTGTCTAGATAAATATACCTTTAACCCTGTGTAGGTCTAGGATTGAATATATGCTTAGCCATGCTTAAACCAGTAGAATTCGGGTGATTTCCTATCACCTGCGAGATATAGGTGGATACCGGAGCACGGTTGGCTATATTTGCTATCGTGGAAAAGAACCATGGGTAATGTAACTGGAGGTTGGACGGAGTCGATGTGTAGGTTGGCTCATGTGATTCTATCTATGTCAATTAAGGACCGTACCATTATTGGAACTTCTGTTGAGATTAAACGCATGCCTCTCACTTAGCTGGCTGGATAACTCATTCTGACCGCAAAGCCGAGTAGCTCAACTCAGGCCGGGCCCCGTTCTATTTGAGTGCACACTCTAGATGGTAGTAAGGATATGCGGGGAGCCAAATGTGAGCCCAAGGGTAGGGTAGTCCTAATCGTCCTAGCATCTGGTTATCCCTGGTTGTGCAGCGCTGATCGAACCCGCGAAATGTGTACTTGAGTTGTACCAAAGGTGAGCGTTGATCTGGTCTGCCTGGGTTTGTGTTAGGAATAAATTCCCAACTGGTTGAAATTGATTCGAATCGCCATCTCTCGTGGAGAGTGAGAAGCTTGGCTAGCTCAAACATTGTAGTAACTGGATTATGGAATGATGGTTATGGTGAACTTGGAAGTTTTACACCGGCTATGGTTACTACTGTATGCTACTAAATGATATACCACATGTCTAGCATAGGTTAGTTACTAATCTAGAGATGAATAGCTATAATTAACTTGATGACCGAATTATAAATGTATAACTAAATTAGTAGCTTTTCATGCAAAATGTTGTCAAGCTAGCTCCACTTATAAAGCCTTGCATGATCCATGGAGTCACTTTATTTTTGGTTTATGACAAGTAAGTCTAGCTGAGTACCTTCTCGTACTCAGGGTTTATCTCCCACTTGTTGTAGATGGTACAATCTATCATGGCTACTGTAAGAACTGCTTCTATCCCACCATGGATGAGGAGTAGGGCCCTGGGCAAGGCATCTCTCGTTAATTCCCTCTATCATGCTTTTGTGGTTGTGATCATGGACGAGCACTATATTGGAACAATGATGTGAGGTGTTGGTTTTCAAACTTAATTGCTTCTATGACTATTTTATTTGAACATGGTTTGTAATAACTCTTAATCATACTCTGATGTATGACATTGTATTTGTGAACTAATGTAACATGTGACATGTCTGTTGAATCATGTACGATCTTGGTTGCATGTTGATAGTTAATCGAGACCCTTCATGGTACTCGATGGACTACTGGGTTTATATGGGCTCAAGTATGATAGTGTGACCACTTGCGGACTGCCATTGTACTTGTACTCTTATAAATTGGACGGTTCTGCTATAGCTAGTATCGGAGCAAGATTCAACATTAATTGCCACATGTGTATTTAAAGCAAAGGTTTTTGTTTTCCAAAACCAATTTTTAGAAACTTATAGCTATATATATAGGTGTTTAAATATAAAGTTTGAATCTAGAGTGTGCCAGTGATCACTTCCTTTATGCCCAGTTAAGGATTTTAGGTGGCTAATTAAGTACTAACTTGGGGGGTTTTACTTTCGCCGTCCATACGACGTGCTATTGTATGGATGCCATTCACTTGAGTGGTAATGTATGGATCCAATGCCTCTACGCCCAAGGTAAGATGATGAGTTGCACGACCGCAAGATGTGAGCATGCGATCTAAGAGGAGAGGTAGCTTTGATACTAAAGTATATATATGTCTCATATATCTACAGAGGTATTTAATTGTGGGTTAGCTTTGATATGGCTGTATATGCAAATTTATATGTATATATGGATGAATTTACTTTCGGGTAGCTTTGATATGGATGTATATATATGGAAGTATTTAGATTGCAACCTAGAGCCTAGATTTTCATTTCTACATATATAATTGTGGGGTTGGGCTGAAATAAAATTCTTGTGTAGGTACGCTAACAGCGAAACATGTAGCCCGACTAGTTACGTTATATATGAGAGAATGCATGTATGCCACTGTGTATGATGTTAGAAGTTTAATTCTTCTAAGTTTGTGAGGACGTATGGAACATGCATGCATCATGATAAATCATTATTACATACTTGCATTGTTCCTCCCCTTATAAGTTTCTTATTCGGTTAAGTAACTCTTTTCTATTATAGCGTTGTTCTGATGAGAGTTGCACCATTTTGTTGGTACAAATGGCAGCATTAGCTAGGAGTGAGACCTTGGAGATGTTTGGTACCCCTGCCCTGCTTTGGAGGGTCCTGCATTTTGTGGGGTATACCGAGCTGCCCCTCTATTTTGGAATCAAGAATACCTGGAGGGATAGCCATGGTATGAGGTGCATCTAACCATACATGCTCGTACCCCAGCACCCCTATGGTAGGAGTGGAAGGCAAATTTTGAAGGGAAAACTCCTTGGGAAGCTACCCACGTAGTGGCTTTTGAGGTGCTGAGTCAGATATGTTAGCAGCATGAGGATGAGATTATCGGCAGTGCCGCTGGTACTTTTCCTCGGGTGGATCCATCTACAGCAGTATGGGCATAGCGCAAACGCAATGCGTTGATCCAAGACTGGGATGAGCGGGCAAATAGTTCTAGTCCCGCTATGAGTGCCATGTTCGCCTTGATGAAGATGTTCTATACTCGTCCGGATACCCGGGACTTCTGGCAAGAGTCATATACCACTTGCTGGGACAAGCTCATGAGAGCCAAAGCTGCACAGCGTAAACCAAGGAAGCGTGTGCGCAAGCACAAAAAGGCAGCAAGTGAGGCTCGTTGGGACTTCGATCAAGCTTATGTAGCATTGGGAAATCTCCACACTTAGATGGAACAGGTCAATCAGCAGAGAGCTACCACCTAAGAGGTAAGAGCTGATGATCAGGCTGTGCTAGCAGGACTCCGAGAGCAGCTAGAGGCCACTCGTGCCAAGGCACTCATCACTACGCGCTAATGGATCCAAGCAAACAACCATGCAGCAATGGTAGAAGCAGCACGAAATAATGCCGAAGCCCTAGCCGCGCAGTAGGAATGAGTCAAAAGGGACTTGCGCTAGCAGCTTGCACATACCCAAAACATGGTGGTTGATCTTTAGCATAAGGTGCATTATATGAATAACCAACTGCACCCGCTCCTTGATGAGGAAAAAGAAGATATAAAGCTTCAAGAGAGGCCTTGGCACCAAACTAATGAAGACTATGGCCAACTCAAGATGTCCTACCTATAATGAGTTTGTCAGCGATGCCTTAACCCAGGAGAACCAGAACAACTTACATGCAGCAGCAAAGGGCCACAAAAGAGCAGCTGAGGTAGGTGCCTCAAGATCATTCCAGTCTAGAGCTCTAGTGGTAGCTTGGCCACAATTTCGTCCACCAGCGCCTAAGTTGAGGCCTCCTCCACTGAAAGCTCAGGCCAATCGCCCCCAGAAGACATTCTATAGGTCGTTCACCATTGCCCTACCCAAGGGTAACATAGGCCAAGGTAGCTCAGCAGGACCAAGAAGCAACCAATCATTCTATAACTGCATTCAGCTAGGTCATTGGTCCAAGGAGTGCCCCCATCCCAAGAAGGGTGGCAATCAAAACCAAGGTAATTCGAAACAGGCCAATCCTAAGGCACGTCCTGGATACATGCATTACACAGCTATGGAAGAAATCCCTACGGGAGAAGTTGTCACCACTGGTATGTTTCTTGTTATCAAACATCCCACCATTGGTTTATTTGATTCTAGAGCTTCTCATTCATTTATGAGCCAAACATTTGCATCTAAGCATGATGAGAAGATAATTAAGGTAGACAAGGGTGGTTATAGTATATGTTCAGCTAGGGCTACTATTTCTACAAATCAAATAGTGAGACATGTGCTCATCTCAATGCAAGAGAGGGAGTACACTATGGATCTTATAGTGTTGCTCGGACTAGCCATAGATGTGATCTTAGGCATGAATTGGATGAGTGGTCATGGAGTTCTTATTGACACTACCACTAGATCAATTATGTTGAGAGAACTAAAGGGGTGTAATGCTTTTCTAGTGCCACTTCCCTAGAGTTTTGATCTTCAAAACTTGTCTTGTGCTATCCAAGCCACTACTCTCTATGATATTCTAGTGGTTTGTGAATTTCCCTGATGTATTTCCTGATGAGTTGTCGGGTTTACTGCCTAATAGGGATGTGGAATTTAAGATTGAGTTAGTGCTAGGTACAGCACCCATCTTAAGAAGACCCTATAGGATACCACCAAATGAGTTAGCCAAACTTAAAATCCAGTTACAAGAACTTTTGGAGAAAGGTCTTATTTGACCTAGTTCATCTACATGGGTTGTCCATCCTTTTTTGTAAAGAAGAAGGACAAATCCTTGTGAATGTGTGTGGACTATAGGCTGCTTAATGCTGTCACCATTAAGAAGAAGTATCCTTTGCCCCGTATCGATATTTTGTTTGATCAACTGGCAAAAGCAAAGGTATTCTCTAAGATTGACTTGAGATCAGGCTACCATCAGATTAAGATCAGGCTAGAAGATGTACCTAAGACAGCTTTCTCCACTAGGTACAGCTTGTATGAGTATTTAGTCATGTCTTTTAGACTGACAAATGCTCCTACCTACTTCATGTACTTGATGAATTCGGTATTCATCCCCGAGCTCGATAAGTTTGTGGTCGTGTTTATCGATGATATCTTGATTTACTCAGAGAATGAAGCAGATCATGTAGAGCATCTGAGAGTTGTCTTGTCTAGATTGAGAGAGCATCAATTATATGCCAAATTTAGTAAGTGTGAATTCTGATTGAGCAAGTACCTTTCTTGGGTCATATCTTATCTAATATGGAATATCTGTAGACCCAACTAAAGTACAAGAGGTCATGGATTGGAAGGCCCCAACTTTGGTTCATGAAGTTTGGAGTTTTCTAGGGTTAGCAAGCTACTATCATCATTTCATTCCTAACTTTTCCAAAATAGCTAAGCCCATGACCAAACTACTCTAGAAGGATGAAAAGTGCAATTGGACTCCGAAGTGTGAAGCTGCTTTTCACACTTTGCGAACCTTGCTAACTGCAGCTCCTATTTTAGCACAACCCGATATTGAGAAGCCTTTCGATGTATTCTGTGATGCATTGAGTATAGGTTTGGGGTGTGTGCTCAAGCATGAAGGCCGAGTTATTGCTTATGCTTCTCGATAATTGCAAAAGCATGAAGTCAACTACCCTACACATGATTTGGAGCTTGCAGCAGTTGTTCACACCTTGAAGATATGGAGACATTACTTGTTGGGAAACGTATATCACATATACACTGATCACAAGAGTCTCAAATATATCTTTACTCAACCTGAGCTGAACATGGGGCAACGTCGATGGTTAGAGCTGATCAAGGACTACAATTTAGAAATGCACTACCATCCAGAAAAAGCCAATGATGTAGCAGATGCCTTGAGCCGGAAGTATCATTACAATTCTCTGTTGGAGGATGGGTTTAATCTATTACATCCTGTGGTGCTGTACAATTTCACCGTTAGTTGTTCACTTGAAAGCAAAATCATCGAACAACAGAAGACAGATGTGGGTGTATTTCACATCAAGAGAAAGATGAAAGGACAGAAGACCAAACATTTTAGGTTGGATGAAAGAGGTGTGCTACGGTTCGAGGACCGACTTGTGGTACCGAAAAACTGTGAACTTAGAAATCAAATTTTAGATGAAGCTCATTCATCCAAGTTGCCTATCCATCTGGGTAGTAGCAAAATGTATCAAGATTCAAAAAATCGTTTTTGGTGGACCAAGATGAAGAAGGAAATTGCAGCCTACGTTGCTAGGTGTGATGTCTGTAGCTGAGTGAAGGCCGATCATCTGAAACCTGGTGGACAGCTCTAGCCATTGTCCATTCCAGGCTGAAAATGGGAGGAAATAAGTATGGACTTTATTACAGGCCTCCCGCAGACACAACAAGGCCACGATTCCATATGGGTCATTGTAGATCACCTCACCAAGTCAGCACATTTTGTATCGGTTAACACAATGTCTTACACTGGGAAGTACACTGAGCGATATGTTTCTCAAATTGTGAGGATACATGGAGTACCAAGGACCATAATATAATATCTCGGACCATAGTTTATAGCTCATTTTTTGGAACACTTGCACAAGGCCTTGGGAACCAAACTAATTAGAAGTTCAGCATACCATCCACAAACTTCTAGACAAACCAAGCGAGTGAACCAAATCTTGGAAGATATGTTGAGAGCTTGTGTTATATCCTCCAAGGGTTCATGGGAAAAATGGCTGCCTTTAGCCAATTTCTCCTATAACAACAGTTATCAAGAGAGCATCAAGATGGCTCCTTTTGAGGCCTTGTATGGTCACAAATGTAGAACTCCTTTGAATTGGATTGAGCCCGAAGAAAGGAGATACTATGGCATAGATTTTGTCACAGAAGCTGAAGAACAAGTACGTGTTATCTAACAGCACATGAAAGAAGCTCAGTCAAGACAAAAGAGTTATGCTGATAAAAGGAGAAGACCACTAACCTTTGAAGTGGGAGACTATGTGTACTTAAAAGTTTCGCCCATGATGGGAGTGCAGAGATTCGGAGTGAAAAGAAAGCTTGCGCCTAGATATGTAGGCCCGTACTAGATTATTGAGCGAAAGGGAAATGTCACCTACAAGTTACAACTTCCCCTAGAAATGAGTGCTATATTCAATGCTTCCATGTTTCTCAGTTAAAAAGATGTCTTCGCATACCTGAGTAAGTTATTGCACCCACCAACATTAAGCTCCAATCGGATTTGACCTATGAAGAGAAACCAATCTGAGTGCTAGAAGAAATGGAAAGAGTAACCCGGAGCAAGGTCATTAAGTTCTACAAGGTGGTGTGGAATAACTACAATGAACAAGATGTCGCGTGGGAACGGGAGGATTATTTACATGAGGTTTATCTCACTTTTTATGAAGAATGGTAGGTCTTTTAAATCTCAGGATGAGATTTCTATAAGGGGAAGGGGCCGTAACACCCCAGTGTTAATCATGGAATTTGGCGCTTGCATTTTATGAGCACAAGCATCATCCAAGCATTCATGAACATGAGCATATGAAATTTCATCTCATTCTTATACATTATCGCATGAAATGTTGATTATATATATATGCTTATGCTTGTAATCATGTATGACCAATGTATGAAATGGTTGTAAGGTCACAACAATACCTTAGATACATCTAGGATGGTAAATTGTACAACTTTCGTATTCATGACACGAACCAATTTTGCTTCTAAGTGTTGGGTTACCTTGGAATGGCATTTTCATGATGGTAGTTTGACCAAAGTTGAACAGTAGTTTAGATTGTTTGCATGGCTGTGTGACCTAAATAAAAGTTGTAGTTCACATCAAGGGTAACAAACTTTATTTAAGGGTCATGAGCTAAATCAGTGCCTAACATGGTCAAATAGAGCTCACAAGTTTCAACTTAATGTTGTTTGTAACTTAGAAAATTTTTCTGTCTTGAAGTAGTTTTCAGTTTCAATGTAGCCTATTTTGGAGCCTTATAGTTCGAAAACCATTGCGATTTAGACAAAACTCCTTTAAGCAATCTTGTAGTACTCATGTAGATCTACACTTTGTATTAATGAAGTTTTCACTGATTCACCATGGTTTGGGAGACTTGGAGGTTTGAAAATCGATTGTCAGACGGACTGAATCGGCCCTTGCCGATTCAAATCACCGGCCGTCGTGGCCGACTGCGTCCAGGCCGCTCGTGCCATGTGGCAGTAGTCCTCCGGCACCAGCCTGCCCTACCATGCCAAAAGGGAGAGCCATCGGCTCTCCACTCACTCTCGCTCTCACTTTCTCTCTCTCCCGCGCGCCTCTCCAGAGCGGAGCAGCACCTTAGTAGCGTCGCCACCGTGCCTCCACCATGCTCGAGTGCCACCACCTTAGCACCACTGCTCAATCACTTGTGCCCACAGCTCTGCCATCACCTCCTCCACCTCGCCGACCCACCATTGCCTTAGCTCGAACCAAGGTAAAGGCCTATGGGCCATCGCCATCGCCGCCATAGCCGCTGTGCGCCGCCCAGCTCCAAGCTCGCCCATGGCCAGCCCTATCCACCGTAGCTCCTACCTTCTTATTCGTTGGTCTATCATTGCCTTAGGTCATAGGTGCTCGTGCCGTTGCCTAGTTCACCATTACCGTAGCCGTCTCGTAGGAACATGCGACTGCACCGCGCGCACCCACCATGGCCGCGAGCTCCAAGTCACCACGGCTGACCTTAGCTAGACCCCGTCGTTCCCCTCTAGCACATGTTTCTGCACCTCCACTAACCCTAGCAGTATCACCGAAGATGGAGACTCATCACCCATCTCCAGCTTACCAAAACAGCGACACCACCACTGTGCTCTGTTCGCCGCCACACCGCCATGCACGCGGCCAAGCTTCACCACCACTCCACCGTCACCCTAACCTAACCCTTGAGCTCCACTAGGACTTGCTGATGTCGTAGCCGCACTCGCCTAGACATGCTATCACCTGAGACGATGAGTCCACCACCGTGCACTGCTGCCAAGCTGCCATGCTCACCGGCGAGGTCGCTCCGGTGATCCGTCGAGCTAGCCATGGGTACCAATGGGTGCGCAAGGGTGTGGGGAGCACAATGCATGTGACGCTACCGCCGGTGACCTCGCGGCCGGCGAGTTCACCACCGGTCAACCGCGCACTCTGCTCTGGTTCCACTAACGAGTGGGGCTGAGTTAACTGCAGGACCCGCATGTCAGTGCCTGAGGGTGTATAGACCGGGTCTATCTAGCATTTAGGGTTTAGTTGGTTTTTGAATTATTTTCATAGATTTGAATACAAACTTCAAAATTTCATATATGGAGCTAGGAGTATCCAAATGGGGTGAACCAAATTTTTTTGGATTTATCTTGAAGTGTACTATTTGATAAAAAGATGAAATCTACTGTTTAGAGTATTTTTTCTAGGAGGATTAAATTGATCAATATAAGTGCTTTTAAATTAGGTTATATCTTGTAAAATGCATAACTTGAGCTAGGAAGATGATAAAATTGTGATTCTAGTTTTGCTGGTCTTGTGTTGACATGCTCTAGCTATGAAAAATACTAAACCTATAGTAGGCATACTTGAAATATGGTCTTCATATTTAATCCTAATTAATTGCTAGTTTCTAGTGAAATTAAATGGGGTAAAAATACATAACATATGATCATGCAAATTTATATACAATATTCTTGTGCTAGGAGGAAAGTAAGAAAAATATTAAATCTGTTGCTTAACACTTTTCACTATGCTAACTATTTTTTGCTAAACTAAGCATATGTAGCTTGTCATTTTTGTAGAGGTGGCGATACTTTTCCAAATGGCACGAACATTGTACAGTAGACTATTAGGGTCATTTATAGGCTACATTAATTTTCTCAGAATTTATTGAGCAATGGAAATATTTATCCTTTAAATCACCTTATTATAAAAGCAAATTGATAAATGAATATCAATAAATTAGTTAGGCATAACCATGATGTTTTCTATGATGCTTATGATGCATATGATATGCTGGTGCTATTAGTTAGGCTTAGAAGTAATTGGTTATAGGCAGCTAGTTAATTATTGTTTTGTAATTCAACTAGATGGCTGCATGTATAGTTTCTATTGTGGTGGTAAATTCATGATGATAATGATCTATTCTATGAAACTTGTTAATAACAAAGTTGTAGATAACTTACATATATACCTTGTGTTAAATTTTCATAGGCCTTATGGTTTGAGAATTATAGCTGTTAGAAGTCTGCTGTCAGAAA
Organism: Miscanthus lutarioriparius; assembly: GCA_904845875.1. NCBI lineage: Eukaryota > Viridiplantae > Streptophyta > Magnoliopsida > Poales > Poaceae > Miscanthus > Miscanthus lutarioriparius. The sequence continues at coordinate 29,852,157 of CAJGYO010000015.1, forward strand.
TACTTGTTCTCTGGACAGATCTAAAAGATTGAATTGTTTGGCCTAGATAACTATTGAATCACCTTAAGATGATTAAAAGAAAGTTGTAGGAAATTTCATAAGCTTTCTAGAAAGTCCACAACCAGATTATTTAGATGTGTATAACTTCAGTTATAGTCAAAACAAGTGGCTGTTGACTTACAGTCTAGAAAATTGCCTAGATGAGAATTTGTTTAATTACTAGACAAGAGATATACACCTACTCAGTAAAAGAAAATTTATCTTGTTATCACCTTAATGCAATGCTATTGAGAACACTTATGAGGATACATTTCATCACACCATATCATATCATGCATGTCAGTATATATGCATTCGTGATATCTTATTTCATGCTCATGCATATAGGATCGTCCGAGGGGATAGCTCTATTGGAATTCCACAAAGAAGAAGAGGAACATCAGGACACACCTTAGCCCATAGCTCTAGAAGGCAAGGAGCAAGCTCTTGAGGACCTACCTGAGTGCCCAGATCATCGGCCAACTTCTTTTCTCAAAGGCAAGCCCAGAGCATTTTAAGCCTCCCATGTTTTACAAAATATCACTTGAGTCCTTTATGTTTGATGCATTAGGTTATAAGAGTTGAATTGGAAACACTTGATGCATGGAAGTACCTTGTCCATATAAATATACCTTTAACCCTGTGTAGGTCCAAGATCGAATATATGCTTAGCCATGCTTAGACCATTAGAAGTCGGGTGATTTCCTATCACCTACGAGATATAGGTGGATACCGGAGCACGGTTGGCTATATTTGCTATCATGGAAAAGAACCATGGGGTAATGTCATTGGAGGGCAGACGGAGTCTATGCATAGGTTGGCTCAAGTGATTCCATCTATGCTGATTAAGAACCATACCGTTGTTGGAACTTCTGTTGAGAATGAACGCATGCCTCTCACTTAGCTGGCCAGATAACTCGTTTCGACCGCGTAGCCGAGTAGCTCAACTCAGGCTGGGCCCCGTTCTATTAGAGTGCGCACTCTAGATGGTAGTAAGCATGTGTAGGAAGCCAGACGTGAGCCCAAGGGCAGGTAGTCCTGATCGTCCTAGCAGCAGGTTGTCCCTGGTTGTGTGGCGTTGATTGAACCTGCAAAATGTGTACCTGAGTTGTACTAAAGGTGACCGTTGATTTGGTCTGTCTGGTTTTGTGTTAGGAATAAATTCCCAGCTGGTTGAAATCGATTCAAATCGCCGTCTCTCCCAAACAGTGAGAAACTTAGCTAGCTCCAACATCGTAGTAACTGGATTATGGAATGATGGTTATGGTGAACTTGGAACTTTTACACCGGCTATGGTTACTACTGTATGCTACTAAATGATATACCACATGTTTAGCACAGGTTAGTTGCTAATCTAGAGATGAATAGCTATAATTAACTTGATGACTAAATTATAAATGTATAACTGAATTTGTAGCTTTTTGTGTAAAATGTTGTCAAGCTAGCTCTACTTATAAAGCCTTGCATGATCCTTGGAGTCACTTTCTTTTTGGTTTATGACGCGTAAGTCTAGCTGAGTACCTTCTCGTACTCAGGGTTTATTTCCACTTATTGCAGATGGTATAGTCTATCATGGCTACTATAAGAACTGCTTCTGTCCAGCCATGGACGAGGATTAGGGTCCTGGGCAAGGCGTCTCTCGTTAATTCCCTATATCATGCTTTTGTGGTTGTGATCATAGACTAGCACTGTATTGGAAAAATGATGTGAGGTGTTGGCTGTAACACCCTAGTGTTAAGCATTGCATTTGGCACCTGCATTTCATGAGCACAAGCATCATCCAAGCATTCATGAACATGAGCATAAGAAATTTCATCTCATTCTTATACCTTATCACATGAAATGTTGATTATATATATATATGCTTATGCTTGTAATCATGTATGACCAATGTATGAAAATGGTTGTGAGGTCATGAAAACACCTTAGACGCATCTAGAATGGTAATTGGAACAATGTTTATATTCATGACATAGACAAAATTTGCTTCTAAGTGTTGGTTTCATTTGAAATGCCATTTTCATGATGCTAGTTTGACCAAAGTTGAATAGTATCTTAGAGTGTTTAGATGGTTATGTGACCTAAATAAAAGTTGTAGTTCTTGTCCTGAGTAATAAACTTTCTTTAAGGGTCATGAGCTAATTCAGTGCCTAACTTAGTCAAATAGGGCTCACAAAAATCAACAAAATGTTGTTTCTAGACTTAAGAAAATTTGCTAAGTCACAAGTTGATTTTGGTTTCAATGTGCACCACTTTGGAGCATTGTAACTTGTAAACCAGCTCGAATTAGGCCAAACAATTCATATTAGGGAAGTTTTCGCTGAATCGAGCACATTTAGGAGTTACATATACACGAACTTGCTCTGTCAGTCGTCTGTTGTAGGCCTGAAACCGGCCAGGATAGCGCGACGTTATGGCCGACCGGACACAGGCCATGTCCACCGCATGGATGTCATGCGTCGGCGTTGGGCCCCCGCGTCAGGCCAGGGTGGACAGCAAAGGGAGCCGCGTCCCCGCTCGCTCTCCACGCGTGCTCACTCTCTCTGCCTCACCTTGCCTCACTCTCTTGCTCGAAGCCGAGTGGACCAAGCCGCCAACGCTGCCGCGCGCCTCAGTCATGCTTGCATGCCAACCACACCGCACCACCATCCAATCCATCTCGCCCATAGCTCCGCTTTGACCTGCTTCACCTCACTGAGTTGCTAGCATAGCCATTCGAGCAAGGGTAAGGCCGCATTGCGCGTCACCGTCGCCGCCATGGCCACGGAGCGCCGCCGAGCTCCGAGCTCATCGTGGCCAGCCCTATCCACTGCCCCTCCAATCTCTCTCTCTCTGTTGATTCATCTTCATCGTAGGTCCTAGAAGCTATAGCCATAGCTCATTGAGCCGCTACCGTGTCACTGGTGCTGGAACGCGAGCCGCACCGCCGTGATCCAAGAGCGCCACCGCCATGCACGTCACCGTGGCCGCGCCTGTTCGATCGCTATTCTCTCTCACAAGCTAGGCATTAGGGTTTAGCCTTAGGACGGATAAGCTTGCGGGGAATATGGATGCACGTGGCCAAGCTCCACCGCCGCTCCACCGTCGCCCAAACCTAACCCTAGAGCTCCGCTAGGACCTGCTGATGTTGTAGCCACGCTCGCCAGGATATGCCGTCGCCAGAGACGACAAGTCCGCCACCACGTGCTGCCGCCGAGCCGCCATGCTCACCTGCGAGGTCGCTTCGATGATCCGCCAAGCCAACCGAGGGTACCTGTAGGTGCAGAATAGGATGGGGAACACGTTGGTGCCGACCTTGTCGACGGTGACCTCACCGTCGGCGAGTTCTCGCTGGTCAAAGCCAACCCGTCCCTCTATCTCTCTGTCATGTGGGGTCAGTTGACCCACGGGGCCCAGTCGTCAGTCGCAGCGGGGTGTATACACCGGGTGCACCTAGCTGTAGCGACCGATTTGAAATTTGATTTTCTTTATTATTTTTTCATAGATTTAGTTACAAACTTCGAAAATTCATATCTAAAGTTAGGAGTGTCCAAATGGGGTGAACCAAATTTTGTTAGATTCATCATAAAGTGTACTATTTGATAAAAATATGAAATCTATTGTTTAGGATATTTTTCTAGGAGAAATTAAATTGAGCAAGATAAGTGCTTTTAAATTAGTTTCTAGCTTATAAATTATATAACTTGAGCTAGGAAGATGATAAAATTATGGTCCCAATTTTACTGATCTTGTGTTGTCATGCTCAAGCAAGAAAAAATATTAAACCTACAGTAAACATAATTGTAATATGGTCTTCATATTTAATCCTAATTAATTGCTAGTTTCTATTGAAATTAAATGCGGTAAAAATACATAACATATGATCATGCAAATTTTTACATAGTATTCTCATGCAAGGAGGAAATGAAAAAATATTAAATCTATTGCTTGACATTTTTCACTATGCTAAACTATTTTTGCTAAAATAAGCATATGTAAATTGTCATTTTTGTAGAGGTAGCTATACTTATCCAAATGGCATGAAATTTATACAGTAGACTACTTAGGTCATGTGTAGCCTACTGTAATTTTCTAGGAATTTATTGAGCACTAGAAATATTTATCCTTTAAATCACCTTATTATCTAAGGAAATTAATAAATGAATATAAATAAATTAGTTAGGCTTAATCATGATGTTTTCTGTGGTACTTGTGATGGATATGATCTATTGATGTTATTAGTTAGGCTTATAAGTAATTGGTTGTATGTAACTAGTTAATTATTGCTTTATAATTCAACTAGATGACTACATGTGTAGTTTCTGTTGTGGTGACGATTCCATGATGATAGTGATCTTTTCTGTAAAGATGGTTAATAACGAAGTTGTAGCTAACTTAATTATGTACCTTGTGTTAAATTTTCAAAGTCATACGTCCTATGATTTAAGAATTATAGATGTTAGAATTCTGTTGCCAGAAATGCTTGTTCTCTGGGCATATCTGAAAGATTGAATTGTTTGACTTAGATAACTGCTGAATCACATTAAGATGATTAAAAGAAAGTTGTAGGCAATTTCATAAGAGTTGCATAATCTCCACAACAATATTATTTTGATGTGCATAACTCCAGTTATGATCAAAACATGTGGCTGCTATCTTGTAGTCCAAAAAATAATTTACATAAGTGTTTGTTTAAGTTACTAGAGAAGAGATATGCACCTTCTCAGTAAAAGAAAATATAACTTATTATCACCTTAATGCAATGCTGCAGAGAACACTTATGATGATGCATTCATCACATCATATCACATTATATATGTCATTATATATGCATCAACGATATCTTATTCTATGATCATGCATATAGGATCGTCCGAGAGGATAACTCTTTTGGGGTTCCATGAAGAAGAAGAAGAGGAACAAGAGGAGACACCTCAGGCCATAGCTCCAGAAGGAGAGGACAAACTCTTGAGGACCTCCCTGAGTGCCGGATCACAGGCCAACCTCTTTCCTCAAAGGCAAGTCCCGTAGCATTCTAAGTCTCCTATGTTTTACAAAATATAACTTGAGTCCTTTATGTTTGATGCATTAGATTATAAGAGTTGAATTGGAAATACTTGATGCATAGAACTACCTTGTCTAGATATATATGCATTTAACACTGTGTAGGTCCAAGATCGAATATATGCTTAGCCATGTTTAGACCGGTAGAAGTCGGGTAATTTCCTGTCACCTACGAGATATAGGTGGATACCGAAGCACGGTTGACTATATTTGCTATCGTGAAATAGAACCATGGGGTAATATAACTAGAGGCAGGTGGAGTCTATGTGTAGATTGACTCATGTGATTCTATCTATGCTGGTTAAGGACCATACCGTTGTTGGCATTTCTGACAAGATTGAACGCATGCCTCTCACTTAGATGGCCGGATAACTCGTCGCGACCATGAAGCCGAGTAGCTCAACTTAGGCCAGACCCCGTTCTGTTAGAGTGCACACTCTGGATAGTAGTAAGGACATGCCGGGAGCTAGACGTGAGCCCAAGGACAGGCTGAGCCTGAACATCCTAGCAGCTGATTGTCCCTGATTGTGCGTTGGGCGAACCCATGAAATATGGACATGAGTACACTGCTACGCAAACAAAAGCTCAGTGAATCGATCTAGTGCCTACTGCGCTTTTGTAAGGGCACGTTTGGGAGCAGATCGGATTCGGCTCATCCCAAGTTAGCTCTGGCTGTAACATATGGATCACTAGAAAAAATTGTGAAGTAAATAAGAAAATGAACACACACGTACACAACCAGTCACTATTCCCGTTTCCATGCAAGGCAGCAAACAAACGGGATTGCGGCCGCCGCCAGAACGCCGCATGCCTAAGCGCATGAAGCACCACAATATAATCAATTGAAATTGTAGAAAATGATTTTATATAAACACTGGAAAAAGAATCATCCAATTTGGAGTTCATATGAGTGATATAAACAAGTTTAAAATTTTATTCACGCATTAAAAGTAAAAAACTACTGTTCTTGATGAACTTCACGAGCGGATGATGCAGAGCGTGTGGACCTACTGGCCCACCTGGTATAGTATATATATAGAATAGAATTTGAAATTGAGTGAGTTAACAATAGCATTGTCATGGCCTAGTAGCAAAGTTTATTGGTGGTTTTGCATGAGGGGGTGTAGGTTCGAGTTTTGCCCAGGACTCTTTTTTTTTATTTTTTTTCCGATTTCCGAATGATTTCCTGAATAGAGCAGCCTGGGCCTCCGAGCATACCTGGCGTGTGGGCCGAGCTGGTCAAGGCCACGTTGCATGGGCCAATCACGCGATGCCACGCTTGCCTGGCAGGCCATGAACGCCACGTAGCCTAGCGGGCCCGGCTGTCAGCAACGTAGAGGGAAAAAAATACGGACACGCGAGGGTCGCAGCCAATTAGCAGGGCGCGCACGAGTACTTAGGTGAACTACGTATCAGTTTACTCACTCATGTACAGATCAAATAATTTTCACGTGATTAGCTACTAGTAGTAGAGTTAAAAATTGTTTTCAGTAGCACATTATCAATTTTGTACTCGTAGATTTAAAACCATTCGAACTCTACGAGAAACTTTGTAATATCAAATATTATATTTCTATTAGATATTTTGTGATTATTTTAATATAGGTATTTTGTGAAAATACATATTACGTGCGTGCGTGTACATACTCATATTTTTTTACCATATGTATTTTTACCTTACGTGCATATACATTGTATTCTTTCTATTTCCGTGTTTTTCTTTTTCTGTTCCGTACTTTTTTTCATGTATGTATGTATTTTTACTAGTTCTCCAGTCTTTTCTATTCGCTTTATTTTGCCGTTCCGTGTCTTTTTGTTTCCCTTTTTTGCCGTTTCAGTTTTCGTCCTTTTTTCATTCTCTTTTTTCTTGGTTCTTTTTTTCCTCACATGTCTAGATAATCAAAGAGAACATCTTTCCTTTTTCAATAATATCTTTTCTCACGGGCACGAACACTAATGACGAAGAGGTGTTCATCATAGACGAGTGACCATAGGTTCCACAGGAACACGTCGGATGGAGAAAGTATCATGTGGAGATTTATGATGAAGCGTCATTCATTATAGATCGAATATTGTTCGTCACATATGTGTAATTAGTTCAATGACAAAATCCTATTCATCACAGAATTAAAGAAGATCGTCACAGATGAGTCACGCGAGTGATCTATGACGAAACCCGATGCTCTTCTCTGATGTTTCTTGTGACAATATCTGATTTCATCATAGAAAGGGAGGGTTCGAGGATCGTCATCACTGATCTATAATGAAACGAAAACATTAATCATAAACAACTATCTTCTATGACTGTTTCGAAATCTTCATTAAGATTTTTGTCATAGAGGTGGATATTTTTAGTAGTGTACTACACAGTTTTCATACATTCGTATTATTAGAAAAGTTACATGGATATCAAATAGCTAGTGCAAATTGATTGATAGACATATGTAAGGTGAAAGTGCATCTAGTCCTTTAGTGGGTTTTGGATGATTGAATAACGTGATTAAAGGTTTAACCCGTTTGCTAAGTGTGGACAGGTAATAGGTTATCTCATCCAGTACTTAATGAAATCTAAAATAATATGTTGTTGTATAAACAATCTAGTTCAAGCACAAGACAACAATGCAAATGGAATTCATACAAAGACTTATTTATTGTGTGATTTCTATGTACTATGTGAAAGCAAGCTCGTAAAAATTAACAAATGAGACATAAGAGATTGCATATGGAATAGTCTCATATTTGAAGCTTGCTAAATTAAAATAAAAAAGATAACACTACAAATGAATGAATGATTCAACAAAAGATGTGACTTGATGGCTTGAGATGGTGAAGATAGCAAAGAAAGGCTTCGAGGTACTAAGCAAGGGTGAAGGGCAAGCGACGGTTGGGTGGCCGAAGAACCTAGCTAGGGTGAAGAAGGAAGTACTTGCATTTAGTTGATGTACTAATCAAGCTATGATGGTCATGTCAATATGGAGGATTAAATCACTATTAGAGTGTTTGATGGAAGTGATTTGATACATTTGAGATTATTCAAATTTGATGAATGGAATCAAGTCACATGCTCAAGATGGCTATGCTCAAGTAAAAAAGATCAATATCAACATGTTGGCACCCTCACTTGATGAAGATTGTAATATACAACTTTGGTTGAAAAAGATCGACTCAAAAGGTTTAAATTCGTTATACTTTTAAATTTGAGCTAATAGGAATGTCGTACTATTAAGAGAGATACATCATGTTGATAGATAATGTTTCATAAGTGCTCAAGCCAACCCATGTGAGTTTTGAGTATTTGAGAGACAAAAGAGCTAATCTATTTTTGCTGGTCTGGCGTCGTGTCCGGTATTGATACCAGACATGTCCGGTATGTGCCCAGCCACGATTAATTTTTTGTTGCTCTCGGGTTGGTTCGTCGGGAGTTTCGACGTGAGTCGGAAGTTCTGACAGTTGGGAGTTCTGACAATGGTCGGGAGTTCCGACGTCTTGCGCTCAACTGACTTAGATGGTTCACTGTTCAGTTCATACCGGACGTGTCCGGTATGGATGACCAGAGGCCAACAGCTAGTTTTCAAATGCCTTGAGGGCCGGGAATTTCAACGTAAGTCAGGAGTTTCGACAGTCGGAAGTTTCAGCATGAGTCGGGAGTTCCGACACCTCACATACTTTAACTTAGTTATATGGTTTTCAAATATGCTGAGGGTCGAGAGTTCCGACGGTCGAGAGTTTTGGCATTCATCGGGAGTTCCGACGCCTCACATTATCACTGTAACTTAGTTACCGTTGGGGCAGTGTAAGTGGCAACGACTATAAAATGGCTAGTTTTTCTAAAGGGGCTATAAATACCCCCAAGCCTCTACCTTTGGAGGCTGCTGATTCTGCTGATACATACACACGTTTTTGAGCCTTGCCAACTCTCCCAACCCTCTCTTAGTGAGTGATTGATCAAATTTGCCAAATCAAATTGTGGGTTGAGTGAAATTCAAAAAAAGAGCAATCCAACTACTTGAGCACTTGTGCATATTGTCAATCTCGTGATTCGCATTTGTTACTCTTGGACTCTTCGGTCCTAGATGGTTAGGCATCGCCGGAGAGCACCCGAGAGATTGTGGTGTGCCTCGGAAAGTTTGTAACGGTCGATTCCGCCGCATCAGAATCAACTAGTGGACGGAGAAAAAGGAGTTGGAAAAGACTTCAGCTAGAGTGACCTTCGTGGTACACTCTAGGGATGACCTTCGTTGGGTCGCCCGCAGCCCCCTCAATGGAGAGTTGGACTCGAACGAGTCCGAACTTCGGTAAAACAAATATCGTGTCTCAATTCGCATTTCATTTGATATTTGTGTTGCTCCAGCTCTTTGTGCAGGTTCTTTGGGTATATTGTCATCTCTAGTAGGTGCCTGCAGTTTGGTTTGAAGATAGAAATCAAAAGGAGCAAGTTCAGGGCTGATCTGCAGAAATCGTGTATACCGAACACGTCCGGTATTAGAGCGTAGGGCTGAATATTATTTAATTTCTGTTCTAACTTTGTGTTGCAGGGTTGTAGCTTCTAGATATATTCCTTATACCTTGTTTACTCTGTGGCTAACTTGTGAGGGGTGGTCTTACTCTTAATTTGTAGTTTCCATTTTGGAAACTCTCCTTTCTAATTATTTCCACATTTAAAGGTGTTAATTTTTAGAAATGCCTATTCACCCCCCTCTAGGCGGCATACTAGGTCCTTTCAATTGGTATCAGAGAGAGGTTCTCACCTAAAGCTTCACCACCGTGAGAAAAGGATGTCGACGCCTATCGAGTTGGAACCGGTGTATCTCCAAAATGATGGTTCAAACTTTCTACCTTGGTCAATACATGTACTCAATGCTTTTAGAGATATTAGTCCTCTTGTTGAGCATATTGTGGATGCAAGCATACCTCTTCCTATAGTTGATTGGAGCAACTACAAAAATTTGTCAAAAGAGGAAGAGATATGCGTGCAACTCAATGCTCAAGCTATTAATATTATTTTGAGTACATTGAGTGCAGAAGTTCAAGATGAGGCAATCTTCAATGGACAACCACCTCCGGAGAGTGATCATCTCATTTGGACTAGACTTTTTGATTTATATGGAAAATCCAAATGTGATGATGCACTTGAGATCAAGTCAATGGAAAGTATGTCCATTGTGTCTTCATGCAGCGAAGAAGCCTCACAAGACCTCAAGAGCGCCGAGCCGGAGCAAGAAGTGCATGTAGTGCATGACTTGCTGTCTGCCTACACATACCGGACGTGTCCGGTATGCCTACCGAACGTGTCCGGTATGGCCAAGGTAGAAGAGCAGCAAGCAGCTATTTACAACGATGCTCAAGCCCGGTGGCGACTCAACCTCAGTATCTCATGATACTCATCACTTGTGTCTCATGGCCAAGAAAAGCAAGAAGAAGAGTAACAAGAAAGATCAAGAGAAGGAGAAAGCACAAGTGGATGATCAAGATATGAGTGATGTTGAAGTTGAAGACAACTATGACTTTGATCATCTCAACCGCAAGGACAAGTTCATCATCATGAAGATAGTTGAAAAGAATGATGAGCTTAAAGAAGAGATTGAGAAGCAAGAGCAATCACTTCAAAAGCAAGAATTGTTTCTCATCTCTAAGATGGAAGAACTAAAGGCTCTAAGTGAAAGGTATGAAAAATTATCAATTGAGCATGCTTTAATTACTAACTCCTCTTCTAGTATTTCACAACTAGAGAAGGAAAACTTTGAGCTCAAGGCAAGGCTAGATGAACTATCTATCAAGTATAATGTGCTACAAGCAAACTATGTTCATCTAAAGTGCTCTCATGATGAAGTAGTAGAATCAAGCATCATGCTTGAGGTGGCTCATGAGGTTGTGATCACATCGGTAAAATTTTCTCAACCTCACACATTCACTCACTAGTACACCATCTCAATTAAATATTTCTTGTACTAATGAGTGTGCTCCTCAAGCAAGCCAATCTTCGATTGAGCTAAATCTCATAGAAAACATAGAGCACAAAGAAGAGGTGAAAAGATTAAAGAAAGATGTGATTCGGTTGAAGGGTAAGGAGAAAGCACAACCTTCTCAAGATAACTGTGATAACATGGTGAAGAAGCTTGAGAAGGGTTCAAACCTTGCTTCCTCCAAAACCCAACAAAAGAATCACATTTCAAGTAAGGCCAACACAACCAAGAGCAAGAAACATGGAAAAATGTTATGCTATGGTTGTGGATTATATGGACATGAGTGGGCCATGTGTCTATATAAGAGTTGGGCCGACAAGTGTGAAGTGGGCGAAGCAAAAGGCCTCAAACAAGTTGGCCAAACAAAAGAAAAGTGATGGACAAAGCACTTGTCTCATGAGCAAGAAATTGGGGCATCCTACCAAGAAATGCCCAATGTACAAAGAGGCAAGAAAGGAAGCCCAAGTTGCAACAAGAAGATGCTATGGATGCAATGAGATGGGCCACAAGGTTGATAGATGTCCATACAAGCAAAACAAACATAGAGCAAACAAAGGCCGCATATGCTATGCTTGTAAAAGAAAGGGGCACTTAAGCTATGAATGCCCAAATGGTAACGCTCCTAAGCTGAACACATTTATTTATAATTATATGCTTAGGAAGACCACAAATAGAGTTAGCACTAGCAAGGTGATGTGTTCACCACAATCTAGTACTAAAGCTATTTGGGTGCCTAAGCACTTGTTGACTAACTCAAAAGGACCCAACAAGAGTTGGGTACCAAAGTGTGCTTAGGTTAATAATGTAGATACTTGGTGATGAGATGAAGGCTTCGGGGTGGTTGAGCAAGCAAATTGATAATATTCACTCAATCTATCAACCAATTCTTATCATAATCTCTTATATGGTTGACCCGAAGATAATTCAATGAATATATCATATATTTCATCCTCACCATTGGTAACAATTACCTAAACCTTATAGTATAGTCACTTTGTTCGTTTTGTGTTCAATAGTTCACAAATAGGCATATTTGTGAAAAATTGAAAGTGGCTAATTAGTTTTACTTGATAATATCATGTTTGCCATATGGTGCTTTTAATAGCTCTCTAGTAGAGTAATTTATTTGTTGAGATGCTAGTGTACAATATATACTAGAGCTAAACGAGGAATCACAAGCAGCGAATTAATTGTCTATCCTGCACCTACCGGACATGTCCGATATTACTACTAGACATGTCCGATATGGCCAGGGACAGAAAGAAAGTGTTTTTGTTCTATGTTTTCCGGACGTGTCCGGTATACCTACCGGACATGTCCGGTATTGCAGGAACCAGAACACTAATAGGATTACAACTGAGTCTTTGATCCATATATTTTCATATATCCTCAATTTATTCATAAGCTTGTGGTTTACCAAATCTAAGTGGATTGTGAGCATCTCTTGAACTCAAATTTAAATATGGCAAATTATTTGGTTATGGCTCAAAATAGAAAATTGACTCCCATATTCTTAATAGAATAAAGTGCTAGTTGAAAATCATTCAAATTACTTAAAGCACTTATTTAGGGGGAGCTCAGTTTCTATTTTGCATCTTTGTGGACTAACAAATTTATCTAGCATTCTTTGTAGTCCTTTGGATGAAAATGTATCTAGCATGATTATTTGGCAATTAAGGTCAACATAAAGATTATCTTGCTATGTATCTTATTAGTGGTATTCTTGTGGGCTCAAGGCAAAGGTATGTATTTACATACATGCATTGTAAGTGCATCTAAGGCCCTTTATATGTTAGAATGTGCATTTGTGTGACATAGGACAGATGTTTTTCAAAACTCATTACTAGCATGTGTAGGTGGTGTGAATTTAAAAAACTATTTGAATCTTGGTCCTTATGACCTAGCCTTGTCATGTGATAGTTATAGCTCTCCTTGACTGTTTGATTGGCTAATTACACATGACATGAATTTCTTAAGTCCACAATCTACTATGTCTCACAATCTCTCTCTCAAGTAATCAAAATCTATATATGCCAAATATTTGAAAAAAAGGAGTGACACTCATGGCATTTGGATAAAAAAAGTAATTACACCTTATTTGGATCAAGGACATACATGTTTTTGGATCAAGAAAAGATAGAGAAGGGGATTGGAATTAAGTGAATGAAATTTGGAACAAGAACAACCAGCCCACAAATACCGGACGTGTTCGGTATGAGCGGGGCTATAAAAATGGCCGGTACCCCTTTGTCCAAGTTAGGTTTTTCTTCTTCCTCCCAACCCAGCCGCCTCTCCTCGATCTTTATTGGCAATTTCAAGTTTCCACCATGAAAAGGAAGAGAGGGAGGTTGGATCGAAGGAGATTTGCATCAAGATCGAAGGCTCCGGGACGTGGATTTCCAATTGTATCTTCATTCACTCTCTCAAGGTACCCTAATCCCAAACCTCATCCGATCTAAGCGGTGAGGGCATGATCTTGAAATCCCTTCGATAGAGATGCTACATTATCTGTCTAGAAGCAATGCCTAGAGTTTGGATTGGATTGGTTGAAGATTGAGTGAAGGACCCTGGTTAGGGTTGACGTGTCCGCTATGGGATAGCAGAGCAGGTTTTGCTCCCTTGTCCCAATCTTCTCAGTGGTTGATTCATAGGACTAAGTTTGGTTGTCTATTGTGTTTTGTGAACCTTGTGACCTAGTTTGGTTGAGGTGATTGCAAAGCATAGGATAATTATTCTTATTTCTATATTTCAACTAAAATAAGCTATCGTTTGGGCATGTATCTAAAATTCCTTGCATATCTTTGGATACAGGACAACAGTCATTAGCGGAAGACAGGAGCCTAGGTCCAAGCATAGGCATGATCCAGCTTTGGAGAAACACAAGAAGGCAAGGCAAGACATGCATCCCAGATTTAGTCAGCAGGAGGAGGGCAGTAGCAGGAGACCCACTAGAGCCACTAGGGGTGCTCCACAGTACAGAGAGGGTGGTGATGGTGATAGCAGCCCCTCTTCTAGTGATGAAACTGAGGATTACAGACTTGAGCACAGGAAAAGGAAGAGCACTAATAGACACTCAGACAGAGAGTTAGATGATGGTGATAGCTCTAAGGAGATAGAGGAGGAGCAGCAGGCACCTCTAGTGCACCATCTAGGTCAGGGCATGGACTATGACCTTCTTGAAGTACATGCTCCCGTTTTACCCAACTATGTTGTCAGAGTCAACTACAAAGGAAAGGGTATGACTATGAGAGCAAGAGATCAGAGGGATTGATCCCAGAGGTTTGCCTAGGATTCAGTATGATCATTGCTTTCACACTATGTTCCATCTAGATTATTATACTAATGTGATACTTGCTAGGAATCCTGTGGTAGCCAAGTCTCAGTGGATAGATTGGAAACATGTCAGAGAGCTACGGAAGTCCTCCATTGACTATGCTATTGCCACTTGTCAGCACACAGGTGTATACACGATCATGGAGTTTGTGCATGATTGGAACTCTGAAGTCATTGCACAGTTTTATGCCACTCTATTTGTGGAAGAGGAGTCAAGGCGTATGCATTGGATGCTTGAAGGCCAGTGGTACAGTGTTGACTATGATGCCTTTGTAGCTTTTCTTGGCTTCTCAGAGGAGGACCTCTAGAGAGATAGGATCCACACCGAGCAGGTGTTACCTCCTAAGCAGCTCGCCTACATGTATCCACCAGGAGGTGAGAGAGGAGCAGTGGGGAAGGTTCTAGGTCTTCACCCTACTTATAGATACCTGGACAGGATGTTCAGGAAGACTATTGACTGCAAGGGTGGAGACAAGGGCAACATTGTAGATTATTCCAGGAACCTGCTCCACAAGATGGCACCTGATGCTCAGCAATTCAGTGTGTTTGACTTTATTTGGTCAGAGATCAGGAGTGTGGGAGAGAGGCCCCTCAAGGGCTGTGGATTTGCACCTTACATCATGTTTATGATTGAGAAGGTCACAGGACACACATTTGAGTATGACAAGAAGCATAAAGTCCTAAAGATTGTAGATGGCTTGATAGAGATTGGGGTGCCTCCAGCAGGACCAGGAGGAGGAGCAGCAGCTGGACGAGCTTCTCCTCTACCACATGCTCCTTCACATTCCTCTTCACGTTGCCGTAGTCCTTCGTCTCCTATTCGCAAGATGTTTAGTGCTATCTTTGGGATGTGCAAGGACATACGGACCTATCAGCAGAAGAAGAGGGAGGCTAGGAGGAAGAATACTTAGACTTTGAAGCAGATTGCTTCTAGACTTGAGCTTGATCCGCCTAGGTCTCCACTATTAGATGAGGTAGCTAGTGAGCCTGAGACTAAGAGTAGCAGTAAGGCAAGTACGATGCAGAGTTTGCTGAGTTCCTTCAGCGACAGCAGCAGGCTCCAGTGCACCCTAACACTTTTCCAATACAGGCTCGGGTGCCTACTCACTCTCAGCCACGTCCCAGTGCAGCAGACGCGTATGCTTCTGACTGGTGGAGTGACCTCACGGGTAGTTTCTATGACCCATCTGGTGTGGGTGGTTCTCATCCAGCCAGTGCTACACGCTTAGATGATGAGGATGCTGATAGAGATGAAGATGATGATGAGTGATCACAGCCTTAAGAGATAGCTTGCAGCCCCTTTTGTCCTTAGTTTGTCATTGTTGGACCTTTGTGGTGATAGATGACAAAGAGGGAGAGAGACTGATTAAAGCTTCAGGATTTTTGTTTCATTTACTTATCTTTGTACCTGAAGATATGTACTGTAGGCCATAGTTTTTGAACTTCATTGATGCATCTTGAGTTTGAGATGAGACTTACTTATGCTTTATCTATGTATCTCTTGAGACATGATCTTTATTTATATATTAGTGGCTTGTGGACTTGAGAAAATGTGTATTGAGTGCTATGTGTGACATACATGTGTTTTATTTATTTTCATAAGGACTATGCATGCTAGAATGAAAATATTTGATGTGATGCCTTTATATTTATTCTTGTGTCATATATCTTGTCATATGCATCACGGTTTTACCTTGTCACACACACATGCACCCCACGGATGCAATGATTTAGGGGGAGCCTCCTACATGTTTTAGTATGTGTAATTGACATTTGAGGTCATTTTGTGAATTCTAATCATAAGCACATATTAAGGGGGAGCCTCTCATAAATCATTGAACCCAAAAGCTTAAATGTTTATATTCTTTTGTAAGCTTTAATCAAGTTGTCATCAATCACCAAAAAGGGAGAGATTGAAAGTGCATCTAGCCCTTTAGTGGGTTTTGGATGATTGAATGACAACGTGATTAAAGGTCTAACCCGTTTGCTAAGTGTGGACAGGTAATAGGTTATCTCACCGGTACTTAATGAAAGCCAAAATGATGTGTTGTTGTATAAACAATCTAGTTCAAGCACAAGATAACAATGCAAATGGAATTCATACAAAGGCTTATTTATTGTGGGATTTCCATGTACTATGTGAAAGCAAGCTCGTAAGAATTAATAAATGAGACATGATTGATTGAATATGGAATAGTCTCATATTTGAAGCTTGCTAAATTAAAATGAAAAAGATAACAATACAAATGAATGGATGATTCAACACAAGATGTTACTTGATGGCTTGAGATGGTGAAGATAGCAAGGAAAGGCTTCAAGGTACTAAGCAAGGGTGAAGGGCAAGCGATGGCTTGGCAGCCAAAGAACCTAGCTAGGGTGAAGAAGGAAGTACTTGCATTTAGTTGAGGTACTAATCAAGCTATGATGGTCATGTCAATGTGGAGGATCAAATCACTATTGGAGTGTTTGATGGAAGTGACTTGATACATTTGGGATTATTCAAATTTGATGAATGGAATCAAGTCACGTGCTCAAGATGGCTATGCTCAAGTAAAAAAGATCAATATCAACATGTTGGCACCCTCACTTGATGAAGATTGGAATATACGGCTTTGGTTGAAAAAGATCAACTCAAAAGGTTTAAATTCATTATACTTTTAAATTTGAGTTAATAGGAATGCCGTACTATTAAGAGGGATGCATCATGTTGATAGATAATGTTTCATAAGTGCTCAAGCCAACCCATGTGAGTTTTGAGTGTTTGAGAGACAAAAGAGCTAATCTATTTTTGCTGGTCTAGCAATGCCAGATGTGTTCGGTATTGATACCGGACATGTCCGTTATGTGCCCAGCGATGATTAATTTTTTGTTCCTCTCGGGTTGGTTCGTCGGGAGTTCCGACGTGAGTCGGAAGTTTCGACGGTCAGGAGTTCCGACGTCTTGCGCTTAACTGACTTAGATGGTGCACTGTCCTATTCATACCGGGCGTGTCCGGTATGGACGACCAGAGGCAAACGGCTAGTTTTCAAATGCCTTGAGGGTTAGGAGTTCTGATGGTCGAAAGTTCCGGCATGAGTCAGGAGTTCCGACACCTCACATACTTTAACTTAGTTACATGGTTTTCAATTATACTGAGGGTCAAGAGTTCCGATGTGAGTCAGGAGTTCCGGCATTCATCGGGAATTCCGACGCCTCACATTGTCACTGTAACTTAGTTACCGTTGGGGCAGTGTAAGTCATACCGGACGTGTCCGGTGGCAACGGCTATAAAACGACTAGTTTTTCCAAAGGGGCTATAAATACCCCCAAGCCTCCACCTTTGGAGGCTGCTGATTCTTCTGATACACACACATGTTTTTGAGCCTTGCCACCTCTCCCAACCCTCTCTTAGTGAGTGATTGATCAAATTTGCCAAATCAAATTGTGGGTTGAGTGAAATTCAAAATGAGAGCAATCCAACCACTTGAGCACTTGTGCATATTGTCAATGTCGTGATTTGCATTTGTTACTCTTGGACTCTTTGGTCCTAGACGGTTAGGCATCGCCGGAGAGCACCCAAGAGATTGTGGTGTGCCTCAGAAAGTTTGTAACGGTTGATTCCGCTGCCTCAGAATCAACTAGTGGAAGGAGGAAAAGGAGTTGGAAAAGACTCCAGCTAGAGTGACCTTCGTGGTACCCTCTAGGGCTGACCTTCGCTGGGTCACCCATAGCCCCCTCAACGGAGAGTTGGACTCGAACGAGTCCGAACTTTGGTAAAACAAATATCGTGTCTCAATTCGCATTTCATTTGATATTTGTGTTGCTCCAACTCTTGTGCTGGTTCTTTGTGTATATTGTCATCTCTAGTAGGTGCCTATAGTTTGGTTTGAAGATAGAAATCAAAAGGAGCAAGTTCGGGGCTGATCTATAGAAATCGTGTATACTGGACACGTCCGGTATTAGAGCTCAGGGCTGAATATTATTTAATTTCTATTTTAACATTGTGTTGCAGGGTTGTAGCTTTTAGATATATTCTTTATACCTTGTTTACTCTGTGACTAACTTGTGAGGGGTGGTATTACTCTTAATTTGGAGTTTCCATTTCCCCTCTCTAATTGTTTTCGCATTTAAAGGTGTTAATTTTTAGAAATGCCTATTCACCCCCCTCTAGGCGGCATCCTAGGTCCTTTCATACGGTAATACCAACCTTGACAAATTTCATCATTCTGCGGGTGGGTGAGATGGAAGTTTGCTAAGAGGGCTCCTCTTCGGTAGGGCTATAATCATCTGGTTGTGAGGAGTGTCTCTTAGGTCTAGGTAGGTTGCCGTCCCGACCAATGTCTCCAGTCAATTCATAAACTTGGAATTGATCCTTGGTCTAGGTGTCAGTCGTGATGGAGAATTATGTTCTCCTACTACTGCTACATCCACCCTTTTGCCAGCGATAGACCTCTGAGTACAAACTCCATGAGCAGCCTGTTCTGGTGGCGTTGACCTCACTCACTTGGAGGGCCTTCATCTAGGACTCATGGCAGCGCTGCCTTTTGTCCTGCTGGCAGAGCCTCCTCTATGGCTTCTTCAACCCGGACACTAAAATTGGAGATACAAACTTAAGCAGCAAGCATATACAAATTCCATTGCTATCCAAATAGTAAAGCATTGCATGGCTACCTACCCCCGTCCCCCTCCGAACTAAATTCAAAATAGAACAAGCACCTCAATTGATAGGGGCACTGGCTCATCTTCTAAATCAGAATCTGTTTTATCTGTATCATCAAATCCCTCAACTACCTCGTCTGGTTTAGGGATATATTCCAAATCTTTACCGTGTCTACCCTTTGTGCTTGACTTTTTTGCCTTTGGAGACACAAGTTTTGAGCCCACACATATTCCAAGTTCTTCCATCTTTCTAAGATTCCTTGCGATTTTTGCATTCCGTGCTCATTTATAAGCAGTTAGTGGCTGTTCATCTAGATTACAGAGGCATTTATTAACTAAAGCTTCTACGGAATGTCAACACAACAGAGCAAGAGTATGCAAATAAGCGCCTAACTAGTAACTATAGCTTATACGGAAGTCATTAATCCAATAAAGCATATGTCAGCTACACTCAACGATAGGAAATATGTAACCCCATCGCATTCTACATATCCTTGGTTCAGCCACTACAGTAGAGCATGCATCATAAAAGAAATTTGGGTACCTCTTCGTCCTTGTTCCCTGGCTTTGCTTTGTCGTCGACACTGCCGTCTTGTCATCACAGTTGTGGAGCTGGTGCTGGCAGCATTGACGAAGGGGTACCATATCTGGCTTCAGCTAGGGATCAGATTTAGTCAGTTGTGACAGGTGCTGACTTAGGTAGGGGATCTAGATTTGGCTTGTACCATCGTCGAGGCAGTCCTTTTGATGTTAGCTGATCGATCTACTGTCGATGAATTGAAGGGGATCCGACTCCGGATAGGGTTTGAAAATGTATGAGAGAGGGTGCGGTTGAAGAGTGCAGAGGGAGTCGAGCTGCTGTTCCGATGGAGCCTAGGGTCCGGAGAGGGGTGGCAGAAGGAGAGGCTAAAGAGTGGAGAGGGAGGTCATGGGACTACGATTTGGAGCTGGAGGAGAGACGGTGCAGCTGGAGAATGGAGATGGAGGTGGAGACGGCGACTCTTTGCGTTTTTATGTGGCCATCACATTACCACAAATGCCCTTGTCTGAAATCGATGGCGTGGTAAACCTATTTTTCGCACGGAGGGCAAAAGAGACACATCTAATTTTTGGTGTGTGTTGGCGGGACTGCTCGGCGCGGTGCTCAGCAGAGACCAGAATTTATTCTGTATTTTAATAGGAAATGATTATGACTAAATGTTGTACTTACCTAATATCTTTCTTTTTCATTTTTTCTCTTGTGCACCTGTTTATATATCCGATCAGTTAGTTATTGCCTTTTTGGTTTTTTCATTATATAAATAAACATAAAACTAAAAGTGGATGATAACAAAAAATGAAAAGATCCATGAATTTGACACCTAAGAATTACAAAAAAAATAAACCTGCTCGCTATAGCTTATTGCGTTGCAACTGGCGATTTTTTTGTGTGTGTGACTGCATCTGCAATTGTTTGAACTAAGACCTATAATTAGGAAGCAAGGAGAAGGCAGGCCCAGGGATGGAAAACCCTTAAAAAACTAAATGGGTTATTCAAATGATATCCCCATGGATTTCCCACCCTGGAAAAGGTAGTCATGGATTCTAAAGGTGCTTTGAGTTTCCAGAGAAGAGAAAAAAATAAAGCATCCTCCTCCTGGCTAGCGCTCTTATGATTCACCGACTCGCTAGTACTTCGGATCATCCTCCTCCTCACTAGAGTCATAGTCGGTGCTATACTTTCCATTGCTCAAGTACGTTCCGATTGTTTGTGAGCCTCGAGCCGGTCGCCAATGCCGTCTTAGCGAAGGTGAATGTGGACGACAACATCCTGCATGCCCACCTCACCCCTTAATCTGTGGGACGTATAAGTAGTACAAATCATGACTAGGTTTGGTCTATGAAGTCTTATTTGCATGCATGTCTGTGTGAACTTTTGTTGAACTTTGTATTAGGTCGGTTAAACTGTTGAGCGTGGTGTAGCTCAGGTCCTTTGGTCATTCGGTAACTGGTTATACTAACAATGTTCACCCTTTCTGATCGGAGGACGTGGGTGTATAGATGCTGAAAATTTTTGGACCCTAAGATAGTCCAACCTTACAAAATATAGACAATCCAGATCACTATGAAATATAGTGGCCATCCAACTTGTCCATAGAACCCGACTACCAGGGGCTAACAACTAGTTCTAGTCTATATAACCGAACAATTAGTTTAGGATACAAATAGGTATGGACTAATAACACAACTAATTGGCTGATTTTTTAGCCATGGCTAACTAGTCGTAGTCCATCCAAACATGGCCTAAGATAGTCTGATACTAGAGAAATCTTGATAGGTGGATCATAGTTTTGATGAAACAACAAAATACAGATCATGTCAACTCTTGTGTCGTATATGTGGGGTCGTGGGCACATAGGTGCGCGCGCGTAGGTCGTGGGGTGGTCTACGACCCATGAACTATATAACTATAGAGACAAGGGGCGAGAGGAAGGTTCTCTAGAGCTCCTAGTTCAGTTCCATCCCAAAGCTTTTGCCCTCCACCCTACTACTAGGCATCTTTGTTCTTCGTTTTTTTCTGCATATTGTTTTCTTTTTTTACAAGGGACATGTTTGTGTATCGCTATGTCTTCCATGAGCTTCATGTTCGCCATGGCCTACAAACAAGGGTTGTAATGCTTGTAGTGCATTCTAACTTTTGCAGTAGGTGGTACATTGCTTCTATAGTTGTTCATCAAGTTCTTGGCCATTGAAACTACCGTCTTGCTGAAGATCATCTAGGACCCTATGTGTTTGTTGTAGTTCCTTTAAATGTAGATCATCGGACTTTGTTTTCATACCGCTATGAGTTCCGTGGTGCATAAGTATTTTTCTCATCGTATCTGTTATCTTACAATCCGTCCAAATGATCTAGAGATTGGTGGAGTTCGTGTAGTTCTTATCAACTGAGCAGTAGCAACATGGTCAGATGATGTTAATGTTTAGTATCTATGGCATTAGAGATATGCCCTTGTTCTCTGTTTCTGAAATAGGTGTGATGTTCAAGTATCTCATAACATTGATGTTCATATTTGTGTTTTCAATGTTCACTGGAGACAATTGTGATGTTCTTTAGTTTATCTTGTTTGTAATAATATCCATGTAAATGGACTTTTGCTGAACTTTGTATTAGTTGGGTTAAACTCTGTTGACCAAATATATATAGACAAGTATAGTATTGACAAAATGAGGTTTACCTATTTCTTGTAAATCGTATGCACACCTCATAGTCCGAGTGGTGTAAATTTGACTAGCCCAGACATTTTACTCTACTACTGAGCTGTGACTAGAACTTTTACCAGATCGGTTGTGCTACAAAAAATAGCTGCACTGGCTGTGGCTACATGCATGAGGTACTAGTAAGGTAGTTGGATTTGAAGTGGCATCTTCAGCCACAATCGAGCGAGAGCAGATGATCAGGACCTATGAAACCATGTAGCCATCTCTAGCTAGCTACTGCTGTGCAAAACAAAGCAAGAGAAATTGCTGATAGAAGCAAGAGCAACTTGTCTTCACTCTTCAGTCTACCCCTCGACTGCTATGAATGCTTGGAGTGAAATAACTGTAGAGGCTTTTCTCATGCATTCAATTCACTCATCGCAACTGCGCAAGGGTTGCTTTGTGCCTCGGTTTGTTGAACCAAACACATATCAGTATCACTAGTAGTCATGAGTGGCTTTGATCTTGCAAGAACCAAACACGTATCAGTAGTCTTCGATAAAATTTGTTGAACTTGCAAGAACCATGCAGCGAGGAGTTCATCTCAACAAGTATCGCCTAGATCTAATGCATAACAGATGAGACATAGCTGTTGAATTTTACTGCGAACGCTAGAATGTCCGGCCACTGCATATTTGATCTCGTAGGACATAGTATAAAGGGTCATTAGTTTTGAATGTTGTAGCAACTAGTCTACCCCTCGACTGTTGTGACTGCTTGGATGTCTGGCCTGTTGGCACAAAGTCATGTATTTTATGTGTTGAGCACATGTACGAGAAGGCAACCGCACATTCGTCATGGTTTAGATCTATAGAGGGAATTAGAGAGCTCCAGAAAGGAAGGAAAATAAGCGGAGTTGCGGATGAGATTGTGGCGGTTAGAGCGATGGAGCATAGAAAGCAACGGAGCGGAGATTTACTCAAAGATTCTGAATTTTGACCAAATATATATAGAGAAGTATGATGCGTAATAAGTATTTTATACAACAAAAAACAATGAGCTTATATTCAATAATATTCTACGGTGAAGTGCGAGAGGAATCTCTACACTGCCAGGTCAAAATACGTAGACAAATCAAGTCAGCACATCGGGTAGGTGGAGCTCCTACCAAACCACTTGGTGATGCACTTGCGGTGAAATGCGTGGTCGTAGCCAGGCATTTCCATAGCATGGCCAGCTGTAGGATTAGATGTTTCATCCTATAGGTAGATGCTACAGTCCCGACACCCCACTGGCACCCTCCGCGTAGAGCATCAAGAGCGCCTTGGACATGATGAACTTGAATTGTTTGTCAACCCAAAGCTCAAGTGGGGTGTGGGCGATGCAGTCATCATGGTAGGCCTCGCATGCCAGGGCCACGAGTTTAGGAGCCATGCGCTCGGGAAGGATGTCCTCCTACTACTCGTCGGTGAGGTTGAGTTGCTACTGCCGTGTGAATGTCCTCATCAGGCCATGGAGGACATCACAGACACCTTCCTAGTCACCAGGGATGCCCACCGCTTGATTCGCCTTCAAGATCCTAGTGGCGCTGCCTCCTTCGTATAGGAGGTACATCGGCTGCTAGTGACCACCGGCTTTGAGGGTCTTGGTCACTGTGCATTCTAGGGTCACAGAGAATGATGCTTCAATGCTGCTCCTGCTAGATGGATCCTTGATGGTGAAGAGTTTCTTTGACATCGTTCTTGACTTGACATGGTGTTTGAAAGTGGAAAACTAAGCATTAGGATCTCCGACGGAGCTCATGGAGGTGGCTGCTCTATGGGTCTAGTGGCCTAGTTTGTAGCTATGATTTGAATTGGTTTGGAGTGGGAGCAAGGACGATTTAAAGGGAACCCGGTGTTAAATAGCTACGGGATGAATGGGGGGACAGTTACGAGATGAAATTTGAAGTGAATCGCTTCGAATATGGAGGACCTTAGACGGCGGCCAGTAAATGCCATCCTGGATTCTAGGGGTTGGTCGAATAGTTTCCAATACTGGACGTGCTAGGAATATTCTAGTAGAACGTGAGATGTGTCCGGCCTGGTCAGATTCACAATGCTCAGACTTTCTTGCGTGTGCTATAAAATTTGAATAGCTATGTAGCTCCCACGTTAGGCATTACATCGATGCGAGACTTGATCGGATGAATTCCATTATGCATGTTTACCATACTACAGATCAGAAAGAGAACTAGAAAGAAACCTGCAGGCAAAAGCAACCATCTTGAAGGCCACTGCGTATTTGATCTGAAGGCCACTACATATTAGTAGTCATGACTAGGTTTGATCTGTGGGACGCCCTTATAAATATGGGAACTCTTATTTGCATGTCTGTTTGAACTTTTGCTGCACTTTGTATTTGGTGGGTTAAACTCTGCTGAGCATGGTCTAGCCCCTATTGGTTGCTTTTTCTAGCAGATTTCTTTCTGCAGAGTGCATATGAGCAAGTCTCATTTTTCCTCATTTTCCTATGATGCTTGTTACTGTGTTGTTTCCAATTGTAAGTTTGGACCCTATTTTTAAATCTGGGTCAGAGCGTAGGATTGTCTAGCCACTGAGAAACAACATGGGCCAGACTTTAGTGCACCATGCAACGTGACATACATCAAATGGACTTTGTTTACTCCTCTATTAATTTTCCAAGAACAAGGGAACATAGGACGCTACGTCTACCATACAAACAGGTATGGACTAATAACACAACTAATTGGCTAATTATTATAAACTCTTGGAGATTGCCTTCTTTATTCCTTCTAATACTTTATTCAGAGTTGTAAAACTTCATATTCTTGGGAAAAAATATTGGGTACTCTTGGAGATGTTATAAGCACCCAATCTTGAAGAACGAGCACCTAGCAAACTTGAAGCACCCCCAATCAAGTATGGAGCCCCAGAATAGGAGAGAACCAGATGATTACAGATCTTCTGTTAACACAAGATATGCAATCATCAAGGTCAAGCTCTTGTTCAACGGCAGCACCTCGCAAAGGATGGAGAAGGAGCACCTCACAAAACTTGCACCAGCATCTCAGTGAGGTGCTTTATATTCCATAATCTTGCTACCTCTGAATATCAAGGGATGCAGATCTACATCTCGATGCTCAAATGCATCAAGATTATGGAATCTAAAGCACCCAATCTTGAAGGCCTTCTCCAAACACTAGCATCCCTATGAGGTGCTTTATCTCCATCTTGAACCTCTCACGGGCTCTAGGCCAGGGGAGGTGCAAGGAGGAAGACACTAGGCGATGAAGAAAGATGATTGTGTCATGAGTGTGTAGATTCAAGAGTGTGTGGATTGAACCCAATAGGTGCATCCATACCTGGGTTAAATAGGCCAGTTGAAGATGGAGAAGTGCGAGTAATGGTGATGCAAGTAGTTGGGAATTAACTCACGGTGACTTTAGCGTTGATAGACTAAATCTGACCAAGCTGATAGACCAAATCTAACCAAGCTAGACACATCTTACTCTTCACTCTTCAGTCTACCCCTCGACTACTATGACTGCTTGGATTGGAATCAAATAAGTACAGAAAAGACCTATAACAACTGCACTAGGCATTCAAGTCTCAAGCATGTTAGAAGCTCTTTTTCTCAATTCACTTCTTGTGTCTAGCTTTCCTGCTGCATTCGCTTCACTCTAATATTTTACTACGCTCGTAAGAAAGTTCGATGCGGTACATTTCATCTTGTCGAACACTATACAATACAAAGCTTTGAGTAAAACTATTGCCTACGGAGTGCACTCGGTCAATTTGTCTCAGTTGTAGTAGTAGTCGTGAGTGGCTTTGATCTGTGTTGAACCCAACTTATCTTATTTTCGTGTATTTGATAATATTTGTTGAACTTGCAGGAACCATGCATCAAAGATTATTTTTATTCAGAATTTTTATACTTCACAAGATCACATAAGGTTCGGCCATCTAAAATCTTGACTACCCGGACGACGTGTCCTGCATTCCTGCACAGGGGATGTTGCCTTCTGGCCCATCGCATTGACGTGATGGGGCGAAGCCCCACCGCCCACCCACGCAAACATCTCGTTAGGTCATTTTATAGCTGGATTCTTTTCGCTGCTGATTTCTTTCTGGTAGTCTTTGATCTGAAACTTAATTTGCTAAATATTCATGAGTGCCTTTGATCTTTGTTAAAGCCAACTCATGTCTTTGATAAAATTTGTTGAACTTGAAAGAACATGCAGCGAGGAGTTCATCTGAACAAGTATTGCCTCGATGTAATGCAAAACGGAGGAACCAAAGCTGTTGACTTTTACTACGAGCACATGAAAGTTCGGCCGCTGCGTATTTGATCTCGTAGGACAGTAGAGTGTCGTAGCAATAAGTCTACCCCTCGACTGCCATGACAACTTGGATTAGAGTGAAATAAGTTCCGAAATGACCTATCACAACTGCACCAAGCATTCAAGTCTCAAGCGTGTCATAGTGGTGAAAAGCTCTTTTTCTCGATTCACTTCTTGTGTTTAGCTTTCTTGCCGCATTCGCTTCATTCTCATATTTTATTGCACTTGCAAGAAAGTCCAAATGCATCACATTTGATCTCATCAAACACTATATTGTACAGAGAGTAAAAATATTGCATACGGAGTGCACTTGGTCACAACATTTGTATCAGTAGTAGTAGTCTTGAGTGGCTTTCCCTTCCGTCAATTGACAATAACCGAAATCATGCTTACAGATGGCAACTAGTTACCATACTATGGATGTGTACTCTACAACAATTGATCACAACTTTTCCCCCGACCACGTCCCTATAGTATATTCGACAAAATGATGTTTATCTGTTTCTTGTAAACCGTTTGCTCGCCTAATAGTCTGAGCAGCATAAATTTGAACGGGCCGGACATATAACTAGTTTCAATTTTATTTGTTTCCTTTAGGGATTCAATGAATGTATTCGTACGAAATAGGTTTCCCTATAAAATGTTTGTCTAGCCCGGTTAGATTTATGATGCTCGAACTTTCTTGTGTGTGCTATAAAATTTGAATAGCTATGTGGCTCCTCTGTTAGCCATTACATCGACACAAGACTTGATCGGATGAATTTCGTTATGCATGTTTACCATACTACAGATCAGAAAGAGTACTAGAAAGAAACCTGTAGGCAAAACCAACCACCAGGGGCTAAAAATCGGCTACCAATTGACCAAAGGACATGATCTACACCATGCTTAATAGAGTTTAACCCACCTAATACAAAGTTCAACAAAAGTAAACACAGACATGCAAATCAGACTTGATAAATCAAAATCTCTATACATTTGAACACGTCTGACATAAAATGCAAGGGAAAATACATAAGGAAGGGTAACAACATAAGGAAAGAGTAACGACTTGTACTCCATCCATACTCCCAACATAAGGAAGATACATAAAATGTACTTATCATCAGTATCACTATCCTCGTCCTCGTCGTTGGTATCAACGTCGTCGTCCTCCTCTATAGCCATGAGGCCCTTTTGCTCATCAGCGGTGATGTGGTTGGCCACCTGCTCAGCATTGGCATGAAATAGGTTGTGCCAGTGCTTCTTGGTGTTGTGGGCGGTGCCGATTCCCTACGTCATGACACTAGTGTCAAAGCCATCTATCTGGATCTTGTAGCAGGCAAGGATGTACTCCGCATTGTCTGCACGATTCTTGTTCAGGTAGGCTGGTAGTTCTTCCAGGACATTAGCGAGTTGGTGAAAATCAAGACGTAACTGCTCACCTTTTCCTCCCGAGGTGAGTTGAGGGTGCCCAGACCGGTGTTCTATAGCACATGCCTAATATTGAAGAAAACCTTACTCATGATGCCAACTGCCCAATCGTCTCTATCTCCAAAGGGATCCACTAGAGCTTCATCTTGATTCACCACGGGCACGACGTCATCCCCCTTCACCATAGGCATGATGTCATCCCCCTCCTGTGCACGCTTCATAGAAGGCTCGCCCTTCACCATGGTGGTGGCTAAGAGTGAAGTAGGTTTGGAGAAGGCAACCACATGTTCCTAGCATTTTTAGATCTGCAGTGGGAATGGGAGGGCTCGAGGAAGGAAGGAAAACAAGCGGAGTTGTGGAAGAGATCATGGCGGTTAATATATCACCACTACAAAGGAGCCATTGGTGTTTTTGGGAACAAAGAGGAGCCATTGGTGTTGAAATGTTACTACACAGCAAGAAAGTCTGACCTCTAGATTTGAATGCGTTTGACACACTGCACAGACCTTAGCTTACATTATAAACAAGTTAAAGTTGCTGCAAAATAATAACAACATCCATCCAAGAGGAAATTAACATGTCCATAGACAATCAAACAACATTGATCCATTTAAACATGTCATGATAGAGAGATACATCAAATGCAACTTTATTTATGACTTTGCTAATGACCCCAACCCCAAGAACAAGGGAACATAGGGAAGATAGTAAGGTCCATCGATGTTTTCTGGCAGGATGTCACATCTACCATATAGAATGTAATGTGTAGGGATGACATGAACTTTTCTACTGTCCATGTTATATGCGATGATGGCTCTTTCCACCCCAACCCCAACAAAGAAAACCAAATTCCATTTTGGGTGAACTATAACCGCTATGTAGCATGACTCGAAATCAAACTAACCCATTTGTTTCTTAGTCATTCCAAACAACTTACGCAGGCCAATAGTACTATTGATGGCAAAAAGTGACGGGCCACCAACACACCAACTTACGCAGGCCAATAGAAACTGCATGGAGCAAATCCTGAGCTCTCTTCGGGCTTTAGGGGGACATCGGACCGGATGGTCGTGATCAAGAGCGTGCTAGTTAATTTGACCCTGTAATGGACAAGGAGAGAAAATTGATCAATAATTTAAGGTGGAATATGCCGGTGTTTGTCCAGATAGTTCCAAATATGCGGCTAAGTAGCTGATGAAATAAGGCTATTGACTAGAGAGTTGATATCTAGCATGTTCATGATGCATGATAAGCAAAAACGAGCATATCAGCAATTGTCATTTACTCAGTTGCATAGATCTAACTTAGCCGATGATCATGAAAACATGCAAAATATGTAAGGATAGGTGTGTAAGCATTCATGTGAGAAACATACTAGCTTTTCACCAAGATGAAAACTACTAAAAGCATGTATATAGCCAGTACATTCTCAAGAAAATAGTCTATCAGCTAAAATAGCCGATTCCAGTAATCTTGTCGTATAGCATATGATCACTCATCCATTGGATATAGATACATCTACAAACAACTAGACTTAATCTATTGTACCGTCAATAGGTCGAGTCGTCTGATGCAGCCTTGATAGTAGGACCCTAGATTAGAGACCAGCAGTCGATAGATCTACTTATATCGCAAAGAAATCGTGAAGGCATATTATACGCGTGGAAGCTCAGGCCATCGTCTAAATAGCCGATGGAGACGTAGCGGGCTTGTTGGTATTTCTTAACGCATACAGAAATAATCCACAAGTGCACGGAATTACCGTTATAGCATTTCACCCCAGAAGTATTCAGGGTATCATATTTCCACGAGGAACAGAGGTGTAAGAGTCTCTTAAGCTAGTTCTCCTAATGATAATACTTGGTTCGAGCACAGGATAATACTTGGTCTGCCAAGCGTTGCCAGCCTACGGCTCTACGCTATACCCGGACATGGGGGATTACGAGGGACAGATAGGGCTGTCACCACCTACCGCCTACCCCTCAACCATGGAGTATGAGTCAAACGAAGGTAGCTAGCCTAGACACCACGTCTACGCTATCGACTACTACTCTAGCAATGATCAGGGTTATCTATCTTTATCAGAGCCCTTTACTAGAGTATTCATCACAAGGATGAATGATGAACCCGCAAGTAAATAATGAACAAGACTAACTTAAAGTAGAACTCACCACCAAAGATAAACACGAACCTAATACTCCAAGTAGTATTCGGTTCGTAGAGGTACAAGTGGAGAGGAGCTGATGATTTATGGCATTCCTTCCGCTAAGTGTACAAGGGGCTCCGAGTACACAAGAGGTAGCTGACAACTCTGGTACTTCTCCACTCTTACTCACTCACTCCCTATACTAGAACTAGCTAGAGAGCTAAGATATAAATGAAGCTCTTCTCTTCTTGTCGCATTGTGTCTCTCTTGTGTTGTGTTGTGTTGTTGTGTGTGGTGTAGAGGGGAGTACCCCTCTATTTATACAAGGAGTAGAGGCTGTGCAGTAGCTATTCTTGGCATGTCCGCGGCTTCCACCACCCTTGCACGTCCACATACCACCGCCTATCGAAGGGGTGGACAAGAGGAGCCGGTGGTGATCACCCGCCCCTAGGGGCCGGCCACCGCTTGACCAAGCCGCCTCACCACCATCTTAGCGCGGCAGGATTTGGGCTAGACATGGATCACTCCTTGGTGGTGCTTTGCCTCGGTTGAGTCAAATTGATGGGCGTTTCTATTTATTCCTTTGCACAAATCAGCATTGGAAAGCGCCCTTTTAGTATATTCTCCCATGTATTTGTACTTGTGGCCTGCAAAATAATAATCTCCAAATACATGTGAAACTTTGTCAATAGTAAATGCATATGTGTTTAAGTTTGTTAATTTCTCCTCTTTTTGTCTTAATTGGTGGTCAGATTTGATCGTTAAGGACTGCCAACAAGCTCCCCCACACTTAGTCCTTTGCTCGTCTTTGAGTAAAGTTCTAAGGACTACGCTGGTGAAAGCTCTAGTTTGGTTTTGGTGAATTGATGAAACCCTTAGTGCTAACCTAGTTTATCAAAGTGATTGTGAGATAGGTAGCAATACTGCAAGTGATGAAGCAAATGAAGATCATGGCATGATGATGATGATGGCATGGTGATGATCAAATGTTTGGACTCAGAAAAGAGGAAAGGAAAACAAAAAGCTCAAGGCAAAGGTGAAATTGATAGGAGCTTTTCGGTTTAGTGATCGAGACACTTAGAGAGTGTGATCACATTTAGGATTGATAGCCGTACTATTAAGAGGGGTAAAACTCATATCAAAATGCGGTTATCAAAGTGCCATTAGATATTCTAACTCATTACATATGCATTTAGGATCTACTAGAGTGCTAACACCCTTGAAAACATTTGTGAAAATATGCTAACACACATGCATAAAGGTGATACACATTGTGTTTTGCACTTGGGAGCAAGGGTTCAAAACTTCACCGGTGGACAGTCCGACGGTTCCACCGGCGCCCTGAACAGAAAAGATAGGGTTTCACAGAGTGCACCGACCGTTGGTCACGCAGTGACTGGACTCTAACCCTATGTCCGGTCAGTAGCAACAGTGTGCGCACAGTCTCGGTCTCATGACCGGATGCTGGCGTGAAGAGTGACCAAACGCTCAGGGCCTGCGTCTGGTCAGTGCTGACATATACTGACGTGGTAGCATGAGGAACAACTATGACATGTGGCAGTTGGAGAATGACTGGACTCAGGTGCTGCATCCGGTCGTACAGGAGCGGACACGTCCGGTCATAAAATAGAGGTTCGGGGAGCTCTTTGGAAACGACCAGACTATGACTTGTCTATGTCCAATCGCTTATAATCGGACGCGTCCGGTCGCAACTGGAACCTTACTGGAAGTGACCGAACGCTACGGTCCTGTGTTCGGTCCTACACTTTAGTGCGTCCAGTCACAACTTAAGTGTACTGATGACCATTGAGATCGAGCGATCAACATTTGAAGCAGGGGCCATGTGGCATGCATTCTGAGACCAGACGTTGGGGTCCTACGTCTGATCAATCTGACCGGTGGGTCCGGTCACCCTGATTTTTTAGGGAACAGAGAGCCAACAGCTCTATTCGTGGGGGCTCTCTATTTAAGCCCCATGGCCATCTCAAGCTCACTCTCTTGGCCATTTGCATTGACATAGCAACCTTGTGAGCTTAGCCAAAGCCCTCCCACTCATCTCCATCATTGATTCATCAACTTTGTGAGATTGGGAGAGAATCCAAGTGCATTGCTCGAATGATTGCATCTAGAGGCACTTGGTATTCGTATTTCACTGTGGGATTCGCTTGTTGCTCTTGGTGGTTGCCACCACCTAGACGGCTTGGAGCAGTGGAGGAGGATTGGCACAAGTTGGTGATTGTTTGTGGCCATCTCCGGTGATTGTGAGTGGACTTGTGCCTTCCCCTGTTAGAACACCAAAAGGTAACCCTAGTGGATTGCTTGTGTCATTGAGTTACCTCACTTGTGGGTAGGTTCTTGCGGTGTCCAATTGTGTGGACGAGGTTCGTGCAACACCTCTTAGCCGCTGAACCACCAAGTGTTGGTCGACATAATGGGGACGTAGCGTGTTGGCAAGCACGTGAACCTCGGGAGAAAATTGGTTGTCTCTTGCCCTTTGGTATTCTCTCGGTGATTGATTTAGTGTTCATCTTGTGATGGGTTCACTCCTCTACACAGCGGTATAATCACCCTACTCACTCATTTATATTCTTGCAAACTAGTTGTAGCAAGCTCTTTAGTGTAGTTAGAATTGAGAGCTTGCTTTGTTGTTTTGAATTCATCTAGTGGAGCTTTTTAGTGTAGCAAGTGTGAGAGCTCTTAGTGAGTAGTGACTTAGCAAATTGAGTGTCTAGTGATCATAGTAACTAGAATTGTTGGATAGGTGGCTTGCAACCCTTGTAGAGCTAGAGCAAGTTTGCATTTCGCTATTTGTTATACTAATCAAATTGGTCTAGTTGGTTTGTAGATTTTTAAATAGGCTATTCACCCCCTCTAGCCATATGAGGACCTTTTAGCTGGTTCATCTCCTAGATTTGAAATCTGCATACAAGCTATTCCAAACCTCACCTGAACCTAGGAACTTTTGAGTGTCTACCATAGAATCTTGAATAATTGGATAATGGAACAGTAAGGATTCAAATATTCCTACTCTACTCTTAGAAACTTGGGTTTTGTTTGATTTTGAAAATGTAAATGTTAGCTTTTGCTCCTCAAAATGACTCACTTGGGTCACTCATATGTGTATAATTGGTTCCTCACTTAGGCAAAAGATGTTGCCTTTACTTTCTACCTATAGAAAAGCTTATGTGGAGCTCAAGGTAGGGTAAAGTGTGGCATACTTACCTTGCACATGTTGTGAAGTCAAAATTCGGATCTAAGGAGAAATAAGTCATACAATCTGATCAAGAGGTGCAAGTGTGTGGTACTTTATGGTTTTTGTGGAAGAAATATTCCTTTAATGTTTTCGATCTTTCTTTCTTCACCATAGGTTTCTTTTCTAGAGGTCATGGCAATCTTTTGATTCTATCTTTTTCTTTCTTTTTCTATTGGACTTTTTGAGTCCATTTTCTTTAGACTTCTTTGAGTCCTTTTTATTTTGGACTTTCTTTTGTCCATTTTTTTCTCTTTTCTCTCTCCTTTTTTTTCATTGCCATGCCTCTCTCTCTTTCTCTCTCTTTT
Organism: Miscanthus lutarioriparius; assembly: GCA_904845875.1. Classification (NCBI taxonomy): domain Eukaryota; kingdom Viridiplantae; phylum Streptophyta; class Magnoliopsida; order Poales; family Poaceae; genus Miscanthus; species Miscanthus lutarioriparius. Next base: position 29,885,809 of record CAJGYO010000015.1, read on the forward strand.
TTTATGAAACCTTGGTGAAGTGAGATCGAGAATTTTCATGGAGCTTTCTTTTTGGGATGGATGGAAATTTTTTTGTGCTAACTTCCAGTGTTGAAGCTTAGCTTTATTTAGTGGGTGGCGTGTACATGCTCTTCAATCATGAAAGCTTGAAATATTTCTTCACAAACTATCACAACATTTTGACAAAGCTCAGTATAAGAATAAGTAGCATGTGAACAAGGTTTGAAAGGAATTCATCTTTTGGCCTTGGTAGGTATTTAAATATCATTTGAGGAGCATGCTAATGGAGTTTTTGATTTTGTAAAACAAATCCCAAGTACTTTGCATAAGTGAGCAAGTTTCATTTCTATCCTACTATATCTCATATTCCAATTACCTAGATAAAATGGGTTCCCTATGATTAGTCTTTCACAAGTGCAGGAATATTGGTGAGGAATAAAGAGTATGCAAACTTTTAATCATAGGATGACATGGAGATGGAGTGTCACTTTTTAGTTTGCATTTTTAAATTTATTCAATTTTATCATTTATCTATTTTAAATATAAATATAGGGAGTGAGGATGCACAAACCGAATTTGAAAAATGTTAACCTTTGGTGCATCAGTTGGGGGAATGTTTGAGTGTGCCGTCTCCCCCACACTTGTGTTGTACTTGCTTTTTATTCAAAGAAACAAAAAATGGAACAAGTAAGGGCTCAACTGGCCTAAACACCGGGGAGCCCAAATCTACTTTCTTCTTCTTCTTCTTATTATTATTATTATCAGCATCATCATCATTATTATTATCATTATTAGAAGTAGTAATTTTTTCATTTATTTATTTATTTATTGGTTCACCCAACTTTTTTAGCATAACTCAACCAAGGCTAAGATAAAGTTTGCAAAGTATTCATGGCCTTGCTTCATCTCCATTTTAGATTTCCTCCATTGTTTATGATAGTAATTACTCAAAGTTCATTAATCAAAATTAAACACCATGTCTAAATTTAATTAAAGGAGGCCATTTCAACCTAAACACCATGCTTAATTTAAAACACCTATGGATGTATCACGCGTGATTACACCTAAACTAGAGCATAGGACATAACAAAAGAAGTATGCATGAGCAAGTTATATTTTCATAGAGATAAATATGAGTGAAAGAATTGTTGAACTTTTGTTTACCTTTGCATACCTGAGTGTACTTACCGGCAGCATAAGTGGATGGAAGCTTGAGGCTGCTGTAGGATGGCTTATATATGGTCCATCTAAGGTTAGCAGCAAGGCCAGGCAGCACACACAACTAGTGTGTATGGATCATGAGCCATATTGATGGCAAAGTTCTAGATGAGGAGCACTCGGCTTTTGGCTCCTTCTCTCTCTTCTTTTTTTATTTTTTTATATCATTTTTCCTTTTTCTCTCTTTTTTCTTTTTTTCAAATATTGATGCATTTGCAAATATTGAGATTTGAAATTAAGAATGCATCAATTGTGTGATAACTACCGATTCACCTTCGGCAAGGGCTCACCGTTTTAAGTCCGTTGAGCAGGACTTCTCCATTGAATTAGCTTGTGTTTGTGCTATCCAATCCTAGAGATGAGGATATGGATAATGCACTTTTTTGTTTCTACCATGCCATCTTGATCTTCGTGTGGTTTGGCTTGGCGGGTGTGTGATCCATGTTTGTTTTGATCAAGGGTTCATCCCTTCATATGGTTAGTGCAGAATACATACCTAAGGGATTTTACAAAGGTTTTGAAATAATGGCGGTCGATGTTTATGAGCTAAGGGTTTTCGTCTATGCTAATTGAAAAGTTGGCATTCATGTTTAGTTAGCAAAGAGAGCCCCTTCTTTTTTTAGATTCGAACCCTTTGTTTATTCAAAGTTCACCAAATGAGTTTTGGTTTATCTCTATTATGAATTTATCTCAAGGACTTACCCACATGAATTTGATAATATCCCGCAGGGTTAGTCCATGCATGCAACCAAAGTCTATATTTAGCATTTTCAGTTCAAAAATCAAACTAGACTTCATGTCTAATTTGATTAAGGTAGGCTAATTAATCTAAGCACGTCGCTTAATTTAAATAGCCTATGGAAGCATGATCATTACATCCAAACTAAGCACCATGCCTAATTTAAAAGATGTACTACCAACATCCAAACCAAAGCATACTAGAATAGAAAAAAGTGCATGAAAGTAACATGCAATTCACTTAAACGAAGGTGATAACTTTGAATGGTGAATCCGAGAACCATTTTTTTATATGCAGGTAATGCAAACAGGGTGGATGAATGCAATTTAAACAAACATGCCATGGTTTTTGAAAAGGAAATTAAATGAGTGACATGCATGCAAACATACGGTGGTAGAAAGTAGCTAAAAATAGGAAAGATATTTTTGGGTTGGTTCTCTCATACCTTGATTAATTGTACGATCACCCACAATTTGTGATTGAATTGTGAGTGATGTAATGTAGTTATTCCATCACATATGATGCTTTTGTTTTCACTTGACGGTGACCTTCTGTGGTAGAACCGCCCAAAATAACACACTTTTGGAGGCGCTTGTCTTCCACTAGACACTAAGCACCCCGGAAGTGGCTAAACCGAATAGTTCCGTCAAGCCCACCCCAAGGGAGAACTCAAAACAATCCACGTTTTACCGCTAGAATCCAATAATGAGTACTAGCTTACATCACTTAATCCATTTCTTACAACATAGAGTCTTGGAAATTATTTATTACAATACTAGAATTCAGAGTGCGATAATGAAATAGCGGAATGTAATGATCATCTAGCAGAAATGATACACGGATCCATCTGTGCCCACCAGAAGAATCCTCCACACAAGAGCTACCTCCTCAAGCTACACCTGCAACAGGGTAGAATAAACCCTAAGTACACAATGTACTCGCAAGACTTACCCAACTAGCAAGACTTACCCAACTAGAGGGATTAGTTTCCTGACTCCAAGGGGTATGATAGGTAGTATGATTTGTTGTTTTCTTTTTGTTTGCAAAAAGCATTACTAATAGTATGTCCTTAATATCATGTTTTATTAGCAGTCATGATTACTTCATTAGCTAACCATTCTAAGTACGCACCTATTCTACTTTCAAGCAAGGGTTGAGCAATCAGAATCATTTCACCATCTTTCCTCTTCCAGTTCTTACTATGGTGCTAGACCATAGCCAAGTCGTACTATCTCACAGAAACGGCAAATCACGAACCAATATATCCCAGCTGGGTACCCCAAAACACACGCCCCGCTTGTACCCCGGGCATAAACAAGACCAACCCACTCCACTCCTATCGAGGGGTCCAGGTCCCCATCCAAACTTGGACTCCAAGCCCCCACACTTGAGACCCAGTCTTGATATGGTGCTTAGACCTCGACCTTTCCCTGTCTCCAATCAGTCGGTCCAAAAAGAGCCAGAACCCATGACAAGAGCGCAACGAGCCTTCCTGCTCCCATAAGCAAGTATGTGCTTAGGATAATAAGTATGTGACCCGACTACCATCCACAGCAATGGATGGTCCTCAATCGACATGGATAGGGTAAATAGTGTAACCAAGTTAAGCCCCGTTGGCTGCGGGACACAACTTGTTACACCCACCAATATCCCATGCCATATCCCTACCTGATCTCCATTTTCTTTTCATCGTTTTATTATGAGAGTAATAATATTCCCCTATTGTGAGCAATGGTAGGTTACTCATGCTACCTATGACCTAAGCATAGCATGTACTCGAACCTACACTAGTAAGACACTTAGGATAGGTATAGCAATGCATGTGATTTTCACAAAATTATTGTAACGTAAATGCACAACACATATATATACGGTGAATTATAAAATAGAGGTTATGCACCGGGGCTTACCTTGGATAGGCGCGGTGTCAGCTGAGTCAGTCGATGGTGGCTCTAGGACTTCCCCCTCACAAGGATCTCCTCCTCGTATTCCTCGTTGATCTCCTCAGTCTCGTGATCGTCGGTGGTCACTATCTCCACCAACTCGTTCTCTACATGCATGCGATGATGATGCAACAACTTAACATTTAGGCAACAACAACTCTTTAAATAAGAATGCACATACCAAGCTACTAAGCTAGCTCTAATGACTAAGATACTAAGCTAACTATCATCTTCATCAAGCAAAGTGTTGGGTTCAACTAACAAACACTCAGTTTTGCAATTTAAGTGTATCTTTATTTCTACTAATGATTTAATGTATATTGAAACAAAGAGCATTTAACTACCCTTATGCTTAGTCTATTCTAAGCCCACAAAAATAACAGTGAGCACATATTAATACAATGAAGCTACCATAAACATTTTAGGTCTAAAGCTATCACCAATTTACCACAAAAATTCCTACAATGATTAACTTAATAATATGAAGCACTTTCAAACGATTTAATAGCTTCTAGTGTCAACACATATAAATATGAACTAAATACACCAACAGATAGATCATAATTTTAAGAACCTAACAAAATTTGTTTCACAATTTTTGGACACTTACATGATTTTATATTAATTACCAAAGATCAGTTTAGAAATTAAATTAGAAAACCATTACTAATTTTCTAGGAAAAAGAAAATGGATTCTCCGCATAGCCCACAACGCGCGGCCCATGTGGCGCAGCATGCGCATGTGCGTGGGGCCCACTGATGTGGCCCACGTGAGCGCTGGCCCGCGCGCGAGGCGGCCTGCGGTGGGGGAGCCACGCGCGCTGGTGTTTTTTGCAAAAGAGTCCCCAATTTTCTTCTGAATCACACCTAAGCCCTAATACTATTTCCCCCCTCTCTTAGACCTTCTCACTTAACCCCCTATCCTTTCCCTAATTTACCCACGCGCACCCCCGGTGGCTCAGTGCACGGCGGTGCGGCGGCGGTGACACAGCGGGGCTACGCCAACCACCTAGGACCTGCACCGGCCCACCTAACGGGTTGGTCACCATCTCCGACCTAAGCGGCTATGCCAAGCGGCGGTGTGGGGTGACATGACTTGTTGGGAAAGGCTGCAGCGGCACGCGACCATCCGCGACGGTGGTGCCACTGTTCCGGTGAGCTGGGGCAGCTATAGACCTAATTGGTTAACGCGCGAGCAATAGGAGACTACCGTGGACATAGCTGAGGTGACGGTTGGGGTGGAGGATGGTGGAGGAGGTGTGTCCACGTGCGTCCGAGCCATGTGGCGGTGAACCACGGTGTCATAGTCGTGTCAATGACAATGGTGAGGCGGTACAGGTTCAGCTAAGGCGCATAGGGCAAAGAGGCGATGGAGTCAAAGCTAGCGGTGCACATTAATCGGCTTGGGGTGGACTGAGGGAGGGCTATCCTCGGCCACGACCGAGCATGACCTTATCGGCATGGTAGAGGTTGGCAGTGCCTTCTTCATGGTTGGGTGGGGTTGGGCAGTGAGAGAACTTGATGGTGAAGCCGTAGACGTCCTTAATTAAATGGAAGTGATCACTAGGTGGCCAATTTGATGGCGCGGCTCGACGGCGGCAGCAGAGAGAGAGAGACACGGGGTGGCATGTGGGCTCAGCTCAGCCTTGCCATGGTAGGATGTGGTCGACATGACCAATGTGATGCGCTCACAGGCACAATGGACAAGCACGTGCGTCCATGATCGGCATGGCCCGCACGGCCGCAGTGCCATAAATGACAAGGCGACGGTGAGCTCAACCACATGCATATGGTAGTGGTAGCTTCAAACTGGGCCAACATCAGCGTAGAGGTGTAGAGGGAGGTGTGGACATGACGGCGAGGCGACAGCACCTGCAGCAGCTGCGTTGCTGCGCGGGGCGGACCTGCAGTGCGGCAGCGCGGCAGGACCGGCGTCAGCACCGCTTGACTACGCAAGCAGCAGAAGCGGCTCCGCGCGCCAGAGGCCAGTGGTGGCTAGGCCATAGCCAGGCTAGACATAGCCATGGCCGGCCATGCGCGACCAGCGCGTGACGCCGTGTGGCCGAGCGTGGTGATCCCGCTCACCCAGCGAACCAGCCCGAGAACGTGTCGTGCACGAATTTTAAAGTGCCTATAAAAACTAAAAGGTTGCTCTGGTTACCAAAGCACCTTCACCATGCTCAAGAGGGCTTATCAGGCTACCAACTCAAGCTAAAACATGACACCACTTCTTAACTCGATTTTACAAAATAAATTCCCAAACATGGCATTATCTTACTGCCTATATACTTAAAAATCTTGTAAGTCTTTGAGCTGAACTTTGATTCCAAGTTCCAGTTCTAGGCTATTAGAAACATTAGTTAGAAATGTTATTTTTCTACAACAAGGATTTCATTGTCATCCACAAAGTTCAAATTCCAAACTTAATTCAAGTGCCACATATATGTTCTATAGTATTTTTGTTCAATAAAAATTGGTTTTAAGCCCTACTTGATATACATGCATTATTGAATAGCTTCTCATTTAACAGTTTTTACTGATCATCTTAGGTTAAAAATTTTATCCACACATTCCACCACATGCATTATCACATAGACATGATCCTCATGACATGTTTTAGTAATTTGTTTAGGGCGTAACACCGAGGGTGTTACCCCTTCTCTCTTTCTGCATATGGTTTGTATATACATACCTTTCTATGAAATGGCAGTGTGGAGGTGTTGATTGTTCATGAATGATCGGGCACCCTAGGCTCGTGATGATTCCCTTTTTTAGCATAATACTCTTTTTTAGCAAGGCAGGGCTAACATCATTTTTTTTCTTTTTAACCAAGATGGCCTTTTGGTGAGAGTCTCACCATTCTCCCCCACACTTGGACTTTTGTGAAAGTCAAGTGTGTAGTGTTGGGGGTCTCTTTTTGAGTGTGTCGCATCACCAAAGGTTATCAAGGTATGTAGTCGATGCAGCTCCCATGATTTTGAGCATCATATGTCCTCTGTTCTTCTTGATCTTAATCTGAAATGGTTAGAGGCAAAAATACCCAAAGATGCAAACTAACTTGAAAACATAATCTTGCTGTTATTGATAAGAAAAAGTTGTGTTTGTTTTTTATGATAATCCGGGGTATCTTTCGACAGGCTTAGTTTATGGTCATAAGTTGACCGCCAAAGCTAGGTCGGAGTTTATAGCCAGGAACTATGATTGGCTTCGATGGTGGTGGCTCTAAGAACTCATCCTAAGGAGTAGAAAGATTTATATATATATTTTTTAATGGAAGGGCTTCATGGTGAAAAAGAATAGAAGGAATAACAAAAAAAATTTCAAAAGAAAGATAAAACACAAGGATACATGGGTGAGCTAGGTTCAGAGATAATTACGACAACCGTTCCCCGACAACGGCGTTAGAAATGGTTGTTGGTATTTCTTAACGCATACAGAAATAATCCGCAAGCACACAGAATTACCGTTGTAGCATTTCACCCGAAAGTATTTAGGGTATTATATTTCCACGAGGAACAGGGGTGTAAGAGTTTCTTAAGCTAGTTCACCTCAAGATAACAAGAAGAAGGATAGCCCAGGTAGTGAGGTTTTCTAGGGATAGAGATCCTAAGCTAAGATAGCTTTGCCACTATAGACTTGTTTCGGGCACCGGATAACACTTGGTCTACCAAGCGTTGCTGGCCTATGGATCTACGTTGTATCTGAACGTGGGGGATTATGAGGGACAGAAAGGGCTATCACCACCTACCACCTACCCCTCAACCATGGAGTATGAGGCAAACGAAGGTAGCCTCTAGCCTAGACACCACGTCTACACTATCGACTACTACTATAGCATCAATCAGGGTTATCCGTCTTTATCAAGGCCTTTTACTAGAGTATTCATCATAAGGACGAACGATGAACCCCCAAGTAAATAATGAACAAGAATAACTTAAAGTAGAACTCACCACCAAAGATAAACATGAACCTTATACTCCAAGTAGTATTTGATTCGTAGAGGTACAAGTGGAGAGGAGCCGTTGATTTCTTGCATTCCTTCTGCAAAGTGTACACTACTACACTCGCACCTTTCATAGCCGCATCGTAACCTACATCGCAGTCTAATTTCGGCCTTGGCAGTTAATTGTCGGCAGTGATGGTCATAGCTTTCACTGTCTCCATCTAGGACCAATGCGGTGTACACTAACACCACCGATGTAACACCCTAGTGTTAAGCATTGCATTTGGCACTTGCATTTCATGAGTCAAGCATCATCCAAGCATTCATGAGCTTGAGCATATGAAGTTTCATTTCATTTACCTTCTCTTTATCACATGTGATGTTGCTCATATACTTAATTATGCTTGTAACCATGTATGACCAATGTATGAAATGGTTATGAGGTCATGAAAACACCTTAGACACATCTAGAATGATAATTGGAACAATGTTTATATTCATGACATAGACCAAATTTGCTTCTAAGTGTTGGTTTCATTTGAAATGCCATTATCATGATACTAGTTTGACCAAAGTGGAACAGTAGCTTAGATTGTTTGCATGGCTATGTGACCTAAATAAAAGTTGTAGTTCATATCATGGGTAACAAACTTTATTTAAGGGTCATGACCGAATTCAGTGCCTAACTTAGTCAAAAAAGATCACAAGTTTCAACTTAATCCTGTTTGTAACTTAGAAAATTTTGTTGTCCTAAATGAGTTTACAGTTTCAAGTAGCACACTTTGGAGCAATGTAGTTTGAAAACCAGTTTGAATTAGACCATGATCATTCAAGCAAAGTTGTAGTACTCACATAGCTCTACAATTTCTATTAACAAAGTTTTTGCTAATTCACCATGGATTAGGAGATCTAGGGGCTCAAAGATCATGGGTTCAGTCAACTGAATCGGCACTTGGCCGATTTTGACGCCGGCCGTCGTGGCCGACTGCGCCAGGCTACGTCCCCACCACGGTGGCTATACGCCGACGCCAGCCCCACTGGTCAAGCTAGAGCGAGTAGAAGTAGACACCGCATCACGCTCGCTCTCTCACTTGTGCTCATTCTCTCTGCCTCGCCTCGCTTTCGCTCTCACCGTGCCCGAGCAAAACAACAGCGCCACCATCCTTGCTGCCGAGCTTCATTGAGCTCGCACGCAACTGCCACCATGCCATTGTTTGATTCTCGCACCCATAGCTTTTCCACACCCTGCTCCACCTAGCTGACTCACCCTTGCCACCATTCGAGCTTAGGTGAGGTTGCAGTTCATGCCACCGTCGTCGCGGCCATCACCGGAGCACCGCCAAGCTTGCACTCACCGTGGCCATGCTCCACCGAGCCATCTCCCTCACGCTTTTCTCTTGTTATGGTTAGCCTAGGGTCACATCTAGCTCACGCCGCTGGCCGTCGAGCCAACGCCGGCACACCGACGCCAGAACGTGGCTGCTCACCTCCATGCTCTTGCCACCGCCATGCCATGCACACAGCCAAGCTTCACCGCTGCTCCACCGTCGCCCTCACCTAACTCTAGGTCTTCACTAGGTAGTCCGGAAGCCATAGCAGTGCTCGCCTTGGCTTGCCATCGCTGGAGACGACGACCTCGCTGAAGCGCAGCGCTGCCGCCCACCATGGCCACTATCGAGCTAGCTCCGGCAAGCGTCTAAACCAACCAAGGGCACCCATAGATGCGGAATGAGGTGGGGAACACGTTGGTGATGACGATACCACCGGTGACCTCGACCGTCGGCAAGCTTTTTGACGGTCAACCACCGGTGCTCTGCTCTATCTCACTGGTGCGTGGGGCTAAGTTGACCTGCGGGACCCGCATGTTAGTCACAGCGGGTGTATGAACCGGGTGCACCTAGCTGTAGCGCCCGAGTGGAAATTTGATTTTCTTTATTTATTTTTTCAAAGATTTTGTTGCTAACTTGCAAAAATTATATCTAGAGCTAGGATTATCCAAATGGGGTGAACCAAATTTTACTGGATTCATCATGAAAGTGTACTATTTCATAAAAATATGAAATCTACTGTTTAGGGTATTTTTCTGGGACAATTAAATTGAGCAAGATAAGTGCTTTTAAAGTAGTTTATATCTTGTGAAGTGCATAACTTGAGCTAGGAATGTGATAAAATTGTGATTCCAATTTTAATGGTTTTGTGTTGACATGGTCTAGCTAGGAAAAATATTAAACCTACAGTAAACATACTTGTAATATGGTCTTCGTATTTAATCTTAATTAATTGCTAGATTATAGTGAAATTAATTGGGGCAAAACTACATGACATATGATCATACAAATTTTTACACAACATTCTCATGCTAGGAGGAAAGTAAGAAAAATATTAAATCTGTTGCTTGACACTTTTCACTATGCTAAACTATTTTTGCTAAAATAAGCATATGTAAGTTGTCATTTTTGTAGAGGTAGCTATACTTGTCCAAATGGAATGAAATTTGTACAGTAGACTATTAGGGTCATGTGTAGCCTACTGAAATGTTCATGAAATTTATAGAGCACTAGAAATATTTGCTCTATAAATCACCTTATTATCTAAGGAAATTAATAAATGAATGTAAATAAATTAGTTTGGCTTAACCATGATGTTTTCTGTGGTGTGTGTGATGCATATAATCGGTTGATACTGTTAGTGAGGCTTAGAAGTATTTGTTTGTGGGCAACTAGTTCATTATTGCTTTATAATTCAACTAGATGACTGCATGTTTAGTTTCTGTTGTGGTGATGATTTCATGATGATAATTATCTTTTTCTGTAAAGATGGTTAATAACAAATTTGTAGATAACTTACTTATCTACCTTGTGTTAAATTTTCATAGGCATAGGCCTTATGGTTTGAGAATTATAGCTATTAGCAGTCTGCTATCAGAAATACTTGCTCTCTGGATAGATCTGAAAGATTGAATTGTTTAACCTAGATAACTGCTGAATCACATTAAGATGATTAAAATAAAGTTGTAGGCAATGCAATAAGGTTTCCAGAGTATCTATAACCATATTATTTTGATGTGTATAACTCAAGTTATGGTCAAAACAAGTGGCTGCTGGCCTGTAGTCCAAAAAATGATTTATATAAGTATTTGTTTATGTTACTAGAGAAGAGATATGCACCTACTCGGTAAAAGAAAATGTAACTTGTTATCACCTTAATGCAATGCTACTGAGAACACTTTTGTGGATGCATTCATCATATCATATCATATTATACATGTCATTATATATGCATCTATGATATCTTATTTCCTGCTGAAGCATATAGGATCGTCCGAGGGGATAACACTATTGGAATTAAACGAAGAAGAAGAGGAGGAACAATAGGAGGCACCTTAGGCCATAGCTCCAGAAGTAGAGAAGCATACTATTGAAGACTTACCTGAGAGCCCATATCATAGGCCAACTTCCTTTATCAAAGGCAAGCCCCGAAGCACTTTAAGCCTTCCATTTTCTACAAAGGATTTACTTGAGTCTTTTATGTTTGATGCTTTAGGTTATAAGAGTTGGTTGGAAACACTTGATGCATAGAACTACCTTGTCCAGATATATACCTTTAACCCTGTGTAGGTCTAGGATCGAATATATGCTTAGCCATGCTTAGACCCATAGAAGTCGGGTGATTTCCTGTCACCTGCGAGATATAGGTGGACATCGAAGCACAGTTGGCTATATTTGCTATCGTGGAATAGAACCATGGGGTAATGTAACTAGAGGTCGGGTGGAGTCTATGTGTGGGTTGACTCATGTGATTTCATCTATGCCAATTAAGGACTGTACCATTATTGGCCACTCTGTCGAGATTGAACGCATGCCTCTCACTTAGCAGGCCAGATAACTCATTCGGACCGCGAAGCCGAGTAGCTCAACTCAGGCCAGGCGCTGTTCTGTGAAAGTGTGCACTCTGGATGGTAGTAAGGATGTGCGGGGAGCCAGACATGAGCCCAAGGGCAGGTCGGGCCTAAACGTCCTAGCAGCTGGTTCTCCCTGATTGTGCGGCGCTGATCGAACCTATGAATTGGACCTGAGTTGTACCAAAGGTGACCTAAGACTACCTTGGCGCTAGGTATGTCTAGGTTTATGTTAGGCATAAATTCCCAGCTGGTTGAAATCGATTCGAACTATAGTCTCTCCCGGATAGTGAGAAACTCTGACTCACACCAACATCGTAGTAACTATGTGATGGAATATGATGGCTTGAATGAACATGGAATTATTATACCAGCTATGGTAACAATTGTATGAAACTAAATGATATACCACATGTTTGGCACAGGTTGGTTGCTAATCTAGAGATGAATAGCTATAATTAACTTGATGACCGAATTATAACTATATACTTGAATTGGTAAGCTTTTTATGCAAAATGTTGTCAAGTTAGCTCCACTTATACAGCCTTGCATAATCCTTGGAGTCACTTTATTATTGGTTTATGACAGGTAAGTCTAGCTGAGTACCTTATTGTACTTAGGGTTTATTTCCCATTGTTGCAGATAGTAGGATGTATCATGGCTACTGTAAGAACTGCTTCTGTCCAGCCATGGACGAGGAGTAGGGCCCTGGGCAAGGTGTCTCTCATTAATCCCTCTATTATGCTTTTGTGGTTGTGATCCTGAGCTGGCATAGTATTTGAACAATGATGTGAGATGTTGGCTTCAAACTTTATTTGCTTCCGCTACTACTTTATTTGAACCTCGTTTGTAATAACTTTTAATCGTACTCTGATGTATGGAATTGTAATTGTGAAATTTATGTAATGTGTGACATGTATGTTGAATCATGTATGATCTTGGTTGTATGTTGATGGTTAATCGAGACCCTTCATGGTACTCGATGGACTACCGGGTTTATATGGGCTTAAGTATGACAGTGCGACCACTTGCGGGCTGCTATTGTACTTGTGCTCTTATAAATTGGATGGTTCTACTATAGCTGGCATCAGAGCAACATTCAACATTAATTGCCACATGTGTATTTACAACAAAGGTTTTTGTTTTTCCAAAACCAGTTTTGGCAACTAATAGATATATATAGGTGTTTAAATCTAAAGTGTGCTAGTGATCACTTCCTTTATGCCCAATTAAGGATTTTAGGTTGCTAATTAAGTACTAACTTGAGGTTTTTATTTTCGTTGTCCATACGGCGTGCTATTGTATGGATGCCATTCACTTGAGTGGTAATGTATGGATCAAATGCCTCTACACCCAAGGTAAGATGACACTCATCATCATAGTGGCATGACCACAAGATGTAAGCATGTGGTCTAATGGGGAGAGTGAGCTTTGATACTAAAGTATATATATGTCTCATATATATACGGAGGTATTTAATTATGGGTTAGCTTTGATACGATTGTATATGCATATTTATATGTATATATGGGACGTATTTACTTTTGGGTAGCTTTGATATGGAAGTATATATATGGGTATATATATATGGAAGTATTTAGCTTGCAACCTAGAGCCCAGATTTTTAGTTCTGCATATATAATTGTGGGATTGGGCCAAAATGAAATTCTTGTGTAGGTACACTAACAGCGAAATGTGTAGCCCGACTAGCTATGTTATATATGAGAGAATGCATCTATGCCACCGTGTATGTCGTTAGAAGTTTAATTTTCCTAAGTTAGTGAGGACATACGAAACATACATGCATCATGATCAATCATTCATTACACACTTGCATTGTCCCTCCCCTTATAAGTATCTTATTCGGTTAAGTAACTCTTTTCTATTATAACGTTGTTCTCACGAGAGTGGTACCATTTTGTTGGTACAGATGGCAGCATTAGCTGGGAGTGTGACTTTCCTAGAAATGTTTGGTACCCCTGCCCTACTTTGGAGGGTCCTGCATTATGCGGGGTATACCAAACCACCTCTCTATTCCTCGAATGAGGTATACCTAGAAGGACAGTCATGGTATGAGGTGCAGCTAACCATACCAGCTCGCACTCAAGCTCCCCAATGGTAGGAGTGGAAGGCAAATTCTAAAGGGAAAACTCGGGAAGCTGCCCAACTAGTTGCTTTTGAGGTGCTAAGTCAGATATGTCAGCAACATGGGGATGAGCTTACCGGCAGTGCCGCTGGTAATTTTCCTTGGGTGGATCCATCCATAGCAGTTTAGGCACAGCACAACTACAATGGATTGATCCGAGACCGGGATGAGCGGCCAGATAGTTCTAGTCCCACTATGAGTGTAATGTTTGCTGTGATGAAGATGTTCTAGTCCACTTGCAGGGACATGCTCATGAGAGCTGAAGCTGCACAGTGTATGCTAAGGAAGCATGTTCACAACCACAAAAAGGCAACAAGGGAGGCTTGTTGGGACACCGATCAAGCTTATGTAGCTTTGGGAAATCTCCACACTCAGATGGAACAGGTCGATCAATAGAGAGCTACCGCCCAAGCAGCATGAGCTGATGATCAGGCAGTGCTAACAGGACTATGAGAGAAGCTAGAGATCGCTTGTGCCAAGGCACTCATAGCTACTCGCCAGTGGATCCAAGCAAACAACTGTGTAGCCCTGACAGAAGCAGCAGGAAACAAAGCCGAAGCCTTAGGCGTGCAACAGGACCGTGTCGAAAGGGACTTGCACCAGCAGCTTGCACATACCCAAAACATGGTGGTTGATCTTTAACATGAGGGGCATTATCTGAACAACCAACTGCACCCGCTCCTAGATGAGGAAGAAGAAGATCCAGAGATGTTAGTTGAAGATGACGGTTGGGAGGAAGAAGTGGATCTAGAGGATGAGGATGATGCTATCTCCAACCTCGACAGTGAGCACGCTGAAGAGTAGAGCCATTTAGTGAGTAGTTGGAAGCACTAGTTGTATCCCTACTATTTATGTAATAGACTTGTAGTTTGAACTTCAGTACTCATGATGTAACTTCGGGGTAATATTGGTACTTTGCATATTAATCCGTGATGGGTTGAACTTTGATGAAATTCTAGTTTCGTTTTACTGGTGAAATATGGCATGCATGTTAACGCGTTGCGAGTATGATTAGTGATCTAATTGGTGATGTTATGTTGCGAGAATGAATTATTATGCCTTTGTTTTATTGTATGAATTTAAGATTCTCTCCAATAAATTCAGTTTGGCATGATTATACAATTCATCTGCAATCTCTTGACATCATCCAATAATCACTTATTGTTGCAATTTTGTAGATGACTCGCACTCGCGCTAGAGCAGGCACCAGCCATGGTGGCAATGATGGGACTTACCACCACTGCTGTCACCGTCTGTGAATGAGTTTTTTGTATAGTTCTTAGGAAATCAGAGAGCAATGGAGGATACACTGCGCCTCATTGCGTAGAACACCGCTCATGCCTGTCAGCAACATCAAGGGCCTGAACCAAATCAATATAGCTCATTCAAAGATTTCCAAGACACCAAGCCTCCTATCTTCAAAGAGGCCGAAGAACCGATCTAGGCAGATGAGTGGCTGAACACAATAGAGCAAAAATTTTGTCTATTGAGGGTAACGGAGCATCAGAAGGCCGAGTATGTGTCTCATCAACTATAGGGATCAGCAGGGATATGGTGGACCCATTTCCTGTCTTCTCTACCTACAAATGCATAGGTCAGTTGAGAATAGTTCAAGTTAGCCTTTAGGGAACATCACATTCCCCTAGGGCTAATGCACATGAAAGCCGCCGAGTTCATGAGGCTTACTCAAGGGAACAAAACCCTTACCGAGTACATTCATGCCTTCAACAATCTTTCTAGATATGCCCTAGAGTTTGTCAACATAGAGGAAAAGAAGATATAGACCTTCAAGAGAGGCATTGGCACCAAACTAATGAAGACTATGGCCAACTCAAGGTGTGCCACCTATAATGAGTTTGTTAGTGATGCCTTAATCCAGGAGAATTAGAACAACTTGCATGCCATAGCAAAGGGGCACAAAAGAGCCGCTGAGGCAGGTGCCTTAGGATCATCTCAGTCTAGAGCTCCAGTGGTAGCTTGGCCATAATTCCATCCACCAACGCCTAAGTATAGGCCTCCTCAGCCAAAAGCTCAGGCTAATCACCGCTAGAAGACATTTCGAAGGGCATTCACCATTGCCATACCTAAGGGCAATGCAGGCCAGGGAAGCTTACCAGGACCAAGGAACAACCAGCAATACTTCAACTACAATCAGTTGGGTCATTGAGCCAAGGAGTGTCCCCATCCCAAGAAGAATGGCAATCAAAACTAGGGTAATCAAAAATAGGCCAATCCAAAAGCATGTCCTGGATACGTGCACTACACCACGGTGGAAGAAATTCCCGCAGGAGAAGTTGCTACCGCCGGTATATTTCCTGTTAACAAACATCCCGCTATTGTTTTATTTGATTCTGGAGCTTCTCATTCATTTATGAGCCAAACATTTGCATCTAAGCATGATTAGAAGATAATTGAGGTAGACAAAGGTGGTTATAGTATAAGTTCAGCTAGGGCTACTATTTCTACAAATCAAATAGTCAGAGATGTGCTCATCCCCATACAAGAGAGGGAGTACACTATGGATCTGATAGTATTGCCAGGATTAGCCATAGATGTGATCTTGGGCATGAAATGGATGAGTGGACATGGGGTTCTCATTGACACGTCCACTAGAAAGATTATGTTGAGGGAACCTAAGGGGGAGGGTGCTTTTCTAGTGCCACTTCCCAGAACTTTTGATCTTCAAAACTTGTCTTGTGCTATCCAAGCCACTACTCTCTGTGATATTCCAGTAGTTTGTGAATTTATGGATGTGTTCCTAGATGAGTTGCCTGGTTTACCGCCTGATAGGGATGTGGAATTTAAGATCGAGTTGGTGCCAGGTAGAGCACCTATCTCAAGAAGACCCTATAGGATGCCACCAAATGAGTTAGCCAAACTTAAAATTTAGCTACAGGAACTGTTGGACAAAGGTCTCATTCGACCTAGTTCATCTCCATGGGTTGTCTAGCTTTATTTGTAAAGAAGAAGGACAAATCCTTGAGAATGTGTGTGGATTATAGGCTGCTTAATGCTGTGACCATTAAGAATAAGTATCCTTTGCCTCTCATCGATATCCTATTCGATCAACTGGCAAAAGCAAAGGTATTCTCTAAGATTGACTTGAGGTTACGTTATCATCAGATTAAGATCAGGCCAGAGGATGTACCTAAAACAGCTTTCTCCAGTAGGTATGGCTTATATGAGTATTTGGCCATGTCTTTTGGACTGACAAATGCTCCTGCCTACTTCATGTATTTAACGAATTTGGTATTCATGCCCGAACTCAACAAGTTCGTGGACGTGTTTATCGATAATATCCTGATTTACTCAGAGAATGAGGCAGATCATGCAGAGTATCTGAGGATTGTCTTATCTAGATTGAGGGAGCATAAATTATATGCCAAATTTAGCAAATGTGAATTCTAGTTGAAGAAAGTACCTTTCTTGGGTCACTTATATCAGAAGATAGAATTTCTATAGACCTATCTAAAGTACAAGAGGTCATGGTTTGGAAGGCCTTGACTTCGGTTCATGAAGTTTAGAGTTTTCTAGGGTTAGCAGGGTACTGTCGTCATTTCATTCCAGATTTTTCCAAGATAGCTAAGCTCATGACTAGACTACTCCAGAAGGATGAAAATTTCAATTGGACTCTAGAGTGTGAAGCCGCTTTTCACACCCTATGGACCTTGCTAAGTATAGCTCCTATTTTAGCACAACCCGATATTGAAAAGCCTTTCGATGTGTTCTGTGATGCATCGGGTATAGGTTTGGGGTGTGTGCTCATGCAAGAAGTCCGAGTTATGGCCTATGCTTCTCAGTAATTGAGAAAGCAAGAAGTCAATTGTCCTTCACATGATTTGGAGCTCACAACAGTTGTTCATGCCTTGAAGATATGGAGACATTATTTGTTGGGAAACATATGTCACATATACACTGACAACAAAAGTCTCAAATACATCTTCACTCAACCTGAGCTGAACATGAGACAATGTAGATGGTTAGAGCTAATCATGGACTATAATTTGGAAGTGCACTACCATCTAGGAAAGGCCAATGTTGTAGCAGATGCACTTAGTCAGAAATCTCATTGTAACACCTTAGAAGCCTTCTTGGAGGATGGATTTAATTTGTTACTCCTGTTGTGCTGCACAATATCACTGTCAGTTGCTCACCTGAGAGCAAAATCATAGAACTGCAAAAGAAAGATGTAGGTGTATTTCACATTAAGAGAATGATGAAAGAACAGGAAACCTAGCATTTTAGGTTGGATAAAAGAGGTGTGCTATGGTTTGAGGACAGACTTGTGGTACCGAAAGACCAAGAACTTAGAAATCATATTTTAGATGAAGCTCATTGATCCAAGTTGTCTATCCATCCGAGTAGTAGCAAAATGTATCAAGATTTGAAAACCCATTTTTGGTGGACCAAGATGAAGAAAGAGATCGCTGCCTATGTCGCTAGGTGTGATAATTGAAGTAGAGTCAAGGCCATTCATTTGAAATATGCTGGATTATTGCAACCTTTATCTATCCCAGGCTAGAAATGGGAGGAAATAAGTATGGACTTCATTACAGGCCTCCCATAGACACAACAAGGTCACGATTCCATATGGGTCATTGTAGATAGCCTCACCAAGTCAGCACATTTTATATCGGTTAAAACGAAGTATCAAGCTAGGAGGTACGCTGAGCGGTATGTTTCTTAGATCATGAGGCTACATGGAGTACCAAGGACCATAATCTCAGATTGGGGCCCACAGTTTATAGCTCATTTTTTAAAACACTTGCACCAGGCTGTGGAAACTAAACCAATCAGAAGTTCAGCATATCATCCACAAACTTCTAGATAGACTGAGCGAGTGAATCAAATTTTAGAATACATCTTGAGAGCTTGTGTTATATCTACCAAGGGTTCATGGGAGAAATGGCTACCTTTAGCCAATTTTTCCTATAATAATAGTTATCAAGAGAGCATCAAGATGACTACTTTTGAAACCTTGTACTGTAAAAAATGTAGAACTCCCTTGAATTGGATTGAGCCCAGAGAAGATATTATGGCATTGACTTTGTCACTGAAGCTAAAGAGCAAGTATGCATTACCCAACAGCATATGAAAGCAGCTCAGTCTAGACAAAAGAGTTATGCTGATAAAAGAAGAAGACCACTAACCTTCGAAGTGGGAGACTATGTGTACTTAAAAGTTTTGCCCATGAGGGGAGTGAAGAGATTTGGAGTAAAAAGGAAGCTTGCGCCTAGATACGTAGGGCCGTACCAAATTATTGAACGGAAGGGAAATGTCGCCTACAAGTTACAACTTCCTCCTGAGATGAGTTCTATATTTAATGTCTTCCATGTTTCTCAATTGAAAAGATGCCTTCGCATACCTTAGAAAGCCATTGCACCCACCAACATTAAGCTCTAATCAGATTTGACTTATGAAGAGAAACCAATCCGAGTGCTACAAGAAATAGAAAGAGTAACCTGGAGCAAGGTTATTAAATTCTACAAGGTGGTGTGGAATAACCACAATGAACAAGATGCCACTTGGGAATGGGAGGATTATTTGCGTGAAGTCTATACTGCTTTTTACGAAGAATGGTAGGTCTTGCAAATCTCATGATGAGATTTCTATAAGGGGAGGGGATGTAACACCCCAGTATTAAGCATTGCATTTGGAACTTGCATTTCATGAGCACAAGCATCATCCAAGCATTCATGAGCATGAGCATATGAAGTTTCATTTCATTTACCTTCTCTTTATGACGTGTGATTTGCTCATATACTTAATTATGCTTGTAATCATGTATGACCAATGCATGAAATGGCTGTGAGGTCATGAAAACATCTTAGACACATCTAGAATGATAATTGGAACAATGTTTATATTCATGACATAGACCAAATTTGCTTCTAAGTGTTGGTTTCACTTGAAATGCCATTTTCATGATACTAGTTTGACCAAAGTTGATGAGTAGCTTAGAGTGTGTGCATGGCTGTGTGACCTAAATAAAAGTTGTAGTTCACTTCATGGGTAACAAACTTTATTTAAGGGTCATGACCTAATTCAGTGCCTAACTTAGTCAAAAAAGCTCACAAATTTCAACTTAATGCTATTTGTAACTTAGAAAATTTTGCTGTCCTAAACTAGTTTATAGTTTCAAGTAGCACACTTTGGAGCAATGTAGTTTGAAAACCAGTTCGAATTAGACCATGATCATTAAAGCAAAGTTGTAGTACTCACATAGCTCTACAATTCCTATTAACAAAGTTTTTGCAAATTCACCACGGATTAGGAGATCTAGGGGCTCAAAGATCGTGGGTTCAGTCAACTGAATTGGCACAACCGATTTCGACACTGGCCGTCGTGGCCAACTTCGCTAGGCCGTGTCTGCCACCTAGTGGCCGTACGCCGGCCCCACTGGTTAGGCTAGAGCGAGCAGAAGTAGACGTCGCGTCGCGCTCGCTCTCTCACTCATGCTCATTCTCTCCGCCTCACCTCGCTTTCGCTCTCGCAGCACCCGAGCGAAACCGCAGCACTACCATCATAGCCGCCGAGCTCCGCCGAGGTCGCACGCAACTGTCACCACGCCAATGTTCGATTCCCACACCCATAGCTCTACCGCACCTTGCTCCACCTAGCCGACTCACCCTTGCCACCATTCGAGCTTAGGTGAGGTCGCAGTTGATGTTGCCGTCATCGCGGCCATCACCGGAGCACCGCCAAGCTTGCGCTCGCCATGGCCATGCTCCACCGAGCCCTCTCGCTCACACTTCTCTCATTAGGGTTAGCCTAGGGTCACATCTAGCTCATGCCGCTGGCCGTCGAGCCAGTGCCAGCACACCGACACCAGAATGCGGCTGCTCACCGCCGTGCTCTTGTCGCCGCAATGCCATGCATGCGGCCAAGCTTCACCGCTGCTCCACTATTGCCCTCACCTAACCCTAGGTCTTCACTAGGTAGCCCTGAAGCCGCAGTAGTTCTTGCCATGGCTTGCCGTCACGGAGACGATGAGCCCACCGAAGCGCAGCACCACCGCCCGCCATGGCCACCATCGAGCTAGCTTCGGCTAGCCTCTAAACCAACCAAGGGCAACCATAGATGCGGAATGAGTTGGGGAACACGTTGGTGATAACGCTACCGCTGGTGACCTCGCCATCGGTGAGCTTTTTGCTAGTCAACCGTCGGTGCTCTGCTCTGTCTCACTAGCGCGTGGGGCTGGGTTGACCAGCGGGACCCGTGCATTAGTCACAACGAGGTGTATGGACCGGGTGCACCTAGCTATAGCGCCCGAGTGGAAATTTGATTTTATTTATTTATTTATTCATAGATTTGGTTGCTAACTTGCAAAAATTATATCTATAGCTAAGAGTATCCAAATGGGGTGAACCAAATTTTGTTGGATTTATCATGGAAGTGTACTATTTGATAAAAATATGAAATCTACTGTTTAGGGTATTTTTCTGGGAGAATTAAATTGAGCAAGATAAGTGCTTTTAAAGTAGTTTATATCTTGTAAAGTGCATAACTTGAGCTAGGAAAGTGATAAAATTGTGATTCCAATTTTGCTGGTCTTGTGTTGACATGCTCTAGCTAGGAAAAATATTAAACCTACAGTAAACATACTTGCAATATGGTCTTCCTATTTAATCTTAATTAATTGCTAGATACTAGTGAAATTAATTGGGGTAAAAATACATAACATATGATCATACAAATTTTTACACAGTATTCTCATGCTAGGAGGAAAGTAATAAAAATATTAAATCTATTGCTTGACACTTTTCACTATGCTAAACTATTTTTGCTAAAATAAGCATATGTAACTTGTCATTTTTGTAGAGGTAGCTTTACTTGTCCAAATGGCATGAAATTTGTATAGTAGACTATTAGGGTCATGTGTAGCCTACTGCAATGTTCTCGGAATTTATTAAGCACTTGAAATATTTACTCTGTAAATCACCTTATTATCTAAGGAAATTAATAAATAAATATAAATAAATTAGTTAGGCTTAACCATGATGTTTTCTGTGGTGTGTGTGATGCATATAATCTGTTGATACTATTAGTGAGGCTTAGAAGAATTTGTTTATGGGCAACTAGTTCATTATTGCTTTATAATTCAACTAGATGACTGCATATTTAGTTTCTGTTGTGGTGATGATTTCATGATGATAATGGTCTTTTTCTGTAAAGATGGTTACTAACAAATTTGTAGATAACTTACTTATCTACCTTGTGTTAAATTTTCATAGTCATAGGCCATATGGTTTGAGAATTATAGCTGTTAGCAGTCTGCTATCAGAAATACTTACTCTCTGGATAGATCTAAAAGATTGAATTGTTTAACCTAGATAACTGCTGAATCACATTAAGATGATTAAAATAAAGTTGTAGGCAATCTCATAAGCATTCTAGAGTGTCCACAACCATATTATTTTTATGTGTATAACTCTAGTTATGGTCAAAACAAGTGGCTGCCGCCTTGTAGTCCAGAAAATGATTTATATAAGTATTTGTTTAAGTTATTAGAGAAGAGATATGCACCTACTCGGTAAAAGAAAATGTAACTTGTTATCACCTTAATGCAATGCTACTGAGAACACTTTTGCGGATGCATTCATCACATCATATCATATTATACATGTCATTATATATGCATCCATGATATCTTATTTTCTGCTCAAGCATATAGGATCGTCCAAGGCGATAACTCTATTAGAATTCAACGAAGAAGAAGAGGAACAATAGGAGGCACCTTAGGTCATAGCTCCAGAAGTAGAGGAGCATAATCTTGAAGACTTACCCGAGTGCCCAGATCACAGGCCAACTTCCTTTATCAATGGCAAGCCCCGAAGCATTTTAAGCCTCCCATTTTTTACAAAGGATTTACTTGAGTCTTTTATGTTTGATGCATTAGGTTATAAGAGTTGGTTGGAAACACTTGATGCATAGAACTACCTTGTCTAGATATATACCTTTAACCCTGTGTAGGTCTAGGACCGAATATATGCTTTGCCATGCTTAGACCCATAGAAGTTGGGTGATTTCCTGTCACCTACGAGATATAGGTGGACATCGAAGCACGGTTGGCTATATTTGCTATCGTGGAATAGAACCATGGGGTAATGTAACTGGAGGCCAGGTGGAGTCTATGTGTGGGTTGACTCATGTGATTTCGTCTATGCCAATTAAGGACCGTACCGTTGTTGGCCACTCTGTTGAGATTGAACGCATGCCTCTCACTTAGCTGGCCAGATAACTCATTTGGACCACGAAGCCGAGTAGCTCAACCCAGGCCAGGCCCCATTCTATGAAAGTGCGCACTCTGGATGGTAGTAAGGATGTGCGGGGAGCCAGACATGAGCCCAAGGGCAAGTCAGGCCTGAACATCCTAGCAGCTGGTTGTCCCTGATTGTGCGGCGCTGATCGAACCTGCGAATTGGACCTGAGTTGTACCAAAGGTGACCTAAGACTACCTTGGCCCAGGTATGTCTAGGTTTATTTTAGGAATAAATTCCTAGCTGGTTGAAATCTATTCGAATTGCTGTCTCTCCCGGATAATGAGAAACTCTGACTCACACCAACATCGTAGTAACTATGTTATGGAATATGATGGTTTGGATGAACATAGAATTATTATACTAGCTATGGTTACTACTGTATGAAACTAAGTGATATACCACATGTTTAGCACAGGTTTGTTGCTAATCTAGAGATGAATAGCTATAATTAACTTGATGACCGAATTATAACTGTATACTTGAATTGGTAAGCTTTTTATGCAAAATGTTGTCAAGCTAGCTCCACTTATACAGCCTTGCATAATCCTTGGAGTCACTTTATTATTGGTTTATGATGGGTAAGTTTAACTAAGTACCTTATTGTACTCAGGGTTTATTTCCCATTGTTGTAGATAGTACGATGTATCATGGCTACTGTAAGAACTGTTGATGTCCCACCGTTGATGAGGAGTAGGGCCCTAGGCAAGGCATCTCTCGTTAAACCCTCTATTATGCTTTTGTGGTTGTGATCCTAAGCTGGCATAGTATTTGAACAATGATGTGAGATGTTGGTTTCAAACTTTATTTACTTCCACTACTACTTTATTGGAACCTGGTTTGTAATAACTTTTAATCATACTCTGATGTATGGAATTATAATTGTGAACTTTATGTAACGTGTGACATGTATGTTGAATCATGTACGATATTGGTTGTATGTTGATGGTTAATCGACACCCTTCGTGGTACTCAACGGACTACCAGGTTTATATGGGCTCAAGTATGATCATGACGACCACTTGTGGGCTGCTATTGTACTTGTGCTCTTATAAATTGGATGGTTCTGCTATAGCTGGCATCAGAGCAAGATTCAACATTAATTGCCACATGTGTATTTAAAACAAAGGTTTTAGTTTTTCCAAAACTAGTTTTGGCAACTAATAGATATATATATATAGGTGTTTAAATTTAAAGTTTGAATCTAAAGTGTGCCAGTGATCACTTCCTTTATGCCCAGTTAAGGATTTCAGGTGGCTAATTAAGTACTAACTTGGGGTTTTTATTTTCTTCGTCCATACGGCGTGCTATTGTATGGATGCCATTCACTAGAGTGGTAATGTATGGATCAAATGCCTCTACGCCCAAGGTAAGATGCCACTCATCATTACAGTGTCATGACCGCAAGATGTGAGCGTGCGGTCTAATGGGGAGAGTTACCTTTGATACTAAAGTATATATATGTCTCATATATATACGGAGGTATTTAATTGTGGGTTAGGTTTGATACAACTGTATATGCATATTTATATGTATATATGGGACATATTTACTTTCGGGTAGCTTTGATATCGAAGTATATATATGGAAGTATTTAGCTTGCAACTTAGTTACCAAATTTCTATTTCTGCATATATAATTGTGGGGTTGGGCCAAATTGAAATTCTTGTGCAGGTACACTAACAGCGAAATGTGTAGCCCGACTAGCTACGTTACATATGAGAGAACGCATGTATGCCACCATGTATGGTGTTAGAAGTTTAATTTTCCTAAGTTAGTGAGGACGTATGAAACATACATGCACCATGATCAATCATTCATTACACATTTGCATTGTTCCTCCCCTTATAAGTCTCTTATTCGGTAAAGTAACTCTTTTCTATTATAATGTTGTTGTCATGAGAGTTGCACCATTTTGTTGGTATAGACGGCAGCATTAGCTGGGAGTGAGACTTTCCTGGAAATGTTTGGTACCCCTGCCCTACTTTGTAGGGTCCTGCATTATGTGGAGTATACCGAACCACCTCTCTATTCCTAGAATGAGGTATACCTGGAAGGACAGTCATGGTATGAGGCGTAGCTAACCATACCAGCTCGCACTCAAGCACCCCTATGCTAGGAGTGGAAGGCGAATTCTAAAGGGAAAACTCGAGAAGCTACCCAAGTAGTTGCTTTTGAGGTGCTGAGTCAGATATGTCAGCAACATAGGGATGAGCTTACCGGCAGTGATGCTGGTACTTTTCTTCAAGTGGATCCATCCACAGCAGCTTGGGCACAGCGCAACTGCAATCCATTGATCCGAGACTAGGATGAGCGGGTAAATAGTTCTAGTCCCACTTTGAGTGCAATGTTTGTCGTGATGAAGATGTTCTATACTCATCAGGATACTCAGGACTTCAGGCAGGAGTCCTATACCACTTGTAGGGACATGCTCATGAGAGCCGAAGCTGCACAGCGTAAGCTGAGGAAGCGTGTTCACCAGCACAAAAAGGCAACAAGGGAAGCTCGTTGGGACACCGATCAAGCTTATGTACCATTGGAAAATCTCCACACTCAGATGGAACAGGTCGATCAGTAGAGAGCTGCCTCCCAAGCAATAAGAGCTGATGATCAGGCAATGCTAATAGGACTATGGGAGCAGCTAGAGACCCCTCGCGCTAAGGCACTCATAGGTACTCGCCAGTAGATCCAAGCAAATAACCGTGCAGCCTTGGCAGAAGTAGCACGAAACAGAGTTGAAGCCTTAGCCGTGTAGCAGGACCGTGTCAAAAGGGACTTGTGCTAGCAGCTTGCACATACCTAGAACATGGTGGTTGATCTTCAACATGAGGTGCAGTATCTGAACAACCAACTACCCGCTCCTAGATGAGGAAGAAGAAGATCCAAAGATGTTAGTTGAAGATTACAGTTGGAAGGAAGAAGTGGATCTAGAGGATGAGGATGATGCTATCTCCGATCTCGACAGTGAGCATGCTGAAGAGTAGAGCTATTTAGTGACTAGTTGGAAGTGCTAGTTGTATCCATGCTATTTATGTAACGAACTTGTAGTTTGAACTTTAGTACTCGTGACGTAACTTTGGTGTAACATTGGTACTTTGCATGTTAATCCATGATGGGTTGAACTTTGATGAAATTCTAGTTTCATTTTACTTGTGAAATATGACATGCATGTTAACACGTTGCGAGTACGATAAGTGATCTAATTGGTGATGTTATGTTGTGAGAATGAATTATTATGCCTTTATTTTATTGTATGAATTTAAGATTCTCTCCAGTAAATTCAGTTTGGCATGATTACACAATTCATCTGCAATCTCTTGACATCATCCAATAATCACTTATTATTGAAATTTTGTAGATGACTTGCACTCGCGCTGGAGCAGGCACTAGCCTGGGTGACAATGATGGTGACTTACCACCACCGCCGTCACCGTCTGTGAATGAGTTTTTCGCACAGTTCTTTGGAAATTAGAGAGCAATGGAGGATACAGTGCGTCTCATTCCACAGACCACCGCTCACACCTGTCGGCAACATCAAGGGCCTAAACCGAATCAATATAGCTCGTTAAAAGATTTCTAAGACACCAAGCCTCCTATCTTCAAAGAGGCTGAAGAACCGCTCCAAGCAGATGAGTGGCTGGACACAATAGAGCAAAAGTTTCGTCTATTGAGGGTAACGGAGCATCAGAAGGCCGAGTATGCATGCCATCAACTGCAGGGACTGGTAGGGATGTGGTGGACCCATTTCCTGTCTTCTCTACCTACAAACCCACAGGTCACCTAGGAATAGTTCAAGTTAGCCTTTAGGGAACATCACATTCCCCTAGGGCTAATGCACATGAAAGCCGCCGAGTTCATGAGTCTTACTCAAGGGACCAAAACCCTTACCGAGTACATACATGCCTTCAACAATCTTTCTAGATATGCGCCAGAGTTGTCAACATAGAGGAAAAAAAGATAGAGAGCTTCAAGAGAGGCCTTGGCACCAAACTAATGAAGACTATGGCCAACTCAAGGTGTGCCACCTATAATGAGTTTGTCAGTGATGCCTTAACCCAGGAGAATCAGAACAACTTGCACGCAGCAGCAAAGGGGAGCAAAAGAGTAGCTGAGGCAGGTGCCTCAGGATCATCTCAGTCTAGAGCTCCAGTTGCAGCTAGGCCACAATTCCATCAACCAGCGTCTATGTATAGGCCTCCTCAGCCAAAAGCTCAAGCTAATTGCCCCCAGAAGACATTTCGTAGGGCATTCACCATTGCCATACCTAAGGGCAATGTAGGCCAGGGAAGCTTAGCAGGACCAAGGAACAACCAACCATGCTTCAACGTAATCAGTTGGGTCATTGGGCCAAGGAGTGTCCCCATCCCAAGAAGAATGGCAATCAAAACCAGGGTAATTATAAATAGGACAAATCAAAAGCACGTCCTAGATACGTGGACTACACCGCGGTGGAAGAAATTCTCATATGAGAAGTTGTTACCGCTAGTATATTTCTTATTAACAAACATCCTGCTATTATGTTATTTGATTCTGGAGCTTCTCATTCATTTATGAGCCAAACATTTGCATCTAAGCATGATCAGAAGATAATTGAGGTAGACAAAGGTGGTTATAGTATAAGTTCAGCTAGGGCTACTATTTGTACCAATCAAATAGTTAGAGATGTGCTCATCTCTATACAAGAGAGGGAGTACACTATGGATCTGATAGTATTGCTAGGATTAGCAATAGATGTGATCTTGGGCATGAAATGGATGAGTGGACACAGGGTTCTCATCGACACGTCCACTAGAACCATTACATTGAGGGAACCTATGGGGGAGGGTGCTTTTCTAGTGCCACTTCCCAGAAGTTTTGATCTTCAAAACTTGTCTTGTGCTATCCAAGCCACTACTCTCTGTGATATTCTAGTAGTTTGTGAATTTCTAGATGTGTTCCCAGATGAGTTGCCTGGTTTACCGCCGGATAGGGATATGGAATTTCAGATCGAGTTGGTACCAGGTATAGCACCTATCTCAAGAAGACCCTATTGGATGCCACCAAATGAGTTAGCCAAACTTAAAATTCAGCTATAGGAACTGTTGGACAAAGGTCTCATTCAACCTAGTTCGCCTCCATGGGTTGTCTAGCTTTATTTGTAAAGAAGAAGGGCAAATCCTAGAGAATGTGTGTGGATTATAGGCCGCTTAATGCTGTGACCATTAAGAATAAGTATCCTTTGCCTCTCATCGATATCATGTTCGATCAACTAGCAAAAGCAAAGGTATTCTCTAAGATTAACTTGAGGTCTGGTTATCATCAAATTAAGATCAAGCCAGAGGATGTACCTAAAACAACATTCTCCACTAGGTATGGCTTGTATGAGTATTTGGTCATGTCTTTTGGACTAACAAATGCTCCTGCCTACTTCATGTATTTAATGAATTCGGTATTCATGCCCAAACTCGACAAGTTTGTGGTCATGTTTATCGATGATATCCTGATTTACTCAGAGAATGAGGTAGATCATGTAGAGCATCTGAGGATTGTCTTATCTAGATTGAGGGAGTATAAATTATATGCCAAATTTAGCAAATGTGAATTCTAGTTGAAGAAAGTACCTTTCTTGGGTCACATCTTATTAGAAGATAGAATTACTATAGTCCCATCTAAAGTACAAGAGGTCATGGATTAAAAGGCCTCGACTTTAGTTCATGAAGTTCAGAGTTTTCTAGGGTTAGCAGGCTACTATCGTTGTTTCATTCCAGATTTTTCCAAGATAGCTAAGCCCATGACCAGACTACTCTAGAAGGATGAAAAGTTCAATTGGACTCCAGAGTGTGAAGCCGCTTTTCACACCCTACAGACCTTGCTAACTACAGCTCCTGTTTTAGCACAACCCGACATTGAAAAGCCTTTTGATGCGTTCTATGATGCATTGGGTATAGGTTTGGGGGGTGTGCTCATGCAAGAAGTCTGAGTTATTGCCTATGCTTCTTGGCAATTGAGAAAGCATGAAGTCAATTATCCTACACATGATTTGGAGCTCGCAGCAGTTGTTCACGCCTTGAAGATATGGAGACATTATTTGTTGGGAAACATATGTCACATATACACTGACCATAAAAGTCTCAAATACATCTTCACTCAACCCGAGCTGAACATGAGACAATGTAGATGGTTAGAGCTAATCAAGAACTATAATTTGGATGTGCACTACAATCTAGGAAAGGCCAATGTTGTAGCAGATGCACTTAGTCGGAAATCTCATTGTAACACCTTAGAAGCCTTGTTGGAAGGTGGATTTAATTTGTTACATCCTATTGTGCTGCACAATATCACTGTCAGTTGCTCACTTGAGAGCAAAGTCATAGAACTACAGAAGACAGATGTAGGTGTATTTCGCATTAAGAGAATGATGAAAGAACAAGAAACCAAACATTTTAGGTTGGATGAAAGAGGTGTGCTATGGTTTGTGGACTGACTTGTGGAACCAAAAGACCGAGAACTTAGAAATCAAATTTTAGATGAAGCTCATTCATCCAAGTTGTCTATCCATCCGGGTAGTAGCAAAATGTATCAAGATTTGAAAACCCATTTTTGGTGGACCAAGATGAAGAAAGCGATCACTGCCTATGTCGCTAGGTGTGATAATTGCAGTAGAGTCAAGGCCATTCATTTGAAATCTGTTGGATTACTGCAACCTTTATCTATCACAGGCTGGAAATGGGAGAAAATAAGTATGGACTTCATTACAGGCCTCCCACTGACACAACAAGGTCATGATTCCATATGGGTCATTGTAGATCGCCTCACCAAGTTAGCATATTTTATATCGGTTAAAACAAAGTATCAAGCTGGGAGGTACGCTGAGCTATATGTTCCTCAGATCATGAGGCTACATGGAGTACCAAGGACTATAATCTCATATCGGGGCCCACAGTTTATAGCTCATTTTTGGAAACACTTGCACTAGGCTTTGGGAACTAAACTAATTAGAAGTTCTGCATATAATCCACAAACTTCTAGACAGACTGAGTGAGTCAATCAAATTTTAGAAGACATGTTGAGAGCTTGTGTTATATCTACCAAGGATTCATGGGAGAAATGGCTACCTTTAGCCGAGTTTTTCTATAACAATAGTTATTAAGAGAGCATCAAGATGACTCCTTTTGAAGCCTTGTATGATCAGAAATGTAGAACTCCCTTGAATTGGATTGAGCCAGAGAAAGAAGATATTATGGCATTGACATTATCACCGAAGCTAAAGAGCAAGTACGCATTATCCAATAGCATATGAAAGCAGCTTAGTCTAGACAAAAGAGTTATGTTGATAAAAAAAGAAGACCACTAACCTTCAAAGTGGGAGACTACGTGTACTTAAAAGTTTCACCCATGAGGGGAGTGAAGAGATTTGGAGTAAAAAGGAAGCTTGCGCCTAGATATGTTGGGCCATACCAGATTATTGAATGGAAGAGAAATGTCACCTACAAGTTACAACTTCCTCTTGAGATGAGTGCTATATTCAATGTCTTCCATGTTTCTCAGTTGAAAAGATGTCTTCGCATACCTGAGGAAGCCATTGCACCCACCAAGATTAAGCTCCAATCGGATTTGACTTATGAAGAGAAACCAATCCGAGTGCTAGAAGAAATAGAAAGAGTAACCTAGAGCAAGGTTATTAAATTCTACAAGGTGGTGAGGAATAACCACTGTGAACAAGATGCCACTTGGGAATGGGAGGATTACTTGCGTGAAGTCTATCCCGCTTTTTACGAAGAATGGTAGGCCTTGCAAATCTCGTGACAAGATTTCTATAAGGGGGAGGGGCTATAACACCCTAGTGTTAAGCATTGCATTTGGTACTTGCATTTCATGAGCACAAGCATCATCCAAGCATTCATGCGCATGTGCATATGAAGTTTCATTTCATTTACCTTCTCTTTATCACATGTGATGGTGCCCATATACTTAATATGCTTGTAATCATGTATGACCAATGTATGAAATGGTTGTGAGGTCATGAAAACACCTTAGACACATCTAGACTGATAATTGGAACAATATTTATATTCATGACATAGACCAAATTTGCTTCTAAGTGTTGGTTTCATTTGAAATGCCATTTTCATGATACAAGTTTGACCAAAGTTGAACAGTAGCTTAGATTGTGTGCATGGCTGTGTGACCTAAATAAAAGTTCTAGTTCACATCATGGGTAACAAACTTTATTTAAGGGTCATGACCTAATTCAGTGCCTAACTTAGACAAAAAGAGCTCACAAGTTTCAACTTAATGTTGTTCATAACTTAGAAAATTTTGGTAAGTCCTAAACTGGTTTATAGTTTCAAGTAGCACACTTTGGAGCAATGTAGTTTGAAAACCAGTTCGAATTAGACCATGATCATTAAAGCAAAGTTGTAGTACTCACATAGCTCTACAATTTCTATTAACAAAGTTTTTGCTAATTCACCACGGATTAGGAGATCTAGGGGCTCAAAGATTGTGGGTTTAGTCAACTAAATCGGCACTTGGCCGATTTCGACGTCGGCCGTCATGGTAGACCGCGTCCGCCACCTGGTGGCCGTACGCCGGCACCAGCCCCACCGGTCAAGCCGGAGCGGGCAAAAGTAGACGCCGCATCACGCTCGCTCTCTGACTCATGCTCATTCTCTCTGCCTCGCCTTGCTTTCGCTCTTGCCGTGCCCGAGCGAAACCGCAGTGGTGCCATTGTCGCCGCTGAGCTCCACTAAGCTCGCATGCAACCGTCGCCATGCCATTGTTTGATTCCTCACACCCATATCTCTGCCGCACCCTGCTCCACCCAGTCGACTCACCCTTGTCGCCATCCAAGCACCGGTGAGGTCGTAGTTTGCGTCGCCGTCGCCGCAGCCATCAGCGGAGCACCGCTGAGCTTGCGCTCGCCATGGTCGTGCTCCACCGACCCATCTCATTAGGGTTAGCGTAGGGTCACATATAGCTCACGCCGCTGGCCATCGAGCCAACACCAGCACACTAGAGCCGGAACACAGCTGCTCACCACCGTGCTCTCGCCGCCGCCATGCCATGCATGTGGCCAAGCTTCACCGCCGCTCCACCATCGCCCTCACCTAACCCTAGGTCTTCACTAGGTAGCCCTGAAGCTGCAGCAGCGCTAGCCTTGGCTTGCCCTCGGTGGAGACGATGAGCCCATTGAAGCGCAGCACCGCCGGCGACCCCCTGAACCAACCAATGGCACCCGTAGATTTGGAATGAGTTGGAGAACACGTTGGTGATGACGCTGCCGTCAGTGACCTCGCTGTCCATGAGCTTTTCACTGGTCAACGGCCGGTGCTCTGCTCTATCTCACT
This sequence comes from Miscanthus lutarioriparius, assembly GCA_904845875.1. Classification (NCBI taxonomy): domain Eukaryota; kingdom Viridiplantae; phylum Streptophyta; class Magnoliopsida; order Poales; family Poaceae; genus Miscanthus; species Miscanthus lutarioriparius. The sequence continues at coordinate 29,918,285 of CAJGYO010000015.1, forward strand.
AGCGTGTGGGGCTAGGTTGACCTGCGAGACCCACGCATCAGTCACAGTGGGGTGTATGGACCGGGTGCACCTAGCTATAGCGCTCGAGTGGAAATTTGATTTTCTTTATTTATTTTTCATAGATTTTGTTGGTAACTTGCAAAAATTATATCTAGACCTAGGAGTATACAAATGGGGTGAACCAAATTTTTTTAGATTCATCATGAAGTGTACTATATGATAAAAATATGAAATCTACTGTTTAGGGTATTTTTCTAGGAGAATTAAATTGAGCAAGATAAGTGCTTTTAAAGTAGTTTATATCTTGTAAAGTGCATAACTTGAGCTAGGAAAGTGATTAAATTATGATTCTAATTTTGCTGGTCTTGTGTTGACATGGTCTAGATAGGAAAAATATTAAACCTACAGTAAACAAAATTGTAATATGGTCTTCCTATTTAATCTTAATTAATTGCTAGATTCTAGTTAAATTAATTGGAGTAAAAATACATAACATATGATCATACAAATTTTTACACAGTATTCTCATGCTAGGAGGAAAGTAAGAAAAATATTAAATCTGTTGCTTGACACTTTTCACTATGCATATGTAACTTGTAATTTTGTAGAGGTAGCTATACTTGTCCAAATGGCATAAAATTTGTATAGTGGACTATTAGGGTCATATGTAGCCTACTGCAATGTTCTCGGAATTTATTGAGCACTAGAAGTATTTACTCTATAAATCACCTTATTATCTAAGGAAATTAATAAATAAATATAAATAAATTAGTTAGGCTTAACCATCATGTTTTCTGTGGTGTGTGTGATGCATATAATCTGCTGATAGTGTTAGTGAGGCTTAGAAGTATTTTTTTATAGGCAACTAGTTCATTATTGCTTTATAATTCAACTAGATGACTGCATGTGTAGTTTTTGTTGTGGTGATGATTTCATGATGATAATAATCTTTTCTGTAAAGATGGTTAATAACAAATTTGTAGATAACTTACTTATCTACCTCATGTTATATTTTCATAGTCATAGGCCTTATGGTTTGAGAATTATAGCTGTTAGAAGTCTACTATCAAAAATACTTGCTTTCTGGATAGATCTGAAAGATTGAATTGTTTAACCTAGATAACTGTTGAATAACATTAAGATGATTGAAATAAAGTTGTAGGCAATTTCATTATCTTTCCAGAATGTCCATAACCATATTAGTTTGATTTGTATAACTCTAGTTATGGTCAAAACAAGTGGCTGCTATCTTGTAGTCCAGAAAATGATTTACATAAGTATTTGTTTAAGTTACTAGAGAAGAGATATGCACCTACTCGGTAAAATAAAATGTAACTTGTTATCACCTTAATGCAATGCGCCTGAGAACACTTTTGAAGATGCATTCATCATATCATATCATAATATACATGTCATTATATATGCATCCATGATATCTTATTTTCTGCTCATGCATATAGGATCGTCCGTGGGGATAACTCTATTGGAATTCAACGAAGTAGAAGAGGAACAACAGGAGGCACCTTAGGCCGTACCTCTAGAGGGAGAGCAGCAAACTCTTGAAGACTTACCCAAGTGCCCAGATCACAGGCCAACGTCCTTTATCAAAGGCAAGCCCCGAAGCATTTTAAGCCTCGCATATTTTACAAAATATCACTTGAGTCTTTTATGTTTGATGCATTAGGTTATAATAGTTGGTTGGAAATAATTGATGCATAGAACTACTTTGTCCAGATATATACCTTTAACCCTATGTAGGTTCAGGATCGAATATATGTGTTGGTACAGAAAGTGACCAACTAGTGAATATTTGTAGTTTTGCTATACGTTGTGATCGGAGGTGGCCTAGCACTCAATGACATAGGATTTATACTAGTTCAGGCAACGTGCCCTACGTCCAGTGTGGGTCGGTCGGTGACTTTATTCTTGAGCCTAGGTGCTCAAAGTCTATAGTGGGGTTCCAAACGAGAAGGAGAAAGGATGGGTGTACGAGAGGCCCGGTCGGGTCCGACCGGAAGGGCCGAGGGTGACCGGAACTCTGCTATGAACTCGGTGTTCAAGCGTGTGCTTGAGGGGTTTGTGAGCTATCAATCTAGTGAGTCTGAACTTGAAGAAGTGGGCCTTCGAAAAATCGACCCCCCTCATTGGAGGGAGTGCATCCCCTTTTATAGATAAAGGGAGTGGCTTTACAGGTGAGAGGGAAAGAGTACGGATGTTTCTAAGCCTTGTTACCCACGCCGATGAGGGTAGCGATGATGGTAGAAGCCCACAATACTGTTGATGTTACTGTAGAATGTCAGGTGCACATGGGTGGTTGGGTTGGCTTGTTCAGGAAGGATGGACGTCGGTACCTGAAAAATACCATCGGTGTATGAGGAGCCCTACCACATGTACCAGGTATGGTGAATCCTAGCACCCACCATTGATGCCTAGAGGCACGTGGGGGGCCTTTTTGCCGTATGGGAGCCCAACGGCGCCAACAACACTGTAGACACAAATGTCAGCGCCTACAATACTATTTGTGTCAGGGCGGTTGTGGAGCACTATTCTTGCGCAGCGTACAGGGTATGGTCCTGGTATTGTGGTTTGACTTTGTGCACTGCTTTCTCCGTTCGCCCCTAGTCCCTTCCGAGCGGGCATCCCCGGTCGGATGCTCCAGTCGGTACTAGTCGTGTCAGTCGAAAAGAGTGGCAAGCAGGCTTCCTACGAGTCTCTGGTCGGAGACGCGGGGTCGGAGTAGGAAGCAGCATTTTGGGCCAGGCCTTCCGATCGGAGAGACCGCCCGGAGGCGGCTAGTGCCCGAATCGAGTGCTCCGGTTAGAGAGGTGGGCTGAAGAAGTTGCCGAGGGGGCGCTTGTTTTTGGGCAGACCTTTCGGTTGGTGACCGGACTGTCCTTCCGGCCGGTTGTGTTTTAGGTTCTTGGGCCGGCCCATGAACTACACGCTATTTTCCTGGGCCGTGCCCTAGCGTAGAAGCCAGTCCCCGAGGGACCCGGGTTTATGAACCCGACAAGAGCCCCCGAGCCCCTGGGCGATTTGAGCTGAATCGTCTGGGGATTTTTGTCTTGACGGTGGGTGTGCGCAAGCGCACCCACGGGTGTAGCCCCCGAGCCCCCGAGTGGTTCGGGCAGAACTGGCTGGGGTGTTTTCTGCGTTGTTAGCGGGGGAGGTCCTTCCATTGTGTCGGTGGGTGCGCGTGAGCACACTCATAGTGTAGCCCTCGAGCCCCCGGGTGGTTCGGGCAGAACTATCTTGGGGGTTTTGTTCCAGCGGGCGTGCATGTTTGTTTTTAGTTTTGAGACGATTTTTGTTTAACCAAGGCATCGGTGTGCGCGCCACGGATGGAGATAGCCTGGTTCAGATGAGACAGAGCTCGCTGATCTTTGGCGTCGATGCATCGCTGTGGGATCGGGCGAGGCGTAGCCACGAACAGACCTAGGCGTCGGTGCACGCCGTGGATCAAGAGAGTTAGTTTAGTTAGTTCAAGAATTGTACGAGCCGGAGCTCATGGATCCTAGGAGTGCAATCGGAAGTGAAGCCGTTACGCGAGTTTAGGAGTCACGGTCCCAGGTTTTATTGGAGCGCAGTGAAGCCGTTTGAAGCCATTACGCGAGTCTAGGAGTCACGGTCCCAAGCGTAGCCGGATGTCATAGATCCTGTCGACGCGATTTTGAGGTCACGGTCCCAAGAGCCATAGCCAGATGTCGTAGATCCTATCGACGCGAGTTCGGGGTTGTGGTCCCAAGAGCCATAGCCGGATGTCGTAGATCCTATCAACGTCAGTTTGGGGTTGCGTCCCAAGAGCCATAGCCGGATGTCATAGATCCTATCGACGTGAGTTCAGGGTCGTAGTCCCAAGAGCCATAGCCGGAAGTGGAGCCGTTTTGAAGCCAAAGCATAGTTAGTTTGATTAAAGATTAGACGAGGCGATGCTCATGGATCCTGGCATCGGTGCGCGCCGCGGGATCAGGCGAGTCGGAGTTGTGGATCTGGTGAGTTCGAGGTCGCTGTCCTTGGCATTTTTCTTGAGCCCCCGAGCCCTATTGGGCCTTCATGGGGGTCAATGTGAGTATTGTGCATTACCCCATCCTTGGTTCCTCACAACCGGAGGGGCTGAGTTTCGTCGCCTGTCTCGCTCGCTCGGGCTCAAAGACTAGCTCGGTGAGTTCGCTAACGGGTCTGATCGAGTGGAATCCGGGTCCATCGTTCATGACGGGGTCGGCATAGCCCTCTTGTGACATTTCACTACTCCTTTACCTACAACCCGATAAATGTCTAGGTCATTCTGGAGACCGACCCAGGTGGCCTAATGGCCTCCCCTTCGATGGAGATTCTGTGGGACTGGCGAGAGGTTCAGGATCGAATGAGAAGGTTGAGATGACCCGGTCTACCGGACCAAGCTAGGGCCCCATGGTGCTCATCTACGGTTTTCTCCCCTAGCTCTATTGGTTGCCCATGTCGAATGAGGCAACCGCCACTTCGTGACGCAATACGGAGCGTTCTGATGCATTTCACTGCACGTGCAATGCTTAGTTCCCGAGCCCCCGGGTGGTTCAGGGCCCGAATCATCCGAGAGGCGTGGGCGTATGGAATGAAATGTGCGTATGGATGTATGAAATGATTTTGTAATGAAATAGAGGGGGTTTTGGTAATGTTTTACCTTGACGACTGGAGAGACGGGGCTCGGAGAGGCTTCGGTTGGAAACGTCCGACCGGGGACCCGTGCTCGTCGTTCATGACAGAGTCGGCATGGCCCACATGGGGCGTCCCTTCGCTTCCTACCTATGTCTCGGTGTTTATCCTAAGCGATTCAATCGGCTTAGGGGATGGTTGGTCTTCCTGTGGAGATTTCGTTTTTGGTCGCCCTCGGTCTGGCCTGGGGAAGCGGGGAGGCACCCACGTGCGGTGACACTTCGGTTTTTGCGCCCGTCGTGTGGTAGTGGTTGATCGTGCGGTAGTGGTGGGCCATGGCCAGGCCACGTCCCGTCTGATCAGGAGCCGTTCCATCGAGCAGGGCACGTCTCATCGGTTTAGGGCACTTCTCATATGCATTAAATGGAAAAGAGAGAGGGATTCTCGCTCCACCGTTCTGCATTCCTTGATCGGCGCATCCTTCTTTAACCACTGTTTCTTTTCCTTTAAGTAGGAGCAGGGAGAGGGTTTTTGTTTCGTTCTTTTGCCTGTTCTTCATCTGTCACCGCCTTCTCTCTTCCTTTTTGCCGTGAGTGTTCCTGAGAGCCGTGGAGGTTTCTAGGAAAGAAGGGGAGAGAGCAAGGGAGAAGAGAGGAACTCACCGATCCTTCGCGATCCGGAGTGAAATGTCTAACTGGCGGTCGTCCACCATGAAGAAGTCGGTGCTGGAGGCTTTTGTCGCGAAGGGGTTTCTGCCGCCATAGGAGGTGGTACACTGGAGTGTCCCCGAGAAGGAGGAGTTCCTGCAACCTCGTCCCGATGAGGTGGTTTCTTTCCTCACTTTCCATGAGCGTGGACTAGGGTATCCTGCGCACTGGTTCCTACGTGGGCTCCTCAATGAGTGGCGTCTAGAGCTGCAGCATCTCAACCCGATGGGGGTGCTGCACATCGCTGGTTTCGTCATTGTCTGTGAGGCCTTCCTCGGGACGGAGCCGCACGTGGATCTCTTCCGTCTTTTCTTCTCCGAGAGGGCTATGGCGGACTGGAGTATGGCCGAGGTTGCACCGGTGGGAGGCTTTACCCTACAGAGGAAGCCAAGCGTGCGAGGCTTGTATCGTGCATACTCCCCATGTGACTCCAACCGGGGATGGCTTGGGGAGTGGTTCTATATTAGGAATCCGGTGTAGGCGCTTTTTCCAGCATTCACAAGTGGGAGGCCGGTGAAGCAAAAGAGTTGGTCATGGGGTTGCGCTCGCATGAAGGGGCATAAGGCGGAGACCATTGAGGGGGAGCTCAAGATGCTTGTAAAGTGCGGCCTTGACAGGGTGTAGGTGTTCCACACCCTATACCGCCGCCGAGTCATGCCGTTGGCGAAGAGGAACCACCCGATGTGGATGTACGGTGGTCGATCGGGCCCGTACCGCGTGTCGCCGGACGAGCTGTCGGACGACGAGATCTGGAGCCGCATCGGCTGAGTGTTGCAGCTGAGGTTCTAGAGAGATGGTCGTGGGAAAACCCATACCATTCAACACCTCGATCATGCCCACACTGGTATGCTCCTTATTTTGTTCGTGTTCTTTCTTTGCTTCTTTCCTATTTCTTTGATTCCGGATTGATCGTTCCATAGGGGCTTGGTCGGTACAAGTCCCGGCCGCACCTTCCTAAGGGTTCGGAGGGCCAGGCCTAGTAGGCTGCCTAGAAGGAGGCGGCAGACGCCCAGAAGAAGAAGAGAACCAAGGAGGTTTAGCGGAAGGAGGGGAAGAAGCAGGAGGTCACCCGGCGCATGAGGGTCGGGGAACGTAGGAGCGACATCAAGTCAGAACTCGCGTCGAATGATCCTCCTATGGATTTGGATGACATGGCCTTCTCCAATCAGGAGGAGAGTCGGGAGGTTGTTGCGACCTCGGCGGTGCATCGCGACCCTATGGCGACGTCCACCAGTGAGGAGCAGGAGGCCGCGCGGCGGTTCCTACGTCGAGGAAGCGTGCGGCAAGTGCGAACGCTGTTGGTGAGCATGAGGCGAAGCGGACATGGTCACCGTGCTCCTCAGCAGTGTCGCCGGTCCTGTCGTCACTGTCGTGGACATGGCTGAGAGAGCCAGGCGGTCTGAGGAGCGGACTGGCGCTCGTGCAGCGACAGGGCTGGTGCCAACGCCGGACTTGCAGCCGGAGGGGGCCCCACCTACCGTGGGTACGGTCGAGCAGCCTAGGCGGTCTGAGGGGTAGACTGGTGCCTAGTTGACATGTGACTTGTAGTCAGAGGACACCCCGTCGGCTGCTCCAGTCGGGGAGTCCCGAGCCGGAGGTCGTAGCGACCCGTAGGCCGGGTAGGGGCCGGTCGGGATGGCTCCAACCCCGTCTGAAGTGAGGGGGCGTGGGTCACAACTGGGAGCGGTCCTCGCCCCGCAGGTCCGTGGTCGTCGGAGTCCGCCTTCCGAGTCGTGCCGCTCGCCACTCGGTATGTTTCCTTTTGTTGCTTTTTCGATTTTTGCTAGTCGAGTCTTTTTGGAGTGTGGTTTACCCACGATTTTTGTCAGCGGCCGGGGGATGTCGGGGTTGAGCATTGCCCTGACCCCCATGCAGGAGGTTTGGAGGCCCACTTTGTAGCGTGTCGCAGCGAGCGAAGGGGGCAGCAGGGTGGCGGGGGTGAAGCCTTCCCTCCCGGGGGTGGTGCCCCAGGCAGGCTACAGATAATGTGACGGCAGCCGCGACATTGTTGTTCGTGATCCTGGTGCCGATGGCGGGGGTTACGACGGAGGTAACTCTCGCGGCCCCCTCTGTCGGGCGCGGCGGAAGAGACATGGGAGGACGACCTCCCTACCTCGCTGGGTGGAGGGCTGCACGACCTATCCCTGCCGTCGGGGCTGAAGGCGCTGGAGGGAAGTGTGGCCAGAACGGAGTTGGGGCGCCCGATGGTGTTTCAAGCGAATGAGGTGGTGGAGATCCCGTCTGACGATGAGGCAGATACCACGGCGGAGCCACCGGTGTCGCCGCGGGAGCTGGTGGTGTCGCCGTGGGAGCTAGCGGTGGTCCAGTTGGAGTCTAGGCCCTCCGGTGGTTCATCGGAGGGTGACCTAGAGTGGTCCTTCCTTGAGGACCCATCGAAGGCGAGGTTCGTCCTCCAGAATTCCCGAGAGCACCAGCTCTAGGACATTTTTGGGGGACAAGGGCATGCCGCGGTGTCCGAGCTCACCAAGCTGTCCACGAAGCTTGAGAGCGCTTGGAAGTAGGCCCAGTTTGCTCGGCAGCTGGTTGAGGTCGACCTACAGCTCGCTGTGGAGGTGAGTTTCTGGTATTTATCCTTGCCCTTTGAATTTTTTGTCGGTTGTTTTTAGCGTGCCTGTTTTTCACAGGAAATAAGGAAGGTGTCATCCCGCAAGTCATACTTCCTCCTGACGGAACACGCCCAGACGGCCGAGCTTGAGCACCGGGTGGAGTCCGCCTGCCGCGAGTCCTAGGTCCAGGCGGCCGCGACACTGGTGGAGGGGCATCGTGTGGCAGAGCGGGCGACCGCTGTTGAGCAAGGACTCGAGGCGGCGAAGGTTCGCCATGAGGAGACTGAGGCGGGGCTGCGGATGTCCCTGGCGAACACCTAGGCGACGCTTCAAGAGGCCTTGGCGGTCCTTGAGCTAGAGCGGGCCACCTTGGAGTCGGCACAGAAGGCCCTGGGGGTGGAGCAGGGGGGCCGGTCAGAGGCGGATCAGGAGGTGCTCGCGCTCTGAGGTCAGGTGATGGGGATGGAGGACGCGAGTGCCCAGCTACGCTAGCAGGTGGCTCGGTAGGTAGAGGATCTCTCTACCCTTGAGGCCTCTCGCACTAGTGTGTACCTTTTTTGTTTTCTCGTGGTGTTGATTTTTCCCTCAGCCTATTTTTGAGCTTGTCGCCCCTCTTCTAGAGCTGGGTGAAAAGGTGAGGGCGCTGGAGCGAGACCTGGAGGCGACCAAGGTGAACTTCAACTAGAATGCCGAGGAGTTGGCCAAGTCCCATGAAGAGCGATGTGCTCTCCAAGGGGAGCTTGGCCAGGTCCATGACACTGCCCAGCTCGTCGTCTCGGAAGTCGTCGGGTCGACGCCAAGTACCAGCGCGCCCACACTCCAGCTGGTGGAGGTCCCAGACGCGGTCAAGGACCTTGTCAGGAGTAGGCTGTTTTATGGAGCATCGGGGGTGCTAACCTCGGTGGCGACGCACCACCTGAACCTGGACTTTGATGCTATCTACAGTGGGTATGCTGAAGGCCTAAGCATGGAGGACATCCAATCAATCGGGGTGAGCTTGCTGCCACACGCGCGGTCGATGTCAGAGCGAGTCTTCGCCGAGTGGGTGATGGACGTTCGCTGTAAAGACATGGCCCGAAGCATGCGTGGAGAGGATGCTTCCAAGCCTGTGGATAGCCCGAAGCTTGGTTTGGGCGGGAACGATGCCTCGGCTCTGATTGAGCTGAACGTCGTGCCGCCGGGGAGTGAGCAGCCTACGCCTTCATCGACCGTGCCGCCAGCAGATGCCGCTGGGTTAGTTTAAGAGCTTGCAGAATGTAAGTAGTTAGAAAATGTAAAAAGTTTAAGCTTATGGGGGAGCCCCTGTGTAAAACGTTCGTGTGTGTTTTAAAGACTACAATCGGCTTTTTGTTTTTGTGATGGAGTTGCTCCGTTCAGGGAAGCTTGTTCCCTTCCGTTCCTTAGTTTTCCCTTAGCATAATTTTGTTTTTTATTTCTTTCTTTCTTGTACATGCCCATTTGTCCCATAGGCTATGATGTTGTGAGCTCGGGGCGTGGCCCGCGAGGCTCGGCCGATCCTAACCGTAGGAAAAGGCGGGGTGCGATCAGTCGGAATGTTTTAAAGCAAAGCTACGTAGGGCAAATTAAAAGAACGAACTGCCCTTCTGTTTGGGTAGGAAGGAGTTTTCTCCATATGAAAAAGAGTACTCAAGGTAAAAACAAAATAGAGGGGTAGTAGAGCCCCCGAGCGCCCCGAGCCGAAAAGTGTTCGGGTCGGGGTGCTTTTGTAGGAGCGTTCGCTAAGTAAACAATGGTAAAACTGAAACTTAGGGGAAGGAAAAGAAAATGACATAGCTGTTCTGAGCATTTGGAGAGAATGTCGTCGTTGTTGTCTTTCAGTCGATAGGCATCCGGTCCGATCAATTCAGCCTTCAGTTGTCTGGATCCTCGCCTGCTGTGCCCCTTTCTTCTATTGCTGCTTCTTTGCCTTTTTCCTTCCTTGGCCTGCCAGTCTACCTCAGCAGGCGCTTAAAGAGCTGGCAGTCCTTGTAGAGATGGTTGATAGGATAGTTGTGGTTGGTGCACGGGCTCTCCATGAGCTCGTGGAAGTGTCCCGATCGGTTCTGCTGGGGCTGCGTGCCCAGGTGATCGGTCGCGGCAACTGACGCGGAGTTGGCCGTTCGACGGTGATCCTTTCTATTCTTTTTTCCCCTCTACATGGAGGGGCCCTCATCTTGATCCTAGCGCTTGGCCTTACCTTTGTTGTGGCCTCCGTTGGAGCGCGGTGAGAATGACGCTTGCTGGGGGAGTTGGGCAAAGGTTGGTGGTCCCGGGCCATCAGTGCTGGGACTACGGTCGCCGCTGCATGTGCCTCGGTTTGGCCCGAGCCGCGCGTAGATAGGCGGTTGGTGCGGAGCGGTCGTTAGGTTGAGATGAGGTGCCGTTGCGGCCTCATGTGCCGTGCTTAGCGGTTGTTGCGGTGATAGGGTGTGGTGCCCCGTCTGCTACGTCCCTATTCCCCGGACGGGGAGCAAGGTCGCGAGTTGGCGTCGTGATACGGAGCATTCTGCTTGCTAAACGGCGGTGGTCTCCACCAATGCCCGGAGGTTCTGGTGGATCGCCCGTTCGTGAGGGTCGTTCGGCTCGGACAGGCCACGTAGGAGCATTGCCGTGGCGGCAATGTTCTGACTGGCCTGAGCGAACTATGGGGGATCGGTCCCCCTATCTAGGGTGTTGCGCTGGACCTAATGGGCGCGACCCCGAGCGCCGTTCGCCGGTCCATGCGCATGGGGCGCTGTGTAGCGTGCCGAGCGCACTGGCATAGTCGGTGGCTGATGCAGCCACTGTCGTCGTAGGTCCTCCCCATGCTCACACATGAGGACTTCATTGCCCCTGGCGGCTGTTCCGGAGCATCTGCGATAGCGTACTCCCGGGACGGACGGTGGCTGGGTGCCATGTCGCCGATGCTGGAGCCGTCACTCCCGATGTTGTCGTCCATGATGTCGAGGAAATAGGTGGGAGCGTAGCTCTCCATCCCCACAAACTCAAACGTGAGAGGAGGCGGCGCCAAGATCTTTTGGAGCCACCGGGCGTACGTGTCGACGGGAGATACAAGGCCATAGGGGAAACAGTCGTACGGTGGCTGCGACGGGGACAACGGTAGCCCTCCGGGTATTTGGTGGAAGATAGAATGTAGTAAGTAAAGAACGACATGTATATTACTCACGGCGGGGTTTGAGTAGACAGTTTGCTCAGAATGAAGCGCAGTGTAACAGAACCGACCAATTGTACGAAATTGAGTAAGAAAATCATCCGCCAGAGCAGACGATTTAGTAAACTTAAGCCCGTATAACCCAGTAGTCCGTGAAATCACAAAGGATTTCAAACCAACTCACATACCAGCCAAGATCATAATAAGTTTAGCGGTCACCATCACATATTACATAAAAGTTCGCATCACAGATACATCAGAGTTTAAACATAGTTATTACAAAACGAGTTCAAATAGAAGTAGCGGAAGCCATTTGTTCAAAACCACACACACTCACATGGAGTTCAAATACAATGCCAGCTAATGATCATCTCCAACAAAAGCATCAGACAAGACGTAAGGAATGACCATGCCCATGGTCCTAAGCATCACCCATCGTAGGATAAAGGTAGTTGATACAGTAGCCGTAATACATCTACCCATCTGCAACAAGTGGGAATAAAACCCTGAGTACGAGAAGGTACTCAGCTAGACTTACCCAACATAACCGAAAATAAAGTGACACCAAGGATTATGAAGGGCTTTATAGTAGGGTAGCTGACTCATTTGCAAAAAGCGGCATTTTTAGTATTTCAAGAACCTTTACAAAAGCATTATTGTCAAGTTAATTATTATTAACCTGTCGACTACATTTGCACCTATACTAGAGCAAGCATGTGATTAAGCAAATAATGATAACCAATGATCATTAACAACTTCCATAATGTCATATTCATTATAACTGTCCAAGTGTTCCATCAACATTACTACGATGAAGTCACTCAAGTCAAGTGCTCACTATCCAGGAGCGATGGTGATTCGAATCGATTCCTAACCAGCTGGTGATTTATTCCTTACACAAACCTCACTCACCCGCTAAAGTGAGGTATCGGTCACCGAGTCAACTATCCAGGAATCTCGAGTTTGCCAGGAACCACATGTACCCGGGGGCCGACCGATTGCTCTTTGGTCTTATCTTCGCGCCCCCGTGTCCTACCACACCTGCTCCGGCATAGTGCGCTGCGGGCAATCTACTCGGCCCGAATAATCTCCCAGCTTCACGGTCGAAAGGTACTTTATTCGGCAAGCTAAATGTAAGGCATGCGTTCAACATGACCTGAGGCCCAACAACGGTCGGTCCTTAATCGACACAGACGGAAAGCACTATAGTCCAAAACTCTGTAAGTCTCCGTTCGGTCTCAACTTCATTTAACACTTAGTTATACCATGACTACATAGTTCTCCAAGCAGATCCAGGTAACCACCTATAACTCGCAGGTGACAGGAAATCACCCGACTTCTACCGGTCTAAGCCAGCTAAGCATTGACTCGATTGTGGATACCAGGGTAACAAGGATATAGTATAACAAAGGTAGACAAGGTATAATGCAGTAACGGTTGCAAAGAACTCCTGAACGTAATGCATCAATTAAAGTAAAGCATTTAATTAATAATTGCAAACTGGGGAGAAAAATGCTCCGGGGCTTGCCTCTCTCAAAGGAGCTCGGGCGGTGATCGGGGCACTCCGGAAGTTCCTCAACGTCCTCCTCATCTGCTTTGGTCACTTCCTGCGACTGCACCTTGAGCTGTTCCTCGGGCTCCTCGGGTATGACGACTGGGCTCTCGGTTTGCGATCCTGTATGATGCAAGGTAAACCGAGATGAAATGAACACAATGGATATGCTTGAATGCAAGGTAGTCAACATCACCCAAGAACATATACTACAAGCACATGTCATCTATTGCATTCTCTTCTACTACTAATATGCTGAGTGAACACATCTCATTAAATGCTTCAAAGATACACCAAAGCTTCACTAATTTCTTAATCACACATAAGGCAACATTTGATTAAACCCAAATTAATAATAGGTTTGAATAGCAACATCTATTTTTATAGCTTAGAAAAATCTAAGAAAAATACCATAGCACAGTACTACCCTAAGTAGTCTACCATCAGATTTTTATAACATTTGGATAAGTGGAATAGCTTTCACAAAAATGACAAGCTATGGCATAATTATGAACATGAAAATACTTTGTACTATGAAAAGTGTCAAACAACAGATGTAATATTTTTCCTATGTTCTACACAGCAAATAATCACTGTACAAAAATTATCACATGCATATTTTATACAAATTTTGCTCTCTAGCAAAAATAACAAAAATCAGCCATTAAAGGCACTTGAACTACACCTCATAATTTTTCTACAGAACATGCATGGCATATATTTTTCACAGAAAGTACATCACCTAAATAGATCAACAAAATTAGAACCATATTTTTCTGACCTATTTTATATTTATTATACATTTCACAAGATATCAGCAATATCAAGAATTAAATAAAGCTCTACATTAAAGTATCTCAAAAATGACATGCAATATTTTTATCAGGTAGATATGGTGACAAGGAACACAACAAAATTTGTTTCAACAAATTTGGAGCCATTTTGAGCAAGTTATAAATTCCCAAAGCATTTAAACAGAAATCTAAAAAATCATTTCTTAAACCCTTTCAAAAATCAGCCGATGAAAATGCTGGGTGCACCCAGTGCTGTGCACCCAGACCCGAGCCAGGGCGCTGACGAGTGGCCCCGCACGGTCAACGGCCCCCACCTGTCGGTCAGACCGAAGCAAGGGCGGCGCTGACCGGCCGGCTCTCGCCGACGGTGAGCCAGCCGGCGGTGTGGTCACCACCAACAGCTCACCCGCGACGAGGCGAACACGGTGCACCAAGAGAAGGCACGGGAGGAGCTCGGAATAGGGCTCGATGGCGCGCATGGCGAAGCAGTGGCGCTGCTCACCGATGGCCTGCCATCTCCGGCCGAGAAGGGGAGCGAGAGGTGGTGTGGGAGCTTCACCGAGCTCGTGCGGTGTTCGTGCGAGCGAAGGGAGAGCGAGAAGGAGGACGGAGGGGCGAGGTCCATGGAGCGGAGTGCTCCGGCGAGCTCGGCCACAACTCCAGCGAGAGATTCCTAGGGAGAGGGAGCTTCTGACGGCTTACCGAGGCGAGCACGAGGTGCGCGAGGAGGAGGCAGAGCTACGAGCGATATGGAGGGTTCAACGGCGAGCTAGGACGGTCGCACGAGCGAGTTTCGGCGAGGCACGGCGCGCGGTGGCGAGGGCGGGCGTGCGCTGCGGCTGTTGCTGCTACTGAGCGAGCGAGAGCGAAAATGAGATGGAGGAGGGGAGGCGGACGCTGCTCGGCAGATGGAGGCGAGTGCGTGGAGGGCGAGGCAGGCCAGGGCTACCGCGCGGCGTGCGTCGACGGCGCAGGGTGGCCACGCGGTGAGCGCGTCCTGACGCCGGTTGGGGCACAGGTGCGGGCGAGCGGACAGCGGCACGGAGGCAGGCCGGGCTGGCCTATGCGGCTGGGCCGAAAAGGAGGCGGCGGCCCAGTAAGATGAAAAATGAGATTTTTCAAATTATTTTCAATTCCATTTTCATTCAAACGAAATTTTGAACTATTTCAAAATAGTTTCAAAAGTTGGTGTAAAAATGAAAGTTGTTCCATTTTTCAGGATCTACAACTTTGCTTTGATGACCAAAGTCCAATTCTAGATAGATTTTGAATTACAAAATAAAATCGATATTAACTCAAAACCCTAATTTTTGGAGAATTGTTTAAAAGCAAAATTTGGCAAACTTTGAATATGAACTTGGCTCCAAATTGTATCCTAAATATTCATAAGCTATTTTAGTGATCAAAACAAGAACCATGGCATCCAAATATGAGCATGACATTTCACATGGTTTGAAACATGAATAAATTTTCAATCAACTTAAGCATCACATGAAATGATACTTCATTTGTTTCAAAATGGAATGCGTGAATGATGCTTATGCATGAGGTGATGATGATTATGCTCATGGGATGAAATGGTAATGCACGCTTAACACCGAGGTGTTACAACCCTCCCCCCTTATAAAAATCTTGTCCCGAGATTTGTGTTACGAACCATTTGTTATAAAAATCTTCATAAGCTTTTTGTAGATATTCTCCCGTTTCCCAAGTTGTATCCCCCTCATCATGATGATTCCACTGTATCTTGTATGTCTTCACCACACTATTCCGAGTAGCACATTCTTTAGTGTCTAACACACGGACCGGTTGCTCACGATACACCAAATCTGATTTGAGTTGGATGCCTCGAGGTTCTATTCTTTCCTCCGGAACACGCAAACACTTCTTGAGATGTGATACATGGAAAACTAGGAAGATGGTACTCATTGTCTCAGGTAACTCTAACTTATAAGCTATTGGACCTCTTCTTTCCAAGAACTTGTATGGTCCTACAAATCTAGCGGCAAGCTTTCTCCGAACTCCAAACCGTTTCTTCTTCATTGGCGTGACCTTCAGATAAACATAGTCACCAACTTCAAACACAAGGGGTCTCCTTCTGTCTACATAACTTTTCTAACGTGATTGGGCTGCCTTCATATTTTGCTGGATAATATGAACTTTCTTCTCGGCCTCTTCTACAAAGTCAATGCCATAATACCTTCTATCTCCTGGCTCGACCCAATTCAATGGTGTTCTACATTTTCTGCTATACAACGCTTCGAATGCCATCTTGATGCTTTCTTGATAACTATTATTGTAAGCAAACTCAGCTAATGGTAACCATGACTCCCATGATCCCCTAGAAGACAACACATAGGCTCTTAACATATCCTCTAGAATAGCATTCACTCATTCAGTCTGACCATCTGTCTGAGGATGATAAGCGGTACTACGAATCAAACTAGTTCCTAATCCTTTGTGCAAATGCTCCCAAAAAGTGAGCCGTGAACTGTGGCCCTCTATCAGATACTATAGTCTTTGGTATACCATGCAACCTCACAATTTCTGCAATATACTTCTCGGCATATTGAGGTGGTCGATAAGTTGTCTTGACAGGTAGGAAATGAGTGGTCTTGGTAAGACGATCCACGATCACCCAAATCGAAACATGTCCCTTTTGAGTAGTGGGCAAACCCGAGATAAAATCCATAGTTATATCATCCCACTTCCAACTAGGGACGGACAAAGGTTGCAACAAACCGGTAGGTTTCATATGAATAGCTTTCACTCTACAACACGTGTCACATCTGGCAACATATGCTGTAACTTCTTTCTTCATCTTGGTCCACCAATAATGAGGCCTTAGTTCTTGATACATCTTACTACTTTCCGGATGGATAGATAGCTTAGAAAGGTGAGCTTCATCCATGAGTTTATTCCTAAGCTCTCTATCCTTGGGAACCACAAGACGGTCATCAAACCACAACACGCCCTGTTCATCCACTCTAAAATGCTTAGACGGCTTTTCTTTTATTTTCTCTTCGATGTGGAATATTCCCTTGTCTGTTTTTTGGCCTTCTATTATCTTACTCTCCAACGAGCAACTAATCTGAATACTATGTAACACAGCAGGATGCATCAGATCGAACCCATCTTCAAGTAATGGCTGCACATTCAAGCAATGTGACTTTCTACTCAAAGCATCTACCACTACATTGGCCTTTCTAGGATGATACTGCACATTCAAGTTGTAATCTTTGATCAATTCTAACCACCTTCGTTGTCTCATGTTCAGCTCTGGTTGGGTAAAGATGTACTTGAGACTCTTGTGATCTGTGAAAATATTGCACACATTACCAAGTAGATAATGTCTCCAAATTTTTAGGGCATGCACAACTGCAGCAAGTTCAAGGTCATGTGTGGGATAGTTGCCCTCGTGCTTTCTCAATTGACGTGAGGCATAAGCAATGACTCTAACTTCTTGCATAAGGACACAGCCCAATCCAGTTTTTGATGCGTCGCAAAACACATCAAATGGTTTCTCAATGTTCGGTTGTGCTAGAACAGGAGCAGTGGTCAACAGTTTCCGTAAGGTGTGGAAAGCTGCTTCACACTCCTCTATCCACATGAACTTGTGATCTTTCTATAGCAGACTTGTCATTGGCTTGGCAATCTTCGAGAAGTCCGGTATAAAATGACGGTAGTAACCGGATAATCCTAAGAAACTTCTAATCTCAGGAACTGTGGTCGGTGCCTTCCAATCCATAACCTCTTGCACCTTACTTGGATCGACTGAAACTCCATTTTCTAACAAAATGTGACCAAGGAAAGGAACTTTCTTCAACCAGAATTTGCATTTGCTAAACTTAGCATATAGCTTATGATCTCTAAGTCTGGTCAAGATAATTCTTAGATGCTCTTCATGATTCTTCTCGTTCTCGGAGTACACTAGAATGTCATCAATGAACACAACCACAAACTTATCCAATTCTAGCATGAAAACTATATTCATCAAAAACATAAAGTATGCAGGAGCATTTGTCAAGCCAAAGGACATGACAAGATACTCATACAACCCGTATCTGGTGGAAAATGCAGTTTTCGGTATATCTTGCTGCCTAATCTTGATCTAATGATAACCGGATCTCAAATCTATCTTTGAGAACACCTTAGCCTTGGCTAACTGGTCAAATAGAACATCAATATGAGGCAAGGGATACTTATTCTTGATGGTTATAGCATTCAGTGGCCTATAATCCACGCACATTCTCAATGTGCCCTCTTTCTTCTTCTTCACAAATAAGGTGGGACATCCCCATTCAGACTTGCTTGGCCGGATAAACCCCTTTTTTAATAACTCTTCTAGTTGCTTCTTCAGCTCAACTAATTCATCTAGAGGCATCCGATAGGGTCTCCTTGAAATCGGAGCTGTTCCAGGGATTAACTCAATTCCAAACTCAATATCCCTATCTGGCGGAAGACCGGGTAAGTCATCTGGAAATACATCCGAAAACTCACACACTACCAGAATTTGATGAATAGGAATAACTTCAGTAGCACATGTCACACTTATAAGGTCTGTTCTCCGAGGCAATGGTACTTGGAAAGTACCCTCACCCAGGGGATCCTTAAGGGTAAGTACCCAACTTCCTGTATCTATAACTGCTCCCCAATCTTTCATCCAATTCATACCTATAATGACATCCAGAACTAGTCCAGGCATAACTATCAAGTTCACTTGAAACTTTCTGCTACCTAATTCAAGGGTTGCCCCTCGAACCATCCGATTGGTCAAAACATCAGCCCCTGCTGAACTTATACGGTAACCATAACCCAATTCTGTGCATAGTTGTTCATGTTTCTATGCAAATGCGATACTCATAAAAGAATGCGATGATCCAGAATCAAATAGAACAACTACAGGGTTTTCATTTGACAGGAAACTTACCAGCGGTTACGGGCTCTCCCTCAGGAATCTCATCCACAGTCGTACTATGCACCCGAGCATTATAGGTCTGCTGCTTCTTCTTGGGTGGATAAGGACAAAACCTTGAGAAGTTGTCGGGTTGGTCACAATTGTAGCAGGGTCCCCTTATTGTACCAGCAGAGCCCATAGCTCCCTTGGAACTGCCTTGTACCGTAGTTGCGGCTACCTTGTTAGACTGTACTGCCATCTTGTAAGGCTTCTGGGGTCCCTGGAAATTCTGACCTCTCTGCTGTGGTGGCCTGAACCTAGCGCCAGGTGCAGATGGACGATAGGGAGGACGACCTCCCGCAGGTGCTCTTGCTTGGGACGGACCACCTTCTAGGGCTCTCTTGCGAGTCTTGGCTACGGTGCTGGCGTTGTTGTTCTTTTCCTGCTTCAGACAATCATTGATGAAGTCATTGAATCTGGCGTGGGTGTTGGTACCCACATGCTTCATCATCTTTGGATTGAGTCCTCTCTTGAAACTGACGATTCTCTTAGCATCGGTGTCAACCATGTCGGGAGCATAGCGACACAAGTTGTTGAAGGCATGCAAATATTGTGTCACGGTTTTGGTGCCCTGATTCAACGCCAAGAACTCTCCCAACTTCATCTCGGTCAGCCCAGGTGGAATATAAACTCCACGGAAGGCCTCAGCGAACTCTCTCCACGTAATCTGAGCATTTGGAGGAAAGGTTGTGCGATGGTGCTTCCACCACATTCCCGCTGGTCCTTGCAACTGATGTGCAACATACTTAGTTTTCAATACCTTAGTTATCCTCAACACACGGAATTTATCTTCCATAGTGTTGATCCATTCTTCAGCATCAAGTGGTTCTGTTGCTTCCTTGAATATCGGTGGCCTGGTGTCCATAAAATCTTTAAAGCTGCTGTGCTGATTCACCCCAATGCCACCACCCTCATTGTTACCGCGCTAAACATTGTTGGCGATGGTACGCAGAAAATCCTCCATGTTCTTCTGGGATTGTTCCGTGTTGCGCTGACTCCTGAGCAACTGTGCGAGGAACACCTCTGGGGTAAACGGGGGAGGAGGTGGCAAATGCGGTTCATGGGGAGGCTCATTGTTGTTGCCGTGGTTTCCACCACCACCACCGGTCCCCGCACCGTTAGCACCGGTCTCAGCGGCCTCATACGTGGTACGGCGAGTATTTGTCATCTGCAAATTTCAGCAACAAGTAATGCTTGAGTGAAGCTGTAATAATCATGAGTGAATGAAAAATTATGCCAAACTGAATTTACTAGAGAGAATAAATTCATACAATAAAACAGTGGCACAATAATCGCATCCCAATTAAAACAACGTCACTAATTAAATTACTTCAATAGCAAACATCACGTCCATACAACCAAATTTCCAGCATACATACACTGGACTTTTATGCGTTCAGATATCGCATTACTAGCTAAGTTCCAATCACATGCCAAGTCTCATAAGTTCAAAGCAAGATACATTAGGTTATATGCCAACAAAAAAAAGGTCATCGCGACAGGACCTAAACACTAGCGTAAGGCAACTAGCCTACTCCTCGGGGCCATCGTCGGGGTTGGAGACGTCACCATCGCCCCCAGGTGAAACTACAGGCTCGTCCTCATCGTCATCATTGATGTCCATGCCAGCGGCGTCTGGAGGAGCATATGGGCCAACCCCATTGTAGAGCGTGTGAAACTCCTCGTGCAGGTTGACGTTGCACTCCTCTAGCTCATCGACCCTTTGCAGCAGAAGGTCCCTCTCGTCCTAGGCTGCATTCCTTTCCTAAACCAACTGTTCAATCATGCGGTCTGCATTGTTGTTGGCTTGAGTCAACATATGCACCCACTGCATAGCTCTATCACCTCTCTCTACTCGCCTGGTCCCGCTGTAAGCTCATATCAGCCAATTGCTCCTGCAAACTAGCTATAGCACGTGCCTGCTTCTTCTTCTGCTTTCTTACCTTGAGCTTATCATGACTACGTAAGCCAGTCAAAGTCCAGTAGGTACTCTCAAGACCCTCATACGCTCTGATGGCGGTGAACATAGCACTCATAGCATGGTTGTCGCTAGCCTGTCCCTTAGCTAGACCTCTGACCAAGGCACTTCCCTGAGGCTGAACCCAAATAGCATCACGAGGATCATCCCTAGGAAAGGTGCCAGCTAGAGCTGCTGCAAGCTCACTAGGAAATCTGCTCATGATGTCCCTGATGACACGGAAAGTTGCTCCCTCTGCACCCTCAATAGGAGTGCGGCCCTCAAACTCCAAGTGCCAACCATCCCACTCTGGAGCATCACCAAGAGCAGGAACTGTGATCTCTACCACTGCAAGTCCATCCTCTGCTAACTAGCTCTCATTCCAAGAGTACACCGGTTCTTGACCCTCTGCGTACCCCACATCATGGAGCACTCTCCAAAGCAAGGTCGGCATGCCAAACTCGCTCAAGAAGGTGTTCGTGGTGCGGTGCTCCCTCAGGGCCAACTGACGTCGAGGTGCTCTTCCTCCGGTGGACTTACGGACGGTCTGCTTCGTGCAGGCCATCTGTAGAAAAATTTCTTTTATTACCCCGTGGGAACATATTTTAGGTGATACAACTTTTATCAAAATGAGATAATCAATTTATAAGGGGAGGAATGCATGACATGAATGAAATGCACAAGTAATATGATGTATGTACGTGTTGTACGTTCTCACAAACCTATGAAATAAATAATTTCTAGCGACGAATTCGGTGGCATACAAACGATCTCTCAAATACGTATCTAATACGTTCTACACAATAACGTTGTTATGTACCTACAAAAGATTCATTTCAGCCCAATTCCCAATGAACGCATAAAAGCAGTAAATTTTATCTACACGCTCTACATGAATCCCTAGAAACGTGTACAACGGTAGTAACTACCCGAACCATCGTCCTAGTGACGGCATCGCCTCAATGGACGGAATACCCACACATGAGATACCTTTGCAAAACATGTAATAACTCCAGCATCATATAAGCATTCACCCTAGATCGGTGGTGTATCCAATCATGCTCTCACAACTCACACTTACTGAGGCGTAGGGGCAAATGATCCATACACTACCACTCAAACAAGTGTCACTCATACAATAGCACGCCGTATGAGCAACGAAAGAGAAATATGATGCAAGAACCCCAATTTAGTACTTAATTAAGCCACCTAGAGTCCTTAACTGGGCATAAAGGATATGACCACTGGCACACTTTTTAGTTTAGAAATCATGTTTTTCAAATGCCTTTTTGTTTTAAATACACTTGTGAACAGTAACACGCTAAACCATGCTCTGATGCCAGCTGTAACAGAACCGACCAATTATATGAAATTAAGTAAGAAAATCATCCGCCAGAGCAGACGATTTAGTAAACTTAAGCCCATATAACCCGGTAGTCCGTGAAATCATGAAGGATTTCAAACCAACTCACATACCAGACAAGATCATAATAAGTTTAGCAGTCACCATCACATATTACATAAAAGTTCACATCACAGATACATCAGAGTTTAAACATAGTTATTACAAAATGAGTTCAAATAGAAGTAGCGGAAGCCATTTGTTCAAAACCACACACACTCACACGGAGTTCAAATACAGTGCCAGCTAATGATCATCTCCAACAAAAGCATCAGATGAGACGTAAGGAATGACCATGCCCATGGTCCTAAGCATCACCCATCGTAGGATAAAGGTAGTTGATACAGTAGCCGTAATACATCTGCCCATCTGCAACAAGTGGGAATAAAACCCTAAGTACGAGAAGGTACTCAGCTAGACTTACCCGATATAACCAAAAATAAAGTGACACCAAGGATTATGAAGGGCTTTATAGTAGGGTAGCTGACTCATTTGCAAAAAGCAGCATTTTTAGTATTTCAAGAACCTTTACAAAAGCATTATTGTCAAGTTAATTATTATTAACCTATCGACTACATTTGCACCTATACTAGAGCAAGCATGTGATTAAGCAAATAATGATAACCAATGATCATTAACAACTTCCATAATGTCATATTCATTATAACTGTCCAAGTGTTCCATCAACATTACTACGATGAAGTCACTCAAGTCAAGTGCTCACTATCCTGGAGCGATGGTGATTCGAATCGATTCCTAACCAGCTGGTGATTTATTCCTTACACAAACCTCACTCACCCGCTAAAGTGAGGTATCGGTCACCGAGTCAACTATCCAGGAATCTTAAGTTTGCTAGGAACCACATGTACCCGGGGGCCGACCGACTGCTCTTTGGTCTTATCTTCGCGCCCCCGTGTCCTACCACACCTGCTCCAGCACAGTGCGCTGCGGGCAATCTACTCGCCCCGAATAATCTCCCAGCTTCACGGTTGAAAGGTACTTTATTTGGCCAGCTAAATGTAAGGCATGTGTTCAACATGACCTGAGGCCCAACAACGGTCGGTCCTTAATCGACACAGATGGAAAGCACTACAGTCCAAAACTCTGTAAGTCTCCGTCCGGTCTCAACTTCATTTAACACTTAGTTATACCATGACTACATAGTTCTCCAAGCAGATCCAGGTAACCACCTATATCTCGCAGGTGACAGGAAATCACCCGACTTCTACCAGTCTAAGCTAGCTAAGCATTGACTCGACTATGGATACCAGGGTAACAAGGATATAGTATAACAAAGGTAGACAAGGTATAATGCAGCAACGGTTGCAAACAACTCCTGAATGTAATGTATCAATTAAAGTAAAGCATTTAATTAATAATTGCAAACCGGGGAGAAAAATGCTCCGGGGCTTGCCTCTCTCGAAGGAACTCGGGCGGTGATCGGGGCACTCTAGAAGTTCCTCAATGTCCTCCTCGTCTGCTTCGGTCACTTCCTGCAGCTGCACCTCGAGCTGTTCCTTGGGCTCCTCAGGTATGACGACTGGGCTCTTGGTTTGTGATCCTGTATGATGCAGGTGCGTAAGTGCTTATGCATAAGTGCATCGGATGAAATGAACACAATGGATATGCTTGAATGCAAGGTAGTCAACATCATCCAAGAACATATACTACAAGCACATGTCATCTATTGCATTCTCTTGTACTACTAATATGCTGAGTCAACACATCTCATTAAATGCTTCAAAGATACACCAAAGCTTCACTAATTTCTTAATCACACATAAGGCAACATTTGATTAAACCCAAATTAATTATAGGTTTGAATAGCAACATCTATTTTTATAGCTTAGAAAAATCTTAGAAAAACACCATAGCACAGTACTACCCTAAGTAGTCTACCATCAGATTTTTATGGCATTTGGATAAGTGGAATAGCCTACACAAAAATGACAAGCTATGGCATAATTATGAACATGAAAATACTTTGTACTATGAAAAGTGTCAAACAACAGATGTAATATTTTTCCTATGTTCTACACAGCAAATAATCACTGTACAAAAATTATCACATGCATGTTTTATACAAATTTTGCTCTCTAGCAAAAATAACAAAAATCAGCCATTAAAGGCACTTGAACTACACCTCATAATTTTTCTACAGAACATGCATGTCATATATTTTTCATAGAAAGTACATCACCTAAATAGATCAACAAAATTAGAACCATATTTTTCTGACCTATTTTATATTTATTATACATTTCACAAGATATCAGCAATATCAAGAATTAAATAAAGCTCTACATTAAAGTATCTCAAAAATGACATGCAATATTTTTATCAGGTAGATCTGGTGACAAGGAACACAACAAAATTTGTTTCAACAAATTTGGAGCCATTTTGAGCAAGTTATAAATTCCCAAAGCATTTAAACAGAAATCTAAAAAATCATTTCTTAAACCCTTTCAAAAATCAGCCGACGAAAATGCTGGGTGCACCCGGTGCTGTGCACCCAGACCCGAGCCAGGGCGCTGACGAGCGGGCCCCCACGGTCAACGGCCCCCACCTGTCGGTCAGACCGAAGCAAGGGCGGCGCTAACCGGTCGGCTCTCGCCGACGGTGAGCCAGCCGGCGGTGTGGTCACCACCAGCAGCTCACCCGCAATGAGGCGAACACGGTGCACCAAGAGAAGGCATGGGAGGAGCTCGGAATTGGGCTCGACGGCGCGCATGGCGGAGCGGTGGCGCTGCTCACCGACAGCCGGCCATCTCCGGCCGAGAAGGGGTGCGAGAGGTGGTGTGGGAGCTTCACCGAGCTCGTGCGGTGTTCGTGCGCGCGAAGGGAGAGCGAGAAGGAGGACGGAGGGGCGAGGTCCACGGAGCGGAGTGCTTCGGCGAGCTCGGCCACAACTCCTGCGAGAGATTCCCATGGAGAGGGAGCTTCTCACGGCTTACCGAGGCGAGCACAAGGTGCGCGAGGAGGAGGCAGAGCTATGGGTGAGATGGAGGGTTCAACGACGAGCTAGGACGGTCGCACGAGCGAGTTCCGGCGAGGCGCGGCGCGTGGTGGCGAGGGCGGGCGTGCGCTGCGGCTGTTGCTGCTGCTGAGCGAGCGAGAGCGAAAATGAGATGGAGGAGGGGAGGTGGACGCTGCTCGGCAGATGGAGGCGAGCGCGTGGAGGGCAAGGCAGGCCGAGGCTGCCGTGCCGCATGCGTCGCCAGCGCATGGCGGCCACGCGGTGAGCGCGTCCTAATGCTGGTCGGGGCGCTGGTGCGGGCGAGCGGACAGCGGCGTGGAGGCAGGTTGGGCCGGCCTGTGCGGCTGGGCCGAAAAGGAGGCGGCGGCCCAGTAAGGTGAAAAATGAGATTTCCAAATTATTTTCAATTCCATATTCATTCAAATGAAATTTTGAATTATTTCAAAACAGTTTCAAAAGTTGGTGTAAAAATGAAAGTTGTTCCATTTTTCAAGATCTACAACTTTGCTTTTATGACCAAAGTCTAATTCCAGATAGATTTTGAATTACAAAATAAAATCAATATTAACTCAAAACCCTAATTTTTGGAGAATTGTTTAAAAGCAAAATTTGGCAAACTTTGAATATGAACTTGGCTCCAAATTGCATCCTAAATATTCATAAGCTATTTTAGTGATCAAAACAAGAACCATGGCATCCAAACATGAGCATGGCATTTCACATCGTTTGAAACATGAATAAATTTTCAATCAACTTAAGCATCACATGAAATGATACTTCATTTCTTTCGAAATGGAATGCGTGAATGATACTTATGCATGAGGTGATGATGATTATGCTCATGGGATGAAATGGTAATGCACGCTTCACACCGAGGTGTTACATGCAGGAGCCGCACCGTTGAGGTCACGTGTCCTAGAGTCGATGGAGGACGTCTCTCCGAAGGGTGCCGGGTCGCGAGTCTCCTCGCGGAGGTGGAGTACGCCGAGCCGGTCGGCGATGAAGTGTAGGCTTTCGAAGAGGAAGTCCTGGGACGGCTCAAGGTTGGGTGGAACCCACATCCCGGTGGGTGAGAGTGCGGGAAAGTCCAGCGAGCCGAAGTGAATTGTATCGCCCGAGCCCGCCACAGTGGGGGTGGCGGAAAAATGGGCCGTCCGATGACCAAAAAGTGTTGAACGTACAACGTCTTCCCCACGGATGGCGCCAACTGTTAGTACAGAAAGTGACCAACTAGTGAATATTTGTAGTTTTGTTGTACGTTGTGATCGGAGGTGGCCTAGCACTCAATGACACAGGATTTATACTAGTTCAGGCAACGTGCCCTACGTCTAGTGTGGGTCGGTCGATGACTTTATTCCTGAGCCCAGGTGCTCGAAGTCTATAGTGGGGTTACAAACGAGAAGGAGAAAGGAGGGGTGTACGAGAGGCCCAGTCGGGTCCAACTAGAAGGGCCGAGGGTGACCGAAACTCCGCTACGAACTCGGTGTTCAAGCGTGTGCTTGAGGGGTTTGTGAGCTATCGATCTAGTGAGTCTGAACTTGAAGAAGTGGGCCTTCGAAAAATCGATCCCCCTCGTTGGAGGGAGTGCATCCCCTTTTATAGATAAAGGGAATGGCTTTATAGGTGAGAGGGAGAGAGTACGGATGTTTTTAAGCCTTGTTGCCCACGCCGATGAGGGTAGCGATGATGGTAGGCGCCCACAATACTGTTGATGTTACTGTAGAATGTCAGATGCACATGGGTGGTTGGGTTGGCTTCTTCAGGAAGGATGGACGTCGGTACCTGAAAAATATCATCGGTGTATGAGGAGCCCTACCACGTGTACCAGGTATGGTCAATCCTGGCGCCCACCATCGATGCCCAAAGGCACGTGGGGGGCCTTTTTGCCGTACGGGAGCCCAACGGCACCTACAACACTATAGACACAAATGTCAGCGCCTACAATACTATTTGTGTTAGGGCGATTATGGAGCACTGTTCCTGCAGGCGTATAGGGTATGGTCCTGGTATCGTTGTTTGACTTTGTGCGCTGCTTTCTCCGTTCGCCCCTGGTCCCTTCCGAGCGGGCATCCCCGATCGGATGGCTCCAGTCGGTACTAGCCATGCCAGTCGGAGAAGAATGGCAAGCAGGCTTCCTACGAGTCTCCGGTCGGAGACGTGGGGTTGGAGTAGGAAGCAGCATTTTGGGCCAGGCCTTCCAATTGGAGAGACCGCCCGGAGGCGGCTGGTGCCCGAATCGAGTGCTCCGGTCGAAGAGGTGGGCCGAAGAAGTTGCCGAGGGGCGCTTGTTTTTGGGCAGACCTTCCGGTCGGTGACCGGACTGTCCTTCTGGCCCATTGTGTTTTAGGCTCTTAGGCCGGCCCATGAACTACACGCTATTTTCCTGGGCCGTGCCCTGGCATAGAAGCCGGTCCCCGAGGGACCCCGGGTTTATGAACCCGACAATATGCTTAGCCATGCTTAGACTGGTAGAAGAAGGGTGATTTCCTGTCACCTACAAGATATAGGTGGATACCAAAGCACGGTTGGCTATATTTGCTATCATGGAACAGAACCATGGGGTAATGTAATTGGAGGCCAGGTGGAGTCTATGTGTGGGTTGACTCATGTGATTCCATCTATGCCGATTAAGGACCATGCCGTTGTTGGTGACTCTATCGAGATTGAATGCATGCCTCTTACTTAGCTGGCCGGGTAACTCATTCAGACCATGATGCTCAGTAGCTCAACTTAGGCTAGGCCCCATTTTATGAAAGTGCGCACTCTAGATGGTAGTAAGGATGTGCAGGGAGCAAGACATGAGCCCAAGGGTAGGCTAGGCCTGAACGTCCTGGCAGCTGGTTGTCCCTGATTGTGCAGCACTGATTGAACCCACGAATTTGACCTGAGTTGTACCAAAGGTGACCTAAGACTACCTTAGCGTGGGTATGTCTGGGTTTATGTTAGGAATAAATTCCCAGCTGGTTGAAATTTATTTGAATCGTCATCTCTCCCGGATAGTGAGAAACTCTAACTCACTCCAACATCGTAGTAACCTGATTTGTAATAACTTTTAATCATACTTTGGTGTATGGAATTGTAATTGGGAACTTTATGTAACGTGTGACATGTATGTTGAATCATGTACAATCTTGGTTGTATGTTGATGGTTAATCGAGACCCTTCGTGGTACTCGATGGACTACCGGGTTTATATGGGCTCAAGTATGATAGTACGACCGCTTGCGGGCTATTATTGTACTTGTGCTCTTATAAATTGGATGGTTCCGCTACAGCCGATTGGCTTATGATCTGTCTGTGATTAGATCCTTACTTCAGTCGCATTAGAGCATGACCTGGCTATGGATGTACACTAACACCATCACATTGGCAAATGATCCGATTGTGTCAAGGCTATCAAAACCGTCGTGTGGCCACATCAACCGCATGTGTAGTGGTCACGACCACCGTCACCTTATACTTTGACCCGACTATCAGCGGTGCGGGTTCACTATCGGTTCAACAGCCGAGACTCATGTGTAGAGGTTAACACCGTCGTCTCTTTAGCGTATGATCCGCCAGTACAAAGGTCATGTTCACCATCACCTTGCACCATGATCCGCCTTTAATGATTGTTTAGTCGGTGTTGGGGTACTAGAGGATTTGGCGGTGATATACTTTTGATCCCTATCGCATCATACCTATTGCGACGGTGACAAAATTTCATCCCGTTTCACAATAGTTACTAATTCAGTTTTGCCCTTAATAGCTTAATGAACACAAAGCATACATATATATAATTATTACATCCATAAATCATTTTCACAAACAAGAGTACTTTTTACAATAACAATGGACGCTACCATAACATCTTTCTCAACTGATGTCCTAACACAAGAGGTACATAGAGCATACTAAAGGTACTGATCTATACAGACTTACATAACGAAACAACATTGCTATGCTCCTTATATGTGGCACTCCTGCTTGCAAGGATGTAAGGAAAATGGACCCTAGGCCCATTTACTTTGGATTTTGGTGTTTGATGACCAACACAACTAAATTGGACTAATGAATTTGAAAGTAATTGTTTTGTAGTTCAATAGGGTGCAAGACATGACATGGATGAAGGCGACATGATGATCCCATGATCAACACCAAAAGCAAGACCCTAGAAGCACAAGAGAAGACCCAAGATATCAAGAAAAGTCCAAGCACGAAGATGGGAACCAAGCCGGACGCAAGATCACGAAGAAATGAGCTATGTGGTAGTACATGACATTTGTCGGTCACCAGATTGTAGACAACATAGCAACATAATCCATCAGGCCCAGCACACTAGCAAAGGATGAGGCCACTGCAACAATCTAAGACTAGGACTTTTTTAAGGGGGAAGGGCAAGAAGGACAAGGAGGGCCATTCACTAGTGATGTGGTGAAGTGGTGATTGTCCTTCTACTAGCTACCATAGAACAAGCCGACGACAGTCTATGAAAGGTTCTTAAGTTGATAGGCGTCAGAGATGACGCGCCTCCAGGAGTGACAGACACACTTGCAACAGCACAAGCACCAGGCAGGGAGGTAGCTGAAGATGTTAGCAAGCACATCGTCTGAGAGGTTGTCCACTGCGTTCCTCATGTTGTGGGCCTCCTTCATCTGGAAGGACACCACCAGCCGAAGAGATGAGGCCGCCTATCATGGAATTACATCAATAAACATTAGTAAGGAGATGAGTTTCGAGGAGAAGGGACGGCGATACAAGTAAGGCCTTATTACACTTGCTTTTGTATCTCACGGTGGTGAGCACGAGTGGCAACATCGGTGACAGCAGCAGTTCGTGTGCCGGTGGATCTATGTGGGCAAGCCGGCGATGTGCACCGGCGTGAAGCAAGAGCTGAGTAGTGGTGATGAGCAGGAGTGGCGATGACGAACAACAACAATGAGAACAAGAAAATCTATGTGTGTGTCGGGGAGAGAGGGGGCGACAGTGGGGGAGGGGAAGGGTTAGGGGGGATGTTGAGGAAGGGCTTGCTTGCTCTCTACATAACTTTTACACCATGCGGGAATCGAACTTTCATCAGTTCTACGTGGGAGGGTTCAAACACGGGATTGGAAAATTTTGCAACTAAGAGGCGGGTGAATGCATAGTACCATCACCGGTGGCTGGGTCCTATTACCACCCGGAGACCACTGTATGATACGATGATGAACACTAAGGCACACAATCTTAACATTTGGCATTGAAACAAAGCAAAACTGCGCACTTAGAAAACTAAGAAAATCACAATTCCAGTACTTAGATTGAAAGGAAGCCAACTTGAGTTCAATGTTGAATAATAAGGCACACAGATTTACATTGAAAGAAAGCCAAACTGCGCACTTAGAAAACATATGGAAAGCACAATGCCAATACTCTCGAATTGAAAGGAATCCAACTTGAGTTCCATACATTCATACCGAATAAGTAGGTGGACACTACCAAGGTAACAAGCATGCCAAAGGCTAAAATGCAGATACTAATTAGGTCGACACTATACAAAAGTTAAAAGGCCTTCATATGTACATCATTGGTTGCATAATTAATCATTCTCCATGCAGATCCTAGTCGACCTCCATGGGATCATTGTGAATCTCCATAATATCCTGCAGATCGGTGTTGACCTGCATAGGATCATTGTCAATCTCCATGTCATCCCAAGCCTTGACCACTACAACCTTGTCCACATCCATTGGTACACTTTCATTTTGCTCATCGACTTTGTTCACAAAGCACTGATTCGGTGAACCAATACTGAGGACAATAAAGCTCACAAGCTGCACTCCATGGAGATACAAGGCCACAAACTCTAGAACAAGAAGATGCATTTTCATCTGTAGATCCAACAAAATTACTGTAGCTAGGTTGGAGGTGAAGGAGCAGAGAGCATGAGAGAGCAATACAAAGAAATATAGAATCCGGTAAAAGGCACATGTGGATCCGGATGGAGCAGAGAAGCAAAACAGGCATATCGGCACTAGATCTAAGGTAAACAGGCAATAAGAGAGCAGAGAAGCAAAATTGAGAAACAAAATTGAGAAACAAAACAGGCATATCGGCAAAACAAAATTGATCTAAGGTAATTGAGTAACATAGATCTATGAATCCTCAAAGCAAAACAGGCATATCGGCAATCATCAGTTACTCAATTACATACATCTAACCTATCAATTATCATGAAAGCATGCAAAGATGTAAAAAGATGGACATGGAAGCATGTGATTTGATTGAGAAACATACTAGATTTTAACCAAGACAAAAACAAGTAAAAAGCATGTAAACAGCTAATATATATTCTTAACGGACGGGTTATCGGCTAAATAGCCGATTCTAGTGAAAGGAGGGTCATAGCATGCAACCACTCAACCATTAGACACATATAAACTCATACTCCTATCAGATCCAATCTACTACATTTAATAGTGTGGGTCAGACCTAACCGATGTAGCCATGATAAAGATAACAAATCGAACCCTCAAAGCATATAGATCCATAAACGCTTAACGAGATTGTGGGAATGCACTATGATCGTGCAAGAACAGGCGATCGGCTAAATAGCCGATGCAGACATAGCATGCAGCTGAAGACTATGCTTGGATATAAGAAAGGCTTACTACCTAATGGTTTCCAATCTATGATGCTAGCAATGGGGGTTAGACCTAACTGATGCAGCCATAAAAGCACTTCTAGACCGGATCTCATCAACTAGCAAGCCTTACCTTGGGCTAAGCATGCCTTGACCACATGCTATCTTCGATCAAGATCAGGATAGAATGGCTAGGCTAGCAAGAACCATCATCAATGCAAGATATAACAATGTAATGTGATAAGATGATGATTCAAAAGGATACAAAGCCAATCTAATTCAATCTTAACCGGGCAAGAGATTCATATCAAAATTCATTCAAGATCAGACTTAACCGAGGGCAACCATGCGGATTTTCATAAGAATCAAGGATAACTATCAGCAATTGCAAGAGATCAGACTTAACCGAGGGCAGCCTTACAATTAATCGACGATAACTAACTTATACGAAACTTGCAAGAGGTCAGACCTAACCGATGCAGCCTTACAAACAAGGTATAAGTCATGATGGATACTCACAGACAAACCAGTGGTCGGACCTAACCGATGTAGCCCTGCTCGCTGAAGAACTCATCAAAATCTACTCTACTCTTACTCCTAAGGGGTGGCTTGAGCTGAAAGGTAAAGGTACTGATTTGTGTTGATCGTTGGAGATGTCCATTACAATAGTCGGGGTTCAATATTTATACTTGAGGCTTGACTACGAGTCCTGGTTGAACAAGGCCGGTTACAAAACTTGGTAAGGAAAACAAAACTTTCTAAATTATGGTAACTTGGACCTCAATCTTTCCCTTCTATGAAGTCCAACGCATCTTCCTTCTTCTTATTCTATTTTCCCTGCCAGTGTTGCTCATTCTTTTGAGGTGATGACATTACCTTATCCCGTCGATTCCGATGGCAATTTGATTAGCCAACTTCGATGAATATTTTGGCTTCCCTTGATAAATTCTAACTTTAGAGTCTACTCATCTCGAACCAAATTTTAGTGTCAACAGGCGCGCTGAAGATTTGCGTGCCGGCAAGGTTGGAGGTGAAGGAGTAGTGAGCATGCGAGAGGCTACCTTTCGTCCGACGCTAGCAAGGTGAAGCAGAGCAAGGGAGCATAGTGGGGAATAGATGGGAGGGTGTGGTAGGACCATAGGAGTGTATATACATAGTTCAATAAATTGGTTGCCCCTATACCAGGGCCCAATGTCCAGGGAAGTAGGATGCCTCCAACACATCAAATGATACTTGGATCTACTATTATTTATAGTTCAATAAATTTAACACCTGGTTAATCACCTTGCATTTAGTTCAACAATAGTTGTACAATAGTGATAGATTTCAGTCCGACACATCAATTGATACTTGGATGTACTAGCATTTACATTTCAATAAATTGAACACCTGGATAATCACCTTGCATTTAGTTTAACAATAGTTGTACAAAAGTGATAGATTTTAGTCTGATACATCATAAATTAATACTTGAATCTACTGTGGTGAACTAAGCAACTTGCCAATGAACATGCCAAGAACTAAGGTAAGTACAAAATAGGTGAAAGAGGAATAGGAAGCACATTTCTTTCTCAAAAGAACAAAATCTTACATCATCTTCGTTGGAACCCTAGCCATTTCTTCAATCTGTGGCATAATCTCTTCCTTCGCCTGCAGATGTTCTTCATTTGTTGTAACATTGGCCTCTGCCTTCAGCTCCCAAATCTTGTTATGTAAATCAAAAATCAAAGTCCTTAGAAAATTTTCATATTGGGCATCATGCCACTTAAAGAACCCGAAATATAAGTTGGGCTACAAAAAAACCAAATTACCATAAGTACAGCGGGATTTCAGCATTTGCATTGCGAAAACAGAATGAACAAGAAAGAAATCGAATTACATTATGTGCCCTACAACATCTGTGGTACCGACGTCCTGGGTTTCCATCACTCCACCAAATCCACCGAGGCGTCTTCAAGCCGCAGCGACACAAAAGTGGTGGCTAGTATGTGTAAGGGTAGTTCTCGACACGGCATGGGATGGGTGGCCCCCTCCCGTTGTAGCCTCCTCCGCTGGAAGCCGGTGTTCTTCTCACGATGGTGCCGACCACTAGGAGGAGTTGGAGCTAGAACAGCCATGGAGTAGTCAGGGTTCAAAGTGTAGCACACTCTGAGTGAAGAGGTTGGCCTAGGTCTTTTGTCTATGCTTTTGCCTCCCGCCTAGGATGCAAAACGCCCTTCAAAACCCTTGCACCCTCACCAGGATGAAATGTTGTGCAACCACCGATTCAGTGTACTATCCACCTGTAGAAGAAGTGCTATTTTGGATCCTCTGTGCTTACATAGAGGTGTATATGTGGACCATAATCAAGACCAACTGATTTAATTAACAGTTCAATCGAAGTAATAGTTCAACGATTATGTAGTACTCATACGTACTAATCCAGAGATTTCATCAGTACATATAAACTTCATTAACATAAAAGTTTCGCAAATTTTAAGACTTAATGTCGGATGGGTAGGTAGTTGCTAAGGTACTCAATTGGTTGATGCGGTCTCGAAAGCCAGAGGTAGTGAACCATAACAATGATGACAGCATCTCCGTCCACGGACACATTATATCTATAAAGTATGTCTACTTCCTGTCCAGTGCTACAAAGCACAAAAATCTCTCCACAAATAGGTTCTTGAACGATTCTTGTCAAATTTTGTTGTCCGAGAAGGTGACGAATAGGGGCTTCAACAATCAACAGTCGGTTTGGGTGAATGCTCTGTCCCCATGTAGCAAACAAAATCATTTGGGGTCCTGGTGCCACCCCTAGCCGCCAAAATGCAAGGTTGTTCGTATTGAAATGGCTTCTTCCAAAGTAAGACATCTGTTGCAATGAACAAATTCCTAATATGAACAAAACTAATACCGAACCCAAAACCAATTGGAACCAAATGCAAATAGGGGGTGACCGAATACATCTAACCTTCACGGGGCGTTGTCCACGATGACAATGCAAGGTGCTCAAGGTAGGGCAAGTACAGGCGATGGGTCAAAATGAAGATGAAGCAATGGGTGGGGAGAATGAAGATGAAGCAACGGGTGGGGAGAACGAAGATGAAGCAACAACGGGTGGGGAGAACTAATGGTTTCATATTGGGGGTTTTTAGTTGGTTGAACTACTGCCAAGGCACCGATAGGACCCAAGGGGAGTCAGGAACGGGCCAGGCGCTTCTAGGTTTCTTGCCAAATGGATGGTCAAGATTGATCAACAGCGAGAACGGATGACACGGGATAAGTTAAACAGTGTCTGTATTAAACCGACCATTGCCACGCTAATCCAACACTATAATACAGCGATTGTCAGTGGTTAAACTGCTTTTAGATTATCCTAGAACCAAACACAACCGTACATGACAGTTTTTTCCCTTTTCATTCACAAAAACTATTAAAAAACAAAAAAACATTCGTCGAGAGATCAAATCCATGCACTGCCATTTTGGAAGTAGTATTGGAAAGAACTTGCTTTCCATTTCATTTAAAAAAGGTGGCACTGAAGAGATTAAATCTGTGTGAATAGAAATTTTTTCATTGATTCATTATGTATATGTAACATATAGATACAATTTGGACGAGTACATGATTGTACTCATCTGGAAGCATAATAACTAATCTAAACTATTAAAACTACTTATACTAACTATAAACTACTTAATCTAAACATGCTCACCTCGCTCGCTTGGGAGGAGGCGACACGAAGTTGGAGTCATTGGAGTCGTCGTCATCATCTTTGGCATCGGCGTCGGTGTCATCCTCGTCCTCATCCTCGTCCTCGTCCTCCTCCTTTGGGTCCTCCTTCTTAGAGCTCCATGGAGGACTATAGTTAGAAGGCCTCTAGTTGTGGAGGGGCGTCCTCCTCAGATGACTAGTGGGCTGGCAAGTCATCCTCGCTGGATGACAGGCTGCATGAAAACTTGATGGGGTTGTCTGACATTTTCTTTGTAGATTGGAAGAGAAGGGGGTGATGGATGAAGAAGATGGGTGGTTTCAGAGGGCATCGGGCTTGAAGTATATGTAGCGTAGTGGGTATGGCTCTTAGGCTTGAGGCGGTGGAAGTAAAGGTGATTTGATGGCCTTGGAAGTTGAGCCAATTGAACACTCATGCTGAATTTACCGCCGCTTAACCAAACGCTAGTTTACGGCCAGCGAACAAAATGCATACCCCAGTCGGCCCATCTTTTCATGCGATGGAGCAAATGCAACACCAATACCACTCCCACATCTAACGTTAACCCATCGGTGGTAGAAGTCTGAACTACCGGTTTGATTCCCAGGAGGCCTTGCCATCATTCTAACCAATGCTAAAAGTATCACACGGTCACTTCTATCGCTACGGCAGTGAAAGTGGCGACAGTGATAAATCAATCTGTAGTAGTGGTACAAGGGGCCCCGAGTACACAAGAGGACGTAGATGACAACTCTGGTACTTCTCCACTCTTACTCACTCACTCCCTATACTAGAACTAGCTAGAGAGCTAAGATATAAATGGAGTTCTTCTCTTCTTGTCACATTATGTCTCCCTTGTGTTGTGTTGTGTTGTTGTGTGTGGTGTAGAGGGGGGTACCCCTCTCTTTATATAAGGAGTAGAGGCGGTGCAGTAGCTATTCTTGGCGTGTCTTGGGCTTCCACCGCCCTTGCATGTCCACATGCCACCACCTGTCATAGGGGTGGTCGAGAGGAGCCGGTAAGGGGTCGCTCGTCCCAAGGGGCCAGCCGCCCCCTGACTGAACTGCCTCGCCACCGCCTTCACATGGTGGGCAGTGGGCTTGACATGGATCACTCCTTGGTGGTGCTTTGCCCCGGTTGAGTCAAGTTGATGGGCATTTCTATTTATTCCTTTGCACAAATCAGCATTAGAAAGCGCCCTTTTAATATATTTTCCCATTTATTTGTACTTGTGGCCTGTAAAATAGTAATCTCCAAATACATGTGGAACTTTGTCAATAGTAAATGCATATGTGTTTAAGTTTCTTAATTTCTCCTCTCTTTATGTCTTAATTGGTGGTTAGATTTGATCGTTAAGGACCGCCAACAGGGTGGTTGACGCCATGTTCTTCTTAATAGATAGATCTATTAACCGTCAATGTCCAATCTAATGAGTTGGCTGATGCAACATTGATAGTGGAGTCATACCCGATACTGGTGATCAATGAATCTATCTCTTAATAGAACATGACTTCAAACACCCACCATCTATGATCAGGATTGAGATAGATTAGTCATCAAATAGGATCTAACGTCAAGGATCGAATTCAACCATGAGAATAACCAGCAGATGATAGATCGGAATAATAAGACTAACACATCTCAATCTAGATCGGGCAATTGGTGATATTGTGTTAAACAATAAACTATTTAACACAATATTGATAACTTTGATTAGTACCAACGTTTACAAGAGATTAGTCATCTGTTGCAGCCTTGTAAAGGTTGATACAAATCAATAACTAATCTATACCATGA
This sequence comes from Miscanthus lutarioriparius, assembly GCA_904845875.1. Lineage (NCBI taxonomy): Eukaryota > Viridiplantae > Streptophyta > Magnoliopsida > Poales > Poaceae > Miscanthus > Miscanthus lutarioriparius. Next base: position 29,955,072 of record CAJGYO010000015.1, read on the forward strand.
TTTGTAAGAGATTAGTCATCTGTTACAGCCTTACAAACAGTAATATAGATCAATAACCAACATATACCATGACTTGTCAGAGATCAGTCATCTGTTCTAGCCTCACAAGTAGCAATATAAGTCATGACGGATACTCACAAAAAGCCTGAGGTCAGGTCATCTGGTGCAGCCCTACTTGCCTAAAGAACTCGATGAAATCTACTCTACTCGTACTCCTAAGGGGTGGCGTAAGCCAAAAAGTAAAGGTACTTGTTTGGTTGATCGATGAGATGTCTATTACAATAGCTGGGGTTTAATATTTATACCCGTGGCTTGACTACAAGTCCTGGTCGAATAGGACTAATCACAAAATTTGGAAAAGAAAATGAAACCTCCTAATTTTAAGATAACTTGGACTCCAAGCTTCCCCTTCTGTGGAGTCCACCACGCTTTCCTTCTCTCGATCAATGCTTTTCTCGTCGCCAGAGTCTCATTGAGATGATGATGTTATCAAAATCCAGCCAACTCTGAATAGCACTTTTGACTAGCCGATTATGAACTTGTCATGGCTCTTTTTGGTACATCTTGAATTAAGAGGTCTCATTCAATGGACCAAATTATGGTGTTAACACATGCCCCCCAATTTTGGGATAAAAATAGTTTTATTCCAAAATTTTACCCCTTACCATTCTAGGAGTCATTGGTAGGCCTTTACTGGAGACTGAGACAACGACACTGGGCCCATTGGTTTTGCTCCATCACTTCATGTTTTCTGTCATTCATAAGCTTCACGGGTATGCCATTCTTTTGCCGTCATCCCATATTCCAAGGCTTCATGGGCATACTATTAGTTCATGGGTGTTTGGACTCAACTCCCCTAATGTGCATAAATATCTATCCATCTCCACCGAAAAAATTTAAGCTCCGACCATGCTCCCTTCTCCTCTATTCTTCCAAGCGCTTCCAGTTTTGTTGGACCCTCCATGGATCATCGCCTTTTGTGGCCAGAAGAATTCTTGTGCTTAGGGCGATTGTGTCGCCCATTCTAGTGCCTTGGCAAGCCAGGGAATCAGCTGCCATGGCTAGCAGAATTCTTGTGATATCACCTGAGTTTTCTTACCATTGGCATGAGGTTGTTCTAGTGTTTGCAAGGGCTCGAATGTGTGGACACCATCCCCTTGTTCGCTCTGCGTATGCCAAGAAGCCTGTGAAATAAACCAGTACATTGTTGATAGGCCAATTACCTTTTCGCCCTGGGGCCACTTCCATCTTTTAGTTGATGTGATCCTATTCATGTTTGTTTGGCTTTGTGGGGTCTAGACTCCCTTTAATCCAATGAAACTTTCTCGAGCTGGTTAGTCAGTTTTAGGTGTAAGTTTCTTTGCAACAAACCTCCGAGATCTGAGGTGCTCATTGAAACATCCTCAATTTTCCTTGAAGGGAAAATCCATGGAATGAATTTTAATATGATAAAACCAAGAATTGATTCCATCATATTATCATATTTCAGTCGATGTCACAGTCATACATAGTAAGATTACAAGAATACAAGATGTTACATCACTAGGGAACACACCTATTATAGAGTTAATCTAGCGGAAGACTATCGAGTGAAGGCTCCTCCTTCATGAGTCATCATCAGAGTTGGCGTAGTGCAGCGTAGATTCCATCTCCGAACCAAACTTGAGCATAGGCACGAGACCTAATCCTTCTAAAGTCAGCATCTCTAAGAAGCAGGAAATCTACACACCGCCAGATGTGTGCAGGCCATGGTCAGCACCGATGAGCTTTAGTGGAAAAGATAAACAAGGAATCTGGCGATCCTAATATTTGGCTGTGGTTTGCATCCTTAGCGCATGAGAAGTAAATATCATTAGTAATATAGTAATAATATCCAGTTTTTAACACATTCACCACCACACCATCCATATCCATCAACCAACCATCCATCCCAAACCATCTCCACACCACCACACCATATCTCATCTCACACACTCAGGTCGATAGGCCAACTCCCTCTCGGCCTTGTCTCCACGGCCCGCAGCCCCCAAGGCTCACGACCAGAAAATACCCCAACCCTAGAGGGAGGAAAGGACTCATCTCCTATCTAGTTTAAGCGAAACCCAGGAAAGGTCCATAGCCGACAAGTCGGCATATGTATCGATCGATCAACCATACACTCTGTAGAGGTTTTACATACCCACAAGATTAGCCATCCTCGGAGCCATGTATCTCCTAGGTAGAATTCCGGTCGCTTGCTAGCCTAGAACGATGCCACCCTACCTCTAAGCCCTAGAACATCCCAAGTCTAGTCTGGGATGGCTGATACTGTGAGTCGTAGACAGAGCCGGGGCCCTCCAGATGTCAAGAGCTAGGTCCACAAGGCCTCCTGAAGTCTCGGAAGGGTGTGGGGGGAAACCGCGCGCCCCGTACCTCTTTGCACACATTTGCCTAGCAGTAGTGGCATCGCTCTACCAAGTAGTCCGACCGTCCCGCACCATATAGGGCGAGTGGGATGTAAAGGATTCTCGGTGAATCTGAGTACTAGTAAGTCCTTAGGGATTGACCAAGCCAGAATGTCTTCATCAGGGTTTCCATTTTATTTGCCACCACAGCACCTCCACCCTAGGCTCCTCCCATCATAGGTTCACACCCAAGGCCACCTCCAATTACCATTTACCCGCCATAGGTATTCCATATCCAAGTGCCCAGGTAGCACCACATGGCAAGACTCGCCCCAGGTTCGTCGTTATTCCAGCTCGGTCGACACAACCCTCACTCTCCACGCACCCAAGACACACGCAGCATGCTCACACACCACCAAGTCTGGCACCCATAGCCAAACCATTCCTAGGGGGTTCACCACCAACATCACATCCCCGACATAATGTGAAGTGGAGTTAATAATAAGTATAGTGGTGTAATATGCAAGCAAGTTGGCAAGAAAGCATATATAAGCGAGCGAATGCGCAAGGTAGGGTGACGTGGTAGAGTGGGTTGCATCAGGGTAATAATGGCTTAGGTAGTAGCATGCATCAAAGTACTAGCAAAGGAATAATTTATAAAGCGCTAGCAGTTCTAGATATTATGCAATGTCTAATAGGATTCTCTAAAAGAGGGTGCTGCAATGACACCTGTGATGTAGAGGAAGTAGTGGTACAATTCTCCATTCATTGGTGTTCCATTAGCGGGGTCACCTCTTGCGTTGACTCCATTCCACAGTCCTTGTCGTCGTCCACGTTTTCTTGGTCCGATCGTCAGCTACTCTGCGAAGTGACACGCAAGGCAAGAGAGCACTCCACACTCAAAAAAGATGACAATACGCAGGAAAAATCCAATAACACCAGTTCGGCAATAAGACATACATGGCTTAGCCCTCTCGGTGGTTGTCTAATTTCCTCGGGCCAAAGAATCACAAGTGGTGGTTTGCTAAGCACAAGCTTAAGTCATGGCCAAGCCAGTATGGCTTTAGGATAGATGGTTTAAGCCAAAGCTTATCCATAGCAACACCACGGCTCACGATCTTTCGATTTGGTGTCATTGAATTGACGGGGATTGGAAGTCGGGCCCCAAGAAGAAGAACGACGGGGTTCGGCTCTTGTAACCTTATCCCACAAGTCACAATTGGACACGAGTAGCAAACAAGAACGATTAACACTATTGTAACTTGGCTCCAACTTACTTCGACTCGCCCGCTATGGTAGAAAGCGGTAGCGCAAAGAGATTGGACATCAATGGTTCCCCTCGATCCACATGACATAAAAACGTCAGGAGCCGAGAAGAGAGTCGCTCAACACGGCAAAAGATGCGGGGGTTAGCTAGGCACATCCATGTCATGTTCTCAGACACATCTTCGGGAAAGATGGTTTTAGACGGTCGATCAGGTCGACACGCACGGGTCCGAGGTACGACTTAGACCATAGCTTTGCTAACCCAAGGGAATAGTCTGGTCTTTGATCCAATCGTCATGGGCAAGACGGAATCGAACAGAGCGGGCTAATGATGCAACAAGAGCAAGGACAACAAGGGACAAGGTCTACTTCTTCCAACACTCACGCCACGACGAAAGACAGGATATTGGAAGGAAGCAACAATCACCAAGTGGGCAAACCACTCGTAGGGTACCCGACTGAGGTGCACTGGCACTAAGACATCTCTCTAATTCATAGCGGTGGGGTTGTCACCGCGGGAATCAAAGAAATGCGATGGTCATACCAGGTACAAGCATACGAGGGTTTGAGCATGAAGAGGCAAGTAAAAGCAAAAGAGTGGCGAGCTCCATGGTCATGGCGAGGCAATGAGTTGGCATCCATCATTCCATGATTGTTATCTCCTAGGTCATCTCCCACAGAACTTGGTCATGGAGGGCTCAAAGCGTGCGGGTGATATCAGCATCGATGTTAGTATCGACATCGAATCCATCACGACCATGTTCTAGGGCCAAAGACAGGACCTAACACTCGTGGTACTATGAAGTCAACTAAAAAGCAAGGGGTCGAGTTACACTCGGCATCACAGTCATGGCGAGATGGATCCCACGATCGTAATGTCCGAACGAGGTACGATCCCTCAGCTAGCTCGAAGGCTCGGCACATAGGCAACAACACCAAAAACCAGCGATAAGAACCAAACACAACTGAAAGACGCAACAACTCAACATCACTGCAGAGTAGCACATTCCATAGCTAGGTGATAGATGGATTCCTGTATGGCAGACATATAGACGGGTTGTAAGGACGGAGCATATCAGAGATAACATATGTATACGGAAAGATAGAAGACGAGGGCTTTCTATGGTCATGGTAAGATATCGACTATGGCTCGATTGTGTAGCGAGGGCATGGATGTCCAAGGGATATCATGGCTTGTCCCAGAAGGTCACGACTTGCATTTGGCCAGTAATGGCCAACAATGGCTTACCATAGATTCGATGGGCCAGTCTTGCGTGGCTACGGTTAGCCATGTTTGGCCGGGCATGGCTAAGAGCGTCGAGTCAGTGGCTTGATCATAGATCATGTCCGAGGGGTGCTTGGAACCATATGGTGGCATTCTAGGGCATCGTACGTGACTTGCGCGAACAGTGTGAGCACAAGCAAAGAGTGGGCTCTTCAATTTCGAGGGGTCAAAAGTACTTAAGGGTTGGTCCACAACGTAGGGCTCGATTTTAGAAAAATGTGGGAACTGGTTTCACATTTTTCTGAGGTCGTATGAATTTGTTATGAATTTCCAAAGTTTAAATCATCACTAAAAATGGGAAAAAGGCTGATTAATCCTGGGCTAACACGTGTCACACTGTTACTGGTCCACGCGGCATGCTGACGTTAGTGTGACGTCAGCATGATGTCATCATCTCGATTCCGAGCTGACAGGTGGGGGTCCTGCTGACGTCATCAACGTCATCAGTTCCGACAGGTGGGGCCAGGGTCTCTTGGGTTACTGACTTGTAGGTCCGGTCAAAGTCAACATCAAGTCAACGGGTGAGTCAACGGTCAACGGATCACAGTCACTGACGTGTGGGGCTAGGGTTGCTGATGTCAGTAGCTGATGTCACCGTGACGTCATCATGACTTCACCTCGGCTGCGTTTGTTATTGACAGGTGGGACCCGCGTGACGTTGTCATGACATCAGCATGACGTCACTTACTGGCGTGTGGGTCCAGAGTCTCTGTGCCACTGACATGTGGGGCTAGGTCAACAGTCAACATTGACCGGTCAACGGTCAACCAGGTTGGGTCTCGACTGGGCTTTGGTGGGCCTGGACGGGGCTAGATTTGGGCCGGGCCGGCCCGGACACATGGCATGCTGTGGCGCTGCCACGTCGTAGCCAAGGGCCTCCACTAGGCTTCGTCCACCATTCGGCCCACCCTGCGTGGTTCACGGTGAACTAGTGTTCACGGTCCATGGACCGTTGGCTGGTCTTCGGTGGACCGAGTCCACCCTTCTTCCCTGTGGCCTGGTTCATGTGCACTGGGTGTGCAACGTGCGGCCGGCGAGGAAGGATTCCTCTGCTTCCCTCCCCGACGTGTTCCCACCGGTGGTGTGCTCACCGGCGAGCTTCCACAGCGGCGTTGGCGTCCAATTGAGGTGGGGAAAAGCTTTGCTAGGCCCCGGTGAGTATGGTGGTAGGGTCAAGGTGGCGGCCAGGGCTTCCCAGGGCATTGGCCACGGTGATCGGTGGCTCGGTCGTGGTGGTGCTTGCCGGTGGGGCTTCTAGGGGCTGTTCCAAGGGTCTTGGTGCCCTGTTCCCTTTCAAATGGCTAGCGGGCGACAAGGTAAAGTGTCGACGATGACCAAAGGGCATGGCGGAGTCCACGCGCGGTGGTGGTGCACGGCGGAGCTCCAGCCGGTGGTCTGGTGCTCGTGGCCAAGGCGATGCGGCCGGCTATCGGGGCCTCGGTCTACGCGACTACCATCCGGGCGTCACAGTGGTGCTACGGCTATTTCCTAGTCCAGCGAGCCGGCCGGGTGCATGAGTGGTGGCCGTGCCATGATGGCGTCGTCGTGAGCATGGCGTGCGCATGCTCTGCTACGGTGGCCAAGGGCTAGGAGGAGGTCTCAGCCAAAAGACTCACCGAGTGGCGCTGGCGACGTTCGGTGGTGGTGTAGTGGCGAGGCGCATTGTCGGGGTTGGCATTCAGGGCGGCGCTCCAACTCCGGTGATCGGTGTCTCCGAGCTCTCTGCTCGCCTCCCTCTTCCGAACTCCTTCTCGACCCTCTTCTCTCGGTGCGGTGCTGGCTCGCTTGGGCGCCGCAAGCGGTGGTGGTGGCTGAGGAATTCCCTAGGGCGCTCTGGCGTCGCTTTATAGCCCTGGTGCCCGAGCTTCATCCATGGCGGATGGGGCGGACGACTGGTGATGCATCGAGGGCATCGAATGGTATCGCAGGTGCGGGTGGTTGGCGCGAAGGTTGCGTGGGCACGGCGCCAAGGGGACAGGGACAGGTGATTCATGTGACCCTGAGCCCACGCCTGTCACTTTGGTCGGGTCTCGGTCGAAGGCGGTGCTGGCGTGGGGAGGAAGACGACACTATGGCGGGGGTGGCTAACACGTGGGGTCAGGTTGGCGAGCAAAGAGCAAAGAGGAGAAGGCGCTTGGGCATGAGCAGCCTTATTTGGCTGGCTAAGCGGAGCCGAGTCTTTGTGTGCATAAGTGAGCTGGCTTCTTTGGGCCATTGCTTCTTTGCCAGCGTGGGCGAGAAGAGGATGGGGTGGTGAAGTGGGCCGAGGGGAGAGAGCGAGCGGAAGTGGTGGCAGAGGCGGTGTGGGCCTGACATCAGTGGGAGGTGGCTAGGCTCTTTGGTGCCTTGGGCTCTTTTGGCCATTTCATTTTCCCCCTACCATTTCCTTCCTCTTCTATTTCTATTTCCTATTTTCTAAATAAACCAAGGCTCGTGTATTGTATACATGTGTCGCCAACATGTACACATCCTGGTGGGGTCCACTAAAGGTCAACTAGGGGTAGTGGGGTCCATGTCAAGGGTTGGCAACTCACGGGCATTGAGTTGATGAAGATAGTTGGTTGATTATGGAAATTAGGTCAAGGGATTCATGAGAGATTCCAGAAGGAGTCAAAAGGATTTGCTACGGACTTGTGCTCTCCAACACAAAACCCTAAACCAACTAAGGAACTCCGGCAAGCTCCTACAAGCAACACTATATGTATGCAACAATTTATTTATATATTGTTCTTTGTTTGACCTAGCATCTACATGCTTCGCACATTGCAGGAAAATTTTTAAAAAGTTCGTATTTTTGGCTTCTCCAAAAACCCGGTTTGTTACAGTCCACCCCCCTTACAAGAATCTCATCCCCGAGATTAAGGTGTTGCTCAGTCGGTGATGAGGCAGGGTGCTGCCCTCGAAGTCCAAACTTCTGTCGTGTTGCTTCTTGATTGGGGTAGTTGTTCCATAGAACCTTGCAAAAGGAATTGTCATCCTTTTGTTTTCTTCGATAACTCAAACCAAATTTGTACGGGGTGTCCAAGGATCTCTAGGGGTTTTGTCTAGTCATATGGCGGTCTTGGTTCATAGCCTGCTAGGTTAGCCAGGGTCCTGGAGTCACATGTAAATAAAATAGCTTCTATATTCTTCACTCAAGCAATATAATCACAAGAAGCATAAGAAGCAAAAAGATCCAAGCACTCAAGCAGCATTACAACTCCTATATGCATAGTGTTGACTTAAGGCAACTCCTAAGCCTTTGAGTCTCACACATCTATTGATCTTGCGTGGGCGACATAGGGAATCATTTCCTAGTGGTCAACTTTTCAGATCGGGGATAGTCAGTTAGTAGTAGAACTCAAGGTAGAGACGGGGAATCAAGTGTTAGTAGCTATGATTCCACTACAGATAGAATGTTTGGCTTCTAAACTAGTGTTTGGTACTAAAGGTCTCGTCCTAAGGTCAAGTATGGCTCTGATACCAACTGAAACATTCTCAATTTTCCTTGAAGGGAAAATCCACGGAATGAATTTTAATATGATAAAACCAAGAACTGATTCCATCAAATTATCATATTTCAGTCGATGTCACAGTCATACATCATAAGATTACAAGAATACAAGATGTTACATCACTGAGGAACACACCTATTATAGAGTTAATCTAGTGGAAGACTATCGAGTGAAGGCTCCTCCTTCACGGGTCATCATCAGAGTTGGCGTAGTGCAGCGTAGATTCCATCTCCGAACCAAACTTGAGCGTAGGCATGAGACCTAATCCTTCTAAAGTCAGCGTCTCTAAGAAGTGAAATCACACATTGACACCCGCCAGATGTGTGCATGCCATGGTCAAACACCGATGAGCTTTAGTGGAAAAAGATAAACAAGGAATCTGGCGATCCTAATATTTGGTATTTGTGGTTTGCATCCTTAGCGCATGAGAAGTAAATAACATTAGTAATATAGTAATAATATCCGTTTTAACACATTCACCACCACACCATCCATATCCATCCACCAACCATCCATCCCAAACCATCTCCACACCACCACACCATATCTCATCTCACACACACTCGTGTCGACAGCCAACTCCCTCTCGGCCTTGTCTCAACGGCCCATGACCCCCAAGGCTCACGACCAGGAAAATACCCCAACCACGGAGGGAAGAAAGAAGGACTCATCTCCTATCTAGTATAAGCGAAACCCAGGAAAGGTCCATAGCCGACAAGTCGGCATATGTATCGATCGATCAACCATACACTCTGCAGAGGTTTTACATACCTACAAGATTAGCCATCCTCGGAGCCATGTATCTCCTAGGTAGAATTCCGGTCGCTTGCTACCCTAGAACGATGCCACCCTACCTCTCAGCCCTAGAACATCCCAAGTCTAGTCTGGGATGGCTGATACTATGAGTCATAGACAGAGCCGGGGCCCTCCGGATGTCAAGAGCCGGGTCCACAAGGCCTCCTGAAGTCTCGGAAGGGTGTGGGGGGAACCGCGCGCCCCGCACCTCCTTGCACACGTTCACCTAGCAGTAGTGGCATCACTCTACCAAGTAGTTTGACCGTCCCGCACCATATAGGGCGAGTGGGATGTAAAGGATTCCCGGTGAATCTGAGTACTAGTAAGTCCTTAGGGATTGACCAAGCCAGAATGTCTTCATCAGGGTTTCCATTTTACGTACCACCATAGCACCTCCACCCTAGGCTCCTCCCATCATAGGTTCACACCCAAGGCCACCTCCAATTACCATTTACCCGCTACAGGTATTCCATATCCAAGTGCCCAGGTAGCACCACATGGCAAGACTCGCCCCAGGCTCGTCGTTATTCCAGCTCGGTCGACACAACCCTCACTCTCCACGCACCCAAGACACACGCAGCATGCTCACACACCACCAAGTCCGGCACCCATAGCCAAACCATTCCCAGGGGGTTCACCACCAGCATCACATCCCCGACATAATGCGAAGTGGAGTTAATAATAAGTATAGTGGTGTAATATGCAAGCAAGCAGGCAAGTAAGCATATACAAGCGAGCGAATGTGCAAGGTAGGGTGACATGGTAGAGTGGGTTGCATCAGGGTAATAATGGCTCAGGTAGTAGCATGCATCAAAGTACTAGCAAAGGAATAGTTTATAAAGCGCTAGCAATTCTAGATATTATGCAATGTCTAATAGGATTCTCTAAAAGAGGGTGCTGCCATGACACCTGCGATGTAGAGGTAGTAGTGGTACAATTTTCCATTCGTTGGTGTTCCATTAGCGGGGTCACCTCCTGCGTTGACTCCATTCCACAGTCCTTGTCGTCGTCCATGTTCTCTTGGTCCGATCATCAGCTACTCCGCGAAGCGACACGCAAGGCAAGAGAGCACTCCACACTAGAAAAAGACGACAATACGTTGGAAAAATCCAATAACACCAGTTCGGCAATAAGAGATACATGGCTTAGCCCTCTCGGCGGTTGTCCGATTTCCTCGGGCCAAAGAATCACAAGTGGTGGTTTGCTAAGAACAAGCTTAAGTCATGGGCAAGCCAGTATGGCTTTAGGATAGATGGTTTAAGCCAAAGCTTATCCATAGCAACACCACGGCTCACGATCTTTCGATCCGGTGTTATTAAATTGACGGGGATTGGAAGTCGGGCCCCAAGAAGAAGAACGACGGGGTTCGGCTCTTGTAACCTTATCCCGCAAGTCACAATTGGACACGAGTAACCAACAAGAACAATTAACACTATTGTAACTTGGCTCCAACGTACTTCGGCTCGCCCGCTATGATAGAATGCGGTACCACAAAGAGATTGGACATCAACGGTTCCCCTCGATCCACACGACACAATAACGTTGGGAGCCGAGAAGAGAGTCGCTCAACACGGCAAAAGATGCGGGGTTTAGCTTGGCACATCCATGTCATGTTCTCAGACACATCTTCGGGAAAGATGGTTTTAGACGGTCAATCGGGTCGACACGCATGGGTCCGAGGTACAACTTAGACCATAGCTTTGCTAACCCAAGGGAATAGTCCGGTCTTTGATCCAATCATCATGGGCAAGACGGAATCGAACAGAGCGGGCTAACGATGCAACAAGAGCAAGGACAACAAGGGACAAGGTCTACTTCTTCCAACACTCGCGCCACGATGAAAGACAGGTATTGGAAGGAAGCAACAATCACCAAGTGTGCAAACCACTCGTAGGGTACCCGACTGAGGTGCACTGGCACTAAGACATCTCTCTAATTCATAGCGGTGCGGTTGTCACCACAGGAATCAAAGAAATGTGATGGTCATACCAGGTACAAGCATACAGGGGTTTGAGCACGAAGAGGCAAGTAAAAGCAAAAGAGTGGCATAGCTCCATGGTCATGGCGAGGCGAACTCACGGCCACAAGCTACACCAACAAGTTGGCATCCATCGTTCCATGATTGTTATCTCCCAGGTCATATCCCACAGAACTTGGTCATGGAGGGCTCAAAGCGTGCGGGTGATATCCACATCGATGTTAGTATCGACATCAAATCCATCACGACCATGTTCTAGGGCCGAAGACAGGAGCTAACACTCGTGGTATTATGAAGTCAACTAAAAAGCGAGGGGTCGAGTTACACTCGGCATCACGGTCATGGCGAGACGTATCCCGTGATCGTAACGTCCGAACAAGGTATGATACCTCAGCCAGCTTGAAGGCTCGGCACACAAGCAACAACACCAACAACCAGCGATAAGAACCAAACACGACCGAAAGATGCAACAATTCGACACGACTGTAGAGTAACACATTTGATAGCTAGGTGATAGATGGATTCCTGTATGGCAGACATATAGACGGGTTGTAAGGACGAAGCATATCGGAGATAACATATGTATATGGAAAGATAGAAGACGGAGGCTTTCTATGGTCACGGTAAGATATCGACTATGGCTCGATTGTGTAGCGAGGGCATGGATGTCCAAGGGATATCATGGCTTGTCCTAGAAGGTCACGACTTGCATTTGGCCAGTAATGGCCAACAATGGCTTACCATAGATTCGATTGGCCAGTCTTGCGCGGCTACGGTTGGCCATGGTTGGCCGGGCATGGCTAAGAGCATCGAGTCAGTGGCTTGGTCATAGATCATGGCCGAGGGGTGCTTGGAACCATATGGTGGCATTCCAGGGCATCGTACGTGACTTGTGCGAATGGTGTGAGCGCAAGTAAAGAGTGGGCTCTTGAATTTTGAGGGGTCAAAAGTACTTAAGGGTTGGTCCACAACGTAGGGCTCGATTTTAGAAAAATGTGGGAACTGGTTTCACATTTTTTTGAGGTCATATGAATTTGTTACGAATTTCCGAAGTTTAAATCATCACTGAAAATTATAAAAAGGCTGATTAATCCTGGGCTGACATGTGTCACACTGTGATTGGTCCACGCGGCATGCTGACGTCAGCGTGACGTCAGCATGACGTCATCATCTCGTTTCCTAGCTGACAGGTGGGGTCCTGCTGACGTCATCAGTTCCGACAGGTGGGGCCAGGGTCTCTTGGGTCACTGACTTGTGGGTCCGGTCAAAGTCAACGTCAAGTCAATGGGTGAGTCAACGGTCACTGACGTGTGGGGCCAGGGCTGCTGATGTCAGCAGCTGACGTCACCGTGACATCATCATGACGTCACCTCGGCTGCGTTTGTTTCTGACAGGTGGGACCTGCGTGATGTTGTCATGACATCAACATGACGTCACTTACTGACGTGTGGGTCCAGAGTCTCTGTGCCGCTGACATGTGGGGCCAGGTCAACAGTCAACATTGACCAGTTAACGTTGACCAGGTTGGGTCTCGACTGGGCTTTGGTGGGCCTGGACGGGGCTGGATTTGGGCCAGGCCGGCCCGGACAGGTGGCATGCTGTGGCGCTGCCACGTCGTAGCCAAGGGCCTCCATTAGGCTTCGTCCTCCGTTCAGCCCACCCTGCGTGGTTCACGGTGAACTGGTGTTCACAGTCCATGGACCGTTGGCTGGTCTTCGGTGGACCGAGTCCACCCTTCTTCCCTCTGGCCTGATTCATGTGCACCGGGTGCAGGCGCGTGCGGCCGGCAAGGAAGGAATCCTCTGCTTCCCTCCCCGGCGTGTTCCCGCCGGTGGTGTGCTCACCGACGAGCTTCCACAGTGGCGTTGGCGTCCAATTGAGGTGGGGAAAAGCTTTGCCAGGCCTCGGCGAGTATGGTGGTAGGGGCTTCCATGATGATGAGTTATGAAATTAGCCATTATCTGTCCTTTGACCACCTTGGCCGACTCGTATCTTAGATCAAACTCAGATTCACCCATTCAGAATTGGCATTGACAACATATGCTTGATAACATTGGCTTTAAACACTACAGTGCACTTAGCCATCAACAAGTAATGTCATAATTTAGTGCATAAGAAGTACAAACACAAGCATAACTTTTTCACGTGAGAATATCTTATTTCTAGATCCAAAAGCCTTCTGCTCAGATAGAAAACGACTCGTTCTCTTCCTTCAAATTCTTATATCAAGGCCAATGCAATCGTATGGTCATCAGCCAACATGTACAATTTAAAAGTCTTACCAAGCTGCGGAGGGATTAGCATTGGCGGAGACTTCATATATTCCTTAATCTCATCAAATGCCTTTTGTTGTATGTCGCCCCATCTAAATTCTTAGTCAGCTTTCAACTTCAACAAGGGAGAGAATGGCAACATCTTTTCTCATAAGTTCGAGATAAATCTCCTGATAAAATTAATCTTCCCGATCAAAGACTGAAGTTGGGTTTTGTTTGTCGGTGCGACTGCTTCATCAATGGCTTTCATGCTCTTTTGTCCAACTTCAATCCCCCTTTCATGGACCATGAAACCTAGGAACTCTCCAGCTGATACTAAAAAAGCACACTTGCTCGGGTTCATCTTCAAGCTTTGCCTCCTTGTGCATTCCAAAGTTTCTTGTAGGTCAGCCAGATGTTCTTTGTAACTCTTAGATTTCAGAGCTACATCATTGATGTAAATCTCAACCATCCTATCGATCAACTTATGAAAGATATAATTCATGGCTCGCTGATAAGTTGCACTAACATTTTTCATGCCAAAAGTCATAACTACCCCCTCATATAAACCAAGAGCTCTAGGGCACCTAAAAGCAGTTTTAGGAACATCCTCTTCATCCATGAAAATTTGATTATGGCCTATGTTGCCGTCCATGAAACTAATAACTTTATGTCCTAATGCTGCATCTACTAAAAGATCAGCTATCGGCATTGGGTAACCATCCATAGGCGTGGCTTTGTTTAGATCCCTAAAGTCAAAGCAAACCCTTAGTTTGCCGTTCTTCTTGAGCACAGGGACTATATCTGAAATCCAATCCGCATATCGACACTACCGGATAAATTTAGCCTCGTATAACCATGTAATTTCCTTCTTAATATCTTCAAGTAATTCAGCTTCAAATCTCCTTGGGGCCTTTTTAAACGGTCGATATCCATCTATAATAGGTAGTCAATGTTCTACAATTGATCGGCTAAGACCAGGCATCTTGTAATATTCCCAAGCAAAACAATCTCGGTATTCTTTTAAAAGATTTACCAATTCTTGCTTGTACTCAGGATCCAATTTAGCACTTACATATGTCAGCCTAGGTCCATCACTAGGTCTGATATCGACTTCCTCTAGCAAATTGACCAACGTAAATCCCTGACCTAACTTCCCTTCTGTATCATCGATCGGGAAATCCATTAAGAAACATCTTCAGAGCTGACTGCTTAGATCAGCTACTAACATCTATCACCAATTTTGGTGACGCCTTCTTTCACAATTTCGCTGGAGAGGCATTTGTGTTTCCTTTGTGCATACTCCAAAGGGGCATTTGATTCCGTAGGTAGAGCGAATGATACATTAATATCAGTCGATGGCTTACCCTTATCGGCTGCTTGCCTGACGCGCCATGTCCGAGGTCTGTTATACTTCTGAGCTTCTAATTCTCTATTCGTCAGGCATTGAACTCTTCTTTTCTGGCTCCTTGTCAGACCTCCTAGGCACCATTGGCCTTCTTGCCAAACATACTCTTTCTCTTCATCACGACCGGCCCAATTCTGATTATATGCACGCTTACCAAGCCGATCATCAACTCCTTCATTTTTTATGCACCGATCCATGTTATTAGATTAATAACTTAAGCATTCATGGATAGATGGCGATTGGCTTAAGATTGCCTGAACTCTAAATATTGATTACTACACTGGGTAGTTAGGTCATGTAGGCAATTTCAAACCTTCGTTCCAACAGTGTCGGAAGAAAGGATAATTCCAGTGTAACTCTGCTTGTTCTCTTTCATACCTTTCTTCCTCGCACCAACTTTCATATTCTTCTTCTACTTCAAGCTGGCGCTGGTAGTCCTTCTCCTTCTAGAGTTGCCATTTATTCAACAGGATTCTGGAAGTCACACGAGGACGCATAGTGCCAGCTCTGGATGTCTCACCTTGTTCATATTGGCCCTTTTGCTGATCATGCTGTTTCTTAGCTTCTTCATACTCATTAGCCGATATTTGAACCTTGGGGTCAACCGATCCATCTTCTTTGGCTTTAGCCGATGCAAGACCTTTGTATTTCTTTTGGCCAACTAAAACTCTACCATATGTATCCCTGGGAAAGGATGCTTATTTATGTCCAATGCTGGTTTCTTGGTTGGCTCAAACTTGATCTTTCCTTGCTCGATGGCCTTCTGAATGTGAAAGTGGAAGATTCTACACTCATTGGTGTTATGGTTAGTAGCATTATGGAACTTGCAGTACTTCCTTCTTTTAAGTTCTTCAGCCGAAGGGATCACATGATTTACAGGTAATCTTAGCTGCTTCCTCTCTAGCAACAAGTCAAAGATCCTGTCGGCCTTCTTGACATCAAAGTCATAGATGTTCTCTATTTCCTTCACCCATGGACAAGATACAGGAGCCTTGCCCCATGTCCGTTCAGCGATCGCAACTTCTAGATCATCTCCATCAGAGTCTGCATCATAGGGATCTGTCATAGCAGTAGTACCCTTCAAATACTTCTCTTTGCGTAGGGCTCAATGCTGATTCTCAAAGGCAGACACTCTGTGGACTAAATAGGCCACACTTTCAAACTCCTAGCCATCAAACTTCTCTCTGATTAATGGAGACATCCCTTGAAGGGCCAATTCAGCCAATTGGCCATTAGACAGATTCATTGAGTAGCAATGGCTCCTTCTCTAAATCTTTGAATGAACTCGGAGCCTAACTCATTGTTCCACTGCCTCGTGCTTGTCAAGTCCATGATCTTCTTCTCTCCTATCCCACTATAGAAGTATACGTGGAACTTGTTCTCTAGATCGGCCCATCTAGTGATTGAGTTTGGTTCTAGCGATGAAAACTAACTAAAGGCCGGTCCAGATAGGGACAAGGGGAAGAATCTAACTTTATGTGCCTCCTCAATAGATGCTTCTCTGAGCTAAATGAGATAGCGGCTGATATGTTCCATGGTTGTCATCTCATCTATCCTAGTGAATTTGGAGAAATCTAGGACTCTATAGCGTGGTGGGAGTTGCATAATATCACACCAGGCCGGGTATGGGCGTTGGTAAGAGACAACCTATCCTTTAGGCTTTAGACCAAACTGGCTTTGCATCATAGCAGTTATTCGGTTGACAAACTCATTAGCATCCATGTCAGTAACTTCCTATCTCAGCTGCTCTTGAGCCTGAGCCTGAGAACCTTGTACTTGAGCATGTTGACCTTGAGCCGGAGGCTGCTGGAGTTGCTGTGCATTAAAATATAAGGATTCTGATACCCAGGATGTGGCATGAGCTCATAGGTGCTAGCATCAGAAACCAGGTGATATCCCTCTGGATAGTCAATCTGAGCATTGCGAGTAGCATATCCCTGCAATCGACTATTGAAGTAATTAGGATCAACATTCTTGATGATCCTCTGCATTGAAGGAGCAATTTTATGGGCCGACTAAGGTGTTTGATAGGAAGTATTGAATCTTCCCTGAGTCGGCCATTGCGCAACCTGCTGAGTAGCTGGAGAGGTTTGCTGCTAGACTAAATAAGCTTGGTTTTGTCCAGTAGGCTATTGATTCATCTGTGTGATAGGGGCATTTGGTGATCACTGTGCTGGTGGTTGCCCCCCTGTCATCTGACCTTGTCCCCCTACCATTGGTAGGGCTTGATCTGGCCCCTCTGCTGTTGATAGGACTTGGCCTTGTACTCCTTGAACTTGCTACGTCGGTGCCTATTTGAACTATCCATCGTTCAGCTACTTACTAGAGCTAGGTACACTGCCTCCCATAGCTGAAGGATTAAAGCTGTTGAAATACGATGGCCCTACTTGATCAATGGGTGCCCTAAAGAAAACTTCTTTCATGATGTTGCCAATCATATTGGCCAGCACCTGATTGTGATTCATAAAGCTTCATGAACAGTCTTGTGGACCATCTGGGTGGCAAATCTAGTTTTAGCTTCTTCATTCAGATCGCTCTACCCATGCAGGAGGACCCTTGGGAACAGAGTCTTCTGAATGACTAAATCGCGCATCCTACTATGAGACAGTAGGCACTTCTCTCTGAATTCTTTTGTTGCTTGCTCAATGAGTGCCTTCTAGTCATCAGGCAAGTCATCAAGGTTGACCTTGAGGATCATCTGATTATCCATGTTGACAATTGTGGTCCCACTAGGCATGCCAAGTTGTGTGTCAATGGTGAAAAATGATGGGCCGCCAACACACAAGCAAGCGAAGAGAAACCACATGGAGTAGATCCCGAGCTCTCTCTGGGCTTAAGGGGGACACTAGACCGGATGGTCATGCCCGAGGGCGTGCTAGTCAATTTGACCCTGCAATTGACAAGGAGAGAGAATTGATTAGTAATTTAAGGTAGAACATGTCGTTGTTTGTCTAGACAGTTCCAAACATACGGCTAAGTAGCCAATGAAATAAGGCTATCGACTAGAGAGTTGATATCCATCATATTCATGATGCATGATAAGCAAAAATGAGCAATTGGTGATATTGTGTTAAACAGTAAACTATTTAACAGAATATCGATAACTTTGATTAATACCAATGTTTACAAGAGATTAGTCACCTGTTGCAGCCTTGTAAAGGTTGATACAAATCGATAACTAAAATATACCATGATTTGTAGAGAGATCAGTCGTCTGTTGTAGCCTTACAAACAACAATATAGATCAATAACTAACTTATACCATGACTTGTTAGAGATCAGTCGTCTGTTGCAGCCTCACAAGGAGCAATATAAGTCGTGACGGATACTCACAAACAAGCCAGAGGTCAAGTCATTTGGTGCAGCCCTGCTTGCCCAAAGAACTCATCGAAATCTACTCTACTCCTACTCCTAAGGGGTGGCATAAGCTAAAAAGTAAAGATACTTGTTTGGTTGATCGATGAGAGATGTCTATTACAATAGCTAGGGTTTAATATTTATACCCGAGACTTGACTACAAGTCCTGGTCGAATTGGACTGATCATAAAATTTGGAAAAAATGAAACATCCTAATTTTAACATAACTTGGACTCCAAGCTTGCCCTTATATGGAGTCCACCATGCTTTCCTGCTCTTGATCAATGCTTTTCTCATCGCCGGTGTCTCTTTGAGATGATGATGTTATCAAAATCTAGCCAACTCTGAACAGAGCTTTTGACTAGCTGATTCTGAACTCGTCACGGCTCTTTTTGGTACATCCAAAATTTATGGGGTCTCATGCAATGGACCAAATTATGGTGTCAACAAGTACGCTTCAATGTCCATTTCTTATTAGTACCATAGTCTTCAAGGATCTAGATTGAAAGCTTGGACATATTGTGACCACCAATAGTACATTGACACAAGTGACCCTGAGCTTGATGGATGGAGCGTGAAAAACCATGCGGCCTATTTGGAATTGTCCTCCATGCCTTTCCCTCCATATCCATAGCAAGTATATGACGGTTACCCTCACAGAACCTAATATAGTGCAGCCAACCGTTAAGAAACACAGTTGCTAATTTTGAAAATGTCCACACAGCCTCCTCACTCCATTTAGATTCCTTAAAGATCCATGTTGTAGTTTTAGATGAGTAGATGTTCACACCCACACACTAACCATCCTCCTCCATATATTCAAACACATGGAACTGTGAGTACGTTGTAGGATCGAACCACAATCGAGCCTCACCAATAGAATGGATTCTAGGCGGTAGTACCTTCAACTTTTGTGTTGCCGGATTGCAGACGACATTGCGGTATCCATCAGCCCCAAGGCACCTACATAGGATGAGGCCGTTGCAGCAATCTGAGACAACTACATTGTTCATGGTGAAGGGCAAGAATGACAAGGAGGGGTAAACACTGGTGATGCTGGTGAAGTGTCGTTGGCCGTAGATTGCATCATAAGAGAAGCCGGCCATAGTCTGGGGCATCAACTTATGGTTGTCCAAGATGAGGCATTTCCAGGAGCGACACACACATTTGTAGTAGAACAAGGAGAGGGTGGGGAGGTAGTGGAGGATCTCAATGAAGACATTGTCCATGAGGCTAGCTAGTGCATTCCTCTTGTTGGGGGCCTCCTCCATTTTGTCAATGTGCATGTAGTAGGATGAGAGCTTGCTCCGTAATGAGATCACTAAGGAGGAAAATAATCCAACAAAGATCCATCAGTGAAGTCCACAACTCATACCAAAGTGCAACTTTAACAACCATTAACAATTTTTATGGTACGACCTCATCTAAATATAGAGTAGCACCACATAGATATATATAACTCAAACTAGAGTAGCAGTGAATGGAGCTATAACCATTACAATTCTAGCTAAATCAAGTCTAACCAATACACTTACAATCAGTACACGAGCTCAAAGCTTCTTCCATAGGAGACAAATAGAGATTAAGAGGACTACAGTTACAATAGTTTTAAAGGAGAAAAAGGGTGGAGCAGCTGTTGGGTTTTGAAGATAGAAGTCATCATCATGAGCTAAGGCTAGATTTGAGTTGGTTCTTGACTTGAAGGAAGCAATTCCTTCTCCATAGGAGTTGTACTTTTTATAACAAGCTCCACGAAACCTATGAACTTGTCTATGGAAGTCAAGCTAGTTGTAGTAAACTCCTAGCTCATGGCCATTGAACACAATATAGCAGGGATGACTCATCTCAAATCTGCACAACCCAAACTAGCTGCCTCAGTTTTCACAAGTAGAATGTTAGTGAACAAGTGGTAGTGATCATCATTGGCATCAATAGCAACATGTGCATCTTAGACATTAGTGGCCTCAGTCATGTGAATGATGGACACAAAGCATTGATTTGCTTTCAATGCCTTCATCTTGTTTGGAACCAAATGGATAACTTGGTTGTCAACAAGGAGAAGACACAGAAAGCAAACATATGAGCTGCATCCTAATACATCCAACAGCCATATAGACATCACTGGCATAGAAATGTGGCATCAGATATGTTACAAGTTCAAAATACCATAAGGACTCACTATTGGCACAGGAGCATATGAAACAGAAATGTAGAATCAAGCAAGCATTGGATAGAAAAAATAGTTTAAGGCAGAAGCGAAGGGCTTGTTTGTTTACCTAGACAGATCTACAAGTGACATGCGCTGGCACAAAACCATCCAGTGCCACCTCCTAGTTCTTTTCATCATCATTGGCCTAACCAGTTCTTGTATACCTCATGTTCAAGCAAGGACCAAAATAGTGAAGCAAACAGGAAATGGCAAGAAAGGAGACTTGCAGATCAGATCTGTCACCTCTGCCATGACACACAATGGACACGGAGGCCAATCCCGCTACGCTGCACTAGGAAGACCTACCGCCTAGCTTCCAAAAGGATGCCTGAGCTACCACAACACACTAGGGATCCTCCGTTGTCGCCGTCGTCATCGCAAGTCCAACAGGCGTAGATTTGTTTCCACTTACAGGGGATATATCCAATATATAAGTCAACCTATCCAAACAAAGAACATATACTACTCCAAAGACATGTCAACACAACTAGGCATCTAGCACATTGGTGAAGATGGTCTATTCCTTGCTCTGGGTCCTGGGTTTGACTCCTAGGTCTCATGGTTTTTTAGTTTGAATTTATTAAACCCCAGCGATAACAAGTGACACACAAGCCTTCGGGTCCCACAGGTTGAATGGAGATGGAAAGGGTCCACAAGTGACACGCAAGCCGTCGGGTCCCATAGGTTGGATGGAGATGGAGAAGGGTCCTATAGGTACATTTGACATGCAAGCCATCGGGTCCTACAGGTCAGATGGACATGGAGAAAGGTTCCATCAGGTCCCACAAGTCAGACACGTTAGCCGTCGGGTCCCAGAGGTCAGATGGAGAAGGGTCCTACAGGTACACATCGCATGGAGAAAGGATTGAGCGAAGACTTTTATGACAAATTGCAAGCATCACGGATGAGAAACTGTAGGTCCCATAGGTACACATCGGATGGAGAAAGTACCGTGTGGAGATCTATGATGAAGTGCTGTCATTATAGATTGAATATTGTTCATCACATATTAGTAATTAATTCAATGATGAAGCCCTATTTGTCACAGTTCTGAATAAGATCATCATAGATGAGTAGAAACAATCTAGCGTGAGTGATCTATGATGAAACCTTGTGCTGTTCTGTGACGTTATTTTGTGACGATACCCAATTTCATCATAGATAAGGGGGTTTGAGGATCATCACCGATGATTTATGATGAAACCAAAATTTTCGTCATAAAAAGCGATTTTTTATGATGGTTTCGGATTCATCATTATGATTTTCATCATAGAAGTGTATATTTCTAGTAGTGTGTGGTGACATCTCATTCATGACAAAGGTAAGATCAAGGTCCCATGCATGAACAATCACGAGAAATCCTTCTCAATGTCATTCTCATGCATTTCTATGGATTCTTGCAAGGATGTTAGTATTTCTCTTCAAGGAGGGAAAGCAAGGTGTGCTCAATCTCTTATTAAGGTTCCTAGCCTCTCATGATTATCAACCTTTGAGTTAAGATCCTTTTGCTCAATCTCATGCCTTAATCTCAAGTGGTTCATGGGAAGAGATAGAATACAAATCACTAGATGCACTAGTTAGCCAAAACCCAAAACCTAACTAGCTCTAGCCTAGCATATCCCTAGAGTCATCCTAGAAGTTTGGTGCACATGCATAGATGTCTACTACACCAAATTAGGAGTCTAACCAACCCAAAACCTAGAGCATAGGTTCTATCGCCCAACTCATGGAGTGTCCGCCAAGTGCGGCGGAGCGTCCGATAAGCCTTCCCAATTTAGTAAAATCCCCTATAGAAACACCCATACCCTTGCTTAGTGGAAATAGAGGAGTGTCCGACAATTCATCGGAGTGTCCGTTGAATTATAAAGAATAGTCACCTAGTAACCCGAGAGTACTCAGTTCATACTGGAGCATCCGTCAGTCGGTCGGACCATCAGATGTTGTCAGTAAACCCTAGGAATGGCTAAGTCCTAAGTCTACCGGAGTACCCGTGACCTCCACGGAGTGTCCATTGACCTGAGTAGAGCCAATCTAGGAATAACCCACATCGGCACCCAACATAGTGGAGTATCCGTCATTCAGAATGGAGTGCCTGCCAGACCATAGAGAGTGTGAGATTGTTTAGCAAGCTTGCCCAAGAGGTCAACAACACTAGTTTAGACCCTTTACCAAATAGTGTAATAGTAGAGCCACAGTATATGTCCCTTCCCAAGTTCCCAGTGTTAACCTATGCACCTATATCCTTTGTCATTATCTCGATCGTCGATGTATCTCCTAAGTCACGTCTCCCCTATTCTTTTAGGAATGCCTCAAGTAAGGATCGTGTAATTGTACAAGTCGTCATCGTCAGCTTCAAGAGTTAGGATAGCAGCAAATCAGGCAGGCACCCCACTACTATGAGCCCTATTTTGGATACTTATGAAGTTCCATTATGAGTTATGCATTGCATGTAGCTTTAGATAGTACTCTTGTATACCTTACACTTAGAGTCACTAATTAATCTAGTAGAAGCCTCTCATCTAAACAATGGGAATGGAAATGCTTAACCGCTTATTGTTTAGTTGCTTAGCAATGGTAGAACTCAAGCATGAGAAGGGAACTCATTCTCATGCATGTAGGATGCTACACTTGGATAAATGATTACTAAAAGCAATGAGGGTATAACTTGACTTACTTCACTAATCTGGCTAAGGAATAATATCAATAAAAGGTATAAACATGGACACCACTTTAATAACTTTGCTTAGGCGAGGGGTAGGTCGTTGTGAGTGTGGGATCTCAAGCAACGTAGCTCGTGGAGCAGTTGAGGACCATTTATTGGGATACGTGAGTCCGAGTAACCACCCGTACGGACCACATGTCATGGATGGGGTCGACAAGCCAAGTAACTTATTGCGACCATTTTATCCATGAAACTGGCAAGGGGGTGGCGCTAGTCGGGAATGTCCGGGACATTGACCGAGCACCAGTCAAACCTTTCATGAGACACTCGGGCAGGATTAGGGAAAGGTTGGAGAACGTGAGGCAACCCTTACTACCGGACCCGGTGTACGGTGGTTAGTCCCATTTTCTGTGTGGGTATAGTTGTACACCTCTGCAAAGTTTGAAAGCCCGAAGTCCTTCAGGATGGAACCATTTGGTTGTTCCTACTTTCTATACCCATGGTAGTGTTATTAATGAGCTAAGAGCACTTAGGAGCAATCTTGATCTTAATCGTGCACTTTCTTTCTAGTGTTAGAACAAAGCATGTTATGCATGTTAATAAATGCCATTGCTTTTCTACAAATGTACAAATGCCTGATAATCATCTTGCATCCACCAAATATCTATGTGTTGGAATTAAGTTCTGCGAGTACGCTATGTACTAATGGTGTAGCCGTTAAGTTGTTTTGCAGGCAACAAGACATTCCTCTGAGACTAACTTCGATGAGTGCAACGGCTAGCAGACCTTCGAGTGGGTGTTCTCCAAGATGAGCTGCGTGTAATCCGATGAGTAAAAGAGTGAATTGAGGTGTAACTTAGATTGAAGGCGGTAGTTAAATAGAGAGACAATGTTAATAGTAGTTTCTTGTCTAGAATATATTTTATGGTCAATGATGTTTCAACTATGTATTGGAGACTTAAGTGTGTAATCGATCAAGTTGTTGCCCTATATCAAGTATGTGTGTGTAACTCAACGCAAAGGTCCTGAAGAGGAGTTGCTAAGTGCACTCCTGGGGACCTTGCAGTGGAAATGTGACAACCCCCATCGGCCTCGGTCTTGAGGCACGACAAAAATGGTCGGGTGTCGGAGCAGTTGATTGACTTACACCTACAGTCTTCAGTGCTCTGTGCCTTAGGCAAACCCTAAGTTATCTTAACTCTCTTCTCTAGTTGAATCTAACCTCTTTTCCCCCAATACTCTATGATACAAGAAAAATGTCCAAAGGGTTTTTTTAAAGAAAATTTAGGACTCAATTAAAGTTTGGATTAGGAATTAGGAGTGATAGTTATAGTTTTACCCAAGTGAGGAATACTAAGTTGTGGTAAGACGCACTTCTAGACCAAGCGTGTCATGTGGAGAGTGTCGAGAACGTTAGGATAGTCCTGATGTCCTTATCTAGATCCTTTGAAGTTCCCAATCAGGTTCCCTTCACTCGCCATTGCTGGATCGATGGAAATTTTGGCAGAGTCTCCTCTGTATTTAGGCCTTATTTCTCACCTACAGACAATTATACATACAAGAATCCAAACCAGAGCAACAACCATCAAGCATTGATAAGGGGACAAGATATCAAGCAAGTCCAAGTGTCCAACTAAAGGAATTCAAATAGGATAACAAATTCATCACCTCGATGGATGATGTATAGGACAAACCATAGTGTCGAGTACATCACTATCCAAGTACACCCAACACAACTGAGCGGTGAAGCAAATCAAAATTCAAAGTATATGATAAATGTTCCCATGACGAACCAGAGCAAAACCAACCTTGGAGCATGATAGTGGCAAGGCATGAAGGAGATCACTAGTCGGGTAGAGTCTGACTGGGCTCCTACTGCGGTGAACGAAAGGCTCCTAGAGATATCATTGTTGGTTGTCCACCTGCACAAAGATATAGCATGAGCGTTAATTAGAAACCATAGATGTTAGAAAAATAAAGGTATCAAAAGACGTAGTCACAGGAAGTACAAGAATACCTAAAGAACCTACAGGAGAAATAGCAACTCCCTGAGTGGCCGGAAGCAAAGGACACATCTAGAGTGGAGTGGGCTCTGCATGATCAGTTGAAATGAGAACAGTCTTATAAGAGAATGGAAATACTGCAAATGGAGTACAAGTAAGTAAAAAGAGAAGGAAGTGTACCAATCACATGGCCTACGGATGGCTTCGGGCAGCAGTGGTAGACGTGATGGTACAGAGTGTTGAAGGACTGCTTGAGCTGCCTCGTAGTCTGAACCTACGAAGTAACCTCAGAGCAGAGCTGATCCATCTCTTCTCAGGTGGCCATCCTCCCCACATGATCAGCCAAGCTGTTCACCATGGTAGTCATTGGATCAAGAAAGCTATCCTTGAGGAATTGCTCCTACCTAGCGAACCTCGCATCCAACCCCTGATAGAGTGGAGCAATTGACTCCTAGAACTAACGGTTGAGATGCTAAAAGTATGGAATGAAGTAATCCTCTAGTGGCATCCACACACTAGCACCCTCTCTGGCTATAGCTGCAACAGGCAGTGGTGGAACCTTGGGTGGAGGCGAATCCTATCATTCCAATGCATCCTTGTTGTTCATGAATGGGCTGAAATGCCTATGCATCGCGCCATCAATACCCATGAAGCTAGTCTTTTGACGAATCAATGCCATGATGTATGGCTAGAATACCAAGGCACCTCTCCTGTCAAGCCTACACTCCACCATCCTAGCGGCCATCCACTCAACAATGTTTAGCTTGTCCCTAGACATGATAGCTTGGATTGCCTCATAATAAGGGATGCGAACAGCATCGGAATTCCCAACCTTGGGCATGATGGTATGCCTCAACATACTGAAGATCAGGGAAGGATACCTCCTAAAGTCCTTGCTCACTCCATGATGATGTTTCCCATCTGAATAGAAGACATAGGTCTCGTGTTCTTGCATCGGCGGAAGATCCCCCACAGATTTCCTAGTCTTCATCTCTTCATAGTCAAGAGCAATGAGAGTAGTAAACTCCTAGAATGATGCGGTGAAGATTTTCTTGCCAGTCATCCAAGTCAGAAGCTCATCCTCCATGTTAACCTCAAGGGTGGCATAGAACTGATGGATAGCGGACTCATTCTAGTTGTGACTGAACTCCATCACCTTATGAAGACCCATGACCCAAAACTTTTAGACCATGTCCTTGATGCATGGGAAGCCATCCAAATAGGCCCAGTTGATCCACTGACTCTCTTGCATTGGCCTGCTGATGAAATCACCCTAGAAGAGCTGATATAGGACCTAGGAGTGGAAGTAGGTAGAAATGGTGTCACTGTCCCATTGGTAGTGCTTCTCTTTTTCAAGCCTCTCGATATTTCTTGGTGCTCTCCTAAGAATAGTTCCTCTTGGGATGATTTTCCAAGCAAATTGGATGGACCCCATCTTCCTTGTACTCATCATCTCTATAGTCCACCTCGAATTCATCGAATGGGGAGTCCTCCCTCTCAGATCTACTCGCTCGACCCTTGCCATGTCTGAGGGTTGTTCCTCCTCTTCCCATTCAAGCATGGCCCATTCATCATCATTAATCACACTAGGCGAAGTGGCCCTCTTGGATCTCCTAGCGTGTGGTGTCTTTCTCTTCTTAGGTGGCACCACCCGCTCGTGAGAGGCCTGAAGACTGCTTCGCTCCTCGGTGCGTGGTATCTTCTTGATGGGACCCCACTCGATAAACGATGACCTGAGCCAGATCTGCAAATACAAACAAGAAGTAAGATCATACAATGGTATCTGCTAGTACAAAGGATTAAAGCTACAGTGTTGCAGTGTCACATGATATTCTTCAAGGATCCATATAAGGTTTAGTGACCAGAATGTCAACAAGAACTAGACATGCAACTATCCAGAGAGTAGCAGAGCGTCCGTGAAGATACTGGAGCATCCGCTGAATTATAAACATTGGACCCGAGACTAATTGGAGCATACCGGAACCTCCGATATTAGTGATGGAGAGCCCATAAATTTTCCAACAACATATAGAGAGGAACCTAGGTTATAGACTGAAAGTCATAGAGAGTCCATGGTAGGCACGGACCATCCTTCAAGGTCAACACAGAAGGTAAGCCACATGATTCTGGACAATTCTAAGCCTCTCAAGATTTTGTGGAATATTTCATTAGGGCCGATGGAGAGTCCGTCAATGTACGATTCAACATGATTTGAACAACCACAAGACACTACATCCTCAAGATCTACTACCTTAAGCAGTTCTAAGCAACCGAAGGTTCCCCAATGGACATGTAAAGCATGCTCTACCTCTTCACCAAGCTAGAATTCAATAAAACCAATCCTACCTCTAGATTGAGCAAACCCTAGCCCTTTTGCTAAGAAAAAGGAAGAGAGGAGTGACCAAGGTAGGAGGATTACGTACCTTCCCATCTCAAGAAGCTTGAAGCCACGAAGATCGACTGAAGACAATGAAGACAATAGCCTGAGCAAGTCCAGCTTGGCTTGGTTGGAGGAAAGGTGGGAAAGTAAGAAAGGAACCCTAACCACTCGGCTGCCAACCCTTTTATAGCCATGAGCTGACAGAGCATCTGTCAAATTTGGTAGAGTGTTCGCTAGGTCTATAAGCACAATGGTTAAGTCACATGACAGTTATAGAGATTGTCGAAACATCCGACGAGCCCATCGAACCATCCAATAGAGGATAAAGGAAAAATCTTTCACTCTTTTAGTGACCCTCGAGAGGAAGAAATCGTTAGAAGAAAGGGAAGCTAGCCCCTATTCAAAGAAGGAAACCTCAGAGTCTTTCCAAGTGCAATTCCCTAATGGAACCTCGAGAAAGCTTGAGGATGAGCTTTTTCAAAGGAGGGGAGAGTTGTAACGACCCGAGTTTGCTACAACCCAGTCACTCAATTCTGACCACCGACAAAGCTCCTAGATGAGCTGTACAAGTTTTTGGACACATTAGAAACCACAGATACATTGCCTTCCTACCCAATAAGATGACCCACAATATGAAAGATGCACCATATTGGTTCAGAATGTTAGAGGTCAGGTTATTGACCTTTGGAATAAAGTTAATTGGCCTCAATGCCAAATCCCAAGTGTTTGGATCCATCTCTCAACCAACAGAGAATACTAGATGGTCTGACGTCATACAGGACCATCCGTTAGTACCTGAACTACATGCAATGAGTGGGGAATGAGCTATCCTTCACTCAACCCTAGGCCCCACATGTCATATGTATGAAATGCAAGATGGGATCATTAGCTGAAGCAATGCCCAAGTCAACCCATTCTCCCATTTCTCACCTTCCTCTCTCTCTAAAAGAGCAAGAACAAGGAAGAACTAGAGAGAAAATGGAGATTGGAGATGAAGGTGGAAGATGAAGTGAAGACATGCAATCCAAGATCATCACCTCATCAAGCTCAACTTATCCTCATCTCATGATCCTGGTTAGCTCATGAGCTCTCATCTCATTTGGTTGGAAATTTCTCCCAAACCCTAATCTTAAATCTTTCATGCATGTATGGATCATGGAGTGTGGTGACATCTCATTCATCACAAAGGTAAGATCAAGGCCCTATGCATGAACAGTCATAAGGAATCCCTCTCAATGTCATTCTCATTCATTTCTATGGATTCTTGCAAGGATGTTGGTATTTCTCTTCAAGGAGGGAGAGCAAGGTGTGCTCAATCTCTTAATAAGGATCCTAGCCTCTCATGATTACCAACCCTAGAGTTAAGTTCCTTTTGCTCAATCTCAAAGCTTAATCTCAAATGGTTCATGGGAAGAGATAGAACCCAAATCACTAGATGTGCTAGTTAGCCAAGACCCAAAACCTAACTAGCTCTAGCCTAGTATATCCCTAGAGTCATCCTAGAAGTTTAGTGCACATGCATAGATGTCTACTACCCAATGTTTTCCTAAACGGTAAACGGTCTTTACACGGTCGCCCTTCGTTTAGCGTTTAGGCTGTTTACACGGTGTTTAAACGAAGTTAAACGGTCTAAACGGTTTTGTACTTTTAAAAAAAATACATATAATTATATATGTGCATGTAAAAAATCAAGTATTCTAGCATTTATACATATTTATCTGAGTAAAAATCAATTATTTTGGTATGTATATATATTTATGCATGTGAAAAGAACCAAATATAGATATTTATGCATGTAACATATCAAGTGTACATGTTTATAAATATAATAAACTTAAGTATACAAATTTATCCATACAAAATTGAACTAGATTTACCACGTGTTCGCCTAAACGGCCGTTTAAACAGCTGTTTAGCCCGTTTAATGTTGTTTATCTCCGTTCCGTTTAGGCCGTTTTTTCCCATTTTTTGACCATTTAAATGGTCAACCATTTAATTTCTGTTTACCCCCTAAATAAAACAGTTTACCACCGTTTACCGTTTCCTGGCCGTTTAAATGGCCATTTAATCTGTTTAGGCGAACACTGCTACTACCCCAAATTAGGAGTCTAACCAACCCAAAACCTAGAGCATAGGTTATGTCGCCCAACTCGCGGAGTGTCCGCCAAGTGCGGCAGAGCCTCCGATAAGCCTTCCCATTTTAGTAAAATCCCCTACAGAAACACCCATACCCTCACTCAGTGGGAATAGTGGAGTGTCCAACAATTCATCAGAGTGTCTGTTGAATTATAAAGAATAGTCACCCAATAACTCGAGAGTACTCAGTTCATAATGGAGCATCCGTCAGTCGGTCGGACCATCCGATGTTGTCAGTAAACCCTAGGAATGGCTAAGTCCTAAGTCTACCGGAGTACCCGTGACCTCCACGGAGTGTCCGTCAACCTGACCAGAGCCAATCCATGAATAACCCACCTTGGCACCCAACACAATGGATTGTTCGTCATTCCAAATGGAGTGTTAGCCAGACCACAAAGAGTGTGAGATTGTTTAGCAAGCTTACCTGATAGGTCAACAACACTAGTTTAGACCCTTTACCAAATAGCGTAATAGTAGAGCCATAGTAGATGTCCATTCCCAAGTTCCCAGTGTTAACCTATGACCTATATCCTTTGTCATTATCTCGATTGTCGATGTATCTCCTAAGTCGTGTCTCCCCTATTCGTTCAAGAACGCCTCAAGTAAGGATCATGTAATTGTACAAGTCGTCATCATCAGCTTCGAGAGTTAGGATGGTAGCAAATCAACTAGGCACCCCACTACTATGAGCCCTATTTTGGATACTTATGAAGTTCCACTATGAGTTATGCATTACATGTAGCTTTGGATAGTACTCTTGTTCACCTTACACTTAAAGTCACTCATTAATCTAGTAGAAACCTATCATCTAAACAATGGGATTGGAAACGCTTAACTGCTTATTGCTTAGTTGCTTAGCAACGGTAGAAGTCAAGCATGAGAAGGGAATTCAATCTCATGCATGTAGGATGCTACAACTGGATAAATGATTACTAAAAGCAATGAGGGTACAACTTGACTTACTTCACTAATCTGGCAAAGGATAATATCACTAAAAGGTATAAACATGGACACCACTTGGATAACTTCGCTCAGGCGAGGGGTAGGTCGTTGTGAGTGTGGGATCTCAAGCGACATAGCTCATGGAGCAGTTAAGCGATGTAGTCTGAGTAACCACCCATACAAACCACAAGTCGCGGATGGGGTTGACAAGCCAAGTAACTAATTGCAACCGGTTTATCCATAAAACTAGCAAGGGGGTGGCGTTGGTCGAGAATGTCCAGGACATTGACCGGGCACTAGTCAAACCTTTCATGAGACACTCGGGCCAGATTAGGGAAAGGTTGGAGAACATGAGGCAGCCCTTACTATCAGACCCATTGTATGGTGGTTAGTCCTATTTTCCGTGTGGGTATAGTTGTCACCTTTGCCAGATTATCCTATTAGGGATATTAGTCCTTAGCCAGATTAGTTAGGTAAGTCAAGTTGTACCCTCATTGGTTTTAGTAGTTAATTATCCAGGTGTAACATCCTACACATGCGAGTATGAGTTCCCTTCTCATGCTCGACTTCTACCATTGCCCAAGCAACTAAGAATTAAGCATTAGGCATTCCCATTCCTATTGTTTAGATGAGAGGCTTCTACAAATTATTAAGCTACTCTAGGTGTAGCATAAGAGTGATCATTATCCAAGACTACATGGGATGCAGGACTCATAATGCAACTTGATAAGTATCCAAAGTAGGGTTTATAATAGTGGGGTGCCTGCCTGATAGTGCTGCCGATCATGACGACTCACACACGATCCTTGCAAAGTGAGACATCCGAGCCTAAAAGGAGAGATTCCAAGGGTTGGAGACGATCATGCGATAGATAAGGAAGCTAGGAATTCTACTTAGGATTTAGACAGAGGCATCTACTGTGATGTGACCCTATTGCTGCTTTACTAGCTACGGGTGTGAACTAATGGTGGCGACCCTTTGAGTGAACTTACTATCTAACCTCACCCTCTCTGTGATAGTCGAAGACTCCGCCCTACTGATGGACACTTCGCTTTACCGGGTGATGAGGTGGGTTATCTCTGGTTGGGCTCCATACTAATTGGTGGACGCTCTGTGGGAATCACAAAGACTCCAATAGGAACTAGGTGCTCTTGGATTTTTAGTTTATTGGTTCGATATAATTCATCGGACACTCCACCGAGGTGACGGACGCTCCGATATTCTCACTCAGCGAGAGACTTAGACTGTTGGTGACTATACTTTAGGTTTGGCGGACACTCCATCCTACTGATGGATACTCCATCAATTGGGCGATAGAACCTATGCTCTTGGGTTCTTGAGTGAGGTCTTAGGGATTCATATCTAGATCTTGGGTAAAGGCATCCACGCATGTGTTGGGTATTTCTATGGTAACTTAGGTGACTTAGCTAGGCTCAAGGTAGCTAGGTTTACTAGTATAACTAGTGATTCCTTGACCAAGAGAAATCCTAGAGATAAAGAGAGACTGAATGATATCTTACTTCATCCTTACTCTTGGGGTACTTTTCCATCAAGCCATCCTCATGATCCATCCATGCAAGAGAGAACACTTAGATTAGGGTTGGAGGATTGATCTCAAGATAAGGAGAGGAGAGAGCTCTTGAGCTAACCATGAGATGAGAGTTTGTTAAAGCTCAAGTGCTTGACCTAGGGCTGATCTTGTTGCCTTCTAGCATCTTGATTCTCTTCTCCATCTTCTTTTTCTTCTTCTCTTTCTCTCTCTAGTTCATCCTTTCCCTCTCCTTGTTCTTCCTTCTAGAGAGAGAGTGTGTGAGAGAAATGAGGAGAGGATGAGTGAAGCTAAGGATCTGGGGTTGGGAAATATCTTCCACTCATGCTGACTTGTGGGTCATGCCCCATAATGAATAACAACTCACATCCCATTCCATCTGTTGTCTCTGCATCTTTATCAGATGATCCGATACATGTGACGGATTGTCCGGTAGTCTCTGGATTTGTTTAACTAAGCTTAGAAACTTGATCTCATAGCTCTTGAATCCAATTTAGAACTTAGGGTGACCTACTTGAGATCATTAGGGAATTCCATTTAACAAAAACTTGGGCGACCAAAATGGGAGTTTATAGTGTATGATAACTTGGGACATTATAGCTCCCCCACACTTGAATTCAAGCTCATCCCCGAGCTTGTCAAGAGGTTGCTCGAAAGCTTCCACAAAATCTTTTCTCCAAAATTCCTTTTTTTCATTTTTCGTAGGTTTTGACCCATGGGGCTTTTGATGTTTTACTCGATCTGACAGATGCTTCGATCGTTGTTACGGATTATCCAGTGAACTACTGAATCTAACTCCAACTGTCGGGTTCAGTGACTTGGCGGATGCTCCACCATTCTCTCAGGCTATCCAATAGGTTTGGGCTATATATATGGACCGACAGTCCCTAGACAAGTCCTTTTCTTTTCTCCACCCACCGGTCCCCCATGCACATGCGCCCTTGTCGCCGCCCACTCCGCAACAACAACTGTTGGACGCTTCCTCATCGATTCCCTTGGTCACATGCGCACCCAAGTGCCTTTCCAAATGCAGGGTACCGAGTGAGTTCCTTCCCCTTTTGCCTTTCCTCATTTCATCATGATTGAAAACTAGGGTTTGTCTGGTCTAGCCAACGGCTAGGGCTTTTCCAAATACTTCTTGGGGATCTTGTAGAGCTTGCTTAGGAGTACTTCTATGCAAATTTGTAACCGTTGACATTGGTTAAATCTTCAGATTTGTTGATTGAGCATTGATAGGCCACTTTGTCATCAAGATCTCATCGGATGATCTATGACTGCATTGGGTGCTTCCACCATTCTTGAGGGACTTAGTAGGTTTTCTCTGTTGGATTCATTCTACTAATTGGAATGACAGATGGTCCTTGAACTTTGCGGTTACTCAGTCAATTAGTCTATAGCTGGTGAATGCTCTATGTCAAGAACTATATGCTATCGAGTGGTTTCGATGTCCTAACGGAAAGCTCCGATAGTGTCTGAGTACCCTTTGCTGCATTTGTTTCTGTTCTCGGTTATGCTGACGGATGGTCCATGTGCTCGACAGACGCTCTGTCAGTATCTGTCTAGAACTGACTTAGTTTACTTTGAATTATCCTGTTGTTTCAACACTGTAGGTACCTTGCATATGTAGTAATGAGTTTACATACTGGCTATAGGTGAACATTGTCACTGGTTCTTATGCCTGTGTTTGCACTACTCCAATTTCTCTGATGTTATTCTAATTTATGTGATATTCTTGTTTGTTTGTTCTTATCGAAGTCTTTACCAACTCTTGCTATTTCCTTTTGCTGCAGGCGTTCGGTTCTTCATCTTCGTGGTGGTGGTCGAGAGAAAAAGAGGCCAAGGAGGGAGATTAGCAGTGGCCAACGTCCTGTCCCTGATAGTGATGATCCTATGGACAGTGACTATGATATTGAGGAGGAGATGGGGAGCAAGAAAGTAGTTCCACACGTGAGGAGGTCCAAAAATGCCTCAAATGCTCTAGTCAGCCATCAGCCGTCTCCACACAAACATCGTCGTGAATGGTCACCTTCGTCGCCATCTTTGAGCTCAACGCCATAGCCTTCATCTTCTTCTAGAGGTGATGGTGGTGATGATGATGACAGCGATGGGGATGAGGAAGAGGAGGAGGGCAATGAGGAGGAGGGAGAGTCCACTGATGAGAGGTTGGAGTACAACTCGAGAGTGGTTGTGTACCCTATTGATGTGATGAGTGCGCCCAGAAATCAGAAGAATTGGAGAGAAGATCATTTCAGGGATTTCCATGAAGCTTGTGACTTGAAGCAGTTCAGTCAGCCGCAGACTTCTCCATGTCCAAATTTCTGCACTTAGGATCAGTACGATCTTTTCTAGGGCAGATTTGAGCAAGTCTCAATGTGTACCAACTAGAAGTGGATCAGGTGGGATAGCATGAGAAAGCAAGCCATTCTTCAGGGGCTGCTATCAAAAATTGAAAATGTTGGGTTAAAGAACATCATGAAGTTCTACCACAATTGGAATCAAGCCATGGTCTGACAGTTCTATGCCACTCTTGAAGTGAACCATGAGAAAGAGACTATCTAGTGGATGACTGGGAGACGCAAATACTGAGCTTCTTTCGCTCAGTTTACAGATGTGGTCCAGCATGACTATGATGCATGCAAGCAGGGAGAGCTAATGGGCAATCTTCCCAAGGCCAACAAGAGGAGTGAAGTGGCCCAGTTCTATACAAATCTAAACTTCGAGTATGGCAAGTCCAAGTATCTGGCAATGGAACCAATGGTGCTAAACAAATTGCTTCGTTGTACCTTGCTGCCCAAGATAGGTAACACCGACGCTATCTGGGAGAAGTACTATGTGACCATTAGGAGCATTCTAGATGGTACCAAGGTGAATTGGATCGACTTCCTCGTTACAAAGTTGATGTGGTGCAAGCATGAGGTTAAGGGTTCCCTGTGTTGCTAGCCCTATATCATGGCGTTGGTAAAGCATTTGGTAGTCCTAGAGGGCATCGAGGGAGTTATGCACAAATCCTATAGTCCTCACTTCGATGGCCCGGCTTCTTCCACTAAGGACACACCTCATTCTCAGGCCCCTTTAGCCGAGGTAGGTGAGCCTTTTGCTCGAGGTGGTGCTCGTGATCATAGGAGGAATACAGATGCCGCTGTTTTAGGTTGGGTGCCTCTAGCTAGTTACTTCAAGCCATTCTTTGAGGGCATCTGTGCTCAGGTCCAAGTGACAGTAGCGTCAGTGGTGGGAAACTTTGACCAAAGGTTTGAGCATGAATGGAGATTCTTGTAGGAGAGCCTCATCAATCCGCTGCAGAACTCCATGAACACCTTAGCTACAAAGATGGATTCGCTTGCCACCAAAGAAAAGTTGCAGGTAGTCCATAGTGACATGGCGGCCAATGCTTAGAACATCGAGCAGATCAGACAGTCGTAGGTCAGCCTTGCCTCATACCTCCACCAGATCTTCCAACCGATGGCTCTAGGTATTTCCTTCATTGCTTGCTGCTCAAGTTATGTCTCTTATGTGTTTCATATTCTAAGTTCCTTATTACATTCTTCTAATTGAATCTAGACTTCCTTGCAGGTGTAGCTCCAGCATCCGATCTAGCATCATACTCTCAAGGATACGCTACGTCAGGCTTAGCTCCAACATGTATTAGTTCAGGTCCTGCTTCACCTTCCTGGATCCTATGATTTACTTTGTTCTAACTTAGAGAGCTTAATCCTAACATTTGTTTCTTATCGTTGTAGGCGTATCTCCAACTGTGCCTACCACTGCCACCTTTCCTCAGGCACACCAGCAAGCACCTCCACCACCGTATTCCTCGTAGTAGCCACCGCAACAGCAGCCTCCACCACCACAGCCGTGAAGCTCATCGTGGTCTTCTAGTCATTCCATTGTGATGGTTCAAAAACCTTACATCGGTTGTTTGCTCGTCGCCTCGCCACATCGAGCATGATACTTGTGTTGATACTTTTGCTACTTGAATGGTTGTGTGGTCATTCATCGGTGTGACCAAGTTGCTGTAGAGGTCGTGGTCGAACAGTTGAAAACTGGATGAACCCTTATGTCATGTTGGTGAACCATGTCTATGGACCTCTTCTGCTAGCGGTGATGTTGGTGGATAACTTTGCTTATGTGCATGCTCGTCTGCTTGTTCTATGATTGGGAGATAAGGCCTTGATACAGGGGAGATTCTGCTGAAACTTCAAGATGAGATAAGGGATAAAGGCTACCTTCAGAGATGAAAGATTGGGATCACTACTAGCTCTCGGTTATTCTACCATTGCAGTGCACTATGTGTAGGGTGATTACAAAAGACAACTCCATGCTTAGGTGATCCTATAAATCCGTCTCATGTCAGCATTCTCTAGGTCATCGCATTTTATTGTTTTTTTTCGAAAACTTCCTAGGTGCTTAGCATTTCTTTAGTTGTGGAGAAGGGCTAGAGTATCTAATTAGTCAAGGGTTAACTTTAACCTTTAGGGTTGGGTTCTAAGAAATAGAAGTCTAGATTTTATTTCCATTTTTCTAAGTACCATACACTACTCAATGGAGATTTAATAAACGGATTATACGCGCAAGTCAACCATTGCTCCGATACCCTGGCTCTGTCATGCCCCGATATCCATCCTGTTAGGAACCGATATCAACGCCAATGGGGGTTGTCAAAATAGGAACTTCGAGGCCCCCAGGAGCACACTAAACAACTCCTCTTCAGTATCAGGTTAAGTGGCACATAGTATTCCAATTATTATTCCAACATCAAACTAGTAGATGGAACTCAATTAATACAATTATATATAAGTTAACCAGACTTCCTATTACAAGTTTTACATCCCGCTCCATCCAGTGGCCACAGTCTCTACTCCACTAGGGTTCACTCTCATAGTCGTTGTATCAAGGAATCTGGAGTTAACTTGTTGCACGCTTGGAGTCATGCCCATTCCAAGTGCTACTATGTAGAGGTGGTTGAGCTATTGCTCAACACAGTCTACGACGTACCTACAAAACAACTTAATGGCTGCACCGTGAGTAAATTGCATACTCACAGGACTTAATTCTAACATATTGTATTTGGTGGATGCATAAGGTGATTATCAGGCGTTTGTGTGAGTGCGGAAAGCAATGATGTTCATTAAGAATATGTCATGCCATGCTCGACATATAAGTAAAGGTATTCATCATTATAACAAAGTGCTCATAGTCCATTGTTCATGCTACCATGGGTATAGAAAGAAAGAACAACTGAATAGTTCTGTCTCGAAGGACAATAGGCTTTCAAGACTCTATAGAGGTGTACAACTGTACCCACACGAAATTTGAGACTAACCACCATACCTATGCCTGGGTAAGGGTTGCCTCACACCTTCCAACCTTTCCCTAATCCAGGCCGAGTGTCATGCGAAAGGTTCGAGTGGTTGCCTAGTCAATGTCCCAGACATTCCCGACCAACGCCAACCCCCTTGCTAGTTTCATGGATAAACAGGTCACAACTAGTTACTTGGCTTGTTGACCCCATCCACGACATGTGGTATGTACGGGTGGTTACTCTGATTTACATATCCCAATACGCGGTCCTTACCGCTCCACGAGCTACGTCGTCTGAGATCCCACACTCATGATGACCTACCCCTCGTATGAGCAAGATATCCAAGTAATCCTCAAGATTATCCTATTAGGGATATTAGTCCTTAGCCAGATTAGTTAGGTAAGTCAAGTTGTACCCTCATTGGTTTTAGTAGTTAATTATCCAGGTGTAACATCCTACATGTGCGAGTATGAGTTCCCTTCTCATGCTTGACTTCTACCGTTGCCCAAGCAACTAAGAATTAAGCATTAGGCATTCCCATTCCCGTTGTTTAGATGAGAGGCTTCTACAAATTACTAAGCTACTCTAGGTGTAGCATAAGAGTGATCATTATCCAAGACTACATGGGATGCAGGACTCATAATGCAACTTGATACGTATCCAAAGTAGGGTTTATAATAGTGGGGTGCCTGCCTAATAGTGCTACTGATCATGATGACTTGCACACGATCCTGGCAAAGCGAGACATCCGAGCCTGAAAGGAGAGATTCCAAGGGTTGGAGACGATCGTGCGATAGATAAGGAAACTAGGAATTCTACTTAGGATTTAGACAGAGGCATCTACTGTGATGTGACCCTATTGCTGCTTTACTAGCTACGGGTGTGAACTAATGGTGGCGACCCTTTGAGTGAACTTACTATCTTACCTCACCCTCTCTGTGATAGTCGGAGACTCCACCCTACTGATGGACACTTCGCTTTACTGGGTGACGAGGTGGGTTATCTCTGGTTGGGCTCCATACTAATTGGTGGATGCTCCGTGGGAATCACGGAGACTCCAATGGGAACTGGGTGCTCTCAGGTATTCAAGTTATTGGTTCGATATAATTCATCATACACTCCACTGAGGTGACAGACGCTCCGATATTTTCACTCAGCGAGAGACTTAGACTGTTGGTGACTATACTTCAAGTTTGGCGGACACTCTGTCCTACTAATGGACACTCGTCAATTGGGCGATAGAACCTATGCTCTTGGGTTCTTAGGTGAGGGCTTGGGGATTCATATCAAGATCTTGGGTAATGGCATCCATGCAGGTGCTGGGTATTTCTATGGTAACTTAGGTGACTTAGCTAGGCTCAAGGTAGCTAGGTTAACTAGTGTAACTAGTGATTCCTTGACCAAGAGAATTCCTAGAGATAAAGAGAGATTGAGGGATAGCATACTTGATCCTTACTCTTGGGGTACTTTTCCATCAAGCGATCCTCATGATCCATCCATGCAAGAGAGAACGCTTAGATTAGGGTTGGAGGATTGATCTCAATTTAAGGAGAGGAGAATTTTAACATGTTTGGAGCTAAATTTTAACACGTAGTCAACATTAATTCAATCTTTGGAGCTAAATTTTAACTTGTTTGATTCAAAGACCTTATCAATACTTTTATTACACATGGAAATAAATAGTTTGTACTACAAAGTTTACATTAACAAAAAAAAATTAAGCAATTTCACACATATAAATTCACAAAGAACCTTACTTGATATAGTTGTTAACATTTCATGCAACATTTGAAACACTATATATGCAACATAACAATGTTGTAAATGAAACATGGAGTGCATACATGACATGATACTTGGTGATTATGCTTGATAATACTTATGATCAAGTTTTAACTGCTTTTTAACATCTGGGATGTTACAACAACTATATGGCACTGACAATGTTGGGACCAAAGGCTATCTCTAGCGCTATGCTAGCCGCAAGTATGGATTACAATCAACCCATCAAATTTGTTTCAGGGGGCATTATGGATCTGCAGTCCTACTTGGAGTCATCTTCCATCCATTGGAGAACACTTACCTCGGCGGAAGGCACTTTGATGTTGTCCCTTTTTGAGAACATAGTAGTGTGGCAAAGGATGAAACACTAGGGATACAAGGGTGGCCATGACCTGGGAAGGACCATCAAGGGGACATAACTGCGTCGAGGGACGACTATGTCACCGGTGCATGGGTTTGGGCACCGACCGTGTCGACAGATCCGTCGATACAGCCAACAAACCCGTGTCATCATCTAGAACGGCAACCTAGTCATCCTATTCGAGGGGGGAGTTCTTGGAATCCTCCTAATGCCAATGAGGTCATCAAATCTCGAAGGCGGCTAGAGGAGCAGTGTTGGTATTTCTTAATGCATACAGAAATAATCCGCAAGTGCACGGAATTACCATTGTAGCATTTCACCTAGAAGTATTTAGGATATCATATTTTCATGAGGAAAGGAGGTGTAAGAGTCTCTTAAGCTAGTTCACCTAATGATAACAAGAAGAATGATAGCTCAGGTAGCAAGGTTTTCTAAGGATAGAGATCATAAGTTACGATAGCTTTGCCACTATAGACTTGCTTTGGGCATGGGATAACACTAGGTCTCCCAAGCATTGCTGGTTGTTGGTATATTTTAACACACATAGAATAATCCATAAGTGCACGAATACCAATGTAGCACTTCACCAAAAAGTATTCTAGAATATCGAACTCAAGGAAACATGTGTGAGAATAACTGTCTAACTTAACTCGGTGTAGCAACAAGACTTAAGATAACAGGAGCGTAGGTGAGATCACTAAGGTCTTCTAGTTCTAACTTCGTAAGCAATGTCTTCTATTGTTCAATTCTAGGGATATTACTAAGGAAAACACAAGCAAAGTATGTTTCCTATAGTAACAAGGTCCTGCACGGCCTACAAACAGGAGGCGGACTACAAAGGATTCAACGAGGCTATAAGAGTCACCCTTGTGAGCTACCACCAATCTAGAATGTAGGGTACATCCATGAGTAACCAAGTGTAAACACCACGCTTACACTATGAATACTACTTTAACCTAGGAGCTACAAGGATTAAAGTACTCAAAAGAGTCACAAACCTGAAGAATAATATAAACAAGATGCTTACTTGAATCAAAAGTTGATTACCAGAGAAATCTTAGAAGCAAGCTCAAGAAGAACTTGATTTCGCCAGGGTATAAGCCGTAGAGACAGCACCGACGGGCTGGAACTCCTCCAAACTCTTCCCTCACACTCTATCTCTCTGTTTCTAATACAAGACTAGATCCTGACTTGGAGGACTAATCTTCTCTTGATTGCTAGCTCTGATCCTAATGGAGAGGATATGAATTGTAGCTTCTAGTTTCTAGGGTTTTAGGATCTACCTGGAGGAGTGGGTATAGGTAGGTCTATATAGGGGCCTTCAAGCATCCTACAACCTTGGATCAAACTGACTTAAAAGAACGACATAGATGTTATCCTTGAGGCGGTGGAGAACCAACGTAGCGAGGAGAGCATGACAGGGAGGGCCCACAGGCTAGCAGGCCTGCAGGTGTGGCCGACTAGACCCACATGTTATAGACACAGGCTATGCTTCGGTGGAGTACCCTCTAGAGTCTTCTAGAGTCTTCCCATGTCAGTACCGTCATGGATTAACGTGATTTCCTTTGACGAATAGGTCCCCCTTGATGGTTTTCTGATTAAATCTTGCTAAAAACACAGATTCACCAAAACTCATGGAAATTGTTAGTTTAAATCCCTAAGTCTATGTTAGTGATCTATTTTAGTCATTTATGCAAGGTATATTGATGGTTTATGATTAGTGTTAACTACCGTCAACAAACTCCCCCACACTTAGGCTTTTACTCGTCCTCGATAAAAGGATGGATTACTTAAGACATAACCTTAGGACAAGTCATCAACATAAAACTATTCCCAGTCATACATGCTCTATAGGATTCAAAGTGTCTACCATAAAACTTTGGGCGGTTGAAGAACGGAACAGCTTGAAAAAGATCACTATGTTCCTTCAGTCAAGTCAATTGGAGAAACATTTTAAGATTTGCGAAAACAAAACAAAGCTTACCTTCTCCTTTCTGTGGTACTCTCAAATCACTCAATATATGTGGTATTTTTGGATCCTTACTAAGGCATTAATGTTTTTGCCTTCTCTTTACCTACTTCTAAAAAGCTTACATGGACCTCAGGTAGGGATAAATATGTGAACATACTTGCATTGCATATATTGTAAAGTTAAAACAAGGATCCAAGGAGAAAAATGTCATACTCTAAGACCAAGATGTGCATGTGCGTGGATGTATATATATGGTGGCTAACCTAATTCTACTATACTTCTTGAAACATATCTCTCTTGTTGAAACCTTGAAACACTTTTGCAAAAAAACATGGGCTATCTTATTCATCTTTCTTTTCTTTTTTTAGGCGAGTATCAGGGTACCCATTGTTTTAAATATCTTGGACACTTGTCCATTTTTTTCAATACTCACTTTTTATTTTATGAATAACTTTTGCATAGCCCATGCCTCTTCTTCTGCAATTGAAACTTTTGAAGGGAGACATTTAAAAGAATTTTGAGCATTTATTTAGTGGAATCCTAACATATTTTTGTGTCTATTCCCAGCGTAGGAGTAGAACATTTTTGGGTGGATGGAAAACATGTTTTTTGCGTACTCCTAGTGTAGAAGCAGCAGATATATGTGGAGTGTACGTGATCTTGATCTTGAGAGCATGATAAATTTCTCAACAAGGGTCACAAGGTTTGACCAAACTCAATGTAGTAGCAAGTAATATATGTAGAATATTTTCCTAGTCTATTATATCATATATGGTTCTGGTAGGACATTGCTTATTACAAAGGAAAGGTGCAGCTATTCATTTTACTTTTTGAAATAAAATTCTCTATAAACAAGACATCAAGAATCAAGTTCTCATTATTCTACTATATCTCATTCCACTACAACTTAAGTAACATGGAGTCCCTAATAATAAGTTTCCAACAGTAGCAAGACTTCCAAGAAAAGTATTATGTGAATCTATCCTTTAAGTCACGACTAAAATAATCTTTCCTTAGGTTTTAAAGTTGTTTATTAAAGAATTTTCAATTCGGTTTGAAATAGAAAGCGAAACATGTGAGAATAGATCATATAGGACTCAAACCTGATCATGGACGAAGCGCGAGGTGAGGTGGAGCTAGGCAAGGCCGGCTGGCCCGCTCTCATGCCCATTCGGGTCCAACTTTGGAGAGCTCGGCTCTTGTTCTGTTGCTTTCTGAATTTCATGATTTTCATGATCGGATCTTGTTTCATTGTTGTAGTGTGCTTCCCCCACACTTGTTTCCTATTTACCTTTATGCACAACATGTGATGAAAAACACATATACAAAAGAATAGAGAGCAGATAATGGCAATCAAATTTTATTAATATCATAAGGCACTTTATTACAATCTGAGCTAAACAATGTAACACAAAATTTAACCAACCTAACAATTGAGCTAAGCAAACAACCTAAATAATCAACCTAAACATGCCTTATTGATGAACAATCTAACTCTCAATTCTTAAATTTGTCCTGATTGACAACATAGTGGTTTAAGATACTAAGCTCGTATTCTAGGTTCCTGTGATTGATGTGTTCCTTATCGATCCTATGTTGCAACACATGGATGTACTCGGTGAGGGTTTTGATCTTGTCATTTACAAGTGTGACGATCATCCGTTGATGCCTCTCCTCATTCTCTTGGGCAGTGGGTGGCGCCCTCTTCTTCTTCTCCTTCGGTGGCATGATCTTAACTTGCTAAGGCACAGCACGAACACCATCTATGGCCACACGTGGCTTGACCGACTTCTACTTCGCACAGGTGACATCTCTAAACTTGTTGGTCTTCACCCTGGTTAGCATCTCATTTGGCTTGGGTAGAAGGAGCTTGATCTCCTTTGGCACCTTGATCTTTAGTGCCTCCAGCTGGCGTGGCTTATCTTGAAGAAGTAGATGCATCGGCGGCGGAGCAATAGCCGGACGATGGATGGCTTGGTCGAAGTAGGACTGGCTAGGGACGGGAGCTACTTCTTGCGACAGGACAACGCTCAGCGCTAGAGCGTTGGGCTTCTTGTTCAGATCAACTCCGTAGGGGACAATTTCTCTACCGGCCATTGGAACTTGGGAGGAGGAGAGCTTAGTAGCTACTGGAGATGAGAGGCTTTTTGGAATGGCTATGGAGGCAGGCAAGGGCTTGTTTATACAGGGGGGAAAACTTGTAGCAGGGGTCATGATCTATCCATTAGGACTCTCATAATGAGGGAAAACCAAATGGCTTGGAAAATTGGATATTCTCACAAGAATACTCTGGAAGGTTCGCAAGCCCATCAAGCGGTGGTGAGGAGACAGATAGGTGGGCCGGTCGGCCTATAGGTGGGGCCGGTCGGCCCCATAGGATGCCACATCTTTGAGAATTTTTACACGATGGTTTCTCATGTTTATCTAGTTTCAAAGAATATACTACCGCGCTATGAATCATGAGGAGGAGGGCAGAGGTGTAAATCTATGGCAAAATAATAAAATCTACCTCATCCAAATCCTCAGGTGGTTTTTTAGGTTCTAGAAAGATCTTGAGACGATGACCATTTACCTTGAATAATGTACCTTTGTCATTTTGAAGTGTTACCGCTCCATGTGATGAAGTGCTTTCCCATTTGCTTTGAAGTTTTCCATGCCCAAATAATTTAACCCTAGAATTAAAAAGTAGTACCATGTCTCCTTGGGCGAATTCCTTCTTCTTGATCCTCTTATCGTGCCATCTCTTTGTTCTCTCCTTGTATATCTTGGCATTGTGATATGCTTTTTCACGCCATTCATCAAGCTTAGAGAGTTGCATCTTCCTCCTGGTTCCTGCAGCTTCCAAGTCTATATTCCATCATTTGATGGCCTAGTGAGCCTTGAATTCTAGCTCAACAGGTAGATGATAGGTCTTCTCATAGATGAGTTGGTATGGTGACCTCCCAAGTGGTGTTTTACAGGCTATTGTATAAGCCCATAATGCATCGGGTAGTCTATCCTTCCATGCAGTCCCCATGTCGTTCATCATCTTTTGCAGAATATTCTTGATTTGTTTGTTCGATGTTTTTGCTTGGCCACTTGTTTGAGGGTGATATGGAGTAGCGATGTTGTGGCAAATACCATGTTTTGACAAGTATTTGTGAAAGTTCTTGTCAATGAAGTGAAGCCTCCATCACTTATCACCATTCTTGAAACTCTAAAACATGGAAATATTATTTCTTCAAACATCTTCTTGGAGTTCTTTGCATCAGTAGCTCTACATGGCATAGCTTCAACCCACTTGGAGACATAGTCAACTGCCACCAAGATGTACTCACAATTTTTTGACTTTGGAA
Source organism: Miscanthus lutarioriparius (assembly GCA_904845875.1). Taxonomy (NCBI): domain Eukaryota; kingdom Viridiplantae; phylum Streptophyta; class Magnoliopsida; order Poales; family Poaceae; genus Miscanthus; species Miscanthus lutarioriparius. Next base: position 29,999,921 of record CAJGYO010000015.1, read on the forward strand.
ACATTCCCATGTAGTCAATTCCCCAGACATCAAAGAGTTCGATCTGGAGGTTGTTGGTGAGTGGCATGACATCTCTTGAATTGATGTTCCCATGCCTCTAACATGATCCACATCTTCGGATGAAGTCCCTCGTGTCTTCAGACATGGTTGGCCAAAAGAATCCACTTTGCCAGATCTTTGAATGAGTGCAGAATGCACCATAATGCCCTCCATATGGTGATGAGTGGCATCGTTCTATGATTTTGATGCCTTCTTCTACCAGTACACACCTCCTGAGTAGGCCATCAGAGTAGACTCTGAAGAGGTATAGCTCATCCATATGTGGAGACGACTTTCATAGATGAGCTTCCTTTTGTTCTCCCCTGGTGGTACTTAACCTACAACCTTAAAGTTGACAATATTCACGTACTAGGGGTCAGATTTTATAATCTTGAAGAGCATGTCGTCCCATAGAGAATCATTGATGGGTAGTTCCTATGGATTTTCAAATTGCATTCTGGACAAGTGATCGGCAGCACAATTTTCTACTCCCTTTTTATCATTTATTTCTAAGTCAAATTCTTGGAGTAGCAAAATCCATCTTATAAGTCTAGGTTAGCATCTTTCTTAGTGAGAAGATATTTCAAAGCAGCATGATCAGTATAAACAATCACCTTAGCTCCTACTCAGTAAGATCTAAATTTGTCAATAGCAAAAACAACAGCCAAGAGTTCTTTTTCAGTTGTTGCATAATTAAGTTGAGGTCCTATCAAAGTTTTGCTAGCATAAGAAATTGCATGATGCTTCTTATCTTTTGTTTGACCCAAAACTGCCCCCACAGCATAATCACTAGCATCACACATGATTTCAAAAGGTAGCGACCAATCAGGGGTTGAATGATTGGTGTTGAGATGAGTGCTTTCTTAAGAATTTCAAAAGATTTTAAGCATGCATCATCAAATTCATAGGGAACATCCTTGGCCAAAAGATTTGTTAATGGTCTAGCAATATATGAAAAATCTTTTATGAAACGGTGGTAAAACCCCGCATGACCAAAAAAACTGTGGATCCCTCTAATATTTACGAGAGGAGGTAACTGTTCAATTGCTTCAATTTTAGCTCTATCTACCTCAATCTCTCATTCGGACACCAAGTGTCCAAGCACTATGCCTTCTCTAACCATGAAATGACATTTTTGCCAATTAAGGACTAAGTGTTTTTCTTCACATCTTTGCAAAACCTTGTCTACATATTCAAGACAATCATCAAAAGTTTTTCCATAAATAAAAAAGTGATCCATAAAAACTTCCATGATTTCTTCAATCATATTAGAAAATATAGACATCATGCATCTTTGAAAAGAAGCTAGAGCATTACATAGTCCAAAAGACATTCTATGGTAAGCATAAGTTCTATATGGATATGTAAAGGTAGTTTTGCTTTGGTTATTAGGATGGATCGGTATCTGATGATAACCTGAATACCCATCAAGGAAACAGAAGAAAGAGTGATTTGCCACTCGCTCCAACATTTCATCAATGAAGAGCAATAGAAAATGATCTTTCTTTGTTGCCTTGTTAAGTTTTCGATACTCAATACACATCCGCCATCTTGTGATGTTTCTTTAGGGGATTAATTCATTCTTTTCATTTTTAACAACAGTCATACCTCTCTTTTAGGCACAACTTGAATAGGGCTTACCCACTCACTGTATACGATAGGATAGATGATCCTGACGTGTAGGAGTTTCAAGACTTCTTTTATAACAACCTCTCTCATCGCATTATTAAGCCTACGTTGTGGCTCCCTAGAAGGTATAGAATCTAGTTCTATAGGGATGCGATGGGTGCAAAGAGCAGGGATAATTCCCTTAAGGTCTTGGAGCGAGTAGCCAAAAGAAGAATAATGCTTTTTAAGACAGTTATCAAGTGGAGGGTTTCCTCCTGAGAGAGTTTATCACTTATGATCATAGGAGTTTCCTGATCATTATTGAGAAAAGCATATCTAAGACCAGAAGGCAGGGGTTTAAGCTCAATGGAGGGCTTAGGTGGTTCCAGCAATTGATCTAAAGGTTCAGGTTCTATGGAACTTTCATCTTCCTCCTCGATGAAGAATTGGGCATCATCTTCAAGGTTGGGTTCGATCAAGTCATTAAGAGATGCAACCTTAACCCTGTCCATTATGTCTTGCTCGGGAATTGGCTCAGTCTCAGCATTTAGAGAATGAGTAATGGGTATAGAAAGTTTAAAGTTTTCCCGAGGCTTATTTTCAACTTCCCTATTTGTCCTTCTTGGATAAGTCTTTCAACTAGTTGTCCTATCAACAGGTCAAACTCCATGATATCAAAGATATAAAAGCTCAAATGAACCATGGTTCCTTTTACCTAGATAGTGAGGACATAAAGTATCCTTAAACTTAGGAGAATGTGTCCTGAAAGACTTTTCAACAACTTTGTTGTTGGTGTTAATGGCATGTGTTTCAATAAATCATGAGCAAAAGATGCAGACATGATATTAACACCCACAACCAAATTATAAAGGGCATCGAAAGGAGGTTTGTTAATTTAGCAAAGAATAGAGATAGAAGGTGAATCTAGATGAATCACATCAGAGGAAAGTTCTGATTCTTGTAACCATTCATTGCTTATAATAGACACTAACTCTTTCATAGTGTTTTTAAGGAAAGCTTCCTCAGAAGGGTCAAGAATTTCTTCATGGGATGATGACTTCCTAGGCTTCTGGGGTCTCCTCATAGTATGATAATTTGAGGTATTTCCATATTCAGCAAAAAGTTCATCCTCAAATTCAAGCACAAAATCTAAAATTGGAGTTTCCTCCTTTTTCAGTGGTTTAGGATTTGGGATAGCTGGAGTTAGTGATGGGTTTGACAAAGATTTTGGTTCAGCTATCTAGGATTCCTTCTCTAGTAGCTTCGCTTCTACTTCTTCAGGGGTGCTCTCTAAGACTTTAGTAAGAATGTTTCTCCCTGATTTGGCGAAGACATGCAAGAACGATCCTCCTAAAGCTATATCAAGATACTTTGAAGTTTCCCTATCAAGACACATTTAGAAGTGTTGAAGAAAAATGGGATCTTGAATGGCAAGGTCAGGTCCAGTATTAATGAGAGCATTAAAGCGATCCCATGACATGCCTAGAGATTCTTTTTCTTTTTTAAAAGTTAGAACCTCTGAACGAAGGCTGACTACTCTAGAGATGGGAAAGAAATGCAAGCAAAAGCTAGAACAAAAAGCTTCCCAATCTCCTTGTCTACTCCCTATGGTTTGCTTGTACCAACGTTTAGCTCTTTCGTTCAAAGAGAAAGGAAAAAGCTTCCATCGTAAGGTTTCATCTGACATGCCTGCAATGCGTAGGCATGCATAGGTTTGCTCAAACTCATTTAGGTGGGAGTATGAATTATCATCATCTTCACCCAAAAAAGATTGATCCTAGACCATGTTGATTAAACATGGGCGCAGCTCATAACCAGGTGTTAGGATAGGCTTTGAAGATTCTGGTGGTTCTAGGCGTGCGCTCGTAGGTGCAGCGTATTGATGGATAGGAGTGGATTCTAAATCCATAGAAAAGAATAAAAGATAAAAGAATAATGATACAAGATTAAGCTAGGTTCAATGTTAACTCAGCAACCGTTTCCTGGGCAACGGCGCCAGAAATGCTTGTTGGTATATTTTAACATACATAGAATAATCCGCAAGCGCACGGATATCGATGTAGTACTTCACCGGAAAGTGTTACAGATTATGGAACTCAAGGAAACGTGTGTGAGAATAACTAAGTCTAACTTAACCCGGAGTAGCAACAAGACTTAAGATAACAAGAGCGTAAGGGAGATCACTAAGGTCTTCTACTTCTAACTTTAGTAAGCTATGTCTTCTATTGTTCAATTCTAGGGATATACTAAGGAAAACACAGGCAAAGTATGTTTCCTATACTAACAAGGTCCTTCTTGGCCTACAAACGGGAGGCGGACTACAAATGATTCAATGAGGCTATAAGAGTCACCCTCATGAGCTACCACCGATCTAGAATGTAGGGTACATCCATGAGTAATCGAGTGTAAGCACCACGCTTAGACTACGAATACTATTTTAACCTAGGAGCTACAAGGATTGAAGTACTCAAAAGAGTCACAAACCTAAAGAACAACATAAACAAGATGCTTAGTTGAATCAGAAGTTGATTACCGGACAAATCTTAGAACTTGATTTTGCTAGGGTACTAGCCATAGAGAGAGCACCAACAGGTTGGAACTCCTCTAAACTCTTCCCTCACACTCTATCTCTCTATTTCTAATACAAGACTAGATCCTGACTCGGAGGACTAATCTTCTCTTGATTGCTAGCTCTGATCCTGATGGAGATGATATGAATTGTAGCTTCTGGTTTCTAGGGTTTTCGGATCTGCCTGGAGGAGGGGGTATAGGCAGGTACATATAGGGGCCTTCAAGCATCCTGGACACTCGGATCAAACCAACTTAAAAGAACAACGTAGATATGATCCTTGAGGCAGTGGAGAATCGACGTAGTGAGGAGAGCATAACAGGGAGGGCCCATAGTTCGGCCGGCCTACAGGTGTGGCCCCACATGTCAAAGGCATAGGCTATGTTTCGGTGGAATACCCTCTGGAGTCTTCTAGAGTCTTCCCATGTAAGTACCATTGTGGATTAACATGATTTTCTTTGACAAATAGGTCTCCCTTGATGGTTTTCTGATTAAATCCTACTGAAAACATAGATTCATCAAAACTCATGGAAATTGCCAGTTTAAACCCCTAAGTCTATGTTGGTGATCCATTTTAGTCATTTATGTCAGGCATATTGACCTTTTATGACTAGTGTTAACTACCATCAACACTGGCCTATGGCTCTACGCCACACTCGATGTGGGGGATTACATGGGATGGATAGGGATGTCACCACCTACCACCTACCCCTGAACCATGGAGTATGAGGCAAACTAAGGTAGCCTCTAGCCTAGACACTTTGTCTATGCTATCGACTACTACTCTAGCATCGATCAGGGTTATCCATCTTTATCAGGGCCCTTTATTGGAGTATTCATCACATGGACGAACGATGAACCCGTAAGTAAATAATGAACAAGACTAACTTAAAGTAGACCTCACCACCGAAGATAAACATGAACCATATACTCCAAGTAGTATTCAAATCATAAAGGTACAAGTGGAGAGGAGTCGATGACTCTCGGCATTCTTTTCACTAAGTGTACAAGGTGCCCTTAGTACACAAGAGGAGGTAGCCAACAACTCTGGTACTTCTTCACTCATACTCACTCACTCTCTACACTAGGACTAGCTAAAGAGCTAAGATAGAAATGGAGCTCTTCTCTTCTTATCACATTGTGTCTCTATTGTGTTTGATTATTCCTTGATGTGTTCTTAAATGAGGAGGGGAGACTCCTTTTATAGGTGGAGAGGATGGGATGTTCCATGGAATATGCTTTGATCCCCTCATTAATGCACCAAACCGACCTCAAACCCGCCATCTAGGTGCATTGAACCTAGCCGACACCCTGACAACCGACGTTGGCAAGGCGGTGAGAGGTAGCCCACCAAAGATGGGCCTGAGACATGACCGTAGGGTTATGGGTGCACCAGGGGTGTGGCCGCTCACTAGAGGTGCTATCTTGGCCCAATTTTTGTTGTGTAGGCCTCTAGGACTGCATGGGCCACTCCTACAAAGTTTGGCCTTATTTGGAGCATGTTTGTTTTGGGTTTTGAGCCTTTTTCTCCATGTGACAGGGCCCTAATTTGCCTAGTAAGTGGGCCTTCTCCCGCTGGGCTCATGTCGGGTGATGTTACGCCTTGTCCTATTGCGTATTTGGGTGCATTTTCCTTGTTATTTCGACATGTCCTCCTGTGAATGGTAAAACACCAAAACTTGTGAAAATCATTAGTTCTAAAGCCCTATGTCTAAGATTGGTGTTTGTTTGGATGGATTTTGTATAAGTGTTGGTGGCTAAAAGTGTGAGACAAGTACCACCAACAAGCAGTCAGGCCAAGAGGAACTTAGATGAGCTTATCAGGCGGTACATGGATTTGAAGACTAACAATCCCGGTGACTACATGAACTACTCCCTCATGAACAAAGCACATGAGGAGTTGGTCCCAATGCTGCAAGAGATGTTCGCTCAGTTGTCAGAACCACTCGAGCTCCCAAAGTGGCATTTGGAGGTGGTGACCAAGCTAAAGGAAATACTCTTAGACGACGGGTCTGCCTCATCACCATACGCCGTGTTGCTAGCGGAGTTGTTGGTCGGCCCTAATCTAGGGAGTTCAGGTGGTCGTGGACAATTGACTACCCAAGGCAAGATGAACTGGTACTGTTCTTGCTGAGGCTACCGTAGCGGCTCCCGCCCATGCAGTCGTTCATGGAGGATTAGGTGAAGCTAAAGCTGTCCAAGTCCGCCGAGAGGTTTGATGTGGCATGGGAAGCAGAACTAGGACGGGTATGGCTGCATCCATGGATGTCCATCATCAGGCAGCAATTCTTCGAGTCGCTGGTACACATGGTGCTAAAATCCCTCAATATCCATGCTTGTGTGGTGTATGATAGTTATAGGTTTGAATGATGAAATGAAAAACTAGCATGCATAGGTTATCTAGTGATTTCATTTCCAAGTGGTATCGAGCTAACCATGGTGCTAAGGATGGTATATTGGTGCACTCCGATTGGTATCACGCTTCAAAGGTCCATCTTTTATACCTTAGCATCATTTGGTAGATATTGTCTCCTATATTTCTTATTTAAGCATATGTGCAAGCTACAATCCAAACTCTTAGCACATATGTAGGGGGAGAAATTGCTACCATATGGGATTCATGAAACTTTTCCATATCCTTTTACACATGGTAAATATGCTTGGGCAAGCAACATGGATTCAATTAAATTTTAATTCATATCATTGTGTAAGGGCTATCATCAATTACCAAAAAGGGGGAGATTGAAAGCTCTAGTTTGGTTTTGGTGAATTGATGAAACCCTAAGTGCTAACCTAGTTTATCAAGTGATCATGAGATAGGTAGCATATTCCAAGTGGTGAAGCAAATGAATATCATGACATGATGATGGTGATGCCATGGTGATGATCAAATGCTTGGACTTGAAAAGAAGAAAGAGAAAAACAAAAGGCTCAAGGCAAAGGTATAAATGGTATGAGCCATTTTGTTTTGGTGATCGAGACACTTAGTGAGTGTGATCACATTTAGGATCGATAGCCATACTATTAAGAGGGGTGAAACTCATATCGAAATGCGGTTATCAAAGTGCCACTAGATGCTCTAATTCATTGCATATGCATTTAGGATCTAGTGGAGTGCTAACACCCTTGAAAATGTTTGTGAAAATATGCTAACACATGTGCACAAGGTGATACACTTGGTGGTTGGCACATTTGAGCAAGGGTTAGAAACTTCACCGGTGGAGTGTCCGCCCATAGAGTGCAGACAGTCCGACGATGCCACCGACGCTCTCTACAGAAAAGACTGAGTTCACTGTAAGTGACCGTACGCTGGTCTCGGTTGGATTGGCACGTTCGGTCAGTGGTAGCAGTGAGCGTGCGGTTTTGGTCTCATGACCGGACGCTGGCACGAGAAATGACTGGACGCTCAGGGCCTGAGTCTGGTCAGTATGACGTATGATGACATATGCAGCGCACAGCGAAGACGTCGAGTGACCGGATGCTGGGTGAGTCCGGTCGAGCGTCCGGTCATGATTTTTTGCTTCTGGTACCTTACTAGAAATGATCGGACGCTGGTGTTGGTGCGTCCGGTCACTTCGATGTAGCGTGTTCGGTCACAACTTAAATGTACTGATTACCATTGAGATCGGACGATCAGCGTTTGAAGCAGGGGACACATGGCACACATAGCGTGACCGAACGCTGGGGTCCAGCGTCCGGTCGATCTGACCTGCACGTCCGGTCGCCCCATGTTCAGTGCAGTGAGGAGCTCAATGGCTCTATTCATGGGGGCTCTCTATTTAAGCCCCATGGCCGGCTCAAGCTCACTCTCTTGGCCATTTGCATTGACATAGCAACCTTGTGAGCTTAGCCAAAGCCCTCCCACTCATCTCCATCATTGATTCATCATCTTTGTGAGATTGAGAGTGAATCCAAGTGCATTGCTTGAGTGTTTACATCTAGAGGCACTTGGTGTTCATGTTTCACTGTGGGATTCACTTGTTACTCTTGGTGGTTGCCACCACCTAGACGGCTTGGAGCAGCAAGGATCGTCGAGCGAAGGTTGGTGATTGTCTCCGGCTCCGATCGTGGTGATTGTGAGGGGTTCTTGACCTTTCCCCGGCGAAGAGCCAAAAGGTACTCTAGTGAATTGCTCGTGGCTTGTGTGATCCTCATCTTGTGTTGGTTGTGCGGCACCCTATTGAGGGTTTGGCGTGTGATGCCAATTAGCACGTGAACCTCCAAGTGAGTGAATCACCACAACGAGGACTAGCTTGCCGGCAAGCAAGTGAACCTCGGTAAAAAATCATTGTGTCATCATTTGATTCTGAGGTGATTGGTCTTCATTGGCATTCATTCTTGTGATTGATTGGTTCACTCCTCGACTCGGTGGTATATCCATCTTGCTCACTCTCTTTACATTACCGCAAACTAGTTATCAAGCTCTTTAGTGTACCTAGTTGTGAGAGCTTGTTAGTTTGGTTAGTGTGGCTCTTTAGTTAGCCTTTGAGAGCATACTAACTTAGTATAGTGGCATAGCCTTTGTGTGGTTAGAAACTATAGAAACTAGAATTGTGGTAGGTGGCTTGCATTTTTAGTAGGCTAGCGTAACACTTGTTTCGCCTCATAATTGTCTAACCGGTTTGCTAAGTGTTGTTGTAGAAATTTTTAATAGGTTATTCACCCCCCTCTAGCCATTAGGACCTTTCAACTGCGTGAAAGCTCCAACGGTCATAGGATCCCTTTTCTAGGGTTGTCCCCTATGTTGTCTCCACGTGACCCATTCTTATCACCTTCCACACTCCGTCCTCCCATGGTGGCGGCGCCCAGCCAAAACACGGTTTCCCTCCCCTTTCCCTTACCACCGCAAGCAGTCGGCGGTGACTACTCACAGTTGGCATGTTGGCATTGCCATCGACAATCGTGTAACACTTGAGGTGGTTGTCACCAGTTAAGCAGTGGGTTTGAGCTCAAACAAGACAGGTTAAGTGGTAATCAAGAGCTCTAGTTTAAGATTTTTGAAGTGATGATGAAGGTGTCAAGGTCAAATCTATGAAAATGAGTCCCAACTTGAACTTAGACAACACACCTTTGCTTACATGTGGACCCTTGTTAAGATTATGCATGAGTAATGTTAAACATGCTTATTTCATGTACATTACATCAGCATGCATCCATAGTGAACTTTGGAAAAGTTTCATGAAGTTTGGAATCAAGAAGTCACTTGAAATGATAAGTTATAACCTTTCTTGAATTCTTCATCAGGTGAATGGGAACATGGGATGTCAACCAAACCTTGCTACCTTTCCCAAATAATTCTAATTGAACTCTACAACAAAATTCATGAATGGTTCATGTTGAGCAAATGCCAAGAAAAGGCCTCAATCAGTCGAAAACCCTAATTCCAAGGTTTATCATGATACCACTTTGCCCATGGTTAAATAATAGTTTGGAAACAAGTTATGAAGTTTGACCTTTAAGCAAAGTCTAAGCCAAAGTGGAGGGCTGCAAACTTTGTTCTTGGACCAAGAGCTAAATCAATTTGTAAACAAGTCAAATAGGTGCTCGAATATCAAATCTGTGGCCATTTTTAGACTTAGAAATATTGTAAGCCCAGGATTAGTAGCAATTCGGTTGGCATGTTGCGTTCTCATGATTTCATTAAGCGACTTGACTTGATCCTAAAAGAAGAAGTTAGAGATAATTCATTGGAGAAGAGATCAGAGAAGTTTGGCCTCGTTTTGATTATCAAGTTTGAGTTTCCTTAATCGTTGTCATTGCATTGACACTATCACTTTGGAGCTTAATTACCTACTAATTCATAGCTCTAATGGCCTTGCACCCTAAATACAAGTGATAGAGCAGCCCGAGTGGAGCAACTTTGCACTTCCGTGCCCGCCAGATGTTCGACATATTGTCCACGCGTCCTCCATACGCCGGCCACGCCCCCACCATGCCAATGCATGCACTGGATCCTCCTCGCTTGAGGTGTGGACGCTGAACCCCTATCCCCGTGACCTTGGCTCCTAGGCATTCGCCCTGACCTCTTTGCTCGTCCCTGCCCTCGCTCTAGTGCCCCAGAGCACGCGTCCGACATGACCACATAGCCATGGCCGGTGAGCAGAGCTCCCGCCGCTGTGTCTCCTTGTCTCCGTGCCTCCTTATGCCTAGTAGCCACCACCACCGTCGCTGTGTCATGCTACACGCGGAGTGACCCCGCTCTGGTCCCGCTCCGCCGCTGGGGCACCCTGTCGTCGTCTCGCTCCGCTGCCGAGCCACGGGCTTGCGTGGCTAGGCTGCTCTCGGCCGCCTTCCGCCGCTCCATGGCCACCCACGGGTGCGGGCAGGCACATTGGTGCTCGTGCTTCCCTTTCCACCGCTACCGACTCCTGCTGGCCAAGGTCGGCCGGCCCCGAGCCGATCCCGTGCTTTGCTCTACTCGATCCAAGGAAGAAGAAGGGTGAACATGCAAATAGAAACTCTTCTCTTGGTCCTGATGCAATAGCGCTAGAGAGAAGGATTTTTCAAATCTGGGCTTATTTGATTCCTAGAAAGTTCAGGGTTCTTGATGCAAAAGTGTTTTTCCTTTTATTTTGCTTATATGCATCAAAATTGGCTGAATCTTGTTTAATTCATAGTAATTCACAGAAAATCATAAAATAGCAAATGAATATGTTTTGGAATCCTTTTGAGTAGATATATGCAGTAGTTCCATAATATCATATGTTTTAGTAGAAAGTTTTTACTGCACATATTATCTTTGTAAATTAGGGTTTTCTAGGAATGAATTCATATCTATAGTTGTGGTGCTCCAAATGAATTGAAATTTTTATGGTAGGCTGCTGATGCTATATGTGTGTTGTGGTAAAACGTTCAGGTTCATTGGATACAATATGATTGAGTTATTGATTTAACTTGCTTAGTGCTTGATAAATGGTTTTAAATAATTTATAATTAAAATAAAGATGCAAAAATGGAAAATGTTGTTCTATTACCTCAGTATGATGTTGTTATGTCATGTTGATACATAATATGGCTATGTGTTTATAGAAAATATTGATTTATAGATTTATGTTGCTCTCACATGCCTAATTTCAATTAAAACTTGATTTGGTTGTAATAATTAATATATAAAACCTAAGCATGTAAGATTTGCATAGTAATCATGTTTTGTCATCACTTATCACCTGTAAAAATCTCAGCTCCAAACTAGATGGTTGCCACATCACCTAAAAATCAATATATAGCTTTATATATATAAATAGGGAGTGAAAGTTGCTAGTAGATGCATGTAGTTAAGTCATATGATGCTCCCTTGCTTACACTAAGTTGAATGTTGCTGAGCTATAATAAATAATGGTTTAAAGCTAGTTCAATGTCTTATGTGCTTGCTCTCTTGTTAATATAATAACTAGTGAGTATGTTGCTTATGCATATTTCTAGTCCTTGCTTTAGCTCTTGTGTGAATGTGTGCTATGTGTATGCTAGTACATGTTTGGGTGTTGATGAGACCAGCCCCTAAATCATCTAGAGGGCAGGTTGCTCTTATTTGCATGTTGCTCATGTTTATTACTTGGTAAACGAAGGTCCAGTGAATTGTTTGAAAGATGAACATTGCTATGTGGCATCCATGTTAGAGAAGTGTTAATGTGTTTTTATGTGGCTGTGACTAATGTTAGTTTTCTATGTTAATAAATCCATGTAATTTGTCATACATGTATAATCTTGTTAAAGAACTAGATGAAGAACCTATCTTCTAGTCTGGTCATACTATGAATCTCATAATTGATGGCTTAATTCTGCTAGATTGGCTGTTTTATCTCTATTCTAATCAAACATAGTATGCATTCGAAGACATGTTTCAATCTTGAATAAACTCACTAGTTAATGAGATCTAATCTAATGACACCACTATAGCTGCATCGACCCGGTCGAACCTCACTAGTAAGACTTCGGATTAGAGATTATCGATTAGTGGCTTTGTTCATGATCGAGATATGTACTCTGTTTGTTTGCTATGCATGCATCGGCTATTTTAGCCGATTCGCCTGTGCCTTCACACATATAGCATGTTTTTCATAAACCTGACAATACATAGATGGTTTTATGGATTCTTTGGCTTTAGTTTGTTATCATTATCATAGTTGTATCGATCCGATCAAACCTCACTGTTGATGGTAACAGATTAGATTCAGAGTATTTGTAGATTCATTTATATTAGACAGTCGATTTGTTCTCATGTTATATCTTTTCTCGTTAAACTCATCGGCTCAATGCTTTACACTAGTTATATTCATCTAGCTGATGATGTTACTTATATCTAGATGCATTGTACTTATTATCATAAATAAATCATGACCCATGAGCATCGCAGTCCTTAACAGTCGATTTCTCTTCATATCAGCTATCTAGTTGATTCCCCTGTTTGGCTGCTCTCGAAGCAGCATACTTGGAACTATCTGGGCAACATCGGCATGTTCTACCCTAAACTACTGATAAAACTTTCTCTCTTTATCAATTGCAGGTCAAATTGACTGGCACGCTTTTAGGATTTTAGAATCGACTGGTCTTGTGTTGAAGCCAAGCAGATCTCCGGTTTGACTCTGCTCAGATCGTCTGGCTTGTAGTGTGTCAGGCGCATCGCCACATTTTTGGACCGACACTCGCATTCATTCATGAGTCAAACATTTGCATCTGAGCATAACTAGAAGATAAAAGTGGTAGACAAGGGTGGTTATTGCATAAGTTCAGCTAGGGCTAATATAGCTTCCAACCAGATAGTTCGAAATGTACTCATGTCAATAGGAGGAAGGGAGTTTACTATGGATCTTATAGTGTTACCAGGTTTGGGAATAGATGTGATCTTCGGTATGAAATGGATGAGTGGTCATGGAGTCATTATTGATACCGTAAATAGAACTGTTGAGTTGAGGGAACCAAAGGGGGATGGTACTTTTATAGTGCCACTTCCCAGGAGTTTTGACCTTCACAACTTATCTTGTGCTATCTAGACCACAACTCTCTTTGATATTCCAGTGGTATATGATTTTCTAGATGTATTTCCTGATGAGTTACCTGGTTTACCACCAGATAGAGATGTGGAATTTAAAATTGAGCTAGTGCCTGGTACAACACCCATCTCTAGGAGACCCTATAGGATGCCACCAAATGAGCTAGCCAAACTTAAGATTTAGTTACAAGACCTTTTAGACAAAGGTCTTATTCGACCTAGTTCATCCCCATAGGGTTGTCCGGCTATGTTTGTAAAGAAAAAAGACAAGTCACTATGGATGTGTGTGGATTATAGACCACTCAATGCCATAACTATTAAGAACAAGTAACCTTTGCCATGCATCGATATCCTATTTGATCAGCTGGCAAGGGCAAAGGAGTTCTCCAAGATTGATTTGAGATCGGGTTATCATCAAATTAAAATTAGACTACAGGATGTATCTAAAACAGCTTTCTCAACCAAATATGGCTTGTAGAGAACATAAGTTGTATGCCAAGTTTAGCAAATGTGAATTTTGGTTATAGAAAGTGCCTTTTCTAGGTCATGTGTTGTCAGAAGATGGAATCTCTGTAGATCCAAGTAAGGTACAAGGAGTCTTGGATTGGAAGGCCCTGACTTCAATCACTGAAGTTCGAAGTTTTCTTGGCTTAGCAGGTTACTATCATAGCTTTATCCTACATTTTTCCAAGATAGCTAAGCCAATGACAAGGTTACTATAGAAGGATGAGAAATTTGTTTGGACTCTAGAGTGTGAAGCTGCTTTTCACACTCTATGGACTTTGCTAACCACCGCTCCTATTTTAGCACAACCCGATATAGAGAAACCTTTTGATGTGTTTTGTGATGCATCCGATACAGGTTTGGGATGTGTTCTTATGCAGGAAGGTCAAGTCATTGCTTATGCCTCATGTCAACTGAAGAAGCATGAATGGGGGCACTATTTGCTTAGGAATGTGTGCCATATCTATACAGATCACAAGAGCCTCAAATATATTTTTAGTCAACCTGCATTAAACATGAGACAGAGAAGATGGCTAGAGTTGCTCAATGATTATAACTTAGAAGTGCATTATCATCCTGGTAAGGCGAATGTGGTTGCAGATGCCTTAAGCCAGAAGTCTCATTGTAATTTCTTAGACTCACTCTTGGAAGATGGATTTAATCTCTTGTACATATCACTATCAGTTGCTCGCTTCAGCGCAAGGTCATTGAGAGTCAGAAGACTGATGTGGGTGTGTTTCACATCAAAAGAAAGATGAAGGAAAAATACACCAAGCATTTTAGACTAGATGAGAGGGGTGTGCTATGGTTTAAAGATCAACTTGTAGTGTCGAAGGATCGAGAACTTAGAAACCAACTTCTAGATGAAGCTCACTCTTCCAGACTGTTTATCCATCCTAGTAGTGGTAAAATGTATCAAGACTTAAAGACATGTTTTTGGTGGACAAAAATGAAGAAAGAAATCATAGCATATGTTGCTAGGTGTGATACCTATAGTAGAGTTAAGGTAGATCATTTGAAACCTGTTGGACTACTTCAACCTTTGCCTGTTAGAGGTTGGAAGTGGGAGGAAATCAGCATGGATTTTATTGTTGGGCTTCCACGCACTCAAAGGTTTTGACTCCATACGGGTAATTGTGGACCGTTTGACGAAGTTTGCACATTTCATTCCGGTTAGCACTAGTTACCGACCATATCAGTACACTGAGTTGTATGTCACCCATGTAGTACATTTACATGGTGTGCCGAGAACCATTGTATCTGATAGAGGATCTCAGTTTATGGAAGACGGTTGCACAATGCCATCACTCACCTCACCGGAACACCGTGACGCCGCCGCCGTGCCTCACTAGCGTCTCCGCGTGCTAGAACCCTAACCCTAGAGCTCTACTTAGCACCCAGGAACCTAACCCTAGGCCATAGCAGCTGATTCTGCCATCGAAGATGGCAATCCATGCTAGCGTGCCGCCGTGTAGCACCACCGAGCCACCATTAGCACCGCCGCCTGTAACACCCCGGGTGTTTAAATATTAAAAACCGGACATATCATCATATGCATTGCAAGGCATTGGTCATATTGCAAATTTTGATATGCATTCACTAAAACAAGTTTACATTTATGTTATAAGTATTGCTTGGTATTGTTTGAATCAAGTTTGAAATCTTTGTATTGATTTGAAATTCCGAAAACCCTGATTTTCAATATTTAAATCCGACCCTGAAAATCCATTTCAAAATCGAAGCATATTTTGGGGTTGAGTCTTAAAGAAAAGTTGTAGAGCTTGTCGAGTTGTACAAAGTTTGTTTTTGGAGTTTTTCAAGTTGTTTAGTAAAATTTGAAGTTATTTAAAAAGGCGAAATTCCTTAAATATCCCCGCTTTAAATTCAAAAGTTCATTTCAAAATGTAGGCCGAATTTGGGTATGGTTTCAAAAGCAAAGTTGTAGAACTTTTGATTTTGAACAACTTTTGTTTTTGGAGATTTTTGAGTTGTTATGAAAATTTGGGAGTAATTTGGGAATTTTGGCGAATGGCAAATCTGTAATTTTTGTGAACAGTGTCCACCGCCAAAGCTACATGGCCGGCGATCTTCGGTTTGCTTCCAGGCGCGGTCATGGCCATCTTTGGCGTCGCACTGGCGCAGTGAAGGTCACAGCACAACTTCCTTGAGCTTTTGAGCCACTCTATTTAGCCTTGGCCGTCGCCGTTCGTCCCCGCTCTCTTGCTCTGTTTTCTCCCGCCGCCACCGCCATTCTCCGTTGAGCCCTCGCCATCGAACCAACGTCTGCGCCGTTGCAGCGATGTATGTCCTAGCTCCACTAGTTCCTTGCGCACCCAGCCAGCCAGCTCTAGTCGCTTGATTTCGCCATGAACTCGCCGTTCATCGTTTTCTTCCTCGCGGCCAGCAACTTCACCGTCGTGTGCGTGTCGCCGTGGCTGGAGCTTCACGGTGTGTCTTTGTCATTACTGAGCGTACCGTTAGATTCGCCTTCATGCCGTACTGCTTTGTGACTTGTTCTTTTGTCATTTCATCCACCGCAGCCACCGGAGTGCCATCGTCGACGTCTGTTTCACCGACGTGGAGGTTGTGCTCGTTGAATTCCTTCACCATAGCTCCTTCGGTCTGGTTCTCTGCTCAGTCGTGTTCGGGGTGAGCTGCTGAACCTTTCTTGGTGTTTTGTTTAACCGCTACCGCACTGGTGTCACCGGCGTCGTGCAGCCGAGCCGCCGTGTCCGCCATGGCCGGCGTTGAGCTAGAATTGAGTCGTAATCGGTGCAACTAAGGACGATAGTAGGTGCGCATAGTCGTGGGGAACATGTTGGTATAGTCGCCATCGCCGGTGATCTCGCCGTCATCGAGATTTCACCGGTCAGCGCGCGTGTCGTCGTGGTCAAAGCGCGAGGTAGAAGATGACAAGTGGGACCCGGTTGTCAGTGACTCAGCGTTCAAAATGAATTTTCTATTTTTCAGATTTAAATGAATAGTGTCTGCTTTTGTTATTTTTGTGTAGATTTATTTAGAGCTCCAAAAATTATGAAAATTTTTGTGTGACTTCTCTGTGATGTGTATTATTTAGGCAAAATATGAAATGTTGATTTTCAGTACTTTTTGAATGTGATAAAAATTGCTCAATTAATTAATAAATGAGTTTCCAGGATTTTTCTAGGCTTATTTATGTATCCAAAAATTATGAAAATTGTTTTGTCACTTAGTTTTCATGTGATAAACATATAAAAAAATTTTGAGGTCAATTGGAACAAGTTGATTTATTTCATAATTATTAATTAATTAATTCATAAAAGCAAATAGTAACCTTTAGTGATTTAGGTTTTGTTTGAGTTTTTGATTAAGTAATGTCCTTGGGTCATTAGTTGGTAATGATCCTTGGCAAATGTTGTGAGTGTTGCGAAAATAGTTTAGTTAGTTTGACTTGTAACTGTACCGCGAAGGAAAGTTGTATTCAAGTGTTAAATTTTGTATCCATCATCGAGCATCATGTTTCGTATTCCGCATCATGTTAAGCATGGCATTGTTACTACGTGTAGTGAACGAAGGTGAGCACGTGGTAGTTAATCAAGTAGTTGAGGAGGTTGATCCGTCTGTGGAGGTTGGTGTTGATATCGGTGGAACGACTCCGGACTTGGACTTTTCTGTCAATGAAGGCAAGCCTCGGATGCATACAACTCTACCTTGTATTTTACAAATTGATTTCGCTTTTGCTTCTTTTTACTGCATTAAGTGATTAGGAGTCAAGTGAAAACCAAATTGGTACCTTACCAACCTTGTTATTCCATATTTACCATATTACCAGTTTTAAATTCGTATATGCCAGTTTTGCTTAGCTATGCTTAGAACGGTGAAAGTCGGGTGATTACCTGTCATCTGCAAGTTTTAAATGGAGCTTTGGTTAATTATGTTAACATGTGATATGGGAATGTGGAGTAATAAATCTAGACCGGGCGGACTCGGTGTGTGTGAGCCACAAGACATGGAGGTCTTGTGAGCAGGTTCTTTCCGCCTGTGTCGATTAAGGTCCATCCGTTGTTGAATTGCATGAGGTGAGACTTTGTAGTACTAACCACATACTTCGGTAAGCCTTAACTTGGTTATTCTATTTCGAGAATGGCTACTCGCGCACTAGGAGTGGAGAGATGGCGGGAATAGCATGTACCCACGTGGCAATGGGCTAGATTGGTGGAGTACTGTATTCTCGGGTGGCGTGGACCCGTTCTTGTTTTAGAGGATCTGAGGGTAGGTTGGTATATGTAGGTCGGGGACCTACATATGTCATATGGTCTGGAATTCCCAGCTGGGGTATAATCGGTTCGAATCGTCGTTGCTCCTCGGTTATGGAGACTCAACTCACTGTTCATCATTGTAGTAATTAATAACTGGAACCTGAGGATGGTATGAGAAAGTGTTGGATACAAAGTTTCATGATCTCAATACGGATCGTGTCAGCTTTGTATATGATCTTTATGAAGTTTTAAATGTTGATATAAAGAAATTTGTTAAAATGCTTTTACGCAAAAGAACCTTGATTATTGCTAAAGCCATACCTTAAATCACATGAGCCTGCATTCCTGCGTTATTTTAAATTCTTATTTCGGTTAAGTCTTGTTGAGTACTTTTGTACTCAGGGTTCGTTGACCCTTGTTGCAGGTGAGGCTCATGAGCAGATCTGTTTTGGATCGTGCTGCATGACTGTTGTTCAGTGCGATGACGATAATTAAATGTGTGGCCCTTGGGCAGGGCAGCTTATGTTGTGTGTTTTGTAATATATTATAATGCCACTCCACTACTTTGGTTTGTTTTATTATCGAACTTAGTTGTATGGTTTGAAACAAATGGTTTGTAAACTAAGTTATTGTAAGTCTTCCGCTGCTTTTACTCTGATGTATCTATTTGAATAAACTATTGTAATACTGTAATGACTCTGTAATGTGATCCTGCTCGGAATCGTGGATGATTCGGGGTTCCCCGAGGACACCCGACAGTCTTCTTAAGTTACCGGGAATGTATGCATAGATGTCAAAGGTCGTTGGACAGTGACAGGTGCATGTGGGCCCTATAATTTAGGTGGTTCTGCCACACCGCCCTAGCTAGAGGCCGTAATAGCTCCAACCGCCTATACCGCTGGATGTGGGATAACAAGGCGAAGCCAACGGTGGTGATCGTGTCGCCAGAGAACTCTGCTCTATGTCTGTGATTGGTGGGGCCGAGCTTACCGCGGGACCCTACTGTCAGCGTCTCTGGGTGTACTGCACGCGAGTGCACTTACTGTTTATTAGGGTTTTGCTGTTTTTCTTTTATTCTTTTATAGAATTTGTTGCAAACTTGTAAAATTCATATCTAGAGCTAGGAGTGTTCAAATTGAGTGAACCAAATTTTGTTGGCTTCACCTTGATGAGTACTATGTGTTAAAAATATGAAACTTGGTATGTGCTACAATTTTATACCTTGTTTAAATTATCTTGTTTATTACCTATTTAACCTTATAAAATGCATAACTTGAGTTTGGGAGATGCTAAAAATGTGATTCCAATTTTGTTGGTCTTTGTTTTGACATGCTGTAGGTAGAAAAAAATATTAAACCTATAGTAGGCATGCTTTGAGTATGACTTTGTAATTTAGCTTGATTAAATGCTAGTTTCTTGTGAAATTAATTGTAGTAGATCTATGTAACTTATGGGCATGAAATTATGTTCATAGCATTCTTGCATTATGTGGAATGTAAGAAAAATAGTAAATCTATTGCTTGATACTTTTCACTATGCTAAACCTATTTAAGTTGTTATAAGCCTATTAACTTGTCATTTCTGTAAAGGTTGTTCTACTTGTTCAAATGGCATGAAATTTTAATAGTAGGCTCTTGGGAGAATGTATGGGCTGCTGTAATTTTTCTAGAATTTATTGAGCACTCAAAGTAGCAGTTCTAATTTTCATCTAAATTAATAAAGGCTTATATAAAATTGATTTGGGTCCAACCATTATACTTTTTAACATGTTGGTGATATATATAACCTGCTGGTACAGATGGTTATGCCTAGTTTTGATTGGTTTTATGCACTTTGTTACTTATTGCTCTATAATTCACTTGCATCTAGTTTCTTGACTTGATTGTTTTGTGTGAGCTTGGTGCTAGTTATTTAGATGCTTAGGCTAATTAAGACAAGTTGCAGGTTTTAGGCCTCTTACTGATGATGAACAACTTTATCTTAGGTTGTTAGAAAGTGGTGAGTGTATGTTTCTTGTACTAGAGAAGAGATATGCACCTACTCAATAAAATTAAGTTAATCATATTGCGGTCTTGTCATCATGGTGTTAAAGATGTATATATATGCATTGCAACATATCATTCATATCATCCCTTGAGCATTCTATATATTTATGTATGTGCTCATGCATATAGGATCGACAGAGGGAGTGACCCTGCTAGAGTTCGAGCTCAAAGGAGAGGAGACCCCATAGAAAATCCCGCAGCAGGAGGTTCCCGAAGGAGAAGGACAGGATTAGGAGGAGTTGCTCGAGTGCCCTGACCAGTGACCCTCAGCCTACTTGAAAGGCAAGCCCTAGAGCACTCTAAGCCTCCTATGTTTTATAAATATTCACCTAAGTTCTTTATGTTCGATGCATTAAGTTGTAGAAGTTGTTTGGAAACACTTGATGCATATAATCTCCTTGTCCAAAAATATATACCTTGAACCCTGTGTTGGTCCAGGATCGAATATATGCTTAGCCATGCTTAGCTCAGTAGAAGTTGGGCCATTTCCTATCACCTGCGAGATATAGGTGGATATCGGATCATGGAGGCCGAACGAAGTCTATGTGGTAGGTTGATTCATGTGATTCCGTCTGTACTGATTAAGGACCGCATCGTTGGAGGCCCTCTTGTCATTTTGAACGTAGCATCTCAGTTAGCTGGCTAAGGCTGGACGGAGTCTATGTGGTAGGTTGATTCATGTGATTCCGTCTATGCTGATTAAGGACCGCATCGTTGGAGGCCCTCTTGTCATTTTGAACGCAGCATCTCAGTTAGCTGGCTGGATAACTTATTTCGACCGTGAAGCCGAGTAGCTCAACTCAGGCTGGGAGTCTATAACATTCCATAATTCTGTGTAATAGAAAAATTCAACTTTTTAATTTTTTTTGCTTGAATGTGTGTTGCATGTAAATGTTAGGTCAAACTCAAGTCAAATGTTTTCCCTTCTAGCCGCAAATTCAAAATCTGAGCTTCAAAACTTTTTACAACAAATTGCTTGTCATGAAGATTGATCACCTACGTGACGAGAGGTGTTTGCAAATAAAATAATTTTTAGGAAAAATTAAAATCTTGTTTGAATTCAAGCCACACTCGAATTCAACATACAACCTGCACTAATGGTTTATTAATTCCTAAAACGTAAACCTAACTCTCTCTCATCCCTTCAAATTGATTTTACAAATAAATTGATGCACCATTTAGTATAAGATGCATGTGTGATTTGGATCTTCTTGTTTGTGCTTGGAGGTAGCCTTGATTCCCAGAATTCCTTAGAGAAAATAGGAAATCTTTCTCCTTTGCCTCATGGACAACAGGCCCTATCTAGCCCCTTGCTTCCCTAGTGCCTAGCTCACCCTTCTGGCCTCCTTGCCAAAGTGGCCCAGACCAACTCCCTCCCTCCTCCTTCGGCTCAGGCCAGAGGAAGCCCAATCCGTGCCTCGATCCAGCCCAGGTACTAGCAGGGAAGCAGCCCAACTCGCCTGCCCTGCCCCACTATCGTGCGGCACGTGCCAGACGGCAATGCCGCCGCTCTCCCTCGAATCCTCACATGTAGGTGCATGCTCCTGTACGGCTTCTGGGCTCCGCTCGTCAGCTACAGTGGATGAAGCCCCTGTCGCTGCCCATCTCCCTTCCTCTAACGATTGCATGCGCAGCATGAGGAAGCGATGCCCGCTCCAGTCACGAGCGCGTGCGGTGCCACAGTGGAGATCACCACCACCCATAGCACGGTTCACCCCGCGGCGAACCCTAGCCACAGGCTATAAGAACCCTAGCCATGGGCTATAAGAACCCAAGCTGGCTGCCTCCCTTGCCCTCTCCCTCTCCCTCTCCCAGCCATAGTAGCCCCTTCCTCTCTGGCTCCCTTCTTAGCCTAAGGCCACCATGGCCGAGATGCCATGAGGCTACGATGGCGTGACCACACCGTGGCCACGGAGTTCTGCCTATAGCCCTGCATCGAGCCTTCATCACCATAGAGCCACGCGACTACTATGACGTGCGCGCCCACACCATGACACCACCACAACCACATCATCTTCCTCGGAGCCTCACCGGCGCTGCAATGTTCTTTCGCTCTAGGAGCCCCATCCAGTCGCCTTGCCACTCTGAGCCCCGTGCGCCACCCCATGTCGCCGGTAAGCCCCCATCATTGGCCAAGCCCCCTACCTTTACCACCTTATAGCCTCACCACGAGCTTCACCCTCGATCTTGGTCACAGCTCGGAGACACACCGACCGCCTCTGCACCTGGACTGCCTCGACCGTTCGCACCGCCTGGAATCACCGTGTTTCCTAGCCACGATGACACTGGGACATGCCGCCTCGCTCGGGAACACGTCGACACCGAGCAAGCAGGAGCGGAACCACGCCTTCACCTCGAGCTGACCACGTCCACGACCACATCGCCACACCAGAGGCCATGCACCGCCCCAACTGTTCCCACTACCCCAGACTTTGTCGGTGAGACCATCGGAACCCAAAGTCTCGACCTTTTCTTCCTTGCCAACTACCTAACCCCTATGCCCGCCTTCAAGCCACAGCTGCAGCGCCTTGACTCACCTCGTGACCAGTGGCGGATCTAGGAAAATATAATAGAGGGGGCTAAACATACAAGTGGCTGGCCCAAGTCATGACCAGAGCTCTTTCTTCAACCTCTAGACACATCTCACGCATGCAACCTCTCCTTCTCAAGGCACAACAATGGTGAAAAATTTTAGGAGAGGCTTAGGGGGGGCTCCATGGGCTTGCCGGCTGTAGGGGGGGCTTGAGCCCAGCAGCCCCTGGTAGATCCACCACTGCTCATGACCGCGTCCTCAACCGCCGCTAGGCGCCCATCTCGCTGAGCTGTGCATCGACCACATCCACGCTAGCATCATCATGCCCACGCACGGGAATGCCAGGGCGCACCTTGAAGCCGCACCGCCGAAACAACCTCTCGGAGCCATGTGTCAACAGCCAGAGCCTGGCGCTAAGCCATGAGCATGCATAGATGGCATCGATGCAACCTCAGCCTTTCCCTACCTACACCGCGTGGACGCCCGGCGCCAAGCCCATCGGTGAGCCATCCGTATCCCAAGGCCTTGCCTTTCCCTATTTCTCTCTGTGTCCATGCCTGTGCTAGAATTTGAGATGGCTTGTTTACCCTGTAGGGGCGCAATGCCATGCCAGAGGCTGCTGCACGGACATGATGCCTTCAAACACACGCTCACACACACCCCGCATGGGCATGGTGCTGCGGACCGTCCACGGTCGTTGCTGCACACAGGAGCATGCACTCAAGCATGGTCACGAGGTCTTGCACACCGAGGCACACCTCCTCGAAATGGCACCGGCTCGAGCATCATGGAGGCGCCATGCCACCCATGGTCGCCATGACCTCACTGCCGCGCACTTCACCCTAGCCACGGCACTAGGCGCTGCACCGTCGAGGCCTCACTGCCACCACGCATGCACGAACCTTGTCTATAGCTAGAAGCCCCAACCTTTCCCTTGACCTAGAGTCCGCCGCCGGATGGAGCCTATTTCCGCCATAGTCACGAAGCACCACGACTAGAGCACCTGTAACACCCCTGTCTCAGGGCTTAAAAGAATTAATAGGATACTCATACCAATAAGTTACAACTTCTTTTCTAGAAGCCCATCTCTTAAGAACTCCAAGGTTAAGCGTGCTTGGCCTAGAGCGATGGGTGACCGACCGAGAAGTTCTTCCCGGGGGCGCATGAGTGAGGACAAAGTGCGCAGAAAAGACTGGTGTTGGTCTGTGAGGGCAGTCTATGTCCTAGGAAAGCTACCAGATGTAAGCGGGCCTGGCCTCATGGAGGCAGGATGTTACAGAATGGTATCAGAGCCAACCCTTGTGGTTTCACGGGCGCGTGTGTCTGTTGCGCAAACATGGTGCGCATGGCTGGTGTGGACCCAGAGTGGTCACCCAGCATGGCACATGCGCTAGCACTGGACACACGGACGTGGCCAAGAGGGGATGTTCCTGGCCTGGGGTTGACCGACGAGGACGTCGGTCTCCTAAGGGGGTGAGGATGTAACACCCCGGCTCAGGGCTTAATAGGATTAATAGGATACTCGTACCAACAAGTTGCAACTTCTTTTCTGGAAGCCCATCTCTTAAGAACTCCAAGGTTAAGCGTGCTTGGCCTCGAGCGATGGGTGACCGACTGGGAAGTTCTTCCTGGGGGCGCATGAGTGAGGGCAAAGTGTGCAGAAAAGACTGGTGTTGTTCTATGAGGGCAGTCTATGTCCTAGGAAAGCTACCAGATGTAAGCGGGTCTGGCCTTGTGGAGGTGGGACGTTACAGAATCAGAGCAAGATTAAGCATAATACTATCATGTACGTCATTTTTAAAAACAAAGTTTTGGTTTTAAAATCCTATTTTGACTAAAACTTTAGCTACAAACAAATTTGTCAAAACTTATTTGCAAAACTATGCTAGCGACATCCTCCTTTATGCCTAGTTAAGGACTATTAGGTGGCTATCTAAGTACTAACATGGTGGTTTTTACTTTCGTCGTCCATATGGCATGCTATAGTATGGATGACATTCGCTTGAATAGTAATGTATGGATCAATTGCCTCTACGCCCAGGTAAGTGTGAGTTGTGAGTGCATGACCGTCCAACTGTCGGTCTAGGGGAGAGTTAGCTGTGGTTACTGGAATATTTATATGTTACACCCATGTATATATGAAGGTACTTAATTGTGGGTATATCTATTGGGTAGCTATGGATACCGAAGTATATACATCTGGGGATGTATATATGGAGAGTATCTTAGTTTACTGCTTTCATTGTGTGCTTATTTATCTCTTGTGGGGATGGGCTGCAATGAATTTGCCTGCAGGTACGCTAACCATGAATGCGTAGATTGAATGTAGCTGATGACTAGCTATATATCGAGAGAGTACGTGTTATGCCACCGACATAGAACATGATTGCCACCTTAGGCTGGCAATTTCGTGAGGACGAATAGGACGAGCATGCATCATGATTGTGCTTGTGCATAAATATGCTTCCCTCACTTTGTTCTAATATTAAGTAACATGTGATCAATGTGATGTTACTATGTTCCCTGTGTGAAGCTAGACAAAATACCTTGTCCCATGCTGCTTGAATAGCTATGCTTGAAGGTAGTGGGTGATTAGTTTCGTTGTGTATGTTTGCTTCCAAAGGAAATAGAGGACAAGTTATTAATTAGCAAAAACTTCACCCCTTTGAAAACTAAATTGCTAAAATGTAAGTAAAACTTGTTTTGTAGAGATATCCACCTACTCAGTAAAAATGAAATAAAAGATAACAGTACCTTACCACCAGGTTCGCATGTTTATGTGTAGTGGTGTTACTGTAGGTGACTGCTTATTATGTACGAGCTTTGTGCTTAGTAATAGTCGCTTAAGCTAATCGGATTGAGTGTTTCGAAATGCTCGCTTAAGACCATGATGTAGGTGTGGATGCTCGTTATCTAGGTAGTGTCGTAGTTGTCACCCTTTTGTCCTCGGTAAGCATATAAGTGTGGAAGAGCGCTATCCTGGAGCAGCGTCCAAGTTTTGATAATCTCATGGTTGTCGTCTCCAATTAAGTTCTCTCTTAGGAACCTAAGCCTGTACATGTGGTTGCTAGCCTTGAACATTGTGCTATGAAGACCTTTATCCATGCCTTTGCTTGACCTTAGGCCCAAGCTTAATTCCCTTGAATGCTTGCATGTGTCGTGGTTGTCTCGCTTCTATGTGGGAGGACCTTGCTCAAAAATACTTGTCGGACTTCATTACTCTTTCTCCTACCGATGATCTGGTGCAACGCTAATCGCTATCTATCCTGGCCTTAGAACCTTTTCCTCGCAGATCATGTCATTGCTTTATCAACTCAGTCCCTAGTCAGTGTATTGGCTATGTCCCTCGAATCTCGTTTGTTTTGTCTCCAACTCTTTCAAATCTCTAGATATTTCTCAGTTCTGATCTCATGTTGCTGCTCGTTAAGACCAAAACTCATGTTAATCTTTAGCTGGTAATCACTTTGGTGGACACAAGACGTATATGGAAATTAAGCAAGAGTCTCCTTCTTAGTTGCCTTCGGCAATTAGGTTATTTTCTCTTGTGCTGTGTTTTGATCTTCGGATCGCCTCCTTATTGAATCCTAACCTTGTGACTACCTTTGTTTGCTATCCCTCCTTTGCATAGTGCTTGTTTTTATGACCCAATCTGTGCAACTTGAAAATTCACTTTGGATGTGTGATCAGTAATGGTGTTATGAGTAACAACTACGGTGCCGCGATGGAACCTAGGGCCTCCTTGTGGCTGGCCGGCACATGGTTGTGATGCTGGGTACGCGCTGGTATCAAGGTTTCTAGTCATGATCTATTGCCGAACTGCACCGATGTGTTATTTTCAGGTGAGCTCTTCCTTGGTTATCTCTCCATATCTTATCAAAGATACAATCCATCCATATATCAGACCGTAAGTAGTAGAGTTTCCTTTTGAAGTAAAAAAAGGATAACCTTTGAAGAACTGGTCACCGACATAAACATTAACAGACTACAAGAGGTGGTAGACAAGTGACTCCACTTGGTTGTCCCAGTATTAATGTCCGTCACCTAGTGAACAATTTATGTCTTCATTGTTGGATCAGAAAGGCATACAACACTTAATGTTGGACAAATGGTTAATCGGATAAGAATCGAACGTCACACTATGATTATGACCTGGCTATCCAAGTCTTGATCATTATGTGCATGCGGATCGCACCGGCGAGATTAACTATCTCTAGTGTGACCCCTTGTCTGCTGACTCCAATGGCGACCATCTGTCATGCGTCAATCACAACTATTGTTGGCAAGAGTAAGAATTTGGAACTTTGAGTGTTGAGAAACAACTGATTAGTTACCCATAGTAAGGTTAATCTCTAGCTAGGTAGCAACTTATTGGTAGCTATGAAGACTATGTCTCACAGAACGATGTTAAGCAAAGAAACAGCAAGGACATTCAGCAATGCAAGATGTTGTATCAGCTAAGTGAAGAACTAGAGAAAGCATATGCCTAGTTTCGATCAGCATCTTTGTGCCCCTAGGTGCCACTAACTCATATGTTCAGACTCTATTGGACGAAGCACCGAAGGATATACAGGAATGGTTTCTTATCTCTGTAGGACAGTCCTGCCATGTAGAGTATGCTTTGTGTCCCGAAAACATAGTCACAAGTCCAATGCTTGTGCATCGTCAAGTTGGTGTCTAAATCAAATGATTTAAGTTGTTCCCTAAGAACCACATATGGAAAACCTTGGTCTACATCCTTAGAGAAAAGAGCTGCTGCTGCTATACAAAGAGATCGAGAGTATAGAACACACACCACAAAGTGTGAAGCAAAGAAAGAGAAGAATGAGAAATCTGTCCAGATTTTAGGGTACAAAACCGAACATCTTCAAGCCAACGATTTGATTGGAATGGCCTCAAACTTTGGTGACCTCATTTCTCACTTAGGACACATCGATGCCTTAAGTTTGTTTGAGGATTGGTTGACGGAAACATTGGATTTGAGAAATGTTTTGTCAATTCGATTTGCTGTCATTTTAGAACAGAGCAGTTTTGGTAGATGAATTATTTGGATGGTCAAACGGTGTCCGGTTGAGTTTAATTTTGGTGAGTAGTTAGAAGACCCATGGATCTATATTCCTACCAAAATTCATGCACAATGGAGCAATAGTTTGTGAAATATGAACAGAAAACCGAAGAGTACAGAATCTGTAATTTCTTTGTGACTGCGATCATCCTTCGCAATTCAAAAGTTGAGTTTGCTATTGATGCCAAGGTATACAACGCGGTCAATAATTGTTGCTAGATAATCCTTTAGATGCCCTAAAGAAGACTCCTTGGACCCCTTTATACCTTGTTTTTGGCCTCTTCTATCAACAATGTTTGAGCAATCGAGGTGTTCTACGAGTCCATTTGTACCCTTGCAAATCGGAAGCAATTTGAAAGGTGTCAAACAACAGATTTGAAATTGTGATTTGGAGATATTGACTGACATTAGAAATGAATCCCCAATGTCAAAAGTAGTTCAACAAAGATAGTTTTGATATAGTTCAAGTCAACTCAACTTACTGAGCAACTGCACCATGAAGGAGAATCGTACTCAAAATGCATGGTAGTGAACTATTTCCCTAGTTTGAGGAAATACTTGCAACTTTTATTGTACTCTAGGCCTCGCTATCCATCATCCTTAGCAATGTTTTCCAATGCTGCCTTGTCATTTGGTGCCTTCCATGTGTTTTTACCCAAGAGGTTGCATCAAATTTAACCCAGATTCCTGTTGCCACTTAGATTCTAAGGTTCCCTTGGCTAATGAGCATCGAAATTGCTGGGTAGACAGCATCAGCTATCACATTCATCTTCACTCAACAGACTTAGATAATACAGTGTTGTTATCAGAGAAAGAGAACTGCACACATTGAACATTATGTAGTTTTCCATCAGTTGACATCTGAGTGATTGCACCGCTATAGCCGGCTTGGATATTGGTTAGCTAGCTTCTCATACCCTCAAAGGATGTTTACCCGTCTATGATCACATCCTTTATGGAAAGTTGTGCTCAAGACACTTTAGTAGAGAACTGCTTTTCAAACCTTGTGAACAAATATAGCATCGTTGCAAGGAATATCCGTCAACAGACCGCGGTCTAGTGCCACGTCCATATGGTCTGTGCTATATCCACTAGGGAAGTAGATGTTACAAGTATTTGGTTTATGCTTGTATCACTCTTCGTATATCGAGGATGAAGTATGTAGGATAGTGCTATCTTGGATTCCTTCCAATGTAATAATGCTTTATGGACGCCAACGAAGGAAATTCTTCAGACAACAGCTTACGACGAAGAGAAAGTATCAGAAAGTGTCTTGGCCAAATTAGCCTCTCTGATACTCCGAAGTTAACTAGCCTAATGCTATCACTAATGTTGAAAAGTGGATGCCATGTTTCTCTTCCCTTAAAAGTCTTTCGCACCGAATCTTGGGGCGAGATTCCTATAAGGGGGGAGGGCTGTAACACCCTAGATGTTAGGCTTGCATAATTGCACTTGCATTGCATGAGCATAAGCATCAAGCGTCCTTATATGAACTTTCACATATGAAACATGTGAAACATGACCTGTTATTTTATGTTTTCCCTATGTGTATGCTTATGATTATGTGTGATTGAGTGCAAGTGGGTGATGTTGGTAACTAAAATACCTTAGATACACTTAGGATGTCTAATGGAACAATGTTCATGTTAATGACTTTGCCTAATTATGCTTCTAGGGTTTAGTTTGACTAGGTGCTCCTCTTGAGTGCTTTTGTTTGACTGAACTGGAACAGTGCCATAGAGTGTTTGCATGTCTGTGCACCCTTAAGCAAAGTTGCAGTAAATTTCATAAGGAACAAAAGTTGTTTAATGACCTTGAGCTAGAAATGAGAAGAACATGCCCAAAACTGTTTCCCAAGGCAGTTTTCAATGCTGTTTTGGCACTTGGAAATATGCTAAGTCTAAAGTGCAGTTTTAGTTTTCATGTACCCCAGTTTAGAGCTCTGTAGTTTGCAAACCGAACCGAATAATCCCAAAGTCATGTAAACAAACTTGTAGATCGCTTCTAGCTCTACAATTTTTGTTACTACACCTTTCGCTGGAGAGGGCTGGTTTGAGAGTTTGAGGGAGCCGAAGATTGAATTTTAGCCTGTATATTTGAGGTGGTATTTGATCAGTTCATTTAGTTCGGAAATTTTGAACGTGGCCGATTTTTCAGAAGCTTGCTGCCGTGTGGCCTCGCGCGCTCGCTGTCCGTTCGCCACCTCGTCGTCGCGTGTTGCTTTAGTAGCCGAGCCCGAGCCCTGTTCCTAACCTCACCATTCACACTCTCACTCGCCTTCTGGAGCCTGCTCGCGCTGAGCACGGCCGTGCTTGCCATGGCCGGGCGGAGCTCCTTGCCGCTGCAGCTGCTGCGCTCTTCCTCTGTCCCAACTAAGCGTAGCACCACATCCCTCAGCTCTCACCGCACCTCCACTGGCCCTCGTATCATCAACTCTGCCACTGCAGTTCACTGCCGCCAGCGCGGCTGTTCCGGCAGCCGCAGGCGCGCGTGGCTAGGCCACCTTGGCCCATCCTCGGCTCAACTGAGCAGCCCCACAGGTGAGCGCTGTTCCTGGGATGCCCCCCGGCTCTTCCCCACCACCGCCGGTGAGCTCCCTCCGCCGGAAAGCGCTATCCCGGTGACCTCCTCTGTTCTCAACTGCGAGCAGGGACCATGAGCAACAATTTGATCAATAGCAGGGGGTTAAGTGCGAAATCTGTGACTCAAATGAATAGTGCTGTTAAGGACCTTCTTGCAGGAAATTTGCTGAACTTTAGAAATACATAGTAATTCATAGAAAAATCGTAAAATAGCAAATGAGGACTTTTTGGAATCCTTATGAAATTGTCTATGCAGTAGATCTATAATATGGCATGTTTTAGTTTAAATATTTAGCTACAAAAATAGATTTGTACAGTAAGGTTGTAATGCTAGTTGAATTTGTTATTTTCTATAACTACAGATCTAGGGTTCCAAATGAAGTGAAATTTTTTTGGCATGCTACTCATGTGATGTTTGATGTGTGGTAAAAATTTCATGGTCATTGGTTGCACCATGAGTGAGTTATTGGTTTATCTTTCTCTCACATAATTTCTTGCTTTAGCAACTTGTCTTTTTCATAGAGGTTGCTATACATATTCAAATGGAGTGAAATTTATACAGTGGACTATTGAGAGGATATGTGAGCCACTGTAATTTTTGTAGAATTTATTGTATAATTTTGGTATATGTTCATTAAGTCACCTTGTTATCTAAAATAAATTAAGAAATGCATTAAAAGAATTTATTTGGTCATGGACACTAGGTTTTTTGGTGTTATTTAGTCATGTGTGACATGTTGGTAAAGTTGGTTTTGCCTAATTATGTGTTTGCAACATAAGTTAATATTTATTTTCTTGCAAATGTGGTTTATGGACAGATCTGGGAATTTAGAAATTTATTCATGATAATGTGCTTTGTTGTGAAACTTGTTTATATAAAAGTTGTAGATAATTCATGTATCTAGCTTCTGTTAAAATTTGGTGTCATTTGGCCAAGTAGTTTGTGAGTTATGCCTGTTTAAAGTTGGGTTTCAGAAATGACTCCTCTCTGTCAATTGTGGACCAGTTTCTGTAAAGGTATAATTTCGACCTACTTAACTTGGGAATCATGTTGTAATGGTTATAGATGAAATGTAGATAATTTCATAAGCTTTCCAAAATGTCTTCTTGCAAGTCATTTGGATTTGTGTAACTCCAGTTATAGCTAAATCTTGTAGCTGCTGTTTGCATGTCCAGAAATTGGCAGATTCCAATTATAGTGTTTGCTTGTATATTGTTAAGTGTGACTTATGCCTTGAATGATGATTGAGTTAGAGCACCTGAGATCTTGGGAAACTTGTGTCATGCTTGGTGTTGTCGTCTTCTTTGCCATCTTAGCATGATAGATTGTGTGATGTTTAAGTTAAGCATCGCAAAGTACTTAAGTGTGTTAGTGTAAACTATGCTTGTCTTGCTTGCTATTTTGTGATGCATCACATGGTACTATTCTTCATATTTATGCACTTGCATATTGCATCTCATCTAGGTACACTAGATGCACCACGTGAAGGATGAGATGTTGGAGCCAAACCCGAAGACAGTGTTTGACGGATCTATCCCGAAGATGGAAGGACTAAGCAAGTACTAGGACCTAAGATGTCACCAGGACGGTGCAAGCTAACTGAACTGACTTGTGTCGGATCCCAGGAAAGCCCGGAGCATTCTAAGTCTCCCATGTTTTTACAAATATCTTGAGTATATTTTATTGTTGATGATGCATTAAGTATAGGAATTGGGTGGAACCAATTGTTGCATTATATCCTTACCTTGTCCAGATAAAATCCTATGAATCCTAATTAAGTGTAGGATCGAATGATGCTTAGCTATGCTTAGACCGGTAGAAGTCGGGTGATTTCCTGTCACCTGCGAGATGTAGGATGAGCTCTGGTCACAGTTGGCTATATTTGCTATCATGAAAAAGAACCATGTGTTAATAATGAAAAGAGACCGAACGGGATGACGGTAGTGCAGCAACAAGGCATGGAGGTCTTGTGTGTGAATCTATCCCCGTCTATGTCGTTTAAGGACCGATTCGTTGTACGGCCTCATGTCATGTCGAACGCATGCCTATCACTTAGTTGGCCGGATAACTCGTTCCGACCGTGAAGCCGAGTAGCTCAATTCAGGTCGGAAGTCTAGGAAGTGAAAGTGCGCACCCTAGTAGTAGTAAGGATGTGCGGGGAGTTATTGGCGTAAGTCCGAGGTGAGATTGACCACCTGGTAGAGTGGACTCCCTGAGGGTACGTTACTGCTCAGAACCGCGATTCCTGAGTTGTACCAAAGGTGACCCGAGGAAACCATTGATCAGGTGGATTGGGTGAGTGTTAGGAAACCCCTCTAGCTGGATAGGAATTGATTCGAATTGCCGTCTCTCCCAGATAGTGAGAACTTGAGTGAGCAGCGGCAACGTAGATTCACTAAATTTAAAGATATGGTTAAATGATGATGATGATGATTATTATTATGATAATGAGCCATGAAATATCTGATATGGTTATTATTGTTTGCAACTTAATTAAGTGATTGATTAGTACAGGTGCTAATATAGATGGTAGGGAATAGCAAAAAGTCACTGCTAGTATAGGTGGATAATGCTAATGATTACTCCAGCTTTTATGCAAAAAGGTTGTCAGCTCAGCTCCACCAAATAAAGCCTTGCATAATCCTTGGTGTCACTTTGTTTCTGGTTTACGATGGGTAAGTCTAGCTGAGTACATTCGAGTACTCAGGGTTTATCCCACCATGTTGCAGGTGAAGTTCTCGACCTGTTGAAGATGGTGGCTAACCGCCGGTGGGCTCGGTGACTCTATATTTACTTCTCATCTATATGCTTTTATCTGAGGATGTCACTTATGCTAGCAATGTATTTGGAACTTATATTAATGTAATCATTTGAAAGCTATGTTGTTTTCACTAATCAGTTTTGAAACCTAAACTTATACCATTATTTGTGAACCCCTTTTGTAATATTATTTCCACTGCAACTCTGCGTGTGTGATGTGTATTTTCTTAATCATACGATCTTGGTTGTGATGTTGATTTACCGAGGTCTTTCGAGACACTCGGCGGACTACCGGGTTTATATAAGTGAAAGTATGTGTGTGTCAATGTGTTAGCGGGGACAGCCGTACTTGATCTTGTATAAATTGGGCGGTTCTGTCACAGCAGGTATGGAACCAATTGTTGCATTATATCCTTACCTTGTCCAGATAAAATCCTATGAATCCTAATTAAGTGTAGGATCGAATGATGCTTAGCTATGCTTGCTGTGATAGAACCGCCCAATTTATACAAGATCAAGTACGGCTGTCCCCGCTAACACGTTGACACACACATACTTTCACTTATATAAACCCGGTAGTCCGCCGAGTGTCCCGAAAGACCTCGGTAAATCAACATCACAACCAAGATCGTATGATTAAGAAAATACACATCACACACGCAGAGTTGCAGCAGAAATAATATTACAAAAGGGGTTCACAAATAATAGTATAAGTTTAGGTTTCAAAACTGATTAGTGAAAACAACATAGCTTTCAAATGATTACATTAATATAAGTTCCAAATACATTGCTAGCATAAGTGACATCATCCGACAAAAGCATATGGGTGAGAAGTAACTATAGAATCACCGAGCCCACCGGCGGTTAGCCACCATCTTCAACAGGCCGAGAACTTCACCTGCAACATGGTGGGATAAACTCTGAGTACTCGAATGTACTCAGCTAGACTTACCCATCATAAACCAGAAATAAAGTGACACCAAGGATTATGCAAGGCTTTCTTTGGTGGAGCTGAGCTGGCAACCTTTTTGCATAAAAGCTGGAGTAATCATTAGCATTATCCACCTATACTAGCAGTGACTTTTAGCCATTCCCTACCATCTATATTAGCACCTGTACTAATCAATCACTTAATTAAGTTGCAAACAATAATAACCATATCAGGTATTTCATGGCTCATTACCATAATAATCATCATCATCATCATTTAACCATATCTTTAAATTTAGTGAATCTATGTTGCCGCTGCTCAGTCAAGTTCTCACTATCCGGGAGAGACGGCGATTCGAATCGATTCCTATCTAGCTGGAGGGGTATTCCTAACACTCACCCAATCCACCTGATCAATGGTTTCCTCGGGTCACCTTTGGTACAACTCAGGAATCGCGGGTCCGCCCAGCCCCTCACCCTCAGGGAGTCCACTCTGCTAGGTGGTCAATCTCACCTAGGACTTAGGCCAATGGCTCCCCGCACATCCTTACTACCTCCAGGGTGCACAATTTTACTTTTCGGTTCCTGGCCTGAGTTGAGCTACTCGTCTTCGCGGTCGGAACGAGTTATCCAGCCAACTAACTAATAGGCATGCGTTCAACATGACATGAGGACGTACATCGAATCAGTCCTTAAACGACTCAGATGGGGATAGATACACATCCAAGACCTCCTTGCCTTGTTGCTTCTCTATCGACATCCCGCCCGGTCACAATTCATTATTAACACATGGTTATTTTCCACGATAGCAAATATAGCCAACCGTGACCAGACATCATCCTAACTTGCAGGTGATAGGAAATCACCTGACTTTTACCAGTCTAAGCAAGGCTAAGCTTTGATTTGCTCCTGGACCTAAATAGGATTCAGGGTACGTTTACTAGACAAGGAATAGATATATATGCAGCAAGTGTTTGCATCCAATTCCTATCACTTAATGCATCACAAATAAAGATACTCAGAGTAACCATTTTCAAAACATAGGAGACTTAGAATGCTCCGAGGCTTGCCTGGGATCCGACACAAGTCAGTTCAATTAGCTTGCACTGTCCTGGTGACGTCTTAGGTCCTAGCACTTGCTTAATCCTTCCATCTTTGGGATATATCCACCAAACCAAATCTTCGAGGTTGACTCCATCTCACATCCTTCACATGGTTCATCTAGCGTACCTAAATGAGATACAAGATGCATGTGTATAAATATGAAGAATAGTACCCTGAGACGCATCACAAAACAGCAAGCAAGACAAGCATAGTTTACACTAACACACTTAAGTACTTTGCGATGCTTAACTTAAACATCACACAATCTGTCATGCTAAGATGGCAAAGAAGACGACAACACCAAGCATGACACAAGTTTCCCAAGATCTTAGGTGCTCTAACTCAGTCATCATTCAAGGCATAAGTCACACTTAACAATATACAAGCAAACACTATAATTGGAATCTGCCAATTTCTGGACATGCAAACAGCAGCTACAAGATTTAGCTATAACTGGAGTTACACAAATCCAAATGACTTGCAAGAAGACATTTTGGAAATCTTATGGAATTTTCTACAATTCATCTTTAATCATCTTAGCATGATTCTCAAGTTAACTAAGTCAAATATACCCATTTACAGAAACTGATCCACAATTGACAGAGAGCAGCCATTTCTGAAACCCAACTTTAAATAGGCATAACTCACAAACTACAAGGCCAAATACCACCAAATTTTAACAGCAGCTAGATACATGAATTATCTACAACTTTTGTATAAACAAGTTTCACAACAAAGCACATTATCATGAAGAACTTTGCTAGCTTCCCAGATCTATCCATAAACCACATTTGCAAGAAAATAAATATTAACTTATGTTGCAAACACATAATTAGGCAAAACTAACATTACCAACATGTCACACATGACTAAAGAACACCAGAAAACCTAGTGTCCATGACCAAAAAAATTCTTTTAATGCATTTCTTAATTTATTTTAGATAACAAGGTGACTTAATGAACATATACCAAAATATACAATAAATTCTACAAAAATTACAGTGGCTCACATATCCTCTCATTATGTCTACTGTACAAATTTCACTCCATTTGAATATGTATAGCAACCTCTATGAAAAAGACAAGTTGCTAAAGCAAGAAATCATGTGAGAGCAAGATAAACCAATAACTCACCCATACTTCATCCCATACTCATGAAATTTTTACCACACATCAACTATCACATGAGTAGCATGCCACAAAAATTTCACTTCATTTGGAGCCCTAGATCTGCAGTTATGGAAAATAACAAATTCAACTAGCATTACAACCTTAC
This sequence comes from Miscanthus lutarioriparius, assembly GCA_904845875.1. Classification (NCBI taxonomy): domain Eukaryota; kingdom Viridiplantae; phylum Streptophyta; class Magnoliopsida; order Poales; family Poaceae; genus Miscanthus; species Miscanthus lutarioriparius. The sequence continues at coordinate 30,036,161 of CAJGYO010000015.1, forward strand.
TGCACAAATCTATTTTTACCGCAAAATATTGAAACTAAAACATGCCATATTATAGATCTACTGCATAGACAATTTCACAAGTATTCCAAAAAGTCCTCATTTGCTATTTTACAAATTTCCTATGAATTACTATGAATTTCCAAAGATTAAGCAAATTTACTGCAAATAGGTCCTTATCGGCACTATTCATTTGAGTCACAGACTTCGTAGTTAGACCCCTCCCCTTAGTCGAATTCAAGCACGGGGTCCCTGACGCGAACTTGAACAGAGGACGTCGGGGAATCGGCCGGTGGCGGCCGGAGAAGGGCCGGTGTCGGCGGGGGAATGGTGGGGAAGCACCAGGGGTCCCGCGCGCGCCCGCTGGTGGTCTCAGACGGCCGGGAGGCGGCCCGAGGTGGCCCGGCCATGTGCACCGACGGTCAGAGGCGACAGCGGCCAGCGACTGCGGTGCTCCCAGCACGGTTTTGGACGGCGAGCACGAGCACGGCGTGCAGGAGAGGGAGGCGAAGCTGATGGCGTTGCTCGTGAGGAGCGAGGGGGGCTAAGAGGGGGAAAACAGCGCGGCACCGGTGAGCTCGGAGCTCGGTCATGGCGGTCACACGCTCTAGCGCTGAACGAAGCGGGGCGAGGGAGCCGCAGAGCAAGTGAGGGAGAGAGGGCAGCACGGCGTTCCTTCAGGAGGGCGCAGGGATGCGACAGGGCAGACCACGCGACAAGAAAGCTCGGCAATGGTGGCCACGTCCACGAACACGTGGCGTCCTTTAAGGCCTTTTACTGAGCACGTGGCGGGCGACGGTGTGGCCGACGTGGGGAGCCGATTTGGGCTACTTCCAGGCTGAATTTAGCAATGGGCCCAAAACAAAGTTTGCTCACCTTGGTCAGCTCTACATTTCTTATTAAGGGTGCCAAGTCATTTGAGCTATGGATTAGTAGGTAATTAAGCTACAAACTGCTAGTGTCAACATATTGATAACGGTCACGGAAATTCGCTTTCGGAGGTCAAAACTCGGTCAAACTCAGTGCAACTTTTTGAATGCTCTTCTCCATAATATAACCTTCAACTTTTATTTTTGGACCAACTCAAGTTGCTTAACGAACTTCAGAGAACGCGAAACGCCAATGCTGATGTCAATGAAATTCCAGACTTAGAATATTTCCAAGCGCTGAAAACTGCAGTAAATTCAATCTTGTGACCTCTGTTTGACTTATTTCCAAGCTGATCTAGGTCTTAGTATAAAAACAAAATTTCTTCTACATAATATGAACTACAACTTTTATTTAAGGTCCAACATGAAAACTTGCATAGAACCTAAGTTCTACCTTGACCAAAGTAGGATCACGATAAAGCTTAGATTATCATTTTTGATCCATTGGAGCATTTTCTTGGCATTTGCCCAACATGAACCTTTCATGACTTTTGTTGTAGAGTTCCTCTAGAGTCATTTGGGCAAGGTTGCATGGTTTGGTTGATGACCTACATTTCCATTCACTTAATAGTGCAATTCAAGCACTTAGTAAAGTCATTCCAATAAGGATATAACTTATCATTTCATGTGACTTTTTTATTCCAAACTTTATGAAACTTTTCCAGTGGTCCATGTGGGTGGAAAATGATGTGAGGCACATGAATATATTCTAATAACACCAGCCAAGCATATATCTTGAAAAGACCTATATGTAAAGCAAGGGTACAATATCCGAGTTTAGGTTGGGGCTCATTTCCATAGGTTTGACCTTGACATCTCCATCGCCACTGAACATGTCATGGTTGAGTTTAAACCCATTGCTTAATGGGTGACAAACACCTAGGGTGTTACAGCATTCTGTAACGTCCCGCCTCCTTGAGGCCAAGCCCGCTTACATCTGATAGCTTTCCTAGGACATAAACTGCCCTCACAGACCAACACCAGTCTTTTCTGCGCACTTTGTCCTCACTCATGCGCCCCCGGGAAGAACTTCCCGGTTGGTCACCCATCGCTCTAGGCCAAGCACGCTTAACATTAGAGTTCTTAAGAGATGGGCTTCAAAAAAAGAAGTTGCAACTTGTTGGTACGAGTATCCTATTAATCTTATTAAGCCCTGAGCCGGGGTGTTACATCCTCACCCCCTTAGGAGACCGACGTCCTCGTTGGTCAACCCCAGGCCAGGAGTGTCCCCTTTTGGCCACATCCGTGTGTCCACTGCCAGCGCATGTGCCATGCTGGGTGACCAATCTGGGTCCACACCAGCCTTGCGCACCATGCCTGCGCAACTGACACACGCACCCATGAAACCGCAAGGGTCGGCTCCGATACCATTCTGATGTAACACCCCGGCTCAGGGCTTAATAGGATTAATAGGATACTCGTACCAACAAGTTGCAACTTCTTTTCTGGAAGCCCGTCTCTTAAGAACTCCAAGGTTAAGCGTGCTTGGCCTGGAGCGATGGGTGATCGACCGAGAAGTTCTTCCTGGGGGCACATGAGTGAGGACAAAGTGCACAGAAAAGACTGATGTTGGTCTGTGAGGGCAGTCTATGTCCTAGGAAAGCTACTAGATGTAAGCGAGCCTGGCCTCGTGGAGGCAGGATGTTATAGAATGGTATCAGAGCTGACCCTTGCGGTTTCACGAGCGCGTGTGTCTGTTGCACAGGCATGGTGCGCATGGCTGGTGTGGACCTAGAGTGGTCACCCAGCATGGCACATGCGCTAGCACTGGACACACGGACATGGCCAAGAGGGGACGTTCCTGGCCTGGGGTTGACCGACGAGGACATCGGTCTCCTAAGGGGTTGAGGATGTAACACCCCGGCTCAGGGCTTAATAGGATTAATAGGATACTCATACCAACAAGTTGCAAATTCTTTTCTGGAAGCCCATCTCTTAAGAACTCCAAGGTTAATCGTGCTTGGCCTGGAGCGATGGGTGACCGACCAGGAAGTTCTTCCTGGGGGCGCATGAGTGAGGACAAAGTGTGCAGAAAAGACTGGTGTTGGTCTGTGAGGGCAGTCTATGTCCTAGGAAAGCTACCAGATGTAAGCGGGCCTGGCCTCATGCAGGCGGGACGTTATAGCGCCGCCAACCTTCCTTGCCGCCATTGGAACCCCTGAGTGGAGTCACACCCTTTTGCTCTGTTTTAGCTAGCCGAGGCCTCCCTTCCCTTGTCTTCCCTCATACATCACGTTGGAGACCACCTCACCGCAGGAGCACGCGAGCTCGCGCTTGCCGCAGCAAGAGCCACCGTCGAGCGCCAGCTAGCCTCCTATCGAGCACCTGGAGGGCACCCTGTCCCCCTCTGGCTTCTCTTACTGTTGGGCCAGTATCAGCGATTAAGCCCGCCAGGCCCATCACGGTTCCTAGCCCAGCGCTGGCCCCTCTCCCATTTTCCCTCTCATCATCCTCTCTAGGCCGGTTGGCAGCACCAGGCCCAAGACGGCCCTTCACCAGCACAGGCACCTTTCTCCTTGTTGGGCTTGTGCTGTTGCACAAGAAGCCCAACCAATCGATGCCCTTTCTCCTTCATTTGTTTTTAGTTTCCCTTTCCTACCTTTGTAAATTCACCATAAATTCATCCTAGTTCCAAAAATTATGAAACAAGTTTCATATTTTTTCTAAAATCCTACCCTACCTCCTAGTGTAGTCCTAGAGTCTAGTGAGTTAGGTTTTTGTCACATTTTTATTGGTTCTTATTAGTGGTTGTTCTTAGCTTTCTTTGCGTAGCGACGACCCAAGCTCGGATGGATCCGGCGATGCACCCAGAGATGATGGATCTCGATGGTGGATGACCCCAACTTCTAGAGACACATACCACTACTTCCTTGACATCATAGGAATGTGCTAGTTCTTGAGCGGTGTTCACCTAGACCACGACCACGGTCGATGATGGAAATCCTGGAGGGTACAACTGTACACACACTATAGAATTAAAACTATACGTATAGCCACGATCTCGGTCATGATCATTCCTGTGAACTATTTCACCCCGCTAGTCTTGTCTTGTGCTTTGCTTCTCTCCCCCAAAGATAGGTCTGGCATGAGGCCATTGAGATGAGGGGCGTGCGGAGGCTGCCTCATCGCTTAAACTAAGAGTATGAGGGTGTTGTGAGGGATGATGAGTGGTGAGATGTGATGATGAGAGGATGGTGAGAATGAGTGTATGGGTTGGGTTTTAGAGAAGATTTATACTATTTATTTGATGCTTCTGCATGCGCTAAGGATGCAAACTATTACGAAACTATTTGGATCGCCAGATCCCTTTATTTTCTATTTTTCCACTAAAGCTCATTGGTGCTGACCATGGCCTGCACACATCTGGCGGTGTGTAGATTTCTTGTCCTACAGTGATGTTGAGATTAGTAGTTGGTTTATGGTCTACTCTCAAGGATGCCCATGGATTGGAGATTCGCCAGGCTTCACTGCCACGAGTAGAGCCTCATGTTTTGTTTGATCATAGCCTAGAAAGCTTGTAATTAGGTTAGTTTGATTTCTATTTTTGTACTCTATTGTTGTATGACTTTGTAATTAGCTAAAAAGTGGACGCCCATGATAGCTGAGGTATCTTGGGACTATCATAGAGGGGCAAGAGAGCTGGTATTTCAAGTTTTGAAATCCTAGTTCGTTTCAGTTGGTATTAGAGCCATACTTGACAGTAGGTTGCAAACTTAGAACCAAACATTAGACTAGAAGCCAACAAGTCTGTCTGACTACCCCCGTTGAAGAAGTTGACATTTTGTGGACCCTCCCTGCCTTGCTGATCCAACTAGATAGTTGTGTGAGTAGGTTTGTAATGTTGCTTGAGTGATTAGCTCTTGTTGTTTGCAGTGTTTCTCATGCTTGAGTGTAGCATAGTAAAAGTATTTTCGGTGCGCTTATGTGTGATTCCACCTATAGGTAACCTAACCCAAGCCTGCCTTACCCTTTTGTTGACTAGATGCTAGTCCTAAGAAGGATAAAGAGGTTGGAGAAGAAGAAGGCTCGAGCCAAATGGGCTAGACAACCTATCAGTAATCTCAGCTTAGGAGTCCGATGGACATCGACCCTGGTATGAACCTTGGACACTTAAAGCCTGACCAGAGTCTTGGACCCAAGACTCCAAAAGCACCCAGCTTGTCAGTAGCTATAGCTCATCAGACTCATATTCTATAGAAGATTGCCAATGCAGTGGCACCTAACCCATCTCATGAGCCTTTCATCAAGAAGTTTAAGGAGTTCTATAAGTTGAAACCTCCTACCTTTGACCATGCTAACAACCCAATTGAGGTTGATGATTGGTTACGTGGAATTGAAAGAAGGCTTCAACTAGTGAAATGCATTGATAAGGAAGGTCTGAACATTGCCACCCTATAGCTCAGAGGCATTGCTAACTTGTGGTGGGATTGCTTTTGTGCTAACCACCCTGATCCCACCAACATTGGTTGGACGAAGTTTGCACAAGCATTTCATGAGTACCACCTCATGGAAGGAACAATGGAAGCAAAAGCAGAAGAGTTTAGGAACTTGCAAATGGGTACCATGTCAGTTCAAGAGTACACCACTAAGTTCATACAGCTGATGAGATATGCGCCCGAGTACACAAAAACCAAGAAGCAAAGGAAGTACTACTACATGAAAGATCTTCCCCGAGCCATGCAGAGCATTCTCGTCGATCATGATTTTCTGACTCAGAAGGAGCCGATCAACAAAGCTTCTCTAGTGGAGATAGATTTGAAGCAGATTGCACTAGAAAAAGAAGTGCTCCGCAATGAGAAGAGAAAGATGCCTCAGCCAAATCCTTAGTATTTGTGCTCTCAAAGGCTTAGAGTTGGAGATAGGAAGCTACCTGGACCCCTATGACAACAAGCCCAGGGACATCTTTGCTATTGACCATAGGGAAATGTCTATCAATACCTTGTGGAGCCTATTCCTCAGCCATGTGCTGAGAAGCCTATCAAGTGAAATAAGAGCAAGAAGAAGAAGAAGAAGAAGAAGAAGGTGATTGTTGTTTGCCACACATGTCATCGGATTGGCCACAAAGCCCAAGTTTGTCCTCAGCGTCAGCTATCTGCCCAGCTAGGACTACTTGGGAGTCAATCTCCACCAGCTCGAAGCATGCTAGCCATATCATCCAGAGATCATGGGAGACTTAATCACATCACAACAAAGAATGCAATGGAAGCCCCTGAAGTTGTGCTTGGAAAGCTAGAAGTAGAAGGAGCCCCTATAGTAGTCTTGTTTGACTCAGGAGCCACCTATTCCTATGTCACCTCGAAGTTCATGCAAAAACAGACTCTTCCTACCAAACATTGAGGCAGATCCATGATCACTAGCTCTCCCCTTGGAGATGTCAGCTGCAATTTATTATGCAAATCAGTGAGACTCAAGATGGCAGGGTACATATTTCTAGCAGATCTGATAGTCCTAAAATCTGATGGTGATATTGATGTGATTCTTGGTATGGATTGGTTGACCAAGCACAAGGGTTTGATCTCTTGCTTCCCTCAATTTGTTAGCTTAGAGCACCCTGGAGGATTTCGAGTGTAGATTGAGGCAACACATCGACTAGATGATGCATAGAAAGCTGAACTTCATGCCTTGAAAGAGAAGACATTGCAAGATGTGCCAGTTATCATGTGAGTACCCAGATGTCTTTCTAGACAAGTTGCCAGGAATGCCACCTAATCGAGACATTGAGTTCATGATTGACTTAGTCCCTGGAACAGGACCAATAGCCAAGCGTCCATACAGAATTGCAGCCGATGAATTAGCAGAGCTCAAGAAGTAGTTGCAAGAGCTGACTGATAAGGGTTTCATTAGTCCTAGTGCCTCACCCTAGGGATCTCCCATGCTCTTCGTGAAGAAGAATGACGGTTCAATGCGGATGTGTGTTGACTACCATAGCTTGAATGTTGTCACGATTAAGAAAAAGTATCTGTTGCCTCGCATAGATGACTTGCTTGATTAGTTGCAAAAGGCAAAGTACTTCTCCAAGATTGATTTGAGATCTGGCTAGCATCAGATGAAGATTAGGCCTAAAGATGTTGTGAAGACAGCCTTTGTCACCAGATAAGGCCAATATGAGTTCATGGTTGTTTCCTTCGGGTTGAATAATGCACCCGCATACTTCATGAACATGATGAACAAGGTCTTCATGGAAGAATTAGACAAGTTTGTTGTGGTTTTCAATAATGATATCTTGATCTACTTAGAGATAGTAGAAGAACATGAGAAGCACCTCAGAATTGTGCTAGAGAAGCTAAGGTAGAATCGGTTGTATGCCCAGTTTGAGAAGTGTGAGTTCTGGCTTGAGAAAGTTGCTTTCCTCGGCCATGTGTTGATGTAGATGGTGTTGTTGTAGATCCATCCAAGATTGAAGTAGTTACAGAGTGGCAGCAACCATAGAATGTCATCGATATCAGGAGTTTCCTTGGATTAGTTGGATATTATCGTAGATTCATTGAGAACTTTTCTAAGATTGCAAAACTAATGACTGGTTTGCTACAGAAGAATACTCCCTTTGTGTGGAATGAAGCATGTGAGCAAAGTTTCCAAGAGCTCAAGAAGCGTATCACGACCACTCCGATCCTTGCCTTACCTAATATTCACCAGAATTTTGTGCTATATTGTGATGCCTCCAAGCAAGTGTTAGGATGTTGTTGACACCAAAATTTGGCAAGTTGACCCTGACATGAAGGAGTCAACTGATGGTGTCAAAGGCAGGAAAATCTCCTAATTAAAAGATATTTATGAACCGAGGCCAGAAAATATTCTTTAATACATTTGGAGATGTATTTGGGAAAGCTTGATGTCTAGGAGCTCTTCACCGGCCAAGAAACATTATTTAATATATCTAGAAGAAGCAGATGTCTAGAAGCTCATCACGTGAAGGCAAAGGAAAGATAGGAAAGCCAAAAGATTGTTTAAGCTAAATCATCTCCGTTGCCGAGTAAGAAAAGATCTGATAATCTAGAGCTAAAGCAAGGCAAATTCTGCCTCGGTGGTTGGATGTTGGCGCCTGGTATGGAAATCAAAGTTCAAGTTCAGCATGCCTCACGTAGGTGCCATATTCTAGAGTCATCAATTTAATATGGTATAGAATCAAATAATCAATGCAAGTTTAGGCCTAGTGCATGGACTTGTCGGCTTATATACATGGACAAGCAGCCAACTGACCACCTGGTGTACGTCGTACATGGTTGGCTTTTGGAGCAAATGTGTTCAGGACGTGTTAAGCCAAGTTAGATTGGATTTGATTCGGCTATCTATGGAAGGAAGCTGATAAATATTATTGGAAGATGGCGGACTCTAGGATATATATCAAGGAAGAATACGTTAGCCAAGAAGCTTTATTAGCAAGGATTCTAAAAAGCAGAAATTACAGTCCATGTACTTTAGTATTTCTTTTTTATTGTCAGGCAAGTTATGTACATGGCTTGTTAGGAGTTATTAGCCCAGGGTATAAATATAAACCCCTGGCTATTGTATAAAGGACATCCACACATCAATCAAAATCAGTCTTTACTTTTTCAGCTTCACGCTAACCTTTAGGAGTAGGAGTAATGTAGCTTTTCGGCGAGTTCTTCAGCAAACAGGGTTGCATCGACTGATCGACTTCTAGCTTGCTTGTGAGTACCATCACGACATGTATTGTGCTTGTAAAGCTGCATCAGTTGATTGATCTTTTATAAGCCATAATCTACGTTAGTTATCGATCTGTATCGTAGTTTGTAAGGCTGCATCAGCTGATTGATCTCTTATGAATCATAATATCGATCAAAGTTATCAGTCTTGTGTTAAATAACTTGTTGTTTAATACAATGTCACCAGTTATCGAATCTGCTAAGATTAGTAAGATTTTCCTTACTATTTTTGGTTGATTCACCAGTTATCGATCTTATTATAATTAATGTTTTATTAATTATAACAAAATCACCCGATTGAGATAGAGATAGATCGGCATCATATCATCTTAATTGGTCATCCTTTAATCTGGTCACGCATTAAATCTTATAATTGATGGATTAATTCCGCTAGATCGGCTGTTTTATCTCTATTCGAATCAAACATAGTATGCATCTAGAGGCATGTTTCGATCTTGAATAAACTCACTAGTTAATGAGATCTAATCTAATGACACTATCATAGCTGCATCGATCTGGTTGAACCTCACTGGTAAGACTTTAGATTAGAAATTATCGATTAGTGGTCTTGTTCATGATCAAGATATGTACTCTGTTTGTTTGCTATGACTGCATCGTCTATTTTAGCCGATTTGCCTATACTCTCACGCATATAGCATGTTTTCATGAATCTGTTAACATATAGATGGTTTTATAGATTCTTTGGCTTTAGTTTCTTGTCATTACGGTAGCTGCATCGATCCAATCAAACCTCACTGTTGATGATAATAGATTTGATTCAAACTGTTTGTAGATTCATTTATATTAGACAGTCGATTTATTCGCATGTTATATTCTTTTCATCAAACTTATCGGCTCGGCGCTTTCTATCTGCTATGATCCATGAGCATTAGTTATTTTAATTCATATCACTATCATTTAATATTAGATGATAATCCTTGATTTAAAGATCTTCATTTCATGGACACGCCGGACATCGACTATTTAGTCAATAAACTTATTGAATCAACTATCTAGCCATACATTTGGAAATGTCTGGTACAACACCAACATGTTCCACCTTAAATTACTGATAAGATTTTCTCTCCTTATCAATTGCAAGTCCAATTGACTGGCATGTCGTTGGGTTTTTAGAATCGGCTGGTTCTGTGTTGAAGCCAAGCAGATCTCTAGTCTTGTTCCACTCAGATCATCCGGCTTGCTGTGTGTTGATCACACCGCCACATTTTTGTGTCAACACACTTTTTGGCACGCCCGATGGGACCACAATCCTTTGATTAGAAGTCAGATACTCATCAGGTTATGTTTCATCGACAAGGTTCGGCCAAGAGAAGTGAAGAAGAGCAAATACAACCTTATTCTACACTTGGCCGATGACCTCCTAATCAATTTAATTGCCGATATCATCAAGGACAAGTTCAGAAGTGGTGCACATAGGAAAGTTTCTAGAGGTTATCACACAAGCAAGGTGTTTTGCTACACATCCAATAATCAGATATATCGGTCCAAGAAAAATGGAAAATTAATGCGAACAAATCGGAATCCTAGGGCGACACGTTAGTTGCATATAATGTGTAATCAGATACGACATGAAGATTACAAGTAGAACATATATGGATTCTTTATTAAATCAAAGCAAACATGGACCAGATGTAAGCAAACAAGGTTAGAAGTCGTACGTGCAAGCGTTAAACTACTCAAGGCATCAAGCCGATGGTTGTATTGAGATTGAATTGAGCTTTCATCCATCAACTATTATCATCGGCTGCTCCGTCACTTCCATCGGCTCAATACACTTAGTCAGCCCTGACATTCTAAAGCCGATGATGGATTGGGGATCAGTGTCGCTGAGTGGACCAAGACAAAAAAGATCTATCCACGTAGAACAAGATCTCATTGCTCCGCTGTGCAGATCATTAAGTTTCAAGAAAGAGTGTTCAATCTTGTAACCGTGTAAAGATCCAGCAAATAGTCCAGGATGTTCACGAAGCCGTGTGGACACCAAGTGTAGTGCGTCTACCGATTCCAAGGAGGTAATGCATTTGCTAAATATGTACAAGATACATGATATTACCATAAGCAAACATGATTTCTGCTTGGATTTATTAACTGGACAGACCGATGATCGGCTATTGGTGTAATTTCATTGGCTACTATCGACAAAGCCGTCAATATAGAGAGAAGCTATGCAAATTCAAGAGGCTAACTGATCTAGAAAACAGGACAATGGCCAGCTCTGCCGATGCCTAAATCTTGGATTGGTGATGGCTCTTCCAGAGTTAAAATATTTGAATGGAACATATGTCATTAGCAGGCTGGCCAAAATATTTTATTATATATGTTAGCAAGGCTACAGTTGTCATCGATCTACTACTATCCTCATTGGCCTAGGAAACAGCTACCTTACCAGAATGAAGTATTTGGGCCAATGACATCAACAGAAGCCGATCAGCCAGAGCATAAAGCTGATGGTTTGCTGGATGGAAAAGATAGCCGAGCTCCTATTGATATGTCCAAGCCACCATGCTCTTGGCAACAGTGTGGTGTCATTGAATATAGAACATGGGTCCTGCTAACTACATATTTGCCTCCCAAACCGACGTGGGCCGATCACTTCCTAAAATGGAATTGGCTATGAGGAAAGCACTTCACGTCATTTAAAAGGAAAGAGCTAACACGTTACAGTGCCACGCATGCATATATACATGTTGACATATATGAAGAAGCTAGCAAGTGTGTATACGTCCATGCATGGTATACGCTTCTCAAAATACATGAAGTTGATTAATTGCTCAGAAGAAAGTCATACAAAGGATTCCTGCTCCAGATTGCCAAAGACCGTGGTGTATCCATATATAAATAAGAATCGGCTACTCCCCTCATCTGCATCGACTGATCTTTCACCTCCATAGGCTCCAAGAATAGATATACAAAGACTGGCTTAGGGGCCAATACTGACTCAATCTCGACTTCAAATGATGTATCAAGTGATGGAGCCATTTGGCCTGGTAGACACGACATGGCTGGCTCAAGTAGAGCTGTCGCTAGCAATGGTACTTCAGCAGTGGATGACCATGCGCGACGTGTGGGGCTTGGATACACCGGTGGTGCTCTGAATGCATAGTCGGCTATGTAGAGCCAATGCCGCCACTACTGACCAAATTTTGCTGCTGAGACAAAAGAGGAAAAGCATCAAGAAGTTGAGTCCAATTACTATACGAGCCAAATGGAACTCTATTGTTGATTGGGAATTATTATATTTGGAAAGAGATCGGGACACGAAGTCCAGGTACCCCTCGGTCGTCACGTGAAGATAAAAAGCAGTAGAAGCTAGCAGATTAAGGAAAAGTGGACACATCATGACCAGATAATTGGGATACATGTCTGGCTTCTCGAGATATGCTCATGCATGGCTGATTACTATATTCGTCTATGTGCGGATAATTCAGTCGGCATGGGGGGCAGACTCTTACTTGTGTAGATGGTGACTCAATTTACAGTTCCATCTTCTCTGTAGCCAACATATCAGTTTGTGACACCAGTACAGTACCTAGGTTGAGGAGGGCTGATCAGGAATCAAGAGCAGTTGACCTACTTGTGCTATCAGAAGAAAAGTTCAGATCAAGTCGGTTGATAAAGTTGAGCAAACTAAGAATAGCCGATAGGTAGAGGAGATATTTTTTCTAATTTCCTCACCATCGACTAAATAATTTTGAAAAATAAATATCACATTCCCAGTGTCTAAACTCATGGCCAAGGGGTTGAGCCGATAAAGATGGTAGCCGATCACTTTTTGAAATGGATTCGGCTGTGAAATTAGCAAGTCTCTTCAAGTAGGATGAAAAGAAAAAGCTAAATCGGTTGTTAGTTCAAGACCTTACCCTTCAAGCTGATGGAGTCTGCAGCCAATCGACAAGGGCATAAAGCTAGTGAGATATTGGTTTCTGGTGCAGCAGTGGAAATTCAAGAATAATCAGGAGAAACCAATGAAGATCGATATAGCCGATGACCATAGTTGGTTCGACTGGAGCCAATGGGATTGTCGAGGTCAGATTAAGTTTTCCTCCATGGGTTATTATCATCAGCTGTTCGACCAAGCATATTTTCGATAAGAAGAAAAGTCATCATGGGAGGTTACATCAGAGAAACGAAAAAAGTTAGCAACCTGGCTGCCGATAGGAGACCGTTAGTTTTTGGATTTGAAAATCATTATCAGCATATGAAAAATCGGCTCCAAGGATTAAAAGGTGCTCAAAATTTATATTATGGAAGCCAAGAATAGGATGACTTTTTATCGTCAGCGGCGATATTAGAAAACAAGCCAGGAGAACAAAGGAATTGCTGCTTCTTTAAGTTGCCGATGTCTACGCAAGGAAGAGCAAGATGGATGGCTGTATACATAGATACATGGTGTAAAGAAGCCATCACATGTATGCACAAGGAGGCAACCGATGTTCATGTGCTATCGGCTAGTCACAAGCAAATAGCCGACAGTAGGGAAGAAGCCAATGTTCATGCTTGTTACCTCCGGCTCCAGATATAGCCAATTATACAAGATATCGGCTTCTATTACAAAAGTATTTAGCACTATTCTGAGGCATGCACTGGAATTCACGTATGAAGGAAGTTAAAGAGGACTTGACTTTGTCTACCAGTTATGCATTTGTATGTGAGATTAATTTAAAAGCACAAGAGATAGAGTCAGAATACCACACATGTGCACATGGCCATGTTAATGCTTGGAGTATGAAGCTTGGTGCTGGACGACAGTATCCGATTGAACCATAGAGCAGAAGCAGACTTACTTATTCAAAGACATAACACATCGGCTATTTAGCATCGGCAAAATAGCAACTGACATTCGGGCACTGTTGTAGTGGCTAGCAGGTGTCGGTGCATGGCAGCATCGTGATGGACAACGGACCAATATGTCATCGATCTGATACTATCCTCCTCAGCCCAGGAAATAATTACCTTGCCGGAAATCAAGTGTTTGGGCTGACGATGCCGATAGAAGGCGATCGGCAAGGGCAGCTCAAAGGCCGATGGAACCCAGATAAGCATCATGGAAAATTAGTGTATATGCGATGCTATCTTGTGCGTGCAAAAGATGGCTTGCAAGCGTCTTGGAGTCCAGCTAGAGCTGTATGATGACAATGAGAAAGCCAAGACTGTTAAGCGTATATGTGCATGCCATACAAGGGAATTCCAATAAAGATATGGGCATACATATGACTGCAACTGATCAGCTAGATAAAGCCGAATGAAGCACTGCCAATCATTTATGGACTACAATTCTATTTTGACACTTTTGCATGCCTTGCTAGCTTGGTTATTTATGTGAGGAGAAACAATGGAAAATATTTGTATATCATGTGCAAGACAAGACCAAGATCCTCAAGTTCAGCCAACAGCAGGGGGGCAAGATCAAGCCTTGCAGACACCAGGGAGGCAAGGTCAAGGTCAAATAACAAGGGGGCAACCACCATCACAGCAGTCACCAAGTGCCCCTGTCACACAGATAACTCAGCCTCCTACTAGACAAACCCAAGTGTATTCAGTCCAGCAGCCAACCTCGCCAATTACTCAGCAGGTCATGCAACGACAGGCTCAGGAAAGATTTAGTACCTCATATCAAACACCACAGTCGACCCATAAAATTGCTCCATCAGTACAAAAAGGATATGTCAATGGAAGCACAACAAGGAAACCAATAAAAGCCGATGGCCAGAAGTTCCAAACATACTATCATGAGATAAAGACGGAATAGATTACTTCTGATCGGCTTAGCATCTAGAGAATTGCTTGATGGCGCACTAAAGGTAACTTCGTCCTTAGCAAATGAGGGCCTCATGATCAAAGGAGTACAAACCACTGCTCAGAGAAGTATCCTGTGCCTGTTGAAAAGACAAATAAACTAAGAATACAAATGTTGGGTAGTTGAAAGATAGGAAAAATAAACTCACTAGTTTTCATCGGATTTCTCTTTCTTGGTGAATTTCAATAGCCAATGATGCAATGGGTGAGGCAATCGGCTAATTAACATTTGGAGGAATCTCCATCCATCAACTCCTCTTAAATGATCCATGCAGCCTATGAAAATATAATAAAGAATTATTTGAGCTAGCTTAGATTAGAGGAACCATTGACTCTGATATAGAGCCCTTGATATTCATCGACAACAAGAAGTTGATATTAGCATTTGTTTGGCCATCTATCAAGGTGCTATTCATCAAGGCTCATTTCTTCAATCGTTCTCTAGTTGTTGTTTGCTGGGAAGGTCAAAGCTTTATCTTGGCCGATTCTGATAGGTTCGTTCGGCTGGTAATGGTGTGGCGTCGCGCGTCAGGATTCGTCCAAACCATGCAGGACGCTGCAACACTAGAGTTAATTATGTCGCAACTCCGGAGCAAGCTATAGTAGGAGGCCACTTATGATTTGTTTATATATTTGAATCAAGAGTGAGTCAACATGTGACTATAATATTCATCAGCTTCATAGTGAGAAGATCAAGAGCATAAAGCTGATGGTTTCTTGATAGAAAAGGAAAAGATGACCAAGATTCTCCTGCTGGTATGTTCAAGCATATAAATTTAGATACTATAATAGCTGAACCTCACTCGAGTTCGGCCGTAGGGCAACGTACGGATAGAAATCCTCATGGGCATTCTCAACTACTCACTCACCAGCTCCTCTGTGGGGTGAACATCTCATTGAATTGGCTATTGGTTCGCCATCACCGTTGCAGCTGCATTCTTATTCTCTGGCACCTTGGGTCTCACCGGCGACTATGTCATATTGATGCTTAGCTGCTTTATTGCCAGGGCCAATGTGGCTACAATCGGGGGGCCTGGTACTCTTTAAATGGTCTATCAAGATCCTGCAAATACTTGTCCAGGTTGGGCTCCAAGGTATCGGCTATGAGTGCTTGGAGTATATTTTAAATATGGTGGCCGAGAACCAAGGCACTGTACATGTGCATGGCTACATTAGCTAGAGCTCAACTAGTTCAGCTTTATTATCTACAATGCCAACGTGGATGTGCTAAGGCATGAGTACTCCTCCTACCTAGACCAAAAGATGTAATAACGGATATACAAAAATCGGTAGGGGTCAGCTCAGCTACACATGATTGATAGAGCATCTAGCCTCGAGGCTGATTGCTTCTGTTTCTAGCAAAGAATTAGGCCCAACACCGATTACATTTACTGAGCTTGGCACACATAAATCTATCACAACATTTGACTCAAAAGTTGTGCTGGTCATCTCGTGGAAGGAAAATTGAAGGTTCTATTACGTGTTCTTGCATCTACAGAGAAAATACAAACAGCAGTAGGGAAAGGGATAAATGTTGAGCATATTCCTCGAGCAAAGTATCTAAACTAATGACCTTCTCTGAAGAAAACCGGTTGCTGGTTCAAGACCCCGCCTTTCAAACCGAAGAATCATTTATTCCTAAAATGTTGATGAAGATCAGACATCATTGAAAATTAGAACTCAGAATCGCATCGGCTGATTCTAACCTTTTCATTCAGCAAACAGTGGTTAGATACTGCTCTAGGCCACCATATGTCAGGATTTGTCCGTTTGCTTAGGCCGGCACCACTTCCAACTTCTTCGGCGACAACCAGGGATTCCACGAGCTGACAAAAATCGCTGAGCAGGCCGCAAAGCACATTGAGGTGACCAGGCTCAGGATGGAGGTACATGCATGCAGATATGAGGTATATATTCTTTATTCCTTCTTTTTCCTATCACTTATGAACAATTTATCATAGGGAAAGCATGCCATCTAGGTAGTTGATGGATGAGATATGGTATGATGAAGGGAACCTTGCTTCTTTTTACAAAGTACTTGGGAAATTTTCTTAAAAAAATTCAAAATCAATAGCTTGTCTCCTCGATGATATCGAATTTCCTACCAAGGCCATATGTTATCATCCAAAAACCTTCCACATAGGCTGCTTACTTTGTGTTGAGTTCTGTCAAGTCTTGTTGACCCTTGTTAAGAGATTTATCATGCTCCCGATCAAGATCATGTACACGCCTCATATATATGTTGCTTCTACACTGGAAGTACCCAAAAACATGTTTTTCATCCACCTCAAGATATTCTGCTCCTATACTAGGAGAAGACAAAAATATGTTTGCTAGGCTTTATCAGAATAAATGCTCCAAATTCTTGATAATATTTCTCTCAAAAGTTTGTTGTAAAAAGAGACATGGGTTATGCAAAAATATAAAAAGATGGACACAAAAGAGGTCCAAAGTAAAAAAGGAGAAAAAGAGATGAGAATAAAGTTAACCCATGTTCTCGCAAAAATATTCCACAAGAGAGAAATATATTTCAAAGAGCATAGTAGAATTAGGTTAGCCACTAAATATTCCACACACATGCACATCTTGATCTACGAGTATGACACTTCTCTCCTTGGATCTAGGGTTTAACTTTACGATATACGCAAGGTAAGTATGCTACATATTTTATCCCTACCCAAACTCCACATAAGCTTTTTAGAAGTAGGGTGAATAGAGGCGAAACAATGTCTTGGTGAGGAACTATACACATTGAGCGATCTGAGAGAATCATTTGAGGAGCAAAGTTATGTTTTAATTTAAAAATCTTTCAAAAACCCTAGTTTTCTAAGCAGGAGAAGTGAGGATGACTGGATTCTAATCCGTTCTATTCTTCAACCACCCAAGATGGTGTGATAGACACTTCAAAGTTCACATGTATAGGTGAGGTTTGGAATAAGGTAATATTGCAACCGGTGAAATCTTCAGCTCCTTGCTAGTGATTTGATAGTTGAATATCATTATAGACTCGGGGGCCCAGCCCTTAATTGGCTAAAGCAGATGAACAGCCAAGAGATTAAACCCAAGTAAGTCATCAAAGCCAAGTATTGCAATCAGATGTCACTGACTCAGAAAAGAAGACCAGCGGATCAAAATAGTTCGAAGCATGAAAATTCATACTCCGAACTAGGGGGGCCTATGTTGACACCAAAATTTGGCAAGTTTAACCTAACATGAAGGAATCAGTTGATGGTGTCAAAGGCAAGAAAATCTCCTAATTAAAAGATATTTAGGAACCAGGGCCAAAAAATATTCTTTAATATATTTGGAGATGTATTTGGGAAAGCTTGACGTCCAGGTGCTCTTCACTGGGCAAGAAACATTGTTTAATATATCTGGAAGAAGCAGATGTTTAGAAGCTCATCACGTGAAGGCAAAGGAAAGACAGGAAAGCCAAAAGATTGTTTAAGCTGAATCATCTCCGTTGCCGAGTAAGAAAAGATCTGGTAATCTAGAGCTGAAGCAAGGCAAATTCTCCCTCGGTGGTTGGATGTTGGCACCTGGTATGGAAATCAAAGTTCAAGTTTAGCATGCCTCACGTAGGTGCCATATTCTAGAGTCATCAATTTAATATGGTACGGAATCAAATAATCAATGCAAGTTTAGGCCTAGTGCATGGACTTGTCGGCTTATATACATGGACATGCAGCCAGCTGACCACCTGGTGTACGTCATACATGGTTGGCTTTTGGAGAAAATGCGTTCAGGACGTGTTAAGCCGAGTAAGATTGGATTTGATTTGGCTATCTAGGGAAGGAAGCTGATAAATATTATTGGAAGATGGTAGACTCTAGGATATATATCAAGGAAGAATACGTCTGCCAAGAAGCTTTATTAGCAAGTATTCTAAAAAGGAGAAATTAGAGTCCATGTACTTTAGTATTTCTTTTTGATTGTCAGGCAAGTTACGTACATGGCTTGTTAGGAGTTATTTGTCTAGGGTATAAATATAAACCCCCGGCTATTGTATCAAGGACATCCACACATCAATCAAAATCAGTCTTTACTTTTTTGGCTTCATGCCAACTCTTAGGAGTAGGAGTAACGTAGCTTTTCGGCGAGTTCTTCAGCAAATAGGGCTGCATCGACTGATCGACCTCAAGCTTGCTTGTGAGCTCTATCACGACTTGTATTGTGCTTGTAAAGCTGCAATAGCTGATTGATCTTTTATGAGCCATAATATAAATTAGTTATCGATCTATATCGTAGTTAGTAAGGCTGCATCAACTGATTGATCTCTTACGAATCATAATATAGATCAAAGTTATCAATCTGATGTTAAATAACTTATTTAATACAATATCACTACTTATTGAATCGGCTAAGATTAGTAAGATTTTCCTTGATGTTTTTTTGTTGATTCATCAATTATCGATCTTGTTATAATTAATGTTTTATTAATTATAACAAAATCACCCGATTTAGATAGAGATAGATCGGCATCAAATCATCTTAATTGGTCATCCTTTGATCTGGTCTCGCTTTAAATCTTATAATTGATGGCTTAATTCTACTAGATTGGTTGTTTTATCTCTATTCCAATCAAACATAGTATGCATCCAGAAACATGTTTCGATCTTGAATAAACTCACTAGTTAATGAAATCTAATCTAATGACACTACCATAGCTGCATCAATCCGGTCGAACCTCACTGGTAAGACTTTAGATTAAAAATTATCGATTAGTGGTCTTGTTCATGATCAAGATATGTACTGTGTTTGCTTGTTATGACTGCATCGGCTATTTTAGCCGATTTGCCTATACTCTCATGCATATAACATGTTTTCATGAATCTATCAACATATAGATGGTTTTATAGATTCTTTGGCTTTAGTTTGTTGTTATTATCATAGCTACATCGATCCGATCGAACCTCACTGTTGATGATAATAGATTAGATTCAAACTGTTTGTAGATTCATTTATATTAGACAGTCGATTTGTTCGCATATTATATTCTTTTCATCAAACTTATCGGCTCGATGCTTTCTATCTGCTATGATCTATGAGCATCGGTTATTTTGATTCATATCACTATCATTTAATATTAGCCGATAATCCTTGATTTAAAGATCTTCATTTCATGGACATGCTAGATATCGACTATGTAGTCAATAACCTTATTGAATCGGCTATCTAGCATTACATTTGGAACTATCTGGTATAACACCGACATGTTCCATGTTAAATTACTGATAAGATTTTCTCTCCTTGTCAATTGCAGGTCAAATTGACTAGCACATCGTTGGGTTTTCAGAATCGGTTGGTCCTATGTTCAAGCCAAGCAGATCTCTGGTCTTGTTCCACTCATATCATCCGACTTGCTGTGTGTTGATCACATCGCCACATTTTTGTGTCAATTGATGTGTTCTTATGCAGAATGACAAAGTGATTGCTTATGCCTCACGGCAGCTGAGAGATCATGAGAAGAACTACCCCACACATGACCTTAAGTTAGCTGCAGTTGTTCATGCTCTCAAGATTTGGAGGCACTACTTGATCAGCAACAAGTGTAATATCTACACCGACCACAAGAGTCTCAAGTATTTCTTCACACAGAGTGAGTTGAATATGAGACAACGCAGATGGTTAGAATTGATCAAGGATTATGATCTAGAGATTCATTACCATCCTCGGAAAGCCACATCCACACATCAATCAAAATCAGTCTTTACTTTTTTGGCTTTACGCCAACTCTTAGGAGTAGGAGTATCATAGCTTTTCGGTGAGTTCTTCAGCAAATAGGGCTGCATCGATTGATCGACCTCTAACTTGCTTGTGAGCTCTGTCATGACTTGTATTGTGCTTGTAAAGCTGCATTAGCTGATTGATCTTTTATGAGCCATAATATAAGTTAGTTATCGATCTATATCGTAGTTAGTAAGGCTGCATCAACTGATTGATCTCTTACGAATCATAATATAGATCAAAGTTATCAATCTGATGTTAAATAACTTATTTAATACAATATCACTAGTTATTGAATCGGCTAAGATTAGTAAGATTTTTCTTGCTGTTTTTTGTTGATTCACCAATTATCGATCTTGTTATAATTAATGTTTTATTAATTATAACAAAATCACCCGATTTAGATAGAGATAGATCGGCATCAAATCATCTTAATTGGTCATCCTTTGATCTGGTCTCGCTTTAAATCTTATAATTGATGGCTTAATTCCTCTAGATTGGTTGTTTTATCTCTATTCCAATCAAACATAGTATGCATCCAGAAACATGTTTCGATCTTGAATAAACTCACTAGTTAATGAAATCTAATCTAATGACACTACCATAGCTGCATCAATCCGGTCGAACCTCACTGGTAAGACTTTAGATTAAAAATTATCGATTAGTGGTCTTGTTCATGATCAAGATATGTACTGTGTTTGCTTGTTATGACTGCATCGGCTATTTTAGTCGATCTGCCTATACTCTCACGCATATAACATGTTTTCATGAATCTATCAACATATAGATGGTTTTATAGATTCTTTGGCTTTAGTTTGTTGTCATTATCATAGCTACATCGATCCGATCAAACCTCACTGTTGATGATAATAGATTAGATTCAAACTGTTTGTAGATTCATTTATATTAGACAGTCGATTTGTTCGCATGTTATATTCTTTTCATCAAACTTATCGGCTCGATGCTTTCTATCTGCTATGATCTATGAGCATCGGTTATTTTGATTCATATCACTATCATTTAATATTAGCCGATAATCCTTGATTTAAAGATCTTCATTTCATGGACACGCCAGATATCGACTATGTAGTCAATAACCTTATTGAATCGGCTATCTAGCAATACATTTGGAACTATCTGGTATAACACCGACATGTTCCACGTTAAATTACTGATAAGATTTTCTCTCCTTGTCAATTGCAGGTCAAATTGACTAGCACATCGTTGGGTTTTCAGAATCGGTTGGTCCTATGTTCAAGCCAAGCAGATCTCTGGTCTTGTTCCACTCATATCATCCGACTTGCTGTGTGTTGATCACATCGCCACATTTTTGTGTCAATTGATGTGTTCTTATGCAGAATGACAAAGTGATTGCTTATGCCTCACGGCAGCTGAGAGATCATGAGAAGAACTACCCCACACATGACCTTAAGTTAGCTATAGGTGTTCATGCTCTCAAGATTTGGAGGCACTACTTGATCAGCAACAAGTGTAATATCTACACCGACCACAAGAGTCTCAAGTATTTCTTCACACAGAGTGAGTTGAATATGAGACAACGTAGATGGTTAGAATTGATCAAGGATTATGATCTAGAGATTCATTACCATCCTAGGAAAGCCAATGTAGTGGCAGATGCTTTAAGCAGAAAGAGCTATTGCAGCAGTCTGGTTGCCAAAGAGCGATTGCCGGAGTTGCATGAAGAGTTTGAGAAGCTGAGAATTGAAGATTGTGAGGGTGGTTACCTACACCGTAGAAGAAAAGATCAGAGAAGCTCAGAAATCATGCAAGGAGATTGAGAAAATCAAGAGCCTTATGAAAGAGGAAAAGGTCCAAAACTACAGGATTGATGAACAAGGCACCTTGTGGTTGAAGAATCGGCTATGTGTTCCACAGATTAGCAAATTTGAGAATCCATCTTATCAGAGGCACATAACTCTAGGTATTCTATTCACCCTGGTTGCACAAAAATGTATTGTGATCTTCAAGACAGATTCTGGTGGAAGGACATGAAGTCTGATATTGCAACCTCTATGGCTAGATGTGACATCTACCAAAGAGTGAAAGCTGAGCATCAGAGGCCCGTAGGATTGCTTCAGCCCCTAGACATTCCTGTGTGGAAATGGGAAGACATTTGCATGGACTTTATAGTCAGCTTGCCTCGCTCTTAGAAAGGACAAGAGTCGATATGGGTCATAGTCGATCGTTTGACCAAAGTGTCTCATTTCATCCCAGTGAAAATAGCATACACCACGGATAAGCTTGCAGATTTGTATGTTGACAACATCTTACATCTACATGGAGCTCCCAAGACCATTATGTAGGATAGAGGATCACAATTCACAGCTAAGTTCTAGAAGAGCTTCCACAAGGACATAGGGACAACCCTAGATTACAGCACAGCTTTCCACCCTCATACTGATGATCAGACTGAACGAGTGAATTAGATTCTAGGAGACTTACTTAGAGCTTGTGTCTTGACTTATGGATCTGATTGGGAAAGAAGTCTATCATTTGCTGAGTTCTCCTACAACAAAAGTTATCAAGCCAGCTTCAAGATGTCCCCATTTGAAGCTCTGTATTGTAGAAAGTGCATGACCCCACTCATATGGTCAGAAGTTGGAGAAAGACAGTTCTTTAGATCAGTAGTGATCAAAGATGCTAAAGAGCAAGTTGCCAAGGTCAGAGAGAACCTAAAGATAGACTAGACCAGACAAAAGAGCTATACTAACAAAAGAAGAAGAGATCTCAGTTTCAAGGTTGGTGACTATGTGTATCTCAAGGTGTCACCTCTCAAAGGCATCATGAGGTTTCACGTCAAAGGCAAGCTAGCACCTTGCTTTGTAGGCCCCTACAAGATCGTGAGCAGAATTGGGAAGCTCGCCTATAAGTTGGAACTCCCACCTAACCTAGCTAGAGTGCACCCCTTGTTCCATGTCTCACAGCTGAGGAAATGCCTGAGAGTTCCAGATGAACAAGTCCAGACAGAAGCTCTAGATCTATAAGACACACTTGAGTATGTTGAGCATCCTGTCAAGATTCTAGATATAGCTGTCAAGGAAACCAGAAGAACAACCATCCCCATGTGCAAGGTTCAATGGAGCAACCACACTGAAAGAGAAGCTACCTAAGAGAAAGAAGAAAAACTTCAAAAGCAGCACCCCCACCTCTTCACCGACTGAGTATTACCTTAATCTCAAGGATGAGATTCCTATAAGGGGGGAGGACTATAACATTATGTAATTCTATGTAATAGAAAAATCCCAACTTTTTAATTTTTTTGCTTGAATGTGTGTTGCATGTAAATGTTAGGTCAAACTCAAGTCAAATATTTTCCCTTTCGGCCGCAAATTCAAAATCTGAGCTTCAAACCTTTTTACAACAAACTGCTTGTCATGAAGATTGATCACCTACGTGACGAGAGGTGTTTGCAAATAAAATATTTTTTAGGAAAAATTAAAATCTTGGTTGAATACAACCTGCACTAATGGTTTATTAATTCCTAAAACGTAAACCTAACTCTCTCCCATCCCCTTCAAATTGAGTTTACAAATAAATTGATGCACCATTTAGTATAAGATGCATGTGTGATTTGGATCTTCTTGTTTGTGCTTGGAGGTAGCCTTGATTCCCATAATTCCCTAGAGAAAATAGGAAATCTTTCTCCTTTGCCCCATGGCCAACAGGACCTATCTAGCCCCTTGCTTCCCTAGAGCTCAGCTCGCCCTTCTGGCCTCCTTACCGAAGTGGCCTAGACCAACTCCCTCCCTCCTTCAGCTTAGGCTAGTGCAGGCCCATTCCAAGCCTCAATCCAGCCTAGGTACTAGCAGGGAAGTAGCCCAACTTGCCTGACCTACCCCAGACACGCGTGGCACGAGCCTGACGGCAACGCTATCCCTCTCCCTCGGATCCTCACATGTAGGTGCATGCTCCTATACGGCTTTAGGGCCCTGCTCATCAGCTATAGCAGATGAAGCCCCCATCACTGCCTGTCCTACTTCCTCGGACGATCGCATGTGCGGCACGCGGAAGCGACGCCCACTCCAATTGCGAGCGTGTGCGGCGCCATAGTGGGGCCCTTTGGACAGCGACGGGAAGCTGTAGAAGACCACATTGGCACTCAGATGCACGCCGCATGTCCCCACGGCATAGACACCATGATCACCATCGCCCGTAGCATGGTCCACCCATCAGGAACCCTAGCCACGGGCTATAAGAACCCAAGCCAGTTGTCTCCCTTGCCCTCTCCCTCTCCCAGCCGCCATAGCCCCTTCCTCTCTTCCTCCCTTCCAGCCTAAGGACGCCATGGCCGAGATGCCCTGAGGACACAATGGCATGACCACGCCGCATCTATGGAGCTCTGCCTACATCCCTACACCAAGCCTTCATCGCCATGAAGCCGTGCGACTGTTGTGATGGGCACGCCCACACCACGACGCCACCATGGCCACGTCATCTTCCTTAGAGCCCCGCCAGCGCCGCAATGTTCTTTTGCTTTAGGAGCCCTATCGAGCCACCTCGCCACTCCGAGTCCTACGTGCCACCCTAGATCACCGGTAAGCCCCCATAGTTTGTCAAGCCCCCACCTTTACCACCTTATAACCTCACCACAAGCTTCACCCTCGATCTTGGTCACAGCTCAGAGACACGCTAACCGCCTCTGCACTTAGACCATTCGCACTGCCCCGCTATGGCAATTTAGAGGCAGCATGACCGCATTTCTGTGGTGTAGGACCATGACGAGCGGGCATAGAGCTCGAGTCCTTCTATGAGTGCCATGTTCGCCGTCATGTAGATGTTTTATGCCCGAGAGGACGCCCGCTATTTCTGGCAAGAGTCTTATAACATCTGTGTGAACAAGCTCATGGAAGCTAGGGAAGTACAGCGAAGGTTGAAGAAGCATGTGCGTAAGCACAAGAAGACAGCTAGGGAGGCTCTTTGGGACACTACTGACGCTCATACAGCATTGGGAGCCCTCCAGACTCAGATGGAGAATGCTATTGCAAATAGGAACGCAGCACAGGCGGAGACACGGGCCGCTCATGCTTAGAGGGTGCAGGCCATCTAGCAGAGGGATGAAGCCTACCGTCTTGTAGAGGCTAGAGAGGAGGCTTGGACTAGGACTATGGTTCTAGCTGGGTGGCAATAGAATGACTACCGTCAGAGGGAGGCGGAGTACCGATGTTAGATTCAGGAGCACCAGAATACCATTGCGGAGCTTCAGGATGATGTTCATCGCCCCAACAACATCATTAATCCTATTCCTCCCCCAGTAGCCGTGGAAGAAGAAGAGGAAGATCTAGAAATATTTGTGTAAGATGACAGTTGGGAAGAGGAAGAGGAAGAACAACTTGTGCCTATGGACAATGACGAGTTAAATGCTATGTCCAGTGTTGATAGTGACCACTCCAAGGCATAACTCAGCTATAGTGTTAGCTAGATGCGCTATCTCCTTATCTTTTTCGATCTTTTATGTAATGGACATGTGAATTAAGTTTTGATCTTCAGATGTATCGTTAATGTAACATTGGAACCTTGCATGTTGGTCAATGATGGTTGGAATTTTAATTAAATCCCAATTTCATTTTGCTAGTGAAATGTGACATGCATGTTAACGTGTTGCGAGTACGATAAGTGATCAAATTAGTGATCTTATGTTGTGAGAATGAATTATTGTGCCTCTGTTTTAT
Source organism: Miscanthus lutarioriparius (assembly GCA_904845875.1). Lineage (NCBI taxonomy): Eukaryota > Viridiplantae > Streptophyta > Magnoliopsida > Poales > Poaceae > Miscanthus > Miscanthus lutarioriparius. Next base: position 30,061,988 of record CAJGYO010000015.1, read on the forward strand.
TGTATGAATTTTAGATTCTCTCTAGTAATATCAGTTTGGCATGATTATAAAATTCTTCTGCAATCTCTTGACATAATCAAATAATCACTTATTATTGCAATTTTACAGATGCCTCACACACGTGCTGGGGCCAGCACTAGCCAAAATGGTGCGATGATGGTGACCTACCACCACCACCGCCACCCTCTGCGAACGAATTTTTCACGCAGTTCTTGGGGAATCAAAGAGTGATGGAAGAAACACTGCATCTCATTGCGCAGAATACCGCTCTTGCCCGCCAGCAAAACCAAGGGCCTGAACCAAACTAGTAAGCTCCTTCAAGGATTTTTAGGACACTAAGCCTTCGGTCTTCAAAGAGGCAGAAGAATCGCTCCAAGCAGACGAGTGGTTGAATACCATTGAGCAAAAGTTCCGCTTGTTGAGAGTCACTGAACCCATAAAGGCAGAGTATGCATCCCATCCATTGCAGGGGCCAACAGGAATCTAGTGGACCCATTATCTGTCTTTCCTACCTGCAAATGCAAATGTCACCTGGGATCAATTCAAGGTAGCATTTAGGGGCATCATATTCCCCCGGGACTAATGTGCATGAAGGCAGCTGAGTTCATGAAGCTCACCCAAGGGACAAAGACTCTTATAGAGTATATGCATGCATTCAATAACTTGTCCCGCTATGCCCCAGAATTTATTGATACAGAAGCGAAGAAGATAGAAAGCTTCAACAGAGGCCTTGGCACCAAGTTGATGAAAACTATGGCCAACCTAGATGTGATACATATAATGAGTTCGTCAGCGATGCCCAAACTCAAGAGAACCAGAACAACCTACATGCGGCAGCAAAAGGTCGCAAGCGGGCAGCTGAGGCAAGTGCCTCAGGTTCCTCTCACTCTAGGGCTCTAGTGGTAGCTAGGCCATAATTCCATCCCGTAGCACCTAAATTCAGGCCTCCCAAGCAGAAAGCCTAGGCCAGTCATCCTCAATAGGTGTTTCGCAGAGCCTTCAGTGTTGCCATACCCAAGGGTAAAATAGGCCAGGGAAGCTCCACAGGGCCAAAAAGCAATCTTCCATGCTTTAATTGCAACCAAACCGGCCAATGGGCTAGGGAATGCCCATATAAGAAGGGTGCAAATCAGAATCAAGGCAACCAAAAGCAAGCTAATCCAAAGGCATATCTTGGATACGTGCACTATACAGCCATAGAGGAGATTCCCGCAGGGGAAGTCATGACTGCTGGTATGTTTCTTGTAAACAAGCACCCCGCAATTATTTTATTTGATTCTGGAGCTTCTCATTCATTCATGAACCAAACATTTGCATCTAAGCATGATCAGAAGATAATTGAGGTAGACAAGGGTGGTTATATATAAATTCAGCTAGAGCTACTGTAACACCCCAGTGTTAAGCATGGCATTTGGCACTTGCATTTTATGAGCACAAGCATCATCCAAGCATTCATGAACATGAGCATATGAAATTTCATCTCATTCTTATACATTATCGCATGAAATGTTGATTATATATATATATATGCTTATGCTTGTAATCATGTATGACCAATGTATGAAATGGTTGTAAGGTCACAACAATACCTTAGATACATCTAGGATGGTAAATGGAACAACTTTTGTATTCATGACATGGGCCAATTTTGCTTCTAAGTGTTGGTTTACTTTGAAATGCTTTTTACATGATGCTAGTTTGACCAAAGTTGAACAATAGCTTAGACTGTTTGCATGGCTGTGTGACCTAAATAAAAGTTGTAGATCACATCAAGGGTAACAAACTTTATTTAAGGGTCATGAGCTAAATCAATTCATAACATGGTCAAATAGAGCTCACAATTTTCAACTCAATGCTATTTGTAACTTAGAAAATTTTGCTGTCCTAAACCGGTTTATAGTTTCAGAGTACCCTACTTTGGAGCACTATAGTTTGAAAACTAGCTCGAATTAGGCCATGATCATTATAGCAAAGTTGTAGTACTCGCATAGCTCTACACTTTATATTACTGAAGTTTTCAAAAATTTGCCACAGGTTAGGAGATAGAGAGCAAAGATGGCGGTTTCAGTCGACTAAATTGACTTCACCGATTCAAATCGGCTGGCCGTCGTGGCCGACCGCGCCTAGGCCATGCACGCTGTGTGGTGGCAGCACACCGGCATCGGCCCGGCTGGTTGGTCCAGCAGGGGGAGAAAAGGGAGGCGAAGCCACCGTGCTCACTCACTCTCGCCCTCTCTCTAAGCCGAGCACCGCGCCGTCGTTGCCACACCAATGCCACGCTCGCTCACTGCCACCACCGCACCGCCATCCATCATATCTCACCCAGCACTTGGCCATCACCTCCTCCACCTCGCTAACCACCCATTGCCTTAACCTGTGCCAAGGTAAAGGCCTACGGGCCACCACCGTCGTCATGCCATCACTGAGAACGCCGCCACCATGCATGCTGCCTTGGCTGTGCATGCCCGGTTCCCTTCCTCGTGCGCTTCTAGACGTTAGGGTTAGGTTAGAGCTAGGTCTAGCTCGAGGCAAGAGCCTAAGGCCAATGCCGGCCTCGTCGGAGCAGAACGCCGCTATGCCGCCATTGGGGTCGCGCCGCCGTGCTGCCATGCACGCGGCCAAGCTTCGCCGCCGCCCCACCTTGACCTAATCCGCGCCATAGAGCTTCGCTAGGGTTTCTAGGTGCCATAGCAGTGTTCGCTTAGGCTCACCGTCGCTGGAGACGATGGGATCACCGCAGTGCACCACGACAGAGCCACCATGCTCGCCGGTGAGCTAGCTCCGGTGATCCATCAAGCCAACTAAGGGTACCAACGGGTGCGCAAGGCTGTGGGGAACACGTTGGTGGTGACCTCGTCGCTGGTAACCTCGCCGTCGGTGAGTTCTTACTGGTCAAAGCCGACGCCCTACCTCTATCTCACTGACGTGTGGGGTTGGTTGACTTATGGGGCCAGCGTGTCAGTCATAGCGGTGTGTATGGACCGGGTGTACCGAGCATTTAGGGTTTAGTTGGTTTTTGAGTTATTTTCACATATTTGAATACAAACTTCAAAAATTCATATCTAGAGCTAGGAGTATCCAAACAGGGTGAACCAGATTTTGTTGGATTTATCTTGAAGTGTAATATTTGATAAAAATATGAAATCTACTATTTAGGGTATTTTTCTGGGAGAATTAAATTGAGCAAATAAGTGCTTTTAAATTAGTTTATATCTTGTAAATTGCATATCTTGAACTAAGGAAGTGCAAAAATTGTGATTCCAATTTTGCTGGTCTTGTGTTGACATCCTCTAGCTAGGAAAAATACTAAACCTACAGTAGGCATACTTGAAGTATGGTCTTCATATTTAATCCTAATTAATTGCAAGTTTCTAGTGAAATTAAATGGGGTAAAAATACATAACATATCATCATGCAAATTTTTATATAGTATTCTTGTGCTAGGAGGAAAGTAAGAAAAATAGCAAATATGTTGCTTGACACTTTTCACTATGCTAAACTATTTTTGCTAAACTAAGCATATGTAGATTGTCATTTTTGTAGAGGTGGCTATGCTTATCCAAATGGCACAAAAATTATACAGTACACTATTAGAGTCATTTGTAGGCTACTGTAATTTTCTCAGAATTTATTGAGCACTGGAAATATTTACCCTATAAATCACCTTATTATTTAAGGAAATTAATAAATGAATATAAATAAATTAGTTAAGTTAGGCTTAACCATGATGTTTTCTGCGGTGCTTGTGATGCATATGAGCTGTTGATGTTATTAGTTAGGCTTAGAAGTAATTGGTTGTATGCAACTAGTTAATTATTGCTTTATAATTCAACTAGATGGCTGCATGTATAGTTTCTGTGGTGATAATTTCATGATGATAATGGTCTTTTCTGTAAAACTTGTTAATAACAAAGTTGTATCTAACTTACTTATATACCTGGTATTAAATTTTCATAGTCATAATTCTTATGGTTTAAGAATTATGGCTGTTAGAAGTCTGCTGTCAGAAATGCTTGCTTTCTAGATAGATCTGAAAGATTGAATTGTTGGACCTAGATAACTATTGAATCACTTTGAGATGATTAAAATAAAGTGGTAGGAAATTGCATAAGCTTTCCATAAAGTCCATAACTATATTAATTAGATGTGTATAACTCCCGTTATGCTCAAAACAAGTGGCTGCTGCCTTGCAGTCCAATAATGATCTACATAAGTGTTTGTTTAGTTACTAGAGAAGAGATATGCATCTACTCAGTAAAAGAAAATGTAACTTGTTATCACCTTAAGCCAATGCTACTAAGAACACTTATGAGGATGCATTCATCACATCATATCATATTATGCATGTCATTATATATGCATCCATGACATCTTATTTCCTGCTCTTGCATATAGGATTGTCCGAGGGGATAACTCTATTGGAATTCGACGAAGAGCCTGAGGAACAACAGGAGGAATCTTAGCCCATAACTCTAGAAGGCGAGGAGCAAACTCTTGATTACTTACCTGAGTGCCCAGACCATAGGCCAACTTCTTTTATCAAAGGCAAGCCCTGGAGCATTCTAAGTCTCCCATGTTTTACAAAATACCACTTGAGTCCTTTTATGTTTGATGCATTAAGTTATAAGAGTTGATTGGAAACACTTGATGCATAACACCACCTTGTCTAGATATATATACCTTTAACCCTATGTAGGTCTAGGATCGAATATATGCTTAGCCACGCTTAGACCGGTAGAAGTTGGGTGATTTCCTATCACCTATGAGATATAGGTGGACACCGAAGCACGGTTGTCTATATTTGCTATCGTGGAAAAGAACCATGGGGTAATGTAACTGGAGGTCAGACGGAGTCTATGCATAGGTTGACTCATGTGATTCCGTCTATGCTGATTAAGGACCATACCGTTGTTGGAACTTTTGTCGAGATTGAACGCATGCCTCTGACTTAGCTGGCCGGATAACTTGTGTCGACCACAAAGCCGAGTAGCTCAACTCAGGCCAGGCCCCGTTCTATAAAAGTGTGCACTCTGGATGGTAGTAAGGATGTGTGGGGAGCCAAACGTGAGCCCAAGGGCAGGCTGGGCCTAAACGTCCTAGCAGCTAGTTGTCCCTGATTGTGCGGTGCTGGTCACACCCACGAAATGTAGACCTGACTTGTACCAAAGGTGAACTAATGTGACCGTTGATCTGGTCTGCCTTGGTTTGTGTTAGGAATAAATTCCCAGCTGGATGAAAATGATTCAAATTGTCGTCTCTCCTAGACAGTGAGAAACTTAGCTAGCTCCAACATCGTAGTAAGCATATTATGGAATGATGGTTATGAAGAACATGGAATTACTACACCAGCTATGGTTATTATTGTTATACTACTAAATGATATACCACATGTTTGGCATAGGTTAGTTGCTAATCTAGAGATGAATAACTATAATTAATTTGATGACCGAATTATAACTATATACTTGAATTGGTAAGCTTTTTATGTAAAATGTTGTCAAGCTAACTCCACTTATACAGCCTTGCATAATCCTTGGATTCACTTTATTTTTAGTTTATGACGGGTTAGTCTAGCTGAGTACCTTCTTGTACTCAAGGTTTATTTCCCATTGTTTCAGATAATACGATGTATCATGGCTACTGTAAGAATTGCTTCTGTCCCGCCATGGACGAGGCGTAGGGCCCTGGGCAGGGCATCTTTTGTTAATCCCTCTCTTATGCTTTTGTGGGATTGTGATCATGAGCTGGCACCATATTTGAACAATGATGGAGACGTTGGTTTCAAACTCTATTTGCTTCCGCTACTATTTTACCTGAACTTGGTTTGTAATAACTTTTAATCGTACTCTGATGTATGGAACTGTATTTGTGAACTTTATGTAACGTGTGACATGTATGTTGAATCATGTATGATCTTGGTTGTATGTTGGTTGAATCAATACCCTTTGTGGTACTCGACGAACTACCAGGTTTATATGGGCTCAAGTATGACAGCGCGACTGCTTGCGGGCTGCTATTGTACTTGTGCTCTTATAAATTGGACAGTTCTGCTACAGCTACTATCTCTACAAACCAAATAGTTAGAGATGTGCTTATCTCTATACAAGAGAGGGAATATACTGTGGATCTCATAGTATTGCCTGGGTTAGCCATATATGTGATTTTGGTCATGAGTTGGTTGAGTGGTTATGGAGTTCTAATTGACACAACCACTAGAGCAATTATGCTAAGGGAACCCAAGAGGGTAATGCTTTCCTAGTACCACTTCCTAGAAGTTTTGATTTTCAAAACTTGTCATGTGCCATCCAAACCACTACTCTCTGTGATATTCCAATAGTTTGCAAGTTCCCTGATGTATTCCTAGACGAATTGCCTAGTCTGCCACTAGATAGGGATGTGGAGTTTAAGATTGAGTTAGTACCAGATATAGCACCTATCTCAAAAAGACCCTATAGGATGCCACCCAATGAGTTAGCAGAACTTAAAATTCAGCTACAAGAACTTTTGGACAAAGGTCTCATTCGACCTAGTTCGTCTCCCTAGAGTTGTCTAGATTTATTTGTGAAGAAAAAGGATAAATCATTATGGATGTGTGTGGACTATAGGCCGCTTAATGATGTAACCATTAAGAACAATTACCCTTTGCCTCGTATTGATATTTTGTTTGATCAATTAGCAAGAGCAAAGGTATTCTCTAAGATCGATTTGAGATCAGGCTACCACCAGATTAAGATCAGGCCAGAGGATATACCTAAGACAACTTTCTCCACTAGATATGGCTTGTATGAGTATTTGGTAATGTCTTTTGGACTAACAAATGCTCCTGCCTATTCATGAACCTGATGAATTCGGTGTTCAGGCCCGAGCTTGACAAGTTCATTGTCATGTTTATCGATGATATCCTGATTTACTCTAAGAATGAGGCAGATCATGCAGAGCATCTAAAAGTTGTCTTGTCTAGGCTGAGAGAGCATAAATTATATGCAAAGTTTAGCAAGTGTGAATTCTGGCTGAAGAAAGTACTTTTCTTGGGTCATATATTATCTAAAGATGGAATCTCTGTAGACCCATCTAAAGTACAAGAGGTTATGGATTGGAAGGCCCCGACTTTGGTTCATGAAGTTCGAAGTTTTCTAGGGCTAGCAGGCTATTATCATCGTTTCATTCCTGACTTTTCCAAAATAGCTAAGCCCATGACCAGATTACTTCAGAAGGATGAAAAGTTTAATTGGACTCTAGAGTGTGAGGCTGCTTTTCACACTCTTTGAACCTTGCTAACCACTGCTCCTATTCTGGCACAACCCGACATTGAAAAGCCTTTTGATGTGTTCTATGATGCATCATGTACAGGTTTGGGGTGTGTGCTCATGCAAGAAGGTCGAGTTATTGCCTATGCTTCTCGACAATTGAGAAAGCATGAAGTCAACTATCCCACACATGATTTAGAGCTCACAACAGTCGTTGACGCGTTGAAGATATGGAGACATTACTTGTTGGGAAATGTATGCCACATAAACATTGATCACAAAAGTCTCAAATACATCTTCACTCAACCTGAACTGAACATGAGGTAGCGAAGGTGGTTAGAGCTAATCAAGGACTATAATTTGGAAGTGCACTATCATCTAGGAAAAGCCAATGTTGTAGCAGATGCACTTAGTCAGAAATCTCATTGTAATGCCTTAGAAGCCTTGTTGGAAGATGGGTTTAATCTATTGCATCCTGTTGTGCTACACAACATCACTGTCAGTTGTTCACTTGAGAGCAAAATCATAGAACTATAGAAGACAGATGTAGGTGTGTTTCACATAAAGAGAAAGATGAAGGAATAGGAAACCAAGCATTTTAGGTTGGATGAAAGAGGTGTGCTATGGTTCAAGAACCGACTAGTGGTACCAAAAGACCGTGAACTTAGAAATCAAATCCTAGATGAAGCTCACTCGTCCAAGTTGTCCATCCATCCGGGTAGTAGCAAAATGTACCAAGTTTTGAAAACCCATTTTTGGTGGACTAAGATGAAGAAAGAAATAGCCGCCTATGTTGCTAGATGTGATACTTGTACTAGGGTCAAAGCGGATCATTTGAAACCTACTGGGTTGCTCCAACCTTTATCTGTTCCAAGATGGAAGTGGGAGGAGATCAGCATGGATTTTATTGTTGGACTCCCAACTACTAAGAAAGGTTTCGACTCGATATGGGTAATTGTAGACCGTTTGACTAAATCTGCACATTTCATCCCAGTCAAGACCAACTATCGACCTTATGATTACGCAACATTGTATATCACGCATATAGTGTGGCTACATGGAATACCAAGAACCGTTGTGTCAGATCGAGGATCCCAATTCACTGCCCGGTTTTGGGAGCACTTACATAATTAGTTAGGTACCAATCTGGTTCAAAGCTCAGCATATCACCCTCAAACCTCTGGGCCGACTGAGTGAGTAAATCAAATCTTAGAAGATATGTTGAGAGCATGTGTGATCTCTTCCAAGGGTTCATGGGAAAAATGGCTACCTTTAGCCGAGTTTTCCTACAACAACAGTTATCAAGCAAGCATCAAGATGGCTCCTTGTGAGGGCTTGTACGGTCGAAAATGTAGAACTCCTTTGAATTGGGTTGAGCCCAGAGAAAGGAGATACTATGGCATTGATTTTGTCATAGAAGCTGAAGAACAAGTATGTATTATCCAACAGCATATGAAAGTCGCTCAGTCTAGGCAAAAGAGCTATGCCGACAAGAGAAGAAGGCCTATTGAATTTAAGGTAGGTAACTACATATACCTCAAAGTATGACCCATGAAAAAGGTGCAACAGTTTGGTGTGAAAAGGAAACTAGCGCCTAGATATGTAGGTCCACACAAGATCATCGAGCGAAGTGGAAGGGTAGCTTACAAGCTCCAGTTACCTCTAGAGATGCGAGCCATATTCAATGTCTTTCATGTTTCTCAACTTAAAAAGTGCCTTCGCATACCTGATGAAGCCATTGGACCCGCCATATTAAGCTCCAATCAGATTTGACTTATGAAGAGAAACCAATCCGAGTGCTAGAAGAAATGGAAAGAGTAACTCAGAGCAAGGTTATTAAATTCTACAAAGTGGTGTCGAATAACCACGGTGAACAAGATGCCATGTAGGACTAGGAGGATTATTTATGTGAGGTTTATCCTGTCTTTTATGAAAAATGGTAGGTCTTTCAAATCTTATGACAAGATTTGTGTAACACCCCTAGTGTTTGTCACCAGTTAAGCAATGGGTTTGAGCACAAACATGACATATCAAGTGGTAATGAAGGTGTCAAGATCAAATCTACATGACGGAGCTCCAACCTAAACTTGGGCCACACAGATTTGCTTACATATGGACCCTTATTAAGATTATGCAAGAGTAATGTTAAACATGCTTATTCCATGTACATTACATCCACATGCATCCATCTAGACCCGTGGAAAAGTTTCATAAAGTTCGAAATCAAGAAGTCGCATGAAATGATGAGTTACATTCTTGCTTGAATTGCGCTAGTAAGTGAAGGGAATTATAGGCCATGAAACAAACCTTGCTACCTTACCTAAATGACTCTAATTTAACTCTACAACAAAAGTCATGAAGGGTTTGTGTTGAGCACATGTCAATAAAAGGCCACAATTGGTCGAAAACTCTAATTCTAGGGTTAACAAGATGTTGCTTTGACCAAAGTAAAAGAATGGTTTATATTCAAGATACCAGGTTTGACCTTAAACAAAAGTTGTAGCATAGTATGTGTACTACAAACTTTATTTAAGGACCCAAGTCTAAATCTATCTCTAAGCTTGACAATCAAAGGTCACAAGATTGATTCTGCTGCAGTTTGCAACACTTAGAATTATCCTAAGTCAGTTTCGCTAAGCAACGATGTTGGCATTCCGCGTTCTCCAAATTTTGCTAAGCAACTTGAGTTAGTCCAAAAATAAAAGTTGAAGGTTATATTAAGGAGAAGAGCATATAAAAAGTTGGGCTAAGTTTGACTCCGTTTTGGTCCTCAATTTTGCATTTTCTTAACCGCTATCAAGGCACTAACACTGTCATTTTGTGGCTTAATTACCTACTGATGAAGATCTCTAACGACCATATAGCCTTAATCAAGTTTGTAGAGCATCCAGAGTAGAGCAACTTTGCTACTGGCGCCAAGGTCCGAATGTGCACGGAATATGCCGAAAACGAACTCCAAGTCGGGCTCCATCGCGCGCGCCACGTGTTCGACGAAATGGCATCGTGGCAGCCATGCACAGGAGCGCGCCCCCCATGGCCGACGTGTGTTCAAGCTCTGTGCCACGCACTGCCGAGCGCCCCTGCCCCTCTAACCGAGCGCCCGAGCTACTCTATCACTCACTCGCCTCTCCACTCTCCCTTCCTCGCTCTCACGGCATCGGCGCAAGACTCTCGGTCATGGCCGCCATTGTTGCCGCTGGGTGAGCTCCCCGCCTCCATGTGGTTTCGATCCTCCATCACTCCTTAGTCCCTACCACCGCCCGCCGTGTTCCTCGAGTCTCCCGTGCGCGCTGTTGTGTCTCTTTCCGTCTGCTTGCGCCGTGTCTTTGTTGTTGTTGCTGGCGCTTCCTTTCGCCATTGCAAGCCGACGCGTGGTTGTGCCACATCGTCAGCCACCGGCGCATGAGCCGAGGCTACCCACAGGTGCGCGAGTGCCCTGGGTCCTTCCCCGCCACTCCACGGCCGTCGGCGCCGCCTCAGCCAGCCAGGAGCCGCTAGCCGGCCGCTCCTCTGCTCCACCGTCGGGAGGAAGGAGAAGAAGGACCACGTGCATGAATTGGAGCTTTTCTAGGGGGTTATGTGAAGAACTAGTGACTCTAGTGAACAGTGCCTAAAAGGATCCATTTGTTCGTGTTTAATTTGTGTTTTCCGCAGGGACCCCGATGCAAGATTTTAATCCCTTTTTCTCTGGTTTTTACAGATTTGAATGCTCCACTTTGAAAATTCGTAGTAATTTGTAGAAAAATCGTAAAATAGTAAATGAGGACTTTTTGGAATCCTTGTAAAATTATATATGTACTAGATCTATAATATTACATGTTTAAGTTTAAATAGTTTGCTGTAAAAATAGATTTAGGCAGTTAGGTTCTTAATGCTAGTCATGTCTTGTCTTTTTGATAACTATAGTTATTTTACTCAAATAAATATGAACTTTTTATGGAGTGTTACTGATGTGATTAGTGATGTCTGGTAAAAATTTCAGTATTTTAGGCTTGATAGTTTAAGATCTATAAAAATAACAAATTACCTGTATTGCCTTACCCCTATTCTGAATAGGTCTGCAAGATTAAATTAATTGGCTTAGTTAGGTTATGAATCATGACTTTATGATAATACATGAGTTGTAGTACTTTTATTAAGATTTTCAAAAAGCTAAATATCATGATTTTTGGTTAAGTAGATCTTGAGTTATACTTGCTTAAGTATCAGTGGCTGTTTCTGCCCAAACTCTGATAGGGTTACCTTGTTGGTATTGTGGGGCCTTCTTAATAGTAGAATTAGCTTTAGGTGTTTACAACAAAGTTGTTTAGAATTTGATAAGCTTTCTAAAAAGTCTAGAAACACATTTATTGGACATGTATAACTCCAGTTATAGCCGTTTAAAGTGGCATGTCAGTTTTTGTCTATGTTTTGGACAGAGATGCAATTATTGAAATAATTGACCCTTCTAACTGTAGAATCAACTTAATATGAGAATAATAAAGTTGTAGGTAACTTCCTAATATTTTCAAAAAGTTATGGTTCATGTTTGTTGGAGGTCTAGAACTCCAGTTATGCTTCTCTAAAGTTCCTATCAGTTTTCTGTACCACTACTGTTGGGTTGCATTTGCAGTTTTGCTTGTGCAATTATTTTCGTGGTGTAAATGATGTTTGCTATGGTTCTAGTGAATACAAAAGTTGTAGAAAATTTCATGATCTTTCTTGTGTACAAATTGTAAGGCCATAGGCCTGATAGTGTAGGAGTTACATGACTTTTAAGTCTTATGTCAGATTTTGATAGCATTCTGAGCAGATCTGAAAGATGCTAGTGTCTGATCTAGTTAGGATTTGAATGAGCTTTTGGTGATAATAACAAAGTTGTAGATAATTCATTTATATAGCTGCTGTTAAAATTTGGTGGTATTTGGTCTTGTGGTTTGTGAGTTATGCCAGTTTAAAGTTGGGTTTCAGAAATGACTGCTTTCTGTCAATTGTGGACCAGCTTCTGTAAATGGATATATTTGACTTAGTTAACTTGAGAATCATGCTAAGATGATTAAAGATTAATTGTAGAAAATTTCATAAGTTTTCCAGATTGTCTTGTTGCATGTCTTTTAGATTAGTACAACTCCTGTTATGAATAAAATTAGCTGCTGCTGTTTGCAGCCTTGACTCTGTGATTGCCGTGAATAACTAGTTTGTCTTGAATGCTTATGTGATGCATCTTGTGTTCCCATTCATCACATTCATACACATGCATTTTGCATCTCATCTAGGTGCGCTAGATGAACCACGTGAAGGACGTGATGTTGGAGCCGAACCCGAAGACGGTGTATGGAGGATCTATCCCGAAGATGGAAGGACTAAGCAAGTGCTAGGACCTGAGACGTCACCAGGACGGTGCAAGCTAATTGAACTGACTTGTGTCGGATCCCAGGCAAGCCCCGGAGCATTATAAGCCTCCCATGTTTTTACAAATATCTTGAGTATCTTTTATTGTTGATGATGCATTAAGTATAGGAATTGGTTGGAACCAATTGTTGCATTATATCCTTACCTTGTCCAGATAAAATCCTATGAATCATAATTAAGTGTAGGATCGAATGATGCTTAGCTATGCTTAAACCGGTAGAAGTCAGGTGATTTCCTGTCACCTACGAGATGTAGGATGAGCTCTGGTCATGGTTGGCTATAATGGCTATCATGAAAAAGAACCATGTGTTAATAATGAAAAAGAGATTGGACGGGAGGACGGTAGTGCAGCAACAAGGCATGGAGGTCTTGGGTGTGAATCTATCCCTATCTGTGTCGTTTAAGGACCGATATGCTATACGTCCTCATGTCATGTTGAACGCAGCCTAACACTTAGCTGGCTGGATAAGTTGTTCCGACCGCGAAGCCTAGTAGCTCGACTCAGGCCAGGGACGCGAGCAGTGGCGTGCATTCTGGAGGTAGTAAGGATGTGCGGAGAGCCATTGGCATAAGTCCAAGGCGGGTTAGAGTCCCGAACAACCTTGGCAGAGTGGTTCTCTGAGAATGTCGATCTGTTTGGACTCGCGACTCCTGAATTGTACCAAAGGTGACTCGTTTGCGACCCTGACGGGGGAAGCAGGGTTTGTGTTTAGGAATACCCCTCTAGCTGGATAGGAATTGATTCGAATCACCGTCTCTCCCGGATAGTGAGAACTTGACTGAGCAGCGGCAACATAGATTCACTAAATATTAAGATATGGTTAAATGATGATGATAATGATGATAAGAATGATGATGAGCCATGAAATACTTGATATGGTTATTATTGTTTGCAACTAAATCAAATGGTTGATTAGTACAGGTGCTAATATAGATGGTAGGTAATGGCTAAAAGTCAACGCTAGTATAGGTGAATAATGCTAATGGTTACTCAAGCTTTTATGCAAAAAGGTTGTCCAGCATGATCCACTGATAAAGCCTTGCATACTCCTTGGTGTCATTTATTTTTGGTTTATGATGGGTAAGTCTGGCTGAGTACATTCGAGTACTCAGGGTTTATCCCACCATGTTGCAGGTGGAGTTCTTGGCCTGTTGAAGATGGTGGCTAACCGTCGGTGGGCTCGGTGATTCTATAGTTACTTCTCATCTATATGCTTTTGTCGGATGATGTCACTTATGCTAGCAATATATTTAGAACTTATATTAATGTAATCATTTGAAAGCTATGTTGTTTTCACTAAGCGGTTTTGAAACCCAAACTTGTACTTTTATTTGTGAACCCATATGTAATATTATTTCCGCTGTAACCCTATGTATGTGATGTGTATTTGCTTAATCACGTGATCTTGGTTGTGATGTTGATTTACCGAGGTCTTTCGGGACACTCGGCGGACTACCGGGTTTATATAAGTGAAAGTATGTGTGTGTCAACATGTTAGCGGGGACAGCCATACTTGATCTTGTATAAATTGGGCGGTTCTGTCACAATTTGTATAAGGGGGAGGGGCTGTAACACCCTAGTGTTAAGCATTGCATTTGGCCTTTGCATTTCATGAGCACAAGCATCATCCAAGCATTCATGAGCATGAGCATGTGAAGTTTCATTTCATTCACCTTCTCTTTATCACATGTGATGTTGCTTATATACTTGCATATGCTTGTGATCATGTGTGACCAATGCAAGAGATAGTTGTGAGGTCACAAAAACACCTTAGACATATCTAGGATGGTAAATGGAACAATGTTTGTATTCATGACATGGGCCAAATTTGCTTCTAAGTCATAGTTTACTCAAAATTTCATTTCTCATGGGACTACTTCGACTAGAGTTGAACTATAGCATAGAGCGTTTGCATGGTAGTGCACCCTTAATAAAAGTTGTAGTTCCTGACATGGGTAACAAACTTTATTTAAGGGTCATGAGCTAATTCAGTGCCTAACATGGTCAAATAGGGCCCACAAGAATCAACAAAATGTTGTTTTGAGACTTAAAATTTTTGCTTTGCTTAGAAGCTATTTTCAGTTTCAATGTGACCTACTTTGGAGCTTTGCATTTTGAAAACCATGAAGAATTAGATGTTACTCCCTAAAGCAAAGTTGGAGATCTCACATAGCTCTACAACTTTCACTAATACCATTTTCACTGATTCACCACGGATTAGGAGTTACACGTGCACGAAGTAACTCTGTCAGTCATCTGCATCAGGCCTTGATGGCCAATTTGAATTGGCCGTGGTGGCCGACCGCGCATAGGCACTAGTCACCACATGGCACCGTACACCGGAGCCGGCCCCATGATGCCGTGCCGAGGGGGAGAAAAGGGGTGCCCGGTTGCTCACTCTTTCCACTCTCACTTGCCTCTCTCGCTCTGCCTTTCTCTCTCGCTCACGCAGCTGAGGTAGGTGAGCTCACCGTCGCCATTGCCGAGCTCTGCTGGCAGCGCTCACCATCCTTGCCACACCACCATTCAATCCATCAGGCCCACAACTCCACCACCATCTCCTCTACCTCCCCGACCTGCCACTACCACTGCTCGAGCCAAGGTAAAGTGGCATTTCACGTCGCCGTCGCCGCCATGGCCATGGAGCGCTGCTGAGCTCCGAGCTCACCATGGCCAGCCCTATACACCACTCCTCCTACCTTCTTCTCCATTGGTATGTCATCGCCTTAGGTCATAGATGCTCATGTCATCGTTTATTTAATCACTACTGCCGCCATCGCGCGGGGACACGCCGCTGCACCGAGCGTGCCCACCATGGCCACGAGCTCAATCTTGCCACGACCGGCCCTCGTAAGACCCCACCTTCCCCCTCCTGTGTTTGTTTCTGAGCTGCCATGAACCCTAGTACCTACCCTAAAGACGGAGACCCATCATTGACCGTCGGCTCGCTAGAACAGCATGCACCACACCACCATGCCACCATGCACACGGCCGAGCTCACCAGCGCTTTGCTGAACCCTCACCCTAGCCCTAGGTCGTCAAGTAGGTCACCCTAAAGCCTTAACCAAGCTTGGGAGAGCTCAGCATTGCCAAGAATGGCAATGGTGCCGCCGCGCACCTCCGCCGTGCCGCCATGCTCGCCACTGCCATGTCTAACCGCCGTAATCAGCTCAACCACCTACACCACTAGACGTGGGTTAATGAGGGGAGCACAATGGTGGTGGTGGTTTCACCGGAGACCTCGCCGTCGATGAGTTCTCACTGATCAAACACCGCGTCTTGCCTTGGTCTCTCTAGCGCATGTGTCCCGTTGACCCGCGGGGCCTAGCTGTCGGCGCCTGGGTGTGCTGTGTCAGGTGTACGTAGCATTTAGGGTTCTGTTTGTTTTTCTTTATTCTTTCTAGATTTGAATACCAACTTGTGAAATTTGTAACTTGAGCTAGGAATGTTCAAATTAGGTCAACTAAATTTTGTTAGATTCATCATGAAGTGTACTATTTGATAAAAATATGAAACCTACTGTTTGGGGTATTTTTTAGGAGAATTAAATTAAGCTAGTAAAGTGCTTTTAAATTAGTTTCAATCTTGTAAAATGCATAACTTTAGCTAGAGGAGTGATAAAAATGTGATTCCAATTTTGTTAGTCTTGTGTTGACATGCTCTAGCTAGGAAAAATACTAAACATTCAGTAGGAATACTTGGAAAATGGTCTTCCTATTTAATCTTAAATACTTGCTAGTTTGTAGTGAAAATAAATAGGGTAAAAATACCTAACTTATGATCATGCAAATTTCTACCCAGTGTTCTTATGCTAGGATGAAAGTAAGAAAAATATGAAATCTGTTGTTTGACACTTTTTACTAGGCTAAACTATTTTTGCTAAAATAAGCCTATGTAACTTGTCATTTTTGTAGAGGTTGCTATACTTATCCAAATATCATGGATTTTATATAGTAGGCTATTGGGACATGTGAAGGCTATTATAATTTGATCAGAATTTATTGAGCACTAGAAATATTTATCCTTTAACACCTTATTATATAAGGAAATTAATAAATGCATGTAAATAAGGTATTGGGGTTTTACCATGATGTTTCCTATGGTGCTTGTGATGCATATGATCTATTGATATTAGTATTTGTGCTTGGAATTAATTGGTTATAGGCAGCTAGTTAATTGTTGCTTTATAATTCAACTAGATGGCTCCATGAGTAGTTTCTGTTTTGGTGACAAATTCATGATGATAATGATCTTTTCTGTGAAACTTGTAAATAACAAAGATGTAGATAACTTACTCATCTACCTTGTACAAAAATTTCATGGTCATAGGCCTATTGGTTTGAAAATTATAGCTTTTAAAAGTCTGCTGTCAGATTTGCTTGTCCTCTAGACAAATCTGAAAGATTGAATTGTTTGACAAGGATATCTACTGAGTCATCTTATGATGATTATAAGTAAGTTGTAGACAATTTTATAATCTTTCCAGAAAGTCCAAGATCATATTATGTGGATATGTAAAACTCCAGTTATGGTCAAAACAAGTGGCTGCTATTTTGTAATCCCGAAATTGCTTAAATGGAAATTTGTTTAATTACTAGAGAGGAGATATGCACCTACTCAGTAAAAGAAAATTTATCTTGTTATCACTTTAACACATTACTATTAAGGACACTTATGAGTATGTATTTTATCATATTATATCATCCAAGTCATTATCTATGCATCCATAATATCTTATTTTATACTCATACATATAGGATCGCCCGAAGGAGTAACCCTACTGGAATTCAAAGAAGAGGTGGAGGAGAATCAGGAGACACCATAGCCAGCAGCTCCCAAAGGCGAGGAGCCAGCTACAAAGGAACTTCTAGAGTGCCCTGACCACCGACCCACTTCTTTCATGAAAGGCAATCCCCAGAGCATTTTAAGCCTCCTATGTTTTACAAAATATCACTTGAGTCATTTATGTTTGATGCATTAGGTTGTAATAATTGATTTGGAAATACTTGATGCATTGAACTACCTTGTCCAGATATATATACCTTTAACGCTGTATAGGTCCAGGATCGAATATATGCTTAGCAATGCTTAGACTGATAGAAGTCTGGTGATTTCTTGTCACCTACGAGATATAGGTGGATACCGGAGCATGGTTGACTATATTTGCTATCGTGGAATAGAACCATGAGATAATGTAACTGGAGGTCGGGCGAAGTCTATGTGTAGGTTGACTCATGTGATTCTGTCTATGCTAATTAAGGACCGCATCATTGGAGGCCCTCTTGTCATTTTGAACGCATGCCTCTCACTTAGCTAGCCATATAACTCGCTCTAACCACGAAGCCGAGTAGCTCAACTCAAGCCGGGCCTAGTACTGTTAGAGTGCGCACAATGGAGGTAGTAAGGATGTGTGGGGAGCTAGTGTGAGGCCAAGGGCAGGTTAGAGTCCTGATCGACCTGGCATCCGGTAGTGTCCCTAATTGTGCGGCGCTGATCAAACCCATGAATTGGATCTGAGTTGTACCAAAGGTGACCTAAGGTGACCATTGATCTGGTCTACCTGGGTTTGTGTTAGGAATACTACCCAGCTGGTTATAATCGATTCGAATTGTTGTCTATCCCGGATAGTGAGAAACTTGATGGAGCTTCTTCATCGTACTAATTGGATTATGGAATAGGATGGTTCTGATGAATATGAAAATCTTACACCAGCTATGGTTACTATTGTTATGCTACTAAATGATATACCACTTGTTTGGCATAGGTTAGTTTCTAATCTAGAGATGAATAGCTATAATTAATTTGATGACCGAATTATAAAATGTATATCTGAATTAGTGGCTTTTTATGCAAAATGTTGTCAAGCTACCTGCACTTATAAAGCCTTGCATTATCCTTGGAGTCACTTTATTTTTGGTTTATGACGGGTAAGTCTAGCTGAGTACCTTCTTGTACTTAGGGTTTATTTCCCACTTGTTGCAGATAATACCGTGTATCATGGCTACTATAAGAATTGCTTTTGTCCCATTGTGGACAAGGACTAGGCCCTATTCAAGGTGCTTCTACTTATATATCTTATTTGTGATGCTTTTGTGGGTGGTGATCACGAACTGGCCTATATTAAACAATGGTGTGAGATGTTGGTTTTAAAACTACTTTGCTTCCGCTACTACCTTATTTGGAACTTGAGTTGTAATAACTTTAATCGTACTCTGATATATGGCAATGTATTTGTAAACTTTATGTAACATGTGGCATGTATGTTGAATCATGTACGATCTTAGTTGTATGTTGGCGATGAATCGAGACCATTTGTGGTACTTGACGGACTACCGGGTTTATATGGGCTTAAGTATGAAAGTGCGACTGCTCCGCGGCTGCCATTGTACTTGTGCTCTTATAAATAGGATGGTTCTATTACAGCTAGCATCAGAGAAAGATTCAACATTATTTTCATATGTGTATTTAAAACAAAAGTCTTTGTTTTACAAAAAATAGTTTTTAGCAACTTATAGCTATATATATATGTGTTCAAATCTGAAATTTGAATCTAAGGTGTGCTAGTGATCATTTCCCTTATGCCCAGTTAAGGATTTTAGGTGGCTAAATAAGTACTAACATGGGGGTTTTATTTTCGTCGTCCATACGGCGCGCTATTGTATGGATGCCATTCACTTGAGTGGTAATGTTTGGATCAAATGCCTCTACGCCCAAGGTAAGATGATGAGTGGCATGACCACAAGATGTGAGCATGCGGTCTAAGGGGAGAGGTAGCTTTGATACTGAAGTATATATATGTCTCATATATATATATACTAAGGTATTTAATTGTGGGTTAGCTTTGATACGGCTATATATGCATATTTATAGGTGTGTATGGGATGTATTTACTTTTGGATAGCTTTGATATGGAAGTATATATATATGGGTATATATATATATATGGAAGTATTTAGCTTGCAACCTAGAGCCCAGATTTTCATTTCTGCATGTATGATTATGGGGCTGGGCTGAAATGAAATTCTTATGCAGGTATGCTAACAACGAAACGTGTAGCCCGACTAGTTACGTTTATATATGAGAGAACGTATGTATGCCACCGTGTATGTCGCTAGAAGTTTTAATTTTCCTAAGTTTGTGAGGACGTATGGAACATGCATGCATCATGATAAATCATTCATTACATACTTGCATTGTTCCTCCCCTTATAAGTTTCTTATTCGGTTAATTAACTCTTTTCTACTATAATGTTGTTCTCACGAGAGTTGCACCATTTTTGCTATAGATGGCAGCCTATTACCCACCGAAAGGGAACGAGGCATTCTTGGGTATCTTTGGCATACCTGCCTTGCTCTGGAGAGTGTTGTATTTTGTGGGGTACATAGAGCCACCCTAATACTTTTGGACACAGAAGCATGTGCAGGAGGAACCATGGTATGAGGTGCAAGTGTCCATCCCAGCTTGTACACGAGCACCACAGTACCAGGGCTAGAAAGTGGAGTCTGAGGGAAGAACCCCTTGGAAAGGTGCTCAAGTGGCAGCCTTTGAGATCTTGAGCACACTTTGTTAGCAGCATGGTGATTCACTCAACAACAGTGCAGCGGGATCTATTCCTCAAGTGGATCCAGCTATGGTAGTTTGGAGGCAGCATGACCACATTTTTGTGGTGCAGGACCACGATGAGCTGGCATAGAGCTCGAGTCCTGCTATGAGTGCCATGTTCGCCGTCATGCAGATGTTTTATGCCCGAGAGGACGCCCGCTATTTCTGGCATGAGTCTTATAACATCTGTGTGAACAAGCTCATGGAAGCTAGGGAAGTACAGCAAAGGCTAAAGAAGCGTGTGCGTAAGCACAAGAAGACAGCTAGGGAGGCTCTTTGGGACACTACTGATGCTCATACAGCATTGGGAGCCCTCCAGACTCAGATGGAGAATGTTGTTGTAAATAGGAACACAGCACAGGCAGAGACACGGGCCACTCATGCTTAGAGGGTGTAGGCCATCTAGCAGAGGGATGAGGCCTACTGTCTTGCAGAGGCTAGAGAGGAGGCTAGGACTAGGACTATGGTTCTAGCTAGGCGGCTGCAGAATGACTACCATCGAAGGGAGGCAGAGTACCGGTGTCAGATTCAGGAGCATGTGTCTGAACCGTGTGTGTGATGGTTTCAAAACTATGTTGCTTCCGCTTCTAAATTTGAACTTTGGGTTGTAATAACTTTATTCGTACTCCGATGTATGTTGAACTACTTGTGAACTTTATGTAACATGTGGCATGTATGTTGAATTATGTACGATCTTGGTTGTATGTTGGTTATGTTTCGAGGTCCTTCGCGACACTCAATAGACTACCGGATTTATATGGGCTCAGGTATGACCACGCGTCCGCTCTGGTGGTTGGCATTGTACTTATGCTCTTATAAATTGCTCGGTTCTGCGATAATAACTCTCTTAGATTGCTACAACAGCCTCATCGTATGCTAGTGCCCTAGGGCTAATGGATACCGCTATGTCGTCTGTAATCCAATGACCCAAAAGTTTAATATACTACCACCTAGTACCCATGATGTTGGCCATTCTGTTGGTGAGGCTCGCTTGGGGTTTGATCCAACAGCCTCCTCACACTTCTGTGTGATTGAATATGTGGATGTCTGTGATAGAACCGCCTAATTTATACAAGATCAAGTACAGCTGCCCCCGTTTAACACATTGACGCGCACATACTTTCACTTATATAAATCTGGTGGTCCGCCGAGTGTCACAAAGGACCTCGGTAAATCCACATCACAACCAAGACCGTAATAAATTAAGCAAATACACATCACATACACAGAGTTGCAGCAGAAATAATGTTTACAATTGAGTTCACAAATAATAATATGTTGCCAAGTTTACAAATATGATAGCTAAAACAACATAGCATGAAAATGGTTACAATAACATAAGTTTCAAATACATCCACCAACAATAGCATATAGACGAGAAATAAATATAGGGTCACTGAGACCATCGGCGGTTAGCCACCATCTTCAGCAGGCTAAGAACCTCACCTGCAACATGGTGGGATAAACCCTGAGTACTCAAATGTACTCAGCTAGACTTACCCGACAGGAGAGAAAATAAAAAGACTCTCAAGGATATGCAAGGCTTATTTAGTGGAGCTGGTTGGATAGCATAACTTTGCAAAAAGAGTATTACTACGATAAGTCCTTACTTTCAATATTTTAGCATCAAGTTTAGTGAAGCTTATTATGGCTAACTTTGCACTTATTCTAGGGCAATCACTTGATTAATAAGCATCACAATAGTAACCATACCCAGTTTATCATATAATTATCATCACCATCATGTTCCATCCAGTGTTACTATGATGAAGGAAGCTTAGTAAAGTTTCTCACTATTCGGGAGAGACGGCGATTCGAATCAATTACAACCAAGTGGGCAAAAATCCTAACACAAACCCACAGTTCCCCCGTCAGGATCGCGTCGGGTCACCTTTGGTACAACATAGGACTCAACTTCATGGGTTCGATCGCGCCGCACCCTCAGGGACTGACCAGCTGATAGGATGCTCAGCCCAGCTTGCCCTTGGGCTCACATCCGGCTCCCCACACATCCTTACTACCTTTAGTGTGCGCACTTGGACAGAATGACTCCTGGCCTGAGTTAAGCTACTTAGCTTAGCGGTCGGAACGAGTTATCTGTCTAGCTAAGTGAGAGGCTATGTTAAAATGACATGAGGGCCTTCAACAATGCGGTCCTTAACCAACACAGATGGGATAAATATGCACACAAGACCTCCATGTCCTGCTGCCTCTCAATCACCAGATCCCGTCCGGTCTCCATTTATTCATCATCACATGGTTATTTTCCACGATAGCAAATATAGCCAACTGTGACCAGGTATCCACCTATATTGTAGGTGATAGGAAATCACCCATTTCTATCGGTCTAAACATGGCTAAGCATAGAATGTCCTACTCGTACTAGTAAGGGTTCAGGTATTTATATATAGTGGACAAGGTAGGAATTATGCACCAACGGTTTCATTCAACTCCTATCACCTAATACAGCATACAAAAGTTATACTTATGTGCATTTGTAAAAAGAGAGGGTAGGAGACTTAGAATGCTCTGGGGCTTGCCTGGGATCCAACACTAGGTCAGTGTTTGTTAGATGACACTCGCTTAGCGAGCATCTCCTGTTCAGGCATGAACTCTCAGGGTCCTTCCATCTTCTGGATTTGTCCACCAACACACCATATTCCAATGAACCTAAAAATTTTACCACAGCACATATATAGCATCAGTAGCCTACCATAAAAATTTCACAGCAATTGGAGCACCACAACTTTAGATATGAATTTATTCCTAGAAAACCCTAGTTTATAAAAATAAATAAAAACAGTAGAAACTTTCTACTAACACATATCATATTATGAGTCTATTGCGTAGATCTACTCACAAGGATTCCAAACCATCTTCATTTGCTATTTTATGATTTTTTTGTGAATTACTATGAATTAAACAAGATTCAGCCGATTTATGCATAAATAGAAAAGAAAAGGAAAAACACTTTTGCATCGGGAACCCTAGACTTTCTAGGAATCAAATAAGCCCAAATCTAAAAAATCCTTCTCTCTGGTGCTTTTGCATGTGGACCTAGAGAAGAGTTTCTATTTCCATTCCCCTCCTTCTCTCTTCTTCTTCACGGAACAGAGAGCAGAGGAGATGGCTGGTCGAGCCGATTCCGGCTGTAGGAGGTGGGCGCCGGCGGCAAGGATGGACCATGCGTCCATCCTAGTGCCCAAGCACAGCGGCTAGTGGTCGCAGATGATCGGGAGATGGACTATGGCTTGCTGGCGATGGCAGCCGGCGACGGCGTGCGAGCAGCTCTGACGGCAGCAGGCAATAGGTGGTGGCGTAGTCGAGCAAATGGTGCAGGATGAGGGAGAAGGCGATGGCGGAGGTGGTAGCACTCTTGGCTTGCGCCACAAAGGAGTGGAGCAGGAGGACATGGTGGTGGTGAAGTTTCGCTCGTCTGCCATGGCGGGCGAGAGAACGAGAGGGAGCAATGGGCGAGAGCGAGGCAGAGTGATTTGGGTTCTCCACTTAGGAGTGACGACGGGTGGGCGCGAGGTGGGGGCAACTCCAGAGCATGGACGCCATGCGCCGCGCGCGTCCTAGGCCTGTCAGCCACAAAGGCACGCTCCAGCATTTCAAAATCTGTTAACGAGCTAACTAATACCACCGCAAAAGTACAACTGAAACTCCATTTTCTTCTCCCTCTAATTCTCTAACCAGTTGATGATTTGATCAACCAATTGCACAGGGTTGTAGAGCTTTATGAGAAGTACAACTTTGCTTAAAGGTTTGTGGTCTAACTCAGATTATATTGGAAGATAGAGAGCTGCAAAGTAGGGCTCATGAAACTGAAAATTCAGTTTTTAGTTAACCCAGACGGCCAAAATTTCGAGATCCAAAACAGCACTGGGTTCAGTTTTGAGGCCTTAGTTTGACTAAGCTACAGGCTGATTTAGATATTGGTCCTAAAACAAAGTTTGCTACACATAACTTAAAATTCAAATTTTATTTAAGGTCAAACTTCATATCTGGTCCTGAAATCATAGTTTCATCTTGGTCAAAGCAGCATCACGATAAAGCTTAAATTATCCTTTTTGATCCATTGAAGCATTTTCTTGACACTTGCTCAATATAAATCCTTCATTACTTTTGTTCATGAGTTTAATTAGAGTTGTTTGAGCAAGGTTGTAAGGTTTGGTTGACATCACATGTTATCGTTCACTTAATAAAGCGATTCAAGCAAGATTATAATTCATCATTCCATGTGACTTCTTGATTCTAAACTTCATGAAACTTTTCCAATGGTCAAGATGTCCTGATACTAAGGTGATGCTCATAAAACAGGAATGTTGAACCCTACTCAAGCCTACATTTGAAAAGGGTCAACATGTAAGCAAGGTGTATTGTCCAAGTTCAAGTTGGGGCTCATTTTCATAGATTCGACCTCAACACCTTCATCACCACTTCAAGACTATGAACTAGAGATCATGATCATTGCTTGACACATCCTACTTAAGTCCAAATCCACTGCTTAATTTATGACTAACACCTGGGGTGTTACAATGTCAACGGTGCGTGCGTAGGTGTGGAGACCTACTCATCTAAAACTGCAGCATGGATCTATAAGGAATCTAAATGGGGCGAGGATACTGATATGACACTTCATAGATCACCAAGTGAGTTTCTTAACAGTTGTCTACACATTAAGGGGCACTCTAGGCAGTACTCTATGATACTTGTTGTGAATATGGAGAGAAACACATGGAGGAAAATTGATAGGCCTAGTGGTCTTCAACACTCCATGCATCAAGCTCAGGGTCACTTGTGTGTCCGTACTGTTGCTAGTCTCAATGATTCCAAGCTTTTAGTCTAGATCCTTGAAGACTATGGTACTAATAATTGGACACTGAAGCATATGGTCAGCACGCGGATCCTGTTTGGAAGGATTAATATTAGATTTGGTTTTGTGGATTGGGTTGACGAGTACACAGTGATTACAGTTCACCCAGAATAGAATATGATTTTCTTTGCTAGGAGGATGGAACAATCATCGCATATGACATGGACCGCATAAGAGTTCATGTCATCCTTGCCCGTGTCTTTCCGTATGGTAGACGTAGCATTAAAAAAGAGTTCATCTACAGACCATACTATCTTCCTTATGTTCCCTTGTTCTTGGATTCATTAGCAGAGCAGTAAATAAAGTTTCATTTGATGTATCTCTCTGTCATGCATTTTAAAAGGACCAATGTTGTTTGCTTATCTATGGACATGTTAATTTCCTCAATGATGGATGTTGTCATTATTTCAGCTAAACTAGTGTGCCATCTTTGTTTTATTTGCAAATTGAATTATTTGTTTGGTACTACAATGCGCGTGCCATATTATACTACTAGGCTAGGCTACTAGTACTAAAAACTACACCTAAAATTGACTTTGTCTTGCTCAACGCTGCTGCCTCCGCGATTACAGTTCACCCAGAATGGAATTTGATTTTCTTTGTTGGGGGAAAGAACCATCATCGCATATAACATGGATAGCAAAAAAGTTCATCTCATCCCAACCCTTGCCATTCGGTATGGTAGATGTAGCGTCCTGCCAGAGGAGTTCATCAGCAGACCTTACTATCTTCCCTATATTCCCTTGTTCTCGAAAAAATTAGCAGAGGAGTAAATAAAGTTCCTTATCTTAATTACGTGTGCAATAACATTTCAACAGCAATAGCTCCTCTGCTTGGCTTTTAATAGAGGGACATGGTCACGTGTACTACCATCTTCTGCTTGGCTTTTAATTTATTTCCTCACAAAAAATGTAACGCGAGACTTGATCGGATGAACTCTGTTATGCGATGAATCTGGAATTCTTCCCTTTAATTGGGAGCGTGTTGCCGAGCAGCCACGCTAGCCATGTTAGCAAAAAAAAATTAAACCGTCCGATCCTTTGTTCCATGGCCCCGATTTACCCCCACTCTCCACTCTTTCCCAGACATGAAAAATATCTTGCTGCTCTGACATCAATTCTCGCCTCTCTTGGTAATGTACCCAACGCGTCCATTCAAACAATGGTTCCTTCATTACCGAATCATACGGTAATCCAACGGTGATAAGTTGCTTCACCGCCAGATCTTACTGTAGCGTACATGTCCATCTTGGCGCCGATGGTAAAAGTATTGTTTTCTCTACCGGTTTCTCTATCGTCTAACATAGAACGAGCAGCCGACGGTGGAAACCCTTTTACTGCCAGTTCGGCGGACGACACGGCGATGAAGGTCGCCATTGTGTTCACTGCCAGATCATATGCAGGCCCGACGATGAAACTAGTAATCACCGTCGGTTATTCGTCCAGGAGGGGGTCCCACAGGTATGGACCAGCGGTGATGTGTATCACCGCTGGTTATCTCAAAACCATTGGTGAAGGTCCTGGCGGTGAATTAACTTTCTGTACTAGTGAATTATCATGCTCAAAACTTAAGAACTATCAGGTTGTATGACAAGCTTTTGCAAAGTATCACAGAGCAACTATTCATCATCTCCAAATAATTTCATCATCATTTATTAGAGCAGAGTTTCTTTTAGGATAAATTTCAAGGCACTCCTCTCTTCATTCCATGATCATGGATATTGACATGTGAAACAAACATGAATGTAAGGAGAGGGTTTAAGATTTTTCATACCTGAGTGGGGAGAGATGTCTCCCCAAGCTTGCCTTTTGCATAGGTTGGAATGTCTTTCGGCGGCTCTTTGATTCTTTCTTTATTGACTAACTAAGACTACTACTAGAATGCATAAATGACTAAATGACTAAACCT
The DNA here is from genome assembly GCA_904845875.1 of Miscanthus lutarioriparius. NCBI lineage: Eukaryota > Viridiplantae > Streptophyta > Magnoliopsida > Poales > Poaceae > Miscanthus > Miscanthus lutarioriparius. Next base: position 30,089,016 of record CAJGYO010000015.1, read on the forward strand.
ATTACTACTAGATAACTTATTCATTATTACTAAATATTATTATTTACTTATTATATATGTTTTTTAATAGTTTATTTTATTTAAATGCAACCCTATCCTATCGTTCATAGCTACTATAGAACTTTATTTATTAACATAGAGTAGCTAAATGCAACTAACTAATCATGCAATGCAAAGCAAATTTATTGGAAATTTAAATATGAGATGCAACTTACCTGTTTGATGGGCTCAAGGTTATTCTTCCTTGGGTGGGGTGTTTCCTCTTGTTCCACCTCGGAGGCCTTGTCAGGATCAGGGGATGACGAATTTGAGGATGGATCTTTCTTTTTACGCCATCTTTTTCTATTCTTGTTCTTGACAGGCTTCTCTGGTTCTTCAATCGGCTTTGGTTTTTTCATCTTAATTCTCTTCGGATGCTTCTTCTTTTCCTATTTCTCATCAAAGAGGGGTTGTCCAGAGGCAAAAGCAAATATTTCTTTCTTTTCAGCAAAGTGGAATTGGATTTGCCCAAAAGCCGCATATATGTAAGCATTTGCAGTATTAAGGAAAGGACGACCAAGGATTAAAGGTGTATCCTTGTCGTTGCCCATGTATAAGATCATAAAATCTATAGGAACATAAGCACTCCTAACCTTGACTAACAAGTCAGTGGCTACTCCCTCGAGATAACGGGTAGATTGGTCAGCTAGCTATAGGTAAACTGAGGTTGGAGCTAAGGTAGTGTAAAACAATCTATCATAAGTTTCCTTAGACATTAACACTAGATCCTAGATCACAAATGGCATTATGGAAGGTATGGGTTCCAATGGAGTAGGTAATCACAGGGATTCTAGGATCACCTTTCTTAATGGTAAAATGGGAATCTACCAAGTAGGAACCCCAAGAACTTAAAGCATAACCATACCTTGCCGTGACAAGGTTGGCTAACTCCATGGTTCCTTCAGGTTTGCTAGGAATTCTATCTTTTTCATAGAATGGTATGGCAGTAGCTATTTGAGCTAATTGGGTTTCTATCATCTTATTGAAACTAAGTTGATTCTTTAATGCAGAAGAAAACTCATCCAATTTAGCATTTATATTTTCCAACATCTTGTCATGAGCATGCAACTTTTTATTTATTCTATCAGTCATTCTACTTTGATGACAAACATGATCTTTAAGGAAAGCATAACTATTATTACATTGATTACTCAAACGTTGAGAAGAGTAATAATTATTACCTCCTTGATTGTTGGACCGCTGATTCCATCCTTGATGTTGTTATGGACAAAACCCGTTGTCGATGTTGATGAAGTTGAGATCCTCCTAGGTCTTGGGATAGAAATTTCCTGAATGTCCAACATCTCCACATACTTCACAAGTCATGTGGGAACCCATGGCTTTGAGTGTCTCTTGGGTGCTCATCTTCTCATAATGTTCCACTCGCTTTGTGAGGAGATCCATCTTAGCTGCAAGCATGTCAACTTCTTTAATTGAATGCATACCTCGTTCATAGGGTTGGAGTCGATCATCGCTCCATCCTTGGTTGGAGACCATCTTCTCAATCAGCATCTTTGCATCTGCAACACTTAGCGAAAAGAATGTTCCATCAATAGCAGCATCTAAATGGCTCCTATCTAACGGCACTAACCCATGGTTGAAGTTCTAGATCAAAAGCCAGTCTTCCATGCCATGGTGTGGCCATGCAGAGACATACTATTGCATTCGTTACCAAGCTTCAGGAATCGATTCATCTGCTAATTGTTGAAAAGTAGAGATTTTGTTGTGAAGAGCATTAGCCTTCCCCATAGGAAAAAAACTTGACTAGGAAAGCATTGGAACACTTGTCCCATGTATCTACAGCATTGCGGTTAGAGTAAAACCATTGCTTAGACTTTCCTAACAAAGAGAAGGGGAAAAGGCGAAGACATATAGCCTCTTGGTTCACTCCCTTAATGGTGAATGTGCTACAAATCTCAAAAAGTGTTGGAGGTGAGCATTTGCATCCTCGTGGCTTTCTCACAAAATGGACTAGCTTGAACCATCGTAATTAATGCTGGCTTAAGCTCAAAGTTAGCATCCCCATTGATAACATTGGGTCTGGTGGCTACATTAGTAGCCCAGGGTGTAAAAAAATCATGAATGGACTTGTCACCCATGGTCGTTGTTGATATTTCTTAATGCATACAGAAAAAATACACAAGCGCACGGAATTACCGTTGTAGCACTTCACCTGGAAGTATTCAGGGCATCGTATTTTCCACAGCGAACGGAGGCACTCTTCTAGCTAGTTCGTCCAAGGACAACAAAAGGGTAGAATTAGCAGAGGTTGAAATGGATTCCTATGGTTTTATGGTCTAAGGATAGATAAACATGACTCCTACTTACTCACTTCGGGTGCCAGCTTACACCTGGTCTACCGAGCGATACCGGCCTTCGCTCTACGTCGAACTCGAACGTGGAGGAGTATGGGGGACGGATAGGGCTATCACCACCTGCCACCTACCCCTCAACCGTGGGGATCAAAGCAAACAAAGATAGCTTCTAGCCTAGACACCACATCTATGCTATCAACTATTACTCTATCATGCATGCAAGGGTTATATGTCTCTATTAGGGCCCTTCTACTAGCGTGCCATGATGCAACTATGGGATTTGCAATATCTATGATAAACGAAGGCATCAACAACCATCCTCTTAAAAAGTTTGGAGACAAGGATCAAGAGGTGGTTGTGATCCTCGTGGAAACATGTGGCACTAGGCAAAATGTCCATGGCATAGAAGTTTTCATTCTCAAGAGATATATCGTGTGGAAACAACATTGAGCCTCGATCATTATCGAGAACAATGGTTTTATGGCTAGAGGGACACGGCTTACGTTCGATCGACGTTGGCGATGGATGTTCAGTTTCACTAGAAAGCCTAGGTGAAATGAAGGAGGAAATGAACTTCACCTCCTCGGATGGGTTATGGTTGGGATAATGCTCCGACATGGGGTTTTTTAGGTGTGTGGCGGAAGCAGTTTTCCCACATTCTTCACCAAGGCTCCCATGAGTAGGTTTCTTTTCGAAAAGTTTTTCAAAGGGGTAGCCTATGAGAGGTTCAAAGTCAAGGATGGCAAAGATGTGGAAATCTAAGTGAACCTCGATTTCATTAATTTCAATTGGTACGTCCCTAACAATCCCACTATGCTCAAAGATGAGTCTTGAGAGACTTTTGAAAAGTTTGTTGGTCAGGATTAGCGGCATGTTGCCCAAAAGATTTTTCACCAAAAATTCTAACATGATGCTAGTCCTGACTATGGGGTTGTGCAGGACTTCTATGTTTCTTCCCCTTAATGAACAAGGCATGATCGTGGAAGGTGAAAGAATCTAAATTGCTTTGGAAGAACGTTTCACTTCCAACAACTATTCCTTTGATGGTTCTATTTTAGGGGAAACTTCCTCAGAAGGACATGAAAGCTTTTTGTGCCCATAGTATTTCAAGGTTTTGCCATAATCCCTGAATTCAATAGGGAACTCCGAAGGATGAATTAATCTTTCCTTTAGTGTTTGTAGTTCGGGTGAGGGCTCATGAGTTGAATCGAAGGATGGTATAGTTTTGGATTTGACTGGTGAGGACTCCTCAACACTTGACGTAACTTTTACCTAGAGGGACTTAGTTCTTATGATGGAAGAAGAGTGTTTGTCTATGAAATGCTCAAGGAATTCTACTTGTTCCGTCATAGTCTTGTGTGTAAAACAACCTCCGACAGTCACGTCTATGCATAGGCTAGCACCCATGTCAATACCCAAACAAAAGAGTCATGGCAATATGCTGTTGGGTAAAGACAAGTCTAGGCCGATGTGTATTAACACTAAAAAACTAGCCCAGGCTGCACCTATTGACCCCTTAAGCTGCTCAAAGTTGAGGATTGCCCTTGGTAGAGAGTCGATATGGGACATAGGAAAGAATGCAAGGTGAAACTTGTCTTTAAGTTCATCTCAGTCCCCAATCATACTTTCTACGGCATGTGTGTACCATTGCTTCACCTTCCCCGTGAGAGAGAAGGGAAACAATTTTCACTTTAGAGTTTCCTGTGTCAAGCACCGGATACTCAGGCATGAACAGATCTCCTTGAACTCATGCAGGTGATGGCAGGGGTTTTCATTATAGTTCCCCAAGAAGTGTTGTGCCCGAACCATGGCTATTAAGCTAGGGCGGAGTTCACAGCCAGATAAAAAGTTTGGTTTTGGTGGTGGCTCAGAGAACTCGCCCTTTGAAGCAGACTGGTATTGGATAGGAGTGGTTTTCATGATGAAAATAGTTTTTGTGTTTTTTCTATAAAAAGAAAAGATACAAATACGAGGACAAACTAGGTTCAAAGAAAATACGGCAACCGTTCCTCGGCAACGGCGCTAGAAATGCTTGTTGGTATTTCTTAACGCATACAGAAATAATCCACAAGCGCACGGAATTACCGTTGTAGCACTTCACCTAAAAGTATTTAGGGCATCGTATTTTCCACAGGGAATGGAGGTACTCTACTAGCTAGTTCATCCAAGGACAACACAAGGGTAGAATTAGTAGGGGTTGAAATGGATTCCTATGGTTTTACGGTCTAAGGATAGATAAACATGATTCCTACTTGCTCACTTCGAGAGCCGGCTTACACTTGGTCTGCTATGAGATACCGGCCTTCGCTCTACGTCGAACCTAGACGTGGGGGAGTACGAGGGATGAGCAGGGCTGTCATCACCTACCGCCTACCCCTTAACTATGGGGAACAAAGCATACGAAGATGGCTTCTAGCCTAGACACCACGTCTACACTATCAACTATTACCCTAGCATGGATTCAAGGGTTATCTGTCTCTATTAGGGTCCTTCTACTAGAGCATCCACCATGGGGACGGATGATGAACCCGCAAACAAGTAAGAGTATAGCTTAACTAGTCAAAGACTTTATACCAAAGGAATCATGAATACTCACTTAGCGGGAAAACTCATTGAGGCACAAGTATCCGTTGAGGTACAAAGCAGGGAGACACCGACAAGCCCAGCTCTTCCCCAAATTCTCCCTCACATCTCTCCCTTGTAACTCTAGCAAGCTACTAGGGCCTAAGCCCTTTGAACTGTTGTTCTAACTCAAGTGAGGAGTGCTCTGCTTCCTTGTTGTGGTGTCTAGAATGAGGAGGGGGAGGCCTCCTTTTATAGGTGGAGTAAGGCGGTGTGTGCATCTATATTTGGCGCAAAGCTTGGTCTCCACCACCTCTGCATGTTGCCATGTGACTACCATTCGAAGGAGTGGCAGAGAGTTGTCAGGGAGGGGGCGAGCGACCCCAGGGGTCGATCGACCCCTGACTAGGCCCTCTCACCACCGCCTTCACGTAGTGGGCCTTTAGGGTGTATAGGTGATGCCCGTGAAGTTTTACGCCAATTGGAGATCATTCAATTTAGGTTTGGGCTCTCTTTCTCCACATGGTTGAGCCCTGATTTGGCTTGGTAGTGGGCCTTCTCCTTCTGGGCTCTTTTTTCTTTACACAATATTGTGTCATACTTTGTTTCTTTGCGTATTTTGAATGTATTTTCCATGGATTCCATGAATGCCCTCCTGCAAATGGTCAAATAGCAAAACTTGTGGAGATTGTTAGTTCTAAAACCCTATGTCTAAGCTTGGTGTTTATTTTAGAAGTGGTTATATGATAGTTGGTGGTTAGAAATGTGAGTTAAGCACCACCAACAGTCGTGTTGGGTAGTGATAGGATTTGAGGGAAAAAGGATAAACTACTTAGGATAACTAAAAGCCTAGATAGCAAAGCCAACAAAAATATAAATCTGAGGCTAGTTGCCTTCCCCGACAATGGTGCCAGAAATGCTTGTTGATACTTCTTAATGACTAGTGGAGGAATTCCGCAAACACAAAGAACTATTGCATACCACTTCGCTTGGTGAGTACCGAGTGTCAAATTTATATTTTTTCCCATAGGAAGGTGGAAGTCTAGAACTTATATTAAGGTTAGAATTGCTAGGGTAAAGGCTAAGTGTATCCTAGGTAGGTGAATGATAATGATGAATTGGGTGTGAACTACCTAAACAAACTACTAAGCAAGCTACACTAGAAATAGCTAGGTGGGAGAGCGAGCGATATATCTTTTAGTAACAAAGGGTAAACAAATGACTAGAAGAAATGCGCTAGTACTTCAGGGCACAACCCGCCTACCAACTAGGAGAGTTAAATAGACATAGTCTGCCATGAGCCCAAAATTTAATAACTAGACCTAACGTCATGGAATATAGAGGATGGACAAGGCTGTCACCACTTGCCAACTACCACAATCTATCCGAAGGCCTAGCCGTATCCATAGGTAATCTATAGCCTAAGCACCTCACTTAATCTATAAACTTACTACTTCGATTCAAGCTCCGATGAAATGAGATGATCAAAGCACCCTAACCAAATGGTGGTGAAAGTATCAAGATGCCCAAGAGGGGGGTGAATTGGGATAATTCTATATTTCTTTCAATAATTAAGCCCTACACTTAGCCCATTTCACCCCCTTGTGCCTAGAAGTGTTTCTATTGTTCTACCGCACCAAAGTTTTGCACCCTAGGTTCCAATCCTACTCTAGCATGACAATTCTAAGAATGTAAAGACATGAATTGAATTGCTCAAATGTAAATGCTCAAAGTAAAGAGGAGAGGAACACGGCGATGTTTTTTTGAGGTATCAGAGAGTCGCCACTCCCCACTAGTCCTCGTTGGAGCACCCATGTTCGATCAGTAGCCAACGGCTATGTGGCGTCAGCCTATTAGGAAATGTTGTTGGAGTGACCTGACGCTGGCCAACATCCGATCAACATCCATCGGACACGTCCAGTTAGGAATTTTGGTCTCTGGACCCTCTCTGATGTTGACCTGACACTGCAAACTCAGCGTCCGGTCGTTTACTGTTCAGCGTCTAGTCCTCCCTGATAGTATGTATAAGAGATGAGTGAGGTTTTTAGCATGCTTATATGATCCAAGCCAACACAATGTACTCACAAGATATGAAATACATATGAGTACACAAAGTAAAGCTCATTTGTATCAAAGTAAAATGCCGAAGCAAAGCAAATGTGCATAACAAAGTGACATGACATATATATCAAAGTAGAGAGCACACATGTCACATAAGTTTCACAATCACACATATATCACATATAACACAATGCATGAAAGTCAATGTGAATGCATGAAGTATCACACACAAAAGATCGAGTCCATCTCACAAGCTCCCCCTAAAACACAAAAGATTGAGTCCATCTCACAAGCTCCCCCTAAATCTAACATACTCGCTCCCTCTCCCCCTTTGGCGTCAAGCACCAAAACCTAAGGGTCGGATGACAGGGTAGAAGCAGACGAGTCGGGCGTTGAGGTATGGTGAGAGATTTGAAAATGAGATGCATCATCCTCGGACTTTGAACTCTAAGCAGTCGAACCCTCTATCACTGGAAGTGGAGGTTAAGTGGTCTGGGTCTGCTTGATGGACTCGATAGCTGGGTCGGCCTGTGGTAACGCTAAAGCTGTGGTAGTAGCCTAACCCTATGGCTCAAAAGATGTCATTGTAGGAAGTGGAGCCACAACTGCCATTGTTGCTATCGCAGAAACCTAAAGGGTGAGAGTGACCGTCAGAGACGGCTCGGACAAAGCAACAGAAGACGGGATCATCTCAGTAGTTCCTGTGACCGGAGCGGCTGTGGTAGGAGCAAGGACTTGGAACTTTGGCGGTGTAAGTTGTCCTATGAGCTCACTGAAAGTAGCACCCAAACTCCTAGAGACAGGGGTGTCCATCACTAGCACTGACAAGGACTGAGTGGGAGTGAAGCCCATGACTATAGGAGTGAAGTGTTGAGCCTGCTCTGTTCCTGGTGAGGAAAACCACTAAGACACCTACTCGGTAGGTGAGGCAAACTATGCAGCCAGCTGTCCCTAACTCAGAAGCCCACTGGGCTGTATAGCTAGAGTCATTAGGGTAGTAGTCGTAGGCTGACCGAGCTACAACGTGGGATGGTGAGGAGCAATCCTTGTAGCCAAAAAAACATGTTGCATGAAACCAAGAAACTGCTACTGAATAACTAGCTATTGTGGCTGCATGGCCTACTACTGCTGGAACTGATCCTGACATGCCTGCACCTAAGCAATTGTAGCTGTTGTGTCCTGTGCCTGACGAGCCTAGTCTTACCGCATGTTCTCAAGTATAGCTAGCAAGGCAGGGTCTATCTGCAGTGCCTGTGGCTATGGTGGAGCTGAGATGGAGCCACCGGCCTCTCTGTCTTGTGCATGTGGTGGCATATGCAGGATGAGCTAGTAGTCCTCATCTGATTTGTTGGTCGAGTCGCTCTTGACCACGTCCTCTTGTGCCTCTAGATGCTCTAACTCTATTTTAGCAATGGCCCTAATGGCCTCGTCCTACTCAGTTATAGTCTTGGGCACCTCTGGTCTTTGGCTCGGCTAGCTAGGAGTCCTCCCATGATTGTGACATAATAGTTGGCTCATGTCATACTGTGGGAACTCTATAGTAGCACCACTCCACTCAACCACTATCTCTGGGGACATCTGTGAAACTACCTATAAGATAAGAACTGTGATCCAGTGAGCATATGGCAACTGACGATGGCCTCTAAAACCATCTGCTAAGGTGTCCTTGATCTCTAAGAGCATCACATCCCAAATATCAAACACAGTCTGGGAGATCAAGTGGTGGACTAGCCAAAGCTAAATACGTGTCAACCCCTCACAATAGCCACTCCTCAGGAGCAAAGACCTCCTCATAACTGCATCATGGATATGACCTATAGGTGTAAGGTCATGATGTGTGTGGCTTGATCCCTCTCCAAATGGCTCAGTGAAGCAAGCTCTGACCAAGTCTATGGGTGGTACCAGTCTGCCGTGAGGGCATCTCGGTGGCTCTGTCTATCCATAACAGATCTCGTGAATCCGAACAGGAGACTTTGGAATCCTCAATATCTCTCTAGCTCTCGAGCTCTATAGCCTATAGTCATGGCCTTTGAAGGCAATGTGAATGTACCTGTGCCTCGAGTCAATCCACAAAGAAGCATAGAACTCTCTGACCCATGACGGAACGTACCAACCAGTCTGACCTAGGAGATCTGCTAGACCTAGCAGGTAGCTAAGGTGGGGACGAATCTGCTCTCCTGCAACTACAAATATATCCTCTAAGGAGCATACTCTATAAGATCTGAATGCCACACCACTATTAAGGTAGGCATTGTAGAAGTCCTCCTGCAGCACTATGTAGAACTGCTCTAAAGCATGCTCATCCCACCTCGGTGAAACCAATGCTCAAACTCCACAAAATATAGCTGCTACACCTGTCTAGCTATGGCTGCCCGCAAGTCCAAGTATGCCACTAGAAGCAGACCCTATGGTTTGGGAGGTGGACAAGAACCACGCCTCTGTGTCCTAGGCCTCGGTGACACCTAGGTGCGAGTACGACTATAATGTCGAAGCCGTGGGTGCTCTGCCTACTATGTCTGCTCTACCTGCTCTGGGTGCTCTACCTACTCCTGGTGCTGCTCGGTCTCCTCCTGAGGCTCAATCTCCTCCACCCGAGCGCCCTCTGGTGCATCCTCTAGAGATACACGCCGACCTCCAAGCATGATAGTACCACGTGGACTACCAAGACTAGCCTCAAGTTGCTCGACTATGGTCCTCTGAGCTGGTGACAATTGATCACCAATGCGAATACCACTGCCTCTGCCTCCTCTCTCAGCACGCTCTATGGCGGTGGCCACTGCTGCTGCTCTCTCTGCCTCTATGTCACCTCTCTTGCGATTCTTCTTTGAAGTGGTCTTCTTCGGCCCCTTTCCCTTTTCCTGCTCTATTAGGTGAGGCGGACGCCTCTCATCATCGCTGGGACCACCCCTAACATTCTTGCAATGAGCCATAACTAATACTGCAAAGAACTCAACTGATTAGCAAAGGACCACTGCCACTAACAAAGGACAACTGTCACTGACTCCTCCTAGCACAGAGAATCACTGCCCAACAAACATTGTTGAGGCTTGGCCTTGTCGGTGCAAAAATGTGGCAATGCGCCTGACACACTACAAGCCGAGACGATCTGAGCGGAGTCAACCCGGAGATCTGCTTGGCTTCAATACAGGACCAGTCGATCCTAAAAATCCCAAAAGTGTGCCAGTTAATTTGACTTGCAATTGACAAGGAGAGAAAGTTTTATCAATAATTTAGGGTGGAACATGCCGGTGTTACCCAAATAGTTCCAAGTATGCTGCTTCGAGAGCAGCCAAACAGGGGAATCGATTAGATAGCCGATAAAAAGAGAAATTGATTGTTAAGGACTATGATGCTCGCGGGTCATGATTGATTTATGATAATAAGTACAATGCATCCAGATATAAGTAACGTCATCAGCTAGATGAATATAACCAGTGCAAAGCATTGAGCCAATAAGTTTAATGAGAAAAGATATAACATGTAAACAAATCGACTGTCTAGTACAAATGAACCTACAAACGCTCTGGATCTAATCTGTTACCATCAATAGTGAGGTTCGACCGGATGGATACAGCTATGATAATAGTAACAAACTAAAGCCAAAGAATCTATAAAACCATCTATATATTGACAAGTTCATGAAAAACATGCTATATGTGTGAAAGCATAGGCGAATCGGCTAAAATAACCGATGTAGGCATAGCAAACAAACAGAGTACATATCTTGATCATGAACAAAACCATTAATCAATAATTTTTTATCTAAAGTCTTACCAGTGAGGTTCGACTAGATCGATGCAGCTATGGTAGTGTCATTAGATTAGATCTCATTAACTAGTGAGTTTATTCAAGATTGAAATATGTCTTTGGATGCATACTATGTTTGATTAGAATAGAGATAAAATAGCCGATCTAGCAGAATTAAGTCATCAGTTATGAGATTTAAAGTGTGATAAGATCTCTATCTCAATCAGGTGATTTGTTATAATTAATAAAATATTAATTATAATAAGATCGATAGCTGGTGAATCAACCAAAAAATAGCAAGGAAAACCTTACTAATCTTAGTAGATTCGATAACTGGTGATATTGTATTAAACAACGAGTTATTTAACACAAGATCGATAACTTTGATCTATATTATGATTTGTAAGAGATCAATCAGCTGATGCAGCCTTACAAATAATGATACAGATCAATAACTAACTTATATTATACTCGTAAAAGATCAATCGGCTGATGCAGCTTTACAAGTATAATACAAGTCATGACGGTACTCACAGACAAGCCAGAGGTCGATCAGTCGATGCAGCCTTGCTTGTTGAAGAACTCATCGAGATCTACAGTACTCCTACTCCTAAGGGTTGGCATGAAGCCAAAAAAAGGTAATTGTATTGATTGATTTTGTCATATTTTACAATAACCGGGATCCAATATTTATACCCGAAACCTAAACATGAATCCTACTCAAATACAACTCATTAAAATTCTTGGAACAAAAGAAAACATTCCTAAAATAACTTGGACCCTAATCTTTTCCTTTTTGTAGAGTCCGACATATTTTTCCCCAACGCCATCCGAACGTAGTCCATCGACGTTATCTGCTGACGTCATCAATAAAATAGCCGATTCTGATACTGCCTCAAAACCAGCCGATATAGATTCACATCTGATTGATTCCTTGATGATACAATCTTAGAAGCTTCGAGTTCCTGCTTTCTTCTTTCCAAATTTTGGTGTAAACACATGCCCACCAATTTTGGGATAAAAATGATTTTATTCCAAAATTTCTATTTACCTTCTCACCGTGTCGTAACCGTTTATTCCGAAAGATACGCGCGACTCCTGATTTCTCGGTCCGAATTTTATATAATACCCCAATAGTATTATTTCCAACTCACTTGGCCTATTCACTTTCCCCTTCTTTCTCGAACAAGCCTCAACAACCAAAGCCACCATCACCAAGGCCTTAACCCTAGCAAATCTTCTGCTCTATCAAGCTGTTATTCAAGTAACCTTCCTCAGATTCAGATCCATTTTGGCTACAATGGCGACTAGGGACCATGTCCCTGAGGTATGCTTTCAAGTTCCCACCTTCCAAGTATTAGCCGTTACCTTGTATTTCCTTTCTCAAATTTATTCTATCTAGTTTCTAGGAAATAAGGAACGAAATTTTAATTCCATTGGCTATTGTTCCCAATGTCTATTATCTTGGGCCTATGGGTGACCCTGATCCATCTAACTTTCTCAGTCAAGAAACCAATTGAATCCCCTTTAAACATTCTGTAGTAGATTTATCCTCCTGGAACACCAAAACTCCCTTTAGAAACTGGCCCAAAATGCCTAAGGGATGGAGAGATTGGTTTCATAGAGTATCGGAGGAAAAGGCTGGAGATTAGGAGATTTATGACTTGAATCAATGCTTGACACTCTCAGTGTCTGGAATGGAGAGGATTGATTCACTTCTGATTTTTGCATCTTACTTCTGGTTCAACACCTTTAAATGCTTTTGTTTTTGGTCATGACCCAATAACCATCACTTTGGCTGATGTTTATATGTTGACCGGCCTTAGAATAATAGGATCAATGCAACCTTATGACTTCTTAAGTGCTAGATCCAAGAAACTAGCCAAAATATCAGACTGCACAGGATGGGCAAGTTACATTCTGAACCACATTAGAGATGGATCAACTGTTGCCGAAAGGGAACATGTAGCTTTCTTGAACATGTGGCTGGAAAGATTCATCTTTTGTGGATCATGTTGTGGTCCAACTTTCAATCATAAATACCTGACAGAGCGTCTAGCAGCTGGCAATGAAATTCCTCTTGGAAAATACCTGCTAGGATCTGCTTATCAACTGATGCACCAGGTAGCTGTCTAGTTGCTGAAGAACAAACCAGTGCATACCATTAGTGGCCCTTGGTGGTTGATACAACTATGGCTGAACTTGTATATGCACAAGATTGTAAGACCTGATCTCAGAAATCTAAGCTTTCCTTCTTCCAACTTTGCTGAAGATTACAAAGAAAAAGAAGGAAGAATTCGATAGTGTATGAATTATGGTGAGGCTGCATCAGCAATAACAATTGTTGTTGATGTAGGCCATCTCTTTAAGAAATTCTACAGAGGATTTGATGCAAACATCTTGATTTGGCTGCCTTATGATGAAGATGAAGACAATAAATTAGTTCTGCTAATCAAATTTCGGTTTGAATCAGGCTGCTCAGATGAAACAGCTGCAGCAATTTTTAGTTGCATCATCAAACCCTGTGTATTGCCAGCTAAATTTCACCATGGCCATGGTAAAATGACTACCAGTTCTTTTCTTCCAGAAAATCTTCCAACGTATGAATTCTACAATCCTTGTTCCGTGACCCGTCAATTCGGCCTTGGTCAGCTACCTCCTCAACTATTCTTCAAGAATACACTGAAGCCAAGAGAAGGTATCAGTGAAGTAATGGAAGCCTCCAAAGTCTTTCAACTAGGATTAGATCTTCCTTCCTTTTGCTTGCATTACTGGACAAGAGTCGCCTTCTCTTCCAACCTGTTTGACACCTGGTGGCAAGAATGGCACTCCCATCTCTTTTGTGGGTTAGTCCATCCTAACTGCATAGCTCTAGATGAAGATTTTGCTTCCAACAGTGAGGTAACTTACCATTCCTTTTTTAGAAAAAGTATTCAATAAATTCCCCTGCCAACTGTTCTAACAAACTTTTTCAAGACACCGAATTCAATCCCCCAAGCATGGATAGGAAGGGGCATCCCATAGAATACTATCCACCATGTCCAGCATCAAGAATGGGATCCATAGCACCCATCTTAAAGAAGCTGATGAAAACCCCAGCTGCTCCAGCAATACTTACATACCAATCTTCCAAACGCAAGGCAACCAGTGGTGTGACTCAAAAAACTACCACTGGGAAAAGACTCTGCATAACCAAACCATCAGCTGCTCAGGTAAATCAACTGATCTCCCTTCTCACATTAATATTCAATTTCTAATCTAATTTCCTTTTGCAAACATCAAGTATTGCACCCCAGTCTATTTTAGGTGCTAAACTATTGTCCTAGGCACTTGAATCACCATCCACCAACCTCTCATCGGTTGTTCTCCCTAAAGAGTCGATTACAATTGAAACAACTGATGTTTCTAACAGACCTCAGGTGACAGAAGATGAGCATCTCTCTATTTCACCTCCTGATGCTACCAAGGTATCTCTCAAGCCTCCTAACTTTATATAATTTTATTCTCTTCTGACCATTTACCTTGTGAGACTCTTCCTGAAAAGTCATTTGCACAAGAACAAAGGTCTAACAATTCACCAGCTGATGATCATCCTGCTTATGCTGATGCCCAAACTACCGATTCCCCAACTCAGCAAATAGTTGATGGTAAGAAATTTTCAAGTTCATCTATCATTTCATAGTAAACATAAATTGAAATACTCCTTGATGCTCGTAGACACTATCCCTGAAAACCCAGAGCCGATTCAAATGACTATTGGAAAAGATGCTAGCACATCATCGGTTGTTCCTTGTCTTCAACTAGAGCCTCTTCCAGAAAAGGTACTTGTTTACTTCACCATTTATATGGTTATCAACTGATTCAATCCTCCTAATAAAATTTCCTTTGCTCGTATATAGACACTTAATTCTCTAGCTTTGAGCTACTCCTTCAACTTTGAAGAATACATAGATAAAGGTGAGATTAGCTCATCAGCCACCTCTCTCCAAGAGACATTATCAGAAGAGACCAGAAATCAGCTAAGGGACATATTGCCAATGCTTGAGAAGGATATAGCCGATTTGGTCCAAGATGCAGCTCCAATGCGAAGAATCTTCTTAGCTATCAAGGATAATTTGTCCCTAGATCTCATCGAAGCTTTGACACCTTTATCCATCATTGAAGATCAAGCTTCAAGAGTGAAAAGGGCTCAGAGAAACTGTAGGGACCGTGACGCCTAAGAGGGGGGTGAATTAGGCCACTTAAAATTCTAACTCTAAACTATGGCCTCTTTTTCTAACCTTAGCAAAAACCTATGCAAAAGATAAACTATCTAAATGTGCAACTACGATTTTGCTAGTGTGTTGCTATCTCTACCGTAAAAGGAGTAATGTAATCAATGTAAATGTGGTTGATAAAGAGTAAGGTAGAGACATGCAAACTCCCGTCGACAACTCCGGTATTTTTACCGTGATATCGAGAAGCGCGCAAGCATCCCCCTAGTCCTCGTTGGAGCCCCTCACAAGGAATCCCTTGCAAGGGCCAAGTTCCTGGTCGGGTAACTCCGTGGATAGCCTCGGGCCTTCTCCACATGCAAGTGGGTCTCTGACGTGCCTTCCAACAAGCCTCTCCCAGATGCTCCCCGCCGTCTTCACTATCAAGCTTCCGGCCGAAACGCCGCGGGCCTTGTTCCCTCCAGTACATGGTGGCGGCCACACCACAAACGCGGTTGGTGTGATCTCGCAAGACTACAAGCCCCTCCGATGTACAACAATGGTGCGCGCAAGCACCGAGTGGTAAGAGGTATGCAAACCTCACTAAACACTAGGCATAAACCTAGAGCAAGCTCATAAGCAGTGGTCTAATCAACCTAAGCACTTCGCAAAGCACCTACGCTAATCACCTAATGAATCACTAAGCACTTCGCAAAGCACCTACACTAAAAAGGTGTATCAACACCCTTGATATGTTCCCTCAGCTCCACAGACCTCATTTGGTCGGTTGGGGGTTGTATTTATAAGCCCCACTGAGAAAGTAGCCGTTGGGGATGAAATCTCGCTTTTTTGGTACTGACCGGATGCTGGAGTTGTCCTGATTAGACACGTCCGATTGTCCCAACCATTGGAGCCGTGAACCACTGATTGGATGCTGCCAGCGTCCGGTCACATGCCACCGGACGCGTCCGGTCGCAAGTTTGCCGCTCTGGAACCTCTCTGTACTCGATCGGACGCTGCTGCCCTACGTCTGGTCGGTTTTGCCAGCGTCCGGTCGCTGCTGCTGACGCCAGTTTGCTGAGCTCTTCATTGGCGCGTCCGGTCCAGCGTCCGGTCGCTTCTGCTAGCGTTCGGTTGCCACTACGAGCTCGTTTCTTCGCGATCTTGCGTACGGCTTTGTTCCTATCTTCGTGCTTGGACTTTGCTTGATATCTTGGGTCTTCTCTTGTGCTCCTAGGGTCTTGCTTATGGTGTTCATCATCGGATCATCACGTCGCCTTTGTCCAAGTCACGTCTTGCATCCTATTGAACTACAAAACAATCACTTGCAAGTTCATTAGTCCAATTTGGTTGTGTTGGTCATCAAACACCAAAATCCAAAGTAAATGGGCCAAGGGTCCATTTTCCTTACAGAAACCTAGCTGACCGTGAAGTTTTATTGGCCAAGAAGAACAACAAACAAGAGGCCAAAGAGCTAGCACAGCTAATAGATAACTTGAAAAACTCCTCCCTTAGGATCAAACTAGAGCTGAACCAACTAAAAGCCAAGCTTGCAGAACTCGAGAAGGAACTAGAGAATGTGAAGGCTGCCATCGATCGCCATGAGTCCAATCTGACTCAAATACCCAATGCCATTAAACAGAAGAAAACAAGAAATGCTGACCAAGGTCAAAGAAGGTAAAGCCATCCGCAGCAACCTCAAGAACATCCCTACATCAGCCAAAGAAGACAAGCAACAAATCATAGAAGTCGATGTTATCTGGCTAAAAGCATTGAAAGTAATCCAGGATGTTCTAAACTTGTAATTTGCATACCAACATTTGTAATATATATTTTGTGTGGAACCAATGATAACCATATTTTCTGCTAATCTATTGTATCTCTTATCTCGGCTAAAGAGTAGATTTGAAAATAGCCGATTCTAGACCTCTGACTTTAATCCAATTAAGTCTGAAAACACGGCCTCCACTAAGAAAACTCAATCTTCCGTCCTTAGTTATCAACGCCGCATTTTCTTTGGCATTAGCGGGGTGACGCTTCGCCTTCTATTAATTGCGGTTGCCTTTTGCAGGTCCTGAGATATCTACTACCTCGCTTCATGGCTATAAATACCAGCTGAGAGTCCTGGCCTCAAACACACACATCTCACAACTATTTCTGTTCCCTACGCTTCTCCGCCTTCACAAACCCTATAGCAGTTCCTTTCTTCTTCCACGATCTAAACCAGCACCTAATGGTAGGAGAGGATCACCGTGGCAAGCGTGCAGCAGAAGATCTCTTGAAGGAGGAGGTCCCAGTCGGCCAGCGACTCCGCCGCATGAGGTAAGACTAAACGCTACCATCCGTAGCAAGAATCATCTATTGATGCATCTGCAGGTTCATCCTCAATGACAGACTTCCTACTCCTCCCAGGGCCAGCGAGCCTTCTACCACCGCATCTGCTGCTGCCACACCAGATTTGTCGTCAGACTCCTTTGACTCCTACAACGACGACGACGCCCGGCGTTTCCTCCGGGAGTGGAGGGCGGCCTAGGACTGTTACTCCGAGGTAACTCAGGAGAACGGTCAGCTTAAGATCCGCCTCGGGGCCTCTCAAGCCACCCTCCTCACCACTGAGGAAGAGGCCAGTGCTGCTTAGGTGTGGCTAGCCAAGTCTGATGCCATGGTGGCGGGTAAGATGAACTCCAAGAAAACCCTTAATTCAATTTCCATTGTCTTTGTCTTGATAGCCCCTTTGTTTCTATAACTGCCAGTCTTGACAGTGGAGTTGGAGAACCTCTAACTGGCGGCAAACGCGGCTACTACAACCGTCAACGCCCGGGGCCCTCCTCAACAACCGCTTGCACGACGTCCCGACATGCGTCCAGGAGATCGCCCTTCATGGCATGTGTCAGTCGGGTTTTGAAACAGATCGTGCGAACACAGTTATGACCGAACGCTCAGATACAAATGACCTGACGCTGCTCCTCCAGATTTCGATCACAAATAGAGAGCTCTAGAACACCACAGACAGCGACCAGATGCTTCCGTGGCACTATGACCAGACGTAGAGCTGAGTCCGGTCAATCCTGTGTTCCATCTGGCGCTAACCGGACGCGAATTTCAACTTGTCACCGGACACACATGAAACACTATTTATCATCCGGTCCCTCTTTAGTTACTGTATCTCCTCCTGATGTACTAACCGGACGCTGCAATGGATGTGTTCGATCCCTACGTCTGGTCCCTCTTCAGTTGCGTTTACTCCTCCTTTCTTCGCGACGCTTTCTCTCAATCAAGTCCCAACTTCAAAAGGTCCCAAATAAACACCAATTGGGATAGATATGAGAGACCTCTCTCAGACCCTCTAGATTTTCAAAATAATTTGCCTTCGGCTATAATTCTTTTTAGGAAAATAGGCAACAAACGGGGTGAGGAGTAACGTGTGGCCACACAATAGGATTTGTAACTAATAGGGGCTTCAAATGCTCTCCCTATTTGTGGATGAATGCAGCAGATGCTCAAAAGATAACCAAAAAGAAACGACAAGGCAACACACATGCATATGCAATGTAATACTTGAAAGAAAATCTAGTTGCTTATCAAGTTTGATCCAAGGTTAAGCTTTTTCACACGCTTTTCGGTGGTTATCTTAACCATTTTAGACAAGCCCTAAGTGCATTACTAAAAAATAAACATGTTTTATATTACAATGCAATGCAAGGGACAACACAAGCTCATTTTTAGTGAAGTTACTTAGGTCAAGCACATTGAGCTCATTTCTCAACCGATAAAAAGTAGCCTCATCTATCGGTTTTGTGAAGATATCCACCAATTGATCCTCGGTCCTTACACCTTCTAGTGATATATCATTTTTAGCAACATGATCTCTAAGAAAGTGATGACGGATATCTATGTGCTTGGTGCGAGAGTGTTGAACCAGGTTATTAGCAAGTTTTACCACACTCTCATTGTCACACAAAAGAGGTACTTTTTCTAGAACTACACCATAGTCTAGAAGAGTTTGCTTTATATAGAGGATTTGTGCACAACAAGTACCCGCGGCAATGTACTCCGCTTCGGCGGTAGACAAGGCTACACTATTTTGCTTCTTAGAGGTCCAAGACAGTAGTAATCTACCAAGCAAATGACACCCTCCGGATGTGCTTCTTCTATCAATTTTGCAACCCGCATAATCCGAATCGGAATAGCCAACTAGTTGGAATCTAGCTCCTTTGGGATACCAAAGACCAATGCTTGGTGTGTGCTTAAGGTACCTAAGGACTCTTTTAATGGCAACCATGTGAGCCTTCTTAGGATTAGCTTGAAATCTAGCACACATGCACACACTAAACATGATGTCGGCCCTAGATGCGGTTACGTATAACAAGCTACCAATCATAGAATGGTAGAGAGTTTGATCAACCGATTTACCTCCCTCATCTAGGTCGAGATGTCCATTAGATGGCATTAGTGCCTTGATTGGCTTACATTCATCCATTTTAAACCTCTTGAGAAGATCCTTGGTATATTTTTCTTGAGAGATGAAAATCCCTTCTCTCATTTGCTTGACATGAAAACCAAGAAAGAATGTAAGCTGTCCAATCATAGACATCTTGAACTCCTTCGACATCAATTCACCAAACTCTTTGCAATAGTCTTCATTTGATGAGCCAAATATGGTATCATCAACATGTATTTGACAAATGAAGATCTCTCCATCAAGCTTCTTGGTGAATAGTGTCCTATCGACCTTCCCAATGGTGAAGCCCTTCTCAATGAGGAAGTCCCGAAGGCACTCATATCAAGCTCTTGGGGCTTGCTTTAGCCCATATAGCGCCTTGGACAACATATAAACATGATTAGGATATCTAGGGTCTTTGAACTTAGGAGGTTGATCAACATAGACTAGTTCATTTATGAAGCCATTCAAAAATGCACTTTTAACATCCATTTGATATAATTTCATTTCATGATGAGATGCATAGGCAAGAAGGATATGAATGGCTTCAAGTCTTGCAACTGGTGCAAAGGTCTCTCAAAAATCTAAACCTTCAAATTGAGAGAACCCCTTTGCAACTAGCCTTGCCTTGTTCCTCACAATGATGCCTTGATCATCTTGCTTGTTACGGAACACCCACTTTGTTCCAATGACTCTTGGATCTTGTGGTCGCTCTTCAAGTGTCCAAACTTCATCGCGGGTGAAGTTGTTCAATTCTTCATGCATGGCATTTATCCAATCCGGATCTTGAAGAGCTTCTTCTACATTCTTAGGCTCAATGCAATAAACAAACGAGTGATGTTCAATAAATGAAGCAAGTTTTTGAGAATGAGTCATTACACCCTTTGAAGGAGTCCCTATGATGAGGTCTTGTGGATGTGCTTGAAGTATAGTAGAGTTTCTTCTATCAACCACTTGAGGAGGAGGTTGTGGAGCATCAACATCTTGAGCTTGTGCCACCATTTGGTCATGAGAGA
Organism: Miscanthus lutarioriparius; assembly: GCA_904845875.1. NCBI lineage: Eukaryota > Viridiplantae > Streptophyta > Magnoliopsida > Poales > Poaceae > Miscanthus > Miscanthus lutarioriparius. The sequence continues at coordinate 30,109,390 of CAJGYO010000015.1, forward strand.
CATGAGTATCTTCATTTTCTACTCTCCCATCTTTATCATCATCTTGTGGCACATTTGATGAAGAGGGTGGATCAATCGCTTGACCATCATCTTCAACATCTTTGGGCTTGATGTCTCCAACCGGAATGTTCTTCATGGCCTCCCTCAATGGTTCATCACCTACATCATCAAGATTATCATGTGCTCCTTGGGAGCCATTTGATTCATCAAATTCCACATCATATGTTTCTTTAATCAAGCTGGTGGCATGATTAAATACTTGATATGCTTTGGACTTTGATGAGTAATGAACAAGAAAACCAATATCACAACGTCTTTGGAACTTTTCTAGGTGTTGCCGCTTCTTGTAGATGTAGCATTTGCAACCAAACACCCGAAAGAATGAGACGTCCGGCTTCTTCCCATTGAGCAACTCATAAGGGGTCTTGCCAAGAAACTTTTGAAGAAATAGGCGATTGGATGCATAGCATGCGGTGTTGATGGCTTCCAGCCATAGATCTTGAGGTGTATTGTACTCATCAAGCATTGTTCTTGCAAGGGTGATTAGTGTCCGATTCTTTCTCTCTACTACACCATTTTGTTGAGGAGTGTAGGTTGCAGAGACCTCATGCTTGATCCCAATTTATCATAATATGCTTCAATATTTGTGTTGTCGAATTCTTTCCCATTGTCACTTCTTATCTTTTTGAGCTTCACTTCAAATTCATTTTGTGCTCTCTTGTCAAACTTTTTGAAACATGCGGCCACTTTGGTCTTGTCATCAAGGAAGAACACCCAAGTATATCTAGAGTAGTCATCAACTATCACAAGACAATAGAGGTTGCCTCTCAAACTCTTGTAAGTTGTTGGTCCAAATAGATCTATGTGGAGAAGCTCTAGCACTCTTGTTGTTGACATGTAAGCTTTGGTTGGATGAGTGTTTGCAACTTGCTTGCCAGCTTAACATGCACTACAAAGATTGCCCTTCACAAATTTCACATCCTTTAAGCCTCTCACCAATTCATTTTTCATTAACTTCTTAAGTGAACTCATCCCAACATATGCAAGTCTTCTATGCCGAAGCCACCCAAGTGATGTTTTGGTGAATAAGCATGTCTTCAAGTTTGCATCTTCAGAGGTGAAGTCCACTAGATATAGGTTGTTGTATCTAAAGCCCTTGAATATAACTTGATCATCATCTTTCTTTGACACAACCACTTCCTTCTCAGTGAACAAACATTGAAAGCCAAGATCACACAATTGACCAACGGATAGCAAGTTGAAGCTCAATGAAGCAACATATAGCACATTTGATATTGAGTGATCAGTTGATATCGCAACTTTGCCCAACCCTTGTACTTTGCCCTTTGAATTGTCACCAAATGTAATCCTTTCTTGACCATCTACTTCTTCATCTAGTGAGGTGAACATACGAGGATCACCGGTCATATGTTGAGTGCAACCACTATCAATAACCCAATGACTTCCATCGGTCTTGTAGTTCACCTACACACACAAGAGATCAAGCTTGTTGTTTAGGGACCCAAACTTGATGAGGGCCCTTGACTTTCTCAACTAGTGACTTAGCAACCTAAATTTGTTTAGGCTTATTCTTGTTGGGTGGACCTAAGAACATGACTTTCGTCTTTCCACTAGAATGTTTTCTAAGCATGTAGTGAGCATTGAAGGCAAAGGGTCTAGCATGCTTGGGCAAGGGTTGTGGTGGTGGAGTTTCACACTCATGAGCCAAGTGACCTTCTTGTCCACACTCAAAGCATCTCTTTGGCTTAGGCTTTGACTTGTATTGGTGTTGATGTTGAGATTGAGCTTTCTTTTCTTGATTTGCCAAGAACCCAAACCACTTCTATCCATCTTCATCATGATGTTCATAAGTAGCTCACTTTGGAGATATTGGCCTCTTGTGAACTTGCTCAAACCGGTCTTGAGATGCTCTTTCTCCAACTTGAGTTTCTTGTTTTCTTCTCTAAGTTCATCATGATTCTTCTCTATCTTGAGTCTCTTGTTCTCTTCTCTAAGCATCTCATTCTCAAGAGCCATATCATGATTATTGTTAAGATTCTCTATCACAATTGTGTTGGTGGTTGATAGCATTTCAAGATCCTTCTTGAGCTTTTCATTTCCATTCTTGAGCTTGACATAATCATCATAGTTATCGGATTCAACAACTTTCTTGCATTTGCTACTAAAACTTTGCTCAATGCTCTCAACAATCAAGTCATCACATGATGTGGCTATATCAATCTTAACAACATTGTTAGTAGCATCATGCGGCTCATTGGACAATAACTCATGAGAAAGAACAAGATTATCATTATTAATCTTGAGATTGGTGTACTCTTCTTTTAGCAAGTTCTAACTAGTGATGAGCTCATTGTGTATCCCCTCAAGTTTATCATGTTTTCTCTAAGCTCCCTTTTAGAGGTTTTGAGCTCCTTGAGTTTGGATGACACAATTTTATTCTCTTCTCTAAGCTCAGCATTAGCTTTTTTGGCTATGTCATACTTTGCTAAGAGTGAGTCATTCTCAAGTTCTAGTTTCTCATTTTTAGCTCTTATCTTTCTAATAATTTTAGTGTATTGGTTTAATAATTTGACAAGATCATCATAAGAAGGTGATTCAAATTTTTCATCACTATCACTACCATTCTCATCATCACTAGCAGTGTCATCACCACTACTATCATCATCATTTTATACCTTTCGTTCAACCTTGTCCATGAGGCATAGGTGTGTAGAGCATGATGATGGCGGTGTCGGTGGAGATAGTGTGGAACCAATCACAAGAGCGGCCACCTTCTCCTTCTCATTTTCACTTTCATCATCGGATGAGCCACTTGATGATTTGATGTTCGTGAGCCAATCACCAACAACATAGGCCTTGCCATTCTTCTTCTTATTGTGAAATTCCTTTTTCTTGCCATCCTTCTTCTTGTATGGCTTGTTCTTCTTATTCTCATCATCGTCATCACTTGAGTCATCTTTCTTTCCCTTGTACTTCTTCTTGTACTTGTCTTTCTTGGGTCTAGGGCATTGATGAGCTAAATGACTAAGATCTTCACAATTGTAGCAATCCATTTCAGAGATGGGCTTCCTTCTACTACTAGTGAAAAATATCTTCTTGCCATCAAACTTGACACCATTCTTGTTTAGCTTCTTGAGCATCTTGGCGGTTCTTCTCACCATGAGAGCAAAGATTGCATCATCAATTTCATCATCACTAGAGCTATCATGATCAACTTTTGCTTTGCCCCTCTTCTCTGGGCTAGCCTTGAATGCCAAATCTTTCTTCTTGGTGGAAGAAGAGCTATCTTGTGGAGTGATGTGCATGTACATCTCATGTGCATTGATCTTCCCCAATATTTGAGTTGGTGTAGCGGTGGAAAGATCACCTTGATGAAGCACCATCACAATATGCCCATACTTGTCCATGGGGAGGACACTCAAGATTTTTCTCACAACATCGGACGGTTGCATTTGAGTGAGTCCAAGCCCATTGAACCCCTCTACAAAAACATTCAAGCGTGAATACATTTCATTAGCACTTTCACTAGGAAGCATTTCAAATGAATTAAGCTTCTTCTTCACAAGGTGATAGCATTCCTCACGCTCACTCTTGGTTCCCTCATGGAGCGCACAAATGTCCGACCATAGTGAATGGGCATCTTTGTGGTTCTGCACACAATTAAAGACATCCTTGCAGAGCCCTCCAAAAAGGGTGTTTCTAGCCTTTGCATTCCACTTCTCATAGTGAACCTCATCACCTTGAAGGTTGGCGGGATCCTTAGGTTTTGGGAAGCCTTGTGAGGCGGCTCTAAGCACTCCAACATCTAAGGCCTCTAGGTATGCCTCCATGTGAATTTTCCAATAAGGAAAATCATCTCCCTCAAAGACGGGAGGGGGTCCATCCCTATGGGATATCTTGCTCTAGGTGGTTAAGCCTAATTTAAGGAGCACAGAGCTTTGATACCAATTGAAAGGATCAAGAATCCCAAGAGGGGGTGAATTAGGCTAATTCTAAATTTCTTTCAATAATTAAGCCCTACACTTAGCCCATTTCACCCCCTTATGCCTAGAAGTGTTTCTATTGTTCTACCGCACAAAAGTTTTGCACCCTAGGTTCCAATCCTACTCTAGTATGGCAATTCTAAGAATGTAAAGACATGAATTGAATTGCTCAAATGTAAATGCTCAAAGTAAAGAGAAGGCGAGGAACGCGGCGATGTTTTCCCGAGGTATCAGAGAGTTTCCACTCCCCACTAGTCCTCGTTGGAGCACCCGTGTAAGGGTGTAGCTCCCTCTTGATCCGCGCAAGGATCAAGTGCTCTCTATGGGCTGATTCTTTGGCACTCCATCGCGGTGAATCACCGACAACCGCTCACACCATGACTTGAGTCATCCACAAGCTCCGCTAGATGATCACCAAGCTTCCAATTACCACCGAGCTATCTAGGTGATGACGATCACCAAGAGTAATAAGCACAAACTCTCACTTGACCAAGACAACCCTAATGAGAAAGGTGGATGCACACTTGCTACTCCCTATGCACTAACAAGGTCCTTAATCTTGGATTATCAAATCTCAATCACCCCACTAGGCTCTTGCTCTCCCTTGCACTCCAAAGGTGTTTCTTAGCTAAACAAATGGGCAAGAGAGCTAAGTTGGATGAGTAGGAGAAGTATATATACTCTCCACTTTAAAACATAACCGTTATTGTCCAACTCAGTAGTTTTTGGGGTGACCGAACGCACCGGTCGAAGTGGCTGGACGCGTCCGGTCAGTAGCCAACGGCTACGTGGCATCAGCCTGTTAGGGAAGGCTGTTGGAGTGACCTAACGCTGGCCAGCGTCCAGTCAACATCCACCGGACGTGTCCGATCAGAAATTTTGTTCTCTGAACCCTCTTTGATGTTGACCAAACGCTGCAAACTCGGTGTTCGGTCGTTTACTATTCAGCATCTGGTCCTCCATGATAGTGAGGCCCTACTACTACAGATACGACTAGAGGTGCGTCTGGTTCCAATCACTATGCAGCATCCGGTCGCTCCTCGGCTTCAGCTGTGTGCGCTAATCACTAACTGGACGCAGCACCTGTGAGTTCGGTCATCACTAAAACAGCGTCTGGTCAACATTTGACCCTCCATTCACTTCCAATTCAAAATCCTTTGTGAATAAGGTTGACTCCAATTTATCTTTAGGCTATTCCTGAGCTACCTAGTGCTAAGTTTGGCAAGTGTGCACCACACCTAACCCATTAGACTCACCTAGGTCAAGCTACTAGTTCATACCCTCCTTAATAGTATGACCAAATGAAAAATAAAGTCCTAAACTACTCATCTCTCAAATGCCAAACAACACTTAGAACTAGTCCGTCCTTAACCTTGTCGTCCAACCTTTGAAAACCGAAACGATTTCCATCGATAGGGGCATGAAAACCATAATTGCCCAAACAATCATCATTACCATGACCTAACTCAAGTTGCCTCTGCAAAACACACGTTAGTCATAGTAATCTTGTGTCGTCATTAATCACCGAAACCCAATTAGGGGCCTAGATGCTTTCAGGTGGAACCAGTACTAACGAAAGACTACTAATTATAAGATAACCTATGCTACTCATGCCAAGTAATAAGCACCTAAGCTCACTAATGATGAACAATAATGAACAAGTACTTAAGCAAAGCAAAGCAATAATACTTAATATAAAGTACTGAATAAAGTAAATGTTAAATGAAAGAATTACAGAGGAGCTATACCAGACCCAGAAGACTCTTTCAGACTCTAAGAGAAGCTCCGCTCTTGCTCTACTCCACTACTACACAACTTCTACTACTAAGCTACTAAGCTAGAGAGCTTGGAGAAGCTTGGAGAGCTTAGAATTGAATGGGGCACTTCTCCATCGAGCTCCATTGCATCTATTTATAGTGTAGAGAGGCAGGGGGTACTTGTAGGTAGCTAGGAGGTAGTGGGGCACCTAGGGCGCCGGGTGGCGGCATGGGGCCATGCGATCGGCCCTAGGATGCACCGCCATTACATCCTACGGTGCTGGTTGGCTCCCAAAGGTGGTTGTAGGAGCGGCACATGTCGAAATTCAGGCAAAAAGTCGGTTTGTAGGTCGGTTGGAGGCTCCCAAGTGTATGACAGTGGGTCGGTGGATCCACAGCCACTCCATCTCATCCATCGGTGCAAACCGACTTAGATCAACGCATGAGAATGCTTGTGGAGCAGCTCCCAAGAATCGGTGACGTGGTAGGGCCACTTGGGGGGCTAGGTGGTGCCCTTGTGGGGCCGGCCGATGGGGCTAAGTGAGCCCAAGGCCCCCTGCCACATCCACTTGTTTCCTTTGTCCATTTTTGTCACCAATTTGCATAATTTTTGCTATAATTCATGCATACAAATAATTCTACAAGCACAAGTGGAACTCGGTGAATTATAAACAAAATGCAGCACATGTGATGATGATTTACCTCATTTTATCATGCTTTTTGGTGGAATGTTGATGGTCAAAATAGGTGTTAGTAACCATCAACAACATGTACATTAGCTTGTCAACATCACCAAGTGTTAGTTGTCCATGGTCCATCCTCTAGCCCTCGGTCTCTTGGTAAAAGCCTCCATGCTCGCCCTTCACTACTCAAAGTCCATCGAGCGCAGACTCGCTTGACCTTCTCCATTCCTATTGACCGTCTCAAAGCTCAACACCTGCACATCGCAAGATAAGAAACATGTTGCATATACACAACTCACGCTATGGTTAGTCTCAACACACTAAACCAAAGCTCAATCACCTCTTAACAATCACTCATCACACCTACATATGGGCACATATCCACCATGTGTTCGCAATCCCCCTTGATGAGTGCATTGTCAACACCAACATAAAGAGATGAATCAAAAGCAAAAGAAAAATTGTGAACTCATCCAAATGACCAAATGCTAGTGAAAAGCAAAGAATAAGGTCATTTCAAATGAGCCAACTCGGTCTCCAAAGACATGGGCAATGACTCGACGCAACCGAGAAGAAGAAAAACATGGGCAAAGGCCTGACATAGCCAAGCCAGACAGCTAGTCCTCATGAAGAGACGGAAAATGGCTCAACACCACTAGCAAAAGACCAAAACAACTCAAAACCTCCAGAAACAGTGCTAGTCCCTCTAGAAGAGACAAAGGCTCAACACAACTAGAAAAGTGATAAAAATAATCTTGAATGCAACTCCCCCAAAACAAATGCACTCTCCCAAATGAATGCACACTTTCCACATATGCCAACTCTTTTGTGTAACCATTCTTCCCCTTTTTGACACATACACACATCAAGACAAAACAATCTCCAACTCCACCTCAAAATATGCGATGAAATGCATTGGGATACAGAATGAGAGGGCTTTAGGAGTAGATCATCAAGAATGAGAATATGCTCAAAGTGATACGATCATTTGATTATAACAATAAAGCCGTGTGCTAGCAAATGCTCAAGATGACCATATGATACAAACCAAGACTAGCAAAATATTTTGAGCAAATTTTAGTTTCTAGAAAAGGTTCACCACTGAAATAGCACCAAGAACGTATATAGCAAGACTGACTATTGTATTATTTAGTTCTATTGCAACACAAAGACATAAATTCGATAAATAAAACTAATAATTTACCAAATTTCTAGAAAAAATGGCTACGGACTGGCAGCTCGGCACCACCAAGTATACATTCAAATCAAATCTATACATAATATTAAAGAGGCAAAATTTCTATCATCAAATCAAAATTTAGTTAGTCGATAGACCATTTTCTGTCTGTGTTTTTTACTAGTTTCTGTCTTCTTTTCTTGTCCCATTTTTTCTCCCGTTCGAGGTGTTCTGTAGTCCGTACGTCCCGCCTTAAGGAAAGTGCTTCCCTCACTCGTGGATTACTGTGGGTTCGATAGCACCCTTAAAAAGGTTCTAGTTCTATATATTCCCTTTCTAGTCTTTCTCCTTTGATGTCGAAGAGTTGAAACCAAGAAATATCTATTACTTTCCTGATGTTTCTGAACACTTTCAATAAAACCCTCTTGTAGAAGTATTTTAACAATGTTTTCGATAATATTTGTGGATACTACTCGAACATTTCCCTTTTTATTCATGTCTGCGTTTCTTATAGAGGTTAGTAAATCAACAATAGTGTCCTTGCCCATAAGACTCTAATTCTAGGTTTCTCCTAATTTTTTATAATCAACATGTTTTTCCTTTTCTTTAAATTTAGGATTTTAAAGCATACACGTGAGACACAATCTACTAAGTTTTTCTTTGATCTATATCTCGTCTACTAGTATTTATAATAATTCAGGAGCTAATCAAACTATTTTAGTAAAATTTATTTCTCTTAATTCTTCGGCAACCGTGCCAAAAACTAGAGTTCCTTTTGGATTTCCTTTTTGATCAGTGATAACTATTGCATTGTCATCATAGAGTATTATTATACCGTCGCCGCCCTTGAATTCTTTTGACGCGTACATACAATTACAGCTCGAATTACTTCGGATCTTTCTAGAGGCACGTGGGGCACTGGGTCTTTGACTACAACAATAGTAACATCACCAATAGGTGCATATCACACCAGCGGCTCCTATGACTCGAATACACATCAATTTTCAAGCTCCACTGTTATCTACTATATTTAAAAGGGTCTGAGGTTAAATCATATTAATTTGATTTGCATTTGTTATTTCAATGCAAAAGGATGAAAGAAATATTGTCTTTCTGGAAAGAAAAACCAGAAGTTTTTAATCTTCAATACTCCTTTTTGGGTTCTCTATCTCTAATGGAAGAAATTGACTTCGTATGGGCATTTTACTAGCAACTAGTATTCAACCTGGTTTAACAACGGCTACCCAATATTCGGGGATCCCTTTCCCAAGCTTATATGTGTTTCTGTGGGTCTTATTGTAACTAGTTTGTCGGGAAATATACGCACCCATATTTTTCCACAACGACATGCATATCTTGTCATTGCTCTTCGTCCTGCTTCTATTTGTCTTGTGGTGATCCATGCGAGTTCAAGTACTTGAAGAGCATATCTACCAAAACAAATATGATTGCCTCGGTAGGATTTTCCCTTCATTCTTCCTCTATGTTGTTTACAAAATCTAGTTTTTGTGGGGTTCTAGCCGATGGTTCTTTCTTAGCTCCATCTCTACTATAAAACTACACATGAGAGTTTCTTCTCATCCAGCTCCTCGCGAATGAAATGAGAAAGCGTGCAAATTTTTATTTCTCTAATTCCATAATATTCAAAAATATTATAGATAGGTACACATCAATATAATAGAAAAAGTTAGGTTTTTTTATTTTGACTTTCTTAAAAAAGAAAAAAAATGTATAGTCAAGAAAGAAGATATAGAATATTACAAAATTCAATATTTATATAAAATGTAATCTTTTCTTTTTTCGAATCTCTTTTTGTATTCTTATAGAATCGTGGTATAGTATTCTAATCCAATAAGGATTTCGCGGGTGAATATTTACTCTTTCCTGTCTTATTTGCTAACTTAGAACCTTATTAAATAAAGCAATTTTTTTGTTTTGTTCCACCATCCCAAGTCATTGGTTTTGTCGTTCCCACAACTTCTCGTTTAATGGTTAGGTTTGAATCCTGCAATGGAGCTTCCAAAAAAAATTCTTTCCGAGTCAATTTTCTCAGTTTTATTAACCCGACTGCTCTTTATTTATTGCTTTATATTTATATTTGTTGTTTCAAAAGTAAAGTTACGATTTCAAATTCTCTCTCTTTTTTAGAATTTTATTATATTGATGCTTTATCACATTGCATTTTTTATGATGTAATTCTTAGACCATAAACATGGGAATCATATATCTTTCTTATTCTTCTTCCTTCTATCTATCATACCTCCTTTTATCTACATCCCTTTAGTTTTGCTTCACAGCCTAGAATCAGGTTTCTTTTGTAGAGAAAAAAATACGGTTGCTACAACTATATGATAGACTACTCATTTTTGATAGATGTATTTATTCACATAGTGATTGTTTGTTAGTTAGGATCTCAACAATAGGAAGCAATAGGTTGGTTATTAGTTAATTTTCTATCATTACTCAGATTTTTCTATTTTTAGTAGGGTTTAGACAATTTTTTTCAGTTTTGACCCTAAAGAAAAAACTAAATGAGTCACACACTAAGCATAGCAATTATATTAAAAGATTTATTCATTTTCATTAAATCTTATAGAAAGAGGGATACTTTTTCTTTTTTAGAGATTTTGGAAAAACAAGGTTCTTGTCTTTTTTATTCGATCACTGGGCGGAATGGGAAGACATGGTTAGTTATTCTTCTTCTACGGATATCCAAATTTTGACACCTAATACTCCATAGATAGTTCGAATTGGATAGCAGCAATAATCAATTTTAGCGCGAATTATTTGTAGGGGTAGTCTACCTTTTTCATGCATTCGACACGTGCAATTTCTTTTCCTGCTAGACCCGCAATTTGGATTTTTATTCCCTTTATATCAGCATTTTTAGTTAATTCAATAGTTTTTTCATTGTTTTTCGGAATGAAACTCTATTTTTTAATTGGAAAGCTATATATTTCGTAAGAATATTAGGTTGTCTATAAGGTTCTTTAACATTTTCGACAGCAATATTAAGTCTCCGGTTTACATAATTAACTTTTTTTGGAGATCTTTCTCTAATTCTTCGATTGCTCTCTTTTTCTTAATAAATTGGGGAATCCAATATGGATTATGACGTGAATTGTATTGATTTCTTTATGAATTTCTATATGTGTAATTACTTCCGAACTTGAGTCTGATTCCATTTTTCTATTCAAGCCTTTTTTTCCTATTCTTTTGTATATAGTTCTTGATACAATTCCATATTTTTTTATCTTCTTGTAGACATTTTTACAAATAATTTTTGGTTGTGCGAACCAAAAGGAATGGTGATTTTGGGTTGTACCAAGTCTGAAACCGAGTGATTAAGGCACACAAATATTTTTTTTGTCCCATATTTTTCTATTATATTTCTTTTTTTTACTGGAAATCAAAATTTTAGATTGATCTAAAGATTATTTAGATTTATTTACTATATTTAATACAGTTGTTATATTACACCCTTTTTTATCTTTTTTTCTTTTCTAATATGTATCACTAAATTTTTTAAAGATAAAAAATAAATAATAAATACAGTACTACGGTTCTTTAAAACTTCGACCATTACCTAATAAATAAATATTTCTATCACTAAATTATTGATGAAATTTGGATTATGAATGAATTAGCTAATGGCCTAACTTGTAAACTAAAATCTTGAGCCGTTTGTCATCCAACTAATCAAACTAAATGTTTCTCCAAGTTGTCTGCATGTACCAAGGCAAATCTCTAAATTATTGGTACCAGTGTAACTCTCAACAAAGGTTAACATGTAAAAATCAAGAGAAGTCTCGATCATACTTCGTCCTCATCAATAGAAAGATCAATTCTTGACATGATAACGACTAACTCCTTGCTATCTTTAATAAGATATTAAAAATACATATTTTGATCCTCAAACGAAGTCATCAAACTTAATATCTAACTCTATCAACACATGAGTAAGTATGAAACTAAAGTTATGATATAATTACGAGTAAATATTTGTGTGCCTTACAAGAAAAAATGTATCAAGGTTATATTTTAATTCAATACTGTGGATGGTACTGTCGTCGTAAAATAAAGTATGACTTTTAAATTTTATGTAAAGGATAAAAAGTAAACAGATATGTAAACGTGTCGTCCTTCCTTCCATTAACGAGCCCTTTTATTTACAATTGGTGCAAACACCACTCACAATAAAAAAAGTAACATCTATATGAATTTAAGCCGTCGCAGCTGGGCAGCAAGCTGAAGGAAAGAAGTCCGGGTTCATAACTTTTTTTTCTCCACGGGCATGTTTGCTGGTCAAAATCAAATTTGATAAGAGAGGCTTTTATCTGTGTATCATTAAAAAAGTTTGTAATTATACATAAACCATTAAAAAAGTTGAGCTCCCACGAGTGCCACCATTCTGAATTTCTTTGCTCCCCAAGCCATTCCATCCGCATTCCGTTCGTTTTTTACAATTTGGAAGTCCTAACAAGTAGGTCAGGTCAATCAAAACGTTCATAATACCCCTCTTATCCCTATCCCCTCTCTCTCTCTCTCTCAAACTTGATCTCTCTTCTCGTGCGTGCGGCCGGGGCGGAGCTCGCTCGCGCGTGCTCGGGGCGGCCGGGGCGGAGCTTGCCTGCGCCCGCGCCCGTGCCCGCCTGGACGAGGTGGCGCTGTGGTCGGAGTGGAGCTGCCCCCCGAACATGGCGGCGCCGCCGACGGCGGCGGCCACCTTGAGGATGGCCGCGGCCAAAGCGTCCACCATCAGCAGCACCGCCGCGAGCGTGTTGGTGATCTTGGCGGTGTCTGTGCGGAGCCCGCTCATGGCGAAGAAGAGCGGCAGCAGCGTGCCCACCACGAAGTCCTCCACCTTCTCGACGATGGCGGCGTCGACAAGGTCGTTGGGCGCAGTGAGGTCAAGACGAAGATGCGAGGCGGACCGCCTCGGCCGCCGACCGCTCCGGACCGGCTCGCCGATGCCGTGTTCCACTCGCCGATGGCCGCGCCAAGACACACCAACACGAGCCACGGGACGGCGGCGGCGGCGAGGGCCCAGCGTCGTGAGGAGGCGGCCTCGTCCCCAACAGCGGCGGTGAGAGCCAGGAGGCGGCGCGCGTGGAGCTACCGCAGTCGGTCCTCGCCATGGATCTGCCGCATTGCGTGTGGAGGTGAGCTCCGGCCACCGCCAACGGCACACGCGCGAGCTTTGGCCCGACCATCGTGGATGGCGCGGGCGAGCTCAACGTGTGGGAGGGCGGCGGCGTGGAGCCACGACGTGAGGAACTGACCAAGACAAAGACGGGCCGAGGCACTGAGAGGTGGGCGCGGGGCTGGGCCACGCGCGGCGGTGTTGACGCCTGCATGCAAGCGTTCTGCGGTGCATAGGAGTGTCGTGGTCATCATGGGGGAAGAAGATAAGGAGGAATACTGAGAGAGAAAACTGAGGGGCAACATGGACAATTTAATTGACCGGTCCCACCTGTAAGGGCTATCAAACGATGAAAAACAAACGGAATAAGGACGGAATGGCTTGCAAGACAAAAAAGTTTAGAAGCAGTGATATCTGTGTATGGTTAATTTTTTTAATGACTTATATGTAATTACATCCTATTTTTAATGGCACACGGCTAAAAGGCTTTTGATAAAACCACTCCGGTGATGAAGAGATAGCCTCCTCTTTCGATAAGCTACCCTGGCCTCCGCTGCGCCTCCCATGGCGTCGTACCTCGCCGCCTTCCACCCCACTCTTTCCCCGGACCACCCCATAACCCATCCGCATCGCTGCCCTGCTCGCCCCAACCCTACCACCGGCCTCCTCCGCCTCCTCCCGTCCCGCCACCGCGCTCGTCCCCCCGCGGCCGTCCGCCTCGCCGTTTCTGCCTCCTCCACCTCCGCCCCGCCCCCATCGGCGGATCGGTCGGAGGCCGCGTCGTCGCTGGAGAGATGCCTCTCGGCGATGGCGTCGGGGGCGGGGATGGGAATGGGGGTGGCGCCACCAGCCTCGGCCCCGCCGCGCGCCCCGCCGGCGATGAAGGGGGGACGGAAGCAGTACGGCGCGTTCGGCGCCGTCACGCTCGAGAAGGCCAAGCTCGATCTCTCCCAGCGCCGCAAGAAGATCATGCCCGAGGTTGTTATCTTATCTTAATCCTCTCGCAGGTTTGCGTAATTTTTGCTGCGAGGAAGGGGTGTTTCCGAAATTGGGTTTAGGAATTTTTAGGGATAATATAAGCCTTTGTGTTCGAAGGCCATTGGATGCAATTAAGAGTGCGGAGTGCCCATGTTTAGCACAGTGGTGACTACAGTGATAAAGAGTGCCAAGGTATTGGATAAGGCATGCGGGGCAGGAAACTGGTGATCGTAGAATAGTTGTATGGAAATCATGGAAAAGACAGATTTTTAGTGACCGACTATTGCCTTTCCTGTGCTTTTATTGTGTAACACGCTCTAATTTAGAGTTGCTACTCGGCATGGATATCTGCTTCAAAATTTTCCTGATTACATCTTCAAAACGAAGATAGTTTCGTGTGCACTTTTCCATCCAAAGGTGTGTGCCTGAACGTGTCTTGGTACTGTGGATTCCATATTCGTTTAACAAATGCTCATGTCGTCTGGTGTTTGATTTGCTTATACTATTTCTCCCATGCCAAGTAGGCAATAGGCATCCTGAAAAGGGCCAGAACTACACTGCCTCGCTATTTCTGTCAGTTTGATTTTCTATCGATTACTTGGGCTTGTTTGGCACAGCTCCAACTTCATGATGGCAAGAACCATGCATGATTTGGAGTTTGTAAATTAAAAGATTATTTTAACATATGTATTTAATCTACAATGATAAGAAAATTGCTCAACCAAATGTGTTCAATGTGGCCACAGCTCTAGCTCCAACAATTTCGTGAGCTAGGGATGATGACCAACTCCAAATTTTGGAGTTGGAGCTTGGAGATGTGCCAATTTATGGCATGGCTTCATCAAACTCCTGATCCCGATCCCCTCCAGTGCTGCCGCCTCTCTCTCTCTCTCTCTCTCTCTCTCTCTCTCGTTCTCCACCACTGCTCCGCCTCCGCCCGAATGCCTGCTCTGCTTCCCTCTACCCCTCTCTGTATGCGCTGCTCTGCTTCCCTCTCCTCCGGATGTGCTGCTCCTCTTCCCCCCGCCTCTCTGCTTCCCCTCCCTCTGGTCAGCGCTCTCAGATCGACAGCCACTGCTGTCCCCTTCCAGATTGAGCAATTGACGAGCGGGATATGGAAGAAATCAAGCCAGTAGAAGCAAAATTGAGCAGTCCACCAGCAGAATCGACGAGGAGACGGTGAAATCGAGGGGGCGTCAGCATGCACTTAAGGCGACGGAGTGTCGCTTTGCCCCTGAGGCGATCCTAGCCTGCTCCGATGCTTAAGCCACGCCTTAATAACCATGCTTGATGGGTGTCACCTTGCTCCGATGTTTTAACAGTCCTGTTGTGTTCTATTTTGATGGGGCATTAGTCGTTTACTCTGATGGTACTAATTTATTTCTCAACCAGTTGTTACTTTTTCAGTGGGAATATGTGAACTCGCTGCTACCTACGTAGGCTTGAAACTTTGATTTTAATTGTAAGAGTACTGCAGCAACAAACTCCTGTGTTGGAGCAGAAAGAGCTCATTCTGTGAGCTCACACGTTCCATGTGGCATCAGTAAGAAAAATGGTGATGGATTGTTTTGTGTGGACTTATGGAGCCGTTCATTGGTAGTCTAAGAAATAGCTAATGTTGACATCGTAGCCTAGCTGATCTAGTCATGATTATGCATCTTGTAGAGTTGCATGGGAATTTGGTAACTATGCAGCGATGAGCTGACCTGTTTTCCCGGTTTCAGGTTACATTGAGTTGGTGTTACACACCTGACTTAAGTTTTTATTGAGCATCCATGGCTAGATATATGGTTGGATTGAGTTGAAATCAGATATCCTTTCTTATAATCTACTTCTTGTTGTACCTTATTTGCTATATGGTTAGGACAAAGTAACAAACTGTGATGGTCATGTGCATTATTAAGTTTTCTAACTGCATTTACTAATCACAAATTTCCTTTCAATATTTCAGCTGGCAACAGGTGGTGGTGGTGGAGATATTGGAAAAAGGATCGGTCATGGTGGGGGTGATGGTGGTGATGATGATGGTGATGATGATGATTACTTTGATGATTTTGATGATGGAGAGGAAGAAGAAGGTGGGCTTTTTAGGAGGCGAATTGTTGTACAAGAGGTGAGATTGCAAATATTTTGAATTCAGATGAAACTGTGTCCATGTCCTGATAAACATTGATGCTTGTGAGTTAAAGTGCTTCTTTTCTTGAGGCAGCTATTCAATAGAGAGTTTGTAGAAGCTGTGTTGCAAGAATGGTGCAAGACGATGAGTAATTTGCCTGCTGGTCTCCGCCAAGCTTGTGAGATGGTAAAATTTGACCACCCCTTTCATATATTTCTTGCTTTAGTTTTGGTACGATAGTTGAACAACATGAATTTACAAGATATATATGTCTGGTTGCAGGGTTTGGTGAGTTCTGCACAGATGGTACGTTACTTGTCAATATTTGCAAGACCTACAAACACTAGGTCCTTCTCAAGAGCTCTTCCAGGTTGGCTTTCCAGAGGTCTTGTTGGAAGGTAACTTCCAGAATCATGTGCTTGTTGACACCATATTTGGTTAAGGTAGATTGCTTCCATAATTTTAGAGTTTAGTTCAAAGTTGAACTGAGTGAATTCAGACATGCTGTTATGAAGTTTGATAATAATCATTATTTAATATCTAGATTCTTGCTAGGGTAAACACGGTAGAATAGGCATGGTGCACGCATTGCATTGTTGGGATATTTGACTGTTTCAACTTTCAATAAATAGTCTATGCAAAGAACACGTGCCAATAAAATAGGTTTCATTATTGTTCTTTCCAAGTCAGATGGGTTATAAGGTTTTCTCATGGGTCTAAATGGACCTTCGAGGTGTTGGAGCCGCCGGCGGACATGCCGCCAACCTGCGCCAGCCGGCGGCCGCCGCCCCCTCCCTCTCTAAGATGCGGCTAGCCCTAGGGCAGCCGTTCCCCTCCTCTAACCACCTTAATCCCCCCAATTGTTCCCTCAAATCCTTCTCTCATGTGCCTACCGGAGCAGAACCATTACACCCACCCGCCAGTCTACAGGTACCATATGCGGAGGATCCACCTGCTGTAGACGCGGTGTGTGTGTGTGTGGGGTGGGGTGGGGGGGGGGATAGGGACTGAATTATTAAGAATTGAGATTTTGTGAGATCTTACTGAAATAAAACCTGTGTTTCGTGCTACTATTTTGGTCATAAAAACTATGGTTTCCTCCTGCAAATTCGAGAAAAAAAATAATGCAAGTTGCTTTTCTTTCAAACAAATATGCAGTATATTCTGTTGTTTGCAGGACACTTGCTGATCCATCATTCCCACATAAGATGGCTTTGGAGTTTATGGCTACCTTTTCCTCGTCTATTTGGTGGGAAATGAATATTCGCAAGGAGAGGTATGTTTTACCTTTTCAAAAGCTATTCAACAATCTCATCTTATTACATCATTAAACCATTTCACACTTTTGGGAAATCAGGTTTGGACAAGAATGGGACTTGGTGATTGTGAATGCTTTGACTGCATCGTGTTGCAACTTGATGGTTCTTGGGCTTTTGGCACCGTGCCGTTCATATGGAAGTACATCTCGATTTGACTTCCAAAATGCAATTGAGAAACTTCCAAATAACATATTTGAGAAGAGCTATCCTTTGAGAGAGTTTGATCTACCAAAACGAATCAGTGCATTCTTTTATAAAGCTGCTGAACTTAGTCTGGTTGGGTTTGTGGCTGGCTCTGTTCAAGGTGGTATGTCAAAAGTCTTGTCTGCAAGAAAAGAAAGGTGGTGGGTTTATCATAGTATTCAAAGTCATATAAAAGCATCCTTCTAAGGCTTCTCTGATGCATCCTTTTAATTATTATATTACTACCCTTCCATTTAGGTTATCGGTGACTATTCCCTCTGTCAGCGCCAATGCTCTTGGTTATGGAGCTTTCCTAGGACTCTATGCGAACTTGCGTTATCAATTGCTCTGTGGACTAGACCAATATATGGTCAAGCGCTTTGATGTTTTGGGTGTGGCAATCTTCTTTAGCACAGCAGCAAGGTAAATCTGTATTGATGTTTTCTCTTAATACATTAGTGTTTCATGGAATAAGTCATTTGTGTGGTTCATTGTGCATAATAAGCAGAATTGAGCTGAATGCTGAGATGAACTAATTTTTGAGATGGACATTAGTAGCATCATGAGGCTTTGATGACATAATTTGGGGTCTTCTTGTAACTCCTTAGGATTAAGGTCCTTCTGATTGATCTTTACATGTTCAATGACAGAATATGAATTCATATTGTTGTTTGACTTTGAGCTGGCAACATGGATAGCAATAAAGCATCTGGTAATAGAAATGAAATAATCAAAACACTGAAAGTTGATAACTTATATCAAACTGGGTTCACACCTTATAATTTGCGTGAAATTGACTGAAATTAATTTCAGATGACAGCTACTTCCTGCAGATTAGTGTGGCTCGATATATATGTGGGCCCTACACCAAAACTGGACCATAGAATTTAAAATTTCACATTCACACTTCAAAATTTCAGTGAAATTAACTGACATTTGTTGTAGAGTCGGTACCTTTTGTAGATCACTCCAGTAAGATCAAAATGTGGGTCCCACATTAGAAATCTAAAACTATAACCAAAGTTCAGCTAGGTGCTAGGCGGAATCTAGGCGTTGACCCATTGCCTAGCGCCTAGTCGGGAGACTCGGTCCTAGGCGCTCCTAGGCGTTTTCCTAGGCGTTTTGGCAATATAGCCATAAATTATATATATATTATGTATATAACTATATATATGTATATAACTACTATATATGAGTCACAGTAAGTATAAAAAGAGGGCCAGTAGACATATCTGATTCCTAGCTGGCTTACTCTTGCATGTTCCTAGCTCCTGCAACACATTTTGACAGCTGGTAGTTAGTAAATTAGTCAATAGACAGCTAGTTGTTCATAAAAAAAAAAAAATTGAAAACACTAAGTTGTGACTTATCTGGATGATTTCAGCAGCCTCCCATCCATGAGCACACCATATCAGCAGCTGGTAATTACAATACAAGTGGATAGGACAGGAATACAAGTGCACAACACAATTTATAAATAAAGGACAGCACAAGCACATAGTTCTTAGTTCAGGTCTCACAAATCACAAAAGAAGACAAACAGACACAAAGTGACACGAGCAGGATGGCGGCGGCGAGTCGACGACGAGCAGGACCGGCGGCACGCGAGTCGGGACGAGCAGGGGACGAGCTTGGACGAGCAGGGGAGGAGCAGAGGAGGAGCAGGACTGGCGGGGAGGAGGTCGTCCGGCGGGATGGACCTCGCCGGCGAGGAGGACCGGCGGCGGGGACGACCAAATCTTACGCGGGGACGAGCGGATGGCGCGCGCGCTCCTTCTAATCCTCCCGCGCCTAGGTCTCGTGGCCGCGCGCGGGCCTGGCCGCGTGGGAATTCCTCCCGCGCTCCGATTTGGCGCGCCAAAATTGGCTGCCCTCGAGCTCGCGCTCATCTCGCGCGCCTACGCGCCGCGTCCGCGCCCGCCTAGCGCGCCTATGCGCCGCCTAGCGCCGCGATGCGCGACTATGCCCCTAGTCGCGGCGACGGGCTTCGCCCAGCGACTAGGCGCGCGTAGTCGCCGAGTAGTCGCCGCCTAGCCGAACTTTGACTATAACAAACCTTGTGTTACTTGATTCATCCATTTCTACTAATAGATTATTAATTGAGCTAAAGACTTACCCATGGATAATCTATTCCGCATACTCCATCCTACCCATTTCTATTGGATATTTTTTTTTTACTCATATCCTGCCCTAATGTGATGGGTAAGGGTTTGAATATGGGTAATTGATACCCACTAACAGGTATACATGATACCATATGTTAGTACATCATAGATTGGCTGTCTATCTTCTTACTGGTGTTTCTTATCTGTGCGGTACGGTTCTATGCTATGAGTTATTGTCTCAGGTTCATTATATTGGTCCCTTCAAAACTTGCCCATTATATTGGTCTCTTATCATGAGGAATTTCAATTGAATTGCATATACTTTGGGATATACAAACTTATAAATATTGAAGTATTGAATTTGTTGGGTTCCGAAATGGTTACAGCATATTCCTTTATTCTCCATCTTCTCTATCCACTTGCTGGTCGAGAACTCGAGATTGCAGAAGTTATGTACTCTCCTATAGACTAACAGTGAGAAAATAAAAAAAACCATAACTCCATTAGGTGGGATGGCCCGTGCGAACATGTCGGAGACATCAGTGACCTCTGGTCAGCATACATAATTTAGTGGCATATAACATAAAGGTGTTTATTGTCCATCTGGGCAGTGCTTTTATTGTCCATCTGTTCACAAAGACTTGGATTAGTAAAAGTTTTCAGTATTTCAATACTTTAGGACATTGTTTTGATCTTATCATCAACCAATATTTTTTATACTCTTGCATTCTTATATATACTTTTGGCTGTTTTCAACGTTATTCTCATATTCTGAACCTAATTGTACCCTCCTTTCTTGTGGTTATTTGTGTTTCATCTCTGACCTTTTATTTGTACAATCTTAATCTGCATTTCTGTGCTTAGCAACTACTCCCTCCGTTCCTAAATGTCTGTCGTTTTCGCTTCCCGAGAAACAACTTTGACTAAATATATATTAAAAAATATTAATATTTATGATACATAATTAGTATCATTGGATAGATATTTGAATCTAGTTTTTTAATAAATTTATTTGAGATAGAAATGTTGCACGCATTTTCTATAAATCGAGTCAAAGTTATCGGCATGTAAATCATTGTGACAAACATTTAGGGACAGAGGGAGTATGTGAACTCGGCCCATTTTTATATTACACGGAATAATGGAACTGCTCCTTGTTCTCTGAGTGCTTGTTCTAGCACTAACACATTGGTGTTTATATTGCAGACTGATGAATATTCAGATTGGTGAGGCATCAAGGCGAACATGGCTTGGCGAGGAAGCTGATCCACAGTACTCAGATCGACTGCTGAGAGCATACAAGAGGCCTGTGGAGGTTTACATGGACCAACAGGATTCAAGGTGGTTTATATCCAAGGATGCAATCGTATCTGGCCTTGGTCTTCTAGGCATCAAGCAGGGTGGACCCGAGGCAGCATTGTCTAAGCCTCGTCGAAAGAGAGTCGTCCGCAAAAAGGTCGCTTCAGGTTGAGTTTAGTGGATTTGGTAGCAATGCTGGAACAATTTTGCTTCTGTTCCGCTATGCGAGAGGGAGGTCTACCCAAATAATGGTAAATGAGAAAAACTATCAACGTCAACCAGCACGTGGTCTATCGGGGAAGGCATCAAAGGGTTTGTTACTGGGAAGGGTTGGTTAAAAGGTGCCCATTACTATTTTATAATTTAATTGCAGTGATTTCCTTGTTTTTGGTAAGAATAATATGTTGGTTTCTTGTATTGCTGTGAGGCAAATAGACACGTTTAGTGGTGGCTCTGTAAGATTGTTAATGTACTGACTTTAACATGAGAAATGGATTCTGCATTTTTTATATATAGATCAAATAGCTGCCACATGCTTGTATCTATCTTTTGAGGTCAATCAGGTCAGGGTTCCTGCTTTGCTGCGGGTTAGGACCATGCTTCTTTAATGAAAACTTATTTAAGTACTAAGGTTAGTTTCAGTGGAAGTTTTTTTTTTTTTTTTGCTATTTCTAAGACTCATATTTCAAAGGCCTTATTTAGATGCATGTGTATCCACCTATTGGAACAAAATTTAGTTTAATTCTACTTCAATCCACTTTCTGGATTGAGATGAAAACTTGCGCATCCAAAAAAGGCCCTAAAGTGGAATAAAACAATACTTCTCACATATGGATTGAGATGAATAAATGTATATCTAAAAAAAGGCCTAAAGTGGAATAAAACAATACCTAGTGGAATGTTTTATTTCACATTTTCATATACTAGTCATATAATTTCATTGTTGTATGGCATTACGATCTTGCAAAGTACTGTCACTTCAAAATTCATCTGGGCATTCCAGCACGTCAAAGGCAACCCATTGGATGCATGTGTATTTACTTTAACCCACATATATTGAAGTGGATTGGAATGAAATTTAATTTAATTCCACCCAATCCACTTTCTGGATTAAGATGAATACTTTTGCATCTAAACAAGGCCCTAAAGTGAAATAAAACAATACTTCTCACATGTGGATTAAGATGAATATATGCATATCTAAATAAGGCCTAAAGTGGAATAAAACAATACATAGTGGAATGTTTTATTTCATATTTTCATATACTAGTCATATAATTTCATTGTTGTATGGTGTTACGATCTTGCAAACTACTGGCACTTCATTCATCTGGGCATTCCAGCACGTCAAAGGCAACCCATTTGCTAAATAAAATATCGTCAAGAGAAAATAGATTAATCACCTTCAGTATCAGTACCATATGAAATAGACCTCATATATGATACGTCACTTTAGAAAGCTACAACTCTCTTCATTTCAAATTGTATGTCTTTTTAGTTTTTTTTTAATTTAAATATATAGTTTTTGCTATGCACCTAAATAAGTTTTTGCAATGCACCTAAATATATACTATGTCTATATGCACAGTAAAAACTATGCTAAAAAAGTCAAAACGACTTACAATTTGCAACCGGAGGGTAGTAGCTTTCTGAGGACCTTTTCCTCCAGCATCTCACCTCATCTTCAGTCCTGTGATATACTTATCACAAAGATGTACCAATTCAGGAATATGCACACACAGATGAAACAAAGAGTTCACACTTGAACAACCTATTGAAATTGAACCTATCACTTTAATAAGTTTAATAGCCAAAACTTTAGGTCATCAATTGCCTATCAACTGTTTCAAAAGATCAGTTTTGAGAATTGTTTCAAAAGATCTAGCTTACGAAGACCGTCTAATTTGGATGCACAAGCACATGATTTTACCGGTCACAAAAAGAAGCACCTGATTTTACCATAAAACTATAGTACTTCATAGAGCTTTTTTTTCTGATCAGTACATGTAGCAGTGTGTCACTGCTTTGAGAACTCAGAACAAGCAGGAAAATTACCCAAACTAACACCATGGTTTGGGGAAACTAACCAAGTAGGTAAGTTACCATGGATTTGTGGATGAGGAATGATTCGCATTGCTACCAACTTTCGGCCCCGTTCGGCTTACCTAGAAGCTGGCTTGTTCGGCTTCTTTTTTCAGTCGGAACAGTATTTTTCTCTCACAACAATTCAGCTAGAACAGTATTTTTTAGCCAGTTTCAGCTAAGTTTCAGCAAGCCGAATGGGGCCTACATTTGGAGAGGGGGGTTGAGAATTTCCCACACCTAGATGTAGTGACAACGTCTATTTGTATTTGCTGGATTCCCATTTCATTTTCTTGACCCTCCATTGAACTCTGCCCGTTGCATTGTTCCTTTGTAGATGACCTTTTTTTCTGTAAAAACGCAGGAGAGCTATGTATTATTATAATAAGAAAAAAGGGAAAGAACCCTTACAAACATCCCAAACTCATGCTAAATAAACTAAGAGTACATTCTCCCCCTTGCTAAAAGAAGGCGGCCTCAACTTAGTCTCACATAGGAAGTAGGCTAGCTAGGTAAGAAATACTCCTGGTACCTGCACACGTCCTTTCATGCATGCTCAAGCGTGTGACGGACTAAGATCTTAAGGGTTTTCCATAGAGCTGACTACCTAGCAAGGAGATGGGCAGGCCTAGGAAGGCATGAGATAAGTTGTATAGATGAGCCTGTAGCCTGTAGCCTAGCACGGGGCCCGCTATTTTAGCCCGGCATGAGCACGGCACACCCTAGTGTTTCGCAGACCAGGGCCAGCCCGACCCGATGTATAGGGCCATGCCTAGACCACCACTCAGGCAATATAGGCTGCCCAGCCCTGCTCGACAATTAAAGAAAGGCCTGATGGTGGCCCGGTGGCCACCATGGCCTGCTAAGAGCCCACCACGTCTCCTTCCTATCCCTAACTCTAACGTCGTTTCTCAATTCCTCATTCTCACCCTGTTCCCCACCCCACACCCCACGCCGCACACAGCTCTGCTCCTCACCTCCTCCCTCTTGGCTCCTCCACGCCCCCAGCAAGCTAGCCACATCCTCCTCGTCCTCTTGCCCCCTGCACCACCGGCACTTCAGAAGACAAGCGTGCCCCCAGCGCGGTTGGCCCCCTCCACGTGCTCGCGACGGCTCCACTCATGCTAGAGTAGCTCCTTCCGATCGCGCTGCTTCCCCTTACCCTTCCCTTTTCTCACGCTTGCGCAGTTTGCTCTTCCCCTTCCCCTGCTAATGCTTGGGCACGGGCCTGGGTGGTAGTAACTCCGTGCGTCCTCTCTTCCCCTTCCCCTGCTGACTCGGGGCGAGTGCGGGGCGGCCACGAGAGCTGCGGCTACAGGGGCGGTGGCCTCCCTCGACCTGCTACCACCATAGCGCCGCCTCTCTTTCCCAAGCTCGCCTGCTACCGCCGCGGCGCCGCCTCCCTTCCACTAGCAAGCGGGTCTTGGGCTGGCCCGATAGGCTTCACAGGCCGTGCTTTGCGGGCCAAGCACGAAGCCCAGCTTGGCGTGGCCCGATAGCACGCCGTGCCTTGCCTGGCCCGTCCTGGGCTCGGGCCGGGTGGCCTGTTTCCTCATCTATAATAAGGTGGCGTGGCTTCCAAGGCAAGTAAACTGACTTAATCGGATAAAGGAAAGCCTATATTTGTAGTAGGACTAGAACTCTTCTATCATAACAGACTAGGATTAGAATGGTGCATTTGGCCTCTAGAATATATAAAGAGAGGCATTACCCCTTGTAACAGTTCATACGGCACAATCCAACGCAAGGCAAACCACCATATAGGACATAGGGTATTACGTTATTGAACAATCTAAACCTGTCTAAATCGATGTCTCACATTAACCATCGATTTTTTGTTTATGCCGAAGCCCACCAATCCTCGCTGCAGGAAACCCCGTAGCAAGGTTATCGGTCACCAGACACCAATAGCAGCATGCCAGATATGGGCTTTTAGCGAAAAACGTTTCGAAGCTTGATGGACCTCAAGCTTGACACCGTATTCAGGGTAGGATCGACTTTCATCTTTGGTTCCTAGGTCTGCACGGCGGATGACTAGCATACTCCATCATCGCCTCATGGACACTCCCATGAATCAAGCTTCTCCGTCTCTTCTTCAAGATGCGCTAGAGGATCCCGTTGAGAATTTTGGCAAATTTTCAATTTTCAGTTCGATCCAGACGAGGAAACAACTTGATGAGATCCTAACATACATGTATGTTAAGCCTCGGATCCAATGGTCCCTGAACAAAGAAGACCCCCTGACTGACCCCTTTAGGATCGCCCGGGGGCTCGGGGGCTATGCCAATTGGGCACACTCGCATGCACCCTCTGGCAAAGAGACTCGACCAAGCCTAACTTGACCATAGATTTTGCCTGTGACTCGAGGCTTCCTCGAGCCTCGGTCTCCCTATCTATGGCGCCTCTAGGCCCGGCCCTTGGCTCCTGCATGGCTAACGATGTTAGCCAAGGCCCGGGCACAAGAGGACAATCCCTAGGCTATTGATGCCCGAGGGCTACCTGGATCCTCTCCCTAGGCATGCCCCTACCAACTGCTCCTCCGACAGGGTTACGTTTGGGACGTGACACAAGAAGACAAAGCTTCACGCGGCCTCTGGGAGCACGGGGGCTTCCAGGCCCACACGTCAACCCCTAGAGCGGACCTCCTTCGCCACCAAGAGGACTATAGAAGGTCTCACCCGGGGGAGGCCGGTCCAAGCCGACACCCTCTGACACGCAGAGTGTCAGAACAGAGTAGCCGGATGACGCTAAGGCTTCTTTGGCTCCAAGACACCTTGACGGTCCATGGCGTACCGCTGCAAGCCCTTCCTGGACTCCAGCGCACGTAGACCATAGACTAGAACCCCCAAACCGCCTTGTACCCAACCTATCTCATTATATAAGGGATAAGGTCAGACCTAGAGGGGGGAGGATCCCGATTGGATCACCAGACACTCCATTCCATTCCATCTGCCTCCGCTCTGCACCGAGAGCAAGGCAACCCGAAGAGGGGCATCGAGAGCCCCTCCTCCACCGTATCCTGTCATTTCCTTCCTCTCTAATGAGGGGGCTGAAAGCATCTAGGCCCCTAGTTGGGTTTCGGTGATTAATGACAACATGAGATTACTGTGACTAACATGTGTTTTGTAGAGGCAATTTGAGTTAGGTCATGGTAATGGTAATCGATTGGGCAATTATGGTTTTTATGCCCCTATCGATGGAAATTGTTTTGGTTTTCAAAGGGTGGACGACAAGGTTAAGGGCGGACTAGTTCTAAGTGTCGTTTGACATTGGAGAGACACTTAGAGTAATTTTAGGACTTTGTTTTTCCTTTGGCTGTAGTATAAGGGGGTATGGACTATTAGCTTGACCTAGGTGATACTAATGGTTTAGGTGTGGTGCACACTTGTCAAACTTAGCACTAGGTAGTTCAAGGATAGTGTGCAAGTATGCATCCACCTTTCTCATTAGGCTTGTCATGATCAAGCGAGAGTTTGTGCTTGTTACTCTTGGTGATCGTCATCACCTAGATGGTTCGATGGTGATTGGAAGCTTAGTGATCATCCGACAGAGCTTGTGGATGACCCAAGTCATGGTGTGAGCGGTTGTGGATGACTCACCATGACGGAGTGTTGAAGAATCAGCTCGTAGAGAGCACTTGATCCTTGCGTGGATCAAGGAGGAGCTACACCCTTGCGCTGGTGCTCCAACGAGGACTAGTGGGGAGTGGCGACTCTCCGATACCTCGGAAAAACATCGCCATCTTCCTCTCCTTCTCTTTACTTTGAGCATTTTTATTCATGTCTTTATATTCTTAGAATTGCCATGCTAGAGTAGGATTAGAATCTAGGGTGCAAAACTCTTGTGCGGGTAGAACAATAGAAATACTTCTAGGCAAAAGGGGGTGAAATGGGCTAAGTGTATGACTTAATTATTTAAAGAAATTTAGAATTAGCCCAATTCACCCCCCCTCTTGGGTATCTTGATCCTATCAATTGGTATCAAAGCCTCGTGCTCCTTAAATTAGGCTTAACCGCCAGAGCAATGTCCCACAGAGATGGACCCCCTCCCGTCTTTGAGGGAGATGATTTTCCTTATTGGAAAATTTGCATGGAGGCATACCAAGAGGCTTTAGATGTTGGAGTGCTTAGAGCCACCTCACAAGGCTTCCCAAAACCTAAGGATCCCGCCAACCTTCAAGGCGATGAGGTTCACTACAAGAAGTGCAATGCAAAGGCTAGAAACACCCTTTGTAAGGATGTCTTTCATCGTGTGCGAAACCACAAAGACGCCCACTCACTATGGTCGGACATTTATGTGCTCCATGAGGGAACCAAGAGTGAGCAGGAGGAACGCTATCACCTTGTGATGAAGAAGCTTAATCATTTGAAATGCTTTCTAGTGAAAATGCTAATGAAATGTATTCACACTTGAATGTTCTTGTAGAGGAGGTCAATGGGCTTGGACTCACTCAAATGCAACCATCCGATGTTGTGAGAAAGATCTTGAGTGTCCTCCCCATTGATAAGTATGGGCATATTGTGATGGTGCTTCATCAAGGTGATCTTTTCACCGCTACGCCAACTCAAATATTGGGGAAGATCAATGTACATGCACATCACTCCACAAGATGGCTCTTCTTCCACCAAGAAGAAAGATTTTGCATTCAAGGCTAGCCAAGAGAAGAGGGGCAAAGCAAAAGTTGATGATGATAGCTCAAGTGATGATGAGATTGATGATGAAAGCCTTGCTCTCATGGTGAGAAGAACCGCCAAGATACTCAAGAAGTTAAACAAGAATGGTGTCAAGTTTGATGGCAAGAAGAAGAAATTCTTCACTAGTAGTAGAAGGAAGCCCATCTCCAAAATGGATTGCAACAATTGTGGAGATCTTGGTCATCTAGCTCATCAATACCCCAAACCCAAGAAAGACAAGTACAAGAAGAAGTACAAGGGCAAGAAAGATGACTTAAGTGATGATGATGATGAGAAGAAGAACAAGCCATATAAGAAGGATGGCAAGAAGAAGGAATTTCACAAGAAGAAGAAGAATGGCAAGGCCTATATTGTTGGTGATTGGCTCACGAACATTGAATCATCAAGTGGCTCATCAGATGATGAAAGTGAAAATGAGAAGGAGAAGGTGGCCACTCTTGTGATTGGTTCTTCACTATCTCCACTGACACCGCCGTCATCATCCTCTACACACCTATACCTCATGGCCAAGGTTGAACGAAAGGTACAAAATGATGATGATAGTAGTGGTGATGACAATGCTAGTGATGATGAGAATGGTAGTGATAGTGATGAAGAATTTGAATCATTGGAAAGACAAGAGCTAAAACTGAGAAGCTAGAACTTGAGAATGACTCACTCTTAGCAAAGTATGACATAGCCGAAAAAGCTAATGATGAGCTTAGAGAAGAGAATAAAATTGTGTCATCCAAACTCAAGAAGCTCAAAACCTCTAAAAGGGAGCTTAGAGAAAAATATGATAAAATTGAGGGGATACACAATGAGCTCACCACTAGTTACAACTTGCTAAAAGAAGAGTACACTAATCTCAAGATTAATCATGATAATCTTGTTCTTTCTCATGAGTTATTGTCCAATGAGCCGCATGATGCTACTAACAATGTTGTTAAGATTGATATAGCCACATCATGTGATGACTTGATTGTTGAGAGCATTGAGCAAAGTTCTAGTAGCAAAGGCAAGAAAGTGGTTGAATCCAACAACTATGATGATTATGTCAAGCTCAAGAATGAAAATAAAAAGCTCAAGAAGGATCTTGAAATACTATCAACCACCAACATAATTGTGATAGAGAATCTTGACAATAATCAAGATATGGCTCTTGAGAATGAGATGCTTAGAGAAGAGAACAAGAGATTCAAGATGGAAAAGAATCATGATGAACTTAGAGAAGAAAACAAGAAACTGAAGTTGGAGAAAGAGCAACTCAAGACCAGTTTGAGCAAGTTCACAAGAGGCCAATATCTCCAAAGTGAGCTACTTATGAACACCGTGATGAATATGGATAGAAGTGGTATTGGGTTCTTGGCAAATCAAGAAAAGAAAGCTCAAGCTCAACATCAACAACAATACAAGTCAAAGCCTAAGCCAAAGAGATGCTTTGAGTGTGGACAAGAAGGTCACTTGGCTCATGAGTGTGAAACTCCACCACCACAACCCTTGCCCAAGCATGCTAGACCCTTTGCCTTCAATGCTCACTACATGCTTAGAAAAGATTCTAGTGGAAAGATGAAAGTCATGTTCTTAGGTCCACCCAACAAGAATAGGCCTAAGCAAATTTAGGTTGCTAAGTCACTAGTTGAGAAAGTCAAAGGCCCTCATTAAGTTTGGGTCCCTAAACAACAAGCTTGATCTCTTGTGTGTATAGGTGAACTACAAGACCGGTGGAAGTCATTGGGTTATTGATAGTGGTTGCACTTGACATATGACCGGTGATCCTCGTATGTTCACCTCACTAGATGAAGAAGTAGATGGTCAAGAAAGGATTACATTTGGTGACAATTCAAAGGGAAAAGTACAAGGATTGGGCAAAGTTGCAATATCAAATGGTCACTCAATATCAAATGTGCCATATATTGCTTTATTGAGCTTCAACTTGCTATCTGTTGGTCAATTGTGTGATCTTGGCTTTCAATATTTGTTCACCGAGAAGGAAGTGGTTGTGTCAAAGAAAGATGGTGATCAAGTTATTTTGAAGGGCTTTAGATACAATAACCTATATCTAGTGGATTTCACCACCAAAGATGCAAACATGAAGACATTCTTATTCACCAAAACATCACTTGGGTGGCTTTAGCATAGAAGACTTGCACATGTTGGGATGAGCTCAGTCAAGAAGTTAATGAAAAATTAGTTGGTGAGGGGTTAGAAGGATGTGAAATTTGAGAAGGACAAGCTTTGTAGTGCATGTCAAGCCGACAAGCAAGTTGCAAACACTGATCCAACCAAAGCTTACATGTCAACAACAAGAGTGCTAGAGCTTCACCACATGGATCTATTTAGACCAACAACTTATAAGAGTTTGGGAGGCAACCTCTATTGTCTTATGATAGTTGATGACTACTCTAGATACACTTGGGTGTTCTTCCTTCATGACAAGACCAAAGTGGCCACATGTTTCAAGAAGTTTACCAAGAGAGCACAAAATGAATTTGAAGTGAAGCTCAAGAAGATAAGAAGTGATAATGGGAAAGAATTTGACAACACAAACATTGAAGCATATTGTGATGAAGTTGGAATCAAGCATGAGGTCTCTGTAACCTACACTCCTCAACAAATGGTGTTGTAGAGAGAAAGAACCGGACACTAATTACCCTTGTAAGAACAATGCTTGATGAGTACAATACACCTCAAGATCTATTGGCGGAAGCCATCAACACCGCATGTTATGCATCCAACCGCCTATTTCTCCAAAAGTTTCTTCACAAGACCCCTTATGAGTAGCTCAATGGGAAGAAGCCGGATGTCTCATTCTTTTGGGTGTTTGGTTGTAAATGCTACATCTACAAGAAGTGGCAACACCTAAGAAAGTTCCAAAGACATTGTGATAATGGTTTTCTTGTTGGCTACTCATCAAAGTCCAAAACATATCGAGTATTTAATCATGCCACCAGCTTGGTTGAAGAAACATATGATGTTGAATTTGATGAATCTAATAGCTCCCAAGGAGCACATGAGAATCTTGATGATGTAGGTGATGAACCATTGAGGGAGGCCATGAAGAACATTTTGGTTAGAGACATCAAGCTCAAAGATGATGAAGATGATATACAAGCGATTGATCTACCCTCTTCATCAAATGTGCCACAAGATGATGATAAAGATGGGAGAGTAGAAAATGAAGATACTCATGTCTGTCATGACCAAATGGTGGCACAAGCTCAAGATGTTGATGCTCCACAACCTCCTCCTCAAGTGATTGATATAAGAAATTTGCCTCTACTTCAAGCACATCCACAAGATTTCATCATAGGGAGTCCTTCAAAGGGTGTAATGACTCACTCTCAAAAACTTGCTTCATTTATTAAACATCACTCGTTTGTTTCTTGCATTGAGCCTAAGAATGTAGAAGAAGCTCTTCAAGATCTAGATTGGATAAATTCCATGCATGAAGAATTGAACAACTTCACACACAATGAAGTTTGGACACTTGAAGAGCGACCACAAGATGCAAGAGTCATTGGAACAAAGTGGGTGTTCCACAACAAGCAAGATGATCAAGGCATCATTGTGAGGAATAAGGCAAGGCTAGTTGCAAAGGGGTTCTCTCAAGTTGAAGGGTTAGATTTTGGCGAGACCTTTGCACCAGTTGCAAGACTTGAAGCCATTTGTATCCTTCTTGTATATGCATCTCATCATGAAATGAAATTATATCAAATGGATGTTAAAAGTGCATTTTTAAATAGCTTCATAAATGAACTAGTCTATGTTGATCAACCTCCTGGGTTCGAAGACCCTAGATATCCTAATCATGTTTATAGGTTGTTCAAGGCGCTATATGGGCTAAAGCAAGCCCTAAGAGCTTGGTATGAACGCCTTTGGGATTTCCTCATTGAGAAGGGCTTCACCATTGGGAAGGTCGACACCACACTATTCACCAAGAAGCTTGATGGAGAGATCTTAATTTATCAAGTATATATTGATGATATCATATTTGGCTTATCAAATGAAGACTATTGCAAAGAGTTTGGTGAATTGATGTCAAAGGAGTTCAAGATGTCTATGATTGGAGAGCTTACATTCTTTTTTGGTTTTCAAGTCAAGCAAATGAGAGAAGGGATTTTCATCTCTCAAGAAAAGTATACCAAGGATCTTCTCCAGAGGTTTAAAATGGATGAATGTAAGCCAATCAAGACACCAATGCCATCTAATGGACATCTCGACCTAGATGAGGGAGGTAAATCGGTTGATCGAACTCTCTACCGTTCTATGATTGGTAGCTTGTTATATTTGACCGCATCTAGGCCCAACATCATGTTTAGTGTGTGTATGTGTGCTAGATTTCAAGCTAGTCCTAAGGAGGCTCACTTAGTTGCCATTAAAAGAATCCTTAAGTACCTTAAGCACACACCAAGCATTGGCCTCTGGTATCCCAAAGGAGCTAGATTCCAACTAGTTGGCTATTCTGATTCAGATTATGCCGGTTGCAAAATTGATAGAAAAAACATATCCGGAGGATGCCATTTGCTTAGTAGATCACTAGTGTCTTGGAGCTCTAAGAAGCAAAATAGTGTGGCCTTGTCCACCGCCGAGGCGGAGTACATTGCCACGGCTGCTTGTTGTGTACAAATTCTTTATATGAAGCTATCGGCGTGAAAATGTGTCGACACACAGCAAGCCGGAAGGATCTGCTTGATGGAGCCGGACATCCACTTGGCTTCAACGTAGGGTTAGTCGATCCTGCGTATTCCTCCCGGTGCGTGCCAGTCAATTTGACCCAGCAATTAACAAGGAGAGAAATTTTATCAATAATTTAAGGTGGAACATGCCGGTCTATGTCCAGACAGTTCCAAGTGTGCCGCTTTAGGAGCAGCTAGACATGAAAAGCGACCAAATAGCCGATACGCACAGAAATAGGCTGTTACGGACAGTAAAGCTCGTAGGTAGCGATTGATTTTATGTTGATAAGTACAATGCCCACAGACGCAAATGAGATCATCGGCTAGGTGGATATTACCAGTACGAATCATTGAGCCAATAAATCTAACCAGGAAAAGATATAGCATGCAAACAAATCGACTATCTAATACAAATAGATCTACAAACGCTCTGAATCAAATCTGTTACCATTAACAGTGGGGTTCGATCGGATCGATGGTAGCTATGATGATAA
Source organism: Miscanthus lutarioriparius (assembly GCA_904845875.1). NCBI lineage: Eukaryota > Viridiplantae > Streptophyta > Magnoliopsida > Poales > Poaceae > Miscanthus > Miscanthus lutarioriparius. The sequence continues at coordinate 30,142,082 of CAJGYO010000015.1, forward strand.
TAACAAACTAAAACCGAAGAATCCATAAAACCATCTATACTTCGACAAGCTTTTTGAAAGACATGCTATACGTGAAGGCTCAGATAAATCGGCTAAAATAGCTGATTCAGGAGAAGAGGGCTACAACGTATGAACAATTGACTATTTCACATGAACAAACCTATGGACTCCTCAGACTTAACCTGTTATCTCTAACAGTGGGGTTCGACCGGATCGATACAGCCGTGAAAAAGACAACGAATCAAACCCTTAAAGTACATAGATCTATTCACGCATAACAGAATCATGGACGCACACTGTAGGCGTTAACACACAAGCGATCGGCTATTTAGCCGATGCAGGCATAGCAAACATCTAAAGTCATGCCTAATCAAGAACAAATCTACTAACTAGCATCCTCCAATCTACAGTGCCATTAATGGGGATCGACCGAATCGTTACAGCCATAATGGTCATTCAAAGATAGCCAATTCCAGTGTTGCATCTGAATCAGCTGATATCGATCCTTATGCAATCGATTCCTTGATCGGCACAATTCTGGAAGCTTTGAGTTGCCGCGTTCTTCTTCCCAAATTTTGGTGTAAATAGAAGCAAACTCTTCTAGACTATGGTGTAGTTCTAGAAAAGGTACCTCTTTTGTTTGACAATGAGAGCATGGTAAAACTTGCTAATAACCCAGTTCAACACTTTCGCACCAAGCACATAGATATCCATCATCATTTCTTAGAGATCATGTTGCTAAAAATTATATATCTCTAGAAGGTGTAAGGACCGAGGATCAATTGGCGGATATCTTCACAAAACCGCTAGATGAGGCTACGTTTTGTCGGTTGAGGAATGAGTTCAATGTGCTTGACCTAAGTAAGTTCACTAAAAATGAGCTTGTGTTGTCCCTTGCATTGCATTGTAATATAAAACTTGTTTAATTTTTAGTAATGCACTTAGGGCTTGTCTAACATGGTTAAAAAAACCACCGAAAAGCGTATGAAAAAGCTTAACCTTGGATCAAACTTGACAAGCAACTAGCTTTACCTTTCTCGCATTGCATTGCATATGCATGTGTGTTGCTTTGTCGTTTCTTTTCGGTTATCTTTTGAGGATCCGCTGTGTTCAACCACAAATAGGGAGAACATTTGAAGCTCCTAATGGCTAAAATCCCTATTGTATGGTCACATGTTGCTCCTCGCCTTTTTGTTGCCTATTTTCCTAAAAAGAACAATAGCCGAAGGCAAAATATTTTGAAAATCTTGAGGGTTTGAGCGAGGTCTTTCATATCAGTTCCAATTGGTGGTCGTTTGGGTGTTTACTTGTATTGGAACTTGATTGGGAGAAAGTGTCATGAAGATAGGAGGAAGATCATCTGCTAAATCATGACTGGACGCTCGACCGGACTCACAGCTTGCAGCATTCGGTCGATCTGTGCACGGTTGAACTGATGCATCAACAGGAACTTGGCAGCGTCAGGTGTGGATGTCTCAGCATCCAGTTGTCACGAGGATGTTCATAGGAATCGACCGGACTCTACACCGTGTTAGGTCACGAGCAGTGGACACGTCAGTTCACCGCGAAGGCATTTTTGGATCTCTCTATTATTGATCGGACTCAGGGGGAGCAGTGTCAGGTCAATTCCATCGATGCGTCCGGTCGTAACTATGTTCGAGCGATTTGTTTCAAAATTCAACTAATGCCTGGGGACCCACTCTCTTTCTCCTCTCTTGACCGCGCCCATCTCTTTCTTTCCACACGCCGCGCTGCCGCTCTAACCCAAACCGCCACTGTGACTACGCCTCTCTGGCCACCACGCCACCAACGCCTTCACGGTCTCGCCCTCATGCCTCGCCTACTCACTCGTGCGCCACGCTTGTGGCCCCATTGCCACACCGCCGTGAGCACGCTCCTCAGGCCACTACGCCACTCATCGCCATTGCACTATGTGCTCCTCCACGTGCTCACACGCTCAAGCCGCGCCCACACAGTGACCGCGCTTAGGCTCACCGCGCCGTGGGTAGTCACCACTGCCACAGTGGTTTCACCTGTCCATCGGAGCACCACCTTCCTCCTTGGCTCAAGCGACTTTGCATCCTCGGCCTTGACTTCTAGCACTACTCCTAGGCAGATCCCTTGGCTGGCTTCATCTTCACCCTGGGTGAGCACTACCACTGCCCACCAGGTGTTTGACATTTTGCCTAAACCAACTTAGCTTCACTGTCTGATCAATTTCCTCATCGATTCTATTGCAGTGCCCTACCTTGACGTTTAGCAGCCGTGCACTGGCATTTCCATGACCTGCAGTGCCCCCATCTTGTACTAGTTTCCTTGATCTGTGGTGCCCCTATGTTTGTTAGTGACTTACCTTTTCATAGGGATTCTTCTCCTTCCAAGGTAGTAAGCCAAGTTCATTATATTTGTACCTCACTGCTTGCTTCTGATTAGGATCTCGCTTATCACAGAATCGACCAATTTATAAGAGCACAAGTACAATGTCAACCACCGGAGCGGTCGTGCGGTCATACTTGAGCCCATATAAATCCGGTAGTTTGTCGAGTGTCGCGAAGGACCTCAAAACATAACCAACATACAACCAAGATCGTACATGATTCCACATACATGTCATATGTTACATAAAGTTCACAAGTAGTTCAACATACATTGGAGTACTAATAAAGTTATGACAACCCAAAGTTCAAATTTAGTAACAGAAGCACAAAGAGAAACTACTAGAAAAGGCCTTGCCCCTCAGCCTCATTCCTCATCCATGGTGGGAGAGAAACAATTTTTGCAATAACCATGATACATGGTACCATCTACAACAAGTGAGAAATAAACCTTGAGTATTGTAATGTACTCAGCTAGACTTACCCGTCATAAACCAAAAATAAAGAGACACCAAGGATTATGCAAGGCCATGAAAAGTAGAGCTGGCTTGATGACAATTTGCATAAAAGCAGAAGTAATACATATCTTGATCTGATCCGTTATTCTAGCAACAAGTTATACCTATTAAAATTAAGCATGTCAAGGTTGGAACCTGTACTAGAGCAATCACTTGATTTAACCTAAAGCAAACAATAGTAACGATATCTAGTGTAGTATTTTCATATTCATCATAACCATCACATTCCATCAAGTTACTACGATGAACAAGCTTAGTCAAGTTTCTCACTGTCCGAGAGAGACGACGATTCGAATCGATTGCAACACTGGGTAAAAATCCTAACACAAACCCACACTTCCCCCATTGGGGTCGCGTCGGGTCACCTTTGGTACAACTCAGGACTCAACTTCGCGGGTTCGATCAGCGCCACACCCTTAGGGACTGACCAGCTGCCAGGATGCTCAGGCCCAGCCTGCCCTTGGGCTCACATTTGGCTTCTCGCACATTCTTACTACCTCTAGTGTGCGCACTTGGATAGAATGACTCACGGCCTGAGTTGAGCTACTCAGCTTCGCGGTCAGAACGAGTTATCCGACCGGCTAAGTGAGAGGATGTGTTCAAAATGACAAGAGGGCCTCCAACAATGTGGTCCTTAATTGACACAGACGGAATCACATGAATCAACCTACCACATAGACTCCGTCCGGCCTCCATTTACATCATCACATGGTTCTTTTCCACGATAGCAAATATAGCCAACCATGATCCGGTATCCACCTATATCTCATAGGTGACAGGAAATCACCCGATTTCTACCGAGCTAAGCATGGCTAAGCATATATTCGATCTTGGACCTACACAGGGTTCAAGGTATATATTTCTAGACAAGGAGATTATATGCATCAAGTGTTTCCAAACAACTCCTACAACTTAATGCATCAATCAAAAAGAACTCAAGTGAATATTTATAAAACATAGGTGGCTTAGAATGCTTTGGGGCTTACCTTTCAAGTTGGCTAAGGGTCGGTGGTCAGGGCACTTGGGCAACTCCTCCTGATCATGTCCTTCTCCTTTGGGAACCTCCTGCTATGGGATTTCCTATGGGGTCTCCTCTCCTTCGAGCTCGAACTCCAGCAGGGTCACTCTTTTTGTCGATCCTATATGCATGAGCACATAGATAAATATATAGAATGCACAAGGGATGATATTAATGATATGGTGGAATGCATATATATATATATACATCTTTAACAACATGATGACAAGGCGACAATATGATTAACATAATTTTACTTAGTAGGTGCATATCTCTTCTCTAGTACAAGAAACATACACTCACCACTTTCTAGCAACCTAAGGTAAAGTTGTTCATCATCAATAAGAGGCCTAAAATCAGCAGCTAACAACTTGTCTTAATTAGCCTAAGCATCTAAATAACTAGCACCAAGCTCACACAAAACAATCAAGTCAAGAAACTAGATGCAAGTGAATTATAGAGCAATAAATAACTAAGTGCATACAACCAATCAAAACTAGGCATAAACAACTGTACCAGCATGTTATATATATCACCAACATGTTAAAAAGTGTAATGGTTGGACCCAAATCAATTTTATATAAGCCTTTATTAATTTATCAATTAATTTAGATGAAAATTGGAACTACTACTTCCAGTGCTCAATAAATTCTAGAAAAATTACAGCAGCCCATACATGCTCCCAAGAGCCTACTATTAAAAGTTCATGCCATTTGAACAAGTACAACAACCTCTACAAAAATGACAAGTTACATAGGCTTATAACAACTTAAATAGGTTTAGCATAGTGAAAAGTGTCAAGCAACAGATTTACTATTTTTCTTACATTCCTCATAATGCAAGAATCCTGTGAAAACAATTTCATGCCCATAAGTTACATAGATCTACCACAATTAATTTCACAAGAAACTAGCATTTAATCAAGCTAAATTACAAAGTCATACCCAAAGCATGCCTACTGTAGGTTTAATATTTTTTCTAGCTACAACATGTCAAAACAAGACCAACAAAATTGGAATCGCATTTTTAGCATCTCCCAAACTCAAGTTATGCATTTTACAAGATTAAATAGGTAATAAACAAGATAATTTAAACAAGGTATAAAACTGTAGCACATACCAAGTTTCATATTTTTAATAGGTAGTACTCATCAAGATGAAGCCAACAAAATTTGGTTCACTCAATTTGGACACTCCTAGTTCAAGATATGAATTTTACATGTTTACATCAAATTCTATAAAAGAATAAAAGAAAAACAGCAAAACCCTAATAAACACTAAGTGCACCCGCACGCAGTACACCCAGAGACGCTGACAACAGGGTCCCATGGTCAGCTCAGCCCCACCTGTCACACGCACAGGGAAAGGCGCCCATTGACCCATCGTAAGCTCACCGACGGCGAGGTCTCCAGCGACATGGTCACCACCGTTAGCTTTGGCTTGTCATCCTGCATCCAGCGGTATAAGCGGTTGGAGCTATTATGACCTCTAGCTAGGGCGGTGGCGCTAATGGTGGCCTAGTGGCGCTGCACGATGGTGCGCTCACGTGGCTTGCCTCTCTGTCGGCGGAATCAGCCGCTATGGCCTAGGGTTAGGTTCCTGGGTGCTAGGCGGAGTCTAGGGTTAGGGTTTAGGCATGCGGAGACATTGGTGAGGCACGGCCGCTTGCATGGCAGCACGGTTGTGGGAGCATGATGGCGGCATCACGGTGTTCCGGTGAGCTAGGTGACGACATTGTGCAACCGTCTTCCATTTGAGCTTCACCGTCCTAAGGCTAAGTTCTAATGCCTAGAAGTAAGAGAGGAATAGGACCGGGCAAGCGTGGCCATGGTGGCATGCATGGTGGCGATGCGACCAGTTCACGGCAGTGCGCTGCATGTCCTGTCTCCGACAAGGCCGGCATTGGCCAAAGGCCAGCGGCTATAGCATCCACTAGACCTAGCGACTATGGAACATAAGAGAGAGGGAGCTGTGCATGCGTGAGGTGGCCTAGCCACAGCAAGCTCAAGCTCGGCGGCACACTGCGACCATGGAGACGTGGCGCATTGGCCCTAGGGGCTTTACCTGTGCTTGAATGGAGTTGCTAGCAGGTCAATGCGATAGAGGGCGACATGGCGGAGCTGTGGGCGAGATGAATCGGACAGTGGTGCGGCATGGGTGGCTAGTGCAGCCAGTGAAGTCGCGATGGCGGCACAGCGTCGCCTTTCTCTGCTTTAGTGCTGTGTGAGGGCGAGAGAGGGAGGAAGAGAGAGAGTGAGCGCCCGTGTCCCCCTCTTTGGCTCAGTAGCGCGGGCCGACGTCGGCGTACAGCCACCACGCAGCGCACGCGGCCTGACGCTGTCGGCCACACACGACAGCTGATTTGAATCGGCAAGGGTTGATTCAGGCCTGTCAACACCACCTGAAACGCATTTTCCCCTCCATTCTATCTCCTAATGCGTGTAGTGTTTTGGTAAACCAATTTCACCAATTTGTAGAGCTACAAGAGTACTACAACTTTGCTTAAAGAAGTTTTGTCAAATTCGAATTGGTTTGCAAACTAAAAATCCCCAAAGATGGCTACATGGAAACTGAAAGTCAGCTATGACAGCCAAAATTTTGGAGTTCCAAAATAGCATGAAGTTGATTTTTGGGAGCCCTATTTGACTAACTTAGGCACTGATTTAGCTCTTGACCATTAAACAAAGTTTGTTCTACATGAGCTAAACTACAACTTTTATTTAGGGTCCACTATCATGCAAGCTCTCTAAGTAATTAGTCAAGATAGGTCAAACAAATAACATGATAATGGCAATTTTAGCAATACCAACACTTAGAAGCAATTTTGGACCAAGTCATGAATATAAACTAGGTTTCATTTTTCATCCTAAGTGTGTCTAAGTTGTTTTGGTTATCAAACAACACCCACTTGCATCATCAAGCATGATCACTAAGCATTCACAAGGCAATTTAAGCATTTTATGAAAAGTAATCACAACCAGACAATGTGTCATTTCATGCTCATGAATGCAAATGTACGAATGATGCTTTACACTGGGGTGTTACAACCCCTCCCCCGTTATCAGAATCTCGTCCCGAGATTGAGGTACCTACCATTTTTCATAAAACATGGGGTAAACTTCACGTAGATAATCCTCTCTTTCTCATGTTGCACCCCATTCACTATGATTACTCCATGATACTTTGTGGAACTTAATCACTCGGTTCTGAGTTACTCTCTATTTTGATATCCACTGTTTCAACTCTTTCTTTAGGAACACGCAAGCATTTCCTCAATTGTGAGACGTGGAAAATATTGAAAATAGCGCTCATCTCTGGAGGTAACTGTAGTTTGTAGGCCACTCATCCACTCCATTCAATGATTTTGTAGGGACCCACATACCTAGGTCCAAGTTTTCTTTTCACACCAAACCATTGTACCCCCTTCATTGGTTATACCTTCAGGTATACATAGTCGCCTACCTCATACTCAACAGGTCTTCTTCTTTTATCAGCATAGCTCTTTTGCCTAGATTGAGTGGCTTCAATGTGTTGTTGGATGATACGAACTTGCTCTTCAGCTTCCTTGACAAAATCAATTCCATAATACCTCCTCTTCTGGGTTCAACCCAGTTCAAAGGAGTTCTACATTTCTGACCATACAAGGCTTCAAAAGGAGCCATCTTAATACTCTCTTGGTAACTCTTGTTATAGGAAAACTCAGCTAGAGGTAGCCACCTTTCCCATGAACCTTTTGAAGAGATTACACATGCTCTCAACATGTCTTCTAATATTTGATTCACTCGCTCATTTTGTCCAGATGTTTGAGGGTGATAGGCAGAACTTTGGACTAAGTTGGTGCTTAAATCTTTGTGTAAGTGTTCCCAGAAATGAGCAATAAATTAAGATCCTCTGTCAGATACAATGGTTCTTGGCACACCATGTAAACGTATTACATGGGTGACATACAACTCGGCGTATTGATGTGGTCGGTAACTAGTGCTAACCGGAATGAAATGTGCAGGCTTCGTCAAACGGTCCACAATTACCCATATGGAGTCAAAACCTTTCTGAGTGCGCGGAAGCCCAACAATAAAATCCATGCTGATTTCCTCCCAATTCCAACCTAGAATAGACAAAGGTTGAAGTAGTCTAGCAGGTTTCAAATGATCTGCCTTGATTCTGCTACAGGTATCACACCTAGCAACATATGTTGCAATTTCTTTCTTCATTTTTGTCCACCAAAAACATGTCTTTGTCTTGATACATTTTACCACTACCAGGATGGATAGACAGTCTAGAAGAGTGAGCTTCATCTAGAAGTTGGTTTCTAAGTTCTCGATCCTTTGGCACTACAAGTTGATCTTTAAAACATAGCACACCCCTCTCATCTAGTCTAAAATGCTTGGTATCTTTTTCCTTCATCTTTCTTTTGATGTGAAACACACCCACATTGGTCTTTTGACTCTCAATGACCTTGCTCTCAAGCGAGCAACTGACAGTGATATTGTGCAACACAACTGATGTAGACTAGGCCTGATCTTCTGAAAGGTATGATAGCGTCGATTGGTGGAGACTCAACGTTCACGATCTAGGCTTCGAACCAAGACTGATTCGGACCCCCGCAACTGTTACACCACTGCTCCGTTGGTTATCAACCACGCGAACACGATTGACCTCGTCGAGAAGGCTTTCCTGCAAGCGAATCGAGAACACAAGCAAGAACGAGATGAACACAATCTGAAATTGCAAATAAATATGAGGCTTATGAGAATAAGGAGTTCAATTATTTATGAGGCTTATTCGAAATTACTAATCGCCATAGGTTCACAGCAAGCGGCCTTGGCGACGACAGTTACAGTAAAACGATGTCTGTTTCACAAGGAAATCAAGAACTAAACAAAACCCAAACCCTAAGAAGAGCGACGGCTGCTATTTATAGTCTTGGGTGTCACCCCCCTGGATGCGCCCCCTAATGGACCCAAACACGATACATGGTCCAACGGACCAAAAGACGGTGTCGTAGCACCCTGGCAGATTCTAGACGCTAACTTGTTTCGATGATTCCCGTTGATTCCGAAGAAATTTTGATGTGAAACCACTTGGATTGACTTCCTTATCAAATTAGCTTTCCATCCATATGTGGATCGTCAAAAACGGAGTCTGGATGCGTCCTGGGTGACTAGTTTAAGGCAGACTGGTCCTGCAGGCCGAGACAGACTCGAACTTGAGTTGCTTTGGGCCTCCACCTCGGGGACTCAAACCAAATTAGTCTCGGACCTCCTTCTTGACTTGGACTCGCTTGCTGGCCTCCTACCCCTCCATACCATGCGCCAAACATGGTCATATATATGGGTGTCATGTCCTCATCATCCTCCCCTTCTTGACAAAAAGTCATCCTCGGCATCGATTGATCCTGCACAACATAAAGGAGAACGGGGTTGCGAAGACAAAGGAAACTAAAATAATTGTGAGAAAGAATGTGACCATGTTTCCAAGTTTCTAGCATGTCATCTCGCATAAAAATTTCAGCAAGCATGTAGACTCCATGATCCGAATGCACACGATGTATGTCAACACTATCCTGCAAAAGATTAGAACTAACCAAAGACAATGCAGGAATAGATGGTCTAGCAGACATAGGTAGCAACCAACAATGCTCCCCTTCTTGGAGGTGAACTTGTTTCTTTGAGGAACATGAGAAAATATTTGTATTATTATGGCTACCCTCTAAACGATCATAATCTTGTACAACAAAAGGAAAATTCATATTACTACGAATGTATACTCGATGTATCATATATTGTCCCTTGTTGTTATATTTGCCAATAACATGATATGTGTGTTTAGAAAACCAAGGCAAATCAGTATATTTAAAAAGGCTCTCCTCCAAACAATCTAGGTTACACAAAACATCAAATTCAATGTAACCCAAAGTATGTAAAGAAGACAACAGTTTGAGCTCATCAGTTTTAGTAGCAATATGAATAACATGTTTATTTTCAGCACAAGTGGTTGGTTCTAAAACATGTAAAACTAAAGCATCATCAATCAATTTATCTTTATCATAAGGAACATCAAGCAAATTATCATGGGACAAAGATAAATCAAGAGAGGGTTCCACTAACAATTGCTCTATGATAGCATGGTTTGTGGAAGAATTTAGTACATTAAAACAATTTTCACCTTCCATGAGTGTAGCACCATGCGCATTACCTATGTTCTCAGCAGGAGTAATAGGTGCATTGTGAAGTGATGGTTCTGAATTTGCATATGAGGTTGTGAGCTCCTTATTTTCTTCCATGTTATCCTCTCGCTTATGTACATTATCCTGCAGAAGGTTAGTCATAGCAAGAGAAATAACAACAGACTCTTCCTCTAAATGGTGCACCTTAGCATATGAAGTCAAAATAGGAGGTGGATTAATAAAAGTTTCTCGCATAAGGAGTTTCATATCATTCCAAGTTTGAGGTTTGTCAGAAGGATCTAAAGACTCCCACCAAGATAAAGCATAATGTCGCAAAACACTAGCTGCATTTTTTACCTTCCTCCTTGGACACATAAAGCGAGTAGCAAATATGTTATCCATGGCAATTTCCCACTCCATGTACCCATCAGCGCCTATACCATCATAAGTCGGTGGATACGAACAACCTGTCATTGTTAGAAGACAACAAAAGACAACACAAAAGTATTATCCCTATCAACTACTTAGGTTGTGGACAAGGAAAAATAAGGCACTCAACTCTCAAGTGTCTTACCACGATCTTACAAGTGTTCTTACCAAAGCAACAGGTGGCGCAATCAGTCGGTGACTGTGATACCGTTGTAGCTTGAGTGTAACAGTTGCAAGGCGAACCTGTACTTGGTTAGAAGAAAGTGGAGCTTGGATAGGCACAATATAGTAGCAAGGAAACACAATAGTCGCAACTAAATAGCAAAGCTGAATAAGTATCCCGAGTACTTGTCTTAGTTGCTGGCCTATTAACATTCCAAGTACCAGATGTATCAAGTGATGGGAACAGCAGGAATATGATTAGGAACAAGGCAGAAATTAGCACACGCAAACACAGCTCAAATGACGCTCTCTATGTGCTCCTCTAGATATTGTTTCTCTTTTGCCCCTCTCTTTTTTTTTTTTTTTGGCTGTCGTTGTTTTTTTGGGAAATTTTGACTTTTTCTTTTTCTTTTTTTGATATTTTTCCTTTACTGAGGAGCACAAAAGAAGTAACCACAGAAAATATGAGCTCAAACAAGTGAAAGGTGTGGCCTGTAGAAATTCCAGAAGAAGTGCTCAAAATCGACAAAAACCTTGTGACCATGAAAAGAGGATCTTGTGACCACTTTTTGACCAAAATAAAAATCTCTAACCCTAATACTTTAGGGGATGGACGGATCTGAAATTTTTTTCTAAACGATTTTGATATATGGAACGTCAAAATCCAAGTTCGTATGCGAAAACTAGACCAGTTTTACGAACGGACTACGAATTAGAGAACAAAACGGGAACAATGCGCGCAAAATTGGTCATGGCAGCACGGACTTGACGGAAACAGTGAAGACAAGTGTAACAACTTAGATGGCATGGACTAGGGTTTGATGGAAACAAAGGAAACACAGCAAGACTTGAAGGTGTTCACGGATTATGATGGAAAACAAAGGGAAAAACACAAACTGGACTAAAAACGATCTAAAACCAGCAACCAGAACTTGACCTAGGACACAAACTCAACAACGCGAAATAGAAACGAAATTGCATGGCACAACGAGGTTATAGGACAGGGAATATGTGGTGGTATATATATTTTTTTGGCTTTTTGTGGACTATAGGTAATGCAAAAACAGTAACAAGCTAAAGGGGAAAATAAAGTTATACCTAACGGGCAATAAGGGCTCTGATACCACTTGATGTAGACTAGGCCCGATCTTCTGAAAGGTATGATAGCGTCGATTGGTGGAGACTCAACGTTCATGATCTAGGCTTCAAACCAAGACTGATTCGGACCCCCGCAACCGTTACACTACAAATCCATTGGTTATCAACCACGCGAACGCGATTGACCTCGCCGAGAAGGCTTTCCTACAAGCGAATCGAGAACACAAGAAAGAACGAGATGAACGCAATCTGAAATTACAAATAAATATGAGGCTTATGAAAATAAGGAGTTCAAGTCTTTATTCGAAAGGACTAATCGCCACAGGCGAACAAGATCAAGAACTGGGGCCTGGTTCACAGCAAGCGGCCTTGGCGGCGACAGTTGCAGCAAAACGATGTCTGTTTCACGAGGAAATCAAGAACTAAACAAAACCCAAACCCTAAGGAGAGCGACGGCTGCTATTTATAGAGTCTTGGGTGTCACCCCCCTGGGCACGCCCCCTAATGGTCCCAAACACGATACATGGTCCAACGGACCAAAAGACGGTGTCGCAGCACCCTGGCAGATTCTGGACGCTGAATTTTTTTTTGATGATTCCTGTTGATTCCGAAGAGATTTTGATGTGAAACTACTTGGATTGACTTCCTTATCAAATTATCTTTCCATTCATATGTGATCGTTGAAACTTGAATGGTGACTTCCGACTCGAACTTGAGTTGCTTTGGGCCTCCACCTCGGGGACTCGAACCAATTAGCCTCTTACCTCCTTGATAATACCCCTCCAGACCATGTGCCAAACATGGTCATATACATGGGTGTCATGTCCTCATCAACAACAAGGTATAATCCATCTTCCAATAGTGAGTCCTAGAATCAATGAGAACTGACCACATTCAGCCAGGATGATAATGCACTTCGAAGTTATAATCCTTGATCAACTCTAGCCATCTTTTCTCATGTTTAACTTAGGTTGAGTGGAAATATATTTGAGGCTCTTGTGCTCTGTATAGATATGACACACATTCCCAAGCAAATAGTGCCTCCATAGTTTCAGTGCATGAACAACTATTGCTAATTCTAAATCATGGGTCGGATAATTAACTTCATGCTTCTTCAGTTGATGTGAGGCATAAGCAATGACTCGACCTTCCTACATAAGAACACATCCCAAACCTATACCGGATGCATCACAAAACACATCAAAAGGTTTCTCTATATCGGGTTGTGCTAAAACAGAAGTGGTGGTTTACAAAGTCCGTAGAGTGTGAAAAGCAGCTTCACACTCTGGAGTCCAAACAAATTTCTCATTCTTTTGTACTAACCTCGTCATTGGCTTAGCTATCTTGGAAAAATCCAGGATAAAGCGACGATAGTAACCTGCTAAGCCAAGAAAACTCTGAACTTCAATGACTGAAGTTCGGGCCTTCCAATGCAAGATTTCTTGTACCCTACTTGGATCTACAGAGATTCCATCTTCTGACAACACATGACCTAGAAAAGGCACTTTTCGTAACCAAAATTCACATTAGCTAAACTTGGCATACAACTTATGTTCTCTTAGTCTGGTTAAGACAATCCTCAGATGTTCTGCATATTCTTCCTTGTTCTTAGAGTAAATCAGGATGTCATTGATGAACACAACCACGAACTTATCGAGTTGGAGAATGAACACCGAATTCATCATGTACATGAAGTATGCAGGAGCATTCGTCAGACCAAATGACATGACAAGATACTCATACAAGCCATATCTGGTTGAGAAAGCTGTTTTAGGTACATCCTTATCGCAGAACCGACTAATTTATAAGAGCACAAGTACAATGGTAGCCCACAAGCGGTCGCACTGTCATACTTGAGCCCATATAAACCCGGTAGTCCATGAGTACCATGACAGGTCTCGATTAACGATCCACATACAACCAAGATCGTACATGATTCAACATACATGTCACATGTTACATAAAGTTCACAAATACAGTTCATTCATTAGAGTACAAAATAAGGTTATTACAAACCAAGTTTGGTAAATAGTAGTAGAAGCAAATTAAAGTTCGAAACTAGCATTTGCCAACATAGTTCAAATACAGTGCCAACTCATGATCACAATCCACAAAAGCATATAAGAAGGATTATTAAAGATGCCTGCCCAGGGCTCACTCCTCATCCATGGTGGGACAGAAGTAGTGCTTGCAATAACCATGATAAACTGTACCATCTGCAACAATGGGAATAAAACCCTAAGTACGAGAAGGTACTCAGCTTGACTAACCCGTCATGAACCAGAAATAAATTGACTCCAAGGATTATGCAAGACTTTATAAGTGGAGGTAGCTTTACAACATTTTGCATAAAAAGCGATTAACTCAGTTATACAATTATAATTCGGTCACCAAGTTAATTATAGCTATTCTTCTCTAGATTAGCAACTAACATATGCCAAACATATGGTATATCATTTGATAGCATACAATAGTAACCATAGCCGGTGTAGTAATTTCCATGTTCATCCAAACCATCAAATTCTATAATACAATTACTACGATGTTGCAGCTAGCTAAGTTTCTCACAGTCTGGGAGAGATAGCGATTCAAATCGATTTCAACCAGCGATTCGAATAGATTAGCACAATCAGGGACAACCAACTGCTAGGACGATCAGGACTAACCTGCCCTTGGGCTCTTGGCAAGCTCCCCGTACATCCTTACTACCATCTAGAGTGTGCACTTTTATAGAACGAGGTTTGACCTGAGTTGAGCTACTCAGCTTTGCGGTCAGAACAAGTTATCCGGCCAGCTAAGTGATAGACATGCATTTAATCTTGTCAGAAGTGCCAACAATGGTACTATCCTTAATTGGCACAAACGGAATCACATGAGTCAACCTACACATAGACTCCACCCGGACTCCATTTACATTACCCCATGGTTCTTTTCCACGAGAGCAAATATAGCCAACCGTGCTTTGGTATCCACCTATAACTCATAGGTGACAGGAAATCACCCGACTTCTACTGGTCTAAGCATGGCTAATCATATATTCGATCGTGGACCTGCATAGGGTTAAAGGTGTATATATCTGGACAAGGTAGTTCTATGCATCAAGTGTTTCCAATCAACTCTTATAACCTAATGCATCAAACATAAATGACTCAAGTAATATTTTGTAAAACATGGGAAACTTAGAATGCTCCGGGGCTTGCCTTTGAGGAAAGAGGTTGGCCGGTGATCCGGGCACTCAGGGAGATCTTCGGGAGTCTGCTCCTCTTCTCCTGGAGCTGTGGCTTGGGGCATCTCCTACTGATCCCCTTCCTCTTCTTTGTTGAACTCCAACAGCGTTATCACTTCAGACGATCCTATATGCATGAGCATGGAATAAGATATCACGAATGCAAATACGATGACACGTATAATATGATATGACGTGATGAATGCATCCCCATAAGTATTTTCAAAAGCATGGTATTAAAGTAATAACAAGTGCATCTTATTTTATTGAGTAGGTGCATATCTCTTCTCTACTACTTAAATAAACACTTCTGTAAATCATTTTCTAGACTACAAGACAGCAGCCACTTGTTTTGACCGTAACTAGAGTTATATACATTGAAATAATATAGTTGTAGACATTATGAAAAGCTTATGAAATTGTCTACAACTTTGTTTTAATACCCTTGATGTGATTAAACAGTTATCTTAGTCAAACAATTCAGTTATTCAAATCTGTCCAGAGAGCAAGCATTTCGGACAGCAAATTTCTAACTACCAAAACTCGTAAACCCTAAGGCCTATGACTATGAAAATTTAACACAAGGTAGATCAGTAAGTGATCTACAAATTTGTTATTAACACATTTTAAATAAAAGACCATTATCACCATGAAATTATCAACTCAACCAAAACTATACAACCAGCCATCTAGTTGAACTATAAAGCCATAATTAATTAGTTGCATACAACCAATTGCTTTTAAGCTTTACTACTAACATAAATATTTCATATGTATCACAAGCACCATATAAAACATCATGGCCAAGCACAATTTATTTATTTTAATGCCTTTATTAATTTAATTAGATAATTAGGTGAAATAACGAACATATACCAAATGTGCACAATAAAATCTCATAAATTACAGTAGCTTCCAAGTGCTCCTAATATACTATTGTAAACATTTCATATCATTTGAACATGTATAACATTCTCTACAAAAATGACAAGCTAGCAAGGTTTATTTTAGTGAAAATAGTTAACCCTATAGAAAAGTGTCAAACAACAGATTTTATATTTTTCTTAGCTTCATTGTAGTGCCATAATACTGTACAAAAATTTGCATGGCAATATGTTACTTATTTTTATCCCTATAATTTTCCCCAGAAAACACCATTCATTAATAGATAAATAGAAAGACCCTACTTCAATCAAGTCTACTACAAATTTATTATTTTTCCTAGCTAGATCATGTCAACACAAGACCAACAAAATTGGAATCATAATTTTATAGCTTTCCTAGCTCAAGTTATCCATTTTACAAGATTGCAAACATTCAAAAAGCACTTATCTAGCTACATTTTATTCACCTTTAAAAATACCATAAACAGTATATTTCATATTTTTATAAAATACTACAGTTCATGAGGAATACAACAAAATTTTGTTCACCAAACTTGGACAGCCCTTGCTCCAGATGTGATTTTCCAAAGTTAGTACCAGAATCTGGAAAAGAAATAACAAAACCCTAAACTATAGTCGCTGACGCATGGGACCCATGGGTCAGCGGACCCACATGTCAGTGAACCGAAATAGGGGAGTGAGTTTGACCGGTGCTAGCTCACCGCCGACGAGCTTTCCGGCGAAACCAGCCCCACTATCATGTTCTACTCAATCACCCGCTTCGACTGGTACCGGTGGTGGAAGCATGGACGCACCAGAGCGTGCTTGTCGCCGGCCATGGCGGCACGACGGCGCTACGTGGAGGTGGGCCGGCCGTTACTAGCCACGGCAACACCCAACGAGAAGCGCACAGGCTCCGCGGTGACCATGCGAACCTACCGAGGCTACCTAGGTGGAGTGGGAAACACCGACGAGGTCCGTCCTCATGCGCGGTGGTGCGGCGGCGAGAGCGCGGTGGTGGTGGCCGTCGTGTTCCACGCCAGCGAGGAAACGATTCGCCGTAGCATCACACCATCAGCTAGGCCACACCCTGAACTAGCGCTAACACAAAGAAGATGGAAGAAGGGGCAAGAGAGCCGAGCAGCGGCGAGCTCGCCGTGAAGGTGGCCATGGAAGCCGTGATTCTGGTGAGCTCAAGAACAGCGATTTCACCCTCACCATGGCTTGCCTGGCCCTGCTACTGCATCGAGGAGGTAGAGAGGAAGAAGGCGAAGCTGCAAGCTAGCTAGAGGCGGCAATGGTGCTGTAGCGCGGGAGCTAGGCAATGGTAGAGCAGTGTGGTGGCGCGTCGGCGAGAGCAGTTCCACTGCGCGCACGAGAGGGAGCAGCAGAGAGGGCAAGAGCATGAATGAGAAAGCGAACTGAGCAGCGTGATGTCGCACTTATCGCACGCCAACCTGCTGCGATGGGGGCCCGACGTCAGCCAGCCCATGGTCGGCCACGGTGGCTAGGTCGAGTTGGCCATCAGAGCTCCAAATGTTCGTCTGATAGCGCCTAATCAACCCTTCCAAGCTCATAAACCACGGCGAATTAGTGCACGACGCTAAAACAAAATTTGTAGAGCTACATACCAGCTCCAACTTTGCTTAAGTGATCTAGGTCTAATTCACAAAGGTTAGCAAGTTGCATCATCATAAAGTCAACTACATAGAAACTGTGAATCAGTTAGACTTAGAAATATTTCTAAGTGTGGAAAAATAGTGTTTTGTTGATTTTTGTGAGCTCTAAATGACCAAGCTAGGCACTAAATTAGCTCATGACCCAAAAATAAAAGTTGTTACTCTAATCAAGTGCTATGACTTTGCTTAAGGGTGCACTGCCATGCAAATACTCTATGAGATAGTTCAACTTAGGTCAAACATACAACTTGAAAATGGTGACTTACACTATAACTATGACTTAGAGACCAAACTAGCCTTAGTCATGAATACCAAAGTTGTTCCATGTGATATTGTAAACATGTTTAAGGTACTCCTAGGGTTCCAAAATCATTTTATACATTGGTTACATATAAACCCTAACATATGTAAAGCATTTTAGTGACAATACATGCAATATAAGCAAACATAGAGATAAGATTTGAAATACTCATGCTCATGAATGATCAATGATGCTTGTGCTCATGCAATGCCAAGGCTAAATGCATGCTTAACACCTAGGGTGTTACAACCCCTCCCCCTTATAGAAATCTCATCCTAAGATTTGCAAGACCTACCATTCTTTGAAAAAGGCGGGATAAACCTCACGTAAATAATCCTCCCGTTCCCACGTGGCATCTTGTTCACTGTGGTTATTCCACACCACTTTGTATAACTTAATGACCTTGCTCCGTGTTACTCTTTTCATCTCTTCTAACACTCGGATTGGTTTCTCTTCATACTTCAAATCTGATTGGAGCTCAATGTTAGTGGGTGCAATGGCTTGCTCAGGTATACGAAGACATCTCTTCAACTGAGAAACATGGAAGACATCTAATATAACACTCATCTCTAGGGGAAGTTGTAACTTGTAAGCGACATTCCCTTTCCATTCAGTAATCTTGTATGGCCCTACATACCTAGGTACAAGCTTTCTTTTCACTCCAAATCTCTGTACTCCTTTCATGGGTGACACTTTTAAGTATACATAGTCTCCCATTTCAAAAGTCAGTGGTCTTCTTCTTTTATCAGCATAACTCTTTTGTCTTGACTGAGCTTCTTTCATATGCTATTGGATAATGCGCACCTGCTCTTCAGCTTCAATGACAAAGTCAATGCCAAAGTATATTCTTTCTCTAGGCTCAATCCAATTTAAAGGAGTTCTACATTTCCAACCGTACAAGGCTTCAAAAGGAGCCATCTTGATGCTTGCTTGATAACTATTGTTGTAGGAGAACTCGGCTAAAGGTAGCCATTTCTCCCATGAACCCTTGGAAGATATAACACATGCTCTAAACATATCTTCTAGGATCTGGTTTACTCACTCAGTCTATCAAGAAGTTTGTGGATGGTATGCTAAACTTCTGATTAGTTTAGTCCCCAAAGCCTGGTGCAAGTGTTCCCAGAAATGATCTATAAACTGTGGTCCTCGATCTAAGATTATAGTCCTAGGTACTCCATGTAGTCTCACGATCTGAGAAACATACAACTCAGCGTACTTCCCCGAGTGATATGCTGTGTTAACCGGTATAAAATGTGCTGACTTAGTGAGGCGATCTACAATGACCCATATTGAATCATGACCTTGTTGTGTCATCGGGAGGCCTGTAACAAAGTCCATACTTATTTCAAATGAATGGCCTTTACCCTACTACAATTATCACGCCTAGCGACATAGGCGGCGATCTCTTTCTTCATCTTGGTCCACCAAAAATGGGTTTTCAAATCTTGATACATTTTGCTACTACCCAGATGTATAGACAACTTAGACGAATGAGCTTTCTCTAAAATTTGATTTCTAAGCTCTCGGTCTTTTGGTACCACAAGTTGGTCCTCAAACCATAGCACACCTCTTTCATCTAACCTAAAATGCTTGGTTTCTTATTCTTTCACTTTCTCTTGATGTGAAATATACCTACATCTGTCTTCTATAGATCTATGATTTTGCTCTCAAGTGAACAACTGGTAGTGATATTGTGCAGCACAATAGGATGTAACAAATTAAATCCATCTTCCAACAATGCTTCCAAAGTGTTGCAATGAGATTTCCGACTAAGTGCATCTGCTACAACATTGGCTTTTCCTGGATGGTAGTGCACTTCCAAATTGTAGTCCTTGATCAGCTCTAACCATCTTCGTTGTCTCATGTTCAGCTCAGGTTGAGTGAACATATATTTGAGACTTTTGTGGTTAGTATATATGTGATATACATTGCCCAACAAATAATGTCTCCATATCTTCAATGCAAGAACCACTGCTGCAAGCTCTAAATCGTGCGTAGGGTAATTGACTTCATGCTTTCTCAACTGCTAAGAAGCATATGCAATAACTCTTCCTTCTTGCATGAGCACACACCCCAAACCTATACCCGATGCATCACAGAACACATTGAAAGGCTTTTCAATGTCGGGTTGTGCTAAAACAGGAGCTGTAGTTAACAGGGTCCTTAGGGTGTGAAAAGCTGCTTCACACTCTGGTGTCCAACTAAACTTTTCATCTTTCTGAAGTAGTCTGGTCATGGGCTTAGCTATCTTGGAGAAATCCAGAATGAAATGACAATAGTAACCTGCTAACCCTAGAAAACTCTGAACTTCATGAACCGAAGTCGAGGCCTTCCAATCCATGACCTCTTGTACTTTAGATGGGTCTACAGATATTCCATCTCTAGATAAGATGTGACCCAAGAAAGGCACTTTGCTCAACCAGAATTCACACTTGCTAAACTTGGTATATAACTTATGTTCCCTTAATTTAGACAAAACAATTCTCAGATGCTCTACATTGTCTGCTTCATTCTCCGAATAAATCAAGATATCATCGATAAACACAGCCACAAACTTGTCGAGCTCGGGCATGAATACCGAATTCATCAAGTACATGAAGTACGTAGGACCATTCTTCAGTCCAAAAGACATGACCAAATACTAGTACAAGCCGTACCTAGTGGAGAAAGCTATTTTAGGTATGTCCTCTGACCTGATCTTTATCTGATGATAGCCTGACATCAAGTCAATCTTGGAGAATACCTTTGCTTTTGCCAACTGATCGAACAAGATATCGATATGAGGCAAAGGATACTTGTTTTTGATGGTCACAACATTAAGTGGCCTATAATCCACACACATTCTCAAAGACTTGTCCTTCTTCTTTACAAACAAAGCTGGACATCCCCATGGAGACGAACTAGGTTGAATGAGACCTTTGTGCAACAGTTCTTGTAACTAAATTTTAAGTTCAGCTAACTCATTTGGTGACATCCTATAGGGTCTTCTTGAGATAGGTGCCGTACCTAGCACTAACTCAATCTTAAATTCCACATCCCTATCAGGTGATAAACCTGGTAACTCATTTGGGAATATATCAGGAAACTCACAAACCACTAGAATATCACAAATGGTAGTGGTTTGGATAGCACAAGACAAGTTTTGGAGTTCAAAACTTTAGGAAAGTGGTACTAGAAAAGCATTACCTCCCTTTGGTTCTCTCAACATAATTGTATGAGTGCTAGTGTCAATGAGAACTCCAAGATCGCTCATCCATTTCATGCCTAAGATCACATCTATAGATAATCCAGGCAATACTATTAGATCCATCGTGTACTCTCTCTCTTGTATAGAGATGAGCACATCTCTGACTATCTTATTTGTAGAGATAGTAGCCCCAGCTGAACTTATACTATAATCACCCTTGTTTACCTCAATTACTTTCTGATCATTCCTAGATGCAAATGCTTGGCTCATAAATGAATGAGAAGCTCCAGGATCAAATAAAACAATGGCGGGATGTTTGTTAACAAGAAACATACCAGCGGTGACAACCTCTCCCACAGGAACCTCTTCAACAGCGGTATAATGCACGTATCTAGGATGCACTTTAGGATTTGCCTGCCTTTCATTTCCCTGGTTTTGATTGCTATTCTTCTTAGGATGGTGGCACTCTTTGGACCAATGGCCTAGCTAATTACAGTTGAAGCATGGCTGATTGCTCCTAGGTCCTATGGAGCTTCCTTGCCCTCCGTTCCCCTTGGGTAAGGCAATGGTGAATGCCTTACGAAACACCTTCTGAGGTCGGTTGGAATGGGCTTTTGGTGGAGGAGGCCTAAACTTGGGCGCTGGCGGTCGAAAATGTGGCCTAGCTACCACTAGAGCTCTAGACTACGAAGACCCTGAGGCGCCTGCCTTAGCTGCCCTCTTGCGGCCCTTTGTTGCCACATGCAGATTGTTCTAGTTCTCCTGAGTCAAGGCATCACTGATGAACTCATTGTATGTGGTGCACCTTGAGTTGGCCATAGTTTTCGTCAACTTAGTGTTAAGACCTCTCTTGAAGCTTTCAATCTTTATTTCTTCTGTATCAACAAAACCTGGGACATAACAGGACAAATTGTTGAAAGCATGCATGTACTCAGTATGGGTCTTGGTCCCTTGTGTGAGTCACATGAACTCGGCTGCCTTCATGCGCATTTGCCCTGGGGGAATGTGGTGTCCCCTAAAGGCTAACTTGAATTGCTCCCATGTGACATGTGCATTG
This sequence comes from Miscanthus lutarioriparius, assembly GCA_904845875.1. Lineage (NCBI taxonomy): Eukaryota > Viridiplantae > Streptophyta > Magnoliopsida > Poales > Poaceae > Miscanthus > Miscanthus lutarioriparius. Next base: position 30,164,181 of record CAJGYO010000015.1, read on the forward strand.
GCAGGTAAAGAGGACAGGAAATGGGTCCACCATATCCCGGCCGGCCCCTGTAGCTGATGGGACGCATATTCTGCCTTCTGATGTTCTATGACCCTCAATAGATAGAACTTTTGCTCAATGGTGTTGAGCCATTCATCCGCCTGTAGCAGTTCTTTGGCCACCTTGAAGATAGGAGGCTTGGTGTCTAGGAAATCCTTGAAAGAGCTGTACTGATTTAGCTCAGGCCCCTATTGTTGCTGACGGGCGTGAACCATGTTCTACGCAATGAGGCGCAGGGTTTCCTCCATAGTTCTCTGACTACCCAAGAAATGTGCAAAGAATTCATTTGCAGATGGTGGTGGTAGTGGTGGTAAGTTACCGTCGTTGCCCTCTTGGCTGTTGCCTGCTCCAGCGCGAGTGCGAGTCATCTGCAAAGTTGCAACAAGTGATTATTGGATGATGTCAAGAGATTGTAGATGAATTGTATAATCATGCCAAACTAAAATTACTAGAGAGAATCTTAAATTCATACAATAAAACAGAGGCATAATAATTCATTCTCGCAACATGACATCACCAATTTAATCACTTATCGGGCTCGCAGCGCATTAACATACAAGTCATAATCACCAGTAAAACGAAACTCGAACTTCATTAAAGTTCAACCCATCGTGAACAACATGTAGAGTGCCAATATTACATGGAAGACAAATCATGAATACCAAACTTCAAACTACACGTCCATTACATAAATAGCAGGGATACATCTAGCGCTTTAACTAGTCACTAGGCGATTCTAATCTTCAGTATGCTTGCTATCAAGGTCGGAGATAGGATCATCCTCATTCTCTAGCTCCAGTTCTTCTTTGTCCCAGCCGTCATCTTCAACTAACATCTCTGGATCTTCTTCTTCCTCATCAAGGATCAGGTGCAGTTGGTTGTTCAAAAAATGCACCTCATGCTGAAGATCAACTACTATGTTTTGGGTCTGTGCAAGCTGCTGGCAGAAGTCCCTCTCGACATGGTCCTACTGGACGCTCAAGGCATGGGTCCTATCTCGTTCTGCTTCTACCATAGCTGCACGGTTGTTTGCTAGGATCCACTGGCGTGTAGCTATGAATGCCTCGGCACGGGCGGTCTCCAGCTGCTCCCGTAGTCCTGCTAACATTGCTTGATCATCCACTCTTGCCTCTTGGGTGGCAGCTCTGTAATGATCAACTTGCACCATTTGGATGTGGAGATTTCCCAAAGCTACATATGCTTGATCAGTTTCCCATTGAGCCTCAATCGCTGCCTTTTTGTGCTTGCACACATGCTTCTTTAGCTTACGCTGTGTAGCTTTGGCTCTCATGAGCTTATCCATGCAAGTGGTATAGGACTCCTGCCAGAAGTCCCTGGGGTCCTGACGAGTATAGAACATCTTCATTACTACAAACATGGCGCTCATAGCGGGACTAGAACTGTCTGCCCGCTCATCCCGATCTCGGATCAACGCATTGCTGTTGTGCCATGCCCATACTGTTGTGGATGGATCCACCTGAGGAAAAGTACCAGCGGCACTACCGGTAAGCTCATCCCCATGTTGCTGACAAATCTGACTCAGTACCTCAAAGGCTACTACTTGGGCAGCCTCCCAAGGACTTCTTCCTTTAGATTCCACCTTCCATTCCTACCAGAAGGGTGCTTGGGTACAAGATGGTATGGTCAGTTGTACTTCATACCATGGTTGTCCCTCTAGGAATACTTCATTCTAGTAATAGAGGGGCGGTTTGTAATACCCCACATAGTGCAAGACTCTCCAAAGCAGGACAGGAGTTCCAAACATCAACAGGTAACTCTCACTTCTAGCCGGTGCTACCATTTGTACCAACAACATGTGCAACTTTCATGAGACAAAGTCATAATGGATAAGAGTTATATAACCGAGTAAGAGATTTATAAGGGGAGGAACAATGCAAGTATGGAATAATAATTTATCATGATGCATGCACGTTCCGTACGTCCTTACAAACTTAGGAAAAATTATTTCTAACGACATACACGGTGGCATACATACGTTTTCTCATATATAGCGTAGCTAGTTGGGCTACACGTTTCGCTGTTAGTATACCTACACAAGAATTTCATTTCAGCCCCCCCACAATTATATATGCAGAATATAAATCTGGGCTCTAAATTGTAATCTAAATACTTCCATATATATATATATACCCCTATATATATACTTCCGTATCAAAACTACCCGAAAGTAAATATGTCCTCTATATACATATAAATATGCATACATAGTCGTATCAAAGCTAACCCACAATTAAATACCTCCGCATATATATGAGACATATATATACTTTAGTATCAAAGCTAACTCTCCCCACAGACCGCACGCTCACAACTTGTGGTCATGCCACTGTAATGATGATTGGCATCTTACCTTGGGCATAGAGGCATTTGATCCATACATTACCACTCAAGTGAATGGCATCCATACAATAGCATGTCATATGGACGACGAAAATGAAAACCCCCAAGTTAGTACTTAATTAGCCACCTAAAGTCCTTAATTGGGCATAAAGGAAGTGATCACTGGCACACTTTAGATTTCAACTTTGGGTTTCAAACACTTATTTATATAGCTATTAGTTGCTAGAAACTGGTTTTGGAAAACAAAAACATTTGTTTTAAATACACATGTGGCAATTAATGTTGAATCTTGCTCTGATGCCAGCTGTCGCAGAACCGACCAATTTATAAGAACACAAGTACAATAGCAGCCTGCAAGCGGTCACACTGTCATACTTGAGCCCATATAAACCCGGTAGTCCGTCGAGTACCATGATGGGTCTCGATTAGTGATCCACATACTACCAAGATTGTACATGATTCAACATACATATCACATGTTACATAAAGTTCATAAATACAGTTCATTCATCAGAGTACGAAATAAGATTATTACAAACCAAGTTTGGTAAATAGTAGTGGAAGCAAATTAAAGTTTGAAACTAGCATTTGCCAACATAGTTCAAATATAGTGCCAACTCACAAGCACAATCCACAAAAGCATATAAGAAGGATTATTAAAGATGCCTGCCTAGGGCTCACTCCTCATCGACGGTGGGACAGAAGTAGTGCTTGTAATAGCCATGGTAAACTGTACCATCTGCAACAATGGGAATAAAACCCTGAGTATGAGAAGGTACTCAGCTAGACTTACCCGTCATGAACCAGAAATAAATTGACTCCAAGGATTATGCAAGGCTTTATAAGTGGAGGTAGTTTGACAACATTTTGCATAAAAAGCGATTAACTCAGTTATATAATTATAATTCGGTCACTAAGTTAATTATAGCTATTCTTCTCTAGATTAGCAACTAACCTATGCCAAACATGTGGTATATCATTTGATAGCATACAATAGTAACCATAGCCGGTGTAGTAATTTCCATGTTCATCCGAACCATCATATTCCATAATACAATTACTACGATGTTGAAGCTAGCCAAGTTTCTCACTGTCCAGGAGAGATGGCAATTCGAATCGATTTTGACCAGCTGGAAATTTATTCCTAACACAAACATAGGCAGACCAGATCAATGGTCACCTTAGGTCACCTTTGGTACAACTCAGGTACACATTTCGCGGGTTTGACCAGCGCCGCATAATCAGGGACAACCAGCTACTAGGACGATCAAGACTACCTACCATGGGGCCCATGGCTGGCTCCCCACACATACTTACTACCATCCAGAGTGAGCACTTTTATAGAATAGGGCCCGGCCTGAGTTGAGCTACTCGGCTTCTCTGTCGAAACGAGTTATCCGGCCAGCTAAGTGATAGACATGCGTTCAATCTTGTCAGAAGTGCCAACAATGGTACGGTCCTTAATCGGCACAGAAGGAATCACATGAGTCAACCTACACATAGACTCCGCATGGCCTCCATTTACATTACCCCATGCTTCTTTTCCATGATAGCAAATATAGCCAACCGTGCTTCGGTATCCACCTATAACTCGTAGGTGACAGGAAATCACCTGACTTCAACTGGTCTAAGCATGGCTAAGCATATATTTGATCGTGGACCTACACAGGGTTAAAGGTGTATATATCTGGACAAGGTAGTTCTATGCATCAAGTGGTTCCAATCAACTCTTATAACCTAATGCATCAAACATAAAGAACTCAAGTAATATTTTGTAAAATATGGGAAACTTAGAATGCTCCAGGGCTTGCCTTTGAGGAAAGAGGTTGGCCGGTGATCCGGGCACTCAGGGAGATCTTTGGGAGTCAGCTCCTCTTCTCCTAGAGCTACGGCTTGGGGCATCTCCTACTAATCCCCTTCCTCTTCTTTGTTGAACTCCAACAGCGTTATCTCTTCGGACGATCCTATATGCATGAGCATGGAATAAGATATCACGAATGCATATACGATGACACGTATAATATGATATGACGTGATGAATGAATCCCCATAAGTGTTTTCAAAAGCATGGTATTAAAGTAATAACAAGTGCATCTTATTTTACTGAGTAGGTGCATATCTCTTCTCTACTACTTAAATAAACACTTCTGTAAATCATTTTCTGGACTACAAGAGAGCAGCCACTTGTTTTGACTGTAACTGGAGTTATATACATTGAAATAATATAGTTGTAGACATTATGGAAAGCTTATGAAATTGTATACAACTTTGTTTTCATACCCTTGATGGGATTAAACAGTTATCTTAGTCAAACAATTCAGTTATTCAAATCTGTCCAGAGAGCAAGCATTTCGGACAGCAAATTTCTAACTACCAAAACTCGTAAACCCTAAGGCCTATGACTATGAAAATTTAACACAAGGTAGATCAGTAAGTTATCTACAAATTTTTTATTAACAAGTTTTAAATAAAAGACTATTATCACCATGAAATTATCAACTCAACGAAAACTATACATCCAGCCATCTAGTTGAACTATAAAGCCATAATTAATTAGTTGCATACAACCAATTGCTTTTAAGCTTTACTACTAACATCAACAGTTCATATGTATCACAAGCACCATATAAAACATCATAGCCAAGCACAATTTATTTATTTTAATGCCTTTATTAATTTAATTAGATAATTAGGTGAAATAACGAACATATACCAAATGTGCACAATAAATTCTCATAAATTATAGTAGCTTCCAAGTGCTCCCAATATACTATTGTAAACATTTCATACCATTTGAACATGTATAACATCCTCTACAAAAATGACAAGCTAGCAAGGTTTATTTTAGTGAAAATAGTTAACCCTATAGAAAAGTGTCAAACAACAGATTTTATATTTTTCTTAGATTCATCGTAGTGCCATAATACTATACAAAAATTTGCATGGCAATATGTTTCTTATTTTTATCCCTATAATTTTCCTCAGAAAACACCATTTATTAATAGATAAATAGAAAGACCCTACTTCAATCAAGTCTACTGCAAGTTTATTATTTTTCCTAGCTAGAGCATGTCAACACAAGACCAACAAAATTGGAATCACAATTTTATAGCTTGCCTAGCTCAAGTTATCCATTTTACAAGACTGCAAACATTCAAAAAGCACTTATCTAGCTACATTTTATTCACCTTTAAAAATACCATAAACAATACATTTCATATTTTTATAAAATACTATAGTTCATGAGGAATCCAACAAAATTTTGTTCACCAAACTTGGACAGTCCTAGCTCCAGATGTGATTTTCCAAATTTAGTACCAAAATCTGGAAAAGAAATAACAAAACCCTAAACTGTAGTCGCTGACGCATGGGACCCATGGGTTAGCGGACCCACATGTCAGTGAACCGAAATAGGGGAGCAAGTTTGACCGACGCTAGCTCGCCGACGATGAGCTTTCCGGTGAAACCAGCCCCACTATCATGTTCTACTCAATCACCTGCTTCGACTGGTACCGGTGGTGGAAGCATGGACGCACCAGAGCATGCTTGTCGCCGGCCATGGCGGCACGGCGGCGCTACGTGCAGGTGCTCCAGCCGTTACTGGCCACGGCAACGCCCGACAAGAAGCGCACAGGCTCCGCGGTGACCATGCGAACCTACCAAGGCTACCTAGGTGGAGTGGGAAACACCAACGAGGTCCGTCCACGTGCACGGTGGTGCGGCGGCGAGAGCGCGGTGGCGGTGGCCGTCGTGTTCCGCGTCGGCGAGGAAACAATTCACCGTAGTGTCAGACCATAAGCTAGGCCACACCCTAAACTAGCGCTAACGCGAAGAAGATGGAAGAAGGGGCAAGAGAGCTAGGCAGCGGCAAGCTCGTCGTGAAGGCGGCCATGGAAGCCATGATTCCAGCTAGGTCAAGAACGGCGATTTCGCCCTCAATGTGGCTTGCCTGGCCCTGCTACTGCATCGAGGAGGTAGAGAGGAAGAAGGCAAAGCTGTAGGCTAGCTGGAGGCAGCAATGGTGCTGCAGCACGAAAGCTAGGTGACGGCGAAGCAGCGTGGTGGCGCATCGGCGAGAGCAGTTCCGCTGCGTGCGCGATACGGAGCAACAGTGAGGGCGAGAGCATGAATGAGAAAGCGAACTGAGCAGCGTGATGTCGCCCTTATCGCACGCCAACCTGTTGCGAAGGGCGCCCGATGCTGGCTAGAGGTAGCCACGCGGTGGCCAAGCCCTGCCCATGGTCGGCCACAATGGCCAGGCCGAGTTGGCCATCAGAGCGCCAAACATTTGTTTGACAGCGCCTAATCAACCCTTCCAAGCTCCTAAACCACGATGAATTAGTGCACGACACTAAAACAAAATTTGTAGAGCTACATACTAGCTCCAACTTTGCTTAAGTGATCTAGGTATAATTTGCAAAGGTTAGAAAGTTGCATCATCATAAAGTCAGCCACATAGAAACTATGAATAAGTTAGACTTAGAAATATTTATGTGTGGAAAAACAGTGTTTTGTAGATTTTTGTGAGCTCTAAATGACCAAGCTAGGCACTGAATTAGCTCATGACCCAAAAATAAAAGTTGTTACTCTAATCAAGTACTACAACTTTGCTTAAGGGTGCACTACCATGCAAACAATCTATGACATAGTTCAACTTAGGTCAAACATACAACTTGAAAATGGTGACTTACACTATAACTATGACTTAGAGACCAAACTAGCCTTAGTCATGAATACCAAAGTTGTTCCATGTGATATTCTAAACATGTTTAAGGTACTCCTAGGGTTCCACAATCATTTTATACATTGGTTACATATAAACCCTATCATATGTAAAGCATTTTAGTGACAATACATGCAATATAAGCAAACATAGAGATAAGATTTGAAATACTCATGCTCATGAATGAATAATGATGCTTGTGCTCATGCAATGCCAAGGCTAAATGCATGCTTGACACCTAGGGTGTTACAATCCTTTGGTCTAGTTTTAATCTGATGATAACCCGATCTTAGGTCGATCTTAGAGAACACCTTTGCCCTTGCTAGCTGATCGAACTAGATATCGATGCATGGCAAAGGGTACTTGTTCTTAATTGTTATGGCATTGAGTGGTCTATAATCCATACACATCTATAGTGACTTGTCCTTTTTCTTTACAAACAAAGCCGGACAACCCCATAGGGATGAACTAGGTCGAATAAGACCTTTGTCTAAAAGCTCTTGTAACTGAATCTTGAGTTCAGCTAGCTCATTTGGTGGCATCCTATAGGGCCTCCTAGAGATGGGTGTTGTACTAGGCACTAGCTCAATTTTAAATTCCACATCTCTATCCAGTGGTAAACTAGGTAACTCATCACGAAGTACATTTGGAAAATCACATACCATTGGAATATCAAAGAGAGTTGTGGTCTAGATAGCACAAGATAAGTTGTGAAGGTCAAAACTCCTAGGAAGTGGCACTATAAAAGTACCATCCCCCTTTGGTTCCCTCAACTCAACAGTTCTATTTGCGGTATCAATAATGACTCCTTGACCACTCATCTATTTCATACCCAAGATCACATCTATTCCCAAACCTGGTAACACTATAAGTTCCATAGTAAACTCCCTTCCTCCTATTGAGATGAGTACATTTTGAACTATCTGGTTGGTAGATATACTAGCCCCAGCTGAACTTATGAAATAGCCACCCTTGTATATCACTTTTATCTTCTAGTTATGCTCAGATGCAAATGTTTGACTCATTAATGAATGTGAGGCTCCAGAATCAAACAAAACAATTGCAGGGTGTTGGTTCACAAGATACACACCAGCAGTGACAACCTCTCCAGCAGGAATTTCTTCCATGATAGTGTAATGAACATGCCCTAGACATGCATTAGCATTTGTTTGCCTATGATTGCCTTTGTTCTGGTTGTTGCCTTTCTTAGGATAAGGGCACTCCTTTGCAAAGTGATCGGGCTTGTTGCAATTAAAGCACGGTAAGTTGTGCTTTGGCATCACTGAGCTTCCCTACCCTACACTTCCCTTTGGTAGAGCAATAGAGAAAGCCCTATGATACACCTTCTACTGTTGATTAGGCTGTGCCTTCTTCTGTGCTGGCCTAAACTTGGGCATAGGTGGACGATACTGAGGCCTAGTTGCCATAGGAGCCTTCTACTAGGATGAACCTACCTCAAAGGCTCGCTTACGGCCTTTAGCTACAACATGCAAATTGTTCTAATTCTCCTGGGTAAGAGCATCACTAACAAACTCATTGTGGGTTGCACACCTAGAATTTTCCATGGTCTTCATCAGCTTGGTACCAAGTCCTCGCTTGAAACTTTCAATCTTCTTCTCCTAAGTCTTCATGAACTCAGGAGCATACCTTGACAATTTGTTGAAAGCATGCATATATTCAGTGAGGGTCTTGGTTCCCTGAGTGAGCTTCATGAACTCTGCAGCCTTCATCCTCATAAGCCCTGGGGGTATGTGATGTCCCCTAAAGGCTATCTGGAACTGATCCCAATTGACATTAGCTTCGGCAGGTAAAGCAGACAAGTAGTGGGTCCACCATATGCCTGTAGGTCCCTGCATTTGGTGTGAGGCATACTCAGCCTTCATCTGCTCTGTGACCCTCCAAAGGTAAAACTTTTGCTCAATTGTGTTTAACCATTCATCGGCTTGTAGTGGTTCTTCTGCTTCCTTGAAGATGGGTGTCTTCGTGTCTAAGAAATCCTTGAAGGTGCTGTATTGGTTGGGTTCCGGGCCCTGATGCTGGTGTCCCCCGCGTGCGGTATTCTACGCGATATTGTGCAACATCTCCTCCATAGCATGTTGGTTCCCCAGAAACTGAGCAAATAACTCTATTGCTAAAGGTGGAGGTGGTGGGGGTGGATTGTTGTTACCATCCTGACTGCCAGTCAACCCCTGACCACGGGTGTGCGTCATCTATAGAATTTCATCAACAAGTAATTATTGGATGATGCTAATAAATTGTAGAAGAATTTTATAATTATGCCAAACCGAATTCACTAGAGAGAATAAATTCATACAATAAAACAATGGCACAATAATTCATTTCCACAACACAACATCACCAATATTATTACTTGGCATTCTAGCAACGTGTTCACATACATGCCAAATTTTTGCTAGCAAAACAGAACTAGACTTTTCTTAATGTTTAGCACCATCATGAACTACCCATACAAGGTTCCAAAGTTACATCAAAGTCACATTAATTAAACCGAGACTTAGATTACATGCCCATTGCGTAAGATCACAAAAGAAAGCATCTAGCACAACTAGCTAGTCATTACATCTACTCTACTCATCCGAGTGGTTGCTGTCAATGTCGGACATAGGCTCATCATCGTTGTCCTCCATGGGATCTACATCCTCCTTAGTCTCAACCTCAACCTCCTCCGAACCATCATCCGCAATCAACATCTCTAGATCCTCCTCTTCTGCATCTGGGGGAGGAATGGGGTCAATGATATTGTTGAGACGGTGGATGTCGTGCTGAAGCTCTGTGATGGTGTTTTGAGCTTGCTGAAGCCTATGCATGTACTCCTGCTCCATGTGACCAAACTCTATTGCCTGCTGACCAGCTAGAACCATAGTCCTCATCCTTGCCTCCTCTAACGCCTCTACGTGACAAATGGCGGCATCCCTCTGCTGACCGGCCTGCACCATCTAAGATTGAATGGCCTCCATTGCTGCTTGAGTTGCATCCCTGTCCTTAGCAGCATTCCAAGCTACTCTCCTATGCCTGCGCACATGCCTCTTTAGACACCTATGTGCCGCCTCAGCTCTCATGAGCTTGTCCACGCAAATGGTGTAGGACTCCTGCCAAAAATCCAGAGTATCCTATCGTGCATAGAATATCTGCATCACAGCAAGCATGGCACTCATGGCTGGACTCGAACTCTATGCCCACTCATCGCTATCCCACACCAAAGCATTATGGCTAGTCTATAACTAAGCTGTCACTGACGGATCCACCTGAGGAAAGGTCCCTGCTGCACTGGCTATAAGCTCATCACCATGCTGTTGACAAATCTTGCTCAGAACCTCAAAAGCTGCCACTTGTTCACCTTCCCAAGGGGACTTCCCCTCAGGCTCAGCCCTCCATTCCCAATACTATGGTGCCTATGTGCAAGCCGTAATGGTCACCTGCACCTCATACCACGGCTGCCCCTCCACGTACTCCTATGACCAAAAGTAGCGAGGTGGCTCCGTGTACCCCACGGAGTGCAACACCCTCCATAGTAGAGCAGGGGTGCCAAACAAACTCAAGAATGTATCATTCCGAGCCAGTGACCCTGGTGCTGCCATCTGTACCAACAACATATGGTGCAACTCTTGTGAGAACAAACCTTATGTTACAAACATTTAGTTATTGTGATAAGAAAATTATAAGGGAAGGAACAATGCATAAATGCGAATGAATGAGTTAACATGATGCATGCACATTCCTTACGTCCTCACAAACTTAGGAAAAATTTTAAAATTATAGCAACATACACGGTGGCATACATACGTTCTCTCATAATATAAGCGAAACTAGTTGGACTACATGTTTCGCTATTAGCGTACCTACAGAAGAATTTCATTTCAGCCCAATCCCCACAATTATATATACAGAAATGAAAGTCTGGTCTCTAGGTTTCATTATAAATACTTCCATATATATAATATATATATACTTCTATATCAAAGCTACCCTTGTGTAAATATGTCCATACATACTTATAAATATGCATATACAGCCGTATCAAAACTAACCCATAATTAAATACTTCCATATATATATATATAATATACTTTAGTATCAAAACTACCTCTCCTCTTAGACCGCACGCAAGTGTCAGTGGGCAGAGATTGCATAGTCAGTGGCAGTTGTTCTTCCAGTTGACCTTGTCAGTGGCAGTGATTCTCTGAGTCATGGGGAGCTCTTGATTGCTTGATATTGTTCAGTGATAGTTGTTCTCTTAGTTGATAGTCATGGCTTGTTGCAAGAACATCGGGGGTGGTCTCAGCGATTATGAGAGGCGTCCGCCTCGCCTGATAGAGCTAGAAAAGTGGAAGGGGCCAAAGAAGATGGTTACAAAGAAGCGTAGGTGTGGTGACACGGAGGCAGAGATAGCAATAGTAGTGGTTGATGCCATAGAGCTTGCTGAGAGAGGTGGCAGAGGCAGTGGTGTACGTATTGGCAATCAATTGTCACAAGCTCAGAGGGCCGAAGTGGAGGAGTTTGAGGCTAGTCATGGTAGTCCACCTGGTACTATCATGCTTGGAGGTCAGCATGTATCTTTGGAGGCACTCATGTGGGGGAGATTGAGCCCTAGGAGGAGACCGAGCAACACCAGGAGGAGGTAGCACAGCAGCAGGAGTAGCCACTATGACGCTCAGGTCATGCTCGTGCTTAGGTGACACCTAGGCTAGAGAGGCAGAGGCATAGTTCTCGGCCAGCCCTAGACCACGAGGCCCACTACTAGTAGAGCACTTGGACTTGAGGGCTACCACAGCTTGGTAGGTGTAGTAGCTTCGCTTTGTGGAGGTTGAGTAGTGGTTCCCACCTTAGTGGGATAAGAGGGCTTCAGAGGGTTTCTACAAAGTGCTACAGGAGGATTTCTATAATGCATATCTGAATAGTGGTGTAGCTTTCAGATCCTAGAGAGTGTATCGGTTGGAGGCTATAGTGGTAGCTAGAGGAGAGCAGGTTCATCCCCACCTCACTTTCCTGCCTAGCTTGGTAGACCTCATGGGGCGGACCAACAGGTACGTTGCTAGTTGGGTTAGAGATTTCTACGCCTCCTTGTGGATCGATCTCGGTCACAGGTTCATTCACTTCACTTTCAGAGGACGTGATCGTAGGTTTTATAGCAATAGGGTCTGGGAGATTCTGAGGATTTTGGAGTTAGCCACAAGGATCCCCTAGATCTGCTATGGTCAGACTCAGCCATTGAGATGTGCTCATGGCGGAGCAGTGCCACCCACCGACCTAGTCAGAGCCTGCTTTTGAGAGCCTTTTGGCAAGGGTTTAAGACACACTCTGGGTGCCCTTACACCTATAGCTCATCTCCTAGACGTCATCATAAGGTGGACCTTGCTTCTGAGGGGTGGCTACCGTGAGGGTTTGACTCGTATTCAGCTTTGGCTAGTCCACCACCTGATCTCTCAAACACCATTTGATATTTGGGACTTGATACTTTCAGAGATGGAGGACACTCTTGCAGAGGGCTTCAAGGGCCACCGTCAGCTACCATATGCCCATTGGATCTGTTTTCTCATACTATAGGCATGTTCACATATACCTCCTGAGGTAGTGAATGAGTTGACTGGTACTACTACTAAGTTCCACGAGTATGACATGCACTAGCTGATGGGTTCTAGTACTTGGAGTAGGACATTGAGGCAGAGCCATCGCTAGAGGCCAGAGGTGCCAGAGATAGAGGCCGAGCAGGACGAGGCCATCAGGGCTTTAGTAGAGTCTGAGCTTGCAGACTTGGAGGCATAGTTGGATGATGAGGACGAGGATGACCTATCTAACTATTTAGATGAGGACTACCAGCCTATTCCACGGATGCCCCCACAGGCTCACAACAGAGAGGCTAGTGGTTCCAGCTCAGCTCCACCTCAACCACCATAGACAGACCCTGCTCTGATAGCGATACTTGATAGGACATAGCAGGAGCAAACATGTCAGGCACAAGCCACAACTGTAGCTCTCGCTCAGATGTAGACTCAGTGGGACCAGTTCCAACAGCAGCAGCAGCAGGTCATTCAGCAGCAATAGCCAGAGACTTAGTAGCAACTTCTTGGCTTCATGCAGCATGTCCTTATAGCTATAGGGATTGCTCCTTTTTGGCCTATGTTGTAGCTTGGTTCGACTATTACTAGTGCCCCAGTGACTCTAGCTATATAGCCTAGCAGGATTCAGAGTTAGGGACAGATAGCTCCAGAGTTTGCCTTGCCCACTGAGTAGGTTTCGCAGTGGTTTGCTACACCATGGACATAGACTCAGAGCTTCACTCTGATTGTCACTGGATTCACCCCTACTCAGTCTGAGTTAGTGTTAGTGACAGATACACTAGTCTCCGAAAGCTTGGCTGCCACTTTTAGAGAGATCACAGGTCACCCCACATCTCTAGAGCTTTAGGTGCCTATTACTACAGCAGCAACTCCAGTCATAGGGACTACCGAGACTCTCTCGTCTTCTGTTGCTTCATTAGAGCTGCCTCGGATAGTCACGAGACAGTTGTGGCTCCACTTCCTACAATGATAGCTTTAGAGCCACAGGGTCAGGCAACAACTTCAGCTTCTACTTCTTAGCTAGTCGACCCAGTTACTAAGACCGCAGAGTAGACCCAGATTGCTCCACTTCCTGCTTCAAAGTCAGAGGGTCAGCCGCCGATTGCTCCAGCCGATCCGATAGTTCCGAGTCTAGAGTTAGATGATGATGCTACCCAGTTTCAGATCTCTCACCATACCTTAGCGCTCGACTCGTCTGCTTCTACCCCACCATCCGACCCTTAGGTTTGGTGCTTGACGCCAAAGGGGGAGAGGGAGCGAGTATGTTAGATTTAGGGGGAGCATGTGAGATAGACTCATTCTTTTGTGTGTGATACTTCCTACATTCATGTTTACTCTCATGCATTGTGTTATATGTGATATATGTGTGATCGTGAGACTTATGTGACATGTGTTCTTTCTACTTTGATATATATGTCATGTCACTTGGTTATGCTCATTTGCTTTGCTTTTGCATTTTACTCCAATACAAATGAGCTTTACTCATGCTTATTTTATATCATTGTGTAGGTTTGGGTCATATAAGCATGCCTAACCCTCTTTTGCTCTTATTGTCAAATGCTTATATGAACCAAGTATGTTGAAAACCTCACCCATCTTGTATACATACTCGAGGTTGTGTTGTCATCAATCACCAAAAAGGGGTAGATTGAAAGCATCTAGGCCCCTAGTTGGGTTTCGGTGAATACTGACGACATGAGATTGGTGTGACTAACATGTGTTTTGTAGAGGCAATTTGAGTTAGGTCAAGGTAATGGCAATTGATTGGGTGATTATGGTTTTCATGCCCCTCTCGATGGAAATCATTTTGGTTTTCAAAGGGTGGCTGACAAGGTTAAGGACGGACTAGTTATAAGTGTCGTTTGGCATTGGAGAGACACTTAGAGTAGTTTTAGGACTTTGTTTTCCCTTTGGCCGTACTATTAAGGGGGGTATAGACTAGTAGCTTGACCTAGGTGAGACTAATGGTTTAGGTGTGGTGCACACTTGTCAAACTTAGCACTAGGTAGCTCAAGGACAGTCCATAGGTCAATTGAAGTCGATGTCGTTCACAAAAGTTGTCGAATTTGAGGTGAATGGAGACTTGAATACTAACCGGACGCTGGACCAGACGCATGGGTGCCATGTTTGGTCAACTATATACCGTGTTTTAGGGGCAGTAGGATGACCGGACGCTGGCTCCTAATTCAGATCGGACGCGTAGGTGTGCGTAGCTGTAGCAGAGAGCGCGCAGCACACATGAAGGATCGGACGCTGCGATTGTTGTGACCTGACGAACCAGAGGCCATGTCTAGTCAACAATAGTAAGCATCTAGAGAGGAGATTTGAGGACCAGACATGTCAGGTCTAGGTGGATTGGACGCTGTAGTGCGTCTGGTCCCTCTAATGGACTCGTCTGACAAGATGATGCAATGTAGCCGTTGGCTACTGATCGGACGCATCCGGTCACCCCAAAAATGTTGAGTTGGACCCCAACAGGTATGTTTTGAAGTGGGGAGTATAAATACTTCTCCCACTCATCTAGCTTAGCTCTCTTGCCCATTTGTTTAGCTGAGAAACACCTTTGGAGTGGAAGGGAGAGCAAGTGCCTAGTGGGGTGATTGAGATTTGATAATCCAGGATTAAGGACCTCATTAGTGCATAGGGAGTAGCAAGTGTGCATGCACCATTCTCATTAGGCTTGTCTTGGTCAAGTGAGAGTTTGTGCTTGTTACTCTTAGTGATCACCATCACCTAGATGGCTCGGTGGTCATTGGAAGCTTGGTGATCATCCGGCAGAGCTTGTGGATGACCCAAGTTATGGTGTGAGCGGTTGTGGGCGATTCACCACGACGGAGTGTCAAAGAATCAGCCCATAGAGACCACTTGATCCTTGTGCGGATCAAGGGGGAGCTACACACTTGCATGGGTGCTCCTTCTCTTTACTTTGAGCATTTACATTTGAGCATTTCAATTCATGTATTTACATTCTTAGAATTGCCATGCTAGAGTTGGATTGGAACCTAGGGTGTAAAACTCTTGTGCGGTAGAACAATAGAAAAACTTCTAGGCAAAAGGGGGTAAAATAGGTTAAGTGTAGGACTTAATTATTGAAAGGATTTCAGAATTAGCCCAATTCACCCCCCCTCTTGGGCATCTTGATCCTTTCTAGGGCGACTCCATCGGTGGCGAGGCAACCTTAGGATTAGCACCAAGCTAACCCCCTACCAAATCTTCTTCCTTTACACTCTGTTGTAACCCCCTAGATTTTGGGTGCTTTTGAGTATAAGGATCATCAGCTGCTGGATGTAGGGACTGAATTAGCCTGAACCCGGATAAGCCGTTGCGTCTTTTCTATGTGATTCTTGTATTCCTAAGTCCACCCGAGCCACCGGAGACCTTGTACTCTGAAACAAACTCGAACAACATGCTTGTCGTGGTTTTGACCCTACGACAGCTGGTGCACCACGTAGGGGGCAGCGTCAAGTGCAATTCTATCTCTATGGTGGCCAGAGCCACCCACCTCATCACCGGAGCAAGTGGCGTCACCCCAGGCGATGGCATCCGCTTCCCTAGGAAGATCTCCATTGTGGCCTAGGCACTCTCCGACACAGAAGCCCCGCACATGAAAGGGCTCGCCCAATGAAAGGATTGACATACTAAACAACTAAGTCCCCCAACAATTAAGCTCCTTTCTATGTGTTCTTTTCTTCCTAGATCGTTGATTGGGGGACACGCCCACCGTACTCGAGTTGACCTACTTTCGGGCCATGAACCTCCTCGCCCTAATCTCATGGTCGAGGAGCAGAGCCGCTCTATTCTCCCTTTCCTAACCACCAGATGGGATAATCTAACACCCTAACGCCTCATGAGAACAACCTAGGCTAACAGAGCTAACGACTGACGACCACCAGCCTCAGAAAGGGAAATAGGCACTAGGGATGCTCCCACCGAGACAAATAGGGCATGGGGCATAAATGGCAACAAAAGTGCAAAGATTCAATGAGTGGGCACGCCCTCGATGTCATGATTATTCAAAGGGGAATAGCCCCCTAGGATTACAGCAATGAGTTTTACAACCAAGTTTTTACGCAGGTCATGGAGACGCCGGGGGGTCGACAGGCACATCATCCTCCTCTGGATGCTTGTCCGCCAGCAGTACCCTATGGTGCAAGTTCCCTGAGTCATTAGGGGCACGGTCCACCAAGAGGTTAGTGCTACCCTGACCTTGACAAAGCTTTGGCTCCCCGAGGTTGACTTGGGTCCCGTGGCCTCGAGCGTCCCCAAGGAGACCTTAGACAAGCAGATGGAGGAGGCCGAGGATGCGGTAGCCCCCTTTGTCACTGAGGTAGCTGGCATCATCAACAATAAGAGAGCATACCCACTCGGTGAGGTCATGTCCCCCTTCTAGCAGTGGTGGCAGGAGCAAGCGATGCTCGCTTCCTCGGCGCTGGTGATAAGCCTTTGCAGCTCTGCCCGCGTCACGTCTAGCTCCCATCCACATTCAGCCAGGGTGGCCTGGCCCTCCACCGACACCTTTGCCTCCACCAACAGCTCCTTCAATAGGTGGTCGCACTCCACCCGCGCCTTCTCCGCCTCCTCCTCCAGCTGGAGGGCCTTGCCACCCTGTCCGCTAGCTCCACCCACAACCCTGCGCTGCGCAAAGAATGGAACTAGGTTCATGGTGACTCAGAGCAAGAGACCCCACCCTAGAGGCAAGGAAAAGAAGGGAGAGGAGAGGACACACTTGCTATGAGATGTTGGGTCACATGGAGCTCAGAACGGGTAGCATCCCTTGTGGTCCCCAGCATGCCCAGGGAGCCCCTCAGCTCCATGGCTGCACCCTCAGCAACCAAGCGTGTCTCCTCTGCTTCAGCTGCCTTTTGCTAGGAAACCTCAGCCCCTGCCTCCACGCCACTCCTAGCCTCTTGCTCCACCGCCAGCTTAGACTCCAACCGTGCCACGGTGCTATGAGCGTTGTCACGCTCTTGGACAAGCGCCTCTATTAGTGCCATCACCCTCTCACCAGGCGTAGGATAGGGGTTGGGCAGCAAAGTGGGCATGGACCTCCTGCCCCTTTTGGGAGTGCTAGGGAGTGCCTATGGGGCAACCTTCTCCCACTCCTAGATGAGGTCAGACTTCCTCCAGGAGTACTCCAGCAATGACTACGACAATGATAACAAAGGAGCTCAGGCAAACCATGGCGCTGGCCATGGCATCGAGCCCATTCAATTGACATTTACCCCATAGGAGTCGTACATCCCCTGCTAAAGGTAGAAGAACTCCCCCGCGCGGCTTGCCATCACCATGAAGGAGTCGTAGAAGAAGGCGACCAACTCATCGAAGGCACCATGTCACTTTATCAACTCCAACCACGTGTCCACCTTGAGGCCATCATCTAGAATGTGGGGCCCTCTACCATGGTGCAAGGGGAGATAGCATAGCCGCTGATGAAGAGCTGGCTTCCTCATGTCCTAGAGGCGGGGGGAGGTCAGCGATGTTGGCCTCCACCCAGTCCACCTCTGCTTTGGAGGGGAAGCTCCCTAAGTGGGGGCCTCCCCCTGTGGTGTCAGATCCCACATGGGGCGCTGGGGCTACAGCCATTGGCCCTACCACAACTGTGTACAGTGTCATCACCCCATTCACTTGAGGCAGCAACAGCGGGCAGCGGTGCACCTTCAGCACCAGTGGCCAGACTAGAGCCGCTGCACTGCCCGAAGCCCTCACCGAGGAAGACTCCCTGCAAGTCAACGTCCACATCATCAAGCAATGAAAAAGCCACCTCCAGGCGGGGTTGGCCTAACCGACAAAGGCTCTCACCTGCTGCCAGAAGAGAGCCTCAGAGTGTCACACCCTAGTGTTAAGCTTTAGATTTGGCACTTGCATTTCATGAGCACAAGCATCATCCAAGCATTCATGAACATGAGCATATGAAATTTCATCTCATTCTTATACCTTATCACATGAAATGTTGATTTTATATATATGCTTATGCTTTCAATCATGTACGACCAATGTATGAGATGGTTGTGAGGTCATGAAAACACCTTAGACACATCTAGAATGATAATTGGAACAATGTTTATATTCGTGACTTAAGCCAATTTTTCTCCTAAGTGTTGGTTTCATTTGAAATGTCATTTTCATTATGCTAGTTTGACTAAAGTTAAATAGTAGCTTAGATTGTTTGCATGGCTATGTGACCTAAATAAAAGCTGTAGTTCTTGTCATGAGTAACAAACTTTATTGAAGGGTCATGAGCTAATTCAGTGTCTAACATGGTCAAATAGAGCTCACAAGTATGAACAAAATGCTGTTTTCAAAACTCAAAATTTTTCTGTGTTGAAGCTGTTTTCAGTTTCAAAGTACCTCACTTAAAAGCTTTGTAGTTTGAAAATCATTGAGAATTAGATGATGGTTCCTAAAGCAAAGTTGGAGATCTCACATAGCTCTACAACTTTCACTAATACCAATTTTGCTAACTCGAACTGGATTAGGAGATATAGATGAACGAAGTAGCGCTGTTAGTCAACTAAATCGGCACTTAGCCAATTTGAATCAACTAGCCATCGTGGCCGACCGGGCTAGGACGCTCGTGCTATGTGGTGGCAGCATGACGGCGTTGGCCCAGCTGGTCGGTCCAGTAGGGAGAGATAAGGGAGGCGAAGCCACCGCGCTCACTCACTCTCGCTTTCTCTTTGCTTCTCCTTCAACTGCCAGAGCAAGCCGAGTGCCGCCGTGCTCGCACGCAACCGCCACTGCACCACTATCCAATCCATCTCTCTCATAGCTCCGCCATCATCTCCTCTACCTCCCCGAGCCGCCATTGCCACCGTTAGAGCCAAGGTAATGTGACATTTTACATCGCCGTCGCCACCATGGTCATGGAGCGTCGCCGAGCTCCATGCTCGCTATGGCCAGCCATATCCACCGCTCCTCCCTTCTCTCTCTCTTGATTGATCTTCATCGTAGATCCTAGAAGCTATAGCCACAGCTCATTCAGCTGCTACCGCACCGCCGGTGCCGAAACGCGAGCCGCATCGCCGTGAGCCGAGAGTGCCGCCGCCATGTACGCCACCGTGGCTATGTATGTCCGGTTCTCTTCCTCACGTGCTTCTAGACGTTAGAGTTAGGTTAGAGCTAGGTCTAGCTCAAGGCAAGAGCCTAAGGCCAATGCTGGCCTCATCGGAGTGGAACGCCGCTGTGCCGTCGTTGCGCTGGCGCCGCCGTGCCGCCTTGCACATGGCCAAGCTCTGCCGCCGCTTCACCCTGACCTAATCCACGCCGTGGAGCTTCGCTAGGGTTCATAGATGTCATAGTCGCGCTAGCCTGGCCATGTCGTCGCCGAGGATGACAAGAGCACCACCGCGCACCACCGCCAAGCCATCATACTCGCTGGTGAGCTAGCTCCGGTGATCCTCCGAGCAAACCGAGGGTACCTATAGGTGTGGGTTGAGTTGGGGAACATGTCGGTGGTGACGCTACCATCGGTGACCTCACTGTCGGCGAGCTTTTTGCCGGTCAAAGCCAGCCCTGCCTCTATCTCTCTATCGCATGGGGCCGAGTTGACCATGGGTCCTTGTCATTAGTCGCAGCGGAGTGTATACACCGGATGCACCTAGCTGTAGCGCCGATTTTGAAAATTGATTTTCTTTATTAATTTTTTTCACAAAATTGAATGCAAACTTGAAAAATTCATATCTAGAGCTAGGAGTGTACAAATGGGGTGAACCAAATTTTGTTGGATTCATCATGAAGTGTACTATTTGATTAAAATGTGAAATATACTGTTTAGGTTATTTTTCTAGGAGAATTAAATTGAGCAAGATAAGTGCTTTTAAAATAGTTTCTATCTTGTAAATTGCATAACTTGAGCTAGGAAGGTGATAAAATTGTGATTCCAATTTTGCTAGTCTTGTGTAGACAGGATCTAGCTAGAAAAAATATTAAACCTATAGTAAGCATATTGAAATATTTTCTTCCTATTTAATCCTAATTAATTGCTAGTTTCTAGTGAAATTAATTGGGGTAAAAATATTTAACATATGATCATGCAAATTTTTATATAGTATTCTCATGCTAGGAAAAGTATGAAAAATATTAAATCTATTGCTTGACACTTTTCACTGTGCTTAACTATTTTTGCTAAAATAAGCATATATAACTTGTTATTTTTGTACAAGTAGCTACACTTATCCAATTATCATGAAATTAGTACAATAGAATATTAGGGCCATTTGCAGACTACTATAATTTTCTCAAGATTTATTGAGTAGTGGAAATATTTATCCTTTAAACCACATTATTATCTAAGGAAATTAATAAATGAATATAAATAAATTAGTTATGTTCAACCATGATATTTTCTGTGGTGCTTGTGATGCATATGATATGTTGATGTTATTAGTTAGACTTAGAAGTAATTAGTTGTATGCAACTAGTTAATTGTTGCTTTATAATTCAACTAGATGACTACATGTGTAGTTTCTGTGGTGGTGATAATTTCATAATGATAATGACCTTTTATGTGAAATGTGTTAATAACAAAGTTGTAGATAACTTACTTATCTACCTTGTGTTAAATTTTCATAGTTATAGGTCTTATGGTTTAAGAATTATGGCTGTTAGAAGTCTATTGTTAGAAATGCTTACTCTCTAGACTAATCTGAAAGATTGATTTATTTGACCTTGATAACTGCTGAATCACATTAAGATGATTAAAATAAAGTTGTCGGAAATTTCATAAGATTTCCAGAATGTCCACAACCATATTATTTTGATGTGTATAACTCCAATTATGGTCAAAACAAGTGGCAGTTGTCTTGTAGTCCAGAAAATGATTTACATAACTGTTTGTTAAGTTACTAGAGAAGAGTTATGCATCTACTCAGTAAAATAAAATGTAACTTGTTATCACCTTAATACAATGATGTTGAAAACAATTATGAGGATGCATTCATCACATCATATCATATCATACATATCATTATATATGCATCCATGATATCTTATTTCATGCTCATGTATATAGGATCGTCCGAAGGGATAACTCTTTTGGAGTTCAACAAAGAAGAAGAGGAACAGTAGGAAACACCTCCGGCCGTAGCTCTAGGAGGAGAGGAGAAAACTCTTGAGGACCTCCCTAAGTGCCCGGATCATAGGCCAACCTCTTTCCTCAAAGGCAAGCCCCAAAGCATTCTAAGTCTCTTATGTTTTACAAAACTTCACTTGAGTCCTTTTATGTCTGATGCATTAGGTGATAAGAGTTGAATTGAAACCACTTAATGCATAGAACTACCGTGTCTAGATATATATACCTTTAACTCTGTGTAGGTCTAGGATCGAATATATGCTTAGCCATGCTTAGACCGGTAGAAGTCGGGTGATTTCCTGTCACCTGTGTGATATAGGTGGATACCGAAGCACGGTTGGCTATATTTGCTATCGTGGAAAAGAACCATGGGGTAATATAAATGGAGGCTGGGCAGAGTCTATGTGTAGGTTGACTCATGTGATTCCATCTGTGTCGATTATGGACCGTACCGTTGTTGGCAGTTTTGTTGAGATTGAACGTATGCCTCTCACTTAGCTGGCCGGATAAATCGTTCCGACCATGAAGGCAAGTAGCTCAACTCAGGCGGGCCCCATTCTGTAATAGTGCATACTTTGGATGGTAGTAATGATGTGTGGGGAGCTAGACGTGAGCCCAAGGGTAGGGTAGTCCTGATGGTCCTTGCAGCTGGTTGTCCCTGATTGTGCGGCACTGGTTGAACCCGCGAAATGTGTACCTAAGTTGTACCAAAGGTGACCGTTGATCTAGTCTGTCTGGCTTTGTGTTAGGAATACATTCCCAGCTGGTTGAAATCGATTAGAATCGCCGTCTCTCCTAGAGAGTGAGAAACTTGGCTAGCTCCAACATCGTAGTAACTATATTATGGAATGATGGTTATGATGAACATGGAATTACTACATCAGCTATGGTTACTATTGTATGCTACTAAATGATATATCACGTGTTTGGCACAGGTTTGTTGCTAATCTAGAGATGAATAGCTATAATTAACTTGATGACCGAATTATAATTGTACAACTGAATTAGTCACTTTTTATGTAAAATGTTGTTAAGCTAGCTCCACTTATAAAGCCTTGCATAATCCTTAGAGCCACTTTATTTTTGGTTTATGATGGGTAAGTCTAGCTGAGTACCTTCTCGTACTCAGGGTTTTATTCCCATTGTTGTAGATGGTACAGTTTATCATGGCTATTGCAAGAACTGCTTCTGTCCCGCCGTGGACGAGGAGTAAGGACTAGGCAGGCATCTCTTATTAATCCCTCTCTTATGCTTTTGTGGAAGTGTGATCGTGAGCTGGCACTATATTTAAACAATGTTGCAGATGTTGGTTTCAAACTTTTAATTTGCTTCCGCTACTATTTTACTTCAACTTGGTTTGTAATAACTTTAATTCGTACTCTGATGGATGAACTTTATTTGTGAAATTTATGTAACGTGTGATATGTATGTTGAATCATGTACGATCTTGGTTGTATGTTGATGGTTAATCGAGACCCTTCGTGGTACTTGATGGACTACCGGGTTTATATGGGCTCAAGTATGACAGTGCGACCGTTTGCGGGTTGCCATTGTACTTGTGCTCTTATAAATTGGTCGGTTCTGCTACAGCTGGCATCAGAGCAAGATTCAACATTAATTACCACATGCGTATTTAAAACAGAGGTTTTTGTTTTCCAAAACCAGTTTCTAGCAACTTATAGCTATATATATAGGTGCTTAAACCTAAAGTTTGAATCTAAAGTGTGCCAGTGATCACTTCCTTTATGCCCAGTTAAGTATTTTAGGTGGCTAATTAAGTACTAACATGGGGGGTTTTACTTTCGTCATCCATACAGCGTGCTATTGCATGGATTGCATTCACTTGAGTGGTAATGTATGCATCAAATGCCTCTACGCCCAAGGTAAGATGCCACTCATCATCACAGTGGTATGACCGCAAGATGTGAGCGTGCGGTCTATGGGGAGAGTTACCTTTGATAGTAAAGTATATATATGTCTCATATATATATGGAGGTATTTAATTGTGGGTTAGCTTTGATACGACTGTATATGCATATTTATATGTATATATGGGATGCATTTACTTTTGGGTTGCTTTGATATAGAAGTATATATATAGAAGTATTTAGCTTGCAACCTAGAGCCTAGATTTACATTCTACATATATAATTGTGGGGTTGGGCTGAAATGAAATTCTTGTATAGGTACACTAACAGTGAAACGTGTAGCCCGACTAGCTATGTTATATATGAGAGAACACATGTATGGCACCATGTATGTCGTTAGAAGTTTAATTTTCCTAAGTTTGTGAGGACGTACGAAATGTACATGCATCATGATCAATCATTCATTACACACTTGCATTGTTCCTCCCCTTATAAGTCTCTTACTCGGTTATGTAACTCTTATCCATTATGATGTTGTCTCACGAGAGTTGCACCATGTTGTGGGTACAGATAGCAGCACCAGCTAGAAGTGAGACTTTCCTATTAATGTTTGGTACCCCTGCCCTACTTTGGAGAGTCTTGCATTATGCGGGGTATTATGAACCGCCCCTCTATTAGTGGAATGAAGTATACCTAGAGGGACAACCATGGTATGAAGTACAGCTAACCATACTAGCTCATAACCAAGCATCCCTTATAGCAGGAATGGAGGGCATAATCTAAAGGAAGAACTCCTTGGAAGGCTGCCCAAGTAGTGGCTTTTGAGGTGCTGAGTCAGATATGTCAGCAACATGGGGATGAGCTTATCGGCAGTGCCGCTGGTACTTTTCCTCGGGTGGATCCATCCACAGCAGTTTGTGCACAGTGCAACCACAATGCGTTGATCTGAGTCTAGGATGAGCGGGCAGATAGTTCTAGTCCCGCTATGAGTGCAATGTTTGCAGTGACAAAGATGTTCTATACTCATTAGAACACCAGGGACTTCTAGCAGGAGTCCTATACCACTTGCATGGATAGGCTCATGAGAGCCGAAGCTGCACAGCATAAGCTACGGAAGCGGGTGCGCAAGCACAAAAAGGCAGCAAGTGAGGCTCAATGGGAAACTAATCAGGCATATGTTGCATTGAGAAATCTCCACACCCAAATGGAGCAAGTTGATCAGTAGAGAGCTGCTGCCCAAGAGGCAAGAGTGGATGATCAGGCAGTGCTAGCCAGACTCTAGGAGCAGCTGGAGGCCACTTATGCCGAGGCACTCACAACTACGCGCCAGCGGATCCAAGCAAACAACCATGCAACCCTAGCAGAAGTAGCACAAAACAGAGCCAAAGCCCTAACGATGCAGCAGGACCATGTCAAGAGGGACATGCGCTAGCAGCATGCATAGACCTAGAACATGGTGGTTGATCTTCAGCATGAGGTGCATTTTCTAAACAACCAACTACACCTGATCCTAGATGAGGAAGAAGAAGATCCAGAGATGTTAGTTGAAGATGATGGATGGGAGGAAGAAGAAGTGGAGCTAGAGGATGACAATGATGCTATCTTCGACCTCGACAGTGAGCACGCTGAAGATTAGAGTCGCCTAGTGACTAGTTAAAGTGCTAGATGTATCCCTATTATTCATGTCATGGACTTGTAGCTGGAAGTTCGGTATTCGTGATTTAACTTCGGTGTAATATTGGCACTTTGCATGTCATTTCACTATGAGTTGAACTTTAATGAAATTCTAGTTTCATTTTACTGGTGAAATATGACATGCATGTTAACATGCGGCAAGCACGATAAGTGATCAAATTGGTGATGTCATGTTGCAAGAATGAATTATTATGCCTCTATTTTATTGTATGACTTTAAGATTCTCTCCAGTAATTTTAGTTTGGCATGATTATACAATTCATCTACAATCTCTTGACCTCAACCAATAATCACTTATTATTGCAACTTTGTAGATGACTCGCACTCGTGTTGGGGCAGGCACCAGCCAAGGTGGCAATGACGGTGACATACCACCACTGCTGTCACCATCTGTGAATGAATTCTTCATATAGTTCCTCTGTAATCATAGAGCCATGGAGGATACACTACGCCTCATTGTGTAGAACACCGCTCACATCTGTCAGCAACATCAAGGGCCTGAGCCAAATCAATACAGCTCTTTTAAGGATTTCCAAGACACTAAGCCTCCTATCTTCAAAGTGGCCGAAGAACCGCTCCTGGCAGATGAATGGCTAAACATGATCGAGCAAAAGTTCTGTCTATTGAAGGTTACTAAGCATCAGAAGGCAGAATATGCGTCCCATCAACTATAGGGACACGGCAGGATATGGTGGACTCATTTCCTGTCCTCTCTACCTGCCAACTCATAGGTCACATGGGAGCAGTTCAAGTTAGCCTTTAGGGGACATCACATTCCCCCAGGGCTAA
Organism: Miscanthus lutarioriparius; assembly: GCA_904845875.1. Taxonomy (NCBI): domain Eukaryota; kingdom Viridiplantae; phylum Streptophyta; class Magnoliopsida; order Poales; family Poaceae; genus Miscanthus; species Miscanthus lutarioriparius. The sequence goes on from CAJGYO010000015.1 coordinate 30,190,305, forward strand.
TGCGCATAAAAGCCACCGAGTTCATGCGACTCACACAAGGGCCCAAGACCCTTACCGAGTACATGCATGCCTTCAACAATTTGACCCAATACGCCCCAGGGTTCGTCGATATGGAGGAAAAGAAGATAGAAAGCTTCAAGAGAGGCCTTGGCACTAAGCTAATAAAGACTATGGTCAACTCAAGGTGTGCCACATACAATGAGTTCATCACTGATGCCTTGACCCAAGAGAACCAGAACAATTTGCATGCAGCAGTGAAGGGCCGCAAAAGAGTAGCTAAGGCAGGCGCCTTAGGATCTTCCTAGTCCAGAGCTCCAGTGGTGGCTAAGCCACAGTTTCATCCAACAACGACTAAGTTTAGGCCTCCTCCGCTAAAAGCTCATGCCAATCACCCCCAGAAGACATTTCGTAGGGCGTTCACCATTGCCCTACCTAAGGGAAATGGAGGGCAAGGAATCTCAGCAGGACTAAGGAGCAATCAGCCATGCTTTAACTATAACCAGTTGGGCCATTGATCCAAGGAGTGTCCCCATCCCATGAAGAATGGTAATCAAAACTAGGGTAATCAGAAACAGGCAAATCCAAAGGCATGTCCTAGATACATGCATTACACAGCTGTTGAAGAAGTTCCTACAGGAGAAGTTGTCACCGCTGGTATGTTTCTTGTTAACAAACATCCTGCCATTGTTTTATTTGATTCTAGAGCTTCTCATTCATTTATGAGCCAAGCATTTGCATCTAAGTATGATAAGAAAATAATTGATGTAAACAAGGGTGGTTATAGTATAAGTTCAGCTGAGGCTACTATCTCTACAAATCAGATAGTTAGAGATGTGCTTATCTCTATACAAGAGAGGGAGTACATAGTGGATCTAATAGTATTGCCAAGATTAGCCATAGATGTGATCTTAGGCATGAAATGGATGAGTGATCATGGGGTTCTCATTGACACTAGCACTAGAACAATTATGTTGAGAGAACCAAAGGGAGGTAATGCTTTTCCGGTACCACTTCCCTAAAGTTTTGATCTCCAAAATTTGTCTTGTGCTATCCAAGCCACTACCCTTTGTGATATTCTAGTGGTTTGTGAATTTCCTGATGTATTTCTAGATGAATTGCCAGGTTTACTGCCTGATAGGGATGTGGAATTTAAGATTAAGTTAGTGCTAGGTACGACATCTATCTCAAGAAGACCCCATAGGATGCCACCAAATGAGTTAGCTAAACTTAAAATTCAGTTACAAGAACTGTTGGACAAAGGTCTCATTCGACCTAGTTCGTCTACATGGGGATGTCCAGCTTTATTTGTAAAGAAGAAGGACAAGTTCTTGAGAATCTATGTGGATTATAGGCCGCTTAATGTTGTGGCCATTAAGAACAAGTATCCTTTGCCCCGTATCGATATCTTGTTTGATCAGTTGGCAAAAGCAAAGTTATTCTCTAAGAAGGACTTGAGGTTCGGTTATCATCAGATTAAGATCAGGCCAGAAGATGTACCTAAAACTACTTTCTCCACTAGGTACGGCTTGTATGAGTATTTGGTCATGTCCTTTGGACTAACAAATGCTCCTGCCTACTTCATGTATTTGATGAATCTGATATTCATGCCCGAGCTAGACAAGTTTGTGGTTGTGTTTATCGATGATATCTTGATTTACTCGGAGAATGAGGCAGATTATGCAAAGCATCTGAGAGTTGTTTTATCCAGATTGAGGGAGCATAAGTTATATTCCAAATTTAGCAAGTGTGAATTCTGGTTGAGCAAAGTACCTTTCTTGGGTCACATCTTATCTAAAGATGGAATTTCTGTAGACCCATCTAAAGTACAAGAGGTCATGGATTGGAAGGCCCCGACTTCGGTTCATGAAGTTCGTAGTTTTCTAGGGCTAGTAGGTTACTATCGTTGTTTCATTCCTGATTTCTCCAAGAAAGCTAAGCCCATGACCAGGCTACTTTAGAAGGATGAAAAGTTCAGTTGGATGCTAGAGTGTGAAGCCGCTTTTCACACCCTACGGACATTGCTAACTACATCTCCTGTTCTAGCACAACCCGATATTGAAAAGCCTTTTGATGTGTTATGTGATGCATTAGGTACAAGCTTGGGGTGTGTGCTCATGCAAGAAGGTCGAGTGATTGCCAATGCTTCTCAGCAGTTGAGAAAGCATGAAGTCAACTATCCTACACATGACTTAGAGCTCACAGCAGTTGTTCATGCGTTGAAGATATGGAGACATTACTTGTTGTTAAATGTATGTCACATATATACTTATCACAAAAGTCTCAAATATATCTTCACTCAACCTGAGCTAAACATGAGGCAGTGAAGATGGTTAGAGTTGATCAAGGACAACAATTTGGAAGTGCACTACCATCTAGGGAAAGCTAATGTTGTAGCAGATGCACTTAGTCAGAAATCTCATTGCAACACTTTGGAAGCCTTGTTGGAAGATGGATTTAATTTATTACATCTTGTTGTGCTACACAATATCACCATCAGTTGCTCACTCGAGAGCAAAATTATAAAACTACAGAAGACAGATGTAGGTATATTTCACATTAAGAGAAGGATGAAAGAATAAGAAACCAAACATTTTAGGTTGGATGAAAGAGGTGTGCTATGGTTTGAGGACCGACTGGTAGTACAAAAAGACCGTGAGCTTAGAAATCGAATTTTAGATGAAGCTCATTCATCCAAGTTGTCTATCCATCAGGGTAGTAGCAAAATGTATCAAGATTTGAAAACCTATTTTTGGTGGACCAATATGAAAACAGAGATCACCGCCTACGTCGCTAGGTGTGATAATTACAGTAGAGTCAAGGCCATTCATTTGAAATCTGCTGGATTACTTTAGCCATTGCCTATTCCAGGCTAAAAATGGGAGGAAATATGTATGGACTTTATTACAGGCCTTCCGTTGACACAAGGTTACGATTTCATATGGGTCATTGTAGATCGCCTTACCAAGTTAGCACATTTTGTACCGGTTAACATAAGGTATCACGCTAGGAGGTACGCTGAGCTGTACGTTTCTCAGATCATGAGACTACATGGAGTACCAAGGACCATAATCTCAGATCGGGGACCATAGTTTATGGCTCGTTTTTGGGACACTTGCACCAGGCCTTGGGAACTAAACTAATCAGAAGTTCAGCATATCATCCACAAACTTTGGGATAGACTGAGTGAGTGAACCAGATCTTAGAAGACATGTTGAGATCTTATATAATATCTTCCAAGGGTTCATGGGAGAAATGGCTACCTTTAGCCGAGTTTTCCTATAACAACAATTATCAAGCGAGCATCAAGATGGCTCCTTTTGAGGCCTTGTATGGTCAGAAATGCAGAACTCCTTTGAATTGAATTGAGCCCGGTGAAAGAAGATATTTTGACATTGACTTTGTCACCGAAGCTGAAGCGCAAGTATGCATTATCCAATAGCATATGAAAGCAGCTTAGTCTAGACAAAAGAGTTACACTGATAAAAGAAGAAGACCATTAACTTTTGAAGTGGGAGACTATGTGTACTTAAAAGTGGCACCCATGAAGGGAGTGTAGAGATTTGGAGTAAAAAGGAAGCTTGCGCCTAGATATGTAGGGCCGTACCAGATTATTGAACGGAAAGGAAATATCACCTACAAGTTACAACTTCCTCAAGACATGAGTGCGATATTCAATGTCTTCCATGTTTCTCAGTTGAAAAGATGCCTTCGCATACCTGAGCAAGCCATTGCACCCACCGACATTAAGCTCCAATCGGATTTGACCTATGAAGAGAAACCAATCCGAGTGCTAGGAGAAATGGAAATAGTAACTCAGAGCAAGGTCATTAAGTTCTACAAGGTGGTGTGGAATAACTACAGTGAACAAGATGCCACATTGGAACGGGAGGATTATTTATGTGAGGTTTATCCCGCCTTTTATGAGGAATGGTAGGTCTTTCAAATCTCAGGGTGAGATTTCTATAAGGGGGAGGGGTTGTAACACCCCAGTGTTAAGCTTTACATTTGGCACTTGCATTTCATGAGCACAAGCATCATCCAAGCATTCATGACCATGAGCAAATGAAATTTCATCTCATTCTGATACCTTATCACATGAAATGTTGATTTTATATATATGCTTATGATATGATCCCGCTAGGGTTTGTTCCCGATCTTTCGATGACAGGTGTGGGATAACTCGATTGATGGGTGGAGACGATGTTCAAGGCCCGACTACAGCCTTCCAAGCTGTGCCTTAGCAATCGATACACCACCTCCAACAGCTGCCGCGATCCTGTGGAGCGTGTCACCGGCCAATAGGCACTCGTCCTGCAAGCAATCGAAGAACTAGCAAGAACAAGTATAGCAAGTACTGAATTACTAGATGTAGATGAAAGTTTCAAACTCAATGTCAATTAAGGTGGGGTTCCGAAGACAACAAGACAGATGGCTGATCCAGCACGCATGCTTACAAGCAAGTAGCGAGAGCTAAACTTGATCTAAACAAAACCCCATCTGTTTGTGGCGGCTCTAATCCTTATTAATACCTAGGGGAACGACTAGGGGGTGTTGGGGTCGTTCTCCAACCCTAAGACACGTCCCTAATGAACCCAACTTGATACATGGGCCATCGGCCCAAAATAGGGTGACGCAGCACCAAAGGCAGAAAAGGTCCCGGCATTTAAATGACAACTGCGGATGCATCGGATAAGATATAGCCATGAGTCTAGATCCGTTGGAAAATAGACTTGATAAGCTTTCCAAAAAGTGCTAGAACATCCCAATCGGAGTCCGTATGAAGTTGTGGCGACGGTCGCAATTTGGGACTATTTTGTAGTTCGAATTCAACTTCCAAATCGTATTGGACTTGGACTCTTTCTTTCCTTGGGACCAAAGTGACGTGGTGGCCTAGTGGAGGATGTTAGGAATACTTGGATTTGGTCCCCAATCAACTTCATTAACCTTCCATGCTTTCCATATGCAATCAAACCTTCCCTTGATCCATGTAAGTAATTCTGAAAATGAGAATGAACACACATCATGGGGCAGCATCAATTCATCAAATGTATGAAATACAATCATGATAAAGAATTGTTTCACCTGTGAATCAAAAGTTGCCAATGTGGTTGTATCCGACCAGGTGATGTCCTCATCATTCTCTCCTTCTTGGCTGCAAGTTGTCCTCGACTTGCTCCAGTGGCATTCAAAGGTGCTTGCTTTGATGTTGGAGCATGGAGCGACGACTATGCTGCATGGCCACAACCAGCAATGCTCCCCTTCTTTGGCCTTACCCTGTTGCATATTGGAAAAACTAGGAAAACTTTGTAAGACATTATTAGTGTTAGTGTAGCCCCCTATTTGATCATGGTATTGTAGCCCAAAAGGATATTTCATCTTAGAGCAAATATAAACTTTATACACCAAATATTCTCCTTTGCTATCGTATTTGCCAATTGCATGAAGCGAACAATGATTAAAACTTGGCAAACCAGAATCAAATTTAAGTTTCTCTTTTAGACAATTTAGATTACACGGAATATCAAATTCAATATAACCCAAAGTATTTAAAGAGGACAACAAATTTAGTTCATCTTGTGCACAAGTAATAGGATGAAAAATCTTTTCTTCAGCACATTTGTATGGTTCCAAACCAAAAGTATCAGACTTATTCACCACTTGTGGCATAGGAGTAAAAGAGTCATCAGCACACAAGTCCTCTTTATCACAAGGAACAACAAGTAAATCATTTTGTGACAAAGGAAAATCAGCAGTGGGTTCTACTATTTGTTGCTCTTCATTAGCATGCAGAGTGGACAAATTTTGGACATTATGGGTCACATCATTCTTGCAAGTATTCACAGATAATAGAATCTCTTTTTTAGCATTGAGAGCAAGACAAAACAATTGACCAATATGTATGTATGATTTACTAATTAACAAGGTTCGAATTTCAGAACTAAGCCCTCTCATGAACCTACTCATAACTTCTTCCATGCATTCATCTAATCCACCAAATATGATGCAAATCTTAAAATTATGGTAGTATTCTTTTACAGTCCTACTATGTTGCTTCAAGTTGTCTAATTTGGCAAGCAAATATTTAGCATAATATGCAGGAACGAATACATCTCTAAAAACAAATTTGAAGTCTTCCCAAGATTCTAGAACTTTGTTGTGCCTACAAATGTGTTTCCATTCTAGCAAAGCATATTCAATCAAAACATTAGAGGCAATACAAATATTTTGTTTCTCGGACAGGTCATGCTCATCAAATTCATTATCTACTTTTAGCTCCCAATCAATGTAAGCTTGAGGATCAAACTTACCATCATATAACAGCAAGTGTTGAATGACATCCTGAATATGAGGGTCTAGTTTCAACAGCTCAAAAATCTCCATATCACCTACCATGATTAGTAGAAAACAAGAAACACAAAAATAATATGTATCCTCCTATCAACTACTAGGATGTGTCGGTTGTAATTCTCTCAAACTCAACTTGTTAAAACAAGCCCTTACAAGTTTTTACCAAGCCAAACAGGAGGTGACGGCAACCAACAAGTCTGCAACCGTGGAATGAAGTGTATCGGTGCCGCAACAACAACACCTGTCAAGCTGTAGTCGAAATATGTGGAGCTATAGGTGGGCTGAAGCAAGGAAGTACTAGAACCACGTTAGCTGCAAGCAAATTGAACAAATGCTCAATGACGTTATTGTGCTGGTCCTAGGCTAGTACGTGCTAGAGACGCAAGCCTAGACACAAATGAAGTCACTGAGCTGCAACAAAGAAGGATCCCAAGGAGAGGAATAATAACAAAAGAAAAATCCTTCTCTTCTTCTTTCTCTTTCTTTTCTTTCTTTCTTTCTTTCTTTCTTCCTGTCTTTCTTTTCTTTCTTTCTTTTCTTTCTTTCTTTCTTTCTTTTTCTTTCAAGTAGCACAAAGCTGAAATTTTGCAAAAAGAGATAACAAGCTACTTACAGCAATTAAATGTTTTATTGGGAAGGGTGATTCAGTAGCAAAGTCAAACAAGTGGCTGTTTTGCAAAACCAGGAGATGCGCAAATCACTAGGGCAATTACGAAGCACTCAAAATGAATTTGGTACCAAGGTCAGATCCGTTGGAAAGAGCACACATTAAGGTTTCTAGATTATATCTAAACTCCTTATTCGGACTCCTAACAAAGGAAATATGGTGCTTTTCTTTTCAGGATAAAATAGGACTCCGAATCGAATTCTATCTTGAACTTGTTGGATTTCCTTTTTGGAGATGGAAGTATGGACGTGGATGAAACCTCCAAGGATGTGGCTAGGGTAATGGTAGTAAACAAAACAAAGGAATTTGGAAATCCACTCTGATAAACTCAAATCTGCGATGGTGACACAAATGTGACTAGAACTCGAAACTCTAAACGACTAGACGCTAAGACCAGCAACTTGACACGACGATGCAACCGTTCATCCAATAAGCCCTATCTAAGCATAATAGTATTAAGCTCAAAGGGTTTATAGGATTGTGGGTAAACTAATCTACTATTTTTTGGCTTTTCTGGACTATAGGAAAAATTAAAAAAACAGCGAAGGATTCGAAGCCTCTCACCGATAAACCTTGCTCTGATTACCAACTGATATGATCTCGCTTGGGTTTGTTCCTGATCTTTCGATGAGAGGTGTGGGATAACTTGATTGATGGGTGGAGACGACGTTCACGGCCCGACTACAGCCTTCCAAGCTGCGCCTTAGCAACCGATACACCACCTCCAACAGCTGCCGCGATCTTGTGGAGCGCATCACCGGCCACTAGGCACTCGTCCTGCAAGCAATCAAAGAACTAGCAAGAACAAGTGTAGCAAGTACTAAATTACTAGATGTAGATGAAAGTTTCAAACTCAATGTCAATTAAGGTGGGGTTCCAAAGACAAGAAGACAGACGGCTGATCCAGCACGCGTGCTTACAAGCAAGTAGCGAGAGCTAAACTTGATCTAAACAAAACCCCATCTGTTTGTGGTGGCTCTAATCCTTATTAATACCTAGGGGAATGACCAGGGGGTGTTGGGGTCGTTCTCCAACCCTAAGACACGTCCCTAATGAACCCAACTTGATACATGGGCCATCGGCCCAAAATAGGGTGACGCAGCACCAAAGGCAGAAAAGGTCCCGGCGTTGAAACAACAACTGCAGATGCATCGGATAAGATATAGCCATGAGTCTAGATCTATTGGAAAATAGACTTGATAAGCTTTCCAAAAAGTGCTAGAACGTCCCAATCGGAGTCTGTATGAAGTCGTGGCGACCGTCGTAATTTGGGACTATTTTGCAGTCCGAATTCAACTTCCAAAACGTGTTGGACTTGGACTCTTTCTTTCCTTAGGACCAAAGTGACGTGATGGCCTAGTGGAGGACGTTAGGAATACTTGGATTTGGTCCCCAATCAACTCCATTAACCTTCCATGCTTTCCATATGCAATCAAACCTTCCCTTGATCCATGTAAGTAATTCTGAAAATGAGAATGAACACACATCATGGGGCAGCATCAATTCATCAAATGTATCAAATACAATCATGATAAACAATTGTTTCACCTGTGAATCAAAAGTTGCCAATGTGGTTGTATCCGAGCAGGTGATGTCCTCATCAGCTTATGCTTGCAATCATGTATGACCAATGTATGAGATGATTGTGAGGTCATGAAAACACCTTAGACACATCTAGAATGATAATTGGAACAATGTTTATATTCATGACTTAAGCCAATTTTGCTTCTAAGTGTTGGTTTCATTTGAAATGCCATTTTCATGATGCTAGTTTGACTAAAGTTGAACAGTAGATTATAGTGTTTGCATGGCTATGTGACCTAAATAAAACTTGTAGTTCTTGTCATGAGTAACAAACTTTATTTAATGGTCATGAGCTAATTCAGTGTCTAACATGGTCAAATAGAGCTCACAATTATCAACAAAATGATGTTTTCAAAACTCAAAATTTTTCTGTGTTGAAGCTGTTTTCAGTTTCAAAGTACCTCACTTTAGAGCTTTGTAGTTTGAAAAACCATTGAGAATTACATGATGGTTCATAAAGCAAAGTTGGAGATCTCCTATAGCTCTACAACTTTCACTAATACCAATTTTGCTAACTCGAACTGGACTAGCAGATATAGAGGAACGAAGTAGCACTGTCAGTCAACTAAATCGACACTTAGCCGATTTGAATTAACTGGTCGTCGTGGCTGACCATGCCCCGCCGCGCGTGCCGCGTGGCGGCAACACGCCGGCGTTGGCCTGGCTTTTTGGGCCAGCAGGGGGAGATAAGGGAGGCGAAGCCACTGTGCTCACTCAATCTCGCTCTCTCTTTGTCTCTCCTTCACCCGCCAGAGCAATCCGAGCACCGCCATCACCATCTATGAGCTCCGCCGCGCTCGCACGCAGCCGCCACTGCACCACTATCCAATCCATGTTGCTCATAGCTCCGCCATCATCTCCTCTACCTCCCTGAGCCGCCATTGCCACCATTAGAGCCCAGGTAATGCGACATTTTACATCGTTGTCGCCGCCATGGTCGCGGAGCGCCGCTAAGCTCCGCGCTCACCGTGGCCAGCCCTATCCACCGCTCCTCCCATCTCTCTCTCTCTCTTGATTCATCTTTGTCATAGGTCCTAGAAGCTATAGCCGTAGCTCGTTGAGCCACTACCGCGTCACCGGTGCCAAAACACGAGCCACACCATCGTGAGCCAAGAGCGCTGCCGCCATCCATGCCACCATGGCTGTGCATGCCCAGTTCTCTTCCTTGCATGCTTCTAGACGTTAGAGTTAGGTTAGAGCTAGGTCTAGCCTGAGGAAAGAGCCTAAGGCCAATGCCGGCCTCATCGGAGCGGAACGCCGCCATGCCACCATGGCGCCATGCATGCAGACAAGCTCCACTACCGCTCCACCCTGACCTAATCCACTCCATAGAGCTTCGCTAGGGTTTGTAGTTGCCGTAGCCGCATGCTCGCCTAGCCATGCCATCGTCGGGGATGACCAGACCACCACCGCGCGCCGCCGCCGAGTCACCATGCTCGCCGGCGAGCTAGCTCCGGTGATCCTCCAAGCAAATCAAGGGTACCTATAGGTGCGGGTTGAGTTGGGGAACATGTCGGTGGTGACACTACCGCCGGTGACCTCACCGTCGATGAGCTTTTCACCGGTCAAAGCCGGCCCCTGCCTCTGTCTCTCTGTCATGTGGGGCCAAGTTGACCATGGGGCCCAGTCGTCTGTCTTAGCGGGGCGTATACACCGGGTGCACCTAGTTGTAGCGCCGATTTGAAATTTGATTTTTTATTAATTTTTCATATATTTGAATGCAAACTTCAAAAATTCATATCTAGAGCTAGGAGTGTCCAAATGGGGTGACCCAAATTTTGTTGGATTTGTCATGAAGTGCACTATTTGATAAAAATATGAAATCTACTGTTTATGGTATTTCCTATGAGAATTAAATTGAGCAATATAAGTGCTTTTAAAATAGTTTCTATCTTGTAAATTGCATAACTTAAGCTAAGAAGGTGATAAAATTGTGATTCTAATTTTGCTAGTCTTGTGTTGACATGCTCTAGCTAGGAAAAATATTAAACCTACAGTAAGCATACTTGAAATATGGTCTTCCTATTTAATCCTAATTAATTGCTAGTTTCTAGTGAAATTAATTAGGGTAAAAATACCTAACATATGAACAAGTAATTTTTACACAGTATTCTCATGCTAAGAGTAAAGTATGAAAAATATTAAATCTGTTGCTTGACACTTTTCACTGTGCTAAACTATTTTTGCTAAAATAAGCATATGTAACTTGTCATTTTTATACAGGTAGCTATACTTATCCAAATGGCATGAAATTTGTACAATAGACTACTAGGGGAATTTGTAGACTACTATAATTTTCTAAGGATTTATTGAGTACTGGAAATAGTTATCCTTTAAACCACCTTATTATCTAAGAAAATTAATTAATGAATATAAATAAATTAGTTATGTTTAACCATAATGTTTTCTGTGGTGCTTGTGATGCATATGATCTGTTGATGTTATTAGTTAGACTTAGAAATAATTGGTTGTATGCAACTAGTTAATTATTGCTTTATAATTCAACTAGATAACTACATGTGTAGTTTCTGTTGTGGTGATAATTTTATGATGATAATTACCTTTTGTGTGAAATGTGTTAATAACAAAGTTGTAGACAACTTATATACCTTGTGTTAAATTTTCATAGTCATAGGTCTTATGGTTTAAGAATTATGGCTGTAAGAAATCTGCTGTCAGAAATGCTTACGGTCTAGACTGATCTAAAAGATTGATTTGTTTGACCTAGATAACTGTTGAATCACATTAAGATGATTAAAATAAAGTTGTAGGCAATTTCATATGATTTCTAGAATATCCACAACCATATTATTTTGATGTGTATAACTCCAATTATGGTCAAAACAAGTGGCTGCTGTCTTATAATCCAGAAAATGATTTACATAAGTGTTTGTTAAGTTACTAAAGAAGAGTTATGCACCTACTCAGTAAAATAAAATGTAACTTGTTATCACCTTAATACAATGCTGTTGAAAACAATTATGAGGATGCATTCATCACATCATATCATATCATATCATATATATCATTATATATGCATCCATGATATCTTATTTCATGGTCATGCATATAGGATCGTCCGAAGGGATAACACTTTTGTAGTTCAATGAAGAAGAAGAGGAACAGTAGGAAACACCTCAGGCTGTAGCTCTAGAAGAAGAGGAGCAAACTCTTAAGGACCTCCCTGAGTGCCCAGATCATAGGCCAACCTCTTTTCTCAAAGGCAAGCCCCGGAGCATTCTAAGTCTCCTATGTTTTTACAGAACTTCACTTGAGTGCTTTTATGACTGATGCATTAGGTGATAAGAGTTGAATTGAAACCACTTGATGCATAGAACTACCATGTCCAGATATATATTCCCTTAACCCTGTATAGTTCTAGGATCGAATATATGCTTAGCCATGCTTAGACCGGTAGAAGTCGGGTGATTTCCTATCCCTGATTGTGCGGCACTGGTTGAACCCGCGAAATGTGTACCTAAGTTGTACCAAAGGTGACCGTTGATCTAGTCTGCCTGGGTTTGTGTTACGAATAAATTCCCAGATGGTTGAAATCGATTCAAATCGTTGTCTCTCCCGGATAGTAAGAAACTTGGCTAGCCCCAACATCGTAGTAACTGTATTATGGAATGATGGTTATGATGAACATGGAGTTACTACACTGGCTATGGTTACTATTATATGCTACTCAATGATATATCACATGTTTGGCATAGGTTTGTTGCTAATCTAGAGATGAATATCTATAATTAACTTGATGACCGAATTATAATTGTACAGCTAAATTAGTCGCTTTTTATGCAAAATGTTGTCAACCTAGCTCCACCTATAAAGCCTTGCATAATCCTTGGAGTCACTTTATTTTTGGTTTATGATGGGTAAGTCTAACTGAGTACCTTCTCGTACTCAGGGTTTTATTCCCATTGTTGCAGATGGTATAGTTTATCATGGCTATTGCAAGAACTGCTTCTGTCCCGCCGTGGACAAGGAGTAAACCTTGGGCAGGCATCTCTTATTAATCCCTCTCTTATGCTTTTGTGGAAGTGTGATTGTGAGCTGGCACTATATTTAAACAATGTTACAGATGTTGGTTTCAAACTTTTAATTTGCTTCCACTACTATTTTACTTGAACTTGGTTTGTATTAACTTTAATTCGTACTCTAATGGATGAACTGTATTTGTGAAATTTATGTAACATGTGACATGTATGTTGAATCATGTACGATCTTAGTCATATGTTGATGGTTAATTGAGACCCTTCATGGTTCTCGATGGACTACCAGGTTTATATGGGCTCAAGTATGACAGTGCAACCGCTTGCGGGCTGCCATTGTACTTGTGCTCTTATAAATTGGTCAGTTCTGCTACATAGAGCAGAGCGCCTTTTTTGTGAAGGCACCCCTTTCCTGGGGGAACTTGAGCAAGGACACTTCTTATGGCTCTCACGCACCGAGTCTGCCCGGTCTAGATTTATTACTCAACATCCCCATATCACATCATAACATAAGTAACCAAAATACCATTTAAAACTTGCAGGTGACAGGTAATCACCCGACTTTCATCGTTCTAAGCATAGCTAAGCATAACTAGGCATATACGAATTAAAACTAGTAACAGGGTAAATATAGAATAACAAGGTTGGTAATGTACCAATTCAGTTTTCACTTGACTCCTAATCACTTAATGCAGTAAATAGAAGCAAAAGTGAAATCAATTTGTAAAATACAAGGTAGGGTTGTATGCATCCAGGGCTTGCCTTCGTTGACGGAAAAGTCCGGTTCCTGCGACGTTCCTCAAGTATTCGATCCGACCTCAACAGACGGATTAACCTCCTCCGCAACTTGATTAACTATCATGTGTTCACGTTCGTTCACTACACGTAGTAACAATGCCATGTTTAACATGATGCGAGATATAAAACATGATGCTCAATGATGGATGCAAAATTAACAACTTGAATACAACTTTCCTTCGCGGTACAGTTGTAAGCCAACAAAACCAACTGACACTAACATCTAGGGTTACGACAATTTAACTTATTAACAACATTGGGATTATGACATAGGTGACTTGATCAAACTGATCTTGAAACCCTACTGGTCACAAAACATGACCAAAACAAGATCAAACCCTAACCTAACACTTATGGTTTGCTTTAATTCATTTTTTAATTAATTTGGAAAATAAGCTCAAAATGAACTTGTTCCAAATGACCTCAAAATTTTATGCAAGCTTCCACATGACAAATTAGTGTATCAAAATAAATTTCATAATTTTTGGAGTTATACAGTGCTCTACAATAATTATGGAAATTACATTTACCAATTAATTGACTAAATTTTGGAACATTAAAAATTTATTCAAGTTTCAAGTTTCATATTTTTAAACCATAATAGAACATGTACAAAAGCTACACACAAATTTTCAGAATTTTTGGAGCAGTAATTATTTTCCTATGAATTTCCAAAGTTGTTGCACTATTCAAAATCCACGGAAAATAAGAAATCTCTCTCTCACTCTCTCTCTCTCGACGACAGCGAGGCCCTCCAAGCATGTGTGGTTAGACCCAAAAGCATACAATTCAACAGACGGCCTTAATCGGTCGGAATGACTCTGCTCAACCTCCAAAACGCACCGACGGCGAGACTACTCAACGGCGAGGTGGACAACACCATCATGACCAACATCACCCCACGTTCTAACCTATCCAGGCATATACCCCAAGGTTGGTAATGTACCAATTCAGTTTTCACTTGACTCCTAATCACTTAATGCAAATAAATAGAAGCAAAAGTGAAATCAATTTGTAAAATACAAGGTAGGGTGGAAGCTCCTTCGTTGACGGAAAAGTCCGGTTCCTCGCGACGTTCCTCAAGTATTCGATCCGACCATGGCAACTTGATTAACTATCATGTGTTCACGTGATCACGTAGTAACAATGCCATGTTTAACATGATGCGAGATATAAAAACATGATGCGGCGCAAGCCAACAAAACCACAACTCTCGGCTACAATGCGGTAGAGACTAAAGCGGAGAGAGCATCACATAATTTTTGACTATGGTTATCGATGGAACTCACCACGTTTCAAACACCATAACGGTATGCTCGGTGAAGGCGGAGATTTCCTATGGAGTGTTGCACTATTCGCCAAAATCCAGAAAATAAAAATCTCTCATTCTGAGGTCGGTGGTGGCGGTGCTTGCATGTCGCCGGCCCAAGGAAGAAAATGTCGTGCGGTGAGTCTTGAGGTGGATCATGACCTAGAGGCTAAAAGCGCAAGCAAAAGGCCGGAAGGAGCCGAGAGGGTGAGGTGGAGAAGTTAGCAAACACAATTGGCTACGAGGTGCTATGGTGAGGATGAATTTCATGAACAGCGGTATGCAAGGCATGAGGGCAGTGGCCCAGCCACTGTGAGGGCGTGGTGGCGATGTAAAGCTCAAAAAGAAAAACGACGGTGGCTCGGTCCTTATAACATGGCTCGAAAGCAGGGTGAGGAGAAGCCACGCATTGTGAGGATGGCCTTCACCGTGCAAGCGTACAAAGACGACACAGTCCTTAAAATATGCCATGGCTTTCACTGGCAAAGACATGGCCGAAAGGTCACCCAAGGGCGATGTAGCAAGAGCGGTGAACATTGTTCAACAAATTTACAGGATTGCCATCTAGTTTGAAACTCAAATTACTCCCAAATTTTTGTAACAACTCAAAAATCTCCAAATATAAAAGTTGTTCAAAATCAAAAGTTCTACAACACCCCCTAATTCGGTCTACATTTTGAAATGAAAATTTGAATTCGAAAAGGGGACATTTAAGAAATTTCGCCTTTTCAAATTACTTCAAATTTTACTAAACAACTTGGAAAACTCCAAAAACCAACTTTGTACAACTCAACAAGCTCTACAATTTTGCTTTAAGGCTCAACCCCAAAATATGCTTAGATTTTGAAATGATTTTTCAGGGTAGGATTTAAATACTAAAAATCAGGGTTTTCTCGAAAATTCAAATCCAAATCAAATTTTGAACTTGATTCAAACAATTCAATTCAACACTCATAACATAAATGTAAACTTGTTTTAGTGAATGCATATCAAAGTTTGCAATATAACCAATGCCTTGCAATGCATATGATGACATGTCCTGTTTTTAATATTTAAACACCCGGGGTGTTACAATCCTTCCCCCTAAAAGAAATCTCATCCCGAGATTCAAAGCCATAGGGTAAGTAATGGAAAAGGAAATGTGTCAATCCAAAATATCCAAAATATGTTCATAAAACAGCTGAGGTTCCTTTACAAATAGGGTTCGCCACAACAGAGCAAACTTAACATTAATCTATATCGACGCAAGAAACTCTAGAAATTTTTCTAACAAATAATCTTCAGATTCCCAAGTAGCTTCTTCTTCTTAATGTTGATTCCATTGTATCTTGTAGAACTTGATTGTCCTCCTTCGAGTAACATGATCTTTCTAATCCAACACTCGGATAGGATATTCGGAATAAGTCAAATCTGGTTCAAGTTCCACTCCTTCAACCTCAACATTCTACTCAGGCACTCGGAGACACTTCTTCAACTGAGACACATGGAACACATCATGTACAGCTGATAAATGATATGGTAATTTCAAGCGATATGCCACTTTTCCATACCTCTCCAAAATTTGAAATGGTCCAATATATCGAGGTGCCAACTTGCCTTTAACACCAAAATGGGTACCTCTTTTCATTGGTGATACTTTCAGATATACAAAATCCCCCTTGTTAAATGTTAATGGTCTACATCGTTTATCCGCATAACTCTATTGACGGGACTGAGCTATCTTCAAATTACTCTGTATTTGCCTAACATTGTCTTCTATTTCTTTCACAAGGTCAACTCCAAATAACCTTCTTTCTCCAAGCTCATACCAACTCAGCGATGTTCTGTATCTATGACCATAGAGTGCTTCAAATGGAGCCATTCTAATGCTTTCCTGATAACTATTGTTGTATGAGAACTCGGCCAAAGGTAAGCATTCGTCCCACTTATTGGAATAGTTAAGGACACAACACCTTAACATATCTTCAAGTACTTGATTGACTCTTTCAATCTATCCATCAGTCTGTGGATGATAAGCTGTACTATACAGGAGTTTGGTACCTAACGAAGTATGCAAGTGTTTCCAAAAACTGGAGACAAACTGTGTACCCCGATCTGACACTATGGTCTTTGGTATTCCATGGAGACTCATAATTCTTGCTAAATATATCTTGGCATATTGGACAGTGGGGTATATAGTCTTGTCAGGAAGAAAATATGCTGACTTAGTGAGTCGATCTACAATAACACATATGGAGTCAAATCCCTTTGATGTCTTGGGTAGACCAACAATAAAGTCCATACTTATGTCCTCCAACTTCCAAGCTGGAATAGGCAATGGTTGTAATTCTCCAGCAGACGTCAAATGTATAGCTTTCACTTTCTGACAAGTATCACACTTTGCTATATATCTTGCAATTTCTATCTTCATTTTGGTCCACCAAAATCTTTGTTTCAAGTCATGGTACATCTTGTTGCTTCCCGGATGGATAGATAACCTAGTAGCATGTGCTTCTTCAAGAATTGACTGCCGCAACTCAAGAACCTTTGGTACCACTAGACGATCCTTGAACCATAGCACACCTTCATTATCTATGCTGAAACATTCTGCCTTTCCATTCCTGACTCTTTCCTTGATATGGGCTACACCCTTGTTTTTCTTCTGAGCAGCAATAACTTGATCTCGAATAGTGGCTTCCACCATTATGTTGGTCAAACTGCCTTGTTGAATTATCTCTATATTCAACTTCTCCATCTCTTGACATAAAGTCAGACCCATTGTTCTTACTGTCAGGCAATTGCAATAACTTTTGCGACTAAGGGCATCTGCCACCACATTTGCTTTACCAGGGTGATAATGTACTTTCAAGTCATAATCTTTAATCAGTTCTAACCATCTTCTTTGTTGCATGTTCAATTCTGACTGAGTAAAGATATACTTTAAGCCCTTGTGGTCTGTATAAATATAGCACGTATTACCAAGCAGGTAATGCCGCCAAATCTTCAAAGCATGGACCATAGCTGCTAACTCCAGATCATGAGTCGGATAGTGTCCTTCATGTTGCTTAAGTCGTTTGGATGCATAAGCAATGACTCAGCCTTCTTGCATCAACACACATCCAATACCAATACCTGAAGCATCACAATAAACATCAAACGGCTTCTCGATATCAGGTTGGGCTAATACTGGTGCAGTAGTCAACAGTCTCTTCAAAGTCTGGAAAGCCTCTTCATAATCCGATGACCAGACAAACTTGACTTGGTTCTTCAACAACTCAGTTATGGACTTTGATACTTTAGAGAAATCTGGAATAAACCGACGGTAATACCCCGCCAATCCCAGAAAACTCTGAACTTGATGAACTGTGGTTGGCGGTTTCCAATCAAGCACATCCTTCACTTTGCTTGGATCAACTGCAACGCCTTCAACTAACAAGACATGTCCAAGAAATTGTACTTCCTTAAGCCAAAATTCACACTTGCTAAACTTAGCATAAAGTTGATGTTCTCTCAAGCGGGTCAGAACAATTCTGAGATGTTCCGCATGTTCATGCTTGTTCTTGGAATATACTAGAATGTCATCTATAAACACCACTACAAACTTGTCTAGCTCAGGCATGAATACTGAATTCATCAGATACATGAAATGAGCTAGAGCATTTGTCAAACCAAAAGACATTACCAAATATTCATATAATCCATATCTTGTGGTAAATGCCATTTTGGGAATATCTTTAGGCTTTATCTTGATTTGGTGATATCCTGACCTCAAATCTATCTCAGAGAAAACTTTGGCTCCGACCAGTTGATCAAAAAGCAAATCTATCCGAGGTAATGGATACTTATTCTTGATGGTCACTTCATTCAACGGATGATAGTCAACACATAACCTCAGGGTCTCATCTTTCTTTTTCACAAAAATTGCTGGACACCCCCAAGGTGATGAACTAGGTTGGATAAACCCCTTCTCAATCAATTCTTGCAACTGAGTCTTCAACTTGGCCAATTCCTTAGGTGGCATCCTATAAGCTCTCCGAGAAATCGGAGCTGTTCTAGGTTGTAATTCTATGTTAAACTGGACATCCCTATCAGGTGGTAGACCGGGTAAATCTTCAGGAAACACATCCAAAAATCACACACTACCGGGATATCTCTAATCTCTTAGACGGTAGTTGCACAAACTTTGCCCACTGATCTTCTTAAGGTTGGAAGTTGGATGAGAAGTTGAGAAGTACTATCTGGCAAACTCACCCTTATAGTTCTATTCAAAGCATCTATAACAGCCTTATGCTGATACATCCAATTCATTCCTAAGATTACATCTATATCCTGATCCTTAAGGATAATCATGGTAGTGGGAAAAATATGCCCACCCAGGTTTACTGGTACCTGGTATACCATTTCCTTAGTACACAGACGTCCCCCGGACGACTGTATAAAGAAATTTTCCTTTGTTGCCCCAATTGAAATTTCATACTTCACCACAAATGTTCTATTGATGAATGAATGTGATGCGCTAGAATCAAAAAGTATAACTGCAGGGTGATTGGCAACATGAAACATACCCATCATCACTGGCTCCCCTTCTGGAATTTCCCTAGCTTGAATATAAAACACCCATCATGTCTTCCTCTCATCTTTGCCTTTCTGAGCATTATGATTGTTATTCTTGTTCTGTGCCTGACCCTGTTGTTGATTGGTAGGGGCCTTCTGATAATTTGGATTAGACTACCTTGGATACGGACATTCCCTAGAGAAATGACCGGTCCTTCCATAATTGTAACATGGATAATTGTGACCCTGGGACATTGGAGCATTGCCACCAGGAGCATTGGTCTGTTGAGAATTCGGGTAGGTTATAGCAGGATGGACATTTGATTGTTGCCCTGCTTGGGACTGCGGCGGACGATAAGGAGGACGATTATGATTTACTGGATGATAAATCACCCTCTGCCTCTTTTGATTTCTCCCAAAAGATCCAGACAGCATACTCTTTTTCTTCTTGAGCTCCTTATGCTGCCGATACTTTGCCTCTGAAGCAATTGCAATATTTACTGCCTCATGATAAGTGACATTGGTACAAGTTGTCATCATAGTCTGTAATTTGGTATTCAGACCCCTCATGAACCATTTCTTTTTCTTGGCATCCGTATTGACATGTTCAGGTGCATATTGTGACAGGTGATTGAATCTTCCCACATACTGCATAACCGTGTGATCCCCTTGCCTCAAAGCAAGGAACTCATCCAACTTCATAGCCATAACTCCCTCCGGGATATAATGGGCTCTGAAAGCAGTACAAAACTCCATCCAAGTTAACGGAACACCTGCGGGTTGCATGGCCATAAGATTTGCATACCAAGCACCGGCTACACCTCTAAGTTGCTGAGCAGCAAAGACTGGTTTCTGAAACTCTGTGCATGGTATAAGATCAAATTTCTGCTCCATGGTCCTAAGTCAATCATCAGCCTCTAATGGTTCATCTGCCTTGGTGAACACTGGGGGTTTTGTATCTGTGAAGTCCACATATGTAGCCTCCTACCTGTTATGATGGCGACCACGGTTTCATTGCATCTGATTCTGATTACTTTGAGCTATCTCATGAAGCAAACGAGAATTTTCAACCATCACATTGACAAGTGCGGCTATAGCATCAGCCAGATTTGTTGGAACTGGTGGCGGATCTGGAATACCGTTCTCATCTTGTGAAGTACCAGGAATATACGAACCCCGCATACGACGCATCTGTTCACAACAAATCAAACTTTACTCACAATCCTTTATTGATTGATAAAAGAGCATACTACAACTCATTACACTAGTTTCACTTATTTAAACACAAGACCGTATTTAAATAAGACTACTTAACTTAAACTAGAACTAACTATTATACAACTCTACTCCCTTCCTCGATCACTTCAAACTTTGGGCTCGGTATCCATTCCAGAAATATTTCCGCCCTCATTATCACTTTCATCGATCATTACTAATTCTTCGGGATCTTCTTCTTCTTCTTCCGATTCACTACCATCGGCAAGGATAACACTAGGATCCATTGCATCAGATTGGGGTTCATGATTAGGATCCAGGAGATTGCTTAGCCTATGAACTTCCTCATGTAGATAGGTATTATGCTCTTCTAAGTCTTCTAAATAAAATTCTAACTCATGAGTTCTAGCTCTAGCTACATTCTCCCTATGCCAAGCTTCATTCCTTCCTTCCACCATACGAACTAGCATACGTTTGCAGTTCCTGTGAGCGGTGGTGAGACGTCTTAATTGCTCCTGTAATCTGCCCACCTAGATGGCGTCCATAGCCCTATCTCTAGTAGCTTGGGCTAACTCTATAGAAATCCTCTGTATCTCTACCTGAGGATCAGGCCTAGAGCTGCTACTGCTAGCACCATCATTCCTAGGGGCAAGTTGGTAGCGAGGAACTCCTTTGGGTCCAGTGGACTTATGGGGTGTCATCTTGGTATGAGCCATACTGTACAAAGCAGGATTAATCCAAATAAAACAATCTGACAACAGTCTCAAGAGCAGTAAGGGTGGACTACACAACTCAACCCATACACACTACTCACCCAGACTCAGAGACGAAGGAAGTAATAAGTGAATTAATTATGATGCATGAATCGTTCTTACGAACAAAAACATCAAAGCTTATAAAATACATAAACAACAGTTGTTATTAAATAGGGTATAATAATATTACTACTCCACCACACAAAGCCTTTTTAATCAAATAAGGAATGGTGAGAAAGAAATTAGATAAGTCAGAAGCAATTTGGACCAAATTAACAAGTTAAATTTAGTCATCCCAAATCATTTTGAAGTTTTTGTAAAACAATACAACAAAGACTTTGTAACGATCGCTCTTATACCATTCTATGGCAGAACCTCCTAAATTATAGGGCCCACATGCATCTGTCACTGCCCAACGACCTTTGACATCTATGCATACATTCCCGGTAACTTAAGAAGACTATCGGGTGTCCTTGGGGAATCCCGAATCATCCACAATTTCTGAGCAGGATCACATTACAGAGTCATTGCAGTATTACAACAGTTTATTCAAATAGATACACTAGAGTAAAAACAGCGGAAGTCTTACAATAACATAGTTTACAAAACAGTAGTTTCAAACCTCACAACTAAGTTTGATGATTATTACAAAACGAAATAGTGGAGTGGCATTATAATATAATACAAAACACACAATGAAACTACCCTGCCCAAAGGCCACACATTTACTTCTCATCGTCAGATCGAACAATAGTCATGCAGCACGATCCAAAACAGATCTGCTCATGAGGCTCACCTACAACAAGGGTCAACGAACCCTGAGTACAAAAGTACTCAACAAGACTTAACCAAAATAAGAATTAAAAGAACGCAGGAATGCAGGCTCATGGGATTCAAGGTATGGCTTTATCAATAATCAAAGTTCTTTTGCGTAAAAGCTTTTTAATAAAATTCTATACATCAACATTTAAAACCTCATAAGATCATATACAAAGCTGACACGATCCGCATTGAGATCATGAAACTTCGTAGCCAACACCTTCACAGACCATCCTCAAGTTCCAGTTATTTATTACTACGATGATGAACAGTGAGTTGAGTCTCCATAACCGAGGAGCAACGACGATTCGAACCGATTAAACCCAGCTGGGGATTCTAGACCACATGACATATGCAGGTCCCCGACCGACATATATCAACCTACCCTCAGA
Organism: Miscanthus lutarioriparius; assembly: GCA_904845875.1. Classification (NCBI taxonomy): domain Eukaryota; kingdom Viridiplantae; phylum Streptophyta; class Magnoliopsida; order Poales; family Poaceae; genus Miscanthus; species Miscanthus lutarioriparius. The sequence continues at coordinate 30,212,720 of CAJGYO010000015.1, forward strand.
TCCTCTAAACAAGAACGGGTCCGCGCCACCTGAGAATACAGTACTCCACCAATCCAGCCCATTGCCACATGGGTACACACTATTCCCGCCATCTCTCCACTCCCAGTGCGCGAGTAGCCATTCTCGTAATAGAATAGCCAAGTTAAGGCTTACCGGAGTATGTGGTTAGTACTACAAAGTCTCACCTCATGCAATTCAACAACGGTATGGGCCTTAATCGACACAGGCGGAAATAACCCGCTCACAAGACCTCCACATCTTGTGGCTCTCACACACCGAGTCCGTCCGGTCTAGATTTATTACTCCACATCCCCATATCACATCATAACATGAGTAACCAAAATACCATTTAAAACTTGCAGGTGATAGGTAATCACCCGACTTTCATCGTTCTAAGCATAGCTAAGCATAACTAGGCATATATAAATTAAAACTGGTAACAGGATAAATATGGAATAACAAGGTTGGTAATATACCAATTCAGTTTTCACTTGACTCCTAATCACTTAATGCAGTAAATAGAAGCAAAAGCGAAATTAATTTGTAAAATACAAGGTAGGGTTGTATGCATCCGGGGCTTGCCTTCGTTGACGGAAAAGTCCGATTCCTGCGACGTTCCACAAGTATTCGATCTGACCTCAATAGACGGATTAACCTCCTCCGCAACTTGATTAACTACCACGTGTTCACCTTCGTTCACTACATGTAGTAACAATGCCATGTTTAACATGATGCGAGATATAAAACATGATGCTCGATGATGGATGTAAAATTAACAACTTGAATACAACTTTCCTTCGCGGTACAGTTGCAAGCCAACAAAACCAACTGACACTAACATCTAGGGTTACGACAATTTAACTTATTAACGACATTGGGATTATGACATAGGTGACTTGATCAAACTGATCTTGAAACCCTACTGGTCACAAAACATGACCAAAACAAGATCAAACCCTAACCTAACACTTATGGTTTGCTTTAATTCATTTTTTAATTAATTTGGAAAATAAGCTCAAAATGAACTTGTTCCAAATTACCTCAAAATTTTATGAAAGCTTCCACATGACAAATTAGTGTATCAAAATAAATTTCATAATTTTTGGAGTTATACAGTGCTCTACAATTATTATGGAAATTACATTTATCAATTAATTGACTAAATTTTGGAACATTAAAAATTTATTCAAGTTTCAAGTTTCATATTTTTAAACCATAATAGAACATGTACAGAAGCTACACACAAATTTTCAGAATTTTTGGAGCAGTAATTATTTTCCGATGAATTTCCAAAGTTGCTGCACTATTCAAAATCCAAAAAATAAGAAATCTCTCTGTTCTCACTCTCTCTCTCTCTGACGACCAGGCCCCGCATGTCAGCGACCCAAAACAGAGCGAATGGCGGTGCCGCTGACTCTGGTCGACCAAAACGCACCGATGGCGGACTCCGGCGAGGTGGATAGCACCATCATGACCAACATCACCCCACAAACCTATCCCGACCCTCAAAACAGTAGCAGGCACACCGGTGGAAGCTCCACGCCAGCCATGGCGGCCACGGTGACACAGACACGGCGGCGCACGGTACAACTCTGGCTACAACGCGGTAGAGACTAAAGTGGAGAGAGCATCACGCTCAGGAACTCACCACGAACACGACGGTATGCTCGGTGAAGGCGGAGACGGACTGGAGTGGCCTGGCCACGGTGAGGTCGATGGTGGCGGTGCTTCAGCCAGCTCTGAGGAAGAAAACATCGTGCGGTGGCGCTAGACTGCTAGAGGCGAAGCGAGCAGGCCTAGAAGGAGCGAGCGGGCGAGGTGGAGAAGTTGGCAAACACAATTGGCACAAGGTGCTACGGTGAGGATGAATTTCGCGAGCGCGGCAAGGGCACCGGCGGCGAGCAGTCGAACGGAAAAGAAGAACGACGGTGGCTTAGTCCTTATAACGTGGCTCAGAAGCAAGGAGAAGCCACGCCACGGCCTTCACCGCGCCAGCACGACGCCTAAAGTGGCCACGCGCGCCTGGAAGCAAGCCGAAGGTCACCGGCGATGTAGCAAGAGCGGTGAACACTGTTCAACAAATTTACAGAATTGCCATCTAGTTTGAAACTCAAATTACTCCAAAATTTTTGTAACAACTCAAAAATCTCCAAAAATAAAAGTTATTCAAAATCAAAAGTTCTACAACTTTGCTTTTATAATCACCCCCTAATTCGGTCTACATTTTGAAATGAAAATTTGAATTCGAAAAGGGGACATTTAAGGAATTTCGCCTTTTCAAATTACTTCAAATTTTACTAAACAACTTGGAAAACTCCAAAAACCAACTTTGTACAACTCAACAAGCTCTACAATTTTGCTTTAAGGCTCAACCCCAAAATGTGCTTAGATTTTGAAATGAGTTTTCAGGGTAGGATTTAAATACTGAAAATCAGGGTTTTCTCGAAAATTCAAATCCAAACCAAATTCTGAACTTGATTCAAACAATTCAATTCAACACTCATAACATAAATGTAAACTTGTTTTAGTGAATGCATATCAAAGTTTGTAATATGACCAATGCCTTGCAATGCATATAATGACATGTCCTGTTTTTAATATTAAAACACCCGGGGTGTTACACCCTTCCTCTTTGATGAGGGGGAGACTCCACCGGCGGTGAGGCAACCTTAGGATTAGCATCGAGTTGACCACCATATCAAATCTTCTTCCTTTACACTCTGTTGTAACCCCCAAGATTTTGGGTGCTCTTGAGTATAAGGATCATCAGCTCTTGGACATAGGGACCGAATTGGCACGAACTAGGATAAATCGTTGTGTCTTCTCTATGTGATTCTTGTGTTCCTGAGTCCACCCGAGCCACCGAAGACCTCGTATTCTGACACTGACTCAAACAACATGCTTGCCACGGTTTTGACCCCGCGACACAACTCAAGTCGCTTGAGTCCAACTCGGGCATGACCAACTTTTTCAAGTCGGGTTCTAGGCCTTCAGACAACTATGGTCCAAGCCTAGTTTGACTATCACACGGGTTTAAGAATACCACCTCTATTTACTAGGTGGTGGTCTCAAGATTTGTGCCATCTACTCCCATCTCATAGGAGGAGGACGAGGAAGAAGTCCCTCGAATAGGCACTCAACGAGGCCCAGTCCTTACTACCACATCAGAAGAGAAGATCATGCATTGGCCAGGTGTCTGGCTACTCAGGAACTCTTTTGATTCTTCCCACATAGTCGCCATGATGAGCTATTGCCATATCAAGCTAGAACCACCCACTCCGACATAGCAGAATGAAAGCAATGACCATCGAGCCTTGCACCACCAATAGCATGGGTAGCTTTGATCATAGCCGAGTGGTCTTTGCCCTCACAGACATTGCCAAAGATGATAAGGAAGAAGCCAACATCTCTAGCGAAAAAGAACAACGTAGTTAGAGAGACAGAAGCCCAAAGGGCTAGTTAGCAGCACAATAATAGGCAACGTGCGCAATGATGCCTTTGTGCCCAACATCACTGCAAGGCTCGTGAGTGACACGATGACAAACAATAGTGCCGTAATGAGGACAGAGACTTGGACATCCACCGTCGTTGGCTTGAAGTTCTAGGCAGCTCCACTATGCGCAACATCGAATCTGACTTCTAGGAAGTCGCTGGGCACAAGGTCTACAACACCCCTGAAGCTAATATCATGTTCAAAGCGGGTGCACTACATCATGAAGAAAACCTTACCCTCAAGCTCGAGCATAACAAAGTCATGCTGGAGACTATAGTGGTGATGCTTTGCAGACGACAAACAATAGTATCACATGTGGCATCTATTTGGACACAGCATGCTTCCAGCAGAGGACACACAATAGAAGACCAATGAACGACAACTAGAATAGGGGAGGCATAGGCCACCCTCAAGGCGGTCAACATCAAGGCGATCTACGTGACGTCCTAAATAGCTCTGATCTTTGCGAATGACTAAATGCCAAGCACTAGGATCCCAACTACATAAAGTCCTCCTACAGGGATGACGAACCAGTGGATGGATTCCCCTACTTCTCAAGCAAACTAAACGCTCTCGCTTACCCGCAAAAGCTCAAGCCCGTCAACATTGACAAGTAGGACGGTAAGAAGGACCCAAGCCAACTAATTCGATGCTACTCGGCCACCATCGGCCTCATAGGAGGAAATGATGACATTAAGGCTATCTATTTCCCGATGGTACTCGAAGCTACTCCATTGACTTTATGAAAGGTCCTAAATGGATAGAGGGAGAAGATAGCATAATAAAAATTCTTCAAGACAACTAGAGCAACTTGTTAGACAATAAGATGGCGATAAATGTGTTTTGCTCTAGCTCTACAAAATGTTGCAAGCCACCTACCGAATGCTAGTGAAGTATGATATCTATTTCAATCAATGAACTATGCCACTACTTCTAGTGTAGTGAGGTAGCTAGCACAAGGATTACAACTAATTACTTCTAGCTACTCAACTAAATGCTACTCTACTCAACTAGCAAGAACTAGCTAATTCTATCACTACACAAGTAAAACAAGAAAGTAATTGCAAGAGTGATAGAGATTACACCGAGCCAACAAGAGATAAATTAATCACAAGAATACCAATGAGACAATGATTTATCCCGGGGTTCACTTGCTTGACGGCAAGCTAGTCCTCGTTGTGTCGGACGTTCACTTAGCGGTTCATGCGCTAATAGGCATACACAAGCCTAGCCCTACACAAGGGCGCCATAAGAACCTACACAAATGAGGGCACTCAACAACACGAGAAATTTATTAGAGTTGCCTTTGGCGCTCCGCTAGGGAAGGCACAACACCCCCACAATCAACCGATTGAAGCCATAAACAATCACCACTTCTGCTCAATGATCCTCCAATCTTTGGGCCATCTAGGTATCAGCAAACACTAGGAGTAACAAGAGAACGACCAGCCCAATGCGCTCAACTAGTGCCACAGGATGCAACAACTCAATGCAATGCACTAGTGGCTCACCAATCTCACTCAAATGATGAAAACAAGTATGCAAGTGAGTGGATTGTGTTTCTTTAGCTCTCGGGTTAGCACAAGTGTATGGGGTTCCAAGAGAGTGGCCATGGCCGGCCACACCCTCTATTTATAGCCACACAAGCAAATAGAGCCATTGGACCCTTGGAGCTGATTTCTGCATGGTCACCGGACAACACTATGTCACACCGAACAAGGGGTGGTGGTGCCCCAACGGTCAAATTACAATGGCTAGTTTGAATTAGCCATTGGGAGATCTGGCATTCGACAATAGGGGGCGGTGCACCGCCATGGGCATAGTGGTGCCCCAGTGGTGACCAATCCCATTTTTGTCCCTCTCTAGATAATTAGGGCGGTGCCACCAGACAACACATGTCGACGACCAATTTTTCTAAGCCCCAAAATCATTAGTCTCTAGAAAATTAGGGTCGTGACCAAGGCGGTGGCACCGGACATAGTGGGATGGCACACCACCCCTAGGGTAGTGGTACACACCAGACAAGGCGGTGCCCCCTGTGACTTGGCTACACGTTGGCTGCGAGTTTGATTTCTTTTCTGACCCACGGTCAACCCAAACAAACTCTTTGCAAGCGATGCTAACTCTCAAAATATTTTCCCAAACATGTTTAGAGCCAAGTTAACATATTTCCAAAAACATTTTTCATAAATATTTTTGCTTGCTCATCAATGTGCACTAGGCCTAAATTCAATGCATTGTATTCCAACACCTAGTTGCACTAAATGACCGAATTGTCCGATAAGAGCTCCACTCTTAATAGTACGGTCATCTATCTTATGCCCGATCATGCACTTTGTTGTGTCTGGACCGGCAAAACAAAATCTCTATTTGATACATTTGCCTTGATCTCCATAGGGTTTTGTTTTTCTCTTTCTTCTTTTTAAGTTGGAGCACTTATCATTATCGCATGTGGCCATCTCAACACTAGAGTGCCATCTTGCTCCATCACCACTACACCACAACCCAAAAATAACATCGGAGGTGGGTCACTAAAAATACCAAAATATCGATGGACGGTCGGTCGCTAAAAATCTGTAACAGATAGTGGTCATTATTTTTGGTTTCTCCAATCAAACGTTGGTCGCTATTTTTATTTTACTTCATCATTGGAGGATGGGTCGCTAAAGCCGATATTTTGATCAACCATCCGTCACTATATATATATTGGGCTTGCACGCGGTTTGCTGGCCCATTTTGCGCCTAAAGAGCCCACCGGTCAGATCAAACCCTATAAAACTTTGCCAACCCTAGAAGACACATTTCTCTCTCTTCTCTCTCCTGCTGATCGGCTGAGAGCCCCGGCGGCGTCTCAGCCCCCTACGGTCGGCGGCGTCTTGGCCCTCCCCTCCAGTGGCGCCACTTCCCTTGGCCTTGTCGATCCGGCGACGCTCCCTCCCCATCTAGTCTGTGGATCTAGCGCTCCACTCCCATTTTTTCTCTCATTTCTCTCTCTTCTCATTTCAGATCCAGATCGACCGGAGCTTCCCAGGCGAATCAGGGAAGAGGCGGCGGTGGCCCCCTTCCCTCCCGTGACGGCACCCCTTCTGCTGACCCGCGCTCGGTGGTGGTGGCGGCGGGCCCCTCCCCTCCCACCTGGTGGCCATGTTGACAGCCAGCGGCGACGGATCAGTCCCTTTGGCGGCGGCGCCCCCTTGCCCCCTCCCCCGGCGTGGCGAGCGCGGGGCTTGGTGGATCCTGACCCCTCACTGATGGCGACGGGGCCCCTTCACCTAGCAGATCCGACGTTGGCGCCTACGAGATCTAGTGCCCTCGGTCTCCAACATGTGATGGTGCACTGATGCAGTGGTGAATCCACCTGCGGAGGTCAACTGCTGGCATGCAGATCCAGACATCGTCGGCAGCCGCAGTGGTTAGACGTCTTCAGCAGCAAGATTCGCATCTACGAAGCTACTAGCCAACAAGGCAGTGGTCAAATCTACGAACAAGAGCATGTCGGGTGCTCCGCCTCTCGTGCTCCTTCACCCAGGTACGGATGTTCTTGTTGATTCCATTGTCTTTTTCTTGAATGATGCTTTTAGTTGGATTACTACTAGCTGTGTTCCGATTATAAGACAATTACTTAGAAAGGAGCTGTATAAGAAAATTACTACTATTAGTGAAATGAACTCAATAGAAGTAATTTCAAAGTGTTTCTCTTTCTGTCATACATACATATAAAAAATACTCTGTTGTAGCAGGACCAGCCTGTAAGACAATTACTTTTCTAGAGCTAATTTCCTCCCAACTGATTACCACACACGCACAGCTATGCAGAGTCTCTGCTATTATGGGTAGCTAAGATGAAGTCACATTTCAGTTCCTGGTACTAACTTACTTTTCTAGACTGTATTTGTAGTATTGTGTGTCAAGTCTGTCTGTTGGTGCAGCCAGTAGATCATTTGTTCTGTCACTATTTATAGTAGTTTGCAACCCAGTTAGTACCATCTTAGCAACCCAATTAGCTTCTTTTTCAGTCTTGCTAATTTTCCAATTTTACACATTTATTTTATGGCTGATGTAGCTTCCAAATCATTAACACTAGTTATGTCTGTTTTTAATCATTTTAGTTAGCCTTCCACCAGTAGGAGATGTCGGCTTCATCTGCACTCCAGCAACAGTGGCATGCCGCTAGCACGAAAAAGGTATGCTGGAGAATGCTCTACACTTGTTTGGACTTATCACTGTCCACCAGTCATAAATTTGGCATTGATTTTATGATTTATCTATCTTGATCTATGTATGCACTTATTGATATTTACAGATTTAAGATTTCTGACTATTAATCATTGTGCTATGCTTTTGACAATTGCATGTGTGAGCACCTGATACTCATATGCTCTTGAATGTTGAATACCGAAGCTGATCATTGTTGTCCATATGCTCGTGTATTCTAAAAAATTCGTATCCTATTATGCATGCCACTATGCTTCCTGCAAGACCATTTGTATACTGCTCATATGCTCATCTTTAAATATGTACATCGCTATCTTGTCACTTTGATACACATTTCTTGATTAGAATTTCCCAGAACCTGGGAACTGACTGCACATTGTATCGTATCTGATTATGCTTGGTTGCTGTTCAAGTTCTTAAATTAATTATCTAGCACATAGGTAATTTAATACAGCCTATAGCTCTTTGGGATGCAAGCATCAAATGCATTAGCTAAGTGCAAGAGGCCTCAACATCTGCAGGGACGGTGTGCTGCTTCAAGATGCATTCTGAGATCACTCAGTGAGGACCCAAAGTAGTTCCTTTGGTGCCGGCTATGCTGTAAGGTGCAGGCACACAATAGCAGGGCACCCAGGCACTGGTAGACTGCAGTAGTATGTACGCAAAGCTTGTTTTTATTTTTATTTTTATTTTTATTTTCAGTTCAACACAAAGCTTGTTTTAAACTTCAGTAATCAGTTTGCAATAAGATCCGTGGATTTCTTCTTACTAATGGTTACTATCATTTGAGATCGATCGTCATCAAATTTCTTGTGTTATTTTGGTGGGCGATTGCTATCAGTCTTTGACAATTTTTGGATGCTGCTACTCCTTAGCTGTACAATTTTTGGAGGCAAATTGCTATCTTCTAGTTTATTCCAATGTACAACTATGTACATTGGAACTTGTACTTTATTAGACTACTGATTCTATCATTTTTTTAGGAACTTTTGGATGCTGCTACCAGCTTGTGAACAGCAAGCCGACCATAGTACTAATGGATGTGCAACCTACCGATTCATTGGTCATGACCTAATGGCTGTATGGTTGTGGATTTTGAGCTTTTGCCCAATGTTTGTTGGTTTTCATGGACATGTGCTTTGCTAAACTTTTGATAATCAGCTAGGATTAGCCATTCTTTTGATCATTAGATACTTCAAACAAGGACTAGTTTGATGTTAAGTGACATTACATATATAATGTACTTGTTCGATACATGAATCATTGTAATGAGATCACTTTTGAATGTCATCATTTTTGTGTACGTGAATCAATGTATGGCTAATGTTTGATCATTAGCTATAGTTGGAGTGTTGGTCGCTAAAAGTTATTATAGCATTGGATCGTCAGTTGCGAAAAGTTCTAACATGTTCTCGGTTGCTAAAGTTGGACCGTTGAACTGTTCGTTGCTAAAGATGATGTCTGTCGCTGTACACATAACGACGGCTTCATTAGCGGCTACAGGGGTTTGTCGTCATAACCTTTAGCAACTGATTATCTATTGTTGTACACCCCTTTCAGCAACTCTAAATCAGTCGTTGTTTAAAGATTGTGGTGTAGTGCACTTGGGGTGTACCAATCTATTTCGCATATCACTTAGATAAAAGGTTAGTACACTAAGGTTTTATCAGTTATCTAAAATCAAACTAGGGCTTTCAATCTCTCTATTTTTGGTAATCGATGACAACCTTTACAAAGATATGAATTATAATCATTTTTGGATTCATGTTGCTTGCCCAAGAAATTTTACCATGTGCAAATGAATTTGACAAGTTTCATAAATCTGAATTGGTAGCATTAGCTCCCCCTACATATGTGTTACGAGTTTGGACCTAAAAGCTTGTATATATGCATGAATATGAATTGTGAGAGAGTAATGGCTACCAAATGATGCTATGGTGTAAAGAATGGACTTTTTATTGGTGGCCCTTAACGACACTATTCGACCGCCAATTATATCCAAAACAGGAGAAATAAACAAACTTTTGACATATATGTATTTATTATTGACATAGTTCCACTTGTATTGGAAAAAACATGTTTTGCAGGACATACATTTGAATACCAGTGGAAAACAAGACAAAAGGCGCAATTTAGAAAGCGTAATGTAGAAATGCGTAATGGAATAAAAAGAGAAATCCCACCTACGTAACTTACCTGGGCCGAGCATCGACGTAGGAGGAGCCCAGGCCCAGCCACCAACCCACCTAGCAAAGGTGGTGGCTAGGCGAGCCAGCCAAGGTGCGGCTGCACCCTGAGTGCACGCGCACCCTAGGTGGCGTGCCCCGGGACCCATCCTCCACAGGCGGTTGCATGGTGGCATGCTGAGGTGGTATAGGGTAGTTTCCTAATTTACTAGGGCCAAACCGACCTCCAGCTTGTATAAGAAGTGGGGTGGAGCTCTCTCTCTACACACACCTCATTTGGAGCCTCTATCTCACTACCGCCTCTTGTATTTTTACACTTTTTAGTTCTATTTGTGAGCTAGCAAAGCTATCAAGGAGAGCTTGGCTCCTTGGAAGAAGAGAGAAATCTTGGTATGAATAGTATGAAGAGTTCTTTCAAAGTCTTGCTCTCATATCTTCAATATAGTTGTGCTATTGAAATAGAATATAGTTTAATATTATAATCATGACATTTGAACTAGCATATAGTTTCTATGCTATGAGCTTAACATGTAGAGCTTTATGCTTAAACATTTATATAACTTTTATGATTAGAAGTAGAGCTAAGTTGAGGTGGCGGTTCGTCGTTCCTTCGGGTTTGCCCATGTCCTATGCTTGTCGATCCGTAGGGTCAGAGTCCCAAGAGGATATGGGTAGTTTCTTTGTACACAGACGTGGTGCCCGGGTGCACGGGAACATTCGGATATGACGGTACTCCACGTTTTGAGGTGTAGGCGGCAGGTGGTGATAGCCCTGTCCGTCCCTTGTAATCCTCCATATTCGGGTACCGTGTAGGAATCTTAAAGTCTCTCGCGCTTGCTGGCAGACCAGTGCTCGGGAGATCTCCCCGTCCATCTTACACTTAGTTCTAGCTCTAACCATGTAATTTGTATGATCATCAACTGTTCTTTGCACGGCTATATTAGACCAAGCCTGCTCCACTTAGGAAGATTTTTTCATTCTTTGCTTTCCTTTTGTCCTTGAGGCTGGCTCAGATGTGTGTCCATTATCCTTAAAATACTGTTTTTACCCCTGTTATAAACTTTGGATCACTATGCAAGTATATATTTCTTGTTCATATCCATGCAAGACTCTTTACACCTTGCCTTCCTTTAGGAAAATATAAATAACAATAGCCTAAATACTTCCAGGTGAAATGCTACAACGATAGATCCGTGCGCTTACGGATATTGTTTCTGTAACCGTTAAGAACTATTGTGTTGATATTTCTTGGCAGCGTCACTAAGGTTTGCTGAATCTTAGTGATGGTGCTAAGAAATACCAACAGGCATTTCGAGTGCCATGCTAGGGATGGATTTATCTCCAACCTTTGTAGTGACGCTAAGAAATGCCAACAAGCATTTCTGGTGCCGTTGCCGGGGAAGGCATAGGTTAAAGAATCTAGTAGGACATGATTGTGATCACATGCATGTAATGGTAGCCATAGTTTATGCAGGCTAACTCTGCTTGTTTTCTTTCTATTGTGGATGAAAACAGGATAGTGTATGACCGGTTACAACTTGCCGAACAACTACACCGATAATCCGGAGGTACTCCTAAGGAAGAGCCGGTCTCGTACCGCTTCTTCTGCTACTCCATCGGTAGTTGAACCAGTCACCCCTGAACCATTCGCTACTACTACTACTACGACCAAGTCACTCTAGCTATTGCCAACGTGCCCATTGGGCCCGCTGTCAACATGGGCACTGGAAACTTTGAGCTCCGGACTGGCCTCATAACAATGGTGTAGGCGAACCAATTCTGTGGATTGCCTAGTGAGGACGCAAGTGCACACTTGCAATACTTCCTTGAGCTGTGTGACACCATCGTCAGAAAAGATGTCGCACCAGCAAGCATGAGGCTCCGTCTGTTTCCCTTCTCCCTCGCGGAAGGCAAAACAGTGGTTGTATAAGGAAAAGGATGCTGTCAACACGTGGAACAAATGTTCCGTGGTGTTCCTCATGAAGTTTTTCCCCATGGTCAAAACCAATGCCCTGAGGGGGAAAATTTCAAACTTCTAGCAGACTTCAATGGAATCTATCCCCGAGGCGTGGGAGAGGCTACAGGATTACATCCAAGCTTGCCCGCACCATGGGATGGAGAACTGGCTCATGCTCCAAAACTTCTACGAGGGGCTGATGCCCATGTCAAAGGGGCACGTAGATGTCGCTGCTAGAGGAGCGTTTCTTTCCCTCACCATCGATGGAGCCACGGCTCTCATCGAAAACAAGGTGGCAAATCAAAGCTAGGGGAAGAAAGAAATCAACAAAAAGGCATGCATACCGTGAAAGAGGTGGATATGCTTGCCGCAAAAATGGATCTACTATTGAAAAGACTGGATGAATGTGCCGCTAACAAAGAAGCCATGAAGAGCACCGTCTAGGCCATAGACTCACATATGACAAGTGAGGTCTGTGGAGAGGTCGGACACTCGAGGAATGACTGCGGGTTCTGACAAAATAACAATGGGTGGAATAACCAATCCCGCCCCCAAGGAGGTAACAATAATTACAATTCAAATTTCAATTCAAATCAACCCTCCTTGAAGGACCTAGTTCTAGGACAAGCTAAAATCAATGAAAATATCACTAAAAGCTAATGTTTAATGATAAAATGATTGAAAATATAAATTCTAAAATTGAAAGTTTATCCTCCTCCGTAAAAAATCAATTGAGCTTTAATAAAATGATCGAAACTCAAATTGCTCAAATAGTTGTCGCTATTCCTGCCAACCATTCGGGGAAAATCCTAGGGCAACCCTAGAATTCCCCTGAGTTTGTTCATGCACCTATAGAGCAATAAAGGAGGAGAAGTTTTGCCGAGGGACTATAAATGTCGAGCACTTGCCGAAGGTAAATCGATAGTTATCTTTGAAAAAATCAAAAGTTCAAAAATTTCAATTTTCAAAATTCAAAATTTAAAATTTTTACTTCAAAATAAACTTTTTAGGAAAATAAAATAAAAATCATTTTCGGATAGTATAGATTTTTCTGTTATCATTTCTCATTTTTAAAATATTTATGAAAATTTAAGAATACAACAAAAGTTTTGTGGAAAGTCAATTTTGTGAGAGGGATTTTGAATCTGAGGCAAGCACCAACGGCTACATCTTCAAAATGGGTGTTGGGAGCCAACAGCCAAAGGGGGGCTGAGCGGGCCCACCTCTGGTGCGGGCGCAATAGGGGTGCAGTCGCACCCCGACTGCCTCCGCTGGTGCTGCTACTGCTCCAACGGCTCCTAGCCATTGCTCCCTCCCCCTCTTGGCCGGTGCTTCGCACTATAAGTAGGAGAGCTCAGGTGTGAGCCCTCACACTCCACTCTCCATTTTTTCACTCCCTCTCACTCTCTTTGCTTCACCACTTGCAAAATATTTTTCCACAAAGCTTGAGAGCAAGGAAACTCTATAGAAAAAATCCTAGCTCAGCGCCACCAAGTCAAGCTCGCGGGTCACTCGATTTATGTAACCTCGCTTTCGAGCCTGTTTGTTGTTTTTTCCATGGGAAGGTTCGGGAAAAGCATAGCCGGTGCCGTGCTGCGAGTATTAATGCCATTTTTGGAGATGACTCCATAACACTTGAAAGATGGAATCCTTAGCGACTGCTACTTATTAGAATGACTTGAGAAAAGCTTCGTAGTGAACCCTGCCTACCTTTCTTGGAAGTGGGTCAAGAGGCTAATCACCTCAGGCGAAAGGTCAAATCATGGCTCATGGTGAAAGTGTACAACCTCTACAGAGTGTAAAACTATTATAACAGCCATGCTCATGGTCACGGGCGGCCTAGACTTCTTATGGAATTATTGGATATTATTGTTTTGTTATGATAATCATGCTTATCATTAATGTTATAATGCCATTGCCTTAATCATGTGGTTAAATTGGGTTTTGAGTACAACATGGCAACTAAAGCTTAATGCTAAAAAGTGACAAGTTGCTTACCATAGTTCAACAGTGTCTAGCCTTTGAGCCATCATTCGTCCATGTTATATTTGCTGAGTACGACATGTGCTCACCCTTGCTATTTCCCCCACACCCCAAACACTAGTAAAAGTTATTCCAAAGATTGATGAAGGCATAGAGTTCTCAGGAGACTATTAGAAGTGCGTACGGACCCCCAATCAGCTGTCCCTATGAAGAATGGAGCCTGAAGATTAGTTACCATTCCGTGATACTTTGATCTAAGTGTTAATATAGATATGTATATGTTATTTAATAGCATTGTTTCTGATACTATTCATTCTGTTGTTGTATGTGTAGACTTCCTGAGCACACATATAGCAAGCTTGGTTTTCTTTAGAAAACTAGGCACTACAGATTGGTATCAAAGCGATGTTGACTATAGGACGTATGCCAAGTTAGCACTGGTTGCCTTCTAAACATGATTTTGCTACAAAACTACTTGTTCATCTTGTTGACTTATTGAATTGATTATTTCTCATCCTTTTCCTATTGTCTGCTCTCCTTGATAGGTTCCTGTCGATGTCTGTCCATGAAGGGTCGTACTCTGATCTGAATGTGTACAGATGGCGTCGGTTGGGTGGCAAGATGTGCGAATAACTCATCCTGCATACTAGCCAGTTGGCTACCTCCTACAGCAGCTATGCTCTGAAGGTTAGTCGGCCAACAAATGTTCATAGTCGGACAGTCTACCCAAGGTTCTAGGCTAGGACACACTTCACTTCTGTTATCTACCCAGATGCACTACTCTTCTCCTCTTGGATCCAGGGGCATCGGGTACGAAAAGTACCTACTAAGAAGCACTTAGAGTATGTGTTTACACCAAAATTTGGAAGAAGAGTCGTAGGGACTTGAAAGCTCCCAAGATCATGTCATCAAGGAATCAATTGCGTGCAGATCGGAACCAGCTGGTTCAGATGCAAAAAACTAGAATCAGCTTTCTTCAGATAGCGCTAGCAGATAACGACAAATGCTACGTTCGGCGCCAGGACGAAACATGTTGGACTCTACGAAAAGGGAAAGATTAGAGTCCAAGTTATCTTAAATTAGGAATGTTTTCTCTAGGGTCAAAAATTGTGATGAGTCGTGCTTAGACAGGAGTCATGCACAGGTCCCAGGTATAAATATCAAGCCCCGATTATTGTAAAAAACAACAATCAATCTAATATACAAGTTATTTACTTTTTTGGCTCCGGCCACCCCTTAGGAGTAGGAGTAGAGTAGATCTCGATGAGTTCTTCAGCAAGTACGGTTGCATCAATCCGGTCGACCTCCACAGCTTGTTGTAAGTACCATCATGGCTTATACCTCTGTTCGTACGGCTGCATCGATCCGATCGACCTCCACTGCAACTCTGGTATAAGTTAGTTATTGATTCTTGTCTAGTTCAAGTATGGCTGCATCGATCCGGTTGACCCCCACTGCATGAACAAGATCAAGGTCAAGTTATCGGCTCTACCTTAGAATGGCAGTCTTTGGTAGATTCATTAAGTTACCGATATTGCTTATTGCTTTCATTATTTATCTAAATTACAGCAATATCACTCCGCCCGATTGAGATTGATCTAGATCGGTCTTATATCTTGTTTAGCCCATCGTTTGTTAATCTAAAACTAATCTAATCTATATCTTAAACGATGAGTTATGTTTTATCGGCTATTTTACGTCAATCTTGATCGTGCATAGCATGTGGTTAAAGCATGTTGCGTTTTGAGTAGATTTATTGGCTAGCGACAACCGTTCCATGGCCCGTTACCACGGCTTGTGTGATTCTGCCTCACACCCCACTGTTAGCACCGTGGAGTGGGGATCGTTATTTGATAGATCTATTCCTGATAAGGCATGACTTTAACTGTGCGCTATGCCTGAATCGGATATTTTAGCCGATATCGAGTGCTTTCACGAACAGTTCGCATCACGAGACTATTAAAGTAAAGATAGGTTGAAAGATATGTTAGCCCCACGATCTTATTATTGTATTACGACCTGCATGATTCTGCCTCATGCCCCACTAGTCATAGCGATAGATGAGATCTAACATGTTCATTAGATTTATCTTTATTAAACGGTTAAGTGATGTTGAATTGTTTCTTTATATAAAAAGGGGTTTGGTTACTTGTAATCATTGGCTTAGCATAAACCAATTATTGTTGACATCTTATTGCCATTGATTAATATTTATTCAAATAACGACATTTACCCTGAATGATAACCGATTCTTCTTATACAACCCAATGAGCTTTAATCGATTTATTCTCATGAATATGCTGGAATCGGCTGTTTAGTCGATCTCCTTTCATATCGGCTCTCAGAGCCACACATTCAGGACTGTCTGGCAACACTGGCAAGTTCCGCCCTTAATTACTGATGAACTTTCTCTCCTTGTCAATTACAGGGTCAAATTAACTGGCACGTCTCGGGAGGAGTGCGTAGGATCGACCACCCCTGCGCTGAAGCTAGGCAGATCTACAGCTCCATCGAGCAGACCCTTCTGTCTTGCTATGTGTGTCCTCGGCATGGGACAAAAATTCTATGTCGACACACGTTTCTGGCACGCCCGGTGGGACCCCACAATCGTTATGGCGGTTCACAACAACAACGACATCCTTATGCTGTATTATGAAGATCTACCTGATGGGGATAAGGGTATCATCAGCAAAGCTATAAAAGAATTTCAGAACAAATGTTTGTTGTCATACACCAAAACACGTGACAACACAATTGTTCATAAATTTCCACTACCAAGAGTTCTGTTACACGGGCAGACAGACACAACTGAAGCCGAAGACAGGCGTTTCTTTAAGGAAGTTGTAGACAAATCTATTCGTGATGCCATATCAAGCCATAACGAAGTTTTCATGGACATATTCCACAATGCCATGAGGGAGGCGAATCATGGGTTTCCAGTTGGTCACGGTGGGCCGACTTATTATAACATTCCAGATCCATTGACCCAAGGGACCAATCAAGTCGGTACCAGCCATTAAGAAGTAGCACCAGCTGGTAGTGGTGTTGTCCAGAGAGTTTAGGGTTCATCTGAACAAACTCAAGGAACTACTACAAATCAGACACAGTACAATCCTAGACCATCAGTACAACATGTGTAATAGTCGACGGGGCAAAGTCAGAACCAGGTGATTAATTTTGGCACATCAGGCCACATACTGTCGTCGGCTCAGAAAATAGCACCATCAATTCAAAGGATACATAGAGATATAGATCCTTATGTCTACAATCAGAGACTTCAAGCAGCAAGCCAATAAAGGGCCCAGCCGATTGAGATTCCACAAGGGTATCACTATGGCACAAATTATAATACCCTCCACATGATGCCAAATCTAGGATATCAAGGCACGCGGGATTTCAATTCGTAGATGGGTCAACAGGTGCAGAGGAATCCAAATCCGCAAGCTGATGAATTATTGCTGAGGGTGACCGAGATGATAAAAAATTAGTTTGGTCTAAAGCCAAAAGGACTGGCCTTTTCATACAAACGCCCATATCCAGAATGGTATGATTTAGTCGCTCTTCCCACAAATTATAGGCTCCCAGAATTCGCTAAGTTCACTAGCCAAGACAGTACAAGCACGATAGAACATATCAGTCGGTATCTTACACAATTGGGCGAAGCGTTAGTTGAGGATGCCCATCAAGTTCGTTTCTTCTCTCTGTCCTTATCAGGGCTAGCCTTCACTTGATTTTCATCATTGCTAGTCAATTCCATTGCCAATTGGGCTAACCGGGAGAAGAAGTTTCATACATATTTTTACACTAGGATTGGAGAAAAGAAGATTACCGATCTAACAACTATAAGACAGAAGACTAATGAATTAGGCACTGAATTCTTTAGAGGTTCTAAGAAACCAGGAACTTGTGCTTCTCCTTAAACTTGGCCGATGATCAATTAGCTGCTTTAGCTATTCAAGAAATGTTGCTGATGTGGAAAGAAAAACTGCTGGGACAAGAATTTGACAACTTGGGTCAATTGGCTCAATGAGTAGCAACGCTCAATAGCCAATTCTAGAGTATGCGCAGAGATACCCAGTTCCAGAAGAGTACCACAGTAGCCGAAGCTTATGATCCATACTCAGTCGATGATGACTATGAAAATGAAGAAGAAGAGGTTGCTGCGGCTGAATGGAATTGGGGCAAGAAGACAGTGATGGTGCCAAACCCTTGGGGAAGAGGAGTCAAGGAGAGCTATGACTTTGATGTCACCAAATTAGATAAGCTCTTTGATTTCTTGCTTGAGAAAGGGCAGATCAAGTTGCTCGATGGTCATGTCATGTTGCCCCCTGATCAGTTGAAGAATAAGAAGTTCTACAAGTTCTATAATGCTACTTCTTATTCCACTAATGAATGCAGAATCTTCAGGCAGCATATACAGAGAGCTATTCAGCAGGGGAGACTCAAATTTGATACGTCTTGAAAAATGAAAGTTGATGATAATCCTTTCCCAGAAGATCAAAACATGGTTGATGCTGGGCTATTCAAAGGAAAAACTAAGGTCCTAACATCAACCAAATTAAAAGAAGCTAGAACAGTCGATCCCAAGATACAAATATCGGCTGACGAGTACAGAGAGATTAGAAGACGTCGTGCCGAGCAAAAGAGCCGATATGAGTAGGGGAAGACGTCCAAAGCAGAGACGACAAAGCCATAGATCACATCTCGGATTCTATTGAATAAATGACAGCGACAGAAGGAAAAGGATTATCAGCGTTGGTTGAAAGATCAAGCGTACCAGCATCAACTGAAAGAAGAGAGGTATGAAAGGAAACAAGCCAAATTACATTGGAATTGTCCTTTCTTCAGACATTGCTGGAATAAAGGTTTGAAGTTGCCTACCAGACATGACTATCTAGAATGCAGCAATCAATATTGGGAGTATAGGCAGTCTCAAACCAACCGCCAGTCTATCCATGCTCAAGATGCATACCATCATAATAACATGGATCGGCGCTTAAAAAATAAAAGTGTTCATGATCGGCTTGGAAAAAGAGTCGTTGACCAGGACTGGGCTGATTATGAAGAGGAAGGCAATAAAAGAAGATATGTGTGGCAGGAAGGCCAGTGGTGCCTAGGAGGTTTAACAAGAAGCCAGAAGAGAAGGGTGCAACGCCTAAGGAATAAAGAGATGTAATAGGCTCAGGCATCCGGTAAAACTCAAGTGTGGTGTACCAAGCAAATAGCCGATAGGAAGCAACCATCGGCTAATATCCAAATAGCTTTTCTGTTGCCATCGGAATTCAGAGCTCCGGCAAATCAAGAAGTTTATTTGGATTTTGATGAATCAGTGTATGAGGAGATAGTTGCCAAGTTGACGGTTGTACAGCAAGCAATATTTGACAAACTAGTCAAACATCGGCACTTAAAAGTGTTATATATGAAAGGTCTTGTCGATGGGAAGCCGATGAACAAGATGTTGGTGGACGGAGGTGCTTCTGTCAATCTTATGCCTTACACCACTTTTCATAAACTTGGCAAAGGACCAGAAGATCTGATGGAGACTGACATGATGCTTAAGGACTTCGGGGGCAATACATCGAGCTAACAATCGGAAGCAAGACTCTACTCACTACATTCTTTGTCATCGATGGAAAAGGGTCATACAGTTTGCTCCTCGGTCATGATTTGATTCATGCGAACTATTGTATACCATCGACCATGCATCAGTGTTTGATTCAATGGCATGGAGATGATGTCGAACTGGTTTGTGCTGATGAGTCCGTGAGCATCGCAATAGCCGATCCAGTCTTTTGGGAACTAGGAGATTTCAAGTGTTTTTCTGGCAAATCATGGGAAGGAGGCTTCATTAAAATCAGCAATGAAAGCCAACAACCAATGCAAGCGATCGGCTCTGAGAGTTTGTTTTAGTAGAAACAATCATGGCTTCACATCGGCCATTAGATTAAAGGAAAAATAAGCGTTGAGTCTTGGAGATAGGTTTAGGCCGACGTATGTGAATGCTGAATCAGAGTATCAGCATGATTCAGAGTTAGTGGATTCCTTGAAGAAGTTCAGTTTCGCCTAATAGGATGCTTGACCTAGGTTGATTAATCGTTCGACTTTTGATATGAAAAGCTCTGTGGCACGTTATCCTGACACCCGGTCAACATTCGATAGTCGATTTGTTCTCGGCTCTAATAGCTGGTACCAGAAAGGTATCACCTCTAGTTCAAAAAAGTGAAAATTTTCAAAGACAATAAAAGCTGATACAATATGTATCACCTATAGAGCAAAAGCAAAAAAAAAAACAATCATACACAGGGGCATTGCACTGAGGCACATTCATGAAAGAACAGGAGTCTTTGTTCATCAGATTACCCTAAGTACAAACTAATCAAAGACCTTGTTCACCACGTCCTGAGCAGATGTGATGTCTACTATGGCCGCCGCTGCCATGGTGAATTCTTCGAGTAGGTCCTCATGCTCCTCAGGGTCATCGCCCATTGGGAAACCAGTCTCTATGGCGTGGAGCTCGTACCCAGTTTGGACTTGTGCCGCAGTCAGCACCACCACCGCACCATGACGAACATTGTGGAGGGCAATCTCTTGAACACGGGTCGTGTGGGGGGTACGACCCCGGATACCCATGGTAGGTCACATGGGCTATGCCTCTAGGGGCGGCCCAGCCCGCAAGAAGGAGCCTTGCGGGGCACGATTCTGTTCGGTGACCCCCGCAAGGCACGGAGAGGATATCCTAAAGATGTTACGAGATCTGATAGGATATACACGATCCCATGTTTCTTGTAATCTGTTATTACTTTCCGATTATCTCTCAGATCTAACCGACTTGTAACCTTGCCCCCCGGACCATATAAGGCGGGCAGGGACCCCCTACAAATTGACGGCAAACCATACGATAGCTAATGCAAATCAACAGACCACAGGAGTAAGGTATTACGTCGTACCGACGGCCTGAACCTGTATAACTCGTGTGTCTCTGTTGCCTTCTTGTTCTTGATTACATGCTCCTCTACCAATCAATCTACCATCGCGGGGTGCTCCTCGGTGGACTGCCGACGATATTCCGTCGACAGTTGGCGCGCCAGGTAGGGGTGTGCGTGCTATTTCCTTGTCGAACAAGATGGTTTTTTCCGCAGGCTCTTCGCCCCTCCCGCAGCCCGGCTAGATCTTCATGGTCGGATCCATCATGTGGGTCATCAACGCCGACGGAGTTGGAGAGCTTCTCGAGCCGGTGCGGATCTGCTCTGCACCGACCACCCTCGCACCCGCAACTGCAAATCCAATCTTGGAACCACTTTCGAGGTCGGCTCCATCAGCTACCCACCGCTCGCTTCCCTGCTACCAGAGGAGGCATGTCAACAACGATGATCTGATCGAATCTATCGATCAGGTCGGCCTAAAACTCGCCGATTGCCTCTCCATTGCTGAGTCGGCTCTGGACACCCTTGTTCAGCACCGAGCACCCTCCGATCCCGATCTGTCAACGATCAATGCTCGGCAGACTCTAGGGCCCGCCGCCCTGCCCTTCGAGCTTGCCAACACCGCAACTACATATCAGGACGCCCTGAGGGGCAAATTCGCCGACCAGCTCGCCGACCAATTTCCACCAACCATCAACATGCTGCACGCTGGCCGGGATCTCGGAGCATCCCTCCAAACTATCCTCGAGGAAAATCCGGACTCCGAATCTCAAGGATCCACCGAGCCCCTCGCCGAGACTTTCACCAAGCAACCTCCTCCCCTGCTTTTCTGGGGTGGCGCGATTTTCAACGTCAGTATCGATAGCCCCCCCGAAACGGCGAAACAGACGAGGAACGCACCGCCCATGAAAACAGGAACGCCAACCGCGCGCAACGGCGTGATAACGAACGCGCCATCGCGATGGCCGAGGCCGCTCGAGATAACCAGATCGATTCACAAGGAAGGCCCCTTCATCGCAACCTCAACGAAGAATTCCTCCGCGTTGACGGCCATGACGTTTTCAAGACTCCGAGCGCTAATTTGGCCGTGGCCGCCAATGAACTCGCTCACCTCCCACAGACGCCAGAGCTCGCCAAGGTCGCCGCCATGCTTAAAGCAGCACACTGTTAGGTTAACGAGATCCGAGAAGTTCAGAGACCTTCGTGCTCCACAAGCGCGATCCGCCGATCAGTTGATCTTAGATCCAATCGCTGCCCCAGTCAAAGTCGCTTCGCCGACCAGTCACCACCTCCCCAGTGGGGAGTTGGAGGCCACCGCACCGAGCATCATCGCCAGCACGACCAAGAGGTCGAACAGGACGCCCGAGTGCACCTCAGCAATCTTCGGGACGCACGACGGCGTATCGACCAACGACATTTCGGGCGCCATGAAGATGAAGTACGACGTCGCTAGGAGTACGAGCAAGAATACGGCAACCCGGACGCAGCTCTGGAGCCGATCGTCGCCGGCAACACTGCCGATGTTGGTCCTGACAGCCCGGAAGGGCCCCCTGCATTCACCAGGGCACTCCGAACGCTCCAGTGGCCCCGTGGTTTCAAAATCACTGGTGTCGAGCCCTATGAAGGAAGGATGAACCCAACTCAGTGGCTGCAGGCTTACGCCACCGCCGTCCGAGCCGCCGGGGGGGACACCAACGTCATGGCAAACTATCTCCCTGTCATGCTCACGCCAGCCGCCATGAGTTGGTTCACAAGCCTCGCCCCGGACTCCATCGGCTCTTGGGAAGATCTGAAGAGAATCTTCACCGACAACTACATGGCCACATGCAAGCGGCCAGGCACCAAGCACGACCTCAACCGCATCAACCAAAAGCTATCCGAACTACTCCGCAGCTACATCAGACGTTTCTTCGAGATGAGGAATTCTATTCCCAACATCACAGAGGCCGAAGTCATCACCGCCTTCGTCCAAGGACTTCACCACCGAGAACTCCATTCTAAGTTCAATAGAAAGCCACCCACCGGCATCGGCGAGATGATCACAACAGCCAATCAGTACGCCGACGCCGAGGAAGGGGAGGTGCATTTTAACGAAGACACGGGCACTAATCGCCCGTCTCGCCACCATGATGACCGCAACGACGACCGACAGCACAACGTTCACCGCCACGACGACCTTAACAACAACCGACAGTACAACGATCGCCGCTACGATGACCGTAGTTTCCACCGGGACAGCGGACGTGATCGGCCAGATGGATTCAAATCTGGTCAGCATCGCCGCCGCCGACCAGATCACTTCGTCGCCAACGTCAATGAGCCGCGCGCAAAGCGTAACTACGACGAGTAGTACAAAAAGATTCTGGACGGTCCGTGCCCCCTGCACAAGAACGCCAAACACAAGATGAAAGATTGCCTTGGTTTGGCTAAGGAATTCCAGGAGAAAAAGTACAACGACGACAATGGTGGGAACAGAGGACGCCGACCACCAGGGGGTAATAATAACGCCTTCTAGGACCACGACAAGGTGGTCGCCACCATCTTTGGGGGTCCCGCCTCCAACGAAAGCAGAAGGGAACGGAAGCTCGCCGCCCGATGAGTGCTCGCCATAGCTTCAGAAGAAACTACCGCCAACCCCAGCTATCGCCCGTGGTCCAAAATCTCCATCACCTTCAGTAGGGCCGACCAGTGGGCAGACATACCCTACACAGGGTGTTTTCCCCTCGTCCTTGACGCGACTGTTTAGAAGGTGCTCTTCAGGAAAGTCCTCGTCGACGGTGGGAGCGCTTTGAATCTACTCTTCGCCGGGGCCCTAAGGGAGCTCGGACTCAGGACAATAGACCTCACGCCTTCAGACTCCTCCTTTTAGGGTGTGGTGCCCGGCAGGGCATCCAGACCACTTGGGGAAATTACCCTACCAGTACAGTTCGGCACGGCAACCAACTACAGAGTGGAACATATCAACTTTTATGTCGCCGACTTCGACACTGCCTACCACACCATACTAGGGCACTCGGCTCTGACCAAGTTCATGGCCGTTCCACACTATGCATATCTGGTGTTAAAGATGCCTTCGCCTACTGGAGTCCTGTCTCTGTGAGCCAACCTCTCCGTCGCCTACGCCTGCGAGACGGAAAGTCTCGCCCTCGCTGAAGCCACCGACCTCTCCATCCAGATGGCCAGCGTGGTCGCCGAAGCCAAGACCGCATCTGCACATGACATGGAGATCCCAGAGCCTCCCCGGGCCTCCGCCAAGTCCAAGGAAGTCAAGGAGATCGGCCTCGGCCTCGACGACCCTTCCAAGACGGTGAAAATCGAGGCTCACCTTGACCCCAAATAGGAAAGCGCGCTCGTCTCCTTCCTACATGCCAACGCCGATGTGTTTGCTTGGAAACCTGCAGACATGCCGGGGGTACCACGGGAGAAGATCGAGCACTCCTTGAATGTCTCGCCGACCGCTAAGCCGATCAAGCAGAAACTTCGACGATTCACGCCGGACAAAAAGGAGGCAATTAGGGTAG
The DNA here is from genome assembly GCA_904845875.1 of Miscanthus lutarioriparius. Taxonomy (NCBI): domain Eukaryota; kingdom Viridiplantae; phylum Streptophyta; class Magnoliopsida; order Poales; family Poaceae; genus Miscanthus; species Miscanthus lutarioriparius. The sequence goes on from CAJGYO010000015.1 coordinate 30,236,998, forward strand.
AAATAAAACGGCTTTTAGCTGCCGGATTCATAAAAGAAGTGTATCATCCAGATTGGTTAGCTAATCCTGTTCTTGTTAAGAAAAAGAATAAAGAATGGAGAATGTGTGTTGATTATACTGATCTTAACAAACACTGCCCTAAAGACCCCTTCGGCTTGCCGCGGATAGACGAGGTTGTCGACTCCACCGCCGGCTGCGAGTTGCTCTCCTTTCTCGACTGTTACTCAGGCTACCATCAGATCTCCCTCAAGGAGGAAGACCAGGCTAAAACATCGTTCATTACGCCTTTCGGTGCATATTGTTACACCACTATGTCCTTCGGACTAAAGAACGCCGGCGCGACCTACCAGAGGGCTATCCAGACGTGCCTCGACCAACAGATCGGCCGCAACGTCGAAGCCTACATCGACGATGTGGTCGTCAAGACTAGAATCGCCGACAATCTTATCTCCGACCTTGAAGAAACTTTCTCCAACCTAAGCAAATACCGATGGAAGTTGAACCCTTCAAAGTGCATCTTTGGAGTTCCATCCGGTATCCTACTCGGCTACATCGTCAGCGCTCGGGGCATCGAACCAAATCTTGACAAAGTCTCCGCCATCACCAACATGAAATGGCCGACGTGCGTCAAGGATATACAGAAGCTCACAGGCTGCATGGCTGCATTAAGCCGATTTATCTCGCGCCTTAGTGAAAAAGGGCTGCCTTTCTTCAAGCTTCTCAAGGCCTTCGAGCTTTTTTCTTGGTCGGAGGAGGCAGACACAACTTTCGAGCAGCTCAAATTGTTTTTAACAAAACCTCCAATCATGACAGCGCCACGACCAAATGAAACTCTACTGGTTTACATCGCCGCCACTTCTCGAGTTGTCAGTATGGCTATTGTCGTCGAACGCGAGGAAACTGGACACGCCTACAAGGTACAGCGTCCGGTCTATTTCATCAGCGAGGTACTTAATGAGCCCAAAACTCGCTATCCTCAGGTGCAAAAGCTGTTATATGCAATCTTAATCACCTCACGCAAGCTCCGACATTACTTTGAATACTACAAGATCGCCGTGGTCACCGAGTTCCATCTAGGAGACATCCTCCGAAATAAAGAGGCCAACGGTCGTATCATCAAGTGGGTTGTTGAGCTCGGCACCTACTCCATTGATTTCAGAAGCAGGCCGACCATAAAGTCGCAAGCGCTCGCCGATTTCATCGCTGAGTGGACCGAAATCCAAGAACCCATCGACTTGACTTGCCCCGAGCACTGGGTGATGTACTTTGACGGCGCCCTTAATGTTAATGGAGCCGGTGCGGGCATTCTGTTCATCACACCGACAAAGGATAAACTCCGATACGTTCTTCGCATACACTTCCCGGTCTCTAACAACGCTGCGGATTACGAAGCATGTCTCCACGGCCTCCGTATAGCCATCGAGCTTGGCGTCAAACGCCTTATGGTATACGGGGACTCCGCGCTGGTTATCAACCAACTCAATAAAGATTGGTCCTATTCCAGTGAGAAGATGGACGCTTACTGCGCCGAAATCAGGAAGCTGGAAGGAAAATTCTATGGCATTGAGTACCACCACGTGGTACGGGATCAAAACCAAATAGCCGACCAACTATCGAAGATAGGATCTTCTCGTACCACGGCTCCGGCGGGGATCTTCGTTCAGGACCTCTTGACACCATCCATTAAGGAAGACAAGGAAGTTGTAGAAGTACCCCCTGCCAAGCAGTTGGTGTTCATGATACCTTCACAGCTCACCGATTGGAGAGAACAGTTCATCAAGTACCTCTCCAACGGTGAAGTACCCGTCGACAAAATCGAAACCGAATGACTAATTTGCCGAAGTAAGCACTACGTGTTGGTAGGCGGTAGCCTGATGAGGAAAAGTGCCAAGGAGGGGATACTGCAGAAATGCATCATCCAAGACGATGGTGTGAAGCTATTATCTGAAATTCACTCTGGCTCCTGTGGCAATCATGCGGCTTTGAGAACACTGGTCGGCAAAGCTTTTCGGGCAGGTTTCTACTGGCCCACGGCCATTACAGATGCAGAAGATCTCGTCCGGCGATGTGAGGGATGTCAATTTTTTGCCAAGCAAATACATGTGCCGGCACAAGAATTACAAACCATTCCGACTTCACGGCCATTCGCATCTTGTCGGGATTGGATATGATCGGGCCTTTCAAACTGCTGGCCAGGAGGTTTCCGATGCGTGTCGTCACCATCGATAAGTTCTCCAAATGGATCGAATACAAACCACTCGTCGCAGCTCATCGCTAAAAAGCGATCGAGCTCTTTGAGGACATCGTACCTGATTCGGTCTCCCGAACAAAGCATCATCACCGACCTTGGGACCTCTTTACCGGCCATCATTTTGGGACTTCTGCGAGGACAGGTGCATTTACATTAAATATGTTTCCATCGCTCACCCTAGAGCTAACGGTCAGGTCGAAGCGAGCTAACGGTATGATCCTCGGCGCCCTCAAGAAAAGGCTCTATCGAAGAAGAAGAAGCACCGGGCAGATGGCTCAAAGAACTACCTACTACCGTGGTGCAGGGGATCTGCATGACTCAAAGGCTAGTCGCGATGACCGGTGTATCTCCATATTTTATGGTCTACGGCTCAGAGGCCATACTTCCAGCGGATATTGCATTCCGATCACCCAGAGTAGAAAACTATGACGAAGATAAAGCCGCAGCTGTTTGGACAGAAGACATTGATCGGGCCGAGGAAGAACGTCTGATTACTTGCGTTCGCACAACCAAATACCTCGAAGGTCTGCGGAGGTATTACAACCGTAACGTCAAAGGTCGTTCGTTCGTGATCGGCGACCTCGTCTTACGTCGGAAACAAAAAAACCGAAGGGCTTCACAAGCTGTCTTCACCATGGGAGGGCCCTTACATCGTAAAAGGTGTCACTCGACCAGGGTCTTATCGTTTATGCGACCTAGATGGACTCGATGTTCCCAACTCCTGGCACATAGAGCACCTTATACGTTTCTTCCCATGAAATAACATAGATATGTATTCTTTACTTTAATATTAATAAAATTCTAGTCTCCATAATTTGTCTACATTTTTTCCTTCATCATAAGCTTCAACTACCGTTAGCGAAATGTAAGCCACACCGTGATGGCCTCCAATACGCACGACTAATTCCTCCAAATCGCCAAGAACGGTTCCTCCAAATCACCGAGAACGATTCCTCCAAATCGCCGAGCACAATTCCTCCAAATCGCCAAGAACGGTTCCTCCAAATCGCCGAGAATGATTCCTCCAAATCACCGAGCACGATTCCTCCAAATCACCAAGAACGGTTCCTCCAAATCGCCGAGAACGATTCCTCCAAATCGCCAAGAACGGTCCTCCAAATCGCCGAGAACGATTCCTCCAAATCGTCGAGCACGATTCCTCCAAATCGCCGAGAACGATTCCTCCAAATCGCCGAGAACGATTCCTCCAAATCGCCGAGCACGATTTCTCCAAATCGCCGAGCACATTAACTCCCAATCACCGAACACGATTTTTTCCGAAAATCGTCCACCATGCTTCCTCCGGGACGCGTAGGTTTTTCCTACAAAAACAACGATGGTGTTGCACTTTCAATTCCCGCAGCATAGCCCGCCGATCGTCAAACAGCACACCTTTTTTCCTTCTGTTATCTATGGAAACGACCCAGTGCCCGACTACACCCTACACGTGCCTAGGGGCTCCGCCCTCTACGTTACGATTGGTCGGCTGCGGTTCCTTGGCCATGCCTGTCCATCCTACACGTGTCAGCGCCTCCGCCCTCAATGTTATGGACTATGGGCTAGTCAAGGCCTAGATTTCAGTTATGAATTAATCGCTCGGACGCCGCTTGAGCCATTTCCCTAGCCACGTTGTTCACGTTGGCTGCTGGGCAGAACATTTTTTCGCAATAGCAATTCTGGAGGGCAACAAGGCTCTAGCACCCCACCAACCGCACCATGAGCTCGGTGCTCGGCATGTTGGCCGGCAGGACACGGTATTATGACAACGCCTATTTCTCCAACATACGCATGGGCTCCACGTTATGCGTTACGGATCACGACCTAACTAAGGCATTTAATTCAGTGAAAACTAAGAGATCAAACACAGCTTATATTGGAAAAAAAGCATCGGGTCCATAATACACAGATTCTTCTTAGCCGAGTAAATCATGTAATACAGGAGGTAACATCCGAGCAGCTCTTTAAGCTTCGCCAACAGCTTTGGTTTCGCCAAACAAGTCTATATCGCCGACAAGCACTTTCGCCACATCCTCAACGTCATCCTCCAGCTGCTGGGTCTGCGCGTCGCTCAGCCCATCGGCAAACCCACCACCTATTGACTGGATGTCGACGGACGGATAATGGGATCGAACAACCGCAAGGGCATGAGTAGCGGCGGTCAAAACGGCGTCGCGGTTGAAGTTTTTGAAGTTTTCCCACGCCGCTTTGCATCTCTACACGATAATGTCTGGCCCTTGCTGCCTACCATCAGGACGGGGCGCCGGTTCAACGTCGACGCAGTCCAGCACTAGTTTTATTGCGGCAGTTATAGTGTTGAAGTGGTCCTTCTGGACTTTGGCCTCTTGCACCAGCACATCGAACTGTGCCTTGGTTTTATGTCGATAATCTGCAAGAATTACAATGGTTCGTCAAGGCAAAAACAAAAAAAAAAAAAAAAATAGAGGAAAAGAATTACGGCGTCACTTCCGGTCAGGGGAAGGCTACCTTTCAATTCTTCGGCCAGTTTGTCGGCTCGATTCGACTCCTTCGTTTTCTCTTGTCGGATTTGTTCGACGGTCTGGCGAAGCCGGTTGAGTTCTGCATCTTGTTCTGCCAGCACAAAAAGATAAGAAAAAAAACAACATGGTGACTTACTGCAAAGCACACTATGTGAAAAAGAATACCCGATTTCAGCTTGGATGCATCCTCCAACTGCTGGCGCTTCTGGTCGAGCTGTTCAGTTTTACTATCGAGTTCTACGTTCTTCTTGCTCAACCGCTTTCGGACATCTTCTTAAGTTCCTCGGATGCAATTGCGGCTCCTTGGATGTCATTTTCGGTTGCTTTCGACGACGCCGTTAGTCGCTCGGACAGAATTCCATTTTGATGTTTAAGGTCCTGTGAATTCGACTCCGCAAGGTCCCGCTCCCGATGGGCCCTTTGAATACTTTTTTCCAAAAGACTTAAAGACTCCTGGAGTATCTTATTTTCTTGGTGAGGGCTCCATCCTCTTTATCAATTGATGCCATTGTTCAAATTTGTCCGAGCTATCCCTCTTGGGTTAACGGTGCAAAAGGTAAACCTTGATCTTCCGACAACATTTATCGGTGTTATTGGCGTGGCACTCACCTCGATTTGAGCCATAACTCCGCGACGGCGGATTTCAACCTCTTTATCTCTCTGGTGGTGTTTTCTTCTTGACGACTACCACCTCTTCCCCTGCGTTTTGGAGAATCCGGACGGATGGGGCTGGGGCTCGGCGGCAGCGGCGCTCGATCTCCACAACCTCGTCCTCATCCGTCGCCGCTTGAGGCACCCTCGGGGACTCCATGGTGGTCGGACCGCCGCTCGACCACTCTGGCGCCTCTACGGGGACGACGTTGCTCCTCAATAGTTGATGGGGTGGCGTCTCAGAACCTCCGGCGCATCAACAAGCAGCCCGCGATTTCCGTTTCCACAGTAACGACCTTTTTTCGGTCGAGGCATGATTGCTCTGATCGCCGACTTCGCCCATCGTGTGCGTAACGATTCACCATCGCCGAGGCTCTTTGGGAGCGACGGCTGGCTCGTCTCTGCTTTCGCCGAACACTCGGGGACTCACGGGCGGGCGATCGTCATCTTTTCTTCTGAGGTCACGGGCCTTGGCGTCGCACTGCGTCATATCGGCTTCTTAGTAACAAGGTGAAATCAAAGAACAATATAATTACTCCAAGGCAAATATGCTCACGGTTTGGTCTTCCGATTGATTTTCTTGAATCGGCGGTGCCTGCTTGACCCCCCAGGCGTGGCTGCTTGGTCGACCTTGTGGGAGGACTCCTGCGCCTCCACAGCGGGCTGCCGCTCTTCTTGGTGCTCGGCGGCCCCACCTTCCGTGTGTTGTTTGGGGGCTTTGGTACTTTGCAACGCCGGGGCGTCCGCCGTTGCTAGACCATGACTTTCCCCTGCTCGATGCTTGGGAGCGACACTATCCGCCGGCGCCTCCGTCGTGTTCGGCGGAGGTGCTGACTAGTCTTCGTCATCGTCCGACCACTCCAGCACAGCAGTTCGTGGCGGCCGAACTGCTCGGTCCTCTCCAAGAGAGATGCCTCCTGGTTTGTGTGCATGAGAGCTGGCAGTTTTTCTCCTTTTTTGGGCCGGCTCGTCTACTACCGGTCTCTTCCCGCGGACTTTCTCTGACACTGGGGATGGACTATCCGACGAGGAGCTCGGCTCACCTTCTCCATGCTGCAGTGGCCGCCGAGGATCCACTCCTTTTGGCCAATCGGCTCTCGGCACGTTTGAAAAGTATATTGACCTATCCTGCGAATGAATCTTGTCATAAGTGAGTCAGTACTATGCTCGGCAATTATTGCCTCATAGACGCGAAGAGAAATGGTTACCTGAGGAGGCGGGTTGGTGCAGTTGAAAGCCTTCGTCCCTTTAGGCCAGCTGAATGAGACATTCGAAGAAAACAGATCCATGGCACGGTCCATCACTTCTTTCTTCGACAGGCGGTCCGTGCTTTCACGGGTACCATCGTTGTCACCTTTATAGTCGAACGCCGGGTGGGCCCTCTCTTTGCAGGGTTGGATGCGCCGAACTATGAAACTAGCTGCAATCAGTTCACCCCTAAGCTCCAAGCCTTTACTCAATTCTAGAAGTTCCATTACCTGCTCCATTTCAGCGTTGTTGGGTCTCTCCGACCAGTTACTGTGGTTAACCGGGATGTAGTGGACGTCGCATCGAATCAACGGGTGACTCTGTTTGATATAGAACCATCTAGAGTTCCAACCTTTCAATGAGGTATTCAGCGGAACGTTGATATACTCGCTGGCCATCCCATCCCTGAGCTGCAGGTACACGCCGCCGACCACCTTTGAACCACTGCCCCCCTTCTTCTTCAGACAGAACAAGTGCCTGAAGAGGTTGAAGTGCGGCAGAACACCGAGAAATGCCTCGCAGAAATGGATGAAGATAGAAACATGCAGAATGGTGTTGGGGTGCAGATTACAGAGGCTAACCGCCCAAAACTCCATAAGATCCCTCAGAAAGGGGTGGACAGGAAACCCTAACCCTCGCCAGAAATAATCCTCAAATACTACAGCCTCGTCAGTATGTGGTGTCGGGAAGGGCTCACCGCTAGCTGGCCGCCATCCAGCAGTAAGATGGTCGGGGATAACGCCCGCCGCCACCATCTTATCGAGATCAGCCGCCGACGTCCTCGACGGCACCCACTCCTCGTCGCGGCTACCTCCGGTGGCCACTTTCTTTGGCTTTACAGCTCCTTTTTTTGGTGCCATCTCCTATGGTTTGGTCTAGGGTTAAAGGGGAATGCTCGTGATTCATGCGGAAGGTGAAGCACAGGGATTGGGAAGGTAGGAAGTAGGGTGGTTTGACGAAGGTAGGAGGCGATATGCGTGGCGGCGCGGTTATAAAGCAGTTCCCCCACTCTGCCTTAACTCTGAGGGTTTTTGGGAAACCGTTCCCGCGATCAGCGCTACATCGATTCCTCCAAAATGGTTTGTTGGGCCGCAACTTGGGCTATCGCGTCACAGTAGCCCACGCCGTTGATTTACCGCCGCCACTTTCTTCGAATTCTCCGCATTCTAATGAGGCTTAGTAACTGGTACTGAACGGCCGTTACTCTGAATTTCTCGCCGCAAATTGATTTATCCGATATCTACGCCAGAAACTCGGGGACTGGCTACCTGCTCGGACGGTTCACTACTTTCTGAGCCTAGCACCATGTGACTACGTCACCTACTATCAGGCTCGGGGACTAAGTGGGCACACTTCACCTTGCGGTGAATGTGTCTGTTTTTCTAAAAGACTCCGAGCATCCAAAAGATAAACCAGGTATCTTTACCATTGTTTTCGGATTCTAAGTGGGCACACTTCACTTTACCATGCAGGAATTTTTAATTTTGGACTTGAGCTCCTTACACCCTTATGACAAGCCGTGTTCGGAACACGCTGCTCGGCGATGTTTTACACTGCTCGGCAGTTGCTCACAACTGATCGGCTGCTCCTTATGGTGGTCGGACCACGATTTGGACAGCTCGGTCTTGGATCGCACCTGCTCGGAAAGTCTCAAGACGGCGTTGCGCAACGGGTACAAGGCGCTCGGGGACTAGCTGTGGGGGGTACGACCCCGGATACCCACGGCAGGTCACATGGGCTATGCCTCCAGGGGTGGCCCAGCCCGCAAGAAGGAGCCTTACGGGGCACGATTCTGTTCGGTGACCCTCACAAGGCACGGAGAGGATATCCTAAAGATGTTACGAGATCTGATAGGATATACACGATCCCATGTTTCTTGTAATATGTTATTACTTTCCGGTTATCTCTCAGATCTAACCGACTTGTAACCTTGCCCCCCGGACCATATAAGGCGGGCAGGGACCCCCAACGAATTGACGGCAAACCATACGATAGCTAATGCAAATCAACAGACCACAGGAGTAAGGTATTACGTCGTACCGACGGCCTGAACCTGTATAACTCGTGTGTCTCTGTTGCCTTCTTGTTCTCGATTACACGCTCCTCTACCGATCAATCTACCATCGTGGGGTGCCCCTTAGTGGACTGCCGATGATATTCCGTCGACTGGTTGGGATGTCTTGGAGATGAGCGGCGATAGGGGAACCCCGTGCATTGACGGCATCTACGGCCACGTTCGCCACCAGTTGGAGAGACTCCAACTGCACCGTCAGGGCTGACAGTCATAGGAACAAAAGACTATCAAGATAAAGATAATAGAAATTGGAATGAGGTGTTCCTAGAATTTATCTTACCTGCCACCATGGCATCAGACTCGGCTAGCCACGCTCGGACGGCACTGGCCTCCTCCTCAGCCGCATTAAGGGCTGCTTGGAAGACTCCGAGATGAATCTCCAGCTAGCCGTTGTTCCAAATCACCTCGGAATAGCGGTCCTCGGCCGCCCTCCATTCTTGGAAGAAGCAGGGCATCATCACCGTCATATGAGTTGGAAGAACTCGACGATGAAGCCAGCGCGGAAGATGCAGCATCAGTGGGTTCGCCAGTCCTAGGGAAAGGATGAAGGCTGTCATTCACAACGAACCTATTGGCGAGTTAGAACAGGTCATCATCATGAATAGAGGTTGCCAATCCCACCTCATGCGTCGAAGATGCTGGTTCATCGGCATGTCTTCTGCCGGGATCTCCTCTGCCGCGCGCTTACCTCGATTATCTTCGCCGGCCATGAAAAATGATTGGATCTACAAAAGAGAGGAAGAAAACCAATGTAGGGTTTTGGCAGGCGGAAGAGAGCGAAGGAACAATTGTGAATAGAGATGTGTTTGAGGCCGAAGCCCTCGGCTAGTATTTGAAGACATGAAGCGAAGAGGTGGACGCCTCAGGACGCGCAAAATGCAACTGCAATTAATAGAAGACGAAACGCCACTTCACCGATGTCGAAGAGAATACAGCGCCAGATGACTAAGGATGGAAGATCGAAAGGCTCCCTTAATAAAGGCTGTGTTTTTAGACCTAGATAGAATTAAAGCCAAGAGTCTGGAATCGGCTATTTTTAAAATCAGTTCTTCAGCTGGAACAAAGGACCTAATCTTCAAATGAAGAAGGGAGATGAGACTTTCGAGAAGGCTAGGGATGAATTACCCTTGATGACCAAGGGCAAAAGGGCTGATAGAGTCGCCTTATGAACCCGTGTATAGCCATAATACAGTCCCTCCTTGGGAAGTTCAAACCGGATCGAGGTGCGTTATGCCAAAGTCTACAAGAATTTTGTGATGAATAGCTTAGAAGATTTGTGTTGCCTTCGGCTGTGCGATCTTGAAAAGCATTGAAGCCCATAAACTGAGGATTGCAATGTTATGATTAAAAGGGCAAGAATGAGCAATTCTCTGAGAGAGATTTGGTTTCAAAAGTAAAATTGCCAATTAGGTCAAAGGACAGCAAATCTGGCAAAAGTAGTCGACTAATTGGGAAGGACTTTATCGGATCAAGCGTTGTGCACCGGGTAATATCTATATTTTGGAAACACTGAAAGGGGAAGAAGGATTCGGCAGAGCAATCGAATGGGGAATATTTGAAGGAATATTACCCTAACGTTTGGATTAATACTTGACAACCAATTTGCTCGTTTGACAGCTCTAATAGCCGATACCAGAAGGATATCGCTTCTGGTGCGAAAATAAACCCAGAAGGGTAAAAGCCGATACAATGTGTATCGCCCGCAGGAGCAAAGCAAACATGGATAGAGTGATGCATATAGTGTGAAGTATGAAACAAAAGAAAAAATCACTCAAGACAGAGGAATTGTTTGCTAATATCACCTATTACAAACTATGGGCCAGAAAACACTTTGGCTATTATATCATCGGCCTGGGAGATAAAGGCTACCGAGTTAGCAGCACTAAAGAAATCCTTAATCAGGCGTTCATGATCCCTAGGGTGCACCGCTGCTGGAAAACCATGGGGGAGAAACCGAAGTTCATGGCCAGAATGAGCTTGCGCGGAAGCCAGCGCCATGGCAGCACCATGGCGAACGCCATGCAAAGCGACCTCCCTGACGTGATTCGGGATATCGTGCATGCAAACCAACGGGACGGCACCTCTGACGTTGACGAATCCCGCCGCGTGCTCCACGGCCGATCGAAGGCTCTCCAGTTGGGCAGACAAATCTAAGAAGATTCAAAGGGAAGGTGATCAGAATCTTGTGAATGAAAATAAAAAGGGAGCAAAGGTCATGACAGATGTCTCACCCATGATTTTTGCCTCGGCCTTAGCCAACCTATCCTCCATTGAATCAGCCTTGGGAGGTGATCGACATCGAACCATGGCCAGAGCTGATTCTACAAGGGAGAGACATTCAGCGAGACTCTGGCCATGCCAATCAATGGAGGCAAGCAGATCGTCGTTGTCAATCCACCTCCTTTGATAACAAGGGAGCTGGCGACAAGCTATTAAAGAAGAAGACCCTAAAGGCCAAATGGAGTCGGTCCTATTCCCCAAGGCAGTGGGGGCACCATGAGTTGCACCCTCCTGCCGATGAAGGCGCTGACGCGATGATGCAGGTCCGTTGAGGGCCTCCTCAGCGAACTTCTTGCTATTCTCCATGATCTCAAGCCTACGAAGAAGCAGGAACTATACTAAGGACACAGAAGGTTTGAGGTGAAGCGAGTTGTTTTTTGATCCCCAGCCGTGGCCTGTATATATAGCCTGGGAAGGTAGAGAGTAGATCTCACCAGCGGTGTAAAATTGAAATCAGATACGAAAAAGGATCGATGCTCCGAGAATTCAGGGAACAGATAACGAAGAGATAATAGATTCGGACTTATTGCTCTCAAAAGTTACAAAATGCCATGGGATAGATGCAAAAGATTTACATTGACCAGCAATCAACCCACCAAGGCCTCTTTGGATTAAAGGAAGTTCGAATCCCCATAGGGCCGAAAGTCATCATAAACCAAGTCACCTCGGCCCGTTAATAAAATTGAGATAGGGAAGGAAAAGGCCACTTGTCTAACAAATGCCCAACTGATTTCTCGAAGCTGCTGGAAAGAAGCTTGTGGCTTTCCCAGTGGGCATTTGATTAAGCAAACAAGGGGAAAGTGTCCACGTATTTTAGCCTTTGCAAACACTAGAACAGCTCTACGAGCATGGAGAGAAGACCCAGGCGATATCACAAGGATTCTTCTAACCGCAGTAGCTGATTCTCTTGCTCGACAAGGTGCTAAGATGGGAGACACAATCGCCCTATGCACAAGAATTCTTCTAGCTGCTCGAGATCTTCATAGCAAAAGGATAGACCATGGATGGTCCAGCGGAGTTGAGAGCACTCGAGGGAGTAGATGGAAGAAAAACATGGCTGAATTGTTGAGTTGCTCTCGCTAGGGTCGGATAGGACTTTTATAGCCGGCTCGGGAAGATGAATCCAAGTGCCCGTGAAGCAGTGACGCTCTTCTAAAAAGTTTTGAGGCATAGGCTCATGAGTGGATGCAAGCAATGATAGATAGTGGACCCCAGATCAAGGTTCTCTACCCGTGACTGTGGACCAATCAGGGATATAGACATGATAATTTTGGAATAAAATTACTTTTATCCCAAAATTGGGGGGAATGTGTTTACACCAAAATTTGGAAGAAGAGTCACAGGGACTCGAAAGCTCCCAAGATCATGTCATCAAGGAATCAATTGCGTGCAGATCAGAACTAGCTGATTCGGATGCAAAAAACTAGAATCGGCTTTCTTCAGATAGCGCCAGCGGATAACGATAAAGGCTACGTTCGGCGCCAGGACAAAACATGTTGGACTCTACAAAAAGGGAAAGATTAGAGTCCAAGTAAAATTAAATTAGAAATGTTTTCTCTAGGGTCAAAAAAATTGTGATGAGTCATGCTTAGACAGGAGTGATGCGTCAGGTCTCGGGTATAAATATCAAGCCTCGGTTATTGTAAAAAACAACAATCAATCCAATATACAAGTTATTTACTTTTTTGGCTTTGGCCACCCCTTAGGAGTAGGAGTAGAGTAGATCTCGGTGAGTTCTTCAGCAAGTATGGCTGCATCGATCCAGTCGACCTCCACTACTTGTTGTAAGTACAGTCATGGCTTATACCTTTATTCGTATGGCTGCATCGATCCGGTTGACCTCCACTACGACTCTGGTATAAGTTAGTTATCGATTCTTGTCTAGTTCAAGTATGGCTGCATCGATCCGGTCGACCCCCACTGCATGAACTAGATCAAGGTCAAGTTATCGGCTCTACCTTAGAATGACAGTCTTTGGGAGATTCATTAAGTTACTGATATTGCTTATTGCTTTCATTATTTATCTAAATTACAGCAATATCACTCTGCTCGATTGAGATTGATCTAGATCGGCCTTATATCTTGTTTAGCCCATCGTTTGTTATTCTGAAACTGATATAATCTATACCTTAAACGATGAGTTACGTTTTATCGGCTGTTTTACGTCAATCTTGATCGTGCATAGTGTGCGGTTAAAGCATGTTGCGTTTTGAGTAGATTTATTGGCTAGTGAGAACCGTTCCATGGCCCGTTATCACGGCCTGAGTGATTCTGCCTCACACCCCACTGTTAGCACCATGGAGTGGGGATCGTTATTTGATAGATCTATTCCTGATAAGGCATGACTTTAACTGTGCGCTATGCCTGAATAGGCTATTTTAGCCGATATCGAGTGATTTCACGAACAGTTCGCATCATGAGACTGTTGAAGTAAAGATAGGTTGAAAGATATGTTAGTCCCATGATCTTATTATTGTTTTACGGCCTACATGATTCTGCCTCATGCCCCACTAATATTAGTAATGAGTTAGGGTCATCGAGTCTATTGTTATTTCTATGGCCTGCATGATTCTGCCTCATGCCCCACTGGTCATAGCGATAGATGCGATCTAACATGTTTATTAGATTTATCTTTATTAAATGGTTAAGTGATGTTGAATTATTTCTTTATATAAAAGGGGTTCGGTTACTTGTAATCATTGGCTTAGCATAAACCAATCATTGTTGACATCTTATTGCCATTGATTAATATTTGTTCAAATAACAACATTTACCTTAAATGATAACCGATTCTTCTTATACAACCCAATGAGCTTTAACCGATTTGTTCTCATGAATATGCTGGAACCGGCTATTTAGTCGATCTCCTTTCATATCGGCTCTTAGAGCCACACATTCGGGACAGTCTGGCAACACCGGCAAGTTCCGCCCTTAATTACTGATGAACTTTCTCTCCTTGTCCATTACAGGGTCAAATTGACTGGCATGTCTCGGGAGGAGTGCGCAGGATCGACCACCCCTGCGCGGATCTATAGCTCCATCGAGCATACCCTTCCGGCTTGCTACGTGTGTCCTTGGCATGGGACGAAAATTCTGTGTCGACAGTATGAATACTCTATCATAGCCGAGTAGGTGTTGTCTTTGGTATTGTCTAAAAAGATCTTGTATCCGATGCTTGTATCCATTGAACTGTTGTTGAATAAAAAATCTTCATCCGAGTATTGTGCTGTTTTAACTCATACTATCAAGCGATTATCTGAGTACTGCATCAATTATCTGAGTACTTCATGATGTGGCCATGTAGTCAATGGTTGTATCGTGGTATGTACCCGGAAGGTAAGAATCCAAAGGATAAGTCTGAACGTAGTGTGATGCGTTGGAAATCATGAAAAGGCGTGCAACCATCACACCACTCCGTGCGGCGTCATTAAAATGGTAGGGAAACTGAAGCGCTGCACCTGTTGGCGTGATTATCGGGCCACACGGTAGTGGGAATCCTGTATAAAAGGTAACCAATTCTGAGCGTCATCTTCCTCTGCTTCATTTCACTTTTTGCTTAAGCCCCCGTGCCTGCTGTGAGCATCGTCCACCTCTAACCCTAGATCTATAAAAAAGCTCTGTTTGATGGGTAAGAGCAAGAACCGAAGCGCCGCCACCAAGAAGATCGCTGAGAAGAGGGCATTAGAAGTGCCGAAGATGGCCACCACTGCCTAGATCTGGCCAGCACCGAGCATGAAGCCAAAGCACCTCTAGAAGCTCCACGAGCTGGGCTATTTGCCAGACCAGAAGCTTGGTGAATGGAAGGCGCCTAGAGAACACCGCATTCCAAACCTTGAGCCAGGTGAGATTGTTATCTTTGTGTCGTTAATACAGCATGGGATAGGTTTGCTAGGTTGTCCCTTTTTGCAAGGGTTTTTGCATTACTATGGCATAACCCTGAACCATCTGAACCCAAATTCCATCTTGCATTTGTCAATCTTCGTTCATCTCTGTGAAACTTTCCTTGGCATCCCCCTTTCCATCACTCTGTTCTGCTATTTCTTTAAACTGAAACCACATCCAAACACAGCAAATCCAAGCATTTTGGGAGGTGCTGGTATTCAGTTCCGGGTGGGGAAGAAGAAAGAATATCTCCACTATAGCCTGGTCGATTCTATGAAGAATTGGAGAGCCGAGTGGTTTTATGCGGGCAATATGTGGCTGCCACTGGAGGTCATAGTAACGCCGCACTGGTGTCCAACACCCATTGGGAGAAGGAAGCAATGAACATGACAGAGCTTGAAGGAATTTGTCTGTTCCTCAAACAGCTCTCGGCCATGAAGGATCAAGGCCTGAATGGAGTTGGAGTAGTTGCTAGCTTTATCAGGCGCCGAGTGTAGCCACTTTAGGAGAGGGTACACTATGGCTTTGAATACATTGTGCCAAAACATCCAGCCCAAGTGACAATTGATGAATTGAAAGAGGATGAGGTCCTGGAGAGGATTCAAGATATACTCCAGGCGGTATTAGTGATACCATATCAGTACCCTGAATGTGACCACGAACATCCACCAGCTGCCGTAAGTATATTGACATTTGTGACTTTGAAGTGTCTTGATATTGTGGAAACTGACTCCTTTAAATTAATGACTATTGATGCAGCATTTGGGGTGAAATTTCAATGATCTGCTTGCTCTGCCCCCGCGTGCTAGCTTTGGGGGAGTTGGTGGAAGTGGAGTTGCATCTGCCGAAGCAGACAGAGGAAGCACCGCCTCTGCCATCCACATGGATCAAGAGGCCGACAACAATTCTAAGTGGGACCCAGACAACTTTATGGTCTAGGCCAACCCAAGTGCAAGGCAAGGAGCCACCAGTGGGAAATGGTCGTTGGAGGCCAATGTGACCGCTAGTGCGAGTATGGTGGTGCGTAAGAGGCCCCGTCAAACTTGCATGTTGAGATCAGGAAAGTGTAATTTTGAAATAACTCAGTGTAGTCTGATAGTTATCTTAATCTAAGTGAAACTTGAATAGCTGCTGCTCGTGATATTGTTGATGAAGAGCTGGAGACGAAAGAAGTGGACACATCTTTTTCTGTTAGGCAGTAAGTATACTTGAAGATGTTGAATTATTCTTGACAGGATGCCGCCACCGGACCTTATAAGCAGCCGGATGCCGACTCAAGGTGACAGGAGTGCACCCGGACAAGATGCAGACGCCGCGAGTCAATAGGTCAACTCAATACTATCAGCGCGAGCATCAATCCTAAAGCTGGACGAGTTGTCGAGCAATATGACGCTAGGAAGACCAAGCCTGAAGAAAAGATCCTCCACCAAGTAAGTGTTGAAGCTATTTTTCTGCATTCTTGCATTATCCTGAGAATGGTAATTTACTTCTTATATCAGGGTACCAAAAGTAGGAAGTACCCTGCCGCAAAGTGGAGAACCCCGGGTTGAAGAAAACCCATGTGTTGACGGTGACCGAGTGGGGAAAAGCATGGAAAAGCAGGCATGTGTCTCCACCCAAGGCCACCTGGAATGCCAGAGCTACAGAGTCTGACATCTGCTAAGGGTCGGGCAGAGCAACCCAAGTAGCCAAGTGCCACGGAGCATGTGAAGGTGCCTCAATCTCCAGTAGCAGCGCCTACCGATGAAGACACTCACTGGCTACAGGGACCAGAGCCGACGGAGTCCGCCACTATGGAAGACGGACAGAGTGCTGGGGCTAGCATGAGTACTCCTACCCCAAGTGTGCCTACCCCGAACATGACGAGTACCTGGCTGGCTGAAGAGGAAGAAGTCATCCAAGTCAATAGAACAGGTACCTAGCTCTAGACGTACAGTCTGGAGTTTGCTGGGTTGATGAAATCTTGGTTTGGGTTATTGAACCAAAGCCGCTGTCTTCAACGGCTAAATGAGGGTATGTCTTGTACTATGTTGCTTCATGCTGTTGACATTTTCTGAGTTCTTATCTCTAGAACAGTCATATGCTTAGGACTCCGAGCTAAAAGCCCCCATCAGGGTCTAGGAAGTCCAGGTAGAGCTCACCAAGTTGAAGGAGGAGCAAGCCAAAAAGGAGGCCGAGTGGAAGACCGTGCAGGAGCACCATGAGGAGACTCTCTACATCCTCCGGTCACAAATTGGTGAGGCTGAGCACCAAAAAGCAGCCGCTGAGATGAGAAAGAATGATGCCTTTGATTCCTTGTTGAAGATGACGGAGAAGGCCGAGCTCGTTTGATACCAAGTTGAAAGGTAAGAGAACTAATCGGCTTCTCTGTAGTTCTTGAATGTAGTAGTCGGTGATCATGATGATGATCATATGTGTTCCTCTTTGCAGATGAGCAGGTCAAAACCCGGTGGCTAGAAGGCGAGGTGGAGGAACTGAATGAAGTTTGGAGAACCAAGCACAATCAAACCGAAGAGGTAACAGAGCGAGCGAGTGAAGAACTTGCTCGAGCTAAGTTGATAAAGCGGGGAGCTGATCATGATCTGATGCAGGCTCTAAAGTCGGTGACCGATATGAAGACCAGCTAGAGGTGGTGTAGTCAGAACACAATACACTTTGGGAAGCTATGAAGTCGCTTGCCCTCCTTTTCCAAACTCTGAAAGATGGTGAACGAAGGTGGGTGGACATAGTGAAGCAACTCCCCAGCTGTTTTGAAGGCTATGTGCATGGAGCCACCAAAGTTTGTGATCATAATGTACTCAGGACACTTCGGGTGCTGTATCCAGTTGTAGATCTTCATTAGGTGATCGTAGACTATGATAGCCAAGAACACTTGGCCACCATGGAGAGAGCTGAAGAAGAGCTGGACGGGTTGGCCACTACCATAGCCAATGACTTAGAGCTTAGAATGGAGAAGCCTGATGAATAGGCTTTTAGTAAGTTTGTGAAAAAACTTGTTTAAGCATGTGTGTTGGGTAGGCACGTTGTAATAAACAATGTTCTTTTGCTTGCATAGGTTGTTAGTTTAATGATAAAACTTAGTCTATGGGTTACAAATGTGATGCATCTTGTTAGGGTACTTAAATGCCTAAGATGGTTTTTTTGTATACAGTTAACTCTTTTAGACTTTGGTAATCTTTCGAGTAAGATTGTAGTTTGCTTAGGCTATAAGTTTGTCTTGTGGAGTCCTTTAGAAAGGCACGCAAGACTGAGTAGCCAAGTAAAAAATGATCAATGTAGTCGCTATGATTAGAATCATGTTAGACCCTTCTGTCGATGTTAAGTGCGCAAAGTCACTTGTTCAAGGAACCCTTATAATGATTGTTTGTTGTTAGGATCCTGTCCCATAGCTAACAAATCAGGTTACTTGCTTATGAGAATCACCCTACCCAGGACGACATGCAATAGTTAAACTAAATGTCGATAATTGGCTCCCGGCCAAGAAGATGTAAGCCATCCGAGTAAGAGGCGTATCTCGTATAATATAGACCAATACTCGGTGTACAGAGTAAGAACTGTGTGTCGAGTGAATTTATCATATTTAGAGATGTGTAACCACGCAATCAGTTAGCTGTATATCTCATATATGATGTATCAAAGGCTACATAAAGGAGAGACAACTGAGAAGTTGTGTATCTTCCATAAAAGTAAAAGGAGAGATTCATCTAGCAAAGAATATTGACTCCCTATTAATAACAAAGAATCTTAAGTACAGAAGCTAGAACACTGAATTTTCTTAAACAAGAAAACTACTTATAATAATATTAAGCCTAAAATCTCTATAGCTAGTCAATGTTCTAGGAGTTAGGTACGGGATTGCCGTCCTCTATGATTAACTCAAAGGAGCCTAGCCGAGTAACTCTGTAGACGATGAAGGGGCCTTCCTAGGGGCTGAGTACTTTGTGCCATCCCGAGATATTCTGGACACGCTTGAGGACTAGATCTCTGACTTAAAAGGTGCGGGGGCGCACATTGTTGTCATAGTGACATCATAGGCCTTGTAGGTATTGGGCGTTAAGCTTGATTTCTTCGGCACTATAAATTTCTAGCCACCGAGTTTCGTTTACTTCTCCTTTGTTGCACTGTTCAACCCTAGGAGAGTTCCATATCAAATCTCTACTGGCAAGATGGCTCCCTGAGCCATAAACCAGGAAGAAGGGTGAGTACCCTGTCGCTCTACTCTACTGAGTACGCAGTCCCCAAACTACCTTGGGTAACTCATATATCCACTTGCCACTGTAATCTTTGAGCTCATCAAATAGCCTGGGCTTTAGTCTGGCTAGCAGTAGCCCATTGGCCCGCTCTACTTGGCTCTTTGCTTGTGGATGAGCGACGGAAGCATAGTCGATGCTGATGCCACAATCTTGACCCCAACTTCTAAACTCGATAGCTGTAAAGGGTGAGACAAGATCTGTAATGATCCGATTGGGCATGCTGAACCGGTACATAATGTCTTGCATGAACTCGACTGCCTTTGTAGCGTTGAATTTGACGAGTGGCTTGTACTCTATCCACTTAGTGAACTTGTCAATGGCCACGTAGATGTACTCAAAACCACATGGTGCATGTTTGAGAGGTCCAACCATGTTGAGCCCTAGTATGAAAAAGGCCATGATGGAGGGATACAGATGAGGTTGTGAGCTAGGATGTGGGCTTGTTTGGCAAAAAACTGATAGCCCTTGTAGTGCCGTACCAATTCTTCCGCATCTTTCAATGTTGTAGGCCAATATTATCCAGATCTAAAAGCCTTGCTGACTAAAGTCCTAGAGGCTGCATGGTTGCCACAACACCTGGAGTGAATTTCTTCCAAGATTTGCTGCCCTTCTTTAGGTGTGATGAAGTTGAGGAGAACACCAGATGTAATTCTTGCTTCTGCGCGTGATCTGCTCTATTTCTGCCTTGTCATCAGGTAGCTTATGGTCTCAGATGTAATCAATGAATACTTGCGTCCATGCTGGGTTGACCACTAATACCTGGATGTCGGGAGTCAGATTACTGGTAGGCATGGAAACTTCCTATTTGATTGAAGGGACTTTGAGTTCCTAAATGAACACACCAGTGGTACCTGTGCTCTATATGTTCCTAATTTGGTCAAAACATCAGCTGCAACGTTGAGATCTCTTATGACATGGAGGATTTCTAAGCCTTGGAAGTGTTTCTCAAGTTTGCAGACTTCTGTGCAGTAAGCATCCATGGTCTCCTTGGTGTAGTCCCAATCCTTATTCACCTGATTGATAACCACCAAGGAGTCACCATAGACGAGTAAACGCTTGATGCCGAGTGAGATTGCTACTCGAAGGCCATGAAGGAGGGCCTTGTATTCGGCTTCGTTGTTGGTGGCAGACCAAAGTATTTGTAGAACATACTTAAGTTGCTTTCCATCTGGAGAGATCAAGAGGACGCCAGCACCTACACCTCCTAGCTTGATAGAACCATCAAAATATATCTTCCAATGGTCTAAGATGACTATTGAAGTAGGCTGCTGGACTTCAGTCCACTCAGCTATGAAATCAGCCAAGACTTGAGATTTGATAGCCTTGCGGGAGGGGAACTCAATGTTTTGAGCTCCAAGTTCAACTAACCACTTGGATATGTGTCCTGTTGCATCTTGATTGCATAGGACGTCGCCAAGTGGGAAGTTGGATACCACTGTTACCTTGTGTTCATCAAAGTAGTGGCGTAGCTTGCGTGAGGTGATCAAGAGGGCATAGAGGAGCTTTTGCACATGAGGGTACTTGGCCTTGGATTCTAATAGCACCTTGCTAATATAATAGACATGTTGTTGTACCTTATATACGTGTCCTTCTTCAGACCGGTCCACGACTATTGCCGTGCTGACTACCGTAGTAGTAGCTACAATGTAGAGTAGGAGTAGTTCTCATTTCTCGGGTGGAGTAAGTATCAGAGAGGTGGATAGGTACTCTTTGAGTTTTTGGAAGGCTTCATCAGCTTCAACTATCCACTCAAACTTGCCCGACTTATTCAACAACTTGAAGAAGGGCAAACCTTTCTCCTCGAGTTACAAGATGAAATGATTGAGGGCAGCCATGGACCCGGTCAGCTTCTGAACATCTTTGACGTAGAGAGGTTGAGTCATCTGGGTGATTGCTTGAATCTATTTCATGCTAGCTATGATACCCCGATGGCTCACAAGGAAACCCAATAGCTGTCCGGAAGGAACTCCAAACACACACTTCGTTGGTGTTGACGGTAGTTAACATTCACCATAAACCATCAATATAACTTGTATAAATGGCTAAAATGGATCACCAATGTAGACTTAATGGTTTAAACTAACAAATTCCACAAGTTTTGGTGAATCTATCTTTTCAGCAGGATTTAATCAGAAAACTACAAAGGAGGACCTATTTGTCAAAGCAAATCATGGAATCCCATCGCGTAATCGACGTGGGAGGACTCTAGAAGAATCTAGGAGACTCTCCACCAAAGAAGGACACATGTCTCTAACATGTGGGGTGGAAAGGCCCCACCTAGAGGCCACCCAACCTATGGGCCCCCCATGTCAGCCTCTCGTTGCTATGTCGGTTCTCCACCGCCTTAAGGATTGCATCTCCACCATTTATTCAAGTCGGTTTGATCTGAGGGTCTAAGATGATTCAATAGGGCTATATATACCAGCTTGCACCCCCCTCTAGGGCGTGTCTCATTTGATCCTGAGAGCTGAGAAGCCAGAAACCCTAATCCATATGTCCACTAGGATCAAAGCTAGCAATCAAGAGAAGATTAGTCCTCAATAGGATCTAGTCATGTATTAGAGATAGTGCGATAGAGTGAGAGGGAAGACTTTTGGAGGAGTCTCGTCTTGTCGGTGCCCTCTCTATGGCTTGTACCCTAGCGGACTCAAGTTCTTCTTGAGCTTGCTTCTAAGATTTCTCTAGTAATTGACTTGTCATTCAAGTAAGCATCTTGTTCATATTGTTCTTTAGGTTTGCGACTCTCTTTTGAGTACTTTAATCCTTGTAGTTCCTAGGTTATAGTAGTATTCATAGTGTAAGCGTGGTGCTTAGACTCGGTTACTCATGGATGTACCCTATTTTCCGGATCGGTGGTAGCTCACGAGGGTGACTCTTATAGCCTCATTGAATCCTTTATAGTCTACCTCCTGTTAGTAGGCCTAGTAGGACTTTGTTGCTATAGGAAACATACTCTACCTGTGTTTTCTCTAGTAATATCCCTAGAACTGAACAATAGAAAACAAAGCTTACCAAAGTTAGAACTAGAAGACCTTAGCAGTCTTTTGTACGTTCCTATTATCTAGCCTTGATTGTGAAGTTGGGATAAGATAGATTTGGTTATTCTCACACATGTTTCCTTGAGTGATATAAAACTAGGTACTCCCGATGAAGTGCTACATCGGTATAATATCCATGTGCTTGAGGATTATTATGTGTGCATTAATTTATACCAACAAACATTTTTGGCGCCATTGTAGGGGAAACAGTTGCTGAGTTAACTTTGAACCTAACTTATCCTTGTATCATTATTCTTTTATATTTTACCTTTTCTTTTTACCATGGATCTCAAATCCACCCCTGTCTACCAATATGGTGCACCCACGAGTGCAAGCCTATAGCCAAAAGAGTTTTCAAAGCCTATCCTAACACCTAGCTATGAGCTACGCTCGTGTTTAAGCAACATGGTTTAGGATCAACCCTTTTTAGGTGAAGATGATGAAAACCCTATTCCCACCTAAATGAGTTTGAGCAAACCTGTGCATGCCTACGCATAGCAGGCATGTCTGACGAGACCTTACGATGGAAGCTTTTTTCTTTCTCCTTGACGGGAAAAGCTAAACATTGGTACAACCTCACTATATGCAGTAGACAAGGAGATTGGGAAGTCCTGTGTTCTAGCTTTGGCTTGCAATTCTTTCCCATCTCTATGGTAGTCAGACTTCGTTCAGAGGTTCTATATTTTAAACAAAAGAAAAAAGAATCTCTAGGCATGGCTTGGGAACGCTTTAATACTCTCATCAATACTGGCCCTGACCTTGCCATTGAAGACCCTATTCTTCTTCAACACTTCCATATGGGTCTTGATAGGAAAACCTCGAGGCATCTTAATACGGCTTCGGGAGGCTCATTCTTGCATGTCTTCGCCAATGCGGAGAGAAGCATTCTTACAAAAATCTTAGAGAATATCCCCGAAGAAGTAGAAGAGAAGCCATTAGAGGAAGAATCCTAGATAGCTGAACCCGAATCTTTACCAGACCCATCACCAACTTCAGCTATCCCAAATCCTAAACCACTGGAAAAGAGGAAACTCCAATTTAGACTTCATGCTTGAATTCGAGGATGAACTTTTTGATGAATATGGAAATACCTTGAATTACCATACCATAAGGAGACCCCAAAAGTCTAGGAAATCATCATCCCATGAAGAACCTCTAGATCCTTCTAAGGAAGCTTTCCTTAAAAAGACTACAAAAGAGCTAGTGTCTATTATAAGCAATGAATGGTTAGAAGAATCAGAGCTTTCCTCTGATGGGATTCGTTTATATTCACCTTCTATATCCATTCGTTGCTGTTGGTATATTTAACGCACATAGATAAATCCACAAGCACACGGATACCACCGTAGCTTTCACCCGGAAGTATTCCAAGTATCGTATCCATAGGAAAACGTGTGAGACTAACTATGATCTAACTTAACTAGAGGTAGCACAAGGTGGAGATAAATAGGAGCGTAGAGAGGAAAACTAAGGTTCTCTAGTTCTGACTTGGGTAAGCTATGTATCTACTATTCAACTAGGGACATTACTAGGAAAAGACACCGGCAGAGGATGCTTTCCTTTGTAACCGCGTCCTACTTGCTCCTACAGATGGGAGGTGGACTACAAAGGATCAACGAAGCTATATAGTACATGCTATATAGAACTGATGTCACACACATGATCTACCACCATCTGTAATGCAGGGTGCATCCATGATTAACCTAAGTCTAAGCAAAACGCTTACACTTACGATTAATACTTTAACCTAGAGCGTCTATAGATTAAAGCACTCAAAAGAGAGTCATGATTCTGATGAACAATATAAACAATTACTTACTTGAATCATAAGTTGATTACCATAGAAATCTCAAAGGCAAGCTCACGTAGAACTTGGATCCACCAAGGTACAAGCCATAGAGAGAGCACCGATAGGCCGACAGCTCCTCCAAACTCTTCCCTCACTCTTTATCTCACTATTATTTACAAGACTAGATCCTATGGAGGACTAATCTTCTCTTGATAGCTGGCTCTGATCCTCATGATATGAATTAGGGTTTCAGGATGGTTCTAGGGAGGGTGGCAGGGGCTAGTATATATAGGCCGCAGCATCTAATGTGAGCCCTTAGATCAAACTGACTTAAAGGATGGCGTGGATGCAACCTTGGAGGCGGTGGATAACCGACATTGCGATGCGGAGGCTGACAGGTGGGCCCAGGGGCCGACGGCCTATAGGTGGGGCCGACCGGGCCCACATGGCAGCCCCTCGGGGTTTGCTTCAGTGGAGAGCCTTCTAGAGTCTTCTAGAATCTTTCCATGCTGTTTACGCAGCGAAATTCCATAATTTCCTTTGACGAATAGGTCCCCCTTGATGGTTTTCTGGATAAACCCTGCTGAAAACATAGATTCACCAAAACTGGTGGAATTTATTAGTTTAAACCCCTGTACCTATGTTTGGTCATGGAATTAAGTATAAATATAGGTTATGTTGATGGTTTATAATTGATGTTAGTGACCATCAGCAAGTTCCCTCAAGCTTAACCTTTTTCAGTCCCTGAGCAAAGCTAATCTCAGCAATGGATTAGCAGTTGCTACAATGTTTTCATGCCTCAAAAGAACACATGTGTTCAATCAAAAATTCTCCTCCAGATTAGAATAAACTGATTTGACTATCATACTTACCCATATTACCTTCAACCATGGGGCCTCTTAACCTTCACTTGGGTCTTGAGCAAATGAAGGACAGAACGATCAAGTCAAGCTCCATCTCTCAAGTTCCTTGTTCCACTATTGTTCTAGAGTTTTTATAAGTTTTCAAAATAAAACTTAGAGATTCCATTGTATGACACTCTCAAGTCTCTCAATATATGTGGTATTTGTGGATCCTCAGCAAAGGCAGTAAAGATGTTATGCCCTTTTTTTCTCTTCCTACAACTAAAGCTTATGTGGAGTTCATAGGTAGGGAGAAAGCTAGAGCATACTTGCAATGCATATATTGTAAAGTCAAACAATGGATCCAAAGAGACTGGAGTCATACAATCAAATCAAGATGTGCATGTGTGTGGATATATGGTGGCTAACCTAATTCTACTTTGCTCCTTGAAAACTTATCTTACTTTTGAAACTTGGAAACATTTGCTAGAGAGCAGGGGCTATCTTATTCATCTATCTTTCTCTTCTTCTTTTTTTCAGGCGGGCATCTAAGTACCCTATTGTTTTAAATATCTCGGACACTTGTCCATTTTTTCTCATAACTTTTTTCTTCTTCTTTTTTTATGAATAACTTTTGCATAGCTCCATGTCTCTTTTATGTAACAAAACTTTGAGAGAGATATCAACAAGAACTTTGAGCATTTATTTTGAGTGGATGGAAAACCTATCGAACATGTTTTTATATTCACACCTAGTGTAGGAGTAAAACATTTTTGGGTGGATCTAGATGGAAGGCATGTTTTGCGTACTCCCAGTGTAGGAGTAGTGCATATATGTGGGTGGTGTGTACGTGATCTTGATTTTAAGAGCATGAAAAACCTCTCATAAGGGTCAATAAAGCTTGACAAAACTAAATGCAAAAGCAAGCAACATATTTGTGGAGGTTTTCCTAGCCTAAATAATATGTATGCCTCTGGTGGGAATTCAAGCTTTGTCATACAGGAACTCATCATGTAGCATTTTTGTGTTTTTCAAAAGATAAATCACCAGAACTTTAGTGTCACTTGGAACAAGATAAACAACAACTCAGACCTTTTCATATCATATCCATCAATTACCTAGACTTAGATCAAGCATTCGCTACCCACGAGTTTTAAGTTTAGAGTAAATCTTTATATCAAATCAGTCGTATCCAAAACTCGAGAGAATTCGAGGCTAAAAACTACATGAAAGGAATTACAACAGAGCAACTATTCATCATTTCCTTTTAAGAGATTATTCTGAGTCCTCTTTATTTTATTCAACTCTTAAAAATAAATTAAAGCAAACTAGACACCTTTTTATTTTGTTTTCAATTCACCATTTTCTTAACTATTTAAAAGAAACTAAAACTAGAACAAAGGGAAAGCATACTTACCTGGATACATGAGAGTGCTTCTCTCCCAAGCTAGTTCTTTCGGTGAGGGTTTGGTGTTTTAAGTCCTTTGAACTGGACTTCTCCTTGTGAACTTCATTGATCAAGTACCTCGGTTCGCTCTGAAGATGAGGATTCTTGTGGTGGTGCCTCTAATGGTGATGTCACCTTTTTCTGCCAAACCCATCTTGGTTTTGAGTTTTGATTTTGGTTTAGCTAGTTCAGAACCTTTACATGTAGAAATTGGGGAGTCGACTATCTTCCCCCACACTTTGCTTGAAGTGTGTCCTGCTCATAAGACAAGATAGAGATTAAGTGCATGGGCTCTGTTGGTGGGAAAACACCAATAGAACCATAACTTTACTTATTCTTCTTTAACCTTAGGCACATTGAACAAGATAAAGTTGATGTTGTATGTTTTGTTCACTTATGTCATGGGTGATAAGATCAAAAGATTCAGCTGCTTAACCTATGAAAGTATTGTCCATAAACTATTAATCTTTACATGATTATGACTATCATATTCCAGAATTAGGATGTGCACTATTTAGCTTATTTGGTTAAGACTATAGGATTAAGAAAGTGGTGCTAGGAACAAGCTTAAAGAACAAGACATGTTGAGCTAATCAGGTTTGATTAGGTAAATTGTAACTCAAACATATTTTATTTCTTATTTATGTGCCTACCAGAATCAAGGAAAAGCTTTTTAAATAATGACCATTTACCTTAGGATGTTACCTTTGTCATTGGAGCGTAATATCACCATATGATGAAGGGTAGATGACTCATGATGATCCTTCCCTTTTGCTTGAAGTTTTCCTTGTTCGGCTAGTCTCGCAGCTTGAGTTGTTCATGACCTTCTTGTTTCCTAGTTCACACATTTTCTTTCTCATCCTTTTGTCACGCCATCTTTTCGTTCTTCGATCTTTTGACACCTTGTTAGACCTTTTGCCTCACTCATTGTTATATGCATCCAAAGTATTAGTGGACAACACATACCCGAAGGAATATATAATTTTGAAATAAGGGTTGTTTGTCCAGAATTTTATAATTTTCCTCTATGCTAATGAAAAGATGGCTTTGGGATTATTTTAGTATAGAGATGATGTTTTATACAAGCATGGCTCAAGGCAAAGGTAACTTGTAGCAAAAGACAAAGTGAATAAACTTTGGTACTTATAGTTCTTTCATCCATGTTGAATGAGGTATGTAGTTCTTACATCTATAATGAATGAGTTGTGTCTTGCTTCATCTCGGATTTGAATTCATCTCATGACTTACCAATATTGAATTAAAAGTTTCCTGCATAGGGTTAATCCAACAAAATGACCAGTATCTACTATATCATATTCTTGGTTCAAAAATCAACCTAGACACCACGCCTAATTTGATTCAGGAAGGCATTTTAACCTAAGACCATGCTTAATTTAAAAGCCTTTGGAAGTACGATGAGCACCCCTAAACTAAGTTCGATGCTTAATTTAAAAGATGTATGAACATATTCCAAACCTCGAACATACTATAATAAACAAAGGTAGCATGAAAGCATTATAGAGATTTATTCAATTGAAGATGAAAGAACATGATTGTTATGAAGCATGATTTAAAGGTAGAGACAACCAAAATGAATTAGCAACATGGCATAAGATTTTCCAAAGAAGCCCATCCCCAGGCTTGAATTTTGCAAGGCAAAGTCAAGTTTAGATGGATGTGATTCAATGTTGTATGATGATTGGTTGGACATATCTTGAGTCATCATCTTTCATTCTTTTTGCTTCAAACATAGAATGGTTAGTGAAAAAATTCCCAAAGAAATATTTTCACAATTATGTTTCTATGCTCACTTCACAAGGGCATTACAGCAAAAAGTGAAAGCTCATGTTATCTCCCGAAAGTGCTCGCTTTAGGACAAAAGCTCATCCTTGAGAAACCTTCTAATTGCACTCAAGTTGGTGAAGTGGTTTCCCCTCCAACATCAACCTTTGTGTATGTCATGACCACGTCATCACCAATTCAAGATGCACCAAGTACAAGCCGCACATCACCTACAACTACACCATATCATGTTTTTGATGGACTGTTAACACATAGTCGAACAAAGAAACTACAACACAAGGTGAACACGCTACTTTGTGAAACCCATTATAACATTAGTGAGAATTATATACTACCTAATTTGTGTGCATTGCTATTGCTCAGGTTCACCATGGAGGATGACATGAACACACAAAGAGTGGACCATAGAGAAGAACCAAGCTCGGATCAGTCCAGCATGACAGAACCGTTAGAAAGAATCAGCCACAACTTTTGATTCCCAAAAGCTATGAAAGCCCATGAGGGCTTGTTGGAAATCTTGCCAAGTCTTGTTTCAAGCTCAAGTTGTTTCGACTGATTTGGATTTTCCAATGTTGAGATTTGACCGGATTCATGATGACTGGTCAGCAAGTCAACAATCTGCCTGATGTTCAAGTCCCCATGCAAAACTATACCATTCTACAATATTTCGTGGTGCATGCTGCACATGGTGTGAAAGCTTATCAAGTTAATTTTCTAACACAACAAACAACACATCAATTGGAGTTTCCAAGATGGAGTTATTGCCAAAACACTAAAGACTGCACAAAAGACCAACAGCCACGCGGGAACTCTCCAGGAATTCATTTCGTGGAACCCCTTTCACATAGTCTATCTTTTCTTTTCTATTTTGTATTCATACCCATCTAGGAGGCATGTTGCTGGTATAAATACCCCTGTGCTTGTTAGCAAACGAAGACTTTTGATAATTGAAATATAGAAATCTGTTTGTTTAGCTGTGTGCTAACAAACCTTGAGAGTGATCTCTACCCTTTTGCTATTGTGATTTCCTTCACGGGACTATAGAAGCGGTGGCTTCATCCACTCCCAATTGGTGCTCCTACTCCCTTCGAGGTATTCTCGATTGATTGTAGGTTGTGTTGGTTGGTTCCTTGAGAGTGTGGTTGGGCGAATCCTCGATTCAGGTTACCGGTTAAAGACGGTGGTTGGCTTCGAGTTTTATTTGTCAGGTTGCATAAGTTATCGCTGCTTATAGCAAGTTATTTTGGCTTCTTTGAAGCTAGTTATCGGGTGTTCTTCCTACGTCATGAAGATTGGGACCCCATGACATATCATCTGGTATCAAAGCTTTCGTTACCATGGTAGGATTCTTTACCCTTAGCTACATATATATTTTTGTTTCGTCCTATCCACCAAAAAGCCAGAAAAATATATTGCTTTAGCCATTTGTTTCAACCTGTTATTTTAGTGAGTTTTGTTAAGTTTCATTCCATTAGAGTCTTTGTTTTAGTTGCTGGTCATTATCCTTTGTGTTTCCTTTGAGCCTCTTTTATATATCTGAAAATCCCCACAAAAAGAAATATATAGTCTATATCATCCTTCATGTTAACTTTGATCCTATCAAGTTATAGCTATTGGTTGTGTTTTTGTTTTTATCTTAAGTGTGCAAGTATCATATTTGATCCCTGTGTTTAGTTCTATAAAAAAGTGTGTCAAAAAAAAGAGTTAAGAAAAGTTGAGAAAGAAATGTTGAAAGATCAGTTGGTTTATGTGCACAAGTGCTGAAAGTTTTCGTATCAAGTTGTGCAACTAGTTTGCTATTCTTGTTGGTGCAAAATATTGGTTGGGTCTGATCACAAGACTTGCATCCCAATCATACTCCTTGTTTGCATCAACTCTAAAATTTCTTTGCGCGTGTGTGTGATCCATTTATATCTTTCATATCTTGTGGTCAGCACTAGGCAGGGAACTTCTAGTTTGGATTGTTATTTAACTTTACAATAACTAGAATTCAGATTGCATTCCTTGTGTATCACTCCCCACCAAGCTCCACATAAAAGCCATCGTAATTGATACTCTAGTCTTGTATTCGCCTTGCCATCACTTTCGGTTACCACCACATATTTGTTTCTCTGTAATCCGCAGGGAATTCATAAGA
The DNA here is from genome assembly GCA_904845875.1 of Miscanthus lutarioriparius. Taxonomy (NCBI): domain Eukaryota; kingdom Viridiplantae; phylum Streptophyta; class Magnoliopsida; order Poales; family Poaceae; genus Miscanthus; species Miscanthus lutarioriparius. The sequence continues at coordinate 30,267,191 of CAJGYO010000015.1, forward strand.
TCTTCGGTTGGTAAAAGAGGTGAGGTTGTAAGAGTTCCACATATTATCCTATATCACATATAAGCTTGCTATTTTGCATATGGATTAACCATGATAGGCCGAAGATACACCAATCTTCCATTTCATGGAAGTACCGATCTAGAGGAATTTCTTGATTGACAAGAAGAAATGGAGATTAAACTTGAAGTTCAAGGTTTTTCAGAAACCAAGAAGATATCAAGAGTGGTACTTGAGTTTGAAGATTATGCTCTTGATTGGTGGAAGCAATATCCACATAAGCATGTCATCAAGAATTGGGAAGATTTAAAGAAGGCCATGAGAACAGAATTTGTTCCAAGAGAATATCGGCAGATTTTGCTTCGTCGTCTACAGCATGTGAAGCAAGGTAGTAAACCTGTCCAAGCCTATTATGATAAGCTAAATTCTTCCTTGCATCATGCAAATGTTACTGATAACATGAATGCAATGGCATACTTCAAGATAGGCCTTAATGCTAATATTGCCGCTGCTATTGTAACACCCCAAAATTTGCCACTTTTGAAAATAGAGTTTAAATGATCTTTTTCTAAATTTTGTGCTCATAAAACATAGGAAAATAAAAAATTTATTAAATTAAAATTCATCATAAGGTTTAGCAACATGTCTGTGCATACATGCCCTTGCAATTGATGTATTTGGTTGAGTGGCTTTGATTAAAAATTTAAAATGGTTTAAATTGCTTTTGCAAATGAAATTAAAATTTACTTTGAAATAAAAGAAAAGACAATTTGAAAATAAAAGGATTTAAAAAGTTGTGAAAATTTATTTTTAGAAACCTACCAAAATTGCTCGCTTTTATTTGAATTGAAAAGTATATTCAAAACTTCATTTAAATTTGATGAGGATCATATTTGCATTGGATTGAAAAAAAGAAAATGAGCAAAAGAGTTTCTTTACTCCTCTCTCCTCTCTCTATTTCAGCCTAGCAGGACATTGGCCCATTTTCTCTTCTTCTCCCGCTCAGGTCCAGCTTCCTTTTCCCCAGCAGCCGCATGCACCGGCCTTGCCTCCCGCTGGCCCAGCTGGCCGTCGGCCTTCCTTCTCAGCTCCCGCGGCCCAGCTCCTCCAGCTCCCTCCCGCCGCCTCCGGCCCGCGCGTCAGCATCGTCTTCCCCAGCTCGTGTCCAACACGGACACTCCGTCACCAAAGGAGTCCGTGCTCGTTCCGCCCGGCGCCATTGTCTTGCGCCGCAAGCCGCCTCCGCCCCATATAAACCGGATGGCCGCGCCTGTGCCTCCCCAATCCAAGCTCCAGGGTCGCATCTGATCTCGCCGAGACGCCGAACAGCCCCGAGCTAGCTAGCGCCGCCATCCAGGTTTCGCCGAGGAGCCAGTCACCCGCCGCCACAGCTGTGACCATCGTCGGAAGCCTCTCCATTGACCCGAGCAAGTTCCCGAGCATCACTTGGTGGTAGTAGATCTCCCCGATCCGTTTTATTGTTTCTCCTTGCTTTCTGGGCTACTCACCCCGTCGCCGAACTTAGCAGGAAGTCGCCGTCCGCCTCGCCAAGCCCCACGCCGTTGCCATGATCTCACCGCCGATCTTAAGTCCCATGGTGAGTTCTCCATAGTCCCCTCTACCTCTCCGTTCTTTTCCCATTAAAAATCAAGGTCTGGAACCCCGATTCCCTGAACCCCGGCGAGCAAGTAGCCGGCTGTGCATGCGTCGCCGTGAATCAATTTGCGTGTTAGCTTGTCGACGTCATCGTGACATCACTCGCATTTATGGCCGTTTTTCTTTGGAAAAATAAATCTAGAAATACAACTCCAAATACACCATTGTGGACATGGTCCATTGTGGACTGCTCTCACAGCACATCCACCGGTTCATGGCCCGCAGACTCAGTCCACAGCATAGTGCACGCGCACTTTGCGTTCTAACCCCTATACTTTTCCGTAATCAATCTATGATTTTATGAGTCTTGTATATCTTTCAAGCTAGCCCCTGTCATCTACGGTTATTTCTGTTTTAATCCAGTCAGCAACCACAGTCAAGTTATTTAATTGTTTTAATTCAAGAATTAGCTCAGTTTATTTACAGAAATGCCGTTGCACCTTATTTCATGCGTAATTTCTCCGTTTTAACTCCGATTTGATCCGTTCAACTTGCGTTAGGTTCGTAATTTCATAATCTACATGTTCATACTACTGTTAAGTAGGTTTTCAACTTTTAAAATTTGAGGTTAGATTTAATGTATTATTTTAATAACGGAAATCTTGTTTATTTCATATCTTCTGCGTTTTAGCTCCGTTTGGATCCATTCAAGTTGCGTTAGATTCATAGCAACGAGGTCTACGCGTTAGTAATAGTTGTTACCATATTACTATTTCTCAAATTTCATGGTTTAAATCATATCTTGATTAATAATTATGCAACTGGATTTTGTAAATAAAATATGATTTGTTTTACTTTAGTTTTATAATTCAAATCTAAACTTGACTTAAATTATAATCTCTATGAAATATCTTATATATGTTTTTATATATTTAAAACACATGAAGCTAATAGTTTTATATTTTCTCCTATGAGCAAATCTTTCGGTAGATGTATTTTTTTCACCGTAGCTTCGATTAGAGTGCTTTTCGCGTCTGTGTGTACGTAGAGAGACGTAGATTCGTTTTACAAACTTTTTATCTTAATTTTATGATTGGTGTATTGTTCTAATTTAGATCTATTGTTTGCTTCGTGTATGATTGCATGGATGCTTGTGTGGTGCTTTATGCTCATGTCCAGTCGGTGAGCTTTACGTGTTGATCAAGAAATAGATCTTTGAAGTTTTGGACTTGAAGAAGGATCTAAGTTTAAGGCAAGTATAGCATGGGATCTTCCTTGTTGTCCTATACACCTTTAATCATTTTAATCATACCGCATGTGTCTACCTTGACTACCACTAAGGATATTCTAGTCTTTTGTACTTGTGCCTTGTTACCTATGGGGTATTGTATTGGGTAGTATGATGCTAGTGCTCAACTACAATCATGATCTTGTAACTTGACTAATGTAATATGCAATAAACACTAAAAGATGCTTTTTAGCAACATGAAACAAGGGGGCTAGAGCATTGGGTTGTTTTATGGTGCTCTAGATTCCTCTCCATAAGGACTTATCTGTAAGTGATCATCTGAGACTTACAGTACAGCTGTGAGGGCTATATGGCTCTGGCTTTAGCTCAGTATGAGGACCTTTTCTAGCGTGTTAGTGGTTACCTTTATGGCGCAAGAGGGGCTCCGGTTTGTATGATCTTGGCCTGCCAAGAGGGTGTACTTTGGTTTCTTTGTATTTTGTTAGTCACTTCTTGGAGGGGGGTTCATGCTTACTGATGGAGAAACCTTAGCGGCCCTAACTTATTAGACAAACCTTTGAAAGGCTTCATAGTGAACCCTGCTGACCTTCCTTGGTAGTGGGTCAAGAGGTTGGCCGCCTCGGGCGAAAGGGTAAATCATGACTCACAATGAAAGTGTACAACCTCTACAGAGTGTAAAACTAGTATATCAACCGTGCTTACGGTCACGAGCGGCCTTGGAACTCTTACAGAATAGATGATCATTAATGGTTAATGATGAAGAACGCTGATGATACTGATGATGAATATGCTCACTAATGATTACTGTTTTTGCTATTCATTATTCATGTTTACCTGATCATGTGTTTATGGGCTTATAATAAATTTATTGCTACTCAATTGCTAAAATTGTGACAATTAAAAGCTAATCGCAGTTAAACCAGTGTTAGCATTTTGAGCCTCATGAAATCCATGTTATATTTGTTGAGTACGACATGTACTTATGCTTGCTTTATTTTTCAATTATTTGGATAAAAATCCCGGATGGGTACCAGATTGCTAGAGTTTGGAGGAATTAGGCTTGTGATCAACCAGTCAGTTGTCCCTGTGGATTTGAAGTCTTCGCCTGAAGATCAGAGTTGTCTTTCCGCTATCTATACTCTGAGGTTATATTCTTTATACTAATACGCTATATATTTAAGCATTGTCTTTTGATGTTACCTTATTTATAGCTATATATGAGATTTAACTTCCTAGGCTCACATATGGTGTGTATCTGGTTTTATTCTTAAGAAGCGTGGTGGTACTCAAAAATGTGGTGGTACTCAAAAATGATTAAAAAGGAAGTTTAAGTGTCTCAATGAGGTTTGATTAAAGGTTCAGTTAGTTTGGGAGGTTTAAGTCCAAGAAGAGGTTGATCATCAAGATTTTTGATCCAGGACAAGACTTCATATCTACAATGATGCACCCTTGTCGGGATGTGGAGAAGTTTTCAAGAAGAAAAGTAGTTAGTTTGGAAGAAAAACTTTAGCTAAGTGTTTGATCTAGAAGAGTCCAAGAAGAGGTTGAAGTAAAACATCTAAGTGGATCATAAGAGTCTACAGGACATCACTAAGTTGGACAAGAAGATATGAACCCGCTAGGGTGAATATCTTCGATGATGATGCACCGATTTGATGGAGATGACGATGTGGAATGTGTCCTTATGCAAGAAACCAAAAAGTAATTCCTGCAAGCAAGAGGAACTTATGAACAAAGAACAAAAAACATGAGATGGAACATCATAAAGATGTATGATCTAGAACGGAGTTATCTATTGTGAAGCATGGAAGTACTATCTTGGTGGCGGCTTTTTGGAAGTAAGAGTGACATCTGGGGTGGATCATAAGAGTCCCTAATGGACATCATTCACTAAGTTGGTCTTGAGCTTGTGATATCCTCATTGGAATGAAATTGGTTATGACTTAGACTTCAAAAGTGCTAACAACTGCGACCGAGGAACATCAAAGTTCATGGCGAGTCCGAATGCCCCAAAACGTGTTGGATTTGATCTCTTTTGTGCTGGACCAAAAGTGAAGAGGTGGAGGACGTTGGGAATACTTGGATTTGGTGACACTTCCAGGACTAACCTTCCATGCTTTCCATATGCAATCAAAATTGTATTCCAAGTTTGAAAACTTGATCATTTTATGGTGGAATCATTAATCAAATGCATTTGCCTCAAAATGGTGGTAAATTCTCATATTTGACCAATGAGATTCATGAAAGGTTTGACTTAGAAAAGTGTTGAGCAAAGGTGGATATTTTAAGAAAAAGAAAGAGATATTATGACACCAAGGACTAAAAAGGAAATGTGGCAACTTGATCGGAATGGTGATTGGGAGATATTCATAGAGTATGGTTTTGAGTGTTTTAAGAAAAAATCTTGGAATTAGTTTGGCAAGATATTTAGAGTCAAAATCTTGGAATTAGTTTGGCAAGATATTTAGAGTAAGGTCGATATGTATGCAAAGTAAAGTGGGTACCTTATCAAGAAGGTGGCACTACACGGGGAAGTAAAGAAGAAGTCAAGGACGGAGTATTCCCTATCTCTTAGCCAACGTCGTCCGAATCTTGGGGACGAGATTCATCTTAAGGGGGTAGAATTGTAACACCCCAAAATTTGCCACTTTTGAAAATAGAGTTTAAATGATCATTTTCTAAATTTTGTGCTCATAAAACATAGGAAAATAAAAAATTTTATTAAATTAAAATTCATCATAAGGTTTAGCAACATGTCTGTGCATACATTCCCTTGCATTTGATGTATTTGGTTGAGTGGCTTTGATTGAAAATTTAAAATGGTTTAAATTGCTTTTGCAAATGAAATTAAAATTTACTATGAAATAAAAGAAAAGACAATTTGAAAATAAAAGGATTTAAAAAGTTGTGAAAATTTATTTTTGGAAACCTACCAAAATTGCTCGCTTTTATTTGAATTGAAAAGTATATTCAAAACTTCATTTGAATTTGATGAGGATCATATTTGCATTGGATTGAAAAAAAGAAAATGAGCAAAAGAGTTTATTTACTCCTCTCTCCTTCTCTCTATTTCAGCCTAGCAGGCCATTGGCTCATTTTCTCTTCTTCTCCCTTTCAGTCCAGCTTCCTTTTCCCAAGAAGCATGATGCACCGGCCTTGCCTCCCGCTTGCCCGGTGGCCGTCGGCCTTCCTTCTCGGCTCCTTGGCCCAGCTCCTCCAGCTCCCTCCCGCCGCCTCGGGCCCACGCGTCCACAAGATCGTCTTCCCAGCTCGTGTCCAACACGGATACTCCGTCGCCAAAGGAGTCCATGCTCGTTCGCCCGTCGTTGTTGTCTTGCGCCACAAGCCGCCCTCCGCATATATAAACCGGATGCCCGCGCTTGTGCCTCCCCAATCCAAGCTCTGTGGTCGCATCTAATCTCGCCGAGACGCCGAACAACCCCAAGCTAGCTAGCGCCACCGTCCGTGTTTCGCCGAGAGCATCACCACGCCGCAGCATTGTGACCATCGTCGGAAGCCTCTCCATTGACCCGAGCAAGTTCCGAGCATCACTTGGTGGTAGTAGATCTCCCGATCCATTTTATTGTTTCTCCTTACTTTCTGGGCTGCTCACCCCATCGCCGAACTTAGCAGAAGTCACTACATCAAATATGATTTGTGGGACTCTGATTGCATTTAGTAAGGCGGTTCGCCAGCCACCCCTACCATACCGTCTCTACAAATCATGCATTTGTAGAGGCGGTTCGGTTCCCGCCCTACAAATCGATTTGTAGGAGGCGGGTGTTACCCGCTCCTACAAATCGATTTGTAGGGCGGTTGGTCATCACCGCCCTACAAATCGATTTGTAGGGCGGCTACTGCATCAACCGCCTTTACAAATCATTTTTTCGCATAAAAAAAATTAAATTTACAATTCACGTTGTTCTCCATACAATAGGCTTTAGAGTGAGAATCGAGAATAAGTAAAGCAAGAACATATGAAGAAACATAAATGTAAGTAAATGGGTTACTTAGTCAACAACATCTTATACATAGACAATTAGACACAATAAACTGAAATGGCCCACCCAACAAATACATCATAAGGCTTCCCACAATCAAGTGTCTCTAGCTTAGCTAGCTCGGGGTTTCCTCTCAATTACACGAATAAAAAGACATTTTACATGCAATGATGATTGATGAGCTAAACTGTGGCGGTTGGGCAATAAAAAGAAGAGTGACCCTTTTCTTAAGGACTACAAATTAGTATTACAAACATGGCAATAGTGCTACTCCCTCTGTTTCGGACATAGCATATATCTAGATGCATAGATACATAGTTTTACTATGAAGTGGCCATCCTAATTGACACATAGCAATACTAGATCACAAAATATTCCTTAGACATAGACTCATTGGTCAAGTAAGATTCGTCTCACCGCCTTCAGTCATCGAGGATACAACACTAGGTCACAAATTAGCATGCACAAGGAAACTTAGTGCAACATCCATTCGAATATGGACAATTCTTCCATGTCGCATTAATCGAATGCAGTTCTTCATCAAGAAAAATATTTGATCGCCATGTTAGCATTATCAAGTGGGGTCTCATTTTGTAAATTAGCTTGTTGAAATCCAAGTGCTTTGGAAAAAATAGTAGCTGCAGTTGTAACTACACAAGAATCGAAGTTTATGTATGAATACTTAACCATATATAAAATTGGGTCAATTCAGGACTCGGATTTGTAGGACTACTTTGCCAAAAAAAACTAGACCGTTCAATCTCACATGAACAAGCATTACTATCAAAATATAGACCTTTCACATGATATATAACAAATATCAGGGCTCAATTTGTATGGCAATCGACACGATATCTAAAAAAATAGTATTTATATAGCCTTGAGTAATTGACAACTTTGCTCAACTCAATAGAACATTTTAAAACGACTATGCAATAAGCACGTTGCTTTCAAGTAGACATGCATTCTCAATAATTACCTTGGATGATGGCAGTGATCACAAGCCCAAGAAAGTTAAATATCGCACCATAACCATACGAAACAAGTTCGAAAAGATGAGATAAAACCGCGATCATTAGCTTCACACAGATCATAAAAGCATTAGCAAGATAGCTTAGAATAGAATGCGAGGGCAAGACAACTAACCAAATGGACACATACACGAAGGTAACATCTGGTATCAAAGCGGCTTTTAAGAGCCTTTTCATTGTAAAGCTGAAGCCAATGCGGAGCTGTTACACGGTTTTGCATAAAGTTGTAAGAAATATCAACTAAATGAGGAAAAAAAACACATATTGTCTCTATGTGAAGCCGTTATACTAGTAAATTAGTCCAAGAGTGCTTAGACTATTCTAGTTTCGAATCCTTGAGTTGTGAATATTGTTGTTTTGGAAAGAGATAAATGAACCTAGATCAGTTATATTTGAATAGAAAATGGCCGGAAGCTCGAAACCTAGAACTCATCAAGCAGACGGACCAATGTGGTAGCGTTAGAATTTAGATAACACATGCAAAGTGACTCAGAGTGCACATCTATGATGATTCAAGACGTTGAGCACATTCAAAATCACGATAAGACATATATTGGTCATTCAAGTACATGCTAAGTAAGCGGATCCAATACACAATGATAGAAAAACCATCAAATAGTCGAAGTTCAAGAAAGTTATTGCTATACCAACCTTTGCCATACCAAATCAGTTTGGCTTATAAAACCTTGATGGGTTGTTAGGAGATATAGACTTTCGTTGTAATCTTGAGAATAAATATACATAAAAAAATAAAGACAACTCTAGTTCAAGTACTCAAACTACGGAAGAAGACACAAAGCTCACTTTCGTTAAGTCCCTCTTATAAATGTAAGAGACCGCGACAATGAAATTTGACAATGTGATAAATGAGAATACAATTGAGAACATGTATTTAAACCATAGATTATTAGAAATATACCCATAGACAAACAAACTAGTTAGCGTGTTCTGCGAGAAAATTATCAATTAGCTCCCTAAAAATAAATCAATTTAAGTGTGAAGCCAAATATAGTAATTCTTGCATTGTACAAAGAGATTCACGCATGTACAAAAGTCAATAACAAAAAAAAATCTCACATTGATGTTACGTGGCCTTGTCATCCACGGAAGGGCTGCTTTCCCATCTCTTGTCTTTTTGCAAAGAAGAACCACTCCCCCCCCTCATACACATGGCTCTTGATTTTCATACACCATATTTGTGGTGCCAAGTATGTGCTCTTCACCTTGGTATATTGGTTCACATTCATGAATGCTTGAAGGTAGAGGCTCATATTTATCTAAAAAATCACTTTTCACATCCAGTTATGTTGTAGCATGACCTGGAATAGCTCCACAAGTTGCAACTGATCATAACCAAGCAAATAACTATCAAAGCAAAGAACTTGTGTTTCATCTAGTTTGATAAGTCTTGACACTTACAAGTAAACAAGCAATCTAAGCATAGATGGGCATAACTGCACGGATTGAGTAAATCAGGAAATAATACATCATGTTTTACACTTGATTAGCGGATTAAAGTACATCACCTTAACCTTACAATTCCAGGTGATCCGATCCAAAGATATGAATTCTTTAATTTCATCCTGTAAGTAATATAGCATCCACTTAAAATGATCGGTTGGATCAAACTAAATTAAAAAACTTCATTTCTCCTAAAAGGAATATCAGATCAATCCTTAGTATACTTAGTGAAAGAAATTAGTAGAAGATCTAAGCACAAAATGAAACATGTGCTTTGGTGAATATCGAGATCAATCCACATCCAGGATAGAGACTACATTATCAAGTCGTTGCCACCCCATTTGCCGAGGTGCATGCGTAGTATATCTGGGAGGTGGACACCTTCACCGGAGATGCGCCATCCACGAGAGAAGGTCCTCCGCCAACCATTGTGCTCTTGGAGGACCCACAGTCAACAAGGTAGCTGTCATGCAGCGTGAATTGCGCTTTGCAGATGCAAATGGATGACAAGATGCATAGCACGATGAAGGTTATTTAGACTTGCCACTTCGTCCTCCCCAAAGTAGCCATCATGATGTTGACCTGAGTAAAAAGTATGTTCACAATGTTCAGATGCCATGCATGCAAAACTATAATCCCATCTCAAGAAAAGGGGAAACAAAACAATTGGTGTGCAATTTGTCAATGCAAAGCTGTAATCCCATCTCGAGAAAAAGGGGAAACAAAACAATTGGTATGGCTGCGAGCAACTACCAAGCAAGAACAAGAACATGCCGAGTTGCTCATCACTTGGGGTCATGGATCTTAAAAAATAAATTTGGGACATTAAATTCGAATTTGAATCCCCAAAACTTCTAGAAAACAAACCGCATCGGCTGGCTTGGCTAGATCGATCTTGCCTAGCGCCCATGGCGTAAAGCGAAGAAGCTAAAAGAGGTACGGTGGAGAGATTAAGAGCTAGCAGCGCATCACTCTCCGTTTCCTTCCGACTCCATGACAAACAAATCCAAAGGGAGACAGATTTGGATCGATCAGCCGCCACACGGCAAAGAAATGCCCCCAAGAACAACTCGAGCTCCTAGATCGAATCAACCGGAACAAGGAAGCTAGGTTCACTTACCACCAGCAGGAGAAGAAACGGATCCGAGTCCCAAGGCGCTGAGAGGATTAGGGTTCCGATGGGGAGGCATCCGAGTTGCGTCGCGTGAGAAGGGATGGGAGGAGGAGATACCGGATCTACGGGTATGGTTCAAGCAATCAACGATTTACCTCAGAGCAAAGCAGCAGATCTCTGGCAGGCGACAAGACACAGGCGGTGGGGTGGTGGGGCGGTGACCTTGCATGAGGAGAGGCAGCTCGGCTCAGATCCGGGACGAGAGGGAGGAGCTGAGTAAGAAAATGGTGCAATGGGGAGGAGAAGGTGGAGAAAGGCGGCAGCATGGCCATGGCATGCCCAGCGCCCAGCCGCCCGCCCATCTGTCGCGTCGAGGGAGAGAGGGAGCGAAGAGGAGAGAGACTGAGAGAGAGAGAGGAGGAAGGTGAGAGAATTTTGTGGCCGATATATATACAGCGGCATTTGTAGGGGCGGTCGGTGATTCAACCGCCCCTACAAATAGAAACACTGGGGGCGGCTGGTGAGTGAGCCGCCCCTATAAATCAGACCCATTTGTAGGGGCGGCTCGTATCACCAGCCGCCCCTGCTATTCTATTTGTAGGGGCGGCTGGTGTCTGGGCTCCCGAGCACGCCACTGTAGGGGCGGCTCCATCACTAGCCGCCCCTAAAAAAAATTCCTCCCGTTGCTAAAAATCGTTTTTTAGGTAGTGAGTCGCCGTCCGCCTCGCCAAGCCCCACGCCGTTGCCATGATCTCACCGCCGATCTTAAGTCCCATGGTGAGTTCTCCATAGTCCCCTCTACCTCTCCGTTCTTTTCCCATTAAAAATCAAGGTCTGGAACCCCGATTCCCTGAACCCCGGCGAGCAAGTAGCCGGCTGTGCATGCGTCGCCGTGAATCAATTTGCTTGTTAGCTTGTCGATGTCATCGTGACATCACTCGCATTTATGGCCGTTTTTCTTTGGAAAAATAAATCTAGAAATACAACTCCAAATACACCATTGTGGACATGGTCCATGGCGGACTGCTCTCACAGCATATCCACCGGTTCATGGCCCGCAGACTCAGTCCACAGCATAGTACACGCGCACTTTGCGTTCTAACCCCTATACTTTTCTGTAATCAATCTACTATTTTATGAGTCTTGTATATCTTTCAAGCTAGCCCCTGTCATCTACGGTTATTTCTGTTTTAGCCCAGTCAGCAACCACAGTCAAGTTATTTAATTGTTTTAATTGAAGAATTAGCTCATTTTATTTACAGAAATGCCGTTGCACCTTATTTCATGCGTAACTTCTCCGTTTTAACTCCGATTTGATCCGTTCAACTTGTGTTAGGTTCGTAATTTCATAATCTATATGTTCATACTACTGTTAAGTAGGTTTTCAACTTTTAAAATTCGAGGTTAGATTTAATGTATTATTTTAATAAAGGAAATCTTGTTTATTTCATATCTTCTGCGTTTTAGCTCCGTTTGGATCCATTCAAGTTGCGTTAGATTCATAGCAACGAGATCTCCGCGTTAGTAACAGTTGTTACCATATTACTATTTCTAAAATTTCATGGTTTAAATCATATCTTGATTAATAATTATGCAACTGGATTTTGTAAATAAAATATGATTTGTTTTACTTTAGTTTTATAATTCAAATCTAAACTCGACTTAAATTATAATCTCTATGAAATATCTTATATATGTTTTTATATATTTAAAACACATGAAGCGAATAGTTTTATATTTTCTTCTATGAGCAAATCTTTCGGTAGATGTATCTTTTTCACCGTAGCTCCGATTAGAGTGCTTTTCGCGTCTGTGTGTACATAGCGAGACGTAGATTCGTTTTACAAACTTTTTATCTTGATTTTATGATAGGTGTATTGTTTTAATTTAGATCTATTGTTTGCTTCGTGTATGATTGCATGTATGCTTGTGTGGTGCTTTATGCTCATGCCAGTCGGTGAGCTTTACGTCTTGTTCAAGAAGCAGATCTTTAAAGTTTGGACTTGAAGAAGGATCTAAGTTTAAGACAAGTATAGCATGGGATCTTCCTTGTCGTCCTATATACCTTTAATCATTTAAATCATACTGCATGTGTCTACCTTGACTACCACTAAGGATATCCTAGTCTTTTGTACTTATGCCTTGTTACCTATGGGGTATTGTATTGGGTAGTATGATGCTAGTGCTCAACTACAATCATGATCTTGTAACTTGACTAATATAATATGCAATAAACACTAAAAGATGCTTTTTAGCAACATGGAACAAGGGGGCTAGAGCATTGGGTTGTTTTATGGTACTCTAGATTCCTCTCCCTAAGGACTTATCTGTAAGTGATCATCCGGGACTTACAGTACAGCTGTGAGGGCTATATGGCTCTAGCTTTAGCTCAGTATGAGGACATTTTCTAGCTTGTTAGTGGTTACCTTTATGGCGCAAGAGGGGCTCCAGTTTGTATGATCTCGGCCTGCCAAGAGGGTGCACTTTGGTTTCTTTGTATTTTGCTAGTCACTCCTTGGAGGGGGGTTCATGCTTACTGATGGGGAAACCTTAGGGCCCTAACTTGTTAGACGAACCTTTGAAAGGCTTCATAGTGAACCCTGCCGACCTTCCTTGGTAGTGGGTCAAGAGGTTAGCCGCCTCAGGCGAAAGGGTAATTTACGACTCACAGTGAAAAGTGTACAACCTCTACAGAGTGTAAAACTAGTATATCAGCCGTGCTCACGGTCACGAGCGGCCTTGGAACCCTTATGAAATAGATTATCATTAATGGTTAATGATGAAGAACGCTGATGATACTGATGGTGAATATGCTCACTAATGATTACTGTTTTTGCTATTGATTATTCATGTTTACCTGATCATTTGTTTATGGGCTTATGATAAACTTGTTGCTACTCAATTGCTAAAATTGTGAGAATTAAAAGCTAATCGCAGTTAAACCAGTGTTAGCCTTTTGAGCCTCATGAACCCCATGTTATATTTGTTGAGTACGACATGTACTTATGCTTGCTTTATTTTTCAATTATTTAGATAAAAATCCCGGATGGGTACCAGATTGCTAGAGTTTGGAGGAATTAGGCTTGTGATCAACCAGTCAGTTGTCCCTGTGGATTTGAAGTCTTCGCCTGAAGATCAGAGTTATCTTTTCGCTATCTATACTCTGAGGTTATATTCTTTATACTAATACGCTATGTATTTAAGCATTGTCTTTTGATGTTACCCTTATTTGTAGCTATATGTGAGATTTGACTTCCTGGGCTCACATATGGTGTGTATCTGGTTTTGTTCTTAAAACCGGGTGCTACAACTATTGAGGGAGAACATTTTAGAAACATGCAAGATCTTGTGAGTTGTGCAATCAGAGAGAAGAAAATTTTGAAGGTGCAGCAAGGCAAGGTCACACGGTGCATTAGTTTGTGCCAAGAAAAATGTGCTAAGTTGCAGCCCAATATGTCCTCTATTGTTGGAGAGAAACAAGCATCGACTTCATGTAAGAAGAGAGGACATGCTATCCCAAAAGTTTCTTCAGTTGATTCTAGTACCAAAAGAAGTGAACATCAACAATGCAATTCCAAGAAGAACTATGTTGAGCAGCAAGAATATACCTTTGTGCCTCAAGTTGATAAGGGAAATGATGAGGTATGTAACATTACCATGGATCATAATGTTACACCAACTCTTGAGAGAGTTGCTATCCCAAAGTGTCGGTTATAGTCTGAAATTGTGAAGGAAGAAGTTCCTAATATTCCCATCAGTGTTTGTCTCAATTCTGAGCAAGAGAAAGAAAAAAAATCTACTATACATGACACACAAGTTGATCTAGAAGAAGCCACTATGTAAGTTGTGGAAGGTCATCAACCGAGTTGTGAAACTAGAGAACACACTTCTCTTTTCATGGCTGATCCTTTGTGTGTTCAATTGAAGGAACCTGCTGCAGTTTCACATCATGCAAGTCTGATTATTCAGCAAGAGGCTGTAACACCCGGTTTCAAGGACAAAGCCGAATGCACACCATATGTGAGCCCTGGAAATCAAATCTCACATATAGCTACAAAAGAGAGGTGATATCAAATAACAATGCTTATGATATAGCGTACTTAGTAAAAGACATAACCTTATAAAGCAATCAACGGATAGACAACTATGATCACCGGGTGCAGACTTCACTCCACCGGATCCAAACTGACTGGTTGATCACAAGCCTAACTTCTCAAGTCTCTGACAAACTGTCATCCGGCCTGAGGTGTGGGGGAAATTGCAAGAGTGAGTCCATGTCGAACTCCGCAAATATAGCAACAAGGTAGTGTATTCCATAACCACATGATCAAGTATAATTGAATAATAAATATCTTAAACAATTGACATAAATGATCATCTTAACAAGTAAAAGTCATCATCCCTTATGTAAGGGTTCCAAGGCCGCTCGTATCCGTGAGCACGGCTAGTATACCAGGTTTATTAAACTCTGCGCAGAGGTGTACACTTTCACTTTGTGAGTCGTGATTTGCCCTTTCGCCGAGGTGATCAGCCTCTTAACCCACTACCAAGGAAGGCGGCGAGGTTCACTATGAAGCCTTTCAAAGGTTCCGTCTAACAGGAAGGGCCATGAGGTCATCGGATATAGGAACCCCCTTCCAAAAAATAAAAGGCCGCTTCCATAGTTAGGCTCAACAGATGAGGCTGTCCTATACCCAACTCGCATTATCCTCTAAGCCGGCTAGAAAAAGACCTCATCTTGAGCTAAAGCCGAGCCATATAGCCCTCACATTTGTCATCAGAAGTCCGGATGATCACTTACAAGACAAGTCCTTATGTTGCTAAAAAGTCATCTTGTTTATGTTTATAGCATATTCATTAATCAAGTTTCAAGATCATGGTCACAGAAAGAAAACCCAAGCTATACTTGCCTTTAGTCTTGCTTTTACACCCAAAGCAACTTGCTTGAAGCCTCACTCTATCTTCAATTCGCAACTTCAGAAGTTTTGATTTTCGACACGATCACCGGCGCTTACCAACAATTCGGTTCTACTCGCGGATCAAAGCACACCAACAAACATACAAGGAAACAAAGTAGACTAAAGAACAGCAGAGCAAGAGCTTTAAAACAACGTGCTAAGAGAGTGCTTTCGTTACTACGATCAAAAGAAACGCAAGAAACACCGATAACCGAACTATCTTTAAAAGAAACGACTAACGGAGTTTTAAATTATACAAGAAAAGAGATGACTACAAGCTCGATTAATTTTAGTTGAGAGTGGTTATTAGTTCAGATTAGTCAAATTATAATTCAATTTAAAAGCCAAGTTAAATCTAGTCATATGTTACCTATCAATTTTGTTATATATTTAAGCAAATTAAACACTAACTTTGAAAAATAAAAGGACATGTGAAACACCTACTCAAACTACATATCAAGCGGCTTAAGCTAAATAACTTATAACTCAAAGGTACATTGATGATAACAATTAATCGTATTAATATTCATATATAAAATACCAAAGTATAAAACCTATATATTGATTTTTAGTTATGAAACTAGTTGCATGTATATATAAATTAAACCAACATGTTTAACTATATATGGAAAAACATATTAAAGTCATTTTAAATTTACTTTACAAAAGAAATAAATATTTGAGAGCATCTACGTCTAATATATGTAATATGGTTAAACTAATCATATTTTAATGTATAAACTAGCATGTATTATTTAACCAAAATAAACTTTAGCTTTTCAAAATAAAAGAACATGTGAGAACCTCTAATAGAACTGTATCTGACGTCTTGTTAAACTAAGCAAACTTATAATACATATATATGACTTTTAAATTGGAAAACTAGTCGCAGGCATATTAATCCATTCAATATTCTATTTATAAAATTTACAAGCATGTAACATGATTAAAGTCATTGCTATCATATAGTTTACATCGGCATGGTCGCAACACAAAAAGAATGGAATTACAACTCACGTTGCTTTTAATTAGAAAACAATTAAATTAGTACTAATCAAATTATATTTAAATCAATAAATTCATAATTGGGTGACATAAGATACGTTAGTGCTACTGCTTAGAGCGCGATTTTACTGAAACTAACGCGACAAGAACTACTCGAACCGGATTTAAAACGAAGAAACGGAGTTTAAAGACTAGGTGGCAAACTCGTGAGTTACATCGTCTTGTACCTTGTGTCATTCTCCCGATCTGAGCCTGAGCATGGTGATGGCCTGCTGCTAACGTCTTGCAGGGGGGAGGGATTGGGCTGTTGCAGATCGTAGCTTCCTTGGCCATGGGAGAGGCTACTGCTGTCCTCGTAGGGAAAGGAAGGGCCTCAGTCTGGGATTTTTCATATAGAGAGGAATATGGATATCGCAACGAGCTCTGAAGACATAAGATGAACTGATATAAGAAGATAACTTTGCATTGATCTAGAAGGAAACGGGTAGAATTTTGAATAAAGAAATAATTGACGCATGATTGAGTATAAGTAGATGAGGCATGCATGTGTCAGCAGTAGTCAAAGGCATAGTGTAATTCCCAGCGAGGAAAGAAAATATGGAGATGTGCTCACGATGATTGTATGTGTATATGTATTCTCATTGTATTTTCTGGATTTGTTTTTCTAAAGGAAAACGGCAAGAAAACAACATGTGATGTCATCAAGGCTAGATATGATGTCATGAAAGCTAAAGATATCATCAAAGCTAGGAACTGGAGAGAGCATGCTTGCACGGTGCAGTGCAACTATGGCCGGCGATGGAGCTAGCTTCGACCGAGTTCTAAGAAAGGAACCTACATGCCTCGTTTTGCTATGGGACCAATACCGGGAGATTGAGGGGGCAAAGGAGCTTACATATAGGGGTTCTCGATGGTGGTAGACTGGTAGAGTCACGTCGCACCCGCAGAGGTCGCTCGGCGGAGCGGCGGCAGCTTCCTGCGATACATGGACTGCGGCGTGAGCAAAATAGAGAGGAAGAGGCCAAGAGAGGAGGTAAGAGCATCAGCAGCTTCGTCACCTCGACGTGGGGGCTCGGCTACGATGAGTTGCGAGCGTTGGAGACGCGGAGGACAGCAACGATCGATGCAGCGGTGGCGGACGTGGTCTGCTCGATCGGCGAGATCCCAAAACGAGCGGCAGAGCTAGATAGCTATAATTAGGGCTAGGGGCGTCGGATCGTTGGAACAGTGAATCGAGCACGGCTGCGGTTGGCGTCGGCGTTGTGGGCTCTGGGATGGGGCGGCAACGAGCAGCGCGGCGGCGACGGCGAGAGGAGAAAAATCAAATTTACTACATGAGGGATTTCCCCCACGGTAGTTTTGGTGTGCTTTGCCCAAGGGGTTGGTTGATATATATAGGAAGAAAAACTCCCCACAAATACATCAACTAGTAATATGGTACTAATTGATGTTGCACCCTCCACCTTTACTAATAGGCCTAATTAATTATTAAAGCCCATTAGTAAATAAAGACATGGGCCTTTGGGCATGAGGAAATCTGAGATATTTCATTATTTTCGGAATTAATTAATTTCATGGATAAAATAATTCTAGAAAAGCCCAGAATTGAATTTTAAGCCATGAAAAATACTTCGAAGGCTCCGAAAATTCAGGGAGAATTCTCAGAGATAATTTAGAACAAGACGAACCCAAATAAAGTATTTGGAGCTCATGAAAAGATATTTTGGAGCATTTAAAAATTATATTATGCTCACAAACAAGTGAGAACAAGTTCCGGAAAAAACCAAAGAAATTCCCGAGGTATCCATGGAGATAGGTTGATGAATAGTGAGCAGGAAGGAGTGATTTGGATTTCATGGAAAATATTTTAGGATACTTCTCAAGCAAATATTAAGTCGGAAAACAAGAAATTTGATCGGTGAGAAAGACTAAGAATTGCTGGAGAAAGAAGATCGACTTACTAAACGCATTTTAAAAATCTTTTCTCACAACATGAAATAAATCAACAACCAAGCATTACATCAAGCAATAGCTCGTCAAATTGATTTGGAAAAGCTTGAAAATTCACATTTTTCCTGTAACTAAATTTACGCTAGTTCAAACTAAGATTGGTAAATTTTATCCCAATATCAAAACATTTATTTTAATTAGTGTTTTCTATGCACAACCCAAAATTAGAAATTTTGGGGTGTGACAACCATCACAATGCGTGAACACAAGTGTTGTAGATCCTACAAGTTTTGTGCCTTGTTCTAGTACTAATTGTGGTAAAGTTACATGTTCCAAGGCTGTCTAGAATTTTTCTATGCAACATGGTGAAAAATCAGAGCCAACATGTGATCAAGATGTTGGTAACACTTCAATTTTTGAAGGTGCATCTATTCTGAATTTGAAGGCCAACCAAAGTTTTAGTTTGAGAGCTGAATGTGAGAAGAAAGAAGCTATTGTTGTGCTACCTAGTGGAAGTGACAAATATGTCCAAGATGAAGTTCATCATGATCTGACGGATCTAAAGTTTCAAACCAAGGTGGTTCGAAGCAGGAATGTGAGGCCACGATGTGTTGTACCATCAGCTTTGTTGTGTGAGGAAATAATGGACAGTGCTGCTGAAATTTTGTGCTCCAACATGCCACTAAAAGTTTAGATTGAAGGTAATATTAGTGAAGTTGATTCAACATTAGCAATTGAAAGATCATCGTCTTTTAGGAAGGCAAAAGATGGTTGTTGTGCAGTGACTATTGCTGTCCCAATGCCACTAGAAGGGACCACGAATGATGGCACCTATTCATATGTTTCCCCAGAAGATGTTGAAGTGATTGTGCAACAAATCCCATGTGAGAATGAGAGCCACATAGCCAAATTGAGTGATAGTGAAAACAAAAGTAAGTTGTGTGACTCCACTAAATGTGATAATGAGAGCCACATAGCCAAATTGAGTGAGAGAGAAAATAAAAGTGAAATGTGTGATTCCACCAAAAGTGAGGTTGTGAGCATCAACAAAAAGAGTGTGAGGGATACACCATACAAAAAGAGAGATTCATTGCAAGACATGTGAGGTTGAATTTAACACTAACCCACTAATAACTACTCCTAGTGTTGTTTATCCAAATGTGCAAGTGTGCAAGAAAGATGAAGAGGAGATGGCTGCTCATAAGACCACCATACATGGTAAGAGAAATGAGAAGGTAGCCATTCTTGAGAATCAACTCTATGCTGTCCAAAACCTGAACCATGACAAGGAAAAAGGTAGGCTTTTGGAGATACAATCCATGGTTCGTGCACCATCACCAAATCTGAAAGGAAACAGAAATAATTTAGATATGAATTTGGAATACAAATTGGTGAGCAAATATGATGACCCACTTGTTTCAATTAGAATTGAGCCTACACAAAATCCTTGC
The DNA here is from genome assembly GCA_904845875.1 of Miscanthus lutarioriparius. Lineage (NCBI taxonomy): Eukaryota > Viridiplantae > Streptophyta > Magnoliopsida > Poales > Poaceae > Miscanthus > Miscanthus lutarioriparius. The sequence goes on from CAJGYO010000015.1 coordinate 30,287,004, forward strand.
TCTGATTTGATTGATCCCCATGTTCATACAAGTGCTGAAATTTTGAAAGTTGACACCCATTGTTCAATCATGCATGACCATTGCTATACTTTGACTGATATATACAATAGTTTACATATCAATAATGTGGACCATGTGAAATTGATTAGTCATGCTGAAATCTTCACAAGAATATCTCCTGCTGAATGTATGTTCTATGTTAAGCTTGATGATTTTGTTGACATTAATAAAATACTAAAAAGTGTCCTTGATATATCATCTATGAAATCTTTCAATAGTGCATATAGCTGCAAGTTTACTTTTAACTTCATTGGACATCATGCTGTAAATACATTTTATGTTTGTGCGCTTTGCATAACATGTGACAAGCTTGCTGAATTGAAGTTGAATAAAATGAGTAGTACATCTTGTGAACCATAATCTTGTAAATTTGAGATGAATAGATTGTTTAATGCTTATTGTTCAAAACAACCAATGTTATTCCATTGCTCCTATTATTCATTCAAAGAAAGAAATCTTGTACAAACATGTTCTATTCATTCACCCAAAGTTTTTCCATCGACATTTGGAACCATTGAGTTTGAAAGGTATATCTGTAAACATTTGAATATATTGTGCAATAAGAATCTGTATAATGACATGAATGTTTCATTCTCATCATTTGATATGATTGATCTTAATAAGATAAAATATGATAACATGAATCAAATGAGTGGTTTGAAAGAAATTTTTGTACTTCCATTTTCAAAGCTAATTACAGGATCACTAAATTCAAGAAAACATTTCTTTCATGACAAAAGAAATGTTGTGCATATGAAATATAAAAAAGGCAAAGGCAATGAACAATCTTCAATAAGTGATCATAGCAATTGGCATATACATCCACTGTCTCTTTTCTTTGGACTATTTTTAGAAGAACAAAAGCGGAGGACAACTTTCCTGGAAGGCTGGAAGGATGCTAAGACCATGCCAAGGACATCAACATTCACTCTTAAATCTAAGCATCCATTCAAGGTGAAAGCTAAACTTGATTCTAAATCCTTTTGGTTTCCACCTACAAACTAGTACTTGGCTTATATGATTGCAGATTCAAACACATTGCTGTGATGGAAGAAGAAGATTGTAATAGAAACATAGCATCCACCCCTGTTGGCTTAGCACAATTTTGGGCTTCAACGGATTAGAGTCGAGGACGAATATTTTTCAAGGGGGCAGGATGATATGACCACGTCATCACAAATTCAAGATGCACCAAGTACAACCCGCACATCACCTACAACTACACCATATCACGTTTTTGATGGACTGTTAACACGTAGTCGAACAAAGAAACTACAACACAAGGTAAACGCGCTACTTTGTGAAACCCATTATAACATTAGTGAGAATTATATACTACCTAATTTGTGTGCATTGCTATTGCTCAGGTTCACCATGGAGGATGACATGAACACACAAAGAGTGGACCATAGAGAAGAACCAAGCTCGGATCAGTCCAGCGTGACAGAACCGTTAGAAAGAATCAGTCACAACTTTTGATTCCCAAAAGCTATGAAAGCCCATGAGGGCTTGTTGGAAAGCTTGTCAAGTCTTGTTTCAAGCTCAAGTGGTTTCAACTGATTTGGATTTTCCAATGTTGAGATTCGACCGGATTAGTGATGACTGGTCAGCAAGTCAACAGTCTGCCTGATGTTCAAGTCCCCATGGAAAACTGTACCATTCTACAATATTTGGTGGTGCATGATGCACATGGCGTGAAAGCATATCAAGTTAATTTTCCAACGCAACAAACGGCACATCAATTGGAGTTTCCAAGATGGAGTTATTGCCAAAACACCGAAGACTGCACAGAAGACCAACAGCCACGCAGGAACTCTCCTGGAATTCATTTCGTGGAACCCCTTTCACATATTCTATCTTTTCTTTTTTATTTCGTATTCATAACCATCTAGAAGGCCTGTTGCTAGTATAAATACACATGTGCTTGTTAACAAACAAAGACTTTTGATAATTGAAATACAGAAACCCATTTGTTCACCTATGTGCAAACAAACCTTGAGGGTGATCTCTACCCCTTTGCTCTTGTGATTTCCTTCGCGGGATTACAGAAGCGGCGCCTTCATTCGCTCCCAATTGGTGCTCCTACTCCCTTCGAGGTATTCTTGATTGATTGTAGGTTGTGTTGGTTGGTTCCTTGAGAGTGTGGTTGGGCGAATCGTCGATTCAGATTGCTGGTTAAAGACGTTGGTTGGCTTCGAGTTTTATTTGTCAGGTTGCACTAGTTATCGTTGCTTGTAGCAAGTTATCTTGGCTTCTTTGAAGCTAGTTATCTGGTGTTCATCCTACGTCGTGAAGATCGGGACCCCGTGACATATCAGTGTACCTATCTCAAGATTCACACAACGAGATATGCAATATTTATGATAAACATATGCATCTACAACCATCCTTTCAAAGTGTTTATGAACAAGGAGAATGAGGGGGTTAAAGATCTCGTGTGTGGAAATATTGGAGAGACCAATTAATTCAGGAGATTTCTCATGCAAGCATGGATTTGATGAGGTGTTCATGAAATAACTTCCATGCTCGTTGATGTTATCTTCCTTTTCAAGCTCTAAGGGTGTTTCTTCATGAATGTCTATAGGTGGAAACATTGTATCCATCATTCCATGCCTATGACATTCATTGGACATTTTATTGTCCAAAATTTCCCATGGATTGGTGGCTCTCGAATTGATCTTGTCTAAAGCCTCCTCCAAACTTGGATGAGTCATGTTTATTAAAGAGATTGATTTAAGCTCACCGTTTGGATCTAAACAAAGTTTGGATTCTACCCATAAGGCTTCGTCCTTGTCCATCCATTCTTTAGCAATGGCATACAAGTTCTTAATACATTCCAGCCATTGTCGTTCCTCTTTTTGGTCATCCATGTGGCCTTCATGATTTCTATGCTTTGATTGTCTTAGTGGATTTCTAGGGTCATCATGAGACTTAGGAGAGAGAGCATAAGAGGGATCATTGGGGTCAAGGATGGGTTGAAAGATGGGTTTAGATGAGACATCTAATGTGGACATAGAAGGGGAGAGGATAGGATAGGAATGGCTTCTAGATGGCTCAACTCTCCTCGTATGGCATTACTTGAAATGCCATCCTTGAATTCTTCCCAATGTCCTATATGGAAATAAGGACGCTTTCTAAGAGATCCCTTCTTTAGAGGATTTGAATTATATTCGCTGAAAGGTCTCTTATAAAGATGAGAATTTAATGTTCTCCCAAAATCAGCACCAAAGAGGTCATCCTTAATTTCAATAGGGATTTCCAAAGGTGGAATTCCTTCTTCTCTTGGGGGATTTTAGGGTATTGGTGGTTCAAGATTGATAGCTAAATCTTGGGATTAAAGTGGTTGTGATTTGGCTATCAGAACTTCCTCTTCTTGATTGGGAGATGATTTCTTCTCTTTCTCGGGGAGTTCATTATGAATGCTAGTGTAGGGAGTCTTTCCACTAATTCTATCAAGCATAGCCCTTACTTCACTAGTAGACAAATGAATGAAAGCTCCTCTAGAGGCTGCATCAAGGGATTCCATGGAATCCTTGCTAAGACCCATGCAAAAATATTGAAGAAGTATAAGGTCTTGAGTGGCACGGATACTGCTGTAGCTTTTACCCAAAAGTATTCCAAGTATCATATCTATAGGGAAACGTGTGAGACTAACTACGATCTAACTTACCTAGGGGTAACAACACGGTTGAGATAAATAGGAGTGTAGAGAGGAAAACTAAGGTTCTCTAGTTCTAACTTAGGTAAGTTATGTCTTCTACTATTTAATTGGGGACATTACTAGGGAAAGACACTAATAGAGGGTGCTTTCCTTCGTAACCGCGTCCTACTTGCGCCTAGAGACGGGAGGTGGACTACAAAGGATCAACGAAGCTATATAATACAGGCTATATAGAACTGATGTCACACACGCGATCTACCACCATTCGAGAATGCAGGGTTTATCCATGATCAATCTAAGTCTAAGCACCATGCTTACACTTATGATTAATACTTTAACCTACAGCGTCTATAGATTAAAGCAATCAAAAGAGAGTCATGTTCTTGATGAATAATATAAACAATTACTTACTTGAATCAGAACTTGATTACCATGGAAATCTCGAAGGCAAGCTCACGTAGAACTTGGATCCACCAAGGTACAAGTTGTAGCGAGAGCACCGACAGGCCGACACCTCCTCCAAACTCTTCCCTCACTCTCTATCTCACTATTATTTACAAGACTAGATCCTATGGAGGACTAATATTCTCTTGATAGTTGGCTCTAATCCTCATGATATGAATTAGGGTTTCAGGATGGCTCTAGGGAGGGGTGGCGGGGCTGGTATATATAGGCCGGAGCATCCAACGTGAGCCCTTGGATCAAACCGACCTAAAGGATGGCGTAGATGCAACCTACGAGGAGGTGGAGAACTGACATTACGACATGGAGGTTGTTAGGTGGGCCAAGGGGCTGGGCGGCCTACATGTGGGGCTGGCTGGCCCCACATGGTCAGCCGCTCGGATTCTGCTTTGGTGGAGGGCCTCCTGGAGTCTTCTAGAATCTTCCCACGCTGTTTACGCGATGGAGTTCCATGATTTCCTTTGACGAATAGGTCCTCCTTGACGGTTTTCTATATAAACCCTGCTGAAAACACAGATTCACCAAAACTCATGGAATTTATTAAGTTTAAACCCCTATACCTATGTTTGGTGATGGAATTAAGTATAAATATAGGTTATGTTGACAACTTATAATTGATGTTAGTGACCATCAATAGTTGCCAAATTAATAAAGCTCATTTCGATGCTCTTTACAATCCTGTTGTGGGCATTAATATCATTTCTGCATTTTTTGTTCATGATTTATTGAAACACATGCCATTAACCCCAACAACAAAGTTGTTGAAAAACAAAGTTGTTGAAAAGTCTTTTAGGACACATTCCCCCAAGTTTGGGGATACTTTATGTCCTCCCTATCTAGGTTAAAGGAACCAAAGTTCATCTGAGTTTCTATATCTTTGATATTATGGAGTTTGGCCTGTTGATATTACAACCAATTGAAAGACTTATCCAAGAAGGACAAACGGGGAAGTTGAATATAAGACTCAGGAAAAACTTCAAGCTTTCTATACCCATTACTCATTCTCTAAATGCTAAGAATGAGCCAACTTCTAAGGAAGACCCAATGGAAGAGGTTAAGGTTGCATCTCTAGATAATTTGATTGAACCCAACCTTGAAGATGATGCTCAGATCTTCATCGAGGAGGAAGAAGAAAACCCTACGGGGTCTGAACCTCTAAATGAATTACTGGAACCACCTAAGCCCACCATTGAGCTTAAACCCCTGCCTTCTAGTCTTAGATATGCTTTTTTTAATAATGATTAGGATTCTCCTATGATCATAAGTGATAAACTTTCTCAGGAAGAATCCCTACACCTGCTAACTATCTTAGAAAAGCATCGTTATGCTTTTGGCTACTTTCTCCAAGACCTTAAGGGAACCCATCGCATCCCTATAGATCCTAACTCTATACCTTCTAAGGAACCCCAGCGTAGGCTTAATAATGCGATAAAAGAGGTTGTTAAGAAAGAGATTTTAAAACTCTTGCACACCGGGATCATCTATCCTGTGTTGCAAAGTAAGTGGGTTAGCCTTGTTCAAGTTGTGCCTAAAAAGGTAGGCTTGACTGTTGTTAAAAATGAAAAAAAATGAATTAATCCTCCAAAGAACCGTCACTGGATGGCGGATGTGCATAGATTACTGAAAACTTAACAAGACAACAACGAAAGATCACTTTTCGTTGCCCTTCATTAATGACGCTAAATAAGACCTGACGCTAAACAGTGATTGCTCAGCGTCCGATCATTGCTACTACTAGCGAGTCCGGTCACCTCGGCAACTCTACCCACGCCTAGCCAGAATATTGGACGTGTCCATACCGGACGTGTCTGGTCCTCATGTCGAACACGTCTGGTCACCCCATGATCAGCGCATTCAACTCCTTTTCATCACTAACCTCTTCTCCCTTGCAAATGTGCCAACACCACCAAGTGTATCACCTTGTGCACATGTGTTAGCATATTTTCACAAATGTTTTCAAGGGTGTTAGCACTCCACTAGATCCTAAATGCATATGCAATGAGTTAGAACATCTAGTGGCACTTTGATAACCGCATTTCGATACGAGTTTCACCCCTCTTAATAGTACAACTATTGATCCTAAATGTGATCACACTCACTAAGTGTCTCGATCACTAAAACGAAAAAAGCTCCTATCAAGTTTCACCTTTGCCTTGAGCTTTTTGTTTTTCTCTTTCTTCTTTTCCAAGTCCAAGCATTTGATCATCACCATGCCATCACCATCATCATGTCATGATCTTTATTTGCTCCATCACTTGGAGTAATGCTACCTATCTCATAATTACTTTGATAAACTAGGTTAGCACTTAGGATTTCATCAATTCACCAAAAACAAACTAGAGCTTTCAATCTCCCACTTTTTGGTAATTGATGATAACCCTTTCACAAAGATATGAATTGAAATTCATTTGAATCCATGTTGCTTGCCCAAGCATATTTACCATGTGTAAAAGGATATGAACAAGTTTCATGAATCCCAAATGGTAGCAATTGCTCCCCGTACATATGTGCTAAGAGTTTGGATTGTAGCTTGCACATATGCTTAGATAGGAAATATAGTAGACAATGTCTACCAAATGATGCTAAGGTATAAAAGATGGACCTTGAAGCGTGATACCAATTGGAGTGCACCAATATACCATCCTTAGCACCATGAGTAACTAGACATACACAAAAACTAGAATACCCTATGAGATCAACATTAGAAGCAAGGGTCTAGTTTTCATAATATGAACATGAGTCTAGTTACTTAACCTATGCATGCTAGTTTTTCATTTCATCATTCAAACCTACAACTAGCATACACCACACAAGCATGGATATTTAGATTTAAAACATGTGCCATTCAAGCAAACATATGAAATGCACGTTCAAATGCATCAATCAAGTTTATGAGCTTGCTCTTCCTACTTGTGTGCTTAAAATTTTAATTGATCCCCTTCCTTTGTCATATCTCTCCCCTCTATGTCAATTTTTCAATTTCTCCCGCTTTGTTATCTTCTCACTATCTTTGTATTATCTTTGTAAACTATCTCTCCCCCTTTGTCATCAATGACCACAAAGGTTTAATTTTAAATAGGTTGAGATTATCAATGTCAATCAATGAGGTGAGGATCATTTTCCCAAATTTGGTCTAATCTAGATCATTTGCCAAAGATATTTAACTCGGTTTGATCTAAGGACAAGCTTCTTCACACTTCCAAATAAGTGTTATCTTGTACCATGTTGAGTTAAGCACTTAGAGCTCATTTTCTAGATCAAACACTAGGTTTACAAGCCCATAAACATGTCATATGCTACCACTAGACCAAATTAAGCATAGAAGCAATAGTGGTACCATAAATGCATCAAAATCATTTTATTTTCATGAATGAGCCTCTTAAATGTGAAAGATGTCTAGATGCACTAAACATGTCCTTAGCAAGGTGTATGCCATGCCAATCAACTTTTACCTTGGATTGCTCGAAGGGGAGGCATGTCATATAAATGGGGGATGCATCAACACATATTTGAGAAATCCAATATGTTCAACTCATTCCTTAGCTTGCAAAACCTTTTCTCAACTAATGGCTTGGTGAATATATTGGCAAGTTGATATTCGGTGCCTACACTCTCAATACAAATGTCCCCTTTTTGTTGGTGATCTCTTATGAAATTGTGGCAGACATCAATGTGTTTTATTCTTGCATGTTGAACTAGATTGTTGGTTATCTTGGTTGTACTCTCATTGTCACATAGCAATGGTACTTTCTTGAACTTGATTCCAAAGTCATTCAAGGTGGCCTTCATCCAAAGTATTTATGCACAACAACTACCGGCGGATATGTATTCAGCTTTGACGGTTGATAATGCAACACTATTTTGCTTCTTTAATGACCATGACACAAGTGATCTTCCCAACAATTGACATGTGTCCAAGGTGCTCTTCCTTTCAACCTTGCATCCCGCATAATCCGAGCCAAAGTAACCAACTAGCTCAAATTTTGCTCATTTGGGATACCACAAACCAATATTTTGTGTATGCTTCAAGTACCTCAATATTCTCTTTGTAGCCTTCAAATATCTTTCTCTTGGTGAGGCTTGAAATCTTGCACACATGCATACACTAAACATGACATCTGGCCTTGATGCGGTCATATAGAGTAGGCTTCCAATCATAGACCGATACAATTTTTGATCCACCATATTGGCACTAGCATCACAATCCAAGTTGCCAGTTGTTCCCATTGGTGTACTAATGGCTTTGCTATCACTCATGCCAAACTTCTTGAGCATGTCTTTGATGTACTTACCTTGACTCACAAATATACCATTTTTCAATTGCTTGATTTGAAGATCAAGGAAGTAACTTAACTCTCCAATCATGGACATTTCAAACTCATTAGCCATCATTTTTCCAAACTCTTCACAAAAATCTTGATTGGTTGATCCAAATATGATGTCATCAACCTAGATTTGCAACACAAGTAAGTCTTTACCAATCTTCTTGGTAAAAAGAGTAGTGTCAACCTTGCCCATCATGAACCCTTTAGAGAGTAGGAAGTCCCTCAATCTCTCATACCATGCTCTAGGTGCTTGTTTCAAGCCATACAATGCCTTCTTCAACTTGTACACATGGTCGGGCTTCTTGTTATCTTCAAAACCAGGAGGTTGCTCAACATATACTTCTTCATTGATGTAACCATTGAGAAATGCACTCTTGACATCCATTTGATAGAGCTTGATGTTGTGGGCACAAGCATAGGCTAATAAGATTCTAATTGCTTCCAATCTAGCAACCGAGGCATATGTTTCTCCAAAATCAAGACCTTCAACTTTTGTATAGCCTTGTGCTACCAATCTTTCTTTGTTCCTTACTACTATCCCATCTTGATCTTGCTTGTTTCTAAAAACACATTTGGTTCCAATCACATTGTGTCCCTTTGGTCTCTCTACCAATTCCCATACTTGATTTCTTGTGAAGTTATTCAATTCTTCATGCATAGCATTCACCCAATCAACATCCTTCAATGCTTCATCTATCTTCTTTGGTTCAATAGATGACATAAATGAGAAATGCTCACAAAATGAAGCCAATCTTGATCTAGTTTGCACACCTCTTGAAATATCACCAATGATAGTGTCCAATGGATGATCCCTTGTAATATTGGTTGGTTGGAGTATTGGAACTTGATTTCTTGCACTTGCATGATCATTGGATTGAGATGATGCACTAGCCACTTGATCTTGTTCATAATCATGAGATCCACTTGTACTAGCTTGATTTGTATCATCTTGCACATTTGAGTTAGAGAGCACTTGCGCTTGATCATCTTGATCATCATTCATTTGCCTAGGCCTCATTTCACAAACATCCATATTCTTCATGGCTTTTGAAAGTTGAATGACTCTAACATCTTCCAAGTTATCACTCTCATCTTGGGAACACTTGGTTTCATCAAATTCAACATCATGAACTTCCTCAAGAGTACCACTATTCAAATTCCAAACTCTATATGCTTTGCTTGTAGTGGAGTATCCAAGTAGAAACCCTTCATCACATTTCTTGTCAAACTTGCCCAATCAAGTGCCTTTCTTCAAGATATATCATTTGCAACCAAAGACCCAAAAATATGCAATGTTGGGCTTTCGACCATTCAAGAGCTCATATAGTGTTTTCTCTTTCAATGGGTGACAATAAAGGCGGTTGCTACAATAGCAAGCCGTGTTGATAGCTTCGGCCTAAAAAGATTGACTCACATTGTACTCACTAAGCATAGACCTTGCCATATCAATGAGTGTTCTATTCTTCCTCTCAACAAGGCCATTTGATTGTGGAGTGTACTTGGCCGAGAATTGATGTCTAATTCCAAATTCATCACACAACTCATCAATTCTAATGTTCTTGAACTCACTACCATTGTCACTTCTAACTCTCTTGATGGTTGTTTCAAACTCATTGTGAATGCCCTTGACAAATAATTTGAACGTTGCAAACACATCACTTTTGTCCACTAGAAAGAATACCCAAGTATATCTAGTGTAATCAACCATTATTACAAAGCCATATTTGTTGCCACCAATGCTAGTGTATTGTGTTGGCCCAAACAAATCCATGTGCAACAACTCAAATGCTTTACTAGTGCTCATCATGCTTTTATTAGGATGGGTGTTTCCAATTTGTTTGCCGGCTTAACAAGAGCTACAATACTTATCCTTATCAAACACAACATCTTTCAAGCCTCTAACCAAGTCATGCGTAACCAATCTATTCAATTGTTTCATTCCAACATGACCAAGCCTTCTATGCCATAACCAACCCATGCTAGAATTAGTGAACAAACATGTAGATAATTGAGCTTTACTAGCATTGAAATCAACCAAGTATATATTCTCATATCAAAAGCCTTTGAAGATCAAGTTAGAGCCATCTACACTTATGATCTCTACATCATCTACCCCAAATATGCATTTGAATCCAAGATCACATAATTGAGCCACAGATAGCAAATTGAAGTTCAAGCTCTCTACTAGCAACATATTGGATATGCTCAAGTCATTGGATATTGCAATCTTACCAAGCCCTTTGACCTTGCCTTTGCCATTGTCACCAAATGTGATACTATCATAACCATCATTGCCATTGGTATTGATTGAGTTGAACATTCTTGCATCACCAGTCATGTGTTGAGTGCACCCACTATCAAGAACCCAATGCCTTCCTTCGACTTTGTAATTGACCTACAAAAGAAGATCAATTGTTTTTAGGTACCCAAACTTGCTTGGGTCCTTGAAGGTTAGTGACCAAGCTCTTTGGCACCCAAATGGCTTTCTTCTTTGAGCCCATCCATGGTGTACCAATAAACTGAGCCTTTACACTATTTGCACCCTTGGTAAGCACATAGAAAGAATTAGGCTTAATGGAGGATACATTAGCTTGTGACTTCTTGTTCATACACTTTTGCTCTACATGACCAACTTGCTTGCAACTAGTGCAAAACTGACCATTGTTCTTCACAAAACTAGTCTTGTGAGAAGCAAAGGCCGCCTTGCCTTTCTTGGGGGTATAGCCCAATCCCTATTTGTAGAGAGACGCTCTTTGGCTACCCAAGCACATAAGCAAGCGGTCCTCACCACCATAGGCCTTAGACAAGGTGTGAGTGAGCTCATTGACCTCCTTCTTGAGGGTCTCATTCTCAACTATTAGTGAGGCATCACAAGTGAGACCATCACTACTAGATGAGGTGGTAGTAGAAGTGCTACAAGAAGAGTTAGTGGGAGCAACAATGATAGGCTTATGGAATGATTCATCAATTATATCACAAGTCAAGCCTACATTACATGTCTCACACATGCTTCTTCTTATTTTGCCCATCAAACAAAGAGGAATGAGCTTTTTCAAGCTTCTTGTGAGCCTTGCCAAGCTTCTCATGGGCTTCCTCTAGCCTCTCATGAGATGTATTGAGCTCATCAATGGCTTGCTTAAGGGCTTTTAATTCCTTACGCAAGCTTTTGCATTCCATTCTCTTAATGTCAAAGTGTTCTTTGGCATCATCTAGCATGTCAAGTAGTTCATCCTTAGTTGGTTCAACATCATCACTTTTTCTTTCATTTTCATTATCATGTTCCTCATCACTTCCATCATCACAAATTTGTACCTTAGTGGCCTTAGCCATGAAGCATGTGGAGTGTCAAAAAGAGAAGGCTTCTCATTGATAGCAATGCTTGCAAGTGTCTTCTTCTTGGTGGTCTTGTCATCATCACTATCATCATCATCACTTGAGGAAGCATCACTATCCCAAGTGACCACATATGAACCACCCTTTTTCTTCTTCTTGAAGATCATCTTGTCCTTCTTCTCTTTCTTTTCCTTCTTGTCCTTCTTCTTGTTCTTCTTGTCATCATCATTATTGTCGCTATTGTATGGGCATTGAGCAACAAGATGATCCTTGCTTCCACAATTGAAGCACCTTCTTGACTCTTCCTTGTTCTTGGATGAAGATTTCTTCCTTCTAGCATGGTATCCGTTCTTCATCGTGAACTTGCCAAATCTCTTAACAAATAGAGCCATCTTCTCATCATCCATCTCATCAAAGCTCAAGTCTTCATCTTCGCTTGATGATTCTTGCTTTGCCTTACCCTTGGATGATGTGGCCTTGAATGCCACACTCTTCTTCTTCTCATCTTTCTTCTCCTTCTTTTCTTCCTTCTCACCATCATCTCTATATGTATCATCGGTCATTATATCTCCCAACACTTGGTTTGGTATCATGGTGTCCAAACCACTCCTCACTAGAATAGTGACCAATGTGCCAAATCTTGAAGGTAAGCATCTCAAGAACTTGTGGGAGAAGTCCTTGTCCTTCACCTCTTCTCCAAGTGCTTTGAGATCATTGATAAGCACTTGAAGCCTATGAAATATCTCTGGCACACTCTCATCCTCCTTCATCTTGAAGCTTGCAAACTTCTCCTTGAGAATATATGCCTTTGCACCCTTCATGGCTTGAGTGCCCTCAAATGATTCCACCAACTTCTTCCATGCCTCATGAGCTCTCTCAATGTTCTTGATTTGCTCAAATGTTCTCTCATCAATAGCATCATGAATGGCACTAAGAGCAATGTCATTGTTTTGGGAAGCACTTCTTTGGTGGTGGTGGGGTTCTCTAGATCCTCTATCTCAATCTTGGTCTCCACCACCTTCCAAACTTTCCTATTGATTGACTTGATATATGTTATCATCTTAGCCATCCAATAGGGATAGTTTGAGCCTTCAAATTGGGGTGGCTTCTTGGTGTTATTGATTTGAGCCATTTTTACACTGAAGGTTGTTAAGCCTCAAATCACAGTGACCATGGCTCTAATACCACTTGAAAGGTCCTAATGGCTAGAGGGGGGGGTGAATAGCCTATTAAAAATTTCTACAACAACACTAAGACAAATGATTAGTCAATAAGATGGTGAAGCAAATTTTGCGCTAGCACTATACTTGGGGTTGCAAGCCACCAACCCAATTCTATTTTCTATGATCTCTAGTATATCACAACAAAGCTATGTCACTAATATACACCTAGGTGATCAACCTAGTGAGAGTAATACATTAAATGATACACTATCTAGTCTTAACTACCACTAGCTCTATCCAAGTGAATGTATAATGAAATACAAGAGATTGGTAGAGAGGTATACCGCCATGGCAAGTGACCAATGAGTGAATACCAAGGAGACAATCAAGACACAATGATTTTTCTTCCGAGGTTCACTTGCTTGCCAGCGAGCTAGTCCCCGTTGTGGCGATTCACTCACTTGGAGGTTCATGCGCTAATTGGTATCACACGTCAAACCCTTAATAGGGTGCCACACAACCAACACAAGATGAGGATCACACAAGCCACGAGCAATTTACTAGAGTACCTTTTGGCTCTCCACCGGGGAAAGGTCAAGAACCCCTCACAATCACCACGATCGGAGCCGGAGACAATCACGAACTTCCGCTCGATGATCCTCACTGCTCCAAGCCATCTAGGTGGCGGCAACCACCAAGAGTAACTAGAGAATCCTGCAGCGAAACACAAACACCAAGTGCCTCTAGATGCAAACACTCAAGCAATGCACTTGGATTCTCTCCCAATCTCACAAAGATGATGAATCAATCATGGAGATGAGTGGGAGGGCTTTGGCTAAGCTCACAAGGTTGCTATGTCAATGCAAAATAGCCAAGAAACTGAGCTTGAGCTGGCCAAACCATATTTATAGACACCCCCAAACAATAGAGCCGTTGGCTCAATTATTGGATTGACTACGGGACGACCGGTCGCGCCGGTCATGTGCACTGGACACGTCTGGTGTGGTGACCGGCTGCGTCTGGTCACAGACAGACCACCACGTGCCCCTTTCAAATTGTTTAGCCATTCGCGCCCAATGGCTATCCGCTCAACTATGATCGAACGCGTTCGGTGTGGCCGACTGGACGCGCCCCTGCGTTCGGTCTTCTCTGGACCAACACCCGCGCCCCATGTCACTACGCCCTGACGCTAAATAGTGATTGCTCAGTGTCTGGTCACTGCTACTATCAAGAGTTCGGTCACCTTGGCAACTCTGCCCACGCCTGGCCAGAATACCAGACGTGTCCGGTATCGATATCGGAGGCGTCTGGTCCTCATGTCGGACGTGTCCGGTCACCCCGTGACCAGCGCACTCAACTCCTTTTCTTCACTAACCTCTTCTCCCTTGCAAATGTGCCAACACCACCAAGTGTATCACCTTGTGCACATGTGTTAGCATATTTTCACAAATGTTTTCAAGGGTGTTAGCACTCCACTAGAACCTAAATGCATATGCAATGAGTTAGAACATCTAGTGGCACTTTGATAACCGCATTCCAAGATGGAAACAAATTTAAAAGCACTTATCTAGCTCAATTTAATTCCCCTAGAAAAATATCTCAAACAGTAGGTTTCATATTTTTATCAAATTGTACACTTCATGAAGAATCCAATGCAATTTGGTTCACTAAATTTGGACACTCCTAGAATTAGTTATGAATTTTACAATTTTGCTACAAAATCTAGAAAAAACATTTAAAGAAAAACATCAAAAACCCTGTTAAATGCTAAGTGCACCTGGCGTACTGCACCTAAAGGCGCTGATAGCTGGGTCCCACGGTCAGAGTGACCCTACCCATCATAGCCAGAGAGCAGAGGCGGCGCTTTGACCGGCGAAAGCTCATCGACGGCGAGGTCTCCGGCAGCGGGTTTGGCACCAACGAGCTCCCCTCGATCTCGCGCATTGACTAGGCTAGGTGGTTGAGCCTAATACAGCGGCTGGCCATGGCGATGGTGCTCATGGTGGCTCGACGGCATAGCACGGCGGAGCTCCAGCCATCACCGACCATGGCAAGCTCAAACAAGCTCGCCTACGGCTTTAGGGTGACCTAGCTGAGTTCTAGGGTTAGGATTAAGGCTCGCAGTGACGCCGGTGAGGCACAGCCACGTGCATGGCGGCGGCATGGCCGGTTCATGATGGTGCGGCGCGGCGTTAAGCCTCTAGCATGTCCGGCATTGGGCAAAGGCCAATGGTTACAGCTAGCACTAACCCTAGTGACTATGGAACAGGGGAGAGAGAGAGCAGTATAGGTGCGTGGCGGCTCGGCCTCGGCGAGCTCAAGCTCGGTGGTGGCAATGGTGGTCGCGGCGACGGTGCATCGGCTCTAAGGTGCTGACCTAGGCTCAAACGTTGGCGTTAGCAGCTTGGGAAGATAGAGTGGGTCACGGCTAAGCTGTGGGCGCAAGAAATTGGGCGGTGGTGCGATGTGGGTGGTGAGCTTGGCTGGTGAAAGCTCGACAGCAGCGCTGCGTGGTCGCCTCCACTTTGGTGCTGCGTGGGAGTGAGAGAGGGACGGGAGAGAGTGAGAGTGAGTGCGAGAGAGAGCATGAGACAGCGCTGCCTTGAGTGCCACCCCGACCGCATCATGGGCCTAGCTCTGGTGTACAGTAGCCATGTGCCACCACGGCCTATGGCCGGTCAACCACAATGACGGCCGATTCAGAGCTGCATCGGGAGACTGACAGCACGACTTCGTGCACATGTAACTCCTAATCCGTGGTGAATCAGTGAAAATGGTATTAGTGAAAGTTGTAGAGCTATGTGACATCTACAACTTTGCTTTAGGGAGTAACATCTAATTCATCAAGGTTAGCAAGTTACAAAGCTCCAAATTGGTGGACTTGAAACTGAAATCAGCATTTTGGACTTAACAAAATTTCAAGTCTAGAAACAGCATTTTGTTGATTCTTGTGAGCCCTATTTGACCATGTTAGGCACTAAATTAGCTCATGACCCTTAAACAAACTTTGTTCCACATAAGATAAGCTACAACTTTTATTAAGTGTGCACTACCATGCAAACAATCTATGCTATAGTTCAACTTTGGTCAAAGTAGGATCATGAAAAATGACATTTTGAGTAAACTAGGACTTAGAAGCAAAATTGGCCCATGTCATGAATACAAACATTGTTCCATTTACCATCCTAGACATGTCTAAGGTAGTTTTTGTGACCTCACAACCATCTCTTGCATTGGTCACACATGATCACAAGCATATGCATGTATATAATCAACATTACATGTGATAATATGTAAAGAATAAGATGAAATTCCATATGCTCATGCTCATGAATGCTTGGATGATGCTTGTGCTCATGAAATGCAAGTGCCAAATGCAATGCTTAACACTAGGGTGTTGCAGTATCCATCTTAGAGGGTGGTGCAATGTTTCCTGCCTTCTTCGTTAGAATCTCCATGTCTTCTGGCTTAGTCTGCTATGCAAGGTTGGCGATCTCCTATGCTTCATAGGCTTCTTGTGCTATAGCTGCAATTTGGACGGCTTCCATGTCGTAGTCGTATGAGCGCTTGAGGTCACCTCAAAAGGAGTGCACACCATTAGGACCCAACATCTTGAGCAAGAGGTACGAGTAATGTGGAATGGCCATGAACTTGGCCAAAGCAGGTCGATCAAAGATAGCATAGTATGATGATTCAAAGTCAGCCACCTCGAACTTGATGAACTCTATTTGGAAATTGTTTGGGTTACCAAACATGACTTGAGCGTGATCTATCCGAGTGGCATGGCAGCCTTGCTAGGTACTGTCCCATAGAAAGGGACATCAGTGGGGGTAAGTAGGATGGTAAAGTTTAGGCCTATCTTTTTTAGCGTATCTGCAAATATTATATTCAATCCTGTGCCTCCATCGATCAGGACCTTGGGGACTGTCATGCCAGCTATTGTTGGACCCAGGATGAGTGGATAGTGGCTGGCATTAGTCACGCTAGTCCATTGATATTTTCTAGAAAATTGGATTGAGTGCTCAGACCAGCTAAGGTACTTTGGCATTGAGGGTTCTCCTGCCATGATGTCCCGAAGAGCCAACTTCCCTGAGCGCTTGTTTGAAGAAGATGGTAGCCCCACAAAGATCACTACGATTTGACGTTTAGACTATTGAAAGCTAGGGTCAGCGTTGTCGTCTCCATCTTTGTTGTTATCAGCTTTACCCTTGCCCTTGTTGCTTTTGCCATAGAAACCCAGTTCTTGGAGTTGTCTGCACTTGGCCGTCGTGTGCTTTGCATTCTTGTGGAAAGGGCAGGTTAAGTTCTTGAGGTCTTCAAACTTGTTGTTTTTGTTAGACTTCTTGGACCTATCCATGGAAGCAAGGGTGTTGTCGGGTCCTCTCTTTCTGCTGGATTGTCCACCCTAATTGCTTTTGGGGTCATAGCCTTTGTTGTCTTGTTGGTCACGTGGGAATCATTCGCGAGTACGCTCTTCAGATGCAATCATCTTCTATACTGTAAACTTGAATTCCTCGGCGGTCTCTAGATTATCATCGCAGAATTTTTCAAACTACCACTTGTACTTGATCCCGTTGGCGAAGTGATCTATCACCTCCCTATCTGTGATATCATAGACTTGGGCTCATAACTCAGCAAAGCAGCGATAATATTGTTGGAACGCTTCATCTAGTTTCTACTTGAAGGTTCTAAGCTCGTTCTGAGTACTTGGGTGGGTAAGGACACCACAAAAATTTTCACAAAATTTGCGTTGAAGTTGTCGCCAAGTAACAATGGAGTTGGCTCGTAGCTTATCGAACCAGGCGAGAGGCACAGTGTCGAGTGCCATGGGAAAATATTACACTTTGATGTCATCGTTGCCACCTGCCAACTCAATAGACTAAGAGTAGATGCGCAACCATCGGTTGGGTTCTATCTTCCCATCATACTTGGTACGGTTGGATGGCTTGAACTTGTAGGGAAGCCAGATAGAGAGTAGTCTATTAGAGAAACATGGGAACCTATCTAGTGAGATGCTGGCCTCTCTGTACTCAGACTCACCTCTTCCCTCCCTATTGCAATACTGGTGCCCATGATAGGCCAACTATGCGGCACCCTGATTCCTGTTCTAGTTACCATGTGGCCCTAGAAAGGAGTGGGCTGGTACTCATTGTCCTCCTCCATGGTTACCATGTGGTCTCAGATGATAACCATGTGGCCCTAGAAAGGAGTGGGTTGGTGCCCACACATTTGATCCTTAGGAAGGGTTAGCTTGGGTTGTCGCTTTTGTAGCCTGCATCTAAAGGGCTATGGATTCCAGAATAACTTTGAGTCGTTGCTCATCTGGGGTAGGATTTTCTATAGCTACCCTCTCTTCTACCAGGGCGTAGACGTTGGCATAGGGCATAGTGAAGACCCTATGGCCAGCTACTTCCATGAACTCAGGCTTAAGGTTGTGTGATGTAGAGGCTCTGATAGCATCATGGTCTTGGCGCTGTCGTTCTACTTCTTCATCCCATAGATGCTGTTCATATGCTGCCTCTACAGCCAAGCACCATTGTTCAACATCTCAATAAGCCGACTAATACCGCTGCCACTCTTCCTTGTGGTGTTGGGCTCGATTACATCAAGCCTGTCGAGCTCTGTTCTTCCTTTCCCTAGCCGTCTTCTGCTCATCCGTCTCTCCATTGGGTGGCACAGTGTCCTGGTAGATGTCGGACAAGGCTTCTTCTCCATTTTGGATATCTAGTGGGTTAGGCATAGGGATCTAAGGTGGTTACCTAGCCATAAAGACTTATCTAGAGTGCCTTGTGGCCGAGCGGGTTGCAGATTCTACAGTCATCGCGCTGTCCAAGATATCTATAGAAGCATGATCGTTGTTGTCCGCTGGAAGAGTTCTACCGTCTTGATAAGGCAAGAGTTCCACCATGCTGACTAGATGAGATGAATCTATTAAAGAAGTGTCGGGTCGCACACCCGGCCAATGGACAATGCCTCCTTCGGGTGTGATGGATAGAACCAAACCCCTCTGGGCACCCATTAGAGGGATTTCTTGCTCAGACTGCACGAGGTAGCTGATCGTATCTTGATAGATTAAAGCTGAGTTCTTGAGTCCGAGTAGAAAATGAACTGGGTCTTCATCTTGGACTTTAGATGGGATCTCTAGCCCAGACAAAGGTGATGTGTTCGAGTGGGAATCATGATTGATGGTGAGCTCCTATGTCTGAGTTGGATCAGAGATCGAAAGGTGCGAAAACTTCTCGACGAGTTGATCCAGCATGGTCGTCGAGACGTTTGGTGAAGCTTGAGGCACCGAGATCTCCATGAAACAACTTTGGAGCTTGCCATTGCTGTCTACCTTGTAGATCCAGGAGCCAAAGATGAAGGTGGTACCCATCGAGAAAATCATGTCATCAAGGTCCACCGAGCTCTCGATCGTGAAGTCACCAAAAGCCCCAACCTGGTGTTGATGGCATAATTTAGATGTGTCGGGTTTGCCATGAAATTTGGTTTTTGGCAATGTCCTATTGATAGGCTACTGCAATATTTCCATTGGCCAATTTAATGTTTGAGCAAAATAAATCGGTCACTAACAAGTATTCTAATCAATTTGTTAGCTAGTCTAACAGCAGCATGCAGGACGAGCAAAAAGACATTCTAGATTGGCGAGTGTTGGTTGGTGGCAGTTTGGCATCAAGCTGTAGGAGCCAATGATCATGCATCGATTAGCTATAGCTCTAGTGAAGGAGTATGATTAGAGATATGCATGTGCAGTTAGGCATCATTTTGATTGACGTGCTGTGGGGGGTATAACCCCAAGTACCCACGGCAATGAACATGGGCCGCACCGCCTGAGGAGGTCCAACCCATAATATCAAGGCCTATGGTGCTCAGCTCTAGTCGGCGTGCACCGCACGACAATCATAAGACATCTTGGCGATGAAGGAAGATCTGTTCGGATATGATAGATATTGTATTCCTTGTAAATACTTACCATATAGCCAAATAGATCTCGACTTAAACCAACCTATAACCCTACCCTCCATACTATATAAGGCGGGTAGGGCCCCCTCGAATGCATCTCATATTCAATAAAATCCACCAAAAACACAAGACATAGAGTATTACATCTATCAGACAGGCCTGAACCTGTCTAAATCGCTTGTCTTTGCGCTTGTGTCGCCATCTGGCTCCTATTATGCACACCTCCACCGATTCATCTACTACCATGGGCATACCCATCGGTAGACTGTCGACCAGATTTCATCGACAGTGGCACGCCAAGTAGGGGGTGTGCGTGCTAATTCCATGGCAAGCCAGATGGTCCGCTTCCCGAGCTCCATCATCCTTCCTGAGTTGGGTCAGACCTTCACGGTCGAATCTATGACCTGGGTCATCGACGCTGATGGTGTTGAGGAAATCATTGAGGTGGTGTAGAATCACCCTGCGCCAATCATGCCAATATCAACAACGACATCTCCGATCTAGGCACCTCGCTGCTGGGTTAGGAGATTCATCAGCAATGACAATCGCATCGCATCCATTGATCGAGTTACAGACCATTTAGCAGAATGCCAGCTCCTTGTGGATTTAGTGTTAGATCAATCTAGAGTGAGCGATGAAGTTCCTACACTCCAAGGTCACCATGCCGCTAATGATGAGCACCCTGCTTGTGCACATCGTTCGAGGTGGCAAGATAAAGATTTGGTGATCACGGCAACTCTGAAAGGGTGTACCGTTCAACGTCGACCACTCCCTGCCCCAACAGAGAACATGCCAAAGCCCTATTGCTTTTGGGCTGGTGGGTATGGGTCTGATCTATTGGGATGCCATGCACAATCTTTTCGCCGACCACGCCAAGCATAGCCACATCAACGACCTCTATTAGATCGACTTCCCTGAGGCCGACCGGCCTGCGCCAATGGTAAACATGGTGCAAATCTGAATAGATCTTTTGGATGAAATGTTCCACACCATCCTAGAGGAAGGTCCTAAGCCATACTCCGAGGGCTCTGCCAACAGCTGCCCATCTTTCCCTCTAGGTTTTGGGAGAGAGCTTTTCATGGTTAGCCACGACAGCGTTGCTATCGATGGAGAGACCAGTGTACAACACCATGAGCGCAAAGCCCGGAACACTGATCGCCAATGACGTCGTAATGAAGAAGCAGAAAATGCTACCCAGGCTGCCAGAGGTGGCCCACCACCTCTTGCCCGTAATCTCCAACAAGAGTTCCTCATGGTGGACAATCAGCGAGTCGAGCAGACGCCGAGAGCCAATCTGGCTGTGGCCACCCACGAGTTGGCTAGACTCCCACAAATGTTGGAGCTACTCAAGATTGAAGCGCTCCTCAAAGCAGCTCAGGCCTAGGTCAATGACACACAGAATTGGATGTGGCCACCCGCAAATTGGCTAGATAGTGAGGCCATCTCTGCTTTCACCACAGGACTCCATCACCATCAGGAGCTGCTCTCTAAACTTTACTGCAAGAGGCCCTAGACCATCGGCGAACTCCTCAAGGTTGCAAACTCATACGTAGACTCTGAAGAAGCTGATTGGCAGTTCAAGGACGATGTTGCTCGTGCTTCCCGCTCGGATCACCACACACGTCGTGATGATGATCACCGCAAAGAACGACGTTATGAAGATCGCGGCAGGCACTACGATGATCACAAACGCCATCATAATGATCAACCAGAGGGATCAAGGGCTGCACAGCCACATCGCCGCCGTCCAGAAAACTCCATCGACAATGTAGAGCAGCCACATGGTAAGCGAAATTTCAATGCTACCTATGAAGAACTCCTTAACGGTCCATGCTTATTTCACAAGAACAACAAGCACACCATGTGGCAATGCCATGGCATGGCCAAAGCTTTCCGCGATGAGGAGCAAAAATGGCGAACGCGCAAGGATGACAAGTCAGACGACGGCAAAGGGGAGGAGCATCCTAAGGACGCATGACTCACTGCCCAAGATGCCAACAAGACCATCGCCACAATCTCCAGAGGGTATGCCGCCTCCGAGAGCAAACGCCAACATAACCTCACCTCTTGGTAGGACATGTCGATCACCCAATACAGCATGGTCGCCGATCCCAAATATCTGGACTGGTTGGAGTATCCTATCACATTTAGTGGGGCCAACCAGTGGCAGATATCCCATACCCAGGGCGTTTCCCAGTCGTGTTAGATCCCACCATCCGTAATGTGTAGTTCAAGAAGGTCCTCATCGATGGTAGGACTGCCCACAATATCCTCTTTGTCGGAGCCCTAACTGAGTTAGGCCTCACAAAGGACGATCTCGTCGCTGTTGATCCTACATTATGGGGTATTGTACCTGGCAGAGCGTCCCAACCTTTGGGGCAAATCACCTTGCCAGTCCAGTTTGGCACTGCCGACCACTTCCATACAGAGTATGTGAACTTCTTCGTGGTAGACTTGGACACCGCTTACCACGCCATCCTTGTCCGACCAGCTCTCGCCAAGTTCATGGCCGTGCCCCATTATGTCTACCTGGTGTTGAAGATCCTGATGGAACAGGGCGTTCTCACCCTGTGTGCCAACGTCTCCACCGCCTACGACTGCGAAAGAGAAGGACTCACCATCACTGATGTGATGGATCTCTCTGCTAGAATGGAGGCCTGCATCGTCGATTCCAAGAAGGTCCCAGCGGAGGAGCAGGCGATCCCTACTAGGATCCTATAGACTCTGCAATAAAGACAGCGTAGACATCCCTAACTCCTGGCACATCGAACACCTCAAGCGTTTCTATCATTGAGACGTCCTACTAAGATATGTACCCCTTATGTATTTATGCATTTCAATAATAATTTTCTCCATGATATTTTTTCCATTTGTTGTTTTCTCTATAATTTTCCTCCAATTATCTTTTGTTTTTCTCCATGCTAAACATCTTTAAGATAACTCATACTATCGCCATTCAAATTAGTCTGCACCCTCGCCTCAGTCGGACACACTCAAGGGCTTCGCCTCCCTACGCGAATTGACTCCGTCAAGCTCCGATTATGCCCATTTGTCTATGACTCCGCATAGCCGCTCGAGGCGCCGAGCCATCGTGCCGCCGAGCCGCCATGCCACCGTGC
The DNA here is from genome assembly GCA_904845875.1 of Miscanthus lutarioriparius. Classification (NCBI taxonomy): domain Eukaryota; kingdom Viridiplantae; phylum Streptophyta; class Magnoliopsida; order Poales; family Poaceae; genus Miscanthus; species Miscanthus lutarioriparius. Next base: position 30,310,090 of record CAJGYO010000015.1, read on the forward strand.
CGTTGAGTCGCTGAGCTGCCGAGCCACCGTGCCGCTGAGCCGCCAAGCCGCTCGAGCCACCATGCCACCAAGCCACTCGAGCCACCATGCCGCTGAGCCACCAAGTGAGTTGCTAAGCGAGCCGCCTGAGTCGTAATCAAGCCACGCCGCGCCGTGATGATGAGCGCCACGAAGAACTACGTTGTGACAACAGCGACCGCCGCCATGGCAACAAGCCAGAAAAGCTCGAGGGCTGGGCAATTTCATCGATGCCAACCAGTCAAGTTCTCATTTGCGTTACCCAAAAGCAGCTCTGTACTCGATTTAGCACCCAAGTATGTATGAGCAGTAGTGCTATGCGCTATGGGCAATCGGCAGCGGCTCCTTGGTGATGCCTATATCCCCAAGTATGCATGAGCAGTAGCGCTCTGCGCCATGGGCGATCGGCAGCGGCTCCTCGGTGATGCATATATTCCTAAGCATGCACAAACATCTTGCCACGGTTCTCCAATTTGAGCCATGTTCTCCAATTTTGCCATGGTATAGTGCTAAGCACTCTCCATGTTCTCCAATTTCATCACGGTATAGTGCTAAGCACTCACCATGTCCTCCAATTTCACCACGGTTAAGTGCTAAGCACTCTCCATGTTCGCCACGGTATAGTGCTAAGCACTCTCTATTTTCTTCATGGTTTAAGTGCTAAGCACTCTCCATGTTCGCCACGGTATAGTGCTAAGCACTCTCCAAATTTTGCCACGGTTAAGTGCTAAACACTTTCCATGTTTGCCGCGGTATAGTGCTAAGCACTCTCTATTTTATCCACGGTTTAAGTGCTAAGCACTCTCCATGTTCTCCAATTTCGCTACGGTATAGTGCTAAGCACTCTTCATTTTCTCCACATTTTAAGTTCTAAGCACACTCCATGTTCTCCAATTTTGCCATGGTACAGTGCTAAGCACTCTCCATGTTCTCCAATTTCGTCACGGTATAGTGCTAAGCACTCTCCATGTTCTCCAATTTTACCATGGTATAGTGCTAAGCAAGAGAAATCTCAGAGAAAGGGAATGGAAAAGATTTTTAACGCCAGTTAATTGTTTGGCTGGAATGTCCAAGCTCTCTGATTGGCTGGACAGAGGGATTTTTGATACCTATCAGGAACAAGGCCAACAAAACAGAGGATTAATAGGGATATTCTATTATATTTCCATACCAAAGAAGTACTCGTACATGTATACAACTCCCTTTTTTTTTATCTCTGCCGAAGACCAGCTGGACCCATATATATGCGGGCGATTGTTTTTCTTCTGATCAATTGACATATACACAATATACATTATTTTTTATCTACGTTTTCTTCCAGCATAGTAGTTCGTAGTTCTTGCGGAGCCCTAGCTTCCCTAGCATTGGTTCATCTTTGCCGTTTTGCGCTGAAAAATGGTCGGCTCCCCTCAACGAAAGCAAGGATCTTTTGTTGCTTTGCTCGGAAAGCAATCGCTTGTCGTTGCGAAAGTACGATAGTTATCGCGTTGTTGCACGGATCAATTTCGTGTGCCAACACAATTGGCTACTCTGCCAGGGAAGAAGAAGAATAAGAAGAAACAAGCAATGGACACCAGCCCCAAGGACGGTAGGCAGATCGACACCGACAATGTCATCGCCATCACGCTCGATGATCTATCAGAAGAGGGACGGCAGGAGATTGAACGGGAGCTCGAGGAAGAGAGGCTGGCGAGTCTACAGAGAAAGTTAGCAGGCTTCCAGAAGATGAGGAACGGTGTGGTCAACAAGGTAGCTGCACTAGTCTCTTCCGCTTCACCGAGCACCAATGTAAGTAAATCACCTTCCGCTGAAGAAATTAGTCATCTAATTGACGTATCGGTAGCTAGTAAATATGGCACACAGATGGAACATCTGACATGCACAATGAATGATTCTTTGTTTGGTAAATTTGATGAGTTTAAATCACAATTTAATCAAGACTTCCAAAATAATTTACCTCGACAAGTTCATTCAACAGTGTTACAAGTTAGGGATGAACATCTGGAAAAACAGCCTGTGCATTTTGAAAATTATTCGGCAGAGCTGCTGAATGCCACTTCTACAGTTAATGCATCGGCTAGTACTGTGCAGCCTAATGTTACCTTAGGTGACAATCAAAGTGGCCGGAATTGTGTTAGCAATTCGGCCAATAATTTTGCATCTAATTTTGCGCCTAGTGCTTCTAATTCTGCTGTTATAACTTCGGTTCCGCAATCATCGACTGAAGGCAACCGAGTTGTGAATTTTAATTTGCAGCAACCTTATTATCAGACGGCATCATATACTGCTCCATCTTTGTCGTCTATGGGTACCAGGGTTCCTTATGGGCCGGTATCAAATGTGTATCCTAATGTATCTCCACAACATGTGCCGCATGCTCAACCTTTTTTTGCCGGCGTCACAGTCACACAACCATGTTGCATCTATGCCGCAAACTAGTTCTTTTGATCCATCTTAGAATTTTAGAGACCAAATTGCTAATGTGCTTAGAGAACTTGGTATCGAACCCAAAGGTAAAGCTCATGCATATAAAAAATCCTATCTTGAATATGTTGATTCAACACCACACCCACGTGGTTTTAAAATTCTAGATTTTGTTAAATTTACAGGGGAACATGGTAGGTCCACTTTTGAGCATATAGGACAATTTTTAGCACAAATCAGTGAAGTGGGTACATTAGATGTTTATAAATTGAAATTATTTCCTTTATCATTATTTGGTACTGCATTTACTTGGTTTTCATCACTTGCACCTAAATCCATTGTAACTTGGGCACAATTGGAACAAAAGTTTCATGAATATTTTTATAGTGGTGAAACTGAACTTAGGCTTACTGATTTGATATTGGTTAAATAAAAGTACAATGAATCAGTTTCTAAATATATTCGACAGTTTAGAGATGTAAAAAACCGGTGCTTTAGCTTGATCATTGCTGAAAAGGATTTAGCCGATATTGCTTTTTCGGGTTTACTTGCTCATATCAAGGATAGATTAGAAGGGCAAGAATTTTCAGATATTAATCAGGTTTTACAAAAGGCTTTGGCGCAGGAAAACCATGCAAAAGATGTTAAACAATATAGCCGGTTTAGAGATAATAAGAGCAAAGACAAGGAAAAGCCTACTGTTAATGTTGTAGGCTATGATAGCGATTTGGCTAGTGATGATGACATTGATGTATGCATTGTCGAATGGGTACAAGCGCCTAAGTCAAAACCTTTCGTATGTGCTGCTTTGAAACCTACACCTGCTAGAAGAGAAGAAATTAAGTATACTTTTGATGTTAGCAAGTGTGATAAATTTTTTGATATCTTGCTGAAAGCAAACCAGATTAGAATAAAGGGAGGACATGTAATTCCGCCTCCAGAAGAATTGGCTAAAAGAGCTTACTGTAAGTGGCACAATTCTTTTTCTCACGCTACTAATGATTGTAACGTGTTTCGTCGACAGGTTCAATCGGCCATTAATGACGGACGATTGACATTTACAGAAGGTTCTAAGATGAAGCTTGATAGTGATCCATTTCCTATCAATATGATTGACTTTGAGAACAAGAAGGTGCTCATTCGGCCAGATCAGACCGAATCTTTGAAAGGAAAAAATGTTATTGTTGATGACAGAGCTGCTCCAAGGATGATCAAACCAAAAAATCTAGAAGAGGGAGTGTGGAAAGTCAATGAAGGCAAGAAACATGTTCCAAAGTCAGGGCCGACAATTAAACACCTATTGGACAAATATGTATCACAGAAGGCCAGCAGTGTGTTTAATCGGCTAGGAGGTTCTAAGCGTCCTAGATCTCCTTCTGGACATCGTTTTGGTGGTCAAGCTTATAGACAAGGAAATTCATATGCTCATCAACCACAGTTTCCAATGGGGTCAGTGTTCTAGGGCTGTGCACCTCCAATGTATCCACAAATTCCTCCATATGGTTTTAATCCTTGGGTACCACATCCTACTGGGCCAGAATGTTTTTATCAACCTGGATGGGTGGCATCAGGATCTGTGTTTGGATAGCATGTCTATGGCAAAAGACCTCGGTTCAATCAGGAGGCTGGGCCAAGTGATACCATTGTGGTGCATGGTGGTTGCAAGAATTCAGCTTCTAGAATTGTTGATCTACACAGGGAAGCCAAAGCTGGATCATCCAAATGGAGAGGATCTGCACAGAGCAGTTCGCCGAGGTACAATGTAGGCAACAAGAATTTTGTTGGTGGGCGCAAATCCATGTGGGTGTCGGTCAAGCCTAGAGGTCGCACGAATAATTCAGATACATGACATAGTTGGGACTCGTCAACCGACAACTGGTCCAAATGCTTCTAGTGCTGTTCATGGTCTACAAATAGGCACTATGATGATTGATAAATCTGAAGTGGATGCATGTGCACATCAGGGGAGAATAATTATTGGGTTGTGCTCTAGTTCAGATCAGAAAGAAGTCACAGGTTCAGGGGAGGCTGGTAGCAGTTCAGAGCTTGGCCAACAAAGTCATTCAGAGGAAACACTAGCTGCAGTTACTAGCACGGCTAAAGCATTTAATAAACTGAGCATGCAAACCAGCAGCACAGGAATTTCTGAAGGCGTGTCTCAGCATTGCAGTTCAGCAAATGGCAGTGGTAGAATTGCAAGTGGTATGCCAAACAATTTTTATTCCAGAGGCCCTATGTTTAGGCCGAGAGCAATAGCGTTGTAGCACAAAGCTTGGAGTTTGGGGGGCACCAGGATAAGATCAGTTGCGCCGGGAACTAAACTGAAGCCTCAATGGTGCCCGAGAGGACTCACTCATACACAAAAATGAAGAGTGCAGCGGCTGCGAGCACTAGAAATTAAAGAAGAGCAAGCTGCGTGATGAATGGTTTAATAAAGCTAGGCCAATGGTGCCTGCCAAGATGACTTAGAAGGAAAAGCGCATCACGATGGAGGAGGAGAAATCTGAGGATGATAAAATGATTATTGATGAGAACTCAGAGAGCAAAGATGACACGGCTGCTGCTATCGATGTTAACATGGTTTTTGCTTTACGTGCTGAATTTCGTGCACCTGAAATTGAAGTTGCAGAACTTGTTCTGACCCTAAAAGTGCTATATTTGAGAAACCAGAAAAGCCCAAGAAGCACTTAAAGCCTTTGTACATCAAGGGACATATTGATGGTAAACCTATTGGCGGCATGCTTGTTGATGGTGGTGCTGGGGTTAATGTTATGCCTTTTTTAGTTTTTACTAAATTGGACCAAAAAGAGAGCGAGTTGATGAAGACCAGCATGGGGCTTAGTGGATTCTGAGGAGAGTTGTCTGAGGCCAAAGGTGTTATTGCTATGGAGCTCACAGTCGGAAGCAAAACAGTGCCAACTGTGTTTTTTGTTGTTGATGTAAAAGGCCGATATAACATTCTTTTGGGACATGATTGGATACATGCAAACTGCTGCATCCCTTCTACTCTACATCAGTATGTGATTCAGTGGTTTGGAGATGATGTGGAGGTAATTGAAGCAGTTGATTCAGCTTGCATTGCTTTAACTGATGCTCTTATTGATTGGCAACATGGCGAGATGTGGTGCTTGACAGGTAGTGATTTATCAGATTATGACTGTGTTGCTATTGGTAAGGATGGTTTTGTTCCTATAAAGGTACAGCCGGCTTGAGTAGCTCGGCTTAATAATTTGTCTATGTGAACAATGAATAAAGAAGATAGTATAAAAGTGGCTGCAGAGGCGTACTGAGGAATATCGTTCTGGTAAGAACGATATGCAAGACGCTGTTGAAGATTTTGGTGACATGGACAAGCTTGGACAGGGGTTCTCATCAGCTGATCCGCTTCAGGAAATTGATATCGGTGATGGAAGTGTTCCCCGTCCTACTTTCATCAATGCAAATCTAGAGGCCGATCAGAAAAGCAAGGTATGTGCATTACTTAGAGAATTTGTACACTGCTTTGCTTGGAATTATTCTAAGATGCCCGGTTTGAGTAGAGATTTAGTTGAGCATAAGCTACCTATTAAATCTGGTTTTAGGCCACATAAACAACCCGCTAGATGTTTTAATTCTAATTTGTATGACCGGACCAAAGAAGAAATTGATCGATTGTTGAAAGCTGGGTTTATTCGGCCATGTGGGTATGTTGATTGGGTTTCTAACATTGTACCCATTGAAAAGAAAAGCACAGGAAAGATTAGAGTATGCATTGATTTTAGAGACTTTAATAAGGCTACTCCTAAAGATGAATATCCTATGCCTATAGCCAAATGTTAACTAACGATCCTTCTGGGCATAAAGTGATTAGTTTTTTAGATGGCAATGCCGGATATAACCAAATCTTTATGGACGAAGAAGACATGTCTAATACTGCTTTTTGTTGTCCCGGCTTTATTGGTTTATTTGAGTGGGTCCTCATGACATTTGGATTGAAAAATGCTGGCGCTACATATCAACGTGCTATGAATTTAATTTTTCATGATCTGTTGGGCATTATATTGGAAATATATATTGATGATGTTGTCATTAAATCGGATGGGTTTGATCATCATTTAGCCGATTTGCGATTAGCCTTTGAGAGAATGCACCCATATGGCTTAAAGATGAATCCACTCAAATGTGCTTTTGGTGTGTCAGCTGGTAGATTCTTAGGTTTCATAATTCATGAGCATGGCATAGAGATTGATCCTAAGAGTGTAGAGTCAATCAGAAAATTAGAGGAGCCTACATGTAAAAGGGATGTGCAAAAGTTGTTAGGGAAAATTAATTACTTGAGACAATTCATATCTAACCTTGCAGGAAAAATTGAATCGTTTATCCCTTTACTTCGGCTAAAGCATGAAACCAAATTCACATGGGGGGAGAGCAACATGATGCTTATAATAATATAAAGACATACCTGTCGAATCCTCCAGTGCTTCGGGCACCAAAGTCTGGTGTGCCATTCAAATTATATATTGCTGTGCAAGAAAAGGTGATCGGCGTGGTTTTCGCACAAGAAGACGGCAGGACGGAGTATATCATTGCTTACATGAGTCACCGTCTGCTGGACATAGAGAGTAGGTACGTGTTCGTTGAAAGGCTATGCTTGTCTTTATATTATGCATGTACCAAATTTAGGCATTATTTGCTCTCTAGTACTTGTATTGTTGCATGCCAAACCGACGTAATTAAATATATGTTACAACAGCCGATTCTTAGTGGTAGAATTGGAAAGTGGGCTTATGCACTAGTAGAATATGATTTAACATATGAATCGTTGCGTGCTATGAGAGGTCAAGTTGTTGTCGATTTTATTGTTGATCGTAGGATTAAAGATGAAGAAGATGTTAGCTATATTAGTGTGTGTCCATGGAAACTTTATTTTGATGGATCGGTTTGTAGAGATGGACAAGGCATCCGTAATGTTTTGATTTCACCAAATAATGTAGCTTATGAAACATCGGTTCGCTTAGAATATCCTTGCACAAATAACCAAGCCGAATATGAAGCTTTATTGTTTGGCTTGCAAAGTTTAGTTGATATGGGTGTGAGGGACATAGATGCTTTTGGCGACTCTCTTTTGGTTGTTCAGCAGATTAATGGAGAATTTCAATGTTTTGATGTGTTGTTGAATAGCTACTTGGATCTATGCTTAGGTATAATTAAGTCTCTAGACACTTTTACTATCAGCCATATATCTAGAGAAGAAAATTTTAGAGCTAACTGTTTAGTCCAGCAAGCATCTGGTTATCATGTTACTAGTGGGAAGTTTTTAATAATGGAAAAGCTGATGCTAGCCATTATCAAAAGTAAGACCCATCTGCAGGTTGCTAGTTCGGTTTTGGGCAAAACTGAAAGTTCTAGAGCTGAACAGATTAGTAGTTTTGGGGTACAGGGTTCATGAGGTGATAGTTTAGTCCAGCGGCAAGTAGTACAGGGCAAAGCAGATTCGGTACATGGTTCACAAATAACCGAATCTACAAATGAGTTAGAACCTGGTGATTGGAGAAGCCCTATAGTTAATTATTTAAAGGATCCACAAACAAGGGATAGGAAAATTTGACGTCAAGCTTTAAAATATACTTTGTTAAATGATGAATTATATCGCCGAACAATAGATGGGTTACTTTTGAAGTGCTTGGATTCTGATTAGTCTAGAATAGCTATGGGTAAAGTATATGAAGGAATATGTGGGACACATCAATCGGCTCATAAGATGCGATGGTTATAGAAAAGAGCGCGCTTTTATTGGCCGACGATGTTAGAAGACTGTTTTCGATATTATAAGGGCTGTGAAGCATGTGAAAAGTTTGGAGACATAATGTTAGCGCCCGCGGCTATGTTGTACCCTATTGTTAAGCCATGGCCATTTAGAGGATGGGGATTAGATTTTATTGGTCAGATACATCCTGCTTCATCAAGATGTCATCGCTTCGTCCAAATAGCTACAGATTATTTTACTAAATGGACCGAAGTAGTTCCTTTGAAAAATATGACTCAGAAGGAAGTGATTAATATTGTATTGGAGCATATTATTCATAGATTCGGTATTCCTTAGACTTTGACTTCTGATCAAGGTGCTTCTTTTATGTCTCACCAATTTCGTGAATTTGCGGAATCATTTAGAATTAAGTTGTTGAATTCGTCACCTTATTATGCCCAAGCTAATGGACAGGCCGAATCTAGCAACAAAACTTTGATTAAGCTTATAAAGAAAAAGATTGAAGAGCATCCAAGAAGGTGGCATGAGGTGCTTTCGGAAGCTTTGTGGGCTCATCGGATATCTAAGCATGGAGCAACTCAAGTGACACCATATGAGTTAGTGTATGGACAGGAAGCTGTGCTACCTGTGGAGATTAATTTACAAGCTCTTAGAATAGCCAGACAAGATGATTTGTCGGCTGTAGACTATAGTAATCTGATGATGGACAAAATAGATGAGGTTCCAGAGGAAAGATTAAAGGCCTTACATGAAATTGAAAAGGAGAAATTGAGGGTAGCTAAGGCCTATAATAAAAGAGTTAGAGAAAAATCGTTTCAGATAGGAGATTTAGTATGGAAAACGATTTTTCCTCTAGGAACTAAAGATAATAAATTCGGCAAATGGTCGCTGAGTTGGGAAGGACCCTATAGAATTGTAGAGATTGTTCCTCAAAATTTATATTTTGTGCAATCTTTGCAGGGGGAGAAATTTTTTCTAAATATCTAAATGGTAAATATTTGAAGTACTATCCTAGTGTGTGGCAGGAAGCTTGATAATGATATGGCCGATATATTTGTATAAATATCGCCCTGAGGAAAATATCTGGCCGTTGTATTTTCTGGACATTGCCCTGAGCAAAATATATATTTGGCGGATGTGTTATCTGGACGTCGCCCTGAGCAATATTATGACCGGTGGAGTTACAGACATTGCCCTGAGGTAAAAGATTGATTCTTTGTATTTTCGGTAAATGCAATTGTACCGAAAACAGGGGTCATGTGTTGATGGCATAATTTGGATGCGCCAGGTTTGTCGTGAAATTTGGTCTTTGGCAATGTCCTGTTGATAGGCTACTGCAATATTTCCAATGGCCGATTTAATGTTTGAGCAAAATAATATTCTGATCAATTTGTTAGCTAGTCTAACAGCAGCATGCAGGAGGAGCAAAAAGACATTCTGGATTGGCGAGTGCTGGCTGGTGGCAGTTTGGCATCAAGCTGTCGGAGCCAATGATCATACGTCGATTAGCTATAGCTCTGGTGAAGGAGTACGATCAGAGATATGCATGTGCAGTTAGGCATCATTTTGATGGACGTACTGGAGAAGGCAAGCAAGTGAAATCTCAGAGGAAGGGAGCGAAAAAGATTTTTAACGCAAGTTAATTGTTTGGCTGCAAGGTCCAAGCTCTCTGATTGGATTGGCTGGACGGAGGGATTTTTGATACCTATCAGGAACAAGGCCAACAAAACAGAGGATTAATAAGGATATTCTATTCTATTTCCATACCTAAGAAGTACTCGTACGTGTATACAACTCCCGTTTTGTATCTCTGCCGATATATATATATTGTGCGGCCGATTGTTTTTCTTATGATCAATCGACATATACACAATATACATTACTTTTTCATATACGTTTTCTTCCAGCATAGTAGTTCGTAGTTCTTGCCGAGCCCTAGCTTCCTAGAGATTGGTTCATCTTTGCCGTTTTGCACTGAAAAACGGTCGGCTCCCCTCCACGAAAGCGGAGATCCTTTGTTGCTTTGCTCGGAAAGCAATCGCTTGTCGTTGCGAAAGTACGATAGTTATCGTGTTGTTGCGTGGATCAATTTCGTGTGCCAATACCTGGTGTGTCAGCTGTCGGTGTTTGATGACCGGCAACTCATCATGGGGTTACCCGGGACGATGTTCGAAGGGCTTCGGCGTACGCAGAACTCGACAGTAAACGCAAAGAGACAAACGGTTTATACAGGTTCAAGCCCTCTTGTCGAGTAATAGCCTTTACGTCCAGTCGGCGTGTAGCCTTTTGCGTTGGATTGATTGGTATGATTGTTAGGCTTACAAGGGGGTGCACCGTACCTCTCTTTATATAGGGGAGAGGGTAAGGGCACATATCTAGTCCTAGTCAGTTATAAGAGAAGAGTCCTAGTCCTATTACAGAATCTAGCTTTCATAGTAAGCCGACTAAGTCGATCTAGAATCGCTTGAAGTCCAAGCCACCTTATCTCGCGTCCTTCAACAAATCGTGGGCCATCTTAGGGCCCATACAAGTAGTACCCCCGTGGGGCCCTAGGACCCTGGTCCGTCCGAGTTATGCATCACATAACACTTAGAGTAACTCTTTAATCTATTAGAAGCCTTTCACCTAAACAATGGGAATGGAAACGCTTAATGCTTATTGCTTAGTTGCTTGGGCAACGGTAGAAGTTGAGCATGAGAAGGGAAATCATACTCGCACGTGTAGGATACTACACCTGAACAATTAACTACTAAAACCAGTGAGGGTACTACTTGACTCATCTTACTAATCTAGCTAAGGAATAATGTCCCTAATGTGATAATTTTAATGATAACTTGGATATCATGCTCATGCGAGGGGTAGGTCAACGTGAGTGTGGGATCTCAGACAACATAGATCGTGGAACAGTAAAGACCGTGTATTGGGATACATAAGTCCAAGTAACCACCCGTACAGATCACATGTCACGGATGGGGTCAACAAGCCAAGTAATTAATTGTGACCTATTTATCCGTGAAACTACCAAGGGGGGTGGCGTCGGTCGGGAATGTCTGGGACATTGACCTGGAACCCAGTCGAACCTTTTGTCGGACACTCGGGCTAGATTAGGGAAAGATTGGAAGACATGAGGCAACCCTTATATCGTGCACGAGGTATGGTGGTTAGTCCTGTTCTTCCGTGTGGATATAGTTATACACCTCTGTAGAGTCTTGAAAGCCTGAAGTCCTTTGGGACAGAACTATTCAGTTGTTCTTTCTTTCTATGCCCATGGTAGCATGAATGATGGATTATGAACACTTTGTTATAACGATAAGTACTGTAATTCTAATGTTGAGCATAGCACGTCATACTCTTAAAGAACATCATTGCTTTCCGCACTTATACAAATGCCAGATAATTGCCATGTGCATCCACCGAATATTATATGTTGGAATTAAGTCCTGCGAGTACTAAATGTACTCACAGTGCAGCGGTTAAGTTGTTTTGCAGGTGTTGCTGCCCGATGGATGTGGGGTAGCGCTCTATTCACCGCTGCATAGTAGACCTTGGATCGGGCAAATCCGAGATGAGCTACAAGTTAACTCCGATAAGAATTCGAGCGAGACATCAAAGAGCTGATCCTAGGAGGGATGACAATGATTATATACAATATGTGAATTATGTAATTTCTTGTAAGCATAATAACTTTGTTAGTTGGGCATGATGTTGGATGTTATATGTGTTGGTTTGCCACATGGGGTGTTTCGTGTCACTTGACCGTTAAAAGATCCTGAAGCTGTTGCGGTGTGTCCCGCATGTGACAGCCGATGGGTATCGGAGCGGTGGTTGACTTACACGAGCAATCCAGTTGTCAAACCCCGTATAACCTCAATGTTGTGCCCTGAATAGCTTTAAACCTGATAACTTCTATGCTTTAGTGGCAACATTATAAGTGAAAGTAACCTTCACCTTGTTAGTTAATCTTGCCTCTTGTCCTTGATTTACAAACTATTTTCAAACTTAAATGGTGCTTTAATATCAGGGGACCAGTAGGGAATGATAGAAGCACCCAAGTGAGAACCGAAGTTCGTACCTAGATCGCCCTAAGTAATAGGTATGCCATGCTATGAGAGTCGAAGAGAGCGGTTCTGATCCTCTTACCTATCCTTCTTAGCCCTTTTGAAGTCCACTGTCTCTTTCCAATTTTAGAGGTACCCCTATGCCCAAGAATCCTCAATCTCTTTATAATCCCAGAACAACCCTTATCTCTTATCTTACTTTCGAAAGAGCCCTTGGCAGCGTCCCCTTTGGACCCTAGCCTTATCCTTCGAGCCACAACAAGTACAGAGGTATGGAGTAATCAAGGATGGTGATAACATCACATCATGGACAAGTTAGTAACGACCATCACCAGGATGATAACCAGGAAGAGTTCACACCTCGAATCCAAAAGTCATAAATCCGAGTTTGATTCCTATCAGAGCAGACCCTACGCCTAAGTTCAGTACTAAACAAGAGAGGCGAAGCCATGAAGCCATCAATGCACCCAAGACCTAAAATCACAAAAGAATGGGAGCCCTGACGACCAAGGTTGGCCATATTCTTCGAGCAAAGAAGATCCTATAAGAAGAAAAGGAGAAAGCAAACGATAAGTATAAGAGCAAGAAACAGTAAATTAGAAACTCAGAGTTTGGACGGAGCTAAAAGTGCAAGTGTGTGATATGTGACAAGGAAAATGAAATAAGATAATGCGAGAAAGCTAGGAACATACCTTAAGAGTCTGAATTCAACACCTTGAATGACTATGGTGAAGGTGGTCTCTCCAAAAAAGCCTCGTTGTGGCAGTATGGCAGGAAGGCTCGGTGCTGAACCTTGCAAACCCCTAGAAGTCCACAATTGTGTGAAGCACCAAAGCCATGATGTACAACTATAGCGCCAGTGGAGCGCGCATGTCCCGCTTGCACTCCAGCATCTGGTCCACCATCAAATCTAGCAAATTCAGCTCATCGTCGGCCAGTATAGCGCAGATAACCTCCAGAGAGGGCCGATCAATGGCACCTTCCTCAACCACAGCAGAAGGGATGATGGTATGTCTCAAGATCTCATGGAGTACCATGGGAATCCTCCTCATACCACCCTTAGGACCATACATGGAATTCTCTTGATAGTGAAGTTCAGGTATCTCACCCGCCAACAGCATGGGAAGACTAGTGACCAATTTGCCTTTGTTCATCCTACGGTAGTCCAACCCCACTGCAGCAGCAAGATCCCTGAAGGTAGCCTCGAACCTGCAAGTGCCCGTCATCCACATCAACTTCTCCTATTCAGCATGGACCTCCAAGGTAGCATAAAATTGATGGGTCACAGTCTTGTTCCAACCATGATGAAAGCCCAGCACTTTCTTCCAACCCATAACCTTGAGTCTCTTCACCAGGCTAGCCAATGATACCTGAGCCCTCAAGTATTCCCAGTGCAGCCACTACTGATCTGGGTGCATCAATCTGCTATCGATGCCTTCCTAGTACAACTGGTACTGGACACGAGAATAGAAGAAAGGAGATGGCGAGTCCCCAATCTGTCCGAACTGCCTCGACTGTGCAGCCCTACTGAAACCCGTAGCCGTCCAATCAAAGCATTCCTCCGGAATAGCTACCAAGTCAATTAGAAAGGTCCCCTCAGATTCAGACTCCTCCACAGGTGTATTGCAAGACATCACCTCCGACAGTTTGTCCTCATAAAGGTTGGAATCCATGGCAGACATGCAACATGTATAAAAAGAGAATTCAAGATTTGTGGAGAATTTGGACTAACATGGAGATGAAAGGACCACTACCCCCACTAGATTGTAGTGAGAAATGAACTACAACTAGAAGTATAACTTGTTAAATAGTAAGCAGGAAAAATGAAAGGAATGCGTGAACGTGCAGTTAAGATGTCAAAGCACCCTTTGAAGATGGGTTGAAGTCAAAACAATAGGCACAATTATAGGAATGGAGAAACAGTACATCTTACATCCTGCGTATATGCCCCACTCTGTACACTATAAGTACCTATAAGCTTGATGAACCATCAGAGTGGAATTAGAACCAAGATCAGCACTAAGCAAACATAGACAGAGTATCTATCATAGTCCACGGACCAACCGTCGGTGCCTCTATAGGCAAAAGGGGATTGCACTTGAGAATAGTCTATCCACACTAGAATATCCTGCCAAGGCCCACGGACGTCCGATGAACTATAAACTAGTAGTATGGAGCTAGATAGACAACAACAGAGAACGACAGAACCTTCCGATGTCCTATCTGAACATTCTGCTTATCAACAACCGTGTCATAGAGAAGTAACAAGAGGGACGAAGCCCAGTAGTGGAGTGCCCACAACTCGCACGGACCATCCACCACTATCGAAGACAGCACAACCTCTGCGGCAACCACAAGAACATCAACCCTAAGTGCTCAATCAATCAAATGAAGCAACCATGCGCTAATCAATGAAAATGAACCCTTGTGTATGCCCTATCAATTCCCCAAGGTAGTTTAATCCTAGCCCTAACCGAACGGCAGGTTGAAGAAGCCCTAATCTAGAATGGATTGAGAAATAAATCATCAAGGGGGAGAATTAGAAAGATTACTGGTCGCTCATGATGGGAGCGCGTGTGAAAGCCTCTGAGCTGCCCGAATCCTCCCAATGCACGTGCATGGCCATAGTAGCGACGAGAGTGGCGGTGGTGGCAGTGTGAGACAAAGATGGAAAGGAATGAATCCCAAAAGTCACTGTCAGCCTATTTATAGTTCGTAAACTGACAGAGAGTCCGTTGTTGTCGTGGATCGTCCGCCAATCGGATAACTGGACCCTATATAGTTGCTAAGTGCCTCGAGACTACCGGACTACCTGCCAAGTGAACTAAACTGTCCATCAGCTAACAGAAAGTGTCCCAAAGATTCCATTTCCTAAATTTCGAGATGACCATCAAGTCTTAACCTCAAGAAAATGCCAAGATAAGATAAGGAAGCCCGGGAAAATAGGAAACCACCATAACCTAAATGTGAAAGAATGAACCCCCTTTCCTCTTGCGACCCTAGAGAGCAAGAGGTTGTTGGAGCACATAGAAGGTACACCTCATGGTGCCTATGTGGAACCCTAAACTTTCCTCCCAAACTTTCCTTAGCATAGTACCCAATAGTACCTCAAGAAAGCTTGAGGATGAGCTTTTTATAAGGAGGGAAGAGTTGTAATGACCCAAGTTTGTTGCAACACCTAGACAACCCTTTTAATCATCGAAGGAGTCAACCATTGACCCTCCATGAAGACTCACAACATGCAATGCGATGCCTGACATTAGTGACTCATAGAAGCACCTTGTAAGAATCCCCAGATAACCATGGTCAGGCTCATATCCGAATCGGAAGAGAACATCTACATGAATTAGGATCCATCCCTTTGACATCATCAACAGCAACCTAATCTCAAGGAACTACTTAAGATGCAATGCATTGGTCACCAGTAACCAACCACCTAATGATTTAGTCAATTTAGCAAAGACAGAGACTATCGGATAGTCCGCCTGTTTACTAGACCATCTGATGGAGCATGAAGCAGCAGTAGAAAGTAGGAAATGAGATGTTTGCCACTTAAGTGGGTTGGACCCACATGTCAGCATGAAATGGGAAAGATATCTCTTAGTTGAAGCCTCACTCTCTCACTCATCCTCCCATTTGCATCATTCACTCTCTCTCTACTCACTCAAATACAAGCAAGAACCCTAGAAACCAGAGAGGGGAGAGATTGGAGAAAAAATTGAAGAAGATGAAGGAGAGGAAGGAGGGGAGCATTAGCAGCAGCCCATGGACATCCTCCACCCTCAACCCCTTCATGGTGAGCTCAAGAACTATCTTCATTTCTTGGATTCTCCACCCAATGGTCTAATTCATGGATCTGTGTGCAAGATTGGAGATCTCCTGCTAGTAGAAGCTCCACCGTATGTAAGTAAGTCCAAGGAGTCCCAACCTAGTTCATTCATCCAACAAGTTCAAGGATATTACTTTGATCCATTTCTTTGGTATATTGCAAGAGGAAGTTCATATGAAGCCAAACCGAACTTGGAGGAAGAATGTATGAGTGAAGGAAGCTTGGATCTTCAACCTTTTGCTATGGAAGCTCTCAGATCCTAGAGCTAAGGTTTTAGCTTAATCTCATGGTTCATCCTCAAGTTCTTGTATCCTTAAGTCGGATCCTAAAGCCCTAGCCACCCTTAGCAAAACAAGCCCAAATCCTAGCTATCTTGAGCCTAGTAAGCCACCTAAACTATCCTAGAGATATCTTGGACATGCATAGATCACAGCTGAGCATATCTAGGTCTGAACCCCAAGATCACCCAAGAGCATAGGTTCTGTCGCCCGACTGATGGAGTGTCCATCAATAGTATGGAGTATCCGCTAATCCCGAGTCTAGCCACCAACAGCCTGAATTCCCTTTTGAGCGACACAGCGAACTGTCCGCCACCCATGGCGCAATGTCTACTGAATTATAGAAGTGTACAACCAGGAAACCCCAGAGCACCAAGTCGATACCGGAGTGTCCATCACTCACGACGGAGTGTCCGTGAAGTATAGAGAATAGTAACCCAGCAACCCGAGAGAACCTAGTTTCTATAGGAGTGTCCATCAATCGGTTGGACCATCCAATATTAGCAGCTAACCCTAGAAATGACCATGTCCTAAACCTACCAGAGTATCCGTGGTTCCCACGGAGTACCCGACAACCTAAGCAGAACAAACCTAGAGACTACCCACCTCGGCACCTAGCACAATAGAGTGTCCATCAGCCAGGATGGAGTGTCTGACAACACACAAAGAGTGTGAGATTACTCAACTAGCTTACCCAAAGAGCCAACAACACTAGGTTAAGCATAGTTTCAAAGGGCAATAGTAGAGTCATAGGTGAAAGCCTCTATCCCAAGCTTTAAGCTGAGACATGTTCCTAAGCTTTCCTCGGTAGTACTCTGTCTCGATCCTCGTTCTCTTTCAGGAGCCAAGTAGCATGAGGAACATGTGAGAGTTGTCGTCTACAACTTCCACTTCGTTCAAGCGGCAAAACCAGGTAGGCACCCCACTATTATGAAACCTACTTTGGATACTTATCAAGTCGCATTATGAGTTATGCATTACATGTAGAGTTGGATAATGAACTCTTTCACATAACACTTAGAGTAACTCTTTAATCTGTTAGAAGCCTCTCACCCAAACAATGGGAATGGGAACACTTAAGGCTTATTGCTTAGTTGCTTGGGCAACGGTAGAAGTCGAGCATGAGAAGTCCTAGTCCTATTATAGAATCTAGCTTTCATAGTAAGCCGACTAAGTCAATCTAGACTAGCTTGAAGTCCAAGCCACCTTGTCTCACGTCCTTCAACAGATCATGTGCCATCCTAGGGCCCATACAAGTAGTACCCCCCGTGGGGCCCTAGGACCCTGGTCGGTCCGAGTTATGCATTGCATGTAGAGTTGGATAATGAACTCTTTCACATAACACTTAGAGTAACTCTTTAATGTATTAGAAGTGTCTCACCAAAACAATGGGAATGGGAACACTTAATGCTTATTTCTTAGTTGCTTGGGAAACGGTAGAAGTCGAGCATGAGAAGCGAACTCATACTCGCGCGTGTAGGATGCTACACCTAGACAATTACCTACTAAAACCAGTGAGGGTACAACTTGACTCATCTTACTAATATAGCTAAGGAATATATCCCTAATGTGATAATCTTAATGATAACATGGATATCTTGCTTATGTGAGGGGTAGGTCATCGTGAGTGTGGGATCTCAAATGACATAGATCATGGAGCAGTAAAGACCGTGTATTGGGATACATAAGTCCGAGTAACCACCCGTACAGACTACTTGTCGCGGATGGGGTCGACAAGCCAAGTAACTAAATTGCGACCTATTTATCCGTGAAACTAGCAAGGGGGGTGGCGTCGGTCGGTAATGTCTGGGACATTGACCGGGAACCCAGTCGAACCTTTTGTCGGACACTCGGGCCAGATTACGGAAAGGTTGGAAGAAGTGAGGCAACCCTTATATCATGCACGAGGTATGGTGGTTAGTCCTGTTCTTCTGTGTGGATACAGTTGTACACCTGTGTAGAGTCTTGAAAGGCTGAAGTCCTTTGGGATGGAACTATTCAGTTGTTCTTTTTTTTCTATGCCCATGGTAGCATGAATGATGGATTATGAGCACTTTGTTACAATGATAAGTACTGTAATTCGAATGTTGAGCATAGCACGTCATACTCTTAAAGAACATCATCGCTTTCCGCACTTATACAAATGCCTGATAATTGCCCTGTGCATCCACCGAATATTATATGTTGGAATTAAGTTCTGTGAGTACGAAATGTCTCACCAATTTTGTGGATTTGCGGAATCTTTTAGAATTATGTTTTTGAATTCGTCACCTTATTATGCTCAAGCTAATGGACAGGCCGAATCTAGCAACAAAACTTTGATTAAGCTTATAAAGAAAAAGATTTAAGAGCATCCGAGAAGGTGGCATGAGGTGCTTTCTGAAGCTTTGTGGACTCATCGGATATCTAAGCATGGAGCAACTCAAGTGACACCGTATGAGTTAGTGTATGGATAGGAAGCTGTGCTACCTGTGGAGATTAATTTACAAGCTCTTAGAATAGCCAGACAAGATGATTTGTCAGCTGTAGACTATAGTAATCTGATGATGGACAAAATAGATGAGGTTCCAGAGGAGAGATTAAAGGCCTTACGTGAAATTGAAAAGGAGAAATTGAGGGTAGCTAAGGCCTATAATAAAAGAGTTAGGGAAAAATCATTTTAGATATGACATTTAGTATGGAAAACGATTTTGCCTCTAGGAACTAAAGATAATAAGTTCGGCAAATGGTGGCCGAGTTGGGAAGGACCCTATAGAGTTGTAGAGATTGTTCTTGAAAATTCATATTTTGTGCAACCTTTGCGGGGGGAGAAATTGCCTAAAGATCTAAATGGTAAATATTTGAAGAAGTACTATCCTAGTGTGTGGCAGGAAGCTTGATAGTGCTATGGCCAATATATTTGTATAAATATCGCCCTGAGAAAAATATTTGGCCGATGTATTTTCTGGACATCGCCCTGAGCAAAATATATATTTGGCTGATGTGTTATCTGGACATCGCCCTGAGCAATATTATGACCGGTGGAGTTACAGACATCACCCTGAGGTAAAAGATTGATTCTTTGTATTTTCGGTAAATGCAATTGTACCGAAAACAGGGGGCATGTGTTGATGGCATAATTTGGATGCGCCGGGTTTGTCGTGAAATTTGGTTTTTGGCAATGTCCTGTTGATAGGCTACTGCAATATTTCCATTGGCTGATTTAATGTTTGAGCAAAATAAATCGATAACTGACAAGTATTCTGATCAATTTGTTAGCTAGTCTAACAGCAGCATGCAGGAGGAGCAAAAAGACATTCTGTATTGGCGAGTGCTGGCTGGTGGCAGTTTGGCATCAAGCTGTAGGAGCCAATGATCATGCGTCGATTAGCTCTAAAGCTGGTGAAGGAGTACGATCAGAGATATGCACGTGCAGTTAGGCATCATTTTGATGGACGTACTGGAGAAGGCAAGCAGGTGAAATCTCAGAGGAAGGGACCGAAAAAGATTTTTAACGCCAGTTAATTGTTTGGCTGGAAGGTCCAAGCTCTTTGATTAGATTGGCTGGACGGAGGGATTTTTGATACCTATCAGGAACAAGGCCAAGGATTAATAGGGATATTGTATTCTATTTCCATACCAAAGAAGTACTCGTACATGTATGCAACTCCCGTTTTGTATCTCTGCCGAAGACCAGGTGGACCCATGTGTGCGCGCGCGCGCGCAGGGGCGATTGTTTTTCTTCTGATCAATCGACATATACACAATATACATTACTTTTTCATCTACGTTTTCTTCCGGCATAGTAGTTCGTAGTTCTTGCCGAGCCCTAGCTTCCCTGGAGATTGGTTCATCATTGCCGTTTTGCACTGAAAAATGGTCCGCTCCCCTCCACGAAAGCGAGGATCCTTTGTTGCTTTGCATGGAAAGCAATCGCTTGTCGTTGCGAAAGTACGATAGTTATTGTGTTGTTGCGCGGATCAATTTCGCGTGCCAAAACGTGGTGTGCTAGCTGTCGGTGTTTGATGACCGACAACTCACCATGGGGTTACCCGGGACGATGTTCGAAAGGCTTCGGCGTACGCAGAACTCGACAGTAAACGCAAAGAGACAAAAGGCTTATACTCGTTCAGGCCCTCTTGTCGAGTAATAGCCTTTACTTCCAATCGGCATGTAGCCTTTTACGTTGGATTGATTGGTATGATTATTAGGCTTACAAGGGGGTGCACCGTACCTCTCTTTATATAGGGGAGAGGGTAAGGGCACATATCTAGTCCGAGTCGGTTACAAGAGAAGAGTCCTAGTCCTATTACAGAATCTAGCTTTCATAGTAAGCCGACTTAGTCGATCTAGAATAGCTTGAAGTCCATGGCACCTAGTCACACGTCTTTCAATAGATGGTGGGCTATCCTAGGGCCCATACAAGTAGTACCCCCGTGGGGCCCTAGGACCCTGGTCCGTCCGAGTTATGCATTGCATGTAGAGTTGGATAATGAACTCTTTCACATAACACTTAGAGTAACTCTTTAATCTATTAGTAGCCTCTCACCTAAATAATGGAAATGGGAATGCTTAATGCTTATTGCTTAGTTGCTTAGGCAATGGTAGAAGTCGAGCATGAGAAGGGAACTCATACTCGCGCGTGTAGGATGCTACACCTAGACAATTAACTACTAAAACCAGTGAAGGTACAACTTGACTCATCTTACTAATCTAGCTAAGGAATATATCCCTAATATGATAATCTTAAAGATAACTTGGATAGCTTGGTCATGCGAGGGGTAGGTCATCGTGAGTGTGGGATCTCAAACGACATAGATCATAGAGCAGTAAAGACCATGTATTGGGATACATAAGCCTGAGTAACCACCCATACAGACCACTTATCGCGGATGGAGTCGACAAGCCAAGTAACTAATTGCGACCTATTTATCCGTGAAACTAGCAAGGGAGGTGGTGTCGGTCGGGAATGTCCGGGACACTGATCGGGAACCCAGTCGAACCTTTTGTCGGACACTCGGGATAGATTAGGGAAAGGTTGGAAGACGTGAGGCAACCCTTGTATCGTGCATGAGGTATGGTGGTTAGTCCTGTTCTTCCATGTGGATATAGTTGTACACCTCTGTAGAGTCTTGAAAGCCTGAGTCCTTCAGGATGGAACTATTCGGTTATTCTTTCTTTCTATGCCCATGGTAGCATGAATGATGGATTATGAGCACTTTATTATAATGATAAGTACTGTAATTCTAATGTTGAGCATAGCACGTCATACTCTTAAAGAACATCATCGCTTTCCGCACTTATACAAATGCCTGATAATTGCCCTATGCATCCACTGAATATTATATGTTGAAATTAAGTCCTGCAAGTACGAATGTACTCACGGTGCAGCCGTTAAGTTGTTTTGCAGGTGTTGCTGCCCGATGAATGTCGGGTAGCGCTCTATTCACCGCTGCATTGTAGACCTTGGATCGGGCAAATCCGAGATGAGCTACAAGTTAACTCCGATAAGAATTCGAGCGAGACATCGAAGAGCTAAGCCTAGGAGGGATAACAATGATTATATACAATATGTGAATTCTATAATTTCTTGTAAGCATAATAACTTTGTTAGTTGGGCATGATGTTGGATGTTATATGTGTTGGTTTGCCACATGGGGTGTTCCATGTCACTTGACCGTTAAAAGATCCTGATGCTGTCGTGGTGTGTCCCACATGTGACAGTGAGCACGTACACATTTGTGTTCTATCTTCCACATCTATTCTACATGCTAGCAACGATGTTTGACATGTTATGTGCTTGTGATTTGTAAACTAAATATTAATTTAATTAATAGTGTACGATTATTTTTCTAAATTAAAAGCAACATGGATGTTACACTTTGTATTTTATACACAAATGTTTCTCAATTAGTGCATTGTTTTCTCTCGTATGGTGTACTGTTCTTAGTTTGTTCATTTGTTTGTGTATGTGCTTTCGTGTTTGCTACGAGTAGAAGTGAATCGTCCATAAGCGTTGGAGTCTCGAAGTTGTAGATGAAGGCTAAAGAATCTAAGTAGCTATACATTGAGTGGAAAGCAAGAGTAAAAAGCAAGTATAATATGACGCTCTCCTTGTCTCCCAATGTCCACAAAAGATGCTCGGCAGTCCACCGAGGGGTATCCCACGATGGTAGATTTGTCGGTGGAGGTGCGCGTAATCAGGAACCGGATGGTGACACAAGGCACAGACACAGTGATTTAGACAGGTTCGGGCCATCTGATCGACGTAATACCCTACGTCCAGTGTCTTTGGTGTATTGTATTGATCTGTAGTAGATAGATCTAGATGGATCGTATATGTCTCTTGTCCGCTAGGGGACCCCTACCTCTCCTTATATACTCTGGAGGAGGTAGGGTTACAAGGAAAGTAACCTATTTGGTACTATACAATGTCTTGCGGTGCACGCCGAGCAGCGCCGTGCACGCCTTGATCTTGTGGGCTGGGCCACCTCTAAAGGTGCGGCCCATGTCTTGTCTTGAGGATACCGGGGGCCATACCCCCACAGCTAGCCCCCGAGCCTAACAGTAGGTGATGTAGTCACGTGGTGCCAGGGTCAGAAAGTAGAAAACCAGCCGAGCAGGCAGCCAGTCCCCGAGCATAGCCTCGAGAAGAGAAAAGCGCACATTCACCGCAAGGTAAAGTGTGCCCACTTAGTCCCCGAGCCTGCTGGAAGATGAAGAATAAATCTTGTAGCAGGGTCAAAGAAAAAGAAGTCTAAAAGCTTGCCGATGTCGTCTGACATGCGCGTATCAAGACCCCAGACGTGCTGCCCAAAATTAGCACCCTAATCCAAATAGCATGGAGCAGCTTGATAGCACACCGACGAGACGTAGCAAGATCCGACCACCAAGGAAGCACCGAGGAGTCCCCGGCGTCACTGGCGATGCCTGAGCACTGAAGAGCGAGGAGTCCCCGGTGTCACTGGCAATGTCCGAGCACCGATGAGCGAGGAGTCCCCGGCGTCGCTGGCGATGTCCGAGTACCGAGGAGCGAGGAGTCCCCGGCGTCGCTGGCGATGTCCGAGCACCGAGGAGCGAGGAGTCCCCGGCGTCGCTGGTGATGTCCGAGCACCGAGGAGCGAGGAGTCCCCAGCGTCGCTGGCAATGTCCAAGCACCGAGGAGCGAGAGTCCCTGGCGTCGCTGGCAATGTCCGAGCACCGAGGAGCGAGGAGTGCTCGACGTTGCTGACGATGTCCAAGCACCGAAGAGTGAGGAGTCCCCGGCGTCGCTGGCGATGTCCGAGCACCAAGGAGTCCCCGATGTAGGTGGCGATGTCTGAGCACCGAGGAGTCCCCGGCGCAGGCGGCCATGTCTGAGCAGCGAGGAGTCCTCGGCGTAGCTGGTGATGTCTGAGCACCGAGGAGTCCCCAGTGTAGCTAGCGATGTCCGAGCACCGAGGAGTCCCCGGCGTAGGTGATGTTCGAGCACCGAGGAGTCCCTGGCATAGTTGGCGACGTGTGTGCAGTGAAGTGTGCCCACTTAGTCCTCGAGCACAAAGAATCCGAGCGTCGAGGAGTAACCAGCATAGCTGGCGATGAAGCACGAGCGATGAACAATCTGGTCAATTGGTCGACGGCGAAGTGAGCGTTGAGTAGAAACGACCGGCGAACAGTCTGATCAACTGGTCGGCGATGAAGTCCATGAACCTAGCGGTTCAACCAGTTGATAGGTGGAGAAGTCCGAGCACTAGGTGATCCGATCACCTATACTCTGATCCTGCAAAACAAATATGTAGAATGTGTAGTACATGATGTAAAAATATATGAACTCCGGAGAAAAATTAGCAATGACGATGAAATAGCATATGTAGTTCAGCGATCAGCTAGTGTGAGGATGTATTTATATTTAATACAAACCGCCCGAACAGTTAGTGTGTAGCTGAGTCTCCAGCCCTAGCTAGCCCATAGTCCGTAACATCGAGCGCGGAGCCCGTGCACGTGTAGGAGGAATAGGCATGACCAAAGAACCGTTATCGACCACCCATAATGCAGAGAGCGGAGCCTGTAGCACGTGTAGGAAGGAGCTAGAGACAGAGTCGTCTCTGGAGGCGTCCGAGCATCAACATGACTGTTCGTGGGTTCGAAAAATTATTTGGAGAGCAAATATGGAGAAAACAGTTCGGAGAAAATTATGGCGATATACGAAGATTGGAGAATATTTAGAAAAATATGAAAGCGTGACTTAGCTTTGGACGGAGTGTCTGGTGGGCGGCGTATGGCGTTATCTAGTCGGCGATGCGAGCAGCTCGCTTAGCAGCTCGCTTGACTGCTCGGACTGCTTGCTTGGTGGCTTGATGTAGTCAGACGGGCACGTGGACTTGTAGTTGTAGTCGTTGCATCCGTGCGTGTGCACATGCATACAAGCCTCAATACTTAATTAGCTTGCATACGGCTGTACAGACTCAGTTTGCGATGCTTGCTTTGTAGATGAACGTGAGACCGCACAACTTTCTCCTCTGTTGATTGCGTCGGAGCCATGATGATGTTGAGGTCTTGATCTTCGAGAGTTGTTGCCGCTGCTATAGATGGATTTGTTCTCCTTCCCATATGTCAGCACAATATTGGATCTTGACATAATACATGCATGCATCATCCTGTACCTGAGCGATGCATGCATGCAGATACTTGTACATGCAAGAAGCCAAGTCCTGACCAGCTTGCATGCTGCTGCATGTTGTCCGATCTATTTACGTCTTCTTGTTCTCGTTCTTGATGATGGATTTCCGGTTAACGGCGGGACGTCGAGTGCTGGAAATGACGGTGAACGTTGATCCTGGCGGGAACATCGATCCTCGAGAGTCTTCTTTTGTCATCGTTGTAGATGGATTTGATGATGGCTACCGCGCACAATGTTGAACGCGGCCGCCAATTCATCGCAGATGTTGTTGAAGGAGGCCATCGCAGCAAGATGAGTTGCTGCAACGACATTGGTCTTTGAGGTACGCCATCTGGTTCGCCATGGATCAGCGCGCATACCCCTACCTGACGCGCCAACTGTCGACAAAAGATGCTCAGCAGTCCACCGAGGGGTATCCCGCGATGGTAGATTTGTCGGTGGAGGTGCGCGTAATCAGGAACCAGATGGTGACACAAGGCGCAGAGACAGCGATTTAGACAGGTTCGGGCCGTCTGATCGACGTAATACCCTACGTCCTGTGTCTTTAGTATATTGTATTGATCTGTAGTAGATAGATCTACATGGATCGTATATGTCTCTTGTCCGCTAGGGGACCCCTACCTCTCCTTATATACTCTAGAGGAGGTAGGGTTACAAGGAAAATATCCTATTTGGTACTATACAATGTCTTGCGGTGCACGCCGAGCAGTGCCGTGCACGCCTTGGTCTTGTGGGCTGGGTCACCTCTGAAGGTGCGGCTCATGTCTTGTTTTGAGGATACCGGGGGCCATACCCCCACACCCAATAACTTTAATACTACTATGCTCATGCGTGCATAACTTGATCACCATTAAGGATCCATTCTAGACTTTGTTATCCTATTCCTTGAAATCCTATGATTTATGCATTGGGTTGTTTATGCTAGTTGCTCTACTTAATAAAAACCCTTTAACACTAATTAATGGCATATGCAACAAAGGTTTAAAATATACTTTTTAGCAACATGGTTTAAGAGGGCTAGAGCATTGGGTTGTTTTTATGGTGCTCTAGTTTCTCTCCATAAGGACTGATCTGTAAGCATCAATCCAGGACTTATAGTACAACCATGAGGACTACATGGCTCTGGTCTTAGCTAAGTAACATGATTTGTTCTAGTTTGTAGTAGCTTACCAAAAGGGCAAGAGGGGCATACCATGATGGGTATGTGCCTCATCCCCAAGGTGTGTACTATGCTGTGAGTATTAGTGCCATTTTTGGAGATGACTCCATAACACTTGGGAGATGGAATCCTTAGCGGTTGCTACTTATTAGAACGACTTGAGAAAAGCATTGTAGTGAACCCTGCCGACCTTCCATGGAAGTGGGTTAAGAGGCTGATCACCTTGGGTGAAAGGGCAAATCATGGCTCATGGTGAAAGTGTACAACCTCTGTAGAGTGTAAAAATGTTATAACAGCCATGCTCATGGTCACGGGCAGCCTAGACTTCTCATGGAATAGTTAGATATTATTGCTTTATTATGATAATCATGATTATCATTAATGACATAATGTCAATGCCTTAATCATGTGGTTAAATTGGGTTTTGAGTACAACATGGCAACTAAAGCTTAATGCTAAAAAGTGACAACTAAAAATGCTTACCATAGTTCAACCGTGTCTAGCCTTTGAGCCTTCATTCGCCCATGTTATATTTGCTCAGTACGACATGTGCTCACCCTTGCTATTTCCCCCACACCCCAGACACTAGTAAAAGTTACTCAGAAGATTGATGAAGACATAGAGTTCTCAGGAGGCTGTTAGAACTGCGTATGAAGCCCCTAATCAGCTGTCCCTATGAAGAATGGGGCCTGAAGATTAGTTACCATTCTATGATACTCTGATGTAAGTGTTAATATAGCTATGTATATGTTATTTAATAGCATTGTTTCTAATACTATTCATTCTATTGTTGTATGTGTGGACTTCCTGGGCACACATATAGTGAGCTTGGTTTTCTTTAGAAAACTGGGCACTACATGGTCCGTCACGAGGGATTTGACCCTAGTTTTGGGCTTGGTCTTGTAGGGCGTGGCGTCGGATAGCCACCTGATCACTAGCGATAATGCCTCATGGCAGCGCATGGTTTCGTCACTCATGTATGCCATGATTTGCCATGTTCCGCTGGTGGCAGTGTTGCGCAGGACGCGGTGAGCCCAGATAGGGTAGAGGCCGATGACGGGCGTTAGCCCTTGGTGTGGACAATCACATTATTTCCCCAAAGGATGTGTCCTCCAAGGGCTGTTCCATGGATGAGGTCGCCATGATCCATAGGCCTCTAGTTTCCTAGGCGGAAGACCTAGGCATGGCTAGTGATGAGAGAGGGTGATGGCCCCCTATATAGGTGAACTCTAGGATGCGGCTGCTGGTGGCCATTCTGAGAGTTTGTTCGCCATAGGTCTTGGGGCCCAGGACTCTAGGATGGAGAACTTGGCTAGGAACGAGGGCGAACGTGGGTGCTGGCCTATCGACGCCGATGAACTCGGGGTTCCCATGATAGATGTGTCCACCATGGACCGTTCCATGGGCAAATCCCTCAACGGTGCGAGGAGCCATCGCTTCCTTCTCAATAACGAGAGTGCGCGACTATCCCCTACCTGGCATGCCAACTGTTAGTGTTTTGTCGACTGACTAGTGAATTTGTACTTATGTCACACTACTCCAGGAAGATGATGGTAGCATCTAAGAGACATGAGGAGTTATATTGGTTCAAGCCAGAGCCCTACATCCAGTCTTAGAGATGATCGAGTGCATGCTCCTCGCTTGAATGCTCTTAAGTTCTTACAATGCAGGGGTGTAAGAATGGTGGAAGAGGTAGGAGATGTAGCTAGAGCTAGGAGATGGACTATCCGAATGAGAACTTCTAGAGTCCCCTCCCCTAGAAGGGTGCCCTGGCTACCCTTATTGTAATGACCCAAGTCCGTTACACCCTAGGCTCTCACATTTGGATGTTCAAGACATGACCCATCAGATTCCATAGACACCCTTCGCAACCCAACCCAGAGAATGTTATGCCTTAGTAACCAACTACATGACGACGCACAAGTTAACTGTCGATTAACCAAGTCAACCAAGCGAGCATCAAAGGAGGACGCCGGTCGAAGAATCTAGCTTAAGGCATTTGTGATTCACTGAAGGAATGAGCAAAGCCATTGCAAGCCTCAACATGGACTCAAGGTCAGAGAGATCAAGTTCCCAAGTTTGGATAGGAGAAACTGAAAGCTCTAGTTTGGTTTTGGTTAATTGATGAAACCCTAAGTGCTAACCTAGTTTATCAAGATGATTATGAGATAGGTAGCACTACTCCAAGTGATGAAGCAATGACGAAGATCATGACAATGGTGATAGCATGGTGATGATCAAATGCTTGAACTTGGAAAAGAAGAAAGAGAAAAACAAAAGGCTCAAGGCAAAGGTATAAATGTAGGAGCCATTTTGTTTTAGTGATCAAGACACTTAGTGAGTGTGATCACATTTAGGATAGATAGCCGTACTATTAAGAGGAGTGTAACTCGTATCGAAATGCGGTTATCAAAGTGCCACTAGATGCTCTAACTCATTGCATATGCATTTAGGATCTAGTGGAGTGCTAACACCCTTGAAAATATTTGTGAAAATATGCTAACACATGTGCACAAGGTGTTTGCAGGGTTGAGATGGGTTTGGGTCCCTCTCTCCCTCCCGCCGAGCAAGGTCGGCGGGATTCGGCGCTTTTGGAAAAATGAAATGTCTATTTTCTATTGCGCCGGATGCAAAATTCTTGGTGGTTGGCACACTTGAGCAAGGGTGAAGAAGTAAGAGTTGAAATGGAGTTGATCGAAATGATGCTGGCGTCGGTCCAGTGACCAGACGCTGAATCCAGAAGCACCGGACGCTGACTGCCTGCGTTCGGTCGCGTTGACTGTCGGTACAGTGGCTAGGGATGAGCACCGGACGTTGACTGCGTCCGGTCAAGGTGGACCGGACGCGTCCGGTCGAAAAATCATTCCTCGGGGAGCTTACTGGAAACGACCGGACGCTGGGGCTTCAGCGTCCGGTCAGTTTTACTGGAGCGTCCGGTCAGCTTCGCGATTGTTGAAATCTAACGAACAGCGTTTGAAGCTGGTGACGCGTGGCGTCCATCGGGCGACCGGACGCTGAGGGCCAGCGTCCGGTCAGTATGACCGGAGCGTCCGGTCAGAGCGCGTTTTGCCCAGTGAAGGGGTATAACGGCTCTATTTGATTGGGGCTCTATTTATAGCCCCATGGCCGGCTCAAGGGAGATCTCTTGCACATTTTCATTGACATAGCAACCTTGTGAGCTTAGCCAAAGCTCTCCCACTCATCTACATCATTGATTCATCATCATAGTGAGATTGGGAGTGAATCCAAGTGCATTGCTTGAGTGATTGCATCTAGAGGCACTTGGTGATTGTGTTTCGCTGCGGATTTCGCTTGTTACTCTTGGTGGTTGCCGCCACCTAGACGGCTTGGAGCAGCAAGGATCATTGAGTGGAGGAGGTGATTGTCTCCGACTCCGATTGTGGTGATTGTGAGGGGTTCTTGACCTTTCCCCGGCGGAGTGCCAAAAGGTACTCTAGTAAATTGCTTGTGGCTTGTGTGATCCTCATCTTGTGTTGGTTGTGCGGCACCCTATTGAGGGTTTGGCGAGTGATGCCAATCAGCGCGTGAACCTCCAAGTGAGTGAATCGCCACAACGAGGACTAGCTTGTCGGCAAGCAAGTGAACCTCGGTAAAAATCATTGTGTTCATCATTGATTCCGAGGTGATTGGTCATCATTGTTATTCATCTTCGTGATTGATTGGTTCATTCATCTACACGGCGGTATAACCCTCTTAATCACTCTCTTTACTTTACCGCAAACTAGTTGACAAGCTCTTTAGTGTAGCTAGTTGTGAGAGCTTGCATGCTTGGTTGGTGTGGCTCTTTAGTTAGCCTTTGAGAGCACACTAACATAGGGTAGTGTCATTGCTCTTGTGTGAATTGACACTATCTAAACTAGAATTGTGGTAGGTGGCTTGCATTTTTTAGTAGGCTAGCGCAACACTCGCTTTGCCTCATAATTGTCTAACCATTTGGTTAAGTGTTGTTGTAGAAATTTTTATTAGGCTATTCACCCCCCCTCTAGCCATTAGGACCTTTCAGAAACCAGGGTCTATCGGACAATCCGCCATATTTCACGGACCATCCGATAATAATGCAGAGACTGTAGAATTGAGTAGGGAATTATCCATTATCCATTAAGGGGCATGGCCTATAACACCCTAGGTGTTAAGCATGCATTTGGCATTGGCATTGCATGAGCACAAGCATCATTGATCATTCATGAGCATAAGCATCTTAATTTCTATCTCTATGTTTGCTTATATCCCATGTGTTGTCACTAAATGCTTTACATATGATAGGGTTTACATGTAACCAATGTATAAAATATTTGTGGGACCTTAGGAGTACCTTAAACATGCTTAGAATGTCATATGGAATAACTTTGGTATTCATGACTTGGACCCATTTGGACTCTAAGTCATGGTTATAGTGTAGGCTTTCATTTTCAAGTTGCATGTTTGACCTAAGTTGAACTATAGCATAGAGTGTTTGCATGGTAGTGCACCCTTAATCAAAGTTGTAGTACTTGACAAGAGTAACAAATTTTATTTTTGGGTTAAGACCTAATTCGGTGCATAGCGTGCTCAAAATTAGCTTACAAGTAGCAAGAAATGTTGTTTTGGACTTGCTAAAATTTTTCTAAGTTTTATGCTGCTTACAGTTTCGATGTACCTCACTTGGGAGCATTGTAACTGGCTAACCATTGAGAATTTTGGGATGCTTCTTAAAGCAAGTTTGTAGATTACATGTAGCTCTACAATTTCTTTTCAGGAAATTTTTGCTAACTCTAATTGGTTTGGGAGTTACAGTGGATCAAAGTTGCTCGGTCAGTCGGCTTCATCACCGGACTAAATTGGCTGAGGGCGTCGTCAGTGGCCGACCGAGGGCAGGCCAGGTGTGCCACGTGGTGTCCATATGCCAGTGCCGGCCTGGTCGGTCAGGCCAGCTTGGAAAGATAAGCCACGCGCCTCTGCTGCTCGCTCCATTTCACTCTCGCGCCTCGCTCTTCTCTCGCCCACGCCTGAGCAAAGCATAGCACCGCGCTGCCGCGCCATCGCCGTCACTCTGCTATGCTCGCTCGCTATCATCACTGCACTATTTTCCAATCAATTGTGCCAACAGCTCTGCCATTGTCACCTCTTCTACCCCAACCCACTTGCCCCTCTTGCCGAGCTAGGGTAAGGGTGCATTTTGCTTTGCCGCCACTGCGCCATCATCGGAGCGCCGTCGTGCTCGCGGTTCGCCGTGGCCCAGCAATTCCATTGCCCCGCTAGTGTCTATTAGCTTAGGCCAAATCAAGGGTTGACGCTACTACATGTTGGTGACAGAACGGTTTGCTGCTCTACGCGCGGCCGCCACTGCCGCCGTGGCACCCGAGCTCGCCGTGCTCAGCTGGCCCATCGCCTCCCTCCTATTCTATGAGCCTTAGGTTAGATAAGCCTTGACCTAGCATATGGCATGATGGAGACCCACCTCTCGCCACTGTTTTGTCGGAACAGTAGGAGCACCACCGTGCTCCGTGCGCTGCCGCGCCGGCATGGACGCAGTTAGAGCTCACCGCCGCCTCACCGGAACCCTAACCACCCTAGATAGTTTCGCTTGGAGTCCATGAAGCCCTAGCATACCTCAACAAAGCATGAGGTGGCCAAAGAACACCTGGCGTACCGCCGCGCTGCCTCCGCCATATGTGCAGTATTTTATAAAAATATGAAATGCATTGTTTCTAGTATTTTCATGGTGAATAAAATGTAGCTATATAAATGCTTTTTAAATAGTTGCTATCTTGAAAAATGCATAACTTGAGCTTGGTTTGTGCAAAAATTGTGATTCCAATTTTGTTGACTTTGTATTGACATGCTCTAGCTAGGAAAAATACTAAACTGGCAGTAAACTTGATTGGAGTAAGGTCCTTCTATTTATCTTTTAATAAATGGTGTTTTCTAAGGAAATTCTTAAGGATAAAAATAAGTAACATATTACCATGCAAATTTTTGTACAATGCTATGGTAATAGGATGAAGCTAAGAAAATATAAAATCTGTTGTTTGACACTTTTCAATAGGGTTAACTATTTTCACTAAAATAAACCTTGCTAGCTTGTCATTTTTGTAGAGGATACTATACATGCTCGAATGGTATCAAATTTATACAGTCGTCTACTGAGAGCACTTGGAAGCTATTGTAATTTTTTGAGAATTTATTGTGCACATTTGTATATGTTTATTATTTTACCTAATTATCTAATTAAATTAATAAAGGCATTTAAATAAATAAATTGGGCTTGACCATTATGTTTTCTAGAGTATATTTGATATTCCTGAACTGTTGGTACCAATGGTGTTGCTCAATTTGAGATGTTTATATGCCATGAGAATATTATTGTTCTATAATTCCATTTAGTGGTGTTTTTGGATAGATTCTGTTGTTGGGTATTTTGCATAGTCAAAATGAAGTTTACTGTAAAAATGGTTAATAACAAAGTTGTAGGGAACTTCTTCATCTATCTCGTGTAAAAAGTTTAGGGCCATAGGACAAATGGTTAAGGAGTCATCTATCTCTGGAATTTCTGAACAGAGATGCAAAGATTGCCTGTTTTGGTTAGGATAGAGTTTGAATTAGCTTTTGGTGATTAAATAAGAGTTGTAGGAAATTTTATAATATTTCTAGAAAGTCCAAGATCACAGTATTTGGATAGGTAGAACTATAGTTATGATTTAAACTTGTAACTATTGTGTGTAGATCAGAAATTGTCTTATGATGAATATTAGAAATGGATAGAGAAGAGTTATACACCTACTCAGTAAACAAGAAATTAATGCTGTTATCATTTAAGTAACTTAACATCATTATCATAGCATCATGTACATTCCCATGTCACATCATCCATGATTCTTCTTATGCATTCATGGAACTTACTTATGCATATGCATACATTAGGTGCAGTAGAGGAGATCACGTTGGCCGAACTCGAAGCCGACCCACAAGAGGAGAGCTAAGAGGTGCAGCACTAGGAGATTCCTAGAGAAGGAGAGCCTAAAGCTGATCATCTTCCCGAGTGCCCAGATCACCAGCCTACCACATTCGTGATAGGCAAGCCCCGGAGCATTACAAGTCTCCATATTTTATTAATGTCACCTAAGTTACTCGTATTGATGCATTACGTGATAGGAGTTGTTTGGGAACACTTGTTGCATATTACCTTTCTTTGTCTAGAAATATCTACCCTGAGTCCTATTTAAGTCCAGGAATGCTCCTTATGCTTAGACCGGTAGAAGTTGGGTGATTTCCTATCACCTGCGAGCTATAGGCGATAACTTGATCACGATTGGCTATATTATGCTATCGTGAAACATAACTTGGTGTTGTTGATCAATTGAAGATCGGGCAGAGTCTTATGTTGGTGGTGATCATAGTGATTCCGTCTATGTCGTTTAAAGACCGGTCATTGGAGGTCATCTTGTCATGTTGAACGCATGCCTCTCATATAATTGGCCGGATAAGTTGTTCCGACCGTGAAGCTGAGTAGCTCAATTCAGGCCGGGACCGGATAAGTGAAAGTGTGCACTCTGGAGGCAGTAAGGATGTGCGGGGAGCCAATGGTGTGAGCCCAAGGGTTAGAGTCCCGAGCTTCCTGGTAGATTGGTAGTATCTCTGAGGGTGCGACGCTGATTGGACCCGTGATTTGGACTTGAATTGTACCAAAGATAACCCGAGGTGGCCCCTAATCAGGTTGCCTGGGTGTGTGTTAGGAATATTTCCCTAGCTAGATAGGAATCGATTCGAATCGTCGTCTCTCCCGGATAGTGAGAACTTGATAGGATACGCTTCATCGTAGTAATTGATGGAAGTGTTGGTTATGAGATTATGAAAGAGCTCAACTTGATATGGTTATTATTGTATTGACTTAATGGTACCAACATGTTTGGCATAGGATAGTTGCTAATCTACTATGAGATAGGATTAATAACTGGTGATTCATAGTTTAAAAGATATTGGACAACTAATGCTTTTTATGCAAATAATGTCAACCAGCTCTACTTATAAAGCTTTGCATACTCCTTGGTGTCTTAGCATTTTAGTTGATGACGGGTAAGTCTAGCTTAGTACCTTCTTGTACTTAGGGTTTTATTCCCATTGTTGTAGATAATATTATGTACCATGGCTATTGCAAGCACTGCCTTGCTCCTGTAGTGGATGAGGAATAGGACCATGGGCAGTGGTCACTCTTTTATATCATCTCACCCTTGTGCTTTTGTTGGAGATGACTGTGGAAACATGCTATGTATCTAAATTACTGATGATGTCGTTCTGAACTATGTTGCTTCTGCTACTGTTAAATTGATGTTGTAATAACTATGTTGGAACTCCGATGTATGACAAACTATTTGTGAACTCATTGTAACATGTGGCTTGTATATTGAATCATGTACGATCTTGGTTTGTATGTTGGTTGATTCGAGATCCTTCGTGATACTCGATGGACTATCGGATTTATATGGGCTCAAGTGTGATGGTTTGACTACCTTAGTGGTTGCTATTGTACTTGTGCTCTTATAAATTAGACAGTTCTGTTACAGCTGGCATCGGAGCAGGATTCAACACTAACTTGTCACATGTGTAATTAAAACAAAGGTTTTTCTTTTATAAACATAATTTCTACAACTATAGTAATAAGTTTAGAGTGTTGAAGATTGAACTTAAATCTATAGTGTGCTAGTGGTCATCTCCTTTATGCCCAGTTCAGGACTATTAGGTGGCTATTTAAGTACTCACATGGGGGTTTGTACTTTCATCGTCCATACGGCGTGCTATTGTATGGGTGCCACTCACTTGAGTGGTAATGTATGGATCATTTGCATTTACGCTAGGTAAGAAGGTAAGTTGATGAGAGGCATGATCGCAAGAAGTAAGCATGTGGTCGGGGAGAACTAGCTATGATACGATTGTATATGCTTGCTTGCATGTGTGTATGGTGTGTATTTAATTGTGGGTAGTGTATTAATCATTGGGTAGCTTTGATACAGAAGTATATATATGGGATATATATATGGAAGTATTTAGTTTACTGCTTTCATATATATCTTGCTATCCTTGATATTCAACTTAGAGCCCAGATTTACCTTTCTATACATATAACTGTTGGGTTGGGCTGAAATGAATCTTCCGCAGGTACACTAACAATAAAACGTGTAGCTCATTTAGTTACGATTATATCGAGAGAACGTATGTATGCCACCGCGTATGTCGTTAGGATTTATTTTTCTAAGTTTGTGAGAACGTATGGAATGAGCAAACATCATGATACATCATTCATTCATATCATTGCATTGTTCCACCCTTGCAAGATCTTATTGTTAAGTAACTCTTTTCTATAATCGCATGTCTCACTTAATTGTAACATTTTGCTATAAATGGCAGCCCTAGGAGCCCCTGTTGCAAGTGACACCTTTTGGGCACTGTTTGGGACTCCCACCTTACTATGGAGGGTACTGCACTCTGTCGGGTATGCAGAACCGCCTCGCTATTTTTGGAGCGAAGTGGTAACTGAGGGACAATAGTGGTATGACGTGCGGGTCACTATTGCCGCTCATGTGGACAACCCTCAATGGCAAGGATGGAGTATTGAGTCAGATGGACAAACCCCTTGGGAGGGTGCCCAAGTGGCCGCTTTTGAAGTTCTCAGCGAAATCGGTCAGGAATTCGGTGATGTCAATGGGCCCGTTGGATCTTTCCCTCGAGTGGATGCATCACAGACCGCTTGGACCTAGCCAGGCAGTAATGCTTTGGTAAGAGAGCAGGAAGCAGTAATGCTACTATGAGTGCCATGTATGATGTTATGAAGATGTTTTACTCTCGCTAGGATAGCTATATCAGCTATATGCAAGAGCTCCAAAGAGCACAGGATGCACAGCACAGGATGGGAGGACGTGTGCGCAGGCACCGAAGGGCAGTTAGAGCAGCTCAGAATGAGATAGGTAATTATATGACAGCCTTGGAAGGCCATCAGGGGTAGTTTATCCATGCTGTTGCTGAAGGAGATGCAACTAGGGCTGAGTTACAAGACGTCCGTGCTGAGAGGGATGAGGTCATTCGCCTTGCTAAAACTAGGGAGGCAGCTAGCATTAGGACTGTGTTTTAGGCTACTAGGCAGGCAATGGAGTTTGATCACAGAGAGCAGGAACTCATACGCTAGATTGAGGAGCTTCAGCTGGATGTTCATCGTCTCAACAACATGGTGAACCCAATTCTTCCTCCAACTCCAGCGGTGGAAGAAGATCCCAATGTGTTGATTGCTAAGGATGATGGCATGGAGGTGGATGCCGAGGAGGAGCCCAAAGATGAAGAGGTTGAGCCTTTTGAGGACGATCATGGTGATGGTATGTCCGACATCGACAACGACTACCCCGAGGAGAAGTTTAGCTATAATATCTAGCTAGATGCGTTAGCTCTTTATCTTCAATCCTTGTGTAATGAACTTGTAATGTAGGTCTTGATTTCATGATGTACCCCTTTTTGATGTTATTGGAACCATGCATGTAATACATGTGGTGATTGCACTTTTTAATGAATTCCCAGTTGTTTTTGGCAAGAAAACATTTGGCATGTACGGAACGCATTGTGAGTATGACAAGTGGTTCTTTTGGTGATGTTATGATGTGGAAATGAATTATTGTGCCTCTGTGTTATTGTATGAATTCAAGATTCTCTCCAGTAATTGTAGTATGGCATGATTATACAATTCTTCTACAATCTCTTGACATCACCCAATAATCACTTGCTGCAATTTTGCAGATGACTCGCACTCATGGAGGGGCTGGTACCAGTCGTGATCATGATGGTGATGA
Organism: Miscanthus lutarioriparius; assembly: GCA_904845875.1. Classification (NCBI taxonomy): domain Eukaryota; kingdom Viridiplantae; phylum Streptophyta; class Magnoliopsida; order Poales; family Poaceae; genus Miscanthus; species Miscanthus lutarioriparius. The sequence continues at coordinate 30,347,069 of CAJGYO010000015.1, forward strand.
TGATCTCCCACCACCACCGCACCCCACGCCACCGAAAATGATGGCACAACTCCTGGAGACCCAACGGTCTATGGGGGAAGTACTACATGGGCTTGCGCAGAACACCGATCGTGGACGGGGACGGGACCAACACCAGGGATCTGAACCAAATTAGTACAATGAGTTCAAGGACTTTTTGGAGACTAAACCTCCTATCTTTAACAAAGCAGAGGAGCCATTGCAAGCCGATGAATGGCTCAATACCATGGACCAGAAGTTTCATCTCTTGAGAGTTACAGAGCATATGAAGGCTGAGTATGCCTCACATTAGTTCCATGGTCCAGCAGGTATTTGGTGGACTCATTACCTATCTACCCTCCCTGCTAATGCTCAGGTTACATGGAATGAGTTCAAGGCTGCTTTCAGGGGGCATCATATTCCCTAGGTCTTATGAGCATGAAACATACAGAATTTATGAGGCTTACTCAGGGCACCAAAAGTCTCACTGAGTACTTGCATGCCTTCAACAACCTCTCTAGGTATGCACCTGAGTTTGTGAATATCGATGCCAAGAAGATTGCAATCTTCAAGAGTGGACTAGGTCCAAAGTTGATGAAGACTCTAGCAAATAACAAGAGTGAGACTTACAATGAATTAGTGAGTGATGCGCTCACACAAGAGAATCATAATAATATTTATGCTACATCCAAGAGCCACAAGAGGGCCTTTGAAGCCAGTGCATCTCAGCAGAGAGCTCCAGTGGTGGTAAGAACCCAATACCGCCCACCTGCTCCAAAATACCGGCCACCTCAAAAGAAGTCCTAGCCAAGCCAAGCAAATAAAGGGTATCATTGGACATACTCTATTGCTCTACCGTCTAAGGGTGGTGCAGGACAAGGCAACTCAAAGGCACCACCTAACAATCAACCCTACTTCAATTGCAACAAGGCTGGTCATTGGGTGAGGGAGTGCCCTTACCCCAAGAAGAACAATCAGAGGCCAGCAGCTTCAAATGTAAGCCCGGGATCTGTGCATTACACCACCATGGAAGAGATTCCCTCTAGCGAGGTTGTCACAGCTAGTATGTTTCTTGTGAACAATCACCCTGCAGTCATTCTATTTGATACTATAGATTCGCATTCATTCATGAGTCCCACATTTGTCTCTTAGTATAATCAGAAGGTAGTTACTATAGAAAAAGGGGGCTATTGTATAAGTGCAGCTAGGAGCCAAATCTCCACCGATCAAATAGTTAGAGAAGTATGAATCTTGATAAGTGATAGGGAGTACACTGTCGATCTAGTGGTATTGCCTAGGTTGGGGATAGATGTAATTTTGGGAATGAAGTGGATGAGTGGTCATGGAGTTCTTATTGATACCTCCACTAGAGTAATTATGTTGAGAGAACCCAAGACCAACGAGGCATTTCTGGTGCCCCTTCCTAGAGAGATTGACCTTCATAATATAGCTAATGCCATCCAACTTCCAACAATTACTGATATTGCTGTAGTATGTGAGTTTCCGGATGTCTTTCCTGATGAACTGCCGGGGTTACCACCTGACAGAGAGATAGAGTTCAAGATAGAGTTGTTACCTGTACAGTGCCCATCTCCCGAAGACCTTATAGAATGCCGCCAAATGAGTTGGTAGAACTGAAGATCCAACTACAAGAACTGTTAGAGAAGGGTCTCATTCGCCCTAGTTCGTCACCATGGGGTTGTCCAGCCATATTCGTGAAAAAGAAGGACAAGTCTTTGCGGATGTGTGTGGACTATCGACCACTCAATGCTGTTACTATCAAGAACAAATACCCCTTTCCTTGTATTGATATATTATTTGATCAATTGGCAAAGGCAAAGGTTTTCTCTAAAATTGATTTGAGATCAGGGTATCACCAAATCAAGATTAGGCCAAAAGACATACCTAAGATGGCTTTTTCCACTAGGTATGGTTTGTATGAGTATTTAGTTATGTCCTTTGGATTGACCAATGCTCCTGCCTATTTCATGTATTTGATGAACTCGGTGTCATGCCCGAACTTGACAAGTTCATGGTGGTGTTCATCGATGATATCTTGATTTATTCAGAGACTATAGAAGAGCATGAGGAGAACTTGAGAGTGGTGTTGTCAAGACTAAGAGAGCATTAGTTGTATGCAAAGTTTAGTAAATGTGAGTTTTTGTTGAAAAAGGTACCTTTCCATGGTCACGTATTATCTGAAGATGGAATTTCTGTACATCCATCCAAAGTGCAAGAAGTGTTGGATTGGAAAGCTCCCACCTCCGTTCATGAGGTTCGGAGTTTTCTAGGCTTAGTAGGATATTATCGTCAGTTTATCCTAGATTTCTCTAAGATAGCCAAGCCTATGATGAGGCTACTTCAGAAGGATGAAAAGTTTGTATGGACACCAGAGTGTGAAGCAGCTTTTCACACTTTGCGGACTTTGCTAACTACTGCTCCTGTTTTAGCACAACCTGACATTGAGAAACCATTTGATGTATTTTGTGATGCATTAGGTACCGGTTTAGGGTGTGTTCTAATGCAGGAAGGCCGAGTCATTGCTTATGCCTCGCATCAATTGAGAAAGCATGAAGTCAATTATCCAACTCATGATTTAGAGCTAGCAGCAGTTGTCCACGCTCTAAAAATTTGGTGACATTACCTGCTTAGTAATGTTTGTCATATCTACACTGATCACAAAAGCCTTAAGTACATTTTCACTCAACCTGAGTTGAACATGAGGCAGTGCAGATGGTTGGAATTGATCAAGGATTACAAGCTAGAAGTACATTATCATCAGGGAAAAGCCAATGTGGTTATCGATGCCTTAAGCCAGAAGTATCATTGTAATTGTTTGTTGGAAGATGGTTTCAACTTATTGCATCTGGTAGTCTTACACAATATCACGGTTAGTTGCTCTCTTGAGGCAAAAATCATTGAGCTCCAAAAGATTGATGTTGGTATATTCCACATAAAGAAGATGAAAGAAAAAGAAAGTAAGCATTTTCGATTGGATGAGAATGGTGTTCTATGGTTTAAAGATCTACTGGTAGTGCCGAAAGATAGAGAGCTTAGGAACCAGATCTTGGATGAAGCTCATTCTTCCAAGCTATCCATTCACCCGGGTAGCAGCAAGATGTACCAAGACTTGAAAATTTGATTTTGGTGGACAAAAATGAAGAAAGAAATTGCGGCATACATTGCTAGATGTGATAACTATTGCTGAGTTAACGCCATTCATATGAAACCAGCAGGGTTACATCAGCCACTGTCTATCCCAAGTTGGAAATGGGAGGACATTAGTATGGATTTTATTGTCGGACTTCCAAACACACAAAAGGGTCATGATTCTATATGGGTAATTGTTGACCGTCTCTCCAAGTCTGCACATTTTATTCTTGTCAATGTCAAGTGTTGACCTCATCAATATGCAAAGTTAAACATTGTCAATGTCAAGTGTTGACCTCATCAATGTGCAAAGTTATACATTGATCAAATTGTAAGATTGCATGGAGTACCTAAGAGTATTGTATCAGATCGAGGGCCCCAATTTGTTAATCATTTTTGGGAACACCTGCACAAGTACTTCGGTACCACATTGATTCATAGCTCTGCTTATCACCTTTAGATAGCAGGTCAAACTGAGCGTGTGAATCAGATCTTGGAAGATATGTTGAGAGCATGTGTGATTTCTTCCAAGGGTTCATGGGAGGATTGGTTACCTTTGGCTGAATTCTCCTACAATAATAGCTATCAAGAGAGCATCAAGATGGCTCTGTTTGAAGCTTTATATGGTTGCAAGTGTAGGACCCCTCTTAATTGGGTTGAGCCTAGTGAAAGAAGATATTATGATATTGACTTTGTCAAAGAAGCTAAAGAACAAGTTCAAATCATTCAACAACATATAGAAGCTACTCAATCAAGACAAAAGAGTTATGCAGATAAAAGGAGAAGTCCTATTGTGTTCCAAATTGGAGATTATGTGTATCTAAAGGTGTCCCCAATGAAGAAGGTACAAAGGTTTGGAGTGAGACAAAAACTTGCTCCTAGGTATATCGGTCCATATCAGATCATTGCACAAAAAGGACCAGTAGCCTACAAACTCTAGTTACCTCCGAAAATTAGAGCTATATTCAATGTTTTCCATGTCTCCCAACTCAAGAAATGTCTTCGTGTGCCCGAAGAAGCTATTGAACTCGCTAGTGTCAAGATCCAATCGGATTTGACCTATGAAGAAAGACCTATTTGAGTGCTTGAAGAAATGGAAAGAGTGACTCATAGCAAAGTCATTAAATTCTACAAGGTGGTATGGAATAACCATAGTGAGCAAGACGCTACGTGGGAGCAAGATGATTATCTTCGTGAGGTCTATCCGGGTTTCTACGAGAGATGGTTGGTAGCACAAATCTCGGGACAAGATTTCTTTAAGGGGGAAGGGATGTAACACCCTAGGTGTTAAGCATGCATTTGGCTTTGGCATTGCATGAGCACAAGCATCATTGATCATTCATGAGCATAAGCCCGTAATTTCTATCTCTATGTTTGCTTATATCACATGTGTTGTCACTAAATGCTTTACATACGATAGGGTTTACATGTAACCAATGTATAAAATGTTTGTGGGACCTTAGGAGTACATTAAGCATGCTTAGAATATCATATGGAACAACTTTGGTATTCATGACTTGGACCCATTTGGCCTCTAAGTCATGGTTATAGTGTAGGCTTTCATTTTCAAGTTGCATGTTTGACCTAAGTTGAACTATAGCATAGATTGTTTGCACGGTAGTGCACCCTTAAGCAAAGTTGTAGTACTTGACTAGACTAACAACTTTTATTTTTGGGTTAAGACCTAATTCGGTGCATAGCCTGCTCAAAATTAGCTGACATGTAGCAAGAAATGTTGTTTTGGACTTGCTAAAAATTTTCTAAGTCTTTATGCTGCTTACAGTTTCGATGTACCTCACTTGGGAGCATTGTAACAGGCTAACCATTGAGAATTTGGGTATCCTTCTTAAAGCAAGTTTGTAGATTACATGTAGCTCTACAATTTCTATTCAGGAAATTTTTGCTAACTCTAACTGGTTTGGGAGTTACAGTGGATCAAAGTTGCTCGGTCAGTCGGCTTCATCACCGGACTGAATCAGCTGAGGGCACCGTCAGTGGCCGACCGAGGGTAGGCCCGGCGCACCATGTGGCATCCATACTCCGGTGCCAGCCCGGCCGGTTAGGCCAGCATGGAAAGATAAGCCGCACACCTCTGCTACTCGTTCCATTTCACTCTCATGCCTCGCTCTTCTCTCTCTCGCGCCTGAGCAAAGCGCAGCACCGCACCACCGCGCCATCACCGTCGCTCTGCCATGCTCGCTTGGTATCATCACCGCACCATTTTCCAATTGATCGCGCCAACAGCTCCACCATTGTCACCTCTTCCACCCTGACCCGCTTGCCCTTCTTGCTGAGCCAGGGTAAGGGCGCATTTTGCTTCGCAGCCACCGCGCCATCACTGGAGTGCTGCCGCACTCGCGGTTCGACGTGGCCCGGCCATTCCATTGCCCCACAGACATCCATCTCCTTTGGTCCAGCACCTCTCTAGTGTCTAGTAGCTTAGGCCAAATCGAGGGTTGATGCTACTGCGTGTCAGTGCTGGAATGGTTCGCCGTTCCGCGCGCGGCCGCCATTGCCGCCGTGGCACCCGAGCTCGCCATGCCAAGCTGGCCCATTGCCTCCCTCCTCTTTCATGAGACTTAGGTTAGGTAAGCCTTGATCTAGCATTTGGCATGACGGATACCCGCCTCTCGCTGCCATCTTGCCGGAACGGTAGGAGCACCGTCATGCTCCATGCATGGCCGTGCGGGCATACACGCGGTTAGAGCTCACCGCCGCCTCACCGGAACCCTAACCACCTTAGATAGCTTTGCTAGGAGTCCATGAACCCTTAGCATACCCCATCGGAGCACAAGGTGGCCGACGAATGCTGGTGTACCACCGCGCTGCCTCCACCGTCCGCCTTCACCGCCGACGAGGGTGCTCTAGTGCACCACCGGTCCAACAAAGGGTACTACTAGGTGTGGGGGATCACGGGGAGCACGTAGGTGTCGTCGTCGTCGCCGGTGATCTTGCCACCAGCGAGATATCACTAGCCAGAGTGCCTCCCCTACTCTAGAGTCACTGATGTCTGGGTCCTACTGACCAGCGGGCCCCATCTGTCAGTTTGTGTAGTAGTTGATTTTCTGAATTGTTTTCACAAATTTGAATGCTTGTTTCAAAAATTCATATCTCAAGTTTGGAGTGTCTCATTTTGGTGAACCAAATTTTGTTGGATTCCTCATAAAGTGTAGTATTTTATAAAATTATAAAATGCACTGTTTCTGGTATTTTTTAAGGTGAATAAAATGTAGCTAGATAAATGCTTTTTAAATAGTTGCTATCTTGAAAAATGCATAACTTGAGCTTGGTATGTGCAAAAATTGTGATTCCAATTTTGTTGAGTTTGTATTGACATGCTCTAGCTAGGAAAAATACTAAACTGGTAGTAAACTTGATTGGAGTAGGGTCTTTCTATTTATCTTTTAATAAATTGTGTTTTCTGAGGAAATTCATAAGGATAATAATAAGTAACATATTACCATGCAAATTCTTTTACATTTCTATGGTACTAGGATGAAGGTAAGAAAAATATAAAATCTATTGTTTGACATTTTTCAATAGGGTTCACTATTTTCACTAAAATAAACTTTGTTGGCTTGTTATTTTTGTACAGGATGCTATACATGTTCAAATGGTATGAAATTTATACAGTAGTCTATTGGGTGCACTTGGAAGCTACTATAATTTTCTGAGAATTTATTGTGCACATTTTGTATATGTTTGTTATTTCACCTAATTATTTAATTAAATTAATAAAGGCATTTAAATAAAAATTGGGCTTGACCATAATGTTTTCTAGAGTGTATTTGATATTCCTGAACTATTGGTACCAATGGTGTTGCTCAATTTGAGATGTTTATATGCCGTGAGAATATTATTGCTCTATAATTCAATTTAGAGGTGTTTTTGGACAGATTCTGTTGTTGGGTATTTTGCATAGTCAAAATGAAGTTTACTGTAAAAGTGGTTAATAACAAAGTTGTAGGGAACTTCTTCATCTATCTTGTATCAAACTTTTAGGGCCACAGGACAAATGGTTAAGGAGTTATTGCTATTTGAAGTTGGTCTCTCAAAATGCTTATTCTCTAGAATTTCTAGATAGAGCTGGAAAGATTGCCTATTTTGGTTAGGATAGATTCTGAATTAGCTTTTGGTTATTAAATAAGAGTTGTAGGCAATTTTATAAGCTTTCCAAAAACTCCAAGATCATAGTATTTGGATAGGTAGACCTACAGTTATGATTTAAACTTTAACTATTGTGTGTATATCAGAAATTGTCTTGTGATGAATATTGGAAATGGATAGAGAAGAGTTATAGACCTACTCAGTATACAAGAGATTAACGTTGTTATCATTTAAGTAACTTAACATCATTATCACAGCATCATGTACAATCACATGTCACATCATCCATGATCCTTCTTATGCATTCGTGGAACTTACTTATGCATATGCATACAATAGGTGCAGCCGAGGAGATCACGTTGGTGGAACTCGAAGTTGATCCACAAGAGGAGAGCCAAGAGGTGCAGAACCAAGAGATTCCCGGAGAAGGAGAGCCTAAAGTTGATCATGTTCTAAAGTGCCTAGATAGTCAGCCTACCACATTCATGAAAGGCAAGCACCGAAGCATTATAAGTCTCCCTATTTTATTAATGTCACCTTAGTTACTTGTATTGATGCATTACGTGATAGGAGTTGTTTGGGAACACTTGTTGCATATTAGCTTTCCTTGTCCAAAAATATCTACCCTGAATCCTATTTAAGTCCAGGAACGCTCCTTATGCTTAGCTATGCTTAGACCGGTAGAAGTCAGGTGATTTCCTGTCATCTGTGAGCTATAGGCAATAACTTGATCACGGTTGGCTAATTGTGCTTCATGAAACATAACTTGGTGTTGTTGATCAATTGAAGACTAAGCAGAGTCTTATGTTCATGGTGATCATAGTGATTCTGTCTATGTCGTTTAAGGAGCGGTCGTTGGAGGTCATCTTGTCATATTAAACGCATGCCTCTCACATTGTTGGCCGGATAAGTCATTCCGACCACGAAGCCGAGTAGCTCAATTTAGGCCAGAACCCAATAAGTGAAAGTGCACACTCTAGAGGTAGTAAGGATGTGCGGGGAGCCAATGGCATGAGCCTAAGGGTGGGTTAGAGTCCTGAGCTTCCTAGCAGATTGGTAGTATCTCTAAGGGTGCGGCGCTGATTGGACCCATGATTTGGACCTGAATTGTACCAAAGGTAACCCGAGGTGGCCCCTGATAAGGTTGCCTGCGTGTGTGTTAGGAATATTTTCCTAGCTAGATAGGAATCGATTCGAATTGTTGTCTCTCCCAGATAGTGAGAACTTGATAGGAGTACGCTTCATCATAGTAATTGATGGAAGTGTTGGTTATGAGATTATGAAAGAGCTCAACTTGATATGGTTATTATTGTATTGACTTAATGGTACCAACTTGTTTAGCATAGGATAGTTGCTAATCTAGTATGAGATAGGATTAATAACTGGTGATTCACAGTTTAAAAGATATTGGACAACTAATGCTTTTCATGTAAATAATGTCAACCAGCTCTACTTATAAAGCTTTGCATACTCCTTGGTGTCTTAGCATTTTAGTTGATGACAGGTAAGTCTAGCTGAGTACCTTCTTATACTTAGGGTTTTATTGCCATTGTTGTATATAATATTATGTACCATGGCTACTGCAAGCACTGCCTTGCTCCTGAAGTGGATGAGGAATAGGACCATGGGCAATTGTCACTCTTTTATATCATCTCACCCTTGTGCTTTTGTTGGAGATGACTATGGAAACTGGCTATGTATCTAAATTACTGATGATGTCTTTCTGAACTATGTTGCTTCCGCTACTGTTAAACTGATGTTGTAATAACAATGTTGGAACTCCGATGTATGACAAACTATTTGTGAACTCATTATAGCATGTGGCTTTTATGTTGAATCATGTACGATCTTGGCTTGTATGTTGGTTGATTCGAGATCCTTCGTCATACTTGACGGACTACCGGATTTATATGGGCTCAAGTGTGATGGTTTGACTACCTTGGTGGTTGCTATTGTACTTGTGCTCTTATAAATTGGATAGTTCTGTTACATGGCCCACATGTCAGCATGAGTTGGAGATATTTCCCAACACCTGAACCTTAGCTCCACTCACTCTCCTCTCATTTTCTTCACACACTCTCTCTAGAAGGAAGAACAAGAGAAGGAAAAGATGAACTAGAGTGAGAAAGTGAAGAAGAAGAAGGTGGAGAAGAGAACTAAGATTACAAAGGGTAGCAACATTAGCATCTAGATCAAGCACTTAAGCTTCCACAATCTCTCTTCTCATGGTTAGCTGAAGAATCCCTTGTTCTCATTATCTAGAGATCAATCCTCAAACCCTAACTCAAGTATTCTCTCTTGCATGAATGGATCATGAGAATCTCTTGATGGAAAGCAATCCAAGTAAGGAATCTCTCTCTAGCTAAGAAGCAAGAATGGCAAGTGCGGATCTTCAACCTTGATGACAAGGAACTCATCAAGAGCCCAAACTAAGGTGCCATGCACAATCTCTCTCTATCTTTAGGATTTGCTCTTACTTTAGTTAGTCATTAAGTTGCACTAGTTAACCCAAGACAAAACCATAAGGATCCCAAGCCTAGTTGCCCACCTAAGCTGCACTATGGATGTCATGCATGTACCTAAAGGCCTCAACCCAAGATCTAGGCATGAACCCCAAGACTTTGACCAAGAATCCAAGAGCATAGGTTATGTCACCCAACTGGTGGAGTGCCCGTTAGTAGGATGGAGTGTCCGTCATTCCCGAAGTCTAGTCACCTATAGCTTAAGTTTTCTTCTGAGCGACACAGCGGAGTGTCTATCACTCATGGTAGAATGTCCGCTGAATTAAAGGGATACACAGCCAGGGAACCCAAGAGCACTCATCTCGTACCAGTGCGTCCGTCACCCATGGTAGAGCGTCCGATGAATTAGAAGGAATAGTCACCTAGTAACCCAAGAGAACCTAGTTCATATCGAATTGTCTGTCAACCGGCTGGGCCATCCAATAGAAGTAGAGAACCTTAGGACCGATTAAGTATTGAACCTACTGGAGTCTCAGTGACCTTCCATGGAGTATCCATTAACCTATACAGAGCCGAACACTGGCACCTCACCCTAATATTCGGTACAGCAGAGCATCCTTCGCTTAGGGCAGAGTGTATGCCAGTCACTAAGAATGTAGATCTGATTAGATAACCTACCTAGAGGGCCAACCGCTACCTAAAAGAGCTTAGCTACTAATAGTATAATGGTGAAGCCATAGTTAGAGTCTCTTCCTAAGTTCCTAATCAACTCCGAATGTCTTTATCTATGGCGCAACCGTCTCCAATCACCAGACCCTATCTTTTTAGGTTCGGTTATCTTGTCTCGTGAGAATTGTGTGTGAGCCATCACCATTAACAGGATCTTTAGGTATTGATAGCACTGTTAGGCAGGCACCCCACTATTATTAGCTCTATTTTGGATGCTTATACAATTTTATGATGAGTTATGCATTACATGTAGTGTTCGCTGGTAAACATATTCACCCTACACATAGAGTCACTCAATAATCTAGTAGAAGCCTCTCATTTAAACAATGAGAATGGAAACCTTAATTGCTTATTGCTTAGTTACTTAGCAATGGTAGAAGTCGAGTATGAGAAGGGAACTCATTCTCATGCGTGTAGGATGTTACACTTGGATAATTAATCACTAAAACTGATGAGGGTACAACTTGACTTACTTCACTAATCTGGCTAAGGAATAATATCACTAAAAGTTATAAACTTGGATACCACTTTGGTAACTATCGCTCATGCGAGGGTTAGGTCGTTATGAGTGTGGGATCTCAAATGATGTAGCTCGTGGAGCAGCTAAGGACCGTTTAATGGGATATGTGAGTCCGAGAAACCACTGGTACAGACCACGTGTCATGGATGGGGTCGATAAGCCAAGTAACTAATTGCGACTGGTCTATCCATGAAATTGGCAAGGGGGTGGCGTCGGTCGAGGATGTCAGAGACATTGACCAGGCACCAGTCGAACACTCGGGGCAGATTAGGGAAAGGTTGGGAAACATGAGGCAAACCTTACCCGGGCACGAGTATGGTGGTTCGTCTTGGTCTCCGTGTGGGTACAGTTGTACACTTTTGCAATGTTTGAAAGCCTAAAGTCCCTCGGGATGAAATCATTCAACTGTTCCTACTTTCTATACCCATGGTAGCGTAATTGATGGAATATGATCGTCTTGATTTATATATGATAATGTAACTACTCTTGTTTAATTACTAGAGCATAGCATGATATACTTTTAATAAATGCCATTGCTTTTCTACAAATATAAAAAGGCCTGATAAATTACCTTTGCATCCACCAAATATCTATATGGTGGAATTAAGTCCCGCGAGTACGAAATGTACTCACGGCGTTGTCGTTAAGTTGTTTTGCAGGTTGTTGAGGTTTTCCTCTAAGACTATGCCCAGAGAGTGCGACGGTTAGTTGACCTTGGAAGTTCTCCAAGATGAGCTACTTGTTTTTTGATGAGTAGAAGAGTGAAATGAGGTGTAACTTGGATAGCAGGCAGTAGATAGATAGAAATGTAGTGCTAGTAGTAGTTTCTTGTCTTAATCTTATGTTACCATTAACAATGTTTTAGCTTAAGTGTTGGAGTCTGGGGCTAGGTCATATACAAAGATAAAGGTTCTCCCAACTGAGGGGTCATGAGCCCGAGAGAGGGAACCAAGATAGCTTGGCTTGCAAGTAACGCTGTCATGTTGTGCATATCCAGGCATGGTTGTCATCATGGTCTTGTGCCCACGTCGTGGCATGGTGTGGCATGGTGCTACTGTGCTGGTGGTGGTGGCAATATAGGCATGGTGGTGTTTCGCTAGCCGTCCTATGCGATGTGATCTTGCCATGGCCTTCATCATTGCCTCCTGATCTCCCAGGGGCACTGTACAAGAGTTGGTAGCCACCCCTAGGTCATTGGTCACCACGTCATTTGTGGAACTGGTGGCCATGATCTCGAGCTCTGGGGTCATGGCCCTTGTTGTCTTAGGTGGCTTCTAAGTCAAGGCCATCGTCGTGGATCCTATCCCATAGTGGGTGGAGTTGTACGTCTGTCTTGTCGGGTTGTATTTGGACGGTGGGTCACTATCGATAGAATATCATCGGCAGTCCTCCAAGGGGTATCCTAGGAAGGTAGACTGATCGATAGAGGAGCATGAGATCAAGAATAAGAAGGCAATAGAGACACACGAGTTAGATAGGTTCAGGCCGTCAGTATGACATAATACCCTACTCCTATGGCCTATTGGTTTGTATTAGCTATCGTATGATATTACGTGTGTTTGGAGGGGGTCCCTACCCACCTTATATAGTCTGGGGAGTAGGGTTACAAGTCGGTTAGATCTAAGAGATAACCAGAAAGTAATAACTGATTACAGGAATCTTGGGATCATACATATCCTAACAGATCTCATAGGATCTTGAGGATATCTTCCAGATGTCTTGCGGAAGGCACCGAGCAGAGTCGTGCCCCGCAAGGCTTTGTCTTGTGGGCTGGACCGCCCTTGAGGGCACAGCTAGTCCCTGAGCACCTTGTACCCATTGTGCAACGCCGCCTTGAGCTTGTCCAAGCAGGTGCGAATGAAGCCGAGCAATCGAACTCATGGTCCGACCTCCGTGATGAGTTGCCAAGTAGTTGTGAGCAGTTGTCGAGCAGCATGTAGTGTCACCAAGAAGCACGAATCGTAGCCGAGCAGCATAACCCAAGCATGGCTTGCCATAAGGGTGCAAGGAGCTCAAGTTCAGAATCGAAAATTTCTTTGCAGTGTACCAAGTGTGCCCACTTAGAGTTCGACCACAAGAAAAGGAGATAGTCTTCTTCAGCTTCAAGAGGCCCGGAGTCTTCAACAATAAAGCAAGCACATTCACCATGAGGTGAAGTCTGCACACTTAGTCCCCGAGCCTGATAGTAGATGACGTAGTCACGTGGTGGTAGGGTTAGAAATAGAAAAACAGTAAAAAGACCAGCCGAGCAAGCAGCCAGCCCTCGAGCATAGCCCTAAAATGAGAGAAAGCACATTCACCGCTAGGTGAAGTGTGCCCACTTAGTCCCCGAGCATGACAGTAGGTGACGTAGTCACGTGGTGCTAGGGTTAGAAATAGAAAAACAGTAAAAAGACCAGCCGAGCAAGTAGCCAGTCCCCGAGCCGTTTACTGAGATATCTGAAAAACCCAACCGTGGTGAAAAAACCAGAGTAATGGTTGTACAGTAACTGTTACTGAGCCTCAATAAATGGTGGAGAAGTCAGCGATTATTCAGCGAGTGATAACCAACGGCAGCGATAAATGAGCGACATGGGATGTGGTTGCGTGAAAGCCCAGGTAATGGCCCATTAAGCCGTGTCAGAGAATTCGGAGGGGCGCAAATCACGCAGAATGGTTTCCCAAAAACCCTCGAATGCGAAAGGGTGGGGAAAGTGCTTTATAACTTTGCCACTTTGCCACTTTGCCATTCCATCTTCATCCTTAGCCCTCACATTACCAGATTTGCATCCATGCACGCTCCCGACGCCAGTCCCCATCCAGATCTGAGAGATGGCGCCGAAGAGGAGAGCTGTGAAACCAAAGAAGGCGAGCCCAAAGAAGGCAGGAGCGAGAGCCAGTCGTGACGAAGAGTGGGTGCCGTCGCGCACGGGGGAAGCGGAGCTCGAGAGATTGGTGGAGGTAGGCGTGCTTCCTGACTGTGTCACCGCTGGATGGTGGCTAGCCAGTGGTGAGCCCTTCCCGATGCCTAACACTGGTGAAGCTGTAGTCTTCGAGGATTATTTCTGGCATGGGTTGGGGTTCCATGTTCATCCTTTCTTGCGGGATCTGCTGGAGTTCTAGGTGATTAGTTAGTGCAATCTCCACCCCAACACCATATTACACATCTCGATCTTTATTCATTTCTGTGAGACGTTTCTGGGGGTTCTGCCACAATTCAACCTCTTCAGAGACCTGTTCTAGTTGAAGTAGAAGGACGGTGGTGGTTCCAAGGTGGGCGACGGTGTATATCTGTAGCTCCGGGATGGAATGGCTAGTGAGTACATTAATGTGCCCTGAACACTTTTCTAAAAGGGTGGAACTCCAAGTGGTTCTACATGAAACAAAGTCACCTTGCAATCCGTTGTGACGTCAACCATATCTCGGAGAACCAGAAAAGCTAGTCGGAGAAACTGAACAGTGCTGACATGGAACAAGTAAGGGAGTTCCTCGACCTGCTTAAAGACATAGAGATTAGTGGCGAACTAGTGGCGGCGAGCTTCATAGTGTGCCAAATCTAGCCCTGCAAGGAGAGGGCCCACCCGGGAGAGGATGGAACGACTAACAAAAAAATCTAGCCCTGCAAGGAGAGGGCTAGATTTGGCACACTAGAGGTGATGACGATATGACCCGGGAGAGGACGGAATGACTAACAAAAAAATTGTCCTAGAGCAGGCCATAGAGCTATTTGCTCCCAACGCCTCGTTCAGCTGGCCAAGGCAAACGAGGGCCTTCAACTGTATAAATCCACCTCCTCAGGTAACCATCTCGATTGTTTTTTCCTAATACTTTTAATCCTGGAGCATTGTCGTGTAGTGAACTGATTCACTTATGCAAAGATCCATTCACAGGAAAGAGCGGTGTACTTCTCCAGCGTGCCGAGGGGCGATTGGCTGAGGGGTGTAGACGCCCGGCCACTGGCTCAGCCTAAGGAAGATGCGGCCAGTGCTTCATCAGAGTCCGGGGGCACCAACACTGGTCAGACAGAAAGTTTGCCCCTAGTATTGGAGAAAGTCCGGGGGGAAAAAGGGCAGCGGCAGACGAGCCAGCCTAGAAGAAGAGGAGGACGGCGGCAGTCGGTTCCCTCAAACCGGGCGGCATCTCGCTTGGTGGCGACTAGACCTCTCGAACGTGAAGGACTACGATGCTCGAGTGGTCGGATGACGATGAAACTTTGGTGGCTCCTCCGCCGAGCACTAAATCACCTCCACGCAACACGCGTGCGAAGGAACAAGCGAAGAGAGACGAAGAAGTTCCCGAGCAGCGGGCAACGGGAGTCCTCGAGCGGCAGGCGATGGGAGTTGCAGAGCGGCAGGCGGAATAGAGGCCAATGGTGGAGGAAACGGGACCTCCACCCTAGAGCATGGAAGTCAACCCCATGGCCATGCCTAGGTGCTTGGGTAGGCATCACCGGTTCAAGAAATTGTACCAGCAGATCAAACCGTGAGTATCCTTTCCTTGGAGTTACTTTGTTGCCATTTCTTAGCTTTTTGGCGCTTGACAAATTGATCTGATGTAGTGCGAAACATGTGGAGGATCTGACCCCACCAGTCCAAACTGCCGAACCACCGAGGGCTAATCCCATGGTGGAAGCAACGCCGGTGGCTACCGTCCTAGAGTCCCCGAGAGCTTGGCACGGAGGAGGAGTCAACCGCCGCTGCTGGCGATCTTGGCGATGACAAACGAGTGGCGCTGACGATGGACGGATCGGCGGTAGTGCCCCAGGTAATGGTGGGAACCGCTGGGTCTTCGAGAGCAGAGGCTGGAGTTGCCGGCGATGCGCCGGAGTCTGGGACGGTGAAGCGAGTGGTGCCCAAGGGGCAAACGACGCTTCTTGAGGCGTCACAGGGCATGGTCGGAGCTGCTGTCCGGCCACGGAGCCCCCCGGTGTTGCCTCGAGCTATGATAGAAGAGGACGAGGTGGAGGAGATTGAGCACGCTGAACCTCGACCCCAAGCTGTCCGAATCCTCCACAAGCGCGGCGATGAGGTGGTGGTTATCGAGGAGGAAGACACCACCAGGGAGATGAGGAGATTGAAGACCGCCCTTGCCGGAGTGATGAGACAAATCGAGGTCAGTACTGCATCTGGAGTGCTCATCTTTGATGTTGGAGATCGGAGTTCATCATTATAATTGTGTATTTGCAGGGGATAACTCGGACTGCCGAGCAGCGGCACCAGCTGATAAAGAGGATGGAACCCCTCACCGAATAGAACGAAAAACTTAGAGAGGTGGTGAACCTGATGGAGAGAAACATCCAGAGAGCCTGGCATGAGCGAGACCTTGCTGAGTCCAACGCGCGAGATCTAGAACACCAGAAGGGGTCCTGTCCGAGCAGCTGGCGGCTACGTCCGAGCAGCTACGGTGCAAGTCCAAAGAGCTGGCGAGTGCCTCCACGCAACTGGAACAGACATTCGAGCAGCTCAGAAGTGTATCTAAGTAGAAAGCAGGTATAGTATATCAGCGAATGTGCTTTGTATTGCTGAACAGCCATATTTTTGGCGATGACTGTTGTGCTTTTAGAGCAAAACACGGAGCTCGGCCAGCTATGCCAAGCCCTCGAACAACTCCGAGAGGAGAAGGCAAAGGAGACAGGGTGAGCAGATAAACTGGTCGAGGAGTTGAACGGTAAGTACTCCCTGGTCAGAGTTAATGCTAAAGTAGTTTCCTTTCTTGACGAAACTTTGTAATGCTTGCAGACTATCGTCGGAGGGTCAAAGCGCAATTCGATGTGCTAGAGCAGGACACTCGAACCTAGAGGGACAAATTTGATGCCGTAGTTGCCGGAGTCAAACCAGTGCTTGACTGCGATCGACCTAGAGGCGTCTCCTCAACCCGACAACAGGCCACCGCGCCCAGACATCATCATCAAAAGGTACAAGACGGTGTGTGAGAGCTTCAAGAAGTTCAACCGCGACGCCGTTCTTACCGGAATTACTCATGCCCTTGTGGTGGTCTGGTCCCACTATCAATCCATTGACCTTCAGGCGATAGGGGGCATATTCGCCGAAAGGGCTGAGCGAGGCGGAGACCCAGCAGCTGGAGGATGAGGTGGAGGATGCAGCAAAAAAGCTGGCCGGTGACATCGACCTATTTGGTGAGACGACCGGGGATGGCGAAGCTTGGTGATCTGCTCAGAGATTATCATCTATAATTTCTAGACAGTGTAGCTAGAACGCGTGATAGCGCAAAAAACACTTATGTATGTGATAAATGTTATAAGGTGCATGTGTATGCAATTTGCTTGTATTTTGGTTAAAAAATCTTCGTAGTTTTAACCATAACGCAATTATACGTAGTATAAGTAGCGTCCAAGCAGTTGGTTCCCTACTGACCCCCATGGCCTTGGCTAGCCCATAGTCCATAACGTTGAGCGCGGAGCCCATGCACGTGTAGGAGGAACAGGCGTGACCAAGGAACCGCAGCCGACCACCCATAACGCAGAGCGTGGAGCCCATGGCACGTGTAGGGAGAGATCAAAGACTCGGTCTTCTCCATAGAGAACAGAGTGAAACGTGTGCTGCTCGGCGGTTGTCAAAATAACTTGGAGATATACGTAGTAGAAGTGGCGTCCGAGCAATTAGTTCTATGCTGCGCTCTCAGCCTTGGCTAGCCCATAGTACATAACATCGAGTGCGGAGCCCGTGGACGTGTAGGAGGAATAGGTGTGACCAAGGAACCACAGCCGACCACCCATAATGCAGAGCACAGAGCCCGTGGCACGTGTAGGGAGGGGTCGGAGACTGGGTCTTTTCCATAGAGAACAGAACAGGACGTATGCTGCTCACTGATCAGTGAAATATCTTAGAGATTTCGAGAAAAATCTTTGGCGATTTGGAGAAAACGTTTTTGGTGATTTGGAGAAAACGTGTTCGGCGATTTAGAGAAAACATGTTCGGCGATTTAGAGAAAACGTGTTCGGCGATTTGGAGAAAACGTGTTCGGCGATCGTGTTCGACGAAAACATTGGAGATTTGGAGAAACATGGTCGGCGCAGTTATGGCGATTTCGTTTTGGAGTTCGTCATGGAGTGGCGTAGAGCCCAACGATCGTAAGTGGAGATTTAAACCGTAATGGAGAAAAAATGGGGACAAATTATGGAGATCAAAACTTTATTCTTCATAAAGTGGAGAGTACATATCTAGGGCGTTTCAAGGATAGAAACGTATGAGGTGCTCGATGTGCCAAGATTTGGGAACATCAATTCCGTCTAAGTCACATAGGCGATAAGACCCTGGTCGGGTAACGTCTTTGACGACGTAAGGCCCTTCCCAAGGAGGGCTTGTGCATCCCTTCGGTTTTTTGTTTCCTACGGAGAATAAGGTCGCCGACAGCAAATGAACGACCTTTGATGTTGTAGTTGTAGTACCTCCGCAAGCCTTCTAGATACTTGGCTGTGCGGACGCAAGTGATTAGGCGTTCTTCCTCGGCCCTATCGACGTCCTCTGTCCGAACAGCTGCGGCTTGCTCTTCATCATAATTTTCCACCCTAGGTGCTCGAAAGGCAATATCCGCTGGTAGTATGGCTTCTGAGCCATAGACCAAGAAGTATGGAGACACACCAGTGCTGTGACTAGCTTGAGTGCGTAGTCCCCAAACTATAGCTGGTAGCTCCTTGAGCCATCTGCCCGGGTGCTTTTCTTCTTTCTGATATAGTCTCTTTTAAGGGCATCAAGGATCATGCTGTTCGCCTGTTCGACCTGGCCGTTGGCTCTAGGATGGGCAACGGAGACGTATTTGACGGAGATGCAACGGTCTTCACAAAAATCCCAAAAGTGATGCATCAACATAAAAGGACTCAAGTTGATATTTAGAAAACATAGGAGGCTTAGAATGCTGCAGGGCTTGCCTTCTGGGGGAACCTATTGCATGCAATGGTCTTCACAGAAGTCCCAAAAGTGATGCATCAACATAAAAGGACTCAAGTTGAGGCTTAGAAAACATAGGAGGCTTAGAATGCCTTCCGGGGCTTAGAAAACGAGGAAGGTTGGTGATCAGGACACTTAGGAAGATCTTCCAGGTTGACTCCTCCTTCCGCCTGAACCTCCTGCTCCTAGGCTGTCTGCTGCTCCTCCTGACGCTCGGGTTCGAACTCAAGTAGCATCACTCCTTCTGGGGAACCTATTGCATGCATATGCACAAATGAGTATCATGAATGCATAAGAGATGAGATGACCTGATGAAGTGTATACACATGAGCATGGTTATCCACAAGATGTATGATAAGTTTAACATTCGTTGACCAAGTAGATGTATAACTTTCTTCTAGTTGATCTTTACTGAGTAGCTACATATCTCTTCTATAGTACAAGAAACATACACTCACCAAGTTCAAGTAACCTAAGCTAAAGTTGTTCATCATCAGTAAGAGGCTTAGAACCAACAGCTAACAACTAATCTCAATTAGCCTAAGCATCTACACAAGCATCACATAATACAAATAATTACAATTTGACTTAGTCATTTCCTGAACTATAAACAATAGCTATTTATTTTGTCCATATCTGGAGTTCTACTCAACCAAATACTATAATCTTGGACTTTATAGAAAGCTTATAAAACTACCTACAACTTTATTATAGTCATCTCAAGATGATTCAATGGGTATAAAGGTCAAACAAAGCAATTTCCCAGATCTGTCTAGAAATTCCAGAGAATAAGCATTTCTAGAGACCAACTTCCAACAGCTATAACTCTCAAACCATTTAGCCTATTGCCATGAAAATTTGACACAAGCAAGATAAGTAAGTTATCTACAACTTTGTTATTGACAAGATTCACAGCAAACATCATTTTACCCATGCAATTTACTTTACAACAGAAACTATCCAAAACAATCACTATAATTGAATTATAGAGCAATTAATATTTTACTACATACAAGCAATCAAATCTAGGCACAACCAATGGTACCAACAGTCATAGACATCATATACACTTTAGAAAACATAATGGTCAAGCCCAAATAAATTATTTAAATGCCTTTATTAATTTATTTGGACACTAAGGTGAAATAAGGAACATATATCAAAAGTGCATAGTAAATTCTGAGAACATTACAGTAGCCTACATATGAGCCCAAAAATCTACTGTACAAATTTCAAGCCATTTGGATAAGTATAGCCATCTCTACAAAAATGACAAGTTGCATAGGCTTATTTTAGCAAAAATAGTTTAGCCTAGTGAAAAGTATCAAACAACAGATTTCATATTTTTCTTACTTTCATCCTAGCACCATAACACTGTGTAAAAATTTGCATGATCATAAGTTATGTATTTTTACCCTATTTATTTTCACTAGAAACTAGCAATTAATCAAGGTTAAATAGGAAGACCATATTCCAAGTATACCTACTATAGGTTTAGCATTTTTCCTAGCTAGAGCATGTCAACACAAGACCAGTAAAATTGGAATAACAATTTTTGCACTTCCCTAGCTTAAGATATGCATTTTACAAGATGGAAACAAATTTAAAAGCACTCATCTAGCTCAATTTAATTCCCCTAGAAAAATATCCCAAACAATAGGTTTAACATTTTTATCAAATATTACACTTCATGAAGAATTTGGTTCACTCACTTTGGACACTCCTAGAATTAGTTATGAATTTTACAAGTTTGTTACAAAATCTAGAAAAACATTTAAAGAAAAACATCAAAAACCCTGTTCAATGCTAAGTGCACCCGGCGTACTGCACCCAGAGGCGCTGACAACTGGGTCTCGTGGTCAGAATGACCCCACCCGTCATAGGCAGAGAACAGAGGCGGTGCTTTGACCGGCGAAGACTCGCCAACGGTGAGGTCTCCGGTGGTGGGGTTGGCACCAACGTGCTCCCCTCGATCTCGCGCATTGACTAGGCTAGGTGGTTGAGCCTAATACGGCGGTTGTGTATGGCAGCGGCACTCATGGCATCTCGACGGTGCAACACGGTGGCGCTCCAGCCATCACCGGCCATGGCAAGCTCGAATGAGCTCGGCTACAGCTTTAGGGTGACCTAGCAGAGATCTAGGTATAGGATTAAGGCTCGCGGTGATGCCGGTGAGGCACGGTCGCGTGCATGGTGGCAGCGTGGCTGGTTCACTGTGGTGCGGCGCGTCGTTAAGCCTCAAGCATGGCCGACATTAGCCAAAGTCCAATGGCTACAGCTAGCACTAACCCTAATGACTACATAATAGGGGAGAGAGAGAGAGCAGTGCAGGTGTGAGGCGGCTCGAATACGGTGAGCTCAAGCTCGGTGGCGGCAATGGTGGCCGTGGCGACGGTGCATCGGCTCTAAGGTGCTCACCTGGGCTCGAACGTTGGTGTTAGGGGCTCAAGAAGATAGAGTGGGTCATGGCCGAGCTGTGGGCACAAGGAATTGGGTGGTGGTGCAGCGTGGGTTGCGAGCTTGGCCGGTGAAAGCTCAACAGCGGCGCTGCATGGTCGCCTCCGCTTCGGTGCTGCGCTAGAGCGAGAGAGGGATGGGAGAGAGTGAGATTGAGAGCGAGTGAGAGTGCGAGACTGCGCTGCCTTCAGTGTCACCCCAACCGCGGCGTGGGCCTAGCTCCAGCGTATGACAGCCACACGAAGGCCATGGCCTATGGCCGGTCGGCCATGACATCGGCCGATTCAGAGCTGCATTGGGTGACTGACATCATGACTTTGTGCACATGTAACTCCTAATCCATGGTGAATCAGTGAAAATGGTATTAGTAAAAGTTGTAGAGCTATGTGAGATCGACAACTTTGCTTTAGGGTGTAACATCTAATTCATCATGGTTAGCAAGTTACAAAGCTCCAAAGTGGTGCACTTGAAACTAAAATCAGCATTTTGGACTAGCAAAATTTCCAAGTCTGGAAACAACATTTTGTTGATTCTAGTGAGCCCTATTTGACCATGTTAGGCACCAAATTAGCTCATGACCCTTAAATAAAGTTTGTTCCACATAAGATAAGCTACAACTTTTATTAAGGGTGCACTACCATGCAAACACTCTATGCTATAGTTCAACTTTGGTCAAAGTAGGATCATGAAAAATTACCTTTTTACTAAACTAGAACTTAGAAGCAAAATTGACCCTTGTCTTGAATACAAATATTGTTCCATTTACCATCCTAGACATGTCTAAGGTGTTTTTGTGACCTCACAACCATCTCTTGCATTGGTCACACATGATCACAAGCATATGCATGTATATAATCAACATCACATGTGATAATATGTAAAGAATAAGATGAAATTCCTTATGCTCATGCTCATGAATGCTTGGATGATGCTTGTGCTCATAAAATGCAAGTGCCAAATGCAATTCTTAACACTAGGGTGTTATAGCCCCTCCCCTTATAGAAATCTCGTCCTGATATTTGAAAGACCTACCATTTTTTCAAAGAAAGTTGGATAAACCTCTCGTAGATAATCCTCCCTTTCCCACATAGCATCTTGCTCACTATGATTATCCACATCACTTTGTGAAACTTGATCACACTATTTTGAGTTACTCTATCCCTTCTATCTATAATTTGCACTGGCTTCTCTTCATAGGCTAGATCCAATTTTAACTTGATATATCTAACCTCCACTCTTTCTTCTGGAACACGTAATCATTTCTTTAATTGGGATACATGAAAAACATTGAAGATAGCCCTCATTTCTAGAGGTAACTAGATCTTGTAGGCTACTCTTCCGCTTTTCTCAATGATTGGATATGGACCTACATATCTAGGTGCAAGCTTTCTTTTTATGCCAAAACATTGTTCTCCCTTCATCGGTGATACCTTCAAATATACATGATCACCTACTTCAAACTCAATGGGTCTTCTTCTCTTGTCCGCATAACTCTTATGCCTTGATTGAGTGGCTTCTATATGGTGTTGAATGATATGCACTTGCTCTTTAGCCTCTTTGACAAAATCAATACCATAGTATCTTCTTTCTCTAGGTTCAACCCAAATCAATGGAGTTCTACATTTATGGCCATACAAAGCTTCAAAAGGATCCATCTTAATACTCTCTTGATAACTATTGTTGTAGGAAAACTCAGCTAAAGGTAGCCACTTTTCCCATGAACCCTTTGAAGAGATGACACAAGCTCTCAACATGTCTTCCAATATTTGATTTACACATTTAGTTTGTCGTCTAAGGGTGAAAGGCAGAACTTCTGACTAAGCTGGTGCCTAACATCTTGTGCAAATGTTCCCAAAAATGAGCAGTGAACTGAAGCCCTCTATTAGACACAATGGTTCTTAGCACACCATGTAGACATACTATGTGGGAGAAATACAACTCAGCATACTCATGCGGTCGGTAGTCGGTTCTGACTGGAATGAAATGTGCAGACTTGGTTAGGGGATCTACCAGTCTATCTTTAAACCATAGAACACCATTCTCATCTATCCTGAAATGTTAGTCTCTTGCCCTTTCATCTTTCTTTTGATGTGGAACACACCTGGATTGGTCTTCTAAAGCTCGATGATCTTACTCTCAAGAGAACAACTGATCATAATATTGGGCAGCATAGCAGGATGTAACAAATTGAAGCCATCTTCTAATACAGAATTGCAATGAGACCTTCTACTCAAAGCATTTGCAACAACATTCATTTTGCCAGGATGATAATGTACTTCTAAATTGTAATCTTTGATCAATTCTAGCCATCTTCTCTGTCTCATATTCAATTCGGGTTGAGTGAAGACATACTTAAGACTTTTATGATCTATGTAGATATGACACACATTGCTAAGCAAATAGTGTCTCTAAATCTTCAATGCATGGACAACCGCTGCTAATTCTAAGTCATGGGTTGGGTAATTGACTTCATGCTTCCTCACTTGACATGAGGCATAAGCAATGACTCGGCCTTCCTGTATAAGAACACATCCCAAACTGGTACCTGATTCATCACAAAACACATCAAAAGGTTTCTCGATATCAGGTTATGCCAAAATAGGAGCTAAAGTCAACAAAGTCCATAAAGTGTAAAAAGCAGCCTTATACTCCGGAGTCGACACAAACTTCTCATCTTTCTAAAGCAATCTTGTCATTGGTTTGGCAATTTTGGAGAAGTCCAGAATGAACCGACGGTAGTAACCTGCTAAACCAAGAAAACTTTGAACTTCATGAACTAAAGTCGGGGCCTTCCAATCCTTAACTTCTTGCACCTTAGAGGGGTCTATAGATATCCCATTTTCTGACAGCACGTGCCCTAGAAAAGGTACCTTTCGAAGCCAAAACTCACACTTACTAAACTTAGCATACAACTTATGTTCTCTTAGTCTAGTGAGAACAACTCTCAGGTGCTCTGCGTGATCCTCCATGTTTTTTGAATAGATCAGAATGTCATCGATGAACACAACCATGAACTTATCCAGCTCGGGCATGAACACCAAATTCATTAGATACATGAAATATGCAGGAGCATTTGTTAGCCCAAAGGACATGACCAAATACTCATACATGCCATACCTAGTGGAGAAAGTAGTTTTAGGTATGTCTTCTGGCTTGATTTTAATTTTATGGTAACCAGATCTCAAATCGATCTTGGAGAACACCTTAGCCCTTGACAATTGATCGAACAAGATATCAATTCGAGGCAAAGGATACTTGTTCTTGACTGTTATGGTATTAAGTGGTCGATAGTCCACACACATCCACAAGGATTTGTCTTTCTTCTTCACAAATAAGGCGGGACAACCCCATGGAGATGAGCTAGGTCGAATGAGACCTTTCTCTAAAAGCTCTTGCAATTGAACCTTAAGCTCGGCTAGCTCATTTGGTGGCATTCTATACGGCCTCCGAGAGATGGGTGATGTACTCGATAATAACTCAATCTTAAACTCTATATCCCTGTGGAGTGGCAATCTAGGCAATTCATCTAGAAACACATCCAGAAACTCACATACCACCAGAATATCAAGGAGGGTCATGGTCTGAATAGCACAGGCTAAGTTTTGGAGATCAAAACTCCTAGGAAGTGGCACTAGGAAAGCATTGTTACTCTAGGGTTCCCACAACATGATGGTTCTAGTCGAAGTGTCAATGAGAACTCCATGGCCACTAATCCATTTCATACCTAAGATTACATCTATACCCAACCCTGACAATACTACAAGATCTAAGGTATACTCTTAGTTGCTTATTGAGATGCGCACATCTCCGACTATCTAGTTGGTAGAGATATTATTTCCAGTTGCACTTATGCAATAACCACCCTTATCTATAGTAACTACCCTCTGATCATGCTTGGATGAAAATGTTTGACTCATAAATGAGTGTGAAGCTCCAGAATCAAACAAAACAACTGTAGGGTGTTGGTTCACAAGAAACATATCCGTAGTAACAACTTCACCTGACGGGATCTCTTCTAGGGTGGTATAGTGCACATGTCCCTATCGTGCATTTGGATTACCCTACTTCTAGTTGTTGTTGTTCTTGGGATAGGGGCAATTTCATGCCCAATGGCCAGGCTTGTTGTAGTTTTAGCATGGCATGTTGGTAGGTGGAACGCTGGAGCTTCCTTGTCCTGTGCTACCCTTTGGTAGAGCAACAAAAAAGGCCTTGCGATACACTTTCTAGGTCTGACTAGTCTGTACCTTCTTCTGAGGTGGTCTATACTTTGGAGCAGGTGGGCGAAACTAAGTTCTCGCAGTAATAGGAGCTTTTGACTAAGATGCACCTTCTTCATAAGCTCTCTTATGACTCTTAGATGCTAAATAGATGTTGTTCTGATTCTCCTAAGTTAAAGCGTCACTAACAAACTCATTGAAAGTGGCACACTTGCTCTTAGCTAGAGTCTTCATCAGCTTCGGACAAAGCCCCATCTTGAAACTACCAATTTTATTTTCGTGGAAGTTCAGGTTCCTCGGTGCAAGTTTGTTTTTATTTTATGGCTAAATTTTAGAAAATCATAATAAATCATACAAAATCGTAATATAGAAAATAAGGACTTTTTGGAATCCTTGTGAGTAGATCTATGCAGTAGAGTCATAATATGATATGTTTTAGTCGGAAGTTTCTGATGTTTTTATTTATTCTTATAAAGTGCTTTTAGAAATCCTTTTTAAGTTTGTCAGATGCATATCTCGAGGTAGGAATGTCCTAAAAATGTGATTCTAGTTTTGTGAGTCTCATTTTGGCATGTTCTAGCTAAGAAAAATATTAAACATGTTGTTTGATCACTGTTTTTCTGATGTTTTGATTTAATCATGATTAATTGTTAACTCTAGCTAGCTTTGCTTGATATCATCATATCTACTATTATATTACTCCAAATGACCACAAAATTTTATGCTAGTATACCTCTGGCATGTGTGAGCTCTTGTTAAAATTCCATAATTTTTGGTGCATTTATGGATGAGTTAAGAATTTAACTTGATTAATGCTTAATAAATAGTTTTAAATGGTTTATAAATAATTTATATATGAAAAAATGTGAAATGTGGTTCCTTTGCCCTTGCATGGTGATATTGTCACCTAAGAAACCATAATATGCCTATATGTTTATAGAAAATGATGATTTTTAGATTTATCTTGCTTTTTACATGTTTTCTTGCAATAGCAATTTGTCTTTTTCATAGTAATTAAATTATAAAACCAGAATATGTAAAATTTGTATAGTAGCCATGTTTGGATAACATCTACCACTCATAAAAGTCTTAGCCCCAAACTAGTTGCTCTCATATATCACAAAATTATATATATGTTTATTAGGAGAAAGGATTAATAAAAGCATAATCGTAGATAAAGCTTGTAATTGTATTTGGTGATGCTTTGAATGATTGGTGTTCAATAAAGTGTTGCTACATATGTTACTGGTGGTTGAAGTTCTTGAACAGCTCATGTGTGCATGCTCTTTGTTAGCAAAACAAGTGAAACATCAAATTGTTACATTCTGAAATGGCTGCATGTGCATTTTTTGTTGTGATGATAACTCATGGATGAAATGATGTTTGCTGTAAATATGGTGAATACAAAAGATGTAGATAATTTCCTTATCTTGCTTGTCCTAACATTTCATGATTTTAGGCCTCATGGTTTAGGAGTTATAGAGTTTAGAAGTTTGTTGTCAGGTTTTTGCATGTCCTCTGGACATATCTGAATGATTGTATTGTTTGGCTCATTGAAACATGAAATCATGTTTTGGTGATAATAGGAGAGTTGTAGTGCTTTTCTTAAGCTTTCTAAAATGTCTGAGATCACTACTTTTGGTGGTCTAGAACTCTAGTTATTGCTATTCAAAGTGGAATGGCAGGTTCTGTCCGAATCTGGATACAGAGATTCTTCATTGTATTTTTAACCCTTTTAGCTGTGAAGTCACCCTTAGATGATAATAACAAAGTTTTAGATTATTTCATTAGCTTTCCAGAAAGTCTAGGATCACCCTTTTTGGAGGCTTATAACTCTAGTTATGGTTAAATTGAATGGCTGCTACGTTGTTGTCCAGATTTTGTGCATATACTTGAAGTTGATTGCTTATGCTTGATCTTGATTGTATGATTACTAGGATTAGCTTGTGCTAGATGATTCCTTAAAGTATCTTAATTTGAGTGCCTCATTGGTGAATGTTTGGTGTTATTTTCTTGCTACCTTACTATGATAAGCCTATGCAATAATTCGTTAAATGGCTTGCTCTCTAGTGCTTAAGTCAATATGATGTTACCTTGTCCTTGCCTTTGTATGCCTATTGCAATGCATCATGAGTTGTTTTCCATGCATTCATACATCTGCATTTTTTATCACATCTTGGCATGCTAGATGCACCACGTGAAGGACGTGATGTTGGAGCCGAATCTGAAGATGGAGTTTGGTGAATCCATCTAGAACACGAAAGGACTAAGCAAGTGCTGAGATGGGACATGCTCGCCAAGCGAGTGTCATCTAACAAACACTGGCCTAGTGTTGGATCCTAGGCAAGCCCCGAAGCATTCTAATCCTCCTATGTTTTTACAAATATCATTTGAGTCATTTATGTTTGATGGATTAGGCTATAAGAGTTGATTGGAACCACTTGGTGCATATAATTTCCTTGTCCAGAAATATACCATGAACCCTATGTAGGTCTAGGATCGAATATATGCTTAGCAATGCTTAAATAGGTATAAGTTGGGTGATTTCCTATTACCTACAAGATATAGGTGGATACCAAAGCACGGTTGGTTATATTTGCTATCGTGGAAAATAACCATGTGATGATGAATAAACGAAGACCGGACAGGATCTGGTGATTGAGAGGCAGTAGGACATGCAGGTCTTGTGTGCATGTGTTTATCCCGTCTGTGTCGATTAAGGACCGTACCATTATTGGCACTTCTGTCAAGATTGAACACATGCCTCTCACTTAGCTAGGTAGATAACTCGTTCCTACCGTGAAGCCGAGTAGGTCAACTCAGGTAGGGCGCCGTTCTGTTAGAGTGCGCGCTCTGGATGGTAGTAAGGATGTGCGGGGAGCAAGACGTGAGCCCAAGGGTTGGCCAGGCCTGAATGTGGACCTGAGTTGTACCAAAGATGACCTAAGGCTACCATGGCTGGTAGACCTAGGTTTGTGTTATTAATAAATTCTTAGCTGGTTGAAACCGATTCGAATTGCCGTCTCTCCTAGATAGTGAGAAACTCGACTAGCCCTAGCATCGTAGTAACTAGATTATGGAATATGAGGGTTATGATGAACATGGAATTATTACACCGGCTATGGTTACTATTGTTATGCTACAAAATGATATACCACATGTTTGGCACATGTTAGTTGCAAATCTAGAGATGAATAGCTATAATTAACTTGATGATGGAATTATAAAATGTATAGCTGAATTAGTGGCTTTTTATGCAAAATGTTGTCAAGCTAGCTCCAATTATGAAGCCTTGCATTATCCTTGGAGTCATTTTATTTCTGGTTTATGATGGGTAAGTCTAGCTGAGTACATTCGAGTACTTAGGTTTTAATCCACCATGTTGCTGGTGAAGTTTTTGGCCTGCTGAAGATGGTGGCTAACTGCCGGTGGGCTTGGTGACTCTATATTTATTTCTCATCTATATGCTTTTGTCGGAGGATGTTACTTATGCTAGCAATGTATTTGGAACTTATATTAATGTAATCATTTGAAAGCTATGTTGTTTTCCCTTAACCGGTTTTGAAACCCAAACTTGTACTATTATTTGTGAACCCATTTGTAATATTATTTCCGCTGCAACTCTATATATGTGATGTGTATTTGCTTAATCGTGCGATCTTGGTTGTGATGTGGATTTACCGAGGTCCTTCGTGACACTCGGCGGACAACCGGGTTTATATAAGTGAAAGTATGTGCTCGTCAATGTGTTAAACGGGGACAGCCGTACTTGATCTTGTATAAAATGGGTGGTTATGTCACAGCTGGCATTAGAGCAACATTAAGAATAATACTATCATGTACATAGTTTTAAAAGCCAAGTTTTGGTTTTAAAAGCCTATTTTGACTAAAACTTTAGCTACAGGCAAATTTGTCAAAACTTATTTGCAAAACTATGCTAGAGACAACCTCCAGTTAAGCCCAATTAAGGACCTTTACGTGGCAATAAGTAAACTAACACTAACTATGGGGGGTTTACTTTCTTGCAATTTTTATTTTGTCATCCATACGACGTGCTATTGTATGGATGTCATTTGTTTGAATGGTAATATATGGATCAATATACCTCTACGCCCAGGTAAGATAGTGAGTGGCATGACCGCAAGATGTGAGCATGCAATCAAAGGGGAGAGGTAGTTTTGATACTTAAGTATATATATCTCATATATATATGGAAGTATTTAATTGTGGGTTGGCTTTGGTACGGCTATATATGCATATTCTATATGTATGTATAGACGTATTTACTTTTGGGTAGCTATGATACGCAAGTGTATATATATGGGTATATATATATGGAAGTATTTAGCTTGCAACCTAGAGCCCAGACTTTCATTTCTGCATATATAATTGTAGGTGGGCTGAAATGAAATCCTTCTGTAGGTACGCTAACCATGAATGCATAGATTGAATGTAGCTG
Organism: Miscanthus lutarioriparius; assembly: GCA_904845875.1. Lineage (NCBI taxonomy): Eukaryota > Viridiplantae > Streptophyta > Magnoliopsida > Poales > Poaceae > Miscanthus > Miscanthus lutarioriparius. Next base: position 30,377,053 of record CAJGYO010000015.1, read on the forward strand.
ACGACTAGCTATATATTGAGAAAGTACGTGTTATGCCACCGACATAGAATGTGACTACTGCCTTAGGCTAGCAATTTCGTTAGGATGAATAGGATGAGCATGCATCATGATTGTTGCTTGTGCATAAATATGCTCCTCTCACCCTTGTTCTATTAATGGATAACTTGTAACCATATGGTCATGTTGTGCATGACCGAAAACTAATTTGCTAAATGTACGTAAAACTTGTTTTGAAGAGTTATCCACCTACTCAGTAAAAAGGAAATAAAAGATAATAGTACCTTACCACCATGTTTTGCATGATATGGGTAGTGGTGTTGCTGTAGGTGACTGCTTGTTATGTGCGAGCTTTGTGCTTAGTAAAAGTTGCTTAAGCTAATTGGATTGAGTGTTTTGAAATACTTGCTTAAGACCATGATGTATGTGTGGATGCTCATTATCTAGGTAGTGCCGTAGCTGTCGCCCCTTTTATCCTCGGTAAGCATACGAGTGTTGAAGAGCGCTTCCTAGAACAACATCCATCTTTTGATAATCTCATGGTTATCGTCTCTAATTAAGTTCTCTCTTAGGAGCCTGAGCATGTACACGTGGTTGCTAGCCCTTGAATGTTGTGCTACAAAGACCTATATCCATGCCTTTGCTTGACCTTAAGCCCAAGCTTAGTTCCCTTGAATGCTTGCATGTGTCGTGGTTATCTTGCTCCTATGTGGGAGGACCCTGCTCAAAAATCCTTGTCGGACCTCATTGCTCCTTCTCCTACATATGATCTGGTGCAACGCTAATCGCTATCTACCCTGGCTTTGGAACCTTTTCCTCGCAGATCATGTCGTTGCTTTATCAATGGAATCCCTAGTCAGTGCATTAGCTCTATCCCTCGAATCTCCTTTGTTTTGTCTCCAACTCTTTCAAGTCTCTGGATGTTTATCAGTCTTGATCTCATGTTGCTGCTCGACAAGACCAAATCTCATGTTAATCTTTATCTGGTAATCACCTTGGTGGACGCAAGGCGTGCGTGAAATTAAAGCAAGAGTCTCACGCTCAGTTGTCTTCGGCAATTAAGCTATATTCTCTTGTGCTATGTTTTAATCTTTGGATCGCCTCCTTGTTGACTCCTGACCTTATGACTACCTTTGCTTGCTATCCCTCCTTTGCATAGTGATTGTTCATACGACCCAATCTGTGCAACTTGAAATTTCACTTTGGGTGTGTGATCAGTAATGGTGTTATGAGTAGTAACTATGGTGCCACGATGAAACCGAGAGCCTCCTATGGGCGCTCACACAAGGTTGTGCTGCTCGGCACATGTTGGTATCGAGGTTCCTAGTCATGATCCATTGTAGAATTGCACTAATGTGTTATTTTCATGTGAGCTCTTCCTTGGTTATGTCTCCTTATCTTGTCAGAACATCTGTATGTCGAACCAGATGCAATAGGACTTCCTTCTGAAGTCGTCTAGAGGATAACCTTTGAAGAATAGGTCACCGACATAAACATTAACCGACTACAAGGGATGGTAGACAAGTGACTCTACTTTACTATCCCTGCAATGACATCGGTCATCTAGTGAGCAACTTATGTCATCCCCGTTGGATTAGAAGGCTACACAATATTTAAAGTTGGACAAGTTATCAGTCGGATGATAAATGGACCAAGATATTATGCCTTGTAATAGGTTGCCTGGTGCTCATGAGCTTTCTATCCAAGTCTTTGATCTTTATGTGCAAGGTGATCCTGTAGTCAAAAACTGACTTTCTTTAGTGACCCCTTTTCTTCTAACTTCCATGGTGACTGTCTGTTTGCACATCAAATACAATTGTTGCCGTCAAAAAGGAAGTTTTGGAGCTTTTAAAGGTTGACAGACAACTAATTAGTTACCAATAGGAAAGTTAAGTTACAGCTAGGTAATAACTCCTTGGTAGCCCTGAAGGCTATGTCTCACAGAACAATGTTAAGCAAAGAAAAAGAAAAGCACGTCCTTAGTTGAGGACAGCGTCACTATGAATCTAGGTGCTGCAAAAGGATTTGTTTATGACTCTATTGTATAAAGCACAGAAGGGTAGTTGGAAATGGTCCCTTATCTTGTAGGACTTCCCCTCCGCGTGAAGTATGTATGGTGCCCTACAAAAACAACTCACTAGTCCAATGCTTGTGCATCGTCGAGTTGGTGTCTAACTCAATGGTTGAGGTTGTTTCTTAATAGGCATGTAAGGACAAACCCTAGTCTCTCTCCTTAGTGAGAAAGCTACTGCTACTTCTATACGAAAAGTTAAAGAGTGCAGAACACACTCTCCAATGTGTGAAGCAAAGGAAAATAAGAGCAGGAAATCTATCCAGGTTTTATGGCACTCAACCGGTTATCTTTAGTTTGATGATTACATGATCAAACATGGTTGGGTTGTCACAAAACTTGACGAGCTCATTCCTCGCTTAGGATACCTCAATGTCTTAAGTTGGTTTGAGTATTGGATGAGTAAAGCATCAGATTTGAGAGATGTTTTGACAGTTGGGGTCACGACAATTTTAGGACAGAGCAGTTTTGGTAGATGATTTATTTGGATAGTCAAACGGTGTCTGTTTGAGCTAAATTTTGGTCAGTAGTTAGAGGACTCTTGTCTATAAATGCCTACCAAATTTTGTGCACAATGGAGCCGTAGTTTGTGAGATATGAAATGAAAACCAAGGTGCACAGAATCTACGATTTCTCTGTTTACTGCTATCATCCCTCATATTAGAAGGTTGTGTTTGTAATTGATGCCAAGGTTTGCAACATGGTCAATATTTTGCCATTAGATAATCCTTTAGATACCCTAGAGCAGACTCCTTGCACCCCTTTGTGCCCTGCTTTTGCCCTCTCATATCAACAATGTGAGCAATCAAGGTGTTCTACAAGTCAAAATTGTGCCATTGCGAGTCGAAAACAATTTGAAAAGTGTCAAACAATAGATTTTAGATTATGAGTTTGAGTTGTTGATTGATGCCTCAATGTCAAAAGTATTCCAACAAGGCTAGTTTTACTATAGTGCAAGTCAACCCAACTTACTATGCAACAGCACCACGAAGGAAAATTGTACTCAAATCTTGGTGGTGTACTGTTTCTCCAGTTAGTGAATACTTGCAGCCTTTGTTGTCCTCTAGACCTGGTCATCATCCTTCTTCAGTAATGATTTCTAAGGTGGACTTGTCCTTTGGTACCTTCCATGTGTTTTTACCAAAAAGGTTGCATTAGATTCAACCCATATAACTGTTGCCGCTTGGATATGAGGATTCCCTCAAATAATGATAATCGAAAATGCTGAGTCAACAAAGTTAGCTATCACATTCACCACTCACTCAACGGACTCAGATAATACAGTGTTATCATTAGAGAAAGAGAACTGCACATATGGAACATTATGTAGTTTTTCATCGGTTGGCATCTGAGTGATTGAATAGTTACGATCGGCATTGACATTATCTATTGGTCAGTTGGTTTCTCACAGCCTCAGAGGATGCTTACCCCATCTATGATCTCATCCCTTATGAAAGGTTGTACTCAAGCTACTTTCATAGAGGACTGCTTTTTGAACTTTGTGAATGAACATGGAACCATTGTAATGAGTAGCTTTCAGAAGCTTGCAGTCTAGTGCAAAGTTCACATGGTCCATGCTATATTCACTAGGGAAATAGATATTATGGGTAGTTAGTTTATGCTCTGTAGTACTCTCCATATCCCGAGAACAAAGTGATGTGCTGTCTTGGATTCCACCCAAAGTAACAATGCTTCATGGAGGTCAATGAAGGAAATTCTTCAGACAAAATTTACTATAAAGAGCAAGTATCAAAAAGTGTCTTAACCAAATTAGCCTCTCTGATGCTCGAAGCTAAGTAGCCTAATGCTATTGCTAATATTATAAAATGGATGACATGCTTCTCTTCCCTTAAAAGTCTTTCTTACCAAATCTTGGGGTGAGATTCTCGTAAGGGGAGGGCTGTAACACCCTAGGTGTTTGTCACCAGTTAAGCAGTGGGTTTGAGCTCCAACATGGCAAGTTCAGTTGTAATCAAGAGCTCTAGTTCAAACTTGTAAGTGGTGACAAAGGTGTTGGGATCAACTCTCTAAGAATGAGCCCCAACTTAAACCTAGACAACACATCTTGCTTCTATGTTGGCCCTTTTTGGAGGTATGCTTGAGTAATGTGGAAGGTGCCCCTTTTCATGTGCCTCACATCTATTTTCGTCTACATTGACTATTGGAAAAGCTTCATGAAGTTTGGAGTAAAGAAGTCACATGAAATGATAAGTTATAACCTTGCTCGAATTGTTGTATTAAGTGAATGGAAACATGGGATGTTGACCAAACCATTTAACCTTGCTCAAACAACTCTAATTCAACTCATGAACAAAAGTCATGAAGGGTTCGTGTTGAGCAAATGTCAAGAAAACATGCTTCTAAGTGTGGGAATGGCTAAAATTGTCTTTTTCATGGTATGGTTTTGACCTGTATTGACCAACTATTTGGAATGCTTGCATGGAGTTGGACATTAAATAAAAGTTGGAGTTTGAGTGGACTAGAACAAACTTTATTTTTGGACCATGCCCTGATTCAACTCCTAAGTGGCTCCAACGGTGGCATCAAGTCTGAATGCAGTGTTGTTTTGGCCTCCAAGTCCCTGATTGACAACTAGCGAGTTGACATGTTGTGACATTTTTATCTTCCAAATTCATATGGTAACTCAGTTGGATTCCTTAATATGAGTTAAAGTACACTTTGTGCTAGAAATAATGAAGCAAGTCTCATCAAGTTTGGAGTTCATTTGGATCTTCGAAATTAGTTTCAAAATTAGCAAAGACTAACTGTTTCTAGGAGAACTAAATCTTGGTTTCAGTTTCATGTACCCCACTTTGGAGAATTGGATCTCCCTAACCAAGCTGAACTAGTCCATGATCTTTTACACAAAGTTGTGGACCAAGAGGTGCACAACAAACTTTATTCAAGGGTCATGAGCTAGTTTGGTCCCTAACTCAGTCAAATTGAGGACTCAAAACTAAACCCAGTGCTATTTTGGATCTAAAAAATATGGCTATCTGGAATTTCAGTGGTAATGATGATTGGCATGTCGCGTTCTTGGATTTTTGATAAGCAACTCAAGTTGAACCAAATATAAAAGTTGGAGTTTACATATTGGAGAAGGACATACAAAAGTTGTAATCAATTTGACCACATTTTGACCAAGTAATTTGAGCCCAAACAGAGCAAGGCTTAATCATTGATTAGTCGCTGATAGTGTCAACTCTGGGCTTAATTACCCATTAATCTATTCCTCTAATGACTCAGTGCCCTTAATGAAAGATGTATAGCAGTTCATGGGCTTCAACTTTGCTTTTGGGCCCAAGGTCCAATTCGGCCTGTAACTGGCCCAAAAATGCTTCCCACGCCGACCACACCGTTGCCCACCATGTGCTCGGGGAAATGCCCCAAAGGGCGACGCGTGCCCTATGCATGGTGGCCATGCCTGAGCTGAGCGCCTCACCTCCTTTCCATGTGCCCCTGCTCCTCCAAAGCAGATGCCGAGCTCCGCAGCACCTTCGTGCTCGCCCTCTCCCTGTCCGCGCCGTCTCTCTCCCTTCTTCCTCATGAGCGTCGATGCACCAGCCATGGCCGCTAGGCCGAGCTCCATGGCCATCGTTGTTCCTCCACCCTCGAACGCCTCATAGCCCTGCAACTGCTGTCACCACCTTCGCCATGCCATGTCGAGCTCACAGCGCCCCTTCCCCAACTCTCTCAACCACCATAGCGCCGCCGCCGGCGATGCCGCTACGGCTGGCCGCACGTGCATGGCCGGGTCACCTTGGGCCATCTTCGGTTGAGCCAAGGCCACCCATGGGTGCACACTGGTCCCCTAGTGCTCCCCCGCCATTTCCCCGACGTCGATGATGACCTCACCTGTCGAAAATCGGCTGGTCGACGATCCTTCTCCGCCTCCTCTATTCTGATTCGCGTGAGGGACCTCGCGCAACAATTATAACAAGTGCAGGGGGCTAACTACAAAGTCATGACTCATGTGAATAGTGGATGGAAGGACCTCTTCGCTAGAATTTATTTTCGTGGAAGTTCAGGGTCCTCGGTGCAAGTTTGTTTTTCTTTTACAGCTAAAACTTTAGAAAATCATAATAAATAGTAGAAAAATCATAAAATAGAAAATGAGTACTTTTTGGAATCCTTGTGAGTATATCTATGTAGTAGAGTTATAATATGATATGTATTAGTAGAAAGTTTTTGATGTTTTTATTTATTCTTATAAAGTGCTTTTAGAAATCCTTTTGAGTTTGTCAGATGCATATCTTGAGGTAGGAATGTCCTAAAAATGTTATTCTAGTTTTGTGAGTCTTGTTTTGGCATGTTATGGCTAAGAAAAATATTAAACATGTTGTTTGATCACTGTTTTTATTATGTTTTGATTTAATCATGATTAATGGTTAATTCTAGATTACTTTGCTTGCTATCATCATATCTATTGTTGTACTGATCCAAATGACCTAAAAATTTTATGATAGTATACTTATCGAATGTGAGATCTCTGGTTAAAATTCCATAATTTTTTGTACATTTATGGCAGAGTTATAAATTTAACTTGATTAATGCTTGATAAATGGATTTAAATGCTTTATAAATAATTTATATATGAAAAAAATGTGAAATGTGGTTACTTTGCCCTTGCATGGAGATATTGTGACCTGAGAAACCATAATATGGCTATATGTTTATAGAAAATGATGATTTTTAGATTTATCTTGCTTTTACATGTTTTCTTGCAATAGTAATTTGTCTTTTTTATAGTAATTAAATTATAAAACTTGAGCATGTAAAATTAGTACAGTAGCCATGTTATGATAACATCTACCACGCATAAAAGTTTGTACTGATCCAAATGACCTAAAAATTTTATGATAGTATACTTATGGCATGTGGGAGCTCTGGTTAAAATTCCATAATTTTTGGTACATTTATGGCAGAGTTATAAATTTAACTTGATTAATGCTTGATAAACGGTTTTAAATGGTTTATAAATAATTTATATATGAAAAAATATGAAATGTGGTTACTTTGCCCTTGCATGGAGATATTGTGATCGAAGAAACAATAATATGGTAATATGTTTATAGAAAATGATGATTTTTAGATTTATCTTGCTTTTACATGTTTTCTTGCAATAGCAATTTGTCTTTTTCATAGTAGTTAAATTATAAAACCTGAGCATGTAAAATTAGTAAAGTAGCCATGTTTTGATAACATCTATCACTCATAAAAGTCTCAACCCCAAACTAGTTGTTCTCATATATCACTAAAAATATATATATATATATATATGTTTATTAGGAGAAAGGATTAATAAAAGCATAATCGTACATAGAGCTTGTAATTGTATTTGGTGATGCTTTGAGTGATTGGAGTTCAATAAAGTGTTGCTAAGTACATTAGTGGTGGTTGAAGTTCTTGAATGTCTCATGTGTGCATGCTCTTTGTTAGCAAAACAAGTGAAACATCAAATTGTTACATTCTAAAATGGCTGCATGTGCATTTTCTGTTGTGATGATAACTTCATGGATCAAATTATGTTTTATGTAAATATGGTGAATACAAAAGTTGTAGATAATTTCCTTATATTGCTTGTCCCATAATTGCATGATTTTAGGACTGAAGGTTTAGGAGTTATAGAGTTTAGAAGTTTGTCGTCAGGTTTTTGCATGTCCTCTGGACAGATCTGAATGATTGTATTGTTTGGCTAATTTAAACAAGGAATCATATATTGGTGATAATAGGAGAGTTGTAGTGATTTTCCTAAGATTTCTAAAATGTCTGAGATCACTAGTTTTCGTAGTCTAGAACTCTAGTTATTGCTATTCAAAGTGGAATGGCAGGTTCTGTCCAAATCTGGATAGAGATGTCTTCATTGTGTTGTTTAACCATTTTAGCTATGAAGTCACCCTTAGATGATAATAACAAAGTTTTAGATAATTTCATTAGCTTTCCAGAAAGTCTAGGATCACCCTTTTTGGAGGCTTATAACTCTAGTTATGGTTAAATTGAATGGCTGCTATGTTGCTGTCTAGATTTTGTGCATATACTTGAAGTTAATTGCTTATGCTTGATCTTGATTCTATGATTACTAGGATTAGCTTGTGTTATATGATTCCTTAAAGTAGCTTAATTTGAGTGCCTCATTGGTGAATGCTTGGTGTTATTTTCTTCCTACCTTACTATGATAAGCCTGTGCAATAATTAGTTAAATGGCTTGCTCTCTAGTACTTAAGTCAATATGATGTTACCTTGTCCTTGCCTTTGTATGCCTGTTGCAGTGCATCATGAGTTGCTTTCCATGCATTCATACATCTACATTTTTCATCTCATCTAGGCACACTAGTTGCACCACGTGAAGGACATGATGTTGGAGCCGAACTCAAAGATGGAGTTTGGTGAATCCATCTAGAAGACGGAAGGATAAACAAGTGCCGAGATGGGAGATGCTTGCCAAGCGAATGTCATCTAACAAACAATGACCTAGTGTTAGATCCCAGGCAAGCCCTAGAGCATTCTAAGCCTCCTATATTTTTACAAATATCACTTGAGTCCTTTATGTTTGATGCATTAGGTTATAAGAGCTGATTGAAACCACTTGATGCATATAATTTCTTTGTCCAGAAATATAACTTGAACCCTATGTAGGTCCAATATCAAATATATGCTTAGCAATGCTTAGACCAGTAGAAGTCGGGTGATTTCCTATCACCTGCGACATATAGGTGGATACCAAAGCACGGTTGGCTATATTTGCTGTCGTGGAAAATAACCATGTGATGATGAATAAACAGAGATTGGACGGGATCTGGTGATTGAGAGGCAGAAGGACATGGAGGTTTTGTGTGCATATTTTATCCCGTCTGTGTCGATTAATAACCGTACCATTGTTAGCACTTCTGTCGAGATTGAACGCATGCCTCTCATTTAGCTGGCTAGATAACTCGTTCCGACCGCGAAGCCAAGTAGCTCAACTTAGGCCAGGCCCTGTTCTGTTAGAGTACGCACTCTGGATGGTAGTAAGGATGTGCGGGGAGCCAGACGTGAGCCCTAGGTGCGGCTCTGGTAGTTGGTTGTCCCTGATTGTGCGGCTCTAGGTGAACCCATGAAATGTGGACCTGAGTTGTACCAATGGTGATCTAAGGCTACCATGGCTGGTAGACCTGGGTTTGTGTTAGGAATAAATTCTCAACTGGTTGAAACCAATTCAAATTCCTATCTCTCCTGGATAGTGAGAAACTCGACTAGCCCTAGCATCATAGTAACTAGATTATGGAATATGATGTTTATGATGAACATGGAATTATTACACCGGCTATGGTTGCTATTGTTATGCTACTAAATGATATACCACATGTTTGGCATAGGTTAGTTGCTAATCTAGAGATGAATAGCTATAATTAACTTGATGATCAAATTATAAAATGTATAGCCAAATTAGTGGCATTTTATGCAAAATGTTTTCAAGCTAGCTCCACTTATGAAGCCTTGCATGATCCTTGGAGTCATTTTATTTCTGGTTTATCACGAGTAAGTCTAGCTGAGTACATTCAAGTACACAGGGTTTATCCCACCATGTTGTAGGTGAAGTTTTCGGCCTACTGAAGATGGTGGCTAACCGTCGGTAGGCTCGGTGACTCTATATTTATTTCTCATCTATATGTTTTTGTCAGAGGATGTCACTTATGCTAGCAATGTATTTGGAAGTTATATTAATGTAATCATTTGAAAGCTATGTTGTTTTCCCTTAACCGGTTTTAAAACCCAAACTTGTACTATTATTTGTGAACCCATTTGTAATATTATTCCCGCAGCAACTCTGCGTATGTGATGTGTATTTGCTTAATCGTGCGATCTTTTGTTGTGAAGTGGATTTACTGAGGTCCTTCGTGACACTCGGCGGACTACTGGGTTTATATAAGTGAAAGTATGTGCGCGTCAACGTGTTAAACGGGGATAGCCGTACTTGATCTTGTAAAAATTGGGTGGTTCTATCACACTCATTGTCATTGCCATGCGAACCACTACCACCCGCATCATCTCCACCAGCTCCCCTACGAGTGCATGTCATCTACAGAATTGCAACCACAAGTAATTGTTGATGATGTTAGAAAAATTGTAGAGGAATTATATAATTATGCCAAACTGAATTTACTGGAGAGTATTTACATTCATACAATAAAATAGAGGCATAATAATTCATTTCCACAACACAACATCACCAATTATATTACTTAGCGATCACGCAATGCATTCCCATACATGCCAATTACTTGCCAGCACACAAACTAGACATTTATTAAGGTTCAACAACAACATGGATTAAACATGCAAGGTTCCGAGATTACATCAAAGGAGTACATCATGAGATCGAAAGCTAAATTACAAGTTCATTACTTAAAGGATCGAAGATATAGAGCTAGCGCATCTATCTAGGTACTATAGCTAAGCTATAGCTCAAAGTGGTCGCTGTCGATGTTGGACACATCATCACCGTGGTCATCCTCAAAAGGCTCGACCTCCTCCTCCTCCTCCTTAGGCTTAGCCTTGATGTCCACCTCCATTCCATCGCCCTCCACAATCAACACATTGGGATCTTCTTCCACCGCTAGAGCTAGAGGAAGAATTAGGTTCACCATGTTGTTGAGACGATGAACATCTAGCTGAAGCTCCTCAATCTGGCGTATGAGTTCCTGCTCTCTACGATCAAACTCCATTACCTACCTAGCAGCTTGAAACATAGTCTAGATTCTAGATGTCTCCCAAGCCTCAGCAAGGCGAATGACCTCGTCCCTCTCAGCATAGATGTCATGTATCTCTTCCCTAGCTTCCAAAGCTATAATAGCATTATCGGTTTCCCGCTAAGCCTCTCTAGCTACCCTCTGATGCCTACGCACATGCCCTCACAGCTAGCGTTGCGCGGCCTATGCTTGCTAGAGCTCTAGCATGCAGCTCTAATGTCTTCAAGACAGCAAACATAGCGCTCATAGCAGCACTAGAGCTCTATGCTCGCTCATCATGGTCTCTCACCAGTGCATTGCTGCACGGCTGCATCCAAGCGGTCACCGACGGATCCACCTAGGGAAAGGTTCTAGCTGGACCATTGACGAGCTCATCACCAAACTCCTGACAGATCTCACTAAGTGCGTCCAAAGCTACCACTTGGGCACATTCCTAAGGAGACTGCCTATCTGACTAAATACTCCAACCTTGCCACTATGAATTGTCTGCACGGGCTGGAATTGTCACCCACACATCATAACATGGCTGCCCCTTAGCTGCCACTTCCCTCTAGAAGTAGCGGGGTGCCTCAGCGTACCTAACTGAGTTTAGCACCCTCCATAGCAAGGTAGGAGTGACAAACATAGCCAGGAACGTGTCACTACAAGGTGGGGCTCCTAGTGTTACCATCTGTAGCAAAGTGTGCAACTCTTGTGAGAGGATATCATACGTGAGATGAAATTTAATGAATCGGGTAAGCAATTATAAGGGAGGGAGGAATGCAAAAATGTAAATGCATGAGTGAACATGATGCATGGACATTCTGTACGTCTTCACGAATCTTAGGAAAAAATTAAAATTCTAACGACATACACAGTGGCATACATACGTTCTCTCAATATACATAACTAATTGGGCTACACTTTTCGCTATTAGTGTACCTGCACAAGAATTTCATTTCAGCCCAACCCAACAATTATATATGCCAAAATGTAAATATGGGCTCTAGGTTGCAACTAAATACTTCCATATATATACCCATACATATACTTCCGTATCAAAGCTATCCAAAAGTAAATACGGGCCATTCATACATATAAATATGCATCTACAGCCGTATTAAAGCTAACCCATATATATATACCTTAGTATATATATATGGGACATATATATACCGCAGTACCAAAGCTACCTCTCCCCTTAGACCGCACGCTCACCCTTGCGGTCTTGCCAACCTTACCTTGGGCGTAGAAGCAATTGATCCATACATTAACACTTAAGTGAATGACATCCATACAATAGCATGCCATATGGACGATAAAAGTAAAAACCACCATGTTAGTACTTATTTAGCCACCTGATAGTCCTTAACTGGGCATAAAGGATATGATCACTGGCACACTCTAAATTTAAAATTCAAATTTTAACACACCTATATATATAACTATAAGTTGTCAAACTGATTTTATAAAACAAAACCTTTATTTTAAATACCCATATGACAAGTTTAGTGTTGAACCTTGCTCCGATGCTAGCTGTAACAGAATCGTCCAATTTATAAGAGCATAAGTACAATCGTAATCACCAAAGCAATCAAACTATCATACTTGAGCCCATATAAACCTGGTAGTCCGATGAAATCACGAAGGATCTCAGACCAACCAACATACAAGCCAAGATCATACATGATTCAACATAACAAGTCCCATGTTACATCACAGTTCATAAATGGTTCACAAGTATCTCACATACATCGGAGTTCACATAGTTATTAGAAACCAAGTTCAAATAGCGGAAGCAAAGTAGTTTGACATCAACATCACACTTAGTTCAAATACATGCCAGTACCACAGTCATTTCTAGCAAAAGCATAACAGAGAGGATAACTTAGGAGTACCATGCCCCATGGTTTAGTCCTCAGCCATGGTAGGATGAAGGCAGTTCTTACAGTACCCATGATACATCATATCATCTGCAACAAGAGGTAATAAACCTTGAGTACGAGAATGTACTCAGCTAGACATACCCGTCGTAAACCATAAATAATATGACACCAAGGAGTATGCAAGGATTTATTGGTGGAGTTAGCTTGACAACATTTTGCATAAAAGATTAAATAACATAACTTAGAGATTTAATATCTTCATCATCAAATTGAATACCTATTCAATTAAGCATCTCTAGATTAGCACCTGTACTAGAGCAATCATGTGATTAAGCTAACAAGCATTACTAACCATATCCGGTGTATTAATTTGAGCATCATCATAACCCTCAAGTTCCATCAATTAATGCTATGTTGTCGCTGCTCGACCAAGTTCTCACTATCTAGGAGAGACGACGACTTGAATCGATTCCAACCAGTTGGGGAGTTATTCCTAACCCAAACCCATACTTCCCCCATCGGGGTCTCATCGGGTCACCTTTGGTGCAACTCCAGTACAGTTGTGGGTCCAACTAGTCTGCTAGGAAGTTCATGCCACTAGTTACCCGCACACCCTTACTTCCTCTAGTGTGTGCACTTTCAATTACCAGGTCTCGGACTAAGTTGAGCTACTAGGCTTCGCGGTCAGAATGGCTTAACTGGCCAACTAAGTGCTAGGCATGCGTTCAACATGACATAAGGACGTACAGCAAATCGGTCCTTAACCGACATAGATGGGGATAAATAGGCACCAAGACCTCCATGCCTTGTTTCTTCTGTATCATAATCCCGCCCAGTCTCCTTTTATTCATCAACACATGGTTATTTCCACGATAGCAATTATAGCCAACCGTGACTAGATATCTACCTATATCTTGCAGGTGACAGGAAATCACCCAACTTCTACTGGTCTAAGCATAGCTAAGTATATATTCGATACTGGACCAACAAAGGATTCAAGATATATTTGTTTGGACAAAGAAAGTATATGCATCAAGTGGTTCCAATCAACCCCTAGTACTTAATGCTTCAACATAAAAGGACTCAAGTTGATATTTAGAAAACATAGGAGGCTTAGAATGCTCCGGGGCTTGCCTTTCAGAAATAAGGAAGGTTGGTGATCAGGACATTCAGGAAGATCTTCCATGTTGACTCCTCCTTCATCCTAAACCTCCTGCTCCCGGGCTACCTGCTGCTCCTCCTGACGCTCGGGTTTGAACTCGAGTAGCGTCACTCCTTCCGGGGAACCTATGGCACGCATATGCACAAATGAGTATCATGAATGCATAAGAGATGAGATGACCTGATGAAGTGTATACGCATGAGCATGGTTATCTACAAGATGTATGATAAGTTTAACATTCGTTGACCAAGTAGATGTATAACTTTCTTCTAGTTGATCTTTATTGAGTATGTGCATATCTCTTCTATAGTACAAGAAACATATATTCACCAAGTTCTAGTAACCTAAGGTAAAGTTGTTCATCATTAGTAAGAGGCTTAGAACCTACAGCTAACAACTAATCTCAAGTAGCCTAAGCATCTACACAAGCATCACATAAGACAAACAATTACAATTTGACTTAGTCATTTCTAGGACTGTAAACAACAGCTACTTATTTTGGCCATATCTAGAGTTCTACTCAACCAAATACTAATCTTGGACTTTCTGGAAAGCTTATAAAACTGCCTACAACTTTCTTATAGTCATCTCAAGATGATTCAATGGCTATAAAGGTCAAACAAAGCAATTTCTCAGACCTATCCAGAAATTCCAGAGAATAAACATTTTTGGACACCAACTTGCAACAGCTATAACTCTCAAACCATTTAGCCTATTGCCATGAAAATTTGACACAAGCAAGATAAGTAAGTTATCTACAACTTTGTTATTGACATGATTCACAGCAAATATAATTTTACCCATGCAATTTTCTAAACAACAGAAACTATCCAAAATAGTCACTATAATTGAATTATAGAGCAATTAATATTTTACTGCATACAAGCAATCAAATCTGGGCATAACCAATGGTACCAATGGTTCATAGACATCATATATACTTTAAAAAACATAATGGTCAGGCCTAAATAAATTATTTAAATGCCTTTATTAATTTATTTAGACACTAAGGTGAAATAAGGATCATATATCAAAAGTGGACAATAAATTCTAAGAAAATTACAGTAGCCTACGTATGACCCCAAAAATCTACTGTATAAATTTCATGCCATTTGGATGAGTATAGCCATCTCTACAAAAATGACAAGTTGCGTAGGCTTATTTTATCAAAAATAGTTTAGCCTAGTGAAAAGTGTCAAACAATAGATTTCATATTTTTCTTACTTTCATCCTAGAACCATAACACTGTGTAAAAATTTGCATGATCATAAGTAATGTATTTTTACCCCATTTATTTTCACTAGAAACTAGCAATTAATCAAGGTTAAATAGGAAGACCATATTCCAATTATACCTACTATAGGTTTAGCATTTTTCCTAGCTAGAGCATGTCAACACAAGACCAGTAAAATTGGAATGATAATTTTTGCACTTCCCCAGCTTAAGATATGCATTTTACAAGATGGAAACAAATTTAAAAGCACTTATCTAGCTCAATTTAATTCCCTTAGAAAAATATCCCAAACAGTAGGTTTAATATTTTTATCAAATATTCCACTTCATGAAGAATTTGGTTGACTCACTTTGGACACTCCTAGAATTAGTTATGAATTTTACAAGTTTGCTACAAAATCTGGAAAAACATTTAAAGAAAAACATCAAAAACCCTGTTCAATGCTAAGTGCACCCGGCGTACTTCACCCAGAGGCGCTGACAGCTGGGTCCCATGGTCAGAGTGACCCCACCCGTCATAGGCATAAAGCAGAGGCAGCGCTTTGACCGGTGAAAGCTCGTCGATGGTGAGGTCTCTAGCGGTGGGGTTGGCACCAACGTCCTCCCCTCGATCTCGCGCATTGACTAGGCTAGGTGGTTGAGCCTAGTACGGCGGCTGGGCATGGCGACAGCGCTCATGGTGGCTTGGCGGTGTAGCATGGTGGTGCTCTAGCCATCATTGGCCATGGCAAGCTCGGCTATGGCTTTAGGGTGACCTAGCGGAGATCTAGGGTTAGGATTAAGGCTCACGGTGACGCCGGTGAGCCACGGCCGCATGCATGGCGGCGGCGCGACCGGTTCACGGTGGTGCGGCACGACGTTAAGCCTCCGGCATGGCTAGCATTGGTCAAAGGCCAACAGCTACAGCTAGCACTAACCCTAGTGACTATGAAACAGGAGAGAGAGAGAGAGCAGTGCAAGTGCGAGGCGGCTCGGCCACGGCGAGCTCAAGCTCGGCGGTGGCAATTGTGGCCGTGATGATGGCACATCAGCTCTAAGGTGCTCACCTAGGCTCGAACGTTGGTGTTAGCGGCTTAGGAAGATAGGGTGGGTTACGGCTGAGCTATGGATGCAAGAAATTGGGCAGTAGTGCGGCGTGGGTGGCGAGCTTGGCCGGCAAAAGCTTGATGGTGGCGTTGCCATGCAAACACTCTATGATATAGTTCAACTTTGGTCAAAGTAGGATCATGAAAAATGACATTTTGAGTAAACTAGGACCTAGAAGCAAAATTGGCCCATGTCATGAATACAAACATTGTTCCATTTACCATCCTAGACATGTCTAAGGTGTTTTTGTGACCTCACAACCATCTCTTGCATTGGTCACACATGATCACAAGCATATGCATGTATATAATCAACATCACAGGTGATAATATGTAAAGAATAAGATGAAATTCCATATGCTCATGCTCATGAATGCTTGGATGATGCTTGTGCTCATGAAATGCAAGTGCCAAATGCAATGCTTAACACTAGGGTGTTACATTCACAAAATAGACAATTTTGGTTGTCAACATATGCCCCCCTTTTTTAGGTGAATGATGCTTCAACCTAAAAACACTTAATTAAACAAAACCAAACAGCGACGAGACCCATCTCATCGGCTACTCATGCACCCTAGGTGTTAGTCACAAGTTAAGCAGTGGATTTGGACTTAAGTAGGATATATCAAACAATGATTATGATCTATAGTTCATAATCTAGAAGTAATGATGAAGGTATTGAGGTCAAACCTATGAAAATGAGCCCCAACTTGGACTCGGACAATACACTTTGCTTACATGTGGACCCTTGTTAAGATTATGCAAGAGTAATGTTAAACATGCTTATTTCATATACATTACATCAACATGCATCCATCTTGACCAGTGAAAAACTTTCATGAAGTTTGGAACCAAAAAGCCACATGAAATGATAAGTTACATTTTTGCTTAAATTGCTTCATCAGGTGAATGGGAACATGGGATGTCGACCAAACCTTGCTACATTGCCCAACTGACTCTATTTGAAGTCCACAACAAAAGTCATGAAGGGTTCGTGTTGAGCAAATATCAAGAAAATTCTTTTAAGTGTGGGAATAGCTAAAATTGCCTTTTTCATGATACAGTTTTGACCTGTGTTGACCAACTATTTGGAGTGCTTGCTTGGAGTTGGACCTTAAATAAAAGTTGTAGTTCTGCTTAGGTAGAACAAACTTTATTTTTAGACCAAGCCCTGATTCAACACCTAAGTGGCTCAAATAGTGGCCTCAATTTGGGATACAGTGCTGTTTTGGTCCCTCTGAAATATTTGTCCCTGATTGACAATAGCGAGTTGACATGTTTGTGAATTTTTATCTTCTACATTTGTCTGACAGCTCAATTGGATTTCTTACTATGAGTTGGAGTACACTATGTGGAGGAAATAACTAAACAATTCATCACTTTTGGAGCTCTTTTGGATGTTCAAATTGAATTTCAAAAATAGAACCTCGCACTGTTCCGGTCCCTGTTTGGACTGAATGTTTGAACCCTGAATTTCAGTTTCGGGTACTCATCTTTGGAGCTTTGTATCTTGCAAACCAAGCTGAACTAGTCCATGATCCTTTAACCAAAGTTGCAGAGCAAGATGTGTACAACAAACTTTGTTTAAGAGTCAAGAGCTAGTTTGGTCCCTAACTTAGTCAAACTAAGGCCTCAAAACTGAACCCAGTGCTGTTTTGGATCTCAAAAAATTGGCTAAGTCTGAGATTACAATGTTGATGATGATTGGCATCTCATGTTCTCGTGTTTTCGTTAAGTAACTTAAGTTGACCCAAAAAAAATGGAGTTTTAACTATGGAGAAGAGCTTGGAATAGTTTGGAGCAAGTTTGACCCAGGTTGGACCAAGTTTTGATCTTTGCCTTTAATCCTAGTCAAGTCACTGACACTACCTCGTTGGAGCCACATTATCCATTAAGCCAAAGCTCTAATGTCTGTGCACTCTTAATAAAAGTGGGAGAGTGGTCCAAGGTCAACAACTTCCATAATTGCTCCTAGGACCGAATATGCTTGGAAGGTGCTGAAAAAGGGGATCCAAAGTGCATACTCCAGTGCACGCCACCTATTCGGTGTAATGTCCACACACCCTCCATGCGCCGACTGCGCCCCCACCATTACCGAGCACCACTGCCACGTGCACTACCTCCCTACCGCGCCTCTATGCCCTCCAAAAGTGGACGCCCGGGCCCCCCTCTCTCCCTCACTCGCTCGCCCTCGCCTCTACTCGCTCCCTTCCTCGCTCCACGCTAGAGCACAGATGCGCCCGCCATTGTCGGCAAGCCAAGCTCCATGGCCGTCGCTCATTAAGCCTCCCCGTCCTCAGCCGAGTGTGGCTCCAGCCCCCTTGCACCCCACCTCGCCATCCTCCATCCACGCTGCCCCTCCTCCACCGTCCATCGCTAAGCAGCCTCCGCCGTCAGGCTGTGCCACTGGTGCCACATGGCCAGGCAGCCCCGCGGGTGCACTAAGACACCTGGGTGCTCCCCGCGCGCTACTGGCCCCTACTGGCCAAGGCTGGCCGACCCCGAGCCGTCCTTGCCGCCATCCCCTCTGCTCTGCTCGTGAAGAGGAAGACAAGGGGCCTCGTGCTCAAATAGGAAGAAAGGGAAGGGCCTAACTGTGAACCCTAGACTCTGTTGAATAGTACCTATAAGGACCTTTTCGTTGGAATTTATTTTCGTGGAAGTTCAGGGGCCTCGGTGCAAATCTGTTTTTCATTTATGGCTAAAACTTTCAAAAATCATAATAAATTGTAGAAAAATCATAAAATAGCAAATGGAGAATTTTTCGAATCCTTGTGAGTAGATGTACACAGTAGAGTCATCTTATGATATGTCTTAGTAGAAGGTTTTTGCTGTTTTTATTTATCTAGGTTAATTAGGGTTTTCCGGGGATAAATTCATATCTAAAGTTGTGGTGCTCCAATTGCTGTGAAAATTTTATGGTAGGCTACTGATGCTATGTGTGTGCTGTGGTAAAAATTTCATGGTCATTGGATGCAATATGATTGATTTATTGATTTAACTTGTTTATTACTTGATAAATGGTTTTAAATAAGTTATAATTTTTATGAAGATGGAAAAATGGAAAAGGTTGTTCCATTACGTTGGTATGATGCTAGTGTGTCATGTTGATACATAGGATAGCCATGTGTTTGCAGAAAATAGTGTGTTTTAGATTTATCTTGCTCTCACATGTTTTCTTGCATTAGCAATTTGTCTTTTTTATAATAATTAATCTATAAAACCTGAGCATGTGACATTTGTGCAGTAGCCATGTGTTGATAACATCTACCACTCATAAAAGTCTCAAACCCAAACTAGTTGTTCTCATATATCACTAAAATTATATATATGTTTATTAGGAAAAATGATTAATAAAATCATAATTGTAGATAAAGCTTGTAATTGTATTTGGTGATGCTTTGAGTGATTGGGTTCAATAAAGAGTTTATAAGTATGTTAGTGGTGGTTGAAGTTCTTGAATGGCTCATGTGTGCATGCTCTTTGTTAGCAAAACAAGTGAAACATCAAATTGTTACATTCTGAAACGGCTGCATGTGCATTTTTTGTTGAGATGATAACTTCATGGACAAATGATGTTTTCTGTAAATATGGTGAATACAAAAGTTGTATATAATTTCCTTATCTTTCTTGTCCTAAAATTTCATTATTTTAGGCCTTATGGTTTATGAGTTATAGATTTTAGAAGTTTGTTGTCAGGTTTTTGCATGTTCTCTAGATAGATCTGAATGATTGTGTTTTTTGGCTCATTTAAATATGGAATCATGTATTGGTGATAATAGTAGAGTTGTAGTTATTTTACTAAGCTTTCTAAAATGTTTAATATCACGGCTTTTGGTGGTCTAGAACTCTAGTTATTGTTGTTCAAAGTGAAATGGCAGATTCTGCCCAAATCTGGACAGAGATGCCTTCTTGGTGTTGTTTAACCTTATTAGCTGTAGAATCATCTTAAGATAATAATAAGAAGGTTATAGTTAACTTAATAATATTTCGATAAAGTTAAGAATCATGCTTGTTGGATGATTACAATTCTAGTTTTGCATTTATGAAGTTCATGATAGTTTTCTGTCCTGGTTGGTGCAGATCTGCTTGTTAGTGTTTTTTATCATTGTGAACCTTTGAATCATCTCTAGATGTAAATAACAAAGTTGGAGGCAATTTCCTAAGCTTTCTAGAAAGTCTAGGATCACCTTTGTTTGATTCTTATAACTCCAGTTATGGTAGAATTGAATGGGTGCTATGTTGCTGTCCAAGTTTTGTGCATATACTTGAAGTTGATTGCTTATGCTTGATCTTGATTTTGTGATTGCTAGGAGTAGCTGGTGATTGATGGTTGCTTAAAGTAACTTAACTTGAGTGCCTCATTGGTGAAAGCTTGGTGTTATTGTCTTCTAACTTACCATGATAGGTTTGTGCAATAATTAGTTAAACGACATGCTCTCTAAGTGCTTATGTCTTGAGGTGTAACCTGATGCTGGTCTTGAATGCTTTTATATGATGCATCTCTTGTTACCATTCTTCGCATTCATGCACTTGCATTGTTGCATCTCATCTAGGTACGCTAGATGCACAACACGTGGGCGTGAAGCACGTGATGATGGAGTCGAACCAGAAGACGGTGTTGGTGGACCTACCCCGAAGATGGAAGGACCCCTGGAGTACATGCCTGAATAGGAGATGCTCGCCAAGCGAGTGTCATCTAACAAACACTGACCTAGTGTTGGATCCTAGGCAAGCCCGGGAGCATTCTAAGCCTCCTATGTTTTCTAAATATCAACTTGAGTCCTTTTATGTTGATGCATTAAGTACTAGGGGTTGATTGGAACCATTTGTTGCATATACTTTCCTTGTCCAAACAAATATATCTTGAATCCTATGTAGGTCCAGGATCGAATATATGCTTAGCCATGCTTAGTCTGGTAGAAGTCGAGTGATTTCCTGTAACCTGCAAGATATAGGTAGATATCTAATCACGGTTGGCAATAATTGGTATCGTGGAAATAACCATGTGTTGATAAATAAAAGGAGAACGAGCGGGATTCTGATAGAGAACCAACAACGCATGGAGGTCTTGGTGCTTATTTATCCCCATTTGTGTAAGTTAAGGACCGATTCATTGTACGTCCTCATGTCATGCTGAATGCATGCCTAGCACTTAGTTGGCCGGATAAGTCATTCCGACTACGAAGCCGAGTAGTTCAACTCAGGTCGGGACCCGATAAGTGAAAGTGCACACACTGGAGGAAGTAAGGATGTGCAGGGAGCTAGTGGCATGAGTCCAAGGGCAGCCCAGGCCTGAACTTCTTGGTAGACTGGTAGTATACCAAAGGGTGAGGCGCTGATCGGACCCGTGACTATACCTGAGTTGTACTAAAGGTGATCTAAGACTACCTTGGCGCATGTATGTCTGGGTTTATGTTAGGAATAACTCCCCACCTGGTTGAAATGGATTCGAATCGTCGTCTCTCCCAGATAGTGAGAACTTGACTGAGCAGCGGCAACATAGTATTAATTGATGGAACTTGATGGTTATGATGATGCTCAAATTAATACACTGGATATGGTTACTAATGCTTGTTAGCTTAATCACGTGATTGCTCTAGTATAGGTGCTAATCTAGAGATGCTTAGTTGAATAGGTATTTAGTTTGATGCTAAAGATATTAAATCTCCAAGTTATGTTACTTAAGCTTTGATGCAAAATGTTGTCAAGCTAACTCCACCGATAAAGCCTTGCATACTCCTTAGTGTCACTTTTTTTGGTTTATGATGGGTAAGTCTAGCTGAGTACATTCAAGTACTCAGGGTTTATCCCACCATGTTGTAGGTGAAGTGCTCGTCCTGCTGAAGATGGTGGCTAACCGCTGGTGGGCTCGGTGACTCTATATTTATTTCTTATCTATATGCTTATGTCAGAGGATGTCACTTATGCTAGCAATGTATTTGGAATTTATATTATTGTAATCAGTTGAAAGCTATATTGTTTTCACTAATCGGTTTTAAAACCCAAACTTGTATTATTATTTGTTGTGAACTCATTGTAAATATTATTTTCGTTGCAACTCTGTGTATATGATGTGTATTTGCTTAATCATGCGATCTTGGTTGTGATGTTATTATTTCCGCTGCAAGTCTGTCTATGTGATGTGTATTTGCTTAATCATGCGATCTTGGTTGTGAGGTTGATTTACCAAGGTCCTTCGTGACACTTGGCGGACTACCGGGTTTATATAAGTGAAAGTATGCACGTGTCAACATGTTTAACGGGGACAGTCGTACTTGATCTTGTATAAATTGTGCGGTTCTATCACAGCTGGCATCGGAGCAATATTAAGCATAATACTATCATGTATGTAGTTTTAAAAACAAAGTTTTGATTTTAAAAGCCTATTTGGACAAAAACCTTAGCTACAGGCAAATTTGTCAAAACTAATTTGCAAAACTATGCTAGCGACAACCTCTAGTTAAGCCCAATTAAGGACTACTAGATGGCAATAAGTAAACTGATACTAACTATGTGGGATTTACTTAATTGCAATTTTTATTTCATCGTCCATACGGCGTGCTATTGTATGGATTCCATTCACTTGAGTGGTAATGTATGGATCAATATACCTCTACACCCAAGGTAAGATGATGAGTGGCATGACCGCAAGATGTGAGCATGCGGTCTAAGGGGAGAGGTATCTTTGATACTAAAGTATATATATATCCTATATATACGGAGGTATTTAATTGTGGGTTAGTTTCGGCATGGTTGTACATGCATATTTATATGTATGTATGGACGTATTTACATATGGGTAGTTTAGGTACGGAAAAATATATATATTGGGTATATATATGGAAGTATTTAGCTTGCAACTTAGAGACCAGATTTTCATTCTTGCCTATGTATATGTGGGGTTGGGCTGAAATGAAATCCTTCTGCAGGTACGCTAACCACGAATGCATAGATTGAATGTAGCTTACGATTAGCTATATATCGAGAGAGTACGTGTTATGCCACCGACATAGAACGTGATTGCCACCTTAGGCTAGCAATTTTGTGATGACAAATAGGACGGTCATGCATCATGATTGTGCTTGTGCATGAATATGCTCCCCTCACCTTTGTTCTAATAATAAGTAACTTATGATCAATGTGATGTTACTATCTTCCCTATGTGAAGCTAGGCAAAATGCCTTGTTCCATGCCACTTGAATAGCTGTGCTTGAAGATAGTGTGTGATTAGCTTTGCCTTGTATGCTTGGTTCCAAAGGAAATAGATGACAAGTTAGTAGTTAGCAAAAAATCCCCCCTTTTGAAAACAAAAACTAGTAATGATACCTTGTTAGAAGCCTGCACATGCTTCTAACAAGTGTGTGATTAGCACATGTTTTCTTTTAATATAATGTCAGGTTCTTCCTTTCAAGTTATCTTCACATTAGCTCTTTAGACATGTGGTTGCTTGCTTCTAGGTATTACCATGATGTATGTGTGGTTGCTTTGTTACCTAGATAGTATCATAGTCATTACCCCTTTTGTCCACGGTGAGCCTACAAGTGTTGAAGAGCCTAATCTGGAACCTCACTCAAGTTACGTTAATCTCATGATTTTCTCCTAGTAGATTCCCTTTGCTTAGGAGCTTGAGCCTATATGTGTGATTATTAGCCCTTGAATGTTTATGTATCTATGCTTTTGCTTGACTCATGAGTCCAAGCTTGGTTCCCTTAAACGCTTGCATATGTAGTGGATGTCTTGCTCCAGTGTGTGAAGACCCTACCCAAAAATCCTTGTTAGACATCTCTACCCTTATCCTAAAGGTGATCTGGTGCAACGTTAACCTCTCACTGCCTGAACCTTGGAGTCTTTTCCTTACAAATCATTTCGTTGCTTTATCAACTGAATCCCTAGTAAGTGTATCGGCTCTGTCCCTTGAATCTTGCTTGTTTAATCTCCAACTCTCTCAAGTCTCAGAATGTTTATCGGTCTTGATCTCATGTTGCTGCCCAACAAGACCAAATCCCATGTAAGTCTTTTCTCTAGAGATCTCTATTGGTGGAAGCTAGATATGCATGGAAATTTAAGCAAGAGTCTCATGCTTAGTTGTCTGCATTAGTTAATCTATGTTTCTCCTATGCCATGTCTTTACCTTGGACCTCCCCTTGTTGACTCCAAACCTTGTGACTATCTTTGCTTACTCATAGTGCTTGTTCTTACAACCCAATATGTGCCACTTGAAAGTTCACTTTGGTTGTGTGTTCGGTAATGGTGTCTTGGTTAATGACTAACAGTGCCGCGATGGAACCTAGGGCCTCCTTGTGGCTGGCCGACACATGGTTGTGCTATTGGGTGAGCGTTGGTATTGAGGTTTCTAATCATGATCCTTCATTTGTTGTTGCACTAGCCTTAAGTTGCTCAATTTTAGTAGATAGTTCAACATTTAGATTAGCAAAGTTCTCATATTGTTCAAGCAAAGTTTTGTATGCTTCTTGTGAACTATCGAGCTTTTCTTTTAAACTTTTGAGCTTCTTTTGTTGACTAGTGCAAACTTTAGCATATTTAAGATTTTGTTCCACAATTGCATCATAAGAAGGCATATCATCATCACTATCACTCTCACTAGAGGATGAGCTTTCGTTACCTCGTGCCATAAGGCACACACGTGAAGAGTTTGATGATGAGTGCTTGCGGCCTCGCCTCTTGTGATGGTGTTCTTCTTCACTTGAAGAATCATCCCATGATCTTATTGAGGTGAGGGCTTGGTTCTTGCATGCCTTCTTCTTTGTCTTGGGTGTGGGCTTGTTTGGACAAACTTCCACAAAGTGCCCCAACTCGCCGCATCCATAGCATCCTCTCTTTCTTTGCTCATTTTTTTGATTTGTGAAAATGAGATCTTGAATTTGGATGGGCACACCCTTGACATTGAGCCTTTGGATCATCTTCTCTACCTTGTTGATTAATTTGATTGATTCTTCATCAAGGTCGGAGGTGGAGGAGGAAGATTGATCATCACTTGAATCTTCATCATCATCATCATCATCATCATCATCCTCATCTTCATCTTCACTTGAGGAGTTTGAGCTTGACCTTGTCTCAACGTGCTTGCCCTTCATCTTCTTTTTCTCGCTACATGCGAGAGCTTTGCCTTTGCTTGATGAAGAAGCTTCTTCTTAACCTATCTTCCGTGACATTTCAAATGCCACTAACTTACCAATGACAATGTCGGGGGTCATGGTGCTCAAGTTCTCCATGTTGTGAAGGATGGTGATGATGCTTGCATATTTCTTTTGTGGTAGCATGGAGATGATCTTCCTCATGATGTCCGCAACATCTAGCTTTATTAATCCTATTGAATGGAGCTCATTGATAATTAGATTCAAACGAGAGTACATATCACGAACAAGCTCATCATCATTCATTGTAAAGGAATCATAATTTTGTTTAGCTAGACAATGCTTTTGCTCACGGACATTACTTGTGCCGTCATGGAGCTCTTGGAGTTTTAACCAAATTTCATGTGCCATATTTAAAGTAAATACTTGGTTAAACACATCCATGCTAAATGATTCAAACAAGCAATTCTTAGCTCTAGCATTGAAATGCATTTCTTTTTCATCACTCTTTGTGGGTTTTCGAGATTCTTGATGGGTTTCATCCCATCACGAATGACTCTCCATACACCCAAATCAACTGCCTCAAGGTGGCAAGCCATTCTAGCCTTATAATAAGGGAAGTTAGTGCCATCAAAGTGCGGAGGCCTAGAGGTATCCATCCCAATCACTCTAAATGGTGTCGGCTCAATGGCGGTTAAGCCAAAGGTCTAAATTGAGCCAACCGGCTCTGATACCAATTGAAGGGACCATGATGCCTAAGAGGGGGGGTGAATTAGGCAACTTAAAAATCTACTCCTAAATTATGGCCTCTTTTTCTACCCTTAACAAAACATATGCAAAAGATAAACTATCTAAATGTGCAACTACGGTTTTGCTAATGTGTTGCTATCTCTACCGCAAAAGGAGTAAAGTAATTAATGTAAATGCGGAATCTAAATAACAAGGTAGAGATATGCAAACACCCGTCGACGACTCCAATATTTTTACTAAGGTATCGAGAAGCGCGCAAGCTTCCCCCTAGTCCTCGTTGAAGCCCCTCGCAAGGAATCCCTCGCAAGGGCCAAGCTCTCGGTTGGGTAACTCCGTGGATAGCCTCGGGCCTTCCCCACGCGCAAGTGGGTCTCCAACGTGCCTTCTGGCAAGCCTCTCCCAGATGCTCCCCGCCGTCTTCACTATCAAGCTTCCGGCCGAAACGCTGCGGGCCTTGTTCCCACCGGTACATGGTGGCGGCCACACCACAAACGTGGTTGGTGTGATCTCGCAAGACTACAAGCCCCTCCGATGTACAACAATGGTGCGCGCAAGCACCGAGTGGTAAGAGGTATGCAAACCTCACTAAACACTAGGCCTAAACCTAGAGCAAGCGCATGAGCGGTGGTCTAATCAACCTAAGCACTTCGCAAAAGCACCTACACTAATCACCTAATGAATCACTAAGCACTATGCAAGTGGAGATCACTAAAATGGTGTATCAACACCCTTGATATGTTTTCTCAGCTCCACACTTCTCAAATGGCCGGTTGGGGTTGTATTTATAAGTCCCTCTGAGAAAGTAGCCGTTGGGGTTGAATTCCCGCGAAACTGCTACTGACCGGACGCTGAATCGTCCTAACCGGACGCGTCCGGTTGTCCTGACCATTGAGTCTGCAATATACTGATCGAACGCTGGCCAGCATCCGGTCGCCTTCCACCGGACACGTCCGGTCGTAGATTTGCCGCTCTCGAACCTTACTGTACTTGATCGGACGCTGCTGTCTTGCGTCCGGTCGGTTGCCGCCAGCGTCTGGTCCAGTGTCCGGTTGCCTGTCTGCCGAGTCCTCTACCCAGCGTCCGGTCGCTTGTCCAGCGTCCGGTCACCTCAGTGAGCTCGTTTCTTCGTGATCTTGCGTGCGGCTTGGTTCCAATCTTCGTGCTTGGACTTTTTTTATATCTTGGGTCTTCTCTTGTGCTTCTAAGGTCTTTCTTAAGATGTTGATCATCGGATCACCACGTCGCCTTCGTCCAAGTTACGTCTTGCACCCTATTGAACTACAAAATAAACACTTGCAAATTCATTAGTCCAATTTGGTTGTGTTGGTCATCAAACACCAAAATCCAAAGTAAATGGGCCAAGGGTCCATTATCCTTACAATGTTGATGGTTCATGATGAATGTTAACTACCGCCAACACCAGGTAAATCTCTCGAGTTCAATTCCCTTCCGTCCCTCTCTCAATTGCAGCGTACAACAATGGAAGGTGAGAACAAGGTAAGGGAACTTGAGCCAAGGGGATTGTATATGTGGCGGTGTCCAAAGATGTGAGCCACGCCCACGCGGAAATCCGCTCTGGGACGAGCCCCACTAACCCTCGGCAAGCGAGCCACTGCACCATAGCAACTGCGCGGTGTGGCGCATCACGTGTTCACACGCGGGCGGGCGCCATTAAGTCTCGCCGCGACCAAGGAGGCAGCAAGCCCCTAAGTCCATGTGTAGGCGGCCCTCCGCGTATACGACCCCGTGTCATACCTAGGAAACCTTCTCTTGGGTTGTCCCTAAGACGAGTTCGAGGCAACAAAAGAGGTAGGGGCAGGATATGATGGGCCCCGACGACTCTTATCGGTGGTGCGGAACCTCACGGCCATCTCCTCCTGTGTTCGAGTCGTTTGCTTCGAAGTCGCCTAGGTTGACCCCCTCTAGGGGAGAGGCATCTTGCCCTCTGGCCGCTGCGAAGGCGGTTGGAGACCGACGGGCTTGACGACCAATGATTTATGGGACGTCTCTAGACGAGGCACAGTCAAACTCCACGTCGATTGGGGAGGATATCGGGTCCCACTCGAATTACCCATTGACCTAAACGAGGCACACCGCTCCGACCACGTGGTTATGGTGGACGAGCCTCTCCCGCGTGGGGTGAAACCAAGCATGCCAATAATTGGGCATCACGATCTCTCGGTGTCAAAAAGGACGTTCGAAAGGAAGGAGACGGGCCCATGCGACCCCACCTCCTCCCCACGACTCGGGTCACGGACCCATAGCCATCCCAGAATCTGGCAGATTAGTGGCGGCCAGCAGCCTCGCTACAAGAGATTAGCCGGATCAACAGCTAAAAAGCTCGCAGAGGTGCCCCCGCAAGGAAAGCGCTAAAACTCACACAGATCGCGCCCCCATGATGTATGACAAGGGATGCTTCAAGCCCAAGCGGCGATCCTCGATTGAAAAGGGCATCCTGGACCGTGCTACCACCAGTGAAAGCTGCCGCAACCCAAGCGTTTTAGGACTTGTAGAGACGAGTTCCGTAAGCGTTTCAAGGTGGTAAAGAGACGTTTAGTAGAGACGCTACTTGCATGCCTATGCATATTGATACACTTTTATAGATACATTTATATAATGTGTCTATTTGTGTAGTTACGTTATATAGCAGCACTTCATTATGTGCTAAGAAGTGTAAAGACGTTCTCATAGATACATTTATATTATGTGTGTACTAACGTAGTCACGTTGTGTAATGATATTGTATCGTGTGTTAAGAAGTGTAGAGACGTTCTCATAGATACATTTACATTATGTGTCTACTAATGTAATCACGTTTTGTAGTGACGTCATATTGTGTATGAAAAGGTACAGAGACGTTTGAGTATATACATTTATATTATGTGTCTAGCAATATAGATACATTTTGCGTTTCAAGAAAATATAGGGACAATTTTATACACACATTTATATTATGTTGCTATAGCATATATTGCCATGCCAAATGATGACGCCGATAGTCCATATTGCAACGCTTTGTTTTTTGAAAAAATATATGGTCATTAAAGCAATTAAACCAAAATATGGCTTGTTTGTATACATCATTAATGAAACCATCCAATGTCAAACTCTAGCTTAGACACACGCATTGCTCAAAGACATAGGTATCTGACACACACTTTGTTTATACACATCAAAACCTAATGAGCTGTCTACCACTGCAGCAAAGGTTGGCTTCACGTGCGCTCCACTCAAACTCTAGCTCCCTCCTGGAAAATAATCATTAATTGACATTGGTATAATGCATCATTTAAACTGAAATTGTAATATTTTGGCAACAATACACTTGAGCACTAAGGTTCATGTGTTTGAGCGTTCAACCTAAGCACAAGAAAATTATTCACTACATACTGATGGTTTTCTTGCCAAAAGAATCAATCCGGCAATAACCTACCCATTCTGGCTACACTATTCCCATTAATCAGGTTCAATACTTACTGCAAACTATAATCTACCCATTCACACCGCACTATTCCAATTAACATTGTTCAAGGACTCCAGTAGTGCTTACAGAGTTCAGAGAAAAAAAAAAACATGTTCAGAGTTCAGAGTAGCAAAGAGCTTACAACTCTAGTTGTGCTTGTCAGTGCTCCCTCATACTTCCTCAGTCCTTGAAGAGGATCAACTCTCCTTGTTCTTCTTCAGAGCACGCTCTGTGATCTGTTTCCCATCTCTGACAATCCTACCCACTGATCACCCAAGCAACAAAGATTAGGTACCATTCACATATATTTTCGATTAGAAAAATGTCAAATAGAACTGTACAAACAGCACAAAAGAATAATGCAGTAAAGACAAGCACGGTGTCAACTAGCAGAATAGTTAACCAGGATAAAGTTGGCGTCATTCAATTGGCATTTACAGTTGGTCATTTAAGCTGCAGAGTTTATTGACTTCAACGTCATAGTTATCTCCCACATATACAAAGAGCAGAAATTTCTAGGCTGATAATTACTTTTAGCAGTGAACTAGCCTCACACATCTGTTTCAGAGACATAAACTGTATAAAAAGACTAATAAATTAATTCTATGTTTAGGGATCTGCAAGACTCGGCTGGGTCCATGCATCTCATCTAACTGACATTGATTTTTTAAAGGGTTATTTTATTTCATGTAGTTCAAGAGCAAACTGATCAGAGCAGTGATATGTCAAAGTACTATCTTCACCTACCAAGCAATCCTGTAAAACTGTAAAGGCTTTTGGTGCACAAATAACACTATAAAAGCTGCAGACGATCCTAACAGAGATAATACCACAAGGATTACTATTAAACTGAAGCTTAAATCCGTGGCTAGCATCCAAAAACACTACTAAACTGAAACTGAACTCAAACTATTTCCGACATAACAACAGGTGCATCTCGTACCAAAAAGCAGCAGCTTCCAAGAAACCATCAGAGAACAAGGTAATTAATGAAAATCAGGGCATTAAGCAGAGTGGTTTGCTAATCAAACATAGAGTATACTAATAAGCTAATGAAACAAAAGCTAAACCTCCTTCCATCTCAAGAAAAAAACCTTGTTGTGCAGAGGCAGCATGCCACCTTCTGCATGTGGCTGATGCGGGAAGGCGTGGCCAGTGGCTTCGGGCGGTCAGGGCCGCCGCGGCGTCCATCAGCGTAGCCATGGTCAGCAACACCGCTGGATCTCCCAATCCCATGTAAGCATGAATACTTGGCACTGCAGGTTGAATTCCATAGAAAAATATGGAGGTCAAAGCTGGCATGTGCAAATGTAAGGAAAAAATATATGCATTCATGCTGACCCATACTTGAACCAATGCTAAATTAGTTCACATGCCACAGGATTACGGAATTAAGGCCGAAGCTACTACCATTCTCAGAGGTGTTTGCTGACATCATTATTTGGCATTCACATGAAGGTTAAAACAGCAAAAGGACGTACCCAGTCCAGAGAGCTCCCGCTCTGTGCGGGGTCTAGGGAAGGGTGTCAGTGGCAAGACTCTACCGCTTGCACCAGGCCCGCCCTTCAAAACAGCAAACATAATCAATTCTCCAATAGTACCTATTTCCAGTGGTTCAAGAAATTGGATCTGTACAAAACAAATTAGATAAGTACATTGCCCCAATCCGGAGGCGATTGATCTGACAAGGCGAAATCAACGCAACGCTAGGTAGGAAGGGAAGGGGTCAAGCGAGCGAACTTTGCGGGTGTCACGCCGCTGCGGTTGGGAGAGGTTCTCCTGCTAGCCAGGCGGAGGGTGACATGGCGAGGAGCAGCTGGTGGTCGCACCCCCAACATCGTTGCCGTTGCCATCGGCTGCGCTGGGAGGAAGGGGAGGTGAGGCCGTGACCATGGCGGTGGAGACTCTATAAGGAATGTGCCACTTATTGACATTCTATTTATGTGTAGCCTGCTGCAAAATACATGAAAAAACAATCACTGTGATTGAACAACTTCACATATTCACTACAGACTACAGAGGGAGCACAACTGACAAAGGCGAGATAAACGTGTTAAAAAATCAGAACCAGGTTCGTAACGTAGATGAATATGCTGCCTAGTAGATGAACTGTGTTCTAAACATTTGCGTACTGTGTTCGAATCACAAGCCTTCAGTCACCTTCCATTGCACATACACATAAAAAAAAACTATTGGATTACGAATCAGAAGGGGATGAGGGAAGTAACTGCAACTCTCGGCAAGCAGTGCTGAGATCCGGCGAGGGGCACGCTGCGCGGCCTGGGGTGGGGCAGCAAGCGCGGCTCCGCGTGGTCTCGCGATGGCCGCCGCCGCGTGGCCGGGGTTGGGAGCGGGGAGCGCAACTCCGGGCAGCCAGGCAAGGGCTGGCGCCTCGCGGCCTGGGGTGGGGCGTCGAGCGCGGGTCCGCGCAGCCTGGGGAGGGACGGCACGAGGCCTCACGAGTCACGAGCGACGAATGACGAGTGGTGCGCCGGCCGGCCCTAACCCTAGCACTCGATCTGTTCTTTCGTGGAGGTCAAGAGTTGGAGAAGACGCGGATGAGAACCATAACGCGAGGTGATGGAGGCGGGCACGAGGGCGAGCGGCGCCGGCGCGAGGGAATCGGGCGGCGCCGTCGTGAGGCAGTCAGGCGACGCGGGCGGGGGATGGCGTTGCGGCTAGAAATCAGAAGTATGCCCCCCGCGTTGCTGCGGCAATACATGGTACTAGAAACATTTTGTACGTGACACCTTACGCATTGTAGCATTATTTTTTAAAAATAAAATCATTGCATTATGAAAGAATATAATAAAAAGGTATTAGAATATGATATCAAATTATACGAAAACGTAACGGTCAAACAAATATTATCGATTTGTAGCCTCTAGTGAAACAGTATAAATTGCACAGTTTAATAGAAAGTTACGCAATAAGAATCTGCAAGGAAAATATTGTCACCTACATGAATAGTTTGAGGTAATTAGAGTAAGGCAGTAAGCAGCACGGACCACAAACATCAGAATATTAGTAAGCTTCTGCTTAGTAGAATAAATAATACAGAACAATTCGCTGCATGCTGCACGCAATTTTGACGATCTGCTAGCTAGCCTGCAGTGCTAATCAAAAGGGAAGTAAGTCAGAGTCAGTCTACTCCCTGCGTCTCGCCTGTCTCTAAAGCCTCGCGCGGGATGTGGAGTTTTGGTTGCACCAACGCTTGGACCTAAGAGCATCATAATTTGGCGCATTGAGTTTTTTTCTTGTAATTTTTCCCTATATTAGAGAGCCTGACAAAGAAATACTCACACTGATAAAAATTTCAGAAAATTTTAATAAAGTGGGACTATACATGCTTCACAAATAATACCATCTCTCACTTAGTCATAAACTATGTGTGAGATATATCGATTTATGAACAATGTGCGGTACCGCTTTGTTAATATCATTTGAAATTTTTATTCAAGGACTATACTTCAAAGTCATGTTGTCACACAAGTTTATACCAAGTTTAGATATTATTACATTTATTTTATGGTAATTCAACGAATAATAGCATCTCTCACTTAGTTATATAACCGTGTGAGATACATTGGTTTGTGAACAATGTGTGGTACCACCGTGTTAAAATCAATTGAAATTTTTTCAATGATTGTACATCAAAATCATGTTTTCACATAAGTTTGTCGATTTTTCTAACCAAGTTTAGATATTATTACATTTATTCTATGGTTATTCAACAAATAATTGCAATAATAAATAAATTTGGTCAGATAATTCTGCAAATTAACACAACAACATATTTTGGGTCCATAAGTATTCCATAAAAAATTATAGCCATTTTAATAAAGTGAGACTATACATCCTTCAGGAATGGTAACAATTCTCACTTAGTTATATAACTATGTGTGAGATATATTCATTCGTGAACAATATATAGTACTGCTTTGCTTAAATCATTTAAATTTTTTATGCAATGATTATACATCAAATTCGTGTTGTCATGCAAGTTTGTAGACTTTTCTAACAAAGTTTAGGTATTATTTCATTTGAATTTCAATATATGAGAACTTCAGACATAATTGTAGGACCATAAATGAATTCCATTGAAAATGTTGTCAGCTACAAAGTTTTAGACCTCATCAAGATCTATAACTTTGATTTGAGTTATTTCCCCATACGAATTCATTTGAACAATTTGAGAATTTGAATTTCAAATTATGAGAATTTGAACAAACTTTAGGATAGTAATGATTTCAAATGGAAAAGTCATCAAGTATGAATTTTTAGAACTTATCTTGATCTACAACTTTTACTTTGTTCATTTCTTCATTTGAGTTGGTGTGAACAATTCAAAATTTAAATTTTCAAATATGACAAGCTCTCATTCTTCATTCACTTGAGAAATAAAATGACCAATAAATATCAACAGGCATGCAAGTGGTCTAGTGGTAGTGGTGGTGTTACTGTCCTTGTGGGGGTTAGGTGAAGTTATATGTTCAAATCTTGGTGGTTGTCTCATTTTTATGTTTCTTGTCATTTTTTTCATGCTATGCTAAAATTAAAATTCAAAATATGGAAATTTCAAATAGAATTTTGGACAGTAATTGATTTAAAATGGATTGAATTTTGGAACAGTAAATGACTTCAAATGGATTTTTCTTGTCATTTTTCCACGCCATGTTAAATTTGAATTTCAAAATATGAAAACTTCAAAAAGATTTATGAGATAGTAAATCAGATAGAAAACTCGTCAACTACAAGTTTATAGAACTCATCTAGATCTACAACTTTTGTTTTGGTTGTTTCTTCATTTGAATTTCTTTGAACAATTCAAAATTTGAATGTCAAAATATAAGAACTTCAAATAGAATTTGGGACAGTAAATGATTTCAAATGGAAAAGTCATCAACAACAAAGTTGTATAACTCATCGAGATCTACAACTTTTGTTTTGGTTATTTTTCCATCAGACTTTGTTTCAACCATTCAAAATTTAAATTTCAAAATATGAGAACTTCAAACAGAATTTTGGGACATTAAATGATTTCAAATTAAAATGTCGTCAACAACAAAGTTGCAGAACTCTTAGAAATTTACAATTTTTGTTTTCGTCATTTCTCCATTCGACTTCGTTTGAACAATTCAAAATGTATATTCTCATAGCTCAAGTCGTGGTTCCTATAATAAATAAAATAAAACGGTAAATTTTTAACAAACATGCAAGTGGTCTTGTGGTAGTGGGTGTTGTTGTCCTCTTAGGGGTGGTGAGGTTGCAAGTTCAAATCTTGGTGGTTACCCTATTTTTGTTTTCTTATCATTTTTTCACGTCATGCTAAAGTTTAATATAACAAATAAAATAAAACACCAGAGATTGCACAAGCATGAAATAGCATAATGGTAATAGGGTGGGTGTTCTTATCATTTTTTTCACGTCATGCTAAAGTTTAATGTAACAAATAAAATAAAACACTAAATATTGCACAAACATGCAAATGGTCTAATGGTAATAGGGTGGGTGTTGCTATCTCTTGAGGGTGGTGAGGTTTCAAGTTCAAATCTTGGTGGTTGCCCTATTTTTGTTTTTCTTATCATTTTTTGACGTCATGCTAAAGTTTAATATAGCAAATAAAATAAAACACTAGGTATTGCACAAACATGCAAATGGTCTAATGGTAATAGGGTGGGTGTTGCTATCTGTTGAGGGTGGTGAGGTTGCAAGTTTGAATCTTGGTGGTTGCCCTATTTTAACGTCTCTACGTGCTACTGATGGATGACGTAGGCACATCTAACTTCGTTTCACTTTGAGATGTTTCCAATATCGTATCAAGAAGCATGTTTACGTGACTATGTATGACTATTGATATGCTTTTTGCAATGTGTATAAATTATACTGATGGTTTAAAGTGTATCTAACTTCGTGTTATTTGATGACGACTTTAGTATTATTTCAAAAAACATCTTTAATTGTCTATGGAGCGTTCTATGAGACGCTTTGTAACATGTCTAGAAGCTATTGACAATTAAAAGCATGTCTAGCACCGTGTCACTTTGAGATGCTTACAATATCATTATAACAAGTGTCTTTACATGCCTTTTAACACTAAAAATGTGTCTAATATCGTGTTATGTTGAGACGTCCATAAAATCGTGTGAGACATTTAGTGTGCGTTACTATGAAAGAATAGCTAAAGGGTTTTTTCTAGTAGTCAACACAAGTGCATATCAGCGCTTTCACAATCACTTCATGATCACAAAAGCGTTCGGGGGCTATTGTTGGGGTTATGATACCCCGGGTATCTCAAGGCACCGACTAGTTGGCCGCTTAGGTGGCCCATGGTACGCCAGCAAGTATGAGCCCAAACGAATGAGGCCTAGCTGAGCTATGCAAACCTGGGCCAAGCGCTAAAGTAGGGCGTGGCCATGACCCCTTCGCTCTGCCTTAGCCACACGCCATGTAATGACTCACGACCACTCCACCATCCCGACCCCTAGGAGGAACTAGAAGAGATTTAGTCTTGCTAAGCGCGCCTGCTCAGACAAGAGCAGGCACGCCACACCGACCCCGCAAGGACCGAAGGGTCAGCCTAGTCAAACGACATCCCTACGCCACACAGCAGAGATAAGACAACACCACCGAGCGGTGACGGCCAGTACAGTGACCCACCATCTAGATACGGCACGACGAGACATATGTACGACTCCACACACTACAGGATGGGATCCACGATGGTGGCCTTGACCTAAGAGGCCACCTAAGCCAACGCAGGCCATGACCTCGGAGCCTGGGATCATGGCCACCAACTCCACAGGCAGCAAGACAAACGACGACACGGGGGTGTTACCAACTCCTGTACGATGCCCCCGGATGATTAGGAGGCAATGACGAAGGCCACAGTGAGACCATGTCATATAGGATGGCTGGCGAAACATCATCATGCCCATAGTGCCACCACGCCCGGCACTGCAGCACCACGTCACACCATGTCGCAACATGGGCATAAGACCATGACGACAACCATGCCTAGACGTGCACCACAAGATGACGTTACTTTCAAGTCAAGTTAGCTAGGTTCCCTTTCTCAGGCTAGTGACCCCTCGGTCGGGAGAACCTCCTTCTTTGTATGTGATCTGGCCCGAACTCTATATAAGGGTAGCCAGGGCACCCCTCTAGCATCATGATCATCGAACTCTCGAAGCTCTCATTTGGGCAGTCCATCCTCTAGCTCTAGCTCTCCTACCTATTCCACCATTCTTACACCCCCATTGTAAGAACTTCAGAGCATTCAAGCGAGGAACACGCATTCGATCATCTCTGAGAGTGGATGTAGGGCTCCGGCCTGAAACAGTATAACTCTTTGTGTCTTTTGGATGCTACCATCGTCTTCCTAGAGTAGCACGACATTTGTATAAATTCACTAGTCGGTCTACAAAATACCGACAACACCTGTATATGATCATCGCCTGTCATAGGGTGCGCTAATTGATCTATGCGTGCGCAATTATAGTAGTGAAAGAAGGTGTAAATGTGGTGCTTATACATTATATTGCCTTTGGTTATCGCTTGTCACACGGATAGATAGTGGTAGCTAGCAAGTGGTGACAGTCTTGTCTAGACTCTGTATTCCACCA
Source organism: Miscanthus lutarioriparius (assembly GCA_904845875.1). Lineage (NCBI taxonomy): Eukaryota > Viridiplantae > Streptophyta > Magnoliopsida > Poales > Poaceae > Miscanthus > Miscanthus lutarioriparius. Next base: position 30,414,131 of record CAJGYO010000015.1, read on the forward strand.
CGTGTTATAGACAAGTTCTTAAAAGGTAAGGACCCCATAAAAAGGTAACTGCATCGGATAGGGTTTCACTCCGTATTGTTCATCTATCACCTAGCATACTTATTGTGAGGTATCAATCTGTGTGTTTCAATTGTGTGTTTAAGCTAAGTTCATAGAAATAGAGTTAGAACATAGGAGTCCTTTACTCTCTCATAGTCCTCCCACCTAGCTATACTTACTAGTTATCTTTTATTTACCTTTATCTTGGCTTGTTGCATCATCTCTTCCTATCATATTCCATTTACCCCATTACACTAGTTGGTACTAAGTTGTGGTAAATATAAGGATCTCTCTTTTATTATCATTCCTAGCTATTGCTTTTGTAATGACTCGAGTTCGTTACACCATAGTGTCAGAGATATGGGCCAGGGGTACCTGCACCGCTCGTATATATGACTACTACCAAGCTATCAGCCCAATAGCCGTCAAGGAGGAGGCTTGCAAGGGCTGACGCGATCAACCAACGTGGAGATCAAGGCAAACCAAGGCGGGCGTATTTGGATGATAGCAAGGATCAATCTGTTGTAACAAACTAGAAAACAATCTGTTAGCCTGATCGTCCTCTTTGTAACCCTACCTCTCCTGCCTATATAAAGGAGGGTAGGTACCTTGGGCTCAGGATCCAATCTTCCACCTATTCCATCTACCTCGTAGCTAGGATCAATAGCCCCTATCATACGAATAAAAGAGCAGCCACACCATTGGAGTAGGATTAGCGCACAACACGCCCCGAACCAGTATAAATCCTTATGTCTTGTGTGCTACCATCTGATTCCATCTACACAATCACATTGCTAGATATTGCCGGAGCAAAACAATCCGACAATTGGCGCGCCAGGTAGGGGCCTTTCGCGTTCAGATTTGTTTTGTGTTTCAGATGGGAATTATCTTTGACTTCGGCGACAAACCGGAGAGGATGTGGCCGGGCACGAGGATCATCATCGTCAAGCTTGACTTCATCATCGATTAGTTTGGGGACCAGCACCTTTAGGAGCCCGAGCCAGCTGAACGGGAGAAGGAGCAAGTGCTCCAGATCCAAGCTTTCATCGTCGAACTGGAGGAGGCTATCAATGGAGGACCGCTCGCCATCGCCCGTCATCTAACCCGCCACAGTCAGCTTCTCGCTGAACCTAGCCAAGAGCCCAAGCTCAACGCCATGCTCTTCCTTCACAATATCAGGGATCCAGTCCCAACAACGGATACGACACACGATCCAGTTCATTCCTGACACTCAGGAGCATCTACGCATGCGGCAATGACTCGCCCGGCCCAACTTCTTCAGGCTATCACGCCGCCTCTCGGATCTCCTATGGAGGACCCAAAAAACCCGCACCACACTGACTGGGAGCATAGCGATGATGACTTCAACTTGAACCTAGTCAGAGTCACCATCCGCAATCTCAGCCAGGGCGGTACCATCCTAGAACAATTGGACCACTCTGATGAGAACGATCGACAACATGACATTGGAACCGCCGAACTCATTAACATGGCGGCTTCACGACTCTCACTCTATGACCGCTACCAGCCATGTGGAGTTAACCATACGGATGTTAACGATGATGACATCATCTTGCATACACGTAGTTGCTACCTCATCACAAATGGTCACAAGAGGAATGGGTACATTACCCCCGAGCATTCTCCTCGTGATTATTTCAAGTTTGATTATGCAGCGCCTTATGAGACCAGCATTCCCCAGGATCGTATGCTTCATCACAACGACATGTTAGAAGATGAAAATCGGAAACTCTGACATCAACTTCAATAGCAGAACGTAGCTTGGGGCCATTAGGAGACAATGACATTCTACGAGTAGCTCTGGTGTTTTCTGATGCCGAGCGAAACTTGGATGAGGCCATGAGGGAAGTGGCGATGATGTCACAAGTATCCACAGAAGAAGGCCGACAGGCTTTCCAAAGGATTCAAGAGCTGATGCGGCCGCTGTCGACCGCATACCAGCACCTAGTGATGCGTCTGCTAACCACAGCCGTGCACCCTAAAACTCAGGGGCTTGACCACCACACCAATCTAATAGATCCCCACTTCACAACCCTAGACATTGTCAAGGTCCTGCCCTACAACCGGGCAACAATGGTGGCAGACAGGGAGGAGGTGGGCGAGGAGGTGGCGGCAAAGGCCACTCTGTCAGTAGAGGGACTCACGAAAACAACAGGGAAAACGACGATTTGGGAAGCAGCTATTGGTCCAACAACAAGGGTGATACCTGCCACGATGGGAGAAACCCCAGGAATTGGCCCGAGCCAGCACCACGCATCACCGAAGGTGATCCTTGTGATTTGGTAGGACCCCCTACGTTCGGATACCGAATCCGGTTGGCCCCAATGACTTGTAGGTTTCGTGCTCCAAACATTGTAAAATACGATGGTGAGACAGACCCAAAGATTTGGCTAGTAAACTACCAACTCACCATGAAAGCGGCATCCACATCGGACACATTTTTCATGATTCAATATCTTCTGATCTACCTCACTGATACGCTAGAAACTGGCTAAACAACCATTGGGATGGCACGATCAGGTGATGGGCAGACCTCGAGAACGCATTATGTAATCACTTTCTAGGGGCTTATACTAAGCCAGGCACCTCATGGGACCTCCTGGGATGCAAATGCAAGATCGACAAGAGCCTCCATGATTACATAAAGTGCTTCACTTAACACAATTATAAACTCGAGGACGTCCCTGACGCAAGAATTGTCACTGCCTTCACCACTGGTGTCGACAGCGAACCCCTTATTTAGGACATTGGGCGAAGGAAGAACATTAGTCTCCGTGACATGTTTGCCTTAGCCCATGAGCACGCTAATGGTGAAGATTGCTTTAACGCCAGTAATGGCAAATATAAATCGTGACTCACCGACGATGCGGATCGATCCTCACCGACAAAGAAGGATTGTAAGCGTAGAGGCGAGCTCATGGCCAACACCAAGAAATAGGAAGGCAACAAATCCAAATAGAGCCATGGGAGCCATGCAAAATTTGATGAGATCATGAACTAGATGTGCGAAAACCATGGCTTCCTGGTGAACCACCTAGCCTAGGACTGCCACACTTACAAATGTGAGATCATTGATGCTGGCAAGGACAAGATGAAGGGCGACCGCTCGAAGAAGGGGAAGACGGTGCCAAGGAGGATGACAAAGACAACTACCCCAACATCGAGGGTGTCATGATCATCTTTAGGGGCCGGTAGGCCTATGAGGACCACCGCCGTGATAAGGTAACCCGACGCCTCATCTTTGCCACCACACCTATAGTTCCTATTTATCTAAGATGGTTGGAGTGCCGGATCACCTTCAATAGGGACAACCACCCTGATCACATCATTGAGGCCGGTCAATTCCCTATAGTGGTCAGCGCAGTCGTTGGAGGCATAAAAATGACCAAAGTCCGTATGGACAGAGGGAGTGGCATGAACATCCTTTACATGGGTGCGTTCGAAAAGCTAAACATCAAGACGAGCAAACTATGTCCATCGCACTCTCCGTTCCATGGGATCATCCCTAGACGATGGGTCATGCCCCTCGGCACGATCACTCTATCGAAGATGTTTGGTGACTAGGTACACTACTTCAAGGAGACACTCTCTTTTGAAGTCATAGACTTCGAGGGTCCTTATACCACGCCATCCTCGGGAGACTCTGCTACACAAAATTCATGGCAATCCCCAGTTATGCCTATCTCAAGCTCAAAATGCTAGGCCCTCGTGGCGTTATCACTATCGCGGGTAGCTTCCAAGATGCATACGAGTGCGAGAGGCTAGCTATAGAATAGGACCAATGGGATCTAATTCTGGATGAGCCAAAACATGCTGACAATGACAAATAGGAGGCTAGCTTGGGAATGCCCTGACAGTCGCCTGATCCCTAGAGCATCGGCTCACGCTAGAAACCCGGCCAGCGTCTTGCCGCCCGATTTTGTGGTTTCTGCTTCGCCGGCTACACTGGTGCCTCTAGAGGCACCTAGTTTGCCCGAGGGAGCAAAGCCAGAAGAGGAGACAAATGACTTAGCTGACAGGAAAGACCCCGCAACTAGGGCCTAGAGCACTAATAGTGCACTAAACCTCAGGTCAACCCCGAGTAGGGGAGGGAAGAAGACAACAGGGCAAAACTTGCTAGTGCTATTAGCACGTACCAACCGTCGTTCCCCCCTTTTTTCTTTTCTAACAACAAAAAACGTGGTTGCTATGCACGAAAGGATTTTACGCCTTAAGTAGCCAAGGAAACACTTTCCAAAAGAATGGCTCAGGGGCTACATCCTGCATGTTATGCAACATCACCTCCAAAATAAAGACAGACTAGACAGACGACACTCGATCCGATACACTCAGGAACATTGCGCTGACATGGCAACACCAAAGTAGTCGCGGTGATATATGTGGGCTCAGTACTCAGGCATGTTATACTAACCTACCCAAGTGCTCGGAGGCTAATACTACAATATCACACAACTACTAGTCTGCAAAGTGAAATTTTATTTGATATAGTATTTTACACAATAGCAAACCAACAGGACCTGACCTCAATGAGGAGTGTTCTTGATGACTTGCTCTACATCTACAACTGCTAATGGCATTGGCGGTGACACCAAACTCGGTTATCTGTTGCTTAACGTCAACATCCTTGGGCACTTCTGCCCATGGTGGGAACCCAGGTTCTATCGCATGTAGGTCCACCTTTGGCTGAAGACGGAGGTGAGCGGCGACAAGGGCCACCGTGGACCCATAGCGAACGTCATGTGCCGTTACATCCCTGATCCATGCCAGGAGGCCAAGGGCCTGCTCATGGAGACCTAACCCCATTGGCCACACTAGCTCGACAGCGACCTCCACCGCCTTCTCCAACACCACACAACGGTTACTATTGATTTGCGCCATAGCAGCACCACCACGTTCCCAATTTGCCAACTCATCACACAGACGAGTCACCTCCACTAGCTTGCTGGCTAGCTCCTCATTAGCCTGGCAAAGATCCGCTACCTCAGCCAGGATAGTGCCCAGCTGCTCCTTTGTTGCTAGGAAATGCGGAGGGTCAAGATCAAGACAAAAAGCAATTCTACAAAGGAAGCAAAGAAGTTCAACTCACCGATGAGCTCGGTTCAGGTCACCATGATGGCAACCCTCGCATCAGCTGCCTCCTCGACTGTGGCGCCGAGCATGGTCACGCCTGCCGCAAGGCACTCTTTTAATCGTTCCACCTCCTGACACCCATCCTAGAGGGATTACCCAGTCACGGCTAGCTCCCCTCATATGGTATGGATGTCTTGCTCATCTCCTTCGGCCTCCTCCTCATTGGAGGAGGAAGGCAAGGCTGGCAGCAGCACGGCTCGTGTTGCTGAGGACATGATGGCGCCAAGGCCTCTCAGACAATGGCAGGCCACGGCACCGAGCGCACCAACAAGAAACCACTACATCAAGAAATGCATCATATTCATCCTCAACGAAGTCGATAGCAGATCCATCCTTACCCAAACCCCATCAAGCCTAGACGAAAGGCCCGAGCAAAGGGAGGCATGCCTCTCTTAGCAGGTCCCTCCTCGGACTTCTCCCATCGGTGCTTCTCTCTGGCCATGGATGGAAGGCAAGATCTGGCGACTACAGAAGATGTGACGAGAAAAGGAAGGTGAGCGTGTAAAGGCTACTATGCAGGTGTACTAACTCCCCTTCCCAATTCCTCTATTTTATAAGCAGGGGACGTGCACGGTCGATGGAATCCCAGTAGTCTCCATGAGCAAAAGTAGGAGTTAAGGCCTGGCTATGCCCCCATGATCTCTAGAGGCACAGCCTCTGAGATAGACGTGTGGGGAGACGAGCCGCCGAAACTGACACCTCTGCTTCGTAGAGAAGGAAACCATCCACATAACCGCAGAGGCCATAGGACCAAATTGTCAGAAATCTGACACACTATCACCTGAGCCGGTGAAGGCGAGTGATCTGACACTCAGATTGGGTACTTGGCCCGGCTCACCCCCTCAGCTGGTGTAAGCAGTAGCGATTCATTCGCTATCGACCCTGCCCCTCTAGAGTTAGGGGGTATTCGAGAGGGCCACCAGTCTAGCTATATAACCTCTGACACTCAGTGTCACATAAATCTCCCAATACTCGAACGAGCTCGAAGTACCTTATTTCAGCGAATGTGTGCCCCTTTGGGGGAAACCGAAAAACTGGTTGGCCCATGGCTGTAACCAAAGTACGAGCTCCTAGAATCTAGAAAAAGAGTTTTATGACATTCCGTCATTGGTCTGGCTTTGTCCCGCCACTTCCTTTCAGTGAAGTGGACGTTCACTCGTTCTACCCATCATCAGCTCGAAGAGTAACACACGCAACTGCAATAGCTGCTCACGTGTTCATTACTCGGCCATAGTAGTGCCCGCACCGGGACACTATTACATTGGCCTTAGGGCTTTGGGACAATGTCCTTATTCTTCCATTAAGCAAGGCTCACAACAATTCATACCACATTGCTTAATGGGTCTCGAAGAAAAATGTGATGTCCTTAGTGCTTGATAACAAAATGACCTTCAATGGATCACCCCAAAAATCAACGGGCTTAGTGACACGCGGGAGATGGAGGTGCACCTACCCTATCCTCATTATTGTTTTACAACTAGGACTTAATGATGCACAACTATTATTTACATGCCAGAATACGTCGAGAACCAACTTCTCGAGTACAGCGGTATTTCTACCCTAAACCTGGCATCCACGACGTCCTAGAAGCTACACTTCTGGTTATCGGGTACACCACCCAAACGCGGTGTTGACAACGTCTTGAGGGCTACACCTAGGAAACTACATTTCCTAATATGGGGTGAACCACATGAGCCAGGCACTTACAGCTGCCAGGGAACAACATTCCTTGATGTACGGTGTACCACCGCTGCACTCGATGCTTGAAGATGATTCTTGCTACCCTAGAAATGCTCTTGGTACTCGAACACCAACATACTAGCTCCCCAATACTTGGGAATATCTAATTGCACTGCTCGAAGCTTTGGCACTTGAAGATGCTCACTGTGTACTCATAGTAAGTAGAACTTATAGGGGAGACTGCGACGTCTCGAGGGCTTAAAGCTACATGCTAGCTTATCATTAAGTCCTACTATTGGCAATCCTTAACTCACACTTTTTACCACCAACATTTATATAAAACCTACTAAAAAGAACACCAAACTTAGAAATAGGGTTTATAACTAACAAAGTTCCACAAGTTTTGGTGATTCATCATTTGTAGGAGCATATGTCGGAATAACACAGAAAAATGTGCCTAAAGCATACAAGAAACACATTCGACATGAGCCCAACGGGAGAAGGCCCACTTACCATGCAAACATCCTCTTGAGAGAGTAGAGTGAGTCTAGTTTTCTTCCCTACCTCCTCACAAGGCCCAGTTGGGTGGAGAAAAAAGCCCAAAACCCAAAGCAAATGTGCACCAAATAGCGCAAAACTTTGTAGGCCCACTCTAGAAGGTCACAGGATGCCACCAGCCAAACCTGGGTTCATTTGGGGCCCAGTTGGGGTGCGGCCACACCCCTGGTGCGCCCGCACCGCCACTAGCACTCCTTGGGCCTAGCTTTGGTCGGTTGGTTGATGCCGCCTTTGCAATGACGGTTACGTAGGTGCCCGGCTAGGTTCAACGCATCTTGAGGTCAGTTTGGTACCTTCCATGAGGGGAGGAAGCATTTTCCAAAGAGCCCCTCTTCTCCACTTATAAAAGAAGGACCTCTTCCCCCTCATGACAACAACACACAAGAGAGCACAAGCAAGAGAAAAGAGCAAGAGCATCACCACTCCATGGGATTAGGCCCTAGCTAGCTCTAGAAAAGTAGTAAGGAGAGATGTGAGGGAGAGTTTGAGAAAGGGCCGGGCTTGTCGGTGTCTCCCCGCCTTGTACCTCGACAAACATGAGCTTTGTACCTCGACAGGTATCTTAGTAAGTGTTCGTGATTCTTTGGTTACGAAAGTCTTTTAAATAGTTAAGCTTTACCTTTACTTATTTGCGGGTTCGTCGTCCATCCCCATGGTAGATGCTCTAGTAGAGGGCTCCCAATAAAGACAGATCACCCTGATCAATAGTAGAGTAGTAGTTGATAGCGTAGATGTGGTGTCTAGGCTAAAGGCTACCTTTGTTTGCCTCGTACTCTCTGGTTTTGGGGTAGGCGGCAGGTGATGACAGCCCTGTCCGTCCCTTGTAATCCCCCATGTTCGGGTACGATGTAGAGCTGTTGGCCAGCATCACTTGGTAGACTAGGTGCGATCTGGTGCCCAAAGTAAGCAAGTATAAGTAGAGTTTATCTATCCTTAGACCCTATGCCAAAGGAGTCCTTCTCTACCCTTATCAGCCATCCTTGTGTCATCCTTGGACAAATTAGTTAGAAGAAATATCTCCGTTCCCTATGGAATATATGATACCCTGAATACTTCTGGGTGAAAGCTACAACGGTAATTTCGTACGCTTACGGATTAACTTCTGTAGACGTTAAGAAATACCAACAAGCTTTCTGGCGCCGTTGCCGGGGAGTGGTTGCTATTTTCTTCGAACTAGTTCGTCCTCGTATCTGTATCTTTTATCTTTTCTTTTTTATAAAAAACACAAAATATTTTCCACCATGAAGCCTACTAAAATTTCAAACCTTTCTGCTTCAAAGGGGAGTTCCTTGAGCCAACACCTGTTTCAAAACCAAACCGTTCATCTAGCTATGAACTCCACCCTAGTCTAAAAGCTATGGTTCAGGCACAACCCTTCTTAGGGCATGACAACGAAAACCCCTACCATGACCTGCTAGAGTTCGAGGAAAGGTGTTCATGCCTGAGCATCTCTAGCATGACACAAGAAAATCTAAAGTGGACATTGTTTCCCTTCTCTCTCATGGGGAAGGCAAAGCAATGGTACACTCTTGCCGTAGGAAGTATGAATGGGGACTAGGATGAACTTAAAGACAAGTTTTGTCTTGAATTTTTCCCCATGTCCTGAATTGTCTCTACCCAGGGCAATCCTCGACTTTGAGCAGCATGAGAAGGAGTCTATAGATCGGCCTGGGCCCGGTTTTCAACATTAATACAAGCCAGCTCAGATTTGTCTTTACCCGATGGTGTGACTTTGCGTCCCTTTTGTTTGGGTCTTGACATAGATGCTGACCTATGCCTAGACGTGACTGCTGGAGGTTGTTTCACACACAAACCTATGATGGAACAAGTAGAATTCCTTGAAAACTTCATAGACCAACACACTTATTCCATCATAAGAACCAAACCCCTCCAGGCAAAAGTCATATCGAGTGTTGAGCAGTCCTCATTGGTCAAGACCAAACACATACCATCACTACGTTCGACTCATGAGACATCACCCGAACCACAAACACCGAAGGAACAAACAATTCATCCTTCGAAGTTCCCTATCGAATTCGAGGATTATGGCAATACCTCGAAGATATCGTGACATGAAAAACACACAAGCCCTACACAACCCCACAATCGGGACTAGTATCATGTTAGAATTCCTAGCGAAAAACCTTTTGGGGTAACATGCTGCTAGTCCCGACCAATAAACTCTTCAAAAGTCCTTTGGGACTATTTTTCAAGTGTTGTGGGATCGCCAGGGCCATGCTAGACATAATTGACAAAGTAGAGGTTTTCATAAACTTTGATATCTATGCCATCCTTGAGTTTGATATTCTCATAGGCTACCCTTTGGAAAATCTTATCCAAGAAAAGCCTTCCCATGGGGGCCATGATGAAAACTTGGGAACAACTGCTTCTGCCACTCCTATCCCTTTTCCTGAAAGTCCAAAAGCGAAGCAGCAACCCAACCATAACCCATTCGAGGAGGTGAAGTTTATATCCCCGTTCCTTTCACCTAAGCTTGCTTATAAAACTAAATGATCATCGTCACCCTCGCTTGAACTTAAGCAATGTCCCTCTAGCCACCAAAACGTTGTTCTCGATAGTGGTCGAGATTTAACGTTAATCCTACATGATTTATCTCTTGAGATCGTAAACTCCTGAACCATGGACATCTTGCTTAATGGCATGTGCTCCTTCGAGGATTCCAACCATCTCCTGATCCTCGTTTCAAAACTTTTTAGGAGAATAGTTGTGATGCATATGTTTATCGGAAATATTGCAAATCCCGTAGTTACATCATGGCAATAACCTTGCAGCTTGAACATTATTGCTAAATGTTTGGTGGTAAAGCTGGAAACTATACCGCCATTGATAGTTACAAGAAGAAGTTCCCACGGTCAAGCTTAAGACCATAAATTATGCAATGCCGGGAGATACCACAGATTATCATAAAAAAATTTTCTTTTCAATAAAAGCAAGAACATGTTTTCATGTTAGTATGCACCTTCGGGTATTCTTGGTCGCTAACCATTTTAGGTTGAGATCAAGAAGAACGGGGGACAGATGATGCATGAAATCACAGAGCTGCATCAACTACATATGTTGATGATCTTTGGAAATGGAACACACTCAAAAGGAGACACCAACATTGCACACTTGACTTTCACAAAAGTCCAAGTGTGGGGGAGGATGGTGAGAATCCCAAAAGTTCAATGCACAAAAATGATGATGGCGATGTTAGCTCCATCTTGCTATAAAAGAAAAAAATTATATGTATATAAAAAAAGAGAAAGTATGATGAAAAAAGAAGAGAAAGAAAAAGAAAAAAATATATTTATATATAGAAGACACAAGAGAGAGAAATAAAAGAAGAGAGAGAAGGAGGATTCTCCTCTTCTAGACCTTTGCTATCATCAAGGCTTATGATCTATACACACCATTGTGTGTATGGCTTAAGCCTTGTTGATCGCCTGAGTTGGAGCATGTGCAACCAAGCAACCATTGCAGCAACTTCGAAGCTCCATCCACATGCTGCCAGTAAGTAAAACTCAGGTATGCAAAGGTACATAAAATGTTCACCAACCCATTTTTATCTCCATGAGAAAAATAACTTGCTCATAAAGTTCATGCTTCTTTTGTTTATGTTATAATGCTCTAGGTTAGGTGTACTCCCGCGGGGTACAACTATAGGATTTTTAAATTAAGCATGGTGCTTAGGTTAAAATAGTGTTCTTTAATCAAAATTTGACATGGTGTTGAATTTTGATTAATGAACTTTGAGTATTACTTTCATAAACAATAGAAGTAATCTACTATGGAGATAAATCAAGGCTATGTTTATTTTTACAAACTTTACCTTAGCTTTGTTTATACTAAATGATAAAAAGCTGGCTGAACACATAAAATAAAAAATATATTTATAGTAATAATAATAGTAATAAATAACAAAAGTAAAAAGTAATAATAATTATAATAAAATTAAGGCTCCAAAGCAGAGCCTTTGTCTGTTCCTTTTTGTTTTTCTTTGTTAAATAAACAGGTACAAGAATAAGTGTGGGGGAGATCTCTCATGCATTATGAACACACATCCGACATCTTCCACCAACACATTGCACAACCTCGGTTGAGCATCATATAGAAGGACATGACAGATAGCTTTATAGAGGATTGATTGAACATCTGGTTCAACCAAATCACCTCTAATCCCTAAAAACTCCTTCATCTTCAAACGATGGTTTGTGCAAACTCTACCCTCAACTCTTCCAAAATTTTGAAATTTAAAATTAAATAAAATACAAAACAAATGATGCTCAATCTCCATGCTATCCTTTGATTAAATTTGCAAACTCTTTATTCCTCGCTAATATTCCTATAACTTGTGAACAAACTATGATAGGGACCCCATGTTATCTAAGTAATTGGAATATGTGATATAGTAGGATGAAAATGAACCTTACTCTCTCATGCAAAGAACTTGGGATTTATTTTATAAAATCAAAATTCAAATAACATGCTCCTCAATGATGTTCAAATTCCTACCAAAGCCATATCTAGTGATTTGAACTTAAAACCTCTATATTTATGCTACTTACTCCTGCGTTGAGTTCTGTCAAGTCTTGTTGACCCTTGTTGAAAAAGTTATCATGCCCCCACGATCAAGATCACGTACACCCACCTATATATGCTGCTCCTACACTAGGATTACGCAAAAACATGCTTCCATCCACCAAAAACTCTGCTCCTACACTGGGAGTAGACAAAAAAATGTTTGATAGGAAAAGTACTCCAAGTTCTATGAAATAGTGATCTCTCTGAATATATGGTTTAAGAGACATGGGCTATGCAAAAGTATGTAAAGAAAAAAGATATGGACACATGAAGGTCCAAGAAGAAAAAGAAAAAAATATATGTGAACACATGAAGGTCCAATTATATATATGAAAAAAATGATGAGCGAAGGCTCATGCAAAATGATAGCCATGTTCTCAGAATATAAGTTTATGAGAGAGATCACTCATATTAAGGAGTATAGTATAGATTTAACATCGTTTTATCCACACACTTGCACTTCTTGATCTAAGGGTATGACATCTTTCTCCTTGGATTTGAGCTTTGACTTAACAAAATATGCAGCGTAAGTATGCCTTCGTATCTTTCCTTACCCAAAGATCCATATAAGATTTTTAGAAGTAGGAAAGAAAGAAGGCAATACTGTGATATGCCTTGGTGAGGAAGCAAATACAAACTTGAGTGATCCGAGAGAATCATTTTAGGAGCTAAGCTATGTTTACATTTTTAAATTCAAATGAAAACCCAAGTTTCTAAACTGATTGATGCAATGGAATTTGAATCCATGCTGTTCCATTATTCAATTACCCAAGTTAACGTGGTAGACACTTCAAAATTCACAAGTGTAGGTGAAGCTTGGAATAACTTGTATGTAGATGTCATATCAAGGAGATGACCCATCTTAGTCCTTAACTTTACTCAAGGACGAGCAAAGGGCTAAGTGTGGGGGAGTATGTTGGCGGTCCTTAACTCACATGTTTTACTGCCAACATTTATATAAAACCTGCTAAAAAGAACACCAAACTTAGAAATATGGTTTATAACTAACAAAGTTCCACAAGTTTTGGTGATTCATCATTCGTAGGAGGATATGTCGGAATAACACAGAAAATGTGCCTAAAGCGTACAAGAAACACATTCGACATGAGCCTAAGGGGAGAAGGCCCACTTACCATGCAAATCAGGGCCAAGTCAGGTGGACAAAAAAGCCAAAAACCCAAAGCAAACGTGCTCCAAATGGCGTTAAACTTTGTAGGCCCAGTCTAGAAGGTCACAGGAGGCCACCAGCCAAACCTAGGCTCATTTCGGCCTTGTTGGGGGTGTGGCCACACCCCTGGTGCGCCTGCACAACTACTAGCGCACCTCGGGCCCAGCTTTTGTCAGTTGGTTGATGCCGCCTTTGCAATGACTGTTACGTAGGTGCCTGGCCAGGTTCAATGCATCTTGAGGTCAATTTGAGATCGGTTTGGTACCTTCCATGAGGGGAGGAAGAATTTTCCAAAGAGCCCCTTCTTCTCCACCTATAAAAGGTGGACCTCTCCCCCTCATGACAACAACACACAAGAGAGCACAAGCAAGAGAAAGAGCAAGAGAATCACCACTCCATGGGCTTAGGCCCTAGCTAGCTCTGGAAAAGTAGTAAGGAGAGATGTGAGGCAGAGTTCGGGGAAGAGCCAGGCTTGTCGGTGTCTCCTCGCCTTGTACCTTGATGAACACGAGCTTTGTACCTCGACGGGTATCTTAGTAAGTGTTCATGATTCTTTGGTTTTAAAAGTCTTTTGAATAGTTAATCTTTACCTTTACTTGTTTGTGGGTTCGTCATCCATCCCCATGGTGGATGCTCTAGTAGAGGGCTCCCAATAAAGATGGATCACCTTGACTGACACTAGAGTAGTAGTCGATAGCGTAGACGTGGTGTCTAGGCTAGAGGCTACCTTCGTATGCCTCATACTCTCCGGTTGAGGGGTAGGTGGTAGGTGTAACACCCTAGGTGTTAGGCTTGCACTTTTGCACTTGTATTGCAAGAGCATAAGCATCATTCATTCATATATGAGCATAAACATATGAAACATTCATATGAAACATACCCTTTGTTATTCTATACTGCAACGTGTGTATGCTTTATGGTCATGCTTGTTAATTCAAGTGGTTTATGTTGATCACTAAAACACCTTAGACACACTTAGGATGGTATATGGAACAAGTTTGGTATTCATGACATGGAGCAACACAGCCCCCAAGTCACAGTTATTCTAGAAACTCCAATTTTCATGATCCTACTTTGACCAAAGTTGAACTATAGCATAGATTGTTTGCATGGCAGTGCACCCTTAATAAAAGTTGTAGCTTATCTTATGTGGAACAAACTTTATTTAAGGGTCATGAGCTAATTCAGTGCCTAACATGGTCAAATAGTGCTCACAAGAATCAACAAAATGGTGTTTTCAAACTTAGAAAAGTTTACGGTCACAAGCTGATTTCAGTTTCGGTGTGACCTACTTTGGAGCTTTGCATTTTGAAAACCATGACGAATTAGATGTTACTGCCTAAATCAAAGTTAGAGTTTACATGTAGCTCTACAACTTTTGTTAATGGAATTTTTGCTAACTCAGCATTTATTAGGGGTACTAATGGCTTGAACTTGCGTGGTCAGATGGCCTGATGAGAGCGAACAACGCTCCGTCAGTGGTCCACCGCGCCAGGACATGCCCGCCATGTGGTGGACGTATGCCGGTGATGGCCAAGTCGGTCGGGCCAGTGCACGGACAAGAGGGCCACATCCCTGCTGCTCCACTCCCACTCGCGCACTCCTTCTCTCTCGCCCGCGCACGCAGAGCAAGCAACAGCGCCACTGCCGCCATCTCCGTGCGCCTACATCATGCTTGCACGCCACCACCATAGCCTCACCGTTCAATCCATCATGTGCATAGCTCTGCCATGACTTGCTCTACTTTCTTGACACGCCATTGTACCTGCTCGACCCCAGGTGAGGCCACATTTCGAGTCGCCGTCACTGCCATGGCCGCGGTGCGCCGTTGAGCATCAGCTCGCCCGTGGCCAGCCACAACCCGTGCATCTCCGCACTCTCTCCCTCATCTAGTCTTCGTTGTAGGTCCTAGAAGCTAGAGCCACCATCTATTTAACTGCTACTACCACCGCTGTGCGGGAACGTGCAACCGCACCGCGGACGCCCTCCATGGCTGCGAGCTCAAGCTCACCGCGGCCAACCCCAACCAGTCACCCTTAGTCCGCTCTGGTGCCCATTACCAAGTCGCATTAAGCTCTAGATCTGTAGCCTATGATGGAGGCAGGTCGCCGATAGCCCCCTCACCGGAACAGCAAGCGCTGCCACCATGCACCGAGCGTCGCTCAGCTCCGCGCATGTGGCTGAACCACACCGCCGCTCCACCGTGGCTTAAACCTAACCCGAGAGCTCCGCTAGAGTCCATGGAAGCCATAGTCATGCTTACCTGGCTATGTCATCGTTGGAGACGGCCGGCGTGCCACTGCGTGACCACCGCCGTTCACCATGCTCATCGGTGAGCATGCTCTGGTGAGCCACCGACCCAACATGGGGTACCCCTAGGTGCGGGTTGACAAGAGGAACATGATGGTGCCCGGGGTTTAACCGGAGACCTCACCGTCGGTGAGCTTTCGCTGGTCAGCGCCGTCCTCTGTTTCTATGCCAATGACAAGTGGGACCGTTGACCTATGGGCCCCCGCTATCAGTCACAGTGGGTGCACTGGACCGGGTGCACCTAGCTTCCGAGCTCGATTTGAAATTCGATTTTTCTTTATTTAATATTCCAGATTTTGTAGCAAACTTCAAAAATTAATATCTTGAGCTCCGAGTGTCCAAATTGAGTGAATCAAATTTTGTTGGATTCATCATGAAGTGTACTATTTGATAAAAATATGAAACCTACTGTTTGGGATATTTTTCTATTAGAATTGAATTGAGCTAGATCAGGGCTTTCAAAGTAGTTTATATCTTGTAAAATACATAACTTGAGCTAGGACAATGATAAAATTGTGGTTCCAATTTTGCTAATCTTGTGTCGACATGCTCTAGCTATAAAAAATACTAAACCTACAGTAAGCATACTTGGAATATGGTCTTCCTATTTATTCCTAAATAATTGCTAGTTTCTAGTGAAAATGAATAGGGTAAAAATACATTACTAATGATCATGCAAATTTTTTACACAGTGTTATGGTGCTAGGATGAAAGTAAGAAAAATATGAAATCTGTTGTTTGACACTTTTCACTAGGCTAAACTATTTTTGCTAAAATAAGCCTATGCAACTTGTCATTTTTGTAGAGATGGCTATACTTATCCAAATGGTATGAAATTTATACAGTAGACTTTTGGGGTCATATGTAGGCTACTAGAATTTTCTCAGAATTTACTGTACACTTGAGATATATGTTCCTTATTTTACCTTAGTGTTCAAATAAATTAATAAAGGCATTTAAATAATTTATTTGGGCTTGACCATTATGTTTTATAAAGCGTATATGATGTGTATGAACTGTTGGTACCATTGGTTGTGCCCAAATTTGATTGTTTGTATGCAGTGAAATATTAATTGCTCTATAATTCAATTTTAGTTACTGTTTTGGATAGTTTCTGTTTTTAAGTAAATTGCATGAGTAAAATGATGTTTTCTGTGAATCTTGTCAATAACAAAATTGTAGATAACTTACTTATATTGCTTGTGTCAAATTTTCAAGGCTATAGGCTAAATGGTTTGAGAGTTATAGCTGTTTGAAGTTGGTGTTCAGAAATGCTTGTTCTCTAGAATTGCTGGACAGGTTTTGGAAATTGCTTTGTTTGACCTTGATAGCCATTGAATCATCTAGAGATGACTATAAGAAAGTTGTAGGCAGTTTTATAAAATTTCTAGAAAGTCTAAGATCACAGTATTTGGTTGAGTAGAACTCCCGATATGGCCAAAATAAGTAGCTGCTGTTTACAGTACAGGAAATGACTAAGTCAATTATAATTGTTTGTCTTATGTGATGCTTGTGTAGATGCTTAGGCTAATTGGGATTAGTTGTTAGCTGCAGGTTCTAAGCCTTTTACTGATGATAAACAACTTTACCTTAGGTTACTAGAACTTGGTGAGTGTATGTTTCTTGTACTATAGAAAATATATGCACCTACTCAGTAAAGATCAACTAGAAAAAAGTTATACGTCTACTTGGTCAATGAATGTTAAACTTATCATACATCTTGCGGATAACTATGGTCATGTGTATAAATTTATCATATCATCTCATCTCTTATGCATTCATGATACTCATTTGTTCATATGCATGCAATAGGTTCTCCGGAAGGAGTGACTCTACTCGAGTTCAAACCCGAGCATCAGGAGGAGCAACAGGCAGCCCTAGAGCAGGAGGTTTAGGCAAAAGGAGGAGTCAATGTGGAAGATCTTCCTGAGTGTCCTGACCACCAACCTTCCTTGTTCTTGAAAGGCAAGCCCCGGAGCATTATAAGCCTCCTATGTTTTTACAAATAACACTTGCGTCCTTTATGTTTGATGCATTAGGTTATAGGAGTTGATTGGAAACACTTGTTGCATATATTTTTCTTGTCCAGACAAATATATCTTGAATCCTTTGTAGGTCTTGGATCAAATATATGCTTAGCCATGCTTAGTCCGGTAGAAGTTGGATGATTTGCTATCACCTGCAAGATATAGGTAGATATCCGATCACGGTTGGCTATAATTGCTATCATGGCAATAACCATGTGTTGATGAATAAAAAGGAGACCAGGTAGGATTGTGATAGAGAAGCAACAAGGCATGGAGGTCTTAGTGCCTATTTATCTCTGTCTGTGTCGGTTAAGGACTGATTCGCTGTATGTCCTCATGTCATGTTGAACACATGCCTAGCACTTAGTTGGCCGGATAAGTCATTCCGATCGTGAAGCCGAGTAGCTCAACTCAGGTCGAGACCCAGTAAGCGAAAGTGCGCACACTGGAGGCTATAAGGATGTGCGGGGAGCCAGTAGCGTGAGTCCAAGGGCAGGCCGAGCCTGAACTTCCTAACAGACTGGTAGTATCCCTGAGGGTGTGGCACTGATCGGACCCATGACTGTACCTGAATTGTACCAAAGGTGACCCAATGTGACACCAATGGGGGAAGTATGGGTTTGTGTTAGGAATAACTCGCTAGCTGGTTGGAATCGATTCTAGTCGACGTCTCTCCTGGATAGTGAGAACTTGACTAAGCAGTGGCAACGTAGCATTAATTGATGGAACTTGATGGTTATGATGATGCTCAAATTAATACACCGAATATGGTTACTAATGCTTGATTACCTTAATCACGTGATTGCTCTAGTATAGGTGCTAATCTGTAGATGCTTAATTGAATAGGTATTAAATTTGTTGTTAAAGATATTAAATCTCCAAGTAATGTTACTTAAGCTTTTATGCAAAATGTTGTCAAGCTAACTCCACTAATAAAGCCTTGTATACTCCTTGGTGTCATATTATTTCTTGTTTATGATGGGTAAGTCTAGCTAAGTATATTCTTGTACTCAGGGTTTATTCCCTCTTGATGCAGATGATATGATGTATCATGGGATCTATAAGAACTGCCTTCATCCAACCGTGGATGAGGACTAAACCATAGGGCATGGTACTCCTAAGATATCCTCTCTTTTCTGCTTTTGCTGGAAATGATCGTGGTACTGACATGTATTTGAACTAAGTGTGATGTTGATGTCAAACTACTTTGCTTCCGCTATTTAAACTTGGTTTGTAATAACTATGTGAACTCCGATGTATGTGAGATACTTGTGAACTATTTGTGAAGTGTGATGTAACATGTGACTGATTATGTTGAATCATGTACGATCTTGGTTTGTATGTTGGTTTGTTTGAGATCCTTCATGATTTCATCGGACTATCGGGTTTATATGGGCTCAAGTATGATAGTTTGATTGCTTCAGTGATTGCTATTGTACTTGTGCTCTTGTCATATAGGTATTTAAAATAAAGGTTTTATTTTATAAAATCGGTTTGATAACTTATAGCTATATATATAGGTGTGCTAAAATCTGAATTTTAAATTTAGAGTGTGCCAGTGGTCATATCCTTTATGTCCAGTTAAGGACTATCAGGTGGCTAAATAAGTACTAACATGGGGGTTTTACTTTCATCGTCGATACGACGAGCTATTGTATGGATGCCATTCACTTGAGTGGTAATGTATGGATCAATTATTTCTAAGCCCAAGGTAAGAGTGGCAAGACCGCAAGGGTGAGCATGCGGTCTAAGGGGAGAGGTAGCTTTGGTACTATGGTATATATATGTCCCATATATATACTAAGGTATTTAATTATGGGTTAGCTTTGATACAGTTGTAGATGCATATTATATGTATGAATGGCACACATTTACTTTCAGGTAGCTTTGATACGGAAGTATATGTATGGATATATATATGGAAGTATTTAGTTGCAACCTAGAGCCTAGATTTACATTTTGGCATATATAATTGTTGGGTTGGGCTAAAATGAAATTCTTGTGCAGGTACACTAACAGTGAAATGTGTAGCCCAATTAGTTACGTATATTGAGAGAACACATGTATGCCACCATGTATGTCATTAGAATTTTAATTTTTTTCCTAAGATTCGTGAGGATGTACGGAACATGCGTGCATCATGTTCACTCATGATTTTACATTTTTGCATTCCTCCCTCCCTTATAATTGCTTACCCCATTCATTAAATTTCTTCTCATGTATGATATCCTCTCACAAGAGTTGCACACTTTGCTACAGATGGTAACACCAGGAGCTCCACCTCGCGGTGACACATTCTTGGTTGTGTTTGGCACTCCTACCTTGCTGTGGAGGGTGCTAAACTCAGTTGGGTATGCTAAGCCACCTCGCTACTTATAGATGGAAGTGGCAGCTGAGGGGTAGCCATGGTATGATGTACGGGTGACCATTCCAAACCGTGTAGACAATCCACAGTGGCAAGGCTAGAGTATTGAGTTAGATGGGCAATCTCCTTGGGAAGGTGCCCAAGTGGTAGCTTTGGAGGCACTAAGTGAGATCTATCAGGAGTTTGGTGATGAGCTCATCAACGGTCTTGCCAAAACCTTTCCCTGGGTGGATCTGTGGGTGACCGCTTGGATGTAGTCGAGCGGCAATGCACTGGTGAGAGACTGTGATGAGCGAGCAGATTGCTCTAGTGCTGCTATGAGCGCTATGTTCACTGTCCTGAAGATCTACTCCCACCAAGATAGCTACATTAGCTGCATGCTAGAGCTCCAACGAGCATAGGCCACGCAGCGCTAGCTGTGAGGGTGTGTGCGTAGGCATTGGAGGGCAGCTAGAGAGGCTCAGCGGGAAAATGATAATGCTATTATAGCTTTGGAAGCTCGTTGGATTCAGTTGGTGAATGCTATTGTAGAAAGAGATGTAGCTAGGGCAGAGATACATGACGTCCGTGCTGAGAGGGATGATGTCATTCGCCCTACTGAGGCTATGGAGGCAGCTTGAATCTAGACTATGTTTTAGGCTGCTAGGCAGGCAATGGAGTTTGGTCACAGAGAGAAGGAACTCATATGCCAGATTAAGGAGCTTCAGCTGGATGTTCATCGTCTCAACAACATGGTGAACCCAATTCTTCCTCCAGCTCCAGCGGTGGAAGAAGATCCTAATGTGTTGATTGCTAAGGACGATGGCATGGAGGTGGACACCAAGGCTAAGCCTTTGGAGGAGGAGGAGGTCAGGCCTTTTGAGGACGACCAATGTGCTGATGTGTCCGACATCGACAGCGACCACTTCGAGGCATAGCTTAGCTATAGTACCTAGCTAGATGTGCTAGCTCTCTATCGTTGATCCTTTATGTAATGAACTCATAATTTAGGTTTTGATCTCATGATGTACTCCTTTGATGTAATCTTGGAACCTTGCATGTTTAATCCATGTCATTGTTGAACCTTAATAAATGTCCAGTTTGTGTGCTGGCAAGTAATTGGCATGTATGGGAATGCATTGCGTGATCGCTAAGTAATATAATTGGTGATGTTGTTTTGTGGAAATGAATTATTATACCTCTGTTTTATTGTATGAATGTAAATTCTCTCCAGTAAATTCAGTTTGGAATAATTATATAATTCCTCTACAATTTTTCTGACATCATCAATAATTACTTGTGGTTGCAATTCTGCAGATGACGCGCACTCGTAGGGGAGCTGGTGGAGATGATGCGTGTGGTAGTGGTTTGCATGGCAATGACAATGAGGACCTCCCACTACCACCACATCCGATGCCAGCGGAGATGATGGCCTAGCTCATGGAAACCTAACGTTCCATGGGAGAAGTGTTGCGCGGTCTTGTGTAGAATGCCGGCCATGGACGAGGAAGGGACCAACGCTAAGGGCCTGAACCTAACCAGTTCAGCGATTTTAAGGACTTTCTTCACACCAAACCTCGTATCTTTAAAGAAGCAAAGGAGCCATTGCAGGCATATGAATGGCTAAATACAACTGAATAGAAGTTTCATCTCTTAAGGGTCACAGAGCAAATGAAGGCAGAGTATGCACCACACCAGCTGTAGGGGCCTGCAGGAATGTGGTGGAGTCATCATAGATCCACTTTGCCTAAAAATGCTCAAATTACCTGGAACCAGTTTAAGGCCGCAGTTAGGGGACATTATATTCCCCCGGGTCTTATGAGCATGAGGCATACATAATTCAAGAAGCTGACATGGGGTACCAAGAGCGTAACTAATTATCTGCATGCCTTTAACAATCTATCAAGGTATGCCACAAAGTTTGTTGACACTGATATAAAGAAGATTGCAAGTTTCAAGAGGGGGCTTAGTACGAAGCTGATGAAGAGTCTAGCTAGCAGCAAGTGTGCCACTTTCAATGAGTTTGTTAGTGATGCTTTAACTCAGGATAATCAGAACAACTTCTATTTAGCATCTAAGAGTCATAAGAGAGCTTATGAAGCAAATGCATCTCAGTCAAAAGCACCTATTGCTGCGAGACCTCAGTTTTGCCCACCTGCTCCAAAGTATAGACCACCTCAGAAAAAGGTACACACTAGTCAGACCCAGAAAGTGTATCATAGGGCCTTTTCTATTGCTCTACCAAAGGGTAGCACAGGACAAGGAAGCTCTAGCGTTCCACCTAGCAACATGCCATGCTGGAACTGCGACAAGCCTAGCCATTGGGAAAGAAATTGCCCCTATCCCAAGAAGAACAACAACTAGAAGTAGGGTAATCCAAATGCACATCAGGGACACGTGCACTATACCACCCTAGAAGAGATCCTGTTAGGTGAAGTTGTTACTATAGGTATGTTTCTTGTGAACCAACACCCCACAGTTGTTTTGTTTGATTCTAGAGCTTCACATTCATTTATGAGTCAAACATTTGCATCCAAGCATGATCAGAGGGTAGTTACTATAGATATGGGTGGTTATTGCATAAGTGCAGCTAGAAATAATATCTCTACCAACTAGATAGTCAGAGATGTGCGCATCTCCATAAGCAACCGAGAGTATACCTCAGATCTTGTAGTATTGCTAGGGTTGGGGATAGATGTAATCTTGGTTATGAAATAGATGAGTGGCCATGGAGTTCTCATTGACACTTCGACTAGAACCATCATGTTGAGGGAACCCTAGAGTAATAATGCTTTCCTAGTGCCACTTCCTAGGAGTTTTGATCTCCAAAACTTAGCCTGTACTATTTAGACCATGACCCTCTTTGATATTCCGGTGGTATATGAGTTTTTGGATGTATTTCTAGATGAATTGTCGGGTTGCCACCCAACAGTGATGTAGAGTTTAAGATTGAGTTATTATCGGGTATAGCACCCATCTCTCAAAGGCCATATAGAATGCCACCAAATGAGCTAGTCGAGCTTAAGGTTCAATTGCAAGAGCTTTTAGAGAAAGGTCTCATTCGACCAAGCTCATCTCCATGGGGTTGTCCCACCTTATTTGTGAAGAAGAAAGACAAATCCTTGCAGATGTGTGTGGACTACCAACCACTTAATACCGTAATGGTCAAGAACAAGTATCCCTTGCCTTGAATTGATATCTTGTTTGATCATTTGTCAAGGGCTAAGGTGTTCTCCAAGATTGATTTGAGATCTGGTTACCATTAGATTAAAATCAGGCCAGAAGACATACCTAAATCTGCTTTCTCCACTAGGTATGCCCTGTATGAGTATTTAGTCATGTCCTTTGAGCTGACAAATGCTCCTACATATTTAATGTATCTGATGAATTTGGTGTTCATGCCTGAGCTGGATAAGTTCATGGTTGTGTTCATCGATGACATTCTGATCTATTCAAAAAATGAGGAGGATCATGCAGAGCACCTAAGAGTTGTTCTAACCAGGCTAAGAGAACATAAGTTGTATGCTAAGTTTAGCAAGTGTGAGTTTTGGCTTTGGAAGATACCTTTTCTAGGTCCCGTGCTGTCAGAAAATGGGATCTTCGTAGACCCCTCTAAGGTGCAAGAAGTTATGGATTGGAAGGCCCCAACTTTAGTTCATGAATTTTGGAGTTTTCTTGGTTTAGTAGGTTACTACTGTCGGTTCATTTGGGACTTCTCCAAAATTACCAAGCCAATGACAAGATTGCTTTAGAAAGATGAGAAGTTTGTATGGACTTCGGAGTGTGAAGCTGCTTTTCACACTTTATGGACTTTGTTGACTTCAGCTCCTATTTGGCACAACCTGATATCGATAAACCTTTTGATGTGTTTTGTGATGCATTAGGTACTGAATTGGGATGTGTTCTTATGTAGGAAGGCCGAGTCATTGCTTATGCCTCGCGCCAGCTATAGAAGCATGAAGTCAATTACCCAACTCATGGCATGGAATTAGCAGTGGTTGTCCATGCATTGAAGATTTGGAGACACTATTTGCTTGGCAATGTGTGTCATATTTACACAGATCATAAGAGTCTTAAGTGTATCTTCACTCAACCCAAACTGAATATGAGACAGAGAAGATGGCTAGAATTGATCAAACATTACAATTTAGAAGTACATTATCATCCTGGCAAAAGCGAATGTTGTTGTAGATGCTTTGAGCAGAAAGTCTCATTGCAATTCTCTGTTAGAAGATGGCTTCAATTTGTTACATCATGTTGTGCTGCACAGTATTATGATCAGTTGTTCTCTTGAGAGCAAGATCATCGAGCTTTAGAAGACCGATCCGGGTGTGTTCCACATCAAAAGAAAGATGAAGGAGCAAGAGACTAAGCATTTTAGGATAGATGAGAATCGTGTTCTATGGTTTAAAGATAGACTAGTAGTGCCGAAGGATAAGGAACTTAGAAACCAAATCTTAGGTGGGGCTCACTCTTCTAAACTATCCATTCATCCGAGTAGTAGTAAAATGTATTAGGACTTGAAGACCCATTTTTGGGGGACCAAAATGAAGAAGGAAATTGCAGCTTATGTTGCCAAATGTGATAATTGTTGCCGAGTTAAGGTTGTTCATTTGAAACCTACTGGACTACTTCAACCACTTCCGGGTTAATAGGGAGGATGTTTGATCAGAATAAATATAAATTTTTTTCTTATTTCTATTTTATGATTGACCAATATAAACATAAACAACTTCAAATTGGACTCGTTTCCCCTCAACAAATAAAGGCTTGGGCTAAAAAAATCCTACCTAATGGGGAAGTCATTGGAGGAGTCACAAGGCCCTCCACTAGGTTGGAAGTGGGAAGAAGTTAGCATGGATTTTATTGTTGAACTTCCACCTCCTCGTAAGTATTTCGATTCCATATGGGGTGATCGTGGATCGCCTAAGTCTGCACATTTCATTCCAGTCATAACCAACTATCGACCGCATGAGTATGTTGAGTTGTATTTCTCCCACATAGTACGTCTACATGGCATGCCAAGAACCATTCTGTCTGACAGAGAGCCTCAGTTCACTGCTCATTTTTGGGAACATTTGCACAAGATGTTAGGCACCAACTTAGTTAGAAGTTCTACATAACACCCTCAGACCTCCGGGCAAACAAAATGTGTAAATCAAATATTGGAAGACATGTTGAGAGCTTGTGTGATCTCTTGAAAGGGTTCATGGGAAAAATGGTTACCGTTAGCTGAGTTTTCCTACAACAATAGTTATCAAGAGAGTATTAAGGTGACTCCTTTTGAAGCTTTGTATGGCCGTAAATGTAGAACTCCTTTGAATTGGGTTGAACCTAGAGAAAGGAGATACTATGGTATTGATTTTGTCAAAGAGGCTGAAGAGCAGGTGCATATCATTCAACAACATATAGAAGCCGCTCAATCAAGGCAGAAGAGTTATGCGGACAAGAGAAGAAGACCCATTGAATTTGAAGTAGGTGATTATGTATACCTGAAAGTGTCACCAATGAAAAAGGTACAACGGTTTGGGGTAAAAAGAAAGCTTGCACCCAGATATGTAGGTCCATATCCAATCATTGAGAAAAGTGGAAGAGTAGCCTACAAGATCCAGTTACTTCCAAAAATGAGGGCTATCTTCAACGTTTTTCATGTATCCCAATTAAAGAAATGTTTACGTGTTCCAGAACAAAGAGTGGAGGTTAGAGATATCAAGTTGAAATTGGATCTGGCCTATGAAGAGAAGTTGGTGCAAATCATAGATAACAAGGATAGAGTAACTCAAAACTGTGTGATCAAGTTTCACAAAGTGATGTGGAATAATCATAGTGAGCAAGATGCTACGTGGGAACGGGGAGATTATTTACGTGAGGTTTATCCCTCCTTTTATGAAAAATGGTAGGTCTTTCGAATCTCAGGACGAGAATTCTATAAGGGGGAGGGGCTGTAACACCCTAGGTGTTAGGCTTGCACTTTTGCACTTGCATTTCATGAGCATAAGCATCATTCACTCATATATGAGCATAAACATATGAAACATTCATATGAAACATATGAAACATACCCTTTGTTATTCTATGTTGCAACGTGTGTATGCTTTATGGTCATGCTTGTTAATGCAAGTGGTTGATGTTGATCACTAAAACACCTTATACACACTTAGGATGGTACATGGAAAAAGTTTGGTATTCATGACATGGACCAAAACAGCCCCCACGTCATAGTTATTCTAAAAACTCCAATTTTCATGATCCTACTTTGACCAAAGTTGAACTATAGCATAGAGTGTTTGCATGGTAGTGCACCCTTAATAAAAGTTGTTGCTTATCTTATGTGGAACAAACTTTATTTAAGGGTCATGAGCTAATTCAGTGCCTGTCGGCGCAAAAACATGTCGATGTGCCTGACACACAGCAAGCCAGAAGGATTTGCTTGGAGTAAGCCCGGAGATCCGCTTGGCTTCAACACAGGACCAGCCGATCCTGTGAATCCCGAAGGCGTGCCAGCCAATTTCCATGCAATTAATAAAGAGAGAAAGTTTATCAATAATTTAGGGTGGAACATACCAGTTTTACCCAGACAGTTCCAAGTGTGCCGCTTTGGGAGCAGCCAGACTGGAAAATCGACTAAATGGCCGATACGAGAAGAAATCGGTTGTTAAGAACTATAACGCTCATGGGTCATGATTGATTTTATACTAACAAATACAATGCACCCAGTTTTAATGATCCTTTCCCTCAAGCTATTAACATGTATGCGTGAAAGATGCATCACTGGCTAAATTGGATTTGATCAATATGTGGTGTACAACCAATGAATCCGATGAAAAGGGATATGCCACGCAAGCAATTGACTGTTTGATATAGATAGATCTACGAACCGTCTAGATGTAACCTATTACTATCAACAGTGAGGTTCGACCACATCGATGCAGCTATGATGATGATGATAGTCTAGAACCAGAAAATCCATAGAATCGACCGTACTTCAGCAGGTTCTTGAAAGCGTGCCATATCTGTGAAAGCGTAGGCGAATCGGCTAAAATAGCTAATTCATGTAGAAAAGGGATTACAACATGTGAATAATCGGCTATTTAACATGGACAGAACTATAAACTCATCAAATCAAACCTATCATCCTTAACAGTGGGGTTCGACCGGATCGATGGTAGACATGATAAAAATAATAGATCAAACCTTTAAAGTTAATAGATCTATTCACATTTAACGGAATCATGAAGACACACTATAAGCGTTAAAGTATGGGTGATCGGCTATTTAGCTGATGCGGGCATAGCAAATAGCCAAGGTCATGCCTAGTCAAAAGCAAATCTACCGGTAGCATACTCTGATCCAAAGTGCTAACAGTGGGGATCGACCGGATCGTTACAGCCATAATAGCGAGCTATAGACCAGATTCAACTAGCTAGTAAACCTACTCGAGATCAGACATGCCTTGAACGTGTACTATGCACGATCAAGATCGAAGTAGAACGATCGATAAAACATAATCCGTCATTTAAAGTAAGAACCATCACGACGTGACGGAAGAAACGATGGACTAAAAGGATGTCAGGATGATCTAGATCGATCTTGATTGGGCAGGTTGATACTGCTGAAACTAATGACAACAAGAACATCAGCAAGATAGGTAACTTAATTAATTTATCCAAAGGACGCCACCCTTAGGTAGAGCCGATAACTTGACCTTAATCTAATTCGATGCAGCTGTACTTGAACTAGATAAGGATCGATAACTAACTCATACTAGAGCTCATAAGAGGTTAGCCAGACCGATGCAACCTTACAAACAGAAGTATAAGCCATGATGGTACTTACAGACAAGCCAGACGTCGATCGGATCGATGCAGCCCTGCTTGTTGAAGAACTCACCGAGATCTACAGTACTCCTACTCCTATGGGTTGGTGTGAACCCAAAAAAAGTAATTGGTATTGATTGATTAGATGTCTTTGATACAATAGCCGGGGGTGTATATTTATACCCTGGGCTGATAAGAGTCCTAAACGAATATGACTAGATAACAAAAAGAAATATCAAGATACATGGACATTAATTTCCCTAATGCAGAATCCTTGCTAATGAAGCTTCCTTGTTTGATACGTGTCCTTGTTTCTTTCATCCTGATATGCACCTGGACGTCATGTCTCTCTCAAATTTATTAAATAATATTTCCTGGCCGACTCATAAATATCTCTTAATTAGGAAACTTTCTTTCTTTTGACATCATCAGCTGATCTCTTCCTTTTCAGGATAAGCTTACCAAATTTTGGTGTAAACACATGCCCCCCTAGTTCGAAGTATGAATTTTCATGCTTCGAACTATTTCGATCCGATGGTCTTCTTTTCCCTAGCCGATGAGATTTGATCGCAATTACTAAAAGCTGCATTAGCTCCATCTTCTTTTTGATCTTGATAACTTCAAAATTGATCTTTCTCTGCATCTCCATTCATCTACTTTAGCTGATTTGGAGCTGGCCCCACGAGTTCGATCATAGCAATACAAGTTAACCGGCAGTACGGAAATATGTTGCATAAAAGTTCAGGTATTCTAGCCGATAGTCTTCTTCCAAGGAGCCAAGGAATTTATTGGCAGTGATATTACTTTATTCCAAGCCTCACCTACACATGTGAACTTTGAAGTGTCTACCATACCATCTTGGGTGGTTGAGGAATGGAACGGATTAGAATCCAGTCATCCTCGCTTCCCCTGCTCAGAGACGGTGGGGTTTTTGAAAGATTTTCAAATTAAAACATAGGTTTGCTCCTTAAATGATTCTCTCAGATCACTCAATGTGTATAGTTCCTCATCAAAGCATTGTTTTGTCTCTTCTTATCCTACTCTTAAAAAGCTTATGTGGAGTTTTAGGTAGGGATAAAACATGTAGCGTACTTACCTTGCATATATTGTAAGGTTAAATCCCGGATCCAAGGAGAGAAATGTCATACTCTCAGATCAAGATGTGCATGTGCGTGGAATATTTGGTGGCTTACCTAATTCTACTATGCTCTTTGAAATATATTTCTCTCTTATGGAATATTTTTGCGAGAACTTGGGCTTTTTTTGGACTTGTTTTGTTCACATAACCCATGTCTCTCTTTACAACAAATTTTTTAGAGAAATATTATCAAGAACTTGGAGCATTTATTCTAATAAAACCTAACATATTTTTGTCTTCTCCCAGTGTAGGAGTACAACATTTTGAGGTAGATGAAAAACATGTTTTTGTGTACTTCCAGTATAGAAATAGCATATATATGTGGCATGTACGTGATCTTGATCTTGGGAACATGATAAATCTCTCAACAAGGGTCAACAAGACTTGACTAAACTCAACATAGAGCAAGCAGCTTATGTGTAAGGTTTTTAATGAGACTAATATATGGCTCTGGTAGGAAATTCAACATCATTGAGGAGACAAGCTATTGATTTTGAATTTTTGTAAGAAAAATTCCCAAGTACTTTGCAAAAAGAAGCAAGGTTTCTTTCATCATACCATATCTCATTCATCAACTACTTAGATAGCATGCTTTCCCTATGATAGATTGTTCACAAGTGACAGAAAAAGCATGAAATAAAGAATATGTGTACCTCCGCTTTGAACCGATGAATGCCTTTGCTCAAACTTTCTCCCAGTATGCATATATCAGCTAGACTTCGTCAGCCTTATGATCTCTGCGTTCTCAATCAAACATACGATATGGCATGACCGCACGTACTTCCAAGATCTGAGTCATCCTTTTTGTGCCCACGTACATCGTGTATATATATGCATGGAAATCTGACTTGCATGCACTACATAAAGGGCTCTATCGGCTTGATGTCTTGATCTTCCAATTCTGAACTGATTGTGAGCAATCTTTCATTTACTACTTCTAACTTTTAATGAGGCGATTGTCAGTTTTAGAAGTCCCATAATAAGATCATGTTGAGAACACAGAAAGAGCACTGCAAAAAATTCGCTTGCCGAAGCCACAAACTGCAACAAAGGTCAGGGCTGGCCAAGAGGCTTCCTGCATTGGCCGCAGAGCGCGCTGTAGGTACATCATGGTAGTGCAGATGCCTTTGTTGTCGTCGGACATGTCCTCACCAAGCACGAGCTTAGAGATCCTATTTTCTGCCAGCTCCAATCTTGTCGCCAATGGAGCGGCAGTCGGTCATGTTGGCGTGGGGCTTCATGCTGAGCCATCTGAAGGGCGCGGTGGTAAATGCCAAGGATCGGCCGAGGAGCTTGGCCACTGTTGTGGTTGGCTTGAATAGTCTGCTAATGTCGACGCTGCTGCATTGCTCTGAGAAGGACATGGATGCGTCGGACACGGCGCAACTGAGGTCACTCGCCATATCAATGAGACTCCGTGTGGACAACAATGAGCAACATTTGACATGTTATGGCCCAGACTCTTCCATGTCCTTTGCTCATCCATTCGGTTATGCCTCCATGAGAGAATATAGTCGATGTAGAGGAGGAGGTCCACAACCTTGTTTGCCAACATCACTTCCTTGTCATCGCCGTTAGCTGCGAGCTCCTTGATCTTGTTCTATGGTAACTTGTTGCTGCTACCACTAACCTTGCGTCGCCATACGTACACAGCAGTCTCTACCTGGTTGGCCATTGCCAGCAAGTCGTGCTCCAACGAGATGTTGAGTGTGTCAAGCAAGAATTATAGTGAGAACTTGTCAGCGCCTAGCATGACGTGATACACCGGGTCCACATGCTTGTTTATCCACTCTTGGGGAATAAATGGTTCATAGGCTTGGGGGCAGCTGATTCTACTTCATTGGAAGATGTCGTCCAGGGCATAGGGCATCGGCAGCCATTACTAGTCCTCGCTCTGGTGATCCGACATCCTAAATGACAATGGTGTCCTCGGCGACGATGATGAAGTAATCAAGCCAGATGACCTTGTCCTGATATCCTTATCAATAGCTAATCTCCACCATCTTCTGCATGTCGATAATAATTTTCAACTGATGGTCTCCTATCAGCTGTCAGGTTGTCAAGCTTTTTTGTATCTCTGACACAAACTCCCATGATGATTTTTCCTTCTTATCAAAAAATATACTTGGTCGAACAGCCGATGATAATAACCCATAGAGGAAAACTCAATGTGACCTCCACAATCAAACTAGCAATGGTCATCAGCTATGTTGATCCTCATTCGCTCTATGTGATTATTGTTGAAATTGCACTGATGTACTAGAAACTGATATCTCACTAATCTTACACCCTTGTCGATCCGCTACAGACTCCGTCAGTTTGAAGGGTAAGGTCTTAGAACCAACAACCGATTCTATCTCAAGAGAGGTGATTGGTCTTTGTCAGCTTGGAGAGTAAATGCGTCATCGACAAGACCATCCTCATGTGGCAACTTAAAGAAACAACAATTCCTTGCTTCCTGGTCCGCTTTTCAATAAAGGCCACTGACAGCAAAATGCCTTCATGTGTATGCAAAATAGCCGATCTCAATTAATCCATGTCATGTACGCATCCATGAATAGTAAGCCAATGTAAAAATAGCCGATCTCCATATATTAGAATAATCATTATTAATTTGATCTTCTCTTGCTTGCATCGGTCGACCTATGTAAAAGACGTCCAGAAGCTTACTAGATGCATGGTGGCCTTGAGTCGCTTCATATCATGATTGGGTGAGAAAGATCTCCCCTTCTTTAAGTTGTGAAGGCCAATGAGCGTTTCGAGTGGATAGAAGAGGCCGACAAGGCCTTCGCCAAACTCAAACAGTTCCTAACTTCACATCCAATTATGACTGTGCCTCAATCTGGTGAGACTTTATTGATTTACATTGCTATGACGTCCCGGGTTGTCAGCACGGCTATTGTCGTTGAGCGCGAGGAGGCTAGGCATGCATACAAGGTCCAGTGACCTGTTTACTTCATCAGCGAGGTCCTAAATGAGTCCAAGACTTGGTATCCCTAGGTTTAGAAGCTGCTGTACGCAGTACTAATTACATCCCGCATGCTTCGCCATTATTTCGAGTACTATAAGATTGCCATAGTCACCAAATTCCCTCTTGATGACATTCTTCGCAACAAAGGAGCCAGCAGGCGCATCATCAAATGGGTGGTCAAGCTCGACACCTACTCCATCGATTTCAGAAGTTGGCCGACCGTTAGTCACAAGTTCTGGCAGACTTTATCATCGAATGGACTAAGATCCAAGAGCCTATCCCGATCGATCGCCCTGAGCATTGGAAGATGTATTTCGATGGGGCTCTCAACATTGAGGGCACTAGGGTAGGTGTACTGTTCATTACTCCCTCGAGGACGAGCTCCGCTATGTACTCTGGATACATTTTCTACCCTCCAACAATGCCACCGAATATGAAGCATGCCTTCATGGCCTTTGTATCACCGTTGAACTTGGCATAAAACGCCTCATGGTTTTCGACGAATCCGCCTTGGTCATCAACCAGATTAACAAGGACTAGTCTTGCACCAGCGAGAAGATGGACACTTACTGCACTGAGATTAGGAAATTGGAAAGCAAATTCTACGACATCGAGTATCATCATATTGTTCGGGATGCTAATCAAGAAGCCAATCGCCTATCTAAATAGGGGTCTTCCAGAGCTAAAGTCCTAGCAGGCGTGTTCGTTCAAGATCTGATGACTCCATCCATCAAGGAAGGGTAGCAAGTTGATGAAACACCCCCTGTCAAGCAGTTAGTCCTGGCGGTGCCCACCCCTAACCCTGATTGGAGAGAGTAGTTCATCAAATATCTCACCATAGCTGAGGTCACAAGTGACAGAACCAAGATGGAATGACTCATTCATCGCAGCAAGCACTACGTGTTAGTTGATGGCAAGCTCATGCAGAAGAATGCCAAGGAAGAGCTACTCCAGAAGTGCATCTCCCAAGAGGATGGTGAAAAATTACTACTCAAGATTCATGCAGGCTCATGTGGCAACCATGCGGCCTCCACAAATCTGGTCGACAAGGCTTTTCACGCTGGTTTTTATTAGCCATCCACCATGGCAGATGCCGATGCGAAAGAATGCCAAGGAAGAGCAACTCTACAAGTGCATCTCCCAAGAGGAAGATGAAAAATTACTACTCAAGATTCATGCAAGCTCATGTGGCAACCATGTGGCCTCCACAAATCTGGTCGGCAAGGCTTTTCACGTTGGTTTTTATTGGCCATCCGCCATTGCAGATGCCAAAGCACTCGTTCAATGTTGTGAGGGCTACCAATTTTTCACCAAGTAGATACATGTGCTAGCACAAGCCCTTCAGACCATCCCTGCATCCTGGCCTTTTCCATGCTGGGGACTTGACATGATTGGGCCTTTTAAGCCAGCTCCGGGAGGCTTTAAATATCTCTATGTCACCATCGACAAGTTCTCAAAATACATCGAGTATAAGCCCCTCATCACCACAACTGCGAAGAAGGTAGCCGAGTTGTTTGAGGACATCATACATCGCTTCGGCCTACCAAACAACATCATAACCGATCTCGGCTCTACATTCATCGGCAATGACTTCTAGGATTTCAATGAAGACCGATGCATCTCCATCAAATATGTCTTGGTCGCCCACCCTAGAGCCAATGGCCAGGTTGAACGGGCAAATGGCATGATCCTAGACACCCTCGAAAAGAGACTAAATAAAAAAGATGAGAAGCACCTAGGCAGATGCCTAAAGGAATTGCCAGCTGTTGTCTAGGGACTCTAGACCTAGACCAGTCGTAATACCGGTGTCTCCCTGTATTATTTGGTGTATGGCTTGGAGGCTATTTTACCAGCCGATATTGCTTTCCGAGCACCACGGGTTGAGAACTTTGATGAAGAGAAGTTCGATATCGCCCGCCAGGAAGATGTTGATTGCCTAGAAGAAGAACACCTAGTTACATGCATCCATATGGCCAAGTACTTAGAAGGCCTACACAGATATTACAACTTCAACATCCATGAATGATCCTTTACGGTCGGGGACCTGGTTCTTCGTCGAAAGTAGAAGACCAATGGCTTGCACAAGGTCTCATCACATTGGGAAGGGCTATTCATCATCAAGGAAGTCACCCATCTAGGGTCTTATTTGCAATGCTACTCCGAGGGGGTGGATGTCCCCAACTCTTGGCAAATCGATCTCCTTAGGCGTTTCTACTCTTGAAATGTTCTACTAAAGAAATGTATTTCTCCATATCTGATGAATTCAATAAAGTTTGCGCCGATTTCTCCAATTATGTTCTCAGTTTGTGTTCTCCATTATTTTTGCTGCTGCAAATAGTTTCTCCACGTTTTCTCTAGTTTTTTGCCATATTTCTCCAAATGTTAACTCTTCCATTACTCTCCATAATTTTATGACTCCACAACACGATATTCGCCAACTCTCCATGCGTATAATCGCCAACATACACTTCACCCCATGCGCCGATAGCTATGTTTTTTCCATGCCAGCCAAAAGCGGCCCTGACCTCGACTTCCTTCTATGTGTGCAAGAGCCATGCTCTATGCTATGGATAGTCAGCGGTGGCTCCATGGCAACGCTCTCTTCTCTTATGCATACACGGGTGCTAGCCACCCCGCGCTATAGAGCTTGAGGGCTAGCCAGTGCTGATCGGCGTGGTATAAAACTAACTAGAAAGCAACTAAAACAAATTTAACATATGCAATAAATAATCTCCAAAATGAACATCATGTTTATATGTGCATCTCCGACTAGCAAAAGCTTAGAGTTTTCTACAACTTTCTCTCCTAATTATCTTGGTTTTGTTGTTCTTTGTCGCAAAAAATATCTAGGTCTTTGACGAACCTGAGGGCCGACTCTGTTGTCTCCTCTGCGAGCTATTCGGCCTCAATGTTGATGAGGACATCCCTTCCATTGATACAACCACACCTGCTGCACAACAAGGTCCGATGACAAGAGCTCGAGCACGACAACTTAATTATCAAGTAAAGTCATTCCTCGCTGTTCATACAAACTCGTCTCAGAATTGGATGCTACTAAATCATGGTGATGATTGTCTTATTCTTAGGAATGTTGGTCAAGACCCCATTGCCTCATGTTTAGACCCCATGATGAGGATGGAGCAGCCGAACAAGTGGGAATCATCATTAATGGGGCGCTCAGCTCATCTCGAGACAGCAGGAAACACTCCATCAAAAGTACCATAACTCCTTGATATGAGATCCAATGAAGCTGGTTTTTGACTTGTTGGAAAGAGCGTGTCGTTCTCTTTCACATGGGTCCAACCCCACTATCAGAATCTACCAAAGCTGTGCACAGCAAGCCAAAGGACGCACAGACCTATAGCTTGGGCCTGGGCCTTGTACTGACTACATCCCATTGAGGGATGCCTAGATTAGGGTTTCCCACTCCCCCTTGTGCTCTCCTCCTTATAAATAGAGCCAGCAGCCATCAGAATGAGGGTGGGTTTTGTTTAGATGCAAGATAGCTTTTGCTTCTTCCTTTTAAACGCGTGTGTCGGCTAGACCACCCGATTTGCTTGTTTCAAGACCCCAACTTGTGATTCAGATTCAGCCTTTGGCTTAAATCCGTGAGTTATTTGCTTGTTCATCTTGTTCTTGCTTGTTCTCGGTTGCTTGCAGGTTCATGGTGTTCTTGGCACGGCAAGAACATCACAATCGGAGCCGGTGTACCTGTTGCTAAGGCGTAGCAACCTTGTGGTCGTTGTAGTCGTACAGCCAACGTCGAATCCACCCTAAATCGAGTTTATCCACACTCACCAAAAGATCAGGAACAACCCCTTGTCCCATCATGTGGTAATCAGAGCAAGGTTCTTTGGTGAGTGATTTACCGTTCATTACTTTACCTATAGTCCAGAAATATAAAAATAGGATAGAACTAAAATTCCAAACACAAGTTTGAGCCTTGCTGATCTGCTTAGTTCTTTGCTTGTGGAGTTTGTGGTTTACATCATGGTGTCAAGTGTTGGTTCTTAGGTTCTAGTCCTTTAGAGTTTCGAGTTCTTGTCACATTTGAGTCTCCACACAATCCGCTGTTGCCTTTCCCCCACTTCAGCCGCTGCAATCTCCACCAATACCACCACCACCACCACCACCAAAAGCACCGCTGCTCTCTCCACCTTTTCGCTGAAACCCTCACCACCATCACCTTCAGCCACGCCTACACAAACACTACCTTATGCACCTGTCCTTTTGGTGCAAATCTGAGTCCACTCAGTTCTAAAAATAAGAGAGTTCAAATTGCATATTTGTACTACTTGTTGCAATCCTTATCCCTAGTAAAAGAAAGTCTATGCTACTTGCTGCATTCTTGTTATAATCATATTGCAAAAGTTTAGTTTGTGCTACTTGTTGAAAAGAAAAGAAAAGAAAAGAAAAGAAAAAGAAAATAGAAAAGAAAAAGAAAGGAAAAGGAGGAAAGAAAGAAAAAAGAAGGGTTAAGTTGATGCTATTTAATCTCATCATTTCCATTGTTTGCTACTGTCCGGTGACAACATTTGTGTCTAGGCTCGCGTCTCTAGCACGGGTTAGCCTAGGACCAGCACGGTACTATTTTTGAACACTTATTCAACTTGCATTGACTAACGTGGTTCCAGCTGTACCTTGAATTTTTAAGCCACCTACAGCTCCACAAATTATCTACAACGTCACATGGTTCTACTTGCTACTACTTGTGTTGTTCTTGTCGTCGCCAACACCATCTGCATAGCAAGGTAAGGACATGTAAGAACTCAGTTGCACATGCTGAGAGAATGAAAATTGTTGCCACCTAATTCAGTTAGTTGGTAGGACATATTTTCTTGCGATTCCCTTGCTACATACTAACCATGGCGGAGAAGGTGAAAGGACCCTCCACAATCACCTCGATCAAAAAAGCTTCTTTGCAACACTTTGAACGCAAAGTGAGGCTCCCATGCGAACACCTTGATGAGGATGTTCATGTCACCAATGAGCGCCTTGGTCAATTGGAGATGGCTCGATTGAGACCAACACCAAGTTGGCTTCCTTGGAAGGCACTCTTGGTTCTGTTAATACATCTCTTGTAGGTGTCTTGGAGTGATTGGAGAGGATGGAGCAGAATCATTTGTGATGGTTTCGAATGACACAATCACAACAACAACAACACCATGGGCGGTGTTGCTAGTCATGATGAAGAAGAATATGCAGTGGACAATCGAGCTAGATGAGGAGGTGAATGGTCATCGACGCATCGAACAACATCGCCGCCGCCATGAGATAGGTCCTCGCCCACCACGACAAGAGGTACGTGCCAATGACTCATTTGGAAAGATTAAATTCACCATACTTGCTTTTGATGGCAGGTATAATCTTGATATGTACCTTAGTTGGGAATTAGTTGTTAATCAGAAATTTACTTGCCATGATTTCCCTAAGGACAAACGTGTTAGGGCTGCAACTAGTGAGTTTACTGACTTTGCCTCTGTTTGGTGGTATGAATACCATCGTAAGAACCCAAATAACACACCAACTTGGGATGCTTTGAAACGGGTCATGTGGGCCAGATTTGTTCCTTCTTATTATGCCCGTGATCTTTTACATAAGTTGCAACAATTGAGGCAAGGATCCAAATCTATAGAAGAGTACTATCAAGAGCTACAAATGGGTATGCTTCATTGTGGGCTAGAGGAAAATGAGGATGGTGCCATAGCTAGATTTATGGGTGGGCTGAACCAGGAGATTCAGGACATTCTAGCTTACAAGGAATATAATTCTGTCAATCGTTTATTTCACCTTGCTTGTAAAGCTGAACGAGAAGTGCAGGGACGACGAGCTAGCATGAGGGCTAACATTCCTGCAGGTCGTGCTAGCCCGTGGACACCCTCCAATGCAGTTGCACCATCAACACGTGCTCCCCCACAATCTTCCTCGACCATCAAGCCACGCTCCTCTACAACAAATTCTGTACCATGCCCAAGTGAACCAACTAGAGGAGCAATGGCTACATCTGCCAAGAGTTCATCCCGGTGGTATCCACGGGGAGAACAAGGGATATTCAAAGTGCCTATGCTTTGCAAAGGATATGTCCACGCACGCAAGGACTGCCCAAGCACACGTGTGATGGTTGTGCGAGGTGATGGTGGGTACTCCTCGCTAGTGATTTTGATGAAGAAACATATGCTTTGCTTGCTGCTAACAATGTAGCAGAAGGAGATGATTTCCAACAAGACGAAGAGCACATTGGGGCTGAAGTCTGCTGAGCACTATGAGAGCCTCATGGTGCAGCGGGTGCTAAGTCTTGTAAATGGAGAGGGCTGAACAAAATTAGCGCCACACTTTGTTTCAAACCAAGTGTGTGATCAAGGAACGCTCTTGCCGTGTGATCATAGATGGAGGAAGCTGCAACAACTTGGCAAGTGCTAAAATGGTGGAGAAGCTTGTTGAGCACAAAACCACACCCATGACCTTACTACATTCGGGTGGCTTAACAAAGAGCGGCAAAGTGAAGGTAACACGATTGGTAAGGGTAGAGTTTGCCATTGGTTCTTATCATGATTCCATTGACTGCAATGTTGTGCCTATGCAAGCATGCTCTATGTTGTTAGGTAGACCATGGCAGTTTGATAAAGATTCCTTGCACTTTGGTAAAACAAATCAATACTCTTTTGTGCATAATGACAAGAAGATTGTGTTGCACCCCATGTCCCCTGAGGCTATTCTAAGAGATGAACTTGCTAGAGCTAGCAAACTTAAGAATCATTTGTTGCTAGTGAAAATCAGATTGTCGCTAATGAACTTGAGAAACATAAGAAGAAGTCTAGCAAATCTATTCATCATAATAAAAATGAGATCAAGCTGAAAGCCTCTTGTTACTTTGCCACCAAATCTGATTTGGATGAGATTGATGCTAGTACTACTATTTGCTATGCTTTGGTTTGCAAAGAAACTTTATTTTCACTCGAAGATACATCTATTTCTTTGCCTCCTGCTGTCACTAATCTTTTGTAGGAGTATGCCGATGTTTTTCAAAGGAGGTACCACCGGGCTACCACCAATTCGAGGGATTGAACTTTGGATTGACCTCATCCCTAGGGCTTCCTTGCCTAATCGCATGCCAGATAGGACCAACCCGGATGAGACAAAAGAGATTCAGAGACAAGTACAAGAATTGCTCAACAAAGGTTATGTGTGCGTCTCTTAGCCCTTGTGCCATTCCCGTGCTTTTAGTTCCTAAGAAGGATGGATCATGGCGCATGTGTGTTGATTGTAGAGAGCGATAAACAACATCACAATCAGATATCGTCATCCTATTCCAAGGTTAGATGATATGCTTGATGAATTGAGTGGCTCAATTGTGTTCTCTAAAATTGATTTATGTAGTGGTTACCACCAGATTCGTATGAAGTTGGGAGATGAATGAAAAAACAGCGTTTAAAACTAAGTTTGGTTTATATGAATGGCTTGTCATGCCCTTTGGATTGACTAATGCACCCAAGCACTTTCATGAGATTAATGAACGAGGTTTTACGCTCTTTTATTGGTAGATTCGTGGTGGTATACTTTGATGACATCTTGATATATAGTAGATCATTAGAGGAACATCTTGATCATTTGCGTGCTATTTTCAATGCTCTATGGGATGCACACTTGTTTGGCAATCTTGAGAAGTGCACCTTTTGCACAGATCGAGTCTCTTTTCTTGGATATGTTGTGACACGCAGGAATCAAAGTTGATCAAGCCAAGGTTGAGGCCATACATACTGGCTGGCCTGTTCCTGCAGTCACACAAGTGCAGAGTTTTCTACGACTTGCTGGTTTCTACCGTCGATTTGTGAAGGACTTCAGCACCATTGCAGCCCCGCTGCATGAACTCACCAAGAAGGGTGCAACCTTCACTTGGGCTGCAGCCCAACAGGATGCTTTCAACACGCTCAAAGATAAGTTAACTCATGCACCTTTACTCCAACTTACGATTTCAACAAAACCTTTGAGCTTGAATGTGATGCTAGTGGAATTGGGTTGGGTGGTGTCTTTGTTACAAGAGGGAAAACCTGTGGCGTATTTTAGTGAAAAGTTGAGTGGCCCTAGTTTGAACTATTCTACTTATGATAAGGAATTGCTTGCTCTAGTTCGGACTTTGGAAACATGGCATCATTATTTGTGGCCCAAAGAGTTTGTCATACATTCTAATCATGAATCTTTGAAACACATCCGTAGTCAAGCAAAACTGAACCGTAGACATGCCAAGTGGGTTGAATTCATCGAGTCCTTTCCTTATGTCATCAAACACAAAAAGGGGAAGGAAAATATAATTGCTGATGCTTTTTCTAGACGTTACACCATGCTTTCACAACTTGACTTTAAAATCTTTGGTTTGGAAACTATTAAGGAACAATATGCACATGACAATGATTTCAAAGATGTATTGCTGAATTGCCAAGAGGGGAAGACATGGAACATATTTGTCCTCACCGACAGGTTTGTCTTTAGAGCTAACAAGCTATGCATTCCAGCTAGCTCTGTGCGTTTGTTATTGTTGCAGGAAGCGCATGGAGGAGGACTCATGGGACATTTTGGTGTGAAGAAGACAGAGGACATCCTTGCTGGTCATTTCTTTTGGCCCAAGATGAGGAGAGACATGGAGTGGTTCGTTGCTCGCTGCACAACATGCTAGAAAGCTAAGTCACGCCTTAATCCTCATGGTTTATACATGCCTCTTCCTGTTCCAAGTGCACCGTGGGAAGATATTTCAATGGACTTTGTTTTAGGACTGCCTAGAACAAAGAAGAGGAGGGATAGTGTGTTTGTTGTTGTGGACAGATTTTCTAAAATGGCACATTTCATACCATGTCATAAGAGCGATGATGCTACACATATTGCTGATTTGTTCTTTCGTGAGATTGTTCGATTGCACGGTGTGCCTAACACCATTGTTTCTGATCGGGATGCAAAATTTCTTAGTCATTTTTGGAGAACTTTGTGGGCTAAGCTAGGGACTAAGCTTTTATTTTCCACTACTTGTCATCCCCAAACTGATGGACAAACTGAGGTTGTCAATAGAACATTATCTACTTTGCTTAGGGCTATTTTGAAAAAGAACATAAAAATGTGGGAAGAGTGCTTGCCTCATGTTGAGTTTGCTTATAATCGTTCACAGCATTCTACCACTAAGAAAAGCCCTTTTGAGATTGTTTATGGGTTTGTGCCACATGCTCCTATTGATTTGTTACCTCTTTCGACCTCGAGCGAGTGAACTTTGATGCTAAACAACGTCTTTGAATCGATCTTAAAATTGCATGAAACCACTAAAGAGAAAATAGAGTCCATGAATGCAAAGTATAAACTAGCTAGTAGCAAAGGGAAGAAACATGTCATTTTTGAACCTGGTGATCTAGTTTGGCTCCATTTGAGAAAAGATAGGTTCCCTGATTTGCGAAAGTCTAAGTTGCTGCCTAGAGCAGATGGTCCTTTTAAAGTGTTAGAAAGGATTAATGATAATGCGTACAAACTTGAGCTACCTACAGCTTTTGGGGTTAGCCCCACATTTAACATTGCAGATTTGAAGCCATATTTGGGAGAAGAGGATGAACTAGAGTCGAGGACAACTCAAATGCAAGAAGGGGAGGATGATGAGGACATCCCTTCCATTGATACAACCACACCTGCTGCACAACAAGGTCCGATGACAAGAGCTCGAGCACGACAACTTAATTATCAGGTAAAGTCATTCCTCACTGTTCATGCAAACTTGTCTCAGAATTGGATGCTACTAAATCATGGTGATGATTGTCTTATTCTTAGGAATGTTGGTCAAGACCCCATTGCCTCATGTTTAGACCCCATGATGAGGATGGAGCAGTCGAACAAGTGGGAATCATCATTAATGGGGCGCTCAGCTCATCTCGAGACAGCAGGAAACACTCCATCAAAAGTACCATAACTCCTTGATACGAGATCCAATGAAGCTGGTTTTTGACTTGTTGGAAAGAGCGCGTCATTCTCTTTCACATGGATCCAACCCCACTATCAGAATCTACCAAAGCTGTGCACAGCAAGCCAAAGGATGCATAGACCTACAGCTTAGGCCTGGGCCTTGTACTGACTACATCCCATTGAGGGACGCCTAGATTAGGGTTTCCCACTCCCCCTTGTGCTCTCCTCCTTATAAATAGAGCCAGCAGCCATCAGAATGAGGGTGGGTTTTGTTTAGATGCAAGATAGCTTTTGCTTCTTCCTTGTAAACGCGTGTGTCGGCTAGACCACCCGATTTGCTTGTTTCAAGACCCCAACTTGTGATTCAGATTCAGCCTTTGGCTTAAATCCGTGAGTTATTTGCTTGTTCATCTTGTTCTTGCTTATTCTCGGTTGCTTGCAGGTTCATGGTGTTCTTGGCACGGCAAGAACATCACAATCGGAGCCGGTGTACCTGTTGCTAAGGTGCAACAACCTTGTGGTCGTTGTAGTCGGACAACCAACGTCGAATCCACCCTAAATCGAGTTTATCCACACTCACCAAAAGATCAGGAACAACCCCTTGTCCCATCAAGTGTCCCCCATCCCTTCGACAAACCCACCATGGATGACCTCTAGACTGACCGCCGGGTACAAGGACCAAACCACCACCAGGGCGTGCCTAGCGGCGACATAGATAGTATTGTGCACATACATGCTGAAGTTCACCAAGGCCACCTTGCATCTCTCCACAAAGGGGTCCGACAGGAGTGGATGGACGTCCAGATCTCCAACTGGGGGCGGAGCCGGATTCCTGTCAATAAAATTAAGCACAAGCGTTATCCCAACAATAATGGCATTCGTCCGAACACGCATAGCACGTAGCTCTAGCTCATAATGCTGGTACTACATATGTGAGTTCTCACAGACCACTGCAAAACAATGAAACACTACGACAAGGCTCACAGAAACAAAGGAAGGAGTTTCTCCAAAGCTCGCTTACGCTTGAGCTCGTGATGGTTTTTGTTGTGCTTCTCACGTGTCGTCCATCTCCTTCTTTGCACGCTGGATGGCCTCCTTAGCCAGGAGCAACCACGTTACCAGATCTACAACAACAACAGTGAGTTTACCATATTGGAGGCATTGAACAATAGGTCTGCTATCAGGCCTCTGGTCTTACCATTTTTCTCCTCAACAACGTTGGCAAGCTGGGTATCGGTTTCGCCAAGTTGTACCTGAGTGTCAGTGAGCTCATCCTGAGCCATGTCGCGCTCGATGGTCAGGTCTTTCTTCTCCAGCTGCAACTAGTACACCTATGCCTACGACCTACTTTGCTCTTCCTTGAGCTTGGCCATGTCATCTTCAATATACTTCACCTCCCCAAGCAGCCTTTTGTTCTCCCTCAGCATTGGCTCGACAAGTTCAAGCTGTCGGCGTTGGTGCTCTGCAGTTTTTATCACCTCCTGCTAAATGATAGTCACAACTCTGCTGAGATGACACATAAATAGTGGCACAAGTTTAACTCACCTGTAGTTCGCTGTTCACCAGTAAAAGATGGTTCTTCAATGTCTCTATCTGTGGGTCAACATCCTCTTCTTCCACCATGTCGATGCGGTCGCCCCGTTTCAACCAGGTGCGCGACACACGCGTGGGTGCATCCAATGGATGGGGAGGTTCCTGTGCGATGTTCTCTACCCCATCGGTAGCTCCAATAGGTTTGGTAGCTTCTCCCATAGTTTCTTCTTGGTGGAGGTGAGGCGCGCCTAAGCCCATCTCCACTGGGGGCTCTAGAGTAGGGGGCTCCTATTCTGCTCTAGGGCCCGCACCCATC
Organism: Miscanthus lutarioriparius; assembly: GCA_904845875.1. NCBI lineage: Eukaryota > Viridiplantae > Streptophyta > Magnoliopsida > Poales > Poaceae > Miscanthus > Miscanthus lutarioriparius. The sequence goes on from CAJGYO010000015.1 coordinate 30,457,697, forward strand.
ACCGAAGACGAAGCCCAAGGACTAGATGCACATCCTGCCCGTGTTCCTAGTTCCATCACCAATGGGGACGCTGGCCCTCGGCGCCCTAACATCTCCAACAGGTTCAGCCACCCATGAATCACCAGCACCGTCGCCTATGTGAGCTCCGTCTGCTCTAGGCATCATGGCCATAGCACCTCCACTTACCCCTTCGATGTCCGTGGGAGCACCCTGAGACCCTTCTACAGCCCTAACCAGCCGCAAGGGGTCGGTCGATGGCTTGCTGCTCCACAACCAATACCTTATCAAACCTCTAAGGCAGAAATCATGTGGCAAAAAGATTACAACATACTATTACTTACTTGCTAGATTGCCTTATGATGCGTTTGATTTTGCGCACTCTACTGGGGCCACCCGTCCTAGCTATCGGCGTGGCCGTCTTCTCGAAGCCCGGTGGCACCGGGCTTGCCTCTAGGGTCGTTGCGCTGGCGGATGCGCTCCCACCAAGCTGAGCCTCTCGCTCTGGCTTGGGGACTTCAATTCCACCCAAGTTGGCAGGCCTTCCCGTCCGATGATTAGGGCTTCCTATCTACTCGATGCCCATTACCGAGTAGGTACCTTCTTCCACTAGAGGAAGGGGGCAGTAGCTCCGCGACGTGCCACACTCAACGATAGTGTCTCCCTGTCCTCCACGTCATCATTTTCACTCTCTGACCCGCCGACGTACCTCCAACACTAGTAGGGCGAGGAGTCCCTAATGTTGATCCCATCACCATGAGAGGGTGGTGTCGCCATTTTCCTTTTCTTCTTCATCGCTGATGCCTCACAGAATGGCTCCTTGTCGCTCCACAGGACGCGACGATCAGGGCTCGGGTCGGCTTCCTGCTCATTCGATGAGTCGGCAAGTGCACCACTATTCATTGCCGCCGCAATGTTCACATCATTGCGTGGCCTTTTGTACATATCTTTGCTGATTGGCCATGACCCATCTAGAACATCAAAGATATATGCCCTTTGGTCCTGTTCAACATTTTGACAAATACTTATCAAGCATGCAACAAGTAATGACAAACATGCAAGTAGAATTCAAATTCACTCACCTCTGGAGGCGGACTTAATAGGCCAAAGGCCCTTTGAGGGTGTCTTTTCTCCTTACTCTTCTTTATCATGAAGAACTTCGACACTCGTCGGTCGATCTCTTAATTAGTCAGTGCTTCGGTGCTTCTCGCACGAAGTCCACGTCTCGGTACTCATACGCGGGATGGGATCTCTCTTTGCAAGGCTGAATTCACCAGCCAATGAAATTCTATGTGCACTCCACTCCATTAATGTTGAATCTATCAAGGAGGTCAAGCAATTCCTCCACCTGTTGCATCTCATCACTACTCGGCTTCACCGACTAGTTGGGATTGGAGGTGGCTGGGCTATCAATATCAGTGGAAAGGCCATCTTCAGCGTTTTTAGAATAGAACCACTTTGATTTCCACCCCTTATTGGAGGTACTAAGTGGGACTAGCTTGTATTAAGATCCATTCCCATGCCACAGCACAAGATAGGTCACTCTGACCACATTGGTGAGAGAAAGATTTGAGATGGAAGAAGTAGCGGAAGAGATTGAAATGCAGTTCAATGCCAAGATAAGCTTCACACAGATTGATAAAGATCAAAAGATGCAGTATGCTATTTGGGTTAAGATGGATAAGACAGATGCCATAGTAAGCAAGAAGCTTGCGCATGAATGGATGCGCCGGCTGACCAAATCCCCTTCGATAAAAATCTTTGAAAACAACCAATTCTCCTCCAAGTGGATTCGGGAAGCGCTCACCTTCCATAGGGTGCCACCTAGCTGTCACCTCATCTGGCAAGATCCCATGCATCACCATCTCCTCTAGTTCCTCCTGGGTGCTGCTCGATCCTACCCACTCCTTGCTGCGGGTGTTCTCCTTGTGCAAGTTCTTCTGCAGCACCAGGAAAGCAAATCTGAATCAAGGGACTCGTAGCACTCGATTCACTCCTCAAAAGATCTTGGGTGTGGATGGTAGATGGTGCGAATGAACCCTAGAAATGGCAGAGGCAGGGAAAAGGCTATCGCTTGAGAAGGAAGGGGATGAAATGCTCAACTGCTATAGAGGAGCGGAAGAGTGCGCCGCACTACGGGGGGTGAGCTATAATGATTCGCCCCCACCCCTTCAGCTCTAGGGTTTTTTTGAAACCATGTCGCACCCCGCGTGCTCACTCCCGCAACTACTGCACCACGCGCATGGGTATACCCACAATTAATGTGCGTCACTACATATTCTCTGCAGTCACCACTTAATGGGCCATCGCATTCTCCTTCAACTGGAAGATAACAACAGGCGGCTCAGTTTCACATGTTGCTTCGTTAATTTTTGCTCCGATTACTCCAAGAATTTTGGTGGCCATCAAAGGCTTTTTTGCTTCACATGCATTTCTCTCCGTTTTGGTGGCATATTTTCAAGGCTTTTTCTTTGACCCTGCTACAAGATTTATTCTTCATCTTCTAGCAGGCTCGGGGACTAAGTGTGTACACTTCACATTACGGTGAATGTACTATTTTTTTGGTGACTTGACCCCTCAGCTACACTAGGGACTGCCTTTTTCTTTGGCAACACTAGGGACTGGTTGCATTCTTAGTTACGCTAGGGACTGCACTTTCTTTCTTTGAACCTGCTACAAGATTTATGCTTCATCTTCCAGCAAGTTCGGGGACTACAATGTGTACACTGCACCTTGCGGTGCATTACTAGTTCTTCAAGATGCGTTGGCTACGCTAAGTTTGTCACTTAATGCCTCTGCTCTGCTCTGGTGATCATGTCATCGGCGCAATCGTAGCTGGCACTTAAGTGTGTACACTTCACCGACCAAGAATTCTCAATTTTTTCTCTTGAGCTCCTTACATCCTATTCGTGATCCACACTTGGCTAAGTCCGAGATCTACTAGTTATCCAAACTGGTCGGTAGCCTTCCTTATAGGTCAGCACGTCAGTTAAGCTGGTCGGCCTTCATCTTCACCACCTGGGTCCCTAGTCAAGCTGGCGGGCTTTTGTTTTCGCTGCTCGGATCATCAGATAAGCTGATCGGCTTCATGGCAAACTTCTTGGACTTGATCAAGACAGCATCACCAAGCGGATACAAGGCACTCGGTGACTAGCTGTGGGGGGTCTGACCCTAGGTACCCACAGCGGGACACATGGGCCACACCAATAGGATGGTCCAACCCACAAGATGAAGGCTTGCAGCGCATCACACAGCTCGTTGCATGACTCAAGGCATCTCGGCGGCGTCCTAAAGATCATGTAGAATCTATTAGGATATGCCGAATATATGTTCCATGTAAAGATTATCTCTTACCCGATCGGACTCTGACCTGATCGGTAATTAACCCTACCCCCCGGTCTATATAAGGCAGGTAGGGGACCCCCTCAAAACACACACAATAATATATGATAGCCAATACAAACCGACATGACATAGGATTAGGGTATTACCTCAAGCTGATGGCCTGAACCTTTATAAATCTTGTGTCTTATCACCATCTTGCTCCTGATCTCGCTCACCTCTCCGACAAATCTACCATCGTGGGTAGCCCCCTCGGTGGACTGCCAAGCATCTTTTGTCGATAGTTTTTCTCTTAATTAAGGAATCACTAGTTACATTAGTTAACCCAAGTCAAACCCTAAGTAACCTAAGCCTAGGTACCTACCTAGGCTACACTAGGGATGTCCTGCACATGTATGAAGGCCTCAACCCAAGATCTAGGCATGAACCCTAAGAATTTCACCTAAGAACCTAAGAGCATAGGTTTTGTTGCCCATCTGACGGAGTGTCCGTCATAAGGATGAAGTGTCCATCAATCCCAAAGTCTAGTCACCAACAGCCTAAGTTGTCTTCTGAGCGACACAGCAGAGTGTCCGCCACCATGGTGGAACATCCACTAAATTGTTGAGGTGCATAGCTAGAGAACCTGAGAGCACTTTTCCCACACCGGAGCATCCATCACTCATGGTGGAGCGCTCGGTGAATTATAAAGAATAGGCACACAATAACCCGAGAGTACCCGGTTCATACTATAGCGAACGTCAGTCAGTCAGACCATCCGATGTTAACAATGAACGATAGCAATGACTAAATCCTGAATCTACCAGAGTTTCCATGACCTCCCACGGAGTGTCCGCCAGTCACAGAGTATGTGAGCTTGCTTAGGTAACCTACCCAAGTGGCCAACCTCCACCTGAGGAGCTTAGCTACTAATAATGCAATAGTAGAGCCATAGTTAGATGTCTCTTCCCAAACTCCCAATCAACTCTAAATCTCTTTATCTATCATACAACCATCTCCAACCCTCGAATCCTCTCTTTTTAGGTTCGATTATCTCACCCTATGAGGATTGTGTGTGAGTCATTACCACTAACCGGATCTTTAGGAATCGGTAGCATTATCAGGCAGGCCCCCACTACTCTAAACCCTATTTTGGATACTTATCGAGTTTCATTATGAGTTATGCATTACAAGAAGTTTTTGTTATTAATCTTGTTCACCCTAAACTTAGAGTCACTCATTAATCTTTTAGAAGCTTCTCATATAAACAATGGGAATGGGAACACTTAATTTCTTATTACTTAGTTGCTTAGCAACGGTAGAAGTTGAGCATGAGAAGGGAACACATACTCACCCATGTAGGATGCTACACTTGGATAATTGATTACTAAAAACAATGGGGTACAACTTGACTTACTTTACTAATTTGGCTAAGGAATAATATCACTAAAGGTTATAAACTTGAACACCATTTTGATAACTTTGCTCATGCGAGGGGTAGGTCATTGTGAGTGTGGGATCTCAAGCAACATAGCTCGTGGAGCAGTTCAAGACCATTTATTAGGATACATGAGTCAGAGTAACCACCCATACAGACCACATGTTGCGGATGGGGTCGGTAAGCCGGTTAACTAATTACAACCGGTTTATCCGTGAAATTGGCATGGGGTGGCGCCGGTCAGGAATGTTCGAGACATTGGTCGGGATCTAGTCAAACCTTTTATTTGACATTCGAGCCGGATTAGGGAAAGGTTGGAGAATGTGAGGCAACCCTTACTTGGGCACGGGTATGGTGGTTGATCTCGGTCTCCATGTGGGTACAGTTGTACACCTCTGCAGAGTTTGAAAGCCTAAAGTCCCTCGGGACAGAACCATTCGGTTGTTCCTACTTTCTATACCCATGGTAGCATTATTGATGGAATATGAGCATCTTTGATTTATATATACTATACAAATACTCTCGCTCTAGTGAATGAACATAGCATGTCATACTTATAATAAACAACATTGCTTTTCTACAAATGTACAAATGCCTGCTAATTACCTTTTGCATCCACCAAATCTTATGTGTTGGAATTAAGTCCTGCGAGTACGCAATGTACTCATGGTGCTTCTGTTAAGTTGTTTGTAGGCATGTGATAGAATGGGTAGAGCCACGGCTCTAACCACCGCTGCATAGTAGCACTTGGAATGGACGTTCCAATTGTGCTACAAGTTAGCTCTGAAGTTCATGTATGAGGAACCATGAGTGTCAACTTTAGTTGGAATGAGTACTCGTGTCCGTGGGTTGGATCGGACAGCAAAATTTATGTACTTACATTAAATACATTGATTCTAGATGTGATAATTGGGTGTTATCCATTAGTCATGTGTTGGTTTATCATTTGGACCACCACATGCCACTCAACCTGATCCTAAAAAGGAGTTGCTGAGTGCGCTCCTAGGGCCTCGCAGTGAGGGTGACAACCCCCCATCGCTCGAGTCATGACATCTTTCCCTTAGGATAAAATAAATAATGATAACTTGGAATACTCCGGGTGAAGTGCTACAATGGTCTATTCTATGCACTTGTAGAATTATCCAATAGACATAAGAAATACAAACACCAGGCAAGTCAGCTTGGCCGACTAGGGCAGTCGGCTAAGCCGACTCCTTTGTCCCTGCACATGAAACAAAGACATTTTGTTGCACCAGCTTTTCTTTGATGTGAAAATTACACCCACCGGCGTCAAAGGCAGATGCCTATGGAGCTAACATGTTGGCCTTATAATTTTTATGCCTTGAAATATGCCGAATTTGGAATTTGGCAAAATAAGCAATGATATCAAGGCACATATCAATATAAGCATTTAGTGACCCTTCTAAGCATTGAAACTCACCAGCTACTTGTTGTACCACCAGCAAGGAATCACCATAAGCCTCAACATGATTTACCTCCATGGAAAACAATATCTCCAAGCCGAATAAAAGAGTTTCGTATTCGGCTTGATTATTGGTGAAATAGTTATTCAATTGGCTTGACATCTCAAATTTAGTACCATTAGGAGAAATAATAACTATGCCAACACCTTGGGCATCTTTACAAGCTGATCCATCAAAATAAAGTTCCCATGGGGTAGAAGTAAGGTAATTGATCTCATCTCCTAAATCAATACCGTGCTCAACAACAAAATCATCAAGAACTTGACCTTTCAATGTTTCCAATGGCTCAAAAGTCAAGTCATATTCAATTAATGCATATGCCCATTTGACTATCCTTCCACTAAGGATTACCTGATACAACATGTGCTTGATCACATTGGCATCACATGCAACAACACATGTACTAGACAACAAATAATGTCTCATTTTAGCACAAGCATAGTACAATGACAAGCATAATTTTTCAATATAGGCATACCTTGTCTTGAGATCAAGAAGACGATGACCAAGGTAAGCAATAACATACTCTTTACCTTCATCTTCTTGAGTCAAAACAGCCCCAATTACTTTCTCTTCATTAGAAATATAGAATTTGAAAAGAACTCCTATTTTAGGTGCACGAAGAACCGGTGGTGTTGACAAATATTCCTTTATCCTCTCAAATGCTTGTTGCATTCTTTGCCCCCAGGTAAATTCGTATTCATCTTTCAGATATGGGGGTAAAAGGAATAATTTTCCTGGACAAGTTGGCAATAAATCTTCTCAAGTAGTAAATCTTTCCAAAGAACTTCTACAAATCGTTGCATGTAGGTGCCTGAACTCCCTTGATCTTCTCTTTCCTTTTGGGGTCAATCTCTATGCCTTTATCATCAATAATGAAGGCCAAAAACTTCCAAGTCAATACACCAAAACCATATTTGAGTGGGTTCATCTTCAATCCATGCCGGCTCATCCTCTCAAAAGTAAGACTCAAATCGGCCAAATAAGATGTATGAGCGGCCGATTTGATCACAATATCATCAATGTATACTTCCATGATGATGCAAATTAAATCATGAAAGATCAAATTCATAGCATGTTGATAGGTAGCACCAGCATTCTTTGGCCCAAATGTCATCACAACCCACCCAAAGAGGCAAACAAATCTAGGACATATGAAGGCCATTTTGGACATGTCCTCTTTGGCCATAAAAATTTGGTTATAACTGGCATTACCATCAGGAAAGCGAATAACCCAGTGTCTCAAAGCATCATTAATAAGCACATCGGCTATAGGCATGGATACTCATCTTTTGGAGTGGCTCTATTCAAATCTCTAAAATCAATATAGACTCTCATCTTCCTAGAATCTTTCTTCTCAACTAGCACAATATTAGAGACCGACTCAGCATATCTGCATGCTTTTATGAACCCCTCTTGTAACAACCGATTAATCTCCTCTTTAGTCCGGTCATCTATTATAGAGTTAAAGCGGTGAGGGTGTTGCTTATAAGGCCTGAACCTAGATTTAATGGGCAGCCAATGCTCAACAAGCTCTCGGCTTAATCCATGCAACTCTATATAATTCCATGCAAAACAATCAACGTATTCTTTGAGAAGCGCGATTAACTCAGCTTTGTTGTCCGCTTTCAAGTTTTGATTTATAAACATCAGCCTAGGTACAGAACCATCCCCAATGTCAACTTGTTCCAAAGGGTCAGCCGACGTGAAACTTGGGCCAACTTAACGAGCTCATTAAAGTCATCAATAGCTTCATAGGCATCGGTCTTAGAAGCCCGATATTGCTCAATGCGACGTTTCAACCATTCAATATTAGAATCCATTAAAAATGATTATGAGATGATATTGAGCTGATTGTTAATCGGCTTCAGAGACATAAGTACAACACCTTACTTAGAAATGCTACTAAACTGTAAATTAGAAAGGTATCTACCAGATAAGCAAGCAATATCATCATGTCCCCCGAGCGAAGGAGCATCGGTCGTAGCAACGTAGGCCGATGAATTTGAATGGACAACCTCAACATCGTCTTCATCTCCCACCCATTGAGTGAGAAACTGATGCAAGCTAGAAGGGACACACCGATTTGCATGAATCCAATCGCGCCCAAGTATTAAAATATAGCTACCTTGCACCTTAGCGACGAAAGGCAGTGGCCAAAGTCTTGCTCCCAATGGTGAGCTCCATGGATGCATCTCCTCTGGCCAGAATAGGATCTCCTCCTCTGACACCACTGATTGTCATGTTGTTTTGGACCAACTCATCATCTGTGCCACCAAGCTTCTTGTAAAGCGAATATGGCATCAAGTTCACAATCGCCCCACTGTCCAACCGGTGGCGAATCCAGGATTTTAGTTTAGGGTATACCGTCTAAAAATTTTCATATCCAATTCGGTAAATCTATTATAGCAATTCAGTAATAATTATAAAATTGACAACCTGATTTGGTATATATGCACTAAGTAACATGATAAGCCTTAAATTCATAGATTATGTTGAAACCATCCACTAAATACAATATAAATAGTTCAAAAGTCATACTAATAAATTAAATATAGGCATAAAAGAGTACCACTGACCTATAATGCTATTTTTCTAGCTAATTTATTCAATGCTTTACAATATAAACAGTTAAAAAGTCATACTGATAGTTAAAAGTCTAGAATACCAGGAATCCAATCCAAAAGAAAGATTCTTCTATTTATTCAATTCATTTCAAATATGGAAGCCAATAAATAGAGCTAGTGTTGTAGTTAAAGCAGCGAATAGAAAACTGAAATAACTAGTTATAGTAAGCATGAATGGGTTAAATTCCATTTTTTTACTACCGTACATATGTTGGTAAAGCACTTAAAATAAAAGAGATGCAATATCCGAGTTTCTTTTCATAACTGCAAAAATATTAACAAAACACATTGCCAAATAATTAAACAATTTGCTATTTGTGATGTTAGCAAATAGATATGAAAAATAAACGACAATTTTCTATAGAAAGATGAAGAGTAGAAGAAATCGAAGAGCAAAGATTAAATTTTACCTCAATGAAATAGCGAATCAAGATGGTAAGCTTACTACTGTGGCCGTGTAGACTACAGATGAGATGAGACATGGATAGTGAGCCTCCGATCCAATCCAGCATCTAGGGCAGAGGGCGGCAATGGCACTATGGCAGGGAACCAGGGCTTCTGTGCGTTAGGGGTCAGCCGTAGGCGGCGTGCATGTCCTCTGTCCTCAGGTCTAGATTATAGATTAATTAATTAGGATCTGGAAACATCGTGTACCTAGTAGACATCTAGACTTGCCTATTGCCGCGTGGGCCACATCACATGGGCCTCCCATCCTCCCGTGATGGCGTGATGCAATCCGACTAGTTTAACTGATGATCTAAGAGGTGAAAATGAGTGCCAACTAGATTAACTTGTTAATAGACCAGAGAAGATGGATGCCGACCAGTTTAACTGGTTAGCAGACCTTAGACTTAGCTAAGTAAGGCTTGCCAAGAGGATATAAGGAGCTCAAACTTAGGTGCCGCTGGTGTTGTCAGATGATTACCATCCATGACTTAGGCATCTGAGAAAAGCAAAGGCAGATGATTATCATCCATGACTTAATCAAAATAAACGCTTAGCACTGAATGAAGCTAGTACACGCACCGCAAGGTGCATTGTACACACTATAGTCCCTGAGTCTGACAGTAGGTGGAGAATGCACCTAGTGTCAGGGTCAAAAAATAGAAGACTCCAAATGCTGAACAGAGCACACATCAAGTCTCGAGCTTAGCTGAGAAACACTAAGAAGGAAAAACAATACACTCACCGCAAGGTGACGTGTACACACTTAGTCCCTGAGCCTAGTAGAAGATGGAGGAAACATCTTATAGTAGGGTTAGGGAAGTAAAGTGAAAATGTATTACCAGATAGGAGAAATTACACATTCTTTGCACTTAACCGTAGTAATAGCCTGTTTAATGAAGAAACCAAAGGCCCATTTAATGGCCCATTATAGTGCCCGCGGAGTATTCGGAGCACCTACGCTGCGCGGCGTGGCTCAATTTCCCAAAAACACTAGAAGGCAAAAGGGTAGACGCAAGACCCCCACTCCTCCACTAGTGCATCGTCTTCCTCGAGCAACTGCTGTCATTTTCATCAACGCCTCTTCATCTTGCAACTGCTCCGCCACAAACAACTCCTCTGTCCTAGATCTAGATCTAATCCATGGCACCATCGAAAAAGCGCTCCCACACGGGGAATGCTTGGAGTGCGCAGTGGGTGAAATCGACCTGCAGCAAAGCTATGCTCAATGGGATGGTGTTTGACGACGTCCTTTGAATAGGTGACGGCTAGATGGCGTCCTGCTGCAGGTGAGCACTTCCTGACCCCCATTCCAGTGAAATCATCATCTTTGAGTCTTTTTTCTTTCGGAGATTTAGGCTTGCTGCACATCCCTTCTTGCACAACCTTCTTCTATACTATGGGATTTCTCTTTGCCTCTTTGTCCCAATAGCATACTCCACATCTACATCTTTATCGATCTCTGTGAAGCCTTCTTTAGCATCGATCCACGCTTCAATCTATTCCATCACTTCTTCTGTGTCAAATCCTTCTCTAGATCTAGGGGCACAAAATTATCGGCGGTGTGTACCTGGTGCTACAGGACGGGATGGCCGACCAGTACAAACCAGTCCCGCTCAATTCATTAGTAAAGGGTTGGAATGCAAGGTGGTTCTACACCAAAAATGTGGAGCAAAGCATTTCGACCGACATCGATAGCATGGTGGTGCCCAATGCCAACTGGACAACGAGGCCATGCGGTGAAGAAATGAATCAAGTGGAGAAGCTCTTAGAGATCCTAGCCTGAACCAAGGTCGATGGGGTCAGCATAACACTAAACTTCATTAGTCGTCGGATCCAGCCATGCAAGGAGAGGGTGCACCCTGCGTATGACTACAAGGATGATGACTTCGTCCAAGAACCACTCAAGAGGCTAGAAAGGAGCAAAATTGTTGTTCGTGCCTCAAAACTCTTCTCGTCTGACACGATGATCAGGAACAAGGGGCAACTGATGGCATACCACCTGGGAAACCGTAGCCAAAGGTAAGTTAATCTGACCTGCTTAGCTAGTGTTATTCCATTTATAATTCATGCATCCGTTCATCAATTGTTTGCCTATGTAGGACCAGGCGGTGTACTTCTTGGAGGCACCGACAACAGACTAGCCGACCAACATGGATGCCTAGGAGCAGCAACGGGGAGCCCCGGAGTTAAATGACGATGATCCCTCTGACTCGAAGGGCATTGATGATGAAGAAGAGGTGGAGGAGGCTGTTCCTATTCAGCACTATCCGACCAGGAGCGATAAGTAGCTGGTCGAAGCGGGGCTGGCCGACAAGAAGAGGAAAAGAGGTGCTATAGCATCCTCCCGCTCACGGGGAGGGGTGTAGTTCAGGCAATCCCTAGCTCACCGGCAATATGTGGTGGTGCCGGATTCTGATGATGATGAAGAGGATAGGGAGACGCTTCAGTAGAGGACGGCACGCGTTGCTCACACTGCTACCCCCATCCCGACCACCAATGCACCCAGCCCGGTGAGGAGCACTGAGATGGAAGGAAGCATCTGTCGGTAGGCTCCAAGCCCTACCAACCGTAGAGATGACGAAGTCCCTTATCTCGGACAAAGCGGTCCAGCTAGGGAGAAAGTGCCATAGGCCCCCCAACCATGGAGGTGACTCATCCGCCTACCATTAGTGTAAGGCCCACGACAACAATAGCAAGACAAGGAAGCTTTGGTAGGTCGCTCAAGTTTAGGCCCACTGTCAGGCGGTCAAACCTATAAGTATGACTTGCACTATCTATTCCAAATTCATTGAAGCTTAAAGTACATAATGAACAACTGTCCTGGCGTAGCGAGGCATCAACCGAGCAGTTACGCCCAACCAGTGTTGAGGAGACATGTCATGAAGCGGCATCGATCACCACTAATGCTGGCGCCGAGGGTGTTGGTAGGGACCGGTCGGTGGAAGCACCCAAGGTGTCGGTAGCGCCGGCCAGCCTCGGTGTTGAAGATACTCGGCCCATGGAGCTGATACATGAGGGTGAGGTGCATGGGCCAACCACTAGCACTAAACTGGTGGCCAGTCCCCAAGCACCTCCATCAGAGATGAGCCTCAGCGCGCTGATCCATTCGCAGTGTGGGGAGAGGCATGCACCCTCGATGGAGGTCCCTAAGGTGATAAAGGAGGTTCACCAGGAACCACCGCACCCCTGGGAAGCCCCTCCTCGAGGCGCAAGGACTTTGCTACGCGAGGAGACGTGGTGGAAGTGGTTGAAGAAGAGGAGGCCAGCAAACAAATGAAGAACCTCCAGGCCACACTTGCATCAGCTAATAGTTAGATACAAGTAAGTCCATCTATATTGTTGCTTATTGTTGTAGATTGAGATCCATAACTATTGTTTCTGTACGAACTGATGAGAAAGTCCAAGCACTATCAGCGCTAATTAGAACAGGTTGCTCTGGTCCTCGAAGAGAACAAAAGGCTAAAAGATTTGGTGGAAGTGCTAGAGAAAGAAAAGTATACCCGGTGCCCATGGTGACAGTGAGAGTTTGCGGTCTCACGTGGCACAGCTAGAGTCGGAGAATTTAACACTGACCGACCAGCTGAGTGCGGCCGAGACCAAGCTTGCTAGCACTACCAATAGCTAGGCACCGTCATAGCTGAACTGGCCGGTGTTGCCGAGCAGAGGAATGGTAAAGACCTTAGGTCTTATAATACTCTGCTTCTCTTTTACTCCGCGTACCATTGTGACCCTTGTTGATGTAGAACTAGAGACACAACTCCTCGTGTTGCGTGAAGTGGCGACGTGGCTAGAGAAGGAAAGGGATGAAGCATGCGAGGCTAAAGGGGAAAACACCACAGAGCTGCAATGTACGTTGTCACAACAGTAGTTCATCTTTCCTGGTAGTGAAGCATGTTTAACAAGTCACATGGATCTTCTGAAGTATACCGCACCAACTCTCAGGCACAATTCCATGACTTTGGGGTGCGGCTGGAAGCTAAGCAAAACCAGCTTGATGTCATAGTCATGGGAATAAAGTCTGTGTTGGACATCATCGACCTAGTGCCAGCCACGCCTAAGAGCTATGGCCTTGGAGATAGACCCCCTCGGCCGAACATGATTGTGGAGAGGTGTGAGGCGGCCTTGACGCGATTCAAGTTGCATGCCCACAACATTGCCTGCTCTACTATAGGGCACGCGCTGGTGGTGGTTGTTGATGTTTGTTAATGTCAATCATAAACCATCAAAATATCCTACATATATACTTAATTCAATCACCAAACATAGGAATAGGGGTTTAAACTAATAAATTACATGAGTTTTGGTGAATCTGTGAATGTAGGAGGATTTATCTAGAAAACAAGCAAGGTGGACCTAATGGTCAAATCAAATCACGTTTATCCATGATGAAACTGACTTAAGAAGACTCTAGAATCATCGTAGAAGACTTACAACCGAAGATCGAGCCAAGATGCTAAAGGGGGCCGGACAGCCCCACCACTAGGCTAGCCGACCTATGGGTCCACCTATCAGGCCCTCCTTTGTATGTCAGTTTCTCACCGCCTTTGAGAGTCCATCTACGCCATTGCTCAAAGTTGGTTCGTATCGAGGGCTCAGATTTGACGTTGCCATGGATTTATGGGTCCATAGGACCCCTGGTTCCCCCTATATAAGGCCCCCCATACCTCCTCCTGGAGGACATCTCTTCAATCTCCAATCTCTAGAGAAATCCATCAGAGATCAATATCAAGACACACTAGGAGGAATAGATCTAGAGCTCTCCTATGTAGTAGATTAGTAACTTGGGAGTTAGAGGCGAGTTGGGCTCATATTCAGGTTTTGGATCCAGTCTTGGAGGCTCGGTAAAGCCATTAGATCTTCACTTATATATATATCTTATAAGACTTTATTATCATTATATTGTTCTTATTTACATGGCTATATTTACTCTGAATGTATATCTTGCTTAGTTAAGGTTATCCTTACTTTTGTGTGTGGATTCATTGAGCACTTTGCCTGCTAGTTTACTGATTGGGCTAAGTAGCCGAGCCTCATGTAACAAGGTGCTTATACGGTGCTCTACCTGTGAGTGCACCTTGCCCTGGGTGTGTGGTAGCAGTGGGTGGTGACAACCCTGTCTATCCTTTCTAGTCCATCCCATGTTGAGCAGGTTCTTGTATTATAGGACTATAGTTGCATCAGTAACGTTATCTTTTGTGGTGCTCTACCGTTTAGCGGCGTCCCAAAGTGCACAAGAGTAGAGTGTCTTAGCTATAGTTAGGTATCTACCTTGATCCTGTAATAAGAATATCATAGGAATCTAGCTGACCCATTGTTCTCCTAAGTTAACTAGTTTACATTATCTTATAGATTTATTTTCTATGTGTCATTCAACATAATTCCTATCATTACCTTTACCCCTACTATGCTGGTATCTTAATAGATACTCCTTGTTATTATTCAACAAATCTTTATTCCATTGTTTTCCTATGATAAAATATAAATAGCGATATCTGGAATACTCCCAGTAAAATGCTACAATGGTATTCTATGCACTTGCGAAAGTCTTATATTTTAGTTTGCACTCATAAATATCAACAAGCATTTTTGGCGCCATTGCCTGGGAAACAATTGGTGTAAATATTGAGATTAGTAACATACAACTAACTTTAGTAGGATTACCCCTGTTCTGTTATATTGTGAAATAGACAGGACAATAGATGCTATTCTGACCTTTCGGCAAGCTCCCACATAAAAAGAAGAAAGAACATTGAAGAACTCAGGGTGCCTGAACATTCAAGATCCATCAACATTAGAACCCTGGCATCTCATTGGTTTGTATATATATATATATATATATATATATATATATATATATATTACTAGATATATGCCCATGTGTTGCACTGGAGCCATGACTTTTTGTCCACGCCTATGAAAATGCACATTATTTGCGGTTTCGACGAACATATTTTGAATTCTTCAAGTCTAATTACATAGAAATTATAAAGTTTGTTTCATAATCTTTATCTTAGATATCGTGTAGATTTATTGGTTTTACTTTTTTAATACTTGTATGATTTATTATATGCATTTTACAAGCTTAAGCTGATTTGTTTTTTAAAGAAAACAATAAAAAGCTAATAAATGATTTTGCATTGAGAACTCTAAACTATTTCTAGATCATCGCTAGTTTTGTGGCATGTGGCGTGGGCCTCAGTCGGCCAAGCCATTTTGTGACAGCTCAATGGGAGAACCATTTGATTTTCCTTCATGCCGATGTTGATGCCGCCCACAGCATGGTGAAGATCGCCAGACTGCTGATTTTCATAATGGGGAGGCGTTCGGGCTCCACACGAAGATGTGGAGCTCTTTGGCGTCACAATTGGGTACGGCTATGGGTTTCGACAACCATGCCAAGGCCGAGTCAGTACTTCAAAAATAATTTGTAGAGACGTCTCTATTTTTTATTAGAAACGATTCTATTTGTATAAATACAATTGCAGACGAGAATACTAGTTAAAATCCATGTGCAGCTAAAGGCCTAAAGTTGTTTTGGGCATTTGGTAAAACATTTTGGTCCGGCGGTTGAAAAGAGTAAATGTCCATGGCACCTTTTTTATTTTTTTCCCTTTTTTCTTTGTTATTTGTCTCCTATCCCTATTGTTTCTCCTCATCTGTTCACCGTACAGTCAAGACTCAAGAGTCAAAACGCAAGCGGCCAACACACCTACAAGCCTCCTCCTATTCTCTCTCCTTATCTCTTCGAGCGAGCACGGAGGAGCACCGTCCGTTTCCGCAGCTTCGCTCTGCCCGACGATAGCGACGCCTGCGCCGCCTCCTCCCTAGCCCCGGCTTCTGTACCTGCGTCACCTCGCTACTGCCTGCACCGGTCTCCGCTCATGCCGTGCCATCACCTCGCTGCCCCCTACTGGTCTCTGCTCTAGCCGCCTCCACCACCTCCTACGCCAACCTCTGGTTGAGCCGCCTCCATTAGTCCTAGTGCCGACCTTTGCTCGCGACGCCTTCTGTCGGTGCAGAAAGTGACCAACAAGTAAATATTTGTAGTTTTGCCATACGTTGTGATCGGAGGTGGCTTAGCACTCAATGACACAGGGTTTATACTGGTTCAGACAACGTGCCCTACGTCCAGTTTGAGTCGGTCGGTGACTTTATTCCTGAGCCCAGGTGCTCGAAGTTTGTAGTGGGGTTACAAATGAGAAGGAGAAAGATGAGGGGTACAGGAGGTCCGGTCGGACTCTGGTTGGAAGGGCCGAGAGCGACAGGAGCTCCGCTATGAGCTAAGTATTCAAGGTGTGCTTGAGGTTCGAATCTAGCGGTTCTGTGGTTGTGAACTAGTGAACTTGGTCGATCTAATGAATATGAAATGACTTGGATTAACCTAGATTAACTGAGTCTTTTGGGAGAGAGCACATCCCCTTTTATAGATAAAGGGAAGGCCTTACAAGTGAGAGGGAGAGAGTACGTATGCTACTAAGCCTTGTTGCCCATGCCGACGGGTATAGAATGATGGTTGGTGGCCATAATACTGTTGAATGTCAGATGCATGTGGGAGGTGATGTTGTCTTCTTCGGGTATGGCACATGTTGGCGCCTGCCACACTATTGATACCTGGAGGGATACAAGGGGTTTTTACCATGTTCGTCTAGTACGGTAAAAGCTGGCGCCCACAACACTGTTGATGCCCAGAGGCATGTGGGGGGGGGCTCACCGTAGGGGAGTTAATAGCACCCACAATACTGTAGGGGAGATTGTCGGCGCCTACAACACTGTTTATGTCAGGGAGGTTGCAGAGTACTATTTCTACAGGTGTACACGGTACGGTCCCTAGTATCGTGGTTTGACTTGTGCGCCCTACCTTGCTTTCTCTGTTCGTTCCCTAGTCCTTTCCGAGCGGGCGTCCCCGGTCGGTTGGTCCCAGTTAGCTCTGATTGCGCCAGTCGGAGAAGAGCAGTGAACAGGGTTTTTGCGTACCCCGGACGGAGACATGGGGTCGGAGTCGGAAGTGGTGCTTTGGTCAGGCCTTTCGGTTGAAGAGGACATCCGGAGGCGGGCTAGAGACCGAAGTGAGCGCTCCGGTCGGAGAGGTGGGCCGGAGTCAGAAAACGAGCGCTGCTCCTCGGCCAGACCTTCCGGTCGGTGATTGGATCGCCCTTCTAGCCTGCTATTTAGATACTTGCATCGGCCCATGAGTTGCGCGCTATCTGCTTGGGCCGAGCCTTTGTTGGGAAGCCGGTCCGCGAGGGACCCCGGGTTTTTGAACCCGATAGGAGCCGCTGAGCCCCCGGGCGATTCGGGCAGAATCGTCTAGGGGATTTTTGTCTTGACGGCGGGTGCACGCGAGCGCACCCCACGGGTGTAGCCCCTGAGCCCCCAGGTGATTCGGGTAGAATCATCTGGGGGGGGTCATGTTGCCAGCGGGGGAGGTTTTTATTTTGTTAGCGGGTGCGCGCGAGTATCTAACTAAATCCCGGGCGATTTGGGCAGAATCATCTGGGGTGTTTTGTTAGCGGGCGTGCGTGCGTGTTTTTTAGTGGAGATGGAGTCATCAATCAAGGCGTTGTTGCGCAGCCAAGGTAGTTTAGTTTTTATGGATTGGGTGAGACGAAGCTCGCGGATCCTAGCATCGGTGCACATTGTGGGATCGGGCGAGGCAGTTAGTCTTAGGGATCGGACGAGACGGAGCTTGCGGGTCCTGGTGTTGGTGCGCGCCGTGGGACCGGGCGAGTTGGAGTCGTGGATCCTGGCCTCAGTGTAGCCCGTGCAGCCGACGCAGTTTAGTTATTTAGTTTAGGGATCGGGTGAGCCGAGGCTCACGGATCCTGATGGGGTGAGTTCGAGGTCGTAGACCCAAGCATTTAGTGTGTAGTCAAAGCGTAGCCGGATGGGGCGAGTTTGGGGTCGTAGACCCAGGCATTTGGTGTGCAGTCGAAGCGTAGCCAGATGGGGCGAGTTCGGGGTTGTAGACCCGGGCGTTTAGTGTGCCTTGAGCCCGGAAGCCTGTTGGGCTTTTGGTAGGGGTCGGTTTGAGTTGTGTGCGTTACCCGATCCTTGGTTTGTCACAACCAGAGGGGCTGAGTTTTGTCCCTTGTCTCGATCGCTCGGGCTCGAGTGACGCGCTCGGTGAGTTCGCTAACGGGTATGATAAAGTGGAATCCGGGTTCGTGGTTCATGATGGGGTCGGCATAGCCCTCTTGTGACATTCCACTGCTCCTTTACCTGTAACTCGGCAGATGCCTAGGTTGTTTCGGAGACCGACCTAGGTGGCCTGACGGCCTCCCCTCGATGGAGATTCTGTGGGCTTAGCAAGAGGTTTAGGATCGAACGAGAAGGTTGAGATGACCCTGTCTGCTTTGGGGCATACAGGGCGAGGGCCGCACGGGGCTCATCTGTGTTTTCTCCCGGCTCTATTTGATGTGGGGCGGCCTTGAGCCCTTCATGTGCCGGCCTTTGAACCCCGGTCAGTCGTTGCTCATGTCGAATGAGGCAACTGCCGCTCCGTGACACAACATGGAGCATTGTGATGCATTTCGCTGCATGTGTGATGCTTAGTTCCTGAGCCCCTAGGCGGTTCAGGGCCCAAATCATCCAGGGGCATGGGCGTATGGAATGAATGCGTGTATGGATGTATGAATTGATATAAAGAAATAGCGGGGGTCGGTAGTGTTACCTTGATGACTCAAGTGACGGGGTTTGAAGAGCTCAAGTCAGAAATGTCCAACCGGGACCCGTGCTCATCGTTCGTGACGGAGTCGGCATGGCCTACATGTGGCGTCCCTTTGCTCCTTACCTGTCCCTCGGTGTGTTTTCCTGAGCCATTCAATCGACTTTTAGGAAGCCCGATGGTCTCTCCTGGCGGAGATCCTATTTTTGGGTTTTTTCCAAGTCCCGCCTGGGAAAGCGGAGGGCTGCCTGCGTGTGGTGACGCTTCAGTTTTGCGTCCGGTCGTGCGATAGTGGTGGGCCATACCTAGGCCACATCTCATCTCACCAGGCGGCGTTCTGTCTGACCAGGTGTCGTTCTATCGGTCAACGTGCGTCCCATCGTTTCCCATCTACATTGAATGGGGGAAGGGAGAGAGTTTTTCGCTCTAATCTTTTGCCCCTCTTCAGCTGTCGCATTTCATCCTTAAATAGGGGGAGGGAGAGGGCTCTCCATCGTAATCCTTTGCCTATTCTCCAACTATTGTCTCTCCTCCTTCTTCCTCCTCACCGAGAGTGCCTGTATGCCATGGTGGTTCCTAAGTGAGAGAGGGGCTGAGCGAGGTGGAGGACTTATAGATCCTTTCATGAATCCAGAGCATGATGTCGAGCTAGAGGCTGCCCGGGGCGGTGCTAGCCATCTTTTCCTGAGAAGGGGCGACTTCCACCGAAGGGGGTGGTGTGCTGGATTCATCTACGAGGCCTTCTAAGGGATGGAGCCGTGTGTGGACTTTCTCTGGTGGATCTTCACCGGGCGAGCCTTGTAGCAGGGGAAGTTGCTCAGGATCGTGCCGGTGGAGGGTTCCACGCTTGTAGCCATTGCGTTTGCTGAAGTTAAGGGGACGAAATTGGGCGGGTCCCTTGAGGTACCCGTTTCACTCGCCGAAGTCGAGGGAACGGAACCGGGTGGGTCCCTTGAGGTACCCGTTGCGCTCGCTGAAGTCGAGGGAACAGAACCAGGTGGGCCCCTATAGCGGTGGCTACATCAGGCGACGTGTGCCGTGGTCTCTCCTTTGGTGTCCAGGCAATGTCGTCTAGCGGCCGCAGAGTATTTGGAGTATTAGTAAAAAATGTAATAGTTGAGTTCGTGGGTGAGTCCCCGTGTGAACAGTTTTTTGTATCAATGAATACATCAGTACTATTTTTGTGATAGAATCACTATCCGTTCCTTGTTTTTATCCTAGCATAGGTTTTGTTTTCGTCCTTTCTTTTTTGCACCTGCCCATTAGTTCTGTAGGCTGTAGCTTTTTTAAGAACCTGGGCATGGCCCGTGGGGCTCGGCTGCTCATAACCATAGGTCATGGTGGGGTGCGTTCGGTTAGGAGTAAGAACAAAGTTACGTAGGGCAATCAAAGGAAAAGGAATGCGCTTCCGTTCGGGGACGAAGTTCTTTACCATGTGATAGTAAAAATGAGAGTAAAAAAGTGAGATAGTATTTAGTATTGTACCCTCATGGAGCCCCTGAGCGACCCGTGCTGAAATTGTTCGGGCTGGGGTGGTTTACAGGGGCAAGTGTTGACTAAAAAGCGGTAAGACCAAATTTAGGGGAAAAATGACGTAGCTGTTTAATGTTCCAAGTGTTGGTGAGAACATTGCCGTTGTTGTCCTCCAGTCGGTAGGTGCCCAGTCGGATTACTTCGGTCACCGTATAGGGCCCTTCCCATGGTGGAGAGAGTTTTTGTTTTTCCTTCGTTGATTGGGTCCTCTAGAGTATGAGATCGCCAACTTCGAGTATCCTCCACCTGATCTTCCTTTCGTGGTACCTGCGCAAGGTTTGTTGGTAGCAAGCGGAATGGATGACGGTCGTCTCATGGGCCTTTTCAAGCAGGTCGACTGCGTCTTGCTGAGCCTCTGTGGCTTGATCGCGGTCGAAAGCCTTCACTCTTGGGGCGCCATGGTTGAGGTCAGAGGGCAGCACTGCCTCAGCTCCGTAGGCCAGGAAGAAGGGTGTGTACCCTATGGATCGGTTTGGGGTCGTTCTCAGGCTTTAGAGGATCACTAGGACCTCTACAACCCATCGCCCAACATACTTGTTGAGTCGGTCGAAGATGCGTGACTTAAGTCCTTGGAGGACCATGCCATTGGCACGCTTGACCTGACCGTTAGTTCGTGGATGTCCGACCGAGGCCCAGTCGATCCTGATGCCATATTCATCATTGAAGTCAAGGAACTTCTTTTCGGTGAAGTTAGCCCCATGGTCGGTGATGATATAGTTACGAACGCCAAACCAGTAGATGATGTCGAGGAAGAATTTGACTGCCTCTTCCAAGCGGATGTTGGTGATGGGCTTGGCCTCTATCCACTTGGTGAACTTCTCGACTGCTACGAGTAGGTGAGTGAAGCCGCCTGGGCCCTTTTTGAGGGGCCCACCATGTCGAGGCCTCATACCATGAATGGCCAGGTGATGGGGATGGTTTAGAGCTTCTATGCCAGCAAATGGGTTTGCCGAGCGTAGAACTAGCATCCTTCATACCTGTGGACGACCTCCTCTGCATCTCGTAGCATGGTGGGCCAGTAAAAACCTTGACAAAAGGCTTTTTCGACCAGCGACCTTGGGGCCATGTGATGTCCGCAGATCCTAGCATGGACCTCGAGGAGGAGCTGCTTCCCCTGGTTGGTGGGGATGCACTTCATGAGTACCCCCAATGGACTCTGTTTGTAGAGCTCGTCACCGAGCGCGATGAAGGTCTTGGCGCGTCGAGTGATCCATCAGGCTTCAATCCTTTTGGGCGGGAGAACCTCCTCGAGGAGGTAGGTGAGTAGCAGCGCTCGCCAGTCAGTTTGATCAAGTGCCAACATGGCGACGTTGGTGGGTAACGTCATCATAGAGGTACTAGGATCGGAGCCCCCGAGCGCTGGCTTGGCGTTGGGGTCGGAGCCCTCGGGCACTGGCTTGGAGTCGGGGTGTGTCTAGACTGGACCTTCAAGGATGCAAGCAGATGGCTCGTGGATGTCATTGATGAAGACCCCGCTTGGGGATGGATCTCACCTGGCGACCAATTTCACAAGAAAATCAGCGGTGGCGTTGTCCCTTCGAGGGATGTGATGCAGCTCGATCCCCTAGAATTTGTCCTCGAGCTTGCGCACCTCTTGGCAGTATGCTACCATGAGGGGGCTTTTGTAGGACTCCTTCATGACCTGATCAATGACTAGCTCTGAGTCGGCATGAACGTAGAGTCGCATAGCACCAAGCTCGATGGTGATAAGTAGTCCGTTGATGAGGGCCTCGTACTCCGTGGCATTGTTTGAGGCTAAAAAGTGGAGGCGAATGGCGTAGCGGAGCCTACTCCCGTCTGGGGAGATCAGAACCACTCCAGCCCCTGAGCCAGGCGCCATTATGGACCCATTGAAGTACATTGTCCAGTACTCGTGGGTGACGTCCGGGGTCGGTAGCTGTACCTCTATCCATTTGGCGACAAAATCCACGAGAGCCTAAGATTTAATGGCGATATGGGGATGTACCTTATGTCGTGACCCATGAGTTCGAGTGCCCACTTAGAGATCCATCCCACGGCATCGTGGTTGCGGATGATGTCCTCGAGCGGCTCTGAAGTGACGACCATGACTTCATGGTCGGTGAAGTAGTGTAGGAGCTTTCGGGTTGCCATCAGCACGGCATATAGGAGTTTCTACACCTGGGGGTACTGAACCTTGGGATCGGTGAGTACTTCCCCGATGAAGTATAGGGGCCGCTGGACCTTAAGTTGGTGTCTCGGCTCCTCCCTTTCGATGACCAGCATGGTGGTTACCACATGGTTGCTGGCCGCGATGTAAAGGACAAGGGGTTCTCCCTGTTCGGGAGTGACAAGGATCGGGGCTGACGTTAGGGATGCTTTGAGGCTCTCTAGGGCCTGCTGAGCTTCCTTAGTCCAGACGAAAGTGTCCACCTTTTTGAGGAGCTTGTAGAGTGGCATCCCCCATTCACTGAGCCAGGAGATGAATCGACTTAGAGCAGCCAGACAGCCGGTGAGCCTTTACACACCCTTGACGTTGGGTATAGGACCCATGTTGGAGATGGCCATGATTTTTTTGGGGTTGGCCTCGATGCCATGCTCGGACACAATGTATCCTAGCAGCATCCCCTTCGAAACCCCGAGAACACATTTTTTGGGATTCAGCCTGATGTTGAATCTTTGGAGGTTCACGAACGTTGCGGCCAAGTTTGTGATTAGGTCGCAAGCTTGAGTTGTTTTGACCACTATGTCATCAACATAGACGGTGATCGTTGGTCTTGGCCGCTCGGCTTAATCAGGCTAATCGAGCGGGTCAATTTGGTCAGCGAAGCATTGCTGCATGCACCTTTGGTAGGTGGCGCTAGCGTTCTTCAAGCCGAATGGCATGGTTACGTAGTAGTACAAAGCATATGGGGTGATGAAAATGGTTGCGAGCTGATCAGACTCTTTCATCGCGATCTAGTGATAGCTCGAGTTGGCATCCAGAAAGGAGAGGATCTCGCAACCCAAGGTGGAGTCGACTATCTAGTCTATGCGTGGCAAAGGAAAGTGATCCTTTGGACACGCTTTGTTGAGGCCAGTATAATGAACGCACATTCTCCACTTCCCGGTCTTCTTTTTAACAAGAATAGGATTGGCAAGCCAGTCGGAGTGGAAAACCTCTCTGATGAATCCGGCTATTAGGAGTTTGGTGATCTCTTGGGTTATGGCCTTGCGCCTCTCATCGTCGAAGCGACACAGGCGCTGCTTGGTGGGCTTCAAGCCTAGGATGAGGTATAGTGCGTGCTCGGCGACCTCCTACGGTATGCCTGGCATGTTAGAAGGCTGCCATGCGAATATATCACGATTGGCGCATAGGAAGTCGACGAGCTCGCATTCCTATTTGGCCGGGAGCTGGGTCCCAATACGCACTGTCTTGGTTGGGTCGGTGGGGTCGATTCCCACCGCCTTGGTTTATTCCTCGAGCGGGCGGAAGGCCATCGAGGAGGTTGGTTCATTACAGTCTAGGACTAGCAGGGTCGATGACTCCCCGAGCCGCGGGAGCTCGGACGAGTTGATGACTATAGTGGCGAGTTCAAAATGCTCGCGGTCGCATGTGAAGGCGTGCGAGAAGGCGCTGCTCACGGTGATGACGTCATTCGGTCCTGGCATCTTCAGCTTGAGGTCGGTGTAGTTGGGGATCACCATGAATTTGGCATAGCATGGCCGCCCCAAGATGGCATGGTAGGACCCTGGGAAGTCCACCACTTCGAAGGTGAGGACCTCCGAGCGGAAGTTGGCTCGGTTGCCAAACATGACGGGCAGATCGATCTGTCCGAGTGGGTATGCCTGTGCTCCCGGGATCACCCCATGGAAGGGAGAACCCACAAGGTAGAGTTCTGACCGGGGGATACGCATGGCATCGAGGGTGTCGACATAGAGGATGTTGAGGCCGCTGCCTCCGTCCATCAGCACCTTGGTGAGGCACTTCTTGCAGATGATGGGGTCGACAACGAGCGGGTAGCATCCCGGTCTCATGACGTGGGAGGGATGGTCCCTCTGATCGAAGGTGATCGGAGATTTTGACCAACTGAGGAAGGAGGGGATAGCCATCTCGGCGGCGCATGCCTCCCTATAGCGTGCCTTGTGTTGGTGCTTGGACCAGATGGCATCGGATCCACCAAAGATCATGATGCATTCCTCAGCGTCGGGGAAACCGTCTTTGTCCTTGCCCGCCGCGCCTCCTTTCTTGGCTGCCGCCTCTTTGCCGTCCCCTTCTTTTGGCCTGCCGGCCTATCGTAGGAAACGTTTGAGGAGCTCATAGTCCTTGTAGAGGTGTTTGACAGGGTAGGCTTGGATGGTGCATGGACTGTCCATGAGCTTGTTGAAGTGGTCAGGTAGTCCCTATTAGGACTGCTTGGCCGTGCGATTAGCCGCGGCGACCAATGTGGTGTTGTCCGATCGGTGCCGATCCAATTTGTTATTTTTGCCCCTTTGTGTGGAGGGGCCCTCGTCTTGGTCTGTGCGTTTGACCTTGCCTTTGTCCCAGCCCCTGTTGAAGACCGCTCCAACCGCCTCCTCACTGGAGGTGTGGTTAGTGGCGATGTCGAGTAGGTCGCGGGTGGTACGGGGCTTCAGGCATCCAAGCTTGTGGATCAGGGACTCGCAGGTCGTCCCAGAGAGGAATGCGCTGATGATGTCCGCGTCGATGACATCAGGGAGGGAGTTGCATCGTTGGGGGAACCTATGATGTAATCCCGTAGGGACTCACTAGGCTCCTGCTGGCAACTCTTGAGGTCCCAGGAGTTTCTAGGGCGGACATACGTCCCCTGGAAATTTCCAACAAAGACCCTCTTGAGGTCCGCCCAGTCGCGGATGCTGTCGTGCGGGAGGAATTCAAGCCATGCCCGAACATGTTCCCCCACGCAGATGGGGAGATACTAAATGATGAAATAGTCATCATCCACCCCTCTGGCATGGTAGGCGAGCCAGAAATATTTGAGCCAAATACCAGGGTTTGTCTCCCCGGTGTACTTGGTGATGTTGGTGGGTGGTCGGAAGCGCTGTGGGAACGGTGCTCTCCGGATACGCCGGTCAAAGGCCCGTGGTCCTGGGCCCTCAGGGTTGGGACTCTGGTCGTCCGGTCAGCGACCGTGCCTAGGGCGCATTTCACCGCTCCCCTCAATGGTTCGGCTGGGATTCGTGTCGCCTGCTCTCGCTGCCGCCCGGTGGA
Source organism: Miscanthus lutarioriparius (assembly GCA_904845875.1). Classification (NCBI taxonomy): domain Eukaryota; kingdom Viridiplantae; phylum Streptophyta; class Magnoliopsida; order Poales; family Poaceae; genus Miscanthus; species Miscanthus lutarioriparius. The sequence continues at coordinate 30,483,378 of CAJGYO010000015.1, forward strand.
CATCATCATCATGCCAGGCCCGATGCCGATTGCTAACGACGTTGCAAGTGTCCTGGTGTGGACTAGGCCGCTTGTGTACCGGCGGTCGATGCGGAGCAGGCACCAGATCAGACCGAGGTGTGGCTGCTGCCTCCTGAGCCGCACCTGGCGGCTATAGAGGCGAGCGGATGGAGTGATCCATCTAGCGCGACCTCGCTCCCTGGTGGGGAGAGAGGGCACTTGTCGGAGTCACGATGCGGAGCTTTCTTCCTGTTGAACGGCGGCGGCTTCTACTAGAAACTGGAGGTTCCGGTAGACTGCCCGCTCCTGGGGGTCAACGGGCTCAGGAACACCGCGTAGAATCATTGCTGCAGCAGTGATGTTCTGGCTAGCCCGAGCAAACTTTGGGAGATCGTTCCCCTTGTTCATGCTGTCGTGTAAGACCTGGCGGGCGTGACCCCAGGCGCCGCCTACCGGGTTATGTGCATGGGGCGCAACGTGCTGCACCGAGATTGCCGGCGCAGGCGACAGCTGGTTCTACCATCATTGTCGTAGTTCCTCGGCGTGCCCTTGCGCAAATGCGAGGGCCCCCGCACGCGGGTCCAGAGGGGTGTGAGTTTGTGCAGACTCTGCAACGACCGACAGCTGTCCCGGAGCATCCACCATAGCGCACTCTCAGAACAAATGGTGGCTAGGTGCCACGTCACTGACGCTAGAGCCGTCGCTCTCACCCTCGTCATTTGGGAGTTCGTGGAAAGTGGTAGGAGCATAGCTCGCCATTCCCACAAATTCGAATGTGAGGGGGGATGGCGGCAGCGTCCCTCGGAGCCCCCGAGCGCACGCGTCCACGGGGGATGCGAGGCCATAGGGGAACTGATCATACGGTGTCTGTGATGCGGTAAATACGGTCCCTCCAGATAATGGGCGGGAGATAGTAAATAGAGAGTAAATTACAGTATGCATATTACTCACAGCGGGGATTGAGCAGAGAGTTTGCTCAGAATGAAGCGCAGATGCCTCATCATTGAAGTCGTCGTGCATCCCGGAGACGATGGAGGGCGACCCTCCAATGGGTGCCAGAACGAGAGTCTCCTCGCGGAGGTGTAGTACACCCAGCCGGTTGGCAACGAAGTCCAGGCTACCAAAGAGGAAGGCCTGGATGGCTCGAAGATGGGTGGAACCCGCATCCCAACCAGTGGGAGTGCAGGAAACTCTAGTGAGCTGAAGCGAGTCGTGTCGCCTGAGCCCGCCATGGCGAAGGTGGTGGAAAAGTGGGCCATCCGATGACCAAAAAGTGTTGAACGTACAGTGTCTTCCCCACGGACGGCGCCAACTGTCGGTGCAAAAAGTGACCAACAAGTAAATATTTGTAGTTTTGCCATATGTTGTGATCAGAGGTGGCCTAGCACTCAATGACACAGGGTTTACACTGGTTCAGGCAACATGTCCTATGTCCAGTTTGAGTCGGTCGGTGACTTTATTCCTGAGCCTAGGTGCTCGAAGTTTGCAGTGGGGTTACAAACGAGAAGGAGAAAGATGGGGATTACAGGAGGTCCAGTCGGACTCAGGTTGGAAGGGCCAAGAGTGATAGGAGCTCCGCTATGAGCTAAGTGTTCAAGTGTGTGCTTGAGGTTTGAACCTGGCGGTTCCGTGGTTGTGAACTAGTGAACTTGGTCGATCTAATGAATATGGAATGACTTGGATCAACCTGGATTAACTGAGTCTTTTGGGAGAGAGCGCATCATCTTTTATAGATGAAGGGGATGGCCTTACAAGTGAGATGGAGAGAGTATGTATGCTATTGAGCCCTGTTGCCCACGCCGGCGGGTATAGGATGATGGTAGGCGCCCACAATACTATTGAATGTCAGATGCACGTGGGAGGTGGTGTTGTCTTCTTCGGGTATGGCAGACGTCGCGCCTGCCCCACTATTGATACTTGGAGGCATGCAAGGGGTTTTACCATGTTCGTCCAGTACGGTAAAAGCCGGCACCCACAACACTGTTGATGCCCAAAGGCATGTGGGAGGGGCCTCACCATAGGGGAGTTAATAGTGCCCACAATACTGTAGGGGAAAATGTCGGTGCCTACAACACTGTTTGTGTTAGGGAGGTTGCAGAGTACTATTTCTACTGGTGTATAGGGTACGGTCCCTGGTATCATGGTTTGACTTGTGCACCCTACCTTGCTTTCTCCGTTCGTTCCCTGATCCTTTCCGAACAGGCGTCCCGTTTGGTTGGTCCCAGTCGGCTCTGGTTGGGCCAGTCGGAGAAGAGCAGTGAGCAGTGTTTTTGCGTACCCCGGTCGGAGACGTGGGGTCGGAGTCAGAAGTGGTGCTTTGGCCAGGCCTTTCGGTCGGAGAGGTCGTCCGGAGGAGGGCTAGAGACCAAAGTGAGCGCTCCGGTCGGAGAGGCTGTCTGGAGGCAGGTTGGAGACCGAAGTGAGTGCTCGGTCGTAGAGGTGGGCCAGTGTCGAAAAACAGGCGCTGCTCCTCCTCGACCAGACCTTCGGTCGGTGATTGGTTCACCCTTCTGGCCTGTTGTTTAGATACTTGGGCTGACCCATGAGTTGCGTGTTGTTTGCTTGGGCTAAGCCTTTGTTGGGAAGCCGGTCCGTGAGGGACCCTAGGTTTATGAACCCGACACCTCCATTGCGGTGGCGGCGTGGTGGCGCACGTGGATTCGGGAGTGATCGATGAGGTTGCTTCCGATTTGTATTTTTTTCTTTTTTCGACGTGATCTTTTTCATCGTTTATTTATATGTTTCTATATGGCATGATTGTTTGCCATAAAGGATTGCTGATGTGAGTTTTTTTGGAAACAAAGTTTGTTTTGGAAGGAACCAAAGTTTGTTTTGGAAACGGTCGGGTTAACACGTGGGTTTGCGAGTGGGATCGGGCGGGGTTAACGTTGGGACGTAGATGATTGTCCTGTTCACTTGGCTGATATGCCATGGCTGAAAGTACTATTGGCTGATTTGTTGTGAGAGAAAAATACTGTTCGTTGGCTAAAAAAGTATGGGTTATAAGCCAAGCAAACAGCGTAGATAAGCTAAGTAATTTTTAGGTGTAGAAGATTCTAACCATGTGTAGATTGGAGAAAAAGGTTGATGCCACAAGAATTCAAATCACATCTCAAGTGACGAATACAGACACTGCACTACTCACAAATTCCATCATGTGAGTCATGGTAAGTATGATCAAGAAAGGTGAGATAGTCATGCTCATGGACTTTAAACTTGATGAGTAGTTACCTTTTAACTTTTTGTATTCCATTGCATGTTTACTTTGAATAATCCATGCATCCATCCCATTTAAATTAAATTTTCTCATACTAAATCCACAACATGTTTGTTACCTAAATATATCCATATCGTTTGCATTTAAAAAGAAAAAAAATATGAGCACATGAAGGCTCGTGCTTAGTAAAAATAATCTCACCATGATCATGCTCTTTCATCTCTATTTGAATAAATATCTATAATGCTTTTATGCTACCTTTGTGTTACTATAGTATGCTTAAGATTTGGAGTGTGTTCATGCATCTTTTAAGTTAAGCATGGTGCTTAGTTTAGGAGTGTTGATCTTACTACCAAAGGCTTTTTAAATTAAGCATGGTGCTCAGGTTAAAATGCTCTCCTAAATTAAAGTAGAGATGGTGTCTAGTTTGATTTTTGAACCAAGAATATGTTGTAGTAGATACTGGTTATTTTGTAAGACTAACCCCTGCAAAAAACTGTAAAAATCAATCTGGGTAAGTCAATGTGATGAATTCACATCAAAGATGAATCAAGGCATGTGATGAACTCCAATAACTCTACGCAAAGAAGACCCAACTCATTCTTCATGGAAGGAAGAACTGTTAGTATCAAGGTTTATTCAGTTATGTTTTGTTGCAAGTTATCTTTGGCTTGAACCATGCTAGAATGCAACAATTTATTATAGAACATGATAAACAAAATCTATGCTAAGCTAATCCTAAAAACTATCTTTTCAATTAGCATAGAGGAAAATCACAAAAATTATGGACAACAACCCGTATTTTAAATTCATTATATTCCCTTGGTTATGTGTCTATTAACATTATGTAGGAAAAAAATGAATATAAGCTATGTCTGTTCATGGTCTGGTATGAACCTGCAAATCTAGAAATCATCACTACAGATGTGGAAGTGGACAAAACAAATAGACAGGCTATGAGCAACATCAAAGACAACATAGCATTGAGCCTCCCCAAGACTCAAGCTAGGATGTTGATGAAAAGCAGGATGCAACCCACCTCGTATTACCCAGAATACGCCTGCTTCCATCATCTTCGAAGACACCGATTCACATGTCGACAGCAAGAACTAGGACAATGAGATATCACTACATCATGCAGTGCAATCTTGTGTCCACAAAAAATCAGTGGTGGTTTGCCGATGGTGTCTCGTGGAATCATGAACAACCATGGGCACACAAAGACACCTCTAAGTCATTGAAGATGAAGCTTCCATGCGAGTACCAATGAGGTTCTTTCTTTGATGATCAAGACGGCTGGCATACCACTAACAAACAAAGAAGAACAACTCTCTCCATGTTGTTAGAGGACAAAGACAATCAAGGGGGAACTTAAATTCGTAGCCTCAAAGAACACCAACTTGTCAACCAAGAATCAACAAAAATCAAGAAGGATTGACGAGAGAAGAACAAGCAATTGTCCGAATGGTACAAAGAAAAGAAAAGATCCTGCTTAACAGACTACAAGCCCTCACTGATAGGTAAACCGGATAAGCCTCCTTTAGGTATGTTTTGTCACTACTCAGTTCAATAAATAAAGGAAAACATAAGGTATATCCAACCAAGCATTAGAGTGTGGGGATGGAGTTCGTAGGAGAATTCTATCATCCAAACTTGATTTTGCAAAATTCAAGTGTGGGGATGGAGTTCTTCAAAACATCTCATGCCATGTTGCTAGTTTGTCTTGGTCATCTTTACCTTTATGATGTGCTCAACTTGCTAAATCACTAACACATAAAAATTTAAATAATCATGCTCCTTTGGTTCACCATACATATTCTTGTTTCTACTTGAATGAATCTCTTTAGTCTTTCATCTTCCTTCTTCTGTTATAAGTATGCTTTGGAATACTATTCAAACATAATCATTGAATCAAAGCATACTTGTATAGAATTCGGTTGTATATATGGACTAACCCTTGTAAGAAAATATTTGAATTTTTATTGCGAATGTTAAGAGACCATTTGTAGAAACAAATCAAGGCTTGAGTATTCTTTAAAACAATTTTGCACATCTTTGCCTTAACCTTGTTGAAAATTTGAAGTAGTGCTGAACAATAAAGGCACATTATTTAAAACATGGGATAAAGATTCTATGCTAATTAAAATGTTAAAACCAACTTTGTTATAACATAGAGGATGACCTTTAACTCTGTGACAACATTATCCTTGCTTTGAATCATTTGTATATTTCTTCGGGTATGTGTTGTTCACTAATCTTTTATAGGAAGGAATTAATAAGTGGAGCAAAAGGTCCAAACACAATGCCAAGATCCACAAAAGATAGGGAAAAAGGATTGCATGATAAAAGAATGAGAAAGGAATACAATATAGGAGACAAGATGGTCATGAATAGCTAAAGCAAGAAAAGCTTCATGCAGGAAAAAAGACCACCACAAGTGCTCTACGTACCCTTCATCATGTGCTGTCATCGCACTCCAATGATGTAGGTAACATCTTAAGGTAAGTGGTCATTATTTAAAAAGAAAAATCTTCCCTTTTGTAACACCTCGGGTGTTTAAATACTAAAACTGCCATGTCATCATATGCATTGCAAGGCATTTGGTCATATTACAAACTTTGATATGCATTCACTAAAACAAGTTTACATTTATGTTATGAGTGTTGCCTTGTATGGTTTGAATTGAGTTCAAACTTTGGTTTGGATTTGAAGTTTCGAAAACCCTGATTTCTAGCGATTAGTTTTGACCCGAAAAACCTATTTCAAAAATGAGTACATTTTGGGGTTGAGCCTTAAAGCAAAAATGTAGAGTTTGTTGAGTTGTACAAAGTTTGTTTTTGGAGTTTCAAAGTTGTTTAGAAAAATTTGAAGTAATTTGAAAAGGCGAAATGTACTTAAAGTGTCCCATTTTGAATTCAAATTTGCATTTCAAAATGTAGACCGAATTTGGGTATGGTTATAAGAGCAAAGTTGTAGAACTTTGGATTTTGAACAACTTTTGTTTTTGGAGATTTTTGAGTTGTTATGTAAATTTGGAGTAATTTGTGAAATTTGGCGAATGGCAATTCTGTAAAATTCTGTGAACAGTGTTCGCCGCTTAAGCTACACCGCCAACGTTCCTTCTTCGGCGTTCCAGGCATGCCTGTGGCCACCCTTGGCTTCGCGCTGGCGCAGAGATGGCCACAACGTGTCTTCCTCTTGCTTCCTTGGCCGCCCTATAAAGCTCAGACGTCGTCGCTGTTCTTCCTTCCTCTTCCTCTGTTTTCCCGACGCCACCGCCAATACTCCGATGAGCCCGCATCGTCGCCGTAGTGCTCCACCGTCGCAGCCAAGCTAGTTCTAGCTCTGTCTCCTTCTTACGCATCCATCCAGCCAGCTTGGGAACCCGCTGTGCGAACCTTTCTTCCTCACGGCCAGCAGAGTCACCGGTGATCCCGTTTCACCATGGCCAGCGCTCTCTGGTGAGTCTTGGCTCTTGCTCAGTGTACCAATAGCTTCGTATTGATGCCATGGTGCTTAATACCTCATTGCTTGGTCAATTTGTCCATCACAGCTCCAGTTCACCGCCGTCGTCGTTGTTTTCACCGCCGTGACCACTGTGAATGCCGCCCCGCTTCACCGTTGCTGCTCCGGCCTTAATTCCTACTCGAGCGTGTTCATGGTGAGATGCTAAACCTTTCTGGACCCTTTGTTTAACTGCTACTGAGCTCCTGTCACCGGCGTAGCATAGCCGTGCCACCGCATCCGCCATGGCCGGCGTCAGGCTTGTTTTGTGTCGTAATTAATCTCCGTAGTGCCACAAATCGATGCGCCTAGTCATGGTGAACGTGTTGGTGTCTTCGCCATCGCTGTTGGTCTCACCGTCGACGAGGAAGCGTTGGTCAGCGCCGTCATCGCCGTAGTCAAACGCCGAAGGTTGAAGATGACAGGTGGGGACGGGTTGTCAGTGACTGTGTAGTTCAAAATGGAATTTTTCTATTTTCAGAAATGAATGAATAGTGTCTGTTTTTGTTATTTTTGTGTAGATTTATTTACAGCTCCAAAAATTATGAAAAGTTCTGTGTGACTTCTCTGTGATGTATATTATTTAGGAAAAATATGAAATATTGTTTTTCAGTACTTTTTGGATGTGATAAAAATTGCTCAATTAATTAATAAATGAGTTTCCATGACTTTTCTAGGCTTATTTATTTACCCAAAAATTATGAAAATTGTTTTGCCACTTAGTTATCATGTGATGAACATTTACAAAAATTTTGAGGTCAATTGGAACAAGTTGATTTATTTCATAATTCTTAATTAAATAATTAATTCATAAAAGCAAATAGTAACCTTTAATGATTTAGGTTTTGATTGAATTTTTGATTGAGTGATGTCCTTGGGTCATTAGTTGGTAATGATCTTTGGCGATTGATCTTAGTATTACGGAAAGGTTTAGTTAGTTTGACTTGTAACTGTACCGCGAAGGAAAGTTGTGTTCAAGTTATTACTTTTGCATCCATCGTCAAGCATCGTGTCTCATATCTCGCATCATGTTAAACATGGCATTGTACTACGTGTAGTGAACGAAGGTGAGCACGTGGTAGTTAATCAAGTAGTTGAGGAGGTTGATCCGTCTGTGGAGGTTGGATTTGATATCAGTGGAACTACTCCGGAACCAGACTTTTCCGTCAACGAAGGCAAGCCTCGGATGCATTTAAACCTACCTTGTGTTTAAAAATTGATTTCGCTTTTGCTTTTCTTTACTGCATTAAGTGATTAAGAGTTAAGTGAAAACCTAATTGATGCATTACCAATCTTGTTTTTCCATATCTACCTTGTTACCAGTTTTAATTCGTATATGCCTAGTTATGCTTAGCTATGCTTAGAACGATAAAACTAGGGTGATTACCTGTCACCTGCAAGTTTTAAATGGAACTTTGGTTACACAAGACATGGAGGTCTTTTGAGCGGGTTCTTTCTGCCTATGTCGATTAAGGTCCGTCCATTGTTGAACTGCGTGAGATGAGATTTTGTAGTACTAACCACATACTCCGGTAAGCCTTAACTTGGCGATTCTATTACGAGAATGGCTACTCGCGCACTGGGAGTGGAGAGATGGTGGGAATAGCGTGTACCCACGTGGCAATGGGTTGGATTGGTGGAGTACTATATTCTCGAGTGGCGCGGACCCATTTTTGTTTTAGAGGGCCTAAGGGTAGGTTGGTATATGGAGGTCGGGGACTTGCATATGTCGTGTGGTCTGGAATTCCTAGCTGGGTTATAATCGGTTTGAATCGTCGTTGCTCCTCGGTTATGGAGACTCAACTCTGTTCATCATCGTAGTTCAAATAACTGGAACTTGAGGATGGTTTGAGAAAGTGTTGGATACGAAGTTTCATGATCTCAATGTAGATCGTGTCAGCTTTGTATATGATCTTAAGAAGTTTTAAATGTTGATATAAAGAATTTTGTTAAAAAGCTTTTATGCAAAAGAACTTTGATTATTGCTAAATCCATACCTTGAATCCCCTGAGTCTGCATTCCTGTGTTCTATTAATTCTTATTTTGGTTAAGTCTTGTTGAGTACTTTTGTACTCAGGGTTCGTTGACCCTTGTTGCAGGTGAGGCTCATGAGCAGATCTGTTTTGGATCGTGCTGCATGACTGTTGTTCAGTGCGATGACGATAAGTACATGTGTGGCCCTTGGGCAGGGTAGCTTATTTGTGTATTCTGTAATATGTTATAATGCCACTCCACTACTTTGGTTTGTATTATTTATCGAAATTAGTTGTATGGTTTTAAACAAATGGTTTATAAACTATGTTATTGTAAGACTTCCGCTGATTTACTCTGGTGTAGATATTTGAATAAATGTTATAATACTGCAATGACTCTGTAATGTGATCCTACTCAGAAATCGTGGATGATTCGGGGTTCTCCGAGGACACCCGACAGTCTTCTTAAGTTACCGAGAACATATGCATAGTTGTCAAAAGTCGTCGGATAGTGACAGGTGCATGTGGGCCTTATAATTTAGGAGGTTCTTCCATAGAATGGTATCAGAGCGATTGTTACAAAGTTTTTGTTGTATTGGTTTACAAAAACTTCAAAATGATTTGGGATGACTAAACTTAACTTGTTAATTTGGTCCAAATTGCTTCTGACTTATCTAATTTCTTTCTCACCATTCCTTATTTGATTAAAAAGCTTTTGTGTGGTGGAGTAGTAATCTTACTATGCCCTATATAAATACAAATGTTGTTTATGTTCGTTATAAGCTTTGCTATTTTTGTTCGTAAGAACGATTCATGCATCATGATTAATTCACTCGTTACTTCCTTCACCTTTGAGTCTGGGTGGGTAGTGTGTATGGGTTGAGTTGTGTAGTCCACCCTTGCTGCTCTTGAGACTGTTGTCAGATTGTCTTACAGGGATTAATCTTCCTTCCTATAGTATGGCTCGTACAAAGAAGACACCCTGTAAGTCCACTGGACCCAAAGGAGTTCCTCGTCACCAACCTGTCCCTAGGAATGATGGTGCTAGCAGTATTAGTTCTAGGCCTGATCCCCAGGCAGAGATATAGAGGATTTCTACAGAGTTAGCACATGCTACTAGAGATACGGCCTTGGATGCCATCCAGGTTGGAGAACTACAGGGTCAATTGAGACGTCTCACCACCGCTCATAGGAATTGTGAACGTATGTTAGTTCGTATAGTGGAAGGAAGGAATGAAGGTTAGCATAGAGAAAATGTAGCTAGAGCTAGAACTCATGAGCTAGAATTCTATGTAGAAGATTTAGAAGAACATAATACTTATCTGCATGAGGAAGTTCATAGGCTAAGCAATCTCCTGGATCCAAATCATGAACCCAAGCTAATGCAATGGACCTCGGTGTCATCCTTGCCGATGATAGTGAATCGGAAGAGGAAGAAGAAGATCCTGAAGTAGTGATGATCGATGAAAGTGATAATGAGGGCGGAAATATTTCTGGAATGGATACCGAGCCTGAAGTTTGAAGTGATCGAGAAGACGAGTAGGGTTGTATAATAGTTAGTTCTAGTTAAAGTTAGTAGTTTTGTTTAGATGCAGGTTTGTGTTTATATTAGTAAACCCTATGTAATGTGGCTGGAGTAAGCTTTTGTTGCAATTCAATAAAGACTTATGAGTAAAGTTTGGTTTGTTATGAGCAGATGCGTCGTACGCGGGGTTCACATATTCCTGGTACTTCACAAGATGAGGAAGGTATTCCAGATCCGCCACCAGTTCCAACAAACCTGGCTGATGCTATAGCCGCACTTGTCAATGTGACGGTTGAAAATTCTTGTTTGCTTCATAATAGGCAGGAGGCTACATATGTTGATTTTCCAGACACAAGACCACCGGTGTTCACCAAGGCAGATGAACCACTGGAGGCTGACGATTGGCTTCGAACCATGGAGCAGAAATTTGATCTTATTCCATGCATGGAGTTTCAGAAACCAGTCTTTGCTGCTCAGCAACTTAGAGGTGCAGCCAGTGCTTGGTATGCGAATCTTATGGCCATGAAACCCGTAGGTGTTCCGTTAACTTGGATAGAGTTTCGTACTGCTTTCAAAGCCCATTATATCCCAGAGGGAGTTATGGCTATGAAGCTGGATGAATTTCTTGCTTTGAAGCAAGGGGATCAGACGGTTATGTAGTATGTGGGAAGATTCAATCATCTGTCGCAGTATGCATCTGAACATGTCAACACAGATGCCAAGAAAAAGAAATGGTTTATGAGAGGTCTGAATACCAAATTGTAGACTATGATGACAACTTGTACCAATGTCACTTATCATGAGGCAGTAAATATTGCAATTACTTCAGAGGCAAAGTATCGGCAGCATAAGGAGCTCAAGAAGAAAAAGAGTATGCCGTCTAGATCTTTTGGTGGAAATAAAAAGAGGCAGAGGGTGATTTATCATCTAGTAAATCATAATCGTCCTCCTTATCATCCACCGCAGTTTCAAGCCGGTCAGCAATCAAATGTCCGCCCTGCTACAACTTATCAGAATCCACAACCAACAAATGCTTCTAGGGTTTCTGCTCCAACACCCCAGGGTCATAAGTATCCCTATTTCAATTGTGGCAAGCCTGGTCATTTCTCGAGAGAATGTCTATATCCAAGGCAGTCTAATCCCAATTATCAGAAGGCCCCTGTAAATCAACAACAGGGTCAGGCACAGAACAAGAATAACAATCAGAATGCTCAGAAAGGCAAAGATGAAAGGAAGACAGGACGGGTGTTCTATACTCAAGCTAGGGAAATTCTGGAAGGAGAGCCAGTGATGATGGGTATGTTTCCTATCGCCAATCATCCTGCAGTTATGCTTTTTGATTCGGGTGCATCTCATTCATTCATCAATAGAACATTTGTCGTGAAGCATGAAATTCCAATTGGGGCAACAAAGGAAAAAAAATTTATACAGTTGCTCGGGGGATGTCTGTGTACTAAGAAAATGGTATACCAGGTACCCATAAACCTGGGTGGGCATATTTTTCCCACTACCATGATTATCCTAAAGGATCGGGATATAGATGTAATTTTGGGAATGAATTGGATGTATCAGCATAAGGCTATTATTGATGCTTTGAATAGAACTATAAGAGTGAGTTTGCTAGATAGTACTTCTCAACTTCTCATCCAACTTTCGACCTTAAGAAGATCAGTGGGCAAAGTTTGTGCAACTGCTGTCAAAGAGATTAGAGATATCCCGGCAGTGTGTGAATTTCCGGATGTGTTTCCTGAAGATTTACCCGGTCTACCACCTGATAGGGATGTTCAGTTTAACATAGAGTTGAAACCTAGAATAGCTCCGATTTCTCAGAGAGCTTATAGGATGCCACCCAAGGAATTAGCCGAGTTGAAGACTCAATTGCAAGAATTGATTGATAAGGGGTTTATCCAACCTAGTTCATCACCTTGGGGATGTTCGGCAATTTTTGTGAAAAAGAAAGATGAGACCCTGAGGTTATGTGTAGACTATCGTCCATTGAATGAAGTGACCATCAAGAATAAGTATCCTTTACCTCGGATAGATTTGCTTTTTGATCAACTGGCCGGAGCCAGAGTTTTCTCCAAGATTGATTTGAGGTCAGGCTATCACCAAATCAAGATAAAGCCTGAAGATATTCCCAAAATGGCATTTACCACAAGATATGGATTATATGAATACTTGGTAATGTCTTTTGGTTTGACAAATGCTCTATCTCATTTCATGTATCTGATGAATTCAGTATTCATGCCTAAGCTAGACAAGTTTGTAGTGGTGTCTATTGATGACATCTTAGTGTATTCCAAGAATAAGGAAGAACATGCGGAACATCTCAAAATTGTTCTAACCCGCTTGAGAGAACATCAACTATATGCCAAGTTTAGCAAGTGTGATTTTTGGCTGAAGGAAGTACAGTTTCTTGGACATGTCTTGTCAGCTAAAGGAGTTGTTGTTGATCCAAGTAAAGTTAAGGATGTGCTTGATTGGAAACCGCCAACCACAGTTCATCAAGTTCAGAGTTTTCTGAGATTGGCGGGGTATTACCGTCATTTTATTCTAGATTTCTCTAAAGTATCAAAGTCCATAACTGAGTTGTTGAAGAACCAAGTCAAGTTTGTCTGGTCATCTGATTGTGCAGAAGCTTTCCATACTTTGAAGAGACTGTTGACCACTGCACCAGTATTAGCCCAACCTGATATTGAGAAGTCGTTTGATGTATATTGTGATGCTTTGGGTATTAGTATTGGATGTGTATTGATGCAAGAAGGTAGAGTCATTGCCTATGCATCCAGGCAACTTAAGCAACATGAAGAATACTATCCGACTCATGATCTAGAGTTAGCAGCTGTGGTCCATGCTTTGAAGATTTGGCGGCATTACCTGCTTGGTAATACGTGCCATATTTATATATACGACAAGAGTTTAAAGTATATCTTTACTCAGTCAGAATTGAATATGCGACAAAGAAGATGGTTAGAACTGATTAAAGATTATGACTTGGAAGTACATTATTACCCGGGTAAACCAAATGTGGCTGCAGATGCCCTCAGTCACAAAAGTTATTGCAATTGCCTGACAGTGAGAACAATGGGTCTGACTTTATGTCAAGAGATGGAAAAGTTGAATGTAGAGGTAATTCAACAAGGTAGCTTGACCAACATAATTATTGAAGCCAATATTCGAGACCAGATTATTGCTGCTCACAAGGAAAACAAGGGTATAGCCCATATCAAGAAAAGAGTGAGGAATGGAAAAGCGGAATGCTTCAATATAGATGGTGAAGGTGTGCTATGGTTCAAAGATCGCCTGGTGGTACCAAAGGCTCCTGAGTTGCGGCAGTCAATTCTGGAAGAGGCACATGCTACTAGATTATCTATCCATCCAGGGAATAACAAGATGTACCATGACTTGAAACAAAAGTTTTGGTGGACTAAAATGAAGATAGAGATTGCTATATATATAGCAAAGTGTGATACTTGTCAAAAGGTGAAAGCTATACATTTGAGGTCTGCTGGTGAGTTACAACCATTACCTATTCTAGCTTGGAAGTGCGAGGACATTAGTATGGACTTTATTGTTGGTCTACCCAAGACATCAAAGGGATTTGACTCAATATGGGTTATTGTAGATCGACTAACCAAGTCAGCACATTTTCGTCTAGTCTAGAATACATATCCCACTATACGGTATGCCAAGATGTATTTAGAGAGAATTGTGAGTTTGCATGGAGTACCAAAGACCATTGTGTCAGATAGGGGTACACAGTTTGTCTCCAGTTTTTGGAAATAATTGCATTCTTCATTGGGAACCAAGCTCCTATATAGTACAGCTTATCATCCGCAGACTGATCGATAGATGGAAAGAGTCAATCAAGTGCTTGAAGATATGTTAAGCTGTTGTGTCCTTAACTATTCCAACAAGTGGGATGAATGCTTACCTTTGGCCAAATTCTCATACAATAACAGTTATCAAGAGAGTATTAGGATGGCTCCATTTGAAGCACTCTATGGTCGTAGATGCAGAACATCGCTGAGTTGGTCTGAACCCGGAGAGAGAAGGTTCTTTAGAGTTGACCTTATGAAAGAAATAGAAGACAAGGTTAGGCGAATACAAAGTAATTTGAAGATAGCTTAGTCCCGACAAAAGAGTTATGCGGATAGACGACGTAGACCATTGGTGTTTAACAAGGGAGATTTTGTATATCTGAAGGTATCACCAATGAAGGGGGTTAACCATTTTGGTGTTAAAGCAAGTTGGCACCTCGATATATTGGACCATTTCAAATTTTAGAGAGGTATGGAAAAGTGGCATATCATTTGAAATTACCAGAACATCTCGCAGCTGTGCATGATGTGTTCCATGTTTCTCAATTGAAGAAGTGTCTCCGAGTGCCTGAGCAGAATGTTGAGGTTGAAGGAGTGGAACTTGAACCTGATTTGACCTATTCTGAGTATCCTATCCGAGTTTTGGATCAGAAAGATCGTGTTACTCGAAGGAGGACAATCAAGTTCTATAAGATACAATGGAATCAACATTTAGAAGAAGAAGCTACTTGGGAATCCGAAGATTACTTGTTAGAAAATTTTCCAGAGTTTCTTGCATCGATATAGATTAATGTTAGTTTGCTCTGTTGTGGCAAATCATGTTTGTAAAGGAACCTTAGTTGTTTTATGAACAGATTTTGGATATTTTTGGATTGACACATTTCCTTTTCCATTACATATCCTATGACTTTGAATCTCGGGACGAGATTTCTTTTAGGGGGAAGGATTGTAACACCTCGGGTGTTTAAATACTAAAACTGCCATGTCATCATATGCATTGCAAGGCATTTGGTCATATTGCAAACTTTAATATGCATTCACTAAAACAAGTTTACATTTATGTTATGAGTGTTGCCTTGTATGGTTTGAATTGAGTTCAAACTTTGGTTTGGATTTGAAGTTTCGAAAACCCTGATTTCCAGCGATTAGTTTTGACCCAAAAAACCTATTTCAAAAACGAAGTACATTTTGGGGTTGAGCCTTAAAGCAAAAATGTAGAGTTTGTTGAGTTGTACAAAGTTTGTTTTTGGAGTTTTCAAAGTTGTTTAGAAAAAATTGAAGTAATTTGAAAAGGCGAAATGTACTTAAAGTGTCCCTTTTTGAATTCAAATTTGCATTTCAAAATGTAGACTGAATTTGGGTATGGTTATCAAAGCAAAGTTGTAGAACCTTGGATTTTGAACAACTTTTGTTTTTGGAGATTTTTGAGTTGTTATGTAAATTTGGGAGTAATTTGTGAAATTTGGCGAATGGCAATTCTGTAAAATTCTGTGAACAGTGTTCGCCGCTTAAGCTACACCGCCGGCGTTCCTTCTTCGGCATTCCAGGCGCGCCTGTGGCCGCCCTTGGCTTCACGCTGGCGTGGAGACGGCCGTGACGTGTCTTCCTCTTGCTTCCTTGGCCGCCCTATAAAGCTCAGACGTCGTCGCCGTTCTTCCTTCCTCTTCCTTTGTTTTCCCGATGCCACCACCGCTACTCCGGTGAGCCCGCATCATCATCGTAGTGCTCCATCGTCGCAGCCAAGCCAGTTCCAGCTCTGTCTCCTTCTTGCGCATCCATCCAGCTAGCTTGGGTCGCCTGATTCCACCGGGAACCCGCTGTGCGAACCTTTCTTCCTCGCTGCCGGCAGAGTCACCGGTGATCCCATTTCACCGTGGCCAGCGCTCTCCGGTGAGTCTTGGCTCTTGCTCAGTGTACCTACAGCTTCGTATTGAGGCCGTGGTGCTTAATACCTCATTGCTTGGTCAATTTGTCCATCACAGTCTCCGGTTCACCGCCGTCGTCGTTGTTTTCGCCGCCGTGACTGCTGTGAACGCCGCCCCGCTTCGCCGTTGCTGCTCCGGCCTTAATTCCTGCTCGAGCGTGTTCGTGGTGAGATGCTAAACCTTTCTGGACCCTTTGTTTAACTGCTATCGAGCTCCTATCGCCGACGTAGCGCAGCCGTGCCACTGCATCTGCCATGGCCGGCGTCAAGCTTGTTTCGTGTCGTAATTAATCTCCGTAGTGCCAGAAATCGATGCGCCTAGTCATGGTGAACGTGTTGGTGTCTTCGCCGTCGTTGTTGGTCTCACCATCAGTGAGGAAGCATCGGTCAGCGTCGTAGTCAAACACCAAAGGTTGAAGATGACAGGTGGGGACGGGTTGTCAGTGACTGTGTAGTTCAAAATGGAATTTTTCTATTTTCAGAAATGAATGAATAGTGTCTATTTTTGTTATTTTTGTGTAGATTTATTTAGAGCTCCAAAAATTATGAAAATTTTTGTGTGACTTCTCTGTGATGTATATTATTTAGGAAAAATATGAAATATTGTTTTTCATTAATTTTTGGATGTGATAAAAATTGCTCAATTAATTAATAAATGTGTTTCCATGATTTTTCTAGGCTTATTTATTTATCCAAAAATTATGAAAATTGTTTTGCCACTTAGTTATCATGTGATGAACATTTAAAAAATTTTGAGGTCAATTGGAACAAGTTGATTTATTTCATAATTCTTAATTAAATAATTAATTCATAAAAGTAAATAGTAACCTTTAATGATTTAGGTTTTGATTGAATTTTTGATTGAGTGATGTCCTTAGGTCATTAGTCGGTAATGATCTTTGGCGATTGATGTTAGTATTATGGAAAGGTTTCGTTAGTTTGACTTGTAACTGTACCGCGAAGGAAAGTTGTATTCAAGTTATTACTTTTGCATCCATCGTCAGGCATCATGTCTCATATCTCGCATCATGTTAAACATGGCATTGTACTATGTGTAGTGAACGAAGGTGAGCACGTGGTAGTTAATCAAGTAGTTGAGGAGGTTGATCCGTCTATGGAGGTTGGATTTGATATCGGTGGAACGACTTCGGAACCGGACTTTTCCGTCAACGAAGGCAAGCCCCGGATGCATTTAAACCTACCTTGTGTTTTACAAATTGATTTCGCTTTTGCTTTTCTTTACTGCATTAAGTGATTAAGAGTTAAGTGAAAACCTAATTGATGCATTACCAACCTTGTTTTTCCATATCTAATTTGTTACCAATTTTAATTCGTATATGCCTAGTTATGCTTAGCTATGCTTAGAACGATGAAAGTAGGGTGATTACCTGTCACCTGCAAGTTTTAAATGGAACTTTGGTTACTTATGTTATCATGTGATATGGGAATGTGGAGTAATAAATCTAGACCGGGCGGACTCGGTGTGTGTGAGCCACAAGACATGGAGGTCTTATGAGCGGGTTCTTTCCGCCTGTGTCGATTAAGGTCCGTCCGTTGTTGAACTGCGTGAGATGAGATTTTGTAGTACTAACCACATACTCTGGTAAGCCTTAACTTAGCGATTCTATTAGGAGAATGGCTACTCGTGCACTAGGAGTGGAGAGATGGCGGGAATAGCGTGTACCCACGTGGCAATGGGCTAGATTGGTGGAGTACTGTATTCTCGGGTGGCGCGGACCCGTTTTTGTTTTAGAGGACCTAAGGGTAGGTTGGTATATGGAGGTCGGGGACTTGCATATGTCGTGTGGTCTAGAATTCCCAGCTGGGTTGTAATCGGTTCTTATCGTCGTTGCTCCTCGGTTATGGAGACTCAACTCTCTGTTCATCATCGTAGTTTAAATAACTGGAACTTGAGGATGGTTTGAGAAAGTGTTGGATACGAAAGTTTCATGATCTCAATGCGGATCGTGTCAGCTTTGTATATGATCTTAAGAAGTTTTAAATGTTGATATAAAGAATTTTGTTAAAAAGCTTTTACGCAAAAGAACTTTGATTATTGCTAAAGCCATACCTTGAATCCCCTGAGTCTGCATTCCTACATTCTATTAATTCTTATTTCGGTTAAGTCTTGTTGAGTACTTTTGTACTTAGGGTTCATTGACCCTTGTTGTAGGTGAGGCTCATGAGCAGATCTATTTTGGATCATGCTGCATGACTGTTGTTCAGTGCGATGACGATAAGTAAATGTGTGGCCCTTGGGCAGGGTAGCTTATTTGTGTGTTCTGTAATATATTATAATGCCACTCCACTACTTTGGTTTGTATTATTTATCGAACTTAGTTGTATGGTTTGAAAGAAATAGTTTGTAAACTATGTTATTGTAAGACTTCCACTGATTTACTCTGGTGTAGATATTTGAATAAATGTTGTAATACTACAATAACTCTGTAATGTGATCCTGCTCGGAAATCGTGGATGATTCGGGGTTCTCCGAGGACACCCGACAGTCTTCTTAAGTTACCGGGAACATATGCATAGTTGTCAAAGGTCGTCGAACAGTGACAGGTGCATGTGTGCCCTATAATTTAGGAGGTTCTGCCACACCTTTGATCTTTCTATTTACACAAATGAAGAAACAAACATGTTTGAATTATAACTTTGCTTGATCCAACCTGATTAACTCAACATGTCTTGTTCCTTAGGTCTGTTCATAGCACCACTTTTTTCATCCCATAGTCAACCAAATGAGCTAAAATGTTGCATATCTTATCTTTGGAAGATGATCGTCATAATCGTGTAAAGTTTGATACATTATGTAAAGATGGACAATCCATCCATAAGTTAAGCAAGTCCACTCTTTTTGACAAATGTATTCAAATGCCACATTCATACTCATCCTTTTAATCTTATCATCCATGTTGTAAGAATGAACAGTGCACATAACATAAACACTTAACATGATTTGATGTGCCTAAGGCTATAGAAAAAAATAAAGTTTTGGTTCTGTTGGTGTTTTTCCACCAATAGAACCCATGCACTTGATCTCTATCTTGTCTTTATGAGCATAACACACTTTGAGCAAGGTGTGGGGAATCGATCCCGCAAATTCCACAAGTAAAAGTTCTAAACCAGCAATAATGATGCACATAAGTTGTCGCCAGCTTCTACTAGTGATGATTGACTTCGAAACATTGAACAAGGAGGAAGAACAAGTCAAGAAAGGATAAACCTGCCAAATCAAAATCAAACCCAAAACCAAGACGGGTTTGGCAGAAGAAGGTGGCACCACCATTGGAAGCGCCACAACTGGAGGCGCCACCACAAGAATCCTCATCTTCAAGAATGAACCGAGGTACAAGATCAATTAACTTTGCAAGGAGGAGTCCCGTTCAAAGGACTTAAAACACCAAACCCTCATCAAAAGGTAATTCGGTAGTTATCCATGTTTATTCATTGCATTTAGCATTCATGTCTTGCATCTAAAAAATGATAAAAATAATAATTGCATAATCATGTAATTTAGATACATAATTTCAACTTTAGCATGTTTAAATTCTACATTGCATTTAGAAAACTTGTATGCATGGCATATATAAAAAGAAAATAAAAAGTTGTAACTCTGCATAATAAATTTAACTTAGCTTAGTCTCATTCTAAGCTTTGCATCCAGTGAATGTTTAAGCCCCATATGTGCAACCTTGTGGTGTGTAACAACCCATATGAATGTTCATTATGGTGCCAATAAAATAAAAAAATCATAAAACTTATAAAGCAAAAGATATCAAAAGCCAGCTTAGGGGAGATACATCCCCATGAATAAGCTAGCTTGGGGGAGACACATCTTTAATTATCTAGGTAAGTATCTTTTCGCTTCATTTTACTTTTATGCATTTCTGGCAATAAGATAAAATAAAAAAGTGTGTGTGATAGTTTTCTTTAATACGCTTAGTACCAATAAAATAAAATAAACATAGTTGGGAGTTTAAGACTTTCTCTTCAGATAAACTTTTGATGTACATGATGAATAGTTGCTCTATTGTAATTTCTTTCAAGTGCCTAGTTTTTAGTCCGAAATTCTCCCAAGTTTTGGATAGACCTAATTTGATATAAGAACTTACTTTGAACTTGATACTCGTGGGTAGCATATCCTTGACTAAGTCTAGGTAGTTGACTGATATGATACGTGAAGGTCTGAGCTGCTATTTATCTAGTTCCAAAGTGAAATTGAGTTTCGGAGTATTTTCTTTTGAAAAATGAAAAATTAATCATGATGAGTTCCTGTATGACAAAGCTAAAATTCCTACCAATGCCATATACATTTAGATTAGAAAAACCTTCCACTTATAGGCTCCTTGTATATGTGTTGAGTTTTGTCAAGCTTTGTTAACCCTTATGTAGAAGCTTGTCATGTTTTTAAAATCAAGATCACGTACACTTCACCCACATATGCACTACTCCAACACTAGGAGTAGGCGCAAAACATGCCTTCCATTTAGATCCGCCCAAAAATATTCTACTCCAACACTAGGGGTAAACAGAAAAACATGCTTGTTTGGTTTCCACTCAAAATAAATGCTCCAAGTTCTTGTTGTTATCTCTCTCAAAGTTTTCTTGCAGAAAAGAGACATGGGGCTATGTAAAAGTTTGAAAAAAGAAGAAAAATGGACACAAAAGATGTTCGGAGTATTTAAAATAATGGGTACTTAGATGCCTGCCTGAAAAAAAGAGAGAATAATGATAGCCCCTGTTCTCTCGCAAAAATCTTTCCAAATTTCAAGAGAGGTATGTTTTCAAGGAGCATAGTAGAATTAGGTTAGCCACCATATATATCCACCAAACATTCCACACATAAGCACATCGTGATTTCATTGTATGATATTTTTATCTTTGGATCCATTGTTTGACTTTACAATATATGCATAGCAAGTATGCTCTATGGTTTTATCCCTACCTATGAACTCCACAAAGGCCTTAGCAAGAAAGGGCAACAATAAGATACGCCTTGGATAGGATCCAAAAATACCACATATAAAGAGAGTTTAGAGAGTGAGGATCCAAAAATACCACATATAGAGGGATCTGAGAGTGTCATACAAAAGAATCTCTAAGTTTTATTTGAAAAACTTAAAAAAACTCCAGAATAAGGTTGAGCAAAGGAACATGAGACGTAGTGCTTGACTTGATCGTTCTGTCTTTTAACTACTAAAGACCCAACTGAAGGCTAAGAAGCCCCATGGTTGGAGGTAATATGGGTAAGTTTGAAAGTTAAGTCAGTTTATTTTAATCCAGGAGGATAATTTTTGATTAAACGCATGTGTACTTTTGATGCATGAAAGCATTGTAGCAACTCCTGGAGCAACTCCTGATCTATTGTTCAAGTTTAACTTTGCTCAGGGACTGGCAAAGGGTAAGCTTGGGGAGTTTGTTGATGGCTGTTAATGTCAATCATAAATCGTCCACATATCTGACATATATACCCAAACATAGGTATAGGGGTTTAAACTAATAAATTCCACGAGTTTTGGTGAATCTGTGAATGTTGGAGGATTTATATAGAAAATGAGCAAGGTGGACCTAATCATTAGATCGAATCACGTTTATTTGCGATGAAACTAATTAAGAAGACTCTAGAATCACCGTAGAAGACTTACCACCAAAGATCCAGCCATGAGGCTGACAGGGGGGCCCGGCCAGCCCCACCACTAGCCTGTCTGACCTATGGGTCCCCCCTATTAGGCCCTCCTTTGTACGTTAGTTTCCCATCGCCTTTGAGAGTCCATCTATGCCATTGCACAAGGTCGGTTTGTATCGAGGGCTCGATTCGATGTTGCCATGGATTCATGGGCCCACAGGACCCCTAGTTCCCCTTTTATAAGAACCTCCATACCTCCTCCTAGAGGGCATCTCTTCAATCTCCAATCTCTAGAGAAATCCATTAGAGATCAATATCAAGACACACTAGGAGGAATAGATCTAGAGCTATCCAATGTAGTAGATTAGTAACTCAGGAGTGAGGGTCGAGTTGGGCTCAAGCTCAGGTTTCGGATCCAGTCTTAGAGGGTTGGTAAAGCCATTGCATCTTCACTTATATATATCTTATGAGACTTTATTATCATTATATTACTCTTATTTACATGGCTATATTTACTCTGAATGTATATCTTGCTTAGTTAAGGTTATCTTTACTTTTGTGTGCGGGTTCATAGAGCACTTAGCTTGCAGGTTTACTAGTTGGGCTAAGTAGCCGAGCCTTGTGTAAGCAAGGTGCTTATACGATGCTCTACCTATGATCGCACCCTATTCCCTAGGCGTGTGGTAGCAGCGGGTGGTGACAGCCCCATCTACCGTTTGTAGTCCACTCCATGTTGAGCAGGTTCTTAAATTGTAGGACCATAGTCACATCAGTAGAGTTATATTTTGTGGTGATCTACAGTCTTGCAGTGTCCCAAAGTGCACAAGAGTAGAGTGAGTCTTAGCTATAGTTGGGTATCTACCTTGATCCTGTAATAAGAATATCATAGGAGTCTACCTCACTCATTGTTCTCCTAAGTTAACTAGTTTACATTATCTTATAGATTTATGCCCTGTGTGTCATTCAACATAATTCCTATCATTACCTTTACCCCTGCTATGCCGGTATGTTAATAGATACTCCTTTGTTATTATTCAACAAATCTTTATTCCATTGTTTCCCTATGGTAAAATATAAATAATGATAACTGAAATACTCCTGGTAAAATGCTACAATGGTATCATGTGCGCTTCTAGAAGTCTTATATTTTAGTTTCCAATCATAAATACAATGCCATGCCCGGTTTTCAAAAGAAGACCAAGCGCTCATCATATGTGTGCCTAGGAAGTCCACACATACAACAACATAATAGAAATATCATAAAACAATGTTATAAAGTGGAAAAACATATTTAATTTAACACTTACAACTATCAGGTATCGTAGAATGGTTGCTAATCTTCTCCTCGGGTTCCATTCTTCTTAGGGATGGCTCACCGAGGGCTCCATATGCCAAGCACTTCTGATAGACTTCTAGAAACTCCACTACATCTTTGTCCTTCTTCTGAGCAGCACTTTACTACACACTGGGGTGTGGGGGAATAGCAAGGGTGAGTCCATGTCGAACTCAACAAGTACAGGTGAAAAGTATGTGACATGCAAGACTATAACAAAGGTAGGCTGACTCGGGTTTACTATAGATTAGCATTTTTAGTTGACAGTATTTTATTAAAACAACCTGATTACTAATATGAGTAAAAGAACCCAACCCATTAGTTAAGTTGCATAAGAGATTAAACAATATTATAGGTAGCCATCTTTAACAAGATTCCATCAGGCTTCTGCTGCGCATATCCATCAATCATAGTAGCCACTTCCATCACAGAATCCATCATTAAGACAAACATCACAAAGGTAGCCACCTACAATAGATATCCATCTGTCTAGATAAAACCTCATTCAAGGTAGCAACCTTGAACAACAACTAGGGTACCAACCCCTACCAACACGAGGTAGAAACCTCAATCTGATATCCATCATCTTAGTCTAGAAATCCATCATCTTCCATAGGAAATCCAATGCTCTTATCATGTGAGGGTCTAGGCTGCTCGTATTCACAAGCACGGCTGTTATAACAGTTTTACAATCTGCAGAGGTTGTACACTTTTATTTGAAGTCGTGATTCCCATATGCCTGGGTTAATTACTCCCAAAACACTCCCAAGGTGAGCAGGCAGGGTTTCACTACAAGACTGTTCACAAGTTCTAGCTATTAGGATGCAACCCATAAGGTTTGGCCTAGGCGCACAACAGTCGTGCCCATAGCAATGGAACCTAGACAACCGTGAACTTAATATCCATTACCTAGGTTGCTTTCTTACGCCTACCTGGTAAGTTACACACTACTAGTAGAGGTCCTGATACTATGTCAAGCCAGAGCCATATAGCTTGAAGCTGTATGGTAAGTCCTAGGTAGCCGCTGCATGAGCTCAAGCCAACATCATATCATCATCCTCAGTTGCATAGCCAGAATTCTAGTATCACATATCATATATCATATCCAGTATCAATATATATATCTTGCCCCTGTGTAGGTTGGAACAACTAAGCAATTCTACCCATCTGTAAACCCTAGGGTGTAAGGAATTGACAAATGAGGCTAGGCAAGTCCTTAGGGTTCATAGATTAAGACACATGTATGTATAGTAAAGTGAATTAAAGTTCATAGGTACAATATGCTCTGAATCTTCAACTTCTACCTTCTTGTCTCCAGCTTCTACTACACTTGTTGATCCTCAGCCCTTGGTCTTTAGCTCTAACGAATTGCCTTCTACTCATGGGGCACACCAAACCACAACACAAGTAGACACACTAGAAAACAACACAAAGCTACTAAGAACAAACACCAAACAAAATAGAACCTTGAAAAGAATGCACTAATCAACACGACTTGATGCTACGGTTATGCGAGCGCAAGAACGACTGAGAACGGAGCTATCGTTAAAGGGGGACACAACTATCGAGGTGTTTGCAACATAACTGAAAGAACAGAGTATAAGATTGATTCATTTTAGTTGATAGAAATAAGGTGATGGACATTTTAGAGAAGTATCCCAAAATGGATTCAACCAAGTTATATTCAATTATAAATGTTGGGGCTAAACCTTAGTCATATTTTATTTATATAAACATTTAATATTATTTAAGTCACTTAAACATTTACTTTTAGATAATATATAACATGTACAAGCATCTATTTGAAACACTTCATGTAGCGTCTATAGATAAGCAAATTATATCAGTGAAGACACATTCAAGTTGGTATTAATCAAGTTAACATTTATTTATAAAAGAGCGGTGACAAAACCCTAAATTACTTTTAATTAGAAACTCGGTTGCTGTTGGCGGTCCTTAATGACCAAATCCAACCGCCAATTAACATCCAAAATAGGAGAAATAAACAAACTTATGACACATATGCATTTATTATTGATATAGTTCCACTTGTATTGGAAGAATCATGTTTTGCAGGACATATATTTAATACAAGTGGAAAACAAGACAAAAAGGCGCAACTCAGAAAGTGTAAAGCAGAAATGCGCAAAGGAATAAAAGGAGATAGCCCACCTACACAACAAATCTAGGCCGAGCACTGATGTGGGAGGAGCTCAGGCCCAACCACCAGCCCACCTAGCAAAGGTCATGGGTAGGCGAGCTAGCCAAGGTGCAGCTTAACCCTAGGTGTGCCTGTACCCTAGGCGGCGTGGCTCAGGCGCAGCCTCCTCCGACAGTTGCATGGTGGCATGTTAAGGCAGTTTAGGCTAGTTTCCTTATTTTTTTAGCACCAAACCGACCTCTGGCTAGTATAAGTATAGGGGTGGAGCTCTCCTTCAAAACACACACCATTGGGAGCTACATACCTCACTACCACTTCTTGTATGTTTACTTTTAGTAGTCTTTTGTGAGCTAGCAAAGCTATCAAGGAGAGATTGGCTCCTTGGAAGAAGAGAGAAATCTTGGTATGAATATAATGAGAATTTCTTCCAAAGTCTTGCTCTCATTTTATAAATGTAGTTATTCTTATGAACTAGAGTATAGTTTTCTTGTTATAATCTTGACATATGTAACAACCTAAAACCCATTACAACCTAGGCAGTCATTTTTGGATGTCGAGAGAGATCAACTACTGAACATCCTAAGGAAATTCATGTCAAGATACGCAAGAGGAAACACCGAGAATCTGTTAACACACCCAGCATAGAGAAAGAGAACCTCTACTTGGACTGGTGTTCGTCCTATTGACATCGTCAACACTAATTACATCACAAGAACACATGTGGGAATGATACATTAGCCATTAGCATCCATGATTCAATGACTTAATCAATTCAGCACAAGATAGAGACTGCCGAACGATCCGCCAGGATATCGGATCCTCCAATAGAAACTGAGACAGCACAGAGTTAAGTGGGGATAAGTGGTTTTTCAATTTATGGCCTTGGACCCACATGTCAGCACGAATTGGGATCTTTCATCAGTAGAAGTTGCGCCCTCTTACTCACTCTCTCACCCACCCATTCATTTGCTACTCCCCCTCTCTCTCTACACCCAAAGAACAAGGATGAACCCTAGAACTAGAGATAGAAAGGATTGGAAGGGAGATTGGAAAGGGAGAAGAGGAAGGAAGGAAGGAAGCACTAGCACCACTTCATGGACACCATCAACATCTTCAATCTTGTTCTTGGTGAACTCAAGAGAAGTAGCTCTCATTTATTGGACTTTTCTTTCCAAGGGCAATTTGTGGTTTTGGTGAAGGATGGAAGGATTCCTTGCTGATGGTGATTCCATCGTATGTAAGTAAGTTCAGGAAATCTACATTTAATTCAAGCATCTCATGAGTTAATCTTTGATTCATCTTTTGGTGCCTTACAAGAAGGAGCCCATGAGTGAACAATCTCTTGATGAAGAAGTGATAATGAGGAAAGCTTGGATCTTCAACCTTTAGGGTATGGAAGCCATCAAATCTCAGAGCTAAGGGTCTTCATCTCAATCTCAAGGTTTACCTCTTTTCTCATGAGTTTTGGTTTGAATCCTAAAGCCTTACCCACACATAGTGAACCTAGCTTAAAACCTAGCTACCTTGAGCCTAGTAAGCCACCTGAGCTACTCTAGGAATGTTTGGCACATGTAAGATGCACAACTCCACAAATCTACGCTTGAACCTAGGATTTCCCAAGAGCATAGGTTCTGTCGCCCAATTGATGGAGTGTCTGTTAAATCTATGGAGTGTTTGCCAAACCCCTAAGAAGCCACTAGAAAGCCTTATCCATAGTCAACCTGGACCACTAGAGTGTCCACGGTATCCTGCAGAGTGTTCGTCAAATGAAAAAAGATAGAACCCCAGCAACCCGAGAACACGCAGTTCATACCATTGCGTCCGTTAGTAGACCTGGACCATCCGATGTTATCAGCGAACCCTAGAAATAACTAAATCTTGAACCTATTAGAGTATCTATGATCTCCATGGAGTATCCACCAACCTGAGCAGAACCAAGCTAGTACAACGGAGTGTTCGTCAGTAGGACAGAGTGTCTGATAGTACACAGAGAGCGTGAGATTGTTTAGCAAGCTTACCCGAGAGGTCAACAATACTAGTTTATATCCTTTACCAAATAGTGCGATAGTAGAGCCACAGTTAGATGTCTCTTCCCAGATTCCTAGTGATTGACCTATACACCAATATCCCCTCTCGTTATCTTGATCGTCGATGTATTTCCTCAGCCGCACTTCTCTTATTCTTTTAGGAATGTCTCGAGTAGGGATTGTGTAATTGTACAAGTTGCCATTGTCAACTTCTAGGTATCTGAACAGTAGCACAATTAGGCAGGTAGCCCGCTACTATAAACCCTATTTTGGATACTTACTGTTTTTCATTATGAGTTATGCATTCCATGTAAGTTTGGATGATAATCTTGATCACCTTACACTTATAGTCACTCCTTAATCTGTTAGAAGCCTCTCATCTAAATAAAGGGGATGGGAACGCTTAACTACTTATTTCTTAGTTGCTTAGCAATGGTAGAAGTTGAGTATGATAAGGGAACTCATTCTCACGTGTGTAGGATGTTACACTTGGATAATTAATTACTAAAAGCAATGAGGGTACAACTTGACTTACTTCACCAATCTAGCTAAGGAATAATATCACTAAAAGTTATGAACATGGATACCACCTTGATAATTTCCTCATGCGAGGGGTAGGTTGTTGTGAGTGTGGGATCTCAAGTGACATAGCTTGTGGAGCAGCTAAGGACCGTTTATCGGGATACGTGAGTCTGAGTAACCACCTTACAGACCACATGTCACGGATGGGGTTGATAAGCCAAGTAACTAATTGCGACCGGTTTATCCATGAAACTAGCAAGGGGGTGGCATCGGTCGGGAATGTTCGGGACATTGATCGGGCACCAGTCGAACCTTTCATCAGACATTCGGGCTGGATTAGGGAAAGGTTGGAAGACATGAGGCAACCCTTACTCTCGCGCAAGGGTATGGTGGTTAGTCCCGCTCTTCCGTGTGAGTATAGTTGTACACCTCTACAGAGTTTGAAAGCCTAAAGTCCCTTGGGACGGAACCATTTGGTTGTTCTTACTTTCTATAGCCATGCTAGCATAATTAATGGAATATGGGCTTCTTGATTTATATATGATATATGACTACTCTTGTTCTAAATGTTGGAGCATAACATGACATACTTTTAATAAATGCCATTGTTTTTCTACAAATATACAAATGCCTGATAATCATCTTGCATCCACCAAAAATATATGTGTTGGAATTAAGTCCTGCGAGTACGTATTGTACTCATAGTGAAGCCATTAAGTTGTTTTGCAGGTAGCAAGATATTCCTTTGAGACTAGCTCCGATGAGTGCAACAATTAGTAGACCTTGGAAGTCTTCCAAGATCAACTGCGTGTAACCCGATGAGTAGAAGAGTGAAATGAGATGTAACCCAGGATGAAGGTAGTAGTTAGATGGAATGCTAGTGTTAATGGTAGTTTCTCATCAAATCTATTTTATCATCAATGATGTTTCAGTTATGTGTTGGAGCCTAGAGTATGTATGTAATTGAGTTGTTTGGTATGCCTTGTGTCGGGTATGTGTGTGTAAATCAACACAAAGATCCTCAAGAGGAGTTACTACATGCGCTCCTAGGGGCCTCGCGGTTTCAGATTAGCGATGAGCCCCCTATGACAGCGGATGGGTATCAGAGTAGTTGATTGACTTACACCTACAGTCCTCATACAAAGCAATCGATCAACCTAGTTGATGTATACTCGAGCCTTCGACTTTAAAATTTTGTTCTATGCTATAGGTTGCAACCCTAAATTATTATAACTCTTTCCTCTAGGTTTATCTAGCCTCTCGTCCCCAAACACCCTAAATTGAAAGGTGTCCAAATGGTTTTGTTTCTTTTAAAAGAAAATATGGAAGCTCACTAGTATTATCATAGAAATGGGACTAGTAGTCAAGTCCTAGCTTACCTAAGTGAGGAGTAATATATTCTAGTAAGGAGCCCTAGGTATTAGAATACATCATGTTAGAAAGTTCGATGCGAGCGAATCTAGTCCTTTCGTTTGCTCCTCCCAATCTTTCAAGCCCTTACCTCTCTTATTATTGGAAGCATATCTCATCCGTTCCTTCCAAGTTCTCTAGAAATCAAAGAGTATCCCCTTATCCCCTATCTCACCTTAGAATGTTTCAATAGAACCTCCTTTGTATTGTAGCCTTATCTTCCAACTCCAGAGCTAGAGAGATATAGGTAGATCAACACGGACCTACTGCAATATGAGGATAATGGATGAAATGCAACATACACCGAGTCAACTCAATACATTCAATCAACTAGCTAGTTCAAGTATACCATCACCTATCTCAAAGGATAGGACATATACAACTTAAGTGACTAGACTCCAGCATGATACCTACAACATGAGTTCAACATCTTTAGAATCAACCAACAAATTGTTCTAAACCAAGACACGGTAACTAAACAAGAGGATCCCCTAGGCCCATGGAGCGGCAGCTACTAGAAGGGTCAGCCCTGACATCCACGGTGACATGTGGTGCCATGGCCATGACCTCGACCATGACCCCAACGAGTAGGAGGTCCTAACGAGGAAGCACCTACAAGAGTTTATGAGAAAGAGGAAATCAAGGGACTAAGAACTAAGTCAAAGTTCGGATTTTAGAATTCAGAAGCATAGCAAAGAATACCAATAGGTGATTATAAGAGGCAGGAAATAGAGCAATAAAATCACCTGCAACCTTAGAGCTAGAAACAAAGCTAGGATCATGATGCCCCTCGGTGAAGGCGGCATGACCTTAACTGGCATTGGACTATCAGGAGTTATAATCTACAATGGGATAGGCTCTGCATAATCAAAGGTATGTGTGACTAAGAACTTCAAGGCTTTATGGTAAGTGTCGACGAAATATGGTCGGCAGTCTACCTAGGGGTATGCCCAAGGTAGTAGATTATCGGCAGACAGATGCGCAAGCTACAAACAAGATGGTGACGCAAGACAGACACGAGGTTTTATCGAGGTTCGGCCGCCCGGATGGCGTAATACCTACGTCCTGCGTCTGATTGTATTGCTGTATATCAATGAGAGATGTTTTTGAGAGGGGTCCCCTGCCCGCCTTATATAGTCTGGGGGGCAGGGTTATAGATCTGGAAACTAATCCTAACCAGTTACAATTGCCATAGGTGGCTGGATAAGGATTCCTATTCTAACCGACCAGGATCTTGCTTGATCTCCAAATCTGCCTTGATTCCTTTCATGGGACTCCGAACAGATTGACCGGGCCATGCGTAGTCTTCTAGTGGGCCAAAACCCCTTGGTCTGGGTCGGCCCAAGCCTAGCCGTAAGGGTATAGGGGTTAATACACCCACAGCTAGTCCCCGAGCACCATGTATTATGCTGCGACACGTCGTTCGATAACCTTCGGCTAATGCGATCCATCTTCATGTCACCTCCAACTGGTTGAAACATTGACCAAGCGAATGTGCCAGTATTCTAGTCAGAATAGAGAGTAGTAGACCACGATTATAGCCGAAGATTTCGATTGTCCAAAGAATGCATGATGCTCTAAAGAAAAAAGATAAAGATTTCTTTCTTGATAAAGTGTGCCCACTTGTGTTTCTAAAAAGAAATGTAAGTGACCCTTGTACAATGCAGTTATGGCCAATAGTCATGGCCAATAGTCAGAGCGTAGGGGTCGATAAAATAAACACATTCACCGCAAGGTGAAGTGTGCCCACTTAGTCCCCGAGCCTGGTAGTAGGTGACGCAGGCACGTGGTGCCAGGGTCTAAAAAGAATTCCCAATTAAGTTGAAAATCTGATCGTCGTACAAGCGATACGAGATGCACTGGTAGGTGCATCGTACTGATGTAGTCCCTAAGCTTGCTGGAAGGCGAGATTATCAGCCTTGTAGCAAGGTCAAATGAAGAAAAAATATTCCAACTACATGCGAGTCACGAGTCGCATGTAGTCGAGACATGAAGTCCCTGAGCTGTGATCGTAGAGTGGTCGAGGCACTCCCCGAGCACAAGTCAAGGAGCGACGGATGAAGCCCTCGAGCTGTAGTCCGAGAGTGGTCGAGGCAGTCCCCGAGCACGAGAGTGGTCTGGACAGTCCCCAAGCACAACGGTGGTCTGGACAATCCCGAGCACAAGAATAATCGCGATAGTCCCCGAGCACAAGGATAATCACTTGTACTATTATTTTACATATTTATTTATTTACTTGTTCTGTCAAGTCCAATTTGACACGTCTAGTCAAAAAAGTAGACGGGCATAGTACATCATACTGCCTTTTTGTCCTGTCAAGCAAACAGTTACGTGGCACCTGTAAGTAGGTGCATCAACGTGGGCCCTCCCATACTGGCAACGAAGAGGCACATATATTGGCGTAGATCTCAAAATTATGAAAACAACCATCTGCGGCGCGTGCGCACGTCTCCCAAGAATCCCGGGCAGACGAAACGGCATAACTCTTAGGTTAAATACAATGTAGGATAGGTAAGTTACTTTTTACTGAACCCCATTGCCATTCACAGCCATAGCTTTCTTCTTCCTCTCGCTAACCCTCATACATCCGAAATCGCCACCAATCAATCCTCCTCCGTTTCCTCATTCACCAGCAAATCCAGATTCATGGCGAAAAGTGATGCGCAGAAAAAAGCAGGGGTCATGGCGAAGGAATGGTGGAAATCGAGAAGCAATGAGCAGACCATTGAAGACCTCGTCACCATGGGAGTACTCCACAACAAGGAGCTCGTCAGGATGGTGTGCGCCGGAGGGCGAGGGGTGCCCCGATCCACAACCAGGTGAGATCGTGGTGTTCGAAGACTTCTTTAAACGGGGATTTGGGGTTCCGGTACATCCTTTTCTTCAGGGGCTCTGTCTTTACTACGAGATTGGGATTTGCAATCTGCATCCCAACTCGATCCTCCTTGTCGCCACTTTCATACATCTTTGCGAGGCATATGGCGGCTTCCAGCCCCATTTCAATTTTTTCCACCATCTTTTCTGTCTGCGGAAGAAAGGAACCAGCGGTTCAAAGATAGCCGAGGGTGTGTACCTCAACCTCCATGATGGCATGAAAGCCCAGTACCTGCACTACCCATGGAACACGTCGCTTGACGACTAGTACAAGAAATGGTTCTACATTCACGAAGAGCAAAACACGATCACACTATGCGACGTGGGGTACATTCCGGAGAAGAGGACAAGCTGATTAGAGAAACCCGAGCACCTGGAACAGATTCCACAAATATTTGAAATGATCCCATGGAAAAAACTAGATGGCCCGAGTGTGGTCGGGAGTTTCATCAGCCGACAGATCCAGCCCTGCCAGAGGAGAGTACATCTTGGCTATGAATATCAAGGTAGCACGGACCCGACGAGGACGAGGCAAGAGGCGCTTGACAAAATCAAAGTCAAAGCCAGAATTGGAGAGCTATTTAACTTAGCTGATCTAAACTATGCCAGATTGAGCGACATCGAGCACGCTTTCAAGCTTGCCCGACCTCCCCCAAAGGTAAATCGTCTTACCCTATACCCATAGTTTTATATCGCAATAGGAAAATCGGAAACTTAATGTGTGCACTCATTTTTATTACCCAGGTCAATGGTCGGGATAGAGCAACAGTGTTTGTGTTGCCAGCCCCTAGAGTGGAGTGGCCACAAGGAGGTGGTCCCGCCACCCAGACCAGCGTCGATATCGAGGACGGGGACGTCGACTGGGCGGTGCTCGGTGCTGGAGAGGAGGCAGCAGCCCTAGCCGCTGGTAAGCGGCCGGCTGCCCCCAAACAGTCGAAGAAGAGATCAGCAACCTCCCTGCTCATCGGGGGGATGCTAAATATTAATAAGCCCAAGGGAGGCCCGAAGGAGGGACCGACCAGCAAGCGTCGACATGCGATTTTTGCCTGGTCGGACGATGATGTAGAAGAGGGAGAGGATGCAGACACCTTTCGACTTGTCCCTCAAAAGAAGAGGAAACAACTAGAGTTGATGGGGCAAGGTGTCTCATCCGCACCCATGAGACCCACATCGTTAACGTCGGTGAAGGATGCAGCCGGGTCGACCTTGGGAGTACCTGGGCAAGGAACGCGACCGGCAACGGAAGTGATAACCCGACCGAGCACACCACCGACCACTGCAGTGCAAAGGACAAGCGGCAGAGGGGTCGAGCACCAAGGCCCAGCGACAGTGCTGGATGTAGAGGGAGACCAGGAGTCACCCACACAGCACATGGAGCAAGTGCGACCGAAGAGACACGCCTTCGCCACATCGTTCCGCGCTTCTAACATGTAAGTATTTGTAACCTTATTATAAGTAAGCAATTTGCATTAAACATGGTTGCCTGCTGAACTTTTCTCAGATGTACTAGTTCGGCGTCCACAGAAAGTCCGGACCAGCTAGCTGGAAGTTGCGTGGCTCCGCCAATGAGTTCAGAGCAGACCGCCCAGCAGCCGGCCACCGAAGAAGCCATAGCAGAAGATCCATCGGAGCCTCAGTAAGGGAGTAGTCAGACAACAATCCCCGAGCAGGTGGTCGAGAGACCAACTGAGCCTAGCATGAGTGCTCTGAGCGCTAGACCTATTGAGGGCAACACATCAGCATCGAGAGTGATGGAGCAGACCGAGGAGCAACAACCGGGGGTGAGAGCACAGCCCATATTCACCGACGCTGAAACCCGTGGGAAGGCTTTGGTGATCGCAGAAGCTGCTGACGCTAGGCCAGCACTGAGGCCCAAAGAAGAGCCCGAAGAGGACGAAGTGGAGGAGGTTCTAGGCCATCCGTAGGACAAGCGACAACATGTGTATGTATCGCGTTGGCGGAATGACCAATTGGTTGTCCATGAGGAAATCCCGAAGATCGAAGAAACCAAGAAAGTTGAACGGGCGGCGAAACGGCTGGTTATGGAGGTTCAGGTAAGCTTCGCTTCACCCCCTGATCTTGCTGTCTAGTCATAGCTGTCTTACTTAGCTATCTATTGTAGCACCCGGTTTTAAAGACAAAAACCAGATACACTATATGTGAGCCCAGGAAGTCAAATCTCACATATAGCCACAAATCAGGATAATATCGAGAGACAATACTTATTACATAACGTATTAGTAAAAAGGAAAATAACCTTAGAGTAAAGATAGCGGAAAGTTGACTCCGATCTTCTGGCGAAGACTCCAAATTCACAGGGACGACTGACTGGTTGACCACAAGCCTAACTCCTCCAAAACCAGCAATCTGGTACCCATCCGGGATTTTTATCCAATGTATAGAAAATAAAGCAAGTGTAAGTACATGTCGTACTTAACAATTATATCATGGGGTTCATGAGGCTCAAAAGGGCTGACACTGGTTTACTGCGATTAGCTTTAATAGATCATCTTTTTAAGCAATTGAGTAGCAAAGGATTTATCATTCCCTTAAACACATGATCAGGTAAACATGAATAATGTATAGCATAAACAATTAATCATTAGAACCATTATCCATTAGTGATCATGTCTATTCCATAAGGGTCCAAGGCCGCTCATGTCCGTGAGCACGGCTGTTATAACAGTTTTATACTCTGCAGAGGTTGTACACGTTCACTGTGAGTCGTGATTTACCCTTTCGCCCGAGGTGATCAGCCTCTTGACCCACTACCAAGGAAGGTAGGTAGGGTTCACTATGAAGCCTTTCAAAGGTTCGTCTAACAAGTTAGGGCCGCTAAGGTTTACCCATCAATAAGCATGAACCCCCCTCCAAGTAGTGACTAGCAAGTGCACCTACTTGGCAGACCGAGATCATACCCGTTGGAGCCCCTCTTGCGCCGTAAAGGTAACCGCTAACAAGCTAGAAAAGGTCCTCATACTGAGCTAAAGCCAGAGTCATATGGCCCTCACAGCTGTACTGTAAGTCCCGGATGATCGCTTACAGATAAGTCCTTAGGGAGAGGAATCTGAAGCATATAAACACTCCAGCCCCCTGGTTCCATGTTACTAACAAGTCATGTTTTAATGTTTATTGCATATATCATTAGTCAAGTTACAAGATCATGGTTTTGATTAAGCACTAGCAAAAACTATCCAATGCAATATCCCAAAGGTGTCAAGGTGCAAGATATCAAATATCTAGGATATCCTATTTGGCAACAAGGGAGACACATGCAATATGAATTAAGTGATTAAATGTGAATAGGTAACAAGGATAGTCCCATGCTATACTTGCCTTACACACCGATCCTTCGGTAAGCTTTATTCTTTGATGTCTTTCTTCTTCTTCTAGATCACCACATATATCTCACCGACTGGACAATCGTAGAACACCACACAAACATCCATATACATACATGCATAGCATACAGTTGTATCTATATCAGAACAGTACACCAATCATAGAAAAATAAGTAAAAGAGATTGATATATGATTCTACGCATCACTACGAACACATAGTCACGAGAGGCACGCTAATCGAAGCTATGGTTGAAAGTTACAACTACCGAGAGATTTGCCTTATACGTGGAAAAATAAACTATAGGCTTCATTTATGTTAACCATATGAATTCATGTACAAAAGATATTTTATAAACAATATGGATTGATTTAAGTCAATTTTAGATTTAAATTATAAAACAAAAGTAAATCAAATCATATTTTATGTATAAAACCTAGTTGCATAATCATTAATCAAGATATGATTTAAACCACGTTATTTTAGATATATCAATATAGTAAACACTATTGCTTACGCGTAGATCTTGTCGTTATGAAACAAACGCAACTTGAATGGATTTTTTTTCGGAGTTGAAATGAATAAGTTATGATTTAAACAAGTTTTACTTTGGTTAATTAATAGGTTAAATCTACTCATAAATTTCAAGTGTTGAAAACATGCCTAACAGTTGTATAAACATGTAGAATACGTAAATACGATCCTAACGCAATTTGAATGGATCAAATCGGACTTAAAACGCAAAAGTTACACATGAAATAAGATTCAGTGGCATTCCTGTAAATATTTGAACTCAAATTTGAATTAAAACAATTAAAAATCTGAATTTAAATGTATTTTGGACTGGGCATACTATTTCTAGAAATGACAGGGACTTGAACGAATAAAAACAGGGCTGAAAAATAATTATTTTGAACTAATCAGGACTGCGGGTTGATTCAGTAAAAACCGAGGGGCTATTTTGTAAAAAACAGCAGTGGCTTTTGATCGGGGTTTGACCCGGGCTCGATCGAAGCGCCACGCTGGTAGCCGGGGGACTGGTGCGGTGCACCACCACGCAGCAGTGGACCGGCTGAAGCGGCACGGTGCGTTGTGGGTCCACGAGTCTCACGGTGGGCCAAGCCACTTAACCCCGAAGGGGTACGCAATCTTGACCGTTCAATCAACATCCGGTGGTGCAGGGGTGAGGGCAGGGCAGTGGCTCACCGGGGAAGAAGCCCATGGCGGCGGCGCCATGGTTGGCGATTCGGTGCTTGCGGAAACGACGTTCTAGGGCGCCATTTGACCATCTAGGGGCACGGAAAGATGGAGATGCTCACCGTGAGTCATCTGGAGGGGAACGCGGCGTCCAGGAAGGCCTCGAGGGGGCGGTTCATCGTCGGCGGCGGCTAGAGAGAGAAAGAGAGGGCACGGTGAGAGCGAATCCGAGAAAACCAAGACCAAAATGCGAATTCGATGATACCTAATGCTTCGGGGAAACACGGCGGAGGTCACCGGCGCGTCGGCGTCGTGGATTGAGGCGCGGGTGAGGGAGATTGCCGGCGGCGGGGAGTTGCTGGACGCGAGCAGAGGAAAAGGGGAGAAGGGAGGCGCTTGGTTCGGATTTTATAGGCCGGACGGGCACGGCGTGGAAGGAAGGGGGAGCGGGGCGCGGCGATTTCCTGCCGTACGGGCACGGGCCGCTTGCCTTGTAGGAGCGTCGGCGCGGCGAATTTCCATACGGGCGTGCGCCATCGGTGGGGCGAAGAAGGAAGGGAAGGAGGGAAGAAGGAAAGCGCTTGGTGACGGATGGGGGGCAGCGTGTGAGTGAGGAGAAGCAGCAGCGTCTTGGTATGTGTTGACGAGAGAGGGGCACCGATCGGGGCGAAGAGCGCAATGAGAGAGAAAGGACAGATAGCGTCTGCGGTGGGCGAGGCGAGGGCAGCAGCAGCTGAGCATTGAGTGGTGGGCCGCCAGCTGGGCAGGCGAAGCTGAAGCTGATGGAGCAAAGGTGCACAGGAGGCGAGGCAAAGAGGTAGGGTGCTTTGTGAGACAGAAGCGAAGCAAGGGGAGGCGGTGGTGGGCAGCGAGAACAACGGCCCGAGGCCGGGAAATCAGGAAGGAGGGGAAGGGATGGAATGCTGGAACGAAGGGGGAAAAGAAGGGTGGGCCTTCGGGCCAAATGAGAGAGGGGAGGTTTTCATCTTCTTTTTCTTTTCAAAATCCTTTTCTATTTCTAAATTCTATTTCCTTTCTTAATTCAAAACAATTTCAAATGTGAACCAAATCAAGCATAAATATGATTTGAAATATACTTTCTAATTCCAACATAAATGAACCAATTTTTGGTAAGTTCCAAAAATAACTCTTTAAGTTCTTACATTTTCCAATTCCTTTTCTTTTTCTAATCTTCCAATTCTAAGCTAAATTCAAAACCAATTCGAGTATGGTTTCAAATGTATTTTCCCTTTCAATAAAAATGGACAATTCTATTAAGCTTTCCAAGATAAACTTTACAACTTTAAAAATACTTTTATTTTTTCTAATTTTCTTTTATTTCAAAGCCATTTTCAAACTCTTTTCAAAAACATTCCAATTTACTTTGGAGTTTTGGATCAACACTATCCATCACAATGAATAAGATGCAACAGCATGTATGCTCACACATGTTACTACCTTATGTTGAATTTTAAATTAATGAAAAAAATTTATTTCCTATATTTCATGTGCACAAAATTCATAAATAAATCATTTTAACTCTATTTCAAAAGAGGCAATTTTTAGGGTGTTACATCTGTACACATGACTTAATGAATACCGCAAGGTACCGCAAGAAATGCTTCGACCGGATCGAGGGGATCGCTGCAAACAACAAGGAGCTGACGGCAGAGGTGGAACGCTTGCGCCAGTGACTCGAAGCCGCCAATCATGAAAAGATGGTGCAAGAATCCGAGAACCAGAAACTGGTAGTCCAGCTCAGTAATAAAGAGCAGGAAAGAACAAGTAAGTAGCCATTTCATCACAACAACTTTTGACAAGTGCGGTTGCGTTGTTGGTAGTAATAGCTGTAGTGTAGGCTTAGAAGCCGAAGTGGTCCGTCTCTGAGAGGAGAACAATCGTGCGGTCGTGGAGTGTGATCGCCTGAAAGAGGTCAACAGAAAACGGGCGCAAGACCAGTCACGGTTCCAAGACCACATGACCAAGATGACAGAGGAACTGAAAAGTAAGTTTTCCAAACCCCTTTGGTCATTTTTGTTGCATACCGTAGTTTGGCGTAATATAGCATCTTAACGGCATGTGCGGTTTGCAGTTATAAAAATCAATGCGAAGAAGCATCTGGAGTCCGTGATAAAAGACCATGACAACTGGAAGGCGCAATGCCAAGAGATCACCAAGGATCGTGACACCTGGAAAAACCGGTGCCAGGAGGTGGCAACGGGCATTTCGCCAGTCCTTAACCTCATCGATCCGGCGCTAGCAGAGGACGTGCCAAGGACGCCGCAGCTGGGATTGATCGAGAGATGCCAAAGGGCATGGGGATGGTTCCAGGAGTTCGTCAAGGAGGTAGGAGAGTACACAGGCGCACATGTGTTGAGCATGGTACGTGCTCACTACCCCCTGATCGATCTCAAGCGCCTGGAGGCTAGATACCCAAAGGAGGTAGATCCAGACAAGGCCGAGGAGCTACAGATTACCTAGCTAGACTTGTTGGCGAAAATAATTGGCGATATTAACCTATGTGGAGGTGTGACACCACCCGTACAAGGAACGCCGTCAATAAGTCAGCTGGGAGCGCAGTCATTTTCAAGCCAACCGGCGAAGCCTGCGGTCTCGACCAGCCAGGCGACGGTGGGGCCATCTTCTTTAGCTCGTTCAGTGCCAGAGTCCCAGAGACCCTAGCACAAAATCAGGTGTTGTGAGCAGCAGGAGCTGCGTGCCCTGACCAGCCAATAGTGTAGGTTGTAGCTATTGAAGAAGATGTAGTTGTGTTATTGTAAACTTGGACCTTTTTAGGCAAGCTTGTAATAACGTAACTGTATCTCAATATAAGTTTGTTTGTTTTGTTAAAAACGTGTTTAAGCTCGGATATCGTTTGATGTAACTAAGTTAGAACGTGTTGGCGTTCTGTTTAGTTGTATCAGTTCTAGTCGACACGTCATCCTGAAAGGTTTGTATGGCCCTGGTTTGTTTTGTGGTCGGAGTGTGTTGCACGTAGCTTGTGCACACGTAGAAACACACAAGTCAAACCAGAGAGCGCCTGCCGTTCACCCGTAGCGTAGAGAGCGGATCCCATGCACGCGTTGGGAGGAACCGGAGACAGGGTCTGCTCTAAAAACCCAAGAAGGAATGGTGGTCGGTTTTAACTGGTAGAGTTAGAATAACAATAGACTTCAAAATGACACATTAGAGTGGTCGGAGAAATCATAATAGCTTTATTAAATTAAATTGGAAGTACAAGAGGGGTACAGAGCTTAGTAGTTAAGCATAGAAACACCTAAGTTTGTCGATGTGCCATGAATTGGGTATGTCTGTACCGTCTAGGTGAGCTAACCTGTAAGATGTTGGGCGTGTAACCTCTTTGATCATGAAGGGCCTTTCCCATGGGGTTGCGAGTTTATGGATGCTAGCCTGATTCGTCTTCCACTTCAGGACCAGGTCCCCAACCACGAAGAACCGCTCCTTGATGTTCTTGTTGTAGTACCTGCGCAAAACAGCATGGTATTTGGCTATACATACACAAGAATCAAGCCGCTTCTCTTCTGCACTATTCACTTCTAGCTCCCGTACTTCATTGGCCTTGTCTTCGTTGAAGTTTTCTACCCGTGCTGATCTGAAGGCTATATCTACTGGGAGCACTGCCTCAGCGCCATAAACCATAAAGTATGGTGAGACGCCAGTATTGCGACTAGGCTGGGTTCTGAGACCCCAGACCACGGCTGGTAACTCTTTGAGCCATCTTCTGGGAGTTTTGTCATTTTCTCTGTACATCCTCTTCTTAAGTGCGTCCGAGATCATACCATTTGCCCGCTCAACCTGTCCATTAGCTCTAGGGTGCGCCACCGAGACGTATTTTACTACTATGCTCCTTTCATTGCAGAAGTCCCAAAAAGCGTTCCCGATGAACTGAGTACCCAGATCAGTGATGATGCTGTTGGGTATGCCGAAGCGATGGATGACCTGGTCGATGAACGCAACAGCCTTTTCTGAAGATGCCTTGACCAGGGGCATGTACTCTATCCACTTGGAAAATTTGTCGATCAGCACAAAGACGCATGTAAATTTCATTCGAAAGGCTCGATCATATCTACTCCCCAGCATGCGAAGGGCCAAGAGGCTGGTATTGTCTGAATCTCATGTGCTGGTACGTGGATTCTCTTGGCGAAGAACTGACAACCTTCACAATGGCGGACTAGCTTTTCTGCATCGGCTACGACTGACGACCAATAGAACCCTGCTCGAAAAGCCTTGCCAACCAGCATTCTTGAGGCTGCGTGGTTGCCGTAGGAGCCAGAGTGGATTTGTCCAGGAGATGTTCACCATCCTCCTGAGTTATACTATGACAGAACCGCCCAATTTATACAATATCAAGTATCGGCTGTCCCCACTTAACACGTTGACACGCGCATACTCTCACTTATATAAACCCGGTAGTCCGCCGAGTGTCACGCAGGACCTCGGTAAATCAACATCACAACCAAGATTGCGTGATTAAGCAAATACACATCACATACGCAAAGTTGCAGCGGAGATAATATTACAAATAGGTTCATAAATAATAGTACAAGTTTGGATTTCAAAACCGATTAGTGAAAACAACATAACTTCAAATGATTACATTAATATATGTTCTGAATACGTTGCTAGCATAAGTGACATCCTCGGATAAAAGCATATAAATGAGAATAAATATAGAGTCACCGAGCCCATCAGCGGTTAGCCACCATCTTCACCAGGCCAAAACATCACCTGCAACATGGTGGGATAAACCCTGAGTACTCGAATGTACTCAGCTAGACTTACCCGTAATAACCAGAAATAAAATTGACTCCAAGGAGTATGCAAGGCTTTATAAGTGGAGGTAGCTTGACAATATTTTGCATAAAAAGTGATTAACTCAATTATACAATTATAATTCTGTCATCAAGTTAATTAGAACTATCCATCTCTAGATTAGCAACTATCCTGTGACAAACATGTGGTATATCTTTTTAGAGCATACAATAGTAACCATAGCAGGTATAGTAATTCCATGTTTATTCGAACCATCACATTCCATAATCCAATTACTACGATGTTGGGACTAGCCAAGTTTCTCACTATCCGGGAGAGACGGCGATTCGAATCGATTTCAACCAGCTAGGAATTTATTCCTAACACAAACCCAGGCAGACCAGATCAACGGTCACCTTATGTCACCTTTGGTACAACTTAGGTACACATTTCGCGGGTCCATACCGCGCCGCACAGTCTGGGACACTAGATGCCTGGACGTTCAGGCCTAGCCTACCCTTGGGCTCAGTCTGATCGCCCCCCGCAAGGAGCGCACAATAGAACGGGTCCCGGCCTGAGTTGAATTACTCGGCTTCGTAGTCGGAATGAGTTATCCGGCCAGCTAAGTGAGAGGCATGCGTTCAATCTTGTCAGAAGCGCCAACAACGGTACGGTCCTTAATCGACACAGATGGAATCACATGAGTCAACCTACACATAGACTCCGCCCGGCCTCGATTTACTTTTACCCCATGGTTCTTTTCCACGATAGCAAATATAGCCAACCGTGCTTCGGTATCCACCTATATCTCGCAGGTGACAGGAAATCACCTGACTTCTACCGGTCTAAGCATGGCTAAGCATATATTCGATCCTGGACCTATACCGATTAAAGGTGTAATATCTGAACAAGGAATGTATATGCATCAAGTGGTTCCATTCAACTCTTATAACCTAATGCATC
Source organism: Miscanthus lutarioriparius (assembly GCA_904845875.1). Lineage (NCBI taxonomy): Eukaryota > Viridiplantae > Streptophyta > Magnoliopsida > Poales > Poaceae > Miscanthus > Miscanthus lutarioriparius. The sequence continues at coordinate 30,525,574 of CAJGYO010000015.1, forward strand.
AATCATAAGTACTTAAGTAATCATTTGTAAAATACTGGGAGACTTAGAATGCTCCGGGGCTTGCCTGGGATACGACACAAGTCAGTTTAGTTAGCTTGCACCGACTTGGTGACATCTCCGGTCCTAACACTTGCTTAGTCCTTCCATCTTCGGGATAGATCCATCAAACACCATCTTTGGGTTTGACTCCACATCACATCCTTCACGTGGTTCATCTAGCGTACCTAAATGAGATGCAAGATGCATGTGTATGAATACATGGAAGTGCAATAGACAATACATCGCATGCAGTAAGTAAGACAAGCACAAGGTTACGTTAACATGCACAAGCACTTCGCATTGCTTACTTTAAATATCACACAATTTATCATGCCACGATAGCAAAGAAGACGACAACACCAAGCATGAAACAAGTTTCCCAAGATTTCAGGTACTCTAACTCAACCATCATCAAAGGTATGAGCCACACTTAGCAATATACAAGCAAACAACTATAATTGGAATCTGTCAATTTCTGGACATACAAACAGCAGCTACAAGATTTATCTATAACGAGAGTTACACAAATCCAAATGACTTGTAAGAAGACATTCTGGAAAGCTTATGAAGTTATCTACAATTAATATTTAATCATCTGAGCAAGATTCTCAAGTTAACTAAGTCAAATATACCCATTTACAGAAACTGGTCTAAACAAGACAGAGAGTAATCAATTCTGTAACCCAACTTTAAACAGGCATAACTCACAAACTACTTGGCCAAATACCACCAAATTTTAACAGAATCTAGATACATGAATTATCTACAACTTTGTTATTATCACCAAAAACTCATTCAAATCCTAACTAGATCAAACACTAGCATCTTTTAGATCTGCTCAGAATAAAATCAAAACCTGATAGAAGACTTAAAAGTCATGTAACTCCTACACTATCTAGCCTATGACCTTACAATTCGAACTCAAGCAAGATCATGAAATTTGCTACAACTTTTGTATTCACTACAACCATAGCAAACATCATTTACACCACGAAAATAATTGCACAAGCAAAACTGCAAATCCAGCCCAACAGCAGTGGTATAGAAAACTGATAGCATCTTCAGAGAAGCATAACTGGAGTTCTAGACCTCCAACAAACATGAACCATAACTTTTTTAAAATCTTAGGAAGTTACCTATAACTTTCTTATTCTCATATTAAGATGATTCTACAGTTAGAAGGGTCAATTAATCCAATAATTGCATCTCTGTCCAAAACATAGACAGAAACTGACATGCCACTTTAAACAGCTATAAATGGAGTTATATATGTCCAATAAATGTAGTTCTAGACTTTTTAGAAAGCTTGTCAAATTCTAAACAACTTTGTTGCAAACACCTAAAGCTAATTCTACTAGTAAGAAGGCCCCACAGTAAGAACAAGGAAACCCTCTCTGGTTTTGGGCAGAAACAGCCACAGATATCTAAGCAAGTATAACTCAAGATCTACTTAACCAAAAATCATGATATTTAGCTTTTTGAAAAGCATAATAAAAGTACTACAACTCATGTATTTTCATAAAGTCATGATTCATAACTTAACTAAGCCAATTAATTCAAACATGCAGTCCTATTCAGAATAGGAGCAAATCAAAACAGGATATTTGTTATTTTTATAACTCTGAAACTATCAAGCCTAAAATATTAAAATTTTTACCAGACATCAAGAATAACCTTAGTAGCACTCCACAAAAATTTCACAATTATTTGAGCACAACAACTGCAGTTATAAAAAAAACAAATAAGACTAGCATTCAAACCCTAACTGCACAAATCCATTTTTACAGCTAAAACTTTAAACTAAAACCTGACATATTGTAGATCTAGTGCATAGAGAATTTCACAAGGATTCCAAAAAGTTCTCATTTACTATTTTACAAATTTTCTACGATTTACTATGAATTTCCAAAGTTCCTACAAAATAATTACAAACCAGTCCTTACGGCACTATTCATATGAGTCACAGACTATGCAGTTAGGTCCCTCCCTTTCTTCAAATTCTTGTGCGAAGTCCCTGACGTGGATTGCAGCAGAGGAGGCGCGGGAGCTCGCTGTTTCCGACCGGAGGAGGCTCGTCGGCGGCGATGGGGCAGCGGCGGAGCACCAGGAGCCTCGCGCGCATCCATGGGACAACTCTTCTTGGCACGAGGCGACTTGTGGTGGCCCGGCCACGTGCGCCGGCGGCTATGCCCACAGCACCACCGGCAGCAGGGCACTCCGGCGACCACCGCGGCCAGGAAAGGGGCGCAAGAGTGGCGGCTCTAGCTGGAGATGGTGATGACGCGCTCGGTTGGGACGGAGAAGGCCTACAGCAGTGGCAACGAGCTCGGCTCGGGAGCTCCGTGGTGGCGGCCATGGTGGCTCTGCTCTGGTGCGGCCAGAGCGCGAGCGAGAGCCTGGGCGAGCGCGAGAGGGAGCGTGCTGATGCTCGGGCGTTCGTATTTGGGGGCACAGGGAGTCGGGCGGCGCGTGGCGATGGAGAGGGCGCGCGGCATCCATGCAAGAAAGCCACACGGCATATCGTCGAACACGTGGTGCGCGTAGAAGTGGGCAGAGCGGGCGTCAGTTCTGGCTGGCTACAGGCCGAATTAGCTACTAGGCCTAAAACAAAGTTTGAAGCCCGCGAACTGCCCTTCATTTTTCATTTAGAGACCAAGGTCATTAGAGCTCTTCAACAGCGGGTAATTAAGCCCCAAACTATCAGTGTTAGCGCCTTGATAACGGTCACAGAAATTCACTTTCGGAAGTCAAAACTCGGTCAAACTCAGTGCAACTTTTTGCATGCTCTTCTCCATAATATAACCTTCAACTTTTATTTTTGGACCAACTCAATTTGCTTAACGAATTTCGGAGAACGCGGAATGCCAACGTCGTTGCTTAGCGAAACTCCAGACTTAGAATATTTCCAAGTGCTGAAAACAACAGCAAATTCGATCTTGTGACCTTGATTTGACTTACTTCCAAGCTGATCTAGCTCTTAGTCCAAAAACAAAGTTTGTTCTACATGATATGGACTACAACTTTCATTTAAGGTTCAACCTCAAAACTGGTATAGAACCTGCTATTCTACTTTGACCAAAGTAGGATCACGATGAAGCTTAAATTATCCTTTTTGATCCATTGGAGCATTTTCTTGGCATTTGCCCAACATGAACCTTTCATGACTTTTGTTGTAGAGTTCATCTAGAGTCATTTTGGTAAGGTTGCAAGGTTTGGTTGACATCTCATGTTCTCATTCACTTAATAGTGCAATTCAAGCACTTAGTAAAATCATTCCAACAAGGATATAACTTATCATTTCATGTGACTTTTTGATTCCAAACGTCATGAAACTTTTCGAGTGTCCAATATAGATGGGTATTGATGTGAGACACATGAAGATATCCCAATCACACCACCCAAGCATATATCTTGAAAAGGGGTCTATAGGCGAGCAAAGGTGCAATATCCAAGTTTAGGTTGGGGCTCATTTCTATAGGTTTGACCTTGACATCTTCATCATCACTTAATATACCATGTTTTAGCTCAAACCCATTGCTTAACTGGTGGCAAACACCTGGGGTGTTACAGCCCTCCCCCCTTAAAAGAATCGCGTCCCAAGATTCAGGACGAAAGACTTTTATGGAAGAGAGACATGCTACCAGTTTCCAATATCAGCCAGAGCTTTAGGCTACATAGCTTCAAGCATAAGAGAGGCTAATTTGGTCAAGACACTTTCTGATACTTGTTCTTTGTAGTAAGTTTTGTCTGAAGAATTTCCTTCGTTGGCCTTCATGATGTATTGTTACTTTGGGAGGAATCCAAGATAGCAATGTCCTACGTACTTCGTCCTCGATGTACGAAGAGCGATACAAACATAGACTAAATACTTGTAGCATCTACTTCCCTAGTGGATACAGTACATACCATATGGACTTTGCACTAGATCATAATCTTCTGAAGGATACTCGTTGCAATGGTTCCATGTGTGCAGTTCTCTTTCTCTGATAACAATATTATATGGTCTGAGTCTATCGAGTGAGTGGTAAACGTAATAGCTGACTCTGTCGGCTCAACGTTCTCGATGATCATTCCTTAGGGAGCCTTTGGATCCAGGTTGCAACAGGGATCTGGGTGGAATCTGATGCAACCTCTTGGGTAAAAACACATATAAGGTACCAAAGGCATGTCAGCATTGGAGAACCATTGACGTAGAAGGATGTTAGAGAGGTTTGGAGGACAACACAAGTTGCAAGTAATCACAAAACTAGGGACTAGTTCACTACCAAGCAGGTTGAGTACAATTTGCCTTCGTGGTGCAGTTGCACAGCAAGTTGGGTTGACTTGTATCGTAGCAAAACTAGCCTTCTTAAACTATATTTGACGTCGAGGCTTCCATTCTTAGGCCAATCAATATCTCGAAAACCATAATCCAAAAATCTATGGTTAGACACCTTTCCAATTACTTCGAATTGCAAGGGCACAATTTGGCTTCTAGAACACCTTGACTGCTCACGCATTGCTGATCTAAGAGGGCAAAAGCAAGGCACATAGGGGTGCAATTAGTCTTCTCAAGGGTATGGAGGGTTGTCTAACAGCAATACACCTACAAGTTGTAATTTCTTGGCATGAATTTCAAACACAACCTTCTAATGCAAAGGATGATCGCAGTCACAGCGAAATTGCAGATTCTGTACCCTTTTATTTTCTATTCATATCTCACAAACTACTGCTCCAATATGCACAAATTTTGGTGGGCATGTAGATCCATGGGTCTTCTAACTACTCACCAAAATTCAACTCAACCGGACACCGTTTGACCATCCAAACCATTCATCTATCAAAACTGCTCTGTTCTGAAATGACAGCAACCGAGCCGACACGATATCTCTCAAATCCGATGTTTTACTCAACCAATACTCAAACCAACTTAGTACATTAAAGGGTCCTAAGCAAGGAATCAGATCACCAAGTTTGGGGTCAATCCAACTTCGTTTGGGTCACTAATCGCCGGCTTGAAGATAACCGGTTTAGTGCCACAAAATCTGGACCGATTTCTCGTTCTTCCTTTATAACCGTGGTAGCTTTCTCGCTGAGGATGGAGGCTAGGGTTTTCCATACATGCCTCTTAGGAAACAACCTCAACCGTTGATTTAGACACCAACTCGACGATGCACAACCATTAGACTTGTGGGCTATTTTCACAGGGCACAAAGCATTACTCCACATGGAGGGCATCCCTATATAGATAAGGAACCGTTTCTGAATATTCTCTGGCACCTCGTCCAATAGAGCCTTGAACAAATCCGTTTGTGGTACCTAGGGGCACAATGATGTTGATCGAAACTAGGGATATGCTTTCTCTAGTTCTGCACTTAGCTGACACAACATCTTGCACTATATACGTGGTCGTCCAAGATGGAATTGACTCGATAGCACATTTGGAGAAGAAGTAGCACTTGCATTGTAGGGCCAGGTTTGTTGTTTCCTTGATCAACATTGTTATGTGAGATCTAGTCTTCATAGTTACCAACTAGTCATTACCTAACTGAAGACGAACTTTCCTACTGGTAACTAATCAGTTGTCTCTCAACACTAAAAAGGTTCCAAATCTTCACTCTTGATAACAAAATTGTGGTCGAAGCATACAGATGGTCGCCATTGAAGTCAGTAGAAAGGGGTCACACCAAAGAAGGTCGGTTTGCCTACATGATCCTTATGCACCTAAAGATTGAGAACTTGGACAGGAACTCATATATACCAGGTGACCTATTACAGTACATAATATCTTGGTCCCTTTATCATCCGACTAATAACTTGTTCAACCTTAAGTGTGGTGCACCTTTCTGATCCATCGAAAATGACATAAGTTGCTCACTAGATGACCGACGTCATTACAGGGATAGTCACGTCGAGTAGAGTCACTTGCCTACCATCTCTTGCAGTCTGTTTATGTTCCTGTTAGTGACCTGTTCTTCAAAGGTTAACCGTTGGATGACTTCAAAAGGGAGTCCCATTGCATCTAGTTCGACATATAGATCTCTTGACATGATAAGGAGAGATAACCAAGGAAGAGCTCACGTGAAAGTAACACATCGGTGTAGTTTTGCAATGGATCATGACTAGAAACCTTGATACCAGCGCATGCCGAGCAGCACAACCTTGTGGCTGCAGTCCACAAGATGCCCTCGGTTTCGTCGTGGCACCGTAGATTGCTAATCGTGGCACAATTACTAAACATACAACCCACACACATTCTCTCGTAGCACAAATTTGGTTGCATAAGAGTAAGCACAATGAGAAGGAGGGATAGCAACAAAGGTAGTCACAAGGTTAGGAGTGAACAAGGAAGCGATCTGAAGATCAAAACACAGCGCAAGATAACATAGCCTAATTGCCGAAGGCAACTAAGCAGGAGACTCTTGCTGAATGATTAACCTAAGATTTAGTTCAGAGATTACCAGATAATGATTAACCTAAGATTTGGTCTTGTCGAGCAGCAACATGAGATCAAGACTGATAAATGTTCAGAGATTCGAAAGGGTTGGAGACAAAACAAACGAGATTCAAGGGACAGAGCCATTGCACTGACTAGGGATTTAGTTGATAAAGCAAGGACAGGATATGCGAGGATAAGGTTCCAAAGCCAGGGTAGATAGCGATTAGCGTTGCACCAGATCATCTGTAGGAGAAGGAGCAATGAAGTCCGATAAGGATTTTGGAGCAAGGTCCTCCCACAAAAGAGTGGGACAACCACAAAACATGCGAGCAAAGAATGGAGCTAAGCTTGGGCCTAAGGTCAAGCAAAGGCATGGATAAAGGTCTTCATAGCACAACGTTCAATGGCTAGCAACCACGTGTACCGGCTCAGGCTCCTAAGAGAGAACTTAATTGAAAACGACAACCATGAGATTACCAAAACTTGGACGTTGTTCCAGGATAGCGCTCTTCAACACTCATATGCTTTTCGAGGACAAAAGGAGTGACAGCTACGGCACTACCTAGATTACGAGCATCCACACCTACATCATGGTCTTAAGCAAGCATTTCGAAATACTCAATCTAATTAGCTTAAGCGACTATTACTAAGCACAAAGCTCACACCTAACAACTAGTCACCTACAACAACACCGCTACACATATCATGCAAAACATGGTGGTAAAGTATTGTTATCTTTTATTTCCTTTTCTTGAGTAGGTGGATATCTCTACAAAACAAGTTTTACTTACATTTAGCAATTTAGTTTTCAAAGGGGTGAACCTTTTGCTAACTATTAACTTGTCATCTATTTCCTTTGGAAACACACATATAAGGCAAAGCTAATCACACACTATCTTCAACCACAGCTATTCAAGCAGCATGGAACAAGGCATTTTGTCTAGCTTCACACAAGGAAGACAGTAGCATCACATTGGTCACAAGTTACTTAGTATTAGAACAAGGTGAGGGAAGCATATTTATGCACAAGCACAATCATGATGCATGCTCGTCCTATTCGCCCTCACAAAATTGCCAGCCTAAGGCGACAATCACGTTCTATGTCGGTGGCATAACACGTACTCTCTCGATATATATCTAGTCGTCAGCTATATTCAATCTACGCATTCGTGGTTAGCGTACCTGCAGGCAAATTCATTGCAACCCATTCCCACAAGAGATAAATAAGCACACAATGAAAGCAGTAAACTAAGATACTTTCCATATATACATCCCTAGATATATATACTTCGGTATCCATAGCTACCCGACAGATATACCCACAATTAAGTACCTTCATAGATACATGTGTGTAACATGTAAATATTCCAGTAACCATAGCTAACTCTCCCCTAGACCGATAGTTGGACGGTCATGCTCTCACAACTCACACTTACCTGGGGGTAGAGGCAATTGATCCATACATTACCATTCAAGCGAATGGCATCCATACTATAGCACGCCGTATGGACGACGAAAGTAAAATTGCAATAAAGTACATCCCTCAAAGTTAGTACTTAGATAGCCACCTAATAGTCCTTAACTGGGCATAAAGGAGGATGTCGCTAGCATAGTTTTACAATTAAGTTTTGACAAATTGCCTGTAGCTAAAGTTTTAGTTAAAATAGACTTTTTAAAACTAAAACTTTGGCTTTTAAAACTGTGTACCTGATAGTATTATGCCTAATCTCGCTCTGATACCAGCTGTGACAGAACCACCCAATTTATACAAGATCAAGTACGGCTGTCCCCACTTAACACGTTGACACGCGCATACTCTCACTTATATAAACCTGGTAGTCCGCCGAGTGTCACGCAGGACCTCGGTAAATCAACATCACAACCAAGATCGCGTGATTAAGCAAATACACATCACATACGCAAAGTTGCAGCGGAGATAATATTACAAATAGGTTCATAAATAATAGTACAAGTTTGGATTTCAAAACCGATTAGTGAAAACAACATAACTTTCAAATGATTACATTAATATATGTTCTGAATACATTGCTAGCATAAGTGACATCCTCGGATAAAAGCATATAGATGAGAATAAATATAGAGTCGCCGAGCCCATCGGCGGTTAGCCACCATCTTCAGCAGGCCAAAACCTCACCTGCAACATGGTGGGATAAACCCTGAGTACTTGAATGTACTCAGCTAGACTTACCCATCATAACCAGAAATAAAATTGACTCCAAGGAGTATGCAAGGTTTTATAAGTGGAGGTAGCTTGACAATATTTTGCATAAAAAGCGATTAACTCAATTATACAATTATAATTCTGTCATCAAGTTAATTAGAACTATCCATCTCTAAATTAGCAACTATCCTGTGCCAAACATGTGGTATATCTTTTTAGAGCATACAATAGTAACCATAGCAGGTATAGTAATTCCATGTTTATTCGAACCATCACATTCCATAATCCAATTACTACGATGTTGGGACTAGCCAAGTGTCTCACTATCCGGGAGAGACGGCGATTCGAATCGATTTCAACCAGCTGGGAATTTATTCCTAACACAAACCCAGGCAGACCAGATCAATGGTCACCTTAGGTCACCTTTGGTACAACTCAGGTACACATTTCACGGGTCCGTACCGCGCCGCACAGTCTGGGACACCAGATGCCAGGACGTTCAGGCCTAGCCTACCCTTGGGCTCAGTCTGATCACCCCCCACAAGGAGCGCACAACAGAACGGGTCCCGGCCTGAGTTGAATTACTCGGCTTCGCAGTCGGAATGAGTTATCCAGCCAGCTAAGTGAGAGGCATGCGTTCAATCTTGTCAGAAGCGCCAACAACGGTACGGTCCTTAATTGACACAGACGGAATCACATGAGTCAACCTACACATAGACTCCGCTCGGCCTCGATTTACTTTTACCCCATGGTTCTTTTCCACGATAGCAAATATAGCCAACCGTGCTTCGATATCCACCTATATATCGCAGGTGACAGGAAATCACCTGACTTCTACCGGTCTAAGCATGGCTAAGCATATATTCGATCCTGGACCTATACCGGTTAAAGGTGTAATATCTGGACAAGGAATGTATATGCATCAAGTGGTTCCATTCAACTCTCATAACCTAATGCATCAATCATAAGTACTTAAGTAATCATTTGTAAAATACTGGGAGACTTAGAATGCTCCGGGGCTTGCCTAGGATCCGACACAAGTCAGTTCAGTTAGCTTGCACCGACTTGGTGACATCTCCGGTCCTAGCACTTGCTTAGTCCTTCCATCTTCGGGATAGATCCATCAAACACCGTCTTCAGGTTTGACTCCACATCACATCCTTCACGTGGTTCATCTAGCGTACCTAAATGAGATGCAAGATGCATGTGTATGAATACATGGAAGTGCAATAGACAATACATCGCATGCAGTAAGTAAGACAAGCACAAGGTTATGTTAACATGCACAAGCACTTCGCATTGCTTACTTTAAATATCACACAATTTATCATGCCACGATAGCAAAGAAGACGACAACACCAAGCATGACACAAGTTTCCCAAGATTTCAGGTACTCTAACTCAACCATCATCAAAGGTATGAGCCACACTTAGCAATATACAAGCAAACAACTATAATTGGAATCTGTAAATTTCTAGACATACAAACAGTAGCTACAAGATTTATCTATAACGGGAGTTACACAAATCCAAATGACTTTCAAGAAGACATTCTGGAAAGCTTATGAAGTTATCTACAATTAATATTTAATCATCTTAGCAAGATTCTCAAGTTAACTAAGTCAAATATACCCATTTACAGAAACTGGTCTAAACAAGACAGAGAGTAATCAATTCTGTAACCCAACTTTAAACAGGCATAACTCAAAAACTACTTGGCCAAATACCACCAAATTTTAACAAAATCTAGATACATGAATTATCTAGAACTTTGTTATTATCACCAAAAACTAATTCAAATCCTAACTAGATCAAACACTAGCATCTTTCAGATCTGCTCAGAATAAAATCAAAACCTGATAGAAGACTTAAAAGTCATGTAACTCCTAAACTATCTGGCCTATGACCTTACAATTCGAACTCAAGCAAGATCATGAAATTTTCTACAACTTTTGTATTCACTACAACCATAGCAAACATCATTTACACCACGAAAATAATTGCACAAGCAAAACTGCAAATCCAGCCCAACAGCAGTGGTATAGAAAACTGATAGCATCTTCAGAGAAGCATAACTGGAGTTCTAGACCTCCAACAAACATGAACCATAACTTTTTTAAAATCTTAGGAAGTTACCTACAACTTTCTTATTCTCATATTAAGATGATTCTACAGTTAGAAGCGTCAATTAATCCAATAATTGCATCTCTGTCCAAAACATAGACAGAAACTGACATGCCACTTTAAACAGCTATAAATGGAGTTATATATGTCCAATAAATGTAGTTCTAGACTTTTTAGAAATCTTGTCAAATTCTAAACAACTTTGTTGCAAACACCTAAAGCTAATTCTACTAGTAAGAAGGCCCCACAGTAAGAACAAGGAAACCCTCTCTGGTTTTGGGCAAAAACAGCCACAGAGATCTAAGCAAGTATAACTCAAGATCTACTTAACCAAAAATCATGATATTTAGCTTTTTTAAAAGCCTAATAAAAGTACTACAACTCATGTATTTTCATAAAGTCATGATTCATAACTTAACTAAGCCAATTAATTCAAACATGCAGTCCTATTCAGAATAGGAGCAAATCAAAACAGGGCATTTGTTATTTTTATAACTCTTAAACTATCAAGCCTAAAATATTAAATTTTTTACCAGACATCAATAATAACCTTAGTAGCACTCCACAAAAATTTCACAATTATTTGAGCACAACAACTGCAGTTATAAAAAAACAAATAAGACTAGCATTCAAACCCTAACTGCACAAATCCATTTTTATAGCTAAAACTTTAAACTAAAACCTGACATATTATAGATCTAGTGCATATAGAATTTCACAAGGATTCCAAAAAGTTCTCATTTACTATTTTATGAATTTTCTATGATTTACTATGAATTTCCAAAGTTCCTGCAAAATAATTACAAACCAGTCCTTACGGCACTATTCATATGAGTCATAGACTATGCAGTTAGGTCCCTCCCTTTCTTCAAATTCTTGCGTGAAGTCCCTGACGTGGATTGCAGCAGAGGAGGCGTGGGAGCTCGTTGTTTCCGGCCGAAGGAGGCTCGTCGGCGGCGATGGGGCAGCGGTGGAGCACCAGGGGCCTCGCGCGCATCCATGGGACAACTCTTCTTGGCACGAGGCGGCTCGTGGTGGCCCGGCCACGTGCGCCGGTGGCTATGCTTGCAGCACCACCGGCGGCAGGGCACTCCGGCGACCACCGCGGCCAGGAAAGAGGCGCAGGAGTGGTGGCTCTAGCTGGAGATGGTGATGACGCGCTCGGTTGGGACGGAGAAGGCCTGCAGCAGTGGCAACGAGCTTGGCTCGGGAGCTCCGCGGTGGCAGCCATGGTGGCTCCGCTCTGGTGCAGCCAGAGCGGGAGCGAGAGCCTGGGCAAAGAAGGCCCCACAGTAAGAACAAGGAAACCCTCTCTGGTTTTGGGCAGAAACAGCCACAGAGATCTAAGCAAGTATAACTCAAGATCTACTTAACCAAAAATCATGATATTTAGCTTTTTTAAAAGCCTAATAAAAGTACTACAACTCATGTATTTTCATAAAGTCATGATTCATAACTTAACTAAGCCAATTAATTCAAACATGCAGTCCTATTCAGAATAGGAGCAAATCAAAACAGGGCATTTGTTATTTTTATAACTCTTAAACTATCAAGCCTAAAATATTAAAATTTTTACCAGACATCAATAATAACCTTAGTAGCACTCCACAAAAATTTCACAATTATTTGAGCACAACAACTACAGTTATAAAAAAACAAATAAGACTAGCATTCAAACCCTAACTGCACAAATCCATTTTTACAGCTAAAACTTTAAACTAAAACCTGACATATTATAGATCTAGTGCATAGAGAATTTCACAAGGATTCCAAAAAGTTCTCATTTACTATTTTACGAATTTTCTACGATTTACTATGAATTTCCAAATTTCCTGCAAAATAATTACAAACCAGTCCTTACGACACTATTCATGTGAGTCACAGACTATGCAGTTAGGTCCCTCCATTTCTTCAAATTCTTGCGCGAAGTCCCTGACGTGGATTGCAGCAGAGGAGGCGTGGGAGCTCGCTGTTTCCGGCCGGAGGAGGCTCGTCGGCGGCGATGGGGCAGCGGTGGAGCACCAGGGGCCTCGCGCGCATCCATGGGACAACTCTTCTTGGCACGAGGCGGCTTGTGGTGGCCCGGCCACGTGCGCCGGCGGCTATGCCCGCAGCACCACCGGCGGCAGGGCACTCCGGCGACCACCGCGGCCAGGAAAGGGGCGCAGGAGTGGCTGCTCTAGCTGGAGATGGTGATGACGCGCTCGGTTGGGACGGAGAAGGCCTGCAGCAGTGGCAACGAGCTCGGCTCGGGAGCTCCGCGGTGGCGGCCATGGTGGCTCCGCTCTGGTGCAGCCAGAGCGGGAGCGAGAGCCTGGGCGAAGAAGGCCCCACAGTAAGAACAAGGAAACCCTCTCTGGTTTTGGGCAGAAACAGCCACAGAGATCTAAGCAAGTATAACTCAAGATCTACTTAACCAAAAATCATGATATTTAGATTTTTTAAAAGCCTAATAAAAGTACTACAACTCATGTATTTTCATAAAGTCATGATTCATAACTTAACTAAGCCAATTAATTCAAACATGCAGTCCTATTCAGAATAGGAGCAAATCAAAACAGGGCATTTGTTATTTTTATAACTCTTAAACTATCAAGCCTAAAATATTAAAATTTTTACCAGACATCAATAATAACCTTAGTAGCACTCCACAAAAATTTCACAATTATTTGAGCACAACAACTGCAGTTATAAAAAACAAATAAGACTAGCATTCAAACCCTAACTGCACAAATCCATTTTTACAGCTAAAACTTTAAACTAAAACCTGACATATTATAGATCTAGTGCATAGAGAATTTCACAAGGATTCCAAAAAGTTCTCATTTACTATTTTACGAATTTTCTACGATTTACTATGAATTTCCAAATTTCTGCAAAATAATTACAAACCCGGTCCTTACGACACTATTCATGTGAGTCACAGACTATATGATTAGGTCCCTCCATTTCTTCAAATTCTTGCTTGCTGAAGTCCCCGACGTGGATTGCAGCAGAGGAGGCGTGGGAGCTCTCTGTTTTCGGCCGGAGGAGGCTCGTCGGCGGCGATGGGGCAGCGGCGGAGCACCAGGGGCCTCGCGCGCATCCATGGGACAACTCTTCTTGGCACGAGGCGGCTCATAGTGGCCCGGCCACGTGCGCCGGCGGCTATGCCCGCAGCACCACCGGTGGCAGGGCACTCCAGTGACCACCGCGGCCAGGAAAGGGGCGCAGGAGTGGTGGCTCTAGCTGGAGATGGTGATGACGCGCTCGGTTGGGACGGAGAAGGCCTGCAGCAGTGGCAACGAGCTCGGCTCGGGAGCTCCGCGGTGGCGGCCATGGTGGCTCCACTCTGGTGCAGCCAGAGCGGGAGCGAGAGCCTGGGCGAGCGCGAGAGGGAGCGTGCTGATGCTCGGGCGTTCGTATTTTGGGGCGCAGGGAGCCGGGCGGCGCATGGCGATGGAGAGGGCGCGCGGTGTCCATGCAAGAAGGCCACACGGCATATCGTCGAACACGTGGTGCTGGCGAGAAGTGGCAAGAGAAGCGGGCGTCGATTACGGCTAGCTACAGGCCGAATTAGCTACTGGGCCTAAAACAAAGTTTGAAGCCCGTGAACTGCCCTTCATTTTTCATTTAGAGACCAAGGTCATTAGAGCTCTTCAACAGCGGGTAATTAAGCCCCAAACTGTCAGTGTCAGCGCCTTGATAACGGTCACGGAAATTCACTTTCGGAAGTCAAAACTCGGTCAAACTCAGTGCAACTTTTTGCATGCTCTTCTCCATAATATAACCTTCAACTTTTATTTTTGGACCAACTCAATTTGCTTAATGAATTTCGGAGAACGCGGAATGCCAACGTCGTTGCTTAGCGAAACTCTAGACTTAGAATATTTCTAAGTGCTGAAAACAACAACAAATTCGATCTTGTGACCTTGATTTGACTTACTTCCAAGCTGATCTAGCTCTTAGTCCAAAAACAAAGTTTGTTCTACATGATATGGAATACAACTTTCATTTAAGGTCCAACCTCAAAACTGGTATAGAACCTACTGTTCTACTTTGACCAAAGTAGGATCACGATGAAGCTTAAATTATCCTTTTTGATCCATTGGAGCATTTTCTTGGCATTTGCCCAACATGAACCTTTCATGACTTTTGTTGTAGAGTTCATCTAGAGTCATTTTGGTAATGTTGCAAGGTTTGGTTGACATCTCATGTTCTCATTCACTTAATAGTGCAATTCAAGCACTTAGTAAAATCATTCCAACAAAGATATAACTTATCATTTCATGTGACTTTTTGATTCCAAACGTCATGAAACTTTTCGAGTGTCCAATATAGATGGGTATTGATGTGAGACACATGAAGATATCCCAATCACACCACCCAAGCATATATCTTGAAAAGGGGTCTATAGGCGAGCAAAGGTGCAATATCCAAGTTTAGGTTGGGGCTCGTTTCTATAGGTTTGACCTTGACATCTTCATCATCACTTAATATACCATGTTTTAGCTCAAACCCATTGCTTAACTGGTGGCAAACACCTAGGGTGTTACATATACACTTCATCAAGATTTCCTCCTTCGCGTTCTTGCGCCACAATTTACCATCGACGAGCAGATACTACTTACTGCGACGCATCAGGCGTTCGTTTTCTATCCGATCGATGTAACTGCTACCATCTGTCAGGTACTTGATAAAAGGTACTCTCTAGTCAGGCTCCTTAGTGGTCGGAGGTGGTTCGGTGGTGTTTGACGCCGGAACCATAGCCACCAATAGCTGGTCTGGAGGCTTGTCGACTATGGGATCTTCCTCGTTGATGGAGGGCGTGAGCAGATCTTGAACAAATACGCCATGTGGGACTTTGGCTCAGGACGATCCTAACTTTGACAGTGCATCTGCTGCTTGATTTTTATCCCAGACCACATGTGTGTACTCAATGGCGTAGAACTTACCTTCTAGCTTTTTGATCAATTTGCAGTATGCGTCCATCTTTTCGCTGGTCATGTCCCAGTCCTTGTTATGTTGGTTGATGACCAGAGCCGAGTCTCCGTAGACATTGAGACGTTTGACACCGAGCTCGACCGCAATGCGCAGACCATGTAGGAATGCCTCGTACTCGACGGCGTTATTAGACGCCAGGAAATAAATCCTGAGGACGTATTGGAGCTGCTCCTTGGATGGCGATACAAAAAGGACTCCTGCCCCTGCGCCGTCGATGTTGAGGGAGCTGTCGAAGTACATCTTCCAATACTCGGCGGGCCCCTAAGAAGCAGGCATACTTAAGTCTGTCCACTCGACAATGAAATCGACAAGTGCCTAAGACTTGATTGTAGTACAGCTTGCAAATTCCAAGGAGAAAGGGCATAGCTCCATTTCCCATTTGATGATGCGCCCATTCGCATCCTTGTTGCGAATGATGTCTCCCAGAGGGTACTCGGTCATGACCACCACACGATATCCGTCGAAGTAATGTTTCAACTTTTGGGATGTAATCAGTATGGCATAGATCAGCTTCTGAATCTATGGGTACCTGGTCTTGGATTCATTGGGTACCTCACCGATGAAATAGATTGGTCGCTGTACCTTGTATACGTGGCCGGGCTCATTGTGCTCAACCACCATGGCAGTGGAGACCACTCGATTAGTTGCCGCAATGTAAAGCAGGAGGGTTTCGTCTTCTCTGGGAGCAGTGAGGACCGGAGGTAATGTAAGGAATTGTTTTAGCTGTGTAAAGGCAGCATCTGCTTCCTTCGACCACTCAAACTTCTCGGATGCTTTGAGTAGCTTAAAAAACGGTAGTCCTTTTTTGCCTAATCTTGATATAAAATGACTGAGGGCAGCCTTGCATCCGGTAAGCTTCTGAACATCCTTCACCTTTTTGGGCGGCTTCATGTCCAAGATAGCTTTTACCTTCTCTAGGTTAGGGCGTATGCCGTCGTGACTGACGACGTTGCCGAGCAGTATACCAGATGGAACACCAAAGATACACTTCTTTGGGTTTAATTTCCATTGGAATGTGTTAAGAGCTACAAAGGTACGTTCGTGGTTGTCAACAAGGGTATATGCTTCCTTGGTTTTAACAACTACATCATCAACATAAGCCTTGATGAGGTCGTCTTTTATCTCGCCTTTGAGGCAAGCCTATATGGCGCGTTGATAGGTAGCCCCGGCATTTTTTAGCCCGAACGACATGGTCGTGTAGCAGTAGGCGCCGAAGGGCGTGATGAAGGATGTCTTGATCTGGTCGTCCTTTTTGAGAGCGATCTGGTGATAACCAGAGTAGCAATCGAGAAAGGAAAGCAAATCGCAACCAGCAGTTGAATCTACGACCTCGTCTATGCGAGGTAAGCCAAAGGGGTCTTTAGGGCAGTGTTTGTTGAGATCAGTGTAATCAATGCACATTCTCCATTCATTATTCTTTTTGCGTACAAGAACCGGGTTGGCTAACCACCCCGGATGATACACTTCTTTGATAAATCTGGTTGCTAAAAGTTGTGTAACTTCTACCCTAATAGCCTCCTTTTTGTCATGAGCGAACCGTCGTAGCTTTTGCTTGATAGGTTTGGCCTTGCCATCGACATTTAAGGAGTGCTCGATCAAGTTCCAGGGAACACCGGGCATGTCAGTAGGTTTCCATGCGAACATGCTCATGTTGCTCTTCAAGAACCTAACGAGCGCGTCTTCCTATTCAGGATCCAGGTTGGCCCCGATAAGGGCCGTTTTGCTGGGATCGCCGTCGACCAGCTAGATCGCTTTGTGCTCTTTGGACTTGATGTTCTTGCATGGGGCCTCAAGCTCTGGGATCTCCAGGTGATCGGCTAGGGTCTTCATGGTGTCGAGCGTGGTCTCGGCCATACGAATAGAGAGGTCGTGGGCCTCTGCTATTTTGAAGCTGTCATCCTCACAGGTGTAAGCTGCGTATACATTGCCCCTGAGAGTTAGAACCCCCTTCTCAGTAGGCATCTTGAGCACCAAATACCGGTAGTGAGGTATGGCCATGAACTTGGTGAGCGCTGGTCTGCCAAGGATAGCATGGTAGGTGCCTTCGAAGTCAGCAACTACGAAGTTGACGTAGTCGGTGCGGAAGTGGTCTGGGGTACCAAATTGCATAGGTAGCGTGATCTGCCCAAGAGGTGTGGAGCTCTATCTGGGGAGAATACCCTAGAACTGTGCCTCGTATGGCATGAGATCAGCCTAGGTTATCTTCAGGGCTGGCAAACTGTTCTTAAACAGTACATCGATGGAACTACCATCGTCAATCAACACTCTATCGAACTGAACCTTGTTGATACAAGGATCGAGGACCAGAGAAAAACGCCCTGGCTCAGGTATGGCCACCCATTTGTCCTTTCTGCTGAAGGAGATCTCACGGTGAGACCAAGGGGGAGCCACGGATCAATGATGAGGTTGTCGGCATTGGCCACATTCAGGCAGGCGCGAGCGAGCAGCTTGCGCTCTCGTTTGGTCTTGATGGACACCCTGCCCCCAATGATGGTATGGACGTGGTCGGTTGGCTTGATGTACTTGTGATGGGGATCTGCATCTTCGTCATCGTTGTCCTCGTCACGTTGCTCCCCTGCATCGTTAGGCTTGTCGGATTTACCCGGAGCCTATTGGCGCGTATAGATGGATTTGAGAACACGACAATCCTCCATGGTATGGTTTGACTTGGGGTGGAGCTGGCAGGGTCCTTTTAATGCTTTGGCGTAGTCTTCTTCATAATTGCGATGTCCGCCACCTTTTTTAACGATGTTGACTTCACCGCCGTCTTCCCGAGCACGCTTGCTCCTGTAATCGTCACGGCGATTACGCCGCTAATTACGCTGGTCGCGGTGGTCGCGGGAATCATTGCGCTGGTTGCGGTGATCAAAGTTGTCATTCCGACCATGGTTGCCGCGGTAGTCGTTGCGGTGTGGGAGGTGGTCAGAGCGCGGAACCCTTGCTGCTTCTTCGATGATTATCTTTTTAGCATCATCGGCATCCGTCATATTTTTTAGCAGTGGCTAGGAGCGCTGTGACCGATTTAGGTCTTTTGCGGAGGAGCTTGTCCCTTAGGTCATCGTGGAAGCGAAGACCAGTGATGAAAGCTTCGATTGCCTCATTGTTGGAGATTGACGGGACCTTGATGCGCATATCCGAGAAGCATCGGACGTACTCGTGCAGTGGCTCATCTTTGCGATCTTGAATCCGCTGCAGATCATATTTGTTGCCGGGTTGCTTGCAAGTAGCAATGAAGTTGTCGATGAATGCTTGGTTGAGCTCTTGGCAAGAATCAAAGTAGTTCGTCGGCAAGCTGACCAGCCATTGGTGGCCTGCATGGCCGACGACGACTGGGAAGTAATTAGACATGACGTGCTCGTCAGCCATGACTGATCTGCATGTGGTTTTGTAGAGCATGACCCATAATTCGGGGTTCTCCTTGCCATCGTACTTCTGAAGTTTTTTGAGCTTGAAGTTCTTGGGCCACATGACTTGGCGAAGGTGTGCAGTAAACTGCTTCAAACCCAAAGGGCCGTGAGTAGTATCATATTCCATACGGCGATAGCTTTCATGGGATGCACGATCGTTGGCTCTTCGGTTAATGTGATCGCAGATTGCGTTCTCCGAGGGAATGGCGAATATCGTTATTGCCATCACGGTGACCCCGATTGCCACCCTGGTTAACCCTGCGATCATGGTTATCACGGCAATTGTCGCGGTTGTCTCGGTGGTTGTCATCCCGACCACCATCATGACCACCATTTCCGCCTTGACGGTTGTCTGATGGGTCGTTGTTGTGCGAGCCACATTGGTTGGGTGGCTGTGAGCGACTTGAGTACTGGCGGCTGTGGCTTGATTCGACTGAGACGGATGGAGCTCGGGCTTGATTTACAATCTCTGTGGTCTGGGCCATAGCAGCCGTCAGGTAAGCTTGTATATCATCACGAACTGCCTAGATTTCCGGTGTATTGGGTAGTCGTTGCATTGTTGCCATAGCAACAGCTACGTTGGCGCTTGGGGTCCTGAAGACCTGCTTGTCCCCCACCCTGTCAAAGGCATTGTTTAGGTCGCGTGGCAAGACCCTTATGCGTCGTGCCTCCTCTTCTGCCTTGGCTTTGACTTGTCTATGATTAAGCCGGTCAATATTGTGTGCTTCGCGTGCTAGCCTTTCTTGTTCTGTTTCTCCAACTGCCAGAGGTTCATCATTACTGACGACATTGATCAAGCCACCTTGCCTTGGTGGGAAGAATGGGAATCATGGAAACCCGAAGGGTGGTCTGGGATATCTAGATCGTATTCAACGTCTTCATCGTCGCGAAGCTGAAGCTCAGTGTGGATGGAGCCATTAGATGCGGTGCTGGACGGGGAGCTTGAGCCACCCTCTTGAACTGTGTGGACCGATCCTTCTTGGTACTCCTCAATCCAGACCATGTTGACGAAGTTGCGTGGTTTTGGCCAAGATCGTTGCATATTGCACGCATAGTTGGAAGCAGAGTTTCACAGGCCATAGGGCTGAGCCTGGTAGTTCTCCATCGAGGCTAGGTACTCGGAGATCCGGAGACCCATCGCGG
Source organism: Miscanthus lutarioriparius (assembly GCA_904845875.1). Lineage (NCBI taxonomy): Eukaryota > Viridiplantae > Streptophyta > Magnoliopsida > Poales > Poaceae > Miscanthus > Miscanthus lutarioriparius. The sequence goes on from CAJGYO010000015.1 coordinate 30,545,869, forward strand.
GGGCTGGCCGGCGATGAACGGAGCGCCCTTTAGGAGTAGATGTGACCACGAGATCCATACCGAGTCGTGCAGGACGACTGGCCCCAGCTGGTCGGGTAGATCTGTTGTGGGTAGTGGTTACCTGCTCATTAGGTTGACTTTGAATCAAACTTACCAGAGCTAGGGTTTCGGCAAGTTTGGTGCCAACCCGATCGATGGAGTCGAGCAGGTCGGAGTTGTCGATCTGCCTCCCTTTTTAGCGAGGAAGCGGACGATGGGTTATCGGCGTGGCTGAAGACGATGCTGGCATGGCCGGAGCCAGATCCACCATGGTCGGAGCCATAGCCGATGCAGATGAAGAAGTGGTCGACGCAAATTGAATCCGCGCCTCCTCCGTGGTCATGGCGATGAAGTCGTCGGAGCCAGTGGTCTAGGTGATCTGGCCGATGGTGAATGTGAGGCCGTTCGGCGTAGCCATGGAATCGGGGATGATGACCATCTTGTTCGTCTAGAGAGCAGTACGCACACCCCCTACCTGGCGCGCCACTATCGATGAAATATTGTCGGCAGTCTACCTAGGGGTATGCCCAAGGTAGTAGATTATCGACAGACAGGTGCACAAGCTACAAACAAGATGGTGACGCAAGACAGACACGAGGTTTTATCTAGGTTCGGCCGCCGGGATGGTGTAATACCTACGTCCTGCGTCTGATTGTATTGCTGTATGCCAATGAGAGATGTTTTTGAGAGGGGTCCCCTACCCACCTTATATAGTCTGGGGGGCATGGTTATAGATCTGGAAACTAATCCTAACCAATTATAATTGCCATAGGTGTCCGGATAAGGATTCCTATTCTAAATGACCAGGATCTTACTTGATCTCCAAATCTGCCTTGATTCCTTGCGCGGGACTCGTAACAGATTGACCGGGCCATGCGTAGTCTTCTAGTGGGCCAAACCCCCTGGTCCGGGCTGGCCCAAACCTAGCCGTAAGGGTATAGGGGTTAATACCCCCATAGTAAGTAAGGCCCCAAATTGGATTTAGTAAGAGAATAGAAGATATGTTCTAGAATGTACCTAGAGAGTTTGGCCTAGGAATCCTGCAAGCCATAGGAGATGACTCCCATGCAAGATAGGCCTCATTATCAATGAAGGGCCAATAGACCTGATGACCGATCTCGCAACTACCCTTGAAATTCTTGATGGTGCGGAGCACTAATGCCATGATGTACGGCTAAAGAATTAGGGGAGCATTCACATCCCGCTTGCACAGCAACATCTGACTCACCATCTAGTCTAGCAAGTTAATGGGATCTCTAGATAGCACAACAGTGATGACCTCAAAGAAGGGCCAACCCACGGCACCCTCATCACCCCCAATCGATGGAATCATAGTGCACCTTAGAATCTTGAAGAGTACCTTCTCAAGCCTCCCTATGGACCATAGGAAGTTGTCTCTCGATAGCGGAAGCTAGATACCTCATATGTTCCTAGCACTGGAAGGTTAGTGACCAACTTGCCTCTCCTCAAAGCATGGTAACTCAGCTTCACGGCAACCACTAGGTCTCTAAAGGTAGCCTTGAACCTACATGTACTAGTCATCTAGATCAGTTTTTCCTCCTAAGCACGAACCTCCAAAGTGGCATTAAATTGTTGAATGATAGCCTCGTTCTAATCTTGCTTGAACTCAAGAATCCTTCTCCAACCCATGACTCCAAGGAAGTCGACTAAACTAATGCACATGAAGGACTCTAGTTGAGACCAACTCAGCCACTGCTACTCTACATGCATCGGCTTGATGTCTATACTTCCCCGGTACATCATGTATTGTCCCTTGGTGAAGACGAAGGGAGTCAAAGAATCCCTAGCTTGTTAGAAGTGCCTGGAACCCAACAAAAGCATTCCTTAGGGATAGCTGACACGTCCATTGGGAGAACATCATCACCGTCATCCTCATCTGAAGAGGATATTAGTACAACCTTTTTTGTCTGGTGCCTAAGACCCGCACTAGACATGCAACACCGCAAGGATGACTAAGAATTAGCAACTTTTGGACATAAGAGTAAAGTGCAAGATTTATAAGTGCTATGATGAAAATGATACAACACAACAGTCATGGAAGTTATATAAGCTAGCAAGGTAAGCCCCACAAGGTTGGATACGAATTTAAAGTTGATTGGGTACAAAATGGTAGTGTCATACGTTGACGGAGCATTCGCCAAAGCCCTTGGACCGTCTGATAGATTATAGACTAATAGCACCTAAGCAGACTGAGAGCAGCATACAACTATCGAAGCATCCTATCAGAGGAACTAGAATGTTCCGTTAGTACCAGTAGTTACACAGAGAATGGAGCAGAGCATGCGAGATTGACTTTACGAAACGTCTGTGGTATTTAGTGGACTATCCATTGAGGTCACCAAGTCAAGTCAGTAAGAATAGATTTCTATAGGACAATTGCAGATTTAGTGGAATCTTCCGCCAACCCAACGGACCATCTGTCACTATCGAGACTAGCACCAATAAGAACAGTCACCGCGAGAAAACTTGGAACCCTCAAATCTCCATACTCACATCGTACTACTTCATCAAACCATGCCAAAGGATAATGCCCAAGATGTTTTACCAAATCCCTAGGATGGCTTACCCCAAACCCTAACCAAACCACAGACCGACGTAACCCTAGGTGTAACCAAAGAAAATGGGAATGAAGTAAAAAAAGGGGGAGAAGGGAATTAGACGTACCTTCTTGGCATGGTGGAGAGCACGTGGAAGTCCTAGACCACGAGGAGAGCCATCTAGAGCACGTGCACGGAGACGGAGATGGTGCAGGCAGCGACGGTATGGGCGATAGCAACGTGGTCGGGTGAAAAAGGAAAAGAAAGTGACCCCAACTGACTCTATCGGCCTATTTATAGCTCGAGGACTAACAGAGAGTCCGATAGTACCATGGATCGTTCGCTAATTAGATAACTGAATCCTAAATAACTGCCAAGACCCTCGAAGTACACCAGACTACCCACCAAGCAGGTCAAACTATTCGCCAAAAGACAAAAAGAGCCTGAAGAATACGTTCTCAAAAATCTAAAAATCATTCCAAAATTCCAACGTTGGAATTGTGCGATGGTGGAGTAAGGAGGCCCCAGTAGCAAAAAGTCACCATAAATTAAGGATCGAGGAGAACAACCCTTCCCTTTGCGATCCTATAGAGGAAGAAGTTGTTGGAGCGTAAAAGGGAATACACCTTACGGTGCATAAGTGGAACCCGAACCTTTCCCAAATGCAGTACCCAATAGTACCTTGGGAAAGCTCGAGGATGAGCTTTTCCTAAGGAGGGTAGAGTTGTAGCAACTTGAAACCCATTACAACCTAGGCAGTCATTTTTTGGATGCCGAGAGAGATTGACTACTGAACATCCTAAGGAAATTCATGTCGATTTACGCAAGAGGAAACACTGAGAATCCATAAACACACCCAGTGTTGGTATTTATTAACGCACACAGATAAATCCGCAAGCGCATGGATACCACTGTAGCTTTCACCCAAAAGTATTCCAAGTATCGTATCCATAGGGAAACATGTGAGATTAACTACAATCTAACTTAACTAGGGGTAGCAACAAGGTTAAGGATAAATAGGAATGTAGAGACGATAACTAAGGTTCTCTAGTTCTAACATTGGTAAGCTATGTCTTTTACTCCAACATGGGACATTACTAGGGAAAGACACCAGCAGAGGATGCTTTCCTTCATAACTAGGTCCTACTTGGCCTACAAACAGGAGGTGGACTATCGATGACTCAACGAGAGTGTCACACTTGTGGTCTAACGCTACCTCACGATCTACCACCGATCCAGAATGTAGGGTGCATCTACGATTAATCCAAGTCTAAGAAACATGCTTACAGTTACGATTAATACTTTACTCCCTCTAGAATAGGAATAAAGCACTCGAAAGAGTCACAAACCTGATGAACAATATAAACAAGATGCTTACTTAAATCAGAAGTTGATTACTAGAGAAATCTCAAAAGCAAGCTCAAGTAGAACTTAGTTCTGCCAAGGTCCAAGCCATAGAGAGAGCACCGACAGGCCGACACTTCCTCCAAACTCTTTCCTCACTCTCTATCTCACTATTTCTAGTTACAAGGCTAGATCTGTAGCACCCGGTTTTAAAGACAAAACCAAATACACACTATATGTGAGCCCAGGATGTCAAATATCACATATGGCCACAAATAAGGGTAATATCAAAAGATAATACTTATTACATAATGTATTAGTATAAGGAATATAACCTCAGAGTATAGCAGCAGAAAGGCAACTCCGATCTTTAGGCGAAGACTCTAAATCCACAGGGACAACTGACTGGTTGACCACAAGCCTAACTCTTCTAGACTAGCAATCTAGTACCCATCAAGGATTTTTATCCAAAGTATAGAAAAGTAAAGCAAGCGTAAGTACATATCGTACTCAGCAATATAACATGGGGTTCATGAGGCTCAAAAGGTTAAAACTGGTTTACTGCGTTTAGCTTTTAATAGGTCATCTTTTTAAGCAATTGAGTAGCAACGAATTTATCATAAGCCCATAAACACATGATCAGGTAAACATGAATAATGAATAGCATAAACAATTAATCATTAGTGATCATCTCTATTCCATAAGGGTTCCAAGGCCGCTCGTGTCCATGAGCACGAATGTTATAATAGTTTTACACTCTGTAGAGGTTGTACACTTTCACTGTGAGTCGTGATTTAGCCTTTCTCCCAAGGTGATCAGCCCCTTGACCTACTACCAAGGAAGGTCAGCAGGGTTCACTATGAAGCCTTTCAAAGGTTCATTTAACAAGTTAGGGCCGCTAAGGTTTCCCCATCAATAAGCATAAACCCCCTCTAAGGAGTGACTAACAAAGTGCACCCTCTTGGCAGGCCGAGATCATACCTATCGGAGCCCCTCTTGAACCATAAAGGTAACCACTAACAAGCTAGAAAAGGTCCTCATACTAAGCTAAAACCAGAGCCATATAGCCCTCATAGCTGTACTGTAAGTCCCGGATGATCACTTACAAATAAGTTCTTACGGAGAGGAATCTAGAGCATTTAGAAAGTAGCTAAACACTCTAGCCCCCTATTTCCATGTTGCTAAAAAGTCATGTTTTAATGTTTATTGCATATACCATTAGTCAAGTTACAAGATCACAGGTTGTAGTTGAGCACTAGCATCATACTACCAAATGCAATACCCCAAAGGTGTCAAGGTACAAGATATCAAATATCTAGGATATCCTTATTGGCAACAAGGTATACACATGCAATATGAATTAAATGATTAAAGGTGAACAGGTATCAAGGATGGTCCCATGCTATACTTGCCTTAAACTCAGATCAGTTCTTCTTCTGGTCCAAATCTTCCAAGAACTGCTTCGGGACTCACCATGTATAGCTCACCGACTAGACTTGATCATAGAACACCACACAAGCATCCAAACAGACATGCATAACATACATACATACATAGCCATATTAGAATAATACACCTACTGGTGGAAAAAGGATTTGAAACAGATCTACGTATTGCTATGAACGCACAGATGAGGAAACCACGCTAATCAGAGCTACGGTTGAAAAGATACATCTACTAGAAGATTTTGCTTATAAAACGGAAAACCATAAGCTTTATTTATTTTATTATATAAAAGCATGTATATGATATTTTAGAGAAAATACTTAAGTTGAATTAAGTCAAACTTATATTTGGTTTTAAAAATCAAAGTGGAATTTATTACATTTTATTTATAAATCTAGTGACATAATTATTATTCAAGTTGGGTTTTAACCCATGAAATTCTAGAGATTTTGACATTGATACTAATGCGTAGGTCATGTCATTATGAAACCAACGCAACTTGAACAGACTATTTCGGAGTTAAAATGAATAACTTATGATTTAAACAAGTTTTCCTTTAGTTAAATAATAAATTAAACCTATCCATGAATTTTAAATATTTAAAACATGCCTAATAGTAGTATAAACACGTAAAAAACATAAATACGGTCCTAACGCAATTCAAACAGGCCAAATTGGAGTTAAAATGATAAAGTTATGGCCTAAGCAAGTTTGATGGTATTTCTGTAAATAAACTGAACTTATTTTTGAATTAAAACAATTAAAAATATGAATTTACACGGTTACTAGACTGCGCGTACTATTTCTAGAAACTATAGGGACCTAAACGAATAAAAACAGGACTAAATTGTATTTGTTTTGAACTGTTATGGATTGCGAGTTAATTCACTAAAAATAGAGGGGCCAATCTGCAAAACTAGCACGGCTTGACTGAGGGTTGACCACGCTGCTGACTGGATAGCCATGTGGTGCGCGCGGACTGGCGCGGTGCACCAGATGCGCGGCGGACTCGTTGACGCAGCACCATGGGCCAGGTCCATGGATCCACGGTGGATCGATTACGCATCGAACCGGTACGATTCAATGGTAATCGTCCGTCTAGATCTAACGAGTGAGGGATGCTCGGGAGAGCCTCCGCCAGCCACATAGTACCGTCGGTGAGCACGCCATGGCCAACGACAAGGCGGGAACGGCGGCGAACACTGGTACGGTGATTCCGGCCATCCCGAGACAAGCCAATTACACGGAAACAGTCTACATGTGCTCGCGAACTCGATGGATGCAATGCCGAGGGCGGGGAATGCACCGAGGTGCCGATCCCGTGGTGGCACCATGGCTGGTGGGGGGGAGCTTTGCCGACACAGTACTCCAGGGCATGATTTGATGAAATGGGGGCACAAGGATAATGAGGAGCTCACCGCGAGTCGGTAGGTGGGGAGCGCGGCGTCCGAGAAGGGTTCCGAAGCACGGGTCGTCGTCGGCGGTGAATTAGAGAGAGAGAGCATGGCACGGATGAGGGACAATCCAAGCAAATCAAAGCCAAAACATGAAATTGGTGATACCTATGGCTATGGGGGAACACGGTGGAGCTCCGGGTCACATCGGCGACGACGATTGAGGTGCGGGAGCAGGTGAATTGCGGCGGCGGTGGCGAGCTCGAGCATGAACAGAGGAAAGGGGAGGAGGGAGTTGAGCTTAGGTTTTATAGGCAGGTAGCCACTGTGGTAGATGGAAGGGGAGCGGGAGGCTGGTGGAATTGGTCGCCTGCCATATGGGCGCTGGCGCGGTGGCTTGCCGTAGGTGGCAGCGCCATCATCGGCAGTGAAGAAAGGAAGGGAGCGGGGGAAAGAAAGGAAGGGGAAGGAATAGAGCGGGGCTGGCTGACGGTTGGGGCTAGTGCCGCAGTGAGAGAGAAGGGAGAGAGTGGCCGTGCGGGCACCGAGGTGAAGCCGAGGTGGGCCGTGGCGCCGAATTGGGCCACGCGGGCGATGCAGCAGGCGCGCGAGCTGTGCGCAGGAAAGGTGCGAGCAGCGGGCCGTGTGGAGCAGGCCGATGGGCTGGAGAAGGAGAAAGAGGGGAGGCACGCGGGACTAGGCTACCAGTAGGCCGACGTGACCGGGCTGCGCGCAAAGAAGGCTGGGCCAGTTCTAGGGTTGGGCTGTAAAAGGAAGAAAGAGAGTTTTTTCAAAATTAAATCCATTTCTATTTCTAGTTTCCAAATTCAAATGTAAACCACATCAAATTCGAATATGTTTTTAAATATACTTTTCAACTCAATTATAAATGAGCAATTTTGGTAAGTTTCCAAAAATAAATTTTACCACTTTCTAAATCCTCTTATTTTCAAATTTTCTTTTCTTTTATTTCAAAGCCATTTTTTTAATTTCATTTGCAAAAGCAATTTTAACCATTTTGAATTTTCAATCAAAACCACTCAACCAAATAAATCAAATGCAATGGCATGTATGCTCAAACATGTTACTACCTTATGATGAATTTTAATTTAATGAAAAAAATTTATTTTCCTATATTTCATGTGCATAAAAATTCCAAATTAAATCTTTTTAGGTCCATTTCCAGAAATTCAAATTTTAGGGTGTCACAATTCTACCCTCTTAAGATGAATCTCGTCCCGAGATTCGAAAAAGGCTAGGGACAATGAAGGGAGACAGAACTAGGAATAGAACTTAGATAAACATTCCAACAACTCAACTTGCATTGTAAACCAGCTTAACAAGTTACACATGTCTCATCTCCGAAGCTCAAGAACAAAAAGATTTGGCTGCACTGACTACCCCTTAAGTTGAGGGATACAACTGTCATGAATACAGAAACTTTAAACTCAAGGGCATAACCAAACATCATATGACACCCCCATCTTGACTTCTAACGTAATTGTGTTACACCTCAAAGAGACGAGGAAAATCTATTTTCATTTGATCCTCATTTTCCCAAGTTGCATCTTCCTCTGATTGGTTACTCCATTGAACTTTACACACTTTAAGCACTCTTCCCATAAGAGTTCCCTGGGCTCTTTCTAAGATCCTAACTAGATAATCATCATAAATATATTCATCCGTCGGATAGAGCTCATCTAAGGGTGTTTGTTCCTCTACACCATCATCTAGAAACTCACAATCCACTTTACTATCCTTAGTGTTCACACCTTCTATTAGATCATTCCCATTGTCATATTCCTCAGGTGAAGGTTGAATACCCTCATACTCAATTCTTTCTCTTGATGGTGTGGTTAGAAGCACCGAATGCTAGGCATACTTGATCACTCCTTTACATGTAGACATCAATCCCATTCCAAGAATAACATCAATGTCCACTAAGTCTAATACAATGAGGTTTGCTTCAAATTTTACCCCCTTTATGTCAAGACTAACTCATGGGCATATGCGGTTTGCCTTCATTTCTCCTCCTAGGGACTTAACTACCACTGGTTTCCTCATTGGAAGCATAGTTATCTTATGTTCTTTTATGTATGCACTAGAGATAAACGAATGTGACGCACTAGGGTCAAACATCACCATAGCAGTGGCTGAGCTTACTGCAATCAAACCATAAACGACCTCCTTAGCTCCATGAGTGGTAATCATATCCACATTGTTCAAACTTCGAAGGATGTAATTTCGCTTTAACTTATTTCCATGCACCTACTTCCTATGGACATTCTGTTCTGGCTCTTGTTGCGATTGATTCTGGCCCTGATTGTTTTCGACAAACTTCTCAAGATAATTGTTCTCGTAATGTTCAATCTTGCCACAATCATAACCTTTCTCCCTAGTAGGTGTCTTTGTCTTCATGAAGGTGATAGTAGGAGATGACAAACATGGCTCTTGAGAGCTAACCTGTTGCACTTCAACATCGGGTTGCTGATACTGATTCTGATCTGTACTCACAAGTAGATTCATAGGATGTGACTGATATTCTGGTTGCATAGCGAACCGAGGATGAGTGTTTCTTAACTAGCATTGAAGATCACGTTTTCTCTTCTTCTCTTCCATCTCTCGACGTAGTTGCAAATCCTCATTCAGTCCTTTCAAAAAGCATTTTTGTTTCTTAGCATCACTATCTACCTTTCCTAGAGCATAGCATGACAATTGAGTGAACCGATTATGATACTCACACACTGATATGGATCCTTGCTTGAGAGCCTAAAACTCATCTTGCTTGAGTTCTACCTCACCTGCGGGAATGTTGTACGTCTTGAAATTCTCCATGAATTCCTTCCAGGTGATCTGTCCAGCATTGTTGGGACGTCCATACTGGTAGGTCTCCCACCAGTTTTGTGCTACACCCTAGAGTTGGCTAGATGCAAAAAGCACCTTCTCCTAGTCATCACAATGGGCTATGTCCAGTTGTCACTCCACAGCTCTAAGCCAGTCATCAGCTTCTAGTGGGTCGCTGGCATGAGAGAATGTCGGTCGGTGTCCCATCAGAAATTCACCATGCTTGTCAATAGGTGGTGTTTCTTATGGATTGTTCAACACACTCTGAGCAGTGGTCTGTAATAGCTGAGTCTACATCATCAAAGCTTGCTCTATAGTTGGGGGACTTGATGGAGATGGATTAGGAGTGGGAACATTCCTTCCAACATCTTGCGAATCACTTCTCCTGGTAGAGGTCATCTATTTCCAACATATATGCATTAGGATTCAGTCATTCATAGCATTCTTTACTATAGTTTCAAGAGATGACAAGATAGGATTGAAAGACTAGAGAAAACCCCAACCATCGAGATATCCAATTCTTCCACATGAAACACTAGAATGCAAGAAACTTCATCTTGCAAACCCTTCAACTTGGCTACCCCCCTTAAGAAAAGTCAACTAGGGCACACAAAAGGGTAGCTTGCACTTCCTTAAAAATGAACTAACTAACATAAAGATGTTCTGACATTCTAGAGAAACTCCTCTACATAAGCAAGGACATCTAGTCTGAGAATTCTTGAGAGCAGGAAAATAGTAGTGCAATAAAATAGTTGTAACTCTCATTTCGTTAATCCAATAGAGTTTTAGCTCATGCCATTGGAAAGCTCATCAATTCCTCTATAACTTCCTTATAGAACACTTTTCCAAATTCTACAATTTAGAAGGTCAGAAACAATGCACAAGAGAAACTATTACCGGTTCCAAATAGCACAGATGCATCACCTTGTGATTTTCGTATCTCCATAACCAAGATAGCTATCAAGCTAATTCTTGTTCTTAGAGAAAGATAATGAAGTCTACTATTGTCCAGAATTTTCCTATGATTTTTTGGTCATCTAAGATTTGAGATATAAGCCAAATAGTGCATGCTGCTCCAAAAAGATAGGATAGAGGAAACAGAAGAATACCATAACTCAACTATTTATTGCACTGATCCTTATACCTTAGGACTATAAACTAAATGAAACTGTGGGAAAAAACCCACAAGATCATTGCACTTATTACAAAGATTCAACTCAAGCATTATCATAAAGACAATTCAATCTAGCACTAAAGGTTCACAAGCCACACATGAGGACTATTGACTTGACTCGACTTCGACACTAGCGCTTTTATTCCATAGGGACACAAACTCCTAATTCTTAAGAATGGCATGATTATAGGGACATCTGGGTAACATCTCTTGCATGGGAGTGACACATCATCCACTACATCAATTTCATCATGGGCTTCCTTTGTATTGTGTGTCACTATCACTTGCTGGTGGTAGTCCTGTATTGACTTGACTCTGGCTACCTCCATGGTATAATGGTTGATTCTTCCATGGACAAGATTTAACATAATGTCCTTCCTGTTAGCAATGATGACACCTTCTCTTAGCTGGATCTTTTGTGATGTCATACTCGATGGAATTGTTGCTTGGTTTTTTGTCAGCTTTCTGACTCTGAAGATTCATCTTGGTTTAACTAATCTATTTTCTAGCTTGCTTGGTCTTTTGAGGTTGAAACTCCTTATAGGTGATAGTCCACCCATCTATGCATACCACATGTGAAGTAGTTTTAGCTTGAGAAGCTTCCAACTCTTTACAGTTTAGATTCATCTGACTAGGGATCAGAGCTAGATGTGACAAATCCAAATGTTGATTGCTTCCCAATACTTGCTCTGTTGAGACCTCCTTTCTCTTCTTATCCACATTAGCTTCACAACTCGATTTCACCTTAACTTCCCTCTTATTAGACTTGTCCTAAAGACAGGGAAAACCATGATGTTTATAGCACTGACATGGATCCTGACTTCCAAGAGTCTTGCTATGAACACCCTCATTGGACTTCATCTTCTTCCAAGCTTCTGCCACTTTGTCTCTTCAGTGGTCCCTTTGGTATGTTGGTTTGACCTTGTGGCAAGCACTATTGAGAACTCCCATGTTGAGTTATTTCTTCAAGTACTTGTTGTTGCATAGCTACAAGCTTCTCCTTGTTGAATGCAATCAAAGACAACATAGCTTGGTCCTCCTGACCTCTGATGCTAGTGGTTTCTTCATTACGACCCATCTATTTAGACAAAAAGAGAGGATTCAGAATAGAGACAAGGTTTTCATAACAGAACAGAGGCCGAAGTGAGCATAACTTTTAGTAAATAACAAGGTTAGAGAGAAAGCAAGAACTAAGCAGAGATGAAAGCATGCTAAGATGTCTAGTTCTAATTAGGCTTGCGTCCTATAGTCAGCATTACTCTGATACCACTTTGTAGCACCTGGTTTTAAAGACAAAACCAGATACACACTATATGTGAGCCCAGGAAGTTAAATCTCATATATAGCCACAAATATGGGTAATATCAAAAGACAATACTTATTACATAACATATTAGTATAAGGAATATAACCTCAGAGTATAGACAACAGAAAGGCAACTCCGATCTTCAGGCGAAGACTCCAAATCCACAGGGACAACTGACTGGTTGACCACAAGCCTAACTCCTCCAGACTAGCAATCTGGTACCCATCCAGGATTTTTATCCAAAGTATAGAAAAGTAAAGCAAGCGTAAGTACATATCGTACTCAATAATATAACATGGGGTTCATGAGGCTCAAAAGGTTGACACTGGTTTACTGTGTTTAGCTTTTAATAGGTCATCTTTTTAAGCAATTGAGTAGCAACAAATTTATCATAAGCCCATAAATACATGATCAGGTAAACATGAATAATGAATAGCATAAACAATTAATCATTAGTGATCATCTCTATTCCATAAGGGTTCCAAGGGCGCTCGTGTCTGTGAGCATGGCTGATATAATAGTTTTACACTCTGTAGAGGTTGTACACTTTCACTATGCATCGTGATTTACCCTTTCGCTCAGGGTGATCAGCCCCTTGACCCACTACCAAGGAAGGTCGGCAGGGTTCACTATGAAACCTTTCAAAGGTTCATCTAACAAGTTAGGGCCGCTAAGGTTTCCCCATCAATAAGCATAAACCCCCCTCCAAGGAGTGACTAACAAAGTGCACCCTCTTGGCAAGCTGAGATCATACCTGCTGGAGCCCCTCTTGCGCCATAAAGGTAACCACTAACTAACTAGAAAAGGTCCTCATACTAAGCTAAAGCCAGAGCCATATAGCCCTCATAGCTGTACTGTAAGTCCCGGATGATCGCTTACAGATAAGTCCTTATGGAGAGGAATCTAGAGGATTTAGAAAGTAGCTAAACACTCCAGCCCCCTGTTTCCATGTTGCTAAAAAGTCATGTGTTTAATGTTTATTGCATATACCATTAGCAGTGTTATGCTAAACGCTAAACGATAAACAGTCGGGCAGCTACCGTTTAGCCCATTATTCGGGCAAAACGGGTGTTTATTACATTTTATTTATAAATCTGGTGACATAATTATTATTCAAGTTGGGTTTTAACCCATCAAATTCTAGAGATTTTGACATTGATACTAATGCATAGGCCACGTCGTTATGAAACCAACGCAACTTGAACGGAGTATTTCGGAGTTGAAATGAATAAGTTATGAATTAAACAAGTTTTCCTTTAGTTAAATAATAGATTAAATCTACCCATGAATTTTAAATATTGAAAACATGCATAACAGTAGTATAAACACATAAAAAATATAAATACGGTCCTAATGCAATTCGAACGGGTCAAATCGAAGTTAAAATGATAAAGTTATGGTCTAAACAAGTTTGATGGCATTTCTATAAATAAACTGAACTTATTTTTGAATTAAAACAAATAAAAATGTGAATTTACATGGTTACTGGACTACGCGTACTATTTCTAGAAACTATAGGGACCTAAACAAATAAAAATAGGACTAAATTGTATTTATTTTGAACTGTTATGGACTGCGGGTTAATTCATGAAAAACAGAGGGGCTTATCTACAAAACTGGCATGGCTTGACTGAGGGTTAACCATGCTGCTGACTAGACAGCCACATGGTGCGCGTGGACTGGCGCGGTGGACTCACAGACGCAGCACCATGGGCTGGGTCCATGGGTCCACGGTGGACCGATTATGCATCGAACCGGTACGGTTCAATTGTAACCGTCCATCCAGATCTGATGGTGAGGGACGCTCGGGAGAGCCTCCGCCGACCGCATAGTACCACCGGCGAGCACACCATGGCCGGCGGTGAGGCAGGAACAGTGGCGAACACTGGTACAGCGATTCCGGCCATCCCGAGACAAGCCAATCACACGGAAACGGTCTACATGTGCTCGCGAACTCCACGGATGCAATGCTCTGGACGGGGAATGCACCGAGGTGCCGATCCTGCAGCGGCGCCATGGCCGATAGGGCGGGAGCTTGTCGATACGGCGCTCCAGGGCATGATTTGATGAAATGGGGGCTTGGCGAGAACGAGGAGCTCACCGTGAATTGGTAGGTGGGGAGCGTGGCGTCCGGGAAGGGTTCCGAAGCATGGGTCGTCGTCGGCGGTGAACTGGAGAGAGAGAGCACGACATGAGTGAGGGAGAATCGGAGCAAATCAAAGCCAAAAACATTAAATTGGTGATACCTACGGCTACGGGGCAACACAGCAAAGCTTTGGGTCACGTCGGCGATGGCGATTGAGGTGCGAGAGCAGGTGAATTGCGGCGGTGGTGGCGAGCTTGAGCGTGAACAGAGGAAAGGGGAGAAGGAAGGGGTCGAGCTCGGGTTTTATAGGCGGGCAGCCGCTGTGGTAGATGGAAGGGGAGCGGGAGGCGGGTGGAATTGGTTGCCTACCGTACAGGCACGAGCGTGGTGGCTTGCCGTAGGTGGCAGCGCCATCATCAGCGGTGAAGAAATGAAGGGAGCGGGGGAAAGAAAGGAAGGGGAAGGAAGAGAGCGGGGCCGACTGATGGGTGGGGCCAGCGGTGCAGTGAGAGAGAAGGGAGAGAGCGGCCGTGCAGGCGCCGAGGTGAAGCCGAGGTGGTCCGTGGCCCCGAACTGGGCTGCACGGGCGATGTAGTAGGCGCGCGAGCGGTGCAGAGGAAAGGCGAGAGCAGTAGACCATGTGGAGCAGGCCGATGCATGAGAGAAGGAGGAAGAGGGGAGGCACGCGGGACTAGGCCGCCAGCAGGCTGGCGCGACCAGGCTACATGCGAAGAAGGCTGGGCCGGTTTCGGGGCTAGGCTATAAAAGTAAGAAAGAGAGTTTTTCAAAATCAAATCCTTTTCTATTTCTATTTTCCAAATCCAAGCCAAATTCAAATGTAAACCACATCAAATTCGAATATGTTTTCAAATATACTTTTCAACTCAATTATAAATGAGCAATTTTGGTAAGTTTACAAAAATAAATTTTACCACTTTTTAAGTCCTCTTATTTTCAAATTTTCTTTTCTTTTATTTCAAAGCCATTTTTTTAATTTCATTTGCAAAAGCAATTTTAACCATTTTGAATTTTCAATCAAAACCACTCAACCAAATAAATCAAATACAATGGCATGTATGCTCAAACATGTTGCTACCTTATGATGAATTTTAATTTAATGAATTTTTTTTATTTTCCTATATTTCATGTGCAGAAAAATTCCAAATTAAATCTTTTTAGGTCCATTTCTAGAAATTCGAATTTTAGGGTGTTACAAGATCATATGGAGGACTAATCGTCTCTTGATAGCTGGCTCTGATCCTAATGAGGAGGATATGAATTAGGGTTTCAGGATATCGGGATGGCTTCTAGGAGGGGGTTGTAACCGAACCGTCCAATTTATAAGAGCACAAGTACAATAGCAACCACCGAGGTAGTCAATCCATCACACTTGAGCCCATATAAATATGGTAGTCCATCAAGTATCACGATGGATCTTGAATCAACCAACATACAAGCCAAGATCGTACATGATTCAACATACAAGCCACATGTTACAACAAGTTCACAAATAGTTTGTCATACATCGAAGTTCCAGCATAGTTATTACAACATCAGTTTAACAATAGTGGAAGCAACATAGTTCTGAACGACATCAATAGTAGTTTAGATACATAGTCAGTTTTCACAGTCATCTCCAACAAAAGCACAAGGGTGAGATGATATATAGAATGACCATGCCCATGGTCATATTCCTCATCCATTACAGGAGTAAAGCAGTGCTTACAGTAGCCGTGGTACATCATGTTATCTGCAACAATAGGAAAATAAACCCTGAGTATGAGAAGGTACTCAGCTAGACTTACCCGTCATAAACCAAAAATAAGAGACACCAAGGATCATACAAGGCTTATAAGTGGGGCTGGTTGACATCCTTTGCCTACAAGCCAATATTTAACTAGTATCTTTTAACTATGAAATAACAAGTTTATTATTCCTGTCCCATTCTAGATTAGCATCTAGCCTGCGCCAAACATGTTGGGTACCATTAAATCATCACAATAGTAACCATATCAAGTTGAGCATTTTCATAACCCACATAACCAACACTTTCATCAATTACTACGATGAAGGGGCTCATGTCAAGTTCTCACTATCCAGGAGAGACGGCGATTCAAATCGATTCCTACCCAACTGGGGAATTATTTCTAACACACACCCATACTCCCCCATCAGGGTTGCATTGGGTCACCTTTGGTACAACTCAGGTCCAAATCATGGGTAAGACCAGCGCCGCACCCTCAAAGATGCTACCAATTTGCCAGGAGGCTCAGAACTCAAACCCGTCCTTGGACTCACGCCATTAGCTCTCTTCACATCCTTACTACCTCTAGGGTGCGCACTTTAACTGCTCATGTCCCCAGCCTGAGTTGAGGTACTCGACTTTGCGGTCGGAACGACTTATCCAGCCAACTATGTGAGAGGCATGCGTTCAACATGACAAGAGGGCCTCCAACGGCCGGTCCTTAAACGGCACAGCTAGAATCACTATAGTCACTACACCTAACATATAAAATTCCACCCGGTCTCCAATTGTTCAACATCACCAGGTTATGTTCCATGATAGCACAATATAGCCAACCATGATCAAGTCACCACCTATAGCTCGTAGGTGATAGGAAATCACCCGACTTCTACCGGTCTAAGCATGGCTAAGAATAAAGTTTGATCCTGGACCTACATAGGATTCAAGATAGATATTTCTGGACAAGGAAAGTATATGCAACAAGTGCTTCCAATCAACTCTTATAACCTAATGCATCAAATATAAAAGGACTCAAGTAATATCTTATAAAACATGGGAGACTTAGAATGCTCCGGGGCTTGCCTTTCACAAACGTGGCCGGCTGGTGGTTAGGGCACTCTTGGAGATGATCAACTTCAGGCTCGCCTTTGCCTAGAGCTTCTTGGTGCTGAGCTTCCTGGTTCTCCTCTTGTGGATCGACTTCGAGTTCCACCAACATGATTTCTTCCA
Organism: Miscanthus lutarioriparius; assembly: GCA_904845875.1. Classification (NCBI taxonomy): domain Eukaryota; kingdom Viridiplantae; phylum Streptophyta; class Magnoliopsida; order Poales; family Poaceae; genus Miscanthus; species Miscanthus lutarioriparius. The sequence continues at coordinate 30,563,034 of CAJGYO010000015.1, forward strand.
TTGCACCTATTGCATGCATATGCATAAAGTAAGTATCATGGATGCATAAGAAGAATTATGAATGATATGACATGAGAACGTGCATGATTCTATGCTGATGATTATATCAAGTTAGTTAGATGATAACCAAGTTGAATTCTTACTTACTGAGTAGGTGCATATCTCTTCTCTAGAAATTTCAAGAATCCACACTAAGTCCATTTCTGAACCACAACACATCAGCTACAAGTTTAGATCATAACTAGAGTTTTACTCAAGCAATTACTGTGATCTAGGACTTTATGGAAAGCTCATAAAATTTCCTACAACTTTCATTTAGTCATCAGAAGATGATTTAATAGCTATCTAGGTTAAACAATTCAATCATCTAGATCTGTCTGGTAGACAAGCAAATTCAGACAGTAGACTTCTAATAGCTATAATTCCTAAACCATTTGGCCTATTGCCCTGAAATTTTGACACAAGCTAGATAAAAAGTTCTCTACAACTTTGTTACTAACTATTTTCACAGTAAATGTAACTATCATCATGAATTTATCAATACAACATAAACTACTCCTCCAGCCATCTAGCGGAATTATAAAGCAATAATTAAGTAGCTACTTATAACCAATCAACTTCAAACATAACTACCATTATCAGCAGATCATATGCATCACAAGGACTACATAAACCATTATGTTTATGCCAAACTAATATATTTAGATACCTTTATTAATTTCTTTATATAATAAGGTGATGTATGAGATAAATATTTCCAGTGCTCCATAAATTCAGAGAAAATTACAGCAGTATATATATGACCCCAAAAGTCTATTGTCCATATTTCATGCTAATTGGACAAGTATAGTCCTCTATACAAAAATGACAAGTTGCTTAGGTTTATTTTAGCAAAAATAGTTTATCCTATTGAAAAGTGTCAAGCAATAGATTTCATATTTTTCTTAGCTTCCCTAAAACCCGTTAACACTGTGCAAAAATTTACATGGCAATATGTTACTTATTTTTGTCCTTATGAATTTCCTTAGAAAACACCATTTATTAAAAGGTAAATAGAAAGACCTTACTCCAATCAAGGTTACTGCAAGTTTAGTATTTTTCCTAGCTAGAGCATGTCAATACAAGACCAGCAAAATTGGAATCACAATTTTATCACTTCCCTAGCTCAAGTTATGTATTTTACAAGATTGCAAACAATTTAAAAGCACTTATTTAGATCTATTTAATTCTCCCTGAAAAATACTAGAAACAGTGCATTTCATATTTTCATCAAATACTACACTTCATGAAGAATCCAACAAAATTTGGTTCACCAAAATTGGACACTCCTAGCTTGAGATATGCATTTTTGAAACATACATTCAAATTTGGAAAATAAATCAGAAAATCAAAACATACACAGGCTGACGGCTGGGGCCTACGGTCAACCGGACCCACACGTCAGACACATAGAAGCAGAGCACGACGGTTGACCGGCGAGACTTTGCCGTCGGTGAGGTTTTCAATGGTAGCATCTACACCATTGCACTCTATACGTAGAGCCACATTAGTAGGTGTGCTCGGTTTGCCCGAAAGCTCACCGGAAGTAGCTCGCCGGTGGTAATGGCGGACAGCGGAGGTCGCGCGGCGGTATGCTGGCATCCTCCGGCCACCATATGCTCCGGTGTGGTGCTCTACCACTTCGCGGTAACCTATCGGAGCTAATCTAGGTGGCTAGTGTTCCGGTGATGTGACGGCGAGCTTGGTCCACGTGCGTGGCCATGCGGCAGTTCTCAGTGCACGGCGGTGCTCTCACCGTTCCAACAAGATGGTGGCATGAGAGAGTTCTCCGTCATGTCGTTAACTAGACCTAGGGTTACCCTACCAAAGACGCAAGAGGAAGGAGGGATACGATTGACTTGCTCGACATCGATAAGCTCGAGTGCCACGACGGCAATGGCAGCCGCGCGTGGAGCGGCGACCCCTTCCAGCACCAACACGCAGTGGCATCATCCCCAAATTCGGCTTAAGCTTCTAGATTCTAGCAAGGTGCTGGACCAAAGAAGATGGAGGTCTATGGGGTAGTGGAATGGGGCCACGGTGAGCCACGAGCATGGCGGCCCTCCGGTGACGACGTGGTGGCGGCGAGGCAAAATGGGGCCTTACCAAGGCATGACGTGAGGTAGTAATGGTTTAGGGAGGTAAAGGTGCAGGTGGTGTAGTTATTGGCACAAGGAATCAAGTGGTGGAGATACAATGGTGGTGAGCAAGAATGGCGGAGTGACGGCAAAGGCACGACAGCGCTGTGCTTCACTTTGCTCTCGCACGGGTGAGAGAGAGCGGGGTGCGAGGGTGAAATGGAGGAAGCAGTAGAGGCACACGCCTTATCCCTTTGTGCTGGCCTGACAGGGCGGGCTAGCACCAGCGCAGGGCCACCATGTAGTGTGCCTGGCCTACCCCGATCGGCCACTGCCGCTGCCCTCAGCCGATTCAGTCTGGTGACGAAGCCGACTGACAGAGCAAACTTGATCCCCAATATCTCCTAAACCAGTTAGAGTTAGCAAAAATTCCTTGAATAGAAATTGTAGAGCTACATGTAATCTACAAACTTGCTTTAAGAAGCACCCCCAAATTCTTAATGGTTAGCCAGTTACAATGCTCCCAAGTGAGGTACATTGACACTGTAAACAACATTAAGACTTAGAAAAATTTTAGCAAGTCCAAAATAGCATTTCTTGCTACTTGTGAGCTATTTTTTTGAGCATGCTCAGCACTGAATTAGACTTTGACCCAAAAATAAAAGCTGTTACTCTAGTCAAGTACTACAACTTTGCTTAAGGGTGCACTACCATGCAAACACTCTATGCTATAGTTCAACTTAGGTCAAACATGCAACCTAAAAATGATACTATAACCATGACTTAGAGGTCAAATGGGTCCAAGTCATGAATACCAAAGTTGTTCCATGTGACATTCTAAACATGTTTAAGGTACTCCTAAGGTCCCACAAACAATTTATACATTGGTCACATGTAAATCCTATCATATGTAAAGCATTTAGTAACAAACACAAGTGATATAAGCAATCATAGAGATAAATTTTGAGATGCTCATGCTCATGAATGATCAATGATGCTTGTTCTCATGCAATGCCAATGCCAAATGCATCCTTAACACCTAGGGTGTTATAGGGGTAGGGGCTGCTATATATAGGTGGAGCCATCAATTCTGAGCCCTCCAAACAAATTGACTTCAAACAACAATGTAGATTGGACCTCCATGGCGGTGGGAAACCGACGTATGAAGGAGGGGCTGACCTGTGAGACCCACACGCCAGCCAGCCTAGTGGTGGCTTGCCCTCTGGTGTCTTCTGGAACATTCTAATCTTGGTTTCATCGTAGATAAGTATGATTAATTTTAACGTTTAGGTCCCCCTTGATGGTTTTTTGGATATACCCTGCTGAAAATACAGATTTACCAAAACTTGTGGAATTTATCAGTTTAAACCCCTATACCTATGTTTGGTGATGGAATTTAGTATATATGTAGGATATGTTGATGGTTTATTATTGATGTTAATGACCATCAATAAGTTCCCCCAAGCTTAACCTTTGCCAGTCCCTGAGCAAAGATAAACTCAGCAATGGATCAAGAGTTGATACAATGCTTTCACGCATCAAAAGTACATATGCGTTCAATCAAAAATTCTCCTCTAGATTAGAACAAACTGATCTGATTTTCAAACTTACCCACATTACCTTCAACCATGGGGCTTCTTAGCCTTCTCTTGGGTCTTGAGTAATTGAAAGACCATTGTTCTTTGTTCGACCATTGTTCTAGAGTTTTTATAAGTCTTCAAAATAAAACTCAGAGATTCCATTGTATGACACTCTCAAGTCTCTCAATATATATGGTATTTGTGGATCCTCACCAAGGCAATAATGATGTTATGCCTTTTCTCTTCCAACCACTAAGGCTTATGTGGAGTTCATAGATAGGGAGAAAGCTAGAGCATACTTGCAATGCATATATTGTAAAGTCAAACAACGGATCCAAAGAGAGTTGAGTCATACAATCAAATCAAGATATGCATGTGTGTGGATGTATGGTGGATATATATGGTGGCTAACATAATTCTACTTTGCTCCTTGAAAATTTATCTCTCTTTTGAAACTTGGAAACATTTGCTAGAGAATAGGGGCTATCTTATTCATCTCTTCTTTTTTTAGGAGGGCATCTAACTACCCATTGTTTTAGATATCTCAGACACTAGTCCATTTTTTTCACAAATATCTTTTTTTCTTTTCTTTCTCTTTTTTATATGAATAACTTTTGCATAGCCCATGCCTCTTTTCTGCAACAAAACTTTTAAGAGATGTAACACCCCGGGTGTTAGTCACAAGTTAAGCAATGGAAATTGGAAGTAAGTAGGATATGTCAAGCAATGATTATGATCTCTAGTTCATAATCTGGAAGTAATAATGATGGTGTTGAGGTCCAATCTATGAAATTGAGTCCCAACTTGAACTTGGACAACACACCTTTGTTTACATGTGAACCCTAGTTAATATGAGGCATGAGTAATGTAACAGAACAGACCAAATTATAAGAACGTAAGTACAAAAATAATCACCGAAGTGATCAAATTCCTATACTTAAGCTCCCATAATCTCGGTAGTCCGGAAATCACGAAGGATTTCAAACAACTCTCGACATACAAACCAAGATCGTAGTGATTCAACACAACACATCATTCGTTACAACATTTCACAAGTGGCATTCGGATTACATCCATCAGAGTTCAAATAAAATATTACAAACCAAGTTCAAATTTGCAGAAGCAACATAGTTTAGTACATAACTTCATAGTTTCAAATACATTGTCAGATCTTAGTCATATCCTACAAAAGCATTATTAGGTACGAGAACTAGGAGAGACCGCGCCCAACGGTCTAGTCTTCATCCCCAGCCGGGAGAAGGCAATACTTGCAGCAACCGAAGTAGAACTGGTCATCATAAGTCAAACATCCACCTAGAGGGCAATTTAGTCATTTTGGTCCATATGAACAATGTCCCATCAATTACCCTAAGTGTAGTTAAGGTGTATTAGACCATAATTAACCACTCTACACAAGTGCTACACCAACTTCTAAGTATCACATGTGATGAAGCAACAAAACACTCAATTTTACTCTAATGTTGCAATTCCATGTTTCACATGTTTCATGGCTTTGTTGCAATTTTACACTTGTCACATTATACTACCAAGTTGCCATGTTTCAAGGTATGAGAAACCCATGTTGCATTCACATCTTACACTACTACCATTCACAAACAAGCAAGTATGAAAGAAACATAATTGAGAATGTTGCATATGCATGTTTCAGTACAATGGCATGATGAGATAGATGATGCACATGTTTATGAAATGAAATGCAATAATGTAGGAGCCAAACACCTAGGGTGTTACAGCCCTCTCCCCTTATAAAAATCTCGCCCCGAGATTTGAAAAGCGTACCATTTTGAATAAAAGGTAGGGTATACATCCTTTAAATAATCTTCCCGCTCCCATGTTGTATCGCTCTCACTACCTTGGTTACTCCACATAACCTTGTAAAACTTGACCACATGGTTCCGGGTTACTCTCTCTCTGGTATCAATAACCCACACTAGCCTTTCTTCATAGGATAGATCTGATTTCAACTTGATATTTCTAAGTGAAACTCTTTCTTTGGGAACACGGAGACATTTCTTTAATTGAGAGACATGAAAAACATTGAAGATAGCTCTCATCTCATAAGGTAACTCTATCTTGTAAGCTACATTTCCACTCTTTTCTATGATCAGATATGGGCTTACATATCTCGGTGCAAGCTTCCTCTTTACTCTGAATCGCTGCACACCTTTCATCGGTGATACTTTCAGATAAACGTGATCACCTACTTCAAACTCAATAGGCTTCCTTCTCTTATCCACATAACTTTTCTGCCTAGCTTGAGCTGCTTTCATATGTTTCTGGATAGTACGGACTTGTTGTTCTGCCTCTTCGACGAAATCAATGCCGTAGTATCTCCTTTCTCGGATTCAACCCAGTTCAAAGGAGTTCTACACTTGTGGCCATACAACGCTTCGAATGGGGCCATCTTGATACTTTCTTGATAACTATTATTATAGGAAAATTCAGCCAAGGGTAACCACTTATCCCATGAACCTTTGGATGATATGACGCAAGCTCTTAACATGTCTTCCAATATTTGATTCAGTCGCTTCATCTATCCGGAGGTTTGTGGATGATAAGCAGAACTTCTAACTAAGTTGGTCCCTATCATCTTGTGCAAATGTTCCCAAAAATGAGCGGTGAACTAAGGTCCTCTATCAGATACAATGGTTCTAGGAACACCATGGAGACATACTATCTGATTAAAATATAACTCAACATAGTCACTTGGTCGATAGTCAACTCTAACTGGTATGAAATGAGCAGACTTTGTTAAACGAACCACTATTACCCATATGGAATTAAAATTCTTTTGGGTAGGGGGAAGTCCAACAATAAAATCCATACTAATCTCTTCCCATTTCCATCCTGGTATAGACAATGGTTGGAGAAGTCTAGCAGCCTTCATGTGAATTGCTTTGACTCTACAACAATTGTCGCACCTTGCCACATAAGCTGTGATTTCTTTCTTCATCTTGGTCCACCAAAACAAGATTTCAAATCTTGATACATTTTGCTACTTCCTGGGTGGATAGATAACTTGGATGAGTGAGTTTCTTCTAAGATTTGGTTTCTAAGCTCTTTGTCCTTTGGTACTACAAGTCTATCCTTAAACCATAGGACACCCTTCTCATCAACACGAAAGTGCTTTGTTTCTTGTTCCTTCATCTTTCTTTTGATGTGGACCACACCCACATCGGATTTCTGAAGCTCGATGATTTTACTTTTGAGAGAGCAACTCAGAGTAATACTGTGCAATACAGCAGGGTGTAACAGATGTGACAAATGATAATCTACTTCCAAGAGAGAATTGCAGTGAGATTTCCTACTCAAAGAATCAGCAACAACATTCGCTTTTCCCGGATGATAATGGACTTCCAAGTTATAATCTTTAATCAATTCTAGCCATCTTCTTTGTCTCATGTTCAATTCCAGTTGAGTGAAAATATACTTGAGACTTTTATGATCGGTATAAATATGACACACGTTACCGAGCAGGTAATGCCTCCAAATCTTCAAAGCATGAACAACAACAGCTAACTCAAGATCATGAGTTGGATAATTGGCTTCATGCTTCCTTAGCTGACGCGAGGCATAAGTAATAACCCGGCCTTCCTGCATAAGGACACATCCTAAACCGGTACCTGATAGATCACAAAACACATCAAAAGTTTTTTCGATATCAGGTTGTGCCAAAACAGGAGCTGAGGTCAACAAGGTCCGCAAAGTGCAAAAAGTAGTCTCACACTCTGGAGTCCAAACAAACTTTACATCTTTTTGAAGCAACCTAGTCATGGGCTTGGCTACCTTAGAGAAATATAGGATGAATCGACGATAATATCCAGCCAAACCAAGGAAACTTCTAACCTCATGCACTGAAGTTGGTGCTTTCCAATCCAAGACTTCTTGCACCTTAGACGGATCAACCGAAATTCCTTCATCAGACAACACATGACCCAAGAAAGGTACTTTCTTTAGCCAAAACTCACATTTATTGAACTTGGCATAAAGCTTATGTTCTCGTAGCCTGGATAAAACAACTCTCAGATACCCGGCATGTTCTTCAGCATTTGTGGAAAAGATCAAGATGTCATCAATGAAGACAACTACGAATTCGTCTAGTTCCTCCATGAACACTAAATTCATCAGATAGACAAAGTATGCAGGAGCATTGGTGAAGCCGAAAGACATGACCAGATACTCATACAACCCATATCTAGTGGAGAAAGAGGTCTTAGGCACATCCTCTGGTCTCATTTTTATCTGATGATAACCAGATCTCAAATCAATTTTGGAGAATACCTTTGCCTTAGACAACTGATCAAACAAAATATCAATGTGGGGCAATGGGTACTTGTTCTTGATTGTCACAGCATTGAGTGGACGATAACCCACACACATGCGCAGTGACTTGTCCTTTTTTTCTTAAATATTGTGTATCCTTCTGATCCAACGGGGACGACATAAGTTGCTCCCTAGCTGGCTGATGTCATTATAGGGACAGTCACATAGAGTCACTTGTCTACCACCTCTTGCAGTCTGCCAATGTTCATGTCGGTGACCTGCTCTTCAAAGGTTATCTTCTTTGCAATTTCAGAAGGAAACTCTACTATGTTAGGTCAGATATAAGTATCTTTAGAGTAGATATGGAGAGATAATCAAGGAAGAGCTCACATGAAAATAACACATTGGTGTAGTTCTATAAGGGATCATAACTAGAAACCTCGATACCAGCGCGTGCCGAGCAGCACAACCTTGTGTCGCGCGCCACAGGAGGCTCTCGGTTTCGTCGCAGCATCGTAGCTGCTACTCATAACACCATTACTGATCACACACCCAAAGTGAAATTTCAAGTGCATAGATTGGGTCATAAGAGAAAGCACTATGCAAAGGAGGGATAGCAAGTAAAGGTAGTCACCAGGTTAGGAGTCAACGAGGAGGCAATCTGAAGATCAGAACACAGCGCAAGAGGACATAGCCCAACTGCTGAAGACAACTGAGCAAGGGACTCTTGTGTTATTTCCATACACGCCTTGTGTCCACCTAGGTGATTACCAGGTAAAGATTCACATGAGATTTGGTCTCACCGAGCAGCAACATGAGATCAAGACTGATAAACATCTCGAGATTACGTCCAAGTCTCTAACTGAAATTAAGTTACATGTTCTTCCAGAAGAAAGCAAAAGATAAGAACTAGTGCATCTAGCTTAGTGCTACAGCTAAACTACACATCTTCATCAGTGTTAGCATCGATCACTCCTTCACCATCTTCATCTTCATCGGCCTCAAGTACTGCGACGACATTGGCATCTAAGTCCATGCCATCATCATCAGCGATGATCACCTGTGGTCCTCCCACCATGGGGTACACTGGAATAGGATGAGGAATCGGATTGATCTGCTTGTTGAGACGGTGAACATCAACTTGCAGTTCTTCAATTTGGTGGAGGAGTTCATTCTCTCTAATTTAGCTCAAATTCCTGTCATGATCCTAGCATTGTCCCTGATTTGAGCCAGACGGAGTGCGTCATCTCGTTCATGAGTCAACTGCAGGATCTGCTCATGATTAACATCTCTTTCCTTGACAACACATACAAACTGCTGCATGCGGTTTTCCAAAGCACTCATAAGACCACCAATATCATTTCGAGCTGTACTAAGCTCCTTACCATTCTTGCACGCACGCTTCTTCAACATGAGTTGTTCATTCAGTGCCTGCCGAAGGGCTGTCAAGGCACTAACATAAGTGCCCTGGCGATCCTGAAACATCTTTAGAACAGCCATCATAGCACTCATGGCTGGCCCTGAGCTCTGTGCCCTTTCTGCCTTAGTCATTACCAAGGGATCATCCCCAAAATTCAGCCACTCTGCCTCAGACAGGGCTACTCGAGGAATGGACTTAGCTGGCCCGTTGATCAACTCATCACCAAACTCCTGACAAAGATCAAGTAGAACTTCCAAAGCTGCCAACTGTGGTGATATTGCAATTTGGGTGTGGAAGGATTATCTTAAAGGATGAGAAATATATAACAGAATAATTAAAGACAAGGGAGGGAGTGATGCAAAAATGTAATGGCATGAGTGAACATGATGCATGCACGTTCCGTACGTCCTCACGAATCTTAAGAAAAATTTAAAATTCTAGCGACATAGACGGTGGCATACATACGTTCTCTCATATACATATATAGTCGATCTACAATGATATGTTGTTAGTGTACCTGCAGCAAATTTCATTTCAGCCCAATAATTTCCCAAAAAGGCATGTAAAGTAAACAGTAAACTAAATACTTTCGTACATACATCCCCCGATGTATATACTCTAGTATCACAGCTACCCAACAGAGATACCCACACTTAAGTACTCTCATAGATACATGATCGAACATGTAAGTATGCGAGCAACCACAACTACTCTCCCCTAGATCGACGGTTGGACGGTCATGGTCTCACAACTCCCACTTACCAGAGCGTAGAGGTATTTTGAGCCACACATTACCACCCAAGCGGATGACATCCATACAATAGCACACCGTATGGACAACAAAACGGAAACAAGTAGGAACCCCCAAGTTAGTACTTTAATAAGCCACCTAAGAGTCCTTATTTGGGCATAAAGGATATGACCACTGGCAACACTTAGTAATTAATTTAGGATTTTCACAAATACTTTTGTTTTAAATACCCAAATGACATGTTTAGTGTCGAATCTTGCTCTAATGCCAGCTGCAACAGAACCGACCAAATTATAAGAACGTAAGTACAAAAACAATCACCGAAGTGATCAAATTCCTGTACTTAAGCTCCCATAATCCCGGTAGTCCAGAAATCATGAAGGATTTCAAACAACTCTCGACATACAAACCAAGATCATAGTGATTCAACACAACACATCATTCGTTACAACATTTCACAAGTGGCATTCGGATTACATCCATCAGAGTTCAAATAAAATATTACAAACCAAGTTCAAATTTGCGGAAGCAACATAGTTTAGTACATAACTTCATAGTTTCAAATACATTGCCAGATCTTAGTCATGTCCTACAAAAGCATTATCAGGTACGAGAACTAGGAGAGACTGTGCCCAACGGTCTAGTCTTCATCCCTAGCCGGGAGAAGGTAATACTTGCAGCAACCGAAGTAGAACTGGTCATCATAAGTCAAACATCCACCTAGAGGGCAATTTAGTCATTTTGGTCCACATGAACAATGTCCCATCAATTACCCTAAGTGTAGTTAAGGTGTATTAGACCATAATTAACCACTCTACACAAGTGCTACACCAACTTCTAAGTATCACATGTGATGAAGCAACAAAACACTCAATTTTACTCTAATGTTGCAATTCCATGTTTCACATGTTTCATGGCTTTGTTGCAATTTTACACTTGTCACATTATACTACCAAGTTGCCATGTTTCAAGGTATGAGAAACCCATGTTGCATTCACATGTTACACTACTACCATTCACAAACAAGTAAGTATGAAACAAACATAATTTAGAATGTTGCATATGCATGTTTCAGTACAATGGCATGATGAGATAGATGATGCACATGTTTATGAAATGAAATGCAATAATGTAGGAGCCAAACACCTAGGGTGTTACAGCATTCTGTAACATCCCGCCTCCTCGAGGCCAGGCCCGCTTACATCTGATAGCTTTCCTAGGACATAGACTGCCCTCACAGACCAACACCAGTCTTTTCTGCGCACATTGTCCTCACTCATGCGCCCCTGGGAAGAACTTTCCGGTCGGTCACCCATCGCTCCAGGCCAAGCACGCTTAACCTTGGAGTTCTTAAGAGATGGGCTTCCAGAAAAGAAGTTGCAACTTGTTGGTACGAGTATCCTATTAATCCTATTAAGCCCTAAGCCGGGGTGTTACAAGTAATGTTAAACCTGCTTATTTCATGTACATTACATTAACATGCATCCATCTTGACCAGTGGAAAAGTTTCATGAAGTTTGGAGCCAAAAAGTCACATGAAATGATAAGTTACATTTTTGCTTAAATTGCTTCATTTAGCAGATGGAAACATGGGAGGTCTACCAAACCTTGCAACCTTGCTCAAATAACTCTAATTCAACTCATGAACAAAAGTCATGAAGGGTTCATGTTGAGCAAATGTCAAGAAAATGCTTCTAAGTGTGGGAATAGCTAAAATTGTCCTTTTCATGATATGGTTTTGACCTGTGTTGACCAAATGTCTAGAGTGCTTCCATGGAGTTGGACTTTAAATAAAAGTTGAAGTTTGAGTGGAGTACAACAAACATTATTTTTGGACCAAGACCTATTTCAACTCCTAAGTGGCTCAAATAGTGGTCTTAAGTTTGAATCAGCTGTTGTTTTCAGCCCCGCAAAATATTCTAAGTCTAAAATTAGTGGCAAGGATAGTTGGCATGTCACGTTCTCATGTTTTCATTAAGCAACTTGACTTGATCCCAAAATAAAAGTTGGAGTTTACATCTTAGAGAAGGACATACAAAAAGTTGGATCAAATTTGTCCATGTTTTGACCAAGTAATTCGAGCTCAAGCAGAGCAAGGCTTAACCTTCGTTAAGTCGTTGACACTGTCAACTTGGAGCTTAATTAGTTGCTAATGGAGAGGTCTAATGGCTAGTCACCCATAATGAGTTTTGTAGATCATCAGGTGGGCTACAACTTTGCTTTTGGGCCCAAGGTCCAAATCGGCCCATAGCTGGCCCAATTCGGCTCCCACCTTGCCCACATCATCGCCCGCCACCTGTTTGTTGAAATTAGCGTGTGGCCACCATGCAGGATAGCAGCACCCCACATTAATATGCATCCATCTTTGATTTGGACACGCCTATGCTCCCTCTTAGTCTCTCCCTCACTCTCTCCACTCCCTCTACGCTCTCCGTCACCCTATGTCCACGTCTCCCTCGCCTCTATGCCACCTTGTGTCCAATCAAGAGCAGCTCCACGTTCACTACCTTCTCCTAGCCCCTCAAGCAAGTGTCACACCTCCCTCCGCCGTCATGGTTTGTTGTCATGAAGCCATGACCGTCGCTGCCTCCTGCCACGGCTGAGCAGCCGCTGGCTGCATCTGGCCAAGGCTAGAGCCAGGCGTGGCCATGGCTAGGGCCTAGCCGACCCACCTCCGACCGCCTCCCCCACAGACCCTCACCATAGTCAGAGCCACTGCTGCTGCAGACCACCGCTTCCATGGCCGGCAGCCTGTAGACCATTGCTGCTCGGGCTACGCCCCTTGGCTGGTGCACCTAGCCATAAGGAAGCTGCGCCGCCACTTCTCCACCGCCATCGACCACGTCGCTAAAAAATTGGGGCACCATCGCTGGTCTGCGCGCGCACATGGCCGGGATGCCACAGACCGTCTCCGGCTAAGCCGAGGCCACCCACGGGTGCACGCCGGTCCCCTAATGCTTCTCCACCACTCCACTGCCGCCGACGAGCCTCCTCCGGCCGGCATTGGCGAGCTCCCGCACCTCCTCTACTCTGATTCACGACAGGGACGTCATGCTCAAATTCAAAGAAAGGGAAGGGGTTTTTTGTAGAATCGTGACTCATGTGAATAGTGCTAGAAAAATTGTTTCGCTAGAATTTATTTTTGTGGAAGTTTGGGGTCCTTGGTGCAAGTTTGTTTTTCTTTTATGGCTAAAACTTTGGAAAATCATAATAAATCATAGAAAAATCATAAAATATAAAATAAAGACCTTTTTGAATCCTTGAGAGTATATCTATGCAGTAGGGTCATAATATGATATGTGTTAGTAGAAAGTTTCTTCTATTTTTATTTATTCTTGTAAAGTGCTTTTAAAAATTCTTTTAAGTTGGACAGATGCATATCTTGAGTTATAGAAGTCCCAAAATGGTAATTCTAGTTGTGTTAATCTTGTGATGACATGATCTAGCTAATAAAAATATTAAACATGCTAGTTGTTTACTATTTTTATATTGTTTTGTTTTAATCTTGTTAAATAGGCAAATTTAGCTTATTTTGTTTGTTATTCTCATATCTAAATTTGTGGTGCTCCAATTGCTGTGAAAGTTTTATGGTAGGTTACTGATACTATGTGTGTGCTGTGGTAAAAATTTCATGCTCATTGGATGTAGTATTATTGAATTATTGATTTAACTGGTTTAATGCTTGATAAATGGTTTTAAATGGCTTATAAATAATTTATATGTGCAAAAATGTGAAATGTGGTTCCTTTGCCCTCGCATGGTGATAATGTGGCCTGAGAAACCCTAATTTGGCTATATGTTTATAGAAAATAATGATCTTTAGATTTATCTTGTTCTCACATGTTTATTAATAATTAAGATTTGTCTTTTTCATAGCAATTAAATTATAAAACTTGAGCATGTAAGATTTGTACAATAATAATGTTTTGTCATCATCTATCTAACATAAAAATTTGAGATCCAAATGAGATGTTTGCAACATCACCTATAATTAATATATTGGTTTTTATATATATAAAAGCTAATGAAAGTTTGTTAGTAGATGCTTATGTTTATGCCACGTAATACTTCTAATAATTGGTGCTACATAATGTGATTGCTTGGTTATAGTTAGGAGTTGCATGGAGCTGCATATATAGCAACAAAATGTTAGTTGTTAACAACACAAATGATAAATGCATATAGTTGTATCTCTGCTGTTATGGCTGCATGTACAGTTCTGTGGTGGTGATATTTTTATGATGCAAATGATGTTTTCTGTAGATATTATGAATACAAAAGTTGTATATAATTTTCTTATCTTGCTTTTGCTAAAATTTCATGATTTTTGGCCTGCTGGTTTAGGAGTTATAAATTTTACAATTTTGCTGTCAACTTTTGCATGTGCTCTGAATAGATCTGAATGATTGCTTTGGTTAACTTATTTAAACATGGAATCATGTATTGGTGATAATAGGAGAGTTGTATTTGTTTTCCTAATCTTTCCAAAATGTTAGAGAAGACCCTTTTTGGTGGTCTAGAACTCCAGTTATAGCTGTTCAAAGTGGAATGGAAGATTTCTATCTAAATATGGACAGAGATGCCTTCTTGGTGTTGTTTGACCTTGTTAGCTGTAGAATCATCTTAAAATGATAATGGAAAAGTTATAGATAACTTAATAATCTTTCCATAAAGTTAAGAATCATGATTTCTAAATAACTAGAACTCCAGTTATGCATTTTTGAAGTTAATATCAGTTTTCTGTCCTTAGTTGTATAAGCTCTGCTTCATGATGTATTTTGATCTTGTTATTTGTTGACTCGCCTTTTGGGGTTAATAACAAAGGTTTAGATAATTTCATTAGCTTTCCAAAAGTCTTGAATCACACTTTTTGCATGTCTAGAACTCTGGGCATGATTAAAACAAGTGACTATGGTGCTACTGTTTAGAATCCATGTTTGTACCTAAAATTGTTTGCTTCACCTTGCTTTGCTTTGTGTGTTGCTAAGTGTGGCTCATGCCTTTGATGGTGTTAATTTAATATACCTAAAACCTTGTGAAACTTGTGTCATGCTTGTTGCTACCTTCCTTGCTATCCTAGCATGATTGGTTGTGGGATGTTTAATTAACTAACGTGGAGTGCTTATATATGTTCGGTCTAACCTTGTGCTCATCTTGAATACTTTTATGTGAGGCATCTCATATTGCCATTATTAGTATTCATGCACTTGCATTGTTGCATCTCATCTAGGTATGCTAGATGCACCATGTGAAGGATGTGATGATGGAGTCGAACTAGAAGACGGTATTGGTGGACCTATCCCGAAGATGAAAGGACCCCAGGTGTACATGCCTAAACAGGAGATGCTCGACAAACGAGTGTCATCTAACAATCACTAACCTAGTGTTGGATCCTAGGAAAGCTCCGGAGCATTTTAAGCGTCCTATGTTTTTACAAATATCACTTGAGTACTTTTATGTTTGATGCATTAGGTTATAAGAGTTGATTGGAACCACTTGATGCATAGAACTACCTTGTCCAGAAATATACTTTGAACTCTATGTAGGTCAAGGATCAAATGTATGCTTAGCAATGCTTAGACCGGTAGAAGTCGGGTGATTTCTTGTCACCTACGAGATATAGGTGGATACCAAAGCATGGTTGGCTATATTTTCTATCGTGGAAATAACCATGTATTGATAAATAAAAGGAGACCAGGCAAGATTGTGATAGAGAAGCAACAAGGTATGGAGGTCTAGGTGCCTATTTATCCCCATTTATATCAGGTAAGGACTGATTCACTGTACGTTTGTAACACCCTAGGTGTTAGGCATGCACTTTTGCACTTGCATTGCATGAGCATAAACATATGAAACATTCATATGAAACATATCCTTTGTTATTCTATGATGCAATGCGTGTATGCTTTATGGTCATGCTTGTTAATGCAAGTGGTTGATGTTGATCACTAAAACAACTTAGACACACTTAGGATGGTACATGGAACAAGTTTGGTATTCATGACATGGACCAAAACAACCCCCAAGTCATAGTTATTCTAGAAACTCTAATTTTCATGATCCTACTTTGACCAAAGTTGAACTATAGCATAGATTGTTTGCATGGCAGTGCACCCTTAAGCAAAGTTGTAGTACTTGACTAGAGTAACAACTTTCATTTTGGGGCAAAGACCTAATTCAGTGCCTAACATACTCCAAAATAGCTCCAAAGTAGCCAAGAAACACTATTTTTGGACTTGGAAAAATTTGCTGTCCTAAAGCCATTTACAGTTTCAATGTGCCTCACTTGGGAGCATTGTCACTAGCTAACCATTAAGAATTAGATGATGGTTCCTAAAACAAAGTTGGAGATCTCACATGGCTCTACAACTTTCACTAATACAGTTTTTGCTAATTACACATGGTTTAGGAGTTATGGAGGCGTAAAGTTGGCTCATCAGACGGACTGAACCGGCCCTTCGCCGCATACGTCGTGGCCGACCAGCGTAGGCCACGTGCACTGTGTGGTAGCCGTACGCCAGCATTGGCCTGGCTGGTTAGGCCGAAGGGTAGTGAAGAGGGAAGTGACATCACTGCTCCCTCCATTTGTCGCTCTATCGCACTCGTTCTGCTTCTCTCTCGCCCGCGCACACAAAGCAAGCAGCAGCGCCACCGTAGACATTGACGCGCGCCTCCGCCCGCATGCCACCACCGTAGCCCTGCTATTCCATCTGTCATGCGCAAAGCTCTTCTTTGACTTGCTCTACTTCCCTAACCTACCATTGTAGCCACTTGAGTCCAGGTGAGGCCACATTCTAAGTCATCATCACCACCATGCCCGCGGTGCACTGCTAAGCGCGAGCTCGCCTATGGCCAGCCACAACCCATGCACCTCCGCTCTCTTTCTCCCTCATATGGTCTTTGTTGTAGGTCCTAGAAGCAAGATCCACCATCCATTTAACCACTACCACCACCGCCGCGTGGGAACGTGCGACTGCACCGCGCGCGCCCGCCATGGCTGCGAGCTCAAGCTCACCGCAGCCAACCCCAACCGGTCACCCCTTAGCCCGCTCTAGTGTCGTTATTGAGTCTCTTTGAGCTCTAGATCTGTAGACTATGATGGATACCCACCTCTTGGCACCGGTTCGCTGGAACCACAAGCGCCGCCGCTGTGCACCGAGCATTGCCAGCTCCTCGCACGCAGCCGAACCTCACCGTCGCTCCACTATGGCTTAGACCTCACCTGAGAGCTTCACTAGAGTCTGTGGAAGCTGTAGCCATGCTTACTTGGTCATGTCATCAACGGAGATGGCCGGCGCGCCACCGCACGACCACCGCTGTCCGCCATGCTCGTCGGTGAGCTTGCTCCGGTGAGCCACCGACCCAACCTGGGGTGCCACTAGGTGCGGGTTGACGAGGGGAACATGATGGTGGTAACCTCATCACCGGTGACCTCGCCGACGGCGAGCTATCGCCGGTCAACCTCTGTCCCCTGCCTCTGTTTCACTGACGAGTGGGCCCCATCTGTTAGTCTGTGTGTTCTTTGATTTTCTTTTTTTTCATAGATTTGAATACATGTTTCAAAAATTCATATCTCGAGCTAGGAGTGTCCAAATTGAATGAACCAAATTTTGATGGATTCATCATGAAGTGTACTATTTGATAAAAATAAGAAACCTACTGTTGGGGGTGTTTTTCTTAGAGAATTAAATGGAGCTAGATAATTGCTTTTAAATTGTTTTCAATCTTATAAAATGCATAACTTGAGCTAGGAAAGTGATAAAATTGTGATTCCAATTTTTACTGATCTTGTGTTGACATTCTCTAGCTAAGAAAAATACTAAACCTACAGTTAGAATATTTGGAATATGGTCTTCCTTTTTAATTTTAAATAATTGCTAGTTTCTACTGAAAATAGATGGGGTAAAAATACATAACTAATGATCATGGAAATTTTTACACAGTGTTATGGTGCTATGATGAAAGTAGGAAACATATGAAATCTGTTGTTTGACACTTTTCACTTGGCTAAACTATTTTTGCTAAAATAAGCAAATGCAACTTGTCATCTTTGTAGAGATGGCTATACTTATCCAAATGGCAACAAATTTGTACAGTAGACTTTTGGGGTCAAATGTAGGCTACTATAATTTTCTCATAATTTACTGTGCACTTTAGATATATGTTCCTTATTTCACCTTAGTGTCCAAATAAATTAATAAAGGCATTTAAATAATTTATTTGGGCTTGACCATTATGTTTTCTAAAGTGTATATGATGTCTATGAACTGTTGGTACATTGGTTGTACCCAAATTTGATTGCTTTTTTGCAGTGAAATATTAATGGCTCTATAATTCAGTTTTAGTGACTGTTTTGGACAGTTTCTGTTGTTAAGTAAATTGAATGGGTAAAATGATGTTTGCTGTGAATCTAGTCAATAACAAAGTTGTATATAACTTACTTAACTTGCTTGTGTCAAATTTTTATGGCAATAGGCTAAATGCTTTGAGAGTTATAGCTGTTGGAAGTTGGTTTCCAGCAATGCTTATTCTCTGGAATTTCTAGATAAATCTAGGAAATTACTTTGTTTGACCTTGATAGCTATTGAATCATCTTGAGATGACTATAAGAAAGTTGTCGATAATTTTATAAGATTTCCAGAAAGTCCACGATCATAGTATTTGGTTGAGTAGAACTTTAGATATGGCCAAAATAAGTAACTGTTGTTTATAGTCCAGGAAATGACTAAGTCAAATTATAATTGTTTGTCTTATGTGATGCTTGTGTAGATGCTTAGGCTAATTGAGATTAGTTGTTAGCTGCAGGTTCTAAGCCTCTTACTGATGATGAACAACTTTACCTTAGGTTACTAGAATTTGGTGAGTGTATGTTTCTGTATTATAGAAGAGATATGCACCTACTCAGTAAAGATCAACTAAAAGAAAGTTATACATCTATTTAATCAACGAATGTTAAACTTATCATACATCTTGCAGATAACCATGCTCATGCGTATACACTTTATCATGTCATCTCATCTCTTATGCATTCATGATACTCATTTGTGCCTATGCATGCAATAGGTTCCCCGGAAGGAGTGACACTCCTCGAGTTTGAACTCGAGCGTCAGGAGGAGCAGCAAGTAGCCCAAGAGTAGGAGGTTCAGGCAGAAGGAGGAGTCAATGTGGAAGATCTTCCTGAGTGTCCTGACCACCAGCCTTCCTCGTTTCTAAAAGGCAAGCCCCAAAGCATTCTAAGACTCCTATGTTTTCTAAATATCAACTTGAGTCCTTTTATGTTGATGCATTAAGTACTAAGGGTTGATTGGAACCACTTGCTGCATATTCTTTCCTTATCTAGACAAATATATCTTGAATCCTATGTAGGTCCAGGATCGAATATATGCTTAGCCATGCTTAGTCCGATAGAAGTCAGATGATTTCCTGACACCTGTGAGATATAGGTAGATATCTGGTCACGGTTGGCTATAAATGCTATCATGGAAATAACCATGTGTTGATGAATAAAAAGGAGATCGGACAGGATTGTGATAGAGAAGCAACAAGGCATGGAGGTCTTGGTGCCTATTTATCCCCATCTATGTCGGTTAAGGACTGATTCACTGTACGTCCTCATGTCATGTTGAACGCATGCCTAGCACTTAGCTGGCTGGATAACTCGTTCTGACCGCATAGCCGAGTAGCTCAACTCAGGCTGGGACCTGGTAAGTGAAAGTGCGCACACTAGAGGAAGTAAGGATGTGGCGTGAGTCCAAGGGCAGGTCGGGCCTCAACTTTCTGGTAGACTGGTAGTATTCCTAAGGGTGTGGCACTGCTCGGACCAGCGACCATACCTGAATTATATCAAAGGTGACCTAACGCGACCCTGATGGGTGAAGTATGTGTTTCTGTTAGGAATAACTTCCCAGCTAGTTGGAATCAATTCGAGTCACCGTCTCTCCCGGATAGTGAGAACTTGACTGAGCAGCAGCAACATAGCATTAATTGATGGAACTTGATGGTTATGATGATGCTCAAATTAATACACTGGATATGGTTACTAATGCTTTAATAGCTTAATCATGTGATTGCTCTAGTACAAGTGCTAATTTAGAGATGCTTAATTGAATAGGTATTCAATTGTTGTTAAAGATATTAAATCACCAAGTTATCTTACTTAAGCTTTTATGAAAAATGTTGTCAAGCTACCTCCACCAATAAAGCCTTGCATACTCCTTGGTGTCATATTATTTCTGGTTTATGACAGATAAGTCTAGCTAAGTACATTCTCGTACTTAGGGTTTATTCCCTCTTGTTGCAGATGATATGATGTATCATGGGTACCGTAAGAACTACCTTCATCCTGCCATGGATGAGGACTAAACCATGGTGCATGGTACTCCTAAGATATCCTCTCTATTCTACTTTTGCTGGAAATGAGTGTGGAACTAGCATGTATTTGAACTAAGTGTGATGTTGATGTCAAACTACTTTGCTTCTGCTATTTGAACTTGGTTTGTAATAACTATGTGAACTCCGATGTATGTGAGATACTTGTGAACTATTTGTGAACTGTGATGTAACATGTGACTTGTTATGTTGAATCATGTACGATCTTGGTTTGTATGTTGGTTAATTTGAGATTCTTCGTGATTTCATCGGACTATCGTGTTTATATGGGCTCAAGTATGAGGGTTTGATCGCTTCGTTGACTGCTATTTTACTTGTGCTCTTATAAATTGGATGGTTCTGTTACAGCGTCCTCATGTCATGTTGAACGCATGCCTAGCACTTAGTTGCCTGGATAAGTCATTCCGACCGTGAAGCCAAATAGCTCAACTCTGGCCGGGGCCCGGTAAGTGAAAGTACGCACACTAGAGGAAGTAAGGATGTGCGAGGAGCCAATGGCGTGAGTCCAAGGGCCGGCCAGGCCTGAACTTCCCGGTAGACTGGTAGTATCCCTGAGGGTCCAGCCTGCTCGGACTCGTGACTGTACCTGAGTTGTACAAAATGTGACCTAAGACTACCTTGGCGCAGGTATGTCTGGTTTTGTGTTTGGAATAACTCCCCAGCTGGTTGGAATCGATTCGAGTCGCCGTCTCTCCCGAATAGTGAGAATTTGACTGAGCAGCGGCAACGTAGCATTAATTGATAGAATTTGATGGTTATGATGAATATGGAAATGTTACACCGACTATGGTTACTATTGCATGTTACTAAATGGTATTCCACAAGTTGGGCATAGGTTAGTTGCTAATCTAGAGATGAATAGCTATAATTAACTTGGTTACCGAATTATAAAATGTATAGCTCAACTAGTGGCTTTTATGCAAAATTTTGTCAAGCTAGCTCCACCTATAAAGCCTTGCATGATCCTTGGAGTCACTTTATTTCTAGTTTATGATAGGTAAGTCTAGCTAAGTACCTTCGAGTACTCAGGGTTTTTCTCACCATGTTGTAGGTGAAGTTCTCGGCCTGCTAAAGATGGTGGCTAACCGCCGGTGGGCTCGGTGACTCTATATTTATTTCTCATCTATATACTTTTGTTGGAGGATGTCACTTATGCTAGCAATGTATTTGGAACTTATATTAACGTAATCATTTGAAAGCTATGTTGTTTTCCCTAAATCGGTTTTGAAACCCAAACTTGTACTATTATTTGGTAACCCATTTGTAACATTATTTCCGCTACAACTCTATGTATGTGATGTGTATTTGCTTAATCATGTGATCTTGGTTATGATGTTGATTTACCAAGGTCCTTTGTGACACTCGGCAGACTACCAGGTTTATATAATTGAAAGTATGCGCGCATCAACGTGTTAAATGGGGACAGCCATACTTGATCTTGTATAAATTGGGCATTTCTGTCACAAGAGATAGCAACAAGAACTTGGAGCATTTATTTGGTGGATGAAAAACCAATCAAGCATGTTTTTGTGTTCACTCCCAGTGTAGGGGTAAAACATTTTTGGGTGGATCTAGATGGAAGGCATGTTTTTGCGCCTACCCCTAGTGTAGGAGTAGTGGATATTTGGGTGGTGTGTACGTGATCTTGATTTTAAGAGCATGACAAATCTCTCATAAGGGTCAACATAGCTTGACAAAACTCAATGCAATTACAAGCAGCATATATGTGGAAGTTTTCCTAGCCTAAATAACATGTATGGCTCTGGTGGGAATTCAAGCTTTGTCATACAGGAACTCATCATGTAGCATTTTTGTGTTTTTCAAAAAGTAAATCTCTAGAACTTTAGTGTCACATGGAACAAGATAAACAATAGCTCAGACCTTCTCATATCATATCCGTCAATTACCTAGACTTAGATTAAGCATATGCTACCCATTAGTTTCGAGTTTAGAGTAAATCCTTATATCAAAACAATTTTATCCAAAACTCGAGAAGAATTCAAGGCTGAAAACTAGGTATTTGATAGGAATTACATCAGAGCAACTATTCATCATTTCCATGTAAGAGATTACTCTGAGTCCTCTGTATTTTATTCAGCTCTTAAAAACAAATTAAAGCAAACTAGGCACACCTTTTTATTTTGTTTTCAAATTTACTAGATCACACATTATTACTATAAATGACTAATGCAAAGATAAATTTATATTTTGTTTTTCATTCATCATTTTTTAACTAATTAATAGAAACAAAAACTAAAACAAAAAGGGGAAATAATACTTACCTAGACACATGGGAGTACTTCTCCCCCAAGCTAGCTCTTTCGGTGAGGGTTTGGTGTTGTAAGTTCTTCGAACCGGACTTCTTCCTGTGAAGTTCATTGATCAAGTACATCGGTTCGCTCTGAATATGAGGATTCTTGAGGTGGCACCTCTAATGGTGATGCCACCTTCTTCCGCCAAACCCGTCTTGGTTTTGAGTTTGATAGGTTCAGAACCTTCACTTGTAGAAATTTGGGGAATCGACTATCTTCCCATACTTTGCTTGAAATGTGTCCTAATCATAAAGACAAGGTAGAGATCAACTGCAAGGGCTCTGTTGGTGGGAAAACACCAATAGAACCAAAAATTTATTAACTATTCTCAAACCTTAGGTACATGGAACAAGATGAAGTTGATGTTATGCGCTTTGTTCAATTATAACATGGGTGGTAAGATCAAAAGATTGAGCATGAATGTAGCATTTAAGTATATTTGGTAGAAAAGATTTAATTGCTTAACCTTTGGAAGGAGTGTCTATCTTTTCATAATGTATCAAACTTTACATGATCATGACTATCATCTTCCAAATATAGGATGTGCACTTTTCAACTTATTTGGTTAAGACTATGAGATCAAGAAAGTGGTGCTAGGAGCAAGCTTAAAGAACTAAATATGTTTAGTTAATCAGGTTGGATCAAGTAAGTTGTAACTTAAACATGTTTATTTCATGTTTATGGGCCTATCAGAATCAAGGAAAAACTCTTTTCAATAATGACCATTTACCTTAGGATGTTACCTTTGTCATTGGAGCGTGATGAGACCATGTGACAAAGGGTAGATGATTTGTGATGGTCCTTCCCTTTTGCTTGAAGTTTTCCTTGTTCGGCTAGCCTCATAGTTTGAACTATTCATGAGCTTCTTGTTTCCTAGCTTGCACCCTTTCTTTATCAACCTTTTGTCATGCCATCTTTTTTGCTCTTTGATCTTTGACACTTTGTTGGACCTTCCGCTCCACTCATGGTTTCATGCAATTCTTCCATCCATGATGAATGAATTCTGTCTTCTTTGCGTAATGTTATTAGAGTTCATCATGTACCTTGCTTCATCTCTGATTTGAATTCATCTCGTGACTTACCCAAATTAAATTGAGAGTTTCCTATATGGGCTAGTCTAACAAAATATCCAGTATCTACTACAGCATACTATCGGCTCAAAAATCAAGCTAGACACCATGTCTAATTTGATGTAGGAAGGCATTTTAACCTAAGCATCATGCTTAATTTAAAAGCCTTTGGAAGTAAAATTAGCACACCTTTTGGTTCAAGAATCAAACTAGACACCTCATCTAATTTAATTTAGGAAAATAATTTAAACTAAGCACCATGCCTAATTTAAAAGTTGTATGAAAAATACTTCAAACCCAAAGCATATACTATAGTAAACAAAGGTAGTATAAAAGCATTATAGAGATTTTCTCAAATGGAGATGAAAGAGCATGATTATTATTTAGCAAATTGAGCATGGCTTAAAGGTAGAGACAACCAAAATAATTTAGCAACATGGCATAAGATTTTTTAGAGAAGCCCATCCCCCATACTTGAATTTTGCAAATGCAAAATCAAGTTTGGATGGATGTGATTAAATGTTGCATGATAATTGGTTGGACATACCTTGTATCATGATCCTTCATTCTTTTTGCTTCAAACCTAGAATGGTTAGAGGCAAAAATACCTAAAGGAATATCTTCACAATTATATTGCTATGCTCATTTCACAAGGGCATTCTAGCAAATGGTGAAAGCTCATGTTATCTCCCGTAAGTGCTTGTTTTGGGACAAAAGCTCATCCTTGGGAAACCTTCGAATTGTGCTTTAAGTTGGTGGAGTGGTTTCCCCTCCAACACCAACCTTTGTGTATCTATCTCAAGATTTATGCCAATACACAATGAGATTTGCAATATTTATGATAAACATACGCGTCTACAACCACTCTTTCAAAAATTTTATGAACAGGAAGTATGAGGGGTTGAAAATCTCATGTGTGGTAGTAGAGAGGTCAATTAATTTAGGAGATTTCCCATGCGAACATGGATTCAATGAGATGATCATGAGGTAGCTTCCATGCTTGTTGATGTAATCTTCCTTTTCAAGCTCCAAGGTTGATTCTTCATGAATGTCCATAGGTGAAAACATTGTCTGCATCATTCCATGCCTATGACATTCATTGTCCAAGATTTCCCTTGGATTGGTGGCTCTCGGGTTGATGTTGTCTAAGGCCTCCTTCAAACTTGGATGAGTGATGTTTATTAAGGAGATTCACTTAAGCTCACTATTTGGATCTAAAATAGGTTTGGGTTCTATCCTTAGAGCTTCGGCCTCATCTAACCATTCTTTACTTGCAACAACACATGAATGCTCTAGTCATTATTGTTGCTCTTCCAAGTCTTCCTAGGATCCTTCATGATTCCTATGCTTTGGTTGGCTTAGTGGATTTCTTGGATCATCACGAGACTTAGGAGAAAGCGCATCAGGGGATTTATTAGGGTCAAGGATGGGTTTAGAGATGGATTCAGAACTTATATCAGTTGTGTGCATAGAAGGGGAGAAGATAGGATTAGTTTCTAAATGACTCAGCTCTCCTTCTATGGCATCACTTGACATGCCACCCTTGAGTTTTTCTAGATGTTCCCCAAAGGAATTTGATTTAGGTCACAATCTAAGAGATCCCTTTTTGAGAGGATTATATTCACTTGAAGGTCTCTTATGTAGCAGAAAGTTTAAGCTTTTCCCAAAATCAACATCAGAAAGATCATCCCTAATTTCATCAGAGATTTCTAAAGGTTGAATTTCTTCTTCCCTTGGAGGATTTTGGGGTATTGATGGTTTGGGATTGATAGCTAAATCTTGGGATTGGAGTGGTTGTGATTTGGCTATAAAAACTTCCTCTTCTTGTTTGGTAGATGATTCCTTCTCTTCCTTGAGGAGTTCATCATGAATGCTAGTGTAGGGAATGCGTCCAATAATTTTGTCAAGGATAGTCTTTGCCTTACGAGCAGACAAATGAAGGAAAGCTCCTCTAGAGGTTGAATCAAGGAATTTCATGGAATCCTTGTTAAGACCCATGTGAAAATGTTGAAGAAGTATAGGGTCTTGAATGGCAAGGTTAGGGCCAGTGGTGATGAAGCCTTTAAAATGAGCCCATGATGTGCCAAGAGATTTTTGTTCTAGTTGTCTAAAATTTAGAATCTCTTTTTGAAGGTTGACTACTTTAAAGATGGGAAAGAAACGTAAACAAAATTTAGAGCATAGCGTTTCCCAATCTCCTTGCATACTTCCTACAGTTCGATTATACCAATGTTTAGCTCTTCCTATCAAAGAGAATGGAAACAACTTCCATCTTAAGGTCTCATCAGACATGCCAGCAATATGCAAGCATGCATAGGTTTGTTCAAACTCCTATAGGTGTGAGTATGGGTTTTCATCGCCTTTTCCTGAGAAGGGTTGTTCTCAAATCAATTTTATAAAACACGGGCATAGCTCATAACTAGGTGTTAGGATAGGCTTTGAAGATTTTGGTGGCTCAAGGCTTGCGCTCATGGGTTTAGCATATTGATATATAGGTGTGTTATCCGTGCTAAAAGAAAAAAAAATTAAAACAAAAAGATACAGAGTTATGTTAGGTTCGTAGTTAATTCAGCAACTGTTTCCCTAGCAATGGTGCCAGAAAGCTGATTGCTATTTATTAACACACATAGATAAATCCACAAGCGCACGGATACCACTGTAGCTTTCACATAGAAGTACTCCAAGTATCGTATCCATAGGGAAACATGTGAGATTAACTACAATCTACTCCCTCCATCTAAGAATAAATGCACTTCTAGGAGTGGGCACACAAATGAATGCTAAGACAAAAATACCTCTATAAACATCGACCTAAGGTGATCCAGAGCCTTGGTGGCGTTGTACGAAAGTCCAGACAGGTTAAACAAATAAGTGGATGTGAGGGACCTTCTGTATGCTCCGTTGTCTTTCTTTTCCTTTTTTCACAAGTTTGTTTCTAATCTCCTCGGTAGTACACTCTAGACCTCTAGTAGACGTGTTATCCCTGTTGTAGTCCTATTAGTTGCCTATGGTCCCACTGGCTGGTCATCTATCAATCAGGCAATGTGTGCAAATATTATGGGAAGAAATTTGAATGGTAGATGTGCAAATATTACGGGACAGAGGGAGTAACTTAACTAGGGGTAGCAACAAGGCTAAGGATAAATAGGAGCATAGAGAGGATAACTAAGGTTGTCTAGTCCTGACTTTAGTAAGCTATGTCTTCTACTATTCAACTAGGGATATTACCTGGGAAAGACACCAATATAGGATGCTTTCCTTCGTAAATGGATCCTACTTGGCCTACAAATGGAAAGTGGACTACAGAGGACTCAACGAGAGTGTCACACTTGCGGTCTAACGCTACCTCGTGATCTACCACCAGTTCAGAATGCAAGGTGCATCCACGATTAACCCAAGTCTAAGCACCATGCTTACACTTACGATTAATACTTTACTCCCTTTAGAATAGGAATAAAGCACTCAAAAGAGTCACAAACCTGATGAACAATATAAATAAGATGTTTACTTAAATCAGAAGTTGATTACCAGAGAAATCTTAGAAGCCAGCTCAAGTAGAACTTGGTTCTACCAAGGTCCAAGCCATAGAGAGAGCACCGAGAGGCTGACACTTCCTCCATACTCTTCCCTCACTCTCTATCCCACTATTTCTAGTTACAAGACTAGGTCCTATGTAGGATTAATCTTCTCTTGATAGCTGGCTCTGACCCTGATGAGGAGGATATGAATTAGGGTTAATCAGGATATCAGGATGGCTTCAAGGAGGGGGTAGGGGCTGCTATATATAAGGAGAGCCATCAATTCTGATTCCTTAGATCAAACCAACTTAAAACAACGATGTAGATTGGACCTCCATGGCGGTGGGAAACCAACGTACGAAGGAGGGGCTGACCTATTTGACCCACAGGTTGGTCGGCCTAGTGGTGGGTTGCCCTCTTGTGTCTTCTAGAACCTTCTAGTGCTCGTTTCATCATGGATAAGTATGATTAATTGTGACGTTTAGGTCCCCTTGATGGTTTTCTAGATATACAATGCTGAAAACATAGATTCACCAAAACTTGTCGAATTTGTTAGTTTAAACCCCATATACCTTTGTTTGGTGATGGAATTAAGTATATATGTAGGATATGTTGACGGTTTATAATTGATGTTAATGACCGTCAACACCCAGCATAGAGAAAGAGAACCTCTACTTGGACTGGTGTTCATCCTATTGACATTATCAACACCAATTACATCTCAAGAACACATGTGGGAATGAAACATTAGCCTTTAGCATCCATGATTCAATGACTTAATCAATTCAACACAGAACAGAGACTGCCGAATGATCCGCCAGGATATCGGATCCTCCGATAGAAACTAAGACAGCACAGAGTTAAGTGGGGATAAGTGTTTTTCCATTTATGGCCTTGGACCCACATGTCAGCATGAATTTGGGATCTTTCATCAGTAGAAGGTGCACCCTCTTACTCACTCTCTCACCCACCTATTTATTTGCTACCCCCCCTCTCTCTACACCCCAAGAACAAGGATGAACCCTAGAACTAGAGAGAGAAAGGTTTGGAAGGGAGATTGGAAACAAAGAAGAGGAAGGAAGGAAGCACCAACACCACTTCATGGACACCATTGTTGACACTTCTTAGCAAAGCCACTAGGTTTGTATCCCTAGCAATAGCACTAGAAGTGCTTGTTGGTATTTCTTAGCAACATCACTTATAGCCTTGATAGTTCCTTAATAATTTTAGATATTTATCCATAGGTGCACGAAGCTATCATTGTAGCATTTCACACGAAAGTATTCAGTGTATCATTATTTATATTTTCACAAAGGAAGGGTATCATGGGGTCAAAACTGCAGCAAGCATAGTTTTTTGAGTCGGTGTTAGAGTACGGGCCTCCAGTGGCTCGGGTGGACTCTAGAACACAAGAATCACCTAGAGAAGATGCAATGGTTTATCCTGGTTTAGGCCAATTTGGTCCCTATGTTTAGTAGCTAATGATCCTTATACTCAAGAGCACCCAAAAATTGGGGTGGTTACAATAGAGTGTAAAGAGAGATTTGGTAGAGGTTAGCTCGGTACTAATCCTAAGGTTGCCTCACCACTAGTGGAGCCTCCCCCTCATCGAAGAGGAGGAAGACGATGGGATGCGGTGGAGGAGCTCTTGGTGCCCCTTGGTGGGTTGCCTCGCTCATGGTGCAGAGCGAAGGTGGATGGAATGGAATGGAGTGTCTAGTGATCGATCTAGGATCCTCCCCCTCCTAGGTCTGACCTTATCCCTTATATAACAAGATAGGTTAGGTACATAGTGGTTTGGGGGAACTAGTCTACATTCTACGTGCGCCAGAGTCCAAGAGGGTCTTGCAGTAGTGCGCTATAGAACATGGTGGTGCCATGGAACCAAAGAAGACTTGGGCATTGTTCGGCTACTTTGTTCTAGTACTCTGCATGTCAGGCTATGTTGGCTTGGACTAGCCTCTACCAGGTGGACCTTTTGGAGTCTTCTTAGTGGTGAAGGAGGTTGGCTCCAGGGGCTGACGTAGGGGCCCGAAAGCCCCAAGCCCCTAGAGGCCAAAGGAAAGCTTTGTCTTCTTGTGTCATGCCCTGGACGTGACCCTATCGAGGGAGCATTTAGTAGGGCCACGCTTAGGAAGCGATGCTAGGGAGCCCCCGAGCATCAGTAGCCCAAGGAATGTCTCCTTGCACCCAAGCCTTGGCTAGCATCATTAGTCGGGTAGGAGACAAGGGCTGGGCCAGGATGTGCCTTAGATCGAGAGCTTGGGGCTCGGGCGAGCCCCCGAGCCCTAGGTGCGCGCAAGTGTGCCCGATGGGCATAGCCCTAGAGCCCCTCGGTGATCCTGATGGGGTCGGTTGGGGGGTCTTCTTTGGTCGAGAACCATCAGACCCAAGGCTTAACATACCCATATGTTAGGATCTCATTAGGAGCCCCTGAGCCCTTTGTGGTCTCACTTGGCGTGATGGCAATGAAGGGTTGAATTCGATCTTATGGTGACTGAACGCTCCTTGGCGGGGACATCTTCCGCTAACAAGACAAAAGCGCCCTGCTTGGGGCCTTCTTCTCCAATGTGATAGGTGTTGCACGACTGTTGTGGCCGAGCGAAGATGGTGCTAATCCCTTAGTGAGTCTATGTCACATAGGTCTTCGACTCGAGCAAGGGCTCGGTTAACTCATCTAGGAGTCATTGACTTTAGGCTCGAGGGCGCCTTCCTTTCTTATCGGAGGCTGTCATGGGCCAGGTGATTAAGAGCGCTGGGCTCTAGCTTTGGGCCATCTAATCATCTTAAGTGCCACACCCTTCTAAGGGCTGCAGTAGCAGGCTCCGATCCTCTCGAGTTGGCCTTCTGGGGCTTACCTCATACAGACATAGATCGGGGAGCGAGAAGCGTGCCGAGCCTTGGACGAGGATGCTCATTGGGCCCACTGCTTGGAGGCTCCTGACCCAACTCTGGGGAGTTGGTTGGTTTTTGGGGGATGCACCACCCAAGCGCCCGTCGATCGAGGGGTCATGCTGCTCCATCTAGGGAGCCAGCATAGCCCTCAAGGCCATTGTAGGGCCTCCTTGCTAGCGGAAAGGGTGGCTTCTAGGCATGTCCCGTCTGCTGATGTCTTATGAAGGCGGTTGATGGCGTCTAGGCCACTGTGCTTTGTGGAAGAGTTATGGCGTGCACCCCCATGCCGTCCCGTCTCATCTGGGAGATGGGATGTTAGGGCCACATGGAGCAGATCTAGTGGAGGAGGAGCCGCTGCACTTGGTGTGTGTGGATCTAAGCCATCGATGATAGCCAATAGGCCCCGGGGGGAGCCGGATCCCCCAAGTCATGAGGAGGCGTGCACGGAGTGGGCGACGCACTTGGTAGAAAGTGGAGTGGGGACTAGACTCATTATCAGCGGTTCCCTGACTCCACCTTTATAGCATGGCCGTCATTACATAACCGCCCAAAGGCCTGCAGCGGGGATTGAAGGGGCGCCTAGCCGGTTTCCTTAGGCCTCTTCTAGCCGCTGATGGCTGATCGGAGGGCCCCACACTGGTCACAACACATCATCTAGGCTATAAAGGGTGTGCCCTCGGGGGACGCGACTCCCTCAATCCCTTTCTCTAGCCCCTTCTCTTCTTATTCTATAGATCAGTCTTCTTGACGATGATGGTGGCAGTGATGGAGTGTGATGCTTCCCTCCAAGTGAGCTTGGTCTTATCCACCGGGTGGCTGCTTCTTTTGAGGGTGGAAGGACTCTAGGGAAGGAGGGGTGACAGCACAACACTAGAGGCGTCTATCATGTCCCTCCTACCTATAAAGTGTAAGGGTCCCAGCAAGGTTGCTGGAGTCCTTGTACCCTTTAATAGGGGAAGGGGGGCACGATGCATCAATCGCTGCCTATCCATCCGACAACGATCATGGGGGCTTGGCCCTACTGACGGAGCCATGGTTGATGTCGCTTGGCTTCGGACCCTAGGGAGGAGCCCTAAGGCTAGCCCACTGGCCTAAGCCTTGCGCATCGCAGGACCCCGACCATGAGGTCGTGCGCGCCCTGCGGCCTTTGCCACCGTATAGGCGATAGCGGACTATAGTTTTTGCTACCGTATATTGTAACCAGGTCATTCCCAATTAATGGAATGAAATTACTTTCATTTGTAATCCCATTTGGTTTTGAGTCATGCTTAGAGACTTAGTCCCTCATTGGGATGAGCTTTTATGACGATGGCCTCATTGGCCAAGATCACCATGCCCAAACTGCTAACGGGCAAGTCCATGAGAACCTCGAGTTTATGGTCATTCCGTGCCCCGGTCATGCCCCCTAGAGGGGAGATCCTTGGCTTCCTAACCAAGCCACTCGTATGGTTCTCGAGATCATCTATCGGTGCTCGGGGGCTCACTGCCTCCCTTGTTGTATCACCACAAGTGACTTTGAGTCAGTACTGATACATCATTCATCTAGATGGTTGGGACGCTTCTAGGCGCCCTAGCTATAGCCGTGTGGGTCGTCTCCCGAACATCCCTCGCACTTTGAGTTGCTTCGGGCAACCTTGAAGCCCAGTGGGCTGTGCTTAGAACCCTCAATGATGCCCCTTCTAGGGGTCCCTAGACCATCATGTGATGGGGTGGCACGATCTGATGAAGGATCAAGAGACAAGTAGATACCTGCAAAGAAAATGGAATGGACACAAAAGAAGGGAAATATGACATAGCTAGTAACGTGGTGGTTGAGGCCATTCTGTTAGTGCCTTGCCGATCCCTCGCTCGGTTCTCCTACTCTACCCATCCCATCCTCACCTCACTCAGGGGCCTTCTGCGGTGGTCCTCCTCTAGAAAGGTTAGCAGGTGGTTAGCCTGGTTGGTCCTCTAATGCAGCTGAGCCACCGCTTAGATGGTTTGGGTTAAAGGAGACAACTATAGAAATAAGCGAGGCAATAGGGTCGGGAAGACAAGACTTATCTTTGTTTTTCTTGTTGGAGGGTAGGCTAGTGAAGGAGATTGGTAGGCGAGTCATGGCTCAAGGGACGGTGCTTCTAGGCGGATGGCTCAGCGAGGCCTTCCCTCATAGGGAAAGGTAAGAACTCACCTCGATCGGGTCAACCCCTTTTGGGGGCCAAGCACCTAGATGGAAGGGCCAGCCATGCTACCACTACCACCAGGAGTGTCGGCCACCTCGACATCGCTCGGTCGATTGAGCACCGCCACTGCCTTGGTTGTTTCCTCCACTAGTGGCCTTTCTGCATCATAGCTAGGGCAGTTAGGAGCGCAGGAGGCGATGAGTGTAGCTGCTTGGGTGATGCACTCCTGCTCGTAGTAGTAGGCTTGCTGAAAGCTGCCCTTGACGGTGATTATTGGCATTTACTATTGACCATGTTCCACATGTATTTGGAGATTGTTGTGTTGTAGGACACAAGTACAAATACATGGAGAAATCCAATGAAAGGCGCTTTCCGACGTAGATTTGCGCAAAGGATAAATGAAAAGTCCCATCAACTCAAGTTATCCAGGCGAAATACCGACCAAGGAGCAGCCCAGGACCACTTACTGACCCACCGCGTGAAGGCGGTGGCAATAGGGCTAGGTCTAGGGACTATTGACCCTAGGGGATGGCTGACCCCCCTCCGACACCTCTCTGCCACCCCTTCGTATGGCGGTCGCATGAGGCCATGTAGAGGCAGTGGAGACTGAGCTTCGCGCCAAATTTAGCCTCCACACTGCCTCACACCTTTATATAAATAGGGGGTAGAGTCCCCTCTACAACACACACCTACCTTGAGCTTCATCTTCACATATTTTGTAGTAGTGTCTCTCTAGGAGCTTGACACCTAGTTGTAATAGAGAAAAAAGCAAGAGAGGAGAGGAATAGAGTGAAGGAGGACACGAGTTTGTTGGTGTTGATGGTAGTTATCATCCATGATAAACCGTCAACTTAACTTGAATAAATGCATGAAAACGATCACCAACATAGACTTAGGAGTTTAAACTTACAATTTCCATGAGTTTTGGTGAATCTATGTTTTGAGCAGGGTTTATCTATAAAACTATCAAGAGGGATCAAATCATCAAATAAAAACACGCTTATCCGTGGCAAAAACTACCCAGAAGGTTCCAGAAGACTCGAGAAGACACCACACTGAAGTAGAGGCCGAGGCGCTAACATGTGGGGCCAGCTAGCCCCACCTGTAAGCCGCTTGGCCCCCTATGCCCACATGTCAGTCCCTCCTTCGAATGTTGGTTCTCCACCGCCTCCAAGGTTGCATCTATGCCGTTCTTTAAGTTGATTTGATCCAATGGCTCATGTTGGATGGTCTGGCCTATATAACCGGCCCCCCCCCCTCTAGAGCACGCTGCCATAAGCCAAAATTAGACAAAAAATTAGGGTTCCTAGAGAGAAGAGAATAGAGCTCTAGTTCTTCAAGTTTCTAGTATAGGCTAGCTAGCAAGGTTCATATAGAGTGTGGGCTATTGCTCAGGATTCTAGATCTGCCATTTAGAGACTGGTATAGCCACTGTATCTCTATATTTATGACCTTGTGCTACTTTAATATTATGTTGCTATTTATTGTGTTCCTAGTTTGCTCTAGTTATATGCTTGATATAGTTATGATTGATGATGAATTTATGCATATGTTCGCAAAGCTCTTAGCTCAGTACTCAAGTGAGTTAAGTGGTCGACATTATATAAGCATGGTGCTTAGATATTGTTTGCCTGCGGATGCATTCTACACTCTAGTCATGTGGTAGAACACGGATGTGACACTCCCATTGAGTCATTTGTAATCCACTCCCTGTTTGTAGAGCAAGTAGAAGCGGTTGCGAAGGGAGACAAGCTCTATTCTTGATCTTCCTTAGTAATGTTCCTTATGTATAGATCCAAAGTTAGTTATAATATAGATGAGAGTGTATATACTTGGGTGTATAAAAGACTTAGTAAATAAGGAATGACTTAGGAATCTTTTGCTCTTAACGAATCTTCTGTTTAGCCATACTACATTTTATGAGTCTCTATTTCTATCTTTGGAATACCATTATTACCTTACACTTATTATTTATTTATCATTTGACTTACCGCTGCCATAGCATGAGAGTGCTTTATCATAAGTATATATATTTGTCAATATCTCAATGCCAACACAACTCCATTGCTCCTCCCTATGGATAAAATATAAATAATGATACCTGGCTTACTCCCGGATGAAATGCTACAATGGTATATTACCTGTGCGCTTGTGGATACTTTAATATATATATAATTTTCCTCTAAGTTTTCAAGTATCATTTATAATTACCAACAACACATTTCTAGCATTATGCTAGGCATGACAACTTAGTAAAGAGTGCTGCTAAGAAATGTCAACAAGCATTTCTGGCGCCGTTGTGGGGGAGGGGCACATGGCTATAGAAAATTGATCAAATAAATATTTATTGATGAAATCATAACCTTTGCTTTAGCAGGCTTACTCTTGTTTGTCTTTGTTCATATCTTATACAGGGTATTGCAGACTTGGTTGTGATTCACCAACAATTTCCAATCAGAATCAAATCAACCTAATTAAGAGGAAGCTCAACACCAGTTTTTGAGCTATGGCTGAGAAGATTCTGTGTGAGTTCTCAGCTCCGAGCACTAAGAACATTTGCACTAGACCAACATTCAAAACCAACAACCTCGAGTTTGAGCTCAAGCCAAGCCTCATCAACATGGTGCAAGCTACCCCATTTAGTGGAAAGGTACATGAAGATGCTAGTACTCATCTTCAGAATTTTCTAGAGATAAGTAGCACGGTCGTCATCAAGGATGTTGCTCAAGACATCATACTATTTTGCTTATTTCCATTCTCACTTGTGGGAAGGGAGAAGCAGTGGTTCTACATCAACAAAGATCACATCAACACATGGGCAAAGTGTTCAAAGGCCTTCCTAGAAAAGTTCTTCCCTGTAGGCAAGACAAATGCCTTAAGAGGAAAGATTTCCAATTTCCAATAGCAAAAGGGAGAAGCCAATCCAAAAGCATGGGAACATTTCCAAGAATACATTTTAGATTGTCCCCATCATGGGATGGAAGATTGGTTGCTCATGCAAGGCTTTTACCATGGATTAACTTAGAAAGCTTGAGTACAACTAGATGCTACTGTTGGAGGATCATTTATGTCACTCACCCTTGGAAAAGCTAAAGCTCTTATGGAAAAGATAGCCTATAATCAAGGCTAGTCTCAATGCAATATTAAATCTTGTAATAAGAGTGAAGAAGTACCAGAAGAGATGTGTGCACTATCAACCAAGATGGATGTCTTGTTGAATTGGCTTGAATAGTGAGCCAATTACTAGAAAGATCATCAGGCTATTCATGATGCATTCAATGCTCAAAACACCTATGGAGAATATTTTGGGGGTTGAATTCCCTAAATATCAAGAGGATGCAAATATTGTCATCAACAATTCTGCTCCACAACAATAGAGAAAAGGATGGAATCAACAACAACGGTTAAATTACCAATGTAGGTACCTAGGTAATTACTATAATTCTTCAAATTCTAAATAGCCATCCTTGAGAGACTTGATCTTAGAACAAGCTAGGATTAATGAGAATATCTCTAAGAAGCTTGCTTTTAATGATTAGATCCTAGAAAACATAAATACTAAAATGGATAGTTTTTCTTCTGCCATAAAAGACCAACTTAGCTATAATAAAAAGATAGAATCACAATTAGTCTAGTTGGCTGCTACTCTACCTTTTGCCACTAACCTTGAGAAGGTAAATGCCATAACCACAAGAGGTGGCAAGTCTACTCATGATCCACCATATCCGACAAAGACAGGTAAGACACCAGTAGTAGTGCAGGAAGAGGAGAAGAGAACCAATGAAGTTAAAGAAGTTGGGCCACAAGAGCAAGAATTACAACAAGATTTTCATGACACAACCCTCCTATAGTTTCCACATAGAAATTGGAAAGCCAAACTGGATGAGCAGTTTGGTAAGTTCGTAGAGGTAATTCAAAAGTTATATATCAATATTCCATTGCTAGATGCCATACAAGTACCTACCAACACGAAGTATCTCAGAGACATCCTCAACAACAAAAGACCACTGCCTTCCACTGAGGTAATCAAGTTAACGGAGGAGTGTAGTGTGGACATCCTAAACACTTCACCTATCAAGAAGAAAGATCTAGGATGTCCCACTATCGATTGTTTGATCGGGAGCCAGAACTTTGAGAATGCGTTATGCGATCTTGGAGCAAGTGTTAGTGTCATGCCCAAAAAGGTCTTTGACAAGCTCAACTATTCAACACTCATGCCAACATCAATGTGCTTGCAACTGGCCAACCAATCGGTCCGCTACCCTATAGGAATCACTAAGAATATTCTAGTAAAAATACAAAATTTCTTTGTGCATGTAGATTTTGTAGTACTTGACATGCAAGAGGATATGAATACACCCCTCATACTTGGCAAACACTTCCTAAGTACTACAAATGCTCACATTGATGTCGGAGCCGGAGAAATTAAATTCCATATCATTGGGAAGGAAGAGTGGTTCGCTTTCAAGCCAAGACCGAAACAATGCTCCAATCTGGAGTGGCATGAGAAGTGAGTATCAAGGTCTCCATCTCTGGGTCCTACTGACGCACCTGAAGAATAAACCTGAACGGGGAAGTTCGTTTTGGTGGACTTAAAATTCTGAACCCTCGCCAGGAGGTAACTCGGTAGTGATCCATATTTACCTTTTCATACTACATTTACCATTTTATCTTAGCATATTTACTTTTCAACACCTGCATCATGAAACAAAAATTCTCATCATGGTATTTTAGAAACTTAAGCCCCATGTAAATAATTTTTACAGAGTAAAAACCTATAAGAAATATTTACCGTGGAGGCATAAAATTTTAAAAATACCATCATTCATCTTGTTATATTACATAGTATCATAAAATATTTTTGCATTGCATTTTTATACATATATACTATAGAAATACGGGAGACACATGGGACCCACTCAACCACCACCCATCACCTCCATCTCCACTCAACCTCCATTCCCACTCAACTACATTATGTCATATCACCACCGAAAGAAGCACCGATGGAACTGATATTTTGCTTAAGGGTGAAGTAAAGATCCACCAGGAAAATGGAGAGGCCATTTGGCCATGATGTGGGGCTATCCGGCACCACCACTTGGCTGGCCGGCCAGATACCTCCCCCTCTATAAATCCCACTCCTTCCTTGCTGCTCTCAGTCACCAACACAACACAATTCTAGCTCCTGAGTTCAGAATTGCATTTCAAAATTTCATAGTTGAATTTCTTTTAAGAAGTAGTGTTGGATAAGAAAGAGTGAGAGTAAGTTTGGGAAAGAGTGAGAGTAAGTTTGGTGTGAAAGTAGTGCTAAAATCTTGAGAAAGAGAGAGAGGTGCTGCTGAAATTTGAGAAAGAAAAATAGAGTTTAAGTGTTGTAGTGTTGTCCAAATCAAGAAAGGAAATTAAAAAGAATTAAGATGGAAGTCATGCCAAAATCTTGATTAAAATACTCATTAGGCAATTTTGGACGACTAACCCTTAGACTATTGACTCTGGATGGCTAACCGCTAACATTTTCATCTCCTAATCACGTTCCACGAGTTGTGTTGTAGGAAAATGAGAAAGATTGTCGGCAAACTCAAGCGGGCGATGTCGTTCCGTTCAACGAGGAGTTCTTCATCCCGAGCAAGCACCGACATGGAGGTCGATGCATCGTCTCCCGCTATTGGAGCACCATCTTGATCAGCCCCCACAGAAAGGAATGTTCTTCTACAAGAAAAGCAGCTCAAGCTCTAGGGAGATAGGGAGAAGAACATCTACAAGAAGCTGAAGACCTAGGATTTCGTCCTCACTCCTGCCTATGATCCAGTCCTACTACAAGCCACAGGTATGATTGCTGAATTCAAACTTATTTTTAGGACCATAGGATGGGAGGATGCTTGGGAAATTGATGAGCCAGGGTGTAAGCTTTTGACTATTGAATTCTTGTGCACTCTACAACCCACTGATTCAGAAGTTTCATTTAGACTTTTTGGGAAAGAATTTTCTATTCACTAGAAAAAATTTAGTGAACTTCTTGGATTTCACTCTCAGTGCATAATTGTCATAGACTCTGTTATATAAGACTTTGATAGGAATAAGTTTTAGAGGGAGATTTCAAAAAGAAATTGTTTGCTACCATCCTCGCACCAATGAAATTCAGCACCCTACTTTGCGCTTCATGCATAAATGGTTAGGCTTTTCCTTATTTCCTAGAAGTGATTTCCACACTGTTAGGAATGATGAACTAAAACTATTTTATGCCATTGTCAAAAGGAAAAAGGTCTCACCCGTAAAATTCATGATGAATCATTGGACATAAATTCCTAGTCTTAAGGGAGATGTTGGGTGCACTTCTTTGGTTACCCGCATTGCTAAAAATTTGGGCCTGCTAGAAAATGCTTTTGTTACTTACATCGATGTTCCCCGTTGGCTTATTGATTATGACTATTTTAACCATGGACATATGTTAAAAAAGGGAAGAGAAGGGAAACTTGTCATGATGTATGTGGATTATACAACCGAGTTCCCGTTACCAGACTAGAACCTCAGTCTGTATGTAGTGGATTTGTTTGTCTTTGATTTGTGGAGAAAGGAGGAAGCACCTCGTAGGAGTGCCTCTATGAGGATCACTCACAACCCTTAGCCTCGGTACCTTGGAGATGACCCCATTCTAGAAGGCACTGCCTTCACTGGCTACACAGGATTTGATCAAGCAGGACCTTCCTAGGTGCACCATCCTGTGCATGCATGTTGGGCCCAGCCAGGATCTTCTTGTATGCACCAACCTGAACATGCTGGGTGGGAGCAGCCTTCTCCGCATCATTTAGAGAGTTCCAGGCAACAAGGCCCAAGTGGGCAATGGTAGGATGATAATTTTTACTACTACCAGCTGTAGTCTTATGAGGAGGTCTCAGTGGCTACCAGGGAGGACGCATGTCCTTCTCTGCTCGTGGCTTCCATGACCATCCCACGGGATATCATGACTAGCACATGGGCCACCATCCACCACCCATGGGTTACCATGAGCAGTAGATGGAACACGTTCACTTCGACACCAGGCTCACCACCATTAAGGAGAACCAGCATGAGATTCAGAACACTCTGCACCAACATTCCCAGTGGCAAGAAGAAGCAGGACAACACCTTGCCGCCATCCAGCAGCACCAGGCGTAGGTGAACAAAAATTGGTAGTACTTATTCTAGGGTCTCAACATAGACCCGCCCTTCTGAGAGACCGCAGCAACAACCAGCTTGGGGGAGGAGCCCCCATTACTTTAGGTAAGTTTTCTTTCTTGTATTTTATTATTTTCTTTAGTTAATTTTTGAATTTGTATTATATATAGAAAAATGCATAACTAAGAAAACAAAATAAAAATTTGCCTTTATCTTATATATATACATTACTGTGGAGTGATCTAAAAACCAAAAAAAAGAGTGTGTATAGTTTGCTTTAAGTTTAATTTGCTTAAGATGTGCTTTAGTTTTTTGTCTTGTTTTCAAGAGCCAAATGAATCAAAAGAACTTGAAGATGATCTCACATGATAGAAATGATGAATAGAAGCTCTGTTATAATTCCTTTCAAGTACCTAGTTTTTAGCCTAAAATTCTCCCGAGTTTTGGATGAAATTGATTTGACATGAAAATTTGCTCTGAACTTGAAACTCATGGGTACCAAATGCTTCATCTAAATCTAGGTAATTGACGGATATGATATGAGAAGGTCTGAGATGCTATTTATCTTGTTCCAAGTGATACTAAATTTTGGAGATTTCTTTTGAAAACCTATAAAGGCAACATGATGAGTTCATGTATGACAAAGTTTGAATTCCTACCAGAGCCATATATGATATCTAGGCTAGGAAAAACTTCTGCTTATATGCCACTTGTTTTGCATTGAGTTTAGTCAAGCTTTGTTGATGCCTTATGAGAGGTTTGTCATGCTCTTAAAATCAAGATCACGTACACACCACCCACATATGCACTATTCCTACACTGGGGATAGGCGCAAAAACATGCTTTTCATCTAAATCCACCCAAAAATATTTTACTCCAACACTGGGAGAAAAACACCAAAAATATGATTCATAGGTTTCCATCAAATAGATGCTCCAAATTCTTGTTACTATCTCCAACAATTGCTATGCAAAAAAGTGGCATGGGCTATGCAAAACTTATTCATATAAAAAAAGGAACGAAAAAATGATGATGAGAAAAAATGGACAAGTGTCCAAAGTATTAAAACAATGGGTACTTAGATGCCCGCCTGAAAAAAATGAGATGAATAAGATAGCCCATGTTTTCTTGCAAAGATGATTCCAAGTTCCAAATGAGAGATATGTTTTCAAGGAGCATAGTAGAATTAGGTTAAACAACATATATCCACCATATTTCACACACATGCACATCTTGATTTGATTGTATGACCTAACTCTCTTTGGATCTGAGGTTTGACTTTACAATATATGTATTGCAAGTATGCTCTTTCATGCAATTTCCATTCCTATGAACTCCACATAAGCCTTAGTTGTAGGAAAAGAAAGGCATATCATCATTTATTGCCTTGGTGAGGATCCACAAATACCACATATTTTGAGGGATTTAAGAGTGTCATACAATGGAATCTCTGAGTTTTATTTTGAAATAATGCTTGAACAAAGAACTAGAGACATGGTGCTTGACTTGATCGTTCTATCTTTCAATTGCTCAAGATCCAAGTGAAAGCTCAAAAGCCCCAAGGTTGAAGGTAATATGGGTAAGTTTGAAAGATAGATTAGTTTGTTCTAATCCAGAGGAGAATTCTTGGTTGAATGCATGTGTACTTTTGATGAGTTGCTACAATGTTTTCAAAGATCCTAAACTCTTGATCCATTGATAAGTTTAGCTTTGCTCAGGGACTAGCAAACATTTAGCTTGGGGGAGTTTGTTGATGGTAGTTATCATCCATCATAAACCATCAACTTAACTTGAATAAATGCATGAAAATGATCACTAACATAGACTTAGGGGTTTAAACTAATAATTTGCATGAGTTTTGGTGAATCTGTATTTTCAGCAGGGTTTACCCAGAAAACTATCAAGATGGATCAAATCATCAAATAAAAACCTGCTTATCCACGACGAAA
This sequence comes from Miscanthus lutarioriparius, assembly GCA_904845875.1. Taxonomy (NCBI): domain Eukaryota; kingdom Viridiplantae; phylum Streptophyta; class Magnoliopsida; order Poales; family Poaceae; genus Miscanthus; species Miscanthus lutarioriparius. The sequence continues at coordinate 30,604,639 of CAJGYO010000015.1, forward strand.
ACTACCCTAGAAGATTCCAGAAGACTCGGGAAGACACCACACCGAAGCAAAGGCCAAGGCACTGACATGTGGGGTCAGTCGGCCCCATCTGTAATGTTCCTCATTTGTAGAGCAAGTAGAACGCGGTTGCGAAGGGAGACAAGCTCTATTCTTGATCTTCCTTAGTAATGTTCCTTATGTATAGATCCAAAGTTAGTTATACTATAGATGAGAGTGTATATACTTGGGTGTACAAAAGACTTAGTAAATAAGGAATGACTTAGGAATCTTTTGCTCTTAACGAATCTCCTATTTAGCCATACTACATTTTATGAGTATCTATTTCTATCTCTGGAATACCATTATTACCTTACACTTATTATTTATTTATCATTTGACTTACCACTGCCATAGCATGAGAGTGGTTTTATCATAAGTATATATATATATATGTTAATATCTCAATGCCAACACAACTCCATAGCTCCTCCCTATGGATAAAATATAAATAACGATACCTAGCATACTCTCAGGTGAAATGCTACAATGGTATATTATCTGTGCGCTTGTGGATACTTTAATATATATATAATTTTCCTCTAAGTTTTCAAGTGTCATTTATAATTACCAACAACGCATTTCTGGCGTCATGCTAGGGATGACAACTTAGTAAAGAGCGATGCTAAGAAATGTCAACAGTCGGGTCCTCCTCAACTTTGTACCTCTATGGAGCCGACTCGACTTGAGTAAAATCCAAGTTTACTTTTGGTATTTTCAAGCATACTACTAAACTAAGTTTAGTTGTTGCTTTGCTTACTTACAGGAACTCCGCTCGACCAAGTGCTCAAGTCTAAGAATTTGGGCTAGAGTAGTAATCGTTAGCAAAGACGTGGTGTCTAGGCTAGTGTTTACCTGAGTTTCCGCCCAATCCCATGGATAGTTGTGGTAGCCCTAGAGGTGATAGCTCTGACTAGGCCTTTGTAATCCACCGTGTTCGGATTGGTGTTTTCGTAGAGCTTTTTGGTAGCCTGACCCCGATCACCCCTTCCCAATCATTTTGTGGATCGGAAAGGTACTGTTGCTTCGAAATAATTGAGTTTAGTAATTAAACTTGAACCTTGGTTATCTAGTTATCTTGGGAAAACGTTAGAAAACCCCTCTCTTCCCACAAAAACACTTTATCCTTGGACAACCATGATCTTTTCTAGTTCACTTCTCGTTCTCCATGAAATCGATACCTAGGAATACTCCAGGTGAAAGCTACACATCTAATAGAACCACCCAATTTATAAGAGCACAAGTACAATAGCAATCACCGAAGCGATTAAACCCTCATACTTGAGCCCATATAAACCTGGTAGTCCAATGAAATCACGAAGGATCTCAAACCAACTAACATACAAGTCAAGATCGTACATGATACAACATAACAAGTCACATGTTACATCATAGTTCACAAATGGTTCACAAGTATCTCACATACATCGGAGTTCACATAGTTTTTAAAAACCAAGTTCAAATAGTGGAAGCAAAGTAGTTTGACATCAACATCACACTTAGTTCAAATACATGCCAGTACCACGGTCATTTCCAGCAAAAGCATAACAGAGAGGATAACTTAGGAGTACCATGCCCCATGGTTTAGTCCTCATCCATGGCAGGATGAAGGCAGTTCTTACGGTACCCATGATACATCATATCATCTACAACAAGAGGGAATAAACCCTAAGTACGAGAATGTACTCAGCTAGACTTACCCATCGTAAACCATAAATAATATGACACCAAGGAGCATGCAAGGCTTTATCGGTGGAGTTAGCTTGACAACATTTTGCATAAAAGCTTAAGTAACATAACTTGAAGATTTAATATCTTTAGCATCAAATTGAATACCTATTCAATTAAGCATCTCTATATTAGCACCTGTACTAGATCAATCATGTGATTAAGCTAACAAGCATTAGTAACCATATCCGGTGTATTAATTTGAGCATCATCATAACCCTCAAGTTCCATCAATTAATGCTATGTTGCCACTGCTCAGTCAAGTTCTCACTATCCGGGAGAGACCGTGACTCAAATCAATGCCAACCAGATAGGGAGTTATTCCTAACACAAACCCATACTTCCCCCATTAGGGTCACATCGGGTCACCTTTGGTACAACTCCAATACAGTCGTGGGTCCGATCAGCGCCGCACCCTCAGGGATACTACCAGTCTGCCAGGAAGTTCAGGCCCAACCTACCCTTGGACTCACGCCACTGGCTCCCCACACACCCTTACTTCCTCCAGTGTGCGCACTTTAACTTATCGGGTCTCGGCCTGAGTTGAGCTACTCGGCTTCACGGTTGGAAAGGCTTATTTGGCCAACTAAGTGCTTGGCATGCGTTCAACATAACATGAGGACGTACAGTGAATCGATCCTTAACTGACACAGATGGGCATAAAAAGGCACCAAGACCTCCATGCCTTGTTGCTTCTCTATCACAATCCCGCCTTGTCTCCTTTTATTCATCAACACATGGTTATTTCCACGATAGCAATTATAGCCAACTGTGACCAGATATCTACCTATCTCTTGCAAGTGACAGGAAATCACCCAACTTCTACTAGACTAAGCATGGCTAAGCATATATTCGATACTAGACCTACAAAGGATTCAAGATATATTTGTATGGACAAGGAAAGTATATGCAGCATGTGGTTCCAATCAACCTCTAGTACTTAATGCATCAACATAAAAGGACTCAAGTTGATATTTAGAAAGCATAGGAGGCTTAGAATGCTCTGGGGCTTGCCTTCAGAAACGAGGAAGGTTGGTGATCAGGATACTTAGGAAGATCTTCCATGTTGACTCCACCTTCTGCCTGAACCTCCTACTCCTGGGCTACCTGCTGCTCCTCCTGACGCTCGGGTTCAAACTCGAGTAGCGTCACTCTTTCTGGGGAACCTATTGCATGCATATGCACAAATGAGTATCATGAATGCATAAGAGATGAGATGACCTAATGAAGTGTATACGCATGAGCATGGTTATCCACAAGATGTATGATAAGTTTAACATTCGTTGACCAAGTAGATGTATAACTTTCTTCTAGTTGATCTTTACTGAGTAGGTTCATATCACTTCTATAGGACAAGAAACATACACTCACCAAGTTCTAGTAACCTAAGGTAAAGTTGTTCATCATTAGTAAGAGGCTTAGAACCTACAGCTAACAACTAATCTCAATTAGCCTAAGCATCTACACAAGCATCACATAAGACAAACAATTATAATTTGACTTAGTCATTTCCTGGACTATAAACAACAGCTATTTATTTTGGCCATATCTGGAGTTTTACTCAACCAAATACTATGCTCTTGGACTTTTAGGAAATATTATAAAACTGCCTACCACTTTCTTATAGTCATCTCAAGATGATTCAATGGCTATCAAGGTCAAACTAAGCAATTTCCTAGATCTATCCAGAAATTCCAGAGAATAAGCATTTATGGAGACCAACTTCCAACAGCTATAACTCTCAAACCATTTATCCTATTGCTATGAAAATTTGACAAAAGAAAGATAAGTAAGTTATCTACAACTTTGTTATTGACAAGATTCACATCAAACATCATTTTGCATATGCAATTTACTTAACAACAGAAACTATCCAAAACAGTTACTATAATTGAATTATAGAGCAATTAATATTTCACTGCATACAAGCAATTAAATCTAAGCACAACCAATAGTACCAACAGTTGATAGACATCATATACACTTTAGAAAACATAATGGTCAAGCCCAAATAAATTATTTAAATGCCTTTATTAATTTATTTGGACACTAAGGTGAAATAAGGAGCATATATCAAAAGTGGACAGTAAATTCATAGAAAATTACAGTAGCTCATATATGCTCCCAATAGGCTACTATATAAATTTCATGCCAACAGAACAAGTACAACAACCTCTACAAAAATGACAAACTAGCAAGGCTTATAATAGCATAAATAGTTTAGCCTAGTGAAAAGTGTCAAACAACAGATTTCATATTTTTCTTACTTTCATCCTAGCACCCTAACACTGTGTAAAAATTTGCATGATCACAAGTTATGAATTTTTACCTCATTTATTTTCACTAGAAACTAGCAATTAATTAAGGTTAAATAGGAAAACCATATTCTAAGTATGCCTACTGTAGGTTTATCATTTTTCCTAGCTAGAGCATGTCAACACAAGACCACTAAAATTGGAATGACAATTTTTGCACTTCCCTAGCTTAAGATATGCATTTTATAAGATGGAAACAAATTTAAAAGCACTTATCTACCTCAATTTAATTCCCCCAGTAAAATATCCAAACAGTAGGTTTCATATGAATTTGGTTCACTCAATTTGGGCACTCCTATAATTAGTTATGAATTTTACAAGTTTACTACAAATCTAGAAAAACATTTAAACAAAACATAAAAAACCTATTAAATGCTAAGTGCACCTAGCATACTGCACCAAGAGGCACTGACAGCCAGGTCCCACAGTCAGAGTGACCCCACCCGTCATAGGCACAGAACAGAGGCGGCGCTTTGACCGGCGAAAGCTCGCCAACGGTGAGGCCTCCGGTGGTGGGGTTGGCACCAACATGCTCCCCTCGATCTCGCACATTGACTAGGCTAGGTGGTTGAGCCTAATACAGAGGCTAGGCATGGCGGCGGCGCTCATGGCGGCTTGGCAGCGTAGCATGGTGGTGCTCCTACCATCACCGGCCATGACAAGCTCCGATGAGCTCGGCTACGGCTTTAGGGTGACCTAGCGGAGATCTAGGATTAGGATTAAGGCTCACGGTGATGCCGGTGAGGCACGGCCGCATGCATGGCAGTGGCGTGGCCGGTTCACGGTGGTGCGGTGCGGCGTTAAGCCTTCGGCATGGCCAGCATTAGCCAAAGGCCAATGACTATAGCTAGCACTAACCCTAGTGACTATGGAATAGGGAAGAGAGAGCAGTGCAAGTGTGAGGTGGCTCGGCCACGGCAAGCTCAAGCTCAGTGGTGTCAATGGTGGCCCCAGCAACGGCGCATTGGCTCTGAGGTGCTCACCTGGGCTCGAACATTGGCGTTAGCCGCTCGGGTAGATAGAGTGCGTCATGACCGAGCTGTGTGCGCAAGGAATTGGGTGGTGGTGCGGCGTGGGTGGCGAGCTTGGCCAACGAAAGCTCTAGAACGGTGCTGCGCAGTAGCCTCCACTTTGGCGCTACGCGGGAGCGAGAGATGGATGGGAGAGAGTGAGAGTGAGCGCGAGATAGAGCGTGAGACCACGCTGCCTTTAGCGCCACCCCGACTATGGCTTGGGCCCAGCTCCAGTGTATGGCAGCAACATGGCGGCCATGACCTATGGCCGGTCGGCCACGACGCCGGCCAATTCAGAGCTGCATCGGGTGACTGACAGCACGACTTCATGCACATGTAACTCCTAATCCATGGTGAATCAATGAAAATGGTATTAGTGAAAGTTGTAGAGCTATGTGAGATCTACAACTTTGCTTTAGGGAGTAACATCTAATTCGTCATGGTTAGCAAGTTACAAAGTTCCACAATGGTGCACTTGAAACTGAAATCAGCATTTTGGACGGCAAAATTTCTAAGTCTAGAAACAACACTTTGTTGATTCTTATCATCCCTATTTGACCATGTTAGGCACTAAATTAGCTCATGACCCTTAAATAAAGTTTGTTTCACATAAGTTAATCTACAACTTTTATTAAGGGTGCACTACCATGTAAACACTCTATGCTATAGTTCAACTTTGATCAAAGTAGGATCATGAAAAATGTCATTTTGAGTAAACTAGGACTTAGAAGCAAAATTGGCCCATGTCATGAATACAAACATTGTTCCTTTTACCATCCTAGACATGTCTAATGTGTTTTTGTGACCTTGCAACCATCTCTTGCATTGGTCACACATGATCACAAGCATATGCATGTATATAATCAACATCACATGTGATAATATGTAAAAGAATAAGATGAAATTCCATATGCTCATGCTCATGAATGCTTGGATGATGCTTGTGCTTATGAAATACAAGTGCCAAGTGCAATGCTTAACACTAGGGTGTTCCAGCCCTTCCCCTTATAAAAATCTCGTCTCGAGATTTGGAAGACCTACCATTTTTCATAGAAAGTTGGATAAACCTCTCGTAGATAATCCTCCCTTTCCCATGTAGCATCTTGCTCACTATGATTATTCCACATCACTTTGTGAAACTTGATCACACTGTTTCGAGTTACTCTATCCCTGCTATCTATAATTTGCACCGGCTTCTCTTCATAGGCTAGATCCGATTTTAACTTGATATCTCTAACCTCCACTCTTTCTTCTGGAACACCTAAGCATTTCTTTAATTGGGATACATGAAAAATGTTGAAGATAGCCCTCATTTCTGGAGGTAACTGGATCTTGTAGGCTACTCTTCTACTTTTCTCAATGATTGGATATGGACCTACATATCTAGGGTGCAAGCTTTCTTTTTACCCGAAACTGTTGTACCTTTTTCATTGGTGACACTTTTCGGTATACATAATCACCTACTTCAAACTCAATGGGTCTTCTTCTCTTGTCCGCATAACTCTTCTACCTTGATTGAGCGGCTTCTATATGTTGTTGAATGATATGCACCTCCTCTTCAACCTCTTTGACAAAATCAACACCATAGTATCTTCTTTCTCTGGGGTCAACCCAATTCAAAGGAGTTCTACATTTACAGACATGCAAAGCTTCAAAAGGAGCCATCTTAATACTCTCTTGATAACTATTGTTGTAGGAAAACTTAGCAAAAGGTAGCCATTTTTCCCATCAACCCTTTGAAGAGATGACACAAGCTCTCAACATGTCTTCCAATATTTGATTTACACATTCAGTTTGCCTAGACGTCTGAGGGTGATAGGCAGAACTTCTGACTAAGTTGGTGCCTAACATCTTGTGCAAATGTTCCCAAAAATGAGTAGTGAACTAAGGCCCTCTGTCAGACACAATGGTTATTAGCACACCATGTAGACGTACTATGTGGGAGAAATACAACTCAGCATACTCATGCGGTCGGTAGTCGGTTCTGACTAGAATGATATGTGCAGACTTGGTTAGGTGATCCACAATCACCCATACGGAATCAAAATTCTTATGAGTAGGTGGAAGTCCAACAATAAAATCCATGCTAACTTCTTCCCACTTCCAACCTGGAACAGACAGTGGTTGATGCAGTCTAGCATGTTTCAAATGAACAGCCTTGACTCGACAACAATTATCACATCTACCAACATAAGCTGCAATTTCCTTCTTCATTTTGGTCCACCAAAAATGGGTCTTCAAGTCCTGATACATTTTACTACTACCCGGATGAATGGACAGTTTAGAAGTGTGAGCCTCACCTAAGATCTGGTTTCTAAGTTCCTTATCCTTCGGCACTACCAGTCTATCTTTAAACCATAGAACACCATTCTCATCTATCCTGAAATGTTTAGTCTCTTGCTCTTTCATCCTTCTTTTGATGTGGAACACACCCGAATCAATCTTCTAAAGCTCGATGATCTTGCTCTCAAGAGAACAACTAATCAAACAAGATATCAATTCGAGGCAAAGGATACTTGTTCTTGACCATTACGGTATTAAGTGGTCAGTAGTCCACACACATCCATAAGGATTTGTCTTTCTTCTTCACAAATAAGGCAGGACAACCACATGGAGATGAGCTAGGTCGAATGAGACCTTTCTCTAAAAGCTCTTGCAATTGAACCTTAAGCTCGGCTAGCTCATTTGGTGGCATTCTATACGTCCTCCGAGAGATGGGTGCTATACCCAGTAATAACTCAATCTTAAACTCTACATCCCTGTCAGGTGGCAACCTGGGCAATTCATCTAGAAACACATCCGGAAACTCACATACCACCGGAATATCAAGGAGGGTCACAGTCTAAATAGTATAGGCTAAGTTTTGGAGATCAAAACTCCTAGGAAGTGGCACTAGGAAAGCATTATTACTTTGGGGTTCCCTCAACATGATGGTTCTAGTCGAAGTGTCATTGAGAACTCCATGGCCACTCATCCATTTCATACCCAAGATTACATCTATCTCCAACCCTAGCAATACTACAAGATATGAGGTATACTCTTGGTTGCTTATTGAGATGAGCAAATCTCTGACTATCTGGTTAGTAGAGATATTATTTTCAGCTGCACTTATGCAATAACCACCCTTATCTACAGTAACTACCCTCTGATCATGCTTGGATGCAAATGTTTGACTCATAAATGAATGTGAAGCTCCAAAATCAAACAAAACAACTGCGGGGTGTTGGTTCACAAGAAACGTACCCGCAGTAACAACTTCACCTGACGGGATCTCTTCTAGGGTGGTATAGTGCACATGTCCCTGACGTGCATTTGGATTACCCTACTTCTGGTTGTTGTTCTTCATAGGATAGGGGCAATTTCTTGCCCAATGGCCAGGCTTGTTGCAGTTCCAGCATGGCATGTTGCTAGGTGGAATGCTAGAGCTTCCTTGTCCTGTGCTACCCTTTGGTAGAGAATAGAAAAGGCCTTGCGATACACTTTATGGGTCTGACTGGTCTGTACCTTCTTCTAAGGTGGTCTATACTTTGGAGAAGGTGGGTGGAACTGAGGTCTCACAGCAATAGGAGCTTTTGACTGAGATGCACCTACTTCATAAGCTCTCTTATGACTCTTAGATGCTAAATAGATGTTGTTCTGATTCTCATGAGTTAAAGCATCACTAACAAACTCATTAAAAGTGGCATACTTGCTCCTAGCTAGAGTCTTCATTAGCTTCGGACTAAGCCTCCTCTTGAAACTAGCAATCTTCTTTATATCAATGACAACAAACTCTATGGCATACCTTGATAGATTGTTAAAGGCATGCAGATACTCAGTTAGGCTCTTGGTACCCTATGTCAGCTTCATGAATTATGTATGCTTCATGCTCATAAGACCTAGGGGAATATAATGTCCCCTAACTGTAGCCTTAAACTGGTTCTAGGTAATTTGAGCATTCTCAGGCAAAGTGGATCAATGATGACTCCACCACATACCTACAAGCCCCTACAGCTAGTGTGATGCGTACTCTGCCTTCATGTGCTCTGTGACCCTTAAGAGACAGAACTTCTGTTCAATTGTATTCAGCCATTCATTTGTCTATAATGGCTCCTCTGCTTCCTTAAAGATAGGAGGCTTGGTGTCAAGAAAGTCCTTAAAATTGCTGAACTGGTTAGGTTCAGGACCTTGGCATTGGTCCCTTCCTCGTCCATGGCCAGCATTCTACGCAAGATCACGCAACACTTCTCCCATGGAACATTTGGTTTCTTTGAGCTGGGCCATCATCTCCGCTGGCGTGGGATGCGGTGGTGGTGGGAGGTCCTCATTGTCATTGCCACATGAACCACTACCACCCGCATCATCTCCACCAGCTCCCCTACGAGTGCGCGTCATCTGCAGAATTACAACCACAAGTAATTATTGATGATGTCAGAAAAATTGTAGAGGAATTATATAATTATGCCAAACTGAATTTACTAGAGAGAATTTATATTCATACAATAAAATAGAGGCATAATAATTCATTTCCACAACACAACATCACCAATTATATTACTTAGCGATCACGCAATGCATTCCTGTACATGCCTATTACTTGCCAGCACACAAACTAGACATTTATTAAGGTTCAACAACGACATGGATTAAACATGCAAGGTTCCGAGATTACATCAAAGGAGTACATCATGAGATCAAAACCTAAATTATGAGTTCATTACATAAAGGATTGAAGATAGAGAGCTAGCGCATCTAGCTAGGTACTATAGCTAAGCTACGCCTTGGAGTGGTCCCTGTCAATGTCGGACATATCATCACCATGGTAGTCCTCAAAAGGCTCGACCTCCTCCTACTCCTTAGGCTTAGCCTCAACGTCCACCTCCATGCCATCATCCTCAGCAATCAACACATTGGGATCTTCTTCCACCACTAGAGCTGGAGGAAGAATTGGGTTTACCATGTTGTTGAGATGATGAACATCCAGCTAAAGCTCCTCAATCTCACATATGAGTTCTTGCTCTCTGCGATCAAACTCTGTTGCCTACCTAGCAGCCTGAAACATAGTCTAGATTCTAGCTGCCTCCCCAGCCTCAGCAAGGCGAATGACCTCGTCCCTCTCAACACGGACGTCATGTATCTCTACCCTAGCTACATCTCTTTTTGCAACAACATTCACCAACTGAACCCGGCGAGCTTCCAAAGCTGTAATAGCATTATCGGTTTCCCGCTGAGCCTCTCTAGCTGCCCTCCAATGCCTATGCACATGCCCTCGCAGCTGGCGTTGCGCGGCCTATTCTCACTAGAGCTCTTGCATGCAGCTGATGTAGCTGTCCTAGCAGGAGTAGAACATCTTTAGAACAGCAAACATAGCGTTCATAGAAGCACTAGAGCTCTCTGCTCGCTCATCACGGTCTCTCACCAGTGCATTGCCGCCCTGCTGCATCCATGCAGTCACCGACGAATCCACCCGGGGAAAGGTTATGGCTAGACCATTGACAAGCTCATCACCAAACTCCTGACAGATCTCACTCAGTGCCTCCAAAGCTACCACTTGGGCACCTTCCCAAGGAGACTGCCCATCTGACTCAATACTCCAACTTTGCACTATGGATTGTCTGCATGGGCTGGAATGGTCACCCGCACATCATACCATGGCTGCCCCTCAGCTGCCACTTCCCTTCAGAAGCAGCAGGGTGGCTTAACATACCCAACTGAGTTTAGCACCCTCCACAACAAGGTAGGAGTGCCAAACACAGCCAGGAATGTGTCACTACAAGGTGGGGCTCCTAGTGTTACCATCTGTAGCAAAGTGTGCAACTCTTGTGAGTGGATATCATATGTGAGAAGAAAATTAATGAATGGGGTAAGCAATTATAAGGGAGGGAGGAATGCAAAAATGCAAATGCATGAGTGAACATGATGCACACACATTCCGTATGTCCTCATGAATCTTAGGAAAAATTTAAAGTTCGAACGACATACATAGTGGCATACATACGTTCTCTCAATTTATGGAATTAATCGGGCTACATGTTTCACTGTTAGTGTACCGCACAATAATTTCATTTTAGCCCAACCCAACAATTATATATGCCAAAATGTAAATATGGGCTCTAGGTTGCAACTAAATACTTCCATATATATACCCATACATATACTTCCGTATCAAAGCTAACCCACAATTAAATACCTTAGTATATATATATGGGACATATATATACCGTAGTACCAAAGCTACCTCTCCCCTTAGACCGCACGCTCACCCTTGCAGTCTTGCCACTCTTACCTTGGGCGTAGAAGCAATTGATCCATACATTACCACTCAAGTGAATGGCATCCATACAATAGCACGCCGTATGGACGATGAAAGTAAAAACCCCCATGTTAGTACTTATTTAGCCACCTGATAGTCCTTAACTAGACATAAAGGATATGACCACTAGCACACTCTAAATTTAAAATTTAGATTTTAACACACCTATATATACAACTATAAGTTGTCAAACTGATTTTATAAAACAAAACCTTTGTTTTAAATACCCATATGACAAGTTTAGTGTTGAACCTTGCTCCGATGCTAGCTATAACAGAACCGTCCAATTTATAAGAGCACAAGTACAATAGCAATAACCGAAGCAATCAAACTATCATACTTGAGCCCATATAAACCCAGTAGTCCGATGAAATCATGAAGGATCTCAAACCAACCAACATACAAGCCAAGATCGTACATGATTCAACATAACAAGTGACATGCTACATCATAGTTCACAAATGGTCCACAAGTATCTCACATACATCAGAGTTCACATAGTTATTACAAACCAAGTTCAAATAGCGAAAGCAAAGTAGTTTGACATCAACATCACACTTAGTTTAAAAACATGCTAGTAACACAGTCATTTCAAGCAAAAGCATAACAGAGAAGATAACTTAGGAGTACTATGCCCTATGGTTTAGTCCTCATCCACGCGACAAGATGAAGGCAGTTCTTACAGTACCCATGATACATCATATCATCTGCAACAAGAGGGAATAAACCCTGAGTACGAGAATGTACTCAGCTAGACTTACCCGTCGTAAACCATAAATAATATGACACCAAGGAGTAAGCAAGGCTTTATCGGTGGAGTGACCTTGACAACATTTTGCATAAAAGCTTAAGTAACATAACTTGGAGATTTAATATCTTTAGAGTCAAATTGAATACCTATTCAATTCAGCATCTCTATATTAGCACCTGTACTAGAGCAATCACGTGATTAATGTAACACCCTAGTGTTAAGCTTTGCATTTGGCACTTGCATTTCATGAGCACAAGCATCAGCCCAACATTCATGAACATGAGCATAAGAAATTTCATCTCAATCTTATACCTTATCACATGAAATGTTGATTTTATATATATGCTTATGCTTGCAATCATGTATGACCAATGTATGAGATGGTTGTGAGGTCATGAAAACACCATATACACATCTAGAATGATAAACGAAACAATGTTTATATTCATGACATAGGCCAAATTTGCTTCTAAGTGTTGGTTTCATTTGAAATGCTATTTTCATGATGCTAGTTTGACCAAAGTTGAACAGTAGCTTAGTTTGTTTCCATGGTTGTGTGACCTAAATAAATGTTGTAGTTCTTGCCATGAGTAACAAACTTTATTTAAGGGTCATGAGCTAATTTAGTGTCTAACATAGTCAAATAGAGATCACAAGTATCAACAAAATGTTGTTTTCAAAACTTGAATTTTTTCTAAGTGTTGAAACTATTTTCAGTTTCAAAGTAGCTCAATTTGGAGCAATGTAGTTTGTAAACCATTGAAAATTTCACGATGGTTCCTAAAGCAAAGTTGGAGATCTCACGTAGCTCTACAATTGTTATTAAGGAAGTTTTTGTTAAATCACCATGGATTAGGAGGACAGATTGCTTGAACTTGCTTCATGAGTCGGGTTTAGAGGTGTCTGAACCGACGACGCGAGCGCGCATCAAGTCCGACCAGCCACACGCCACGGCCACCACATGGAGGCAGCCCACCGGCATTGGGCCCACGTGTTAGGCCGACGCAGGCATCAAAACAGCAGCGACGCACCCTCCCTCCTCACTTGCTCTCACTCGACTCGCTCTACCTCTCTTGCCTTCACCACGCTAGAGCAAACCCGCCGCGCATCGTGCCATCACCACAGAGTTGTACTGTGCTCGAACACCACTGCCACCGCACCATTGTGCAATTGCTCGTGCACATAGCTCCGCCACCACCTCCTCCACCTCGCCGACCCGCTAGCACCACCATTCGAGCAAGGGTAAGGCCGCATTACGCGTCGCCATCGCCGCCATGGCCACAGAGCGCCGCCAAGCTCCGAGCTCACCATAGCCACCCTTATCCACCGCTCCTCCTACCTCTTTCTCCTTGGTTCCAACGTCGCCTTAGGTCATACATGCTCACATCATCGTTTATTTAACTGCAACCGCTGCCGTCACGCGGGAACGCGTGACGCCGCCCATGCGCGTGCGTTGCCATGGCTGCAAGCACAAGCTCGTCGCCACCGACTTCACCAGCTGTCTTTAGCCCAGTCTGGTACCCATTACCATGCCACCTAGAGGTGTTGCACCTTCCCCGATGATGGAGACCTACCTTCGGCCACCGTCTCGTCGGAATGGTCACACCACCGCCGTGCTCTATGCGCCACCGTGCCACCATGCACATGGCCGGAGCTCACCGCCGCTTCACCGTGGCTCGATCCTCACCATACAGCTCTGCTAGGGTTCCTAGATGCCATAGCCACGCTCGCCTGGCCATGCCATCGCTAGGGATGGCCGAAACACCACCGCACGCCACCGCGGAGCCACCATGCTCACTGGTGAGATAGCTTCGGTGATCCTCCGAGCAAACCAAGGGTACTTGTAGGTGCGGAATAGGATGGGGAACATGTTGGTGCCGACCTCATCGCTGGTGACCTCACCCTCGGTGAGTTCTCGCCGATCAAGCCGCACCTCTGTGCTGTGTGTCGCTGACATGTGGGTCCCTTCGACTCGCGGGTCCCAACTGTTAGTCGGTTTTTGAAATGTTTTCTGGATTTATTTTCATAGATTTGAATGCAAACTTCAAAAATTCATATCTAGAGCTAGGAGTGACCAAATATGGGGAACCAAATTTTTTTGGTCTTGTGTGGACATGCTCTAGCTAGAAAAAATATTAAACCTACAGTAAGTATACTTTAAATAAGGTCTTCCTATTTAATCTTAATTAGTTGCTAGATTCTAGAAAATTTTATTGGGGTAAAAATACATAATATATGATCATACAAATTTTTACATAGTATTTTCAGGATAGGAGGAATGTATGAAAAATATTAAATCCATTGCTTAACACTTTTCACTGTGCTAAACTATTTTTGCTAAAATATGCCTATATAACTTGTCAGTTTTGTAAAGGTAGCTATACTTCTCCAAATGGCTTGAAATTTGTACAGTAGACTATTAGGGTCATTTTTAGGCTACTGTAATTTTCTCAGAATTTATTAAGCACTGGAAATATTTATCCTTTAAATCACCTTGTTATCTAACGAAATTAATAAATGAATATAAATAAATTAGTTAGGCTTAACCATGATGTTTTCTATGGTTCTTGAGATGCATATGATCTGTTGATATTATTAGTTACACTTAAAAGTAATTGGTTGTATGCAACTAGTTAATTATCGCTTTATAATTCAACTAGACGGCTGCATGTATAGTTTATGTTTTCATGATGATTTCATGATGATAATGATCTTTTCTGTAAAGATGGTTAGTAACAAAGTTGTAGATAACTTACTTATCTTCCTTGTGTCAAATTTTCGTAGTCATAGGCCTTATGGTTTAAGAATTATGGCTGTTAGAAGTCTGCTGTTAGAAATACTTGCTCTCTGCATAGATCTGAAAGATTGAATTGTTTGACTTAGAAAACTGCTGAATCATATTAAAATGATTAAAAAAAAGTTGTAGGCAATTTCATAGAATTTTCAGAATGTCCACAACCATATTATTTTGATGTGTATAACTCCAGTTATGGTCAAAACAAATGGCTGCTGTCTTATAGTCCAGAAAATGATTTACATAAGTGTTTGTTTAAGTTACTAGAGAAGAGATATGCGCATACTCAGTAAAAAAAAATGTAACTTGTTATCACCTTAAAGTAATGCTGCCGAGAACACTTATGAAGATGCATTTCATCACACCATATCATATCATACATGTCATTATATATGCATTCATGATATATTATTTCATGCTCATGCATATAGGATCGTCCGAAGGGATAACTCTTTCAGAGTTCAACGAAGAAGAAGAGGAGGAACTATAGGAAACACCTCAGGATATAGCTCTAGAATAAGAGGAGCAAACTCACAAGGACCTCCCTGAGTGCCTGGATCACCGGCCAACCTCTTTCCTCAAAGGCAAGCCCCAGAGCATTCTAAATGTCCTATGTTTTACAAAATATCACTTGAGTCTTTTATGGTTGATGCAGTAGGTGCTAAGAGTTGATTTGAAACCACTTGATGCATAGAACTGCCTTGTCCATATACATATACCTTTAATCCTATGTAGGTCCAAGATCGAATATATGCTTAGCCATGCTTAGACCGGTAGAAGTCAGGTGATTTCCTGTCACCTGTGAGATATAGGTGGATACCGAAGCACGGTTGGCTATATTTGCTATCATGGAAAAGAACCATGGGGTAATATAAATGGAGACCAGGCAGAGTCTATGTGTTGGATGACTCATGTGATTCCGTCTGTGCCAATTAAGGACCGTACCGTTGTTGGCACTTCTGACAAGATTGAATGCATGCCTCTCACTTAGCTGGCCGGATAACTCGTTCCGACCGTGAAGCCGAGTAGCTCAACTCAGGCCGGGCCTTGTTCTATAAAAGTGCGCACTATGGATGGTAGTAAGGATGTGCGGGGAGCTAGACGTGAGCCTAAGGGCAAGCCAGGCCTGAACGTCCTGGCAGCTGGTTGTCCCTGATTGTGCGGCGCTGGGCGAACCCATGAAATGTGGACCTGAGTTGTACCAAAGGTGACCTAAGGTGACAGTTGATCTGGTCTATCTGGGTTTGTGTTAGGAGTAAATTCCCAGCTGGTTGAAATCGATTTGTATCGCCGTCTCTCCTAGACAGTGAGAAACTTGGCTAGCCCCAACATCGTAGTAACTGTATTATGGAATGATGGTTATGATGAACATGGAATTATTATACCGGCTATAGTTACTACTGTATGCTACTAAATGATGTACCACATGTTTGGCACAGGCTAGTTGCTAATCTAGAGATGAATAGCTATAATTAACTTGATGACTGAATTATAACTGTATACTTGAATTGGTAAGCTTTTTATGCAAAATATTGTCAAGCTAGCTTCACTTATAAAGCCTTGCATAATCCTTGGAGTCACTTTCTTTTTGGTTTATGATGGGTAAGTCTAGTTGAGTACCTTCTCGTACTCAGGGTTTTATTCCCATTGTTGTAGATGGTATAGTTTATCATGGCTATGCAAGAACTGCTTCTATCCCACCATGGATGAGGAGTGAGCCATGGTCAGGCATCTCTTATTAATCCTTCTCATATGCTTTTGTGGGTGTGATCATGAGCTAGCACTTTTATTTAAACTATGATAGCAAATGTTAGTTTCAAACTTTAATTTGCTTCCGCTACTATTTTACTTGAACTTGGTTTGTAATAACCTAAATTCGTACTCTAATGGATGAACTGTATTTGTGAACTTTATGTAACGTGTGACATGTATGTTGAATCATGTATGATCTTGGTTGTATGTTGATGGTTAATCAAGACCCTTCGCGGTACTCGACGGACTATCGGGTTTATATGGGCTCAAGTATGATAGTGCGACCACTTGTGGGCTGCCATTGTACTTGTGCTCTTATAAATTGGTCGGTTCTGCTACTGCTAGCATCAGAGCAAGATTCAACATTAGTTGCCACATGTGTATTCAAAACAAAGGTTTTTGTTTTTCCAAATCTAGTCTTGGCAACTGCTATATATATAGGTGTTTAAAACCTAGAGTTTGAATCTAAAGTGTGCCAGTGATAATTTTCCTTTATGCCCAGTTAAGGACTTTAGGTGGCTAATTAAGTACTAACTTGGGGGTTTTCCATTTCGTCATCCATACAGCGTGCTATGGTGTGGATGCCATTCACTTGAGTGGTAATGTATGGATGAAATGCCTCTACACCCAAGGTAAGATGCCACACATCATCACAGTGGCATGACCGCAGGATGTGAGCGTGCGGTCTATGGGAAGAGTTAGCTTTGATACTGAAGTATATATATGTCTCATATATATATGGAGGTATTTAATTGTGGGTTAGCTTTTATATGACTATATATGCATATTTATATGTATATATGGGACATATTTACTTTCGGGTACCTTTGATACAGAAGTATATATATGGGTATATATATATGGAAGTATTTAGCTTGCAACCTAGAGCCCAGATTTACATTATGCATATATAATTGTGGGGTTGGGCTGAAATGAAATTCTTGTGCAGGTACACTAACAACGAAATGTGTAGCCCGACTAGCTACGTTATATATGAGAGAACGCATGTATGCCACCGTGTATTGCTGTTAGAAGTTTTAATTTTCCTAAGTTTGTGAGGACGTACGGAATGTGCGTGCATCATCATAAATCATTATTACATACTTGCATTGTTCCTCCCCTTATAAGTCTCTTACTCAGTTATGTAACTCTTATCTAGTATGACATTGTCCCACGAGAGTTGCACCATGTTGTTGGTACAGATAGCAGCACTGGCTGGAAGTGAGAATTTCCTGTTAATGTTTGGTACCCCTACCCTACCTTGGAGAGTCTTGCATTATGCGGGGTATTATGAACCGCCCCTCCATTACTAGAATGAAGTATACCTAGAGGGACAACCATGGTATGAAGTATAGCTGACCATACCAGCTCATAACCAAGCACCCACCTGGAAGGAATGGATGGCGGAATCTGAAGGAAGAACTCCTTGGGAGGCTGCCCAAGTAGTGGCTTTTGAGGTGCTGAGTCAGATATGTCAGTAGCATGGGGATGAGCTTACTGGCAATGCCACTGGTACTTTTCCTTGGGTGGATCCATCCATAGTAGTATGGGTACATCATAATAGCAATGCGTTGATCCGAGACTGGGATGAGCGGGTAGACAGTTCTAGTCCGCTATGAGTGCAATGTTTGTAGTGATGAAGATGTTCTATACTCGTCAGGACACTAGGGACTTCTGGCAGGAGTCCTATACCACTTGCATTGATAGGCTCATGAGAGCCGAAGTTACATAGCATAGGCTGAGGAAGCGTGTGTGCAAGCCCAAGAAGGCAGCAAGTGAGGCTCAATGGGAAACTTATCAAGCTTATGTAGCATTAGGAAATATCCACAACCAAATGGAGCAAGTTGATCAGCAGAGAGCTACCACCCAAGAGGCAAGAGCAGATGATTAGGTAGTGCTAGTAGGACTATAGGAGCTGCTAGAGGCCACCCGTGCCGAGGCGCTCACAGCTACATGGCAGCGAATCTAAGCAAACAACCGTGCAGCCCTAGTAGAAGCAGCATGAAATGGAGCCGAAGCCTTAACCGTGCAGCAGGACCATGTTGAGAGAGACTTGCGCTAGCAGCTTGCACAAACCCAGAACATGGTGGTTGATCTTTAGCATGAGGTTCATTTTCTAAACAACCAACTGCACCTGATCCTAGATGAGGAAGAGGATGATCCAAAGATGTTAGTTGAAGATGACGGTTGGGGAAGAAGAAGTGGAGCTAGAGGATGAGGACAATGCTATCTCCGACCTCGACAGCGAGCACACTGAAGATTAGAATCGCCTAGTGACTAGTTAAAGCGCTAGATGTATCCCTATTATTCATGTAATGGACTTGTAGCTTGAAGTTCGGTATTCATGATTTGACTCCAGTGTAATATGGGTACTTTGCATGTCGTTTCACTATGGGTTGAACTTTAATGAAATTCTAGTTTCATTTTACTGGTGGATTATGACATGCATGTTAACGCGTTGCGAGCATGATAAGTGCTCAAATTGGTGATGTCATGTTGAGAGAATGAATTATTATGCCTCTGTTTTGTTGTATGAATTTAAGATTCTCTCCAGTAATTTTAGTTTGGCATGATTATACAATTCATCTATAATCTCTCGACATCATCCAATAATCACTTATTGTTGCAACTTTGTAGATGACTCGCACTCACGCTGGAGCAGGCACCAGCCAAGGTGGCAATGATGGTGACTTACCACCACCGCCATCACCGTCTATGAATGAATTCGTCGCATAGTTCCTAGGTAATCAGAGAGCCATGGAAGATACACTGCGCCTCATTACATAGAACACCGCTCACGCCCATCAGCTACACCAAGGGCCTGAGCCAAATCATTACAACTCTTTCAAGGAATTCCAAGACACCAAGCCTCCTATCTTCAAAGTGGTCGAAGAACCGCTCCAGGTGGATGAATGGCTAAACATGATCGAGCAAAAGTTCCGTCTATTGAGGGTTACTGAGCATCAGAAGGTAGAATATGTGTCCCATCAACTACAAGGACCGGCCGGGATATGGTGGACCCATTTCCTATCCTCTCTACCTGCCAACTCATAGGTCATATGGGAGCAGTTCAAGTTAGCCTTTAGGGGACATCACATTCCCCCTGGGCTAATGCGCATGAAAGCAGCCAAGTTCATGCGACTCACAAAAGGGACCAAGACCCTTAACGAGTACATGCATGCCTTCAACAATTTGTCCTGATACGCCCTATGGTTTGTCAATACAGAGGAGAAGAAAATAGAAAGCTTCAAGAGAGGCCTTGGCACTGAGTTAATGAAGACTATGGCCAACTCAAGGTGTGCCACATACAATGAGTTTGTCAGTGATGCCTTGACACAGGAGAACCAGAACAATTTGCACGCAACAGCGTAGGGCCATAAAAGAGCAGCTGAGGTAGGCGCCTCAGGATCTTCCTAGTCCATAACTTCAGTGGCGGCTAGGCCACAGTTTCATCCACTAGTGCCTAAGTTTAGGCCTCCTCCACCAAAAGCTCAAGCCAATGGCCACCAGAAGACATTCCGCAGGGCAATCACCATTGCCCTAACCAAGGGAAACGAAGGGCAACGAAGCTCAGTAGGACCAAGGAGTAATCAGCCATGCTTCAACTGTAACCAATTGGGCCACTGGGCTAAGGAGTGTCCCCATCCCAAGAAGAATGGCAATCAAAACCAGGGTAATCAGAAACACGCAAATCCAAAGGCACATCCTAGATACATACATTACATAGCTGTTGAAGAAGTTCCTATGGGAGAAGTTGTCACTGCCGGTATGTTTCTTGTTAACAAACATCCCACCATTGTTTTATTTGATTCTAGAGCTTCTCGTTCATTTATGAGCCAAGCATTTGCATCTAAGCAAGATCAGAAGATGATTGAGGTGGACAAGGGTGGTTATAGTATAAGTTCAGCTAGGGCTACTATTTCTACAAATCAAATAGTCGGAGATGTGCTCATCTCTATACAAGAGAGAGAGTACACTATGGATCTGATAGTATTGCCAGGATTAGCCATAGATGTGATCTTAGGCATGAAATGGATGAGTGGACACGGGGTTCTCATTGACACCTCCACTAGGACAATTATGTTGAGAGAACCAAAGGAAGGTAATGCTTTTCTAGTACTACTTCCCTAAAGTTTTGATCTTGAAAACTTGTCTTGTGCTATTCAAGCCACTACCCTATGCGATATTCCAGTAGTCTATGAATTTCCTGATGTATTTCTAGATGAGTTGCCGGGTTTACCGCCTGATATGGACGTGGAATTTAAGATTGAGTTAGTGCCAGGTACGACACCTATTCTAAGAAGACCCTATCGGATGCCACCAAATGAGTTAGCTAAACTTAAAATTCAGTTATAAGAACTATTGGACAAAGGCCTTATTCAACCTAGTTCGTCTCCATGGGGATGTCCAGCTTTATTTGTAAAGAAGAAGGACAAGTCCTTGAGAATGTGTGTGGATTATAGACCACTTAATGCTTTGACCATTAAGAACAAGTATCCTTTGCCTCGTATCGATATCTTGTTCGATAAGTTGGCAAAAGCAAAAGTATTCTCTAAGATTGACTTGAGGTCAGGCTATCATCAGATAAAGATCAGGCCAGAGGATATACCTAAAACAACTTTCTCCACTAGGTACGGCTTGTACGAGTATTTGGTCATGTCTTTTGGACTGAAAAATGCTCCTGCCTACTTCATGTACTTGATGAATTCGGTATTCATGCCTGAGCTCGACAAGTTCATGGTTGTGTTTATCGATGATATCTTGATTTATTCAGAGAATGAGGCAGACCATGCAGAGCATCTGAGAGTTGTTTTGTCCAGATTGAGGCAGCATAAGTTATATGCCAAATTCAGCAAGTGTGAATTCTAGTTGAGCAAAGTACCTTTCTTGGGTCACATCTTATCTAAAGATGGAATTTCTATAGACCCATCTAAAGTGCAAGAGGTCATGGATTGGAAGGCCCTGACTTTGGTTCAAGAAGTTCAGAGTTTTCTAGGGTTAGCAGGCTACTATCGTCATTTCATTCTGGATTTCTCCAAGATAGCTAAGCCCATGACCAGACGACTTTAGAAAGATGAAAAGTTCAGTTGGACGCCAGAGTGTGAAGTTGCTTTTCACACCCTAAGGAACTTGTTAACTACAGCTCCTATTTTAGCACAACCTGACATTGAAAAGCCTTTTGATGTGTTCTATGATGCATCGGGTATAGGTTTGGGGTGTGTGCTCATGCAAGAAGGAAGAGTTATTGCCTATGCTTCTCGACAGTTGAGAAAGCATGAAGTCAACTATCCTACACATGATTTAGAGCTTGTAGCAATTGTTCATGCGTTGAAGATATGGAGACATTACTTGTTGGGAAATGTATGTCACATATATACTGACCACAAAAGACTCAAATATGTCTTCACTCAACCTGAGTTGAACATGAGGCAGTAAAGATGGTTATATCTGATCAAGGACTACAATTTGGAAGTGCACTACCATCCAAGGAAAGCTAAAGTTGTAGCAGATGCACATAGTCGGAAATCTCATTGCAACACTTTGGAAGCCTTGTTAGAAGATGGATTTAATTTGTTACATCCTGTTGTGCTGCACAATATCTCTGTCAGCTGCTCACTTGAGAGCAAAATTATAGAATGACAGAAGATAGATGTGGGTGTATTTCACATTAAGAGAAAGATGAAAGAACAAGAAACCAAGCATTTTAGGTTGGATAAAAGAGGTGTGCTATGGTTTGAGGACCGACTTGTGATACCGAAAGACCGAGAACTTAGAAATCAAATTTTAGATGAAGCTCATTCATCGAAGTTATCTATCCATCCGGGTAGTAGCAAAATGTATCAAGATTTGAAAACCCATTTTTGGTGGACCAAGATAAAGAAAGAGATCGCCGCCTATGTCGCTAGGTGTGATAATTGCAGTAGAGTCAAGGCCGTTCATTTGAAATCTGCTAGATTACTTCAGTCGTTGCCTATTGCAGGCTAGAAATGGGAGGAAATAAGTATGGACTTTATTATAGGCCTCCCGCTGATGCAACAAGGTCATTATTCCATATGGGTCATTGTAGATCTTCTCACCAAGTCAGCACATTTTGTACCGGTTAACATGAGGTATCACGTGGGGAAGTACGCTGAGCAGTATGTTTCTCAGATCGTGAGGCTACATGGAGTACCAAGGACCATAATCTCAGACCGGGGACCACAGTTTATAGCTCATTTCTAGGAAAACTTGCACTAGGCCTTGGGAACTAAACTAATCAGAAGTTCAGCATATCATCTACAAACTTCTAGACAGGCCAATTGAGTGACCCATATCTTAGAAGATATGTTGAGAGCCTATGTTATATCTTCCAAGGGTTCATGGGAAAAGTGGCTACCTTTAGCCGAGTCTTCCTACAACAATAGTTATCAAGCGAGCATCAAGATGGCTCCTTTTGAGGCCTTGTACGGTCAGAAATATAGAACTCCCTTGAATTGGATTGATCCCGGAGAAAGAAGATATTTTGGCATTGACTTTGTAACCGAAGCTGAAGAGCAAGTATGCATTATCCAACAACATATGAAAGTAGCTCAATCAAGACAAAAGTGTTATGCTGATAAAAGAAGAAGACCACTAACTTTTGAAGTGGGAGACTATGTATACTTAAAAGTGTCACCCTTGAAGGGAGTGCAGAGATTTGGAGTAAAAATAAAGCTTGCACCAAGATATGAAAAGGAAATGTCACCTACAAGTTACAACTTCCTCCAGAGATGAGTGCTATATTTAATGTCTTCTATGTTTCTCAGTTGTAAAGATGCCTTCGCATACCTGAGGAAGCCATTGCACCCACCAACATTAAGCTCCAATCGAATTTGACCTATGAAGAGAAACCAATCCGAGTGTTAGAAGAAATGGAAAGAGTAACACAGAGCAAGGTCATTAAGTCCTACAAGGTGGTCTAGAACAACCATAGTGAACAAGACACCATGTTGGAACGGGAGGATTATTTATGAGAGCTTTATCCCACCTTTTATGAGGAAGGGTAGGTCTTTGAAATCTTGGGACAAGATTCCTATAAGGGGGAGGTGCTGTAACACCCTAGTGTTAAGCTTTGCATTTGGCACTTGCATTTCATGAGCACAAGCATCATCCCAGCATTCATGAACATGAACATAAGAAATTTCATCTCATTCTTATACCTTATCACATGAAATGTTGATTTTATATATATGCTTATGCTTGCAATCATGTATGAGATGGTTGTGAGGTCATGAAAACACCTTAGACACATCTAGAATGATAAACGGAACAATGTTTATATTCATGACTTAGGCCAAATTTGTTTCTAAGTGTTGGTTTCATTTGAAATGCCATTTTCATTATACTAGTTTGACCAAAGTTGAACAGTAGCTTAGAGTGTTTGCATGGCTATGTCACCTAAATAAAAGTTATATTTCTTGTCTTGAGTAACAAACTTTATTTAAGGGTCATGAGCTAGTGAAGTGTCTAACATAGTCAAATAGAGCTCACAAGTATCAACAAAATGCTATTTTCAAAACATTAAATTTTTCTAAGTGTTGAAACTGTTTTCAGTTTCAAAGTACCTCACTTTAGAGCAAAGCAGTTTGTAAACCATTGAAAATTTGATGATGGTTCCTAAAGCAAAGTTGGAGATCTCATGTAACTCTACAATTGTTATTAAGGAAGTTTTTGCTAAATCGCCACGGATTAGGAGGATAGATCACTTGAACATGCTTCGTCAGTCAGGTTCGGAGGTGTCTGAACCAACGTCGCATGCGCGCGTCATGGCCGACCAGCCATAGGCCACGGCCGCTGCATGGAGGCCGCCCACCAGCATTGGGCCTGCATGTCAGGCCAATGCGGGCAACAAAACGGCAGCGACACGCCCTCCCTCCTCACTCGCTCTCACTCGACTCGCTCTGCCTCTCTCTCGACTTTGCCACGCCAGAGCAAAACCACCATGCACCGCACCATCGTCGCCAGCTACGCCGTGCTCGCACGCTACTACCACCATGCCATTGTGCGATTGCTCATGCACACAACTCCGCCACCACCTCCTCCACCTTGCTGACCCACTAGCACCACCATTCGAGCAAGGGTAAGGCCACATTACGCGTCACCATCGCTGCCATGGCCATGGAGCACAGCCGAGCTCTGAGCTCACCATGGCCAGTCTTATCCACCACTCCTCCTACCTCTTTCTCCATGCGCGTCCACCATGGCTACAAGCACGCACTCGTCGCCGCTGACTTCACCGGCTGCCTTTAGCCCACTCTGGTACCCGTTACCATGTCGCCTAGAGTGTTGCACCTTCCTCGATGATGGATACCTACCTTCGTCCACTGTCTCGTTGGAACGGTGACACCACCGTCGTGCTCTATGCGCTGCCGTGTCGCCATGCACGTGGCCGGAGCTCACCGCAGCTTCATCATGGCTCGATCCTCACCATAGAGCTCCTCTAGGGTTCATAGATGTCGTAGCCATGCTCTCCTGGCCATGCCATCACCGAGGATGGCTAGAGCACCATCGCATGCCTTCACCGAGCCGCCATGGTCGTCGGCGAGCTAGCTCCGGTGATCCTCCGAGCAAACCAAGGGTACCTGTAGGTGCAGAATAGGATGGGGAACATGTTGGTGCCGACCTCTTTGCTGGTGACCTCACCATCAATGAGTTCTCACCGGTCAAGCCGTGCCTGTGTTCTGTGTGTCACTAACATGTGGGTCCCGTTGACTCATGGGTCCTAGTGTCAGTCGATTTTTGAAATGTTTTCTGGATTTATTTTTCACAGATTTAATGCAAACTTTAAACATTCATATCTAGAGCTAGGAGTGGCCAAATGTAGTGAACCAAATTTTGTTAGATTCATATTGAAGTGTATTATTTGATAAAGATATGAAATCTACTGTTTCAATTATTTTTCTTGGTGAATTAAATTGAGCAAGATAAGTGCTAAGGTAGTTTATATCTTGTAAAATGCATAACTTAAGCTAGGAAAATGATAAAAATGTTATTCCAATTTTTCTGGTCTTGTCTGGACATGCTCTAGCTAGGAAAAATATTAAACCTACAGTAAGCATACTTTAAATAGGGTCTTCCAATTTAATCTTAATTAATTGCTAGATTGTAGTAAAATTAATTGGGGTAAAAATACATAACATATGATCATACAAAATTTTTACACAGTATTCTCATGCTAGTAGGAAAGTATGAAAAATATTAAATCCAATGCTTGACACTTTTCACTGTGCTAAACTATTTTTGTTAAAATATGCCTATATAACTTGTCATTTTTGTAATGGTACCTATACTTGTCCAAATGGCATGAAATTTGTACAGTAGACTATTAGGGTCATGTTTAGGCTGCTATAATTTTCTCAGAATTTATGAAGCACAAGAAATATTTATCCTTTAAATCACCTTGTTATCTAAGGAAATTAATAAATGAATATAAATAAATTAGTTAGGCTTAACCATGATGTTTTCTATGGTGCTTGTGATGCATATGACCTGTTGATGTTATTAGTTAAGCTTAAAAATAATTGGTTGTATGCAACTAGTTAATTATCGCTGTATGCAACTAGTTAATTATCGCTTTATAATTCAACTAGATGGCTGCATGTATAGTTTCTGTTTTAGTGATGATTTCATGATGATAATGATCTTTTCTGTAAAGATGGTTAATAACAAAGTTGTAGATAACTTACTTATCTACCTTGTGTTAAATTTTCATAGTCATAGGCCTTATGGTTTAAGAATTATGGCTTTTAGAAGTCTACTTTAGAAATGCTTGCCTCAGGACAGATCTGAAAGATTGAATTATTTGCCTCGGGATAGAAGTTTGCTGTTAGAAGGCTTTTAGAGGTCTGCTGTTAAAATTATTAAAATAAAGTTGTAGGAAATTTCATAACCTTTCCAGAATGTCCACAACCATATTATTTTGATGTGTATAACTCCAGTTATGGTCAAAACAAGTGGCAGCTATCTTATAGTCTAGAAAATGATTTACATAAGTGTTTGTTTAAGTTACTAGATAAGTAAAAGAAAATGTAACTTGTTATCACCTTAATGTAATGCTACCGAGAACACTTATGAAGATGTATTTCATCACACCATATCATATCATAAATGTCATTATATATGCATCCATGATATCTTATTTCATGCTCATGCATACAAGATTGTCCCAAGGGATAACTCTTTTAGAGTTCAACGAAGAAGAGGAGGAGGAACAGTAGGAAACACCTCATGCCATAGCTCTAGAAGAGGAGGAGCAAACTCTCGAGGACCTCCCTAAGTGCCCAGATCATCGGCCATCCTCTTTCCTCAAAGGCAAGCCCTGGAGCATTCTAAGTCTCCTATGTTTTATAAAATATCACTTGAGTCTTTTATGGTTGATGCATTAGGTGCTAAGAGTTGAATTGAAACCACTTGATGCATAGAACTACCTTGTCTAGATACATATACCTTTAACCTTGTGTATGTCCATTATCAAATATATGCTTAGCCTTGCTTAGACCGGTAGAAGTCGGGTGATTTCTGTCACCTGCGAGATATAGGTGGATACCGAAGCACGGTTGGCTATATTTGCTATCGTGGAAAAGAACCATGGGGTAAGGTAAATGAAGGCCGGGCAAATTCTATGTGTTTGTTGACTCATGTGATTCCGTCTATGCCAACTAAGGACCGTACCATTGTTGGCACTTCTAACAAGATTGAACACATGCCTCTCACTTAGCTGGCTGAATAACTCGTTTCGACCGTGAAGCTGAGTAGCTCAACTTAGGCTAGGCCCCATTATGTAAAAGTGCACACTCTGGATTGGTAGTAAGGATGTGCGGGGAGCTAGACGTGAGCCCAAGGGTAGGCCGGGCCTGAACATCCTGGAAGCTGGTTGACCCTGGTTGTGTGGCGTTGGGCGAACCCGCAAAATGTGGACCTGAGTTGTACCTAAGGTGATCGTTGATTTGGTCTACCTGGGTTTATGTTAGGAATAAATTCCCGGCTGGTTGAAATTGATTTGAATCGCCGTCTCTCCCAGACAGTGAGAAACTTGGCTAGCCCCAACATCGTAGTAACTGTATTATGGAATGATTGTTATGATGAACATGGAATTGTTATACCAGCTATGGTTACTACTGTATGCTACTAAATGATGTACCACATGTTTGGCACAGGCTAGTTGCTAATCTAGAGATGAATAGCTATATTTAACTTGATGACCGAATTATAATTGTATACTTGAATTGGTAAGCTTTTTATGCAAAATGTTATCAAGCTAGCTCCATTTATAAAGCCTTGCATAATCCTTGGAGTCACTTTATTTTTGGTTTATGATGGGTAAGTCAAGCTGAGTACCTTCTCGTACTCAGGGTTTTATTCCCATTATTGCAGATGGTATAGTTTATCATGGCTATTGCAAGAACTGCTTTTGTCCTGCTGTGGACGAGGAGTGAGCCCTATGCAGGCATCTTTATTAATTCTTCTCATATGCTTTTGTGGGTGTGATCATGAGCTGGCACTGTATTTGAACTATGATGGCAGATGATAGTTTCAAACTTTAATTTTCTTCCGCTACTAATTTACTTGAACTTGGTTTGTAATAACCTAAATTCATAATCTGATGGATGAACTGTATTTGTAAACTTTATGTAATGTGTTACATGTATGTTGAATCATGTACGATCTTGGTTGTATGTTGATGGTTAATTGAGACCCTTCGTGGTACTGGACGGACTACCAGGTTTATTTGGGCTCAAGTATGATAGTGCGACCGCTTGCGGGCTGCCATTGTACTTGTGCTCTTATAAATTGGTCGGTTCTGCTATAGCTAAGCTAACAAGCATTAGTAACCATATCCAGTGTATTAATTTTAGCATCATCATAACCCTCAAATTCCATCAATTAATGCTACATTGTCGCTGCTCAATCAAGTTTTCACTATTCGGGAGAGAAAGCGACTCGAATCGATTCCAACCAGCTGGGGAGTTATTCCTAACACAAACCCATACTTTCCCCGTCGGGGTCATGTTGGGTTACCTTTGGTACAACTCCGGTATAGTCGCGGGTCCGATTAGCGCCGCACCCTCAGGGATACAACTAGTCTGCTAGGAAGTTGTCGCAGAACCGACCAATTTATAAGAGCACAAGTACAATGGCAGCCCACAAGCGGTCGTACTGTCATACTTGAGCCCATATAAACCCCGTAGTCCATCGAGTACCACGACAGGTCTCGATAAATGATCCACATACAACCAAGATCGTACATGATTCAAAATACATGTCACATGTTACATAAAGTTCACAGATACAGTTCATTCATCAGAGTACGAAATAGAGTTATTACAAACAAAGTTCGATAGATAGTAGCGGAAGCAAATTAAGTTCAAAACTACCATTTGTCAACATAGTTCAAATACAGTGCCAACTCATGATCACAATCCACAAAAGCATAATAGAGGGACTATTAAAGTTGCTTGCCCAAGGCTCACTCCTCATCCATAGTGGGATAGAAGCAGTTCTTGCAATAGCCGTGATAAACGGTATCATCTGCAACAATGGGAATAAAACCCGGAATATGAGAAGGTACTCAGCTAGACTTACCCATCATATACTAGAAATAAATTGACTTGAAGGATTATGCAAGGCTTTATAAGTGGAGTTAGCTTGACAACATTTTGCATAAAAAGAAATTAACTCAATTATACAATTATACTTTGGTCAAAAATTAATTATAGCTATTCATCTCTAGATTAGCAACTATCCTATGCCAAACATGTGGTATATCATTTAAGAGCATACAATAGTAACCATAGCTGGTGTAGTAATTCCATGTTTATTCGAACCATCACATTCCATAATACAATTACTACGATGTTGGGGCTAGCCAAGTTTCTCACTACCCGGGAGAGATGGCGATCCGAGTCGATTTCAACCAGCTAGGAATTTATTCCTAACACAAACCCAGGCAGACCAGATCAACGGTCACCTTAGGTCACCTTTGGTACAACTTAGGTACACATTTCACGGTTTCGACCAGCGCCACACAATCAGGGACAACCAGCTGCCAGGATGATCAGGACTACCCTACCCTTGGGCTCATGGCTGGCTCTACGGACATCCTTACTACCATCTAGAGTGCACACTTTTACAGAACAGGGCCCGGCTAGAGTTGAGCTACTCGGCTTCGTGGTCAGAATAAGTTATCCGGCCAGCTAAGTGATAGGCATGCGTTCAATCTTGTCAGAAGTGCCAACAACAGTACGATCCTTAATCGGCACAGACAGAATCACATGAGTCAACCTACACATAGACTCCACCTAGCCTCCATTTACATTACCACATGTACTTTTCCATGATAGCAAATATAGCCAACCGTGCTTCGGTATCGACCTATATCTCGTAGGTGACAGGAAATCACCCGGCTTCTACTGGTCTAAGCATGGCTAAGCATATATTTGATCCTAGACCTACATAGGGTTAAAGGTGTATATATCTAGACAAGGTAGTCCCATGCATCAAGTGTTTTCAATCAACTCTTATAACCTAATGCATCAACATAAAGGACTCAAGTAGTATTTTGTAAAACATTGGGAGACTTAGAATGCTTTGGGGCTTGCCTTTGAGAAAAGAGGTGGGGCGGTGATCTAGGTACTCAGGGAGCTCCTCTAGAGTCTACTCCTCTTCTCCTAGAGCTATGGCTTTAGGAGCCTCCTGCTGATCCCCTTCCTCTTCTTCATTGAATTCCAGCAATGTTATCTCCTCAGTCAATCCTATATGTATGATCATGGAATAAGATATCACGAATACATGTATGATGACATGTATAATATGATAAAACATGATGAATGCATCCTCGTAAGTATTTTCAATAGCATGGTATCAAAGTAATAACAAGTGCATCCTATTCTACTGAGTAGGTGCATATCTCTTCTCTATCAATTAAGCAAATACTTCTGCAATTCATTTACCAAACTACAAAACAGTAACTACTTGTTTTAACCATAACTATAGTTATATACATCAAAATCATATGGTTGTGGACATTCTGGAAATCTTATGAAATTGTCTACTACTTTCCTTTAATACCCTTGATGTGATTCAATAGTTATCTTGGTCAAACAATTTAGTTAATCAAATCTAGCTAGAAAGTAAACATTTTTGGACAGCAGACTTCTAACAACCAAAACTCTTAAAACCTAAGGCCTATGACCATGACAATTTAACACAAGGTAGATTAGTAAGTTATCTACAACTTTGTTATTAATGAGTTTTACAGAAAAGGTCATTATCAACATGAAATCATCCATTCAACCGAAACTATACATGAAACCACTTATTTGAATTATAAAGTAATAATTAATTAGTTGCATACAACCAATTGCTTCTGAGCCTTACTATTGACATCAACAGTTCATATGCATCACAAGCATCACAGAAAACATCATGGTCAAGCACAATCTATTTATTTAAATGCCTTTATTAATTTAATTAGATAATTAGGGGAAATAACAAACATATACCAACTATGCACCATAAATTCTCATAAAACTACAGTAGCTTACAAGTGCTCACACTAGACCACTGTGAAAAATTCATACCATTTTCACATGTATAATCTCCTCTACAAAAATGACAGGCAATCAAGGTCTATTTTAATGAAAATAGATAACCCTATAGAAAAGTGTCAAACAACAGATTATGTATTTTCCTAGCTTTATATTAGCGCCATACTACTGTACAAAATTTTTCATAGCAATATGTTACATATTTTTATCCCTATAATTTTCCTCAAAAAATGCCATTTATTAATAGATAAATAGAAAGATCATATTTCAATCTAGTTTACTGCAAGTTTAATATTTTTCATAGCTAGAGCATGTCAACACAAGACCAGCAAAATTGGAATCACAATTTTATCACATTCCTAGCTCAAGTTACACATTTTACAAAATTGTAAGCATTCAAAAAGCACTTATATAGTCATATTTTATTCACTAATAAAAATACTAAAATCTGCACATCTCATATTTTTATAAAATGCTACACTTCACAAGGAACATAACAAAATTTGGTTCACCAAAATTGGATATCTACAACTCAACTTATGATTTTTCAAATTTAGTACAAAAATCTGTGAAAGAATTAACCGAAACCCTAACTAGTAGTCGCTGACAGAGGGGACCCACGGGTCAGCGGGGTCCACCCGTCAGTGTCCCGAAGCAGAGCACGATGGACGGCCAGCCTTATCTCGCTGACAGCAAGCAATCTGGCAAAACCGACCACACCAAAGTGCTCGGCTCACCAAGCCACGTCGATTGGTACCCATGGTGACTGCGTGGACGCAGCGGAGCTACCTCGTCGCCGGCCATGGCGGCACGGTGGCGCTGCGCGGAGGTGCGCCAACAACTACAGGCCACGGTAGTGCTCGACGAGAAGCACATGCGCTCCGCGGTGTCCGAATGAGTCTATCGAGGCTACTATGACTAGGTGACATGTGCTGACGAGTCCTGCCTACGTGCGCGGTGGCATGGCGGTGAGAGCACGACGACGCTGCGCATCGTGTTCTGCACCCATGAGGCAACCAAACGCAGTAACATCATGCTACTAGCTATTCTACATCCTGACCAAGCTCTAACATGACAAAGGCGAAGAAACACGGGATGGAGTTGAGCAGCTATGAGCTCGCCATGGAGGCCCCATGGAAGTCGAGCTCTCCGGCGAGGACGAAAACGGCAATTTCACCCTCACCATAGCTCGTCTGGCGCAGCAACCTCATCGAGGAGGTAGAAGATAATGCAGCAAGGCTAGCTATGAGATGGAGGTGGCAATGGCATGGTGGAGCGAGCGCTAGGTGATGGTGGAGTGGTGCGGGTGCTCGGCAGCTCTCGGTTCTCCGCGGCGCGCATGAGAGAAGACAGTGGAGAGGGAGAGAGTGAGCGCTTGAGTGTGAACTGAGGCGCGCGGGGTCTCAGATATTGAGGGCTCGATGCCGACCAACGGCAGCCACATGGTGGCCTATCTCTGCCTATGGTCGGCCACCTTAGTGCGCGACGCGGCGTTTAGCAGAGTTCAATCAGGTGATTGACAGAGCAAAATGCAAGCGCTAAATCTCTCGATCCACGGTGAATTTGTGCATGGTGTGAAAACCAAAATTGTAGAGCTACATTCTAGCTACAAATTTGCTTAAGAAACCATCTCCTAATTCGCAAAGGTTTTGTAGTTAAATCATCACAAAGCTGGGTACGTCAACACTGTCAGTTCAAAGACTTAGCAAAATTTCCTATGCTACATACAGTGAAATGTGGATTCTTGTGAGACAAATTCAAGCATGTTAGGAGCTGAACTAGCCTATGACCCAAAAATAAAAGTTATTTCTCTAATCAAATACTACAACTTTGCTTTAGTTAACACATCCATGCAAAGGCTCTATGACATAGTTCAATCTAGGTCAAACATACAACTTTCAAAGGATGGCTTACACTAGAACTATGACTTAGAGACCAAACTAGCCCTAGTCATGAATACCAAAGTTGTTCATAGTGACATTATAAACATGTTTAAAGTTTTCCTAAGGTCACACAAGCATTTCAAACATTGGTTACACATAATACTTCCCAGGTCAACAAGCATATCATCACTTAGGAGCTTAATTAGATAAAGTGATCTACATGAACAATGTTCCATTAGTCATCCTAAGTGTAGATAAGGTGTTTTAGTGACCAATATCAACCACTTACACTAATTCACACATGATCATAAGCATACACATATAGAAACATAAAATAACAAGGCATGTTTCACGTGTTTCAGTTGTATGTTTCATATGTAAAAGCTTATATATGAATGCTTGATGATTATGCTCATGCAATGCAAGTCAAATTATGCAAGCCTAACACCTAGGGTGTTACAGCCCCTCCCCCTTATAGAAATCTCGTCCCAAGATTTGCAAGACCTACCATTCTTTGAAAAAGGCGGGATAAACCTCACATAAGTAATCCTCTCGTTCACACGTGGCATCTTGTTCACTGTGGTTATTCCACACCACCTTGTAGAACTTAATGACCTTACTCTATGTTACTCTTTCCATCTCTTCGAGCACTCGGATTGGTTTCTCTTCATAGGTCAAATCCGTTTGGAGCTTAATGTTGGTGGGTGCAATGGCTTCCTCAGGTATACGAAGACATCTCTTCAACTGAGAAACATGAAAGACATCCAATATGGCACTCATCTGCGGAGGAAGTTGTAACTTGTAAGTGACATTCCCTTTCCATCCAGTAATCTTGTATGGCCCTACATATCTAGGCGCAAACTTTCTTTTCACTCCAAATCTCTGTACTCCCTTCATGGGTGACACTTTCAAGTATATATAATCTCCCACTTCAAAAGTCAGTGGTCTTCTTCTTTTATCAGCATAACTCTTTTGTCTTGACTGAGCTTCTTTCATATGTTGTTGGATAATATAAACCTGCTCTTCAGCTTTAGTGACAAAGTCAATGCCAAAGTATCTTCTTTCGCCGGGCTCAACCCAATTCCAAGGAGTTCTGCATTTCTGACCATACAAGGTTTCAAAAGGAGTCATCTTGATGCTTGCTTGATAACTGTTGTTGTAGGAGAACTCAGCTAAAGGTAGCCATTTCTCCCACGAACCCTTAGAAGATATAACACAAGCTCTCAGCAAATCTTCTAAGATCTGGTTCACTCGCTCAGTCTGTCCGGAAGTTTGTGGATGGTATGCTGAACTTTTAATTAGTTTAGTCCCCAAGGCCTAGTGCAAGTGTTCCTAGAAATGAGCTATAAACTATGGTCCTCAATCTATGATTATAGTCCTGGGTATTCCATGTAGTCTCACAATCTAAGAAACATACAACTCAGCGTACTTCCCCATGTGATACCTTATGTTCACTACTATAAAATGGGCTGACTTGGTGAGACGATCTACAATGACCCATATGGAATCGTGACCTTGTTGTATTAGCAGAAGGCCTATAATAAAGTCCATACTTATTTCTTCCCATTTCCACCCTGGAATAGGCAATGGCTGAAGTAATCCAGCAGATTTCAAATGAATAGCCTTTACTCTACTGCAGTTATCACACCTAGCGACATACAACCTGTTCGGTTGGCTGGTTCGTTTATGTGAGAGAGAAGTACTACTGGCTGGTTCATGTGGCAGAACCTCCTAAGAACTGGGCCCATGTGCACCTATCGTGTCCAGGCTTCCTTCCGTAGCTCCATGGTCATGGTGATGGCCCTTTGCATTTCCGCCAGCTTCTCTTGATCTTTGGCATGAGCTCGATGAAGAGTGTTGAGCTCCTTGGTAAGGTTCTCGATGTTGGTGGGATTGCTTGAAGATCCTTCATCTCCTAGGGTCTTGAAACTTCCTTCACCAAGCTCACGGTTTCGCAGTGCCAACTGGTGGCGAGGGACTCCATGAGGTCCAGTGGACTTGCGTGCGGTTATCTTGGTCTTTGCCATAGCCTGTAGAAGTTAGGGTAGGACTATAAGGATAGCTTGAGGATAATGGGGGTTAGCAAGAATGGGATTGACATTACTTACCCAACCACTTTTAAGGGGATTTATTATGCCAGGTGTTCAAGCATGATGCATGAATCGATCTTACGAATCCGAGTACAAAAGCTTCATACAATCGAAAGTACTAGATTTTTAATACATAGGACAAACCTAATCATATTATCCCCCACAAACTTTCAAATAAGATAGGATTGAGACTAGATCAGAGGTAAGAAGAAAGAAATTTGAACATTAAAATATCAAGTTTAATTTCTTTGATCCAAATCAGTTTGAAGGTTTTCAAAAGTAACCTACAATGATCTTAGATAGGACCTTCTCTGATACCAGCTGTGGCAGAACCTCCTAAGAAATGGGGCCCACGTGCACCTATCGATATCTCAACAGACCTCTGATAGCGTACACGAGTTCCCAACAACTTAACAGGTCTGTCGGGTGTCCTCGGGAAACCCAAATCGTCCACGAATCTTTTTCAAACAGGATCCCAATCACAGACATTGCAGATTACAACAGTTTTTGATATACATACCAGAGATTGTAAAGCGGAAGACTTATGTTGTAATATTACAAACCAGTGGTTTCAAACTTACAAAACCATAAGTGTCATACAACCATAGTAGCAGGATAATATTACATTAACATTATTTATTTCACACAAACTAGTGCCTTGTCCAAAGGCCATTCATCATTCCTCATCGTCATCAACTTCAAACACTGACATGCAGCAGGGACCAAAACAAGCCTGCGCATGCGACTCACCTGCAATAAGGGTTAACAAACCCTTAGTACAAAAGTACTCAACAAGACTGACCCGACGAAAAAGGGGCGAATGTCTTAGGGATGTAGGTTGTGTCAAGGTAAGCATGTAGCATGATTCAAAAGTTCTTTTGCCAAAAGCTTACTATTCTTGATCCTATTTTTGAGTTTTACCCCTAAGTACTTTAGTTCATTATCTCAAACTAAGTGTTCATATCCCATATTCCAATCCTTCTCATCTCATTCCTTTTCTCATGTTTTAGTAATTCACCAGTCCTGCATTGCTTCTGTAATGAATCGAGTCTCCATATCTGCGAAGCACCGGCAATTCGAATTGATTCAAGTCCTAGCTGGGGATTCCTTATCACACGACATATGTAAAACTTAATCTTGCATATATCAACCTCGCTACCGGATCCTCCCATACTAAGCCATCTCCATGCCACCCGAGAGCACAGCACACCTCAAATCCGACCACATTCCAGCCATGAGGGTACATGCTACTCCCACCATCTCTCCACTCGTAGTGCGTGGGCATTCGTTTTAGTATCGGAGTAGCCAAAGTAGGCTTACCGGAGTATGTGACCAGTACTACAAAGTGTCTCATTCAGAAGATCCACAATGAGTGGCCTTTAAGCGACATAGTCGGCAACATTACCCAACATTCAAGATAAGTCACCCGACTAGTCTCTAGTTCATTCTATCTTCTTTCTTTCTTTGGCCAGTATGCCATCTTTGATTGTATCGAAACTTTTACTTTGAAAGCCTACCATAAAGCATACTAAGCAATTCTATGCCTTTGTAAATGAAATCATCTTCAAGGATGGTAAACAATTAACAAGGTAGGCAATGCATCAAGTAGGTAACATTTGAATAAATCAACTTAATGCAATAGGTAACATAGGTGATAAACTTTTCAAAGTAAACAAGGTAATGGTTTAATGCATAAACCGAGGTTTGCCTTCGTTGACGATCTCGGGTTCTGGATCAGTACCTCAAATATCAAATCCCGAGACAACCGGGGACTGTTCCACAACTTGCTCAACTAGAATCGGTTCACTCTCGGATTCTAGACGACATAATAACATATGCTTCAAAATGATGATAATGTAAACATGATGCTTTCATGGTGCATGAAATATAATAACACCTTGAGTACAACTTTCCTTCATGGTACAGTTGCAAGCCAACAAAACCAACTTGCAATTCTACCATCAAGGACCACACAAAAATGTTTACTAAGAAACCCTACATTCTTCTAAAGAATTACCCAAAATTTCACTCCAAAGTTCTACCCTTAATGAATGAAATCATTCATTAACTATACTAACCAAACTTTAATGACCTTGGGCTTATGATCTAAGTGACTTGACCAAATTGATCTTGAAACCCTACTAGTCACAAAACATGACCAAAATAAGATCAAACTTCAAACCTAACACTTAGGGTTTGCTTTTATCCATTTTTGAATTAATTTGGAATTAAGCTCAAAATGAACTTGTTCCAAATGACCTCAAAATTTTATGAAAGCTTCCTCATGACAAATTAGTGTACCAAAATAAATTTCAAAATTTTTGGATTTACACAGTGGCCTACAAAAATTATAGAAATTACATTTATCAATTAACTGAGCAATTTTCATCACATTCAAAAAGTATTGTAAATCAATATTTTATATTTTTCCTAA
The DNA here is from genome assembly GCA_904845875.1 of Miscanthus lutarioriparius. Classification (NCBI taxonomy): domain Eukaryota; kingdom Viridiplantae; phylum Streptophyta; class Magnoliopsida; order Poales; family Poaceae; genus Miscanthus; species Miscanthus lutarioriparius. Next base: position 30,642,291 of record CAJGYO010000015.1, read on the forward strand.
ATAATATTCATCACATAGAGGTCACACAAAAATTTTCATAATTTTTGGAGCTCTAAATAAATCTACAAAAAAATAACAAAAACAGACACTATTCATCCATTTCTGAAAATAGAAAAATTCCATTTGAACTACACAGTCGCTGACATACGGGACCCACTTGTCATCCCTAACCTAAGGCTTTCACCGTGACGACAACAGCACTGACCGACGCTAACTCGCCTATGGTGAGCCCAACGACGACGGCCAAAGTACCAAAACGTTCACAAAGACTAGGCGCACCGATCTGTGGCACTACGGAGGTTAATGACGACACGAAACAAGGCTGACACCGGCCTTGGCGGATGTGGCAGCACGACAACACTATGCCGGCGGAACAAGGCCAGTAACGGTGAAACAAAGAGTCCAGGAAACATCAGTAGCTCACCCCGAACGTGTTGAAGCAACGAGCGAGACCGGAGAAGCTACGGTGACGCGGTTCGACGGTGACAATGATCATGACGGAGCAGACTTCGTCGACGATGGTGTTCCGGCGACTGTAGTGGGCAAAACGACCAAGCAAGAATGGATTAAGCATCACAACATCTAGACGAAGCTATAGAGACAACAAGCAAGGGCAACGGCTCACCGGATTATGCTGGCCGCAGTGAAACGGAACTTCGGGGGAGGTCGCCGGCTGTGAGGAAGAAGGGTCGCTAGCGGTGGTTCTCGGTGGACTCAGACAATCACAGTTGGTGGGCTGGGTTCGCAAGGAGGAGACAGAGTTGGAACACTACTTTGCCGAGACTGGCTTGCGCTGAGGAGTCGAGGGGAGCTCGACGGAGCTGAGGCGGCGGCGTCGGGAAACAGAGGAGAGAAAAGAAAGCCGACGACGACGTCGGAGCTTTATAGCGCGGCCAAGAGAGCGAGGGAATGACACGCAGCGACCATCTCGTGCTAGCGCGAAGCCGAGGGCGGCCACGGGCACGTCTGGAAGATCGGAGAAAGGACGCCGGCGGTGGGGCAGTGGTCGTGCTACTGTTCCGAAGAATTATAGAATTGCCACTGAGTTTATTTTGCAAATTACTCACAATTTTTCTAAAGAAGTTGAAAATCTCCAAAAATGAAAGTTGCTCAACTTTTCAAACTCTACAACTTTGCTTTCATGAACATTTTAAAATTCTGCCTCCATTTTAAAATTTAAATTTGGGGTGCATTCGAGCATTTGAATCATTTCAAAATTACTCCAAATTTTATATGTAAACTTTAAAAACTTTGAATACCAAAGTTGATCCTTATAAAATAAGCTTCAACTTTGCTTTTTGTCACACCCCCAAATTCCAAATGGATTTTGAAATAGACAGAAGGGGCAAAAAGGACTTTTATAATTGGAATTTGAATTCAATTTGATTTGTTTACCTTTTTAATTAATTATGTTTTTTGACCAATAGGCCCATTAGGGTTATTTGAGTCAAATGACACATGGTCTCACATGATCACATGAAATTTGACCCTTGTGGTCATGATCTTTATTTAGAGTTTTGGATCACATTACATCACATAAAATAACATCTATGAAATAAAGCTTATTTAGTGAATGCATTCAAAATTTCCTACTTTATGAATGCTTTGCAATGCATATGATGACATGTCAAGTTTTAATGCTAGGTCAAAACACCAGAGGTGTTACAACCCTTCCCCCTTAAAGAAATCTCGTCCCGAGATTTAAAACTTAGGATTAAGTAATGGAAAAGGAAATGTGTCAAGCTAACACATCATAACTTTATTCAAAAGGCTAGTGAGGGGGTTTTTCCATTCTTTTAACAAAAGAAACAAGTTACAATATAGATAAGGTATTGCAACTAGATAGAAGCAAAGAAGTCAGGAAAGTTTTCTTCTAAGTAATCCTCGGACCCCCAAGTAGCTTCTTCTTCAGTGTGTTGGTTCCATTGTACTTTGTAGAACTTGATTGTACGTCTTCGAGTGACTCGATCTTTCTGATCTAAGACTCTAATGGGGTACCCGGCATAAGTCAAATCAGGTTCTAGTTCTACATCACCAAAGTCGATCACTTGGTTAGGTACTTGCAGACACTTATTCAACTGGGATACATGGAAGATATCATGCACAGCTGACATGTGATCTGGTAGCTTGACGCGATAGGCGACCGGTCCACATCGTTGTTGGATTTGAAAAGGACCGACATAACGGGGTGCCAACTTTCCTCGAATCCCAAAACGATGAACTCCTTTCATCGGCGATACCTTGAGGTAGACATGATCTCCCACTATGAATTCTAGCGGTCGTCTCCTCTTATCAGCATAGCTTTTCTATCGGGATTGAGCTACCTTCATATTAGCTTGTATGAGTTTAACTTTCTGTTTGGCTTCCTTGACCACATTCGGTCTAAAGAACCAACGTTCTCCAGCTTCTGACCAATTTAAAGGTGTCTGGCATCTATGGCCATACAATGCTTCAAATGGTGCCATTTTAATGCTCTCTTGATAGCTATTATTATATGAGAATTCAGCTAAGGGAAGGCATTCATCCCATATAGCACCATAGGAAAGAACGCATGCTCTCAACATATCTTCAAGAATTTGATTTACCCTTTCAGTCTGTCCATCTGTTTGCGGATGATAAGTAGAACTGTGGATAAGTTTGGTTCCCAAAGACTCATGTAAACTTTTCCAAAACTTGGATATGAACAATGACCCTCTGTCAGAGACGATAGTCTTGGGTGCCCCATGCAGACTGAAAATTCTATCAAGATAAAGCTTTGCATACTTTTCCGCTCGATATTTATCTCTGATTGGCAAGAAATGAGCTATCTTGGTTAGGCGATCAACAATAACCCATATTGAATTGTAGCCTGCAGATATCTTCCCACTTCCAAGATGGAACTGGCAATGAATGTAATGGACCTGCAGTCTTTAGGTGAACTGCTTTGACTCTCTGACAAGTATCACATTTGGCCACATATTGAGCTATTTCTATTTTCATTTTGGTCCACCAATATCTTGTTCTCAGATCATGATACATTTTGTTGCTACCTGGATGAATGGATTATCTTGTAGAATGAGCTTCATCAAGAATCTGCTTTCGCAGCTCCAGACTTTTGGGTACTACCAATCTATCTTTGAACCATACGACATCGGATTCATCAATATTGAAACATGTTGGTTTTCTAGATCTGACTTTATCTTTGATATGGGCTATACCCTTACTTTTCCGTTGAGCAGCAATGATCTAATCTTTGATAGTGGACTCAACTGCAATATTGGATAGGGAACCTTGTTCTATGATTTGTAAATTCAGATGCTCCATCTCTTGACACAATGTTCGTTGCATAGGTTTCACAGTTAGACAATGGCAATGACTCTTGCGACTCAGGGCATCTGCAACCACATTAGCCTTGCCCGGATGATAATGCACTTCTAAGTCATAATCTTTGATAAGTTCTAACCATCTTCTTTGCCTCATATTCAGCTCTGATTGAGTGAAGATATATTTCAAACTTTTATGATCTGTATAGATATGATAGATATTGCCCAATAAATAATGTCGCCAAACCTTGAGTGCATGAACAATAGCGGCTAATTCAAGATCATGGGTGGGATAATGTTCTTCATGCTTCTTGAGTTGTCTGGAAGCATATGCTATGACTCTGCCTTCTTGCATAAGAACACAGCCAATACCAATTCTAGATGCATCACAATAGATATCAAACGGCCTCTCGATATCAAGTTGTGCTAATACTGGTGCAGTTGTCAACAACTTCTTTAATGTTTGAAAGGCCTTCTCACATTCTGTTGACCATACAGACTTAGTTTGATTTTTCAGCAGTCTAGTAATTGGCTTCGCAATTCTGGAGAAGTCAGGGATGAACCGACGATAATAACCTGCCAACCCCAGAAAACTACGAACTTGATGAATAGTGGTAGGTGCTCTCCAGTCAAGGACTTCTTCTACCTTGCTCGGATCAACAACTATACCTTCAGCAGATAACACATGACCAAGAAATTGTACTTCCTCTAACCAGAATGCACATTTGCTGAATTTGGCATATAATTGGTGGTCTCTTAATCATTGTAGAACAATGTGGAGATGTTCCGCATGTTCTTCTCTGCTCTTAGAATAGATAAGAATGTCATCAATGAATACCACTACAAACTTATCCAACTCGGGCATGAAAATTGAGTTCATTAGGTACATGAAATGAGCCGGGGCATTGGTCAGCCCAAAAGACATAACTAAATACTCATATAGACCATATCGGGTAGTAAACGCTGTCTTCGGCACATCTTCTCGTCTGATCTTACTCTAGTGATAGCCTGATCTCAAGTCTATCTTCGAGAACACCTTAGCTCCCGCAAGTTGATCAAATAGCAAATCAATTTAGGGTAAGGGGTATTATTTCTTTATGGTGACTTCATTTAACGGCCGATAGTCAACACATAACCTTAAGGTTTGGTCCTTCTTCTTCACGAAGATAGCAGGGCATCCCCAAGGTGATGAACTGGGTTGAATGAAACCCTTGTCTAAAAACTCTTGTAGTTGGAGTTTTAATTCTGCTAATTCTTTGGGTGGCATCCTATATGCTCTTCTGGACACAGGTGTCGTTCTTCGTTTTAGGTCAATTCTAAACTCCACAACTCGTTCTGGTGGCAGTCCATGCAGATCATCAGGAAAGACATCTGTAAATTCACATACCACAGGAATGTTCTCGGCTTCTTCAACAGTAGTTGCACAGACTGTTCCAACTGTACTCTTAGGAAAGGGAAGTTGGATGAGAAGTTGGGTTTTGCTGCCAAGTACATTTACCCTTATGGTTCTACGCATGACATCTATGATAGCCCCATGTTGAGTTAACCAGTTCATACCAAGGATCACATCTATATCTTGATCCTTTAATATTAGCATGCTGGTAGGGAACTCATGTCCTCCCAAATCAATAGGTACATGCTGAACTATCTCCCTTGTATAGATTCGTCCCCCGGGCGACTGTATATGATATGGTTCTTTTGTTTCCCCAACAGGTATCCCATGTTTCACAACAAATGTACGATTGATGAATGTATGGGATGCACCAGAATCAAATAAGGTAATTGCAGGGTACTTAGCAACGGAAAACATACCAATCATTATTGGTTCTCCTTCTAGAATAGATTCCACCTGAGTATAGAAGACCCTTCCAGTTTTCTTCTCAGCCTGACCCTTCTGACTGTTCTGAGCATTGCCCTTGTACTGATTCTGAGCTTGAGTAACAGGGGCTTTAAGTGCATTAGGATTACTCTTCCTGGGATACGAACATTCTTGGGAAAAGTATCCGGTTTTACCACAATTATAACATGGATAATTATGATTCTGGGGAGTAGCAGCGTGGTTTGCATTATTTGTATTATTTTGCTGCTGCGGTGCTTGATAAGGATAAGACATATTAGTTGCAGGGCGAATAAAGATTTGCTGCCTGCTTTGGCTTTGTTGTGGGCGGAATGGTGCACGGCCATGATTCTGAGGATGGTAGACCATCTTTTGACACTTTCCACTCGATGATCCGGAAGCAAATGCTCTCTTTTTCTTTGCCTCCTTGTGTCGGCGGTAATTCTCCTCGGAAGCGATAGCAGTGTTGACTGTCTCATGATATGTTGCGTTGCCACAAGTTGCCATCATGGTCTAAAGTTTAGTGTTCAGGCCTCTCATGAAATGATTCTTCTTCTTCCTGTCAGTATTCACATACTCTATAGCATACTGTGACAGGTGATTGAAACGCCCAACATAGTGCATCACTGGGTGCTCCCCTTGCTTAAGAGCCAGGAACTCTTCTAACTTCATGGTCATCACACCATCTGGAATATAGTGTGCCCTGAAGACATCCTTAAACTCCATCCAGGTGATTTGGTGACCAGCGGGCTCTACAGCTACCAAATTTGCCCACTAGGCACCAGCAGCTCATCGGAGTTGCTGTGCCACAAACCTTGGTTTCTGAATCTCGGTACAGTGAATTAGCTCAAACTTTTGCTCCATTGTCCAGAGCCAATCGTCAGCTTCTAAAGGCTCTTCTGCCTTAGAGAACACAGGCAGACGGGTGTCAGTAAAATCAATATAGGTTGACTCGTCATTTCCATTATTACGGCGGCCATGATTAGGGTGTGGTGCCTATTGATTCTGAGTCATTTCCCTTAACAACCTAGCATTCTCTACCGTTGCATAGATGAGTGCAGTTATGGCATCTGCCATAGTCAGAGGCATTGGTGGAGGATTTGGGATATCATCATTGTCTTGCGAGGTACTTGCACTAGTTCGGGTGTTAGGACGAGGCATCTGTTAGAGAGACACATTTATTTACATTATTATTTTATTGAAAGCAGTTAAAAGGTTTCATGCTACAAAGGGTTACTTATTTATATTACATGTCTTGTATCCCACAAGACAACCCTGGTTTACTAGAAAAGTAGTAAAGGAACTATTTCTACTCCAAGCTCTTAGTCATCGGCGTCCGTGTCCATATCGGACGAAACCTCATCTTCATCTAAGAAGTACACTAACTCCTCAGGGTCCTCCTCCTCTTCTTCATTCTCGACTTCTCCTGGATCTACAATCATTTCTTCATCTATAACTTCACCATCCCCATGAGGAGGATGAAGTTGAGCATACATCATGTGGACATTCTCATGAAGAATGGCATTGTCCATCTCCAGGTCTTCTACGTAGAACTCCAACTCATGGATGCGTTCATTGGCCGCATCCTCTTGTGTCTAGGCTTCATTCTGTAGCTCCATGGTCATGGTGATGGCCCTTTGCATTTCCTCCAGTTTCTCTTGATCTTTGGCATGAGCTCGACGAAGAGTGTTGAGCTCCTTGGTAAGGTTCTCGATGTTGGCGGGATTGCTTGAAGATCCTTCATCTCCTAGGGTCTTGGAACTTCCTTCATCAAGCTCATGGTTTCGCGGTGCCAACTGGTGGCGAGGGACTCCATGAGGTCCAGTGGACTTGCGTGCGGTTATCTTGGTCTTTGCCATAGCCTGTAGAAGTTAGGGTAGGACTATAAGGATAGCTTGAGGATAATGGGGGTTAGCAAGAATGGGTTTGACATTACTTACCCAACCACTTTTAAGGGGATTTATTATGCCAGGTGTTCAAGCATGATGCATGAATCGATCTTACGAATCCGAGTACAAAAGCTTCATACAATCGAAAGTACTAGATTTTTAATACATAGGACAAACCTAATCATATTATCCCCCACAAACTTTCAAATAAGATAGGATTGAGACTAGATCAGAGGTAAGAAGAAAGAAATTTGAACTTTAAAATATCAAGTTTAATTTCTTTGATCCAAATCAGTTTGAAGGTTTTCAAAAGTAACCTACAATGATCTTAGATAGGACCTTCTCTGATACCATCTGTGGCAGAACCTCCTAAGAAATTGGGCCCACGTGCACCTATCGATGTCTCAACAGACCTCTGAGAGCGTATACGAGTTCCCAACAACTTAACAGGTCTGTCGGGTGTCCTCGGGAAACCCAAATCATCCACGAATCTTTTTCAAACAGGATCCCAATCACAGACATTGCAGATTACAACAGTTTTTGATATACATTCCAGAGATTGTAAAGCGGAAGACTTATGTTTTAATATTACAAACCAGTGGTTTCAAACTTACAAAACCATAAGTGTCATACAACCATAGTAGCAGGATAATATTACATTAACATTATTTATTTCACACAAACTAGTGCCTTGTCCAAAGGCCATTCATCATTCCTCATCGTCATCGACTTCAAACACTGACATGCAGCAGGGACCAAAACAAGCCTGCGCATGCGACTCACCTGCAACAAGGGTTAACAAACCCTAAGTACAAAAGTACTCAACAAGACCGACCCGACGAAAAAGGGGCGAAGGTCTTAGGGATGCAGGTTGGGTCAAGGTAAGGATGTAGCATGATTCAAAAGTTCTTTTGCCAAAAGCTTACTATTCTTGATCCTATTTTTGAGTTTTACCCCTAAGTACTTTAGTTCATTATCTCAAACTAAGTGTTCATATCCCATATTCCAATCCTTCTCATCTCATTCCTTTTCTCATGTTTTAGTAATTCACCAGTCCAGCATTGCTTCTGTAATGAATCGAGTCTCCATATCTGCGGAGCACCGGCAATTTGAATTGATTCAAGTCCTAGCTGGGGATTCCTTATCACACGACATATGTAAAACTTAATCTTGCATATATCAACCTCGCTACCGGATCATCCCATACTAAGCCGTCTCCACGCCACCCGAGAGCACAGCACACCTCAAATCCAGCCACATTCCAGCCATGAGGGTACATGCTACTCCCACCATCTCTCCACTCCCAGTGCGTGGGCATTCATCTTAGTATTGGAGTAGCCGAAGTAGGCTTACCGGAGTATGTGACCAGTACTACAAAGTGTCTCGTTCAGAAGATCCACAATGAGTGGCCTTTAAGCGACATAGTTGGCAACATTACCCAACATTCAAGATAAGTCACCCGACTAGTCTCTAGTTCATTCTATCTTCTTTCTTTCTTTGGCCAGTATGCCATCTTTGATTGTATCGAAACTTTTACTTTGAAAGCCTACCATAAAGCATACTAAGCAATTCTATGCCTTTGTAAATGAAATCATCTTCAAGGATGGTAAACAATTAACAAGGTAGGCATTGCTTCAAGTAGGTAACATTTGAATAAATCAACTTAATGCAATAGGTAACATAGGTGATAAACTTTTCAAAGTAAACAAGGTAATGGTTTATTGCATAAACCGGGGCTTGCCTTCGTTGACGATCTCGGGTTCCGGATTAGTACCTCAAATATCAAATCCCGAGACAACCGGGGACTCTTCCACAACTTGCTCAACTAGAATCGGTTCACTCTCGGATTCTACATGACATAATAACATATGCTTCAAAATGATGATAATGTAAACATGATGCTTTCATGGTGCATGAAATATAATAACACCTTGAGTACAACTTTCCTTCACGGTACAGTTGCAAGCCAACAAAACCAACTTGCAATTCTACCATCAAGGACCACACAAAAATGTTTACTAAGAAACCCTACATTCTTCTAAAGAATTACCCAAAATTTCACTCCAAAGTTCTACCCTTAATGAATGAAATCATTCATTAACTATACTAACCAAACTTTAATGACCTAGGTCTTATGATCTAAGTGACTTGACCAAATTGATCTTGAAACCCTACTGGTCACAAAACATGACCAAAACAAGATCAAACTTCTAACCTAACACTTAGGGTTTGCTTTTATCCATTTTTGAATTAATTTGGAATTAAGCTCAAAATGAACTTGTTCCAAATGACCTCAAAATTTTATGAAAGCTTCCTCATGACAAATTAGTGTACCAAAATAAATTTCAAATTTTTTGGAGTTATACAGTGGCCTACAAAAATTATGGAAATTACATTTATCAATTAACTAAGCAATTTTCATCACATTGAAAAAGTACTATAAATCAATATTTCATATTTTTCCTAAATAATATTCATCACGGAGAGGTCACACAAAAATTTTCATAATTTTTGGAGCTCTAAATAAATCTACACAAAAATAAAAAAAACAGACACTATTCATTCATTTCTGAAAATAGAAAATTTCCATTTGAACTACACAGTCGCTGACATACGGGATCCACTTGTCATCCCTAACCTTAGGCTTTGACCGCGACGACGACGGCACTGACCGACGCTAACTCGCCGACGGTGAGCCCAACGATGACGGCCAAAGTACCAAAACGTTCACAAAGACTAGGCGCACCGATCTGTGGCACTACGGAGGTTAATGACGACACGAAACAAGGCTGACACCGGCCATGGTGGATGTGGCAGCATGGCAATGCTACACCAGCGGAGCAAGGATGGTAATGGTGAAACAAAGAGTCTAGGAAACATCAGTAGCTCACCCTGAACGTGTTGAAGCAACGAGCGAGACCGGAGAAGCTACGGTGACGCGGTTCGACGGTGACAGTGATCACGGCGGAGCAGACTTCGTCGACGACGGTGTTCCAGTGACAACAATGGGCAAAACCTCCAAGCAAGAACGGATTAAGCATCACAGCATCTAGACGAAGCTATAGAGACAACAACCAAGGGCAACGGCTTACCAGATTACGCTGGCCGCAGTGAAACGGATCTTCAGGTGAGGTCGCCGGCCGCGAGGAAGAAGGGTCGCTAGCGGCGGTTCTCGGTGGACTCAGACAATCATAGTTGGTGGGATGGGTTTGCAAGGAGGAGATGGAGCTGGAACACTGCTTTGCCAAGACTGGCTTGCGCTGAGGAGTCGAGGGGAGCTCGACGGAGCTGAGGCGGCAGTGTCGGGAAACAGAGGAGAGAAAAGAAAGCCGACGACGGCGTCGAAGCTTTATAGCGCGGCCAAGAGGGCGAGGGAATGACATGCAGCGACCATCTCGTGCCAGCGTGAAGCCAAGGGCAGCCACAAGCACGTCTAGAAGACCGGAGAAAGGACGACGGCGGTGGGGCGGTGGTCGTGCTACTATTCCGAAAAATTACAGAATTGCCACTGAGGTTATTTTGCAAATTACTCACAATTTTTCTAAAGAAGTTGAAAATCTCCAAAAATGAAAGTTGCTCAACTTTTCAAACTCTACAACTTTGCTTTAATGAACATTTTCAAATTCTGCCTCCATTTTGAAATATGAATTTGGGGTGCATTTGAGCATTTGAATCATTTCAAAATTACTCCAAATTTTATATGTAAACTTTAAAAACTTTGAATACCAAAGTTGATCCTTATAAAATAAGCTTCAACTTTGCTTTTTGTCACAACCCCAAATTCCAAATGGATTTTGAAATAGACAGAAGGGGCAAAAAGGACTTTTATAATTGGAATTTGAATTCAATTTGATTTGTTTACCTTTTTACTTAATTATGGTTTTTGACCAATTACATGGCCCATTAGGGTTATTTGAGTCAAATGACACATGGTCTCACATGATCACATGAAATTTGACCCTTGTGGTCATGATCTTTATTTGGAGTTTTGGATCACATTACATCACATAAAATAACATCTATGAAATAAAGCTTATTTAGTGAATGCATTCAAAATTTCCTACTTTATGAATGCTTTGCAATGCATATGATGACATGTCAAGTTTTAATGCTAGGTCAAAACACCAAAGGTGTAACAGTTCAGGTGAACAGTACTCAAGTGAGGGGGTTGGCCAGCCCAGCCAACCCCAGCGATCAGGCTGATAGGTGGCGATCTCTTTCTTCATCTTGGTCCACCAAAAATAGGTTTTCAAATCTTGATACATTTTCCTACTACCCGGATGGATAGATAACTTGGACGAATGTGCTTCATCAAAAAATTGATTTCTAAGCTCACGGTCTTTCGGTACCACAAGCCGGTCCTCAAACCATATCACACCTCTTTCATCTAACCTGAAATGCTTGGTTTCTTGTTCTTGCATCTTTCTCTTTATGTGAAATATGCCTACATCTGTCTTCTACAGTTCTATGATTTTGCTCTCAAGTGAACAACTGATGGTGATATTGTGCAGCACAACAGGATGTAACAATTTAAATCCATCTTCCAACAATGCTTCCATAGTGTTGCAATGAGATTTCTGACTAGGTGCATCTGCTACCACATTGGCTTTCCCTAGATGGTAGTGCACTTCTAAATTCTAGTCCTTAATCAGCTCTAGCCATCTTTGTTGTCTCATGTTCAGCTCAGGTTGAGTGAAGATATATTTAAGACTTTTGTGGTCAGTGTATATGTGACATACATTGCCCAACAAATAATGTCTCCATATCTTTAGTGCATGAACAACTGCTGCAAGCTCTAAATCATGCGTAGAGTAATTGACTTCATGTTTCCTCAACTACCGAGAAGCATAGGCAATCGCTCTTCCTTCTTGCATGAGCACACACCCCAAAACCTATATCCAATGCATCACAAAACACATCGAAAGGACTTTTCAATGTCGGGTTGTGCTAAAACAGGAGCTGTAGTTAACAGGGTCCATAGGGTGTGAAAAACTACTTCACACTCTGGTGTCCAATTGAACTTCTCATCTTTCTAAAGTAGCCTAGTCATGGGCTTAGCTATCTTGGAAAAATTCGGAATGAAACAACGATAGTAACCTGCTAACCCTAGAAAACTCCAAACTTCATGAACCAAAGTCGGAGCCTTCCAATCCATGACCTCTTGTACTTTAGATGGGTCTACAGATATTCCATCTCTTGATAAGATGTGACCTAAGAAAGGTACTTTACTCAACCAAAATTCACACTTGCTAAACTTTGCCTATAACTTATGTTGCTTTAATCTGAACAGAACAATTCTCGGATGCTCTACATGATCAGTCTCATTCTCTGAATAAATCAAGATATCATCGATAAACACAACCAAGAACTTGTCAAGCTCGGGCATGAATATCGAATTCATCAAGTACATGAAGTAGGCAGGAGCATTCGTTAGTCCAAAAGACATGACCAAATACTCATACAAGCCGTACCTAGTGGAGAAAGTTATTTTAGGTATATCCTCTGGCCTAATCTTTATCTGATGATAGCTGGACCTCAAGTCAATCTTGGAGAATACATTTGCTTTTGTCAACTGATCGAACAAAATATCGATACGAGGCAAAGGATACTTGTTTTTGATGGTCACAACATTTAGTGGTCTATAATCCACACACATTCTCAAGGACTTGTCCTTCTTCTTCACAAACAAAGCTAGACATCCCCATGAAGACGAACTAGGTTGAATGAGACCTTTGTCCAGTAGTTCTTATAACTAAATTTTAAGTTCAGCTAGCTCATTTGGTGGCATCCTATAGGGCCTTCTTGAGATAGGTGACATACCTGGCACTAACTCAATCCTAAATTCCACATCCCTATCAGGTGGTAAACCTGGTAACTCATCTGGGAATACATCAGGAAGCTCACAAACCACTAGGATATCACAAAGGGTAGTGGCCTGGATAGCACAAGACAAGTTTTGGAGTTCAAAATTCCAAGAAAGTGGTACTAGGAAAGCATTAACCCCCTTTGGTTCTCTCAACATAATTGTACGAGTGCTAGTGTCAATGAGAACCCCATGATCGCTCATCCACTTCATGCCTAAGATCACATCTATAGATAATTCAGACAATACTATCAGATCCAACATATACTCCCTCTCTTGTATAGAGATGAGCACATCTCTAACCATCTTATTTGTAGAGATAGTAGCCCCAACTGAACTTATACTATAACCACCCTTGCTTACCTTAGTTACTTTCTGATCATGTCTAGATGCAAATGATTGGCTCATAAATGAATGAGAAGCTCCCGAATCAAATAAAACAATGGCGGGATGTTTTTTAACAAGGAACATACCAGCAGTGACAACCTCTCCTATGGGCACCTCTTCAATAGCAGTGTAGTGCACGTATCCAGGATGTGCTTTAGGATTCGCCTACCTCTGATTTCCTTGGTTCTGATTGTTGTTCTTCTTAGGATGGGGGCACTCTTTCGACCAATGGCCCAACTGATTATAGTTGAAGCAGGGTCGATTGCTCTTGGGTCCTATGGAGCTTCCTTGCCCTCCATTCCCCTTGGGTAAGGCAATGGTGAATGCCTTACGAAACATCTTTTGATGTCGGTTGGTCTGAGCTTTTGGTGGATGAGGCCTGAACATGGGTGCTGGTGGTCAAAACTGTGGCCTAGCTGCCACTAGAGCTCTGGACTGGGAAGACCATGAGGCACCTGCCTCAGCTGCCCTCTTCGGCCCTTTGCTACCACATGCAGATTGTTGTGGTTCTCCTGAGTCAATGCATCACTAATGAACTCATTGTAGGTGGAGCACCTCAAGTTGGCCATAATCTTCATCAATTTAGTGCCAAGGCCTCTCTTGAAGCTTTCTATCTTCTTTTCTTTAGTGTCAACAAAACCTAGGGCATAACAAGACAGATTGTTGAAAGCATGCATATACTCAGTAAGGGTCTTAGTCCCTTGTGTGAGCCGCATGAACTCCACTGCCTTCATGCGCTTTAGCCCTGGGGGAATATGATGTCCCCTAAAGGCTAACTTGAATTGCTCCCATGTGACCTATGCATTGATAGGTAGAGCTGATGGTATGCATATTCTGTCTTCTGATGTTTTGTGACCCTCAGTAGACGGAACTTTTGCTCAATAGTGTTGAGGCATTCATCCGCCTGGAGTGGTTCTTCGGCCACCTTGAAAATAGGAGGCTTGGTGTCCAGGAAATCCTTGAAAGTGGTGTACTAATTTGTCTTAGGCCCCTGTTGCTGTTGGTGGGCACGAGTCGTGTTCTGCGTAATGAGGCGCAGGGTTTCCTCCATAGTCCTCTGACTTCCCAGGAATTGTGCTAAGAACTCATTTATAGACGGTGGTGGCAGTGGTGGTAAGTCACCGTCATTGCCCTCTTGGCTGCTGCCTGCTCCGGCACAAGTGCGAGTCATCTACAAAGTTGCAACAATAAGTGATTATTGGATGATGTCAAGAGATTGCAGATGAATTGTATAATCATGCCAAACTGAAATTACTAGAGAGAATCTTAAATTCATACAATAAAACAGAGGCATAATAATTCATTCTCGCAACTTGACATCACCAATTTGACCACTTATCGGGCTCGTAGCGCATTAACATACAAGTCATAATCACTAGTAAGACAAAACTAGAATTTCATTAACATTCAACCCAACGTGAAATAACATGCAAAGTACCAATATTACATGAAAGTCAACTCCCAAATAACAAACTTCCACTACAAGTTCATTACATAAATAGCGGGGATACATCTAGCATTTTAACTAGTCCCTAGGCGAATCTAATCTTCATTATGATCGCTGTCGAGGTCAGAGATAGGATCATCCTCATTTTCTGGCTACAATTCTTCCTTGTCCTAGCCGTCATCTTCTACTAACATTTCTGGATCTTAGTCTTCCTCATCAAGGATCGGGTGTAGTTGGTTGTTCAGATATTACACCTTATGGTGAAGATCCATCACTACATGCTAGGCCAGTGCAAGCTGCTAGCGTAAGTCCCTCTCAACATGGTCCTACATGGCTCTCACGACATGGGTCCTATCTCGTTCTACTTCTACTAAAGCGGCACAGTTGTTTGCTAGGTTTCGCTAGCGCGTAGTTGTGAATTCCTCGGCACGGGCGGCCACCAGCTACTCTCGCAGTCCTACTAGCATTGTTTGATCATCTGCTCTTGCTTCTTGGGTGGCAGCTCTCTGCGATCGACTTGCTCCATTTGGGTGTGGAGATTTCCCAAAGCTACATATGCTTGATCAGTTTCCCATCGAGCCTCGCTGGCTGCCTTTTTGTGCTTACGCACATGCTTCTTGAGCACATGCTTCTTGAGCTTACGTTGTGCGGCTTCGGCCCTCATGAGCTTATCCATGCTAGTGGTATAGGACTCCCGCCAAAACTCCCTAGTGTCCTGACGAGTGTAGAACATCTTCATTACTACAAACATGGCGCTCATAGCGGAATTAGAACTGTCTGCCCACTCATCCCAATCTTGGATCAACGCATTGTGATTGTGTAGTGCCCATACTGTTGTGGATGGATCCACCCAAGGAAAAACACCAGTGGCACTGCCAGTAAGCTCATCCCCGTGTTGTTGACAGATCTGACTCAGTACCTCGATGACTAATACATGGGCAGCCTCCCAAGGAGTTCTCCTTTCAGATTTTGCCTTCCATTCCTGCTAGAAGGGTGCTTGAGCATGAGCTGGTATGGTTAGCTGCACTTCATGTAACAGAACCGACCAATTTATAAGAGCACAAGTATGAAAGCAATCACCGGAGTGATCAAACCGTCATACTTGAACCCATATAAACCCGGTAGTCAACTGAAACCACGAAGGATTTCAAACCAACTTGCATACAACCAAGATCACAGTAATTCAACATAACAAGCCACATGTTACATCCATTTCACAAGTAGTTTGCAAGTACCTCATACATCAGAGTACACATAGTTATTACAAAACGAGTTCACAAATAGCGGAAGCAAATTAGTTTGAGACCATCACACACACTTAGTTCAAATACAAGCCAGCACCATAGTCATACCCCGCAAAAGCAGTAAGATAAGATAACATAGATGATCATGCCCATGATCTAGTCTTCATCCCCAGCAGGGTGGAGACAATACTTGCAGTAGCCGTTATAGAGCACGTCATCTGCAACAAGAGGGAATAAACCCTGAGTACGAGAATGTACTCAGCTAGACTTACCCGTCATAAACCAAAAATAAATGACACCAAGGAGTATGCTAGGCTTTATCAGTGGATCTTGCTGGACAACCTTTTTGCATAAAAGCTTGAGTAACCATTAGCATTATTCACCTATACTAGCAGTGACTTTTAGCCATTTCCTACCATCTATATTAGCACCTGTACTAATCAATCATTTGATTTAGTTGCAAACAATAATAACCATATTAGGTATTTCATGGCTCATCATTATCCTCCTCCTCATGATCATCATCATTTAACCATATCTTTACATTTAGTGAATCTACATTGCCGCTGCTCAGTCAAGTTCTCACTATCCGGGAGAGACGGCGATTCGAATCGATTCCTATCCAGCTGGAGGGGTATTCCTAACACAAACCCAGGCATACCACTTGAAGGCAGCCTTAGGTCACCTTTGGTACATCTCATGAATCGCGGCTCCGAGCAGCGCCGCACCCTCAGGGAGTCCACTCTGCCAGGTGGTCAATCTCACCTTGGACTTACGCCAATAGCTCCCCGCACATCCTTACTACCGCCAGGGTGTGCAGTTTCACTTCTCGGTCTTCCGGCCTGAGTTGAGCTACTCGGCTTCACGGTCGGAACGAGTTATCCGGCCAACTAAGTGATAGGCATGCGTTCAATATGACATGAGGACGTACAGCAAATCGGTCCTTAAACGACATAGACGGCGATAGATTCACACCCAAGACCTCCATGCCTTGTTGCTGCACTACCAACATCCCGTCCGGTCTCTTTTCATTATTAACACATGGTTCTTTTTCATGATGGCAAAAATATAGCCAACCGTGACCAGAGCTCATCCTACATCTCACAGGTGACAGGAAATCACCCGACTTCTACCGGTCTAAGCATAGCTAAGCATCATTCGATCCTACTACTTAATTAGGATTCATAGGATTTTATCTAGACAAGGTAAGGATATAATGCAACAATTGGTTCCAACCAAATTCCTATACTTAATGCATCATCAACAATAAAAGATACTCAAGATATTTGTAAAAACATGGGAGACTTAGAATGCTCCAGGGCTTGCCTTTCAGAAAAGAGGAAGGTTGGTGATCGGGGCACTCAAGAACTTCTTCGCAGGCTCCTTCTTCGGGTGTCTGCACCTCCTGCTCCTGAGCTTGCTGCTGCTCCTCCGGAAGTACTGGCTCGAATTCCAGAAGCGTTACCCCCTCCGGAACACCTATTGCATGCATATGCATAGTATAAGAATCATGCATGCACAAGAGACGGAAGATGATGATGAAATGTACAGCCATGTATGAATGGACGCATGAAAGACACAATGATACAAGATTAACATCGACTTTTACCGAGTAGGTGCATATCTTTATTAGAAAACAAGAACGGCACACTCACCAAGTTCTAATAACCTAAGATAAAGTTGTTCATCTTCAGTAAGAGGTCTAGCACCTGCAACTAACAATTTATCTTAATTAGCCTAGCATCTAAATCATCACGTCAACTCATATAAAGCAAACAAGTCAGTCACTGCACTCAACAGTTTTTAGGCTGCAAACAGTAGCTACAAGTTTGATCCATAACTGGAGTTCTACAGATCCAAATACCATGATTTAAGACTTTCTGGAAAGCTTATAAAATTGTCTACAACTTTGTTATTGACCACTTATCCAGCAAACTAATTTATCATGGAGAACTTTATAAAGTTCCCAGAATTATCCAGAAGCACACAACGCAAGAAATAATTATTAACTTACGTTGTAAACATACAAACGGACAAGACCAACTTTACTAACTCATCATACATGTTGAAAGAACACCAGAAAACATAGTGTCCATTCCTAAATAAATTATTCTCATGCATTTAATAATTTATCTAGATACTTAGGTGAAATAATAAACACATATCCAAAATGTACATAAAATTCCACAAAAATTATAGTAGCTTATACATGTCTCCAAGAGGCTACTACATAAATTTCACATCAATTGAACAAGTATCTCATCCTACACAAAAATGACAAGGCATAAAGGCTTAAAATGGCATAAATAGGAAACCTTAGTGAAAAGTGTCAAGCAACAGATTTCATATTTTTCCTAGCATACTTAAGGTACTAGGATGCTACCCACCAAATTTCAGGGTCATAGGATTCCTAGATAATTTACAAAAATTCACACAAGTATTAACCAATGATAAAAGAAAAATCTATAACTCAAAAACCATACATGCAATAACTCTAAAATTTTTACCAAAGATTCTACTTATCAAGAATAGCCCATCCACAAAATTTCATAATTTTTGGAGCACAGGAACTCCAGATATAATTTAAACAAGTTTGCATGTATTTAAAAACACATTTCAAGTTCCTATTTAATTCACCCAAAATTTCCACTACAAGTGCTCATGTCATATTTTTATTAAATACTAGACTTCACTGTGATTCTAACAAAATTTGAATCACACCATTTGGATCTACATATTTCGAGTTACAAAATTCACAAATTGCATTCAAAAACTGAATAAATGAGCTATCCTACAACTAAGCTGTCACTGACGCATGGGACCCACGTGTAAGCCGACCCCACTTGTCAGCGACTCAGAACAGGGGATGGCGCACGCGATGGCGCGGGAATGGCGTAGCTCGCCGACGGCAACTTCACCGGCGATGAGGAGGGAACCTCCGTGATCGCCTTGATCTCCTGCGTCGATTTACCTACTCATCCTAAGCTCTAGTGGGTTCTAAGCAGGGCGGCCATGGCGCACGGTGGCTCGGTGGAGCTTCGGTGATCGAGCTAGCTATGGCGAGCCTCCATTGTCCCTCCCAAGCTCGGTATGAGTTACACGGTTACACGATGAAGCTATCCGAGAAGAAAAATGGGAATGGGGAAGCCTCAAGTGCTACGGCCACGGTGAGCTCGATCTCCGGCGAGGTCGAGTCATGGTGGCTGCGGATTCGATGAATGAGCCATCAACTCTATTCGATAGGCTCTACTAGAGGGTGGACGCAGTAGAGGAGATGGTGGGGAAGTAGTGAACGAGATGGAGCGAGGCGAGACGTGGTGGCGAGTGCGCGAGAGCTCGACGGCGAGCGAGCGGGAGCTCGCGTGGTGGCGAGCGCGCGGGAGCTCACGCGGCTAGCTGTAGTGAGCAATGACGCGACGGCGAGCGAGCTGGATGACGGCGTGCTCTCGGCGGCAAAGCGGAGTGGCACTGCTTTTCTCGGTGGCTCCAGCACACACGAGAGAAGCAAATAGAGAGAGCAAGGGCGAGTGGGAAGGCAGGCGGGCGTGGCCTTCAAGCGTTCGCCAGCGGCCAGCGGCGTCAGGCCGGCCACGGCGCGTGGCCAGCACAACCAAATGGCTGGCGACGGGTGGCACCACGCGGCCGACGAGTTCTGAACCTGCCGACATTGTAGCTCGCCATTCAGTCGAGACCTCAACGCCTGACAGCGCGATTTGGAGCCGATGGATCTTCGAACCCTTTGGTCATTAGCGCAAACCTCCTAAACGAAAGTTGAAGTACTATGTACTAGTTAAAAAACTCCTTTAGATATCAAAGTCTAATTCACAATGGATAGAGAGTAAAATCAAGCCAAAGTCGAGCCTGCAAAACTGGAAATCAGCCCTTGGACTTAGAAAATTTCTAAGTGTAGAATCAGCCCCAATTCTGACTTGTGCGCCATGTTTGAGACTGTTCCACACATTTTCATGACTTGACCTCTAAACAAAGTTTGTTCCACATAAAATTTGCTACAACTTTGCTTTAGGTTGCTCTGACATGCAAACACTCTAAGTTGTACTTTTTAAACAGTCAAACAAAAGAGTCCTAGGGTCAATACAAGTCAAACCATTACTTGAAATCATAATTAGACAACATGGTTAACATGAACATTGTTCCTAATGACATTCTAAGTGTAGCTAAGGTATTTTAGTTACCCACATTCATCACTTGCACTCAATCACACATGATCATAAAGCATACATACAATGAAGCTTAAAAGAACAATAGCATGTTTCACATGTTTCATAGCAATGTTTCATATAGAAATGCTTATGCATGAACGAATGATGCTTATGAATGAGATGATGATACACATGCTCATGCGATGCAAGTGTTTTAGTGCAACCATAACACTGGGGTGTTACAACCCTCCCCCTTATAAAAATCTTGCTCTGAGATTTGAAAAGCGTACCATTTTAAATAAAAGGTAGGGTATACATCCTTCAAATAATCTTTCTGTTCCCACGTTGCATCGCTCTCACTACCTTGGCTACTCCACATAACCTTGTAGAACTTAACCACACGGTTCTGGGTTAGTCTTTCTCTTGTGTCGATAACCCGCACTGGCCTTTCTTCATAGGATAGATCTGATTTCAACTTGATATTTCTAAGTGCAACTCTTTCTTCGGTACCACGAAGACATTTCTTCAATTGAGAGACATGAAAAACATTGAAGATAGCTCTCATCTCGTAAGGTAACTCTATCTTATAAGCTACATTCCCACTCTTCTCTATGATCGGATATGGGCCTACATACCTAGGTGCAAGCTTCCTCTTAACTCTGAATCGCTGCACTCCTTTCATCGGTGACACTTTCAGATAAACGTGATCACCTACTTCAAACTCAATAGGCTTCCTTCTCTTATCCGCATAGCTTTTTTGCCTAGCTTGAGCTGCTTTCATATGTTTCTGGATAGTACAGACTTGTTGTTCTGCCTCTTCGACGAAATCAATGCCGTAGTATCTCCTTTCTCCAGATTCAACCCAGTTCAAAGGAGTTCTACACTTGCGACCATACAATGCTTCAAACGGGGCCATCTTGATACTTTCTTAGTAACTATTATTATAGGAAAATTCAGCCAAGGGTAACCACTTATCCCACGAACCTTTGGATGATATGACACAAGCTCTCAACATGTCTTCCAATATTTGATTCACTCGCTCCGTCTGTCCGGAGGTTTGTGGATGATAAGCGGAACTTCTAACTAAGTTGGTCCCTATCATCTTGTGCAAATGTTCCCAAAAACGAGCGGTGAACTGAGGTCCTCTATCAGATACAATGGTTCGAGGAACACCATGGAGATGTACTATCTGATTAAAATATAACTCAGCATAGTCACTTGGTCGATAGTCAACTCTAACTGGTAAGAAATGAGCAGACTTTGTTAAACGATCCACTATTACCCATATGGAATTAAAATTCTTTTGGGTAGGGGGAAGTCCAACAATAAAATCCATACTAATCTCTTCCCATTTACATCCTGGTATAAATAATGGTTGGAGAGGTACAACAGGCTTCATGTGAATTGCTTTGACTCTACAACAATTGTCACACCTTGCCACATAGGCTGCGATTTCTTTCTTCATCTTGGTCCACCAAAATCGAGATTTCAAATCTTGATACATTTTGCTACTTCCCAGGTGGATAGATAATTTGGAGGAGTGAGCTTCTTCTAAGATTTGGTTTCTAAGCTCTTTGTCCTTCGGTACTACAAGTTTGGCCTTAAACCATAGAACACCCTTCTCATCAATGCGAAAGTGTTTTGTCTCCTGTTCTTTCATCTTTCTTTTGATGTGGAACACACCCACATCGGTTTTCTGAAGCTCGATGATTTTACTTTCTAGAGAGCAACTAAGGGTAATACTGTGCAACACAGCAGGATGTAACAGATGCGCCAAATGATAATCTGCTTCCAAGAGAGAATTACAGTGAGATTTCCTACTCAAAGCATCAGCAACAACATTTGCTTTACCTGGATGATAATGAACTTTTAAGTTATAATCTTTAATCAACTCTAGCCATCTTCTCTGTCTCATGTTCAATTCCGGTTGAGTGAAGATATACTTGAGACTTTTATGATCGGTATAGATATGACACACGTTACCGAGCAGGTAATGTCTCCAAATCTTCAAAGCATGAACAACCGCAGCTAACTCAAGATCATGAGTTGGATAATTAGCTTTGTGCTTCCTTAGCTGACGTGAGGCATAGGCGATAACTCGACCTTCCTGCATAAGGACACATCCTAAACCGGTACCTGATGCATCACAAAATACATCAAAAGGTTTTTCGATATCCGGTTGTGCCAACACAGGAGCTGATGTCAACAAGGTCCTCAAAGTGCAAAAAGCAGTCTCACACTCTGGATTCCAAACAAACTTTACATCTTTTTGAAGTAACCTGGTCATGGGCTTGGCTACCTTAGAGAAGTCTGGGATGAATCGACGATAATATCCAGCCAAACCAAGGAAACTTCTAACCTCATGCACTGAAGTTGGTGCCTTCCAATCCATAACTTCTTGCACCTTAGACGGATCAACCGAAATCCCTTCATCGGACAGACATGACCCAAGAAAGGTACTTTCTTAAGCCAAAACTCACATTTCTTGAACTTGGCATAAAGCTTATGTTCCCGTAGCTCTGGATAAAACAACTCTCGGATGCTCGGCATGTTCTTGACATTTTCTGAGAAAAGATCAAGATGTCATCGATGAAGACAACTACAAATTTGTCCAGTTCCTCCATGAATACTGAATTCATCGGATATCTGAAGTATGCGAGGAGCATTGGTCAAACCGAAAGACATAACCAGACACTCATACAACCCATATCTCGGTGGAGAAAGCGGTCTTAGGCACATCCTCGGTCTAATCTTTATCGATGATAACCAGATCTCAAATCAATTTTGGAGAATACCTTTGCCTTAGACAATTGATCAAACAAAATATCAATACAGGCGGTGGATACTTGTTCTTGATTACGACGGCATTGAGTGGACGATAATCACACACATGCGCAATGACTTGTCCTTCTTCTTCACAAATATAGCAGGACAACTCAGGGGAGAAGCACTAGGTCGGATAAGACCTTTCTCTAACAAATCTTGTAATCGCACTTTAAGCTCGCTAACTCATTAGGCGGCATCCTATAAGGCCTTCTAGAAATAGGTGCAAAGTCTGCGGCACTAACTCGATCTTGAATTCTATATCTCGATCCGCGGTAAACGGGTAGATCATCGAAATACATCCGGAAATTCACACACCTTGGGATGTCCTCAATTCTCGGGTGCGGATAGCATTAGCAGTGTTGTGGAGTTCTAGCTCTCTGGGAAGTGGCACAAGGAAAGCTTCCTTACTGATAGGATCCCTCAACATAACGACCCTAGTGGAAGTATCAATGAGCACTCCATGACCGCTCATCCACTTCATTCCCAAGATTACATCTATCCCTAATCCCGGCAGAACTACCACATCGGCCATAAACACTCGTCCCTCTATTTCGATACTCACCCCAAGCACTATTTGATTGGTGAAATATTACTTCCAATTGCACTAATGCAATAACTACCCGTGGATCTTTGTAATTACCTTCGATTGTATTTTGATGCAAAAGCTGGACTCATAAATGAATGCGAAGCACCAGAATCAAATAGTACAACTACCGGGTGGTGATTCACAAGAAACTTACCCGCAGTAACCACCTCTCCTGAGGGTATCTCTGTCACATTGGTGTAGTTAACATGCCCTTGATGAGCACCATAATTCCCTTGCTTCTGATTGTTCTTCTGAGGATAAGGACAATTCTTGGACCAATGACCTGTCCTGCCACAATTCCAGCATGGCCTGTTTGCTGGTGGAACAAAAGAATTCTCTGGTCTAGTGGTGCCCTTTGGAAGGGGTATAGTAAATGCTTTCTTGAAACCAGTCTTTGCCTGATTCTTCTGCTATGGCGGCCGGTACCTAATGGCTGTAGTCGGTGGGCGAAACCGAGTCTTTGCTACTGGAGCTTTAGCCTAAGAGACACTTTCTTCAAAGGCCCTCTTGCGATTTTTGGAAGCAGCATAAACATTATTGTTATTCTCTTGGGTAAGAGCATCACTTACGAACTCATTGAAAGTGGCACTCTTATTGTTCCCCATGGACTTCATCAGTTTGGGACTAAGCCCTCTCTTAAAGCTAGCAATTCTCTTTGCTTCGGAATCAACAAACTCTGGAGCATACCTTGCCAAATGGTTGAATGCATGAAGATATTCAGTGAGTGTTTTGGTGCCTGCACACCACTTCATAAACTCATTGTGCTTTATGGCCATCAATCGGGAGGAATATAATGACTCTTGAAAGCCTCCTGGAATTGGTTCCACGTGACCTGAGCATTCTCCGGTAAGGTGGACCTATAATGACGCCACCAAATACCCATCTGGTCCTTGTGGCGGCGCGAAGCATACTCCGCCTTCATCTATTCCATCACCCTGAGCAAACGGAACTTGTGCTCAAGCGTGTTTAGCCACTCTTCTGCTTGGAGCGGCTCTTTAGCTTCCTTGAAGACTGGTGGCTTGGTATCTTGGAATTCCTTGAAATCACTAAACTGGTTGGGCTCTAGTCCCTATCGTTGATTACGGCCCGGTGCTTGATGCTGGGCCAGGGTACGCATAGCATCCCCCAACGCACGCTGACCTTCCACGAGCATGGCCAACAGATCAGACGGTGTGGACGATGGTGGCGGTGGAAGATCATCATCACCACTACCCCCAGCACGGCCCTGAACACAGATTGCGTGACATCTGCAGAAGTGCATTTGTGAGTAATGATGGACGATGTCAGATACATTGCAGATGAATTGTAGAATTATGCCAAACTGAGCTTATTGGAGAGATTAATTTCATACAATAAACAAAGGCACAATAATTCATCCTCATAACATCGCCATAACTTTACTCCGCATATTCATGTGATGAATACGCTCACATGCCAAATTTTTGGTCAACTTCACAGCTGGACTTCTATTTAAAGCTCACATCCAAATGGGACCAACATGCAAGTTTTAGGGATTACATCCAAGTATAACGAGGTGGCTCTGCATATCCCACTAAATGTAGCACCCTCCACAACAGGGTTGGGGTACCAAACATGTGTAGGAATGTGCTGCTCCTGGGTGGTAGTGCTGATGCAGCCATTTGTAGTAGCATTGCAATTTGGGTGTGAGAGGATTATCTTACAGGATGAGAATATAGAATGGAATAATTAAGATAAGGGAGGGAGTGATGCAAAAAAATGTAATGGCATGAGTGAACATGATGCATGCACGTTCCGTACATTCTCACGAATCTTAAGGAAATTTTAGAATTATAGCGACATAGATGGTGGCATACATACGTTCCCTCATATACGTATCTAGTCGAGCTACACGGTGTGTTGTTAGTGTACCAGCAGACAAATTCATTGCAGCCCATCCCACAAGAGATAAATAAGCATATAATGAAAGCAGTAAACTAAGATACGCTCCATATATACATCCCATATGTACATACTTTGGTATCCAAAGCTACCCGGTAGATGTACCCACAATTAAGTACCTTCATATATACATGTGCGTAACATGTAAATATTCCAGTAACCACAACTAACTCTCCCCTAGACCGACAGTTGGATAGTCATGCTCTCACAACTCACACTTACCTGGGCGTAGAGGCAATTGATCCATACATTACCACCCAAGCAGATGGCATCCATACAATCCATACAATAGCACGCCGTATGGACGACAAAATAAAATACAAGCAATTACCCCCCAAAGTCATTACTTAATTAAGCCACCTAAAAGTCCTTATTTGAGCATAGAGGATATGACAACTGGCACACTTAAGTAAAATTTCAGTTTGAACACACCTATATATAAGTAGATATAAGTTGTAAAAACTGATTTTCGTAAACAAAAACCTTTGTTTTAAATATACATGTGACATGTTTAATGTTGAATCTAGCTCTGATGCCAGCTGTAATAGAACCGACCAATTTATAAGAGCACAAGTACAAAAGCAATCACCGGAGTGATCAAACCGTCATACTTGAACCCATATAAACCCGGTAGTCAACTGAAACCACGAAGGATTTCAAACCAACTTGCATACAACCAAGATCACAGTAATTCAACATAACAAGCAACATGTTACATCCATTTCACAAGTAGTTTGCAAGTACCTCATACATTAGAGTACACATAGTTATTACAAAACGAGTTCACAAATAGCGGAAGCAAAGTAGTTTGAGACCATCACACACACTTAGTTCAAATACAAGCCAGCACCATAGTCATACCCCGCAAAAGCAGTAAGATAAGATAACATAGATGATCATGCCCATGATCTAGTCTTCATCCCCAGCAGGGTGGAGACAATACTTGCAGTAGCCATTATAGAGCACGTCATCTGCAACAAGAGGGAATAAACCCTGAGTACGAGAATGTACTCAGCTAGACTTACCCGTCATAAACCAAAAATAAATGACACCAAGGAGTATGCTAGGCTTTATCAGTGGATCTTGCTGGACAACCTTTTTGCAAAAAAGCTTGAGTAACCATTAGCATTATTCACCTGTACTAGCAGTGACTTTTAGCCATTTCCTACCATCTATATTAGCACCTGTACTAATCAATCATTTGATTTAGTTGCAAACAATAATAACCATATTAGGTATTTCATGGCTCATCATTATCCTCCTCCTCATGATCATCATCATTTAACCATATCTTTACATTTAGTGAATCTACATTGCCGCTGCTCAGTCAAGTTCTCACTATCCGGGAGAGACGGCGATTCGAATCGATTCCTATCCAGCTGGAGGATTATTCCTAACACAAACCCAGGCATACCACGCGAAGGCAGCCTTAGGTCACCTTTGGTACATCTCAGGAATCGTGGCTCCGAGCAGCGCCGCACCCTCAGGGAGTCCACTCTGCCAGGTGGTCAATCTCACCTCGGACTTACGCCAATAGCTCCCCGCACATCCTTACTACCGCTAGGGTGCGCAGTTTCACTTCTCGGTCTTCCGGCCTGAGTTGAGCTACTCGGCTTCACGGTCGGAACGAGTTATCCGGAAAACTAAGTGATAGGCATGCGTTCAATATGACATGAGGACGTACAGCGAATCGGTCCTTAAATGACACAGACGGGGATAGATTCACACCCAAGACCTCCATGCCTTGTTGCTGCACTACCAACATCCCGTCCGGTCTCTTTTCATTATTAACACATGGTTCTTTTTCATGATGGCAAAAATATAGCCAACCGTGACCAGAGCTCATCCTACATCTCGCAAGTGATAGGAAATCACCCAACTTCTACCGGTCTAAGCATAGCTAAGCATCATTCGATCCTACTACTTAATTAGGATTCATAGGATTTTATCTAGACAAGGTAAGGATATAATGCAACAATTGGTTCCAACCAAATTCCTATACTTAATGCATCATCAACAATAAAAGATACTCAAGATATTTGTAAAAACATGGGAGACTTAGAATGCTCCGGGGCTTGCCTTTTAGAAAAGAGGAAGGTTGGTGATCGGGGCACTCAAGAACTTCTTCGCAGGCTCCTTCTTCGGGTGTCTGCACCTCCTGCTCCTGAGCTTGCTGCTGCTCCTCCGGAAGTACTGGCTCGAATTCCAGAAGCGTTACCCCCTCCGGAACACCTATTGCATGCATATGCATAGTATAAGAATCATGCATGCACAAGAGATGGAAGATGATGATGAAATGTACAGCCATGTATGAATGGACGCATGAAAGACACAATGATACAAGATTAACATCGACTTTTACCGAGTAGGTGCATATCTTTATTAGAAAACAAGAACGGCACACTCACCAAGTTCTAATAACCTAAGATAAAGTTGTTCATCTTCAGTAAGAGGTCTAGCACCTGCAACTAACAATTTATCTTAATTAGCCTAGCATCTAAATCATCACGTCAACTCATATAAAGCAAACAAGTCAGTCACTACACTCAACAGTTTTCAGGCTGCAAACAGTAGCTACAAGTTTGATCCATAACTGAAGTTCTACAGATCCAAATACCATGATTTAAGACTTTCTGGAAAGCTTATAAAATTGTCTACAACTTTGTTATTGACCACTTTCCCAGCAAACTAATTTATCATGGAGAACTTTATAAAGTTCCCAGAATTATCCAGAAGGACACAACGCAAGAAATAATTATTAACTTACATTGTAAACATACAAACGGACAAGACCAACTTTACTAACTCATCATACATGTTGAAAGAACACCAGAAAACATAGTGTCCATTCCTAAATAAATTATTCTCATAAATTTAATAATTTATTTAGATACTTAGGTGAAATAATAAACACATATCCAAAATGTACATAAAATTCCACAAAAATTATAGTAGCTTATACATGTCTCCAAGAGGCTACTACATAAATTTCACATCAATTGAACAAGTATCTCATCCTACACAAAAATGACAAGGCATAAAGGCTTAAAATGACATAAATAGGAAACCTTAGTGAAAAGTGTCAAGCAACATATTTCATATTTTTCCTAGCATACTTAAGGTACTAGGATGCTACCCACAAAATTTCAGGGTCATAGGATTCCTAGATAATTTACAAAAATTCACACAAGTATTAACCAATGATAAAAGAAAAATCTATAACTCAAAAACCATACATGCAATAACTCTAAAATTTTTACCAAAGATTCTACTTATCAAGAATAGCCCATCCACAAAATTTCATAATTTTTGGAGCACAGGAACTCCAGATATAATTTAAACAAGTTTGCATGTATTTAAAAACACATTTCAAGTTCCTATTTAATTCACCCAAAATTTCCACTACAAGTGCTCATGTCATATTTTTATTAAATACTAGACTTCACTGTGATTCTAACAAAATTTGAATCACACCATTTGGATCTACATATTTCGAGTTACAAAATTCACAAATTGCATTCAAAAACTGAATAAATGAGCTATCCTACAACTAAGCTGTCACTGACGCGTGGGACCCACGTGTAAGCTGACCCACTTGTCAGCGACTCAGAACAGGGGATGGCGCACGCGACGGCGACTTCACCGGTGATGAGGAGGGAACCTCCGTGATCGCCTTGATCTCCTGCGTCGATTTACCTACTCATCCTAAGCTCTAGTGGGTTCTAAGCAGGGCGGCCATGGCGCACGGCGGCTCGGTGGAGCTTCGGTGATCGAGCTAGCTACGGCGAGCCTCCATTGTCCCTCCCAAGCTCGGTATAAGTTACACGGTTACATGATGAAGCTATCCGAGAAGAAAAATGGGAATGGGGAAGCCTCAAGTGCTACGGCCACGGTGAGCTCGATCTCCGGCGAGGTCGAGTCATGGCGGCTGCGGATTCGATGAATGAGCCATCAACTCTATTCGATAGGCTCTACTAGAGGGTGGACGTGGTAGAGGAGATGGTGGGGAAGCAGTGAACGAGATGGAGCGAGGCGAGACGTCGTGGCGAGCGCGTGGGAGCTTTACGGAGCTCACGGCGGCAATGGCGCTCTGCCACAGAGAAGAAGAAATACGGCGTCTACCTTGACTCTTTGGCTCAAAGACAAGGTGGACAAGCTACAGAGGATGACGGCAGAGTTGTGGGCTAGCTGTAGTGAGCAATGACGCGACGGCGAGCGAGCTGGACGACGGCGTGCTCTCGGTGGCAAAGCGGAGCGGCACTGCTTTTCTCGGTGGCTCCAGCACGCACGAGAGAAGCAAATAGAGAGAGCAAGGGCGAGTGGGAAGGCAGGCGGGCGTGGCCTTCAAGCGTTCACCAGCGGCCAGCGGCGTCAGGCCAGCCACGGCGCGTGGCCAGTACGACCAGAAGGCCGGCGACGGGTGGCGCCACGCGGCCGACGAGTTCTGAACCTGCCTACACTGTAGCTCACCATTCAGTCGAGACCTCAATGCCTGACAGCGCGATTTGGAGTCGATGGATCTCTGAATCCTTTGGTCATTAGCGCAAACCACCTAAACGAAAGTTGAAGTACTATGTACCAGTTAAAAAACTCCTTTAGATATCAAAGTCTAATTCACAATGGATAGAGAGTAAAATCAAGCCAAAGTCGAGCCTGCAAAACTGGAAATCGGCCCTTGGACTTAGAAAATTTCTAAGTGTAGAATCAGCCCCAATTCTGACTTGTGCGCCATCTTTGAGACTGTTCCACACATTTTCATGACTTGACCTCTAAACAAAGTTTGTTCCATATAAAATTTGCTACAACTTTGCTTTAGGTTGCTCCGACATGCAAACACTCTAAGTTGTACTTTTTAAACAGCCAAACAAAAGAGTCCTAGGGTCAATACAAGTCAAACCATTACTTGAAATCATAATTAGGCAACATGGTTAACATGAACATTGTTCCTAATGACATTCTAAGTGTAGCTAAGGTATTTTAGTTACCCACATTCATCACTTGCACTCAATCACACATGATCATAAAGCATACATACAATGAAGCTTAAAAGAACAATAGCATGTTTCACATGTTTCATAGCAATGTTTCATATAGAAATGCTTATGCATGAATGAATGATGCTTATGAATGAGATGATGATACACATGCTCATGCGATGCAAGTGTTTTAGTGCAACCATAACACTAGGGTGTTACACTTCATACCATGGCTATCCCTCTAGGTATACTTCATTCTAGTGATAGAGGGGTGGTTCATAATACCCCGCATAGTGCAAGACTCTCCAAAGCAGAGCAGGAGTTCCAAACATCAACAGGAAACTCTCACTTCCAGCCAGTGCTGCCATATGTACCAACAACATATGCAACTCTTGTGAGACAAACTCATAATGGATAAGAGTTACATAATTGAGTAAGAGATCTATAAGGGGAGGAACAATGCAAGTATTAAATAATTATTTATCATGATGCATGGACGTTCCGTACGTCCTTACAAACTTAGGAAAAATTTATCTCTAATGACATACATGGTGGCATACACACGTTCTCTCATATATAGCGTAGCTAGTTGGGCTACACGTTTTGTTGTTAGTGTACCTGCATAAGAGTTTCATTTTAGCCCAATCCCACAATTATATATGCAGAATGTAAATCTGGACTCTATGTTGCAATCTAAATACTTCCATATATGTATACCCATACATATACTTCCGTATCAAAGCTACTCGATGACAATTTATTACCCACAATTAAATACACACCATACACACATGCAAGCATGCATACATAGTCGTACCAAAGCTAGCTCTCCCCAACTGCACGCTCACATCTTGCGGTCATGCCACTCATCAACTTACCTTCTTACCTTAGCGTAGAGGCATTTGATCCATACATTACCACTCAAGTGAATGGCATCCATACAATAGCACGCCGTATGGATGACGAAAGTAAAACCCCCCCATGTTAGTACTTAAATTGCCACCTAAGAGTCCTTAACTAGGCATAAGAAAGTGATCACTGGCACACCTTAGATTTCAACTCTAGGTTTCAAATACCTATTTATATAGCTATTAATTGCTAGAAACTAGTTTTGGAAAACAAAAACCTTTGTTTTAAATACACATGTGGCAATTAATGTTGAACCTTCCTCTGATGTCAGCTGCCGCAGAACCGACCAATTTATAAGAGCACAAGTACAATGGTAGCCCATAAGCGGTCGCACTGTCATACTTGAGCCCATATAAACCAGGTAGTCCATCGAGTACCACGACGGGTCTCGATAAATGATCCACATACAACCAAGATCGTACATGATTCAACATACATGTCACATCTTACATAAAGTTCACAGATACAGTTCATTCATCAAAGTACGAAATAGAGTTATTACAAACCAAGTTCGATAGATAGTAGCAGAAGCAAATTAAGTTCACAACTAGCATTTGTCAACATAGTTCAAATACAGTACCAACTCATGATCAGAATCCACAAAAGCATAATAGAGGGACTATTAAAGATGCCTGCCCAAGGCTCACTCCTCATCCATGGCGGGATAGAAACAGTTCTTGCAATAGCCATGATAGATGGTACCATCTACAACAATGGGAAGAAAACCTTGAGTACGAGAAGGTACTCAGCTAGACTTACCCGTCATAAACCAAAAATAAATTGACTCGAAGGATTATGCAAGGCTTTATAAGTGGAGGTAGCTTGACAACATTTTGCATAAAATAGCGATTAACTCAATTATACAATTATACTTTGGCCATCAAGTTAATTATAGCTATTCATCTCAAGATTAGCAACTATCCTATGCCAAACATGTGGTATATCATTTAAGAGCATACAATAGTAACCATAGCCGGTGTAGTAATTCCATGTTTATTCAAACCATCACATTCCATAATACAATTACTACGATGTTGGGGCTAGCCAAGTTTCTCACTATCCGGGAGAGATGGTGATTCGAATCGATTCAACCAGCTGGGAATTTATTCCTAACACAAACCCAGGCAGACCAGATCAACGGTCACCTTAGGTCACCTTTGGTACAACTCAGGTACACATTTTGCGGGTTCGACCAGCGCCACACAATCAGGGACAACCCTCTGCCAGGACGATCATGACTACCCTGCCCTTGCCCTTGGGCTCATGGCTGGCTCCCTACACATCCTTTCTACCATCCAGAGTGCACACTTTTATAGAATGGGGACTGGCCTAAGTTGAGCTACTCGGCTTCGCGGTCGAAACGAGTTATTCGGCTAGCTAAGTGATAGGCATGCGTTCAATTTTGTCAGAAGTGCCAACAACGGTATGGTCCTTAATCGGCACAGATGGAATCACATGAGTCAACCTACACATAGACTCCGCCTAGCCTCCATTTACATTACCCCATGGTACTTTTCCACGATAGTAAATATAGCCAACCGTGCTTCGATATCCACCTATAGGAAATCACCCAACTTCTACCGGCCTAAGCATGGCTAATCATATATTCGATCCTAGACCTACACAGGGTTAAAGGTGTATATATCTGGACAAGGTAGTTCCATGCATCAAGTGTTTTCAATCAACTCTTATAACCTAATGCACCAATATAAAGGACTCAAGTAGTATTTTGTAAAACACTGGGAGACTTAGAATGCTCCGGGGCTTGACTTTGAGAAAAGAGGTGGGGCGGTGATCTGGGCACTCAGGGAGCTCTTCTGGAGTCTACTCCTCTTCTCCTGGAGCTGTAGATTGAGGAGTCTCCTGCTGATCCCCTTCCTCTTCTTTGTTGAATTCCAACAATGTTATCTCCTCGGTCGATCCTATATGCATGATCATGGAATAAGATATCGCGAATGCATGTATGATGACACGTATAATATGATAAAACATGATGAATGCATCCTTGTAAGTATTTTCAATAGCATGGTATTAAATTAATAACAAGTGCATCCTATTCTACTGAGTAGGTGCATATCTCTTCTCTATTACTTAAGCAAATACTTCTGCAATTCATTTACCGAACTACAAAACAGCAGCTAATTGTTTTAACCATAACTGGAGTTATATACATCGAAATCATATGGTTATGGACATTCTAGAAAGCTTATAAAATTGCCTACAACTTTCCTCTAATACCCTTGATGTGATTCAACAGTTATCTAGGTCAAACAATTCAGTTAATCAAATCTATCCAGAAAGTAAACATTTTTGGACAGCAGACTTCTAACAACCAAAACTCTTAAACCCTAAGGCCTATGACCATGAAAATTTAACACAAGGTAGATTAGTAAGTTATCTACAACTTTGTTATTAACGAGTTTTACAGAAAAGGTCATTATCAACATGAAATCATCCATTCAACCGAAACTATACATGAAACCACTTATTTGAATTATAAAGTAATAATTAATTAGTT
The DNA here is from genome assembly GCA_904845875.1 of Miscanthus lutarioriparius. Lineage (NCBI taxonomy): Eukaryota > Viridiplantae > Streptophyta > Magnoliopsida > Poales > Poaceae > Miscanthus > Miscanthus lutarioriparius. The sequence goes on from CAJGYO010000015.1 coordinate 30,676,155, forward strand.
GCATACAACCAATTGCTTCTGATCCTTACTATTGACATCAACAGTTCATATGCATCACAAGCATCACAGAAAACATCATGGTCAAGCACAATCTATTTATTTAAATGCCTTTATTAATTTAATTAGATAATTAGGGGAAATAACAAACACATACCAACTATGCACCATAAATTCTCATAAAAGTATAGTAGCTTCCAAGTGCTCACACTAGACTACTGTGAAAATTTCATACCATTTGTACATGTATAACCTCCTCTACAAAAATGACAAGCTAGCAAGGTCTATTTTAATGAAAATAGATAACCCTATAGAAAAGTGTCAAACAACAGATTATGTATTTTTCCTAGCTTCATATTAGTGCTAGACTACTGTACAAAAATGTGCATAGCAATATGTTACATATTTTTATCCCTATAATTTTCCCCAAAAATGCCATTTATTAATAGATAAATATAAAGATCATATTTCAATCAAGTTTACTGCAAGTTTAATATTTTTCATAGCTAGAGCATGTCAACACAAGACCAGAAAAATTGGAATCACAATTTTATCACATTCCTTGCTCAAGTTACACATTGTACAAAATTGTAAGCATTCAAAAAGCACTTACCTAGTCATATTTTATTCACCAAAAAAATACTAGAATCTACACATCTCATATTTTTAGAGAATACTACACTTCACAAGGAACACAACAAAATTTGGTTCACCACAATTGGACATCTACAACTCAACTTATGATTTTTCAAAGTTAGTACAAAAATCTATGAAAGAATTAATAGAAACCCTAACTAGTAGTCACTGACAGAGGGGACCCACGGGTCAACAGGGTCCACCCGTCAATGTCTTGAAGTACAGCACAGTGGCCGACCGATGTTATCTCTTCGACGGCGAGCAATCCGACGAAACCGACCACACCTACGTGCTTGGCTCACCAAGCCACGTCGATTGGTACCCATGGTGACCGTGTGGACGCATCGGAGCTACCTCGTCGCTGGACATGGTGGCACGGTGGCGCTACGTGGAGGTGCGCCGGCCACTACAGGCCACGGTAGTGCTTGGCGAGAAGCGCACGAGCTCCGCGGTGTCCGAATGAGTCTACCGAGGCTACTGCGACTAGGTGAGATGCACCGACAAGTCCTACCCACGTGCACGGTGGCGCGGCGGTGAGAGCGTGGCAGTGCTGCGCGTCGTGTTCTGCGCCGGTGAGGAAACCAAATGCGGTAACATCATGCTACTAGCTAGTCTACATCCTGACCAAGCTCTAACATGACAAAGGTGAAGAAATGCGAGATGGAGGTGAGCAGCGGCGAGCTCGCTGTGGAGGCGGCCATGGAATCTAAGCTCTCTAGCAAGGACAAAAATGGCGATTTCACCCTCACCGTAGCTCGTCTGGCGCAGCAACCATGTCGAGGAGGTAGAGGGGAATGCGGCGAGGCTAGCTATGAGATGGTGGCGGCAATGGCATGGTGGAGCAGGCGCTAGGCGGCGATGGAGTGGTGCGGGTGCTCGGCGGCGCTCGGTTCTCCACGGTGAGCATGAGAGAAGACAGTGGAGAGGGAGAGACTGAGCGCTTGAGTGCGAACTAAGGCGCGCGGGGTCTCAGATATCGAGCGCCGGCCAAAGCCTTGGCATGGTGAGGGCTCAACTGGCGTCGGCGATGGAAGCCACATGGCGACACTGCCTGGTCGTCACCACCTCGGCGCAATGGCGCTTTCCAGCGTTCAGTGATAAGTTCGAAGAGTTCGATCGGTGTTGATCTGACATGAGAGCAAAATGCAGGCGCTAAATCTCTCGATCCACGGCGAATTTGTGCACGGTGTTAAAAACCAAAATTGTAGAGCTACATTCTAGATACAAATTTTCTTAAGAAACCATCTCCTAATTTGCAAAGGTTTTGTAGTTAAATCATCACAAAGGTGGGCATGTCAACACTGTTAGTTCAAAGACTTAGCAAAATTTCCTGTGCTACAAATAGTGAAATGTGGATTCTTGTGAGCCAAATTCAAGCATGTTAGGAGCTGAACTAGCTTATGACCCAAAAATAAAAGTTGTTGCTCTAATCAAATACTACAACTTTGCTTTAGTGAACACATCCATGCAAAGGTTCTATGACATAGTTCAATCAAGGTCAAACATACTACATTCAAATGATGGCTTACACTAGAACTATGACTTAGAGACCAAACTAGCCCTAGTCATGAATACCAAAGTTGTTCATAGTGACATTCTAAACATGTTTAAGGTATTCCTAAGGTCACACAAGCATTTCATACATTGGTTACACATAATACTTCCTAGGTCAACAAGCAGATCATCACTTAGGAGCTTAATTGGATAAAGTAATCTCCATGAACAATGTTCCATTAGTCATCCTAAATGTGGCTAAGGTGTTTTAGTGACGAACATCAACCACTTACACTTATTCACACATGATCATAAGCATACACATATAGAAACATAAAATAACAAGGCATGTTTCACATGTTTCAGTTGTATGTTTCATATGTAAAAGCTTATATATGAATGCTTGATGATTATGCTCATGGAATGCAAGTCAAATTATGCAAGCCTAACACCTAGGGTGTTACAGAAGTCTAGGCCTGGCCTACCCTTGGACTCACACCACTAGCTCCCCGCACACCCTTACTTCCTCTTGTGTGCACACTTTCACTTACCGGGTCCCGGCCTGAGTTAAGCTACTCAGCTTCGCAGCCGGAACAGCTTATCTGGCCAACTAGGTGCTAGGCATGCATTCAACATGACATGAGGATGTACAGTGAATCGGTCCTTAACCGACATAGACAGGGTTAAATAGGCACCAACACCTCTATGCCTTGTTGCTTCTCTATCACAATCCCACCCGATCTCCTTTTATTCATCAACACATGGTTATTTCCACGATAGCAATTATAGCCAACCGTGACCAGATATCTACCTATATCTTGCAGGTGACAGGAAATCACCTGAATTCTATCGGACTAAGCATGGCTAAGCAAATATTCAATCCTGGACCGACAAAGGATTCAAGATATATTTGTTTGGACAAGGAAAGTATATGAAGCAAGTGGTTCCAATAAACCCCTAGTACTTAATGCATCAACATAAAAAGGACTCAAGTTGATAATTAGAAAACATAGGAGGCTTATAATGCTACGGGGCTTGCCTTTCAGAAATGAGGAAGGTTGGTGATCAGGACACTCAGGAAGATCTTCCATGTTGACTCCTCCTTCCACCTAAACCTCTTGCTCCTATGCTGCCTGCTGCTCCTCCAAACGCTCGGGTTCAAAATCAAGTAGCATCACTCCTTCCGGGGAACCTATTGCATGCATATGCACAAATGAGTATCATGAATGCATAAGAGACGTGATGACCTGATGAAGTGTATACTAATGAGCATGGTTATCCGCAAGATGTATGATAAGTTTCACATTCATTGACCAAGTAGATGTATAACTTTCTTTGAGTTGATCTTTACTGAGTAGGTGCATATCTCTTCTATAGTACAAGAAACATACACTCACCAAGTTCTAGTAACCTAAGGTAAAGTTGTTCATCATCAGTAAGAGGCTTAGAACCTGCAACTAACAACTAATCTCAATTAGCCTAAGCATCTACACAAGCATCACATAAGATAAACAATTACAATTTGACTTAGTCATTTCCTGGACTATAAATAGTAGCTACTTATTTTGGCCATATCTGGAGTTATACTCAACCAAATACTATAACCTTGGACTTTCTAGAAAGCTTATCAAACTGCCTACAACTTTATTATAGTCATCTCAAGATGATTCAATGGCTATCAAGGACAAACAAAGCAACTTCCCAGATCTATCTAGAAATTCCAGAGAATAAGCATTTTTGGAGAACAACTTCCAACAGCTATAACTCTCAAACCATTTAGCCTATTGCCATGAAAATTTTACACAAGAAATATAAGTAAGTTATATATAACTTTGTTATTGACAAAATTCACAACAAACATCATTTTACCCATGCAATTTATTTAACAACAGAAACTGTCCAAAACAGTCACTATAATTGAATTATAGAGCAATTAATATTTCATTATATACAAACAATTAAATCTGGGCACAACCAATTGTACCAATAGTTCATATACATCATATACACTTTTGAAAACATAATGGTCAAGCCCAAATAAATTATTTAAATGCCTTTATTAATTTATTTAGACACTAAGGTGAAATAAAGAACATATAACAAAATTGAACAGTAAATTCTAAGAAAATTATAGTAGCTCATACATGCTCCCAATAGGCTACTGCATAAATTTCATGCCAACTGAACAAGTAGAACAACATCTACAAAAATGACAAACAAGCAAGGCTTATAATAGCATAAATAGTTTAGCCTAGTGAAAAGTGTCAAACAATAGATTTCATATTTTTCTTACTTTCGTCCTAGCACCCTAGCACTGTGTAAAAATTTGCATGATCATAAGTTATGAATTTTTACCTCATTTATTTTCACTAGAAACTAGCAATTAATCAAGGTTAAATAGGAAAATCATACTCCAAGTATACCTACTATAGGTTTATCATTTTTCCTAGCTAGAGAATATCAACACAAGACCAGTAAAATTGGAATGACAATTTTTGCACTCCCCTAGCTTAAGATATGCATTTTACAAGATGGAAACAAATTTAAAAGCACTTATCTAGCTCAATTTAATTCCCTCGAACAATATCCCAAACAGTAGGTTTCATATTTTTATCAAATAGTACACTTCATGAAGAATCCAACAAAATTTTGTTCACTCAATTTGGACACTCCTAGAATTAGTTATGAATTTTACAAGTTTGCTACAAAATCTGGAAAAACATTTAAAGAAAACATCAAAAAACCTTTTATATGCTAAGTGCACCCGACGTACTACAGCAAGAGGCGCTGACAGTTGGGTCCCACGGTCAAAGTGACCCCACCCATCATAGGCATAGAGCAGAGGTGGCGCTTTGACCGACGAAAGCTCACCGACGGTGAGGTCTCTGGCGGCGGGGTTGGCACCAATGTGCTCCCCTCGATCTCGCACATTGACTAGGCTAGGTGGTTGAGCCTAATACGGCGGCTGGGCATGGCGGCGGCGCTCATGGCAGCTTGGCGGCATAGCACGGTGACGCTCCGGCCATCACCGGCCATGTCAAGCTCTAATGAGCTCGGCTATGGCTTTAGGGTGACCTAGAGGAGATCTAGGGTTAGGATTAAGGTTCGCGATGATGCCAGTGAGGCATGACCGTGTGCATGGCGGGGGCATGGCCGGTTCATGGTGGTGCGATGCGACGTTAAGCCTTTGGCATGGCCGGCATTGGCCAAAGGCCAACGACTATAGCTAGGACTAACTCTAGTGACTATGGAACAGGGGAGAGAGAGCAGTGCAGGTGCGAGGCGGCTTGGCCATGGCGAGCTCAAGCTCAGCGGCGACAGTGGTGGCCACAGTGACCGCGCATCAGCTCTAAGGTGCTCACCTGGGCTTGAACGTTGGCATTAGTGACTCTGGAAGATAGAGCGGGTCACAATCGAGCTGTGGGTGCAAGGAATTGGGTGGTGGTGCGGTGTGGGTGGCGAGCTTGGTCGATGAAAGCTCGACGGTGATGCTGCGCGGTTGCCTCCGCTTCGGCGCGACGTGGGAGCGAGAGAGGGACGGGAGGGAGTGAGAGTGAGAGCGAGAGAGACCGTGAGACCGTGCTACCTTCAGCTCCACCCTGACTGTGGCGTGGGCCTAGCTCCGGCATACGGTAGCCACGCGGCGGCCATGGCCTATGGTTGGTCGGCCACAACGCCGGCCAATTCAGAGCTACGTAGGTTGACTAACAGCGTGGCTTCGTGCACATATAACTCCTAATCCATGGTGAATCAGTGAAAATGGTATTAGTGAAAGTTGTAGAGCTATGTGAGATCTACAACTTTGCTTTAGGAAGTAACATCTAATTTTTCATGGTTAGCAAGTTACAAAGCTCCAAAGTGGTGCACCTGAAACTAAAATCAGCATTTTGGACAGCAAAATTTCTAAGTCTAGAAACAACATTTCGTTAATTCTTGTGAGCCCTATTTGACCATGTTAGGCACTAAATTAGCTCATGACCCTTCAATAAAGTTTGTTCCAAACAAGAGAACCTACAACTTTTATTAAGTGTGCACTACCATGCAAGCACTGTATGCTATAGTTCAACTTTGGTCAAAGTAGGATCATGAAAAATGACATTTTGAGTAAACTAGGACTTAGAAGCAAAATTGGCCCATGTCATGAATACAAACATTGTTCCATTTACCATCCTAAACATGTCTAAGGTGTTTTTGTGACCTCACAACCATCTCTTGCATTGTTTACACATGATCACTAGCATATGCATGTATATAATCAACATCACATGTGATAATATGTAATGAATAAGATGAAATTCCATATGCTCATGCTCATGAATGTTTGGATGATGCTTGTGCTCATGAAATGCAAGTGTTAGATGCAATGCTTAACACTAGGATGTTACAACAACGATATCCGTGCGCTTGTAGATTTACCTATTTGCATTAAGTAATACCAACAAGCTTTCTGGCACCGTTGTCGGGGAATGGTAGCTATTCTAGAATTGAACCAAGTCGTGCGTGTATCTTTGTTTTTTCTTTTACCACCACCACATTCACCTCACCACAACCATTACCCACCACCTTTACCACATGGATTCCACTGCTATTCATAAATTCTTTGCTCCAAAGGGCGAGTTCTTAGAGCCACCACAATCGTTGAAGCCAATCATAGCTTCTGGCTTTGAACTTCATCCTGGCTTTATAGCCATGGTTCGGGAGCATTCCTTCTCTAGGGAAGAGGATGAAAACCCATATACGCAGCTTTGGGAATTTGAGCAACTGTGCTCTTGCCTACATTTTTCTAGCATGACACATGATACCATTAAATGGAAATTGTTGTTGTTCTCCCTTTTGGGAAGAGCAAAACAATGGTATGCTCATGCCGTAGGAGGTGTTCATGGAAATTGGGATGAACTTCGAGACAAATTTTGTCTTGCTTTCTTCCCTCTTTCTTGAATTGCTGCCCTTCAAATAAAAATTCCTACCTTTCAACAAAAAGAGAAGGAGACTCTAGGAGCAGCCTGGGCTAGGTTCACAACCGTCATCAATGCCGGTCCAATCCTTTCTTTGCCTAACCATTTTCATCCAACATCACTTCCACCTTGGTCTTAGCAAAGAAACTGCTCTCCACCTTGACATAACTTCTAGAGGCTCGTTCGTGCACAACACCATTAGTGAGGGGAAAGCCATTCTTGAGAAAATCCTTGAAAACACCCCTTACACTAGAATTTATGATGAGTTTCCTAAAGTAGTTGAGTTAGGACCCGACTAACAAGAGGAGGCACTTGTAACTGAATATGAAATTCCCTCATTTCCCTCTCATGATCCGGTTGTGATAGAGCCTCCCATTTAGGTAACATTTCACACTTCTTAGGATGATGAAGCCTATCCTTTTATATGTCCCTTTGAATTCAAGGATGACCTTTTCCATGATGCTGATCTTGGGAATACCTTAGAGCATCCCAATTCAACATCATCTCGTGCCTCGAATTCCTATATGAAATATCATGGAAAATTCAAGGATGAAATATCAAGCGAACTCATAGAGGGACAATCACTTCATGTAAAAGCCATTTCTATCATCTCCCCCTCTATGCCAGCATACAATGTTTCATCCAAATCCGATCTTGATCCTAGGGGTGAGCTTATGTCAATCTCCGTAACAACCATGACCTATCCAAATCTTGTGAAAAATTTGAATTATCATGAGAAAGAAAATGCTTCCCCTAAACCAAAAGATTTTATCAATGATCATGGAAGTTATTTCCTTACCATCCCATCAAATCCATGCTTATATGAGAAATCTCCAAAATCTATCTATAACTCTACCATCCCATGCAAAATCTACAACCCCTTCTTGTTCCCGGTCCATAAAAACTTTGAAAGGGTTGTTGTAGATGCTTTTGTTTATCATAAATTTTGCAAATTTCATGGTGTCATGAGTTTTACAGATGGTCCACAAAAGGTTGGTGTTGGAGGGGAAACCAAATCACCAACATATGGTGCAATTTAAAAAGGTTTCCCAAGGACGAGCTTTTGTCCTAAAACAAGCACTACCAGGAGATAACCCGTCCTTTTGTCATTTCCTTTAATAAAATTATTCTCTTGGTAAAAAAATTAAATTAATACTTTTACTCCCATAAAAATAAAAATAAAAAATAAAAGTAATAATAGTTAATAACATGACTTTTGAAAATGAGCTTAAGGACATACTTGTGAAATTGCTGCTTTGGCTATTTTTGTCACTAACCTTTCAGGTTTGAGCAAAAAGAACGAAGGGTTGAAACGCAAGGTAAATTCAACCAAACATCATTCAACAATGAAGCACATTCAATGGAGAGTGCTACCATCCAAACTTGATTTTGCATACTGCAAAATTCAAGTGTGGGAGAGAACTTCTCTAAAAACATCTCATGACATGCTTCACTCATTGATTTTGTCTTTGTTATCTCTACCTTGTTTCACCTTTATGCCTTTCTCATTAAGCTAAAGTCACTCAAAAAAAAATAATGATAATAAAAAAACATTCTTCTTTGTTCCTTTTCAGTTACTAGAACTTTTCAAATAATAAAAAATTATATATAAAAAATAATAAAATAAATATATATTAGTAAACTTAGATTAATCTTGTTTTCTTTTTAAGAATAAAGCTGTGACCTAACTTTCTCCCACAATAAATTAAAAAACTAGGTGCTAGGCATGTTCCCTTCGGGTATTCTTTGTCTATAACAATTACAAAAACAAAGGATGAATGATTTCTAGGAACATGTGTGCTACAATACACACTAAGAGATGCTACAACATTCACCCTTGGCTTTTAGTGTCGAATGACATAAAAATCCAGTGTGGGGGACCCGAACCTACCATGCCTTTTCTCGGGCACACTGGTTTGCACTCCATCTTCTCACCCATGCCATGCACCTACAAAGCACCGAACCACATCATGAACTAGTGGAGAAGCCTGTACATAACTCGGTTTGATTCCTTCCCACTTATTCATGTGCTTGCTTTTGATTCTACACTCGTTTAGAACATGCAATTTAAAAAAAAGAACCAAACTTAGAGTAAAATTTGAAAGTCAACTTGAATATAGCTCTTTGAGATTGGCCTACATAATCTTTATTCCTTACATATACATAGTGCTTGTGGGAAAAATATCTTATAGGAAAAACATATTGACTAAGTTGTTGTGAAGTGAGATATGGCATTGACATGGAAATCCAACCTTTTCTATTCAAAGTACTTGGAGAATTTTATTTTTTATAAAATGTCAAATTCCATAGTTTCACACATACTCCTCAATGGTAAGAAAATTCCTACCAAGGCCAATTATCATGATAAACCTTCTACATATGCTACTTGTTTTTGTGTTGAGCTTTGTCAAACTTTATTGACCCGTGTTGACAAAGTTATCATGCTTCTAAAATCAAGATCACGTGCACGCCACCAAATTTTTACGCTACTCCTACACTGGGAGTAGTCACAAAAACATGCCTTTCACTTAGATCCATACAAAAATGTTCTACTCCTACACTAGGAGTGAACAAAAATATGTTTATTATGTTCCATCAAAATAAATGCTCTAAATCCTTATTGATATATCTCTCAAAAGTTTTGTTGCAAAAAAGGCATGAGGCTATCATCAAAAAGAAAAAAAAGAAAGAAATAAAAAAGAAAGAGAGAAAGAAAAAAGAGAAAGAAAAAGAAAAAAGAGAAGAAAAGAATAAAAGAAAGATGAGAATAAAGATAGCCCATGTTCTCACAAAAATTTTCGTCGTTCCAATAAAGAGAGAGATGTATTCTAAAGAGCATAGTAGAATTAGGTTAGCCACACTATATATCCACCTAATGTTTCGCACATGTGCACATCTTGATTTAATTGTATGACATCTTTCTCCTCGAATCCATTGTTTGACTTAGCAAAATATGCAATTCAAGTATGCCTTCATACTTTTCCTACCCGAGCCCTACATAAGCTTTTTAGAAGTAGGAAGAAAAAAAGAGAGAAGGCAATGCTATGATATGCCTTGGTGAGGAACCAAACACCTTTGAGCGATTCAAGAGTACCAATCGACGATACATGTGAACTATGCTTTATTTCAAAAAGTTTACAAAAACCTCCAAGTTACGAAGATAAGAAAATGGGATGAGATGACTTTGTTTCAGAGCTGTTCCACTTTTCAACCACTTAAGAAGATATGTTAGCCACTCCACATATCCCATAGGTATGAGGTAAAGTTTTTGGAATAAACCTTATGCTAGACCATATCTTGAATAGATATGTTTATGATTACTTTATCCTAACCCTTGCTCGGGATGAGCAAAGATCTAAGTGTGGGGAGCTTGTTGGCGGTCCTTAACGATCAAATCCGACCGCCAATTAAGACACAAAATAGGAGAAATTGATAATCTTATACACATATGCATTTACTATTGACCAAGTTCCACATGTATTTGGAGATTGTTGTGTTGTAGGACACAAGTACAAATACATGGAGAAATCCATCGAAAGGCGCTTTTCGACGCAGATTTGCACAAAGGATAAATGAAAAGCCCCATCAGTTCAAGTTATCCGAGTGAAATACCGACACGGTGCAATTGGTTTAGTTTTTCATCACTCGGTTTAGGAGTTACAGAAGGAGAATCTTTGAGTTTTCAGTCGGTGTTCAGGCATTTTGAAACGTCTGGAGCATGCTGTCGTGGCCGATCGGCCTAGGCCGTGCACAGTGCTTGGTGCCCATGCTCCAGTGTTGCCCCCACCTTGCACCCACGCATCATCGAGCTGAAGTGGAGAACCCAAGCCGCTTTGTCTTGCTCTCTCTCTCTCTCACTCGCTCGCTCTCGCCCTTTATTCCCTCTCGCTCTCTTGCCCGCCATGGTAGACGAACGAAGCTCCACCACCACCATGTCCTACTACTCCACTCCTTTGCGGCAAAAGCTAATAGTGCTACCGCCTCCACCTTCGCCTTTTCCCTCATCCCGCGTCGTTTGCTCGACTACGCCACCACCTACAGCCCGCTGGCACCGGAGCTGCTCGCACGCCGCCATTGGTTGCCATGGCCAGCAGGCCGTGGTCCATCTCCTGGTCATCAACGACCACTAGCCGATGCACTCGAATGGATGCGTGGCCCCGCTCTCACCGTCGTCGGCTTTTCCTGGCCAAAATCGGCTCCGCCTGTCGATCGGTGCTCTACTATGCATCATCAAGAAGGAGAGAAGGGAAGGAAATAAAAATAGAAGCTTTTTGTTGGGTCCAGTTGCGAAGGCTATGACTCATATGAATAGTGCCTTATGAACTGCGGGTACACTAGAGAAAGTCCAGGGTCCTCAGTGCAAGATGTCCTTTTCTTTTTCGTTTAATCTTTCTCTTTGTATACAGGAAATCGATTGAAACTTTGGAAATTCATAGTAATTCGTAGAAAAATGATAAAAAAGCAAATGAAGATGTTTTGGAATCTTTGTGACAAGATCTATGAAGTAGATGTATAATCTTGTAGGTTGTAGTAGAAAATATTGTTGTAGATTTATATTTATGCTCTTTTAGTGTTTTTGGTGTTTAATTCATATCTGTAGTTTCTATTATCCAATTGCTTTGAAATTTTTATGGTAGGCCTTTCATATTATTCTTGATCTGTGGTAAAAATTTCAGCATCATTGGTGCATGTATGACTGAGTTATTGATTTATCTATGTTTATGCTTGTTAAATGGTTTATAAATAAGATAAGTGTGTAAAAATATAAAATGTTGTTCCTCTACCTTTCTATGATGTTGTTGTGGCCTATGGAACCTTAATATAGCCTTGTGTTCACACAAAATGTGGATCTCTACATTTATCTTGCTCTCACATGCTTAATTTCAATTAAACTTTGTTTTTATTATAGTAATTAAATTATATAACCTGGGCATATAATGTTTTAACAGTAGCCATATTTTGTTATGTTCTTCCATCTATAAAATTCTCAGCTCTAAACTAGATATTTGCCATGCCACTTAAAATTAATATTATAGGTTTATATATATAAAATTAGTGGAAGTTAATAGTAATGTATGTTTATTTATCGCTATGATGTTTGTGATATCATACTTGCTAGTTGTTAGCTAGATGATGATCAAAATGCTAATAGTAGTTCTAAGCTTGGTCTGATCTTGTATGTGTGTACTCTTTTGCTAGTGTAAATGTTAACTGAACTTTTAGAAGATAAAAGTTAAGTGTGAGCATGTTGATGCTTGTTGCTACTCTGTTCACCTTGCAAAGTACATATATATTTCTTAGATAACTCAAGAGTGCTTTTAGCGGTATGAATGACTTTTATATGTGCTATCATGATTAACTAAACAAGTGGTGAACCTTTTATGCATGTGCTTTGCAGGGCTGCTAGTGTAGTTTCTGTTGTGACAATAATTTCATAGTGATGATGATGTTTTCTGAGGATGTGGTGAATACAAAAGTCGTAGATAAATTCTATATCTTGGTTGTCCTAAAGTTTCATGGTTTTAGGCATGCTGGTTTAGAAGTTATAGATTTTACAAGTTCCCTGTCAGGTTTTGCATATGCTCTGTACAAGATCTAAAAGATTGTGTTGTTTGACTTAGCTAAGCTTTGAATCACCTTTTTATAAAAACTAAATAGTTGTATTAATTTGTATAGGCGTTCCAAAATATTAAATAACACATCTTTTGGAAATCTATAACTCTAGATATGGTTGTCTAAAGTTTAACGTCTGAATCTGTCCAAGTTTGGACAGATTTGCTTCCTCGTGTTGTTTGGTTTTATTAACTATTGAATCATCCTGAGATAATAATAAGAAAGTTATAGATAACTGAATAATATTTCTAAAAAGTTAAGGTTCATGTTTGTTGGATATCTAGAACTTCAGATATGCATCTCTAAAGTTGATGTCAGTTTTCTGCCCTTGTTTGTGCAGATCTGCCTTTTGGTATGTTTTGACCTTGTTAGCTTTCAAATCGGCTCTGGGTGTTAATAACAAAGTTGTATACAATATCTTTAGCTTTCTATAAAGTCTAGGATCACTCTTGTTGGATGCTTATAACTCCAGTTATGGTTAAATTGAGTGACTGCTATGTTGCTGTGCAGATTTTGTGCATGTACTTGAAGTTGTTTGCTTAAGCTTGATATTGTTTGTGTGATTGCTAGGATTAGCTTGTGCTAGATGATTGCTTAAAATAGCGTAACTTGAGTGCCTCATTGGTGAATGCTTGGTGTTATTTTCTTGCTACCTTACCATGATAGGTTTGTGCAATAATTAGTTAAATGACTTGCTCTCTAGTGCTTAAGTCAATATGATGTTACCTTGTCCTTGTCTTGTATGCCTGTTGCCATGCATCATGAGTTGTTTTCTATGCATTCATACATCTACATTGTGCATGTCATCTAGGTATGCTAGATGAACCATGTAAAGGATAGAAGGATGTGATGTTGGAGCCGAGCTAGAAGATGGTGCACCGGTGGATGAATCCTGAAGATGGAAGGACCCCTGGAGTGCACGTCGGAGTAGAGATGTTCCCCAAGACAGTGCAAGCTAACCGAACTGACTTTGTGTCGAATCCTAGGCCCAACCTAGAGCATTCTAAGCCTCCTACCCTCTCTTTTTATAAATGCACAGAGTATAACTTTTTGTATGATGCATTAGGTGAATAGGAGTAGGATGAAACTGTTGATGCATATTCCCTACCTTGTCCACTATATATAAATACTTGTACCCTTACTAGTATGAGTAGGTCGATCCATGCTTAGCCGTGCTTAGACCAGTAGAAGTCAGGTGATTACTGTCACCTGCAGGATAGGTGGCTACTATGACACGATTGGCTATATTTGCTATCATGGAAAACAATCATGTGATGTTGAATAAATGGAGACCGGTCGGGATCTAGTGATTGAGAGGCAGTAGGACATGGAGGTCTTGTGTGCATGTTTTTATCCTGTCTATGTTGGTTAAGGACCGTACCATTGCTGGTACTTCTATCGAGATTGAACGTACCTTTCACATAACGGCTGGATAACTCGTTTCGACTGTGAAGCCAAGTACCTCGAATTTGGACCGGGTTTTGAACTGAGAATGAGCATCATTGGAGGAGAGTAAGAATGTGTGGTGGGGCAGGGATTGACCGTAAGTAGGCAGGGCCTGAGCGACCTGGCTTTCGGCTATCCCCTAGGTGGTGCAACCAGTTCAGTCCCTCGGGATCACGAATTTGAGCAAACGGTTATCCAACGCAACCCCAACGGGGAAAGTATGGGTGTGTGATCTGGGTTTGGCCCAGCTAGTTGTAATCAATTCGAATCACCATCTCTCCCGGATAGTGAGAAACTCGACTAGCTTCAGCATCGTAGTAAGCTTATGAAAGATGATGGTTATGATGATATTATGATAAATTGGATATGGTTATTACTGTGATGCTTATTAATTATAATCAAGTGATTGCTATAGACTAGGTGCAAATATAGATATAATAAGCTTACTGAATTTGATGCTAAAATGTTGAGTAAAATATTGAAAGTAAGGACTTATAATAGTAATGCCCTTTTGCAAAGTTATGCTATCCAACCAGCTCCACCAAATAAGCCTTGCATATCCTTGAGAGTCTTTTTGTTTCTCTCCTGTCAGGTAAGTCTAGCTGAGTACATTCTAGTACTCAGGGTTTTAACCCACCATGTTGCAAGTGAAGTTATTAGCCTATTGAAGATGGTGGCTATGTGCCGGTGGGCTCGGTGACTCTGTATTTATTTCTTATCTATATGCTTTTTTTGGAGGATGTCAATTAAGCTAGCAATGTAATTCAACTTATGTTCTTATAATCATTTCAAAGCTATGTTGTTTTCTCCAATCAAATTTGAACTCAGTATTGTATTAAAGATTTGTGAACTCAATTGTAATATTATTTCCGTTGCAAACTCCATGTATGTGACGTGTATTTGCTTAATCTATTATGGTCTTGGTTCTGATATGGATTTATCGAGGTCCTTCATGACACTCGGCGGACTACTAGGTTATATATAAGTGAAAGTGTGTGCGTGCCAATGTGTTAGCGGGGGCAGCCATACTTGATCTTTTTTAAATTAGGCAGTTCTGTCACACCACTAAGGCATATGTGGAGTTCATAGGTAGGGAGAAAGCTAGAGCATACTTTCAATTCATATATTGTAAAGTCAAACAATGGATCCAAAGAGTGTTGAGTCATACAATCAAATCAAGATGTGCATGTGTGTGGATGTATGGTGGATATATATAGTGGCTAACCTAATTCTACTTTGCTCCATGAAAACATATCTCTCTTTTGAAACTTGCAAACATTTGCTATAGAATAGGGGCTATCTTATTCATCTCTTTCTTCTTCATTTTTATGCGGGCATCTGAGTACCCATTGTTTTCAATATCTCGAACACTTTTGTGTCCATTTTTTCTCATCATTTTTTCTTCTTTTTAATGAATAACTTTTGCATAACCCCATGCCTCTTTTATGCAACAAAATGTTGAGAAAAAGTAACAAGAACTTGGAGCATTTATTTGGTGGATGGAAAACCTATCAAGCATGTGTTTTGTTTACTCCTAGTGTAGGAGTAGAACATTTTTTGGGTGGATCTAGATGAAAGGTATGTTTTTGTGTCTACCCTTAATGTAGGAGTAGTGCATATTTAGGTGGTGTGTACATGATCTTGATTTTAAGAGCATGACAAATCTCTCATAAGGGTCAACAAAGCCTGACAAAACTCAATGCAAAAGCAAGCATCATATATGTGGAAGTTATCCTAACCTAAATAACATGTATGGCTCTGGTGGGAATTCATGCTTTGTCATATAGGAACTCATCATGTAGCATTTTTATGTTTTTCAAAAGATAAATCTGCAGAACTTTAGTGTCACTTAGAACAAGATAAACAGTAGCTCAGACCTTCTCATATCATATCCATCAATTTCCTAGACTTAGATCAAGTATATGCTACCCACGAGTTTCAAGTTCAGAGTAAATCCTTATATCAAAACAATCTTATCCAAAACTTGAGGAGAATTCAAGGCTGAAAACTAGGTACTTGAAAGGGATTACAACAGAGCAACTATTCAACATTTCCATTTAAGAGATTATTCTGAGTCCTCTTTATTTATTTAACAACTCTTAAAACAAACTATCATACACACTTGTTGATGGTCGTTAACACCAATTATAAACCATCAATACAACATGCATATATACTTAATTCCATCACCAGACATAGTTATAGAGTTTGATTCTAACAAGTTGCATGAGTTTTGGTGCTCTCACTTGTCTCGCAGGATATTTATTTTTTCATAGAATAAAATTATCTCAAATGGTTAATTGGAGTGCACCATTGCGAAGAGCTCATCAAGCTAATTGAAACAGATATATTATTTTCTATATTTGGAGCTCGAAATGAAAAGATATAAATTTTGCAAATAAAAGAAAAAACTTCACATCATGATCTACGGGATTAATTGGGCCCAATTCAAAATTTGGCACATAAAGGCCATGTGCATTTTAATGAGATGTGGTGGAAAGTTTAGTACCAATAAGGCTAACTAAGAGGGGGAGGGTGCCAGGCGCCCCCATATATAGCAGCCCCTACCCCTCTCCCTAAAGGCATCCTGAAACCCTAATTCATATCCTCATTCTAGGATTAGGGCATCAAGAGAAGCTTAGTCCTTTATAAGATCTAGTCTTGTAAATAAAAATATTGAGTTAGAGAGTGAGGGAACAGTTTGGAGGAAGTGCCGGCCTGTCGGTGCTACCTCTACAGCTTGTACTTTGGTAGATCTAGGCTTCTCCAAGTCTACATCTAAGATACCTCTGGTAATTGATTTCTGTTTAAAGTAAGTTTTGTGCTCTTTTGTTTATGGGTTCATAGTTTTTTTGAGTGCTCTAGTCCTTGCTAGATCTCTGGATTAGAGTAGTAATCATTAGCATAAGCATGGTGCTTAGGCTATCAGCTACTTGTGTTTGCTCCCTGCTTCTTGGTTGTGTGGTAGCAGCGGGAGGTGACAGCCTCGTCTATCCTTTGTAGTCCACGTCAAATTGAGCAGGTTCTTAAATTAGTAGGACCGTAGTCGCGTCGGTAGAGTTATCTATTAGTAGTGCTTTATCGTCTATGCCCCGTCTCGAAGTGAACACTAGAATCATAAGCCTTGCTTTGCATAGGGTCATAACCATAAGAATCCTCTCCACTCATACCTCAAACCTTGATTGCTATCCCTGGACAAACTAATTGTTAGGCAACACACACGTTTCTCCATGGATACGATACTCGATAATACTCTGGGTGGAAACTACTTCAATACCCGTACACTTGCAGATTTTGCCTCTGTGTGCCTCCACAAGTGTCAACAAGTTTTCTTCCGCCGTTGCCGGGAAAACGGTTGTTGTGATTTTGTTGAACTAGGTTTGTCCATGTATCTTTTATTATATTTATCTTTAAGCATGGATAACATCATGCCTATCAATCAATTTGCTACTCCCATGGGCGCACAACTAGAGCAACCAGAATCTTCGAAACCTATCCTTACATCTAGCTATGAGTTGCATCCGTCTTTGATAAATTTGGTCCAAGAACAATCATTCTGAGGAGAAGGTGTTGAAAACCCATATACCCACCTACGAG
Organism: Miscanthus lutarioriparius; assembly: GCA_904845875.1. NCBI lineage: Eukaryota > Viridiplantae > Streptophyta > Magnoliopsida > Poales > Poaceae > Miscanthus > Miscanthus lutarioriparius. The sequence continues at coordinate 30,693,893 of CAJGYO010000015.1, forward strand.
AGTTTGAACAAACCTGTGCATGCTTGCATATCGCAGGCATGTCACATGAAACTTTAAAGTGGAAGCTATTTCTGTTCTCTTTAATGGGAAGAGCTAAACACTGATATACCCAAACCGTAGGAAGTGTATGTAACAACCCAGGTTTTCCAGTAACCCAAAAATTTGAACTTAAAATTTCTTCTAACAAAACCCATGCATGGTGAGTGTGCATAGTAGGAAAACACCCATGTAGTTTCACAAGTAGAACCAAGTTAGCATGGTTGAGCATTTTGCATTTAATTCAACTCGTGAGTTGCGTCTTTATGATTTTATGTGATGTAATAAAATCAATTCAACCTTTATAAATAACTTGTTGTGTGTGTTGCCAACCCTTGGCATGCAACCTAAAGCCCTAGATGACCTCTAGAGGACTGCACTAGGATGTATATATGTTGGCAACACATGTATACATGCATAGGAGCCCTAGGTGTAGTGTGGAAATAGAAATAGAAATAGAAAAGGAATTAGAAAAGGAGGAAGAAATAGAAAAAGGAAAGAAGACCAGTGGCAGCAAATAGCCCATCCCCGATGGCCCAGGACGCCCGCATGGCCCGCATCTGCGCCCGCTCCCATGTGCACCGCCATGGCCTAGCACCACATCTGCGCTCCCACACCCACGTGTGGCCGAGCCGGCCCAGCAGCGGCCCATGCCTGCGCCCCCGTGTCACGATGTCCCCGCCATCGTCTTCTTCCACTACCGCTGACCATTGGGACCACCTAGTCATCCCCTACCCCCGCTACCCTCTTTGCTTTAGGCAAAGCAGAACAGAGCACCATGCCCGCCGCTCGCCGCGCCTGCCGTTCGTGCCCCTGCACCTCGCCCATACGCGCGCGGATGCACGCCACGTCACCAATCCACACCACACTGCCTGTCCTAGCTCGTGCCACGATGAGGTGACATCATCACCAAGGCCCGCACCTCTGCCACATCCTACCACCAACGTATAGTGCCCTTGACCAGCCATTGCTCCAAATTGGAGGCGCCAACCACCCCCGCACTCCCGCCGAACCCCACAACCCTATCTAGGAGCTCCCAATCACCCTACATGTGTCTCCTCTACATTCCCCGCCATCCACTGCCCGCCATGGGTGAACTCGGGGTATAAAACCCCTTCTCCGATGCCCTAGCCCATCTTCCATCCACCCCACCGCCACTAGCGGTTTCACTAGCCATGTCGAGCCAGAGAAGGGAGGAGGAGGAAGGGGGGAGCAGTGTCGCCCGTTGGAGTGGATCGCCGCCACGGAGATGCTGCCAGAGCCAGAGACACTGCTCGATCGACTACATCGGCATAGCTACTCGGCACGGCACTACACTGCCTCATCATGGCTTCGCCTCACCACTGCACCGTTACCCTAACTACACCACCACCACGGTGAGCCCCCATCGAACCCCTCTACTAACTACCATCGTCACGCCATGGTCATCGAGTCATGAGCTTCCACCTAAGGAGCTCAAGGCAGCGCCTTGGGACTGTCGCACGCATACACGCACCAATGCATACACGCATGTGACAAGGCATGGCCTTGCTGAACTCTTGGAGGTTGGGACCGCCAGTGTCCTCACCGTGCACCCACACAAGCTCGCCATGGCTAGAGCACAGCCATGGCAAGAGCCATTCTGGCCTCACCCCACCAGTAGAGGTAGTGTGACCACCTCGGTGAGCTTCGCCCCACCGAGAGACATACCCTGAGCTAGATGGTTGATGGTAGAGGACCTTGGGGACTACTGGCCATGCCCATCTCACCATGCTACCATGTCCCCTTTCTACCATTGTGCCGTGACCATTCTTGTCGATGCTGGCTTCCCCGCTCATCTAGGAGGGTCTGATGATGTCTGTCGTGACCCCATGTACCTAGCTGTCTAACTGATTGAAATCCTAGTGAGCCCTAGCACCCTGAGCCACTGTCGCCGGCTGCTTGTTGGAGCTCCACCGCATGCCTTGCCGTGGTATGGACTCCGCCATGCCCCTTGATCACCCACGACCGGTTCTTTGGCTTGTTCGTGTCTCTAATTAAAGGGAAAGAGCCACCCTTGGCTCTATGGGGAAACATAGCAGCTTCACCACGACCCACCATTGCCGCCATGCCACCATCACCATGGCCAGCATCACCTAAACCCCACAGCCACACCCTTTTGTCCTAGCTACGTCCACCAGAGCTCTAGGAAGCCATAGGATCCTTGCTAAGCCTTGTTGGGCTCTTAGCCGAACGTTGCATTTTCTATTTCCTGGCGGACAGTCCAATTCACTCGGCGGATAGTCTAATAACCTCGAGGGACTTAGCAGCTATGTACGGTTTAGTTATCTAGTTAACGAACATTCCATGGAAACAACGGACTCTCCGTCAGTTTGCAAACTACAAATAGGCCGATAGGGCCTGTGGGGGTCACATTCTTTCCCCTTTCTACATGACCACATCATTGTCGCCCCCATCATCATCACTTGCACTTTCTCCCTCACTGTGCACATGCTTCGGGCTGTCCCTAGTGGTTTTGAGGGTTCCACGTGCGCTTCAACATGGCGGGTGGGTAAGTTTCAATCCCTATTCTCCTTTGCACTTTACCTTATCCCTTTGCTCCACCTAGGGTTACTTCAGTTTCGCATTTGGTTTAGGTTAGCACCAAATCACCTTGGGGGTGTTGTTGAGTACCTTTTCTAGTGTACTAGTGCTTGGATTGATGAAGTTGTACCACTCGGTTGTGAGGATTTGATAGTGCCAAACTCACGTGGTTCCTGTGATTACTATTGTGGTTCCTGACTCTATCGGATGGTCCATAGCTTAGGCGGAATGATCCGATAGCGTGGTTGGTCAATTAAAAATCCTTTTGGCACTAACTGCGATTTTGATGTGTGGTCCGTGAGCTTCGTGGACACTCTGGTAGCTCATCTATAGCTAGTGAATGTCCTATGTGTAGATTCTATTAATTGTTGGAAGGTTCCAATCGGCTGGCGGAATATCCCTATGTTGATACACTGTTCTCAGGTGTAACTACTCCTGCCTACAATTGCGCTGGCAGATGGTCTGTGGACCCTGACGGACACTCTGTTAGTGCCTGTCGAGTGCTGAATTTGGCTCTAACTTGCTCTAATGGTTATCCATGCTTATAGGTACCTACTATGTGTAGGGTAGGGTCCGCATACAGGCTGTAGACTGCACTATTACTCCATTCCTATGCTGGTGCTTGTGTCTACTTCCAATTTCCGTTTTGCTTATCGGGGTCTATCGTTTCCAACTATGGCATCTTTGCCTTGGTTTGCTAATTTCCTATTTTTCTTAGGCATTCATAGATTGTCAATCTTGACCTTTTCTCCTTGTTGATGTAGATCTAGTGTAGGCCCTAGCAATTCGGTGCGTAGAGTTGCCTTGGTGCCTTCTTTGGATGAGAGTGACGATGAAGGGGTCCTTCCAATGGACATGGATGTCATCTCGAAGGATCACTATCGCTGGGTTGCAGCTGAGTTCAACATATAAGCATTGTCTAGGCACTTTGGACAAGCAAGGGATTCTCCAACTCCCTTCTTTGAGACATTCAATCAGTACCGGCTATACCATGGAGGTATCGATGCTAGGCTCATGCACTCTGAGCAGCAATGGCTAAGCTAGCCTTGTCTTGTGATCTTCATTTACATGAACAGCTTGGTTGATTCTCTCAAACTTATGGGTTGGAAGAAAATCTTGGAGTTCCGGCAGGACTAGAAGGACGCCGTCATCTGACAATTCTATGCCACCTTGGAGGTTCACGCTCAGAAGGAGAAACTTGTTTGGATGACTGGTACAACCAAGTACAAGGCTTCATTTAGGAATCTGGCAGCTATGGTGAAGTTAAGTTATCAAGGTATGAAGCGGGGTAAGTTGGTTACCCAACTTCCAAGGTTGAGGGCGGATGAGGTAGCTTGCTTTTGCTATCTAGAGACGTCTGAGTATGGTTGATGGGGAAACATGAGGAGGATTCCCAAGGTGGTTCATGTGATCCTAAGGCATACCATTGGGCATATAGTTGGGGTGGGACAATAGTGCTCTCAAGTGGCCTTCCATGGATATAGTCAATGTGTTTCTGTCTGGTTAACTGATCAACTTGTCGTACTGGATGGTGAACTAGATGATGGAGTGCAAGAGAGATGTTAATGCTCCTCTGATTCTTTAGCCATACATTATGGCTCTCATGCTTCGTAGAGTTAGGGACTTCCGCGGTGTCTATGAGACTAGTCATGGCATCTACATACCCTTTTCGGGTCAGGAGCGCTACCTAGCGCGAGATTCTTCTCTGATGACTCTCAGGGTACCAAGTCTTGATTCTTCAAGTATTTCCAAATGTCCCTTTCTCTTGTACCTCTTTTGTTCTAAATTTACTTGTGGTGCTACTGTGATGTCCAACTAATTAAGGGTGCTTATGCAGTGTCTGCCTTGCTGGGAGTTGTTCTTTATAGTCGCCTGATGCCACCTGAGATGGTGCCCCCGTTGCTGAGGCCGTATGGTGATCCTTCTGCCTCCAGTTCCAACACTACAGGTATCTACTTGTTTTCCTCCTCTTCGGCTTTAACCGGTGCCATTTGTCATGCTTCTAGAAGATCTTACACACCATATGCAGATCTTGAGACCTACCTTCTATCATCTAGACCTAGGCTTCCAAAGCTAGCATTCTTAAGGATGAACTTAGGCATTCCAATCCTTCTAGGCACTTACTCCTATTCTACCTTTCGTAGGTACTTCTCCTATTGGGTTGTTCAGTTGCCGTGGTCGAAGCCGAGGCCGTGGGGCTTCACGTCATTGTGGGTCTCGAAATTGACGTTCTTGCCTTGGCCGCCATTCGATTGGTAGGTCGGTGGCTCAGATGACCTTGGTTTCTGCTCGTCGTGTCCGAACTGAACTTTCTTGTTCATCAGTGTTAATGGCACTTGTGTTGGTACTATGTAGTGGTTGGAAACATGTAGAACTGATTCGCAATGGGGTTGATACACTGTCGAACTGGTTCGCTTGATTGCTGTGTCTGAAATAGTTGGTACTTACAATGGGTCTTCCATTGCGTCATTTCTATTGATGCTTGTACCTTAGGGTTGCATAATAAGGCCAAGTTATTGGGAAAACTCTACCAAAGTTTTCTTCAAAATGAGATGAGAGATAATGGGCTACTCTTAGATTTTCCAAAGAAATTGGAGAGCACAGACGAGATATGCTTCCAATGATAAGAGAGTTAGGGGCTCGAAAGAGTAGGATGGACTAATGGAAGAACTAGAATCACTCTCCTCAATCTTTCTAATGTGACACTTGTAATAGTTAGGGTGCTTTAATGGAATCTATTACCCCTCACTTAGGTAGACTAGGACATGACCACTAACCTTAGTCCTATGATGACACTAGAGGACTTCCTTATTTTCTTCAAAAGAAACAAAACCATTTGGGACTCAATGATCGTTAAATCCAATCTTCCACCTATTCCATCTACCTCCTAGCTTGGAGCAACAACCCCTATAATTGAGCATACGAATACAAGAGCAGACGCACCCCTGTAGTAGGGTTTAGCGCGCACCGCACCCCGAACCAATATAAATCTCTATCTTTCGTGTGCTACCATCTAATTCCGTCTACATGATCACATTGCTGGATATTGCCAGAGCAAAACAATCCGATAGTTGGCGTGCTAGGTAGGGGCATTTTACGTTCAGATTAATATCATGTTTCAGATGGGAATCATCATCGACATCGATGATGCCATGGAGAGGATGTAGTTGGGTGAGAAGATCACCTTTGGTAGCCTTGACTTCACCACCAACCAGTTTGGGGACTTGCATCTGCGAGAACCCGAGCTACCTGTGGAGGAGGACGAGCAGCCTCCCATGATCTATGCGTTCTTCGCTGGATTGGAGGAAGCTGTGAATGTTGGCCCTACGCTCTTGCCCAACATCTCAACCGCTATGGACGTGACGTCTTCACCAAGCTCGGTCGATAGAACGATCTTGAGGCCAGCCTCCAACTCTGGGCAGATCCAAACTAGACCCCCCAATCGGATCTACAATTGCCACACGATCACTTCCTTCCTACCTTTCTAACTAGGTTAAGGAAAGTGGCGGCAAGTTACTCTTACTGGCTTCAACAAGCCTTGGTAGAACCTGCCAAACCTCACACTGAGGATCACCCCATCTGCAGTCCTCACTCTCCCGAATGCTTTGATAACCTAGTTACCCAGTTTGTCAGGATGATCACCAATGGTGAGAAAGATATTGCCGACATGCCGAAAGATTAGGAACTTGCAGAGGATGATGAGCCCATCCTAGATCTCGATCTCGATGAGTATGATCAGTTCCTCCTTGATAACCCAAAGCTAGGGGAGGAACTACCTAAAGAGGAAGGCACTTTGTCCAATGAGCAATCCGAGTATTATATGAATCTATAAGACCCTGAGCCACCTCGGGAAGCACTCGTTAAGCTCGCACTCAAAAGTGCCACTTCACTGTCGGGATACGTTACCATCTCAGACGCCCCATACGAGACTAGCGATGAAGCGTGCTTGCACCTCCTTCATCAAAATGATGATCTTGAAGCAGAGGACAATCATCTTTGCCGAAAGCTCAACCTGTCTCCTAGTACTCAATAGATTCAAGTTGAGCACACTCACCCTGCGGGTGGCCAAAACTTGGATAATCGTCCCTATAGGACTATCAGGCTGCTTTAATCGACTCCTAGGACAGAGCTAATGATGCACCCAACAATTAAAAAATTACAGTTCAGTCGGGATACTCTCGAAGTACATCATGGGCTTGCTTCGCGCGATCACCGGCAACACCTTCTAGGGACCAGGTGCTGACCAACGGGAGGAACAGGAACATATCGCCCCCTAACCAGATCTATGGTCAACCAAGGAATGGGCAAGATGCTCGCTTATTGATCAATGCATGGAAATAGGAATGCGACACTCGCAGCCCCACCTAGCGTTCAATAGCTCCCAAGAAGCAGGCTCGGCCATCGATCAGACTCGAGTATACCATAACGAGAATGGCCTCGATCCCTCACAAGAGACAAGCTTATCGAGGTATGTTTGAAAGGATCATGAATAGCCAATGTCAAAATCACGGCTTTGTTGTTACCCACCTTACCAAAGATTGCCTCGCTTACCACAAGCGTGTCGTTTTGGAGGCCAAAAGGTGAACAGATCAAGAAGGGTACTTGGGAGACCATGATGATGATCAAGGCCTCGATGTGACTACTAGAAGCACTATGCTCATCTTTAGTGGCCCTCAAGCCTACCAGGATCGAAGGCTATAGAAGCTGACTCACAGATGGATCTATGTGACCGCACCGGCCGCCCCACTATACCTACGCTGATCAGAACAACCAATTACTTATGATCAAACTTATCATCTAGACCGGGTGGTTGAGGTACGCCAATTCCCTCTGGTGGTAATTGCGGTCATTGAGAACACGAGGGTGATGAAGATCCTCATGGACAGAGGTAGTGGCATCAACATCCTTTACAAGGATGCCTTCGACAAGATCAATGTGGAGATAAGGAAGCTGCATGCATCGCAGTCCCGCTTCAACGACATTGTCCCTAGGCGGCGCGTTATGCCCCTGGATAGGATAGATCTCTCTATGACATTCGGCGACGCGATACACTACCGAAAGGAGACACTCACCTTCAAAGTTGTTGACTTCTAAGGACCTTACAGCACCATATTCGGGAGGCCATGTTACACCAAGTTCATGGCAGTCCTAAACTACAACTACCTCATGCTGAAGATGCTAGGACCACGTGGTGTAATCATGGTGCTAGGAAACTTCCAGAGCACCTACCAATGCTATAGGGATGCCGTCAAGTACGCAGAGGCCAACAACTTGGACTTAGGGGCTCTAAGCTTCCCCTTCTCGAGGCCAGGGAAGAAGCTCTTATCAATGACTCTAGAACAACAGCCTACCACCACCCTCGACCTGTCATCCTTGACTCCACCGTCGGCTCTAGCCCCTACAGCCCTCATCATCGGATCTTGAGAAGGCAGCCATCAACCCACGGTTATGTTGGCCCCTTTATTTTTTCTAAATTTCGAATATCATTTACATCTTGCAAAGAACATTTATTTGTTACATGAATAAATTGTGATCTCTCAAGTACCTTACGAAGAGCCTCTCTGAGTTGCTCGGGGGCTAACCTTTGTAGCTGTTGTGTTCCTATCTAGCACGTTCACATGTTATACGAACTTATCAACATGCTCGGGGGCTACAATGATAACTATACGTGTCATCCACTCATACATTTTCTCGATTGACCAATGCCTCATAGGCCTCGAAATGGTATAAGTTACTTAACAAGACCTTGCATGGACTCGATCAAAATGTTTCATTTTGGCCGAATGATCCCCAGGTAGTTGGTCCAAAGCTTAAAGCAACACCAAAAGCTAAAAACACTTAAAGATAGAGCATATAAAGTCGAGTGCGGCACATTACAAGATGGCCTCAAGCGCCGCTCGAATCCTCTAATGAATCAGGCATACTGACCTACACTATCACGGAGAGATCAACATCATGAATGATGGCCTCGGAAGGTTCCATGGCTTGATGATGAATATGACTATACAATAAGGGATCCATGTCAATGGGTTTCCCTTGATGGAGCCGATGTTCAGGTCAGTGTAGATTGTCCCGACGGTCACCAATGCCATGTGCGCTCTGGTGGACAAACCATACTGGGCAATCTCCTCCAAGTGCCTTGGGATCCCCCTCAGCTGGGAGGCCTCCTCTGATGAAGAGGCAGGCCCTCCCAGCTGATCATATGCCGCCTGGCAGGCATCACAGCTATCCACGACTACGCTCCTGAGCTCGTCCATAAGGGATGACACCCGTGACATGTACTTCGCCTCCATAGTCAAAAGGGTCCCTATGTGTAGCCATTAAGCTTCAGCAGCCGTGATCTCTAGGTTCACGTACTCAGACTTACACTCAGCAAGCTCGTCCTTAAGGCGTCTTGCCTTAGCTGACTCCGGTGCAAACAAAGTGTATCAGTCCAAAAATCCACATACAATCGTAACACGATTCATTGCAAAAAACAAGACATACCTTGGATCTACTTCTGGAGCTTCTCTATCTCTTCCTGAGCAAGCGCTCGCTTCTGCCTCTCCCTCCAATACGCGGAGCCTGAGGGGCAGAAAGCAGCCTTCTCTCGGGATAGCTCAACGATAGCCTCAGTGGCAGCTAAAAAGGCAATAAAGGTTTTACAAGCCTCACCAAACATTAAGGAGAAAGGTCATGGCAGAAACCCTACCATGGGTCTCATCCTAAAGGCGCTTTAGGGCCACTACCTCTCTCTCTAGCTTGGCTATACACGCCTTTGCTTCATCACCTGGCTGAGAGAACCTCTCCTAGATAAATGTGGACTTAGCCAAAGAATTCTTCTGAAGATACTATAAGAATAGGATAGCACAAGTCTTAGCTTCATTCAGAATGAATCAAGCAAAGTGTCGGTGCAGAATGTGACCAACTAGTAAATATTTGTAGTTTTGCCATATGTTATGATCGGAGGTGGCCTAGCACTCAATAACATAGGGTTTATATTGGTTCAGGCAATGTGCCCTACATCTAGTTTGGGTCGGTTAGTGACTTTATTCCTGAGCCCAGGTGCTCAAAGTTTGCAGTGGAGTTACAAATGAGAAGGAGAAAGATGGGGTATAGAAGAGGTCTGGTCGGCTCCGGTCAGAAGGGCTAAGAGTGGAGGGAGCTACGTTATGAGCTAAGTGTTCAAGCACGTGCTTGGGGTAGGAACCCGGCGGTTCTGTGGTTGTGAGCTGATGAACTTGATCGATGATGGTTTTTTTACTTGAAAGGACTAAAAGGAGCCCCCCTTGTTGGAGGGAGCGCATCCCCTTTTATAGACAAAAGGGATGGCTTTACAAGTGAGAGGGTGAGGGTACGTATGTTATTGGACTTTGTCGCCCATGCCGACAAGTACAAGATAATGGTAGGCACCCACAACACTATTGATGTCACTGTAGAATGTCAGATGCATGTGGGAGGTCGTGTCGCCTTCTTCGGGAATGGTAGATGTTGGTACCTGCAAATACTGTTGATGCCTAGAGGCATGTGAGGAGTCTTACCACGTTCACCTGGCACGGTAAATCCCGGCGCCCATAATACTATCGATGCCTAGAGGCACGTGGGGGGCCTTACCGTATGTTAGTTAACGGCGCCCCCAACACTGTAGAGGTAAATGTTGGCCCCTACAATACTATTTATGTTAGGGCAGTTGCAGAGCACTTTTCCCGCAAGTGCTTAGGGTATGGTCCCTGGTAGCGTGGTTTGACTTGTGCACCCTGGCTTGCTTTCTCCGTTTGTCCCCTGGTTCCTTTCGAGCGGGCATCCCCGATCGGACGGCTCCAGTTAGCCCTAGGCGCACCAGTATGAGAAGAGTGGTGAGCAAGGTTTCTGTGAACCCCGGTCGGAGATGCGGGGTCAGAGTCAAAAGTAGCACTTTGGGCTAGCCCTTCCGATCGGAGAGGCCATCCGGAGGCGGCTGGAGTCTGAAGCAAGCTCTCTGGTCGGGGAGGTGGGCCGAAGTAGTCGACGAGTGGGCGCTTCCTTTTTGGCCAGACCTTTCGGTCGGTGACTGGACTGCCCTTTTGGCCTATTGCTCTAGACCCTTGGGCTGGCCCATGAGCTATGTGCTGTCTGTTTGGGCTGAGCCTTGGCATGGAAGCCAGTCCTCGAGGGACCCCAGGTTTATGAACCCGAGAGGAGCCCCCGAGCCCCCGGTCGATTCGGTTAGAATTGTACGGGGGATTTTTGACTTGCCGGTGGGTGCGCGTGAGCACACCTGTGGGTGTAGCCCCTGAGACCCTGGGCATTTTAGGTAGAACCGGCTGGGGGGTTTTCCACGTTGTCAGCAGGGGAGGTTTTTCCTATTGTGTCGACGGGTGCGCGCGAGCGCACCCGTGGGTGTAGCCCCTGAGCCCCTGGGCGGTTTGGGCAGAACTGTCTGGGGGGATGTTCGGTTTAGCGGGTGTGTGCGTTCCTAGTTCGAGACTGATTTTTTGTCAGAAAGGCGTCGCTGTGCAGCCGAGGTGGTTAGTCGCGGGGATTGGATTTTAAGATAGAACTAACTGGTCCTGGCGTTGATGCGCGCCGTAGGACTGGGCGATGGTTTAGTTTGGGTGTGACTGAGCTCACTGCTCCTGGCATCGTTGCGCCCCCGTGGGATCAGGCGAGTCGGAGTCACGAATGGACCCTGGCGTTGATGCGTGCCGTGGTTTGAGACAGTTAGTTTTTAGGGATCGAACGAGATGGAGCCCGTGGGTCCGGGCATCGGTGCGCACCACGAGACCGGGTGGGTCGGAGTCGTGGATCCTAGCCTTGGCATAGCCTAGGTAGCCGAGGTAGCTAGTTTTAGTTAGTTTTTGGAATCGGACAAGCTGGAGCTTGTGGATCCCGACGAGGCGAGTTCGGGGTCACGGTCCCAAGAGCTTGGTGTGCAGTCGAAAGCGTAGCCGGATGGGGCAAGATCAGGGCCGCAGACCTAGGTGTCCTTGTAGCGCAGTCGTCCTTGGAGCGCGGTCGCGCAGACCCACGTGTCCATGGAGCGCAGTCAGAAGTGTGGCCGAATGGGGCGAGATCGGGGTCACAGACCCAGGTGTCCTTGGAGCGCAGTCGGAAGCATAGCCGGATGGGGCAAGATCGGGGTCATAGACCCAGGTGTCCTTGGAGCGCAGTTTTGAAGCATGACCGGATGGGGCGAGATCGGGGTCGCAAACCCAGGCGTTTGGCTTGAGCCCCCGAGCCCTGTCAGGCCTTTGTAGGGGTCAGTGTGAGTTTGTGTGCATTACCCCATCCTCGGTTCCTCACAACCGGAGGGGCTAAGTTTTGTCGCTTGTCCCGATCACTTGGGCTCGAGTGACGCGCTTAGTGAGTTCGCTAACGGGTGTGATCGAGAGGAATCCAGGTCCTTCATTCGTGATGGGGTCGGCATAGCCCTCTTGTGACATTCCACTATTCCTTTACCTACTACCTGGTAGATGCCTGGGTCGTTTGGAGACCGACCCGGGTGGCCTAATGGCCTCCTCTTGATGGAGATTCTGTGGGCTTGGCAAGAGGTTTAGGATTGAACGAGAAGGTTGAGATGACCCAGTCTGCCAGACTGGGCGAGGGCCGCACGGGGCTCATCTACAATTTTCTCCCCTGGCTCTGTTGGCTGCTCATGTCGAATGAGGCAACCGCTGCTTCGTGATGCAACACGGAGTGTTGTGATGCATTTCACTGCACGTGCGATGCTTAGTTCCTGGGCCCCCGGGCGGTTCAGGGCCCAAATCATCTAGGAGGCATGGGCATATGGAATGCGTGCGCATATGGATGTATGAAATGCTTATAAGAAAATAAAGGGGGTTTGGTAGTGTTACCTCGATGTCCTGAGTGACGAGGTTCAGAGAGCTCTAGTCGGAAATGTCCGACCGGGACCCATGCTCGTCGTTCGTGATGGAGTTTGGCATGGCCTACATGGGGCATCCCTTTGCTTCCTTCCTATGTCTCGGCATGTTTTCCTGAGCTATTCGATCGACTTGGGAAGCCCGATGGTCTCCCCCAGCGGAGATCTCGTTTTGGATTTTTTCCAAGTCCTGCTTGTCTCGCCTCACCAGGCGGCACTCCACCTGACCAGGCGTCATTCCGTCGGTCAGTGTGCGTCCCATCGTTTCTCGTCCGCATTGAATGGGGGAAGGGAGAGAGTTTTCCGCTCTAATTTTTTGCCCCTCTTTGGCTGCCGCATTTCTTCCTTAAATAGGGGGAGGGAGAGGGCTCTCCATCGCAATCCTTTGCCTATTCACCAACTATTGTTTCTCCTCCTTCTTCCTTCTCACCGACAGTGCCTGTATGCCATGATGGTTCCTAAGTGAGAGAGGGGGTGAGCAAGGGGGAGGACTTATAGATCCTTTCATGGATCTAGGGCGTGATGTTGAGCTAGAGGCTGCCTAGGGTAGTGCTGGATTCATCTGCGAGGCCTTCTTTGGGATGGAGCCGTGTGTGGACTTTCTTTGGTGGATCTTCACCAGGTGAGCCTTGTCGGAGGGGAAGTTGCTCAGGATCATGACGGTGGAGGGTTCCACGCCTGCAGCTGCTCAGGTTGTCTAGTTCATAATGTTTGATGAGATCTCTTCCAGCCATGGCGTCCATGCTTCAGTGACAGCATCCCTATCCAAGAGCTACCTCGGCTGCACGAGAAGGTTCACAACCCCATGCTCCTCTGCTGAGCATCTATGGGTGCGACGCCCTTGAGGTACCCATTGCGCTCACTGAAGTTGAGGGAGTGGAACCGGGCAGGTCCCTTGAGGTACCGTTGCGCTCGCCAAACTCGAGGGAACAGAACCGGGTGGGGTCCCAGCGGCGGTGGTTATGTCCGGCGGCGTTCAGGTGATGTCGTTAAGCGGCCGCAGTAGTATTTGGAATAGTAGAAAATGTAATAGTTGAGTTTTGTGGGTGAGTCCCCGTGTGAACAGTTTTTTGTATCAATGAATACATCAATATTGCTTTTGTGATAGAACCACTATTAGTTCCTTGTTTTTATCCTGTCATAACTTTTGTTTTTATCCTTTCTTTTTCATACCTACCCGTTTGTTCGTAGGCTGCAACTTTAGGAGCCCGGGGAGTGGCCCGCATGGGTCGGTTGCTCATGACCGTAGGAAAAGGCAGGGTGCGTTCAGTTGGGAATGAGAACAGAGTCATGTAGGGCAATCAAAGGAATGGAACGTGCTTTCATTTGGGGATGGCGTTTGTTTATCGTGTGATAGTAAAAAAGTGAGGTAATATTCAGTATTTATACCCTTATGGAGCCCCCGAGCGACCCGGGCTGAAAGTGTTTGGGTTGGGGTGCTTTTATAGGGGCAAGTTTGACTAAGAAATCGGTAAGACCAAATTTTAGGGGAAAAACGACGTAGCTGTTCAATGTTCCATGTGTTGGTGAGAACATTGCCGTTGTTGTCCTCCAGTCGGTAGGCGCCCGATCGGATTACTTCAGTCACCGTATAGGGCCCTTCCCATGGTGGAGAGAGCTTGTGTTTTTCCTTTGTTGATTGGGTCCTCTAGAGTACGAGATCACCGACTTCGAGTATCCTCCCTCTAATATTCCTTTTGTGGTACCTGTGGAGGGTTTGTTGGTAGCGAGCGGAGCGGATGACGGTCGTCTCGTGGGCCTCTTCGAGCAGGTCGACTGCGTCTTGTTGAGCTTCCATGGCTCGGTCACGGTCGAAAGCCTTCACTCTTGGGGCGCCGTGGTCGAGGTTGGAGGGCAGTACTGCCTTGGCTCCATAGGCCAAGAAGAAGGGTGTAAACCCTATGGATCGGTTTCGGGTCGTTCTTAGGCTCCAGAGGACCGCTGGGACCTCTGCAACCCATCGCCTGGCGTACTTGTTGAGTCTGTCGAAGATGCGTGACTTAAGTCCTTGGAGGACCATGCCATTGGCATGTTCGACCTGACCGTTAGTTCGTGGATGTCCGACCGAAGCCCAGTCGATCCTGATGTCATATCCATTTCTAAAGTCTAGGAACTTCTTTCCGGTGAAGTTTGTCCTGTGGTCAGTGATGATATAGTTAGGAACGCCGAATCGGTAGATGATGTCGAGGAAGAACTTGACTGCCTCCTCCGAGCGGATGTTGGTGATGGGCTTGGCCTCTATCCACTTGGTGAACTTATCGACTACTATGAGTAGGTGAGTGAAACCGCCTGGGCCTCTTTTGAGGGGTCCCACCATGTCGAGGCCCCAGACCATGAACGGCCAGGTGATGGGGATGGTTTGAAGCTCCTATGCCGGCAAATGGGTTTGCCGGGCATAGAACTGGCATCCTTCACACCTGCGGACGACCTCCTCCTCATCTCGTAGCATGGTGGGCCAGTAAAAACCTTGGCGAGAGGCTTTTCCGACCAGCGACCTCGGGGCCGCGTGATGTCCGCAAATCCTGGCACGGACCTCGAGGAGGAGCGGCCTCCCCTGGTTGATGGGGATACACTTCATGAGTACCCCTGATCGACTCCATTTGTAGAGCTCATCACCGAGCACGATGAAGGTCTTAGCGCGTCGAGCAATCCATCGGGCTTCAGTCCTTTCGGGCGGGAGAACCTCCCCGCGGAGGTAGGTGAGTAGCGGTACTCGCCAGTCGGTTTGATTGAGTGCCAATATGGCCACGTTCGAGGGTGACGTTGTCATAGAGGTACTGGGATCGGAGCCCCCGAGCGCTGGCTTGGCGTTGGGGTCGGAGCCCCTGAGCGCTGGCTGTGCGTCGGGGTCGGAGCCCCCGAGCACCAGCTGGGCGTAGGGGTGTGTCTAGATCAGGCTTTCTAGGATGCGGGCGGACGACTCATGGATGTCGTTGATGAAGACCCCGTTTGGGGATGGATCCTGTCTGGCGGCCAATTTTGCAAGGAAATTGGTGGCATCATTGTCCCTTCGAGGGACATGATGTAGTTTGATCCCCTAGAATTTATCCTTGAGCTTGCGCACCTCTTGGTAGTATGCTATCATGAGGGGGCTTTTGCTGGAGGACTCCTTCATGACCTGATCCACGACCAGTTCTGAGTCACCGTGAACGTAGAGTCGCGTAGCTCCGAGCTCGATGGCGATGCGTAGTCCATTGATAAGGGCCTCGTATTCCATGGTGTTGTTTGAGGTCGAAAAATGGAGGTGGATGGCGTAGCGGAGCCTACTCCTGTTCGGGGAGATCAGAACCACTCCAGCCTCTGAGCCGGGTGCCATTACGGACCCATTGAAGTACATTGTCCAGTACTCGTGGGTGACGTCCAAGGTCAGTAGCTGGACCTCCATCCATTCGGCGACAAAATCCACGAGAGCCTGAGACTTAATAGCGGTGCGAGGGGTATATCTGATGTCATGGCCCATGAGTTTGACCGCCCACTTGGAGATTCATCTTGCGGCGTCGGGGTTGCGGATGATGTCTTCGAGCGGGTATGAAGAGACGACCACAACTTCGTGCTCGGTGAAGTAGTGTAGGAGCTTCCTGGTCGCCATTAGCACGGCATATAGGAGTTTCTGCACCTAGGGGTACCAGACCTTGGGGTCGGTGAGTACCTCTCCGACGAAGTATACGGGTTGCTGAACTTTGAGCTGGTGTCCTGGTTCCTCCCTTTCGATGACCAGGGTGGCACTTACAACATGGTTGCTCGCCGCGATGTATAGGAGGAGGGGTTCTCCCCATTCGGGAGCAACGAGGATTGGGGCCGACGTTAGGGACGCTTTGAGGCTTTCTAGAGCCTGCTGGGCTTCCTTAGTCCAAACGAAGGCGTCCCTCTTTTTGAGGAGCTTGTAGAGCAGCATCCCTCGTTCGCCGAGCCGGGAGATGAAGCGGCTCAAGGCAGCCAGACAGCCGGTGAGCCTTTGTACGGCCCTGACATTGCGTATGGGGCCCATGTTGGAAATGGCCATGACTTTTTTGGATTTGGCCTCGATGCCGTGCTCGGACACGATGTATCCAAGCAGCTTCCCCTTTGGAACCCCAAAAACACATTTTTCGGGATTCAGCTTGATGTTGAACCGTCGGAGGTTCATGAATGTTGCGGCCAAGTTTGCGACCAGGTCGTGAGCTTGAGCCGTTTTGACCTTGATGTCGTCAATGTAGACGACAATTGTTGGTTTCAGTCGCTCGGCCCGATCAGGCTGATCAAGCGGGTCGATTTGGTCGGCAAAGCAGTGCTGCATGCACCTTTGGTAGGTGGCGCCAGCGTTCTTCAGGCCGAAAGGCATGGTTATGTAGCAGTATGAACCATACGGGGTGATGAATGAGGTTGCGAGCTGATCGGATTCTTTCATCGCAATCTGGTGATAGCCTGAGTAGGCGTCTAGAAAGGAGAGGATCTCGCAACCCAAGGTGGAGTCGACTATCTGGTCTATGCATGGCAAAGGGAAGTGATCCTTTGGGCATGCTTTGTTGAGGCCTGTATAATCAACGCACATTCTCCACTTCCTGGTCTTCTTTTTAACAAGAACAGGATTGGTGAGCTAGTTGGAGTGGAATACCTCTCTGATGAACCCGGCCGCCAGGAGCTTAGCGATCTCCTCGCCTATGGCCCTGCGCCTCTCGTCATCGAAGCGATGTAGGTGCTGCTTGGCGGCCTTAGAGCCTGGGACGAGGCACAGAGCATGCTCAGCGACCTCCCATGGTATGCCCGGCATGTCAGAAGGCTGCCATGCGAAGACATCGTGATTGGAGTGAAGGAAGTTGACGAGCTCGCATTCCTATTTGGTCAGGGCTGGGTCCCGATCCGAAGCATTTTGGTTGGGTCTGCGGGGTCGATACCTACCGCCTTGGTCTCCTCGAGCAGGCGGAAGGTCGTCGAGGAACCCGGTTTGTTGCAGTTTGGGACTGCTGGGGTTGACGACTCCCCGAGTTGCGGGAGCTCAGACAAGTTGATGACCGCCATGGCGAGCTCGTAGTGCTCGCGGTCGCACGTGAAGGCATGCGAGAAGGCGCTACTCATGGTGATGACGTCATTTGGTCTCGGCATCTTCAGCTTGAGATAGGTGTAGTTAGGGATTGCCATGAATCTTGCGTAGCATGGCCACCCCAAGATGGCATGGTAGGACCCTGGAAAGTCTACCACCTCGAAGGTGAGGACCTTTGAGTGGAAGTTGGACCTGCCGCCGAACGTGACAGGCAGATCGATCTGTCTGAGCGGGTACGCCTGCGCTCCTAGGATTACCCCGTGGAAGGGGGAGCCTGCCGGGCGGAGCTCCGATCAGGGGATGCACATGGCATCGAGGGTGTCGACATATAGGATGTTGAGGCCGCTGCCTCCATCCATCAGCACTTTGGTGAGGCGCTTGTTGCGGATGATGGGGTCGACGACGAGTGGGTAGCGTCTTGGCCTTGCAATGTGGGAGGGATGGTCCCTCTGATCGAAGGTGATCAGAGATTCCGACCAGCTGAGGAAGGAGGGGACGGCCATCTCGGCGGCGCATGCCTCCCTGTAGCGCACCTTGTGTTGGCATTTCATCCAGACGGCATTAGGCCCATCAGAGATCATGATGCATTCCTCAGGTTCGGGGAAGCCATCTCCATCCTTGCCTGCCGTGCCTCCTTTCTTGGCCGCCGCGTCTTTGCCATCTCCCTCCTTTGGCCCGCCGACCTGTCAGAGGAAATGTTTGAGGAGCTCGCAGTCCTTGAAGAGGTGCTTAATGGAGTAGGCATGGTTGGTGCATGGACTGTCCATGAGCTTGTTGAAGTGGTCAGGCAGCATCTATTGGGGTTGCTTGCCCGTGCAATCAGCCGCGATGACCATCGTGGTGTTGTCCGATCGGTGCCGATCCTTTTTGTTTTTCTTGCCCCTCTGTGTGGAGGGGCCCTCGTCTTGGTCTCGCACGCTTGGCCGTGACTTTGTCTCGGCCTCTGCTGAAGACCGCTTCAACCGCCTCCACGCTAGAGGCGTGATTGGTGGCGACGTCGAGCAGGTCCCAGGTGGTACGGGGCTTTAGGTAGCCAAGCTTGTGGATTCGGGACTCGTAGTTCGTCCCGGAGGGGAACACGCTGACGATGTCTGTGTCGACGACATCAAGGAGGGAGTTGCATCGTTGCGAGAACCTATGGATGTAATCCCATAGGGACTCGCCGGGCTCCTGCTGGTAGCTCTTGAGGTCCTAGGAGTTTCCAGGGCGGACATATGGCCCCTAGAAATTTCCGACAAAGACCCTCTTGAGGTCAGCCTAGTCACGGATGCTGCCGTGCGGGAGGAATTCAAGCCATGCCCGAACATGCTCCCCCACGCAAAATGGGAAGATAATGAATGATGAAATAGTCATCATCCACTCCTCCGTCCCGGTAGGCGAGCCAGAAGTCTTTGAGCCAAATGCCTGGGTTTGTCTCCCTAGAGTATTTGGTGATGTTGGTGGGTGGTCAGAAACATCGTGGGAACAGTGCTCTTCGGATGTGTCGGCCGAAGGCCCATGGTCCCAGGCCCTCAGGGCTGGGACTTCGGTCGTCCGATCGGCGACCACGCCTGGGGTGTGTTTCGCCGCTCCCTTCAATGGTCCGGCCGGGACCTGTGTTGCCTGCTCCTACCGCCGCCCGGTGGGCATCATCATCGTGCCGGACCTGATGCCAGTTGCTGATGATGCTGCGAGCGCCCTAGTGCGAACTAGTACGTTCATGCACCGGCGATCGGCGCAAGGCAAGAGCCAGGTCGGACCATGATGTGGCCGCCGCCCCTTGGGCCGCGGCTGGTGGTTGTAGCGGTAAGCGAATGGAGCGATCCATCTAGCACATCCCTATTCCCCCGGTGGGGAGGGAGGGCGTGTGTCGGAGTCATGATGCGGAGCTTTTCCCTGTTAGATGGCGGCGGCTTCTACTAGAACCTAGAGGTTCCGGTAGACCTCCCGCTCCCGGGGGTCGATGGGCTCGGGAACACCACGCAGAAGCATCGCCGCAGCAGCAATGTTCTGGCTGGCCTGAGCGAACTGTGGGGGATCGTTCCCCTCATTCACGATGTCGTGTTGGACCTGGCGAGCACGACCCCAGGCGCCACCCGCCGGGTGATGTGAATGCGGCGCAACGTGCTGTACCGAATGCGCCGGCGCTGGCGACGGCTGGTTCTACCGCTATTGTCGTAGTTCCTCGGCGTGCACTCGTGCAGACACAAGGGCCCCTGCGCGCGGGTCCTGAGAGGTGTGAGTCTATGCAGACTCCACAACCGTCGGTGGCTGTCCCGGAGTGTCTGCCATGGCGCACTCCTAGGATGGACAGTGGTGGGGCGCCACGTCGCCGATGCTGGAACCGTCACTCTCGCCCTCGTCATCCGGGAGTTCATGGAAAATGGCAGGAGCATAGCCCGCCGTTCCCATGGATTTGGTTGCGAGGTGGGATGGTGCCAGCATCCTTCGGAGCCCCCGAGCATACGTATCCATAGAGGACGCGAGGCCGTAGGGGAATCGATCATACGGTGTTTGTAGTGTGGGCGATACAGTCCCTTCGGGTGATCAGTGGGGGATAGTAAATGAAGAGTAAATAACAGTACGCATATTACTCATAGTGGGGTTTGAGCAGAGAGTTTGCTCAGAAAGAAGCGTAGATGCCACGTCATCGAAGTCGTGCGTCCCGGAGTTGATGGAGGGCGTCCCTTCGACGGGTGCCGGAACGTGTGCCTCCTCTTGGAGGTGTAGTATGTCGAGGCGTTCGGCGATGAAGTCTAGGCTTCCGGAGATGAAAACCTGGGATGGCCTAAAGACTAGGGGAGCCCGCATCTCAACAGGTGAGAGTGCGGGAAACTCCAGCGAGCCGAAGCTAATCGTATCGCCCGAGCCCGCCACGGTGAGGGTGGCGGAAAAGTGGGCCATCAGATGACCAAAAAGTGTTGAAGGTACAGCATCTTCCCCATGGACGGTGCCAACTGTCAGTGCAGAATGTGACCAACTAGTAAATATTTGTAGTTTTGTCGTACGTTATGATTGGAGGTGGCCTAGCACTCAATGACACAGGGTTTATACTAGTTTAGGCAAAGTGCCCTACGTCCAGTTTGGGTCAGTTAGTGACTTTATTCCTGAGCCCAGGTGCTCGAAGTTTGCAGTGGGGTTACAAACGAGAAGGAGAAAGATGGGGTATAGAAGAAGTCCAGTCGGCTCTGGTCAGAAGGGCCAAGAGCGGTGGGAGCTACGCTTTGAGCTAAGTGTTCAAGCGCATGCTTGGGGTAGGAACCCGGCAGTTCTGTGGTTGTGAGCTAATGAACTTGATCGATGATGGTTTTTTTACTTGAAAGGACTAAAAGGAGCCCCCCTTGTTGGAGGGAGCGCATCCCCTTTTATAGACAAAAGGGATGGCTTTACAAGTGAGAGGGGGAAGGTACGTATATTATTGGACTTTGTCGCCCATGCCGGCGGGTACAAGATAATGGTAGGCACCCACAACACTGTTGATGTCACTGTAGAATGTTAGATGCATGTGGGAGGTCGTGTCGCCTTCTTCGGGAATGGTAGATGTCGGTACCTGCAAATACTGTTGATGCCTAGAGGCATGTGAGGAGTCTTACCACGTTCACCTGGCATGGTAAATCCTGGCGCCCATAATACTATCAATGCCCAGAGGCACGTGGGGGGCCTTACCATATGGGAGTTAATAGTGCCCCCAACACTATAGAGGTAAATGTCGGCACCAACAATACTGTTTATGTTAGGGCGGTTGCAGAGCACTATTCCCGTAGGTGCTCAGGGTATGGTCCCTGGTAGAGTGATTTGACTTGTGCGCCCTGGCTTGCTTTCTCTATTTGTCCCCTGGTTCCTTCTGAGTGGGCATCCCCGGTCGGACGGCTCTAGTCGGCCCTGGGCACACCAGTCGGAGAAGAGTGGTGAGCAGGGTTTCTATGAACCCTGGTCGGAGACGCGGGGTCCGAGTCGAAAGTAGCACTTTGGGCTAGGCCTTCTGATCGGAGAGGCCATTCGGAAGCAGCTGGAGTCTGAAGCGAGTGCTTCGGTCAAAGAGGTGGGCCGAAGTAGTCGACAAGCGGGCGCTTCCTTTTTGTCTAGACCTTCCGGTTGGTGACTGGACCGCCCTTTTGGCCTGTTGCTCTAGACCCTTGGGCCAGCCCATGAGCTGTGTGTTGTCTGTTTGGGCCAAGCCTTGGCATGGAAGCCGGTCCCCGAGGGACCCTGGGTTTATGAACCCAACACAAAGACTCGTGGGCTAGACCAAATAGGTTCCCTGCATGGTCCCGAGTGCAAACCAAGGGCACCCGACACTCGGGGGCTAGGACACCCGACATGAACCATTCCTCTAAGGTAGCACTAACGAAATCCCTAGCTAAGGTGCTCTTAGTCTTCACAGGATCGGCTAGGGCTCGCAACGTAGTAGACCAACTATCTGTGTGCTTTGCCATCTCATCCAGCTCTCCGAAGCTAGAGACGAGACGCCACCGCTCCTCTACATCATCAAACAAGCTCTCGCCTTTAGAGTCAAAAGCTTGTAGTGACGGACCTCCCACTGCTCATTTGGTTCAAAACACGAGAGGGACCAGGCGAATGTTGTCCACCTATGGAGGAGAGTCAACTCGCAGCAGCACCCTCTCGAGGTCATCCTCCAAAATAACTTTTAGGGACAACCCCGATGGGTCAAGCCCGCGAACCGGCTCAATGAAAGGCTCTTTCCCTTGGGAACTCACACTAGGAAACCAAGCAGGTTCATCCTGCACAGGCCCCACCTGGATCACCAGAGAAGCATCGTATTGAGCATCTTCCAAAGGTGGCGCGCCTGTGTCGAAACCAGCCGTGAAGTCATTAAGGGTATTAGTGACCCAAATCTTCTCTGAAATACGCAAATCCTCACTGTCATTTGGCCGAACTCCTAGAGCTATGATCTCGCTAGCATTGTCTAGCGTGATTTCTTTGGGCAACCTCTCGGTTGATAAGGTCTTCGACCAGGAACTATGCCTAAAAATCAAGCATCAGGAACCCATCACCTGACAAAATCATGAGATAGAGGGATTGAACTTACATGTTCTCATCACTAGGAATATCCAACAGCGTGGGCTTCTTCAATCGCCTACGTGAGGTCCCAGAACCTTGCTCGAAGGGGACATACTCAACCTTCGGGCCAAAGTCGCCAACGACTAAGAATGTCCCAGCCGATGGTTTGTCATCGGCGAGCCTGAGCAACCCTAGATCCCTTAGCACTGCGAACAACTTATGGTAAGCCAAATTCACATACACCAAGGCCATGACTGGCCAAGGATAACTGACGTACCTGGCACTACCGATGCCTGCGCTCGGTGTTACCTCTTCTTCTTCCTCTCTGGGGCTTCACCCCCTCATTGGTGCTTGCAGACTCTGCTATAGCCCTACGCCTCCTTGTCTACATGCCCAAACCCGACACGCTACGACCAGCATGGCCCGGGCGAAGAGCAAGGACAATGGCACTCAACTCCTCTTGAAGTGCGGACATCTAGCCATAACTAGCAGATGTCTCCACACCATCGGCCCTCTGCTCTCAGACCTTGTCCAAAGGGGCCCTAGAGCGGTACTTTCGACGATCCTGCAAAAAGGAGCAAGTTATACAAGGAAATTGGAATGGGTCATCAACTGATCACCGAACAACTAACACCTTACCGAGTTCTCATCGTCTCTCAGCTTCAAGCTCAGGGGCCCCACCATATGGTCTTTGCCTATGAGATAGGATTTCATACCTAGCACCTTGTTGGTAACAACCAGCACTAGAAGCACAGTCATTGGCTCGATGGGCTCTCTCGATGGACTGATGGCGTCCGAAAGAAGGCTGCTAGGCAAGCCTGACCGGTAACACCTATCCTCTATGTAACACCCCGGCTCAGGGCTTAATAGGATTAATAGGATACTCGTACCACTAAGTTGCAACTTCTTTTCTGGAAGCCCATCTCTTAAGAACTCCAAGGTTAAGCGTGCTTGGCCTAGAGCGATGGGTGACCAACCGGGAAGTTCTTCTCGGGGGCGCATGAGTGAGGACAAAGTATGCAGAAAAGACTAATGTTGGTCTGTGAGTGTAGTCTATGTCCTAGGAAAGCTATCAGATGTAAGCGGGCCTAGCCTCGAGGAGGCGGGACGTTACAGAATGGTATCAGAGCCGACCCTTGCAGTTTCACGGGTGCGTTTGTCAGTTGCGCAGGCATGGTGCGCATGGCTGGTGTGGACCCAGAGTGGTCACCCAGCATGGCACATGCGCTGGCACTAGACACACGGACATGGCCAAGAGGGGATGTTCCTGGCCTGGGGTTGACCGACGAGGACGTCGGTCTCCTAAGGGGGTGAGGATGTAACACCCTGGCTTAGGGCTTAATAGGATTAATAGGATACTCATACCAACAAGTTGCAACTTCTTTTCTGGAAGCCCATCTCTTAAGAACTCCAAGGTTAAGCGTGCTTGGCCTAGAGCGATGGGTGACCAACCGAGAAGTTCTTCCCGGGGGCGCATGAGTGAGGACAAAGTGTGCAGAAAAGACTGGTGTTGGTCTATGAGGGCAGTCTATGTCCTAGAAAAGCTATCAGATGTAAGCGGGCCTGGCCTCGAGGAGGCGGGACGTTACACTCTGGTGGTAATCCTATAGGTCACTCTCAAGTTCATCCGCTTCTTCCTACTCAAAATTGGGAACTTCCTCCTTCTCTGCTGCTGGTAGAGGGGGTGGAAGCTTGTGAGAAAAGGCTAGGGCCAAGCAATCATTAACATAAAACCACTTCTTCGCCCAGTTCAGGACGTTGAAAGGGAGATCAATGAGAAAGAACCAAGATTTGTTGGCCACCATGATCCAAAGGCTACCGGTAACCATCCGGTCAGATTCAGGAAGAACGTCAAAGCAACGACAAAACAACGCCTAGTGGGGTTCGATCCTTATGAAGTCTTCACAATAGGAAATGAACATCGCCAGAAGCATGATCCTGTTCAGGGTCAGGTGGTGTACCTGTGCGTCGTGGTATTAGAGGACATCTTGGATGAACCAGTGGATGGGCACCTCGAATCCGTGGTGAAAGAAATCAACGAAGACTACAATCTCACCAGAATCAAGGGCTGGCACATCATGGTCAAGGGCACACCGGTAACCCTATAATACAACCATCTAATTTATAAGAGCACAAGTACAATAGCAACCATCGAGGCAGTCAAACCGTCATACTTGAGCCCATATAAATCTGGTAGTCCATCAAGTACCTCGAAGGATCTCGAATCAACCAACATACAAGCCAAGATCGTATATGATTCAACACAACCAGTCATATGTTACAATAGGTTCACAAACAATTCTCATACATCAGAGTTTCAACAAAGTTATTACAACCCAAATTTAGAAGTAGCGGAAGCAACATAGTTTTGAAACAACATCAAGATAGTTCAAATACATAGCCAGTTTAAGATCATCTCCAACAAAAGCACATAGATGAGATGATATAGAATGACCATGCCCATGGTCTTACTCTCCATCAACTGTAGGAGTTATGCAATGCTTGCAGTAACCATGGTACATCACATCATCTGCAACAAATGGGAATAAACCCTAAGTATGAGAATGTACTCAACTAGACTTACCCATCATAAACCAAAAATAATAAGACACCAAGGAGTATGCAATGCTTTAAAGGTGGAGCTAGCTTGACAACATTAGCACCTAAATATATAATATCTTTAGCTTCAAGTTATCCCTATTCAAGTAAGCATCTCTAAATTAGCACCTATACTAGAGCAAGCACTTGATCAAGCTAAACAAACAGTAGTAACCATATCCGGTGTAGTAATTTGAGCAATCATCATAACCACCAAGTTTCAATTAGTACTTCTACGTTGCCGCTGCTTAGTCAAGTTCTCACTATCCGAGAGAGATGGCGATTTGAATCGATTCCTACCCAGCTGGGGAATTTATTCCTAACACAAACCGAGGCAGACCTATGCTAAGGTAGCCTCAGGTCACCTTCGGTACAATTCAGGTACAGTTGCGGGTCCGATCAACGCTGCACCCTTAGAGATTCTACCAATCTGCCAGGAAGATCGGGACTTGAAGCCGCCCTTGGACTCACACCATTGGTTCTCTGCACATCCTTACTGCCTCTAGTGTGTGCACTTCCACTTATCGGGGCCCGGCCTGAATTGAATTACTCAACTTCGTGGTCATATCATCGGATCCGGCCAGCTAAGTGCTAGGCATGCATTAAACATGACATGAGGATGTACAACGAATCGGTCCTTAATCAACACAGATGGGGATAGATAGACACCCAAGACCTCCATGCCTTGTTGCTTCTCTATCATGATCCTGCTTGGTCTCCTTTATTCATTGACACATGGTTATTTCCATGGTAGCAAATATAGCCAACCATGATTAGTTATCAGCCTATATCATGCAGGTGACAGGTAATCACCCAACTTCTACCCACTAAGCATGGCTAAGCATATATTCGACCCTAGACCTACTTAGGATTCAAGATATATATATCTGGACAAGGAAGATATATGCAGCAAGTGGTTCCAATGAACTCGTAGTACTTAATGCATCAACATAAAAGGACTCAAGTTGATAGTTTGAAAACATAGGAGGCTTAGAATGCTCCGGGACTTGGCTTTCACAAAGGTTGAGGGTTGATGATCTAGGCACTTGGGCAACTGTTCACCATTGGGCTTGCCTTCTCCTAGGGCCTCCTGTTGCTGCACTTCCTGATGCTCTTCTTGGGGATCGGCCTCATACTCCAACACGGTGATTTCTTCCGTCGCACCTATTGCATGCAAATGCAAAAAGTGAGAATCATGAATGCATAAGAAGGGTCATGGATGACATGACATGATAATGTGCATGGTTAAATGATGACTATCATATTAGGTCATTAGGATGATAACAAAGTTAAATTCTTATTTATTGAGTAGGTGCATATCTCTTCTCTAGAAATTTCAAGAATCCACACTAAGTCCATTTCTGGACCACAACACAGCTAGCTAGAAATTTAGATCATAACTAGAGTTATACTCAACCAAATGCTATTATCTTGGACTTTATGGAAAGCTTATAAAATTTCCTACCACTTTCATTTTATCACCAAAAGGTGATTCAATCATTATACTAGTCAAACAAGACAATTTTCCAGATCTATCTAGAAATTCCAGAGAGTAAGCACTTCGGGAGACCAACTTCTAACAGCCATAACTCCCAAACCATTTAGCCTATCACCATGAAAATTTGAAACAAACAAGATAAGTAAGTTATCTACAACTTTGTTATTGACAAGATTCACAGCAAACATCACCTTACCCATGCAATTTACTTAACAACCAAAACTATTCAAACAATCACTAAAATTGAATTATAGAGCAATTAATATTTCACTGCATACAAGCAATCAAATTTAGGCACAACCAATGGTACCAACAGTTCATAGTCATCATACAAACTCTAGAAAACATGATGGTCAAGCCCAAATAAATTATTTAAATGTCTTTATTAATTTATTTATACACTAAGGTGATATAAGGAAAAATATATCAACATTGCCCAATAAATTCTGAGAAAATTACAGTAGTCTACATATGACCCCAAAAGTCTACTGTACAAATTTCATGCCATTTCGATAAGTATAGTCATCTCTACAAAAATGACAAGTTGCATAGGATTATTTTAGCAAAAATAGTTTAGCCTAGTGAAACGTGTCAAACAATAGATTTTATATTTTTCTTTTATTTTTTCTAGCACCATAACATTGTGTAAAAATTTGCATAATCATTAGTTATGTATTTTTAATCCATTTATTTTCATTAGAAACTAGCAATTATTTAAGACTAAATAGGAAGACCATATTCTAATTGTACTTACTGTAGGTTTAGTATTTTTCTTAGCTAGAGCATGTCAACACAAGATCAGTAAAATTAAAATCACAATTTTATCACTTTCCTAGCTCAAGTTATGCATTTTACAAGATTGAAAGCAATTTAAAAGCACTTATATAGCTCCATCTAATTCTCCCAGAAAACATCCCAAACAGTAGGTTTTATATTTTTATCAAATAGTACACTTCATGATGAATCCAACAAAATTTGGTTCACCCAAACTGTACATCTACAACTCTACTTATGAATTTTCAAATTTCACAAGCATTTCATGAAAAGAATAAAAAGAAAACCTAAACTACAGCCGCTGACACGTGGGTCCTGCTCAGTCAACGGGCCCACATACCATACACACCGAGGCAGAGTGGCGGTTTGACTCAGAGATAGCTCACCGTTGGCGAGGTTGCCGGCGATAGCGTCATCACCATTAGGTTCTACATGTCGAGCGGCGTCGACAGGGGTAGGTGGTGGGTTCTAGGGTTCACCAGAGATGGCTCGTCGACGGCAATGGCGGATGGCGGAGGCAGCACAGCGGTATGTGGTCATTCTCTAGCCATCACTTGCTCTGGTGAGGTGCGCTATGGCTTCACGGAATCCTAACGAAGCTATCTAGCGTGGGTTAGGGTTCTGTTGAGGCGGCAATGAGCTCCGACCGCGTGCATGGCCGCGGCGGTGGCGATGGCACGACGGTGTGCGGCCGTCTTCTGGCGCTGTTAGGGCAGTAGCGTCTAAATGGTCACCGGCGTGAGTTCCTATGACCTACAGAGGTGACAAGGCGAGAGAGAGAGAGAATGAAAAGGCTCGAGCTTGCGTTGGCCATGATGAGCTTGGAGATCGGAGGTGCTCTGGCGAGACCATCGGTGGTGGAAACGGCAATGCGCCCATACCTAGACTTGAAGGTTTTAGCAAAGGGGGCGGAGATTGTAGCATAGAGCAAGGCAGAGCTGTTGGCATGCTCGATTGGAAAATGGTGCGGTGACGGCGGCGCTACGTGGTGGAGAAGCTTGCGGCGGCAATGGCGAGCTCAGCGTCGCCTTTGTGGATGCAAGAGCGAGCGAGAGAGAGGAAATGAGCGAGAGAGAGCAGACGAGCGTGTCGTGGTGGTGTTGAAGTCCTCCCCAGCCAGACTGGTGGGGCCCACGCCGGTGTATGGCCACTAGAAGGCGAGCACAGCCAGATAATGGCCGGCCACCACCGGCCCGATCTGAATCAGCTAATGCCGTTTCAGTCCGACGAAAACTGCCCCCTTCCTCACTCTGTATCTCTCAAACTAGCGTGATTCAGCGAAAACCATAATAATCAAAGTTGTAGAGCTTCATGGGTACTCCAAGTTTGCTCAAATGAGTTAGGTCTGGATCAGCCTAGTTTTCAAACTACAATGCGTCAAACATGGGTACATTGAAACTATAAATCACTTCCAGGCTTAGAAAATTTTCAAAGTGCTAGAACAATATTTTCTTACTGATTATGCACTATTTTAGAGCAAGTTAGGAGCTAAATTAGACCATGACCCAAAAATAAAAGTTGTTACCCTAGTTGAGTTCTAGAACTTTGCTTTAGGGTGCATAGCCATGCAAAGTATCTAGTGTATAGTTCAACTTAGGTCAAACATGCAACTTGAAAATG
Source organism: Miscanthus lutarioriparius (assembly GCA_904845875.1). Classification (NCBI taxonomy): domain Eukaryota; kingdom Viridiplantae; phylum Streptophyta; class Magnoliopsida; order Poales; family Poaceae; genus Miscanthus; species Miscanthus lutarioriparius. Next base: position 30,722,840 of record CAJGYO010000015.1, read on the forward strand.
GTAGCTTACACTATAATCATGACTTAGAGGCCAATTTGGTCCAAGTCATGAATACTAAAGTTGTTCCATTTGACATTCTAAGCATGTTTAAGGTACTCCTAGGGTCTCACAAGCATTTCACACATTCATCACATGTAAACCCTAGCCTAGGTATAAATTTAAGAGGCATCACATGTGATATAAGCAAGGTAGTGAAGATAGAATTTGACATGCTCATGCTCAATGATGCTTGTGCTCATGCAATGCCAATGCAAATGCAGCTTAACACTATGGTGTTATAGCCCCTCCCCCTTAAAGAAATCTCGTCCCAAGATTGGAAAGACCAACCAATCCTTGTAGAAAGTGTGGTAGGCGTCACGCAGAAAATCGTCCCTTTCCCATGTTGCATCTTGCTCACTATGGTTGTTTCACACCACTTTATATAACTTAACCACCTTACTTCTAGTCACTCTCTCCATTTCTTCTATCACCCAGATAGGTTTTTCTTCATACGTCAAATCGGACTGGATCTTGACACTAGTGGGTTCAATGGCTTCTTCGGGTGCACGAAGACATTTCTTCAATTGAGAGACGTGGAAAACATTGAAGATGACACTCATCTCTGGCTGTAGTTGGAGTCTATAAGCTACTGGTCCACATTGCTCAATAATTTTGTATGGGCCCACATACCAGGGCACTAGCTTTCGCTTCACACCAAATCGTTGTACCTTTTTCATCGGTGATACTTTCAGGTACACGTAAACACCAACCTCAAATACAAGAGGACTCCTTCTCTTGTTCGCATAACTCTTCTATCTTGATTGAGCAGCTTCCATATGTTGCTGAATAACTTGCTCTTTGGCTTCTTTGACAACGTCAATACGATAATACCTTCTTTTGCCTGGCTCAACCCAATTTAGAGGAGTTCTACACTTGCGGCCATATAAAGCCTCTAAAGGGGCCATCTTGATACTTTCTTGATAGCTATTGTTATAGGAGAACTCAGCCAAAGGTAGCCATTTCTCCTAGGAACCCTTTAAAGATATTACACAGGCCCTTAACATGTCTTCAAAAATCTAATTTACTTGCTCTGTTTGTCCAGCGATTTGAGGGTGATAAGCAGAACTTCAGATCAATTTGGTACCCAACTGATTATGCAAATGTTCCCAAAAATGATTTACAAACTATGGACCTCTATTAGACACAATGGTTCTTGGTATTCCATGCAATTGCACTATGTGGGTGGTATACAACTCTGTATATTGATGTGGGCGGTAAACTATCTGAACTAGAATGAAATGTGCAGACTTCATCAGACGGTCCACAAGTACCCAGATGGAATCATTACCTTTCTAGGTGGTTGGAAGACCAACAATGAAGCCCATGCTGATTTCTTCCCATTTCCAACCTAGAATAGGTAGTGGTTGGAGTTGCCTTGTGGGTTTCAAATGAATGGCTTTGACTCGGCAGCAAGTATCACATCTAGCCACATATGCTGCAATCTCTTTCTTTATCTTTGTCCACCAAAACCAAGTCTTCAAATCCTGGTACATCTTGCTACTACCAGGATGGATGGACAATTTAGAAGAGTGTGCTTCATCTCAGATTTGGTTTCTAAATTCTCTATCTTAAGGTACAACAAATCTATCCTTAAACTAGAGTACACCTCTCTCATCTAATCTAAAATGTTTAGCCTCTTCTTCTTCCATCTTTCTCTTGATATGAAATATATCCACGTTGGTCTTTTGGAGTTCCATGACCTTAGCTTCAAGAGAGCAATTGATAGTGAGATTATGTAAAACTAAAAGATGCAGTAGGTTAAAGCCATCTTCCAGCAATGGTTTGTTATGAAACTTCTGGCTTAAAGCATCTGCAACTACTTTTGCTTTGCCCGGATGATAATGCACCTCTAGGTTGCAATCCTTGATTAGCTCCAACCACCTTCTTTGTCTCACATTCAACTCAGGTTGCGTGAAGATATACTTGAGGCTCTTGTGATCAGTGTAAATGTGACACACATTGCCAAGTAAATAGTGCCTTGAAATCTTCAAAGCATGAACAACCGTGGCTAGCTCTAAATCATGAGTTGGGTAATTAACCGCATGTTTCCTCAGTTGACGTGAGGCATAGGCGATGACTCAGCCCTCTTGCATGAGCACACACCCCAACCTAGTACCAGATGTGTCGCAAAACACATCAAATGGGTTTTCTATGTCGGGCTGTGCTAAAACCGAAGCGATGGTCAACAAAGTCCGTCAAGTCTGAAAAGCAACTTCACACTCCAGAGTCCACACAAATTTCTCATCTTTTTGAAGCAATCTGGTCATAGGCTTGACTATCTTAGAGAAGTCTGGAATGAAACGATGAGAATAACCTGCTAACCCAAGGAAGCTCCAAACTTCATGAACTGAAGTTAGGGCCTACCAATCCATAACTTCTTGCACTTTGCCTGGATCTACCGAAATTCCATCTTCAGATAACACATGACCTAGGAAAGGTACTTTCTTTAACCAAAATTCACATTTGCTAAACTTAGCATACAACTTATGTTCTTGCAACCTTGTTAAGACGACTCTTAGGTGTTCTTCATGATCTTCCGCATTCTTAGAATAGACTAAGATGTCATCAATAAACACCACCATGAATTTATCAAGTTCAGGCTTGAACATTGAATTCATGAGATACATGAAATAGGCAGGAGCATTGGTTAGCCCAAAAGACATGAAAGATACTCATATAGACCATACCAAGTAGAGAAGGCAATCTTAGGTATGTCTTCTGGCCTGATCTTAATTTGGTGGTACCCTGATCTCAAATCAATCTTGGAGAACACTTTAGACTTTGATAGCAGATCAAACACGATATCAATTTGAGGCAATGGATACTTGTTCTTGATCGTTACCGCATTAAGGGGTTGGTAGTCCACACACATCCGCAAAGATTTATCCTTCTTTTTCATGAATATGGCAAGACAACCCCACGGGGATGAGCTGGGTCGAATGAGACCTTTTTCAAGAAGCTCCTGCAATTGCACTTTGAGCTCAGCTAATTCATTGGGTGGCATCACGTGCTCCGATGAGGTGAGCTACGGCTTCGTGGAATCCTAATGAAGCTATCTAGGGTGGGTTAGGGTTTTGGTTAGGTGGTGGTGAGCTTCGACCGCATGCATGGCCATAGCAGCGGCGATGGCACGATGGTGCGCAACCGTGTTCCGGGGCCGTTAGGGCGGTCGCTTCTAAATGGTCACCGGCGTGAGTTCCTACGACCTACAGAGGTGACAAGACGAGAGAGAAAGAATGAAAAGGCTAAAGCTTGCGTTGGCCACGACGAGCTTGGAGCTCGGCGGCGCTCCGGCAAGACCACCAGTGGTGGAAACGGCAATGCGCCCATACCTAGACTTGAAGGGCTTGGTAGAGGGGGTGGAGATTGTAGCGCAGAGAAAGGCGGAGCTGTTGGCATGCTCTATTGGAAAATGGTGCAGCAATGATTGCGCTATGAGGTGGTGAAGCTTGCAGTGGCAATGGCGAGCTCGGCGTCGCCTTTGCGGATGCGAGAGCAAGCGAGGGAGAGGAAATGAGTGAGAGAGAGCAGACGGGCGCGTCGTGGTGGTGTTGAAGTCCTCCTCGGCCAGACTGGTGGGGCCCACACCGGCGTACAGCTACTAGATGGTGTGTGTGTCTAGATGACGGTTGGCCACCATCGGCCCGATTTGAATCGGCTAATGTCGTTTCAGTCCGACTGAAACCGCCCCCTTCCTCATTCTCTATCTCTCAAACTAGTGTGATTCAGCGAAAACCGTAATAATCAAAGTTGTAGAGCTTCATGAGTACTCCAACTTTACTTAATGAGTTTGGTCTGGATCAGCCTAGTTTTCAAACTATAGCGCGTCAAACATGGGTACATTGAAACTGTAAATCACTCCCAGACTTATGCACTATTTTCAAAGTGCTAGAACAGTATTTTCTTGCTACTTATGCACTATTTTAGAGCAAGTTAGGAGGTGAATTAGACCATGACCCAAAAATAAAAGTTGTTACCCTAGTTTAGTTCTACAACTTTTCTTTAGGGTGCACAGCCATGCAAATTTTCTAGGGTATAGTTCAACTTAGGTCAAACATGCAACTTGAAAATGGTAGCTTACACTATAATCATGACTTAGAGGCCAATTTGGTCCAAGTCATGAATACCAAAGTTGTTCCATGTGACATTCTAAGCATGCTTAAGGTACTCCTATGGTCCCACAAGCACTTCACACATTCATGACATGTAAACCCTAACCTAGGTATAAATTTAAGAGGCATCACATGTGAGATAAGCAAGGTAGTGAAGATAGAATTTGACATGCTCATGCTCATGAATGCTCAATGATGCTTGTGATCATGCAATGCTAATGCCAAATGCATGCTTAACACTAGGGTGTTAAAACCCAAAAGCTGCCTAGGGCTAGGAATCCCCCAACCACAAGATTATTGATGTCCTCCTCCATCGCCATCGACACCTCCCACGGAGAACTAGGGATGGGACTATATCCCCCTTTGCTCTTTGAACTCATATCTTCTTCACCGACTGAACTAATGGTTTTGATTTTCTTGGCTATGGTCTTGCTTGACTCCATGATTGTGACTGCCGAGAGCGGGATCTAGATGTGCCGACGTCTATTAGGTCAAGGTAAGCAGAATAGTGAGCACTATTGCTTTTGTTGGTGGCGGCAAAGGGATGGATCGTCTCCACCCTCGGCTAACCTATAAGGGCAGCTAATACTAGTCAAAAACCCTTATGGACCCTGGGCTTGAGGCCCAAAATTGCTGGTGAAACCGGGTGCACCAACATTTGGGCCCTACCAAAGCCCGGCGTAGCCCACCAAAGCGGCAGGTGCAGTCGATGATTCTGGCTTGGAATTGTGAAAGTCGAACCCTGTCATTTCTAGAGTGAGGGGGATGTTCGGGGGGGGAGGGGTTGCCAGCCGATCCTAAAACCTTAGCCACGAGGCTACATAAATCCTTCAAATGTTTGGACAGGCTCCAAGTACCTTATTTTAGCGGACATGTGCTCCTCTGGGGGAAACCAAAAAACTGGTGAGCCCATGGCTGCAACCAAAGTACGAGCTCGTGAAATCTGGAAAAAGATTTTATGACCTTCCCTAGCTGGTTAGGCTTTGTCCTATCGCTTTTGGATAGCAGACGTTCACCAGTTCTACCCGTTATTAACTCGATAGAATAGCATACACCATAGCCCAAGAGGTTCACATGTGTTCGCTATTCGCCCATGTAATCCATGTGCTCTCGTGATTACTGGCTTCTGGAGTCACGAATGACAACACTTCATCGTAGTAAAATTTTAGATCGAGTCGCCTTGCATAACCCATAGTTACACTAACTGCCCATCGGGTCGGGAAGGGGGCCGGCAAAAATGAAAGAATGGATTTGACTGAACGAAAATCTTCAAACCACCCGATCTGATCGGGACGCAGGTAGTAGTGTTCAAAATAAAAAAAAGTCATTGTTTTTCGATTAAACTCTACTGCATTTTACATCACCTGGTTTTACAATAACCAAAATCTATCAAAAATTGTTACAGTTATGATAAGCCTTCTAACTATAGGTTCAACTTCACCACTCGAGCGATGGACATCACATGAAGCATAGAAGTCAGTCGAAGGCGCACCGCGACCCTCACCCCACGTTCAACCTTCACAAGTACGGATGATGCTTGGAAGGCACTTTTGGGAGTCCCACCTCATGGAGCTTCCTCTAACATCCAAGAGGAGGAGGAGCCCCGTGAGGAGGGCATCTCGTGCCATCTTCTGTGGTGTCGGGGAGGAGTGAACGGCGTCAACTTGGTGGCGTCAAGCCTCCGAATCGATACATGATAGCACCCAGGTTGAGATCTATGGGGAAAAGGGTTTCCTGGCAACAACAAGCTACCTTTTGCCCTCTAGGATTCCCTACAGATACTCCGACTCAGGAAGCTCCCGAGTGCCGACCACTAGTGAGCCCAACCGCTGTGTCCTCGGTGACCTAGGCCACCAATGGTATTGTTCCTCCCCATCTTCGTGAAACTTCCTCTAACACCCAAGGAGAATGGCCGCTACCAGGCCGCTGTGGAACTCAATCTTGAAAGCCTTCTCCCAGCGTCGGCACAACCACTAGAAATCGCCATGAACCATGGCGCACAACTAGAATCTCCACTCTCACACTTTGTCTAAGACTAAGGGATTTCGAGAACAAAGGAGGGGTGAGACTCACTAGCCTCCCTACCCCTTGCTTAAATAAGCACCCTGAAGATGGTGGTAGGGGCGTGGGTGGTTGGCACTAAAAATGCACTCAAGCATCGAGAGGGTTCCACAAAGTAAAAAGCATGGGAAACGAAATGGTTTGAGTTCCTAGGCACCACTATCCTTATCTTTTATAGGATTAAATGACGTGCATGCGATGCGTTCAAATGGGTGGGAGACTTCCACCCAAAGGAATCATAAACTCGAGAAGGCATTATTACCAGTCAGTGCAACACGCACAGTCGTCTTGATACTCGGGGCCCTCTGATTGTATTCAAGCATCTTGGTACCCAAGAAGTGTTCATCCATTACAAGGAATGCCCACTTCTATGACTGTCAGCTTTCGTCACTGAAAGAGCCAAATTCATCATAATTTTAGTTTCATGATGAATTTATGATGAAAATCGGTTGACAAAAACTGATCGTCATAGAACTGCTTTGGCATGCATGATAGGGGGGGCAGCCAAGCTGGTGGTTGCTTTCGTTGGAGATGCTTTCCACATGTACCTGCTATGGCCAGTTGCATTGGAGATGGTTCAGGTATGTGTCACCTTGTTATTGGACAACGTGGCCATCTCTGGTTCTTGCACATTTTAGGTTCTTAATGGACCACATGTTGGGCCACTATTGTTCCACATGTCTATTTTCTATTGGCAAACATGTCATGTTGCAGTTGGGTCATATGTCATTTCTTCATTGGACCATGTGTCTTATTTTCATTGGTCCATGTGTCCATTTCCTATTCGACCATGTGTCATGATGCTATTTGTCCATGTTTTGTTTTTTGATTCGACCACGTGGCTTGACGGCTTCCTTCAACGTCTCGGATTTTTATTAGCCCACGTGTCGTGCCATGGCTATTTCACGTGTCATGGACTGGTTTGTCCACGTGTCGCATTTTTATTTGATCATGTTGCCTGCCTAGGTTCTACCACGTGCCCAACAATCAATTCATTATAAAAGTAATTTAGGATCGTCACTGTTGCACAGATTGACTACACAATTATTCAGCATGACAATCAAATACAACAAATTATTGTTTACACATCAGCAGCAATCCGCTGATAGTTTCACCACATCAAACCAGCATATGAGTACACACATCAAACCACAAATGTTCATTGCATGAAGCCAACAGAGTTGATGACTGAGAGTTACCAAAAGAAGAGCTAAAGCGCATGATATCCTCACGTATCTTATTGTACTCGTCCTTGCTGTATCTTGAACTCCTCAAACTCCCATTCAGTCTTTTATATCTTCCTCTTCAGTTCATCCACTTGTTCCATGAGATTAGCGGAACTTTCCTGTTCAGCAACAAGCTATTCCCGAACCATTCTATCCGCCAATGTCTCTATTCTGGCGGAGCTTGTCGGGATACTAGCATTCTTGAAAAAAGGGTGTTGTCGCTGACCTAGGAGTGGACCTGGCCATGGGAGAGGCAAAGGACCATGAGAACAACATCAACACTTGTCATTGGTTCGTGCCCATCAGCAACAAATTCTGCTCACATAGTTTCCATAGCTTCCTATGAAATTTAAGCAGTAAACATTAGGTTACAGATAGTGAAATAGGACTTTAATTGAAAACCCAAGAGAATAGTTCATAACAAATAACGCAGGTTTCATATTGATATGGATTATGGGGTTGTTTGTATTTTGGCCACACATAGCCACGCTGTGGCGAGTTCTGGCGGTGGTAGGGTTTTCATCTGCCACACTCTTGTGGCTCATTCTCTTCTAAGAAAAGCTATGACAGCCTCATTTAAGTCAGCAACCAAACAGCTGCTCTGGTTCCCGTGGTGTGCCACAGTTTGTGGTGTGGTGACCGGTGGCCCTCAACCAAACACCCTCTACATAAGCACGACGCACAGGTACTAATATGGATTACATACTACAAAATTCAAGTAGTAAACAATAGGTTACAGATATGGATTACATAAGCACAATGCATAGGTATTCCAATTTCAAAATTAAATGATGATGCCCAATTTAGGGCCCCTTTGGTTCATAGGATTTCCAAAGAAAAAATGTAGGAATCAGTAATCCTATGGAATCAGCACCGTAGAGGCCTTGGGTTCACAGGAAGAAATGGGGGAAGGAAAACGATAGGAAAGTTTCCTATCTTCAACTTTCATAGGAAAAACAAAGGAAAAAACATCCAGTGAGACCTCATTGTATTGGTTTCCTATGTTTTTCCTGTACAAAACCAAACACCCCTTCTAACAAAATTCCTCTATTTTTCATTCCTTTGTTTTTCACATGCATTCCAATCATATTCCAGTATTTTTCCTGTTCCTATGTTTTTTGATCCTATGTTCCAAAGGGGGCCTTAGGTTCCTACCACTATTGCTTCTATTAACAGTGCACATGAGTTTCTATTTATACAAAGGCAAGAGTAACAATAAAACACAACCATCACTTACAAATGATTACTGTTGTACATCATAGGAGCAAGATTTTGTAGCCTGGTGGCTCTTCGCTTTTGCACGGTTTTGCTTGTTCTTCTCAGATCCATGAGTCAACTCTCTAGGTCATGTTGACTTCACTCTCTTGGACTACCTTCCTCTAAGACTGATATCAGCGCTGCCTTTTGTCCTGCTGGCAGAGCCGCTTCTATAGCTTCTTTAAACCGAACACTGAAATTGGAGAAACAAATTTAAGCAGGAAGCATGAACAAATTGCATTGCTATATAGACAACAAAGCATTGCATTGCTATCTGCACCCCCAGGGCCCCTCCTACCTGAACTCAATACAAGGTAGAACAAGCACCTCAACTACAAGGGCCACTGGCTCATCTTGTAAATATGAATATGTTTCATCTGTATCACCAAATCCCTCAACAACCACCCCTGGTTCTTCCATCTTCCTATGATTCTTTGTGACTTGTGCCTCCTGCTCTCTTTAAAAAGCATTTAGTGGCAGTTCATCTAGATTACAAAGGTTTTTATTAACTAAATCTTCTAGTGAATGTCAACACAACAGAGCAAGAGTATGCAAATAAGAGCCTAACTAGTAACTACAGCTTATACGGAAGTGATTAATCTAATAAAGCACATGTCAGCTACACTAATAAAGCACATGTTAGCTACACTCAAATATAGGAAATATACAACCCCATCGCTATCTACATATCCCAGGTTGAACCACTACAATACAACACACATCATAAAAAGAATTTGGGTACCTCTTCCTCCACATACCCTGGCTACTCTTCGTCATCGGCACGGCCATCTTGTCATCGTGGTCACGGAACTGGTGTGGCCAATGTTGATGAAGGGGTACCAGATCCGGCACTAGCTAGGGTTCAGATCCGGCTAGTTATGATAGGTGCCAAACTAGGGGGTCTAGATCTTGCCTATACCATCGTTGAGGCGGTCCTTCCGCCGTCAGCTGACCTACTATCGACGAATTGAAGGGGATCTGGCTCTAACTAGGGTTTGGGAAGCTATGAGAGAGGGTACGGCTGGAGAGTTCGGATTGATGATTCAAGCTGCTGTGCCGATGGTGTGTAGGCTTTGGATAGGGGTGGCACAGGAGGTGGTTGGAGAGTGGAGAGCAAGGCCATGGGGCTAGGATTTGGAGCGGGACGAGAGACAATGGAGGCTGGAGGATGGAGATGGAGGTGGAGGCAGAGGCGGAGACGATGACTCCTTGCACTTTTATGTGGCATCATGGTACCACAAATGCCCTTGTCTGAATCAACAGCATGGTAAATCTAATTTCCATGCGGAGGGCAAAAGAGAGACATCTAATTTTCGGTGCTTGTTGGTGGCACTACTCGGCGTGGTGCGAAATTTTCGCCGAAAATCAAATTTTCACACGGGTAGATCTCCTCGTCTGTTTGGGGCCCACCAACACTGCAAAATGGAATCCTGAGAAATGGATAAAAGAAACTCAAAAAGTTATGGCTCCTTTGGAATGGAGAAATAGGAATTTCAAAGGATCCAAATCCTATAGGAAAAAATCCTATGAAGCCTTTTGGACCGACAGCTCCTGCGGGAACCCTGGCTACACCACACGCAATTTCGCATCTTAATTGAGGTGGGCGGCGGCTAGGGCTAACATAGCCTCATGGCGAAGGCTGTAACACCTCTGGTGTTTTGACCTAGCACTAAAATTTGACATGTCATCATATGCATTGCAAAGCATTCATATAGTATAAAGTTTTGAATGCATTCGTTAAATAAGGTTTATTTCATAATGTTGTTATTTCATGTGATGTGATTCAAAACCCTAAATAAAGATCATGACCACAAGGGTCAAAATTCATGTGATCATGTGAGGTCATGTGTCCTTTGACTCAAATAACCCTAATGGGCCATGTTACTGGTCAAAAATCAAAATTTAAGTAAAAGGAAGACAAATCAAATTTGAATTCAAATTCAAATTATAAAAGTCCTTTTTTGCCCCTTTTGACTAATTCAAAATCCATGTGGAATTTGGGGTTGAGGCAAAAAGCAAAGTTGGAGGTTATTTTATAAGGATCAACTTTGGTATTCAAAGTTTTCAAAGTTTACATATAAAATTTGGAATAATTTTGAAATGATTCAAATACTCAAATGCACCCCAAATTCAAATTTCAAAATGGAGGCAGAATTTGAAAATGTTCCTTGAAGCAAAGTTGTAGAGTTTGAAAAATTGAACAACTTTCATTTTTGGAGATTTTCAACTTCTTTAGAAAATTTGAGAGTAATTTGAAAAATAGACTCAGTGGCAGTTCTATAAATAACTCAAAAATCAAGATTGACATCGTCGCTTACCACCCGCGCCACGCAGCTGCCGCCGCCGAGCGTTTTGCGCCGCTTTCTCGCGCGTTGACATGTAGCCAGTGCCGTGGCGGGCTCGAGCATGCGCTGTCGACGCCGGGCAACCCCTTCCCGGCTATAAATAGCAACAGTTGCCGCCGTCGTCCCCGTTTTCCCCTTCTGCTCTGCTCCGCCACCGCGTAGCTCCGCCGCTCGCCGTAGCCATCGTCGAGCCATGTCAGTCGTGCCCAGCTACGCCGACAGCTCCGCCTCGCCCTGCCGCTCATTCCCGACCTGCTCGTCTCGTTTCTAGCCGGTCAGCGACACCGCGCGACATCGTCTTCTTCGGAGCCGGCCGAGGCTCCGCCGCGACCCACCTCACCGTGGCCAGGGTGATTCAGTACGTCTCCGCCTGCACCAAGTACACCATCGTGATCACGGTGAGCTCCTGAGCGTGATGCTCGCTCTTCTTTTGACTCTACTGCACCGTAGCCGTAGCTACGTCGACCGCCGTCGAGTCCGAGCCGCCATGCCCGGCGTGGAGGTGTCTCCGGTGCACCTTTTTCCTTTCTGATAGCTGAGATCGGTTCGGGGGAAAGAGTAGGTCATAAAGGTGCGGTCTGTTTCACTAGAGCTTCACCGCTGGCGTGTTTTGCCGATCGGAGCAGACAGCGCCGCCGTGCGTCCTCTTTAGGTCACTGACAAGCGGGGCCTGGCTGTCAGTACGAGAGAGGAAGAAGAACAGTGCAATTTTGTAATTTCTGAAATTTTGAATAGTGTTGAATCTTTGGAAATTTGTAGGAAAATAATCATAGCTTCAAAAAATTCTGAAATTTTGTGTGTAGCTTCTGTACATGCTCTAGTATGGTTTAAAATTTTGAAACTTGAAATTTGAATAAATTTTTAATGTTCAAAAATTCAGTCCATTAATTAATAAATGCAATTTCCATGATTTTTGTAGGCCACCGTATAGCTCCAAAAATTATGAAATTTATTTTGGTACACTAATTTGTTATGAGGAAGCTCACATAAAATTTTGAGGTTATTTGGAACAAGTTTATTTTTGGGCTTATTTCAAATTAATTAAAAATTGAATAAAAGCAACCCTAATTGTTAGGGTTAGGATTTAATTTTTGTTTGGGTCAGGTTGTATGACCAGTAGGGTTTCAAGATCCATTTGGTCAAGTCCCATGTATGGTTCTTAATGGTAGGATTGCAAGTTGGATTTGTTGGCTTGCAACTGTACTGTGAAATAAAATCATTTGCGGGGTGTTGTTACATTTCATGTACCGTGAAAGCATCATGTTTACATTATCATCATATTGAAGCATATGTTATTATTTCGTGTAGAACCCAAGAGTGAAACGATTCTAGTTGAGCAAGTTCTGGAAGGATCCCCGGTTGTCACGGGATTTGATAATTGTGGTACTGATCCGGAACCTGAGATCGTCAACGAAGGCAAGCCCCGGTTCATGCATTAAACCATTCCCTTGTTTACTTTAAAAAGTTTATCACCTATGTTACTTATTGCATTAAGTTGATTTATTCAAATGTTACCTACTTGATGCATTGCCTACCTTGTTAATTGTTTACCATCCTTGAAGATAATTTCATTTACAAAGGCGTAGAATTGCTTAGTATGCTTTATGGTAGGCTTTTCAAAGTAAAAGTTTTGATACAATCAAAGATGGCATACTGGCCAAAGAAAGAAAGAAAGAAGATAGAATGAACTAGAGACTAGTCGGGTGGCTTATCTTGAATGTTGGGTAATGTTGCCGACTATGTCGCTTAAAGGCCACTCATTGTGGATCTTCTGAACGAGACACTTTGTAGTACTAGTCACATACTCCGGTAAGCCTACTTCGGCTAATCCAATACTAAGACGAATGCCCACGCACTGGAGTGGTGAGATGGCGGGAGTGGCGTGTACCCTCGTGGCTTGAATGTGGTCGGATTTGAGGTGTGCTGTGCTCTCGGGTGGCGTGGAGACGGCTTAGTACGGGAGGATCCAGTAGCGAGGTTGGTATATGCAAGATTAAGTTCTACATATGTCGTGTGATAAGGAATCCCCAGTTGGGACTTGAATCAATTCGAATTGCCGGTGCTCCGCGGATATGGAGACTCGATTCATTACAGAAGCAATGCAAGACTGGTGAATTACTAAAACTTGAGAAAATGAATGGAATGAGAAGGATTGGAACATGGGATATAAACACTTAGTTTGAGATATTGAACTAAAGTACTTAGGGGTAAAACTTGAAACTAGGATCAAGAATAGTACGCTTTTGGCAAAGAACTTTTGAATCTTTCTACATCCTTACCTTGACCCAACACCTATATCCCTAAGACCTTCACCCTTTTTGGTCGGGTCAGTCTTGTTGAGTACTTTTGTACTCAGGGTTTGTTAACCCTTGTTGCAGGTGAGTCGCATGCGCAGGCTTGTTTTGGTCCCTACTGCATGTCAGTGGATGAAGTCGATGACGATGAGGAATGATGAATGGCCTTTGGACAAGGCACTAGTTTGTGTGAAATAAATAATGTTAATGTAATATTATCTCGCTACTATGGTTGTATGACACTTATGGTTATGTAAGTTTAAAACAACTTGTTTGTAATATTAAACTTAAGTCTTCCGCTTATTTACCTCTGGTATGTATATTGAAAAATGTTGTAATCTGCAATGACTATGATTGGGATCCTGTTTGAAACGTGGATGATTCGGGTTTCCTGAGGACACCCGACAGACCTGTTAAGTTGTTGGGAACTTGTCTACGCTATCTGAGGTCTGTTGAGACATCGATAAGTGCACGTGGGCCCGATTTCTTAGGAGGTTCTGCCATAGCTGGTATCAGAGCAAGGTCCTATCTAAGATCATTGTAGGTTGCTTTTGAAAACCTTCAAACTAATTTGGATCAGAGAAATTAAACTGGATATTTTGAGTTCAAATTTCTTTCTTCTTTCCTCTAATCTAGCCTCAATCTTGACTTATTTGAAAGTTTGTGGCGGATAATATGATTAGGTTTGTCCTATGTATTAAAAATCTAGTACTTTTGATTGTATAAATCTTTTGTACTCGGATTGGTAAGATCGATTCATGCATCATGCTTGAACACATTGCATAATAATTCCCCTTAAAAGTGGTTGGGTAAGTAATGTCAATCCCATTCTTGCTAACCTCCATTATCCTCAAGCTATCCTTATAGTCCTATCCTAAATTCTACAGGCTATGGCAAAGACCAAGATAACTGCACGCAAGGCCACTGGACCTCACGGAGTGCCTCGTCACCAGTTGGCACCGCGTAACCGTGAGCTTGGTGAAGGAAGTTCCAAGACCCTAGGAGATGAAGGATCTTCAAGCAATCCCGCCAACATTGAGAACCTTACCAAGGAGCTCAACACTTTTCGTCGAGCTCATGCCAAAGATCAAGAGAAGCTGGCGGAAATGGAAAGGGACATCACCAAGAATACCGAGTTGAGGAATGAAGCCTGGACACGAGAGGATGTGGCCAATGAACGCGTCCATGAGTTGGAGTTCTATGTAGAAGACCTGGAGATGGACAATGCCATTCTTCATGAGAATGTCCACCTGTTGTACGCTCAACTTCATCCACCTCATGGGGATGGTGAAGTTACAGATGAAGAAATGATTGTAGCTCCAGGAGAAGTCGAGAATGAAGAAGAGGAGGAGGATCTTGAGGAGTTAGTGTACTTCTCGGATGAAAGTGAGGTTTCGTCCGATATGGGCACGGATGCCAATGACTAAGAGCTCGGAGTAGTAATAGTTCCTTTACTGCTTTCTTAGTAAACCAGGGTTGTCTTGTGGGATACAAGACATGTAATTTAAATAAGTAACCCTTTGTAGCATGAAACCTTTTTAAATGCTTTTAATAAAGAATAATGTAAGTAAACGTGTTCTCTAACAGATGCCTCGTCCTATCACCCGAACTGGTGCTAGTGGCTCACATGACGATGATGAGTGCCCAAATCCTCCACCAATGCCTTCGACTATGGCAGATGCCATAGCCGCACTCGTCAACGCAACGGCAGAGAATGCTAGGCTGTTAAGGGAATTGGCGCAGAACCAGCAGGCACCATACCCTAATCATGGTCGTCATAATGGAAATGACGAGTCAACCTATGTGGATTTTATTGACACACGTCCACCTGTGTTCTCTAAGGCAGACGAACCTTTAGAAGCTAACGATTGGCTTAGGACAATAGAGCAAAAGTTCGAGCTGATTCACTGTACCGAGGTTCAGAAACCAAGGTTTGCGGCACAACAACTCCGAGGAGCTGCTGGTGCCTGGTGGGTAAATTTGGTAGCAGTATAGCCCGCTGGCCACCAAATCAATTGGAGGGAGTTCAAGGATGCCTTCAGGGCACACTATATTCCAGACGGTGTGATGACCATGAAGTTAGAAGAGTTCTTGTCTCTTAAGCAAGGGGAGCACCCGACGATGCATTATGTTGGGCGTTTCAATCACCTGTCGCAGTATGCTATAGAGTATGTGAATACTGACAGGAAAAAGAAGAATCATTTCATGAGAGGTCTGAACACCAAGCTTGAGACCATGATGGCAACTTGTGGCAACGCAACTTATCATGAGACTGTCAACATTGCTATCGCATCAGAGGAGAATTACCGCCGACACAAGGAGGCGAAGAAAAAGAGGTCATTTGCTTCCGGATCGTCAAGTGGAAAGCGTCAAAAGGTGATCTACCATCCTCATAATCATGGCCGTGCACCATTCCGCCCACAACAAAGCCAAAGCAGGCAGCAAATCTTTATTCGTCCTGCAACTAATACGCCTTATACTCATCAAGCGCCGCAGCAGCAAAACAATACAAATAATGCAAACCGCAATGCTACTCCCCAGAATCACAATTATCCATGCTATAATTGTGGTAAACCCGGACACTTTTCCCGAGAATGTCCATATCCTAGGAAGAACAATCCTGATGCACCCAAAGCCCCTGTTACTCCAGCTCAGAATTAGTACAAGGGCAATGCTCAGAACAATCAGAAGGGACAGGCTGAGAAGAAAACTGGAAGGGTCTTCTATACTCAAGTGGAAGCTATTCCAGAAGGAGAACCAGTAATGATGGGTATGTTTCCCGTTGCTAAGCATCCTGCAATTACCTTTTTTGATTCTGGTGCATCCCATACATTCATCAATCATACATTTGTTGTGAAGCATAGGATAGCTATTGGGGAAACAAAAGAGCCCTATCATATACAGTCGCCCGGGGGACGAATCTGTACAAGGGAGGTAGTTCAGCATGTACCTATTGATTTGGGAGGTTATGAGTTCCCTACCAATATGCTGATATTAAAGGATCAAGATATAGATGTGATCTTTGGTATGAACTGGTTAACCCAACACGGGGCTATCTTAGATGTCTTGCGTAGAACCATAAGGGTAAATGCACCTGGCAGCAAAACCCAACTTCTCATCCAACTTCCCTTTCCTAAAAGTACAGTGGAAACAGTCTGTGCAACTATTGTTGAAGGAGCCGAGAAAATTTCAGTGGTATGTGAGTTTACGGATGTCTTTCCCGATGATCTGCTTGGTTTGCCACCAGACCAAAATGTAGAATTCAGAATTGATCTGAAACCAGGAACAGCACCAGTATCCAGAAGAGCATATAGGATGCCACCCAAAGAACTAGCAGAATTAAAAATGCAACTACAAGAGTTGTTAGACAAGGGTTTCATTCAACCCAGTTCATCACCTTGGGGATGCCCTGCTATTTTCGTGAAGAAGAAGGATCAAACCTTAAGGTTATGTGTTGACTATCAGCCATTAAATGAAGTCACCATCAAGAACAAATACCCCTTACCCTGAATTGATTTGCTTTTTGATCAACTTGCAGGAGCTAAGGTGTTCTCGAAGATAGACTTGAGATCAGGCTACCACCAGATTAAGATCAGACGAGAAGATGTGCCGAAGATAGCGTTCACTACTCGATATGGTCTATATGAGTATTTAGTAATGTCTTTTGGGTTGACCAATGCCCTGGCTCACTTCATGTACCTGATGAACTTAGTTTTTATGCCTAAGTTGGATAAGTTTGTAGTAGTGTTCATTGATGACATTCTTATCTATTCTAAGAGCAAAGAAGCACATGCGGAACATCTCCGCATTGTTCTACAACGATTAAGAGATCACCAATTATATGCCAAGTTCAGCAAATGTGAATTCTGGTTAGAGGAAGTACAATTTCTAGGTCATGTACTATCTGCTGAAGGTATAGCTGTTGATCCGAGCAAGGTAGAAGAAGTCCTTAATTGGAAAGCACCCACAATTGTACATCAAGTTCGTAGTTTCCTGGGGTTGGCAGGGTATTACCGTCGGTTCATCCCTGACTTCTCTAGAATTGCGAAGCCAATTACTGGACTACTGAAAAATCAAACTAAGTTTTTGTGGTCAACAGAATGTGAAGAGGCCTTTCAGACATTGAAGAAGTTACTGACAACTACACCAGTATTAGCACAACCTGATATCGAGAGGCCATTTGATATCTATTGTGATGCATCTGGAATTGGTATTGGTTGTGTTCTTATGCAAGAAGGCAGAGTCATAGCATATGCTTCCAGACAACTCAAGAAGCATGAAGAACATTATCCCACCCATGATCTTGAATTAGCCGCTGTTGTTCATGCACTCAAGATTTGGCGACATTATTTATTGGGCAATATATGTCATATCTATACGGATCATAAAAGTTTGAAATATATCTTTACTCAGTCAGAGTTGAATATGAGGCAAAGAAGATGGTTAGAACTTATCAAAGATTATGACTTAGAAGTGCATTATCATCCGGGCAAGGCTAATGTGGTTGTCGATGCCCTGAGTCGCAAGAATCATTGCCATTGTCTAACTGTGAAACCTATGCAACAAACATTGTGTCAAGAGATGGAGCATCTGAATTTACAAATCATAGAACAAGGTTCCCTGTCCAATATTGCAGTTGAGTCCACTATCAAAGATCAGATCATTGCTGCTCAATAGAAAAATAAGGGCATAGCCCATATCAAGGATAAAGTCAGATCTAGAAGATCAACATGTTTCAAGATTGATGAATCAGATGTCGTATGGTTCAAAGATAGATTGGTAGTACCCAAACATCGGGAGCTGCGAAAGCAGATTCTTGATGAAGCTCATTCTACAAGATACTCCATTCATCCAGGTAGCAACAAAATGTATCATGATCTGAGAACGAGATATTGGTGGACCAAAATGAAAATAGAAATAGCTCAATATGTGGCCAAATGTGATACTTGTCAAAGAGTCAAAGCGATTCACATGAAGACTGCGGGTCCATTACATTCCTTGCCAGTTCCATCTTGGAAATGGGAAGATATCTGTATGGACTTCATAGTAGGGTTGCCTAGGACATCTGCAGGCTACAATTCAATATGGGTTATTGTTGATCGCCTAACCAAGATAGCTCATTTCTTACCAGTCAGAGATAAATATCGAGCGGAGCAGTATGCAAAACTTTATCTGAATAGAATCTTCAGTCTGCATGGGGCACCCAAGACCATTGTCTCTGACAGAGGGTCATTGTTTATATCCAAGTTCTGGAAAAGTCTACATGAGTCTTTGGGAACTAAACTTATCCGTAGTTCTGCTTATCATCCGCAAACCGATGGACAGACGGAAAGGGTAAATCAAATTCTTGAAGATATGTTAAGAGCATGTGTTCTCTCCTATGGTGCTATATGGGATGAATGCCTTCCCTTAGCTGAATTCTCATATAACAATAGCTATCAAGAGAGCATTAAAATGGCACCATTTGAAGCATTGTATGGTCGTAGATGCCAGACACCTTTACATTGGTCAGATGTTGGAGAACGTTGGTTCTTTGGACCGGATGTGGTCAAGGAAGCAGAAGAGAAGGTTAAACTCATACAAGCTAATATGAAGGTAGCTCAATCCTGACAAAAAAGCTATGCTGATAAGAGGAGACGACCTCTAGAATTCATAGTGGGAGATCATGTCTACCTCAAGGTATCGCCAATGAAAGGAGTTCATCGTTTTGGGATTTGGGGAAAGTTGGCGCCCCGTTATGTCGGTCCGTTTCAAATCCAACAAAGATGTGGACCAGTCGCCTATCGTGTTAAGCTACCAGATCACATGTCAGCTGTGCATGATATCTTCCATGTATCCTAGTTGAAGAAGTGTCTTCAAGTACCTGACCAAGTGATTGACTTTGGTGATGTAGAACTAGCACCTGATTTGACTTATGCCGAGTACCCCATTAGAGTCTTAGATCAGAAGGATCGAGTCATTCGAAGGCGTACAATCAAGTTCTACAAAGTACAATGGAACCAGCACACTGAAGTAGAAGCTACTTGGGAGTCTGAGGATTATTTAGAAGAAAACTTTCCTGACTTCTTTGCTTCTCTCTAGTTGCATACCTCGTCTATATTGTAACTTGTTTATTTTGTCAAAAGAATGGAAAACCCCCTCACTAGTCTTTTGAATAAAGTTATGATGTGTTAGCTTGACACATTTCCTTTTCCATTACTTAGCCTTAGGTTTTAAATCTCGGGACGAGATTTCTTTAAGGGGGAAGGGTTGTAACACCTCTGGTGTTTTGACCTAGCACTAAAATTTGACATGTCATCATATGCATTGCAAAGCATTCATATAGTATAAACTTTTGAATGCATTCACTAAATAAGGTTTATTTCATAATGTTGTTATTTCATGTGATGTGATTCAAAACCCTAAATAAAGATCATGACCACAAGGGTCAAAATTCATGTGATCATGTGAGGTCATGTGTCCTTTGACTCAAATAACCCTAATGGGCCATGTTACTGGTCAAAAATCAAAATTTAAGTAAAAGGAAGACAAATCAAATTTGAATTCAAATTCAAATTATAAAAGTCCTTTTTTGTCCCTTTTGACTAATTCAAAATCCATGTGCAATTTGGGGTTGAGGCAAAAAGCAAAGTTGGAGGTTATTTTATAAGGATCAACTTTGGTATTCAAAGTTTTCAAAGTTTACATATAAAATTTGGAATAATTTTGAAATGATTCAAATACTCAAATACTCAAATTCAAATTTCAAAATAGAGGTAGAATTTGAAAATGTTCCTTGAAGCAAAGTTGTAGAGTTTGAAAAATTGAACAACTTTCATTTTTGGACATTTTCAACTTCTTTAGAAAATTTGAGAGTAATTTGAAAAATAGACTCAGTGGCAGTTCTGTAAATAACTCAAAAATCAAGATTGACATCGCGCGCCATCACGGCGGCATACGCACTTGCCACCGCCGTCGGCGCTTTTTTGCGCCGCTTTCGCTAGCGTTGACACGCAGCAGCCAGTGCCATGGCGGGCTCGGCGTCTTATTTGTCGACGACGGGCAACCCCTTCCGGCTATAAATAGCAAGTGATCGCCGCCGTCGTCCCTGTTTTTCCCTCGCTCTGCTTACGCCATCACAGTAGCTCGCGCTTCGCCGTAGCCATCGTCGAGCCACGTCGGCCCGTGCCCAGCCACGCCGACAGCTCGCCGCCGCCCGCCGCTCATTCCTAACCTAGTCGTCTTGTTTCTAGCCGGTCAGCGACACCGCGCGACATCGTCTTCTTTGGAGCCGGTCGAGGCTCCGCCGCGACCCACCTCATCGTGGCCAGGGTGATTCAGTATGTCTCCGCCTGCACCAAGTACACCATCGTGATCACGGTGAGCTCCTGAGCGTGATGCTCGCTCTTCTTTTGACTCTACTGCACTGTAGCTATAGCTACGTCGACCGCCGTCGAGTCCGAGCCGCCATGCCCGGCGTGGAGGTGTCTCCGGTGCACCTTTTTCCTTTCTGATAGCTGAGATCGGTTCGGGGGAAAGAGTAGGTCATGAAGGTGCGGTCTGTTTCGCCAGAGCTTCACCGTCGGCGCATTTTGCCGATCGGAGCAGACAGCGCCGCCGTGCGTCCTCTTTAGGTCACTGACAAGCGGGGCCTGGCTGTGAGTACGAGAGAGGAAGAAGAACAGTGAAATTTTGTAATTTCTGAAATTTTGAATAGTGCTAAATCTTTGGAAATTTGTAGGAAAATAATCATAGCTCCAAAAATTCTGAAATTTTGTGTGTAGCTTCTATACATGCTCTAGTATGGTTTAAAAATTTGAAACTTGAAATTTGAATAAATTTTTAATGTTCAAAAATTCAGTCCATTAATTAATAAATGCAATTTCCATGATTTTTGTAGGCCACTGTATAGCTCCAAAAATTATGAAATTTATTTTGGTACACTAATTTGTTATGAGGAAGCTTACATAAAATTTTTAGGTCATTTGGAACAAGTTTATTTTTAGGCTTATTTCAAATTAATTAAAAATTGAATAAAAGCAACCCTAATTGTTAGGGTTAGGATTTAATTTTTGTTTGAGTCAGGTTGTATGACCAGTAGGGTTTGAAGATCCATTTGGTCAAGTCCCATGTATGGTTCTTAATGGTAGGATTGCAAGTTGGTTTTGTTGGCTTGCAACTGTACTGTGAAATAAAATCATTTGCGGAGTGTTGTGACATTTCATGTACCGTGAAAGCATCATGTTTACATTATCATCATATTGAAGCATATGTTATTATTTCATGTAGAACCTGAGAGTGAAACGGTTCTAGTTGAGCAAGTTCTGGAAGGATCCCCGGTTGTCACGGGATTTGATAATTGTGGTACTGATCCGGAACTTGAGATCGTCAACGAAGGCAAGCCCCGGTTTATGCATTAAACCATTCCCTTGTTTACTTTAAAAAGTTTATCACCTATGTTACTTATTGCATTAAGTTGATTTATTCAAATGTTACCTACTTGATGCATTGCCTACCTTGTTAATTGTTTACCATCCTTGAAGATAATTTCATTTACAAAGGCGTAGAATTGCTTAGTATGCTTTATGGTAGGCTTTTCAAAGTAAAAGTTTCGATACAATCAAAGATGGCATACTGACCAAAGAAAGAAAGAAAGAAGATAGAATGAACTAGAGACTAGTCGGGTGGCTTATCTTGAATGTTGGGTAATGTTGCCGACTATGTCGCTTAAAGGCCACTCATTGTGGATCTTCTGAACGAGACACTTTGTAGTACTAGTCACATACTCCGGTAAGCCTACTTCGGCTAATCCGATACTAAGATGAATGCCCATGCACTGGGATTGGTGAGATGGCGGGAGTTGTAGTACTAGTCACATACTCCGGTAAGCCTACTTCGGCTAATCCGATACTAAGATGAATGCCCATGCACTGGGAGTGGTGAGATGGCGGGAGTAGCGTGTACCCTCGTGGCTTGAATGTGGCCGGATTTGAGGTGTGCTGTGCTCTCGGGTGGCGTGGACACGGCTTAGTACGGGAGGATCCAGTAGCGAGGTTGGTATATGCAAGATTAAGTTCTACATATGTCGTGTGATAAGGAATCCCTAGCTGGAACTTGAATCAATTCGAATTGCCGGTGCTCCGCGGATATGGAGACTCGATTCATTACAGAAGCAATGCAGGACTGGTGAATTACTAAAACTTGAGAAAAGGAATGGAATGAGAAGGATTGGAACATGGGATATAAACACTTAGTTTGAGATATTGAACTAAAGTACTTAGGGGTAAAACTTGAAACTAGGATCAAGAATAGTACGCTTTTGGCAAAGAACTTTTGAATCTTTCTACATCCTTACCTTGACCCAACACCTGCATCCCTAAGACCTTCACCCTTTTTGGTCGGGTCAGTCTTGTTGAGTACTTTTGTACTCAGGGTTTGTTAACCCTTGTTGCAGGTGAGTCGCATGCGCAGGCTTGTTTTGGTCCCTGCTGCATGTCAGTGTATGAAGTCGATGATGATGAGGAATGATGAATGGCCTTTGGACAAGGCACTAGTTTGTGTGAAATAAATAATGTTAATGTAATATTATCTCGCTACTATGGTTGTATGACACTTATGGTTATGTAAGTTTAAAACAACTGGTTTGTAATATTAAACTTAAGTCTTCCGCTTATTTACCTATGGTATGTATATTGAAAAATGTTGTAATCTGCAATGATTGTGATTGGGATCCTGTTTGAAACGTGGATGATTCGGGTTTCCCGAGGACACCCAACAGACCTGTTAAGTTGTTGGGAACTTGTGTACGCTATCTGAGGTCTGTTGAGACATCAATAAGTGCACGTGGGCTCGATTTCTTAGGAGGTTCTACCACAAAGGCCTTGTGTCACTACCTCCCAGATCCACGCTAGTAGAGCACGAATGTGCTCAAAGAAGTTGAGCCCTGCCGATAGAATGGTTGGGACGTTCAGCTGCTACATGATGGCTGAAAGAGCAAGAATGAGAAAACCATACCAATTAATAAGGTCCAGTGCCACACAAAACAAGAAGATACGGTAATGACAATGCCTTACCAATGAGCTACGCCTGCGTTTAAGCCACTACGGCTTCAGCCGCGGCCGTCTCCCTATTGGCTGTGGCAAGTGCCATCACCACAATGGAGAGGCATGACCATAGCCATGCTTCCTCTCGGTTCTCCACGTGGAAAGCCTGCATATTCACATCAAGGTCCTACACCACCATCTCCTCCCTTGGACGCTTCTCCACCGACATGGTCCAAGCTTGAAGAACGAGGTCCTACGGAGGAGGCGGCGAGCAGGAATGGTGACTTCGCAAGGTTACAAAGCAACTGTATTGACTCTCCTATTTTTCCTCTATTTTTATAGCTGGGGGCGCGCACGGCCGATGGACCTGAATTCCAGCATATGCTAGTCGATAGCAGGAGGTAAGGCGAGGCCACATCTCCATGATCTCTGAGGAGCACGCCTTTCAAGAAATACATGTCGAGAAATGAGCCACCAAAATAGAGCAGTCAGATAGCTGTTCATATTTTACTACACTCACAAGAAAGTCTGGATGCGGCACATTTGATCTCGTCAGACACTATATAGTACAGAGCTGAGTAAAACTATTGCCAATGGAGTGCACTCGGTCACAACATTTGTATCAGTAGTAGTAGCAGTCATGAGTGGCTTTGATATGTGTTGAACCCAACTCGTCTTATATTCGTGTATTTGATAAGATTTGTTGAACTTGCAAGAACCATGCATCAAAGATTATTTTATTTAGAATTTGGTTTTTATAATCTGATGCGTGCCTCTGCAAAACAAGAGAAATTCAAGCAATTCCTCAGTCTGCCCCTCAACTATCATGACTGCTTGGATTAGACCGCACTATCTATACTTCACAGGATCACGCAAGGTCTGACCGTCTGAAATCTTGACTACCCAGACGACATGCTCCTACATTCTTGTGCAGGCGCATGTGCGTGGGTGGCGTCAGCAACTTGTTACAGTAGGGGACGTCACCTCCTGGCCCTTTGCATTGATGAGATGGGGCGAAGCCCCGCTGCCCACCCACACAAAGCATCTCGGTCATGGGGTGGTGGACGGCCCCCAAACTATAGCAGTAGAGACAAGGGCATGAGAGGGAAGGTTGTCCCTGCTGCCTTCTCTCTCCAAAGCTCCTAATTCCATCCCAAAGCTTTTGCCTTCCACCCTACTGTGTCACAAACGCCTCCTGCTAGCACCATGGTGGAGTGGACGAGGTCTTCTGTCGATCGGGCTGAGTTTGACCAGTTGCGAGAGAGGGGGCTGATCCCGGAGGCCGCCGAGGAGCTCGGGTGGAGAGTCCTGGTGAGAAGCAAAGTTGAACCGAGGCCAAAGGAAAATGAGGTTGTCTCTTTCATCCCTTTCAACCTTCTTGGGTTTGGGCTGCCGGCGCACCCCTTAGTGAGGTGGTTGCTCTACTACTATGGGCTCCGCCTCCATGACTTAACCGTAGAGGGGATCCTCCACCTCTCAGTCTTCATCATGCTGTACGAGGGCTTCCTGGGAATACCTGCCTATTATGATCTATGGCGGTTTCTTTTCTGGGTGGTTCCATCAGTGTCATTTTGGCACCACGATTGAAGTTCATCCCGGATTGGAGGAGCGCTACCTGAGCCTTAACCGCCACTATGCCACAGACCTAGATTAGGAGCATAGGTGACTCTACATCCCCAACAATGAGCTATTTCTTGACATGCCGAAATCATGGTTGAGGCCACCAACCCTGTCGGAACCACAACATTTGTGCTTATTGCTAGATGCAATCGAGGATCTAAAGGACCGAGGACTGACAGCACCGAGGGTGATCCATACCTTCTTGAGCCGTCGGGTCCTCCCATTGAATATGGGGGCCACCTCTAGTGGGAGTTCCAGGGCATGACGGACCCTACAATTGAGTGGAGCATCCCCATCCGCTTGGACGAGGTAGACCATTTAATGATGATAGCTATTCGAGTGTCCACGTAGGATTGTGGCGATGGGGAGGCCCCGGATGTCTTCAACGCTGGCAAGCCTCCTCCAACAGACAAACCTCTCATCGGCATAGTCTCTCACCCACCACCAGTTCCCCCTTCGAAGGTGGATCATCACTGTACCGTTGTTCATGTTGTTTATCTTCATTTAACTAGAATATGCGAGCAATGCTCAAACTAGCTAGTATGTGTTCATGATGTTTAATTTAACTAGTATTTGGAATGTGCCTACTTTCTCAATAGGTGAACGTGGATGTGACGGCATCCCAAGCCTCATTGGCCTTGGAGCCTGGTTCTTCATCCATGGTCATGATCGGAAAGTGTCCCCACAAGGCATCCATCGTTGGGGGCAGCCACCCGCGATTCCGTGCCATGCTGCGCCGATCAGTTCGGTATAAGTCGTTTGCCTTCTCAATCCAATCGCTCTCGCCCTTATTCTATATGGGATTGAACTTGGCTTGCATTGTGTAGTGCTTTTGCTATGACGGTGCCATCCCCGGTCATGGGGCTTCACCCGGTGTTGTCAGAGAGTCGTCCCATCGCAGCTCGCCACCGCCGAGCCCGTGTGTCCCCGCACAACCCTCTGGTTCTGAAGTGGGTGAATCATCAGAAGAGTGCGAATACTCAGATGATGCAGACTACCATCAATTATTGAACGATTATGACAAGGTCCAAGTGTTGTGGTGATTGTCCTGGCTAAACACCGAGATGAGACGCGGTGAGCTAGATGCCACGCGCGACGCACTTCAAGTTTCTAGGAATGAGGCCTCCCAGGTGCGAGCCAACTAGGCGATGGTCAAAGAGTAGGCCCATAACATGATGAACCTTCTTATGGAACTGAGGACATAGGTCTATACCCTGTAGCTGTGCATGCAAGCCACCTATGATGCGGCCTCCCCCTTGGAAACAGCGAATAATCCGGTCACCGCAGAGGAGCACCGCCGAGGTCTACCGATCTGCCTTCGAGCCATGGTACTGAAGCAATTTGTTAGGGGGATGCCACAGCGCTGGCTGCTGCCCAACTTTAGATTGGTGTAGCAGTGAACGTCTGGGTGGTGGAGCAGGGCTTTTCACCGAGATCAAAGGACGATGACATCACCGATAAGGTCGAGAGTTCGAGCAAACAACCAACGCTATCTTAGCAAAGGTGGACGTGGAGCTAATCCTGCATGCTAGCCTCGACCCTATTTGTGGGACGTATCAGTAGTATTAGTAGTCATGAATAGGGTTGATCTGTGGGACGCCCTTGTAGATATGAGAATTCTTATTTGCATGTTGGTGTTAACTTTTGTTGAACTTTGTATTATCTAGGTTAAACTCTGTTGAGCATGGTGTAGCTTAGGTCCTTTGGTCATTTTGTAGCTGGTTTGTAGCCCATATTGATTCGATACTGATTTCTTTCTAGTTGTCTTTGATCTAATCTATAATATGCTAAACATTCATGAGTGCCTTTGATCTCTGTTGAGGCCAACTCGTGCCTTCGATAAAATTTGTTGACCTTGAAACAACCATGGAGCGAGGAGTTCATCCAAACAAGTCTTGCCTCAATCTAATATAGAATGGAGGAGCCATAGCCGTTGACTTTTACTACGAACGCAAGAAAGTCTGCCCGCTAAGTATTTGATGTCGTAGGACAGAATAAAGTGTCATATGGGGTAGCAATTAGTCTGCCCCTCGACTGTTGTGACTACTTGGATTGGAGTGAAATAAGTATAGAAAAGACCTATCACAACTGCACCAGGCATTCAGGTGTCAAGCGTGTCATGGTGGTCAAAAGCACTTTCTCTCGATTCAGTTCTTATGTCCAGCTTTCCTGCCACATTCGCTAAACTCTCGTCCCCTTCCCTCATCTGATAGCATTGCATCAATCGCCTACCTTGTGGCCCCTCCTTCCCTCCCCCGTTTGCATTTTCCCAACCTTCTCACTCATAACTTTTCCCCCAACCACGTCCCTCTATGATATTAGACAAAATGACGTTTACCTATTTCTTGTAAACCGTTTGTTCACTTGATAGTCCGAGTAGAATAAATTTTAATGGGTTGGACATGTAACTCTTGTACTCAGCTATGAGTAGAACTTTTGTCTGATTGGCTATGCTACAAACAGGAGCTACACTGTCTATGGCTACATGCATGAAGTACTAAGGTATTCGATTCCTGAAGCGGCAACTTCAAACACAACCAAGGGTGCGCAGATGATCAGAACCTATGAAACCATGTAGCCATTTCTAGCTAGCTACTGCCCCTCGACTGCCATGAGCCTATGACTACTTGGAATGGACTACACTGTACACTTCACCGAATGATAGAAGGTCCGACCATCTAAAATATTCACTACTCAGATAGTACTAGTAATGATGAACGTCATGCGGTCACGTCAGAAGCCTATTCTAGTCCTGGCATCGCTATGTGTATAAAGTCTGGCCTCACTCCCCCCTTGCATTGCCAAAATCCCTAGCCTCTCACTGCCTTGCAAAGTCCCTACCTCTACCTCTCCATTGGTTCCCATGAAGGCCATCACATGAAGCGCTCTAGGTCCTCCTCGATGAACCATGGCCATGCTCTAGTCCATGCTTCCTCCAATGCATTGGCGCACCCTGCCTCGATGCCTGTTCGTACCCTTCTTGACTGCTGGTACCCATCGCGCTCCCGCATGCCATCTCCTAGGCTACCACTTGTCTCTAGTCACCCACGACAACGACATTGATGCCACCGACACCGGTGGTTCACTTGCCACCGCCGCTCCCAGTGCGGCCCACCTCGCCATCGTCGTAGGCACCATTGTAGTCCTGCACGCCATCCCCTAGGTTGGCATTAGTCCCTGTCGCCCATAATGAGAACATTGAAACCATCGGCGCCGGTGGTTCGCTTGCCACCATAGCTCCCGGTGCGGTCCACCTCATCATCGTCGGTGGCACTGTCGTGGTCAAGATCGCCATCGCCGGATCCACTCCCGGTGCCCCAAGGTAGGAGCGGGTCTCCTACAATGTCATGGTCCTACTCACCGTCTGCCAAGGACATGTCTGAGGGCTCTATAGAGGTGGCCCCATCGTGGTCTAGCTCGCCTTCACCGAATCGGCTCCCAACGCCCCACAACGGGATCGGGGGAAATGATCCTCCGGTTCGACGTGGCAGAGAGGTTTGCTGGTTTCAACCCAGGCAGGTTTACCTTGTAGGCGTTGAATTTTGATTGTGCCTATTGGTACCCTTGTTGCATGACTTGCTTAGAGCTATGGGATGGCACTGCTCATTCAATTAATTAGTAGTATCAAGTCATGTAAACATTTGTAGTTAGGATGAGTATGCTGCCTGGTGCTCATTACTACTACGAAGTCATGTTAATCATCTATAGTTAGAACTAGTATGTTTATGTAGTAGTTGTATGACTAGTGTGGCACGTTTCTCCTCTTATTATGGTCGAAGAAGGCATGGTTATGTAGTCTGAACTCATATCGTTGTTGTACTCCAGATATATATATGAAGTCTAGTTTGATGTTATGTTATCTTTCTAGTAGCACTACTCTCCTCTTATTATGCATGTAGCCATGCCTAGCTCTACAAAACCAACCTAGGAATAGGTGCCTGATCTTTTATGCCACCAAAGCACAATCCATCCATGTTGTATTAGATGAGGCCAGACCATATATTAGGTGTCCAGCCAGCTCTTTTTATCTTGGACATGCAAAATCAACAACCAAAGGACAGTCCACCCCCTCGTTTTGCCACAGACCGGACAGGCAAAAAATGGTGGTAAAGCGGAAGGGCAATAAGATGAGTTAGGCAATGGTTTGAACATAGTTAATTGTGGTATGTATGTGGATGTCAATAATGCTGATTTATCTCAATCTGTAATTGGCAGTGTGCTTGTTTATTCAGTGTTTGTTTAGTGTTTATATCAGTTTGTTCATTTCGTCGCAATGCTGTTCACTATTCAAAGAAAGCCATTACTTGTGTGCCCTCATCAAAAGCACATTCCAAAATACATGAAAAGCACTCAAAAATAGTTAAAACTACCATTATATTGATTCCTAATTCCTAAAATTTATCAGGGTACATGAGGCCATTTGAAATACACCAAAAGTGCACTACAATGCACCCGCCATTGTACTACTACTAGTTAGTACTAGACCACTACTACTGTACTAGTTAACTAAACCTACTGATTGATGTCGTTGCCATTGACACCACCCTCCTTGTCGTCCTACTCTGATGAGGAGTCATCCTTGTCCTCCACGATCGTGTTGGGGGATGGAGTGTTGAGCCTACACTTCTTGTTGCGCGGCATGGGGCCAAAATCGGGCGGAATGGTCTCGGTGATGTTGTCCACCTCCGCCGGAGCCTATTCCTCCTTCTCCTCCTCCTCCTCCTCCTCCTCGTCATCGGTGGGCTCCCCATTGTCTTCAGCGGGCTCCTCCTTGTGCTCGGGGCTCGGCGTAAGTTGATTCACCTCCTCGCCATCCTCATGTTCGTAGTTAGTGGAATACTTACCGGATGATAAGTGCCCCATTGCTCGCTCTACGCACCACCGCTGAGTAGGGATCAGCTGGTGAGTTGGGATCGGAGGAGGTTATGTGATGTGTACTAGTACGTTTGTATGAGAGAATACCCTAGTCAGTGTTGCTCACTACAGCCTACTGGTCATTTTAAAGAGGAGAGCGAAATAGTTGCTCTCCCATAGGACGCAATCATGGTTAAAGAGGAGAGCTAAATGGTTGCTCTCACATAGGACGCGATGATGGAGGCTTCATGGTTAGTTGGCATCCCCCATTTCACATTTTGACTCCTAGGATTTGGAAATAGTGTACACTCAGTGCACCCGGTCGCCTGCCCACCCGATAATCTGAACCGTGTCGTCGTTGCGAGTTCCCATGCCAGTTCATAGATGGTATTTAGAGAACTCCTACTATAACCACCGCTCGGCCACCTCCCCTGCCTCCCCCCAATAAACACACATCGTGCCACTCTGCCTCTCTGGCCCTCTGGCTCAATGCTGTCCACACGCCATAGCTCCATCCATGATGGCAATCTTGTCGCTGATGGCACTCCCTACCAACATGCAAATTGAGATTGCCGGCCACATTGCTGTGACCTTGGATCGGCCCATGGATGACCTTCGTAGCCTATGAGCGATCGAGTTGGGTTAGGCTAGAAAGGAGGGTGTAGTAGTTGCTGACATCGTCCCACCCTAGCCCATGTCTGCACTGGTTCAGTGCCACGTGCTGCTCGATGGCGAGGTTGCCATAGATGTGGCGCATGGACGAGTAGGTCGCCCATAGGCTGTGGACATCATCAATGGGACACTCCGAGGTTGCTACAAGGTGACCAGTGCTCTTAATGGCTAGCTCATAAGGGAGCGCCAACAAACGGGATGTGGGACGTTGCCTCACTACCATGATTGACAGCGTTGACGTCACGCGATGCAGAGAGCGAGGAGGCCAATCGAGGGCTCATGTGGTGGCATGGATGGAGCTACAATGTGTGCATGGATGGAGCTATGGAGTGCTGGAGAGTCGGCGTGGTGCGATCAACTTACGTTGATTGAGGAGGCAGGGGAGACGGCCAAGCAAGGGTTACAGTAGGAGTTTTAAATACCCTCTGCGAACTAGCATGGGAATTCCAACGATGACACAGTTCAGATTACCAGGTGGGTGGGTGACCGGGCAGACGAGACGGTCAGATTACCGGGAAATGTGAAGTTTTTTGGTTCTCTTTCTGATCTGCATGTTTCTTTGTATTCACATTTTTTACTGCACACATAAGAAAGTCCGCCCGCTGTACATTTCATCTCATAGAAAAGCATATAGTGCTATCTGTACATTTGAAAGTCATAGCAAATTGAGTGCATTTATTCATACTGCCTCTGGGCCAGTTTGTTAGGCGCACGGGATAAAATTTTAGATACCAAGGAACGGGGAAGACTATGAAATTGCATTAATTCAAAATATCACATCCAAGCCTCTATTAGAGCCGTCTCCCTAGCTTCCATGCATGTATGCATGCGGCCTTTAATTGGAATGAACCAGAGATGAGCTCGGCTTCCATTGGGATTTAATTGCAGCCTTGTTTGTAGGATACGCCTAATAATATAGACTTTTTCTAAAACCCGCGGGCGCCTAATAAAGCGGCAGCATCAACCACAGCCCAGGGAGTGTAGTCGATCAGAACCTATGAAACCATGTAGCCATCTCTAGCTAGCTGCTACTCCTCGGCTACTACAAGCCTGTGACTAATTGGATTGGAGTTCACTGTGTACTTTGCTGAATGATAGAAGGTCCGACCATCTAAAATATTCACTACTCGGATACTAGTAATGATGAACCTCATGTGGTCACGTCAGAAGCCTGTTCCAACCCTAGCATCCCTATGTGTACAAAGCCTGGCCTCACTACCATTATATAGCCATCTCTAGCTAGCTGACTGCTTTACTGCCCCTCGACTGATGTGAGTCCTCTTCCTAGCCGCACCATGCTTTCAAGTCTCAAGCATGTCCTGGTGGTCAATAGCTCTTCTTCTAAGATGCACTTCTTATGTCCAGCTTTCCTACGCATTCACTTCACTCTCGGGAACCATGCAAAGTCTATATGGGAGGAGTGTTCCCCTTCCCTCAAAGATTCTGAATTTTATTTGTTTCTTTAGGAATTCAACGAATGTATTCATACAAAACAAGTTTCCTTGTATAACGTGAGATGTGTCCGCCCGGTCAGATTTATGATGCTTGGACTTTCTTGCTTGTGCTGTAAAATTTGAATAGCTATGTGGCTCCTCTATTAGGCATGACATCAATGCGAGACTTGATCGGATGAATTTTGTTATGCATGTTTACCATTACTACAGATCAGAAGGAGAACCAGAAAGAAACCTGTAGGCAAAACCAACCAACAGTGGCTAGAAACCAGCTACCAAATGACCAAAGGACCTGATCTACACCATGCTCAACAGAGTTTAACCCACCTAATTAATACAAAGTTCAACAATATAGTAAACATAGACATGCAAATAATACTTCACAAATCAAAACCTATGTGCATTTGAACGCATCTGACATAAAATGCAAGGGAAGATACATAAGGAAGAGTAACAACATGTACTCCTCCATGCTCCCAACATAAGGTAGATACATCAAATGCAATGTGAGATACATCAAATAGAACTTTATTTACTCAACTCATTGTTGGTATCACTGTCCTCATCCTCATCCTCATCCTCCACGTTGGTATCAACTTTGTCATCGTCCATGTTAGTGGTGATGCGGTTGGCCACCTGCTCACCATCGACATGAACCAGGTTACACCAGTGCTTCTCGGTGGTGTGGGCAGTGCTGATTCCCTGCGTCATGATGCTAGTGTCAAAGTCATCTATCCAGCTCTGGTAGTAGGTGAGGATGTACTCTACATTGTCCGCATGATTCTTGTTTAGGTAGGCTAGCAGTTCTTCTAGGACATCGGCGAGTTGGTGAAAAGTGAAGACATAACTGCTCACCTTTTCCTCCAGAGGCGGATTGAGGGTGCCTAGACCGGTGTTCTATAGCACATGCCTAATCTTCAAGAAAGCCTTACTCATGTTGCCAACGGCCCAATCGTCTCTATCTCCAATGGGATCCACTGGAGCTTCATCTTGATTCACCACGGGCACAGCGTTATCCTCTGTCACCATGGGTACGGCGTCATCCTCCTTCACCATGGGCATGGTGTCATCCCCCTCCCATGTGCGCTTCGCAGAAGGCTCACCCTTTACCATGGTGGTGGCTAAGAGTGAAGTAGGTTTGGAGAAGGCAACCGCACGTTCCTAGTGATTTTAGATCTAGAGTGGGAATGGGAGGGCTCGGGGAAGGAAGGAAAACAAGCGGAGTTGCAGAAGAGATCGCGGTGGTTAATATATCACTACTAAAGGTGAGCCATTGGTGTTTTTTATTTTTTGGGAACAAAGAGGAGCCATTGGTGTTGAAATGTTACTGCACACGCAAGAAAGTCCGACCTCTATAGGTTTGAACGTGTCTAACACACTGCACAGACCTTAGCTTACATTACAAACAAGTTAAAGTTGCTACAAAATAATGACAACATCCATCCAAGAGGAAATTAACATGGCCATAGACAATCAAACAACATTGATCCATTTAAACATGTCATGACAGAGAGATACATCATGGAACTTTATTTACTCCTTTGCTAATGACTCCAACTCCGAGAACAAGGGAACATAGGGAAGATAGTAAGGTCTGCAGATGTTTTGTGGTAGGACATCCCGTCTAAAAAATGCACTATAACCTGTAGGGATGACATGAACTTTTCTGCTATCCATGTTATATGCGACGGTGTCATTTTCCTCTCCAACCCCAACAAAGAGTAGTATTGATCAACATCCCACTAACCAAATTCAATGTTAGTCTCCGCAAACACATCTAGAGTGCTGACAATATGCTTGAATGTCCATTTATTAATACCATAGTCTTCAAGGATCCAGATGTAAAGCTTGGGCATATCGCGACCACAAACAGTACATACACACAAGTGACCCTAAGCTTGATGGATGGAGCCTTCAGAATGACACGGGCAAGGAATTTTCCTCCATGTCTCTCCCTCCATATCCACAACAAGTATCTAAGGGTAAAACCCCGAGTACCCCATAATGTGTAGACAACCATTAAGATACATAGTTTCTGATGATCTCATTTCTTCTGATCTCTCAATTGTCACACAAGTATTCCTGCCCCATTTAGATTCCTTACAGATCCATGCTGCAATTTTAGATGAGTAGACGTCCACACCCCTACACCGATCAAACGACAACTCCTGTATATATTCAATCACATGGAAGTGCGAGGAGGTTTTTGGATCGAACCCCAATCGAGCCTCACCAATAGAATGGATGGTAGGCGACAATTCCTTGAACTCCTTTGTTGCTAGATTACAGACGACATAGCAGTATGATCCATCTGCCACTTGGCACT
The DNA here is from genome assembly GCA_904845875.1 of Miscanthus lutarioriparius. Classification (NCBI taxonomy): domain Eukaryota; kingdom Viridiplantae; phylum Streptophyta; class Magnoliopsida; order Poales; family Poaceae; genus Miscanthus; species Miscanthus lutarioriparius. Next base: position 30,757,122 of record CAJGYO010000015.1, read on the forward strand.
AGCATAGGATGAGGCCATTGTAGATATCTGAGACAGCTACATTGCCCAAGGTGAAGGGCAAGAAGGACAAGGAGGGGTGTTCACCATTGACTGGTGTAGCAACGATAGCCTTGTTTGGTGTCATAGAAGAAGCCTACCACATTTTGGGGCAACACTTTATTTTTTTTGTAGTCCTTGATGAGGTGGTTCTAGGAGTGACAGACACCTTTGCAGTAGAACAAGGAGCAGGCGGGGAGGCGGCGGAGGATCCCCATAATGGCATTGTCTGTGAGGCTAGCTAGTGCATTCCTCTTGATGGGGGCCTCCTCCATTTCTTCAGTAATGAGATCACTAAAGAGGAAAAATAATCCAACAAAGATCCAATAGTGAAGTCCACAACTAATACCAAAGTGCAACTTTAACAACCATTAACAATTTTCATGGTACGACCTCAAACAAATCTAGAGTAGCACCACATAGATATATATAATTCAAACTAGAGTAGCAATTAATGCAGTTGTAACCATTACAATTCTAGCTAAATCAAGTCTATCAATCACGCTTACAATCAGTACACGAGCTTAGATCTTCTTTCATAGGAGACAGACAAAGATTAAGAGGACGACAATTACAACAGTTTTGAAGGAAGAAGCAATGGGCCTATTTGTTTTCCTAGATAGATAGGTATAATCAAGCAAGCACTTGACAATTAACAGGCCTAGCTGCACACAGGCATTTACAGTAACAAACCCGAACATATGCAAGACAATCAAACAACATTGATCCATTTAAACATGTAATGATAGAAAGATACATCATGGAACTTTATTTACTCCTCTACTATTGACTCTAGCTCTGAGAACAATGGAACATAGGGAAGATAGTAAGGTCTGTAGTTGATTTGTGGCAAGATGCCACATTTCAAAAATGCACTATAACATGTAGTGATGACAAGAACTTTTCTGTTGTCCATGTTATATGTGACGATGTCGTTTTCCTCCCCATCCCCAACAAAGAGAAGAAAATTCCATTCTGGGTGAACCGTTGAGTAGTACTAAACAACATCCAAGTAACCAAATTCAATGTTAGTCTTCGCAAACACCTGCAGAGTGCTAACATCATGCTTCAATGTCCATTCACTAGTACCATAGTCTTCAAGGATCCAAATTTTTAGATTGGACATATTGCGACCATGAAGAGTACATACACACAAGTGACCCTGAGCTTCATGGATGGAGGGTAAAGAACAACGAGGGCTAGGAATTTTCCTCCATATCTCTCCCTCCATATCCACAGCAAGTATGTAACACTGCGAGTAGTCCATAATGTGTAGACAACCATTAAGATATACAATTTCTGATCTCTCAAATGTCACACAAGTATTTGGTTCCCATTTAGATTCTTTATAGATCCAAGCTTCAGTTATAGATGAGTAGATGTCTACACCCATGCACTCATCATCCTGCTCCTCTTCTATATATTCAACCACATGGAAGTGCGAGGAGGCTATCGGATCGAACCCCAATCGAGCCTCACCAACAAAATGGATGCTAGGCGGCATTTACTTGAACTTCTTGGTTGCCAGATTGTAGACGGCATAGCGGTATAAACCACCAGCCCCTCGGCACCAGCATAGGATGAGGCCATTGTAGATATCTGAGATAGCTACATTGACCAAGGGTAAGGGCAAGAAGGACAAGTAGGGGTGTTCACCGATGATGCTGGTGTAGTGTCGATGGCCTTAGTGGGTGTCATAGTAGAAGCTAGCTAGAGTCTGGGGCACCACCTTATGGTTGTTGTAGTCCGAGATGAGGTAGTTCTAGGAGCGATAGACACATTTGCAGCAAAACAAGGAGCGGGAGGGGAGGCGGTGGAGGATCTCGACAACGATATTGTCCGTGAGGCTAACTAGTGCGTTCCTCTTGTGTGGGGCCTCCTCCATTTCGTCTATTGAGAGCTTGCTCAGCAATAAGATCACTCAAGAGGAAAATAATCCAACAAAGATCCATTAGTGATCGAAGTCCTGAACTCATACCAAAGTGCAACTTTAACAACCATTAACAATTTCCAAGGTACTAGAGTAGTAGTTAATGGAGCTGTAACCATTACAATTCTAGCTAAATCAAGTCTAACCATCACACTTACAATCAGTATACGACCTCAAAGCTTCTTTTCCATAGGAGACAGACAAAGTTTAAGAGGATGACAATTACAACAGTTTTGAAGGCGGAAGCAATGGGCCTGTTTGTTTGCCTAGATGGATAGGTATAATCAAGCAAGCACTTGACAATTAACAGGCCAAGTTGCATACAGGCATTTACAGTAAGAACACTAAACATATGTGGAAAACCAAGACATCAGTAGAAAACCAACCAGTGCCACCTCCTAGTTCTTTTCATCATCATTGGCCTAACCAGATCTAAATGCAAGAATGTTTCTTGTATAGCTCATGTTCAAGCAAGAACCAAAATAGTGAAGAGAATAGGAAATGGTGATAAAGGGGACCTACAGATTGGATCTTTCGCCTCTACTGCGGCACACAACGGACATCGATGCCAATGCTGCCATGCTCGATCAAGAAGCCCCGCTGCCTAGCCTCCAAAAGCATGCCTAAGCTAGCACAACACAGCGGGGATCCTCCGCTGCTACCGCCACTGCCGCAAGTCCAACGGGAACATATTTGTTTCCACTCGCAGTGGATATCCAATATATACGCTAACCTATAGGGCATCCACATAGATAATATATTACTATAAGGACTCCAAAGGCATGTCAACACAACTAGGCATCTAGCGCAATGGTGAAGTTGGTCCATTCCTTGCTCTGGGTTCTGGGTTCGACTCCTAGGTCCCAGTGTTTTTTAATTAGATTTTATTAAACATCGGCGGCACACAAGACGTTGGGTCCCACAAGTCGGCTGGAGATGGAGAAATGTCCCATAGGTAGACATGACACGTAAGCTATTGGATCCCACAGGTCGGATGCAGAAGGGTCCCGTAGGGTTAGGTCACACAGGTCAGATGTAGAAGGGTTACGTAGGGTCCCACAAGTCGGATGTAGAAGGGTCCCGCATGTACACGTCGGTTGGATAAATGACCGAGCGGAGACTTTTATGACGAATTACAAGCATCATGGATGAGGAATGCAATCTGTAGCGCAATCGCCCTCATTGTAACCCTACCCCTGTACCTATATAAAGAGGGGTAAGGACCCTGCGATCGTCAGATCCAGTCTTCCACCTATTCCATCTATCTCAAAGTTAGGAGCAACAACACCTATAATTGAGCATACAAATACAAGAGCAGCCATACCACTGGAGTAGGGTTTAGCATGCACCACGCCCCAAACCAATATAAATCTCTGTGTCTTGTGTGCTACCATCTGATTTCGTCCATGTGATCACATTGCTGGATATTGCCAGAGCAAAACAATTCGACAGGGTGGTTACTCAGACTTACGTATCCCAATAAATGGTCCTTAACTGCTCCATGAGCTATGTCACTTGAGATCCCACACTCACAGTGACCTACCCCTCGCATGAGCAAAGTTATCAAAGTGGTATCCAAGTTTATAACCTTAAGTGAAGTGAATCCTATCCAGATTAGGAAAGTAAATCAAGTTGTATCCCCATTAGTTTTAGTGATTAATTATCCTTGTGTACCATCCTACATGCGCGAGAATGAGTTCCTTCTCATGCTCAACTTCTATCATTGCTAAGAAACTAAGCAATAAGCAATTAAGCGTTCCCATCCCCATTGATTAGATGAGAGGCTTCTAATAGATTAATGAGTAATTCTAACCTAGTGAACATCATTAAGTTGATTAATCAAATCTACATGAGATGCATGACTCATAGTGGAGCATAATAAGTATCCAAAATAGAGCTTATACTAGTGGGGTGCCTGACTGATTTGTTGCCATTTAGACATCTAGATGCCAACAAAGATGACTTATACAATTACATGATCCTTACTCGAGATGTTCCTAAAAGAATAGGAGAGACGCGACTGAGGAGATATATTGACAAATGAGATAATGAGAAAGGATATGGGTGCATAGGTCAGCACTAAGAGCTTGGGAAGGGACATCTAACTATGGCTCTACTATTGCACTATTTGGTAAAGGATATAAACTAGTATTGTTAACCTTTTGGGTAAGCTTGCTAAACAATCTCACTCTCTATGTACTGTCGGACACTCTGTCCTAGTCTACAGACACTCCACTATGCCAGGTGCTGAGGTGGGCTATCTCTGGGTTGGTTCTATTTAGGTTGGCGGATACTCCATGGAGATCACAGATACTTCGATAGGTCAGGACTTAGTCATTTCTGGGGTTCGCTGCTAACATTGGATGGTCCGATAGACTAACGGATGTTCTAATATGAACTATGTTCTACTGGGTTGCTGGGTTATTGTCCTCTATAATTCATCGAATCCTTTGCCATGAGTGATGGATGCTCTGGTATAGGCTGGGTGTTCTCTGGTTAATTGGCTATAAGTCTTTATAATTCAACGGACACTACGCGGGATATCATGGACACTCCAGTGATCCAGGCTTCCTAATGGCTTCTCGGGGGTTTGACGGACACTCTATCAATTGGGCGACAGAACCTATGCTCTTTGGTGATCCTAGGTTCAAGCTTAGATTTGTGGAGTTGTGCATTTTGCATGTGCCAAACATTCCTAGGGTAGCTTAGGTGGCTTACTAGGCTCAAGATAGCTGGGTTTTGAGCTAGTTGTACTAAGTGTGGCTAAGGCTTAGGAATTAAACAAAAACTCATGAGAAAGAAATAAACCTTGAGATTGAGCTAGAGATCCTTGGCTCTAAGATCAAGAGCTTCCATAACCAAGAGGCCTATCTTATATAGCTATGCTAAAATGGGCAGATGATCAGCAGGCTTATCTTATATAGCTATGCTAAAATGGGTAGATGATCATACAAATACATGAGTTTCTTAGGTTAGAAATTCTAAGTTAAGATAGCTTTGGTCACTATAAACTTACTTCAGGCACTGAAGCACACCTGGTCTGTCAGGCGATACCGACCATTAGCTCTATGCCAAACCAGAATGTGGGGGATTATGAGGGATAGTAATGAGGACATTCCTAGCATTCACTCATCTTCAAATGAAACTCCACTTGATATAGCTGGTCCAATTACAAGAAGTAGAGCTAGACAATTGGAGAAGGAAATTCATTCTCAGGTGAAAGCTAACCTTATGTTTAATAATCAGTTTATGTTGAATGAGCCTATGCTTTTGAGTTCTTGTTCCAATGTCCTTAGGAATGATGGAGTGTATGAACCAGCATGGGATGAAGATGGATTCAAGCCCCTGGACATTTGAACCAAGAAGCCTATGGTGTGCAAGAATAAAATGGTGGTTCATCACCTTTGCATGGAAATGCAACCAGAAGCTAGATGACTGATATATGGTACGAATTCCAAGCATCACCGCGGACAGAATACAAGGAGTTAGACGGTGTTCTATATGTGGATGGAAGCATCTTCAAGTCTACTTTCTATCCCATCAAACGTCTTATTATTTGGACTTCCCAATAAAGAGTTATGCTCATTTTAGTAACTGCTATCAGAAGCTAAAAAGACGCGCGAACCAGCCATGAAATCCACTGGTGCATGCGCATGCTGCCATTTACTCCAAGCTAAACGTCCCTTACTCTATATATATCTTGTACTAGACAATGAAAGGTTAGATCTTGATTGGCTGAATTCAGAATACACAAACTCTTTATGCGTGGGTCTTGAGAGGCTTGTAACACTTGTTCTTTCAATTCCTGAGGGAGTTGTAGAACGTCGAACTGCGGTTCACCCAGTTTGTTCCTTCACGTCTATAGGGCGTGATTGCGTGGGTTGTTTCGTCGGTACATGGAAGGGTGATTGTCTTGGTAGTTCATCGCGTGGACAGCCTCGCGGTGCACTGCCTCTTCACCAGGTCACGCAGTGAAAAGTTATCAAGTTCACGGATCCTACGAGAAGATCAGGCCACACAACTTGCTACATGCGTTGCATAGGCGTGTGCGCATCATCTAGTATCAGAGCCTCTGTTTACTCGTTAGGATCATTCTTATTTTGGTAGGATAGTTTTTTATATACCTACAGTCCACACATAGACAAATAGAAAACCTACAGCCTCTCATTTGTGCCTGATTTGTAGTTTGCATTATCGAGTTTTCAATCCTTTGAGACTTGTCTAGTTGCTGAAATTTTTTTCTTTTCCACATCGTTCTAACTTTCATCCTTGATCAGCTGAATATATATATTAAAAAAAATCCTACCCGTCCCACCCTTGATTGCTTTTTAACCCCCACAAATTCCCACCCTTTCCACCTGAGTTTTCTTGTTCTTTGGGATGCGCCACCCCTCTATGTTGTCTTTGATGCACCCCTTAGTTGAAAGTTGTGCTGCGTTTGTCTCAAAAGATATCAAAAAAAAGAAAAAAAAGAAAGAAAAGCAAGAGTATATATAACAAAAAAGAAGAAACAAAAGAGACTTGTGATCAGCACGCCAAAAGGGGTTTGAGCAGCACTTTGGTTGGTGCGAGTTGTTTCCACTTCTTCCATATTGTTCCTTTCTTTTGCATCTTTTTCTTTCTATTTAGCAACTTAGACTTGTGTTATTTCTCTTTTGGATTATTATTCGGTTTTGCATCACTACATTTCAGCGCACTACTTGTACATTTTATCCCCACCAAGCTCCACTAAAAAGCACCGTGAGCTGTTGCACCGTAGTCTATTCACTCTTCCACTACAGATTGCAGCCTCGGTTCTTGCCCTTTCCAGGAAGAGAAAGAACTTGTTCAGCAAGTGGTGAGGGAGTGATTCCACATATATATTGTCCTATTTTTCCCCCTCTACTAATATGGCAGGACATGGAGATGGTGTTGTTGTTTTGGTGGAGGAATTCCCGGAGCTGCGTACACAAATGAATGATTTGATGCAACAACTACAAACTCTCCAATTGAACATGCCTCATAGAGAACCACCACCAAATGAGGATGATGACAATGAGGATAACGAGGCACCATGTCGTGCCGCTAGTCATGGCCATGGAAGTGGTGGGTTTGGCCATGGTTTTGGTCGTGCTCGGCGCGTTCTAGTTGGAGGTAGAGATTATGATGGTGATGATGATATGTTGTTCGACATGGATGGTCATCGGCATGGTGTCCATCATGGTTATCATGACCGCCATCATCGTCGTAATGATGATGGTTTAAGCAAAGTGAAAGTGTCTATTCCAAAATTTAACGGAAAGGAAAGTGCTGATGATTATTTTGAGTGGGAGACCAAGGTTGATCAGATCTTTGATTTCTATACTTACCCTTCTGTCAAGAAAGCAAAGCTTGCTGCAATTGAGTTCACAGGTTATGCAATCACTTGGTGGAATCAAGTGTGTGCTGATTTCCGCCATGTTGGACATGATCGTATTACTTGGGATGACATGAAACGAGAAATGAGGCAGAGATTTGTTCCTGCCCATTATTCTCATGAGCTACATTTGAGGCTGAAACGTCTTGGCCAAGGTCATTGTAGTGTGGATGAATATTTTCAGGAAATGGAAATGTGTCTACTTCATACCGATATCACTGAAGATGAGGAATCAACGATGGCTTGATTTCTGGTTGGTCTTAATAAACCAATCGCAGACAAGGTGGACATGACTAATTACAACACTATGGATGAATTGCTACATTTTGCAAAAAGGGCATAACAGCAGCATGCTGAATCTTATAAGAACCGTGCTTCATTTTCAGCTCCTCATAGTTCTACTCCATGGCGCCATTCACAGCAGCACGGGTCAGAGGTGCACACACCTTCATCTCATGCAACTTCTCGTTCAATTTCAACATCTGCCAAACATTTTGATTCAAGAGGCAAAGCTGTAAATTCCAATCAGTCCAGCTCCTCTGTTATAGCAGCCCAATGGAAGACAAGCAAGATTGAGTGTTTTAAGTGTGGTGGTCATGGACATAAGCAAGCTAAATGTCCCAATCGGCGTACCATTATTGCACTTGCTGATGGTTCTTATGATTCTCAAAGTGAAGAGGATGAAGAGTTTAACAATGTATTTGCAGACCTAAATCTTGATACTTGTGAGTATTCAGCTGAGGATGGTACATTTGAGCTAGGTCTGAATTGTTTAGCCATTCAACCTATTCCAACTTTTGCTCACAATAACATGCTACAAGATACTATTTCTCCATCTTCTAATGAGATTACTAGTGCTGATTTTGATGAGTTGCTTGCTGATTTTCCTGATTTGGAGCCTTCTACAATGAATACACCATCTCCTTCTTTGGTGGTTAGGAGAGTTCTTTCCACTCAGTTTGTTGCTGCTGAACAAGGACAACGCCATAATTTGTTTCAGTCCCGATGCAAAGTGAAAGGACAAGTGTGTCGTTTCATCATAGATGGTGGGAGCTGCAATAATATTGTTAGTGCTTTGCTTGTTGAGAAGCTTGGTTTGCAGCCACGTCGCCATCCACATCCATACCATATGCAATGGTTGAATAAGTCCGGGATAGTTAAGGTTTCAGCCATGATTCGTTTGTCATTTTCCATTGGTGATTATCATGGAGAGGTTGATTGTGATATTGTCCCCATGTAAGCATGCCATTTGCTGCTTGGTCGGCCCTGGCAATTTGATGTGGATTCGGTGCATTTTGGACAGTCTAACAAATACACTTTCATTGCCAATGACAAGAAGGTGGTTCTTGTTCATTATCTCTAGAGGAGATACATGTTTCAGATGTGGCTCACATGAAAAGAGAGGAATCTGAAAAAAGAAAACTGAGTGAGACCCACAACACTAGTAAGGAAGATAGTTCTAAAGCATCCAGCCACATAAAGCCTCATTCCACTTTAAAACAGCCACACCAAACTGAGTGCTTATTTGTGAGCAGGAGTGATTTGAGGGATGTGACAAACACTACAGCCCCATTCTTTGTACTGTTGTACAAGGAGGTTTTACTTTCCACTAACGACTTACCTTGCTCGCTGCCTAGTGTTGTTCTTAATTTGTTATAGGACTTTGAGGATGTTTTTCCTAATGAGCTACCAGCTGGACTTCCCCCACTTCGCGGCATTGAGCATCAAATTGACTTGGTCCCTGGTGCTTCTCTTCCCAACCGTCCAGCATACCGCACAAACCTCGAAGAAACAAAGGAAATTTAGCAACATGTAAAAGAGCTTTTGGACAAAGGGTATGTTCGTGAATCCTTATCACCATGTGCTGTTCCTATTTTGTTAGTTCCAAAGAAAGATGGTTCTTGGCGTATGTGTGTTGATTGTCGTGCTATCAATGCTATAACTGTTCGATATCGTCACCCTATTCCAAGGCTTGATGACATGTTAGATGAGCTGAGTGGTTCAACTATTTTCACCAAGATTGATTTACGTAGTGGTTATCATCAAATTCAAGTGAAAATAGGTGATGAATGGAAAACAACATTTAAAACTAAATTTGGTCTCTATGAATGGCTTGTGATGCCCTTTGGTTTGACAAATGCTCCTTCAACTTTTATGCGTTTGATGAATCATGTGTTAAGAGCTTTCATTGGCAAATTTGTTGTTGTTTATTTTGATGATATCCTGATATATAGCAGATCATTTGATGAACACCTTGATCATATCCGTCAAGTTCTTGTTGTTTTGAGAGCTGACAAATTGTATGGAAACATTGCTAAATGCACATTTTGCACATACCGTATTGTTTTTCTTGGATTTGTTGTTTCTGCAGATGGAATTCAAGTTGATGAAGAAAAGATTAAAGCAATAAAGGATTGGCCTACACCTACAAATGTGAGTCAAGTTCGAAGTTTTCATGGTCTTGTAGGTTTTTACAGGCATTTTGTTAAAGATTTCAGCACCATCGCTACACCCCTCAACAATTTGACAAAGAAGGATGTTCCATTCAAGTGGGGTGATGAACAAGACCAAGCCTTCAATGAGCTGAAAACAAAGCTTTGTGAAGCACCGCTGCTACAACTTCCTGATTTTGGTAAGACATTTGAGATCAAATGTGATGCAAGTGGTATTGGCATAGGAGGTGTACTACTTCAAGAAGGTAAACCTGTTGCCTACTTTTCTGAAAAGTTGAATGGTCCACATCTAAATTATTCTGTCTATGATAAAGAGCTTTATGCCTTAGTTCGAGTTTTGGAAGTTTGGCAACATTATTTGTTACCTAAAGAATTTGTCATCCATTCGATCATGAAGCTTTGAAATATCTAAAAGTCAAGGCAAACTAAACCGTGAGACATGCTAAATGGATTGAGTTCATTGAAACATTTCCCTATGTTGTAAAACATAAGCGTGGAAAAGATAACATTGTTGCCAATACCTTATCATGGAGATGTGGTTTGGTTATACAATTAGATACAAAAGTGCTTGGTTTGGAATCCATTAAAACACTCTATGCAAGGTGATTCGATTTTAAAGAACCTTTCTCTCATTGCATTCTTTGGAAAAGGTGGGACAAGTATTATGTGCATGATGGTTTTTATTTTGGACTAACAAACTATGCATTCCAACCTACTCGATTCGTCAAGTTCTTTTTGGAGAAGCACATGTCTGGTGGCTTAGCTGGTCATTTTGGCGTCAAAAGACATTAGACATGCTCTCCGATCATTTCTTTTGGCCACATATGCGACGTGATGTCCAAAGCGACATGTTGCTGTTGCATAATCTGCTTGAAAGCTAAGTCCCGTCTTAATCCCCATGGTCTTTATACTCCATTACCGGTTTGAATGTACCTTGGGAAGATATATCCATGGATTTTATTTTGGGGTTACCTCGGTCTCAGAGGGGGAGGGATTCTATATTTGTTGTTGTTGACCGATTCTCTAAAATGGCACATTTTATTCCATGTCATAAGAACGACGATGCTTCACACGTTGCTGATTTGTTTTCAGGGAGATCGTTTGTTTACATGGAGTACCAAGGACTATTGTTTCAGACCGAGATACAAAATTTCTAAGCTATTTTTGGAAGACATTATGTGCTAAACTTGGTACGAAGTTGTTATTTTCCACCACTTGTCATCCGCAAACCAATGGACAAATTGAAGTTGTCAACCGTACCTTGTCCACCATGTTGCATGCTATGTTGAAAAAGAATTTGAAGCAGTGGGAAGACTGCCTTCCACATGTTGAATTTGCTTATAACAGGACAGTCCATTCCACAACAAACTTTTGTCCATTTGAAATTGTTTATGGGTTTAAACCGCATACTCCCATGGATCTTTTGCCTTTACCATTTCAAGAACAAGTTAACATGGATGCATCAAAGAGATCAGACTTTATCAAAAAACTACATGATGAGACAAAAAAATATCGAGAAGAAATCAGCACAATATGCAAAGCAGGTGAACAAAGGCAAGAAGAAGGTTACATTCCAGTCGGGAGATCTTGTGTGGTTACATCTACGCAAGGATCGTTTTCCTCAACATCGTAAGACTAAGTTATCTCCTAGGGGTGATGGTCCGTTCAAGGTTCTCCAAAAGATAAATGATAATGCTTACAAAATTGAGCTGCCACCTGAATTTTCCAATGTGAGTACAACATTCAATGTCAAAGACTTGCTTCCATTTGTTGGTGAGCCTGAGTCGAGGACGACTCTTGCTCAAGACGGGGAGGCTAAGGAGGACATTCCTAGCATTCACTCATCTTCAAATGAAACTCCACTTGATATAGCTGGTCCAATTACAAGAAATAGAGCTAGACAATTGGAGAAGGAAATTCATTCTCAGGTGAACGCTAACCTTATGTTTAATAATCAGTTTATGTTGAATGAGCCTATGCTTTTGAGTTCTTGTTCCAATGTCCTTAGGAATGATGGAGTGTATGAACCAGCATGGGATGAAGATGGATTCAAGCCCCTGGACATTTGAACCAAGAAGCCTATGGTGTGCAAGAATAAAATGGTGGTTCATCACCTTTGCATGGAAATGCAACTAGAAGCTAGATGACTGATACATGGGACGAACTCCAAGCATCACTATGGACAGAATACAAGGAGTTAGATGGTGTTCTATATGTGGATGGAAGCATCTTCAAGTCTACTTTCCATCCCATCAAATGACTTATTATTTGGACTTCCCAATAAAGAGTTATGCTCATTTTAGTAACTGCTATCAGAAGCTGAAAAGATGCGCGAACCAGCCACGAAATCCACTGGTGCATGCGCATACTGCCATTTACTCCAAGCTGAACATCCCTATCTCTATATATATCCTGTACTAGACAATGAAAGGTTAGATCTTGATTGGCTGAATTCAGAATACACAAACTCTTTATGCGTGGGTCTTGAGAGGCTTGTAACACTTGTTCTTTCGATTCTTGAGGGAGTTGTAGAACACCGAACTATGGTTCACCCAGTTCGTGCCTTCATGTCTATAGGGCGTGATTGCGTGGGCTGTGTCATCGGTATGTGGAAGGGTGATTGTCTCGGTAGTTTGTCACGTGGACAGCCTCGCGGTGCACTGCCTCTTCACTAGGTCAAGCAGCGACAAGTTATCAAGTTCGTGGATCCTACGAGAAGATTGGGCCACACAACTTGCTACATGCATTGCATAGGCGTGTGCGCATCAGATAGATAGGGCTATCACCACCTGCTGCCTACCCCTCAACCATGGGGAACGAGGCAAACGAAGGTAACTTCTAGCTCAGACACCTTGCCTATGCTATCGATTACTAATCTAGCGTCGGCCAGGTGCATCCGTCTTTATTAGGAGTCCTCTACTAGAGCATCTACCATGGGGGCGGATGACAAACCCGCAAGAATACAACGACCAAAATTAATCTTAAAGTAGAACTCACTACCTTGATTTAGGTCTTGGTATAAACTTGTATGTTGTATGAAAGATTAAGCACAAAGTTTCATATGCTAAATGAATAACATAAGAACTTTGCTCTAATTTCATAACATAGCTATATTGATAAAATGAGAACAAGAACATAAGGGAACTCTTCATATTATTCATACCAAGTTTGCTCCTAGAGGTTCAAGCTCTCCAATGAAGCTTGCCTTGCTCAAACACTACTAAAAAGGGTAAAAGAGTACAAGTATAGAGGTAGAGAGAGACCTCAAGTGTGGTGTGTGTGGTGTGAGAGCCCTCCCCATCTATTTATAGCCTTGGTATGGTCGGTTTGGAGTATATTTCCATGCATGCCCACATGCAACCATCATGGGGGAGCCACCAGGAGATGCCACGTGGAACGAGGAGGAGGGCGGTGCGCCTGGGGCACCCAGGAAGTGCCTCGCGATGAACGCCTTCGTGTGGTCATTTTGTGAGTGGTCCTAGGCTCTTATTTTGTAGATGGTTGGCCCGGATTTTCAAGGTACATGGGCCTTCTCTTTATTCTTTTTGCAGATTTTGCTTTACGCCTTCTCTGGTTGTGCATTTTGATCACATTTTCCACATATTCTAGATATATGTCCTACAAAATACTAATTCTCCAATACAAGCAGAAATGTGTCAATATAAATAACATAGCATGTATGTCATGCTAGTTCCCTTTTTTTATCTTAATTAGCGGTCGGAATTGGTCGATATGGACCACCAACAAGATCCCCCAAGCTTACCCCTTGCTCATCACGAGCAAGAGCTAAGGCATTGGTTGTTGATCAGGAGTTGCTGCAATGCTGATTACAATTCACAAGTACCATGTTTATAACAAAGTATTCTTCCTTGATTCAAATAAGTTCGCATTTTATCCACCCTTTTTACCTTGATCCTTGTGGGGCTTGTTGCTTTTCCAAGTCTTGGGTGTTTGCAAGATAGAATGGTTTCATAGAACCGCTAGTCATTCATTCCTTGATGGACTTTCTTTCTGGAGGTTTTAAGAGTTTTGTAAAATAAAAGTAAGTTCCTCAAATGATTCACTAGGTCACTCAGAAGTGTATGATCCTCACCAAAGGCTTTTTGTTTGCCTTTCTTTTCATCCTACCAACTAAATGGCTTATGTAGATCTTTGGGTAGGTATAAAATAAGGCATACTTGCATCACATAATATTGCTAAGTCAAAAACAAGACCTCAAGGAGATGCAAGTCATACACTTTGATCAAGGGGTGCAAGTGTGTGGAATTTTTATAACCTTCCTAATTCTAAATATTTTTGTACTCCTTTGATTCATGACTCTCTCATTTTGATGATTGCCTTTATTTTGAAAATATAGGCTATCTTTATTTCTTTCTTTTCTTTTTTCTTGTTTTTGTCATGCGCTTTGGCATGCAATTTTTAGCATGGATGTTCTTTCTTTTCTATTTTATTCTTTTTCTCTCTCTTTTTTTAGCATAGCCCATAATTTTTTCTAGCATATAAAAACTTTAGAGAGAGAGGTTCATGATAAAATGAATGTAGTAATTTTATTTGGTGGACAGAAAAGCATGTTTTTGTGTAACTCTCAATGTAAGAGTTAGCATTTTATTTGTCGATGTACGTGAATCTTGATCATGGGTGCATGACGAGAATCTTAACAAGGGTCACGACAAGTTGACAAAGCTCAATGTGAAAACAAGCAACATATGACTAAAGCTTTTGTATTTGTATTTGTGTCATATGGACTTGGTAGGAAATACTATCATTAAGGAACTTTTTCAATTTTTAGCATTTTGAAAATAAAACTCCGGATGTCAAGTTTCTCTTAGAACAAAGTCATAGCAAATTCCATTTATACCATATCATAACTCACAACAACATAGAAAAGGATCATGCATTTGCAACCCAAAAGTTTCAAGTTTTAAGATGAGACATTTTTAGCCAACAAATTTAAATCTTGGGGAAGACTAAGTTATAAACTAGGCACAGGTGAATTATAAAAAGAGCAACTATTTATCATTTCAACAAAGGAGAAACTAAACATTCTTACTACACATATGTAAAGTGGAATTCAGTTTTTTCATATTTCATTTTTTATGCAAGATAATAAAAGGAATGCAGAATACAAGTTACCTCTATGGGGGTCCTCCCCAAGCCGAAGGCCTATAGTCCTTCGGCTGCTTTTATTAAAAAGAGGCAAACTTGCGGGCAAAATTTATTTTATCATTATTATTTTATTATTTTAATATTTTAATATCATTATTGTTATTTTTTTATTTTTTGTTTATCTCCCAACTTTTTATCTTTTAGCAAGACTCAAACAAGGCTAAAGGTAAAGTTGTAGTAAATTTCTAGCCTTGATTCATCTCCATCGTAGATTACATACATTGTTTATGAAAATAATTACTCACGGTTCATTGACCAAGATTAAACACCATGTCTAATGTTGATTAAAGAAGGTCATTTTAACCTAAGCATCATGCTTAATTTAAAAAGCCAATGGATGTACCACATGTGCCCATGTGAACACACCCAAACCAGAGCAAAAGACATAAACGAGGTAAGCATGAATTTGTATATTTTCATGGAGACAAAAATGAGTTAATGAAGTTGGTGAGAAATTAACTTCTCTCTCCTTTTATCAGCTCTCTTTTTTTGTTACTTTTTTTAAATATGCAAGGTAATGGGAAGTGGTGAGAGTGCAAGATGCAAGTTACCTTGTGGGGCTCCTCCCCCAAGCTAGCTCAAAGCCTGAGATTCAGGGTTGTACCCCTGTCCATTCTTTTTTGGCTTTTCTTGCATTGTTACTGTATGGTAGGTCATGAGAGGACTTAATATCCCTTGTGATTACTACATTGATATTTTCAAATGAAATTTTGGGTTGCCTCGGGATCTTTTCAAAATCATAAGCGTGAATTGTAGCGGCAATTTGAGCTAGTTGGATTTCAAACATTTTATTAAGGCTTAATTGATTTGTGAAAGAAGAGGTTAAGCCTTCTAAGTTTGGATTAATGTTTTAAAAAAATTATTGTTAGAGGCAAAATTTTTAATTAGGTTTTCATTTATTTGGTCTTGCTCTAACACAAGATCTTTCAAGGAAGGTTGAGTTGCAAGATTTGAATAAGCGTAGTTACCTTCCTAATTATGTGGGTGCGACTGATTCCACCCTGGACCTCCTTGTGGATGGAACTCGTTGTTGTCGTTCAACGTATCTTCATGGGTCTCGAGGCAGTCATTCCCTAAGTGTCTAAAGTTCCCACAAACCTTGCATGGTATATGCGAGTAGAGCGATTGGACGGTACCATGTTTGTCCAAACGTTTTATTAATAGATCCAATTTTGTGGCCAGCATATCTGTTTCTTCTATGGTATGCATGCTGTCTTCTTGGGTTTGGAGTCTGTCTTCATTCCAACCTTGGTTGGAGACCATCTTCTCAATGAGAGTCATAGCTCTGCTAACTATGAGTGAGAATAAGGCTCCTTTGGTAGTAGCATCTATGTGGGCTCTGGATGTGGAAGTTAGCCCGTTGTAGAAGTTTTGAAGGATCAACCAATCTTTCATCTCGTTGTGTGGGTAGGTAAGGATGTATTCTTATAGCCTTTCCCACGCTTCCGAGATGAATTCTGATGCTATCTGCTGGAAGTTGGAAATTCTTCCACGAAGGGCACTAGTTTTGCCTATCATGAAGAACTTTGCAAGGAACACCGTGAAACATTTGTTCCATGTGTTAACAACTTCCTAGTCCATATAGAACCACTATTTTGTGCTTCTTAGGAGTGAGAATGGGAACAAGCAGAGTCTGATTATCTCTGGTGTGACATCCATCATGACAACAATATCGCACAGCTCTAGGAAGTGTTGGAGATATGCATTGGCGTCCTCACTAGGCAATCCACAGAATAGATTTGCCTGCACCATCAGGATTAGGCCGGTCTTTAACTCAAAGTTCGTGTTGCCCATGTTGACAGCGGGCCAAATGGGAACGTTGGCAATAGTGGGGACAGAGTACTCGTGCAGCTTCTTATCAGCCATGGTGTTTGGTACAGATGATGTTGGGATGACAAATTCAGTTGTCGGTGGAGTAGTGGAAGGAGGATCGACACAAGGTCAAACCTTCTTTAGGAATGACTCCAGATTCTCGATGAAGGTCATCGACAAGTCAAAACCATCTTACACTATCCTATTTTCATCCACAACAGGAGAAAACAAGCAAAGTTATCCTGTTATGAGCACTAGCTACTACACATGCATATTATCATGAATATGTCCTAATAGATTCTTTTAACCAGTGCCTTCCCTAGCAAACGGTGCTAAAAATGCATGTTGGCATTTCTTAGCATCACCACTAGGATTGGTGTTTCCTAGCAATGGCACTAGAAATGCCATGATGATATTTCTAAACGAAAGCAGAAGGAATCCACAAGCGAACGGATATATCAATGTAGCATTTCACTCGAAAGTATTCGGGTATCGTTCATTTATATTTTCCCAAAGGAAGGCATGGTGTAAAAGTCTCTAGTAGGGACATGGTCAAGATAACATGACTGTATAATAGACTAAAGTTCATAACAGGGGTAAGCTAGGATAAATATTGGATAGTGTGACACACACACTCAAGCCAATCTCAAGGATAAAGATAAAAGAAATAATAAAGAATAAAAGAATAAACCTAAATAGGATCAGGCTTATCTTATATAGCTATGCTAAGATGAGCAGGTGATCATACAAATACATGAGTTTCTAAGGTTAGAGATTCTAAGTAAAGATAGCATTGGTCACTATAAACTTACTTTGGGCACCGGAGCGCAACTGGTCTGCTAGGCGATACCGACCATTAACTCTACGTCGAACCTGAACGTGGGGGATTATGAGGGATGGATAGGGCTATCACCACCTGACGCCAACCCCACAACTATGGGGAATGAGGCAAACAAAGGTAACTTCTAGCTCAGACACCTTGTCTACGCTATCGGCTACTAGTCTAACGTCGGCCAGGAGCATCCGTCTTTATCAGGAGTCCTCTACTAGAGCATCCACCACGGGGACGGACAACCAACCCTCAAGAATATAATGACCAAAACTAGTCCTAAAGTATAACTCACTACCTCAATTTGGGTCTTGGTCTAAACTTGTATGTTGTATGAAAGATTAAGCACAAAGTTTCATATGCTAAATGAATAACATAAGAACTTTGCTCCAATTTCATAACATAGCTATATTGATAAAATGAGAACAAGAACATAAGGGAACTCTTCATATTATTCATACCAAGTTTGGTCCTAGAGGTTCAAGCTCTCCAATGAAGCTTGCCTTGCTCAAACACTACTAAAAAGGGTAAAAGAGTACAAGTATGGAGGGAGAGAGAGCTCAAGTGTGGTGTGTGTGGGGTTAGAGCCCTCCCCATCTATTTATAGCCTTAGTATGGTTGGTTTGGAGTATATTTCCATGCAAGCCCACATGCAACTGTCATGTGGGAGCCACCAGGAGGTACCATGTGGAAGGTGGAGGGCGGTGCACCTAGGGGCCTAGGAAGCACCTCCCCATGACCACCTTCACATGGTCGGTTCCTGAGTGGGCCTAGGCTCTGGTTTTGTCGGTGGTTGGCCCGGATTTGCATGCAAGGTACATGGGCCTTCTCTTTATTCTTTTGTGTGGATTCTGCTTTATGCCTTCTCTGGTTGTGTACTTTGATCACATTTTCCACGTATTCTAGATATATGTCCTGCAAAATACCAATTCTCCAATACATGTGGAAATGTGTCAATATAAATAGCATATGCATGTAAGTCATGCTAGTTCTCCTCTTTTTGTATCTTAATTGGCGGTCGGATTTTGTCGATAAGGACCGCCAACAGTGGATCCATGAGATAACAAAGTGATGGAAGTGGATGAGGGTCACTTGGGCTTACTCTACATATGATTGAACCACCCCAACAAGAGATCTCCAAGCTTCCACCAAAATGCACAAATTAGACTTGTGGGGAAAATCCACAAAATAAGAGGTAATCTCTTGAGCTCACCATGATTTGGTTGAAGATGTTGATGAGAACCATAGGGGGATGTTGATGCTTCTCTTCTTCTCCTTCCTTTCCTCCTCCATTCCCATCTCCACTCCTTTCTCTCTCTAGTTCTAGGGTTCTTCTTTGCTCATGAGAGTTAGAGGGAGAGGTTGAGGGTTGCAAATGAATGGATGAGGGAGAGAGTGGGTGAGAGGGTGTGTTTCTAGCTAAAGGTATATGCCAACCCATGCTGACATGTGGGTCCACTTCCATAATGGGAAAACAACCCACTTCCACTTAATTCTATTCTGATTCAGCTTCTATCAGATGGTTCGATAACCTAGCGGCAGGTTCGGTAGTCTTTGCCTTTGCTGAATTGACAAAATCATTGGGTGGTTGGTTATTGGTGACCAATGCATTGCTCTTGAGTAGCTTCTTGGGACTAAGTTGGTGTTGATGATGTCAATAGGATGAACACTAATCCATGTAGAGGTTTTCTTTCACTCTGGGTGCGAGCCTAACGATGACTACTCGAGGGTTCATACAGGGTGCTTCGATGTCTTGCCTCACGTAATTCATTAGGACTCTTCGGAGTGACTCGGTCGGTGGCTTTCTGTGATAGTCAAAATGACTGCCTAGGGTGTAACAAATTTGGGTTATTAGATTTGGTTAGGGAAAGATATGACGGCATACTTATTCTGCATATTTTGTTAAGTCAAAGCTTGGATCCAACGAGAAAAGATGTTATACCCTTAGATCAAGAAGTGCAAATGTGTGGATAATGATAAACTTATACTATACTCCTTAACATTAATGATCTCTCTCTCTAGTTTTTATTCGGAGAACATGGCTATTGCTTTTTCTTTTTTTCAATACATGAGCCTTCATGTGCTCATCATCATTTTTTTCAAAACTTTGGGACCTTCATGTGTCCCAATTTTTTTCTTTTATATTTGGACCTTCATGTATCCATTTTTTTTCAAACTTTTGTATAGCCCATGTCTCTTAAACCACATATTGAGAGATATCATTATTTTGTAGAACATGGAGTATTTACCTAACTAACATTTTTGTCTACTCCCAGTGTAGGGGCAGAGTTTTGGGTGGATGGAGGCATGTTTTAGCATATTCCTAGTGTAGGAATAGCTTAATATATGTGGCCTGTATGTGATCTTGATCTTGGGGGCATGATAACTTTCTCAACAAGGGTCAAGAAGACTTGACATAACTCAATGCAGCAATGAGTAGCATAATTTTAGAAGATTTTAAGTTCTGAACACTAGATATGGCTTTGGTAGGAATTTGCATATCATTGAGGAGCATGCTATTTGAATTTTGATTTTATAAAATAAATCCCAAGTTCTTCACATGAGAGAGCAAAGTTCATTTTCATCCTACTATATCGCACATTCCAATTACCTAGATAACATGGGGTCCCTATCATAGTTTGTTCACAAGTTATAGAAATATTAGCGAGGAATAAAGAGTATGTAAATTTAATCAAAGGATAGGATGGAGTTTGAGCATCATTTGTTTTTATTTTAAATTTGTTCAATTTTAATCTTTATCCAAATGTAGGGAGAGAGGATGCACAAACTAAGTTTGGAATTGTTGATCTATTGTGCATCATTTGTGGGGGAGGTTTTGAAAGCTTGTGTGGATCATCTCCCCCACACTTATTCTTGTACCTATTTATTCAACTAAAAGAAGCAAAATGCAAACAAATAAGGGCTCTTCTAGTTGGAATACTGGAGAGCCTAAATTTTATTGTATTATTTTATTATAAAATATGTATATATTTTTTATTACTATTATTTTAGTATTATTATCTATTAATCTATTATATTTATTATATATATATATTTATTATTGTTCACCAGACTTTGTATACTCAAGCAAGGCTAATGAAAATATGCAGTGTAATTCTAGCCTTGACTTATCTCCATATTTAGATTACTTCCATTATTTATGAAAATAAATACTAAAAGTTCATTAATCAAATTTCAACACTATGTCAAATTTTGATTAAACAAGGTCTTTTTAACCTAAGCACCATGCTTAATTTTAAAAGATCTATGGATGTACCAGCTGGATGCATCCAAACCAAAGCATATTACATAAACAAGAGAGGCATGAATTTGTAGGATCTCATGGAGACAAGTATGAGTAAAAGAGTTTGGTGAATTTTTATTTACCTTTACATACCTGAGTGTATTTTCTGACAGCATACATGGATGAAGCTTTGAGGCTTCTATAGCAGTGGCATGGTTGCATATGGTCCAACTTAGGTGAGCAGCAAGGCTAGGCCACACAAACAAATAGTGTGTATAGGCCATAGGCCTTGGTGGTCGTAGTAAAGGTCTAGAAGAGGAGCACCCATCTTGCAGCTCCGTCCCTTTCTCTTTTTTTCTATCTATTTTCTCTCTATTTTCTTTTTGATATATTTTCTCTCTCTATTTTTTTATCATCATTTTTTATAATAATTATTTTTTATAGCATGGTAGAGTTGTCATCATTTTTTTTCTTTTGTTTAACCCAAGATGACCTTTGGTGTGGATGGAACTTTATGGTGAAATTTTCACCACCCTCCCCCACACTTGGACTTTTGTGTAAAAGTCAAGTGTGCAGTGTTAGGGGTCTCCCTTTTGAGTGTGTTCCATCACCAAAGAACATCAATGTGTATGGTTGATGCAGCTCCCATGTTCTTTAGCATCATATTCACCTTGTTCCTCTTGATCTCAACCTGAAAGGGTTAGCAACCAAGAATACCTGAAGTGCATACTAACTGAATAACATGTTCTTACTTTTATTAAAGAAGAAATTGTTTTTTATGATATTCTTTTTTTATGATTAAATTAATATAAATATATTTTTTCTCATGATAATCCATGGTATCTCCTGGCAATGCTTTGTTTATGGTCACAAGCTCAACCTTGGGAACTTCATCTTGCATCTATCAATGGTTGTGTAGTTCCTAGCTTCACCACGAAGCATTGAGCGTTAACATTCAAGCTGCAAGGTTAGTGCCACAGTGCCACTACGAGATTTGCAATATTTTGTGATAAATGAATGCATCCACAGCCATCCTCTTAAAGAGTTTTGAAACAAGGATTAGGAGATGGTGGAATCCTCATAGGAGCATGTGCCACTAAGCAAGACGTCCATGGCATAGGAGTTTTTTTATCTCAAGAGATAAATCACGCAAGATTAACGTTGAATCTCGACCACTGTCGAGAACTATGTTTTGGTGTCCAGAGGGACATTGCTTAAGTTTGAGCGAGGGTGATCAAGGACATTATGTTTCACAAGGAAACCTATGTGAAATGAACGGGGATATAAACTTCACCTCCTTGAACGGGTCCGAATTGGGAATATGCTCTACCACTAGGATGTCTAGGTGAGTGGCGGAAGCAGTTTTCCAAAACTTTTCACTAAGGCTTCCGTGGGGATATTTTTCTTAATAAAGTTTGTCCAACGGGTAGCCTACGAGAAGATCAAAATCAAGGATGGCAAAGATGTGGAAATCTATGAAAACCTCAATTTCATTAATTGTGATTGGCACGACCCTGGTGATCCCACAACACTCGAAAAATAGTCCCAAAGGACTTTTGAAGAGTTCATTGGTCGGGACTAGTGGCATGTTACCCAAAAGGTTTTTTGCTAGGTATTCTGACATGATACTTGTAACACCCTAGGTGTTTGGCTTCCACATTTGCACTTGCATTTCATAAACATGAGCATCATTCATCCATTCATGAGCTTATATTGCATGAAACATGATTGTGAAACATTGCAACATATTGTCATATTTCATGTGTGTTTGTTTTATGAAATAAATAGTGTGCAACACTCAAGTGCAACATATGCAACACACTTTAGTGAAACATGGTTAGTTAGTACCATGCAACAAGATCATGAAACATGTGAAACATGACTATGAAACAAGTGTAACATTTCATGTGTTTTTCATTGTTTCAATACATACCATGCTTGATTCTTGTGTCACCAATGTGGGATGTGGCTAATTATTCTCCTAAGAACCTTAGTAATACTTAGAATGTCATTAGGAACAATGTTCATGTTGATCATTTTGCCTAATTAGGTTCCCAAGTCATGGTTTGAACATTATGGACCCCTAGAGCTCCTGAGTTTGACTATTTAAAAAGTGTAGCTTAGAGTGTTTGCATGTCTGAGCAACCTAAAGCAACATTGTAGTAAATTTTATATGGAACAAACTTTGTTTAGAAGCCAAGTCATGAAAATGAGAAGAACATGTTCAAATAGGGCCCACAAGCCTAAGATCATTGCTGTTTCAACACTTAGAAATTTTCCAAGTGTTGGAACTGCTTTCCAGTTTCATGAAGACGACTTTGGAACCTTGTAGATGGAAATCCATGGTGAATTAGCTTGAGCTTATGTTGAGTCATTTGGAGTACTCACTTAGCTCTATCATGTAGTCCAACTGGATTAGAATTTGGTCGAGCCGATTAGGAGTTATGTAGCGTTGAAAATCGCCTATCAGGATGTTCACTTGGTAACTGAATCGGATTTTCAGACTCGCTATAATGACCGACCGGTAGCAGAGCCTTGCCGCCGCATGGACACCACGTGCCCGGCTGGCCCTGACCACGCTGCGCGCTGCCCGGCGTGAAGAGGAGGACGCCTACTGCCTCTCTGCTCGCTCGCATGCGCTCTGCCTCCCACTCGCTCTCTCTCGCAACGCCGCTGCTCGCCATTGCCGACGCCGCTCGCTTTGCCACCACAACTCGACTTTGACGCCATGCTGTTGGCCAATCCGTCTCGACCATCACCGCATCTTCTTCCATTCCACATCCCGGACCTCTCGCTCTACTCCCTTGAACCATTGGTAAGGCACAATTCGATTTCCGCCGTTGGAGACTTCACCGGAGCACGCCGTGCTTGCGGTTCATGTGGATGTGGCACTCCACCGCACCATGCGCTGCCTCTTCCTCTGGTCCGGCACTGCGCTAGCTTGCTGATGCTCTGGTAGGAATAGCTCTAGACGCTACCGAGCGTGTGCTTGGGAACGCCCCGGTGCACCTCACCGTGTCCGCCATGGCCGCGAGCACGAGCTCGTCGTGGCCGGCCGCCTTAAACCTTTCCTGCCTCTTATAGCGCGCGCATGAGGACCTTTATGAGCCATAGTATCTACCTCGAAGACGTAGTCCTTGGATTTGCCGCCGTGATGCTCGGGGCGCCGCCGTGTGACCGTGCGTGTGGCCAAGCTCACCGGCGCTACCCTAGCCGCACTTACCTTAGGCTATCTCTGCGTTAGGTCTCTAGGAAACTCTAGCGTCTTTCGCTGGATGATACCGTGGCCGAAGTTGGCCGGCGTGCCGTCGGGCGTCTACGCTGTCCGCCATGGCCGCTGCCGTCCATGCTCCGAGGGGCCATTCGTCGTGCTCCGTACATCCCTCAACGCGGTTGAGCTCGGAGATGGCGACGGTGGTGACGCAACCGCCTAAGCCCTCCGCGCCGGTGAGGAAAAGCTCGTTGGAGCACCGCGGCAGTCCCTCCCCTGTTTCCTCTCGCTAACCTGTGGGGTCGTCTGACCCGAGGGCCCCGCTTGTCAGTGACTGAGTATTAGAAGCTAGTTCAAATATTTCCAGTTTTGAATGCTGTTTTGTAAATTTCGTAACTCCAAATGTGTAGATCCAAATGGTGTGATTCAAATTTTGTTAGACTCACTGTGAGCTCTAGTATTTAATAAAAATATGTCTTGAGCACATTATGTAGAAATTTTGGATGAATTAAATAGGAACTTGAAAAGTGTTTTTGAATGCATGCAAACTTGTTTAAATCATATCTTGAGTTGATATGATCCAAAAATTATGAAATTTTGTGGGTAAGCTAGCCTTGCTTAGTAGAAGCTCTGGTTAAAATTTGAGAGTCATTGCATGTATAGTTTTTAAGTTATAGATTTTCCCTTAATCACTAATTGATACTTGGGTGAATTTTTGTAAATTATCTATGAATCCAATGACCATGAAATTTGTTGGATAATGTCCTAGTACCTTAAGGATGCTAAGAAAAATATAAAATCTGTTGCTTGACACTTTTCACTAAGGTTTCCTAATTATGCCATTTTAAGCCATTATGCCTTATCATTTATCTGTAGGCTGTTATACTTACTCAAATGGTGTGAAATTTTTATGGTAGTCTACTTAGAGCATGTAGTATCTACTGTAATTTTTGTAGATTTAATGGTGTAGTTTTCATATATGTTTACCATTTCCTCTAATTAATTAAATAAATTAAGAAAGGTATGCAAAGAAATGTTTGGGTGATGAACACCCTACTTTCTGGTGTTCTTGTGATATGTGTAATAAGTGAGTAGAGTTAGTTTTGTCCAATTATTTGTTTACATCATAAGTTAATAATTATTTCGTTTGCATCATGTCCCTCTGGACAGATCTGGGGACTTTGGAAAGTTCCCCATGATATTTTGATTTGCTGTGAATGTGATGAATACAAGAATTGTAGATAATTTATGTATCTAGCTCCTGTCAAAATTTGAGGGCATTTGGCCTAGTAGTTTAGAAATTACAGCTGTTTAAAGTTAGGTTCCACTTTTGCTTACTCTCTGTCTTGAGAGGACAGAGTTCTGTTGATCAAAGAATTCGACCTGGTAAAGTGTTGAATCATGCTTTGAGGTCTGAAAATGAATTGTAAACAATTTTATAAGCATTCCAAATTGTCTTGTTGCATGTCAATTAGATTTATAAATCTCCAGTTATGGCTAGTTTACTGTACCGCTACAAAGTCTTCATTTTGCTGAAATACAAATGCTTGAGTGTATGCTTGATGCAATGTTCTCGTTGATTGTTTAGGGGTTAGTCTAACTTGAGGATATGCTTAGGTGCAGGTGCTAGGTCATTAACTGAAGATGAGCAATTATACATTAGGTTGTATAAACTTGGTAAGTAAAGTGATTTGAATAGGGCTTAAGTTGGAATATGCAAACTACAGCGAACATGCGCATTCCCCGAGCATCCCTGACATTCGTTCATGTGCATCCATGATATTTATCTTGTGCATTCATGCAATAGGTGTGCCAGACGGAGTGACGTTGCTGGAGTTCGAGGGAGCCAACCAAGAGGAGGAGCCCGAGGTGCAGGAAGCCGATGAAGCAGTCGCCGCGGAGGAATTGCCCGAGTGCCCTGACCACTAGCCGTCCTCGTTCCTGAAAGGCAAGCCCCGGAGCATATTAAGCCTCCCATGCTTTCACAAATACATTGAGTACCTTTTATTGTTGATGATGCATTAAGTATAGGAATTGGTTGGAACCAATTGCTGCATTATATATATCATTCCTTGTCCAGATATCGCACTGGAATCCTATTTAAGTTCAGGAACGGATTAAATGCTTAGCCATGCTTAGTGCGGTAGAAGTCAGGTGATTTCCTGTCACCTGTGAGCTTTAGGATGAGGTGGATCACGGTTGGCTATATTTGCTATCGTGGAAAAGAACCATGTGAATAATGAATTAAGACCGGGCGGGGTCTTGTGTAGGTTTGAACATAGTGACTCCGTCTGAGTCGTTTAAGGACTGATACGATGTACGTCCTCATGTCATGTTGAACGCAGCCTAACACTTAGCTGGCTGGATAAGTCATTCCGACCGCAAAGCCTAGTAGCTCGACTCAGGCCAGGGATGCGAGCAGTGGCATGCATTCTGGAGGTAGTAAGGATGTGCGGAGAGCCATTGGCATAAGTCCAAGGCGGGTTAGAGTCCCGAATAACCTTGGTAGAGTGGTTCTCTGAGAATGTCGATCTGTTCGGACTCGCGACTCCTGAATCGTACCAAAGGTGACTTGTTTGCGACCCTGACGGGGGAAGCAGGGTTTGTGTTTAGGAATACCCCTCCAGCTGGATAAGAATCGATTTGAATCGCCGTCTCTCCGGGATAGTGAGAACTTGACTTGAGCAGCGGCAATGTAGATTCACTTAATTTAATGATATGGTTAAATGGAAGAAGATGATGATGAATAATGTTGCCATGATTTATACCTGCTATGGTTAATAATGTTTGCATATTAATCAAGTGATTGCTTAGTACAGGTGCTAATATAGATGACAGGTTAATGACTAAAAAGTCACTGCTAGTTAGGCTAAGAGTTGATCATTATTACTTATGCTTTTCTGCAAAAAGAAAGTGTCAGCCAGATCCACTACATTAAGCTATGCATAATCCTTGGTGTCATTTATTTTGGTTTCCGACGGGTAAGTCTAGCTGAGTACATTCCCATACTCAGGGTTTATTCCCTCTTGTTGCAAATGACCTTCTATATCAGGGATTCTGTAAGTATTGTCTCTACCCGGTGGGTGATGAAGACTAGATCATGGGCATGATCTTTGTTCTCTTATCTGAATGCTTTTGCGGGCTATGATCAGCGAACCAGTATGTGTATTTGAACTCGGGTGTGTAAGTTAAACTATTTGCTTCCGCATGTTTTACAAGACTGGTTTTGTAATAACGATGACTCTATGATGATGTAATCTATTTGTGAACATCTGCGAAATGTTGTAACGTACGATATGTTATGTTGAATTACTGTGATCTTGGTTGTATGCAAGTTGGTTTGAAATCCTTCGAGATTTCAGTTGACTACCGGGTTTATATGGGCTCAAGTTTGAGAATTTGATCGTTCCGGCGATTGTTTTTGTACTTGTGCTCTTATAAATTGGTCGGTTCTGTGACAGCTGGCATCAGAGCTACATTCAACATTAAACATGTCTTATGGCTATTTAAAACAAAAGCTTTTGTTGTAAAGACGGTTTTCCAACTTATAGTTATATATAAGTGTTCAAAAATCAAAATTTTTATGATATACTGGTGATCACATCCTTTATAGCCCACTTAAGGACTTCTAGGTGGCTTATATATAATTACTAACTTGGGGGAATTGATTGTTTCTTTTTTGTCGTCCATGCGGCGTGATATTGCATGGGTGCCACTCATTTGAATGGTCATGTATGGATCAATTGCCTCTACGCTAAGGTAAGTGTGAGTTATGAGAGCATTACCGTCCAACCGTCGGTCTAAGGGAGAGCTAGTTGTGGTTACTGGAGTATTTACATGTTGCATACATGTATATATGAAGGTACTTAATTGTGGGTACATTTGTCGGGTAGTTTGGATACCGAAGTATATATATCAGGGGATGTATATATGGAGAGTATCTTAGTTACTACTTGTGATTATTAGCATTATATCTTGTTGGGTTGGGCTGCAATGAAGTTTCTGTAGGTACGCTAACAACACACCGTGTAGATCGACTAGTTACCGCTAATTGAGAGAACGTATGTATGCCACCATATATTCCGCTAAAGCTTAAATTTTAATAGGTTTGTGAGGACGTACGGAACGCGCATGCATCATATTCACTCATGTCATTCATATTGCATTACTCCCTCCCTTATAATTGCTTATCCCAAGTGTAAAGTGCAATCGCTCAGTAAAATAATCCTCTCACGTGAATTGCATCCCTTTTTGATACAGATGGCCGCGCCCGTGTTTCCTACTAGTAGCAGCACCTCTTTTTGGACCAGTTCGGTACTCCCACCTTGCTTTGGAGGGTGCTCAGTTCAGTGGGGTACCCGGAGGCACCCAGCTACATGTGGAGGCAGGCGGTACCATTGGGAGATGTACCATGGTACGTCGTGACCTTGGTAGTGCCACAAAACCCCACAAGACCGTTGTGGCATGGGTGGAGCATTGAGACTGATGGACGGAGCCCGTGGGAAGCCGCTTAGGTTGCTGCCCTAGATGTGCTGATGGATATAGCACAGAGCTTCGGGGATGAGTTAGTGGGTGGACCTGCTTCATCCTTTCCTCGAGTGTCTCCTACTGAGGCTGAGTGGACTCAGGATGTTGGTCAGGCCTTGGTTCGAGGCCATGGCGAATGTGTGCAGAGCGACAATGCGGGAATGAGTGCTATGATGGCAGTCTTGAAGCTTTGTCGAGTCAGGCAAAACACCCTTTCGAGTGTGCTAGATGAAGCTGGCAAGGCAATGGAAGCCCAGCACAAATTCAGGTTGCGTGCCCGCAAGTATCGCCGTAGGGCAGATGCATGTGGGAGAGCTCAGCAAGAGGTTGAGGAGATTCGCGGTATTGCAAATTATCGTCTGCAACAGTGGGGTCAAACCGCACGCGAGAGAGACAAGCTTCATAACCAGTTGATGAACCTCACTATTGAGAGAGATGAGGCTGCACAAGAGTTGGATCATGTGACACATCACCGGGATGCAGCTTTAGAGTTAGCAGAAGAAAGACATCGGGGTTGGATTTTGGCCAACCACAATGCCTTTCAAAGGGAGCAAGCACTACAAGAACAGCTTGAAGAGCTTTAGGTTGAGCACCATCAATTGCACAACCGTCTGTTTCCTATTCCTCGCCCCATACCAAGGTATCCAAATGTGGGTGGACCTCAAGTGATTGAGGCTGATGAGGAAGAAGAGGATGTGCAGATGGTTGACAATGCAGCTGAGCCGGTAGATGAAGAAGAAGAGGAAGACCTAGAAGAAGTCCAAGGTGTCTCCGATGTGGACATCGATCACTTTGACGAGTAGTGCATTAACAAGTCTCACTAGTTTAGCTTTTGCAGTCACTGATGTAATGAACTTAAGTACGAAGACTGATGTTGGATGTACCTTTTTAAATTCGAATTGGGCATGTAATGTACTTTAATTCGCTCCCTTCGGGATGCGTATCGTAATGGTTAAGTTTAAAACTTGTCATGTTGGAATGCACTGCGTATGGCGCTAGTAATCTACTTGATGATGTGGTGATTGGAGAATGAATTATTGCCTCTATTTATTGTATGAAGTTTTCATTCTCATCAGTAAATTCAGTTTGGCACAATTACATTGTTCCTCTCCAATGTGCTGACATCATCAATAATTACTGGTTGCGCATTGTGCAGATGCCTCGTACTCGTTCCGCCGGTGCGGGTGGTGATGATGATGATGATCTTCCACCACCACCACCACCCACACCAACGGAATTGATAGCAATGCTTGCGAAAGGACAGCGCACTATGGCTGAGGCCCTCCGTACGATTGCGAATCGTGATGGTCGTGGTCCACGCCAAGGACTGGAACCAAATCAATACAGTGATTTCAAGGATTTCCTTGACACGAAACCCTAGATCTTCAAGGAGGCTGAGGAGCCTCTACAAGCTGATGAGTGGTTGAATACTCTCGAGCAGAAGTTCCATCTGCTCCGCTTGACTAAGGTGCTGAAGACAGAGTACGCATCTCACCAACTGCATGGGCCAGCTAGCATTTGGTGGAGTCATCATTGGTCCACTATGCCCGCTAATGCCCAAATCACTTGGGATCAGTTCAAGTCTGCTTTCAGGGGAAATTATATTCCTCCTGGTCTCATGGCGATCAAGCATACAGAGTTCATGAAGCTAACCCAGGGGAACAAGAGCCTGAAAGAATACCTGCAAGCTTTCAACAACCTTGCAAGGTATGCTACCGAGTTTGTGGACACCGATGCCAAGAAGATTGCTAGCTTCAAGTGGGGACTTAGCCCCAAACTGACGAAGACCATGGGAAATTGCAAGTGTGCTCATTTTAATGAGTTTGTGAGTGATGCTTTATCGCAAGAGAACAACAATGCTATGTATGCTGCTTCAAAAAGTCATAAGAGGGCCTATGAGGCGGGTGCCTCACAATCCAAGGCTCCCGTCACACAGAGGGCTCCATTCCATCCTCCAGCGTCAGCCGCTAAGTTTCACCCACCGCAGAAGAAGAAACCCGCCAAGACTAGGTTTCGCAAGGCATTTACAGTTGCTCTTCCTAAGGGCACTACCAGTCAAGGTAGTTCCAGGGCTCCTCGAAGCAACATGCCATGCTGGAACTGCAATAAGACAGGCCACTAGGCAAGGGAGTGCCCTTACCCTAAGAAGAATAACTACCAAGGTGGCTGTCAGGGGCAGGTGAACCACACTAATATTACTGAGATTCCTTTAGGAGAGGTAGTGACTGCTGGTAAGTTTCTGATTGATCAACACCCCACAGTTGTACTATTTGATTCAGGTGCTTCGTATTCCTTTATTAGTCCAGCATTTGCATCCAAGTTTATGTAGAAAACTATACTGTTGAGGGTGAGGGTTATTGTATTAGGGCTGCTAGTGGTATTATCCCAACCAAGCTGGTAGTTGGGGACATACAATTCAAGATAGAGTTGCTTCCTGGCATAGCTCCTATCTCTAGAAGGCCATATAGAATGCCTCCCAATGAACTAGCTGAACTTAAGACCCAGTTGAATGAACTTCTAAAGAAAGGCCTTATCCGTCCTAGTTCATCTCCGTGGGGGTGCCCAGCTATCTTTGTGAAGAAGGATCAATCCCTATGCATGTGTGTAGATTATAGACCTTTGAATGCAGTTACAATCAAGAATAAGTACCCTCTGCCACGCATAGATATCTTGTTTGATCAGTTGTCTAAAGCAAAAGTCTTTTCCAAGATTGATTTGAGATCTGGGTATCATCAAATCAAAATTCGGCCTGAGGATGTCCCAAAAACCGCATTCTCTACGAGATATGGTCTGTATGAGTACCTGGTTATGTCTTTTGGATTGACCAACGCCCCCACACATTTTATGTATCTGATGAATTTGGTGTTTATGCCCGAGTTGGACAAATTTGTGGTGGTATTTATAGATGATATCCTGGTCTATTCTGAGAATGAAGAAGATCATGTTGAATATTTGCGATTGATTCTCACTAGATTGCGGGAACACCAGCTGTATGCAAAGTTCAGCAAATGTGAATTTTGGCTTCGCGAGGTACCTTTTCTTGGACACGTATTATCGGATGGTGGAATTATGGTTGATCCCACCAAGGTGCAAGAAGTGTTGAACTGGAAGGCTCCAATCTCGGTGCACGAGGTTCGGAGTTTTCTGGGGTTGGCTGGCTATTATCATCGCTTCATCTCGGATTTCTCTAAAATAGCCAAGCCTATGACTCGGTTGCTACAAAAAGACATGAAGTTTGTCTGGACTCCCGAGTGTGATGTGGCTTTCCATACCCTGCGAACTCTTCTAACTTCGGCTCCAGTTTTGGCACAACTAGATATCGAGAAACCTTTTGATGTGTTCTGCGATGCATCAGGTATTGGGTTAGGAGGTGTTCTTATGTAGGAAGGTAGAGTCATTGCTTATACCTCTCGCCAACTTCGGAAGCATGAAGTGAATTATCCAATGCATGACTTGGAACTCGCTGCCATTGTTCATGCTTTGAAGGCCTGGAGACATTATTTACTTGGCAATGTGTGCAACATCTACACTGATCATAAAAGTCTCAAGTACATCTTCACTCAACCTGAGTTGAATATGCGTCAGAGAAGATGGCTCGAGTTGATCAAGGATTATAACCTCCAAGTGCACTATCACCCTGGCAAGGCAAATGTCATAGCGGATGCCTTAAGCAGGAAGTCTCATTGCCACTCATTGATTGAGAGTGATGTCCATTTGTCAAAGCTCCTTCATCCTGTAGTCCTTCACAACATCACTGTCAGTTGTACTCTACAGAGTCGAATTATCGAGCTACAGAAGACAGATGCCGGTGTGTTCCACATCAAGCGCAAGATGAAAGAGCAAGAAACCAAACATTTTCGGGTAGATGAGAACGACGTGTTATGGTTCAAGGATAGGTTAGTGGTTCCAAAGGATGGAGAGCTTAGAAATCAAATCATATCTGAAGCCCATTCCTCTAAATTATCTATTCATCCTGGTAGTAGCAAAATGTATCATGATTTGAAGCCTCGATTTTGGTGGACCAAAATGAAGAAAGAGATAGCCGCTTATGTGGCTAGGTGTGACACTTGTTGTCGAGTCAAGGCTGTGCACATGAAAGCTAGATTACTTCAGCCACTCTCTATTCCTGGTTGGAAATGGGAGGAGATAGGTATGGATTTTATTTTTGGACTCCCTACTACTAAGAGGAACTTTAACTCTATTTGGGTGATTGTAGACCGTTTGACCAAGTCAGCACACTTCATTCCTGTCTGCATAGACTTTTGTCCCACCTACTATATGGAGTTGTACTTTAATCAGATAGTCTGACTTCATGGGATCCCTCGTACTATTGTCTCTGATAGAGGACCACAGTTCACTGCTCGCTTTTGGGAGCACTTACACGGATTATTAGGAACTAAGCTAGTAAGAAGTTCTGCTTATCATCCGCAAACCAATGGGCAAACTGAACGAGTGAATCAAATCTTAGAAGATATGTTGAGAGCATGTGTCATCTCGGCTAAGGGCTCATGGGAAAAATGGTTATGCCTAGCT
Organism: Miscanthus lutarioriparius; assembly: GCA_904845875.1. NCBI lineage: Eukaryota > Viridiplantae > Streptophyta > Magnoliopsida > Poales > Poaceae > Miscanthus > Miscanthus lutarioriparius. The sequence continues at coordinate 30,790,258 of CAJGYO010000015.1, forward strand.
GAATTCTCGTACAATAACAGTTATCAAGAGAGTATAAAGATGGCACCATTTGAAGCTTTGTATTGCCAAAAGTGTAGAACCCCGTTGAACTGGGTGGAAGCCGGTGAAAGGAGATATTATGGAATTGATTTTGTTCAAGAAGCCGAAGAACAAGTCCGTACTATCCAAACCCACATGGCCGTAGCTCAAGCTAGGCAGAAAAGTTATGCTGATCGACGTAGAAAACCTATTGAGTTCGAAGTTGGAGACTTCGTTTATCTGAAAGTCTCACCTATGAAGAGTGTCCAATGCTTTGGTGTGAAGCGAAAGCCTGCGCCAAGATATGTTGGTCTGTTTGAAATCATTGGACAAAGTGGTAAGGTGGCGTACAAGATTCAATTACCTCTAGAGATGAGTGCTATCTTCAATGTCTTTCATGTATCCCAATTGAAGAAATGTCTTCGCGTCCCTGAAGAGAGAGTTCCATTGGGGGATATCGAGTTAAAATCTGATTTGACCTTTGAAGAAAAGCCAGTCCAAGTGATTGACACTCGTGAGCGAGTGACTCGGAGTCGAGTGGTCAAGTTTTACAAAGTCATGTGGAGTAACCAGTGTAGTGAACGCGATGCAACGTGGGAAAGGGAAGATTATTTGAGGGATGGTTATAAGGAATTCTATCAACAATGGTACGCTTTTCAAATCTCCGGATGAGATTTTTATAAGGGGGAGGGCTGTAGCACCCTAGGTGTTTGGCTTCCACATTTGCACTTGCATTTCATAAACATGAGCATCATTCATCCATTCATGAGCTTATATTGCATGAAACATGCTTGTGAAACATTACAACATATTGTCATATTTCATGTGTGTTTGTTTTATGAAATGAATAGTGTGCAACACTCAAGTGCAACATATGCAACACACTTTAGTGAAACATGGTTAGTTAGTACCATGCAACAAGATCATGAAACATGTGAAACATGACTATGAAACAAGTGTAACATTTCATGTGTTTTTCATTGTTTCAGTACATACCATGCTTGATTCTTGTGTGACCAATGTGGGGTGTGGCTAATTATTCTCCTAAGAACCTTAGTTATACTTAGAATGTCATTAGGAACAATGTTCATGTTGATCATTTTGCCTAATTAGGTTCCCAAGTCATGGTTTGACCATTATGGACCCCTAGACTGAGTTTGACTGTTTAAAAAGTGTAGCTTAGAGTGTTTGCATGTCTGAGCAACCTAAAGCAACGTTGTAGTAAATTTTATATGGAACAAACTTTGTTTAGAAGCCAAGTCATGAAAATGAGCAGAACATGTTCAAATAGGGCCCACAAGCCTAAGATCAGTGCTGTTTCAACACTTAGAAATTTTCTAAGTGTTGGAACTGCTTTCCAGTTTCATGAAGACGACTTTGGAACCCTGTAGATGGAAATCCATGGTGAATTAGCTTGAGCTTATGTTGAGTCATTTAGAGTACTCACTTAGCTCTATCATGTAGTCCAACTGGATTAGAATTTGGCCAAGCCGATTAGGAGTTATGTAGCGTTGAAAATCGCCTGTCAAGATGTTCACTTGGTAACTGAATCGGATTATCAGACTTGCTACAGTGACCGACCGGCAGCAGAGCCTTGCTGCCGCATGGATGCCATGCGCCCGGCTGGCCCTGACCACGCTGTGTGCTAGGCGGCGTGAAGAGGAGGACGCTTGCTGCCTCTCTGCTCGCTCGCACGCGCTTTGCCTCCCACTCGCTCTCTCTCGCAACGCCGCTGCTCGCCATTGCCGACGCCGCTCGCTTTGCCACCGCAACTCGCCTTCGACGCCGTGCTGTTGACTAATCCGTCTCGACCATCACCGCATCTTCTTCCACTCCAACTCCCGGACCTCTCGCTCTACTCCCTTGAACCGTTGGTAAGGCACATTTCGATTTCCGCTGTCGGAGACTTCACGGGAGCACGCCGTGCTTGCGGTTCATGTGGCCGTCGCACTCCACCGCACCACGTGCTACCTCTTCCTCCGGTTCGGCACCGCGCTAGCTTGCTGATGCTCTGGTAGGAATAGCTCTAGACGCTACCAAGCGTGTGCCTGGTAACGCCCCGGTGCACCTCACCGTGTCCGCCATGGCCGTGAGCACGAGCTCATCGTGGCCGGCCACCTTGAACCTTTCCTGCCTCTTATAGCGCGCGCATGAGGACCTTTATGAGCCATAGTATCTACCTTGAAGATGTAGTCCTTGGATTCGACGCCGTTGAGCCAGAACAGCCATGCCGCCATGATGCTCGGGGCGCCGCCGTGTGACTGTGCGTGCGGCCAAGCTCACCGGCGCTACCCTAGCCGCCCTTACCTTAGGCTATCTCTACGTTAGGTCTCTAGGAAACTCTAGCGTCTTTCGCTGGGTGATACCATGGCCGGAGTTGGCCGGCGTGCCGTCGGGCGTCTACGCTGTCCGCCATGGCCACCACCATCCATGCTCCGAGGGGCCATTCGCCATGCTTCGTACATCCCTCAACGCGGTTGAGCTCGGAGATGGCGACGGTGGTGACGCAACCACCCGAGCCCTCCGCGCCGGTGAGGAAAAGCTCGCCGGAGCACCGCGGCAGTCCCTCCCCTATTTCCTCTCGCTGACCTGTGGAGTCGTCTGACCCGAGGGCCCCGCTTGTCAGTGACTGAGTATTAGAAGCTAGTTCAAATATTTCCAGTTTTGAATGCTGTTTTGTAAATTTCGTAAATCTAAATGTGTAGATCCAAATGGTGTGATTCAAATTTTGTTAGACTCACTGTGAGGTCTAATATTTAAGAAAAATATGTCTTGAGCACATTATGTAGAAATTTTGGATGAATTAAATAGGAACTTGAAAAGTGTTTTTGAATGCATGCAAACTTGTTTAAATCATATCTTGAGTTTCTGTGATCCAAAAATTATGAAATTTTGTGGGTAAGTTAGTATTGCTTAGTAGAACCTCTGGTTAAAATTTGAGAGTCAATGCATGTATGGTTTTTGAGTTATAGATTTTCCTTTTATCACTGATTGATACTTGGGTGAATTTTTGTAAATTATCTATGAATCCAATGACCATGAAATTTGTTGGATAATGTCATAGTAACTTAAGGATGCTAAGAAAAATATAAAATCTGTTGCTTGACACTTTTCACTAAGGTTTCCTAATTATGTCATTTTAAGCCATTATGCCTTATCATTTCTGTGTAGGCTGTTATACTTACTCAAATGGTGTGAAATTTTTATGGTAGTCTACTTAGAGCATGTAGTATCTACTGTAATTTTTGTAGATTTAATGGTGTAGTTTTCATATATGTTTACCATTTCCTCTAATTAATTAAATAAATTAAGAAAGGTATGCAAAGAAATGTTTGGGTGATGAACACCCTACATTCTGGTGTTCTTGTGATATGTGTAATAAGTGAGTAGAGTTAGTTTTGTCCAATTATTTATTTACATCATAAGTTAATAATTATTTCATTTGCATCATGTCCCTCTGGACAGATCTGGGGACTTTGGAAAGTTCCCCATGATATTTTGATTTTCTGTGAATGCGATGAATACAAGAATTGTAGATAATTTATGTATCTAGCTCCTGTCAAAATTTGAGGGCATTTGGCCTAGTAGTTTAGAAATTACAGCTGTTTAAAGTTAGGTTCCAGTTTTGCTTACTCTCTGTCTTGGGAGGACAGAGTTCTGTTGATCAAAGAATTCGACCTGGTAAAGTGTTGAATCATGCTTTGAGGTCTGAAAATGAATTGTATATAATTTTATAAGCTTTCCAAATTGTCTTGTTGCATGTCAATTGGATTTATAGATCTCCAGTTATGACTAGTTTACTGTACCGCTACATAGTCTTCATTTTGCTGAAATACAAATGCTTGAGTGTATGCTTGATGCAATGTACTCGTTGATTGTTTAGGGGTTAACCTAACTTGAGGATATGCTTAGGCGCAGGTGCTAGGTCATTAACTGAAGATGAGCAATTATACATTAGGTTGTATAAACTTGGTAAGTAAAGTGATTTGAATAGGGCTTAAGTTGGAATATGCAAACTACAGCACACATGCGCATTCCCCGAGCATCCCTGACATTCGTTCATGTGCATCCATGATATTTATCTTGCGCATTCATGCAATAGGTGTGCCAGATGGAGTGACATTGCTGGAGTTCGAGGGAGCCAACCAGGAGGAGGAGCCCGAGGTGCAGGAAGCCGACGAAGCAGTCGCCGCGGAGGAATTGCCCGAGTGCCCTAACCACTAGCCTTCCTCGTTCCTGAAAGGCAAGCCCTAGAGCATATTAAGCCTCCCATACTTTCACAAATACATTGAGTACCTTTTATTGTTGATGATGCATTAAGTATAGGAATTGGTTGGAACCAATTGCTGCATTATATATATCCTTCCTTGTCCAGATATCGCACTGGAATCCTATTTAAGTTCAGGAACGGGTTAACTGCTTAGCCATGCTTAGTGCGGTAGAAGTCAGGTGATTTCATATCACCTGCGAGCTTTAGGATGAGGTGGATCACGGTTGGCTATATTTGCTATCATGGAAAAGAACCATGTGAATAATGAATTAAGACCTGGCGGGGTCTTGTGTAGGTTTGAACATAGTGACTCCATCTGAGTCGTTTAAGCACCGATACGCTGTACGTCCTCATGTCATGTTGAACGCGGCCTAACACATAGCTGGCTGGATAAGTCATTCCGACCGCAAAGCCTAGTAGCTTGACTTAGGCCGGGGACACGAGCAGTGGCGTGCATTCTGGAGGTAGTAAGGATGTGCGGAGAGCCATTGGCATAAGTCCAAGGCGGGTTAGAGTCCCGAACAACCTTGGCAGAGTGGTTCTCTGAGAATGTCGATCTGTTCAGACTCGCGACTCCTGAATTGTACCAAAGGTGACTTGTTTGCGACCCTGATGGGGGAAGCAGGGTTTGTGTTTAGGAATACCCCTCCAGCTGGATAGGAATCGATTTGAATCGCCGTCTCTCCCGGATAGTGAGAACTTGACTTGAGCAGCGGCAACGTAGATTCACTTAATTTAACGATATGGTTAATTGGAAGAAGATGATGATGGATAATGTTGCCACGATTTATACCTGCTATGGTTAATAATGTTTGCATATTAATCAAGTGATTGCTTAGTACAGGTGCTAATATAGATGACAGGTTAATGGCTAAAAAGTCACTGCTAGTCAGGCTAAGAGTTGATCATTATTACTTATGCTTTTCTACAAAAAGAAAGTGTCAGTCAGATCCACTACATTAAGCTATGCATAATCCTTGGTGTCATTTATTTTGGTTTCCAACGGGTAAGTCTAGCTGAGTACATTCCCGTACTCAGTATTTATTCCCTCTTGTTGCAGATGACCTTCTATATCAGGGATTCTATAAGTATTGTCTCCACCCGGCGGGTGACGAAGACTAGATCGTGGGCATGATCTCTGTTCTCTTATCTGAATGCTTTTGCGGGCTGTGATCAGTGAACCAGTATGTGTATTTGAACTCGGGTGTGTAAGTTAAACTATTTGCTGCCGCATGTTTTACAAGACTGGATTTGTAATAACGATGACTCTGTGATGATGTAATCTATTTACGAACGTCTGTGAAATGTTGTAACGTACGATATGTTATGTTGAATTACTGTGATCTTGGTTGTATGCAAGTTGGTTTGAAATCCTTCGAGATTTCAGTTGACTACTGGGTTTATATGGGCTCAAGTTCGAGAATTTGATCGTTTCGGCGATTGTTTTTGTACTTGTGCTCTTATAAATTGGTCGGTTCTGTGACAATACTAGTCCCGATTATGGGGTTGTGTTGGGCGTCTATGTTTTTTCCCCTTAACAAGCAAGGTATGGTCGTGGAAGGTGAAAGAATTTGAATTGCTTCATAAGAATGTTTCACTTCCATTAACCATTCCTTTGATGGTTCTACTCTAGAGGAGACTTCCTTTGTGTGCTTTTCGTGCCATGATAACTTCAAGGTATTGCCATAATCCTTGAATTTGAATGCGAACTCCGAAGGGTGAATCACTCTTTCCTTCGGTGTTCATGGTTCGGGTGAGAGCTCAATAGGTTATCCATCTTTATTAGGGCCCTCAACTACATTATTCATCGCAAGAATGAACGATGAACCCGCAAACAAGTAAGAATAAAGCTTAACTAATCAAAAGACTTATAACCATAAGAACCACGAACACTCACTTAGCAAAATGCTCCATTGAGGCACAAGTGTTCATCGAGGTAAAAGTTAGGGGAGAAACCGATAAGCCCGGCGCTTCCTCGTACACTGCCTCACATCTCTCCCTACTAACTCTACTAGCTAGCTAGGTCCTAAGCCCTTTGAAATGATGCTCTTGTGGTGTAGCTCTTGCTCCTTGGATGCTGTTCTATTTTGAATGGAGGGGGAGGCTTCTTATATAGTGGTTCGTAGAGGGAATATTCATAGGATACCGCATGAAACCGCCTTGGGGCATTAATGAGAGGGCCCACATGTAGGCACGCTAGAGGCAGTGGAGCTTTGGGTGCGGCCACACCCTGGGTGCCGCCAGACCTAGGTGACACCGCCCAGCGACCGCCTTGCTCTAGTTGGTCACCTGCTGGGCCTGGGCTACGTCCATGTAGGTTTTGCGCCAAGAAAAGGTGGTTTGAATTGTTTTTGGCCCTTGTCTCCTTTATGCTTTGGGCCCGAATTTGCTTAGCATTGGCCTTCCCCCCCCTTGAGCTCTTTTGCTTTGCACAAGATGGCGTTATGCTTTGTCTCTTTGTGCATTTAGGGTATCTTTTCCATTGTTTTCATATAAGTCCTCCTAAAAAAGGCAATTCACCAAAACTTGTGGAAAGATGTTAGATTCAAACCCTATCACTATGTTTGGTGTTTGTTTGGTTGGATTTAACATAAAGATTGGTGGTTGAAAATATGAGGTAAGGACCACCAACACTAAACATTCGGAGTTTTTCATTTAAAAAAATGCTAAAATCAAAAGTTTCTCAATGATTATGAATACCTACCAAGGCCATATGACAATATTCACATACAAAACCTTAGTCATATGCTACTTGTTTTTGCATTGAGCTTTGTCAAATTGTCATGCATCCATGATCAAGATATACGTACACCCACAAATAAAATAATGACTCTTACACTAAGAGTTAAGCAAAAACATGCTTATTTTGTCCACAAAATAATTACTCCATTCATTTATCATGAGTCTCTCTTCCTAAAATTTCATATGCCACAAAAGAATAGTATGGGCTATGCTAAAAAAAAGAGAGAAAAGAAAAAAAATCCATGGCAAAAGGCATGAGAGAAAAAAAATGCATGCCAAAAAGCATGAAGAAAAGAAAAGAAAAAGAAAGAAAGAAATAGGATAGCCCATACTTTCAAATAAAAGGCATTCATCCAAAAGAGAGTCATAGTTCTAAGGAGTACCAAAAATACATAGAATTAGGAACATTATAAAAATTCCACACACTTGCTCGTCTTGATCAAAGTGTATGACTTGCATCTCCTTGGATGCAGTTTTTTACTTAGGAAAATATGTGATGCAAGTATGGCTCGCTTTTTCATACCTACCTAAAATTCCCTTTAGTGAAAAGAAGGAAAAATACCAAATGCCTTGGTGAGGTTCTATACACATTGAGCGATCAAGTGAATCATTTATGGAACTTATATTTATTTTGCAAAACTCATAAAATCTCTGGATAGAAGGTTGATTGAAGAATGAATGACTAGTAATTCTGTTATAACCGTTCTATCTTGGAACCACCCAAAAACTTGGAAAAGCTACATGCCCCATAGGGATCAAGGTAAAAGGGTGGATAAAAATGCTGACTCATTTAAATTGTGGAAGAATACTTTGTTATAGGCATGGCACTTATGAAATATATTTGGCATTGTAGCAACTTCTAATCAACAACCAATGACTTAGTTGTTTGCATGGGACGAGCAAAGGTTAAGCTTGGGGGATTTGTTGGTGGTCCTTAATGACCAGATCCAACTGCCAATTGACATCTAGAACAAGAGAAATAAACAAACTTATGACACATATGCATTTATTATTTATATAGTTCCACTTGGATTGGTAGAATCATGTTTTGCAGGACATATATTTAATACAAGTGGAAAACAAGACAAAAAGGTGCAACTCAAAAAGCGTAAAGCAGAAATATGCTAAGGAATAAAACAAGAAAGCCCACCTACAAAACAAAATCTAGGACGAGCACAGACATGGGAGGAGCCTAGGCTGAGCCACCAGCCCACCTGGCAAAGGTGGTGGGCAGGCAAGCCAACCAGGGTGCGGTCGCACCCCAGGTGATGTGGCCTGGGCCTAGCCTCCTTTGGCGGTTGCATGGCGGCATGCTGAGGCGGTTTAGGCTAGTTTCCTTTTTTTAGTGCCAAACTAACCTCCAGCTAATATAATTATAGGGGTGGAACTCTCTTTCAAAACACACACCATTTGGAGCTACACACCTCACTACCACTTGTTGTATTGTTACTTTTAGTAGTCTTTTGTGAGCTAGCAAAGCTATCAAGGGGAGCTTGGCTCCTTAGAAGAAGAGAGAAATCTTGGTATGAATACAATGAGAGTTTCTTCTAAAGTCTTGCTCTCATTTTATCAATATAGTTGTGCTTATGAACTAGAGTATAGTTTTCATGTTATAATCTTGACATATGAACTAGCATATAGTTTCTATGTTATGAACTTAACATGTAGAACTCTATGCTTAATCATTCATATAACTTACATGATTAGAATTAGAGCTAATTTAAGGTGGTGGTTTATCGTGCCTTCGGGTGTGCCCATGTCCTATGCTTGTCGATCCATAGGGTCAGAGTCCCGGGGGGATGTGGTAGTTTTTGTGTAATCAAGTGTGGTGCCCAGGTACATAGGGATAGGTGAATGCATTTCCTACTCCATGATTGAGGTGTAGGCGGTAGGTGGTGACAGCCGTGTCCGTCCCTTGTAATCAGCCACGTTTGGGTAGGGTGTAGGAGTCTAAATTGTCACATGAGGTTGCTAGCAGACTAGTACTCGGTGGCCTCCGATCTTTCTTACACATAGATCTAGCTCTAACCATGTAATTTGTATGATCATCAACTTTTCTTTGCACAACTATATTAGAACAAGCCTGCTCCACTTAGGAACATTCTTTTATTCTTTATTTCACTTATATCCTTGAGGTTGGCCCAAGTGTGTGTCCACTATCCTAAATATACCATGTTTACCCCTGTATTAAACTTTGGTTCACTATGCAAGAATGTAATCCTGTTCATATCGATGCTAGACTCTTTACACCATTCCTTCCTTTGGGAAAATATAAATAATGATACCCTGAATACTTCAAGGGGAAATGCTACAATGATATATCCATGTGCTTGTGGATATTGTTTCTATAATCGTTAAGAACTATCATAGTTGGTGTTTCTTGGTGGCGTCGCTAAGTTTTACTAAATCATTGTGATGGTGCTAAGAAATGCCAATAGGCATTTCTAGCGCCATTGCCAGGGATGAGTTCTATCTCCAAACTTGGGAGACATGCTAAATGTTTATACTAACACATAGCTTACATTGTTACGAAGCTAACGCAACAAGAACAGGTCCAAACAGAGCTAAAACACGCAAGTTAAGGCTAAAACTAGTTTTCGGGAGCCTATTTGCGAAGTAAACCTAAATCTAGGGTGTCAGTGTTTTTTATCGGTAGATATTCAGTTCTTGGGGAACACTGCTTGGTGTGAAGAACAATCATAGATGAAGACAAGATTTATACTGGTCCATGCCCCCAGGAAGCGAGTAAAAGCCGTACGTCCAGTTGCTACTCTTGTATTGCTTGTATTCAGCGAGGTTGTGAGTATAATGTAGCTATGCATATGAAAGAGTCAATGATTACAATAGAGGGTATTGCTAACTATTTATATCCTGGATCAACTTGCCCTACAAGCTAAGGAGTTGTGCCCTAGTCAGAGTCCTGGCGCAATCCAGAGATATCCTTCCTTGAATAGGGTCATCGTGGGCCTTCGGGTCTTCTCTGATCCCGAGTTGGTAGTCGGCAATATGGAAGCCAGGGTACCCAGGGGTATGGCATTGACATAAGCCCCAAGCTTATCTATCAAATGCAACTTGGAAGTCTACGGATAGTTGGGGTCGCCTTAGTCGGGTAGTTTTGTAGTCCGGGTACTAAGAGGTAGCCCGGGTTACCAATAGCGACTTAAGTCCTAACCTCATGAAAGCCGAAAAGGTGCACTATTGGGAGATGTGCTTGTTCCAGTGCCATCCCCTGGTCATCTTGTCTTGTCAATCCTATTTCACACGAAAGCTAGGGGGCGCACAGTCGTCTATCAGTCGAAGCACTGCGTCGGCTTGGTTCCCCATGAGTGCAAATGGTGGAGATTTAATTCCTTTTTAATTGGGACAGCGGTTGAGATTCCTAGGAAGGCAGCTTGGTCCTATTTAATCATGCCTGCTTGTAATGAATCTGTAACTTCCATCCCCAAATCTTGCTGCGAAAATGAGGAAGAAGACTACCGCAAGCATCCCTACAAGGTGCTGCGTCTACTACTCACCAACTCGCCCGAACAATAGGTAGTGGTGACTTGGTCAGGCAGTACGCCATCGCCTCCACCGTCTCGCCCATGCCTGTGTCCCCGACGTCCTCTAGAGCCCAGTGCCAGTAGGGGCATTGCCGCTAGCCATGCTCCCCACGCCTCCAGCCCTAGTGGTCCCGGGAGGGGAAGCTAGGGTCGGTGAAGGTGCTCCGTTGCAGTCCCCGGCCAGGCCTTCGACCCAGCCGGTGCCATCTGCACTAGAGGTGGTGATTGAGCTCTCTATTGAGGATGAGCTAAAAGACCCAACCCTACCGGCAAGTACTGCTCCTGCTGCCCCAATCATCTCCACCGCCAATGTCGCCTGTGCCACCTCTGCCCTCCTTGACTTCCCCGGCCTCTCAACTCCTTGCACCGGTGGCTCGCTGGACACAAGCCATGATGAGGAGATCACAAGGAAGCTCTTTGTCGAGCTGAATTGTGAGGCTATTGGCATCCCAGGGGATAGCGGCCTAGTGATCCTCAGCAGTGACTGCAAGGAAGAAATCATCGAGGAGGAGGAGGTCGATGAGGAGGAGAAGAAGGATGAGGTGAAGGACAAACCCACAGGCAGCGGGTCACCGTCGAGGAGGTAGGCTGCTTGCATTTCGTTAGCGAACCCCCCAAGGAGCTTGGTGATGATCAGGGGTGGTGCCCACTCCAGCCGTCTTAGATTAGAATTCTAGTTTAATCATTTGTAAATCCATCTTCATGAATTATCAATGAAATGACTAGTTCCTGATGTGGGTGTTTATTTTGCTTTTATTCGCTTTTTCTAAACCGTTCCGTGTTTGAGTTGTCGCGAGCAGAGTCGCTGCGCATTGCATGTGGATGTAGTTCCAAGTCAGGAATTTTTCTGTAGTTTTCTCCCCATCATTGAGTTTACTTGCAGCCCTGATCTATAGGCTAATTGGGATCTAACACTATAGTCGGGTTGTAGCTTCACCCTTAACTCAAGCACAAAAAATATCTCAACCGTTTGTTACTCATTGGGCACCAAATCGCCAATTTTATTGCTAAAATTAAAAAGTGATAGTTTTCCTGGTGAGTAACAACAAGCATGGTAGTCTAGGCGCACGTTCTAGCTACCTAGCAGTTTTTTGGGGATCGTGCGTGCCAGACAGCCATTAACCCCTTGCCCCACTTCGGTGGCAACCATTGTGCCTATTCTCCCGCTTAGCATTTCCAAAATCTACCTTTAGCCTTTTCGCCTTTTCCCTTGCCCTCAACTGCTCACCTCCGCGACCATCATGGCCTCAAGCTCTGAGCTTGATGCCACCACTCACTGTGAGGAGGCTACCGCAGCGGAGCCCTAGCCCTTGGTCCAACCGAAAGTAGAACCCGAGGACCTAGCGGAGCCGATGGATCCAGCAGAGCTAGTGGTCACCGTTCAACTGAACGAATACTGGGTCACCACAACAACATTGGAAATGAATCTAGAGACATTGAGGGGGCATGGTCTTCTTCTAGAAGGTTATGAATGGACTACCATCCAAGGTGAGAATCATCTGACCCCGGACACCTTCCGAATCACCACCTTCACTGCTCATTGTGAATGCGGATTTGGGGTGCCACCATCCAAGTTCTTGGAGCGAGTTTGTAGACACTCAAGATCAATGTTTCTTAGATGCTACCCAACACAATCACTATGCCTAGAATTTTTGCCTTTCTGTGTGAGGCATGGCTTGGTGTCAAGCCTTATATCGATTTATGGTGCTACTTTTACTCGGACATGTACCATGGCACCAATTTGTTCATTGGGTCAGTCGGTTTCTCCCTCAGGAAGAAAGGAGAGTACATTATTTTCCCGATCAAGTCCTCCTAGAAGGGCTATGCAAAGAAATGGTTTACATTGATCTTCGCAAGAAGAATATCATCAAGGCAGATTATAGGATGCCTATGACTAGTGAAGCATGGTACTCGACCCCCATCATGACTGAGAAGATGCGAGGCTATATCGAGCATGTTTGAGCTCTTTGGGAAACCAGATTGATCGCCGCACACGTAGTCAAGACCTTTGCTAGATGGAGGATCATCCCATTAAAGCACAGGAGTCTGGCCTACATATATTCGGGGATCACAGATCCGAACAGAGAGTCAGTGGCAGGTTAGATGCCCTTATCCTGACTTTGTTCTTATTCAAAAATATTACCCCTTTGATTGTTTGGTTTTAACCTTGTCATGTTTTTTTAGAACTGTCAGACGAAGAGATCACTCACTAGGTGAAGTTTATCCATGGCATGGATCAGGCCAGCTGGGAAGGTGTCCCGCAGCCATATAGCGTCGAGAATCTACCACCCGGGGTGAGTGGCTGAGGTCTCTTTAGACTTACTTCCCTAAACAGTCAGTTTAACTCAATCTCTTGTGTTGTCAGGTGCTACCAGGTGTTGGAATTGTTCTAGGGAGTGATCTGAGTGATGATGAGGGGGACACCTCGAGAGCCCCCCAAGCCCTAGCCCCTAATCCTATCGGGGCTATGGATAGGCAAGGGTTGGGGATGAACCGGCCTAGGGATAGGCAAGGGTTGGGGACAAGACTACCTAGGAGCAGGTAGTGGATGGGGAGAGGTTGCCACAGGAGTAGGCTATCCCTGAGAAGACACCTGCCCCCAAGTCAAGGATGACTAGATGGAAGAAAGTAGAGGAGGACACAACACAGGGGCTAGCAAAACACAGGAAGATGCTAGCCGCCCGATCGGCCCCTCAAGTGGAGAAGAGAAAGCTCCGCTCGCAAGGGGAACCCGACAATGTCTCCCTTCCAGAGAGCAAGAGGGCCAGGACTAAATCCAAGAGCCCTCCATCTGGAGATGGTGTGAGGGTGGCCATGGCCCAAGGCGGTGCTAGCGAAGGGCGCTCGATCAGGAACCCACCATGAGGACAGGACCAGGTATCCACTATGATCATCTTTGGTAGGTTATTTGAAGCATTTGCTTATATAGATGGTATCAAATGCATACAGGAGGTTTGTCCTCAGGAAAAAGTGTCAACCTCGACAACCAGCAACCCGATGACTAGGCAGGCACCAAAGCTTAAGTGCTTCATTCCCTTTAATCCATGAGTAAACTAAATAGTGTCATTTTTTATCTTTTTTATCTTGAGTATCCTCTTGATGTATGTGGTTTTCGATAACGATAACAGGCCAGCTGATGCCCCAAGCATGCCAGCCGGAGGTGACAACTCTGATGCAACCCCAACCTAGGATAGGCCTAACTAGGAGCTATCAACCCAGGTTAAGGTTCCTAGGAGTGAGGAGGTGGTTCCCGAAGATGACCCCTCTTAGATGCGTCCTCTTATCGAGGGTATGAAGACTTGTCAAAGCATGTGGAAGGAAGCTAGTGACAAGGCCAAGCATTACAAGACAATGGTAACTCACCTAAAAGATGAGGTGAAAACTCTTCGACATGCAAACAAGGGTATGTAAAATGACTTGCTTACATAATTTTGTACCTTCGTTGTGGAGATTGTCTTAAACCTTGCCGTGTTTGTAGATCATGTCACCTACACCAAGTGCCTCAAGGGTGAGAAGACAACTCTAGAGCAGGAGATTAGGGAATTGCGGCACAAGCTTGAGGTCTCTGAGCAGCGTCGTATAGATGTTGAAGGAAACTTGCCTGATCTTAATGTAAACCTAATTTCGCACGGCTACAACTGTGATGGAGGTAAGGTCGAGGAGCTTTTTGATGAGAGCCGGGTAGCACTCGAACCATTTGTAGAGAAGTTGAACATGTCAGTTAGTTATGTGGAAGAGGAGGAATGAAACATTTACTTGTCCCTACAACACTGTGAGATATATATTGTAATGCACTACTTTTGTTTGTCTTACATAATTCTTCTTGTTTTCGCTATTTCGACCCTTCATCAAGTAATCGGTTAGACTTGTAGTAGCTAAACTCAGCCGGTTTGCGTACTGTATGTTGATGCCATTTACTTCATTTAGGCTTAGCATGAACGAGAATTTTTGCAGACTAGTGAATAGTAGTATGGTAGCCCCCAACTCTTTATTTGGATATGTATAGCTTATCCAAATAAAGAGTAGCAGACTAGTTGAGAAAAATATTGAAATTGAATAGCCCCAGCCCCCGAGTGCTTGTACTCGGGAATGATACGACTAATAGAGAAAAAAGGAGTACATAAAAAATATGGCACTTATCCGGATATGATGCTGAGAAACAAAATACAAGGAACACAGTTTATTATACATAAAAGCATTGTAGCTAATCCATGTTCCACGTATTCAGGACCATGTCTCTATCAATGTTTGCTTTGTCGGTATGTGCCTGGTCGAGCTATTTCAACAACAAGATATGGACACTGCCAAGGGTGGGGTCAACTTAGTTTTATCCTTTGTGCGCTAGTCTTGTTTGAGCACCAGATCTCTAACGCTAAGTGCCCGGCCGCGTACACACTGGCTGTGACATTTCCGAAGGGCTTGCTGATATTTCTCTACTCGGAATGTAGCTATATCACACTTCTCTTTGAGGAATTCAAAGTCGGTACAATGACGATCAGCTTGCTCTTCTTCAAAGAACATCCCTACTCAGGGCGAATTTAGTCGGACTTCGGGGGGAAGGACAGCTTTAGCCCGATACACAAGAAAAAATGGTGTTTTGTCCGTGGCCCGATTAGCTATAGTGCATACCGCCCATAAAACTATAGGGAGCTCTTCAACCCATTTTTTATCATAGATGCTAAGCCTATTAAAAATGTGTGTTTTGATCCCTTGTAGAATTATACTGTTAGCACGCTCTGCTTGACCATTGGTCATCGGGTGATAGACCGAGGACTGATAATGCTTAATGGCATGTCTTTCACAAAATTCTCAAACTTTTTGCTAGTAAATTGTGTACCATTAGCCGAGAGTACTCGGTGCGATATGCCAAAACGCATTACAATGCTTCGCAAAAATTTAACTGTATTTTCTTTGTTTATCCGGCCTACCGGCTCAGCTTCAACCCACTTTGTGAAAGTATCGATCGCTATAATCAGAAATCTGCAACCACCCTGGGCTCTTGGGAAAGGACCCAGGATGTCAATGCCCCATGTGGCAAATGGCCAAGACAAAGGGACCATGTTTAACGCTTGAGCAGGTTGGTGAATTTGTAAAAAAACTGACAAGACTCACACATTCGAACCAACTCAGTGACGTCTTCGAGCGCTGTTGGCTAGTACAAACCTTGTCGAAAGGCTTTCTCAACCAGCATTCTATGAGAGGCATGGGACCCAAAGATTTCCCCATGGATGTCGTGGAGCAAACTAAAGCCCTTAGTCCGGGTGATACATTTGAGACGAACCCCATTTTGCCCTCATTTGTAGAGGGTACCGTCCACCATTTGATAAGTCATGGCTTTATGGCTGGTTCATTCTATATTCATATCATCGACTAGAGTAGCCTAGTTTGTGAGGTACGCCCAGATTAGATCCATCCAGTTCTCCCAATTTCCAACTAGAGCAGCAGCATGAGCCGTATTGCCCAGCATAGACTTCCCAAGGAATTCGCTGAGTATTGCCTCATCGCTTGATGGATTAAGCGTGGGGTTTGGACTCGACTTTGACATTGGGATAGAGGGTTTTGTGAGCACTTCAACCAGGATGTCTCCCGGTTGGTGCTGTCATTCGGCTACCCAGCTAGCGAGCATGTAGCATCTGAGTTAAGCTTCCTCACGATGTATTGGAACTTGAGTCCATTGAATTTAGATTCCAATCATCTGTATGCCTATAAATATGCGGCCATGTTATTGTTTATTGCTTGATACCCATTAATGGTTTGTCTAACGGCTACCTCTGAATCCCCTTTCACAAGTAGTCATCGAACACCCAAGGATATGGCAATTCATAAACCAGTAGACAAGCCCTCATATTCGGCAATATTGTTAGATGGATCAGTAAAATCAATTTAAATTGTGTACCTCATGGCATCCCCTTCTAGAGACATTAAGACGACTCCAGCCCCTGCACCATTCTTGCATTTTGCTCCATCATAGAACATCAACCAGTGCTCAGGGTTTTGGGCCGCCTCCTCGGGTTCAAGATTTGTCCATTCTACAACAAAGGCCTTGTTCGCTTCGCTGAAGAGACAAGCTGAAAAGTACTGTTCACTGATTTGTTGTGAGAGAAAAACATTGTTCTTTTGCTAAAAAAGTATGGCTGAAAAGAGAAGCGAACAGGGCCAAAATCTGCAGAGCCTACGATTTGATCGCAGTCCTAGGCACAAAGTCTATGTCGTATTGGCCTAACTTTCGGTGACCATTGGCTATTCTACCACCAGCATCTCGATTGTGGATAATGTTACCGAGTGGACATGAAAAAACCACTTTGATCTTATGACTTAAGAAATAATGATTAAGCTTGTGAGAAAACATCAATACAGCATAGAGTAATTTTTGGATGTTTGGGTACCTAGATCGGGCATCATGTAGCACTTCGCTCACAAAATACGCGGGGTGTTGTTTTGTTGACATCTCGGCTTGATGCTCGACCACCAGGACTGCAGCTGACAACTGTTGGAGTTGCTGCTACATAGAGGAGCATGGTTTCGCCATCTTTGGGAGGAACAAGTATAGGCAATTATTTCAAGTATTGCTTGAACGCTCAAAACGCTTCTTTGGCCTGCTCGCTCCAAACAAAACCATCATGCTTTTTTAATAATTTATAAAATGACATACATCGTTCGCCTGACTTGGATACAAATTGACTTAAGGTGGCCATCATGCCAGCTAACTTCTGGACCTCTTTTCTATTACACTGAGACTGCATGTCATCGATAGCCTTGACCTTCTTCAGGTTAGCTTTGATGCCCCGATGAGACACCATGTACTGAAGTAGCTTACCCGATGAAATGCCAAAAGAACATTTGTTAGTGTTTAGCATCATCTTGTTCTTACGTAAGTTATTAAAAAAAATTCTAGATCGGCGATTAAATCATCTTTGAATTTGCTCTTAACAACAATATCATCAATATATGCTTCCACATTGTGGCCAATCTGGCCTTCAAGAACAATATGAACACACTTTTGATAAGTAGAACCAACATTCTTAAGGCCAAAAGGCATCTTAATATAGCAGTACACACCAAAAGGAGTTACAAATGCAGTTTCTTCCTCATCATCTATGCACATGCTAATTTGGTGATACCCCGAATAGGCATCTAGAAAACATAGTAATTCACATTCGGAGGTTGAATCTACAACTTGATCTATCCTTGGAAGGGGATATTCATCCTAGGGCATGGTTTATTCAAGTCAGTGTAGTCCACGCACATCTGCCACGTACCATTAGGCTTCTTGACCATGACGGGATTGGCTAGCTACTTTTGGAAAGGGACCTCTCGTACGAAACCGGCCTTTAGTAACCGATTGATTTCATCTCGTATGGTGGCTCGCTTCTCGGGTGTATAACGTCTTTGTTTTTGTTTGACTGGTCGAACGCCAGCTGGTAGACCCAATTTGTGCTCGATTATGTCTCTAGGCATCCTGGGCATGTGTGATAGAACTGCCCAATTCATACAATCTCAAGTACGGCTGTCCCCGTTTAACACATTGACGCACACATACTTGCACTTATATAAACCCGGTAGTCTGTCAAGTGTCATAAAGGACCTCGTTTGTAACACCCTAGGTGTTAGGCTTGCATAATTGCACTTGCATTGCATGAGCATAATCATCATTCATTCATGCATAAGCATTTTCATATGAAACATTGCTATGAAACATGTGAAACATACTATTCTTCTTCTATGTTTCATTGTATGTATGCTTTATGATCATGTGTGGCTAATGCAAGTGGTGATATTTGGTCACTAAAACACCTTAGCTACACTTAGGATGCCTAATGGAACAATGTTCATGTGGATCACCTTACCTAATTAAGCTCCTAAGTGATGACATGCTTAGTTTGACCTAGGAAGTACTTATGTGTGACCAATGTATGAAATGCTTATGGGACCTTAGGGGTACCCTAAACATGTTTAGAATGTCATGTGGAACAACTTTGGTATTCATGACTTGGACCAATTTGACCTCTAAGTCATGGTTATAGTGTAAGTTACCATTTTCATGATGTATGTTTGACCTAAGTTGAGCTATAGCATAGAGTGTTTGCATGGAAGTGCACCCTTAAGCAAAGTTGTAGAACTTGACTATAGTAACAACTATTATTTTTGGGTCAAGAGCTAATTTGGTGCCTAACATGGTCAAAAAGTGCTCACAAGGTGGAAAAACAGTGCTGTTTTGGGACAGAAAAATTGCTAAGTCAAACTGATTTCACAGTTTTGATGTATCCGACTTTGAGATGATGTAACTTCCAAACCATTGTGAATTAGAAGATGATTTCTAAAGCAATCTTGTAGCCCTTACATAGCTCTACAAAGTTTCCTTAAATATCTTGCACCAATTCACCGTGGATTAAGCGCAAAATCACCCTCAAGTCGCGCTGTCTGGTACCCCATCGGGCTCTGATGCCGCAGACGCCGCGCCATCAGGGGCCGACCGCGCCAGGCCACGGCCACCGCATGGCTGCTGTACACCAATGATGGCCTGGCCAATTAGGCCACGATGGGCACAAAGGCACCCCACGCCCACTGTTTCGCCCCCACGCCCTCACTCGCTCTCTGCTTTTCGCTCTACATCGCCAAAGCGCAGCTCCGACCTCGCCGCACCACCGTACCGCTCCACCGCAGCCTCTCGCCGTTGACATAGCTTCACTGGTCAATTTGTCTTAGCCACATCTGCTCCAACTCCACTACCACCTCCCTGACCCCTTGCTTCACCGTATTACGCCTAGGTAAGGCCGTATTTTGTTTTCCACCACCGTGAGACCTCACCAGAGCGCCGCCGCGCGCTTGGCTTACCGTGACCCAGCCATTCCACCACACCCCTTGCTTTTCTCTTCCCTGGTCTAGCACCACACTAAGTCATACAAGCTCAGGTCAAGTCTAGGTTAGATTGTACGGAGCAAGCACATGGGAACACACCGCCGCTCTCGCTGTGGCTACCATGGCTGCCATGACAGGGAAGCTTGCCATTGCCGAGCTAGCCTATCGCCTTCCTCCTCTCTAGTGCACCTTACGTAGAGTAGACCCAACCCTAGCTAATGGCATGATGGAGACCCACCTCTCACCGCCGTCTACCCGGAAAGCCGAGAGCGCCACTGTGCTCTATGCGCCGCCGCGTGGCCACGCACGTGGGCAGAGCTCACCATCGCATCGCTGGATCCCTAACCACACTAACTAGCTCTGTTCAAGCACCGCGGAGCCGTAGGGCTCATCACCAGAGTGAATGGTGGATGAAGACCACTAGCGTACCACCATGTACCCTCCACCGTCCGCCATTGCCGTTGGCGAGCATGCTCCGGTGGACCTCCGACCAAACCGAGGTTACCCCTAGGCGCAGGAGGTCACGAGGAGTGCAGGGGTGGTGACCTCGACGCTGGTGGCTTCCTCGTGGATGAGTAGTGGCTAGTCAACCATCGTGCCCTGCCTCTGTTTGACTAACAAATGGGGCCCGTTGACCTCTGGGTCCCACGCGTCAGCGGCTGTAGCTTTAGGGTTTTGTTTTATTCTTTTCTAGAATTTTGTGCCAACTTTGGAAAATCATATCTTGAGCTATTGGTGTCCTAAATTGAGTGAACCAAATTTTGTTGGATTCCTCATGAAGTGTAGTATTTGATAAAAATATGAAATGCACTGTTTCTGGTATTTTTCTGCTAGAATAAAATGTAGCTATATAAATGCTTTTTAAATGTTTTCAATCTTGTAAAATTTATAACTTGAGCTAGAAAAGTGATAAAAATGTGATTCCAATTTTGTTGGTCTTGTCTTGTCATGTACTACCTGGGAAAAATATTGGTTGCACAGTGATCTTGCTAGAAATAGGAGTTTGCTATTTATCTTGAATAAAAGCTAGATTCTTGTGCTATTTTTCATGGTAAAAACATGTATCCAATGAGCATGAAATTTATTGCACAGTGTTCTTGTGCTATGATGAAGCTAAGAAAATATGAATTCTGTTGTTTGACACTTTTCAATAGGATTTCCTATTTATGCTACTTTAAGCCCTGCTGGCTTGTCATTTTTGTGTAGGATGTTGTACGTGTTCAAATGCTATAAATTTACATAGTAGCCTACTGGGGCATGTATAAGCTACTGTAATTTTATTAGAATTTATGGTGCAGCTTTGGTATATTTTCCTTATTTCAACTTAATGTCCAAATAAATTAATAAATGCATTTAAATAATTTGCTTGGGCTTGACCATCATGTTTTCTAGAGTGTATATCATGCCTATGAACTGTTGGTACCTTTGGTTGTGCCAAAATTTGATTGCTTGTATATAGTGAAATATTAATTGCTCTATAATTCAATTTTAGTGTCCATTTGGACAGTTTCAGTTGTGAAGTAAATTGCATGGGTAAAATGATGTTTGTTGTGAATATTGTCAATAAGAAAGTTATAGATAACTTACTTATATTGCTGGTGTCAAATTTTCATGGCAATAGGCTAAATGGTTTGAGAGTTATAGCTATTAGGAGTTGGTCTCCAGAAATGCTTATTCTTTGGAAATTCTGGACAGACCTAGGAAGTTTACCTATTTTGACTAGGATAATAGTGGAATCACCTTTTGGTGATTAAATGAAAGTTGTAGGAAGTTTATAAGATTTCCATAAAGTCTAAGATCATAGTATTTGGTTGAGTAGAACTCCAAATATAACCAAATTACGTAGCTGCTATTTACAGCCAGAAATGACTAAGTCAATTATAGATGTTTGTCTTATGTGATGCTTGTGTAGATGCTTAGGCTAATTGAGATTAGTTGTTAGCTGCAGGTTCTAGGCCTCTTACTAATGATGAACAAGTTTACCTTAGGTTGCTAGAACTCAGTGAGTGTATGTTTCTTGTATTATAGGAGAGATATGCACCTACTCAGTAAAAATCAACTAAAAGAAAGTTATACATCTACTTGGTCAACGAGTGTTAAACTTATCATACACCTTGTAGATAACCATGCTCGTGCATACACAATTTATCATATCATCTCATCTCTTATGCATTCATGGTACTCATTTGTGCATATGCATGCAATAGGTTCCCCGGAAGGAGTGACGCTTCTCGAGTTTGAACCCGAGCATCAGGAGGAGCAGCAGGTAGCCTAGGAGCAGGAAGTTTAGGCAAAAGGAGGAGTCAATGTAGAAGATCTCCATGAGTGTCCTGACCACCAACCTTCCTTGTTCTTGAAAGGCAAGCCCCGAGGCATTATAAGCCTCCTATGTTTTTACAAATATCACTTGCGTCCTTTATATATGATGCATTAGGTTATAAGAGTTGTTGGAACCACTTGTTGCATATATTATCCTTGTCTAGATAAATATATCTTAAATCCTTGGTAGGTCCAGGATCGAATTGATGCTTAGCCTTGCTTAGTCCGGTAGAACATATAGGTAGATAACTGATCACGGTTGGCTATAATTGCTATCGTGGAAATAAACATGTGTTGATGAATAAAAAGGAGACCGGGTGGGATCATGATAAAGAAGCACAAGGCATGGAGGTCTTGGTGTCTATTTATCCCCATCTGTGTCGGTTATGGACCGATTCGCTGTATGTCCTCATGTCATGTTGAACACATGCCTAGCACTTAGTTGGCCGGATAAGTCATTCCGACTGCGAAGCCTAGAAGCTTAATTCAGGCCAGGCCCCAGTAAGTGAAAGTGTGCACACTGAAGGCAGTAAGGTTGTGTGGAGAGCCAATGGCATAAGTCCAAGGGTGGGTTTGAGTCCTGATCTTCCTGGCAGATTGGTAGAATCTCTGAGGGTGCGGCACTGATCGAACCCACAAAGTTGGTTCCTAAGTTGTACCAAAGGTGACCCGATGTGACCCCGACAAGGGAAGTATGGGTTTGTGTTAGTAATAATTCCCCAGCTGGGTAGGAATCGATTCGAATCACCGTCCCTCCATGATAGTGATAACTTGACTGAGTAGCGGCAACATAGAGTAACTTAATGGAAACTTGTTGGTTATGATGATGCTCAAATTATTCTTATAACCGGATATGGTTACTAATGCTTGTTAGCTTAATCAAGTGATTGCTCTAGTATAGGTGCTAATCTAGAGATGCTTAATTGAATAGGTATCCAAATTGATGCTAGAGATATTAAATCTCCAAGTTATGTTACTTAAGCTTTTATGCAAAATGTTTCAAGCTAACTCCACCGATAAAGCCTTGCATACTCCTTGGTGTCATATTATTTCTAGTTTATGATGGGTAAGTCTAGCTGAGTACATTCTCGTACTTAGGGTTTATTCCCTCTTGTTGCAGATGACATGATGTACCATGGGTACTGTAAGAACTGCCTTCATCCTACCGTGGATGAGGATGAAAGCATGGGACATGGTACTCCTGAGTTATTCCCTCTGTTTTGCTTTTGCTAGAATGACCATAGCACTAGCTTGTATTTGAACTAAGTGTGGTGTTGATGTTAAACTACTTTGCTTCCACTATTTAAACTTGGTTTGTAATAACTATGTGAACTCCGATGTATGTGAGAAAATTGTGAACTATTTGTGAACTGTGATGTAACATGTGGCTGGTTTTGTTGAATCATGTACGATCTTGGTTTGTATGTTGGTTTGTTTGAGATCCTTCATGATTTCATCGGACTACCATGTTTATATGGGCTCAAGTATGATGGTTTGATCGCTTCGGTGATTGTTGTTGTACTTTTGCTCTTATAAATTGGACGGTTCTGTTATAGCTGGCATCGGAGCAAGGTTCAACACTAAACTAGTCATATGGGTATTTAAAACAAAGGTTTTGTTTTATAAAATCAGTTTGACAACTTATAGCTATATATAGGTGTGTTAAAAATTTGAACTTTTAAATTTAGAGTATGCCAGTGGTCATATCCTTTATGCCTAGTTAAGGACTATCAGGTGGCTAATTAAGTACTAACATGGGGGTTTTTACTTTCATCATCCATACGGCTAGCTATTGTATGGATGTCATTCAGTTGAGTGGTAATATATGGATCAATTGCCTCTACGCCAAGGTAAGAAGGTAAGTAGATGAGTGGCATGACTGCAAGATGTGAGCGTGTGGTCGGGGAGAGCTAGCTTTGATACGGCTGTATATGCATGCTTGCATGTGTGTATGGTGCGTATTTAATTGTGGGTAATAAATTGTCATCGAGTAGGTTTGATATGGAAGTATATGTATGGGTATACATATATGAAAGTATTTAGTTGCAACCTAGAGCCCAAAATTACATTTTTGCATATACAAGTGTTGGGTTGGGCTATAATGAAATTCTTGTGTAGGTACACTAACAGCGAATTGTGTAGCCCGATTAGTTACCTATATTGAGAGAACTTATGTATGCCACCGTGTATGTCGCTAGAATTTTAAATTTTTCCTAAGATTCGTGAGGACGTACGGAACGTGCAAGCATCATGTTCGCTCATGCATTTACATTGTTGCATCCCTCCCTTAATTATAATTGCTTACCCCATTCATTGAATTTCTTCTCACGTATGATATCCTATCACAAGAGTTGCACACTTTGCTATAGATGGCAGCACCAGGAGCCCCGCCTCACAGTGACATGTTCCTAGCTATGTTTGGGACTCCAACCTTACTGTTGAGGGTGCTAAACTCAGTTGGGTATGCTGAGCCACCCCGCTATTTCTAGAGG
Organism: Miscanthus lutarioriparius; assembly: GCA_904845875.1. Lineage (NCBI taxonomy): Eukaryota > Viridiplantae > Streptophyta > Magnoliopsida > Poales > Poaceae > Miscanthus > Miscanthus lutarioriparius. The sequence continues at coordinate 30,814,500 of CAJGYO010000015.1, forward strand.
GAAGTGGCAGCTGAGGGGCAGCCGTGGTATGATGTACGGATGACCATTCTAGCTCATGTAGACAATCCATAGTGGTAGGGTTGGAGTATTGAGTTAGATGGGTAGTCTCCTTGGGAAGGTGCCCAAGTAGTAGCTTTGGAGGCACTAAGTGAGACATGTCAGGAGTTTGGTGATGAGCTTGTCAATGGTGCAGCCAAAACCTTTCCCCGGGTGGATCCGTCGGTGACCGCTTGGATGTAGCCAGGCGGCAATTCACTGGTAAGAGACCATGATGAGCGAGCAGAGAGCTCTAGTGCTGCTATGAGCGCTATGTTTGTCGTCCTGAAGATGTTCTACTCCCTACAAGACAGCTACATCAGCTACGTGCTAGAGCTCCAGCGAGCACTAGCCACACAACGCCAGCTACAAGGGCATGTGCGTAGGCATCGAAGGGTAGCTAAAGAGGCTCAGCAGGAAACCAACAATGCTATTACAGCTTTAGAAGCTCACCGGGTTCAGTTGGTGAATGTTGTTGCAGAAAGAGATGCAGCGAGGGCTGAGTTACAGGACGTCCATGTTGAGAGGGACGAGGTCATTTGCCTTGCTAAAACTAGGGAGGTAGCTAGAATCTAAACTATGTTTCAGGCTGCTAGGCAGGCAATGAAGTTTGATTGTAGAGAGAAGGAACTCATACGCCAAATTGAGGAGCTACAGCTGGATGTTCATCGCCTCAACAACATGGTGAACTCAACTCTTCCTCCAGCTCCAGCGGTGGAAGAAGTTTCTAATGTGTTGATTGTTGAGGATGATGGCATGGAGGTGGATGCCGAGGATGGGCCAGAAGATGAGGAGATCGAGCCTTTTGAGGACGACCACGGTGATGGTGTGTCTGACATCGACAGCGATCACCCTGAGGAGTAGCTTAGCTATAGTATCTAGTTAGATGCGTTAGCTCTCTATCTTCGATCATTTATGTAATGAACTCATAATTTAGTCCGATCTCATGATGTACCCTTTGATGTACTCTTGAAACCTTGCATGTAATCCATATTGTGGTTGCACTTTTAATGAATTCCCGTTGTGTTGGCAAGCAATTTGGCATATACGGAATGCATTGCGAATGGCGTTAAGTAATATAATTGGTGATGTATGGTTGTGGAAATTATTTATTGTGCCTCTGTTTTATTGTATGAATATATATTCTCTCCAGTAAATTCAGTTTGGCATAATTATATAATTCCTTTACAATTTTTTTGGCATCATCAATAATTACTTGTGGTAGCAAATCTGCAGATGACGCACACTCGTAGGGGAGCTGGTGGAGATGATGCGGGTGGTAGTGGTGCTCGTGGCAATGGCAATGAGGACCTCCCACCACCACTACATCCTATGCCAATGGAGATGATGGCCCAACTCATGGACACCCAACAATCCATGGGAGAAGTGTTGCACGGCCTTGCGCAGAATGCTGGCCATGGATGAGGAAGGGACCAACACCAAGGACCTGAACCTAACTAGTTCAGCTCTTTTAAGGACTTCCTTTACACCAAGCCTCCTATTTTTAAGGAAGCAGAGGAGCCATTGTAGGCAGATGAATAGCTGAATACAATTGAGCAAAAGTTCTGTCTCTTAAGACTCACTGAGCACCTAAAGATATAATACGTGTCGCACCAGCTACAAGGGCATATAGGCATTTGGTGGAGTCATCATTGATCCACTTTGCCTGAGGATGCTCAAATTACCTAGAACCAGTTCAAGGCTGCATTTAGGGGACATTATATTTTCCTAGGTCTTATGAGTATGAAGCATATAGAATTCATGAGGCTGACGCAGGGAACCAAGAGTCTAACTAAGTATCTACATGCCTTTAACAATTTGTCAAGGTATACCACAGAGTTTGTGGATACTGATGCAAAGAAGATTGGTAGTTTCAAAAGGGGGTTTAGTCCGAAGCTGATGAAGACACTAGCTAACAGCAAATGTGCCACTTTCAATGAGTTTGTTAGTGATGCTTTAACTCAAGAGATTTATAACAACATCTATTTATTCAGCATCAAAGAGTCATAAGAGAGATTATGAAGCAGGTGTGTCTCAACCAAAAGCTCCTATTGCTGTGAGACCTTAGTTTCACCCACCCGCTCCAAAGTATAGACCACCTCAAAAGAAGGTACAGACCAGTCAGAACCAGAAAGTGTATCGCAAGGCCTTTTCTATTGCCCTACCAAAGGGTAGCATAGGACAAGGAAGCTCCAATGTTCCACCTAGCAGTATGCCATGTTGGAACTGCAACAAGACTGGCCATTGGTCATGGAATTGCCCCTATCCCAAGAAGAACAACAACCAAAAGTAGGGTAATCCAAATGGACATCAGGGACACGTGTACTATACCACCTTAGAAGAGATCCCTTCAGGTGAAGTTGTTACTGCTGGTACATTTCTTGTGAACCAACACCCCACAGTTGTTTTATTTGATTCTGGAGCTTCACATTCATTAATGAGTCAAATATTTGCATCCAAGCATGATCAAAGGGTAATTACTATAGATAAAGGTGGTTATTGCATAAGTGCAGCCGGAAATAATATCTCTACCAACCAGATAGTCAGAGATGTATGCATCTCAATAAGAAACCGAGAGTATACCTCAGTTGGGGATAGATGTAATATTGGGTATGAAATGGATGAGTGGCCATGGAGTTCTCATTGACACTTCAACTAGAACCATCATGTTGAGAGAACCCTAGAGTAACGATGCTTTCTTAGTGCCACTTCCTAGAAATCTTGATCTCCAAAACTTCACCGATGCTATTCAGACCACAACCCTCCTTGATATTCTAGTGGTACATGAGTTTTCGGATGTATTTCCAGATGAATTGCCCGGGTTGCCACCGATAGGGATGTAGAGTTTAAGATTGAGTTATTGCCGGATACAACACCCATCTCTCAAGGCCATATAGAATGCCACCAAATGAGCTAGCTAAGCTTAAGGTTTAATTGCAAGGGCTTTTAGAGAAAGGTCTCATTCGACCTAGCTCATCTCCATGGGGTTGTCCCACCTTATTTGTGAAGAAGAAAGAAAAATCCTTGCGGATGTGTGTGGACTACCAAAAACTTAATACCGTAACGGTCAAGAACAAGTATCCTTTGCCTTGAATTGATATCTTGTCTAATCAATTGTTAAGGGCTAAGGTGTTCTCCAAGATCGATTTGAGATCTGGTTACCATCAGATTAAAATCAGACCAAAAGACATACCCAAAACTACTTTTTCCATTAGGTATGGCATGTATGTGTATTTGGTCATGTCCTTTGGGCTAATAAATGCTCCTGCATACTTTATGTATCTCATGAATTCGGTGTTCATGCCCGAACGGGATAAGTTCATGGTTGAGTTCATCGATGACATTCTGATCTATTCAAAAAATGAGGAAGATCACAGAACACCTGAGAATTGTGCTAACCAGACTGAGAGAACATAAGTTGTATGCTAAGTTTAGCAAGTGTAAGTTTTGGCTTTGAAAGGTACCTTTTCTAGGACATGTGCTATCAGAAAATGGGATCTCCATAGACCCCTCTAAGGTGCAAGAAATCATGGATTGGAAGGCCCCGACTTCAGTTCACGAAATTCAGAGTTTTCTTGGTTTAGTAGGTTACTACCATTGGTTTGTTCCGGACTTCTCCAAAATTGCCAAGCCAATGACAAGATTTCTTCAGAAAGATGAGAAGTTTGTATGGACTTTGGAGTGTGAAGCTGCTTTTCACACTTTACGGACTTTGTTGACTTCCGCTCCTATTTTGGCACAACCTGATATCGAGAAACCTTTTGATGTGGTTTGTGATGCATCAGGTACCGGTTTGGGATGTGTTCTTATGCAGGAAGGCTGAGTCATTACTTATGCCTCACGTTAGCTGAAGAAGCATGAAGTTGAATTGGAATTAGCAGCAGTTGTCCATGCATTGAAGATTTGGCGACACTATTTGCTTGGCAATGTGTGTCATATCTACATAGATCATAAGAGTCTTAAGTATATCTTCACTCAACCCAAACTGAATATGAGACAAAGAAGATGGCTAGAACTAATCAAAAATTATAATTTAGAAGTACATTATCACCCTAGCAAAGCGAATGTTATTGCAGATGCTTTGAGCAGAAAGTCTCATTGCAATTCCCTGTTAGAAGATGGCTTCACTTTGTTACATCCTGTTGTGCTGCACAATATTATGATCGGTTGTTCTCTCTAGAGCAAGATCATCAAGCTTTAGAAGACCAATCCAGGTGTGTTCCACATCAAAAGAAAGATGAAAGAGCAAGAGGCTAAACATTTTAGGATAGATGCGAAAGGTATTCTATGGTTTAAAGATAGACTAGTAGTGCCGAAGGATAAGGAACTTAGAAACTAGATCTTAGGAGAGGCTCACTCTTCTAAACTATCCACTCATCTGGGTAGTAGCAAAATGTATCAAGACTTAAAGAACCATTTTTGGTGGACCAAAATGAAGAAGGAAATTGCAGCTTATGTTGCTAAATGTGATAATTGTTGCTGAGTTAAGGCTGTTAATTTGAAACCTGCTGGACTGCTTCAACCACTGTCCATTCTAGGTTGGAAGTGGGAAGAAGTTAACATGGATTTTATTGTTGGACTTCCACCAACTCATAAGAATTATGATTCCATATGGGTGATTATGGATCGCCTAACCATGTCTGCACATTTTATTCCAGTTAGAACCAACTATCGACTGCATGAGTATGTTGAGTTGTATATATCCCACATAGTACGTCTACATGGCATGCCAAGAACCATTATGTCTGACAGAGGGCCTCAGTTCACTGCTCGTTTTTTGGAACATTTGCACAAGATGTTAGGCACCAACTTAGTCAGAAGTTCTGCCTATCACCCTCAGACCTCCGGACAAACTGAACGTGTAAATCAAATATTGGAAGACATGTTGAGAGCTTGTGTCATCTATTCAAAAGGTCCATGGGAAAAATGGTTACCTTTAGCTAAGTTTTCCTACAACAATAGTTATCAAGAGATTATTAAGATGGCTCTTTTTAAAGCTTTGTATGACCGTAAATGTAGAACTCCTTTGAATTGAGTTGAACTCGGAGAAAGGAGATACTATGGTGTTGATTTCATCAATGAGGATAAAGAGCAGGTGCATATCATTCAACAACATATAGAAGCTGCTCAATCAAGGCAGAAAAGCTATGCGGACAAGAGAAGAAGACCCATTGAATTTGAAGTAGGTGATTATGTATACCCAAAAGTGTCACAAATGAAAAGGGTACAACGGTTTGGGGTAAATAGAAAGCTTGCACCCATATATGTAGGTCCATATCCAATCATTGAGAAAAGTGGAAGAGTAGCCTACAAGATCCAGTTACCTCCATAAATGAGGGCTATCTTCAACGTTTTTCATGTATCCCAATTAAAGAAATGTTTACGTGTTCTAGAAGAAATAGTGGAAGTTAGAGATATCAAGTTAGAATCAGATCTAGCCTATGAAGAGAAGCTAGTGCAAATTATAGATAGCAAGGATAGAGTAACTCAAAACCATGTGATCAAGTTTCACAAAGTGATGTGGAATAATCATAGTGAGCAAGATGCTACATGGGAAAGGGAAGATTATTTACGTGAAGTTTATCCCTCCTTTTACAAAAAATGGTTGGTCTTTTGAATCTTGGGGTGAGATTTCTATAAGGGGGAGGGGTTGTAACACCCTAGGTGTTAGGTTTGCATAATTGCACTTGCATTGCATGAGCATAAGCATCGTTCATTCATGCATAAGCATTTTCAAATGAAACATTGCTATGAAACATGTGAAACATACTATTGTTCTTCTATGTTTCATTGTATGTATGCTTTATGATCATGTGTGGCTAATGCAAGTGGTGATGTTTGGTCAATAAAACACCTTAGCTACACTTAGGTTGCCTAATGGAACAATGTTCATGTGGATCACCTTACCTAATTAAGCTCCTAAGTGATGACATGCTTAGTTTGACCTAGGAAGTACTTATCTGTGACCAACGTATGAAATGCTTGTGGGACCTTAGGGGTACCCTAAACATGTTTAGAATTTCATATGGAACAACTTTGGTATTCATGACTTGGACCAATTTGGCCTCTAAGACATGGTTAGAGTGTAAGTTACCATTTTCATGATGCATGTTTGACCTAAGTTTAACTATAGCATAGATTGTTTGCATGGCAGTGCAACCTTAAGCAAAGTTGTAGTACTTGACTATAGTAACAACTTTTAGTTTTGGGTCAAGAGCTAATTCAGTGCCTAACATGATCAAAAAGTGCTCACAATGTGGAAAAATAGTGCTGTTTTGGGACTTAGAAAAATTGCTAAGTCAAACTGATTTCACAATTTCAATGTATCTGACTTTGAGATGATGTAACTTCCAAACCATTGCAAAATAAAAGATGATTTCTAAAGCAATCTTGTAGCCCTTACATAGCTCTACAAAGTTTGCTTAAACATCTTGCACCAATTAGCCATGGATTAAGCGCAAAATCACCCTCAAGTCACGCTGGCAGGCGCCCCGTCGGGCTCTAATGGCTTTGGATGCCGCGCCGTTAGTGGCCGACCACGCCAGGCCACGGCCACTGCGTGGCGGCCATACACCGACGACAACATGGCCGTTCAAGCAATGATGGGCACAAAGGCACCCTGCGCCCGCTGTTTCACCCCCACGCCCTCACTCGCTCTCTGCTTTTCACTCTACATCGCCAAAGCGCAACTTCGAGCTCGCTATGCCACTGCACCGCTCCACCGCAGCCGCTTGCCATTGACCTAGCTTCACTGGTCAATCTGTCTTGGCCACATCTGCCTCATTTCCACTACCACCTCCCTGGCCCCTTGCTTCACCGTATTGCGCCTGGGTAAGGCCGTATTTCATTTTTCGCCGCCGTGAGACCTCACCAGAGCACTGCCCACTCGGTCATTCCACCGCACCCCCTGCTTTTCTCTTTCCCAGTCTAGCACTGCACTAAGTTGTAGAATCTCAGGTCAAGTCTAGGTTAGATGCTACCGAGCAAGCGCATGGGAACACACCGCCGCTCCCACCGCGGCCGCCATTGCCCTCCTCCTCTCTAGCGCGCATTAGGTAGAGTAGACCTAACCCTAGCTAATGGCATGACGGAGACCCACCTCTCGCCGCTGTCTAGCCAGAATGCCGAGCGCGCCACCGTGCTCTATGCACCACCACGCAGCCACGCACGTGGGCAGAGCTCACCGTCGCATCGCCGGATCCCTAACCACCATAACTAGCTCTATTGAAGCACCGTCAGAACCATAGGGCTCGTCACTAGAGTGAATGGTGGCCAATGACCACCGGCATACCACCACATACCCTCCGCCATCCGCCATTGTCGCCAGCGAGCATGCTTCGGTGGACCTCCGACCAAACCAAGGGTACCCCTAGGCGCAGGAGGTCACGGGGAGTGTAGCGGTGGTGACCTTGCTGCCAGTGGCTTCCTCATCGATGAGAAGTGGCCTGTCAACCACCATGTTCTACATGCTTTTGCCCGTTGACCTCTGGGACCCACTCGTCAGCAGCTGTAGCTTTAGGGTTTTGTTTTATTCTTTTCTAGAATTTTGTTCCAACTTTGGAAAATCATATCTAGAGCTATAGGTGTCCAAATTGAGTGAACCAAATTTTGTTGGATTCCTCATGAAGTGTAGTATTTGATAAAAATATGAAATGCACTATTCTAGTATTTTTCTAGGAGAATAAAATGTAGCTAGGTAAATGCTTTTTACATGTTTTCAATCTTGTAAAATGTCGCAGAACCGACCAATTTATAAGAGTACAAGTACAATGGCGTCCCGCAAGCGATCGCACTATCATACTTGAACCCATATAAACCCGGTAGTCCATCGAGTACCATGATGGGTCTCGATAAACGATTTACAACAACCAAGATCGTACATGATTCAACATACATGCCACATATTACATAAAGTTCACAGATACATTTTCATCATCAGAGTATGAATAAAAGTTATTACAAACCGAGTTTGATAGATAAAAGCGGAAGCAAATTAAATTTGAAAGTAAAGTTTCCAACATAGTTTAGTACAGTGCCAAGATACGATCACGGTCCACAAAAGCATGTAGAAGGATTAATAAGAAGCCTGCCCAAGGCTTACTCCTCATCCACAGCGGGATAGAAGCAACTCTTGCAATAACCATGATACACAGTGCCATCTGCAACATGAGAAATAAAACCCTGAGTATGAGAAGGTACTCAGCTAGACTTACTCGTCATAAACTAGAAATAAAATGACTCCAAGGATTATGCAAGGCTGTATAAGTGGAGATAGCTTGACAACATTTTGCATAAAAGCGAATAACTTAGTTAGACAATTATGGTTCCAATATCAGGTTAATTATAACTATCCATCTCTAGATTAGCAACTGTCCTGTGCCAAACATGTGGGATATCCATTAAAAGCATATAATAGTAACCATAGCAGGTATTGCAATTCCATATTCATCCGAACCATCATGTTCCATAACACAGTTACTACGATGTTGGGACTAGCGAAGTTTCTCACTATCCGGGAGAGATGGCGATTCGAATCGATTTCAACCAGCTGGGAATTTATTCCTAACACAAACCCAGGCACACCGCGCGAAGGCAGCCTTAGGTCACCTTTGGTACAACTCAGGTCTACATTTTGCGGGTCCGTACTGCACCGCACAATCTGGGACACCAGATGCCAGGACGTTCAGGCCTAGCCTGCCCTTGGGCTCAGTCTGATCACCCTCGGCAAGGAGCGCACAACAAAACGGGTCCCGGCCTGAGTTGAGCTACTCGGCTTCGCGGTTGGAACGAGTTATCCAGCCAGCTAAGTGATAGGCATGCGTTCAATCTTGTCAGAAGCACCAACAATGGTACGGTCCTTAATCGACACAGACGGGGATAGATCCACACCCAAGACCTCCATGTCTTGTTGCTTCTCTATCGACATCCTGCCCGGTCTCCATTTACATTACCCATGGTTCTTTTCCACGATAGCAAATATAGCCAACCGTGCTCCGGTATCCACCTATATCTCGCAGGTGACAGGAAATCACCTGACTTCTACTGGTCTAAGCATGGCTAAGCATATATTCGATCCTGGACATATACCGGTTAAAGGTGTAATAGCTGGACAAGGAATTTATATGCATCAAGTGGTTCCATTCAACTCTTATAACCTAATGCATCAATCATAAGTACTTAAGTAATCGTTTGTAAAATACTAGGAGACTTATAATGCTCCGGGGCTTGCCTCGCAGAAAGGAAGTGGGGCGGTGATCAGGACACTCCAGAAGCTCTTCAGGATTCTGCTCCACGCCTTCGGGAGCTACGACTTGAGGATTCTCCTGCTGGTCCCCTTCCTCTACTTCGTCGAATTCCAGCAACGTTATTTCTTCCTCCGATCCTAGATGCATGAATATGGCATAAGATATGGCGAATGCATACATGCGTACAAGTATAAAATGATGACACATGATGAATGCATTCGTATAAGTATTCTTAATAGCATGGTGTTAACAAATGCATCATATTTTACCAAGTAGGCGCATATCTCTTCTTGATTACTTAATCAAACACATTTACAATTCATTCACTACACACAAAACAGAAGCTGCTTGTTTTACTTATAACTGAAGTTCTACTTATCCAAATGCTGTGATATTAGACTTTCTGGAAAGCTTATAAAATTGTCTACAACTCTTATTTAATCACCAAAAGCTAATTCACAATTTATCTTAACCAAAACAGACAATCAATCCAGCGCTGTCCAGAAATTCCAGAGAACAAGCAAATTCGGAAAGGCTAACTTTAAACAGCTGTAACTCCTAAACCGTTTGACCAATGGTCCTAAAATTTTAACACAAGACATATGATGAAGTTATCTACAACTTTGTTATTAACTATTTTTACAGCAAACATCATTTTTATCATGCAACTCATCAACCTCCAGAATCTGTCTAGAATCCATCCAATTCGCATTACAAAGTAACAATACTTCTACTTCATCTAATCATTCAAAGTTTGACAACACAAAGTCTACCAACAGTTTAAGCATACCAAATACATCCAAGAAAATATAATGGTGAAGTCCAAACTATTTATTTATATGCCTTTATTATTTTATTCAAATACATAGGTTAAATAATAAACATATACCAAATGTGCATCATAATTTCTCAGAAAATTACAGGGGCTTACTAGTGCTACCAATAGACTACTGTAAAAGTTTCATGCCATTTTACCAAGTAAAACATCCTATACAAAAATGACAAGGCAGCAAGGCTTGAATTAGCATAAATAGAAAACCCTATTGAAAAGTGTCAAGCAACAGATTTCCTATTTTTCTTAGCATCCATATACTACTAGGATAATGTCCAACAAATTTCATGAATATTGGATTCCTAAATAATTTATAAAAATTCACACAAGGATCTCCTAATTATAAAATAAAAATCTATAACTACAAATCTATGCATTCACTGGTCCTCAAATTTTTATTAGAGCTCATACATGTCAAGAATAGCCTACCACAAAAATTTTATAATTTTTGGAGCACAGGAACTCTAGATATAAAATAAACAAATTTGCATGCATTCAAAAACACATTTCAAATCTCTATTTAAATCTCCAAAAATTTCTACTGTAAATGTCAAGAATATATTTTTCCTAAATACTACACTTCCTAAGGAACACTACACAATTTATTGCACAATTTTTGAAGCTACCAAACTGGAGATATAAAAATCACAAAACAATTCAAAATCTAGAATCAAATGACCTAGCTTTCAAATACAGAGTCGCTGACCGGTGGGACCCACTTGACAGAGGACCCCACATGTCAGTGAGACAAGAATAGAGTCGCTACGCTGCTCTATGGTGGCGCGGCCAAAGCTCGCCGATGGCGAACTTGCCGGCGGTGACATCATCACACGATGATCTACGTGACCTGGCGCATCGATTGAGCTACGTGGGTGGCCTTCTAGTCGGAGCTAGCGGCTACGGCGGCGGCTATGGCGGCACGGTGGGGCGGAACGACGGCGGCACGTCGGAGGAGGCCATAGCGAAGCAAGCTCAAGCTCGGACAAGCATATACTACCCAAGACAAACTCAACGCGCTAGCTAACGTCTGGAGAGGCGGACGGTGGCGCTCCGGCCATGGTGACGGGGCTAGTGGCGGAGCTCCGGCGAGCACTTGCATGGCGCTGGAGCTTACCGAGCACCGGTAGCGGGCGCTGGGAGAAGCAGTGGGGTGCTGGGGAGGCGGTGGTGCTGTTGCGGTGATGATGGAGGAGCTAGGCGCGAGCTGGCGCCTTCAACGGTGATGGCGAGCTCCGCGCGCGAATTTGCCTGTTCTTTGTGGGCGAGTGGATGGCGAAGGAGGAGCTGGGAATGCAAAACTGAGGGCGTGGACAGGAGCGGGCGGGTGCTGGGGTGGTAATGCCGGGCTCAGAGGCTGGCGTCGTGGCTGTTGGCGGTCGTGGCAACGCGACGCGCAATAACGTGATCTCCACGCGGTGGCTCTATCTTGGCGACGGTCGGCCACTGTGCCGATCGATTCAGTTCGTCAGTGAACGCGATGATCAGCCTGACAGCGAGTTTTGCCGTGAAGAAAACTTCGTGACCGTGGACTTTCAGCAAAAATTTCGTACATCAAAGTTGAAGTCTAACGTGCCAGCTACAATTCTCTTTCAGTGAACTCGTGCTAAATCGCAACCGAGACTGAGTAAAATCACCCCCAAAGTCAGCCTATCAGTCGGTCAGTGAACACGACTTAGAAAAATTTGTATAAGTGTTGAACTGTTGATTTTGCTGATTCTTGTGAGACCAATTCAAGCATGTTAGAAGCTAAATCAGTTAATGACCCAAAAATAAAAGTTGTTCCTTATAGCAAATACTACAACTTTGCTTTAGTGATCTCCTCCATGCAAGGTCTCTAACACCTAGTTCAAACTTGGTCAAACATGTCACATTTAAATGATGATACACTTCAAATCATGGCTTACTGACCTAATTACCCCTAACCATGAATATCAAAGTTGTTCATAATGATACTCTAAACATGTTTAGGCTAATTGCAAGGTCATACAATCATTTCATGTATTAGTCACTCATAGAGCTATTTAGTGTAATCACATGAAACATGACTTAAGGGTTGATCATGGGAAATGACATTCATGAACTATGTTCCATTTGCTAACCTAAGTGTTGCCAACATGTTTTTGTGACTCATATCAACCATCTACATGTATTCACTCATGATCATATGCATATATACCAAGAAACATAAAATAACAAGCAATGTTGTATATGTTTCAATCAAATGTTTCAAGTGTAAATGCTTATATATGAATGCTTGATGCTCATGCTAATGCTATGCAAGTCAATTTATGCAAGGCTAACACCTAGGGTGTTACATAAAATGCATAACTTGAGTTTGGTACATGCTAAAAATGTGATTCCAATTTTGTTGGTCTTGTCTCGTTATGTACTACCTAGGAAAAATATTGGTTGCGCAGTGATCTTGCTAGAAATAGGAGTTTGCTATTTATCTTGAATAAATGCTAGATTCTTGTGCTATTTTTCATGGTAAAAAAGTATCCAATGAGCATGAAATTTATTACACAGTGTTCTTGTGCTATGATGAAGCTAAGAAAAATATGAGTTCTATTGTTTGACACTTTTCAATAGGATTTCCTATTTATACTACTTTAAGCCCTGCTGGCTTGTCATTTTTGTGTAGGATGTTGTACATGTTCAAATGCTATGAAATTTACACAGTAGCCTACTGGGGAAATGTATAAGCTACTGTAATTGTATCATAATTTGTGGTACAACTTTGGTATATTTTCCTTATTTCACTTTAATGTCCAAATAAATTAATAAATGCATTTAAATAATTTACTTGGGCTTGACCATCATGTTTGCTAGAGTGTATAAGATGACTATGAACTATTGGTACCATTAGTTGTGCCCAAATTTGATTGTTTGTATGCAGTGAAATATTAATTGCTCTATAATTCAATTTTAGTGACCGTTTGGACAATTTTGGTTGTGAAGTAAATTGCATGGGTAAAACGATGTTTAGTGTGAATATTGTCAATAACAAAGTTGTAGATAACTTACTTATATTGCTTGTGCCAAATTTTTATGGGAAAAGGCTAAATGATTTGAGAGTTATAGCTGTTAGAAGTTGGTCTGCAAAAATGCTTATTCTTTGGAAATTCTGGACAGACCTAGGAAGTTTACCTATTTTGACTAGGATAATAGTGGAATGACCTTTTGGTGATTAAATGAAAGTTGTAGGAAGTTTTATAAGATTTCGAGAAAGTCCAAGATCATAGTATTTGATTGAGTAGGACTCCGGATATAACCAAATTACGTAGCTACTGTTTACAGCCAGAAATGACTAAGTCAATTGTAGATGTTTGTATTATCTGATGCTTGTGTAGATGCTTAGGCTAATTGAGATTAGTTGTCAGCTACAGGTTGTAGGCCTCTTACTGATGATGAACAACTTTACCTTAGGTTGCTAGAACTTGGTTAGTGTATGTTTCTTGTATTATAGGAGAGATATGCACCTACTCAGTAAAAATCAACTAGAAGAAAGTTATACATCTACTTGGTCAACGAGTGTTAAACTTATCATACATGTCGTAGATAACTGTGCTCATGCATAGACAATTTATCATATCACCTCATCTCATGCATTCATGATACTCATTTGTGCATATGCATGCAATAGGTTCCCCGGAAGGAGTGACGCTTCTCGAGTTCGAACCCAAGCATCAGGAGGAGGAGCAGGCAGCCCAGGAGTAGGAATTTCAGGCGGAAGGAGGAGTCAACGTAGAAGATCTCCCTGAGTGTCCTAACCAGCAACCTTCCTCATTCTTGAAAGGCAAGTCCCGGAGCATTATAAGTCTCCTATGTTTTTACAAATATCACTTGCGTCCATTTATGTTTGATGCATTAGGTTATAAGAGTTGATTGGAGCCACTTGCTGCATATATTATCCTTGTCCAGATAAATATATCTTGAATCCTTGGTAGGTCCAGGATCAAATTGATGCTTAGCCTTGCTTAGTCCGGTAGAACTCAGGTGATTTCCTATCACCTAAAACATATAGGTAGCTAACTGATCACGGTTGGCTATAATTGCTATCGTGGAAATAACCATGTGTTGATGAATAAAAAGGAGACCGGGTGGGATCGTGAGAAAGAAGCACAAGGCATGGAGGTCTTGGTGCCTATTTATCACCGTCTATATCGGTTAAGGACCTATTCGCTGTACGTCCTCATATCATGTTGAACACATGCCTATCACTTAGTTGCCCGCATAAGTCGTTCCGACCGTGAAGCCGAGTAGCTAAATTCAGGTCGGGCCTCGGTAAGTGAAAGTGTGCACACTGGAGGCAGTAAGGATGTGTGGAGAGCCAATGGCATAAGTCCAAGTGCGGGTTCAAGTCTCAATCTTCCTAGCAGATTGGTAGAATCTCTGAGGGTGCGGCGCTGATCAGACCCGCGAAGTTGGTTCCTGAGGTGTACCCAAGGTGACCCGATGTGACCCCGACGGGGGAACTATGGGTTTGTGTTAGGAATAATTCCCCAGCTGGGTAGGAATCGATTCGAATCGCCGTCTCTCCTAGATAGTGTGAACTTGACTGAGCAGCGGCAACGTAGAGTAACTTAATGGAAACTTGTTGGTTATGATGATGCTCAAATTATTCTTATAACCAGATATGGTTACTAATGCTTGTTAGCTTAATCAAGTGATTGCTGTAGTACAGGTGCTAATCTAGAGATGCTTAATTGAATAGGTATCCAAATTGATGCTAGAGATATTAAATCTCCAAGTTATGTTACTTAAGCTTTTATGCAAAATGTTTCAAGATAACTCCATTGATAAAGCCTTGCATACTCCTTGGTGTCATATTATTTCTAGTTTATGATGGGTAAGTCTAGCTGAGTACATTCTCGTACTCAGGGTTTATTCCCTCTTGTTGCAGATGACATGATGTACCATGGGTACTATAAGAACTGCCTTCATCCTACCGTGGATGAGGACTAAACCATGGGGCATGGTACTCCTAAGCTATTCCCTCTGTTCTGCTTTTGCTGGGATCACTGTAGCACTGGCTTGTATTTGAACTAAGTGTGGTGTTGATGTTAAACTACTTTGCTTCCGCTATTTAAACTTGGTTTGTAATAACTATGTGAACTCCGATGTATGTGAGAAAATTGTGAACTATTTGTGAATTGTGATGTAACATGTGGCTAGTTTTGTTGAATCATGTATGATCTTGGTTTGTAACATGTTTGTTTGATTTCATCAGACTACCGAGTTTATATGGGCTCAAGTATGACAGTTTGATCACTTCGGTGATTGCTATTGTACTTGTGCTCTTATAAATTGGATGGTTTTGTTACATTGGTAAATCAACATCACAACCAATATCGCACGATTAATCCAATACACATGACATACACGGAGTTGCAGCGGAAAAAATATTTGCAATGAGTTCACAAATGATAATACAAGTTTGGGTTTCAAAACCAATTAGTGAAAACAACATAGCTTTCAAATGATTACAATAATATAAGTTCCAAATACATTGGTAGCATACGTGACATCCTCTGACAAAAGCATATAATTCAGAACACTATATAGAGTCACCGAGCCCACCGGCGGATAGCCACCATCTTCAGCAGGTCGAGAAATTCACCTGCAACATGGTGGGATAAACCCTGAGTACTCGAATGTACTTAGCTAGACTTTCCTATCATAACCAAAAATAAAGTGACACTATGGATCATGCAAGGCTTTATAAGTGGAGCTGCCTTGACAACATTTTGCATAAAAAGCCACTAGTTGAGCTATACATTTTATAATTCGGTAACCAAGTTAATTATAGCCATTCATCTCTAGATTAGCAACTAACCTATGCCTAGTGATAGAACAATAGTAACCATAGCAGCTGTAATATTTCCATGTTCATCAAATCCATCACATTCGATAGTCAATTACTATGATGAAGAAGCTCCGTCAAGTTTCTCACTAAACGAGAGAGACGGTGATTCAAATCGATTGCAACCCATTGGGGAGTTATTCCTAACACAAACCCAGACATACCTTTGCCAAGGTAGTCTTAGGTCACCTTTGGTATATCTCAGGTACACATTTCGTGGGTCCAATCAGCGTCGCACCCTCAGGAACACTACCGGATGCCAGGTCGATAAGGACTTTAACCTACCCTTAGCCTCACATCGGCTCCCCGCACATCCTTACTACCTCCAGTGTGCGCACTTTCACTTAACGGGTCCTGGCCTGAGTTGAGCTACTTGACTTCATGGTCGGAACGAGTTATCCGCCAGCTAAGTTAGAGGCATGTGTTCAAAATGACAAGAGGGCCTCCAATGATGCGGTCCTTAATTGGCACAGACGGAATCACATGAGTCAACCTACACACAGACTCCGCCCGGTCTCCAGTTACATTATCCCATGGTTCTTTTCCACAATAGGAAATATAGCCAACCGTGCTCTGGTATCCACCTATATCTCGCAAGTGACAGGAAATCACCCGACTTCTATCGGTCTAATCATGGCTAAGCATATATTCAATCCTGGACCTACACAGGGTTCAAGGTTTATTTCTGGACAAGGCAGTTATATGCATCAAGTTTTTCCAATCAACACTTATAACCTAATGCATCAAACATAAAGGACTCAAGTAGTATTTTATAAAACATAGGAGGCTTATAATGCTTTGGGGCTTGCCTAGGATCCAAAACTAGGTCAGTGTTTGTTAGATGACACTCGGTTGGCGTGCATCTTTTGTTCAGGAATGTACTCTTGAATTCCTTCCATCTTCTGGATTGGTCCACTAAACATCATCTTCGGGACTTATCCACCAACATTGTCTTCTGGTTTGACTCCAACATCATGTCCTTCACGTCCACACATTGTGCCTCTAGCATACCTAGATGAGATGCAACAATGCAAGTGCATGAAGGCAAAGAATGGTAACATGAGATGCATCATATAAAAGCATTCAAGACAAGTATAAGGTTACACCTCAAGACATATGCACTTAGAGAGCAAGTCATTTAACTAACTATCACTCAAGTCTAGCATAGGGATAGCAAGCATAACAAGCCTGGCACACCAGTTAACTCAAGTCAAACTATCACAAGCATTTAACAATCAAGAACTAATTAAGCCTAGCATCACATAAGAACTAGGGCTGCGGTGAACAACACCAACATAATTAAGGCCTCGCAAAACATGCATCAAGATCATTGTGTGGCAACATGCATATATGACCATTTATTAGTTACGTGCTTGACCAATCATTATATAACACATTTATAAGATACCTCAGGTAGATAAATTTAACTCTAGTAGGGTCATGAGCTAACACTAACAAGCATACAAAGCAATGCAAAATGAAGCAAACAACTTTAGGTACATGCTCAGATTATGGGCAACACCACGATAGCCACTTGTTTTAACCATAACTAGAGATATATTTATCCAACAAAGGTGGTTTTAGACTTTCTGGAAAGCTTAGTAAATTGTCTATAACTTTGATATTTACACCTAGAGTTGATTAAAGGTTAACAAGGTCAAAAGACACTAACAACAAGATCTGCACAAACTAGGATGGAAAACTGACATAAACTTCAGAAATACATAACTGGAATTCTAATCATCCAACAAACATGATTCTTAACTTTATGGAAAGATTATTAAGTTATCTATAACTTTATTACTATCATCTTAAGATGATTCTACAACTAACAAGGTTAAAAAACATCAAGAGGGCATCTCTATTCAGATTTGGATAAAACCCGCCATTCCACTTTGAATAGCTATAACTAGAGTTTTAGACCACCAAAAAGGGTGCTCTTCGACAATTTGGAAAGCTTAACAAAATCACTACAACTCTTCTCTTATCACCAATACATGATTCCATGTTTAAATATGCGAAACGATACAATCATTCAGATCTATCCAGAGGACATGCAAAATCTGACAACAAACTTGTAAAATCTATAACTCCTACAAAAACTTTTAGGAAAAGCTGACAATAGGCATACAATCATGAAATTTTATGAAAAGCAAGATATAGAAATTATCTACAACTTTTGTATTCAACATATCTAGAGAAAACATCATTTGCATCACAAAAATATCACCACCACAAAAACTATACATGCAGCCCTAACAACAAAGATACAACTATATGCATTTACCATTTATGTTGTTAACAACTAACATTTTGTTGCTATATATACAGCGCCTTGCAACTCCTAACTATAACCAAGCAATCACATTACCTAGCACCAATTATTAGAAGTATTACATGGCATAAACACAAGCATCTACTAACAAACTTTCATTAGCTTTTCTATATATCAAAAACCTATATATTAATTTTAGGTGATGTTGCAAACATCCCATTTGGATCTCAAATTTTTATTAGAGATATATGATGACAAAACATGATTATTGTACAAATCTTACATGCTCTAGTTTTATAGATTAATTACTACAAAAAAGACAATTTGCTATTGCAAGAAAACATGTGAGAGCAAGATAAATCTAAAACACACTATTTTCTGCAAACACATGACCATATTATATGTTTTTATGGTAGCACAACATCATACAAATGTAGAGGAACAACATTTTCCATTTTTACACCTTCATAAAAATTATAACTTATTTAAAACCATTTATCAAGCACTAAAGAAGTTAAATCAATAACTTAGTCACACATGCACTAATAAACCTGAAATTTTTACCATGGCACACATATGACATCAGAAGCCTACCACAAAAATTTCACCTCATTTGGAGCACCACAACTTTAGATATGAATTTATTCCTAGAAAATCCTAATTAACATAGATAAATAAAAACAGCAAAAACCTACTACTAACATGTCATATTATGATTCTACTGCATAGATCTACTCTCAAGGATTCCAAAAAGTCTTCATTTGCTATTTTACATTTTTTCTATAATTTACTATGAATTTTCAAAGTTTCAGCCGATTAAAATGCATATAAGAAAAAGAAAAAAAGAAAATATACTTTTGCATCTAGAACCCTGGACTTTTCACAAAACAACTAAGCTCAGATCTGAAAAATCCTTCTCTCTAGTAATCTTGCATCAGGAACCCTACGAAGAGTTTCTATTTGCTTTTTCACCCTTCTTTCTCTCGACACAGAACAGAGGACGGAGCGGAGGACGTCAACGGTGGCTCAACTCCTGGTCGGTCAGTGGCCCTACCGGTGGCGATTGGTAGGGACATGGCTTGCCCAGGCCCGTGCGTGTTTGTGGGAGCCTCTGGCTCGGCTCGGGGCACGGTCGACGGCGGCGAGGCGCGACGGTGGTGGATGCAACCGGCGAAGGTGTGCAGGATGTGCGGTGCGAGCTAGAGAAGGCAATGCCGTGCTCGATTAGGACGGAGAAAGAGTGCAGTAATGCGGAGCAGGCGGTGGCCAAGCGAGCAGGGCGCTGGCGGCCATGGCCAAAAGGGCGGCATGAGAGAGGGAGAGCGAGGAAGGGGATGGGGAGGGCAAGGCGAGTGAGAAACAACACCTAGGAGCTCTTGCTGCAGTCCCACGTGCGAGAAGGAGAGATAGCAGCGTAGGAGCATGTGGCAGCAATGGTGGGGCGCGCTCTCGTGCATGGAGGACGCGTTGGCAATTCATCAAGCACGTGGCGGGCAATGGTGTGGCCGGTGTGGGAAGCATGTTTGGGCCAGTTATGGGCCAAATTGGACCTTGGGCCCAAAGGTAAATTTGATCTACAACTTTCATTAAGGGTGTCGAGCCATTAGAGCTATGGATTAGGAGATAATTAAGTCCAAAGTTGACACTATCAAATCAAAACGAGGATTAAGGTAGAGCTCAGTTTTCGTTAGTTTTGGGAGGTCAAACTTGGTCAAAGTGATCCCAACCTTTGGTATGTCCTTCTCTAAGAGGTAAACTCCAACTTTTATTTTTAGCTCAACTCAACTTGCTTAACAAATTTTGGTGAACGCGGCATGTCAATTAAGTGGTTACTAACCCCAGACTTTGAATATTTCTGTCTGAAAACAGCCATAGATTCAATCTTTGAGCCTCTATTTGACAAACTTAGAGGGTGACTTAGGATTGAGTCTTTGAACAAAGTTTGTTGTACACATCTTGCTCTGCAACTTTGCTTAGAGGAACATGGACTGGTTTAGCTTGGTTAGGAAGATACAAATCTCCAAATATAGGTAGATGAAACTAAAATTCGGATTTCAGAGTTTCAGCAAAGTGTGACCGAATTCAGTGAACTTGCTATTTTGGAGAGAACATTTGAATGACCAAATGAGCTCCAAATCTATTGAGACTTATTTTGTTGTTTGCTTCATAAAGTGTACTTCAACTCATATTATGGAATCCAGTTGAGTTACCATATGAAATTGGAAGATAAAAAAGTCACAACATGTCAACTCGCTGTTGCTGATCAAGGACTTGGAAAGATTTCTGAGAGCCCCTAAGGAGCACTGCATTCAAACTTGAGGCCACTGTTTGAGTCACTTAGGAGTTGAATCAGGGCTCGGTCCAAAAATAAAGTTTGTTGTACTCCACTCAAACTTCAACTTTTATTAAAGGTCAAACTTCACCACTGGTACCAAAATCATTGTTTTATCTTGGTCAAAGTAGCACCTCGTTAAACCATGGAATTAGGTTTTTCGACCAATTTAGGTAGTTTCTTGACATTTGCTCAACGCGAACCCTTAATGGCTTTTGTTGTAGAGTTCAATTAGAGTCATTTGGGCAAGGTAGCAAGGTTTGGTCGACATCCCATGTTCCCATTCACCGAATGAAGCAATTTAAGAAAGATTATAACTTATCATTTCATGTGACTTCTTGGTTCCAAACTTCATGAAACTTTTCCAATAGTAAATGTAGATGGAAATAGATAGGCACATGAAAAGGGGCACCGTCCACATTACTCAAGCCTACATTTGAAAAGTGTCAACATGTAAGCAAGGTGTATTGTCCAAGTTCAAGTTAGGACTCAATTTCATAGATTTGACCTCAGCACTTCCATCACCACTTCAAAAATTTTAGACTAGAGATTTCAATCATCACTTGGCATAACTTACTTTAGTCCACACTCACTGCTTAACTTGTGACTAACACCTAGGGTGTTATAGCATGTCTAATGGTTCCCAAGAGAACACATCTTTATTTTCCTAGAGGAAAGCAATGAGGTCGAGTTGTGTTTGGATTTGACCTAGTGACGCGGTTTTACTTGGTCATCACGAGCCAAATAGAGTTGTCTAGTTGTTGGGTGCTTTGTTCTGACTTTCCCCAAGATCGGGATGTGTCTTTAGGCCTGCCCTAAAGCCCTTACATATGCCTCCCTTGGTCAAGGTGTGGTTATAGGCGTATTGGCCTAAGTTGTGTACTAGACGATGACCAACCCAGGCGATCGAAGATATTAGTAGTGCTTTTCTAGCCATGAGGGCTTCGAAGCCCTCAGAGCCTAAGCTACACTATAGTTCTTATGGGAACTCCATCCTCATGATATGCTTAAAGGCCTGTGAGTTTTGAAGGAGAACTCTTCAACCTTCCCTACAATGTCAAAATGGACAGTGGAGGTCCCAGCGTAGATGGTAGCTCTGGCCGTACGCAAGAATGGTTGACCCAGGATAATGGGTGTCATTTCGACGTGCCCGGTGTTTAGTATCACAAACTTGGCTGTCATGTTAGAATCCCTGACTAAGACTTCAACATCATCAACAATTCCTTCATCACGGCGAGTCGACTGGTCTACAAATCTGAAGCACATATTTGTCTTCAGCAACGGCGCGAGTCGTAGTACATTATCACAAACAGACATGGGGATAATGTTGATGTCCATGTCGAGAACACAAATAGCTTCCAAGGTGTGGCAACTGATTGACACTAGGATAATGGGATGGCTAGGGTTTCCCTTCTTGACTGGCCAAGAGATGTCTTGCCACCCCTTGATGTTTGGCTCCTGGTAGAATTTTGTTTTCACTATCTCAATGGAATAACATCGTCGAGCTTGGTCCGATTGGCTTGAGATGAATGATTTCATAGGTATGGAGGGCCGAAAAAGAACCTCCTCTTTTTCCCATTGATATTGAAATGCATGTTGGCGGTTGCAGCATAGATTGTGGCCTTCACAGTGTGTAAGAAAGGTCAGCCCAAGATGATGGGCACTTTTGGATTACGAATGGTATCCAAGACCACAAAATCTACTGTTATGTAACAGCCACCGACTGTCAAGCAGATGTCATCTATAATCCCCTCGACTCATCGGGTGGATTAATTTGGTAGCCTCACATATATTTGGATTAGTTAGGGCCCCGAGTTGCAATCACGTCATCATAGACTGAGATAGGTATGACGTTCATGCCCGCGCCCAAATCACAGATGGCTTTTAGCTTGTGAGGGCTGATGATGATTGTGATAATTGGACAGCCAGGG
The DNA here is from genome assembly GCA_904845875.1 of Miscanthus lutarioriparius. Lineage (NCBI taxonomy): Eukaryota > Viridiplantae > Streptophyta > Magnoliopsida > Poales > Poaceae > Miscanthus > Miscanthus lutarioriparius. The sequence goes on from CAJGYO010000015.1 coordinate 30,837,014, forward strand.
TCCCCCTTCTTGATGGACCAGGAATCATCCCACCATCTAGCAATGGGACGCTTTATGTAGTAGCATGGCTTTGCTATCTCGATGATCATGATCTCATTAGTCCCCTAATGGCGATGTCGAGGCATGTGGTCTGTGTAACAAAACCGTCCAATTTATAAGAGCACAAGTACAATAGCAATCACCGAAGTGATCGAACCATCAAACTTGAACCCATATAAACCTAGTAGTTCGATGAAATCACGAAGGATCTCAAACAAACAGACATACAAACCAAGATCGTACATGATTCAACATAACCAGTCACATGTTACAACAGATTCACTAATAGTTCTCATACATCGGAGTTTCAACAAAGTTATTACAACTCAAATTTAGAAGTAGCGGAAGCAACATAGTTTTGAAACAACCTCATGATAGTTCAAATACATAGTCAGTTTAAGATCATCTCCAACAAAAGCACATAGAGGAGATGATATAGAATGACCTTGCCCTTGGTCTTACTCTCCATCAATAGCAGGAGTTATGTAGTGCTTGCAATAACCATGGTACATCACGTCATCTGCAACAAATGGGAATAAACTCTGAATACGAGAATGTACTCAGCTTGACTTACCCATCATAAACCAAAATAATAAGACACCAAGGAGTATGCATGGCTTTAAGAGGTGGAGTTAGTTTGACAACATTTTGCATAAAAGCTTAAATAATATAACTTAGAGATTTAGTACTTCTAGCATCAATTTGAATACCTATTCAATTAAGCATCCTAGATTAAAACCTAGACTAGAAACTTGATTAAGCTAACAAGCATTAGTAACCATATCCGATATAAGAATAATTTGAGCATCATCATAACCATCAAGTTTCCATTAGTGCTTCTATGTTATCGCTGCCCAGTCAAGTTGTCACTATCCGGGAGAGACGACGATTCGAATCGATTCCTACCCAGCTGGGGAATTTATTCCTAACACAAACCGAGGCACACCTCATGAAGGTAGCCTCAGGTCACCTTTGGTACAATTCAGGACTAACTCACATGTCCGATTAGGGCCACACACTGATAGCTTCTACCAATCTGCCAGGAAATCGAGACCCGGTCCCGCCCTTGGACTCACGCCATTGGCTCTCCACATATCCTTACTGCCTCTAGCGTGCGCACTTTCAGTTATCGGGCCTCGGCCTGAATCGAGCTACTCGGCTTCGCGGTCGTATCATCGGATCCGGCAAACTAAGTGCTAGGCATGTGTTGAACATGACATGAGGACGTACAGCGAATTGGTCCTTAACCAACACAGACGGGGATAAATTGGCACCCAAGACCTCCATGCCTTGTTGCTTCTTTATCACAATCCCGCCCGATCTCCATTATTCATTAACACATGGTTATATTCTATGCTAGCACATATAGCCAACCATGATTAGTTATCCGCCTATGTCATGCAGGTGATAGGTAATCACCCGGCTTCTACAGACTAAGCATGGCTAACCACATATTCGATCCTGAACCTACATAGGATACAATATATATATACATATGTATATATATATATATGGACAAGGAAGATATATGAGCAAGTGGTTCCAATCAACTCCTAGTACTTCAGCACCAACATAAAAGGACTCAAGTTGATAGTTCGAAAACATAGGAGGCTTAGAATGCTCCAGAGCTTGCCTTTCACAAAGGTCGAGCGCTGGTGATCTGGGCACTCTAGCAAATATTCATCATCAAACTCGCCTTCTCCTGGGACCTCCTGTTGCTGCACTTCCTGATGCTCTTCCTTAGGATCAGCTTCATACTCCATCATGGTGATTTCTTTCGTCGCACCTATTGCATGCATATGCAAAAAATGAGAATCTTGAATGCATAAGAAGGGTCATGGATGACATGTCATGATAATGTGTAGGGTTAAATGATGACTATCATATTAGGTCATTAGGATGATAACAAGGTTAAATTCTTATTTACTGAGTAGGTGCATATCTCTTCTCTAGAAATTTCAAGAATCCCCACAAAGTCCATTTCTAGACCACAACACAACAACTAATTGTTTAGATCATAAGTGGAGTTCTACTCAACACAATGCTATGATCCTAGACTTTCGGGAAAGCCTATAAAATTTCCTACAACTTTCATTTAATCACCAAAAGCTGATTCAATTACTATCGTAGCCAAAACAGATAAATTTCCCAGGTCTGTCCAGAAATTCCAAAGAGTAAGCATTTCGGAAGACCAAATTCTAACAGCTATAATCCTCAAACTACTTGGCCTATTGTCTTGAAATTTTGACACAAGCTAGATAAAGGAATTCCCTACAACTTTGTTATTAACCATTTTTACAGCAAACTCCATTTTGCCTATGCAAAGCACCTAGCATCAGAATATGTCCAAGAGCTATAATATTTTACTGCATACTAGAAATAAAAATTGGGCACAACCAAAGGTACCTACAGTTCATAGACATCATCGCATTCTAGAAAATATAATGGTTAAGCCCAAATAAATTATTTAAATGTCTTTATTAATTTATTTGGACACTAAGGTGAAATAAAGAAAATATATCAAAGGTGCACACTAAATTCTGAGAAAATTACAGAAGTTCATATATGGTCCTAGTACGCTACTATAAAAATTTAATGCCAAATAGACAAGTACAGCACCCTCAACATAAATGACAAGTTATAAAGGTTGATTTTTAGTGAAAATAGTTATCCCTATTAAAAAGTGTCAGACAAAATATTTCATATTTTTATTAGTTTCCTTCAAACCCATTAACACTATACAAAAATTTGCATGGCAATATGTTACTTATTTTTCCCCTTATGAATTTCCTCAGAAAACACCATTTATTAAAAGATAAATAGTAAGACCCTACTTCTATCAAGTTTACTACAAGTTCAATATTTTTCTTAACTAGATCAAGTCAACACAAGATCAGCAAAATTGGAATCACAATTTTATCACTTTCCTAGCTCAAGTTATACATTTTACAAGATTGTGAACCATTTAAAAGCACTTATATAGCTCCATTTAATTCTCCTAGAAAAGCATCCCAAACAGTAAGTTTCATATTTTAATCAAATACTACACTTCATTATGAATCCAACAAATTTTATTTCACTCCATTTGAACACTCCTACCTCTGGATATGAATTTTTGAAGTTGGCATTTAAATCTATGAAAAATAAGAAAAATCAACACAACCCAGTGACTGATAGAGGCGGCGTTTGACCAGCGATAGCTCGCCGACGGTGAGGTCTATGATGGTGATGTCATCACGGTCGCACTCCCTACACTCCCCCACACCTAGTGGTACCCCTCGTTGGACCGGCAGTGCACTGGAGCACCCTCGCCGGCAGCAATGGCGGACGGTGGAGGCGGTATGTCGGTGTTCTCCGGCCATCACGGACTCCGGTGAGGTGCTCTATTGCTTCATGGAATCCTAGCAAAGCTTTCAAGGGTGATTAGGGTTCTAGCGAGGCGAGGGTGAGCTCCGACTGTGTCCGTGCCGCGGCGGAGGTGCACAGAGCATGGCTGTGCTCCTGTCGTTCTGGCAAATCGGCGGCGAAAGGTAGGTGTCCATCATGCCATCCGCTAGGTCTAGGCTAACTCATCCTAATGCATGCGAAAGTGATGGGAGGCGATGGGTCAGTTTGGCAATGGCGAGCTTGAACACCTCGGTGGCCATGGCGGCCACGACGGGAGCGGTGGCATGTTCCCGCACGACCAAGCAGTAGCGGCAAGCCAAGCTCCTACCTAAGCATAAGGATCACAAGGCAACTTTAAATCAGAGAAAAGGAGGATAGGAGGCGCGGTGGAACGGTGTGGCCATGGTAAGCTGAGCGCGCGACGGTGTTCCGACGATGTTGTGGCGACGGTGAAGTAAAATACACCCTTACCAAGGCTTGACAAGAGGGAATAGCGGGTCAGGGTGGAAGAGGTGACTACGACGGAGCTACTAGCAAACTAAATTGGACAGTGGTGCAGTGACAACGGCGCTACGCGGTGGCAGAGCACGGTGGCAGCAATGGTGAGCTTGACGCTCGCTGGCGGGTGTGAGAGCGAGCGAGGGAGAGGAAGTGAGTGAGAGAGATGCAGATGGGCGCGTTGTGGCGATATTGAAGCTCTCCCCGACCAGACAGGTGGGGTCCGCACTGGCATATGGCCACCATATGGCGAGCATGGCCTACGATGGTCGGCCACCACCGGCCTGCCCTTAATTGGCCTGAGCCATTTCAGTCTGACTAAACCCGTCCCCTTCCTCACTCTATACCTCTCAAACCTCCACAATTCAGCAAAAACCATAATAATCAAAATTGTAGAGCTTCATCAGTACTCCAATTTGATCTGAATCGGCCTAGTTAACAAACTATAGCATGAGAAACATTGGTACATTGAAACTGTAAATCAATTCTAGACTTAGAAAAATTTTCAAGTTTGAAAATAGTATTTTATTGCTAATTGAGAGCTATTTTAGCATGCTATGCACCGAATTAGGTCTTGACCCAAAAATAAAAGTTGTTACTCTAGTCAAGTACTACAACTTTGCTTAGGGTGCACTGCCATGCAAACAATCTATGATATAGTTCAACTTAGGTCAAACATACAACTTGAAAATGGTGAGTTACACTATAACCATGACTTAGGCCAAATTGGTCCAAGTCATGAATACCAAAGTTGTTCCATATGACATTCTAAACATGTTTAAGGTACCCCTAAGGTCCCACAAGCATTTTATACATTGGTCACATGTAAACCCTAGCATATGTAAAGCATTTAGTGACAACACATGTAATATAGGAAATCATAGAGATACAATTTGAGATGCTCATGCTCATGAATGATCAATGATGCTTGTGCTCATGAAATGCCAATGCCAAATGCATGCTTAACACCAAGGTGTTACAACCCCTCCCCCCTTATAGAAATCTCGTCCCAAGATTGGAAGACCTACCAATCCTTGTAGAAAGTGGGGTAGGCGTCACGTAGAAAATCGTCTTGTCCCCATGTTGCATCTTACTCACTATGGTTGTTCCACACCACCTTATAGAACTTATCCACCTTACTTCTAGTCACTCTCTCCATTTCTTCTATCACCAAGATAGGTTTTTCTTGATACATAATATCAGATTAGATCTTGACATTAGTGGGTTCAATGGTCTCTTCGGGCACCGGAAGACATTTCTTCAATTAAGAGACATGGAAAACATTGAAGATGGCACTCATCTCTTGTGGTAGTTGAAGTCTATAAGCTACTGGTCCACATTGCTCAATAATTTTGTATGGGCCCACATACTGAGGCGCCAACTTTCGATTCACACCAAATCATTGTACCTTTTTCATCAGTGATACTTTCAAGTACACGTACTTACCAACTTCAAATACAAGAGGACTCCTTCTCTTATCCACATAATTTTTCTATCATGATTGAGCAGCTTCTATATGTTGCTGAATGATTCAAACTTGCTCTTTGGCTTCTTTGACAAAGTCAATACCATAATACCTTCTTTCGCCTGGCTCAACCCAATTCAGAAGAGTTCTACATTTGCGGCGATATAAAGCCTCAAAAGGGGCCATCTTTATGCTTTCTTGATGGCTATTGTTATAGGAGAACTCAGCCAAAGGTAGCCATTTCTCCCATGAACCCTTTGAAGATATTACATAGGCTCTTAACATGTCTTCAAGAATCTGATTCACTCACTCTATCTGCCCAGCAGTTTGAGGGTGATAAGCAGAACTTCAGATAAATTTGGTACCCAACTGATTATACAAATGTTCCCAAAAGTGATTTACAAACTGCAAACCTATATCAGACACAATGGTTCTTGGTATCTCATGCAATCACACTATATCGTTGATATACAGCTCTGCATATTAATGTGGGCGGTAAACTGTCTGAACTCGAATGAAATGTGCAGACTTCATCAGACAGTCCACAATTACCCAGATGGAATCGTTACCCTTCTGAGTGGTTGGAAGACCAACAATGAAATTCATGCTGATTTCTTCCCATTTCCAACTTGGAACTGATAGGGGTTGGAGTAGCCCTGCTGGCTTCAAATGAATGGCTTTGACTCAGCAGCAAGTATCACATCTAGCCACATATGTAGCAATTTCTTTCTTCATCTTTGTCCACCGAAACTGGGTCTTCAAATCCTGATACATCTTGCTACTACCAGGATGAATGGACAATTTAGAAGAGTGTGCTTCATCTAAGATTTGGTTCCTAAGTTCTCTATCTTTAGGTACAACAAGTCTATCCTTAAACCAGAGTACACCTCTCTCATCTAATCTAAATTGTTTAGTCTCTTTTTCTTCCATCTTTCTATTGATATGAAATATACCCACGTCGGTCTTTTGGAGTTCCATGACCTTAGCTTCAAGAGAGGAACTGATAGTGAGATTATGTAAAACTACACGATGCAGTAGGTTGAAGCCATCTTCCAGTAATGGCTTCCTATGATACTTCTGGCTCAAAGCATCTGCAGCTACATTTGCCTTGCCCAGATGATAATGCACCTCTAGATTGTAATCCTTGATAGCTCTAACCATCTTATTTGTCTCATATTCAACTCAGGTTGCATGAAGATGTACTTGAGGCTCTTGTGATCAGTGTAAATGTGGCACACATTTCCAAGCAAATAGTGCCTCCAAATCTTCAAAGCATGAACAACCGCGGCTAGCTCTAAATCATGAGTTGGGTAATTAACCTCATGTTTCCTCAATTGACGCGAGGCATAGGCAATGACTCGGCCCTCTTGCATGAGCACACACCCCAAACCAGTACCAAATGCGTCGCAAAACACATCAAATGGTTTTTCTATGTCAGGCTATGCTAAAACTGGGGCAGTGGTCAACAAAGTCCGTAAAGTGTGAAAAGCAGCTTCACACTCCATAGTCCACACAAATTTCTCATCTTTTCTGAAGTAATCTGGTCATGGGCTTGACTATCATAGAGAAGTCTAGAATGAAACGACGGTAATAACCAACTAATCCAAGGAAACTCCGAACTTCATGAACCGAAGTTAGGGCCTTCCAATCCATAACTTCTTGCACCTTGCCTGGACCTACTTAGATTCCATCTTCAGATAACACATGACCAAGGAATTGTACTTTTTTAACCAAAATTCGCATTTGCTAAACTTAGCATACAACTTATGTTCTCACAATCTTGTTAAGACAACTCTTAGGTGTTCTTCATGATCTTTCACATTCTAAGAATAAACTAAGATGTCATCAATAAACACCACTACAAATTTATCAAGTTCAGGCATAAACACTTAATTCATGAGATACATGAAATGGGCAGGAGCATTGGTCAGCCCAAAAGACATGACAAGATACTCATATAGACCATACCTAGTAGTGAAAGCAGTCTTAGGTATATCTTGAGGCCTGATCTTAATCTGGTGGTATCTTGATCTCAAATAGATCTTGGAGAACACTTTAGCCTTTGATAGTTGATCGAACAAGATATCAATTCGAGGCAATGGATACTTGTCCTTGATCGTTACCGCATTAAGGGGTCGGTAGTCCACACACATCCACTAAGATTTATCCTTCTTTTTCATGAATATGGCAGGACAATCCCACGACGATGAGCTGGGTCGAATGAGACCTTTTTCAAGAAGCTCCTGTAATTGCACCTTGAGCTCAACTAATTCATTAGGTAGCATCCTATAAGGCCTTCGCGAGATAGGTGCCATGCCTTGTAATAATTCAATCTTGAACTCCACATCTCTGTCAGGCGGTAACCCAGGCAACTCATCCGAAAACACATCTGGGAATTCACACACCACCGGAATGTTAGCAATAGTCACAGTCTGGATAGCATTAGCTACATTTCGGAGGTCCAAATCTCTGGGAAGTGGCACTAAGAAAGCATTCTTACTGTCTGGTTCCCTTAACATAAGCACCCGAGTGGAAGTATCAATAAGAACTCCATGGCCACTAATCCATCTCATTCCTAGGATTACATCTATCCTCAACCCAGGCAATACTACAAGATCTGTGGTATACTCCCAGTTGCTTATGGAGATGCGCACATCTCTAACTATTTGGTTGGTGAAGATTTGATTCCTAACTGCATTTATGCAGTAACTACCCTTATCTACAGTAACTACCCTCTGATTATGCTTGGATACAAATGTTTGACTCATAAATGAATGTGATGCTCTAGAATCAAACAAAACAACTGTAGGATGTTGGTTCATAAGAAACGTACCCACAGTAACAACTTCACAGGCAGGAATTTCTTCAATAGTGGTATAGTGCACATGTCCCTGACGCACATTGGAATTACCCTGCTTCTGGTTGTTCTTCTTGGGATAGGGGCAATTTCTTGCCCAATGGCCGGGCTTGTTGTAGTTCCAACACGACAGGTTGCTAGGTGTAACATTGGAATTTCCTTGCCCTGAACCGCCCTTTGGTAGAGCAATAGAATAGGCCTTGCAAAATACCTTCTGGTTCTGAACAATTTGCACCTTTTCTAAGGTGGCCTAAACTTGGGAGTAGGTGGGCAAAACTGAAGTCTCATAGCAACTGGAGCTTTTGACTGAGAAGCGCCTGCTCTAAAGGCTCTCTTCCGATTCTTGGATGCAGCATAAATGTTGTTTTGATTGTCTTGAGTTAAGGCATCACTGACAAATTCATTAAAAGTGGTAGACTTGTTGTTAGCAAGAGTCTTCATCAGCTTGGAACCAAGCCCCTACTTGAAACTAGCAATTTTCTTTGCCTCAGAATCAACGAATTCTGTGGCATATCTTGACATGTTGCAGAAAGCATGTAGATATTCAATCAAGCTCTTGGTACCCTGGGTCAGCTTCATAAACTCGGTATGCTTGATACTCATAAGACCTAGAGGAATATAGTGTCCTCAGAAAGCAGCCTTAAACTGGTTCCAAGTAATGTGCGCATTCTCAGGCAGGGTGGCTCAGTGATGACTCCACCAAATGCCTATAGGCCCTTGCAACTATTGGGATGCATACTCAATTTTCAGTGGCTCAGTTAGCCTCAGCAAACGAAACTTTTGTTCAAGTGTGTTCAGCTATTCCTCTGCTTGGAGTGGCTCTTCAGCCGCCTTGAAAATAGGTGGCTTGGTATCCAAGAACTCCTTGAAATCACTGTATTGATTTGGCTCTGCACCCTGGCGCTGATGTCTGCCCTGGGTGACTTGTTGTGCCATGGTGCGCATAGCCTCGCCTATAGCACGTTGCCCTTCAGCGAGCATAGCCATCAACTCTACCAGAGTGGGTGGTGGCAGTGGTGGAAAATCTTCATTGTCATGACCATTCAAGCCACTACCCCTAGCACCATCTTTTCCATTGTTCCCACCGGCTCTAGAACGAGTGCGAGGCATCTGTAGAATTGCAACAATAAGCAATTATTGATGATGTCAGAAAATTGTAGAAGAATTGTATAATTATGCCAAACTGAATTTACTAGAGGGAATATAAATTCATACAATAAAACAGAGGCACAATAATTCAATTCCACAACCATAACATCACCAAATATATTACTTAACGCCATTCACAAATGCATTCCGTATATGCCAAATTGCTTGCCAACACAACAGGCATTCATTAAAAGTGCAACCACAACATGGATTACATGCAAAGTTTCTAGAGTACATCAAAGGGTACACCATGAGATCAAACTAAATTATGAGTTCATTACATAAATGATGGAAGATAGAGAGCTAACGCAACTAGTTAGATACTAAAGCTAAGCTACTCCTTGGGGTGGTCGCTGTCGATGTCGGACACACCATGACTGTGGTCATCCTCAAAAGGCTCAATCTCCTCACCTTTAGGCTCATCCTCAGCAGTCCCCCTCCATGTCATCGTCCTTGGCAATCAACACATTGGGATCTTCTTCCACTGCTGGAGCATTTGGAGGAAGCATTGGGTTCACCACGTTGTTGAGACGATGAACATCCATCTGAAGCTCCTCAACCTAGCGTATAAGTTCCTGCTCTCTATGATCAAACTTTGTTGCCTGCCTAGTAGCTTGAAACACCATCTAGATTCTAGTTGCCTCCTTGGACTCAGCAAGACGAATAGCCTCGTCTCTCTCCACATGGATCCCCTAAACCTCTCCTATGGCTGCATCCCTCTCAGCAACAGCATGGACAAACTGCCCCCAATGAGCCTCCAAATCTGTCATATAATTACCTATCTCATTCTGAGCTGCTCTAACTGCCCTTTTGTGCATGCGCACACATACTCGCATCCTGCATTGTGCAGCCTGTGCTCTTTGGAGCTCTTGCATATAGCTGATGTAGCTATCCTGGCAAGAGTAAAACATCTTCATAACAACATACATGGCACTCATGGTAGAATTACTACTTCCTGCCCTTTCATCCCGGTCTCTTACCAAAGCATTATCGCCTGATTGGGTCTAAGCGGTTTGCAAGGGGTCCACTCGAGGAAAGGATCCAACAGTACCTTTGATAAGCTCATCTCCAAACTCCTGACATATCTCACTGAGGACCTCAAAAGCTACAACTCAGGCACCCTCCCAAGGTGTCTATCCATTTGACTCCACACTCTAGCCTTGCCACTGTGGGTGATCAGCATGAGCTAGGACAGTCACCCGTACATTGTACCACTGTTGTCCCTCAGTTACCACTTCGCTCCAAAAGTAGCGAGGTGGTTCCACATACCTAACCAAATACAGTACCCTCCATAGTAGGGTGGGAGTTCCAAACAGTGCCAAAAAGGTGTCGCTTGCAATAGGGACTCCTGGGGCTGCCATCTGTATCAAAATGGTATCACTTCTATGAGACAACAAGATCATAGAAAAGGGTTACATAACATGATCTAAAACTTATAATGGGAGAAACAATGTAATGATATGAATGAATGATTTATCATGATGCATGCACGTTCCATACGTCCTCACAAACTTAGGAAAATTAAATCCTTAATGATATACGCGGTGGCTTACATACGTTCACTCAATATAATCATAACTAAACGAGCTACATGTTTTGTTGTTAGTGTACATGTAGAAGATTCATTTTAGCCCATCCCAACAATTAAATGTACAAGAATGTAATCTGGGCTCTAGGTTGAATATATAAGAGCGGTAAACTTATACTTCCATATATATATATATCCCAATATATATACTTCTGTATCAAAGCTACCCGATGACAATTTATTACCCATAATTAAATACGCACCATACACACATGCAAGCATGCATATGCAGCCGTATCAAAGCTAGCTCTTCCCGACCGCACGCTCACATCTTGCGGTCATGCCACTCATCGACTTACCTTCTTACCTGGGTGTAGAGGCATTTGATCCATACATTACCACTCAAGTGAATAGCATCCATACAATAACACGTCGTATGGATAACGAAAGTAAAAACCCATCCCATGTTAGTACTTAAATAGCCACCTTATAGTCCTTATCTTGGCATAAAGGAGATGACCACTAGCATACTTTATAATTTTATAATTAAAACCTTTATTTTAAATACACATATGACAAGTTTAATGTTGAACCTTGCTCCGATGCCAGCTGTAACAGAACCGTCCAATTTATCAGAGCACAAGTAAATAGCAATCACCGAAGTGATCGAACCGTCATACTTGAACCCATATAAACCCGGTAGTCCGATGAAATCAAGAAGGATCTCAAATAAACCGACGTACAAACCAAGATCGTACATGATTCAACACAACCAGTCACATGTTACAACAGATTCACAGATAGTTCTCATACATCGGAGTTTCAACAAAGTTATTACAACTCAAATTTAGAAGTAGCGGAAGCAACATAGTTTTGAAACAACATCATGATAGTTCAAATACATAGCCAGTTTAAGATCATCTCCAACAAAAGCACATAGAGGAGATGATATAGAATGACCATGCCCTTGGTCTTACTCTCCATCAACAGTAGGAGTTATGCAGTGCTTGCAATAACCATGGTACATCACGTCATCTACAACAAATGGGAATAAACCCTAAGTACGAGAATGTACTCAGCTAGACTTACCCGTCATAAACCAAAATAATAAGACACCAAGGAGTATGCATGGCTTTAAGAGGTGGAGTTAGTTTGACAACATTTTGCATAAAAGCTTAAGTAATATAACTTGGAGATTTAGTACTTCTAGCATCAATTTGAATACCTATTCAATTAAGCTTCTATAGATTAGCACCTAGACTAGAGCAATCACTTGATTAAGCTAACAAGCATTAGTAACCATATCCGGTATAAGTATAATTTGAGCATCATCATAACCGTCAAGTTTCCATTAGTGCTTCTACATTGCTGCTGCTCAGTCAAGTTCTCACTATCCGGGAGAGATGGCGATTCGAATCAATTCCTACCTAGCTGGGGAATTTATTCCTAACACAAACCGAGGCATACCACGCGAAGGTAGCCTCAGGTCACCTTTGGTACAATTCAGGACTAACTCACGGGTTGGATCAGCGTCGCACCCTTAGAGCATCTACCAATCTATCAGGAAGATTGGGACCCGGTCCCGCCCTTGGACTCACGCCATTGGCTCTCCGCATATCCTTACTACCTTCAGTGTGCGCACTTTCACTTATCGAGGTCTAGCCTAAATTGAGCTACTCGGCTTCGCGGTCGTATCATCGGATCTGGCCAACTAAGTGCTAGGCATGCATTCAATATGACATGAGGACGTACAACGAATCTGTCCTTAACCAACACAGACGGGGATAAATAGGCACCCAAGACCTCCATGCCTTGTTGCTTCTTTATCATGATCCCGCCCGGTCTCCATTATTCATTAACACATGGTTATATTCCATGCTACCACATATAGCCAACCGTGATTAGTTATCCGCCTATATCATGTAGGTGATAGGTAATCACCCGGCTTCTACCGACTAAGCATGGCTAATCACATATTCGATCATGAACCAACATAGGATACAAGATATATACCGACTAAGCATGGCTAAGCACATATTCTATCATGAACCTACATAGGATACAAGATATATATATATATATATATATATATGGACAAGGAAGATATATGCAGTATGTGGTTCCAATCAACTCCTAGTACTTAATGCATCAACATAAAAGGACTCAAGTTGATAGTTCAAAAACGTAGGAGGCTTAAAATGCTCCGGGGCTTGCCTTTCACAAAGGTCGAGGGCTGGTGATCTGGGCACTCTGGCAACTGTTCACCATCGGACTTGCCTTCTCGTAGGACCTCCTGTTGCTGCACTTCCTGACGCTCTTCCTGGGGATCGGCTTCGTACTCCAACACAGTGATTTCTTCCGTCGCACCTATTGCATGCATATGCAAAAAGTGAGAATCATGAATGCATAAGAAGGGTCATGGATGACATGTCATGATAATGCGCAGGGTTAAATGATGACTATCATATTAGGTCATTAGGATGATAACAAGGTTAAATTCTTATTTACTGAGTAGGTGCATATCTCTTCTCTAGAAATTTCAAGAATCCCCACTAATTTCATTTCTGGACCACAACACAACAGCTACTTGTTTAGATCATAACTGGAGTTCTACTGAACAAAATTCTATGATCCTATACTTTCTAGAAAGCTTATAAAATTGCCTACGACTTTCATTTAATCACCAAAAGCTGATTCAACTACTATCCTAGCCAAAATAGGTAAACTTCTCAGGTCTATCCAGAAATAGAAGAGAGTAAGAATTTCGGAAGACCAATTTCAAACATCTATAACTCTCAAACTACTTGGCCTATTGCCCTAAAATTTTGACACAAGCTATATAAAGGAATTCCCTACAACTATGTTATTAACTATTTTTACAGCAAACTACATTTTGCCTATGCAAAGCACCTAGCAACAGAATCTGTCCAAACAACTTCTATAATTGAATTTTAGAGCTATAATATTTTATTGCATAATAGAAATCAAAATTGGGCACAACCAAAGGTACCAACAGTTCATAGACATCATACAAATTCTAGAAAATATAATGGTCAAGCCCAAATAGATTATTTAAATGCCTTTATTAATTTATTTGGACACTAAGGTGAAATAAAGAAAATATATCAAAATTGCACAATAAATTCTGAGAAAATTACCATAGTTCATATATGGTCCCAGTAGGCTACTGTAAAAATTTAATGCCAAATAGACAAGTACAGCACCCTCAATGTAAATGAAAAGTTATAAAGGCTGATTTTAGTGAAAATAGTTATCCCTATTAAAAAGTGTCAAACAACATATTTCATATTTTTATTAGCTTCCCTAAAACTCATTAACACTGTACAAAAATTTGCATGGCAATATGTTACTTATTTTTCTCCTTATGAATTTCCCCAAAAACACCATTTATTAAAAGATAAATAGTAAGACCCAACTCCAATCAAATTTACTGCAAGTTCAACATTTTTCCTAACTAGATCAAGTCAACACAAGATCAGTAAAATTGGAATCACAATTTTATCACTTTCTTAGCTCAAGTTATACATTTTACAAGATTACAAACCATTTAAAAGCACTTATCTATCTCCATTTAATTATCCTAGAAAAACATCCCAAACAGTAAGTTTCATATTTTTATCAAATCTACACTTCATTATGAATCCAACAAAATTTGGTTCACTCCATTTGGACACTCCTAGCTCTAGATATGAATTTTTGAAGTTGGTATTCAAATCTGTGAAAAATAAGAAAAATCAACACAACCCAGTGACTGACAGAGGCGGCGTTTGACCGGCAATAGTTCGCCGACGGCGAGGTCTATGGCGGTGACGTCATCACGGTCGCACTCCCCCGCACCTAGTGGTGCCCATCGTTGGACCGGCGGTGCACTGGAGCACCCTCGCCGGCGGCAATGGCGAACAGCGGAGGCGGCGCGGCGGTACGCCGGCATTCTCCGGCCATCACAGACTCCGGTGAAGTGCTCTATTGCTTCGTGAAATCCTAGCAAAGCTAACAAGGGTGATTAGGATTCTAGCGAGGCAGCGGTGAGCTCCGACCGCGTGTATGCCACGGCGGTGCTCCTACCGTTCCAGCAAAACAGTGGCGAAAGGTAGGTCTCCGTCATGCCATCCGCTAGGTCTAGGTTCAGTCATCCTAATGCACGTGAATGTGATGGGAGGTGATGGGTTAGCTAGGCAACGGTGAGCTCGAACACCTCGGTGGCCATGGCGGCCACGGCGGCAGCGGCGGCGTGTTCCCGCATGACCAAGCAGTAGCATCAAGCCAAGCTCCTACCTAAGCGTAAGGATCACAAGGAAACTACAAATCGGAGAAAAGGAGGATAGGAGGCATGGCGAAACAGTGCGGCCATGGTAAGTCGAGTGCGTAGCGGTGCTCAGACGAGGTCATGGCGACGGCGAAGTAAAATACGCCCTTACCAAGGCTCGGCAAAAGGGAATAGCGGGTCGGGGTGGAAGAGGTAACTACGGCAGAGCTGCTATCGGACTAAATTGGACGGTGGTGCAACGACAATGGCGCTACGTGGTGGCAGAGCACGGTGGCCGCAATGGCGACCTCGGCACTCTGCTGGCGGGTGCGAGAGCGACCGAGGGAGAGGAAGTGAGCGATAGAGATGTAGACAGGCGCGTTGTGGCGATATTGAAGCTCTCCCCGGGCAGACTAGTGGGGCCCACGCTACCGTATGGCCACCAGATTGTGAGCGTGGCCTACGACGGTCAGCCACCATCAGCCTACCCTGAATCGGCCTGAGCCGTTTCAGTCCGACTGAACCCGTCCCCTTCCTCACTCTATACCTCTCAAACCAGCGTGATTCAGCAAAAACCGTAATAATCAAAATTGTAGAGCTTCATCAGTACTCCAACTTTGCTTAAATGAATTTGATCTAAATCATCCTAGTTAACAAACTACAGCATGACAAACATCACTACATTAGAAGTGTAAATCAATTCTAGACTTAGAAAAATTTTCAAGTTTGAAAACAGTATTTTATTGCTACTTGAGAGCTGTTTTGAGCATGCTATGCAAAGAATTAGGTCTTGACCCAAAAATAAATGTTGTTACTCTAGTCAAGTACTATGACTTTGCTTAAGGGTGCACTGCCATGCAAACACTCTATGACATAGTTCAACTTAGGTCAAACATACAACTTGAAAATGGTGAGTTACACTATAACCATGACTTAGAGGCCAAATTGGTCCAAGTCATGAATACCAAAGTTGTTCCATATGACATTCTAAACATGTTTAACATACCCCTAAGGTCCAACAAGCATTTTATACATTGGTCACATGTAAACCCTAGCATATGTAAAGCATTTAGTGAGAACTCATGTAATATAGGCAATCATAGAGATACAATTTGAGATGATCATGCTCATGAATGATCAATGATGCTTGTGCTCATGAAATGCCAATGCCAAATGCATGCTTAACACTAGGGTGTTATAGTATGCTGGCAACTTGGAACCACCATCACCCCGCTTAGTTTGTGTTGTAAAGACTAGAGGACTCTCAACAATCTCTTGGTCAGGTTCCTCATAATCAGGAGCCATAAGTTGAACCTCGATATTGATCTGGATAGATTATCTAGATGGAGTTGCGACCTCTTTGTCGGTCCTCAGTGATTCAGGACTCTTGACCCTGATCACCTTGAAGTTGAGATCTCCGGTGTGCTCAAAAACTAATCTACCAAAGTAGATAGTCGGTGGCACGTCTCAGAGGAAAGCTTTGATCTGGGAATCTTTGGTGAGATCTCCTGTGACAACAGGTGGTGCCACAGCGACATCGGAGTGCATCGGTTTTGCATACCAGATGTTGTTTATGATTGTCATAATGGGTCTTCATGCAAGATCCCCTACCTAGCACGCCTCTGTAAGTGTTTTTTACTATAGATATTTGGTTCTTGGGGAACCCTACTTGGTGTGAAGAATAATCACAGATGAAGATGAGATTTATACTAGTTTGGGCCCCCGGGAAGCAAGTAAAAGCCATATGTCTAGTTGCTACTCTTGTATTGCTTGTATTCGGTGAGATTGCGGTTACAATGTAGCTATGCCTATGAAAGAGTCAATGATTACAACAGATGGTATTGCTCACTATTTATATCCGACATCAACTTGCCCTAGAAGCTAAGGAGTCATGTCCTAGTCGGAGTCCTAGCGTAATCCAAAGATATCCTTCCTTGAATAGGGTCGTCGTGGGCCTCCAGATCTTCTCTGATCCGGAGTTGGTAGTCAACAATACAGAAGTCAGGGTACTCAGGGCTATGGCATTAACATAGGGTCTAACAGTCAAAACCAGGGGCTAGATCGTGATTAAACAAAACTATCGAGGGCTAACTCGCAAAACCGAGGGGCATTGGACCACGGGTTCTATTTCTCAAAAGTGCAGGGGCTAAAGCAGAAAACGTAGGGGTTTAATTCTAATTATTTTTGAATTAACATGGGCCGCTTAATTCTAAAGCAGAATATGTAGGGGCCTTTTTGCAAAATGACTAGGGCTAACCAGCAGCGGCCAGGTTAACCACCACACAGCTTGCTGCGGTTGGCCGCGGGCGGTGCATCCGTGGTGGACCATGGTCGTGGACCGCATCCATGGGTCCACGATCAACTGGGTAGAGGTGGCGACGTGGGACGCGACGGCAGTGGCATGGATGACGTCGGCGAGCTCACGGCAGCGGCGCTGGAGTGCATGGCGAGGCGAGGCAAGTGCACGAGTGCGTAGTGCACGTGATGGCGAGCACGGTGTGCACCTTGACTTTGGTAGAGAGCGGCCAGAGGCATGGGTCCACGTGGTGGCACGGCTAAATTGTGGTGGCGACACTACGACGAGGTCGCACGGCGAACATAAAGCGAGAAGGGAGACAGGAGGGCCACCAGCGTGTCACTCACCTTCGCGCGAAGGTCATAGCGTCATTCTCATCGGCGGGGGCTTACCTATGGGGGGAGGTCGATGCGGCCCACCGAGCTCAGTGGTGGTGGTGTGCTAGGGTTTGTGGAGGCAGTGCGGGCTCGGCTAGGGTTCCAAAAGGAGCACGTGGCGCTGGGTGAGTCATTTTATAGGCCACGGCCATCCTCAGGTCGTGTGCTTAGGTGCATCGACGGCGGTGGCACTCTCCCATTATGTGGCATGATGAGGAAGATGGGATCGGGTCACTGTCGCTTGGGGTCGAGCTATGTTGGGGCCTACCTAGCGGGCAGGGCGGGCTGTGTGGCTCTTGGCTCTGTGGCTCTTCATTGGTGTCTTTGTGGTCTTTGGTCATTTGCCCAAGCGAGGGTCACGCGTGTGGGTTCTAGGGCAGGCCGAGGTGGGCTACGGGAGGTGAGGCATGGAGCGGGCTAGGTTGGCTAGTGCACGTGAGGGCGAGGGCGAGGGAGAAGGGGCCAGCTAGGCTAGGCTGCAAGCGGGAGTAGGCCAAAAACAAAAAGAAAGGAAAAAGGAAAATGGGAAAGGTTTTTGTTTTTATTAAGTATGATTTAAACCACTTTTCATAAAAGGTTTTGAAATCAAAATTTGACTAATAAATTTTGAGAATATTTTGGAAAGTGTTTTCTATTCATAATCCAAAATAGAAATTTTGGGGTGTGACATATCAACAGTGGTCCATTCCCTCTACCCGTTAGTGGAGCTGGACGTGATTGACACAGGCTTCCCCCGAGGGACCAACAATGCTAGGATCAATGAGCTAGAGGAGGAGGTGGAGGAGTCAGCAATCTGGCGGACGACCTAGACCTGTTTGGCAAGAGAGGAAACAATGCGAAGTAGAGGAGGAAAAAATTATCTACAAACTCTGTATCTTGCCCAACAGTTGTGTATATAAACATTATGTCTTTTTAGAGTTTATCATATTTAAAACATGAGTAATTTTCTTCTAGTTTGTCCTTTATCGCATCACCAGCCCCTGCTAGCCTGTATCCTATGGCGTAGACTGATTATCACCCGTGCACACTTAAGGACACAAGCGTCACCGAGGAACCTCTACCAACCGCCCATGACACAGAGCGCTACTACCCTTGCATGTTTAGGAGCAAGATCGAGAACAAGGCCGCTTCTGGGGAACATGAATAAGGACATGGCTGGTCGGTAGGTCAGTGGAGAACAAGTGGAAAATCTTAAAAATATTACCCATGGAGACCGAATGGAATATCTTAAAGTCATTATGCATGGAGACCAAATGGAGTACCTTTAAGATATTACGCATGGAGACTGAATGGAGTATCTTTAAGATATTACGCATGGAGACCAAATGGAGTATCTTTAAGATATTACCCATGGAAACCGAATGAAGTATCTTTAAGATATTACACACAGAGACTGAATGGAGAAAAAACAATTGGACAACAAATGAAGTATCTTAAAGATATTAGACAAGGAGAATAAATCTTAAAGATATTAAACAAGGAGAATAAATCTTAAAGATATTAAACACAGAGAATAAGTGGACAAAAAACAATTGGACAAACACCAAGGAGAAAACTTTATTAAATATTCATATATGAAAGGGTACATATCTTTATTTGGAATGTTTCTAAGGATAGAAACACCTAAGGAGCTTGATATGCCAAGAATTGGGGATGTCCACCCTTTTTGAGTTGCATATCTTGTAGGACCCTGGTCGGGTAACTTCTTTGACGATGTAAGGACCCTCCCAAAGTGATGAAAGCTTGTGCATCCCATTGGTCTTCTGCTTCTTGCGAAGTACTAGATCACTGACCACAAAGGATCATTCCTAGATGTTGCGATTTTAGTACCTCCGCAGGCCTTCCAAGTACTTGGCTGTCCAAACAAATGTAACCAAGAGTTCTTCTTCAAGGCGATCGACATCTTCTAATCGCTATTGCTTAGACTTCTCTTCATCGTAATTCTCCACCCTGGGTGCTTGAAAGGTGACATCGACAGGCAATACATCCTCTGAGCCATAGACCAGGAAGTAAGGCGATACGTCGGTGTGGCAACTGTGCCGAGTGCGCAGCTCCTAGACCACAGCCAGTGTTGACGGTTGTTAATGTCAATCATAAACTATCAACATATCCTGCATATATACTTAATTTCATCACCAAACATAGGTATAAGGGTTTAAACTAATGAATTCCTTGAGTTTTGGTGATTTCATGACTGTAGGAGGACTTAATCAGAAAACCATCAAGGTGGACCTATTCGCCAAAGTAAATCATGCTTATCCACGACGAAACTGACTTAGGAAAACTCTAGAAGCATCCAGAAGGCAAACCACCGAAGATCATGCCAAGAGGCTGATAGGGGGGGCTGGCCAGCCCCACCACTAGGCCAGTCAGCCTATGGGCCCCACCTATCAGGCCCTCCTTCATATGTCGGTTTCTCACCGCCTTAAAGATCAAATCTACGCCGTTGTTTCAAGTAGGTATGATCCGAGGGTCCAGAATTGATGCTACCCCCTATATATAGCAGTCCCTACCACCCTCCCTTAGGCATCCTAAAACCCTAATTCATATCATCCCATAGAGAGCCATCTCTCATTTAGATCAAGATAGATCATAAGAGAGAAATCTCCACAAAGCTTTCAAGATGTAGAAGTAGAATAGCTCTAGTTGAGAGTTAAGGAGAGTTGAGCCATGCTCAGGTTTTGGAGAAATCTTCAGAGGTTGGGTATATCTTTGTATCTTACCTTTGCAAGACTTATGCTTTAATATAGTTATCTTCTCTTTTTACTTTTGTGCCTTTCATGTGTATGGTTAATATAGTTATCATATCTTCGCATGGGATCTTTGCTCGCATCGAGTGCTTTAGTTATCATATGTGACTAGAGTAGTAATCCATAGTATAGACATGGTGTCTAGACTATAGGTTACCGAAGATTGCGCTCAATCCTACGGTTGGTTGTGGTAGCCCCAGGGGTGACAGCTCTGTCAAACCATTGTAATCCACCACGTTAGGATTGGTGTTCATAGAGCTTTAGGTAGCCTTCCCCCAACTACACTTTCTCACCCCCTCGAGAGTTGGAAAGGTACTATTTCTCCAAAGTGTTATTGTGTGTGATTGCTATATCTATCCATGAATTACTTATACCTTATTGAACCAAACTAATAGAGAAGTATTTAGGAACTTTTAACTCACCCGTTGTCCTCTCAATTTAGCTAGACTGCTCATTTATGGAATTGTCTTATGTGTGTGTTATTATTCATAACTCTTATCATAAACAACACATACCCCCACTTTAATTTAGTTAGTATCCTAGATAGTAGATACATGATGGTGAACTATCAACTTGTTTAACCATTGTTCACCTGTGGATAAATGTGATACTCTAGAATACTCCTGAGTGAAAGCTACACCAGTATTTGTGCACTTGTGGATTTATCTATTTACGTTTGAAAATACCAACAAGCTTTGTGGTGCCGTTGTTGAGAAAACAATTGGCGTAAAGATTTTGATATTGATCTTGATGTCTACTAAACTAGTTATTACTAGCTTTTGTGGGATTACTCCTATTCTACTAAATTGTGGAATAGATAGGACAGCAGACGCCAATTCGACCTTCCGATGAGTTTCCACGAGAAAAAGAAGAAAAGAAGAAAAACATTGAAGATCAGGGTGCATGAACATTCAAGTTCCATCAACACTGGAACCCTGCCATCTCACAGGTATTGCATATATATATTATTCTAACCATTTGTAGATTGGAGAAAAGGTCAACGTCACAAAAATTCAAATCACATCTCAAGTGATGGAAACAAATGTTGCACTACTCACAAATTCCATCTTGTGAGTCATGGTGAGTTTGATCAAGAAAGGTGATGTAGTCTTGCTCATGGACTTTAAATTTGATGAGTAGTTATCTACTAATTTTTTGCATTCCAATGCATGTTTACTTCAAATAATCCATGCATCCATCTCGTTTAGTTTAAATTTTCTCATATTAAATCCACAACATGTTTAGTTCTGGTCATGTATCCATCCCACTTTTATCTTTAAAAAATCTCTCACCATGATCATGTTCTTTCATCTCTAAATTGAATACATGTCTATAGTGCTTTCATGCTACCTTTGCCTGCCATAGTTAGTTTTGGTTTGAAAGTATTGCACATACTTCCATAGGCGTTTAAATTAAGCGTGGTGCTTAGGTTAAATAGCCTTCCTTACTCAGATTAGACATGGAGTCTAGTTTGTTATTGAACTAAAAATTGCTTGTGTAGACACTTGATATTTTGTTGGACTAACTCCTATAGGAAACTCTCAATTCCAATCTAGGAAAGTTAAGAGATAAATTCACATAGGAGATGGAGCAAGGCATATGATGAATTCCAATAACTTTGCACAAAAAAGACACGGCTCATTCATCACAAATAGAAGAACTATGAGTATCAAGGTTTATTCACTTATCTTTTGTTGCAAGTTATCTTTGCCTTGAATCATGCTAGAATGCAACAAACACATAAAAATTGATATAACACATTAAAGAAAATCTATGCTAAGGTAATTTTAAAAACCATCCTTTCATTAGCAAAGAGGAAAAAAATCACAAAAATTATGGACAACAACTCGTGCTTCAAATTCATTATATTCCCTTGGATATGTGTCCAATAACATTTTGCAGGAAGAATACATATAAGCTATGCCTGTATATGGTTTGGTATGGACTTGCAAACCCAATTCAACCCATCACTACAACTATGGAAGAAGGCGAGCGCAATCAAACATATCTATAATAACAGCACTCACTCATAGGAAGTGGATGAACAAATCAATGGCTATGAGTAACATCAAAGACGACCTAGCCTTGAGCCATCCCAAGACTCAAGCTAGGATGCTGATGAGAAGCATGATGCAACCCACCTTGTATTAGCCAGAATACACTTGCTTCCATCACCATCAAGAAGACCAGCTCGCACGTCAATAGCAAGGACTAGGATGACAAATGACACTATATCATGGCATGCATCCTCGTATCAATAGATGTCAGCTATAACAGAACCGACCAAATTATAAGAATGTAAGTACAAAAACAATCACCGAAGTGATCAAATTCTTGTACTTAAGCTCCCATAATCCCGGTAGTCCGGAAATCACGAAGGATTTCAAACAACTCTTGACATACAAACCAAGACCGTAGTGATTCAACACAACACATCATTCGTTACAACATTTCACAAGTGGCGTCCGGATTACATCCATCAGAGTGCGAATAAAATATTACAAACCAAGTTCAAATTTGCGGAAGCAACATAGTTTAGTACATAACTTCATAGTTTCAAATACATTGCCAGATCTTAGTCATGTCCTACAAAAGCATTATCAGGTACGAGAACTAGGAGAGACCGCGCCCAATGGTCTAGTCTTCATCATCCCGGCCGGAGAAGGCAATACTTGCAACAATCAAGTAGAACTGGTCATCCTGCAAAGGTGGGAGATAAACCACGAGTACGAGAAGGTACTCAGCTAGACTTACCCGTTAAACCAGAAATAAAAGACACCAAGGGTCATGCAAGGCTTATGAGGTGGGCTAGCTTGACACAGTTGCATAAAAGAGCTTATGAATATAGTGACCAATTTAAACTTAGCATCAAGCTTATCATCATTTACCTGTCCACTAGATTAGCACCTGTACTAAAGCACTCACTTATTAGGAGCAATCAATATTAACCATAGCATGTATAATAAGGCTGTCATCATCATATCATCATTTCTAAACCATTATGTTATTTAGTGTATCTACTTTGGAGATAAGCCCGTCAAGTTCTCACTAACCGGGAGAGACGGTGACTCGAATCGAATTACAACTCAACTAAGGGGGTATTCCTAACTCTCACCCTGGCATACTTTGCAAGGGTAGCTGTGGGTCACCTTTGGGACAACTCAGGATCCAAATTCGTGGGTTCGATCAGCGCCAGCACTCTCAGGGATTACCCTTCTGCCAGGACGATCAGGACTTTTAAATCACCTGCCCTTGGACTCACGCCTACGGCTCCCTTCCAAGGCGCACTTTATACTTATCGACTCCTGGCCTGAGGTGAGCTACTCGGCTTTGTGGTCGGTCTTCGGACACGGCCAACTAAGAGAGAGGCATGCGTTCAACATGAACAGGAAAGGCTCCAAGATTCAGTCCTTAAGCGATACAAACGGAGTCACTAGAAACCGGTAAGCCTCCGCCTGGTCTTCATTTCAATTTAAGACAGGTTCTTTTCCACGATAGCAAATATAGCCAACCGTGCCATATGTATATTCCTATATCTCATAGGTGACAGGAAATCACCTGACTTCTACCATGTTTAAGCAGGGCTAAGCACTACACGAACCTGAGCTACATAGGATTCAGGGTATCAATATCTAGACAAGGATTGGATAACCAATGCAGCAAGTGTTTGCATCCAACACCTAAACTTAATGCAACAATATATATATGTAACAACAATACTTTAACTACATTTTGGAAATTAGAAGGCTTAATATGCTTCGGGGCTTGCCTGGGATCCGACACAAGTCAGTTCAGTTAGCTTGCACCATCCAGGTGACTTCTCAGGTCCTAGCACTTGCTTAGTCCTTCCATCTTCGGGATAGATCCATGAAACACTGTCTTCGGGTTTGGCTCCAACATCTCATCCTTCACGTGGTGCATCTAGCATACCTAGATGAGACGCAATATGCAAGTGCATAAATATGAAGAATAGTACCATGAGACGCATCACAAAATAGCAAGCAAGACAAGCATAATTTACACTAACACACTTAAGTACTTTGCGATGCTTAACTTAAACATCACATAATCTATCATGCTAAGATGGCAAAGAAGACGACAACACCAAGCATGACACAAGTTTCCAAAGATCTCAGGTGCTCTAACTCAGTCATCATTCAAGGCATAAGTCACACTTAACAATATACAAGCAAACACTAAAATTGAAATCTGCCAATTTCTAGACATGCAAACAACAGCTACAAGATTTAGCTATAACTGGAGTTACACAAATACAAATGACTTGCAAGAAGACATTTTCGAAATCTTATGACATTTTCTACAATTCATCTTTAATCATCTTAGCATGATTCTCCAGCTAACTAAATCAAATATACCCATTTACAGACACTGGTCCACAACTGACAGAGAGCAGCCATTTCTGAAACCCAACTTTCAACAGGCATAACTCACAAACCACAAGACCAAATACCACCAAATTTTAACATCATCTAGATACATGAATTGTCTACAACTTTGTTACTATCACCAAAAGATCATTCAAATCCTAACTAGATCAAACACTATTATCTTTCAGATCTGCTCAGAATACAATCAAAACATGACAGAAGACTTAAAAGTCATGTAACTCCTACACTATCTGGCCTATGACCTTACAATTTGAACACAAGCAAGATCATGAAATTTGCTACAACTTTTGTATTCACTACAACCATAGCAAACATCATTTACACCACGAAAATAATTGCACAAGCAAAACTGCAATTGCAACCCAATAGCAGTGGTACAGAAAACTGATATGAACTTCAGAGAAGCACAACTGGAGTTCTAGACCTCCAACAAACATGAACCAAAACTTTTTGAAAATCCTATGAAGTTACCTACAACTTTCGTATTCTCATATTAAGATGATTCTACAGTTAGAAGGGTCAATTAATCCAATAATTGCATCTCTGTCCAAAACATAGACAGAAACTGACATGCCACTTTAAACAGCTATAAATGGAGTTATACATGTCCAATAAATGTGGTTCTAGACTTTTTATAAAGATTACCAAATTCTAAACAACTTTATTGTAAACACCGAAAGCTAATTCTACTATTAAGAAGGCACCACAATAAGAACAAGGAAACCCTCTCTGGGTTTGGGCAGAAACAGCCACAGAGATTTAAGCAAGTATAACTCAAGATCTACTTAACCAAAAATCATGATATTTAGCTTTTTGAAAATCTTAATAAAATTACTACAATTCATGTATTATCATGAAGTCATGATTCATAACTTAACTAAGCCAATTCATTCAAGCATGCAGGACTATTTAGAGTTGAAGCAAAGCAATACAGTACAGTTGTTATTTTTATAACTCTTAAAATATAAATCCTACACTTCTTCAATTTTTACCAGACAACAACAATTACCTTATGAGCACTCCATAAAAATTTCACATTTATTTGAGCAAAATAACTACAGTTATGAAAAAGACAAATACAACTAGCATTAAAAACCTAACTACATAAATCTATTTTTACAGCTAAACCTTTAAACTAAAACATGTAATATTATAGATCTAGTGCACAGATAATTTCACAAGGATTCCAAAAAGTCCTCATTTACTATTTTACGAGTTTTTTACAAATTACTATGAATTTTCAAAGTGGAGCATTCAAATCTGTAAAAACCAGAGAAAAGGAATTGAAATCTTGCATCAGGGTCCCTACGGAAAATATAAATCAAACGTCAGCGAAGAGGTCCTCCTGAGCACTATTCACATGTGTCACAACTTCACAGAAAGAACCTTCCCTTTTCTTGAATTCGAGCGCGAAGTCCTTCCTTCTTCTTCAGACCTTCCTTCTTCTTCAGACCGACCGAGCAGAGAACATCGGGCCGGCCGGTGGTTGATTCGGCCGGCTGGAGAGGGGTGTTGGCGGCCAAAAGGGTGGCGCTGGGGCTTGGCCATGGACAGCCATGGCCGTGCCTGGTCCTGGCCAGCCAGGCTACAGGCAGCAGCGGCACAACCGCTGAGCAGTGCCAGGACGGCATGCCGGCAGTAGCAGCTTCGGCGATGGCAAGCAGTGCGGTGAATCCGGCCTGAGAAGAGATGGCGGTGGAGGAGCAGCGTGGCGTGCCTAAGCACTGCAACAGAGGAGGAGAGGGAGCAATGCTATAATAGCAGCGGCAGCTCAAGCATCGCTCGGCGTCAAAGGCGGCCATGGCCATAGCGAGAGGCAGGGAGCGAGAGGGGCGGTGGAGAGGCGAGAGAGGAGGCGAGGGCCGTTCGGGAGCTTGGTTAGAGGGGCAAGGGCACTCGGCAGCGTGTGGTGCAGAGCTCAGACGTGCATTAGCCATGGCGGGGCGCGCTGTGGTGCATGGCTGCCACGACGTCATTTCACCGAACACGTGGCGCGCGTCGCGGTGCTCGACTTGGAGGCCGTGATAGGGATGCTTGCGTGCTGAACTGGGCTATGGCCCTTGAATAAAAATTGTTCCACTTCTGATGATCTACAAACTTTATTAAGGGATCATAGCCATTGGGGCAATAGATTAGCGGTTAATGACACTCGAAGATGGCAGTGTCAGTGCATTAACGACGATAAACAACCTCCAGAAATTGATGGGCAAAATGAAGTCAACTGAGTGTCATCTTTATACATGCTCTTCTCCATCATGTATACTCCAACTTTTATTTTGGGACTTGCTCACTTTGCTTAACAAAATCACGAGAACGCAAGATGCCAATGGCGACGACGATGAATTCCAGACTTAGAAAAATTCTAAGTCTGAAAACAGCCGTTGATTCAATTTTCGAGCCTCTGTTTAACTTAGTTCCAAGTTGATCTGGCTCTTTTTCCAAAAACAAAGTTTGTTCTACTCTACTCAATCTTCAACTTTTATTTAAGGTGCAATTCCATGCAAGCACTGTAAGTGGTTGGTCAACATAGGTCAAAGTATCATCACTGTAAAGTTTAAATTAGAGTTATTGACCGATTGAGGCATTTTCTTGACTTCTGCTCAACATGAACCCTTCATGACTTTTGTTGTAGAGTTCAATTAGAGTCATTTGGGCAAGGTTGCAAGGTTTGGTTGATGACCTACATTTCCATTCACTTAATAGTGCAATTCAAGCACTTACTAAAGACATTGCAATAAGGATATAACTTATCATTTCATGTGACTTTTTGATTCCAAACTTCATGAAACTTTTCCAGTGATCCATATAGATGGGTATTGATGTGAAACACATGAAGATATTCCAATAGCACCAGCCAAGCATATATCTTTAAAAGGGCCTATATGTAAAGCAAGGGTGCAATATCCGAGTTTAGGTTGGGGCTCATTCCCATAGGTTTGACCTTGACATCTCCATCACCACTGAACATGTCATGGTTGAGCTCAAACCCATTGCTTAACTGGTGACAAACACCTAGGGTGTTACAGCCCTCCCCCTTAAAGGAATCGCGTCCCGAGATTCGGTGCAAAAGACTTTTAAGGGAAGAGAAACTTGTCATCCAGTTTCCAACATCAGCGATAGCTTTAGGCTACATAGCTTCCAGCATCCGAGGGACCAAATTGGTCAAGACAGCTTACTATACTTGTTCCTTGTAGTAAATTTTTGTCAAAAGAATTTCGTTCATTGGCTTCCATAAAGCATTATTACATTAGGAGGAATCCAAGATAGCACTGTCCTGCGTACTTCATCCTCGATGTACGAAGAGTGATACAAGCATAGACTAAATACTTGTAACATCTACTTCCCTAGTGGATATAGCATAGACCTATGGACTTTGCACTAGACCACAGTCTGTTAACAGACATTCCTTGCAACGGTGCTATACTTGTTCTCAAGGTTTGAAAAGTAGTTCTCTACTAAAGTGGCTTGAGCACAACTTGTCATAAAGGATGTGATCATAGATGGGGTAAACATCCTTTGAGGGTATGAGAAGCTAGTTAACCAATATCCAAACTGGTTGTAGCAGTGCAATCACTCAGGTGTCAACTGATGGAAAGCTACATAATGTTCCATGTGTGTAGTGCTCTTTCTCTGATAACAACACTGTATTATCTAAGTCTATTGAGTGAGTGGTAAACGTAATAGCTGACTCAGTTGGCTCAACGTTCTCGATGATCATTCCTTAGGGAGCCTTTGGATCCAAGTTGCAACAGTGATCTGGGTTGAATCTGATGCAACCTATTGGGTAAAAACACATATAAGGTACCAAAGGCATGTCAGCATTGGAGAACCATTGACGCAGAAGGATGTTAGCGAGGCTTGGAGGACAATATAAGTTGCAAGTAATCACAAAACTAGGGACTAGTTCACTACCAAGCAGGTTAAGTAAAATTTGCCTTCGTGGTGCAGTTGCACAGCAAGTTGGTTGACTTGCATTGTAGCAAAACCAGCTTTCTTAAACTATATTTAACGTCGAGGCTTCCATTCTTAGGCCAATCGATATCTCAAAAACCATAATCCAAAAATCTATGGTTTGACACCTTTCCAATTACTTTCGAATTGCAAGGGCACAATTTGACTTCTAGAACACCTTGACTGCTCATGCATTGCTGATCTAAGAGGGCAAAAGCAAGGCACATAGGGGTGCAATTAGTCTCCTCAAGGGTATGGAGGGTTGCCTAACAGCAATACACCTACAAGTTGTAATTTCTTGGCATGAATTACAAACACAATCGTCTAATGCAAAGGATGATCGTAGTCACAGCGAAATTGCAGATTCTGTACCCTTTTGTTTTCTATTCATATCTCACAAACTACTGCTCCAATATGCACAAATTTTGGTGGGCATGTAGATCCATGGGTCTTCTAACTACTCACCAAAATTCAACTCGACCGGACACCGTTTGACCATCCAAACAATTCATCTACCAAAACTGCTGTGTTCTAAAATGGCAGCAAACCGAGCTGACAAGATATCTCTCAAATCCGATGTTTTACTCAACCAATACTCAAACCAACTTAAGGCATTGAAGGGTCCTAAGCAAGGAATGAGATCACCAAGTTTAGGGTCAATCCAACTTCATTTGAGTCACTAATTGCCGGCTTGAAGATAACCGGTTTAGTGACACAAAATCTGGACAGATTTCGTGTTCTCCCGTTTCTTTGCTTCACACGCTGAGGTGTATGTTTTGCACTCTCTAACCTTTCTCATAGCAGCAGCAGCCTTTCCCTAGCTTAGGATGGGGGCTAGAGTTTTCCTCACATGCTTCTCTGGTAACACTTCAACAATCGTTCTAGACACCAACTTGACTATGCACAAGCATTGGACTTGTGGCTATGTTTTCAGGACACAAAGCATACTCTTCATGGAGGGACTGTCCTACAGAGATAAGGAACCATTCCTATATATCCTTCCACACTTCATCCAATAGAGTTTGGACACATGTGTTAGTGGCACCTAGGGCACAAAGATGCTGACTAAAACTAGGGACGTGCTTTCGCTAGCTCCTTACGTAGCCGATACAACATTTTGTACTATCTGTGTGATTGACGCATGACAAATGGTCGCCATTGAAGTCAGCAGACAAGGGGTCACACTAGAGATTGTTGATCTCGACTGTGCAATCAGCATGCACATAATAATCAAGACTTGGATAGCTAGGTCATAATCATAATGTGGCGTCGATTCTTATCGACTAACAACTTGTCCAACCTTAATTGTTGTGTGCCTTCGATCCAACAGTGATGACATAAGTTGTTCACTAGGTGACGGACATCAATCTTTGGATCAACCAAGTGGAGTCACTTGTCTACCACCTCTTGTAGTCGGTTAATGTTTGTGTCGGTGACCAGTTCTTTAAAGGTTATCCTTTTGTGACTTCAATAGGAAGCTCTACTACTTTCGGTCTGATATAGGGATCTTCGATAAGATATGGAGAGATAACCAAGGAAGAGCTCACGTGAAAAAATAACACATCGGTACAGTTCGGCAATGGATCATGACTATAAACCTCGATACCAGTCGCGCACCACAGCAGCACAACCATGCGTCGGCCGCCCACAAGGAGGCCCTAGGTTCCGTCGTGGCACCGTAGATCGCTAATCGTGGCACCATTACTGAACATACAACCAAAGTGAAACTTCTAGTGGCACCAATTAGATTGTAAGAACAAGCATTGTGCAAAAGAGGGATAGCAAACAAGGATAGTCACAAGGTTAGGAATCAACAAGGAGACGATCAGAAGATCAAAACACAGCGCAAAAGAACATAGCCTAATTGCCGAAGGCAACTAAGCAGGAGACTCTTGCTTAATTTCCATATACGCCTCATGTCCACCAAAGTGATTACCAGATAAAGATTAACATGAGATTTGGTCCTATCGAGCAGCAACAGGAGATCAAGACTGATAAACATCTAGAGACTTGAAGGAGTTGGAGACAAAATACACGAGATTCGAGGGACAGAGCCATTGCACTAACTAGGGATTGAGTTGATAAAGCAATGACATGATCTGTGAGGAAAAGGTTTCAAAGCTAGGATAGATAGCGATTAGCGTTGCACCAGATCATCTGTAAAAGAATGAGCAATAAGATCTAACAAGGATTTTTGAGCAGGGTCCTCCCACACAGGAGCGGGACAACCACGAAACATGCAAGCATTCAAGGGAACTAAGCTTGGGCCTAAGGTCAAGCAAAGGCATAGATAAAGTCTTTGTAGCACAACGTTCAAGGCTAGAGACCATGTGTACAGGCTCAGGTTCCTAAGAGAGAACTTAATTGTAGACGACAACCCTGAGATTACCAAAACTTGGACGCTGCTCCAGGATAGCTCTCTTCCACACTCATATGCTTACCGAGGGCAAAAGTGTGACAACTACGGCACTACCTAGATAATGAGCATCCACGCCTACATCATGGTCTTAAGCGAGCATTTTGAAACACTCAATCCAATTAGCTTAAATGGCTATTACGAAGCACAAAGCTCGTACATAACAAGCAGTCACCTACAACAACACCACTACACATATCAGGCAAAACATGGTGGTAAGGCACTATTATCTTTTATTTCCCTTGTTACTGAGTAGGTGGATACCTCTACAAAACAAGTTTTACTTACATTTAGCAATTTAGTTTTCGAAGGGGTCAGTTTTTGCCAATTAATAACTTGTCATCTATTTCCTTTGGAAGCAAACATACAAGACAAAACTAATCACACACTACCTTCAAGCATAGCTATTCAAGCAGCATGGGACAAGGCATTTTGTCTAGCTTCACACAAGGAAGATAGTAACATCACATTGATCACAAGTTACTTAGTATTAGAACAAGGTGAGGGAAGCATATTTATGCACAAGCACAATCATGATGCATGCTCGTCCTATTCGTCCTCACGAAATTGCCAGCCTAAGGTGGCAATCACGTTCTATGTCGGTGGCATACATACGTTCTGTCATATACGGTAGCTAGTCGATCTACAACGATACGTTGTTAGTGTACCTGCAGCAAATTTCATTTCAGCCCAATAATTTCCCAAAAAGACATGTAAAGTAAGCAGTAAACTAAATACTTTCGTACATACATCCCCCAATGTATATACTCTAGTATCACAGCTACCCGACAGAGATACCCACACTTAAGTACTCTCATAGATACATGATCGAACATGTAAGTATGCGAGCAACCACAACTACTCTCCCCTATACCGACGGTTGGACGGTCATGCTCTCACAACTCCCACTTACTAGAGCGTAGAGGTATTTTGAGCCATACATTACCACCCAAGCGGATGGCATCCATACAATAGCATGCCGTATGGACAACAAAACGGAAACAAGTAGGAACCCCCAAGTTAGTACTTTAATAAGCCACCTAAGAGTCCTTATTTGGGCATAAAGGATATGACCACCGGCAACACTTAGTAATTAATTTAGGATTTTCACAAATACTTTTGTTTTAAATACACAAATGACATGTTTAGTGTCGAATCTTGCTCTGATGCCAGCTATAACAGAACCGACCAAATTATAAGAACGTAAGTACAAAAACAATCACCGAAGTGATCAAATTCTTGTACTTAAGCTCCCATAATCCCGGTAGTCCAGAAATCACGAAGGATTTCAAACAACTCTTGACATACAAACCAAGACCGTAGTGATTCAACACAACACATCATTCGTTACAACATTTCACAAGTGGCGTCCGGATTACATCCATCAGAGTGCGAATAAAATATTACAAACCAAGTTCAAATTTGCGGAAGCAACATAGTTTAGTACATAACTTCATAGTTTCAAATACATTGCTAGATCTTAGTCATGTCCTACAAAAGCATTATCATGTACGAGAACTAGGAGAGACCGCGCCCAATGGTCTAGTCTTCATCCCCAGCCGGGAGAAGGCAATACTTGCAGCAACCGAAGTAGAACTGGTCATCTGCAACAGGTGGGAGATAAACCCTGAGTACGAGAAGGTACTCAGCTAGACTTACCCGTTAAACCAGAAATAAAAGACACCAAGGGTCATGCAAGGCTTATGAGGTGGGCTAGCTTGACACAGTTGCATAAAGAGCTTATGAATATAGTGACCAATTTAAACTTAGCATCAAGCTTATCATCATTTACCTGTCCACTAGATTAGCACCTGTACTAGAGCACTCACTTATTAGGAGCAATCAATATTAACCATAGCATGTATAATAAGGCTGTCATCATCATATCATCATTTCTAAACCATTATGTTATTTAGTGTATCTACTTTGGAGATAAGCCCGTCAAGTTCTCACTAACCGGGAGAGACGGTGACTCGAATCGAATTACAACTCAACTAAGGGGGTATTCCTAACTCTCACTCTGGCATACTTTGCAAGGGTAGCTGTGGGTCACCTTTGGGACAACTCAGGATCCAAATTCGTGGGTTCGATCAGCGCCAGCACTCTCAGGGATTACCCTTCTGCCAGGACGATCAGGACTTTTAAATCACCTGCCCTTGGACTCACGCCTACGGCTCCCTTCCAAGGCACACTTTATACTTATCGACTCCCGTCCTGAGGTGAGCTACTTGGCTTTGTGGTCGGTCTTCAGACATGGCCAACTAAGAGAGAGGCATGCGTTCAACATGAACAGGAAAGGCTCCAAGATTCAGTCCTTAAGCGACACAGACGGAGTCACTACAAACCGGCAAGCCTCCGCCCAGTCTTCATTTCAATTTAAGACATGTCCTTTTCCACGATAGCAAATATAGCCAACCGTGCCATATGTATATTCCTATATCTCACAGGTGACAGGAAATCACCTGACTTCTACCATGTTTAAGTAGGGCTAAGCACTACATGAACCTGAGCTACATAGGATTTAGGGTATCAATATCTAGACAAGGATTGGATAACCAATGCAACAAGTGTTTGCATCCAACACCTAAACTTAATGCAACAATATATATATGTAACAATAATACTTTAACTACATTTTGGAAATTAGGAGGCTTAATATGCTCCGGGGCTTGCCTGGGATCCGACACAAGTCAGTTCAGTTAGCTTGCACCGTCCGGGTGACATCTCAGGTCCTAGCACTTGCTTAGTCCTTCCATCTTCGGGATAGATCCATCAAACACTGTCTTCGGGTTTGGCTCCAACATCTCATCCTTCACGTGGTGCATCTAGCATACCTAGATGAGATGCAATATGCAAGTGCATAAATATGAAGAATAGTACCATGAGACGCATCACAAAATAGCAAGCAAGACAAGCATAATTTACACTAACACACTTAAGTACTTTGCGATGCTTAACTTAAACATCACACAATCTATCATGCTAAGATGGCAAAGAAGACGACAACACCAAGCATGACACAAGTTTCCCAAGATCTCAGGTGCTCTAACTCAGTCATCATTCA
Source organism: Miscanthus lutarioriparius (assembly GCA_904845875.1). Classification (NCBI taxonomy): domain Eukaryota; kingdom Viridiplantae; phylum Streptophyta; class Magnoliopsida; order Poales; family Poaceae; genus Miscanthus; species Miscanthus lutarioriparius. The sequence continues at coordinate 30,871,467 of CAJGYO010000015.1, forward strand.
AGGCATAAGTCACACTTAACAATATACAAGCAAACACTAAAATTGGAATCTGCCAATTTCTGGACATGCAAACAGCAGATACAAGATTTAGCTATAAATGGAGTTACACAAATACAAATGACTTGCAAGAAGATATTTTGGAAAGCTTATGAAATTTTCTACAATTCATCTTTAATCATCTTAGCATGATTCTCCAGCTAACTAAATCAAATATACCCATTTACAGACACTGGTCCACAACTGACAGAGAGCAGCCATTTCTGAAACCCAACTTTCAACAGGCATAACTCACAAACCACAAGACCAAATACCACCAAATTTTAACATTAGCTAGATACATGAATTATCTACAACTTTGTTATTATCACCAAAAGATCATTCAAATCCTAACTAGATCAAACACTATTATCTTTTAGATCTGCTCAGAATACAATCAAAACTTGACAGAAGACTTAAAAGTCATGTAACTCTTACACTATCTGGCCTATGACCCTACAATTTGAACACAAGCAAGATCATGAAATTTTCTACAACTTTTGTATTCACTACAACCATAGCAAACATCATTTACACCACGAAAATAATTGCACAAGCAAAACTGCAATTGCATCCCAACAGCAGTGGTACAGAAAACTGATAAGAACTTCAGAGAAGCACAACTGGAGTTCTAGACCTCCAATAAACATGAACCATAACTTTTTGAAAAGCCCAGGAAGTTACCTACAACTTTCTTATTCTCATATTAAGATGATTCTACAGTTAGAAGGGTCAATTAATCCAATAATTGCATCTCTGTCCAAAACATAGATAGAAACTGACATGCCACTTTAAACAGCTATAAATGGAGTTATACATGTCCAATAAATGTGGTTCTAGACTTTTTAGAAATATTAACAAATTCTAAACAACTTTGTTGTAAACACCCAAAGCTATCTACTATTAAGAAGGCCCCACAATAAGAACAAGGAAACCATCTCTGGGTTTGGGCAGAAACAGCCACAGAGATTTAAGCAAGTATAACTCAAGATCTACTAAACCAAAAATCATGATATTTAGCTTTTTGAAAATCTTAATAAAAGTACTACAATTCATTTATTATCATGAAGTCATGATTCATAACTTAACTAAGCCAATTAATTCAAGCATGCAGGACTATTCAGAGTTGAAGCAAAGCAATATAGTACATTTGTTATTTTTATAACTCTTAAAATATAAATCCTACACTTCTGAAATTTTTACCAGACAACAAAAATCACATTATGAGAACTCCATAAAAATTTCACATTTATTTGAGCAAAATAACTACAGTTATGAAAAAGACAAATACAACTAGCATTAAAAACCTAACTGCATACATCTATTTTTACAGCTAAACCTTTAAACTAAAACATGTAATATTATAGATCTAGTGCATATATAATTTCAAAAGGATTCCAAAAAGTCCTCATTTACTATTTTACGAGTTTTCTACAAATTACTACGAATTTTCAAAGTGGAGCATTCAAATATGTAAAAACCAGAGAAAAGGAATTGAAATCTTGCATCGGGGTCGCTTCGGAAAATATAAATCAAATGTCAGCGAAGAGGTCCTCCTAAGCACTATTCACATGTGTCACAACTTCGCAGAAAGAACCTTCCCTTTTCTCGAATTCGAGCGCGAAGTCCTTCCTTCTTCAGACCGACCGAGCAGAGAACATCGGGCCGGCCGGTGGTCCATTCGGCCGGCTGGAGAGGGGCGTTGGCGGCCAAAAGGGTGGCACTAGGGCTTGGCCGCGGACAGCCATGGCCGTGCCTGGTCCTGGCCAGCCAGGCTGCAGGCAGCAGCGGCGCAGTCGCTGAGCAGCGCTAGGACGGCATGCCGGCAGTAGCAGCTTCGGCGACGGCAAGCAGTGCGGCGAATCCGACCGGAGAAGAGACGGCAGCGGAGGAGCAGCATGGCGTGCCTAAGCACTGCAGCAGAGGAGGAGAGGGAGCAATGCTATAACAGCAGCGGCAGCTCAAGCATCGCTCGGCGTCAATGGCGACCATGGCCATAGCGAGAGGCAGGGAGCGAGAGGGGCGGTGGAGAGGCGAGCGAGGAGGCGAGGGCCGCTCGGGAGCTTGGTTAGAGGGGCAAGGGCACTCGGCAGCGTGTGGCACAGAGCTCGGATGCGCGTCAGCCATGGCGGGGCGCGCTCCGGTGCATGGCTGCCACGACGTCATTTCGCCGAACACGTGGCGCGCGTTGCGGTGCTCGACTTGGAGGCCGTGAGAGGGATGCTTGCATGCTGAACTGGGCTATGGCCCTTGAATAAAAATTGTTCCACTTCTGATGATCTACAAACTTTATTAAGGGATCATAGCCATTGGGCCAATAGATTAGCGGTTAATGACACTCGAAGATGGCAGTGTTAGTGCATTAACGACGATAAACAACCTCTAGAAATTGATGGGCAAAATGAAGTCAACTGAGTGTCATCTTTATACATGCTCTTCTCCATCATGTATACTCCAACTTTTATTTTGGGACCTGCTCACTTTGCTTAACAAAATCACGAGAACGCAAGATGCCAATGGCGACGACGATGAATTCTAGACTTAGAAAAATTCTAAGTCTGAAAACAGCCGCTGATTCAATTTTTGAGCCTCTGTTTGACTTAGTTCCAAGTTGATCTGGCTCTTGTTCCAAAAACAAAGTTTGTTCTACTCTACTCAATCTTAAACTTTTATTTAAGGTGCAACTCCATGCAAGCACTGTAAGTGGTTGGTCAACATAGGTCAAAGTATCATCACTGTAAAATTTAAATTAGAGTTATTGACCGATTGAGGCATTTTCTTGACTTCTGCTTAATATGAACCCTTCATGACTTTTGTTTTAGAGTTCAATTAGAGTCATTTGGGCAAGGTTGCAAGGTTTGGTTGATGACCTACATTTCCATTCACTTAATAGTGCAATTCAAGCACTTAGTAAAGTCATTGCAATAAGGATATAACTTATCATTTCATGTGACTTTTTGATTCCAAACTTCATGAAACTTTTCCAGTGATCCATATAGATGGGTATTGATGTGAAACACATGAAGATATTCCAATAGCACTAGCCAAGCATATATCTTTAAAAGGGCCTATATGTAAAGCAAGGGTGCAATATCCGAGTTTAAGTTGGGGCTCATTCCCATAGGTTTGACCTTGACATCTCCATCACCACTGAACATGTCATGGTTGAGCTCAAACCCATTGCTTAACTGGTGACAAACACCTTGGGTGTTACAGCCCTCCCCTTAAAGGAATCAAGCGCCCCCGAGATTGAGTGCAAAAGACTTTTTAAGGGAAGAGAAACTTGTCATCCGGTTTCCAACATCAGTGATAGCTTTAGGCTACATAGCTTCCAAAGATCCGAGGGACCAAATTGGTCAAGACAGCTTACTATACTTGTTCCTTATAGTAAAGCATCGCCTCCTGCGTACTTCATCCTCGATGTACTGAAGAGTGATACAAGCATAGACTAAATACTTGTAACATCTACTTCCCTAGTGGATATAGCATAGACCTATGGACTTTGCACTAGACCACGATCGTTAATGTACATTCCTTGCAACGGTGCTATACTTGTTCTCAAGGTTTGAAAAGTAGTTCTCTACTAAAGTGGCTTGAGCACAACTTGTCATAAAGGATGTGATCATAGATGGGGTAAACATCCTTTGAGGGTATGAGAAGCTAGTTAACCAATATCCAAAGCGGTTGTAGCAAAGTGCAATCACTCGTGTGTCAAATCGATGGAAAGCTACATAATGTTCCATGTGTGTAGTGCTCTTTCTCCGATAACAACAATTTGTATTATCTAAGTCTATTGAGTGAGTGGTAAGCGTAATAGCCGACTCGATCGCTCAACGTTCTCGATGATCATTCCTTAGGGAGCCTTTGGATCCAAGTTGCAATGTTGATCCGGTTGAACTGATGCAACCTATTGGGTAAAAAACACATATAAGGTACCAAAGGCATGTCAGCATTGGAGAACCATTGACGCAGAAGGATGTTAGCGAGGCTTGGAGGACAATATAAGTTGCAAGTAATCACAAAACTAGGGACTAGTTCACTACCAAGCAGGTTAAGTAAAATTTGCCTTCGTGGTGCAGTTGCACAGCAAGTTGGTTGACTTGCATTGTAGCAAAACCAGCTTTCTTAAACTATATTTAACGTCGAGGCTTCCATTCTTAGGCCAATCGATATCTCAAAAACCATAATCCAAAAATCTATGGTTTGACACCTTTCCAATTACTTTCGAATTGCAAGGGCACAATTTGACTTCTAGAACACCTTGACTGCTCATGCATTGCTGATCTAAGAGGGCAAAAGCAAGGCACATAGGGGTGCAATTAGTCTCCTCAAGGGTATGGAGGGTTGCCTAACAGCAATACACCTACAAGTTGTAATTTCTTGGCATGAATTACAAACACAATCGTCTAATGCAAAGGATGATCGTAGTCACTGAAATTGCAGATTCTGTACCCTTTTGTTTTCTATTCATATCTCACAAACTACTGCTCCAATATGCACAAATTTTGGTGGGAATGTAGATCCATGGGTCTTCTAACTACTCACCAAAATTCAACTCGACCGGACACCGTTTGACCATCCAAACAATTCATCTACCAAAACTGCTGTGTTCTAAAATGGCAGCAAACCGAGCTGACAAGATATCTCTCAAATCCGATGTTTTACTCAACCAATACTCAAACCAACTTAAGGCATTGAAGGGTCCTAAGCAAGGAATGAGATCACCAAGTTTAGGGTCAATCCAACTTCATTTGAGTCACTAATTGCCCGGCTTGAAGATAACGGTTTAGTGACACAAAATCTGGACAGATTTCGTGTTCTCCCGTTTCTTTGCTTCACATGAGGTGTATGTTTTGCACTCTCTAACCTTTCTCATAGCAGCAGCAGCCTTTCCCTATCTTAGGATGGGGGCTAGAGTTTTCCTCACATGCTTCTCTGGTAACACTTCAACAATCGTTCTAGACACCAACTTGACTATGCACAAGCATTGGACTTGTGGCTATGTTTTCAGGACACAAAGCATACTCTTCATGGAGGGACTGTCCTACAGAGATAAGGAACCATTCCTATATATCCTTCCGCACTTCATCCAATAGAGTTTGGACACATGTGTTAGTGGCACCTAGGGCACAAAGATGCTGACTGAAACTAGGGACGTGCTTTCGCTAGCTCCTTACGTAGCCGATACAACATTTTGTACTATCTGTGTGATTGACGCATGACAAATGGTCGCCATTGAAGTCAGAAGACAAGGGGTCACACTAGAGATTGTTGATCTCGACTGTGCAATCAGCATGCACATAATAATCAAGACTTGGATAGCCAGGTCATAATCATAATGTGGCGTTCGATTCTTATCTGACTAACAACTTGTCCAACCTTAATTGTTGTGTGCCTTTCTGATCCAACAGTGATGACATAAGTTGTTCACTAGGTGACGGACATCAATACTGGATCAACCAAGTGGAGTCACTTGTCTACCACCTCTTGTAGTCGGTTAATGTTTGTGTCGGTGACCAGTTCTTTAAAGGTTATCCTTTTTGTGACTTCAATAGGAAGCTCTACTACTTTCGGTCTGATATAGGGATCTTCGATAAGATATGGAGAGATAACCAAGGAAGAGCTCACATGAAAATAACACATCGGTACAGTTCGGCAATGGATCATGACTAGAAACCTCGATACCAGCGCGCACCCAGCAGCACAACCATGCGTCGGCCGCCCACAAGGAGGCCCTAGGTTCCGTCGTGGCACCGTAGATCGCTAATCGTGGCACCATTACTGAACATACAACCAAAGTGAAACTTCTAGTGGCACCAATTAGATTGTAAGAACAAGCATTGTGCAAAAGAGGGATAGCAAACAAGGATAGTCACAAGGTTAGGAATCAACAAGGAGACGATCAGAAGATCAAAACACAGCGCAAAAGAACATAGCCTAATTGCCGAAGGCAACTAAGCAGGAGACTCTTGCTTAATTTCCATATACGCCTCATGTCCACCAAAGTGATTACCAGATAAAGATTAACATGAGATTTGGTCCTATCGAGCAGCAACAGGAGATCAAGACTGATAAACATCTAGAGACTTGAAGGAGTTGGAGACAAAATACACGAGATTCGAGGGACAGAGCCATTGCACTAACTAGGGATTGAGTTGATAAAGCAATGACATGATCTGTGAGGAAAAGGTTTCAAAGCTAGGATAGATAGCGATTAGCGTTGCACCAGATCATCTGTAAAAGAATGAGCAATAAGATCTAACAAGGATTTTTGAGCAGGGTCCTCCCACACAGGAGCGGGACAACCACGAAACATGCAAGCATTCAAGGGAACTAAGCTTGGGCCTAAGGTCAAGCAAAGGCATAGATAAAGTCTTCGTAGCACAACGTTCAAGGCTAGAGACCATGTGTACAGGCTCAGGTTCCTAAGAGAGAACTTAATTGTAGACGACAACCCTGAGATTACCAAAACTTGGACGCTGCTCCAGGATAGCTCTCTTCCACACTCATATGCTTACCGAGGGCAAAAGTGTGACAACTACGGCACTACCTAGATAACGAGCATCCACGCCTACATCATGGTCTTAAGCGAGCATTTCGAAACACTCAATCCAATTAGCTTAAATGGCTATTACGAAGCACAAAGCTCGTACATAACAAGCAGTCACCTACAACAACACCACTACACATATCAGGCAAAACATGGTGGTAAGGCACTATTATCTTTTATTTCCCTTGTTACTGAGTAGGTGGATACCTCTACAAAACAAGTTTTACTTACATTTAGCAATTTAGTTTTCGAAGGGGTCAGTTTTTGCCAATTAATAACTTGTCATCTATTTCCTTTGGAAGCAAACATACAAGACAAAACTAATCACACACTACCTTCAAGCATAGCTATTCAAGCAGCATGGGACAAGGCATTTTGTCTAGCTTCACACAAGGAAGATAGTAACATCACATTGATCACAAGTTACTTAGTATTAGAACAAGGTGAGGGAAGCATATTTATGCACAAGCACAATCATGATGCATACTCGTCCTATTCGTCCTCACGAAATTGCCAGCCTAAGGTGGCAATCACGTTCTATGTCGGTGGCATACATACGTTCTGTCATATACGGTAGCTAGTCGATCTACAACGATACGTTGTTAGTGTACCTGCAGCAAATTTCATTTCAGCCCAATAATTTCCCAAAAAGGCATGTAAAGTAAGCAGTAAACTAAATACTTTCGTACATACATCCCCCAATGTATATACTCTAGTATCACAGCTACCCGACAGAGATACCCACACTTAAGTACTTTCATAGATACATGATCGAACATGTAAGTATGCGAGCAACCACAACTACTCTCCCCTATACCGACGGTTGGACGGTCATGCTCTCACAACTCCCACTTACTAGAGCGTAGAGGTATTTTGAGCCATACATTACCACCCAAGCGGATGGCATCCATACAATAGCATGCCGTATGGACAACGAAACGGAAACAAGTAGGAACCCCCAAGTTAGTACTTTAATAAGCCACCTAAGAGTCCTTATTTGGGCATAAAGGATATGACCACTGGCAACACTTAGTAATTAATTTAGGATTTTCACAAATACTTTTGTTTTAAATACACAAATGACATGTTTAGTGTCGAATCTTGCTCGATGCCGCCTATACTAGAACCGACCAAATTATAAGAACGTAAGTACAAAAACAATCACCAAGTGATCAAATTCTTGTACTTAAGCTCCCATAATCCCGGTGAGTCCGTAAATCACGAAGGATTTCAAACAACTCTTGACATACAAACCAAGACCGTAGTGATTCAACACAACACATCATTCATTACAACATTTCACAAGTGGCGTCCGGATTACATCCATCAGAGTGCGAATAAAATATTACAAACCAAGTTCAAATTTGCGGAAGCAACATAGTTTAGTACATAACTTCATAGTTTCAAATACATTGCTAGATCTTAGTCATGTCCTACAAAAGCATTATCATGTACGAGAACTAGGAGAGACCGCGCCCAATGGTCTAGTCTTCATCCCCAGCCGGGAGAAGGCAATACTTGCAGCAACCGAAGTAGAACTGGTCATCCGCAATGGTGGGAGATAAACCACAGTACGAGAAGGTACTCAGCTAGACTTACCCGTTGAACCAGAAATAAAAGACACCAAGGGTCATGCAAGGCTTATGAGGTGGGCTAGCTTGACACAGTTGTATAAAAGAGCTTATGAATATAGTGACCAATTTAAACTTAGCATCAAGCTTATCATCATTTACATGCCCACTAGATTAGCTTTTGTACTAGAGCACTCACTTATTAGGAGCAATCAATATTAACCATAGCATGTATAATAAAGGTTGTCATCATCATATCATCATTTTAAACCATTATGTTATTTAGTGTATCTACTTTGGAGATAAGCCCGTCAAGTTCTCACTAACTTGGAGAGACGGTGACTCGAATCAATTACAACTCAACTAAGGGGTATTCCTAACTCTCACCCTGGCATACTTTGCAAAGGTAGTATGTGGGTCACCTTTGGGACAACTCAGGATCCAAATTCGTGGGTTCGATCAGCGCCCGGCACTCTCGAGGATTACCCTTCCGCCGGGACGATCGGGACTTTTAAATCACACCCTTGGACTCACGCCACGGCTCCCTTCCGAGGCGCACTTTTTATACTTATCGACTCCCGTCTGAGGTGAGCTACTTGGCTTTGTGGTCGGTCTTGAGACATGGCCAACTAAGAGAGAGGCATCGTTCAACATGAGCAGGAAAGGCTCCAAGATTCAGTCCTTAAGCGACAGACGGAGTCACTACAAACCGGCAAGCCTCCGCCCAGATCTTCATTTCAATTTAAGACATGTTTTTCCAGCAAATATAGCCAACCGTGCCATATGTATATTCCTATATCTCACGGTGTGAAATCACGACTTCTACCACGTTTAAGCGGGGCTAAGCACTACATGAACACTGAGCTACATAGGATTGAGGTATCAATATCTAGACAAGGTTGGATAACCAATGCAACAAGTGTTTGCATCCAACACCTAAACTTAATGCAACAATATATATATGTAACAATAATACTTTAACTACATTTTGGAAATTAGGAGGCTTAATATGCTCCGGGGCTTGCCTAGGATCCGACACAAGTCAGTTCAGTTAGCTTGCACCGTCCAGGTGACATCTCAGGTACTAGCACTTGCTTAGTCCTTCCATCTTCGGGATAGATCCATCAAACACTGTCTTCGGGTTGTCGATCGGACCTATCAACTCCTCAAATCTAACCTATCATCTCTAACAGTGGTTGTCGATCGGATCGATGCAGCCATAATAAAGATAACATATTCTATCCTTAAAGAAAATGGATCTACTAATATTTAACAGGGTCATGAAAACACACTACGAACGTTGAAATACGGGCGATCGGCTATTTAGAAGATGCAGGCATGGCAAACAACCAGGGTCATGCCTGGTCGAGAGCAAACGTACTAGCCAACATCCTCTGATCTAGAGTACTAACAGTGGGGGTTGACCGGATCGATGAAGCCATGATAGCAAGCTATAGACCAGATTCAACTAGCTAGTAAACCTCCTCAAGATCAGACATGCCTTGACTGTGTACTATGCACAATCAAGATCGAAGTAGAACAGCCAATAAAAACATAATCCATCATTTGAAGTAAGAACCATTGCAATGTAACAAGATAAATGAGGGATTAAAAGGATGTGAGGCTGATCTAGATCGATCTCGATCGGACAGGTTGATGTTGCTGAAAACTAAAAACAATAAGAACATCAGCAAGATCGGTAATTAATGAATCTACCCGAAGGATGCCACCCTTAGGTAGAGCCAATAACTTGACCTTAATCTAATTTGAGTGGTGGAGGTCGACCGGATCGATGCAGCCGCACTTGAACTAGATAAGATCAATAACTAGCTTATACTAGAGTTCGCAGTGGAGGTCGAACCTAACCGATGCAGCCGTACAAACAGAAGTATAAGCCATGATAGTACTTACAGACAAGCCAGAGGTCGGCCGGACCGATGCAACCCTGCTTGTTGAAGAACTCACCGGAATCTACTCTACTCCTACTCCTAATGGTTGGCACGGAGCCAAAAAAAGAAAGTAACTTGTATTGGTTAATTGGATGTCCTTTACAATAGTCAGGGTCTAATATTTATACCCAGAACCTAAGCATGAATCCTACTCAAGTATAACTCATTACAATCTTTGGTATAAATAAATTATTCCTAACTTAAGATAACTTGGACCCTAATCTTTCCCTTTTGTAGAGTTCGACATATATTTCCCGACGCCAATTGTAGCACATTGTCGTTATGTGCTGACGTCATTCGAAGAGAGCCAATTCTAGTGTTGTATCTTAATTAGCTGAAACCGATTCTTATGCAATTGATTCCTTGATTGACACAATCTTGGAGGCTTCAATTTCCTGCGTTCATCTTCCCAAATTTTGGTGTAAACACATGCCCCCCAATTTTGGGATAAAAATAATTTTATTCCAAAATTACCACGCCTGTGCCTTTGAAAGGTCCATAGTCACGGGTAGAGAATCTTGATCTAGGGTCTACTATCTATCACCATTTTTGCCAGCTTATGAGCCCATGCTTCAAAGCTTTACAAGAGCATCATTGCTTCACAGGTGCTTGGATCTATATTTCTAGACCGACTATAAATGTCTATCCGACTCTGTCGTGAGCAACTCAAGAACTCAGTTATGTTTCTCTTCTGCTTGCTTCCTTCAGTGCCCTTGGCTCCGCTAGACCCTCCATGTTCTAATTCCTTACTATGAGGATCTTGAGTGGTTAGAACAATTCTTGTGCATAGGGTGATTGTGTCGCTCATTTTAGCGCCTTGTCGAGCAAGAGGATCAACTACTGCGGTTAGAAGAATTCTTGTGACATTACCTGAGTTTTCTCACCATGATCGTAGAGCTATTCTAGTGTTTGCAAGGGCTAAAATGTGTGGACACCTTCCCCTTGTTTGCTTCATCAAATGCCCATCGGGGAAACCATAGACTTCTTTCCTACGGTTTCCCGACCATCAAAAAATGGGCATCTTTTAGTAGGCGGCTTTCTTTCCCATTGTTTCTGAGTCACCGAAAATCGGTTGGGTATATGGGCATCTTTTAAGCAGGCAACCTTTCCTCTTCCCCTGATGCAATTTTATCAGTGGGCCGATATGACTTGGTCCATGATAACCTTCGTCCTTGTGGGGATCCGGACTCCCTTGAATCCAAAGAACTCTTGGTGGGTTGATCGCCAGTCAATGTTAACCTTTCGTATCAATCCCATGATATTTTGAAATTATGGGAAGCAATAAGTCCAAATCTATTGTCTCTTCATGATCCGTCCCCTGAATTTCTGGAGTGTTGATTCCGTTTCCATATCTGACTTTAATTCCATAACCCCGGCGAAGCCTATCTTCTCACCTCCCGGGCTATATATACGGGCCACGGCTGTGGATCGAAAAACAACCTGCTTTGTCCCAAACCTTCCGTATCTTTGGTGTGATTCTGCTTTCCCATATGTTTGAAGGCATGGAGAATGGCAAGAGGTCTGCTGAGGAGGCCTTCAATGGGTCTATGTCACCATGCCGGCGTCTTCGTCATTAGGAGGGTGCAACCCAGGATGCTCCCATCGTCCCATAGCATAGGGCCAACTCCGCTCAACTTCTAGGGTCGTCTTCATCAACAATTCGCCGCCAGCTCCCCTACTATCCGAGGAAGCGGATAGACAACGACGACCTAATCACCTCCATCGATCGGGCTAGCCAAAAGCTCGCCGACTACCTCTCCATCGCAGAAATAGCTCTGGCCATGGCTCAGCGCCGACCACCCTCTGAGGCTGACCAGGTGGAGGAAATGTTGGCCAAGGCTGAGGCCAGAATCAAGGGTGAGATGCCTACCACAATCTTCTGTCTCTTCTTAATTTTTGTCTTCAAGATCTTGATCATCCCTTCCTCAAATCTTTTTAGATCTATCGACTCAGCTAGAAAGCCTTCGATCAGCTGCAGAGTACGCGACAGGATTTGTCAATGCCAGGGGTGCCGTGCTGGTTCTTCGCTTGCATGACATCCCAAACCGTGTCAGAGAGGTTGCTCTTCATGGTGTTCGTTATGGTGCTGCCATGGCACTGGCTGCTATGCAAGCTCGCTCTGGCCACGAGCTTTGACTTCTTCCCCATGGTTTTCCAGCCACCGAACATCCTAGGGATCATGAGCGCCTGGTTGAGGATTTCTTTGACGCTGCCAACTCCGTAGCCCTTGCTTCCCAGGCCGATGATATAGTGAACAAAGTGTTCTCTGGCCTTTAGCTTGTAATAGGAGAAGCTGGTAAACAATCTCTTTGTTTTAAGTGGCTTCTCTTTTGCCCTGTACTTCATGTTCCATGCATTAATTTATCTATGTTCATTTTTGCTCTATTGGTGATACATATCGTATCGGCTTTTACCCCTTGGGGTTTATTTCCGAACAAGAGATGATACCCTTCTGGTATCGGCTATTAGAGCTGATGACTGAACAAAATTGACTATCAAGTATTAATCCAAATGTTAGGATAATATTTCTTTAGATATTTTCCATTGATTGCTCGGTCAAACTCTTCTTCTTCTCTTATTGTTTCCAAAATATAAGCATTGTCAGGCGCACAACGTTTAATCCGATAAGGTCCTTCCCAATTAGGTGACCATTTACCGAACTTGTTGTCCTTTGACCTGATCAGTAGTTTCACTTTCCAGACTAAGTCTCCTTCAGAAAATTGTTTACTCTTGACCTTTTTATTGTAATACTTTGCAACCCTCAGTTTATTGGTCTTGATATTCTCAAGAGCATGTAACCGATGGCAACTCAAGTCCTCTAGGTCGTCTATCATAAGATTCTTGTAGACATCGGCTGACAAATCATTTGGCAATGTGATATTCCTCGATCTAGTTTGAATCTCCCAAGGAAGGACTGCATTGTGACCATACACAAGTTCATAAGGTGATGTTTTAATCGATCCATGACAGGCCATCCTATATGCCCATAGTGCCTCATTAAGCATTGAATGCCATTTCATTGGCTGCTCTTCAATCTTTTTCTTGATCAACTTCTTGATTCTATGCTCTCGGATGTTTTATAATATAACTGATCATCTAGCAAGACATACTTAGTCGATTTATACCTTAGCCTCCTGGTAACCTTCTGTGATGGATTATTAAGGTAATCGGCTATCTCAACTCTCCAATCATGATTCAAGGTCTCACTACTTAAGACCTCTTGAAACACTCAATAACCCGATGCACTCTGAGCCAAACAATTAGCTTCTTGATTCTGTGCTCTCGGAATATGTTGAAGAGAGACATGAGGAAATTCCTTGAGCAACCTTTGGCACTCATCATAATATCCCCTCAGAGTATCTTCTTTGCACTCATATAAGCCAATCAACTGATTAATAATTAACTGTGAATCTCCAAATACTTCAATTGCTTCGGCCTTTACTTTATGAAGAAGTTGAAGCCCCTTAAGAATAGCTTCATATTCTGCTTGGTTGTTGGTAATCATTGGCTCAGTTGGACAAGCAAACTCAAAACTTGTCCCCCGAGGTGAGATAATAACAATACCAACGCCACCACCTTGCTTGCATGATGACCCATCAAAGAGCAACGCCCAATGTACTAGCTCTATGTAGCCAATACTTGGCTTATGATGCGGGGTGACAAAATTGACTATTACTTGCCCTTTGACTGCTATGGCCGATTCATACCTCAAGTCGAATTCCGACAACGCAAGAATCCATTTCCCCATTCTTCCATTTAATATTGGCATTGATAGCATGTGCTTGATCACATCATCCTTCGAAACAACTGTACACTCAGCCGATAATAAATAACGCCACAACTTAGTGCAAGAGAAATATAAACACAAGCATAACTTTTCGATGGGAGAATATCTTGTTTCTAGGTCCAAAAGCCTTCTACTTAGATAGAAAACAACTCGTTCTTTTCCTTGAAACTCTTGCATCAAGGCCGATCCAATTGTTTGGTCATTGGCTGATACGTACAACTTAAAAGGCTTATCTTGCTAAGGAGGTGTAACAGAACCGACCAATTTATAAGAGCACAAGTACGAAAGCAATCACCGGAGTGATCAAACCGTCATACTTGAACCCATATAAACCCGGTAGTCAACTGAAACCACGAAGGATTTCAAACCAACTTGCATACAACCAAGATCACAGTAATTCAACATAACAAGACACATGTTACATCCATTTCACAAGTAGTTCGCAAGTACCTCATACATCAGAGTACACATAGTTATTACAAAACGAGTTCACAAATAGCGGAAGCAAAGTAGTTTGAGACCATCACACACACTTAGTTCAAATACAAGCCAGCACCATAGTCATATCTAGCAAAAGCAGTAAGATAAGATAACATAGATGATCATGCCCATGATCTAGTCTTCATCCCCAGCAGGGTGGAGACAATACTTGCAGTAGCCATTATAGAGCACGTCATCTGCAACAAGAGGGAATAAACCCTGAGTACGAGAATGTACTCAGCTAGACTTACCCATCATAAACCAAAATAAAAGACACCAAGGAGTATGCAAGGCTTTATCAGTGGATCTTCCTGGACAACCTTTTTGCATAAAAGCTTGAGTAACCATTAGCATTATTCACCTGTACTAGCAGTGACTTTTAGCCATTTCCTACCATCTATATTAGCACCTGTACTAATCAATCATTTGATTTAGTTGCAAACAATAATAACCATATCAGGTATTTCATGGCTCATCATTATCATCCTCCTCATGATCATCATCATTTAACCATATCTTTACATTTAGTGAATCTACGTTGCCACTGCTCAGTCAAGTTCTCACTATCCGGGAGAGACGGCGATTCGAATTGATTCCTATCCAGCTGGAGGGGTATTCCTAACACAAACCTAGGCATACCGCGTGAAGGCAGCCTTAGGTCACCTTTGGTACATCTCAGGAATCGCAGCTCCGAGCAGCGCCGCACCCTCAGGGAGTCCACTCTGCCAGGTGGTCAATCTCACCTCGGACTTACGCTAATAGCTCCCCGCACATCCTTACTACCACCAGGGTGCGCACTTTCACTTCTCATTCTTCCGGCCTGAGTTGAGCTACTCGGCTTCACGGTCGGAACGAGTTATCCGGCCAACTAAGTGATAGGCATGCGTTCAACATGACATGAGGACGTACAGCGAATCGGTCCTTAAATGACACAGACAGGGATAGATTCACACCCAAGACCTCCATGCCTTGTTGCTGCACTACCGTCATCCCGTCCGGTCTCTTTTCAATATTAACACATGGTTTTTTTCATGATAGCAAATATAGCCAACCGTGACCAGAGCTCATCCTATATCTCGCAGGTGACAGGAAATCACCCGACTTCTACCGGTCTAAGCATAGCTAAGCATCATTCGATCCTACACTTAATTAGGATTCGTAGGATTTTATCTGGACAAGGTAAGGATATAATGCAACAATTGGTTCCAACCAAATTCCTATACTTAATGCATCATCAACAATAAAAGATACTCAAGATATTTGTAAAAACATGGGAGACTTAGAATGCTCGGGGCTTGCCTTTCAGAAAAGAGGAAGGTTGGTGATCGGGGCACTCAAGAACTTCTTCGCTGGCTCCTTCTTCGGGCGTCTGCACCTCCGGCTCCTAGGCTTGCTGCTGCTCCTCCGGAAGTACTGGCTTGAATTCCAGAAGCGTTACTCCCTCCGGAACACCTATTGCATGCATATGCATAGTATAAGAATCATGCATGCACAAGAGATGGAAGATGATGATGAAATGTATAGCCATGTATGAATGGACGCGTGAACAATATGATAATACAAGCTTTACATCTATTTTACTGAGTAGGTGCATATCTTTATTAGAAAACAAGAACGGCACACTCACCAAGTTCTAATAACCTAAGATAAAGTTGTTCATCTTTAGTAAGAGGTCTAGCACCTGCAACTAACAATTTATCTTAATTAGCCTAGCATCTAAATCATCACATCAACTCATATAAAGCAAACAAGTCATTCACTGCACTCAACAGTTTTGCAGGCTGCAACAAGTTTGACCCATAACTGGAGTTCTACAGATCCAAATACCCGGATTTAAGACTTTCTGGAAAGCTTATAAAATTATCTACAACTTTTGTTTAATCACCAAAGTCTAATTCAAACTCGAACTAGGTCAAACAGACTGATCTTGCAAAACTGTCCATGGATTCCAGAGAGCAGGCAGTTGGGAGTGCTGTCTTCCAACTGACATAACTCTCAAACTACTAGGCCAAATGCCTTGAAATTTTCACACAAGCTAGATAAACAAGTTCCCTACAACTTTGTTATTGACCAAATTCATAGAAAACATCATCTTCACTAGTTAATCTGCTTAACTCTAAAATCTGTCCAGAAAGTCACTATAAGTGAATTATAGCGAAAATAATATTTCATTACATACAAGAATAGCACTATGAGTACTACCAATGCTACCAACAGTTAACATACATCAAATGAACACTAGAAAACATAGTGGCCATTCGTACATAAATTATTTTCATGCCTTTATTAATTTATCTAGATACTTAGGTTAAATAATAAACACCTATCTAAAGTGTATAGAAAATTCTACAAAAATTACAGTAGCTTATATATGCTCCCAATAGACTATTGTATAAATTTCACATCATTTCAACAAACATAACATCCTACACAAAAATGACAAGACCGTATGGCTTAAAATAGCATAAATAGAAAACCCTAGTGAAAAGTATCAAGCAATAGATTTTATATTTTTCTTAGGTTCATCATAACACCATAACACTGTACAAAAAGTTTCATGCTCACTGGATACATATTTTACCATGAAAAATAGCACAAGAATCTCCTAATTATAAAAGGGAAATTAATAACTCAAAAACTATCCATGCAATGACTATCAAATTTTTACCAAAGACTATAATTATCAATAATAGCTCACCCACAAAATTTCATAATTTTTGGGGCACAGGAACTCAAGATATAAATTAAACAAGTTTGCATTCATTTAAAAACACATTTCTAGTTTCAATTTAAATCTTCCAAAAATTCCACTACAAGTGCTCATGTTATATTTTTCCTAAATACTACACTTCACTATGATTCTACCAAAATTAGCATCACTCCATTTGGATCTACCAAACTCTACATATAGATTTTACAAAATAGCATAACAAATCTACATTTAAAATCAAGTCTAAAACTCTATGAGCCATTGACAGGCGGGGCCCGCGGGGTCAATGGACTCACCGGCCAGTCACAGCCGAAGCAGGGGAGGCCATTGACCGGCCATCGCTCGACGACGGTGAGGAGTCCAGCGAAGGGGGTGGCACCAACGTGCTCAGCACACTGCCCCGCACCGACGGGAGTAGAAAACGAACTCCCTAGCTATAGAGGAGGAGGTCGCCGGCGGCAATGGCGACTGCGACGACGCTACTCGAGGTACGCCGGCCAACTCAGGCCATGGCGGTCCGACCTAAGCTAGGCGTGAGCATCAAGAGTTCGCAGGGAAACCGAGGGAAGGGAGAGAAAGGAGGGAGAGAGCTTCGGTGGTGGTTGGCCACGGCGGGCTCAGCTCCAACTCCAGCGGCAATGGTGAAGCGCTGCGGAGAAGAAGAAAAACAGCGTCCACCTTGACTCTCCGGCTCAGTGGCGAGGTGGACGAGCTCTGGAGGAAGAAGATGGAGTCATGGGCTAGCTGGAGTGAGCACTGACGCAACGGCGAGCGAGCTGGGCGACGGCGTGATCTCGGCGGCAAAGCAGAGCGGCGCTGCGCTCGGTTCAGCGAGGACTGACGAGGTAAGGCACGCACGGTGAAGCAAATAGGCGAGCGAATGGGCACGTGGCATCATCATGGCCATGATGGCCTGACCTGCGGGGGCAACGCCGGCGTACGGCCGCCACTTGGCGCGCGCGGCCTGAGCTCGGTCGGCCATGACTTGAACTGACGAAACACTGTAGCTCTGTTTCAGTCGAAAACTCGACGCTTAACAGCGCGATTTGGAGCCGATGGATTTCCGAATCCTTAGGTCATTAGCGCAAACCTCCTAAATGAAAGTTGAAGTACTATGTACCAGCTACCAAACTCCTTTAGAGATCAAAGCCTAATTCACAATGGATAGAGAGTAAAATCAAGCCAAAGTCGAGCCTGCAAAACTGGAAATCAGCCCTTGGACTTAGAAAATTTCTAAGTGTAGAATTCAACCCCAAATCTGACTTGTGAGACTTTTTTGAGCATGTTCCACACATTTTCGTGAGTTGGTCATAAAATAACTTTTGTTCCTTATAAAATTTGCTACAACTTTCCTTTAGGTTGCTTAGACATGCAAACACTCTAAGTTGTACTTTTTAAACAGTCAAAGATAATAGCTCTAGGGTCAACATAAGTCAAGATATTACTTGGAAGTGTAATTTAGGCAATAAGGTCAACCTGAACATTGTTGCTAGTGACATTCGAAGTGTAGCTAAGTTGTTTAAGAGGACATTTGGCACACATTTGCATAGACCACACATGAGCACACACAATTGCTAGCATAAAACCAAGCAGTTCAAATAGAAACACACATGAAATGATAACATTCATATTGGTATGATGCTTATGAATGAGATGATGATGCTCATGCTCATGTGATGCAAGTGTTTTAGTGCAACCATAATACTAGGGTGTTACAGGAGGGACCAGCATAGGTGGACATTTCATTTATTCTTTTATCTCCTCAAACGCCTTTTGTTGTAGGTCATCCCACTTAAATTCTTGTTCATTTTTTAACTTCAACAAGGGAAAAACGGCAGAACTCTTTCCGACAAATTTGAAATAAACCTCCTGATAAAATTTATCTTACCAAGAAAAGATTGTAACTCTATTTTAGTAATCGGGGGGCACTGCCTCATCAATTGCTTTCATACTTTTTTGACCAATTTCAATTCCTCTCTCATGGACCATGAAACCCAAAAATTGTCCAGTTGATACTCCAAAGGCACATTTATTGGGATTCATCTTTAGACCATGTTTTCTTGTGCACTCCAGAGTCTCCCACAAATCAGCTAGATGTTCCTTGTATCCCTTGGATTTCACCATCACATTGTCAATGTAGATTTCAACAATCCTACCAATCAACTTATGAAAAACATAATTCATTGCCCTCTGATAAGTTGCACCGGTATTCTTCAAACCAAAGGTCATCACAACCCATTCAAATAAACCGATTGCCCCAGGGCATGTAAAAGTTGTTTTTGCTATGTCTTCCTCAGCCATAAAAAATTGATTATACCCTACATTGCCGTCCATAAAACTAATAACTTTGTGCCCGGCTGCTGCATCTACCAACATATCGGCTATCGGCATAGGATAACCATCTATGGGTGTAGCTTTGTTCAGATCTCTGAAATTGATGCAAACTCTTAACTTCCCTTTTTTTCTTATACACAGGAACAACATATTATATCCATTCTGCATATCGGCATGGTCGGATAAATTTTGCTTCTAGCAACCTTTCAGTCTCCTTCATGATATCATCCAGAACGTTTGGGTTGAATCTCCTCGGGGCTTGTTTAAACGGCCGATATCCAGGTTTGATTGGTAATCGATGTTCAACAATCTATCGGTCTAGACCAGGCATCTCATAGTATTCCCAAGCAAAACAATCTTTAAATTCCTTCAACAAATCCGCTAACTCTTGTTTATACTCAAGATCCAACTTGGCATTCACATTCGTCAGCCTAGGCCTATCTCTAGAACCAATATCTATCTCTTCTAATTCATCGGCCGACATAAAGCCATGTCCTAGTTTACTATCTGTACCATCGATTGGACTATCCATGAAAACAAATTCTCAAAGCCGACTGCTTGGATCGGCTGTTGGCTTTCATCGTTGACTCTAAAGAAGCCTCCTTCCCATAGCTTGCTAGAAAAACACTCGAAGTCTTCCAATTCCCAATATACTAGATCGGCTGTTGTGATACTCACAGATTCATCAACGCGAACCAGCTCAACATTATCTCCATGCCATTGAATCAAACATTGGTGCATGGTCGATGGCACACAACAATTTGCATGAATCCAATCATGACCGAGGAGTAAACTATATGAACCTTTTCCATCGATGATGAAGAATGTGGTGAGCAGAGTCTTACTCCTGATTGTCAGTTCACGTTCATTGCCCCCGGGTCTTAGACGCATTACCCCCAAAATCCTTAAGCATCATATCAGTTTCAATCAAATCTCCTGGTCCCTTGCCAAGCTTACGAAAAGTGGTGTAAGGCATAAGATTGATAGAAGCACCTCCGTCCACCAACATCTTGCTCATTGGCTTCCCATCAACAAAACCTTTTACATATAAAGCCTTTAAGTGTCGATGTTTGACTGGCTTATTGAATATAGCCTGCTGTATAATTATCAACTTGGCAACTATCTCTTCATACTCCGATTCATCAAAATCCGAATAGACTTCTTGGTCTATTGGAGCTCTAAATTCCGATGGTAATAAAAAAGCCATTTAAACATTAGCCGATGGTTGCCCCCTATTGGATGTTTGTCTAGCACGCCACACCTGAGGTCTATCAGATGCCTGAGCCTGTTCCAGCTCTTTGTTCCTTAGGCATTGCACTCTTCTTTTTGAACTTCTTGTCAAACCCCTTGGGCACCATTGACCTTCCTGCCAAACATATTCTTCTTCAATATCTTCTTCTCCATAATCAGCCCAGTTTTGATCAACAACTCGCTTTCCAAGCCGATTATGAATACTTCTATTTTTTAAGCGCCAATCCATGTTATTATGATGATACTCATCTCGAGCATGTATAGACCGGCGGTTGGCTTTAGATTGCCTAAACTCCCAATATTGCTCGCTGCACTCCAGACAGTTATTTCTGGTAGGCAATTTCAAACCTTCGTTCCAACAATGCCTGAAGAAAGGACAATTCCAATGTGATTCATCTTGCTTTCTTTCATACCTCTCTTTCTCTTGTTGACGCTGGTATTCTTGCTCTTCCAACCAGCGCTGATAATCCTTTTCCTTCTACCGCTGCCATTTATTCAACAAAATTTGAGATGTAACACGTGGCCTTGTTGCTCCGTCCCTTGACGTCTCTCCCTGCTCATATCGGCTCTTTTGTTGATCATGACGCCTTCTAATCTCTCTATATTCGTCAGCCGATATTTGCATCTCGGTATCGACTATTCTAGTTTCTCTTGATCTAGTTGAGTTTAGGACTTTAGTCTTCCCTTTGAGCAGCCTAGCATCAACCATGTTCTGATCTCTTGGAAAAGGACTATCATCAACTTTCATCTTTCGAGGCGTATCAAATTTGAGCCTTCCTTGATGAATAGACCTCTGTATATGTTGCCGGAAAACTTTGCACTCATTAGTAGAATGAGAAGTGGCATTGTGAAATTTGTAGAACTTCTTATTCTTCAACTGATCAGGAGGCAACATAACATGATTGTCGGGCAACTTGATCTGTCCCTTCTCAAGCAAGAAATTGAAGAGCTTCTCTGATTTTGTGACGTCAAAATCATAGCTCTTTTCGACTCCTCTTCCCTAAGGATTTGGCACCATTACTGTCTTCTTACCCCAATTCCATTTAGCCATGGCAACCTCTTCTTCTTCATCGTCTTCATAGCCGTCATCAACCAAATATGGATTATAGGTTTCGGCAATTGCGGAATTCTTCTGGAATCGGGTATCTCTGCGCATGTTCTGAAATTGGCTATTAAGCGCTGCCACTCATTGAGCCAACTGACCTAAATTGTCAAACTCTTGTCCCAACAGCTTCTCTCTCCACGTTGGCAACATTCCTTAAACGGCCAAAGCAGCAAGCTAATCATCGATTAAGTTCAATGAGAAGCACAAATTCCTAGTCTCTCGGAACCTCTAAAGAAACTCAGTGCCCGATTCATTAGTTCTACTACTTTATAGTCATCAAATTGGTAATTCTGTATTCTCCTATCCTAGTATAAAAATATATATGAAACTTTTTATCCAGGTCAGTCCAATTGGCAATCGAGTTCACTGGCAGTGATGAAAACCAAGTGAAGGCTGGCCCTAACAGAGACAAGGAGAAGAAACGAACTCGATGGGCCTCTTCAATAGATGCTTCGCCCAACTATGTAAGATACTGACTGACATGTTCTATTCTGCTTGTGCCATCTTGGCCAGTGAACTTAGCAAACTCTAGGAGCCTGTAATTTGCAGGGAAAGCAACCAAATCATACCACTCTAGATATGGGCATTTGTACGAGAAGGTCTGCCCTTTTGGCTTCAAACCGAACTGATTCTTCATCATCTTGGTCACTCTAAGCAATAGCTCATTAGCATTTGAATTTAGATTTCTCTGCAATTGCTGACCCATCTACAGATTAAAATTTTGGGTACCTTGATACCCTGGATTTGGAATCATGTGAAGAGTATTGTAATCTGTGCCATAATGATATCCTAGCAAAACCTCTATCTGCTAGGTCCTTTGCTGGTTTGCTGCTTGAAGTCTCTGGTTATAGATATTAGGATCTATATATCTATGAATCCTTTCAACTGATTGTGCTATTTTTTGAGCCGACGATGGTATTTGGCCTGATGTGCCAAAATTAACCATCTGGTTTTGACCTTGCCCTCGTCGACTGTTGCACATGCTGTGCTGACGATCTAGGATTATACTGTATCTAATTGGTGGTGGTACCTTGAACTTGCTCAGATGAGCTCTGAACTACCTGGACATCATCATTACCAGCTGGTATTGCTTCTTGATGGCTAGTACCAGCTTGATTAGTCCCCTGAGTCGATGGATGTGGAATGTTGTAATAAGCCGGTCCAACCTAATCAATTGGATATCCATGAAACACCTCCTTCATAGTGTTGTGGAATGTGTTCAAGAAAACTTCATTATGGTTCAATAGGGCATCATGAACAGTTTTGTTTACAGCCTCTACGAAGAAACGCCTGCCTTTAGCTTCATCTGCATCTGTCTACCCATGCAACAGAACTCTTGGTAGTGGATATTTCTGAACAATTTTATTGTCACGTGTTTTGGTGTAGGACAACAAACACTTGTTCTGAAATTCTTCTATAGCTTTGCTGATGACATCTTTATCTTCATCTGGTAGGTATTCACAAGGCACCATAAGAATGTCATTGTTGTTGTAAGTCACCATGACGATTGTGGTGTCCCACCAGGCATGCCAAAATGTGTGTCGATGCAAAAAAAAACATCAACACACAGCAAGCCGAAAGGATCTGCTTAATGGAGCAAGGCTGGAGATCCTCTTGGCTTCAACGCAGGACCAGTCGACCTTGCAAATTCCTCCTAAGGCATGCCAGTCAATTTGACCTGCAATTGATAAGGAGAGAAAGTTTATCAGTAATTTAAGGTGGAACATGCCGGTCTTTGCCTAGACAGTTCCAAGTGTGCCGCTTCAGGAGCAGCCAGTGTTAGCCCACTGAGACATGAGACCACTCACTAAGGTTGCCGAGCACGCACTAATGATGCCGACCATGAACCATCGTTATTTTACCTCTATCGTAGTGTGTGGTCGGACAACGATAGTGGTGATCGACAACGGTGGTGAGTGCTCAGCGATCCAGTGGGCTGACAGCCAAATAGGAAAATCGATCAAATAAACCGATATGAGAAGAAAATCGGCTGTTTAGAACTATAACGCTCGTGGGTTGTGACTGGTTTTATAATGACAATTGCAATGTACCCAATTTTAATGGTTCTTTCCCTTGAGCTGTTAACATGTATGTGTCAGAGATACATCACTGGCTAAATTAGATTCAATCAATACGTAGTGTAGATCCAATGAATTTAATAAGAAAAAGGGATATGCCATGCACACAATTGACTATTTGATACAGACAGACCCACAAACCACCTAGACCTAATCCATTACCATCAACAGTGAGGTTCGACCGAATCGATGCAGCTATGATGATAACAACAAACTAGATCCAAAGAATTCATGGAATCGACCATACTTCAGTAGGTTCATGAGAGCGTGTCATATCTGTGAAAGCGCAGGCGAATCGGCTAAAAGAGCCGATTCGGGTAGAAAAAAGGATCATAGCATGTGAACAATAGACTATTCAGCATGAGCAGACCTATCATCTCATCAAATCTAACCTATCATCTCTAACAGTGGGGTTCGACCAGATTGATGCAGCCATAATAAAGATAATAGATTCTATCCTTAAAGAAAATGGATCTACTCATATTTAACAAGGTCATGACAACACACTATGAACGTTGAAATACGGGTGATCGGCTATTTAGCCAATGCAGGCATAGCAAACAGCCAGGGTCATGCCTCGTCGAAAACAAACCTACCAGCTAGCATCCTTCGGTCTAGAGTACTAATAGTGGGGGTCGACCGGATCGATGCAGCCATGATAGCAAGGTATAGAGTAGATTCAACTAGCTAGTAAACCTCCTCAAGATCAGACATGCCTTGACCACGTACTATACACAATCAAGATTGAAGTAGAACAGCTAATAAAACATAATCCATCGTTTGAAGTAAGAACCATTGCAATGCAACAAGATAAACGAGGATTAAAAGGATGTGAGGCCGATCTAGATCGATCTCGATCGAGCAGGTTGATGTTGCTGAAAACTAATAACAATAAGAACATCAGCAAGATCGGTAACTTAATGAATCTACTAGAATGACGCCACCCTTAGGTAGAGCCGATAACTTGACCTTAATCTAATTCGAGCAGTGGAGGTTGACCGAATCGATGCAGCCGTACTTGAACTAGATAAGATCGATAACTAGCTTATACTAGAGTTTGTAGTGGAGGTCGAACCTAACCGATGTAGCCGTACAAATAGAAGTATAAGCCATGACGGTACTTACAGACATGCTGAAGGTCGGTCGGACCGATGCAGCCTTGCTTGTTGAAGAACTCGCCGGAATCTACTCTACTACTACTCCTAAGGGTTGGCACGGAGCCAAAAAAGAAAGTAACTTGTATTGGTTGATTGGATGTCCTTTACAATAGCTGGGGTCCAATATTTATACCTGAAACCTAAGCATGAATCCTACTCAAGTATGACTCATTACAATCTTTGGTATAAAGAAAATAATCCTAACATAAGATAACTTGGACTCTAATCTTTCCCTTTTTGTAGAGTTCGACATATATTTCCTGACGCCAATCGTAGCTCATTGTCGTTATCTGTTGACATCATTCGAAGAGAGCTGATTCCAGTGCCATATCTGAACCATCTGATATCGATTCTTATGCAATCGATTCCTTGATTGACACAATCTTGGAGGCTTCAAGTTCCCACGTTCCTCTTCCCAAATTTTGGTGTAAACACATATATTAAGGGTAAAAGCGACGTAGCTGCTCAATGTTCTAGGCATTGACAAAGACTATGCTGTCGATGGTCTTGAGCTTGTAGGTGCCTGGTCGGAGCACCTCTGTGATGATGTATGGTCCCTCCCATAGCAAAGAGATCTTGTAGTGGTTCTTGTTGTTCTGGATGAGACAGAGCACCAGGTCCCCAACGTTGAAGGCCTGACCCCGCACTCGACGGCTGTGTTACCGGCGCAACGCTTGCTGGTATTTGGTCGAGCGGAGGAGGGCAACATCGCATACTTCATCTAGCTAGTTCATGCCATCTTTGAGGGATGCCTTAGCTCCCTGTTCATCATACGCCCTTACCCTTGCCGCTCCATAGTCGAGGTCGGTTGGTAGGATAGCCTCGGAACCGTAGACCATGAAGAATGGCGTGTAGCTGGTGGCCCGGCTGGGGGTTGTCCTTAGGCTCTAGAGCACCGTAGGAAGCTCCGCGACCCATCATCCACCAAACTTGTTCAACCGGTTCAAGATCCTAGGCTTGAGGCCTTGTAGGACCATGCCATTTGTGCACTCGACCTACCCATTCGTGTGGGGGTGCGCCACAGTGGCCCAATCGACGCAGATGTGGTATTCATCATAGAATCGGAGGAGCTTCTTTCTGATGAACTGTGTGCCATTGTCCATGATGATGGAGTTTGGGACCCCAAAGCGATGGATGATGTCAAGGAAGAACAGCATGGCTTGCTCAGACTTGATCGCGGAGATCGGTCGAGCCTCTATCCACTTTGTAAACTTGTCTATGGTGACAAGCAAGTGGGTATAGCCCCCGAACGCCCTCTTGAGAGGTCCAACCAGATCGAGCCCCCAGACCATGAACGGCCACATGATGGGGATCGTCTGGAGCGCTTGGGCCGGCAGGTGGGTTTGCCAAGCATAGTATTGACACCCTTCGTAGGTGCGCACAATCTGTTCGGTGTCGGATACTACAGTCGGCCAGTAGAAGCTTTGTTGGAATGCATTTCCGACCAGGGTTCTAGGCACAACATGGTGACTACAAACCCCACCATGGATATCGCTCAGGAACCGCTTCCCCTATTTGATGGAGATGCAGTGCTGCAGGATCCTAGTGTGGCTTCGCTTGTAGAGTTCACCCTCAATAAGGACAAAGAACTTGGCACGACATGCGAGCCACCGAGCCTCTGTTTTGTCCGTCGGTAGTGCCTCACGGAGGAGCTAATCGAAGTAAGGCATGCTCTAGTTGGCCAGAGGGTCGGGCTCTGTCGTTGGATCCTCCTCTAGCTCCATGACCTTGGGGTCAGATGGAGCCAACGGCTGGTTAGCCCCTAAGCCCAGGGCAGGCGGCCCATCACCGGCTTGTTCTAGCTCCTCGTAGTGGACCGAGGGCTTGTACTGATCCCTGG
This sequence comes from Miscanthus lutarioriparius, assembly GCA_904845875.1. Taxonomy (NCBI): domain Eukaryota; kingdom Viridiplantae; phylum Streptophyta; class Magnoliopsida; order Poales; family Poaceae; genus Miscanthus; species Miscanthus lutarioriparius. The sequence goes on from CAJGYO010000015.1 coordinate 30,898,315, forward strand.
CGAAGACGCCTGTTGGCACCGGCTTTTGCTAGTGTGTCGGCCGCCTCGTTGAGATGCCTCGGGATGTGATTTAGTTTGAGACCATCGAACTTGTCCTCTAGCTGGCGTACTTCTCGGCAATACACATCCATCTTGATGTTGTGGCAGCTTGATTCCTTCATGACTTGGTCAATGACTAGCTGGGAGTCACCCCAGACGTCAAGCCATATGATACCCAACTTGATGGCGATGTGTAAGCCATTGATGAGTGCCTCATACTCGGCCACATTGTTGGATGAGGGGAAATGGAGACAAACCATGTACCTCATGCGTACCCTGAGGGGTGAAACAAAGACCAGTCCCACGTCGGTGCCTTTCTTCATCAATAATCCATCGAAGTACATCATCCAGTACTCTTGGTCGACGATCGCTGGTGGCATTTGGACCTGGGTCTAGTCTGCAACGAAATCAGCCAGCACTTGGGACTTGATGGCCATTCGAGAGGCATACGAAATGCCTTGACCCATCAGCTCAAGTGCCCACTTCACGATTCTTCCCATGTCATCCTAGTTTTGGATGACCTCGCCGAGAGGGAAGGACGTTATGACCATCACTGGATGGGACTCAAAATAGTGACGCAACTTCCTTTTGGCGATAAGGACAACATATAGGAGCTTCTAGATTTGGGGCTAGCGGGTTTTGGAATCAGACAGGGCCTCGCTAATAAAGTACATGGGATGCTGCACTTTGAGGGCATGTCCCTCTTCTTCTCGCTCTACCACTAGGGCGGTGCTGACCACTTGCGTGGTGGCTGCGATACGGAGCAGAAGTTGTTCCCTATCGGTCGGAGGGACTAGGATCGGGGCCTTCATCAAAAACTGCTTGACCATGTCAAGTGCCTCCTGGGCCTCGGGCGTCCATTTGAAGCGGCCAGCCTTCTTTAGAAGCCAATAGGGGAGAAGACCTCGTTCACCGAGGCGTGAGATAAAGCTGCTGAGTGCGGTGAGGCAACTGCGACTCGCTGCACCCCCTTTATGTTCTAAATCGGCCCATCCTTGTGATGTTTGAGATCTTCTCTGGGTTGGCTTCGATGCCATGCTCGGATGCGATAAAACCCAGTAGCATACCCCTTAGGACCTCAAAAATGCACTTCTCGGAGTTGAGCTTAATTCCTTTTGCTCGGAGTTTTGCGAAGGTCTGCTCTAGGTCGGCTATGACCTGGTCAGCCTGTTTCGACTTGACCATGATGTCATCCATGTAGGCCTCAATGGTGCGCCCGATGAGATCCCCAAAACACTTGAGCATACAACACTGGTACGTAGCCCCCGCATTTTTCAGACCAAACAACATTGTGATGTAGCAGAACAATCCGAATGGGGTGATGAAAGATGTCACGAGCTGGTCAAACTCTTTCATCATGATCTGATGGTACCCGGAGTACGCATCAAGGAAGCAAAGGGTTTTGCACCATGAGGTCGAGTCAACTACTTGGTCTATGTGTGGTAGAGGAAATAGATCCTTTGGACATGCTTTGTTGAGACTAGTGTAGTCAACACACATTCTCCATTTCCTACTCTTTTTTCATACAATAATGGGATTGGCTAACCACTCGGGGTGGTATACTTCCTTGATGAACCCGACCGCCAAAAGCTTCGCAATCTCTTTGCCCTTGCGCTTCACCTTGTCGAAGCGATGTAGGTGCTGCTTCATCGGCTTGGAGCCTAGATTGATCTTCAAGGCGTGCTCGGCGACTTCTCTCAGAATGCCTGGCATGTCCGAGGGTTTCCATGCAAAGATGTCTCTGTTGGCGTGGAGAAAGTCCACGAGCGCATTTTCCTATTCGGAGGAAAGTGTGGTGCCAATGCGCACCACTTTGTCCCTGGAGCCGCTAGGGTCTATGAGGACCTCCTTGGTGCCCTCCACTGGCTCAAAAGACCCGGTGACCGCTTGGGGTTGGCTGCTTCTTTGGCAACCTCCTTCCTGATGGCCGCAAGCTCCTTGGAGGTGATGATTGCCGTGGCGTGTTCGCAGCACTCGACCTCGCACTCATAGGCGCACTAGAAGGAGGTGCCGATGGTGATGACCCCGCACGGTCCCAACATCTTTAGCTTCAGACAGGTGTAGTTGGGGACGGCAATGAACTTCATGTAGCATGGACATCCAAGGATGGCGTGGTAGGTTCTGTGGAACCCAACCATCTCAAAGGTAAGGGTCTCCGTCTAGTAATTGGTCGGATCCCCAAAGGTGAAGGTAGATCGATCTGCCAAGTGGAATGGCCTGCTTTCTAGGCATGACGCCATGGAAAGGAGCTTCGGTCGATCGGATGCATGATCAGTCGATGCCCATGGCATCGAGCGTCTCAGCGTACATGATGTTGAGCCCATTGCCTCCATCCATCAGTACCTTAGTGAGCCGCTTCAAGCCGATGATCAGGTCAACCATGAGCGGATATCTCCCCGATTGTGGGACGCTCTCCGGGTGGTCGATTCGATCAAAGGTTATGGCAGACTCCGACCATCGGAGGAAGAAAGGCATGGCTGGCTCGGCCGTATAGACTTTGTGGCAAGCAATCTCCTGGCGGCGCTTGGAGTCATAGGCCACCGACCCTTCGAAGATCATGAGTCATCCATCCAGTGTCAAAAAGCCACCGTCCTTCTCCTTGCATCATCTATGGTTGGCTTGGGGTCCCCCTATGCTCCCCCTTGTTGGAGCCTCTAGACAAGAACCACTTCATGAGGCCATAGTCCTTGTAGAGATGCTAGACAGGGAAGGCATGGTTTGGGCATGGCCCTTTGAGCAATTTCTTGAAGTGGTTTGGGGTACCCTTAGCGGGCTTCTGACCCCCCTTGCGAACGGCGGTAGGCACAAGGGAGCCCTTGTGCCACTGCATGTTCTTCTTCTTGTTGGGACGGTTGGAGGCACCTTCGCCAGCGTCCTCGTCCCACTTCGCCTTGCCCTTGAGACAGTCAAAGATCGCTCCGACCACCTCCTCGCTCGAGGCATGGCTGGTGGCGATGTCTAGGAGATCCTTGGTGGTTCGCGGGCCCTTATGTTGTAGCTTATGGACCAGGGACTCGCAGGTGGTCCTAGATAGGAAAGCTCCTATGACGTCGGCGTCGGCGACGTTGGGTAGCTCATTGCACTGCCGGGAGAAGCGATGGATGTACCAATGAAGGGTTTCTCTAGACTTCTGTCGATAGTTTTTGAGATCCCAGGGGTTCCCAGGACATGCATTTGTGCCCTAGAAGTTCCCCACGAAGACCTTTTTTAGGTACGCCCAACTTTGGATTCTGTTGGGCGGAAGGTGTTCCAACCATGTTTGCGCCGAATTAGCCAGGAACAATGGAAGGTTGCGGATAATGAAATCATTATTATCTGCTCCAATGGCTTGGTAAGCAAGCTGGTAATCCTCGAGCCATAGTCTAGGGTTTGTTTCCCTAGAGTATTTTGGGATGTTGGTCTGTGGTTGGTGCCGTGGTGGGAAGACGGCATTGAGCATATGTCGGTCAAAGGCCTGAGATCCTAGCAAGTTAGGGCTCAGGCTTTGGTCCTCGCCACTGTCATAGCATCCGCCATGACATGGGTGGTAGCCAAGGCTTGCGCCCTCCCTCGCATCGCCGCGGGTACATCTACGAGCATCGTGGGTGTCACACATGTCATGGTGGTGGCCGAAATGGTCATGCACTAGGACCATGGTGCATGGCCTGCTGCCTTGCGGTGCCTAGTGTACTAACGTGTCCTTATCGGGTCACTCTAAGGGTGTGCACTGGCTGGCGTCGAGCTTGTGTTATTAGGACAGCGAGCTCTTGGCCTGCTGCGTGCCACTGCACGCTCGAGTAGCGTGTGAATCTCATGATGGGCCAGATGAGCCTCGAGCGTTGTGGGCCCTGGAAGCCCCTAGAGCAAGGCCATCGCAGCAGTGATGTCCTGGCTTGCCCGAGTGAAGTGTGGGAGCACTTCATCATCCTCGATGATCCTTCGATTCACGTCACGGGCCATGGCACATGCACGCCCACTATCTCCGTGGTGCTTGATCTCTCACTCAAGCTCCATGCGTTCCTACTCAAGCTGGAGTCACGCTTCCTCAAGCTCTTGGTGCAGGGCCTTCAGCTGCTCCACTCGCATGTGAGGTGGGGCCCTTGCATCCCCCTCAACCTCATCATCAAGGTCATTCATTGGGGTATCCTCTTCCTTTTGGATGCTTTCAACATGTCCCTCGAGGGTACCTGCCATAAAACATTCACGGATGGGTGATGGCTCTGCCTGTTGGAGTAAGAGGTGGAGGGCGACTCCGTTTCTCCCATGAGGAGGTCGTGGAAAGACTCCACGACATATTCAGTCATCCCCATGAATTCGTCGTTCGCAGGGGATGGTGGTGTGCGTTGCGCCATAAGGTGTCCAACGATCTCTGTGATGTTACGGAGACCGGACAGGAGCATTGTCGTGGCGCTCCGGATGAGGTATTCCAGGGAGAGCGGCTCTCCCCTGGCAAGCTACGCCATGATGTTGGCAAATGAGAAGGTGAGGTAGCATAGGTCCTCGTAGGATGGTTAGGGTCCTAGGAAGGCACCGAGCTGGCGTTCTAACCTCCCATAGTCAAAGCTGAGGAGCTAGTTGCTCCTAGGGGTGTGGGCCTCTAGTGCATGCAGTTGTAGCTCCTCAAGCACCTCGACGGTCGCATCAAGGCCGGCAGAGTGGAGAGGTTGGACGGCGGTGGGAGCCTGCACCAACTCTCCCTCCACCATGACGATGAAGTCAAGGTCCCCAAAGCACACATGCGCTCTCAGGACCCAGCTGACTTTGTGACTAGCCATCCGAGGCCTAGTGTGGATGTTGAGACATGTAAAAGGCCCCTATCTAGCATGCCAACTGTCGATGTTTCGAGTTACCACCGATGAGTAAATTTCTAATATTGCGCGTCTGGCTCGGATGGTGTGCTTAGAGGGCACGAGGTTTATATTGGTTTGGGTGGAATGTCCCTACGTCCAGTTTGTCGCTGCTACTCATGTTACTAGCACCAAAAGTTTGTACTAGGGGTTACCAATGAGCGAGAAAGGGATAGGTCCCAAGTCTCTGGTGGAAAGAATGAACGGGTGCTGAGAGCTCGGTCGCTGCTCAGCTGTGCGCTCTTGTGTTTGTTATCTCATGGTAAAGGGTACGATGGGTTCGTGGGTCAGATCCCTCTCATGGGATGCCCTGCTTTCCCTTTTATAGGCCAAGGGTAAGCACATATTATAGTGGAGGGAAGGAGAAGAATGAGAGAGAGAGAGAGAGCCAAAGGCCTTTAGGATTGCCAGGTCCTTCTTCTCCTTCATGCGGGTCCCATCAACCCTGTAGATGTCAATAGGGATATCTCCATGTTGCGGCCCTATCCATCACTAGCGCCATGCGCAGGCATCGTCCAACGATCATGGTGTTCCATTCTGTCGTAGCGGACGTCGTGGTGAGCTAACACGTGTGTCAACGTTCGTACGGGGGTTAGGTAGAAACAGCACTGGTACGCCCGATGATGTTCCTGATGTGAATCCATAGGTATGGCCAATCATGGCCATGGGTTACATTGGGGTGTATCAGTCTTTTCCTTGATATCATAGTTTTGACCCAGACCCATACGCTTGGACTTGGAGTAGTTAGCGGCGGTATGGGTCCCCGTTGGGTGAGGTGTAGCCCATGACCTTAGGGTTGGGTGAGGTAGAGCCCACCCCTGGAGGTCGGGCGAGGCAGAGTCTGTGGTCCTAGTGTCAGGTGAGGTGGAGCCCATCCCCGAAGGTCGGGCGAGGCAGAGTCCATGGCCCCAAGGAAAGGCAAGGCGAAGTCCGCGGTCCTAGGGTCAGGTGAGGCAGAGCGCAAACCCAAGGATTAGGCGGAGAGCAGCGCCCATGGAGGTTGGGCGAGGCGGAGCCCACGGCCTTAGGGTCGGGTGAGGCGTAGCCCACCCTAGAGGTCGGGTGAGGCGGAGCCCATGGCCTTAGGGTCAAGCGAGGTGGAGCCCATGGCCTCGGTGTCAGGCGAGGTGGAGCCCCCCCCAAGAGGTCGGGCGAGACTGAACCCCAGCCTCAGGGTCGGGTGAGGCAGAGCCCTCCCCTAGAGGTTGGGTGAGGTGGAGCCCTCCCTAGAGGTTGAACGAGGTGGAGCTTGCATGCCTGTGGGTCAGTTGGAGCTATAGTCGCACTCTTGACTGCTCGGGTGAATCAATGTTGATGGTCGTTAGCTCATCCTCTTCGAGTACCCTAGTATTGGTCCCTGACACTGCTCTAGAGCCAATGATAACCTGCCATTCAAGTCGGTTTGATCAATGGACAAGATTTGATTCTAGTGGATTCATTCTGCCCATTGTCATAGACTAGGGAGGCTTCCACCGCCTTACCAACCGACTTACCTACCAAGTTTCACCATGTGCTGGCTTCACAATCGCCATTGGGAGCCAACCAAAGATGGACGATCAAGAGGCGCTGGATCCAAGGGCTGGCCGGCACCCTACCTTGGCCGGTCGGTGCCCTAGGTGCTCCATTGACCTTGCCATTACCTAGAAATACCCCTCCCCTCACTATACACTATAAATAGTAGGTGTGGAGCTCAGTGGAGAAGTGCCCCATTCATTTCCAAGCTCTCCAAGCTTCTCTTAGATTTCTAGCATAGCATTAGCTATAGAGTAGTAGTCTAGTAGTGGAGTAGAGCAAGAGTGAAGCTTCTCGGAGTCTAGAAGAGTCTTCTGGGTTGTAGCACCTGGTTTTAATGACAAAACCAGATACACACTATATGTGAGCCCAGGAAGTCAAATCCCACATATAGCCACAAATAAAGGTAATATCAAGAGACAATACTTATTACATAACGTATTAGTAAAAAGAAAATAACCTCAGAGTAATGACAGCGGAAAGTTGACTCTGATCTTCTGGCGAAGACTCCAAATCCACAGGGACGACTGACTGGTTGACCACAAGCCTAACTTCTCCAAACCAGTAATCTGGTACCCATCCGGGATTTTTATCTAATGTATAGAAAAATAAAGCAAGTGTAAGTACATGTCGCACTTAACAATTATATCATGGGGTTCATGAGGCTCAAAAGGGCTGACACTGGTTTAACTGCGATTAGCTTTAATAGGTCATCTTTTTAAGCAATTGAGTAGCAAAGGATTTATCATTCCCATAAACACATGATCAGGTAAACATGAATAATGTATAGCATAAACAATTAATCATTAGTATCATTATCCATTAGTGATCATCTCTATTCCATAAGGGTCTAAGGCCGCTCGTATCCGTGAGCACGGCTATTATAGCAGTTTTATACTCTGCAGAGTTTGTACATGTTCACTGTGAGTTGTGATTTACCCTTTCGCCCGAGGTAGCTATTCTCTTGACCCACTTCCAAGGAAGGTCGGCAGGGTTCACTATGAAGCCTTTCAAAGGATTCGTCTAACAAGTTAGGGCCGCTAGGTGTATGTGGCCCATCTCTAGGAGTGGCACGCGTGGGCATCGCAGCATGGTACACACTTCCCAGCAGCAAAGGAAACATACCCTACGCCTCAAAGGTAACCACTAACAAGCTAGAAAAAATCCTCATACTAAGCTAAAGCCAGAGCTATATGGCCCTCATAGCTGTACTATAAGTCCCAGATGATCGCTTACAGATAAGTCCTTAGGGAGAGGAATCTAAAGCATATAAACACTCCAGCCCCCTGTATCCATGTTACTAAAAAGTCATGTTTTAATGTTTATTGCATATACCATTAGTCAAGTTACAAGATCATGGTTTTGATTAAGCACTAGCAAAAACTATCCCATGCAATATCCCAAAGGTTTCAAGGTGCAAGATATCAAATATCTAGGATATCCTTAATGGTAACAAGGGAGACACATGCAATATGAATTAAGTGTTTAAATGTGAATAGGTAACAAGGATAATCCCATGCTATACTTGCCTTATACACCGATCCTTCGGTAAGCTTTATTCTTTGATGTCTTTCCTCTTATTCTGGATCACCACGTGTATCTCACCGACTGGACGTAATCGTAGAACACCACACAAACATCCATACACATACATGCATAGCATACAATTGCATCTATATCAGAAGAGTACACCAATCATAGAAAAATAAGTAAAAGAGATTGTTATACGATTCTACGTATCACTACGAACACACAGTCGCGAGAAGCATGCTAATCGAAGCTACGGTTGAAATGGTACAAATACCGAGAGATTTGCTTAACACGTGGAAAAGAAACTATAGGCTTCGTTTATGTTAACTATATGAATTCATATACAAAAGATATTTTATAAACAATATAGATTAAATTAAGTCAATTTTAGATTTGAATTATAAAACAAAAGTAAAACAAATTATATTTTATGTATAAAACCTAGTTGCATAATTATTAATCAAGATATGATTTAAACTATGATTTTTATGAAATATTAATATAGTAAACACTATTACTAATGCGTAGATCTCGTCGTTACGAAACAAACGCAAATTGAACGGACTTTTTTTGGAGTTGAAATGAATAAGTTATGATTTAAACAAGTTTTGCTTTGGTTAATTAATAGATTAAATTTACTCATGAATTTCAAGTGTTGAAAACATGCCTAACAATAGTATAAACACGTAGATAACGTAAATACGATCCTAACGCAATTCGAATGGATCAAATCGGACTTAAAACACAAAAGTTACGCATGAAATAAGGTTTAGTGGCATTTCTGTAAATAACTCGAACTCATTTTTGAATTAAAACAATTAAAATTCTCAATTTAAATGTATTTTGGACTGGGCATACTACTTCTGGAAATTACAGGGTCCTAAACGAATAAAATCAGGGCGGATTTGTAATTATTTTGAACTAAATCGGACTGCAGGTTGATTCTACAAAAATAGGAGGGCTTTTCTGCAAAACGTCTGTGGCTTTGACTGTGGGTTGACTCATGGTTGCTGACTGGGCAGCCACGTGGCAGGACGAGATTGGCTTGGTGCACCACGAGGCGGTGGACGCGCTGACTTGGCGCGGTAGGCCGGGTCTACGGTCCGCGGTGGACCGGTTATGATCCAACCGGTATGGTTGGATCTAGGTCGTCCCGTGCCGATCTGATGGTGGGTGAGTCCTGCGCCGATGTACAGGGTCGCCGGCGAGCATGCCATGGCCTCCGATGAGGCTACCACGGCGGCGAACCTCCGGTACGGTGGTTCCGGCCAACCCCAAGACAGCCAAGCGCACCTAAACGATCTACAGAATCTTGCGAACACGATGGAGGCGCTACTGAGGCGAGGAGGGCGCTGGACCATTGGTTCCATGGCGGCGCCATGGATGGCGGCTCTGATGCTCGCTGTTACGACGCTCCAAGGCGCTAAACTCAACAAGGAGGGGACGAGGGGGTTCAGGAGCTCACCGCGACTCGTACTGGGGTGGTCGTGTCGTCCGGGAAGTATCCGAGGTGGGTCGTCGACGGCGACGGCGATCTGGAGAGAGAAGGAGGGCACGGTGAGGCCGAATCCGATGAAATCAAGACCAAAACCGCGAAGTGGAGGTACCTACGGCTGATTCGAGTCACGGCGAATCTCACTGGCGCATCGGCGACGAGGTACCTACGGCTGATTCGAGTCACGGCGAATCTCACAGCGGCTATGGGGCGGCGGTGGCGAGCTTCGTCAGGCGAACAGAGGAAAGGGCAGAGGGGAGGGCTCGGCTCGGGTTTTTATAGGCGGCGGGGCTGCGGTGTGGAAGGAAGGGAGAGCGGGGCACGCGGGCAAGATGGGGTGCTTTCCTTGTAGGCACGGGCGCGGCGGCTTGCCGAACATGGTAGCGCCATCGGCGGGGCAGAGAAGGGAAGGAGCGTGGGGAAGAAGGAAAGGAACGGGACGCGGCTGATGGGTGGGGCCAGTTGTGTGATGAGGGAGAGAGGAGGCGGTCTTTGGTAGGCGTGAAGGCGTGGTAGGGTAAACAGCAGCAGGATGAGCAGAGACAGGCGCCATTTGGGCCACCTGTGATGGAGCTGGGCGCATGAGGCGGCGACGCGTGCAAGCTGGGTCAGTGGGGAGTGGCCGAGGCCGGGAAGAGAAGGGAAGAAGTGGGCCAAGCGCGGGATGAAGAAAAGAGTGGCCGGGGAACTGGGCCTTCGGGCCAAAAGAGAGAGGGGAGGAAGGCTGGGCCGATTCCTGGCTGGGCTGAAAGAAGATGAAGTTTTTCCAAATTAAATTCTTTTCTATTTCTAATCTTCCAATTCTAAGCTAAATTCAAATCCAATTCGAGTATGGTTTCAAATATACTTTCCCATTCAAAAAAATGGACAATTCTATTAGGCTTTCCAAGATAAACTTTACAACTTTAAAAATACTTTTATTTTTTAATTTTTTTCTTTTCTTTCTTTTCTTTTATTTCAAAGCCATTTTTAATTTCATTTCAAAAGCATTCCAAATTACTTTGGAGTTTGGATCACACCATTCATCACAATAAATAAAATGCCACAGCATGTATGCTCACACATGTTACTACCTTATGATGTATTTTAATTTAATGAAAAGATTTATTTCCTATATTTCATGTGCACAAAAATTCCAACTTAAATCATTCTAACTCTATTTAAAAAGAGGCAATTTTTAGGATGTTACAATTCTACCCCCCTTAAGATGAATCTCGTCCTCGAGATTCGGAAGACGTCGACTAAGAGATGGGAATACTCCATCCTTGGATTGTTCTTTACTTTCTCGTGTAGTTCCATCGTCTTGATAAAGATCCACTTTACTTTACATATCTGTTGCCCTTACTCCAAGTAACTTGCCTAACCAATTCCAAAACTTTGACAGGTACCTTGAACAACTCTTAGGTAACCCTAATCACTAGGCCATAGTTCTCTTTCCTTATATGTTCACCATCCAACAAAGCTTCCTTATGTTCTTGGTCTTAAGGAGAATCTACCACCAATCTTCAAAACATTAATGATCCTAGTGAAGTTGCTCGAACTGGGAATACAACTCTTAATCCTTAGTGTCATCCAAACATTCTTAGCATGATTCTCCGTTGCTGAGGGTATCGACCATGACTTTAGCTTCTCGAAGTGATAGCACTTTGCCAAGTCCTAATCAATCTCATTCCAACGAGGTTATCACAAGCTAAAGACCAACTTGGTGAAGATGTCCTATATATTCTTGTGATCCTCCTAGATATTACTTTTACCTTCAAGAAGATGGTACTTCCATGCTTCGCAATGGATAACTCCAGATAACAGGTTAGTTCAACTCACGCTTATAAGGACACATCATACACCTTCACAAGATGCATTATCGTAGATACAAAGCTCTTGTCCTGATCTGAAAAAGCTAATACCTAGATTTTACGTCAACCTCTTATTGGATTTCTTCAAACACTTGCTTGAGGTTTCTTGACCCAACTAACTTAAAAGCTTCTCCGGTAACTTTATCAACATCTTGCTGGTCTTGGATAAACCTTTCTTGGACTTCTAACTAAAACTCATTGAAACTCTTAGTTCCTCTTGAATCTTTGGGTACCACCACGCTTTCGCTGCGCACTCTGATTTCCGCTGTGCAAACTCAAACGTATGATACTTCATCTTACCCATTCTTCAACTTGGCTACCCCCCTTAAGATAAGGTAAAGTAGGGGATACCAAAGCATAGCTTGCATCGTCTTGTGATTGAAGTCTACTGTTGTCCATAATTTCCTTAGGATTTTTTTTACCATCCAAAATTAGAGATATGAACCGATAAAGACAGGCTGCTCCAAAGACGGGATAGTAAAAATAGAAGAACGATAACCCAACTATTTATTTCATTAATCCTTATACCTTAAACCTATGAACTAAAGGAAATTGTTGGAACACCCAACAAGATCATTGCAATCATTACAAAGATGCAAAATAAGCATAAACATAATAACAATTCGATAAAGCACTTAAAAATGCACAACTCAATCATCGACTCAACTTGCGATACTATCATTTTTCTTACATAAAGGGCACAAATTCCTATTTCTTAAAAATTGCATGATTGCAGGGACATCTCTCGCATGGGAGTAACACGTCATCCACTACATCAATTTCATCATGGGCTTCCCTTGTATTGTGTGTCACCATCGTTTGCTGGTGGTAGTCCTGTATTGACCTAACTCTAGCTACCTCTATGGCATAATTGTTGATTCTTCTATGGGCAAGATTTAACATAATGTCCTTCCTACTGGCACTGATAACACTTTCTCTTAGCTAGATCTTTAGTGATGTCCTACTCCACAGAATTGTTGCTTAGAGTATTGTTAGCTTGCTGACTCTGTAAGTTCATCTTTGTTTGACTAGACCGCTTTTTAGCTCGCTTGATCTTTCGGGGTTGAAACTCCATGTAGGTGATTGTCCACCCATCTATGCATACCTCATGTGGAAAGACTAGAGTAACCTTAGCTTGAGAAACTTCTAATTCTTTAGAGTCTGAGTTTAACTGACTAGGGATTGGAGTTGGATGTGACGATGTAATAGAACTCAAATGTTGATTGCTTCCCAATTCTAACTCTGGTGAGATCTCCTTTCTCTTCTTATCCACATTGTCCTCAGGTACAAGCTGAATACCTTCATACTCAATTCTTTCTTCTGACGGTGTGGTTAGAAGCATTGAACGCTGGGCATACTTAATCACTCCTTTACAAGCAGATAGCCATCCTATTCCTAGAATGACATCAATGTCCACTAACTCTAATACAATAAGGTTTGCTTCAAATTTTACTCCTTTGATGTTAAGACTAACTCTTGGGCATTTGCGGTTTGCCTTCATTTCTCCTTCTGGGGACTTAACTATCACTGGTCTCCTGATTGGAAGCATAGCTATCTTATGTTTCTTTACGTATGCACTAGATATAAATGAATGTGAAGCTCTGGGATCAAACAACACTGTGGCGGGAGTTGAGTTTACTGGTATGAAACCATACACAACCTCCTTAGCTCCATGAATGGTAGTCATATCCATATTATTCAATCTTCCTTGGATGTAGTTTCTCTTTGCTTTACTTCCTTGCTCCTGTTTCTTCTGGACCTCTGTTCTTGTTTTTGCTGTGGGTGATCTTGGCATCCATGTGCCATTCTTCCAATATCTTCATTGAACTTCATATTCTTCCAAGCTTCTACTACTTGTCTCTTCACTAGTCCCTTTGGTATATTGGTTTGACCTTGTGGCAAGCACTGTTGAAAACTCCTAGGTTGAGTCATACCTTCTGGTGCTTGTTGTTGCACAGCTACAAGCTTCTCCTTGTCGAATGCAGTCAAGGGCAACGTAGCTTCGTCCTCCTGACCTTTGATATCGGTGGTCTCCTCATTACGATCCATCTATATAGACAAAGATAGAGGATTGAGAGTAGAGACAAAGTTTTTATAACAGACAGAGGCGGAAGTGAGCATAAATTTTAGCAAATAGCAAGGTTGGAGAGAAAACAAGAACTAAGCAAAGATGAAAGCATGCTAAAACGTCCAGTTCTATCTAGGCTTGTGTCCTACAGTCAGCATTGCTCTGATACCACTTTGTAGCACCCGGTTTTAAAGACAAAACCAGATACACACTATATGTGAGCCCAGGAAGTCAAATCCCACATATAGCCACAAATAAAGGTAATATCAAGAGACAATACTTATTAAATAACGTATTAGTAAAAAGAAAATAACCTCAGAGTAATGACAGCAGAAAGTTGACTCCGATCTTCTAGCGAAGACTCCAAATCCACAGGGATGACTGACTGGTTGACCACAAGCCTAACTCCTCCAAACTAGTAATCTGGTACCCATCCGGGATTTTTATCCAATGTATAGAAAAATAAAGCAAGTGTAAGTACATGTCGCACTTAACAATTATATCATGGGGTTCATGAGGCTCAAAAGGGCTGACACTGGTTTAACTGCGATTAGCTTTAATAGGTCATCTTTTTAAGCAATTGAGTAGCAAAGGATTTATCATTCCCATAAACACATGATCAGGTAAACATGAATAATGTATAGCATAAACAATTAATCATTAGTATCACTATCCATTAGTGATCATCTCTATTCCATAAGGGTCCAAGGCCGCTCGTATCCGTGAGCACGGTTGTTATAACAGTTTTATACTCTGCAGAGTTTGTACATGTTCACTGTGAGTTGTGATTTACCCTTTCGCCCGAGGTAGCTATTCTCTTGACCCACTTCCAAGGAAGGTCGACAGGGTTCACTATGAAGCCTTTCAAAGGATTCGTCTAACAAGTTAGGGCCACTAGGCGTATGTGGCCCATCTCAAGGAGTGGCACGCGTGGGCATCGCAGCACGGTACACACTTCCCAGCAGCAAAGGAAACATACCCTGCGCCTCAAAGGTAACCACTAACAAGCTATAAAAGATCCTCATACTGAGCTAAAGCCAGAGCCATATGGCCCTCACAGCTGTACTGTAAGTCCCGGATGATCGCTTACAGATAAGTCCTTAGGGAGAGGAATCTGAAGCATATAAACACTCCAGCCCCCTGTATCCATGTTACTAAAAAGTCATGTTTTAATGTTTATTGCATATACCATTAGTCAAGTTACAAGATCATGGTTTTGATTAAGCACTAGCAAAAACTATCCCATGCAATATCCCAAAGGTTTCAAGGTGCAAGATATCAAATATCTCGGATATCCTTAATGGTAACAAGGGAGACACATGCAATATGAATTAAGTGTTTAAATGTGAATAGGTAACAAGGATAATCCCATGCTATACTTGCCTTATACACCGATCCTTCGGTAAGCTTTATTCTTTGATGTCTTTCCTCTTATTCTGGATCACCACGTGTATCTCACCGACTGGACGTAATCGTAGAACACCACACAAACATCCATACACATACATGCATAGCATACAATTGCATCTATATCAGAACAGTACACCAATCATAGATAAATAAGTAAAAGAGATTGTTATACGATTCTACATATCACTACGAACACACAGTCGCGAGAAGCACGCTAATCGAAGCTACGGTTGAAAAGTTACAAATACCGAGAGATTTGCTTAACACGTGGAAAAGAAACTATAGGCTTTGTTTATGTTAACTATATGAATTCATATACAAAAGATATTTTATAAACAATATAGATTAAATTAAGTCAATTTTAGATTTGAATTATAAAACAAAAGTAAAACAAATCATATTTTATGTATAAAACCTAGTTGCATAATTATTAATCAAGATATGATTTAAACTATGATTTTTATGAAATATTAATATAGTAAACACTATTACTAACGCGTAGATCTCGTCGTTATGAAACAAACGCAAATTGAACGGACTTTTTTGGAGTTGAAATGAATAAGTTATGATTTAAACAAGTTTTGCTTTGGTTAATTAATAGATTAAATATACTCATGAATTTCAAGTGTTGAAAACATGCCTAACAGTAGTATAAACACGTAGAGAATGTAAATATGATCCTAACGCAATTCGAACGGATCAAATCGGACTTAAAACACAAAAGTTACGCATGAAATAAGGTTCAGTGGCATTTCTATAAATAACTCGAACTCATTTTTGAATTAAAACAATTAAAATTCTGAATTTAAATGTATTTTGGACTGGGCATACTACTTCTGGAAATTACAGGGTCCTAAACGAATAAAATTAGGGCGGATTTGTAATTATTTTGAACTAAATCGGACTGCGGGTTGATTCTACAAAAATAGGAGGGCTTTTCTGCAAAACGTCTATGGCTTTGACTGCGGGTTGACTCGTGGTTGCTGACTGGGTAGCCACGTGGTAGGACGTGATTGGCTCGGTGCACCACGAGGCGGTGGACGCGCTAACTTGGCGTGGTAGGCGGGTCTACGGTCCGCGATGGACCGGTTATGATCCAACCGGTATGGTTGGATCTAGGGCTGTCCCGTGCCGATTTGATGGCGGGTGAGTCCTGCGCCGATGTATAGGGTCGCCGGCGAGCATGCCATGGCCGTCGACGAGGCTACCACGGCGGCGAACCTCCGTACGGTGGTTCCGGCCAACCCCAAGACAACCAAGCGCACCTAAACGATCTACAGAATCTTGCGAACACGATGGAGGCGCTACCAAGGTGAGGAGGGCGCTGGACCGTTGGTTCCACGGCGGCGCCATGGACGGCGGCTCTGATGCTCGCTGTTACGACGCTCCAAGGCGCTAAACTCGACAAGGTGTGGGCCGAGGCCGGGAAGAGAAGGGAAGAAGTGGGCCGAGCGCGGGATGAAGAAAAAGAGTGGGTTGGGAGGCTGGGCCTTGGGCCAAAAAGAGAGAGGGAGGGAGGTGGGCCGAAGGCTAAGGGTGAAAGAAGATGAAGTTTTTCCAAATTAAATTCTTTTCTATTTCTAATCTTCCAATTCTAAGCTAAATTCAAATCCAATTCGAGTATGGTTTCAAATATACTTTCCCATTCAAAAAAATGGACAATTCTATTAGGCTTTCCAAGATAAACTTTACAACTTTAAAAATACTTTTATTTTCTAATTTTTTTCTTTTCTTTCTTTTCTTTTATTTCAAAGCCATTTTTTATTTCATTTCAAAAGCATTCCAAATTACTTTGGAGTTTGGATCACACCATTCATCACAATAAATAAAATGCCACAGCATATATGCTCACACATGTTACTACCTTATGATGTATTTTAATTTAATGAAAAGATTTATTTCCTATATTTCATGTGCACAAAAATTCCAACTTAAATCATTTTAACTCTATTTAAAAAGAGGCAATTTTTAGGGTGTTACATGGGTATGGTATAGCTCCTTTGTAATTCTTTCATTTTTGCATTACTTTATTTAGTATTTAGTTTAATACTTTATTATAGTATTGCTTGCTTTACTTTATGTACTTAGTCATTAGTGAGCTTAAGTGCTTATTGTTTGGCATTAGTGGCATAGGTTATCTTATCATTAGTAGTCTTTCATTAGTACCAGTTCCACTATCTAGTTAGGGTGCTTTTGTAATAGAACCGAACAATTTATATGAGCAAAACTACAACGGTAGCCCGCAAGCGGTCACACTGTCATACTTGAGCCCATATAAACCCGACAGTCCGTCGAGTACCACAATGGGTCTCGATTAATGATCCACATACAACCAAGATCGTACATGATTCAACACACATGTCACATGTTACATAAAGTTCACAAATATAGTTCATTCATCAGAGTACGAAATAAGGTTATTATAAACCAAGTTTGGTAAATAGTAGTGAAAGCGAATTAAAGTTTGAAGCGCACATTTGCCATCATAGTTCAAATACAGTGCCAACTCATGATCACACTCCCACAAAAGCACATAAGGAGGATTAATAATAGATGCCTACCTAGGGCTCACTCCTCATCCACAGCAGTAGGATAGAAGCAGTTCTTGCAATAGCCATAATAAACTATACCATCTGCAACAATGGCAATAAAACCCTGAGTACGAGAAGGTACTCAGCTAGACTCACCCATCATAAACCAAAAATAAGGTAACTCCAAGGATTATGTAAGGCTTTATAAGTGGAGGTAGCTTGACAACATTTTGCATAAAAAGCGACTAACTCAGTTGTACAATTATAATTCAGTCATCAAGTTAATTATAGCTATTCATCTCTAGATTAGCAACTAACATGTGCCAAACATATGGTATATCATTTAGTAGCATACAATAGTAACCATAGCTGGTGTAGTAATTCCATGTTCATCCGAACCATCACATTCCATAACAAAATTACAACAATGTTGAGACTAGCCAAGTTTCTCAATGTCTGGGAGAGACGATGATTTGAATCGATTTCAACCAGCTGGGAATTTATTCCTAACACAAACCCACGCAGACCAGATGAACGGCCACCTTAGGTCACCTTTGGTACAACTCAGGTACACATTACGCGGGTTCGACCAGCGCCGCACAATCAGGGACAACCAACTACGAGGACGATTAGGACTACCCTACCCTTGGGCTCATGGCTGGCTCCCCGCACATCCTTACTACCATCTAGAGTGTGCACTTTTATAGAGTGGGGTCCAGCCTGAGTTGAGCTACTCGGCTTCGTGCTCGGAACGATTTATCCGGCCAGCTAAGTGATAGGCATGCGTTCAATCTTGTCAGAAGCGCCAACAATGGTATGGTCCTTAACCAGCATAAACAGAGTCACATGAGTCAACCTACACATAGACTCCACCCGGCCTCCATTTACATTACCCCATGGTTCTTTTCCACGATAGCAAATATAGCCAACCTTGCTTCGGTATCCACCTATATCTTGTAGGTGACAGGAAATCATCCGACTTCTACCGATCTAGGCATGGCTAAGCATATATTCGATCCTAGACCTACACAGGGTTAAAGATATATGTAACTGGACAAGGTAGTTCTATGCATCAAGTGTTTCCAATCAACTCTTATAACCCAATGTATCAAACATAAAGGACTCAAGTAGTATTTTGTAAAACATGGGAGACTTAGAATGCTCCAGGGCTTGCCTTTGAGGAAAGAGGTTGGTCGGTGATCCAAGCCCTTAGGGAGAACCTCGGGAGTCTGCTCCTCTTCACCTAGAGCTGCGGCTTAAGGAGTCTCCTCCTGACCCTCCTCCTCTTCTTCGTTGAACTCCAACAATGTTATCTCTTCAGACGATCCTATATGCATGAGCATGGAATAAGATATCACGAATGCATATATGATGACACGTATAATATGATATAACGTGATGAATGCATCCTCATAAGTGTTTTCAATAGCATGGTATGAAAGTAATAACAAGTGCATCCTATTCTACTGAGTAGGTGTATATCTCTTCTCTATTACTTAAACAAACACTTCTGTAAATTATTTTTCTGGACTACAAGACAGCAGCTAATTGTTTTGATCATAACTAGAGTTATATACATCAAAATAATATATGTGTGGACATTCTGGAAAGCTTATGAAATTGTCTACAACTTTCTATTAATACCCTTAGTGTGATTTAACAGTTATCTAGGTCAAATAATTCAATTATTCAAATCTATCCAGAGAGCAAGCATTTTTTATAGCAGAATTCTAATAGCCATAATTCTTAAACCATAAGGCCTATGACTATGAAAATTGAACACAAGGTACATAAGTAAGTTATCTACAACTTTGTTATTAACAAGTTTTACATAAAAGTTCATTATCATCATGAACTTATCAACTCAACCAAAACTATACATGCAGCCATCTAGTTGAATTATAAAGCAATAATTAATTAGTTGCTTACAACCAATTGCTTTTAAGCCTTACTACTAACATCAATAGTTCATATGTATCACAAGCACCATAGAAAACATCATGGTAAAGCCCAATTTATTTATTAAATGCCTTTATTAATTTAAATAGATAATTAGGTGAAATAACAAACATATACCAAATGTACACAATAAATTCTAAGAAAATTACAGTAGCTTCCAAGTGCTCCCAGTAGACTACTGTAAAAATTTCATACCATTTGAACATGTACAACATCCTCTACAAAAATTACAAGCTAGCAATGTTTATTTTAGTGAAAATAGTTAACCCTATAGAAAAGTGTCAAGCAATAGATTCTATATTTTTCTTAGCTTTATCCTAGTGCCATAATACTGTACAAAAATTTTCAGGGCAATATGTTACTTATTTTTGTCCCTATAAATTTCCTCTAAAAACACCATTTATTAATAGATAAATAGAAAAACCCCACTTCAATCAAGCTTACTGCAAGTTTAGTATTTTTTTTCTAGCTAGAGCATGTCAACACAAGACCAGCAAAATTGGAATCATAATTTTATCACTTTCCTAGCTCAAGTTATACATTTTATAAGATTACAAACATTCAAAAAGCACTTATCTAGCTACATTTTATTCACCTAGAAAAATACCAGAAACAGTGCACTTCATATTTTTATAAACTAATACACTTCATGAGGAATCCATCAAAATTTGTTTCACCAAAATTGGACACTCCTAGCTCTAGATATGAATTTTGGAAGTTGGTATTCAAATCTATGAAAACAATTCAGAAAATCAAAACATATACACACTAACATCCGGGCCCCACGGTCAACGGGGCCCACCCGTCAGACACACAAAAACAGAGCGTGGTGCTGACCGGTCCAAGCTCGTCGCTGGCGAGGTCACCTGCAGTGAGGTCACCACCGACGGCTTCGCCTCGATGTCCCGCATCGATGGGTATACAAGGTTGGCTCGGAGGCTTGCCGGAGTAGGCTCGACATCGGCCATGGCGGACGATAGAGCTACGCTGTAACACCTCGGGTGTTAGCCTTGCATAACTTGACTTGCATAACATGAGCATGATCATCAAGCATTCATAAACCAGCATTTACCATTGAAACATTAGATTGAAACATCTACAACGTTTGCTTGTTATCGCATGTTTCTTAAACATATGCAACTTTTCTCGTTATTTCATGTATCCATGTATCTATGCATATGGTCATGAGTGTACACTTGTACTTGGTGGATGTGAGTCACACAAACATGTAGAAACACTAGGGTAGCAAATAGGACGTTATTCATGGTTACATTTCATGAACCAACATTTAAGCTCCATGTGATTACACTAGCTAGCTCTATGAGTGATTGCTACATGAAATGATTGAATGACCTTGCAAATTACTTGAACATGTCTAGAGTATCATTATGAACAACTTTGATATTCATGGTTAGGGGTAATTAGGTCATTAAGCCATGCTTTGATCTGTATCATCATTCAAAAGTGACATGTTTGACCAAATTTGAACTAGGTGTTAGAGACCTTGCATGGAGGAGATCACTAAAGCAAAGTTGTAGTGTTTGACATAAGGAACAACTTTTATTTTTAGGTCATGGACTGATTTAGCTTCTAACATGCTTGAATGGGTCCCACAAAAACCAGCAAAATCAAGCTTTCAACACTTAACGAATTTTTCTAAGTCCTGGATCGCTGACAGCCTGACAAGCTGACCTTAAGCATGATTTTACTCCGTCTCGGTTGCAAATTAGAAATAGATTCTTGAACGAAAGTTGTAGATGGTACATCGGTCTAGAAGTTCCATTTAGATGGTTTACGCAATAGAGCTATGGATTAGTAGTTAGATGAGCATCAAAACACGTCGTCAGGCTCGGCATTCCTTGTCTGAATCGACTGAATCAAAATGTTCAGTGGCCGACACCGGCAGGAACCGAGCGCCACATGGAGGTCGCGGTGGCCGCGCGTCGCCGTTGCCCTGACCGCGCAGGCCACGACGCGCCTGAGCGCGGCTTCAACACTCCAACGTTCGCCCGCAACGCCCAGCGCCCTCATTTCATTTTTCCTGGCCTCCTTCTTTGCCACAGCAGAGCCGCTGAGCTCCCGCAGCACCGAGCAGCACCGCCATCGCCATAGCCATGCGCAGGCTCGCGACGACCCACCCAATCATCACCGCAGCAGCACCACTAGTTCCCCAGCGACCCACTGCCTCCACCCACGCTAGCTGACCACACCTGGTAAGCAATGGCGCTGTGCGCTAGCTCGCCGGAGCATCCCCGCCACGCCCGTCACCGTGGCTGGGGCACCTCCCTCCACCGTAGACCGTGAAACCTTGCGCGATAGGTTCGCCGTAGGACACTGGTGCTCGTCCGAGCTTTAGGTCGAGCCACCGAGGTCATCACCGGCGTAGCGCCGTCGTCCAGCGTCACCGATCCGCCATGGTCGCCGCTGTCGTCACTAGAGTCGATGTTAGGGTCGGGCAAGTAGTGCAAACGATGCGCCTCGTCAAGTAGAACGTCTGGTGAAGATGTCACCACCGGCGAACTCGCCGTCGTCGAGTTCTAGCCGCGACCGTAGAGTAGCGCCGCCGGCTCTGTTTTGTCTCGCTGACCGGTCGGGTCAACTGACCAGGGGGTCCCGCGTGTCAGCGACTCCATGTATTAAAGCCACTTCATTTTGAATGCAGATTTCATATGTTTTGTAATTTTTGTATCTTCAGTTTGGTAGCTTCAAAAATTGTGAAATAAATTTTTTAGTGTTCCTTAGGAAGTTTAGTATTTAGGAAAAATATGTTCTTGACATTTACAGTAGAAATTTTTAGAGATTTAAATAGGGATTTGAAATGTGTTTTTGAATGCATGCAAAATTGTTTATTTTATATCTAGAGTTCCTCTACTCCAAAAATTATGAAATTTTTGTGGTAAGCTAGTCTTAGCATATGTGAGCTCTGGTAAAAATTTGAAGATGAGTGCATGTGTAGATTTGTAGTTATAGATTTTTATTTTATAATTAGGAGATCATTGTGTAAATTTTTATAAATTATTTAGGAATCAAATACTCATGAAAATTTTTGGAGGGTATACTAGTAGTATATGGATGCTAAGAAAAATAGGAAATCTGTTGCTTTGACACTTTTCAATAGGGTTTTCTAATTATGCTAT
Source organism: Miscanthus lutarioriparius (assembly GCA_904845875.1). Classification (NCBI taxonomy): domain Eukaryota; kingdom Viridiplantae; phylum Streptophyta; class Magnoliopsida; order Poales; family Poaceae; genus Miscanthus; species Miscanthus lutarioriparius. The sequence goes on from CAJGYO010000015.1 coordinate 30,920,675, forward strand.
TTCAAGCATTGCTGCCTTGTCATTTTTGTATAGGATGTTCTACTTGGCAAAATGGCATGAAATTTTTACAGTAGTCTATTGGTAGCACTAGTAAGCCACTGTAATTTTCTGAGAATTTATGATGCACATTTGGTATAGGTTTATTATTTAACCTAGGGGTTCAAATAAAATAATAAAGGCATTTAAATAAATAGTTTGGGCTTCACCATTGTGTTTTCTTAGATGTATTTGGTATGCTTAAACTGCTGGTAGACTTTTGGTCATAAAGATTTGAATACTTATATGAAGTAGAAGTATTGTTACTTTATAATGCGAATTGGAATAGTTTCCGGATAGATTCTGGAGTTTGCTAAGTTGCATGATAGAGATGATGTTTGCTGTAAAAATGGTTAATAACAAAGTTGTAGATAATTTGATAAGCTTTCCAGAAAGTCCAGGATCACTAGATTTGGATTAGTAGAACTCCAGTTATGAGTGAAACAAATAGCTACTATTTTGTGATATAGTCGATGCATTGTGGAAGTAGATAATTAAATAATCGAGAAGAGATATGCACCTACTCAATAAACATGATGCACCTGTTAACATATATGCATTGTAATACTTATGTCATATTCATGCATCTAGGATCGGAGGAAGAGATAACGTTGCTGGAATTCGAAGAAGCAGAGGAAGGGGACCAGCAGGAGAATCCACAAGCCGCAGCTCCCGAAGGCGTGGAGTAGAATCCTGAAGAGCTTCCGGAGTGTCCTGATCACCGCCCTACTTCCTTCCTGCGAGGCAAGCCCTGGAGCATTCTAAGTCCCCCAGTATTTTACAAATGATTACTTAAGTACTTATGATTGATGCATTAGGTTATAAGAGTTGAATGGAACCACTTGATGCATATACATTCCTTGTCCAGCTATTACACCTTTAACCGGTATAGGTCCAGGATCGAATATATGCTTAGCCATTCTTAGACCGGTAGAAGTCGGGTGATTTCCTATCACCTGCGAGATATAGGTGGATACCGGAGCACGGTTGGTTATAATTGCTATCGTGGAAAAGAACCATGGTTAATGTAAATGGAGACCGGGCGGGATGTCGATAGAGAAGCAACAAGACATGGAGGTCTTGGGTGTGGATCTATCCCCGTCTGTGTCGATTAAGGACCATACCGTTGTTGGAACTTCTGACAAGATTGAACGCATGCCTCTCACTTAGCTGGTCGGATAACTCGTTCCGATCGTGAAGCCGAGTAATTCAATTCAGGCCGGGACCCGTTCTGTTGTGCGCTCCTTCCGGGGAACGATCAGACTAAGCCCAAGGGCAGGCTGGGCATGAGCATCCTGGCATCTGGTGTTCCAGATTGTGCGGCGCGGTACGGACCCATGAAATGTATACCTGAGTTGTACCAAAGGTGACCTAAGGCTATCGTGGCTGGTAGACCTGGGTTTGTGTTAGGAATAAATTCCCAGCTGGTTGAAATCGATTCGAATCGCCGTCTCTCCCGGATAGTGAGAAACTTGACTAGCTCCAACATCGTAGTAACTGTGTTATGAAACATGATGGTTCGGATGAATATGGAATTACAATACCTGCTATGGTTACTATTGTATGCTTCTCAATTGATATACCACATGTTTGGCATAGGATAGTTGCTAATCTAGAAATGGATAGTTATAATTAACTTGATAAAGAAATTGTAACTGTACAGTAAGTCAATTGCTTTTATGCAAAATGTTGTCGAGTTACGTCCACTTATACAACCTTGCATAATCCTTGAGAATCATTTTATTTTTGGTTCATGACAGGTAAGTCTAGCTGAGTACCTTCTCGTACTCTGGGTTTATTTTCCCATGTTGCAGATGGCACTGTATATCATGGTTATTGCAAGAGTTGCTTCTATCCCGCTGTGGATGAGGAGTAAGCCTTGGGCAGGCTTCTTATTAATCCTTCTACATGCTTTTGTGGACCGTGATTTTATCTTGGCACTGTACTAAACTATGTTGGAAACGTTACTTTCAAACTTAATTTGCTTCCGCTTTTATCTATCAAACTTGGTTTGTAATAACTTTTATTCGTACTCTGATGGAGAAATGTATCTACGAACTTTATGTAATATGTGGCATGTATGTTGAATCATGTACGATCTTGGTTGTTGTAAATCGTTTATCGAGACCCGTCGTGGTACTCGACGGACTACCGGGTTTATATGGGTTCAAGTATGACAGTGCGGCCGCTTGTAGGCTGCCATTGTACTTGTACTCTTATAAATTGGTCGCTTCTGCGATAGCTGGCATCAGAGTAAGATTCAACGTTAATTGTCACATGTGTATTTAAAACAAAAGTTTTTGTTTTCCAAAAACCCTTCTCTAGCAACTAATAGCTATACAATAGGTATTTGAAATCTTAAGTGTGCCAATGATCACTTTCCTTATGCCCAAATTAAGGACTATTAGGTGGCTATTTAAGTACTAACATGGGGGTTTTCACTTCGTCGTCCATACGGCGTGCTATTGTGTGGATGCCATTCACTTGAATGGTAATGTATGGATCAAATGCCTCTACGACAAAGTAAGATGATGAGTGTATGACCGCAAGATGTGAGCGTGCGGTCGGGGAGAGTTAGCTTTGGTGCGTCTATGTATGCATGCTTGCATGTGTATATGGTGCGTATTTAATTGTGGGTTTAAATTATTATCGGGTAGATTGATACGGAAGTATATCTATGGATATACATATATGAAAGTATTTACAAATCACATTCTGCATATTTCATTATGGGTTTAGGGCTGAAATGAAAATTCTTATGCAGGTACACTAACAACGAAACGTGTAGCTCGACTAGTTATGCTATATAAGAGAGAACGAATGTATGCCACCGTGTCTACCACTAGAAACAAATTTTTCCTAAGTTTGTGAGGACGTATGGAACGAGCATGCATCATGATAATTACCATTCACATAATTAAATTGTTCCTCCCCTTATAAAATTCTTACTCGGTTATGTAACTCTTATCCATCATGGTCTTGTCTCACCAAGTGGTACATGTTAATGGTGCAGATGGCACGCACAAAGCAGACCGCTCGCAAGTCCACCGGAGGCAGAGCTCCCCGCCGTCAGCTTGCTCCACGTACCCGTCATCATCACACGTTTCTTGGAGAGTTTGGGATGCCTACACTCTTGTGGAGGGTGCTCAGCTATGTCGGCTATCCTGATGGAATGGAGCCCCGCTACTTCTAGGTGAATGAGCAGTTGGGAGAAGGTCTCTTAGTTACTATGGAGGCCGTTGTTCGTCCCTGAGGTGATGATTCTGAGTGGATAGGTTGGTGTTATGAGTTAACTGGCAGGACTACTGAAGAAGCAGCTGGCAGGGTAGCCTTTGGGGTCCTGAGGGATATCATGGATCGTTTTCCTCAGGAGCTGGCAGCCGCCTTGGTTGGAGTCTTTCCGAGGGGCAACCCCTCCACTGATTCATGGCAGTAGGCAAGAGGAAGACCTTTGGATATTGGTGCAGCAGAAGGGCAGAACAGCGATAACCCTGCCATGAGCGCCATGTTCGCAGTGATGAGAGTGTTAGATGGAGTAGAAGGTAGCCTAAGACGTGTGTCTGGTGCTCTTGGTCATGCCCGCGATGACCGACGTCAGCTTCAGAGGGAGCACGACGCCGAGATTGAGAGGCTCACTGTAGAGATGACTCAGTTAACTCACCAAAGGAATGCAGCCTGGTCTAGGGAAGATGTTCTGAGAGCTAGACAGGTTGAGCTGGAGCAGCAACTGCCCAATGCGGAAGAATACAACGACAACCTACATGAGGAGGTTCATCAGCTAAATAACTAGCTCCACCCTTATGTCCCACCTGGAGCCACAGAGATGGATCTAGAGGAGGACGAGGAAGAAGAAGTGGAGCCTGAAGAAGAAGTGGAGCTTGAGGAAGGAGATGATCCTACGTCTGACCATTATAGTGATCAAGATGAAGATTAGATCACTTAGCACTTAGTGGAAGGGCTAATGTATCTCCTTTATTCATGTAATGGACCTGTAGTTCGAATTTAGTATGGGTAATCCGACTATCATGTAATATTGTGAATCGCACGACTATCGCACCTTTGGTTGAACATCAATGCAATTCCGTTCCTTGTTGGTGATCATGATTTAAATTTGCATGCGTTATGAGCGCGATAAGTGGTCAAATTGGGGATGCCATGTTGCGAGAATGAATTGTTATGCCTCTATTTTTATTGTGAATTTGAGAATTTTCTCTAGTAATTTCAGTTTGGCATGATTATGATTCATCTGCAATCTCTTGACATCAACCAATAATCGCTTATTGTGCAACTTCGCAGATGACGCGCACCGTGCTGGAGCTGGTAGCAGTCACGATGGCAATGGTGATGACTTACCACCACCACCGCCGCCGTCTACTCAGGAGTTCTTTGCTCAGTTCTTGGGGAGCCAAAGGACAATGGAAGAAGCTCTGCGCCTCATCGCACAAAACACCGCTCGTGGCCACCCACAGCAACCAGGGGCCGAGCCAAATCAGCACAGTACATTCAAGGAGTTTCTGGACATGAAGCCTCCAATCTTCAAGGTGGCTAAGGAACCACTACAGGCTGACGAGTGGCTCAACACCATTGAGCAGAAGTTTCTCTTGTTAAGAGTCACCGAGCATTTGAAAGCTGAGTATGCTTCTCATCAATTGCAAGGACCAGCAGGGATCTGGTGGACACATTTCCTGTCATCCTTGCCTGCTAATGCGCGAGTTACCTAGGAACAGTTCAAGCTGGCTTTTAGGGGACATCATATTCCCCCGGGCCTGATGCGCATGAAAGCGGCCGAATTTATGAGGCTCACTCAAGGAACAAAGTCACTCACTGAATATATGCACGCATTCAACAACTTGTCCAGATATGCTCCAGGTTTTGTGGATACCGAGGAGAAAAAGATAGAGAGTTTCAAGCGAGGTTTGGGTACTAAACTGATGAAGACTATGGCAAATTCTAGGTGTGCCACGTACAATGAGTTTATTAGTGATGCCTTAACCCAAGAAAACCACAACAACATGCATGCAGTTGCTAAGGGTCGCAAGAGGACATATGAGGCCGGTGCATCCGGATCTTTCCAGTCAAAAGCGCCTATCACAGCCAGGCCACAATTCCGTCCACCTGCACCCAAGTTTAGACCTCCACCACCTAAAGCTCAGAATAATAGGCCACAGAAACCGTTTTGTAAGGCGTTCACTATTGCCTTACCAAAAGGAAATGCCAGTCAGGATAGCTCCACCAGATTCAGAAGTAATCAACCATGCTTCAACTGCAACCAACTAGGTCATTGGTCCAAGGAATGCCCCCACCCCAAGAAGAATAGCAACCAGAATCAGAACAATCAGAGACAGGCGAATACCAGGGCACGTCAGGGACACGTGCATTATACCGCTGTGGAAGAGGTGCCCGCTAGAGAAGTTGTCACGGCTCTTATGTTTCTTGTCAACAAGCATCCCGCTGTTGTTTTATTTGATTCGGGAGCTTCTCATTCCTTTATGAGTCAAGCATTTGCATCTAGACATGATCAAGAAATAATTGAAGTAAGTAAAGGGGGTTATAACATAAGTTCAGCAGGGGGTACTGTTACTACCAAAAAGATAGTAAAAAATGTACTCATCTCTATACAAGGGAGGGAGTACACCACGGATTTGATAATATTGCCCGGGTTATCGATAAGTGTAATCTTAGGCATGAATTGGATGAAGGATCATGGTGTTCTTATTGACACTAGCACCCATACCATTATGTTGAGAGAACCCACGGGAGGGAATGCTTTTCTAGTACCACTCTCCCGCAATTTTGAACTCCAACATTTAGCTTGTGCTATCCAAGCCACCACACTTAGTGATGTCCCCATAGTTTGTGAGTTTCCGGATGTATTTCCAGAGGAATTACCAGGCTTACCACCTGATAGGGAGGTGTAATTCAAGATTGAGTTAGTGCCAGGTACAGCACCCATATCAAGAAGGCCCTATAGAATGCCACCCAATGAGTTAGCAGAACTTAAGGTTCAATTGCAAGATCTATTGGACAAAGGTCTTATTCAACCTAGCTCATCTCCATGGGGATGTCCAGCCTTGTTTGTGAAAAAGAAGGATAAGTCACTGAGAATGTGTGTAGATTACAGACCACTCAATGCTGTGACCATCAAGAACAAATATCCGTTGCCCCGCATCGACATCTTGTTCGATCAGCTAGCGAAGGCAAAGGTATTCTCCAAAATTGACTTGAGGTCAGGCTACCATCAAATAAAGATCCAGCCAGAGGATATACCTAAAACTGCTTTCTCTACTAGGTACGGCTTATACGAGTATTTGGTTATGTCTTTCGGACTAACAAATGCTCCAGCCTACTTCATGTACCTGATGAACTCGGTATTCATGCCCGAACTCGACAAGTTCGTGGTCGTGTTTATCGATGATATATTGATTTATTCAGAAAATGAGTCAGATCATGAAGAGCATCTGAGGATTGTCCTATCCAGATTGAGGGAGCATAAGCTATATGCCAAGTTTAGCAAATGTGAATTTTGGTTGAGCAAGGTACCTTTCTTAGGTCACATCTTATCAAGAGATGGAATTTCTGTAGACCCATCAAAAGTACAAGAGGTCATGGATTAGAAAGCTCCAACTTCGGTTCATGAAGTTCAGAGTTTTCTAGGGTTAGCAGGATATTATCGTCATTTCATTCCAGATTTCTCAAAGATAGCTAAGCCCACGACCAGACTACTTTAGAAAGATGAGAAGTACAAATGGACACCAGAATGTGAAGCAGCTTTTCACACCCTCAGAACTTTGTTGACTACCGCACCTGTGCTATCACAACCAGACATTGAAAAGCCTTTCGATGTATTTTGTGATGCATCAGGGATAGGTTTGGGATGTGTGCTTATACAAGAAGGAAGAGTAATTGCATATGCTTCTCGGCAATTGAGGAAACATGAAGTCAACTACCCTACACATGATTTGGAACTTGCAGCCGTTGTTCATGCGTTAAAGATATGGAGACATTACTTGTTGGGCAATGTATGTCATATCTATACTGACCACAAAAGTCTCAAGTATATCTTTACCCAGCCAGAACTGAACATGAGACAACGAAGATGGTTAGAGCTAATTAAGGACTACAATTTAGAAGTGCACTACCATCCGGGTAAGGCTAATGTAGTAGCAGATGCACTGAGTCGGAAGTCTCATTGCAACACTATAGAAGCATTACTGGAAGATGGATTCAACTTGTTACATCCTACTGTACTACACAATATCACAATCAGTTGTTCACTTGAGAGCAAAATCATAGAGTTGCAGCAGACAGATGTAGGAATAAGTCACATCAAGAGAAAAATACAAGAGCAAGAGACCAAGCATTTTAGAATGGACGAAAGAGGTGTATTATTGTTTGAGGGCAGACTTGTGGTACCAAAAGACCATGAGCTAAGGAATCAAATTTTAGAGGAAGCTCACTCGTCCAAATTGTCTATCCATCCGGGTAGTAGTAAGATGTATCAAGATTTGAAAACCCATTTTTGGTGGACTAAGATGAAGAAAGAAATCGCAACCTATGTTGCTAGGTGTGATAACTGCAGTAGAGTAAAAGCTGTCCATATGAAAACTGCTGGATTACTTCAGCCATTGCCGATTCCAGGATGGAAATGGGAGGAAATCAGCATGGACTTTATCACAGGCCTTCCAATGACGCCACAAGGTCACGATTCAATATGGGTTATTATTGATCGTCTCACCAAGTCAGCACATTTTGTACCAGTTCACACAACATATCACGTGGGGAAATACTCTAAGTTATATGTTTCCCAGATCGTGAGACTACATGGAGTACCCAGGACTATAATCTCAGATCGAGGACCACAGTTCATAGCTCGTTTCTGGGAGCACTTACATCAGGCTTTGGGAACCAAGCTAATCAGAAGTTCAGCTTATCATCCACAAACTTCAGGACAGACAGAGCGAGTGAACCAAATCCTAGAAGATTTACTTAGAGCTTGTGTTATATCTTCAAAGGGTTCATGGGAGAAATGGTTACCTTTAGCTGAATTCTCCTATAACAACAGTTATCAAGCGAGTATCAAGATGGCTCCATTTGAAGCCTTATATGGCAGAAAATGTAGAACTCCATTAAATTGGATTGAGCCCGGTGAAAGGAGATACTTTGGTATTGATTTTGTCAATGAAGCCGAAGAGCAAGTACGTATCATCCAACAACATATGAAGGCAACTCAATCAAGACAAAAGAGTTATGCCAACAGAAGAAGAAGACCACTAACTTTTGAAGTGGGTTACTATGTATACTTGAGAGTATCACCCATGAAAGGTGTGAAAAGATTTGGGATGAAAAAGAAGCTTTCACCAAGATATGTAGGGCCATACAAAATTTTGGAACGAAAAGGAAATGTTGCGTACAAGTTACAACTTCCACCAGAAATGAGCGCAATATTTGATGTGTTCCATGTTTCTCAGTTGAAGAAATGTCTTCGAGTACCGGAAGAAGCTATTGCACCCACCAACGTGCAGCTTCAATCGAATTTGACCTATGAAGAAAAGCCAATTCGAGTATTAGAGGAGATGGAGAGAGTAACACGGAGTAAGATTATTAAGTTCTATAAGGTGGTGTGGAACAATCATAGTGAACAAGATGCTACGTGGGAAAGAGAAGATTATCTACAAGAAGTTTATCCCGCCTTTTTCCAAGAATGGTAGGTCTTGCAAATCTTGGGACGAGATTTTTATAAGGGGGAGGGGCTGTAACACCTCGGGTGTTAGCCTTGCATAAATTGACTTGCATAACATGAGCATGATCATCAAGCATTCATAAACCAGCATTTACCATTGAAACATTAGATTGAAACATCTGCAACGTTTGCTTATTATCGCATGTTTCTTAAACATATGCAACTTTTCTTGTTATTTCATGTCTCCATGTATCTATGCATATGGTCATGAGTGTAAACATGTACTTGGTGGATGTGAGTCACACAAACATGTAGCCACACTAGGGTAGCAAATAGGACCTTATTCATGGTTACATTTCATGAACCAACATTTAAGCTCCATATGATTACACTAGCTAGCTCTATGAGTGACTGCTACATGAAATGATTGAATGACCTTGCAAATTGCTTGAACATGTCTAGAGTATCATTATGAACAACTTTGATATTCATGGTTAGGGGTAATTAGGTCATTAAGCCATGCTTTGATGTATATCATCATTCAAAAGTGACATGTTTGACCAAATTTGAACTAGGTGTTAGAGACCTTGCATGGAGGAGATCACTAAAGCAAAGTTGTAGTGTTTGACATAAGGAACAACTTTTATTTTTAGGTCATGGACTGATTTAGCTTCTAACATGCTTGAATGGGTCCCACAAAAACCAGCAAAATCAAGCTTTCAACACTTAACAAATTTTTCTAAGTCCTGGATCGCTGACAGCCTGACAAGCTGACCTTAAGCATGATTTTACTCCGTCTCAGTTGCGAACTAGAAATAGATTCTTGAACAAAAGTTGTAGATGGTACATCGGTCTACAAGTTCCATTTAGATGGTTTACGCAATAGAGCTATGGATTAGCAGTTAGATGAGCGTCAAAACGCGTCGTCAGGCTCGGCATTCCTTGTCTGAATCGACTGAATCAAAATGTTTAGTGGCCGACACCGGCAGGAACCGAGCGCCGCGTGGAGGTCACGGTGGCCGCGCGTCGCCGTTGCCCTGACCGCGCAGGCCACGACACGCCTGAGCGTGGCTTCAACACTCCAACGTTCGCCCGCAATGCCCAGCGCCCTCATTTCATTTTTCCCGGCCTCCTTCTTCGCCACAGCAGAGCCGCCAAGCTCCCGCAGCATCGAGCAGCACCACCATCGCCATAGCCATGCGCAGGCTCGCGACGAGCCACCCAATCATCACCGCAGTAGCACCACTAGCTCCCCAGCGACCCACTGCCTCCACCCGCGCTAGCTGACCACACCTGGTAAGCAATGGCGCTGTGCGCTAGCTCGCCGGAGCATCCTCGCCGCGCCCGTCACCGTGGCTGGGGCACCTCCCTCCACCGTAGACCATGAAACCTTGCGTGATAGGTTCGCCGTAGGGCACTGGTGCTCGTCCGAGCTTTAGGTTGAGCCACCGAGGTCATCACCGGCGTAGCGTCATCGTCCAGCGTCACCGATCCGCCTTGGTCGCCGCCGTCGTCACTAGAGTCAATGTTAGGGTCGGGCAAGTAGTGCAAACGATGCACCTCGTCAAGTAGAACGTCTGGTGAAGATGTCACCGCCGGCGAACTCGCCGCCGTCGAGTTCTAGCCACGACCGTAGAGTAGCGCCGCCGGCTCTATTTTGTCTCGCTGACCGGTGGGGTCAACTGACTAGTGGGTCCTGCGTGTCAGCGACTCCATGTATTAAAGCCAGTTCATTTTGAATGCAGATTTCATATGTTTTGTAATTTTTGTATCCTCAGTTTGGTAGCTTCAAAAATTGTAAAATAAATTTTTTTAGTGTTCCTTAGGAAGTGTAGTATTTAGGAAAAATATGTTCTTGACATTTATAGTAGAAATTTTTAGAGATTTAAATAGGGATTTGAAATGTGTTTTTGAATGCATGTAAATTTGTTTATTTTATATCTAGAGTTTTTGTGCTCCAAAAATTATGAAATTTTTGTGGTAAGCTAGTCTTAGCATATGTGAGCTCTGGTAAAAATTTGAAGATGAGTGCATGTGTAGATTTGTAGTTATAGATTTTTCTTTTATAATTAGGAGATCCTTGTGTAAATTTTTATAAATTATTTAGGAATCAAATACTCATGAAAATTTTTGGAGGGTATACTAGTAGTATATGGATGCTAAGAAAAATAGGAAATCTATTGCTTGACACTTTTCAATAGGGTTTTCTAATTATGCTATTTCAAGCATTGCTGCCTTGTCATTTTTGTATAGGATGTTCTACTTGGCAAAATGGCATGAAATTTTTAGTAGTCTATTGGTAGCACTAGTAAGCCACTATAATTTTCTGAGAATTTATGATGCACATTTGGTATAGGTTTATTATTTAACCTAGGGGTTCAAATAAAATAATAAATGCATTTAAATAAATAGTTTGGGCTTCACCATTATGTTTTCTTAGATGTATTTGGTATGCTTAAACTGCTGGTAGACTTTTGGTCGTAAAGATTTGAATACTTATATGAAGTAGAAGTATTGTTACTTTATAATGCGAATTGGAATGGTTTCTGGACAGATTCTGGAGTTTGCTAAGTTGCATGATAGAGATGATGTTTGCTGTAAAAATGGTTAATAACAAAGTTGTAGATAATTTGATAAGCTTTCCAAAAAGTCTAGGATCACTGGATTTGGATTAGTAGAACTCCAGTTATGAGTGAAACAAGTAGCTACTGTTTTGTGATATAGTCGATGCATTGTGAAAGTAGATAATTAAATAATCGAGAAGAGATATGCACCTACTCAATAAACATGATGCACCTATTAACATATATGCATTCGTAATACTTATGCCATATTCATGCATCTAGGATCGGAGGAAGAGATAACGTTGCTGGAATTCGAAGAAGCAGAGGAAGGGGACCAGCAGGAGAATCCGCAAGCCGCAGCTCCCGAAGGCGTGGAGCAGAATCCTGAAGAGCTTCTGGAGTGTCCTGATCACCACCCTACTTCCTTCCTGCGAGGCAAGCCCCGGAGCATTCTAAGTCTCCCAGTATTTTACAAATGATTACTTAAGTACTTGTGATTGATGCATTAGGTTATAAGAGTTGAATGGAACCACTTGATGCATATACATTCCTTGTCCAGCTATTACACCTTTAACCGGTATAGGTCCAGGATCGAATATATGCTTAGCCATGCTTAGACCGGTAGAAGTCGGGTGATTTCCTGTCACCTGCGAGATATAGGTGGATACCGGAGCACGGTTGGTTATAATTGCTATCGTGGAAAAGAACCATGGTTAATGTAAATGGAGACCGGGCGGGATGTCGATAGAGAAGCAACAAGACATGGAGGTCTTGGGTGTGGATCTATCCCTGTCTGTGTCGATTAAGGACCGTACCGTTGTTGGAACTTTTGACAAGATTGAACGCATGCCTCTCACTTAGCTGGCCAGATAACTCGTTCCAATCGTGAAGCCGAGTAATTCAATTCAGGCCAGGACTCGTTCTGTTGTGCGCTCCTTCCGGGGAACGATCAGACTAAGCCCAAGGGCAGGCTGGGCCTGAGCATCCTGGCATCTGGTGTTCTAGATTGTGCGGCGCGGTACGGACCCACGAAATGTGTACCTGAGTTGTACCAAAGGTGACCTAAGGCTATCGTGGCTGGTAGACCTGGGTTTGTGTTAGGAATAAATTCCCAGCTGGTTGAAATCGATTCGAATCGCCGTCTCTCCCGGATAGTGAGAAACTTGACTAGCTCCAACATCGTAGTAACTGTGTTATGAAACATGATGGTTCGGATGAATATGGAATTACAATACCTGCTATGGTTACTATTGTATGCTTCTCAATTGATATACCACATGTTTGGCACAGGATAGTTGCTAATCTAGAAATGGATAGTTATAATTAACTTGATAAAGAAATTGTAACTGTACAGTAAGTCAATTGCTTTTATGCAAAATGTTGTCGAGTTACGTCCACTTATATAGCCTTGCATAATCCTTGAGAGTCATTTTATTTCTGGTTCATGACGGGTAAGTCTAGCTGAGTACCTTCTCGTACTCAGGGTTTATTTTCCCATATTGCAGATGGCACTGTATATCATGGTTATTGCAAGAGTTGCTTCTATCCCGCTGTGGATGAGGAGTAAGCCTTGGGCAGGCTTCTTATTAATCCTTCTACATGCTTTTGTGGACCGTGATTATATCTTGGCACTGTACTAAACTATGTTGGAAACGTTACTTTCAAACTTAATTTGCTTCCGCTTTTATCTATCAAACTCGGTTTGTAATAACTTTTATTCGTACTCTGATGGAGAAATGTATCTGCGAACTTTATGTAATATGTGGCATGTATGTTGAATCATGTACGATCTTGGTTGTTGTAAATCATTTATCGAGACCCGTCGTGGTACTCGACGGACTACCGGGTTTATATGGGTTCAAGTATGACAGTGCGGCCGCTTGTAGGCTGCCATTGTACTTGTACTCTTATAAATTGGTCGGTTCTGTGACATGTGTGGCGGCGCTCCGACAAGCTCTGGCCATGATAAGCTCAGGTGAGGCTTGATACATCTATGTGGTGACCTAGCAAAGCTAACTGATGCAGGTTAGGGTACGGGGGGGGGCACCGGTGAGCTCGACCACGCGCATGGTGCCACGGTAGCGAAAGCACGATTGCAGAAGGCCACGTTCTGGCGCCGGCATGTCGGCATTGGCCAGCAGCCAATGACGTGAGCTATACATGACTCTAAGCTAGCCTTAATGCGAGAAAGGAGCGAGCAAGATGGCTCGGTGGAGCACGGCCACGGTGAGCTCGAGCATGGCGGCGCTCTGGTGATGGTCGCGGCGATGGCAAACACGGCGTGAAGCTTACCACAACTCGAATGCTGGTGCGAGTGAGTCGGGGAGGTGGAGGAGACAAAGGCGGAGTAGTGGATGTGCGGTGGTGGCCGAAGGTGCGGGGGTGGAGTGTGAGAGAATGTGGCGGTGCTCGGCAATGGCGACAGTGACACGGCGATACGCTCTACCCAAGCGTATGCGAGAGAGGGTGAAGTGTGAGAATGAAGTGAGGCGAGCACCAGGATCGCGCGCCTTAACCCCCCGCTCTGGCCTGACCGGTCAGGTCAGCGCTAGCGTACGGCCACCACGCAGTGCGCCTAGCCTACCCCCGGTCGTCCACTGACGCCGTTTTAGTTAGGCATCAGGCCCAAATGAACATGACTGACAGAGAAAGATTGAGCAATCATTACTCCTAATCTGTGGCAAGTTAGTGAAAACCATATTAGTGAAAGTTGTAGATCTACGTGTGATCTATAGATTTGCTTTAGAAAGATTTCCCAAATTCTCAATAGTTTGAGATCTACATAGCCCTAAAGTGTTGTACTTTAAACTGAATTTCTCGTTTTAGACTTTAGAAAGAAATTTCAAATCCAAAATAGTATTTTCTTGCTACTTGTTAGCTATTTTTGAGCATGCTATGCACTGAATTAGACCTTGACCCAAAAATAAAAGTTGTTACTCTAGTCAAGTACTCCAGCTTTCCTTAAGGGTGCACTACCATACAAACAATTTATGCTATAGTTTAACTTAGGTCAATCATACAACATAAAAATGAAAGCCTACACTATAACCATGACTTAGAGGACAAATTGGTCCAAGTCATCAATACTAAAGTTGTTCCATAAGATACTCTAAACAAGTTTAAGGTACTCCTAAGGTTCCACAAATATTTTATACATTGGTTACATGTAAACCCTAGCATATGTAAAGCATTTTAGTGACAACACATGCAATATAAGCAAACATAGAGATAATATTTGAGATACTCATGCTCACGAATGATGGGTTTTCAAATCTTGATACATTTTGCTACTACCCGAATGGATAGACAACTTGGACAAATGAGCTTCATCTAAAATTTGATTTCTAAGCTCACGGTCTTTCGGTACCACAAGTTGGTCTTCAAACCATAGCACACCTCTTTCATCTAACCTAAAATGCTTGGTTTCTTGTTCTTTCATGATTCTCTTGATGTGAAATACACCTACATTTGTCTTCTGTAGTTCTATGATTTTGCTCTCAAGTGAATAACTAATAGTGATATTGTGCAGCATAACAGGATGTAACAAATTAAACCCATCTTCCAACAATGCTTCCAAAGTGTTGCAATAAAATTTTTGACTAAGTGCATCTACTACAACATTGGCTTTTTTTGGATGGTAGTGCACTTCCAAATTGTAGTCCTTGATCAGCTCTAACCATCTTCACTGTCTCAAGTTCAGCTCTAGTTGAGTGAAGATATATTTAAGACTTTTGTGGTCAGTATATATGTGACATACGTTGCCCAACAAATAATGTCTCCATATCTTTAGTGCATGAACAACTGCTGCAAGCTCTAAATCATGCGTAGGGTAATTGACTTCATGCTTTCTCAACCGCCAAGAAGCATAGGCAATAACTCTTCCTTTTTGCTTGAGCACACACCCCAAACCTATTCCTGATGCATCACAGAACACATCAAAAGACTTTTCAATATCAGGTTGTGCTAAAACAGGAGCTGTAGTTAATAGGGTCCTTAGGGTGTGAAAAGCTGCTTCACACTCTGGTGTTCAACTGAACTTTTCATCTTTTCTGAAGTAGTCTGGTCATGGGCTTAGCTATTCTAGTGAAATTCGGAATGAAACGACGATAGTAACCTGCTAACCCTAGAAAACTCGAACTTCATGAACCAAGTCAAGGCCTTCCAATCCATGACCTCTTGTACTTTAGATGGGTCTATAGGAATTCCATCTTTAGATAAGATATGACCCAAGTAAGGTACTTTGCTCAACTAGAATTCACACTTGCTAAACTTGACATATAACTTATGTTCCCTTAATCTAGACAAAACAATTCTCAGATGCTCTACACATTCTGCTTCGTTCTCCGAATAAATCAAGATATCATCGATAAACACAACCCTAAACTTGTCGAGCTCGACCATGAATACCGAATTCATCAAGTACATGAAGTAGGTAGGAGTATTCGTGAGTCCAAAAGACATGACCAAATACTCGTACAAGCCATACCTACCGGAGAAAGCAATTTTAGGTATATCCTCTTGCCTGATCTTTATCTGATGATAGCCTAACCTCAAGTCAATCTTAGAAAATACCTTTGCTTTTGCCAACTGATTGAACAAGATATCGATACGAGGTAAAGGATACTTGTTCTTAATAGTCAGCATTAAGTGGCCTATAATCCACACACATTCTCAAACACTTGTCCTTCTTCTTTACAAACAAAGTTGGACATCCCCATGGAGATGAACTAGGTTGAATGAGACCTTTGTCCAACAGTTCTTGTAATTGAATTTTAAGTTCAGCTAACTCATTTGGTGGCATCCTATAGGGTCTTCTTGAGATAGGTGTTGTACCCGACACTAAGTTAATCTTAAATTCCACTCCCTATTAGGTGGTAAACCTAGTAACTCATCTGGGAATACATCAGGAAACTCACAAACCACCGGAATATCACAAAAGGTAGTGGTTTGGATAGCACAAGACAAGTTTTGGAGATCAAAACTTTGGGAAAGTGGTACTAGAAAAGCATTACCTCCCTTTGGTTCTCTCAACATAATTGTATAAGTGCTAGTGTCAATCAGAACCCCATGATAGCTCATCCATTTCATGCCTAAGATCACATCTATAGATAATCAAGGCAATACTATTAGATCCATCATGTACTCCCTCTCTTGTATAGAGATGAGCACATCTCTGACTATCTTATTTGTAGAGATAGTAGCCCCAGCCGAACTTATACTATAACCACCCTTGTTTACCTCAATTACTTTCTAATCATTCCTAGATGCAAATGCTTGGATCATAAATGAATGAGAAGCTCCAGAATCAAATAAAACAATGGCGGCATGTTTGTTAACAAGAAACATACCAGTGGTGACAACCTCTCCCACAGGAACATCTTCAATAGCGATGTAATGCACGTATCCAGGACATGCTTTAGGATTTGCCTATCTTTAATTGCTCTGGTTTTGATTGCTGTTCTTCTTGGGATGGGGGCACTTTTTGGACCAATGGCCCAACTGATTATAGTTGAAGCATGGCTAATTGCTCCTGGGTCCTACTGAGCTCCCTTACCCTCCATTCACCTTGGGTAAGGCAATGGTTAACACCTTATGAAACACCTTCTAAGGTCAGTTAGCCTGGGCTTTTGGTGGAGGAGGCTTGAACTTGGGTGCTAGCAGTCGAAACTGTGGCCTAGCTGCCACTGGAGCTCTGGACTGAGAAGACCTTGAGGCGCCTGCCTCAGCTGCCCTCTTGCGGCCCTTTGCTACCGCATGCAAATTGTTCTTGTTCTCCTGAGTCAAGGCATCACTAATGAAATCAATGTATGTGGTGCACCTTGTGTTGGCCATAGTTTTCATCAGCTTAGTGCTAAGACCTCTCTTGAAGCTTTCAATCTTCTTTTTCTTCTGTATCGACAAAACCTAGGGCATAACGGGCCAAATTATTGAAAGCATGCATGTACTCAGTAAGAGTCTTGGTCCCTTGTGTGAGTCGCATGAACTCGGCTACCTTCATGTGCATTAGCCCTGGGGGAATGTGATGTCCCATAAAGGCTAACTTGAATTGCTCCCATCTGACCTGTGTGTTGGCAGGTAAAGAGGATAGGGAATTGGTCCACCATATCCCGGCCGGTCCCTACAGCTAATGGGATGCATATTCTGCCTTCTGATGTTCCATGACCCTCAATAGATGGAACTTTTGTCAATGGTGTTAAGCCATTCATCACCCTAGAGAGGTTCTTCGGCCACCTTGAAGATAGGAGGCTTGGTGTCTAGGAAATCCTTGAAAGAGCTGTATTGATTTGGCTTAGGCCCCTGTTGTTGCTGATGGGCGCGTGCCATGTTCTGTGCAATGAGGCGCTGGGTTTCCTCCATAGTTCTCTGACTACCCAAGAACTGGGTGAAGAATTCAATCACAGACGGTGTTGGCGGTGGTGTTAAGTCACCATCATGGCCCTCTTGGTTGTTGCCTGCTCTAGCGCGAGTGCGAGTCATCTGCAAAGTTGCAATAATAAGTGATTATTGGATGATGTCAAGAGATTGTAGATGAATTGTATAATCATGCCAAAATGAAATTACTAGAGAGAATCTTAAATTCATACAATAAAATAGAGGCATAATAATTCATTCTCGCAACATGACATCACCAATTTGATCACTTATCGAGCTCGTAGCGCGTTAACATACAAGTCATAATCACCAGAAAAACAAAAACTAGAATTTCATTAAAGTTCAACCCATCGTGAACAACATGTCGAGTGCTAATATTACATGGAAGTCAAATCATGAATACCAAACTTCAAACTACAAGTCCATTACATAAATAGCAAGGATACATCTAGCGCTTTAACTAGTCACTAGGCGATTCTAATCTTCAGTATGCTCGCTATCGAGGTCAGAGATAGGATGATCCTCATTCTCTAGCTCCACTTCTTCGTCCTAGCCGTCATCTTCAACTAACATCTCTGTATCTTCTTCTTCCTCATCAAGGATCGTGTGCAGTTGGTTGTTCAAAAAATGCACCTCATGCTGAAGATCAACTACTATGTTCTAGGTCTGTGCAAGCTATTGGTGCAAGTCCCTCTCGACACGGTCCTACTAGACACTCAAGGCATGGGTCCTGTCTCATTCTACTTCTGCCATAGCTGCATGGTTGTTTGCTAGGATCTGCTGGCGCATAGCTGTGAACGCCTCGGCACGAGCGGCCTCCAGCTGCTCCCGCAGTCCTGCTAACATTGCTTGATCATCCGCTCTTGCCTCTTGGGCAGCAACTCTCTGCTGATCAACTTGCTCCATTTGGGTGTGGAGATTTCCCAAACCAACATAAGCTTGATCAGTTTCCCATCGAGCCTCACTTGCTACCTTTTTGTGCTTGCACACATGCTTCTTGAGCTTACACTATGCAGCTTTGGCTCTCATGAGCTTATCCATGCAAGTGGTATAGGACTCTTGCTAGAAGTCCCTTATGTCTTAACAAGTGTAGAACATCTTCATTACTGCAAACATGGCACTCATAGCAGGACTAGAACTGTCTGCACGCTCATCCCTATCTTGGATCAACGCATTGTTGTTGTGCTGTGCCCATACTATTGTGGATGGATCCACCCAAGGAAAAGTACTAGCGACACTGCCGGTAAGCTCATCCCCATGCTGCTGACAAATCTAACTCAGTACCTCGAAGGCTACTACTTGTGTAGCCTCCCAAGGAGTTCTTCCTTCAGATTCTGCCTTCCATTCCTGCTAGAAGGGTGCTTGGGTACAAGTTGGTATGATCAGCCATACTTCGTACCATGGTTGTCCCTCCAAGTATACTTCATTCTAGTAATAGAGGGGCAGTTCATAATACCCCACATAATGCAAGACTCTCCAAAGTAGGGCAGGAGTTCCAAACATCAATAGGAAACTCTCACTTCCAGCCAGTGCTGCCATCTGTACCAACAACATGTGCAACTCTCGTGAGACAAAGCCATAATGGATAAGAATTACATAACCGAGTAAGAGATTTATAAGGGGAAGAACAATACAAGTGTGGAATAATGATTTATCATGATGCATGCACGGTCCGTACGTTCTTACAAACTTAGGAAAAATTATTTCTAACAACATACATAGTGGCATACATACATTCTCTCATATATATCGTAGCTAGTCAGGCTACATGTTTTTCGCTGTTAGTGTACCTACAAAAGAATTTCATTTCAGCCCATCCCCACAATTATATATGCAGAATGTAAATATAGGCTCTAGGTTGTAATCTAAATACTTCCATATATATATACTTCCGTATCAAAGCTACCCAAAAGTAAATACGTCCTCTATATACATATAAATATGCATACACAGTCGTATCAAAGCTAACCCATAATTAAATACCTTCGCATATATATGAGACATATATATACTTTCGTATCAAATCTAACTCTCCCCATAGACCACACGCTCACAACTTGCGGTCATGCCACTGTAATGATGATTGGCATCTTACCTTTGGCGTAGAGGCATTTGATCCATACATTACCACTCAAGTGAATGGCATCCATACAATAGCACGCCGTATGCACGATGAAAATAAAAACCCCCCAAGTTAGTACTTAATTAGCCACCTAAAGTCCTTAATTGGGCATAAAGGAGTGATCACCGGCACACTTTAGATTTCAACTCTAGGTTTCAAATACCTATTTATATAGCTATTAGTTGCTAGAAACTGGTTTTGGAAAACAAAACCTTTGTTTTAAATACCCATGTGAATTTAATGTTGAATCTTGCTCTGATGCCAGCTGTAACAAAATCAAACAATTTACAAGAGCACAAGTACAATGGCAGCCCGCAAGCAGTCGCACTGTCATACTTGAGCTCATATAAACCTGGTAGTCTGTCGAGTACCATGACGGGTCTCGATTAACGATCCACATCCAACCAAGATCGTACATGATTCAACATACATGTCACATGTTGCATAAAGTTCACAAATATAGTTCATTCATCAGAGCATGAAATAAGGTTATTATAAACCAAGTTGGGTAAATAGTAGCAGAAGCGAATTGAAGTTTGAAGCGCACATTTGCCATCATAGTTCAAATACAGTGCCAACTCATAATCACACTCCCAGAAAAGCACATAAGGAGGATTAATAATAGATGCCTGCCCAGGGCTCACTCCTCATCCACAGTAGGATAGAAGCAGTTCTTGCAAAAGCCGTGATAAACTATACCATCTGCAACAATGGGAATAAAACCCTAAGTACGAGAAGGTACTCAGCTAGACTTACCCATCATAAACCAAAAATAAGGTGACTCCAAGGATTATGCAAGGCTTTATAAGTGGAGGTAGCTTGACAACATTTTGCATAAAAAGCGACTAACTCAGTTGTACAATTATAATTCGGTCCTCAAGTTAATTATAGCTATTCATCTCTAGATTAGCAACTAACATGTGCCAAACATGTGGTATATCATTTAGTAGCATATAATAGTAACCATAGCCGGTGTAGTAATTCCATGTTCAACGGAACCATCACATTCCATAACACAATTACTACGATGTTGGGACTAGCCAAGTTTCTCACTGTTTGGGAGAGACGGCGATTCCAATCGATTTCAACTTGCTGGGAATTTATTCCTAACACAAACCCAGGCAGATCAGATCAACAGTCACCTTTGGTACAACTCAGGTACACATTTCGCGGGTTCGACCAGCGCCGCACAATCAGGTTCATCCAGCTGCGAGGACGATCAGGACTACCCTGCCCTTGGGCTCATGGCTGGCTCCCCGCACATCCTTACTACCATCTAGATTACACACTTTTATAGAACAGGGCCCGGCCTAAGTTGAACTGCTTGGCTTTGCGGTCGGAACAAGTTATCCAGCAGGCTAAGTGATAGGCATGCGTTCAATCTTGTCAGAAGCGCCAACAACGGCACGGTCCTTAACCAGCATAGATAGAATCACATGAGTCAACCTACACATAGACTTCGCCTAGCCTCCATTTATATTACCCCATGGTTCTTTTCCACGATAGCAAATATAGCCAACCGTGCTTCGGTATCCACCTATATCTCGCAGGTGACAGGAAATCACCCGACTTCTACCGGTCTAGGCATGGCTAAGCATATATTCGATCCTAAACCTACACAGGGTTAAAGATATATGTAACTGGACAAGGTAGTTCTATGCATCAAATGTTTCCAATCAACTCTTATAACCTATGCATCAAACATAAAAGGACTCAAGTAGTATTTTGTAAAACATGGGGAGACTTAGAATGCTCCAGGGCTTACCTTTGAGGAAAGAGGTTGGCCAGTGATCCAGGTGCTCAGGGAGATCTTCAGGAGTCTGCTCCTCTCCTCTTGGAGCTGCGGCTTGAGGAGTCTTCTCCTAACCCTCCTCCTCTTCTTCGTTGAACTCCAACAATGTTATCTCCTCGGACGATCCTATATGCATGAGCATGGAATAAGATATCACGAGTGCATATATGATGACACGTATAATATGATATAACCTGATGAATGCATCCTCATAAGTGTTTTCAATAGCATGGTATTAAAGTAATTACAAGTGCATCCTATTCTACTGAGTAGGTGTATATCTCTTCTCTATTACTTAAGAAAACACTTCTATAAATTATTTTCTGGACTATAAGACAGCAGCTAGTTGTTTTGACCATAACTGGAGTTATATACATGTACAACATCCTCTACAGAAATGACAAGCTAGCAAGGTTTATTTTAGTGAAAATAGTTAACCCTATAGAAAAGTGTCAAGCAATAGATTCTATATTTTTCTTAGCTTCATCCTAGTGCCATAATACTATACAAAAATTTTCATAGCAATATGTTACTTATTTTTGTCCCTATAAATTTTCTCTAAAAACACCATTTATTAGTAGACAAATAGAAAAAACCCTACTTCAATCAAGCTTACTGCAAGTTTAGTATTTTTCCTAGATAGAGCATGTCAACACAAGACCAGCAAAATTGGAATCATAATTTTATCACTTTCCTAGCTCAAGTTATACATTTTACAAGATTGCAAAACATTCAAAAAGAACTTATCTAGCTACATTTTATTCACCTAGAAAAATACCAGAAAAAGTGCACTTCATATTTTTATAAAATACTAAACTTCATGAGGAATCCATCAAAATTTGTTTCACCAAAATTGGACACTCCTAGCTCTAGATATGAATTTTCGAAGTTGGTATTCAAATCTATGAAAACAATTCAGAAAATCAAAACGTATACACACTGACATCCGGGGCCCACGGTCAGTGGGACCCACCCGTTAGACAAACAAAAATAGAGCGCGGTGCTGACTGGCCCTAGCTCATTGTCGCTGAGGTCACCGGTGGTGAGGTCACCACCGACGGCTTCGCCTCGACGTCCTGCATCGATGAGTAGACAAGGTTGGCTCAGAGGCTTGCCGGAGTAGGCTCGATGGCGGCCATGGTGGACGGCGGAGCTATGCGGCGGCGCTCCGATGGGCTCCAACCACAGTAAGCTCAGGTGAGGCTTGATACATCTATGCGGTGACCAAGAAAAGCTAACGGATGCAGGTTAGGGTACAGGAGTGGCACCAGTGAGCTTGACCGCGCACATGGTGCCACGGCGGCGAGAGCACGACGGTGGAAGGCCACATTCTGGCACCAGCGTGTCGGCATTGGCCAGCGGTTAATGACACGAGCTAGATGTGACTCTAAGCTAGCCTTAACGTGAGAAAGGAGCAAGAAAGATGGCTCGGTGGAGCATGGCCACGGTGAGCTCGAGCATGGCGGCGCTCCAGTGACAGTCGCGGCGACGGCGAACACGGCGCGAAGCTTACCACAGCTTGAATGCTGGTGCGAGTGAGTCAGGGAGGTGGAGGAGACAAAGGTGGAGCGGTGGGTGTGCAGTGGTGGCCGAAGGTGCGGTGGTGCAGCATGAGAGAACACAGCGGCGCTCGGTAATGACGGCGGCAGCATGGTGCTACGCTCTGCCCAAGCATATGCGAGAGAGGGTGAAGTGCGAGAGTGAAGTGAGGCGAGCACCGGGGTCGTGTGCCTTAACCCCTCGCTCTGTGCCAACCGGCCAGGCTGGTGCCAGCGTACGGCCACCATGCGGCATGCCTGGCCTGCCCCCGGTCGGACACTGATGCCATTTCAGTTCGGCATCAGGCCCAAATGAACGTGACTGACAGAGCAACATTGAGCAATCGTTACTCCTAATCCGTGGCAAGTTAGTGAAAACCATATTAGTGAAAGTTGTAGATCTACGTGTGATCTATAGATTTGCTTTAGGAAGATTTCCCAAATTCTCAATAGTTTGAGATCTACAAAGCCCTAAAGTGTTGTACTTTAAACTGAATTCCTCGTTTTAGACTAGAAAAAAATTTCAAATCCAAAACAGTATTTTCTTGCTACTTGTGAGCTGTCTTTGAGCATGTTGTGCACCGAATTAGACCTTGACCCAAAAATAAAAGTTGTTACTCTAGTCAAGTACTACAACTTTGCTTAAGGGTGCACTGCCATGCAAACACTCTATGCTATATTTCAACTTAGGTCAAACATACAACTTGAAAATGAAAGCCTACACTATAACCATGACTTAGAGGCCAAATTGGTCCAAGTCATGAATACCAAAGTTGTTCCATAAGATATTCTAAACATGTTTAAGGTACTCCTAAAGTTCTACAAGCATTTTATACATTGGTTACATGTAAACCCTAGCATATGTAAAGCATTTTAGTGACAACACATGCAATATAAGCAAACATAGAGATAATATTTGAGATACTCATGCTCATGAATGATCAATGATGCTTGTGCTCATGCAATGCCAAGGCTAAATGCATGCTTAACACCTAGGGTGTTATAGCTTTGATCTCATTAGTAGCATAGGTTATCTTATCATTAGTAGTAAGCCTGTTGATTAAGCATGGTGCTTAGGCTATAGATTACCTGTGGATACGGCTAGGCCTCCGGATAGATTGCCGTAGGTGGCAAGTTGTGACAGCCTTGTCCATCCTCTGTATTCTACCACGATAGGTCTAGTTATTAAATCATAGGTCTCATGGCACACCTTTTCTATTTAACTCTCCTAGTTGGTAGGCGGGCCATGCCCCGAGGTACTATCGCATTTCTCCTAGTTATTTGTTTACCCTTAGTTACTAGAAAGATATATCGCTTGCTCTCTCACCTAGCTATCTCTGGTTAGCTTGTATTTAGTAATTAGTTTAGGTAGTTTACATTCATCCTTCACTATTGTTCACCTACCTAGGATCAACCTCAGCGTTGCCTTAGCCAATCCTAGTCCTATATAAATTCTAGCCTTCTACCTTCTCTTGGGAAAAAATATAAATTCAACACTCGGTACTAACCAAGTGAAGTACTACGCGATAGTTCTGTGCGCTTATTGAATCCTCCAATAGTCGTTAAATAATATCAATAGACCCCATCCGTGACATGTGATCTCTATAGGTGGTTACATGGACTTATGTATCCCAATACATGATTCCTACTACTCCATGAGCTATGTCATCTGAGTCCCACACTCACGATGACCTACCCCTCGCATAAGCAAGATATTCAGGTGATCATTAAGATTATCACATTAGGGATATTATTCCTTAGCTAGATTAGTAAGATGAGTCAAGTTGTACCCTCACTGGTTTTAGTAGTTAATTGTCTAGGTATAGCATCCTACACGCGAGAGTATGAGTTCCCTTCTCATGCTTGACTTCTATCGTTGCCCAAGCAACTAAGCAATAAGCATTAAGCGTTCCCATTCTGACTGTTTGGATGAGAGGCTTCTAACAGATTAAAGAGTTACTCTAAGTGTTATGTGAAAGAGTTCATTATCGAACTCTACATGCAATGCATAACTCATAATGTGACTTGATAGGTATCCAAAGTATCGTTCATAATAGTGGGGTCCCTACCTGGTTTTGCCGCTTGAACGAAGTCGAAGTTGTAGATGAAAACTCTCACACGTTCCTCACACTACTTGGCTCCTGAAAGAGAACGAGGATCGAGACTAAGTACTACCAAGGAAAGCTTAGGAACATGTCTTGGCTTAAAGCTTGGGATAGAGGCTTTCACCTATGACTCTACTATTGCCCTTTGAAACTATGCTTAACCTAGTGTTGTTGGCTCTTTGGATAAGCTGGTTGAGTAATCTCACACTCTTTGTGTGTTGTCGGACACTCTGTCCTGGATGACGGACACTCCATTGTGCTATGTGCCAAGGTGGGTAGTCTCTAGGTTGGTTCTGCTTAGGTTGTCGGGTACTTCATGGGAACCATGGATACTCCGGTAGGTTTAGGACATGGTCAATTCTAGGGCTAGCTGCTAGTATCAGATGGTCCGACCGATTGATGGACACTTCGGTAGGAACTAGGTTCTCTTGGGTTGCTGGGTTACTATTCTCTATAATTCACCAGACACTCTGTCATGAGTGATGGACGCTCCAGTATCAACTTGGTGCTCTCGGGTTCCCTAGTTGTGCACTTCTATAATTCGGCGAACACTCGGCCGTGGGTGGTAGACAGTCCACTGTGTTGTTCAAAAGGGAATTTAGGCTATCGTTGGCTAGACTTGGGATTAGCGAATACTCTGTACTATTGACAAACACTCCATCAATCAGTTGACAAAACCTATGCTCTTGGGTAATCTTAGGGATCAAACCTAGATGTGCTCAGTTGTGATCTATGCATGTCCAAGATATCTCTAGGATAGTTTAGGTGGCTTACTAGGCTCAAGATAGCTAGGGTTTGGGCTTGTTTCGCTAAGAGTGGCTAGGGCTTTAGGATCCGACTTAAGGATACAAGAACTTGAGGATGAACCATGAGATTAATCTAAAACATAGCTCTAGGATCTGAGAACTTCCATAGCAAAAGGTTGAAGATCCAAGCTTCCTTCACTCATACATTCTTCCTCCAAGTTTGGCTTGGCTTCATATGAACTTCCTTTACATATGGTGGAGGTACTACCAGCAGGAGATCTCCAATCATGAAGGGGTTGATGGTGGATGATGTCCATGGGCTGCTGCTGATGCTCCTCTCCTTCCTCTCCTTCATCTTGTTTAATTCTTTCTCCAATCTCTCCCCTCTCTAGTTTCTAGGGTTCTTGTTTGTTTTTGAGTGAGTAGAGAGAGAGTGAGTGATGCAAATGGGAGGATGAGTGAGAGAGTGAGACTTTAGCTAAGAGATATCTTTCCAATTTTGTGCTGACATGTGGGTCCCACCCACTTAAGTGGCAAACATCTCATTTCCCACTTTCTGCTGCTGCTTCGTGCTCCATCGGATGGTCCGATAAACTAGCGGACTATTCGGTAGTCTCTGTCTTTGCTGAATTGACTAATTCATTTGGTGGTTGGTTACTGGTGACCAAAGCATTGCATCTTAAGTAGTTCCTTGAGATTGGGTTGTTGTTGATGATGTCAATGGGATGGATCCTAATTCATGTAGAAGTTCTCTTCTGATTCGGATATGAGCCTAACCATGGTTATCCGGGGATTCTCACAAGGTGCTTCTATGATTCATTGATGTCCGGCATCACATTGCATGTTGCAAGTCTTAATGGAGGGTCGATGGTTGACTCCTTTCGATGATTAAAAGGGTTGTCTAGTGTTATAACGAACTCGGGTCATTACATCTGGCAATAAGATAAAATAAAACAAAAGGTGTGTGTCATAATTTTTCTTTAATGTTTTTGGTTCCAACAAAATAAAATAAACATAGTTGGGAGTTTAAGACTTTCACTTCAAATAAACTTTTGATGGACATGATGAATAGTTGCTTTGCTGTAATTCCTTTCAAGTGCCTAGTTTTCAGTCCAAAATTCTCCCAAGTATTGGATAGACTTGATTTGATATAACTTACTTTGAACTTGATACTCATGGGTAGCATATGCTTGATCTAAGTCTAGGTAGTTAACGGATATGATATGAGAAGGTCTAAGCTACTATTTATGTATTTCCAAAGTGAAACTAAGTTTCGGAGAATTTTCTTTTGAAAAATGAAAAATCAATCATGATGAGTTCCTGTATGACAAAGCTAAAATTCCTACCAATGCCATATATATTTAGATTAGGAAAACCTTCCACTTATATGCTGCTTGTATATGTGCTGAGTTTTGTCAAGCTTTGTTGACCCTTATGAGAGATTTGTCATGCTTTTAAAATCAACATCACGTACACTCCACCCAAATATGCACTACTCATACACTGGGAGTAAGCACAAAAACATGCCTTCCATTTAGATCCACACAAAAATGTTCTACTCCTACACAGGGGTAAACAGAAAAAACATGCTTGTTAGGTTTCCACTTGAAATAAATGCTCCAAGTTCTTGTTGATATGTCTCTCAAATTTTGCTGTAGCAAAGAGACATGGGGCTATGCAAAAGTTAAAAAAAAGAGAAAAACTAGGCACAACGATGTTCGGAGTATTTAAAACAATGGATACTTAGATGCCCACCTGAAAAAAGAGAAGAAAAAAACACAGATGAATAAAGATAGCCCCTGTTCTCTTGCAAAATATTTCTAAGATTCAAGAGAAAGATATGTGTCAAGGAGCATAGTAGAATTAGGTTAGCCACATATATATCCACTAGACATTCCACACACATGCACATCTTGATTGGATTGTATGACATTTTTCTCTTTGGATCCATTGTTTGACCTTACAATATATGCATTGCAAGTATGCTCTCTAGTTTTGTCCCTACCTATGAACTCCACAAAGGCTCTAGGAAGAAAAGGCAACAATAAGATACGCCTTGGAGAGGATCCACAAATACCACATATAAAGAGAGTTTAGAGAGTGAGGATCCAAAAATACCACATATAGAGGGATCATAAGAGTGTTATACAAAGGAATCTCTGAGTTTATTTGAAAAACTAATAAAACCTCTAGAATAAGGTTGCACAAAAGAACATGAGACATAGTGCTCGACTTGATCGTTCTGTCTTTTAACTGCTCAAGACCCAAGTGAAGGCTAAGAAGCCCCATGGCTGAAGGTCATATGGGTAAGTTTGAAAGTTAAGTTAGTTTATTTTAATCTAGAGGAGATTTTTTTATTGAACCCATGTGTACTTTTGAGCCATGAAAGCATTGTAGAAACTCCTAATCTATTGTTCAAGTTTAACTTTGCTTAGGGACCAGCAAAGGTTAAGTGTGGGGAACTTGTTGATGGTTGTTAATGTCAATCATAAACTATCAACATATCATGCATATATACTTAATTCCATCACCAAACATAGGCATAGAGGTTTAAACTTATGAATTCCATGAGTTTTGGTGATTTCATGACTGCAGGAGGATTTAATTAGAAAACCATCAAGGTGGAACTATTCGTTATAGTAAATCACGCTTATCCACGATGAAACTGACTTAGGAAGACTCTAGAAGCATCTAGAAGGCAAACCACCGAAGATCGAGCCAAGTGGCTGAAAGGGGGGGCGGCTGGCCCCACCACTAGGCCAGCCGGCATATGGGCCCCACCTGTCAGGCCCTCATTCGTCTATCGGTTTCCCACCACCTTAAAGATCAAATCTATGCCGCTGTTTCAAGTTGGTTTGATCCAAGGGTCTAGAATTGATGCTACCCCCTTTATATAGTAGCTCCTACCCCTCTCTGAGGCATCCTAAAACCCTAATTCATATCATCCCATAGAGATCCATCTCTCATTCAGATCAAGATACACCACAATAGAGAAATCTCCACAAAGCTTTCAAGATGTAGAAGTAGAATAGCTCTAGTTGAGAGTTATGGAGAGTTGAGCCATGCTCAAGATCTGGAGAAATCTTTGAAGGTTGGGTATATCTTTGTATCTTACCTTTGCAAGACTTATGCTTTAATATAGTTATCTTCTCTATCTACTTTTATGCCTTGCATGTGTATGGTTAATATAGTTGTCATGTCTTAGCATGGGATCTTCGCTCGCATCGAGTGTTTTAGTTACCATATGTGACTAGAATAGTAATCCGTAGTATAGACATAGTGTCTAGACTATAGGTTACCTAAGATTGCACCAAATCCTATGGTTGGTTGTGGTAGCCCTAGGGGTGACAACTCTATCAGGCCATTGTAATCCACCATATTAGGATTGGTGTTCATAGAGCTTTAGGCAGCCTTTCCCCAACTATGCTTTCTCACCCCCCTCGAGAGTTGGAAAGGTACTGTTGGTCCAAAGTGTTATTGTGTGTGATCGCTATATCTATCCATGAATTAGTTAAACCCTATAGAACCATAGTAATACAGAAGTATTTAGGAACTTTGAACTCACCCATTGTCCTCTCAATTTAGCTAGATTGCTCATTTATGGAATTATCTTACGTGTGTGTTATTATTCATAACTCTTATCATAAACAACACATACCCCCACTTTAGTTTAGTTAGTATACTAGTTAGTAGATACATGATGGTGAACTATCAACTTCTTTAACCATTGTTTCCCTATGGATAAATACGATACTCTAGAATACACCCGGGTGAAAGCTACAACGGTATGCATGTGTTTGTGGATTTATCTATTTGCGTTTGAAAATACCAACAGCCAGTAACTCCTTGAGCTATCTGCCCGGATGCTTATCCTCCTTCTCATGGAGTCTCTTCTTGAGGGCATCTAATATCATGCCATTTGCCTGTTTGACCTGGCTATTTGCTCTATTGTGGGCGACCGAGACATACTTGACAGAGATGCATCGGTCTTCACAAAAACCCTAAAAATTGTTCCCAGTGAATGTTGACCCCAAGTCAGAGATGATACTATTTAGCAAAGCCAAACCTATGAATAATGTCTTCAAACAGCTTGGCTACCTTCTTTGTTGTAGCCGTGATGAGGGGCTTGTACTCAATCCACTTAGAGAACTTGTCAATTGCAACATACACATATCTGAATCCTCTCGGGGCGGTCTTGAAGGGCCCAAGCATGCAAATGGCCAAGAAGCTAGGATAGTCTGAAGGGCCTGTGCTGGAACATGGATTTGCTTGGCAAAGAATTAACAACCCTCACACCATCAGACGAGAGCTTCTGCATCTGCAACAGCGGATGGCCAATAGAAACCTACTCGGAAGGCTTTGCTGACAAGATTCCTAGAGGATGCATGGTTGCCGCATGATCCAGCGTGTATCTTGAGCAATAACTTCTCTACCTCCTCCTGGGAGATGCACTTCTGCAACAACTCCTCCTTCATATTCTTGTGCATCAGCTTCCCATCAACCAAGATATAGTGCTTACTATGGCGAATAAGATGCTCCATCTCTGTGTTGTCGGTCGGCACCTCAGTAGTAGTAAGGTACTTGATGAACTGCCCTCTCCAATCACTACTAGGCGTGGGGACACCAAGACTAGTTGTTTGGTCAAGGGAGTCTCCTTGGCCCCCTGCCCTTGCTTGATCGACGACATCATAAGGTCCTAGGCGAAGACTCCTGCTAGAACTCGAGCTCTGGTCGACTCTATCTTAGATAGGCTATCGGCTACCTAGTTCTCATCACGAACGACATGATGGAATTCAATGTCATAGAATTTTCCTTTGAACTTCCTGATTTCAGCGCAATAAGCATCCATCTTCTCGCTGGATGTTGGTATTTCATAACGCATATAGAAGTAATTCACAAGCGCACAGAATTAACATTGTAGCATTTCACCCGGAAGTATTTAGGGTATCATATTTCCATGAGTAACGGAGGTGTAAGAGTCTCTTAAGCTAGTTCACCTAATGATAACAAGAAGAAGGATAGCCCGAGTAGTGAGGTTTTCTAGGGATAGAGATCCTAAGCTAAGATAGCTTTTCACTATATACGTGCTTCAGGCATCGGATAACACTTGGTCTGCCAAGTGTTGCTGGCCTACGGCTCTATGCCACACACGGATGTGAGGGATTACGAGGGACGGATAGGGCTATCACCACCTGAAATGGCAAGGTGGAGGTGTTGATTATTCATGAATGACCGGGCACCCTAGGGTCGTGATGATTCCCTTTTTTATCATAATACTCTTGTTTAGCAAGGCAGGGCTAACATCATTTTTTTGTTTTTAACCAAGATGGCCTTTTAGTGAGAGTCTCACCATTCTCCCCACACTTGGACTTTTGTGAAAGTCAAGTGTGCAGTGTTGGGGCTCTCCTTTTGAGTGTGTCCCGTCACCAAAGGTTATCAAGGTATGTAGTCGATGCAGCTCCCATGATTTCGAGCATTGTATGTCCCCTGTTCTTCTTGATCTTAACCTAAAATGGTTAGCGACAAGAATACCCAAAGGTGCATACTAACATGAAAACATGATCTTACTATTATTGATAAGAAAAGGTTGTGTTTGTTTTCTTATGATAATCCGAGGTATCTCCAGGCAGTGCTTAGTTTATGGTCATACACTTGACCGCCAAAGCTAGGATAGAGTTTATAGCCAGGAGCTGTGATTGACTTCGATGGTGGTGGCTCCAAGAACTCATCCTAAGGAGCAGAAAGATTTATATATTTTTTTGAATGGAAGGGCTTCATGGTGAAAAATAATAGAAGAAATAACAATTTTTTTTGAAAAGAAAGATAAAACACAATGATACACGGGTGAGCTAGGTTCAGAGATAATTATGACAACTGTTCCCCAGCAACGATGCCATAAATGATTGCTGGTATTTCTTAACGCATATAGAAATAATCGCAAGCGCATGGAATTACCATTGTAGCATTTCACCCGGAAGTATTCAGGGTATCTTATTTCCACTATGAATGGAGGTGTAAGAATCTCTTAAGCTAGTTCACCAAATGATAACAAGAAGAAGGATAGCTTGGGTAGTGATGTTTTCTAGGGATAGAGATCCTAAGCTAAGATAGCTTTGCCACTATAGACTTGCTTCGGGCACCAGATAACACTTGGTCTACCAAGCATTGCCGCCCTATGGCCCTACGCCATACCTGGATATGGGGGATTACGTGGGATGGACAGGGCTATCACCACCTTCCGCCTACCCCTTAGCCATGGAGTATGAGGCAAACAAAGGTAGCCTCTAGCCTAGACACCACGTCTATGGTATCGACTACTACTCTAGCATCGATCAGGGTTATCCATCTTTATCAGAGCCCTTTACTAGAATATTCATCATAAGGACGAACGATAAACCTGCAAGTAAATAATGAACAAGACTAACTTAAAGTAGAACTCACCACCGAACATAAACACGAACCTTATACTCTAATTACTATTCGGTTCATAGAGGTACAAGTGAAGAGGAGCCGATGATTTCCGACATTCCTTCCGCTAAGTGTACAAGGGGCCCCGAGTACACAAGAGGAGTTAGTCGACATCTTCGATACTTCTCCACTCTTACTCACTCACTCCCTATACTAGAACTAGCTATAGAGCTAAGATATAAATGGAGCTCTTCTCTTCTTGTCACATTGTGTCTCTCTTGTGTTGTTGTGTGTGGTGTAGAGGGGTACACCTCTATTTATACAAGGAGTAGAGGCAGTGCAGTAGCTATTCTTGGCATGTCCCTGGCTTCCACCACCCTTGCATGTCCACATGCCACCGCCTATCGAAGGGGTGGACGAGGGGAGCCAGTAGGGGGTCACCCGCCCCTAGGGGCCGACCGCCCCATGACCAAACCACCTCACCACCGCTTTCACGTGGTGGGATGTGGGCTAGACATGGATCACTCCTTGGTGGTGCTTTGCCCTAGTTGAGTCGAGTTGACGGGTGTTTCTATTTATTCCTTTGCACAAATCAGCGTTCGAAAGTGCCCTTTTAGTATATTCTCCCATCTCTTTGTACTTGTGGCCTACAAAATAATAATCTCCAAATACATGTTGAACTTTGTTAATAGTAAATGCATATGTGTTTAAGTTTGTTAATTTCTCCTCTTTTTAGGTCTTAATTGGTGGTCGGATTTTATCGTTAAGCACCTCCAACAAGCTCCCCCACACTTAGTCCTTTGCTCATCCTCGAGTAAAGTTCTAAGGACTAAGCTGGTTCATCTCCTTGATTTGAAATCTGCATACAAGCTATTCCAAACCTCACCTAAACCTATGAACTTTTGAGTGTCTACCAAAGAATCTTGAATGATTGGATAATGGAATAGTAAGGATTCAAATCTTCCTACTCTACTCTTGCTTAGAAACTTGGGTTTTGTTTAGCTTTCAAAATGTAAATGTTAGATTTTGCTCCTCAAAATGACTCAATTGGGTCACTCATATGTGTATAACTGGTTCCTCACTTAGGCAAAAGATGTTGCCTTTATTTCCTACCTCTAGAAAAGCTTATGTGGAGCTCAAGGTAGGGTAAAGTGTGGCATACTTACCTTGCACATCTTGTGAAGTCAAAATCCGGATCTAAGGAGAAATAAGTCCTACAATCTAATCAAGAGGTGCAAGTGTGTGGTATTTTGTGGTTTTGTGGAAGAAATATTCCTTTAATGTTTTTATCTTTCTTTCTTCACCATAGGTTTCTTTTATGGAGGTTATGGCAATCTTTTGATTCTATCTTTTTCTTTCTTTTTCTCTTGGACTTTTTTGTCCGTTTTCTTTGGACTTCTTTGAATCATTTTTATTTTGGACTTTCTTTTGTCCATTTTTTTCTCTTTTCTCTCTCCTTTTTCATTGCCATGCCTCTCTCTCTCTTTCCCTCTCTTTTTTATGAAACCTTGGTTAAGCGACATCAAGAATTTTCATGGAGCTTTCTTTTTGGGATGGATGGATGGAATTTTTTTGCGCTAACTTCTAGTGTAGAAGCTTAGCTTTATTTCGTGGGTGGCGTGTACGTGCTCTTGAATCATGAAAGCATGAAATATTTCTTCACAAAGTATCACAACATTTTTGAAAGGGGACCGTGACACCTAAGATGGGGGATGAATTAGGCAACTTTAAAACTCTAACTCTAAACTATGGCCTCTTTATCTAACCTTAGCAAAACCTATGCAAAAAGATAAACTATCTAAATGTGCAACTACGGTTTTGCTAGTGTTTTGCTATCTCTACCACAAAAAAAAAGTTATGCAAACAATGTAAATGCGGAAGCTAAAGAGCAAGGTAGAGATATGCAAACTCCCGTCGATGACTCCAGTATTTTTACCGAGGTATCAAGAAGCGTGCAAGCTTCCCCCTAGTCCTCATTGGAGCCCCTCGTAAGCTTGGCAATCTTATGCCTTACACCACTTTTCGTAAGCTTGGCAAAGGACTAGGAGATCTGATGGAGACTGACATGATGCTTAAGGACTTCAGAGGGAATATGTCTAAGACCTGGGGGGTAATAAACGTCAAACTAACAATCGGGAGCAAGACTCTGCTCGCCACATTCTTCGTCATCGATGAAAAAGGGTCATACAGTTTGCTCCTCGGTCGTGATTGGATTCATGCGAACTACTGTATACCATCGACCATGCATCAGTGTTTGATTCAATGGCATGGAGATGATGTCGAACTGGTTCGCGCTGATGAGTCCGTGAGCATCGCGACAGCCGATCCAGTCTTTTGGGAACTAGGAGACTTCAAATGCTTTTCTGGCAAGTTATGGGAAGGAGGCTTCATTAAGATTAGCAATGACAGCCAACAGCCGATGCAAGCAATCTATTCTGAGAGTTTGTTTTAGTAAAAAGTCACGGCTTCACGTCGGCCATTGGATTAAGGAAAAATAAGCATTAGTCCTAGAGATGGGTTTAGGCCAATGTATGAATGCTAAATTGGAATCCTAAGTACAGATCAGAATTAATAGATTTCTTAAAGGAGTTTTGTTTCGCTTAATGGATACTTGACCTAGGTTGATCAATCGTCTAACCTTTGGTATGAAAAGTTCTGCGGCAAAATATTTAAAGGGACGATATCCTAGCATTTGATCAACAATTGATAGTTGATTTGTTTAGTCATTGGCTCTAATAGCCGGTACTAGAAAGGTATCACCTTTAGTTCAAAAAACAAAGATAAAAACAGTCATACACAAGGGCATTGCACTAGGACAATCATGGAAAAGCAGAAGATTTCATTCATCAGTTCACCCTAAACACAACCTAACCAAAGACCTTGTTCACCACATCCTGAGCAGATGTGATATCCACTATGGCCTCCGTTGCCATGATGAATTCTTTGAGCAGGTCTTCATGTTCCTTAGGACCGTCGCCCATTGGGAAGCCAGTCTCCATGGCATGGAGCTCGTACCTAGTCTAGACCTACGCCACAGTCAGCGCCACCACCGCACCATGACGAACGCCGTAAAGGGTGATCTCCTAAATGCGGGCCAAAATGTCATGGATGCGAGCGTCAATGAGGGGACCCCGAGCATTAACGGAGTCCACGGCCGCATTCGCCGCAAGTTGGAGAGACTCCAACTGCACTGTCAGGGCTGATAGCCACAGAAGATAGAAGGAATGTCAACATGAAAGACAATGGAAGTCAGAGTGAAAGCGTTCATGGAGTTCATCTTACCCGCCACCATGGCTTCGGATTCGGCTAGCCATGCCCGAACGGCACTGGCCTCCTCTTCGGCAGCATGAAGGGCCGCTTGAGAGACCCCGAGACGGATCTCAAGCTAGCCATTTTCCTGAGTCACTTCGGAATAGCGGTTCTAGGCCGCCCTCCACTCTCGGAGAAAGCGCTCGGGTGTCGTCACCGTTGTACGAGTCGGAGGAGTCTGATGATGAGGCTAGCGTGGAAGATGCAGCGTCAGAGGGCCTGCCGCCCTAGGAAGAGGATAGAGACTGTCATTCACAACAAACCTGTAGGCGAGTTAGAACAATTCATCATCATAAACAAGAAATCTCAATCTCACCTCATGCGTCGGAGACGCTGGTTCATCGGCATGTTCTCCTCCAGGATTTCCTTCACCGCACGCTTGCCATGGTTGTCCTCGCCAGCCATGAAGGATGATTGGATCTATAGAAGGGAGAAAGGAAACCGCTACAGGGTTTCAATAGGTGGAGAAGAGCAAAGGAACAGTTGCGAGTGGAGATGTGTTCGAGGCCGAAGCCATTGGCTAGTATTTGAAGACATGAAGCGAAGAGGCGGACGTCTCGGAGCGCACAAAAGGCAACCATAATTAATAGAAGGCGAAGCGCCACTTCACTAATGCCAATGAGAATACGGCATTGGGCGACTAAGAGCAAAAAATCGAAGGGCTCTCTTGATAAAGTCGGGTGTTCAAACTTAACTTGATTGAGATTGGAAATATGAAGTTCGCTGTTTTCAAATCGGCTCTTTAGCCGAAACGAGAAATACAATGAGGCAACAAAGATATAGTTATCATTGATCCTACATGATACACATGTTAACATACAGATTATAGGTTTAGGACATCCTGGATGACTTTCAGTACTTCTAGCCGGATAGCATCAGCTTCTGCAATCTTTTGCTCGCATTCTTCAGCTGTTCCAGGAGTGCTCTCAAGGCTACTTTGGATGGCTCTGCCTTCTTTCACCTTGGCCAATAGTGCCTGTTTCTTCTATTTGATGGCATCAGGTATTTGGGCCAGAGTGGACTTGCGATGATCAATGGCAGCCTTCACGTTTTCTAGCTCCTTCTCAAGTTCTGCACGCTTAATTTCTAATTGAGACAACTCTAGATCGGCCCTGAGGGAGGAGTTCTTCAAGTCATCAATTAATTGCGCCAGCTCTTTTAGCCTCTTGCCTGTTGGAGTCCCCCCTAGCCTGCAGGGCTTCGCGGTTGGACAAATTCCTCTAAGTCTTTTTCACCTTCAAAGCCTGATCTTCAAACATAGACAAAGATGACAAGACTCTAGAGAGAGCTAGGGATGGATCACCCTTAATAGCCAAGAAGACTCTCTGCGTTGAATCAGTATCTTGGACTAGATCGGCTATATTCCTCTCAAATATTGGCAGTATATTTCTTACCCGATTTTTGGTCTCCTCTGGTAGAGCTTCGCTAGAGGAAGTGGTTGACTATCTAATCTCATCTTCATCAAAATATTCCTCAAGATTGAAAGAGTAGCTCCGGGCTGGAGGATCGAGTGCCTATGTGTAAGGGAAACTTTATTATA
This sequence comes from Miscanthus lutarioriparius, assembly GCA_904845875.1. Taxonomy (NCBI): domain Eukaryota; kingdom Viridiplantae; phylum Streptophyta; class Magnoliopsida; order Poales; family Poaceae; genus Miscanthus; species Miscanthus lutarioriparius. Next base: position 30,957,887 of record CAJGYO010000015.1, read on the forward strand.
AGGATTGGATCAATTTATAATAGAATGAACAAGTAAAATAAGATACAATACCTTTTTTGTGGTAGCCTCTACTTGAAGGGAAGGAACAGCTAACGATACACTAGTAATGTCTAGTTGAATTGGCTCAAAACTCTCAACATCGGCATCTGCAAACACCGGAAGATTTTTAGTTCATGTTTACTGCAGAGAGATAAATTGAGCAAATAACTCCCCCACCATCAGTTGTTTGCTGGACTAAGGAATCAACAGTCTGAGTGTTGGCGGCAACAAGACCACCTTCAACGTCAACAGGATCGTTGAGCGGACTATCAGGCTCCCTATCTTGCACAGGTGTTTCGTCAAGAAGTATATAGTGCAGCAGGAAGTCAGATGAAGGGTAAAAGACTGAATGAAAAAAGTTAAAGAAAATACCCCGATAAGCATCAAAGATAAAACTTACATTTTCTGCTGTTGTGGAAGTATCGGTTATTTCAACCAAAATTGGCTCCTTTAGTGGAACAGCCGATGGGAGTTCAGTTCGTGCTGAGTCAAACGCCTGGGATGGCAGTTCCGCACCCAGAGCAGGTTGGGATGCAATGCTCGATAGCTGTGAAGAGACGAAGTCAACAAGTGAATATCATTTTGAGAAGGAGATGAATTGTTTACCTGAGCAGCAGATGGTCTTGTTCTATAGAGTCTCTTCCCAGTAGTGGTTTTCTGGCTTGCCCCTTGGACTACCTTGCACTTTGAAGATTGATACATCACAATTATGGGGGCAGCAGGAGTCTTCATCAATTTCTTCAATGAAGGTGCAGCAGATCCCATTCTCGAAACCGAGCACGATTGATGGAGATGGGGATCCCGATCTTCCGTCACGTGATGGTAACTATCGTTGTGGTGGAGAATGACACACCGATCTGGCATCAGATCGAAAGATCGAACCCTGCAATCTTAGCACCACAGCTCCTCTGGTTATCAACCAATTCACGGACCAGGTTGACCTCACCAAGAAGGCTAATCCCTGTCTGCGCAACGAAGAACACAAGGAAGAACAAGAAAGAACGCAACCAAATTGCAGATGAATGATTATCTCTCGAAGTTGGGGTCTCACAAACCGATGAATGGCGAAACTGTTCTTAACAGAATAATCTAAGCAAAACCCAAAACCTAACGATGGCGGCGGCATATGATTATAAAGGTCTTAGGGTCATCGCCTACCCTGGATGCGCCCCCTAATGGGCCCAAACATGATACACGGTCCAACGGACCAAAAGACGGTGTCACAGCACCCTGGCAGATTCTGGATGCTGACTTGTTTCGATGATTTCTGTTGATTCCGAAGTGCTTTTGATGTGAGACCACTTGGGTTAACTTCCTTATCAAATTAGCTTTCCATCCATATGTGGATCATCGAAAACGGAGTCTAGATGCGTCCTGGGTGACCAGTTTAAGGCAGACTGGTCCTAGAGGCCGTGGCAGACTCGAAATCATGTTGGACTGGGCCTCCGGTTCGTGTTGGACATCCTTGCTGGTCATCATCACCTCCTCCACGTCCTCTTAATCCCTCTTGACCCTCTCTAACGTTCCTAAGCAAGATAACATCATTAGGTAGTAGTCTGTTCTCAAAAGTATGAAAATGATCGCTTAAGAACGAGCTCACCTCTAAATTGAGTTGACGCATTCGAGCCTGGGTCATTGGACCTTATATGACGGTTCGAGGATCAGCTGGTACATCCGAAGGAGTGATGTCCTCATCATCCTCCCACTCTTGAATTGGAGTCGTCCTCGACTCAAGCTCATCTTCTTCTCCCAAATAAAGTTTCAAATCTGCAATGTTAAATGTGGGACTAACCCCGAACTCGGGTGGCAACTCAAGTTTGTATGCATTATCATTTATTTTCTCAATAATCTTATAAGGACCAGCTGCTCTTGGCATTAATTTAGACTTACGCAGCTCAGGAAATCTATCTTTTCTCAAATGTAACCAAACCAAATCACCCGGTTCTAGTTTAATCTCTTTTCTACCTTTACTACTAGCAATTCTATACTTTTCATTCATTCTTTCAATATTTACTTTAGTTGTTTCATGCAACTTATGAATAAAATCAGCATGCTCTCTAGCATCACTATGTATTCTCTTAGTGGTAGGTAAAGGCAAAAGATCAATAGGAGCACGGGGGTTAAAACCATATACTACCTGAAAAGGACTTACCTTGGTGGTTGAATGTTCCACCCTGTTATATGCAAACTCCACATGCGGCAAACACTCTTCCCACATCTTCAAATTGCGCTTCAAAATTGCTCTCAACATGGTAGACAATGTTCTATTCACAACCTTAGTTTGCCCATCAGTTTGGGGATGACATGTTGTAGAAAACAGTAGCTTGGTCCCCAATTTATTCCACAACGTGCGCCAAAAATGACGCAAAAATTTTGCATCGCGATCTGAAACAATAGTAGAAGGCATACCATGCAAGCGAACGATTTCTTGAAAGAAAAGGTCAGCAATATGAATAGCATCGTCGCTCTTATGACAAGGAATAAAATGTGCCATCTTAGAAAAAAGATCAACCACCACAAAAATACTATCCCTCCCCCTCTTAGTCCTTGGCAAACCCAATACAAAGTCCATAGATATATCAGCCCAAGGAGTAGAAGGAACAGGAAGAGGCATATACAAACCATGTGGGTTCAACCGCGACTTAGCTTTTTGACATGTGGTGCACTGAGCCACGTACCGCTCCATATCACGCCTCATCCTAGGCCAAAAGAAGTGTGTGGACAGCACCTCCTCTGTCTTCTTGGCACCAAAATGTCCCATCAATCCGCCTCCATGTGCCTCCTGCAACAACAAAAGATGAACGGAACCAACTGGAATGCATAGGCGGTTAGCTCTAAACAAAAACCCATCATTGATCATAAACTTATTCCATGTATGTCCCTCTCTACAATTAAGCAACACATCCGTAAAATCAGGATCAAGCGCATATTGTTCTTTTATTAATTGAAGACCAAAAATCCGACAATCAAGTTGGGACAACAATGTATATCTTCTAGACAAAGCATCAGCAATCACATTATCCTTCCCTTTCTTATGTTTGATAATATAAGGAAAAGATTCAATAAATTCAACCCATTTAGCATGCCTACGATTTAGATTATTTTGAGAGCGAAGATACTTAAGCGATTCATGATCAGAATGAATAACAAATTCTTTAGGCCACAAATAATGACGCCATGTCTCTAAAGAACGAACAAGTGCATACAATTCTTTATCATACGTGGAATAATTAAGAACAGGACCATGCAATTTTTCACTAAAGTAAGCAACAGGTTTACCATCTTGCATCAAAACACCACCAATGCCAACTCCACTAGCATCATATTCTAGCTCGAAAGTCTTACCAAAATTTGGAAGTTGCAGTAATGGTGTGTGTGTGAGCTTGTCCTTCAAAGTGTCAAAGGACTCCTCTTGTGCCTCTCCCTAATGAAACACCACCCCTTTCTTCGTCAACTCATGCAATGGGGCAGCAATGGTGCTGAAATCTTTGACGAAGCGGCGGTAGAATCATGCAAGACCAAGAAAACTCCTCACCTGTGTGATGGTTTGGGGAACCGGCCAGCCCTTAATGGCTTCAATTTTCATCTCATCCACCTCAATTCCCTATGGAGTTACAACATAGCCAAGAAAAGAAACTCGATCCGTGCAAAAGATGCACTTCTCAAGGTTACCAAATAAACGTGCATCACGTAAAGCATAAAAAACAGCACGTAAGTGATCCATATGTTCATCAAAAGACTTGCTGTAAATCAATATATCATCAAAGTAAACTACCACAAAATGTCCAATAAAAGCTCTTAAAACCTCATTCATTAAGCGCATGAAAGTGCTAGGTGCATTTGTCAAACCAAAAGGCATTACTAACCACTCATACAACCCGAATTTGGTTTTAAACGCGGTTTTCCATTCATCTCCAAGTTTCATTCTAATTTGGTGGTAGCCACTTCGCAAGTTAATCTTAGTGAAAATTATAGAACCACACAACTCATCAAGCATGTCGTCTAGCCTAGGAATAGGATGACGATACCAAATAGTAATATTATTGATGGCTCTACAATCAACACACATACGCCAACTTCCATCTTTCTTAGGAACCAAAAGTACAGGAACGGCACAAGGACTAAGGCATTCACGTACATACCCATGGTCCAAAAGGTCATGGACTTGTTGCTGAATTTCCTTAGTCTCCTCAGGATTGGTTCGATAAGCAGCACGGTTGGGCAAGGTTGCTCCCAGAATCAAATCGATTTGATGCTCTATCCCTCTCATAGGTGGCAGCCCCAGGGGTATCTCAGCTGGAAAAATGTCCTCATACTCCTGCAAAAGGTTAGTGACAGCAGGAGGCACCGAGCTAACAATATCATCAAGCGAAAACATAGCTCGTTTGCATACCAAAGCATAGCAAATATCATCATCAGAAATTTCAGCAAAGTCACATTTTGTTGCAAGCATAACACCACCCTTCAATTTAATCCCCTTAGCCTTAGAAATAGATGTAGACTTATCCTTTTTAGGTGTGAAAATAGAATTAGCAACTTACTGATTTTTAGATTGGACATCATTCAAACTAGCAACGCGTTCTCTATGAGCTTGTACAATTTGAGTAGGGGTCAAAGGTACCAAAGTAATTTTCTTTCCTTTATGCACAAAAGTGTATTTATTACTTCTACCATGGTGTGTAGCATCATTATCATGTTCCCAAGGATGACCCAATAAGAGTGAACAAGCTTGCATAGGTACCACATCACAATCAACAGAATCAGCATAAGAACCAATGGAAAATGAAACTCTACAAGTTTGTGTTACCTTTGCTTTACCTGAGTCATTTAGCCACTGAATATGGTATGGACATGGGTGTGGGCGTGTGGTCAAGCCAAGCTTCTTGACCAAATCAGAACTCACCAAATTGTTGCAGCTACCGCCATCAATAATGACACGTGCACGACGGTCGCTGATGACGAAGAAAATCTAGAACAAGTTATGGCGTTGTAGCTTCTCAGGTTGCTGGACTTGTGAGCTGAGCACCCGTTGTACAATGATGCTCCTATAGGCCGCTGTGGCCTCGTCACCAAGGACTTCGCCATCCTCCTCATCTGCATCTTGGTCTTCTTCATCCTCAATGTCAGAGGTGCTGATGTAACCATCTTCTGTAGAAATATATGGGCGCTGACTTGGGTAGTCCTTCTGCACATGGCCAATGCCATGGCAGCGGTGGCACTGAATGCCCGAAGTGTGTCCCATCGATGCAACGGATGAGGAACTCTTGGTAGGCACCTGCAAAGAATTTTTACCTGAATCTGAAGGTCGTGCGGGAGGTGCCTTAGGTGTAGCGGAAACTCTAGAGGCTGTTGGTCGCTTGCTCATTGGAGGAGGCGGCCGAAAGGTGGTTGGCTTGGTCAGCCCCGATGATGGTGCCGAGCGTGGCGTGTATGTGATGCTGACCTTGCTCTTGCCCTGCTATTCACACCCTTGCAATTCCTTTTCTGCAAGCATAGCAAACTGAAACAACTGGTTGACAGTGTTAAATTCTTTATAATCAACAATGTCCTGAATCTCACGCCTCAATCCCGAATAAAAACGACAAATGGCATCTTCATTTCCCTCCACAATACTATAGCGCATCAATCCCTTTTGGATCTCACCATAGTAATCCTGTACAGATTTATCTCCTTGTTCTAAACACATCAATTTCTTACGCAAGTCTCTATGATGATAAGGAGGGACAAAACGATCATGCATAGCTACCTTAAGTTCTTCCCATGTACCAGGTAAAGCATCCAGTGCAGCTAGCCCATTCCACCAAATAATGGCAAAATCTTTAAACTCACTAGTAGCTTGACGAACTCTATGATGCTCAGGCACAAGGTGGGAACTAAACTTTTGTTCTATTGTCATCTCCCAATCAAGATATCCCTCAGCATCGCAATGACCCAAAAAAGATGGTATTGTGAACTTAATCTTAGAATAAGGATCATCGGGTACATGGTGATTATTACCTTGATGGTGGTGGTGGACACCACCCATACCTGTCGTGTTGCGGCGAAGACATCGTCGTAATCTCGCTTGTCGAAAGGCTGCTCAATCCATGTTTCTAGTGGCATCATACACCGTGTCTTCTTGCAAGAGACCATCGGTGTTGCTGCCGGAGGCGTCATTGTTGTTGACCGCCACCAATGTTTCCAACTCAGTAACCTTGTCGGTTAGCGTGGAAATTCTTTTGTCCAATCTCTCCATGCTGTTGCCAATGTTGAGTTCAATGAGTGCGTCAGTGACGGCTTTCCTGACGGCCTCATTCATCCTTTTTGGGCATCCTCTACAATAGCTTGTAGTTGCTCTTGACTGACACACTCGTTGAAACCCTTAGGATTGTTATCTCCAGTCTATTCTCCTCCTGCCATTGTAAACACAAAAACAGGAACAAACGGTGAAAGTTATCCCAACCAAATGACTACGTGGTTGCAGTGGTGTCACTTTTCATAGCAAGTGGAAGCGTCTTACCAAGCTCTTACAAAGTTCTTACCAACGCAAGTAGTGGACGGTACAACCGACGGCTGGTTCGTGATACCTGTGAGGCAGTGGTACCGAGATTGCAAAGCCCTTTGTCTGTACCGATTTGAAGAATTTGTGGAGCTTGGAAGGCAAACAAAGAGTAATATGTATATCTGGCACACAAGTCAGTAACAGAAAGTAATGTTGAATTATAGTCCAAAGTACTTGTTCTTGTTGCTGGTCTAAAGTGTTGCAAGTACCAGGTGTGTGACAAAAGTATGGTGGATAGCAAGGTGATAGGTGTGAGAAAAACAAGTATGGTAGATGGAGATAGCAACACAAACAAGGAACCAGACAACACACGCTAACACAACTCACTTTGGTCTTCTCTATGTGCTCCTCTAAATATTGTTCCTCTTTTGCCCCTCTTTTTTTCTATTTTTTGGGTTGTCGTTGTTTTTTGGGAAATTTCAGCTTTTTTATTTTATTTTTTTGATATTTTTCCTTTACTTAGGAGCACAAAAGAAGTAACCACAGAAAATATGAGCTCAAACAAGTGAAAGACGTGGCCTGTGGAATTTTCATAAAACTGGATCAAAATCGACAAAAACCTTATGACCACGAAAAGAGGATCTTGTGACCACTTTTTGACCAATTTAAAAATCTCCGACCCCAGCTAAGCAAAGATGGACGGATCCAAAAAAAATTCTGATCGATTTGCATATATGGAACGTCGAAAACGGAGTTTATATGTGAAAACTAGACCAGTTTTAAGAATTGGCTCCGAATTAGAGGACAAAACGGGAACAATGTGTGCAAAATTGGTCACAGTAACCAAGATTTGATGGAAACGATGGGGGAAAACACACGAACTGGACTCTAACACAACCTAACCAGCAACAAGACCACGACCAGGACACAAACTCAACACGACGGACTCTAAAACTGAAATATGCAAAGGCTATGGCGCGGAAGGTTCTAGGACAGGAAAAACAAGTATGGCACTGGACTATGGGACGAATGCGAAACACTCAAACTAGGGAATAAAAGTGAACCTGACGGTATACCTTACCTCTGATACCACTTGATCGAGACGGGGATCCCGATCTTCCATCAGATGATGGTAACTATCATTGTGGTGGAGAATGACACACCGATCCGGCTTCAGATCGAAAGATCGAACCCTGCAATCTTAGCACCACAGCTCCTCTAGTTATCAACCAAGTCATGGACCAGGTTGACCTCGCCAAGAAGGCTAATCCCTGCCTGTGCAACGAAGAACACAAGCAAGAATAATAAAGAATGCAACCAAATTATAGATGAATGATTATCTGTCGAAGTTGGGGTCTCACAAACCTATGAACGGCGAAACTATTCTTGACAGAATAATCTAAGCAAAACCCAAAACCTAACGACGGTGGCGGCGTATGATTATAAAGGTCTTAGGGTCGTCGCCTACCCTGGATGCGCCCCCTAATGGGCCCAAACATGATACACGGTCCAACGGACCGAAAGACGGTGTCGTAGCACCCTGGTAGATTCTGGATGCTGAATTGTTTCGAAGATTCCTGTTGATTCCGAAGAGCTTTTGATGTGAGACCACTTGGGTTAGCTTCCTTATCAAAGTATCTTTCCATCCATATGTGGATCGTCAAAAATGGAGTCTAGATGCGTCCTAGGTGACCAGTTTAAGGCAGACTAGTCCTGGAGGCCGAGGCAGACTCGAAATCATGTTGGACTGGGCCTCCGATTCGTGTTGGACGTCCTTGCTGGTCATCATCATCTCCTCCACGTCCTCTTAGTCCCTCTTGACCCTCTCCAATGTTCCTAAGCAAGATAACATCATTAGGTAGTAGTCTATTCTCAAAAGTATGAAAAGGATCACTTAAGAACGAGCTCACCTCTAAATTGAGTTGACGCATTCGAGCCCAGGTCATTGGACCTTGCATGACGGTTGGAGGATCAGCTGGTACATCCAAAGGAGTGATGTCCTCATCAACGATGGCCGGTAATCTATAGGACGCCCCTTCCTATCCAAGCTCGGAGGATCGAATTCAACATCCTAAAAAGGTTGATTAGGACGGTTGATAGAGGAATTTGTCAAGCCGTTTTCTTGAAGAGAAATAGCAAATTAGCTCTCCGTTAGAAGCAAATTTTCCATCTAGGGATATACACAAAGGATGGACCGATCCACAGAAATGATGGGAGCACCATTCTTGCTAGCAAGAGTCGAAGGGAGTAGAAGAAAGGCTAACTCTAATCTAGTCATGCAAACAGAGGGAAGGAAGATCTAATCCCAGTTGAAAAACTCTTCGGCTTCCAACACTTCACTGATATCTTCCCGAGGCTTCAGTATGTCCTTGAAGAATAGCTGAGGAGGCAATTGACTAAAACCAAACTGACGAGCTACAAAGGATGGGTTGTAAAACTTATACATTGGAAGATTGCCTAGAATAAAAGAGCCTATGGCCATTTTGCCACGGCCATGACGAAACTCGATTGGAAGAACATAGGGCTTGACGAAAGAATTGAAGATTGCAGCCGCCACATCGTCTGAACAACCTGACTCAAATCAAAACTTGAATAGGAAGGCCAGCTCATCATTATCATCATCATATGGTAGCCAATTTAGGAAGTCTACGCCAAATACTCTGTAAAACTTCTTGAACCGATGGCCAATATCAAAGTCAATTGTTATGGCCGATGCAGCCTCACCATAGCTCATGTACTGCCGAGTTCTTCCTTCTTCACCTTTATATTCCTCATCAAAATTGGAAGAAGGGAAACTCAGACTTTTGAGATCAGGCCTCACAAACTTATGCAAATATAGGTTAAGCCACAGTTGTATTAGCCACCAGGGACCACTAACAGTATGCACTAGTTCATTCTTCAGTAATTGGGCCGCCACCTGGTACATTAGATGATAAGCAGCTCCTAGCAGATATTTTCCAAGAGGGATATCCTTGCCTAATGCTAGGTGCTCCGCCATGAGTTTGTGATTGAAGGTTGGACCACAAGATGACCCATAGAAAATAAATCTTTCCAACCACATGTTTAGAAAGGCCACGTATTCCCTTTCGCTGACAGCTGATCCATCTTCAACGTGGTTCAGAATGTAACCGGCCCATCCTGTGCAGTCTGCTATTTTAGCTAACTTCTTGGAGCCAGCGCTCAAGTACTCGTAAGGCTGCATTGATCCAGTTATTCTAAGGCCAGTCAACATGTAAACATCAGCCAGGGTTATGGTCATTGGGCCGTGACCAAAGATGAAAGCATTCAGGGCATTGGACCAGAAATAAGATGCAGCAATCAGAAGTGAGTCGTTCCTCTCCATCCTAGACAATGAAAGAGTCAAGCATTGATTCAGATCATAAAGTTCCAAGTCTCCACCCTTTTTCTCGAACACCCTACGGAACTAATTTCTCCATCTCTTAGGCATCTTTGGCCAATTTCTGAAGAGAGTTTTGGTATTCCAAGAGGACAAATCCACTACAGATTGTTTGAAGGGGATTTGGTTGGTTTCTTAGCGAATGAAATTGGATGGATCGGGATCACCCATAGGCCCAAGAAAATAGATATTGGAGGAAACGACTAATGGAATCAAGATTTCATTCCTCATTTCCTAAGAAGTCGGACAAAATAAGTTTGAGAAGAAGAGAAATACAAGGTAGCGGCTGATAATTGGAGAATGGAAACTTGGAGACATACCTCAGGGACATGGTCGATGGTTGCCATCACAGTCGAAAATTGGTTTGAATCTGGCGAGGATCGCTTGGATTATGGCTTATTAGTACAGATGGTTTGCTAGGGTTTGGGACCTTAGCGATGATGGCGTTGGCTGTTAAAGTTGGCTTGAGGAAGAAGGAGAAAGCGAACAGGCCGAGTGGGTTGCCAAAGATACTATTGGGATGTTATATAAACAAACATGAGATTCACTTAAACGAAGGTGATAACTTTGAATGGTGAATCAGAGAACCATTTTTTTATATGCAGGTAATGCAAATGGGGTGGATGAATGCAATTTAAACAAACATGCCATGGTTTTTGAAAAGGAAATTAAATGGGTCACATGCATGCAAACATATAGTGGTAGAAAGTAACTAAAAATAGGAAAGATATTTTTGGGTTGGTTCTCTCATACCTTGATTAATTGTACCATCACCCACAATTTGTGATTGAATTGTGAGTGATGTAATGTAGTTGTTCCGTCACATATGATGCTTTTGTTTTCGCTTGACAGCGACCTTCTCTCTTTCTGCATATGGTTAGTATATATATACCTTTCTATGAAATGGCAGGTGGAGGTGTTGATTATTCTTGAATGATCGGGCACCCTAGGCTCGTGATGATTCCCTTTTTTTATCATAATACTCTTTTTTTAGCAAGGCAGGGCTTACACCATTTTTTGTTTTTAACCAAGATGGCCTTTTGGTGAGAGTCTCACCATTCTCTTCACACTTGAACTTTTGTGAAAGTCAAGTGTGTAGTGTTTGGGCTCTCCTTTTGACTGTGTCCCATCACCAAAGGTTATCAAGGTATGTAGTCGATGTATCTCCCATGATTTTGAGCATCGTATGCCCCCTGTTCTTCTTGATCTTAACCTGAAATGGTTAGCAACAAGAATACCCAAAGGTACATACTAACATGAAAACATGATCTTGCTATTATTGATAAGAAAAGGTTGTGTTTGTTTTCTTATGATAATCCGAGGTATCTCCAGGCAGTGCTTAGTTTATGGTCATAAGCTTGATCGCCAAAGCTAGGATAGAGTTTATAGCCAGGAGCTATGATTGGCTTCGATGGTGGTGACTCCAAGAACTCATCCTAAAGAGCAGAAAGATTTATATATTTTTTTGAATGGAAGGGCTTTATGGTGAAATAGAATAGAAGAAATAACAATTTTTTTTTGAAAAGAAAGATAAAACACAAGGATACACGGGTGAGCTAGGTTCAAAGATATTTATGACAACCATTCCCCAATAACGGCGCCAGAAATGTTTGTTGGTATTTCTTAACGCATACAGAACTAATCTGCAAGCGCACGAAATTACCATTGTAGCATTTCACCCGGAAGTATTCAGGATATCGTATTTCCATGAAGAATGGAGGTGTAAGAGTCTCTTAAGCTAGTTCACCTATTGATAACATGAAGAAGGATAGCCTGGGTAGTAATGTTTTCTAGGGATAGAGATCCTAAGCTAAGATAGCTTTGCCACTATAGACTTGCTTCAGGCACCGGATAACACTTGGTCTACCAAGCGTTGCCGGCCTATGACTCTACGCCATACCCGGACGTTGGGGATTATGAGGGACGGACAGGGCTGTCACCACCTTCCGCCTACCCTTCACCGTGGAGTATGAGTCAAACGAAGGTAGCCTCTAGCCTAGACACCATGTTTATGCTATCGACTACTACTCTAGCATCGATCAGGGTTATCCATCTTTATCAGGGCCCTTTACTAGAGTATTCGTCATAAGGATGAACGACAAACCCGCAAGTAAATATTGAACAAGACTAACTTAAAGTAGAACTCACCACTAAACATAAACACGAACCTTATACTCCAAGTACTATTCAGTACTTCTCCACTCATACTCACTCACTCCCTATACTAGAACTAGCTAGAGAGCTAAGATATAAATGGAACTCTTCTCTTCTTGTCACATTGTGTCTCTCTTGTGTTGTGTTGTGTTGTGTTGTTGTGTGTGGTGTAGAGGGGGGGTACCCCTCTATTTATACAAGGAGTAGAGGCAGTGCAGTAGGTATTCTTGGCACATCCCTGGCTTCCACCGCCCTTGCATGTCCACATGCCACTGCCTATCGAAGGGGTGGACGAGGGAGGTGGCAGGGGGTCGCCTGTCCCTAGGGGCTGGCCGCCCCCTGACCAAGCCACCTCACCACCACTTTTGTGTGGCAGGCTGTGGGCTAGACATGCATCACTCCTTGGTGGTGCTTTGCCCCTGTTGAGTCGAGTTGATGGGCGTTTCTATTTATCCCTTTACGCAAATTAGCGTTCGAAAGTGCCCTTTTAGTATATTCTCCCATGTCTTTGTACTTGTGGCTAGCAAAATAATAATCTCCAAATACATGTGGAACTTTGTCAATAGTAAATGCATATGTGTTTATGTTTGTTAATTTCTCCTCTTTTTATGTCTTAATTGGTGGTCAGATTTGATCGTTAAGGACCGCCAACATTGGAACAGGACCAATCCTTGTTTACCTGGTTGATGACCAACGCGGAGTTGTCGTATACCATTAGGCGTTTAACACCAAGCTCAATAGCAATGCGGAGACCATGAAGCACCGCCCCATACTTAGCAAAGCTCATCCCCGGACGGGGTAACAAATAACACACCTGCCCTAGCACCATCAGTGTGGAGTGCTCCATCAAAGTACATCGTCCAGTGCTTGGGGCCACTAGCCAGGATAGGCTCTTGCTTCTTGGTCCACTCGGCAATGAAATCTGCAAGCACCTATGACTTTATTGTTTGTTGGCTCCAAAACTCAATGGAGTATGTGTCGAGCTTTACCGCCCACTTAACAATGCATCCATTGGCCTCCTTATTGCGAAGGAGGTCACTGAGCGGGAACTTGGTGACAACTGCAATCTTGTATGTCTCAAAATAATGGCGGAGCTTTCAGGACATAATCAGGACTGCATACAAGAGCTTCTAGACCTATGGAAACAGAGTCTTAGACTCATTCAGGACTTCGCTTATCAAATAAATTAGGTGTTGAACCTTGTACGCATGTTGAGCCTCCTTGCACTCGACAACAATAGCCATGCTGAGAACACGAGAAGTTGCCGCGATGTAGATCAATAGGGTTTCATCAGGTTGCATTGCTATCATAATCAGAGGTGATGTGAGGAAGAGCTTGAGCTCAGCAAAAGCTTGGTTGACCTTAGCCGTCTAGCTAAAACGCTCATTAGCTTTGAGCAGCTTGAAGAAGGGGAGACCTTTTTCGCCTAAACGTGATATGAAATAGCTTAAAGCTGGCATACACCCTGTTAACTTCTAGACATCTTTAACACAGGTTGGCTGCTTCTTGTTGGTGACTGCTGATACTTTTTTGGGGTTTGCCTCAATGCCAGGGGCGCTGGCGATGTACCCCAACAAGATACCGGGTGGAACACCAAAGATACACTTAGTGGGATTTAGTTTCCATAAGAATTTCTTTAAGTTGCTGAATGTTTCCTCGAGGTTGGCGATGAGATCATCGGTAGTCTTAGACTTGACCAATACATTGTCAATATAGGCCTCAATGTTGTGCCCTATCTGCTAAGCAAGGCAACACTATATGGCCCTCTGATAGGTCACTTCGGTGTTTTTAAGTACGAAGGACATCATGGTGTAGCAGTAGGCGCCGAATGGTGTGATGAAAGAAGTCTTAATCTGGTCATCCTCCTTTAAGGAGATCTGATGATAGCCATAATAGCAATCAAGGAAAGAGAGGAGTTTGTAGCCGATAGTAGAATCAATGACCTCATATATACAAGGTAGGCCGAAGGGGTCCTTAGGGTAGTGTTTAATGAGATCGGTTTAATTGACACGCATCCTCCATTCTTTATTCTTCGTTTGAACAAGGACTGGATTAGCCAGCCACTCTAGATGATACACCTCTTTAAAGAAACCGGCTGCTAAGAAACATGTTATTTCTACCCTAATAGCCTCCTTCTTGTCCTACGTGAAACATCGGAGCTTCTACTTGATCGGCATGGTGGTCGGAGAGACATTCAAGGAGTACTTGATCAACTCCCATGGTACCCCCGGCAAGTCTATAGGTTTCCATGCAAACACATCCGCATTGGCACATAGGAAGTTGATGAGCGTGCTTTCCTATTTGGGGTCAAGGTTGGCCCCAATCTTGGTTGTCTTGCTCTTGTTACCGGTGTTGAGGTCCACCTCCTTTGTCACCTTGACCTTGGTGTTCTCACGGGGTGCTTCCAGCGTCGAGATCTCCTGCTCTTCTATAGGTACCTTCTTGGACTCAGAGAGATAGGCCTCCATGCGAATAGAGAGGTTGAGGGCCTCGGTGAGAGCAAGGCTCTCGCTCTCACATGCGTAGGCGATGGCGATGTTGGCCTATAGGGTGATAACCCCTCTAGGCGCTGGAATCTTAAAGACCAAGTACACATAGTATGATGTCCATGAACTTGGCTAGAGCTAGTCGGCCAAGGATGGCATAGTATGCGGTGTCGAAGTCGGCCACCAAGAAGTTAATGTACTCGGTGTGGAAGTTGTCAATGGTGCCAAACTAAATAGGCAATTCGATCTCACCCAGGGCCTAGGACGCCCTACCAGGTACAATCCCCCAAAAAGGAGTGTCGACGGGGGTGAGGTCTTCCTTGGAGAGGCCTAACTCAGTTAGGGCTCCAGTGAAAAGTATGTTGAGGGTGCTCCCTTCGTCGATGAGGACCTTCTTGAAGCGTCCCGAATAGGGCATGTCTGCCCACTGGTCAGCCCTACTAAAGCTAATGGGCTACTCTGACTAGGGCAAGTATCTAGGACTAGTGACAGTGTCATTGCTTTTGACGGCTAAGACTTGGCGGACAGTGATCTTCTAATCTTGCATGTTCTTAGAGGCAGCCACTCCTCCAAAGATTGCCCCGATAGTTTTGCATGCATATGGAAAGTGTTGTTTGCGTCCTTAGGGTACTCACGATCCTTGCTGCCATCTTCCTCACAGTCATCATGCCTCTTCTTGTTCTCCTCATCATGAAAGGCCTTAGCTAAGCCAAAACACTCCCGCATTCTATGCTTGCTATTTTTATGTATTGGGCATGGACCATTGAAGAGTTTCTCATACTGGGAGTCATAGTTGTGCTTAGCGCAAGGCTACTCGATGGAGGCAATGACGTGTTCCGGCCGGCGGCGATGGAACTGCCTAGCCTTCAAGCTCTTTGGCTTATTGTCATGGCAACGGTCACGATCATCATAGCGTCGTTCTTCACGGTGGACATCATTTGTAGCAGAACCAATGAATTTCTAAGAGCTCAAGTATAATGATAGCCCGCAAATGGTTGCACTGTCATACTTGAGCCCATATAAACCAGGTAGTCCGTCGAGTACCACGAAGGGTCTCGATTCAACCAACATACAATCAAGATCATACATGATTCAACATATATGTCACATATTACATAAAGTTCACAAATACAATTCATCCATCAGAGTATGAATTAAAGTTGTTACAAACCACGTTCAGGTAAGATAGTAGCGGAAGCAAATTAAAAGTTTGAAACCAACATCTGCAACATTGTTTAAATATAGTGCCAACTCACGATCACACTTCCACAAAAGCATAGAGAGGGATTAATAAGAGATGCTTGCCTAGGGCTTACTCCTCGTCCATGGAGGGACAGAAGCAGTTCTTGCAATAGCCATGATACATTGTACCATCTACAATAATGAGAATAAAACCTTGAGTACGAGAAGGTACTCAGCTAGACTTACCCATCATAAACCAAAAATAAAGTGACTCCAAGGATTATGCAAGGCTATATAAGTGGAGCTGGCTTGACAACATTTTGCATAAAAAGCTTACCAATTCAAGTATACAGTTATAATTTAGTCATCAAGTTAATTATAGCTATTCATCTCTACATTAGCAACTGACCTATGCCAAACATGTGGTATATCATTTAGTAGCATACAGTTGTAAGCATAGCCGGTATAATAATTCATGTTCATCATAACCACCATATTCCATAATACAGTTACTACGATGTTGGGACTAGCCAAGTTTCTCCCTATCCAGGAGAGACGACGATTCAAATCGATTTCAACCAGCTAGGAATTTATTCCTAACACAAACCCAGGTAGACCAGATCAATAGTCACCTTAGGTCACAGTTGGTACAACTCAGGTCCACATTTCACGGGTTCACCCAGCACCGCACAATCAGGGACAACCAGCGGCTAGGATGTTCATGCCCGGCTTGCCTTTGGGCTCACGTCTGGCTCCCTGCACATCCTTACTACCATCTAGAGTGCGCACTCTAATAGAACAGGGCCCGACCTGAGATGAGCTACTTGGCTTCACGGTCGGAATGAGTTATTCGGTCAGCTAAGTGAGAGACATGCGTTCAATCTCGATAGAAGCGCCAACAACGGTATGGTCCTTAATCGGCATATACAGAATCACATGAGTTAACCTACACATAGACTCCGCCCGACCTCCATTTACATTACCCCATGGTTCTTTTCCACGATAGCAAATATAGCAAACCGTGCTTTGGTATCCACCTATATCTTGCAGGTGACAGGAAATCACCCGACTTCTACCGGTCTAATGGCTAAGCATATATTCAATCCTGGACCTACACAGGGTTAAAGGTATATGCATCTAGACAAGGTAGTTCTATGCATCAAGTGTTTCCAATCAACTCTTATAACTTAATGCATCAAACATAAAGGACTCAAGTGATATTTTATAAAGCAAGGGAAGCTTAAAATGCTTCGGGGCTTGCCTTTGAGGAAAGAGGTTGGCACTTGATCCAGGCACTCAGGGATGTCCTCCAAAGTTTGCTCCTCTCCTTCTAGAGCTACGACCTAAGGTGTCTCCTGCTATTCCTCCTTTTCTTCTTCATTGAACTCTAAAAGAGTTATCCCCTCAGACGATCCTATATGCATGATTAGGAAATAAGATATCATGGATGCATATATAATGACATGTATAATATGATGTGATGTGATGAATGCATCCTCATAAGTGTTCTCAGTAGCATTGCATTAAGGTGATAACAAGTTACATTTTCTTTTACTGAATAGGTGCATATCTCTTCTCTAGTAACTTAAACAAACACTTATGTGAATCATTTTATGGACTACAAGACAACAACAAATTGTTTTAATGATAACTGGAGTTATACAAATCAAAATAATATGGTTGTGGACTTTCTAGAAATATTATGAAATTGCCTACAACATTCTTTTAATTATCTTAAGGTGATTCAGTAGTTATCTAGGTCAAACAATTCAACTTTTAGATCTATCCAGAGAGCTAGCATTTCTGACAGAAGACTTCTAACAGCCATAATTCTTAAACCTTAAGACCTATGACAATGAAAATTTAATACCAGGTATATAAGGAAGTTATCTACAACTTTGTTATTAACAAGTTTTATAGAAAAGACCAGTATCATGATGATATTATCATCACAACAGAAACTATACATGCAGCCATCTAGTTGAATTATAAAGCAATAATTAACTAGTTACATACAACCAATTACTTCTAAGCCTAACTAATAACATCAACAGATCATATGCATCACAAGAATCATAGAAAACATCATGGTTACACATAACTAATTTATTTATATTCAATTATCAATTTCCTTATATAATAAGGTGATTTAAAGGATAAATACTTATAGTCATTAATAAATTCTGATAAAATTACAGTAGCCTAAAAATAACCTTAATAGTCTACTGTACAAATTTCATGTCATTTGGATAATTAAAGCTACCTCTACAAAAATGACAACTTACATATGCTTATTTTAGCAAAAATAGTTTAGCTTAGTGAAAAGTGTCAAGCAATAGATTTAATATTTTTATTATTTTCCTCCTAGCATGAGAATACTGTATAAAAATTTGTATGATCATATGTTATGTATTTTTTTAGCCCAATTAATTTCACTAGAATCTAGCAATTAATTAAGATTAAATATGAAGGCCATATTTCAAGTATGTTTACTGTAGGTTTAATATTTTTCCTAGCTAGAGCATTTGAACACAATATTAGCAAAATTGGAATCACATTTTTATCACCTTCCTAGCTCAAGTTATGCAATTTACAAGCTAGAAACTATTTTAAAAGCACTTATCTTGCTCAATTTAATTCTTCCAAAAAAATACCCTAAACAGTATATTTGATATTTTTATCAAATAGTACACTCCAAGATGAATCTAACAAATTTTGGTTCACCTCATTTGGATACTCCTAGCTCAAGATATGAATTTTTAAAGTTTGTAATCAAATCAATGAAAATAAATCAAGAAAACATTTCAAATACTAACTGACAGCTGGGACCCATGGGTCAACAGGACCCACATGTTAGCGACACATGGAGCATGGGCATGGCTTGACCGGCGGCAAACTCATCAATGGCAAGGTCACCGGCGACGAGGTCGGCACCAACGTGTTCCCCATCCAATTCCGCACCTACATGTACCCTTGGTTGGCCAGGCGAATCACCGGAGTGACCTCGCCGGTGAGCATGGCGGCTCGGCGACGGCGCACGGTGGCAGACTCGCCGTCTTCGGTGAAGATGTGACCAAACAAGCATGGCTACGACTTCTACGAACCCTAGAGGAGCTCTATAGTGCGGATCAAGCCACGGTGAAGCGACGATGAGCTCCGACTACGTGCATGGTGGCACAACGGCGCACAGAGCACGGCGGTGGTGTCACTGTTCCAACGAGACAGCTACCGAAGGTAGGTCTCCATCATTGGGGAAGATGCTACACCTCTAGGCGACATGGTAATGGGTAGCAGAGAGGGTTAACGATGGCCGGTGAAGTTGGCGGCGGCGAGTGCGTGCTTGCCGCCATGGCGAATGCGCACGGCGGTGTCGCATGTTCCTGCTTCATGGTGGTGGTAGCGGTTAAATAAATGACAACGTGAGCATCTATGACCTAAGGCGATGAAGGAACCAACGAGCAAGAGGTAGGAGGAGCGGTGGATAAGGCTGGCCACGGTGAGCTCGGAGCTCGACGGCGCTCCGTGACCATGGCGGCGACGGCAACAGCCCGTAGGCCTTTACCTTGGCTCGAGCTAAGGCAATGGTGGGTCGGCGAGGTGGAGGAGGTGATGGCTGAGCAGTGTCCATGAGAAATTGCACAATGGCACGGTGGTAGTGTTGTGCAAGCTCAGCGAGGGTGCGGCGGCGATGGCGACGGCGCTCAGTTCCGCTCGGGCGCGGTGAAGGCGAGAGAGAGGCAGAGCGAAGCAAGTGGGAGCGAATGAGGAGGGCAGCGGCATCGACATATGGCCACCATGAGGCATACGTGGCCTGCACCGGTCGGCATGACACATGCGTGTGGTGCCAATTCAGACACCGCTGAACCCGACTGACAGCGCGACTTCGTGACTCTATAACTCCTAATCCGTGGTGAATTCTTGAAAACTTCCTTAATCAAATTTGTAGAGCTGAGTGAGTACTACAAAAATGCTTAAAGGAGTTTGGCCTAATTCTCAATAGTTTGCAAACTAAAAATCACCAAAGATGGCTACACGAAAACTGTGAACCATTTAAGATAGACAATTTTCTATGTTCCCAAAACAGCAACAAATTGAATTTTGTGAGCTCTATTTGACTAAATTAGGCATTGAATTAGCTCATGACCCTTAAACAAAGTTTGTTCTACATGACATGAACTACAACTTTTATTTAGGTCACATAGCCATGCAAACACTCTAAGATACTGTTGAACTTTAGTCAAACTAGTACAATGAAAATCACATTTCAAATAAAACCAACACTTGCAAGCAAATTTGGTCTATGTCATGAATATAAACATTGTTCCAATTATCATTCTAGATGTGTCTAAGGTGTTTTCATGACCTCACAACCATTTCATACATTGGTCACACATGATTACAAGCATAAGCATATATATAAAATCAACATTTCATGCGATAAGGTATAAGAATGAGATGAAATTTCTTATGCTCATGTTCATGAATGCTTGTGCTCATGAAATGCAGGTGCCAAATGCAATGCTTAATAGTGGGGTGTTACATCATTATAGTGTGGTGGGCGGTTGGAGCATGTAGTCCGGGCGATGTCGTCCCTATGTCGTTGGTCAGCCTCTTTGGCTTCGGTGTATTGGTTGGCCGTCTATAGCATCTCGCTGAACATCCATGGTGGCTTTCGGTTGAATTTAGAGCATAGCTTGGCATGATGGTAGAGTCCCCGGATGAATGCTGAGATGACTTGACCTTCATTGACATTAGGGATGGAGTTCCTCATTTTTGAGAAATGCCTGACATAGCCATGGAGAGGTTCACCAGTCTTCTGACAGATCTGCTCCAGGTCATGCCTTGTACCTGGTCAGATGTAGGTGGCCTTATAGATCTCGATGAATATCCTCTTGAGATCATCCCAAGATCCAATGGTGTCCGGCCCTAGACTTGTGAGCCAGTTCATTGCGGAAGGTTTGATCATGATAGGCAAATAATTTGCCATTATGTTAGTGCTTCCTCCAGTGGCGTGTATGACAATGGCATAAGCCTATAGCCACTGTTTAGGGTTGACCTTGCCATCATAGTGTTCAACCCTAGAAATCTTGAAACCTACCAGCCACTAGGTAGCTTGTAGCCTCGCTGTGAAGGGGCGAGGTCCCTCGGGATCACCAGCGACAGGCAAAATAGTGTTGTCGGCAATGGGCAGGACAGTGTTGTCGGCATTGGTGGGGATGAATGGCAATAGAATGGCACTAGGGTTGCTGAATTCCTCATCATACTGTTGTCAATGAATCGCCTCTTGTTGTTGGCTCTCATTGCGTGACCACTCGAGGTGGTTGTGGACATCATGGTGAGCGTTGAGGTGTGCACGAACATCACCGATAGGCTGAGTTACCTCCTCATTGGCATTACTAGGGTTGGCCTGGGCTAGACGGGGTGCATGATACCTTGGCTAACTAGGGTTGACGAGGTAGTTGCCTTCTGGCCCCTCTAGACATACTAGCCGCCACCTTGGAGGCGATCAAGTGAGATGTGGCTCCCTCTACTTGGCAGGAGCGGGAGGGGTGATTCAACATGGTCGAGTGAGAGGGAGCCTGAACCTCACGGATCTGATTGACTTGCACCTAGGCTACTTTAAGTAGTGCTTTGACCTTGGCAATTTTTGGCGTCTCTTGGAGCCTGGCCAACTCATGAGTGGTTGCAGCTAGGTTAGCACTCAGCGTCTGCTCGATGTCATGGCCACCAACTTAGAGAAATTCATGATCAAGATTGCGAGCGATACATTGATTAACTCTAGGGTTAATCGGATCTCCCTCGCTAGCGCTAGCAGCAGCAGTGGTGTAATTTGATTCGTCTAGGCGATGCCTAGCACGATCGGTGTCGTGGGGTCAGAACCGTGGGAGGCATTGTTGTTTGAGTCAGTGTTAGAGTATGGGTCTCCGGTGGCTTAGGTAGACTCAAGAACACAAGAATTACAGAGAGGATGCAATGGTTTATCCTGGTTTGGGCCAATTGATGCCCTACATCCAGCAGCTGATGATCCTTATACTCAAAAGCAACCAAAATCAGGTGGTCAGAATAGAGTGCAAATAGAGATTTGGTAGGCGGTTAGCTCGGTGCTAATCCTAAGGTTGCCTCGTCGCTGGTGGAGCTTTCCCCTCGATGGAGAGGAGGAAGACGATAGGATGCGGTGGAGGAGCTCTCGATGCCCCTCTCTAGGTTGCCTTGCTATCGATGCTGAGTAGAGGCCAAAGGATGGAATGGAGTGGAATGATCTATCTTTTGGTTCCCTTCCCCCTAAGGTCCGTCCTTATCTCTTATATAACGAGATAGGTCGGGTACCTAGTGGTTTGGGGGAGCGAGTCTATGGTCTACAAGCGTCGAAGTCCAAGAGGGCCTTGCAGTGACATGTTGTGGATTGTGGCGATGTCATGAAGCTGAAGAAGCCTTGGGCATTGTCCAGCTACTCCATTTTGACACTCTACATGTCAAGCTGTGTCAGCTTAGACCAGCCTCCCCAAGGTAGACCTTCTAGAGTCTTCTTGGCAGTGAAGGAGGTTGGCTCCAGGAGCTAACGTTCAGGCCCGAGTGCCCCCAAGCCCCTGAAGGCCATGGAGAGGCTTTGCCTTCTTGTGTCATGCCCCATGCATGACCTTATCGGGGAAGTGGCTGGCAATGTCGTGCCCATGGGGCAACACTAGGGAGCCCCTAAGCCTCGATAGCTCAGGGTGTGTCTTCTTGTGCCTGAGCCTTGGTTGGCGTCGTTAGCCAGGAAGGAGCCAAGGACGTGGCATGGGTGTTGTCGTAGATCAGGAGCCTGAGGCTCGGGTGAGCCCACGAGCCCTGAGCGGAGGTTGTGGCATAGTCATGCTCAGCCAAGTTTCTTCATCAAAGGGTGCGCGTGAGCGTACCCGATGGGTATTGCCCCCGAGCCCTTGAGTGATCCTGGAGGGGTGGGTTAGGGGGTCTTCTTCATTCGGGAATCATTGGACCTGAGGCTTAACATACCTATATGTTAGGATCTTATTAGGAGTCCCCAAGCCCTTCGTGGCCTCACCTGGCATGATGGTGACGAAGGGCTGAATTCAATCTTCTACTGACCGAACCCTCCTTGATAGGGATGTCGTCCACTGACAAGAGTGCTATTCCCCGCTTAGGGCCTTCTTCTCCAATGCGATGGGTGTTGCTTGGCTGTCGAGGCCGAGCAATGATGGTGTTGATCCCTTCGTGAGTCTATGTTGCACAGGGCTCGGCAAACTCATCTTGGAGTTGCCGACTTTAGGACTAGGGGTCCCTCCTTTTTGATCGAAGCCGACCATGGGTCTGGTGATCGAGAGCATCTAGGCTCTAGCTCAGGGCCACCTAATCACCCGGAGCGCCATGCCCTTCTGAGGGCTGCAGTAGCAGGCCCCGATCTTCTTGAGCCAGCCTTCTAGGGCTGACCTTCTATGGCCATAGATCAGGGAAGAGGGAGCATGCCGAGCCTTGGATAGAGGCCCTCGTTGGGCCCACTACTCAGCGGCTCTGACCCAACTCTAGGGAGTCGGTTGGTTTTGAGCATACATCGCCCGAGCAACCGTCGATCGGATGGTCGGGTTGCTTCATCTAGGGAGTCGACACAGCCCATGAGGCCGTTGTGGGGCCTCCATGTCAGCAGGAGTGGCAGCTTCGAGGCAAGTCCCTTCCGCTGATGCCCTACGTAGGTGGTTGATGGCGTCTCGACCGTCATGCCTGGCGGAGGAGTTATGGCATGCACCCCCATGCTGTCCCACTTCATCTGGGACATAGGACATCGAGGCCACATGGAGCCAATCTAGTGGAGGTGGAGCTGCGGCACTTGGTGTGCACAGATCTAGGTCATCGATGACAGCTAGTGGGCTTGAGGGGAGTTGGATCCCCTCAAGTCCCATGAGGAGGTGTGCGCGGAGTGGGCGATGCACATTGTGGACAGTGGAGTGGGGACTTGACTCGTTGCCAGTGGCCCCCTAACTCCATGTTTACTATGTGACTAACATCATGCAACTACTTCGAGGCATGCTACGGGGATTAAAGAGACGCCTGGCCGGTTCCCCAAGATCCTTCTAGTTGTTGATGGCTGATCAGAGGGCCCGAAGCCACTCACAGAGCATCGACTAGGATATAAAGAGGATCCCTAGGGGACACGACGTCCTCAATCCCTTCCTTTAGCCCCTTCTCTTCTTCCTCTCAAATCCATCTCTTCAGCGGAGATGGCGGTGATGAAGTGCGGCGCTTCCCTTCGAGTGATCTTGTCTTGGTCCGCCAAGCGATTGCTTCTTCGAGGGTGGAAGGACTCCAGCGAAGGATGGATGATGATGTGATGCTAGAGGTATCTATTGCATTCCCCTCCCCTAGAAGGTGTAAGGACTCTAGTGAGGTCATTGGAGTCTTTGCACTCTCTGATGGGGGAGGGGAGCACAACTGTCGGTCGCTACCCCTCCATCCCAAGGATGGCGAGGGGGGCCTGACCCCATTGATGGAGTGACGGCCGACGTCGCCCGGCTTTGGGCCTTGGGGAGCAGCCCCGAGGCTGGCTCATTGGCCCAAGCCATGAGTACCGCAGGGCCCTGACCCAGAGGTCGGGTGCGCCCTATGGTCTTTTTCGCCATATAGGCGGTAGTAGATTGCGGTTTCGGCCACCATATATTGAAATCGGGTCGTTCCCAATTAATGAAATGAAATTGCTTTCGTTTGCAATCTCATTGCTCTTGAGTCATGCTCAGAGACTTGGTCCCTTGTTGGGATGGGCTATTATGATGATGGCCTTAGTGGCCAAGATCACTGCGCCCATGATACTTGCGGGTAAGTCTGTGAGAACCCTAGGTTTATGATCATTCCGTGCCCCGGTCATGTCCCCCCAGAGGGGAGATCATTAGCTTCACGATTGAGCCACTCATATAGTTCCTAAGCCCGTTTGTTGGCACTTGGGGGCTCGCTACCTCCCTCAATGGGTCACCACGAGTGGCTAGAGATCCATACTCGGACATCGTTCGATGATCGGCCAGTTTCGCATCTAGGTGCCCTAGCTAAGGCCTCTGGTGCCCGACCATGAATGTCCCTCACACTTTAGGTTCTTCGAGCAGCCTTAGAACCCTTGGCGATGGCCCTTCATGGGGGCCTAGACCATCATTGGGTGGCATGATCCAATGAAGGATCGGGAGATAGGTAGATAGCTACAAAAACAAACAAAATGGACACAAGAGAAGGAAAGATGACATAACTAGTAATGCGGCGGTCATGGCCGTTCTGTTAGCGCCTTGTCGATCCCTCGCCCAGTCCTCTTGCTCTATCAATCCCATCCTCGCCTCACTCAGGGACCTTCTACAATAGTCCTCCTTCAGAGAGGTCAGCAGGTGGTTACCTCAGTCAATCCTCTGGTGCAGCTGAGCTACCGCTAGAGTGGCTCAGGTTAAAAGAGACAATAATAAAGACAAGCGAAGCAAGAGGGTCGGAAGGATAGGACTTATCTTGGTTTTTGTTGTTGGAGAGGTAGGACAGCGAAGGAGGTCGGCAGGCGGGTCATGGCTCGAGAGGCGGTGCTTCTGGGCAGATGTCTCAGCGTTGGCCTTCCCTCATGGGTAAAGGTCAGAACTCACCTCGATTGTGTCAACCCCTTCTAGGGGGCTGAGTGCTAGGATGGAGGGGCCAGCTGAGCCATCGCTACCGTCAAGAGTCTCCACTGCCTGACCAATGCTCGATCGGTCGAGCGCTGCTGCTGCCTTGGTTGCTTCCTCTACTGGTGCCATTCCTGCATCACAGCTAGGGCCGTCAAGAGCACAGGGGGCGACGAGCACGACCGCTTGGGTGACGCAGTCCTGCTCAGAGTAGTAGGCTTGCTTGAAGCTACCCTCGACAGTGATGACCCCTTTTGGACCGAGCATCTTGAGCTTCAGGTAGGTGTAGTTGGGGACGACCATGAACTTGGCGAAGCACGGTCAACCAAGGAGGGCATGGTAGATGCCAGGAAAGTCAACCACATTGAAAGTGAGCGGCTCCTTGTGGAAGTTGTCTGGCTGGCCGAAGGTGGTGTTGAGCTAGATGTGCCCTAGGGGCACGGCATCATTCCCCGACATGATCCCATAGAACGGTGCCTTGCTAGGGCACAGGCTGCTCCGAGGGATGCCCATCTTATCGAGGGTGCTGGTGTAGAGTATGTTGAGGCCGCTGCCCGCGTCCATCAGCAGCTTGGTGAGGCGCATGGTGCCCATGATCGGGCTAACAACGAGTGGGTAGCGCCCTAGATGAGGGACGCGATTGGGGTGGTCTTCCTAGGTCGAAGGTGATGGCCGTCTGAGACCATCGAAGCCACATCGGAGTGGCAAGAGAGTGAATGGTGTTCACCTCCTGTTTGGTGATGTAGCGCCACCAGCGGGATTCATATGCTTTGGAGCCCCCGAAGATCATGAGGTAGCGGTCGGCCTTAGGGAACTTAGTGTCTTCCTCCTAGGCGCCATCCGCCAGGTCGCTGACCTTTGGGGCAGGCTTCTAGGCCTTGCCCTATTTCCCGAAGGTGCTACTGATGTAGCCCCTTATTGTACTGCAGTGCCTGAGGATGTTCTTTGCTTGCCCCACATGGAACAGCAAGGGGCCTCGAGCACCTTCTCAAAGTATTCTAGGTGTGTGCCTTGCCCATGGGGTTGAGGCCTAGCGGCGTGGTCGACCGTGGCCACCATCTCCTACCCACGAAACTTCTAGTCCTTGTTCCGCCTGTCGTAGCGTCGCTGGGATGAGGTGGGTCGTCACCGCCATCGCCTCCGCGGAGGTGACCGGCGGCCTTGGCTTTGCCGCTAAAGTTGGCCTAGACAGCCTCCTCGCCAGTGGCGTACTGGGTGGTGACATCCAGGAGTTCCCACGTTGTGTGCGGGGTCTCGCGGGCGAGCGTGTGAACCAGCTCCTCACAGGTTGTGCCTCATATGAAGGCGTTGATAACGTCAACGTCGGTGATGTTGGGGAGCTCATTGCTCTTCTTGGAGAAACGCGGGATATACGCCAGAAGGGTCTCGTCCGGCCTCTGCCTGTAGTTGCGGAGGTCCCACGAGTTCCCGGGCCAAGTGTATGTACCTTGGAAGTGGCCGATGAAGACCGAAAGGAGATTGCTCTAGCGGTGGATGCTGCGAGGCTCGAGCTACTCGAGCCAGACCCTGGTCAAGCTTGACAGAAGCAGGGGAAGGTATTGGACGACGAAGTCGTCGTCTGACCCCCCCGGCCTTCATGGCAAGACGGTAGTCCTCTATCCAATGATTCGGGTTGGTCTCGCCGTTGTACATGGAGATGTGCACCAGTGGCCAGAAGTGCCTAGGGTGGGGGGCCACCCAGATCGCTACCCCGAATGCTAGGGGGCCAAAGTGATCTGGGGCGGCATCCCCGCCCCGCCGCTCAGGGGTATGGGACTTCGCCTAAGCGTGGCGCCTGGCCTCGATGGTGTCATAGACGTCGTGGTCGTCGCCGATCCGGTGGCGCGTGGGCGGACGCCAAGGAGAAAGGTCACGCCTTCGCTCCTCCAGAGGCTTGGCGCCCCGGGTCCGTGGCCGGTTGAAGCTGTTGCCGGAGGTGTCGCCGCTGTTGTCACACCCCAAAATTCATGCTTTGGGTTGTGAATAGAACACACTAAATAAAATAAAGGATTTAATGATTTTTATAAAATTTGCCAAGCTTTAGTTAGTTTGTTATCAAATTTTTTAAATGAAAATGGCTTTGTAAAATTTTTTCCTAATTAATTTCCTAGGGTGTTGCATTCATGCTGGCCGCATTTCTTTAATGTGTGAAAAATGAATTACAAAATTCGAGTTAAGCGTCAAATAGGATTTTAATCTATTTGCAAAAAAAAGTTTGGAAATATTAGTTCTTAAAAAATTCTCTTGAGGCAGCAAATTTAATTGATCATTTCCTCCTTCATTCATTTTGCATAAATTCTAACTCATCTATCTCTTGATTGACCCGTCCTTTATCTGCACAAATGCTTTTGAATCAAACCATGTATGGTTTATGCTCGCATGCATGTCATCAAGTCTTGTACGTTTCCTGGCTGCCATGCGTGGTCGCTCAGCAGTGCATGCGCATGTGCAAACTGAAAGGACATTAGATAGCACTAATGAGGAAAAATGGAATCGTTACTTGCATGTTCATCAATTTCCACCGGCAGCTATGCCAACCGCTGCCTAGTAATGGCATTTGGCAAAAACAGGAGCTCCAACGAAGCCTGCTGTTTTCCTGACCCTTAAGCTCCCTCTCGGCACCTAAAAATAGCGTGTCTCCTTCATTCTATATCACCACGACACAGCATCTCGGTACCTCGTACCAAAACCATTTCACACTACAGGGACAAGTATTTCTTCATCTGCTACTTTGATTTACGGCCAGTCGCTTGCTGTTGCCATTGATCCGGTAAGGCTTCCTTAGCGCATCTCCATCAAGTTCAGTTTTGCTGTCATACATCTCGATGATCCCTTGATCCTTGTTGTTTTCTTTGGTTTCTTGGTGGCCGATCGCCAGACCGAAGTCGCATCGTGTGTGTGGGAGTCTTGTGGTTTCATGTCGCAGAACCGACCAATTTATAAGAATACAAGTACAATAGCAATCCGCAAGCGGTAGTACTGTTATACTTGAACCCATATAAACCCGGTAGTCCGTCGAGTACAACGACGGGTGTCGATAAACGATTTACAACAACCAAGATCGTACAGGATTCAACATACATGCCACATATTACATAAAGTTCACAAATACTTTTCATAATCAGAGTACGAATAAAAGTTATTACAAACCAAGTTTGATAAATAAAGCGGAAGCAAATAAGTTCGAAGATAAAATTTCCAACATAATTTGATACAGTGCCAAGTAAGATCACGGTCCACAAAAGCAAGGATAGGAATTAATAAAGAAGCCTGCCCAAGGCTTACTCCTCATCTACAGCGGGATAGAAGCAACTCTTGCAATAACCATGATACACAGTGCCATCTGCAACAATGGGAAAATAAACCCTGAGTACGAGAAGGTACTCAGCTAGACTTACCCGCCATGAACCAGAAATAAAATGACTCCAAGGATTATGCGAGGCTGTATAAGTGGACGTAACTTGACAACATTTTGCGAAAAAGGCAACCGACCCGTTGTACAATTATGATTCCTTTACCAAGTTAATTATAACTATCCATTTATAGATTAGCAACTATCATGTGCCAAACATGTGGTATATCATTTAGAAGCATACAATAGTAACCACAGCAGGTATTGTAATTCCATTTTCATCCGAACCATCATGTTTCATAACACAGTTACTACGATGTTGGAGCTAGCCAAGTTTCTCACTATCCGGGAGAGACGGCGATTCGAATTGATTTCAACCAGCTGGGAATTTATTCCTAACACAAACTCAGGTCTACCAGCCACGATAGCCTTAGGTCACCTTTGATACAACTTCGGTACACATTTCGCGGGTCCATACTGCGCCGCACAATCTGGAACACCAGATGCCAGGATGCTCAGGCCAAGCCTGCCCTTGGGCTCAGTCTGATCGTTCCTCGGAAGGAGCGCACAACAGAACGGTTCCCGGCCTGAGTTGAATTACTCGGCTTCGCGGTCGGAACGAGTTATCCAGCCAGCTAAGTGAGAGGTATGCATTCAATCTTGTCAGAAGCGCCAACAACGGTACGGTCCTTGATCGACACAGACGGGGATAGATCCACACCCAAGACCTCCATGTCTTGTTGCTTCTCTATCGACCTCCTGTCCGGTCTCGATTTACTTTTACCTCATGGTTACATATACGATAGCGTATATAGCCAACCGTGCTTCCGGTATCCACCTATATCTCGCGGTGACAGGACATCACCCTACTTCTACCGGTCTAAGCATGGCTAAGCATATATATTCGATCCTGGACCTATACCGGTTAAAGGTGTAATATTTGGACAAGGAATGTACATGCATCAAGTGGTTTCATTCAACTCTTATAACCTAATGCATCAATCATAAATACGTAAGTAAACATTTGCAAAATCTTTGGGAGACTTATAATGCTAGGGGCTTGCCTCATGAGAAAAGGAAGTAGGGCGGTGGTCGGGACACTCCGGAAGCTCTTGAGGTTCTCGCTCCACGCCGGAGCTCGCGGCTTGCGGATCTTCCCGCTGATTCCTTCCTCTCGCTTCTTCAATTCCAAAACGTGATCTCTTCCTCTGATCCTAGATGCATGAGTATGGCATAAGTATTATGAATGCATATATGTTAACAAGTGCATCATGTTCATTGAGTAGGTGCATATCTCTTCTCGATTATTCCTGAATCTACTTTGACAATGCATCGACTATGCCACAAATAGTAGCTACTTGTTTCACTCATAACTGGAGTTCTATAAACCCAAAAACAGTGATCCTGGACTTTCTGGAAAGCTTATCAAATTATTTACAACTTTGTTATTAACCAGTTTTACAGTTTCAACATGCAACTCATCAAACTCTAGAATCAGTCTGGAAACTAATTAATATGCAACATAAAGTAATAATACTTCTACTTCATGTAATCATGCAAAATTTGACAACATAGGATCTACCAACAGTTTAATCATACCAAATACAATTAAGATAATATAATGGTGAAGCCCAACTATTTATTTAATTACCTTTATTATTTTATTTAGATATCTGGGTTAAATAATAAACATATACCAGATATACTTAATAAATTCTCAAAAATTTACGGTGCCTTACTAATGCTATCAAAGGACTACTATAAAAAATTCATGTCATTTTACTAAGTAGAACATTCTATACAAAAATGACAAGGAAGCAAGGCTTGAAATAGCATAAATGGAAAATCCTATTGAAAAGTGTCAAGCAACAGATTTCCTATTTTTCTTAACATCCATATGGTACTAGGATTACCTCCAACAAATTTCATGAATTTTGGACTCATAAATAATTTATAAAAATTCATGCAAGGATTGACTATTCATAAAAGAAAAATCTATAACTATAAATCTACCCATGCACTAGTCCTAAAATTTTCACCAGAGTTCATATATGACAAGAATAGCTTACCACAAAAATTTCATAATTTTTGGAGCATAGGAACTCTAGATATAAAATAAACAAATTTGAATGCATTCAAAAGCACACTTCAAATCCCTATTTAAATCTCCAAAAATTTCTACTGTAAATGTTAAAAACATATTTTTCCTAAATACTGCACTTCCTGAGGAACACCCACAAATTTATTTCACAATTTTTGGAGCTACCAAACTGGAGGTATGAAAATCACAAAAGAAATCAAAAACTGGAATCAAATGAGTTAGCCTTCAAACACGGAGTCGCTGACCGGTGGGACACGGTGGTCAGGGGACCCCACATGTCATCGACTCGAAGCAGAGCAGCGGCGCTGCTTGGCACTGCGCGGCTGCGGCTCATCGACGGCGAGCTTCGCCGGCGATGACATCTATGCTATGTGATCTACGTGACCTAGCGAAGCTATTGAGCCACTTGGCCGGCCTTATCGTCGACTCTAGAGCTGACGGCGGCGACCATGGCGGAACGGCGGGGCTGGACCATGGCGGAACGCCGGTGTGGGCTATGGTGGCTCGAACAAACGCTGTGCTGAGCATCACTGAGCTGCGGCGGAGCTATCTAGTGCCCTAACGCGGCCTGGGATGGACGGTGGCGACGTGGCCACGGAGACGGGGCTCACGGCGGAACTCCGGCGAGCTCGCATGCGTTGCGGTGGCTTACCAAGTGCTATCAGCGGGCACGGGAGGAGGCAGTGCGCTGCTGGGGTGGTGGTGGAGCTATGGCAGTGGGGCTGGAGTGGCTAGGCGCGAGCTGTGCGCGGCTATGGCGACGGCGAAGCTGCGGGAGCTCGGCGGCTGCTGCTGCGAGGAAGAAAGGCCGAGGCGAAGCAAATGGGGGCGCGGGACGGCTCGGGCAGATGCTGGCGTGATGAAGGCGCGCTCAGGCGCGTCGTGGCCTGCACGGTCAGGGCGTTGGCGACGCGCGGCCGTCACCGCGGACACGCGGCGTTCGCGCTCTGGCGCCGGTCGGCCACCGATCGGCTTCGATTCAGTTCGTCAGTCGCGACATGCCGAGCCTGACGACGAGTTTTGACATTCATCTAACTGCTAAACCGTTGCTCCAATTCGTAAATGATCTAAATGACTTTCGTAGTCCTAAGTACCAGCTACAAATGTTGTTCAATCATCTTGTGTAATTTGCAACCGAAACTGAGAAAAGTCATCCCCAAAGTGAGCCTGTCAGTCGGTCAGTGTTCATGACTTAGCGAAATTTGCTAAGTGCTGAAATAAGTGATTTGATGATTTTTGAAATCCAAATTCACACATGTTAGGAGCTGAATCAGTCAAAGACCCAAAAATCAAAGTTGTTCCTTATGTTAAACACTACAACATTGCTTTAGTGAACTTCTCCATGCAAGGTCTCTAACACCTAGTTCCAAATTGGTCAAACATGTCACATTTAAAAGATGAAACACATCAAAGCATGGCTTAATGACCAAACTAGCCCTAGCCCTAAATACCAAAGTTGTTCATGATGATACTCTAAGCATGTTTAAACAATTTGCAAGGTCATTTAAGCATTTCATGTAATAGTCACTCATAGAGCTATCCAGGTCAATACATGTAATATTACTTAAGTGCTTGATCATGAAGGGTGACCTTCATGAACAAGGTTCCTTTTGTTACCCTAAGTGTAGCTAAGGTGTTTTAGTGGCTAACATTACCCACTTGCATTTATTTGCACATGATCATATGCATATGTTCCAAGAAACACGAGATAACAAGCAATGTTTCATATGTTTCGATCAAATGTTTCAATTGTAAATGATGATTTATGAATGCTTGATGCTCATGCTCATGTTATGCAAGTCAAGTTATGCAAGGCTAACACCCGAGGTGTTACAGCCCCTCCCCCTTATAAAAATCTCGTCCCGAGATTTGCAAGACCTACCATTCTTGGAAAAAGGCGGGATAAACTTCCTGTAGATAATCTTCTCTTTCCCACGTAGCATCTTGTTCACTATGATTGTTCCACACCACCTTATAGAACTTAATAATCTTACTCCTTGTCACTCTCTCCATCTCTTCTAATACTCGAATTGACTTTTCTTCATAGGTCAAATCCGATTGAAGCTACACGTTGGTGGGTGCAATAGCTTCTTCCGGTACTCGAAGACATTTCTTTAGCTGAGAAACATGGAACACATCAAAGATTGCACTCATCTCTGGTGGAAGTTGTAACTTATACTTAACATTTCCTTTTCGCTCCAAAATTTTGTATGGCCCTACATATCTTGGTGAAAGCTTCTTTTTCATCCCAAATCTTTTCACACCTTTCATGGGTGATACTCTCAAGTATACATAGCCACCCACTTCAAAAGTCAGTGGTCTTCTTCTTCTGTCGGCATAACTCTTCTGTCTTGATTGAGCTGCCTTCATGTGTTGTTGGATGATACGTACTTGCTCTTTGGCTTCATTGACAAAATCAATACCAAAGTATCTCCTTTCACCGGGCTCAATCCAATTCAATGGAGTTCTGCACTTTCTGCCATACAAGGCTTCAAATGGGGCCATTTTGATACTCGCTTGATAACTATTGTTATAGGAGAATTCGGCTAAAGGTAACCATTTCTCCCATGAACCTTTTGAAGATATAACACAAGCTCTAAGTAAATCTTCTAGGATTTGGTTCACTCGCTCTGTCTGTCCTAAAGTTTGCGGATGATAAGCTGAACTTCTAATTAGCTTGGTTCCCAAAGCCTGGTGTAAGTGCTCCCAGAAACGAGCTATGAACTGTGGTCCTCGATCTGAGATTATGGTCCTGGGTACTCCATGCAGTCTCACGATCTGGGAAACGTATAACTCAGAGTATTTCCCCACGTGATATGTTGTGTGAACTAGTACAAAATGTGTTGACTTGGTGGGACGATCAACAATAACCCATATTGAATCATGACCTTGTGGCGTCGTTGGAAGGCCTGTGATAAAATCCATGCTGATTTCCTCCCATTTCCATCCTGGAATAGGCAATGGTCAAGTAATCCAAATAGTTTTCATATGGATAGCTTTTACTCTCATCTGCAGTTATCACACCTAGCAACGTAGGCTGCGATCTCTTCTTCATCTTAGTCCACCAAAAACGGGTTCTTAAATCTTGATACATTTTACTACTACCCGGATGGATAGACAATTTGGATGAGTGAGCTTCTTCTAAAATTTGATTCCTTAGCTCACGGTCCTTTGGTACCACTAACCGGTCCTCAAACCATAATACACCTCTTTCGTCCAATCTAAAATGTTTGGTTTCTTGCTCTTGCATTTTCTCTTGATGTGACTTATTCCTACATCGCCTCTGCTGTAGTTCTATGATTTTGCTCTCAAGTGAACAACTAATTGTGATATTGTGTAGTACAAAACAGGATGTAACAAGTTGAATCCATCTTCCAACAATGCTTCACGGTGTTGCAATGGGACTTCGAATCGAGTGCATCGGCTACTACATTTGCTTTACCGGATGGTAATGCACTTCCAAATTGTAGTCCTTAATCAATTCTAACCATCTTCGTTGTCTCATGTTCACTCAGTTTGGGTAAAGATATACTTGAGACTTTTTGTGGTCGATATAGATATGACATACATTGCCCAACAAGTAATGTCTCCATATCTTTAATGCATGAACAACGGCTGCAAGTTCCAAATCATGTGTAGGGTAGTTGACTTCATGTTTTCTCAATTGCCGAGAGGTATATGCAATTACTCTCCCTTCTTGCATAAGCACACATCCCAAACCTATTTCTGATGCATCACAAAATACATCAAAAGGCTTTTCAATGTCTGGTTGTGCTAGCACAGGTGCTGTAGTCAACAAAGTTCTAAGGGTGTGAAAAGCTGTTTCACATTCTTGTGTCCATTTGTACTTCTCATCTTTCTGAAGTAGTCTGGTCATAGGCTTAGCTATCTTTGAGAAGTCTGGAATAAATTGGTGATAGTATCCTGCTAACCCTAGAAAACTCTGAACTTCATGCACCGAAGTTGGGGCTTTCCAATCCATGACCTCTTGTACTTTTGATGGGTCTACTGAGATTCCATCTCTTGATAAAATGTGACCTAAGAAAGGTACTTTGCTCATCCAAAATTCACATTTGCTAAACTTGGCATATAGCTTATGCTCCCTCAGTTTGAATAGGACAATCCTCGGATGCTCTTCATGATCTGACTCATTTTCTGAATAAATCAATATGTCATCGATAAAGACGACCACGAACTTATCAAGTTCGGGCATGAATACCGAGTTCATCAGGTACATGAAATAGGCTAGAGCATTTGTTAGTCCAAAAGACATAACCAAATACTCGTATAAGCCGTACCTAGTAGAGAAAGCAGTTTTAGGTATATCCTCCGGTCTGATCTTTATCTGATGGTAACCTGATCTCAAGTAAATTTTGGAGAATACCTTTGCCTTCGCTAGCTGATCGAACAAGATGTCGATGCGGGGTAATGGATATTTGTTCTTGATGGTCACAGCATTGAGTGGTCTATAATCTACACACATTCTTAGTGACTTATCCTTCTTTTTCACAAACAATGCTGGGCATCCCCACGGAGATGAGCTAGGTTGGATAAGACCTTTGTCCAATAGATCTTGCAATTGAACCTTAAGTTCTGCTAACTCATTGGGTGGCATTCTATAGGGCCTTCTGGATATGGGTGCAGTACCTGGCACTAATTCAATCTTAAATTCCACGTCCCTATCCGGTGATAGACCTGGTAATTCCTCTGGAAATACATCCGGAAACTCACAAACCACGGGGATATCACATATTGTGGTGGTTTGGATAGCACAGGCTAAATGTTGGGGTTCGAAATCGCGGGAGAGTGGGACTAGAAAAGCATTCCCTCCCGTGGGTTCTCTCAACATAATAGTGCGGGTGCTAGTGTCAATAAGAGCACCATGATACTTCATCCAATTCATGCCTAAGATTACACTTATTGACAACCCCGGCAATATTATCAAATCTGTTGTGTACTCCCTCCCTTGTATCGAGATGAGTACATTTTTGACTATCTTTTTGGTAGCAACAGTTCCCCCTGCTGAACTTATGTTAAAACCCCCTTTGCTTACTTCTATTATTTCTTGATCATGTCTAGATGCAAATGCTTGACTCATAAATGAATGAGAAGCTCCTGAATCAAATAAAACAACAGCGGGATGCTTGTTGACAAGAAACATACCA
Source organism: Miscanthus lutarioriparius (assembly GCA_904845875.1). Taxonomy (NCBI): domain Eukaryota; kingdom Viridiplantae; phylum Streptophyta; class Magnoliopsida; order Poales; family Poaceae; genus Miscanthus; species Miscanthus lutarioriparius. The sequence continues at coordinate 30,993,861 of CAJGYO010000015.1, forward strand.
GCCGTGACAACTTCTCCGGCGGGCACTTCCTCCACAGCGGTATAATGCACTTGTCCTTGACGTGCCCTGGCATTCACCTGCCTCTGATTGTTCTGATTTGGGTTGCCATTCCTCTTGGGGTGGGGGCATTCCTTGGACCAATGACCCAGTTGGTTGCAGTTGAAACATGGTTGATTACTTCTGAATCCGGTGGAGCTATCCTGATTGCCATTTCCTTTTGGTAAGGCAATAGTGAACGCCTTACGGAATGGTTTCTGTGGCCTATTATTCTGAGCTTTCGGTGGTGGAGGCCTAAACTTGGGTGCAGGTGGACGGAATTGTGGCCTAGCTATGATAGGAGCTTTTGACTGGAAAGATCCGGAGGCACCGGCCTCATATGTCCTCTTGCGACCCTTAGCAATTGCATGCATGTTGTTGTGGTTTTCTTGGGCCAAGGCATCACTAATAAACTCGTTGTACGTGGCACATCGAGAATTGGCCATGGTCTTCATCAGTTTGGTACCCAACCCTCGCTTGAAACTCTCTATCTTTTTCTCTTCAGTATCCACGAAACTTGGAGCATATCTTGACAAGTTGTTGAATGCGTGCATATATTCTGTGAGTGACTTTGTTCCCTGAGTGAGCCTCATAAATTCGGCTGCTTTCATGCGCATCAGGCCCGGGGGAATATGATGTCCCCTAAAAGCCAGCTTGAATTGTTCCTAGGTCACTCGCGCATTAGCAGGCAGAGATGACAGGAAGTGTGTCCACCAGATCCCTGCTGGTCCTTGCAATTGATGAGAAGCATACTCTGCTTTAAGATGCTTCGTGACCCTCAACAGATGAAATTTCTACTCAATGGTATTCAGCCACTCATCGGCCTGCAGTGGTTCCTCAGCCACCTTGAATATCGGAGGCTTCGTGTCCAGAAACTCCTTGAACGTACTGTGCTGATTTGGCTCGGCCCCTGGTTGATGTGGGTGGCCACGAGCAGTGTTTTGCGCGATAAGGCGCAAAGCTTCTTCCATTGTCCTCTGGCTCCCTAGGAACTAGGTAAAGAATTCCTGAGCAGACAGCGGCGGTGGGGGTGGCAAGTCATCGTGGTTGCCATCCTGGCTGCTACTAGCTCCTGCACGGGTGCGCGTCATCTGCGAATTTGCAACAATAAGCGATTATTGGTGGAGGTCAAGAGATTGCAGATGAATTAGGTACTCATGCCAAACTGAAATTACTGGAGAAAATTCTCAAAAGCACAATAAAAATAGAGGCATAACAATCCATTCTCGCAACATGACATCACCAATTTGACCACTTATCGCGCTCATAACGCATGCAAATTTAAATCGTGATCACCAACAAAGGACTGGAATAACATTGATGTTCAACCAAACGTGCGCTTAATCAACATTACATGATAGTCTGGTTACTTATGCCAAATTCGAGCTATAGGTCCATTACATGAATAAAGGTGATACATTAGTCCTTCCACTAAGTGCTAAGCGATCTAATCCTCATCATGATCACTATCGAGGTCAGACGCAGAATCATCTCCGTCCTCAGGTTCTACTTCTTCTTCAGGCTCCAGTTCTTCTTCTTCCTCGTACCCTTCTAGATCCATTTCTGTAGCTCCAGGTGGGACATAAGGGTGGAGTTGATTGTTCAGTAGATGAACCTCTTCATGCAGATTATCATTGTATTCTTCCGCATTGGCCAGCTGTTGTCCCAGCTCAAACTGTCGAGCTCTTAGGACATCTTCCCTGGATCAGGCTGCATTCCGCTGGTGAGTTAACCGAGTCATTTCTTCAGTGAGCCTCTCAATCTAAGCGTCGTGCTCCCTCTGAAGCTGACGTCGGTCCTCCCGGGCATGACCAAGAGCACCAGACACACGTCTGAGGCTACCCTCAACTCCATCTAACACCCTCATCATTGCGAACATGGCGCTCATGGCAAGATTATCGCTGTTCTACCCTTCTGCTGCACCAATCTCCAAAGATCTTCCTCTTGCCTGCTGCCATGAGTCAGTGGAGGGGTTACCTCTTGGGAAGACTCCAACCAAAGCAGTTGCCAGCTCTTGAGGAAAACGATCCATGATATTCCTCAAGATCCCAAAGGCTGCCCTGCCAGCTGCTTCTTCAGCAGTCCTACCAGTTGACTCATAACACCAGCCTGTCCACTCAGAATCGTCACCTCGGGGATGAACAACGGCCTCCACAGTAACTAAGAGACCTTCTCCCAACCGCTCATTCGCCCAGAAGTAGCGGGGTTCCATTCCATCAAGATAGCCTACATAGCTGAGCACTCTCCACAAGAGTGTAGGCATCCCAAACTCTCCAAGGAATGTGTGACGTTGACGGGTACGTGGAGCAAGCTGACGGCTAGGAGCTCTGCCTCCGGTGGACTTGTGAGCAGTCTGCTTGGTGCGTGCCATGTGCACCATTAACATGTACCCTTTGGTGAGACAATGCCATAATGGATAAGAGTTACATAACCGAGTAAGAATTTTATAAGGGGAGGAACAATGTAGTTATGTGAATGGTAATTTAACATGATGCATGCTCATGCCGTACGTCCTCACAAACTTTGGAAAAATTTGTTTCTAACGGTAGACACGGTGGCATACATACGTTCTCTCATAATTAGCGTAACTAGTCGAGCTACACGTTTCGTTGTTAGTGTACCTGCATAAAAATTTCATTTCAGCCCTAAACCCGTAATGAAATATGCAGAATGTACTTGTAAATACTTCCATATATGTATACCCATACATATACTTCCGTATCAATCTACCCGACAATAATTTAAACCCACAATTAAATACGTACCATATACACATGCAAGCATGTATACGTAGCCGTACCAAAGCTAACTCTTCCCGACCGCACGCTCACATCTTGCGGTCATACACTCATCTTACCTTGGCGTAGAGGCATTTGATCCATACATAACCACTCAAGTGAATGGCATCCATATAATAGCACGCCGTATGGACGACGAAGTAAAAACCCCCATGTTAGTACTTAAATAGCCACCTAATAGTCCTTAATTTGGGCATAAGGAAAGTGATCATTGGCACACTTTAGATTTCAAATACCTATTATATAACTATTAGTTGCTAGAGAAGGGTTTTTGGAAAACAAAAACTTTTGTTTTAAATACACTTGTTTCAATTAACGTTGAATCTTGCTCTGATGCCAGCTGTCGCAGAACCGACCAATTTATAAGAATACAAGTACAATGGCAATCCGCAAGCGGTCGCACTGTTATACTTGAACCCATATAAACCCGGTAGTCCGTCGAGTACCACGACGGGTGTCGATAAACGATTTACAACAACCAAGATTGTACAGGATTCAACATTCATGCCACATATTACATAAAGTTCACAAATACTTTTCATAATCAGAGTACGAATAAAAGTTATTACAAACCAAGTTTGATAAATAAAGCGGAAGCAAATAAGTTCGAAGATAAAATTTCCAACATAGTTTGATACAGTGCCAAGTAAGATCACGGTCCACAAAAGCAAGGATAGGAATTAATAAAGAAGCCTGCCCAAGGCTTACTCCTCATCCACAGCGGGATAGAAGCAACTCTTGCAATAACCATGATACACAGTGCCATCTGCAACAATGGGAAAATAAACCCTGAGTACGAGAAGGTACTCAGCTAGACTTACCCGCCATGAACCAGAAATAAAATGACTCCAAGGATTATGCGAGGCTGTATAAGTGGACGTAACTTGACAACATTTTGCGAAAAAGGCAACCGACCCGTTGTACAATTATGATTCCTTTACCAAGTTAATTATAACTATCTATTTATAGATTAGCAACTATCCTGTGCCAAACATGTGGTATATCATTTAGAAGCATACAATAGAAACCACAGCAGGTATTGTAATTCCATTTTCATCTGAACCATCAAGTTCCATAACACAGTTACTACGATGTTGGAGCTAGCCAAGTTTCTCACTATCCGGGAGAGACGGCGATTCGAATCGATTTCAACCAGCTAGGAATTTATTCCTAACACAAACCCAGGTCTACCAGCCACGATAGCCTTAGGTCACCTTTGATACAACTCCGGTACACATTTCGCGGGTCCGTACTGCGCCGCACAATCTGGAACACCAGATGCCAGGATGCTCAGGCCAAGCTTGCCCTTGGGCTCAGTCTGATCGTTCCCCGGAAGGAGCACACAACAGAACGGTTCCCGTCCTGAGTTGAATTACTCGGCTTCGCGGTCGGAACGAGTTATCCGGCCAGCTAAGTGAGAGGCATGTGTTCAATCTTGTCAGAAGCACCAACAACGGTATGGTCCTTGATCGACACAGACGGGGATAGATCCACACCCAAGACCTCCATGTCTTGTTGCTTCTCTATCGACCTCCCGTCTGGTCTCGATTTACTTTTACCTCATGGTTCTGTTACACGATAGCAGATATAGCCAACCGTGCTCCGGTATCCACCTATATCTCGCAGGTGATAGGACATCACCCGACTTCTACCAGTCTAAGCATGGCTAAGCATATATATTCGATCCTGGACCTATACCGGTTAAAGGTGTAATATTTGGACAAGGAATGTACATGCATCAAGTGGTTTCATTCAACTCTTATAACCTAATGCATCAATCATAAATACGTAAGTAAACATTTGCAAAATACTGGGAGACTTATAATGCTCTGGGGCTTGCCTCGCAGAAAGGAAGTAGGGCGGTGGTTAGGACACTCCGGAAGCTCTTTAGGGTTCTGCTCCACGCCTTCGGGAGCTGCGGCTTGCGGATCTTCCTGCTGATTCCCTTCCTCTGCTTCTTCGAATTTCAGCAACGTGATCTCTTCCTCCAATCCTAGATGCATGAGTATGGCATAAGTATTACGAATGCATATATGTTAACAAGTGCATCATGTTCATTGAGTAGGTGCATATCTCTTCTCGATTATTCCTGAATCCACTTTGACAATGCATCGACTATGCCACAAAGAGTAGCTACTTGTTTCACTCATAACTGGAGTTCTACAAACCCAAAAACAGTGATCCTGGACTTTCTGGAAAGCTTATCAAATTCTTTACAACTTTGTTATTAACCAGTTTTACAGTTTCAACATGCAACTCATCAAACTCTAGAATCAGTCTGGAAACTAATTAATATGCAACATAAAGTAATAATACTTCTACTTCATGTAATCATGCAAAATTTGACAACATAGGATCTACCAACAGTTTAATCATACCAAATACAATTAAGATAATATAATGGTGAAGCCCAACTATTTATTTAATTACCTTTATTATTTTATTTAGATATCTGGGTTAAATAATAAACATATATTAGATATACTTAATAAATTCTCAAAAATTTATGGTGCCTTACTAATGCTATCAAAGGACTACTATAAAAAATTCATGTCATTTTACTAAGTAGAACATTCTATACAAAAATGACAAGGAAGCAAGGCTTGAAATAGCATAAATGGAAAATCCTATTGAAAAGTGTCAAGCAACAGATTTCCTATTTTTCTTAACATCCATATGGTACTAGGATTACCTCCAACAAATTTCATGAATTTTGGACTCATAAATAATTTATAAAAATTCATGCAAGGATTGACTATTCATAAAAGAAAAATCTATAACTATAAATCTACCCATGCACTGGTCCTAAAATTTTCACCAGAGTTCATATATGACAAGAATAGCTTACCACAAAAATGTCATAATTTTTGGAGCACAGGAACTCTAGATATAAAATAAACAAATTTGAATGCATTCAAAAGCACACTTCAAATCCCTATTTAAATCTCCAAAAAATTCTAATGTAAATGTTAAAAACATATTTTTCCTAAATACTACACTTCCTGAGGAACACGCACAAATTTATTTCACAATTTTTGGAGCTACCAAACTGGAGGTATGAAAATCACAAAAGAAATCAAAAACTGGAATCAAATGAGTTAGCCTTCAAACACGGAGTCGCTGACCGGTGGGACCCGGTGGTCAGGGGACCCCACATGTCATCGACTCGAAGCAGAGCAGCGGCGCTGCTTGGCACTGCGCGGGTGCGGCTCGTCGACGGCGAGCTTCGCCGGCGATGACATCTATGCTACGTGATCTACGTGACCTAGCGAAGCTATTGAGCCACTTGGCCGGCCTTATCGTCGACTCTAGAGCTGACGGCGGCGACCCTGGCGGAACGGCGAGGCTGGACCACGGTGGAATGCCGGTGTGGGCTACGGTGGCTCGAACGAACGCTGCGCTGAGCATCACTAAGCTGCGGCGGAGCTATCTAGTGCCCTAACGCGGCCTGGGATGGACGGTGGCGACGTGGCCACGGAGACGGGGCTCACGGCGGAACTCCGGCGAGCTCGCATGCGTTGCGGTGTTTTACCAAGCGTTACCGTCGCACGGGCAGGGAGGAGGCGCGCTGCTGCTGGGTGGTGGTGGAGCTATGGCGGTGGGGCTAGAGTGGCTAAGGCGCGAGTGCGCGCGCGGCTATGGCGACGGCGGAGCTGCGGAGCTCGGCGCTCGCCGCTGCGAGGAAGAAAGGCCGAGCGAAGCAAAATGGGGCGTGGGGACGGCTCGGGCAGATCTTTGGCGTGATGAAGAAAGCGCTCGCCAGCGCGTCGTGGCTCAAGGCGGTCGAGGCGTTGGCGACACGCGGCCGTCGCCGCCGCCGGACACGCGTGGCGTTCAGCGCTCTAGCGCCGGTCGGCCACCACCATTGGCCGATTCGATTTCGTCGATCGCGACATGCCGAGGAAACGACGAAGTTTTGACATTCATCTAATCGCTAAACCGTTGCTCCAATTAAGTAAACGATCTAAATGACTTTCGTAGTCCTAAGTACTAGCTACAAATGTTGTTCAATCATCTTGTGCTAATTCGCAACCGAAACTGAGAAAAGTCATCCCCAAAGTGAGCCTGTCAGTCGGTCAGTGTTCATGACTTAGCGAAATTTGCTAAGTGCTGAAATCAGTGATTTGATGATTTTTGAAATCCAAATTCACACATGTTAGGAGCTGAATCAGTCAAAGACCCAAAAATCAAAGTTGTTCCTTATGTCAAACACTACAACATTGCTTTAGTGAACTTCTCCATGCAAGGTCTCTAACACCTAGTTCCAAATTGGTCAAACATGTCACATTTAAAAGATGAAACACATCAAAGCATGGCTTAATGACCAAACTAGCCCTAGCCCTAAATACCAAAGTTGTTCATGATGATACTCTAAGCATGTTTAAACAATTTGCAAGGTCATTTAAGCATTTCATGTAATAGTCACTCATAGAGCTATCCAGGTCAATACATGTAATATTACTTAAGTGCTTGATCATGAAGGGTGACCTTCATGAACAAGGTTCCTTTTGTTACCCTAAGTGTAGCTAAGGTGTTTTAGTGGCTAACATTACCCACTTGCATTTATTTGCACATGATCATATGCATATGTTCCAAGAAACACGAGATAACAAGCAATGTTTCATATGTTTCGATCAAATGTTTCAATTGTAAATGATGATTTATGAATGCTTGATGCTCATGCTCATGTTATGCAAGTCAAGTTATGCAAGGCTAACACCCGAGGTGTTACATTTCCATACAAAGCTGCCGTCGTCATCGGTTCTTCCTGATCACAGCTAGCGTTCTTTATTGTTTCATGCCATCAGCTATCGCACATAGGTGAGAAGCATCATATCGCCCCTTTTCTGTTTCCCACCTAGATGCAGTCCTTCAGGCTGTCGTTAAGCTTACAATAGACATGCTTTCTATTCAATTTTGGCCATGCATCTTAGAAGCCTAGAAGGCAAGCTATCTGTATGAGCTGACAATCTCTACCATTTATTCATGATGGTGTAAATCTCTTTTTAACAGAATTAAATATGGCTAGACATGCATGCACGGGAAGTAGTAATAACCCTTTTTGCATCCAGCCACCATTCCTTGCATATTCGTCAACTGATCTTCATATACATAACCGAATCACCAAGCACCTCCATCAAATTCCATGAGACGAGTAATCCTATGCCGGCGCGACTTGCATGCTTGCTTTCCTACATAAAAAGAACCCATCATATATGCATCTCGTGCATGTTGAATACATGCTCACGTCATGAGTGTTCCACTGGTATTATCATTCCCATCTTTATGATATCGTAAGTGTTTTCTCAGATTTACATTTTATTTTGAAAAATATCAATCTTGCAAACTAAGACCCTAAATTTCAAATGCTCATATCTTTTGAACCGTAGCTCCGTTCAGTTGTTTTTGCGCTCATATGTTCGTAGTTACAAGCCTACTTGTTTAAAAGCTTTATGTCTTGTTTTTATAATAATTGATGTACTGTTTTTAGGTTTCTTTTATGATGCTTGTGTGGGTTGTTGCGATCTATAGAAGAGGAGCTGGGCGAGGATAATCCAGAAGAAAAGTTGGACAAGTTTGAGAAACAGTTGAAGGCAAGTGTACCATGAGTTTCCTTGTTACCTAATAACTATTTAATCATCTCTTCATGTGAATGTGTCTAATATGATAAACCCCTAAGGACTTTACCTTGTACTTTTGATATCCTGTATTCCTTGTTTACCTTGGGTTATGCATACAGGTAGTTTGCTTAGTTTGCAATCACCAAACTATATAATGTTAATCTTGATTAATGGATTATGGAATCAATCTTAAAATGATGCTTTTTAGCTACATGGATAGAAGGGGGCTAGAGCATTGGGCCTTTTGCGTGCTCTAGTGTGCCCTCCGTACGGACTGAATCTTAAAGCGGCAACCCAGGACTTATAGTACAACCACGAGAACTACATGGCTCTAGTCTTAGCCCAGTATCTTGATCTGTTCTAGTTTGTCACCAGCTTACCAAAAGGGCAAAATGGGGTACCATGCTGATTATGGGCCTTGTCCTGCCAAGGTGAGTGCTGGACTGAGATCTATAGTGCCACACTTGGAGGAAGGTGTCCTTGACACTTGGGAGACTGAAACCTTAGCGGTTGCTACTTATTAGAACGACTAGTGAAAATCTTCATAGTGATCCCTGCTGACTTACTTTGGAAGTGAGCCAAGAGGCTAGCTACCTCGGGCAAAGGGCAATAACAACTCATGGTGAAAGTGTACAAACTCTGCAGAGTTGTTTTAAAACTGATATATCAGCCATGCTCACGGACACGAGTGGCCTAGATCCTTTTCGAGATTGATGGTTCTATGGATGGTTGGGTGATGATTAATCTTGATGTTAATTATACTTTCACCTTGGGAGCTTAAGCATAACCTAGCAACATAGATTTAATAAATAAAATATTACCAACTAAAAATGCTTACCACGATTCAGCCATGTCCAGTCTTTTGAGCCTTGCATCCTTTCATGTTATACGTGTTGAGTATGGTGCGCTCACACTTGCTTTATATACAATCAACAAAAATCCTGGATGTGTACCAGATGGTTGATTCAAGTGATGGGTTACAAGAGATGTTCCAAGAGTACTAGGCGAGTACTCCCCCAGTCAATCATCCCTGTGGAGTATGGAGTCCCAAAGAGAAGATATATAATAGTTTCCGCTATGCTTTGTAATAGATGTAAGTCTTGATGTAACTATATTTCGATATATAATAAAGCATTGTTCTTGATATTCTCCATATTTGTCGCCATATGTGTCGTGTGGACATCCTGGGCACAAATATAGTTAGCGCTTGGTATTCTTTGGAAAACCAGGTGCAACACTGCTCCCCATGCCTGTGCGGTGCGAGCGTCGGAGCGATCCCTATTGGGAGTTGCCGTCATCTGGGACGGTCAGGAGAACGCAGTGTGGCACTAGGAAGCTGAGCTCCTGGCCTGCCGCTCGAGAGCGACATGGAGGAGCCGCTTCACCTCATTTAGCCCCTCGTTGGCCTTCGGGTCCAGCATGTCGGAGATGTCTTCCAAGCAGCAGGCGGCGGCCACCTTGTTGTAGGCCGCACGGGGAAAGCAGAGGCCGCTGGGAGCCCCTGTGCGAGCGTCATCGTCATCGCTGAGAGGGGTGTGTAGCCTATTGCCGCTCAAGGCCCTGCCTTTGGTGCTCGAGGTCTGCCTCGGTGGTCTCTAGGTTCACCTACCTAGCTCACAGGCGATGCTCCTTCTCTTGAAGATAGGTCGCACGGTGTGGGACTCTGGTCTGGTGGCATGAGCCCGGGCGCCTCCTCGGCAAGGACCTCACCGTTGATGTGGTGGCACATATGAGGCAGAGCGTAGCAGTTGATGTCATCGGTGTTGTACTCTGGGCCATCCCCCGAAAGGATCTCGAGGAAGGTGTGCAGCGAGGGGATGTCGGTCCCCACCGCGCCAGAGAGGATGGCGCTCTATGGCGCCTCGTGATTGATGAGGTGCTCCAGCTCCATCTAGAAGGACGCTATCGCGTTCTGGATCCCAAAAGGTAGGTCCAGGAGGTAGTACCAGAAGCAGTCAGGCGGCAAGAGCACGTCACCGGTGGTGATCTGGTGGTGGACATTGGCCAGCATGTGGAACCTCTGGCGGCGGTCCAACACGATGGGGTTCGGGCCCAAACTATGTTGGATCTATTGGGCTAGGACCTCAAGATCTGCTCCCAGAAGTCATGGCGGAAGGGGCAACGTCGGGGGCCTGTTGCCCACTAGCATAGCCCTGTGGAGTGGACGAAGCTCACCATAGCAGTCAGTGACGTAGGCTAGGCTCCTAAAGTTGAGGACCTATCCTAGAGCGAAGGCACCGGCCATGATAGAGAACTCGTTGGGGAAGAGGATACCGTGGTCTAGGGCGAGGCCGCTTGCTCGAGTGATGAGGCAGGTGGCTCTAGCCACCATAGAGCCTGAATCACACTTGACGTTGCCCCCTAACTAGCACACCAGCTGTCATGGGGTTGGAACTACGGCAAGCATTGTTGTTCGAGTCGGTGTTAGAGTATGGGTCTCCGGTGGCTTAGGTGGACTCAAGAACACAAGAAACACAGAGAGGACGTAATGGTTTATCCTGATTCAGGCCAATCGATGCCCTAAGCCTAGTAGCTAATGATCCTTATACTCAGAAGCACCCAAAATCAGGGGGTTACAATAGAGTGTAAAGAGAGATTTGGAAGGAGGGGTAGCTCGGTGCTAATCCTAAGGTTTCCTCATGGTCGGTGGAGCCTTCCCCTTGTCAGAGAGGACGAAGGCGACACGATGCGGTGGAGGAGCTCTTGGCGCCCCTCCCTGGGTTGCCTTGCTCTTGATGCTGAGTAGAGGCCAAAGGATGGAATGGAGTGGAATGATCTGTCTTCTAGTTCCCTTCCCCCTAAGGTCCAACCTTATCCCTTATATAACAAGATAGGTTGGCTACATGGCGGTTTGGGGGAGCGAGTCTATGGTCTACATGTGCCGGATTCTAGGAGGGCCTTGTAGCGATGCACTGTGGACCGTTGTGGTGTCGTGGAGCCGAACAAGCCTTGGACATCATCCGGCTGCTCTGTTCTAACACTCTTCGTGTTAGGCTATGTCGGCTTGGACCGGCCTCCCCCAGGTGGACCTTCTAGAGTCTTCTTGGTGGTGAAGGAGGTCAGCTCCAGGGGCTGATGTGTGGGCCCGGGAGCCCCCGAGCCCCTAGAGGCCATGGAGAAGCTTTGACTTCTTGTGACACGCCCTGTGCGTGATCTTGTTGGGGAAGTGGCCATCAATGCCATGCCCAAGGGGTAGCGCTGGGGAGCCCCCAGGCCTTGGTAGCTTGGGGTGTGTATTCTTGTGCCTGGGCCTTGGCTAGCGTTGTTAGCAAGGTAGGAGCCATAGGTCGGATATGGGTTTTGTCATAGATCAGGAGCCTGAGGCTTGGGGGCTTGGAGGTCATGGCGTAGAAAGGCTCGGCCGGGTTTCTTCACTAGAGGGTGCGCGCGTGCGTACCCAATGGGTATTCTAACAGAATCGTCCAATTTATAAGAGCACAAGTACAATAGCAATCGCCAAAGCGATCAAACCGTCATACTTAAGCCCATATAAACCCGGTAGTCTGGTGAAATCACTAGGGATCTCAAACAAACCAACATACAAACCAAGATCATACATGATTCAACATAACTAGTCAAATGTTACATCACAGTTCACAAATAGTTCACAATTTTCTCACAAAGATCAGAGTTCACATAGTAATTACAAACCAAGTTTAAATAGAGAAAGCAAAGTAGTTTAACATCAACATCACATGTAGTTCAAATACATGACAGTGCTACGGTCATTCCAGCAAAAGCAGAATAGAGGGTATAACTTAGGAGTACCATGCCCCATGGTTTAGTCCTCATCCACGGCAGGATGAAGGCTGTTCTTAGAGTACCCATGGTACATCATGTCATCTGCAACAAGAGAGAATAAACCCTGAGTACGAGAATGTACTCAGCTAGACTTACCCATCATAAACTAGAAATAATATGACACCAAGGAGTATGCAAGGCTTTATCGGTGGAGTTAGCTTGATAACATTTTGCATAAAAGCTTAAGTAACATAACTTGGAGATTTAATATCTCTAGCATCAATTTAGATACCTATTCAATTAAGCATCTCTAGATTAGCACCTATACTAGAGCAATCACTTGATTAAGCTAACAAGCATTAGTAACCATATCCGTTTATAAGAATAATTTGAGCATCATCATAACCAACAAGTTTCCATTAAGTTACTCTACGTTGCCACTTCTCAGTCAAGTTCTCACTATCCTTGAGAGACAGCGATTCAAATCGTTTCCTACCCAGCTGGGGAATTATTCCTAACACAAACCCATACTTCCCCCATCGGGGTCGCATCGGGTCACCTTTGGTACAACTCAGGAACCAACTTTGCGGGTCTGATCAGCGCCGCACCCTTATAGATTCTACCAATCTCCTAGGAAGATCAGGACTCAAACTCGCCCTTGGACTTACACCATTAGCTCTCCGCACATCCTTACTGCCTCCAGTATGAGCACTTTCACTTACTCGGGCCCGGCCTAAATTGAGCTACTTGGCTTCACGGTCGGAACGACTTATCCGACCAACTAAGTGCTAGGCATGCGTTCAACATGACATGAGGACGTACAGCGAATCGGTCCTTAACCAACACAGACGGGTATAAATAGGCACCAAGACCTCCATGCCTTGTGCTTCTCTATCACCATCTCATCCGGTCTCCTTTTCATTCATCAACAAATGGTTATTTCCACGATAGCAATTATATCAACTATGATCAGATATCTACCTATATCTTGCAGGTGATAGAAAATCAACTGACTTCTATCAGACTAAGCAAGGCTAAGCATATATTCGACCCTAGACCTACAAAGGATTCAAGATATATTTATCTGGGTAAGGTAGTTCTTTGCATCAAGTGGTTCTAATCAACTCCTATAACATAATGCATCAAACATAAGGGACGCAAGTGATATTTATAAAAGCATAGGAGACTTATAATGCTCCGGGGCTTGCCTTTCAAGAATGAGGAAGGTTGGTGGTTAGGACACTCAGGGAGATCTTCTATGTTGACTCCTTCTTCCTGAACTTCGTGCTCCTAGGATGCCTTCTGCAACTCCTGATGCTCGGGTTCGAACTCGAGAAGTGTCACTCCTTCTGGGGAACCTATTGCATGCATAAGCACAAATGAGTACCATGAAAGCATAAGAGATGAGATGCTATGATAAATTGTGTATGCATGAGCATGGCTATCTGTAGGAGGTATGATGATTCTAACACTCGTTGACCAACTAGATGTATAACTTTCTTTTAGTCAATCTTTACAGAGTAGGTGCATATCTCTCCTATAATACAAGAAACATACACTTGTCAAGTTCTAGCAATCTAAGGTAAAGTTGTTCATCATCAGTAAGAGGCCTAGAACCTGTAGCTATCAACTCATCTCAATTAGCCTCAGCATCTACGCAAGCATCACATAAGACAAACAACTACAATTGACTTAGTCATTCCCTGCTGTAAACACCATCTATTTAAGTTGGTCATATCCAGAGTTCTACTGAACAAAATACTATGATATTGGACTCTCTGGAAAGCTTATAAAACTTAATACAACTTTCATTTAATCACCAAAAGGTGATTCAAGCATTATCCTAGTCAAAATAGGTAAACTTCCTAGGTCTGTCCAGAAATTTCCAGAGAATGAGCATTTCTGGACACCAAATTCTAGTAGCTATAACTCTCAAACCATTTACCCTTTTGCCATGAAAATTTGACACGAGCAAGATAAGTAAGTTATCTACAACTTTGTTATTGACAATATTCACAACAAATATCGTTTTACCCATGCAATTTACTACACAACCAAAACTAGCCAAACAGTCACTAAAATTGAATTATAAAGCAATTAATATTTCACTGCATACAAGCAATCAAATTTGGGCACAACCAATGGTACCAACAGATCATATGCATCATGTACAGTCTAGAAAACATGATGGTCAAGCCCAAGTAAATTATTTAAATGCATTTATTAATTTATTTGGACACTAAGATGAAATAAGAAAAACATATCAAAGTGCACCATAAATTCTGATAAAATTACAGTAACCTACTTATGCTCCCAGAAGTCTACTATACAAATTTCATGCCATTTGGGTAAATATAGCCATCTCTACAAAAATGACAAGTTGCATAGTCTCATTTTAGTAAAAATAGTTTAGCCTAGTGAAATATGTCAAACAACAGATTTCATAATTTTCTTACATGCATCCTAGTACCATAACACTATGTAAAATTTTGCATGATCATTAGTTATGTATTTTTACCTCATTTCTTTTCACTAGAAATAAGCAATTATTTAGGATTAAATAGGAAGACCATATTTCAAATATGCTTATTGTAGTTTTAGTATTTTTCTTAGCTAGAGCATGTCAACACAAGATCAGCAAAATTGGAATCACATTTTTATCACTTTCCTAGCTCAAGTTATGCATTTTACAAGATTGAAAACATTTAAAAAGCATTTATCAAGCTCTATTTTATTCTCCTAGAAAAATACTAGAAACAGTGCATTTCATATTTTTATCAAACACTACACTTCATGTGGAATCCAACAAAATTGGGGTCACTCAATTTGGACACTCCTAGCTCTAGATATGAATTTTTTAAGTAGGTGTTTAAATCTGTGAAAATAAATAACAAATTCAAAGCAACAATCAGACTGATAGATGGGGCCCGCAGTCAACGGGACCCACCCGTTAACGAACCAGAGCAGAGGTGGCATTTTTCTGGCGATATCTCACCGATGGCAAGGTCTCCGGTGGTAGCATCATCACGGTTGCACTCCCCGCGCTCCCTCGCACCTAGTGGTACACCTCGTTGGACCGGTGGTGTATGGGAGCACCCTCGTCGGCGGCAATGGCGGACGGCGGAGGCGGCGAGGCGGTACACTAGCATTCTCTAGCCATGGGGTGCTCGGACGAGATGTGTCACGGCTTCACGGTAACCTAACGAAGCTATCTATGGTGGTTAGGGTTCCAGTGAGGCGCCAGTGAGCTCCGACCGCGTGCATGCCGCTACTGTGGCGCACAGAGCATGGTGGTGCTCTCGGTGTTCCATCTAGACGGCAGCGAGAGCCGAGTCTCCATCATGCCACCTGCTAGATCTATGGTTAGTCATCCTAAGGCGTGCGAGAGAGGAGGGGTCGATAGGCTAGCTTGGCAGTGGCGAGCTTGAGTGTCATGGCGGCCATGGTAGCCGCGGCTGGAGCAGCAGTGTGTTCCGGCGCAACCCAGCAATAGCATCTAAAAGGGACGGTGGATTTAGATCCTAGGACCTACGATGAATACTAGAGGAGGGAGCGAAGGAGCTGAGGTGCAGGTGTTGTGGCTGGCCACGGCGAGCTCGCGCTCGGTGGCACACCGCGGCCATGGTGGGCACATCGACTTGGATTATGGCCTCACCTTGACTCGTGTGGTCAAATTGGTGGTTCGAGGTGGTAGAGCGGAGCAAGGTGAAGCTATTGGCACGAGCAATTTGGAAATGGAGCGGTGACAGCTGCGTGGGAGCCCGACAAAGTCACGGCGGTGATGGCAACGGTGGCGCTACTGCTTGGCGGGTGAGAGGAAAGGCAAGCGAGGGAGAGAGGGTGGAAACTAAATGGAGCAGCAATGTCGCGTTACCCTGAACTACGTTGCTGCCCGACCAGCTCGGCCATCGCCAGTGTATGGCCACCATGTGGTGGCCGTGGCCTGGCGTGGTTGGCCACTGATGGCGTGCGGCGCCTGGTTCAAGTCCGGCATCAGGCCATCTGACAACGCAAGTTCATCCTCATATCTCTCCTAATCCGTGGTGAGTTAGCAAAAACTCCATTAATAAAAGTTGTAGAGCTACATGTAAACTCAAACTTTGCTTTAGGGAGTAACATCTAATTCGTCATGGTTTTCAAATTGCAAAGCTTCAAAGTAGGTCACTTGAAAACTGAAAACTAGTATATGACTTAGAGAAAATTCTAAGTTTGAAAACAGTACTTTGTTGATTCTTATGAGCCCTATTTGACCATGTTAGGCACTTAATTAGCTCTTGACCCAAAAATAAAATTGTTACTCTAGTCAAGTACTACAACTTTGCTTAAGGGTGCACTACCATGCAAACAGCCTATGCTATAGTTCAACTTAGGTCAAACATACATCATGAAAATAGTAACTTACACTATAACCATGACTTAGAGGCCAAATTGGTCCAAGTCATGAATACCGCCCGCTGCGAGTCCCAAGACCGGGCGGATGAGGTGACCATGCTGCGGGTAGAGGAGCAGCGCGTGGCGGAGCGGGTGACCCTCGCTGAGCGGGGGCTTGAGGCGGCGAAGGCCCGCCAGGCGGAGACCGAGGCAGGGCTGTGAAAATCCCTAGCGAACACTGAGGAGGCACTCCAAAAATCCCTAGAGACCCTTGAGTCGAAGCAGAATGCCTTGGAGTCAGAGCAGAACACCTTGGAGTTGGCGTGAAAGGCCCTGGAGTCAGAGCAAAAGTCCCGGTCGGAGGCAGACCAGGAAGTGCTCGCGCTTCAGGGCCGGGTGATGAGGACGGAGGAGACAAACGCCTAGCTGCGCGAGCAGGTGGCCCGATAAGGTGGAGGGACTCTCCACCCTCGAGAACTTCTGCCTCGGTACGTACATTTTC
This sequence comes from Miscanthus lutarioriparius, assembly GCA_904845875.1. Lineage (NCBI taxonomy): Eukaryota > Viridiplantae > Streptophyta > Magnoliopsida > Poales > Poaceae > Miscanthus > Miscanthus lutarioriparius. The sequence continues at coordinate 31,010,930 of CAJGYO010000015.1, forward strand.
TATTTTTTGTCATGTTGATTTCTTCCTTTAGCTTGTATCTGAGCTTGTCGCCCTTCTTCTAGAGCTAGGCAGAAAGGTGAAGTCATTGGAGCGGGACCTAGAGATGGTCAAGGCAACTTTTGGCCAGAATGCAGAGGCGCTGGCCAAGTCCCTTGAAGAGCGACGTGCTCTCAAGGGGGAACTTGACCAGATCCACAATGTTGCCCAGCTTGTCATCTCGGAGGTCTTTGGGTCAGCGCCAAGTACTAGCGCGCCCGCCATCCAGCTAGCGGAGGTTTCGGATGAGGTCTGGGCCCTCATCAAACATGGGTTGTTCTACGGAGCGTCGGGGGTGTTGACTTTAGTGGTGACATACCACCTGAACCTAGACTTCACCACTATCTGCAGCGGGTATGCCGACGGCTTGAGCATGGAGGACATCCAATCGATCGGGGAGAGCTTGCTGCCGCACGCAAGGTTGGTGGCAGAGCAAGTCTCTACGCAGTGGGTGATGGATGCCCACCGTGAGGACATGGCCGGAAGCATGCGTCAGGGGGACGTTGCCTACCCTGTGGATGGCACGGAGCCTGGGTTAGAAGTGGACAACGCTCTGCCTTCAACCGAGCCGAATGTTGTCCAGCAGGGGAGTGAGCAGCTCATGCCTTCGCCGGTCGCACTGACAGCAGATGCTGCCGGGCTGCCCCAATAGCTTGTAAAGTATAAGTAGTTTAGTAGATGCAAAAAGTTTAAGTTTGTGGGGGAGCACTCGTGTAAATGTTCTTGTGTACTCAATGACTACAATCGGTTTCGTTTTTTTTTTGTGATGGAGTAACTCCATTTAGGGAAGCTTGTCCCTTTCGTTCCTTAGTTTTACCTTAGCATAATTTTCTTTTTTATTCTTTCTTTTTCATACTTGCCTATTCGTCTAATAGTATGCAACCTTAGGAGCTCGAGGCGTGGCCTGTGAGGCTCAGCTGCTCGTAACCATAGGTAGAGGCGGGGTGCGATCGGTCGGAATATTTTAAAGCAAAGCTATGTAAGGTAATTGAAAGGAACGAACTACCCTTTTGTTTGGGTAGGAAGGATTTTTACCATACGATGGTAAATGAAAAGAGAGGTAGTAGTGTACCCCCGTGGAGCCCCCGAGCGACCCGGGCCAAAAGTGTTCAGGTCAGGGCGCTTTTATAGGAGCAAACGTTAAGTAAACAATGGTAAGACTGAATTTTAGGGGAAGAAAATGACATAGCTATTCCAAGCGTTGGTGAGAATGTCGTCATTGTTGTCCTTTAGTCGGTAGGCATTCGGTTAGATCACCTCGACCTTCAATCGTTCGGATCCTTGCCCGCTACACCCCCTTTCTTGGCCACTGCTTCTTCGCCTTTTTCTTCCTTTGGCCCGCCGGCCTATCGTAGAAGGCGCTTGAGGAGCTCGCAGTCCTTGTAGAGGTGTTTGACGAGGTAGGCATGGTTGGTGCATGGGCTCTCCATGAGCTCGTTGAAGTGGCTCAAAAGGTTCTGCTAGGGCTGCTTGCCCATGTGATCAGCCATGGCGACCAACGCGGAGTTGACTGGTTGGCGGTGATCTTTTCTGCTCTTTTTCCCCCTCTACATGGAGGGGCCCTCATCCTGATCATGGCGCTTGGCCTTGCCTTTGCCCAGCCTTTGTTGGAGCACTATAGGAGCAGCGCTCTCTGGATGCGTCAGACAAAGGCCCATGGTCCCAGGCCATCTGGGCTGGGATTCCAGTTGCTGATGACGCTGTGAGCATCTTGGTTCGGCCCGAGCCACTCGTGTACAAGCAGTCGGTGTGGAGCGGTCGCCAAGTCAGGATGAGGCGTAGATGCGGTCTCCTATGCCACGCTCGGCGGCTATAGCGGTGAGTGGGTGGAGTGATTCGTCTGGTGCATCCCCACTCCCCTGGTGTGAGAGAGGCCACGAGTTGGTGTCACGATGCGGAGCTCTCCGCCTGTTGAACGGCGGTGGTCTCCACTAGTGCCCGGAGGTTCCGATGGATCGCCTGTTCCTGGGGGTCGTTCGGCTCGGGAAGGCCGCGCAGAAGCATTGCAACAGCGGCGATGTTTTGATTGGCCTGAGTGAACTGTGGGGGATCGTTCCCTTATCCATGGTGTTGTGCTGGACCCGATGGGCGTGACCCCGAGCGTTGCTCGCCGGTTTATGTGCACGGAGCGTACTGTGGGGCGCCAAGCGCGCTGGCGGAATCGGCGGCTGGTTCAGCCGCTATTATCATAGCTCCTCGCCATGCTCCCGTGTGAGCGTGGGGGTCTCCACACGAGGGTCCGAAGGGGTGTGAGTCTACAAGGGCCCTGTTACCACCGGTGGCTGTCTCAGAGCATCCGCCATAGTGCACTCCCGAGTCGGACGGTGGCTAGGCGCCACATCGCCGATGCTGGAGCCATCACTCTCAACATCGTCATCCATGAGGTCAAGGAAACAGGTGGGAGCATAGCTCGCCATCCCCATGAATTCGGACATGAGAGGGGGCGGCGCTGGCATCCTTCGGAGCCCCCGGGCGTGTGCGTCCACGGGGGACACGAGGCCATAGGGGAACCGGTCGCATGGCGGTTACGGTGGAGACAACGGGGTCCCTCCAGATAATCGGCGGAAGATAGAGAATAGCAAGTAATAACATTATGTACATTACTCACAGCGGGGTTTAAGAAGAGAGTTTGCTTGGAATGAAGCACAGGCACCTTGTCGTTGAAGTCGTTGTGCGTCCCGGAGCCGATGGAGGGTGCCCCTCCGATGGGCGTCGGAACGAGTGCCTCCTTGTGGAGGTGTAGTTCACCAAGCCTATCAGCGACGAAGCCCAGGCTTCCAAAGGGGAAGGCCTGGGATGGCTCGGAGATGGGTGGAACCCACATCCCAACAGGTGGGAGTGCGGGAAACTCTAGTGAGCCGAAGCAAGTAGCATCGCTTGAGCCCGCCATGGCAAAGGTGGTAGAAAAGTGGGCCATCTGATGACCAAAAGGTGTTGAACGTACATCGTCTTCCCCACGGATGGTGCCAACTATCGGTGCAGAAAGTAACCAACATGTAAATATTTGTAGTTTTGCCATACGTTGTGATCGAAGGTGGCCTAGCACTCAATGACACAGGGTTTATACTGGTTCAGGCAATGTGCCCTATGTCCAGTTTGAGTCAGTCGGTGACTTTATTCCTGAGCCCAGGTGCTCGAAGTTTGCAGTGGGGTTACAAACGAGAAGGAGAAAGATGGGGGGTACAAGAGGTCTGGTCGGACTCTGGTCAGAGGGACCGAGAGCGACAGGAGCTTCGCTATGTGCTAAGTGTTCGGGCGTGTGCTTGAGGTTTGAACCTAGTGGTTCTACTGTTGTGTACTAGTGAACTTGATCGATCTAATGAATCTGAATGAACTTTTTTCTGTTGGGAGAGAGCGCATCCCCTTTTATAGGTGAAGTGGATGGCCTTACAAATGATAGGGAGAGAGTACGTATGCTACTAAGCCTTGTTGCCCACGCCGGTGGGTACAGGACGATGGTAGGCGCCCACAATACTGTTAAATGTCAGATGCACGTGGGAGGTTGTGTTGTCCTCTTCGGGTATGGCAGACGTTGGCGCCTGGCACACTATTGATACCTGGAGACATGCAAGGGGTTTTACCATGTTCGCCTGGTATGGTTAATGCCAGCGCCCACAACACTGTTGATGCCCAAAGGCATGTGGGGGGAGCCTTATCGTATGGGAGCTAATGGTTCCCACAATACTGTAGGGGAAAATGTCGGTGCCTACAATACTGCTTGGGTTCTGTCGTGCCAGGAGGGTCGCAGGGTACTGCCTGATAGGTGCATAGGGTACGGTCCCTGGTATTGCGGTTTGACTTGTGCGCCCTGCCTTACTTTCTTCGTCCGTTCCCTGGTCCATACCGAGTGGGCGTCCCCGGTTGGTTAGTCCCAGTCGGCTCTGAATGTGCCAGTTGGAGAAGAGCAGTGAGCAGGGGTTTGGTGCATCCCTAGTCAAAGACGCGGGTCCAGTGGGAGAGGCCGTCTGGAGGCGGGCTGGAGACCGAAGTAAGCGCTCTGATCGGAGAGGTGGGCCGAAGTCGGAAACGGGCGCCGTTCCTACTCGGCCAGACCTTCCGGTCGGTGATTGGATCACCCTTCTGGCCTATCATTTAGGTAATTTGGGCCGGCCCATGAGTTGCGTGTTTGTTTGCAATGTAGCCTGCTAGGCCGAGCCTTTGTTGGGAAGCCGGTCCGTGAGGGACACCGGGTTTATGAACCCGACACCTTCTTACCTTGGCGTAGAGGCATTCAATCCATACATTACCACTCAAGTGAATGGCATCCATATAATAGCACGTCGTATGGACGACGAAAGTAAAAACACCCATGTTAGTCCTGATAGTCCTTAACTGGGCATAAAGGATATGACCACTAGTATACTCTAAATTTAAAAATTCAAATTTTTAACACACCTATATATAACTATAAGTTGTCAAACTAATTTTATAAAACAAAACCTTTGTTTTAAATACCCATATGACCAGTATAGTGTTGAATCTTGCTCCGATGATAGCTGTAACAGAACCATCCAATTTATAAGAGCACAAGTACAATAGCAATCGCCAAAGCGATCAAACCGTCATACTTGAGCCCATATAAACCAGGTAGTCTGGTGAAATCACGAGGGATCTCAAACAAACCAACATACAAACCAAGATCGTACATGATTCAACATAACCAGTCACATGTTACATCACAGTTCACAAATAGTTCACAATTTTCTCACATACATCGGAGTTCACATAGTTATTACAAACCAAGTTTAAATAGCGGAAGCAAAGTAGTTTAACATCAACATCACACGTAGTTCTACGGTCATTCCAGCAAAAGCAGAACAGAGGGCATAACTCAGGAGTACCATGCCCCATGGTTTAGTCCTCATCCATGGTAGGATGAAGGCAGTTCTTACAGTACCCATGGTACATCATGTCATCTGCAACAAGAGGGAATAAACCCTGAGTACGAGAATGTACTCAGCTAGACTTACTCGTCATAAATCGGAAATAATATGACACCAAGTAGTATGCAAGGCTTTACCGGTGGAGTTAGCATAACAACATTTTGCATAAAAGCTTAAGTAACATAACTTGGAGATTTAATATCTCTAGCATCAATTTGGATACCTATTCAATTAAGCATCTCTAGATTAGCACCTATACTAGAGCAATCACTTGATTAAGCTAACAAGCATTAGTAACCATATCCGGTTCTAAGAATAATTTGAGCATCATCATAACCAACAAGTTTCCATTAAGTTACTCTACGTTGCCACTGCTCAGTCAAGTTCTCACTATCCAGGAGAGACGGCGATTCGAATCGTTTAGTACCCAGCTAGGGAATTATTCCTAACACAAACCCATACTTTCCCCATCGGGGTCGCATCGGGTCACCTTTGGTACAACTCAGGAACCAACTTCATGGGTCCGATCAGTGCCACACCCTTAGAGATTTTACCAATCTGCCAGGAAGATCAGGACTCGAACCCACCCTTGGACTTACGCCATTGGCTCTCCGCACATCCTTACTGCCTCCAGTGTGTGCACTTTCACTGAGCTACTCGGCTTCACGGTCGTAATGACTTATCCGACCAACTAAGTGCTAGGCATGCGTTCAACATGACATGAGGATGTATAGTGAATCGGTCCTTAACCGACATAGATGGAGATAAATAGGCACCAAGACCTCCATGCCTTGTGCTTGTCTATCACCATCCCGTCCGGTCTCCTTTTCATTCATCAACAATTGGTTATTTCCACGATAGCAATTATAGCCAACCGTGATCAGATATCTACCTATATCTTGCAGGTGACAGGAAATCACCGGACTTCTACCGGACTAAGCAAGGCTAAGCATATATTCGACCCTGGCCTACAAAGGATTCAAGATATATTTATCTGGACAAGGTTGTTCTATGCATCAAGTGGTTCCAATCAACTCCTATAACATAATGCATCAGACATAAGGGACACAAGTGATATTTAGAAAAACATAGGAGGCTTATAATGCTATAGGGCTTGCCTTTCAAGAAAGAGGAAGGTTGGTGGTTAGGACACTCAGGGAGATCTTCTACGTTGACTCCTTCTGCCTGAACTTCTTGCTCCTGGGCTGCCTGCTGCTCCTCCTGATGCTCGGGTTCGAACTCGAGAAGTGTCACTCCTTCTGGTGAACCTATTGCATGCATATGCACAAATGAGTACCATGAATGCATAAGAGATGAGATGGTATGATAAATTGTGTATGCATGAGCATGGTTATCCATAGGAGGTACGATGAGTCTAACACTCGTTGACTAAGTAGACGTATAACTTTCTTTTAGTTGATCTTTACTGAGTAGGTGCATATCTCTCCTATAATACAAGAAACATACACTCACCAAGTTCTAGAAATCTAAGGTAAAGTTGTTCATCATCAGTAAGAGGCCTCGAACCTAAAGCTAACAACTAATGTCAATTAGCCTAAGCATCTACACAAGCATCACATAAGACACAACTACAATTGACTTAGTCATTCCCTACTGTCATCAGTAAGAGGCCTCGAACCTAAAGCTAACAACTAATGTCAATTAGCCTAAGCATCTACACAAGCATCACATAAGACACAACTACAATTGACTTAGTCATTCCCTACTGTAAACAACAGCTACTTAATTTGGTTATATCTAGAGTTCCACTCAACCAAATACTATGATCTTAGACTTTCTAGAAAGCTTATAAAACTTCCTAGAACTTTCATTTAATCACCAAAAGGCGATTCAACCATTATCCTAGTCAAAATAGGTAAACTTCCCAGGACTATCCAGAAATTTCCAGAGAATGAGTATTTCTGGAGACCAACTTCTAATAGCTATAACTCTCAAACCATTTAGCCTATTTCCATGAACATTTTACATGAGCAAGATAAGTAAGTTATCTACAACTTTGTTATTGACAATATTCACAGCAAACATCGTTTTACCCATGCAATTTACTTCACAACCGAAACTGTCCAAACAGTCACTAAAATTGAATTATAAAGCAATTAATATTTCACTGCATACAAGCAATCAAATTTGGACACAACCAATAGTACCAACAGTTCATAGGCATCATATACACTCTAGACAACATGATGGTCAAGCCCAAGTAATTATTTAAATGCATTTATTAATTTATTTGGACACTAAGGTGAAATAAGGAAAATATATCAAAGATGCACCATAAATTTTGATAAAATTACAGTAGCCTACTTATGCTCCCAGAAGTCTACTATACAAATTTCATGCCATTTGGATAAATATAGCCATCTCTACAAAAATGACAACATGCATAGGCTCGTTTTAGTAAAAATAGTTTAGCCTAGTGAAAAGTGCCAAACAACAGATTTCATAATTTTCTTACATGCATCCTAGTATCATAACTAGCAAAAATAGTTTTGCATGATCATTAGTTATGTATTTTTACCTCATTTATTTTCAATAGAAACTAGCAATTATTTAAGATTAAAGAGGAAGACCATATTTCAAGCATTCTTACGATAGTTTTAGTATTCCTCTTAGCTAGAGCATGTCAACACAAGATCAGCAAAATTGGAATCACATTTTTATAACTTTCCTAGCTCAAGATATGCATTTTACAAGAATGCAAACATTTAAAAAGCACTTATCGAGCTCTATTTTATTCTCCAATAAAATACCAAAAACAGTGCATTTCATATTTTTATAAAATACTACACTTCATGAGGAATCCAAAAAAATTTGGTTCACTCAATTTGGACACTCCTAGCTCTAGATATGAATTTTTGAAGTTGGTGTTTAAATCTGTGAAAATAAATAAGAAATTCAAAGCAACACTCAGACTGACACATGGGGCCCACGGTCAATGGGACCCACCCGTTAGCGAACCAGAGCAGTGGCAGCGTTTGACTGGCGATAGCTCACCGACGGCGAGGTCTCCGGTTGTAGCGTCATCATGGTTGCACTCCCCCGTACCTAGACGTACCCCTCGTTGTACCAGTGGTGTATGGGAGCACCCTCGCCGGTAGCAATGGCGAACGGCGGAGTTGGCGCGGTGGTACGCTAGCATTCTTCGGCCGCGGGGTACTTGGATGAGGCGCATCACGGCTTCTCGGTAACCAAATGAAGCTATCTAGGGTGGTTAGGGTACCGATGAGGCAGCGGTGAGCTCCGACCGCGTGCATGCCACTGTGGCGGTGCACAGAGCACGGTGGTGCTCTCGGCGTTCCAGCTAGATGGCGGCGAGTAGTGGGTCTCCATCATGCCACCTACTAGATCTATGGTTACTGATCCTAAGGCACATGAGAGAGGAGGGAGGTGATAGGCCAGCTCGGCAGTGGCGAGCTTGAGTGTCATGGTGGCGATGGCGGCCGCGGCGGGAGCGGCGGTGCATTCTGGCACAACCTAACAGTAGCATCTAAAAGGGACGGTAGATTTAGATCCTAGGACCTATGGTGAAGACCAAAGGAGGGAGAGAACAAGTGGAGGTGCAAGTGTTGTGGCTGGCCAAGGCGAGCTCGCGCTCGGCGGTGCACCGCGGCCATGGCGAGTACGACGACTCGAATTATGGCCTCACCTTGACTCGAGCGATCAAATTGGTGGATCGAGGTGGTAGAGCGGAGGAAGGCGAAGCTACTGGCATGAGCAATTTGGAAATGGAGCGGTTATGGCTACATGCGAGCCCGGCGAACTCACGGCGGCGCTACTGCTTGGTAGGCGAGAGGAAAGGCAAGCGAGGGCGAGAGGGTGGAAACTGAGTGGAGCAGCGGCGTCGCCTCATCCTTAACTACGCAAGTTCATCCTCATATATCTCCTAATCCATGGTGAGTTAGCAAAAACTCCATTAATAAAAGTTGTAGAGCTATCTGTAAACTCCAACTTTGCTTTAGGGAGTAACATCTAATTCATCATGGTTTTCAAATTGCAAAGCTCCAAAGTAGGTCACTTGAAAACTAAAAACCGGTTTATGACTTAGAGAAAATTCTAAGTGTGAAAACAGTACTTTGTTGATTCTTGTGAGCCCTATTTGACCATGTTAGGCATTGAATTAGCTCTTAACCCAAAAATAAAAATTGTTACTCTACTCAAGTACTACAACTTTGCTTAAGGGTGCACTGCCATGCAAACAATCTATGCTATAGTTCAACTTAGGTCAAACATTCATCATGAAAATGGTAACTTACATTATAACCATGACTTAGAGGCCAAATTGGTCCAAGTCATGAATACCAAAGTTGTTCCATGTGAAATTCTAAACATGTTTAAGGTACCCCTAAGGTTCCACAAGCATTTCATACATTGGTTACACATAATTGCAAGCATATACCTACATATATCTATCCTCACATGTACAAAGTTAGGTGATTGAGATGAACTTCATATGCTTATGCTCATATATGAAATGAATGTTGCTTCAGCTCATGTAATGCAAGTGCAAAAGTGTAAGCCTAATACCTAGGGTGTTACAGCCCCTCCCCCTTATAGAAATCTCGCCCCGAGATTCGAAAGACCTACCATTTTCATAAAAGGAGGGATAAACCTCACATAAATAATCTTCCCTTTCCAACATAGCCTCTTGCTCACTATGATTATTCGACATCACTTTGTGAAATTTGATCACATGGTTTCGAGTTACTCTATCTTTGCTATCTGTAATTTGCACCAGCTTCTCTTCATAGGCTAGATCCGATTCTAACTTGATATCTCTGATGTCCACTCTTTCTCCTGGAACACATAAACATTTCTTTAATTGGGATACATGAAAAACATTGGAGATAGCCCTCATTTCTGGAGGTAACTAGATCTTGTAGGCTACTCTTCCACTTTTCTGAATAATTGGATATGGACCTACATATCTGGGTGCAAGCTTTCTTTTTACCCCAAACCGTTGTACCCTTTTTATTGGCGACACTTTCAGGTATACATAGTCACCTACTTCAAACTCAATGGGTCTTCTTCTCTTGTCTGCATACCTGTTTTGCCTTGATTGAGCGGCTTCTATATGTTGTTGAATGATATGCATCCACTCTTCAGCCTCTTTGACAAAATCAATACCATAGTATCTCCTTTCTCTAGGTTCAACCCAATTCAAAGGAGTCCTACATTTACGGCCATACAAAGCTTCAAAAGGAGCCATCTTAATACTCTCTTGATAGCTATTGTTGTAGGAAAACTCAGCTAAAGGTAACCATTTTTCCCATGAACCCTTTGAAGAGATGACATAAGCTCTCAACATGTCTTCCAATATTTGATTTACACATTCTTTTTGCTCGAAGGTCTGAGGGTGATAGGCAGAACTTCTGACTAAGTTGGTGCCTAACATCTTGTGCAAATGTTCCCAAAAATGAGCAGTGAACTGAGGCCCTCTGTCAGACACAATGGTTCTTGGCATGCCATGTAGACGTACTATGTGGGATATAAACAACTCAGCATACTCATGCAGTCGATAGTTGGTTCTGACTAGAATGAAATGCGCAGACTTAGTTAGGCAATCCACAATCACCCATATGGAATCATAATTCTTATGAGTAGGTGGAAGTCCAACCTGGAAGAATTATCACATCTAGCAACATAAGCTGCAATCTCCTTCATTTTGGTCCACCAAAAACGGTTTTTCAAGTCTTGATACATTTTGCTACTACCCGGATGAATGGATAGTTTAGAAGAGTGAGCCTCTCCTAAGATTTGGTTTCTAAGTTCCTTATCATTCGGCACTACTAGTCTATCTTTAAATCATAGAATACCATTCTCATCTACCCTGAAATGCTTAGTCTCTTACTCTTTCATCTTTCTTTTGATGTGGAACACACCTGGATCGGTCTTCTGAAGCTCAATGATCTTGCTCTTGAGAGAACAACTGATCATAATATTGTGCAGCACAGCAGAATATAACAAATTGAAGCCATCTTCTAATAGAGAATTGCAATGAGACTTTCTGCTCAAAGCATCTGCAACAACATTCGCTTTGCCTGGATGATAATGTACTTCTAAATTATAATCTTTGATCAGTTCTAGCCATCTGCTCTGTTTCATATTTAGTTCGGGTTGAGTGAAGATATACTTAAGACTCTTATGATCTCTGTAGATATGACACACATTGCCAAGCAAATAGTGTCTCCAAATCTTCAATGCATGGACAACCGCTGCTAATTCCAAGTCCTGAGTTGGGTAATTGACTTCATGCTTCTTCAGCTAACATGAGGCATAAGCAATGACTCGGCCTTCCTACATAAGAACACATCCCAAACCGGTACCTGATGCATCACTAAACACATCAAAAGGTTTCTCAATATCAGGTTGTGCCAAAACAGGAGCTGATGTCAACAAAGTCCGTAAATGGTGCAAAGTAGCTTCACACTCAAGAGTCCATACAAGCTTTGCATCCTTCTGAAGCAATCTTGTCATTGGCTTGGCAATTTTGGAGAAGTCCAGAATGAACCGACTGTAATAACTGGCTAAACCAAGAAAACTCCAAACTTCGTGAACTAAAGTCGGGGCCTTCCAATCCATGACTTCTTGCACCTTTGAGGGGTCTATGAAAATCTCATTTTCTGACAACACGTGTCCTAGAAAAGGTACCTTTTGAATCCAAAACTCACACTTACTATACTTAGCATATAGCTTATGTTCTCTCAGTCTGGTTAGCACAATTCTCAGGTGCTCTGCGTGATCCTCCTCATTTTCTGAATAGATCAGAATGTCATCGATAAACACAACCACAAACTTATCTAGTTCGGGCATGAACACCGAATTCATTAGATACATAAAGTATGCAGGAGCATTTGTGAGCCCAAAGGACATGACCAAATACTCATACAGGCCATACCTAGTGGAAAAAGCAGTTTTAGGTATGTCTTCCGGTCTGATTTTAATTTGATGGTAACTAGATCTCAAATCGATCTTGGAGAACACCTTTGCCCTTGATAATTGATCGAACAAGATATCAATTCGAGGCAAAGGATACTTGTTCTTGACCATTACGGTATTAAGTGGTTGGTAGTCCACACACATCCGCAAGGATTTGTCTTTCTTCTTCACAAATAAGGCGGGACAACCCCACGGAGATGAGATAGGTCGAATGAGACCTTTCTCTAAAAGCACTTGCAATTGAACCTTAAGCTCAACTAGCTCATTTGGTGGCATTCTATATGGCCTCCGAGAGATGGGTGATGTACCCGGCAATAACTCAATCTTAAACTCTTCATCCCTGTCGGGTGGCAACCTAGGCAATTCATCTAAAAACACATCTGGAAACTCACATACCATTGGAATATCAAGGAGGGTTGTGGTCTGAATAGCACCGATGAAGTTTTGGAGATCAAGATTTCTAGGAAGTGGCACTAATAAAGCATCGTTACTCTAGGGTTCTCTCAACATGATGGTTCGAGTCGAAGTGTCAATGAGAACTCCATGGCCACTCATCCATTTCATACCCAATATTACATCTACCCCCAACCCTAGCAATACTACAAGATCTGAGGTATACTCTCGGTTGCTTATTGAGATGCGCACATCTCTGACTATCTGCCTGGTAGAGATATTATTTCTAGCTACACTTATGCAATAACCATCTTTATCTATAGTAACTACCCTTTGATCATGCTTGGATGCAAATATTTGACTCGTAAATGAATGTGAAGCTCCAGAATCAAATAAAACAACTGCGGGGTGTTGGTTCAAGAAACGTACCCACAGTAACAACTTCACCTAAAGGGATCTCTTCTAGGGTGGTATAATACACGTGTCCCTGACGTCCATTTGGATTACCCTACATCTGGTTGTTGTTCTTCTTGGGATAGGGGCAATTCCTTGACCAATGGCCAGTCTTGTTGCAGTTCTAGCATGACATACTGCTAAGTGGAACATTGGAGCTTCCATGTTCTATGCTACCCTTTGGTAGGGCCACAGAAAAGGCCTTGCGGTACACTTTCTGGTTCTGACTGGTCTATACCTTCTTCTGAGGTGGTCTATACTTTGGAGCGGGTGGGCAAAACTGAGGTCTCGCAGCAATAGGAGCTTTTGGCTAAGATGCACCTACTTCTTAAGCTCTCTTATGACTCTTAGATGTCAAATAGATGTTGTTCTGATTCTCTTGAGTTAAAGTATCACGAACAAACTTATTGAAAGTGGCACATTTGCTGTTAGCTAGTGTCTTCATCAGCTTCAGACTAAGCCCCCTCTTGAAACTAGCAATCTTGTTTCCATCAGTATCCACAAACTCTATGGCATACCTTGACAAATTGTTAAAGGCATGCAGATACTCAGTTAGACTCTTGGTACCCTACGTCAGCCTCATGAATTCTGTATGTTTCATACTCATAAGACCCCTAAATGCAGCCTTAAACTGGATCCAGGTAATTTGAGCATCCGCAGGCAAAGTGGATCGATGATGACTCCACCAAATTCCTGCAGGCCCCTACAGCTGGTGTGACACGTATTCTGTCTTTGGGTGCTTGGTGAGCCTTAAGAGATGGAACTTCTACTCAGTTGTATTCAGCCATTCATCTGCCTGCAATGGCTCCTTTGCTTCCTTAAAAATAGGAGGCTTGGTGTAAAGGAAGTCCTTAAAAGTGCTGAACTGGTTAGGTTTAGGTCATTGGTGTTGGTCCCTGCCTCGTCCATGGCCAGCATTCTACGTGAGACCGCGTAGCACTTCTCCCATAGAACATTGGGTCTCCATGAGTTGGGCCATCATCTCCGCTAGCGTAGGAAGCGGTGGTGGTGGGAGGTCCTCATTGCCATTGTCACGGGCACCACTAGCACCCGCATCATCTCCACCAGCTCCCCTACGAGTGTGCGTCATCTGCAGATTTGCAACCACAAGAAATTATTGATGATTCCCAAAAAATTGTAGAGAAATTATATAATTATGCCAAACTAAATTTACTGGAGAGAATATAAATTCATACAATAAAACAGAGGCACAATAATTCATTTCCACAACCATAAATCACCAATTATATTACTTAACGCCATTTGCAATGCATTCCGTATATGCCAAATTGCTTGCTAACACAACGGGCATTCATTAAAAGTGCAACCACAACATGGATTACATGAAAGGTTTCAAGAGTACATCAAAGGGTACACCATGAGATCGAACTACATTATGAGTTCATTACATAAATGATCGAAGATAGAGAGCTAACGCATTTAGCTAGATACTATAGCTAAGCTACTCCTCGGGGTGGTCGCCATCGATATCGGACACACCACCACTGTGGTCATCCTCAAAAGGCTCGATCTCCTCATCTTTAGGCTCGTCCTCGGCGTCCACCTCCATGCCATCGTCCTCAGCAATCAACACATAAGGATCTTCTTCCACCGCTGGAGTTGGAGGGAAGAATTGGGTTCACCATGTTGTTGAGATGATGAATGTAACACCCTAGGTGTTTGTCACTAGTTAAGCAATGGGTTTGAGCTCAAACATGACATGTTAAGTGGTGATGAAACTGAAAGATCAAATCTACAAGAGTGAGCTCCAACTTAAACTAGGACAACACACATTTACTTACATGTGTACCCTTGTTAAGATTATGCAAGAGTAATGTCAAACATGCTTATTTCACGTACATTACATCAACATGCATCCATCTTGACCAGTGGAAAAGTGTCATGAAGTTTGGAATCAAGAAGTCACATGAAATGATAAGTTATAATTTTTCTTAGATTGCTTTATTAAGTAAATGGGAATATGAGATGTCGACCAAATCTTGCTACCTTGCCCAAATGACTCTAATTGAACTCTACAACAAAAGTCATGAAGGGTTTGTGTTGAGCAGAAGTCAAGAAAATGCCTCAATCGGTCTAAAACTCTAATTTAAACTTTATCGTGATGCTACTTTGACTTGGTTTGAACAGTGGCTTAGAGTGTTTGCATGGTAGTGGAACCTAAAGAAAAGTTGTAGCACATCTTATGTAGAACAAACTTTGTTTAATGGTCAAGAGCTAAATCAGTGCCTAGATTAGCCAAACAAAGCTCACAAGAATCAACAAAATACTATTTTGGAATCCCGAAATTTGGCTAAGTCTGGGATGACTGAATTTTTGTGTTTCCGTTTTCATGTACCTGTCTTTGGTGAATTTTAGTTTGCAAACCATGTCAATTTTGGCCAAATTCTTGTAATCAAGGTTGTAGTACTCACGTAGCACTAGAACAAGGAGAAATTGGTTTATTGAATCATCTAATGGTTTGGTAGATATTGAGGGGAGAAGTTGAAGGTTTTAGTCGTCTTGAAACTGATTTCAATTTTCAAGTTTCGTGAACCCCACTTTGGAACCTTGTATCTCTCCAACCAGGCCGAATTAGACTTTAGCACTTTAAGCAAAGTTGGAGATCTCGCGTAGCTCTACAACATTTGTTACTACCGCTTGTGCCAAAACTAAACAGATTCAGAGTTAAGAGGGGACGAAGATTGATGTTTTCGTGTATTTTTAGGATCGTTGCCGACCACTGGTAGGAGAGCGACGCCACGTGGCTCCTCTATGCTGCCCTCGCTTGCCACCTCGCCCCCATGTGCTTGAATACAGAGACCGACACCCTCCTCTCGCTCACTCTCTTTCACTCTCTATCTCTCTCGGTCGCTCTCGCTCTGAGCTCGCTCTGAGCTACAGCTATGGCCATGGCCACCGGTGGTGCTCCCATGGCCGTGGTGCGCTTGCCCTCTCACATTCGCTTGATGCCTGACGTGGCTTCCACTACACTGCCCTCATTCGCTTCTTCCTAGTAGATGGCCAAAAGAGACCTCCAAGTCTAAGATGATTCTGTTCTCCTGTCACTTGTACAACTCTGGTGCTGCAGTGGTGATCTCCATCCCCTGCTGTTGCCGGTGCTCTACTCTGGAGGAGCGTTCTTCTCATGAATGATTGGTCGTGGCCAAGCTCGGCCGACCCCTCCCCGCCGCTGCTGGCTCTCGCTGACCGAGCCCGGTAGGCCCAAGCCGCGCGCTACTCCTTTCCCGTGTTGAAGAGAAGGCGAAGGACCGCGTGCAAGAATTTGAAGAAGTGGGAGGTTCTAATTTTGAAGCCGTGACTTAGATGAATAGTGCTAGAAACAATATATTTGTTCGAGTTTAATTAATGGAAACTGCAGGGTCCCCGATGCAAGATCTACATTCCTTTTCTTTGATTTATGTAGATTTGGATGATCAAATTTGCAAATTCATAGTAATTAGTAGAAAAATCGTAAAATAGTAAATGAGGACTTTTTGGAATCCTTGTGAAATTATCTATGCATTAGATCTATAATATGGCATGTTTTACTTTAAAGTTTTTGCTATAAAAATCAATTTATGCAGTTAGGTTTTAATACTAGTTATGTCTTGTCTTTTTCATAACTGCAGTTGTTGTGCTCAAATAATTGTGAAATTTTTATGGTAGGCTACTGATGCTATGTGTATGCTGTGGTAAAAATTTCAGGAGTTAGGCTTAACAGTTTAAGAGCTAGAAAAATAACAAATGCCCTATGTTGCTTTGCTCCTATTCTAAATAGGCCTGCCTGTTTGTATTAATTGGCTTAGTTAAATTAAGAATCATGACTTAATGACAATAAATGAGTTGTATTACTTTTCCTAAGATTTCCAAAAAGCTAAAGATCATAATTTTTCGTTAATTATATCTTTAGTTATTGTTGCTTAAATTTCTATGGTTGTTTCTGCCCAATCATAGACAGGGTTGCCTTTTTGGTACTATGGGGCCTTTTTAATAGTAGAATTAGCTCTATGTGTTTATAAAAAAGTTGTTTAGAATTTTCTATGCTTTCTAAAAAGTCTAGAACCACATTTCTTGGATATGTAGAACTCTAGTTATAGCAGTTTAAAGTGGCATGTCAGATTATGTCCATGTTTTGGACAGAGATTCATTTATTTGATTAATTGACCTTGTTATCTGTAGAATCATCTTAAGATGAGAATAAGAAATTTGTAGGTAACTTCATAAGATTTTCAAAAAGTTATGATTCATGTTTGTTGGAGGTCTAGAACTCTAGTTATGCTTCTCTGAAGTTCCTATCAGTTTCTGTCTATAATTGTACTACTGCTGTTTGGGCTGCATGTGCAGTTTTGCTTGTGCAATTATTTTCATGGTGTAAATGATATTTGTTGTGGTTTTGGTGCATACCAAAGTTGTATATAATTATCATATCTTGCTTGTGTTAAATTTTCATGATCTCAGGTTTGATAGTTTAGGAGTTATGAATTTGACAAATGATCTGTCATGTTTGGTCTATGCTCTGTGCAGATTTGAAAGGTTTCATTGTTTGACCTAGTTAAGTATGAAATCATGTCTTAGTAATAATATAGGAGTTATATTTATTTACTTAATATTTCCAAATTATCTTAGATCACCCCTTTTGGTGTTGTAGAGCTCCAGTTATAAGCCTGTGAAGTTGCATGGTAGAATCTGTCCAAGTCTGGATAGGGGTGCACAATTGTGCTTGATTGACCTTGTTAACTGTGGAATCACCTTGTGATGATAATAAACATGTTTTATATAATTTAATAACATTTCGAGAAAGTTAAAGTTCATGCTTGTTTGATGTTTGTAACTCCAGTTATGTATTTTTGAAATTACTACAACTTTTCTATCCTAGTTCCGTGCAGATCTGAAACATTAGCATGTTTGACTTGGTTAGCTTTAGAATAAGCTTTTGGTGATTAGAACAATATTGTAGGCAATTTCATTAGCTTTCCAGAAAGTCTAGGATCACCTTCTTTGGATATCTGGATCTTCAGTTATGGATAAAACAAGTGACTGTTGTGCTGCTACCTAGATTTCTATACATGTGCTAGGTGATTGCTTTAGCTTGCTCTTGTTTTGCCTAAACATGTTGGTTAGTTCTTGATCGATGCATGTGTGCAATATCTGAACTTAAGTTTACTTGTGTGCCATGCCTAATATGCTTGCTATCCCTCTATAATAGGTTGTGTGATGTTTAGTTAAATTACTCTAGGTGCCTATGTCTTGCATGATCTTATGTTTGCCTTGAATGCTATTATGTGATGCATCTCATATTACCATTCTTCATATTCATGCACTTGCATCTTGCATCTTATCTAGGTATGCTAGATGAACCATGTGAAGGATGTGATATTGGAACCAAACTCGAAGACGGTGTATGGTGGACCTATCTCGAAGATGGAAGGACTGGACAAGTGCTAGGATGGGAGATACTCACCAAGCGAGTGTCGTCTAACAAACACTTACCTAGTGTTGGATCCTAGGCAAGCCCCAGAGCATTCTAAGCCTCCTACATTTTTATAAATATCACTTGAGTTCTTTATGTTTGATGCATTAGTGAAAGTGCATCTAGCCCTTTAGTGGGTTTTGGTTGATTGAATGACAACGTGATTAAAGGACTAACCCGTTTGCTAAGTGTGAACAGGTAATAGGTTATCTCACAGGTACTTAATGAAAGCCAAAATGATGTGTTGTTGTATAAACAATCTAGTTCAAGCACAAGACAACAATGCAAATGGAATTCATGTGAAGGCTTATTTTTTTGTGGGATTTCCATGTACTATGTGAAAGCAAGCTCATGATTATTAGTTAATGAGACATGAGGGATTGCATATGGAATGGTCTCATATTTGAAGCTTGCTAAATTAAAATGAAAAAGATAACAATACATATGAATAGATGATTCAACACAAGATGTGACTTGATGGCTTGAGATGGTGAAGATAGCAAGGAAAGGCTTCGAGGTACTAAGCAAGGGTGAAGGGCAAGCGACGGCTTGGCGGCCGAAGAACCTAGCTAGGGTGAAGAAGAAAGTACTTGCATTTAGTTGAGGTACTAATCAAGCTAAGATGGTCATATTGATGTGAAGAATCAAATCTATAATGAAGTATTTGATGGAAGTGACTTGATACGTTTGGGGTTATTCAAATTTGATGAATGGAATCAAGTCACATGCTCAAGATGGCTATGCTCAAATGAAAAGATCAACATCAACTTGTTAGCACCCTTACTTGATGAAGATTGGAAGGGACGGCATCAATTCAAAAGAAATCAACTCAAGTGGTATAAATTCATTTTTCCTTTGATCTTGAGTTTAATAGGTATGCCGTACTATTAAGAGGGATGCATCATGTTGATAGATAATGTTTCATAAGTGCTCAACCCAACCCATGTGAGGTTTGATTATTTGAGCGACAAATGTGCTAACTGATTTCTTGCTGGTCTGGCAATACCGGACGTGTCCGGTATTTGTCCAACAGCTGTAAAATTGTTGTTCTCGGGGTTGCCGTCGGGAGTTCCGACGTAGGTCGGGAGTTCCGACGGTCGGGAGTCCCGGCATGGGTCGGGAGTTCGACGTCTCGCACTTCAACAGACTTAGAGGTTTCACTGTCCTGGTCATACCGGACGTGTCCGGTATGGATGACCAGAAGCCAACGGCTAGTTTTCAAAAGCCGTGAGGGTCGGGAGTTCCGACATGCGTCGGGAGTTCCGACACCTCACTAACTTTAACTCAGTTACATGTTTTTCAAAATTGCTGAGGGTCGGGGGTTCCGACTTGAGTCGAGAGTTCCGACGGTCGGAAGTCCCGGCATACTTCGGGAGTTCCGACGCCTCACAACATCACTGCAACTTAGTTACCGTTGGCGCAGTCTGAGTCATACCGGACGTGTCCGGTATGCATACCGGACGTGTCCGGTATTGCAACGGCTATAAAACGGCTAGTTTTTCAAGGGGGCTATAAATACCCCCAAGCCTCCACCTTTGGAGGCTGCTGATTCTGCTGAGATAGACACACGTTTTTGAGCCTTGCCAACTCTCCTAAACCCTCTCTTAGTGAGTGTGTGATCCAAATTGCAAAATCAATTTGTGGGTTGAGAGAGAATTTTAAAAAGAGAGCAAGCCACCACTTGAGCACTTGTGCATATTGTCAATCTCGTGATTCGCATTTGTTACTCTTGGACTCTTGGTCCTAGGCGGTTAGGCGTCACGGAGAGCAACCGAGAGATTGTGGTTGCTTGGAAAGTTTAGAAATGGTCGATTCCGCCGCCTCGGAATCAAATTAGTGGAAGGAGGAAAAGGAGTTGGAAAAGACTCCAGCTAGAGTGACCTTCGTGGTACCCTCTAGGGCTGACCTTCGCTGGGTCGCCTGCAGCCCCCTAAGCGGAGAGTAGGACTCGAACGAGTCCGAACCAGTAAAACAAATATCGTGTCTAAATTCGCATTTCATTTGATATTTGTGTTGCTCTAGCTGTTCTGCAGAGTTCTCTATGTATATTGTCATCTCCATTAGGTGGCTACTGAGTTTGGTTTGAAGATAGAAATCGAAAGGAGCAAGTTCGGGGCCGATTTATAGAGAAATCGTATATCTGGGATCGTCCGGTATTCATACCAGACACGTCCGGTATTTCCTGCCTGCACTGAAAATATTTATTCTCTGTTCTAACTTGGTGTTGCAGGGTTGTAGCTTCTAGATATATTCTTTATACCTTGTTTACTTTGTGGCTAACTTGTGAGGGGTGGTAGTACTCTTAATTTGGAGTTTCCATCTTTGGAAACTCCCCTTTCTAATTGTTTCCGCATTTAAAGGTGTTATTTTTCAGAAATGCCTATTCACCCCCCCCTCTAGGCGGCATCCTAGGTCCTTTCAATTGGTATCAGAGCGAGGTTCTCACCTAAAGCTTCACCGCCGTGAGAAAAGGATGTCGACGCCTATCGAGTTGGAGCCGGTGCTTCTCCAAAATGATGGTTCAAACTTTCTAACTTGGTCAATACATGTACTCAATGCTTTTAGAGATATTAGTCCTCTTGTTGAGCATATTGTAGATGCAAGCATACCTCTTTCTATAGTTGATTGGAGCAACTACAAAAATTTATCAAAAGAGGAAGAAATATGCGTGCAACTCAATGCTGAAGCTATTAATATTATTTTGAGTACATTAAGTGTAGAGGTTCAAGATGAGGCAATATTCAATGGACAACCACCTCCGGAGAGTGCTCATCTCATTTGGACTAGACTTTTTGATTTATATGGAAAATCCAAATGTGATGATGCACTTGAGATCGAGTCAATGGAAAGAATATCCATTGTGTCTTCATACAGCGAAGAAGCCTCACAAAACCTCAAGAGTGCCGAGCCGGAGCAAGAAGTGCAAGCAGCGCATGACCTGCTGTCTGCCTGCATGTACCGGACGTGTCCGGTATGCCTACCGGACGTGTCCGGTATGGCCGAGGCAGCAGACCAGCAAGCAGCTGTTTGTAGCGATGCTCAAGCCCGATGGCGACCAAGTGATGAGTCAACCTCAGTATCTCATGATACTCATCACTTGTGTCTCATGGCCAAGAAAAGCAAGAAGAAGAATAACAAGAAAGATCAAGAAAAGGAGAAAGCACAAGTAGATGATCAAGATAAGAGTGATGTTGAAATTGAAGACAACTACAACCTTGATCATCTCAACCATAAAGACAAGTTCATCATCATGAAGATAGTTGAAAAGAATGATGAGCTTGAAGAAGAGATTGAGAAGCAAGAGCAATCGCTTCAAAATCAAGAAAAGTTTCTCATCTCCAAATTGCAAGAGCTAAAGGCAATAAATGAGAGGTATGAAAATTATCAATCGAGCATGCTTTAGTTACTAATTCCTCTTCTAGTGTTTCACAACTAGAGAAGGAAAACTTCGAGCTCAAGGCAAGGCTAGATGAACTATCAAGCAAGTATAATGAGCTACAAGCAAATTATGTTCATCTAAAGTGCTCTCATGAGGAAGTAGTAGAATCAAGCATCATGCTTGAGGTGGCTCATGAGGTTGTGATTACATCGGTAAAATTCTCTCAACCTCTCACACATCCGCTCACTAGTACACCATCTCAAATAAATATTTCTTGTACTAATGAGTGTGCTCCTCAAGCAAGCCAATCTTCGATTGAGCTAAATCTTATAGAAAACATAGAGCTCAAAGAAGAAGTGCAAAGATTAAAGAAAGATGTGATTCGGTTGAAGGGTAAGGAGAAAGCACAACCTTCTCAAGATAACCGTGACAACATGGTGAAGAAGCTTGAGAAGGGTTCAAACCTTGCTTCCTCCAAAGCCCAACAAAAGAATCACATCTCAAGCAAGGCCAACACAACCAAGAGCAAGAAACATGGAAAAGGATGTGCTATGGTTGTGGATTGTATGGACATGAGTGGGCTATGTGTCCACACAAGAGTTGGGCCGACAAGGTTGAAGCCGCCAATCAAAAGGCTTCTACCAAGGAGGCCAAGCAAGTGAAGAGTCATGGACAATGTGCTTGTCTCATGAGCAAGAAATTGGGGCATCCTACCAAGAAATACCCAATGAACAAAGAAGCAAGAAAGCAAGCCCAAGTTGCAACTAGAAGATGCTATGGGTGCAATGAGATGGGCCACAAGGTTGATGGATGTCCATACAAGCAAAACAAGCATAGGGCAAACAAAGGTCGCATATGCTATGCTTGTGGAAGAAAGGGCATCTAAGCTATGATTGCCCAAATGGTAACATCCCTAAGCCGAACACAATTATTTATGATAATATGCTTAGGAAGACCACAAATGGAATTAGCACTAGCAAGGTGATGTGTTCACCACAAACTAGTACTAAGGCCATTTGGGTGCCTAAACACTTGTTGACTAACCCAAAAGGACCCAACAAGAGTTGGGTACCAAAATGTGCTTAGGTTGATAATATAGGTACTTGGTGGTGAGATGAAAGCTTCGGGGTGGTTGAGCAAGCAACTTGATAATATTCACTCAATCTATCAACCAATTCTTATCATAATCCCTAATATGGCTGACCCGAAGATAATTCAATAAATATATCATCTATTTCATCCTCATCATTGGTAACAAGTACCTAAACTTTATATCATAGCCACTTTGTTCGGTTTGTGTACAAAAGGTCACAAATAGACATATTTGTGAAATATTGAAAGTGGTTAATAAGTTTTACTTGATGTTTATCATATTTGCCTTACGATGCCTTTATTAGCTCTCTAGTAGAGTAATTTATTTGTTGAGATGCAAGTATAGAATAAATAAATATTACATTTAAAACGAAGAATCACAAGCAGCAAATTAATTGGTTCTGTCTTGCAACTATCGGACATGTCCGGTATGGCCAGGGACAGAAAGTCAGTGTTTCCGTCCTGTGTATTCCGGACGTGTCCGGTATACTACCGGACATGTCCGGTATTGCATGGACCAGAACACTAATTGTGTTGCAACTGAGTATTCGATCCATACATTTTTCATATATCCCTAACATACTCAGAAGCTTGTGTTTTATCAAATCTAAGTGGATTGTGAGCATCTCTTAAACTCACTTTTAAATATGGCAATCTTATTTGGTTTATGGTCAAAATGAAAATTGGCTCCCAAATTCTTAAAAGAATAAAGTGCTTGTTGAAAGTCATTCAAATTACTTGTGGTACTTATTTAGGGGGAGCTCAGTTTCTATTTTGCACCATTGTGGACTAACAAATTTATCTAGCATTATTTGTAGTCCTTTGGATGAAAATTGATTTCATATATGGTATGATTATTTGACAAGTGAGGTCAACATGATGTTGTCATGCCATGTATTATCTCAGTGGTGATATTGTGGGCTCAAGGCAAAGGTATGTATTTACATACATGCATTGTAAGTGCATCTAAGGCCCTTTATATGCTAGTGTGTGCATTTGTGTGATATAGGATAGATGTTTTACAAAATCCCTAACTAGCATGTGTAGGTGGTGTGGTTTTTGAAAATCATGTGGTTTTTGGGTCTTTGTGACCTAGTCATGTCATATTGTGATTGTTGCTACCCTTGGTTGATTATTTGCCTAATCACATGTGACATGGTTCTCTCAAGTCTATAAATATCCCTATGTCCCACTAAAATCTCTCAAATTTTGAAAATCATAAATTTGCCAAATATTCGAAAAAGAGAAAATCAATTCTTGGCTAATTCATGTCCCCTAAGTGAGAATCCTAAGCCTATTTCAATTAATGCAAATATTATGCCTAGGAAGGTTTGTCATGGTACCCTATTGGTTAGTATTGCAAAAATATTCCGCTATTCATACTAAGGCTATGCCTAAGTATGTTTGCGTCTAACATGGGAGGACCCAAACTAGTTTGGGTACCATCGAAAAAAGTGGATGATCGTTTGTAGGTACCATGGCATTGGAGACTTGATTCAATGGAATTATTATTGTTCATCTTATGTTGAGTCAAGTATTGAAGCCTAGTGCAATTCTATCCCAATGCCAAGTCAAAATTGAGTGAAGTCCATATGCTATCAACATACAAGTGTCATATTCAAGTTGTAGGAATTTATTGATATATTTGAAGGCATGCAAATAAGTGGAGTTGAATCTTGCAAAGATGATCATAAGCTATCAAGGTATATCTCTTGTTGATCAAAGTTTATTTGGGTGCATATGAGTTAATTGAATTGGATACATATGCATATGTTGCTTGCTATGAGATGTTTGAATGGATTAAATGCTTAAGTAATCAAGTTTGAAGTTGGTTTGATTGGATATGTTCATAAGATTTCTTCTAGTAAGTGGTTTGAATGGACATATGTCTTGTGAGAGTATTCAAACAAATTGATTTCAAGTTTGGTTCAATTTGGAGAAAAATGGCTCAATTATTGAAATCTGTCCAATATTGAAAATCTAAGCTAGCAGTGATCATAGACATGTTTGAGTAATCAAATCTATTTGTATTGGCTTGAAATTTGGTCTGCATGCTCTACACTTATGGTATTAGTTGCTGTGCAAATTTCATGAGATTTGGATAAGTGATACTTGGATTTGGAGTAGATCTTGTCAGCTATAGTGCAGCAGTTTTCAGCATGTACCTGTGTGGAAAGATATGAAATCTGGTAGCAATATAGAAGTCCAAAGAAGCTCAAATTTTACAGCTACTAGAAGACTTAGTGTGTCACATCTTCACCAAATTTCGTGGTTTTGGATATGTACTTTGGGAGATATGATTTATTCTTTGAAGAGTACAGAATCTGCCAGGAAAGTGACAATTATCGGATTGATCAAAAGTCACTTAGATTCAAAGGTCCGCAAATTAGAATCATATCTATAAGTGATTGAGGTACCTATGTTTTGGTTTTGGTTTGAGATAGAAGCATGACAAATGATGAGTACAAGACAATTTATTTGAAGAGTGTATCTAGTACACATTTGGTACTCAAGCTAGAGATCAAGACCAAGATCAAGATGAAGATGGAGTTTAAATTCTAGTGATAATTGGAGATCTTTTGATAGAAAGAAAAGGACTTAAACAAGTAGAAAGAAAAGGACTTAAAGAATGATTTAAAGTTATTCATCAAATTAAGTCCAACAATATGGATCAATCAAACAAAATCTTTCAAGTGGATCAAGTGATTTTCTTTCAAGTTATTTCAAGTGAGTATCAAGGATGGTTCTTTGGAGAGAGGTCACTTCGCTCTAGGCTTGGATGGCTAAAATCTAAGTGGTAATCTAAAAGGGACATTTGAGGTACTTGGTTGAAGAAAATCAAGAGATTGGTCTAAAAGCAAGCAACACCCAAAAGAGAACAAGTCATAAAATTTCAAGTGGTATCATGAAATTTCAAGTGGTATTACAAGTGGTGCATCTTTCAGTTCTCTCAAGCAAGCAATGATCAAAGAAGAAGCAAGCCAACCACAACAAGAAAAGTGCACTTGATCATTAGTGATTCTCAATTCATATGGGTGAAGAATAGGAATTCAAAGAATTGGTATCTATTGGTCTTCACCAAGCTTATAATTGGACTTCATGGTGCTACTGGAGAAATGAATTGAAATCTATATGACTATCTTCCTCTCCAACATAGCAAAGGTATCATTGTATTGTGCATGATCATTTTTCATCCCTTACTAGTATGCGGTTAGTGCATATAGTACATGCTTATAGGATCATGCACTACAAATGAAAATTTTAGATTCATAGACTACCACTATTGCCCTGAATGATTATATGATCTAGTGGTTAGTGTATGAGTTTGTTCATGAGCTAGTAAACCCATGTACTTGATCTATTTTGAATTGCAAACAAGTGACAAGTACAACCTCTTTAAGATGACAAAGGGGGAGAGGTTAATACAAAGAGGGAGAGATTTGTACAAAGTTTGAACCTTAAGCACCCTTTGTGCTTTGTGTGACCCTTTGTGGCGATAGATGACAAAGGGGGAGAGATATGATTAAAGCTTAAGGAGGAGAGAGATGAAAGCTTAAGGGGGAGAGATATGTTTAAAGCTTCAGGAGTGCAACCTTGTGTCTAGCTATGACAAGGGGAGAGATATGACTTGAGAAATCTTTGAGATGAGTGCTATGTGTGTGATATATATGATGTATTTACTTTCATAAGGACCATGCATGTTTTAGAGTGACTTTGTATGGTGTGATGCTTTTTGTTTAGTCTTGTGTGATATATCATGTCATATGCATCATGGTTTTTATTTTGACACACACATGCACCCCACGGATGCAATGATTTAGGGGGAGTCTCCTATTTGTTTTAGTATGTGCAATTGACATTTGAGGTCATTTTGTGAATTCTAATCATAAGCACATATTAAGGGGGAGCCTCTCATAAATCATTGAACCCAAAAGTTTAAATGTTTATATCATTTTGTAAGCTTTAATCAAGTTGTCATCAATCACCAAAAAGGGGGAGATTGAAAGTGCATCTAGCCCTTTAGTGGGTTTTGGTTGATTGAATGACAACGTGATTAAAGGACTAACCCGTTTGCTAAGTGTGAACAGGTAATAGGTTATCTCACAGGTACTTAATGAAAGCCAAAATGATGTGTTGTTGTATAAACAATCTAGTTCAAGCACAAGACAACAATGCAAATGGAATTCATGTGAAGGCTTATTTTTTTGTGGGATTTCCATGTACTATGTGAAAGCAAGCTCATGATTATTAGTTAATGAGACATGAGGGATTGCATATGGAATGGTCTCATATTTGAAGCTTGCTAAATTAAAATGAAAAAGATAACAATACATATGAATGGATGATTCAACACAAGATGTGACTTGATGGCTTGAGATGGTGAAGACATAGCAAGGAAAGGCTTCGAGGTACTAAGCAAGGGTGAAGGGCAAGCGACGGCTTGCTTGGGTCAAGAACCTAGCTAGGGTGAAGAAGAAAGTACTTGCATTTAGTTGAGGTACTAATCAAGCTAAGATGGTCATATTGATGTGAAGAATCAAATCTATAATGAAGTATTTGATGGAAGTGACTTGATACGTTTGGGGTTATTCAAATTTGATGAATGGAATCAAGTCACATGCTCAAGATGGCTATGCTCAAATGAAAAGATCAACATCAACTTGTTAGCACCCTTACTTGATGAAGATTGGAAGGACGGCATCAATTCAAAAGAAATCAACTCAAGTGGTATAAATTCATTTTTCCTTTGATCTTGAGTTTAATAGGTATGCCGTACTATTAAGAGGGATGCATCATGTTGATAGATAATGTTTCATAAGTGCTCAACCCAACCCATGTGAGGTTTGATTATTTGAGCGACAAATGTGCTAATCGATTTCTTGTTGGTGCGGCAATACCGGACGTGTCCGAGTATTCATACCGGACGTGTCCGTATTTGTCCAAAGCAAATTGTAAAATTGTTGTTCTCGGGTTGTTTGTCGGGAGTTCCGACGTCGGGAGGTCGGGAGTTTCGACGGTCGGGAGTCCCGGAGGCATGGGTCGGGAGTTCCGACGTCTCGCACTTCAACAGACTTAGAGGTTTCATTGTCTGGTCATACCGGACGTGTCCGAGTATTCACACCGGACGTGTCCGGTATGGATGACCGAAGCCAACGGCTAGTTTTCAAAAAGCCGTGTGGGTCGGGAGTTCCGACATGCGCCGGGAGTTCCGACACCTCACTAACTTTAACTCGATTACATGTTTTCAAAATTGCTGAGGGTCGGGGTTCCGACTTGAGTCGAGAGTTCCGACGGTCGGAAGTCCCGCACATACTCGGGAGTTTCGACGCCTCACAACATCATCAGAACTTAGTTACCGTTGGCGTTAGATCGAGTCATACCGGACGTAAACCGGTATGCATACCGGACGTGTCCGGTATTGCAACGGCTATAAAACGGCTAGTTTTTCAAGGGGGCTATAAATACCCCCAAGCCTCCACCTTTGGAGGCTGCTGATTCTGCTGAGATAGACACACGTTTTTGAGCCTTGCCAACTCTCCTAAACCCTCTCTTAGTGAGTGTGTGATCCAAATTGCAAAATCAATTTGTGGGTTGAGAGAGAATTTTAAAAAGAGAGCAAGCCACCACTTGAGCACTTGTGCATATTGTCAATCTCGTGATTAGATTTGTTACTCTTGGACTCTTCGGTCCTAGACGGTTAGGCGTCAGCCGGAGAGCAACCGAGAGATTGTGGTTGCTGCCGGAAAGTTTTGAAGCGGTCGATTCCGCCTACTCGGAATCAAATTAGTGGAAGGAAGAAAAGGAGTTGGAAAAGACTCCAGCTAGAGTGACCTTCGTGGTACCCTCTAGGGCTGACCTTCGCTGGGTCGCCCGCAGCCCCCTCAACGGAGAGTAGGACTCGAACGAGTCCGAACTTCGGTAAAACAAATATCGTGTCTAAATTCGCATTTCATTTGATATTTGTGTTGCTCTAGCTGTTCTGCAGGTTCTCTGTGTATATTGTCATCTCCATTAGGTGCCTGCAGTTTGGTTTGAAGATAGAAATCGAAAGGAGCAAGTTCGGGGCCGATTTGCAGAAATCGTGTATACCGGACACGTCCGGTATTCATACCGCATATCGTCGTCCAGTATTTTCCTCTGCACCGAAAAATATTTATTCTCTGTTCTAACTTGGTGTTGCAGGGTTGTAGCTTCTAGATATATTCTTTATACCTTGTTTACTTTGTGGCTAACTTGTGAGGGGTGGTAGTACTCTTAATTTGGAGTTTCCATCTTTGGAAACTCCCCTTTCTAATTGTTTCCGCATTTAAAGGTGTTATTTTTCAGAAACGCCTATTCACCCCCCCTCTAGGCGGCATCCTAGGTCCTTTCAATTAGGTTATAAGAGTTGATTGGAACCACTTGATGCATAGAACTACCTTGTCCAGAAATATACCTTGAACCCTATGTACGTCTAGGATCGATTGTATGCTTAGCGATGCTTAGACCTGTAGAAGTGAGGTGATTTCCTATCACCTACGAGATATAGGTGGATACCAAAGCACGGTTGGCTATATTTGCTACCATGAAAATAACCATGTGTTAATAATAAATGGAGACCAGGCGGGATGTCGATAGAGAAGCAACAAGGCAAGGAGGTCTTGGGTGTGGATCTATCCCCGTCTGTGTCGATTAAGTACCGATTCACTATACATCCTCATGTCATGATGAACGCATGTCTATCACTTAGTTGTCCGGATAACTCGTTCCGACCGCGAAGCCGAGTGGCTCAACTCAGGCTGGAAGCCGGGAAGTGAAAGTGTGCACTCTGGCGGTAGTAAGGATGTGTGGGGAGCCATTGGCGTAAGTCCAAAGGGTAGATTGACATCCTGGCAGAGTGGATTCCCTGAGAGTGCGGCGCTGCTTAGACCCACAAATTTGTTCCTGAGATGTACCAAAGGTGACCCAAGGCGACCACTGATCAGGTTGCTTGGGTGTGTGTTGGGAATAATTCACCAGCTGGGTAGGAATCGATTCGAATCGTCATCTCTCCTGGATAGTAAGAACTTGACTGAGCACCGGCAACATAGAGTAACTTAATGGAAACTTGATGGTTATGATGATGATACTCACATTACTACACCGGATATGGTTACTATTGCCTATTACTAAATGATATCCCACATGTTTGGCATTGGTTAGTTGCTAATCTAGAGATGAATAGTGATAATTAACTTGGTTAATGAATTGTAAAATGTATAGTTAAACTCTTGGCTTTTATGCAAAATGTTGTAAAGCTAGTTCCACCTATAAAGCTTTGCATACTCTTTGGTGTCACTTTATTTCTGGTTTATGACAGGTAAGTCTAGCTGAGTACATTCGAGTACTCAGGGTTTATCCCACCATGTTGCAGGTGAAGTTCTCGGCCTGCTGAAGATGGTGGCTAACCGCCGGTGGGGTCAGTGACTCTATATTTATTTCTCATCTATATGCTTTTATCAGAGGATGTCACTTATGCTAGCAATGTATTTAGAACTTATATTAATGTAATCATTTGAAAGCTATGTTGTTTGCACTAATCGGTTTTGAAACCCAAACTGGTATTATTATTTGTGAACTCATTGTAAACATTATTTCTGCTGCAACTCTGTGTATGTGATGTGTATTTGCTTAATCATACGATCTTGGTTGTGATGTTGATTTACCGAGGTCCTTCGTGACACTCGGCGGACTACCGGGTTTATATAAGTGAAAGTATGCGTGTGTCAACGAGTTAGCGGGGACAGCCGTACTTGATCTTGTATAAATTGGGTGGTTCTATCACAATTGGCATCAGAGCAAGATTAAGCATAATACTGTCATATACATAGTTTTAAAAATAAAGTTTTGGTTTTAAAAAGCATATTTTAACTAAAACTTTAGCTACAGGCAAATTTGTCAAAAGTAATTTGCAAAACTATGCTAGTGACATCCTCCTTTATGCCCAGTTAAGGACTATTAGGTGGCTATCTAAGTACTAACATGGGAGTTTTTACTTTCGTCATCCATACGGCGTGCTATTGTATGGATGTCATTCGCTTGAATGGTAATGTATGGATCACTATACCTCTACGCCCATGTAATAAGGTAAGTTGATGAGTGGCATGACCGCAAGTGTGAGCATGCGGTCGGGGAGAGCTAGCTTTGATACGACTGTATACGCATGCTTGCATGTGTGTATGGTGCGTATTTAATTGTGGGTATATCTGTTGGGTAGATATGGATACCAAAGTATATATATCTAGGGATGTATATATGGAGAGTATCTTAGTTTACTGCTTTCATTGTGTGCTTATTTATCTCTTGTGAGGGATGGGCTGCAATGAATTTGCCTCTAGGTATGCTAACCATGAATGCGTAGATTGAATGTAGCTGACGACTAGCTATATATCGAGAGAGTACGTGTTATGCCACCGACATAGAACGTGATTGCCACCTTAGGCTGGCAATTTTGTTAGGACAAATAGAACGATCATGCATCATGATTGTGCTTGTGCATAAATATGCTTCCCTCACTTTGTTCTAATACTAAGTAAATTGTGATCAATGTGATGTTACTATCTTCCCTATGTGAAGCTAGACAAAATGTCTTGTTCCCTACTGCTTGAATAGTTGTGCTTGAAGATAGTGTGTGATTATCTTTGCCTTGTATGTTTGCTTCCAAAAGAAATAGATGACAAGTTAATAGTTAGCAAAAACTTCACCCCTTTGAAAACAAAATTGCTCAATGTAAGGAAAACTTGTTTTGTAGAGATATCCACCTACTCAGTAAAAAGGAAATAAAAGATAACAGTACCTTACCACCATGTTTCGCATGTTTATGTGTAGTGGTGTTGCTGTAGGTGACTGCTTGTTGTCTGCGAGCTTTGTGCTTAGTAATAGTCGCTTAAGCTAATTGGATTTAGTGTTTTGAAATGCTCACTTCAGACCATGATGTAGGTGTGGATGCTCGTTATCTATGTAGTGCCGTAGTTATCACCCCTTTTGTCCTTGGTAAGCATACGAGTGTTGAAGAGCGTTATCCTGGAACAGCATTCAAGTTTTGATAATCTCTTGGTGGTCGTCTCCAATTAAGTTCTCTCCTAGGAGCCTAAACCTATACACGTGGTTGCTAGCCCTTGAACGTTGTGCTACAAAGACCTTTATCCATGCCTTTGCTTGACCTTAGGCCCAAGCTGAGTTCCCTTGAATGCTTGAATGTTTCATGGTTGTCCCGCTCCTGTGTGGGAGGACCCTGCTCCAAAATCCTTGTTGGACCTCATTGCTCCTTCTCCTGTAGATGATCTGGTGCAACGCTAATCGCTATCTACCCTGCTTTGGAACCTTTTCCTCGTAGATCATGTCATTGCTTTATCAACTGAATCCCTAGTCAGTGCATTACCTCTGTCCCTCGAATCTCATTTGTTTTGTCTCCAACTTTTTCTAGTCTCTGGATGTTTATCAGTCTTGATCTCATGTTGCTGCTCGGTAAGACCAAATCTCATGTTAATCTTTACCTGGTAATCACCTTGGTGGACACAAGGCATATATGGAAATTAAGCAAGAGTACCCTTCTCAGTTGTCTTTGGCAATTAGGCTATGTTCTCTTATGCTGTGTTTTGATCTTCGGATCGCCTCCTTGTTGAATCCTAACCTTGTGACTACCTTTGTTTGCTATCCCTTCTCCTCATGGTGCTTGCTCCTATGCAACCAAATTTGTGCCATGTGAAAATTATGGTGGGTTGTATGTTTAGTAATGGTGCCACGATTAGCGATCTACAGTGCCACGATGAAACCAAGAGCCTCCTATGGGCGCGCACACAAGGTTGTGCTGCTCGGCACGTGCTGGTATCGAGGTTTCTAGTCATGATCCATTGCAGAACTGCACCGATGTGTTATTTTCATGTAAGCTCTTCCTTGGTTATCTCTCCTTATCTTGTCAGAAGATCTGTACGTCAAGCCAGATATAATAGGTTTTCCTTCTAGAGTCATCCAAAGGATAACCTTTGAAGAATAGGTCGTTGACATGAACATAAATAGACTGCAAGAGGTGGTAGACAAGTGACTTTACTTGACGGTCTCTGTATTGATGTTGGTCATCTAGTGAGCAACTTATGTCATCCCTATTGGATCAAAAGGGCACACAACACTTAAAGTTGGATAAGTTATCAGTTGGATGATAAATGGACTAGGATATTATGTCCTATAATAGGTCACCTGGTGCTCATGAGCTTCCTATCCAAGTTCTACATCTTTAGGTGCACAAGGATCATGCAGACAAAAACCGACCTTCTTCGGTGTGACCCCTTCTACTGACTTCAATGGCAACCATCTGTTTATGCTTCGACCACAATTCTTATTGATAAGAGTATAGATTTGGAATCTTTTTTGTGTTGAGAGATAACCAATTAGTTACGAGTAGGAAGGTTAATCTCTAGCTAGGTAATGACTCTTTGGAAACTATGAAGGCCAGATCTCACAGAACAATGTTAAGCAAAGAAACAGCAAAGTCGGTCATCGATGCCAGTACTGCTTTCTTCTCCAGGCCCTATGTTGTCAAGTCAATTCTATCTTGGACAATCACACAGATGGTGCAGGATGCTATGTCAGCTAAGTAAAGAGCTAGAGAAAGCACATCCCTAGTTTCGGTCAGCATCGTTATGTATATGGTGCTATCAAAGGATTGTTCTGGATTCTATTAGATGAAGCACAGAATGATAATTAGAGACGTTCCCTTATCTTTGTAGGACTATCACTCCACATGAAGTATGCATTGTGCCCTGCAAGAACATCCCACCAGTTCAATGCTTGTGCATCGTTGAGTTGGTGTCTAAATCAACGGTTGAGGTTGTTTCCTAAGAGGCATGTAGGAAAACCCTAGCCTCCATCCTCAGCGAGAAGCTACTGCTATCATAAAAAGAGTTAAGGACTACGAACACACTTCCCCATGTGTAAATCAAAGGAAAAGAAGAGCGGAAAATCTATCCAAGTTTCATAGCACTCCACCTGTTATCTTTGAGCTGGTGATTAGAGTATCAAACATGGTTGGATTGTCCCAAAACTTGACAAGCTCATTCCTCTCTTAGGATACCTCGATGTCTTAAGTTTGTTTGAGGATTGGTTGAGTAAAGCATCAGATTTGAAAGATGTTTTGATAGTTTGGTCCCAAAATTTTAGAACAAAGCAGTTTTGGTAGATGATTTGTTTAGATAGTCAAACGATGTCCGTTTGAGCTGAATTTTGGTCAGTAGTTAAAGGACTTTTGGATCTAAATGCCTACCAACAATTTGTGCACAATGGAGCAGTAGTTTGCAGGATATGAACTGATTACCATGAGGTACAGAATCTGTGCTTTCTCTGCTGACTACTAGTATCCCTCATGTTGTGTTGTAGTTTAGGTCATGTTGGCAATGTGAGGATTGTAATACTTTACATGCCCTAGAGAAAACTCCTTGCACCCCTTCGTGCCTCGCTTTTTCCCTCTCATATCAATAATGTTTGAGCAGTCAAGGTATTCTACAAGTCAATTTGTGCCATTATGAGTCGAAAACAATTTGAAAAGAGTCAAACAATAAATTTCAGACTTTGATTTTGAGTTGTTGATTGACATTAGAAAGGAAGCCTCAATGTCAAAAGTAGTCCAACCAGGCTAATTTTGTGACAGTGCAAGTCAACCCAACTTACTGCGCCACTGCACCATGAAGGCAAACTGTGCTCAACCTGCTTAGTAGTGTACTGTTTTTCTAGTCGGTGTGTACTTGCAACTCTTGTTGACCTCCAGGCCTCACTATCATCCTTCTTTAGCAAGGATTTCCAAGATGGACATGTCCTTGGGTACTTTCCTTGTGTTTTTACCTAAGAGGTTGCCTCAGATTCAACCCAAATAACTGTTGTCACTTGGATACGAGGATTTCCCCAATTAATGATTGTTGAAAACACTGAGTCAACAGAGTCAGCTACTGCATTCACCGCTCACTCAACGGATTCAGATAATAAAGTGTTATCATTAGAGAAAAAGAACTACACACATGGAACATTATGTAGTTTTCCATCGGGTGGCATCTAAATGATTGAATAGTTATGACCGACACAGACATTGTCTGTTGGTTGTTCAGTTTCTCACAGCCACAAAGGATGTTTACCCCGTCTGTGATCTCATCCCTTATGAAAGGTTGTACTCAAGCTACTTTGGTAGAGGACTACTTTTCAAACATTGTGAATGAACATGGACCCATTGTAATGAGTAGATTTTAGAAGCTTGCAGTCTAGTACAAAGTTCACATGGTCCGTGCTATATTCATTAGGGAAATAGAGATTGTGGGTAATTGGTTTATGCTCCGTAGTACTCTTTGAATCCCGAGAAGAAGTATGTGTTGTCTTGGATTCCTCCCAAAGTAACAATGCTTCATGGATGCCAACAAAAAGAAATTCTTCAGACAAAACTTACTACGAAGGACAAGTATCAGAAAGTGTCCTGACCAAATCAGCCTCTCTGATACTCCGAAGTTAAGTAGCATAATGCTATCACTAACGTCGGGGCGAGATTCTCATAAGGGGGGAGGCCTGTAACACCCCAAGTGTTTGTCACCAGCTAAGCAATGGGTTTGAGCTCAAACATGATATGTTAAGTGGTGATGAAGGTGAAAGATCAAATCTATAAGAGTGAGCTCCAATTTAAACTAGGACAACACACCTTTACTTACATGTGTACCCTTGTTAAGATTATGTAAGAGTAATGTCAAACATGCTTATTTCACATCAACATGCATCCATTTTGACCAGTGGAAAAGTGTCATGAAGTTTGGAATCAAGAAGTCACATGAAATGATAAGTTATAATCTTTCTTGGATTGCTTTATTAAGTAAATGGGAATATGAGACGTCGACCAAATCTTGCTACCTTGCCCAAATAACTCTAATTGAACTCTACAACAAAACTCATGAAGGGTTCATGTTGAGCAGAAGTCAAGAAAATGCCTCAATCGGTCTAAACCTCTAATTTAAGCTTTATCGTGATGCTACCTTGACTTGGTTTGAACAGTGGCCTAGATTGTTTGCATGGTAGTGGAACCTAAATAAAAGTTGTAGCACATCTTATGTAGAACAAACTTTGTTTAATGGTCAAGAGCTAAATTAGTGCTTAGGTTAGCCAAACAGAGCTCACAAGAATCAACAAAATGCTATTTTAGAATCCTGAAATTTGGCTTGTGTGAGATGACTGAATTTTTGTGTTTCCGTTTTCATGTACCTGTCTTTAATGAATTTTAGTTTGGAAACCATGTTGATTTTGGCCAAACTGACTGTAATCAAGGTTGTGGTACTCACGTAGCACTACAACAAGGAGAAATTGGTTTATTGAATCATCTAATGGTTTGGGAGATATTAAGGGGAGAAGTTGGATGTTTTTGAATCTGATTTCAGTTTTCAAGTTTCGTGAACCCCACTTTGGAACCTTGTATTTCTCCAACCAGGCCGAATTAGACTTTAGCACTTTAAGCAAAGTTGGAGATCTCGGGTAGCTCTACAACATTTGTTACTACCGTTTGTGCCAAAACTTAACTTGTTCGGGGTTAAGAGGGGACAAAGATTGATGTTTCCGTGTATTTTTGTGGTAGTATTGGTTACTTCCTTCAGGATTGTGAAATGAATGGTGTCGTGGCTGACCACAGGCAGGAGAGCGAAGCCGCATGGCTCCTCTGTGCTGCCCTCGCTTGCCACCTCGCCCCTATGTGCATGAATACAGAGGCCGGCACCCTCCTCTTGCTCACTCTCTTTCATTCTCTATCTCTCTCAGTCTCTCTCGCTTTGAGCTCACTCAGAGCTGCAGCTATGGCCATGGCCACCGGTGGTGTTCCCATGGCCGCGGTGTGCTCACCCTCTCCCATTCACCGGATGCTTGATGTGTCTTCCACTGCACTGCCCTCATTCGCTTCTTCCTAGTAGATGGCCAAAAGAGACCTCCAAGTCTAAGATGATTCTGTTCTCCTATCACTTGTACAACTCCGGTGCTACAGTGGTGATCTCCTTCCCCTGCTATTGCTAGTGCTTTGCTCTGGAGGAGAGTTCTTCTCATGACTAATCGGCCGTGGCCAAGCTTGGCCAACCCCTCCCCGCCGCTGCCGGCTCTCGCTGGCCGAGCCCGGCCGACCCAAGCCACGCGCTGCTCCTTTCCCGTGTCGAAGAGAAGGCGAAGTACCGCGGGCAAGAATTTGAAGAAGTAGGAGGGTCAAAGTGCGAAGCTGTGACTCAGATGAATAGTGTGCGAAAGGATCTGTTTGTTCGAGTTTAATTTGTGGAAACTGCAGGGTCTCCGATGCAAGATCTCCATTCCTTTTCTTTGATTTATGCAGATTTGGATGATCAAATTTGCAAATTCATAGTAATTAGTAGAAAAATCGTAAAATAGTAAATGAGGACTTTTTGGATTCCTTGTGAAATTATATATGTAGTAGATCTATAATATGACATGTTTTAGTTTAAAGTTTTTTCTATAAAAATCAATTTATGCAGTTAGGTTTTTAATATTAGTTATGTCTTGTCTTTTTCATAACTGTAGTTGTTTTGCTCAAATAAATGCGAAATTTTTATGGTAGGCTACTGATGCTATGTATATGATGTGGTAAAAATTTAAGGAGTCTAGGCTTGAGAGTTTAAGAGCTATAAAAATAACAAATGCCCTATGTTTCTTTGCTCCTATTCTAAATAGGTCTGCCTGTTTGTATTAATTGGCTTAGTTCAATTATGAATCATGCCTGGATGACAATAAATGAGTTGTAGTACTTTTATTAAGCATTTCAGAAAGCTAAAGATCGTAATTTTTGGTGAAGTAGATCTTTAGTTATATTTGTTTAAATTTTTGTGGTTGTTTCTATCCAAACACAGACAGGGTTGCCTTTTTGTTACTGTGGAGCCTTTTTAGTAGTAGAATTAGCTCTAGGTGTTTATAACAAAGTTATTTAGAATTTGCTAAGATTTCTAAAAAGTCTAGAACCACATTTATTGGACATGTAGAACTCTAGTTCTAGTTATAGCGGTTTAAAATGACATGTCAGATTATGTCCATGTTTTGGACAGAGATGTATTCATTGAATTAATTGACCTTGTTAGCTGTAGAATGATCTTAAGATGAGAATAAGAAAGTTATTGGTAACTTTATAATATTTTCAAAAAGTTATGATTCATGTTTGTTGGAGGTCTAGAACTCTAGTTATGCTTCTCTGAAGTTCGTATCAGTTTTCTGTCTATAATTGTACCACTGCTGTTTGGGCTACATGTGCAGTTTTGCTTGTGCAATTATTTTCATAGTATAAACGATATTTGCTGTGGTTTTGGTGAATACCAAAGTTGTATATAATTATCATATCTTGCTTGTGTTAAATTTCATGATCTCAGGTTTGATAGTTTAGGAGTTATGAATTTGACAAATGATCTGTCATGTTTGGTCTATGCTCTGTGCAGATTTGAAAGGTTTTATTGTTTAACCTAGTTAAGTATGAAATCATGTCTTCATGATAATATAAGAGTTATAGTGCTTTCCTTAATCTTTCCAAATTATAAGAGATCACCCCTTTTGGTGTTGTAGAGCTCTAGTTATAAGCTTGTGAAGTTGCATGGCAGAATCTTTCCATGTCTGGACAGGGGTGCTCAATTGTGCTTGATTGACCTTGTTAATTGTGGAATCACCTCGTGATCATAATAAACGTGTTTTATATAATTTAATAAGATTTTTGTAAAGATAAATTTCATGCTTGTTTGATGTCTGTAACTCCAGTTATGTATTTTTGAAATTACTACTACTTTTTTGTCCTAGTTCTGTGCAGATCTGAAACATTATCATGTTTGACCTAGTTATCTTTAGAATAATCTTTTGGTGGTAATAACAATGTTGTAGGAAATTTCATTAGCTTTCCAAAAAGTCTAGGATCACCTTGTTTGGATGTTTGGATCTCCAGTTATGGATAAAACAAGTGACTGTTGTGCTGCTGCCTAGATTTCTATACATGTGCTAGGTGATTCCTTTAGCTTACTCTTGTTTTGGCTAAACATGTTGGTTAGTTCTTGATCGATGCATGTGTGCAATATATGAACTTAAGTTCACTTGTGTGCCATGCCTAATATGCTTGCTATCCGTCTATAATAGGTTGTGTGATGTTTAGTTAAATAACTCTAGGTGCCTATGTCTTGCATGATCTTATGTTTGCCTTAAATGCTATTATGTGATGCATCTCATATTACCATTCTTCATATTCATGCACTTGCATCTTGCATCTCATCTAGGTATGCTAGATGAACCACGTGTAGGACGTGATGTTGGAGCCGAACCCGAAGATGGTGTATGGTGGACCTATCCTGAAGATGGAACGACTGGACAAGTGCTAGGATGGGAGATACTCGCCAAGCGAGTGTCGTCTAACAAACACTAACATAGTGTTGTATCCCAGGCAAGCCCCGAAGCATTCTAAGTGTCGGGAACCTAATACCGGGGTACCCAATGAGGTGGAGCTAATAACCACTTAACGTTGATGCTTCCGGTCAGACAAGAACACTACCACACTTCTTGCCCAAACGACGGAAGATTGGTTCTACCTCGCCCGACCCCCGAGGGCTAGACTCCACCTCGCCCGATGGCTGAGCGCTGGCTCTGCCTTACCCGACATCCGAGGGCTGGCTCGCCTCGCCCGATGGTGGAGGCAGGCTCCGCCTCGCCCGACGGTGGAGGGCTAGCTCCGCCTCGCCCATGGTGGAGGGATGGCTCTACGTTGCTTGACGTCCGAGGGCTGGCTCCTCCTCACCCGATGGCTGAGGGCTGGCTCCGCCTCACCCGATGACTAAGGGCTAGCTCTGCCTTGCCCGACGACTATGCCCTGCTCCTTTATGATGACATGCACAAGGTAAGATAGGACATTCAAGTCAACTGTAGTACCGAGAACCATACCCTACACACCTATAGAAAAGTACTATCAGGATACAACGGGACAGGCATGTTAAGCCCTTCTAGGCATGGCAGAGCCCAAACAGTGTTGTAGGCGCCGACTTTGGTCTTACAGTGTTGTGGGCGTCGCCATCAGCCCTCAGACACGGATCCTGACACAAGCATATGACAACCACTAAAATCCAAGAGGGAACTCACATCATCAATAGTAACAGGCAT
This sequence comes from Miscanthus lutarioriparius, assembly GCA_904845875.1. Taxonomy (NCBI): domain Eukaryota; kingdom Viridiplantae; phylum Streptophyta; class Magnoliopsida; order Poales; family Poaceae; genus Miscanthus; species Miscanthus lutarioriparius. The sequence continues at coordinate 31,050,741 of CAJGYO010000015.1, forward strand.
ATAGTCACTTCCCCGTCTACTCCCCGCGGAGTCATGACTCGGCACCCTGACACACCGCACCGTCCACCGAGGGAGGATGGGATGTGACCACTCGCTAAAACGAAGCCAGAACCCGACCCTATTAGGATCAACGAAACATGCTATCCCTAGCGTGGTCTGTAATGTCAGCAAGGTAGATTCAAGGGAAAAGGAAGACCTGGCACCTTCGAAGGACCTTCTCTACCTTTGGTTTTTTCCTCTTTCTCCCATCTATAACCCCTGCTCCCCCTTGGTCCATAAAAGGGAGGGCAGGACACCCCACTAGGGGGATGGATCAATTCCACACACAACACACAGCCAAGCAGCAACCGAGGTCTTGGCATCCAGTCGACCTTTCCATCAGAGACTTGGGACCTGTCCCTCTCTCGACCGTTTGTAACCCCTACTATGAACCTTTTTCGGTATTAATAACACGAGCAGCAGCAAACTAGACGTAGGGACATTCTGCCCAAACCAGTATAAACCTTATGTCCTTTAGTACACCATTCGAGCCTAACATGCAACAAATATAAATTTACTAGTTGGTGTTTGTTCGAAACACCAACAGTTGGTGCGCCAGGTAGGTGCCTTTGCGCGTTCCAAATCAGGCCTCGGATGGCTAACCACGCAATCAGCTAGGTCCTAGGCGTGCACATGTGTTTCGGTGACCTAGACTTCATCGTCACGGTGGGAGGAGAGTTGGTGTTGGCCCATGCCACCATCTAATCTCTCCCCTCCATTGGCTTCAACTACGGGAGGCTTAAGCGCTAGCCCAGCATCTCCCTTGGATCCCAGCCGTCCAGGGAGGACCCACGCCACCTCACCCTCTCTCCGGAACACTCCGCACAGAGCGCCTCAATGGCGCTTCCGTTCGGTCTCCGCAACACCACGGCGACCGTTAGCCAGCTTGTGGCGTAGCACACGATCCCATCCCCTACAAACAACGAGTTCGTGGGGATGATCAAAAGCATCACAGAATCCCTCCACGGCCTCCTCGTGGAGGGGCTGGGGTCAGACTCTGGCTTTGACTCCAGCAGGGGGAACCATCACCCCTCCTAGGAATGTTTCATGGCGGGTACCCCCAAGGGACACATAGAAAGCATCTCCACGGAGGAGGCTACCCTAGCAGGCAACCTTGGCGGCAAAACCTAAGGGGAGACAGCGGCCCCACCTCGCGTAGGGGTGGAGCAGCTGAGAGCCCAAAAGAGGGAGATCGATGAAGCCGGACTCTAGCTAGTGCAGGAATACGTGGAGGTCGATAGGGAGATCAAACGCCATGGAGATGGTGGGCACGCACGCGCCGTGGCCCGTGACATAAACCGAAGGATCATCGCCGATGATGAAACCCTTCCTCACTTTGTTCGGGCAAGCCAGAACATCGTCGCCGCAACGGCCTTGCTCCATGAGCTTCCAGAGGCTGCAACGCCCAAGGATCGTCAGGCCCACCATGAAATTCTCACGCTGCTTGAGCATGCGGTGGCGTAGCAAGCGGAGAGCTCGTTGTCTCGATGATGCGAGCTTGACACCAGCCAGCGAACGCCCTTTGGGTATCCCGGTAGGGATGCATCGGTCCACCAGGCACCACAAGGCGGCAGGCAGCGCTCTGTGATCCTGATACATCAACGTCTCAGCCGCAACCGCGACGCACGCAGCACTCTCGATGCCCACAGATGCACCTACAGTGACCCGAGAGAAGGAGCCCGCCGCGGCTATCATCCTCATCGCAGCGGACGCTACGATGGTGGTGAGGACCGAAGCCCAAGCCCTGGCCTGCCAGGCCCTCAAGCCTTTGGCCGACACATCCTCAACGCTGCTTTCCCGCCAAGGTACCGACCACCTACCAATATCCCTAAGTACTATGGGGAGACAAACCCCAGACTTTGGCTCGAAGACTATCGGCTTACCTGTCAAGCCAGTGGTGCAGATAATGATGACTTCATTATCCACAACCTTCCACTGTTCTTGGCCGATTCGACACGAACGTGGTTGGAACACCTACCGTCTAACACAATCCAGAGTTGGGCGGATCTAAAGGAGATCTTTGTGGCAAACTTCTAGGGCACATACAAGCGCCCTGGGAACCCATGGGACCTCAAGAACTGCCGTTAGAAGGCCAGTGAGACCCTCTGCGGGTACATCCAGTGCTTCTCCTGATAGTACAATGAGCTCCCTAATGTCGCCGACACCGACGTGATAGGAGCCTTCCTGTCCGGGATGACCTACGAGCCCTTGGTTCATAAGATGGGACACAAGGGCCCATGAACCACCAAGGAACTCCTAGACATCACCACCAGCCACGCCTCAGGAGAAGAGGCAGTCAGAGTGATCTTCGATCGCCTTGAAGGCAAGGCAAGGCGGGACAAGGGTGTTGGCGAAGGCACCTCCAATAGTTCCGCCAAAAGGAAGAATAATAAGCAATGGCGCGAGGACTCGCTCATGGCCTCTGCTGACTGCAAGGGTGGTCGAAAGCCCATGGAGGGCACTCCAAACCACTTCAAAAAATTACTCGAAGGGTCGTGCCCAAACCATGCCTTTCCTGTTAAGCATCTGCTCAAGGACTGTAGCCTCATGTGGTGGTTCTTGTCTGGAGGCTCCAACAAAGGGGAGCAGGGGAAGGACCCTACCACCACTGCAGACGATGCCGAGGAGAAGGACGATGGCTTTCCAACACCGGACGGCTGCCTTATGATCTTCAGAGGATCAATGGCCTATGACTCCAAAAGCCATCAGAAGGTCGCACATCGTGAAGTCTACATGGCCCAACTGGCCACACCTCCCTTCCTTCGATGGTCGGAGTCCGCCATAACTATCGATCGGACCGACCATCCGGATACCGTCCCAGACCCAGGGAGATATCCGCTTGTGGTTGACCCAATCATCGGCCCAAAGTGACTCACTAAGGTACTGATGGACAGAGGCAGTGGCCTCAACATCATGTACGCAAAGATGCTCGATGAGATGGGCGACGACCGGACGCGCCTTCGCCCAACCCGAGCACCTTTCCATGGCATTGTGCCTAGAAAGCAGGCCATGCCACTCAGGCAGATCGATCTGTTCGTTACCTTTGGGGATTAGTTCAATTACAGGACTGAGACCCCCACCTTCGAGGTGGTTAGGTTCCCCAGAACCTTCCACGCCATCCTAGGATGTCCATGCTCCCCAACTACACGAAGTTCATGGAAGTTGTCCCCAACTCACACATACCTCCTCAAGCTAAAGGTTGAGTCTTTGCTGCCACGCCACAACAATCATCTCCTTGGGGAACTCGCCGCCTCAAGTCAGGTCAGGCGGCCGACGCCAAGCACCTCCTTCTAAATAGGCTCTAAAAAACCTCATAGATCCCAGACTCCGAGGGTAAAATGGTATGCGACTTCTCTCTAAATAGGAAAGCGCGCTCGTCGACTTCCTCCACGACAACAAAGACATCTTTGCATGGAAACCCTCGGATATGCCTAGCATTCCAAGGGAGGTCCCCATGCATACCTTGAAGATGCACCTAGGCTCCAGGCCGGTGAAGCAACACCTACGTCGCTTCGATGAGGAGAAATGCAGGGCCATCGGTGAGGAGATAGCCAAACTTTTGGTGGCCGGATTCATCAAGGAAGTATACCACCCAAAGTGGTTAGCTAATCCCGTTCTTGTACGAAAGAAGAGTGGGAAATGGAGGATGTGTGTTGACTATACGAGTCTCAACAAGGCGTGCCCAAAGAATTTGTTTCCTTTGCCATGCATAGACAAAATAGTTGACTCTACCTCAGGGTGTGAAACCCTCTACTTCCTTGATGCGTACTCTGGCTACCATTAAATCACGATGAAAGAGTCTGACCAGCTTGCGACATCTTTCATCACCCCCTTCGGATAGTTCTGCTACATCTCAATGTTGTTCGGTCTAAAAAATGCTAGGGCTATGTACCAGCGCTGTATGCTCAAATGCTTCTAGGACCTCACTGGGTGGACCGTTGAGGCCTACGTTGATGACATCGTGGTTAAGTCCAAACGGGCCGACCACCTCATTTCTGATCTTGAGCAAACCTTTGCAAAACTCTGAGCAAATGGCATCAAACTCAGTCCTGACAAATGTGTTTTCGAGGTTACGAGGGGCATGCTGCTCGGCTTCATCGTCTCCGAGCATGGCATCGAAGCCAACCCAGAGAAAATTTCAGCCATCACAAGGATGGGCCCGATTCATAACATAAAGGGGGTTCAGCGAATCACAGGGTGCCTAGCCGCACTCAGCCGATTCATCTCACGCCTCAGCGAATGAGGCCTCCCCCTTTATCGACTCCTGAAGAAAGCCGACCGCTTCGAGTGGACATCCGAGGCCCAGGAGGCGCTTGACATGGTCAAACTTCTTCTGACAAGGCCCCCGATCTTGGTTCCACCGACCGATGGAGAATCCCTTCTGCTATACATAGCGGCCACCATGCAAGTGGTTAGTGCCGCCCTAGTAGTAGAGCGGGAGGAAGAGGGGCATGCCTTCAAGGTGCAGCGCCCTATGTACTTCATCAGCGAAGGTACTATCCGACTCTAAAACCTGCTACTCCCAAATCCAGAAGCTCCTATATGCCATCTTCATCACCAAGGGGAAGCTACACCACTACTTCGAGTCACACCCTGTGACGGTCGTGATGTCGTTCCCCCTCGGCGAGGTCGTCCAGAGCCAGGACGCCATAGGAAGAACCACAAAGTGGGCACTCGAGTTGCTGGATCAAGGCATCACGTATGCCACCCGAACGGCGATCAAGTCCTAGGTGTTGGCTGACTTCATCGTGGAATGGACCGAGGTCCAAACACCACCGGTGGCCGTCGATAATGAGTACTGGACCATGTACTTCGATGGGTCGCTGATGAAGAAGGGCACCGACATAGGGCTGGTCTTTGTATCACCCCTCGGGGTTCACATGAGGTACATGGTTCATCTCCATTTCCCCTCATCCAATAATGTGGTTGAGTATGAAGCGCTCATCAACAGCCTATGCATCGCCATCGAGTTGGGCATCCGACGCCTCGACATCCAGGGAGATTCCCAGCTGGTCGTCAACCAAGTCATGAAGGAGTCAAGCTGCCATGACGCTAAGATGGTGGCATACTACTAAGAAGTCCGATGGCTGGAGGACAAGTTTGATGGCCTCAAACTCAATCACATACCAAGATGCCTCAACAAGGTGGCCAACGCGCTTGCAAAAGCGGCGTTCAGTCGAGAGCCGGTGCCAATGGGTGTCTTCGCCAGCAACCAACACAAGCCCTCATTACGCTATGAAGGGTCAGAACGGGCCGATGATGGTCCATCTGATCTAGCCTTGGGGGCTAACCAACCGACGGCTCCATCTGGCCCCGAGGTCATGGAGCTTGAAGAAGATCCAGCGACAGAGCCTGACCCTCTGGACGACTAGAGAACACTCTACCTCGACTACCTCCTCTGTGACATGCTGCCGACAAACAAGACAGGAGCTCGAGGGCTCACACGTCATGCCAAGTCCTTTGTTCTTGTAGAGGGCGAACTCTACAAATGAAGCCACACCAGGATCCTGCAGCTCTGTATCCCCGTCGAACAGGGTAAGCTTTTGCTGAGCGATATCCACGATGGGGTCGGTGGTCACCATGCCATGCCTAGAACCTTGGTTGGAAACACATTCCGACAGGGCTTCTACTGGCCCACTGTAGTAGCTAACGCCGAGCAGATCGTACGCACCTGCGAAGGGTGCCAGTACTACGCTCGGCAAACTCACCTCCCAGCCCAGGCACTCTAGATGATTCCCATCACGTGGCCCTTCGCGGTCTGGGGGCTCGATCTGGTTGGGCCTCTCAAGAAGGCACCCGGGGGCTACACCCACTTACTTGTCACCATAGACAAGTTCACAAAATGGATCAAAGCTCGATCGATCTCCGTGATCAAGTCCGAGCAAGCTGTGTTGTTCTTCCTCGGCATCATCCATCACTTTGGAGTACCAAACTCCATCATCACAGATGATGGCACATAGTTCACTGGCAAGAAATTCCTTCGATTCTACGATGAACAACACATCCGGGTCAATTGGGCCACCGTCGCACACCTCCGAACGAACGGGCAGGTCGAGCGCGCAAACGACATGCTCCTACAGGGCCTCAAGCCCAGGATCTTCAATTGGTTGAACAAGTTTGGCACACGCTGGGTTGCCGAGCTCCCTGTGGTGCTCTGGAGCCTATGGACGACTCCCAGCCGGGCCACCGGCTACACACCTTTCTTCATGGTCTACGGTTCCGAGGCCGTCCTCCCAACCGACCTCGACTATGGAGCGCCAAGCATCAGAGCATACGATGAACAGGGAGCCGAGGCATCCCACGAAGACGCCATGGACTAGCTTGACAAACCTCGTGACGTCGCCGTCCTCCGTTCGACCAAGTACCAGCAGGCACTACGATGGTACCACAGTCGATGGGTGCGGGACCGAGCCTTCAGTTTCGGGGACCTGGTTCTTCGCCTCGTGTAGAGCAACAAGGACCACCACAAGCTCTCCCCGCCCTGGGAGGGGCCGTATGTCGTCGCAGAAATACTCCGGCCAGGCGCCTACAAGTTGAAAACCATCGACGGTGAGGTCTTCACCAACGCCTGGAACATTGAGCAGCTATGTCATTTTTACCCTTAAATAAATGCATACTTTCTCTTATTAGTTTTGTCATCAAAATCCCTGATCTTTTGTGATATCCGACCCCTGCAAGTGTGAGGGGTCAGACCTCACTCGGGGGCTGGTATGAGCACGTTTACCTTGCAAAAACATTCCCTATGTTATGGCAAACATTCTTAGTGTTTTTCCTCTTTTCTCACGGTAAGTCCTAAGGGCTAGGATTTCGGGGACAAAATCTGAGTATAACTGGTAGGACTGTGGGAAGCCCACGCCCCAGCGGCTATGATCTCTTTGCTCACCGACGTGATCAGAATTGACTCACGCGCACTTTGAGTCTTTTGCGACCGTAACTATGGGAAAGGTCGGAAGGCATTAAACCTCATTTGCCAAAGAGAGGGAGAAGAGGAGAAAAGTTGTCTGCCATAACAAAATTTGAGAACATGTTCATTTTTGCACAAATTCATCGCTTACAAAGTGATTTGATTACGAAAAGGGACTGATGTATTCATGAATACCTAAAACTGTTCACACGGGGGCTCCCCCACAACTTATTCGATTATAGTTTCTGACCATTTCTACTCTAAGTACTACTACGGTCGCCGCGCCATGCTCTCCATCGGCAACGTCCTACCACTCGAGGGATCCCTAAGGGTACCGTCATCGACAACGTCGAGCACCACGTCGGTGACCATGGCACCTTCGCCGGGGCATCCAGGGACTACGCCATCGTGATCAGCCACAACCCTGACAACGGCACCTGGACGGGGGGCGCTTCTCGTGAAGAAAGGCTACCATGGCTGATGGATGTCTCTAACATCTCATCGAGCTTCATGAACTGGCCGATCTTAGCGGCTGCGAGGGCGAAACCCCCCATCGATGTAGCCCTTGGTGGCTTCCCCGCCAACAAGACTCGCCTGGAGAAGATTCACCAGAAGAGCTTCCCGTATAGCCCCATCCCGATGAAGGCCTCACAGACGACGACAAAACCGACGATGCTCAGCACCCTCTAGTGCGCCTCCTCCTTCGGAGGAAGCCGCCCCTTCTCGGCGAAGGCGGCCAGCACCATCTCATCTATGTTGGATGACCTCTAGGTCAACATCGCGCTCTGGATTCATGAACGGATCTATGAGTTCTCCTCTCCCTCGCATTACCCTCTCTCACTTAGGAACCGCCGCGACATGCAAACACGCTCGATGAAAAGGAAGAAGGAGGAGAAGCGGCAGCTCAGGAATAGGCAAAGGAATGGGACGAGAACTCCTCTTCCCCCCTATTTAAGGACGAGACGCAGCGGTGGGAGAAAGGCGAAAGGTTGGGACAAAAACCCTCTCCCTTCCCCTATTCAATGCAGATGGGAAATCGATGCTGACGGGAATTCAAGGGGACACGCCTAGACTGACGGGACGCATTCCGATCAACAAGACGTCGCCTAGTCAAATGGGATGTTGCCTGGGCGTGGCCCACCACTACCGCACGCGGGCACAAGAATCAGAGCGCACCCACATGCAGGCGACTCTCCGCTTCCCCAGCTAGGACCATGGAACGACCCAATGACAGAACCTCTATCAAGGGGAGCCCAATAGTCCTCCTGGGTCGATCGGATGGCCCAGGCGGATGCTGAACGAACGGCCGCCGAAAGATAAGCACCTTTGTTTATTTACTTTGTGTAACAATTTCACTACCGAACCTCCGACCCCAGCAATGGTAGGGGCACAAACATGGCTCGGGGGCTGCTGAGAGTGTCTACTTGTTTAGACATCCTCTTCGCCTGACCCCTCCTTACGTTTAAAACCAGACACACGGTAGACCCTATGCCCCAGCGGCTACGGCGTTTTTGTTCACCAGTATAATCAAATTCACAGTTCCTCGCACCCTAGGCTTTGGCATCCGCCTTCTCAAGAAGGGTTCGGAGGGGTCCTCCTGTAGAATCTCCTTCAAGTAGAAGCTGTCAGGTCACCTAAATCGATCGAACGGCTTGGATCACCGCTGAGACACAGAAACGAAAAATTGTGATGCTCGTGCAGGTCATGCCGGCTCCGTCGCAAACGTCGAACCCGAACCCCACGTGGACATGTCTGGTAAGAGTTTCTTGTCGCTCATGCCACCAAGGTAACATTACTGACCGCCACTTTCGTTTCAATTAAATCGTACATTAAGCACATACATCCAAACATTGCATATGCAATCGCTGCATCTCAACACTTCGTGTCACATCACGAAGCGGCACCCGCCTCATTCGATATGAGTGGCAACTGACCAAGGTTCAAAGGCTGGCCCGTGAAGGGCTCGAGGCCACCTCGCGTCAAACAGAGCCAGGGGAGAAAAACCAAGATGAGCCCCAGCAGCCTTGCCCGACCCCGCTCAAAAGCGAACAGGGACATCTCGACCTTTCTCATTCGATTCTAACCTCGAGCCAAACCCACGTAATCTCCATCAAGGAGAGGCCAATGGGCCACCTAAGCCTATCGAACAGCTCGGGCATCTGCCGGGAGGTGGGTTAAAAAGTAGTGGAATGCCACATGAGGGCCTTGTAAACCCCGTCAGCGAATGATGGACTGAGATTCCACACGAATGTGCCCGTTAGCGAGCTCATTGAGCGCAACACTCTAGCCGTCGAGGCAAGTGTCGTTAGCTTAGCCCCTCCGATTGAGGAAGCCGAGGATGGGGTGACGCATGAAACACGGCCGACCTCTATCAGACCCCAAGGGGCTCGGGGGCTCGAGCCGCTCGATCCAAGATCAAGAGACCGAGGTTCGAAGGCTGGCCCACGAAGGGTCCGAGGCCGCCTCATGTCAAACAAGAGCTAGGGGAGAAAATGCAGATGTGCCTCAACGGCCTTTGCCCAACCTGCATATAGGCGGATAGGGTCATCTCAACCTTCTAGTTCAATCCAGCCTTTAGCCGAGCCCATAGAATTCCCATTGAGGGGAATCTATTGGAAGGAAGGTCAAGGAGCAACAGAACACCACCCGGGGGCTTTGCCAACCCTGTCGAAAAGCAACAGGATCGGATTCTGTTCGAACATCCCCGTTAGCGAGCTCATCAAGCATGTCACTCGAGCCATCGAGGCAAGTGATATCACCTCAACCCCTCCAGTTGTAGAAACCATGGACAGGGCGACATTCACAAAATGAGCCGACCCTTGACCGAATCCCCACCACACGTCGGGGGCTCGGGGAAGGCCGGGCCAGCAATGAGACCAAACGCACGGTCATGGAACGATCGTTAAAATCCTAAGTAAGGGGTACATGCGAATACAAGAGTAAGTTTGCTACCGTCGCTTTGGTCTCTAGTAACATCCGGCCCCAGCGACCGCAAGGGGTCGGATCTCACTCAGGGGCTGATAAAGGTATAAATACCTCCTTTTTCGAAACAGTCGTTGCATCAGACCTCTTCCTCCCATTAAGGTTGACGGCAAGGTTTTTGGGAACAGATAAACGAGCATGCCTGGTAAGACTGCAAAAAGCCATGCCCTGACGACTATGGTAACTTTGCTCACCAGCACAATTGAAATTTCCCCCTTATACACCTTGGGCCCTATAGTCTAATGAACGGAAGGATCAGATCATATAAACCTTTTTTCTCGAATGCAAAAGGGAAGAAAGTAAGATCAAATGAACAAAACAAAATTGCGAAACAAAATTACGAATCTGTTTTTGGTCACAAAAGTACCAACACTTGTCCATATATTACAGACAAATGTTTATCAAACTCATTCGACTAACTACTTCCTAGGGGAGAACTATGTCTTTCATCCTATCCACCAAGTTCCACACAATAAGAGTCACCGCCTTCTCAATCTCATCCAGCTTAGAGGTTTCATAGCCAGGCGCGAAGCCGAGGCTCATTACCTCCACGTTAATCTCCTAATCATAATGAGAACGGGCAACGGCAAAGGCTTGGGTGATCCCGGCGTGAAAAGCATTCTCCTCAAGCTAGCGCACCCACGCTGTGTATCTACGGCACGGGCCGTGAGTGAGCCGGTTTCCTCCGGCCGTGCCACCCCCAGGTCATCGAAAACCACCCCGACAGCAGCACGCAGGAGATCGTGCTCATCACTCTCGGCCCAAAGAATCCCCCACACCTCAGCAAGCTCCGTGCCTAGCCCGGCAGAGATGCTCTCGGCCTCCAGCCTTTGGGCCACCGTGGCTCCAAGATTCGCCCAGAGGGAGCTGACCCCCTGACATGCCTCATCGAGCTCTCGAACGGCCTGGTCGCACTCCTCGTGGGCCATGCCGCGCTCTAAGCGGAGTCTTTCTGTAGTCTAGCATAGCTCGTCTCGCTCCCTGCGTAGCTGGGCAATCACCTTGGCATCCAGATTTGCCCTCTGCTACAAGGCCACGGACATTTCCTTGGCTTCCAGCTTGAGATCCCGCTCCATTGCTAGCTCAGCCAGGAGGTCAACGGCCCGCTGGCAGGCCTTGGCATCCTTCTGTAGCAGCTCATCCCGCTCCTTTTGGACCCTAGTGGCTGCAACCTTGTCCTGCTGCACCCTCACCGACAGATCCTAGAACATCCCATGGACCTCCTCCGTGTCCTGTCGCGCCTCGGCTTCCCGCTGCTGGGCGGCGGCAAGCTGGGCGCTCACATCCCCGCGCAGCCGGGCCTCCTTAGTGAGGCGGTCCCATTCCACCTTCTGCTCATGGAGGAACTAGGATTTCTCCCAGCTATGAGTAATGAGGGACTGAAAAGAAGACCAGTGTCAAAAATACAAAAATACATGAAGAAAGAAGAAAGCGAGAGGGAAGATCAAGCGGATACCCGGCCATTGTGAATGATGACATCACATAGGACGCCCCTGGCCTAGTTTAGGACATCCATCATCGTCGAGATCCCTTCGTCGAGACTCTCCCGCTCTATGCTCTCGATAGCATCATTGAGCGAGAAGAGTGTCGACGTTGGGTCTTGGAGATCCATCCACTGGAGCAGTGACTCACTCCGCACGGGCAAGTGGCCCCCCTGACATCAGGGCCAAGGGCGACCCCCGCTGGTCCTCTCCACCACCACAACACCGAGGACCCTCCGGCCGTGTCCTCCATCTGACCCGCCTCGGGCGCCATCGCCTAGGCTGCCGGTGGCACAGATCGTGCCGCTTCCTCGGACACCACCGTGGTTGCGTCCGACTGCGCCTGGCTTGTCATGGTCATGTTCACCTGTGCTTGCGATGCCGGGGCCTTGACTTGCGGTGCCACGCCCACCATAGAGGGTGCCACAAACGCGGGCAGCAGCTCCGTCCGCTCCGACGTAGGCGGCGGAGTCACCTCCGTCGTTGTTTGCTCGGTGACCCCTGAGGATGGTCCATCAGCCCTGGCGTTCTCTTGACTCGTCGAGGGCACGGGTGCCACCGCAAGTGGTGCCTGACCGGCCGACGAGGCCGCAACATTGGCTACGCTCCTTCCTAAAATAGGAGCAATGTCGGGCGACGGTGTCCGTCCCGCCTAAAGCAACGCTCTTCTTGGGCGCCAGCACCAAAGAACGGCCCCCTCCTCAAGATTCTACAGGAGTTAAAAGGCATAGGTCACACTAAAAAACAAAAAATAAATAGGAAAAACAGAGGAATGGGTGACTTACGCTAGCACTATTGGGCGGTAGGAACGTTTTGGGGAAGAACCCCCAGATTCCTGCTCCAATTCATTAGGGCGGGACCGTTTCGAGCCCGCCCCCTGCTCCCGGGCAAAGGAGCTTGTCTCCCTTGCCTCCGAGGGCGCGGCGGTGGAGCCACCCCTCTCTGTTGGCACCTTGGGCGTGGCGGCAGATCTACCCGCCCCCATCAGCTCATGGGGCACGGCAGTGGAGCCGCCCCCCTCCACGGGCACCCTAGGCGTGGCGGTAGATCCGCTCGCTCCCACCAGTCCTGAGGATGGGCCGATGCTTTGGCCCGTCTACGCCGGCCTCACGGACTCACTTCCCCCCGCATGGAACGGGAAGGGTCCTTGCGTGGACGAGTGGGTACCTGTCAGCGAATCCTCGCCCTCTAGGACATCCCACTCCACATCGGCAACTACCTCGTCGTCATTGTCTTTGTTGTCTTCGCTGTCTGTCTCCTCTCCTGGCTCCCGTGCCTGCTGTTTCTGCTATTTCTTCTTCCGCTCGGACTCCTTCGTCTTCCTCTACCACTCGGCTATGGCGCGGTTGTCCACCGCCATGAACTTGTCCTTCGGTAGCGGAGCCAGGCAATCCATAAAGACAAGTTTCTTTGGCTGTCCCGCTATCCCGATGTCAGCACCAAGGGGTCAGGAATTCAAGTAAAAAGGAGGCACAGAGAAAGAGAACTTATGAAGTTGATGAACCCCAGTTCTAGCTGCATTGGGGGATGCCCTGGCACCGGATACACAAAATCAAGGACGACGCCGGCGTTGTCCTTCAAAGGCTCCATCGCCTCCTTGATGCGCTGCGCCACTTCGGAGGGGGGAGCGCTTTGTCGACAAGCACCATCCCTTCAAGCGATTCTCTAGGCACCATCTGGTGCAGGGGAAGCGCGCATGCCATCAGCGGTGCCACCCTCCTCATGTGGTAGGCACCAATGATCCTGACCCCTTCATGCCCTTCTCCTTCAGAATTTGGAGGGCAACGAGATGGTCCTTGATTTTTTTCTTATCTTTGTCCAGGACACCCCACTTCCATGACTCTGGGACCTCTTCGATGATGCGCCCAGAGAACACTGGCAAGGGGGCGGCAACGTCGTCCTTGATGTAAAACCAATGCGAATGCACCCCTTGTTGGAGGTCGACAGACGCATCAATGGGTATTCATTCACTTGGTTGTTACGGAGATGAATGCCAGCACATCCCACCGGCACGCTCAGCTCTTGCTTCTCGACCCACTTCTTCAGAAGGTTGACGGCGAAGAGATACCGCCATAGGTCAAAGTGGGGATCAATCCCCAAGAACCCCTCACACAGGGCGACAAACGCCGCAATGTGCTAGACCCCATTGGGAGTAAGGTGCTCCAACTCCACCTTGTAGTAGTCCAGCAGCCCCCAAAGGAACTTATGGGTGGGGATGGCGAACCCCCACTCGTGAAAGCGAGCGAAGGACACCACGTAGCCTTCGGGCGGCGATAGCTCGTCCTCATCACCGGGCAGCCACCACTCCTCGGTGGCGGTCAGTGGGCAAAGGAGTCCATAGCAAACGAGGCCCTCCAAGCGCTAAGGGGGGATGTCGGATCTGCACCATGGCTCCATTGAATGATTGGGAGCGGGGTGGATGCAATCTTGATGGTGGTTGTGATGCGGATGTGAGCTTGACGGCGGCTGCGATGCAGATGCAAACTTTACAGCGGCTCTTGTGAGGCGGGGCTCCTGGTGCTGCCATCTGTAGCAAAGTGTGCAACTCTTGTGAGAGGATATCATTCGTGAGAAGAAATTTAATGAATGGGGTAAGCAATTATAAGTAAGGGAAGAATGCAAAAAATGTAAATGCATGAGTGAACATGATGCATGCACGTTCCGTATGTCCTCACGAATCTTAGGAAAAATTTAAAATTCTAACGACATACACGGTGGTATACATACATTCTCTCAATATACGTAACTAATCGAGCTACATGATTCGCTGTTAGTGTACCTGCACAAGAATTTCATTACAGCCCAACCCAACACTTATATATGCAAAAATATAAATCTGGGCTTTAGGTTGCAACTAAATACCTCCATATATGTATACCCATACATATACTTCCGTATCAAAGCTACCCGATGACAATTTATTACGCACAATTAAATACGCACCATACACACATGCAAGCATGCATATACAGCCATATCAAAGCTAGCTCTCCCCGACTACACGCTCACATCTTGCGGTCATGCCACTTATCAACTTACCTTCTTACCTTGGCGTAGAGGCATTCGATCCATACATTACCACTTAAGTGAATGACATCCATACAATAGCACATCGTATGGACGACGAAACTAAAAACCCCCATGTTAGTATTTAATTTGCCACATGATAGTCCTTAACTGGGCATAAAGGATATGACCACTAGCATACTCTAAATTTAAAAATTCAAATTTTTAACACACCTATATATAGCTATAAGTTGTCAAACTGATTTTATAAAATAAAACCTTTGTTTTAAATACCCATATGACTAGTTTAGTGTTGAACCTTGCTTCGATGCCAGCTATAACAGAACCGTCCAATTTATAAGAGCAAAAGTACAATAACAATCACCGAAGTGATCAAACCATCATACTTGAGCCCATATAAACATGGTAGTCCGATGAAATCATGAAGGATCTCAAACAAACCAACATACAAACCAAGATCGTACATGATTCAACATAACCAATCACATGTTACATCACAGTTCACAAATAGTTCACAATTTCTCACATACATCGGAGTTCACATAGTTATTACAAACCAAGTTTAAATAGCGGAAGCAAAGTAGTTTAACATCAACATCACACGTAGTTCAAATACATGCCAGTGCTATGGTCATTCTAGCAAAAGCAGAACAGAGAGGATAACTCAGGAGTACCATGCCCCATGGTTTAGTCCTCATCCACGGCAGGATGAAGGCAGTTCTTACAGTACCCATGGTACATCATGTCATCTGCAATAAGAGGGAATAAACCCTGAGTACGAGAATATACTCAGCTAGACTTACCCGTCATAAACCAGAAATAATATGACACCAAGGAGTATGCAAGGCTTTATCGGTAGAGTTAGCTTGACAACATTTTGCATAAAAGCTTAAGTAACATAACTTGGAGGTTTAATATCTCTAGCATCAATTTGGATACCTATTCAATTAAGCATCTCTAGATTAGCACCTGTACTAGAGCAATCACTTGATTAAGCTAACAAGCATTAGTAACCATATCCGGTTATAAGAATAATTTGAGCATCATCATAACCAACAAGTTTCCATTAAGTTACTCTACGTTGCCGCTGCTCAGTCAAGTTCTCACTATCCAGAAGAGATGGCAATTCGAATTGTTTCCTACCCAGCTGGAGAATTATTCCTAACATAAACTCATACTTCCCCCATCGGGTCGCATCGGGTCACCTTTGGTACAACTCATGAACCAACTTCGTGGGTTCGATCAGCGCTTCATACTCAGAGATTCTACCAATCTGCTAGGAAGATCGGGACTCAAACCTGCCCTTGGACTTACGCCATTGGCTCTCCGTACATGCTTACTGCCTCCAGTGAGCGCACTTTCACTTACCGAGGCCCGGCATGATTTGAGCTACTCGGCTTCGCAGTTAGAATGATCCGGCCAACTAAGTGCTAGGCATGCGTTCAACATGACATGAGGACGTACAGCGAATCGGTCCTTAACCGACACAGACAGAGATAAATAGGCACCAAGACCTCCATGCCTTGTGCTTCTCTATCACCATCCCGTCCGGTCTCCTTTTCATTCATCAACAAATGGTTATTTCTACGATAGCAATTATAGCCAACCGTGATCATTTATCTACCTATATCTTGCAGGTGACAAGAAATCACCAACTTCTACCGGACTAAGCAAGGCTAAGCATATATTCGACCCTGGACCTACAAAGGATTCAAGGTATATTTATCTAGACAAGGTAGTTCTTTGCATCAAGTGGTTTCAATCAACTCCTATAACATAATGCATCAAACATTAGGGACGCAAGTGATATTTGTAAAAATATAGGAGGCTTATAATGCTCCGGGGCTTGCCGTTCAAGAATGAGGAAGGTTAGTGGTTAGGACACTTAGGGAGATCTTCTATGTTGACTCCTTCTGCCTGAACTTCCTGCTCCTGGGCTGCCTGCTACACCTCCTGATGCTCGGGTTTGAACTCGAGAAGCGTCACTCCTTCCGGGGAACCTATTGCATGCATATGCACAAATGAGTACCATGAATGCATAAGAGATGAGATGGTATGATAAATTGTGTATGCATGAGCATGGTTATCCGTAGGAGGTATGATGAGTCTAACACTCGTTGACCAAGTAGATGTATAACTTTCTTTTAGTAGATCTTTACTGAGTAGGTGCATATCTCTCCTATAATACAAGAAACATACACTCACCAAGTTCTAGCAATCTAAGGTAAAGTTGTTCATCATCAGTAAGAGGCCTAGAACCTACAGCTAACAACTAATCTCAATTAGCCTAAGCATCTACACAAGCATCACATAAGACACAACTATAATTGACTTAGTCATTCCCTGTTGTAAACAGCAGCTACTTAATTTGGTTATATCCGGAGTTCTACTCAACCAAATACTATGCTCTTAGACTTTCTGGAAAGCTTATAAAACTTCCTACAACTTTCATTTAATCACCAAAAGGTGATTCAACCATTATCCTAGTCAAAATAGGTAAACTTCCCAGGTGTGTCCAGAAATTTTCAGAGAATGAGCATTTTTGGAGACCAACTTCTAACAGCTATAACTCTTAAACCATTTAGTCTATTGTCATGAAAATTTGACACGAGCAAGATAAGTAAGTTATCTACAACTTTGTTAATGACAATATTCACAGCAAACATCGTTTTACCCATACAATTTACTTCACAACCAAAACTGTCCAAACAGTCACTAAAATTGAATTATAAAACAATTAATATTTCACTGCATACAAGCAATCAAATTTGGGCACAACCAATAGTACCAACAGTTCATAAGCATCATATAAACTCTATAAAACATGATGGTCAAGCCCAAGTAAATTATTTAAATGCATTTATTAATTTATTTGGACACTAAGGTGAAATAAGAAAAATATATCAAAGGTGCACCATAAATTCTGATAAAATTATAGTAGCCTACTTATGCTCCCAGAAGTCTACTATACAAATTTCATGCCATTTGGATAAATATAGCCATCTCTACAAAAATGACAATTTGCATAGGCTCATTTTAGTAAAAATAGTTTAGCCTAGTGAAAAGTGCCGAACAAAAGATTTCATAATTTTCTTACATGCATCCTAGTACCATAACACTGTGTAAAATTTTGCATGATCATTAGTTATATATTTTTACCTCATTTCTTTTCACTAGAAACTAGCAATTATTTAGGATTAAATAGGAAGACCATATTTCAAGCATGCTCACTGTAGTTTTAGTATTTTTCTTAGCTAGAGCTTGTCAACACAAGATCATCAAAATTTGAATCACATTTTAATCACTTTCCTAGCTCACGTTATGCATTTTATCAGATTGAAAACATTTAAAAAGCATTTATCTAGCTCTATTTTATTCTCCTAGAAAAATACTAGAAACAGTGCATTTCATATTTTTATCAAATACTACACTTCATGAGGAATCCAACAAAATTTGGTTCACTCAATTTGAACATTCCTAGCTCTAGATATGAATTTTTGAAGTTGGTGTTTAAATCTGTGAAAATAAATAAGAAATTCAAAGCAATACTCAAACTGATAGATGGGGCCCGCAATCAACGGCACCCACCCATCAGCGAACCAGAGCAGAGGCGACGTTTGACCGGCGATAGCTCGCCGATGGTGAGGTCTCCGGCGGTAGCGTCATCACGGTTGCACTCCCTGCGCTCCCCCGTACCTAGTGGTACCCCTCGTTGGACCGGCGGTGTACGGGAGCACCCTCGTCGGCAGCAATGGCGGACGGCGGAGGCAGCGCGGCGGTACGCCAGCATTCTCCGACCGCGGGGTGCGTGGACGAGGCGCATCATGGCTTCACGGTAACCTAACGAAGCTATCTAGGGTGGTTAGGGTTCTGGCGAGGCGGCGGTGAGCTCCGACCGCGTGCATGCCGCTGCGGCGGCGCACAGAGCACGGTGGTGCTCTCTGCGTTTCGGCTAGACAGCGGCGAGAGGCGGGTCTCCGTCATGCCACTTGCTAGATCTATGGTTACTCAACCTAAGACACGCGAGAGAGGAGGGAGGTGATAGGCCAGCTTGACAGCGGCGAGCTTGAGTGTCATGACGGCCATGGCAGCCGCGGCAGTGCGTTCCGGCGCAACCCGGCAGTAGCGTCTAAAAGGGATGGTCGATTTAGATCCTAGGACCTACAGCAAAGACCAGAGGAGGGAGAGAAGGAGCGGAGGTGCATGTGTTGTGGCTGGACATGGAGAGCTCGCGCTCGGCGGCGCACCATGGTCATAGCAGGCACGACGACTCGAATTATGGCCTCACCTTGACTCGAGCAGTCAAATTGGTGGTTCGAGGTGGTAGAGCAGAGCAAGGTGAAGCTACTGGCATGAGCAATTTGGAAATGGAGCGGTGATGGCTGCGCGCGAGCCTGGCGAACTCACGGCGGCGCTACTGCTTGGTGGGCGACAGCAAAGGCAAGCGAGGGCAAGAGGGTGGAAACTGAATGGAGCAGTGAAGTCGCCTCACCCTTAACTACGCTGCTGCCCGACTAGCTAAGCCGTCGCCGGTGTACGGCCACCACATGGCGGCCATGGCCTGGCATGGTCGGACACTGATGGCGCGCGGCGCCTAGTTCAAGTCTGGCATCAGGCCATCTGACAGCGCAAGTTCATCCTCATATATCTCCTAATTCATGGTGAGTTAGCAAAAACTCCATTAATAAAAGTTGTAGAGCTACATGTAAACTCCAACTTTGCTTTTGGGAGTAACATCTAATTCATCATGGTTTTCAAATTGCAAAGCTTCAAAGTAGGTCACTTGAAAACTAAAAACCGGTTTATGACTTAAGAGAAAATTCTAAGTGTGAAAACAGTACTTTGTTAATTCTTGTGAGCCCTATTTGACCATGTTAGGAACTGAATTAGCTCTTGACCCAAAAATAAAAATTGTTACTCTAGTCAAGTACTACAACTTTACTTAAGGGTGCACTACCATGCAAACACTCTATGCTATAGTTCAACTTAGGTCAAACATACATCATGAAAATGGTAACTTACACTATAACCATGACTTAGAGGCCAAATTGGTCCAAGTCATGAATACCAAAGTTGTTCCATGTGACATTCTAAACATGTTTAAGGTACCCCTAAGGTCCCACAAGCATTTCATACATTGGTTACACATAATGGCAAGCACATACTTGCATATAGCTATCCTCACATGTACAAAAGTAAGGTGATTGAGATGAACTTCATATGCTTATGCTCATATATGAAATGAATGTTCCTTAGGCTCATGTAATACAAGTGCAAAAGTGACACCTAGGGTGTTACAGGTATAGCCCGAGCCCTTGGGCGATCCTGCAGGGGTCGGTCGGGGGGGTCTTCTCCATTCGGGAACCATTGGACCCAAGGCTTAACATACCTATATGTTAGGATCTCGTCAGCTGGCCTTCCTAGTTTCCCGAGCATTGCGCTGAGAGTTGGTCTCCCCATCCCAAGCGATGCTATCATGGCTGACCATGAAGAGTTCCCCACCGAAGCGCGCCAACTGTCAATGAGATATCGCCGATAGTCAACTAAGGGGTATACCCACGATGGTCGATTGAAAGAGAGATGCGCATGAATAGGAACTAGATGGCAACAAAGAGACAAGATTTAGACAGGTTCTGGCCATCAGCTCAACGTAATACCTTAATTCTGTGTTCTGTTGGTTTATATTGATGGTAAGATCATTGAATGAATTTCGAGGGGGTCCCCTACCCCCTTATATAGCCTGGGGGTATAGTTATAGGTCGGTTAGATATAAGTCTAATCAGGTAAGCGATAAACTTTATAAGGAATCAAATATTCGACATATCCTAACATATCAATCCCTATGTTTAGGATACCGCCTTGATGTCTTGCAGCGCATGCCGAGCAGTGTCGTACGTCGTAAGTCTTAATCTAGTGGGCTAGACCATCCCTTGATGGTGCGGCCCATGTCTTATGCCGTGGGTACCTAGGGTCATACCCCCCACAACCACCATTGAATCATCACCCACAACATAGTAGTCAACGGACAAATAAACAACATTAACCTCCACCTTCTCTAGAGTGGCTTCATAGTCTACAATCTACTCATATGGGTCCTTAGAGGCATCCTCAACATCTACATCAACATTAGCAACAACAGTGGAGGTGGAATCATCTAGAGACACATCAGAGGCACCCAGGCCTAGAGGAGCCAGCTTAGCCAACTCTAGGTCTTCCAGAGCAGCAGAGGAAGGGTGAGTCAGCTCAGCCAACCTGGCAGTTGGCCCGACCGACTAGGCATAGGTAGGGGTTAGCGAGCAGACTCTGAAGTTGGCCAAGCCAACTAGAGGTTGGTAGCTGTTGTATTTTCATTGTTTGAGGGAAAGTTGAATGTGTGGAGTTGAATATCTCTTCCCTCATCTTCTCTAGCTTCTCCTTCTTTTACTTATTGTGCCAAGCTCGTTCCAACTTACGCCGTTGAGTTTTGGACAACCCTTGAGGACACCACTTAGGTTGCATGTACTTGGGATCTCTCTCAGCACGTGTCTCCTTCTCCACATCAGCAACAACACCTAAAGATTCTTCTTGAGTTGCTGACCGAACCCTTAATCACAATCGGCCCAACATAGTGATGGGAGCCTCCATAGAGCCGATTGTGTAGGAGCAATGGGAATTTCTTTGATCTTCTTGGGCACATAAATCATGGGTGCCTTTCCTGTCTCTTGAGGAGTCAAAGTCCAAGATGTGATCACCGGGCCTTGACTTGCACTGCTAGAGCTCGGTTGACCATTACCTAATCAACTAAAAACTAGTTGTCTAGAATTATAACCAGCAGGCTCTTCCCACCTGTGTTGATGAAACATGGGCACCGATGGAGGATAAGGCACCTAAACTCCATGGGGACCCCATGTGGAGGTTGTGAAACTGGAGGGCCCCAACGAGATACACGAGGAGGAACTCTCTGCGGTGGAGTTGCTGCTTCTGGCACGACCAACTACTTGAACTTATCATCTTGCTTAGTCGAAATAGGCTCTTCTTTTTTTTAATGACCGATTCTCAGAATCGGCCTTTTGTTGTTTATACTTGGACATGAGCCTATCAAAATTGCATTGCTTCTTAATAATTCTCCCTTTGTTCTTCTCATTGGTCTTCCAAGTACCAGTCTCAGGCCTCTATGGAACAAATTTGCAAAGAACGCTCGAACCGAAAGTGTTGGGACTGCTGGAACCAGGGGAGTTGGCTTGATGGACCTGCCTAGTTGGCTTAGCCGACTAGTTAGCTGCAAAAGAGGTAGAGTTAGCCTGGCCGACTGGAGGAGTCAGCCTGGCCAGCCTTTGATGTGCCGCCGCCATCTCATACAACCTTTGCTTGCTCAAGTGCTTTGTTAATCTAGCGATGATCTTCAGCTTGTTTTTGTCATCATCCTTCTCAAGCACCACTTTGTGCCCCAAAATTTTCTCAACATTCGGTGCCACACGTGGTTCGCCAATAATGACATTCTTGCCTTGAGCTTTATCGGCTTGCTCTGGACGAATCAGAACAGCGGGCTCTCCTTTCTCAGCCATACTGATTGGAAAAGGAACTTTATCAATTTGAGACTCAATCGTCACTCATTAAGAACCAATTGGACCTGTCGATGGAAAGCATTGCAATCATTAGTGGCATGAGAAAAAGAGTTATGACATTTACAATAAGCCCTTCTCCTTAACTCTTTAAGTGATGGCAAGGTATAGTTGATTCTAATATAACCAAATTTAAGCAATTCATCAAATATTCTGTCGCATTTAGAAAAATAAAAAATAAACTTTACTTCTTGCCAATTCTTATGAATCAGCTTAAGAGATGGACAAGTAACCAATTTGTTTTGTTCTGGCCACACAATTTCAGTAGCATATAAATTCTTTATTGTCAGGTTTCAAGCTATAGAGATAGCTATTTATGGCATGCATGTTTGGATGATGTGATCTATGAACATCACAAGACTCTTTTAAACGAGATTCGACCGCAATGGCCTTCATAATGCTCAAGCTTTTCTTTAATAGTAGAGCGTAGACTAGCAAAACATAAATCAGTCAAGTCTCTTTTAGTAATCATTAAATGAAAGCATCGGTTCTTAGTGTCTCTAAAGCATTTTAACAAAATCAAGGACGGACTCATCACGCCCTTACCGAACTGATGTAAGGTGAGACAATCTAGTTTCATGGACTCCATTATAAAAAATGCTCATGGAATTTCTCTTCTAGTTCAGGCCATGAACTAATAGAACAAGACCATAATGAAGTAAACCATGCAAAAGCGTACCGGTAAGAGATAGAGGAAAATGACGAACATTCATAAAATCCGTGGTACTAGCTTCACCCATCTAAGCAAGAAACATACTAATGTTCTCCATAGATGATCTACTATCATCACCGCTGAATTTATATAAATTTGGTCCCTCCACATCAGGTGCTTTCAAGAAATCAAAGTGTGATGGGTACGGCTTATGATATGTACCCCTATTGGGTTTAATTTGCACACCCAAACTGCTCTCAAGAGATCTAGACAATTGTTCTTTAAACCGATTCAAAGTTTCATTAAAATCGGTCACAGGAGCATTGGGAGCAACATTGAACGTAGGGATTTGACTAGGTGACTTCGGTGGGTTAGGAAGAACCATATTATACCCTGTCAAAGATCTATTCACTGTTGCCCCTTGATCGGTTCATATGTTATGACCAAATTTGAGGGAAAGTTAATGTCGTGGTCTCCTAGTCCTATATCCGAAAAGGTTATCTACAGTCTATGGGTTTGAGAATCTAGGCGAAAGCCATGCCCGACTTGTCCATGCTATTGATGGCGACGCCCTTGGGCGCCGTTAACCTCCTTGGAGGTATCACTGCAGCCTCTCCACCTATGTAATTGTAGGATATCTCCGGGTGAAAACCTAGCTCTAGATCTCTGGGGCTGGTGGCGGTGGCATCGTTGATGTCGCATCCTACTTGTAGGCGTTGCGTCGAGGGTCGCCTCAAACTTAACCACAACTCTTCTGCAAGGTCCTCTTGCTCGCACCTCCTGTGTGGGGCACAAGCTGGTTGCTGGATGGTGTCTACTGCTAGTGTCCGTGCTCTGACGTTCTCTAGGTTCCTTGATTACTTCTTCTCACCATATGTCGGGTTTGCGGGACCATGATCATTTTTCTTAGATCTCCTCGTTTTCCAATAGTCGGTCTTCCAACCCTTGAGGCTTCCTCCCCTTTAGGGGCGTAGGTGGAAGGCAACTACACCCCGGATGAATTCCATAGAAGATGGACATCACGGCTGTCGTTTGTTATCTTGACTCAGTGCTTTACAGTCGCATCGCATGTGGAATGGAGTTCATCCGAGTTCTGCCTGCTAGTGGTACCCATGAACCACGTTGAAACACTTTTGGTGTCAACACTGTTGATCTGTGTAGCCGGGAAGCGGCGGCATACAACGAGCACGTCGTGCTATTGATGCCGCACAAGCGCCAATGGAGAGGGTGTCCATCCATCACGGAACCAATCGTTGGCAGCTGTGGTCCTCCTGCTATAGCTTGTTATGTGTGTTCTTCTGTACTTTGAGTTTCACCCTTTTGCAGATCAACTGTTTTTTTCTATAAATATCAGTTGATGATTAAGTAGAAGCAGACCAAGATTTGTGTTTTCCAATTTTCTTTGTATCCAATTGAGTATCGAAATAATTATTTGCTTGTGCTGTCTCTCAGTTCATGTAATTCAAAAGGCTGCTGTGCTGCTGCCATTCTTTTTACCCAAACAGATTACAAGCGAAACTAGATACAAAGGTTTTCTAGTGCACCAAGGAATTACAGGAGCTTAAAATTTCATTTGTAAGAAAATATTAAGTTGCCAAATAGGCCCCAAGGGGTTGGAATATACTAACAAGGGTCTCTGACCTTGTGGATATGGGTTCCTGGTAAATGGAATCACGCTCTTGTTGAAGAAACATTCTAGGAGGAAGATGCGAACACTATCCTGTTTGTACCAGTACACATGAAGGTAGGGAAGATATCCTGGCATGACACTATGATGACAAGGACTTTTTTCAGTTAAATCAGCACAAAGGCTCTTTTGTGATGACAAGCAAACGTCCAGTCAGGCAGGGGTTACCTCCACAAGTGCAGGGGAACGGGCAGCAAATAGTGGGTTGCAGAAAATTTGGAACCTAAAGTGTCGTAGTAAAACAGTTCATCTGGAGACTTAGCACATAACTCCGTCGCTCTAAACTGCAACTTAGCAAGAAGAGGTGTTAAACTTGACATAAAATGCCATGTGTGTGGCTGATTGGATGAAGATGGAGGACACTTATTTCAAAAATGTAAATATGCAAAACACGTGTGGTCTGTGGAGAGAACTGAATCTTGAGGGGCTGAGGGAGCAGCTAGCTGGAAAAGGTTCGGCATACCATGTGCTGATGCACATTATTGAGCTAAAACAGCCGACACAACTGAAGGTCCTGCTGTTTTTAAGCAATTGGTGGTTTTAAAGGAATAAACCCGGGGAAGAGGAGAGTAGAAGTGCAGACAGTAGCCATTATCACAGAAAGGCAGGCTGAGGCGTTCCAGGAAAAGACCTGAGCAAGGATTCCTCAAGCTGAATGTTGATGACTCCTTTGATAAAGAAAAAATGACCAGGAGCTGGGGATATATGATCTGGGAAGACTAAGGCGATGTAATCCAATCTGGAGCTGGGAAATTAATCATGTTATCTCACCGTTGCACACAGAAATATGGGCAAGCTTGAAAGGGGTCAAAGCAGCGATAGAGCTGGGCATTGGGCGTCTGTTGCTTGAAACATCCTGGGCGGTGTCATCCGGGAGTTGAAATCTTTGATAGTTGGTGCTCCTAGAGAATGTAACAAAGTAGCACATGCTTTGACAGATGGGTAAAATCCTCTCGGTGGAAGACGACCTTGTAATGTTTGGTGCTCACTCCTATACTTTGTTTGCAGTTGCCAGCGACTTGGCTGGAGCACGGTCTTAATGTAGTCCCCGGATTCTTATTAAAAAAACATTTGCACAAATGCATAACCAGGATTATATGAGATGATCTCATGGCGAGAAATATTATACCAAGTGTGAATACCACGCTGGACTGGAAAAGATAGCATGCCATGCAACATCGCATCTCGCTACAAACTCAACCAGAAAACCACGAATTATATCTGATGCAAATACTTCACATTTCTTCCTTTTTTCCACCCAGAGCTGGGGGTTATGCGTTATTTATAGTCTCAACACAACAGGGATAGCAACCTATTCTATGAATCTGACAAATCTCCAAAGTACAGACAAGTTTACTGGTAGAAATATACACTATACAACACGTGCAATGCTTCAATTCTTCGATCAATCAGATTGCTACACCATCTATCTGGAGTGCGGGTCAGCAAAACCAATGAAGGCCTGCTGGGAACACAAGCCAATCTACATGTGTTCATCTGCACCTCATGTGGATCTGCAATCCATGTGTCAAATAGAATTCGACTACTTTCATGTAACATCGTCATTGTGCTCCCATCTTAGAAAATATCCCAGAGAAATTGGGCAGCTTATCTACATGCTTCAATGCTCGCTCTGCAACTTGTCTTGTCCTATAGTCACCATGCCTGAAGGCCTCCACCAAGGCTGTACCAACATTTTGGTTTCCTGATATCTCATATGCTATTTCGTCCATCCTCAGGATTCTCTCCACTGCCCACACCGCTCTCTGGCGCAGTGCCTCATTTCTGTTCTCACACAATACCTCAAGTATCGGGTTGATTCCTTCTGCATCACACAGCACCATGACACCTTGGTCAATGTCCACTCCATCCTCCAGTAAAGTGGATAGCGCTGCTAGAGCAGCTTCGACTACTTTCTCATTATTATTATCCAAGCAAGCAACTAACTTCTCCACTGCCTTTCCCTCCAAGAGACAGAAGCTCTCCCTTGCAGAACAAATCCCACAGTGAACTCTACAGACCCCAGTTGCTACAGTCTTCTGGCTGAGGCATGGAAATATTGAAAAGCACAACCCTGGGCTGGGAGCAGGCAGTATCTTCGTAAGATGTTTTGACTGCTGTGAGAGTTTCTCTAGCGCAGTAGCAGAGACAATCTGGACAATGTCAAGCCCATTCATCTGAAGCAGATCAGTGAAGAGTGAAGTAAGATTGTAATCACGAGCAACAGCAATGATATCTGGATCATCATCCAAGACAAACGTGATCCGGAAGACTATTCTAACTAGACCTTCGAGGAATGGGTTAACAAAACGCCCCCCACGAATCTCCCCTTGTCGGATTCTTGTAACTTTTTTAATGATTGTTGAAAATGCCCCATCTTGAAGAAGACGTCTGGTGAGGACTGAGTCCCGCATGGGAAGATCAGCTACAAGACCAGCAGCAGCTGCTTGCTCTTCAGAAATACCATTGTTATCAACAATGACCTTGACCAAGCTGCTGAGTTGACTAAAGTTTCCACGAAAAGCATCAGCAAGTTCTTGACCCATATAAGGTGATATGTTATTCAGGAGCTTGATGGAATTCATGCGTACTTCCCTTTGTGGTGCTTCAACAAACTGAATTAAACTGACAATAGCACCTGAACTTTTGATGGCATCAACTATATTTTGTACAGATGTCGAAGAATCAGTTAGACCAACGAGCACCTGGAGCAACTTACACTCAATTGCAGGTCCAGTGTTGCTTATGAGATGAAGCAGATTGTGAACAATGTCTTCAGATACTAAGGTCTGCCTATTATGATCAAGTGGAATGGACTCAAAACGTGCACCTGATGCCACAACATTTGCAAGAATGGTCGCTGAGACCTCCTTCAATCTCATTGGAAGCTGATTACTGCCAACAGTAAAGAGGTCTGTGATTAGAGGCGGAAGAATACCTGCTTCAATTAATATCTTTGCACTAGCATCATAAGATGAAATTTGGTTCAATGCCTTCAAAGCTGCTTCTCTGGCCTCTCTATTCCCTTTTTTCATGATATTGACTAGTGTGGAGCCAGCCTTTTGTGCCACAAGTACCTTAATGTCATTGCTTAAAACAAGCTCTCCAAGGTATGCAGCCATAGATAACTGCATGTCAGGTGAACCTGCAAACAGCACACAATAAGGGCAGCTCCAGTGTTGTTACTAAGGTGGTGCAAAGAAGGGAGAGAGAGAGAGAAACAGCAGAGGTGCAGTACACTGCAACACCCATGCGAGCCAAGAAATTTTTTGCACCAAAGCTAGAATAAGCAACTGGTTCCTAACATAAAGACTCATTTTCTTCTTGAGAAACCCGAAGAAGACAGGCACCAGCGGCCAGAGTGCCAGGCAAGTGATAGGTACGGTTGAAATATTCTTTACTTGTTTATACATGATGGTGGGTCCCACATTTCTTCGCTATACATTAGAGTGAGATGTGCTAAGTCAGACACTCTGA
Organism: Miscanthus lutarioriparius; assembly: GCA_904845875.1. NCBI lineage: Eukaryota > Viridiplantae > Streptophyta > Magnoliopsida > Poales > Poaceae > Miscanthus > Miscanthus lutarioriparius. Next base: position 31,078,591 of record CAJGYO010000015.1, read on the forward strand.
TGTGGCATCATCTTTGCACAGTTCTATTTTCCAAAGATTAAAGTTGCTCCAAGCAACTGGCTATTGAACACAACAATGATGGAAGAAAGCAATTGAATGCCATATATAACATGGTGATACTATGGTTGCACTTTGTGCAATTATCTGCTAACATATGTAAGCAACCATTTCACTATATATAGTTAACAATGATGTTAAGCGTCCATTCTATTATGTACGTTATTGACAGGTCTGTACAACTTAATGCAGCTTGTAATGTACTGTAGTCATTATCAGGGGCCCTTGTGTTGATTTGGATTGTGAGAGAGGAAAAATCTCCAGCTAGATTGTTGCAAAGTTGGGAAGCAACTTCGCAAACTGTAGCTTTGTAATTGTTGTAGCGAGAGCTTTCTCAGCTTTGTACCAAATTTTTTTTTGAAAGTACCTTTGTACCAAATTTTAATCAGGGACCTTATGGTTTATAGAGCAATATTGATTGCATAATTGGTGATATGAAGTTTTATGTTGGACAATGCACTCGGTGATAAGAAGTTCACTTGAAAAACATCACAGTGAAGACATCTAGCATCAAATCAAATGGTCATAATCCCTCAATGTCTTAATATTAGTTTGGCAAGGATTCTCAAACAACATCAAAGTTGATGTGAAATTTTTTTTATTGCTCCGGTTGCAATGCACAGGCAATCACCTAGTACAACAAAAAATTGATGAACACGAAACATCCCAAATTTGAGTAGCAAGCACATACATTATAATTTATCATTTGTGCTAATATATTCTTCATGTGACCATGTCTATTGGATAAATAGCACACACAACAACAATTATATGTCCATTACGAATTTAGTGAACTTAAAGGTGAACCTAGTGAAACAGGGAGACACTTCTAACTGCAGACACAGCTAAGGAACTATAAATGCATGTTCCATATCATGCTACTATTGATGGGATGAAGATGCAACAGTGTTAATATTGGGTGGCACTGATAATGTTACAGCTGTAAAAAGTACAAAATCACTTTGTTGTGAAAAGGAAACATGTACATATGAAAGAATCATACCTTCAAGAAGCAGCCTCAGAAGGGGTTGCAATCTACCATTTTCAGCCATCTGTCTAACATTCTTTTCACAGCTCTCTAAATTTTCCAATGTCTTCTCAGCTCTGTCAACAATCAGAAAGTTTTCTACTTTACTGCTTGACAAGCCAACAAGTATAAGAATAGCTCCAGAAACACTGCCAATTCTTTCTGAAAGAGCCTTATTTTCTGAAAGTTCAAACAACAGAGACACAGCTTGTTCCTTTTCCTGAGTCTGCCCATGATTTAAGAACTTTACAATTGTGCGAATATTGTCTCCAGCAGCAATCTCAACCTGCAGGTAATGTTTCAAGATAATATAAAGTTAAGATCTGAAGCATCAAAAGATATTACAAAGTTAAGATCTGCTAACAAATTAAGCATCAAAAGAAAAGAACCTTATTGTCATTGTCATCTTTTGCAATGGAGCTAAGAGTCTCTAGTGCCGTTTGCCGTACTTTCGTACTGCTATTCTTCAACAAGTCAGCAATCATGATTATCAATCCATCTCTTCTAACAACCTGCCTACTGGATCGACTTCTCTGACATATCTCATCAACATACTGGAGTGCTTGTAGGATATCACTTTCCGTGCTATCAGAAGTCAATGACTTACGAGCGACGTCAAGTTTGGCCGCCTCGTTGCGATTCATCCATTCATCAATAGTGTTCCTCAGAGCTATGCTTGGATTTAACTCAGTGTTGCTGAGCTCCATCTTAGTTACAGGGCAGACAAGCCTCCACCCACTGCTAAGACATTGATTGAAATACTTCAAAATGGCATCGCGTTCAAACGTAACACCACTGTCAATAGAGACAGGATCCCGCATAACCTGTTTGGTAAGTGGGCATAGGAACGACTCATATATAGGCTCAACACGCAAGCTGTCAGTGCACTGTGACGTCGAATCATAATGGCCATCCTGAACTTCTGCCATCACTAGTGAAACACTGCACACAAGTTAAGAGGTGCTATGTTAACATAGGTAGCATGTTGGTAGATGATTGCAAGACATACCGACATGAAGCTACAGTTGCACTCACTTCGAAGACCAAAATAGAGATTCATGTCCATATCCACAATGAACAAAAGGAAATTGAATGAACCAAGTGGTATGATGATCCATGAAATGAATAACACCAAAAAAGCACACAATGGCAGTGGCTATAGCAGGACTTTAACTTAGGGTATGCCAAACCAGTGCTCCAATATATAATTGGATATATAATCCAAAGAACAGCTCGGTATACATACAAGTATAAATAAAAAAGCTAAAAATATAGCAATATATTTAGAAGAACTCGTAATAATATATTGAATGCAAAAAATAAAATTCGAAACTTGCAATGTCTGTGTTCCTCCTCATACTCAAATAATTCTACAAAGAAAATATGCCATAAATCAACAATTGGCAAATGAATCATCAATTCCAACAGGCAAAATTGCATAAATCCTAGCCCAACCCGTGCTGTCCAGTAGAGCACAACAGCAACCAGCAAGCTAGGGTTTGCAAGTTGCAACTTGGCATACCTTGGGCTGTTGGGCAAGCCCGGTGTTGGACCGTTGGATCAGCGGCCGTCGAGAACGGCAACGAGATGGAGGAGGCGTGGACGCCGAGGGCTCGATACAAGACCAGAGGAGGGGATTCGCCGCCGGAATTCAATTCGCCGGCGCCGGCGCGGATTCACCGCCACCAGCCGGTCCCGGTCGCCGCACGCCGCTTCTGGGAGGATCGCGCGTCGTGTCGCTTCGCTTCGCGGTCACTGCCGGGGCCGCCCTTACGCTGCGTCGGCCGGTCGAGTGGCCCACGGGAACGGGAAAACTGAAAAGCCCTACCCGAGCATGGGGCGGTCAGGCAGGCCTCGGGGAGGAGGGCGCGGATCTGTGGCGACGGATCGCGCCCGCGGGGCCGAGCGTCGAGCTGGCGCCGGGAGGGAGGAGAGGGCAGGGCAGAGAAGGGGGGTGATTGGCGGCGCGCTGCGTTTCCCTCGACGGCTCGTCCGCTGCTGCGACTGCGAGGAGCGAGTGGGTGAGCTAGCAAGAGAAGGCAACCCGCGGACCGGACGCGGCTCCCCTGGACTGCACTGGCCGCTGCACAAGCAGGCGCCGCGGAACGATACGTCCGTTCCAAATTATAGTTTATTTGATTTTTTTTACCTCAAATTTTATCACTCATCTTATTTAAAAATTTATATAAAATTTTACTTTTTTTATTGCGACTTGCTTTATTAACAAAAAGTTCTTCAAAAATTACTTAAATTTGATTATATTATATTGGTATAAATTTTTTAAATAAAATAAGTAGTGAAACTTAAGTTTTAAAAAATCAAATAAACTATAATTTAGAACGGAGGGTACCACAGAGACAACGGGGTTTCATGATGGAGACATGATTGGTTTGTTGATGAATCGGCTTGTTTTCGGATACCACGTGGGCTGGAAAAAGGCCGTTGGGGCTCACGGTGAGTTGATGGGCTTGACCCAAGATGACATAGTATTTTAGTCACTAGTAAATGTGATCGAGCGTTGCAACCAAAAAGAAATAAATGCTCGTACGTAGCAGTTGTGTTAAAAAAAAATAAACTATTTATCTGTGTAAATATAATTTTATAATTTGTTCACTTAATTTATATATTAGAAGTTCAGGGACAGCAGATCGAATACGTCGTTGCTTTTAATTTATTTTGGTTTGGTTTGTACCTGTGTCACAAAGTTCCCGATATGAAGGGTACGAGAAACGGGTACGTGGATCGAAAATTTTAAGTCCCCGGTTCGTAAGGGTATATCTCTCTGGGACGATTGATTCGAAGAGTGGAACATGGTCCCTAGATAATTTAGAAGATATACCTAGAACGTAGCTATGAAACAAGAACATGATTTTGATATATTTATTTACATAAATATTTATTAGTACTATAATTGCACGTATTCCCAAAAAATAGATTGCACAGAGAATACTAACGCTAATCGGTTATAGATTTGATATTAAAATACGAATGCATTCGCGTTCGGGTTGCAGGTCCATTTGCATTGCCCGTCTAATTATTAGGATATGGCTCATCAGACTCCAGGCCCATTTGATTGTCGACTGCAGGCTATTTCTCTCATGTCCCATCGACTCTACTCATTCATCCGATGCATAGAAACCAACGTCTATAGGAGAAACCAAAGCGCCGTTAACGTCTGGCTCTAGCGTCGCCCACCGTCGCCCTCGGCCCTAGCGTCGCGCCGCACAGCCGCCCTAGCACCACGGCGTGCAGCAGAACCAGTGCTGGGCAGCTGCCAAGCTTCACAGGAACCTGCGACTAATCACTACTAAAAATATTCACTTTTATGACGAAAATCTTAATGACGAATCCAAAACCGATATAGAACAACGCTTTTTATGATAAATATTTACGTTTCGTCATAGATCAGTGGTGACGATCCTCCAACCCTCGGTATCTATAACGAAATCAGATATCGTCACAAGAAGCGTCATAGAAGAGCACACGGTTTCGTCACAGATCACTCGTGCGATCCTCTTTAGAACTGTGACGACCTTGGCTTCGTCATTGAACTAATTACACATCTATGATGAAGTTTTCGATCTGTAACGAACAATACTTCTTCATAAATGTCCACATTGTCCTTTCTCTATCCGACGTGTGCCTGTGGGACCTGTAGTTAGTCATCCATGACGTTTGCAATTCATCATAAAGTTTCCCGCTTGGTCCTTTTGCCATGCGACGTATACCTGTGGGACCATTCTCCATCCGACATATACTTGTGGGACCTGCAGTTTCTCATCTGTGACGCTTGCAATTTGTGATAAAAGTCTCTGCTTAGTCCTTTCTCCATCCAATATGTACATGCGAGATCCTTTTCCATCCGACCAGTGGAACCCGACGGCTTACGTGTCACGTGTACCTGTGGAACCGTTCCCCATCTCCATCCGACATGTGGGATCTAACGGTTTGCATGTCATGTGTACCTGTGGGACCATACGACCTTTGGGACCCTGAAAGCATCTAGGCCCCTAGTTTGGTTTCGGTGATTAATGATGACACAAGATTACTGTGACTAATGTGTGTTTTGTAGAGGCAACTTGAGTTAGGTCATGGTAATGGTGATTGATTGGGAAATTATGGTTTTCATGCCTCTGTCGATGGAAATCATTTCGGTTTTCAAATGATAGACGACAAGGTTAAGGACGGACTATTTCTAAGTGTCGTTTGACGTTGGAGAGACACTTAGAGTAGTTTAGGACTTTGTTTTTCCTTTGGCCATACTATTAAGGGGTTATGAACTAGTAGCTTGACCTAGATGAATCTAATGGGTTAGTTGTGGTGCACACTTGTCAAACATAACACTAGGTAGCTCAAGGATAGCCCATAGATCAGTTGAAGTTGATGTCGTTCACAAAGTTGGTAGAATTTGAGGTGAATAGAGACTTGTATGATGACCGGACGCTGGACCGGATGCACAGGTGCCACATCCGATCAGCGTTAGCTCACATAGCTAGGGCTTGCTCATCGACCGGATGCTGGCTCTAGTTAGGATCGGACGCGTAGGTGTGCGCAACTGTAGAGCAAGCAGCACTCACGAAAGACCGGACGCTGTGACCTGACACACTAGAGGCCACGTCTGGTCAAGAACAGTAAGCATCCAGAGACAAAAATTGCTGACCGGACGCGTTAGATGAGTGGTGATCGAACGCTGGTCAAAGTCCGGTCTCTGATGACTGTGCTAGCGTCATGTAGCCGTTGGCTACTGACCGGATGCATCCAGTCACTTTGACCTGAGCATCCGATCAACTCAAAATGTGCTAAGTTGGATCCCAACGTGTATGTTTTGAAGTAGGGAGTATAAATACTTCCCCCACTCGTCCAACTTACCCTCTTACTCATTTGTTCTGCTGAGAAACACCTTTGGAGTGCAAGGAAGAGCAAGAGCCTAGTGGGGTGATTGAGATTTGATAATCAAAGATTAAGGACCTCATTAGTGTATAGGGAGTAGCAAGTGTGTATCCACCTTTCTTATTAGGCTTGTCTTGGTCAAGTGAGAGTTTGTGCTTGTTACTCTTGGTGATCACGATCACCTAGATGGCTTGGTGGTGATTGGAAGTTTGGTGATCATCCGGCGGAGCTTGTGGATGACCAAATCATGTTATAAGCGGTTGTGGGCGATTCACCACGATGGAGTGTTGAAGAATCAGCTCGTAGAGAGCACTTGATCCTTGCGCGGATCAAGGGAGAGCTACACCCTTGCGCAGGTGCTCCAACGAGGACTAGTGGGGAGTGGCGACTCTCTGATACCTCGAAAAAACATCGTCATGTTCCTCTCCTTCTCTTTACTTTGAGCATTTACATTTGAGCAATTCAATTCATGTCTTTACATTCTTAGAATTGCGAAGCTAGAGTAGAATTGGAACCTAGTGTGCAAAACTTTTATATGGCAGAACAATAGAAACACTTCTAGGCATAAGAGGGTGAAATGGGCTAAGTGTAGGGCTTAATTATTGCAAAAAAATTTAGAATAAGCAAATTCACCTCCCTCTTAGGCATCTTGATCCTTTCAATTGGTATCGGAGCCTTGTGCTTCTTGAATTAGGCTTAACCACCTAGAGAAAGATATCCCACGGGGATGAACCCCTCCCATCTTTGAGGGATATGACTTTTCTTATTATAAAATTCGCATGGAGGCATACCTAGAGGCTCTAGATATTGGAGTGCTTAGAGCCGCCTCACAAGGTTTCCCAACACCTAGGGATCCTACTAACCTTCAAGGTGATGAGATTCACTATGAGAAGTGGAATGCAAAGACTAGAAACACTCTTTTTAGAGGCATTTGCAAGGATGTCGTTAACCGTGTGTGGAACCACAAAGACGCCCATCAACTATGGTCGAACATTTATGCGCTCCATGAGGGAACCAAGAGTGAGCGTAAGGAACGCTATCACCTCGTGATGAAGAAGCTTAATTCATTTGAAATGCTTTCTAGTGAAAGTGCTAATGAAATGTATTCATGCTTGAATGTTCTTGTAGAGGAGGTCAATGGGCTTGGGCTCACTCAAATGCAACCATCCGATGTTGTGAGAAAGATCTTGAGTGTCCTCCCCATTGACAAGTATGGGCATATTCTGATGGTGCTTCATCAAGGCGATCTTTCCTCCGCTACACAAACTCTAATATTGGGGAAGATCAATGCACATGAGATGTACATGCACATCACTCCACAAGATGGCTCTTCTTCCACCAAGAAGAAAGATTTGGCATTCAAGGCTAGCCAAGAGAAGAGGGGCAAAGCAAAAGTTGATCATGATACCTCAAGTGATGATGAGATTGATGATGCAAGCCTTGCTCTCATGGTGAGAAGAACCGCCAAGATGCTCAAGAAGCTAAACAAGAATGGTGTCAAGTTTGATGGCAAGAAAAAGAAATTCTTCACTAGTAGTAGAAGGAAGTCCATCTCCAAAATGGATTGCTACAATTGTGGAGATCTTTGTCATCTAGCTCATCAATGCCCCAAACCCAAGAAAGACAAGTATAAGAAGAAGTACAAGGGCAAGAAAGATGACTGATGATGTTGAGAAGAAGAACAAGCCATACAAGAAGAAGAATGGACAAGAAGAAGGAATTTCATAAGAAGAAGAAGAATGGCAAGGCCTATATTGTTGGTGATTGGCTCACGGACATTGAATCATCAAGCGGCTTATCCGATGATGAAAGTGAAAATGAGAAGGAGAAGGTGGCCGCTCTTGTGATTGGGTCTTCACTACCTTCACCGACACCGTCATCATCATCTTCTACAAACCTATGCCTCATGGCCAAGGGTGAATGAAAGGTACAAAATGATGATGGTAGTGGTGGTGATGACAATGCTAGTGATGATGAGAATGGTAGTGATAGTGATGAAGAATTTGAATCACCTTCTTATGATGATCTTGTGAAATTGTTAAACCAATACACTAAAATCATTAGAAAGACAAGAGCTAAAAATAAAAAGCTAGAACTTGTGAATGACTCACTCTTATCAAAGTATGACATAGCAGAAAAAGCTAATGATGAGCTTAGAGAAGAGAACAAAATTGTGTCATCCAAACTCAAGGAACTCAAAACCTCTAAAAGGGAGCTTAGAGAAAAACATGATAAACTTGAGGAGATACACAATGAGATCACCACTAGTTACAACTTGCTAAAAAAAGAGTACACTAATCTCAAGGTTAATCATAATAATCTTGTTCTTTCTCATGAGTCATTATCAAATGAGCCACATGATGTTACTAACAATGTTGTTAAGATTGATATAGCCACATCATGTGATGACTTGATTGTTGAGAGCATTGAGTAAGGTTCTAGTAGCAAAGGCAAGAAAGTGGTTGAATCCGACAACTATGATGATTATGTCAAGCTCAAGAATGAAAATGAAAAGCTCAAAAAGGATATTGAAAAGCTATCAACCACCAACACAATTGTGATAAAGAATCTTGACAATAATCATGATATGGCACTTGAGAATGAGATGCTTAGAGAAGAGAACAAGAAACTCAAGATGGAGAAGAGCCATGATGAACTTAGAGAAGAAAACAAGAAACTTAAGTTGGAGAAAGAGCATTCAAGACTGGTTTGAGCAAGTTCACAAGAGACCAATATCTCCAAAGTGAGCTACTTATGAACACCGTGATGAAGATGGATAGAAGTGGCATTGGGTTCTTGGCAAATCAAGAGAAGAAAGCTCAAGTTCAACATCAACAACAATACAAGTCAAAGCCTAAGCCAAAGAGATGCTTTGAGGGTGGACAAGAAGGTCACTTTGCTCATGAGTGTGAAACTCCACCACCACAACCCTTGCCCAAGCATGCTAGACCCTTTGCCTTCAATGCTCACTACATGCTTAGAAAAGATTCTAGTGGAAAGATGAAAGTCATGTTCTTAGGTCCACCCAACAAGAATATGCCTAAGCAAATTTAGGTTGCTAAGTCACTAGTTGAGAAAGTCAAGGGCCCTCATCAAGTTTGGGTCCCTAAACAACAAGTTTGATCTCTTGTGTGTGTAGGTGAACTACAAGATCGGTAGAAGTCATTAGGTTATTGATAGTGGTTGTACTCAACATATGACCAGTGATCCTCATATGTTCACCTCACTAGATAAAGAAGTAGATGGTCAAGAAAGGATTACATTTGGTGACAATTCAAAGGGCAAACTACAAGGGTTGGGCAAAGTTGCAATATCAAATGATCACTCAATATCAAATGTGCTATATGTTGCTTCATTCAGCTTCAACTTGCTATCCGTTGGTCAATTATGTGATCTTAGTTTTCAATGTTTGTTCACCAAGAAGGAAGTGGTTGTGTCAAAGAAAGATGATGATCAAGTTATATTCAAGAGCTTTAGATACAATAACCTATATCTAGTGGATTTCACCTCCAAAGATGCAAACTTGAAGACATGCTTATTCACTAAAACATCACTTGGGTGGCTTTCACATAGAAGACTTGCACATGTTGGGATGAGCTCACTCAAGAAGTTAATGAAAAATGAGTTGGTGAGAGGTTTGATGGATGTGAAATTTGAAAAGGACAAGCTTTGTAGTGCATGTCAAGCCAGCAAGCAAGTTGCAAACACTCATCCAACCAAAGCTTATATGTTAACAACAAGAGTGTTAGAGCTTCTCTACATGGATCTATTTGGACCAACAACTTACAAGAGTTTGGAAGGCAATCTCTATTGTCTTATGATAGTTGATGACTACTCTAGATACACTTGGGTGTTCTTCCTTCATGACAAGACCGAAGTGGCCCCATGTTTCAAGAAGTTTGCCAAGAGAGCACAAAATGAATTTGAAGTAAAGCTTAAGAAGATAAAAAGTGACAACAGGAAAGAGTTTGATAACATAAACATTGAAGCATATTGTGATGAAGTTGGGATTAAGCATGAGGTCTCCGCAACCTACACTCCTCAACAAAATGGTGTAGTAGAGAGAAAGAACTGGACACTAATCACCCTTGCAAGACACAATCCTTGATGAGTACAATACACCTCAAGATCTATGGGCAGAAGCTATCAACACTGCATGCTATGTATCCAACCACCTATTTCTCCAAAAGTTTCTTGGCAAGACCCCTTATGAGTTGTTCAATGGGAAGAAGCCGAATGTCTCATTCTTTCGGGTGTTTGGTTGCAAATGCTACATCGACAAGAAGCGGCAACACCTAGGGAAGTTCCAAAGACGTTGTGATATTGGTTTTCTTGTTGGTTACTCATCAAAGTCCAAAGCATATCAAGTATTTAATCATGCCACCGGCTTGGTTGAAGAAACATATGATGTGGAATTTGATGAATCTAACGGCTCCCAAGGAGCACATGAGAATCTTGATGATGTAGGTGATGAACCATTGAGGGAGGCCATGAAGAATATTCTGGTTGGAGACATGAAGCCCAAAGATGATGAAGATGATGAACAAATGATTGATCCACCCTCTTTATCAAATGTGCCACTAGATGATGATAAAGATGGGAGAGTTGGAAATGAAGATACTCACGTCTCCCATGACCAAATGGTGGCACAAGCTCAAGATGTTGATGCTCCACAACCTCTTCCTTAAGTGGTTGATAGAAGAAATTCACCTCTACTACAATCACATCCACAAGATCTCATCATAGGGAGTCCTTCAAAGGGTGTAATGACTTGCTCTCAAAAACTTGCTTCATTTATTGAACATCACTCGTTTGTTTCTTGTATTGAGCCTAAGAATGTAGAAGAAGCTCTTCAAGATCCGGATTGGATAAATGACATGCATGAAGAATTGAACAACTTCACCTGCAATGAAGTTTGGACATTTGAAGAGCGACCATGAGATGCAAGTCTTTGGAACAAAGTGGATGTTTGAAGGGTCGAGATGATAAGCGGACTACAAGCAAGATGATCAAGGCATCGTTATAAATGCGGAATTAGGATCGGTCTAGCCAAGACTACACCCTCTATATAGCAAAGATACTAATAAAGGCTAAGTGCTAGGCTAGCTAAGCTCTCCTAAACAATTTCTCTCACTAGTTGAAGGGTTGGATTTTGTAGAGATAACAAGGCAACCATTTTGCATAAATACTTAGCTACACAAAGTTGCAAGACAAGGTTACTAAAACCAAATTAGCCACGCAAGGGAGCTACTTCATGCTACACAAGCAAGAAGATAATTAGTATCCTTAATTGCAACATATGCATCTCATCATGAAATAAAATTATATCAAATGGATGTTAAAAGTGCTTTTTTTAAATGTCTTCATAAATGAACTAGTCTATGTTGATCATCCTCCTAGGTTTGAAGACTCTAGATATCCTAATCATGTTTATAGGTTGCTCCAAGCACTCACAAGCATGGCTAAGCTATCAGCCCCAGCCATGGCTAAAGGGCTAAACTAAAGGAAGCCCCAAGAGCTTGCTATGAGTCGGACGCCGGCGTCCGGCCACACTCCGCCTGGATACATCCTCGCCAGCGTCCGGGCAGCATTCAGAGGCGACTAACTCATTTTCACTTCTAACTTCATCACCCTTGCTCCAATGTGCTAACCATTAAGAACTTGCAACGCGCCCGTATTTTCCTTGACAAGGGCTTCACCATTGGGAAGGTCGACACCACAGTATTCACCAAGAAGCTTGAGGGAGAGATCTTTATTTGTCAATTATATGTTGATGATATCATATTTGGCTCATCAAATGAAGACTATTGAAAAGAGTTTGGTGAATTGATGTCGAAGGAGTTCGAGATGTCTATGATTGGAGAGCTTACATTCTTTTTTGGTTTTCAAGTCAAGCAAATGAGAGAAGGGATCTTTATCTCTTAAGTAAAATATATCAAGGATCTTCTCAAGAGGTTTAAAATGGATGAATGTAAGCCAATATAGACACCAATGCCATCTAATGGACATCTCAACCTAGATGAGGGACATAAATCAGTTGATCAAACTCTCTACCGTTCTATGATTGGTAGCTTGTTATACTTGACCGCATCTAGGCCTGATATCATATTTAGTGTGTGTATGTGTGCTAGATTTCAAGCTAATCCTAAGGAGGCTCACTTGGTTGCCGTTAAAAGAATCCTTAGGTACCTTAAGCATTCACCAAGCATTGGTCTTTGGTATCCCAAAGGAGCTAGATTCCAACTAGTTGCCTATTCCGATTCGGATTACGTCGGTTGCAAAATTAATAGAAAAAACACATCTGGAGGGTGCCATTTGCTTGGTAGATCACTAGTGTCTTGGACCTCTAAGAAATAAAATAGTGTGGCCTTGTCCACTATCGAGGCGGAGTACATTTCCATGGGTGCTTGTTGTGCACAAATTCTTTATATGAAGCAAACTCTTCTAGACTATGGTGTAGTTCTAGAAAGAGTACCTCTCTTGTGTGACAATGAAAGCACGATAAAACTTGCTAAAACCTGGTTCAACACTCTCGCACCAAGCACATAGATATCCGTCATCACTTTCTTAGAGACCATGTTGCTAAAAATGATATATCACTAGAAGGTGTAAGGACCGACGATTAATTGATGGATATCTTTACAAAACCGCTAGATGAGGCTATGTTTTGTCGATTAAGGAATGAGCTCAATGTGCTTGATCTAAGTAACTTCACAAAAAATTGAGCTTGTGTTGTCCCTTGCATTGCATTGTAATATAAAACATGTTTAATTTTTAGTAATGCACTTATGGCTTGTCTAACATGGTTAAGATAACCGCCGAAAAATGTGTGAAGAAGCTTAACTTTGGATCAAACTTGATGAGCAACTAGTTTTTCTTTCAAGTATTGCATTGCATACGCATGTGTGTTGCTTTGTCGTTTCTTTTCGGTTATTTTTTTGAGCATCCGCTATGGTCGTCCACAAATAGGGAGAGCATTTGAAGCTCCTATTGGTTATAAACCCTATTGGGTGGCCACATGTTGCTCCTCACATCTTTTGTTGCTTATTTTTTTCTAAAATGAATTATAGCCAAAGACAAATTATTTTGAAAAAATTAAGGGTTTGAGAGAGCTCTCCCATATCTGTCCCAATTTGTGGTTATTTTGGTCTTATCGAAGTTGGGACTTGATTGGGAGAAAGCGTCACATAGAAAGGAGAAGAAACTGCTGTGGAAGATGGACTGGACGCAGGGACCGGACTCACCCATGGCAGCGTCCGGTCAGTACATCAGGAGGAGAAGCAAGTGCTGAAGAAGATCGGGCGATGAACAGTGTTCCATCCATGTCCGGGGACAAGTTGAATCCACGTTCGGTCAGGGCAAGTTGGAACAAAGGAAGACCAGACTCTAGGCTATGTTTGGTCCGGGTAATTGGACGCGTCCGATCACATTTTGAGGCTCTCTGGACCTCTCTGTACTCGACCGGACTCCGTGGGTCAACATCAGGTCATTTTCACCTGTGAGTCCGGTCGCATCTGTCAAAACAAAATAGATCTATATTTTCTCTGTCTGATGCTAGGGCCCACACATCTTTTTCTTCTTCTCCCTCACGCGCCCACCCCCTCACGCCGCTGCGCCCACACCGCACTGCCGCATCCATGCCGCGACCGGGCCCTCGCGCCACCGTGCCCATGCCCTTGCGCTGCCGCCCCCGCGCCGCACCGCCGTATCCACGTCGCGCCCGTGCCCTCACGCCGCTGTGCCTGTGCCCTCACGCCGCCACACCCATGCCACGTCGCCACGTTTGCCTAAACTCTAGCACCGCCGCCGCGTCACTTCGGTCGCCCTTTCACGCTCCCACGCGTAGCATAGCCACCACGGCCGCTGCTCTACCCGCGCTCGCGCCCCTCCATCACTGCTGTGGTGACCTAAGCTCAGTCGTCGTGTGTCATCGCCACCACGATCGTGGTCCTTCCATCGACCTCACCATTGATTATTTTGACTCCAGCGAACGCGTACGCCCATCCTTGGCGTTCCCTTGGCCGATTGACATAATTCCCTGGGTGAGTTCCCTTGTCGCCCACCAGGTGTTCGTTATAATGACTGAACCACATCTAGTTCACTGCTTGATCCTTTCAGTTAGCTGTATGTCTATGTAGTGACATTGTTGATTCCCGTGTGGTGCCCCCCATGCTCGGTGTCTCATCCTTTCGCAAGTCCTGTACTTGATTTAAGGTAGCAAGCTGTCAGGGACCTAATACCGGGGTACCCAAGGAGGTGGAACTAATAACCATCGAATGTTAAACACTCCTGGACAGACAAGAGCACTACTATGCTTCTTGTCCAAATGACGAGAGTTTGGTTCCGCCTCGCCCGATGCTCGTGGGCCAGCACCGCCTCGCCCAACGGCTGAGGGCTAGTCTCCGCCTCGCCCGAGGGCTGAGGGCTAGTCTCTGCCTCGCCCAAGGGCTGAGGGCGGGGTCCGCCTCGCCCGAGGGCTGAGGGCGGGGTCCGCCTCGCTCGAGGGCTGAGGGCTAGTCTCTGCCTCGCCCGAGGTCTGAGGGCGGGGTCCGCCTCGCCCAAGGGCTGAGGGCTAGTCTTCGCCTCGCCCGAGGGCTGAGGGCGGGGTTCGCCTCGCCCAAGGGCTGAGGGCTAGTCTCCGCCTCACCCAACGTCCGAGGGCGAGTTCGACCTCACTCGATGACTAAAGGCTAGCTCCGCCTTGCCCCGCGACTGCACTCTGATCCTTCCTAAAGACGAAACATGGGGTACGACAGGACGTACGAGTCAACCACGATGTCGAGGGCCATGCCCTGTGCGACTATAGGAAGGCACCGTCAAAACACGATGGGACAGGCGCTTTAAAGCCCCTTTTCCTCATAATAGTGCCCAAATAGTATTGAGGGTGCCGGCTTTTGTCCCACAGTGTAGTAGGCGCCGCCTTCAGTCCTCAGGCATGGATACTAACACCGGCATACGATGACCGATACAGTCCCAGATAGAACTCACATCATCTACAGTAATGAACATGTGGTCGCTTCCCCGATTACCCCTCGAGGGGTCACTGCTCGGCTCTCTGGCACGCCGTACCGTCCGCTGGCATGGGATGGGATGCACCCACATGCTAAATGGGGCAAGGGCATGGCTTACAAAGATCAACAAACATGCCACTTCTGACACGGTCTGCCATGTTAAGCAGGGTAGGCGCGGGAAAAAGGAAGACCCAGATCCTTCGAAGCACCTCCTATACCCTTTGTTTTTTCCTCTTTCTCCCATATGTAACCTCTGCTCCCCCCTTGGTCTATAAAAGGGAGGGCAGGGCTCCCCGCTGAAGGGACCGACTTTTGACGGACAACTCACACACAGTCGAACTCATAAAGAGTTCGGTTCCACACATCATGCACACAGCTAGACCGCCACCAGTCTCTTGGCATCCTTTCGACCCTTCTATCAGAGACCTAGGACTAGTCCCGCTCTTGACTATTTGTACCCCTACTATGAACCATTTTCGGTGCTAATAACACGAGCAGCAACAGACTGGACGTAGGGACATTCAGCCCGAACCAGTATAAACCTTGTGTCCTTTAGCGCACCATCTGGGCCTAACGCACATAAATATAAATTTACTAGCCGGTGTTTGTTCGAAACACCAATAGTTGGCGCACCAGGTAGGGGACTTTGCGCATTCCAAACCAGGCCACGGATGGCTAACCACGACGTCAGCTGGGTCCTAGGCGCACACATGCGCTTCGGGAACCTAGACTTCATCATCATGGTGGGATGAGAGCTGGTACGGGCTCACGCTACCATCTAATCTCTCCCCCCATCGGCCTCGACGATAAGAGGCTTGGGTGCCAGCTCGGTGCCTCCCTTGGGCTCCAGCAGTCCAGGGAGGACCAGCATCGCCTCGCCCTTTCCAATGACAATGATGTGGCATGGCCTTCCAGAGAAGGACTCCTCTCTCTGAAACATCACATACGGAGCGCCCCGATAGTGTTTCCGTTTGGTCTCCGCAACGCCACGGCGACCGTTGGCCACCTTGTGGCACAACGCATGGTTCAGCCGCCTGCGGACAGCGAGTTCGTAGGGGTGATCGAAAACGACATGGAGTCTCTCCACAAACTACTCACAGAGGAGCCGGGATCATCCTCTAGCTCTGACTCTAGCAGGGGGAGCCATCACCCTTCCCGGGGATGCTTCATGGTGGAAACCCCCGAGGGGTGCGTTGAAAGCATCTCTGGGGAGGAGGCTACCCCAACAGGCAATCCTGATGGTAGGACTGGAGGGGAGGCAGCAGCCCCATCTCGCATGAGGATGGAGCAGCTGAGAGCCTAGAAGCTGGAGATCGATGAGGCCAGACAAGGGCTCGTGCGGGAGTATGTGGAGATCAATCGCGAGATTGAACGCCGCAGAAATGGTGGGCGCGCAATGTACACCAAAGGATCCTCACCGATGATGGGACCCTCCCTCACTTCGCTCGGGCAAGCCCAAACATCACCGCTATGACAGCCTTGCTTCATGGCCTTCCAGAGGCCACGACGTCCGAGGATCGCCGGGCCCGCTGAGAAATTCACACGTTGCTCGAGCGTGTGGCGGTGTAGCAGGCGGAAAGCTCGTTGTCTCGGTGACGCGACCTCAATGCCAGCCAGCACACGCCCTTGGTGTGCCCCACTAAGGACGCATCGGTTCACTAGACACTGCCAGGCGACAGGTAGCACACCGCTGTCCGGGTACATCAACATCTCGGCCACAACCATGACGTGCGCAGCACCATCGACGCCCTGTAGGTGCACCTATGGAGACCCAAGGGAAGGAGCCCACCGTGGCTATCATCCTCGACGCAACAGATGCTACGATAGCACCGAGGACCGGAGCCCAAGCCCTAGCCTGCCAGGCCCTCAGGCCTTCAGCCGGCACATCCTCAACGCTGCTTTCCCACCAAGGTACCGACCACCTACCAATATCCCTAAATATTCTGGGGAGACAAACCCCAGGCTTTGGTTCGAAGACTATTGGCTTGCCTGTCAAGCCGGTGGCACGAATGATGATGATTTCATTATTCGCAATCTCCCACTATTCTTGGCCGATTCGGCATGAGCGTGATTGGAGCACCTACCGTCCAATGCCATTCAGAGTTGGGCGGATCTGAGGGAGATCTTTGTGGGGAACTTCCAGGGCACATACAAGTGCCCTAGTGATAAGGATCGAAGATCACCAATAGCAAGATACCGATGGAAACCTCCTCGGGGTGGCCCGATCTTCACGACAGTAGGTTGGAAAACACAAGATAACTTGCTGCGAACAGTGGAGGATAACTAGCTTTATACCTGCCAAGGTTGGATGCGACCAAGCGATGGGGAGAGAGGCACCGAAACCGTGAAGACTTCGACTCGATCTCCAAATGACCGCAGTACCACAACCGGAGCTAATCCACACACGGCAGGGCAGCCGTACTAGAACCCACAAAGCACGAACTAGTGGATTCCAGAGGAATCTCTTCACAAGTCCAGGAAGAACAAGGAAGAACAAGGGTTTGAGTAAGCACTCAGCAGCTCGGCTGCAATGTCACTGGAATTATCAAATTATCAAAAGTCCTTTTCTAGTAGCCTAGAGGTGATATTTATACTATGAGAAGTCTCTAAGATAGGTATGAACTGAAGAAACCACATTGGAAGGTGGAAGGGCAACGGGCTAGAGCATTCATGACGTAGTTTTCAGTTTCCACGCGTCTTCTGGACTTCTGTGCAGTCTTCAATATTTTGGTCATAACTCCTTCCACGAATTATTGTAGAATGGTACAATTTTTGCACGGGATCTTTAGCTTCATGCAGACTATTGAGCTTCAGAGTAATCTTCACTAAAACTAGTCGAATGCCAAGCTCTTCTCTCTGATCCATGCTTGATGTATCCTTGTCTTCCTTCTTAGAGAACCTGAGTAATAACAACATGCATGACTTAGGTAGCTCGAAATTACCATCAAAGTTTAATTGAAATTCACAAAGTAGCGCGTGCACCTCTTGTTGTATCTTTTTGGCGCGGCTACGGGTGATTTGTCCAGTAGGGACTTGAAGTGGTGTATCAGCTGGTGAGGTGGTTGGAGAGGTTGTCGAGGTTAGTGAAGTGATCGGAGAGGTCGCCGAGGTGGTTGGAGAGGTCGCCGAGGTGGTCGGAGAGGTGATTGGAGTGGTTGGAGAAGTGGTCGGAGTGGTCGCTGAGGTTTCCGGAGTGGTCGAAAAGGTCGCCGAGGTCTCCGATGCTGGCGTGGTCACATCATCCTCCCCCCTTGAAAAGGAGTCGTCCTCAACTCTTCCAATCCAAAGAATGGAGAGAGGTCGGCCACATTAAAACTAGTACTCACACCATAAGTACTTGGTAGATCAATTTCAGAAGCGTTGTCGTTGATCTTGCGTAGCACTTTGAATGGACCATCAGCTTGGGCTTACAACTTGCTTTTGCGTTGTTCAGGAAATTTGTCCTTGCGTAAATGCACCCAAACCAAGTCTCCTGGTTCAAATAACACCTTCCTTCGACCTTTATTGGCGTGCTTCTCATACATCCTGGTCATCTTTTCAATGTTTGTTCGAGCTCTATCATGAAGGTTCTTGACAAACTCGGCTCGCTTGCTTGCATCGAAGTTTACACGTTCCTACATAGGTAAAGGCAAAAGATCTATGGGAGCAGTGGGTTTAAACCCATACACAATTTCAAATGGACAAAATTTAGTGGTCGAGTGTACTGCCCTGTTATATGCAAACTCGACATGTGGCAAACTTAAAGTTTCAAGTTCTTCTTGAGGATAGCTCGTAGTAGCATTGATAGAGTACGGTTCACAACTTCAGTTTGTCCATCTGTTTGTGGATGACACGTCGTAGAGAATAGCAACTGTGTTCCAAGTTTGCCCCACAAAGTTTTCCAAAAATAACTCAAAAATTTAGTGTCACGATCAGAAACAATGGTTCGTGGTACTCCATGTAGTCGTACAATTTCTTTGAAAAAGAATTCAGCGATATGTGAAGCATCATCGCTCTTGTGGCATGGAATAAAATGTGCCATTTTGCTAAAACGATCAACCACAACAAAGATGGAATCCCTTCCCCGCTTGGTTCGAGGTAAACCAAGAACAAAATCCATGGAGATATCTTCCCAAGGCACACTGGGAATAGGCAGAGGAGTGTATAATCCATGTGGGTTGACATGAGACTTAGCTTTGTGGCAGGATTCGCAGCGAAGAACATGTCTCTCCACATCTCTTCTCATCTTGGGCCAAAAGAAGTGGTCTGTAAGGACTTGTTCTGTCTTCTTGGCACCGAAATGTCCCATGAGTCCTCCTGCGTGGGCTTCCTGCACAAGTAAAATTTGAACAGAGCAATCTGGAATACAGAGTTTGTTAGCTCGAAACAAAAACCCATTATGCACATGAAATTTTTCCCATCCTTTGCCTTCTCGACACTTGGAATATGGTTCAGCAAAATATGAATCAGTTGCATATAAATCTTTTATGCTTTCTAATCCAAGAATCTTAGCGTCAAGTTGGGTTAGCAAAGTGTGACGTCGAGACAAAGCATCTGCTACAACATTCTCTTTTCCATTCTTGTACTTGACAATATAGGGAAATGACTCAATGAATTGACACCATTTTGCATGCCTTCTATTCAGTTTTAGTTGTCCTTTAATGTGTTTCAATGATTCATGATCTGAATGTATCACAAATTCTTTAGGAAAAAGGTAATGTTGCCAAGTTTCCAAACTCCGAACGAGAGCATATAATTCTTTATCATAAACTGAATAATTTAGAGTTGGACCACTTAGCTTTTCACTGAAGTATGCAATTGGCCTTCGTTCTTGCATGAGCACACCTCCAATCCCAACTCCACTTGCATCACATTCTACTTCAAATGTCTTACCAAAATCTAGGAGTGCAAGGACTGGGGCTGTTGTTAACTTCATCTTCAATTCTTCAAATGCCTTCTGTTGTGCTTCTCCCCACTTGAAAAGCATTCCTTTCTTGGTCAGCTCATTGATTGGTGCAGCAATAGTGTTGAAATCCTTCACAAACCGCCGATAGAAACCAGGAAGTCCAAGGAAGCTTCTTACTTGGCTCACGTTCTGTGGAGTCGTCTAGTCTCGTACAGCCTTGATCTTTTCATCATCTACCTCCACTCCTTGTCCTGTAACAACAAATCCAAGAAAGACTACCTTGTTGGTGCAAAAGGTGCACTTCTCAAGGTTAGCATACAATTTCTGTTCACGTAGGATAGCAAGCACACATTGGATATGTTCAACATGTTCATCAAGAGACTTGCTGTAAATTAAGATGTCATCAAAGTAAACGACAATAAACTTGCCAATGAGACCTCTAAGCACATGATTCATCAATCTCATAAATGTACTTGGTGCATTGGTTAACCCGAAAGGCATTACCAACCATTCATACAACCCAAACTTGGTTTTAAAGGCTGTTTTCCATTCATCTCCTTCTTTCATGCGAATCTGGTGATATCCACTTCTTAAATCAATTTTAGTGAATATGATAGCACCACTAAGTTCATCAAGCATATCATCTAGCCAAGGGATGGGGTGTCTATACCTTTTGGTAATGTTATTTATTGCTCGGCAATCCACACACATCTGCCAAGACCCATCTTTCTTAGGAACTAAAAGGACAGGAACAGCACAAGGTGATAGACTTTCTTGTACGTACCCTTTTCTCATCAATTCTTCCACTTGTCGCTGAATCTCCTTGGTTTCTTCTGGGTTTGTGTGGTAGGCAGCGCGGTTTGGGAGTGAAGCACCGGTCACAAGATCAATTTGATGTTCGATTCCTCTCTTAGGTGGTAGTCCTGGTGGCACTTCATCCGGAAAGACATCCTCATATTCCTGTAACACATCAAAGACAACACTTGGCAGCGTAGAGGGTAAGTTGTTAGTAGAAAGAAGAGTGTCCTTGTACAGGAGCACGAAGAACATGGCATTGGGTTCACTCAATTCTTTTAGATCCCCTTTCCTAGCCATCATAACTAATCCCTCTTTTCCCGGTGTCTTGGTTCTTTGAAGCTGTGGGGTTTTATTTGGCTTTGGAATCTCTCCCTCACTATTTTTGTGGGTCACTCGTAGGTTGTTCTCGCTCTCTCGCTATTTCTTCTTAAGATCATCCTTCAAAATTTCCTCCGGTGTTAAAGGAAGCAAAGAAATTCGCTCTCCTTTGTCCATGAAAGACAGCTTGTTGGTTCTTCCAAAGATCTAAACATCACGATCAAATAACCATGGCCTCCCTAGCAGCAGCTGGCATGCTTGCATAGGCACCACATCACATTCCACATGATCATTGTACTGCCCAATAGAAAAGGAAACGGTCACAATATTTGTTACACGCAGCGCACTGAAGTCATTGAGCCATTGCATCTTGTATGGACTTGGATGACGCCGCGGTTTCAACCCCAATCTGTTCACCAATTCTTGACTTGCAATATTGTTACAGCTACCATTATCAACGATGATGCGACATAGCTTGTCCTTAATCATGCCTCTGGTATGGAACAGATTGTGCCGCTGGCCATTCTCTTCTTTTTCAGCAGTAATACTAAGCACACGAAGAGAAATAAAACAATTATGATCTCCTTCATCAGGTTGAATTTCATCACCTTTATCTTGTATAATTTCTTCATCATATATTGGAGCTTCTTCCTCAGGTTCGCTTTTAGATTCCCATTCACCTTGCTCATTTATAATCATGGTCCTTCGACTAGGACATTGAGGAGCAATATGTCCTCGACCTTGGCACTTGTGACAAATAATGCCTCAGGTATGGGAAGAAGAAGCAACAGTTGATGTAGCAGGAGGGGTTGCTGTGGTTGCAGCAGGTCGTCGTTGTTCTTGCTGAATTATAGGTGAAGAAGCAGTAGAAACTGTTGTCTTTGCAGCACCAATGGATGGAGAAGGCCTAGTAGCAACTCCTTGTGATCTTCCCCCACCAATAGAGGTACCGGGCTGCTGCCGACGCCATGGGGCTAAAATTGATTGGCTCCCATAAGACCTTCTTCGTCCCTCTTACTAAATGTTCCTCTCGGTGCGCATAGCTTGATCAACAAGGTCTTGCAAATTATGATATGGAAACATCTCAACAAAACCTGTAATTTCTTCATTGAGACCATTCAAAAATCTTGCCATTTTTGACTCTTCATCTTCTCTAATTCCAGATCTCACCAAGAGTAACTCCATCTCCTTGAAGTAGTCATTAACAGATTTTGATCCTTGTCTCAATGTTTGTAACCTATTGCGGAGGTCACGTTGATAACTTGATGGCATAAAATGTCTTCTCATCACTCTTCTTCATCTCAGCCCATGTGTTGATATGGTCACGTCCCAACACACGTTGATCCTCTTGAACTTGGTTCCACCATGTGAGAGCATAACCTGAAAACTCAACAGAAGCAAGGTTGACACGCCTCTGATCAGAAAGATTATGCACTCTAAAAATCTGATCACATTGCTCCTCCCATTCAAGATAAGCATCAGCATTTTCTTTCCCTGAAAATTTTGGAACACTTAACTTTACACGAGCAATGCTATCCGGATCATCTCTATTACGACGACCACGATGATTTTCCCCATCATGACCAGCACCACGATGATGTTCATGTGGCTGTCCAAAATGCCCATGGTGTCCAAAAGGATTTTCATTATCATCAAATCCTTCCTCATACTCATCGTGAACCTCATCATCATCAAAATGTACATGACGATCACGTCCACGTCCTCCTCCACGCTAATGATCAAATTCAGCACGACGTCCACCACCGCGCTGATCAAAATTAGCATGACCCCTCCACCCCGACCACCATGACCATTGCCATGGTGGCCATAAAATCCAGCACCCAGACCAGAATTTTCATCACCAAATTCTTCACGGTGGTTGTCTTCATGTTGATGTTGAGGTCCTCGACCACCCGCTGTAGGAAGACATTCGTTGAACATCCTCTCCATCGCCTCCAAGAGCGAGTTGGCCATTTGATGTAGCTCCTCCCGTACAATAGGGGGTTCTTCATCTCCGTGGTCCCCACCATGAACACTCGAATTGGATCCTACCATGTTAGACCAGTTGCAAGAAAAAGTGGAATAGGTAAATTTGTGGAAACACACAATCTCACCTCTTACTTACCCAAGTTCTTGCTCGTTCTCAAGGACCGTGATGGTGCTAGTGTGGCAGCTTCAACAGAGGTGGTAGAGAGGTCGTAAGGATTACGAATTGAACGTCCCAGTTCAGGTTTTGGTGGAGCTATAGGTGGCTAACAAGGAGGGCTACGGTACTGCTAACCGATTGGTTTGATGTGCTCAAAGACTCGACGTTGCTGCTAACAAGATTACCACCAACTCAAATATGTAAACTGAAAATTTCAGCCATACACCGCAACACAGATCCTTCAACTTCTTTTCACTTCTCTCTCTCTTTTTTGATCTCTTTTTTTAATAACACTGACAGCGGTAACGAATAAAATAACTCAATTTTTTTATATGAACGGTGGTAACTAGCAACTCGATGAACACAAAACACAATGTAACAGTACCGAGAAATGGTTATAGGTTTTTTTTTCTTTTGTGGCCTTGGACTATAGGATATGAATAAACACAAATATAGGAAGTAGATTAAACAAGGATAACGATGTGGATGATGGAAAGACCTACCGTGTCAACTTGAGCTCTGATACCACATGATAAGGATCGGAGATCACCAACATCAAGATACCGATGGAAACCTCCTCGGGGTGGCCCGATCTTCACGATAGTAGGTTGGAAAACACAAGATAACTTGCTGCGAACAGCGGAGGATAACTAGCTTTATACCTGCCAAGGTTGGATGCGACCAAGCGACGGGGAGAGAGGCACCGAAACCGCGAAGACTTCGACTCGATCTCTGAACGACCGTAGAACCACAACCGGAGCTAATCCACACAAGGCAGGGCAGCTGTACTGGAACCCACAAAGCACGAACTAGTGGATTCCAGAGGAATCTCTTCACAAGTCCAGGAAAAACAAGGAAGAACAAGGGTTTGAGTAAGCACTCGGCAGCTCGGCTGCAATGTCACTGGAATTATCAAATTATCAAAAGTCCTTTTCTAGTAGCCTAGAGGTGGTGTTTATACTATAAGAAGTCTTTAAGATAGGTATGAACTGAAGAAACCACGTTGGAAGGTGGAAGGGCAATGGGCTAGAGCATTCATGACGTAGTCTTTTGTTTCCACACGTCTTCTGGACTTCTATATAGTCTTCAATATTTTGGTCATAACTCCTTCCACAATTTATTGTAGAATGGTACAGTTTTTGCATAAGATCTTTAGCTTCATGCAGATTATTGAGCTTCGGAGCAGTCTTCACTAAAACTGGTCGAACGCCAAGCTCTTCTCTCTGATCCATGCTTGATGAATCCTTGTCTTCCTTCTCGGAGAACCTAAGTAATAACAACATGCACGACTTAGGTAGCTCGAAATTACCATCAAAGTTTAATTGAAATTCACAAAGTAGCTCGTGCACCTCTTGTTGTATTTTTTTGCCATGGCTATGGGTGATTGGTCCAGTAGGTGATCGGAGAGGTGATCGGAGTGGTCGGAGTGGTCGCCGAGGTTTCCGGAGTGGTCGGAAAGGTCGCTGAGGTCTCCGATGCTAGCGTGGTCACATCACCTGGGAACCCATGGGACCTCAAGAACTACCGTCAGAAGGCCAATGAAACCCTCCACGGGTACATCCAGTGCTTCTCCCGGCAGTACAACGAGCTCCCTAACGTCATCGATGCCGACGTGATAGGAGCCTTCCTATCCAGGACCACATGCGAGTCTTTGGTTCATAAGCTGGGACGCAAGGGCCCGCGGACCACCAAGGAACTCCTGGACATCGCCACCAGCCATGCCTTAGGTGACGAGGTTGTTGGAGCAATCTTCGACCGTTTCGATGGCAAGGCAAGGTGGGATGAGGGCGCCGGTGAAGGCGCCTCCAACCGTTCAGCCAAAAGAAAGAATAAGAAGCAACGGCGTGATGACTCGCTCGTGGCCATTGCCGACCGCAAGGGTGGCCGGAAGCCCTCGGAGGGCACTCCGAACCACTTCAAAAAAATGCTCGAGGGGCCATGCACAAACCATGCTTTTCCGGCCAAGCATCTGTACAAGGATTGTGGCCTCATGCACAAATTCTTGTCTGGAAGCTCCAACAAAGGGGAGCAGGGGAAGGACCCGCCGCCCACTACAGATGATGCCGAGGAGAAAGACGACGCTTTCCCAATGCCAAACAGTGCCCTTATGATCTTCGGAGGATCAACGGCCTACGACTCCAAACAACGCCAGAAGGTCACACGCCGCGAGGTCTATACGACTAGACCGGCCACGCCTGCCTTCCTCCGGTGGTCAGAATCTGTCATAAGCTTCAACCGGACTGACCATTCGGATGCCGTCCCACACCTAGGAAGATACCCGCTTGTTGTCGACCCGATCGTTGGCCTAAATCGACTCACGAAAGTACTGATGGACGGAGGTAGCGACCTCAACATCATGTACGCCAAGATGCTCGACATGATGGGCATCGACTGGATGAACCTCCGCCCCATCCGAGCGCCTTTCCACGGAGTCGTGCCTAGAAAACAGGCCGTGCCACTAGGATAGATCGATCTGCCCATCACTTTTAGGGACCAATCCAATTACAGGACCAAGACCCTCACCTTCGACGTGGTGGGGTTCCTTGGAACCTTCCACACCATCCTAGGACGTCCATGTTACATGAAGTTCATGGCCGTCCCCAACTATACGTACCTCAAGCTGAAGATGCCTGGTCCCCGCGGGGTCATCACCATCAGCGCCTCCTTCCAGCGTGCTTACAAGTGCGAAGTTGAATGCTGCGACCACGCCGCCGCAGTCATCGCCTCCGGGGAACTCACCGCCCTCAAGGAGGAGGTTGCCGAAAAAGTGCCCGACGCGAAGAAATGAACCGGGTCGTTCGAATCGGCAGAGGGCTCCAAGGAGGTCCTCATAGACCCCAGCAGCTCCGAGGGTAAAATTGTATGCATTGGTACCGCGCTCTCATCCGAATAGGAAAGCGCGCTCATCGACTTCCTCCACGACAACAAAGACATCTTTGCGTGGAAACCCTCGGATATGCCAGGCATCCCGAGGGAGGTCGCTGAGCATACCTTGAAAATCCACCCAGGCTCCAAGCCGGTGAAACAACGCCTACGCCGCTTCAACGAGGAAAAGCACAGGGCCATTGGAGAAGAGATAGCAAAACTGTTGGCCACCGGATTCATCAGGGAAGTACACCACCTAGAGTGGTTAGCGAATCCTGTTCTTGTATGAAAGAAGAGTGGGAAATGGAGGATGTGTGTCGACTACACGGGTCTCAACAAGGCGTGCCCAAAGGACTCATTTCCTTTGCCACGCATAGACCAAATAGTCAATTCTACCTCAGGGTGCGAAACCCTCTGCTTCCTTGACGCATACTCCGGCTACCACCAAATCGTGATGAGAGAGTCCGACTAGCTCGCGACGTCTTTTATCACCCCCTTCGGATCATTCTGCTACATTTCAATGCCATTCGATATGAAGAACGCTGGGGCAACTTACCAGCGTTGTATGCTCAACTGCTTCGAGGACCTCATCGGGTGGACCGTTGGGGCCTACGTCGATGACATCGTAGTTAAGTCCAAACGGGCTGGCCACCTTGTCGCTGAT
This sequence comes from Miscanthus lutarioriparius, assembly GCA_904845875.1. Taxonomy (NCBI): domain Eukaryota; kingdom Viridiplantae; phylum Streptophyta; class Magnoliopsida; order Poales; family Poaceae; genus Miscanthus; species Miscanthus lutarioriparius. The sequence continues at coordinate 31,105,252 of CAJGYO010000015.1, forward strand.
TTTGAACAAACCTTTGCTAAACTCCGGGCAAATGGCATCAAACTCAATCCCGAGAAATGTGTTTTTGGGGTCCCGAGGGGCATGCTGCTCAGCTTCATCGTCTCCGAGCACGGCATCAAAGCCAACCCAGAGAAAATCTCAGCCATCACAAGGATGGGCCCGATCCAGAACATAAAGGGGGTTCAGTGGATCGCAGGGTGCCTCGCTACCATCAGCCGATTCATCTCGTGCCTAAGCGAACAAGGCCTCCCCCTCTATCAACTCCTAAAGAAAGCTGACCGCTTCGAGTGGACAGCCGAGGCCTAGGAGGTGCTTGACATGGTCAAGCTACTTCTAACAAAACCCCTGGTCCGAGTTCCTCCAAGCGATGGAGAATCCCTCCTGCTATACATAGCGACCACCACACAAGTGGTCAGCGCCGCCCTGGTAGTAGAGTGGGAAGAAGAGGGGCATGCCTTCAAGGTGCAGCACCTTGTGTACTTCATCAGCGAAGTACTATCCGACTCCAAAACCCGCTACTCCCAAATCCAGAAACTCCTATACGTCGTACTCATCACCAAGAGGAAGTTACGCCACTACTTCGAGTCACACCCTGTGACAGTCGTGACATTGTTCCCCCTCGGCGAAGTCATCCATAGCTAGGATGCCACAGGAAGAATTGCAAAATGGGCACTTGAGCTGATGGATCAAGGCATCGCGTATTCACCCTGAACGGCGATCAAGTCCTAGGTGTTGGCTAACTTCATCGCAGAATGGACCGAGGTCCAGATGCCACCGGCGGGCATCGATCAAGAGTACTAGACGATGTACTTTGATGGGTCACTGATGAAAAAGGGCACCGGCGTGGGGCTAGTCTTCGTATCACCCCTCGGGGTCCACATGAGGTACATGGTTCGGCTCCATTTCCCCTCATCAAATAATGTCGCCAAATACGAAGCACTCGTCAACGGCCTACGAATCACCATCGAGTTGGGCATCCGATGCCTCGACATCAGGGGTGACTCCTAGCTGGTCATCAACCAAGTCATGAAGGAGTCAAGCTACCATGATGCCATCATGGTGGCGTACTGCCAAGAGGTCCGACGGCTGGAGGATAGATTCGATGGCCTCGAACTCAATCACATCCCAAGGTGCCTCAACGAAGCGGCCGACGTGCTCGTGAAAGCAGTGTCTAGCCGAGAGCCAGTGCCAATGGGTGTCTTCGCCAGTGATCAACACAAGCCCTCGGTGCGCTATGAGGGGTTGGAACGGGCCAATGATGGCCCCTCTGATCCGGCCCCGAAGGCCGACCCGCCGACTGCTTCGTCCGACCCCGAGGTCATGGAGCTTGAAGAGTATCCAGTAGCAGAGCCCGACCCTCTGAATGACTTAAGAACACTTTACCTCGACTACCTCCTCCGCGACACACTACCGACAGACAAAACAGAAGCTCGAGGGCTCGCACGTCGCGCCAAGTCCTTCATTCTTGTAGAGAGCGAACTCTACAAACGGAGCCACACCGGGATCCTGCAGCTCTGTATCCCCAACGAACAGGGAAGACTTCTGCTGGGTGACATCCACGGTGGGGTCTGTGGTCACCATGTCGCACCAAGGACCTTGGCTAGAAACACATTTTGACAGGGCTTCTACTGGCCCACTATAGTAGCCGACGCCGAGCAAATCATACACACCTATGAAGGGTGTCAGTACTACGCTCGGCAAACTCACCTCCCGGCCTAGGCACTCTAGATGATCCCCATCACGTGGCCCTTCGTGGTCTGGGGGCTTGACCTGGTTGGGCCACTCAAAAAGGCGCATGGGGGCTTCACCCACCTACTTGTCACCATAGACAAATTTACGAAATAGATCGAAGCTCGACCGATCTCCACGATCAAATCCGAGCAGGCTGTGCTGTTCTTCCTTGACATCATCCATCATTTTGGAGTACCAAACTCCATCATCATAGACAATGGCACACAGTTCACCGACAAGAAATTCATTTGATTCTGCGATGAACAACACATCCGGATCGATTGGGCGGCCGTCGCGCACCCCCGGACGAATGGGCAGGTCGAGCGCGCAAACGACATGCTCCTACAGGACCTCAAGCCCAGGATCTTCAACCGGTTGAACAAGTTCGGCGCGTGCTGGGTCACCGAGCTCCCGGCGGTGCTCTAGAGCCTAAGGACAACTCCCAGCCGGGCCACCGGCTACACACCTTTCTTCATGGTCTACGGTTCCGAGGTTGTTCTCCCAATGGACCTTGACTATAGAGCGCCAAGAATCAGATCATACGATGAATAGGGAGCCAAGGCATCCCACCAAGATGCCATGGACCAACTAGATGAAGCCTGCGATATCGTCCTCCTCCGTTCGGCCAAATACCAGCAAGCGCTACGGCGGTACCACGACCGACAGGTGCAGGACCGAGCCTTCAATGTTGGGGACCTTGTTCTCCACCTCGTACAAAGCAACAAGGACCGCCACAAGCTCTCCCCACCCTGGGAAGGGCCATACGTCGTTGCGGAAGTACTCCGTCCTGGTGCTTTACAAGTTGAAAACCATCGATGGCAAGGTCTTCACCAACGCTTGGAACATCAAACAGCTACGTCGTTTTTACCCTTAAATAAACGCATACTTTTCCTTATCAGTTCTTGTCTTTACAAATCCCCGACCTTTAGTGACATCCGACCCTTGCAAATTGCGAGGGGTCAGACCTCACTCGGGGGCTGATACAAATGATACAAGTACATTTATCTTTCAAACACTTCCTGTGTTATCTTTGCAAACATTCTCTAAGTTTTCCATTCTTCTCATAACAAGTCCTAAGGACTAAGATTTCGGGAACAAATTCTGAGTACAACTGGTAGGACTGCGGGAGACCCACGCCCCAGCGGCTACGACCTCTTTGCTCACCAGAGTAATCAGAATTAATTCACCCGCACTCCTAGTTTTTTGCAACTTGAACCATGGGAAGGGTCGGAGGGCACCGAAACCTCTTCTACAAAAAGAGGAAGCTAAAAAGCTGTTTGCCATAACAAAAGATGAAAACTTGTTCATTTTTGCACAAAATTCACCACTTACAAAGTGATTTCATCATGAAAAGGACTAATGTACTCTTAAAATTCAAAGGACTGTTCACTCGGGGGTTCCCCCACAAACTTATTCAATTACAGTTTCTACCTAGCTTTACTACGAGTACTACTGCGGCCGTCGCGCCACTCCATCGGCAATGTCCAGGCATGTACACGGGCCAGTTCATCTACTATGGCTGCCGCGCCACGCTCTCCATCGACAATGTCTGGGCATGTACACGGGCCAGTTCGTCTACTGCGGCCGCCGCACAACGCTCTCCATCGACGACGTCCCACCGCCCTATAGGATCCTTGAAGGTGCCATCATCTGCAATGTCGAGCACCATGCGGCGACTGTGGTGCCCCTCCGCCGAGGCATCCGGGGACTACGCCATCGTCATCAGCCGCAACCCTGACAATGGCACCTCCGCCGGGGCATCTGGGGACTACGCCATCGTCATGAGCTGCAACCCCAACAACGGCGTCTGAACGGGGGGCCCCTGCCACCGAAGGAAGGCCGCAACGAACGATGGCGAGGCCAATGACGCTCGGCACCCTCCAGTGCCCCTCCTCCTTCAACGGCAGTGGCCCCTTCAAAGCAAAGGAGACCCACACCATCTCATCTATGTTGGATGACCTCCAGCTCAACATCACGCTCCGGATTCACGAGCGGATCAATGAGTTTCTCTCTCTAGCATTACCCTCCCTCACTCAGGAACCGCTGCGACGCACGGACGCATTCGGTGGAAAGGGAGAAGAAGAAGAGGTAGCAGCTCAAAGGCAGGCTAAGAAGTGGGATGAGAACTCCCCCCCTCCCTATTTAAGGAAGAGGCGTAGCGGCTAAGGAAAGACGAAGGGTGAGGATGAAAAACTCTCTGCCTTCCCCTATTCAATGCAGATGGAAAATCAATGCTGACAGGAACCCAAGGGGACACACCTGGACCGATGGGACACACCCTGGTCAATGAGACGCCACCTGGTCAAGCAGAACGTTGCCCAGGCATGGCTCACCACCGGACACCGAGCGTGAGAACCGGTGCGCACCCGCACACAGGTGACTCTCCGCTTCCCCAAGCAAGACCGCAAAATGACCCAACAACCGAACCCCCATCCGAGGGAGCCCAATGGGCCTCTTGGTCGAGTGGGCGGCCTAGGAACGAATAGACCACTGAAAGATAAGCACCTCTGCCTCCTTACTTTGCGTGTTCATTTCATTACCGAGTCTCCGACCCTAGCAACGGCAGGGGCACGGACATCCCTCGGGGGTTGCCAAGAGTGTCTACCTATTTAGACATCCTCTTCGCCCGACCCCTCCTCATGTTTAAAAAGCCAGAAGCATGGCGTGTGGGTATAAAACATTGAATACAACTAGACGAACCACCAGACCCTATGCCCCAGCGGCTACGGTGTTTTTGTTCAGCAGCATAATCGCATTCATAGTTCCCCACATCACAAGCCTTAGCTCTCGCCTTCCCGAGAGGAGTTTGGAGGGGTCCGCCTATAGAACCCCCTTCAGGGGGAAGCTGCCAGATTGCTTAAAAGTCAATCGTATGGCTCGAATTGCCACCGAGAGATGGAAACGAAAAATCGTGATGCTCATGCAGGTCACGCCGGCCCCGTCATAAACGTCGGACTCGAACCCTGCACGGACGTATCCGATAAGAGCTTCCCGTCGCTCATACCACCAAGGTAACATAACCGACCCCTGCTTTCATTTCAATTAAATCATACATTAAACTCATGCAGTTGTTGCATCCCAAATGCTTCGTGTCGCGTCATGAAGTGGTAGTCAGCCTCATTCAATACGAAATGACAAATGACTGAGGTTTGAAGGCTGGCCTACAAAGGGCTTAAGGCCGCCTCACGTCAAACAGAGCCAGGCAGAAATAACTGAGACGAGCCCCAGTGGCCCTGCCCGACCCCGCTCAGAAGCAGATAGGGACACCTGAGCCTATCGAACGGCTCATGCATCTGTCGGGAGGTGGGTTAAGAAGTAGTGGAGTGCCACATGAGGGCTCTGCTGACCTTGTCAGCAAATGATGGACCCAGATTCCACATGAACGTACCCATTACCAAGCTCATTGAGCGCGACACTCGAGCCGTCGAGGCAAGTGTCGTCAACTCAGCCCCTCCGGTTGTGAAAACCGAGGATGGGGTAACGTGTGAAACACGGTCGACCCCTATCAGACCCAAACAGGGCTCGGGGGCTCGAGCCGCTCGATCCGAGATCGAAAGACCGAGGTTCGAAGGCTGACCCGCAAAAGGTCCGAGGCTGCCTCGCGTCAAACAAGAGCTAGGGAGAAAATGCAGATGAGCCTCAGCGGCCTTTGCCCATCCCGCATTAAGGCGGACAGAGTCATCTCAACCTTCTATGTTCAATCAGGCCTCCTGCCGAGCCCATAGAATCCCCATTGAGGGGGAATATGTTGGAAGGTTGGTCAAGGAGTAACAAAACCCCACCTGAGGGCTTTTTGCCGACCCTATCGCAAAGCAGCGGGATCGGGTTTCACCCAAACACCTCCGTTAGCGAGCTCATCAGGCACGTCATTCGAGCCACCGAGGCAAGTGACACCACCCCAATCCCTCCAAATTATGAAGAATTGCGGACGGGATGAACGTTACGAAACAGCTTGACCCTCGACCAAATCCCCACCACGCGTGGGGCTTGGGGAAGGCTGAGCCAGCAGTAAAGACCAAACACACGGTCACGCAGCGATCGCCAAAATCCTAAGTAAGTGGTATGAGCGAATACAAAACGTAAGTTCGCTTCCCTCGCTCCGGTCTCCAGTAACATCTGACCCCAGCAACCGCAAGTGGTCAGATCTCACTCGGGGGCTAATAAAGGTACGGGTACCTCCTTTCTTTTTTCAAAAAAGTCATTACATCAAACCTCTTCCTCGCATCAAGACTAGCGGCAAGGTTCGGGGGAATAGATTGGTAAGACCGCAAAAAGCCCACGCCCAGATGGCTACGGTAATTTTGCTCACCAGCACAAATCAAAATTTCCCCTAAACACCTCGGGCCCTACGGTCTTAACAAACGGAAGGAATCGGGATTTGTTCCAGCTACGAGCAACGATACACTGAAAAGAAGACCAGTATCAAAAATACGAAAACACAAAAAATACGTGAAGAGAGAAGAAAATAAGGGAGAAGATTAAGCGGGTACCTGGCCAGTAAGAACGAGGATCTCACGTTGGGCACCACTGGCCTGGCTCAAGGCATCCATCATAGCCGAGAACCCGATGTCAAGATTCTCCTGCTCCATGCTCTCAGAAGCATCGTCGAGCGAGAAAAGAACCGATGTTGGGTCCTGAGCAGCCATCCACTAGAGCGGCGGCTCGCCCCACACGGGGGAGCGGCTGCCCTCCGACAATAGGGCCAGGGACGACCTCCTGTGGGTCCTCACCACCACCGCCTCAACGCCCGGAGACCCTCTGACCATGTCCTCATCCATCCAGCCCGCCTCAGGCACCGTGGGCTTAGGCGCGGTGGCGCGGAATGCGCCACCCCCTCGGATGCCACCATGGCAGCATCCGGCCCCACCGGGCTTGTCGCAGTCGTGGCCACCTCTGTCTAGGCCTCTCGTGGCATGGACTGCACTGCTCACTCGGACGCCGCCGTGGCTACATCTGACTTCGCCCGGCCCGCGTCAGGCGCCGTCACTTGTGCCGCCGGGGGCACGGATTGCGCCACCCCCTCGGACACCACCATGGCTACGTCCGACTACTCCTGGCTTGGCGCGGTTGCGGTCGCCTGCTCGACAACCACTGAGGGCATGGGCACCACCACGGGCGCCGCCGACCGGCCAACGAGGCCGCAACGTCAGTGCCGCTCCTGCCCAAAATGGGAGCGACGTCAGGCAGCGCCATCCATCCCGCCTGAAGGGCAAGGCTCTTCTTGGGTGTCGGCCCTAGAGGGTAGCCCCATCGCAAGAATATGCAAAAGGGAAAAAGGCATGAGGTCAGAATAAAAAAATAAAAAGGGAAAAAACAAGGGGAATCGGTGACATACTCTGGCGCTTTCGGGTGGCGGGTACATTTTGGGGATGAACCCCCAGACCCCTGCTCCAACTCATGTGGGCGGGACCATTTGGAGCCAACCCCCTGCTCCGAAGTAGGGGGGCTCGTCTCCCTTGTCTCCGAGGGCGAGGTGATAGGGCCGCTCCCCTCCATCGGCGCATGGGACGCGGCGACAGGGCTGCTCCCCTCCATCGGCTCCTGGGGCATGGCGACAAAGCCACCCCCCTCTATCGGCTCATGGGGCGTGGCGACAGGGCCGCTCCCCTCCATCGGCTCCTAGGGTGCGGCGCCAGAACCGCCCCCCTCCGTTGGCTCATGGGGCACGGCGACAGAGCCACCCCCCTCCATTAGCTCACGGGGCGCGGCATCGGAGCTGCCCCCTCCATCAGCACCTTAGGGGTGGCCGTGGATCCATCCCCTCCTATCCACTGATCCCCCGCCGGCACCTCGAGGGTGACGGCGGATCCACCGGCTCCCACCGGACCCAGGGGCAGGCTCGGCTCCACCGTCCTCGCGGACTCGCTTCCCCCCGAGTGGAACGGGAAGGGTCCCTGCGTGGACAACGAGTCCTCGTCCTCCAGGTCACCCCAATCCACGCCGGCTGCTGCCTCATCAGACTCATCATCATCGTCAACGCCTTCACTACCAGTCTCCTCTCCTCAATCTCTAGCTTGCTGCTTCTATATCGCCCTTTTCTTCGTGAGCTCCCTCATGTTCTTGTCCCAACCAGCCAAGGCGCAGTTCACTGCCGTCCGGGTTGGGTCCTTTGGCAGTGGAGCCAGGCTATCCTTAAAGAACAGTCCCCCCGGCTGGTCCCGCTATCTCGAGGTTAGCACTAGGCGGTCAGAAATTCAAGTGAAAAGAGGAGCAAGGGGAAAGAAAACTTACGAAGTCAACAAACCCCAGTTCCGGCCGCATTGGGGGATGCCCCGGCACCGGATACACGAAGTCAAGGTTGGTGCCAAAGGAGTCCTTTGTAGGCTCCATCACCTCCTTGATGCGCTGCGCCACTTCAGAGGGGGGGGAGCGCTTCATCGGCAAGCACCGTCCCTTCGAACGACGCTCCGGGCACCATCTGATACAGGGGAAGCGCGCGCGCCATCAGCGGCGTAACCCTCCTCACATGGTAGGTGCCGATAATCCCCGATCCCTTCATGCCCCTGTCCTTCAGAGTTCGGAGGGTGGCAAGAAGAACGTTGAGGTGCTTCTTTTCCTTGCCCATGACACCCCACCCCCACGACCCCGGGGTCTCCACGATGTAGCGCCCGGTGAAAATGGGCAAGGGGGCGGCGGCGTCATTCTTGACATAGAACCATTGCGAATGCCACCCCTTATTGGAGGTGGACAGACGCATTAGCGGGTACGCTCCTGCCCGGTTGCTGCGGAGGTGGATGCCGGTGGACCCCACCGGCACGTGCAGCTCTTGCTTCCCGGCCCGCCTCTTTAGAAGATTGACGGCGAAGAGATACCACCACAGGTCAAAGTGGGGACTCATCCCTAAGAACCCCTTGCATAGGGCGACGAACGCCGCAATGTGCTAGATCCCAATGGGGGTAAGGTGCTGTAGCTCCACCTGATAGTAGTCCAGCAGTCACCGAAGGAACTGATGGGCGGGCATGGCAAATCCCCGCTCATGGAAGTGGGTGAAAGACACGACGTACCCTTGGGCGGCTGCGGCTCGTCCTCTTCACCGGGCAGCCGTCACTCCTCGGCGGCGGTCAATGGGCGAAGGAGGCCTCGACGGATGAGGCCCTCTAAGTGCTGAGGGGAGATGTTGGATCTGTACCCCTAGTCCATTGCGATGGCGGGAGCAGCACGGGGAAGAAGGCAGCATCGAGTTTGATGGCGGGAGCAGTACGGGTGCGAGAAGCTCAGGCGATTGGTGGCGGAGGCTGAGAATGCGAGGGCAAGGAGGCAAAGTACGGAACCCTAGGGGTGAGCCCCGTAGTTTTATTAGGGCGACGGATGCGAGAAGGGCAACGGTCCACCTCGATCTCCGAGCCCACCATGACACACCGCCGCGTCACGTCAAGGGACAAGCACACATGATCCCTATCCCATCCCGCAAAAGTCGTGCCAGGCGGTTCGCCTTCCCCAGGTGGACCAGGACTCTCTTCCCACCGAGGGAACATAGGTCACAAAGCCTTTCTCTCTAGCCTACCTAGGGCCCCAGAGCCCAAGGGCCGTCCCAAAGAAGGATGGGCCCACAAACGACTAGGACTCAAGGACGCGAGCATCACCAGGGCCTCGATCCGCAGTCGAGCCCTAGCTAGGCCAGCCCTGAATGAAATCCCCGCGAACGGGATACCATGATTCCCTTAAAAATATCCAGTTGATGAAAAACCAAGTCTTACGACCTTACCCGTGGAGGGTCCAATACTACCCCCCGAGCGATTCTACTCAAATCACCCGGAGGCTTGGGGGCTACACCCACCGGGTGCGCTCGCGTGCACCCTCCAGGAATTAACTTTGATGAAACCGAGACACCCGCTGGGCGATTCTGTTTGAATCACCCGGGGCTCGGGGGCTACACCGACCGGGTGCGCTCACGCGCACCCTCTTGCAAATTAACTCCGACGAAATCGAAACACCCCCCAGGCGATTCTATCTGAATCACCCGGGGGCTCGGGGCCTACTGTCGGGGACCTAATACCGAGGTACCCAAGGAGGTGGAACTAATAACCATCGAACGTTAAACACTCCCGGATGGACAAGAGCACTACTACGCTTCTTGTCCAAACGATGGGAGTTTGGTTCCGCCTCGCCCGACTCTCGTGGGCCAGCACCGTCTCGCCCGACGGCTGAGGGCTAGTCTTCGCCTCACCCGAGGGCTGAGGGCTAGTCTCCGCCTCACCCGAGGGCTAGTCTCCGCCTCGCCCGAGGGCTGAGGGCTAGTCTCTGCCTCACCCGACGTCCAAGGGTGGGTTCGACCTCACTCGACGACTAAAGGCTAGCTCCGCCTTGCCCCGTGACTGCACTCTAATCCTTCCTAAAGACGAAACACAGGGTACGACAGGACGTATGAGTCAACCATGATGTTGAGGGCCATGCCCTATGCAACTGCAGGAAGGCACCATCAGAACACGATGGGTCGGGCGCTTTAAAGCCCCTTTTCCTCATAACAGTGCCCAAATTGTATTGAGGGCACCGGCTTTTGTCCCACAGTGTAGTAGGCGCGCCTTCAGTCCTCGGGCACGAATACTAACACTGACATACGATGACCGCTATGGTCCAAGATAGAACTCAGATAATCTATAGTAATAGACGTGTGGTCGCTTCCCCGATTACCCCCCGAGGGGTCACTGCTCGGCTCTCCGGCACGCCGCACCGTCCGCCGGCACGGGATGGGACGCACCCACTTGCTAAATGGGGCCAGGGCATGGCCTACGAAGATCAAGAAACATGCCACTTCTGACACGGTCTGCCATGTTAAGCAGGGCAGACACGGGAAAAAGGAAGACCCAGATCCTTCGGAGGACCTCCTATACCCTTGGTTTTTTCCTCTTTCTCCCATCTGTAACCCTTGCTCCCCCCTTGGTCTATAAAAGGGAGGGTAGGGCTCCCCGCTGAAGGGACCGACTTTTGACGGACAACTCACACATAGCTGAACTCATAAAGAGTTCGGTTCCACACATCACGCACACAGCCAGGCCGCCACCAAGCTCTTGGCATCCTTTCGACCCTTCCATCAGAGACCTGGGTCCAGTCCCTCTCTCGACCATTTGTACCCCCTACTACGAACCATTTTCGGTGCTAATAACATGAGCAGCAATAGACTGGACGTAGGGTCATTCAGCCCGAACTAGTATAAACCTTGTGTCCATTAGCGCACCATCCAGGCCTAACGAGCATAAATATAAATTTACTAGCCGGTGTTTGTTCGAAACACTGACACAAGCCATTCCATCTATTCACTTACCTAATTGCTTACTTCTTCTAAGGACCATCGCACCCTAGTATATAATGTTGCTTATGTATACTTCCTACTCTATCTTGTGCAGCGAGTTTGGGCAGTGAGTTTGCTTTGTCAATGTTTTAGTGGTAGATAAACTCAAGGCCAAGCCCGTGAGTATAGAACAGAGGCCAAGACCTTTGAGTGATAGATGATAGTGATCTAGGGGGAGTGTTAGTGGTCAAGAACAGTTGTATCTTTTGGCAGTGAGTTCTCTTAGGTTCAGTTGTCAGATATGGCTCGTTGCAAGAACATTGGGGGTGGTCCCGACGATGATGATGAGAGGCGTCCTCATCGCCTAACAGCATAGGAAAAGGGAAAGGGGCCAAAGAAGACCACTACAAAGAAGAAGCACAAGAGAGGTGATATCGAGACAGAGAGAGAGCAGCAGCAGTGCCCATCGCCGCAGAGCGTGCTGAGAGAGGTGGTAGCAGCAGTGGTATTTGCATTGGCAATCAGTTGTCACCAGCTCAGAGGACCGTAGCTGAGCAGCTTGAGGCTAGTCTTGGTAGTCCTCCTAGTACTAACTTCCCTAGAGGTCAGCGTGTTGCTCTAGAGGATGCACTAGAGGGCACTCGAGTGAAGGAGGTTGAGCCTCTGGAGGAGACCGAGCAGTAGGCAGAGGAGGCAGAGAAGCCATGACTTTGACGCTCTAGTCACACTCGCACCCAGGTGTCACAGAGGCCTCAGACACAGAGACATGGCTCTGCTCCACCTCCTAGACCACAGGGTCCACCTCCAGTGGTACACTTGGACCTAAGGGCAGCCACAGCTAGGTAGGTGCAGTAGCTACATTTTGTGGAGTTTGAGGAGTGGTTTCCGCTGAGGTGGGATGAGCGTGCTTCAGAGAAATTCTACACAGTGCTGTAGGAGGATTTCTACAATGCCTACCTCAATAGTGGTGTGGCATTCAGATCACAAAGAGTTTGCTCATTAGAGGCCATAGTTGCTGTTGTAGGAGAGCAGATCTGTCCCCACCTCAGCTACCTGCCAGGTTTGGTAGATCTTCTAGGATGGACTGGTCGGTATATTCCGTCATGGGCCTAAGAGTTTTATGCTTCCTTGTGGATTGACCTGAGGCATAGGTTCATTCACTTTGCCTTCAGAGGCCATGACTACAAGCTACAAAGCTAGAGGCCTAGAGAGATATTGAGGATTCTAGAGTCTCTAATTTGGATTCACGAGATCTATTATGGAGAGACAGAGCCACCAAGATGCCCTCATGGTGGACTAGTACCACCTACAGACTTGGTCAGGGCTTGCTTCACTGAGCCATTTGGAGAGGGATCAAGCTAGACACCGTGTGACCTTACACCTACAGCTCATATCCTAGATGCAGTCATGAGGAGGTCTTTGCTCCCGAGGAGTGGCTATCGAGAGGGACCGACTCGTATTCAACTTTGGCTAGTCCACCACTTGGTCTCCCAGATAGTGTTTGACATTTGGGATGTGATGCATTTAGAGATGTAGGATACCTTAGCAGAGGGTTTTAGAGGCCATCATCAATTGCCATATGCTCACTAGATCACATTTCTTATTAGGCAGGCAGTTTCATAGAAGTCCCTAGAGACAGTGGCTAAGTTGAGCGGTGCTACTACAGAGTTCCCATAGTACGATATGAGCCAGTTGTTATGTCACAGTTGTGGGAGGACTCCTAGCCAGTCTAGCCGTAGACCAGAGGTGCTAGACAAAGCAGCTGAGCAGGACGAGGCTGTCAGGGCCATTGCCGAGATAGAGCTAGAGTAGCTCGAGGCATAATAGCAGGACGTGGTCGAGAGTGACCCGACTAACAGCTCAGATGAGGACTACCAGCCTATCCCACATATGCCACCACATGCAAACAACAGAGAGGCCGGTGGCTCTAGCTCAACTCCACCATAGCCATAGCCACCGCAAATAGACCTCACCTTGCTAGCTATACTTGAGCGCATGCGGTAGGACCAGGCTCGTTAGGTACAGGAGACAGCAGCTGCCATTGCTCAGGTGCAGGCATGCCAGAATTAGTTTCAGCAGTAGCAGGCCATGTAGCAGCAGTAGTTAGTCATTCAGTAGCAGCTTCTTGGGTTCATGCAGCATGTCTTTACTGCCATAGGGATTTCTCCTCACTAGCCCGCATTGTAGCTCGATCAGCCTACTACTACTACCCCAGTGACTCCAGTTGTATAGCCTAGTGGGTTTCAAAGTTAGGGACAGTCGGCTGCATAGTTTGCCTCACCTACCGAGCAGGTGTCTCAGTGGTTCACTTCACCAGGGACAGAGCAGGCTCAGCACTTCACTCCTATATTCATGGGCTTCACTCCTACTTAGTCCACGTTAGTGCTAGTGACGGATATCCCTATCTCTAGGAGTTTGGGTGCTACTTTCAGTGAGCTCACAGGACAACCTACACCGCTTGAGTTTTGAGTCCCTGCTCCTACCATAGTCGCTCCGGTCATAGGGACTACTGAGATGATCCCATCCTCTGTTGCTTCGTCCGAGCTGCCTCTGACAGTCACTCCCATCCCTATGGTTTCAGCGACAGCGCCAGCGGTAGTTCTGGCTCTACTTCCTATAGTGACACCTTCTGAGCCACAAGGTTAGGCTACTACCACAGATTCAGCGTTACCACTGGCCGCCCCAGCTATCGAGTCCATTGAGTAGACCCAGACCACCTCACCTCCACTTCCAATGATAGAGGGTCCGACCACTCCGAGTTCAGGGTCCGAGGATGATGCAGCTCAGTTTTAGATTTCTCACCGCACCTCAGCGCCCGACATGTCTGCTCCTACCCCACCGTCCGACCCTTAGGTTTTGGTGCTTGACACCAAAGGGGGAGAGGGAGCGAGTATGTTAAATTTAGGGGGAGCGCGTGAGATGGACTCATTCTTTTGTGTGTGATACTTCATGCATTCACGTTTACTCTCATGCATTATGTTATATGTAAAATATGTGTGATTGTAAGACTTATGTGACACGTGTGCTCTCTACCTTGATATATATGTCATGTCGCTTGATTATGCTCATTTGCTTTGCTGTCGCATTTCACTCCGACACAAATGAGTTTTACTTTGTGTACTTTGCTTATTTCATACCTCGTGAGTATATTGTGTTGGCTTGGATCATATAAACATGGCTAACCCTCCTTTGTTCTTATTGTCAATTGCTTATATGAGCCAAGCATATTGAGAACCTCACTCATCTTTTATACATACTCGAGGTTGTGTTGTCATCAATCACCAAAAAGGGGGAGATTGAAAGCATCTAGGCCCTTAGTTGTGTTTCGGTGATTAATGACGACACAAGATTACTGTGACTAATGTGTGTTTTGTAGAGGTAACTTGAGTTAGGTCATGGTAATGGTGATTCATTGGGCAATTATGATTTTCATGCCCCTATCGATGGAAACATTTTGGGTTTCAAAGGATGGACGACAAGGTTAAGGATGGACTAGTTCTAAGTGTCGTTTGATGTTGGAGAGACACTTAGAGTAGTTTAGGACTTTATTTTTCCTTTGGCCGTGCTATTAAGGGGGGTATGACCTAGTAGCTTGACCTAGGTGAATCTAATGGTTTAGGTGTAGTGCACACTTGTCAAACTTAGCACTAGGTAGCTCAAGGACAGCCCATAGATCAGTTGAATTCGATGCCATTCACAAAGTTGGTAGAATTTGAGGTGAATAGAGACTTGGATGATGACTGGATGTGAGACCAGACACACAAGTGCCGCGTTTGGTCAGCGTTAGCTCATTGATCGCGTTAACAACAGTAAGCATCCAGAGAAGGAAATTGCTGACTGGACACATTAGATGAGTGGTGATCGAACGTTGGTCAGAGTCTGGTCTCTGATGACTGTGCTAGCATCATGTAGCTATTGGCTACTGACCAAACGCGTCTGGTCACCTCGAAATATGCTGAGTTGTACCCCAACGGGTATGTTTTGAAATGGGGAGTATAAATAGTTCCCCCACTCATCTAACTTAGTCCTCTTGCCTATTTGTTCAGCTAAGAAACACCTTTGGAATGCAAGGAAGAGGAAGAGCCTAGTGGGGTGATTGAGATTTGATAATCCAAGATTAAGGACCTCATTAGTGCATAGGGAGTAGCAAGTGTGCATCCACCTTTCTCATTAGGCTTGTCTTGGTCAAGTGAGAGTTTGTGCTTGTTACTCTTTGTGATCGCCATCACCTAGACGACTCGGTGGTGATTGGAAGTTTGGTGATCATCCGGTGGAGCTTGTGGATGACCGATGTCGCAGAACCGACCAATTTATAAGAATACAAGTACAATGGCAATCCGCAAGCGGTCGCACTGTCATACTTGAACCCATATAAACCCGGTAGTCCGTCGAGTACCACGACGGGTCT
This sequence comes from Miscanthus lutarioriparius, assembly GCA_904845875.1. Taxonomy (NCBI): domain Eukaryota; kingdom Viridiplantae; phylum Streptophyta; class Magnoliopsida; order Poales; family Poaceae; genus Miscanthus; species Miscanthus lutarioriparius. Next base: position 31,120,620 of record CAJGYO010000015.1, read on the forward strand.
CGATAAACGTTTTACAACAACCAAGATCGCATGTGATTCAACATACATGCCACATATTACATAAAGTTCATGGATACTTTTCATCATCGAGTCTGAATAAAAGTTATTACAAACCGAGTTTGATAAATAAAGCGGAAGCAAATAAGTTCAAGATAAAGTTTCCAACATAGTTTGATACAGTGCCAAGCTAGATCACGGTCCACAAAAGCAAGGATAGGAATTACTAAAGAAGCTCGCCCAAGGCTTACTCCTCATCCACAATGGGATAGAAGCAACTCTTGCAATAACCATGATACACAAAGTGCCATCTGCAACAATGGGAAAATAAACCCCACGAGTACGAGAAGGTACTCACTAGACTTACCCGTCATGAACCGAGAAATAAAATGACTCAAGGAGTATGCAAGGTGTATAAGTGGACGTAACTTGACAACATTTTTTGCGAAAAAGGCAAACTGATCCGTTGTACAATTATGATTCCTTTACCAAGTTAATTATAACTATCCATTTCTAGATTAGCAACTATCCCATGCCAAACATGTGGTATCATTTAGAAGCATACAATAGTAACCATAGCAGGTATTGAAATTCCATTTTCATCCGAACCATCATGTTCCATAATACAGTTACTACGATGTTGGGACTAGCCAAGTTTCTCACTATCCGGGAGAGACGGCGATTGAATCAATTTCAACCAATTGGGAATTTATTCCTAACACAAAACCAGTCTACTAGCCACGATAGCCTTAGGTCACCTTTGGTACAACTCCGGTACACATTTCATGGGTCCGTCTTTGCGCCACACAATCTGGAACACCAGATGCCGGGATGCTCAGCCAAAGCACGCCCTTGGGCTCGGTCGATCGTTCCCGGAAGGAGCGCGCTGTGTAACGATTCCCGGCTGAGTTGAATTACTCGGCCTTGCGGTCGGAACGAGTTATCCGGCCAGCTAAGTGAGAGGCATGCGTTCAATCTTGTCGAAGCACCAACAACGAGTACGGTCCTTAATCGACATAGACAGGATAAATCCACACCCAAGACCTCCATGTCTTGTTGCTTCTCTATCCGCTTCCCGTCCGGTCTCGATTTACTTTTACCACATGGTTCTGTTTCCACGATAGCGAGATATAGCCAACCGTGCTCGGTATCCACCTATATCTCGCAGTGACAGGACATCACCCGACTTCTACCGGTCTAAGCATGGCTAAGCATATATATTCGATCCACGGACCTATACCGGTTATAGGTGTAATATTTAGACAAGGAATGTACATGCATCAAGTGGTTTCATTCAACTCTTATAACCTAATGCATCAATCATAAATACGTAAGTAAACATTTGTAAATTACTGGGAGACTTATAATGCTCCGGGCTTGCCTCTCAGAAAGGAAGTAGGGCGATGGTCGGGCACTCGGAAGCTCTTCGTGGTTCGCTCCACGCCTTCGGGAGCTGCGGCTTATGGATCCTCCTGCGGGTTTCCTTCTCTCGCTTCTTTCAATTCCAGCAACGTGATCTCTTCCTCCGATCCTAGATGCATGAGTATGGTATAAGTATTACGAATGCATACATGTTAACAAGTGCATCACGTTGTTTGAGTAGGTGCATATCTCTTCTCGATTATTACTTAACTACTTCTACAATGCATCGACTATGCCACAAACAGTAGCTACTTGTTTCACTCATAACTGGAGTTCTACAAATCCAAATCCAGTGATCCTGGACTTTCTGGAAAGCTTATCAAATTCTCTACAACTTTGCTATTAACCATTTTTATAGTACACCTCAGTTTCAACATGCAACTGATCACACTCTAGAATCAGTCCGGAAATGATTTAACATGCAATATAAAGTAAGAATACTTCTACTTCAGGTAATCATTCAAAATTTGACAACCTAGAACCTACCAATAGTTTAAGCATACCAAATACAGTTAAGATGATATAATGGTGAAGCCCAAACTATTTATTAAATTGCCTTTATTATTTTATTTAGATATCTAGGTTAAATAATAAATACATAACATATGTGCTTAATAAATTCTCAAAAATTTACAGAGCCTTACTAATGCTATCAAAAGACTACTGTAAAAATTTCATGTCATTTTACCAAGTAGAACATTCTATACAAAAATGACAAGGTAGCAAGGCTTGAAATAGCATAAATGGAAAATCCTATTGAAAAGTGTCAAGCAACAGATTTCATATTTTTCTTAGCATCCATATGGTACTAGGATTACCTCCAACAAATTTCATGAATTTTGGACTCATACTTAATTTATGAAAATTCATGCAAGGATTAACTAGTCATAAAAGAAAAATCTATAACTTTAAATCTACCCATGCACTGGTCCTCAAATTTTTACCAGAGTTCACACATGCTAAGATTAGTTCACCACAAAAATTTCATAATTTTTGGAGCACAGGAACTCTAGACATAAAATAAACAAATTTGAATGCATTCAAAAGCACATTTCAAATCCCTATTTAAATCTCCAAAAATTTCTACTGTTGAAACCAAGAACATATTTTTCTTAAATACTACACTTCCTAAGGAACACTCACAAATTTATTTCACAATTTTAGGAGCTTTCAAACTGAAGATATGAAAATCACAAAAGACATCAAAAACTGGATCAAATGAGCTATCCTTCACTACTGCTGTCGCTGACTGGTGGGACCCGGTGGTCAGAGGACCCCACATGTCATTGACTCAAGCAGAGCAGCAGCGGCAAGGTGGTCTTTGGCGTGTTGCAGAGCTTCGCCGACAGGCGAGGTTGCCGGGTGGTGACATCATCACTACGCGATCTCACGTGACCTAAGCGCATCTATTGAGCCACTTGGCCGCCCCTATTGTCGACGGTAAAGACGACGACGGCGGCGGCAATGGCGAGCGGCGAGGCGGGATGACGGCGAGACGTCGGTGAAAGCTTACTGTGACGCAAACACAAGCTCGGGACGAGCATCTACGAGCTATGGTTGGCCTATTGCGCGCTCAAAGCGTGGCACGGGGTGGTCTCGGTTAGGTGGGACCACGGCGACGAGGGTGGCAGAGGAGCTCCATGAGGCGGTGCGGCGGGGTTAGAGCTCACCGAGCTTGAACAATGAGCACCGGAGGACGCGTAGGATCTTTGGGGTGGCGGTGGAGCTGTTGCGGTGGTGCTTGAGTGGCGGTAGCGCGAGTGCGGCGCTGGCTATGGCGACGGCGGAGCTACGGGAGCTCGGCGGCTGCTGCTGCGAGGAAGAACGGCCGAGGCGAAGCAAAACTGGAGCGTGGCTGGGTACGGACGGGCGCTGGCGTGTTGAAGGCGCGCTTCGGCCTGCCTTTGGCCGCTTGGCAGTAGCGTTAGCGGCGCGCATGCCGCGGCCGTGCCCGCCTTACGCGGCGACGGTGTGTCTGGCCGGTCCGCCTTTGTGCGGTCGATTCGATTCATCGATGACCAAACCGAGCCTGACGACGGGTTTTCACGGCGAATTATCGGCTAAACCAAAGCTCCAACGTGCAAGCGATCTTCACGACTTGTGTAGTCCTATGTACCAGCTACAACTTTGGTTCAAGTACCTCGTTCTAATTCGCAACAGAAACGGAGTAATATCGTGCTCAACATCAATTTGTCACCGGTTAGTCGATCAACCACTTAGAAAATTTGCTAAGTGTGGGAAGCTGATTTTTTCTGGTTTTTGTGGGACCCATTCAAGCATGTTAGAAGCTAAATCAGTCCATGACCCGAAAATAAAAGTTGTTCCTTATGTCAAACACTACAACTTTGCTTTAGTGAACTCCTCCATGCAAGGTCTCTAACACCTAGTTCAACTTTAGTCAATCATGTCACTTTGAAAACATGATACATACACAAACCATGGCTAAATGACCAAACTAGCCTTAGCACTAAATACCAAAGTTGTTCCTAATGATATCCTAAGCATGTTTAAACAATTTGCAAGGTCATTTAAGCATTTCATGTAGTAGTCACTCATATAGCTATTCAGGTCAACACATGAAATATCACTTAAGTGCTTGATCATGAAATGTGACCTTCATGAACAATGTTTCTTATGTTTCGATCAAAGGTTTCAATTGTAAGTGATGATTTATGAATGCTTGATGCTCATGCTTATGCTATGCAAGTCAAGTTATGCAAGGCTAACACCTGAGGTGTTACAGCCCCTCCCCCTTATAAAAATCTCGTCCCGAGATTTGCAAGACCTACCATTCTTGGAAAAAGGCGGGATAAACTTCTCGTAGATAATCTTCTCTTTCCCACGTAGCATCTTGTTCACTATGATTGTTCCACACCACCTTATAGAACTTAATAATCTTACTCCTTGTCACTCTCTCCATCTCTTCTAATACTCGAATTGGTTTTTCTTCATAGGTCAAATCCGATTGAAGTCGCACGTTGGTGGGTGCAATAGCTTCTTCCGGTATCGAAGACATTTCTTTAGCTGAGAAACATGGAACACATCAAAGATTGCACTCATCTCTGGTGGAAGTTGTAACTTATATGCAACCTTCCCTTTTCGTTCCAAAATTTTGTATGGCCCTACATATCTTGGTGAAAGCTTCTTTTTCATCCCAAATCTTTTCACGCCTTTCATGGGTGATACTCTCAAGTATACATAGTCACCCACTTCAAAAGTTAGTGGTCTTCTCTTCGCATCGGCATAACTTTTTCTGTCTTGATTGAGCTGCCTTCATGTGGTGTTGGATGATACGTACTTGCTCTTGGCTTCATTTACAAAATCAATACCAAAGTATCTCCTTTCACCGGGCTCAATCCAGTTCAAGGGAGTTCTCGCACTTTTCGCCATACAAGGCTTCAAATGGAGCCATTTTGATACTCGCTTGATAAGCTGTTGTTATAGGAGAATTCAGCTAAAGGTAACCATTTCTCCCATGAACCTTTTGAAGATATAACACAAGCTCTAAGTAAATCTTCTAGGATCTGGTTTACTCGCTCTATGCATCACGAAGTTTTGCGGTTGATAAGCTGAACTTCTGATTAGCTTGGTTCCCAAAGCCTGGTGTAAGTGCTCCCAAAACGAGCTATGAACTGTGGTCCTCTATCCGAGATTATGGTCCTGGGTATTCCATGCAATCTCACGATCCGGGATACATATATCTCAGCGTATTTCCCAACTATATACCGCGTGTTCACGGGTATAAAGTGTGCTGACTTGGTAAGACGATCAACAATGACCCAGATTGAATCGTGACCTTGTGGCGTCGTTGGAAGGCCTGTGATAAAGTCCATGCTGATTTCTTCCCATTTCCATCCTGGAATAGGCAATGGCTGAAGTAATCCAGCGGTTTTCATATGGACGGCTTTCACTCTACTGCAGTTATCACACCTAGCAACGTAGGCTGCGATCTCTTTCTTCATCTTAGTCCACCAAAAATGGTTTCTTAAATCTTGATACATTTTACTACTACCCGGATGGATAGACAATTTTGATGAGTGAGCTTCTTCTAAAATTTGACTTCTTAGCTCACGGTCTTTTGGTACCACTAGTCGGTCCTCGAACCATAATACACCTCTTTCGTCCAATCTAAAATGTTTGGTTTCTTGCTCTTGCATTTTTCTCTTGATGTGACTTATTCCCACATCTGTCTGCTGTAGCTCTATGATTTTGCCCTCAAGTGAACAACTGATTGTGATATTGTGTAGTACAGCAGGATGTAACAAGTTGAATCCATCTTCCAGCAATGCTTCCACAGTGTTGCAATGGGACTTCCGACTAAGTGCATCGGCTACAACATTTGCTTTACCCGGATGGTAATGCACTTCTAAATTGTAGTCCTTAATCAATTCTAACCATCTTCGTTGTCTCATGTTCAGCTCTGGCTGGGTAAAGATATACTTGAGACTTTTGTGGTCAGTATAGATGTGACAGACATTGCCCAACAAGTAATGTCTCCATATCTTTAGTGCATGGACAACGGCTGCAAGTTCCAAATCATGTGTAGGGTAGTTGACTTCATGTTTTCTCAATTGCCGAGAGGCATATGCAATTACTCTCCCTTCTTGCATAAGCACACCATCCCAAACCTATTCACGATGCATCACAAAATACATCAAAAGGCTTTTCAATGTTTGGTTGTGCTAACACAAAGTCTTTGTAGTCAACAAAGTTTCGAGGGTGTGAAAAGTTGTTTCACATTCGGTGTCCATTTGTATTTCTCATCTTTCTGAAGTAGTCTGGTCATGGGCTTTGCTATCTTTGAGAAATCTGGAATAAACCGACGATAGTATCCAGCTAACCCTAGAAAACTCCGAACTTCATGAACCGAAGTTGGGGCTTTCCAATCCATGACCTCTTGTACTTTGGATGGGTCTACTGAGATTCCATCTCTTGATAAAATGTGACCTAAGAAAGGTACTTTGCTCATCCAAAATTCACATTTGCTAAACTTGGCATATAACTTATGCTCCCTCAGTCTGGATAGGACAATCCTCAGATGCTCTTCATGATCGGTCTCATTTTCTGAATAAATCAATATATCATCAATAAACACGACCACGAACTTGTCAAGTTCGGGCATGAATACCGAGTTCATCAGGTACATGAAATAGGCTGGAGCATTTGTTAGTCCGAAAGACATAACCAAATACTCGTATAAGCCGTACCTAGTAGAGAGAAAGCAGTTTTAGGTATATCCTCCGATTCGATCTTTATCGATGATAACACGATCTCAAATCAATTTTGGAGAATACCTTTGCCTTCGCTTAACCGATCGAACAAGATGTCGATGCGGGGCAATGGATATTTGTTTTTGATGGTCATGACATTGAGTGGTCTCGTAATCTACACACATTCTCGGTGACTTATCCTTCTTTTTCACAAACAAATTTGGACATCCCCACGGAGATGAGCTAGGTTGGATAAGACCCTTGTCCAATAGATCTTGCAATTGAACCTTAAGTTCTGCTAACTCATTGGGTGGCATTCTATAGGGCCTTCTGGATATGGGTGCGGTACCTAGCACTAATTCAATCTTAAATTCCACGTTCCTATCCGGTGGTAGACCTGGTAATTCCTCTGGAAATACATCCGGAAACTCACAAACCACTGGGATATCACATATCGTGGTGGCTTGGATAGCACAGGCTAAATGTTGGGGTTTGAAATCGCGGGAGAGTGGGACTAGAAAAGCATTCCCTCCCGTGGGTTCTCTCAACATAATAGTGCGGGTGCTAGTGTCAATAAGAGCACCATGATACTTCATCCAATTCATGCCTAAGATTACACTTATTGACAACCCCGGCAATATTATCAAATCTGTGGTATACTCCCTCCCTTGTATCACGATGAGTACATTTTTGACTATTTTTTGGTAGTAACAGTACCCCCTGCTGAACTTATGTTGAAACCCCCTTTGTTTACTTCAATTATTTCTTGACCATGTCTAGATGCAAATGCTTGACTCATAAATGAATGAGAAGCTCCCGAATCAAATAAAACAACAGCGGGATGCTTGTTGACAAGAAACATACCAGGTAGTGACAACTTCTCCCATGGGCACTTCCTCCACAATAGTATAATGCACTTGTCCTTGACGTGCCACGGCATTCACCGCCTCGATTGTTCGATTCGGGTTGCCATTCCTCTTGGGGTGGGGACATTCCTTGGACCAATGACCCAGTTGGTTGCAGTTGAAACATGGTTGATTACTTCGAATCTCGTGGAGCTGTCACGATTGCCATTTCCTTTTGGTAAGGCAATAGTGAACGCCTTACGGAATGGTTTCTATGGCCTGTTATTCTGAGCTTTCGGTGGTGGAGGCCTAAACTTGGGCGCAGTGGGCGGAATTGTGGCCTAGCTGCGATAGGCGCTTTTATTTGGAAAGATCCGGATGCACTAGCCTCATAGGCCCTCTTTGCGACCTTTTAGCAACCGCATGCATGTTGTTGTGGTTTTCTTGGGTCAAGGCATCACTAATAAACTCGTTGTAACGTGGTACATCGAGAATTTGCCATAGTCTTCATCGGTTTGGTACCCAACCCTCGCTTGAAACTCTCTATCTTTTTCTCTTGGTATCCACAAAACCGGGAGCATATCCGGACAAGTTGTTGAATGCGTGCATATACTCTGTGAGTGACTTTGTTCCTGAGTGAGCCTCATAAATTTAATTTGCTTTCATGCGCATCAGGCCCGAGGGAATATGATGTCCCCTAAAAGCCAGCTTGAATTGTTCCCAGGTCACTCGCGCATTAGCAGGTAGAGACGACAGGAAGTGTGTCCACCAGATCCCTGCTGGTCCTTGCAATTGGTGAGAAGCATACTTTGCTTTCAGATGCTCCGTGACCCTCAACAGACGGAATTTCTGCTCAATGGTATTCAACCACTCATCGGCTGCAGTGGTTCCTCACCACCTTGAAGATTGGAGGCTTCGTGTCCGAAACTCCTTGAATGTCTTTGTCTTTGATTTGGCTCGACCCACAGTTCTTTGTGGGTGGCCACAGCGGTGTTTTTATGCGATAAGGCGCAAAGCTTCTTCCATTGTCCTTTGGCTCCCCAAGAATCGAGCAAAGAACTCCCGAAAGCGGGGACGGCGGCGGTGGTGGTGGTAAGTCATCACCATTGCCATCGTGGATCGCTACCTACTCCAAAGACGGGTGCGGCATCATCGCGAAGTTGCAACAATAAGCGATTATTGGTTGATGTCAAGAGATTGCAGATGAATCATAATCATGCCAAACTGAAATTACTGGAGAAATTCTCAAATTCACAATAAAAACAGAGGCATAACAATTCATTCTCGCAACATGGCATCCCCAATTTGACCACTTATCGCGCTCATAACGCATGCAAAGTTAAATCGTGATCACCAACAAGGAACGGAATTGCATTGATGTTCAACCAAAGGTGCACTTAATCAACATTACATGATAGTCTGGTTACTAAGGCCAAATTCGAGCTACAGGTCCATTACATGAATAAAGGTGGTACATTAGTCCTTCCACTAAGTGCTAAGCGATCTAATCCTCATCATGATCACTATCGAGGTCAGACGCAAGATCATCTCCTTCCTCAGGTTCTACTTCTTCTTCAGGCTCCACTTCTTCTTCTCCTTCCTCGTACCCTTCTAGATCCATTTCTGCGGCTCCAGGTGGGACATAAGGGTGGAGCTGATTGTTCAGAAGATGAACCTCTGCATGCAGATTATCGTTGTATTCTTCCACATTAGCCAGCTGCTGTCCTAGCTCAAACTGTCGAGCTCTTAGAACATTTTCCCTTGTCCAAGCTGCATTTCGCTGGTGAGTTAACCGAGTCATCTCTTCAGTGAGCCTTTCAATCTCGGCGTCGTGCTCCCTCCGAAGCTGACGTCGGTCCTCGCGGGCATGACCAAGAGCACTAGACACATGTCTGAGGCTACCTTCAACTCCATCCAACACTCTCATCATTGCGAACATGGCGCTCATGGAAGGGTTATCACTGTTCTGCCTTTCTGCTGCACCAATCTCCAAAGATTTTCCTCTTGTCTGCTGCCATGAGTCAGTGGAGGGGTTACCTCTTGGAAAGACTCCAACCAAAGCGGTGCCGGCTCAGGAGGAAAGCGATCCATGATGTCCCTCGGGATCCCAAAGGCTGCGCCGCCTTGCTGCTTCTTGCCAGCGATCCTGCCAGTTGACTCATAACACCAGCTGTCCACTCAGAATCGTCACCTCGGGGGGACGAACAACGGCCTCCACAGTAACTAAGAGACCTTCCCCCAACTGCTCATTCGCCTAGAAATAGCGGGGTTCCATTCCATCAGGATAGCCTACATAGCTGAGCACTCTCCACAAGAGTGTAGGCATCCCAAACTCTCCAAGGGCGTGTGGCGTTGGCGGCAGTGCGTGGAGCAAGGCGACGCGGCGGGGAGCTCGCCTCCGGTGGACTTTCTGGCGGTGCTGCTTGGTGCGTGCCATCTGCACCATTAACATGTACCCCTTGGTGAGACGGTGCCATAATGGATAAGAGTTACATAACCGAGTAAGAATTTTATAAGGGGAGGAACAATGTAATTATGTGAATGGTAATTATCATGATGCATGCTCGTTCAGACGCGTCCTCACAAACTTAGGAAAAATTTGTTTCTAGCGGTAGACACGGTGGCATACATACATTCTCTCATAAATAGCGTAACTAGTCGAGCTACACGTTTCGCTGTTAGTGTACCTGCATAAGATCTCATTTCAGCCCTAAACCCATAATGAATATGCAGAATGTAATCGTAAATACTTCCATATATGTATACCCATACATATACTTCCGTATCAATCTACCCGACAATAATTTAACCCACAATTAAATACGTACCATATACACATGCAAGCATGCATACATAGCCGTACCAAAGCTACTCTTCCCGACCGCATGCTCACATCTTGCGGTCATACACTCATCTTACCTTGGCGTAGAGGCATTTGATCCATACATTACCATTCAAGTGAATGGCATCCATACAATAGCACGCCGTATGGACGACGAAGTAGAAACCCCCATGTTAGTACTTAAATAGCCACCTAATAGTCCTTAATTTGGGCATAAGGAAAGTGATCATTGGCACACTTTAGATTTCAAATACCTATTATATAACTATTAGTTGCTAGAGAAGGGTTTTCGGAAAACAAAAACTTTTGTTTTAAATACACTTGTGACAATTAACGTTGAATCTTGCTCTGATGCCAGCTGTCGCAGAACCGACCAATTTATAAGAATACAAGTACAATGGCAATCCGCAAGCGGTCGCACTGTCATACTTGAACCCATATAAACCCGGTAGTCCGTCGAGTACCACGACGGGTCTCGATAAACGATTTACAACAACCAAGATCGTACAGGATTCAACATACATGCCACATATTACATAAAGTTCACAGATACTTTTCATCATCAGAGTACGAATAAAAGTTATTACAAACCGAGTTTGATAAATAAAGCGGAAGCAAATAAGTTCGAAGATAAAGTTTCCAACATAGTTTGATACAGTGCCAAGCTAGATCACGGTCCACAAAAGCAAGGATAGGAATTACTAAAGAAGCCTGCCCAAGGCTTACTCCTCATCCACAGCGGGATAGAAGCAACTCTTGCAATAACCATGATACACAGTGCCATCTGCAACAATGGGAAAATAAACCCTGAGTACGAGAAGGTACTCAGCTAGACTTACCCGTCATGAACCAGAAATAAAATGACTCCAAGGAGTATGCAAGGCTGTATAAGTGGACGTAACTTGACAACATTTTGCGAAAAAGGCAACTGATCCGTTGTACAATTATGATTCCTTTACCAAGTTAATTATAACTATCCATTTCTAGATTAGCAACTATCCTGTGCCAAACATGTGGTATCATTTAGAAGCATACAATAGTAACCATAGCAGGTATTGAAATTCCATTTTCATCCGAACCATCATGTTCCATAATACAGTTACTACGATGTTGGGACTAGCCAAGTTTCTCACTATCCGGGAGAGACGGCGATTCGAATCGATTTCAACCAGCTGGGAATTTATTCCTAACACAAACCCAGGTCTACCAGCCACGATAGCCTTAGGTCACCTTTGATACAACTCAGGTACACATTTCGCGGGTCCGTACCGCGCCGCACAATCTGGAACACCAGATGCCAGGATGCTCAGGCCAAGCCTGCCCTTGGGCTCAGTCTGATCGTTCCCCGGAAGGAGCGCACAACAGAACGATTCCCGGCCTGAGTTGAATTACTCGGCTTCGCGGTCGGAACGAGTTATCCGGCCAGCTAAGTGAGAGGCATGCGTTCAATCTTGTCAGAAGCACCAACAACGGTACGGTCCTTAATCGACATAGACGGGGATAAATCCACACCCAAGACCTCCATGTCTTGTTGCTTCTCTATCTGCTTCCCGTCCGGTCTCGATTTACTTTTACCACATGGTTCTGTTCCACGATAGCAGATATAGCCAACCGTGCTCCGGTATCCACCTATATCTCGCAGGTGACAGGACATCACCCGACTTCTACCGGTCTAAGCATGGCTAAGCATATATATTCGATCCTGGACCTATACCGGTTACAGGTGTAATATTTGGACAAGGAATGTACATGCATCAAGTGGTTTCATTCAACTCTTATAACCTAATGCATCAATCATAAATACGTAAGTAAACATTTGTAAATTACTGGGAGACTTATAATGCTCCGGGGCTTGCCTCGCAGAAAGGAAGTAGGGCGATGGTCAGGACACTCCGGAAGCTCTTCAGGGTTCTGCTCCACGCCTTCGGGAGCTGCGGCTTGCGGATCCTCCTGCGGGTTCCCTTCCTCTGCTTCTTCGAATTCCAGCAACGTGATCTCTTCCTCCGATCCTAGATGCATGAGTATGGTATAAGTATTACGAATGCATACATGTTAACAAGTGCATCACGTTGTTTGAGTAGGTGCATATCTCTTCTCGATTATTACTTAACTACTTCTACAATGCATCGACTATGCCACAAACAGTAGCTACTTGTTTCACTCATAACTGGAGTTCTACAAATCCAAATCCAGTGATCCTGGACTTTCTGGAAAGCTTATCAAATTCTCTACAACTTTGCTATTAACCATTTTTATAGTACACCTCAGTTTCAACATGCAACTCATCACACTCTAGAATCAGTCCGGAAATGATTTAACATGCAATATAAAGTAAGAATACTTCTACTTCAGGTAATCATTCAAAATTTGACAACCTAGAACCTACCAATAGTTTAAGCATACCAAATACAGTTAAGATGATATAATGGTGAAGCCCAAACTATTTATTAAATTGCCTTTATTATTTTATTTAGATATCTAGGTTAAATAATAAATATATATCATATGTGCTTAATAAATTCTCAAAAATTTACAGAGCCTTACTAATGCTATCAAAAGACTACTATAAAAATTTCATGTCATTTTACCAAGTAGAACATTCTATACAAAAATGACAAGGTAGCAAGGCTTGAAATAGCATAAATGGAAAATCCTATTGAAAAGTGTCAAGCAACAGATTTCATATTTTTCTTAGCATCCATATGGTACTAGGATTACCTCCAACAAATTTCATGAATTTTGGACTCATACTTAATTTATGAAAATTCATGCAAGGATTAACTAGTCATAAAATAAAAATCTATAACTTTAAATCTACCCATGCACTGGTCCTCAAATTTTTACCAGAGTTCACACATGCTAAGATTAGTTCACCACAAAAATTTCATAATTTTTGGAGCACAGGAACTCTAGATATAAAATAAACAAATTTGAATGCATTCAAAAGCACATTTCAAATCCCTATTTAAATCTCCAAAAATTTCTACTGTTGAAACCAAGAACATATTTTTCTTAAATACTACACTTCCTAAGGAACACTCACAAATTTATTTCACAATTTTAGGAGCTTTCAAACTGAAGATATGAAAATCACAAAAGAAATCAAAAACTAGATCAAATGAGCTATCCTTCACTACTGCTGTCGCTGACTGGTGGGACCCGGTGGTCAGAGGACCCCACATGTCATTGACTCGAAGCAGAGCAGCAAGGCTGCAGCATGGTGTCAAGCGTGTGAGAGTCTCGCCGACGGCGAGGTTGCCGGCAGTGACATCATCACTACGCGATCTACGTGACCTAAGCGCATCTATTGAGCCACTTGGCGGCCCCTATTGTCGACCGGTAAAGACGGCGGCGGCGGCAATGGCGGCGGGCGAGGCGGGATGACGGCGAGACGTCGGTGAAAGCTACGGTGATTTAAAACACAAGCTCGGACGAGCATCTACGAGCTATGGTTGGCCTATTGCGCGCTCAAGCGTGGCACAGGGTGGGTCGGTTAGGTGGGACCACGGCGACGGAGGGTGGCGAGAGGAGCTCCGGCGTGAGGCGTGCTGTGGGGTTAGAGCTCACCGAGCTTGAACAATGAGCTTTGGAGGACGCGATAGAGATCTTTGGGGTGGCGGTGGAGCTGTTGCGGTGGTGCTTGAGTGGCGGTAGCGCGAGCTGGTGCTGGCTATGGCGGCGACGGCTGCGAGGAGCGGAGCTCGGGTTCTTCTGCTGCGAGGAAGAACGGCCGAGGCGGCAAAACCGAGCGCTGGTGGTACGGACGGGCGGTATTTGGCGTGTTGAAGGCGCGCTTTGCCTGCCTTGGCTGCTTTGGCAGAGCGTTGGCGACGTTGCTGTGGCGTTGCCAGCGCCACGCAGCGGCGACGGTGTGTCTGGCCGATGCGACCCTTTGTGCGGTCGATTTGATTCATCGATGACCAAACCGAGCTCGACGACGGGTTTTCACGGCGAATTATCGGCTAAACCAAAGCTCCAACGTGCAAGCGATCTTCACGACTTGTGTAGTCCTATGTACCAGCTACAACTTTGGTTCAAGTACCTCGTTCTAATTCGCAACAGAAACGGAGTAATATCGTGCTCAACATCAATTTGTCGATCGGTTAGTCGATCAACCACTTAGAAAATTTGCTAAGTGTGGGAAGTTGGATTTTCTCGGTTTTGTGGGACCCATTCAAGCATGTTAGAAGCTAAATCAGTCCATGACCCAAAATAAAAGTTGTTCCTTATGTCAAACACTACAACTTTGCTTTAGTGAACTCCTCCATGCAAGGTCTCTAACACCTAGTTCAACTTTAGTCAATCATGTCACTTTGAAAACATGATACATACACAAACCATGGCTAAATGACCAAACTAGCCTTAGCACTAAATACCAAAGTTGTTCCTAATGATATCCTAAGCATGTTTAAACAATTTGCAAGGTCATTTAAGCATTTCATGTAGTAGTCACTCATATAGCTATTCAGGTCAACACATGAAATATCACTTAAGTGCTTGATCATGAAATGTGACCTTCATGAACAATGTTTCTTATGTTTCGATCAAAGGTTTCAATTGTAAGTGATGATTTATGAATGCTTGATGCTCATGCTTATGCTATGCAAGTCAAGTTATGCAAGGCTAACACCTGAGGTGTTACAACCCAAGTCATGTTGTGAGCGGTTGTGGGCGATTCACCATGACGGAGTGTCAAAGAATGAGCCCATAGAGAGCATTTGATCCTTGCGTGGATCATGGGGGAGCTACACCCTTGCGTGGGTGCTCTAACGAGGACTAGTTGGGGGTGGCGACTCTTCGATACCTCAGAAAAACATCGCTGCATTCCTCTCCTTCTCTTTACTTTGAGCATTTACATTTGAGCAATCCAATTCATGTCTTTACATTCTTAGAATTGCCAAGCTAGAGTTGAATTGGAACCTAGTGTGCCAAAATTTTGTGCGGTAGAACAATAGTGTGTGTGGGGGGTACGACCCTAGATACCCATGGCAGACCACATGGGCTGCGCCACTAGGGGCGGCCTGACCCACAAGACGATGCCTTGCGGGGCACGACTCTGCTCAGCGGCTCCTACAAGACATCTGGAAGATATCCTGAAGGTACTATGAGATATGTTAGGATATGTATGATCTCAAGATTCCTATATTTAGTTATTAGTTTATGGTTATCTCTTAGATCTAACTGACTTATAACCCTGCTCCCTGGACTATATAAGGCGGGCAGGGACCCCCTCCAAACTCACGCAATATCATACGATAGCTAATACAAACCAACAGACCATAGGAGTAGGGTATTACATCATACTGACGACATGAACCTGTCTAACTCGTGTGTCTCTGTTGCCTTCTTGTTCTTGATCTCACGCTCCTCTACCGATCAATCTACCTTCGTGGGATACCCCACGGAGGACTGCCAATGATATTCTGTCTACAGTTGGCACGCCAGGTAGGGGTTTGCGTGCTGTTTCCTTGTCAAACAAGATGGCTTTTTTCATAGGCTCTTCGTCCCTCCCGTAGCCCGGCTAGATCTTCACGGTCGGATCGATCTCGTGGATCATCAATGCTGACGGAGTCGGAGAGCTCCTTGAGCTAGTGCAGATCGATTCTGCTCTGATCATCCCCGCACCTGCGACTACAGATCCGATCTCAAAACCACTTCTGAGGTCTCCTTCATCAACCACTCGCCGCCCGCTTCCTCTCTACTAGAGGAGGTAGATCAAAAACGATGATCTGATCGAATCCATCGATCGGATCGGTCTAAAGCTCGCCGATTGCCTCTCCATCACCGAATTGGCTCGGGACACCTTGGTTTAGCGCCGACCACCCACCGATCCAGATCTGTCAGGGGCTCCTTGGCAAACTCTAGGGGGTACGGCCCTACCCTTCGGGCTCACCAACTCTGTCGCTAACTACCAAGAGGCTCTCAGGGGCAAATTCGCCGACCAAGTGGGGGACATCCATCCTCTCGTCAACCAGCTCCCGCCGAAGGTCAACATGTTGCACGCCAGCTAACACCACGGAGCATCCCTCCAGACCATTCTGGAGGAAAATCCAGACTCTGAGTCCTAGGGCTCTATGGAGACCCTCGTCGAAACCTTCACCGAGCAACCCTCCCTCCCACCTTTCTGGGGTGGCACGATCTTCAACGTCAGCGTCGATAGCCCCTGTCAGAACGGCGAAACCGATGAGGAATGTGCTGCGCCGTGCAAATGAGCATGCCATTGCGATGGCCGAGGCTGCTCGCAACAACTAGTTTGACTCGCAGGGGAGGCCGCTCCATCGCAACCTCGATGAAGAGTTCCTTCACGTTGATGGCCACGACGTCTTCAAGACTCCGAGTGCCAATCTGGCAGTAGCTGCCAATGAGCTCACCCGCTTCCCAAAGATGCTCGAGCTCGCCAAGGTCACCGCCTTGCTTAAAGCGGCACACTGTCAAGTCAATGAGATCCGTGAGGATTAGAGACCTTCGTGCTCCACAAGCACGGTTCACTGCATCAGCTATGCCAAGATCCAATCACCACCCTAGTCAAAGCCATTTTGCCGACCAGTCATTGCCTCTCTAGGGGGAGCCAGGGGCCACCGCGCTGAACACCTTCGCCAACATGACCAGGAGGTCGAATAGGACGCTCGAGTGCACCTTAGCAACGTCCAGAGATGCATGACGGCGATCGAGCAGCATCGCTTCGGTCGCCACAAAGACAAAGTACGCCATCGCTAGGAATATGAGCAGGAGTATGGAAACCCAGACTCAGCTCTCGAGCCGATCGACGCCGGCAACACTGCAGTCAACGCTGACCACAACCCCTGAAGGGCCCCCAGTGTTTACGAGGGCGCTTCGAACACTTTGGTGGCCCCATGGTTTCAAGATCACTGGGGTCGAGCCCTACGAAGGAAGGATGAACCCAACACAGTGGCTGCAAGCTTATGCCACTGCTATCCACACCGTCGGAGGAGACACCAGTGTCATGGTGAATTATCTCCCCATCATGCTCATGCCACCTGCCATGAGCTAGTTTACCAGCCTTGCCCCGGACTCCATCGGATCCTAGGAAGAGCTGAAGAAAGTCTACACCAACAACTATATGGCCACGTGTACTCGACCAAGCACCAAGCATGATCTCAACCGCATCAACCGAAGCCGTCCGAGCTCCTCCATAGCTACATTCGATGTTTTTCCAAGACGAGGAACTCTATTCCCAACATCACAGAAGCTGAGGTCATCACCGCCTTCATCCGAGGACTCCACCATCGCGAGCTTCGCTCCAAATTCAACCGCAAGCCGCCCACTGGCATCAGCGAGATGATGACTACTGCGAACCAGTACGCCGATGCCGAGGAAGTCGAGGTGTGCTTCAACAAGGATGTGGGCACTCATCTCCCATATCGCCGCTACGATGATCCCCGATGACCGATGCCACAATGACCGCTGTTTCGATGACCGCAGTTATCATCGTGACGGTGGTCGTGATCGGCCAGAAGGACCCAAGTCTGGCAAAAATAGCCGCCGCCGGCCAAACCACATCATCGCCGCCGTCAGTCAACCTCGCACCAAGCACAACTACGATGAATAGTACCAAAAGATCCTCGACGGCCCATGCCCTCTTCACAAGAACGTGAAACACAAGATGAAGAACTACCTTGGTTTGGCTAAGGAGTTCCAAGACAAGAAGCTGGACGATGACGCCAACGACGGAGCTGGAGGTCACCAACCACCTGGGGGCAACAACAATGCCTTCCAGGACCACAACAAGGTGGTCGCCACCATCTTCGGGGCCTCGCCTCCACTGAGAGCAGAAGAGAACGGAAGCTCGCAGCACGGCGGGTGCTCTCCGTCACTACGAAAGATGCCACCGCCAACCCTAGCTATCACCCATGGTCCAAGGTCCCCATCACCTTTAGTAGGGCCGACCAGTGGGCAGATATTCCCTACATAGGGCGTTTCCCCTTCGTCCTCGATGCAACCGTCCAGAAGGTGCTCTTTAGAAAAGTGCTCGTCGATGGTGGGAGCGCTCTAAATCTCCTCTTCGCTGAAGCCCTAAAGGAGCTGGGCCTCGATTTGTCAGATCTCACACCCTTCGACTCCTTTTGGGTTGTTGTACCTAGTAGGGACTCCAAACCGCTTGGAGAGATTACCCTACCAGTACAGTTCGGCACGGCAAGCAACTACTGCGTCGAACACATCAATTTCTACATCGCCGACTTAAACACCGCCTACCATGCCATACTTGGTCGGCCAGCTCTGGCCAAGTTCATGGCTGTACCGCACTACGTGTATCTAGTGCTGAAGGTGCCATCGCCTATAGGAGTTCTAGCCCTACGGGCCAATCTCTCCATCGCCTACGCCTGCGAGACAGAGAGTCTCGCCCTCGCTGAAGCCACCGACCTCTCCATCCAGATGGCCAGTGTGGTCACCAAAGCCAAGATGGTGTCCACCGACGACATGGAGATCTAGAGCTAGAGCCTCCTCGTGCCTCCGCCATGTCCAAGGGAGTCAAGGAGGTCGGCCTCGGCCTCGACGACCCCTCTAAGACCATGAAGATTGGGGCTCACCTTGACCCCAAATAGGAAAGCGCGCTCATCTTCTTCCTACGTGCCAACGCCGACGTGTTTGCTTGGAAACCTATAGACATGGCGGGGGTACCATGGGAGAAGATTGAACACTGCTTGAATGTCTCACCGGCCACCAAACCGATCAAGCAGAAACTCTGCCGATTCACGCCAGACAAGAAGGAGGCTATTAGGTTAGAAATAAGATGGCTCTTAGCTGCCGAATTTATAAAAGAAGTGTATCATCCTGAGTGGTTAGCAAACCCTGTTCTCGTTCAAAAAAAGAATAAAGAATGGAGAATGTGCGTTGATTACATTGATCTCAACAAACACTACCCTAAGGACCCTTTGGTTTACCTCGGATAGATGAGATTGTAGACTCCACTGCCGGCTGCGAACTGCTATCCTTCCTTGACTATTACTCCGGTTATCACCAGATCTCCCTCAAGGAAGAAGACCAGATCAAGACGTCATTCATCACGCCTTTCGGGGCGTATTGCTACACCACCATGTCCTTTGGACTAAAGAACGCCGGGGCAACTTATCAAAGGGATATCCAGATGTGCCTCAATCAACAGATCGGCCACAACATCGAAGCTTACATCAACGATGTGGTCGTCAAGTCGAAGACCTCTGATGAGCTTATCGCTGACCTTGAAGAAACGTTCGCCAAACTGAAAAAGTATCAATGGAAGTTGAACCCTTCAAAGTGCATCTTTGGAGTTCCATCCGGTACACTGCTAGGCTACATCGTCAGCGCTCGTGGCATCAAACCCAACCTTGACAAGGTCTCTGCCATCACCAACATGAAACATCCAACATGCATCAAGGATATACAGAAACTTATAGGCTGCATGGCTGCTTTAAGCCACTTCATATCACGCCTCGGTGAAAAAGGGCTACCGTTCTTCAAACTCCTCAAGGCCTCTGAGCGTTTTTCCTGGTCGAAGGAAGCAGATATAGCTTTTGAGCAGCTCAAGTTGTTCCTAACAAAGCCTCCGATCATGACGGCGCCACGGCCAGATAAAACTCTACTGATCTACATTGCCGCTACTTCTCACATTGTCAGCACAGCCATTGTGCTCGAACGTGAGGAGGCCGGGCATGCCTATAAGGTGCAACATTCGGTTTATTTCATCAGCGAGGTCCTTAACGAGCCCAAGACTCATTATCCTCAGGTCCAAAAGCTGCTATATGCCATTCTAATTACGTCGCGCAAGCTCCGTCACTACTTCGAGTACTACAAGATCGCCATGGTCACCGAGTTCCCTCTGGGGGACATTCTCCACAACAAAGAGGCCAACGGCTGCATCATCAAGTGGGCTATTGAGCTCGGCACTTACTCCATTGAATTCAGAAGCAGGCCTATCATCAAGTCACAGGCGCTCGCTGATTTTATCACTGAGTGGACCGAGATCCAAGAGCCCATCGCTGCCACTTGCCCTGAGCACTGGGTGATGTACTTCAACAGTGCCCTTAACATCAATGGTGCTGGTGCATGCATTCTATTCATTACGCCGACCAAGGATAAGCTCCAATACGTTCTTTGGATACACTTTCCGGCCTCCAACAACGCCACCAAATATGAAGGATGTCTCCACGGACTCCGTATAGCCATCGAGCTCGGCGTCAAATGCCTCATGGTGTACGGGGATTCCACACTGGTCATCAACTAGCTCAACAAAGACTGGTCCTGCTCCAGTGAAAAGATGGATGCATATTGTGCTAAAATCAGGAAGCTTGAAGGGAAGTTCTATAGTATCGAGTACCATCACGTGGTACATGATCAAAATCAGCTCGCCGATCACCTATCCAAGTTGGGCTCTTCTCGCACCACGATCCTACCAAGGGTCTTCGTTCAAGATCTCCTGGCGCCATCCATCAAAGAAGATAAGGAAGTTCAGGAAGTTCCCCTCGCTGAGCAGCTAGTACTTATAGTACCTTCGCCGACCACCGATTGGAGGGAGCAATTCATCAAGTACCTCACCAGCGCCGAGGTACCCGCCGACAAGACTGAAACCAAATGCCTAATTCATCGAAGCAAGCATTATGTGCTGGTGGATGGCAACTTGATGAGGAAAAGTGCTAAGGAAGGGATACTACAGAAATGTATCACCCAAGAAGAGGGAGTGAAGCTACTTCTTGAAATTCACTCTGGTTCCTACGACAACCATGCGGCCTCGAGAACACTGGTCGGCAAGGCTTTTCGAGCTGGTTTCTATTGGCCCACAGCCATCTCTGATGTAGAAGACCTCGTCCGACATTGTGAAGGATGCCAATTTTTTGCCAAACAATTACATGTGCCGACGCAAGAGCTGCAAACCATCCCAGCTTCCTGGCCCTTCGCATGCTGAGGACTGGATATGATTGGGCCTTTCAAGCCAGCGCCAGGTGGTTTCCGGTACATGTGTGTCGCCATTGACAAGTTCTCCAAGTGGACTGAGTATAAACTGCTCGTCTCGGCCACTGCAAAGAAAGCAGCCGAGCTCTTTGAAGACATCATCCATAGATTCGGTCTCCCGAACAGCATCATCACCGACCTTGGAACTACATTTACTGGCCATCACTTTTGGGACTTCTACGAAGACCTATGCATCTCCGTCAAATATGTCTCCGTTGCCCATCCTAGAGCCAACGACCAATTCGAACGGGCGAACGGCATGATTCTTGAAGCTCTCAAAAAGAGGTTATATCAAAAAGAAGAAAAGCATCTAGGCAGATGGCTCAAAGAGCTACCAGCTATGGTCTGGGGACTATGGACTCAAGCTAGTAGCAGCACTGGTGTGTCTCCATATTTCTTGGTCTATGGCTCAGAAGCCATACTACCAGTGGACATTGCCTTCTGAGCACTTTGAGGGTGGACAATTATGATGAAGAGCAAGCCGCAGCTGTTCGGACAGAGGACGTCGACAGGGCCGAGGAAGAATGCCTAATCACCTGCATCCTCATAGCCAAATATCAGGAAGGCCTGTGGAGGTACTACAACCGCAATGTGAAAGGTCGTTCATTTGTTGTCGGCGACCTCGTTCTCCGCAGAAAACAAAAAACTAAAGGGATGCACAAGCTCTCCTCCCTTTGGGAAGGGCCTTACGTCATCAAAGAGGTCACCTGACTAGGGTCTTATCGGCTATGTGACTTAGAAGGAATCGATGTTCCCAACTCGTGGCACATCGAGCACCTTATACGTTTCTATCCTTGAAACGCTCCAGATATGTACTCTCCACTTTTATGTTGAATAAAGTTTTGGTCTCCATAACTTGTCTCCATTTTGTCTCCACTGTGGTTTAACACCCACTTACAGTCGCCGAGCTCTATGCTACTCCATAATGAACTCCAATACGAAATCGCCATAACCGTGCCAACCATGTTTCTCCAAATCTCCAACGTTATCGCCGAACCGTTTTCTCCAAAATCGCCGAACGATTTCTCCAAATCGCCGACGCATTATCGCCAAAAATCGCAAAACACATTTTCTCCAAATCTCCGAACACGTTTTCTCCAAAATGCCGAATATGTTTCCTCCAACTCGCCAACATATTTCGCCACACGTTCTCTCCAAAAATGCCGAACACTTTACTCCAAATCTCCAAGTTGTTTCGCTGATTAGCGAGCAACGTACGTTCTGTTCTATTCTCTTAGGAGACAACCCAGTCCACGATCTCTCCCTACACGTGCCACGGGCTCAGCGCTCTGCATTATGGGTGGTCGGCTATGGTTCCTTGGTCACACCTGTTCCTCCTACACGTCCACGGGTTCCGCGCTCGACGTTATGGATTATGGGCTAACCAAGGCCGAGAGCTCAGCACATAACTAATTGCTCGGACGCCGCTTATACTACCTATATCTCCAAGTTATTTCGATAACCGCCAAGCAGAACACGTCCTGCTCTGTTCTCTGTGGAGAAGACCCAATCTCTAATCTCTCCCTACACGTGCTACGGGCTCTGCGCTCTACGTTATGGGTGGTCGGTTGTGGTTCCTTGGTCACGCCTGTTCCTCCTACATGTGCACGGGCTTCGCGCTCGATGTTATGGACTATGGGCTAGCTGAGGCCATAGGGGTCAATAGCGAACTACCGCTCAGACTCTACTTACACGCCGTATAAATACTTTGTGGTTAAAACTATGAAGATTTTTTCACCGAAATACAATTTAACCGCATACACATGCACCTTATAACATTTATCATATACATAAGTGTTTTTACGCTTTCGCGCGTTCTAACTACATTGTCCAGAAATTACAGATGATATCCGCTAAGCAGATCATTGTGCTCCGCCACTGCCGTCCATTTCGCTGAACATGTCTATATCACCTGCCAACTTCTTCGCTGCGTCCTCCACCTCATCCTCCAGCTGCTAGGTCTCTGCCTCGCTCAACCCTTCTGTGAACCCACCCCCTATCGCTTGAAGGTCAGTGGCTAGATAGTGGGACCGAACCACAGCAAGGGCGTGGGTGGCGGCGGAAACAACGGTGTCACGGTTGAAGCCCTTGAAGCTCTCCCACGCCGTCTTGCATCTTTTGATGATGATGTCCGGGCGCGGTGGCCTACTGTCGGGCTGAGGAACCACTTCTGGTTCGACGCAGTTGAGCACTAGTTTGATTCCGGCAACTACGGCATCAAACTTGTCCCTCTAGGTCCAAGCGTCTTGCTCCAGCACATCGAATTGTGCCTTGACCCTCCGACGGTAGTCTGCAAGCATTACAAAGTTCCATCAAGCAAGAAAGTTACTTCAGTAGTAACCTCGACTAGGGAATGCTCACCGTTCAGCTCCTCGGCCAGCTTGCTCGCTCGCCCAGTCTCCTTCGCTTTCTCCTCTCAAAGTTGCTCGAGGGCCTGGTGTAACACCCTAGGTGTTTAGGCTTCCACTAAATTGCATGTCATTTCATAAACATGTGCATTATCTATGTCATCATGCCATTATCATTGAAACATACATATGCAACATTTTAAATTGTATGTGTTTCATGCTTGATTGCTTAGAGTGGTAGTAGTGCAACATGTGAATGTAACATGAAACTCTCGTACTTTGAAACATGGCAATATGGTAGTAATGTGGCAATTATAAAATGACAACAAGGTCTTGAAACATGTGAAACATTGCATTGCAACATATGAGTGAATTACTTGTTTTAGTTGCTTTATCACATGTGATCATTAAAGGTTGGTATAACAATTTGGTAAAGTGGTTGATCATGGTCTATTACACCTTAACTATACTTAGGTTACTTGTTGGGACATTGTTCATGTAGATCAAAATGACCAAAATGCCCTCAAGTGGAGGTTTGACTTGAATTGACCCTAGGAGTGTCACTATTTGACTGATTCAAAAGTCCAACTTAGAGACTTTGCATTGTTGTGCACTCTTTACAAAAGTTGTAGCTAATTTATCAAGGAACAAAAGTTGTTTTATGGACAACTCATGAAAATGTGTGGAACATGGTCAAACATGGCCCACAAGTCAGATTGCCATGCTGAATTCACACTTAGAATTTTTCCTAAGTCGTTTTGGCGATTTTCAGTTTCGTGTATCCCTGTTTGGAGGCTTGTATCTCCCAATCCTAACCGAATGAGTCCAAGCTCCAATTAACAAAGTTGTTGTACTCACTTGGATCTTTAATTTTGTTAACTACACCATGAACCAGATCGCCACTGTTTGGGAGTTATAGATCATCAAAAGTACGCTGTCAGTTGGTCGTTGGATCACTGAATCGATGTTTCAGGCGAGCTACAGAGATCTCCGTTTCAGTAAACACCCGACGCGTGGGGGACGCGCGTCGCCGGTCGCCTGACCGCGAAGACCACGCGCCGCGGGCGCCCTGGCAAGGCCAGCCGCGTCATGGAGCACCCCAGCGCCTGCCCGACCGAGTCGCCCGCTCCATTCTCATCTCTCGCCTCCCACAGCGCGCAGCACCGAAGCCGTGTTTCCCTCTACCTCCTCCACCCCACCGTCGTGCCAATTTCGCCTTGGTAAGGATGAAATCACCATTTTTCCCCACCACCGCCTTATCGGACCTTCACCGAAGTTAGCGCTCCACGCAGCCAGCTCTCCTCGCGCCATTGCCGTCCCTCCTCTGCCTTGCGCTAGGTCTAAGGAGCACTGAGGAAGCTCGTAGGGTCACCGTTAGGGGCCGCGACGCCGTAGTTTCGTCAGAGCCGGTCAAGCCGTGGCCGAGCGCCGCCATGGCCATCGCCACCCCCTCTAGCTGCGTCATTTGCTGCAATAGATGGTTCCCCTATGTCCGCTTGGGTGAGGCGAAACCGTTGGCACCGTTGCCTTCGCCGGAGGAGCCACCGGCGGCGAGTTGCGCCGTCGTCTTCCTCCGCTCCCCTATCCGTCTCGCTGACGCGCGGGCCCCTCCCGTCAGTCGCCGCGGCTGAAGCGGGAGCCCAGCGTGGGCCACGCCGCATCTTGGGCCGCGCCAGTGCGCTTCGCAGCCCGCCGTTTCCTCGGGCCGGCCCAACAGCAGTGAAATGATTTCTTGTTTTGTTTTGTTTATTTTGTTTTTTATAGAATTGTGTGCATGATTCAAAAATGTGTAACTCGAGTTTGGTAGATCCAAATGCTATGGTTTCAATTTTGTTGAGTTCCTAGTAATGTCTAGTATTTAATAAAAATATTATATGAGCACATGTTTTAGAAATCCTGGATGAATTAAATAGGACTTTGAAAGGTGTTTTTGGATACATGCAAACTTGTTTGAATTTTATCTTGAGTTTCTGTGGTCCAAAAATTATGAAATTTTGTGGGTAATCTATTATTGCTTAGTAGAAGCTCTGGTTAAAATTTCAGAGCTAGTGCATGTGTAGTTTTTGAGTTATAGAATTTCCTTTTATCAATGGATGGATCTTGTGTGAATTTTCATAATTTTTCTATAGATCCAGTATAGGTAAAATTTAGTGAGTAAGGTTCTTATGCTAGAATGATGCTAGGAAAAATGTGAAATCTGTTGCTTGACACTTTTCATTAGGGTTTCCTAATTATGCTAAAAATAGGCATGCCACCTATTATTTTGGATACAGCAAGTTCTTCTTGCTCAATGGCTTTGAAATTTTTATGGTAGTCTATGTGAAGCATGAGATAGCTACTATAATTTTTGTAGATTTTTATGAACAGTTTTACTATATGTTGCTTTAATTACCTAATTAACTAAATAAATTAGAAAAGGACATTAAATGATTTATTTAGAAGTTGGCATTATACTTTCTAGTGTTCCTCTGGTATGTGTAACAAGTTGGTAAACTTGGTTTGGTCAAATTAGGCTTTTGCATCATCATTAAATAATTAAGTTAGTAACCCTGTCATTGCGGGATAGATTCTAGGTTTACTGGAATTTGATTTGGTTAACTTAAGAATCATGCTTTGATGTTTACAAATGAATTGTAGAGAATTTCATAAGCTTTCCAGAATGTCCTCTTGCAAGTCATTTGGATTTGTAGAACTCTGGTTGTGATTGAATTAAGGGATTATTTGTGTGCATATGAAACTTTAAATGTTGATTTATGTATGCCTTTACTATGTCTAAGTTTGTGGTAATGTTCCTAGGTGTTCGGCCTTTAACTGAAGATGAGCATCTTTATCTTAGGTTATGCAAGTTAGGTAAGTTGATCTTGTTCTTCAAGTTAAGTTAGATACCTGTTTTAAAGTGATTTGAATAGAGCTATTCTTAATCGGTAAACGAGTGTCCAGTAATGTTTTTGTTAAACACTTACTGTGATTCATTCATCATGAGCATCATGTCATTCCTTATGCATCCATGATATTTATCTCGTGCATCGGCATGCAATAGGTGTACTGGGAAGGAGTGACCTCTTTGGAATTCGAGGGACCGAGCGAGCAAAGAAAGCAATTGACACACCAGAGGTTCGGGAGGTGTAGCCTCGGAAGAAGTGCGGACAAGGTCGCCGTTGAGTGCCGGATCACCGTCCATGCAACTTTGTGAAAGGCAAGCCCCGGAGCATATTAAGCCTCCTAATTTCCAAAATGCGATTCTGATATTATTATTATATATATATATATATATATTGTTGCATTAAGTTTAGGTGTTGGATGCAAACAATTGTTTGCATTGGTTACCCAATCCTTGTCCAGATATTGTTACCACAGAATCCTATGTAGCTCGAGGCTCGTGTAGTGCTTAGCCACCGCTTAAACACGGTAGAAGTCGGGTGATTTTCTGTCACTGCGAGATCTGAGGAATATACATGTGCACACGGTTGGCTATATTTGCTATCGTGGAAAAGAACCGATCTTAATTTGAAATGAAGACCGGGGCGGAGGCTTGTCGGTTTGTAAAGTGACTCCGCTCGTGTCGCTTGAGGACTGATTCTTGGAGCCTTTCCTGTTCATGTTGAACGCATGCCTCTCTCTTAGTTGGCCGTGTCCGAAGACCGACCTGCTGAAGCCGAGTAGCTCACCTCGGGCCAGAGTCGATAAGTATAAAGTGCGCCTCGGAAGGAGCCGTGGGCGTGAGTCCAAGGCAGGTGATTTAAAAGTCCCGATCGTCTGGCGGAAGGGTCATCCCTAAGAGTCTTTGGTCTTGATCGAACCCATGAATTTGGTTCTGAGTTGTTCCAAAGGTGACCCATGGCTACCCTTGCAAAGTATGCCAGGTGAGAGTTAGGAATACCCCTCATTTGAGTTGTAATTCGATTCGAGTCGCCGTCTCTCCCGGTTAGTGAGAACTTGATGGGCTTATCTCCAATGTAGATGCACTAAATAACATAATGGTTCAGAAATGATGATATGATGATGACAGCCTTATTATACCTGCTATGGTTAATATTGTTTGCTCCTAATAAGTGAGTGCTCTAGTACAGGTGCTAATCTAGTGGACAGGTAAATGATGATAAGCTTGATGCTAAGTTTAAATTGGTTACTATAATCATAAGCTCTTTTATGCAACTGTGTCTAGCTAGACCACCTGAAAAGCCTTGCATGATCCTTGGTGTCTTTTATTTCTAGTTTTGTCGGGTAAGTCTAGCTGAGTACCTTCTCGCACTCAGGGTTTATCTCCCACCTGTTGCAGATGACCAGTTCTAGTTTGTTTGCTACAAGTACTGCCTTCTCCCAACTGGGGATGAAGACTAGGCCGTTGGGCGCGGTCTCTACTAGTTCTCGTACCTGATAATGCTTTTGTGGGACATGACTCAGATCTGGCAATGTATTTGAAACTATGAAGTTATGTACTAAACTATGTTGCTTCCGCGCATTTGAACTTGGTTTGTAATATTTTATTTGAACTCTGATGGATGTAATCCGAATGCTACTTATGAAATGTTGTAATGGATGATGTGTTGTGTTGAATCACTATGGTCTTGGTTTATATGTCGAGAGTTGGTTGAAATCCTTCGTGATTTCCAGACTACCGGGATTATGGGAGCTTAAGTACTAGAATTTGATCGCTTCGGTGATTGTTTTTGTACTTACGTTCTTATGATTTGGTCGGTTCTGTTACAGCTGGTATCAGAGCAAGATTCGACACTAAACATGTCATTTGTGTATTTAAAACAAAATTATTTGTGAAAATCCTAAATTAAATAATAAGTATTGCCAGTGGTCATATCCCTTATGCCCAAATAAGGACTCTTAGGTGGCTTATTAAGTACTAACTTGGGGGTTCCTGCTTGTTTCTGTTTCGTCGTCCATACGGCGTGCTATTGTATGGATGCCATCCGCTTGGGTGGTAATGTTTGGATCAAATACCTCTACGCTCTGGTAAGTGGGAGTTGTGAGAGCATGACCGTCCAACCGTCGGTCTAGGGGAGAGTAGTTGTGGTTGCTCGCATACTTACATGTTCAATCATGTATCTATGATAGTACTTAAATGTGGGTATCTCTGACGGGTAGCTGTGATACTAGAGTATATGCATCAGGGGATGTGTGTATGAAAGTATTTAGTTTACTGCTTGCTTTTATGCATTTTGGGAAATTACTGGGCTGAAATGAAATTTTCTGCAGGTACACTAACAACGTATCGTTGTAGATCGACTAGCTACCGTATACGAGAGAACGTATGTATGCCACCGTATATTCGCTAGCCTTTAAATTTTTCTAGGTTTGTGAGGGCATACGGATCGTGCATGCATCATGTTCAAGCATACATGACATTTTTAGCATTACTCCCTCCTTTAAAATATGATTGTCCCGACTAATTAAATTTCGTATCCCTTAAATGATTCTCCCCTTATGTTGTAACTTTTTGCTACAGATGGCGCGCACGAAACTCACTGCTCGCAAGTCCGCTGGAGGCAGGATGCCTCGTCACCGTTTAGCTCCTCGTGAGCCCCGTCCTGAGCCTACTGAGGCGGAAAGGCTGAGGACAGAGCTAGCTCGGGTGACTGCTGAGAGGAATGTGGCTCAGCACCGCTTGGAGCAAGTAACACAGGAAAGGGACCAAGAGACCCTTGAGGTTCAGAGGTTGATAGTTGCTCACCGCAACTGTGAACGCATGTTGATTCATGTGATGAACCAAAGGAATGAAGCCTGGCACGAAGAGAATGTGTTGAGAGCGCGACAGGTGGAGTTAGAGCAGCAAGTGGCAGTTGCTGAAGAGTACAATGACCATCTCCATGAGGAGGTTCACCTGTTACACAATCAACTTCACCCTCTCCTGCCACCTGATGATGAGGATGAGATGGGCTCTGGTGTCATCATGGCTGAAGGTGATGATGACATGGAGGTCAATGGACCTGAGGACATTCCACCTGATGAGGAAGATGAGGAGTTAGAGCCTGCTAGTGATGAAGATGGAGGAGAGATCTTCGACACTGACTCCGAGGACGATGCATAGTTTAGCTTACTACTTAGCTAATGCACAAGAGCTAGTCTTTTGTTGATCCTCATGCATGAACGAGTAGCTTTATAATAAGTTAATCGTTGGGATGTAATATCGAACCATAAGTTATCTTTGGATGTAAGTTTGGAACCACTATGGCTTGGATGTAACCTATCGAACGTATTATACTCCACGTATGTGAGCCTTTGTTAAATGTCATCTTTGCGGTCTATAGATCTCGTTGTTGGTTAAGTTCATCGCATTTATGTGTCAATCGATGCGCTTGATGAGTTGTGTGGTTGTGATGAATGATTGTGCCTCTGTTGATTATATAAATGCATTCCCTCCAATGGACTCAGTTTGGCATAATTATACGATTCATCTACAAAAATTTCCACATCGTCAGTGCTCATTGGCTATACATTTTGCGATGGCTCATAACCTTCGTCGCGATCGTGGCATGGGAAATGAGGAACAACCACCTCGCCATCGCCCACACCAATTTGAGTGATGTAGACGGTCGTGGAAAGTCAGCGCATGCTAGTTGAGGCTATGCGCGCGAGATGGCTAACCGTGAGGATCGGCATGTCCGCTTGAGGACCCGAGCCGAACCAAATCAAAGACTTTAAGGACTTCATGGACACAAAGCCTCCTATCTTTTGTGAGGCAGAGTTACCATTACAAGTGATGAATGGTTGAGCATGATAGAGCAAAGGTTTGGATTGCTCCGTTTGATGAAGGTATGAAGGCCACATATGCGGACACCAGCTCCATGGCCTGCAGGTATCCGTGGACCCATCACAGGACCACCTTCCACCGCTAACGTTGAGATAGTTTGGAACCAGTTCGAGCAGCTTTCGGGACACTTTATCCCTCCCGGTCTCATGGCCATTAAGCATACCGAGTTTATGAAGCTAACCCAAGGCAACAAGAGTCTTAATGAATACCTCCGGGCATTCAACAAACTTGGCGGTATGCTCCTGAGTTCATCGACATCGACGCCAAGAGAATAGCTAGCTTCAAGAGGGACTTTCCCCAAAACCGATGAAGTCTATCGGCAAAATCGTAAGTGTGTCACCTTCAATGAGTTTATCGTGTGACACCGACTCAAGAGAATAATGATAAGGTATATGCGGCTTCCAAGAACCGCAAAAAGAAACTTTGAGGCAGGTGCTTCTCGGTCTAAGGCACCAATGGTATCCAAGACCCGATCACTGGTCCACCCAATGCCAATGTCCTGGTACCGCCCACCTCGGAAGAAGAATCAAGCTAAAACTGGTTTTCGCAAGGGTACACAATTTCCTTGCCAAAGAATACCCGGACAGGAAGCTCCAATGTCCCACCAGCTAATGAGCCATGTTGGAACCGTAACACACTGGTCATTGGGCAAATAAGTGTCCCTATCCTTCCAAGTAGAATGCTCAAGGAAAGCGTCCGTCGAGGCGTGTTCACTACACTCATGTGGTGGGAAATTCCTCTTTGGTGAAGTGGTCACCATTGGTAAGTTTCTTGTTAATGATCACCCCTGCAGGTTGTGCTCTTTGATTTAGGTGCTTCATATTCCTTTGTGAGTTCTACTTTTGCATCTAAGCATAAGATGAATGTGATTACAATTGTCAAGGGTGGTTATTGTATTAGTGCGGCTGGGAATAATATCATGACTAACCAAGTAGTAAAAGATGTAAAGCTTGAGATTGGGGATCGAGAGTTCTTGCAGATCTTGTAGTTCTACCGGGGGTAGGAATTGATATAATCCTAGGAATGAAGTGGATGAGTGGGAATGGAGTGTTGATCGATACGTCAACCCGTGTGGTAATGTTGAGGGATCCTGTGGATAAGAAGGGTTTTCTAGTGCAGTTACCTCGTGATATCTCTATCCACAATCTGACCAATGCTACCCTAGCCAAAGCCATTGAGGATCTACCGGTTGTCTGTGAGTTTCGGATGTCTTCCCGATGACTTGCCCTGGATTACCTCCGGACCGTGATGTAGAATTCAAGATAGAACTCATTCGAAGGCACGGCTCCTATTTCTCAAAGGCCCTATAGAATGCCGCCTAATGAGTTGGCTGAGCTGAAGAGTCAGTTGAATGAGCTATTGAAGAAAGGTTTGATTTGGCCTAGTTCTTCTCCTTGGGGTTGTCCGGCTATCTTTGTGAAGAAGAAGGACAAATCTTTGCGCATGGGGGTAGATTATCGACCCCTAAATGCTGTTACCATCAAGAACAAATATCCTCTTCCTCGCATCGATATTCTGTTTGATCAGCTCTCCAAGGCTAAGGTATTCTCCAAGATTGATTTGAGGTCTGGTTACCATCAGATCAAAATTCGTCCTGAAGATATACCTAAGACAGCTTTCTCTACTCGTTATGGCTTGTTCGAGTACCTTGTCATGTCCTTTGGGTTGACAAATGCTCCGGCACACTTTATGTACCTGATGAATTCAGTATTCATGCCAGAATTGGACAAGTTCGTTGTCGTGTTCATTGATGATATCCTTGTATACTCTCAGAATGAAGAAGAGCATGTTGAACATCTGAGAATTGTCTTAACTCGGTTGCGTGACAACCAGCTTTATGCTAAGTTCAGCAAGTGTGAATTCTGGTTGAACAAGATACCTTTTCTAGGTCATGTGTTATCTGGTGATGGAATTTCGGTTGACCCTACAAAGGTGCAAGAAGTCCTTGAGTGGAAGGCACCTACTATGGTCACAGAAGTCCAAAGTTTCCTAGGATTGGCTGGCTATTATTGTCGCTTTATCCCGGATTTCTCTAAAATCGCCAAGCCCATGACTCGACTACTTCAAAAAGATGAGAAGTTTGTCTAAACTCCGAAGTGTGAAGAGGCTTTCCACACTTTGTGGACCTTGCTAACCTCTGCTCCTGTATTGGCACAACCTAACATCGAAAAGCCTTTTGATGTCTATTGTGATGCATGTGGCACCGGATTGGGGTGTGTTCTTATGCAGGAAGGCCGAGTAATTACTTATGCTTCGCGCCAGCTTCGAAAGCATGAAGTCAACTATCCTACCCATGACTTAGAGCTAGCCACAATTGTTCACGCCCTGAAAATTTGGAGACATTACTTGCTGGGTAATGTGTGCAACATCTATACTGACCATAAAAGCCTCAAGTACATCTTTACTCAACCCGAGTTGAACATGCGTCAACGACAATGGTTAGAATTAATCAAAGACTACAACCTTCAAGTGCACTACCATCCTGGTAAGGCAAATGTGGTTGCTGATGCCTTAAGCAGAAAGGCCCATTGCAATTCCTTAGTTAGTGAAGATTTTCATCTGGCACACCTCCTTCATCCTGTAGTATTCCACAATATCACTGTGGATTGCTCTCTTAGAAGTCGAATTATCGAACTCCAGAAGACTGATGTGGGTGTGTTTCACATCGAGCGGAAGATGAAAGAGAAAGAGACCAAGCACTTTAGGGTCGATGACAAAGGAATTCTCTGGTTTAATGATAGACTTGTGGTACCCAAAGATAAAGAACTTAGAAATCAAATTATGGCTGAAGCCCATTCTTCTAAATTGTCCATCCATCCTGGTAGCAGTAAAATGTATCAAGATCTCAAGCTGTATTATTGGTGGACCAAGATGAAGAAAGAGATCGCAGCTTACGTGGCAAAGTGTGATAACTGTTGCAGAGTCAAGGCTTTTCACATGAGGCCCGTATTATTGCAGCCACTCTCTATTCCTGGCTGGAAGTGGGAAGAAATTAGTATGGATTTTGTTATTGGATTACCCACTACGAAAAAGGGTTGTGATTCCATCTGGGTTATCGTAGATCGTCTAACTAAATCCGCTCACTTTATTCTGGTCAAGTCTACCTATCACCCTCACAATTATGCTGAGATTTACTTCCAACAAGTGGTACGTCTCCATGGTGTACCCAAATCCATTGTTTCTGATAGAGGACCGCAATTCATGGCTCGCTTTTGGGAGTGCTTACATCAGAATCTTGGCACTCATCTAATCTATAGTTCTGCCTATCATCCGCAAACATCAGGACAGACTGAGCATGTTAATCAAATTCTTGAAGACATGCTTAGAGCTTGTCTTATTTCTTGCAAAGGCTCTTGGGAAGACTGGTTACCTCTCGCTGAATTCTCTTATAACAACAGCTATCAAGAGAGTATTAAAATGGCTCCTTTTGAAGCTCTTTATGGCCGCAAGTGTAGAACTCCTTTGAACTAGGTGGAACCCAGAGAAAGAAGATTCTATGGTATTGATTTTGTAAAAGAAGCTGAAGAGTAAGTTTGAACTATACAGAAGAATATGACTGCCACTCAGGCTAGACAAAAGAGCTATGCTGATAAGAGAAGAAAACCTATTGAGTTTGAAGTAGGTGATCATGTTTATCTGAAGGTATCCCCTATGAAAGGAGTCAAGCGTTTTTTAATTAAAAGGAAGCTTGAGCCTCGATATGTTGGACCTTACCGCATTATCGAGAAAAGTGGAAGAGTAGCATATAAGCTCGATCTACCACGTGAAATGGGAGCTATATTCCCGGTATTCCATGTGTCTCAGCTGAAGAAGTGTCTCCGTATTCTCGAGGAAAGAATATCGACAAGAAAAGTCAACTTGAAATCTGATCTTTCTTATGAGGAGAAGCCCGTGCAAGTCCTGGATACTCAAGAAAGAGTGACTTGTACACGAGTGGTTAAGTTATACAAGGTAGTTTGGAGTAATCATAGTGAACGGGATGCAACCTGGGAGCGGGAAGATTATTTAAAGGAAAACTATACATCTTTCTATACTGATTGGTACGCTTTCCAAATCTCGGGATGAGATTTTTCTAAGGGGGGAGGGCTGTAACACCCTAGGTGTTTAGGCTTCCACTAAATTGCATGTCATTTCATAAACATGTGCATTATCTATGTCATCATGCCATTATCATTGAAACATACATATGCAACATTTTAAATTGTATGTGTTTCATGCTTGATTGCTTAGAGTGGTAGTAGTGCAACATGTGAATGTAACATGAAACTCTCGTACTTTGAAACATGGCAATATGGTAGTAATGTGGCAATTATAAAATGACAACAAGGTCTTGAAACATGTGAAACATTGCATTGCAACATATGAGTGAATTACTTATTTTAGTTGCTTTATCACATGTGATCATTAAAGGTTGGTATAACAATTTGGTAAAGTGGTTGATCATGGTCTATTACACCTTAACTATACTTAGGTTACTTGTTGGGACATTGTTCATGTAGATCAAAATGACCAAAATGCCCTCAAGTGGAGGTTTGACTTGAATTGACCCTTGGAGTGTCACTGTTTGACTGATTCAAAAGTCCAACTTAGAAACTTTGCATGGCTGTGCACTCTTTACAAAAGTTGTAGCTAATTTATCAAGGAACAAAAGTTGTTTTATGGCCAACTCATGAAAATGTGTGGAACATGGTCAAACATGGCCCCCAAGTCAGATTGCCATGCTGAATTCACACTTAGAATTTTTCCTAAGTCGTTTTGGCGATTTTCAGTTTCGTGTATCCCTGTTTGGAGGCTTGTATCTCCCAATCCTAACCGAATTAGTCCAAGCTCCAATTAACAAAGTTGTTGTACTCACTTGGATCTTTAATTTTGTTAACTACACCATGAACTAGATCGCCACCGTTTGGGAGTTATAGATCATCAAAAGTACGCTGTCAGTCGGTCGTTGGATCACTGAATCGATGTTTCAGGCGAGCTACAGTGATCTCCGTTTTAGTAAACACCCGACGCGTGAGGGACGTGCGTCGCCGGTCGCCTGACCGCGCAGGCCACGCGTGCGCGGGCGCCCTGGCAAGGCCAGCCGCGTCATGGAGCACCCCAACGCCTGCCCGACCGAGTCGCCCGCTCCATTCTCATCTCTCGCCTCACACCATTGCCAGCCGGACCTTCGCCCTCGCCTAGCTCCTGCGTCCTGGCAAAAACGCGTCGCCCAGCTCACCCAGAGCCTCGTCGTGTTTCCCTCTACCTCCTCCACCCCACCGTCGTGCCAATTTCGCCTTGGTAAGGATGAAATCGCCGTTTTTCCCCGGAGTTAGCGCTCCACGCGGCCAGCTCACCTCTCGCCATTGCCGTCCCTCCTCTACCTTGCGCTAGGTCTAAGGAGCACTGAGGAAGCTCGTAGGGTCACCGTTAGGGGCCGCGACGCCATAGTTTCGTCGGAGCCGGTCAAGCCACAGCCGAGCGCCGCCATGGCCATCGCCACCCCCTCTAGCTACGTCATTTGCTGCAATAGATGGTTCCCCTATGTCCGCTTGGGTGAGGCGAAACCGTTGGCACCGTTGCCTTCACCGGAGGAGCCACCAGCGGAGAGTTGCGCCGTCGTCTTCCTCCGCTCCCCTGTCTGTCTCGCTGATGCGCGGGCCCCTCCCGTCAGTCGCCGCGGCTGAAGCGGGAGCCCAGCGTGGGCCGCACCGCATCTTGGGCCACGCCAGTGCGCTTCGTGGGCCGCCATTTCCTCGGGCCAGCCCAATAGCAGTGAAATGATTTCTTGTTTTGTTTTGTTTATTTTGTTTTTCACAGAATTGTGTGCATGATTCAAAAATGTGTAACTCGAGTTTGGTAGATCCAAATGCTATGGTTCCAATTTTGTTGAGTTCCTAGTAATGTCTAGTATTTAATAAAAATATTATATGAGCACATGTTTTAGAAATCCTGGATGAATTAAATAGGACTTTGAAAGGTGTTTTTGGATATATGCAAACTTGTTTGAATTTTATCTTGAGTTTCTATGTTCCAAAAATTATGAAATTTTGTGGGTAATCTATTATTGCTTAGTAGAAGCTCTGGTTAAAATTTCAGAGCTAGTGCATGTGTAGTTTTTGAGTTATAGAATTTCCTTTTATCAATGGATGGATCTTGTGTGAATTTTCATAATTTTTCTATAGATCCAGTATAGGTAAAATTTGGTGAGTAAGGTTCTTATGCTAGAATGATACTAGGAAAAATGTGAAATCTGTTGCTTGACACTTTTCATTAGGGTTTCCTAATTATGCTAAAAATAGGCATGCCACCTGTTATTTTGGATACAGCAAGTTCTTGCTCAATGGCTTTGAAATTTTTATGGTAGTCTATGTGAAGCATGAGATAGCTACTATAATTTTTGTAGATTTTTATGAACAGTTTTACTATATGTTGCTTTAATCACCTAATTAACTAAATAAATTAGAAAAGGATATTAAATGATTTATTTAGAAGTTGGCATTATACTTTCTAGTGTTCCTCTGGTATGTGTAACAAGTTGGTAAACTTGGTTTGGTCAAATTAGGCTTTTGCATCATCATTAAATAATTAAGTTAGTAACCCTGTCATTGCGGGACATATTCTAGGTTTACTGGAATTTGATTTGGTTAACTTAAGAATCATGCTTTGATGTTTACAAATGAATTGTAGAGAATTTCATAAGCTTTCCAGAATGTCCTCTTGCAAGTCATTTGGATTTGTAGAACTCTAGTTGTTATTGATTTAAGGGACTATTTGTGTGCATATGAAACTTTAAATGTTGATTTATGTATGCCTTTACTATGTCTAAGTTTGTGGTAATGTTCCTAGGTGTTCGGCCTTTAACTAAAGATGAGCATCTTTATCTTAGGTTATGCAAGTTAGGTAAGTTGATCTTGTTCTTCAAGTTAAGTTAGATACCTGTTTTAAAGTGATTTGAATAGAGCTATTCTTAATCGGTAAACGAGTGTCCAGTAATGTTTTCGTTAAATACTTACTGTGATTCATTCATCATGAGCATCATGTCATTCCTTATGCATCCATGATATTTATCTTGTGCATCGGCATGCAATAGGTGTACCGGAAGGAGTGACCCTGCTGGAATTCGAGGGACCGAGCGAGCAGCAACAGCCGACACCGGAGGTTCAGGAGGTGCAGCCTTTAGAAGAAGTGCCAGACGAGGTCGCCGTTGAGTGCCCGGATCACCGTCCGTGCAACTTTGTGAAAGGCAAGCCCCAGAGCATATTAAGCCTCCTAATTTCCGAAATGCAGTTACAGTATTATTATTATATATCTATATATATATTGTTGCATTAAGTTTAGGTGTTGGATGCAAACAATTGCTGCATTGGTTACCCAATCCTTGTGCATATATTGTTACCCTGAATCCTATGTAGCTCAGGCTCGTGTAGTGCTTAGCCCTGCTTAAACGCGGTAGAAGTCGGGTGATTTCCTGTCACCTGCGAGATATAGGAATATACATGTGGCACGGTTGGCTATATTTGCTATCGTGGAAAAGAACCAGTCTTAATTTGAAATGAAGACCGGGCGGAGGCTTGCCGGTTTGCAGTGACTCCGTCTGTGTCGCTTAAGGACTGATTCTTGGAGCCTTTCCTGTTCATGTTGAACGCATGCTCTCTCTTAGTTGGCCATGTCCGAAGATCGACCGCGAAGCCGAGTAGCTCACCTCAGGCCGGGAGTCGATAAGTATAAAGTGCGCCTCAGAAGGGAGCCGTAGGCGTGAGTCCAAGGGCAGGTGATTTAAAAGTCCTGATCGTCCTGGCAGAAGGGTCATCCCTGAGAGTGCTAGCGCTGATCGAACCCATGAATTTGGTTCCTGAGTTGTTCCAAAGGTGACCCACGGCTACCCTTGCAAAGTATGCCAGGGTGAGGGTTAGGAATACCCCCTCAGCTGAGTTGTAATTCGATTCGAGTCGCCGTCTCTCCCGGTTAGTGAGAACTTGACGGGCTTATCTCCAATGTAGATGCACTAAATAACATAATGGTTCAGAAATGATGATATGATGATGACAACCTTATTATACCTGCTATGGTTAATATTGTTTGCTCCTAATAAGTGAGTGCTCTAGTACAGGTGCTAATCTAGTGGATAGGTAAATGATGATAAGCTTGATGCTAAGTTTAAATTGGTTACTATAATCATAAGCTCTTTTATGCAACTATGTCCAGCTAGCCCACCTGAAAAGCCTTGCATGATCCTTGGTGTCTTTTATTTCTGGTTTTGTCGGGTAAGTCTAGCTGAGTACCTTCTCGTACTCAGGGTTTATCTCCCACCTGTTGCAGATGACCAGTTCTACTTTGGTTGCTGCAAGTACTGCCCTCTCCCAGCTGGGGATGAAGACTAGGCCATTGGGCGCGGTCTCTACTAGTTCTCGTACCTGATAATGCTTTTGTGGGACATGACTCAGATCTGGCAATGTATTTGAAACTATGAAGTTATGTACTAAACTATGTTGCTTCCGCGCATTTGAACTTGGTTTGTAATATTTTATTTGAACTCTGATGGATGTAATCCGAATGCTACTTATGAAATGTTGTAACAGATGATGTGTTGTGTTGAATCACTACGGTCTTAGTTTGTATGTCGAGAGTTGGTTGAAATCCTTCGTGATTTCCGGACTACCAGGATTATGGGAGCTTAAGTACAGGAATTTAATCGCTTCGGTGATTGTTTTTGTACTTACATTCTTATGATTTGGTCAGTTCTGTTACACCTGGTGCAGCTGGCCGAGCTCCACATCTTGTTCTACAAGTACATCAGTCATCACCAAAAGTAAGCATATCCAACTATGCAAAGCACTTTCGTCGATCGCACGTACCTTTCTTCTGCTCAGAGATTTTCTGCAGCTGTTCCAACTGCTCGGAAGCATCCTTCAGTTGTGTGGAGGCAATGGCCAGCTTCTCGGACTTGCTCTGCAGCTATTCTTTCATAGCCGCTAGCTGCTCAGATAGGACCCCCCCTCTGGTGTTCCAGGTCCCACGCGTTGGACTCAGCGAGGTCTCGCTCGCACCGGGCCCTCTGGGTGTTTCTCTCCGAGAGGTTCATCGCTTACTTGAGTTTTTGGTTCTCCTCGGTGAGGGGCTCCATCCTCTTTATCAATTGGTGCTGGTGCTTAGTAGTCCGAGTTATCCCCTGAAAATTCACAATGACAATGACAGAATTCGATCTCCAATGTCAAAAATGAATACTCATGATTCAGTACTAACCTCGATATGTTTTATTACTCTAGCGAGGGCAGATTTCAGCCGCCTCATCTCCTTGGGGGTGTCCTCCTTGACAACTACCACTTCATCACCGCGCTTGCAGAAGATTCGGATAGATTGGGTTCGAGGCTCAGCATGAACGATCTCCTCCACCACGTCCTCCTCTTCCACAGCAGCAGGAGGCACCACCGGGGGGCTCTATGGCCGGACAGTGGGTCCAACCATGGCTTACGATGCCTCTAGGGGCGCCGTTAGCTCCTCAGGCGCCACTGGCTCCATCGACCTAGACTCTGGTGCATCGTCGGCAACTCTAGCTTTAGCTCCTGAGGTCCTGACAGAACCCGCCGTTGCTTCAGGTATCATCGCCGACCCGTCCTCCACTGACGCTGACCTCTCTCCATCTGCAAGTCCACCCGCAGTAGTGTTTGACTCTTCCGCCAGCTGCCGAGCACCCGGGGACCCTGACACAGGAGCCGCCGGCATTACTTCCGCCCTGGGATCAGCCCAAGGTTGCTCGCCAGTCTGGGCGGATGGGTCCAGACCCTTCATATGCCTTGCACTGCATCAGATCATTTGGTCAAGTGGCAAAAAAGCTAAGATAAGACAGCAAAGTAACTCCAACACGAGGATACTTACCGTTTGGTCTGCCGGTGTAATTTTTTGAATCGACAATGCCTGCCCGAGCCCCTAGGCGCAGCTGTGGGATCGACTCCCGTACTCTGGGGTGGAGGTCTTGCCTCCTCCATAGTCGGCCTTCGCTCCGCCTGCTGCTTTGGGGCTTCATCCGCCCGTTGCTCTGGGTTTACCTCCGCCTATTGCTCGGGGACTCCCATTGCCTACCTAGTGGGGACTTCTGTCGTCTGCTGCCTGGGGAGTTCTACGCTATCCCTTGATTGCTCATCCGTGCATGTGCTACGTGGAGGTGCTTGCATGTTTGGAGGAGGAGCAACTGGATCTTCGTCGTCATCAGACCACTCGAGCACCGTGGCCCTTCGTGTTCGAGTGGTCTGGTCGCCACCAAGCAAGATGCCGCCTAGTTTGGGGGGAACGGCAGCTGCCGTTTTTCTTTTCTTCTGGGCTAGCTCGTCTGCTACTACCCTTTTTCCTAGGACTTTCTCCATCACCGAGGGTGAACTTTGCGTCTGACCAGCATCGGTGCCTCCGGATTCTGACGAGGCGCTGGCTGCATCTTCCAAAGGCCGACCCGGTGGCTGGGCATCTACACCCTTATCCAATCACCCCTCGACACGCTGGAAAAATACACCGCTCTTTCCTACGAATGGATCTTTGCATAAGTGAATCAATTCACTGTTCGACAATGCTTCAGGATTAAAAGTATCGGGAATAAGAATCGAGATGATTACCTCGGGAGGCGGATTTGTGAAATTGAAGGCCCTCGTTTGCTTTGGCTAGGCGAACGAAATGTTGGGAGTGAACAACTCTACGGCCCTCTCTACGACATTCTTCTTCATCAGTGATTCCGTCCTTTCCTGGGTCCCGTCGTCATCACCTCTATAGTCAAAGCCTGGGCGGGCCCTCTCCTTGTACGGCTGGACGCGGCGCACTATGAAGCTTGCTGCCACCAGTTCTCCTCTAATTTCCATGCCTTTAATCAGGTCGAGGAGCTCCCCCACTTGTTCCATGTCAGCACTATTCGGTTTCTCCGACCAGCTCTTCTGGTTCTCCGGGATATGGTGGACATCGTAGCGGATTGCAGGGTGGCTCTGTTTCATGTAGAACCACTTGGAATTCCACCCTTTCAGAGAAGTATTCAGCGGTACATTAATGTACTCCCTGGCCATTCCATCCTGGAGCTGCAGATATACACCGCCGACCACCTTGGAGCCACCGCCGCCTTTCTTCTTCAACCAGAATAGGTGTCTGAAGAGGTCAAAATGCGGCAGAACCCCTAGAAATGTCTCATAGAAATGAATAAAGATCGCGATGTGCAATATGGTATTGGGGTGGAGATTGCACATACTAATAGACCAGAATTCCAGCAGATCTCGCAGGAAAGGATGAATAGGGAACCCCAACCCACGCTAGAAATAATCCTCAAAGACTACAACTTCATCGGTGTTAGGCATTGGGAAGGGCTCACCACTGGCTAGCCGCCATCCGGTGGTGACACGGTCAGGAAGCACACCCGCCGCCACTAATCTCTCAAGCTCGGCTTCCCCCATGCGTGATGGCGCCCACTCTTCGTCACGACTGGCTCTAGCAACTGCTTTCTTTGGGCTCGCTTTCTTCGGGTTCACAGCTCTCCTC
Organism: Miscanthus lutarioriparius; assembly: GCA_904845875.1. Classification (NCBI taxonomy): domain Eukaryota; kingdom Viridiplantae; phylum Streptophyta; class Magnoliopsida; order Poales; family Poaceae; genus Miscanthus; species Miscanthus lutarioriparius. The sequence goes on from CAJGYO010000015.1 coordinate 31,162,487, forward strand.
TTCGGCGCCATTTCTCATATTTGGATGGGGACTAACGTCGGCAGCGTGCGAGGGTGCGAATCTTGAAGTGTGATGGCTAAGGATGAAGATGGAATGGCAGAGTGGCAAAGGTGGGAATGTGGGATGCGGCGGTGCAGTTATAAAGAACTTTCCCCACCCTTTCGCATTCATGGGTTTTTGGGGAACCATTCCCGCGACTTGCGCTGCCAAATAATCGCCAACTTCTTCACCATTTATTGAGGCTCAGTAACCGTTACTGTACAATCATTCCTCCAGTTTTTTCTCCACGGTTGGATTTCTCCCGATATCTCCGCTCAAGGCTCGGGGACTGGCTGCCTGCTCGGCTAGTCTTTTCACTATTTCTTTGTTTCTAACCCTGGCACTACGTGACTCCGTCACCTACTATCAGGCTCGGGGACTAAGTGGGCACACTTCACCTTGCGGTGAATGTGCTTTTTGGTCTACGCCCGGGGACTGGCTGCCTGCTCGGCTGTTTTTTTTTTCTTCTGCTTTGGACCCTAGCACCACATGACTATGTCATCTACTATCAGGCTCGGGGACTAAGTGGGCACACTTCACCTCGCGGTGAATGTGCTAGCTTTTTTCTAGAAGACTCCGTGCTCCTTGAGGCTAAAGACGATTATCTCCTACTCTCATGGTCGGACTCTAAGTGGGCACACTTGGTCCACTGCGAGGAAGTTTTCGACTCTGAACTTGAGCTCCTTACACCCTTATGGCAAGTCATGTTTGGATCATACTGCTCGGCTGTGGTCCACGCTGCTTGGCAACTGCTCGACAACTCATCATGGTGGTCGGATCATGAGTTTTACTACTCGGCTTTGTTCGCACCTGCTCGGACAAGTGCAAAATAGCGTTGCACAACGGGTACAAGGCGCTCGGGGACTAGCTGTGGGGGTATGACCCTAGATACCCACGGTAGACCACATGGGTTGTGCCACCAGGGGCGGCCCAGCCCACAAGACGACGCCTTGCGGGGCACAACTCTGCTCGGCGGCTCCCGCAAGACATCTAGAAGATATCCTGAAGATACTACAAGATCTGTTAGGATATGTATGATCCCAAGATTCCTATAATCAGTTATTACTTTCCGGTTATATCTTAGATCTAACCGACTTGTAACCCTACTCCCCAGACTATATAAGGCGGGTAGGGACTCCCTCCAAACTCATGCAATATCATACGATAGCTAATACAAACCAACAAACCATAGGAGTAGGGTATTACGTCATACTGACGGCCTGAACCTATCTAACTCGTGTGTCTCTGTTGCCTTCTTGTTCTTGATCTCACGCTCCTCTACTGATCAATCTACCTTCATGGGATACCCCTCGGAGGACTGCCGACGACATTCTGTCGACAAATAGAAACACTTCTAGGCACAAGAGGGTGAAATGGGCTAAGTGTAGGGCTTAATTATTGCAAAAAATTTAGAATAAGCCCAATTCACCCCCCTCTTGGGCATCTTGATCCTTTCAGACATGATGGCTTATGTGTCACATGTACCTATGGGACCTTTCTCTATCTCCATCCGACCTATGGGACCCGATAGCTTGCTTGTCACTTGTTGCCACTTGGGTTTAATAAATTCAAGCTCAAAAAAACTATGAGACCTAGGAGTTGAACCCGGGACCAAGATCAAGGAATAGACTGTCTTCACCATTGCGCTAGACGCCTAGTTGTGTTGACATGTCTTTGGAGTTATAATAGTAGTATATGTCCTCTGTGTGGATAGGTTGACTTATATATTGGATGTATCCCCTACAAGTGGAAACAAATCTATGCCCGTTGGACTTGCGGCGGTGGCGGTAGCAGAGGATCCTTGGTGTGTTGTGGTGGCTCAGGCGTGCTTTTGGAGGCTAGGTGGCGGGTCTTCCCGGTGTAGCATGGTGGCATTGGCGTCCGTGTTCGTCGTGTGCCGTGGCAGAGTCGACAGATCCAATCCATAGGTCTCCTTTAATGCCTTTTCCTGTTCGATTCACTGTTTTGGTCCTTGCTTGAACATGAGGTATATAAGAAATATTGTAGCATTGTAGATCTGGTTAGGCCAATGCTGATGAAAAGAACTAGGAGGTGGCACTGGTTGGTTTTCTGCTGGTGTCTTGGTTTTTTTTGCATATGTTTAGTGTTTTCTTTGTAAATGCATGTGTGCAACTAGGCCTGTTAATTGTCAAGTGCTTGCTTATTATACCTATCTGTCTAAGCAAACATACAGGCCCTTCACTTCTACCATAAACTATTTTTTCTATCTAGTGCTTGCTTGATTCTACATTTCTATTTTGTATGCTCCAGTGCCACTAGTGAGTCCTTATGGTATTTTGAACTTGTAACATATGTGAGGCCACATTTCTATGCTAATGATGTCTACATGGCTGTTGAATGTATTAGGATGCAGCTCATATGTTTGCTTTCTATGTCTTCTCCTTGTTGACAACCAAGTTATCCATTTGGTTCCAAACAAGAGGAAGGCATTGAAAGCAAATCAATGCTTTGTGTCCATCATTCACATCACTGAGGCCAATAATGTTTAAGCCTACCAATGATGATCACTACCACTTGTTCACTGACATTCTACTTGTGAAAACTGAGGAAGCTCAATTAACTGCTGAAATTGTAATGGTTATAGCTCCATTAACTACTACTCTAGTTTGAGTTTATATATCTATGTGGCGCTACTCTAAATTTACATGAGATTGTACCATGAAAATTGTTAATGGTTGTTAAAGTTGCACTTTGGTATGAGTTGTGGACTTTACTAATGGATCTTTGTTGGATTATTTTCCTATTAAGTGATCTCATTACTGAGGAAGCTCTCATCGTACTGCACACTGATGAAATGGAGGAGGCCTCCAATAAGAGGAACACACTACTAGTCTCACGGAGGATATCGTTTTTAAGAACCTATGCTGCCTCCCTGCCTGCTTCATGTTCTGCTACAAATGTGTTTGTCACTCTTAGAAAAACCTCATCTCAGACCCCAACAACCATAAGAAGCTGCCCTAGACTATGGCTAGCTTCTTCTATGACAGTGAGGACGGCAATCGAAACTTCACCAGCGTCATCCGTGGTGTATGCCCCCGCTCCTTGGAAATCTTGCCCTTCAACATTAAAAATGTAGCTATCTTAGATTGCTGCAATGGCCTCATCCTATGATGGTGCCTTAGGGCTGATGGATACCGCTATGTCATCTGCAATCCAATGACCGAAAAGTTTAAAATTCTGCCACCTAACACCAATGATGTTGGCCATGCTGTTGGTGAGGCTTGCTTGGCATTCGATCCGATAGCCTCCTCGCACTTCCATGTGATTAAATATGTGGATGTTAATGCTGTGTGCACAGGTGTGGACATCTATTCATCTTAAACTACAGCATGTATATATAAGGAATCTGAATGGGGCGAGCATACTGATGTGATATTTTACAGACAACTAAGTGTGTTTCTTAATAGTTGTCTACGCATTATGGGGCACTCTTGGGTGTACCATATGATACTTGTTGTGGATATGGAGGAAAACACATGGAGCAAATTTGATGGGCCTAGTGGTCTTCAACACTCCATGCATCAAGCTCAGGGTCACTTGTGTGTATGTACTATCGGTGGTCCCAATAATTCCATGCTTTCAATCTGGATCCTTGAAAACTATGGTACTGATAATTGGACATTAAAGCATACGATCACCACGCAGATCCTGTTTGGAAGGATTAATATTATATTTGGTTTCCCTAATTTTGTTGATGAAGACATAATGATTACAATTCACCCAAAATGAAATTTGATTTTCTTTGCTAGGGAGGATGGAATAATCATCGCATATGACATGGACCGTGTTGACGGTAGTTAACATCCATCATAAACCGTCAATATAACTTATATAAATGCATAAAAAGGATCATCAACATAGGTCTAGGGGTTTAAACTAGTAAAATCCACAAGTTTTGGTAAATTTGTGTTTGCAAGAGGATTTACTCATAAAACCATCAAGGTGGACCCAAACGTCAGATTTAATCGCAATTATCCATGGTGTAAACAACTCTAGAAGACACCAGAAGGCAAACCACCAAAGCGGAGGGTAGATGGCTGACAGGTGGGGCCAGTCAGCCTGTGGGCCCCACCTATCAGCCTCCCCTTCGAATGTCGGTTCTCCACCGCCTCCTAGATGACATTACGCCGTTCTTTCAAGTAAGTTTAATCCGAGGGTCCAGAATTGATGCTCCGGCCGATATATACCAGCCCCTACCCCCTCCCTGGAGCCATCTTGGAAACCTTAATTCATATCCCTTATTCAGATCAACACACACCAGGAGGAATAGGTCTAGAACACTTCAATGTAGTAGATTAGTAGCTTGGGAGTAATGGTCGAGTTAGCCTCTTGCTCTGGTTCCGGATCTAGTCTTGGAGGCTCGGTAAAGCCATTATGTCTTCACTTATTTATTATATGAGATTTTGTTATCATTATATCATTCTTATCTACATGGCTATACTTACTTTGAATATATATCATGCTTAGTTAAGGTTATCATTACTTTTGTGTGCGGGTTCATAGAGCGCTTAGCTTGCTATAGTTTTTCGATTGGGTTAAGTAGTCGAGCCTCGTGTAAGCATGATGCTTATATGATGCTTTGCCTATGAGTACATCCTATTCTCTAGTTATGTGGTAGCAGCAGGTGGTGACAGTCCCGTCTATCCTTTATAGTCCCTTCTGAGTTGAACAGGTTCTTAAATTTTAGGACAATAATTGCGTTAGTAGAGTTTTCTATTGTGGGTGCTCTACCGTCTAAGCGGCGTCCCAAAGTTCACAAGAGTAGAGTTAGTCTTAGCTATAGTTGGATGTATATATACTTTGACCATGTAATAAGAATGTGACAGGAATCTACCTCACCTGTTGTTCTCCCGAGTTGACTAGTTTATGTTATCTTATAGATTTATCCCCTGAGTGTCATTAAGCTTAACTCCTATCATTACCATTACCCCTTGCTCTAGCTATGATGGTATGTTGACAGTTAGATACTCCTTTGCTATTCAATAATCTTTTCTCCATTGTTTCCCTATGGTAAAATATAAATAATGATACCTAAAATAGTTCCAGTAGAATGCTATAATGGTATTCTGTGCCCTTGCGGAAACCTTCATATTCTATTTGCGTTAATAAATGCCAACAAGCATTTTTGGCACCGTTGCCGGGAATCAATTGGCGTAAAAATTTAGATCATTGACATAACACTAGCTTTCATAGAATTACCCCTGTTCTATTGAATTGTGGAATAAGACAGGACAGTAGACGTTGTTTCGACCTTCCGGCAAGCTTCCAGAATGAAAAGAAGAAACATTGAAGAACCAATGTGCCTAAACTTCAAGATCGATCAACACTGGAACCCTACCATCTCATAGACGCTGCACTACTCATAAATTCCATCATGTGAGTCATGGTAAGTATGATCAAGAAAGGTGAGATAGTCTTGCTCATGGACTTTAAATTTGATGAGTAGTTATCTTTTAATTTTTGTATTCCACTGCATGTTTACTTTAAATAATCCATGCATCCATCTTGTTTAGTTTAAATTCTTTCATACCAAATCCATAGCATATTTAGTTCCTTACATACATTCATGCCACTTGCATCTTTTATTAAAAAATCTCACCATGATCATGCTCTTTCATCTCTATTTGAATAAATCTCTATAATGCTTTCATGTTACCATTTGTTTACTATAGTATGTTTAGGTTCGGAAGTATCTTTATACATCTTTTAAAGTAAGCATGGTGCTTAGTTTAAATCAAGAGGTGTATGACCTTATTTTCAAAGGCTTTTTAAATTAAGCGTGGTGTTTAGGTTAAAATGCCTTCCTTAATCAAATTAGACATGGAGTTTAGTTTGGTTATTGAACTAAAACTTGTTGTAGTAGATATTGGTTATTTTATGGGACTAACTCCTGCAGAAAATTCTCAAACTCAATTTAGGAAAGTCCTGATATAAATTCATGTCAAAGATGAATCAAGGCATGTGATAAACTCCAATAACTCTACGCAAAGAAGACCCAGCTCATTCTTCATGGAAGGAAGAACTATGAGTATCAAGGTTTATTCACTCATCCTTTGTTGCAAGTTACCTTAGCCTTGAACCATACTAAAATGTAGCCAAAACATAAAATTTGTTAATAAACAAAATCTATGCTAAAGCAATCCTAAAATCATCCTTTCATTAGCATAGAGGAAAACTACAAAAATTATGGACAACAACCTATAATGCAAATTTGTTGCATTCTCTCAGGTATGTATCCACTAACGTTTTGCAGAAAAAATGAGTATATTCTATGCCTGTTCATGGTATGAACCTGCAAATCCAGAAATCACCACTACAACTGTGGAAGTGGATAAACAAATGACAGGCTATGAGTAACATCAAAGACAAACTAGAATTGAGCCTTCCTAGGACTCAAGCTACAATGCTAATGAGAAGCACGATGCAACCCACCTTGTATTAGCTAGGATATGCTTGCTCCATCATCTTCGAAAACATCGACTCACATGTCGGTAACAAGGACCAAGACAACGAGATGCCATGACATGCATCCTCATATCAACCAACATCATCAACTGATGGTGGACTACTGAGGGTGTCTCATAAGGACCAAAAGTAGCCATGGTCATACATGACACCCCCTAAGTCATTGGAGATGAAGCTTTCATGCAAATTCCAAAGAAGTTCCTTCCTTGACCATCAAGACGGCTGGTGTATCGCTAACAAACAAAGATGAACAACTCTTTGCCCTGCCACTAGAAGATAAAGACAATCAAGGAGGAACTTGAGTTTGCATCTCTAATGAACCCCAACTTGTCAACCAAGGATCAACAAAAATCGAGAAAGGTTGATGGACGAAGAGCATGCAATTGTCCGTATCCTCATCTCCAGAATTGGATGGTGCAAAGAAAAGCTAAAGGCAAGAAGAGGTCCTGCTCAATGGACCTAAAGCCATGAAGCCCAAACTGATAGGTACATCGGACAAGTTTCTTTCAGGTATGTTTGCCACTAATCATTTCAACAAAAAGAAGGAAAACATAAGGTATATCAAACCAAGCATTATGCAACATAGAATCACATTCATAGGAGAAATCTATCATCCAAGCTAGATTTTACATTCTGCAAAATTCAAGTCTGGGGGATGGAGTTCATTAAAACATCTATGCCATGTTGCTAATTTGTCTTGGTCATATTTACCTTTATGATGTGCTCGACTTGCTAAATAACTAACAAATAAAAATCTAAATAATCATGCTCCCTTGGTTCACCATAAATATTCTTGTTTTACTTGAATGAATCTCTTTAGGCTTTTAAGCTTCCTTGTTCTATTACAAGTATGCATCAAAATATTATTCAGACATGATTATTGAATCAATACATACTTGTATAGAATTTGGTTGAATATATGGACTAACCCTTGCAGGAAAATATTCAAAATTTGTTGGGAATGTTAGGAGATCTTTCGTAGAAACATATCAAGGTTTGAGGTATTCTTCAAAACGATTTTACACATCTTTGCCTTAACCTTGGTGAAAATTTGAAGTAGTGGTGAACAATCAAGGTACATTATTTAAAACATGGGATAAAGATTCTATGCTAATTAAAATATTAAAACCAACTTTTTTGTAGCATAGAAGATGACCTTTGGCTCTATGATAGCACTATCCTTGCTTTGAATCATTTGTATATTCTTTTGGGTATGTGTTGTCCACTAATCCTTTGCAGAGAAGAAACAATGAGTAGAGTAGAAGGTCCAACATAATGCCAAGATCCATAAAAGAAAGGACAAAAAGATGGCATGGCAAAAGAATGAGAAAGGAGTGCGACATAGGAGACAAGATGCTCATGAACAACTCAAGCAAGGAAAGCTTCAAGCAGGAGAAGAGAAGACCACCATAAGTCATCTACCCTTCATCACATGGTGTCATCATGCTCTAATAATGAAGGTAACATCTTAAGGTAAGTGGTCATCATTTTACTCTTGATCTTGGTATGCACATAAATGAAGAAACAAACATGTTCAAGTTACAACTTTGCTTGATCTAACCTGATTAACTCAACATGTCTTGTTCCTTAAGTTGTTCATAGCACTATTTTCTTGATCTCATAGTCTTAACCAAATGAGCTAAAATGTTGCATATCTTACCCTTGGAAGATGATAGTCATAATCATGTAAAGTTTGATACATTATAAAGATAGACAATCCTTCCATAGGTTAAGCAACTCCACTCTTTTTGTCATCCTTATGATCTTATCACCCATGTTATAAGAATAAATAATGCAAATAACATTAACTCTATCATAATTCAATGTGCCTAAGACTAGAGAAGAGTGAATAAAGTTTTGGTACTGTTGTTGTTTTTCCACCAAGAGTCCATGCACTCTACCTTGTCTTTATGAGCAGAACACACTTCTAGTGAAGCGTGGGGGAGTCGATCCCCCAAATTCTACAAGTGGAAGTTCTAAATTTGACAACAGACTCACAACCATTGATTAGAGGACAGCTGCCATCCAAGCTATGTTACATAATCACACACAATGGTAGGCTACTATGGGACACGAGGTGTCCATCCTCCAGCAACAACAGCAACAGCAAAACTAGAACTAGGGCATCTCCACTTCCGGCCATCGCATTGAGAACCATGACAACAACCAGCTTTGAGGAAAGGCACCCCATTATATCGAGCTAATTAGTTCTTTCCCTTTTTATTTTATTATTTTTAAGTTTCCTTTATAAAAAAAGATGAATAACTAAAAACAAAATAACTAGTTATCCTTATAATAAGTATATATAGTTATAATAATAATGTTTGATCCAAAAAAATGAAAACAAATAAAGAGAGTGTGTCCAGTTTGCTTTAATTTGTTTTTAAGAGCTGAAAAAAATAAAAAGGACTCTGAAGACAATCTTTTAAAATGGAAATGATGAATAGTTGCTCTGTTGAAATTCTTTTCAAGTACCTAGTTTTCAGCTTTGAATTCTCCCAAGTTTTGGGTAAGATTGGTTTGATATAAGGATTTACTCTGAATTTGAAACTCGTGGGTAGCACATGCTTGATCTAAGTCTAGATAATTGACGGATATGATATGAGAAGATCTGAGCTGTTGTTTATCTTGTTCCAAGTGATACTAAAGCTCTGGAGATTTATCTTTTGAAAAACACAAAAATACTACATGATGAGTTCCTGTATGACAAAGCTTGAATTCCTACCAGAGTCATACATGTTACTTAGGCTAGGAAAACTTCCACATATATGCTACTTGTTTTGCATTGAGTTTTGTCAAGCTTTGTTGACCCTTATGAGAGGTTTGTCATGCTCTTAAAGTAAGATCACGTACACACCACCCAAATATGCTCTATTTCTACACTGGGGTAGGCGCAAAAATATGCCATTCCATTTAGATCCACTCAAAAATGTTTCACTCCTACACTAGGAGTAAACACCAAAAACATCTTGATAGGTTTTGCATCCACCAAATAAATGCTCCAAGTTCTTATTACTATCTCTCAAAGTTTTGTTGCAGAAAAGAGGCATGGGGCTATGCAAAAGTTGTTCATAAAAAAAGAAAAAGAAGAGAAAAAAATGGACACAAAAGTGTTCAAGATATTGAAAACAATGGGTACTTAGATGCCCGCCTAAAAAAAGAAGAAAGATGAATAAGATAGCCCTAGTTCTCTTGCAAAAATATTTCCAAGATTCAAAAGAGAGTGAAGTTTTCAAGGAGCATAGTAGAATTAGGATATCCACCATATATATCCACCATATACCACACACATGCACATCTTGATTTGATTGTATGACTCTTTTCTATTTGGGTTCGTTGTTTGACTTTACAATATATGCATTGTAAGTATGCTCTAGCTTTCTCCCTAACTATGAACTCCACATAAGCCTTAGTTGTAGGAAGAGAAAAAGGGCATAACATCATTACTGCCTTTGGTGAGGATCCACAAATACCACAAATATCGAGAGACTTGAGTGTCATACAATGGAATCTCTGAGTTTTATTTTGAAAACTTACATAAACTCCAGAACAATGGTGGAACAAAGAACTTGAGACATAGTGCTTGACTTGATTATTCTGTCTTTCAATTACTTAAGACCCAAGTGAAGGCTAAGAAGCCCCATGGTTAAAGGTCATATGAGTAAGTTTGAAAGTTAGATCAGTTTATTCTAATCCGAAGGAGAATTTTTGATTGAACACCTATGTACTTCTGAGGCGTGAAAGCATTGTAGCAACTCCTGATCCATTGCTAAGTTTGGCTTTGGTTAGGGACTAGGAAAGGTTAAGTGTGGGGGAGTTTGTTGACGGTAGTTAACATCCATCATAAAACCGTCAATATAACTTATATAAATGCATAAAAAGGATCACCAACATAGGTCTAGGGGTTTAAACTAATAAATTCCACAAGTTTTGATAAATCTATGTTTACAGGAGGATTTACTTAGAAAACCGTCAAGGTGGACCCAAATGTCAGATTTAATCGCAATTATCCGTGGCGTAAACAACTCTAAAAGATTGTAGAAGACTCCAGAAGGCAAACCACCGAAGTGAAGGGCAGATGGCTGACAGGTGCGGTTGGCCGGCCCCATCTATAGGCCGGCTGGCCTGTGGGCCCCACCTGTCAGCCTCCCCTTTGAATGTTTGTTCTCCACTGCCTCCTAGATTACATCTATGCCGTTCTTTCAAGTTGGTTTGATCCGAGGGTCCAGAATTGATGCTTTGACCTATATATACCAGCCCCTACCCCCACCCTAGAGCCATCTTGGAACCCTAATTCATATACCTTATTCAGATCAACACACACTAGGAGGAATAGGTTTAGAACTCTCCAATGTAGTATATTATTAGCTCGGGAGTAAGGGTCGAGTTGGGCTCTTGCTCAGGTTACGGATCCAGTCTCGGAGGCTCGGTAAAGCCATGGTATCTACACTTATTTATCATATGAGATTTTGTTATCATTATATCATTCTTATCTACATGGCTATGCTTACTTTGAATATATATCGTGCTTAGTTAAGGTCATCACTACTTTTGTGTACGGGTTCATAGAGCGCTTAGCTCTGCTATAGTTTATCGATTAGGCTAAGTAGCCGAGCCTCATGTAAGCATGGTGCTTATATGATGCTTTGCTTGTGAGTACATCGTGTTCTCTGGTTGTGTGGTAGCAGCGGGTGGTGACAGTCCCGTCTATCCTTTGTAGTGCACTCTGAATTGAACAGGTTCTTAAATTGTAGGACAATAGTCGCATGAGTAGAGTTTTCTATTGTGGGTGTTCTACCATCTAAGTGGCGTCCCGAAGTGCACAAGAGTAGAGTTAGTCTTAGCTATAGTTGGATGTATATATACTTTGACAATGTACTAAGAATGTGACAGGAATCTACCTCACCCGTTGTTCTCTCGAGTTGACTAGTTTACGTTATCTTATAGACTTATCCCCTGAGTGTCATTAAGCTTAACTCCTATCATTACCTTTACCCCTTGCTCTAGCTATGATGGTATGTTGACTATTAGATACTCCTTTGATATTCAATAATTTTTTCTCCATTGTTTCCCTGTGGTAAAATATAAATAATGATACCTAAAATACTCCAGGTAGAATGCTACAATGCTATTCTGTGCGCTTGCGGAATTCTTCATATACTATTTGTGTTAATAAATACCAATAGACCGCATAAGTGTTCATGTCATCCCTGCTCATGTCTTTCGGTATGGTAGACGTACCATTAAAAAGAGGTCATCTGCAAATCATTCTAGCTTCCTTATGTTCCCTTGTTCTTGGATTCATTAGCAGAGCAATAAATAAAGCTGCATTTGATGTATCTCTCTATCATGCATTTAAAATGGACCAATGTTGTTTGCTTGTCTATGGACATGTTAATTTTCTTAATGATGGATGTTGTCATTATTTCAGCTAAACTAGTGTGCCATCTTTGTTTGGTTTGTAAATTGAATTATTTGTTTAGTGCGCACATGTGTTACGGTGGTGGTACAGCTCCCATCGCCGTTTCATCCTTTAATTCAGCTGTAGTAGAATACTTATATTGATTTCTAATGTCATGGGTACATGGGGTATGCTGATGAGGGCACTCGAAAATACATAAAAATGACACTTCAAAAGCACTACAATGCACTTGCCATATTATACTACTAGGCTATGCTACTATTAAGCTAGCCAAACTTAAAATCATAAATGACACAGTAACAAGCATCGTAGGAAGATGTGGAAAACTATGGAGGATACTGTCAAACGCATTCAAATGTACAGAGGTCAGACTTTCTTACGTGTGCAATAACATTTCAACACCAATGGCTCCTCTACTCTGCTAGACTAAGGCGAGACTTGCGGTCGGACTTTCTTATGCGTGCAATAACATTTCAACACCAATGGCTCCTCTGCTCTGCATTAGACTGAGGCGAGACTTGCTCCTCATTGCAAGGTTCTTTCAAGTTAAACAAATTTTATCAAAGACACAAGTTGGCTTCAACAGAGATCAAAGGCACTCATGAATGTTTAGCATATTATAGATCAGATCAAAGACAACTAGAAAGAAATCTGTAGCGTAAAGCAACCAACAGGGGCTACAAACCAGCTATAAAATGACCAAAGGACCTGAGCTACACCACGCTCAATAGAGTTTAACCCACCTAAGGCCTTGTTTGGATGTGCATGTATTCATCTCAATCCACATATGTTGAAGTGGATTGGAGTGGAATTAAACTAAATTCCATTCCATTCCACTCCAACACATGTGGATTAAAGTGGATAAATATGCATCCAAATAAGGATGTCCATGTATTTGTCTCAATCCACATGTGTTGAATTGGATTGGAGTGGAATTAAACTAAATTCCATTTGTTGACGGTAGTTAACAACCATTATAAACCATCAATATAATATGCATAAGGGCATAAATATAATCACCAACGAAGGTCTAGGGGTTTAAACTAATAAATTCCATGAGTTTTGGTGAATTTGTATTTTCTATAGGGTTTATCCCGAAAACTGTCAAGGTGGACCTACATGTTAGATTTAATCGCGCTTATCCACAGCGAAAACAACCATAGAAGGTTCTAGAAGACTTGAGAGGACTCCACACCGAAGCGGAGGGTGAGACACCACTAGGTGGGGCCGACTAGCCCCACCTATAGGCCGCCCGGCCCCTAGGGCCCACATGTCATCCCTTGTTATGTCGGTTCTCCACCGCCTCCTAGGTTGCATCTATGCCGTCCTTTAAGTCGGTTTGATCCAAGGGCTCACGATTAATGCTCTGGCCTATATATACCAGCCCCTGCCACCCCCCTGAGGCATAAGTCATTTGAGAACATAGAAACCCTAATCATCCTCAGAGCTCCACCATATTCTAGGGCATAGCTAGTTAGGCTAGGTCTAGAGGGAGGCAAGCAGGCTTCGCTTAGATTCCTGATCTTGTCAAGAGCGTGGTTCGGTATAATCTTTGTACCCCCTCTCTTTTGTATCTCTCATTACTTTTATATGTTTGCTACAATTGTTATGACAACATTGGTATTCATAATATTCATGTTCTTAGTTATAATATTCATTGTCTACTTTGATTATATACTTAGTATAGCTAGTTTATCATTATGTTTAAGCATAAGTTCGTATAGTGCTCACTCAAGTGTACACAGGGTGAGTGGTCAACATTGTGTAAGCGTGGTCAACATGGTGTATACATTGTTTATCATTATGTTTACCCTATATTCGAGTCATGTGGTAGATCATGGATGTGACACTCCCGTTAAGTCCTTTGTAGTCTACTCCTTGAATATAGGTGCAAGTAAGGTCTGGTTACAAAGGAAGAACAAGCTCTGTTCTTAATCTTCCTTAGTAATATCCCTTATGTGTAGATATAAAGATGACATTAGCCATGACTATTAGGTGTAATTACACTAATCAATGTATGCTTTAACTTGTAATTATGAATGACTTAGGAATTATGCCTCTAATATTCTACTTAACCATGCTAATGCCATAGAAAGGAGTACTCTGAGTGATTTATCATTAATCCATACTTACCATATACATAATTTATCCTATGACTTACCTGTGTTGTGAGTAGAATATTAGTTATGGTTTACTTCTCCATCAACAGTATAAATTATCAATACATGTCCGTGCCAGACCTTCCCTGTGGTAAAAATATAAATAACAATACCTGTAATACTCTCGGGTAAAGTGCTACAATGTTATAATTATATGTGCGCTTGCAGATTCATTTCATTTATATATATTCTTTTTTAGGTATCATTTGTGTGAATCATTTTTCATGCCAAGAAATATATTTTTACACCTTCTCACATTTATTATCACAAAAACATGATGCTCATGACATAGTTTAGCAAGTTGTTTAAGCGGTAACACCGAGGGTGTTACAGCTCTACCCCCCCCCTTAAACAAAATCTTGTCCCAAGATTTCATGTGCCTAATGTGGGAAAAGAGATAAGAAATAAATTTCAATTTAAACAATTACCTCGGTGAACTAGAAAGAAGGTAGAAATAATGCTTCAAGATATAGCTTTCTTGCTCACACGTTGCTTCATCCTCTGATTGATTTTGCCACTGAACTTTATAAAACTTCACCACATTGTTTCTAGTAACTCTCTCTTTTTCATCCAAGATTTTGACAAGATGCTCAATATAAGACAAGTCGGGCTGGAGGGGAAGTCCTTCAATTTCCATAGCTTAATCGAGGACCTACAAATATTTCTTTAACTGGGAAACATGGAAGACATTATATACTACTGACAAAATATCCAGGAGCTGAATATGGTTGGCAACAGAACCACACCAGGCCAAAATCTTGTAAGGTCCAACATAGCGAGGGGCTAGCTTTCCCCGGACACCAAAGCGATGCAACCCTCTTATGGGAGACACTTTGAGATACACATAGCGTAGATCACCTAAGAAAAGCCTCACAAGATTTGGATATCAACTAGATCAAGATGGAACGAAACAACAAGTAGCAGACAATTGATGGAGTCTCTGCCAAAAAATTGCAGGTTGTCCGATGATTTATAAACCTGCAGTCCCCAGGCAGACAGAGAGCAACACAAATCTACCAGAACTCCCCGATAGAGACACTGGAATGTTCTGCCAATACAAGCAGTTATACAGGGATAGTATAGGACACGCAAATGGAGTTACGGAGCGTCTGTGGTATTTCACGAACTGTCCGTCAAGGTCACAAATCGAACTAGTAAGATCAGATTTCAACAGGGCAATTGCAGAATGCAGCGAAATCTTCCACTAACCCACCGGGTTATCCGTCACTATCAAAACCATCCCTATGAGAACAGTAACTATAGAAAAATTTGGAATCCCCAAATCCATGAAGACAAACCATTCTACCTTATTGAACCATACACAAGAATAATACCAGAGATTCTATACCAAATCCCCAAGATGATTTGCCCCAAACCTTAACCAAATCGCGGATCGAATCAACCCTAAGTGCAATAAAAAGAGAGGGAAATAAAGTAAAGGGCCGGAGAAAGTAATGAAATTTACCCTCTAGGCATGATGAGGAAGCACGGGGAAGCCCTGGACCATGAACGGGATCTCTTGGAGCACATGCATGGTGATAGCAGTGGTGTAGGGGACGACAACGACGGTGGTTGCTTAAAATGGAAATGAGATAACCCTTTCTAGGTCTTGATTTAGCAGAGAGAGTCTGGCACCTTGACAAATCATCTACCAAACTACACAACTGACACCCTAAGTTAATTGTCAACCCTCCAAAGCCACTAGATCATCCGACATGGAGCAGATCATCCACCAACATACAAGAGATTCTTAGAAACATCGTACCCTCGGACCCAAAGCCCCAACCTCAAAAGGTTGTAAAGATTATAACCAACATCAATAAGAAGGAACCTAAATTGCATTGGTTGAAACACCCAAGCAAAGTAAGAGATGAGATGATGCTCAATACTGCTAGAGAAGTCATTATAAGACACCCAGTCATCGGAAAGTTTCCCCAAGTACTCTCGGGTGAGCTCAAGGACGAGCTCTATTTTAAGGAGGGGAGGTTTTGTAACGACCCGAGTTCATTACAATATAGGCAGTCATTTTCGACCTTCCAAGTGAGCAATCATCCAAGCCCTCGAATAGATCCCTGATGCCTTGAGCTAAACCAACCATCAAGAACTGACCAAAATGGAACCCATAATTATCTCCTGATAGCCATGGTTAGGCTCATACACAGAGCAATGGAGAGAAACCTAAATGGATTAAGACATATCCTATTGACATCATCAACACTAGCTCAACCCCAGAAAGCACCTCAAGATATGGTAACTTAGTCTACAAGACCAAGCCAACTAATCATAGAATCATTTGAGCAAAGATAGTGATATACAAGACAATCCGCCAGCTCTACCGAACCATCCGATAGATCTCAGATCAGCAGCAGTAAGTGGGAAATGAGTTGTTTGCCACTTAAGGGAGTGGGACCCACATGTCAGCATGAGTTAGGACACTTCATCAGCAGAAGTTGCACCCTCTCACCCACCCATTCATTTGCTACTCTCCTCTCTCTCTACACCCCAAGAATAAGGATGAACCCTAGAACTAGAGAGAGAAAGGATTGGAAGGGAGATTGGAGAAGGAGAAGAAGAGAAAGGAAGGAAGCACCAGCACCACTCCATGGACACCATCAACATCTTCAACATTATTCATGGTGAGCTCAAGAAGAGAAGTTTCTATTTCCTAGATTTTTCTCCCAAAAGTAATTTGTGGTTTTTGGTGAAGGATGGAAGAATTCCTTGCTGATGGTAATTCCATCGTATGTAAGTAAGTTCAAGAAATCATCATTTAGCTCAAGCAGTCAAGTTGAAAGGACCTTGATGTCACCTAGAGGGGGAGTGAATAGGCTCTTCTAAAAATTAACAACAAATAAAACTTACAGCGGATTAGTAGAGTGCGTGGCACTGCTGCTCTAATGCTGCAGCACTGCCGCCCCACCTCACTCAAAATGCGGCACTATGGCGCCCTTGTAGACAGCTCAACACAAGCTGTGCCTAGAACTCAAACTTGGAGATGTGCGTGGACATGTCCACTAGCAAGTCAACTATGTACCTGCACTTACAAACATGCACAACCAAGTAGATCAAGTGAAACACAGATAATGCAATTCAAAACATAAAGGAACAAGACACAAGATTTATCACGTGGTTTAGCTCACCACCAAGGCTTGCCTATGTCCACGTTGTTGAGGAAGCCACTAAGGCTTGAGCTTTGCAACCCTTATCCTCGTTCTCAAGTCAAGAGAGCGAACTCTTGAGATGAGGGGTTTTCACTAGATCAATGGGGTGATTGCAAACTTTGCCATGGCTCACCACAAGCACGGGAGCTCGCCGGGCAATGCCTAGCCATTTAGGAGGCTTCACCTCCAAGAGTAACGAATGCGCAATGAAGATCGACGAAGCCCGACAAGTGCTCAAGGTTTGGCTTGCTCTAATATGCTCTCTAACACTTAATCACACACTAATCACCCACTCTCACAAAGAGAGGGGTTAGAGAGAGGTCTCAAATGGCTTGGGAATGGTTGGGAATGTTTGGAGCATCAGCAGCATGGCCAGGAGGCGTGGGATGAGTATATATACTCACTCCACAAAAACTAGCCGTTGCAGTTCAAAAACTAGCCATTATGACCTATATAGCTGTGGCACAGCTGTGGAGCAACACTGCTACGAAAATTCACGGCACTACCACAGCTCTAAAAAATAGCACAGGTCACCTCACGGAAAACGCCAAAACTTTTTACTCCGAACTCCATTTTTAGTTATCTTGGACATTGCGGAAAGCTTGTTTCGAGGGCTCTCCAACCTAGCAGAGAACAAGCCCCAAGATCAACAAGTGCAAGTGTTGTGCTAAAGTGTTTCCCTCATGTTAGCACTTGGGTTCAGTTAGTTTGAGCACTTGAGACTTGTGTATGATTCGTATTGCATCCCTCTTAAAAGTACGGCATACCTATACTCAAGATCAAGACAATATAACTATTTCAACCACTTGAGTCTTTAGTGTCTTCATTTGCCATTTACCAAATATGCTTGCTTTCACATGATGCTATGATATCCCACAACATAGAAGCCATTTCATTGATTCCATTTGCATTGTTGTCTTTTGCTTGAACTAGATTGTTTCCATGATCTTCCAATACAACAATACACAACTTTGGCCTTGATTTGAACATTATGTGGAATATCATCAAATTTACCTTCTTGTTGAACCTATATACACTTCTCATTCCATAATTTACAAGTGTATGCAATAAACTCAATTTCCTATTCAACACTTAGCAAACTTGTTAGACCTTTAATTATATTGTCATTCAATTCACCAAAACCCACCAAAGAGCTAGATGCACTTACAATCTCCCTCTTTTTTATGATTGATGACAATATAATTAAAGCTTACAAGAGATTGATAAACAATAAGATTTTGAATCCTATGATATAGTGAGCTCCCCCATAAATGTGCGCATTGAAAGAAATTCAAATTTTAGCATTGAATGCCAAATGCACATATTTAAGATGAAGTGTGGGAACCCTCCTATATCTTAACATCTGTGGGGGGCAAGGTGTCAACTTGATAACCGTGATGCTTATGACAGTTCTTGCATTTAAGAAGTTTTTGAAGCTGTCATATGCGGCACTTTTAGGGGCGCATGCGGCACTACCGCACAAATGGCCAAATCATCACTAGGAGGAGAAATGCTTACATCTAAATCCGCTCGATATGAGGACCCATGCCCTTAAAAACAATAAGCACACTAGCAGATTAAGATGCATAATTTGAACTATCTAAATTAGAAGTTCTACATATACCTCTTTACTTGTCGACATCGTCTCTCAAGGCAGTTAAGCCTAAATTTGAGAGCCTTGCTCCGATACCAATTGAAAGGACCTTGATGTCACCTAGAGGAGGGGAGAATAGGTGTTTCTAAAAATTAACAACAAATCTAACTTGTAGCAGATTAGTAGAGTGTGTGGCACTGTTGCTCTAATGCTGCAACACTGCCGCACTATAGTACTGCCTCACTCCAAATGCAGCACTGCCACACCCTTGCAGACAGATCAACACAAGCTGAACCTAGAACTCAAACTTGGAGATGTCAAGTGGCAAGTCCACTATGTACCTGCACTTACAAACACACACAACCAAGTAGATCGAGTGGAACACAGATAATGCAATTCAAAACATAAAGGAATAAGACACAAGATTTATCCTGTGGTTCAGCTCACCACCATGGCTTGCCTGTGTCCACATTATTGAGGAAGCCACTAAGGCTTGGACTTTGCAACCCTTATCCTCGTTCTCAAGTCAAGAGAGTTAACTCTTGAGATGAGGGGTTTCCACTAGATCAATGGGGGATTACAAACTTTCCCGTGGCTCACCACAAGCATGGGAGCTTGTCGGGCGACGCCTAGCCATCTTGGAGCCTTCACCTCCAAGAGTAACGAATGTTCAACGAAGATCGATGAAGCCCAACAAGTGCTCAAGGTTTGGCTTGCTTTAATCTACTCTCTAATACTTAATCACACACTAATGACTCACTCTCACAGAGAGAGGGGTTAGAGAGAGCTCTCAAATGGCTTGGGAAGGGTTTGGAATGTTTGGAGCATCAGCAGCATGGCCAGGAGGCGAAGGATGAGCATCTGATGAATACATGCCCGATCTTCCGAGAGGTAGCCGGTAAGTTCGATTTGTGGAGATCTCGACATTGGCGATCCGGCTTCAAATCAGACACGATTTGAACCCTACAACCATTACACCACCGCTCCGTTGGTTATCAACCAAGCACAACTTGATTGACCTCGCCAAGAAGGCTTTTCCTGCAAGCGAATCGAAGAGCACAAGTAAGAAGGTAAAACACGCAATCTGAAATTGCAAATATGAATGACGCGAATATCAATAGAGGGTTCAAAAACTCGGTTCCAAAGGACTAATCGACACAGTGGAGGAGATCAAGAACGGGGGCCCTGGATCACTGTAAAAGGATTTGTCACCACAGTTACAATGAACGATTCAGTTTCTCGATGGAAAACTAAACTCTAAACAAAACCCAATTGTGTAGCAGCAGTGGCGGTTGTGTTTATAGTCTAAGACTCGACCTAGGGTTGGGGACGGCCAGGGGTTGGGCGCCCACAACTTGGGCTTAAGGCCCGACACGATACATGGCCAAGTTGGCCCAAATAGGTGACGCAGCACCTTGTCGTGGTCACACAGAATGATCCACAGACCTTCTGGAGCTGGGACCAGATCCAAAACGACGGCGTCGTCGTCCCCTTTCCAACGCATCCAAGAACGGCCCGTTTCGACGTGGTATGAGGAAGTTATGACCGAAACAGTGACGACGTGTCTGCTGAATCCGAGGGTGACGTGGCAGCTGAGTTGGGAACGAATTGCAACTTGGGGAAGACCATGGCGTCGGTGTGTCCAGCGTGGCGATGTCCTCATCAGCATCAGCAGCACTACTGCGAAAATTCATGGCATTGCCGCAGCTATGAAAAACAACACATGTCACCTCATGGAAAACACCAAAACTTTTTACTCCGAACTCCATTTTCAGTGATCTTGTACTTTCCGAAAATCTTGTTTCGAGGGCTATCCGACCCAGCAGAGAACAAGCCCCAAGATCAAAAAGTGCAAGTGTTGTGATGAAGTGTTTCTCTCATGTTAGCACATGGATTCGGTTAGTTTGAGCACTTGAGACTTGTTTATGATTCGTATTGCATCCCCTTTATACTACGACATATATATACTCAAGATCAAGAGAATATAACCATTTCAACCACTTGAGTCTTTATTGTCTTCATATGCCATTTCTTGTCAATATCACTTCATTAGGGGTTGCAATCACCTTTGTCTCATCTCTTCGAGCAAACATACCTTGAGCACGTGACTTGAACCATTTCTATACATATGAGTTCACCTCATGGCTTCAAGTCTTTTCTACTAATGATTTGATTCTCAACACAATATGACTTCTCATAGCTTGATTAGCTTCTCGACTCAATGTAAGTACTCTCTTCTTCACCTAAGCCATGGCACCTCGGTCCTCAAGCCATTGCTTGCCCTTCACCTCTGCTTAGTCCCTCAATGCCCTTTCCTTGCTATCTTCACCTCATCAAGCAATACTCAAGTCACATTATATTAGGCATCCATTTGAAAAACCATTTCTTCAATATTGTGATCCTACCTTAAATATCTTCTAGATATGAATGTTGAGATCAATCAAGCTTCAATTTGATTCACATAGAGACATATATGAATCAACATCAATATGGTCAGGCCAATTCACGATTCCTTGTATCCTTTTCATTTTGGCTTGACACTACTAACACTCACTTCAATATCTATCTTCATACTTCTAGCTTGATCAAATCAATGCAAAGTGAATTTCCAAATCTTTATCTATACAAGCAAACCAATGTAGAGACCGACTTATTTCTAATATCATTTGTGTCCTTTGTCATTTGACCTTTGCTTTGCATTCCCTCACTTATGCATTCTTGAATCTTTAATCCTTGATCAAAGCTAATCCATTATCGATCCAACTCTTCTTGTTCATGCAAAGCAAGCCACTATAGAGACCAATCCAAAATCATCAACTCATGTCTCATTTGCCATTTACCAAATATGCTTGCTTCCACATGATACTATGATATCCCACAACATAGAAGCCATTTCATTGATTCCATTTGCATTGTTGTCTTCTGCTTGAACTAGATTGTTTCCATTATCTTCCAATACATCAATACACAACTTTGGCCTTGATTTGAACATTATGTAGAATATCATCAAATTTACCTTCTTGTTGAACCTATATACACTTCTCATTCCACAATTCATAAGTGTATGCAATAAACTCAATTTCCTATTCAACACTTAGCAAACTTGTTAGACCTTTAATTATATTGTCATTCAATTCACCAAAACCCACTAAAGGGCTAGATGCACTTGCAATCTCCCTCTTTTTGATGATTGATGACAACACAATTAAAGCTTACAAGAGATTGATAAATAATAAGATTTTGAATCCTATAATAGTGAGCTCCTGCCTAAATGTGTGCATTGAAAGAAATTCAAATTTTGGCCTTGAATGCCAAATGCACATATTTAAGATGAAGTGTGGGAACCCTCCTATATCTTAACATCCATGGGGGGCAAGGTGTCAACATGATAACCATGATGCTTATGATAGTTCATGCATTCAAGAAGTTTCTGAAGCTATCATATGCGACACTTTTAGGAGCACACGCAGCACTACCGCACAAATGGCAGTCAGAAAAAACAAACAATACATCATTCAAGGCATGAATATCACACACTAGCATAAATGGTCCTTATCAAGAGCACCAATTTAAACTGTCCTTGCACGCACCACACAAAAATTGAAAAATCTTATATGCCTCTTGTCGGTGTTTCGAGTAAACACCAACGAGTAAATTTCTAATATTGCGCGTCTGGCTCGGATGGTGTGCTAAGAGGACACGAGGTTTATACTAGTTTGGGCGGAATGTCCCTA
Organism: Miscanthus lutarioriparius; assembly: GCA_904845875.1. NCBI lineage: Eukaryota > Viridiplantae > Streptophyta > Magnoliopsida > Poales > Poaceae > Miscanthus > Miscanthus lutarioriparius. The sequence continues at coordinate 31,185,082 of CAJGYO010000015.1, forward strand.
CGTCCAGTTCATTGCTGTTGGTCGTGTTACTAGCACTAAAAACTTCATAGTAGGGGTTACAAACGGGCGAGAGGGACAGGTCCCAAGTCTCTAGTGGAAAGAACAGATGGGTGCCGAGAGCTCGGTCGCTGCTCGGCTATGTGTTTGAGGTTCGATGCTAGTGGTTCTGATCTGATGTGGTGCGATGCCATGTGATGCGATCTTGTGTGATGTGATCTTGCATCCCTTAAGGGGATGCCCTGATTTCCCTTTTATAGGCCAAGGGAAAGCACGGGTTACAATAGGAGAAAAGAGGAGCACGAGAGGGAGAGGAAGTCCTTTAGGGTCATCAGGCCTTTCTTTTCGTTTTAGCGGGTCCTACTGACAAGACAGGTGGTGACAGGGACAGCTCCACGCTAGGCGCCTATCCACTGATGATGCCATGCCCTGGCATTGTCAGCAGGTCATAACGTCCCACTCTGCCCCGATAGGCGGCCCGGTGAACCCGCATGCTGATCAGCGACCATACAGGGAGTAGGCAGCATAGTGACCACACGTCCATCACTGTGAGACATGACCGCTCCCTGCACAATGCCAGAAGTTTGACCTTGGGTTGTACTTTCTGGCCCATAGTGGTTGGCGGCGGCGTGAGCCTTAGTTAGGAGCCGTGCCCGAGGGCTCGGGCTAGGCGGAGCTTGCCCTCAAATGTTAGGCAAGGCAGAGCCAACCCTTAGATGTTGGGTGAGGCAGAGCCAGCCCTTAGACGTTGGGCGAGGCAGAGACTGTCCATAGATGACGGGCGAGGCGGAGCCAGCCTTCAGACATCGAGCGAGGCGTAGCCTGCCCTCAGGGGTCAGACGAGGCGGAGCCTACCCTCAGACATCAGGCGAGGCGGAGCTAGCCCTTAGACATCGGGTGAGGTGGAGCCCGCCCTTGGGGGTCGAGCGAGGCAGAGCCCACTGTTGGGGGTCGGGCGAGGCGGAGCTTGCCCTTAGAGGTCAGGCAAGGCGGAGCCAATGGCCTCGGTGTCGGACAAGGCGGAGCTTGCTCCCAGAGGTCGAGCGAGGCAGAGCCCACCCATAAAGGCCGGGCAAGGCAGAGCCCATGGCCTCGGTGTTGGACGAGGCAGAGCCTGACCCTAGAGGTCAGGTGAGGCAGATCGCATGACCTTGGGGTCAGGCGAGGTGGAGCCCACGGCCAGAGGTCGAGCGAGGCGGAGCCCGCCCTTAGAGGTCAGGCGAGGCAGAGCCCACGGCCTCGATGTCGAACGAGGTGGAGCCCACCCCTAGAGGTCAGGCGAGGCGGATTGTATGACCTTGGGGTCGGGTGAGGCAGAGCCTGTGGCCAAAGGTCGGGAGAGGCAAAGCCCGCGGACTCAGATTCGGTTGGAGCTATAGTCGCACATTTGACTGCCTGGATGGATTAACGTATAGCGACCATTAGCCCCTCCTCTTCGGGTACCCGAGTATTGGTCCCCGATAGTAGCCCCCGGGCTTTTGGAGGAGTAGAATACTCCTTTGGAGGCTTTTCTGAATGGGAGGACTATGAGGGCTTTGGCCTTCTTCTATAGCCCATGACGTAACCTGGGAACTATGGTTCCCTTTTGTCAAGACTGGACCCTTCACGGATATGGCCATGAGATTTGGTGGTTTGCAAAAGGTCTTTCCTGATTGGGGCCCTGGTATCCCATTCGTGGGGATCCGGCTAGAGCCAGTTGGTGACTGACTCTGGATTCTCAGTGGTCAATCCATATAGTTCTCAGGTCCGTTCAACCAGTCCCGAGGGCTCTCTACCTTCCTTAGGGAAAAACCATGCATCGTATCTGGCCAAGACTCGAATGTGGGCCAGGATGCCCACAGCGCTTGTGTGCCTAGGTGTTGGTTGTTAGTGGACCCACCCCTTTCTACTTCCTTACCTTGAAGGTGCCCAGAGCTGTTGTTGAACCCGTCGATGGGCCAACCTTTGAGCTCTTAGGCCCAGACGGGCCATAAAGGTGTTTTTAGATCCGTATTCCTCATATTTATGATGAGTCATGACCCATCCAAAGAGGCAAAACATCTGGTGAATTTTCTGAGGGAACGGATAGAGATTGCATGTGCATATCCCATGGCATGACATTGAGGCAGATCGTGGTAGGCATGGAGATCTAGGTAGGCGGTTGGTTTCCTCATGCCCGTTGCCCCTATAAAACCAAAGGGTTCACCCCCCGGGTTTCATACCTTGCCTTCTTGCCTTCGCATCTGCAACCGCCACCGCCAATCACCTAGGCTTCCTACATCCACGTCCCCGCTGCCGTCGAGCTCACATCCACCCGCCCCCATCTTCCAATGGATCTGTGGTGCCGCTCTAACATCACCTTCTAGCGCATGGAGGGCCTCGTCCGTCGTGGCCTTCTCCATGCACGGACCTCGGCCGAGGAGTGGCTGCTGCTCAGCGAGGAGGATCTATCATTGCCACCCGATGGCTACATGGTGTCGTTTGTGCACTTCCATGAGAGGGGGTTCGCTACCCATGCCCACAAATTTCTTTGGGGGTGCTGCATTACTACAAGATCAAGTTGCAGCACCTCAATCCCAATAGGATCTAGCACATGGTGGCGTTCATTGCCCTATGCGAGGGATCCCTAGGGATCAGCCCCCACTTCGAATCCTAGAGGTACTTCTTCACCATCACCCTCTAGAAGAAGAGGGAGAAAAGCGGTAGGCTGGAGCTGCACATGCCGATGGGGTGCGCCGACATCCAGCTCTGGAACAATCGAGTCGGCGAGTACCTACGGAAGCAGCTATCGACATCCAACAAGTGGTGGCACTTGTAGTGGTTCTACCTCAAGAACAACACCACCGCTGCCCTGTCGGAGTTCACCAGGCACCTGATCGAGAAGGCCCCGGACTCATGGAGGAAGTGGGGCGTCCCGAAGAAGGATAAGAAGAAGATTTGGGACCACATCATCGCCATCCAAATCCTTGAGGAGAATGGCCTGAAGGGGTCAGGCATTATCGGGGCATACCATGCAAGGAGGGTGGCGTCGTTGATGACGCGTGTGCTCCCACTATACGTGATGGCGCCCGAGGCGTCGTTCGACAGAACGGCACTCGCCGAGGGGGGGCTCCCCAACTCTGAGATTGCACAACACATCAAGGAGGTGATGGAGCCTTCGTGGGAACAACATGGGTGCCCCCCTTGATTTCGTCTTCCCAGTGCCAGGACATCCTCCGATGCGCTAGAACCAGGCTACATCATCTCCGTAAGTTTCCTCTCCTCATACCTCCTCTTCATTTGATTTCTCGACCTCTTTGTAGTAAGAACTAAAAGTTGAAAGGTGATGAAATGGAACTAATTGCTCAACTCTTTCTTGAAAGTAGAACATGTGCTTACATAGAATGGCTAGATAAAGAATTAATCATGACTGCTAATAATAACATAAATAAGGATTCACTATTAGCATTGCTTTCTGCAAAAAGAAACCCAGCAAACCATAAAGCTTATCATATCCCTTGGAGTCTGGAAATTATTCCCACTAGTCGGATAAGCCTTGCGAGTACATTGTGTACTTAGAGTTTTTTACCCCTGTTGCAGGTACTGCTTGAGATGTAGCCGTTGTGTGAAGGATTTTTCTGGTGGGCACAGTCGAAATCCTTACTTACTATCGATAAATGTTTACTTGATGCTTATTTTCATTCCGCTGTTTAATATTCCGCACTCTGAATTTGGCAATGTAATATTGAATTTCTAAGAACCCTGGATGTATGAAATGTACTAAGTATTGTAACTCGTTCTCATTATTGGATCCTTGGGGAAAAATATGGACTATTCAGGCTCTCCCTTGGGGTGTTCCTGACGGAACCCGCCCGCTGTAGCTTGCTTTCAGGGTACTTAGTGTCTGGTGGAAGATGAGCGCCTCTGTAAGTGTGTTATTTCTGGCGGTTCTACCACATTTGGCTGCTCTCGAAGCAGCACACTTGGAACTGTCTAGGCACAACCAGCATGTTTTGCCTTAAACTCCTTGTCAATTGCAGGTCAAATTGACTTTCACGCCTTCGGGATTCATAGGATCGGCTGGTCCTATGTTGAAGCCAAGCAGATCTCTGGATTGTTCTGACTTGCTGTGTGTCCATAGCCCGTTCCCACATTTTCGCACCGACACCAGTATAAACCTCGTGTCCTCTAAGCACACCATCTGAGCCAAACGCGCAATATTAGAAATTTACTCGTCGGTGGTAACTTGAAACACCGCCAGTTGGCGTGCTAGGTGGGGGCCTTTTGCGTGTCTCGACATCCACTTCAGGTCTTGGATGGCCAGTCACGGCGTCAGCTGGGTCCCGGGCGCGCACGGGCGCTTCAGGAACCTAGACTTCATCATCATGAGGAGGGAGGGTTGGTGCAGGCTTCCGCTGCCGTCCAACCTCTCCACTTCACTGTCCTCGACCCGATCACCGAGGCACTTGAGGAGCTACAGCTACACGCACCAGAGGCCCGTGCCCCTAGGAGCGACCAGCTCATCGGCTTCGACTATGGGAGGTTAGAGGGCCAGCTCGGTGCCTTCCTGGGACCCCGACCATTCCGAGAGGACTTGGGACGCGTCACCTTCTCATTCACCATTGTCGTTGTAACACCTCTGGTGTTTTGACCTAGCATTAAAACTTGACATGTCATCATATGCATTGCAAAGCATTCATAAAGTAGAAAATTTTGAATGCATTCACTAAATAAGCTTTATTTCATAAGTTGTTATTTTATGTGATGTAATGTGATTCAAAACTCTAAATTAAGATCATGACCACAAGGGTCAAATTTCATGTGATCTTGTGAGACCATGTGTCATTTGACTCAAATAACCCTAATGGGCCATGTAAGTGGTCAAAAATCATAATTAAGTAAAAAGGGAAACAAATCAAATTGAATTCAAATTCAAATTATAAAAGTCCTTTTTGCCCCTTTTGTCTATTTCAAAATCCATTTGGAATTTGGGGGTGTGATAAAAAGCAAAGTTGAAGCTTATTTTATAAGGATCAACTTTGGTATTCAAAGTTTTTAAAGTTTACATATAAAATTTGGAGTAATTTTGAAATGATTCAAATGCTCAAATGCACCCCAAATTCAAATTTCAAAATTGAGGCAGAATTTGAAAATGATCATTAAAGCAAAGTTGTAGAGTTTGAAAAGTTGAGCAACTTTCATTTTTGGAGATTTTCAACTTCTTTAGAAAAATTGTGAGTAATTTGCAAAATAAACTCAGTGGCAATTCTGTAATTCTTTGGAACAGTAGCACGACCACCGCCCCACCGCCGACGTCCATTCTTCGGCCTTCCAGACGTGCCCGTGGCCACCCTCGGCTTCGCGCTGGCACGAGATGCTCGCTGCGTGTCGTTCCCTCGCTCTATTGGCCGCGCTATAAAGCTCCGATGCCGTCGTCGACTTTCTTTTCTCTCCTCTGTTTCCCGACGCCGCCACCTCAGCTCCGTCGAGCTCCCCTCGACTCCTCAGCGAAAGCCAGTCTCGGCAAAGCAGTGTTCTAGTTCCATCTCATCCTTGCAAACCCATTCCACCAACTGTGATTGTCTGAGTCCACCGAGAACCGCCGCTAGCGACTCTTCTTCCTCGCGGCTAGCGACCTCACTCGAAGCTCTGTTTCACCGCGGCTAGCGTCATCCGGTGAGCCGTTGTCCTTGCTTGTTGTCTCTACAGCTTCGTCTCGATGCTGTGGTGCTTAATTCGTTCTTGCTTGGTCATTTTGCCCACTGCAGTCGCCGAAACACCGTCGTTGAGTTTGCGTGAAAGCTGTCGTCGCGGTCAAAGCTGAAGCTTAGGGATGACAAGTGGGTCCCGTATGTCAGTGACTGTGTAGTTCAAATGGAAATTTTCTATTTTTAGAAATGGATGAATAGTGTATGTTTTTGTTATTTTTGTGTAGATTTGTTTAGAGCTCCAAAAATTATGAAAATTTTTATGTGACCTCTCTGTGATGAATATTATTTAGGAAAAATATGAAACTTGAAATTTGAATAAATTTTTAATGTTCAAAAATTCAGTCAATTAAATGATAAATGCAATTTCCATAATTTATGTAGGTCACTGTATAGCTCCAAAAATTATAAATTTTATTTTGGTACACTAATTTGTCATGAGGAATCTTACATAAAATTTTTAGGTCATTTGGGACAAGTTGATTTTGAGCTTAATTCCCAATTAATTCAAAAATGAATAAAAGCAAACCCTAAGTGTTGGGTTAGGATTTGATCTTGATTTGGTCATGTTTTGTGACCAGTAGGGTTTCAAGGTCAATTTGGTCAAGTCACTTGTGTGGTCCTTGATGGTAGAATTGCAAGTTGGTTTTGTTGGCTTGCAATTGTACCGCGAAGGAAAGTTGTATTCAAGGTGTTATTATATTTCATGCGCCATGAAAGCATCATGTTTACATTATCATCATATTGAAGCATATGTTATTATTTCATGTAGAATCGAAGAGTGAACCGATTCTAGTTGAGCAAGTTGTGGAAGAATCCCCGGTTGTCTCGGGATTCGATATTTGAGGTACTGATCCAGAACCCGAGATCGTCAACGAAGGCAAGACCCAGTTTATGCAATAAACCATTACCTTGTTTACTTTGAAAAGTTTATCACCTATGTTACTTATTGCATTAAGTTGATTAATTCAAATGTTACCTACTTGATGCATTGCCTACCTTGTTAATTGTTTACCATCCTTGAAGATGATTTCATTTACAAAGGCGTAGAATTGCTTAGTATGCTTTATGGTAGGCTTTCAAAGTAAAAGTTTCGATACAATCAAAGATGGCATACTGGCCAAAGAAAGAAAGAAGATAGAATGAACTAGAGACTAGTCGGGTGACTTATCTTGAATGTTGGGTAATGTTGCCGACTATGTCGCTTAAAGGCCACTCATTGTGGATCTTCTGAACAAGACACTTTGTAGTACTGGTCACATACTCCGGTAAGCATACTTCGGCTAATCCGATACTAAGACGAATTCCCACACACTGGGAGTGGAGAGATGGCGGGAGTAGCGTGTACCCTCGTGGTTGGAATGTGGCCGGATTTGAGGTGTGCTGTGCTCTCAGGTGGCGTGGAGACGGCTTAGTATAGGAGGATCTGGTAGCGAGGTTGATATATGCAAGATTAAGTTCTACATATGTCGTGTGATAAGGAATCCCCAGCTGGGACTTGAATCAATTTGAATTGTCGGTGCTCTGCGGATATGGAGACTCGATTCATTACAGAAGCAATGCAGGACTAGTGAATTACTAAAACATGAGAAAAAGAATGGAATGAGAAGGATTGGAACATGGGATATGAACACTTAGTTTGAGATAATGAACTAAAAAGATTTAGGGGTAAAACTTGAAAATAGGATCAAGAATAGAAAGCTTTTGGCAAAGAACTTTTGAATCTTGCTACATCCTTACCTTGACCCAATACCTGCATCCCTAAGACCTTCGCCCCTTTTTCGTCGGGTCAGTCTTGTTGAGTACCTTTGTACTCAGGGTTTGTTAACCCTTGTTGCAGGTGAGTCTCATGCGTAGGCTTGTTTTGGTCCCTGCTGCATGACAGTGTTTGAAGTCGATGACGATGAGGAATGATGAATGGCCTTTGGACAAGGCAGTAGTTTGTGTGAAATAAATAATGTTAATGTAATATTATCCCGCTACTATGGTTGTATGACACTTATGGTTTTGTAAGTTTGAAACAAATGGTTTGTAATATTAAAACTTAAGTCTTCCGCTTTATAATCTATGATATGTATATTGAAAACTGTTGTAATCTGCAATGTCTGTGATTAGGATCCTGTTTGGAAAAGACTCGTGGATGATTCGGGTTTCCCGAGGACACCCGACAGACCTATTAAGTTGTTGGGAACTTGTATACGCTATCAAAGGTCTGTTGAGACAACGATAGGTGCACATGGGCCTGATTTCTTAGGAGGTTCTACCACAGTTGGCATCAGAGTAGGTCCTATCTAAGATCATTGTAGGTTACTTTTAAAAACCTTCTAATTGATTTGGATCAAAGAAATTAAACTTGATATTTTAAGGTTCAAATTTCTTTCTTCTTCCCTTTGATCTAGCCTCAATCCTATCTTATTTGAAAGTTTGTGGCGGATAATATGATTAGGTTTGTCCTATATATTAAAAATCTAGTACTTTTGATTGTATAAATCTTTTGTACTTGGATTCGTAAGATCGATTCATGCATCATGCTTGAACACCTTGCATAATAATTCCCCTTAAAAGTGGTTGGGTAAGTAATGTCAATCCCATTCTTGCTAACCTCCATTATCCTCAAGCTATCCTTATAGTCCTACCCTAAATTCTATAGGCTATGGCAAAGACCAAGATAACCGCACGCAAGTCTACTGGACCTCACAGAGTCCCTCATCACCCGTTTGCACCTCGTAACCATGAGCTTGGTGAAGGAAGTTCCAAGACCCTAGGAGATGAAGGATCTTCAAACAATCCCGCCAACATCAAGAACCTTACAAAGGAGCTCAACACTCTTCATCGAGCTCATGCCAAAGATCAAGAGAAGCTGGCGGAAATGGAAAGGGCCATCACCATGACCATGGAGCTACGGAATGAAGCCTGGACACGAGAGGATGCGGCCAATGAACGCATCCATGAGTGAGTTGGAATTCTACGTAGGAGACCTGGAGATGGACAATGCCATTCTTCATGAGAATGTCCACATGATGTACGCTCAACTTCATCCTCCTCATGGGGATGGTGAAGTTACAGATGAAGAAATGATTGTAGATCTAGGAGAAGTCGAGAATGAAGAAGAGGAGGAGGACCCTGAGGAATTAGTGTACTTCTCAGATGAAGATGAGGTTTCGTTCGGTATGGACACGGACGCTGATGACTGAGAGCTTGGAGTAGAAATAGTTCTTTTATGCTTTTTCTAGTAAACCAGGGTTGTCTTATGGGATACAAGAGATGTAATATAAATAAGTAACCCTTTGTAGATTGAAACCTTTTAACTGCTTTCAATAAAATAATAATGTAAATAAACGTGTCTCTCTAACAGATGCCTCGTCATAACACCCGAACTGGTGCAGGTACCTCGCAAGACAATGATGATGTCCCAAATCCTCCACCAATGCCTCTGACTATGGCAGATGCCATAACCGCACTCGTATATGCTACGGCAGAGAATGCTAGGTTGTTAAGGGAAATGGTTCAGAATCAACAGGCACCACACCCTAATCATGGCTGCCGTAATAATGGAAATGACGAGTCAACCTATATAGATTTTACTGACACACGTCTGTCTGTGTTCTCTAAGGCAGAAGAGCCTTTAGAAGCTGACGATTGGCTCCGAACAATGGAGCAAAAGTTTGAGCTGATTCATTGTACCGAGATTCAGAAACCAAGGTTTGCGGCACAGCAACTCCGAGGAGCTGCTGGTGCCTGGTGGACAAATTTGGTAGCTGTACAGCCCGCTGGTCACCAAATCACCTGGATGGAGTTTAAGTATGCCTTCAGGGCACACTATATTCCAGATGGTGTGATGACTATGAAGTTAGAAGAGTTCCTGGCTCTTAAGAAAGGGGAGCACCTGGTGATGCACTATGTTGGGCGTTTCAATCACCTATCACAGTATGCTATAGAGTATGTGAATACTGATAGGAAGAAGAAGAATCATTTCATGAGAGGTCTGAACACCAAACTTCAGACCATGATGGCAACTTGTGGCAACGCAACTTATCCTGAGACAGTCAACATTGCTATCGCTTCAGAGGAGAATTACCACCGACACAAGGAGGCAAAGAAAAAGAGAGCATTTGCTTCCGGATCGTCGAGTGGAAAGTGTCAAAAGGTGGTCTACCATCCGCAAAATCATGGCTGTGCACCATTCCGCCCACAACAAAGCCAAAGCAGGCAGCAAATCTTTATTCGCCCTGAAACTAATACGCCTTATCCTCATCAAGCACCGCAGCAGCAAAATATTACAAATAATGCAAACCGCACTGCTACTCCCCAGAATCACAATTATCCATGTTATAATTGTGGTAAACCCAGACACTTTTCCCAAGAATGTCTGTATCCCAGGAAGAGTAATCCTAATGTACCTAAAGCCCCTGTTACTCAAGCTCAAAATCAGTACAAGGGCAATGCTCAGAACAGTCAAAAAGGTCAGGCTGAGAAGAAAACTGGAAGGGTCTTTTATACTCAGGTGGAATCTATTCCAGAAGGAGAACCAGTAATGATTGGTATGTTTTCCGTTGCTAAGCACCCTGCAATTACCTTATTTGATTCTGGTGCATCCCATACATTCATCAATCATACATTTGTTGTGAAGCATGGGATAACTATTGGGGAAACAAAAGAACCATATCATATACAGTCGCTCGGGGGACGAATCTGTACAAGGGAGATAGTTCAGCATGTACCTATTGATTTGGGAGGACATGAGTTCCCTACCAGCATGCTGATATTAAAGGATCAAGATATAGATGTGATCCTTGGTATGAACTGGTTAAATCAACACGGGGTTGTCATAGATGTCATGCGTAGAACCATAAGGGTAAATGTACCTGGCAACAAAACCCAACTTCTCATCCAACTTCCTTTTCCTAAGAGTACAGTTGGAACAGTCTGTGCAACTACTGTTGAAGAAGCCGAGAACATTTCTGTGGTTTGTGAGTTTACGGATGTCTTTCCTGATGATCTGCATGGACTGCCACCAGACTGAGATGTGGAGTTTAGAATTGACCTAAAACTAGGAACGGCACCTGTGTCCAGAAGAGCATATAGGATGCCACCCAAGGAATTAGCTGAATTAAAACTCCAACTACAAGAGTTGTTAGACAAGGGTTTCATTCAACCCAGTTCATCACCTTGGGGATGCCCTACTATCTTTGTGAAGAAGAAGGACCAAACCTTAAGGTTATGTGTTGACTATCGGTTGTTAAATGAAGTCACCATAAAGAACAAATACCCCTTACCCCGAATTGATTTGCTATTTGATCAACTTGCGGGAGCTACGGTGTTCTCGAAGATAGACTTGAGATCCGGCTATCACCAGATGAAGATCAGACGAGAAGATGTGCCGAAGATAGCGTTTACTACCCGATATGGTCTATATGAGTATTTAGTCATGTCTTTTGGGCTAACCAATGCCCTGGCTCATTTCATGTACCTGATGAACTCAGTTTTCATGCCCGAGTTGGATAAGTTTGTAGTGGTATTCATTGATGACATTCTTATCTTTTCTAAGAGCAAAGAAGAGCATGAGAAACATCTGCGCATTGTTCTACAATGATTAAGAGACCACAATTTATATGCCAAATTCAGCAAATGTGCATTCTGGTTAGAGGAAGTATAATTTCTGGGTCATGTGTTATCTGCTGAAGGTATAGCTGTTGATCCGAGCAAGGTAGAAGAAGTCCCTGACTGGAGAGCACCTACCACTGTTCATCAAGTTTGTAGTTTTCTGGGGTTGGCAGGTTACTATCGTCGGTTCATCCCTGACTTCTCCAGAATTGCGAAGCCAATTACTGGACTGCTGAAAAATCAAACTAAGTTTGTATGGTCAACAGAATGTGAGAAGGCCTTTCAAACATTAAAGAAGTTGCTAACAACTACACCAGTATTAGCGCAACCGGATATTGAGAGGCCGTTTGATATCTATTGTGATGCATTTGGAATTGGTATTGGCTGTGTTCTTATGCAAGAAGGTAGAGTCATAGCATATGCTTCCAGTCAACTCAAGAAGCATGAAGAACATTATCCCACTCATGATCTTGAATTAGCCGCTATTGTTCATGCACTCAAGGTTTGGCGACATTATTTATTGGGCAATATCTGTCATATCTATACAGATCACAAAAGTTTGAAATATATTTTCACTCAGTCAGAGCTGAATATGAGGCGAATAAGATGGTTAGAACTTATCAAAGATTATGACTTAGAAGTGCATTATCATCCGGGCAAGGCTAATGTGGTTGCCGATGCCTTGAGTCGCAAGAGTCATTGCCATTGTCTGACTGTGAAACCTATGCAATGAACATTGTGTCAAGAGATGGAGCATCTGAATTTACAAATCATAGAATAAGGTTCCCTATTCAATATTGCAGTTGAGTCCACTATCAAAGATCAGATCATTGCTACTCAATAGAAAAGTAAGGGTATAGCCCATATCAAAGATAAAGTTAGATCTGGAAAACCAACATGTTTCAATATTGATGAATCCGATGTCGTATGGTTCAAAGATAGATTGGTAGTACCCAAGAGTCTAGAGCTGCTAAAGCAGATTCTTGATGAAGCTCATTCTACCAGATACTCCATTCATCCAGATAGCAACAAAATGTGTCATGATCTGATAACGAGATATTGGTGGACCAAAATGAAAATAGAAATAGCTCAATATGTGGCCAAATATGATACTAGTCAGAGAGTCAAAGCGGTTCACCTGAAGACTGCAGGTCCATTACATTCATTGTCAGTTCCATCTTGGAAGTGGGAAGATATCTGTATGGACTTCAGCGTAGGGTTGCCTAGGACTTTTGTAGGCTACAATTCAATATGGGTTATTGTTGATCGCCTAACTAAGATAGCTCATTTCTTGCTAGTCAGAGATAAATATCGTGCGTAACAGTATGCAAAGCTTTATCTTGATAGAATTTTCAGTCTGCATGGGGCACCCAAGACCATCGTCTCTGACAGAGGGTCATTGTTCGTATCCAAGTTTTGGAAAATTTTACATGAGTCTTTGGGAACCAAACTTATCCGTAGTTCTACTTATCATCCGCAAACAGATGGATAGACTAAAAGGGTAAATCAAATTCTTGAAGATATGTTGAGAGCATGCGTTCTTTCCTATGGTGCTATATGGGATGAATGCCTTCCCTTAGCTGAATTCTCATATAACAATAGCTATCAAGATAGCATTAAAATGGCACCATTCGAAGCATTGTATGGCCGAAGATGCCATACACCTTTAAATTGGTCAGAAGTTGGAGAACGTTGGTTCTTTGGACCGGATGTGGTCAAGGAAGCTGAATAGAAAGTTAAACTCATACAAGCTAATATGAAGGTAGCTCAATCCCGATAGAAAAGCTATGCTGATAAAAGGAGACAACCTCTAGAATTCATAGTGGGAGATCATGTCTACCTCAAGGTATCGCCGATGAAAGGAGTTCATCATTTTGGGATTCGGGGAAAGTTGGCGCCCCGTTATGTCGGTCCTTTTCAAATCCAACAATGATGTGGACCAGTCACCTATCGCGTCAAGCTACCAGATCACATGTCAGTTGTGCATGATATCTTCCATGTATCCCAGTTGAAGAAGTGTCTTCAAGTACCTGACCAAGTGATCGACTTTGGTGATGTAGAACTAGAACCTGACTTGACTTATGCCGAGTACCCCATTAGAGTTTTAGATCAGAAAGATCGAGTCACTCGAAGACGTACAATCAAGTTCTACAAAGTACAATGGAACCAACACACTGAAGAAGCTACTTGGGAGTCCGAGGATTACTTAGAAGAAAACTTTCCTGACTTGTTTGCTTCTCTCTAGTTGCAATACCCTGTCTATATTGTAACTTGTCTCTTTTGTCAAAAGAATGGAAAACCCCCTCACTAGCCCTTTGAATAAAGTTATGATGTGTGAGCTTGACACATTTCCTTTTCCATTACTTAATCCTAACTTTTAAATCTCGGGATGAGATTTCTTTAAGGGGGAAGGGTTGTAACACCTCTGGTGTTTTGACCTAGCATTAAAACTTGACATGTTATCATATGCATTGCAAAGCATTCATAAAGTAGAAAATTTTGAATGCATTCACTAAATAAGCTTTATTTCATAAGTTGTTATTTTATGTGATGTAATGTGATTCAAAACTCTAAATTAAGATCATGACCACAAGGGTCAAATTTCATGTGATCATGTGAGACCATGTGTCATTTGACTCAAATAACCCTAATGGGCCATGTAAGTGGTCAAAAATCATAATTAAGTAAAAAGGGAAACAAATCAAATTGAATTCAAATTCAAATTATAAAAGTCCTTTTTGCCCCTTTTGTCTATTTCAAAAACCATTTGGAATTTGGGGGTGTGAAAAAAAGCAAAGTTGAAGCTTATTTTATAAGGATCAACTTTGGTATTCAAAGTTTTCAAAGTTTACATATAAAATTTGGAGTAATTTTGAAATGATTCAAATGCTCAAATGCACCCCAAATTCAAATTTCAAAATGGAGGTAGAATTTGAAAATGTTCATTAAAGAAAAGTTGTAGAGTTTGAAAAGTTGAGCAACTTTCATTTTTGGAGATTTTCAACTTCTTTAGAAAAATTGTGAGTAATTCGCAAAATAAACTCAGTGGCAATTATGTAATTCTTCGGAACAGTAGCATGACCACCGCCCCACCGCCGGTGTCCTTTCTCCGCCTTCCAGATGCGCCCGTGGCCGCCCTCGGCTTCGCGCTGGCACGAGATGCTCGCTGCATGTTGTTCCCTCGCTCTCTTGGCCACGCTATAAAGCTCCGACGCCGTCGTCGACTTTCTTTTCTCTCCTCTGTTTCCCGACGCCGCCGCCTCAGCTACGTCGAGCTCCCCTCGACTCCTCAGTGAAAGCCAGTCTCGGCAAAGCAGTGTTCCAGTTCTGTCTCATCCTTGTGAACCCATTCCACCAACTGTGATTGTCTGAGTCCACCGAGAACTGCCGCTAGCGACTCTTCTTCCTCGCGGCCAGCGACCTCACCCGAAGCTCCGTTTCACCACGGCTAGCGTCATCCGGTGAGCCGTTGTCCTTGCTTGTTGTCTCTACAGCTTTGTCTCAATGCTGTGGTGCTTAATTCATTCTCGCTTGGTCATTTTGCCCACTGCAGTCACCAAAACACTGTCATCAACGAAGTCTGCTCCCCCGTGATCGATGTCACCGTCGAACCGTGTCACAGTGCTTCTTCGGTCTCACTCGTTGCTTCAACACGTTCTGGGTGAGCTACTGATGTTTCCTATACTCCTTGTTTCACCGTTAATGGCCTTGTTCCACCGGCGTTGCATCACCGTGCTGCCACATCCGCCATGGCCGGTGTCAGCAGTGTTTCGTGTTGTCATTAACCTCAGAAGTGGCACAGATCGATGCGCTTAGTCGTTGTGAACGTTTTGGTGCTTTGGCCGTCGCCGTTGGGCTCACCGGCGGCGAGTTTGCGTCGGTCAGCGCCGTCATCGTCGCGGTCAAAGCTGAAGCTTAGGGATGACAAGTGGGTCCCGTATGTCAGTGACTGTGTAGTTCAAATGGAATTTTTATTTTCAGAAATGGATGAATAGTGTCTATTTTTGTTATTTTTGTGTAGATTTGTTTAGAGCTCCAAAAATTATGAAAATTTTTGTGTGACCTCTCTGTGATGAATATTATTTAGGAAAAATATGAAACTTGAAATTTGAATAAATTTTTAATGTTCAAAAATTCAGTCAATTAATTGATAAATGAAATTTCCATAATTTTTGTAGGTCACTGTATAGCTCCAAAAATTATAAATTTTATTTTGGTACACTAATTTGTCATGAGGAATCTTACATAAAATTTTGAGGTCATTTGGGACAAGTTGATTTTGAGGTTAATTCCCAATTAATTCAAAAATGAATAAAAGCAAACCCTAAGTGTTTGGTTAGGATTTGATCTTGATTTGGTCATGTTTTGTGACTGTAACACCCCGGGTGTTTTAAATACTAAAACTGTCATGTCATCATATGCATTGCAAAGCATTTGGTCATATTGCAAACGTTGATATGCATTCACTAAAACAAGTTTACATTCATGTATAAGTGTTGAATTGTATTGTTTGAATCAAGTTTGAAATACCTGTATTGTTTTGAAATTCCGAAAACCTTAATTTCAGTATTTAAATTCTACCCTGAAAACTCATTTCAAAATCTAAGCATATTTTGGGGTTGAGCTTAAAAGCAAAAGTGTAGATCTTGTCAAGTTGTACAAAGTTGGTGTTTGGAGTTTTCAAAGTTGTTTAGTAAAATTTGAAGTAATTTGAAAAGGCATAATTCTTTAAAGTGTCCCCTTTTGAATTCAAATTTGAATTTCAAAATGTAAAATGAATTTGGATATGGTTTCAAAAGCAAAGTTGTAGAACTTTTGATTTTGAACAACTTTTGTTTTTGGAGATTTTTGAGTTGTTATGAAATTTTGAGAGTAATTTGTGAATTTTGGAGAATGGCAATTCTGTAATTTTGATGAGCAGTGTTCACCGCTCTTGCTACATGCTTGGCGAACTTTGATTTGCTTCGATCAGCGTGGTGGCGTCCGGGCGTCGCGTTGGCGCGCTGAAGGCTTCGTCGTGGCTTCCTTGCGCTTCCTTGGCTGCCCTATAAAGCTCTGGAGTCGTCGCCGTTCTTCTTTTCCTTTGCTCTGTTTTCTTCCCGTCACCTTGCTCATCTCCCGAGCCGTGCTTGTCCTTGTCGTGCTCATCGCCATCGTTGATAAGCTAGCTCCAGCTCCGCCTACTCCTTTGGCGTCCGGCTAACCCCTCAATTTAGTCTCGATTTCGCGGAAACGCCGCATAACGTATTTCTTCTTCGCGTCGGCAAGCATGACGGTGATCCCGTTTCACCGTGGTCAGGGCCCTCCGGTGAGCTGTTGCTTCTGATTAGCGTAGCTCCAGCTTCGTCTCGATGCTGTGATGCTTAATCCGTTGTTGCTTGCTCATTTTGATCACCACAGTCACCGGCACACCATCACCGACGATCCTTGCTCATGCCGTTGTTCTTTGTGCACGTCGCCGCGTCTCTGTTGCTTCTCGACCTTGCTCTCTGCTCCGTCGTGTTCGTGGTGAGCTACTGGTGCTTCCTGTACCGTTTATTTAATCGCTACCGAGCTCCTATCGCCGGCATAGCGCCGCCGAGCCGCCGCATCCGCCATGGCCGATGCCAAGCTCGTAGCTCGTAGTAATTCGTCTAGCTAGTGCCTTCAATCGATGCGCCGTGATGATGTGGTCATTTTGGTACCTTGACCGTCGCCTTTGGATTCACCGTCGGCGAGTTTGCGCCGGTCAGCGCCGTCGTCGTCGTAGTCAACGCGCGAAGGTTGAAGATGACATGGGGTCCGATGTCGGTGACTCGGCGTTCAAATGAGTTTTACATTTTTGATTTATATGAATAGTGCTGGAATTTGTTATTTTTTGTGTAAATTTATTTAGAGCTCCAAAAATTATGAAAATTTTGTGTGACTTCTTTGTGATGTATATTATGTGACAAAATTTGAAATATTGATTTTAAGTATTTTTGGGGTATGATAAAAATTGCTCAATTAATTAATAAATGACTTTCCATGATTTTTCTAGGCTTAATTAATTATCCAAAAATTATGAAAATTGTTTTGCCACTTAGTTATCATGTAATGAACATTTACAAAAATTTTGAGCCCAATTGGAATAAGTTGATTTATTTCATAATTCTTAATTAAATAATTAATTCATAAAAGCAAATAGTAACCTTTAATGATTTAGGTTTTGATTGAATTTTTGATTGGGTGATGTCCTTGGGTCATTAGTGGATAATGATCTTTGGCTATTGATGTGTGTATTACGAAATGATTTAGTTAGATTAGTTTGTAACTGTACCGTGAAGGAAAGTTGTATTCAAGTTGCTAACTTTTGCATCTATCATCTCGCATCATATTTTGTATCTCGCATCATGTTAAGCATAGTATTATTACTACGTGTAGTGAACGAAGGTGAACCTGTAGTGGTTAATCAAGCGGTCGACTCCTGAATCGGACTTTTCCGTCAACGAAGGCAAGCCCCGGATGCATTTAAACCTACCTTGTGTTTTACAAATTGATTTCGCTTTTGCTTTTCAATACTACATTAAGTGATTAGGAGTTAAGTGAAAACCTAATTGGTGCATTAGCAACCTTGTTATTCCATATTTACCATATTACCAGTTTTAAATTCGTATATGCCTAGTTTTGCTTAGCTATGCTTAGAACGATGAAAATCGGGTGATTGCCTGTCACCTGTGAACTTTCAATGGAACTTTGGTTAATTATGTTAACATGTGATATGGAAATGTGGAGTAATAAATCTAGACCAAAGGACTTTCGGTGTGTGTGAGCCACAAGACATGGAGGTCTTGTGAGCGGTTCTTTCACTCGTGTCGATTAAGGTCCGTACTGTTGTTGAACCGCTTGAGGTGAGACTTTGTAGTACTAACCGCATACTCGGTAAGCCTTAACTTGGCTATTCTATTACGAGAATGGCTACTCGCAGCCTTTGGGAGTGGAGAGATGGCGGGAATAGCGTGTACCCACGTGGCAATGGGCTGGAGTGTGGAGTATTGTATTCTCGGGTGGCGTATGGACCCGTTCTTGTTTAGAGGATCCGAGGGTAGGTTGATATATGTAGGTCGGGGACTGCATATGTCGTGTGGTCCTGGAATTCCCATTTGGGTTTATAATCGGTTCGATAAATCGTTGCTCCTCGGTTATGGAGACTCACTTCTCATTCATCATCGTAGTATTAATAATCTGGAACTTGAGTATGGTTTGAGAAAGTGTTGGATATGAAGTTTCATGATCTCATTACGGATCGTGTCGATTTGTATAAGATCTTATGAAATGTTAAATGTTGATAAAAAGAATTTTGTTACAAAGCTTTTACATAAAATAACTTTGATTATTGTTAAAGCCCTACCTTGAATTCCTAAGCTGCATTCCGATTCTTATTTGTTGTTTCGGTTAAGTCTTGTTGAGTACTTTTGTACTCGTGGTTCGATTGACCCTTGTTGCAAAGTGCGCCTCATGAGTCGATCTGTTTTGGATCGTCTTTGCATGACTATAGTTCGATCGATGACAAGAAGTAAATGTGTGGCCCTTAGGTAGGCGCTTTATTGTGTGTTTTGTATTATATTATAATGCCACTCCACTACTTCGTTTTGTATTAATAATTATACTTAGTTTGTAAGGTTTGAAACAACTGGTTTGTAAACTAAGTTGCTATAATGCTTCCGCTATATTTTACTCGATATATTTATTTGAATAAACTGTTGTAATATTGCAAATGACTCTGTAATGTGATCACCGCCGGAAATCGTGGATGATTCGGGGTTCCCTCATGGACACCGACAGTCTTCTTAAGTTATCGGTAACATATGCATAAATGTCAAAGGTCGTTGGATGTGGAGGTGCATGTGGGCCCTATAATTTAGGAGGTTCTCGCGAGAATGGTATCAGAGAGCGATCGTTACAAGTCTTTGTTGTGTTGTTTTACAAAAACTTCAAAATGATTTGGGACAAAGAAGTATAACTTGTTAATTTGGTCCAAATTGCTTCCGACTTATCTTATTTCATTCTCACCCTTCGATTTGAGAAAAAGGCTTTGTGTGGTGGAGTAGTAATTCTATTATGCCCTATATAATAACAACTGTTGTTTATGTGCTTTATAAGTTTGATGTTTTTGGTTCAGAAGAACGATTCATGCATCATGATTAATTCACTTGTTACTTCCTTCGTCTCTCGAGCCTCGGGTGAGTAGTGTGTATGGGTTGAGTTGTGTAGTCCATCCCAACTGCTCTTGAGATCTGTTGTCGATTGTTTTAATTGGATTAATCCTGTTAAATGCAGTATGGCTCGTACCAAGAAGGCGCCCGTAAGTCCACCGGACCTAAAGGAGTTCCTCGCCATCAACTTGCCCCTAGAAATGATGGTGCTAGCGGTAGCAGATCTAGGTCTCGATCCTCAGCAGAGATCTGAGAGGATTTCTGCAGAGTTAGCCCAAGCTACTAGAGATAGGGCTATGGACGCCATCCGGTGGGCAGATTACAGGGAGGCGATTCTGACGTCTCACCACCGCTCACGAGGCTGCGAAAATCTGTTAATTCATATGGTGGATGGGAGAAATGAAGCTAGAGCTAGAACTCATGAGCTAGAATTTTATGTAGAGGATTTAGAGGAGCATAATACCACTCTACATGAGGAAGTTCATAGGCTAAGCAATCTCCTGAATCCTAATCATGAACCCCAAGGCGATGCAATGACCCTGTGTGATCCTTGCCAATGATAGTGAATCGGAAGAGGAAGAAGAAGAAGATCCGGAAGAATTAGTAATGATTGATGAAAGTGATAATGAGGGCGGTAATATTTCTGGAATGGATACCGAGCCCGAAGTTTGAAGTGATAAAGGAAAGAAGTAGAGTTGTGTAATAGTCAGTTCTAGTTTAAGTTAAGCAGTCTTGTTTAGATGCGGTTTGTGTTTAAATAAGAAACCGATGTAATGCGTTGTAGTAAGCTTTAGTTGCAATTCAATAAAGACTTGTGAATAAAGTTTGGTTTTTGTTATGAACAGATCGTCGTACACGAGGTTCGCAGATTCGGGTACTTCACAAGATGAGGATGATATCCCCAATCCGCCACAGTTCCAACCAATTTGGCTGATGCTATATTTGCACTTGTCAATGTGACATGTTGAAAATTCTCGTTTGCTTCATGAGATGGCTCAAAGTAACGAGAATCGGATGCATGGACACCGGGGACGTAATCATAATAGGCATGAGGCTACATATGTGGACTTTACAGATACAAAACCCCAAAGTGTTCACCAAGGCCGATGACCCTTTGGAGGTCGATGGACCGGCTTAGGACCATGGAGCGAAATTTGATCTTATTCCATGCATGAGAGGTTCGTAAACCGGTGTTTGCCGCCTAACAACTTAGGGGAGCAGCAGGTGCTTGGTATGCAAATCTTATGGCCATGCAGCCCATAGGTATTCCATTAACTTGGATGGAGTTTCAGATCGCTTTGAGCTCATTATATCCCCGAGGGAGTGATGGCTATGGCTGGATGAATTCCTTGCTTTGAAGCAAGGGGATCGACAGTTATGCAAAGTATGTGGGAAGATTCAATCATCTATCGCGGTATGCATCCGAACATGTCAATCTGAGATGCCAAGAAAAGAAATGGTTCATGAGAGGTCCGAATACCAAATTGCGGACTATGATGACAACTTGTACCAATATTACTTATCATGAGGCGTTGAATATTGCAATTGCTTGAGAAAATATCGGCAACATAAGGAGATTAAAAAGAAAAGAATGTGCCGTCTGGACCTTTTCGAGGAAATCAAAAGAGGCGAGGGTGATCTATCATCCGGTCAACCATTATCGTCCTCCTTATCGTCCACCACAGTTTCAATCTGGGCAACAATCAAATGTTCGATCCTGCTACAACTTATCGTAATTCACCTCAAAATACTTCGGTGTTAATACTCCAACATCACAAGGTCTCGGTATCCCCTGTTTCAACCGTGGTAAGCTGGCCATTTCTCAAGGGAATGCCCGTATCCCAAACAAAGTACAATCCCAATTTCCGGAAGAACCACCGCCAATCAACAATGGGTCGATCCACGAACAAGAACAACAATCGAGTGCTCGGAAGGGTAATGGTGAAAAGAAGATCTGGGCGAGTGTTCTACATTCAAGCGGAGAGATTCGGAGGAGAGCCGTTGATGATGGGTACGTTTCACATCCTTTGATCAATTTGGCAGATTATACTTTTTGATTACGGCGCATCACATTCATTCATCAATAGAGCATTTGTTGTGAAGTATGAAATTTCAATTGGGGCAACAAAGGAAAATTTCTTTATCTGATGCCCGGGGACGTCTCGTGTACTAAGGAGATGGTATATACAGTACAAAGTAAACACGGGTGGGCATATTTTTCCCACTACAATGATTATCCTAAAGGATCAGGATATAGATGTAATTTTGGGAATGAATTGGATGTATCAGCATAAGGCTGTTATAGATGCTTTGAATAGAACTATAAGGGTGAGTTTGCCAGATAGTAATTCTCAACTTCTCATCCAACTTCCAACCTTAAGAAGATCAATGGGCAAAATTTGTGCAACTGCGGTCAAAGAGATTAGAGATATCCCGGTAGTATGTGAATTTCCAGATGTGTTTCCTGAAGATTTACCTGGTCTACCACCTGATAGAGATGTAGTAATTCTCAACTTCTCATCCAACTTCCAACCTTAAGAAGATCAATGGGCAAACTAAGTTGCTATAATGCTTCCGCTATATTTTACTCTGATATATCTATTTGAATAAACTGTTGTAATACTGCAATGACTCTGTAATGTGATCCTGCTCGGAAATCGTGGATGATTCGGGGTTCCCCGCGGACACCCGACAGTCTTCTTAAGTTATCGGTAACATATGCATAAATGTCAAAGGTCGTTGGACAGTGACAGGTGCATGTGGGCCCTATAATTTAGGAGGTTCTGCCACAGTGACCAGTAGGGTTTCAAGGTCAATTTGGTCAAGTCACTTGTGTGGTCCTTGATGGTAGAATTGCAAGTTGGTTTTGTTGGCTTGCAACTGTACCGCGAAGGAAAGTTGTATTCAAGGTGTTATTATATTTCATGCACCATGAAAGCATCATGTTTACATTATCATCATATTGAAGCATATGTTATTATTTCGTGTAGAATCCAATAGTAAACCGATTCTAGTTGAGCAAGTTGTGGAAGAATCCCCGGTTGTCTCGGGATTCGATATTTGTGGTACTGATCCGGAACCCGAGATCGTCAACGAAGGTAGGCCCCAGTTTATGCATTAAACCATTACCATGTTTACTTTGAAAAGTTTATCACCTATGTTACTTATTGCATTAAGTTGATTAATTCAAATGTTACCTACTTGATGCATTGCCTACCTTGTTAATTGTTTACCATCCTTGAAGATGATTTCATTTACAAAGGCATAGAATTGCTTAGTATGCTTTATGGTAGGCTTTCAAAGTAAAAGTTTCGATACAATCAAAGATGGCATACTAGCCAAAGAAAGAAAGAAGATAGAATGAACTAGAGACTAGTCGGGTGACTTATCTTGAATGTTGGGTAATGTTGCCGACTATGTCACTTAAAGGCCACTCATTGTGGATCTTCTGAATGAGACACTTTGTAGTACTGGTCACATACTCCGGTAAGCCTACTTCAGCTAATCCAATACTAAGACGAATGCCCACGCATTGGGAGTGGAGAGATGGCGGGAGTAGCGTGTACCCTCGTGGCTGGAATGTGGCCGGATTTGAGGTGTGTTGTGCTCTCGGGTGGCGTGGAGACGGCTTAGTATAGGTGGATCCGGTAGTGAGGTTGATATATGCAAGATTAAGTTCTACATATGTCATGTGATAAGGAATCCCCAGTTGGGACTTGAATCAATTCGAATTGCCGGTGCTCTGTGGATATGGAGACTCGATTCATTATAGAAGCAATGCAGGACTAGTGAATTACTAAAACATGAGAAAAAGAATGGAATGAGAAGGATTGGAACATGGGATATGAACACTTAGTTTGAGATAGTGAACTAAAAATATTTAGGGGTAAAACTTGAAAATAGGATCAAGAATAGAAAGCTTTTGGCAAAGAACTTTTGAATCTTGCTACATCCTTACCTTGACCCAATACCTACATCCCTAAGACCTTCGCCCCTTTTTCGTCGGGTCAGTCTTGTTGAGTACCTTTGTACTCAGGGTTTGTTAACCCTTGTTGCAGGTGAGTCTCATGCGTAGGCTTGTTTTGGTCCCTGCTGCATGACAATGTTTGAAGTCGACAACGATGAGGAATGATGAATGGCCTTTGGACAAGGTAGTAGTTTGTGTGAAATAAATAATGTTAATGTAATATTATCCCGCTACTATGGTTGTATGACACTTATGGTTTTGTAAGTTTGAAACAACTGGTTTGTAATATTAAAACTTAAGTCTTCCGCTTTATAATCTCTGATATGTATATTGAAAACTGTTGTAATCTGCAATGTCTATGATTGGGATCCTGTTTGGAAAAGACTCGTGGATGATTCGGGTTTCCCGAGGACACCGACAGACCTATTAAGTTGTTGGGAACTTGTATACGCTATCAAAGGTCTGTTGAGACAACGATAGGTGCACGTGGGCCCAATTTCTTAGGAGGTTCTGCCACAGTTGTGACGCAACTTGCTGGAGGAGAGCCACTCTCCCCGGAATACCTCATCCAGAGCGCTCCGGCAGTGCTCCCTCTCGATTTGCGCAACATCGCAGAGACCATTAGACACCTTACGGTGCAATGCACTCTCCATCCCCTATGAACGACAAGTTTGTGGGGATGGCCGAATATGTCACAGAATCTTTCCATGACCTCCTCGTAGGAGAGTCAGAGTAGCCCTGTAGCTCTGACTCCAGTATGGGGAACCATCACCCCTCTCATGAATGTTTCATGGAAGGTATCCCCAAGGGACACGTTGAAAGCATCCATGAGGAAGAGGCTACCCCAACAAATGGCCTCAACGACAAGGCCAAGGAGGATGCAGGGGCCCCACCTCACCTGCGGGTGGAGCAGCTGAAGGCCTAGCACCAAGAGCTTGAGGAAGCACGACTCTAGCTCGAGCAGGAACGTGCGGAGCTCGAGCGAGAGATCGAGTGCCACAGAGATGGTGGGCGCGCGCGCCATGGCTCGTGACGTCAACCGGAGGATCATCGAGGATGATGAAGCCCTCCCACACTTCACCCGGGCGAGCCAGAACTTCGCTGCTGTGGCGGCCTTGCTTTGGGTGCTTCTAGGGCCCACAACGCTCGAGGATCATCGGTCCCATTGCGAGATTTGCACGCTACTTGAGCATGCGGCTGCATAGCAGGCCGAGAGCTCGCTGTCCCAACAACGTGAGCTCGACGCTAGCCAGCGCACGCCCTTAGAGCGACCCGACAAGGATGTGTTTGTCCACCAGGCACAGCAACGCGGTAGGCTACGCATCGTGGTCCTGGTGCATGAGCATCTCGGCCGCCACCATGACGCGTGTGACACCCTCGATGCCTGTAGGCGTGCCCACGGCGATACGAGGGAGGAGGCTAGCCATGGCTACCAAGCTCATCGTGGCAGATGCTACGACAATGGCAAGGACCAAAGCCCAAGTCCCTGGTCCATAAGCTAGGACATAAGGGCCCGCGAACCACCAAGGAGCTCCTCGACATCGCCACCAGCCATGCCTCGGGTGAGGAGGCAGTCGGAGCGATCTTTGACTGCCTCTAAGGCAAGGCGAAGCGGGACGAGGATGCTGGCGAAGGTGTCTCCAACCGTCCCAGCAAGATGAAGAACAAGCAGCAGCACAAGGGCTTGCTCGTGGCCGCCACCGACCGTAAGGGGGGTCGGAAGCCCAAAAAGGCTACCCCGAACCACTTTGAGAAGCTACTTGAGGGGCCATGCCCAAACCATGCCTCCCCCATCAAGCATCTATACACGGACTGTGGCCTCATGATAAGGGGGAGCATAGGGGGGACCCTAAGCTAGCCGCAGACGACGCCGAGGGGAAGGACGATGGTTTTCCGACACTAGATGGCTACCTCATGATCTCTGGAGGGTTGGCGGCTTACGACTCCAAGCACCGCTAGAAGATTGAGCGCCACGAGGTCTATATGGCTGAGCTAGCTGCGCCTTCCTTCCTCCGGTGGTCGGAGTCCACCATAACTTTTGATTGGACCGACCACCCAGAGAGTATCCCACAACCGGGGAGATATCCAC
Source organism: Miscanthus lutarioriparius (assembly GCA_904845875.1). Lineage (NCBI taxonomy): Eukaryota > Viridiplantae > Streptophyta > Magnoliopsida > Poales > Poaceae > Miscanthus > Miscanthus lutarioriparius. The sequence continues at coordinate 31,210,579 of CAJGYO010000015.1, forward strand.
TCGTGGTCAACCCGATCATCGGCATGAAGCGGCTCACCAAGATACTGATGGATGGAGGCAGTGGCCTCAACATCATGTATGCTGAAACACTCAACGCCATGGGCATTGACCGATCACGCATCCGACCGACCGGAGCGCCTTTCCACGGCATCGTGCCTAGAAAACTAGCCAGGCCACTTGGGTAGATCAATCTACAAATCACCTTTAGGGATCCAACCAATTACAGGATGGAGACCCATACCTTCGAGGTGGTCAAGTTCCATGGAACCTACCATGCCATCCTAGGACATCCATGCTATGCGAAGTTCATGGCCATCCCCAACTACACCTATCTAAAGCTGAAGATGCTGGGACCGTGCGTGGTCATCACCATCGGCACCTCCTTCTAGCGCACTTATGAGTGCGAGGTCGAGTGCTACAAACACGTCACGACAATCATTGCCTCCAAGGAGCTTCCGGCCATTAGGAAGGAGGTCATCGAAGAAGCACCCTACCCCAAGTGGTTGGCTGAGTCTTTTGAGCCTATAGAGGGTGCCAAGGAGGTCCTCATAGACCCCAGTGACTCTAAGGGCAAAGTGGTGCGCATCGGCACCACGCTTTCCTCCGAATAGAAAAGCGTGCTCATCGACTTCCTCCACACCAACAAAGACATCTTTGCATGGAGACCCTCAAACATGCTAGGCATTCCAAGAGAAGTTGCTGAGCATGCCTTGAAGATCAGAATAGGCTCCACGCCGGTGAAGCAGCGCCTGCATCGCTTCAACGAAGAGAAGCGCAGGTCCATCGGTGACGAGATTATGGAGCTTTTGGTGGCCGGGTTCATCAAGGAAGTATACCACCCGAGTGGTTTGCCAATCCCATTCTGGTACGAAAAAAGAGTTGGAAGTGGAGAATGTGTGTTGACTACATAGGTCTCAACAAAGCGTGTCCAAAGGATACGTTTCCTTTGCCACGCATAGACCAAGTAGTCGACTCAACCTCAGGGTGTGAAACCCTTTGCTTCCTTGATGCGTACTCTGGGTACCATCAAATTGTGATGAAAGAGTCTGACCAGCTCACGACGTCTTTCATCACCCCATTCGGATTGTTCTACTACGTCACAATTGTAGCACCTCGAGTGTTTAAATACTAAAACTGCCATGTCATCATATGCATTGCAAAGCATTTGGTCATATTGAAAACTTTGATATGCATTCACTAAAACAAGTTTACATTTATGTTTTGAGTGTTGCCTTGTATGATTTGGATCGAGTTCAAAGATTTGTTGTGATGTGGATTTCCAAAAACCCTGATTTCCAGTGATTTGTTTTACCCCGAAAACCCATTTCAAAATCAAAGTACATTTTGGGGTTGAGCCTTAAAGCAAAAATGTAGAGTTTGTTGAGTTGTACAAAGTTTGTTTTTGGAGTTTTCAAAGTTGTTTAGAAAAATTTGAAGTAATTTGAAAAGGCGAAATGTACTTAAAGTGTCCCCTTTTGAATTCAAATTTGCATTTCAAAATGTAGACCGAATTTGGGTATGGGTATAAAAGAAAAGTTGTAGAACTTTGAATTTTGAACAACTTTTGTTTTTAGAGATTTTTGAGTTGTTACACAAATTTGGGAGTAATTTGGAAATTAGATGAATGACAATTCTATAATTATGTGGAACAGTGCTCGCCGCCTAAGCTACACCGTCGGCGACCTTCTACTTGCTTCTAGGCACGGTCGTGGCCATCTTTGTCATCGCGCTGGCGCAGAGGGGGCTCCTGCGTGGCTTCCTTATGCTTCTAAGCTACGCTATAAGACCTATACCGTCGTCGTTCTTCGTCATTTTCCCTGCTCTGCTTTTCCCGTCGCCACTGCCCAACTCCGGTGAGCCCGTGTCATCGCCGTAGTGTTTTTCTAGTCGTAGCAACTCCTTTCATCGCTTTGCTAGTTCCTTGTGCGCCCAGCCAGCTAGCTCTGGTCGCTTGATTCCGCCGAGAACCGCTGCTAGCAGCCTTTCTTCCTCGCGGACGGCAGCATCTCCGTCGAGCGCGCTTCGCCGTGGCCAGAGCTCCACGGTCTGTCTCTGCTCGTGCTTGGCATGCCGTCAGCTTCGCCATGTTGCTGTGGTGCTGTGTGCTCAGTTGTTTGACCCTTTTGTCCACCGCAGCCACTGGAGCACTGCCGTCACCGTTGTTTGCACTGTCGTGGCCATGGTGACCGTCGACGAGCATCTACGTTGATCCTCCGACCCTGCTCCTTGCTTCATCGTGTTCGGGGTGAGCCACTGATCCTTTCTAAGCTCTCTGTTTGAACTCTACCGGCCTGGTTTCGCCGGCGTAGTGTAGCCGCTTGGCTGTGTCCGCCATGGCTGGCGTTGAGCTAGTATAGAGCTGTAATCGGTGTAAGTAGGGACATCAGTAGGTGCGCCTAGTCATGGTGAACGTGTTGGTGTCTTCGCCGTCGCCGTTGGTCTCACCGTCGGCGAGATGTCATCGGTCAGCGCCGTCGCCGTCGTGGTCAAAGCGGGAGGTCGGGGATGACATGTGGGGTCACCCTGTCAGCGACTGTATAGTTAAAAAATGATTTTTCTCTTTTTCAGAATTGTTTGAATAGTGCTGTAAATTGTTATTTTTGTGTAGATTTATTTAGAGCTCCAAAAATTATGAAAATTTTTGTGTGACCTCTCTGTGATGAATACTATTTAGAAAAAAATATGAAATGTTGTTTTTCAGTACTTTTTGAATGTGATAAAAATTGCTAAATTAATTAATAAATGAGTTTCCATGATTTTTCTAGGCTTATTTATTTATCCAAAAATTATTAAAATTGTTTTTCCACTTAGTTATCATGTGATGAACCTTTATAAAAATTTTGAAGTCAATTGGAACAAGTTGATTTATTTCATAATTTTGGGTTTAATAATTAATTCATAAAAGCAAATAGTAATCTTTAATGATTTAGGTTTTGATTGAATTTTTGGATTATGTGATGACCTTGGGTCATTAGTTGGTAATGATCTTTGGCAATTGATGTTAGTATTATGGAAAGGTTTAGTTAGTTTAACTTGTAACTGTACCACGAAGGAAAGTTGTATTCAAGTTGTTAACTTTTGCATCCATCATCGAGCATCATATTTTGTATCTCGCATCATGTTAAACATGGCATTGTTACTACGTGTAGTGAACGAAGGTGAGCATGTGGTAGTTAATCAAGTAGTTGAGGAGGTTGATCCATCTGTGGAGGTTCGATTTGATATCGGTGGAACGACTCCGAAACCGGACTTTTTTGTCAACGAAGGCAAGCCCCGGATGCATTTAAACCTACCTTGTGCTTTTACAAATTGATTTCGCTTTTGCTTTTCTTTACTGCATTAAGTGATTAAGAGTTAAGTAAAAACCTAATTGGTGCATTACCAACCTTGTTTTTCCATATCTACTTGTTAACCGTTTTAATTCGTACATGGCTAGTTATGCTTAGTCATGCTTAGACAAATAAAAGTCGGGTGATTACCTGTCACCTACGAATTTTAAATGGATCTTTGGTTACGATTGGTTATTTATTTTATTATGAAATATGAGCATGTGGAGTAATAAATCTAGACCGGGTGAACTTGGTGTAGGGGAGCCACAAGACATGGAGGTCTCGTGAGCGGGTTCTTTTCGCCTGTGTCGATTAAGGCCTGTACCGTTGTTGAACCGCATGAGGTGAGACTTTGTAGTACTAACCACATACTCCGATAAGCCTTAACTTGGCTATTCTATCACGAGAATGGCTACTCGCACACTGGGAGTGGAGAGATGGTGGGAATAGAGTGTACCCACGTGGCAATGGGCTGGATTGGTGGAGTACTGTATTCTCGGGTGGCGTGGACCCATTCTTGTTTTAGAGCATCTGAGGGTAGGTTGATATATGTAAGTCGGGGACCTACATATGTCGTGTGGTATGGAATCCCTAGCTAGGTTTAATCGGTTCAAATCGTCGTAGCTCCTTGGTTACGGAGACTCACTTCTCTGTTCATCATCGTAGTTAAATAACTGGAACTTGAGGATGGTTTGTGAAGGTGTTGGTTGTGAAGTTTCATGATATCAATACAGATCGTGTCAGCTTTGTATATGATCTTATGAAGATTTAAATGTTGATGTAAAGAATTTTATTAAAAAGCTTTTACACAAAAGAACTTTGATTATTGCTAAAGCCATACCTTGAATCCCTGAGCCTGCATTCTTAAGTTCTATCAGTTTTTATTTTTGGTTAAGTCTTGTTGAGTACTTTTGTACTTAGGGTTCATTGACCCTTGTTGCAGGTGAGGCTCATGAGCAGATCTATTTTGGATCGTGCTGCATGACTGTTGTTCAGTGCGATGACGATAAGTAAATGTGTGGCCCTTAGGCAGGGCAACTTATTTGTGTGTTTTGTAATACGTTATAATGCCACTCCACTACTACGTTTTGAAATTTTAACCAAACTTAGTTGTATGGTTTGAAACAAATGGTTTGTAAACTATGTTATTGTAAGTCTCTCGCTAATCTTTACTCTGATGTATATATTTGAATAAACTGTTGTACACTGCAATGACTCTGTAATGGGATCCTGCTCAGAAATCGTGGATGATTTAGGGTTCCCCAAGGACACCCGACAATCTTCTTAAGTTACCGGGAATATATGCATAGATGTCAAAGGTCGTTGGACAGTGACAGGTGCATGTGGGCCCTATAATTTAGGAGGTTTTGCCACAACAATGCCGTTTGGTCTGAAAAACATGGGGGCTTCGTACCAGCATTGTATGCTCAAGTGTTTTGGGGACCTCATCGGGCGAACCGTTGAGGCATACTTACATGACATCGTGGTCAAGTCCAAACGGGCTGACCAGGTCCTAGCCGACCTAGAGCAGACCTTCGCAAAACTCTGAGCAAACAGCATTAAGCTCAACCCTGAGAAGTGTGTTTTTGGGGTCCCAAGGGGTATGCTGTTGGGCTTTATCATCTCCGAGCGTGGCATCGAAGCCAACCCTAAGATGATCTTGGCCATCATGAGGATGGACCCAATTCAGAACATAAAGGGGGTACAGCGGGTCATAGGGTGCCTCACCACGCTCAGCTGCTTTATCTCACACCTCGACGAATGAAGTCTCCCCCTCTATCGGCTCCTGAAGAAGGCCGACCATTTCGAATGGACGCCCAAGGCCCAGGAAGCACTAGACAAAGTCAAGCAGCTCCTGACAAAAGGCCCCGATCCTAGTCCCTTCGACCGTCGGGGAACTGCTTCTGCTCTACATTGTGGCCACCACGCAAGTGGTCAGTACCGCCCTGGTGGTGGAGCGAGAACAAGAGGGACACACCCTTAAAGTGCAGTGTCCCGTGTACTTCATTAGCGAGGTCTTGTCCAATTCTAAGACTCACTACCCCCAAATCCAAAAGCTCCTATACGCTGTCCTCATCGCCAAGAGGAAGTTACGTCACTACTTCGAGTCGCATCTAGTGACGGTCGTAACGTCCTTCCCTCTCGGCGAGGTCGTCCAAAACCAGGCTGCCACAGGAAGAATCACGAAGTGGGTGTAACATCCTGGGTGTTAGTCATGAGTTAAGTAGCAAAATTGGACTTAAGTAGGATATGTCATGCAATGATTATGATCTCTAGTTCATAATTTTGAAGTGATGATGAAGGTGTTGTGGTCCAATCTATGAAATTGAGTCCCAACTTGGACTTGGACAACACACCTTTGCTTACATGTGGACCCTTTTTAAAATTTTGCAAGAGTAATGTTAAACATGCTTGTTTCATGTACATTACATCAACATGCATCCATCATGACCAGTGGAAAAGTTTCATGAAGTTTGGAATCAAGAAGTCACATGAAATGATAAGTTATAATCTTTCTTGAATTGCTTCATCAGGTGAATGGGAACATGGTATGTCGACCAAACCTTTCTACCTTGCCCAAATGACTCTAATTTAACTCTACAACAAAAGTCATGAAGGGTTCATGTTGAGCAAATGTCAAGAAAATGCTTCTAAGTGTGGGAATAGCTAAAATTGTCTTTTTCATGATACGGTTTTGACCTGTGTCAACCAACTTTTTAGAGTGCTTTCATGGAGTTGGACCTTAAATAAAAGTTGCAGTTCTGATTAAGTAGAACAAACTTTATTTTTGGACCAAGACCAGATTCAACTTCTAAGTGACTCATATAGTGGTCTTAAATTTGAATACAGTGTTGTTTTATTCTCTCTAGGATTTTTCGAAGTCCCTGATCAGCAACAACAGGTGGACATGTTGTGACATTCTTATCTATCAAATTCATATGGTCACTCAACTGAATTCCTTAATACGAGTTGAAGTACACTTTGTGTTGAAAACAACAAAACAAGTCTCATCACTTTTGGAGCACGTTTGGATATTCAAAGGTAGTTTCAAAAACGGCTAATGGCACTGAATTCCTTTGCCAAGGCCTGAATGTTCCAAGTCTGAACTCAGTTTCGGGTACTCATCTTTGGAGGTTTGTATCTTGCAAACAAAGTTGAACCAATCCTAGATCCTTTAAGTAAAGTTGTAGATTACATTAAGTAAAACAACTTTTGTTTAGGTACCAAGACCTGGTTCAGCCTCTAACCTAGCCAATTAGGGACCCCAAGATCGAATCCAGTGTTGTTTTCAGGTTCCAAAAATCGGCTAAGTCTGGGACTAAACTTTTTCAGTTTATAGTTTGCAAGTAGTCCACTTTGGGAATTAATATCTCGCAAACCATTTTGTTTTGGACCAAACTCTTTTAATCAAAGTTGTAGTACTCGTGTAGCTCTATCACACATTTCAATTGTTTGAACAAATCACTAACCGATTTGAGAGATATGAAGTGGAGAATATGGAGTTTTAGTCATATTTTTGAGGTGGTATTATCAGTTCTTTAGCTGATTTCAAACTAGAGCTATCATGGCCGACGACGCGTAGGAGCCGAGCACCGTGTGGCCCTCTGGTGCGCCCGCTGCTCACCACCTCGCCCTAGTGTTTGAGAAAACGGAGGTCGAACGCTTCTCCCTCGGTCTCTCCCATTCAGTTGTCCTCCCTCCCTCTTGCTCTATCTCGTTCTATCTCTCACACCCACCATTGCCGGCCGAGCAGAGCTACGCCCATCGGCACCGCTCCCTTCCCCGTCCTCCTCCACCCTGGCTCGCCACCTGCTGCTCCTCCTCAACTCATGCCGCTCCCACAGCACCCTTCCTTGGCCAATGCCGCCGTCGGAGCCCAGCTAACTGAGGTGGCGCTGCTGCAGACTCATCCGCGTGCATGGCCAGGCTGCCTTGGGCCATCTCCGGTCAGGCTAAGTAGCCCTACGGGTGCATGCGGTCCTTGGGATGCTCCACCGCCACTCCCCAACCGTCGGCATGGCCTCCTTCGGCCAGAACCGCGAGCTCGAGCCACCTCCTCTGCTCTAAGTCGCGTGAAGGACCTCGCGCAAGAATTCGACAAAAACAAAGGGCCTAACTACAAAGCTGTAGACTCATATGAACAGTGCTTAGAAGGACCTATTCGCTGAAGTCTGTTTTCGTGAAAGTTTAGGGGCCTTGGTGCAAGTTTGTTTTTCTTTTATGGCTGAAACTTTGGAAAATCATAATAAATTGTAGAAAAATCGTAAAATAGCAAATGTGGAATTTTTGGAATCCTTGTGAGTAGATCTACAGAGTAGACTCATAATATGATATGTGTTAGTAGAAAGTCTCTGATGTTTTTATTTATTCTTATAAAGTGCTTTTAGAAATCCTTTTAAGTTATCGGATGCATATCTTGAGTTATAGAAGTCAAAAAATGGTAATTCCAGTTGTGTTAATCTTGTGATGACATGATCTAGCTAATAAAAATATTAAACTTGCTAGTTGTGTACTGTTTTTATAATTTTTTGATTTAATCTTGTTAAATAGGCAATTTTAGCTTGTTTTACTTGTTATTCTCATATCTCAAGTTGTGGTGCTCCAATTGTTGTGAAATTTTTATGGTAGGCTACTGATGCTATATGTGTGATGTGGTAAAAATTTCATGTTCATTAGATGTAGTATGGTTGAGTTATTTATTTAACTTGATTAATTATTGATTAATGGTTTTAATTGGTTTATAAATAATTTGTATATGCAAAAATGTGAAATGAGGTTCCTTCGCCCTTGCATTGTGATATTGTGACTTGACAAACCATAATATGGCTATATGTTTATAGAAAATAATGATCTTTAGATTTATCTTGCTTTTACATGTTTTCTTGCAATAGCAATTTGTCTTTTTCATAGTAATTAAATTATAAAACCTGAGCATATGAAATTCATGCAGTAGCCATGTTTAATAACATCTATCACTCATAAAAATCCCCAAACTAGTTGTTCTCATATATCACTAAAATTATATATATATATATATATATATGTTTATTAGGAGAAAGGATTAATAAAACCATAATTGTAGATAAAGCTTATAATTGTATTTGGTGATGCTTTGAGTGATTGGTGTACAATAAAGTGTTGCTAAGTATGTTAGTGGTGGTTGAAGTTTTTGAATGGCTCATGTGCACAGAGTTAGCAAAACAAGTGAAACATCAAATTGTTACATTCTAAAATGGTTGCATGTGCATTTTCTGTTGTGATGATAACTTCGTGAAACAAATGATATTTTCTATAAATATAGTGAATACAAAAGTGGTATATACTTTTCTTATCTTGCTTGTGCTAAAATTTCATGATTTTAGTCCTGATGGTTTAGGAGTTATAGATTTTAGAAGTTTGCTATCAGGTTTTGCATGTCCTCTGGATAGATCTGAATGATTGTATTGTTTGGCTTATGTAAACAAGGAATCATGTATTGGTCATAATAGGAGAGTTGTAGTGCTTTTCCTAATATTTCTAAAATGTCTTAGATCACCCTTTTTGGTGGTCTAGAACTCCAGTTATAGCTGTTCAAAGTAGAATGGTAGATTTCTATCCAAATCTAGATAGAGATAAGTTCTTCGTGGTGTTTGACCTTGTTAGCTGTAGAATCATCTTAAACTAATAATGAGAAAGTTATAGGTAACTTAATAATATTTCCATAAAGTTAAGAATCATGCTTGTTAGATGATAAGAATGCCAGTTATGCATTTCTGAAGTTAATATCAGTTTTCTGTCCCTAGTTGTATAAGCTCTCCTTCATGGTGTATTTTGACCTTGTTGTTTGTTGAATCAGCTTTTGGTGTTAATAAAAAAGTTTTAGATAATTTCATTATCTCTCCATAAAGTCTAGGATGATCCTTGTTCGATGCTTATACCACCAGTTATGGTTGAAACAAGTGACTGTTGTGCTGCTGTCCAGATTTCTGTACATGTGTGCTCTTATTTGGCTAAACTTGTTAGTTCATGATTGATAAATGCTTGCAATAGCTGAACTTAAGTTAATGGGTTTGTCATGCTTGATATGCTTGTCATATCCACCTATTGTGCTAGAATAGTGTTTAGTTAAATAACTCTACATGCCTATGTCTTACATAATCTTGTGCTTGTCTTGAACACTCTTATGTGATGCATCCCTTATTGCCATTCTTCGCATTCATGCACTTGCATTGTTGCATCTCATCTAGGTACACTAGATGCACCATGTGAAGGACATGATGATGGAGTCAAACCAGAAAATGGTGTTGGTGGACCTATCCCGAAGATGGAAGGACCCCAGGAGTACATGCCTAAATAGGAGATGCTCGCCAAGCGAGTGTCATCTAACAAACACTAACCTAGTGTTGGATCCTAGGCAAGCCCCAGAGCATTCTAAGCCTCCTATGTTTTTACAAATATCACTTGAGTCCATTATGTTTGATGCATTAGGTTATAAGAGTTGATTAGAACCACTTGATGCATAGAACTACCTTGTTCAGAAATATACCTTGAACCCTATGTAGGTCCAGGATCGAATGTTTGCTTAGCAATGCTTAGACCGGTAGAAGTCAGGTGATTTTCTGTCACCTACGAGATATAGGTGGATACCAAAGCATGGTTGGCTATATTTGCTATCAAGGAAATAACCATGTGTTGATAAATACAAGGAGATCAAGCGGGACTGTGATAGAGAAGCAACAAGGCATGGAGGTCTTGGTGCCTATTTATCCCCGTCTATGTCGGTTAAGGACTGATTCGCTGTACATCCTCATGTCATGTTGAACGCATGCCTAACACTTAGTTGGCTGGATAAGTTGTTCCGACCATGAAGCCGAGTAGCTCAACTCAGGCTAGGACCCGGTAAGTGAAAGTGTGCACACTGGAGACAGAAAGGATGTGTGGGGAGCTAGTGGTGTGAGTCCAAGGGCAAGCTGGGCCTGAACTTCCTGGTAGACTGATAGTATCCCTGAGGGTGCGATGTTGATCGGACCCATGACTGTACCTGAGTTGTACCAAAGGTGACCAAAGACTACCTTGGCATCGGTATGTCTGGGTTTGTGTTAGGAATAACTCCCAAGCTGGTTGGAATCGATTTGAGTCATCATCCCTCCTGGATAGTGAGAACTTGACTGAGCAGCGGCAACATAGCATTAATTGATGGAATTTGATGGTTATGAAGAATATGGAAATGTTACACCGGCTATGGTTTCTATTGCATGTTACTAAATGATATTCCACATGTTTGGCACTAGATAGATGCTAATCTAGAGATGAATAGCTATAATTAACTTGATTATCAAATTATAAAATGTATAGCTCAACTAGTGGCTTTTATGCAAAATTTTGTGAAGCTAGCTCCACCGATAAAGCCTTGCATACTCCTTGGAGTCACTTTATTTCTAGTTTATGACGGGTAAGTCTAGCTGAGTACATTCGAGTACTAAGGGTTTATCCCACCATGTTGTTGGTGAAGTTCTTGGCCTGCTGAAGATGATGCTAACCGCCGTTGGGCTCAGTGACTCTATATTTATTTCTCATATATATGCTTTTATCAGATGATGTCACTTATGCTAGCAATGTATTTGGAACTTATATTATTGTAATAATTTGAAAGCTATGTTGTTTTCACTAATCGGTAATGAAACCCAAACTTGTATTATTATTTGTGAACTCATTGTAAATATTATTTCTGTTGCAACTCTATGTATGTGATGTGCATTTGCTTAATCATGCGATCTTGGTTATGATGTTGATTTAACGAGGTCCTTCATGACACTCGGCGGACTACCGGGTTTATATAAGTGAAAGTATGTGCGTGTCAACGTGTTAGCGTGGACAACCATACTTGATCTTGTATAAATCAGGCGGTTCTATCACAGCTGGCATCAGAGCAAGATTAAGCATAATACTGTCATGTACGTAGTTTTAAAAACAAAGTTTTGATTTTAAAAGCATATTTGGACTAAAACCTTAGCTACAGGCAAATTTGTTAAAACTAATTTGTAAAACTATGCTAGCGACAACCTCTAATTAAGCCCAATTAAGGACTACTAGGTGGCTATGTAAACTAATACTAACTATGGGGGGATTTACTTAATTGCAATTTTTATTTCGTCGTCCATACGACATGCTATTATATGGATGCCATTCACTTGAGTGGTAATGTATGGATCAATATACCTCTACACCTAGGTAAGATGGTGAGTGACATGGCTGCAAGATGTGAGCGTGCGGTCAATGGGGAGAGGTAGTTTTGATACTTAAGTATATATATCTCATATATATATGGAAGTATTTAGTTGTGTGTTAGCTTTGGTATGGCTATATATAAATATTCTATATGCATGTATAGACGTATTTACTTTCGGGTAGCTTTGATACTATATATATATATGGAAGTATTTAGCTTGCAACCTAGAGCCCAGACTTTCATTTCTACATATATAATTGTGGGGTTGGGTTGAAATGAAATCCTTCTGTAGGTACGCTAACCACGAATGCGTAGATTGAATGTAGCTGACGACTAGCTATATATCGATAGAGTACGTGTTATGCCACCGATATAGAACGTGATTGCCACCTTAGGCTGGCAATTTTGTGAGGACAAATAGGACAGTCATACATCATGATTGTGCTTGTACATAAATATGCTTCCCTCACTTTGTTCTAATACTAAGTAACTTGTGATCAATGTGATGTTACTATCTTCTCTATGTGAAGCTAGGCAAAATGCCTTGTTCCATGCCGCTTGAATAGCTGTGCTTGAAGATAGTGTGTGATTAGCTTTGCCTTGTATGTTTGCTTCCAAAGGAAATAGATGACAAGTTAGTAGTTAGCAAAAACTTCACCCCTTTGAAAACTAAAACTAGTACTGATATCTTGTTAGAAGCTTGCACATTCTTTACTTTTAAATACAATGTTAGGTTCTTCCTTTCAAGTTATCTTCACATTAGTTCTTTAGACGTGTGGATGCTCGTTATCTAGGTAGTGCCATAGCTGTCACCCCTTTTGTTCTCGGTAAGCATACGAGTGTTGAAGAGCACTATCCTAGAACAGCGTCCAAGTTTTGATAATCTCATGGTTGTTGTCTCCAATTAAGTTCTCTCTTAGGAGCCTGAGCCTGTACACGTGGTTGCAAGCCCTTGAACGTGCGCTACAAAGACCTATATCCATGCCCTTGCTTGACCTTAAGCCCAAGCTTAGTTCCCTTGAATGCTTGCATGTGTCATGGTTGTCTCGCTCCTATGTGGGAGGACCCTACTCAAAAATCCATTTCAGACCTCATTGCTCCTTCTCCAACAGATGATGTGGTGCAACACTAATCGCTATCTACCCTGGCTTTGGAACTTTTTTCTCATAGATCATGTCGTTGCTTTATCAACTGACTCCCTAGCTAGTGCATTGGCTCTGTCCCTCAAATCTCGTTTGTTTTGTTTCTAGCTCTTTTAAGTCTCTGGATGTTTATTAGTCTTCATCTCATGTTGCTACTCCGCAAGACCAAATCTCATGTTAATCTTTATCTGGTAATCACTTTTGTGGACACAAGGCGTATATGGAAATAAAGCAAGAGTCCCTTGCCCAGTTGTCTTTGGCAATTAAGCTATGTTTCTCTTGTGCCATGTCTTTACCTTGGACCACCCCTTATTGACTCCTAACCTTGTGACCACCTTTGCTTGCTATCCCTCCTTCGCATAGTGCTTGCTCCTATGCAACCCAATTTGTGCCACATGAGATTTCTTGTAGGTTGTATGTTTAGTAATGGTGTCTTGGTTAATGACTAACGGTGCCACAACGGAACCTAGGGCCTCCTTGTGGCCAGTCGGCACATGGTTTTGCTGCTAGGTGCGCGCTGGTATCGAGGTTTCTAGTCATGATCCATTATGGAACTACACCAATGAGTTATCTTCTCATGAGCTTTTCCTTGGTTATCTTTCCTTATCTTGTCAGAAGATCTGTATGTTGGACCTGATGCAGAAGGAGAGCTTCCTTCTAAAGATGTCCAGAGGATAACCTTGAAAAATAGGTCACTGACATAAACATTAACAGACTACAAGAGGTGGTAGACAAGTGACTCTACTTAACTATCCCTGTAATGATGTCGGTCATCTAGTGAGCAACTTATGTCATCCCTGTTGGATCCGAAAGGTGCACCACACTTAAGGTTAAACAAGTTATCAGTCGAATGATAAATGGACCAGGATATTATGCACTGTAATAGGTCACCTGGTGCTCATGAGCTTCCTGTTCAAGTTCTTGATCTTTAGGTGCAAGATGATCATGCAGTCAAAAACCCACCTTCTTCGGTGTGACCCCTTCTCTGCTGACTTCCATGGTGACTGTCTGTTTGTACATCAACTACAATTATTGCCGTCAAAAAGAAGTTTTGAAGCTTTTTAAGTATTGAGAGACAACTAATTAGTTACCAGTAGGAAGGTTAATCTCTAGCTAGGTAACGACTCTTCGGTGACTACGAAGGCTAGGTCTCATAGAACAATGTTAAGCAAAGAAATGGCAAAGCCAGTCAGCGATGCCAGTACTGCTTTCTTCTCCAATCCATGTGTCATCAAGTCAATTCCATCTTGGACAACCACACGGGTAATGCAAGATACTATATCAGCTAAGAGCTAGAGAAAGCACGTCCCTAGTCTAGGTTAGCATCGTTATGTATATGGTGCTATCCAAGGATTTGTTCAGGACTCTATTGGAGAAAGTATAGAAGGGTAGTTAGAAATGGTCCCTTATCTTGTAGGACTGCCCCTCCATGTGAAATATACATTGTGCCCCGCAAAAACAAACCACAAATCAAATGCTTATGCATCATCGAGGTGGTGTCTAAATCAACGGTTAAAGTTGTTCCCTGAGAAGCATGTGTGGAAAACCTAGCCTCCATCCTCAGCGAGAAAGCTACCGCTGTCATAAAGAGAGTTAGAGAGTGCAGAACACACTCCACAATGTGTGAAGCAAAGGAAAAGAAGAGTGGGAAATCTATCGAGGTTTCATGGCACTCCACTGGTTATCTTTAAGCCGGTGATTAGTGGCTCAAACATGGTTGAATTCACCCCAAACTTGGTAATCTCATTCCTCCCTTAAGGTACTTTGATGTATTAAGTTGGTTTGAGGATTGGTTGAGTAAACCATCGGATTTGAGAGATGTTTTGACAGTTCAGTCCCAAAATTTCAGAACAGAGCAGTTTTGGTAGATGATTTGTTTGGATAGTCAAACGGTGTCCGTTTGAGCTGAATTTTTTTCAACAGTTAAAGGACTCTTGGGTCTAAATTCCTACCAAAATTTGTGCACAATGGAGCCATAGTTTGTGAGATATGAACTGAAAACCAAGGTGTATAGGATCTATGATTTCTCTGTTGACTGCTATCATCCCTCACATTAGAAACATTGTGTTTGTAATTGATACCTAGATTAGCAACAGGGTCAATGTTTTGCCGTTAGATAATACTTTGGATGCCCTAGAGAAGACTCCTTGCACCCCTTTGTGCCTTGCTTTTTCCCTCTCATATCAATAATGCTTGAGCAATCAAGGTGTTCTACAAGTCAATTTGTACCGTTATGAGTCGAAAAGAATTTGAAAAGTGTCAAACAACATATTTTAGATTATGATTTTGAGTTGTTGATTGACATTAGAAAGAAGCCTCAATGTTAGAAGTAGTCCAACAAGGCTAGTTTTGCTACAGTACAAGTTAACCCAACTTAGTGTGAAACAGCACCATGAAGGAAAATTGTCGACAGAATATCATCGGCAGTCCTCCGAGGGGTATCCCATGAAGGTAGATTGATCGGCAAAGATGCGTGTAATCAAGAACAAGAAGGCAATAGAGACACACAAGTTAGACAGGTTTAGGCCATCAGTATGACATAATACCCTACTCCTATGGTCTGTTGGATTGTATTGGCTATCGTATGATATTGCGTGAGTTTGGAGGGGGTCTCTGCCCGCCTTATATAGTCCGAGGGCAGGGTAACAAGTCGGTTAGATCTAGGAGATAACCTAAAAGTAATAATAGATTACAGGAATCATGGCATCATACATATCCTAACAGATCTTGTAGTATCTTCATGATATCTTCCCAGCGTCTTGCGGGAGGCACCGAGCAGCATCGTGCCCTACAAGGCTTCATCTTGTGGGTTGGGCCACCCCTAGGGGCGCAGCCCATGTGGTCTGCCATGGGTATCTAGGGTCGTACCCCCCACAAAAATTATACTCGATCTTGGTAGTCTATTGTTTCTCCGGTTGGTGAATAACTACAACCTTTGTTGTCCTCCAGACCTTGCTGTCATCCTTCTTCAGCAATGTTTTCCAAGGCGGACTTGTCCTTGGTACCTTCCATGTGTCTTTACTCAAGAGGTTGCCTCAGATTCAACACAAATAACTGTTGCCGCTTGGATACGAGGATTCCCTCAAATAATGATCGTCGAAAATGCTGAGTCAACAGAGTCAGCTATCACATTCACCGCTCACTCAACAAACTCAGATAATGAAGTGTTATCATTAGAGAAGGAGAACTGCACTCATGGAACATTATGTAGTTTTCCATCGGTTGGCATCTGAGTGATTGAACAGTTATGACCGACATAGATATTGTCTGTTGGTTACTCGGTTTCTCATAGCCTCATAGGATGTTTACCCCGTCTGTGATCTCATCCCTTATGGAAAGTTGTATTCAAGCTACTTTGGTAGAGGACTACTTTTCGAACTTTGTGAACGAACATGGAACAATTGTAATGAGTAGCTTTCAGAAGCTTGTAGTCTAGTGCAAAGTTCACATGGTCCATGCTATATTCACTAGGGAAATAGATATTATGGGTAATTAGTTTCTGCTCTGTAGTACTCTCTGTATCCTGAGAATGAAGTGCTGTGCTGTCTTGGATTCCTCTCAAAATAACAATGCTTCATGGAAGTCAATGAACAAAATTCTTCAGACAAAATTTACAACAAAGAGTAAATATCAGAAAGCTGTCTTGACCAAATTAGCCTCTCTAATACTCCAAAGTTAAGTAGCCTACTGCTATCACTGATGTTGGAAAATGGATGACATGCTTCTCTTCCCTTAAAAGTCTTTCGCACCAAATCTCTGGGCGAGATTCTCATAAGGGGGGAGGGCTGTAACACCCCGGGTGTTAGTCACGAGTTAAGAAGTGAAATTGGACTTAAGTAGGATGTGTCAAGCAATGATTATGATCTCTAGTTCATAATTTTGAAGTGATGATGAAGGTGTTGTGATCCAATCTATGAAATTGAGTCCTAACTTGAACTTGGACAACACACCTTTGCTCACATGTGGACCCTTTTTAAAATTTCGCAAGAGTAATGTTAAATATGCTTGTTTCATGTACATTACATCAACAAGCATCCAACTTGACCAGTGGAAAAGTTTCATGAAGTTTAGAATCAAGAAGTCACATGAAATGATAAGTTATAATCTTTCTTGAATTGCTCCATCAGGTGAATGGGAACATGGGATGTTGACCAAACCTTGCTACCTTACCCAAATGACTCTAATTGAACTCTACAACAAAAGTCATGAAGGGTTCATGTTGAGCAAATGTGAAGAAAATGCTTCTAATTGTGGTTATAGCTAAAATTGTCTTTTTCATGATATGGTTTTGACCTGTGTTGACCAACTGTTTGGAGTGCTTGCATGGTGTTGGACCTTAAATAAGAGTTGTAGTTCTGCTTAAGTAGAAAAAACTTTATTTTTGGACCAAACCAGATTCAACTTCTAAGTGACTAATATAGTGGTCTCAAATTTGAATACAGTGTTGTTTTGGTCTCTCTAGGATTTTTCTAATTCCCTAATCGGCAGTAGCAGGTGGACATGTTGTGACATTCTTATCTTCCAAATTCATATGGTGACTCAACGGGATTCCTTAATATGAGTTAAAGTACACTTTGTGTTGAAAACAACAAAACAAGTCTCATCACTTTTGGAGCATGTTTGGACATTCAAAGGTAGTTTCAAAAATAGCTAATGGCACTGAATTCCTTTGCCAATGCCTGAATGTTCCAAGTCTGAACTTAGTTTTGGGTATCTTTGGAGGTTTGTATCTTGCAAACAAAGCTGAATAAATCCTAGATCCTTTAAGCAAAGTTGTTGATTACATTAAGTAAAACAACTTTTGTTTAAGTACCAAGACCTGGTTTAGCCTCTAACCTAGCCAATTAGGGACCGCACGATCGAATCCAGTGCTGTTTTCAGGTTCCAAAAATTGGGTAAGTCTGGGATTGAAATTTTTCATTTTATAGTTTGCAAGTACCCCATTTTGGGAATTAATATCTCGCAAACCATTTTGTTCTGGACCAAACTCTTTTAATCAAAGTTGTAGTACTCATGTAGCTCTATCACACGGTGCAATTGGTTGAACAAATCACTAACCGATTTGAGAGATATGAAGGGGAGAATATGGAGTTTCAGTCATATTTTTGAGGTGGTATTGTCAGCTCTTTAGCTGATTTTGAACTAGAGCTATCATGGCCGATAGCGCGTAGGAGCCGAGCACCATGTGGTCCTCTGGTGCACCCGCTGCTCACCACCTCACACTAGTGTTCGAGAAAACGGAGGCTGAACGCTTCTCCCTCGTTCTATCCCATTCACTCGCTCTCCCTCCCTCTCGCTCTGTCTCGTTCTTTCTCTTGCACCAGCCATTGCCGGCCGAGTAGAGCTATGCCCATCGCCACCGCTCCCTTCCCCATCCTCCTCCACCCTAGGTCGCCACCTGTTGCTCCTCCTCAACTCATGCTGCTCCCACAGTACCCTTCCTTGGCCAATGCCGCCGTTGGAGCATAGCTAACCATGGTGGCGCTGCTATAGACCCATTGGTGTGCATGGATGGGTCACCTTTGGCTGTCGCCGGCCAGGCTAAGTAGCCCTATGGGTGCGCGCAGTCCCTAGGATGCTCCACTGCCACTCCCCGGTCGTCGGCATGGCCTCCATCGGCCAAAACCGCAAGCTCGAGCAACCTCCTTTGCTCTAAGTCGCGTGAAGGACCTCGCGCAAGAATTCGACGAAAAGGAAGGGCCTAACTGCAAAGCTATAGACTCATATGAACAGTGCTTAGAAGGACCTGTTCGCTGAAGTCTATTTTCGTGAAAGTTTAGGGGCCTCAGTGTAAGTTTGTTTTTCTTTTATTGATGAAACTTTGGGAAATCATAATAAATTGTAGAAAAATCATAAAATAGCAAATGAGGACTTTTTGGAATACTTGTGAGTAGATCTACATAGTAGAGTCATAATATGATATGTGTTAGTAGAAAGTTTTTGATGTTTTTATTTAGTCTTATAAAGTGGTTTTAGAAATCCTTTTAAGTTGTCGGATGCATATCTTGAGTTATAGAAGTCCTAACATGGTAATTCTAGTTGTGTTAATCTTGTGATGACATGATCTAGCTAATAAAAATATTAAACATGCTAGTTGTGTACTATTTTTATAATGTTTTGATTTAATCTTTTTAAAGAGGCAATTTTAGCTTATTTTGCTTGTTATTCTCATATCTGAAGTTGTGGTGCTCCAATTTTGGTGAAATTTTTGTGGTATTCTACTGATGCTATATATGTGTTGTGGTAAAAATTTCATGTTCATTAGAGGCAGTATGGTTGAGTTATTGATTTAACTTGATTAATGATTGATAAATGGTTTTAAATGGTTTATAAATAATTTATATATGCAAAAATGTGAAATGTGGTTACTTTGCCCTTTCATGGTGATATTGTGACTTGAAAAACCATAATATGGCTATATATTTAAAGAAAATAATGATCTTTAGATTTATCTTGCTTTTACATGTTTTCTTGCAATAGCAATTTGTCTTTTTCATAGTAATTAAATTATAAAACCTGAGCATGTGAAGTTCATGCAGTAGACATGATTTAATAACATATACCACTCATAAAAATCTTAGCCCCAAACTAGTTGTTCTCATATATCACTAAAATTATATATATGTTTATTAGGAGAAAGGATTAATAAAAGCATAATTGTAGATAAAACTTATAATTGTATTTGGTGATGCTTTGAGTGATTGGTGTTCAATAAAGTGTTGCTAAGTATGTTAGTGGTGGTTGAAGTTCTTGAATGGCTCATGTGTGCAGGGTTAGCAAAACAAGTGAAACATCAAATTGTTATATTCTAAAATGGTTGCATGTGCATTTTCTGTTGTGATGATAACTTCATGAATCAAATGATGTTTTATGTAAACATAGTGAGTACAAAAGTGGTAGATAATTTCCTTATCTTGCTTGTACTAAAATTTTATGATTTTAGTCCTGATGGTTTAGGAGTTATAGATTTGAGAAGTTTGTTGTCAGGTTTTGCATGTCCTCTAGACAGATCTAAATGATTGTATTCTTTGGCTTATGTAAAAATGGAATCATGTATTGGTCATAATATGATAGTTGTAGTGATTTTCCTAATATTTCTAAAATGTCTTAGATCACTCTTTTTGGTAGTCTGGAACTCTAGTTATAGTTGTTCAAAGTGGAATGGCAGATTTCTATCTAAATCTGGACAGAGATGCCTTCTTGGTGTTATTTGACCTTGTTAACTATAGAATCATCTTAAAGTGATAATGAGAAAGTTATAGGTAACTTAATAATATTTCCATAAAGTGAAGAATCATGCTTGTTGGATGATTAGAATGCTAGTTATGCATTTTTGAAGTTAATATTAGTTTTCTGTCCTTAGTTGTATAAGTTCTGCTTCATGATGTATTTTGACCTTGTTGTTTGTTGAATCAGCTTTTGGTGTTAATAACAGAGTTTTAGATAATTTCATTAGTTTTCCATAAAGTCTAAGATCACCCTTGTGTTGATGCTTATAACTCTAGTTATGGTTGAAACAAGTGACTGCTATGCTACACTCTAGATTTTTGTACATGTGTGCTCTTATTTGGCTAAACTTGTTAGTTCATGATTGATAAATGCTTGCAATAGCTGAACTTAAGTTAACGGGTATGTCATGCTCGATATGTGTGTCATATCCACCTACTATGCTAGAATAGTGTTTAGTTAAATAACTCTAGGTGCCTATGTCTTGTATAATGTTGTGCTTGTCTTGAACACTCTTATGTGATGCATTTATTATTGCCATTCTTCGCATTCATGCACTTGCATTGTTGCATCTCATCTAGGTATGCTAGATGCACCACGTGAAGGACGTGATGATGGAGTCGAACTAGAAAACGGTGTTGGTGGATGTCGATGTTTTACCACCGATAGCCTGCCACGGGGTTACCCGGGACAGTATGTTCGGGCTTCAGCGAATGCGGAACTCGACGGTGAACGCAAGAGACAGTCGATTTATCCTAGTTCAGGCCCTCGACTATGGTCGAGTAATAGCCCTACGTCCAGTCGGCGTTAACCTTTGCATTGTATTGATTGTGTGTTGTTGTGTTGTATCTGTCCCCCTCTCTAGGATCCTGCCCTCCTTTATATAGTCAGGAGGTCAGAATCCTAGTCGGTTTACAATGAGAGTTCCTAGTAGGATTACAGAATAATACTACTACTAAGATTGCATGGGGAGAATCCTAGTTAGACTAGATCTTCTTCCTTCCTTGCGGGGTATCCTGTGGGTCCCGCACCGACAAGCCCCCGAGCACTTCATGGTTGTGCTCTGGAAGCCTCGTCTTGTTCTTTCAGGTCTTGTCGAGCAGGAACAAGCATCGTCCGAGTGCTTTCTTGAGCGAAACCGTGCAGCGCTCTATGAGATCTGCACATGGTGTGTACCTTTTTGAAGAAAAAAGTACTCCCCTTTGGGTGTAGCCCCTGAGCCTCTTGCTATTTGGTACAAGGAGCAGGAGGGTCTTGTCTTGAAATCACTCTGATCCTTCGTTGAAATGTTCCCGAGCATGTACCCGGGTTCTTTGTCAAAAAGAACTCGGATATAGCTCGGTCCAGCTTCTTTTTGTCATGAGTCCTTGAAGTAGTTTTGTCTTGAAGAAGTCTTCTTGGTGACGTGCACTTTTTCGAAGCAAAAAGTGCACTCACTAAGTGTAGCCCCTGAGCCTCTTACTATTTGGAACAAGGAGCTAGAGGGTCTTGAATCTTATGTTGTTTGAAAATTGTTGTCTTGAAAAAAGCCTTTCGAGTGACGTGCGATTTTTGAAGAAAAAGTTCACTCACTGAGTGTAGCCCCCGAGCCTCTTGCTGTTTGGAACAAAGAGTTGGAGGGTCTTGAGTCTGATTTGTTCGAGGAACTGAAATCTTTCCCTGTTGTAGCCTCTGAGCATTTATCCGGGTTCTTTGAAAAAAAAACTCGGATGCATTATGTCAGCGGATGATGGGCAATCTTGGGCTCAGTTACTTCCTCAAATTCTGACTCGTTTCCAAGAGTTCATGAAGAGGTGCGCCGGTCCTGCCCTAGGTCCGGGTTCTTGCTCCAGAGGCGCCTTTGTCCAAGATAGCAGAGGAAGCCGATAGTCAAGAATACATTGATGCCGTTGAGAGGATGGAGCCTGAGGTCGAAGACTTAGCCAGTAGAGTTGTAGATAATCTTAATATTGTTATCTCTTCTCCTGATGATGACGCTTGATGTAATTGACCTTTATGCTCGTGCCTCGTAATATGACATTATACTTCTTTTTGAATGAAGATTTTTTGTTGATGTCTTCTCTGCCTGGATGCCTTGTTTATTCTTTGGATGAGTTGTCCAAGTGATCAGAGTTATTTGACTTGCCGAGTACTTTATCCTGCTTTCGTCTTTGCCATGTAAACAACTATGCGTGTTATCTTTTTGTTGACAACCTTTCTTGATCTGTCGAGTGCTTGTTTGACCTTCGTCTTTGCCATGTAAACAACTCGGTGTAGACCGTTGTTTTGACAAACTTTCTTAATCTGTTGAATGCTTGCTTGGCTCCTGTCCGTGCCGCATAAACAACTCGGTGTAGACCGTTGTATTGACAGACTTTGTGGTCTCAAGTGTCTTCAGTGTAGCCCCCGAGCCTCTTGCTATTTGGAACAAGGAGCTGGAAGGTCTTGACTTGAATTTTTCCTGATCCATGCTCAGGCTTAGTCATTTTGCTTTTTGGTCCAGGTGTTAGCTTGTTAGCTACCCTCATCGGCGGGCTCAAGCATCTTTTCTGTTATTTCGCTCTTGGTTGTTATGCTCTAGCGTATTTTCAGCTATTTTTCTTTTTGGTACGGGTGTTAGCTTGTTAGCTACCCTCATCGGCAGGCTCAAGCATTTTTTCAGCTATTTTGCTCTCGGTCGGTAGGCTCGGGCATGTTTCAGCCATTTTGCTCTTTGGTTCAGGTGTTAGCTTATTAGCTACCCTCATCGGCGGGCTCAAGCATCTTTTCAGCTATTTTGCTCCCGGTCGGGATGCTCAGGCATGTTTTAGCCATTTTGCTCTTTGG
Source organism: Miscanthus lutarioriparius (assembly GCA_904845875.1). Taxonomy (NCBI): domain Eukaryota; kingdom Viridiplantae; phylum Streptophyta; class Magnoliopsida; order Poales; family Poaceae; genus Miscanthus; species Miscanthus lutarioriparius. The sequence continues at coordinate 31,233,291 of CAJGYO010000015.1, forward strand.
TTCGGGTGTTAGCTTATTAGCTACCCTCATCGGCGGGCTCAAGCGTCTTTTCAGCTATTTTGCTCTCGGCCGGGATGCTCAGGCATATTTTCAGCCATTTTGCTTTTTGGAAACACCTCGGGGTTAGCCATCATAAGACATGTTGTCAGAAAACCATCTTTATTGATCATGATCGTTTGACAAGCCATAATACATATTTTGTCGAGGAACACCATCTTTATTGGTCGTGAACGTTGATCTCTTATGGTTTGTACATGTATTCTCCCTTGAGTTGTTTTCATGCGTAGAATCTTCTTAGTTGGCTGATGTGCCATGTATTGCTAACTTCTTTCCCATCTTCAGTTATTAACTTGTACGTGCCTGGTCCAGTGACTTTTGAGACAATAAAAGGACCTTCCCATGGACTGAGTAGTTTATGGCGTCCGTTAGTTTTTTGTATTCTTCTTAGCACTAGGTCTCCGACTTGTAGTGATCGAGGCTGTGTATTCTTGTTGTAGTGGCATCTTAATCCTTGGAGGTATCTTGCTGATTGAAGGGTAGCGTTTACCCTGACTTCTTCTATACTGTCGAGTTCTAATCTTCTGGTGTGTTCTCGCTTCTCCTTCGTCATCTTGTTTCTATCCTTGGTGATGTCCAAATCAAGTCGGGTAGGTAGTACGGCTTCGATCGTAAACTAGGAAGAAAAGGCAGTATCCGGTGGCTCTGCTTATTTGAGTTCATAGCCCCCATACTACTTTGGGTAATTCTTCAATCCATTTTGATCCATAGTCTGCTAGCTCTTCATACAGTCTTGGTTTCAATCCGGCTAGTATGAGTCCATTGCCCTTTCTACCTGTCCGTTGGCTTCTGGATGTGCGACTGATGCGTAATCTATGCCGAAGCCACAATCATGTGGCCAACTTTTGAACTCTGTGGCTGTGAAGGGAGAGCCTAAATCTATGATGATTCGATTGGGCATGCCGAAGCGGTGCATAATGTCTTGGATGAACTCGACTGCTTTGGCTGCGCTGTATTTTGTGAGTGGTTTGTATTCGATCCACTTGGTGAACTTGTCAATTGCTATGAAGATGTACTCGAAACCACCCTTTGCTTTCTTGAGAGGTCCTACTTGGTCCAGTCCCCAGCAGGAGAAAGGCCAAGCGGGTGGGATGTAGATGAGATTGTGAGCTGGCACATGAGCTTGTCTTGCGAACATTTGACAACCTTTGCATTTTCTGACAAGTTCTTCTACGTCTTTCAGAGCTGTTGGCCAGTAGAATCTGGTGCGGAAAGCTTTGCCGACTAGTGTTCTTGAAGCGGCATGATTTCAGCAGCAACCTGAGTGTATTTCATCTAAGATCTCTTTGCCTTCTTCAAACGAGACACATTTTGGGAGTACTCCTGACGATGCAGCTCTTCTATAGTGCTTGTCCCCTACTAGGACGTAGTTTTTGCTTCTGCGAACAACTTGGGTAGCTTCCTCTTTATGTGCTGGCAACTTATTCTCTTTGATATAATCAATAAAAGCCTGTGTCCATGAAGTGTTGATTACTAGAATCTGGTTGCCTTTGGCTGTGAGTTCTAGGCTTGTCCCACCGGGTTGTTTGATAGAAGGAGCTGATAACTCCTCTATGAATACGCCGGGTGGGACCTTTGCCCTATCTGATCTGAGCTTCGTGAGGACATCTACTGCAATGTTGGAATCACGCAGGACATGTAGAATTTCCAATCCTTGGAAATGTCTTTCGAGTTTTTGGATTTCAGCGCAGTAAGCTCCAATGTTTTCTTTGGCGCAGTCCCAATCTTTGTTGACTTGGTTGATGACTACTGTTGAATCGCCATATACAAGTAATTGCTTGATTCCGAGGGTAATTGCCACTCGTAGCCCGTGGATGAGAGCTTTGTACTCTGCTTCATTGTTGGTAGCTTGCCATAATATCTAAAGGACATACTTGAGTTGTTTTCCGTCTATGGAGAAATTAGGAGAACCCCCGCACCGGCTCCGCCTAGCTTGAGTGATCCATCAAAGTACATCTTCTAGTGGTCAAGGATTGTATTTGACATAGGTTGTTGAATCTCTGTCCACTCGGCAACAAAATCGGCAAGGACTTGAGATTTGATTGCTTTCCGTGGGGTGAAATCGATGTTGAGAGCACCGAGTTCAACTACCCACTTTGATATGCGCCCTGTTGCATCTCTGTTTTGTAAGATATCTCCGAGTGGGAAATCTGTCACCACGGTAATCTTGTGGCTTTCAAAATAGTGGCAAAGCTTGCGTGAAGTGATCAATAGGGCGTAGAGTAGTTTTTGCACATGCAGGTACCGGATTTTTTATTCTGACAGTACTTCGCTGATGTAGTATACGGGTCGTTGTACTTTATACACGCGCCCTTCTTCTTCTCTTTCTACGACTATCGCCGTGCTGACCACAGTAGAAGTTGCCGAAATGTATAGCATCATGTCTTCGTCTTTCTTTGGAGGTGTGAGAACTGGTGAGGATGTGTGGTATGTCTTAAGTTTCTTGAAAGCTTCATTGGCTTCTTCCGTCCACTCGAACTTGTTTGTCTTCTTTAGTAGTTTAAAGAAAGGTAACCCTTTTTCGCCGAGCCTTGAAATGAAATGATTGAGTGCTGCCATGCAGCCTGTTAGCTTTTGCACATCTTTGACATTTCGAGGTGGGCCCATCTCTGTTATGCCTTGAATTTGCTTAGCGCTTGCTTCGATTCCGCGATGACTAACTAAGAAACCAAGTAGTTGTCCTGAAGGAACTCCGAATACATACTTGTTTGGGTTCAATTTCCACCTCCACCTTTTCAGGTTCTTGAAGGTTTGTTTTAAGTCTTCAATCAGTGTATCTGGATTCTTTGTTTTTACCACCATGTCGTCCATGTATGCTTCTACATTTTCGTCGATCTGATCACCAAGGCACGTTTGGATAGCTCTTTGGTAAGTGGCTCTAGCATTCTTGAGTCCAAACGACATGGTCTTATAGCAGTAGGCACCGAATGGAGTGATGAAAGATGTCTTGCTCTGGTCTTGCTCTTTTAATGCGATCTGGTGATACCCTGAATAGCAATCAAGAAAGGATAATAGGGTGGATCCTGCTGTTGAATCAACTATCTGATCAATGCGTGGTAGCCCGAATGGATCTTTTGGGCAGTGCTTGTTGAGATCTGTGTAGTTGACACACAAGCGCCATTCGTCCGTGTTCTTTTTCTATACTAGAACTGGGTTTGCTAGCCAATCTGGATGAAGGATTTCTCTGATGAATCCAGCCACCATTAGCTTTGTGATTTCTTTTTTAATCGCTGCCTTCTTGTCAGGTGAGAATCGTCGTAGCCGTTGCTTTACAGGCTTGGAGCCTTCATTGATATCAATTTTGTGCTCAGCCAACTCTCTTGGGACACCTGGCATGTCGGCCAGCTTCCAAGCGAAGATATCTTTGTTGTCCCGAAGAAAGTTGGTGAGCGCAAGTTCCTATTTTGCCGAGAGGTGGGCGCTGATGGTTGCTGTCTTGGAGGGATCGCCAGTGCCCAGGTCGATTTGCTTGACGTTGGCTTCTTTTGGTGGTGCGAGGATGCTGGGCTTTTTAGCCGGTATCTCTAGTTCTTCTTGGCTTATTTCTACGGCAATAGTGGCTATTTCTTTTCTACCATTGTCAGCTTGTGCTTTGGCTGCGATTTGGATTACCTGAACGTCGCAGTCAAAAGCACGCTTCAAATCACTTCGAAGAGAAAGGACACCGTTAGGTCCTGGCATCTTAAGCAGTAGGTACGGATAATGCGGTATTGCCATGAATTTTGCTAGCGCTGGGCGCCCGATGATTGCATGGTATGATGAATCGAAGTCCACAACCTCAAACTTGATGAACTCTGTACGGTAGTTCGAGGGAGTTCCAAAAGTAACGGGTAGAGTGATTTGTCCAAGCGGCATGGCTGCCTTGCTGGGTACTATGCCATAAAGAGGTGTACTTGTTGGTGTAATCATCCCGACGAGTTGCAGTCCCATCTTCCTTAGCGTTTCTGAAAAAGATGATGTTGAGTCCGGCTCCCCCGTCGATTAGTACTTTGGTGACAGTCATACCGGCAATAGTTGGATCTAGAACCAGTGGGTAATGGCCTGCGTTTCCCACGCTAGTCCATTGGTCTTCTCTTGAAAATTGGATTGGATATCGTGACCAATTGAGATATCTTGGAGTAGCGGTTTTTCTTTGCCATGATAGTTCAGAGTGCTAATTTTTCTTGATGTTTTATACGGAATCTGGGGCCCCAGAGAAGATCACTGCTACCGTCCCCCTGGATTTTTGGAATCCCTTGTCTTCGTGGTTGTCCTCATCTTTTTTTTGATTGTCTTCTTTAGTGTTCCCCTTACTATCTTTTCTTGTGTATCGATCATTGAAGGTGTAGCAATTTCCGATGGTGTGCTTCCCATTAGGGTGCAATGGGCAACATATGTTTTTGATGTCATCATATCTTCTGGGTTTGGAAAATTTCTTTGATTTGTCAACCATTGCCACGGTGTTGTCTGGTCTACGTTTTCTTTCCTGATGTCTGCTATTTTGATGATTTTGCATGTCCGGGTTGTCTCGGTTGCTTCTATCCGGGAACCTGTCTCGTGTCTTCTCTTCCGCAGTAATCATCTTTTCTACTATTCATCTCAATTCTTCATTGTTTCTCGAATTTTCTTTGCAGAAGTCTTGAAATTGCCACCTAGCCATGATTCCGCTGAGAGAAAGCTTCAATTACTTCTCGTTCGGTGATGTCATGTACTTGAGCTCGTAGTTTGCTGAATCGTCGATAGTAATCTCTGAGACTTTCACCTCCCTTCTGCTTGAGTCCTTTTAACTCTGTGTGGGTGATTGGGTGTGTAATGATCCCTGCAAAATTTTCACAAAAAGCTCTTTGCAAGTCCTCCCAATTTCTGATTGATCCTGGATTCAATTTGTCGAACCATTGGAGAGGCATGGTTTCCAGGGCCATGGGAAAGAACAGGGTCTTGATATCGTCATCTCCTCCGGCTAGTTCAATTGATTACGAATATATCCTGAGCCACTGCCTTGGTTCAGTCTTGCCATCATACTTAGAGTGGTTGGACGGTTTGAACTTGTGAGGTAGTCGTATTGACGCAAGTCTGTTTGCAAAACAGGGGAATCTATCGTGCGTTCCAGCTTCTTTGAATTCCGATTCGGCACCTCCTTCTGGCCAACTGTTGTTTTGATGAGAGTAATCCTGCGAGGCTATCTGGGTAGGCGCCCTGCTTCTAGTCTTTCTTGGTTGTTCAACTCAGTGGCTCTAACTATGGTCCCTTCTACTTTCTCTGTTATGACTTCCACTTGGTCCAAGTCTCTCAAAAGCGGACTTTCTTTGATTTTGATCTTCTTGCCTATGGGTCGTTGATCTAGCGGGTGGTCTTGAGTGGGTCCTTTCTTCATGCATCCTCAAGGCTGCTGACTGGAGAAAGTCCCAGAGCTATTCTTGTTTTTCACTGGGATGTGAGGTCGCTCTGAGTTCTTCTAATGCTTCTCGGATCTTATCATAGGGCATATTTGCCGTGCGTCTTTTTTGACTTCTCGTTGTGATTTTCTTCTATCGTACTCGGCCAACTCTGACTCATATATGATCCAAGCTTCCTTGCGCTGCCTAGCATGATGTTGGCATCCTTGCTTCAACTTGTTTTTTCTTTCTCTAGCTTGTTTCTGATTCTCGATCTCACCATCGTAGCCCTGGGCAAAGGGTGATATGTTGGATTCTGATTCATCCGATGACCTGACATTGGGTGCTTCTAGGGGGACCAATGGTGATCGAGGACGGCGAACCATGAGTACTTCCCATGCGTGAACTGTTCTATTATTGGCGTTAGTTTCCACACTGTCGAAGTTGCTGATAACTTTAGTAGAGGCCTCGAGGTCGCAGATCGAGTCTCCTTCTTGGTAGGGTAGAATTGCCGTTGTCATCGTGTCGACCAGTCAGGTACTTTTATCCTCAGGAACAGAGCCTGGCCAGTGGACGATGCAGTCTTGAGATGTTATAGTTAGTATGAGACCTTCCTGAGCTCCCTTCTGTGGCATTCTAAGCACCAGATCGAGGAATCCTCTGGGCCATGTCTGATAAGATGTTGCCATGTTGTGGAGTCCGAGCGGAAAAGGATCCGACTTCTTGAAAAGATTCTGCGTGTACTCCGAGTTGTATTCTTGATAGGTCAGGGCTGCATTCTTAAGCCCCACCGGAAAAGAACTCGGTATCTCGAAAGAACTCGGATAAGACTCTATCTCGGATATGGAGCCTGAGTTCGAGTTGGATGCGCAAAGCCACAAAACCTGAGTTGAATCGGACATCATGAGCTGCGCGAATCTTCCGATGATTTGATCTATCGTAGTCGTCGAAATATAATAGTCTTCATGGTGATTCGAATCTTCGAGGAGACGGCTTTGGAGCTTGCCATTGTCGTCTGCCTCGTAGATCCATGAGCCGAAGATGAAAGTTGATCTCGTCGAGAAGATCATGCTGTCGAGGTCCATCGAGCTCTCGGATGCAAATTCGCCGAAAGCCCCTACCTGGTGCGCCAGCTGTCGATGTTTTACCACCGATAGCCTACCACGGGGTTACCCAGGACAGTATGTTCGGGTTTCCGCGTATGCGGAACTCGACGGTGAACGCAAGAGACAGTCGATTTATCCTGGTTCAGGCCCTCAACTATGGTCGAGTAACAGCCCTATGTCTAGTCGGTGTTAGCCTTTGTGTTGTATTGATTGTGTGTTGTTGTGTTGTATCTGTGCCCCTCTCTAGGATCCTGCCCTCCTTTATATAGTCAGGAGGTCAGAATCCTAGTCGGTTTACAATGAGAGTTCCTAGTAGGATTACAGAATAATACTACTACTAAGATTGCATGGGGAGAATCCTAGTTAGACTAGATCTTTTCCCTTCCTTGCGGGGTATCCTGTGGGTCCCGCACCGACAGTGGACCAATCCCAAAGACGGAAGGACCCCTGGAGTACATGCCTAAACAGGAGATGCTCGCCAAGCGAGTGTCGTCTAACAAACACTAACCTAGTGTTGGATCCCAGGCAAGCCCCGGAGCATTCTAAGCCTCCTATGTTTTCACAAATATCACTTGAGTCCTTTATGATTGATGCATTAGGTTATAAGAGTTGATTGGAATCACTTGATGCATAGAACTAGTCTAGAAATATACCTTGAACCCTATGTAGGTCCAAGATCGAATGTATGCTTAGCAATGCTTAGACCGATAGAAGTCAGGTGATTTTTTGGCACCTACGAGATATAGGTGGATACCAAAGCACGATTGGCTAAATTTTCTATCATGGAAATAACCATGTGTTGATAAATAAAAGGAGACCGGGCAAGATTGTGATAGAGAAGCAACAAGGCATGGAGGTCTTGGTGCCTATTTATCTTCGTCTGTGTCCGTTAAGGACTGATTCGCTGTACGTCCTCATGTCATGTTGAACACATGCCTAGCACTTAGTTGGCCAGATAAGTCAATCTGACTGCAAAGCCGAGTAGCTCAACTCAGGCCGGGACCCGGTAAGTGAAAGTGCGCACACTAGAGGCAGTAAGAATGTGCGGGGAGCCAGTGGCGTGAGTCCAAGGGCAGGCCGAGCCTGAACTTCTTGGCAGACTGGTAGTATCCCTGAGGGTGCCGCACTGATCGGACCCGTGACTGTACCTAAGTTATACCAAAGGTGACCTAAGACTACCTTGGTGCAGGTATGTCTAGGTTTGTGTTAGGAATAACTCCCTAGCTGGCTAGAATCGATTTGAGTCACCATCTCTCCCGGATAGTGAGAACTTGACTGAGCAGCGACAACGTAGCATTAATTGATGGAATTTGATGGTTATGATAAATATGGAAATGTTACACCGGTTATGGTTACTATTGCATGTTACTAAATGATATTCCACATGTTTGGCATGAGTTAGTTGCTAATCTAGAGATGAATAGCTATAATTAACTTGGTTACCGAATTATAAAATGTATAGCTCAACTAGTGGCTTTTATGCAAAATTTTGTCAAGCTACCCCCACCGATAAAACCTTACATACTCCTTGGAGTCACTTTATTTCTGGTTTATGACGGGTAAGTCTAGCTGAGTGCATTCGAGTACTCAGGGTTTATCCCACCATGTTGCAGGTGAAGTTCTTGGCCTGCTGAAGATGGTGCTAACCACCGGTGGGCTTGGTGACTCTATTTATTTCTCATCTATATGCTTTTATCAGAGGATGTCACTTATGCAAGCAATGTATTTGGAACTTATATTATTGTAATCATTTGAAAGCTATATTGTTTTCACTAATCGGTAATGAAACCCAAACTTTTATTATTATTTGTGAACTCATTGTAAACATTTTTTTCGCTGCAACTCTGTGTATGTGATGTGTATTTGCTTAATCATGCGATCTTGGTTATGATGTTGATTTACCGAGGTCCTTCGTGACACTCGACGTACTACCGGGTTTATATAAGTGAAAGTATGCGCTTATCAACGTGTTAGCGGGGACAACCATACTTGATGTTGTATAAATTGGGCAATTCTGTCACAGTGGGCACTCAAGCTGATGGGTCAAGGCATTTCTTATGCCCCTCGGATGGCCATCAAATCCCATGTGCTGGCTGATTTCATTGCAGAGTGGATTGAGGTCCAAATGCCGCCAGTAGTCATCGACCAAGAGTACTAGACGATGTAATTCAATGGATCACTGATGAAGAAAGGCGCTGGCATGGGACTGGTCCTCTTTTCACCCCTCGGGGTATGCATAAGGTACATGGTTCACATCCATTTCCCCTCCTCTAATAATGTTGCCGAGTATGAGGCACTCATCAATAGCCTACCTGAAATGGGTGCGACACTAGCCAACGACTGCCACCTCGATAGGAGGGCGATGCTCTTCTTCGGTGCCAGTGCCAAAGGATTCCGCTGCATGCCGACGCTACAAGGGATGAAAAACATGAGTCACGATTGAACTCGACTAAAATAGGAAAAAAACAGAGGAATTGATAACTCACCTCAGCACCATCGCGCGACACATGCATTTGGGGGACGAACCCCTCGACCTTTGCTCCACCTTGTCGGAACAACGCCGTTTTAGTCCCACCCCCTACTCCTAGGTAGAGGGGCCTACCCCTGGCGTCTCCTGGGGAACATTGGGGGAATGCCCAGCTCCCCTTGTGTCACAGAACCGACCAATTTATAAGAGCACAAGTACAAAAACAATCGCCGGAACGATCAAATTCTTGAACTTGAGCCCATATAAATCCGGTAGTCAACTGAAATCTCGAAGGATTTCAAACCAACTTGCATACAACCCAGATCACAGTAATTTAACATAACATATCATACGTTACAACATTTCGCAGACGTTTGCAAATAGATTACATCATCACAGAGTCATCGTTATTACAAAACCAGTCTTGTAAAACATGCGGAAGCAAATAGTTTAACTTACACACCCAAGTTAAAATACACATCTTTGGTTCATTGATCACACCCATAAAAGCATTCAGAGATAAGAGAACAGAGATCATGCCCATGATCTAGTCTTCATCACCCACCGGGTGGAGACAATACTTATAGAATCCATGATATAGAAGGTCATACGCAACAAGAGGAATAAACCACGAGTGCGGGAATGTACTCACTAGACTTACCCATCGAAAACCAAAATAAATGACACCAAGGATTATGCATAGCTTAATGTAGTGGATCTGGCTGACACTTTCTTTTTGCAGAAAAGCATAAGTAATAATGATCAACTCTTAGCCTGACTAGCAGTGACTTTTTAGCCATTAACCTGTCATCTAAATTAGCACCTATACTAAGCAATCATTTTATTAGGGTGCAAACATTAATAACCATATCAGGTATTCATTGTTGCAACCTTATCATCATCATCCATTTAACCATATCGTTAAATTAATTGAATCTACGTTGCCGCTGCTCAGTCAAGTTCTCACTATCCGGGAGAGATGGCGATTCGAATCGATTCCTATCCAGCTAGAGGGGTATTCCTAAACACAAACCCTGCTTCCCCCGTCAGGGTCGCAAACAAGTCACCTTTGGTACGATTCAGGAGTCATGAGTCCGAACAGATCGCATTCTCAGAGAACCACTCTACCAAGGTTGTTCGGGACTCTAACCCGCCTTGGACTTATGCCAATGGCTCTCCGCACATCCTTACTACCTCTAGAATGCACGCCACTGCTCGCATCCCCGGCCTAAGTCGAGCTACTAGGCTTCGTGGTTTCTAAACTACTGGGCCAAATGCCCTCAAATTTTAACAGGAGCTAGATACATAAATTATCTACAACTCTTGTGTTCATCACATTCACAAAAAAAAAATATCATGGGGAACTCCCTAAAGTCCCTAGATCTATCCAGAGGGACTTGATGCAAACAAAATAATTATTAACTTATGATGTAAACAAATAATTGGACAAAACTAACTCTACTCACATATCACTTATATCACAAGAACACCAGAAAGTAGGGTGTTCATCCCCAAAACATTTCTTTTGATACATTTCTTAATTTATTTAATTAATTAGAGGAAATAGTAAACATATATGAAAACTACACCATTAAATCTACAAAAATTACAGTAGACACTACATGCCCTAAGTAGACTACCATAAAAATTCACACCATTGAGTAAGTATAACAACCTACACAAAAATGGTAAGGCAGAATTGCTTAAAATGGCATAATTAGGAAACCTTAGTGAAAAGTGTCAAGCAATAGATTTCATATTTTTCCTAGCATCCTTAAGGTACTAAGATACTACCTACCAAGTTTCATGGCCATAGGATTCCTAGATAATTTACAAAAATTCACACAAATATCCACCAATGATAAAAGGAAAATCTATAACTCAAAAACTACACATGCAATGACTCTCCAATTTTAACCAGAGCTTCTACTAAGCAATACTAGCTTACCCACAAAATTTCACAATTTTTGGATCAAAGAAACTCAAGATATGATTTAAACGAGTTTGCATGCATTCAAAAACACTTTTCAAGTTCCTATTTAATTCATCCAAAATTTCTACATAATGTGCTCAAGACATATTTTTATTAAATACTAGACTTCACCATGATACTAACAAAATTGGAAGTACTCAATTTGGATCTACCAATTTGGAGATATACATTTTACAAAACAACATCAAAAACTGGAAATTTGAACTATCCTTTTGAACAAATAGTCACTGACGCGTGGGACCCGGGCGTCAGTCGGACCCACTGGTCAGCGACAGCAAAGCAGGGGAGGCACACGCAATGGCGCAGCAGCGGTGGAGCTCACCGACGGTGACTCCTCTGGTGAAACCACGGCTCCCAGCGTGTTCCCCAAAGTCCCCCGCGTCGATTGACCCCCTAAGCCTAGACCCTAGCGGCCCCTAAGCATGTCGGCCATGGCGCACGGCAGCGCTCGGCCGTGTCCCGGCGCGGCTGGACTTGCATTGGTGGTAGCATCTACATCCGAGCATCTACACGTGATGGAGAAGACTAAGCGAGAGCTAAGAAAGGAGGAGGGGAGCGGTGCTGTGCTGGCCACGGTGAGGTCACCAGCGCGGCCATGGCGGCCATGGCGCGGTGGTGCGCGAAGTCGGCAATACTGCTCACCTAGGGTTCGTACGGCTCAGAGAAGACGTCGACGAGATTCGTGGGATGCTAGCGGAGCTCTGAGCGAGATGGAGCGAGGCGAGTTGTGGTGGCGAGCGTGCGTGAGCTCGGCGGAGCAACTGGCGTCGGCGGTGGTTCGTTGCGGCCGCTGCGGAAGGCGAAAGCGAAGGCAGGAAGCAAGGAAACGAAATGTGGCGCTGGGAGGCTCACGGGCGCGCGCTACGGCTTGTGCTGGCGCGCTCTGGCCCAACGTGGCCTGAGCAGGCAGGACGCCAGTGATGCGCGGCGCCATGCGGCGCTGAAAGTCTGAAGCCGGTCAACTACTGTAGAGCTGATTCAGAATTCCAAAACCAAGCCTGATAGCGAACCTTCAACGCGTTGCAACTCCACAACCGTGATTATCCAGGCTCTAGTGTAATTGACAAAGTTGAAGATCTAAGTGAGGTCTACAATTTTGCCAATTGGAGCTTGAGCTGATTCATCTTGGTTAGGGAGCTACAAGGTTGACAAGTCAAGTACATGAAACTAAAAAATCGGTTCACAGACTTAGAAAAATTTTCAAGTGTTGAATCCACCTTCAAAGCTGACTTGTGAGTCCTTTTTGAACATGTTGTGCACATTTTCATGACTTGGCTTCTAAACAAAGTTTGTTCCTTATAAAATTTTCTACAACTTTGCTTTAGGTTGCTCAGACATGCAAACATCCTAAGCTACACTTTTTAAACAGTCAAACAAAAGGGTTTAGGGGTCAAAATTGGTCAAACCATGACTTGGGAACCTAATTAGTCAAAATGATCAACATGAACAATGTTCCAAATGACATTCTAGGTGTAACTAAGTTACTTAAAAGAATTTTTAGCCACACCATACATTGGTCACACAAGAATCAAGCAAGGTATGTACTGAAACAATGAAAAACACCTGAAATGTTACAAATGTTTCATAGTCATGTTTCATGATCTTGTTGCATAGTATTAACTAACTTTGTTTCACTAAAGTGAGTGGCACATGTTGCACTTAAGTGTTGCACACTTTTCATTTCATAAAGGAAACAACACACATGAAACATAACGATATGTTGCAATGTTTCAAAAACATGTTTCATGTGATATAAGCTTGTGAATGGATGCATGATGCTCATGTTCATGAAATGCAAGTGCAAATGTGGAAGCCAGACACCTGGGGTGTTACAGCCCTCCCCCCTTATAAAAATCTCGTCCCGAGATTTGAAAAGCATACCATTGTTGATAGAATTCCTTATAACCATCCCTCAAATAATCTTCCCTTTCCCACGTTGCATCGCGTTCACTACCCTGATTACTCCACATGACTTTGTAAAACTTGACCACCCGACTCCGAGTCACTCGCTCACGAGTGTCAATCACTCGGACCGGCTTTTCTTCAAAGGTCAAATCAGATTTTATCTTGATATCCCCCAATGGAACTCTCTCTTCAGGGACGCGAAGACATTTCTTCAATTGGGATACATGAAAGACATTGAAGATAGCACTCATCTCTGGAGGTAATTGAATCTTGTACGCCACCTTACCACTTTGTCTAATGATTTCGAACGGACCAACATATCTCGGCGCAAGCTTTCGCTTCACACCAAAGCATTGGACACTCTTCATAGGTGAGACTTTTAGATAAACGAAGTCTCCAACTTTGAACTCAATAGGTTTTCTACGTCGATCGGCATGACTTTTCTACCTAGCTTGAGCTACGGCCATGTGAGTTTGGATAGTACGGACTTGTTCTTCGGCTTCTTGAACAAAATCAATTCCATAATATCTCCTTTCACTGGCTTCTACCTAGTTCAACGGGGTTCTACACTTCCGGCCATACAAAGCTTCAAACGGTGCCATCTTGATACTCTCTTGATAACTGTTATTATACGAGAATTCAGCTAGGGGCAACCATTTTTCCCATGAGCCCTTAGCCGAGATGACACATGCTCTCAACATATCTTCTAAGATTTGATTCACTCGCTCAGTTTGCCCATTGGTTTGCGGATGATAAGCAGAACTTCTTACTAGCTTATTTCCTAATAATCCGTGTAAGTCCTCCCAAAAGCGAGCAGTGAACTGTGGTCCTCTATCTGAGACAATAGTACGAGGAATCCCATGAAGTCAGACTATCTGATTGAAGTACAACTCCGCGTAGTCGGTTGGACGGAAATCTATGCGGACAGGAATGAAGTGTGCTGACTTAGTCAAACGGTCTACAATCACCCAAATAGAGTTAAAGTTCCTCTGAGTAGTAGGGAGTCCAACAATAAAATCCATACTAATCTCCTCCCATTTCCAACCTGGGATAGAGAGTGGCTGAAGTAATCCAGCTTTCATGTGCACAGCCTTGACTCGACAACAAGTGTCACACCTAGCCACATAAGCGGCTATCTCTTTCTTCATTTTGGTCCACCAAAAACGAGGCTTCAAATCATGATATATTTTGCTACTACCAGGATGAATAGATAATTTAGAGGAATGAGCTTCGGATATGATTTGATTTCTAAGCTCTCTATTCTTCGGAACCACCAACCTATCCTTGAACCATAACACGCCTTCCTCATCAACTCGAAAATGTTTGGTTTCTTGCTCTTTCATCTTGTGCTTGATGTGAAACACACCTGCATCTGTCTTCTGTAGCTTGATAATTCGACTCTTTAGAGTACAACTGACAGTGATGTTGTGAAGGACTGCAGGATGAAGGAGCTTCGATAAATGGACATCACTCTCAATCAATGAGTGGTAATGAGACTTCCTGCTTAAGGCATCCGCTACGACGTTTGCCTTGCTAGGGTGATAGTGCACTTGGAGGTTATAATCCTTGATCAACTCGAGCCATCTTCTCTGACGCATATTCAACTCTGGCTGAGTGAAGATGTACTTGAGACTTTTATGATCAGTGTAGATGTTGCACACATTGCCAAGTAAATAATGTCTCCAGGCCTTCAAAGCATGAACAAAGCAGCGAGTTCCAAGTCATGCGTTGGATAATTTGCTTCATGCTTTCGAAGTTGGCGAGAGGTATAAGCAATGACTCTACCTTCCTGCATAAGAACACCTCCTAACCCAATACCTGATGCATCGCAGAACACATCAAAAGGTTTCTCGATATCCGGTTGTGCCAAAATAGGAGCCGAAGTTAGAAGAGTTCGCAGGGTATGGAAAGCCGCATCACACTCAGAAGTCCAGACAAACTTCATGTCTTTTTGCAGCAACCGAGTCATAGGCTTGGCTATTTTAGAGAAATCTGGGATGAAGCGACGATAATAGCCAGCCAACCCCAGAAAACTCTAGACCTCGTGCACCGAGATTGGAGCCTTCCAGTTCAACACTTCTTGCACCTTGGTGGGATCAACCATAATTCCACCATCGGACAACACGTGTCCAAGAAAAGGTACCTCACGAAGCCAGAATTCACATTTGCTGAACTTTGCATACAACTGGTGTTCTCGCAATCTAGTGAGAACCACCCATAAATGTTCAACATGATCTTCTTCATTCTCAGAATAGACCAGGATATCATCTATAAATACCACCACAAATTTGTCCAACTCGGGCATAAACACTGAATTCATCAGATACATAAAATGTGCGGGGGCATTGGTCAATCCAAAAGACATAACCAGGTACTCATATAGACCATATCTTGTAGAGAATGCAGTTTTTGGGACATCCTCAGGCCGAATTTTGATTTGATGATACCCAGATCTCAAATCAATCTTGGAAAAGACTTTTGCCTTAGACAACTGATCAAATAAGATATCTATGCGTGGCAGAGGGTACTAATTCTTGATTATAACTGCATTCAAGGGTCTATAATCTACACACATGCATAGGGATTGATCCTTCTTCTTCACAAAGATAGCTGGGCACCCCCACGGAGATGAACTAGGACGGATAAGGCCTTTCTTTAGAAGTTCATTCAACTGGGTCTTAAGTTCAGCTAGTTCATTAGGAGGCATTCTATATGGCCTTCTAGAGATAGGAGCTGTGCCAGGAAGCAACTCTATCTTGAACTCCACTTCCCGATCCGGGGGCAATCCAGGCAAATCATTAGGAAAAACATTCGGAAAGTCACACACTACAGGGATATCTGCAATAGCCTTTGCTTGCACCGCATTAGCCACACAAGAAAGATTGATGTCCCTGGGTAGTTGCACCAGAAAACCTTCCTGATTACTAGGATCTCTGAGCATGACTACTCTAGTCGATGTATCAATAAGCACTCCATGATGGCTCATCCAGTTCATTCCCAATATCACATCGATACCTAGCCCCGGTAAAACTATCAGATCAACCTGATAACTTCGCCCCTCTATCTCAAATTGTACGTCCCTAACTACCAGCTTGGTTGGGATAACACCACTGGCAGCCCTAATACAATAACCCTCAACCTCAACAGTATATGTTTTCTGCATAAACTTGGATGCAAATGTTGGACTAATAAATGAATGCGAAGCACCTGAATCAAATAGTACAACTACGGGGTGTTGATCAATTAGAAACTTACCAGCAGTCACTACCTCTCCTGAAGGAATCTTAGTAATATTAGTGTGGTTCACCTGCCCCTGACGGCCACCTTGGTAGTTATTCTTCTTAGGGTAAGGGCATTCCCTTGTCCAGTGGCCTATCTTGTTGCAGTTCCAGCACGGCATGTTGCTTGGAGGAGCCCTGGAACTGCCCTGACTGGTAGTCCCCTTGGGAAGAGCAACTGTAAATGCCTTGCGAAACCGAGACTTGGCGGGATTCTTCTTCTGCGGTGGGCGAAACTTAGCGACTGACACTGGAGGACGGAATGGAGCCCTCTGTGTGACGGGAGCCTTGGATTGTGAGGCACCCGCCTCATAGGCCCTCTTATGACTTTTTGAAGCAACATACAGAACATTGTTGTTATCTTGCGATAAAGCATCACTCACAAACTCATTAAAATGAGCACACTTGCAATTTCCCATGGTCTTCATCAGTTTGGGGCTAAGTCCCCGCTTGAAGCTAGCAATCTTCTTGGCATCGGTGTCCACAAACTCGGTAGCATACCTTGCAAGGTTGTTGAAAGCTTGCAGGTATTCATTCAGGCTCTGGTTCCCCTGGGTCAGCTTCATGAACTCTGTATGCTTGATCGCCATGAGACCAGGAGGAATGTAATTTCCCCTGAAAGTAGACTTGAACTGATCCGAAGTGATCTGGGCATTAGCGGGCATAGTGGACCGATGATGACTCCACCAAATGCCAGCTGGCCCATGTAGTTGGTGAGATGCGTACTTAGTCTTCAGCACCTCAGTCAAGTGGAGCAGACGGAACTTCTGCTCGAGAGTATTCAACCACTCATCAGCTTATAGAGGCTCCTCAGCCTCCTTGAAGATCGAGGGTTTCGTGTCAAGGAAATCCTTGAAATCACTGTATTGATTTGGTTCCGGTCCTTGGCGTGGACCACGACCACCCGATTCACAATCGTACGGAGGGCCTCGGCCATAGTGCGCTGTCCTTCCGCAAGCATTGCTATCAATTCCGTTGGTGTGGGTGGTGGTGGCGGTGGAAGATCATCATCATCATCACCCGCACCGGCGGAACGAGTATGAGGCATCTGCACAATGCGCAACCAGTAATTATTGATGATGTCAGCACATTGGAGAGGAACAATATAATCATGCCAAACTGAATTTACTAGAGAGAATGTAAAATTAATGTAGTAAAACAGCGGCAATAATTCATTCTCCAATCACCACATCATCAGTTAGATTACTAGCGCCATTCGCAATGCATTCCAACATGACAAGTTAAAAATTCACCAACTAAGATAAGCATCCCAAAGGGAGCGGATTAAGGTACATTTCATGCCAAGTTCGAATTAAAAGGTGCATCCCACATCACCATTTGATGATTGACCAGAGAGATTATCCTTCAAGGTAAGCATAAATAACCGGATAAGAAATTTATAAGGGAGGGAGTAATGCAATATGAATGACATGAGTGAATATGATGCATGCTCGTTCCGTACGTCCTCACCAACCTATGAAAATTTAAACTTTAGCGGAATATATGGTGGCATACATACGTTCTCTCAATTTGCGGTAACTAGTCGATTCTACACGGTGCGTTGTTAGCGTACCTGCAGAAAACTTCATTGCAGCCCAACCCAACAAGATATAATGCTAATAATCACAAGTAGTAACTAAGATACTCTCCATATATACATCCCCCGATATATATACTTTGGTATCCAAACTACCCGACAAATGTACCCACAATTAAGTACCTTCATATATACATGTATGCAACATGTAAATACTCCAGTAACCACAACTAGCTCTCCCCTAGACCGATGGTTGGACGGTCATGCTCTCGTAACTCACACTTACCTTAGCATAGAGGCAATTGATCCATACATTACCATTCAAACGAGTGGCACCCATGCAATATCACACCGCAAGGATGATGAAAAAGAAACAATCAATTCCCCCAAGTTAGTAATTATATATAAGCCACCTAGAAGTCCTTAAGTGGGCTATAAAGGATGTGATCACCAGTATACCATAAAAATTTTGATTTTTGAACACTTATATATAACTATAAGATGGAAAACTGTTTTTACAACAAAAGCTTTTGTTTTAAATAGCCGTAATACATGTTTAATGTTGAATCTAGCTCTGATGCCAGCTGTCACAGAACCGACCAATTTATAAGAACACAAGTACAAAAACAATCACCGGAACGATCAAATTCTCGAACTTGAGCCCATATAAACCCGGTAGTCAACTGAAATCTCGAAAGATTTCAAACCAACTTGCATATAACCAAGATCACAGTAATTCAACATAACATATCATAAGTTACAACATTTTGTAGACATTCGCAAATAGATTACATCATCACAGAGTCATCGTTATTACAAAACCAGTCTTGTAAAACATGCGGAAGCAAATAGTTTAACTTACACACCCGAGTTAAAATACACATACTGGTTCGCTGATCACAGCCCACAAAAGCATTCAGATAAGAGAAATGGAGATCATGCCCATGATCTAGTCTTCATCACCCGCCGGGTGGAGACAATACTTACAGAATCCCTGATATAGAAGGTCATCTGCAACAAGAGGGAATAAACCCTGAGTACGGGAATGTACACAGCTAGACTTACCCGTCGAAAACCAAAATAAATGACACCAAGGATTATGCATAGCTTAATGTAGTGGATCTGGCTGACACCTTCTTTTTGTAGAAAAGCATAAGTAATAATGATCAACTCTTAGCCTGACTAGCAGTGACTTTTTAGCCATTAACCTGTCATCTATATTAGCACCTATACTAAGCAATCATTTTATTAGGGTGCAAACATTAATAACCATATCAGGTATTCATTGTGGCAACCTTATCATCATCATCCATTTAACCATATCGTTAAATTAATTGAATCTACGTTGCCGCTGCTCAGTCAAGTTCTCACTATCCGGGAGATACAGCGATTCGAATCGATTCCTATCCAGTTGGAGGGGTATTCCTAAACACAAACCCTGCTTCCCCCGTTAGGGTCGCAAACAAGTCACCTTTGGTATGATTCAGGAGTCGCGAGTCCAAACAGATCGACATTCTCAGAGAACCACTCTGCCAAGGTTGTTCAGGACTCTAACCTGCCTTGGACTTATGCCAATGGCTCTCCGCACATCCTTACTACCTCCAGAATGCACGCCACTGCTCGCGTCCCCGGCCTGAGTCAAGCTACTAGGCTTTGCGGTCGGAATGACTTATCCGGCCAGCTAAGTGTTAGGCTGCGTTCAACATGACATGAGGACGTACAGCGTATCGGTCCTTAAACGACTTAGACGGAGTCACTATGTTCAAACCTACACAAGACCCCGCCCGGTCTTAATTCATTATTCACATGGTTCTTTTCCATGATAGCAAATATAGCCAACCGTGATCCACCTCATCCTAAAGCTCGCAGGTGACAGGAAATCACCTGACTTCTACCGCACTAAGCATGGCTAAGAATTTAACCTGTTCCTGAACTTAAATAGGATTCCAGTGCGATATCTGGACAAGGAAGGATATATATAATGCAACAATTGGTTCCAACCAATTCCTATACTTAATGCATCATCAACAATAAAAGGTACTCAATGTATTTGTAAAAACATGGGAGGCTTAATATGCTCTAGGGCTTGCCTTTTAGGAACGAGGAAGGCTGGTGGTCAGGGCACTCGGGCAATTCCTCCGCGGCGACTGCTTCGTTGGCTTCCTACACCTCGGGTTCCTGCTCCTGGTTGGCTCCCTCGAACTCCAGCAACGTCACTCCCTCCAGCACACCTATTGCATGAATGCGCAAGATAAATATCATGGATGAACATGAACGTAATGTGAGGGATGCTCGAGGAATGCGCATGTTCGCTGTAGTTTGCATATTCCAACTTAAGCCCTATTCAAATCACTTTACTTACCAAGTTTATACAACCTAATGTATAATTACTCATCTTCAGTTAATGACCTAGCACCTGCACCTAAGCATATTCTCAAGTTAGGCTAACCCCTAAACAATTAACGAGAACATTGCATCAAGCATACACTCAAGCATTTGTATTTCAGCAAAATGAAGACTATATAGCGGTACAGTAAACTAGCCATAACTGGAGATTTATAAATCCAATTGACATACAACAAGACAATTTGGAAAGCTTATAAAATTGTCTAAAATTCATTTTCAGACCTCAAAGCATGATTCAACACTTTACTAGGTCAAATTCTTTGATCAACAGAACTCTGTCCTCCCAAGACAGAGAGTAAGCAAAACTGGAACCTAACTTTAAACAAGCTGTAGTTTCTAAACTACTGGGCCAAATGCCCTTAAATTTTGATAGGAGCTAGATACATAAATTATCTACAACTCTTGTGTTCATCACATTCACAGAAACCAAAATATCATGGGGAACTCCCTAAAGTCCCCAGATCTGTCCAGAGGGACATGATGCAAACGAAATAATTATTAACTTATGATGTAAACAAATAATTGGACAAAACTAACTCTACTCACGTATCACTTATATCACAAGAACACCAGAAAGTAGGGTGTTCTTCCCCAAAACATTTCTTTTAATACCTTTCTTAATTTATTTAATTAATTAGAGGAAATAGTAAACATATATGAAAACTACACCATTAAATCTACAAAAATTACAGTAGACACTACATGCCCTAAGTAGACTACCATAAAAAATTCACACCATTTGAGTAAGTATAACAACCTACACAAAAATGGTAAGGCAGAATGGCTTAAAATGGTATAATTAGGAAACCTTAGTGAAAAGTGTCAAGCAACATATTTCATATTTTTCCGAGCATCCTTACGGTACTAAGATACTACCTATCAAGTTTCATGGCCATAGGATTCCTAGATAATTTACAAAAATTCACACAAGTATCCACCAATGATAAAAGGAAAATCTATAACTCAAAAACTACACATGCAATGACTCTCAAATTTTAACCAGAGCTTCTACTAAGCAATACTAGCTTACCCACAAAATTTCACAATTTTTGGATCAAAGAAACTCAAGATATGATTTAAACGAGTTTGCATGCATTCAAAAACACTTTTCAAGTTCCTATTTAATTCATCCAAAATTTCTACATAATGTGCTCAAGACATATTTTAATTAAATACTATACTTCACCATGATACTAACAAAATTGGAAGTACTCAATTTGGGATCTACCAATTTGGAGATATACATTTTACAAAACAACATCAAAAACTAGAAATTTGAACTATCCTTTTGAACAAATAGTCACTGACGTGTGGGACCCAGGCGTCAGCCGGACCCACTGGTCAGCGACAGCGAAGCAGGGGAGGCACATGTGATGGCGTAGCAGCGGTGGAGCTCGCCAACGGTGACTCCTCCGGCGAAACCACGGCTCCCAGCGTGTTCCCCAAAGTGCCCCGCGTCGATTGACCCCCTAAGCCTAGACCCTAGCGGCCCCTAAGCATGTCGACCATGGCACATGGCGGCTCGGCCATGGCGCACGGCGGTGCTCGGCCGTGTCCCGATGCGGCTGGACCGGCATTGGTGGTAGCATCTACATCCGAGCATCTACACGTGATGGAGAAGACTAAGCGAGAGCTAAGAAAGGAGGAGGGGAGCGGTGCTGTGCTGGCCACGATGAGGTCACCAGCGACGGCCATGGCGACCATGGCGCGGCGGTGCGTGGAGTCGGCAATACCGCTCACCTAGGGTTCATACGGCTCAGAGAAGACGTCGATGAGATTCGTGGGATGCTAGTGGAGCTCTGAGCAAGATGGAGCGAGGCGAGTCATGGTGGCGAGCGTGCGCGAGCTCGGCGGAGCAACTAGCGACGGCGGTGGTTCGTTGCGGCCGCTGTGGAAGGCGAAAGCGAAGGCAGGAAGCAAGGAAACGAAATGTGGTGCTGGGAGGCTCACGGGCGCGTGCTGCGGCTTGTGCTGGCACGCTCTGGCCCAACGTGGCCTGAGCAGGCAGGACGCCAGCGACGCGCGGCGCTGAAAGTCTGAAGCCGGTCGACTACTGTAGAGTCGATTCAGAATTCCAAAACCAAGCCTGATAGCAAACCTTCAACACGTTGCAACTCCACAACCGTGATTATCCAGGCTCCGGTGTAATTGACAAAGTTGAAGATCTAAGTGAGGTCTACAATTTTGCCAATTGGAGCTTGAGCTGATTCATCTTCGTTAGGGAGCTACAAGGTTGACAAGTCAAGTACATGAAACTAAAAAGTCGGTTCACAGACTTAGAAAATTATTCAAGTGTTGAATCCACCTTCAAAGCTGACTTGTGGGTCCTTTTTGAACATGTTGTGCACATTTTCATGACTTGACTTCTAAACAAAGTTTGTTCCTTATAAAATTTGATACAACTTTGCTTTAGGTTGCTCAGACATGCAAACATCCTAAGCTACACTTTTTAAACAGTCAAACAAAAGGGTTTAGGGGTCAAAATTGGTCAAACCATGACTTGGGAACCTAATTAGTCAAAATGATCAACATGAACAATGTTCCAAATGACATTCTAGGTGTAACTAAGTTACTTAAAAGAATTTTTAGCCACACCATACATTGGTCACACAAGAATCAAGCAAGGTATGTACTGAAACAATGAAAAACACCTAAAATGTTACAAATGTTTCATAGTCATGTTTCATGATCTTGTTGCATAGTATTAACTAACTTTGTTTCACTAAAGTGAGTGGCACATGTTGCACTTAAGTGTTGCACACTTTTCATTTCATAAAGGAAACAACACACATGAAACATAACGATACGTTGCAATGTTTCAAAAACATGTTTCATGTGATATAAGCTTGTGAATGGATGCATGATGCTCATGTTCATGAAATGCAAGTGCAAATGTGGAAGCCAAACACCTGGGGTGTTACACCTTGGCTCTTGGGGTGCGACGGCAGAGCCACCCGCCTCCACTGCCACCTCGGGCGTGACGACGGAGCCACCCGCCTCTGTTGGCTCCTAGGGCAGGACGACGGTACGACCTACCTTTGCTAGCTCCCCAGACGTGCCCTCCCTACCATGGAATGGTAAGGGTCCCAACGCCTACAAGGATGAATCAACGCCTATCGGCACATCCTCATTCTCCAGGTTGTCCCACTCGATGTCATCGGCTACCATTTCTTCTTCCTCCATCACCTCGATGTCATCACCATCATCATCATCATCATCATCATCATCGCTGTCAGTGTCTCCCCTTGTTCCCATGCCTACAGCTTCTGCTGCTTCTTCCTCTTCTTGTCCTCCTTCACCTCACTCAGCCGCTCGCCCTCGGCGTGATTTGCCACCCTCACGGTCGAATCCCTCAACAACGGCGCTAGGTGATCCGTGAGGATAAGGTCCCTCAACTAGTCCCACCCCTCTCAAAGTTAGTGTCACAGGGTCAGAAAATCAATTGAAGAGAAGGCAAGAGAAAGGGAAACTTATGAGGACAATGTAGCCTCACTCTAGCCGCATTGGAGGATGCCTCGACACTGGGTAGACGAAGTCAAGAGCGGCACCTGTGTCATCCTATAGAGGTTCCATCACCTCTTTGATGCATTGCGCGATCTCAGAGTTGGGGAGCATTCCCACGGTGAGTGTCGTTCCGTCGAACAACGCCTCAAGCGCCATTGCATATAGCAGGAGCACGAGCGTCATCAATGGCACCACCCTCCTTGCATGGTAAGCCCTAATGATGCCTGACCCCTTTAGGCCATTCTCCTTTAGGAAGTGGATGGTGGTGATGTGGTCTCGGATCTTCTTTTTGTCCTTCTCTAGGATGCCCCACTTCCTCCACTGCTCTGGGGCCTCTTCGATCAGGCACCCGGTGAACTCCGGCAGAGGGGTGGCGGCGTTGTTCTTGAGGTAGAACCACTGTGAGTGCCACCCTTTGTTGGATGTCGAGAGCCACATGGATGGGTACTAGCTGACCCGATTATTGCAAAGTTGGATGTCGGCACACCCCATTGGCATGTGCAGCTCCTTCCAACCACCCTTTTCCCTCTTCTTCTGGAGGTTGACAGCAAAGAAATGCCTCCACAAGTTGAAATGGGGGCTGATCCCCAGGAATCCTTCACACCGCGCGATGAATGCCACCATGTGCTGGATCCCGTTAGGATTGAGATGCTACAGCTCAATCTTATAGTAGTGCAGCAGCCCATGAAGGAATTTGTGGGCGGGGATCATGAGCCCACGCTCATGGAAGTGGGCAAACGACACCACATAGCCATCAGGCAGTGATGGTAAATCCTCATCACCGGGCAGCAACCACTCCTCGGTCGAGGTCCGCGCATGGAGAAGACCGCGATGGACAAGGCCCTCCATGCGTTGGAAGGTGATGTCGGAATGGCACCATGGATCCATTGGAGGTGGGGGCGGATGGATGCAAGCTCAACGGTGCTGGAGATGCGGAGGCAGGAAACCTAAGCATTGGCGGTGGTGGCGTGGCTATGGAAGTTAGGATGCAGGCGTGCGTATGAAACATGGAGGGCTAACCCTTTGGTTTTATAGGGGCGATGGGTGCGAGAAAACCAAACATCCACCTAGATCTCTGCACCTGCCATGACCTATCACCACGACTCATCGCGTGGCATGCACACACAACCTATGGCCTCCCCCTCGGAGAATGCGCCAGAAGTTTTGCCTTCCCAAATGGGTCATGACCCGCCATGGGTAAGAGGGATATGGAGCAGAAGATGCCTCCATGGCCCGTCTGGGCCTAGGAGTTCTAAGGTTGGCCCATTGACGGGTTCGACAACCACTCCGGGCACCTTTAGAGTAAGGGGTGGAAAAGGATGGGTCCGCTAGCGGCCAATACCAGGGCACACGAGTGCCCTGGGCATCCCAGCCCATGTTCGAGTCTCGACCGGATACGATCCATGGTTTTTCTTTGAAGAGAGGCAGAGAGCCCTCGGTACCGGTCGAATGGACCTAAGAACAATATGGATTGACCGCTGAGAATCTGGAGTTGGTCACCAGCTGACCCAAGCCGAACATCTATGAATGGGATGCCGAGGCCCAACTCGGACTAGCCCGTTATCAGCTCACCGAGGACCATGATTCGTCCATAGGGGAAAATCATGGCATGGCTTAGACCCTCCGTTTTTATCAAAAAAACGCTTGAGGGAACACGATCACAAAAATGAGCCAACCCTCAACCGAACCCCTGCTGTGGGTAGGGGCTCGAGGAAAGTTGGACTCGCAAGGAGACCAAATGCGTGGTCGTAGAATGACAGACCCTCGAAGGGTCCATCACAATGAAAGGGAATCGCCATCCTCAGGACACACCATGGGTGACAAAAGAAGGCCAAGGCCCTCAGAGTCCTCCCATTGAAAAAAGCCTCCTCGATGGACTATTCTACTCCTCCATAGGCTCAGGGGCTAGTGTCGGGGAACAATACTAGGGTACCCAAAGAGGAGAAGCTAATGGTCATCAACATTGATTCATCCGAGTAGTCAAGAGCGCGACTACAGCTCCAACTGACCCCTAGGTGCGCGGACTCCGCCTCGCCTGACCTCTGGGGGAGGGCTCTGCCTCGCTCGACCTTTGGGAGAGGGCTCCACCTCGCCCGACCCTGGGGCCATGGACTCCACCTCGCCTGACCCTAAGGCCGTGGGCTCTGCCTCGCCCGATGGGATCCCATACCACCACCAACCACTCTAGGTCTAGGCGTATGGGCCTTCGTCAAAACTCTAATACCAAGGAATAGACTGGCATGCCCCCATGTAACTCATGGCCATGACGGGCCATACCTAAAGATTCACATCAAGAATAGCATTGGGCATACTAGTGTTGTTCTGCCTAACCCCCGTACGAACACTGATAGGCGCGTCAGCTCACCATGACGTCTGTTGTGCCAGAATGGAATGCCATGACCGGCAGACGACGCATGCACATGGTGCTAGTGGTGGACAGGGCCACATGTGGAGCTATCCCTGTTCACATCTACAGGTTCAGCAGGACCAGCATGAAGGATAAAAAGGACACAGCAGTCCTGAAGGACGTCTTCTCTCTCTCTCATTCTTCTCTTTTCCTCTATTGTAACCCGTGTTTTCCCTTGGCCTATAAAAGGGAAAGCAGGGCGTCCCATGAAGAGGCGATCCAATTAAAATCGATCAATCAAGATCGACACAAGAAGCATGACACGAGCACTCGGCTAAGCAGCAATCGAGCTCTCGGCACCCATTCTCTCCTTTCACCAGAGACTTGGGATCCTTTCCCTCTCTCACCCTTTTGTACCCCCTACTACAAACTTTTAGTGCTAGTAACACAAGCAGCAGCGATGAACTGGACGTAGGGACTTTCTGCCCAAACCAGTATAAACCTCATTTCCTCTAAGCACACCATCCGAGCCAGACGTGCAATATTAGAAATTTACTCATCGGTGGTAACTCGATACACCGACAATACTTACTTATATTCCACTTCTACTTCTATTCTATTGATATTCTACTTCTCCATGACTTCACAATATAAGATTAGTGCCATCCCACTGATCGAAGTCATTTTTCATACTAACTTATATTATACTTCCACTACATGACTTCACAATATAAGATCAGTGCCATCCCACTGATCAAAGTCATGATTGCTAATTACATATGTAGCTCCTGGTACATAGAAGGCCTAGCGACGATGCATATGGTGCCCTCTCCTTTAGATCCAGCCATTGTCATCCTCGCCAGATTCCTCCTCTCCAGTAGCGGGTAGTGGTGGAAGCCAACCCTCATTCCTTGCAAGGGCATGATTGCGGCTCCTCTTCTTGTTGTCCACGGGGTTGGACTCTATGGTCCCAAGGATGTGGTTCTTGTCCGCGTCCTTGGTCCACTATCGGTTCGCCTGATCGAGGCAAATGGGGCACCATAGCTACCCGCGTCGGTTGATGATGCGTAGAGTGTGACCCTTTGGGAAGGGTGTCAGGTACCCACGGGCACAGTCATCATTGGAGTATATGGAGACATAGTCCAAGGAGTGTGGGACTGGCAACAGTGGGGATAGGGAGCACACCGGTGAGGGTGAACTGTAGAGCACCGGAACTAGCGAGGGCAAATTGGAGCGCGATGGAACCGATGAGGGTGAACAGGAGCACGACGAGGACAAGGGTCCTGCAGTGCGAGCGGGAAGAAGATGACGGAGCACTAGCACATAGCGCTCGTGCCTGGTCATCAAAGATGCCAGTGGCATCTAGTGCATTAACACTGTGGATGAGGTAGCATGGTAGGACGCTTGACGGTGATGAGCCCCAGACCACCGGGAGCGCTGTGAGGCCAAAGGCGAACGGGAATAGAAGCAAGAGCTCGACATGGAGACGCGATGCATAGGGCGTGGATGGGGGACTCGGAGTTTAGGGTGATGAGATTAGTGAGGCCAGGCATGTGTGGGTGGAAAAGCTGACTGAAGGTGTTTAATGGGAGCGGCTCTCCGATTCAATGTGACATGACAGAGAGCATTGGGATGGTGCCTCGAGAACCTCAATCGGGGCGGCCACGCTGTGGGTCACTCTGGATTCTAAACCGGCATTGTTTTGGGCTGAGCCATCTAGATTAAGTCCAAGCCACAAAGCAATGCATAGCCAGACAAAACACCACTCAATAGATAACATCACCGATCAGCTTGTCAAGACAATCTAGAGCTATCGGTGTTTCAAGTAAACACCAACGAGTAAATTTCTAATATTGCACGTCTGGCTCGGATGGTGTGCTAAGAGGACATGAGGTTTATATTGGTTCGCGTGGAATGTCCCTACATCTAGTTCGTTGCTGTCGCTCCTGTTACTATCACTGAAAAGTTCATAGTAAGGGTTACAAATGGGCGAGAGAGGGATAGGTCCCAAGTCTCTGGTGGAAAGAACGAATGGGCACCGAGAGCTCGGTCGCTGCTCGGCTAAGTATTTGAGGTTCGATGCTAGTGGTATTGATCTGATGCAGTGCGAAGCATTCTCATATGATGTCCCTTAATGGGATGCCCTGCTTTCCCTTTTGTAGGCCAAGGGAAAGCACGGGTTACAATGGGAGAGAAGAGGAGAACGAGAGGGAGAGGAAGTCCTTTAGGGTTGCTGGGCCTTTCTTTTCCTTTGTGCGGGCCCCGCTAACATGGCAGGTGATGATAGGTACAGCTCCACACCAGGCCCCTGTTCGCCGATGATGCCATGCCCTGGTGTTGTCAGCATGTCATAACATCCCACTTCGCCCTGGTGGGCGGCGTGGAGAACCAGTGTGCTGATCAGTGGCCATACAGGGAGTAGGCAGCATAGTGACCACGTGTCCGTCACTATGGGTGATGTGAGTTCCCTGGAATGACATGTCGCAGGGACGGGTCATGCTGAGATGTGACCACTCCCTGTACGATGCCAGAAGTTTGACCTTGGGTTGTACTTTCTGGCCCGTAGTGGTTGGCGACGGCGTGAGCTTCCGGTAGGAGATGTGCCTGAGGGATCGAGCAAGGCGGAGCCCGCTCTCAGACGTCGGGCAAGACGGAGCCCACCCTCAGACATCGGGCAAGGTGGAGCCAGCCCTCAGATGTCGGGCGAGGCGAAGACCACGGCCAGAGGTAGGGGTGAGGTGGAGCCCACGGACTCAGTGGTCGGGCAAGGTAGTGCCCACCCTTAGACATCGGGCGAGGCGAAGCCCGCCTTCGAGGGTTGGGCAAGGCGGAGCCCTCCCTTAGACGTCGAGCGAGGTGGAGCCCACCTTCGGGGGTCGAGTGAGGTGGAGCCTGCCCCTAGAGGTCGGGCGAGGCAGAGCTCACAGCCTCGCTGTCGGGTGAGGTGGAGCCCATCCCTAGAGGTCAGGCAAGGCGGATCGCACATCCTTGGGGTTGGATGAGGTGGAGCCCATGGCCTCGGTGTTAGGCAAGGCGGAGCCCACCCCTAGAGGTCGAGCAAAGCGGATAGCACAACCTTGGGGTCAGGCGAGGCAGAGCCCATGGCCAGAGGTCGGGCGAGGTATAGCTTGCGGCCTCGGTGTCGGTTGGAGTTGTAGTCACACCTTTGACTGCCTAAATGGATTAACGTATAACAACCATTAGCCCCTCCTCTTTGGGTACCCTAGTATTGGTCCCCGATAGTAGCCCCCAAGCTTTCGGAGGAGTATAATACTCCTTTAGAGGCTTTCTCAAATAGGAGGACTCTATGGGCTTTGGCCTTCTTTTGTAGCCCATGGCGCAATGTGGGAATGGTGGTTCCCTTTCATCGAGGCCGGACCCTTCGTGGGTATGACCATGAGGTTTGGTAGGTTGGAGAAAGGTCTTTCCTGATTGGGGCCCAGTATCTTGTTCGCGGGGATCCGGCTAGGGCCAGCTAGTGACCGACTCTAGATTCTCAGCGATCAATCCATATAGTTCTCGGGTCCATTTGACTAGTCCTGAGGGCTCTCTACCATCCTTAGAAAAAAACCATGTATTGTATTTGGCCGAGACTCGAATGTGGGCCAGGAGGCCCACAACGCTTGTGCGTCTAGGTGCTAGTTTCTAGCGGACCCACCCCTTTTTACTTCCTTATCTTGAAGGTGTCCAGAGTAGTTGTCGAACCCATCAATGGGCCAACCCTTGAGCTCCTAGGCTCAGACAGGCCGTAGAGGTGTTTTTGGATCCGTATTCCTCGCACTAGCGACGAGTCGTGATCCATCCAGAGAGGCAAAACATCTGGCGAGGAGAATCTGCCATCACCGCTCGATGGCTATGTGGTGTCATTCATGCACTTCCATGAGCGCTGGTTTGCTACCCCCACCCACAAATTTCATCGAGGGCTGCTGCATTACTACAAGATCGAGGTGCAGCACCTCAATCCCAATGGGATCCAGCATATGGCAACATTTGTTACCCTATGCAAGGGATTCCTAGGGATCAGCCCCCACTTCAATCTCTGGAGGTACTTCTTTGCCATCACCCTCCACAAGAAGAGGGAGAAAAGCAGCAAGCAGGAGCTACAGATGCCGATGGGGTGCACCAACATCCTGCTCCGGAACAATTAGGTTGGTGATTACCCGCTGATGTGGCTGTCGACATCCAACAAGGGGTGGCACTCACAGTGGTTCTACCTCAAGAATGAAATAGCTGCCTCCCTACCGGAGTTCACCAGGTGCTTGATCGAAGAGGCCTCGGAGTCATCGAGGAAGTGGGGCATCCCGGAGAAGGACAAGAAGAAAATCTGGGACCACATCGCCGCCATCCAGATCCTCAAGGAGAAAGGCTTGAAGGGGTTGGGCATCATTAGGGCCTACCATGCAAGGAGGGTGGCGTCGTTGATGATGCGTGCGCTCCCGCTTTATGCAATGGCACCTGAGGCATCGTTTGACGGAACGACGCTTGTCGAGGGGGCGCTTCCCAACTCTGAGATCGTGCAACGGATCAAGGAGATGATGAAGCCCTCATAAGATGATGCGCGTGCCCCCCTCAATTTTGTATTCCCGGTGCTAGGGCATCCTTTGATGCGGCTAGAACCAAGCCACATCATCTTCGTAAGTTCCCCCTCCTCATACCTCCTTTTTAATTGATTTCCCGACCTCTTGATACTAACTTTGAGGGGGACGGGACCAGCCGAGGGACCTTGTAACAGAACCGCCCAATTTATACAAGATCAAGTACGGTTGTCTCCGCTAACACGTTGACACACACATACTTTCACTCATATAAACCCGGTAGTCCGCCGAGTGTCCCGAATGACCTCGGTAAATCAACATCACAATCAATATCGCGTGATTAAGCAAATACACATCACATACGCAGAGTTGCAGCAAAAATAATATTACAAATGGGTTCACAAATAATAGTACAAGTTTGTGTTTCAAAACCGCTTAGTGAAAACAACATAGCTTTCAAATGATTACATTAATATAAGTTCAAAATATATTGCTAGCATAAGTGACATCATCCGACAAAAGCATATAGATGAGAACTATAGAATCATCGAGCCCACCGGCGGTTAGCCACCATCATCAACAGGCCGAGAACTCCACCTGCAACATAGTGGGATAAACCCTGAGTACTCGAATGTACTCAGCCAGACTTACCCGTCAAAAACCAAAACAATTGACACCAAGGATCATGCATAGCTTAATTTAGTGGATCTGGCTGGACAACCTTTTTGCATAAAAGCTTGAGTAACCATTAGCATTATTCACCTATACTAGCAGTGACTTTTAGCCATTACCTACCATCTATATTAGCACCTATACTAATCAATCACTTGATTAAGTTGCAAACAATAATAACCATATCAGGTATTTCATGGCTCATTGTCATTATCATCATCATCATCATCATCATCATTTAACCATATCTTTAAATTTAGTGAATCTATGTTGCCGCTGCTCAGTCAAGTTCTCACTATCCGAGAGAGATGGCGATTTGAATCGATTCCTATCCAGCTGGAGGGGTATTCCTAAACACAAACCCTGCTTCCCCCGTCAGGGTCGCAAATGAGTCACCTTTGGTATGATTCAAGAGTCACGAGTCCTAACAGATCAACATTCTCAGAGAACCACTCTGCCAAGGTTGTTCAGGACTCTAACCCGCCTTGGACTTATGCCAATGGCTCTCCACACATCCTTACTACCTCAAGAATGCACACCACTGCTCGCGTCCCCGGCCTGAGTCGAGCTACTAGGCTTCGCGGTCAGAACGACTTATCCGGCCAGCTAAGTGTTAGGCTGCATTCAACATGACACGAGGACGTACAACGTATCGGTCCTTAAACGACACAGATGGGGATAGATTCACACCCAAGACCTCCATGCCTTGTTGTTGCACTACCGTCATCCCGTCCGGTCTCTTTTTCATTATTAAAAAATGGTTCTTTTTCATGATAGCCATTATAGCCAACCGTGACCAGAGCTCATCCTACATCTCGCAGGTGACAGGAAATCACCCGACTTCTACCGGTCTAAGCATAGCTAAGCATCATTCGATCCTACACTTAATTAGGATTCACAGGATTTTATCTGGACAAGGTAAGGATACAATGCAACAATTGGTTCCAACCAATTCCTATACTTAATGCATCATGAACAATAAAAGATACTCAAGATATTTGTAAAAACATGGGAGACTTAGAATGCTCCGGGGCTTGCCTGGGATCCCACACTTTGTCAGTGTTAGTTAGACGACACTCGCTAAGTGAGCATCTCCCGTCCTAGCACTTGTCCAGTCCTTCCACCTTCGGGATAGGTCCACCATACACCGTCTTCGAGTTTGGCTCCAACATCACATCCTTTCCGTGACGCATCTAGCGTACCTAGATGAGGTGCAATATGCAAGTGTATGAATACATGGAAGTGCAATAGACAATGCGTCGCATGCAGTAAGACAAGCACAAGGTTACATTAACATGCACAAGCACTTCGCATTGCTTACTTTAAATATCGCACAATTTATCATGCCACGATAGCAAAGAAGACGACAACACCAAGCATGACACAAGTTTTACAAGGTCACAAGTATCATAACTTGACCATCAACAAGGGCATAAGCCACACTTAGAAACACATGGAGTAAACAACCACAACAAGCATATGTCTATTTCTGGACTGGAAACAACAGCTTCATGATCGAATCATAACTAGAGTTATACAAATCCAATAGCCATGCAACAAGACATTCTGGAAATCTTATGGAATTTTCTAAAATTCATGTTTAATCATATTAGCATGATTCTCAAGTTAACTAAGTCAAATATACCCATTTACAGAAACTGGTCCACAATTGATAGAGAGCAACCATTTCTGGAACCCAACTTTAAACAGGCATAACTCACAAACCACAAGGCCAAATACCACCAAATTTTAACAGCAGCTAGATACATGAATTATCTACAACTTTGTTATTATCACCAAAAGCTTATTCAAATCCTAACTAGATCAAACACTAGCATCTTTCAGTTCTGCTCAGAATACAATCCAATCCTGATAGAAGACTTAAAAGTCATGTAACTCCTACACTATCAGGCCTATGGCCTTAAAATTTGAACACAAGAAAGATAATGAAATTTGATACAACTTTTGTATTCACTATAACCATAGCAAACATCATTTACACCACGAAAATAAATGCACAAGCAAAACTGCAAATGCAGCCCAACAGCAGTGGTACAGAAAACTAATAGGAACTTTAGAGAAGCATAACTGGAGTTCTAGACCTCCAACAAACATGAACCATAACTTTTTGAAAATCTTAGGAAGTTACCTACAACTTTCCTATTCTCAGATTAAGATGATTCTACAGTTAGAAGGGTCAATTAATCCAATAATTGCATCTCTGTCCAAAACATAGACAGAAACTGACATGCCACTTTAAACAGATATAAATGGAGTTATACATGTCCAATAAATGTGGTTCTAGACTTTTTAGAAAGCTTATCAAATTATAAACAACTTTGTTGTAAACACCTAAAGCTAATTCTACTATTAAGAAGGCCCCACAGTAAGAACAAGGAAACCCTCTCTGGGTTTGGGCAGAGACAGACACAGAGATCTAAGGAAGTATAACTCCAGATCTACTTAACCAAAAATCATAATATTTAGCTTTTTGAAAAGCTTAATAAAAGTACTACAACTCATGTATTATCATAAAGTCATGATTCATAACTAAACTAAGCCAATTAATTCAAACATGCAGACCTATTCAGAATAGGAGCAAAGCAATACAATACATTTGTTATTTTTATAACTCTAAAATATAAATCCTACACTTCTGAAATTTTTCCCAGACAACAACAATCACCTTTTGAGCACTCCATAAAAAATTTCACATTTATTTGATCAAAAGAACTATAGTTATGAAAAAGACAAATACAACTAGCATTAAAACCTAACTGCATAAATCTATTTTCACAGCTAAACCTTTAAACTAAAACATGTAATATTATAGATCTACTGCATAGAACATTTCACAAGGATTCCAAAAAGTCCTCATTTACTATTTTACAATTTTCTACAATTTACTACGAATTTTCAAAGTGGAGCATTCAAATCTGTAAAACCCCGAGAAAAGGGATTGAAATCTTGCATCGGGGTCCCTGCGGAAAACACAAATTAAACATCAGCGAATCGATCCTTCTTGGCACTATTCACTCAAGTCTATATCCTTGTAGTTACACCCCTAGAAAATCTTCTATTGATGAGCGAGCTCCCTGGTCACGAATCAGAGCAGGGACGAGCTCGGCACGGCCGATTTCCGCCGGCACAGGCCCTTGCCGACGGCGGGAGGTGGCGCTAGGGCAATATGGTGTTGGGCCCATGCGCACCCATGGAGGGCGTAGCTTGGATGGAGGCAGCCTGAAGTGGTCGAACCATGAGCAGCAGCGGCGCCAAGCCACCGGCCCCGGCGATGGTGGAAAAAGGGCAGCAGCGGACGGTGGGTTCGGCGAAGACAAAGTAGCTGCCGGCCGATGGTGTGAGTCAGAGGGTCGCTGCAAGCCGTGGACTACGTTTGGCCATAGCCTAGCCGGTGGTAGTGGTAGGAGGAAAGCGCGGTGGTCGTGCTTGCTGCAGCCATGGCATGACCGTGCTCAGGCACGCACGCTGGAGAGCGAGAGGGAGAGGGCAGAGAGTGAGAGAGAGTGCCAGAGAGAGGGCAGAGAGCGCCTCCCCATCGATGCAGGGCGTAGGGGCGTGGGTGCACACATCAGCAATGGCAGGGGCGAGCTCACGTAAGGTCGCCACGCATAGGTCACGCGGCGTAAAAACCCTGTGGCCGGTCGGCCATAGCTGTCGTTCCTGCCTTTTCAAAATATAATACCACCTCAAACCTTCAACTGAAACTCAAATTTCCCCCCCCCCATCATATCGCCTAAACCGATGGATGATTTGTTGAATCAATTATACCATTGTGTAGAGCTATGAGAGTACTCCAATATTGCTTATATGGAGTTGAGCTGGTTCGGCCTGGTTTGGGAGATACAGTGCTCCAAAGGCAAGTACATGAAATGGCACCGAGTTCAGTTAAGATCGGTCTGCACCGAGTTCAGTTAAGATCGGTCGGTCCTGTATTGAAAACTCAATTCTACCTCAAACATACCACTGAAACCCATACTTCGTGCCTCTGTAACTCCTAAACCACGACAAGTTAGCAAAAACTCTATTAATAAAAGTTGTAGATCTACATACTAGCTCCAACTTTTATTAAAGCTTCAAAGTCTAATTAGGCCTGGTTTGGGAGATACAATGTTCCAAAGTGGGGTACCCAAAAACTGAAATCATGCATTCAGTCATCCATGACTTAGCCAAATTTCAAGTGCTGAAAACAGCTGCTAATTCAAAGTTTGAGCCTCGGTTTGACTTGCTTACAAGCTGATCTAGCTCTTGGTCCAAACATAAAGTTTGTTGTACATAACATGGACTCCAACTTTTATTTAGGTTCCACTGCCATGCAAACACTCTAAGCTGTAGTTCAAACCAAATCAAAGTAGCATCACCCTTTTTAATCTATTGGAGCATTTTCTAGCCACCTGCTCAACATGAACCCTTCATAACTTTTGTTCATGAGTGCAAGTAGAGTTGTTTGAGCAAGGTACCAAGGTTTGGTTGGCTTCATAGGTTTCCATCCACTTGATAAAGCAATTCATGCAAAGATATGACTTATCATTTCATGTGACTTTTTGATTCCAAACTTCATGAAACTTTTCCATGGATCAATATAGATGGATATTGATTCGAGACACATGAAACAAGTACATCCAGCATTACTCAAGCATACTTTTTAGAAAAGGCAACATGTAAGCAATGGTGCTTGGTCCAAGTTTAAGTGGTGGCTCATTTTCATATGTTTGACCTAACATCTCCATCACCACTTAACATGTCAAGGTTGAGCTTAAACCCATTGTTTAACTGGTGACAAACACCTGGGGTGTTACAGCCCTCCCCCCTTAAAGGAATCGCGTCCCGAGATTCGGTGCGAAAGACTTTTAAGGGAAGAGAAACTTGTCCTCCAGTTTTCAACATCAGTGATAGCATTAGGCTACTTAACTTCGAAGTATCAGAGAGGCTAATTTGGTCACGACACTTTCTGGTACTTGCTCTTCGTCGTAAGCTATTGTTTAAAGAATTTCCTTCTTTGGCGTCCATAAAGCATTATTACATTGGAAGGAATCCAAGATAGCACTGTCCTACGTGCTTCGTCCTCGATGTACGAAGAGTGATTCAAGCGTAGACTAAATACTTGTAACATCTACTTCCCTAGTGGATATAGCATAGAGCTTATGGACTTTGCACTAGATTGCAGTCGGTTGATGGATATTCCTTACAACGGTGTTATATTGGCTCCTAAGGTCTGAAAAGCAGTTCTCTACTAAAGTGGCTTGAGCACAACTTCTCGTAAAGGATGTGATCATAGACGGGGTAAAAACCCTTTGAGGGCATGAGAAGCTAGTTAACCAATATCCAAACTGGTTGTAGCGGTGCACTCACTCATATGTCAACTGATGGAAAGCTACATAATGTTCCATGTGTGCAGTGCTCTTTCTCTGATAACAATACTGTATTACCTGAGTCGGTTGAGTGAGCGGTGAATGTGATAGCTGACTCTGTTGACTCAGCGTTTTCGACGACCATTATTTAAGAGAATTCTCGTATCCAAAATGCAACAGTTATCTGAGTTGTATCTGAGGCAACCCCTTGGATAAAACACATGGAAGACACCTTAGGCATGTCAGCATTAGAGAACCATTGATGCAGAAGGATGTTAGCGAGGCTTGGAGGGCAACACAAGTTGCAAGTAATCACAAAACTAGGGACTAGTTCACTACCAAGCAGGTTAAGTACAATTTGCCTTCGTGGTGCAGTTGCACAGCAAGTTGGGTTTACTTGCATCGTAGCAAAACCAGCTTTCTTATACTATATTTGATGTCGAGGCTTCCAATCTTAGGCCAATCAATATCTCAAAAACCATAATCCAAAAATCTATGGTTTGACACCTTTCCAATTACTTTCGAATTGCAAGAGCACAATTTGACTTCTAGAACACCTTGACTGCTCACGCATTGCTGATCTAAGAGGGCAAAAGCAAGGCACATAGGGGTGCAATTAGTCTCCTCAAGGGTATGGAGGGTTGTCTAACAGCAATACACCTACAAGTTGTAATTTCTTGGCATGAATTACAAACACAACCGTCTAATGCAAAGGATGATCGCAGTCACAGCGAAATTGCAGATTCTGTACTCTTTTTGTTTTCTATTCAAATCTCACAAACTACTGCTCCAATATGCACAAATTTTGGTGGGCATGTAGATCCATGGGTCTTCCAACTACTCACCAAAATTCAACTCAACTGGACACCGTTTGACCATCCAAACAATTCATCTACCAAAACTGCTATGTTCTGAAATGGCAGCAAACCAAGCCGACAAGATATCTCTCAAATCCGATGTTTTACTCAACCAATACTCAAACCAACTTATGACATTGAAGGGTCCTAAGCAAGGAATGAGATCACCAAGTTTGGGGTCAATCCAACTTCGTTTGAGTCACTAATCGTTGGCTTGAAGATGTTCGGTTCTGTACCTTAAAATCTAGAAAGATTTCTCGTTCTTCTCTTTCTTTGCTTCACATGTTGTGGTGTGTGTTCTATACTCTCGATCTCTTTGTATAGCAGCAGCAGCATCTCTTTTCTCTGAGGATGTAGACTAAGGTTTTCCATATGTTGTTCTCAGGAAACAACTTAAATCGTTTGATTTAGACACCAACTTGATGATGCACAAGCATTGGACTTGTGGGCTGTTTTCGCAGGGCACAAGGCATTATTCCACATGTAAGGCATTCCTACAGAGACAAGGAACCATTTTTGAATATTCTCTAGCACTTGGTCCAATAGAACCTTGAACAAATCCGTTTGTGGTACCTATGGGCACAATGATGCTGATCGAAACTAGGCACATGCTTTCGCTAGCTCCTTATGTAGCAGATACAACGTCTTGTACTATTTGTGTGATTGTCCAAGATGGAATGGACTTGATAGCATAGGTTTTGGAAAACAAAGCAGTAATTGAATTGCTAAATGGCTTGTTGTTTCATTGCTTACATTGCTCTGCGAGACATAGCCTTCATAATTAGCAAAAATTGTCACCTAGCGGGAGGTGAAGCTTCATACTAGTAACTAATCAGTTGGCTCTCAACACTAAAAGGTCCCAAATCTTCACTCTTGACAATAAGAATTGTGGTCGAAGCATAAACCGAGGGTCGCCATTGAAGTCAGCAGAAAAGGGGTCACACTAGAAATGGTTGATTTCGACTGTGCGATCCACATGCACATAATGATCAAGACTTGGATAGCCAGGTCATAATCATAATGTGACGTTCGATTCTTATCTAACTAACAACTTATCCAACATTAAGTATTGTGTGCCTTTCTGATCCAACAATGATGACATAAGTTGTTCACTAGGTGACGGACGTTAATACTGGGACAACCAAGTGGAGTCACTTGTCTACCACCTCTTGCAGTCTGTTAATGTTTATGCCGGTGATATGTTCTTCAAAGGTTATCTTCCAGACGACATCAGGAGGAAGCTCTACTATATATGGTCCTAATAGATTGATCTTTTGATAAGATATGGGGAGATAACCAAGAAAGGATCACAAGAAAATATCACATCGACTGTCGTTTCATAATGGATCATGACTAGCAACCCTGATACCTGCGCGTGCCGAGAAGCACAACCTTGTGTGCGCGCCCACAGGAGGCTCTCAGTTTCGTCGCGGCACCATAGACTGTTAATCATAACACCATTACTGAACTGACAACCAAAGTGAAATTTCCTGTGGCACCAATTAGATTGTAAGAACAAGCATTGTGCAAAAGAGGGATAGCAACAAGGATAGTCACAAGGTTAGGAATCAACAAGGAGGCGATCTAAAGATCAAAACACAGTGCAAGAGAACATAGCTTATTTGCCAAAGACAACTGAGCAGGGGACTTCTTGCCTAATTTCCATATACGCCTCGTGTCCACCAAAGTGAGTACCAGATAAAGATTAACCTGAGATTTGGTCTTGTCGAGCAGCAACATGAGATCAAGACTGATAAACATCCAGAGACTTGAAAGAGTTGGAGACAAAATACACAAGATTCGAGGGACAGAGCCATTGCACTGACTAGGGACTCAGTTGATAAAGCAATGACATGATCTACGAGGAAAAGGTTCCAAAGCCAGGGTAGATAGCGTTTAGCGTTGCACTAGCTCATCAGTAGGAGAAAGAGCAATGAAGTCTGACAAGGATTTTTGAGCAAGGTCCTCTCCCATAGGAGCGGGACAACCACGACACATGCAAGCATTCAAGGGAATTAAGCTTGGGCCTAAGGTCAAGCAAAGGCATGGATAAAGGTCTTCGTAGCACAACGTTCAAGGCTAGCAACCACATGTACAGGCTTAGGTTCCTAAGAGAGAACTTAATTGGAGACGACAACCATGAGATTATCAAAACTTGGACGCTGCTCTAGGATAGCGCTCTTCCACACTCATATGCTTACCGAGGACAAAAGGGTGACAACTACGACACTACCTAGATAACGAGCATCCACGCCTACATCATTGTCTTAAGCGAGCATTTCGAAACACTCAATCCGATTAGCTTAAGCGACTATTACTAAGCACAAAGCTCATACATAATAAGCAGTCACCTACAGTAACACCACTACACATAAACATGCGAACCTGGTGGTAAGGTACTGTTATCTTTTATTTTCTTTTTACTGAGTTGGTGGATATCTCTACAAAACAAGTTTTACTTACATTTAGCAATTTAGTTTTCAAAGGGGTGAAGTTTTTGCTAATTAATAACTTGTCCTCTATTTCCTTTGGAAACAATCATACAAGACGAAACTAATCACAAACTACCTTCAAGCATAGCCATTCAAGCAGCATGGGACAAGGTATTTTGTCTAGCTTCACATAGGGAAGATAGTAACATCACATTGATCACAAGTTACTTAAGATTAGAACAAAGTGAGGGAAGCATATTCATGCACAAGCACAATCATGATGCATGCTCATCCTATTCATCCTCACAAAATTGCCAGCCTAAGGTGGCAATCATGTTCTATGTCGGTGGCATAACACGTACTCTCTCGATATATAGCTAGTCGTCAGCTACATTCAATCTACGCATTCGTGGTTAGCATACCTGCAGGCAAAATCATTGCAGCCCATCCCCACAAGAGATAAATAAGCACACAATGAAAGCAGTAAACTAAGATACTCTCCATATATACATCCCCAGATATATATACTTCGGTATCCATAACTACCCAACAGATATACCCACAATTAAGTACCTTCATATATACATGTGTGTAACATGTAAATATTCCAGTAACCACAGCTACTCTCCCCTAGACCGACAATTGGATGGTCATGCTCTCACAACTCACACTTACCTGGGCGTAGAGGCAATTGATCCATACATTACCATTCAAGCGAATGTCATCCATACAATAGCACGCCGTATGGACGACGAAAGTAAAACCCCCATGTTAGAACTTAGATAGCCACCTAATTGTCCTTAATTGGGCATAAAGGAGGATGTCGCTAGCATAGTTTTGCAAAAATAAATTTTGATAAATTTACCTGTAGCTAAAGTTTTAGTTAAAATAGGATTTTTAAAAACAAAACTTTGTTTTTAAAACTATATACATGATAGTATTATGCTTAATCATGCTCTGATGCCAGCTATAACAGAACTGCTCAATTTATACAAGATCAAGTACGGCTGTCCCCACTAACACGTTGACACACACATACTTTCACTCATATAAACCCGGTACTCCGCCGAGTGTCCCGAAAGACCTCGGTAAATCAACATCACAACCAAGATCGCGTGATTAAGCAAATACACATCACATACGTAGAGTTGCAGCGAAAATAATATTACAAATGGGTTCACAAATAATAGTACAAGTTTGTGTTTCAAAACCGCTTAGTGAAAACAACATAGCTTTCAAATGATTACATTAATAAAAGTTCAAAATATATTGCTAGCATAAGTGACATCATCCGACAAAAGCATATAGATGAGAACTATAGAATCACCGAGCCCACCGGCGGTTAGCCACCATCATCAACAGGCCGAGAACTCCACCTGCAACATGGTGGGATAAACCCTGAGTACTCGAATGTACTCAGCCAGACTTACCCGTCGAAAACCAAAACAAACGACACCAAGTATCATGCATAGCTTAATTTAGTGGATCTGGCTGGACAACCTTTTTGCATAAAAGCTTGAGTAACCATAAGCATTATTCACCTGTACTAGCAGTGACTTTTAGCCATTACCTACCATCTATATTAGCACCTGTACTAAGCAATCACTTGATTAAGTTGCAAACAATAATAACCATATCAGGTATTTCATGGCTCATTGTCATTATCATCATCATCATCATCATCATTTAACCATATCTTTAAATTTAGTGAATCTACATTGCCACGATAGCAAAGAAGACGACAACACCAAGCATGACACAAGTTTTACAAGGTCACAAGTATCATAACTTGACCATCAACAAGGGCATAAGCCACACTTAGCAACACATGGAGTAAACAACCACAACTAGCATATGTCTATTT
The DNA here is from genome assembly GCA_904845875.1 of Miscanthus lutarioriparius. Lineage (NCBI taxonomy): Eukaryota > Viridiplantae > Streptophyta > Magnoliopsida > Poales > Poaceae > Miscanthus > Miscanthus lutarioriparius. Next base: position 31,274,974 of record CAJGYO010000015.1, read on the forward strand.
CTGGACTGGAAACAACAGCTTCATGATCGGATCATAACTAGAGTTATACAAATCCAATAGCCATACAACAAGACATTCTGGAAAGCTTATGGAATTTTCTAAAATTCATGTTTAATAATATTAGCAAGATTCTCAAGTTAACTAAGTCAAATATACCCATTTATAGAAACTGGTCCACAATTGACAGAGAGCAGCCATTTCTGGAACCCAACTTTAAACAGGCATAACTCACAAACCACAAGGCTAAATACCACCAAATTTTAACAGCAGCTAGATACATGAATTATCTACAACTTTGTTATTAGCACCAAAAGCTTATTCAAATCCTAACTAGATCAAACACTAGCATCTTTCAGCTCTGCTCAGAATACAATCCAATCCTGACAGAAGACTTAAAAGCCGTGTAACTCCTACACTATCAGGCCTATGGACTCAAAATTTGAACACAAGCAAGATTTTAAAATTTTATACAACTTTGGTATTCACTACAACCATAGCAAACATCATTTACACCACGAAAATAATTGCAGAAGCAAAACTGCAAATGCAGCCCAACAGCAGTGGTACAGAAAACTGATAGGAACTTCAGAGAAGCATAACTGGAGTTCTAGACCTCCAACAAACATGAACCATAACTTTTTGAAAAGCTTAGGAAGTTGCCTACAACTTTCCTATTCTCAGATTAAGATGATTCTACAGTTAGAAGGGTCAATTAATCCAATAATTGCATCTCTGTCCAAAACATAGACATAAACTGACATGCCACTTTAAATAGCTATAAATGGAGTTATACATGTCCAATAAATGTGGTTCTAGACTTTTTAGAAATCTTATCAAATTCTAAACAACTTTGTTGTAAACACCTAAAGCTAATTCTACTATTAAGAAGGCCCCACAGTAAGAACAAGGAAACCCTCTCCGGGTTTGGGCAGAGACAGACACAGAGATCTAAGGAAGTATAACTCCAGATCTACTTAACCAAAAATCATAATATTTAGCTTTTTGAAAAGCTTAATAAAAGTACTACAACTCATGTATTATCATAAAGTCATGATTCATAACTAAACTAAGCCAATTAATTCAAACATGCAGACCTATTCAGAATAGGAGCAAAGCAATACAGTACATTTGTTATTTTTATAACTCTAAAATATAAATCCTACACTGCTGAAATTTTTACCAGACAACAACAATCACCTTTTGAGCACTCCATAAAAAATTTCACATTTATTTGAGCAAAAGAACTACAGTTATGAAAAAGACAAATACAACTAGCATTAAAAACCTAACTGCATAAATCTATTTTCACAGCTAAACCTTTAAACTAAAACATGTAATATTATAGATCTACTGCATAGAACATTTCACAAGGATTCCAAAAAGTCCTTATTTACTATTTTACGATTTTTCTACAATTTACTACGAATTTTCAAAGTGGAGCTTTCAAATCTGTAAAAACCAGAGAAAAGGGATTGAAATCTTGCATCGGGGTCCCTGCGGAAAACACAAATTAAACATCAGCGAATCGATCCTTCTTGGCACTATTCACTCAAGTCTATATCCTTGTAGTTACGCCCCTGGAAAATCTTCTATTGATGAGCGAGCTCCCTGGTCACGAATCAGAGCAGGGACGAGCTCGGCACGGCCGATTTCCGCTGGCACAGGCCCTTGCCGACGGCGGGAGGTGGCGCTAGGGCAATATGGTGTTGGGCCCGTGCGCACCCATGGAGGGCGCAGCTTGGATGGAGGCAGCCTGAAGTGGCTGAAGCACAAGCAGCAGCGGCTCCAAGCCGCCGGCTCCGGCGACGGTGGAAAAAGGGCGGCAACGGACGGTGGGTTCGGCCGGGCACAGGCGGCACCGGCGGTGAGCTGTAGGGTCGCTGCAAGCCGTGGACTGCGTTTGGCCATAGCCTAGCCAGTGGTAGCAATAGGAGGACGGCACAACTGGTCGTGCTTGTTGTGGCCATGGCGTGACCGTGCTCAGGCACGCACGCTGGAGAGCGAGAGGGAGAGGGCAGAGAGTGAGAGAGAGTGCCAGAGAGAGGGCAAAGAGCGCTTCCCATCGACGCAGGGCGTAGGGGCGTGGGTGCATGCGTCGGCAATGGCAGGGGCGAGCTCATGTAAGGTCACCATGCACTGGCCACTCGGCGTAAAAACCCTATGGCCGGTCGGCCATAGCTGTCGTTCCTGCCTTTTCAAAATATAATACCACCTCAAACCTTCAACTAAACCTCAAATTTTCCCGCCATCATATCGCCTAAACCGATGGATGATTTGTTGAATCAATTATACCATTGTGTAGAGCTACGAGAGTACTCCAATATTGCTTATATGGAGTTGAGCTGGTTCGGCCTAGTTTGGGAGATACAGTGCTCCAAAGGCAAGTACATGAAATGGCACCGAGTTCAGTTAAGATCGGTCTGCACCGAGTTCAGTTAAGATCGGTCGGTCCTGTATTGAAAACTCAATTCTACCTCAAACATACCACTGAAACCCATACTTCGTGCCTCTGTAACTCCTAAACCACGACGAGTTAGCAAAAACTCTACTAATAAAAGTTGTAGATCTACATACTAGCTCCAACCTTTATTAAAGCTTCAAAGTCTAATTAGGCCTGATTTGGGAGATACAATGTTCCAAAGTGGGGTACCCAAAAACTGAAATCATGCATTCAGTCATCCATGACTTAGCCAAATTTCAAGTGCTGAAAACAGCTGCTAATTCAAAGTTTGAGCCTCGGTTTGACTTGCTTACAAGCTGATCTAGCTCTTGGTCCAAACATAAAGTTTGTTGTACATAACATGGACTCCAACTTTTATTTAGGTTCCACTGCCATGCAAACACTCTAAGCTGCAGTTCAAACCAAATCAAAGTAGCATCACTATAAAGCTAAAATCACCCTTTTTAATCTATTGGAGCATTTTCTGGCCACTTGCTCAACATGAACCCTTCATAATTTTTGTTCATGAGTGCAAGTATAGTTGTTTGAGAAAGGTACCAAGGTTTGGTTGGCTTCATAGGTTTCCATCCACTTGATAAAGCAATTCATGCAAAGATATGACTTATCATTTCATGTGACTTTTTGATTCCAAACTTCATGAAACTTTTCCAAGGATCAATATAGATGGATATTGATGCGAGACACATGAAACAAGTACATCCAGCATTACTCAAGCATACTTTTTAGAAAAGGCAAAATGTAAGCAATGGTGCATGGTCCAAGTTTAAGTGGTGGCTCATTTTCATATGTTTGACCTAACATCTCCATCACCACTTAACATGTCAAGGTTGAGCTTAAACCCATTGCTTAACTGGTGACAAACACCTGGGGTGTTACAGCCCTCCCCCCTTAAAGGAATCGCGTCCCGAGATTCGGTGTGAAAGACTTTTAAGGGAAGAGAAACTTGTCCTGTAGTTTCCAACATCAGTGATAGCATTTGGCTACTTAACTTCGAAGTATTAGAGAGGCTAATTTGGTCACGACACTTTCTGGTACTTGCTCTTCGTCGTAAGCTGTTGTCTAAAGAATTTCCTTCTTTGGCGTCCATAAAGCATTATTACATTGGAAGGAATCCAAGATAGCATTGTCCTACGTACTTCATCCTCGATGTACGAAGAGTGATTCAAGCGTAGACTAAATACTTGTAACATCTACTTCCCTAGTGGATATAGCATAGAGCTTATGGACTTTGCACTAGATTGCAGTCGGTTGATGGATATTCCTTACAACGGTGTTATATTGGCTCCTAAGGTCTGAAAAGCAGTTCTCTACTAAAGTGGCTTGAGCACAACTTCTCGTAAAGGATGTGATCATAGACGGGGTAAACACCCTTTGAGGGCATGAGAAGCTAGTTAACCAATATCCAAACTGGTTGTAGCGGTGCACTCACTCATATGTCAACTGATGGAAAGCTACATAATGTTCCATGTGTGCAGTGCTCTTTCTCCGATAACAATACTGTATTACCTAAGTCGGTTGAGTGAGCGGTGAATGTGATAGCTGACTCTGTTGACTCAGCATTTTTGACGACCATTATTTAAGAGAATTCTCGTATCCAAACGGCAATAGTTATCTGAGTTGTATCTGAGGCAACCCCTTGGGTAAAACACATGGAAGACACCTTAGGCATGTCAGCATTAGAGAACCATTGATGCAGAAGGAGGTTAGCGAGGCTTGGAGGGCAACACAAGTTGCAAGTAATCACAAAACTAGGGACTAGTTCACTACCAAGCATGTTAAGTACAATTTCCCTTCGTGGCGCAGTTGCACAGCAAGTTGGGTTTACTTGCATCGTAGCAAAACCAGCTTTCTTAAACTATATTTGATGTCAAGGCTTCCATTCTTAGGCCAATCAATATCTCAAAAACCATAATCCAAAAATCTATGGTTTGACACCTTTCCAATTACTTTCGAATTGCAAGGGCACAATTTGACTTCTAGAACACCTTGACTGCTCACGCATTGCTGATCTAAGAGGGCAAAAGCAAGGCACATAGGGGTGCAATTAGTCTCCTCAAGTGTATGGAGGGTTGTCTAACAGCAATACATATACAAGTTGTAATTTCTTGGCATGAATTACAAACACAACCGTCTAATGCAAAGGATGATCGTAGTCACAGCGAAATTGTAGATTCTGTACTCTTTTTGTTTTCTATTCAAATCTCACAAACTTCTGCTCCAATATGCACAAATTTTGGTGGGCATGTAGATCCATGGGTCTTCCAACTACTCACCAAAATTCAACTCAACCGGAACACCGTTTGACCATCCAAACAATTCATCTACCAAAACAGCTGTGTTCTGAAATGACCGCAAACCAAGCCGACAAGATATCTCTCAAATCCGATGTTTTACTCAACCAATACTCAAGCCAACTTAAGACATTGAAGGGTCCTAATCAAGGAATGAGATCACCAAGTTTGGGGTCAATCCAACTTCGTTTGAGTCACTAATCGTTGGCTTGAAGATGTTCAGTTCTATACCTTAAAATGTAGACAGATTTCTCGTTCTTCTCTTTCTTTGCTTCACATGTTGTGGTGTGTGTTCTATACTCTCGATCTCTTTGTATAGTAGAAGCAGCAGCAGCTCTTTTCTCTAAGGATGTAGACTAAGGTTTTCCATATGTGGTTCTCAGGAAACAACTTAAATCGTTTGATTTAGACACCAACTTGATGATGCACAAGCATTGGACTTGTGGGCTGTTTTCGCAGGGCACAAGGCATTATTCCACATGTAAGGCATTCCTACAGAGACAAGGAACCATTTTTGAATATTCTCTGGCACTTGGTCCAATAGAACCTTAAACAAATCCGTTTGTGGTACCTATGGGCACAATGATGCTGATTGAAACTAGGCACATGCTTTCGCTAGCTCCTTATGTAGCCGATACAACGTCTTGTACTATCTGTGTGATTGTCCAAGATGGAATGGACTTGATAGCACAGGTTTTGGAAAACAAAGCAGTAATTGAATTGCTAAATGGCTTGTTGTTTCATTGCTTACATTGCTCTGTGAGACATGGCCTTCATAATTAGCAAAAATTATCACCTAGCGGGAGGTGAAGCTTCATACTAGAAACTAATCAGTTGGCTCTCAACACTAAAAGGTCCCAAATCTTCACTCTTGACAATAAGAATTGTGGTCGAAGCATAAACCGAGGGTCGCCATTGAAGTCAGCAGAAAAGGGGTCACACTAGAAATGGTTGATCTCGACTGTGCGATCCACATGCACATAATGATCAAGACTTGGATAGCCAGGTCATAATCATAATGTGATGTTCGATTCTTATCTAACTAACAACTTATCCAACATTAAGTGTTGTGTGCCTTTCTGATCCAACAATGATGACATAAGTTGTTCGCTAGGTGACGGACATCAATACTGGGACAACCAAGTGGAGTCACTTGTCTACCACCTCTTGCAGTCTGTTAATGTTTATGACGGTGATATGTTCTTCAAAGGTTATCTTCCAGACAACATCAGGAGGAAGCTCTACTACATATGGTCCTAATAGATTGATCTTTTGATAAGATATGGGGAGATAACCAAGAAAGGATCACAAGAAAATATCACATCGACTGCCGTTTCATAATGGATCATGACTAGCAACCCTGATACCTACGCGTGCCGAGAAGCACAACCTTGTGTGCGCGCCCACGGGAGGCTCTCAGTTTTGTCGCGGCACCATAGACTATTAATCGTAACACCATTACTGAACTGACAACCAAAGTGAAATTTCCCGTGGCACCAATTAGATTGTAAGAACAAGCATTGTGCAAAAGAGGGATAGCAACAAGGATAATCACAAGGTTAGGAATCAACAAGGAGGCGATCTAAAGATCAAAACACAGTGCAAGAGAACATAGCTTATTTGCCAAAGACAACTGAGCAGGGGACTTCTTGCCTAATTTCCATATACGCCTCGTGTCCACCAAAGTGAGTACTAGATAAAGATTAACCTGAGATTTGGTCTTGTCGAGCAGCAACATGAGATCAAGACTGATAAACATCCAGAGACTTGAAAGAGTTGGAGACAAAATACACGAGATTCGAGGGACAGAGCCATTGCACTGACTAGGGACTCAGTTGATAAAGCAATGACATGATCTACGAGGAAAAGGTTCCAAAGCCAGGGCAAATAGCGATTAGCGTTGCACTAGCTCATCAGTAGGAGAAAGAGCAATGAAGTCTGACAAGGATTTTTTAGCAAGGTCCTGCCCCATAGGAGCGGGACAACCACAACACATGCAAGCATTCAAGGGAATTAAGCTTGGGCCTAAGGTCAAGCAAAGGCATGGATAAAGGTCTTCGTAGCACAACGTTCAAGGCTAGCAACCACATGTATAGGCTTAGGTTCCTAAGAGAGAACTTAATTGGAGACGACAACCATGGGATTATCAAAACTTGGACGCTGCTCCAGGATAGCGCTCTTCCACACTCATATGCTTACCGAGGACAAAAGGGTGACAACTACGGCACTACCTAGATAACGGGCATCCACACCTACATCATGGTCTTAAGCGAGCATTTCGAAACACTCAATCCGATTAGCTTAAGCGACTATTACTAAGCACAAAGCTCGTACATAATAAGCAGTCACCTACAGTAACACCACTACACATAAACATGCGAACTTAGTGGTAAGGTACTGTTATCTTTTATTTTCTTTTTACTAAGTAGGTGGATATCTCTACAAAACAAGTTTTACTTACATTTAGCAATTTAGTTTTCAAAGGGGTGAAGTTTTTGCTAATTAATAACTTGTCCTCTATTTCCTTTGGAAACAATCATACAAGACGAAACTAATCACAAACTACCTTCAAGCATAGCCATTAAAGCAGCATGGGACAAGGTATTTTGTCTAGCTTCACACAGGGAAGATAGTAACATCACATTGATCACAAGTTACTTAAGATTAGAACAAAGTGAGGGAAGCATATTCATGCACAAGCACAATCATGATGCATGCTCGTCCTATTCGTCCTCACAAAATTGCCAGCCTAAGGTGGCAATCATGTTCTATGTCGATGGCATAACACGTACTCTCTCGATATATAGCTAGTCGTCAGCTACATTCAATCTACGCATTCGTGGTTAGCGTACCTGCAGGCAAAATCATTGCAGCCCATCCCCACAAGAGATAAATAAGCACACAATGAAAGCAATAAACTAAGATACTCTCCATATATACATCCCCAGATATATATACGTCGGTATCCATAGCTACCCAACAGATATACCCACAATTAAGTACCTTCATATATACATGTGTGTAACATGTAAATATTCCAGTAACCACAGCTACTCTCCCCTAGACCGACAATTGGACGGTCATGCTCTCACAACTCACACTTACCTGAGCGTAGAGGCAATTGATCCATACATTACCATTCAAGTGAATGTCATCCGTACAATAGCACGCCGTATGGACGGCGAAAGTAAAACCCCCATGTTAGAACTTAGATAGCCACCTAATAGTCCTTAATTGGGCATAAAGGAGGATGTCGCTAGCATAGTTTTGCAAATAAATTTTGATAAATTTACCTGTAGCTAAAGTTTTAGTTAAAATAGGATTTTTAAAACCAAAACTTTGTTTTTAAAACTATATACATGATAGTATTATGCTTAATCATGCTCTGATGTCAGCTGTAACAGAACTGCTCAATTTATAGAAGATCAAGTACGGCTGTCCCCGCTAACACGTTGACACACATATACTTTCACTCATATAAATCCGGTACTCCGCTGAGTGTCCCGAAAGACCTCGGTAAATCAACATCACAACCAAGATCGCATGATTAAGCAAATACACATCACATACGCAGAGTTGCAGCAAAAATAATATTACAAATGGGTTCACAAATAATAGTACAAGTTTGTGTTTCAAAACCGCTTAGTGAAAACAACATAGCTTTCAAATGATTACATTAATATAAGTTCAAAATATATTGCTAGCATAAGTGACATCATCCGACAAAAGCATATAGATGAGAACTATAGAATCACCGAGCCCACCGGTGGTTAGCCACCATCATCAACAGGCCGAGAACTCCACCTACAACATGGTGGGATAAACCCTGAGTACTCAAATGTACTCAGCCAGACTTACCCGTCGAAAACCAAAACAAACGACACCAAGGATCATGCATAGCTTAATTTAGTGGATCTGGCTGGACAACCTTTTTGCATAAAAGCTTGAGTAACCATTAGCATTATTCACCTGTACTAGCAGAGACTTTTGGCCATTACCTACCATCTATATTAGCACCTGTACTAATCAATCACTTGATTAAGTTGCAAACAATAATAACCATATTAGGTATTTCATGGCTCATTGTCATTATCATCATCATCATCATTTAACCATATCTTTAAATTTAGTGAATTTACGTTGCCGCTGCTCAGTCAAGTTCTCACTATCCGGGAGAGACGGCGATTCGAATCGATTCCTATCTAGCTGGAGGGGTTTTCCTAAACACAAACCCTGCTTCCCCCGTTAGGGTAACAAACGAGTCACCTTTGGTACGATTCAGGAGTCACGAGTCTGAACAGATCGACATTCTCAGAGAACCACTCTGCCAAGGTTGTTCGGGACTCTAACCCACCTTGGACTTATGCCAATGGCTCTCCGCACATCCTTACTACCTCCAAAATGCACGCCACTGCTCGCGTCCCCGGCCTGAGTCGAGCTACTAGGCTTCACGGTAGGAACGACTTATCCGGCCAGCTAAGTGTTAGGCTACGTTCAACATGACATGAGGACGTATAGCGTATCGGTCCTTAAATGACACAGACGGGGATAGATTCACACCCAAGACCTCCATGCCTTGTTGCTGCACTACCGTCATCCCGTCTGGTCTCTTTTTCATTATTAACACATGGTTCTTTTTCATGATAGCCATTATAGCCAACCGTGACCAGAGCTCATCCTACATCTCGCAGGTGATAGGAAATCACCCGACTTCTACCGGTCTAAGCATAGGTAAGCATCATTCGATCCTACACTTAATTAGGATTCACAGGATTTTATCTGGACAAGGTAAGGATATAATGCAACAATTGGTTCCAACCAATTCCTATACTTAATGCATCATCAACAATAAAAGATACTCAAGATATTTGTAAAAACATGGGATTCTTAGAATGCTCCGAGGCTTGCCTGGGATCCCACACTGAGTCAGTGTTAGTTAGATGACACTCGCTAAGTGAGCATCTCCCGTCCTAGCACTTGTCCAGTCCTTCCACATTCGTGATAGGTCCACCATACACCGTCTTCGGGTTCGGCTCCAACATCACATCCTTTCCGTGATGCATCTAGCGTACCTAGATGAGGTGCAAGATGCAAGTGTATGGATAAATGGAAGTGCAATAGACAATGCGTCGCATGCAGTAAGTAAGACAAGCACAAGGTTACATTAACATGCACAAGCACTTCGCATTGCTTACTTTAAATATCGCACAATTTATCATGCCACGATAGCAAAGAAGACGACAACACCAAGCATGACACAAGTTTTACAAGGTCACAAGTATCATAACTTGACCATCAACAAGGGCATAAGCCACACTTAGCAACACATGGAGTAAACAACCACAACTAGCATATGTCTATTTCTAGACTGGAAACAACAGCTTCATGATCGGATCATAACTAGAGTTATACAAATCCAATAGCCATGCAACAAGACATTCTGGAAAGCTTATGGAATTTTCTACAATTCATGTTTAATCATATTAGCATGATTCTCAAGTTAACTAAGTCAAATATACCCATTTATAGAAACTGGTCCACAATTGACAGAGAGCAGCCATTTCTAGAACCCAACTTTAAACAGGCATAACTCACAAACCACAAGGCCAAATACCACCAAATGTTAACAGCAGCTAGATACATGAATTATCTACAACTTTGTTATTAGCACCAAAAGCTTATTCAAATCCTAACTAGATCAAACACTAGCATCTTTCAGCTCTGCTCAGAATACAATCCAATCCTGACAGAAGACTTAAAAGCCATGTAACTCCTACACTATCAGGCCTATGGACTCAAAATTTGAACACAAGCAAGATTTTAAAATTTGATACAACTTTGGTATTCACTACAACCATAGCAAACATCATTTACACCACGAAAATAATTGCACAAGCAAAACTGCAAATGCAGCCCAACAGCAGTGGTACAGAAAACTGATAGGAACTTCAGAAAAGCATAACTGGAGTTCTAGACCTCCAACAAACATGAACCATAACTTTTTGAAAAGCTTAGGAAGTTACCTACAACTTTCCTATTCTCAGATTAAGATGATTCTACAGTTAGAAGGGTCAATTAATCCAATAATTGCATCTCTGTCCAAAACATAGACAGAAACTGACATGCCACTTTAAACAGATATAAATGGAGTTATACATGTCCAATAAATGTGGTTCTAGACTTTTTAGAAATCTTATCAAATTCTAAACAACTTTGTTGTAAACACCTAAAGCTAATTCTACTATTAAGAAGGCCCCACAGTAAGAACAAGGAAACCCTCTCTGGGTTTGGGCAGAGACAGACACAGAGATTTAAGGAAGTATAACTCCAGATCTACTTAACCAAAAATCATAATATTTAGCTTTTTGAAAAGCTTAATAAAAGTACTACAACTCATGTATTATCATAAAGTCATGATTCATAACTAAACTAAGCCAATTAATTCAAACATGCAGACCTATTCAGAATAGGAGCAAAGCAATACAGTACATTTGTTATTTTTATAACTCTAAAATATAAATCCTACACTTGTGAAATTTTTACCAGACAACAACAATCACCTTTTGAGCACTCCATAAAAAAATTCACATTTATTTGAGCAAAAGAACTACAGTTATGAAAAAGACAAATACAACTAGCATTAAAAACCTAACTGCATAAATCTATTTTCACAGCTAAACCTTTAAACTAAAACATGTAATATTATAGATCTACTGCATATAAAATTTCACAAGGATTCCAAAAAGTCCTTATTTACTATTTTACGATTTTTCTACAATTTACTACGAATTTTCAAAGTGGAGCATTCAAATCTATAAAAACCAGAGAAAAGGGATTGAAATCTTGCATCGGGGTCCCTGCGGAAAACACAAATTAAACATCAGCGAATCGATCCTTCTTGGCACTATTCACTCAAGTCTATATCCTTGCAGTTACACCCCTGGAAAATCTTCTATTGATGAGCGAGCTCCCTGGTCACGAATCAGAGCAGGGACGAGCTCGGCACGGCCGATTTCCGCCGGCACAGGCCCTTGCCGACGGCGGGAGGTGGCGCTAGGGCAATATGGTGTGGGGCCCGTGCGCACCCATGGAGGGCGCAGCTTGGATGGAGGCAGCCTGAAGTGGCCGAACCACGAGCAGCAGCGGCTCCAAGCCACCGGCTCCGCAACGGTGGAAAAAAGGCGGCGCGGACGGTGGGTTCGGCCGGACACACAGAAAGACCGTGGTGAGTCTGAGGGTCGCTGCAAGTCTGTGGACTACGTTTGGCCATAGCACTGGCGTGGTAGCGGTAGGAGGACTTGCGCATTGGTCGTGCTGCTTTGCATGCCATGGCGTGACCATGCTCAGCACGCACGCTGGAGAGCGAGAGGGAGAGGGCAGAGAGTGAGAGAGAGTGCCAGAGAGAGGGCAGAGAGCACCTCCCCATCGATGCAGGGCGCAGGGGCATGGGTGCACGCGTCGGCAATGGTAGGGGCAAGCTCACGTAAGGTCGCCACGCACAGGCCACGCGGCGTAAAAACCGTGTGGCCGATCGGCCATAGCTGCCGTTCCTGCCTTTTCAAAAAATAATACCACCTCAAACCTTCAACTGAAACTCAAATTTTCCCCCCATCATATCGCCTAAACCGATGGATGATTTGTTGAATCAATTATACCGTTGTGTAGAGCTACGGGAGTACTCCAATATTGCTTATATGGAGTTGAGCTGGTTCGGCCTGGTTTGGGAGATACAGTACTCCAAAGGTAAGTACATGAAATGGCACCGAGTTCAGTTAAGATCGGTCTGCACTGAGTTCAGTTAAGATCGGTCAATCCTGTATTGAAACCTCAATTCTACCTCAAACAGACCACTGAAACCCATACTTCATGCCGCTGTAACTCCTAAACCACGACGAGTTAGCAAAATCTCTATTAATAAAAGTTGTAGATCTACATACCAGCTCTAACTTTTATTAAAGCTTCAAAGTCTAATTAGGCCTGGTTTGGGAGATACAAGGTTCCAAAGTGGGGTACCCGAAAACTGAAATCATGCATTCAGTCATCCATGACTTAGCCAAATTTCAAGTGCTGAAAACAGCTGCTGATTCAAAGTTTGAGCCTCGTTTTGACTTGCTTACAAGCTGATCTAGCTCTTGGTCCAAACATAAAGTTTGTTTTACATAACATGGACTCCAACTTTTATTTAGGTTCCACTGCCATGCAAACACTCTAAGCTGCAGTTCAAACCAAATCAAAGTAGCATCACTATAAAGCTTAAATCACCCTTTTTAATCTATTGGAGCATTTTCTGGCCACCTGCTCAACATGAACCCTTCATAACTTTTGTTCATGAGTGCAAGTAGAGTTGTTTGAGCAAGGTACCAAGGTTTGGTTGGCTTCATAGGTTTCCATCCACTTGATAAAGCAATTCATGCAAAGATATGACTTATCATTTCATGTGACTTTTTGATTCCAAACTTCATGAAACTTTTCCATGGATCAATATAGATGGATATTGATGCGAGACACATGAAACAAGTACATCCAGCATTACTCAAGCATACTTTTTAGAAAGGGCAACATGTAAGCAATGGTGCATGGTCCAAGTTTAAGTGGTGGCTCATTTTCATATGTTTGACCTAACATCTCCATCACCACTTAACATGTCAAGGTTGAGCTTAAACCCATTGCTTAACTGGTGACAAACACTTGGGGTGTTACAGACCTCATCTTCACAGATCACTCAGCTCCATTGCTGAGGGATTCATCTATGAGGGCGGTGAATCTCGCTGAGGGTGAGCGGCTAAGGAAGGCGAAGGAGGACAAGAGGAGGAAAAGGCAGCGGAAGTTGCAAGCACAGGAATGGGGGGACGACATAGATAGCGACGATGATGATGATGATGGTGACGATGACGAGGAAGCCGACGATGTCGAGTGGGGCATCCTGGAGAACAAAGATGCGCTGACAGGTAGTGGTTCGCCCTTGTAGGAGTCAGGACCCTTTCTGTTCCATGGAGGGGAGGGAATATCCAGGGACCCAACGGAGGCGGGATGTACCATCGGCCTCCCTCAAGTGTCAATAGGGGTAGGTGGCTCTGCCGCCATGCTTGAGATGCCAGCAGAGGCGGGTGGCTCTACTGCCGCACCCCAAGAGTCAAGTTGAGTGAGCCCCTCTGCCTAGGAGCAAGGGGTGGGCTCGAAGCGGCCTCACCCTGTCGAGGTGGAGTAGAGGTCGGGGGTTCACCCCCCAAACGTATATGCCGCCCGATGGCGCTGAGGTAAGTTATCAGTTCCCTTGCTTCCTCTGTTTTGGGTGGATTTCATCATGACTTATGTTTTTCATTTTTTGAAGCATCGGGTGGCAGCGTAATCCTTTGGCGTTGGCACCAAAGAAGATTGTTGCCCTCCAGGAGAGGTGGCAGTTGTCGGCTGGTGCCGTGCCCATTTTGGGCGGGAGCGGTGCTAGTGTGACCATGCCTCTGGCCAGATAGGCGCTACCCATGGTGGTGCCCATGCCCTTGGTGGGACGAGCAAATGTGGGGGACCAAGGGGCGCCTACGGAGGTCGCCAAGCAGCCGGTGATGGTGGCGACACCGCTGCCAATGATGGGTCGGATGAGGCTGCCGGCCGCGCTCGTTGCGCCGACCGCGGTGGGTGCATCGCAGCCGATCGTGACCCCACCAACATAGGTGGAGGTGACGGTGGCTGTGATAGGTGGGTCTGTTTGCACCAAAATTTGGGAAGAGAAGAACATGGGAACTTGAAACTCCTAAGATTGTATCATCAAGGAACCAGTCAGATGTGAATTGATATTAGCTGGTCTTGATGCAGTGTCAGAATCGGCTATTTTATGGATGATGTCAGCAGACAACATCGACGGACTACATAAGGATGGCGTTAGGGAGAAAAAATGTCAGACTCTACAAAAGGGAAAAGGATTGGAGTCCAAGTTATCTTAAGTTAGGAATGTTTTCTCTTATTCCAAAGATTGTAATGAGTCATACTTGAGTAGGATTCATGTTTATGTTCTGGGTATAAATATTGGACCCCGGCTACTGTAAAAATGATCCAATCAATTAATACCAATTACATTCTTTGGCTTTACGCCAACCCTTAGGAGTAGGAGTATTGTAGATCTCATCGAGTTCTTCAACAAGCAGGGCTACATCGATCCAGTCGACCTCTGGCTTGTTTGTAAGAACCGTCATGGCTTATACTTCTGTTTGTAAGGCTGCATCGGTCCAGCCGACCTCTTACAAGCTCTAGTATGAGTTAGTTATCGATCCTTATCTAGTTCAAGTATGGCTGCATCGGTTAAGTTCAACCTCCACTGCTTGAATTAGATTAAGGTTAAGCTATCAGCTCTACCCAAGGGTGGTATCCTTCTGGTAGATTCATTAAGTTACCGATCTTGCTGATGTTCTTGTTGTCATTTGTTTCAGCAATACCAACCTTCCTGATCGAGATCGATTTAGATCAGCCTCACATCCTTTTAGTCCATCGTTTATTTTGTCACATTGCAATGGTTCTTACTTTAAACAATGGATTATGTTTTATCGGCTGCTCTGCTTCGATCTTGATCATGCATAGTATGCGGTCAAGGTACATCTGATCTTGAGAAGGTTTACTAGCTAGTTGAATCTGGTCTATAGCTCGCTATTATGGCTGTAATGATCCGGTCGATCCCCACTGTTAGCACTTTAGATCGGAGTATGAGAGCTGGTAGATTTGCTTTCGACTAGGCGCGACCTCGGCTGTTTACTATGCCTGCATCAGCTAAATAGCTGATCGCCTGTACTTTAACGCTTATAGTGTGTTTCTATGATCCTGTTAAATGTGAATAGATCTGTTTACTTTAAAGGTTTGATCTGTTATCTTTATTGTGGCCACCATTGATCCAGTCGAACCCCACTGTTAAGGATAACGGGTTAGATCTGATGAGTTTATAGATCTGTCCATGTTAAATAGTCAATTGTTCACATGTTGTAATCCCTTTTCTACCTAAATCGGCAACTTTAGCCGATTCGCCAGTGCTTTCATAGATATGGCACGCTTTCATGAATCTGTTGAAGTATGATCGGTTCTATGGATTTTCTGGTTCTAGACTTAATGGGGACGGGGATCCCGATCTTTCATCAGGCAGAGGTATCTATCGTTGTGGCGGAGAATGACACACCGATCTGGCTTTAGATCGAAAGATCGAACCTTGTAATCTTAGCACAACAACTCCTCTGGTTATCAACTAAGACATGGATCTAGTTGACCTCACCAAGAAGGCTAATCTCTGCCTATGCAATGAAGAACACAAGCAAGAACAAGAAAGAAAACAACCAAATTGCAGATGAATGATTAATCTCACGAAGTTGGGGTCTCACAAACCGATGAACGGTGAAACTATTCTTGACAGATTAACCTAAGTAAAACCCAACCCTAATAGAGGGGTGGCGGCTGTTTATGAAGACTATAGGGTCATGCAAAGACCCCTGGACGCGCCCCCTAATGGTCCCAAACACGATACATGGTCCAACGGACCAAAAGATGGTGTCGCAGCACCCTGGCAGATTCTAGACGCTGATTGTTTCAACAATTCCTGTTGATTCCGAAGGGCTTTTGACGTGAGACTACTTGCATTGGCTTCCTTATCTAATTAGCTTTCCATCCATATATGGATCGTCGAAAACAGAGTCCGGATGCATCCTAGGAGACCAGTTTAAGGCAGACTGGTCCTGGAGGCTGAGGCTATCTCGAAATCATGTTGGACCGGGCCTCCGGTTTCTGTTGGACGTCCTTGCTAGTCATCATCACCTCCACCTCTTCCTCTAAGTCCCCCATGACCCTCTCCAATGTTCCTAAGCAAGATAACATCATTAGGTAGTAGTCTATTCTCAAAAGTATGAAAAGAATCGCTTAAGAGCGAGCTCACCTCTAAATTGAGTTGACGCATTCGAGCTTGGGTCATTGGACCTTGCATGACGGTTGGAGGATCAACGGGTACATCCGAAGGAGTGATGTCCTCATCAAGACTATCATCATCATCATAGCTACATCGATCCGATCGAATCTCATTGTTGACGGTAATAGGTTAGATCCAGACGGTTCATAGATCTGTTTATATCAAACAGTCGATTATTTGCGCGGCATATCCCTTTTCACCGGATTCATTGGCTCTACACCACGTATTGATCAAATCTAATTTAGCCAGTGATGCATCTTTGATGCATACATGTTAATAGCTTAAGGGAAAGGATCATTAGAACTAGATGCATTGTATTCGTTACTATAAAATCAATCATGACCCGCGAGCGTTATAGTTCTTAACTGCCAATTTCTTCTCATATCGACTATTTAGTCAATTTTCCCATTTGGCTGCTCCCGAAGCGGCACACTTGGAACTGTCTGGGCAAAACCGGCACGTTCCACCCTAAATTACTAATAAACTTTCTCTCCTTGTCAATTGCAGGTCAAATTGACTAGCACGCCTTCGGGAATTCACAGGATCGGTTGGTCCTGCGTTGAGGCCAAGCGGATCTCTAGGCTTACTCTGAGCAGATCCTTCCGGCTTGCTGTGTGTTGACATTCTTGTGTCGACACATGTTCTGGCATGCCCGATGGGACCCCACAATCATCATGGCAACTCACAACAACAGGGACATTCTTATGGTGTCTTATGAAGACCTTCCTGATGAAGATAAATATGTCATCAGCAAGGCTATAGAAGAATTCTAGAACAAGTGTTTGTTGTCCTACACCAAGACAAATGACAATAAAATTGTTCAGAAATATCCACTACCAAGAGTTTTGATGCATGGGTAGTCAGATACAGACGAAGCTGATGATAGATGTTTCTTCATAGATGTTATAAACAAATATGTTCATGATGCCATGTTGAACCATAATATAGCTTTCTTGAACACCTTCCACAATACCATGAGACAGGTGTTTCATGGATATCCAATTGATCAGGTGGGGCCAACTTATTACAATATTCCACATCCGTCGACTCAGGGGACTAATCAACCTGGTACTAGCCATCAAGAAGCAACACTAACGGGTAATGATGATGTCCAGGCAGTTCAGAGCTCATCTGAGCAAGTTCAAGGTACGACTACTAATCAAATACAAAATAATCCTGGATCATCAGTGCAGTACGCGCAACAGCCAATGGGGCAAGTTCAGAATCAAATGGTTAATTTTGGCACATCAGGCCAAATACCGCCGTCGGCTCAAAAAATAGCGCCATCAGTTCAAAGGATTCATAGAGATACAGATCCCAACATCTACAACCAGAGACTTCAAGCAGCAAATCAGCAAAGGACCCAACAGACAGAAATTCCACAAGGATATCATTATGGCACAGATTACAATACCGTTCATATGATTCCAAATCTATGGTATCAAGGTACCCAAAATTTTAATCCACAGATGGGTCAACAATTGAAGAGAAATCCAGATTCAACTACTGATGAGTTGTTGCTCAGAGTGACCGAGATGATGAAGAATCAGTTTGGTTTGAAACCAAAAGGGCAGACCATTTCATACAAACGTCCATATCCAGAGTGGTATGATTTGGTCGGACTTCCTACAAATTACAGGCTCCCGGAATTTGCTAAGTTCACTGGTCAAGATAGCACAAGTACAATAGAACATGTCAGTTGGTATCTTACACAATTGGGCGAAGCATCCATTGAAGAGGCTCATCGAGTTTGTTTCTTCTCCTTGTCCCTGTCAGGACCAGCCTTCACTTGGTTTTCATCGTTGCTAGTTAATTTCATTGCCAATTGGACTGACCTAGAGAAGAAGTTTCATACATATTTTTATACTAGGATAGGAGAAAAGAAAATCACATATTTGATGACCATAAGGCAAAGAACTAATGAATCGGGTGCCAAATTTCTTTAGAAGTTCTGAGAGACTAGAAATTTGTGCTTCTCATTAAATCTAACTAATGATCAGCTAGCTGCTTTAGCTGTTTAAGGAATGTTGCCAACATGGAGGAAGAAGCTGCTTGGGCAAGAGTTTGACAACTTAGGTCAGTTGGCTCAATGAGTGGTAGCACTCAATAGCCAATTCCATAATATGAACAGAGATACCCGATTCTAGAAGAGTGCCGCAATTGCTAAAGCCTATAATCCATATTCAGTTGATGATGGTGATGCGGAATATGAAGAAGAGATTGCTGTGGCTGAATGGAATTGGGGTAAGAAGACAGTGATGGTGGCAAATCCATGGAGAAAAGAAATTGAGGAAAGCTACGATTTTGACGTCACAAAATCAGACAAGCTCTTTGATTTCTTGCTTGACAGGGGACAGATCAAGTTGCCCACCAATCATGTTATGTTACCTCCTGATCAGTTGAAGAATAAGAAGTTCTATAAATTTCATAACGCTACTTCTCATTCTACTAACGAGTGCAGAATTTTCCGGCAACATATACAGAGGGTTATTCAACAAGGGAAGCTTAAATTTGATACACCTCAGAAGATGAAAGTTGATGATAATCCTTTCCCAAGAGATCAGAATATGGTCGATGTGAAGTTGCTCAAAGGAAAGACTAAAGTCCTGACATCAACCAGAGCAAAAGAAACCGGAATCGTTGACCCGAAGATGCAAATATTGGCTGATGAATATAGAGAGATTAAAAAGTGTCGTGATCAACAGAAGAGCCGATATGAGCAGGGAGAGACGTCAAGGGACAGGGCGATAAGGCCACATGTCACATCTCAAATTTTGTTGAAGAAATGGCAACGACAGAAGGAAAATGATTATTAGCATTGGTTAGAAGAGAAAGAATACTAGCGCCAATAGGACAAAGAGAGGTATGAAAGAAAGCAAGCTAAATCACATTGGAATTGTCCTTTCTTTAGACATTGTTGGAATGAAGGTTTGAAATTGCCTACTTGAAATAATTGCCCAGAGTGCAGTGAGCAATATTAGGAGTTTAGGCAATCTCAAACCAACCACCGGTCTATCCATGTTTGTGATGAGTATCATCATAATAATATGGATCGGCGCTTAAAAAATAGAAGTGTTCATGATCGGCTTGGGAAATGAGTTGTTGATCAAAATTGGGCTGATTATGAAGAAGAAGGTAATGAGGAAGAGTATGTTTGGCAGGAAGGACAATGGTGTCCAAGAGGTTTGACAAGAAGCCAGAAAAAGAAGGGTACAACGCCTAAGGAACAGAGAGCTAGAACAGGCTCAGCATCGGGTAGATCTCAAGTGTGGTGTGCTAAACAAACAGCCGATAGGGGCCAACCATAGACTAATATTCAAATGGCTTTTCTGTTGCCGTTGGAATTTAGAGCTCCAGCAAACCAAGAAGTCTATTCAGATTTTGATGAATCAGAGTATGAGGAGATAGTTGCCAAGTTGACGGTCATACAACAAGCCACATTCGATAAGCCAGTCAAGCATCGGCACTTAAAAGCTTTATATATAAAAGGTTTCGTTGATGGGAAGCTCGTGAGAAAAATGTTGATGGATGGAGGTGCTTGTGTTAATCTTATGCCTTATACTACTTTTAACAAGCTTGGCAAGGGACTAGGAGATTTGATTGAGACTGACATGATGCTTAAGGATTTTCGGTGTAATGCATCCAAGACCAGGGGGGCAATAAATGTTGAATTGACAATCGAGAGTAAGACTTTGCTCACTACATTCTTCATCATTGATGGAAAAGGTTCATACAGTTTACTCCTTGGTCGCGATTGGATTCATGCAAATTGCTGTGTACCATTGACTATGCATCAATGCTTGATTAAGTGGCATGGAGATGATGTTGAGCTAGTTCACGCTGATGATTCTGTAAGTATCGCAATAGCTGATCCAATGTATTGGGAACTGGAAGACTTAGAGTGTTTTTCTGGCAAGCTATGGGAAGGAGGCTTCATTAAGATCAATGATGAAAGTCAACAGTCGATCCAAGCAGTCGGCTCTGAGAGTTTGTTTTAATGGATAATCCAATACAAGGTATGGATGGTAAACTAGGACATGGCTTTACGTCGGCCGATGAATTAGAGGAGATAGACATTTGTCCTGGAGATAGGCCTAGGCCAATGTATGTAAGTGCTAAGTTGGATCCTGAGTATAAGCAAGAGTTGATAGATTTGTTAAAGGAATTTAAAGATTGTTTTGCTTGGGAATATTATGAGATGCCTGGTCTAGATCAATCAATTGTTGAACATTGGTTGCTAATCAAACCTGGATATCGGCCATTTAAACAAGTTCCGAGGAGATTTAACCCAAATGTTCTTGATGATATCAAAAAGGAGACTAAAAGATTGCTAGAAGCGAAATTCATCCGATTGTGCC
The DNA here is from genome assembly GCA_904845875.1 of Miscanthus lutarioriparius. Lineage (NCBI taxonomy): Eukaryota > Viridiplantae > Streptophyta > Magnoliopsida > Poales > Poaceae > Miscanthus > Miscanthus lutarioriparius. The sequence continues at coordinate 31,296,016 of CAJGYO010000015.1, forward strand.
GATATGCAGAGTGGATATCGAGTGTTGTTCCTATGTATAAGAAAAATGGGAAGTTAAGAGTTTGCATCAATTTTAGAGATCTGAACAAGGCTACACCCATGGATGGTTATTCGATGCCAATAGCTGATATGTTGGTAGATGCAGCAGCTGGGCACAAGGTTATTAGTTTTATGGACGGTAATGCAGGATATAATCAAATTTTTATGGCTAAGGAAGACATAGCAAAAATAGCTTTTAGGTGGCCTAGCGCAATCGGTTTATTTGAATGGATTGTGATGACCTTTGGTTTGAAGAATGCTGGTGCAACTTATCAGAGGGCGATGAATTATATTTTTCATAAGTTGATCGGCAGGATTGTTGAAATCTACATTGATGATGTGATGGTAAAATCTAAGGGGTACAAGGAAGATCTAGCTGATTTGCGGGAGACTTTGGAGTGCACAAGAAAACATGGTTTAAAGATGAATCCCAATAAGTATGCCTTTGGAGTATCCGCTGAACAATTTTTAGGTTTTATTGTCCATGAGAGAGGAATCAAAATTGGTCAAAAAAGTATGAAAGCAATTGATGAGGTAGTACCCTCAACTACTAAAATAGAGTTACAATCTTTGCTTGGTAAGATTAATTTTATCAGGAGGTTTATTTCAAATTTGTCAGAAAAGGTTCTACCGTTTTCTCCTTTGTTGAAGTTAAAAAATGGTCAAGAATTTAAATGGGGTGATGTACAACAAAAGGCATTTGATGAGATAAAAGAATATATGAAATGTCCACCCATCCTAGTCCCTCCTCAGCAAGGTAAGCCTTTTAAGTTGTGTGTGTCGGCCGATAACCATACAATTGGATCGGCCTTAATGCAAGAGTTTGAAGGAAAAGAACGAGTTGTTTTTTATCTAAGTAGAAGGCTTTTGGATCCAGAAACAAGATATTCACGCCTATTGAAAAGTTATGCTTGTGCTTATATTTCTCTTGCACTAAGTTGCGACATTACTTGTTATCGGCTGAGTGTATAGTTGTTTCTAAGGCTGATGTGATCAAACACATGCTATCAATGCCGATATTAAATGGGAGAATGGGGAAGTAGATTCTTGCATTGTCGGAATTTAACTTGAGGTACGAATCGGCTAAAGCAGTCAAGTTGCAAGTAACAGACGATTTTGTCACCCAGCATCATAAGCCGAGTATTGGCTATGTAGAGCGAATACCTTGGACGTAATTCTTTGATGGATCATCGTGCAAGCAAGGTGGTGGCATTGGCATTGTTATTGTTTCACCGGGGGGGGACAAGTTTTGAGTTTGCTTTTCCGACAAAACCAATGACTACCAATAATCAAGCAGAATATGAAGCTATTCTCAAGGGACTTCAACTTCTTCATGAAGTAAAGGCCGAATCAATTGAAGTATTTGGAGATTCACAATTGATTATTAATTAGTTGATTGGCCTATATGAATGTAAAGATGATATTATGAGGGGATACTATGATGAATGCCAGAGGTTACTCAAGGAGTTTCCTCATATTTCTCTTCAGCATATTCCAAGAGCATAGAATCAAGAGGCTAATCGGTTAGCTCAAAGTGTGTTAGGTTATCGAGTGTTTCAAGAGATCTTAAGTAGTGAAACCTTGACTAATGATTGGAGAGTTGAAATAGCCGATTACCTTAAGAATCCATCACAGAAGGTTACCAGGAAACTAAGGTATAAATCAACTAAGTATGTTTTGCTAGATGATCAGCTATATTACAAGACAGTCGATGGGGTGTTGCTTAAATGCTTAAATCAAGAAGAAGCTAAGGTGTTGATGGGTGAAGTACATGAAGGGATATGTGGAGCTCATCAGTCGGCTTATAAGATGAAATGGATTATTCGCAGGACTGGATATTTCTAGCCAACAATACTAGAAGATTGTTTTGAATATTATAAGGGGTGTCAGGATTGTCAATGTTTTGGTACTATTTAGAAATTGCCCGCATTGGCTATGAATCCAATAATCAAACCATGGCCGTTTCGAGGTTGGGGAATTGATTTAATTGGCTAGATTTTTCTGCCTTCAAGTAAAGGACATAAGTTTATATTGGTAGCAACAGATTACTTCACTAAGTGGGTTGAGGCAATTCCTTTGAAGACGGTAACCTCAAAGAACATGGTTGATTTTATCAAGGAGCATATTGTGTATCATTTTGGGATTCCTCAAACTATCACTACTGATCAAGGGACAATGTTCACATCAGAAGAGTTCAGAGATTTTGCTGCCAGTATGGGAATTAAGTTATTAAATTCTTCTCCTTACTATGCTTAGGCTAATGGCTATGCAGAGGCATCCAATCAAATTATGATTAAGCTAATCAAGAAAAAGATCGTAGAACAGCCAAGGAAGTGGTATTCAACGCTTAATGGGGCATTATGGGCATATAGGATGGCCTGTCATGGGTCGATTAAAGCATCACCTTATGAACTTGTGTATGGTCATAACGTAGTCCTTCCCTAGGAGATTCAACTAGATCAAGGCGTGTCACGTTGCAAAATGATTTGTCAGTCAAAGTTTACAAGAATCTTATGATGGATGACTTAGAAGACTTAAGTTGCCATCGGCTACGTGCTCTTGAGAATATCGAAGCCAATAAGCTAAGGATTGTGAAGTATTAGAATAAGAAGGTCAAGAGCAAACAATTTTCTAAAGGAAACTTGATCTGGAAGGTGAAATTGTCGATCGGGTCAAGAGATAGCAAGTTCGGCAAATGGTCACCTAACTAGGAAGGACCTTATCAGATTAAACGTTGTGCGCCCGGCAATGCTTATATTTTGGAAACGCTAGGAGGAGAAGAGGAATTTGATAGAGCAATCCATGGAAAGTATCTAAAGAAATATTATCCTAGCGTTTGGACTAATACTTGACAGCCGGTTTGTTCAGTCATCGGCTCTAATAGCCGGTACCAAAAGGGTATCTCCTTTAGTTCAAAAATAGACCCGAAGGGGTAAAAGCCGATACCATATGTATCGCCTATAGAGCAAAAACAAACACAGAGATAATCATGATGTATACAAAAGTATTGTAGGAAGTTCACTGAAGCGATCATATAAAAAATAGGGATTTCATTCATTGATCAGTTTGTACTAGGTACAAGCTAATCGAACACCCTATTTACAACATCCTGAGCTGAAGCGATGTCCACGATGGCCGCCGCGGCATCTTTGAAGTCTTTGATTAGGTCCTCATGCGTACCAGGGTCATCGGTCATTGGAAAGCCTAGCTCCATGGTGTGGAGATCATGCCTGGTCTAGACCTACGCCGCTACCAGAGCCATCACCGCACCACGGTGAACGTCATGGAGGGTGATCTCCAGAACGCGCGCCGGGACGTCCTATAGGCGGTTGTTGAGGAGAGGGCCTCGGGCGTTGATGGCCATCGTAGCCGCATTCGCCGCCAGTTGGAGCTTCTCCAGCTGCACCATCAAGGCTGGAAATCACGGAAACAAAGGAGCTACCAAGACAAAGACAGTGGAATTGAAATGAAGGTTTTCTTGGAGTTCCTCTTACCCACCACCATGGTGTCAGACTCAGCCAACCGCGCCCGAGCAACGTTGGCTTCTTCCTCGGTGGCGAGGAGGATGGCTTGAGAAGCCTCAAGGCGGCTCTCAAGCTGACCATTCTCCCGAGTTGCCTCAGAGTAATGGTTCTTGGCCGCCCTCCACTCTTGGAGGAAACGCCGGGTGTCATCACCATTGTAGGAGTCGGAGGAGTCCGGAAGCGATGGGATGGAAAACCAATCGAAATGACTATAGATAAGATTTTGGTCCCTTTATCAGGTTGGGTTGTAACATCCACGTTGGTTGAAACTAACCTAAAACCTTCGCCTGCATGCACAGGTACCTACATAGTGTAGTGTCGGTCGCACATTCATAATAGCGTTTGGACTCATGTGCCTTCTCAACTGTGGGAGTTCCTTGCTCTTTCTTGGTATGACGATTAGCTGACCTTTTGCGGCGGCAAAAGGATTAGGATGTCCCCCATGCTAAGGTTCCTGCGGTCCGGCCGCATTAGGTTAGGGAGCTAGGCGATAATAGCTCCTCCAAGATCCCAAAGCGCCGCCTCCTAGGCGGCGCAACACTAAGTAATCCAAGCCAACCCACATTACTAACTAACGGTGGATAATCATCTTTCTTAGAGGTACTAAATACAACTCCATGAATGAGCAAAATGAAGGTTGCATTAATGAGAAAGATCTCTCTGGGAAACCGCTAAAAGGATTGAACATGTGGTTCCAAGTTTCGATAACTCTCTTCGCTTTCATTTCCTCTCCTCCGTCTCGCAAAATCACCGAAGTTAATTCAAAAGTCCTGTTAGGTCACATAAAGGCTCTTGCCGCTAAACTAAAATAGGAATGCTTAGAAACTAAAATAGGATTAAATATGCCCCTCCCCCTTTTGAGATCTTCATATTGAAACAATAGTAGTGCACATGCTCATACTCAACCCTTTCGAAATGAAAGCACGGTCATGGCGATTCCATCCCATCGGATCCTTTGCGCCAATTCATGGCACCTCCCGAAGTGGTCTATGCATCCAGGTAATCATGGTTGTGCGAAACCACCTCCAAAAAAGAAGATGGATCCTTCCCCATTCTCCCGCAGATCTTGATAAGCTGCCCGGAGAATAGAAAGATTATCCATTCCTTTGTCCAGATAGGAACGAACCGCCTCTTCTAAAATGTACGACTCGAGGGGAAGTACCCCCAAGCTATTATTATATTAAAAGATAAAATCTTGGAAAAGATCTTGTTGCTCCATTAAAAATAAGCGTAGGCAGCCAGGAATGTCCTCTAGAGGGGTGTTGTGATTCAGCTCCTGCTGAATGAACGCAACCCACTCCGGATCCTGGTCATAAAAGCTCAGATAGAAGTTTAGCCCTTCTAAATGAGCTAGAGCCTGTGGGTTTTGAACCTCCGGTGGGAGAGTTATAAGAAAAAAGGAGGACCCCAAATCTAGATGGGAGACGAGTAACACTAGGGGGAGTAAAAAACGATAAAAGACTAGAACAACTAAAATGGTAACTTTTATAAACAATAACAAACAAGGATATTTGAATATAAAAAAATAAAACAAGGAGGAGGAATTCGAAATGAAATTCTTGATTTGCCTGTTCCTAGTCGTCATGGGAAAGAAATAAGAAAGAGAAAAGAAAGAGATTAAAATAAAAATAATACAAAGTATGCAACTCCATTGCATTCATTAGCAAAACTAATCAATTGATTTTTTGTAGGCATCCTGTTTCCAATCTCGATAGCAGCTCCCACTAAAGCAATTGTAGCAGCTCCAAAGACCTATTGATTTAGCTCCCTCTAACATGTAGAGTTGAGAGTTTACATTGTTTCACGCTTTTCCTTCGCAACTCGAAATTTCGAGTATAGTATTTCTCGTTGATTTGATTCCTCTCCTTTCCTTAGTTGAGCAGATGAAAGCGAAAGGAGTTGCTTCAATGAAACTAGAAAACCTAAAACCCACATGGTTGAATAAGAAACCTAAAACCAACATAGTGGAATAAGAAACCTAAACACCCACACAATCTCGATTTGACACAAAGAACACTTTCCACACCGCTTGTCAAGTTAAGTTAAGTAGCGACCGCACATGTGGGGGACCCACCTCGTGCCCCAAGGGGTGACTCTTCTTTCATTATCTAAGATTTTTTGCCTAATCCAATTTGATTACAGGATGTCCGAGAAGACAAGGCTTTCTCCGGTGAAGAGTTAGGTGGATTTGTGGTTGAGTAGAAATCTTTGGTAGGAAATCGGGCTTGGGAAGTAGAGGAATGAGGATGTCTAATAAAATCACCGGAGTGGCGAGAGACCTTTTCTTTTCTTAGCCAAGCACCACGAGCAATGCCAAATCCTATATCAATTTTATCACAAGACCCTGAGGCGGAAGTTGGAACCGCTTCTCGAACAGGAATCACAGACGTAACTCATGCTCTTGTTCTTTTTTTACTCTATTTTTTCGCAAGATGGATGGACAAGAAAGGGTAGTTTTCAATCACAATCAATCGCTTGCTTCTTCTTAATCGAGAACCCAACCCCGCCTTAAGTGAATAGTGCAAGCATCACCATCGCCTTCATTCCTAATTATTTTATTTGAAATAAGTGTAACAACCTTTGTACCGCCGCCAGAGGATCTTCTCTCTATGGATTCCAGAGAAATGGAAATTACCATTCTATACCCCTTCCCTAGCTTAAGCCCTATAGACCAAAGGTGTAGTTAGACTCTCGATTGGTAGAGCTTGGACCACCTATTTGATAAGCACCTCTTTTTTGCCTTCGACATGGTGTACCTCTTTCGGGCATAATAAAATCTCTTCTCGCACCATTGACCCCTACCTACATCGGTGATTGCTCAAAAGAAGTTATTAATATAGAGGGAAGTCGCTGGGCTGAAATGCTAGGAAAAGAAGGGTTTCAAGTGTGTTCCCATTCGGTAATTGAATATTATAAGAAGTGAAGTTCACTAGCATTTGAAAAATGGTAAGATTCCGACTCTGATGGAAGAAATCAGGAACATAGAGCATGTGCAATAGTCGATGTAACTTCTTCTTGAGACCACGAGAGAATAGGCGCCCATCTCATCACATTCTTAATTATGACCGCAAGTTGAATCGATTTGATGGGGTTTCACCCATTTTTTCTCTTAGTAAAGTGCCATCAATTGGATGAATGAATCCCGCCTCTAGTCGAGTGTGAAGGGATGAGAAGATGGAATATGGTTATTATATTTATTCTAGGGTTGGAATGGCTAAACGCATACTGTAAGGAGTAGGTAGCTCTCTGGCCTTCCCGGTATGTAATCATTGCTTGTTTGTAACCCCCTACTTTCGATCAATAAGTAATACCCGATGTCGGTAGTTCCACATGCCATCCGCAACCTTCTCTTAACCTTTCAATCGAGAGTCATCAATGCTTCCCTTGCTTTGCTTGCCCTGATCTATTAGTATGGCATCCCTTTCTCCTTAGTCCTCTTTTCCCAAAGTGTGTCGGGGACATCTTGCTTTAGCTGGAGATAGGAGTGTTTGTTCCACTAAGGAAAGGATGGTATTCGTCGTATCTGTTGAAGGTGGTATTCGTTGTAGGATTGAGCCTGGTATGTCACATAGCTAGCAACCCGAGGTGATTTCAAGCATTAGCAAGCAATCGACCAGAGGAACCAACTTAGTAAATAATAACGTACTTGTTTCGTTATGCTATACCCACCTAATAAAGGGAAGATTCCTATCATCAGAAGAAGACGTTGGCAATCTACTAATCAAGATCGAGCTAAAGTTCCATTAACTATATGCCATTTATAGCCATAAAAGTATGAGGTACACATAGGTAGGGAGCATCATCGTACTCAATCCCCGCTTAGGTAGAGCAAGACAAACGGATCTATCATTCCGCATGAAGTGAGTTGTTTCCTTTTTGGGGTATGCAGAGGTGCCTTTAGATTGATTTTCATGCCATTATCCATCTCTCTTATAAACTTATTTTTAAGACATTACCCCGCTTTCGCCAACATAGATCCCCGCCCTTCCTATTCAAAACTCCTCCTTCTATTCTTGGAATCATCACAAAGGAAAATAAACAATTCACTCACACCTTATATTACTTTACGACACTTTGCAACCATCCATCAAGGAATAAGAAAAACCAATTCCCGAATAATACATCGAAGCGAATAATAGAACCACACAACTACCTCTTGTCCGGTACTCTCTTTAATAATTTTGATCCTTGGCGGCCTCTCTCTCGAGTGAGTTAAGAGAAAAAGTAGATGGAGACGACATTAATCCCGAGAAGTGTGTTTGCTCTAGCAGAGCATGAATTTGAACTATTCTACTTAGCAAATGAGTTTTTGGAAAAAGAAATGACAATGGGAAATGAAGCCGAGGAAAAGATGAGTTGACAAACTACACTACACTCTAGATGATTTTAAGTGGTACCGCTCAAAAGCAAAGTGGGTTTGATCTTCTTTCCCAAATTGGAAATTGCAGTCATGAAGGCTTATCTCCGCTTCTTATTGAAAGCAAATAATAAGATCAAAACAGATTCTAGGGATTGCGTCACAAGTTGGCGGACTCAACCGACATCTACGATTACCTAAATCGCTCCCAAAGAGGGAGGCCTAGGGCAAAAAGCCAGATTGAAGTAGTGGATGATTGTTTTGTCGGAGATGACTTATATAACTACCATCGACTTGATTCTCTTGGTGCCTTGCTGGAGTGGATGTCAAACCGGCACTAGTGGGGACTCCTATGAATTGTTTGGTTTGTTATCTCTTTGTGAGCTTTGGATCAATGACCGATTCCCACTATTATAAGTTTGAAGAAACTTGGTTTGATCGATTGCAAGCTTGTCTAGCTTTTCCTCTTCCCCACCTAAACGAATGAAATGGATGCTCGACTCCCGCACTCGTGAAAAGGGGAGCTACTTAAACCGACAACTCTATGCTATCTTTTAGATTAGGCCGAAAAACTCTTAGCTACTTTTAGGTTGGGATCCCTGAGAGAAGATTGAGCTACGCCCTATACTACATTACTTCCGGATTCACTTATGGGTGTCTTGCTAAACTTTCAAGCTTGGAGTTATGGATGTACCGCTAAATGTACCAAGGTCGGAGCTTTTTTTCAATAAGAGTTGAAAGCAAATTGGTAATATAAATGCTATTACTTAATTAACCATTTTTGGATGCAACACATGAAACAAAGAAGTAGTAGTTATCAATGAATTCTTTGACATGAGAATCCCATACCCTTTTGTTCCTTTGCATTGAAGGATCTTTGTTCGGCTAGTGAATTGAAAACTCTTCGCAATACTTCTTCGCTTATCCAGTGGTGGGTCGATAGTAGGAGATATGGGTGGTAGTCCAAAGATTGGATATGGAATGGGTTTCGAGGATTTCCAAGAGCAGATTGAAATCTGTGTTATGGTTTCGTGGTTTGTCAACCAAGTGCGGGAAGATGGAAATATAAATGATATCGGTGAAGATGCAAAGAACTAGCACAAGTGCTCCAATTGCACATCAGGAGAAGATGTCACTATAGATCCTGCAACCTCAAGAGGGAGCAACTGTCCATCCTATTTAAAAGACTTTGGATTTTTTCTCCGTTCACTTACAATAAATAATATATTTTTGGTCGATCCGAAAACCTTATTCAGAGTTCGCTTCATTCGGAGTAAGTCAACTTCTTCTTTGGGATGCCAAAGGACGGAGACATTCATTCACAAGTAGGGTTTTGGACAATTAATTCATTCTATCCTTAACTTCAATGCGGAAAGCACATCCTCTCTTCTAGAACCAAAGAACTTGTTTTGCTATAGGACTCTCAACCCTCTTCTCTGGCAGCTTCCCTCTCTGACGAAGAGCCCAGCCAACATCAAGATTCGTTGAAACGTACCTTTATGCAAACCTCTGAGCGACCATTGCCCCTTGGATGGACTCGAACCGTTCATTCTTGCGTGGATACTCTATACTATGGATGTGTTTGGCTTTGACTCATCAAAACCCTTTTCAATAAGCTCAGCCACTGATTTTGAATCGACTTAAAGAATGATCTTCCTCCCTTTTTATTAGTATTTCCTCCATGCATATTAGATAGATTTCTTCTTGTGGACTAGCTTCCTTTTCTACGTTGTGATTCTTAGGGATCTTTTTTCTCTGAACCAACCAGGGCACCCAAGTGTTCAAACGTTACCCCCTCTTTCGACTTTCTTCTTTTTGAACCCTCAAAACACGAAGAATGTAAAGCCTACATCACCGCAGATGAGTCTGATGTGGCAGCAGCAGATGCAACGGTAGGAGGCCCGCCGGTCCTGAGAGGAAGCGGCCAGAGGCTATCATTGAGGATGAGCCTGTGGATACATTAGTAGATGATTCTCGCTATGGACGGGAGCATTCAGTCTTACCTCATATGGCGGAGCCACTGGCTAACCAGGACCTCTTCCTCTAGGAGATCTTCCGCTATGTGCTTGCCACGGTGATCTTCTCCTACCATGGATGTTGGACTAGATCATGGAAGAAGAAGGGAAACGGCTATGGGGTTTGTGAAGGCGGAGAAGTATAGAGAACAAAGGCGATTGCAGGTTGAGATGTGCTTGAAGCTAGAGCACTTAGCCAGTGTTTATAGCCATGGAGACAGGATGGTCGATATCTCGAGGCAAGCCCATTTAATGGAAGAGGAAGTGTCGTTCTGTCAGTACCGAGGGAAAATGCGGTGATTAATGACTAGGGAGGAATTTGAAAAGTTTTACCATGAGAGCCATTTTAGATTTAATTGAGTCAGATCAATTCACAAGTCAAAATCGGCTAATCCAAAATGGCTATTCTACTGAGCCTCGAGGAGACACGCAACAGGCCAGATAACTGCTTAAAAATTGGTACATGGAACATGAGTATAGGGCAAAAGAGGAGTCACTTAAAATGAAGGAATTGTTTGCTAGCTTCTCCTATTACAAACTAAGGGCCGGAGAACACTTTGTTCACTATGTCTTCGGCCTGGGAAGCGAGGGCTATGGAGTTAGCGGTGTTAAAGAAGTCCTTGACCAGGTGCTCAGGGTCCTTAGGGTATTCGGTGGCTGGGAAACCATGGGGAAGAAGTCAAAGCTCATGACCAGAGCGGGCTTGCATAATAGCCAATGCCATGGCAGCACCATGACGAACATCGTGAAGGGCAACTTCTCTAACACGGTTTGGGACATCGTGTAGACGAACCACCGGCATGACACTCTTGGCATTGATGAATCCTGCCGCATACTCTGCAGCTGATTGAAGGCTTTCCAACTAGGTCGATAGGTCTAAAAGGATTTAAAGGAGGGATAATCAAGATCTTGAAGACAAAACTAAGAAAAACAAAAGATTGTGGTGGATATATCACCCATGATTCTAGCCTCAGCTTCGGCTAGCCTCGCTTGAATGGAGTTGGCCCTATGTCCCAAAATGGTGAAAGCATCCTACAGCGCATTCAGATGAAAGTCCATCCGCCCAAGATCACGGGTTGCATCCTCCTGGCATCGAAGATGCTGATGTGGTGGCACAGACTCGTCAAGGGCCTCTTCAGTAGACCTCTTGTCATTCTCCATGTCTTCTAGCCTATTAGAAAGCAAATCACACCAAAGACACAGAAGGTTTGGGATGAAGCAGGTTGTTTTTCGATCCACAATCATGGCCCGTATATATAGCCCAGGAGGTGAGAAGATAGGTTTCATCAGGGTTACGAAATTGAAGTCAGTTATGGAAACGGATCAACACTCCGAAAAATTAGGGAATGGTTCATAGAAAAACAACAGATTTAGACTTATTGCTTCCCATAATTACAGATACAGTGAGATTGATACAAAAAGTTCACATTAACCAATGATCAACCCACTAAGGCTTCCTTGGATCGAAGGGAGTCCGGATCCCCACAAGGCCAAAGGTCATCATGGACTGAGTCATGTCGGCCCGCTGATAGAAGTAGCATCAGGGGAGAGAAAAGGCCACATCAGGGGAGAGAAAAGGCCGCCATCTAAAAAGATGCCCATATATCCAACCGATTTCTCGGCATGAGCACTTGATAGAATGAACAAGGGGAAGGTGTCCACACATTTCAACCCTTGCGAACACTAGAACAGCTCTATGATCATGGTGAGAAAACTCAGGTGATGTCACAAGAATTCTTCTAACCGCAGCAACTGATCCTCTTGCTCGACAAGGCGCTGAAATGAGCGACACAATCACCCCATGCACAAGAATTCTTCTAACCACTCAAGACCCTCGTAGAAAGGAATTAGACCATGGAGGGTCGAGCAGAGCCAAGGGCACTCGATGAGGCAAGCAGAAGGGAAACATGACTGAGTCATTGGGTTGCTCTTGCTAGGGTCGGATAAGCACTCAAGACCATCGTAGTCGGTCTAGGAACATGACTGAGTCATTGGGTTGCTCTCGCCAGGGTCAGATAAGCACTCAAGACCCTCGCAATAGTGCTCTCGTGAAGCCTTAAAGTGTATGCTCATAAGTAGGCAAGGACGTTGGTAGGCCCTAGATCAAGGTTCTCTACCCGTGACTGTGGACCCATCGGTTGTACAGACGTGGCAATTTTGGAATAAAATTACTTTTATCCCAAAATTAGGGGGCATGTGTTTGCACCAAAATTTGGTAAGAGAAGAACGTGGGAACTCGAAGCTCCTAAGATTGTATCATCAAGGAATCGATCAGATGTGAATTGATATCAGTTGGTTTTGATGCAGTGTCGAAATCGGCTATTTTATGGATGACGTCAGCAGACAACATCGATAGACTATGTACGGATGGTGTCAGGGAGAAAAAATGTCGGACTCTACAAAAGGGAAAAGGATTGGAGTCCAAGTGATCTTAAGTTAGGAATGTTTTCTCTTATACCAAAGATTGTAATGAGTTGTACTTGAGAAGGATTCATGTTTAAGTCCTAGGTATAAATATTGGACCCCGGCTACTGTAAAAATGATCCAATCAATTAATACCAATTACCTTTTTTGGCTTTACGCCAACCCTTAGGAGTAGGAGTAATGTAGATCTCGATGAGTTCTTCAACAAGCAGGGCTACATCGATCTGGTCGACCTTCGGCTTGACTGTAAGTACTGACATGGCTTATACTTCTGTTTGTAAGGCTGCATCGGTATGTCCGACCTCTTACAAGCTCTAGTATGACTTAGTTATCAATTCTTATCTAGTTCAAGTATGGCTACATCGGTTAAGTTCGACCTCCACTGCTCGAATTAGATTAAGGTCAAGTTATCGGCTCTACCTAAGGGTGGCATCCTTTGGGTAGATTCATTAAGTTACCGATCTTACTGATATTCTTGTTGTCATTAGTTTCAGCAATATCAACCTGCCCGATCGAGATCAATCTAGATCGGCCTCACATCCTTTTAGTCCATCGTTTATTGTCACATTGCAATGGTTCTTACTTTAAATGACGGATTATGTTTTATCGGCTGCTCTACTTCAATCTTGATCATGCATAGTACGCAGTCAAGGCACGTCTGATCTTGAGAAGGTTTACTATCTAGTTGAATCTAGTCTATAGCTCGCTATTATGGCTGTAACGATCTGGTCGATCCCCACTGTTAGCACTTTAGATCGAAGTATGCTGGCTGGTAGATTTGCTTTTGACGAGGCGCGACCTTGGCTGTTTGTTATGCCTACATTGGCTAAATAGCCGATCACCTATACTTTAACGCTTATAGTCTGTTTGCATGATCCTGTTAAATGTGAATAGATCCGTTTACTTTAAAGGTTTGATCTGTTATATTTATTATAGCTGCCATCGATCCAGTTGAACCCCACTGTTAAGAATTATGGGTTAGATCAGATGAGTTTATAGATCTATCCATGTTAAATAGTCGATTGTTCACATGCTGTAATCCCTTTTCTACCTGAATCTGCTATTTTAGCCGATTTGCCTATGCTTTCATAGATATGGCACGCTTTCTTTAATCTGTTGAAGTATGATCGGTTCTATGGATTTTCTGGTTCTAGACTATCATCATCATCATAGCTACACCGATCCGGTCGAACCTCACTATTGACGGTAATAGGTTAGATCTAGATGATTCGTAGATCTGTTGATATCAAACAGTCGATTATTTGCGCGGCATATCCCTTTTCACTGGATTCATTAGCTCTACACCACGTATTGATAAAATCTAATTTAGCCAATGATGCATCTTTGACGCATACATGTTAATAGCTTGAGGGAAAGGATCATTAGAACTGGATGCATTGTATTCGTTACTATAAAATCAGTAATGACCCACAAGCGTTATAGTTCTTAACAGCCAATTTCTTCTCGTATCGGTTATTTAGTCAATTTTCCCATTGGCTGCTCCCAAAGCGGCACACTTGGAACTGTCTGGGCAAAACCAGCACATTTCCATCCTAAATTATTGAAAAACTCTCTCCTTGTCAATTGTAGGTCAAATTGACTAGCACGCCTTTGGGAATTCACAGGATCGGCTGGTCCTGCATTGAAGCCAAGCGGATCTCTAGGCTTACTCTGAGCAGATCCTTCTGGCTTGCTCTGTGTTGACATTCTTGTGTCGATAGGGTCACAGCCGGTCGCTATCGTGGTGGCGCCTAAGGTACAAGTGTGACCCGCGCCGTCGGTAGCCTAGGCGACAGAGTTTGGCGTGGGCCGAACGGAGGGGGGCGCGGCTGAGGGGTCCCTAGGCATCGTGGTGCTGGGAGAGAGGTCGACGCCCATACCGCTGACCCCTTCTATCATTGGAGTGGGCATCCCTACTAGAATGTCGCGTTGATAGGGCTCAGCAGCGCTTAGAGCCAGCAGGGAGCCATCTCTGTCCCTAACGTCAGTGGGCAGCAACTCGCCTATGTGGAGCCCCTGCTTTGATGGGTGAGTCTAGAGGATCCAACGTCGACGCTCTTCACTCTCAATGACACCATAGAGAGCATGGAGCGGGAGAGCCTTGATGTGGGGGTCGTTTCCATGCTCAAAGACCTGGAGCAGGCCCGAGGTGCCTTGCGCGACGTTGTTGTTCCCTCTGGCAGGGTATTCGCTTGACCCTGCTTCTCGCCCTTTTTCTTTCTCTATGTGCTTTTTTGTATCCTGACCATCGTCTTCCTGTAGTCCCTCATAGCTTGTAGCTAGGGGAAGTCTTGGTTCCTTCGTGATCAGAAGGAAACCTAGGACCACCTTGTCGAGGAGGCATGGCTGCGTGGGGACATGACCACTCAGCTTGTTGCCACCCAGCAGAGGGTGGCTGAGCTGACCCCCTGACCGAGGAGGCGAACAATCTTCTATCGTAGGCGGCCGAGGCTCGCCAGCATGCTGATGAGGCTGAGAGGGCATTCAAGGCCCTGTCGGTGAGGTCTTGGAGGGACGACGAGGAGGTCGCTAAGGTATGGAAGGAGTGGGATGGGCTGCTCTAGAAGGACATCGAGACCCGCCAGTGGATCCTCGACATTCTAGCCGAGGTTGAGTAGGAAAGGGAGCTGAAGTTGGGGGCCGAGGAGAAGCTCGTGGCCCTAGAGAAGAGGGCAAACCTAGATGCCGAGGTGGTCACCTGGCTACGCAAGGAGTGTGATGAGCTGCTCCAAACCTCAGAGAGGCTCTAAGTGGAACGTGGCGTGGCTCGCGAGGAGCACGACCTGGCCCTTTGACAGCAGGACCAGGCCTGCCAAGAGCATGATGACGCTTGAGGTGGTGCAGTCAGAGGGGACCAGCTCGCTCATGGCCCATGCTATTGAGATCATAGCTCAGGTGCGCTAGCTCGAGAGGAATGCCCTTCGCGCTAGGGTGAATCAATCCATCGTGATTGCTCGTTCTCATTACAGGGACAACATTGACCTGGAGGTGATGAGCCATGGCTTCGCGCCTGGCTATGAAGTCCACGAGCTAGAGGAGATGGAAGCGGCGGTGGCTCCCCTTTCGTAGGACTTGGCGGACAGGATAGAAGACATAGTTCTCCCTCGGAGGGGCTAGTTAGTCAGATAGTTTGGATGATCATTATTGTAATCAGTGGACCAGTGCCGACCCTTGTGTATCATAAAAACAAACTCATCATTTTGTTTCATTTGATTGAATTTGTTTTTCCTCCCTTTTTATGTTTGAAAAGGGGTTAATGCACTCTGATCCTTCTGTTTGTTGGGACCATAGAACTCAAGGTATAGCATGGACACTCTGATCATGCTAGTGAGCAAAGATGTCATAGCCGCCTAGGCGTAGGTCTCTCGTAGTCCAACCAGCCTTGCTTAGTCATTCGTTTCTGTAGACCTTGCCACTAAATTTAACGTGAGGAAGAGGTCGGGCCCGGCGACTATTTTAGAAAGGGTGTATTTATACCCTTATCAGCCCTCGAGTGAGATAAGACCCCTTGCCATTGCTAGGGGCCAAGTGTCACTAAAGATTGAGGAGAGGATAGTGAAACTAGTAGGAGAAAGCGTCTCTTGTTTTCGTGTGTACCGCCTCCCTAGGATCTGAGCCATAGTTCTGCTACCACGCGTTCGGTCTCCTTGTGAGTCCAAGCTTTCCTCGAGCCCCTACACATAGCAGGGGTTCGGTCAAGGGTCAGCTCATCCTTGTGGTCATCACCCCATCCACGGCTTCTGCAACTAGAGGGGTTGAGCTAACGTCGCTTGCCTCGATGGCTCGAGTGACGTGCTCGATGAGCTCACTAATGGGCCTGTTCGAGTGGAATCCGGATCCGTCATTTGTGATGGGGTCGGCATAGCCTTCATGTGGCATTCCACTGCCCCTTAACCCGCCTCCCGGCAAATGTCCGAGCCATTCTGGGGAGTGACTAAGGTGGCCCGATGGCCTCCCTTCAATGGGGATTCTGTAGGGTCGGCTCGAGGTTAGGATCGAATGAGAAGGTTGAGATGACCCTGTCCGCTTCTAAGCGGGTTAGGAGAACACCGCTGGGGCTCATCTGCCTTTTCTCCCCTGGCTCTGTTCGACGCGAGGCAGCCTCAGGCCTTCGTGGGCGGCCTTCGAACCTTGGTCTCCCAACCTCGGTAGTGCTTGGCCATATTTCAGGCGTCACCCCGTCATCGGTTTTCACAACCGGAGGGGTTGAGTTAACGACACTTGCCACTATGGCTCGAGTGTCGTGCTTGGTGGGCTCACTAATGGGCATGTCCAAGTGGAATCCGGGTCCGTCATCCGCTGACGGGGTCGACATAGCCCTCATGTGGAATTCCACTGCTCCTTAACCCACCTCTCGGTAGATGCCCATGTTGCTTTGGAGCTACTCAGGTGGCCCGCTGGCCTCTGCTCGGTGGAGATTCGGTGGGCTTGGCTCAAGGTTAGGATCGAACGAGAAAGGTCTAGATGTCCCTATCTACTTCTGAGTGGGGTTGGGCAAGGCCACTAGGGCTCATCTAAGTTTTTCTCCCCTAGCTCTGTTTGATGCGAGGCAGCCTTGAGCCCTTTGTGGGCTGACCTTCAAACCTCGGTCGGTCACCACTCATGTCGAATGAGACAACTACCGCTTCGTGACACGACACGAAGCGTTATGATGCAATAACTGCATATGCAATGCTTGGATGTATGAGATGAATGTATGTATGAATGAATGGATGGATGAATGTATGAATGAATGTGTGAATGAATGGATGAATGAATGTTCATGCAATGGAAAAGAAAAGTGGGGGTTGGTAAAGTTACCTCGACGGTTTGAGTGACGGGTTCGGGAAGCTCTTACCGAATATGTCCATGTGGGGTCTAGGTCCATCTTTCATGATGGAGTTGGCGTAACCTACATGAGGTATCCCACTGCCCTTTGCCAATATCTTGGCCGTGACCCGAGCCATCCGATCGGCCTCGGGTGACCTACCGACCTCTCCTCGATGGAGACTCCATAGGTGGGCCTCTCCAAATCATTTCGGGGAAGGTGGAGGCTAAACCTTGGGATGCAGGGACAAAAACTCTGATCACACTAGTGAGCAGAAATACCATAGCCGCTGGAGCGTAGGTTTCTTATAGTCCGACCAGTTTCACTTAGTGTTTGTCTCCGCATACCTTGCCTCTAGTTTTTTAACGTGAGGAGGGGTCGGGCATAGAGAGTGTCTACTGAATAGACATTCCTGCCAGCCCCCGAGCAAGGCCTGACCACTTGCCATTGCTGGGGTCAGGGGCGCGATAGCGAAATAAGTGTGCGTTAAAGTAAGGGTGACCCATCTCTCGGCAGCGGCCCGAGTCGTTCGATCGACTTGGGCGACCTGCTGGCACAGGACATACCTCGATGGCATGAGAGACAGGTTCGTGGAGCTCTTACCAGCTATGTTTGACTGGAAACTGGGTCCATTGTACATGAAAGGGTTGGCATAACCCTCATGGGGCATCCTGCTGCTCCCTACACGTCCCTCGGCAGCGGCCAAGCCATCCGGTCGACTTATATGATCCGCTTGGGACTAGACTTACCTACGGAGATAGAGGATGAGAACACCCCATCCAAGAATTTAGTTAGGCAGAAAAGCTCCGGCGGCGAACTTGTAATAAATGGATAAGCTCTAAATTCTCGTTATGGCCAAACAGCTTTTTAGCCTTTCTCCCCTTTTTCTTATAAAAAGGTTAGTGCGTTTTGACCCTTTCTGTCATTGAGGCCATGAAGCTTGGGGTGCAGGTGAAGGGACTCTGATTATGCTAGTGAGCAAAGGCGTTGTAGCCGCTGGGGCATAGGTTTCTCATAGTCCGACCAGTTATACTCAGAGTTTGTTCCCGCAACCCTAGCTCCTAGGTCTTAACGTGAGAGGGGGTCAGACACAGAGAAACATTTGCCAGGTGGATATACTCTTAGACGCGCACCGACTCTTGCCGTAGCTAAGGCTAAAAAGCCCAAGGTGCGGAGAAAAACTCTGATCACCCTAGTGAGCAAAGGTGTCGTAGCTGTCGGGGGCGTAGGTTTCTCGCAGTCTGACCAGTTATACTCAGGGTTCATTTCCGCAAACCTCACTTCTGGGTCTTAACATGAGAGAGGGCTGGGCATATAGGTACACTCTTATTAGCCCCCAAGTGAGGCCTGACCCTTTGGCATTGCTAGGGTCGGGCGTCACTAAAGATCAGGGAGTTCGATGATGAACCTGATAAGAGCGAGTGTGCATTTATTAAGGGTAAAAGCGACGTAGCTGGTCGATGTTCTAGGCATTGACGAAGACCTCACCGTCGATGGTTTTGAGCTTGTAGGCGCCTGGTCGGAGCACCTCCACAATGATGTATGGTCCCTCCCATGGCGGAGAGAGCTTGTGGCGGTCCTTGTTGCTCTAGACGAGGTGGAGCACCAGGTCACTGATGTTTAAGGCTTGACCCCACACTTGACGGTTGTGGTACCGGCGTAATGCTTGCTCGTACTTGGCCGAGTGGAGGAGGGCAACATCGCATGCTTCATCCAGCTAGTCCATGGCATCCTCAAGAGACACCTTGGCCCCCTGTTCATCGTACACCCTGACCCTTGGCGCTCCATAGTCGAGGTCGATCGGGAGGATGGCCTTGGAACCATAGACCATGAAGAACAGTGTGTAGCCGGTGGCCCGGCTAGGAGTCGTCCTTTGGCTCTAGAGCATCGTGGGAAGTTCTGCGACCCATCATGCGCCAAACTTGTTCAACCAATTGAAGATCCTAGGCTTGAGGCCTTATAGGACCATGCCGTTTGCGCGCTCGACCTGCCCGTTCGTGCGGGGGTGCGCCACGGTGGCCCAATCGACACGGATGTGGTATGCATCGCAAAATTGGAGGAACTTGTTTCTAGTGAACTACGTGCCATTATCCATGATGATGGAGTTCGGGACCCTAAAGCATTGGATGATGTCGAGGAAGAATAGCACGGCCTGCTTGGACTTGATCGCGGAGATTGGCCGAGCCTCTATCCACTTTGTAAACTTATCTACGGTGATAAGCAAGTGGGTGAAGCCCCTGGGCGCTCTTTTGAGAGGTCTGACTAGATCGAGCCCCTAGACCACGAATGGCCATGTGATGGGGATCGTCTGGAGTGCTTGGGCCTGCAGGTGGGTCTGTCGAGCGTAGTACTGACACCCTTCGTAGGTGCGCATGATATGCTCAGCGTCGGCCCCCACGGTTGGCCAGTAGAAGCCCTATCAAAATGTGTTTTCGACTAGGGTTCTAGGTGCAGCATGATGACCGCAAACCCCACTGTGGATATTGCTCAGCAATCGCTTCCCCTATTCGGTGGGGATGCAGTGTTGTAGGATCTCGGTGTGGCTTTGCTTGTAGAGTTTGCCCTTAACAAGAACAAAGGACTTGGCACGATGCGCGAGCCGCTGAGCCTCTATCTTGTTCATCAGCAGCGCCTCATGGAGGAGGTAGTCGAGGTAAGGTGCCCTCCAGTCTACCAGAGGGTTGGGCTCTGTCGCTGGATCCTCATCGAGCTCCATGACTTTGGGGTTGGATGGAGCCTATGGCTAGTTAGCCCCTGAGCCTAGGGCAGGCGGTCTGCCACCGACTTGTTTTGGCTCCTCGTAGCAGACCGAGGGCTGGTGCTGATCGCTAGTGAAAACATCGGTCGGCACTGGCTCTCGGCCGAACGCTGCTTTCGCCAGCGCGTCAGAGGCCTCGTTGAGACGTCTCGGGATGTGGTTGAGCTCAAGGCCGTCAAACTTGTCCTCTAGCTGGTGGACTTCTCTATAGTATGCAGCCATCTTGGTCTTGTGGCAGCTCGACTCCTTCATGACTTGGTCGATGACCAGCTAGGAGTCACCTCGAACATCGAGGTGGCAGATACCGAGCTCGATGGCAATGCGCAGACCATTGATGAGTACCTTGTATTCGGCCACATTGTTGGAGGAGGGAAATGGGTGTGAACCATGTACCTCATGTGTACCCCAAGGGGTGAAACGAAGACTAGCCCTGTGCTGGTGCCTTTCTTCATCAGCGATCCATCAAAGTACATCGTCTAGTAATCTTGATCGGTGACCACTGGTGGCAATTGGACCTCGGTCCACTCTGCAATGAAATTAGCCAACACTTGGCACTTGATGGCCATTTAGGAGACATACGCAATGCCTTGACCCATCAGCTCGAGCACCGACTTCGCGATCCTTCCCATGGCATCCTGGTTTTGGACGACCTCGCTGAGGGGGAAGGACGTCACGACCGTCATCGGATGTGACTCAAAGAAGTGGCACAACTTTCTTTTGGTAATGAGGACAACGTATAGGAGCTTCTAGATTTGGGGGTAGTGGGTCTTGGAATTGGACATGACCTTGCTAATGAACTACATGGGATGTTGTACTATGAGGGCATGGCCCTCTTCCTCTCGCTGCACTACCAGGGCTGCGCTGACCACTTGTGTGGTGGCTGCAATGTAGACCAGAAGCGGTTTTCCATCAGTCAGAGGGACCAAGATCGGGGCCTTCATTAGGAGCTGCTTTACCATGTCAAGCGCCTCCTGGGCCTTAGGCGTCCATTCAAAGTGGTCGGCCTTCTTTAGAAGCCGATAAAGGGGGAGACCTCATTCACCAAGGCGTGAGATAAAGCGGCTGAGTGCGATGAGGCACCCTATAACTCATTATACCCCCTTTATGTTCTGAATCAGGCCCATCATTGTGATGGCCGAGATCTTCTCCGGGTTGGCCTCGATGCCACGCTCGGAGACGATAAAACCTAGTAGCATACCCCTTGGACCCCGAAAATGCACTTCTTGGGGTTGAGATTAATGTCGTTCGTTCGGAGTTTGCTGAAGGTTTGCTCAAGGTCGGCTATGACCTGGTTGGCTTGTTTGGACTTGACCACGATGTTGTCTATGTAGGCCTCAATGGTTCGCCCGATGAGGTCACCAAAACACTTGAGCATACAATGCTAGTACATAGCCCCAACGTTCTTCAGACCGAACGGCATTGTGATATAGCAGAACGATCTGAATGGGGTGATGAAAGACATCGCGAGATAGTCGGACTCTTTCATCATGATCTGATGGTACCCAGAGTACGCATCAAGGAAGCAAAGGCTTTCACACCCTGAGGTTGAGTCGACTACTTGGTCTATGCATGGCAAAGGGAACCGATCCTTTGGGCATGCTTTGTTGAGACCCACATAGTCCACACACATCCTCCATTTCCCACTCTTTTTTGTACAAGAATGGGATTTCCTAACCACTTGGGGTGGTACACTTCCTTGATGAACCCGGCTACCAAAAGCTTTGCGATCTCCTCGCCGATGGCCCTCCGCTTTCCCTCGTTGAAGCGACGCAGGTGCTGCTTCATCGTCTTGGAGCCTGGCTTGATCTTCAAGGTATGCTTAGTGACTTCTCTCAGAATGCCTGGCATGTCCAAGGGTTTCCATGCAAAGATGTCTTTGTTGGCATGGAGGAAGTCGACGAGAGCGCTTTCCTATTCGAAGGAAAGTGCTATGCCAATGCACACCACTTTGCTTTTGGAATAGCTAGGGTCTATGAGGACCTCTTTAGCGCCTCCACTGGCTCAAAAGACCCAGCCGACCTCTAGTGGTCGGGTGTTTCTTCGGTGACCTCCTTCCTGATGGTCGCAAGTTCCTTCGAGGCGACGATTGCCACGACGTGAAATGAGGTGCTAATGGTGATGACCCCGCCTGGGCCCGGCATCTTCAGTTTTAGGTAGGTGAGTTGGGGATAGCCATGAACTTCGCGTAGCATGGGCATCCTAGGATGGCGTGGTAGGTTCCATGGTACCCCACCACCTCGAAGGTGGGGTCTCCATCCTATAATTGGATGGATCCCAAAGGTGACGGCAGATTGATCTGCCCAAGTGGCATGGCCTGCTTTCTAGGTATGATGTCGTGGAAAGGTGCTCCAGTTGGCTAGATGCACGATCGATCGATGCCCATGGCGTCAAAGGTCTCTGCATACATGATGTTGAGGCCGCTGCCTCCATCCATCAGTACCTTGGAGAGCAGCTTTGTGCCGATGATCGGGTTGACCACAAGCGGATATGTCCCCAGCTACGGGACACTCTCCGGGTGGTCGGTCCGATCAAAGGTTATGGTGGATTCCAACCACCGGAGGAAAGTAGGTGTGGCCAGCTCAGCCATGTAGATTTCGTGGCACGCGAGCTTCTGACGACACTTGGAGTCATAGGCTACCGAGCCCTCGAAGATCATGAGGCTACCATCTGGCATCGGAAAGCCGATGTCCATCCCCTAGGCATCATTCGTGGCCAGGTCAGGGTCCTTCCCGTGCTCCCCCTTGTCGGAGCCTCTGGACAAGAACCGCTTCATGAAGCCACAATCCTTGTATAGATGCTTGATGGGGAAGGCATGGTTCGGGCATGGCCCCTTGAGTAGCTTCTCAAACTGGTTTGGAGTACCCTCCGTGGGCTTCTGACCACCCCTGTAGGTGGCAGCAGCCACGAGCGTGCCCTCGTGCCGCTGCTTATTCTTCTTTTTGATGGGACAGTTGGAGGCGCCCTCCCTGGCATCCTCATCCCGCTTCGCCTTGCCTTTGAGGTGGTCGAACTCTGACTGCTTCCTTGCCTGAGGCGTGGCTGGTGGCGATGTCAAGGAATTCCTTGGTGGTTCGCTGACCCTTACATCCTAGCTTGTGAACCAGGGACTCGTCAGGTCGTCCCAGATTGGAAAGATCCTATAATGTCGACATCGGCGACGTTAGGCAGCTCATTGCACTACCGGGAGAAGCGCTGGATGTACCCATGGAGGGTCTCTCTGGCCTTCTACCGGTAGTTTTTGTGATCCTATGGGTTCCCAGGACACTTGTACATGCCCTAGAAGTTCCCCATGAAGATCTCTTTTAGGTCTGCCCAACTTTGGATTCTGTTGGGTGGAAGGTGTTCCAACCATGTCCGCACCGAATCACCCAGGAATAATGGAAGGTTGTAGATAATGAAATCGTCATTATCTGCCCCACCGGCTAGGCTGGCTAGCCGATAGTCCTCGAGCCATAGTCCAGGGTTTGTTTCCCTAGAGTATTTTGGGATGTTGATTGGTGGTCGGTACCTTTGGGGAAGGCGGTGTTAAGGATGTGTCGGCCAAAGACCTAAGGTCCTGATAGGCTGGGACTTGGGCTTCGGTCCTCGCCGCTGTCGTAGCATCTACCACATCGAGGGTGGTAGCCGTGGCTAGCCCCCTCCCCCGCAATGCCACGGGTACGCCTGCGGGCGTCGAGGGTGTCGCTCACGTCACGGTTGCGGCCAAGGTGCTCATGCAGCGGAACCGTGATGCATGGCCTGCTGCCTTGCGGTGCTTGGTGGCCTGATGCGTCCTTGTCAACTCGCTCTGAGGGCGTGCGCTGGCTGGCATCGAGCTTGCTTCACCGAGACAGCGAGATCTCAGCCTGCTGAGCTACCGCACGCTCGAGCAGCGTGCGAATCTCATGATGGGCTCGACGTTCATTGGGCGTCGTTGTCCCCGGAAGCCCACGGAGCAAGGCCACCATAGCAGCGATGTTCTACCCACCCGGGCGTAGTGTGGGAGGGCTTCATCATCCTCGATGATCCTTCGATTCATGTCGCAGGCCATGGCGTGTGCGCGCCCACCGTCTCCGTGGCGCTCGATCTCACGATCAAGCTTCACGCATTCCTGCTCGAGCTAGAGTCGTGCTTTCTTGAGCTCTCGGTGCCGAGCCTTTAGCTACTCCACCCGCAGGTGGGGTGGGGCCCCTGCATCACCCTCAACCTCATCGTCGATTTTGGTCAATGGGGTAGCCCCCTCCTTGTGGATGCTTTTGACATGTCCTTCGGAGGTACCTGCAATGAAGCATTCATGAGGGGGTTGATGGCTTCCCTGTTGGAGTCAGAGCCGGAGGGTGACTCTAACTCCCTTGCGAGGAGGTCATGGAAAGACTCCATGACATATTCGGTTATCCCCATGAACTCGTTGAAGGCACGCGTTGCGCCATAGGGTGGACAACGGTCTCTGCGCGTCAGAGACCGGACGGGAGTGCTGTTGGGACGCTCTAGATGAGGTATGCTAGAGAGAGCGGCTTCCCTCTAGCAAGCTATGCCATGATGTTGGCAAACGAGAAGGTGAGGTGGCACAGGTCTTCCCAGGACGGTTAGTGTCCTAGGAGGCGCTGAGCTGGCGCTCCAACCTCTCGTAGTCGAAGTTAAGGAGCTAGTTGCTCCTAGGGGCGTGGGCCTCCGGTGCATGTAGCCACAGCTCCTCAAGAACCTCGATGATTGCGTTAAGTCTAGTGGAGGGGAGAGGTCAGACGCCGGTGGGAGCCATCGCCAACTCTCCCTCCATCATGATGATGAAGTCTAGGTCCCTGAAATGCACAAGCGCACCCAAGACTCAGGTGATGTCGTGACTAGCCATCCAAGGCCTAGTGTTTATGTTGAGACGCACAAAAGGCCCCTACCTAGCACACCAACTATCGGTGTTTCGAGTAAACACCAACGAGTAAATTTCTAATATTGTGCGTCTGGCTTGGATGGTGTGCTAAGAGGACACGAGGTTTATACTAGTTTGGGCGGAATGTCCCTACATCCAGTTCGTTGCTGTTGCTCATGTTACTAGCACTGAAAAGTTTGTAGTAGGGGTTACAAATGGGATAGAGAGGGACAGGTCCCAAGTCTCTGGTGGAAAGAATGAAGGGGCACCGAGAGCTCGGTCGCTGCTCGGCTAAGTGTTCGAGGTTCAATGCTAGTGGTTTTGATCTGATGCGGTGCGATGCGTTCTCATCCGATGCCCCTTAATGGGATGCCCTGCTTTCCCTTTTATAAGCCAAGGGAAAGCACGGGTTACAACAAGAGAGAAGAGGAGAACGAGAGGGAGAGGAAGTCCTTTAGGGTCGCCGAGCCTTTCTTTTCCTTTGTGCGGGCCCCGCTAACATGGCAGGTGGTGACAGGGATAGCTCCGCACGTCCGTCACTATGGGTGATGTGAATTCCCTAGAATGACATGTCGTGGGGATGGGTCGTGTTGAGACGTGACCACTCCCTCCACGATGCCAGAAGTTTGACCTTGGGTTGTACTTTCTGGCCCGTAGTGGTTGGCGACGGCGTGAGCTTCCGTTAGGAGCCCTACCCGAGGGATCAGGCGAGGCAGAGCCCGCCCTCAGATGTCGGGTGAGACAGAGCCTGTCCTCTGACATCGGGTGAGGCAGAGCCCACCCTAAGATGTCGGGCGAGGCAGAGCCAGCCCTCAGACGTCGGGCGAGGCGGAGACCACGTCTAGAGGTCACATGAGGCAGAGCCCACGGTGTCGGTGGTCGAGCGAGGCAGAGCCCACCCTTAGATGTTGGGTGAGGTGGAGCCTACCCTCGGGGGTCAGGCGAGGTGGAGCCCACCCTCAGATGTCGGGCGAGGTGGAGCCCACCCTCGGGGGTCGGGCGAGGTGGATCTCACGACCTTGGGGTTGGGCGAGGTGGAGCCCACGGCCAGAGGTCGGGTGAGGCGGAGCCCACGGCCTCGGTGTTGGTTGGAGCAGTAGTTGCACCTTGGACTGCTTGGATGGATTAATGCATAATGACCTTTAGCCCCTCCTCTTTGGGTACCCTAGTATTGGTCCCCGACAGGAGCAGGACGACACGTGCACCGGATGATCCAACCAAAAAATGTGACACGATTAGGGCACCCGTAAGGGCTAGCTCATAAGCTAGCTCTAAGCATTTTTTATATTTTATATTTTAATAGAAAAGAGACAAAATATAGCTCTTGATCTAGAGCGAGGCTTATACACACATTCTAAGATCATGTGAGAGTGTCATGTGGACCTAATCATACCATGAGCTATTGCTAAAATCTAGCACTATTGGAGAGGTTGGCTTAGAGCTAGTAACTGACTTATACCATTGTTGGTGCCCTTAATACAATGGTCAATTTTGTGAACTCACTTTGCATAAAATCAAGGTAAACTCATTGCACCATCCTTGAATCCAAACATAAGTGCAACGCAAAGACAACGATGATGCCAAAGGAAGCTAAACATTCATTCTAGTTGGAATTGAGTGAAGCACAACGACGGGATGATACTCCATTGAGTGCAGCACAACTCACGCGGATGATATGCAACCGACACAAGTCAATCTTGGTAGACTTAGCTTATCACACCATCCTTGAATTTGATTATACAAATGATTGTTTTTTATTTTGTCATAGATCCTTCCCCATGCATGTTCTTCATCAACAAGATCCCGAGACACCACCAGTTCAGCTTGCATGAGGTCCTTAGATTGAACTCCTTATTATGCTATGAAACATACTATACCCAACATATATGAGTGAAGAGCAAAGACCGGATTATACTCCGATGAGTAAGCAGATCATCACCGTATACGCAACCTGGTGGGTATATAGTTCATGATCTCACACATGGATAAGTACAAAATCAAAGTATAATAATAGGGGTACGCACCCAAGATATAGTTTAGACACACACAAGTTCACAAAATATTGTACCAAACAACAAAAGGTGTACTAAGATGCAAATTAATAAGATGACTAGTAGGATACAAATTGCAGGGAGGAGGAAATCACCCCTCAAATCTACTCTTCATCAAGAGCAGAATAGAGGGATCCGCTCCAGGTCCACTGCAGCTAGGATTGCATCACCAGCGATGCCAATGCAGCTACCAATGACTCAATCATAGTCAGGGACAATCATGTCGGGAATCCCGGGTCCGCTTGATGCAAGTCCACCGCGTTGTCGGACCGGAGATGGATGGTAGCCAGAGCTCTGGTGGCCCCCACCCAAACGCCATGTGAGACCACACACATGACATGCACAGGCATTGCACAGAGGCCCTCCTCGACCTCTGCCGGATTGCTGTGCTCCTCCACGGGGGACACCGCGTTGCAAGCAACACCTGCCGCCCCACGGAGGGTTGCAAGGTCTTCAGTCCGTTGATTGATGAGACCCTATAGTAGGAGCTATTTACCCTCAAGAACGCGATGCTCGTGCCTAGAAGTTGCCTCATCAACAAGGTGGTGCCCCATGTTTTAGTGCTCCATAGCCAGCTATTCTCGAAGGGCTAGAAAGAACAACAAACAGGTAAATGGCAGGGATGCAATGGGATCAATGCGGATTCAAATGCGATTGTATCTATAATTACCAGCAAGCTGTGCCTACGTCCCAACCCTCTCCCCATGAGCCAGGGCCAGCGCTACCTCTGTAGCCTCCAAGGAAGACCACAGCCACTCCTCTTGCCTGTGCATCTTTGAAACGGTAGTGTAGCTCTGGTCGAGGTCCCTGATCACCGACCTCCTGTCTGATCTGTCGACCGAATCATCAGTCATCGGAATTGGTAGAATGAAAGGGGGAGGGATGGTACGGTGAAGAGGTGGTAGGCTCATGCGAGGCAAGGCAACTAGTGGGCGGTGGACTAGCCACGGAGTGGGCCCTATATAGCAGACAACGTCAGGGCAATGACTCAAATGAGACAAAGGACAAAAGATGAGCTTACTGGATCAGGGCGCAAAGAGGAGGACAGCTGCTCAACTCAGGTGATGACTCCATTGGTTGCTTGCCGCGGTCCATTGATCTTGTCAAAGCAGAGCAGAGGATTGAGTAGAGATCGCAAAGGGAAGGTGAGTCTGAGAGCTCAGTAGTTAATCGCCTCCTCCTTTTCTTCCACTTTTATAGACTCCAAAAAAAGTCGTGGGTGGCCGACGAACTCCCACGCCCATAGAACTTACAGCCGTGCCATGCTCCCCATGACTCCTAGTGGGGTGGGTTTCCCAAATGTAACTAACCTCACATCGAATGGCGAACCATCAAGACCGATGCTTCAACTCGCCCGGATGATACGCAACCGACAAGATCAAAGCTAAACACTCATTTTAATTTCTAAAGTATGAATTGAGTGAAGAGCAACGACTGTACATTACTGCTATGCGTAAGCAGTTCATCACCGTATATTAGGGGGACCAACATAGTCGTTGGACACTCGTCCCACAATCTCGCCGCATGGACACCCGGATCATACGACACACAAAGCATCAGAATTTGCCTAGTTTCTCTCCACTATTAACGTAATAAGATAACATTGTCCTTGTTCCAAAGAAAAAAGATATTTTTAGAAATGGTAGGGAGGACAAAATCATAGCTGATCTACTCTTCATCAAGAGCAGAATGAACGATGTGATCCACATTCACTATAGCAATGATTGCATCACCGGTGGTCCCAAAGTCAGCCACCAATGACGCAATCCTCCTCGGGGACGATACTGGCGGTGGCAGGAATCCTAGGTACACTTCACGCAAGTCCACCACATCTCTAGACCGGAGCTAGGCGGTAGCCAGAGCTGTGGTGGCCCCCACCCAAACGCCTAGCAAGACCACACCGGCGATATGCACAGGAAGTGCGTGGAGGCGCTCCTCGACCTCCGCCAGAGCAACGCGCTCCACCGTAGGGGACACCACGTTGCAAGCAACAGTGGCCACCCCACAAAGGGTTTCAAGGTCATGGTTCCGTTGTTCAAGGAGACCCGCTAGCACTTGGTCTCTCCCTGGCAACGCGGAGGTCATGGCTAGCAGTTGCCGTGTCGAGAAGATGTCGTCCCACGTTCTGGTGCTCCGCGTCCAACTATTCTTGGATGGCTAGAAGATTGAAAGAAGAACAAAAAGGTCAATGGCAGGATGCAACGGGATGCGGATTCAAATCCGATAGTAGCAGTAATTACTGGCAATCTTTGCATGCGCCGCAACCCACTCCTGCTCAGCCTCAGCCACCGCCACTTCCATAGCCTCTAGGGGCGATCGTAGGCGGTCTGCTTCCACGTGCATCTCGTGGATGGTGGCACTGGCCCAGCTGAGCTGCATGACCAATGTGCCGATGTCTTGTCCATCGCCTGAAGCGTCACCAGTGGCGGAGCCACAGGGTATGCTGGCAATGCACCGGCATACCCTGTAAAACTGGCGGCAAGTAGAATATATATACTATATAATAGTATATACACTGTATTTGTATAAGAAAGAAAAAAAACATACCTGGACGCCATGATGGGAGGCCCATGTAATGCGGCCCACGCGGCAAGTGAACTCCATACGTCTAGTATGTGTGCTCCGACTCCGTACACGATGTTTCAATTTCCTATAACCTACTCCCTCCATCCCAAAAAAAAGACGTTATGGGATGCGTACAGGTCAAACTTTCTCACCTTTGACTAGGTTTGTACAAAATACATGCAACATTTACATCTCCAAATAAGTTTATTATGAAAATATATTCAATGGTCTATCTAATGATACTAATTATGTATTATAAATATTAATATTTTTTATATATAATTGGTCAAAGTTTAAAAAAGTTGACTTCTCAGGAAGCGAGAATGGCTTCTATTTTGGGACAAGGAGTAATCCCGATTCGGAAGTACGGAGCCACGGAGGAACATGCCGCGTCGCCGCCTCACCAATGAGTCGGTGATGCCCTGCCACCCTGGCCTTGGTGCCCTGCCGCCCTCCACCCTTCTCTGAGTTGGAGGATCGCCATCTATTTCGCATGTCTCTTCTACAGTATATGCGGGCACGCCTATTGGGGCTTATTGTCTTGATTCGCTATTTTGCTTAGATAAAATTTAATCTTTGTTGTTCTTTTTTCTAGAAAATTATTGTCTACTTAATTTGCTAACATCACAAATAATAAATTGTTTAATTATTTAGTAATTGGTAATGTGTTTTTAATATTTGTGCAATTATGAAGAGAAACTCAGATATTGCATCTCTATTTCAGAAACTCGTCTCACAATCTCACCGTATGGAAACCCATATCATACGATATTGAAAGCATCAGAATGTGCCTAGTAGAGTTTTGCTCCACCATTATCATGAGAAATTCAACAACCTGGTTCGTATATAGGGTGCGATCTTACACACAGATAAGTAGCAAATAGAAGTGGTGGGCACCCATCATATAGTTGAGCCACACATAAGTTCACAAAGTATTGTATCAATACATAGTCTGCCTTGCAACACAGTTCGAAGCAAAGATTACATTGGTAATTAAATTTCATCGCCGACACTTTTGGTTGCATCATCGATGGGAGCGGTTGTCTTCCCCTTCTCTCCTTCCTTCCCTGGTTCATGTGCTGACTCTGTAGTGCTTCTTCCATGGGCAGAGGTCATGGTGTCATCATTGGTAGTAGTGATAGTCTTCTCCTTCTCTCCTTCTTGCATCCCAGGTTCCTGTGATGAGTTTGTCTGCCACTTCCATGGGCAGCAGTCACGTTAGCTATGACATTGTCAATTATCAAATTAGCCTTAGTAGAATTGATCTCCATGTCCTCCTATTCTCGAGACCCTGCATTTTGATCTCCCATTTCCATACCAGGCTGACCGTCACTCCCTGTATTTGTCTGTTCTTTAGTCCCCGTATTTTGCTGAGCTTTACCTACTGTATCTGGCTAACCATCAGTCCCTATCCTGTTCATCTGTTGCCTATCTGCCTATTCAACCTGTAAAATTGGACCCTAAGAGAGCTGATGACTAGGAGTAGCACACAAAGCACAATTAGCTGGCAGCCTATCCAGTGGAGGTGGAAGACCGCTACATTCGATAAGGTAGGTAAATTTATAGTCCAAATTGGCTCTATCCTCTTGCATTTGTTCAAGCATCGTGGTTTGGGTTCTAAGTATTATTGCGTGCATCTCATTCATCGTGGTATTTTTCCTTGCCTGGTCTTGGTTAAATTGTCACATTTCTCTTTGCATGTTGCACATCATCTTTGTCAAAGATAGTATACTCTCTGACGTAGACTCACCAGAAGCTCCCGCCTCATGATCATGTGCAGCTGTTCGGAATTGTGGACCCAGTGATGGTGTTTCCATATAGTCTTTGTCATCACTGTCAGTATCCATATCGCCACCCACCATCCCATCAAGAGTTGCACCAGCCTCTTGGTCTGCCTTGGCTCGCTATGCTAGTGTCATAAGTTCATACACCGCTCTCAAGCCACATGCTCCTCTACGTCTGTCATTTAGTGCAGGAGGTTTATAGTCTGGGAACCCTGCCCTAGAGTTCTCCAACTGAACGCAATGGACAGGAGATCCTATGGTATTTGCCAAGAGCGAACAGATGATATGAACATAGGCATCCTCCTCTTTCCCTTGAAACCATCAGCAAACCAGTCCTCCCACTCACAAATGAGCAAGTCAACAATATCGAATTCAATGTGTCCCAACACCAAAGAGAGCAGCCACTGTTGCATGACTGTGATTGCCTCACCAAATCTGGCCCTTGGGTACAACGACTTCTTGAAGACAAGGAGGAGAGTAGTAGATTCTGTCCCTCCTCCTAGGACACGATGAGGAGCATACACTTATGGGTAACATAACTCATGTACTTTCCTCTCAACAAGTGGAACACCTAAAGCCTCAGCTATCTGCTATCTAGTGAGCTATGATCCCCATCAAACATGAACTCAATAAAATCTCGATCTCGGGGTATCCACAAAGAAGCAAAAAATATCTTCACTCATTCTGGAACAAAATGGTGCGGCCTAGTCAACAACTTGTTGACACAAAAATGTGGCGATGTGATCCACACACAGCAAGCCGGATGATCTTGATGGAGTGAGCTCGAAGATCTACTTAGCTTCAACACAAAAACGGTCGGTTTCAGGACTAAAGGCATGCCAGTCAATTTGACCCTATAATTGACAAAGAGAGAATAATTAGTAGTTTAAGGTGGAACGTGTCGGTGTTGCACCAGCCAGTTCTAATATGTGGCCAAATAGCTGATTCAATGGGGCTATCAACCAAATAGTCGATATCCAGCATATTCATGGAATGAAGACCTTTGAATCAAGGATTATCGGCTAATATTAAACGATAATGATACGAATCGAAATAAACGATGCTCATGGAACATCAAAAAACATCATCGGCTAAATGGATATAACCAGTGTAAAGCATTGAGCCGATAAGTTTAACGAGAAAGGATATAACATGCGAACAAATCGATTGTCCAGTACAAATTAATCTACAAACACTCTGAATCTAATCTGTTACCATCAACAGTGAGGTTCGATCGGATCGGTACAGCTATGATAATAATAACAAACTAAAGCCAGAGAATATATAAAACCATCTATATATTGACAGGTTCATGAAAAACATGCTATATGTGTGAAAGCACAGGCAAATCGGCTAAAATAGGCGATGCATGCATATCAAACAAACAGAGTACATATCTCGATCATGAACAAAGCCACTAATCGATAATCTCTAATCCAAAGTCTTACAAGTGAGGTTCGACCAGATTGATGCAGCTATGGTAGTGTCATTAGATTAGATCTCATTAACTAGTGAGTTTATTCAAGATTGAAACATGTCTTTGGATGCATACTATGTTTGACTGGAATAGAGATAAAACAACCGATCTAGCAAAATTAAGCCATCGATTATAAGATTTGAAGCATGACCAGATCAGAGAACGACCAATTAAGAT
This sequence comes from Miscanthus lutarioriparius, assembly GCA_904845875.1. NCBI lineage: Eukaryota > Viridiplantae > Streptophyta > Magnoliopsida > Poales > Poaceae > Miscanthus > Miscanthus lutarioriparius. Next base: position 31,328,836 of record CAJGYO010000015.1, read on the forward strand.
GATATGATGCTGATCTATCTCTATCTCAATCGGGTGATTTTGTTATAATTAATAAAACATTCATTATAGCAAAATCGATAACTGTTGAATCAACCAAAAACAGCAAGGAAAGTCTTACTAATATTAGCAGATTTGATAACTGGTCATATTGTATTAAACAACAAGTTATTTAATACAAGATTGATAACTTTGATCTATATTATGATTCGTAAGAGATCAATCAGCTGATGCAGCCTTACAAACTATGATACAGATTGATAACTAACTTATATTATGGCTCATCAAAGATCAATCAGCTGATGCAGCTTTACAAGCACATTACAAGTCGTGACAGTACTTACAAGCAAGCTGGAGGTCGATCCGTCGATGCAGCCCTGTTTGCTGAAGAACTCACCGAAAAGCTACATTACTCCTACTCTAAGGGTTGGCATGAAGCTAAAAAAGTAAAGACTGATTTTGATTGATGTGTGGATGTCCTGATTACAATAGTTGGGGTTTATATTTATACCCTGAGGCCTGAAACCCTCCTAGCTGGTCACGTGGTGATCTAGTACAAAACTTGCCAAACAAAATAAATCTAAAAGAAAAGGAAATTTTAAGATACATGGACTGCAGTTTCCCCTTTTGTAGAATCCGCTAATAAAGCTTCCTTGACCGACGTGTCTTTTGGTTGTCTAGACAAGAAGGAAACAATTCCAATCTAATCTAGTTTATGGTACGACTCCCAGTTTGGTCGGTTCAATAATCTGAGCCGAACTATAGTTCATACATGTACATGCATGTGCCTATATTTGCCTTAGTTAGTTGTGGCAATTGGCTTTTCCCTTCATTACGTGGTCACCAGGTAAAATAGAACTGTATCGCACACTCTCTGATCCGACGGCTGATGCACTTCACAGTTGATGTCTGTATGGCTTCCTTCTGTAGAATCCATTGGCAATAAAATTACCAATTCTTCTAGCTTCTCTTGCTTCTTTCTTATCTTCACGTAAGTAGACTTTGGACATCATGCTTCTCCCAAAATAATATATTTCCTTTCCCGTCTCCTTCTTTGCTCCTTTGACCATTGATCAACATCGAGCTTTGCTTGGACTCTCGCTGGATTCATACTCCTTAGTTTGATGTTGTACAACTTCCTATTTTGGCCTCCGCAGAATATATACAGGACACCACCTAGTAATTCTCCTGTTTGTTTCGACAGCTGTCCGAAATACATGTCTGCATGCTATCGGCCGATTCCTTCCTTTCTACGGTAAACTTGCCAATTTTTGGTGTAAACATAGGCCCCCTAGTTCGATGTATGAATTTTCATGCTTCAAACTATTTCAATCCGATGGTCTTCTTTCATGAGCCAATGATATCTGATCGCAACACTGACGGTTGCATCGGCTTCATATCAATCATTTTCTTCTTGGTCTTGATAATTTCAAAATTAATCCTCCTATGCATCTTATGAGTCGATGCTTGGATCCCGCTTTAGCCGATTCGGAGCTGCCCCCCCTAAGTCTTATAATTACAATCAGCTATGTATTTTGAAATATTCTCATGCACTTTAGATATTTTAGCCGATATCCACGAGAGGTCTCATCACACCATCATCCAAGCAACTATTATTATATCTGGCTGATCGATAAGTATCTGCAATCTTTATCGGCTATCCTAGCATAGCCACCGCCAATTCTTCTTGATTCGGTTGATCTACTAATGCCTGATGAAATTAGCCAGAGAGCCTACTAGTTTGGTCACTCAGGCACTCGGTTGATTAGGCGAAGGCAACGCAAGCTAGGAGCCCAAGATTATGATGGCGGAACACCAGTACCGATCGACGAATAGCAATGGAGGATATTTCTTCACGCATAGACTCCAGGACGTAGCTGACATGTATAAGCCCTAATAGGTTGTATAGCTGATGCATACGTCGTGTGTCCTCTTCTAGTTTGATTTCCAAGGAGCTGATGAATTCGTTGGCAGTAATAATACCTTATCACAAGCCTCACCTACACATATGAACTTCAAAGTGTCTACCATATCATCTTGGGTAGTTGAGGAATGCAACAGATTAGAATCTAGTCATCCTCATTTCTCCTGCTCAGAAAACTTGGGTTTTTGAAAGATTTTTAAATTAAAACATAGCTTTGCTCCTCAAATGATTCGCTCAGATCACTTAATGTGCAAAGTTCCTCACCAAGACATTGTTTCGCCTCTATTTACCCTACTTCTAAAAAGCTTCTGTGGAGTTCGGGTAGGGACAAAGTATGTAGCATACTTACCTTGTGTATCGTAAAGTCAAACCCTGGATCCAAGGAGAGAAGTGTCATATTCTTAGATCAAGATGTGCATGTGTGTGAAATATTTAGTGGCTAACCTAATTCTACTATGCTCTTTGAAATATATTTCTCTCTTGTGGAATATTTTGTGAGAACATGGGTTATCTTTATTCTCATCTCTTTTCTTTTTCCTCTTTTTCTTTTTTACTTTGGACCTCTTTTGTGTCCATCTTTTATATTTTTGCATAACCCATGTCTTTTTTACAACAACTTTTGAGAGAAATATTATCAAGAACTTGGAGCATTTATTTTAATAAAACCTAGCAAACATATTTTTTGTCTTCTCCTAGTGTAGGAGCAGAACATTTTGAGGTGGATAAAAAGCATGTTTTTGGGTACTTCCAGTATAGAAGCAGCACACATATGTAGCATGTACGTGATCTTGATCTTGGGAGCATGATAAATCTGTCAACAAAGGTCAACGAGTCTTGACAAAACTCAACACAAAACAAGCAGCTTATGTGGAAGGTTTTTAATAACAACATATGGCCTTGGTAGGAAATTCAATATCATCGAGGAGACAAGCTATTGATTTTGAATTTTTTGTAAGAAAATTTCCCAAGTACTTTGCAAAAAGAAGCAAGGTTCCCTTCATCATACCATATCTCATTCATCAACTACTTAGATGACATGCTTTCCCTATGATAAATTGTTCACAAGTGATAGGAAAAGCAAGGAATAAAGAATATATACCTCATATCTGCATGCACATACCTCCATCCTAAGTCTGGTCACCACAGTGTGCTTTGCGGCCTGCTCGGCGACTTTTGTTGGCTCATGGAATCCCTGGTTGTCGCCGAAGAAGTTGGAAATGGCGCCAACCTAAGCAAACGAACAAATCCTGATGTATGGTGGCTTGGAGCAGTATCTAACCACTATTGAACGAATAGGTTAGAATCTGCCTTGAAGTCTTTAAAATATTCAGCCAATGCGACTCTGAGTTCCATTTTTCAATGATGTCTGATCTTCATCGGCTTTTTAGGAATAAATGATACTGTGGTTTGAAAGGCGGGATTTTGAACTAGCAGCCGGTCTTGTTCGGGGAAGGTCATTAGTTTAGATACTTCGCTAGAGGAATATGCTTAACATTTATCCCTTTCCCTACTGCTATTTGTATTTTCTCTATAGATGCAAGAACACGTAACAGAACCTTCAATTTGCCTTCCACGAGATGACCAGCATAGCTTTCGAGTCAAATGTTGTGATAGATTTATGTGTGCCAAACTTAGTAAACGCAATCAGTGTTGGGCCTGATTCATTGCCAGAAATAGAAGCAATCAGCCTCGAGGCCGGATGCTCTATCAATCATGTGTAGGTGAGCTGACCCCTACCAATTTCTGTATATCCACTACTGCATCTTCTGGTCAGGTGAAGTATTCATACCCCGGCATGTTTACCAGTTGCTTCATGTTGGTGTTGTAGATGATGAGGCCAAACGGGTTGAGTTCCAACTGCATGTTCTCAAACATGGCCTAATCAGGACTAGCCTGCTTGTGATGATGTCAAACACGATCTCCACCCACTCCCCATCATGCTTTCCAGGTTGCTGAACGTGTTAAATGCCATAAAGCACTAGGAGATTAGGAGCAACATCTGCTCCGCGCAGCTCAAGTTCATCATCGGCATCGTTGAATTTGTCACCACAAATGATGCCGGGGAAGGGGAAAATGCGGTAGTACAGCTGCGTCATGCAGGTCATTGTGCTGCTATGTGCGCACTTGTCGGCCGCCAAATGGTTCTGAAGATGTAGCCCGATTGGCCCTGCATCCGCTAAAGTAGTCGCGCCGCGTGATAGATTTTGGGCAGGTACTCCAGCAAGAACGTCACCACCAGCACCATCATCACCGATGTCATCAAACCATGTTGACAAGCAAAATCAGCTAATCAATAGCCGATGCCTGTAGATTCAGAAGAGTACAGTCGTCTTCCTTTGTCATTAAATCCTGATGATTCCTTTGCTATATGTATGCTAATCTTATTTTGCAGATCCCAGAACAAGAACGTCCTTCAACTTCCCCTGATGCATCACTATGAACTCATCAGATCAGCCTTTGAGCAGTCCTTGTTATATATGCTTCCATGATTATTAACCAAACTCCTAAATCCCTTGACTATTCCCTGCTGCAGTCCTAGTTATTTGGACCGGACCAGACCGGCGGTCGGACCAGTAAAAGACCGAACCAGAGCCTACACCGGTCCAGTTCAGTTCAAAGACCATCTGTGCAATCAGACCGCTATAAACCGGTTGAACCGGCCGGTTTTTTATCAAACCGGTGAGCCGGGCGGTTCCATACGAACCGGTGGGGTTTTGATTTTTTTCCAAATTTACCCCTCTATGCACTGAGGATAACCTTATCTACTTAGGGGCATTGATGTACATCGGTAAAAATGAGTCCTCTAGGGTTGTTTGCTGGCCGAGGGAGGGAAAAAATTCACTCTTATCCTTTTCGCGGTCATTTTGAGCGGCGGCGGCGGCGGCTCTGCTCCTCCTAGAAGCGGCACGCGCGTAGCTGGGGCCTCCATCACTCAGGGTCTCTCCCCTACCCGCAGCGCCCACCATGTTAGGCTAGCTCCGCTCCCACCTGCGCCGCCAGAGCGCCCTTCCACCCATCGCCATTTTCTCCGTCGCCCAACAGCAACACAACAGAGCAGATCCCCATCGTCGCCTCCTATCTCCGTTGCTCCCGTGACCGACGCACAGGTACACTTCTCTTCCGAGAAAGAGAGAGGAGGAATCCTTCTCTCCTTTACGCTGCTCTTCCCTGCTGCTGTTAAGAGAGTTGCTCGCACAGCGTCTACATGCTAGTCATTTGTTTGTAAATTTCCCCGAGGATGTGGATCCATGCCCTACGTCGTGCTATTCCAGTGGCCGGCCGCTGTCACCGCACTATTTGACTGTTCGGTATTCCGGTGGCCGGTAATGACTTTGCTAGCGCGGTCTCCCATCCTCAGTCGCCCTCCCACTCCCACCTAGGCCACCATCAATTCAGCCAGCAACATTTCATTCTAAAAGTGCAGTTAGTTTGTACATCGCTGTTGGCATATTTCTTTCGATTCATCAATTAGTTATGCTGCCTATACATTGTTGATTGCACTGTATGGATGTTGTTCATCAGCCTCAAACCAATTGCAAATTGACCCGTCTTTGCTGCCTCATGTCATGTTTACTTTCCATGCGAACTCCCTACTTTGTTTCAGATATATTTATCATCAATACTAAAACCTACTACTGAATCAGGCATTCCTTTTCAACCCAAGTTTCCTGTTAACTACAGCTACCGATGGTCATGTCCTCTTTAATTTGGTTGGAAATTTGGTACTTTATTGCAGAGCAGGCGACGGGCAGCTGTGCAGTGGGCAGATTCGGCGGGCACGTCCACTCCATGACATGGCTGCTAATGGTGAGCTTGTCTAGTATTTGTCTGCATTGTAACCTGATATTGCGTCAAAGGTACCCCTTCTCTAGTTCCTTACATTCATTCACAGCTATCTACTGGCCTGTTCTTTAACCTGAAAATGATATTGTCTATTGGGCTGAAACTTGCACAGCTAGCTGCTAGTCTATTCTGTAACTTGAAAATAATATTGGCTGTAGGTAGCAACCTCACTTTAGGATTGTTGGTTACTGTCAAATATTAATGTCAATTGGATAATAGTCCTCATTGTTTTCTTGTTTGAACTATTTGAACATTAGGTCCAAATTCAGTACAAGAAATTATGACCCAATAAGTTTGGAACAAATTGGAAAGGGAAATGAAGCTTGGATCTTAGAGGACAATCCACCTCGCCTTAACTCGGAAGAGCTGAACGCCTTTCGTAGTGAACTGTCCGCACTAAGTATACAATGCAGTGATGGTAATGTCTCTTCTCAATTGTGAAATCAGTTCAACATACATATATTTTTTCTCATTTAACATCATATCTATATTGATAAAAAAAATCAGAATTGGTGCTAGACTTGGATGTTGTTGAGGCTGATGCCATGGAAGAAAGTGATGAGATTCTGGACATTCGGAACCTGGAAAGAGAGGAAGATCTATTTGATTACGGTGGTATTGGACTTGATGTTGGTGGACCAAGTGATGATGCACCTGAAGATGAATGGGATCCCCTAAATTTTGATTGAGTACCATCTACGAGTCATGCTATTAATCATGCTGTCATCCAGTTATATAGTGGACAAGTAGGTTATGTTGCTATAGATTTAGTAAATGTGCCAATGTTGCTGGGGACTTGGTAATCTCCAGTTCTTGTAGTGCTGAAACTATGCAATCTCTAGTTCCTGTCATCTCCACTTTCTGTCATCCAGTAAGTCAGTAACTGTTATAGTTCTGAAAGTGTGAACTACTACCAGATCTTTTTTTTTTCTCAGATTCATGTATGCTCGAACATTGTCATCCTTTGCCTTCTTCAGTTTTTAGTTTTGAATTTTTGGATGCATCATTTGTCTAAAAATGTTGTTAGCTATTTGAGTTTGATTCATTGGATCCTTGATCGATCTTGTAGTTGTTTAGTCTTTTTTCGAGTATTCTTTGGTCCGTAATGCGTAAGTTTCATTGGATCCTTGATCGGGGTATGCTATCATTACGAACTTGGTGTACATTGCTATCGATCCCGAGCTTGGTGTGCATTGCTATCGGTCTTGCGATCTGAATGCTGTTGCATGAAATGGTACTAACTTGATGATCCATTATCTATTTTTACGAGGATAAAGACCCACAATCTAGTTAGGAAGTTCATAAAGATAGAACCTGCATTTCTTTCATGGAAAAGCGAAGCAAAGGCGCATTTCGGTGGCTTTTTTTGAAAAAAATTGGTAGCTAAATTTTTAGCCTATTATATAGAGATCCTTTGGATGAAAGACTGAGAACATGTCATTCTATATATACATATGTATGAACCTTATAGTTGTGCAATAAAATTTATGTTGTTTATCATCCGTCAATTATTAATTATAGCATATATAATTATATATATATACCGGTTCAAACTATTTTTGACCGGTTCGATTTGTCCGGTCCAAAACAATTGAACCGGCGGTTCAATCGGTTCGAAACGGTTGGACCAGTGAACCAATGAACCGATGGCCTCGCCGGTTCGATCTCCGGTCCGGTCCCAATAACTATGGCTGCAGTGCTGCATACGAACATTAGTTGAACACATCATCAAACGGTGGAAACTCTTTAAACTTGTTTATTTCCTCTTCCTTCTTCCGATGACTTGTGTATAGGTATGTAGTAGTTCCTTTCACATACGTGTTAATGCCCTCAATCGGTAAAAGGGTTTAAACTCTGTCATAGCAGTAAGATAATCACTAACTGATGGTGACTTCTTTTCATCTTCTTAATATAATAATTCTCTTCATCGTCGACTACGATTACCTTATTGTTAGCTAATTTCTTGCAGATAATAACTCCTAGCCAATGGTCTCCTATCAGCTGCCAGGTTGCTCACTTCTGTTTGTATCTTTGACGCAACCTCTCATGATGAATTTTTCTTTATCTTGAAAAATATGCTTGGTCGAACAGCCGATGATAATAACCCATGGAAGAAAATGGCTTTGACAATCCCATTGGCTCTAGAGATGGTCATCGGCTATGTCGATCTTTAATTGATTTCACCTGATTATTTTGAAGTTCCACTGCTGTACCAGAAATCAATATCTTACTAGCTTTATGCTCTTGCTGATCAGCTACAGGCTCCGTCTGCTTCAAGGGTAAGGTCATGAAGTAATAGCCGATTCTATCTCAAGAGAAGTGATTGGTCTTTATTGGCTTTCTGCTCGATCTGTCTCTGGTCTTCTCTGTGTCAACCACCAAATTATGAATCCACCGGGAAGATCAAGATTGCGACGGCCATGCCATCCGAGCTTTGTCAATATCAGCAACCGCTGCCAACACAATTGAGGATGATCGCAAATAGCAAGACAATAATAGTGGTGACGATGCCAATAGCACAACGGGTGATGCTAGTTGCTGATGGTGACTCCAACGCTGGACCATGCGCAGGCATTGCCGATGTGCTTGCATCGCACTCTTGTAGCCATCTCTACTACTGACGAATACGTAATGGCCTTTGTTATATTCAGTCCTTCTTGGGCGTGAGCTTGGCCTTTGTCGATCTCCTTGTTGGGGATCTGGAGCGCCGAGGTGAATATGCCATCGGGCAGCTCACAGGTAGCCCGGAAGAACGTCATGGCGACAAAACTGACGTTGAGCATGCCATAGAACATGAAGATGAGCTCGGTGGCACGTAGGTGCGTGTGCAGCGGTAGGCCCCTGATGCGTAGTTCATGCAAGAGCTTGAGACACCGAGCGTATTCATCTCAAGGATCTTCTCGGTGTTGGTTCCATGATGAGCTGATCATATCATTGGTGATGTCAGGCTTGGCCATGATGTTGGAGAAGAAGTCATCCACAGTGGCCGCTTTCACCTTGTATGGAACTCATTCATTTTCATCCTACCTTGTATCTGACGTATCAAGATAAACGAATCGATATCTCTAGCCGATGTAATAAGCTTTATCATCGGCTTTTGTTTCCCCAAATTAGGATCACAACTCTAAAACTCTTCTTTTGATATCTGCGCACATAGGTCAACTACTCCTAACTTCCTCAACCTTCCTCAAACTGGGCGTTGGAGGTGGTGTCAGGAACTAATACGGTGGAAGTTATCCTATTTTCCAACGCCGCCTTCCATGTATGTGTAGTCCTCCCTTTGAATTAAACAGATCTCACCTTGGGTAGGAGTATGGTGTAGCAGATTTTGCCCTCTATGTAAGTATATAGACACCACATTGAAATTATTTATCTATAGCAACTTGTAGTAGATGGGGTTTTCACTAGTTGTAACTGTGCTACTGCTTCACAATAGCCGATCATAATAGCCGATGGAAGGAGACTTAATCTGGTTTCAACAAACCCATCGGCTTGATGCCTGATCACTACATAAAGGGCCTCATTGGCTTGATGCCTTGATCTTCGCACTCAAAAGCCGATGAGTGTCCTTGTCACGTACTAATTCGCTCTTAATTCAAATATATAAGCAAATCTAGCGGCCTTCTGCTATTTTCTCTTAACCAGCATCGGGTATGTGGACGTATTTAGTCAGACTCTGTCTCCTGATGGCTGATACACTTCGTAGTCCACGTTGGCTTCCAAACTTGTTCACTCGCATCTACTCTATGTTGGCTTGAACTAATAAAGAATTAATATATGCTTTGTTTGTACTCAAGCCACACTGCATGAATGAGTCCAACACCAAGTCCAATCCGATAAATAATCATTACTTGATTTCTTTTCTTTCCTTCTCACCATGGATTACATACGTGACTTTCAAATGGATGGTGGTAAAGCCGATCGATTCACCTTACTAGGTGCTCTGGTTGCATCCATCAGCTGGTTTATCCCTGTAAGCTGCAGTCAAGACATCTATCACCGTCATTGGCTAGCCATGCTAATTGCTATTTGCCAGGATTCGCTGCTGCTAATCGACCAGACTTCTTGCTTCCTAATTTTACTAGGCATGTATATGCTTCCCTAAACAGCTTGTCCTTTTTTCTTGGTCACTTCTGTCCCTTAGGAAAACAACTGCTTGAAGCTGTCGATGCGTTATCAGGCTATCGGCTTAATCAGATCGTAATTTTGGAAGCCATGTTGAGAACAAAGAAGGTATCCATTACCAATGCATATCCTATCTGAAGTGAGCTCTGTTTTGATCCCGCGTGCCTCCTTTCTCATGTCAATATTCTCCATAATTAACTTGGCGTCAAATCTACCTGAATAACATGTAGCCGATAGACATATCTCATCGGCTTTCAGTATCAATGTTGTAATTTTAATCAGAATTGAAGAACATGTCTCTCCGTAACATTGCCAAATCCACCTCTGAATAATAACTAATTTTCCTTTTGAATAATGATGAAGCACACTGCTGCTGGACTGACAATGTCAAAATACTCCTCCAAAGTATCATCTTTTCATTTATATAGGCCAATCAATTGATTAATTACTAATTGTAAATCTTCAAATACCTCAATAGTATCGGCCTTTACTTCCTGAAGAAGTTGAAGTTTCTTAAGCATAGCCTAATACTTAGCTTGACTTCTTAATCTCGTATCTTGACTATAACAACAATATCAAAAGCAAAACATAATCGACCTTTAGCCCTGATGCTTTGGTTTCCACTTGAAATTATCTTCTATCTTGAAAGTTGGTTGTCATAAACCGATGCTTTTCATACCAGGCAGGAAACCAGGCCCTCCAGTTTGGACTGTGAGAACTCATGCTTCAAAATTATCTTCCTTTAGTTCTTGATAACTCCAAACTTGATCTTCCTCTACATCTTGCAATCGGCCTTCATGAGCTGATATCCTTGATGACTTGCTTGGATTCAATCCTCTAGAATTCCTAGCCATTCACCTGCTTTAGCCGATTAGGAGCTACCTTCGAGTCTATAATTATAATCGGCTATGTAGAGACGATGGGCATGAACATCAGCTTCTTTGTGGCCATTAACCATAGTTATCTGCATGTGACCAGCTAATAACACCATGCCAAATCGATGCACATAATATATTCATCAGCTGAGATGCCAATAAAATATTCTGGCTACCATGATATTTAAATATACTCTAAGCACTTATCAATACTTGAAGCAGATTTTTTGTGTGCTAACAATAACTTTCGGCTGACAATCTCCTTCTATCAACTGTACACCAATAGTAATCACCGGTTGATGATCTGCTCTCATATGATGTGTGCTGATGGTAATGTCTTTGGTTTCTTATGGCTTCCAGCTTTGTTTCCTTGCATCTTCGTACCATATGTGATTGTATTATATTCAGACGGATACTACATTTTATTTCGGCCAATGGAATATAATATGCTTATATATCATTGGCCTGCACTGCAACTCAAATTAAGATTACGGCTTACTATTCTCTTGTGGATATCTCAGATGGCCTGTTTGACGATCAATGTATTGTAGTTGACTTGATGTCGTATACCAGACAACATGTTTCTTTGGAAAATGGGCTAGACTTAGATCCTTCTAGTTAACTCGGGCAAAGCATAACATCCTTCGGAGTATCCATGCCAAATACTAATATAGCCATCCACCCATATTGTAGTCGTGTTCTCGCACATATGCCGTCAAACATGAACAAGCCATCTAACCCAATCCGATGGAAATTTATCAGTCGCTCTTGATAAAATAATTTCATTGGCTCAAAATTTCATTGGACAACTTTAATCCCATCCGCTATATATCTAGTCTTGGAGATGTTGGAAGTGAGGGAATAACGGACAGCAGTGAAGAAGTAACTAATGAGAGAGCATAAGTCCAATTCGCTTTCCTAATCCCCCTTACTTCGTTTGGCCTTGCATGGTTGATACCGATATCTAACATCTGTATAGAGCTTTCTGGCCAAACAATTAATTCCCATCTGAATTTTTATATTTCCAACTGCAAAAAGAAATCACATATATTTGCCGAGACTCCTCCATCCATGAGTTAGGTAAAGACATGACTCCTGTTACGTGTTGTTCAGTTGGCATGTCCCTTGTTTACTTTCTCTTATCATGTGTACAAGTATCTTCATTCACCAAGCAAGTCATATGTGATGCACTAGAGTCTGGTGATGTATTCTCTTGAATCCAACTGAATAAAAGGCTCCATCGGCTTGCATTGATGTCTTGTTCTGTTGGCATCGGCTTGCATTTTGAACTAAAAATATTGTATCGAGCCGATCCCTTTCTTGAAAAGTCGATTCCACTCTCCAATAGCTGATTCCTGTATCTTTACATCATTCATTGAGACTTACCAGTTGTCTGCAAGGCGACATGACTATCGTCTACTCATCTGTTGTACAATCGTCGGTCTGCTTCATCAACAAATCCAACTCCTTGGAATCAGATTTGCACACGTAGCATGTATTCTGCATGTCTCCAGCAGATGCATTAATTCCTTGGGACCAGTAGACGCACTGACACACCCTGGATTACTTGCTGTATCTTCATACTGTAACCGCATTGAATGCTCCTTGAAACCTGACGACCTACATGGTGGAGTAATGACACGTACTAGTAGACACGAAGCCTACAACGGTATGCCCTGTTCTTTCTCTAGTTTCTTCCATACGTGAATTCTAGCAGCATGCGTCCAAGTAGAGTTAAGCACTTTTCAATGCTCGGAATCCATATCTCTGAGTTCTGATCAAATGATTGTGGTCCCAATAGGCATGCCAAAAAGTGTGTTGACACAAAAATATGGCAATGTGATCAACACACAGCAAGCTGGATGATCTTGACAGAGTGAGCCCGAAGATATGCTTAGCTTCAACACAAGAACGGTCGGTTTTGCGACCAAAGGCATGCCAGTCAATTTGACCCTGCAATTGATAAGGAGAGAATAATCGGTAGTTTAAGGTGGAACATATCGGTGTTGCACCAGACAGTTCCAATATGTGGCCAAATAGCCGATTCAATAGGGCTATCAACTAAATAGTCGATATCTAGCGTATTCATGGAATGAAGACCTTTGAATCAAGGATTATTGGCTAGTATTAAACGATAATGATACGAATCAAAATAAACGATGCTCATGGAACATCGAAAAACATCATCGGCTAAATGGATATAACCATTGTAAAGCATTGAGCCGATAAGTTTAACGAGAAAGGATATAACATGCGAACAAATCGACTGTCTAGTACAAATGAATCTACAAACACTCTAAATCTAATATGTTACCATCAATAGTGAGGTTCGATCAGATCGGTACAGCTATGATAATAATAACAAACTAAAGCCAAAGAATCCATAAAACCATCTATATATTGACAGGTTCATGAAAAGATGCTATATGTGTGAAAGCACAGGCGAATCGGCTAAAATAGCCAATGCATGCATAGCAAACAAAAAGAGTACATATCTCGATCATGAACAAAGCCACTAATCGATAATCTCTAATCCAAAGTCTTACCAGTGAGGTTCGACCTGATCAATGCAGCTATGGTAGTGTCATTAGATTAGATCTCATTAACTAGTGAGTTTATTCAAGATTGAAACATGTCTTTGGATGCATACTATGTTTGATTGTTATAGAGATAAAATAGCCGATCTAGCAGAATTAAGCCATCGATTATAAGATTGGAAGCATGACCAGATCAGAGGACGACCAATTAAGATGATATGATGCCGATCTACCTCTGTCTCAATCGGGTGATTTTCTTATAATTAATAAAACATTGATTATAGCAAAATCGATAACAGGTGAATCAACCAAAACAGCAAGGAAAGTCTTACTAATCTTAGCAGATTCGATAATTGGTGATATTGTATTAAACAAGTTATTTAACACAAGATCAATAACTTTGATCTATATTATGATTCATAAGAGATCAATCAGCTGATGTAGCCTTACAAACTACGATACAGATCGATAACTAACTTATATTATGGCTCATAAAAGATCAATCAGCTGATGCAGCTTTACAAGCACAATACAAATCGTGACGGTACTCACAAGCAAGCTGGAGGTTGATCAGTCAATACATCACTGTTTGCTAAAGAACTCACCGAAAAGCTACATTACTCCTACTCCTAAGGGTTGGCGTGAAGCCAAAAAAGTAAAGATTGATTTTGATTGATGTGTGGATGTCCTGATTACAATAGCCAAGGTTTATACCTGAAACAATCCTAGTTGGTCACATGGTGACCTAGTACAAAACTTGCCTAACAAGATAAATCTAAAAAAAGGAAATTTTAAGATACATGGACTCCAGTTTCCCCTTTTGTAGAATCCGCTAATAAAGCTTCCTTGACCGACATGTTTTTTGTTTGTCTAGACAAAAAGGAGACAATTCCAATCCAATCTAGTTTATGGTACGACTCCTAGTTTGGTCGGTTCAATAATCTGAGCCGAACTATAGTGCGTACATGTACATGCATGTGCCTATATTTGCCTTATTTAGTTGTGGCAATTGGCTTTTCAATTCATTACGCGGTCAGTAGGTAAAATAGAATTGTATTGCACTTAGACTCTCTGATCTGATGGCTGATATGCTTCACAGTTGACATCTGTACGGCTTCCTTCTGTAGACTACATTGGCAATAAAATTACCAATTCTTCTAGCTTCTCTTGCTTCTTTCTTATCTTCATGTAAGGAGACTTTGGACATCATGCTTCTCCCAAAAAAGTATATTTTCTTTCCCATCTCCTTCTTTGCTTCTTTGACCATTGATCAACATCGTGCTTTGCTTGGACTTTCGCTAGATTCATACTCCTTAGTTTGACGTTGTACAACTTCCTATTTTGGCCTCTGCAGAATATATACAGGACACTGCCTGGTAATTCTCCTATTTGTTTCGACAGCTGTCTGAAATACCATGTATGCACGCTATCGGCCGATTCCTTCCTTTCTAGGGTAAGCTTGCCAATTTTTGGTGTAAACACAACTCAAATAGTTCGGGCATGTTTGACAGGTGACCCTTGATCTCTTCCTCAGTGGCTCCTGCCGCTTTTGCCAGGCCCTCAATTGTAAGCTGATGGTGAGCGCAACAATTGATGGGTTCACAACAAATGGCATCATAGAAGGCACGCTGAAGTTTAGTCTAGAATGGCCCTTTTCTGACCGGCCTTGGGTCTGAGAACCACTCCTTCGGGGGAACAAACCTCAATGCTTGAATCTTGCTAGCTCTGAGGCTCAATAACTTCGAAACTGTGGGAACCGGCACTGGTTCTTCCTCCTCTTCTTCCCTTTCCCTCCCCTGTCGCGACAAAGCTCCTTGACCAATACAACTATGTTTTAAGTTGCGAGCAGAGCATCGGGGAACTGTATCGGTCGTGCTGTTGTGCTTACTTTTCACAATTGTTGCTGCTCTTATAGTTGATCTTTGCATCATGGTGTAATTTTTCTTCTTGGGCTTCTTTTTAACCGACAACAAATTCACTTTTTCTACCTATCCTCTTGGTCCTCTTGCATTTTTTGTCCTGGCCATGTTAATTCATGAAACCCACAAAACTGCGCAAAGACGGCTAGTCAAAAACTTATGAAATTTGATGTATACTTCCTATTAATTCATAATTCAATTGATGTACTTCAGCATTCGGGCAACAATGCACCTATGTGAGTGTAATGGCTTCCAATTGAATTACAATGCACCAAACTTCAAATGACTTTAGTAGTACTTTTCAACGAATGAACAATGTTTTCCTCTCACAATAAATTAGCATCAACATATTTGCCACACATATTTGCCACTCCTCTGTTTGCTAGTTTTACACGGGCACCTACATATTTGCCACACAAAACAATAGACCTACTACATATTTGCCACTTACGATGACATTGCACGCCATGTGTGTATGCCAGCATGGCAGCGAGCCCTAGAACCCCTGCAGAAGATGTGAACTGGCCAATTTTGTCACAGAACCGACCAATTTATAAGAGCACAAGTACAAAAACAATCGCCGGAACGATAAAATTCTCAAACTTGAGCCCATATAAACCCGGTAGTCAACTGAAGTCTCGAAGGATTTCAAACCAACTTGCATACAACCAAGATCACAGTAATTCAACATAACATATCGTACGTTACAACATTTCATAGACGTTCGCAAATAGATTACATCATCACAGAGCCATCGTTATTACAAAACCAGTCTTGTAAAATATGCGGAAGCAAATAGTTTAACTTACACACCCGAGTTCAAATACACATACTGGTTCACTGATCACAGCCCGCAAAAGCATTCAGATAAGAGAACAGAGATCATGCCCATGATCTAGTCTTCATCACCCGCCGGGTGGAGACAATACTTACAAAATCCCTGATATAGAAGGTCATCTGCAACAAGAGGGAATAAACCCTGAGTACGAGAATGTACTCAGCTAGACTTACCCGTCGAAAACCAAACAAATGACACCAAGGATTATGCATGGCTTAATGTAGTGGATCTGGCTGACACTTTCTTTTTGCAGAAAAGCATAAGCAATAATGATCAACTCTTAGCCTGACTAGCAGTGACTTTTTAGCCATTAACCTATCATCTATATTAGCACCTGTACTAAGCAATCACTTGATTAATATGCAAACATTATTAACCATAGCAGGTATAAATCGTGGCAACATTATCCATCATCATTTTCTTCCATTTAACCATATCGTTAAATTAAGTGAATCTACGTTGCCGCTGCTCAACTCAAGTTCTCACTATCCGGGAGAGACGGTGATTCGAATCGATTCCTATCCAGCTAGAGGGGTATTCCTAAACACAAACCCTGCTTCCCCCGTCAGGGTCGCAAACAAGTCACCTTTGGTACGATTCAGGAGTCGCGAGTCCGAATAGATCGACATTCTCAGAGAACCACTCTGCCAAGGTTGTTCGGGACTCTAACCCGCCTTGGACTTATGCCAATGGCTCTCTGCACATCCTTACTACCTCTAGAATGCACGCCACTGCTCGCGTCCCCGGCCTGAGTCGAGCTACTAGGCTTCGTGGTCGGAACGACTTATCCGGCCAGCTAAGTGTTAGGCTACGTTCAACATGACATGAGGATGTACAGCGTATCGGTCCTTAAATGACTCAGACGGAGTCACTATGTTCAAACCTACTCAAGACCCCGCTCGGTCTTAATTTATTATTCACATGGTTCTTTTCCACGATAGAAAATATAGCCAACCGTGATCCACCTCATCCTAAAGCTCGCAGGTGACAGGAAATCACCTGACTTCTACCGCACTAAGCATGGCTAAGCATTTAACCCTTCCTGAACTTAAATAGGATTCCAGTGCGATATCTGGATAAGGAAGGATATATATAATGCAGCAATTGGTTCCAACCAATTCCTATACTTAATGCATCATCAACAATAAAAGGTACTCAATGTATTTGTGAAAGCATGGGAGGCTTAATATGCTCCGAGGCTTGCCTTTCAGGAACGAGGAAGGCTGGTGGTCAGGGCACTCGGGCAATTCCTCCGTGGCGACTGCTTCGTCGGCTTCCTGCACCTCGGGCTCCTCCTCCTGGTTTGCTCCCTCGAACTCCAGCAACGTCACTCCCTCCGGCACACCTATTGCATGGATGCGCAAGATAAATATGATGGACGCACATGAACGAATGTCAGGGATGCTCGGGGAATGCGCATGTTCGTTGTAGTTTGCATATTCCAACTTAAGCCCTATTCAAATCACTTTACTTACCAAGTTTATACAACCTAATGTATAATTGCTCATCTTCAGTTAATGACCTAGCACCTGCACCTAAGCATATCCTCAAGTTAGGCTAACCCCTAAACAATCAACGAGAACATTGCATCAAGCATACACTCAAGCATTTGTATTTCAGCAAAATGAAGACTATGTAGCGGTATAGTAAACTAGCCATAACTGGAGATTTATAAATCCAATTGACATGTAACAAGACAATTTGGAAAGCTTATAAAATTGTGTACAATTCATGTTCAGACCTCAAAGCTTGATTCAACACTTTACCAGGTCGAATTCTTTGATCAACAGAACTCTGTCCTCCCAAGACAGAGAGTAAGCAAAACTGGAATCTAACTTTAAACAGCTGTAGTTTCTAAACTACTGGGCCAAATGCCCTCAAATTTTGACAGGAGCTAGATACATAAATTATCTACAACTCTTGTATTCATCACATTCACAGAAAATCAAAATATCATGGGGAACTTTCCAAAGTCCCCAGATCTGTCCAGAGGGACATGATGCAAACGAAATAATTATTAACTTATGATGTAAACAAATAATTGGACAAAACTAACTCTACTCACTTATTACACATATCACAAGAACACCAGAAAGTAGGGTGTTCATCACCCAAACATTTCTTTGCATACCTTTCTTAATTTATTTAATTAATTAGAGGAAATGGTAAACATATATGAAAACTACACCATTAAATCTACAAAAATTACAGTAGATACTACATGCTCTAAGTAGACTACCATAAAAATTTCACACCATTTGAGTAAGTATAACAGCCTACACAAAAATGATAAGGCATAATGGCTTAAAATGGCATAATTAGGAAACCTTAGTGAAAAGTGTCAAGCAACAGATTTTATATTTTTCTTAGCATCCTTAAGGTACTAGGACATTATCCAACAAATTTCATGGTCATTGGATTCATAGATAATTTACAAAAATTCACCCAAGTATCAATCAGTGATAAAAGGAAAATCTATAACTCAAAAACCATAATTCAATGACTCTCAAATTTTGACCAGAGCTTCTACTAAGCAAGACTAGCTTACCCACAAAATTTCATAATTTTTGGATCACAGAAACTCAAGATATGATTTTTGCATGCATTCAAAAACACTTTTCAAGTTCCTATTTAATTCATCCAAAATTTCTACATAATGTGCTCAAGACATATTTTTCTTAAATACTAGACCTCACAGTGAGTCTAACAAAATTTGAATCACGCCATTTGGATCTACACATTTGGAGTTACAAAATTTACAAAATAGCATTCGAAACTGGAAATATTTGAACTAGCTTCTAATACACAGTCACTGACAAGTGCGGCCCTCGGGTCAGACAACCCCACAGGTCAGCGAGAGGAAACAGGGGAGGGACTGCCACGGTGCTCCGGTGAGCTTTTCCTCACCGGTGCGGAGGGCTCAGGCGGTTGCGTCACCACCGTCGCCATCTCTGAGCTCAACCGCGTTGAGGGATGTACGGAGCACGGCGAATGGCCCCTCGGAGCATGGACGGCGGCGGCCATGGCAGACAGCATAGACGCCCGACAGCACGTCGGCCAACTCCAGCCATAGTATCACCCAGTGAAAGATGCTAGAGTTTCCTAGAGACCTAACGCAGAGATAGCCTAAGTTAAGGGCGGCTAGGGTAGCGCCGGTGAGCTTGGCCGCACGCACGGTCACACGGCAGCGCCCCGAGCATCACGGCGGCATGGCTGTTCTGGCTCAACGGCGGCGAATCCAAGGACTACGTCTTCGAGGTAGCTACTATGGCTCATAAAGGTCCTCATGCACGCGCTATAAGAGGCAGGAAAGGTTCAAGGCGGCCGGCCACGACGAGCTCGTGCTCGTGGCCATGGCGGACACGGTGAGGTGCACCGGGGCATTCCCAGGCACATGCTCGGTAGCGTCTAGAGCTATTCCTACCAGAGCATCAGCAAGCTAGCGCGGTGCTGGACCAGAGGAAGAGGCAGCGCGTGGTGCGGTGGAGTGCCACGGCCACATGAACCGCAAGCACGGCGTGCTCCGGTGAAGTCTCCGACGGCGGAAATCGAAATGTGCCTTACCAACGGTTCAAGGGAGTAGAGCGAGAGGTCCGAGAGGTGGAGTGGAAGAAGATGTGGTGATGGTCGAGATGGATTGGCCAACAGCACGGCGTCGAAGGCGAGTTGCGGTGGCAAAGCGAGCGGCGTCGGCAATGGCGAGCAGCGGCGTTGCGAGAGAGAGCGAGTGGGAGGCAAAGCGCATGCGAGCGAGCAGAGGGGCAGCAGGCGTCCTCCTCTTCACACCGGCCAGCGCGCAGCGTGGTCAGGGCCAGCGAGGCGCGTGGCGTCCACATGGCAGCAAGGCTCTGCTGCCGGTCGGTCACTGTAGCGAGTCTGAAAATCCGATTCAGTTACCAAGTGAACATCCTGACAGGCGATTTTCAATGCTACATAACTCCTAATCGGCTTGGCCAAATTATAATCCAGTTGGACTACATGATAGAGCTAAGTGAGTACTCCAAATGACTCAACATAAGCTCAAGCTAATTCACCATGGATTTCCATCTACAAGGTTCCAAAGTCGTCTTCATGAAACTGGAAAGCAGTTCCAACACTTAGAAAATTTCTAAGTGTTGAAACAGCACTGATCTTAGGCTTGTGGGCCCTATTTGAACATGTTCTGCTCATTTTCATGACTTGGCTTCTAAACAAAGTTTGTTCCATATAAAATTTACTACAACGTTGCTTTAGGTTGCTCAGACATGCAAACACTCTAAGCTACACTTTTTAAACAGTCAAACTCAGGAGCTCTAGGGGTCCATAATGGTCAAACCATGACTTGGGAACCTAATTAGGCAAAATGATCAACATGAATAGTGTTCCTAATGACATTCTAAGTATAACTAAGGTTCTTAGGAGAATAATTAGCCACACCCCACATTGGTCACACAAGAATTAAGCATGGTATGTATTGAAATAATGAAAAACACAAGAAATGTTACACTTGTTTCATAGTCATGTTTCACATGTTTCATGATCTTGTTGCATGGTACTAACTAACCATGTTTCACTAAAGTGTGTTGCATATGTTGCACTTGAGTGTTGCACACTATTCATTTCATAAAACAAACACACATGAAATATGACAATATGTTGCAATGTTTCACAAGCATGTTTCATGCAATATAAGCTCATGAATGGATGAATGATGCTCATGTTTATGAAATGCAAGTGCAAATGTGGAAGCCAAGCACCTGGGGTGTTACAGCCCTCCCCCTTATAAAAATCTCATCCTGAGATTTGAAAAGCGTACCATTGTTGATAGAATTCCTTATAACCATCCCTCAAATAATCTTCCCTTTCCCACGTTGCATCGCGTTCACTACCCTGGTTACTCCACATGACTTTGTAAAACTTGACCACTCGACTCCGAGTCACTCGCTCACGAGTGTCAATCACTCGGACCGGCTTTTCTTCAAAGGTCAAATCAGATTTTAACTCGATATCCCCCAATGGAACTCTCTCTTCAGGGACGCGAAGACATTTCTTCAATTGGGATACATGAAAGACATTGAAGATAGCACTCATCTCTAGAGGCATTTGAATCTTGTACGCCACCTTACCACTTTGTCCAATGATTTCAAACAGACCAACATATCTCGGCGCAAGCTTTCGCTTCACACCAAAGCGTTGGACACTCTTCATAGGTGAGACTTTCAAATAAACGAAGTCTCCAACTTCAAACTCAATAGGTTTTCTACGTCGATCAGCATAACTTTTCTGCCTAGCTTGAGCTGCGGCCATGTGGGTTTGGATAGTACGGACTTGTTCTTCGGCTTCTTGAACAAAATCAATTCCATAATATCTCCTTTCACCGGCTTCCACCTAGTTCAACGGGGTTCTACACTTCCGGCCATACAAAGCTTCAAACGGTGCCATCTTTATACTCTCTTGATAACTGTTATTGTACGAGAATTCAGCTAGGGGTAACCATTTTTCCCATGAGCCCTTAGCCGAGATGACACATGCTCTCAACATATCTTCTAAGATTTGATTCACTCGTTCAGTTTGCCCATTGGTTTGCGGATGATAACCAGAACTTCTTACTAGCTTAGTTCCTAATAATCCGTGTAAGTGCTCCCAAAAGCGAGCAGTGAACTGTGGTCCTCTATTAGAGACAACAGTATGAGGGATCCCATGAAGTTGGACTATCTGATTAAAGTACAACTCCGCATAGTCGGTGGGACGAAAGTCTATGCGGACAGGAATGAAGTGTGCTGACTTGGTCAAACGGTCTACAATCACCCAAATAGAGTTAAAGTTCATCTAAGTAGTAGGGAGTCCAACAATAAAATCCATACTTATCTCCTCCTATTTCCAACCTGGAATAGAGAGTGGCTGAAGTAATCTAGCTTTCATGTGCACAACCTTGACTCGACAACAAGTGTCACACCTAGCCACATATTTCTTCATTTTGGTCCACCAAAATCGAGGCTTCAAATCATGATACATTTTGCTACTACCAGGATGAATAGATAATTTAGAGGAATGGGCTTCAGATATGATTTGATTTCTAAGCTCTCTATCCTTTGGAACCACTAACATATCCTTGAACCATAACACATCATTCTCATCTACCCGAAAATGTTTGGTTTCTTGCTCTTTCATCTTGTGCTTGATGTGGAACACACCGGCATCTGTCTTCTGTAGCTCGATAATTCGACTTTGTAGAGTACAACTGATAGTGATGTTGTGAAGGACTGCAGGATGAAGGAGCTTTGACAAATGGACATCACTCTCAATCAATGAGTGGTAATGAGACTTCCTGCTTAAGGCATCCGCTATGACATTTGCCTTGCCAGGGTGATAGTGCACTTGGAGGTTATAATCCTTGATCAACTCGAGCCATCTTCTCTGACGCATATTCAACTCAGGTTGAGTGAAGATGTACTTGAGACTTTTATGATCAGTGTAGATGTTGCACACATTGCCAAGTAAATAATGTCTCCAGGCCTTCAAAGCATAAACAACGACAGCGAGTTCCAAGTCATGCGTTGGATAATTCACTTCATGCTTCCGAAGTTGGCGAGAGGTATAAGCAATGACTCTACCTTCCTGCATAAGAACACCTCCTAACCCAATACCTGATGCATCACAGAACACATCAAAAGGTTTCTCGATATCCGGTTGTGCCAAAACCAGAGCCAAAGTTAGAAGAGTTCGTAGGGTATGGAAAGCCACATCACACTCGGGAGTCCAGACAAACTTCATGTCTTTTTGTAGAAAACAAGTCATAGGCTTGGCTATTTTAGAGAAATCTGGGATGAAGCGACGATAATAGCCAGCCAACCCCAGAAAACTCTGAACCTCGTGCACCGAGATTGGAGCTTTCCAGTTCAACACTTCTTGCACCTTGGTGGGATCAACCATAATTCCACCATCCAACAATACGTGTCCAAGAAAAGGTACCTCGCGAAGCCAAAATTCATATTTGCTGAACTTTGCATACAGCTGGTGTTCCCGCAATCTAGTGAGAACCACCCACAAATGTTCAACATGATCTTCTTAATTCTCAAAATAGACCAGGATATCATCTATAAATACCACCACAAATTTGTCCAACTCGGGAATAAACACCGAATTCATCAGATACATAAAATGTGCGGGGGCATTGGTCAATCCAAAAGACATAACCAGGTACTCATATAGACCATATCTTGTAGAGAATGCGGTTTTAGGGACATCCTCAGGCCAAATTTTGATTTGATGATACCCAGATCTCAAATCAATCTTGGAAAAGACTTTTGCTTTAGACAACTGATCAAACAAGATATCTATGCGTGGTAGAGGGTACTTATTCTTGATTGTAATTGCATTCAAAGGTCTATAATCTACACACATGCGTAGGGATTGATCCTTCTTCTTCACAAAGATAGCTGGGCACCCCCACGGAGATGAACTAGGACAGATAAGGCCTTTCTTTAGAAGTTCATTCAACTAGGTCTTAAGTTCAGCTAGTTCATTGGGAGGCATTCTATATGGCCTTCTAGAGATAGGAGCTGTGCCAGGAAGCAACTCTATCTTGAATTGTACGTCCCCAACTACCAGCTTGGTTGGGATAATACCACTAGCAGCCCTAATACAATAACCCTCACCCTCAACAGTATATGTTTTCTGCATAAACTTGGATGCAAATGCTAGACTAATAAAGGAATGCGAAGCACCTGAATCAAATAGTACAACTACGGGGTGTTGATCAATCAGAAACTTACCAGCAGTCACTACCTCTCCTGAAGGAATCTCAGTAATATTAGTGTGGTTCACCTGCCCCTGACGGCCACTTTGGTAGTTATTCTTCTTAGGGTAAGGGCACTCCCTTGCCCAGTGGCCTATCTTGTTGCAGTTCCAGCACAGCATGTTGCTTGGAGGAGCCCTGGAACTGCCCTGACTGGTAGTGCCCTTGGGAAGAGCAACTGTAAATGCCTTGCGAAACCCAGTCTTGGCGGGATTCTTCTTCTACGGTGGGCGAAACTTAGCGGCTGACGCTAGAGGATGGAATGGAGCCCTCTGTGTGACGGGAGCCTTGGATTGTGAGGCACCCACCTCATAGGCCCTCTTACGACTTTTTAAAGCAGCATACACAACATTGTTGTTCTCTTGCGATAAAGCATCGCTCACAAACTCATTAAAATGAGCACACTTGCAATTTCCCATGGTCTTCATCAGTTTGGGGCTAAGTCCCCGCTTGAAGCTAGCAATCTTCTTGGCATCGGTGTCCACAAACTCGGTAGCATACCTTGCAAGGTTGTTGAAAGCTTGCAGGTATTCATTCAGGCTCTTGTTCCCCTGGGTTAGCTTCATGAACTCTGTATGCTTGATCGCCAGGAGACCAGGAGGAATATAATTTCCCCTGAAAGCAGACTTGAACTGATCCCAAGTGATTTGGGCATTAGCGGGCATAGTGGACCGATGATGACTCCGCCAAATGCCAGCTGGCCCATGCAGTTGGTGAGATGCGTACTCAGTCTTCAGCACCTCAGTCAAGCGGAGCAGACGAAACTTCTACTCGAGAGTATTCAACCACTCATCAGCTTGTAGAGGCTCCACAGCCTCCTTGAAGATCGGGGGTTTCGTGTCAAGGAAATCCTTGAAATCACTGTATTGATTTGGTTCCGGTCCTTGGCGTGCACCACGGCCATCATGATTCACAATCGTACGGAGGGCCTTGGCCATAGTGCGCTGTCCTTCCGCAAGCATTGCTATCAATTCATTGGTGTGGGTGGTGGTGGCGGTGGAAGATCATCATCATCATCACCACCCGCACCGTCGGAACGAGTACGAGGCATCTACACAATGCGCAACTAGTAATTATTGATGATGTCAGCACATTGGAGAGGAACAATGTAATTGTGCCAAACTGAATTTACTGATGAGAATGAAAACTTCATACAATAAACAGAGGCAATAATTTATTCTCCAATCACAACATCATCAAGTAGATTACTAGCGCCATACGTAGTGCATTCCAACATGACAAGTTTTAAACTTAACCATTACGATACGCATCCTGAAGGGAGCGAATTAAAGTACATTACAAGCCGAATTCGAATTTAAAAAGGTACATCCAACATCAGTCTTCATACTTAAGTTCATTACATCAATGACTGCAAAAGCTAAACTAGTGAGACTTGTTAATGAACTACTCGTCAAAGTGATCACTGTCCACATCGGAGACACCTTGGACTTCTTCTGGGTCTTCCTCTTCTTCTTCATCTGCCGGCTCAGCTGCATTGTCAACCATCTGCACATCCTTTTCTTCCTCATCGGCCTCAATCACTTGAGGTCCACCCACATTTGGATACCTTGGTATGGGGCAAGGAATAGGAAACAGACGGTTGTGCAATTGATGGTGCTCAACCTGAAGCTCTTCAAGTTGTTCTTGTAGTGCTTGCTCCCTTTGAAAGGCGTTGTGGTTGGCCAAAATCCAACCCCGACGTCTTTCTTCTGCTAACTCTAAAGCTGCATCCCGGTGACGTGTCACACGATGCAACTCTTGTGTAGCCTCATCTCTCTCAATTGTGAGGTTCATCAGCTGGTTATGAAGCTCGTCTCTCTCATGTGCTGTTTGACCCCACTGTTGCAGATGATAATTTGCAATACCGTGAATCTCCTCAACCTCTTGCTGAGCTCTCCCACATGCATCCGCCCTACGGCGATACTTGCGGGCACGCAACCTGAATTTGTGCTGGGCTTCCATTGCCTTGCCAGCTTCATCTAGCGCACTCGAAAGGGTGTTTTGCCTGACTCGACAAAGCTTCAAGACTGCCATCATAGCACTCATTCCCGCATTGTCGCTCTGCACACGTTCGCCACAGCCTCGAACCAAGGCCTGACCAACGTCCTGAGTCAACTCAGCCTCAGTAGGAGACACTCAGGGAATGGATGAAGCAGGTCCACCCACTAACTCATCCCTGAAGCTCTGTGCTATATCCATCAGCACATCCAGGGCAGCAACCTGAGCAGCTTCCCATGGGCTTCGTCCATCAGTCTCAATGCTCCACCCATGCCACAACGGTCTTGTGGGGTTTTGTGGCACTACAAAGGTCACGACGTACCATGGTACATCTCCCAATGGTACCGCCTGCCTCCACATGTAGCTGGGTGCCTCCGGGTACCCCACTGAACTGAGCACCCTCCAGAGCAAGGTGGGAGTACCGAACTGGTCCAAAAAGGTGCTGCTACCAGTAGGAAACACGAGCGTGGCCATCTGTATCAAAAAGGGATGCAATTCACGTGAGAGGATTATTTTGCTGAGAGATTGCACTTTACACTTGGGATAAGCAATTATAAGGGAGGGAGTAATGCAATATGAATGACATGAGTGAATATGATGCATGCGCGTTCCGTACGTCCTCACAAACCTATTAAAATTTAAGCTTTAGCAGAATATATGGTGGCATACATACGTTCTCTCAATTAGCGGTAACTAGTCGATCTACACGGTGCGTTGTTAGCGTACCTGCAGAAACTTCATTGCAGCCCAACCCAACAAGATATAATGCTAATTATCACCAGTAATAACTAAGATACTCTCCATATATACATCCCTCGATATATATACTTCAGTATCCAAACTACCCAACAAATGTACCCACAATTAAGTACCTTCATATATACATGTATGCAACATCTAAATACTCCAGTAACCACAACTAGCTCTCCCCTAGACCGACGGTTGGACGGTCATGCTCTCGTAACTCACACTTACCTTAGCGTAGAGGCAATTGATCCATACATTACCATTCAAATAAGTGGCACCCATGCAATATCACGCCGCATGGACGACGAAAAAGAAACAATCAATTCCCCCAAGTTAGTAATTATATATAAGCCACCTAGAAGTCCTTAAGTGGGCTATAAAGGATGTGATCACCAGTATACCATAAAATTTTTGATTTTTGAACACTTATATATAACTATAAGTTGGAAAACCGTCTTTACAACAAAAGCTTTTGTTTTAAATAGCTGTAAGACATGTTTAATGTTGAATCTAGCTCTGATGCCAGCTGTCACAGAACCGACCAATTTATAAGAGCACAAGTACAAAAACAATCGCCGGAACGATCAAATTCTCGAACTTGAGCCCATATAAACCCGGTAGTCAACTGAAATCTCGAAGGATTTCAAACCAACTTGCATACAACCAATATCACAGTAATTCAACATAACATATCGTACATTACAACATTTCGCAGACGTTCGCAAATAGATTACATCATCATAGAGTCATCGTTATTACAAAACTAGTCTTGTAAAACATGTGGAAGCAAATAGTTTAACTTACACACCCGAGTTCAAATACACATACTGGTTCGCTGATCACAGCCCGCAAAAGCATTCAGATAAGAGAACAGAGATCATGCCCATGATCTAGTCTTCATCACCCGCTGGGTGGAGACAATACTTACAAAATCCCTGATATAGAAAGTCATCTGCAACAAGAGGGAATAAGTACGGGAATGTACTCAGCTAGACTTACCCGTTGAAAACTAAATAAATGACACCAAGGATTATGCATAGCATAATGTAGTGGATCTGGCTGACACTTTCTTTTTGCAGAAAAGCATAAGTAATAATGATCAACTCTTAGCCTGACTAGCGGTGACTTTTGAGCCATTAACCTGTCATTTATATTAGCACATGTACTAAGCAATCACTTGATTAATATGCAAACATTATTAACCATAGCAGGTATAAATCGTGGCAACATTATCCATCATCATCTTCTTCTATTTAACCATATCGTTAAATTAAGTGAATCTACGTTGCCGCTGCTCAAGTCAAGTTCTCACTATCCGGGAGAGACGGTGATTCAAATTGATTCCTATCCAGCTGGAGGGGTATTCCTAAACACAAACCCTGCTTCCCCTGTCAGGGTCGCAAACAAGTCACCTTTGGTTTGATTCAGGAGTCGCGAGTCCGAACAGATCGACATTCTCAGAGAACCACTCTGCCAAGGTTGTTCGGGAGTCTAACCCGCCTTGGACTTATGCCAATGGCTCTCCGCACATCCTTACTACCTCCAGAATGCACGCCACTGCTCACGTCCCCGGCCTGAGTCGAGATACTAGGCTTCGCGGTCGGAACAACTTATCCGGCCAGCTAAGTGTTAGGCTGTGTTCAACATGACATGAGGACGTACAGCGTATCGGTCTTTAAATGACTCAGACGGAGTCACTATGTTCAAACCTACACAACACCCCGCCCGGTCTTAATTCATTATTCACATGGTTCTTTTCCACGATAGCAAATATAGCCAACCATGATCCACCTCATCCTAAAGCTCACAGATGACAGGAAATCACCTGACTTCTACCGCACTAAGCATGGCTAAGCATTTAACCCGTTCCTGAACTTAAATAGGATTCTAGTGCAATATCTGGACAAGGAAGGATATATATAATGCAGTAATTGGTTCCAACCAATTCCTATACTTAATGCATCATCAACAATAAAAGGTACTCAATGTATTTGTGAAAGCATGGGAGGCTTAATATACTCCGGGGCTTGCCTTTCAGGAATGAGGAAGGCTGGTGGTCAGGGCACTCGGGCAATTCCTCCGCGGCAACTGCTTCGTCGGCTTCCTACACCTCGGGCTCCTCCTCCTGGTTGGCTCCCTCGAACTCCAGCAATGTCACTCCCTCTGGCACACCTATTGCATGAATGTGCAAGATAAATATCATGGATGCACATGAACGAATGTCAGGGATGCTCGGGGAATGCGCATGTTCGCTGTAGTTTGCAAATTCCAACTTAAGCCCTATTCAAATCACTTTACTTACCAAGTTTATACAACCTAATGTATAATTACTCATCTTCAGTTAATGACCTAGCACCTGCACCTAAGCATATCCTCAAGTTAGGCTAACCCCTAAACAATCAACGAGAACATTGCATCAAGCATACACTCAAGCATTTGTATTTCAGCAAAATGAAGACTATGTAGCGGTACAGTAAACTAGCCATAACTAGAGATTTATAAATCCAATTGACATGCAACAAGACAATTTGGAAATCTTATAAAATTTTGTACAATTCATTTTCAGACCTCAAAGCATGATTCAACACTTTACCAGGTCGAATTCTTTGATCAACAGAACTCTGTCCTCCCAAGACAGAGAGTAAGCAAAACTGGAACCTAACTTTAAACAGCTGTAGTTTCTAAACTACTAGGTCAAATGCCCTCAAATTTTGATAGGAGCTAGATACATAAATTATCTACAACTCTTGTATTCATCACATTCACAGCAAATCAAAATATCATGGGGAACTTTCCAAAGTCCCCAGATCTGTCCAGAGGGACATGATGCAAACGAAATAATTATTAACTTATGATGTAAACAAATGATTGGACAAAACTAACTCTACTCACTTATTACACATATCACAAGAACACCAGAAAGTAGGGTGTTCATCACCCAAACATTTCTTTGCATACCTTTCTTAATTTATTTAATTAATTAGAGGAAATGGTAAACATATATGAAAACTACACCATTAAATCTACAAAAATTACAGTAGATACTACATGCTCTAAGTAGACTACCATAAAAACTTCACACCATTTGAGTAAGTATAGCAGCCTACACAAAAATGATAAGGCATAATGGCTTAAAATGGCATAATTAGGAAACCTTAGTGAAAAGTGTCAAGCAACAGATTTTATATTTTTCTTAGCATCCTTAAGGTACTAGGACATTATCCAACAAATTTCATGGTCATTGGATTCATAGATAATTTACAAAAATTCACTCAAGTATCAATCAGTGATAAAAGGAAAATCTATAACTCGAAAACCATACATGCATGTACGGAGCACGGCGAATGGCCCCTCGGAGCATGGACGGCGGCGGCCATGGCGGACAGCGTAGACGCCCGACGGCACGCCGGCCAACTCTGGCCACGGTATCACCCAGTGAAAGACGCTAGAGTTTCCTAGAGACCTAACGTAGAGATAGCCTAAGGAAAGGGCGGCTAGGGTAGCGCCGGTGAGCTTGGCCGCACGCACGGTCACACGGTGGCGCCCCGAGCATCATGGCGGCATGGCTGTTCTGGCTCAACGGCGGCGAATCTAAGGACTACGTCTTCGAGGTAGCTACTATGGCTCATAAAGGTCCTCATGCGTGCGCTATAAGAGGCAGGATAGGTTCAAGGCGGCCGGCCACGATGAGCTCGTGCTCGCGGCCATGGCGGACACGGTGAGGTGCACCGGGGCGTTCCTAGGCACACGCTCGGTAGCATCTAGAGCTATTCCTACCAGAGCATCAGCAAGCTAGCGCGGTGCCAGACCGGAGGAAGAGGCAGCGTGTGGTGCGGTGGAGTGCCACGACCACATGAACCGCAAGCACGGCGTGCTCCGGTGAAGTCTCCGACGGTGGAAATCGAAATGTGCCTTACCAACGGTTCAAGGGAGTAGAGCGAGAGGTCCGGGAGGTGGAGTGGAAGAAGATGCGGTGATGGTCAAGACGGATTGGCCAATAGCATGGCGTCGAAGTCGAGTTGCGGTGGCAAAGCGAGCGGCATCGGCAATGGCGAGCAGCGGCGTTGCGAGAGAGAGCGAGTGGGAGGCAGAGCGCGTGCGAGCGAGCAGAGAGGCAGCAGGCGTCCTCCTCTTCACGTCGGCCAGTGCGCAGCGTGGTCAGGGCCAGCCGGGTGCGTGGCGTCCACGCGGTGGCAAGGCTCTGCTGCCGGTCGGTCACTGTAGTGAGTCTGAAAATCCGATTCAGTTACCAAGTGAACATCCTGACAGGCAATTTTCAACGCTACATAACTCCTAATCGGCTCAGCCAAATTCTAATCCAGTTGGACTACATGATAGAGCTAAGTGAGTACTCCAAATGACTCAACATAAGCTCGAGCTAATTCACCATGGATTTCCATCTACAAGGTTCCAAAGTTGTCTTCATGAAACTAGAAAGCAGTTCCAACACTTAGAAAATTTCTAAGTGTTGAAACAGCGCTGATCTTAGGCTTGTGGGCCCTATTTGAACATGTTCTGCTCATTTTCATGACTTGGCTTCTAAACAAAGTTTGTTCCATATAAAATTTACTACAACGTTGCTTTAGGTTGCTCAGACATGCAAATACTCTAAGCTACACTTTTTAAACAGTCAAACTCAGGAGCTCTAGGGGTCCATAATGGTCAAACCATGACTTGGGAACCTAATTAGGCAAAATGATCAACATGAACATTGTTTCTAATGACATTCTAAGTATAACTAAGGTTCTTAGGAGAATAATTAGCCACACCCCACATTGGTCACACAAGAATCAAGCATAGTATGTACTGAAACAATGAAAAACATATGAAATGTTACACTTGTTTCATAGTCATGTTTCACATGTTTCATGATCTTGTTGCATGGTACTAACTAACCATGTTTCACTAAAGTGTGTTGCATATGTTGCACTTGAGTGTTGCACACTATTCATTTCATAAAACAAACACACATGAAATATGACAATATGTTGCAATGTTTCACAAGCATGTTTCATGCAATATAAGCTCATGAATGGATGAATGATGCTCATGTTTATGAAATGCAAGTGCAAATGTGGAAGCCAAACACCTGGGGTGTTACAAATTTACCCCTGCTGCCTCTCTCAGACAACTCGCTGACGCATGGGCCCCATATGTTAGATTCTCCTTGCAGACGTCTCGGATTCAATACACAATGATAGACGGCTTAGATTCCAAACATTAAAAAATAGAAGACCCTAACATACGCCAACGTAATGAGCATCAACCATCACAAAACCGCTTCGATTCAAAATCACTCTGATTCAATGTGAAATGATGGGGAGTGTTGGGGCGATGCCTCGGGAACCACAACCAGCACGGCCTTGCCGTCGGTCACCTCGGGAACCCAACAACACTATTTTGGGCTATGTAGTCGAGATGGCATCCAACGTCCAGGATCAAGTGGCACAGTACACTGAGTGACCAGATGAAACTCTTTAAATAACTGGGAAGCAAATCCGTCTCACCGTCGGTGATGAGCAATGGCATGGTACAACACTAGCGAGTCATCTAGCGACTCATCCAACGACGAGTCTAGGGACTCAATGAATCGCCACAGCGCCAGCGAGGAGGAGGAGGAGGTGGCGGAGGAGCTAGTAGTCACCGTTGAGTTGGAGGACGGCAGCGACATCGACGGTGGGAATGTTGATAACTTCCCTGCTGTTCCGCTTCTGTCGGGCTTCGAGGAGGAGCCAGAAGGCAGCGACAGCAATGATGGTAACGTTGATAATTTCCTCGCCGTTCTGTCGGGCTTCTCTCCGACGCCACGCTACAAAAAGCCCAGGATCCCTCCATTCCCGCCTGTTGAGATCGTGTCTGATGACGACGAGGAGGAGGAGGACGACGAGTCGAGCGAAGACACTAGGTCGAAGACATCCTCCTCCTCTAGCAATGGCGGGGGCTGCAGAATTGAGCAAGACTAAGTCAATTTTAGGTGTAGTTAGTACTAGTAGCCTAGCCTAGTAGTATAATAGCGGGTGCATTGTAGTGCTTTTGAGGTGTCATTTTTGTGTATTTGGAGTGCCCTCATCAGTATTCCCCATGTACCCATATAACATTAGAAAAGAATCTAAGTATTCTACTATTACAGTGCTTCGTTCTTCATTGTCTCGCGGTCCTTCTTCTTCCTCCTCTCAAAAGAGGGCACGCAAGAGAAATAAACCAATTTGCAAACACAACAAAGATGGCACACTAGTTTAGGTGCAATAATGACAACATCCATCCTAGACGAAATTAACAGGTCCATAGACAATCAAATAATATTGGTCCATTTGAACATGCCGTGACGGAGAGATACATCAAATGCAGCTTTATTCACTAATTTGCTAATGACTCCAAGAACAAGAACAAGGGAACATAAGGAAGAAAGTAAGGTCTGCACATAAACCCAGATAGGATGCTACATCTACCATACCAAAAGACACGGGCAAAGATGGCATGAACTTTTCTGCGGTCCATGTCATACACGATGAATCTTCTTTCCTCCCCAACAAAGAAAATCAAATTCCATTCTGGATGAACTATAATCGTTGTGTAGTCTGACTCATAATCCATGTAACCAAATTGAATATTAGTGTCGGTACAGAAAGTGACCAACTAGTGAATATTTGTAGTTTTGCTATATGTTGTGATCGGAGGTGGCCTAGCACTCAATGACACAGGATATATACTGGTTCAGGCAACATGCCCTACGTCTAGTCTAGGTCTGTTGGTGACTTTATTCCTGAGCCCAGGTGCTTGAAGTCTGTAGTGGGGTTACAAATGAGAAGGAGAAAGGAGGGGTGTACGAGAGGCCCGGTCGGGTCCGACCGGAAGGGACGAGGGCGACCGGAACTCCGCTATGAGCTAGGTGTTCAAGCGTGTGCTTGAGGGGTTTCTCAGCTATCAATCTAGTGACCCTGAGCTTGAAGAAGTGGACCTCTAGAAAATTGAACCCCTTTGTTGGAGGGAGCGCATCCCCTTTTATAGATAAAGGGGATGGCTTTACAGGTGAGAGGGAGAGAGTATGGATGTTTCTAAGTCTTGTTGCCCACGTCGAGTGAGGGTAACGATGATGGTTGGCATGCATAACACTGTTGTTGTCGCTGTAGAATGTCAGGTGCACATGGGGGGTTGCGTTGGCTTCTTCAGGAAGGGTGGACGTCGGTACCTGTGAAATGCTATTAGTATATGAGGAGCCCCACTTCATGTACCAGGCATGGTGAATCATGTGCCCACCATCGATGCCCAGAGGCATGTGGGGGCCTTTTTGCCGTATGGGAGCCCCAACGGTGCCTACAATACTGTAGACATAAATGTCGGCGCCTACAATACTGTAGACACAAATGTCGGAACCTCCCATATTGCTTGTGTTAGGTCGGTTGTGGAGCACTATTCTCACAGGCGTACAGGGTATGGTCCCGGTACCATGTTTTGACTTTGTGTGTTGCTTTCTCCGTTCGCCCGTGGTCCCTTCCGAGTGGGAATCCCCGGTCGGATGGCTCTAGTCGGTACTGGCCGTGCCAGTCGGAGAAGAGCGGTAAGCAGATTCCTACGACCCCCCGGTCGGAGACGTGGGTTTGGAGTAGGAAGCAGCGCATTTTGGGCTAGGCCTTCCGATCGGGGAGTTCGCCCGAAGGAGGTCGGCACCCAAGGCGAGCGCTCCGGTCGGAGAGGTGGGCCGAACAAGTTGTCGAGCGGGCGTTCGTTCTTTCAGTGGACCTTCCGGTCGGCGACCAATCTGTCCCCTTGGCCCGTTGTTTTTAAGACCTTTCGGGCCGGCCCATGAGCTACAGGTTGTTCTCCTAGGCCGAGCCCGGGCGTCAAAGCCGGTCCCTGAGGGACCTCGGGTTTATGAACCCGACAGGAGCCCCCGAGCCCCGAGCCCCGGGTGATTTGAGCTGAATCGTCCAGGGGATTTTTGTCTTGCTACTGCGGGGTGCGCGAAGCGGCTCCACAGGAGTAGCTCCCCGAGCCCCAGGCGGTTCGGGCGTAACCGGCCGGGTGGTTTTCACGTTGTAATGGTGGTGGTGCGCGAAGCGCACCCGTGGGTGTAGCCCCCGAGCCCACGGGCAGTTTGGGTAGAACCGGCTAGGGGGGTGTTATCTTAGCGGGCGTGTGTGTATGTTTAGTTTTGAGATGGCTCGATCCCCACGGACGGCGCCAACTGTCGGTACAGAAAGTGACCAACTAGTGAATATTTGTAGTTTTGTTGTACATTGTAATCGGAGGTGGCCTAGCACTCAATGACATAGGATATATACTGGTTCAGGCAACGTGCCCTACGTCCAGTCTGGGTCTGTTGGCGACTTTATTCCTGAGCCTAGGTGCTCAAAGTCTATAGTGTGGTTACAAACGAGAAGGAGAAAGGAGGGGTGTAAGAGAGGCCCGGTCGGGTCTGACCGGAAGGGCCGAGGGCGACCGGAACTCCGCTATGAGCTAGGTGTTCAAGCGTGTGCTTGAGGGGTTTCTCAGCTATCGATCTAGTGACCCTGAGCTTGAAGAAGTGGACCTCTAGAAAATCAATCCCCTTTGTTGGAGGGAGCGCATCCCCTTTTATAGATAAATGGGATCACTTTACAGGTGAGAGGGAGAGAGTACGGATGTTTCTAAGTCTTGTTGCCCATGCCGAGTGAGGGTAACGATGATGGTTGGCACGCATAACACTGTTGATGTCGCTGTAGAATGTTAGGTGCATATGGGGGGTTGCGTTGGCTTCTTCAAGAAGGGTGGACGTCGGTACCTGTGAAATGTTGTTAGTATATGAGGAGCCCCACTTCGTGTACCAGGCATGGTGAATCCTGGTGCCCACCATCGATGCCCAGAGGCATGTGGGGGTCTTTTTGCCATATGGGAGCCCCAACGGTGCCTACAATACTGTACACACAAATGTTGGAACCTCCCATACTGCTTTTGTCAGGTCGGTTGTGGAGCACTGTTCCCGCAGGCGTACAGGGTATGGTCCTGGTACCATGTTTTGACTTTGTGCGCTGCTTTCTCTATTCGCCCCTGGTCCCTTCCGAGTGGGAATCCCCAATTAGATGTCTCCAGTCGGTACTGGTCGTGCTAGTCGGAGAAGAGCGGTAAGCAGCTTCCTTTGACCCCCCGGTCGGAGACGTGGGGTCGGAGTAGGAAGCAGCGGTTTGGCCTAGGCCTTCCGACCGGGGAGTCCGCCCGGAGGCGGCCAGCGCCTGAGGCGAGCGCTCCGGTCGGAGAGGTGGGCCGAAGAAGTTGTCGAGCGGGTGTTCGTTCTTTCGGTGGACCTTTCGGTCGGCGACCGATCTGTCCCCCCAGCCCGTTGTTTTTAAGACCTTTTGGGCTAGCCCATGAGCTACAGGCTATTCTCCTGGGCTGAGCCTGGGCGTCGAAGCCGGTCCCCAAGGGACCCTGGCTTTATGAACCCGACAGGAGCCCCCGAGCCCCCGGGTGATTTGAGCTGAATCATCTAGGGGATTTTTGTCTTGCTGCCGGGTGTAGCCCCCGAGCCCCTGGGCGGTTCGGGCAGAACCGGCTGGGGGGTTTTCTGCGTTGTGTCAGCGGGTGCGCGCGAGCGAACCCATGGGTGTAGCCCCTGAGCCCATGGGCGGTTCGGGTAGAACCGGCTAGGGGGGTGTTATCTTACCGGGCGTGTGTGTATGTTTAGTTTTGAGATGGTTCGATCCCCACCGACGGCGCCAACTATCGGTACAGAAAGTGACCAACTAGTGAATATTTGTAGTTTTGCTATACATTGTGATCGGAGGTGGCCTAGCACTCAATGACACAGGATATATACTGGTTCAGGCAACGTGCCCTACGTCCAGTCTGGGTCTGTTGGTGACTTTATTCCTGAGCCTAGGTGCTCGAAGTTTGTAGTGGGGTTACAAACGAGAAGGACAAAGGAGGGGTGTACGAGAGGCCCGGTCAGGTCCGACCAGAAGGGTTGAGGGCGACCGGAACTCCGCTATGAGCTAGGTGTTGAAAAGTGTGCTTGAGGGGTTTCTCAGCTATCGATCTAGTGAGCCTGAGCTTGAAGAAGTGGACCTCTAGAAAATCGATCCCCTTTGTTGGAGGGAGCGCATCCCCTTTTATAGATAAAGGGAATGGCTTTATAGGTGAGAGGGAGAGAGTATGGATGTTTCTAAGTCTTATTGCCCACGCCGAGTGAGGGTAACGATGATGGTTGGCACACATAACACTATTGATGTCACAGTAGAATGTCAGGTGCACATGGGGGGTTGCGTTGGCTTCTTCAGGAAGGGTGGACGTCGGTACCTGTGAAATGCTATTAGTATATGAGGAGCCCCACTTCATGTACCTGGCATGGTGAATCCTGGTGCCCACCATCGATGCCCAGAGGCATGTGGGGGCCTTTTTTCCGTATGGGAGCCCCAACGGCGCCTACAATACTGTAGACATAAATGTCGGCGCCTACAATACTGTAGACACAAATGTCAGAACCTCACATACTGCTTTTGTCAGGTCGGTTGTGGAGCACTGTTCTCGTAGGCATACATGGTATGGTCCCGGTACCATGTTTTGACTTTGTGCGCTTCTTTCTCCGTTCGCCCCTAGTCCCTTCCAAGTGGGAATCCCCGATCAGATGTCTCCAGTCGGTACTGGCCGTGCCAGTCAGAGAAGAGTGGTAAGCAGCTTCCTACGACCCCCCGGTCGGAGACGTGGGGTCGGAGTAGGAAGCAGCGGTTTGGGCCAGGCCTTCCGATCGGGGAGTCCACCCAGAGGCGGCCGGCGCCTGAGGCGAGCGCTCCGGTCGGAGAGGTGGGCCGAAGAAGTTGTCGAGCGGGCGTTCGTTCTTTCGGTGGACCTTTCGGTCGGAGACCGATCTGTCCCCCCGGCCCATTGTTTTTAAGACCTTTTGGGCCGGCCCATGAGCTATAGGTTGTTCTCCTGGGCTGAGCCTGGGCGTCGAAGCCGGTCCTCAAGGGACCCTAGCTTTATGAACCCGACAGGAGCCCCCGAGCCCCCGGGTGATTTGAGCTGAATCATCTAGGGGATTTTTGTCTTGCTGCCGGGTGTAGCCCCCGAGCCCCCGGGCGGTTCGAGCAGAACCGGCTGGGGGGTTTTCTGCGTTGTGTCAGCGGGTGCGCGCGAGCGCACCCATGGGTGTAGCCCCTGAGCCCATGGGTGGTTCGAGTAGAACCGGCTGGGGGGTGTTATCTTAGCGGGCGTGTGTGTATGTTTAGTTTTGAGATGGTTCGATCCCCACGGACGGCGCCAACTATCAGTACAGAAAGTGACCAACTAGTGAATATTTGTAGTTTTGTTGTACGTTGTGATCGGAGGTGGCCTAGCACTCAATGACACAGGATATATACTGGTTCAGGCAACGTGCCCTACGTCCAATCTGGGTCTGTTGGTGACTTTATTCCTGAGCCTAGGTGCTCGAAGTCTATAGTGGGGTTACAAACGAGAAGGACAAAGGAGGGGTGTACGAGAGGCCCGATCAGGTTCGACCGGAAGGGTCGAGGGCGACTGGAACTCTGCTATGAGCTAGGTGTTGAAAAGTGTGCTTGAGGGGTTTCTCAGCTATCGATCTAGTGAGCCTGAGCTTGAAGAAGTGGACCTCTAGAAAATCGATCCCCTTTGTTGGAGGGAGCGCATCCCCTTTTATAGATAAAGGGTATGGCTTTATAGGTGAGAAGGAGAGAGTACGGATGTTTCTAAGTCTTGTTGCCCACGCCGAGTGAGGGTAACGATGATGGTTGGCACACATAACACTATTGATGTCGCTGTAGAATGTCAGGTGCACATGGGGGGTTGCGTTGGCTTCTTCAGGAAGGGTGGACGTCGGTACCTGTGAAATGTTGTTAGTATATGAGTAGCCCCACTTTGTGTACCAGGCATGGTGAATCCTGGTGCCCACCATCGATGCCTAGAGGCATGTGGGGGGCCTTTTTGCCATATGGGAGCCCCAACGGCGCCTACAATACTGTACACATAAATGTCGGCGCCTACAATTCTGTAGACACAAATGTCGGAACCTCCCATACTGCTTGTGTCAGGTCGGTTGTGGAGCACTGTTCTCGTAGGCGTACAGGGTATGGTCCCGGTACCGTGTTTTGACTTTGTGCGCTGCTTTCTCCGTTCGCCCCTGGTCCCTTCCTAGTGGGAATCCCCGGTCTGATGGCTCAAGTCGGTACTGGCCGTGCCACTCGGTGAAGAGCGGTAAGTAGCTTCCTACGACCCCCTCGGTCGTAGACGCGGGGTCGGAGTAGGAAGCAATGTTTTGGGCCAGGCCTTTCGATAGAGGAGTCCGCCCCGAGGCGGCCGGCACCCGAGGCGAGCGCTCTGGTCGGAGAGGTGGGCCGAAGAAGTTGTCAAGCGGGCGTTCATTCTTTCGGTGGACCTTCCGATCGGTGACCGATCTGTCCCCCCGGCCCGTTGTTTTTTAGACCTTTTAGGCCGGCCCATGAGCTACAGGCTGTTCTCCTAGGCCGAGCCCGGGCTTCGAAGCCGGTCCCCGAGGGACCTCGGGTTTATGAACCCGACAATTAGGCTTTCCAAACACATTCAGCGTGCTGATAGTATGCTTCAATGTCCATTTATTAGTAGCATAGTCTTCAAGGATCCAAATTGAAAGCTAGGACATATTGTGACCACCAACACCACCAATAGTACATCCACACAAGTGACCCTGAGCTTGATGGATGGAGGGTAGAGTACCACGAGGCCTAGGAATTCTCCTACGTGTCTTTCCCTCCATATCCACTTCATGTATCACAAAGTACCCCATAATGTGAAGAAAACTGTTAAGAAACACACTTGTTGATCTTGAACATATCACATCATCAATGTCCTAGCCCCATTCAGATTCCTTATAGGTCCATTCTATAGTTCTAGATGAGTAGATCTCCACACCTAGGCACTCAGCATCCTCATGCTCCACAAATTCAATCACATGGAAGTGCGAGGAGGCTATCGGATCGAACCCCAATCAAGCCAGACCGACAGCACGGATGCTAGGTGGTAGTAGCCATAAATTCTTGGTTGCTAGATTGCAGACTACATAGCAGGATCCAGCACCAATAGCCTCAATGCACGAGCATAGGATGAGCCCATTGCAACAATCTAAGACAGCTACATTGTCCCCGGGGAAGGGCAAGAAGGACAAGTCAGGGCATTCACCGGTGAAGCTAGTGAAGTTTCGCATGTTGTTCTCTTCATCGTAGAAGAAGATGGCCACAGTCTAGGGCAACACCTTACGGTTGTGGGAGATGAGGCTGTGAAAGCATCTAGGCCCCTAGTTGGGTTTCGGTGATTAATGACAATACGTGATTACTATGACTAACGTGTGTTTTACAGAGGCAATTAAGTTAGGTCATGGTAATGGAGATCGATTGGGCAATCAAGGTGGTCATGCCCCTACGATGGAAATCGTTTTGGTTTTCAAAGGATGGACGACAAGGTTAAGGATGGACTAGTTCTAAGTGTTGTTTGGAGTTGAAGAGACACTTAGAGTAGTTTAGGACTTTGTTTTTCCTTTGGCCATACTATTAAGGGGGGTATGGACGGGTAGCTTGGCCTAGGTGAGTCCAGCGAGTTAGGTGTGGTGCACACTTGCTAAATCTAGCACTAGGTAGCTCCAAAATAGCCCTTAGATCCAATGGAGCAAACTTCATTCACGTATGATCGAGAGTTGGATGTGAATGGAGGGTCAAATACTGACCGGACGCTGGCTTCGATGTGACCGTACGTTGGCGTAGAGTCCGGTCAGTTCATTTGAACAAGGTGTTTTTGTCTGGTGCGACCGAACGCTGAGTGGTGAAGTGACCGGACACTGAGGGCCAGCGTCCGGTCGACTCCAGTAAGGTTCCAGAGAGGGAAAATCACGATCGGACATGTCTGGTCAGTGCTGACCAGATGCTGGCCAGCGTCCGATCACACTTTAAACACTAGAGTTCATGGTGAAATGACCGAAGCATCTGGTCAACATGACCGGAGCATCCGGTCACCCTGTAGAGGCACATAACGGTTCGTTTTTCAGCTGGTGTTATAAATACTCCCTCCACTCGTGTGTGGGGGTACTTTTGCTCATTCCAACAGCTGAGAAACACCTTTGAGAGTGCCAAGAAGAGCAAGGTCCTAGTGAGGTGATTGAGATTTGAGAATCCCAAAGAGAGCTCTCATTAGTGAGATCAAGAGTAGCAAAGTGTGCATCCACCCTTCTCATTAGGCTTGTCGTGGTCAAGTGAGAGTTCGTGCTTGTTACTCTTGGTGATCGCCATCACCTAGACGGCTTGGTGGTGATTGGGAGCTTGGTGATCATCCGGTGGAGCTTGTGGATGACCCAACTCAAGTTGTGAGCGGTTGTGGGTGATTCACCGTGATGGAGTGTTGAAGAATCAACCCGTAGAGAGCACTTGATCCTTGCGTGGATCAAGGGGGAGCTACACCCTTGCGTGGGTGCTCCAACGAGGACTAGTGGGGAGTGGCGCCTCTCCGATACCTCATCAAAACATCACCACGTTCCTCCTTCTCTCTTTACTTTGAGCATTTACTTTGAGCAATTCAATTCTTATCATTTACATTCCTAGAATTGCTGTGCTAGAGTAGGATTGGAACTTAGGTTGCTAAACTTTTGTGCGATAGATTAATAGAAACACTTTCTAGGCACAAGGGGTTAATTGGGCTAACCGTAGAGTTTAATTATTGCAAAGAAATTTAAAATTAGCCCAATTCACCCCCCCCCTCTTGGGCATCTTGATCCTTTCAATTGGTATCAGAGCCTCATGCTCACGTATTTAGGCTTAACCGCCTAGAGAAAGATGTCTTATGAGGATGGACCTCCTCCTATCTTTGAGGGGGATGATTTTCCTTATTAGAAAATCCGCATGGAGGCATACTTAGAAGCTCTAGATGTTGGAATACTTAGAGCCACCTCACAAGGCTTCCCAAAACCTAAGGATGCTACACACCTACAAGTCGATGAGGTGAACTACGAAAAATGGAATGCAAAGGCTCAAAACACCATCTTTAGAGGCTTTTGCAAAGATGTGTTCAACTGGGTGAGGAACCACAAAGATGCCCATGCACTATGGTCGGACATTTGTGCGCTCCATGAGGGAACAAAGAGTGAGCGTGAGGAACACTATCATCTTGTCATGAAAAGCTTAACTCTTTTGAGATGCTTCCTAAATAATGTGCTAATGAGATGTACTCACGTTTGAATGTTCTTGTAGAGGAAGTCAATGGGCTTGGACTCACTCAAATGCAACCATCCAATGTTGTAAGAAAGATTTTGAGTGTCCTCCCCATTAACAAATATGGGCATATTGTGACCGTGCTTCATCAAGGTGATCTTTCCACCGCTACACCGACACAAATCTTGGGAAAGATCAATGCTCATGAGATGTACATGCACATCACACCACAAGATGGCTCATCCTCTACTAAGAAGAAAGACAAGGACTTAGCATTCAAAGCTAGTCAAGAGAAGGGCAAAGCAAGGCTTGAGTATGAGAGCTCAAGTGATGATGAAATTGATGATGCAAGTCTTGCTCTCATGGTGAAAAGAACCGCCAAGATGCTAAAGAAGCTCAACAAGAGTGGCATCAAGTTTGATGGCAAGAAGAAGAAGTTCTTCACAAGCTCTAGAAGGAAGCCAATCTCTGAGATGGATTGCTACAATTGTGGAGAACTTGGTCATCTAGCTCACCAATGCACAAAGCCCAAGAAAGACAAGTTCAAGAACAAGAACAAGGGCAAGAAAGATGACTCAAGTGATGAAGATGAGAAGAAGAAAGATAATCCATACAAAAAGAAAGAAGGCAAGAAGAGAGACTTCCATAAGAAGAAAAGTGGGAAGGCATACATCGTCGGTGATTGGCTCATGGACATTGATTCATCAAGTGGCTCATCCGATGATGATAGTGATAATGAGAAGGTGGCCGCCATTGTTATTGACTCTTCATCATCTTCACCACCACCACCGCCATCATCCTCTACACACCTATGCCTTATGGCCAAGGGTGATCGCAAGGTATCAAATGATGATAGTAGTGGTGATGAACATGCTAGTAATGATGATAATGATAGTGATGATGATGAATATGAATCACCTTCTTATGATGATCTTGTTAAATTGCTAAATCAATACACTAAGATCATTAGAAAGAGTAGAGCTAAAAATGAAAAACTAGAAGCTAAGAATGATTCTCTTTTAGCTAAATGTGATGTAACGGAAAATGCTAATGTTGAGCTTAGAGAAGCAAATGATGCTATATCATCCAAACTCAAGGAGCTCAAATCTTCTAAGAAAGAGCTTAAAGAAAAACATGATAAACTTGAGAGGATACACAATGAGCTCATCACTAGCCACAACATGCTAAAAGATGAATATACTACTCTTAAGATTAATCATGATAATCTTGTTATTGCTCAAGAATATTTATCTAATGAGCCACACGATGCTACTAAAAATGTTGTTAAGATTGATATAGCTACATCATGTGATGATTTGATCATTGAGAGCATTGAGCAAAGTTCTAGTTGCAAGGGCAAGCAAGTGGTTGAGGCCGATGATTATGATGAGTTTGTCAAGCTCAAGAATGACAATGAAAAGCTCAAGAAAGATCTTGAAGAGATCAAAAGCCACAACACTATTGTGCTAGAAACTCTTGATCATGATGGTGATTTGATGCTTGAAAATGAGAAGCTCAAAGAAGAAAACAAGAAGCTCAAGGAAGAGAAAAACAATGATGCACTCAAGGAAGAGAACAAGAAGCTCAAGTTGGAGAAAGAGCACCTCAAGATTGGATTGAGCAAGTTCACTAGAGGCAAGCATCTTCAAAGTGAGCTACTTATGAACACCATCATGAAGATGGATAGAAGTGGCATTGGGTACTTGGCAAACCAAGAGAAGAAGGCCCAAGCTCAACAACAACACAAATCAAAGCCAAAGCCAAAGAGGTGTTTTGAGTGTGGACAAGAAGGTCACTTTGCCCATGAGTGTCAAACTCCACCACCACAACCCTTGCCCAAGCATGCTAGACCTTTTGCCTTCAATGCTCACTACATGCTTAGAAAGGATTCTAGTGGGAAAATGAAAGTCATGTTCTTAGGACCTCCCAACAAGAATAGGCCTAAGAAAATTTGGGTTGCAAAGTCACTTGTTGAGAAGGTGAAGGGCCCTCAACAAGTTTGGGTTCCTAAAGCTTGATCTCTTGTGTGTAGGT
This sequence comes from Miscanthus lutarioriparius, assembly GCA_904845875.1. Classification (NCBI taxonomy): domain Eukaryota; kingdom Viridiplantae; phylum Streptophyta; class Magnoliopsida; order Poales; family Poaceae; genus Miscanthus; species Miscanthus lutarioriparius. Next base: position 31,372,608 of record CAJGYO010000015.1, read on the forward strand.
GAACTACAAGACCGGTCGAAGTCATTGGGTTATTGATAGTGGTTGCACACAACATATGACCGGTGATCCTCGTATGTTCACCTCACTAGATGAAAAAGTAGATGGACAAGAAAGAATCACATTTGGAGATAACTCAAAGGGCAAGGTTAAAGGATTGGGCAAAGTGGCAATATCAAATGATCATTCTATCTCAAATGTGTTGTATGTTGCTTCATTGAGCTTCAACTTGCTATCCGTTGGACAATTGTGTGATCATGGCTTCCAATGCTTGTTTACCGAGAAGGAAGTTGTTGTATCTAAGAAGGATGATGAACAAGTGATATTTAAAGGATTTAGATACAACAACCTATATCTAGTGGATTTCACCTCTGAAGATGCTAACTTGAAGACAAGCCTATTCACCAAAACAACTCTTGGGTGGCTATGGCATAGAAGACTTGCTCATGTTGGGATGAGATCAATCAAGAAGCTAATGAAGAATGATTTGGTGAGAGGGTTGAAGGATGTGAAGTTTGAGAAGGACAAACTTTGTAGTGCATGTCAAACCGGCAAGCAAGTTGCAAATACTCATCCAACCAAAGCTTTCATGTCAACCACAAGAGTGCTAGAACTCCTTCACATGGACTTATTTGGACCAACAACATACAAGAGTTTATGAGGAAATCTTTATTGTCTTGTGATTGTTGATGACTATTCAAGGTATACAAGGATATTCTTCCTTCACGACAAATCCGAAGTTGCATCATGCTTCAAGAAGTTTGCCAAGAGAGCACAAAATGTATTTGAAGTGAAGCTCAAGAAGATTAGAAGTGACAACGGTAAAGAATTTGACAACACAAACATAGAAGCCTATTGTGATGAAGTTGGAATCAAACATGAGGTCTCCGCAACATATACTCCTCAACAAAATGGTGTAGTTGAGAGGAAGAACCGGACATTGATCACTCTTGCAAGAACAATGCTTGATGAGTACAACACCCCCAAAGTTCTATGGGCGGAAGCTATCAACACCGCATGCTATGCATCCAACTGCCTATTCCTTCAAAAGTTCATTGGCAAGACACCTTATGAGTTGCTCAATGGGAAGAAGCCGGACGTCTCCTTCTTTAGGGTTTTTGGTTGCAAATGCTACATCTACAAGAAGCGGCAACACCTAGGGAACTTTCAAAGACGTTGTGATATTAGTTTTCTTATTGGTTACTCATCAAAGTCCAAAGCATATAGAGTATTTAATCATGCCATCGGCTTGGTTGAAGAAACATATGATGTGGAATTTGATGAATCTAATGGCTCCCAATGAGCACATGAGAATCTTGATGATGTAGGTGATGAACCATTGAGGGAGGCTATGATGAACATTTTGGTTAGAGACATCAAGCATAAAGATGATGTACAAGTGATTGATCCACCCTCTTCATCAAATGTGCCACAAGATGGTGAAAAAGATGGGAGAGTAGAAAATGAAGACACTCATGTATCCCATGAGCAAATGGTGGTACAAGCACAAGATGTTGATGCTCCACATCCTCCCCCTCAAGTGGTTAATAGAAGAAATACACCTCTACTATAAGATCATCCACAAGATCTCATCATAGGGAGTCCATCAAAGGGTGTAATGACTCACTCACAAAAACTTGCTTCATTTATTGCACATCACTCTTTTGTCTCTTGTTTTGAGCCTACCAAGGTAGAAGAAGCTCTTCAAGATCTAGATTGGATAAATGCCATGCATGAAGAGTTGAACAACTTCACCCACAATGAAGTTTGGACTCTTGAAGAGCGACCAAAAGGTGTAAGAGTCATTGGAACAAAGTGGGTGTTCCAAAACAAGCAAGATGATCAAGTCATTGTTGTGAGGAACAAGGCAAGACTAGTTGCAATGGGGTTCTCTCAAGTTGAAGGTTTGGATTTTGGAGAGACCTTTGCACCGGTTGCAAGACTAGAAGCCATTCGTATCCTCCTTGCATATGCATCACATCATGAAATAAAACTCTATCAAATGGATGTGAAAAGTGCATTTTTAAATGGCTTTATTAATGAACTAGTCTATGTTGATCAACCTCCCAGGTTTGAAGACCCTAGATACGTTGTCCAAGGCATTATATGGGCTTAAGCAAGCCCCAAGAGCTTGGTATGCGTGCCTTCGGGGCTTCCTCATTGAGAAGGGCTTCACCATTGGGAAGGTCGACACCACACTATTCACCAAGAAGCTTGATGGGCATATCTTCATTTGTCAAGTGTATGTTGATGATGTCATCTTTGGATCATCAAATGAAGATTCTTGCAAAGAGTTTGGTGAATTGATGTCGAAGGAATTTGAGATGTCAATGATTGGTGAGCTTACATTATTTCTTGGTTTTCAAGTCAAGCAAATGAGAGAAGGGATTTTCATCTCTCAAGAGAAATATACAAATGATCTTCTCAAGAGATTCAAGATGGATGAATGTAAGCCAATCAAGACACCAATGCCAACCAATGGACATCTCGACCTAGATGAGGGAGATAACATGGTTGATCAAACTCTCTACCACTCTATGATTGGTAGCTTATTATATTTAACCGCATCTAGGCCCGACATCATGTTTAGTGTGTGTATGTGTGCTAGATTTCAAGCTAATCCTAAGGAAACTCATTTGATTATCGTTAAAAGAATCCTTAGGTATCTTAAGCACACACCAAGCATTGGCCTTTGGTATCCCAAAGGAGCTAGATTTGAATTAATTGGCTATTCTGATTCAGATTATGCCGGATGCAAAGTTGATAGAAAAAGCACATCCGGAGGGTGCCATTTGCTTGGTAGATCACTTGTGTCTTGATCCTCCAAGAAACATAATAGTGTGGCCTTGTCCACCGCCGAAGCGGAATACATTGCCGCGGGTGCTTGTTGTGCACAAATACTTTATATGAAACAAACTTTGCTAGACTATGGTGTAGTTCTAGAAAAAGTACCTCTTTTGTGCAACAATGAAAGTGCGATAAAACTTGCAAATAATCCAGTTCAACACTCTCGCACCAAGCACATAGATATCCGCCATCACTTCCTTAGAGATCATGTTGCTAAGAATGATATTTCACTAGAAGGTGTAAGGACTGAGGATCAATTGGCGGATATCATCACTAAACCACAAGATGAGGCAACATTTTGTAGATTGTGGAATGAGCTCAGTGTTCTTGATTTTAGCAACTTCACTAGAAAATGAGCTTGTGTTATCCCTTGCATTACATTGTAATATAGGTCTTGTCTAACATGGTTAAGATAACCGCCGTAAAGCGTGTGAAGAAGCTTAACCTTAGATCAAACTTGACAAGCAACTAGATTTACTTTCAAGTATTGCATTGCATATGCATGAATGTTGCTTTGTCGTTTATCTTCAATTGCCCTCTTATTGCCTATTTTCTTAAAAAAGAATTATAGCCTAAGGCAAAATATTTTTGAAAAAATTGAGGGTTTGAGGTCACTCACATCAGTCCCAATTGGTGTTTATTTGGATCTTATTGGAGTTGGGACTTGATTGGGAACAGGCAGCACGAAGGACTTTGAAGCTTTGCTGGAAAAAGAGTGATCAGACGCTGCACCAGACTCTGATGTCCAGTGTCCGATCAGTTCACAGGAGGTGAACTGCTGCTGAGAAGGAGTGACAGGATGCTGAAATAGTGTTCTCCCAGTGTCCGGTTAGAAGGTGATCCAGCGTCCGATCAAGCGAAGACGATGAAGATAGGATCGACCAGACTCTGGCTACATCGGATCAGTTGGGATCGGACGTGTCGGTTATGATTCCAGGGGATTTGGACCTCTCTGGAATCGACCAGATGCTAGGTGGCAGCGTCCGGTCACTACCACCAGAGCGTCTAGTCTGTAGAAAACGTGCGGGTTCAGGACTCCTCATCCGTTTCCTTTTCTACTTCGTGGGAGCCACCATATAATCTCCGCGTGCCGACATCACCGCTCCTGCCCTAGCCACCACAGTACCGCCGTGACTCCCTATGCCCGTGCGCCGCCGAATCTTCCCGCTCCGCCATGCACAGCCCTGCGCCACCGCACCCCACCTGCACCGCCGTGCCCTGCCTGCACCGCTGCGCCCTATCTACACCGAAGCAGCGTCATCCGCAGCAATCCCGCGTCACCGTGCTCTGGTCCAGCTTTCCACCGCACCAATTGTTGTCGATCTCATGCCCTAGTGCCGCTAGCATTGCCAGCGCCACCACTAGAGCCTCGCCGAAGTCCCTGCCATCGATCCTCGCTAACTAGCACAACCCTAACCCTAGGATTTCTGGTGGTTCCCCAATTCGCTTCTCTTCTCGTCGATTCGCAGTTCATCAGGTAGCAAGCCCTCATTTCCAATTTCATACCTAATTGCTTGCTTTCTTAGGGTTTCGTATCTCTAGATGAATAATTAAAATTATTTGTATATCCTATCTATTCTATCGTGCAGCGAGTCGGTGCCGTTGTTGTTCAATTTGCAGTTGTCAGTCAACTTAGGGCCAAGCTCGTAAGTACGGATTGAGGTCAAGCCTCAAAAGTGACAGTTGGCAGTAGATCTTTGTCAGTGGTAGTTGTTCTTTTCAACTCCATCAGATGGCTCGTGTCAAGAATGCTGGAGGTGGTCTAGGTGATGAGGATCTGTGGCGTCCGCCTCGCTTGCCTGCTGATTCAAAAGGCAAGGCGACGAAGAAGCTTGCAACAAAGAAGCGGAAGTACCCTGATGCAGATACAGCTAGAGCAGCCATAGTTGCAGAGGCCGCAGATCATGCCAAGAGAGGTGGTGCTCGTAGTGGTGTTGTCATTGCAGATCAGCTCTCTCCATCAGCGAGGGCTGCACTTGAGTAGGTTGAGCACCATCATGGTGGTCCAGCTGGGAGTCTCATGATTGGAGGACGGCGTGTTGTTATTCATGAGAGTTAGCCTTAGGGGGAGTCATAGCAGCAGGCACCAGCAGAGTAGACTAAGGAGGGATAGCAGTCTAAGGAGACAGAGCAGGCAACTCAACCACAGTTATGCCGCTCTGGTCGTACCCGTGCTCCAGTCACACCGAGGCTAGAGACACAGTGGAGGGGTTCTCGACTGCCTCCTAGACCATAGGGTCCGCCTCCAGTGACTCACTTGGATTTGAGGACCTCCACGGCCAAGCAGGTTCAGCAGCTCAGATTTATGGACTTTGAGCAGTGGTTCCCACCGAGGAGGGATGATAGAGCTTCAGAGGGCTTCTACACACCACTACAGGAAGACTTCTATAATGCATATCTTAACAGTGGGGCACTATTTAGGTCATAGAGGGTGTGCAACATTGAGTCCATAGTTGCAGCAGCTGGAGAGCATATTCGCCCCTATCTAGCATATCTACCAGGGCTAATAGATCTACTCGGACGGATCGGCTTATATGTTCCATCTTGGGTCCAGGAGTTCTATGCTACACTATGGATTGACCCACAGCACAAATATATTCACTTTGCATTCAGTGGCAGAGATTATATGCTGATGAGCTCTAGGGTTAGGGAGATACTCAGGCTTCAGGAGCAGCCCATTCGACTTCATGAGGTTTGCTATGGACAGACAGCGCCTCCCAGATGCCCTCACAATGGTCTTGTGCCCCGTACAGATCTAGTCTACCACTGCTTCAAAGAGCACTTTGGCGAGGGTTCGAGCAGGACTCCCAGTGATCTCACTCCTACAGCTAGAGTGCTAGATGCTATTATGAGGAGGACCCTAATTCTGAGGATGGGGTATCGCGAGGGCTTGACTCACATACAGTTATGGCTACTGAACTCTCTGATGCAACAGACTATGTTTGACATTTAGGATCTTTTTCTATCAGAGATGGAGGATACTATTGCTGAGGGGTTCAGAGGTCACCGTCAATTGCCCTATGCCCACTGGATCACTTTTCTTATTCACAGGGCAGTTATTGTGAGGCCGCCTGAGATGCTAGCTGAGTATAGTGGTGCTACTACAGAGTTCCCTGCATACAAACAGACTCAGATGATCCGCCATAGTACACCGAGTGCACCTAGCCAGTCGCGCCGTCGTCTAGAGGTGCCAGAGACTGTAGCCCAGCAGGATGATACTATCAGGGGCATTACAACTACTAAGGAGGAGCAGTTAGATGCTCAGCAGGAGGGGATGGTCGAGAGCGACCCTAGTGATAGCTTAGACAAGGACTACCGGGACATTCCTCAGATGCCTGCATGTCGACATGACCATGAGGCTGGTAGCTCTAGTTCAGCTCCACCTGCACTGCAGACAGACCCCGCTCTACTTGCTATCCTTGAGTGAATGAGGCAGGATTAGGCTCGCTAGGCTCAGGAGACCGCTGCCACTTTTGCACAGTTCCAGACTCGGTAGGACGAGTTCCAGCAACAGCAGCTATCTATGCAGCAGCAAACGCAGGTGCTATAGCAGTAGTAGCAAGCCATGCATCAATAGCAGCTCCTCATGCAGCAGCAGCTACTTGGGTTTATGCAGCATGTTGTGACAGCTATTAGGGCTCCACCACCACAGCCTTCGCCCCAGCTTGGTCAGACTGCCACCACTTCTATGACTCCAGCGTTACAACCTAGTGGGCTTCAGAGTCAGGGACAGTCACCAGCATAGTTTGCTTCTCCTATAGAGTAGGTGTCCTAGTGGTTTGTCTCGCCAGTGCTAGCCCCGCAGTTCACACCTATTCAGACGGGCTTCACAACGGCTCAGACGTCCTCACTGCTAGTGCCAGATACTTCAGTCTCTAGAAGCCTTGGTGCTTCCTTTAGTGAGTTGACAGGGCAGCCTACTCCTCCATATCTACATGTCCTAGGTCCTTCTACAGTTGCACCTATTACCGAGACTACAGAGACGCTCCCTTCTTCAGTGGCATCATCAGAGCTGGCTGCTACAGTCATTCTAGCACAGTCTACAGCAGCTCTAGTCCCTGATCTGACCCAGACTGCTTCAGCATCGCTTCCAGCTATAGAGGGTCGGACTACTCAGAGCTCAGGGTCAGATGATGATGGCACTTAGTTCCAGCTCACTCCTTGTACCTCAGCGCCCGGCTCGTCCGCTGTAGCCCCATCGACCGACCCTTAAGTTTCGGTGTTTGACGCCAAAGAGGGAGAGGGTTCGAGTATGTTAGTCTTAGGGGGAGCGACATATCTAGGGGGAGCTTAGTTTCTTATCTATTACATTTGGTTTTTATGTGTGATACACTTTTATGCATTCATTGTGTGTTTACTTTTATGCATCAAACTATATTTATGTGATAGTGATATCTACGTGATCTTCATATATGACATGTGTGCTCTCTATTTTGAATTATTTATATGTCATATCACTTGTGCTGAGCTCACTTGCTTTGCTTCCGCATTTTACTCCGATGCAAATGAGCTTTATTACTTGTACTCATGCTTATTTCATATCTTTTGAGTACATCATGTTGGCTTGGGTCATATAAGCTTGCCTAACACTTCTGTTCTTTTTGTCAAAAGCTTATATGAACCAAGCATGTTAAAAACCTCATCTCTTTCACATACTCAAGGTGGTATTGTCATCAATCACCAAAAAGGGGGAGATTGAAAGCATCTAGGCCCCTAGTTGGGTTTCGGTGATTAATGACAATACATGATTACTATGACTAACATGTGTTTTGTAGAGGAAATTAAGTTAGGTCATGGTAATAGAGATCGATTGGGCAATCAAGGTGGTCATGCCCCTATGATGGAAATCGTTTCAGTTTTCAAATGATGGACGACAAGGTTAAGGATGGACTAGTTCTAAGTGTCATTTGGAGTTGAAGAGACACTTAGAGTAGTTTAGGACTTTGTTATTCCTTTGGCCGTACTATTAAGGGGGGTATGGACGAGTAGCTTGACCTAGGTGAGTCTAGTGAGTTAGGTGTGGTGCACACTTGCTAAATCTAGCACTAGGTAGCTCCAAAATAGCCCTTAGATCCAATGGAGCAAACTTCATTCACGTATGATCGAGAGTTGGAAGTGAATGGAGGGTCAAATACTGACTAGACGCTGGCTTCGGTGTGACTAGACGCTGGCGCAGAGTCTGGTCAGTTCATTTGACCAAGGTGTTTTCGTCTGGTGTGACCAGACGCTGAGAGGTGAAGTGATCGGACACTGAGGGCCAGCGTCCGGTCGACTCCAGTAAGGTTCCAGAGAGGGAAAATCACGACCGGACGCATCCGGTCAATGCTGACCGGATGCTGGCCAGTGTCTGGTCACACTTTAAGCACTAGAGTTCATGGTGAACTGACCGGAGCATCTGGTCAACATGACCGGAGTGTCTGGTCACCCCACAGAGGCACATAACAGTTCATTTTTCAGCCGGTGTTATAAATACTCCCTCCACTCGTGTGTGGGGGTACTTTTGCTCATTCCAATAGCTGAGAAACACCTTTGAGAGTGCCAAGAAGAGCAAGGTCCTAGTGAGGTGATTGAGATTTGAGAATCCCAAAGAGTGCCCTCATTAGTGAGATCAAGAGTAGCAAAGTGTGCATGCACCCTTCTCATTAGGCTTGTCGTGGTCAAGTGAGAGTTCGTGCTTGTTACTCTTGCTGATTGCCATCACCTAGATGGCTTGGTGGTGATTGGGAGCTTGGTGATCATCCAGTGGAGCTTGTGGATGACCCAACTCAAGTTGTGAGCGGTTGTGGGTGATTCACCGCGACAGAGTGTCGAAGAATCAACCCGTAGAGAGCACTTGATCCTTGCGCGGATCAAGGGGGGGCTACACCCTTGCGTGGGTGCTCCAACGAGGACTAGTGGGGAGTGGCGACTTTCCGATACCTCGGCAAAATATCGCCATGTTCCTCCTTCTCACTTTAGTTTGAGCATTTACTTTGAGCAATTCAATTCTTGTCATTTACATTCCTAGAATTGCCATGCTAGAGTAGGATTGGAACTTAGGTTGCTAAACTTTTGTGCGATAGATTAATAGAAACACTTTCTATGCACAAGGGGTTAATTGTGCTAACCGTAGAGTTTAATTATTGCAAAGAAATTTAAAATTAGCCCAATTCACCCCCCCCTCTTGGGCATCTTGATCCTTTTAGGCTGTTTCAGGAGCGATAGACACATTCGTAGTAGAACAAGGAGCGGGTGGGGAGGTGGTGGAGGATATCGAGAATGACATCCTCTGTGAGGCTAGCCCATGCGTTCCTCTTGTTGGGGACCTCCTCCATTTTGTAGAGCCTACGATCGTCAGTGTGCAGTAGAATAAGAGCTTCCTTACAAATGAGATCACTAAGATCTTGTGATCTTGTTCAGGTCAATCCACATGTGTTGGGGTGGATAGAAGTGAATCTTGAGCTAAATTTTATAGCAATCCACCTCACCACATGTGGATTGAGATGAATCTAACAACATCCAAACAAGGCTTAAAGAGGAAAATAATCCGACAAAGATCCATCATTGAAGTGTGAAAGCATCCTTGCCTTTGGATCTAGCGGCGGCGCGACATGAGGCGTGCACACAAATAGCAAGACAGGAACAATGGGCCAGTCGTGCGGGAGGTGGCTGTGGCCGGCCGGCCTTATTAGGGCTTTAGTCCAAATCAAGGGTCATGATTCAATACGCACTAATGGATGGCACAAATTTTGAGCATCAACCATCATCGTATGAATGTCCCAGCGGTTGTCACACTACCGTAATGCACTAACATTGACTTCGGATCACCAATGCGCCCATTCAAACAATGGTTGTTCACCGCCGGTTCATATGGTAATCCGACGGTGATAACCTGATCACCGTGTGGATCTTATTGTAGCGCACACGTCCATCATGGCACCGGTGGTAAAAAAATGTTATCTCTGATGGGTTCATCAGGCGGTGGACATAGGACGAGCAGCCGGCAGTGAAAACCCTTCTACCACCAGACCGGCGGATGACACGGTGGAGAAGGGCGAGATCCTGTTCACCGTTGGATCATACGCTGAGCCAGCGGAGAAAGTGTGCATCACTGCCGGTTATTTGACTAGGAAGGGGCCCATGGGTCATGAGCCAGCGGTGATACGTATCACCACCAGTTATCTCAAAACCATTAGTGAAGGTCCGGGCGGTGAATTGACTTTCTGTAGTAGTGTTGGTCCATTTGAACATGTGACACAAAGATACATCAAATGGAGCTTTATTCACTGCTCCGCTAATGACTCCAAGAACAAGAACAGGGGAACATAAGCAAGAAAGTAAGGTCTACGCATGAACCATGACAATACTTTACGTCTACCATAGCTATGGTCCACACTGGCAGGGATGACATTAACTTTTCTTCGGTCCATGTCATACGCGATGATTGTTCTTTTCACCCCAGCAAAGAAAATCAAATTCCATTCTGGATGAACTATAATCGCTGTGTGGTCCAAATCATAATCCACATAACCAAATTTAATATTAGTCTTTCCAAACGCCTTCAATGTGCCGACAGTATGCTTCAATGTCCATTTGTTAGTAGCATAGTCTTCAAGGATCTAGACTGAAAGCTGAGACATATTGCGACCACCAACACCACCAATAGTACATACACACAAGTGACCCTGAGCTTGATGGATGGAGGGTAGAGTACCATGAGGCATAGGAATTTTCCTCCAGGTCTTTCCCTCCATATCCACAACAAGAATTAGAGAGTACCCCATAATCAGGCAATCGTTAAGAAACACACTTGCTGATCTTGAACGTATCACATCATCAATGTCTTGGCCCCATTCAAATTCCTTATAGATCCATGCTACAGTTTGAGATGAGTAGATATCCACACCTAGGCACTCAGTGTCCTCCTCCACAAATTCAATCACATGGAAGTGCGAGGAGGCTATCGGATCGAACCCCAATCGAGCCTGACCAAGAGCATGGATGCTAGATGGTAGTACCCGCAAAATCTTGGTTGCTAGATTAAAGACAACATAGCGGGATCTGGCAGCCTCAACACCCAAGCATAAGATGATACCATTGCAGCATATAAGATAGCTACTTTGTCAATAGGGTAGGGCAAGAAGGACAAGTCGGGGCATTCACCGGGGACACTAGGGAAGTTTTGGTCACTGTAAGAAAAATGGACCCTAGGCCCATTTACTTTGGATTTTGGTGCTTGATGACCAACACAACCAAATTGGACTAATGAATTTGCAAATGATTATTTTGTAGTTCAATAGGATGCAAGACATGACTTGGACAAAGGCGACGTGATGATCCGATGATCAACACCTCAAGCAAGACCTTAGGAGCACAAGAGAAGACCCAAGATATCAAGCAAAGTCCAAGCATGAAGATAGGAACTAAGCCGCATGCAAGATCACGAAGAAACAAGCTCACAACAGCGACATGACGCTGGACCGGACGCGAACAAAAAGCGACCGGACGCTCTGATTAGAGACTCGGCAACAGGAACAGCGACCGGATGCTGGACCGGACGTTGGCGGCAAACCGATCGGACACAGGACAGCAGCATCCGGTTGAGTACAGAGAGGTTCTAGAGCGGTGAACTTGTGATCAGACGCGTCCGGTGGCAAGTGACCGGACGCTGGAAGCGTCCGATCAGTTGTTCGCGGCTCCAACAGTCAGGACGATCGGATGTGTCCGATCAGGACAACTCCAGCGTTTGGTCAGTAGCAGAAAAGCGGGATTTCGTCCCCAACGGCTACTTTCTCAGTGGGGCTTATAAATAGACCCCCCCAACTGGCCAAATAAGGAGTGTGGATCTAAGGAAACATATCATGGGTATTGATACACCATTTTAGTGATCTCCACTTGCATAGTGCTTAGTGATTCATTAGATGATTAGTGTAGGTGCTTTGCAAATTACTTAGGTTGATTAGACCACCGCTTATGCGCTTGCTCTAGTGATGAGGACATTTTGTTTTGTTGCTACGGCACCGATACACTTCGCTCCACGGTTGTAGACTTGTTGGTTGCCGTCACCTCCTGTTTGGCTAGGTAAGAACTTGTAAGGGCTTGTTTTAACAAGTTGAGTTTGAGAGAATTACAACCGACACATCCTAGTAGTTGATAGGAGGATACATATTATTTTTGTGTTTCTTGTTTTCTACTAATCATGGCAGGTGATATGGAGATTTTTGAGCTGTTGAAACTAGACCCTCATATTCAGGATGTCATTCAACACTTGCCGTTATATGATGGTAAGTTTGATCCTCAAGCTTACATTGATTGGGAGTTAAAAGTAGACAATGAATTTGATGAGCATGACCTGTCCGAGAAACAAAAGATTTGTATTGCCTCTAATGTTTTGATTGAATATGCTTTACTAGAATGGAAACATATTTGTAGGCACAACAAAGTTCTAGAATCTTGGGAAGACTTCAAATTTCTTTTTAGAGATGCATTCGTTCCTACATATTATGCTGATTATTTGCTTGCAAAATTAGACAACTTGAAGCAAGATAGTAGGACAGTAAAAGAATACTACCATGATTTTAAGATTTGCATCATGTTTGGTGGATTAGATGAATGCATGGAAGATGTTATGAGTAGGTTCATGAGAGGGCTCAATTTGAAATTCAAACCTTGTTAATTAGCAATTCTTATAGCCATATTGGTCAATTGTTTTGTCTTGCTCTCAATGCTGAAAAGGAGATCCTATTATCTGTGAATACTTGCAAGAATGATGTGACCCATAATGTCCAAAATTTGTCCATTCTGCATGCTAATGAAGAGCAACAAATAGTGGAACCCACTGTTGATTTTCCTTTGTCACAAAATGAATTACTTGCTGTTCCTTGTGATAAAGAGGACTTGTGTGCTGATGATTCTTTTACTCCTATGCCACAAGTAGCAAATAAGTGTGATACTTTTGGCTTGGAACCATACAAATGTCTTTGTGAAGAAAAGATGTTTTATCCTATTACTTGTGCACAAGATGAACTGAATTTATTGTCCTCTTTAAATACTTTGGGTTATATTGAATTTGATATTCTGTGTAATCTAAATTGTCTAAAAGAGAAACTTAAATTTGATTCTGGTTTGCCAAGTTTTAATCATTGTTCGCTTCATGCAATTGGCAAATATGACCGCAAAGGAGAATATTTGGTGTATAAAGTTTATATTTGCTCTAAGATGAAATATCCTTTTGGGCTACAATACCATGATCAAATAGGGGGCTGCACTAACACTAATGATGTCTTGCAAAGTTTTCCTAGTTTTTCCTATATGCAACAGGATAAATATCAAGAAGGGGAGCACGGTTCACTTTTACCTACAACACATCCTCCAACAAAGGTCAAACCGAGGACGGTTTGCTGTCAAGAAGGGGAGAATGATGAGGACATCATTGGCTCAAATATGACCATGCCAACCACTTCTATACTAAAGGTGCAACCATTCTATATGAGGCTTATCATTGATGCATTTGATGAATTGGTGCTCCACCATAAAATGTGTATATTTTCATTTTCAGAATTACTTACATGGATTAAGGGAAGGTTTGATTGCATATGGAAAGCATGGAAGGTTAATGAAGTTGATTGGGGACCAAATCCAAGTATTCCCAACGTCCTCCACCTGAACACCACGTCACTTTTGGTCCAAGGAAAGAAAGAGATCAAATCCAACACGTTTTGGGGCTGGATTCGGACTCCAGGACAGCTCCAACTTGTGATGTTCACCACGGTCGCATACGGACTCGGATTGAGGCGTTCAAGTACTTCATGGAATCCTTATGAAGTCTATTTTCACATGGATCTGGAATCAAGTCCATATCTGTTCTGAGGCAGCCGCAATGACCGAATTACTACCGAGAGGTTTTCTGTTCAAAGGTGCTGCGTCGCCTTAGTTTGGTCCAATGGGCCGTGTATCAAGTTGGGTCCATTAGGGACGCGTCCTAGGGTTGGAGCACGACCCCAACACCCTGGTGGTCGTCCTTCCACCTTCACATACCCCTTAGCCGCCACCAAGAACAATTGGGTTTTGTTTAGATCAAGTTTAGCCTTTGCTACTTGCTTGTAGGCGCGCGTGCTGATCCAGCCGCCCGTCTCCTTGTCTTCGGAACCCCACTTATCATAAGATTCAGTTTGAGGCTTTCAATTTCATCTTGCAAATTCAGTGCTTGTTTCCTTGTTCTTGCTAGTTCTTCGATTGCTTGCAGGACGGGAGCCCTAGTGGCTGGTTGTCGCGCTCCACAAGATCGTGACGGCCTTTGGAGGTGGTGTATCGGTTGCTAAGGCGCGGTCTTGGAAGGCTGTAGTCGGGCCGTGAACGTCATCTCCATCCACCAAATCAAGTGATCTCACGCCTCTCATCGAAAGATCGTCCATAAACCCTAGCGGGTTCATATCATCTAGGTTTAGGCCTAGTGTTTAGTGAGGTTTGCATACCTCTTACCACTCGGTGCTTGCGCGCACCATTGTTGTACATCAGAGGGGCTTGTAGTATTGTGAGATCACACCAACCACGTTTGTGGTGTGGCCGCCACCGTGTACCAGAAGGAACAAGGCCCGCGGCATTTTTGGCCGGAAGCTTGATAGTGAAGACGGTGGGGAGCATCCGGGAGAGGATTGCTGGAAGGCACGTCAGAGACCCAGTTGTGCGTGGGGAAGGCCCAAGGCTATCCACAGAGTTACCCGACCGGGAGCTTGGCCCTTGCGAGGGATTCCTTGCGAGGGGCTCCAACGAGGACTAGGGGGAAGCTTGCGCGCTTCTCGATACCTCGGTAAGAATACAGGAGTCGTCGACGGGAGTTTGCATATCTCTACCTTGCTCTTTAGCTTCCGCATTTACATTGATTGTATTACTCCTTTTGCGGTAAAGATAGCAACACACTAGCAAAACCGTAGTTGCACATTTAGATAGTTTATCTTTTGCATAGGTTTTGCTAGGGTTAGAAAAAGAGGCCATAGTTTAGAGTTAGATTTTTAAGTTGCCTAATTCACCCCCCCCTTAGGCGTCACGGTCCCTACAATTGGTATTAGAGTCGGTTGGCTCAATTTGGACCTTTGGCTTAACCGCCATTGAGCCGACGCCATTTAGAGTGGTTGGGATGGATACCTCTAGGCCTCCGCACTTTGACGGCAGTAATTTTCCCTATTATAAACCCATTAAGAATGCCGATAAACCCACAAAAAGTGAAGAAAAGGAAATCCATTTCAATGCTAGAGCTAAGAATTGCTTGTTTGAATCATTTAGCATGGATGTGTTTAACCAAGTGTTTACTTTAAATATGGCACATGAAATTTGGTTAAAACTCCAAGAGCTCCATGACAGCACAAGTAATGTCCGTTAGCAAAAATATTGTCTAGCTAAGCAAAACTATGATTCCTTTACAATGAATGATGATGAGCTTGTTCATGATATGTATTCTCGTTTGAATCTAATTATCAATGAGCTCCATTTAATAGGATTAACAAAGCTAGATGATGCGAACATCGTGAGGAAGATCATCTCCATGCTACCATAAAAGAAATATGCAAGCATCATCACCATCCTTCACAACATGGAGAACTTGAGCACCATGACCCCAGGCATAGTCATTGGCAAAATAGTGAAATGTCACGTAAGATGGGTGTCGGGGACCTAATACCGGGGTACCCCAAAGAGGAGGAATCAATGCACCATCGAACGGTGAAAACTCCCAAGAGCGCGGCTGTATCTCTTGCCCGAGCAAACATGAGTCTTGCTCCGCCTCGCCCGACCCCTGAGGGCTGGGCTCGGCCCCGTCTGACGGCTGGATGACAACTCCGCCTCGCCCGACGGCTGGATAACAACTCACCCGACCCCCAAGGGATACACTCCGCCTCGCTTGACTGCCGAGGGCTGGGCTCGGCCCCGCTCGACGGCCGGGGGACACCTCCGCTTCGCCCGACGGTAAAAGCTAGGTTTTACCTCATCCAACAACCACTGATGGACCTCGTCTTAAACCGATATCCGGAGGCTGGTTTAGCTCACCTGACGAAACGTACCCCGCATCCTCATGATGGCGACTATAGGGTAAGACAAGACATTTGGGTCAACCACCGCGACATACGCCATGCCCTACACCCCTGCAGAGAGGTACCGTCAGGATGTGGCAGAGCCAAGCACCTGACCTCTCCAGGCGTGGCAGAGCCCGAACAGTGTTGCGGGCGCCTGCTATCCATCCTATAGTATTGTAGGCGTCGCCCGCAACCTCCGGACGAAAAACCCGACGCAGACATACGACAACCACTACGGTCCAAGGGCAAACCAACAGTCACCACGCCACCCGACCCCCTCGGGGTCGGGGCTCGGCAAATCCTGTCCGACACGCCACCCGCAGGGGCGGGATGGGATGTACCCACTTGCTAAACAGTGGCCATGGCACGCCCACGATGATCTCTGATCACCTCACTCCTCGACATGGCCCGCCATGATGGATAGGTCGAGCATTGGGAAGAAGGAAGGCCGGGTCCCTCGAAGGACCTTCTACGCCTCTTCGTGTCTTTTCCTTTGTCTCAGTAAACCCCGCTCCCCTTGACCTATAAAAGGGAGGGCGGGGCTCCCCACTAAGGAGGGATCGATTGGAACCGTTAACACACACACACGCACCACACGGCCAAGCTCCAGCAGAGCTCTTGGCGCCCTTCCAATCACTCCATCGGGGACTTGGGGTCTTTCCTCTCCCAACCGTTTGTACCCCTACTACGAACCTCATTCGGTGCTAATAACATGAGCAAAGAACAGATCGGACGTAGGGACATTCGGAACCAACCAAGATAACCCTTGTGTCCTTTAGCGCACCATCCGGGCCTAACGCGCATCAATTACAAATTTACTCGCCGGTGTTTGTTGAAACACCGGCGGTTAGCAGCGCCTGTAGGGGCCTTTGCGCATTCCAAACCAGGCCGCGGATGGCTAACCACGACATTAGCCGGGGTCCTGTGCACACATGCGTTCGGGAGCCTGGATTTCATCATCACGGGGAGAGGAGATTTGGCATGGTCGCACGCCGCCATCCAATCTCTTCCCTCCAACGGCCATTACCATGAGAGGCTTGGGCGTCAACTCGACGTCTCCCACGGACCATGGGAGTCCAGGGAGAAGCAACATTGCCTCGCCATCGCCAACGGCGACAGCATGGCACGACCTTCTGGTGAGAGACACCTCTCTCCGAACGACACGTCTGAGAGCGCCCGACGGCGCTTCCGTTCGGTCTCCGCAGAGCGCCTGCGGCGATCGCGAGCCATCTTCGGCACTACGCATGGTTCTAACGCGGACAACGAGTTCATGGGGTGATTGAACATGACACGGAGTCTCTCCACAAACTCCTCGCCAAGAGCTAGAGTCATCCTCTAGCTCGACTCAAAGCAGAGGAACCATCGTCCTTCCGGGGATGCTTTGTGACGCAAACCCCGAGGGACACATCGAAAGCATCTCCGGGAGGAGACTACCCCAAGATTCGACCCGCGGGGCAACCCAGAGAGGAGCAGCCGCTCCGCCCCACGTGGGGTGGAGCGCCTAAGCCCCGAAGGAGGAGATCGGCAAGCCGGGCAACAGCTTGCGAGAATACGAAGAAAGTCAATAAAGAGATCGAGACGCCATGGAGATGGTGGGCGCAAGACGCACCACCGCCTGTGCTGTACACCAAAGGATCCTCACCGATGATGACGGGCTCTCCCACACTTCGCTCGGGCGAGCTAAAACATCGCCGCCCGCAAGGCCTTACTTTCACGGTCTCCCACAGCCGCGACATCCGAGGACCCGGCCCGCCGAGAAATCCGACATTGCTCGAGCGTGCGGGCGGCACAAAGAAAGCGAGAGAGCTCGTTGTCTCGACGACGCGAAGCTCGACACCAGCCAGCCCGCGCCTCGGTCCGTCCGCCAAAGATGCATCAGTTCACCAAACGCCACCAAAGCGGCAGGCAAGACGCTCTGATCCGGTGTGCATGAACGCCGGCCACAACCACGGCGCTGAGAGCACCATCGACGCGCCACAGCGCGTGCCTACAATGACTCAAGAGAAGGAGCGAGACATGTCTACCACCACCTCGCCGCGGACGCGGACGACTTTCTGCACCGGGCGAGGACCGGAGTCCGAGCCCCAGCCTCCCGGGACCTCAAGCCTTCGGCCGACACATCCTCAACGCCGCTTTCCCATCAAGGTATCGACCGCCCACCAACGTTCCTAAATATTCCGGTGAAACTAACCCCGGGCTCTGGCTCGAAGACTATCGGCTTGCCTATCAAGCCGGTGGCGCAAATGATGACCACTTCATTATTCGCAATCTCCCACTGTTCTTAGCCAATTCGGCGCGAGCATGGTTGGAGCACCTACCGTCCAACACCATACACAGTTGGGTGGATTTGAGGGAAATCTTTGTGGGAAATTTCCAGGGCACATACAAACGCCCCGGGATCCCATGGGACCTTAAGAACTGCCGTCAGAAGGCCGGTGAGACTCTTCGCGAGTACATCCGGCGCTTCTCACGGTAGTGCAACGAGCTTCCCAATGTCGCCGACGCCGACATGATAGGAGCCTTCCTATCAGGGACAACCTGTGAGTCTTTAGTTCACAAACTGGGACGCAGGAGCCCGCAAACAACCAAGGAACTCCTAGACATTGCGACCAGTCACGCCTCAGGGGAGGAGGCAGTCGGAGCGATCTTCGATCGCCTCGACGGCAAGGCCAAGTGGGACGAGGACACCGGCGAAGGCGCCTCCAACCGTTCCGCCAAAAAGAAGAACAAGAAGCAACGGCGCGACGATTCGCTCACAGCCGCTGCCGACCGCAAGGGTAGTCGGAAGCCCGTAGAGGGCACTCCGAACCACTTCGAAAAAATGCTCGAGGGGCTGTGTTCGAACCATGCCTTCCCTATGAAGCGCCTGCTCAAAGACTACGGTCTCATGCGCAAGTTCTTACTCGGGAGCACCAACAAGGGGGAGCCAGGGAAGGCGCCTGCCCCCGCCGCAGACGATGAGGAGGAGAAGGACGAAACCTTCCCAACTCCGAACGGCGCCCTTATGATCTTCGGAGGATCAACGGCCTACGACTCCAAGCGGCGTCAGAAGGTTGCGCGCCACGAGGTCTATACAGTCAGACCGGCCACGCCGGCCTTCCTTCGGTGGTCGGAATCCGCCATAACCTTCGACCGGACCGACCATCCGGATACCGTCCCACACCCGCGAAGGTACCCGCTTGTTGTCGACCCGATCGTCGGTCCAAAGCGACTCACAAAGGTACTGATGGACGGGGGCAGCGGCCTCAACATCATGTACGCCAAAACACTCGACGAGATGGGTGTCGACCGGACGAACCTCCGCCCCATCCGAGCGCCCTTCCATGGCGTCGTACCTGGCAAACAGGCCATACCACTCGGGCAGATCGATCTGTCCGTCACTTTTGGGGATCGGTCCAATTATAGGACTGAAACCCTCACCTTTGACGTGGTAGGGTTCCCCGGAACTTTCCATGCCATCTTAGGATGACCATGCTATGTGAAGTTCATGGCCGTTCCCAACTACACGTACCTCAAACTAAAACTACCGGGACCCCACGGGATTATCACCGTCGATGCCTCCTTCCAGCGGGCCTACGAATGCGAGGTCGAATGCTGCGGCCATGCAATAGCAATCGTCGCCTCCGGGGAACTCGCCGCCCTTAGGGAAAAGGTCACCGAAGAGGCGCCCAACGCCAAGAAAGTAACTGGGTCATTTAAATCAGCAGAGGGCTCCAAAGAGGTCATCATAGACCCCGGCAGCTCCAAAGAAAAAATGGTGCGCATCGGCACCACGCTCTCCCCCGAATAGGAAAGCGCGCTCGTCGACTTCCTCCGCGACAACAGAGACGTCTTTGCGTGGAAACCCTCGGATATGCCAGGCATTCCGAGGGAAGTCACCGAGCACACCCTAAAAATCCATCCAGGCTCCAAGCCGGTGAAACAACGCCTTACGCCGCTTCGATGAGGAAAAGCGCAGGGCCATCGGTGAAGAGATAGCCAAACTATTGACCGCCGGATTCATCAAGGAGGTACACCACCCGGAGTGGCTGGCAAACCCTGTCCTTGTTCGAAAGAAAAACACGAAATGGAGGATGTGTGTTGATTACACCGGTCTCAACAAAGCATGCCCAAAGGATCCGTTTCCTTTACCACGATAGATCAAATAATCGATTCCACCATGCTGTGCGTAAACCCTCTCGCTTCTCGGATGCGTACTCGGCCACGATCAAATTGCGATGAAGGAATCCGACCAACTCGCGACCTCTTTCATCACTCCCTTTGGGCCGTTTTGCTACGTTTCAATGTTGTTTGGCTTGAAAAACGCTGGGGCAACATACCAGCGATGTATGCTCAGATGCCGGAGACCTCATCAGGCGAACCGTTGAGGCCTCACGTCGACGACATCGTGGTAAAGTCCAAATGGGCTGACCACCTCGTTCTCGATCTCAAGCAAATCTTTGCAAAACTCCGAGCAAGCAGTATCAAGCTCAACCCCGAGAAATGCATTTTGGGGTCCGAGGGCATCTTCGCTCGGCTTCATAAATCTCCGGCGCGGCATCGAGGCCAACCCGGACAAGATTTTGGCCATCACAAGCATGGGCCCAATCCGTAACGTAAAAGTGCAGTGGATCACGGGTGCCTTGCCGCCCTCGGCCGATTCATCTCACGCCTCGTGAACGAGGTCTCCCTTTACCGCCTTTTGAAAAAAGCCGACCGCTTCAAGTGGACACCCGAGGCCCAGGAGGCACTTGACATGATCAAGCAACTTCTGACAAAGGCCCCGATCCTTGTCCCCCCAAGCAACGGAGAGGCACTCCTGCTATACGTAGCGGCCACCACACAGGTGGTTAGTACCGCCCTGGTAGTAGAGCAGGAAGAAGAAGGGTACGCACTCAAGGTACAGCGTCCCATGTATTTCATCAGTGAAGTACTATCCGACTCCAAAACCCGCTACTCCCAGATCCAGAAACTCTTGTACGCCGTCCTCATCACCAAAAGGAAACTACGTCACTACTTTGAGTCACACCCGTGGTGATTCGTAACATCGTTTCCCTTGGCGTAAGTCGTCGAGCCGGGACGCCACAGGAAGAACCGCGAAGTGGGCACTCGAGCTGATGGATCAAGGCATAACATATGCCCCACGAACAGCAATCAAATCCCAAGTATTGGTTGACTTCATCGTAGAATGGACCGAGATCCAAATGCCACCGGCGATCGTCGATCAGGAGTACTGGACAATGTACTTCGATGGGTCACTAATAAAGAAAGGCGCCGGTGCGGGGCTGGTCTTCGTATCACCCCTCGGGGTCCGAATGAGGTATATGGTCCATCTCCATTTCCCCTCGTCGAATACTGTTGCTGAGTATGAAGCTCTCGTCAATGGCCTACGAATCGCCATCGAGTTGGGCATCCGACGCCTCGACGTTCGGGGTGACTCCCAGTTGATCGTCAATCAAGTCATGAAGGAATCAAGCTGCCACGACGCCAAGATGGCCACGTACTGCCAAGAGGTCCGACGGCTGGAGGACAAGTTCGACGGCTTGGAACTCAATCACATCCCGAGACGCCTCAACGAGGCAGCCGACACGCTTGCGAAAAAGGCATCTGGCCGAGAGCCGGTCCCCACGGGAGTTTTCGCCAGCGACCAGCACAAACCCTCAGTATGCCACAAAGGGTCGGGGCGGGCCGACGACGGCCCATCCGATCCTACCTCGGGGGCTGACCAGCCAGTAGCTCCGCCCGACCCCGAGGTCATGGAGCTTGAAGAAGGCACAACACCCGACCCTCCGAACGACTGGAGAACGCTCTACCTCGATTATCTTCTCCACGACACTTTACCAGCGGATAAGACAGAAGGCCGACGTCTCGCACGCCGCGCCAAGTCCTTCGTCCTTGTAGAAGGTGAACTCTACAAACGAGGCCACACCGGGATCTTGCAGCAATGCATTCCTGCCGAACAGGGCAAGCTTCTGTTGAGCGACATCCACGGCGGGGTCTGCGGTCACCACGCCGCACCAAGAACTCTGGTCGGAAACGCATTCCAACAGGGCTTCTACTGGCCCACTATAGTAGCCGACGCCAAGCAAATCGTACGCACCTGCGAAGGGTGCCAGTACTACGCTCGACAGACTCACCTCCTGGCCCAGGCACTTCAGATGATCCCCATCACGTGGCCCTTCGCGGTCTGGGGGCTCGATCTAGTTGGACCTCTTAAAAAGGCACCCGGGGGCTTCACCCACCTACTTGTCACCATAGACAAGTTCACCAAATGGATCGAAGCTCGGCCGATCTCTACGATCAAATCCGAGCAAGCCGTGCTGTTCTTCCTCGACATCATCCATCATTTTGGAGTACCAAACTCCATCATCACGGACAACGGCACGCAATTCACCGGCAGGAAATTCATCCGATTCTGCGATGAGCAACACATCCGGATCGATTGGGCAGCCGTCGCACACCCCCGAACGAACGGGCAGGTCGAGCGCGCTAACGGCATGCTCCTACAGGGCCTCAAACCCAGGATCTTCAACCGGTTGAACAAATTCGGTTCACGATGGGTCACTGAGCTCCCCGCTGTGCTCTGGAGCCTGAGAACAACTCCCAGCCGGGCCACCGGCTACACGCCCTTTTTTATGGTCTACGGTGCCGAGGCCGTCCTCCCGACGGACCTTGACTACGGAGCACCAAGGGTCAAAGCATACAACGAAGAAGGAGCCGAGGCATCCCACCAAGACGCCATGGACCAGCTGGACGAAGCCCGCGACATCGCCCTCCTCCATTCGGCCAAGTACCAGCAGGCGTTGCGATGGTACCACGGACGACGGGTACGGGACCGAGCCTTCAACGTTGGGGACCTTGTCCTCCGCCTCGTACAGAGCAACAAGGACCGCCACAAGCTCTCCCCGCCCTGGGAAGGGCCGTACGTCATCGAGGAAAAACTCCGGCCAGCGCCTACAAAGTGAAAACCATCGACAAAGAAGGTCTTCACCAACGCCTGGAACATTGAACAGCTACGTCGCTTTTACCCCTAAATAAACGCATACTTTTCCTTATCAGTTTTCTATCTTTACAAAATCCCCGAACTTTAAGTGACGTCCGACCCCCAAATCACAAAGGGTCCGACCTCACTCGGGGGCTGATACAACTGGTACATTTCGTATTACAAATTGCAAACTCTTTCTAAGTTTTTTGATTCATCCCATGAACAAGTCCTAAAAACTAGGATTGCAAAAAGACGTCCTGAGTATAAACTGGTAGGACTGTGGGAGAACCACACCCCGGCGGTTACAATCTCCTTGCTCACCAGCATAAATCAGGACTAAATCACCTGCACCCCTAGTCTTTTCGTGAACTTGAACCATGGGAAGGATCAAAGGACACCGAAACCTCCTCCGAAGAGGAAGAAACTGAAAAAATGTTTGCCATGACAAAAGATGAAAAATTTGTTCATTCTTTGCACAAATTCACCACTTACAAAGTAATTTCATCACGAAAATGGCCAAA